>CM032424.1:11315359-16602090 GCA_019049465.1 Dryas iulia moderata | reverse complement strand
TATTGTCGTTGTATTGTATGACAAAGTTCTTCCCCTGTTTTTGTTTGCCCGCTAGTAGCCACAGACTAAAATATAAACAGTTCACAGATTAGTGTTAAACATTACGCGACATGCGACTAGTTAAATTTAAGATTTAGGTTTGGCACATTTAGAAATTTTTTTTTCTAAAATTAAATTGAAGTAAAAAATGAGTAAATTTGAATAATTATAAAATTAAGGACTATGATTATTTTTTCTTTTTACTTCAAATTTTATAGTGCTAATTGTCATGAGTTCAATAATACGATACGATACGATACGATACACAATAACAAAATTTAAACCTAGTTATGTTTAAGATTTAGGTTTAACCCATTTAGGTTTCTAAAATTAAATTCAAGTAAAAAACGAGTAAATTTGAATAATTATAAAATTATAGTCCATTTAATTCTTTTTTTTAACTTTACATTTTTAATTTAGTAACAAAAACATTATTACTCCCAAGGAGGGAGCAAGTTCTTGGTTAGAACGAGAATGAAATGCATAAATAAAGTAAAAATCAGAACGACTCATAACAATATTAATTTAGCGTATATAATCCGTCTATATCTCCCACACTAATGTACTGTGAATATTTTAAATCTAAATATCTCATCTACAGAGAGAATATCCAAAGACAAAAGACCTTTGTATTAGTTTAGTTAGATCTGACTTCCGGCAGATGTCGCTAGGTCACTCACAGTAGAATTGGGATTACATTTTCCCGCGGTTTTCTTACTGGTGAGAGCGCCTGGACGGTTTAGTAGGCGCGGGTTCGAATCCCGCTGCGTATAAATTTTTATACGTTTTCTAATTTCTTAAGCCTTTTTCAATTTTCTTAAGTGTGGAAGAACATTTTAAAAAATATTTAAAAGTATTATTCATCACTTGCAGTGCCTTAAATTACACTATAGTTTAAAGACACACTTTTAAATTCGTGATATTGTATTTTTTTCTGTCAATCACTGGAGGGCCAAAATGTATATAAATAAATACAGGGTAAATAAATTTATTGAGAGGCAAAAAGTTTTAATTTTAAAGGTTACCTCCCTTGCAGTACTTATTCTTTAGTCTTATGTCAGTCAGCATACGTGGTGAATGTTTGTCAGTTCAATTAAATATGCGTGTATATTAGCCCCAACTTGGCCGACCTTGACTCACATATGGGTAGTTCTCTTCATATAACTTCACCAATGAAGACATTCTGATGAATAAAAATATTTATCTGATGAATAAATTATTACATAATTTTGTACTCACAAAAATCCATATATTTGCTTTTGACCCATGTCAATTTATTTTTCTTATCTTCAAACATTACCCTTTGTAGCATAGTACTTGTGTATTTACTTTCATTTCTATGCTACACAGGATATGCTAGACACTCAATTCTCCATTTTCAGTTTGGTTCGACAGTTGCACAGTCACACGTTGTCCGAATGAACTGAAGCCTAATTTAAATAATTATATAAATGATTAAGTTAATTAATAGTCCAATAATTCAGATTATAAGTATAATTCAAAAAAACTTACAAGGTCGTTGACTAAAATTTTGTCAATGTAGGAAAGAGGAATAAGTCATGGCACTGAGCTGGCATACAAAACTATAATATCTTTTATTGGCTGATACTGTGCATGTGAAATAAATTTCAGCATATACTATCTTAATATGTATAAATTACGTGTCACGTTGTTAATCCGCGATGGACTGCTAAACTACTTAACCGATTCTAATGAATTTTTTTAGGTATCTATTGTTTGGTCTAACTTAAAAGATAGGATACTGTTTTTCAGGTAGTAGGGTCCCAAGGGATAATTTTCTTTAAAAGTGACAGTGACAGTGACAGTGACAGTGACAGTCAGTAATTCACTTAGTTTACGTGTCGTAGTTATATTATAAAGTTGACGATATTACAATATTATGAAAAGGTCGCATTTATTATATATACTAATTGTCGCTTGGCCAGATCATATTGTTGGATGATCAGCAATAAGTCATAAGATGTCGATTAACGATATGGATCATCTATTTGTTCACACAAAACGACGTCATGAAATCATCGATCTTATTTAAATCAAATCGAAAAATAATTGTTTAACCAACCGATAAAACTAGAAGAGCCTTTTATTTATTTATGTATTTATTAGCTTATCACGTTTGTATATCATCTGTTTGTAACAACGTCATGACTTAAGTCTTAAAAGTATTTTTTCACTTAAAACGGAAGTATGAAATTCCTTTGTTAGATTTGATCTAAAAATTATATTCCGACTAAAACTTTCTCTTGGTATTTTGTTAAAAATTCCCTTAATTTTAAATAAAGTATAATAAAATTAAGGTTAGGTTTAACTCTTTACATTAACCTGATTTTCTAGAGATTGAAAGTGTTTAAATTAAAAACATCGTTATTATAAATGAGCCAATATTAGGTACATATACTGAATTTATATTACATATCTTACAAAGCTTATTTTACGAAATATCCAAATATCGATGTTGGAATCGTCAAGAGTGATTCTATTGAAATTCACTTTCGAGGCTGAAAGTCGGGACTAGCGTTGAATTGGTTTTAAGTATTTTGGTTTAATAGGGTCACGTGTAGTTTAAATTATAAGAGGACCTCATTATATTAAAGTTAACTATCATAATACAACAAAATAATAATCAGACCAATATTATGTCAAATTTTCAACGAACTTTGTGTCCAAATCACATCTCGGTATGTTTTTCGTACATTACTCGGAATTTTTAATAAAAACGCACTATTTTTATGTTCCTAAGTATTTAGTTTATTAATGTAAAATGTTGTCCAAAGAAAAACTTCAATCGCTTCTACAAAACTTGAAATTGGATTTATAAGTGTGTCTAATTTCTTCAGTAATCTAATAAGTCCAACTATTTATACAAAATGGACGTGTGTTAGTTAAGAGTATAAAGCTTTTCCGGTTTTAAGTTCTGAGATGAAATTTTAATAAGTAAACATTTGAAAGAAACTAATAATTATAGCTTGATCTTATAGTATACATTTATGTTATGTAGGTTATATTTATTTAGATCTATTTATATACATGAATTCAACTTAAGCAAGAAAAACTAGTCAAACTTTTTTCAGCTGCGTTTTATTGCATTCCGTTTCCTTTTACTGCATGCATTAGGCAGTTTCGGTAGGTAAAGAAATTATTTGTATAAATTGATCGTATAGTTTATGAATTACGATTATTTCAAGATATGATCAACGAGCTTACAAAATACTCAATTCAATGATATGACTACGACATGTAAAAGGAAAAAATAATTGACACACGGACAGATAGATTGACGTTTCAACAAACAAATAACTATTTCTTTTTTAAGTAAAAAGGGAAAAAATCCTGTGTTTCAGTGTGATTTTAGCGGTTTAGGAAAGTATTATATTACCAAAAAATGCCATCAATAAAGCATCAAAATATTGGTCGGCGGACACGTAAGTCACAAGTCGAAAAGCGTAGGTAGCGCTTGGAGGCAATCAGAATACGAATTTACAAGCAAGATGTACCATAACTATGGAAGAACCCATACCATTGACATCAAGGATGAGGCAACAAAACACACGGTCAAATGTAATAATAACGTATCGTTTGACGCTTAGATACAAACACAAAAGTCGATTACGCTGAAGAAAAATGGTAGCTTTTAGAGCTATGAGCATTATTTGTCTGCGATTTAGACTCGAACTGATTGGATTATGTTGTGTAAATGGAATGGTAAAATTATCAGATATCTTACCTACAAATAGCCCAGGAAGAGATAACGACGAAGCAAAATCAGAAAGTGGTTGATTCTGAGATCAGAATTTCAGATTATATATCACAATTTCAGATTACAGATCAGAGAGATTCATTAGCTGTTGTTAAATATTGCTACCAGATGGCGATAACTCATTTTATGCAAATTTTTATAGCTGTTATCATTCTTCAATTTTTAATTAAAAAACTTTAGTAAAAATTTCTTTACAAAATTTCGGACATAAAATAGTTATTTATAACTTCTATTGTGATATAACAATTCGCTAACTGTAAGTATATTTAGAATTTATCGTTTATTAATCGATTTTTAAGAAATGTCTTGTACAAATTACGCCTTTTTAGATCGATTTTTATATATAGCCCAATTGGGCTGTTATCTCATAAACAGAAAATATAATAATTTACAAAACTAACAGAGAAATAAACATTTAAGCATATGTGACTAAATTATATAATAAAGGCTATAGAGATCAACGACAAGTGGAGTCTACACTGCCAAACTGATATTTGATAATATGATGTTACAATGCTGTTGCTGATGAACTTTAGAGACGAAGCTGCATTAGTATTTGTCAGATGTCACGCTGTATCCCTCACACAACAGGCAGAGGAATCCTAATGTTAAGACCACTCCTCATTTTGTCGAATTCTGGAGGCATTCTCGATTTATTCGAGTAATAGCACCCGCGGCATTTCCCGCGAGAACTGTACAAGCTTCGTATTTTCAACAGTCGCTTCGTATTCTCATGCTCTCGTTCAAGTGACGTAGTTTATATTGTTCATATACATGAAATAGGAGCTGTAGCTCCTAAGGGATTTTTGATAATGTGCGTAGGGAAAGAATTGGCGCCTCGACTCCTCTTTCCGCATAGTTTGAACACATATTGACCTTCAAAATTATAGATAGAAAAAATAATACGATATAATGAATCGAACTGATCGCTAATAGGGTAAGCCCATACTTCATCGTATTTTCTTTATTTGGTTTTTGTGTGCTCATCTCTATTCAAAGCTACTGTTAGAGTCCCCCTGAGCCCTGGTGCACTGCACCACCTGGCTATACGATAGCTACGCCACTGCTGTCGTTATAAGTATATTTTATACTATCACCTGTCGACGTTGATACTGTCGACGTTGAACTAGCGCTACTTGCTTCCTTACGCTACATGTATAGACTGTACTTTTAAAACTTTTTAATTATTTGCTTAATACGTTTATTGTGTACGTATTTTACATATATAAATATTACTTATATAATATATAACAGTTCTTCACTTAAATAAAAATGCAATCTGTAAACAAACGAGTTTATTTCGTCTCTATCAAAAGAAATTCGACTTATCTTCGATCACGTTATTTCGTCGTATAAACTATTCATATAATATAATTTTATTTACAATAATAATAATAATAAACGCAGTGCGACGGGGCCGCCGGGGCGCGATGCGGCGGGGCAGGTTGGGGCGGGGCAGGGCGGGGGCAGTGTTGGCCGCCTACACGGGCGGCGGCGGCGGACGCGGCTTGGCGGCGGCGTACGCAATCTCGCTGAGGCGCACGTCGATGGGCGCACGCTCATCGTACAACGTGGGTGCTTGCAGAATGATGCCGGCCGACCCCACCAGCACTGCCAGCGTGAAGATCCACAGGAACAGCCGGTCCAGGACCATCGCCACATACTTCCAGTCCTCCTTCACCTGTGAGCGACATATAAAGATGTAAAGATGCCATGCGTTCGCAGCGGTCAAAATGCTTGGATGGTTACCAAGAGGCGCCGGTTCGAATCTGACTGAGTATAAATCCAGTTTTTATACGCTTTCCAAAAATGCCTTTAAAATTTTCTAGGTGTGTAAATAACACTTTATAATGTTAAACAGTTTACGGATGTGATTTGAAAAACTTACCCGCGTTGACTCTTCCTCTTTTCTAGTCTGGTCAGCGATATAGTTAATGCCATCAATAGCTTTGTGCAGTTCGGGACATCGGTGCCAGCGGCGCAGTGCGTCGCAGAGAGCGGGTGCGTCATGCAGGCGGCACGCGCCAGGAGACGGCGATCGCTCCTCGGCTGCCGCAGCCGCACCTAGCGCGCTGCTCGATCCCATTCCGACCGGGCCCACGATTGGGGACCATCCCTCGCTTGTTACTAGCCCCGCGCTGAAAGTACCATAAATACATATGTAGTAATTATTAAAAATAATTGATAATCAACAGGTTTTAATTTCAACTTACAAACGGCTCCGATGTGGATCTAGGCGGTAATGCGGGCGTCTCATTACAAGAAGACGCGGAAGGACATGAATGAACACACGGCGCACCCACGGCGCCATCGTATGCGTTTGCGGTGAACGAAAGTGCACGTTGAGCACAACAACAGTCACACAGATACTGCAAACATGTTACATAGGCATATTGTGGATATACAAAATAATAAGTCATTTATTACATACTGGTATACTATATGTACATATTTACAAATGTCAATATAAGTTATATTATCATTTGTAAAATTGTTATTACTATAATATCGTAAATAACTGTTTAAAAACAAAGTTAAAATACAACTATAGCACTCAAAATACAGAATATCGTCTTACCTAAAAGTATCGAGGATCATTGTAAAGAGCACGAACTTTCCGAGCAACGGTACAACAAGTGAGGTAGGTGGTATAATTTCAGCGAGCAACAAGAAGAACACGGTGAGTGAGAGCAGGATGGAAATAGACAGCGACACCTTCTCGCCGCTGTCGGAGGGGAGGTAGAACACCAGCACGGTCAGGAACGAGATGCCCATACATGGTATGATTAGATTCACGGTGTAGAATAAAGTCTTACGCCGCATCGTGATGTTAAACGTTATATCCAAGTATGGTTCATCGCAGCATGTGTAGAATTTTTCATTTCTGTTTAATACACATTATTTGACGTTATAAAAGGTGAAAAATGAAGATTAGCTAATGTTAGTAGCCAGATTAACTATTCAACATATTGGTAACCACGGTTATGCGCACCTTACAGCAGGCACCTCCAAGATGTCCCACTCCACGGAGGTGTAGAATTCACTAAGGTCGACGCCTAGTTCTACTACGTTAGTCCCGCGTGCTTCATCAATATGTCTTAAATCCACCTAAAAAGTTTATATACTCTTTTAGTAAACATTACATGTAGTGTGTTAGTTATCACACTTCATATTTCAAATGATTTAAGTTAAGAAAATAATTTTATCTTCATCTCTCATATTTATTTGCTTGAACTGATTAAGTGCTGCAGGTAAAGTAATACCTGGAACCCATCATATGTCCAAGATCCAAATTTCATAATGCATGTCTGTTGGTCAAACGGAAAGTACTCCACATCAATCTCACAGGAGGATTTGTAAATGGCAGGAGGACGCCATTCCACGCGGCCGGTGTAGTTGAGCGTCGCCTTAGTGGCCAGCGTCACCTCAAAATTTCCATCAGCACTAGAATGAATCGAAAATATTAAAAACTATTGCACCTTCATTTAGTAGTTGATAAGGAAAAGTCATAAATATTACTTATTATAAAGTACTATATCTGGTCGCCAGATATGGTCGGAGGGCACGTGGAGCATCTCCACGCCGCCGTACTCACGCGGCTCCCATGACAGCTTGTAGTCGTACCAACTCTGCAGAGTACAGAATTATTACATTGGAGTTAGGTTATTTCAAATTTATCTTTTCTCCTCAAATTATTCGTCAAAATTCTTACCTGCTCAACCCATAGATTTGTTGTCATAATTTGATTCTTCAAATTCTGAAAAAGGACAGTCTAATAACAATATTACAAAAAATAAACAAACACTTATTAGTTTATTGTTTTAGATTTAGAATTTATTTATTATTTTATATTTTTCACAGCAATAACTTTATGGCGTTTAAAGTGATAGGTGAAGCTGGAAGGGAAAGCTTAGCGTATATGATATTATTATATAAAAGCAACTCACAACGTCAATAAGCTGGCTGAGCTTGAGTTTGATGCGCACGGTGAGCGCGTCGCTCACGTTAAGTACGGGCCGCACTAGCTTATTGTAATTGCTGAGCAGGTCGTCGTACAGCCGCTTCGCGTCCGGGTTTCCAGCGCACCCTGCTCACACACATACAAACACGATGTTGACTATAGGCTGATATGGGTACTTGGCAGGGTCACATGGGCTAGCGGGATATGACGTACCGGCGAGTAAGAGCGCCAGCAGCAGCAGTCGCGCCGCGCGGGCGGGCAGAGCGCGTGCGCGCATCGCGGCGCGCACATGGCGTCAGCGCATCGCGCGTCGCGCCGCCGCCCGCTACACGCCGCCGCCCGCGCCGCCTGCGCCGCCTGCCCGCACGCTGCCCGCACGCCCGCGCCCTGCGACGACACCGCACCTCATTAACATTATACAAATATACCTTGGCTTATATTAATATGCAAAGCAATCTAGTTTTGATCAAGAGTGACATATTGAGCCCTTGAATAAAATTTCGAATGAAGTGATACGAAATATAAATGTGATCATACACAACGCATTATGCCGTAACGGAAACCTCGGTACGCAAGTCTGACTCACACTTGACCGATTCTATAGTTTACTAAATATACTTCTTGTTAAAGTTGATGGATTGATTTCAGATGCACCAATATTCATTAAAAACGTTACGTTCTTCATGTGTGTTCAGAATGTAGCCTAGAAAATAAAAGTAACTACTTAAGTAGTGATAAAACATTCCGTATTTCATTTTCTTCTTCTTGAGGAAATATTGCATGTTAGGCGGGAGAAGATAACGCTGCACTTGTTTACCGGGGAAGATGAACGGTAGTGAGTATGAGTAAACCATGGTATACTTTCTTAAGGAATGCTATTATGGGGAAGTGCTGCAGAAATTAATTCAATATTTATTCTTCAAAAAAGAGCCGTAAGATCCATTTATAATATAAGAGCCAGAGATTCTTTGCGAGATGTTTTTAAAGACATAGGTATACTTACAGTCGCCTCACAGTATATATACTATAATATTTTATTTATCCGACAACATGTTCTGTGCTTTGCTAAAAACAGTGACATACATACTATAGGAACAAGAAATAAAAATAAACTTGTAACGCCACGTTATCGTCTCCAAAAGGTAAATAAATCTTTTATGGGTCGGAGTATACGCATATATAATAAAATTCCACAAATTGTTTTAGATTTACCACTAGAGAAATTCAAAATCTTTGTAAAAAATACTTTAATAAGTAAAGCTTATTACTCTGTAGAAGAGTATTTAAAGGATAAAAATGCGTGGGATTAATCTGAATAAGTCCAATGCCGGTTAGCTACCATTGTATCAAATAATAAAATTGTAATTTATATATTTGAAAAGAGCAACTGTTGAGTTTCTGGCCGGCTCTTCTCAGCAGAACTGCCTTCCGAGTCGGTGGTAGCTTTATGTAAATTTGACGATTCAAAAGTGCTTTCAGAAGCCTATTTGAATAAAGATATTTTGAATTTGAATTTGAATTTGAATACTTTCAAATATTTCCTAAATGCGCACTAATGTGGTCAAATAATTTAATTTTATGCGCTATGTTCTGCCACCAAAAGGTGCATATAATAAAGGTAATTGAGTTGATGTAGAGCTATCATTTAAAGAGGCAGCTTTTCCTCCATGACAAAGTCTCAATCAGAGCGGAACTAGTACGAAGACACTAATATAGCAGAAAAATGTATGATAAATGTAATTTCATTATCTTAAGTTTTTTACGTTTATTCATTCGATACGAGAATTCATTTCGTCATTTAACAACAATAACCGACATATTTTATAAGTTGATTTTAAGCCGCAACTTTAATGAAAAACGCTATAGAAGTTCTCCTGTTCTACATTTTTTCAGCGACAATATAAATTCCATTTACGTCACACATCATGTAGGGGATACGAGAGAGCATTTACCTCCATGAGAGAAAGGTTCACATCAACGAGGAAAAAATGACAAAATATTAAAAAGCATAGTCGACCAGCAGTTACTGAGATACAGAATGGGATTCCGCACTCCGCGGGTCCAAACTGTGGCTGTTTAGTTATAACTATATGTATACATGTATTTAAAGATACGATTAGGATTTGTGTTTAATTTTTAAAGGTTATTGTCAATAAGTAAAAAGGTAGTTTTAATATTTTTTATAATGTAAGAGCTCTAAAAATAATTCTTGATATAGGATATATATTTGTGACAATTTACCGTCTTTAGGTACCGGACACAATACATCTACACAATAGATGATCTAAGTAGCAAAGATGAGAAAAAAAACTAGCTAGTTACTAGCTAGCGCCACTAAGAAACTTACTTTACGCTTCATTGCTCTAGAACATTTAAAAATATCTAACGCATTATTAATTTTATCAGCATGTGATATACAAAAAGCTTAGAAAGGTATATTATAAGATTAAATAATTTATGGTATATTGGTATATTAAGTAATTAAATAATTTAAAAAATACTTTTTGACACAAATATGAACAAGTTTTAATAATCAATCTAAAATAATCAATCAGTAATCAATCTCACAAAATTGTCAAATGAATATCTGGATCGACCAGTTATTATATTTCCGTAATGTACTGTAAAGGAGTAAGAAGCTAAGCTAAGAAGAATGGCTTTCATTTTAATTAAGTATATTATGTGTGTTAAAGAAATAGAAAATATATTTACAAAAACGTTCCAGATACTGTTTTTTTTAATACTAATTACAAAATGACACTCAAATTAAATATTTTTGTATCTATAATGCATAGATAATTGTTTTTTTATTTTATAACTTCTACTTACTTTACTACGGTTAAAGAAAATTACACAGTAATGCAAAATCAAATGGTAATTTAATAATTTTAATGAAGTTTTTCATAGGTTGCGTTTAGTGACGTAGTGGTTAAAATTTACGTAGGTATAATAATTATAAAGGCGGAAGTCACGTAACGCTGAGCGGGTCCTAAAGCCGAACAGGAGTTGGTTTGAGCTGAAGAAACGCTCTGATTTGACACTTGTGTCACGGTAACATAGTTAAATGTAAATAAAGTGTGAGACTCGAAGCATGCCAACCCGCGATGACTTGATTGTTGTAGAGTATTGCGCAAATTTTAAAGTAACTAAAATTGTTGTTCTAGGCAATATTGTGGTCTGCAAATGGCACAATAAGTATCCAATCAATAAAGATTCATTAATATTGTTCTGTTACAAGACTATAATGCATTTTTTTGTTGTGACTTAACATGTCCAGCGTAAGTGACAACTCATTTTGGATAGATCTAAAGGTCCCTAAGATCGGACACTTACAAAAACTTTTAATACGGGAACAGTGTAAATATGCCTTTTTATTTGCTGTAGTAATATTATTTGTCATTCCTTTTAGATTTAACGTGGGCAAGACCATATCAAAATGTAAATATAGCCCAAACAATGAGAAATTGAACATGAACTTCAAAGATTCATTTAGATAGATTTGGCGTTATGGCACGCTGTAAATTATGGTTTTGTTTTAAACATTTTTAAAGTGTTATTCTGCACTTAGGAAAATTGAAAAAGACATTTAAAGAAAACCTATAAAAATTTGAACGCAGCGGGATTCGAACCCGCGCCTCCTGAACACCGTTCAGGCGCTCTCACCACTGAGCCATGGTTTTGTTGTATTATAATCATATTGTTATATGACATATACAGTAAATGTGACTTTTTTACTAGTTGTTAATTTTTGCTATTCTAATTTGAATAGTTACGAATATTATTATTAAATTTATTCAAAATTATTATTAGAATTTGAATTAATATAAAATATAATGATTAATAAAATGTAATATTTATTTCAATAATCATGTATTATAATACAATAATGAAGAATATTTCTGTTTCGTGTCTGTTTATAATCGTTTTTTTAATCGTGTTTTTTTTTAGATTAGTTACGTATCATTTGACATTATATTATTTGACATTGCTTTTCGTTCGTTACTCTGTATAAATCTATAATTTTAATTAATTGTAAATTGCAACTGATATATGTGAATTAAAACAAAAAAAAAATTATACTAGTGCATGCTGTATCCATCTTCAACGATAATGCATTTAGCTTTAAGTTTTGACCTGTGTTACACTTTTTCATGTATAATTTAATTATCACTGATGGTTCTAAATAAATAAATAAAATAGAAAATAAGTGAAGTATAAGTTTAAAGAAAGAAGTAACATTTTGTGTTCGAAATAAGGGGACCTTTTCGAAGACATTATTACATTCATTTATTACATTCATAGTATTTTTTGAGACTGATGATATATCTACGTTGATTAAATATATATCTGAAAGTTGTACTTATAGTACTTATAGTTGTAATAATAATTGTAGTACTACAAATGACACAAGCTAAAAATTTGTTTCATTTAATTATTCCCCAAGTGTCGGATACTAGGCTACTTCCCACAATCAAGTAAAGTTCTAAAATATAAAGAAATTATTCATAACCTGAGATCCACGATATATCATCTAAATTTAAAATAATTTCTGTTATTCTAGGATCTTCTTTATGACGAATTTATTAAAAATGCATAGATATTTCTTCATTTCGAATAATAGTAAAAAACTGATAATTCATTTAAAAAAGTTACATAATAATGGGCTTAGTTAATATAATTAATGTAAAGTTATGTAGATTATTATAATTAAATCGGTTAATTGTATTAAAACAAGGTTTTTTTTAACTAGAAGTTTGTTTGAAGCCGCTTGTCTTCGGATCAGCGCGTTCAAACAAATAAAAACATAACTTTAAGTCCAACGGGACGTCTATACATTTTTTTGAGATTTGCATTTTTTTGACTTGAAAAGACCTACATATTAACATAGATTTTTTTTTCACGCTGTATCCCGCACACAGCAGGGTAGGCAGAGGGAACCTAGTGTTAAGACACTCCATTCCCCACTTTCCGCCGAATTCGGAGGCTTGCGTGTTAAGTGGCGGAACTTAACGCCGCGCTTTACCTCGACACCAGAGCGAAGAAAATGGAAATATAATTTCCACTCCTCGAGTGGGAATCGAACCCACAACCAGTCGTTTACAGTCACACGCTTGTGCCACTGGGCCACGACTGGCCACAACATACATATTAACAACTTTCTGAGGCTAGCTAATTAGGCTGTCTGGCTTTGGGTTAAAGATCATACTTAACCTTAAATATTTTTATTTGTAAAGTGAATCAAAACTCATGTTTAATAACAAGAGATGGGTTATTAATATAAGGAAATTATAAAGCAAGACGGGTAAAGCGATAGAATTGCCAGTGATCTTCTAGTTAATATTATACATAAGCTTAGAGTTCATTTTTACGCGCAGGACCTGGCTTTTCGTCGTCGTCGCGTTATTTACTGTAAATATGGGCTCTATTATAACACTATCAGTAAATATGACAACTGGTTATAGTTAAAAATAATATAGTAAAAAAATGTATAAGATATTTGAATATTTATGGAAATTGGAGAAACATTTCTACGTCTGCGATCTTGTAACATAGTTAAACTCAAGTAAAAATAATTCTACATTTAGTGCGCTTTTTTCGCTTTCCAGAAGACGTGAATAATGATTATGGTATTATTAACATCTTCTGGATAATATGTGACTATTATATGAGGGGTAACGGATTGTAATGGAACGCAATGGAACGGACTTGAGATGATATATTAAACTTATTTACTCCGATAAGATATCATCGTGATCTTTTTGGCGCTTTCTACTTGCTTTCTAATTGCACCTGACTAGTATAGTAT
Source organism: Dryas iulia moderata (assembly GCA_019049465.1). Lineage (NCBI taxonomy): Eukaryota > Metazoa > Arthropoda > Insecta > Lepidoptera > Nymphalidae > Dryas > Dryas iulia. The sequence continues at coordinate 16,588,506 of CM032424.1, read as the reverse complement.
ATTTATTAAAATATCAATATTATTACTAGTTGACTTATGACTAGGGAATTATAATTTAATTTTTCCAAAAAAAGAAACTTATATTAAATTGCACGCTGAAGCATCGCCATCATGACATGTCATGTTAGAGATAACTATCACTAACGTTGCTCCTTTCAGGTCAGTACATGAATATGATTGTAAGCACTCTTTACAATATCGTTATAATAATTATGGCGATTTTCTTTGTAAACTATCAAGAATATTCAATTTCGCATATTATACATATATGTACTTAATTGTAATCTTGACTCCTTATATTATATGTTTCTGATTATTATTCATTCAACATGAAATTACTGAAGTGGTGGCATTTGCTCAATATATAACTCTTTTAAAGGGTGGGGGCAATTTGAGTTGTTTTCAAAATTTGTGAGCCAACACTTAAGATGTTCTGTTAGGACTTAAGCTAACAATAAAATGATGATGATTATTATTGTTTAGACTCTTCAATTTAGATAGTTATGAGATACTATAGTTTTTTGAATGAGTTCATAAATGAAAAGTTTTATTTAAATGTGTTTTGGTCAGAAATTAGCCCTCATCTCTATCTCTATCAGTGGCGAAGTGAGATTTTTTTGACAAAGTAAGTAAGTAAAAATATAAGATTTCTGATAAAACAATTTATTAAAGGTAAGCTGATAGGAATTGTGTCATAAAGACAATTCGTCGCTGGTTTCAACGTTCAACATCACAAGAATGCTCGTAATAGGGGTTTTCCCATTGGTATCAAGGTGGATCACTTCTGACTGCTTTAGGCGTGTATGATCTGCTATAGACTACCGATAGATACGAGTTAAATGGGAATAATAAGGTATTAACGATAACTATAATGAATTTAATTTTAAACAACAAATGTGACCATTATTATGACTCCCCCTTTTATAATTTTTTAGCGCTCTTATAAGTGTTTCTTAGTAAAGTTAAGGGGCTTCAATCAATCAGTAATACTGGCGTCTAAGTGACTGCAATTCGCATTTAAACCCACTCTCTATGTGTTATATTATATGAATAAACTAAAATTTGGAAATAATTTGGAATAACATTAATGCATTTAAGTAATATTTGTAAATAATATATTCTACAATACACAATACTTAAAAGGTGTATTTTATTTATAATAATAACCTTATAATAACCTTACCTGATTACAATTGCCTGATGAAATTTTATACAAAATACTTTACAATACTCAAAACCTACTAATGTCTTATGATTGCAATAGGTTTTTGGCAATACAGTTTCTTCATAATGTATGAAAATGGGTAATAAACGACGAAGACTTCAACGCAAGCGACAAGAACCGTTCATTTATTTTAAAATTTAGTTTAACCCATGTCCTGTATATGTTTATTATAAAAACATTTTATCAATTTGCAGAACTATAAGTTACGAATTTAATTTAAAAAAATAAATATGCATGAATATTATATTATTAAATTTAAATAAATTAAATTTTATTTAAATTATTTAGAATTTACTATAAACAGGCAATAAATATGCCTTAAATATGATTATAATAAAACAATTACATTTATTTATTTGACAAAAATTACATTGACGTATTTGTAATGTGTCTATTTTGTGAGTCGCATTTTGAGCAAATGAATTAATACCTTTAAGAATTTTAGTTTATCTTATAATTCATTCTTAGCGCAAAGGTATCTGAATTAAAATATAATAGATATTTGTATTTAACACAGCACATACACAACTTTAATAGTAGAAAATTTTAACCAAATTTAACATAACAGTATTCTACTAACCCTTTCCTTTTATATTTTGAAAGTTAATATTAAAAAGTAAGCATATTTAAAGAGAATTCACTGAGGCACAATAGTCATACAAGTCCACAGAGCGGTGTCGCGGCACACTCGCGTAGATCGCGTCGCGCGGTCGCACTGTCAGTTCATGGTAGCGATGCGGGCGCGGAGAGAGGCGGCGGGCGATCAGTCGCGGCGATCGCTCCACAGCGACTGGGGCGACGCGGCGGCGCACCCGCCCGCCCCCGCCGCCGCCCGCCCTAGCCCGCGCGCCCCGCCCGCCCTCGGCCCGCGCCCCGCCCGCCCCGCGCGCCGCACGCTGACTGCTACGCGCTACGAGCGCGCTGGTCTGTGCTTGTAGCAATGCTGTACGACTTACCAAATCTCACCTTCTATACCAATTCTTATGTTTCTTAAGCTAGTAATAGATTTTCACTATAAATGACTTATTTTTTTTAGCTTCATGTTGTATCCCGTACACAACAGGGTAGGCAGGGAGAACCTTGTGCTAAGATACTCCGTTTCCCACTTCCAAATTCGGAAGCATTACGCGTTAAGTGGCGCAACTTAACGCCGCACTTTGCTTCGACACCAGAGCAATGTTATAATGCTTTCAGGATTCTTGTCATTTGAAGTTCAATAAAAAGAGAAATATAAGAAAAAAGAAGCCGATAAGATTCGAGTTTCGTATTAATCATAATTAAATATATGACTGTATGCTATAATTAGCCGTCATAGCACAGCGGTGTCTTACTCTAAACATGAAGGTTTTGCATTTCATATGTCTTTTTTTTTCATTTCCATGTCCTGATAATACAAATACATTTTCTTGAATCAAGTTAGAAAATTATTAACAAGTTTTGGCACATGTATTTGACATTATTAACAAATTTAAAAGGTCTGGAAATTCAGCTTTAAGGGACCAGTCAAATTATAATAAGTAAGAAAATGGTACTTTAGCAAAAGTGACGAGTGTTAGCTGGAAGGGCAAGGAATATCTTTTTACGTACAATATTAAAAAAATGAAACATGATGTACAATTAGGAGGTCAGTAGTAGTAACAATTGTATAAAATTGTGTTCCAGCAGAATTTTCTTATTTCAATATTTGATGATAAAAGCCGAAAAGTGAACAAAATGAACTCATTATATGAGTTAAGTTGTGAGCAACAACAAGATGTGTAGAAAAAAATCGATCGATCAATAAACGATACATCTTGAATTATTCCATTCTATCCGTATCCATATATTCCGTTTTATAGAATTTCAATTTTTATAGAAATAGAATGGAATGTTAATTGGTAATTATATCAATTTTTTGCAACATCTTGCTGGTATCGAATGCGGTCGACGGGTGCGGAAGTATATAGAAGGCATCACTGGGGCGCACCATCTAATTTCCTTGTGGCGTGAAATCAATTACAGTTGACTCGATGTCTTCACAACCGGTAGCTGAGCTGCAGAAAGTAGTACATTATTACGATAACTTGTTATATTGCACGCTATTTCAAATAAAATTCTTAAATTTTATCAAAGGAACTTAGTATTAGCTTGTGTTATTACAGTATATATTCATCCTTTTTTATCATATTTATTTAGTGATGAGAAGAGATGGAGAGCAAGAACATTATTAAAGTTCTTAAAAATATTCGTATACAACCAGGGCGCTATTAAAATTCATATAGTCAAGTTGCCACACGTCATTTTATTATTCATTTGAACCAGTGAGTTCTAAGGAATAAGATAATGAATTAAGACGAGCAAGCTGTACTCTTAAACTTATGTTATATCTGTTTAACAAATTATTTTAGAGTATTATATTCTTATTTACAAACCTTATAAGAAAATTTCCTTACCCATTTTAAATGAAAGGAGAAAGCGTCATTGAATTAGAGGAAACGAATGCGAATTCCAATCTGCGAGTGCATAACAGCGTTGGCAGGCATCCACTAATGAAGCGGAATGAATTCATTGTAAGCGAGAGCTGTCCAGTCTGCCTGACCTCTAAGTAGACTCCTCTCTAGACACGTGTCGGGTCTTCTTGAGCTGGTAGCCTCTCAGCCCGTAGTCGGCCCAAGAGTTGCACAACTTGGTGGTTACAATCCGTCTTGCTCTAATTGATAAAGGAGCATGCATCATGCATCATTCCTGAACTTAATTTTAAATACAGAAATGATCTATTTGCATAAATTGATACAATATGATATCTAAAGATAGATATCACCTCATTTTCTTGTACCTACCAGTAAAAAGTGAAAACATTTAGCCTAAGTTTTTAATAACACGAAATATAAAAAAAAAATATTAAAAAGTGATGTATTATTTGTAACAAGCAAAAGGCGAACAATGTGCAAGGTATTACCAAAAATGATTACAGTGACCATTTTTATTATTATATTTTAAGTGAATAAATAGTTTACTTATTTTTGTGCTGCTTATATTAGTTTCTTCGTGGCAGATGTGAAAATTATTGGCTCTTAAAGTGAAATACGGGCAACGCGTGAGTGGTCCCGCACTGCACGGACCCCGCCCGCCCCCGCTTCGCCGCAATAAGCTTAAACGAAAATCTAGCGTTCACTGTTTAATATGCCATAAAAATATTTATTTATATTTGGATTACATTCTACTTCGGGGAATGTCTATAATTTAAAAAATCTGACTTGACGATTATAGTTAACTAAAGTAAATAAAGCACACACGAAACGCAATAACTCCTAAATATGTAAAAGATCAAATGACGAGTCCCTCAGGCAGGTCCAGTGTAGCATAGCAGACAGTTCAAACACAATGACTTGTGCGCGTTACGCTTGTTGGCGAAACGTTCAGACTTAAACCAACGAGAAGCTCCCCGAGCGCTAAGCCCAATAAAAGCGACATGCCACATAATGCACGGACCTGATTCCGAGTAAAACGAATTAAATTGTGACGGGCGATTGATGATAACGCGATAATGCGGAACCAAATGGAAATTGATTCGAAGCTCGTTTGGGAGGTTTGTATCGATAGCTACTAATGTACAAATGTAGTGTTCAATAACTACCCTCATTTAGGCACATGTTGTATTAAAATGAGTATATTTAAATGTTGACTACAACTTAATAAATAATTCGTTACATCTACTGTCTGTACTATGTAAAATGTACACCTCAATCAATTCAGTCGTAAATAACTTTAGCGTCACAAACTCTTTACCTCAATTTTCGTAGAATATTCGAAAATTAAACAAAGTTGGGTAATTGCCTCGTACGGCAATACAACTATATAAAAGGTGATGACGAAAAGAAAGTGTACTGTATCGAAGGTCGGTGCGGATTTGGCGGCGCGTCAAGTGTCGGTGCGCCGTCGTGTTGCTACGCGACGCTCCACACGTGGGCACCAACTCCTTCGCTCTGCCTCGGCAACGTAATCCGCTCCAGTAGTAAGCTCATATACTATCTTACGTAACACCTTATTTTGTCGAATCATATCTTTATTAACATTTTTCTTTTTTTAGCGTCACTTTTTATGCCTATATTTTTTTTACATTTTTATTTGTTGTACTGTTGAAAACACATTTTACTGTCGAAGAACAGGGAATTTCAAAATAGCGGTACATATGTTATTTCTTTTTATTTTTATGCTTTTTCCTGCAACGCAGACTTAAACGAAAAATGTTCAGTCACTACGTTTTCCACTTCGCGTCCGAATTATTCATTGTTTATTGAACGGCAAAACTGAATGTCGCAATTTGTATTACCAAAGTGCATCGGAAAAATAAGTATATATTAAATATTAGTGTGTCCCCCGTTGCTACTGAACAGCTACTTTTCAGTTGTCTGCTACTTGGTTATATTTACCATGTTCAGTAACTTTTAGGGCTAAGATGAATATCTTTATTTCTAATTTATTTATTTATTTATTTATTTTGATCACCAACACAACAAGCACTGACAGTTACATATAAAAGATACAACACAAAAGATTACTAAGTTAAAAGTGCCGCCGCAATTATAGGTGATGACGGCATGCAAATTACCTACAGTATTAACTATTTAATTTAATACAAAAAAGAATAATACAAAAAAATATGTATACAAACACAAAATATTCAAAAAACTGGAAGTACTAAACAAAAACTATATAATAAAATAACAAAAATAGTTAAAGCATGGTCACTGTGATCTCAGGGAATTTAAAATAGTTTTTTCTCAGCAGACAAAAAGTTGTTCATCACAAACACCACAACAGTTGTTTAGTACATTGAACATTAATTTACTAATTCTTTCTAGTTTAGGTGTTTTTTACATTAGGTGTTTCACTCTTCAAATATATTATACTCTAATTCCTGCCCAAGCTTAAAAGCCATAAGATAAAAACACAATAATAAAATTCGCGTACAAACAGGTAAGCAGACAGACAATTTTTTTATAAATCATTCTATTACTGTTTGCTCAACACCCTAAGTTATTGAAATATATATTTAGGAAACGTATAAAAATATAAACGCAGTTGGAATCGAACCCGCGCCTCTAAACCCGTCAGGCGTTCTGACCGCTAAGCCATGCGTTCTACTACCAGCTCGATATTCTTATACGCTTTGTTACAACTTATTTTTGTTGTTAACATCTCTGTAGAGAGATTTTTACAAATTTCTGCTACCCAGAGATTATTCTACGAACAATCGTTTGAAATTTTTATACGTATTCTAAATGTGTTTCAATTTTCTAAGATATGAATAACATTTTAAAAATGTTAAATGTACCCCAAGTTATATTTTCGTTAAAGTATTTTTACTGCTTATTATATTTATAGATAGATACATAGTTTAGTTTAGTTTTTTTTACAAAAGAGCATTAACAGATTACTGTTTGATTACAATATCCATCACGTTTACCATCTCACTGTTAATATACAATAGCAACGTGATAGCCACGACGGTACGCGTCGGCGCCCGGCACCGGCGGTGTAGCTGCGCCCATTTGCTGTATACAATTATTCGTTAGCGAATGCAATGTGCATTTTATCAAAAACTGCTTTTGTTATATTTTTATTCGTGATTATAAAACCCAATATTACGAAAAAAAATAAAATAACAATTCATTTAAGTTACAAAAATATCTCAGATCGCTCTAATTATTGAAAATAAAGAAAACTGCATTTTCATTTTTTTAGTTTATACATATATGTACGCTATACAAAGTAATTTGAAAGTAACTGACTAATTAATAGACATTTAGAAAACGTATAAAAAATTGAACGCAGCGGGATTCGAACCCGCGCCTACTGATACCGTCCAGGCGCTCTCACCACAGAGCCATGCGTTCTACTATCAATTTTCCTAAGTGTAGAATAACACTTTAAAAATGTTTAAAAATGATTAACTAATTTTAATATAAGTAATCGCACGGCACGACTTTCCTGTCACGGCACTTACTATGAACGAGTTGAGTTGAACATTTATTTATTTTAATTTGGCAAAAAAATCGAGAACCTTAAAGTAGGATAATTGCTGGAGTTGTTACCATTTCAATGGGACAGGAAGAGGCTGACAAAACGATGTCGTTGGTAGAATGGCTGTGATTGCGTGTGGGACGGCACAAAGGCGGTGGTCGCGGACAATGTGGGGGCGCCGCTGCGAGCGGGAACTTACATCGAAAGCGATTGTAACGGACGTCGGCCTCAGAGTGTCGTCCTGTTTATTGTGTGGTGCTCGTAATCGCATCAACGAAACCCGTTATAACTACGCCTTATTAGACAGCACATTCAATTTTGGACAGGTCTCCAGACAGTGGTACCATATTAAAGAATCCTATGTACATGGCTATTATAAAGTATTATTTTAGTTTTTGGTTATCTTTACAGTTTCTCTAAATAAATCCAAGCAGACGTGTAGACTACTTAGTAACCTCAGACATGTGGTGTTTGAATGTCAGTTTTGTATCAAAAATGACTTTCTTAATCCTGTGAATTAACTAAATTTATAAAAAATTCAAATATTAATTTGACAATGTAATATATTTCCCAAACGTTATGTTGCATACAGCGAACTACATGAATCTACATGTAATTTATATTTATTTGAAAAAGTTTCAGTTATAATTCATAAAAATATTCGTAGCCGAGTGTAATTACAATTTATCAAGCTGCAGCGAGAGAGGAACAATGATTCCTCGGTGTGTCCGCCGCTCCGCGCATTGCACGCAACGAGTAATGCACGGGGGAATATATTAGCAGTATAAATATATTAGAGGCCGTCGTGGCACAGTTGAACAGCACGATGTTTTAGGTTAGCGTTCAATGAAAAAAAAGAGAAGTTAAGTTCTGCCACTTAATACTCGATACATTCGATGTTATTCGATGTCGGGCGGAATGTGGAGAGTGTAGTGTATTAACACTAGGTTCTCTCCGACTACTTTGCTATGCAGGAACGCGTAAATCTGCAAAAATAAATACAAATAAAACTATCCATCACAGTGAACGACTTTTACTTTTGGTATATCATTTATATATTTCTTATAGCTCATGTTTATTCAGCATATAGGTATCACAGGGTTCTTCACCATTTTTTCCCTGATCTTTAAGTTTATGCAGAATTAATTTTTTAAACCGGGTTTTTCTTCTTTCTTATAGTACTTTATGACTAATCTCATATGTATCAATTTTTAAAATCAATCATACCCCCAACTCCCGCTTGGACTTAAAACTACAAAAAAAAGGTTTCTTTTAAATCTATCCTTAACTACGAAGAAGTGCACGTACTTGACAAATAGATGAGGAAAGTCTAATATTATTAAAATCAAGAATTCATCATATTTATATATACTACTGTTTTTTGGCCCCTATTATTATTTTTTGGAAATAAAGAAATCGTACAAATACAACTTTATTACAGTTTTAATATTACATATCTGATCTATGTATAGCTGTAACGAGTTTTATTTTAGATGTCTTTGTGTGTTTTTGTGTAACATTAAAAGTAAACATTGAACTGTTGACGTCGCGCATCGACGGTGATGCCGCCCGCGAAGAGTGTCGGGTAGATCATTTGCTTAATGTATGTAGTGTCGCTCCGCGTTCTAATTCTGGGGCCGGGACACATTAATCGCTGTCAGGCGCCGCCATTAGCGCCGCCCCAATTTCCCGCTCTCTTTTGTTAAATTGACAGATTTTAATATCGGCCGCGACGGCTACGCCTGATGGCGACGCGACGGCCTCTCACGCTACTTGACGACTTCCTGAAGGTCACATTTTTATTCGATTTAAATTACAACTCATTAATAATGCTCTTTTTCTAAAGTCAATGACCCGTTCAGTCTAGGTTTTCGTTAAAGGTAACTCAATGGAAGTTAAGAGGTTATTTTGTATTTACAGCAGGTAAATATTTTAAATATAATAAATTATTAATTTAAGAGTTGACAAAAAGGTATTATTCCAATAGAATATTCTCCAGCGTGAGTAACGAGGCTCGCGTCAAAGCCGTCGCCGCTGCAAGCGCAAATCAAGTTAAGAGGCGGCAAACAGCGCTCGGCAACAGCCGCACAATACCTTTTAATATTTTTCTGTGCTTTTATTTTTATCTAAAAACATCTGAATAAGAGTATTGTAGTTTCGACATTACAGTGGTACTGGAAACTTTATTTCATTCTTTATATTTACGAAACAAATAATATTTATGTTAAATAAAACTAAAGAGCTTTTATTTGATTAAATTTATTTTGTAGCTGATGTTGATGCTGACAGCTGATGGTGACATGCCTGGCTTTGATTACTATAATATCTCTCCTTGTGTACTATATATTATGTCTTTATAATGTAATGGAATCATAAGTATGAGTGCAAACGCGACTGGTTATAGGTTCGATTCGCATTCGAGAAGTGGAAATATGTATTATTTCCATTTTCTTCAATTTGGTGTCGTCGAGTTCTGCCGTTTAACACGCAATGACTCCCGAATTCATATCATTCAATAGAACATACATAATATCAAATTTGAGTACCAGTTTGTTTAGTTCAGAGGTAGTAGTTAATGCAAGCGTGTGCTACGAGAGCTGAGCAATTCATTGTCGTACACATTTGTAGCATGCCGTAGCACACTTGTAGCAATACGTTGCTATTCTGATGTTGCTTAACTCTGATTAAAAACTACAAAAGTCGTTGAATGAATAGGATCAGCTTATAGAAGGAGTCTCCCTTACATGGACGTACATAAATGAAATTTCAATTTCCAGTTTTATGGAACTATACTTGGAAATATAAGGAGTGTACGTTCTAATTAGAAAAAAACACAAATACACATAATATTTTATTTTGAAGTTATAATATATAAGGTAAACATAGGATATATAATAAGATTAGTAATAATCTCTACTTCGCTATAACTTTAAATTTTAAAATGACTACTTCAAAACTTAAATATTTAAAGTAGTAAAATTTGCGCCTACTGAGTATTGCGTCGCCTTTGCCGCCTCATCGTTTTTATACGAAGTGTGCCTCTTTTTCCGGTCAACATTTGCTCGAGAATTTATCTTTATTATATAAGAATAGTCATTTTATAAAAGCCGATATTATAATTGGTTTTTTCACAACTAATTATTGTTCTAATAATTAAAATGAACTATTGTATATATAACACTACATTAAGAAGACTCATTAAATTATCTTAGGTCAGAAAAAAGTATTTTATCTGCAAATATTTTATTAAACGGGTTAAAAAGAGACAATTTAAAAAAAAATGGCACACAGTAATTAAGTACAGTATAAGAGTACTCTTGAAATACTCTTGAAAATAAATGAAAGTTCATTCTCTAGATATTTGGCTGAAAAGTAATAACTTAAACACTTTGTACTGTCAAATAGTAGACAGTTAACTAAGTTTTACTAAAACATGTCAATACCAGTTGTATGCTACAATTAAAGCTTGCAACTGCACATCTTTCGGCCGCAACTCCGCGACTTCCTCCCCGCTCCGCCCCCTCCCGCCCCTGCTCCGGCGGCAACTTTTAAGTATCGACAAATAGTATCGGCAACAGCTGACTAACAACAGAACAACAAACACACTCACAACAAGACGTGCAGATATCATCTACCGTATCGTACCGCAGCCACCGCTGCTTAATATAAACCCATCTACGTATACTTACAAATTATTCTGAGATACATGTTACTTTACTCATAGATTATGAAAAAATATTAAAGGGTATTTTAATTGGAGTTATGTAAATGTTATACTTAAAAAACAATTATAAATTTGTTGATACAACAATTTGCGCAATATTTTCTGTTGCTTTCATAAACTACTCTCAAAGGAATTTCTTTCATACTCTATCAAGAAGAAATGTACATCTTTGTGCTATAAAAAATAGGAAAATGTTATTACAAATAATAATTTCTCGAAAGTATTTTAAGAAAGTTATGGAGAAAAATATTTTTTCGTTTTATTCAGATTTCAGAAAGGTATAGGATTGTAGAGCCTAGATATCTACTAAAAGTAATAAAATAATCATCATAAGTTTAAATGTTATCATAATGGAACACTATTAAAAATATTAGAATAATCCTGGCGAAAAACCGTTTTTGAATAAACTATTGAATTCTTTAAGGATTTTGACTAGAAACGCTTTCACTACACGCTAATAAAATAATATATCTATAATGTATGTAATTTTACATCTAACTAGTTGCCGCCCGCCATTTAGTTTGCATGGTTAATTGTTTCCATCAAAAATGATACTACATATTCGCTTTCGATATATGTAAATTGTGAGTTAAGTGAACTTTGTTCATCACATTGAATGAATGAAATGGTTTTTTTAGTTAAAGTAATTGAATTTATTATGTATAAGTTAGGGTCTTTTTATCCCTTCTGTATAGACAAAGCACAGCGTTAAATTCCGCCTTTCAAACGTAATATCCTGAATTAGGGCGGTCCGAAAAGGACAGTGTCTTGACACGATGTTGACACGAGAGGACATGAAGTTGATTCGGCCCCGTGGCCCGGCTAGTGGCGGTCGAGAAGGAGCACCGTCAGGTTTTAGTGGGTAACGGCGGTGTTACCATCTTGCCTCACCGGAGTCCCACATAACCACGTCTTGAGTCCCCACTCGGGCGGATTTCCTGACGTTAAAAAAGAATAAAAAAGGGAGGACATAAACTTGATTTCTTTTTGTTTCTCAATACACTGAATAACATTGTTAATACTCCACTTTCATCTCTTTTTTTCGTGTGAACATATGTAGTAGAAAGACCACTGTGTCAGACATATTAGACTAGACACTGTGTTAGACTAATTTCTTTATGGATATTGCTCATTATATTAAACAACTTTTGAAACAGCATCTTTTATGTTGTTTTTTATAATTCATTAGTTAGATTTTCTAGATCTTTTCATTTTTATGTAAACAGAAAAAGCACTCTTCAACTTCTTTAACACGATATTTCCTTACGTCTAATAGTTTAGCTTTATCATGGTTCTACTTCGATTCAGTTTTAATCATCTTGAAGTTTCAGCCATAACTGAAATTAATTATATAAAAAAATCACATATTTTATCACTATTTGAATTATTTTTCCTTTAGTATATTTTATGTACCGACCTTTTTATTTAATACTAGCGACCCGCTCGCGGCTTCACCACGTGAACTGCCACTTTCATCCTCTATTGCTCTTTGGAATTGTTTTTTTTTATAAAAGGGTGTAGTCTATATTTGATCTTGCGTCACTAATTATGTTCTTGAGAAAATCATCGATACATATTGTACAATGTCTATACTATTTGATAACATATAGCGATAACTGTTATAGTAAGAAAACGTACGAAATCTGCTAGTATATCTATATGATAGCAGATTTCGTACATATATACCATCTGGTATATATGTACGAAATCTGTAAATTACCCGTGAAAACATAAAAGATATAGATATAGATTTTTGATTTTTTATAATAATAATATTAATGAGTATGGATATATCTAATACAATGTCAACTATATAATAACAGATGGCGCTACCCGTTCCAGAAAACGTAGTTACATCTGCTGTCATATAGATTATATAAAGTTTTATAGACCGGTGAAATGTATCTTTAATAAATGTTATGCTTATTTTATTTTATAATTATTTTAATTAGTGATATTGAAACAAATTTAGCTTCACTCGTAAACTATCGACATAATTTGATTGTTTATTTTTATTTTATTTTTCTGCGGGATTTGTATTGAATACCAGGATCAAACTTTCCCATATGTTGCTCTAGCCTCTTAGTTAACTCCATACAAAAATTCATTAATTTCTACCCGGTAGATATCAGTATATAAATAATTTACTTATATCGGTTTTTTATTTTTTCCAAAAAATTTACATGGAAAATCGGGATAAAAACTATCCTATATGTACCTTTGGACTATAAGCTACCACCATTCCAAAATTCATTCAATTCTATCCAGTAGTTTTTGCGTGATTGACGAACAAATTAACAGACAGACAGACAGACAGACAAAAATTCTACTGAGTGGATTTTTGGCCTCTGTTATCGATATATTAACGCACCCAATTAAAATTTTTCTGAAATTTTTCATGTACAGAATTGACTTTTCGTGGATTATATATCCAGCTTCATTATCAACATTACTTACATTTTATAACATACTGTGTGAAATATAAGTATGTATAACGTTTGAAGTTATAAAATACTATGTCCATGTGAAGATGGACCTTACAGTTTACTTTATTAAAAAAATCTTAATGTCTTGTAATATCAAATACCGTTACACTCGTACAATTGATAGTTTCACTTCATTTCTCGTTTGGAAGTGAAAAAATCCATTTAGCCAGGTTTCATTTTTAGAACATGTTTAGACAATAAAAAATCTGCTATAATCAAAAATAGCAAACGTGATATTCGTATATCATTCATATACGAATATCTCGTTTGCTACTTTTGACAACATTATGGTGGGAAATCGAGCAATTCCCTATTTATACAATTCTAATGTTAAAAAATAATATTTATCAAAAAGAAATTAAAAGCGAAGCTCGGTCAATCTGACATTGAAGTTTATTTTATTTTTTTATTATGAAAAGCAGTCCAAACAGAGCAAATCAGTAGATAAATTATAACTTGAGAATACAATGTTCAATGTTTATTTGGTAAGCGACATATCTTTTCGATTGGCTTTATTTGATATTAACATAAAAAATAGCAAAAACTTTTTTCAAAAGACTTTAAAATGCAATTAGATTCAGGTCACAATTCCTTTACCTTTCTAGTCAACTGCATAATGTTAGTGTACGGTTTTAATTCCCGGTGCGAGGCGGAAGAGGCGGGCGGCGCGGGGGCGGAGCGGGGGCGCGGGGGCGGGCGAGGCGCGATACAAAGATTAGCATATAAACTGGTGCCCTCGTCACTTAGCTATACATATTCATGCATTCATACTACCCCACTGTTATTCCTGTGTGATGCTTAAAAGTTTTTTTTCACAGGAATTCAAATTCCTTAACTGCTAAGTGTTTTTAAAGCAGTCAACCTTTTATTATTATTGCTACCACTTTCATTTATATTTTAAAATATGTTGCGTGAATAAAATACGATTTTTAAATAAACCTTACCCACAAATAGGCAGCTAAAAAGTAATCTTATCTTATATCCCGTCTGAACAGCGTTAATCATAACTGCCAGATTTTCATAACGCCTTGGGAGAGATTCATTATTTCCCTCCACGCGGAGAATTATTTTCCTTACAATGAACAAATTTAGTGGGCGGAGGGATATTAGATTTTTAATTAAGATGCAGTTTTGTTTTATATGGGTATATAAAAACAAAACTGCAATGAGTTATTAACGATGTTAGTTAGTTAAATAATTCACAATCTCTACGTATATTACGAATATTGTAATATCTGGATTCTCCCTGTTAACTTAGAAAATTTTATTGATATTATTTTTGAACACAGAAGAAAATGCTCAGCATTCCAGGGATTCAGCGTGCCCATGGAATTGTAGAGAGAAGTGGTCGAAGCAGTACTAGGGACTTAAAAAAACACTTTTATAACAATGCACAAAAAATGTTCGGATGACTACTAAAAAATATTACAATAAAAATTTTACGTTTAAAAGATCCAATGGTGCCCATGAGCTACATCTTAATCCTTAATATTGATATCTATTTTGTTATACTGGTAGAGAACTGGCGATATGGGAGAATTTATTCATTCAACTTAGTTCTGTACAATTTCTGAGGCACTACAATCCAGCACTATTCTCGATGTCCTATTGACCAGATTCACACCCGCTTGGGTTGCTAATATTGTAGGCTGTTAACTTTTGTACCAATAACCTGTGATTCATTTTGTCGAAAAATCCACATAGATAGTGTCGATCTGAGTGTTTTGATAAACCAATTCAATCTTCTTTCAAGAAGTCCGGAAATACTGGGAGTAGTGAAGCTTGAGAGATGTATTAAATATCATCTTGACAGGCAATGCTAATGTACTGGACATTAGCACAGTTGCAAGAAAAGATTAGTGAAAAATTATCCGCGCCACAGATTTTGTTAACTTTTAGTTGTTTCAAAATTTTACATATATTATCCTCGGTTAAAAGAATTTTATTAACGACATTATTGCAATGTCTATAATCAAGATCCTGTCCTGTTATTGTTATCGGAATATTATCATCTGATTTATATTTATACACAGCAGGAAAATGGCGTGCAAATAAATTGGACCTTGCAACAGAAGTAAAGGATTTTTTTCTCATCCAAATACATTAGAATTTTTATAAAGTAAGTTCTTTATTAATGAAAGGAATAATTAGCCGCCGCGAAATCCGCTGAATCGTCCCTTATGATCAATATGTATTCATAAGTTACGGCATGTGTTTATAAGTAAAAGTGATTTTTAAAAATATGGTCATCATTACAAGAAATATTTATTAAATATTACACATTTACAAAAATGTAAATAATACTTTATCAAATAATTTTTGAACGAAGCTTTTACCAGTTAAATATTATTTAAGTAAACAAAAAGTATAAAAATGCCGTAAACAGTTCAATATCTTATTATTGTAGTGTACTTACGTATTGTCTGTAGTTATCGTTACAAATGTTTTTCTTACCATCTTTAAATATTAATTTAAAAAGTTTTTGCATCTTACAAAAACTTCGTTTATTTAAAAGAAACGTGTGGAGAACTAAAAACTGGAAATGAGCATAAAGTGTCAATAACTTGGCAATTGTACCTGCACTTGACATATTACGTATCGAAACTTGTACATTTAATCTGCGTCAGATTAGTAAAATTATTTATTACTAGCGGCCCGCTGCGTGCGCGCGTGGACTGCGCCTAATTGTTTCGTTATGTTGCAACCCTTGGGGGTGGAATTTTGAAAGATAAAGTAGCCTTTCTTTGACCTTCGATTATCAATTATATTTATTCCAAAATTTCAAGCGGTTTAGTGTTTTCATATAAACTGTCATCCCCTATTTCAACCCTTTAGCGGTTAATTTTTTAAAAAATAAGTACCTATAGTTATTTACTATTTTCATTCTAAATTTCATCCATCGGACCGGCAGATTAGCCCTGAAAGCGTGACAAACAAACACACAGACTATCGCATTTATAATGTAAGTATGGATATATTATTATACGTTTTTATAAAGGTATTCAAGACTTATAGTTCCTATCAAATAAGACACTCTTTACATTTACAATTGCTGAATACAACCGCTTTGAGAACAGTAAACGTTGACGATATGGCGTTGTATGAAAAATTTCAATCGATTTCTATTTTAAATAAAGGAAGTAGGTCACAGAGGTGTTCGTTTTTCGGAAAGGTTTTCAAGATTTTGTCCCGAAGTGTAAGACTGAGGCTCTGAAGGCTGTAAGTAATGAGATATTATTTGCGACATGTATAATGACGCTCCCGCGCCCTCGTCGACCGGAGATGCATTCATTAGCTGCACACAATAATGACACTTGTTTTATGTTTGCAAAAATATTCGTATATCTTACAATCCACTTTAATAATGATGAAGAAAATACATATTTTATTATATTAATAAATGTAGTACCAATAATATTAGATTTGTATTATCACGACCGCGTACGTTGCACACTGTCACTTCACAGAGTGTTTTGTATGTAGTATTTTCATAATGTCATTTAAGAACTTATACTCGTTAAAGTTACTTAAATTGTGACTTTACCTTTGACATAAAAATAAATAAAATATGAACAACATTTCACAATAACCGTGCATATAATTTAAAATTCCTTCAAAAAGATTGTATTATTTTGATAGTTTAAATTAAAATGCGATACATCGTGTGCTCTGGAACTGCGCATTGCGTGTCCAATTTCTTGGCACAGCGTTCACTGGCTGTCTGTGAGAGAGACTTAAAAAGGCACAAAGCGTCAGACACCGGTAGTGGTACTTAAAAGAAATTTAATCTATTGAAGTAATATTTTTAGTTATCATCGATAGAGTGGATAAGTATTGAAATGCGATGCAGATGAAGTTGAGCATAAATATTTGCAAATTGGTTTATTTTTTTTATATTTAATTAAAGCAAGTGGAAGTTACAATAATAACTTTAATTTGTTACTAAGGGCTCATTTCATAACCATCAAGGCAATTATGAAGTCACCTTAACCTTTCACTTAAACTTTCAACATAGAAATTCTCATTGCATTTTTATAGATGTTTTGTAAGCATTTCTTTTTAAATTTACTTGCGGAAGTTCAACTTTCCTTTTCTGATTCATGTCACTGACGCCTTTAAATTTGTTTTTAGTTTAAGGTTTATTTTTTTTGTCCTTAAGGCAACATCACAGAAATTAAAATATCAAACGATTAAAATCGTTGGATGATACTAATGCGTGGGGAATGGAGTGTCTTAACACTATGTTCTCTCTGCCTACCCTGCTGCGGGATGAAGCGTAAAGCTAAAAAAAATGTTAATCATTTCTTTCTAAATTGAAGAATTATCCCTAGTAATCTGTGAGTATCTCACTTGTTATGAGAGTACGTTCCGTGCAAGTGCTCATTACATTCTATACTAAGCTGCTTATACGAACATCGACTTGAGCTAAGTATTAGGATTTCAAAACTGCATACGTGTGTTTGTACATACGAGTTAGATGGGACTCGTAGAGATGGACTGCAATGTGTATATAATTACATTATCCAAATATTTTGTGTTTTATGTGGTGGTTTAAAAATATTTTAATCTATTCCAGAATTCACGGAGTATATGTCTACTAATAAATAGTTCTAAAGTTAAGCAGTTTGCTTTATACATTACTAGCGGCCCGCTCGCGGCTTCGCCGCGTGAACTACTCGACTGGTTCATTATATTGCAACCCTTTGGGGGTGGATTTTTGAAAAATAAAGTAGCCTATGTTTAAGCTTAGATTATCAACTATACTTATGCTAAAATTCATTATAATCGGTCAAGCGGTTTAGATTTTTCATATAAACTTTCATCCCCTATTTCAACCCTTTAGCGGTTGATTTTTTAAAAAATAAATAGCCTATGTTAGACCCAGTAACTTTTACTACTTTCATTCTAAATTTCATCCAAATCGGACCGGTAGATTAGCCGTGAAAGCATGACAGACAAACACACAGACTTTCGCATTTATAATATAAGTATGGATGTTATATATAACGTTTTAATTAATATGTATCAATATAAATTGGTATAAACACAATTTCCTTTTTTTTAATTCTTTATATCTTCTTCTTTGGTACAAATTTTTGGTAAAACTTTCAAAATTAGTCAAAGAGAAATAATATGTGGCAAAATGTTGAAAGTTTCAAATTTAATTAAAAATATACCATTTTTAAATTATATCTATAACATAACATATTATTTTAGTTAGTAGTAGTTAAATATACATCAAAAAGAAAAAAATATTTTCGTATCTAAAATATATGTATCAAGATCTTAGATAACATTAAAAATGTATCTTGTTTGGCTTTGAAAAGTATATGAAAGATACGTGAAAGTATAATTTTGTATGACTTATAGTAATAAATAAAAGAACAGATAAATGTTAAGCAAATTTTCATGCACATATGGACAGAGAATTATTCATAAATCAAAGAGAAAAACCGTCGCAGCTGACGAATGCGGCAAACAATGGATTTTTGTAATAAATTACGAAACCAAAAAAGCTTGTTTCGCTAAAGCCTTTTAACGTGTAAACAACAATAACTGACTTTAGCAGAAACAGAATTTTATCCCAAAAGTACTACTTGTTAACAAATCTGTTTATAATTATCGGGCTTAAATAAAGTATGTTTTTCACTGTACAACGTAGTTTTTACTATACGTCATATAAATTTAACAAACTCAATTCTCATAACCCGTAGTATATATTAATTATAATCGACCTTCATGTACATGCTCCACCCTTGTTTTGTGTGTTCCCCCCAAAGTCATAGACGCTTAGTTTCAAACAATTCAAAACGTTCTTGTCCTTACGTTTTCTATAGCATTAGAAAATATTAATTTAAATACTTTTACAAATATTATTTTGCGACAATTTCCCATTTATCTTTAAGATTCACGTAGCTCTACTCATATAGCATGTATACGACGTACATGCATGCAACACACACAGCTTGCGACGTGCTCGCACTCGTGAGTCGTGCGGTGTGCGCTGCGGTCGCATGCCGTCACGCGCACGTCTGACCACTGGCGCGGGCAAGTTTTAATTAAAAACATAAATACCTGTACCTAGTAACAGCACTCTCCATGCACTACGTACTATATTGTAAAACATAAATATAAAAATAAAAAAATACGATTTTCGTAGATTACTTATTATTATTATTATTAATAAAAAAGTTATTTTATTTGTTCAGGGAAGTCAGAGAGCACCTAGTGACAAGACTCCATATCTTACTCGAATGGCGTTTTGTCTTAGATTTTAAATATAATCGGAATTCAAACCTGAGCCATGCGCCTGTCACACAGCGCCATGTTTAGGTACATAAATCGTATATAAACTAAGTTTAGTTTTATCATTACTACATTTAGCGCAAATAAAAATATATTGTAATGATTTATACTGTGTGAAAGAATGTTTAAAAGAAAAGTGTGTCCGATTAAGTTAATTCCAATGTCATGTATAATAGCTAAAATTGTATTAAATATTAAAATTGTTGAATATCTATCGAGCAAGTTATTGAATATCTCATCGGCTCTTCTTATCAGAAGTGACGCTAAAAAAGTCTTTTTAAATAAAGAAACCTTATAGTGACTTTTTTTGTTTTACGCTTTATCTCTTGCGGGGTAGTGAAATTTGACTTGAGGTAATGCATCATTATATAACTATATCCTGCTTCTATGCAGTAACATTTTAAAGCATTAACAATTTTACAGAATCGCTGTTGCATTTAGATAAAGCAGCGTCACGTTACGTTTGTTACGTGTAGTATTGTACCGTCGTCTGCGAGGCGACGCGGCGCGGCTGCAGGGACCGGGCAGACTGCATTATTAATACCGGCACGTCCCTCGCGCGGAGTCATTCGCAGACGTCATGGAGCTCTGACGTTTCTTTAATTACACCTGAACACGACGGAGCTCGCTTTATTTCCTGCAGCTCTCTACTTGACTTTACCTAATTGTTATTGCTGTACAATGAGCTCCGCGCCACGAGTAATCCTACTGACAACTGTACATTTGGTTCGTGCTGAAACTTTATTTTACTTTTTGTAATTTTATTTTAAGCGCGACAACGGTAAAGGAACGCTTTTTATATAGAATAAGTGCACCGTTTTAGTGCTAAGATAAAATAAAATAATAAAATTGCTTTTGTAAACGAACACTTAAATTTTCTTGGCCCAGTCATGGCGCAGAGGCACAAAGTGCGACTCGTGCGACGCGTGTAATGCGACTGGTTGTGGGTACGACTCCCACTTGAGGAAGTATCTAATATTTCCATTTTCTTCGTCTGGTGTCGAGGCAAAGCGCGGCGTTGAGTTCCGCCACTTAACACGCAATGCCTCCGAATTCGGCGGTGCGTGTGGTTTCTTATAATTTTCAAACGAATGACCAATATATTACGCGGAGGTCCGAGATAGAAGCGATGAGAGTCTCGGTGAGGAATGACTTTGTTCAAACAGCTCTGTATTAGTAATACATTAGATGAATGTTGTGCTTGCGTAGGGCGGCGAGGGCGGTAGGGCAGGAGGATACCACCGCGAAGAATATTTGCAGACACTCAATGTTTTATTCACATGTAATTTTTCACATATTATGTAATGATTGATTGAGCATTGTTTTCACTTCATGTAAGATACATGTTTAGAGAAACAATATAGCAAATATCTTGCTGTATTTGCTATATTGAACAAAATATATATTTTTTTGTATTTTAATTATATATTTACAACAATTTCTGCGTATTACAATTACAGATGTCATAATATATTACATTAAGGCGTGACACGTGTCGATGACATTACTTTTTTTAAATATTTTAGGTGTATATAACACTCTAGCTACGGGATAAATTTAGTTTATAAGTACACAAGTTTAAACATTCAACGAATAATATCTAATGGTATATTCAATTACTAATTATAAGTGAATTTTATTAAATAGCATTCCTGTATGAACAGTGTGTATCAGAGTATGGTGGACACGCCGGCGCGAGGCGGCGGCGCGGTGTGTATTTCCGTGAGACTAGGCTGAGCTTTTCATGATAATGTAATAACACATAATTTAATTCTCGCTATCCGGCAGATGAGGTCCGCTCTCCGCTGTTCGAGCCTCGCTAATTGAATTCGTCGGAGCTGACGCCGGCAGGTGATTGTGGTATAAGCGAAATGTATTATTAAATATTTGCCTACAAAGGTACATTTACTTAGCTAAGGTTGAGCTTAAGTAAATAATCTAAAGAAATTCGGTTGATTCCTTTATAAAAGATGTATTATGTCTTACGAAATCTAGTATGATTGTAATGTAAGCCAGAATACCTGCGTGGTGTACGCCGCCAAACGTCGTCACGCATCGTCAGGCGTCGCGGGCCCGGAGCGGGTCCCGAGCGCGCCTGGTGGCGGTCTAGAACGAAACTCGGTCAGCGGTGCGACCCACTTTTCTATTAAAATAGAAATCGATGCTCCGGAGTGCATCGGTGCACCTGCATGCACCACGCGCTATCTCTTACTTAGTTAGATATTGCTCACTCGGGTGTGGTTTTTCCCTAGAATAAATAATATAACAAGGATTAATATTTTATAAGGTACCCATTGACATATAACTTGCAATATAAAATAATTGCACGTAGACCGATTATATCACTTATAATTCACAACGTCATGATATGTTAATTCACAACATCATGATATGATGATGCAGTCGGAAACTGAAGCGGTTACCACCGCTGTTCTTGTTTGGTCTTGTTCGTGTGTATTGGTGCACTGCGAATACGTCCCAGTAACGTTAAGTAGCAGTTAAACGCTCCGTAAGTATGGGTTGAGTGAGTCAATGTTGACGTTCCTCGTGGGCTTTGAACGGCATTTTAAAAAGCTCTAAAGCCTGTGGCAATGGCAATAACATTTTCAGTTGCGATAGTAATCTCTTCATAATAGCTTCAAATTGAGCATAGCGTTCATTTTGGAAGTAAATAAAAATTCTGCTTCGTTTTCGCAACATTATTAGATTTATATTATATTTTTAATACATACATCTATTTAATAATACAGTCATATACTCAAGTAAAGTCAAACCCACAGACACGCACTTAATGACAACAAACTTTGCGTACTGGTATGACATTTCACTGTTAGATAAAACTTAATCCATGTATCAAATTGATGTATAACACATATATAGGTCTTTTGTATTTTACGGAGTAGATAAAGAAATATTATATATTATAAACAAAAAGCCATACATTATTACGAAGTTACAAGTCACAGTATTTTATGCACGTAACCATATTAAAGTTTGTCCGTAAAAGCTTGCGGCCGAATAACATTAAATTCCCTCAACTTTACGCTAAAACTGATGCCTTATTTTTGATGTGCATAGGAAATCTCAGAGTAGGCGATCTTAGAATTAAATTAAGGGTTGAACGTGTTATTCATGAAAATTAAGTTAACATTTTAACATGACTATCGCAACTTGACAACAATTAATATTAATTTCCTTATATTATACCCGTGAGGGGACGGTTAAGAATACAATTCCTCTTCGCTTCGCTTCGCTGGGTAGCGTCCCGTAAAAGGCGGGTAACCCAATAGTTTGTTGATAGGAGATTCGTACTGACTGGCTCGCGACCACTGTCATGTCAAAAGACGAACCACCAAACATCTGATAATATATTCCGGTTCGATGGCATGTTAGCCAGTTCTCCCTACTCCCATCATCCTATTCCTTCCTGTCTCCTTCCTTACTCCACCTTCAAGGCCGGCAACGCATCCACAACTCTAATACAGAATGAAAACCTCGTTTCAGGATCAACACGGTGCAGTTGAATATTACAATCTTGTAATTTAGTTAGTGCAAGGCGATGTTCCTGAAATCTGGTTCCCCGGGACCCAGTCAAAGCTTACTAGTGGTACTCGTTTCACTTGCGGCCGCCGACGTCGCTGACAAACGGGCGACGTGTCAAGTGCGACGGTTATTACATTCCGTGACAGAGATAGGTCGCTGACGGAAATTCCTCCTCGAAGTCAACTGATCGAAATATCCTGTTTTGCGTGATATTAGATATTAATTTAGGTAA
Organism: Dryas iulia moderata; assembly: GCA_019049465.1. Lineage (NCBI taxonomy): Eukaryota > Metazoa > Arthropoda > Insecta > Lepidoptera > Nymphalidae > Dryas > Dryas iulia. The sequence goes on along the minus strand of CM032424.1, from coordinate 16,564,984 downwards.
GGCTATCGTGGCGCAGTGGCACATCACATGATCGTGAAAGCGACTGGTTGTGGGTACGATTCTAATTCGCCTAAATAATTATGCTTCTTTTTTGGTACTTGAGACTAAGCGCCGCATTGATTTTCAGGTTCCATTCAAAATTATTTTTTGTACATTTTTTAATAGAAAAGTAATACTCTATTGCTTAAAATAGCTTTGTAAATGACCAATTACTATTTTGTAACATGTAAAAGATAAAAATTGTTACTTTAGGAGATAGACATATGCCATCGCGGATCTTTTTGTAAGCATTTTAAGATTTTTTTAACAATTTTATGAAAATTTATCTTGCTATACCTATTTTTATCGTTAGCCAGCGGCATTTGCATAGTAGTTTGCGTTTACATAGTTCGCATAAGAACATGTACAACAAAACAACAAATCTTTGAAACTTTCAGTTTTATTCTACTGTAACATGCATGTACTGTACCTACATGTTATAACTATTTTCTCATAAGTAAACGAAAACCGCACTTAAATCCGCTAAGTAATTTGAAAGACATGTAGATAAGGAAACTTACAACAATACACAACACAACTTGCCATGTTCATTTTTTTCAGATCCACAGTTCTTTCGGCAAAGCAGAGAGAACACTTTGTCTTATGTTTAATAGATATTTCTCCTAGTGGTAAGTTGAACCCACAATCCGTCAGATGTTGTTGTAACTGGTCTCCCCCCTTCATTGAACTCATCCCTTCATCGATCTGAAATGTTTGAAAATATATTAATCAAATCATGCCTTGGCTACGTCTTGTGGTTAGGATCTTTATTGTTATGTATGTAAGTAACTCAAGTTCTTTTCGAGATTCAGAGGTAACAGTGTCAAGAAATTCTATGTGTAATATATTAAATACATATAATAAGCCATCAGAAGGTAATCTTTTTTAATTATAATTGCCATCAGAAGGTATAGACTCATTTTATATATAAATTAGCCATCAGAAGGTCTTCCTTCTTAATTATTAGTTTGCCATCAGAAGGTATAGACTCATTTATATATTAATTAGCCCTCAGAAGGGTTCTAGACATGCAAGTATCTAACACAAACTATCCGTTGCAATCACCCAGAGCTCGTCCGAGGAAAAGCCCTAGGATCGTCTCATTTATCTCTCACTTACAACTATGCAAGATAGCTATATTAAGAGAAAAATGGCCGTGTGGCCCCGCCCCGCCACTTGCCGTGAGTTCCGTCCGATCGCAGACTCAGGTCTGCGATCGGACCGATCATATTGAACCCTCCGAGACACAACGAAACAGTTCACGTATATGATACTTACGATGCCTTAGCAAACGATCAATTATTAGTTAGCTGTCACGTCATGTTTGTTAAGTTTGTGTGTGATCTTTCTCAAAGGTACTTGTTACGCTTATTATATATATTTAATTAGTTGTACATTGGTTTGTGAGGCCAATGTAATTCGTCGGGTTGTGAAGCCGATATACGTCACTGGTTTGTGAGACCAATGAATTCGTCGGGTTGTTAAGCCGATATACGTCACTGGTTTGTGAGACCAATGAATTCGTCGGGTTGTTAAGCCGATATACGTTACTGGTTTGTGAGACCAATATAATTCGTCGGGTTGTTAAGCCGATATACGCCACTGGTTTGTGAGACCAATGAATTCGTCGGGTTGTTAAGCCGATATACGTTAATGGTTTGTGAGACCAATGTCACTGGTTCGCATATCAGTTCGAACGCACAACCACACGGTGGCCGATTAAGTTAAATAACCGCACAGCACACGCGTTGCAGTCGTTTGTCAAAACCAACATTTAAACTCAGTGAATGTCTCCGACATCAGTTATCAGATTGCTATAAGCTACCTGAACCTACGACAGTCGCATGTCACACGTTATACCACAATCCGACTTTGTACAAGCATCGCTTACGCAACACAAGACAGCATCAGAAAGGATACAACAAACCAACGTCGCTATAGCGGATCACTTTACCAAACATGTCGGCCTCGGTGCTGCAAAGCTACATTGATTGTGTCACTGACATCGCTTATCAGTAAGCTATAAGCTATAACCGAACCCTGATAGTCGAGGGACAGTACATGCATCGCCCCTGTACATGTAGTTTATATTTGTTTTTTTAAGATTTACACATTCGTATGAGATCGTGCCAATTATTGCCATAAAATACCAAGCTATCAAACGCTATATTAATATCTTATTATTATTATTTGTACTACATGCATCGCCCTTATACATGTAGTACATATTTATATTATTTTAAATTTCATACATTCGTATGAGAATATTTGCCATAAAATATGTTATTATTCAATGCATCATTTATTTTTATTTAATAAATATTATTTACACTCGCAACTTTTAATTAATTTATAAATTTATAATATTTAGGAAAATGTAAACTATAGTGTTCATACAACACTATTTTAAGATGGCGCCGCCATACGCCAAATGCTTTAATTAATTTGTACTGCAAATTATATGTTTTCTTTTTCATACAACTAATATTTAAAATATTTATTGCCTTTAATACTATTATATTACTTAGTTATTATTATTTTAATATTCATTTCAATATTCGCTTTTGTTATTTTTATATTATTAATGTGAAATAAGAACTCACCAAGAAATTCTTCATAATTAACAAATATGCATCTTACCAAACTTGATTATTATAAAATTATTATATTTCGATCACTTTGCATTTAATATGTTAAATTTATTTATTAAATATCCATTTCCTTGTATTCAATTTATAATATTTGCAATTTATTATCAATAATTTTCAAATCGTCACTTTTACCGACGCCACGCTCCCGCCATGCTCCCTTTCTCTTTCTATTCCATGTTTAATTAAAAATCATAAACTATAATATGCCAGCAACTCATACAGCCAACGTTGCTTTTTCTGAAAATATTAATAAAATATTTTTTTATTATTTGTTTAAACTATTCCATAAAATTGTATATATTTTTTTATTATTATTAAATTATATTATTTAATATTTTTTTTATATTCCTACGTTTATTTATACATAGTATGTATTGTTACAGTAAGGCTATCGTGGCGCAGTGGCACATCACATGATTGTGAAAGCGACTGGTTGTGGGCACGATTCTAATTCGCCTAAATAATTATGCTTCTTTTTTGGTACTTGAGACTAAGCGCCGCATTGATTTTCAGGTTCCATTCAAAATTATTTTTTGTACATTTTTTAATAGAAAAGTAATACTCTATTGCTTAAAATAGCTTTGTAAATGACCAATTACTATTTTGTAACATGTAAAAGATAAAAATTGTTACTTTAGGAGATAGACATATGCCATCGCGGATCTTTTTGTAAGCATTTTAAGATTTTTTTAACAATTTTATGAAAATTTATCTTGCTATACCTATTTTTATCGTTAGCCAGCGGCATTTGCATAGTAGTTTGCGTTTACATAGTTCGCATAAGAACATGTACAACAAAACAACAAATCTTTGAAACTTTCTGTTTTATTCTACTGTAACATGCATGTACTGTACCTACATGTTATAACTATTTTCTCATAAGTAAACGAAAACCGCACTTAAATCCGCTAAGTAATTTGAAAGACATGTAGATAAGGAAACTTACAACAATACACAACACAACTTGCCATGTTCATTTTTTTCAGATCCACAGTTCTTTCGGCAAAGCAGAGAGAACACTTTGTCTTATGTTTAATAGATATTTCTCCTAGTGGTAAGTTGAACCCACAATCCGTCAGATGTTGTTGTACGGCGATATAATAGCCTTAACAGCATGCACAATTGAAATATGTTAATATTATGAAATGTAAAAACAATTTCAAAAAGGAAATTTACCTCATGCAAATTGAAATATTTCTCATTTGAGAAGCAGAATAGTGTTCGATCGCAGATCTAAAGCCGGTAACAGATGCCACTTAACCAGTTAAGCTTCCCTTTAGGCACGCGCTCGGCGCGACTCGAGTGCAATTAATGTTTAATGCGAGCATTCGACTCGAACACACCTCCGACACAAAACACTGCGCCGCCTGTTCCCGCGACCTGTCATACTAAATATTTATTCATTTTAAGCAAACGCTTTGTGTTCTTGTGTTGAGATTATTGTTTGCAAATTTGTATTAACATATTAAGTTTGAGTTAGTAAAACAAAATTAACGAGTAAATTAATGCAAAGAGTAAACTATAATTATTGCTAAACCATAACTGTGACTATAGCATGAAAATGAGAAGACATGTGAGCTACTTCCAACGTGAACTTTGTAGACGTCAAACAGCAAATATTTAGAAGGCAACATTCTTATTACATTATATTCAAAGTCAACAAATGTCCCCACACCACCCAGTAATACATACTGTGGTAAGGTACGCGTATATAAAGATATCAGAAGTAAAGGATGCGCATATAAAACAAATTACTGTCGTAAACGTTTCTCACCCAAATTGCTAGATATTCTGATTTAGCTTGAACGAGTTTTAATGGACGGCTTAGGACGTGATAAATCACTCCGGGACCTTCAGAACGCGGTGCAGCGGCAAGTGGAGGGCGGCAAGCGACGGGGGCGGGCGGCGAGCCGGCGCGTGCTCCTGTCGCGTAAATTACACTCATTACTATTTAAAATTTCCTTTAGAGTTATTGATCATACAATTAAATAAAATTAGGCCCAGTTGTGGCGCAGAGGCACGAAGTGTAACTGTAAAGCAATTGTTTGCGAGTACGATTCCCACTCGAAGAGTGGAAACATTTAATATTTCTAGTTTCTTTGCTCTGGTGCCGAGCCAAAGCACTGTTAAGTTCAGTCACTTAGCACGCATTGCCTCCACAATTCGGCGGGAAATGGGGAACGGAGTGTCTTAATACTAGGTCCTACCTTGCTGTGTACGAGATACAACGAGAAGTTAAAAAATAGGATATGTGACAAAATGGTATACGTTAAAGAAACACTATTAGAGAATACCTGTTAGCTGCTACAGCGATACATGCGCAATGCTTTAATAGAGTTATAACATAATGTTTCTTACGTTTAGGGTCTGGCGGTGCCTGCAGAAGGCGCTACGACAAAGGTCCGCCGCGATGAAAAGCGACGGGAGCTTCAATCTAACAAATAATATTAGAATCCTGTCGCTGACGCCGCCGCTGACGGTGACGGCTGACGGCTGACGGCTGACGGCTGAGAGCTTTTATACGGTGGAAAGTTTTCATCTTTAATAACATTAATTTGGAGAGTCATTGTGATAAAATGTCTTAATTATTTATTACTTGATGGAATCATTTATTTTCATTTCTAAAATATTTATTGTAATAGCAGAGTAATTAGATCAAATACTGCAAACATTAACAGCTGATTTCTTCGTATTTAAAATATTATCAAGCATAACGATGTAATTCGTAAGCAAATGTCAATTAAAAGAATAACAAAATATGTAAGTCATGTACGATAAGTTTCTTTAGAATTCTTATGACTATATCTTATGTGTTATAGATGAAAAGTATCGATGACCGACAGGAAAGATTTTCCGCATCCTATTCGACATTACATCCCCTATAGGAAAAATAACTATTTATAATATAATAATACTTTGACAATAAAATCAAAAATTGCTATTATTTAACGGGCAATGAATTGAAGAAATGACCTAATCGCATGTATGTGTCAGAACAACATAAATAATATATATCTATATATATAATAAAAGAGTAGAAAAGTCAATTCTGTACATGAAAAATTTCAGAAAAAATTTAATTGGGTATGTTAATATATCGATAACAGAGGCGAAAAAACCACTCAGTAGAATTTTTGTCTGTCTGTCTGTCTGTCTGTCTGTCTGTCTGTCTGTCTGTCTGTCTGTCTGTTAATTTGTTCGCCAATCACGCCAAAACTACTGGACAGAAATGAATGAATTTTGGTATAGTGATAGCTTATAGTCCAAAGGTACATATAGGATAGTTTTTATCCCGGTTTTCCATGTAGTTTTTTTGGAAAAAATAAAAAACCGATATAAGTAAATCATTTATATACTGATATCTACCGGGTAGAAATTAATGAATTTTTGTATGGAGTTAGCTTAAAAGTTAGAGCAACATATGGGATAGTTTTCATCCTGGTATTCTATACAACTGCGGCAAAAAAATAAAATAAAAAAAAACATTTAAATTGTGTTGATAGTTCACGAGTGAAACTAAATTTGTTTTAATATCACTAATATTACTTAAAATAATTATAAAATAAATTGAGCACAACATTTATTGAAGATAATTTGCTATTAAAAATACATTTGACCGGTCTACAAAACTTTATATTATCTATATGACAACAAATGTCACTACGTTTTCTGTCACCATCTGTTATTATATAGTTGACATTGTACTAGATATATTCGTACTCATTAATATTATTATAAAAATGCAAAAATCTGTATATCTTCTATAGGTTTTGTTTTCACGGATAATCTACTAGCCCGCTTTAGTTGAAATTCGAAAAGAAGAAGTCGTAGGGTCAAATATAGGCTACTTTTAAAAAAAAATCCAACCCTAGGAGGTTAAAACAGTGGATGAAACTTATGTATGTTAAGAATATAGTGAAAATGAAAGATCTAAACTCTGACTGATTTCGATTAATTTTCTCAGGAAATAGTTGATAAGGCAAAGTCAAATATAGGCTACCTCTCTTTTTTAAAAATAATTCCAGAGGTGCTAAAATAGGGTATGAAAGTAGTAGTTCACCCAGCGACGCCGCGAGCGGGTCGTTAGTTTACCCTGGTATTCAATATAGTTCCCAGAAAAATAAAAAGTACCAAAGTCAAGTTATATTGATTATTTGCAAGTAAAGGTATTTTTTTTAATACCAGTAAGTAACACAATTGTAAAATAAAATAAAAAGTCTAAAATTTATTTAAGATATTATGACCAGTTTATAATACTATGTACCTGATGGTATATATGTACAAAATCTGCTATCATATAGATATATGATAGCAGATTTCGTACGTTTTCTTACTAGATCAGTTATCACTATACATTATCAAATAGTATAGACATTGTAGATCTAGATGCATCGATGATTTTCGCAAGAATATAATTAGTGACGCAAGGTTAAATTTAGGCCATCCCCCTTTTATAAAAAAAAAACAATTCCAAAGAGGCAATAGTGGATGAAAGTGGTAATTCACGTGGCGAAGCCGCGAGCGGGTCGCTAGTTTTGAATAATTTTTAATCAGCATAACAATAGAAAGCTACAGTTACAACAAGTAACACCATGTACCTACGTAACGTCGTTACGTCGTTACGTCGTTACATCGTTACACGAGCACGCCGCGTCGCGTCGACGCACGCACGTGAAGGACGGACTCGGGACCGAACTACTTAGTATTCGGCACTTGTCGCTGTGGCTTTTTAGCTCAGATGATTATTATAATGGACCCTATTTTATAACGAGAAAAACGACAACTCTGGGGAAAATAAATCCAGGAGTTAGTGAGAAGCCTCCTAAACATGTCAGAGTTATTTTGTAGTTGTATATAATTTACCTATTTTCTTTAGTATGCTATGTAACTATGTTTACTAAAAGAAAGCGTAGAAAATCTGTTATTTTGAATATTCTTTATATGTAACACTACAATTTACCTTCAAAGTTACTAACGAAGTAAAAAATAAATAATTTGTGTATTTATGGTTTTATAATTGAAATATGCATAATATGTGTACATTTAAGTCATTCATTGGGTGTTAATAAGCGCGAGCAAAAAGGAAAAGGGAGTTTTAAATAAGTAAGGAAGGTGATAAGTGAAAGCCGCGGTCTGCTCGCTGTCCTGCATAATAGAACACTACTCTTGCTTCTAAAGCGTATCTTTTCGAAACAACGTGACCTAAAAGTACTTGTAACGTCGTAGAATTATACATATATCATGAATGTAATGTTTGCCGGAAGCTACGAGTGAACTTAAATCGATGTAATAATAATTTCGTATTTATATTATTACCCAAAATTTAAATAACAGAAACAAGTAAACACCAAGTAAATGGCATTGCTATTAACGAATACATATTTTCTTACCTTAACTTTGATATTTACAGGTACAATTCTTATTAAACACAGATAAAAAAGAACGTTTGTCAGAACCAAAAAGTAAACATACTTCGAAAAGCTTAAATATTTCCTCATTAATCGAAGATGTTGCCGACGCCAGTTAATTGGTGTCGCTTCAAGAGCTTTCAAAGTAAATGAAGACGTGTGTGAAGTTGGGATTGATTGTGGAATGTTACAGTTTAGAAGTGGATGTTGTGATTAACATGTTCGCTCCCCGCGTCACGTCGCGCGTCATTACACCCGCGCACAAAGCTGTGTGAGGTGACGCCGCCGTAGCCGCGGAACACAGTCAAGGGGAAAAACGACTGATTACGTTCCTTTGAAAGTCAATTTCGATAAACATTCTCATTTGGTTACGTTTAGAAAATATCGTTACGAAGAATATTATTTAGAAATATTTTTCGAAGTATGTACCTACATATATATTGGGATTTTATTGAAGTGTAAATATCTATATAATGTTGTACTTCTTTGATGCTAAACATATTATAACGTAGCCAGTGAATGTTGTCAAACAAAAAATAAATTGTTGTAACTTTCATGTTTATGAACAGATTGAAATAAAATAAACAGTAAATATTAAGAGAAGATTACCAAACAACTTTACAATAATCAAAGATGCATTTCAATAGGTTAAGGTTAATAAGAGTCTAGTGTGCACAAACAAACAGACAGAAAGAAAAGAAATTAAAAAATCATTGTATTAATTCCTATTGCATGGATCAACGTCATTAATAATGTTTTTCAGTTACATTTTTATGATATATTTGAATATTGCCACTAAGTTTTAAATGTGTTAAATAACAAAATATTTAAAATATTAGCAAACCAAACAAGTCCTTATGTCAGTTGGTTGTTGAAAACTAATGTTTTCACACGTTAATTTGAAAGTTTTGACATGATAATATCCAATCTACTTAGACGAACACGAAAATGGGGCATACGAGTACGTCGGCGCAATCCAATCAGCCACGTGAATGAGTAGCTCAGAGCTCGGATTCAAATCACGTTATTACCACGACTCGAGAGGGATGGAGGGACCTCTCCAGATCGCCCATATTAAGAGCCTCCTGTAAGTGCTTAATATATTTCTATCTTCATACACTATGAGTATACTTCATACTTGTATTTGATAATTGTGTTAAAATCTATTCGTAATTTTTTGTTTTTTAATACAAAGTTGGAAAACTTTGTATGTAATACAACGTGCAACGTTTTCAACAAATTGGGCTTTAAAAATTGAGAGATAATTACATGTACAATTACGATGAAGATATGTACTAAAGGATATTTACTCCTGTCAGTAATTGTGTGTGAAGCTTCTTCGCCTCCTTCACTGCGAGCGCGTGTGTATTGCTTTAACGCCGGCAGCGTGTTTGCACAACGAGTGAGGGATGTGGCGATACGTATTTATTTCATTATGATAAATAAGACAATAAGCTCTACGAGTATACAGAATTACATAACACGAAGTAATAGTTTTCAAGTCAGTATTATACAGGTATGTGATAGTATATGATATCACTAATATTGAAATACAGAAATAATAAATAACTAAATCGATATTAACAAACACTTTTTTACTTTAGCTCATCAGTGGGGTACGCTCAAATACCTTCATTTTTGACCTTCATTGTGTATTCAATTTTGAAGCACGACGTTGTGTTTTGCCAAGGGCTGAGAGCAATTATATTTTTGCATAAAGGCATTCCCAATTTTCCCCATCCCATTTCCCAAAGGAAAATCGAACTAGAAACTGTGTTTGGATTGACGTTGCAATTTGAAGTGTAAACAAGCAAAACTAGCCACTCGTACGCGCTAGAGCGTCGTAGTTCATTGCACTGCTTAGAAAATTACAGCCAATAAGAGGCGCTTAACACTTGTCTACAGCTGATCGGCGATCGAGGTGTAGGACACTTGAACGATATGTTTGTAGGAGCCTTTAAAGAGAAGAAAATAATACATTACATGGAAAAAGAACTTACGATAAAATTTAACTTCGGAAGAAAATAAGTATATAAGACTATAGAAATGCAAACGAAAAAATCTGGTCATATTAATTATTCCTTTAAGCTTAAATCTTTCTATATATTTTAGAGAAGATTGTAAGACTGCGTAATCAAATAAGTAGGTGTTGAAGAGCAATATAAGATGTTGTATTTAATGGCTTAAGAAGTAAGACAGGCGTGGCGTGTATTACAGGCAGAAAGGGTCGACACTCGCGCAATTAAGTATTCGCACGGGCTCGTCGCGGGCATCGTAACGACGCGTAATAAAGCTGTCAGCTTGAGCGACAAGCACGCAATCTCGTAACGCCGCGCCGCTCAGTTACAGCTACGATAAGAACAAACCTCGTAATTATATTATTTTGTCCTATCAAATACTACTTTATTACTATGTGTTCCCATAGATGCCATTGAAATTTTAACGCAAAAGATTTTTTTTTAAATACACAAATATGAAGAGTAAGTAAAAAGTGATTACACTAAATACTCTAGCTTATAATATGGTCTTTAATGACTACTACTGTATGTACTAAGTTTGTAGTGCTTATACCGTAGTTTTCACATATTATAACTATTCAGTTTTATCCGCTGCCGTGTTTCCAACTTGTACGAAGGCAATGATATAAAAATGTTAGAAACCCATTAATTTATAAACCATAAAAATGTCACTTCAATATTATTTGTAAACGGAGACAGAGTGAAGTTTTACGACGACTCGTAAAGCAAACATAAGTGTCGTAAATAAACGTCCGCCCTTACCTCGCGTAGCGCCCTGCGCCGCCCCTAGAGCTCGCTACACCTTTTGCAACCAATTATTTCGTTTATTATATTTTTTCTTTGAAGAATCATTTATCCATCATGGCGCATGGATTTTTAATTGAATTTTTTGCAATTAAATTATTATATTTTTAAAAAATATATTAATTATATACATTTTTCTACTCTGGTATCTTGGACAAAGTACGGTGTTGAGTGTCACTGCTCAACACCTTCCATATATCTCCCTATCACGCGGAAAGTGGAAAAAGGGCATTATTACACTACTTTCTGACTACCCTGCTTTGCGGAATAAAGCGTAAAGCTATCTTTTCGCTTTCAAGAACTTTCTATATTACTTGGAGACACTTTAAATTTTCTATGCAATTTCTACTTTGCTAGGTTTTCATAAAATATGTTATGTTAGAAAAATGTTAAGAAAAATACCACTGGTTAAACTGAAAGAACTTGCCATAACTTTAGTTCATTTTAAATATACACGAGTGCTCTGGTCTCTCGTTAGTCAAGAGTTATTCGAATTCTCCTGTTATATATGTATGTACGTGTGTTGAGGAAAGTTGTTGTTGGTTGGCGATGCCACTTCCGCGTGTTATATTATCAGAAATAGTACTAAAAAGGTTGTTTTAAATAAAAATATTATTATGAGTGAAGGCTGAACTACAAGCTTCATGTGTATAGGCCTATGTAAACAATCATAGCTTTTTAAAGTAAGTGTCGTATAATGATGACAAACTACTTATAAAATTTATCAAAAAACATTTAAAAAAATAATATAGCTACGACTACTAAGTGTACATTGAGTATGCAAGTAGCTATAACAGTCAAAACCTGCCAAAAATATTAGAAAAAAGAGCAAGCGAGCCATGTCGTCTAGTGGTAAAAGAGATTGGCCACGCGACGCGCGGGACCTCTCATCTCTAAGAAATAACTAGCGCGATGTCTCGCGGGTTGCTCTCGAGGGCTGACGTGTCTAAGAGCTTTTACACGAGACAGAGGAAATTCGTGGCTAAAAATAAATTTATTTCTCTAAAGTTAGGAGTGACTTGAAGTGGAGACACTTTCATGTCTTTCCAGTGCCACTTAAGCTTTTTAAAAGATTCTTCGGCCGAATAAAACAATATCGTGTACCTTTGAATACATTGTCACGGGACATACATGTATGCTACTTATTATAATATATTATATGTACAAGTTTTTAAACTCTGTAGTAGGTAAATTTAATGAAAAAAATTATCGAATAATTTAAAAAAATATGTGACCATAGGTTCATATGCACGAACCATAAGGTTAGTAATAATAGTTCGACTTTTTTTTTAAATAACTAGTGACGAAGAGCACAAAAAGAAAGTGGCTTTAAAGATGATACTAGATGTTATAATTTTTTAGCTTAAATATGTTTTTTTGTCTTTCTCTCGCATTTAGCAAGGTCAATCCGTTAATTTTGGAAACACTGTGTTGATTGGTGGACTCCGACACCTTGTTAGATCTAAACAGAACATAAACATATTTTTTTTGGATTTACTTTTCTATTATTTCATTGGCAAGCTACGACCGTGGAAGTCAAATTCAAGTATACCCTAACAGTAATTTCTAGAATAGTTTTTAAATATATGAATAGCATTAAATGGTAAATACATATTTTATCCTACCTCTTACAAATAGAGCACCTTTGATCTGCAGTATATAAGGTCATGTTTCCATAGACAAACACGACTTTATCTTAGCGTAGCGTAGAGTTACATCTCCATCACAGTAAGTCGTAAGTAGTAGTAGCGGACACATCAAGCGCAGGCACGCTTACATTCACTATAGGCGCTGCTCGCGTCGACTCGTAACCTTTAAAGACTCACGTTTAGGTTTACCGCCCTTAATCCGCATGGATTTAGATTATTGCTTAATCAACAATATATGTATTTAATTTATTATATGTAAATAACAATATAATAAATATATTATATAAACTTAATTTCTTCTTCATAATCACTGTAGCACGATCGTCGTAAGAACGAAGCATTTCTCAATAGCTAACATCTGTTATTAAAAACTACACACTTGCACACTTGCAGTTATTAACCTATTGTCAAATCGTCAAATTTAGTTTTATTTTGAAACTCAACGTAAAAGTCATTCTGAAAGTAACATTTTATTCATTCATTATTTGTATAAATAATAATTTAACAATATAAATACGATCAGCTATTTACCAACATCATACGTAGTAAAACCATAAACAATATCTCATATGTAGTAGTTATATGTATCGTCGGTTATAAGAAAATGTGGCTTTAGATGCAGTGTGTGATTACCTGAGCATTATTGTATAACATTACGAGGTTTTCCTGTTTATCTTTAACAATTCGGCATTATTTAAAGTTATAAAAATACAGTATCCAAATAGCTATATATCCATGAAAGTTATAAAAATGATGACATTGGAAAGGGCAAAAGTAAATATATAGTAATTTCCTGTAAAGGTATAATTTATTACATACGATATAGTTCAAGGAGCAGCGCTAGTAAACATTTGACGGTAGGCGAGTTTTAGCTGCTTCAGATCAGATGATAAATGATGTGTAGCACGAAAACTAGACGCGTGTTTTACATACAAGTACCTACCTATAGCATGTATAGTTTTTTTTCTATTGTGTCCATTTTAACCCAATTGTATCGTAACTTACAAGCAAGCATATGGCTACTTCGACTACAACAAATTTATATGAAAATGACACGCTCCTTGTTTCACTTTTAATTTAAACTAGCTATGCCGGAAACATCGTCGGTGCGGAATTTAAGAAAGCAGTTATCAAAGGAGCTTACGTTACTCTGAATTACATTAGCTCTTTGGCAATAAAAATTGTAGTTATCACTATTTTGACTATAAAGGCTTACACATAACATATTGATCTTTACGGAGACTTTTTTGTAGGATCATTTAAAAAAAACATTTCCATCATGCATTACATATGTTTCATTTTTTCCCTAGTTACTTCATATTTTATCAAGTTCATACAATATTTTAATAATTTGTAGCCTATGTGTTATTCTGATATATAAGCTATGCTGTTGTAAAGTTTCATTAAAATCCATTCAGTAGTTTTTACGTGGAAGAGTAACAAATATCCATACAATCTTTCAAATTCATCAAATATTCTTAGTAATACTAAATATTTGAAATGTATCGGTGTCTTGAATAAAGAATGCAATTATTTTGCATTTAAATTTGCTTTACGTTACTCCTTTCCATACATACCAACTAATATCTTTCTTAAAGTGAGACGCCAACGAAAATAGGTGACCTGAATTGAATGAGCTAATGTGGTTTTTGTGTACGCTATTTTCAAAGACAACCATTATATCTTTCAAATACATACATTATAAATGTATAAATACGAACGTATATACACGTATTTAAATTCAGTACATAAAGGAGAATATTAATTAGGTCGTTTATTTATCGACAGCCTGAAGTGAAAAAATTACTTAATAAATTAATCTGTCTGTTGGTTTGTGCGTCGATCGTAGAGAAACTATTGGAAAGAAATTAATCAAATTTGGCATGGTGGAAGTTTAGAGGCTCGGTGCCTACAGGATAGTACACGATGCAATTTCTGTGGGATAAATGAAGAAGTGTCGCAGTAAAATACTATATCTATAACTACGTGTTTTGTAAGAGTGAAAATTTTCCTTTAATTGATATTGCTTGACATCTTCCGAAGTGCGGCGTTAAGTTCCGCCACTTAACACGCAATGCCTCCGAACCCGGCGGAAAGTGGGGGACGGAGTGTCTTAGCACTAGGTTCTCTCTGCCTACCTCGGTGTGTACGGAATACAACGTGAAGCTTGCCATCTTCTCTTGTCGTTAAAACTGTACTGTGCCTTCATTCACAATTCTAGCACAGTGTGTATTTAAGCGATACTTATGAATAATGTACATGTAATAATAATGTTTGACTGATTGCTATCTACATATGAAAGAGAGGGTAAAACTTTATGAGTATGAACTTTATCAATATAATAAAACCCAAAGCAACTTTACGTTTTATTTTCTGATCGTCGGGGTGTTTGTGCAAGCTAATCTCTTAAATACGTTTACCTATTTACCCATAAATGTAATTTGGACTATTATATTCTGGTAAGCATTCCTTAACATTTGTTATTTGTTTTATTACAATGGATTCAAAAATAAAAATGTTACAATCATTTCAATTACGCAGGCGAAACAGCGAGCGGGTATCTAGCATATTTTTATTCTAGCATTACATATTTTTCTTCTCTGGTCGGTGGTCGGACAATTTGTCTCGAGTGAGTCATAAAAATAAATCTTTCTTTGATATTTTCTTGGTATTTACATTTTTCTGGACACACAAAAGAAGATTGTAAAAGGAGATGACGTAATATTGTGCAATAAGTCAATATCTGAGCTCAATGCTCGTGTCGCGCTAGCGGGCGACGACGTAGCGGCGGGGCGGGGCGGGCGGGGAGGGGCAGGTTGTGAACGGACACTTTATTGCTTTCTTCTGTTGAATATTTCATGGCAGTTTGCAAATTTAACAATAAAGTGTCGTCGTTAAACTTTTTACTAAACACTTCACTCGCATTATTTATGGTGTACTCTCAGTGTGGAACCAGCAGGGGATGATCATCACAAAACATCATAATTTCGTAAAAAACTTGTTACTGTGAAACGAAATAATTTATGTAATATTAGTATAATATATTTGTATATTTAAAACTCATATTAATTTGTAATAATTACAAAAAATCTGTCTGCGCTTTTTAGAAAATATCCAACGCACTGACCCACTATGCTCTACGTTCTACATCCATCTACGTTGAATTTCGAATACACTTATCGCTTATTAACAAGTTAAATAAAATGTTCTAGCACGTATTTAAAAGCGGCATTCTTAAGTTTTACTTTAAAGGGGCCCATTCTTAAGTTTTAATTTACACATGGGTTGGCAGTCTCAGGGACTGCTCTGAGCTTATCTGTCGGTAATGAGAGAGGTATTCGCACATAATAAACTACCGAAAGTTAAGAAGTTTCTTTTCTTGTGTCTAAATAATCCTTTCCCGTAAAACACTAAAACGTCGAGTTTACTATATGTATTTATATATGCTACATAAAAGGACTGAATGAAGTAAAGATCGAAATTACTTCTCAACAAAAACTAATTTAACGACTGCTCTTTCACTCACTACGTTATACAAAGGAATTTAAATTTCTACTCTAAAATAAAAGCTAAAAAATGCAATCTACGTTTCGTAGCACTATCGTAGCACACCGCTACGCCCGCCCGCTACGCCCGCCCACTACGAAGATAATAGATTACAAAATTCATACTCAGTGTACCGTCTAAGTTAATAATTCAAAGGTTCAAATAACTGAATGGCTTTTGAGTAGAATTACATTTAAAGTTTGAGAACTTTTTGCTAGAGCGAAGCCCGTTTAATCTGTTCATGAGGCGTTCTTGGCGTTTTCCTTAATAACACATTGAGTTAATAGGATTTCTTGCTAAGTTCCTCCGTAAATTATTTTTTAGCAGCGACTCCTTTTTTTGTAAGCTTTAGGAACTTTAGTAATTAGCACTTTTTATTTAAAGCTTAAAATAATAAAGATATGATGATTAAATGAATATGTTGATTTATTTTGAGATAAAATTAATTTTATTTACCGTTATAAAATTAAAAATGTTTTTGAAACAATA
The DNA here is from genome assembly GCA_019049465.1 of Dryas iulia moderata. NCBI lineage: Eukaryota > Metazoa > Arthropoda > Insecta > Lepidoptera > Nymphalidae > Dryas > Dryas iulia. Next base: position 16,548,380 of record CM032424.1, on the reverse strand, counting down.
ACACACACATGTTATGTAGATCCATTTTGAGGAAATATTGTATTTCATAAATGATGTAACTCTCTGCTATGTATAGCCCTCTGCACATTCTCATATAACTCACGTCCGCATTCAAAACTCAGGAGGATATAACTAAACTAAATACGCTTAACGTTTAAATTTATCTACAATGCTGAGTGCATGTTGCAGCTCCTCATATAAATACATACATACATCACTACTAACATGAGCACTACTGAATATGATGCGAGCTCACTGTCTTATCAAATTTAATACTCTGAATTACATATATAAACACTATATATGAATTTTGGATGTACTGACGTACAATAACTCTCAATATTTTATTATATAAATAGAAATAGAATATAAAAATAATACTTGAAATATCATATATTTCAAGTATTATTTTCAATCAATATGATTCCACAAAAATATCTGCAGCGTAATAAAAAAACTTTTACTTCACATCGAACAAAATGTTAACACTAATTTTCACAATTATTCAAGTCAATGTCAACGTTGATGTATGTAGGTTCATCGCTGTATTTTCGAGCACATTGCGCTGAGCGTCTTCAAGTTTCTAATTGTTATTAACTTTGAAACTTAGTATTAAATGTTTTCCCGCGATGTTTATCTACAAACAGTCTCTGCGCTCTTGCTCCTACACTTATAACACAAAATTTATACAAGTGATTTTGAAAAGTAGCTTTTATAATGTTAAGAGTTCACCGTGGGAAAGTTGGACGTGTCTGACTAGCTGCCACGACTTCGAATAAGAATCCTAATTCCATAGGTAAGGCTAGAAACTTGATGACTATGGGTGGATTGTAAATTTTAAGACATAGGTTATTATGTAACATCATTCAATGAGAACGAATTGGGGGGAAATGGACAAGTTAACAGCAAGTCGTCAGTTGCCACACAAACGCAGTTTCTGTTCTAGGTAGCTGGGTTAGCTGGGTGAGCTGACGTTGACGTTGAGTTCCTTTTTATGACAAGTTATTTATTTGTATATAAGAAGCGATTTGTGTGACTGTAAATGCAATGGTTACGGGTTCGATTTAGACTCCAATAAATTAAAACGACATTATTTTAAAATAATTTCTGGTACCTAAGGCAAAGCACGGCGTTGAATTTTGCCACTCCATTTAACCCGAAAAGTGACATTAAGAAGGACACCAAATGTTCTCTGACTACCCTGCTATTCGGGAAAAAGCGCAAACTTGAGTGTATGTAAAGTGAAGTATTAGCGAAGTATTGCGCACAAGAGATAGGTTATTCTTGCCGACATAGGTGAATGCTAATGAACTTGTCAAGCGCTTACAGCGTAGACACAGTTGAATCTTATATGAAATCTTAGCTTAATCTACATTGAAAATGACTTTTTTAAAATATATAATTATACAAAAAAAATATTTGAGCAAATACAACAGACAGAGATAAAATTTAGTTTGAAGATTTCTACATTATCTCTACCCCAAAATATGATAAATTATTACAAAAGATTATAATATGTGTCCGCGTATACTTTAGGTAGATTTGAAAGCAGAGTTCTATTTTGAGATATAAAATCGCATAAAGGGTTTCGTGAAACAAACAGCGGCACTCCCGCAGGTGAGAGCGGTCCTAAGCAAATAAAGGATCTATTGTGAAAAACTTCCAAACCCAAAAAATAAGCGGATCATTTACTTAATGCCTTTCTCATTCAATACCAGGATAATGCTTTCAAAATTTTCCATTTGTGAATTTAAAGAGATTATTATAGCTTTTTGTTCATGGCAACTTGATTTTCAAATCTTCAAATTCTTTATTTTTGTCCTTAAAAACTAAATGCGGACACGTTATTTGTTACAACTCTACTTACAGAATGAAACATCCTTACAATTAATAATACATATTTTTATGCAAGAAATATATAACAATTTTTATGCAAGAAATATATTACTTTCATCAACTGCCAAGAGACTAAACCAAACATAAATACTAACCAAGAGACATATTTCTATAGTAAACTTTAATATTCTTCGCAGTTACATTCTATAACATATTAAATTATTACAAAATTGTTGGTTGTACGTCAGTTTAAAGTGTCATTCACACACTTAAGAAATTGGAATACATTTTTAGAAAACGTATAAAAATTTTAGACTTAGCGGAATGTGAACCCGTACCTCTTGGATACCGTGCCCTGACCGCTAAGCCATGCAGCTTACGAACGCAATAATTTATCAGTTCCAGAGGAGGAACAAGTAACATTTTAAGTAATCACTGTTTAAAGATTAGTTTGAAGAGGATGCTTTTATGTGAGTTGTGATTAAGTTTTATCTACATTATACAAGATGTAAAGACAAGTTTTTTAATAAGTCTAAGATAATAAATACTCTTCATATATTTTTATTATGAACAATGAACATTGGAACCGCTTCAGTATTTTTTTTAATTAGATGTTCTGTTTTGAGTTTTGGTCTTTGACGTTTATGTAAATTCCCTCCGACGGTCGCGTCGTTAAAGCGAGTTTTCGTAATATAATGCAAGAAGTATCACCAAACTAAAAATTGGCCTCTCTTGACATGACTCTTCGAGAGTTTTACGCATAATTAGTTCATTTAAGTTCAGCTTTTTATACACAAAACAATTTAAACATTTCATTTCTGTCTTTGTATTTTATCAAATAAAAAGTTAAAACCAAAAATAATGAGGCTCTGGCGTCAAAACGCTTCGTCTTCCACTTTCCACTTGAAATTGGGACATTACGTGTTAAGTGGCGGAACTCAACGCCGTGCTTTGTCTTAGGTACCAAAATGAAGAGACGACGCTATCCTACTGTGGCATGATGACATCTGTACATATTATTTGAAAGTATATTATAGATATATACTATGAAATGAGAACGATATCTACTTATGTATGTATGGACAAAAATAAATGTTTTCTTTATACCTTTTTCATAATCCGTTAGGGTTATAACGCGACACAACCAAAAAAGCTTAAAGCCAGTACCGACGCGCGATTCTTAACACTGTCTGCTGGGCTGCTAACCGTAAAATTTTATACTTATTTTTTTTTCTTTTAACGGTTTTGACACAAGTAAAACGAATATATAATAAATTTGTTGGAAATATATAATATCGGACACTACACTAGATCTGTATATTGACGCGGAACATTTTTATAAGTTAGCTATTTATTTTATATCTATTAATTAAAAGGAACATTCTTAGTTATAAAATGTAGCAACGACATTATATAGTTTAATAATATCTGCTGTGTGTAATTCCTATGTATTAACCTGAAAAAAAACGAATAAAGCAAATAAATACATAGTTAAAGTAAGTCTAGTTTTGATTGTAATACGTCTATAGTGTTGATTATTCTGTTGACTTGTAATACAGTGTCTGGAACTCGCAGTGTGTAGCGTGCAAGGTGTAGCTTGTAGCGTGCAGCGTGCAATGTTTAACGTACAGTGTGCAATGTTTAACGTACAGTGTGCAGCGTGCAATATGCTGCGTGTAGTGTGCGGTGTAGGGGCGAACACAGAACACGGAACTTTTAAGCTCCACGAGTATTATACCACGCGCTCTACTTTGCTGCTTTGTATTTTTGTCCGCGATTGCACGTGATTTACACACCGCTTTGTAAGGGGGCTTATCTTTCAACAACACAATACCGACTCTAATGCGACGCTATCATAAATTAAATTATGATTTACATTTGTGGTCGAAAAGTTATCACATGGCATATATGGACATGACAAGATAATTGACGAAAAAAGTATCATTAATAGTAATAAAATATTTTATCAGCTTAACGCTTTTTTTGCATAGGTCAGAGGGAGTCTAGTATCAAGACAATCCGGTCTTCCCATTGATTGTGTATTGCGTGATTATAATCAACGCCGAGCTTTGTCTTGTTCGCTAGAGAGAAAGAGTGAATATGATTACATTATAATCATTCCTCTAAGTGGAAATGGAACCCACAACTATGTGTGATCACAGTAAGACGATGTCCCGATCTGCTATGTTGACTACGAAAGGGCTAAGCTTAATAAAAATACAATTGTATACTTAAAAGAATATTTAGATGTATATTCTAAGCTTGGTTAATTTAAGCAGTAACATTTAGCTTATGTTTGAAACGCAAGTAGATGTAGGTTAATCCTATGATAAATGTCCGTGAAGGGCCCCGTCCAGCGGGAGATAGCGGGTAGAAAGCGGCCCGCAGCAATCAGCGGTTATACATCGTCAACAGATTTATCGTGGATCTGACTTTGTTTATTCAAAGGTTGGATTTGTCTTAGGAAGAGATATATAAAATATTTAGATACAAAACAACGCAGAAAAACAACGCAGAATTTTAACTATTCTGTATTTCGTCTATATTAGTTACTATATGTAATTTAATTAATCAGTATTAGAGTCCATTCAGTCTTTTTAAGTCTCTAAGTCTCTCTATAAAAAATTAATATATAACTTATTTTTTTAATTTATAATGTAAAATATTTACGTTAAACAAGTATTATGTTTACAATAATACGGCAACAGAATTTGTTGTTGAAATCCGAACCTATGACTTACATGAAGTTGCAGTAGTCTAAAATTACAGCACTGCACTACAACTCACGGGTAAGTAGTATTTACGTTGGCGGCCTCGCGTCTCATTACTGTGTGAAGCGGCTTCCGAACTTAGAGATTTAAAAAGTAACCGGCGGCTCGACTCGCTCGTTGCGAGCTTTTTCGAATGAATAATGAAAAAAATTTCGCGGCATATTTCACCTTTTAGCCACTTTTATGAATTTTATGCAACAAACTATGAGAGTATCGCGGTACTTAGTGCATATAGACTTTGGTTTTGTTAGATAGTTATAGCTTTGAAAATTCTCTACTCTTAAAACCAACAGTTTTATAAAATGAGTAAATTAACAAAATAATGCACATGTTTTTTTAGCTTCACGCTGTATCCTACATACAGCAGGGTAGGTTGTGGGAACCTAGTGTTAAGACAGTCAGTTCTTCATTTTCCGGAGAATTCCGGAGGCATTGCGTGTTAAGTGCTACTGATGTTGGAACGCCGCAACACTAGAGCGAACAAAATAGAAATAATAAATATTTCCACTTCTCAGATGGGAATCAAACCGATAACCAAACGCGTTGCAGTCATACTTTGTGCCTCCTGCAGAAATATATAAATATTTTTATAACAAAAATAATCCAGACAAAACTGAACAAAATTGCGTTAAATTTGCATGAAACCGAGTAGTTTAAGAGTAGTTTGATCAGAGCTCCAGTACGCGTTACGGCGTTTTAAATTCAGATGATAAGACTAACAAATTACCGCACTTTGCGGCGCTTACGTCTCCATTTTATGTTGATGACATTTTTATTGCGTACTGAAATATCACATGCCAGAGACAAATGAAACAGAGCACAGGAATATCTCGCAGTACTTTTAAAGGCGAATGTTTTGTCAGGTGCGAGATAAACACTATGGCTTAAAAGCCAAGCCTCATTAAGCTTGCACGGTTATCGCTCACTGGGACGGTCTGATGTAAAAATAATGATACGTCTATAAACGTCCACGCTAACTAACATAGACAAGTGGGTACTTAGTACATAATATGATACATAACAATTATGTAAGCGTATGAAGTATACGGCTAAGGCCAGTATAAATGACTTGGTCAGTATCCAGTTTAGAATTATTCTTAATTTTTATGAATCAGCTATTTTCGTCCAGTTTTAGACACTCCGTCTGACATTTTCTGTCCATTTTAGAGATTTTACGAGTTAGGCGAGGAAGTCACACGCCACACACCATACGTCACACACACACCATTTTAATAAGTATACATTTTACTATATATCTAAATTTATATAAATTTTAATATATATTTGAAGAAATGGAAATATTTGAGGTGGATCAGAGGCTTTATTCCTCATGAAAAAAACCGGTTACCATCGCTTGTGGTATCAGAGTCCTGTGACACTTCCCAACTAAGTGAATGTCAATTCTATGTTATATAAAACAATGTACAAGTTATTGTCAGTAGATATAAATAAAGCTATTGTTTCATTTTCTTCTTAAAAGATTCTATTAAATGCGGATATTAAAATAGAATAAAATGTACAAAGCGGACTCGATGCAGGTAATATTGAGCGAAGAAAATATCTGCCCTCGATCTGACTGATCTCCGCCGCTTTCACCTCGAGAGAAATTCTAGACTGCGAGTATTTCTGAATATTATATTTTTGTCATTTTTATTTATTCAATACTTATATCTTTCTAGTCTATGTTAAGGATTCGTAATATAAATATTGATATGCAAGGTTCTTAAAAATTCTCCACGTCTTAAATGTTAAACTTTTAAAATTAAATTATTTAAGAAGTATTTTGTAATGCAATAACAGAATTCTCGTATTGCAAAATAGTCACATAATAAAAATATTTTTATTTATATATACACATTCACATCTCACAATAGTATTTTAGCTTCGTTGTAATCTCTAAAACTAATTAAATAATTAGTCACCAAAATTGTCAACGGCTAAATGTAATAAAAACATTACATATAAGCGTAAAGTAGTAGAAAATATCTTAATGTATATTAGCAGTATTACCACTGATTAAACATCGGTCGCCGAACGAAGGAGGAGGAGAAGGAGATCACAAACGCAGGCACAGCTGGTGTTGTGGCTAGATAAGTGGAATCATTCTACCCACCAACATGTAAAATGTACTCTTTGTTACGATTCGTAAACCATTATATTACAAAACTAGAATTATATTGCAAAACTATAATTTTATCATGTGTAAAGTAAAACAGAAGTTGCGGGCAAGTAAGCCTCGTGTACAAAAAGTAGCACATAACATTATAGTTATGTGATTTACACATTTACACATTTAGTATCAGACCAGTATTAGATTGTGTAAGGTTTGGGCAAAAGGGGGGGTTGAAGGCCACTTAAAAGGCACTATCCCCCAAGTATGGGAGATCAACTCGTGTGCATTGTACTACTACAAGTCGAACGTCTGAATACATGTGTTTATGAATGGGACAAATATACAAATATTATTTTACTATTTGTGCAACAAGCAGAACTATTTGAAAAGTAATTAAAACTTGACAATTTTAGAGCATATCTGTTTCAAATATCGTTTGGTTATTTCAGTCAGTTTCAGTTTTGCAGCGGCGGTGAGAAAGCAATCGATGCCGCGCGGCGCGACCGCTGCGTGCGGCGACGCGACGTCGATCACTGCGGTCTGCACTGTACACTTTAATCTGCATCTACTACCTGTATTATATACCCTTGTTGCTATATAATTCAATTTATTGATTTATTATTATACCTACCTATACCTTATTAAATAATTAAATTATTTAATTTATTTTCGTTCAAAATTTTGACTTGTTACAAGTTATATCAACATCAAAAATTAACGTATTTCAAATTACAAGCATGAAGGCTTGTAATTTCACGTTCAATTTTATATTCCCTTCGTCAGAGCTTCGTTACTAAAAAATGCACAAAATATGCAAAACTTAATGAATGAAGCAAAAAGCTACCTTCGTTTTAACTCCAGCGTTGAAGAGACTCTGGAGCTTTCGTCTAATTATCAATTTTGATTTAAAAGCGCCGGCCGCGGACACTTGGACTCGATGTTTATTTAAGTAGACGCCCACTAAATAGATATTTATCGCGACACGCCGCCGCTGCCTTAAGACGTACCCTTTAATAAATTGAATTTTCTTCATTTGGACATGACTTATTATGCAAAATAATTATGAAATTAATAGTGTGGCCAATCGTAGCCCAGTGGCACAAGCGTGTGACTGTAAAACTACTGGTTGCGGGTTCGATTCCCACTCGAGGAGTGGAAATATTTAATATTTCCATTTTCTTCGCTCTGGTATCGAGGTAAAGCGCGACGTTAAGTTCGGCCACCTTACATGCAAAGCCTCCGAACTCGGCGGAAAGTAGGGAACGGAACGGAGTGTCTTAACACTAGGTTCCCTCTGCCTACCCTGCTGTGTGCGGGAAAACCAAAAAAAAATATTATAAAAGAAAGGACGAAAGAAAATAAATTTAAATCTTGATATTTAGGTATACTTTTGTGCACATATCATTGTATTAAGGCTAAATAAATTTGTAAACCAAATCATCAAAATTTCATAAGACATACGAAATATTAAGCATATTACGCAGATCTCATCTGTGAGGGCTGTGAGGGGTGCAGGTGAGGTGAGGTATGTCACTATATATTATGTATGCCGCGAAAAAATTTCCACATATGTTCCTATCTTGTTGTCAGCAATATATTCCTGTCTACGACGTTACTACGACGGCGCTGCGACGGCGGCAACATGCCTACGAAAAGATATTGCTTGTGATCACTTTTGTTTTTTTTTTAGTCTTCATAAAGATAAAGTTTCAAAAATATTTAATTAAATACAAATAGGAACAGGAAAGTTTGGTTTTTGTTATTTAAATATCGTTCGGTTATTTTAGTACATGTGTTATTACACAACACTTACATGATAATTATCTAAAAAGGCAAATTTAATAATAATTTGATTTTGTAATAATGAATTAATAGTATCACAGTACATATCAAAAAAGTAGCTTCGTATTTTTTCCGCATAGTGGGTTAGTCAGACAAGACCTAGTTTCACGACACTCCATGCTTCACTTTCCGTAATCACAAAATCAGGCATTGCGTATTGAGTGGCGGAACTCAACACTGCGTTTCATCTTAAGTACCAGAGCGAAGTCATGAAAATTTAAATGTGATCTTTCCCCGAGTCAGTCAATCCAGAGCAATCATTTTACAGTCAGACGCTGGTCCACTGTGCCACGATATAACAAGTCTGCGTGTGACGATAACTTGTATATTATTTTTTGCATTCTGTGATTCAGACTGAGTTGTAACTACAGTAATTTATTTTTGTGTACAAATTGTTTAAACATAACCATCATAATCATCAATGAAAATTGTGACCATCGTAGCAACGTAAGACTGAGGAAGAGGTGAAAAAAGTGCTTCCACGAGGGAGGCCTGTAAGGGAGGAAGGGTGTAGTACAGTAGCACAGTGCAGTAGGCGGAGTAGCGGAGGAGAAGGTCCAAGTTATTTATGTGTAGGCCGGAGCGGGCAGGAGCGGGCAGGAGCGGGCCGGAGCGGGCCGATGTTAAACAAACGTTTACTTAGGACCGCGCCGTGTTTGTTTTAACGACTTGCCATAAAATGTTCACTTTCCTTTCGATTAAGAGTATTATTGAAATACATTTGATGAAAATTATATGTTTTTCTTCTTAATATCTAATCAAATGGAAAATGTTATCAATTGTAATATACTCGTATAATGTACTGTACTTTTGTAGACATAAAAATGTTACGATTTCAGTATGTTTGTCTATTACACTCGTACGTGTCTATACTTAAACGTATACCTTTACATAGTATAAAAGCAAAGTCGCTTCCCGTGTCTGTCTGTCTATATGTATGTGTATATGCTTAAATCTTCAAAACTACGCAACGGATTTTGATGCAGTTTCTTTTAATAGATTGAATGGTTAAGGAAAGGAAGATTTATATGTATAATACATGCATAATATAGTAGAAAAACACTGATAATTTTAGAGGTGATGTCTAATGTGATATGGGTGCGGCCGCGCGTGCCTGTATTGAAATAGTTGTGTAGTTCACGCAGGCAAAGCCGTGAGCGTGCGACTAGTATAAATACAAAAGACAATAAGTATTAAATTAAATGCAAGAGTAATTTCAGTTCACAGGCCGACGACCGACGCGACGTCGGTTGACACAAGGACTCCACGTCCCGTAATACATTACCATACATGAAAACTTAGTTTTATTTACAGTAGATGCCCCCACAGCAAATAATACAGCGGCAAGCACGTAGCGAGGCTTTCAAGGCATTTACACGACGCGTGGGACGACGAGACAGATGTTTGGGGTAAAAACTATGCAATCGCGTTTGCGCTAGGAAATTAAATTGCTTTATTTTACTAACGTGAATGAATGTATTGTTTGAAGTTTGTGTGACGCTTAGCGACGGACGCGGTATGCAATGTTGCTGAGAGCTGAAACTATGTACATGTTCAATTTTATTAAATGAACTGTAAGCGTGCTGTGACTTTAAATTAATGTATTTGATTATAATTAAATTTCATTTTTATTTTTTTTCTAAATTGTGTTCTTTTTGCACTGTGGTGAAACTAAAATCTTTGTCTTATGTACCAAAGTGAAAAAATGGAAATAATGTAAGTTTTATAATTTTCCCTACTGGAAATAGAATGCATTACATTACATTACAGTAACAAGCTGTCCCATTGCGCCACAATAATCTGATTATTAGGAACTCAAAAGCAATACAACACACGTACCTCCGAGTATTATACATGTGGTCAGACTTGTTAGATCCAATTTTATTTTCGGTAACTCCATTGTGCTACGAACAGGACTAAAATTAATCTAAAGTATATATACGAGTACATATACCATATTTCTATTGAGATCCATCTTTGCATAAATAAAGTTATATTTTGTAAAAGCTCCGTACCGTCATTATCAGTAGTTGGACGGTTTTTGTAGGATTCCAGCCTAACCCTTTCAACGACCCTCCGATATTGTTCGCCTTCGCCTTATATTAAAGAATGAATAATGTCTCACATTCTGCGGCACTCTCCCGCTTTATTAAGCGATGCTACGTTTTATCAGCTGTCGGATACCAGATAAAATACTTCGCTCACAATTTAACTTAGTTTAGTAACGGAAGGGTTTTTTTATTGGAATTGTGGTAATGGATTATTTTTTTCTTCATGAATAGTCATTTTTGCTCCACCATAGTCTAATATCCTTACACTAATTACTATTAGTAAACCCCGCACACAGCAGGGTAGGCAGAGGGAACCTAGTGCTAAGACACTCCGTTCCCCACTTTTCTGCCAAATTCTGGAGGCATTGCGAGTTAAGTGGCAGAACTTAACGCCGCGCTTTGCCTTGACACCAGAGCGAAAGAAATGGAAATATTAAATATTTGCACTTCTCAAGTGGGAATCGAACCCACGACCAGTCGCGCTTACTTTGCTTAGTAATGTTTATGGGCCCTGCTCTACGAGTGGCTTCTTTGATTTTCTTCTTATAAAATATTTCATTTATTATTATACATTATAATTAAATATACATATGATATTGTAATAAAGTTTCACAATACATTTACAACTTAAGTCACATTTAAACATAATGTTGTTTAAAGGCCATTCCCTAATTCCCATCATCGCGTACATACATATATCCCCTTACATAATACACACGGTGCTTAGCGCTAAGGAATGGAGGCGAAAGCAATAAATATTTATAGAGGTCTCACGCAATGCGAGATGAGACGGGCGAATAGCAAATTTTGCTGCTAAGTATTATCCTATCGTGTACAATACGTATTGAGTGCCTCTTAAGAGTGTGTTGTATTTATGAGTTTAGAGCTTTATTGATAATATGTTAGTTCCTAACTAATATGTCTTGCATATAGAAATGTTAAATATTTTTTTGCAAGGAAGTTGTGGTAAAATAACTGAAATGATAACCCATCTCAGAGTGTCGGTCGAGCTCACAACCATCTGCATGGTGTGAACATTTCCCAAGAGCACTGAAATGGTGTTATAGTTTTTTTTTTACCTTAACGTTTGTACAACGTAATTGTCTATATATATAAAAATGTTACTGATCATCTGTATTATGAAAGATATAATAATAGTTCTTGTCGTTCTAAATAAAAAGAGTTCTTGTCGTTCGTTCTAGGCATTTATTATTGTAGAACGCTAGACAATGATTTTTATTCAATATTTTCTTTTCTGTTTTTCTATTTATCCGTACGGCTTAACTTTTAATTTTTTCGACTTAGCCGTTTTGAATAAAGTGTTGACTATATTGTATTTCAGCAAAGTTCCCTAAACATTTAGTGTTTATTTTATTTCAAGCAATTCATAAATAAAAAAGGTACAGCTTTTTAAATTATAATTTTCATCATAGTTTGAAATTTCAGTGAGAGTGCAAACAAAATAGTTGCAGTATTGCAGTTGACACAGGCAGCACCGTGTGCGAGTCACTAGTAAAATAAATAATACTCGAATAAAATGACTAACAACATATTCTTGATTTCGTCGTGATTCATGTTTTGTCTGAGGTGATACTTGGCGTAGTGCCTGTAGAAGCGACGTCGGGGTCAGGAAGCGGGACGGAGCTGATAAGAAGACAGCGTTATGGGTTTGGCGATTACCGCAGGGTTATCAGACGCAGTGTGTAGTCCCGCTTTATTACTCCCTATACGTCAGGCTTGTCACATCATCCCGGTCAAATGAATGGATAAAATATTGTATGAATATCGGCATCTATTCTTATGGTTCATTGCAGTAAAGTGCTATATAACATGTTTATAGAATAAGCATGTTTATTTTCAATTTAAATCAAATGGTGCAAAAAATTGAATGTATACAGTCAGGCGACACGTATAAAAATTAAAGTATTACCGTAACTCGCATAGAAACTGCTCATCGAAAATAACTTTGAAGCGTAGTAAGTAGTAACTGCAAGTGAGGAGTAAAGTAGTCCCGCCCGCGCAGAGCCGCGGTCTGACACTAGTAGAGATTTAAGAGTTCGTACGAGCAGTATAATTAATGTCGCGGAGTTCCGAGCAAGTTATCTACTTCGGGGTACACTTTACTGCTTGCTGAGCTCCGCTGGGATTTACGCGTACGCGATAATTCTTTTATGTATTTCTAGCTATAAATGCTATATAATAATAAGAATGCAATATCATTTAATTGAAAACTTTGAAGAACGTGAAATGAATAAAGACGGTATGAAGCTTCTTTATAACGATTTGAAATAGCACTATGATGTAAGATTGAATACATATTTCATCACCCAGATGAGACGTAATATTTGTAGTTCATAGTTTAGTAAAAAAATGTTTATAAAAAAAAATATATGTTAAGTATCTAATTACATTTGTTTTCCTATTTTTAGTTGAAATCTCAGCAAGAAGGCGAAAATCATGCTAAACATTTGTAGTTGTTTTAAAATATTATGAAATAACAAAATACCTTAAAATCACACAATACACACGTTTGTATTTGTAGTACAATATTATTTGTATGTACATATGTGTTTGTGAATACTACACTACAATAAAGTTATTGATCAATTTTACAAAAACATAACTCTCGTGCTGACAGAGCTCTTAGACCTCCCAGTGGGAAGAGAGCCTGCTGCTATGATATGTTTAAAAGTTTACATCGCGTCGGAGGAGGGCAATGGTCGGCGACGTATAAATATCCAACACATGTGCTCAATACCGCGCAGTATATTGACACGATAAATCACAATATCGGGACGCGCTGACAAATCCTTGGCGAGACAGGCTATTCGCAAAAATACTTGAAGTATTGCTGTTTTAAATATTTATTTTCTTAAGCATATATTATGTATGTATTCTACGGTATATGCGTTATATTAGCATGAAAACTTTCCCAATAAATCTCTTGTAGTAATAAATAACGTCAAAGTCTTTATTTAGCAAGAGATAAATCAATATTTTTGTAGCTCGTAGTATTATTATTTTACTGAAGTGTAAAAGAAATGTCCGTGTAATATTTTTTTATTTAAATTAAACAACGTTATAATTAGATACTATTATTTTTAGTTTTATTTACTATTATCGTCAGTATGCCCATATTGTATATTTTTTTTCAATTTCAACATATGGGGTGTCAAGTGGTGGATTTCGACGCCGCCTATTGTTTTGTTTGATTCATTTTTATGATTTATACTTTTGGTTCCTTCTAGGGAGGATCGAAGTCACAATAAGCGTGTACAGGTAGACACTCTGCCATTGCGCGAAGATGGCCGAACACAATTATAAAAAAATAGGAAATTATTAATTACGAAGCGAGCACCTTTTCAAGGCGCAAGCTAAATTTGAAGCATTGTTATATTCCACACACATTATCGCTGATTTATCGAATATATACTTTTTTAATACCAAATTATTTGGAATGTTTAAAATCAAATTATGGCGTTGGGATACATATATAAAATGCGCTTTCCTAAAGACAGAATAAAATTTTAACAAAAATTAGCAGATGCAATACATGTAAATAAGTTATTTTTTTCACAGGTTTTTCCGAAATAGCAGAAAGGTCTGAAATAACCTAGTGTCAAGATACTCCTTTCTTCATTTTCCGCCCGAATTAAAATCATTGCAAGTCGAGTTTGGGAAGTGACCGTCGTGGCGCAATGGACAGAGTCAAACTGTAAGAAATTCCACTCACGGAAATGATTATATTTAAATTTTTATTTCGTCGTTCAGTAGATCATAAGATGTGCGCGAACAAATATGTAAAGACAGAAAAAAAAATATTTCCAAGTTTTAATATCGTTTTCACGTTCCTGTCAATATTTGTTTTTGTAAATTTGTCTATGTATATGTATAGACGCAATTGTTCATTATTTTACTATAGTAGAGTAGTTTTTCCTTTTTCCTTTTTGCTTCATGGTTTTTCCCGCAAAGCGAGGTAATCACGCATAGAGGGGTCATACCATTCCGTCCTCCAGTCTCCACTCGAAATGGAGACTTCGGAGCGGAACACAACACCGCGTTTTGTCTTTGGTAAAAAAGCGAAGAAATGAAAATATAAAGATAATTATAGCCCCGAGAGGGAATCGAATCCACAGCCGTCGCGTTACAGTCAGACACTGTCTCACTGCGCTACGGCAGCCTCAAGTACTTAGTAGAGTGGTTTAGGTTTCTAATCAGCACCCAGTGAATAAATTTTCATATGTCTAACGCAGAAATTGACTATTTTTTTTACAATTTCTAAATCCTTTTTCGTCAACTTGGTGGTGGAATTTTCATAATCGCTGAATTACGTATTTACTATTTTTTAATAATACACATTTTAACATGGCAAATGGCGAACTTCCATACAAACTTTCAACTTTTATTTCACCATCTTAGGGGTCGAGATTTCACAATCGATGAAATAGAAATTTAATATTTTTTTATTAAATATACAGAAATTTTCAGATTTCATGGCTTTAACTTTAAAACTGATGGAATTTCATACACGCTGTTAACCAACTGTTAACCACTATTTCCCCCTCTTAAGAGATGAATTTTTAAAAATTCTTTCTGATTAAGCGCCTACGCTACAAAAAAGTTACAATAAAGCTCGCAGCAGTATTTGTTTCGGGGAATCGTTTTTTTGAAATAATGCTTACAATAAAAATATTATAATATAAACCAAAATTATAATTAAAAGTCTTTATAATTAAAATACTTGAATAATGAAACAAAAAAGAATAAAAATAAAATAGGCATCCATGTCAGGATCGAACCGTGGACCCTAATAAAAAATAACCATAAAAAGCAAGCGCTCTTCCAACTGCGCTATCACAACTTTGTCGAAGTTTGTGAAATTGACATTTTTATACTATATATAAAGTGATGTTTTAGCACATATTTATCAATTGTTTTGCCGTCTCGAAACGTCTCCAGTAACATTTAAATTTTATGGTAAAGTATTAAAGTTCAAATTGACTTTTAATAATTATAACGAATATTTTGTATGGGATGATAGAAAATTGTTGTTTTAAGACTTTTTCAGATTTTTTTTTTATTTTTTCTCTCCTTAACTACAATCCTCGCACTTCAAGGAATATTCTAAAAAAAAATTATCGAAATCGGTCCGACAGTTTTCGAGATTTGCGCTTAGCAACAGATTCGGCGATTCATTTTTATATATAAGAAGATTATAAATGGAATCATTTCCTCCTGGGGGAAATGTTTTTATTAAAACTGTTTTTATTTTACTACTATGTGTAATGACGCTCCGCCGTCCGTTTTGTATGTATGTGTGACACAGAAAATTAAAATTTTGCTAGTTTATTTAAAAACAAATCCCGAAAAAATAATTACATTCTGAAATACTGGATGAATTTGAATTAAGAGTAGACCGCCAGATGTAGAACTATAATAGATATAAGGAAATTATGCATGAAGTTTAAATTGTTTAGCGTGATGGGTATTTTGATAGGATGGGAACGAATTTTCAGGCAGCCCCAAGTTAAAAATATACTATTTAATTGTATAAGAGCACTAACACTTATCTATTTAGATGTTAAGCACAGATTCAGTGAGCTCATCGCATCCGGTAGAGCTGGATAGCGGCGCTCGTTAGCTGCGAGTCGGCGACTGCGGCGGAGCGGTTAGAGACGGCGAGTCATTTTCGATAACAGTCATTACCGCTTATTACTTACTGGATCTTTCGTCGAGTCATTTCATGGAGTACTGGTATATAGTAGTATATATAGTAGCTGTGCCCGCAAAAGCGTTTACGTTAAATTTTACAAATAAAATTTATTTTTGAAATAAAAGTAGCTTAAATTATTCCTTATTATATAGTTACTCACCTGGGAGAGTTCCGTCAAAATTGGTGCGGCTGTTCCAGAAATTAGCCGGCACAGACATACAGGCAAAAAATTGCAAAATAGTGTTATTCTGGTGTATACATACAATACATATTTGGTTCTATACATTGAGTAAAATCAATTATTTTAATATTACAAACAGACACTCCACTCCACAACAATTTTATTAACATTTTATCTAATGTTGTGATTATCACACTTTTTTTAAATAAGAAATAATATTAGAAACATTAAAACATATAACATACGTTTCATGAAACTCTTATGCTTATATTTTAAAGAAATTCATAAGTACGTAGGGAATATTTGTAAGTGGGTGTAATTTAAACATGTGAAGCGAACAAGCACTAGCACTTTGTACACATATACCTACTATAGTATATACTACTACATATGGACATACATGTACACTATCACGACGTTATGTGCTCGGGCTTCTTAAAATACACTCACAATGTTTACAAACTCTCAGTGACGTTCAATTTCTTATTGTCGTAACTAATTTATTGCAAAAATATATACATGATGGATAGAAGAGTCCGTCCGTCGCCCCTCAATTTCGAGCGGAAAGTGGGGGAAGTCGTCTGTCCTGCTATATATCGCTACACGGAAATAAAGTATACATTAAATTTCGAATGTGACAATTTAAAAGAGGAATGTAATCATTTTTAAATTGCATCTTATATGTTGAATTTTAATATTTGTAGTAATATAACCTATAAATAGTGTTTATCCATAAAGCAAAATCAACCACTTGTGATTTTAATGTAATTAATCATAATTTAATACTTACTTAACGTATCACAATTATTCAATACTTACTTGTCTACGTCACATATACGCATACATATACATACCTGCACAAACATAAACGGCAATCCTTAGTCCTGTTAAATATTTAAGTGGGTCACATTCGAAAGTTACACGAGGTCGGATTTCCACTGTACGTACGTCTGTTACGTCTCCGCGGAATTAATATGCTAATACTTTAAGACTTTTGTGCATAATTTACTTTTTAAGTCGTTATTACTGCCTTAACTTGATAAGCTCGAGCCCTCCAGGTGTTTCTTGACGTATTTAGATTGTCCTTATTAGACATGAAGCCGATTTAAAATGATGTAATGTACTTTGTGCTAACATATAAAGATAAAAGTTTATTTCCATGTGTTTAATTTTGCACATTACACATAGTAATGTACGAAGAATACATTTTGCTTTTTTTTTAACTTCACGTTGAGTGGCGTAACTTAACGCCGCGCTTTGCCTCGATGCCAGAGCGAAGAAAATCGAGTTTGAATCGAACCCACAACCAGTCGTTTACAGTCATACGTCTGCGCCACGTCTGGCCGCTACTGGCCTACTGGATTGACCACATTTTTTTTGTAATTCTCAGAAATACAGAGACTTGTCAAGTTGAGTAGTTGTTTGTCGGACAATGCAATGATAATAATCATTTAGGTGCACCTCATCAATTATTCATTTTCAATGTATTGTGTTGTAGTAAAAAGAGAGTATCTATTGAATTTCTCAGGTGTAACAGCAATTTTTTAAATTGATCCTTTACAAAATGAAATGAAAGTAGATATTATTCATGTTGATATATAGCGAAATACTTTAATATTATGAAAAGTATTAGTAACGAACCTAAAATACCTCTTAAATAATATTACATAACTCGTCAAAGAAAATTTACTTGCAAATCATGATGTCTTATTATAAACATGATAGGATTCAATCCCCGCACAATAATTCTATATGTTCATTTTGCCATTTTGGATAAGGAAGAAGGCGTGGCATTGAGTTCTGTCACGAAAATTACAATGTGTCAACAACGGGTGGCTAATGTAGATCTGAGTCTTTCTTGAGATGTGTAAACTAAGAAAAGAAAAAAGAAAATTGATATACGCGCAAGAGGAGTCACGGGTAAAGTACTGTCAGTGTATGATGAAACAAAGCCGGTGTAGGTGCGCGCTTCTCCGGCGATCAATTATTTGCTCTCCACTTTGCCGATGAAACTGTAGCCGCGTCCTCCTCGTCCTCATCAAAACGTGAATGAATACGTTTTTAATGGGCATATCGTGTTGCTAGCCGAGCGCCTACTGCGGGAGATACCTACTGTCACTTCATAGTGCGTACCTGCGAGTACACAATTATGTAGATACGCACTATGAAGTCAAAGTAAGTGTGTTGTGGCCATTGAAAAACAATACTTGTTAGCTAGTCAAGTCATTAGCGTAGCAGAGATTTTTTTGAATATTTTTTTTTATAGCTTCACGGCATACAGCATCCCGCACACAGCAGGGTAGGCAAAGGTACCTAGTGTTAAAACCTTCCGTTCCCCACTTTCGCTTTAACGCCGCTCTTTGCTTCGACACCAGAGCGAAGAAAATGGAAATATGAAATTTTTTCACCCTTTGAGTGGGAAACGAACCAACAACATATTATTTTTATAAAAACCATATATTGTTTAATTATACAACCAACCAAAATTACGTAAGCTAGCCTTAACAAATTAATTGTTAACATTAGTTTGATGTACTAATACGAGTAAAGTATTTCATTGAAAAGAAAGATATTGTTATTGTTCTAATTTTTGAAATATTTGATGACTGGCAACACTCGGCGGTTTGGGACGACTTAACTAGATGTATGAAAAGAAAAAGTAATTTGCACTCTAGTTATTTATATATATGTATAGATATGTAAAAGTGCGTTTCTAAAATTTGGATATTTGTATATTCAATTTTATATATCGAATTGGTAATCTCAGAAGGAGATATAAGCGGGACTTTATAATGTGTCAAGACCGCGGAAACTGCGACACGTAACTTTAGGAGATCTCGGCTGATTCCACTTGACACGATAATTAAATAAATGATCATGTTTACGTTTCTGACGAAAATCTAATATAAGCAGCCGCTAGGAACTTGATTCGATAAGTAGAGTTTATTAAAGTTGAGTGTTATTGAGTTCTCGGCGCTCAACGTAGCGGAACTTCAAAGTTCAAAGATCCACACATGTGAGATCGTACGCTCATAATTCAATTAAAACATTATACATCCTGTTCTAAACTAACTTCAATTATGTTGTAACAACTTAACTTAGTTAAATATTCTCCAGGAAATATTATCGAAAATCAAGCGCTTAAATTTGATTGTTGTAATCAAATATTTTGGTTTGTTTGACTTGTTTCTTCAGATAATACTAGTAGCGTGATAATATTACTTACTTTAACTAATTCCAATTAGGCGATTTAATAGCGGTGCAAAAGACACGCCAGATCCATATTTAAAATAGCAGAAGAGAATATATTTACGCCACTTAAAACTAACTTTAACGAGCATTATACTAAAAGTTTGAACATTTAGTTCTCTTTAAATAAATAATGAAGGCCTTTGAAATGAAATTTCCTTTGACCGCGCGTGCTAGTTCAATGTTTAGTGGAGTGCGGTTTGGTGCAGCGAGCGGCGCTGGGCGGCATTGGGCGGCGTCGGGCGGGCGGCGGCGGGCGACGGCGGGCGGCGCATTCATTCTCATTCCACACTGAGTGTTTAAACACCTTGCGGTAATTACTAGTGCGATGAAATTTAACAGTCTCGTGTCGTAATCGCTGTTCAAATATCTGCTAGATATTCTAATAGCTATTCAGAATATGAGCTACTCAGAATATGAATTCAATCGTGGCGCAGGCAAATCTTGAAGAATTGTAGTACTTATTATTTCATTTTTTTTGATCTGGTATCAAGGCAAAGCACAGCGTTGAATTTCGCCACTAACACGTAATGCATCCACAATTCTGCGGTAAATGAAAAACGGAGTATCTTAACATTACGTTCCCTCTGCCTGGCCTGTAGTGTGCCCTCTGCCTGCCATGTTGATAAACTAAAACTGAAATTAATAATTTAAGTACGTATATGAAGGACTATATATCACCCAAAAGTCTGTCATTATTTTTAATAATTGTGTACTTATCTAGATCCCATTCAAATATCATAAGTATATGATTTATATTTAACGTACGTCTTTTGATATATTTTCCTCAGTACGGGACTGAGGTTTTGCCTGAGCCTGATTTAAAGTAGACGACGCACCTACAACTCTTTTGATGTTGTAGACGTTTATGATGAAGATAACGTATCGGGTAATCGGGTAAGCCCCCACTTGTTTTGTTTTATTGTACGATTGGGCCGTTATCCAAAAATAACAAATTTTATTTCATTGCCCTTTTTTGTCATATATTTGGAGATATACTCGTATAATTTTGTACACAAAAATAAACGATTTTATAGCTGTCAAACACTATAAATCTATACAGTGGAATTGACTCAATAAAAAATGCGAGTTTTACGCATAGTACAGATAATTATGATAAATAAAACCAATACAATTTTAGTATCAGTTGTTATTTTTAAGTGCGACCTGGTGGCTGATTGCGCCAGAGAGCAGAGCTACGGGTGGTAAGTAATAAATAAGCAGATTACGCAGAGCATGGTCCAGTGCAGATACGCTCGACGGTCGACTGCAGCATCCTCAGACTCCCTTACGAGCGGGTGCATCGCTCATCCCGTGCGGTGTCGCGTCGCAGAGCGTTCACATGCGATTTTCTGTCCCACTGGCTTTTATTGCTAATGCGCCCCGAAAACTGAGCGCTAGCTCTATATCTACTCATCTAATTTTTATTTTTTGTTCTATTTTTGGAACAATTTGTGAAACAAAGTGCATAGATATATTATCTGCTTTAATAAAAACAAAACTTAAATTTACTAGAACTTTTTTAACTTATTTATTTGCTATTTTAACTTGCTTGCGGGTACGCTCGTGTAATTTTGCAGAGAAATTTTTATCCCCCATTTCAAAACCGGCTTATTTTTTTGAAAAAACGCAGCCTAAGGTACACTTCAACTATTTTCATTTCAACTACATTCAACTAAAAATAAAAAAGTAAAACCAATAGAAAAAGACATTTTAAAGAAAACGTATAAAAATTTGAACGCAGCGGGATTTGAACCCGCGCCTCCTGAACCTACCTGAACGATATTCATGAGGCGTGGGTTCGAATACCGCTGCGTTCAAATTTTTATACGTTTTCTTTAAAATGTATTTTTCAATTTTCCTAAGTGTGGACTAACACTTTAAAAAAATGTTTAAAACCAATAGATTAGCCGTGAGAGTGTAGCAGACAGACAGACCGACACACAGAAACCTACACACAAGTATTGACTTGCACTTACATATTATTTTTGTTCACTAACCTAACTAACTGTTCAGTATATTTAGGACATCATTCAATCTACTTCCGTCTTCCGTATGTGCAATTTACTGTTACAAGAATATATGCTCTGTTAACGATTTATATGGAAAATAATATTATAATAAATTACACATAGTATTTTTTTATAATTCTCTATCAAATAACATGAAACGTATGAGAAATTTAAAATTCAAAACTTTAATAATAAATTGTTTTTTTAACTTGTATTTACATAACATATTAACACTCCTTTTACGTTTGCGGAATGTATAGAGGCTAGTGACAAGTTACGCTGTCTTCGACGAAACATATTCACGCATTCATCTGTTAGTTTTAAAAGCACTTAAAGCAATAGATAATTATGAATATTTTAATAACTAAAAGCTGAGAGGAAAAGTTAACAAATTATATAGTTTTTAATTTTCAGGGCAAGTAAAATTAATTGAAGTCGCGTCGGCTGCATCAGCTAAACTTTCCCACGAGTAACTCCTAGACTCGCATTAAGACCTCACGATATTATCTACACGAAGTAACCCATTGTTCGAGAAACCTTAAAAGATACAATTTTCTCTCATGAGCTGGTCTTTGTGAGACACACAAAGCCCGCTATTACAGTTTTCTTGCTTTTAAATCTAATTTTATGTGGTGGATAAATGTTGTAATGTTAATACTATAAGACACAAATAATTGATTCTGTAGACTCCGATGTATAAATAATATAAATAATGAAGAAACATGTTAAGAAATCATATGTATATGTTACATACGCATATTGTCGTTACATATATAACTCGTATCGTAATTCTGTACCCGATAACTAATTACTAAATCTTATTCGCTTTGTTTCAATTGCGAATATTCAAAGTATATAGCGATAATTAAAAAAATATGTTAAGAAAAAACCATTAAACTACACGGTTGCTCTAAATATTCTCCCCGTATTTAAATATTGGTAAGCGCTTTTTGGGTAAGAATTTACGGAATATTCATGAAGCAAAGCAAATTTCAGCAAAATATGTTATTTTAATTGACACATTTTAGTTTCACTAAGAATTTACACGATGACCGGAGATTTTTCCCGATATTCCACAAAATTATAGTATTAAATCTTTTCAAACTATTAATGACATAAAAAACAAAATAATAACAACAAAAATAAGGAAACCGGCAAAGCGATCGCTTTGTGAAAGCCTTTGAATGCACGAAATATAGGTTATGAGAGAAACGCGGGGGATTGCGTCTGCCGCAGAGGGCGCGCCCGATACTCAATCTTTTATTCGTTTATCTCGTAGCTAGAGAGCCGATAGTCAAAATTTTATATCGTTCGAATATTGTGTTTTCTATTCTACAGGAAATATTTTTTTTTCCTGAATAAAAAATGGCATCCGTCGGACTGTTTTGAAATGCAAAACGGTTTTTGCCAAATTCCGTGATTGGAAAATGGTTTGATTGTCAAAATATAGCAGAAAGATAGAAATAGGACAGGTGGAAACAGATATTTTTAATAAAAGTTTTTTTTTACATATATACATACACAATGCATCCACAAGGACTATAAATTGTCTAAGTAATAACAATGGTCTAGAAGCCACAGTACGCGTCGTTTGACGACATGAGTTACAAAGAAGTTTCCAATCGTACCGGAAGTAAATGTAAGAAATATCGCCACTAGCTCTTAAGCTATTTCTATTTCTTTTTCAATTCTCTGTCCAGCTGTTGTTTTGTTGCCGCTTGCTACGACACTTGACATCTCTAAGTATAGATTATTGCTTTATATTTATTGCATGTTTTCTGTATATACGTACATTTTTGTAGTTTCATTCATTTTTCCCGCATAGTGGAGTAATCATAGAGCACCTAGTGTCAAGACACTCCGTTCTCCACTTTTCTTCCGAAATCACAACATATATTTATACGTTGAGTGGCAGAACCCAATGCCGTTTCTTCTCTTAAGTGCCACAGTGAAGAAATAAACATTTAAATAGTCATTCTCCGAATGAAAATCGAACGTGAGTTCGATGCTCATCTCAAACAATCTTTTTACAGTCAGGCAATTTCTTACACAGCGCCACGAAGTGGACGTACGTCTCGTTGATACGTACATATATAAATATATTTTGGCTTAAATAGGCGAAGACAACCTAACGTTTATTACTTTATTATACAACATTTTTTTAGCTTCATCCGCTGTATGCCGCCCACAGCAGGATAGGCAGAAGGAACCTAGTGTTATAGGGTTAGTCGTGGCGCAGTTGCACAAGCGTGTGACTGTAAACGACTGGTTGTGGGTTCGATCCCCACTCGAGGAGTGGAAATATTTAATATTTTCATTTTCGTCGCCCTAGTTTGAAGGCAAAGCGCGGCGTTAAGTTCCGCCACTTAACACGCAATGCCTCCAAAAATCGGCAATCGGTAAATAATAATTTATATTTACCGCCCATTTTAGTTTCAACGTCGCCTGTTGGACAACGAGCACGACCACGACCACGTTGGTAACACGACATGAAATTTAAAAGAAAGCAGCTAATATATTTTGTAGGTACTTAGGATCGAATCTATAACAATCACCTATAAGTGATTGTTAACCTATAAGTTAGGTTTCATTGTTATATCTCTATTAAATATAAAAACATAAAGTCAATAATAAAATTAACAATAAATTTTACAGAAATGTTATAGTCATAGACGAGTTATTGTCATCGCATGCTGCCACTCAAATCATCACCTGCCACAAAATATGTGCCCAATTTAGACATTTCAGTTCCGTCTAAAAGCCGTTAATAAACACTATTTCAATAGAGAACAGTTCAATATAAAATATTTCAGTAGATAACAAAACTGGGGATAGTAAACTATTCTAGTATTTATAATTTATATTATTTTTTACTACACATGCATTCTGCTTCTACTCTTCTGTATCAGAAAGACTCAAATGTTAATAAGTTATAATTGGACTTAGAACTTTAGTTCACAGAGTTAACGCAACAATGTACGGACAATAACGTACTGTTCACTGTTCCGAGTTTATTTCTGTGTTGCAAGATAGTTTGTTACAAGTAGAATAACAAGTAGAAACTGACAACTTCTGCATTTTAATAACGGAAATAAGTTGCAATAAGCGTATAAGAATCGACACAATCAGAAATAGAACCACTTACAAAAGGCGTGGGTTCGAATCCCCTTATACCCCTTACGTTTCTTAAAAATATTTTTCAGGATGTGAATACACAATTTTCATATCCTCAAAATAACCTTTAAATTATTAAAATAACTTCTACATATTTCATCTATTTGATTTTTATATCTTGCACGCATATCCTACTACTAAATTAAACTAGGACACAGCGAAAACAGTCACTCTTCTTCGGTATAAAACTATTTCTGGTATGTTTTATTTATCAATCGACTAGCGTCATTTTAGGAGATTTAACGTTACCTCTCTCCTTGAAAGTATTGAAAAGTATTGTTTTTATTCGCTACATTAATTGCTGTTGTATAGAAAGTTTTCTTTTATAAAATTATAATTTACAAATTGCGCTTATCGTAAATATTCTAAATTTATTCAGACTCGGTCATTTTCCTTGAGGAAATAAATTATTTCTTAGCCAAGGCAGTCTTAAATCAAGTTATAAGCGGCGGGAAATAGTAGATTATGGTTGAAGAAAATCAATGAAATGAATATAATACGAAGAAATTTGACAAAAAAATTATATATCTATAAAAAGATTTTGTATATTGTATGAAACTGTCATATAATTATAACTATAAATGTTTTAATCATTCTCTCCAGTCAAAGCTTAAACCGTCGTGTGCAGAGTTATCTTTTATGTATTAATTAGATAGTGGATCTTTTATATATAGTTATATACTTACTTTAAATTTATCTATTTATATTTTTTTTAAATTCCTTTTTTTATGGAATAAGGGAGGCAAACGACCAGAAGGTCCACCTGGTTGAGTGGTTAAGTGGTTACCTTCGCCCATAGACATCCACAAGATTAGAATTATGGGTGCGTTGCCAGCCTCGGGGATGTAGGACAGAAGGAGGGAGGAAGGATGGGAATGGTGAGAATAGGGAGAGCTGGCTTACATACCATCGAACCGGAACACACCAACAGATGTTTAGCGGTTCGCGGTCTCGAGCCAGTCGGAGAACAAATCTCCTACCACCACGCTACTGGGTTTTACGGGACGTTTTTTACGGGACGCTACCCAGCGGCGGGGGGAATTGTATTCTTAACCCGTCCCCCCACGGGTAGAATCCAGTGTCAAAACACTCTGTAGTCTACTTTTCGCCCAAAATAAAGCCATTTAATGTCGAATGGCAGTACTCAGCGCCGTGCTTTGTCACTAAGCGGAGTTATGAGAATAATTTAAACATAATCATTCCATCTAGTGAGAATCGAACACACAACCAATCCTATTTACTATCAGACGTTATACTACTACTCCACAATAGTCCCAAACTATTAAATTAGGTACATATTTTTAAATAAGTGCAAAACAACACCACAGTCCCTCACTTCCAAGCATATTTCCACGAAAGCTTACGCAGTACTAAAGCTTACAAATAAGTTGTATAAGGTATTTCAAACAAAAGAGTAGGGATTATTACGATCGATTTAAGCCCGTTGTGGGCCTCTCGGTATCATAACAGTACTCTATTTCATATTTATATCGCACAAATGATTGAAATTGTATCTACGAGCGTTTTCCGATACGTCGGCTGAGCGATCAAACTGTTTACTTTCATATGATTTCATTTATTACGAAATTGCTTTATAGTTAACTACACATTGAATGCTTTTTACATCTTTCACAGTACATTTTTCGGTTTCAGATATTACTGTAAAGTAATTAAATAACTTAATTATGGTTTTCTAGACTTACTATGGTAAAGTATTCTTTATGAGTCGATATTATATTTAATATGAATTAAAATAATGATGTACATGCATTGATTTAATTAACCATTTCATATTGATTTAACTAACCAACGTCGATTTCAATATGAAACAATTAAAATACATCTTCATTAGTGTGACGAGGGTATAGCGATGAGGTACCGTAAAAACGAACACGACTGAAAACAAAAAGAACATGAGAATTGATAGGTTTTGCTTTAAACCACCTGTCAATTTCACACCGCCTCGATGCAGATACATTCAACGTAACCGCGAAGCGCCGCTGACTCGAAATATCGCTAACAAAAAAATCTCACCTGAAATGAATACCCTCCATTTGTATAACGAGTGTAAGCAACGGAGCTTTTAACTAAAAGTGTTTAATATTTTTAATAATTTGGTAATCACAGTGGATACGGACTTTAGATTTTGTTTATTAGCGATACGTAAATTTATAAAAACGTTAATTTTGAAACTAGATAAAGATTTGGACAGGAGTCTACTGTGTAAGTATACGTTTTGGTTAATTTTGAAGCATTTATCAAGCTTTTAGAATTTATTAAGTTAGTATGAAGCCAGTTTTTATCATAGTTTTATCAAAGATTAAATGCTATAACACGAGTTCTAACATTTTGTAATAGGTAGTTAACTGCTTGTATGACAAAAAACATTTAAAAACCTGTAAGCTACAATTATACTTTCTCTCTTTGGTTTACTCTCTATGCCCCCAGCACACTATGTTCTCCATTATTTCGTAATATAATTAGAATATTTAATACAGCACAACTAAGAATTGCAGACATTCAACCGCTCGCCAACAAACCCATATTGACAGTCACAGATACACCTACGCGGCGTCGGCTGCTCCACACCCACACTAAATAGTTTGTCACAGTCTACATTTGCTAATCCTAAATTGAGCGTTGCATACTTCGGTCGTGTAAATCAAACATCGTTGCGTTGTGAACAATACTCTGGTGGTTTCGTGGCATTAAATTATTCAAACTTTACATTACAATTGATTAAGAAGATACGAATCTAGCAATTAATATTTTTCAATTATGAAAACGATTTTTAATTAAAACATTACATATCCAAAGTGGACCTGCTGGACCTGCAAAATTATTATAAGCGTACTGTAATTATTATTACATTGCAAATTAATCCCTTAAAATATATAGAATATTAAATATATATATGTTAAGTTTTACTACACATAAACATATATTAAACTTGATTATTGGCAAGAAGTCCGCAACGCCGAAGAGTTCCGCCATTCGACACGAAATGTCTCGTCGTGGAAGCCCAAAACGGAATGACTTAACACCACGTTTTCTCTGCCTGTCCTGCTATTTGGGGAAATTTAGAAAATTAAAAAAATATGTGAAGGATCTCTCTGCTATGACAGTCTCGCGCTAGGGAGTACACACCGGGTAGGGTCGCGCTGCCGGAGATTTAATCACGTGTATTGTTTGAGCGCGCCCTTTGAACCGTGGTATTAAAGAGGATTATTGATTACGCTGGAAACGTAGCGATGCGACGCGCCGCGGCGGTACAGCGAGCAATCCGATATTTATTAATTCCGTAATTGATATAAGCTTATCAATATTTTCTGTTTGTTTCAATATACGAGTAGGGATGTTATTTTACGATTTTTTAAATCCAATTTTTAATACAGCATAATCTGAATTATAACCATAGCAAAAGCAAATCTTTTTGGTTACATCACTTATAATTCGAAACGGCTGGACTGATTTTCATATATATTTTGTGTATTTTTATTTATTTGACTTCCTCCCCGTATAGGATGAGGTTGTAAGGTGTGAAGTGGTTGAAGGGTGTTAATAAAAACAAGACTTTTGTTAACGTCCAGTTTATTATTAAATCAAATCCACTGTCACCCTATTAATAACATATTTTCCATTGAAAATAATCGCCTAATGCATACATCACAATTCCTATGTTAATCGTTAAAACATATCAAAATGAACAGGCATTATTTTTAAATGTAATAAAACGCAAATGACAACAGATATACTCTGTTATTACCTTGCCAAGGATAAATATCAAATAAAATCCTAAATCTGAACTATCATTGATCGTCAGGAAGAATGTAGTTTGCAGGGTCACCTAGTATATATTTAAATTAAACATTAAATTTAAAATATAAAAGTTTATATAATTCTAACACTACAGCAACACTTTCATGCTAACGATGAAAACAGTAAAAAACAGTTTTAAAATAGTAAATGTTTAAAAGAATGTGTGAATTGAATAAGATTTCTCTGCCGCATTAAGCCCCACTCACAT
The DNA here is from genome assembly GCA_019049465.1 of Dryas iulia moderata. NCBI lineage: Eukaryota > Metazoa > Arthropoda > Insecta > Lepidoptera > Nymphalidae > Dryas > Dryas iulia. Next base: position 16,519,411 of record CM032424.1, on the reverse strand, counting down.
CTGAAAGCATCCAATTAAGTTCTATCGCGGAGGCGCCGCCCGCTCTAATGATCTTCTGCAGATTTATCTGAACACCACACTAACACAACTAACACACTACCTACCTACCTACCTACCTACCTACAAACGTATTCTTTTTTTACTGAGCTCCTTCTTAAGTGCAAAGCGAAAAATTATTTAGTTTAAATTTGCTGAAACTTCAAGAATTTAATATATATTTATAGTCTTATTCATACATATAAGATAAGAGCAGTATTTATATATGTATACATTTTTTATGCAACAGAATTTGACTTCTTTTTCATAGTCGTGGAGGTTTACGAGTCAAATCCTGCTACGCTGAAATTTTTATTACTTTTGGTATATTTCTAAATATAAATAAACAAGCACTTTGGGCTCCAGAAAAAATAATGCTTTTTGTTCTCCACATACTTAATATACCTTTAGCGAAATTAAGAAAGAGTCAATTTAGTGGTAGGCTCTTTCACGATTAGCAAGAGTGTAATCAAAATGACTTCTCGGTAGCGTCACGATGACTTCAGCATATACCAGGTCAGACAATAAATTGTAATCATACATTTTAAAATATCTTAAAAAACATGAAAAATTGTTAACTTAAAAAACTAATAAACAAATTTAAATTGTACATATATTTTTCAATACTCATTTGACATTTTTAACTTGACGTCTTGAATAGAAGCCCTTACAAGCTTTAAAAAAAAAAATTTAAACTTTTATGAGTACGATACAGACGGTTAACACAGAAAGTAACAGATGTCCAGTAAACTGAGGGTTGGGTTGAATGTTTAACAGCAAAAAAATAAGACGTTTCATTAGTTCTTATTATTCTACAAAATTTACTGCTTCATCTCATTTGTGTCTCATCTCTACGTAAATATATACATAATCAGACCTTTGAAAATATCGAAAGCAAAAGTGGAATAAAAGTATGATGAGTGGAGTGATTGTAGCAAGTGACACGTAGACACAACGTAAACAATAAACAGTATAATGTTACATTTGGGTTTGGAAATTGTTTGATCTACCGAGAACAATGTCACCGTACTGTAATAAATAAAGCGTGCTCTTTATAGTGGTTTTCTTAATTTTTCTGATCTCCAAACCCCACCTCATAACAATAATATACTCGTATAATATAATTATGACATGAAAAGTTAAACAAGACATAGGCGTCTAGCAGAAAGCAAGTGAACGCGACAATACTGAGGGTCTTGCATAATGTATGGGAGCCAAAAAGTGTACCACTCGTTATTCAGAGGACAGATGTTAGTGGAATAATAAAATCGCGAGGCGAGGGGACTCACGAGCTCGAGCCTCTCTACTTACGTAATAATACGAAAAAACAGAATGATTGTGCTTATATCGTCAAACCGCTTATTTCAGAATAACCTTTGAATTACAATACTTAGTTTTTGTTTAAAATGTATATGTATGTTATTGTTTTTTTGTATTTATATTCTTATATGGAATTTCAGTACTTATCTAAGTGAATTATTTTCTTATTTCACAAATGATTATGTTTATTATATAATTTTGGGTAGTAAGTCTTTATATATTTTCTTTCCAATAATCACCTGTTATATAAAGTTAAATCTTCGTACAAATAATAATATTAAACGTGAAACGCGTAAGAATCACAACCTGAATCTTTAACACAAATTACACTTGGATGGATTCCAAGTGGTGCAAATTTAAATTCAGCTGTATATGTTCAAATTTTCACCTAAGACATAATTTGTTATGTTACTAAATATCATGATTATTTTTTAAGCAAGATTCAATTTACTCAATAAGGAAAGTCTTTTTTGGTTTTTGGAATAGATAACCAGGTGCAATATCATTCTGTCGTTAATTTTTCATTAAATTTAGAACAATTTCTCCCCCCGCTTGGACGTTTGCGTTCTCGTTTAAGTTGAGCTATATTAATATTTTAATTCATGGAAAATGAAAAAGTCGCTAGGACTTAGATTTTTCATAGAAAATATTATTACTTATATTATGTTTGGGGTTGATTTTTGAAAATAAAAGTTAGCTACTTTTAACGTTAGCTAATTAATGTTTTCAACTATTTTCATTCCGAATTCCATGTAAATAGTGCTGCTAGTTTATCTGGGAAAGCGCAACATGTAGACAGACTTTAGCTTTTATAAATATAGATATTCAAGTAATTTTGAGTAAAAGTCAAATCTATAGCTATCACATCCTATTTTCAAAAAATCTTTAGTACTGGGAATTTTGTTCCCAATAGACACACTACTAATTTTGATCCTTTTATTTCCAGAAAAATATACTTATTAGTAAGTGAATCAATAATATTAACTAATTATTATTTACATGATAGTCGCTGGTTACAGATTTTAATTTGTAATAAAAAATGACATGCGGGAAGTCCTACTATTAATAAGTACTAAAGTAACTAAGAGAAAAGTAGTAGATTCTCAGTAGAACTACTGGTAATTTGCCTATGCCTAATAATAGAATGTAAATACTTAAATATAATAGCTGCCTAAAAGCTTTATGAAGTTTAGACAATTAGTGTATAAAGGGTAGTTTAAGCTTTTCACCCCAATGTATGACAACAAATTGTGAATCTCAGCGGGGGTTCCGAATTTGTACCAAAGTTGTAACTCTCGTTATATCTATGTACATTACATTGTACAAGTAGATATCACAGTTACTAAGAGGAGAGGTTACTACAATCAGATCACACCAGCCTTAATTATATGACCTGTGAAATTGTTTTAGGTACGTTATAATTATGAATGATGAAATGTAAAAACATTTCTGGTAAAGTACTTTTAAAACTAGTCTTTAAAACTAAAATATAAGTAATTAGTAAAATATAATTATTATAGTTTAACTTATTTATTTATAGAACTATCAGTTTAGGGGGCATATAGAGTATTGTGTGATAGCATTTCATTCACGGTTGTCAAATATCTAAAAGCAAGTTATATTTCATAAATGGTATAACGTAATCCTATCAGCTGTCGTTATTACTAATCTCAGGCTAGATCAAGATAAATGCGATCGTCCTGTCTGTAGCACTCTCGGGCTCCCAGTTTACAATTGTGAAATATTGTACGAAAACGTATCAAAAACGGATTTCATTTTATATCTGACGTTACATCTTCTTTGAAGTTTCTATATTCTTTCATATTTTGCGTTTCACACAGAAACTAAGTAACATTTACAGTATTAAATAATGTTGTATTCATTTTAATCTGACACGAACTCATGTAAATTTTATGTTTTAAATATATAAAAATAATTTGATTGATTTGCGTCTGACTGTGAACGCGGACTGTGGACTATATTCCGACTCGGAGGCATGACGAAAAAACACAACATTAATTGCAGTTACTTAAAACCACAATGTTGTGACGTAGTCATTATACGCAGGTATATTTTTAAGTGGTCGTGATTAGTTATTTTACCTAAAGGCATTCCTTCATTTCTAACTTGTTTCTAACTTGTATTGTGTATGCATATGTAATTATTTATGTTACAAGAAGCCATAACATTATACCGCCCCGCGTACGGCCGATCGGGCGGTCAGGCGGGCGCAGTCCGCGGCCCGTGCGTATAAATTACTCCCCAGTGCGCACTTTTCAACTTTTAAAAGTTTTCCTTTGTAAAAGAGTTTGCTCTGTATAATGATATATGCCGGGAGTTCCCCGGCCGCTCTCCGAAAGCAATCAAAAAGTTCTTTCCGCATTAAAACTTCTCACTCACCGATCACGTCTCGAGACTTCGCAATTAAATTCCACTATTCCAGTTTAACTTAAGAAAAATACTTTTTGCTTGATTTGTGGTTAGCTTGATATCGGCCTGCCTTCTAGAGCTTTGCAGGGTTAAGTGTTCACGTTGAGTCTAATAATTACGTAACAAGTACAAAAAAGTTGTGTCAGCTCGTTTTATTGTTTTATCGTGTTCATGAGATTTATATATTTATAATGGGTAGTCTAAAATGTTAAAATATCACCAATATTGCTAAATACGAAATACTTTTAGATACTCTCTGACTGTGCCAGAATGACGTTTAAGTTTAATATAATATAAGCATCGTGGCGTATTAGCATAGCGTGTGACTGTAACAGGATAGTTGCGTGTTCGATACCTACTTGGGGGAATGATTATATTTAAATTTTCATTTTTTTCACCACTAGTGGTGGAGCTCCACCACTCAACATGCAATTCGATTTCGGGATGTGATTGGAGGACGAAGTATCTTGACACAAAGTTCTATCTGCCTACCCTATTCGGAAAAACGGTATGGTATGTAATTATTGTATGAAGATACTAGAATTGTACAAAATAGTGGATAACTTTTTCTTAACTAACAAGTTAAGTTTTAAGCTTCGTACCACTTCGTACTTTAATACACAATTTTAATTTATACTTATAAAATATAAGAGAAAAAAGAATTAAATCTTTTACACTATGGGTTAGCCGAAAACAGCTTAAATCAGATTATAAATGTAATGTAGCGATTTTGTTGAAATCATTATTCTTTTGTAGCGAAAAGCAAAGCAGATCGGGGCGGAGCATGCGGGCGCGCGATTGCACAAAGCTGTAATTACCAGCCGTCTCTTACTTGCGAGGATATTTAACTGTAACTGAAACGCGCCTGGAAATGTTTTTTAGTGAAACAACCTTGTGCTTACTTTACTAATTAATATTTAAAAAACTGCACTGCGAATAAATTAGCTATTTATCTTGTAATAAGTGGAGATTAAAAGTGAATTCTTCTTTTTATATTGACTGTATTCTGAATATTACTGCAAATCATATAAGACGATCAAATGAACAATTCGAGGCTCTGACTGCCAAAGTCGCGTATTGAGCTGCGGGTATGAATAGAGGCGGCGTCGATCGATTACCAGCGATCTCTGACTAACGGCTCATGTGCCTCGGGTGCTAAAGCGATTAGGATAAGCTCATCTATACAACTTCTGATGTAGACGACTACTTAATGAAATTCAGTTAAAAGTTTGACAGTTGTTGAAGGCGGCTTACAACGCGCCGAGCGAAATTACTTCTCCGTTCATTATTTAATCTTTTCTGTTGTTTCGAATTAGAGCTCTCTTTTATGTTTACCCAAATATTATTGTAATATATAAATGTGACAAGTCGATAAGAGCGCTAGCTTATTTTCTCTAAAGACTATTTCACATTGACGTCGTTTTAATACGATTGTTAAAAGAATATATCATATATTACTTTGATATATATGAGCTCATTGTGGTGTGGTATGGTTAATCAAAGTGATGGCGTCTGAATGTATACCCGACGTTTGAGTATTTTAATTATATAATTTCTCCTTTCTGTCACTCAAGGCACATTTTTTCAGATTCGGGTGGAAACTAGAAAACTGAATGTCTTTGAATATCTTGACATTAAGTTATCTTTGACCACCCTGTTGTGCTGCAAAAGCGCAACGTTGATACGTATAAATAAATTACAATGTTCCATACTGTCAATCCAGCAAACCCTATACGAGGGTTGCAAACCGTTTACGTTAAAGTAACATTGAAAATAAGACGTTTTAGCTTTATTCCCATTGTTCGCAGCAATATGCTCTAGTTCTCAACTGTTTTGCATTAAAGTAATTAGAATGAAACCGCGGCGCAGACAACATTTATTTTGCCTTTTATGATTATTTTTAAAGAAAGTTGAAATCGCCTTCATTCAGACAAACGTTCAAAAGCGAAATGTATAATGGCCGCTTTGTGCTCCAAAAAGAGTTTAAAAACAAGAGACCGTGAGAACAATGTTTTATGCAAAGCGAATCCGACGAGATATTTGACGATAGTACCTTTAGTAGTAGTACATTGTGACATTTATGCTACGAGTACCTATCTGCCTGCTTAGTGCACTGCAAATATAATATCTACATATTTATTACATTTAGTTTAGTTAAAATGTAACATAATGTTCCCATTATTTTTTTAATAATCGTATACAAGAGTATAAAACTTTGTTATTATATTTAAAAAAATATAAAATTGACATTAATTGTGAAGGGCGATACACCTGACATAGAAAGCTCAAACATAAGAAATACGGAAAAGCAGCCTAAACAAAATTTGTACAGCGTGATGCGCATTTTGCATTCATATGTCAAAATTATTCCAATGATTCCGAACATCTGATGAAGAACCAAAATATAAGAATAATAGTAGTCTAGCTACAAACTACGAGAAACAAGTAAATATGGGTCACAGCTCATTAGAGCCACAGAGTCAGAGTAATCAAATAAAAAGCGTGGCAAGCGTTAGAGCAGCGAGTTGTCCCCGAGAGGTCCACGCGTGGACGGCTCACGACAGAGGCGATCTGGAGACGCTCCGGAGTTGATGTAGTGAGCACATGCCCATGCAAAGTCAGAGCTGTGATCTTTGATAAACTTCATTAAAGTTATAGGCATTTTCTATTACTATATACATATTACAATTAAAAATCTAAGTCAAAAGTCTATTATCAATAATAATTTGAATTTGAACATATAAGATTTAACGATTTAAAGAAAATCTCATGAGAACCACGATGGATCAGTTAAGCTGTATAAAATTAGTACATGCCACACTAATCAAATTTGTTAAAGTTTGAGGATAGTGGAGGATGAAAGTTTAAAAGTCAACATAGTATATGGAAATAGTATATAAAGTAATAAAACCCACATAGACGGAGCAGTGAGCATTAACTAGTGCAAAAACAAAAAAAAAACATATGTACTTAACTTGGCCAACTAAGCGAGAACCGATACAATTTACCTCTGACAGTATAATATAATAACATTAAACTCAACCACTTAGAGTATAACACTAAACGCCTACTTATCCACTTAGGAGCATCATATTGTTATATAGTAAAGTTGAACAACAAATATGTAAAGTTAAGTAATATTTGCTTTTAAGCCGGCGTGAGGCGCTCAGGCGGCGGTATCTCCTGGGAACAACGCACGATACTTGCCTAGTTATGTGTAAATTTTATATATACTAGCATCCAAAGTTGTAAAAGTACATATAATATAAAATTATACGTATTATAAATATGTATAATATAACGAGTATTTCTTGTAATCACGTCTAGAGGAACGGGTGTAAAGTTTTATCACTACAATCAGGCCGTAATAAAATAACGCAGTTACTTTCATTTCACTAAGCTATTGTAATTACCTACTATTATTAAATAACTGAATTTTAAAAAAAAATTCGCAAAAAATAATTATTTAAAAATACATGTAATAAGAATAGAAAGAACATTTTTACTTCTCATTTTATTTATTTTTTTCAAGACAAGACTAACTAAAAACTGTGCTCTAAAATAGTTTTATTATTATGTCTGTGAACAAGAAGTAAAGTTGAAAATGAAATAAGCTCAGAGATTAATATATGAAGATTTGATATCAAGCGTCTGACTGCGAAAGCTGAGCAATTACACGTGTTTAATGTAAGTTGTGGAAGAGCGCACGGCGGCGACACGGCGCGCAGGTGCACAGTACCATACTGAGTATACGTTGTTGTAGGAAAACTATACTAATAACTAATAAGTAATGTTTCCAGGTATTGTAAAATGTAATTTTCTTTTTACTTTTTTACGATTATAACAAAAAATAAAACAAAAACTGTCTGCTAGATTTGAACCTGCGCCTTGTATTTTGGGCAAGCTTTCCAGCGACTAAACTTGTGTATTCTTTTGTACATCGTTATAATTATAATTAAGAACAAGCAGTTTCGTCAGTATATCTCGTCATACCTTTCTTATTAGTAGTTTTGAAACGTATATCCCGTTTATCCGATTGTGGTAAATTGTTTGACGTTCAAAAGAGAAGCATGTAACTTATTATTTTAAATAAAATATTTTGACTTTGACTTCTTGAGAAGGAATTTTGAGAAATCTTGTCTATTACATTATCCAAGGATTTCCATGACCAGTATAGTAATGTTAAATTTTTTACATAGTAATTTCTATGCGTTGATTGTGAAGTATGTGAAAGTGCAATATTGAAATATTATATAAAATTAAATAAAAAAATATGTATAAATTATAATGAGTTACAGTTTAAGTGACCTACAAGCGCACATGCGCGTACTTATTGTGTGAAATACGCATTATATGAGGTTGGTCTAGTTGAGAAGATAACAAGCTTAGCGGTCCAAGCCGGAGGCCACGTCTTATGGTATTAAGACAGCGAATGATTTATATTGTGAAATAATACACCTTTTGATTTTTTGATAATATTTACGCATCTTCTTAACTAGAGTAACTCTGATTATACATTAGTTCCAGAAAGAAAACAAAATAAAAAACCCTTGAGCGACGAAATACATTGCATTTTTTATATTATATTTTATTTTTTGTTTAACCAGTCCAGTCCATACTAATATTTTAAGAAAACATATAATAAAAATTTGCTTTTTCTAAGTGCGAAACAATGCTTTAAAAATGTTTAAAAGAATGAGAATGAACCCACACCTACCACGTGCGTCAGACACGCTTCGCTTGCATGATGACATGTCACATGATGTATTTTTATTGATGTCTTCCCATTATGTAAATTTAATGACCCTTTAAACAGACATTGAGAAATATTGTACATTAATTCTTCTACCTGCTTATCAATATACCAATAAAAATAACTAATAAATAAAGTGTTTTCGCTGATTTAGGATATCTATATATCGTCTATGCCTATAGTCCATACATAATTTAGCCGATCCCATCTGAATCTCCATATCACCGCGCCCTCACATTACGCAGAGCTCACCTACACGCTCACCTATACACTGAGATATGGTCACGTTTGCGAAATTCAATTCTGGTTATTAATTAAACGCGAAGCTTTGTGCCACGACCCTTACTATGAAGACATATGGGATTCTGTGATGTAAATGTGTTTATTTCACATTTGAAATTAGGTGATCTCGCATTACAGAAAATAACGCTTTACGATTTTTTCGACATAGCAGAGTGGACCGAAAGAACCTAATGTGAAAACAATCTGTCCTGCACATTACGCCTGAATTAGAGATATTGCGTGTAGAGTGGCGGCACTCAAGAGGAAAGAAAGCAAAAAGGAAAAATGAATTTTAAATATAATTTACCGAGTGGAAATCGCACCCACAACCAATCGTGCTTACAGTCAGAAGCTGCGCTCGAATGACAATATAGTACTTTATAATATATCTTTTTTAATTATTCGAAATACACGTAACGTTGATAACAAAATATTTCAATTTATACAAGTACCTATTTCATTGATTACATCAGCCCTAATTATAATTACCTTAAGCAAAGGGTTAACGGTTGCAATGCACTCGTCCACTAATTTCTAATACGAAGCATAAATCATAACTAACCATATAAAAACATGATATAAAACTATAATCTTAAAACACTTACACAAGCTTTAATTACATGTTAATTAATCAATTTACGAAAAAGAGCCTTTATAAATATACACCAGTTAGAAGTTGGACAAACATTTATATAATAGTAATTTACATAATTGGTTATATTTCGGCGTGATTATCATATGACACTGATACTCCTCAAAGCTGTTGATTAACAAGTACTTGTGGTTCGTTGCAATACAACTGGTTCGACTAGACGTGTTACAATTTTTTTCAAACAACTTTTATAAAAACATTTACTTCTATATCCATAGGTAATAATGTAATATGTAGATATAAGTTGCGAAAGGTTTCTACGTAGGTTTTAATGCGTATATGTACATCCGTTTTATTTTGTTCTCACCAAGTTTTATTTGAGTTTGACATTGAATTATATTGTATGTATGGTAAGATATAGTACTAATTTATTGATAATTTGACAATTAAATTAATTACCGTATGAATTTAAAATTTAGTCATTATACTAGAGTGCACAAATAAATAAGAAAAAGTCAGTTCTTTAGCGTTCGAGCAAGGTTTGAAACGACATCAGGAATTTTACACACAGATTCATGAATCCTACTTGCACAATAAAGTTGCCGCTGCAAAAGAAGCATTCTGACGACAAGAAAATAACAGTTTATATATTAGTGTGGAGATTAAAATATTGTATAAGTGTAGTAAAAGTATCAACTTTAATTTGACCTAATAAACTGTACATATTATATATAAATAGACGTAGGAACATTTTAATTAAGAATTTAATTTCATAATAGAAAAAAAAACATTTTATAAAATTGATTTAAAGATATAAAAAAATAAAATATAAGTAATATTTTCAGAAAACGCAACGCTGGCTGTATGAGTTGCTGGCCGATTGTAGTTTATGATTTCTAAAAATAGAAAAAAAAAGAAAGGGAGCATGGCGGGAGCGTGGCGTCGTAAAAGTGACGTTCAGAAAATTATTGATATTAAATTATAAATAATATAAAGTGAATACAAGGAAATGGATATTTAATTAGTAAATTTATTATATAAAATGCAAAGCCGATCGCTTTGCATTTTATATAATAAATAAATATAATAATTTTGTCATATTCAAGTTTGGTCAGATGCATATTTGTAAATTATGAATAGTTTCTTGGTGAGTTCTTATAACATTAATAAAAAATAACATAAATGCAATAAATATTTAAAACATTAGTTCTATAAAAAAGAAAACGTATAATTTGCAATACAAATTAATAAAAGCATTTGGCGTGGGGCGGCGCCATCTTAAGATAGTGTTGTATGAACACTAAAGCTTACATTTTCCTGAATATTATTGAATTTATAAATTAATTGTAAGTTGCGAGTATAAATATTATTTATAAAATAATAATAAATAATGTATTGGATAATTAAATATTTTATGGCAAATATTGGCATGATCTCATACTAATGTATGAAATTTTAAATAAATATATATGCACTACATGTAAAGGGGCGATACCTGTAGTGCAAATAATAATAATAAGATATTAATATATAAGACGTTGGATATTTAAATATTTTATCACGATTGGCACGATCTCATTATAATACTAAATAATACAATGCCCACAATATGTTTAACATATAATTTTATATAAATTGACAGCAACGTTTTTTTTTTCAAATGGTTCTATAGTTTCAGCGTCGTTTATAGGTTCGTACAACGCATAAGAATTGTTGCAAAATTAATATACGTATGCTTACGAAAATTACAGTTTTGAACTATTGCAAAAGATAAACCAAAATTACGTTTACACATGGACGGACCAGGAAACAAAGGAAAAATATAATATTATATAATATTAGTATACATTAATTCGGTAATAACCTTACGTTTTTGTGTACCACGATTTTTTAGATTTTAATACGTACAGCGCGAGTCACCTTCAAGAAAACCTAGAGTCACCTTGTACGCTTTAGCCTGATATCGAAACATTGCGTCCTAAGTAGTGGGACTCAATGACGCGTCGTTTTGCCCAGTCCAGTCCAGTCCAGTTTTATCAGAGCAAAGGATAGAAATTAATTTAAACGTAATAATTCCTTCAAGTGGGAATCGAACCCACGAACGGCCACGTTTACAGTAAGATACTATCCATCTATGCCTGTATATGATAGTCTTTTTATATTTAACAAGATATGTTTTTCTTTCATATGTTTGTATTCTTTTAGTAAAAAAGATCTTTTTCGTTTATATATTAAAATATCTTTTTACAAAAAAACATTACAATATTACAGATCAAATGTTTTAAAATGTCAATATAGTAATTGAGTAACTCGACAATATAAATTAGTTTTATTCCACTAACAAAACTGTAACATTACATTGCTTCTTTGCACTGAGAAACATGAAAAAACAAACACACTTTCACGTTTATAATATTAGTATGGATACATCTATACAAATAAATACAATGATGAATATTCAAATAACTGCTTATTACTAATTATATTTGTATGTGTATACGATACATATACCAATTTTGTCTTTGCTCGTTTCGAATTTACCTCTAGAACGGCTTTCTCTGCCACATAGCTGACGTTATGAGGCATAACTTAGGCTACTTTTGTTTTAGAATTACAATGTTTTTCCTTTATTGAACGCGGACGAAGCCGCGGGAAAAAGCAAATTTTAAAATAAAAGTAGCCTTAGTTGTCGCCTTGTAATATCAGCTATCAGTGAAAATTCTGTCAAAATCGGTCCAGTCGCTCCAGAGATTAGCGAAAACAAACAGGCAGACAGACAGACAAAAATTTTAGAAAACTTTTTAATTTTAATATTACAAACAGACACTCCAATTTTATTTATTAATATAGATTAAAATTTAATTCACACACTTAGGAAATTGAGAAAGACATGTTTACGTATATTTGAACGCAACAGAATTTGAACCCTCGCCTTTTAGAAATTATCCATGCGCTCTGACCGCGTGCGCCGTGCATTCTTGCGCTTCGTCTTCGTCGAATCTGGTATACGCTTTAACAACTTATATAATGGCTAAAACCAATAAATGTAAATACATTTTCTAAAAATGTCTTCAGTATGTTGTTTTTTAAAACAAAAGCAACTATTTTACATATTTTACATATAAATCCATACTTATATTTTAAATGCGAAAGTCTGTCTGTTTGTCTGTCGCGCTTTCACGGCTAATCATCTCATTTGGATTAAATTTAGAATGAAAATGTAAAATATCCAGAGTCTAACATAGGATATTATTTTTTTCAAAAATCATCCTAAATCATAGGGGATGAAAGTTTGTATGAAAAATGTAAGCCGCTTGAGGGATTGTAATGAAATTTGGCATAAATATTGTTGATAATCCAAGGTTTAACATTGTTCACTTTATTTTTTAAAAACCCATCCCCGAAGGTTGCAATATAATGAAACATTTACGTAGTTCATGCGGCGAAGCCGCGAGCGGTCGGTAGAATAGACATATTTTAATAAATATTACATAGTCAAATCTAGCCTAATTAAATTATTTTTTATTTAGCCCAGACGCTTATTTGCATTTAAAATATACCATATTCTAAACTGCGTCTGATATTTAAAATATTCGATACGACTTCTATTAATGTTATATGGAGCAGAACACTCGACACACTCGAAACTCAATGAAATAAAAATTAATTAGGGTGTATAGAAATGTTACGCCGTCAAGTGGTTGATTTTGCAATTATATGCCTGTTAATGCCACGTATTATACAAGGGGTGGAAATAGATAGCTTAAGTGTATTTTATTATTGGAACTTTATAATATTATAATTTGTTATTACTAGAAATAACCTTAATCTTACTGGACCTGTAATTTGATTGCTTCGAATCCCTAAATATTTCATAGAATAATGTGTAGGCTTTAAATATATTCTGTTACAACTTTAAAAAATTGTAAATTGACGTTTCTATTGTAAAGGTTATCTAATTAATGATTTCATAAATGATAACACTCCTTGGGAATAAAATACTCGCTCTAGTCAATTTTAATGGTTCATTGTCACTCATAAATAATTGTAAAACTATAAATACTATGTATGCACTACGCACACACGCACACACACATATACACACAAAAAAAAATAACAAAAATCAAAAAAGGTGCAGTCAACGAAATAAGAGGAACGCATAGTGACATTTTTTAACTTTTTTTTAAATTATTGTTTTTTGTTTCTTTGATTGCTAATGGAAAATGACTCGCTTGCTAAGGATAAACATATTTATGAGCATATTCCACTGTCAGCTCTCGTCTATTATCGCAGGAAGCAGGTTGCTAAGGTGTAACTGAAAACCAGCGATGTCAGAGGTACTCACCTCAAGCATCAAGAGCTGAGTTACACCTTTTACCATAAACTAGAATTCATTTTTTTGTGCTTCATGTATATTGTTTTCTTTTGTTTTTTTCATTCTCTTATGGCAATAAATGTGTTTTTTTTTTATTTATTTTATTTATTTAAATTATTGATTTAAAAATAAAATCCCGCCGAGATTTTTACGCTGTTTCTTTCCAAGTCTGAAGCACTCACTTTAGTAAACTGGTGGTGAACTAGTATTTGACGTTTAAAAGGTAAAGCGTATACAGAGTAGAGTATAAAAAAATTAGAACTTATTTTGTAGTAAATTTTAGGTTATTTTCAATATACCTGTGATTTAATCAGGGTGATTCTAACACTTGGCAATTAAAATTTCAGTATCTTTGCAGTAGGTGCGATAGGTAATACTTTAATTGAGTCTAAAGTTATATACGTATATATGAATAAATGAGAATTAGAAACATCAAATACTGATTCTCATTAATCATTCGTACAAATTTTAATCTTTTATATATTTTAATAAACTCCTCATAAATATTCAAAAAGCTATAAACAAATAATAAAATTATAATATTCAATACATTAATGCAATTATTTCTCATAATGAGGTCGGCTAAGGGCGTGACCGCACATATATTTACTTAAATATATCTAGTTATCTAATACAATTTATATGTCAATCTTTCAACACACGCACTTAAAATTGTGGGAGTTATCTGCAGCCGTCGTTGCGTGAGTCCGCCAAAAACCGTCCGCACAGCAAAGGCGGCTCGTACGGTCATATAAAATGAATGACCGCATCCGTTTCTGAACTATTGCGCGTATGTGTAGGCTTGACTGAGGGCACGTTGAAAAAAAAATAAAAAAAATGTTTTTCCTATATGTGTTTTTGATTTTGTTATTAGTGACGTTGGTCGTGCGTCGCTGGAAACTGCGGAAAATGATAAAACTACACGAGATACTTGGAACTGACTTCGCATGTTGGCCGGTATTGGGACACGCTTATAAATTCATTGGAAACAACGAAGGTACTGTCTTTTAAATGTTTGTTATTGTCATAATTTAAAAGAGCAACTGTTAAGTTTATCGACGGCTTTTCTCAGCAGAACTGCCTTCTGAATCAGTGGTGGCTTCCGGTGGGAACGACAATACTTATGATATAATTATATTATATTTTATGTTAATTTATTATTTTTATGATATATAAGGCAATTGTTGTGCGTTAGAACATTGTCTGACTGTAAACACGAGTGGTTTATATATCCATATGTCATCTTAGAACCTTGTACAAGTTTATAAGCGTGGAAAAATGCAGTACTTAATGGTAGACCGAATATGTACTACAATATGGGCGAATAAAGACTGATTACTTAGATTGAAAAGCACAATAAACAAAAAGCCAATAAATTAGGAAAATTTTATTTGTGAAAAATCTTATTAGGCTTGTTTAGCATTTTTCTGCAGTGTTATTTAGACAGTATATCCACTAAATATGTATCAGTTTACTTCCGTATTTGTATTGACCGCTGCGTTGTAACGATGTGCATGACAAATAAGAATAACATTAAAAATACAGTGGGGAACAGAGTCTTGACACGAAAGTCCCTCTGCCTATCCCCTTGTATCCGATACAACATGAAGCTAACAAAAATATAATAAATATTTATGCGTTATGCGCTAATTATAGTGTAGGTATATGTAATTCCAAAAACTTTATTATGGTTATAATAATAATTACAACAATATTTATATTTCCTACAAAATATAACGTTTCCTTGAGAGCGAAAAAGAAATATTTCAAATATTATAATGAAATATATTTATAATAAAGCCTTTATATAATATCTCTAAGTTACGCACTCGCAAGTGCCAGCATCAAAACTAATTACAATATTAATATTTAGGGCACTCGTGCACTCGCGCACTTTGCATTTTTTTCACACATTAGTAATCTAAACCTTTCTTCTGACGATAGTATATTTTAATTAATGAGGTTTTTACGCGCGTATGTTAACCTTACGTAACATGGAATATGAGAAATTTAATTAATATAATAGAAATATTATTGTATGTTATGAGACAATAGAGACTATAATTATATTATGGTATATATCCATTAAACGCATTTTCTTGCAATCACACCCTGAGAGTGGAAGTTACCTACTTAATTCATATAATGAGAAGTATTTTATTAATTTAAATAAATTTCGAAGTTTCAGACATTAAAAAAAATGTCTCCACAACGTCTTTAATATATACTTTAAAGTGTTGATACACAAAAACGTACACGTTGCTAACTCAAAGCGAATTTGTCGCTTCAACGAGTCTAGTAGTTATCTTGATTACGTCGTTTTTTTTGGGCAATTATAAACAAAAAATGGGTTAATCTATATGTAAATTACATAGATTTTACGTATATTTTAAGTAACGAAAATATATAGTGTCGGTATGATCTGATGTTCACTTTCTTTTTCAAAGTTAAATATCCACATAGTTCATTTACTACGTACTACGCAAACAAATTAAATAACATAAATATGTTAGATAGTTTAGTGCAATATGAACTTCTACCGGAAGCAATGTTGGGTATTCGGAATAACATGCATCACGTAATAAATAATATGCTTTACAACATATTCAACTCAATGAAAGGACACTTTGAATAAATTAAAGGCTTTCGACAAACATCACAACTTTAGACAACAAAGCAGGACCGGATGGTATACCTCCAATCTATTTAACTAACTGTGCGTCGATTCTTGCAGTACCACTTAATACATCTTTAGAAAGAGGATCTTTTCCAACAAAATGGAAGGTGGCAAAAGTTGTTCCAATTTTTAAAGCAGGTGACAAAGAATGAAAATGTGGAGAATTACCGACAAAAATATCTATTCTTTCGGTATTTGGTAAAATATTTTTAATCTTTGGTTTATCCATAATTTATACACTCAAATCAAAAGCTTTTCAATCAACATGTTTTTTTCATAGGTAGGTAAACTAATACTAATTTAGTGAAATATACTGAGACCTTAATCGATGCTATTGAAAATAGAAAGAATGCAAGGCATTTGATTTAGTACCTCTTTCAGTACTTCTTTTTAAATTATCAGCATACAGCCTGACGGGATCATTACTGCGCTGATTGAAGTCATATTTGCACAATAGATGTTTTACGTTGTCGTAAATCGACACGAATCGAGTAAATTTAACGTAACATCCGGAGTTCCTCAGGGCTCCCATCTGGGTCCCTTGTTATTCAATGTCTTCATTAACGACGTGCCAAATTGCATTAAAGATTCTATACCGTTCTTGTCCTTAGACGACTTTAAATTCCTAAAAATTATTAAGGATATTAACGATGTCAGGCACTTACAGAATGATCTGACAAGGCTATGTAGATGGTGCAAGATGAATGGAATGACGTTTAATACAGGAAAATGTTATTGCATTACTTTTACCCGTAACCAAATTGAACTTAGAAGCCAATATTACATCGAAGATTCACCATTACAACGAGTCAGCACCATCAGAGATCTTGGTGTGATATTTGACGAAAAATTAACTTTTATTCTACACATAGATCATATAGTCACAAAAGCCTCGAAGATGCTAAGTTTCGTGCTTAGGAATAGCAAAGTATTTAGAAATGCTACTACGAAAATACTATCATATAACAGCTTAGTGAGGAGTATTTTAGAGTATGGTAAGCGTGGTGTGTAGGCCACATTATGCGGCATATTTTTTTTAGGAATAGGTGCAAAAACGGTATCTTTACCATTTGGCATTCTTTAAGGGCAAGGCCAAAGAATCTGTTTTCGTACAAGGAAAAACTGCTATATTTTAAAATGCATACTCTATACAACAGAAGAGATCTGTTAGATCTAATGTATAATTGTACAAATGCCTAAACAACTTAAGTCCAGATATGACGTAAAAATTTAAGTTTCGTGTTCCATCGCGGTATCCACGCAAGCCTATTGCTCCTCTTGTAAAACTTTTTTGAAGAACAGTCTTAGGTATGAACTGACCGGTTTCAAGACTATCTAAATTATTAAATGACAATAAGGACATTTTGACTCAATAATAACATTTCATTTTTTCTTAAATAAAATGTTATAATGTAATAATTTAATGAAATAAACATATAAAACATGTATTATGATTAAGAATATTTCTGTTTTATGATTGCTTATATGTAAATACTCATAAATTTAAGTGTGAAACACGGTAGGCAGAGCTAATCTTATGCGTGTCATAGCATCTCATTTAGTTATCGCCCAATTTAAAAATAAAAATAATTTTGATATATTCATTTCGCTGACATTGGGCAAGGGAATCGATATAAGCCTTTGACGATGGATCCTTCCCTATTGTACTGCGGTATTATTTTAAATACTTTATAGTGCTATTAGGGTACGTTAAACATTTTAAAAAACCTATAAAAATTGAACACAGTGAGATTCGACAAATATAGTTGCAATAATTTAAAAAAAATAATTTTACAAATTACATTTAACAAAAATAATTTATAATAATTAATTTGACCTAGTAGGCATAGTACATGTGGCTCAGTGTGTTAAATGCTTCAATTTCCTATAGGTACGAGTTCGAATCCTACTTTGTTCAATTTTTTAAGTGTTTTCTAAAAATATGATTTCAGTGCACTTCATTAATAAAATTTACTTATTTAGTATAGTAACTATGTTATTACTTGCTTACTGAAAGCGTTTTATATTCGTACAAGTGGGCAATATGTTTACACGTGGGTTTCAGATCGCATGCAATGCTTTCAGGAGTTCGCCCGCCAGGCCTATAACAACGCGCATGGTATCGTTACCTTCTGGATGACTAACTTCTTTTGTGTTTTCGGTAAGTTCCTATTACTTCTTATTTTTTAATACGTTATTAATTATTGTGAATTGTAATTTTTTATTTATCATTTGGTTATAATTATTAAATAATTTACATAACAATTTTTTTACATTTTTTGCAAATTATAAGCATATTTTTTGAAAACGTATAACATTTTGCGTAAGAGGATTCGAACCTGCACCTATTGGAAGTCGTGCAATAGTTGTGTTGACTAGGCTATGCGCCCTGACCGCTTTGACCTCTGCATTATAATTTTTTTTTTAATATTTTAAGCGTTTCACATACTTTAAAATTCTAAAATCATTGTAAATTCGCCCTAATCACATGGAATGAAACATACGATTTATGTACGTACGTACATACGCATACATACGTAAATCGTATGTTTACATACATTTTATACTACTTCCTACTGCAAACAGACATCAATTTTTCATTATCGTAATTGAACCTGTCATTTCGAAAAGGGCTCAAGTCCATTAATTAAAACTTTTCAAGAACAACAAAAATATGCTTATTATAAAAAAAGTTATTGGTGGTAAAAAAACTGAACATAAGAGTAGTTAAATAATATAAGAAAAATATACTTTATGTGAATTTTTTTTTTTTTTAAAAAAACACTTATCATACAGTTATTTTTGATTGAAATTTTAGGACTAATGCCTTTTTCAAAATGACTCTCTGATGTTTATAGAAAATCTAATATTTTCAGAAGAACTGTTACTCTTTGTTATCTTGAATTTCTTGATACTCATTGTTTGTTGAAGTTATTGGCCATGCAAAAACTTCTGTATAGAAAGTTTGGTACTCTACTGGAACATATTTTTCTAGTTTTTATTAAATCAGACATTTTCTTTTTATTAATTGGCACTTTACCAGCATATGCAGGAGTATTGTTTGTTGGTAAGGGGGGCCTTTTTTTTTTTTTTTTTTTTATCGTCAGGAAAATCCGTTACGGATACCCGCCCGGGGTGGGGACCCGGACGCGGTTATGTGGGACTCCGGATCGTTCTTCCGTTTACCCACTAAAAACCTGACGGTGCTCCTTACCCGCCACTAGCCCAGGTCTCGGGCACTGCCCCAATCGTCCGCGGACCTGGGCGGCGGGTGCCAGCAAGGCTCGCCGTTGGAGTCAAGGGGTGGTGGGCACCCCCGACGGCCTGCTCTGAGTAGCGCGCGGAGCTACTACGCGCACCTACTCGGGCCAGGGGAGTAGGCGGTCAGAAAGCCCCACTCTGACCGCCCTCTGGCTGATGTTAGGGCGGAAGGCGACGGTCGTGTGCCGCCCTCCGGCGACCCGGCCGTTTGCGACGGATGGCGAGTTCGGAAGATTCCTCCCTCGCCCGCTCGGCCGCCTCCTTCGCGAGCATTACTGCATCGCAGAAGGATACGACCGAGTCCCACGACGCCTCGCTGCCCACCATGGCTTTCAACACGGCAGGCAGCGAGAGGTCGTCCCCAACGACGCCGCGCAAAGCGCGGCGTTGAGACGCCCAGGCTGGACACACCTCCAGCGTGTGCTGGGCCGTCTCCTCGAGGCAGTCGTCGCAGTGGTGGCAGCGAGCGTCGGGCTCCCTCCCAGCGATCCCACACAGGTATTTCCCGAAGCATCCATGCCCCGAGAGTACCTGCGTGGTGCGGAAGGTTAGGACGCCGTGACGCCGCGCTAACCACTGGCGGAACACCGGACGAACTGCCTCGATCGTCGACCGGCCGGCGGTTGGTGTTGCCAGCCGGGACTCCCACAATTCCAGCGCCCTCCTGCGCTCCTCCTCATGCAGTGCTGACACTGCCGCGGGCCCTTCAGCCAGACCTTCCCTACTAGGTATGGAGGCACACGATGATATAACAGTGCCTCCTTGATGCAGGGCCAGGGCAAGGAGTTAAAGGCGTTGGCAATGTCAATAGACACCGCCAGTACCCCATCGCCCTGAGCCACTGCGTCCTGCGCATGAGACTTGAGTATGGCATCCACCGTCGAACGACCACGGCGAAAGCCATACTGCAGGTCCGAGAGATCCGGGCCTGACTCCTCCAGGTGCCGTAGCAGCCTCCTCGCTACTACGCGCTCGAAGAGCTTGGCGATCTCGTTCAAGAGCACGATTGGCCTGTAGGCGGACGTAGAATCCGCCGGGCGCCCCTCCTTGCGAATGAGGACCAACCTGCCTGTCTTCCACCGCTGTGGAATTATGGCTTGAGCCAGACAGGCAGTGAATAGTCCTTTGACCCTGGTCTCCAAAAAGGGAAGAGCCAGAGTCAGCGCTCGGCCAGGGACGCCGTCCAGGCCTGGGGCAGTGCTCTTGACGCGAGATCGGCGAACCGCCTCTTCGAGCTCCTCCTCCTCCACGGGTGGTGCGACACTCTCTTCTTCCTCCTCGGGCGCTGCAGAGCGGGCCATCGCTGGTGCTGTAAAGCTGGCCCGCTGCGGGAACAACGACGTCAGCACTCCACGGAGAACGTCCGGTTGGAGTGACTGAGTCACGGGTGGAGCCCATGACCGGAGTTTACCCCGCACCATGCGGTACGGGGTCCCATAAGGGTCCGCGTCGATTCCCTCGAGCATCCGGTCGTGCGACTCGCCTTTCGCACGACCGATCGCCTCCTGCAGCGCCGTACGCGCCTCGACGTAGGCGAGGTACAGTCGGTCTTCCTCCCCCTGAGTCCGGTGTACCCGCCGCCTGCGATAGTGTGTGTACTGGCGTCTCGCCTCAATGCATGATGATCGCAATTGAGCGATCTCGCCCGACCACCAGTACACATGCCGCCACGGAGGGCGGCTTCTGGATCGGGGCATAGACGCGTCACAGATACGCGTCATAGCCCCCTGCGCCCAGTTCGCGGCGTCTTCAACGGACACCGTTCCCTGGGGCAGCCAGGATTGCACTATCGCAGCCTCCTCCAACAACTCCTTGTCGAGGCGCCACAGTTGCCACCGCGGTCCGCCCTCGCGAGAGGTTGGACCAGGGGCTAACGGCACCGCCGGATGTGTGGAGAGCTCATACCTGATGTATAGATGGTCCGACAAGGTCTCCACGTCTTCCAGCACTCGCCAGCCCCTGACGTTACGCGCTAAGGCCGGGGTCGCGAACGTGACGTCCACGATGGACCCCCCCAGCCGTCGCACGCACGTATTGGCCGTCCCCCTGTTGAGGACAGACAATCCGGAAGCAACCACCCACTCAGAGAGTGCCGCACCACGCGCACTCGTCGTTGCGGAGCCCCACATGTCCGACTTGGCGTTCAGGTCTCTTGCAACCAACACGCCAGCCGGACGATGGCGGTCTATCATCTCCCCCAACTGGATCAAAAAATCCTCGAACTCGTATAAAGTTCGATTGGGGGAGAAGTAGACGCCTACCACAACGAGGTCACCGACAGTCACCGCGACGCATCCCATCCCCTTCTCAACTCGCGAGAAGGGCGAAGAGCCCGCGGCTACCTGGGTGGCAATAGCCACCACCCCGGTGTTGTCAGCGACCCAGTTGTCCCTCGATGGTATACTGTAAGGCTCCGAAACAACTGCCACCTGTATCGACCACTGCGCCAGGCTTTGGACCAATAAGTCTTGGGCCCGCGCGCAGTGGTTGATATTCGCCTGAAGGATGCGAAGAGCCATTCTTAATTCTCCTCCATTGGCACCTCCGCTCCCTTCACTGGGGTTTTCGACGCGACTTGACCCGCAGGTCTCGCCGCAACCTATCCTCCCTTCTTCATCTTCCCTTTCTTTCTGGCCTGCTCGCGGACCTTGGCGCAGGCAGCACTCCCCGCCAAATGGTCCGCAGGCCTCTCCGCTGCTTCACATGTGGAACAGTGAGGCTGAGCCGAGCACCCATTCTTCTTGTGCCCCGGCTTCCCGCATCTGAAGCAGTAACCACTCCGGTCCACATCACTCGTGCATTTCGCTGCCATGTGCCCCACATCATGGCAGCGGAAGCAACGCAGAACCCTGGCCTGCAAGAGTTGGACCCGTGCAGAGACGAATCCAACCAGCAGCCAGCCGCCGCTCACCTTCTTCGCTGCCTTTACGGGGCATCGAACCCACGCTGCGCCAAGACCATTCCGGTCCCGGCGGACTTCCCCGACCCTGACGGCTCCAGCCTCGCAGCCACCTGCTCGGCTCACCGCCAGCGCCACCTCCTCCGAGGACACCGAGTCATCGAGGCCACTGACCCTCAACTCCGCACATTTGACTGGCCTCGTGACCCGGACGTCCTTGGCGTCCAAAACACTGCGCATGCGCTCCGCCAGTATGTCCGCCTTTCTGCGCTGCCTGGTGCAGGCAGCTCCAGAATCCTGCCTCCAGTGGAGGCGACCCTAAACCTCACATCCTTGATGCCCAGATCATCCAACTTGATTTTTTCCTTGACCTGGGTGAGGACCTGTGAGTAGGTCACCTTACCATCTGCGCCGGGCTGCAGAGTCAGCGTGATGGCCGCTGAGCGCGGAGACCGGAGCTTCGGCGCCTTCTTCTTCTGCTTCGGCTGCTGCTGCTGCTTCTTCTTCACCGCCGGTGGAGCCTGTTGCTGGGTAGTCGCCTTCTTCTTACTACCCTTCCTGGCAACAACGCTCCAGCCCTCCGACATGTCCGTCGGAGCTGGCGGCAAAGGCCGCGGGGCAGGGGTCTCCACGGCTTGGGCAGGTTGTTTCTTACCCTTACCCTTGCCTTTCCCCTGTCCTTTAGCCTGCGGCTGCTGGCCCTTTGTAGGGGGCCGGGTTTGCCGGGTTTAAACTGGCCACCCTCGCCTCCTTCCGTACTGATGCCGGTTCCGCCGGAACTCGTCGGGACGCCAGCGGCGGCCGGACATCCCTTGCCGGCAGCAGTCTTTCTTCTAAGGCCTCCAGGCGGGTGCTAACCATAGTGCCAACTTGCACCATGATGCTTCGCATCATCTCGCCTGGGACCTCTTGCCCAGTCGCTCCCCGATTTGGTGTGGGCTGCGCTGGTCGCTCCTGCTCCCCACGGATATCTTTCCGTAGGAGGTCGATCTCCTTGCACATCTCAGCCAGCTCGTTTTGGAGACGAGCGTTCTGAGAGCGCAATTGGACCACCTCCGTCGTGGCCGTGCGCTGGACCAGTACATCTACCGCCACGGCAATGGATCTGGCCGCCTCCTTTAGGGCCCTGGTAAAGGTCCCCTTAAGGTTGCCCGACTTGCTGGCAACATTTTGGATGACGGCCAGACTGTCCTTTACCTGATTCGTTAGGTCGATAGTCAGGCTGACCTCCTCTGGCTCTACCTCCGACAGTAGGGACATCTCCGATAAACTGGAGTTCGCCCTACTGCGGATATTTCCGGCCTCTGTCACCAGTTCCTCCGCTGTCCTGGCCCGAGCTTCTTCCTTCTCAGCCAGCGACTTCACCTTCCGCCTGGCAGCGATCTTAGGCGCAGGCCTTTCAGATCCTCCATCTCCAGAGGAACCTGACTCGCCACTTTGCCTGGGCCGCTTCCGTCGCTCTTTAATATAGGACGCCCTCACCTTAGAGCGCTCCGACCCCATCGAAATATCTGAGTCAGTCCTTCGACTCAGACACTCCCCAAAACCTGCTCCCGGAGGAGATCGAACTCTGCCGTGATCTCGTACTCCTTCTCAAGGTCGATGCCACCGCTCCAACGTCCATCCTTTGGGGCACAACTCGCGCCTCCTTCGGGGCGCCTCGGTCGGTCTGAGGCAACCCGTCCACTGATTCGTCTACACCGCCCGTCTTGGGCACCACGAATCCATTCTCCGTCCCTCTCGGACACCACTGTCTTTGCACCAGACACCGATGCATCCTCCACGCCGCCTCCTGCAGCCACGCCAACTCCTACGCCCTCCACATCTCCGCCCGTCTCGGGCCCCTCACCCGCAACACAACAAACTAACTCGCCCTCCCCAGAATTTCGAATTACCCATCCTCTGTAAGAGTTGGAAATCATGACTGACTATACAATCTATGGATTCACGTGTTGTCACAAGACCTGGTGTGGTCTCGGAATATGTAAAATGAGACACTTTGGAAATAGTAAAAGTTTTTTTTTTATTTTAGTATGTTTATATTTTTCAATATTTCTTATGCCAGATTTCTTTTTTCTAAAAGACGCGGGTTCGAATCCCGCTGCGTTCAAATTTTTATACGTTTTCTTTAAACGTCTTTTTCAATTTTCCTGCGTATGGAATAACATTTTAAAAATGTTTAAAAGTACTCTTTTTCAAGATTTATAAGCAGTTTCGGCAAGCTCGCGATTCTCCATTTTCGTAAAAGATGAAGTAAAGTGACATTAATCTTTACAGTTGCGTTTCGTTTCATTACAAAGGGGTATTAGTCCAGGACTCGTGCCATTTTCAAACAGACTTCAATGTTCGTTTGCCTTTTAAGTTGGCTTGTTATGTATGAAAATGCGCCCTTTTCACAGGTAATATGTAAAACGCTTCAATAAATAAAATGGCACCAAAAAGTGATATTTGAAAAAAGTGTGACTCGTGCCCTTTTCGAAATGACGGATTCAATTCTAAGAGATAATTCATAAAATGTATTTTTTCAGTGATATCTGAGCCTAAGTCAGCCAACGTGGTAATGAAATCCTGTTTGGACAAGGGCCCGCTTATAGAGCTGGCCATACACCTCGTCGGCAGGGGGTCACTATTCGCGCCGCGTTAGTACATTATTCACTCTGTATTATTACGACCTAGCTTTTTAAAAACACTGTATTATATTTTTTATCAGTAGTTTGCTTATTTTACCAGTAGCTTAAATTGACATGCTATTTTTTTATAGCATTTGTTTTTTATACATATTTTAAGGAGTCATGTTATTTCGAAGTTTCATGCAATTTAGATATCAATAATTTCAAAATGCAATTAAGATATCAATAATTAAATTTTAAAACAACTTATCATATATATGAGTGGAACTATAATTTAATAATCATATTATATAGGAGGAAATAATAAGAAAACGTTTTTATAGGATTAAAAACATATCCAAATTTTAAACATATCATACGTATATATTATAAGTAATTATATTATATAGAATAGGAAGAAAATATTTTTATAGTATAAAGAAGATATAAATTTATACATATACATACATATTCACATATATATTCTTGCAGTGGATATATGGCGCGTCCGTCGGAAAATAATGTCACAAACGCTGACCCCGAGGCACGTGGACAAGTTCATCGGAGTGTTCGAGCGGAACAGCCAAGTGATGGTGGACAAGCTGGCCGGCGTTGTTGGCAAGGGGAATTTTTCAGCCTGGGACTATTTATGCTCCTATAGTTTGGATACATCTTGCGGTAAAATATATTTTGTATATTATTTTTACAAAAATATTCATTTGTTTCCTAAAATAGTTATTTCGGCTAAAAAAATAACCTTCATAAATATTGAGATTACGTAATTAATCGTAATTTTAAAGTTATATTTTTTGGACTATATATTTATGTAATACTAGCGGCCCGCTCGCGGCTTCGCCGCGTGGACTGCCTCATTGTTTCGTTATATTACAACCCTCGGGGGTAGATTTTTGGAAAATAATGTAGCCTGTGTTTGACCTTGGATTATCAACTATATCTATTCCAAAATTCATTACAATCGGTCAAGCCGTTAAGATTTTTCATCCCCTTTAGAGGTTGATTTTTGAAAAAATAAATAGCCTATGTTAGACCCAGGGTTATTTACTACTTTCATTCAAAATTTCATTCAAATCGGACTGGTAGATTAGCCGTGAAAGCATGACAGACAAACACACAGACTTTCACATTTACAATATAAGTATGGATATACGTATTTTACGAAATTTAATAATTTTTATCTATTTTTATAATTTTTTAAGCGAAATATTTTATATAATTTATTTAAATTACACACAACTAGATATTATTCGATGATAATAAAATATATACAATATACATAGATGTAATGAAATGGCAATATTTAGGAGATGGAAAAATATTTTTAGAAAACGTATACAAATTAGAACGCAGCGGGATTCAAACCAACTCTTGACAACCGTCCAACCTCTCTAACTGCTAAGCTGACTTTCACCCACCTATGTCAACATTTTTATACGTTTATCACAAGTTTATTATTTATTATTTTGTTTATCTCTTACAGAGACAGTAATGGGTGAGAACGAGCATTTCCAGCAGCGTCGCGACCACCCGTTCTACATCGCATTCGTGGGGTACATGGACAACATGGCCGCGAGGCTCTGCCAGCCCTGGTTCTACAACAACCGCACCTACAAGCTGGTGGCCGCTAGTAAAGAGAACGTCAGGTACAAGAGGATCATGTGGGGATTTCTTGAGAAAGTTAGTATATATTTTTTAGCGTCACGCTGTATCCCGCACACTGCAGGGTAGGCAAAGGAAACCTAGTGTTAAGACACTTCGTTCCCCACTTTCTGCCGAATTCGGAGGCATTGCGTATTAAGTGGCGGACTTTAACGCCGCGCTTTGCCTCGACACCGGCGAAAATAAAGATATTAAATATTTCTACTCTTTGAGTGGAAATCGAACACAAAACCAGTCGCTTTACAGCCACTTGTACAAACACTTTGTGCCTCTGCGCCATGAATGGCCCCAAGTCCTTATATAATTGTATGCCGTCGTGGCGCAGTGGAATAGAATCTGCAAAGGCGATGGTTGTCGATTCAATGCCCGTACGAAGATATAATTATTTATAAAATTCCCTTCTTTATCTTGGTGTAAAGACAAAACGCGGAGTTAAGTTCCGCCGCCCAACATAACGTGTTGGTTTTAATTTTCAGACGGAAAGTGGAGAGCGGAGTGTCATGACCCTACGTCTTTTCTGACCACGCCGCTATGATGGACAAATAATAAAGCTGCTTTTTATACATATACAAATCAAGTTTTAAAATAATCAAAATAGTGAATTATGTAATATTTCAAAACAATTCGAAATTTAATTAGAATTTTTATTTTATTTTGCAAGTATTTCGTAATATTTTTTAATTAGTAATGTATCTTACAAAATAATGATACGTAATTTATATAAAATTCAATTTAATCGTTAAATATTGTCTGATATATAACAACAAATAACATAAAATTTCGTTTCAGCACATATCAAGGAGACGTAATATTATTAAAGAGAATAACAACATACACGACAATGGTGAGTATTTTAAACTAAGCATTTATTGTAAATAAAAGTATATATATTCAGTCTTAACTTTGTACTCGCAAAGCAGAGTAGTCTGAGAGACCGAAGAGTTAAGGTACTCTATTCTGGACATAGTGACATTGCGCACTGAGTGGAAAACTTAACGCTGTACTGCCTTATGTACCAAAGCAGAGGAATGAAAATAACTTAAATATCATAACGTAATGAGAATCGCACCCACAACCAATCTCATTTTACATTAGCTATCTCACTGCAACACGATGGATTCTATTTGGAATTAAGGATTCTTTTTTTTTTAGTTTCACGCTGTATCCCGCACACAGCAGGGTAGGCAGAGGATTCTCTTGTTAAGACACTCCGTTCCCCACTTTCCGCCAAATTTTGGAGGCATTGCGTGCTAAGTAGCGGAACTTAACGCCGCGATTTGCCTCGAAACCAGAGCGAAGAAAATGGAAATATCAAATATTTCCACTCTTCGAGTAGGAATTAAACCCACAATCAGTCGCGTCACGGCCACACTTTGTGCCTCTGTGCCACGACTACCCCTTAACAAGTTTCCCTTAACGTATTAAGAATTCATATACCATATTCATATACATATTCCAGAAAAGGCTAGCTTTCAAGAAGATTACATTAAAACCCTGCTAGAACTGACGATAGAGTACTCTGGCGGTGAGCGCGGGTACTCCGACACGGAGCTGCGCGAGGAGGCGCTGGTGCTGATGCTGGCCACCACCGACACCACCGCCTCCTCCGCCTGCTTCACCATGCTGCTGCTGTCGCAACACCAGGATGTGCAACACAAGGTGTACGAAGAGTACGTATTTTTTTTACTTTTAACATGTTCAAAGTGTTATTCACACACTTAGGAAATTGAAAAAAAAACGTTTAGACAATGTATAAAATTTAAACGCAGCGAGATTCGAACCCGCGCCTCCTGGAAACCGTCGAGGCGCTGTCTTTTTCAATTCCCTAAGTATGTACTCTTCAAATTATTTTGGAAATAGAAAAGATAAATTAAAATTGTTTATTTAATTTTACTTAGGATGCTTATTTTTGACAAAGGGTTATAAATAAATTGATTGAGTAAAAGCCCAACAGATATGAGGTCGATATTTGTTCAATGAAATATTTCGTTCTATGTGGGAATAGGCATAACCGTTAGGTTAACATTATATTTAACACAATAAATGTACGTAAAGCGAGGAATGGAGTAAATTATCTGTTTTTTTAAGAACAGAAGAAAATAGAATAAAAATATGTTATGAGTATCTTAAAGTATACATGATCCCTATAAACCTAATTTCAGAATTTCAAATACTTTTGAAGACTTCAATAGACCTATTTCATTATCTGATTTGACGAAACTTAAATACATGGATGCTGTTATAAAAGAGAGTCTGCGTCTCTTCCCTCCCGGTCCCATGATCATAAGAATGTGCGATAAGGACGTCCTGCTACGTAAGTTTGTAATAAATACTATACATAGATACAAAGCTGAACTGTCAAAATTTTAAAACATATTTTAGTTAAACCTTCGCTTATATTAATGTTTTAAAACTGGAATCAGAACCCGCTTTTATTGAAACCGCCATTGAATGAGGCTGGACGGCTTTATAAAAATGTTTTAATTTTATTTTAAAAAAAAAACAGAACAGAACAGAACATTTTTATTTAAAAAAATGTCCTTCGGTCTTGTTTTGTCAGAGAAAGTACCTTATTGGATTACGCCGCTATAATGTGTATTAAGAAAAAAATCCCGGAATCTCTTGCTGCGAGATGAGAAAAACTGAAAAATAACTATCTTACTAAAACTAAAAAGAAAATATCCTAAAATAAACTTAACTAAATTTGAGAAAAGTAAAAATCCAAATAAACTTGAAAGAAATGTTGAAATTCCAGCTAGTGGCATAACCATACCGAAAGGCAACCACGTGGTAGTGAACATATGGGGCATCAACCGCAACCCGCAGTACTGGGGCGCCGACGCCGACCACTTCCGACCGGAGCGCTTCTTCGACGTCACGCCAGAACAACTCAACGCATTTGTATCTTTCAGTTATGGACCCAGGAATTGCCCAGGTATTCATGGAAAATAATATCCTTTTACAACAATATTAATATAAAAAGTGAAACGGAAGAGGTCGTGGGTTCGACTCCCACTAGAGAAATTGAAATATTTTTATATTTTATTCTTCACTCTGGCATAAAGCGCGGCGTTGAGTTTCGCTACTCAACACGAAAGGCCTCCTCCTAAAAATAAATATTTACCTCCGACTCAAAAAAGGGTGTCGTATGTTTAACGTCGGTGCCCGTGTCCGCGTCTCTCTATCTGTGCGGTGTTTTGTATTCAAAGGTAGTAAACAAACATGTTTGTATAGAATGTTTTTTTTATTTAATTTTAATTTACGGAATTGTCAATTGTAAAAAAATTATGTTAAGTATTGCCTACCATAATAGCATGTTTCTTTTGTTCAAATGTGAATTGCATCCATATCATTTTGTCATATACATATGTAAGTATATTATAAACGTACTTTATTATTTTGATATATTTTGATATTGATTATTTTTTTATTTTAAATTCGAATTTGTATTTGTAGTTATTTTTGCAAAATAATAAACAAAAATTTAATTTAAGTACAATTTAAGTACACTTAATGTTTTCAATTGAATATGTTTATGTAAGCACCCCGATAATGTTATTTTATTAGTAATAATATTTAATTAATGCAATGTACTATACACAAAACGTTAGAAAAAGGCTATTTTGTAACTTCATGCTTTTGTTCGCATAGCATGGTAGGCAGAGAGAACCTAGTGTCAACACATTCCATTTGCTCTGTTTGTCCGAAATCCCCGACATTTCTTGTTGAGTGGCGGAACTTAACGTCACGCTTTTACTTGTCAGTACACAGAGTTATTGAATTATTTCCCCCATTGGGAATCGAAACTACCTTCATTGCATACGATGACCTTAATATTTCATTATTTATAATAGTTTATTAATCAAATTTCTATTTTAGAAGGAAAATATTTTGATTACATATGACATTTCTAAAATTTCTTATATATATAGGTTACAGGTACGCCATGCTGTCCATAAAGATGAGTTTAGTGAGAGTCCTACAACGATATCACATCACTCCAGCGGCTGACTTCAAATACGACCAACAGAACCCGCTACGAGTGAAGTTTAGTCTCACGATGAAACACGTAGACGACTATCAGATACAACTAGAGAACAGAAGTTAACCCTTCATTATATATATTAAAATGTATAAAAGTGAGTTTTACGTAGCATTCCTAGAATTATTGTTAAACGTAATATTAGCAATGCAAAGAACTATTGAATTTTGTTAAGCAATATGCAAGTTAGTTGTTTTTGTGCATATAGTGTTTAATTACGACCAAACTATGTTTTGGCGTGGTGTTCTAAGAATTTTCATATAAATTAGAAAAAATTAAAACGAATTTTCTTCGATTCTTTAAGAGTTCTATCAAAATGAGTTATCATTAGATAAGATTTGTAAGAGTACAATATAAAATGAAAATGATTCAAATTTTGTTTTCTTTAAGCCCAAATCTTTTTAATCGTGCACAAGTTGTAAATTGATAAAAAAAGATATATGATTACCTAGAATCCTTAATCTTATAAATATGTTATGTGAGGCCATCGTGACGCAGTGGTGCAGTTGACGTGCTCGTAAATGCGATTGGTCGTGGATTCAATCCAACTCGAGGGATCGTTTTATTTAGTTATTTTTGTTCCTCCTCTGATAAAAAGATAAAGCGTGGCGTTGAATGCCACCTCTACACGTCTCGAATTTTGGCGATAAATTAGATCAAGAAGTGACTTTATATGAGGTTCTTACTGACCGAAAAAAGAGACACAAAAACCAATCTTTCTTTGTTTAGTCGTTATGTACTTTTAAAATATAATAATCTAAATTTCATATTTTAGTATATAACTTTTTTCACTCTAATGAATCTGATGCGCTGTTATCAATAATAATGAAATTAAAAACTATAAAAAAAGAATGTTTATTATAAAAAAAAAATGAGATTAGTCTGAACGAACGAACGAAGTTCTGACGAAGAAAATAGATCCAATGTATTCTGTCGTCTATAAGGGACTTACTGCACCTTCGTCGTGAATGAATAGTGAAATATCTAAGTAAATAAGACAGTGGACGTGACATTTACAATTATAGTTATATAAGTAGTTAGCCTTTTATATCTAGAGTAATTAGAATCTGGACTATACACGCATCTTATTTATATTATTTTGTATGACAAAAAACTAAGGAGGTGCTGAATCTTTAATGTTACTTAATTCTAACTTAAATGTTTGATCAAAATTGTAAACTCGTAGGTAAATTGCATGTTTCCTTACAGATTTCACAGTTATGTAAACACTTCTTATATCTCGTAGTTAGCCTCATATACACAATTTCGTCGGTATAATTTAAAAATAAAAAAAAAAATCTGTACCTCTTACAATATTCTGCGAAATATTTAAGCGCGTTTTTATTATTTATTAATGCAATGAGTGTATTTATATTGTCAACATAATATATTACAAATAACCACATTTAGTTCTATGAAGAAACCGAACTCAATTTTGTCCCAATATCTAGAATCAGTAACCGCTAGCCCAACGGGCCAATCAAATTGCTCTACAGCGTAACCGTTGTGAGTGGTACAAGTGGACTGCAATCAGCGACTTGCGGTGACGGTGACGATCGACAAGCTCTCGCCGAGTCACTCCACTCTCCTTGCTTTGCAGCTCTTCAAGCTCACTGTAAGTACATCTGAAGTACTCGGGCACACTACACTACTACACTAGATGTACTCGAATGCCAGATTCGATTAATTACTCGAATGACTTCTCTGCGTGCTGTGACATACTTCTCTGTGATTGTAATATCGATTATATTGGTTTAATGAAAATTGTTTTTATAATTTTAAGTGTTAGGTGGATTTATGTGAATTAGCAGGATAAATAAGTAAAGTAGCCCTTATTTACAAAAAATCAATTATATAAAAAAAATCTACATTCAAATAGGCTATACAAACACTTTTAAATCTTTAATTAACGTCAATATTATCATTCTTACCGGATGCCACCATCAGTTATAAAGAAAAATTGGCTTGAAACTCAACGGTGCAAAGGTGCTCTTTTAAAATATAATTTCACAAATGTAATCAGACTCTCGAGTGAGTATCATCACAATTGTTTGCCATACATTTACATCTGAACGGTGTTCTTGGAGAGAATACATACTTTCTTCAGTAATATGTTTTTATTATTATTTTAAATTACCAAGTCTTAAATAATTGTGGAATTTTATTATATAGAGATACCTTTTGTATTGTAAATACATCGTGACAAAAATGATTTATTTACTTCTTGAAGTTGAAAGTTAGGAATAACAAGCTTTTTCTTCTCTTATAAAAGTTTATAAATCATAAGCAGAGTGGCGCGAGCGTAGTTAGATGTACGAGTATATGACTGATGATAGTTTGTTCAACTGTGCTAACTGTTTCTAAATTCGAACATATATATATGTACGATGTGTAACTTACTTGTAAAAAGAACTGTTTTCACTAGCAAATAGTAACTTCAAATATTATTTACATGACGTCACTTTACAAATAACGTAGAGAAATATAATATTACAGTCAGAATAATAAATTGGGAACACGAGTAGTTTACTTAGTTACAACTTGCGACGACTCGACTGTGCACTATGTTTAACTGTTACAGGACGAAAATGTACCAACACACACACAACATGAATTTAACAATAGACTCGAGCCAAAGAGCACTTTCTGTAACTTGATATGAAAATGAAATACTTGTCATATTTGCTGTAACTTCTAAATATAAATTTGAATATTTATGTGGTAAATTAAAATAATAAATAAAAATAATTAAAAGAATAAAATAAAAGATATTTTAAATTGGGTTAAAGCGTTCGCCATCAAAGTATCTTTCAAGCAATCAGTATGAACACAACCATGAAGTGAAAAGTCAGTCATATCTAGCTATTAAGATAGCTATCTCTTACCAGACTGCCAAAACAATAATCTTCTATAAGTAGGTACTGTGATATAACAGTTAAAAAATGATAAGTGTATATTGAATATACAGCACAAACATATTGAGGGTGACAAAAAGTAATAAAATATGATTTCATTGTTTTTTAGCTTAATTAGTTTCCATGGGTATTTTTTTTATATAGTTTCCCTGCGTAACAAGATAGCCGAAGAGAACCTAGGGCCAGTAAATTGTGATCATTCTTCGGAGTGGTAATCAAATCCACAACCATTGCATATACAATTAGATCCTGTTCCATTGCGGCTCGATGGCCTCTTCATTAAATTTGTTTGTTTGTAGGATTATTAAGTCGGTGTGTCACGTAAGAAGATAATGTAATTTTGAACAGGTGACAGATCAGCGACTAATTTATGTGGATAGTAAAGTAAAAACCTTATAAATATTTTTCATTGTCATTTAAAAATTTTGACAGGACAGTTTTTAAATACCTAGTAAAAAATCCACTAGTGTTTAAATACCTAGTAAAAACTTGATTCAGTTCGACACTTTTCGACTGCACTAAGATAACGCTATAATATGTATATGTAAATAGTATATGTACCTACCATTCTTTCATACCTTGTATCTGTACTCAAAAGATACATTCTTCGTAATGAGCTTTATCATTTTGGAAAGGAACTTGCTATAAAATGATGATCGAAATGTATAAACATCATATACGGTCATATACGGTCTTCTACGGTCATATGCGGCGGATAGCATCTCAGATAAGAGTAATGTCGGCGGACACTGGCGTTTTCATTTTTATACATTAGGAACGGAAAAAGCTCATAAAACCACGCCGCGATAAATAGGTTACGCGTGCTACAATAACTTGGGGCATTACTAGGGCTGTCGATTTGTATCAATGTGCTGAACCTGAATAATACTGGACGTGTGAAATAAAATATTGCTATCTTTTTTTATAGTAATTTACTCCAATGTTGATAATAATTTGGGTAATTCAAGATTAGGACGAATTTATTTACTCATTGACATTAATTAACACATTATGTAAACTTCTATACAAATAGCGTTACAGTTAACTTCGCTATATGTTATCATTCTGATACTTTGAAATTTCTCTACTAAGTTGAAAGATATGAAGATAATTATAATTTATTCCACAACCACGTTAAGAGAATACCTAAAAAATATGCGTTTTCTTATATCCGAGGTTTTCGCTTGTTTTTACAGTGGTGCATTTCTCTATTGTTATATCATTAATTTATTTATAATAAAACAAGTGTCATAACAAAGCGTCCTCCTAGCTGTAGTGACTAGTGAGTCAGTCTACTTGGATCTCTCGATACAGCCATTATATTTGATCTTTCCACTTTCATCATTCATTCATCATTTGCTATAAATCATCTGCACGATAAAAGTTCAAGCCTCATTAAATTCTAGTTTTATATAAAATTTGAACAGAAAAACAAAACTTAGTAAATGTACCAGATCGGTAACCCTATATGTAATGTGACAGATAAAATCTTGGCCAGCGTCCGTTTGTCATGTTTGATGCGCGTCCCTTCCCGATAGTCGAGCACTTCGATAACGACGCCTTTTACTGGAAATGTCTACCGAAGGTAAAAACTAACTTCACTAAGGACATTCACCTCAAGTACCTACTAGAAATCTCTCATATTTGCCCTATTTTTTTCTATTTTTAGCCTGCTCATATTTACCAACCAGGCGCCAGTCGTGGCGCAGAGGCACGAAGTGTGGCTATAAAGTCGAGGTAAAGCGAGGCGTTTAGTTTCGCCACTGGAGTGACTCGAATGGAGTGTCTTAACACTAGGTCCCCTCTGTCTTCTCGTCAATGTGCGGAATACAGCGTAACTCATTTTTATTGTATAGTGTACCTACTTTATAAAACATATGTGTATATACATAACCCGTTATTATAATAGACTTTATATTGCCCAAGTAGTTACATAAATCATATTTTTTTAAGAAAATTTAAATTTAACAGCGGCAATTCAGAAGCGTTTATGTCGCAAGCTCGCAAAGCAATTAAATGTGTTGCCAAAAGTGCAGACGTCCGTTAACCGCGTTAACCGCGACACGCGACACAATACGCAGAGGGTTACACGCTACACGCTCACTGCTCAGGCTCACTGCTGAGGCTCACTGCTGAGGCTTGCCAAGAACTCGTCGCGGGGGTCTTCAATGATATATGTACGCTTGACTATCAAATTTGTAAGGAGCTTCAAGCTTTTTCTGTGTAGCAGGGTAGTTACAGAACCCAGTGTCAACACATTCACGTTTCCACTTTCCACGTTTGAGACATTGTGTGTTTAGTATTAGAACTCAAAATCGAGCTTATAGTCAAAAGGTGTTTCACAGCACCATGATGGTCTCGTATGTATGCTTGTAATGGATTGAATATATTTTGTCCGGTTGTAAAACTCTTATAAGCAGAGCAATCAGGAACACCCGTTCACGCATCGACAGCACACGATGGGAAATGTTATTATGAAATGTTATATCTCCTATCTAATTAATGTAGAAAAAATATAGGAATTGTATTGATATGCTCAAAATAAAAAAATAAATAAAAGTAAATATATGTGCCGACAATCATATTGCAGTAAAACACAAAAGCCGTTCGACGAACACAACTTAATTAACGCGTGCATACATACTGCATATCTGCTTAGTCGAGGCTGTTTGTATGTTTTACAATTTGCTTCCACAATTTTGTACACAAATTTTCCACGAAAAATTCTGGATTTTTGACTAAAATAGGGTCATATGTTTACTAATAGACGGAAATGCAGACTAATTTAGATATAGGAGTCTGTCGTGTTGCAATTGGATTGCATCTGAATATAAACGCGATAGTTGTGTGTTCGATTTCGAAGCTGGGAAATGATTATATACAATTATCAATTCTGCGCTGTGGTACAAAGGTACAAGGTGCGCTTTGTATCACACAAAGCGCGGCATTGAGTTCTGCCACTTAACGCGCGTTAAGTAGCGGCTTGAGACTGTCCTGCTATGAACAAAAAAGTGTAAAGGTGGAAAAGAACAGATATATAGGTACATCTTTAAAAGCACACTAGTGGCCCGCTCACGGCTTCGCCTGCGTGAACTACACAATTATTTCACTAAAGACACGCGCCGCCGCGCCGACATCACACGAGAAACCTCTAAAATTATCAGTGTTTCTATACTATATTATGCATGTATTATACATATAAACCTTCCTTTCGAATCAATCTATCTAGAAAGAAACCGCATCAAAATCCGCTGTATAGTTTTGAAGATCTAAGCATATATACATACAGACACAGAGAAAGCGACTTTGCTTTATACTATCTAAAGATACACGTGATGCCCTTTAATAATAAAATGATTACCTTTCACGGGGGAAATTCACTCTTTGTATCAAAAGATTTTCTAAGCCTTTAATAAATCTTTATCGCATCTTTTCTATCTCACTATTACAGCAACCTTCTATCGCAGTTTACATCTATTATTGTACACAAAGAACAATAAACAATGTAAAATGCTGGTATTATCAATTTAAATCAGTTTTCAGAAAGCCTTGAAAGGAAAGCGACGAGCTGTCGGAGCCGGCGTAATTGTGTTACTGTTAGTTGGAAAACTTTGCGCGCAACTAATGGCGGGTTTGTACTGCGATAGAGGTCGCACTTTAATATTTAATTTTTATAAATTACACACGACGATGTTATAAATATAAAAGTGTTAATAAAATATTTTGTTTAAGTTAGTTAGTAAGTTTAATACTTTAAATGGTCAGTCGGTAGTGCAGGGGTACGAAGTGTGACAGTAAACGCGACTGGTTATGGGTTCAATTCCCACTCGAGGAGTAGAAATATTTAACTTTCCATTTTCACCCTAGTGTCGAGAAAAAGCCGCAAGAGGTCTGCCACACGGAAAATATAGCCGAAGTCTCTTAAGACTAGGTTCCTTCTGCCTACGCTGATGAGTGAGGCATAGAGCATGAGGCTAAAAAACCATCAAACCCTCAAGAGACATAAGTAAGTTGACATTTTGGAATTTGAAACTTACTCGTAGTAGAGTATAGATGAATTAAATTATTGTTTTTTTGATGGGAGACATAGGGAGACATTAAGTTAGTTAGAGAAATAAAATATATCGAATGTATCTCAGCTTATTTCTAAATGTAAAAAAATGCGAAAGAAATGCTTCACTAGGGAAAGAAGAGCTTGCGTGTAAAGGTATCATATTAGAGTATCGTTACAGTCACATCCGCAGAGCAACACGCAAAGCTCTAATGCATGCATGCATGTAAATATACATTTATACAGCGCTTTTTTACATGACCCATGTATATGTTGAATTTGATGTTAGCAGTTTAAAACAAACTCAGTTAAAGTTGTTATTTTTTTTTTATTTTAGCTTATTTTAAGCTTTTATCTTACGTAGCGTAGTGGAAAGGAATTAGCTTGTGTATATTTTTTATGTCTAACTTGTTGTAACAAAAAGTCTAACTGCTAGGAATAGCAATGTATAACGATCAATTTGCGTTCTTATATGTTATGCTTATTAACAAGTTAACTTTAACTACAAAGTATTTTGTAATATTTCATCGCTAACCTTTTCCTGGGCGAGAGTTTACAGTGAGTTCATTTGGAAAGCCACCTTTGTTCGCACTCCGCGGTGGTGTCAGAAAGTTTCACTTTCAAATAAATCGAGATTGATTTTGAGGAAGCGTAGTTCGTAACAAGAAAAGTTTCTTTTTTTTTGGGTAAATTTCATTGTGAGAATTTCTCAGCTTTTCCGTGTATTTTGCTAAACAATGAGTATATCAAATAAACTTTGTCATTGTATGTGTCTGGAGTTGGTAGAATAGATAATATCGTAAATGTCTTAAAAATAAATACATAATATTGTTTACTTCTACTTTAAGAGACACAGCAGTAAAGTACATATTATTCTGAATTCTCTTTAACTACCAATACAATCAGTTACAGTAGTAGTAAGTAGGTATATCTTACATAAATTTATGAAAATATGTTCTCTTCTCTTTTGCTCGAAAACAATATTAAAATAATGAAGGAAGTGAAAGTAAGCTATAAAACCTAGCGCCCTATACAACATTTAATTATTTATTATACACAGTGCTGTTAATTGAGATACTCATTACTAATGTTAGTGTAAAATGTAACTTTAACAATTTAACATTACTATGAAGTGAAGCTTGGAGATTAATTAATAAGTACGTTCGAATACGTTGATATTTTTGGAGTCACCAACTTACCTAACCAACAGAATTATTTGATTTAATTAATCACTTTCAACAACTTCTGGTGGTTTCAAAGAACCCATAAATATACATATATCTATGTTATTTAAGTTTGGCATTTAGCTGATAACTGTCCACTATAAGTTTTTATTATGACTGCGAATCGAAATTTAATTAAGCAAATTCAAAAATACCTATTTTTAGAAAACCATTTGAATTCTGATGCTTTAAATTTTTTATGCATTATCTAAAAATATCTTTTTCAATTTCCTAAGTGTGTGAATAACACTTTAAAATGTTTTTAATAGCCTCACGCTGTATTTCATTCACAGTGGGATAGGCAGTGGGAACCTAATGATAAGACATTCCGATCCCCACTTTCCGCCGAATTCTGAAGGCATTACGTGTTGAGTGGCGCAAATCAACGCTGCGCTTTACCTTGACTCCAGAGCGAAGAAAATGACAATAATAAATATTTCCACTCGATGGAATCAAACCCACAACCAGTCGCAATTCCAGTCACACATATGACCCTATGCAACCACTAGCATCGAAATTAAAATGTTAAAAATACAAAAATTCTAGTTGATTTCAAGAATTGCATAAGAAAAATAATACTATCAGCTCTTGCATTGCTTCGTATTATATAACATTACACTAATAAACAAGTTAAATGAGTTAACCAAACAGTTCCAATACATGTCTATTAACCTGATTATTTTGATGGTTAATTATGTTTAACCGTCATTTAAGATGTAAGATAATGCAGTGGAAATTAGTAGTTTCGGTAGCTTGGACGTGGGTGTGGATGTTTTCACATTTGTGATGCTATAATTAGATGCATATGAGAATATAGTTTAAGTACAATACATATATAATGTATAATATAATGTAATAGTGATAATATATGTTATATCGTGTTATCTTCAGTCATACATGTTTTAGAAAAATAATTTCGTGTATAAAATTATTTATATGTAAAAAAATAATATACAGTTAAAGTTCAGAATGCGTTCTCTGGAAATAATTTTTTTTTGATTTATCATCTTAAATATTTTATCTATTATATTTATGCAAGCGCGATGGTTGTGGGTTCCATTCCCATTGGCGTATTTAAATTATTTTCATTTCTTCACTTCGGTATATAACACAAAGCGTCGCATTGAGTTCCGTCACTCAACACGCAATATCAATTGCGGAAAGTGAAGAACAGAGGGCCTTCACACTAGGTTCTCTCTGACTAGCTTGCTATATGGCAAAAAGTGTAAAGCAAAAAAACATTGAAAAAATAAAACTGGCAGTATCGAGATTATCAGCTTAAAAAATCTTCAAAGGCAAAGAATCGAGTAAGCGGTATTAGTTACCGCGGCGGCGGCGGCGGCGGGGGCTCGCAGCGGCTACGAGCATAACTTGTTTTTCCATTTGCCGCTCCATTTAGTATCGACATCACAAACTTTGAAAATCAATATTGATCACGTTTGTTTACTACTGCGGATTATCATTTCACCTATGCTTTATGATTATATCAGGTATTTTATTATGTTATTTTTTTTTGTTTATGGAAAAATATGTCTCAGAACCATAGGTGGTTGAATCACATTTTGCTTCTTAGATAGACATTTCAGTATAATATATTTATTATTATATTATATATTTCAGTTACTTAGATACTTTCTAATTACAAAATATCATCTTAGATACAGCCCACATAGCAGGTTAGTCAGGTGGAGCCTAGTGTTAAGATACTCCGTTTCCATTTTCCGCCTGAATTCGAGACGAGTAGACTCAACGCGCCTTAGGTACTAGGGGGAAGAAATTAAATTATTTAAATCACGAGATTTCACAACCATTCGCAGCTACACAGTCAGACACTATACTAACTTTATTATTTTTTTTAATAAAAAAATTCAATAAACTAGCTTAGTTTCAAAAAATCACATATTCAAAATCTCATAAACCCCCAATCAAAGTAAAAGAAAATCCAGAAATGTTTACTGTAATGAAAAATTGATGATTATATAAATATGTAAATTGACTTGAAATAGCTATTATATAAATTTCATTTTGAATAAATTTTCTTCTTAATAGAATACTGGGTCGCTCCAATAGGTTGTAGATCAAAGAGTCATTTAAAGTGTGGTTTAGCGGACGGGTTTTCAAACAACGTTTTTATGCTAAAAACCGTTAGTTATTATCGAAACAGATTGACTGTGTGGTGATGACATAACGACCACATGTACTTTTCACGTTATAATATTAATTCATATATAAATAAAGAATTGAGG
The DNA here is from genome assembly GCA_019049465.1 of Dryas iulia moderata. NCBI lineage: Eukaryota > Metazoa > Arthropoda > Insecta > Lepidoptera > Nymphalidae > Dryas > Dryas iulia. Next base: position 16,478,023 of record CM032424.1, on the reverse strand, counting down.
CTATGTGTATGTGGGTTTGATTTTTATTCCCGCACACAGTTTGGTAGGCAGGGAACCCAACGTTTAGACTCTCCGTTCCCCACTTGCCACTGAATTCTAGAGGCATTACGTGGGAATCGAACCTACAACCAATCGCGTTAGCAGTCACGCCTTGTGCCCCTGCGCCAGTTTTAGTAGCTATATATAATATATGATGATAATATTTAGTTTTTATAGTTTACCATATATTTAAAATAAGGGATTGAAAAAGAAAATATTAAATTACTATGTCGTAAAGAAGCTGCGCTCGAATTGACTTACTATGGAGTGCTTAAGAAAATAATAATAGTTTAAATAGCATTTAAGTATGGGTAATATCATCCATAGAATAGAATAGAATTCTTTCTAGCACATAACACTAAAATAATAAACAAGAAACAAAATACGTACGAGTAGACGTACAAATATAAAATGAATGCAAGACGGTCTCATTGCTTCAAGCAATCTCTTTCTGACTACCTTTGATAAAGAAAGGATTAGTTATAACAAAATAAATCTACATGTAAATTTTAGAGGTTAAGTTTTGATGACTTACATACCCGAACAATATACAATTCATTTTGTCGTCTTAATATCGACTTAAAAATCAAAGTAACTGCTATTAAAGTATTTTGACAATATAATAAATTCCATAAATATAAAGATATCAGTTATGAAAATATACAATATATAATAACTTTCTGTTACAAATTTCAATATGATTACTCAAATTATACATGTTTCTGCGTATTTGACCAGCCCCATATTGATCCGTTTAGGCCTAATAGCATCAGCGGACCTCTCCGCTTTGGGTCCGTTTTATTTTATTACAGGGTAAGTATATATTTTTATTTACTAATATAACGTTTATGTAAAACATTTTGCAAATATGTCGGTTGTGGGTGCGATTCCAAGTCTAGTCCATGTTTATATTATAAATGCGAAAGTCTGTCTGTTTGTCTTCGATTAACCGTAAAAGCTTTTACGGTTAATCTTCGATTTGGATGAAATTTAGAATGATAGTAATAAAAACATAACCTACTTAAAAAATATACCGCTAAAGGTTTGAAATAGATGATGAAACTTTGTATGTAAAATCTAAACTGTTTGACCGATTGTAATTTATTTTGGCATACATATAGCTAACAATCTAAGGTTAAACTTACTTCATTTTTCAAAAATTCATCCCCGAGGGACGCAGTATAATGAAACAGTTGTGTAGCCGCGAGCGTGCCGCTAGTATATAATACAATTGTTTTTTTTTAGTTTACCCTTTAAGGGTTTATTTTTGACCCTGATTCTCCAATTATTTTTATTATAAATTCCATCAAAAAAGGTTAGCTGTGAAAATGTAACGGACAAAGAGACAGACAGATTTTCGCATTTATAATATTAATGCGGAGTGTCTGAACACTTCTCGGTGCCTTTGTCTACACGCTCTATGTGGAAGATATGTGCAGTTATAACAACTTTTAGTATTGTGTAACATTATGTTCATTTCCAGTACAATAATATTTACGTTGAACCGAGCAACGACTGTAATTGGCCCTGAATCTCCCGAGGCGTCATATATTTTGAAGTGAAATAGATGTGTCAAAACTTACAAACAGTAAGTTAGTGTTATTGTCCTAGTTCCAGCGCAGAGCTCCTCTCGTGTCTCCGAGCTCGCTAACTGCCATATTATAATATGTTTGTATTGGGTAGTTTAACATTTATATATAGTGTACCTGTGGGGGCATGGGTTAAAAATACAATTCCCCTCTGCTGCTGGGTAGCTTCCCGTAAAAGGCGGGTAACTGGACTGGGTTAAGTGGTAGGAGATTTGCTTTTCAACTGGCTAGGAACCACTATCAAAGACGAAACGCCAAACATCTGAAGCTGTGTTTTAGTTTATTAAAATGTCAACCAGCTCATCCTCTTCCTATCCTCATTTTTCCTTTCTCTTTCCCTCCTCCAATCAGGAGTTGTTTCTGGGGAATGACACTTCGCGATTGTTGACACTAAGTTATCTTTGATTGGCTGGCCATGTAGGAAATAGTATAACTAAACGATTTGTATCTAGCTTTTATTTTCATAATTATTACGTTTACTGCACTCGCATGTGCCTTTGTTACAAGATTGGTGTATCAATTCAAATAGTTAGTTTTCTACTTTGCGCTTATTGAACAGCCACTTGCAATACATTTATAATTGATTGATACTTAAGATACATAAATTGAGAAGAAAAGGAGCTTTTTAATAAAACTTTTATATATTTTCAATACAATTTTATGAATCGGATTTCGGAATCGGTCGTTATAATTTTCATACTAAAAGCTTTACTTATCGTTAATGTACGCGCCAAATAATATCCATACATTTTTTTATACATATTCATTATTCAATAATATTCAAATTATTATAATGAGCATTAAGGCTCAGGTGTGTTTCATTTGACGCCAGCTTATCCATCTTCCCTCTATTCAGCTGTAAATCCTCGTGAGCCATACATACAGTAACGAGATTTAAATTCGCAGCGCAAAGCGTTTGAAAGAAAATTGAAAATTCTAATCATTTCATTGAAAAGGCAAGAGATGTTCTTACTTTAGGACCCAGTGGGTACATAGTACAGACGCACTCGTGTAATTGGTATACACGATTGAGTTTTGTTATATATGTAATTGACTTAAACTAATGTCATTAGTTCTTATGCACAAATACGAATACAATATTTGTTTATGGATATTATTTTTTATTTTTTTAACTTCTTCGTATTCTGTCGCATGGTATTAGTCAAAGAGAACATAAAATTAAGACACTGTTCTCACTTTGAATCCGAATTCCGGATATTGCATGATGAGTACGAGTGGCAATCGAACCCAAAACCAATTGCGATTACAGTGAGATGGTCCCATAATGGATGTCACTACAATCTATGTTAAGTTTTTTGTACAAAGTATAAGATTGATTGATTTATCAAGATTTTAAGTCCAAACTTTTTGTCAGTATTACTACCGTTATTATATCGATGACAATATGTAACTACAAAGTAACAAAAAAGGTGGAAAAATACAATTCTATTTATAAATAGAAGAATTGTAGTATTCCGCGCCTGATGAAGCGGCGGTGAAGAGCTCGCGCGACGCAATCAATCGACAGCTCTGCTCTTATCACCACTCGACGCGATAACAACCCTTATAGAATTATACCTCGCACACCCGAAAAATTAAATATTTCCACTTCTAGAGTGGGATTCGAACCCACAACATTCAAATCGCATCCACAGTATCCCTGGGCTACAACTGGCCTCAAGCTATAACTTTTTTCATATTTGATTTGAAGTTTGGATAGCAAATGTCTCTAAATGTAAACTTTTGTAAACAAATTTAAATTTTGTCAACATAACCACGACACACTCGTATACTCTGAACAATGTTGCAGTATTGATATTTAGGAAATCAACAAATATAAAGTAATTTTTGTCAAAAAAACATTTTTTTAAATCGGTAGTCTAGTAAAACTGGCCTATTTCCGGTCTTGCAACTTAGCCCCCGAAAAAATATATATGCAGTAACTTTAGATGGAGAAGTCTATATGATAATTTAATAAGAAAAAATCTCGAATTACCGTCGACGAGACGAAAGAAGTACGCAAACACCGTAGCATTTAACGCTCCGTTTTTTTTGTTATTGGTGAAAGGGTGGCAAATGAGCAGGAGCACCCCCTGATGGTAAGTAGTTACCTTCGCCCATGGTCATATGTTTTATCGGTTCGTCTTTGACATGATAGTGGTCGCGAGCCAGTCGGAGAACGAATCTCCTACCACCAAGCTACTATGTTACCCGCCCGCCTTTTACGGGACGCCCAGCGACGGAAGGGAATTGTATTCTAACCCGTCCCCCCACGAGTAAAAAATGGATCCGTTATCTCCGACTACAAACCTACAATTAAAGCGAACAAGCCGACATTTTACTATTGTGTCGAAATGACAAAATAGAATAAAAATTGCTCTTCTTTAGCGCAATTAATTTACTTTTTTGTTTTCGTAAACGAAACGTTATCCTTATTTATGAAGAGTCAAATACGATTTATTTTATGATAATTTATGAGATAAGCGTTAGATTTTAAGGAAAAATCAGAGAAAAGGTGGAGCGGAAAACAATACTAAAAATATATAAGTACGTTTAGTATTTTACAGGTACTATGTACTCGTGTGTTTGACTTTTTTATCTATATATAAAAATGAATGCTTGTCTGTACGTTCTTAATAGAATTATTTATAGAAAGAGATGCAACAATTTATAGATGATCTTTAGCAGAGTTGTTGTGCATGAGCCCACGAAGGTTTCTGAGTTGGTAGTCAGCCAACTTCGAAAAGAAACGAAACGCTGCAATATCATACTTTTTTTGAAATGAACAAAATCAATAAAATGACTCTAAATAAATTGAATATTTATGTCATCTCTGTGGCTTTCCTTTAAATTCATTTGAATAGGTGGCATAGCAACGCACGCAGGGTGCAGCTAATTGTTAATAAAAATATATACTTTATTTGTCTTTGACCGCGTAGAATTTAACAATAATGCTATAATTCTAAATTAAAAGTAACCTAAGCTACTTCTTATTACAGCACCTATCTGCCAGTGTAACTCTTTTCAAAATTAGTCCAACCTTTAAAAATATATAAATATAATATTTTGCTTTACCATTTCAACATACAAAATATTAATACATATTTAACAAAAAGCTATTATAACAAATAGACAGATCAATTTACAATTAAAAATTAAAATAATGAAACCCAAAAGCAAATCTAAACGAACAAAACTGTTGACAGTATTTTAATAGCACCATTTCCGGTGTGATATAGCCGTATTGCCGACTCGCAATACAATCAGCTTATAACAGCCGCTACATGAAGCCAGGCGTCGGCGTCGGGAGGAAATGCGAGAGCGAGCTCTGAAATATTCACTGAGCCGTCGTCGTTGACACAGGAAGTGATTTGTTTTGACTTCTGGGCCAATCGGACGATGTATTGGAGGTCTGATTTAGTGCACTGTAGTTAATGTGTAGAACGTGATGTATTCATACTGTGTATTAAAAACGTTTTACAAATAGTTGTTACCTTTGAAGTATTATAGGAGTTCCTGTATAGTATAGTACTGTTAATTTAGATTTCAAAATGTAAATTCTGTTTATATAAGAATTGTCGTGATTTCTGTGGATTATTAAGATATACTGTGGAGTATGTTAGCGATTTCTCTAAATAACTATATACAATACTTCCAGTAAATAACTATTTTTATAAAACATATGAAAATTATATTTGAGATAATTATATATTAGAATTTCTACGTAGCCGCATGTAGACGTGTGGTTTAGCGGTCAGTTAGCACTTGGACGATCCATATGTACGGATTCGTTAGCGGATTAGTTAGTAACACTTTACAAGTGTAAAAATAAATATTTTCGTTACTTATTTTTTCAAAAAATTATGTATTAATCTATATAAAACGTATTGAAATAATTTAAAAATAATATATGAATATAATACGCACTTGTTGTATCTATTTCATATGTTGAGTACACATTATGAATTTAAATAAATGACAAGCGTATTTACATCAAAAAAGATTTGACTGTTTAGTAGAAACAATAGAAGTCGTTAAAATATTATAAGAGCAATAAAGCAGACTGGAAGTAGCAAGGCTTGCTCTCACGTCACATTCGACTATTCATACTTAATTTGACAACTTTTCGCCTTCACAAATATATATAAGTACACAGTTTACACTTTTCATAATTATCTTTATTTTATGAAGTCTCTTCAATGTTTCAGTTTTTTATTATTTAGTTCATTAGCGCTTTACAAAGTTTTGTAATCAAGGAGGATAAAGGAAGTACTTAGGACGAGAAAGTTTTATGTTTAAGATGATATAAATATTTGCCAAGAGAACTTTCCATACAATTTACTGGTTCATAGAATTTGTTAATGTAATAATGTTAATTTTGCTCGAGTTCCACCCAGTGTGTACGAGTATAAGTAAGTTTATAAACTATTGTGAAAAGTGAAAAGAATGCTCGAAATCGAAAGGTTCATAATAATATTTTGATAAGCGAAAAAGGATCATAATTTATTGTGACTATAATTTTAATTTCTTCTCTTTGATACTTAAGGCAAAGCGTGATGTTGTGTTCCACTATTTAGCGCTACATCTCAATTCCGAGCGAAATTTAGTGAACAGAATATTTTTACACTATGTTCCTTCGAACTACGCGATAAAAGCTGTATAAAAAAGTGTATGAAATTGTATAAATATATTTACCTACAGGAGCAGGTACCTCGCAACAGTGTTCGGCAAAATTATATCAAATTAACAATTCAGTGTTTAAAAGTGGAGAAATCACATAAAAATCACAATTAGCTGTAAATTAATTAGTAATTATTTTTTACAATACAATTAACAATGAATTAATTTACTTTTAATTATATACAATTAATAGTAATTTTCGCACAAACAAATTATCAATTGTATCTAATTATGACCTAAAATTGAATTATGCCAAACTGTTCCTCACAGAACCCGATATTTGAAAGCATAGTCACAGCTATAGTGACTTTCCCTCGGCACGTCCCTGCAAGGCGCTCCTCTGCGGGCTTTATTCTACAACATAAAACAGACTTAGCGCGCGTGTACCGCGTAAAGGCTATTACCATAACCAAGGATTTATCAGTTGTTTCTAATGAAACCTGGCGTTTTTATACTTTTAGATGAACATTTATCTGCGAGCTGCGAATATTTGTCTAAATTACTGTCTATCTTATGGATAACTTCTATTATGTTCCTTTTTTTAAATAAATTCAATATCTTCTAGAGTAACTCCCAATGATTGAGTAGGAGAGAACATAGTATGAAGACACTTCATCTATTACTTTCTGCTTAGAGTAAAGGCATCGAGTGGCGGAATTTAACGCCATAACGCCTACTACCAGAGTCGGTAAATGCATGCAATATGTAATTTAAATATCTTCATTCTTTTTAATATTTTAAAAGTGTTAGGAAATTGAAAAATACATTGGTAATACGTATAAAAATGTTGAACTCAGCGGGTTTCGAACCCGCGCCTCCTCGAAACCGTCCAGGCGCTCTGACCGCTAAGCCATGTCTTCTACTACCGTCGTCGTCCGTGCGTCGAAATTATTATACGCTTTATTACAACTTATTTTTGATTTTTCAAATTTCATAAATCCTCGATATACTTGAATACCTGTTTCCAAAACTATTTTAGCACATCGTTATTAATGAACATTGAACAACTGAGCAAACTTTTACTGAAAGCAAAGTTTTCTACAACTAATTTATAGTAAACTAGCGTTGGATAAATAGCGCTTTGTGTGTTTTTGTGGATTTATAAAGAGTTTAGTGTTTACGTGTCCACGTCCAGTCCAGTCCAGTTCGCTGGTGACGCTGTTTACACTACATAATTGCTTGTGCAGAGGAGTTTTGCGTTAGTACTACAAGCCTAGAGGGAGATATGCTTTATTATATTTTAATTACGTATCAGTTAATAAAGTTGATTATGTTCATTGTGTACTCTACGCAAATTACCAGATTTACTGAAAAGATTATTTTATATTCATCTAATTTCAGCTATTTGCGGTTAAAATAAAAATATTTGTGTGTTAGTGTTCGAAGCCACTGAGATTGTATCGTAATATTTTGATATTTTATGCTTTACGAAACAGTATAGTAACCTACTAATTTTAATTAAGATTAAAAATAACTTAAAACAGTAACGAAACATAATTTTATAAATACTATTAGCTTAACGCTTTCATCCGCATACCAGAGAAGTCAGAGAAAACCTAGTGTGACTTTATCCTGTTTTCCACTTGCAATTTAAAAATATGTCATAGTACATGACAATCACAAGTATGCTTTACTTGTGTTCTACAATATTAAGACATTTATCTAGCTCGCCATAAAGCAGTTTTAGCATAAGATCCACAAGGTGTTCAGGCAGGTGTGCGCCGCCGTCGCGTCAGCACACCGCACCGCGTTGTAAAAACAATCAGCTATAAAATGTCACCTCGCGTGAAATCCGGAAGGGGTTGCCTCGTAAATCCTTGTCACGTTTTTGTTGCTCTGCCCTCGCGTTTCTATGTGTTTTCTATGTTTACTGACTACCTATTTATATGGGAATTTGGTTAAAGTCAACGTCAGTGGGATTCTAACATAAAGTCGGAGGTACGTGAAGGAACGAATGTTATTAGGCTATTCCTGTCTACATAATATACGGAAATAAGTAAAGATAAGATTTATAATGTCTTATACGGTTGTAAATTGAAATAGAAACATGAATTACGTATGCTGAAACCGTAACTGAAGCATTAATTATGTATTAAAAATGTATACTCATTTAAAATAATGAAATCATTAATATTATATTTGTAGCTCTGCCATCCACAGGAGCGCCAAGAGAGCCAGGGAGAGGAAGGGAGAGGACATCAGTGGACCTTCGAAAACACAACACTGATGGTACTAGAGGAATGTCACATAGAAAGCATACGGAGCCTGGGAGTGAGGAGGGCGTATATCAGAAGGTTGTACGACGGTTGACAGTGTACGAGGCGAGAGACGTGTACAGGGACTGTAGTATTTGAATTTCTGTTCTCTTTAGCTGTTGATTGACATCCCCCTAAAGATAAAAAGTGAAGCTCGAAAACATTATTCTAATTTCTTTCTTATATTTATCTTAAGAACTATGTGACATGTGTATGTATTTATAGCATGTAATGCGTGTGTGTGTGCAATGTAGGTACATGTACATGTACAAGAAATAAAATAAAATTATCATTATAAACTTATTATTGATATAATGTTTAGTATCTATTTGGAAAGCAATTAGTAGAACAACGATCAATCAACCTGCTGAGCGGCGTCTGCTGGTAACTATCCCGAATAAGATAATGGACCTCCCCAAAATAATCAATACTTAGTACACTACGGGAATATCAATATGTGTAGATGAGATCTTTTGTTTCTGTGACTTTTTTACATTTGCGAATGCGAATATCATGCGAATATACTTTAGAAAATCTGTGTATACGTGTAGCAACGTATTACTGTAAAACGTTCGAATCGTTTAGTTTAATTTCAAATTATAAAATTGTTATTGTTGTTTCGTCTTTTTTTTTAGCTTCACGCTGTATCCTGCATACTGCAGGGTAGACAGGGAGAACCTAGTGTTAAGACATTCCGTTTCCCACTTTCCTCCGAATTTAGAGGCATTGCGTGTCAAGTGGCCACGCCACGACTAGCCCCACAAAAAATATTAAAAAGCACTTATTCTCCCAAGCAGGTACAATGTCATACTTCTTAATTAATCTCCTATTATAATAAGATATTTCTTTTATTATCAAATTTTTCCAACTTTTGAAGTAACTTTTGTTGAATTCATCTTGATTAGTTGTGAAAATAGGGACATTGGCTTCTGTTACAAAGAAGTTGAAAAGTTTGTTTTGTCCGACATCTCCCGAGGACAATGAGCTCAATCAGTGAACTTGCGAAAGATTTCTTAACTAGTCCTCACAAGGAATTAGTCGCTTTTGTAATTTAATAAAGTTACTTTCAAAATGTTTCATTACATTTGAATTCGAATATTTTTCTATAGGTTTTTTTGTCTTTATGCTTTATCCCTAGTGAGTAGTAAAAGAGAACGAAGCACCAAACGATGCGCTCCCTCCGTAGTCTTTTCGCCTAGTCTACTGTCATCAACCTCTTTTAAGCATGAAATTTCATATCTATATATTGATAGCATATATTTTATTATTCTTTGCTTTACGTGATAAATTGCAAAGTGATTTTAATTGAGTCAGTAATCTTAATTTTTAAAATGCCTCGCTTTTTTCTAGGTTTGGTTACTATCGTTTCACGTAAACAATATCATACCACCATGTACGTAACATAACGGTAATATATTTTAAGAACATAATATAAGAAAGCTATCAATATAGCGGGTTAAATATTTTATTAGGTAATTTCTAGTAAGATATATGAAACGATACCTTCTATAGAATATTCATAGAGCAACTTGAGCTCCACTTAACCCTGCGATAGGATCCGCACTTAATTATATGATAATGGGCCATCCATTACACTGTGAATATTTAACTCGCCGTGTTACATGATTATTATAACTTTTAAGTCTTAACTGCTCACTGCTACGGCATTACGGCAGTTTAGCAGAAGCAGCTTTCTTGCTTAGTACTTATGTTTTTAATATACAAAAAATAATGTATAAAGTACATTCATGAGAAGGTAAAACCTATAAAGGTAAAAAATATAATTTTATAGCTTAAAATAAAAGTAACATAATCAACCTTTCCCGACCGAAAAGTCTATCCCTTAATTACTGTAGTTATAAAAAATAAAAAGATTACTAAAAAATATCAGGTGAACACAGAACTGACAAATTACAGACTACTGCACAAAATTCAAAGTTAAAAATTGCAACCGTGTAAAATATAGGAGAAACTGGGGCAGCTCCAGTCTCTGTTTTACAATAAAAGGTAACATTTGAAATCCATACGACACGTTCAGTTTGCATGTCACCCTCACTTCACCCACTCCCCAATCCTAATTCATAAATTGTCGAGTTATGACGCGTACAGCTATAAACAAAATCGTAATAAAGTTTTTACGAGCAACCTGTATATGGAATTTTAACGCTTCCGGCCTTTTGGCGGAACACGATTGCCGATGCGGCGCAGTCGCCCGTCGTATTGCAATAAAATAAACACTCGAGTGTCGACGAAGCACTCAAATGGGGATTTAATGAGACGATATGAGATTTCGATGTTGTCTTAATCGAAGTCTCATATCCGTTAGTCGGACTTCATTTCCTTTACAGTATTTTTCATAATACAACCCGCTACGCTGCCATTTACAAATTGTTGAAAACGTTTACAATATTGGTCAAGTGCTCTTGCGCTTGTCTTGAATCACAGAGGCGTGCACTTTTGGAGAAAATAAAATGGTAAAAATAAAGAAGTTTGGTTCCCTTTATTCAAAGTTGTATTTTTACTGCAGAGGTCGGACTAAATAAACCGTCACATACCTCGCCCAATATAAGCTACAATTGCCGTTTGATGTGAGGGACCAGTTCGCGTTCAGCATTCGCTTTTTATGTGTTTCACCCTGCATTTTATGTGACCGTGTAAAGTAACTAGCAGTCTACGAAATTTTGTACACTACACAACTATGCCTTGTATTTAAAGGGTAAAAAGGGAAATAATTGTATACAAAATAAATAATAAGTATGTTGTATAATAAAATACAGTGAATAAAAATAACCTTTGAAATTAAAAAAATATATCTTCAGGCTTTTTCTCGCATAGCAAGTTAGTTAAGTAAAACACTAGATTGTTAAGACACTCTGTTCTTTTTTTTCTACCGAAAATCAGGATACTGCTTCTTGAGTGGCGGAACTCAGCGCCGCTCTTTGATTTATTGCCAGGGTGGGGAGCCATGAATATTATTTAAATACAATAATAATTCTTCTAAATAGGATTCGAAAGCAGAACTAATACACAAAGCAAATTAAAGAGTTAGTTTCCTCGTGACGTTACCGGACTAGTCAGATATAACTTAGTGATAAATCAGTCTAAACAGCATTAATCGCTGTAATTTGAAATGTCCCGATGCTATCGTCGTAACGTATGAGTTTAACCCATGTGTGTATGTACATACATATGTATACATAAATATATGGGACACACAATTTTCTCTTTTGTGTCCAGTTTAACAAAATACCTACATCAATATAATGCCCGGAGGACCGCTGCAAACGTTTATGTAATAGCTCGCATTTGACAAAAAAATACGTTTTTAAGGTACCCGCGGGGGACGCTCGGCCAATTATGTAAAGTTGCAACTAACATTCTAAACAAAATATTTAGGTTAGGTTAAATATTTTTATAGGCAGAGAGGTTTAAGCATCAGTCAATCTGTTCTCTGCTCTCTTATCCATCTCGTTATGTTCCTAGTTGCAGGAATCCAAAGCCATAGCTTACCTATTTTTTTTTTCAGCTTCATTTTATTTTAGAAGTGTTGTCAGTGAGTGGGAGTGTCAAAAGTTTGCGCTTAGATCCGAGGCATTTCTTGTTGAAAGAGCTGAGCACCGCGTCTTCTTTACCAACAGCGAAAAAATGAAAAAAAAAATGAAAAAAAAATCCACCGAGTAGGAGTTAAACCCACGACAATTCGTGAATACGGTTGGATACTCCATCGTTCCACGATGACCTGTGTTATAAAATTATTTAATTAGACTTGAAAGAACAAATATAAACAATATGTCACGATAACAAAAATATTAAAATGAAACTCTTTTAACCGAATTAATCGTGTGTATTTATGTATTTGAAAATATATTTCAGAAAATAACACCTCGGACACTTTACAGTAGTAATGTACTGCTTACACTTCACATATATAAAATATAGGCGATTAGTCCGATTAAAATACTATTGATGTAAAATTTCGAAAACGAGAGATCATATTATAATATACCTACTACTAATATTATTATACATATCGTACTGAAATATTTAATTGTAAGCATCATATATGTATACAATTTGGTAGATATTTAAAACTATAATAGTACAAATTTATGGGCAAAAGTTAAGAGCATTGAGCAGTTGAGCACAGTGTCCACTCGAAAGCGTTCCGCGTCGTGACCTTTACCCAATAACCCTTTGTTTTACGTGACCTACATAAACGTCTCGTAATGCATGTAGTTGCAGCAAAACACTTTAATATTATATATTGAGTGTTGCGGCGATATTTTGTAACTGAAATTTATTACAGAAATTTAAGAGTAGAAAAATGTAAGAGTAGAACATTTGTTAAGAACATATGCAACATAACATGAAATCTCTTTATTCCCCACTGATATATGTAACACATATTCTGGTAATCTTAAAATTAGGCAATGAATATAAAACCTTTAGCCTATATATAAAGCCTTATCACTACCAACTAACAACTTGAAAACTTTTACCCGTATAGCATAGTCAGAAATAAATTAATTTCGAGATTGATATTATACACTTTCCGCCCTAAACAATATATATAAACTATATATTATTATAGTAAGCTATCTATAACGTTTTCAAGCTAATTGAGTCTTAAATATCAGAAGAAATGAAAATAATTAAATGATGATTTATCATCATCATTTAATAATTAAAAGAAGTTAGAAAATTAAAAAAATAATAATATATGTTATCTAAATATACTACAATTAATTACTGACAAGTTTTTTATGTGAAATTATAATAAAAACTTAATTCACAATACCTATATTTAAACTAAAAATGTAATTTTATGATGTTTGCCACATAACACTTCGTTTATTCCATTAATTCTATTATATATAGGATGATGATAGAACTTAACGCTTTGTTCTCCCTTTTTTGTGGTTCACTCGAATGATGCATGCACGGGGGAACACCCTCGTGAACCACAACCACCGCGCTTACAAGCTACCACTGTACCACTGTGCTACGACGCCCTATATTCTATAAATTCAATAAAACCAACAAATTAAACTCCAACACATAATTTCCTCCACACACCTACAAGTACCTAAAATTACACAAATGAGCAAATTACAAAGCGAAAATTTTAAAAATTCCAAAGCAATTGCGCTTAAACGTAAGTGTGTGAAGAGCTTTCATCGCAGATATGGGTCGAGTGATCTCAGTTCAATGTCCACTCCGCCTCGCCAGCACCGCCTCGCTGCTGACCCAGATGGCCGACGCCCTTCGACCGGCAATTATTCATTACCACTTACTTATATACGAGTGTAATAATCATATTATAAATAGTAGTAGTACTTAGTACTGTAGTGTTGGATTTGGTGAAGCTTTTTAATAGTGCCAGTTAAGTGTAAGCGACTTTCGTTCTATGGAATGTACACGAAGATTTGTTATTAGACAACATATAGTACTAGAGATAGTCTAGAATATTGGTTCAAGTATAGAAGGACACAAGGTGGCGGAACTGCTTTTCGAGCTTGTGGAAGTTTTATATCGTACTTTTGAACATTCGTCGAACATTCGACGTTTCAAAACTGCTTGCAAAAGCTTATTACAATATTTTACAAGCGGGCTAGTCGTGGCGCAGAGGCACTAAGTGTGACTGTAATGCGACTGGTTGTGGGTTCGATTCTGACTCGAGGAATGGAAATATTTAATGTTTCCAATTTCCTCGCCTGGTGCCAAGGTAAAGCGCGGCGTTAAGTTCCGCCGTTTAACACGCAATGCCTCCAGAATTCGACGAAAAGTGTATCTTAGCACTAGACAACAAATAGTACAAGATACATAGTACTGAGATAGTATACAGCGTGAAGTTAAAAAAAAATAGAAAGAGCTAAAAAAGATTATTATATTTAGAAAAAAATATTTTAATATATAAACTAAATAAATGATATTTTGAATTTGAATTTATAATGTTGTTGTAAATGTAAGTGTCCTGAGAAACTGTACGAGAAATTGTCGTGATAGCACTACTATCAGAACAATATTTGGATTTGTAATATTTTGTGTTTGCTCTATTGATAAACCAAACGAAACACGTTCTGAAATGAAGTGAAAAGATAAAAACGGAGTATCTTGCCTCTTTGTTATCGTTCTCGCTGAGTTCACTCGAAAGTTAAAGGTACATTAAAGTTAATTAATTTAAGTAATATAACCATTAATGTCTGAGACAGTTGAACTGATTTAAACGCAGTTTTGACAACTGTATGTTGTCGATTTTCTTTCAACATTTAGTGTTTATTTTATTTCAATCGTTTCATAAATAATGAAGTTACAATAATTTTAATGTTACGCGACAAAACAAGCTTCTTAGTCTAAGCAACTGTCTTAGTCAATTGGCTGAAAGTTTAATTCTCACAGGCGAAGCTACGAGCGGTTTTCTAGTGTGATGCCTTATCATCTCACTGTACTCAAATACTACAAACTAGATAAAATGAAAACGACCCACATTCCGTTTCATTCCATGATAGCTGTAAGTAGTTACATTTTTGAGAGCAATTTCGACGGGCGGGGAAGGACGTTTTTGTTAACATTAACAGCAAACAAATATTTTCACATTCAGTGTTGACGTTTGTTATCAAAAAGTTACTTTACAATTGTTATTGAAAATTGTAAAAGTAATTAAGTGACGTTGGGTTCCGTCTCCCAATTCGCTGTCTAGGATTCGAGTAGAAAATGGGGAAGAATATCTTAACTCTAGGCCCTCTGGCCCTTTGACCTTTCTATGCAAAAAGAAACTTGAAATTTCATAACAATAATAGTGATACTCTATTTATATATGTATGAATATTACTTATAGTAATTTTCTTATGAAGGCACATTGATTTAACTAATATGTAAACTATTGTAACATAATTATTGTTCAAGAGTACCTACAGAGTAGATTGGCATAAAATTCTGACTAAAGCTAACCACAAGTTAATCACAAACTTACTTCAAATAAGATACAGCTCAGATTATTTCAATTACCAATATTTATTTTAATGATTTCATATGTTTGTATTATTATGCTTGTTCGCCCTTTAGGATAAGGTCAGGGCAGAAGGTTAGCCTGAATCTACGAGGCGAACCTGCAGGAGAACTCATGATTTATAGCTTTATTTTCCAATTTCTTCCTACTTTAGAAACTATTCTAGGTGAGAAAACTAAAGGCTGTGCTTATAAAAATATATTGTCTTGACTACATAAATAATAACAAGCAATAATATTATTTCCGACTGGTTGTGGGTTCGATTCCCACTCGAAGGGTAGAAATTATATTTCCATTTTCTTCGCTCTGGTGCCGAGGTAAAGCACCACTTAACACGCCATGCCTCCGAATTCGGTGGAAAGTGGGGAACGAAATGTCTTAACACTAGGTTACCTCTGCCTACCCTGCTGTGTGCGGGATACAGCGTGAAGCTAAAAAGAAAGAAAAAAAATTAAGTGTTAAATCTGTAAAAAAAGAAATGTAACTATTATTTTACTAATAATAATTTGAATCCCCTGTTTATTTATAAATCACAAGACTAAAAGAACGAATGTAGTAAAAAAATAATAAATCTCTTACGGCTAGTGTATCGTGTAAATGTGACCGTTTATTACAAAGTAAAACACACCACTGTTCATAGTTAAATCTTAATACAATAACATGACAAAATTTATTAAAACACACATACATAATTAACAATATAATATCAAAAAACATAAAAACCCAGCGAAAACACCTTCATAAACCTTTTATAACCTTTTACATGTAGATGTCGATATCATAAAAATACGGTCGCCAGTATTCCCTGAAAGCATTTGCGTCGTAGCCTTGTACACTTTGCCAGCTTTATATACACGAGCGTTCTCGATGAAAGTATTTCGTAATTACAAGTTGGCATGAGATTTTCCCACGTCCCGTGGTCTGAGGGGCTTAGCCGTGATGAAGACTGGCATCTCATCGGCGCTGTAATGCCCGCAAATTATGTGAATTACCGACGCCGGTCTTACTTTTCATGTCATTTTTAATATACTGAAATTATGTTGTTATGTCTTTGATGTAATGAGCGTATCTATTTATACTTATTTGTGATTAAAGTGGTTGTACAATTTGGGAATACTTAATTGTCAGTCTTAATTCTAGGTCCAGTCCTTCTAATATGCAGGAAAAAAAGTAAAACTTAAAATGAGATTAATAATAAAGGGCTTTACAGTTAACGTGTAATAGGACACATCGCTCAGTATCAAACAGTACACCTGATAAAAAATAGGGCATTTCTTATTTTTTACTTTATTCTTATATTTATCTCAAATTTCACAGCGTGAAAAATTCTTAAGTCCTTTTTATTGTTATAAAAACACTGCAGCGTCAATTTAGTGATATTCATAATTCATAAGTCGCTATTATTATTTATTACACAACTAGCTGTTCCTGCTATTTCATCCGCGTGAAATTCAACAAAAAGTTATAATGCTAAAATAAAAGTAACCTAAGTTACCTTTTATTACATTAGCTACCTGTCAGCTAAAATCTAGTTAGAATCGGTCTAGCAGTTCCAAGGATCAGCCGGAATAAAGAGGCAAACATAATTTTAAATATGCTGTTATTAAAAAACGAACATTTTAATACTACATACAAAAACTCAAATGTTATGTATTTGTTTAGATATAAAGAAAAGATATATAAGTTAATAAGTTACACTTACAAAATACTACACCTACACCATTAACAAACAACGTCAAAAAGTACCTACTTGTAAAATACAATAAAACAAGTAATCATTTATCACCAATATGCTACAATACGAGTACGAATATATATAAATATGCGAAGGTTGCCAAAACATAGCGTAACGATCTTTACTGAGCTGAGCACATTGTGGAGCGTGATACGAAAGTTTTCGCCCGGCCCTGACCTACTTCCGCCACCATGAGACACCGTGAAAGTTCACCTTCGATGTAAAGCGCCAACGATCTCGATGCATTGCAAATATAATAACGAGAAAATTCATTAAAAAATCATTAACGAATATGAAATTATATTGTAAGCTTAGTCAAGATTAGTAGTTTATTTTTAGTTACGCCTTATGTTGTCGATAATTAATATTTCTTTACACAAATTAAGCTACTTTAGAGGTTATTAATTATAAAAGATCTTAATTGTAAATTTAAAAATTACTCCGATAAAATTAAAATCAAGTTATTGTTACACAAACATTATATTTATATTACACTTTGTTTATGTAACATAGCTTATACCTATGTAAATTATATCTAATGAAGTCATAGGTACTAAAAAACCATACAATAAACTTTTACATAATTAACCATAAATACTTATAAATACTCACCAAAAACTATTATTTTTACTTTACTCTCGTGAAAAGACAGCTAAAGTGATATAATACTAAGTATGTGTTCCTAAAACCGTTCCCGTGTCGTCCGCCGCCCGCCCTCGCGCCGCGTCCGCCGCCCCGCCCGCCCCGCGCCCTCCCGGGCGGCGCAACGCACGTATTCGACGATATTCTATCTAAGACGTTTTATCTTATGGAAAATTCTCATTCCGGTAATGTAGTCTTCCGTCTTTTTTGGACACCTCGAGGCTGAAACGATTTTGCATAATATATCTCCTTGCTTAATCTTTGTACGATAGAGAAAAATGAGAAGCAATCATTTATTATTAACATTACTGTAAAATATGTATAGACAATGTTTGATTACATTTGTAAATATTTATTATATTTGAAAAATAATTTTAGTAAGCCCCACGGTCATAGGTTGACTGAGTGTACATATTTTCGAATAATAAAAATATACGCGATTAATCCGGTCAGAATATTTTCATTTTAACATATTTGAGCTCATAAACAAGTCAAATTGACCTTTCTAGAATTACATACAAACACAAAAACATGTATACAAATCGAAATAGAACTAATATGATTTCTAATTGCCCGAAGCTCAGAAACCATCAAAGTTTGACAAGTGTTAAAACAATCCCGTTACGCTCACGGGCCACAAGCCACAAGCCACAGGTCACAAGTCACAACACGTCCGCGTCCACGTCCGCGGTGTTAATACACCAGAAAGTTGGTTAATTACAGCTACTACAGAAAGTTGCCGCTCTGTTCCGTCGCAAACATCGCTGGGACCAAAGTTTGAAGCCTCATTGTATATTTGTCAGTGTCTCATTTATTAGCAAACATTTTTTACATTTCCAAATATAATGAAACTCGATCCGTCACTCGTTAGTGGAGTTAGATTTCATATTTTTCAACACTTGTTTCGTCAAAGTGGGACTGAAATCATTAAAATATAAATTTTTGAATTTCGTCGCGCTTGTCCTATACTTAGTAATGAGATTTTTCGTGAAATTTGCATATTTATTCGACATACACGTAACCAAATATTAAATGCATTAACTACTAAACCACTAAGTTTTTCTTAGTTATAAGACTATTTATGACATCAAGTATTATTCACATACTTAAGAAATTGAAAAAAAAAAATTGAAGGCAACAGGAACGTACGCATTTGGGACATTTGGGCCCAAAAGTCTTGGACGGCTTCCAGGAGGCACGGTTTTGAATCCCGCTTCGTTCAAATTTTTATACGTATTCTACAAATTTTTATTTTAATAAAAATGCGAACATCTTTGAATCAAGAATAATAAACATATATAAATTCAAACCAAAAAAAAATTCAATTTTTTTTTTTAATATATGCACAAAGACCCTACCTAACCTCTGAACGTATTTTATGAAAATTAGGTAAGAAAGTTAAGATTGCTCTCCGAATAACCGATATAATTTAGTCGATTAGTTTAATGGACCGCACATTGATAAGAGTAAAAGGCCCGCAGCAAAAGATAACAATCGTGACGGGTCACTACACTCGCTTCTTGAAGCTTATCCAGATAATAGCTTTGATACCGAAAATTGTCTAATAAAAGCAACTCTTAATGTTTAATTCAAATTGTATACAGAAGTACTTATTTTTTTTCTATATTTTGGTAAGTTTAAGTGGTATAAGAAGCCACCTATCCTTAAGTATTTTTACGAACCTCAAAAATAACAAAATATGATTATAATTAGCATGATTATGATAAATAATCAAATACTCATAAAAAATCTACTAAAATATATTGCTGCATCTAACTCCCTTTTGAGGTATTTTTGTACTTATTATGATTCAAACTAACGATATTTACGATAGTTATTTAAAAAACGCACTATACAGAGTCTGAAACCTGGCTAATAATAGCTTTACATTTGACATCGAAGTGATATTTCAATTGACTAAAAAAATAGCCTGTATAATTTTCATTAACTTCGATCCAATATGATACATGGGTACTCCATGACACGTGAGAGTAATTACCTTACGTAAGTCTAAAACTGGCTTTTTACTCAATGTATGGATAATATTCGGTGTTAATATTAAAATCCAGAGGACGGATGTTTGTGAAGGTCAACGAGGGCTCCGAGCAACTCCTCACTTAATTTAGGGCAAAATTCCTCTCATAGTCGCAGCGCGGCCGCGAAATGAAGAACAAAATGGTCTTTCCCACAATAATAAAATTAATAAGATTCGCGAAGATTTTCTGCCTTATTAGACACGAATACCTATGTATTAAGCTTGTCGCTTTAAAGTCATAGTTGTTTGAAAACAAATATTTAAATACGTAGTAGTGGGACATCGTCCGATTATAAATGCTATATGATGTGGGTTCGATTCTCACTCGTGGGAATTTATTTCTTTGTTCTGGTGCGTTAATACTATACCGTCATCAGTAATTCATTGCCTGAATCGGCAGAATTTTATAAAATAATATTTGTTTATCTTCGTATTGAGTAAATATGATGAAATATATTTTCTTTAGTTTTCAAAACTTACCAATTTCTGTTAAAAACAATATACATGGGCTTTAAGATACAAGGCCGCATTTTACCAAGCAAGCTATAGGACCGAGGTCACTAATATCTATTACAAGTCAAAATATTGTCCCGTAATGCTCAGGTATAATATGGCTTTACAAATGTCGTAGACATATTTCAGACTGATAGACCAATTTTCTCTTAGCAATTTTTTGTAACTATTTTTAATTAGTTGTTGCTGTTTAACCTTGACCGAGAATTTTTAACTAATAATAATCAATTACTTAATATTTTAATGATCTAAATAAATAATTTGAAAATATGCAAAGTGGGGCTTATCGAGTATTTTATGTTCCCAAGAGCGTCTCGTGAGCTCGCGACCTCGCATCACTCCAGTACCGCCGCCTATCAGAATTATCATCGTTATTCGTTCTACCCTTTCAAATGGCTTTTGAAATATTATTATTTTTTTGTATTATTATGTGACTGGAAAAACAAATAGGTTAAGTACAGTAGATATGCGTGTTGAACTTGACACACACTAGTTATTGCGAATATAGAATTGTATTAAAAAAGGGTCCCTTTTTAAAAAGTACTTGTAAATATTTTAGTTTATATATTGATCATAAAAATGTTTTAAAATCCTACATAGATTTTAAAACATTTTTGAAGGCATATAAAAATTTTAAAGCTACAGTATACGAATCTATGTCTCTTGGAAACCATCCAAGCGCTCGAACCACAAAGCCATATACGTTTTACATCCGGTTGCGTCGAAATTCTGATACGCTCTTATTACAACTTATTTTTTGTTACACGTTTTCTAAAAGTATTTTCTACTTTCCTAAATATGCCAATGACACTAAAAATATAAAACTAGTTAAACAGAATTAAAAAGTCTTCCATATAATGTGTATTTTCACCTTCTATAATGTATCAGGACAATAATACATTTAAAGATATATAACTTTTAACAGGTCACAATGTATGCACATACTTCTTTTGATTGCTTACTTGTTTATACTCAATAATAAATTTCCTTACTACATAAAAATAACATTATCATTGCGACATTTTCTCTGTTTTAGATACACATATATTATGATGTACCTACTAAGTTATAACTAAATCTTAGTATACAAATTTATCTTCATAAATATCTGTTGAAAGTTTTATCAAGTTTGCTTAGGGTCCCGATAAGAGCTGCGAGCCGAATATGAACAGCGTATTGATCTCGACCGGTTAGCATCGCTAAATATCTGTTTCATTTCCGAGTCAACTCTACTGAAAATTATTTAAACTTCTCTTGTATATTTTATTATATTTCATGGAGGGTAAAAACTGCTTTATACTCTATATTCTTATCTTCGTCAGTACTGTTTTTTATATAAAATATGTAGCAAGGTATTCTACCTCTAGAGTGGACCTTTAGCACTACGTACTGCACTTACTAAGAGACATTGCATTTTAAGTGGCGAGGCTTAACGTCGCACTTCATTTTACTGATAAAAGGAAATAAGAAATCTAATGACTCTCAAACTGCCTCACATCTATGCTAATGCCACGATTACTTTAAGAGGTCTTTATGTTTGTTTATATATGTTATTTAACTTGCGATTTCTGATTTTTTTATTGTTTCATCTGCTGGTTTTTGTTTAGAAATTAAAATATATAATAATTTTTATTATTTTCTAGGAGAATACAGTATATATAAGGATATATAAGGATCTTATATAGAGTGGATATTTGATATATATCAGTACATAGCACATTGGGCGAAAGTATTTATGTAAGAGTATGTACATATCGATATAATCGTATGGCGTTGTAAACGTAGCCTATACTAAGCTAGTTTTCTACAATTATTACTTATAGAATTACAAGTACAATTATTTATAAAACATTATTTTTATTTTAGTAGTAGATACCGGCATAATCGAAGACATAAATTAGTGAATCAATATACATAATTAAAATAAATACAGTATTTGTATTAGCAATCTACTAATATACTCGTACAGCAGTGTATGTTAGTGTAGCAACATTTAAGATAAACATTCCAAAATTATTTCAATTTCACTAAAATGTGTCGTTGCTCAGTATAAAGAATTTCTAAGTTTTAAATTTAAAAATGTAATATAGCAAGTATTTCTAGTAACAAATATAAGTAAACGAGTGTATTTATTACGAGTGTACAAATTGTTCGAGTCAAGGATGCTCTAACTCTTGCTTATTTAAAGTCTTAGCGAGCTTCAGACTGCACTCTAAATTTTCATTTTCTTTCACAATATCTTAGAGCGAAACTTGTAAAAGGAACTTTACTTATACACTGTGTGCTTGCGTTATATTTTTATTCATAAATAGAATATATAAATAACATTCACATACAAGAAATAAAAGTAAATGTTGTAGTGTAGACAGAAACAATCTTGAGGTAAATGACCCCCCTTTATAGATCAGTCATATTATGGCGAAAATATCTAAAATATAGTATTTTTCCTAAGAGGGAATTGAACTCACAGTCATCGTGTCTCCGGTCAGACACTATGTCATTGGGTCACTATGACAACAATTCTATAATAAACACAATATGCGTCGTAATCAAAGGATTCTATGTTCTACATTAAAAGCTTGTAGAATATTTTGAGGCTAAGTAGCTTTACCTGTTATAAGCAGGTTTCACATTTTTGGGGCAATAAATAATGTTTAATAATGCCATCATTATAAGTAACTGCCCGACATAAAGCGCAGTCGCGACAGCATATGAGCGAAGTTTATTCGTTTACAGTTCTTCCAACTCTTAGATTGAAAAACTTTAGCGCTTCTTGTGTTTCATTCACAATAAAACTGAAAATTTATAACTTTGCGTAAACTCAACTAATAATAAAGTCATCAAAGCCGAAAAAACTTTGTTGCTTACTACGAAAGTAAATTACTATCAGTCGATGTTGCGGAGTCACTTCCAAATAGGGGTATATTTATGTCAACAGTAAACCTCTGTTAGTAGTAAAATGGTCGCTACAAAAACTTACACGAAAATTGTTAGATTACTCGGTTCCACGTTCGTTTTAAGTAACTTTATGGGATTTTCAATGCTTAATCAGTTCATTCAATATACTACGCCAAAAGTAATGTAATACTTATTATGAAATGAGAACTACACATTATGTGATCCCTCTGGTAGGTTTAGTGTTAATCGTATTTTATTAATGTACTCACAAAATACCAGTCATTAGAAAAAATCTTTTGTTTCGTGATTTTCACATGTTTTCATACCGTCAAATAAAGTATTTTAACCTCATCAATCACGTATTTTTAGAAAACCCAAAGTAGTAGATATCAGGCTAAAATAGTTTAATTTCATTGGAATAAATAAAAAGGATCTCTATTCAAAATGATAAATTCTTAAAGTGCACTCACAAAGTGCAAGCTAGACTTAGAACGCTAAGATGTATATATTTAGACTCATTAATCTCGTCTCGTCTGCGCTACTTGCTGCAAATGCCAGTTATGTATAACGAGACTGTACATATGTATAGAGGGCACTGCAATATATGACATACATAAAATGATTGTGGGTTTGATTCCCACCCGAGGGTGTGTTTTACCATATTTAATTTTAATTACTTATTACCAAAGCAACTACTTACTTGGTACTTCTTTGGTTTGGTAGACAAAGCACGACGTTAAATTGTCAAGCTCCTACCGCATAAAGCCTATCAAGACCGGGGTATCTTAAAAGTTGATTCCATTTACTGAACCCTCTGAATTCACACTATGTATTGTTTACAGCTTCACGCTTCTTCCCACATAGCAGGGCAGTTAGAAAGCATGTAACGTGACGGCACTCCATTCTCCACTTTCCGTCCGAAATCAAAACAATGTAAGTTGAGCGACGGAACTGAACGCCGCGCTTTTTCTTGTCGCCAGAGCAGGGAATAGCAGTATTTCTTATACTTAGGTATATTCACTTTACCAAGTGGGAACCAAACCCAGAACCATTTGCATATGATGTTTACATATTATATTATATTATGTACCTATGATACTTTTCTTTTGCAAAAAAATATGAAAGTGATATTTTATGCTTTCTTTTTTATCTTATAAAAATAAATGAATATACAGTATACAGTATACTACCACGAACGCTGGATTTATACTGCAGCAGTAATTACCTGTAATTTAATGTTTCTCTTGTATTTCGGGTAAGTTACGTATGCGCTAAGACTAGTAAATGATGGTTCACAGAATAATAAAATTACTTTAATTTATATTAAATTATTTCTCCTTATTTCTCTTTTTTCACTTTCTGATTATATTTATATTGTATTTATGTGTCTAGACACAAAAATACAATTATAAATATAATGCACTTTTTACTTATGTCTCCTTCTATTCTATATCAACAAAGGGGCAGAAAGTAAAGAAATTACAACTAAGTTCTCTCTGCCTATGCTACACAGAAATTCAGATTCAGATATAAAATTTTCCTTATTTTTACTTTTACAAACAAAATATAATTTAATTTCAATTTCCATATAATTATATAACATGGATACATTTAACGAAAGCTGCTCTAAAGCAAAGCGTTGAATACATGAGAACATTACGACGCTCATTTCGCTGGGAGTGGACAGCGAGCGCACGCTTTTACGTTGAATTTGCTTTGCGAGACCGGAATTATAAAAGGAAAGGGAAAAATCAGAGCGGTATGAAAAAGCACGCCGATGTTATTGTTGTTCCTTGTAAATACAGACTTTGCGTTTCTGCTGGTGAAGGGGAACTTTATTAAAATGTCACGGACTATAATTTATAAAGTAATAGATATACTGTAAATATTAATGTAACAAAAGAACCAGTCGTGGTGCAGTGGCACAAGAGTGTGACTGTAAACGACTGCTTGTGGTTTCCCACTCGAGGATTGGAAATATTTAATTGGCGTTAAGTTCCGCCGCTTAATACAAACAGCCTCCGAATTCGGCAGAGTGTGGTGAAAGTGGGGAACGGAGTGTTTTAACACTAGGTTCCCTCTGCCTACCCTGCTGTGTGCGGGATACAGCGTAAAGCTAAAAAAAATAATAATATAACAAAGTCTTAGGATCTGAGAAAGTCTAGGAAAATTGGAATTATTTTATATACATTTTGATAATTACACTTTTTAAATATACAACTTTTTTCCTTATCATCACTCCTTGTTCCCCACAGCAATCACCGAGTAAAAAATATATTTCTATGTACAAATACAAAAAAATATGTCACAAAATTTTCCGTAGAATATTTCCCCGAGCTAATGTAACAGGGATTGTATAATTTTGCCAAAAGAATATATATGGATATACGAAGTGATATTAAACAGGGCCCTAACAAAGTGAAAATGGGTCAATTTAAAAGTAAATACACATCGGTCCCTTGCAAATTTGGATCCCTAATTCCACGTTTGCGCGAGAGTGCTATTTATAACATTATTTTGTGCCTTAATCTCTATGTAAATTAAAAATGGAATGGCGTTTGCATAATGGTCTCTCCGCTCTCGGAATGGCATCGTTGCTCTGCTTTGCTAACTATTGACTACATAATCTTTTCTTTTTTGGTGTAATACGAAGTAAATTGCATTATAAATGTATGTATTACTACTTCGCAATGGGAACGTGTTTGATTGTAAATGTGTTTCAATATCCATTCGCAGAAATTAATATATATTTTTACATAAAGCTAGTGACCCGCTCGCCGTATCGCCGACATCACATTAGAAACCTCTATAATTATGAGTGCTTCTTGACTTTACTATGTGCGTATTATACATATAAACTAGCTTTTCAACCACTCTATGCATAGAAAAACGCATCAAACTCCGTTGTATCCTTATAAAGATCTAAGCATACATACTCGTACATACATATATACAGATGCGGGAAGCGACTTTGCTTTATACTATATAGCGGTACGAACTTTGGTAACTAACGTAGAAATTGTGCAACAAAAGTCTTTTGAATTAAAATACTAAGAGTATAATATAATCTATTTTAATCCATTATAGTACCAACGACCAGCGTCTTAGTTATAGAATTCTCTCCCTCTCCCAATTCTCCTATCTCTTTCTTGGCAATCTTTTGTGCTGTTATGGTCTTACCGAATAGCGGGGTAGTCAGAGACAAGTGTCAAGTCCTAGTATCAAGACAGAAACACTCCGTTCTTGACTTACCACCTGATTGAATTGTGTGGTGGAAATAAACGCCGCTTTGTCTTAAATACCATTATAAAAAAATGTAGAAAATGTAAATGTGATCACTCCCCCAAGTTCTTCACAGTTACAACCAATCTCCCCGAGTCCAACCTACAACCAATCTTCTTCACAGTCAAATACTATCCCATGGACAGGGTAAGTTTCTATAAAATCTTTTCATAAAGTAGCCATATTTTCGTAGTATCACATCATTCTCCGGTGCCAATAAAAGTCGCTGAGGCAGAACTCGTCAAACGCAAGTAACCGCTGTGGCTATAAAGGCAAGTCGGAATAAAGCACATTAAGCGTTGTGATAACGTTACAGCTCTATTGAGGTGGAGTTACTGCCTTGCTTCATTACGCCGTGGACTGCGGCTGTTATTATGTACATAGTAGATTGTAGGTTGGGAAGGAACAGCTTTTTAAATTATAATTACTGCTGATAATAATGTATTTATTTTTTAAGTTTCACACTTTCCCGTTTAGGATGAGTCAGTCATTAGTCAGAGAGACCTAGTTTCAAGAAATTCTGTTATCCATTTTCAGTCAAAAATCGAAATATTGTGTTTTGAGCAGCTAAAAGTCGCGCTTTTTCTTATTTTTTTTGTATTTTTATTTAATTTCGGAATCGGACTTATAATCAATGTGTTTACAATAAAATACTTTCCCATTGCGCCCGAAATTAGTGATAGCACCTTCTATCGAATCTAATAAATCAATTTGAGACGGACAAACGTGCGACGGATAAATGTGCGTGAAAATTATTCTTTACTCGACATATTTATTTATATTATTGAATAACTAATTCTATTGGTGGTTTCTTTTATTATCATAAATTGTCTTTGTTTTTTCAAACACTTGAAAGACAAATACATGAATTTTACGCGCCAGTAAAATAAAACATGAATATGTGGTTTACAATATACGTATGTAGTACTCAGATAGCACTCCACTTAAAACAATTTAATTTTATATTCGTAGTAAGATTAAAGTTTCCTTTTACAATACAACATGTCTTTGTTCTGGAGCCGTGAATAACACTTTATTCCTTATAAAAGAGTGCGACTGTGCAAAGGGAGAATTTTATTTTCGTGCATACAACATTTAGTTTATAAAAACGGTTTCTTTATAAAAAGAAATGATGTAGTCGTAGTGCAGTGGAACAGCGTGTGCTGTAAATGCAAGGGTTATGGGATCGATTCCCATTCAGGAGAAAAAATATTAATTATTTATTTTTCTTTGCTCCAGTATCTAGGCAAAGCGTATCGTTGAGTTTTACCACTTAACACTCGCTGTCACGTCACGTTTTGATGCTAGGTTTCCCCTGATTACCCTGCTATTCGGAAAAAAACAAGAAATAATACTTGCGTAAAAAATAAAAAAAAATATACATTATAATTTACGGAACAGAAAAAAAAATTGAAATAATACGTTACAATTTTAATTAAACTCATACTATAACAAGACTGAAACAACTAAACATTGAAACTACAGTCCCAAAAGTTTCAAGCGCGTCATCGCTCGGCCTTTGCACAAAACGACTTATCTTTAACTTTATGCCTCAATAAAATGCAGGTGACTCCAGCAGGTGACACTACCAACAAACTTCAGTAAAGACAATATTAGTCGTCAAACGGGCGACGACCAAGCCGCTCGTAAAAGCTCAGACGAATGACAACTGAAACATTGTGAGAACATGTTACTGCGGTCAATTAAGATGAAGCAATTCTGTTTTTATATAACGTAATGCTTTATGGAGTTTCATAAATAGTTTTTATGTTATAATATTGTGATTGGAACAGTAAAATGTATATTTTAAAATATATTTTTATAATTTTCATCATTTTATATATTTTTTATATATTTTTATATATATTTTTATTATTCGATTTGGATGAAATTAGGAATGAAAACGATGAATTTTCTCAGGAAGACGATATATTGTTTGGTCAAGTATACGCTATTAATTTTTTTCAATGACCAACCACTGGCTGAAATCTTGTATGAAAAACTGAATAAAAACAAAAAAGACGCTTAACTTAAGACGCCAACAGCAGGCAGTCAAAAATACGAAGCAGCATCCCATGAAACTTGGCATTCATATATTTCTGGGACTTTTAACATATTTTTTAAACAATCTAAAGGGCAAACATCTACCATTTATTATAATTACCCACACAAATAACTAAGTTATATGTAAAACAACTAAACATATATAATATATTGGATATACACTTTTACCCATAACAGCAAGTTCCCGACACTGATCGTGTGAAATGTACGTCTGCGGCTGAACTACAACACTGCGCCCAACAAACTTTGTCACACGACTGAGCTCATGCTAGTTGTACCTGAATTCCAAACTTTCCTGTAACATGCTCCTTTGATTGCGGAAAACAACTTATTTAAATGCGCTAATTTACTTATATTGTGATATATTGTATAGATTTAGATACTTGTAGATGTGTTGTTGTTATTTGTAAGAAAAGTCTCTTGAAATTCACACACAATTTATTAGTAGAAGGAGAAGCAGAGCACAAGCACAATAATAAGTTCATACACCACAGAAGAAAGTAGAATATAAGTTGGAAAACATAGAAAACACAAAGAATTATTAAATACTGATGGATTAGTTAAAAGCGACAGCGATTCTTACAAAAGCCACGTTAAACTAAAACTGGTTTTACGTCGCCGGCGCATCGCTTGTTCCTTCGCGTCCCGCGACCCCCGCGACCCCGCAAATGAGACATTTACACGATGCTACCTTTTATTATAATTTTATATATTTTTATTTAATTTGTTAATTATAAATTTCGAAATTTTAAATGTTAAATTTTTATGTTTTAAATTTTGATTGTTAATTTTATATCTTAAATTTGAAATGTTTAATTTTAAATATGAAATTTTAAATGTTACATTATGTGGTCCCCACATCACTCCCCCCCAGAGACCTGGTCTAAGGGCGATAGTAATTCGGAAATTTAACTCGCCGACCGGACCGTGTTCGTAAGGTTGTATCTGGAAGGGGTTCGGTTTGAGTGTCCTTATCGCTTAAGACATAAGCGGGCTTGAGACGGTCGATAGACACGGTGACTTCCTTGCCTTTTAATAAAATTTTGAAAACTTTCTCACTCCGGCTTAGTACTTTGTGCGGACCTGTGTACGCCGGCTGAAGACTGCCACGTAAGGCATCCTCGCGAAGGAATACTTGTTCACAACTGCTTAGATCCTTGAACACAAATATTTTTGCCTTGTTATGATGTGCTGCGGCTACCGGTTTCAAGTTTTCAGCAATACGGTGCAAACGGGCTGTAAATTCTGCCATATCACTGGTAGCTGGAGTGCTGGGTTCGAAAAACTCTCCGGGGAGACGTAGCGATTCTCCATATACAAGTTCTGCAGGGGAGGTCTGCAGATCGTGCTTGAAGGCGGCCCTGATGCCAAGTAACACCCACGGTAGCGCTTCAGTCCATGTAGTATCTGTATGACACATAATAGACGCTTTCATCTGCCGGTGGAATCGCTCGATGAGTCCATTACTCTTTGGATGGTACGCGGTGGTGCGACGATGCTCAAAGCCAGCTATCTTGGCGAGGTGCTTGAACAGTGCCGATTCGAACTGCCGACCACGATCAGTCGTTATGCTTGTTGGGCAGCCAAATCTTGCAATCCAACCCGTCAACAAGGCTTGCGCGACTGTCTCCGCGGTGATGTCAGTAATAGGGATGGCTTCTGGCCATCGTGTAAATCTGTCTATTACAGTCAAGCAGTAGCGATGTCCTTTTGACGGCGGAAGAGGTCCTACTAGGTCAATGTGTAAGTGAGCAAAACGCGAACTAGGGAGCTTGAACGTGCCGACGGTAGACGAAACGTGCCGGGTTACTTTTGCTCGTTGGCAGGGTAAACACGCTTGTGCCATTTCCCTGCAATCTTTCTTGATGCCAGGCCACACATATCTATCCGTGACTAACTTTACAGTAGCTTTTATGCCGGGATGACTGAGAGAGTGTAGGCCTGCGAATATTTGTTTGCGGAAAGGCTCGGGCACATATGGTCTGGGAGCCGGTGTGCTGACATCGCAGTACAAATAATCACGACTCTCATCTAACCGTTGCCTTTTCAGACGCAATGCGGTTCCTTCTTGTAGAAGTTTTGTAAGCTCCGGGTCTTTGGCTTGAGCACGGGCGAGATCACTCATGCTGATTGGCGTTTCCAGAGCTTCGATCCGGGATAAGGTGTCGGCAACTACATTATTTTTGCCGGAAATATGCCTTATGTCGGTAGTGAACTGTGCAATAAAGTCGAGGTGTCGAAATTGCCTTGGAGAACAATTAGCTTTGCGTTCGTGGAAAGCGAAAGTGATGGGCTTGTGATCTGTGTAGATCACGAAATGTCTAGCTTCTAGCATATACCTGAAATACTTCACTGCCTCGTAGATAGCCAAAAGTTCGCGGTCATACGGTGAATACTTTTGCTGAGTTGGGCTCAGCTTTCGCGAGAAAAATGCTAGTGGTAACCAATTCTCGTTCTTCCACATCTGCAATACTGCACCTATGGCTTTGTCAGACGCGTCGGTAACTAGTGCTATCTTCGCTTCGCTGTCTGGATGAGCAAGAAGGGCAGCGTTGGATAAGCTTGACTTGCAGTTCTCGAAAGCTTGAAGGGTTTCACCTTCGAGATTCACGGGGTGTGAGCCTTTTACAGAACCAGCTAGTAAAGAATTCAAAGGTCCTTGAATTTCGGCTGCCTTGGGTATGAATCTTCTAAAAAAATTTATCATACCTAAAAATCTTCGCAGCTCACGAACAGTCCTGGGCTGAGGAAAACTATTGATGGCTCGGACTTTTTCATCCAAAGGCTTAGTACCATCCTCTGAGATGCGGTAACCCAAAAACGTCACTTCAGATGCTCCGAAAACACACTTGGAAGTATTGATAAGCATGCCATACTCCCTCATCCTAGTGAAAATTTGTTCTAGGTGTTGCTCATGCTGCTCTTCGTCCTTCGAAAAGATCAGGAAGTCATCGAGGTAGCAGTAACAAAAGTCCAGGCCTCTTGTCATCTCATCCACAAAGCGCTGGAAGGTTTGGCCTGCATTACGAAGCCCAAACGTCATGAATGGGAATTCGTACAGGCCAAATGGGGTGGTAATCGCGGTCTTGGGGACGTCTTCATTGCTGACGGGTATTTGATTGTATGCTTTAACCAGATCTAAGGTGCTGAAAATTTTACACTTATCTATGTTGTGGTTAAAGTCATGAATATGACGAATTGGGTACCTGTCAGGAATGGTGCGTGCATTCAGCATCCTGTAATCTCCACAAGGCCGCCACGTACTGTCCTTCTTTGGAGCTAGGTGAAGAGGAGATGCCCAGGCACTCTCTGATGGTCTGGCAGTTCCATTAGCCAGCATTGCCTGGAACTCTTGGCGCGCGATCTTCAATTTATCGGGAGCTAAGCGTCTTGGGGTACAAAAGACGGGAGGACCAGATGTAGTGTGAATGTGGTGTTTAGTGCTGTGTTTTATGTCAGCAGAAGTGCGGTAAGTACATGTAGGCTTAGTAATTTCTGGATAACGCTGTAAAATATTAAGGTATCTATTATTAATATTAGTAATTGCTACTTTTACAGATGATATACTCTTCGAAGACGCCGCGGGGGAGGCTGAAGTGGTAAGTGTAGTCGTGTTGTCCAGAAGTTGCTGGTTCCTGCAGTCTACGACGAGGCCGAAGTGATGAAGGAAGTCCACGCCTATTATGGCCTTTGTGACATCAGCCACGATGAAGCGCCATGGGAAGTCTCGACGTAAGCCAAGGTTAAGGTTGAGATTTGCGTAACCGTAGGTGGCGATCGGTGTCCCATTGGCAGCGTAAAGTTGGTAGTTAGTCCTGGTTCGACGGTCACGTAAGGCGGTGCGGGGGAAAACACAAAGGTCGCTTCCTGTGTCGACCAGAAATTGCGTTTTCGTAACTCGATCAGTGACGAAAAGGCGACCAGGCGTACCATGGCAGTCGTCTGTCGCCATTATCGACTGCCGCGGGCGTTTCCCGAATTGTAATCGAATAGCTTTATGCATTTCTTTGCGTCCTCTCCAAACTTACTGTGGTACCAACAGTTAGGAAATTTTTTATAACTTGCCTGAGATCTGCTGGAACTACGCTGCCGGTCAGTGTGTCTCGTTCGCGATCTTGACCTTCGACGGTCCATCAGTAAGGTTTGCATCTGCCGGGTAAGTGCATCTATCTGTCTAGACATAGCTTCAATGGCTGATCCAGGGGACAATTGTGTTGCAGCTACTTGTGGCGCACTTGGCACTATGTCATGCACCTTGTCCGCAACTTCCGCCAGTGTTTGTAGTTCGGCACTTGGTTGGCAAGCGATAACAGTTTGTATGCTGCTCGGGAGGCGACTCGTCCAAATCGTTTTTAAAAATTCGTCAGGAACGTTAGGTCCAGCCAGGTGTTGCAGGTGTCTCAGAAATTGTGATGGGCGCCTATCTCCTAGCTCTTCGTGTATTAATAATTGCTGCACGTGTTTTTCCCTTGAGGCAGATAACCTTTTAATGAGCTCTGTTTTTAAATATTCATATTTATTATGTGCAGGCGGTGACACGATAATATCCTTAACTTCAGCGGCATATTTTTGATCTAGGGTAGATGTGACGTAATAGTATTTTGTTTCATCGTCCTTTATTCTCGACAAATTAAAGTTCCCTTCAAGTTGGGCAAACCAAATAGCGGGTTCCTCAGGCCAAAACGGTGGTGGTTTGACTGCGACACGATATAAGTCGTGAGGTGTAAATTCATCTTTTCCACTTCCACTGGGTTGAGCTTTGTCATTCATTTCAAATTTTGTTCCAGATTAATCTATTGTAACTTACAGTTTGAGGTTTTATGCTCCTTAAGAATGTCCTTTTCGGGGTCACCAGTGTAGATGTGTTGTTGTTATTTGTAAGAAAAGTCTCTTGAAATTCACACACAGTTTATTAGTAGAAGGAGAAGCAGAGCACAAGCACAATAAATAGTTCATACACCACAGAAGAAAGTAGAATATAAGATGGAAAACATAGAAAACACAAAGAATTATTAAATACTGATGGATTAGTTAAAAGCGACAGCGATTCTTACAAAAGCCACGTTCAACTAAAACTGGTTTTACGTCGCCGGCGCATCGCTTGTTCCTTCGCGTCCCGCGACCCCGCAAAAGAGACATTTACACGATGCGACCTTTTATTATAATTTTATATATTTTTATTTAATTTGTTAATTATAAATTTCGAAATTTTAAATGTTACATTTTTATGTTTTAAATTTTGATTGTTAATTTTATATGTTAAATTTTAAATGTTTAATTTTAAATATGAAATTTTAAATGTTACATTATGTGGTCCCCACATACTATTGCGACTGTTGTGTAGTGTTTACTTTCAACGCGAGGGTTATGGGTTTGATTACCACTCGGGAAAATGATTATATTTTCCGCTCCTGGTGTCTAACATAAAGTACGGCGGTGGTGTCTTTCAACACTACTCTCTACACTACATCTCGGTTTCAAAAGGGAAGTAGAGAACCCAGTGGGTAAACACTATTTTCTGACTACTCTATACGAAAAACGCAGTATAAAATTACAAACTAAATAATTGTATTATTATAATGACAAAATAGTTCCATAACATCGCAACAGCGCAATGTATATAAACAGTAGAGAATGGATAACTTTTTTTCTCTAACCGATATTGAATATGTAAAATATGCTTTAAAATAAAAATAATGTACACATATATTTATGTATATGCGTACTTATAATAAAATGCGGTATACGTAAAATTTTCATCCGACCACAAATCTTCCATTTTATAGTAGAAAAATATGAATTGCCACCAAAATAGGCTCAGCCACCACTAAAGCCAGATTTACTTAGAGAGACAGACATTCAAATAATTTATGACTACGTTGTGAGTTCGGCATCGGCCAAATAACCAGACCCGATGCTATTTCGAATATTGATCCGCTATTTTGGACTTGCAGTTCTATATTACTCAACGATTTTGTTCCGTCAAAAACTTTTACCGTCCAGCGATAGTTGGATGCAAATATGTATATTTTTTAAATCACAAACACATATAGGTAAACACACGTTTAATACCACAAACACGTAAACGAATATGTAGATCGATGTATGTCAGGAATTATTCTTGGGCGTAGGCAGCAGACGTTATTACGTTATACACTACACGGACACACACGATTAACTATAAGCGATAGATACTCAACTCTAGGGCACTGGACCCTTCGCGATTACAGGGAGAGGAACTGTTAGGCAGTGCCTGTGGCTTAAAAATACAAAAATCCACTCAAAAAATTGTTACTATTTTGAATTATTGTACTAAAGAGCCAAGAGAGAATATGATGAAATCAGACAGACGTTTTAATTATGCATGCAATATATAAATATAAAGTACAACAAAGTTTATATAATAATCATAATTCAAACGATTACTATATAGTAGCCATCATATATGTTTATGAACTCAACAGGGTCACAAGGACAAGAGTATAAAATGTAAAACGTTAAGGAAATACAAACGTTCCTTAGAGTTATTCACAATGTTCCTACAATGCGTGCTTGTACTAGTTGTCATAGTGCTGGTGATAGGACATCGGCTGAGAAGGGCGAAAATGTGGAAGCTGCATGCGCAACTGAAGACCGAGTATCGATATCTACCCATTATTGGACATGCACACATTTTTCTGGGAAGTGGTGAAGGTTAATCATTTTTTTTTATTTATTTTTGTATTTATTACAAATATATATCAGGGGGGCAAAGTGTAGGCAGATAGAAGCTAGTTTCAAAATTCTCGTCTTCATTTACCACCCACCAGAGTCATAGCGCGTTTAGTGGTCGCGTAAACTAATCCCACCTTTACGAAATCAGGGAAATAAAAAAGAACTAATCGTTTATGTTTAATAATTTAAAAGTGTTATTTACACACCGAATCGTTCACCGAACTGTCTGAAAACCGTCTTTTTTTTTTATTAAATACTGAAACTCTACAGACACTCGGTCTCGTATCCTTTTTTTCCTTAATTGTTTTTTGGTTACAAATCTTAAATTACATACTACTCAAAACTAAAATGATGTTTTAAATTACCTAAGCGAGTATTACATTTACATTTACTGAAAAACGTTTTTACAAAACATGAAACTGTTTTTAACGTTAGAAATATATTTGCTTTTTCCTTTCTTCTTGGAATTAACACGACAATGCGTGCAAGTCAATTGTACATATTCAGGTGTATTAGAATACTCCAATGCTGCATTTGGCTCAATATAAATGTATGTTGATTGACACGTGCATATTAATAATAGTTTGTTGATGTTATGAATGTAAATATTTGCTATATTCTAGTATTTACTACTAAAAAAATATTACTACAAATAGATGAGGCCATCGTGGCACAGTGGAACAGGTCTGACTGTAAAAGTTGCGGGTACGATTCCCATTTGGTAGAATGATAAGATCATGCCAAAATTTATTCATAATTTAATTTTAAATTCATTGTTCTGGTGCCAAATAAAGAACGCGTTGTGTGGATTTTCATAACTCAACACGTGACGATTCGATTTCCAGTGAAAAGTGGAGAACGGATTGTCTTGACACTATCTGTTTAAGAGAATCCGTTCTCACTGACTACCCTGCTATGAGGGAAAAACGCATAAAGCTGAAAATATGCATATGTTTATATGCATATATGATTTGTTATTAATGTTATTAATGCAAATGTGTCCATTATGGAGATATGTCTATTGTAGCATATACTACTAGATAAATTCTAGTCAGTAAATTAAACTAAACTAATATCGGTGAAATATGCGCGTGACGCACTTGTACCCACATGTTATACCAATATTCAATTTATTTGAAATCAAACATGTTTACTTTCCACTCAACCCAAATCTAGATTAATGAAAATAAAACGAAGTATTAGATAATAATAAAAAGCATGTTTCCTCATATATGTCAGTGTATACCTGAAATTTAATAATAATTAAGTAATAAAATAAAAATATGTACATATATGCATTTGTGAATATAATATTTCAATCAACATCAAAGTCTTTGATTATATAATATTTTTGGTGCTAAATGGTAAATACTATGCCTATAATATTATTTCATACATGATAAAGTAGCGAATAAATGTGACAAAAAAATATATTTTTGTATACCGTGGGTACATTATAAGAAGTTATTTTAATATTACAAGACTGTTATCAAATTATTCTCAAGAAAATTCTATTATTAGATACCCATATTAATATCGTCATAAGTAGTCCACCAGCTTGGGATGTTATACAGCTAACGTGTGAATTAAGTAAAAGCTCCTAAAAAATGTAATATTGCAGATCGCATGAACAGTTTCAAGGAGCTGGCTCGACAGGCGTACGCGAGCAAATACGGCATGGTCAGCCTGTGGCAGGGCGACGAGCTGTACATAGGTGAGGATTTGTAGAGCTACTTAACTTGTACTTTAAAACAATGATATATTAATAAGTATTAAATATCTAGAGGTAATCATTTCTAACATACTGCTGATTTCATTGTTTTAATAACCTTCCATTCCATTATATTCATCACGTGAAATAACTTTTGCTAAGATAGCATTTTTGTGTTTCTTATAATTCAGCTGGACTGTTATAGTTCTTCATTACGTGTTCCAATTATTTAATTTTTATTTGCGAAGCGAATAAATTGTTCACCACGCTTGTTTTGGTATTTTTTTCGTTAGGGCTCAGTAGTCTTCAAAATCAATAATAGACTAAATCCTGGCCAGACTTCAAAAATTCACGATATAAACAGGTTTTATTCAAATCCGTCCAATAGTTCCGATACTACAATACTGTACTGAGCTTACAATACTGTTCTGTAATGTCAATTACTATTTTATTATATTTTCAATTAGTTGTTACAAAATATGAAGGTTATAAAATACGAATATAACTAAATTAAATGGGTTATAAAAGTTTATTATACAAAGAATTCTATTTATATACCTTGCATATGTAAGTTGCTAAGTAAGTACATAGACGAAAGAAGTATAATAGGATAGTTTATAATTAAATTTGAAATTGTTTATGAGTCACTTATTTTCTCAGACGAATGGAGATTGTCTATTAGATTGATCAACATAAACATTAAAATTACTGTAATAGTATTTTTCAAAGCCATGAAGGTCTTTAAGGTCAATACTTCAACTATGCTTTCATAATAACACACGTAGAATTATAAGGTAGTTATGTACTTTGGACTTACCCCAGAGAATTGTTGAGGATTGTACAAAGTGGGATAGGTTAAGTTGAAAGGAAGACTCCTGCCTTAATGTTGATCTTAATTCCAGGAAGAATAAGACGTAATATGATAATTATAAGTATGTTTTTGCAGCCATATCTGAACCAGAAGCTTCGCAGCTAGTATTAAAGAGTCATCTGGATAAAGGTCCTTTGGTAAAGCTAGCGCATCACCTGATAGGCAACGGCTCTGCATATGCACCAGGTTAGAGATATTATAAATGTTTTTTTTCCAACTTCCTTTTAGAAGCTTTTATCTTCTAGCTACACAGTTAAGGAGAGCCTAGAGTCAAGACACTTCACTGTCTTCCTGTCACCTGGAATAGAGCCTTCATATTAAGTGAGGATCTTAACACCGCGCTTTGTCTTAGGTACCAGAGCAGAGAAGTAAAAATAATTTAAATATAATAATTCCTAAAAGTATTATTCTTATGTATAATACCACTGTAAAAAAATATTATAAGAATAAAGTGTTAGTATAAGCATATAATGTGCACGAGTAGAATGCAATATAATATAGACACTAACTTTAGCAAATCGGTGGTAAATCGTTTGACAGTCAAAATATGAAGTATGTAACATCTTATTTTGAATAAAATTATTTGACTTTGACTTAGGCTTATTATGGGCTTTTTCTATATACTTTAAGAAAAGAAAAAAGTTAAATATAATCATTTATTTCCAGTAAACGTATGGCGTAGTCGTCGCAGGATTTTGAGTCAAGCGAATTCGCCAAAGCATGTCAATAACTTCGTAGACGTATTTGAGAGTAACAGCAACGTGTTGGTCGAGCGACTCGAGCAAGTGACTGGAAAGGGAGACTTCTCGCTTTGGGACTATTTGTGCTCTCACGCGTTGGATTCTGCTTGTGGTTTGAATTTTAGAATATTTTTTTTTTATCTTTCTATTTTGTCGCATAATATTCAAAGATAATCTGATAAGTTAAGACACTGCATTCAAGACACTCCTCTTTGCGCCTATAGTCGATTGTAGTAAATAAATTTATAAAGATAATCCTATTAACTAACAAATCATGGTATTTTAAAATCATTGTATCAAATGATTTCTTTTTTATTTGGATATTTAGTCAAAAATTCATAAAGTTCTCTTACTCTCTATATATGTGATTCATAGTCTCTTATACCTCTTTCTCTGCATATTTGAAAGTTTAATTGCAATTAACATTAAATATTAACAAATGCTCATCTGTTTGTTAGAATTAATAATTAATTCATTATTAATTGTAGTGTAAAACTTCACGACAAATTAACTTTCAGCTAATTAATTGTGCTTGTTATGATTTCTTTACAAATAAACAATGAATTACTAATATTTAATTGTTAATTGCAATAAAATTTTACCCAACAACTAACTGCAGCACGACCGTACCCAATATCTATTGTATATGTAACTACTAAAACATTTTATTTTAGAAACAATATTTGGAGAAAAATTAAACGTACAGAAGCATTCCCACCACCCCTTCTCCCGCGCGTTCGTCGAACATTTAGACAACCTGTCAGTCCGCCTCTGTCAGTTCTGGCTCCACAACGACGCAGTCTACCAATTGATGCCGGTCTACAGCAAACAAAACGATACAAGAAATCTTATACATGAATTCGTTAATAAAGTAAACATTTTTTATATTTCTTTACTAATTTCGGGGTCAGTCGTGGCGCAGAGGCTCAAAGTGTGACTGTAAAGCGACTGGTTATTGGTTCAATCCCCACTCGAAGAGTGGAAATATTTAATATTTACATTTTTTTCGCTCTGGTGTCGAGGTAAAACGCGGCGTTAAGTTCTGTCTCTTAACACGCAATGCTTCCAGAATTCGTCGGAAAGTGGGGAACAGAGTGTCTTAACACTAGGTTTCCTCTGCCTACCCTGCTGTGTGCGGGATACAGTGTGAAGTTAAAAAAATACTAATTTTAAATTGAACAAAAAATAGTTTGTTGTTTGTTCATTTGCTGATTTAGCTATAATGAGACTGTTTTCTTTGCAGCTGATCAAAGAAAGAAGAAATATAATGAAAGCTAAAGAACTTCGTAACGAAAACTGTAAGTAAGCGACGTAATGAAATACTATTCTTTATAAGTTAGATACAATATTCCCTTGACAAATCAACAAATGGAGGTTATGGTATGTGTGCCGTCAGCTATATAAAACATCAAATTCATAAAAAATATTATATTAAAATAGTAGAAATATTATAGACAAAATTATTTATTTGTTGTCAAAGTTAAATGCAAATTATATTATAAAATTATTATAGAAAAGCATCTTCATGCTTTCTCCCGTATAGGCAAAGAAAATCTAGTGTCAAGACACTTATTTCTTCATTTTCCGGCCCAACTCGAGACATTGCATGTTGAATGGAGGATCACAACCCCGCGTCATCTTAGGTACCATAGCGAAAAACTAAAAATATTTTAAAAATAACCATTCACCGAGTTGGACTCAAGCCCACAACCAATTGCGTTTACAGTCAGTTGGCCACTTGCGCCCCGATGGCCTACAATATTATGTTTAAAAATAAATATTGAAAGGAAATATCACTTAGTGCTTATTAAATTTATAAGGTAAGTCATATATGACTTATATATTCGTATTTAAACAATACCTACTATACCTATCAGATGATGATGAACACAAGTTTTTCGTGGAGTTGTTATGGAAGTACTCCGGCGGAGACCAAGGTTACTCCGACGTGGAAATCGCAGAAGAGTCTCTTACCTTAATACTTGCTGCTACCGACACGTCGACGGCGGCCGCTGGCTTCACATTGATTCTCTTGTCACAACATTTGGATGTACAGGAGAAGCTTTACCAGGAGTAAGTTTAAAATTTTGTAACTACAGAAAACTCTAATTTCAATGAAGCTGATCAAGTATTTTCGTTTTCGAGAACGGAGCGCCAAACGCTGCGGTCCCTGCATACTTTTTTCGCCACGTCCACTGTCATCAACCTCTTCATACACGACTCATGCTTTTTACGTGACCTTCCTCCTGCATCGTTGATACTGTGTTTTCAAAGGTTAATCGAGGTCTCCCCTGGCTCTCTTGCTCTCCATTCTATACTTTACAAGTGAAAAAAGTCCTTCAGAAATAGGAATTGAACCCATATACACCGCATTTAATTTAAATACTGTTTCGCTAAGCCACGACGGTGTCTTGATTATTAGTATTGGTACGATAAAACGTCTTGTAGCAATCCATTTTGATAGTAATTTCTTATTAGACGAATTAATTTTAAATTCAAGGTTTTAACTTATATGTTATTAAAACCTTGCTGAAAATTAAATGCTTTAAATACATTTTAAAAGTGTTATTCACCCACTGTGGATATAGAACACATTTTTAGCAAACATAAAATTTTTTTAACGCGGGATCAGAACTCGCGTCTCTTAGAAACCTTCCAAGAGCTCAGACTGCTGAGCCGTGCGCTCTAATTACGGCTGCGTTGAAAAACGCTCATTACAACTTATTTTCATAGTTTTTAACCCTTTTTTCAGAGTGAAGTCAGTGCTAGGTGATTCTAATAAGATAAAACTAGAGGATATTTCTAAATTAGTATATTTAGAAGCAGTTATAAAAGAGTCGATGCGTCTCTACCCGCCCGCCCCCGTGCTGATGAGGACTTGTCATGACGATGTCAAATTGTGTAAGTAAAATAAGTTTTTCTTATTATACTGCCGACATATATATTATCCTTACGTCCGTCCGTTAAACAAAACATTTAAATATATTGTCTTCTGTAAAATGATAATTTTTATAACATTTTCTGTACTCGAAACTAGGCTTGTGTGTGTCTTTTCATATGCACTAAGCATTCAGTTATTCTAAATTTAAACTAAAAATAATTTCGCCACTCAATGCAAATGCAATGCCTTGATTGGACGGAGAACAGAGCATCTTAATACTAGGTTCACTTTCCCTGGAATACCATACTTTGCGGAAAAAGGCATGAATCCATATTTGTTAATACTAAGTTCAAAATAAGTGTAAATATTTATAGTTTTTAATTGAAAACCTATTAAGGTAGTATTTTTAATATGTTGAAATTATTATTTACTTGATATTAACATTACGTAATTAATCAGTGGCATATACGACTTAGCAAGTACTTGACAAAATCTCTATATGGGTTTTTTAATTAAAAATAAATATAATTTCTCAATATTTCAAATATATAAACAATGTTTGAGTAAATATATACAAGAAACACGGCGTTGAGTTGTGCTAAGACTCAATGTCTCGATTTCGAGCAGAAAGGGAAGAACAGAGAGTCTTGACACTAGGTTCTGTTCGACCTTACTGTACATTAAATAAACGTGGATTGGAAATAAGTATTTACAATTAAATTAAAAAAAAAATAATATAAATATTGTTCAGGGGCCAGTTGTGGCTTGTAGGCACAAAGTGTGACTGTAAAGCGACTGGTTGTGGGTTCTATTCCCACTGGAGGACTGGAAATATTTAATATTTCCATTTTCTTCGCTCTGACATCGAGGCAAAGTTGGTGTAAAGTGGGTAACGGAGTGTCTACCCTGCTGTGTACGGGATACAGCGTGAAGCTAAAAAAAATATTCCCTAAATATCTTTATTTCTTCATTTTATATGGAAGCATACTACTTACAATATGTACTATATACAATTTATATTTCACAGCATCTGGGCTAGAGCTTTGCAAAGGCAGTCAGATTCTGGTCAACGTGTGGGGTCTGCACCACAACCCGCACTGCTGGGGAAGCGACGTAGAGCAGTTCAAACCTGAGAGGTTTTTAAATCCTACGTCGAAACAACTCGCTGCATTTATGCCATTCAGTTACGCCATACGAAATTGTGTCGGTAATTATCTTGTATATTTATTTTGTATTTACCTATTTCTGATAAGACAGATCTAGCGGTGAATAATTCTTTACTTTTCAACCATCATAATGGTCGTGGAAGCTGCATGTTAAAACCCAGCGCATAATCGAACTAGACTTGAAAAGCATTTAAAATATAAATCGTCCTACACGTTGGATAAACACATGAATTTTTGATTCTTATTCTACACAAATTACAGCTCAATATGAAATGTTGTAAATCTCTTACCAGTAAAAATTCCATTACACGGAACATTTGCACTTTTAACTTACATATTTCAGAGACCTGTCAGCTGCCGACGTCGTTTGAATAGTATTTCGATTATCGTATAGCATAAATACATATATTGCTTATTCCCAGTAGTCTTACCTTAGTCACCCAGTTGTCTTACCAGTAGTACTACTGAAAGTTTCTGTCTCAATTGAATTACTAGGAATTTTGATACACTATAGGAATCATAACCTAACTTATCCACCTAATAATTTTATTGCATGTTTGTATTCGTGTAGTTAAGATTATTGGGAAGAAAACTGTCAAATTCTACTGGTAATACTTCTAGGAACAGGCCAATTTCATACCTTCACTAATATATAATCAACATTTATTTCCGTATGTCATTCACAGGTAGTCGCTATGCGATGATATTTCTGAAGATAACATTAGCGCATATAATACTAAAATACCGACTGAAGCCGGCCTCTAGTTTTACTTACGACGAGAAGAACCCGCTGAGAGTGAAGTACGGCGTTATGTTGAAACATATCGACCAATTCAAGGCGCAATTAGAATGCAGAAATTAAACTACTTTATGGGATAATTTTCATTGCAGAAAGAATCGTCAAGAAATAATTCATTCAGCTATTCAGCCTTACTGTTACTTCATTTCAATAAATGTATATGTAATGTAAATAAACTTTGAAGTATTCAGCTCTTTTTATGTTTATCATTCTTTAAGAACGGCTATTTGCTAAAAAAATCAAAGTCAAAGTCAAATAATTTTATTCTAAATAAGAAGTTACAAGCTTCATTTTTTTAACGTCAAATAGTTTACCACCGGTTCGCTAAATTTAAAGCCTCAGACCTGAGAAGAACCGGCGCAAGAAACTCAGCGGGACTTCTTTTTTTTAAAGTGATTGTTATATACAGATAACTTAATTTATTGCTGACAGTGATACTTTTGAAATAGCCTGGAGTGAAAATTACATTCCCAAGGCGTGCTATCATTCATAAAATCTTGAATTAGGTAATAATCTTTCATTATTTACTTAATTACTCAACAAATTATTTCACCAAACGAAAATGATGTATTTAAATAAATGTACTTTATTCAATATTAAGAGAATTTCCTACGAAAAGTATTTCTGCATCACTTTAACATACCAAAATGGAAAATTAATGCTGCTAATGAGATCATTTAAACACTAGTAACTAAACCTTAGTTTTTGTAAAATTGTAAAAAGTATAAAGTTATTTAAATATTTAACGTTTACTACCGTTGGGTTGATTACTCTTGGGAAGATTGTTTTTGAGAATAAATAAATTATGAAGACTGCAATTGGAGGGCTGGATCAAGTACGAGTTTCACTTATAAACTTCTTAAATCATATTCTTAAGTAAAAATTACAAATAATATACACTAAATTATTATAAAACTAATGTATCCAATATTAAAAACAAAAGTCTTAGGCTAAAATTCCATTCCCGTAGTCGTTATCATCAGTTTTCAGTTTTCAGG
The DNA here is from genome assembly GCA_019049465.1 of Dryas iulia moderata. Taxonomy (NCBI): domain Eukaryota; kingdom Metazoa; phylum Arthropoda; class Insecta; order Lepidoptera; family Nymphalidae; genus Dryas; species Dryas iulia. Next base: position 16,433,402 of record CM032424.1, on the reverse strand, counting down.
GGACTAGCGCTTATCAGACATACAATTTTTAAATAAAAACATCTGTCCGTCTATACGTAATAAATAAGTAAACATCTATTAAAAATGATACAAATACATCATTTAAATTACAACAATAAAATATAACTTGCAACAAAGTTACTTTTACAACTTGTAATTGGCTCGTGCAACTGCGATATTGCACTTATAACAAATTCACATGCTTATAGCCTTTATCTAACCTTTGTGATATTGTGGATTTCTATAGGTACCTACTTTATTTTTTTTACCTAAGACATTGAAAATACATTTCAAAGATTAAAAGCGTTTCGCGAAGAACTTCCATGCACTCTAAGTCAGGAGAGAGCAACCTATTTTTTTGCAGTGATCCTATCTTTACTTTGTCTTGGGGGGCCAAAACACTACTTAAGCCGGATAACATTAATAAGCGGGCGACATGCGGCCACGAGGACCGCGAGTTGCATACCTCTGTTATTAGCAATTAATCTGCACGTTCGCACTGCGCCATGTTATTAAAAATTTATAGCTAGCAATCTCTAATTACAATTAATATATTTTTTTAGATTTATAAACATATTGCAAGATAATTTTACTACTGAAGTTTTTTTCAACAACGTGCTGTAAATATCCAATCATAATAATTGTCTAGGCGCTCTAGAAAATAATCTTACGTTATTTAATTTAGTTACATTCAGTAAAACCTTTTGTCTTCAAAGTTTTACACATTTTACAATTTGAAAATCATTTTTTGGACCACGTCTACCTCAATCTCTATATGACCACAGACTATTATAATATTTATTGCAATATCTGAAACGTCGAATTTTTTTTTCAAAATTATTGAAAATATATTTTGAAACCAAGATTGAGGCATTAACTTAAGTAACCCGGTGGTAAGTTCTTTGACGTTTAGAAAACAAAGCATATAACTTCTTATTTTGAATAAATTTATTTAATTTTGACTCTGAAGAAAATACCACGAATACACTCTATTAATCTACTATAATAGTTATCTATCTCTAAAATAGTTTTATTTCTAAATTAGTCTTGTTTTGTACTATAAATGAAGTAAACTATATATAATTGTTAGTCACTAATTGCACAGTGCAGAGCTCGGGGCCGGCTTTGTCTCGCAAGTTAAGTGAAGCATCCTCATGCTCTCAGCGTGTCTGTCAGCAGTTTGTCGTCTAGCCGAGACATCTCGCCTCTCCGATGCAAATTACTTAATTAAATATTCAAATATATGCGTCATCCGTACTTTTTGTTTCTTTTGGGCAATTTAGAAATAGGCCATTGAAATGGTTGTCTTGGTCATCAAGTTTTTATTATACATGGTACGATGTCATCATGGCGTAGCGGCAGCTAGACAATTGGTTATGGGTTCGATTATTACTCGAGGATATTTAAGATATTTAAAGTATTTTCTTTTCTCCTGCCTGATGCCCAAGATAAAACGCGGCGTTGGGGGCTGCCACTCAAAAAGCAATGTCTATATTTAGGGATGAAAATGAAAACCTAAATATTTCTCTTTGACTATCCTGATGTGCGGAAGAAAATGCGAAGTTGTGTATATGTGTCATATACACAACATCAAAGGGCGAAGTTTTATATAAATAAAATAATAAGCACTTATAGGTAATTCTGTAATTGCACTATAGTGATGTTTTAGAATTTATTATTCACGAATTGGCTAGAATATTATACGATATTTTGCAAATATTTGGCGATGTCAACCGCCCTATACCCAAGAAGCAAGTGTATCGCGGTTTGTCGTCTGGCACCATACTCACAAGATATGTGAAAGCATATCCCCACTTTACAACAAGTTCTTTACAGTGCCAATTTAGCCACACATAGAACTAAACATGCTTAACTAGTAGGTATAACATAAAATATTCTTTAATAAAAGAATAATACTGTCTTTATGTTTTCCTATCATATTAGAAGATAAATAAGGAAATAGGAAAAATTCTTATGAACAATGCACTATACACAAGAGACAGTACTAACAAAAAATGTATATATTATAGTATACTTTAGCTGTTTTTCATATATTTTTATGAAAGTATAATTTTGGCCTGTCAAAATAATTCTAAAGTTGGATAGCTTTGTTGCTAGAAAAGGTTGTTCACCCCTGAAGTATTAATATATAAAAATAGAATTTTCCGTTCAATATATAATACTTTTCTTCTTCTCACACACTTAACTAAATCGGATTAAGGACATAAAATATTCTTAAAAAGATTAATATATATGGAAGTAAACCTCTTAGCGCCAGCTCTATGTAGGTGGAGTCCGTAGAGTCCCGTCAGTAGAGTTGAAAGCTATTAGCAGATTAATTATTAACTGATTTAACTGAAGATGAGTCAACTTATCCCAATGGGACGTTGTCGTCGGCGGTAATAGCCTCATAAATGTAGAAATCGCTAAGTTGCTCTCTTGGATATTACGTCGAGACGCTCTATAGTTAATCCTAGTGTTCAATTTTATTTGTAGTGTAACCTATTTCTTGAAGTTTCTTGTAAAATATTTTACTAATTATAATTTGAAGCTATTGGGGTATAGTGTGAACTCAGAGGTTATGGGTTCAATATTGATTGGAATAATTACTTATGATTTAATTGCTATTATTTCAACGAATTGGTAAGATTGAGCGCGGTGTTGTGTTTCGCCACTGAATAAGCAATGTGTTCAAATATTGACGAAAAATGAAGGATGCATTATCTTAAATCTAGTTTCTCTCTGTCTTGGTATACTCGTATGCATGTAGAATTTAAATCTTAAATCTGCTTTTATTCATAAATTTGCTATATTTTACTGCTAGGTCGGATTTAGAAGATTCGATTTTATATAAAGATCTCAGTACTAGACACCAACAATAGAGGAACACTAAGAAATTAGAAATATAATAATATTTTTAATATACAGTAATAACACAACTTCTATCAGCAATAGAATACGAAGTACAATCAATAACTTAGCTCCTATTGTAAAGTTGTAAAGTACTCTTCAAACTACAGATAACTCTCAGACGCAAGTTCACTCTGAAGTGACTTCCACCGCACTTGTCCTGGCCAAGAGCTCCAGTGTTTGTAGTTGTAACGCCCATTCAGATTACAATCTACGGCCATTGTTTCAAGCGAAACATCATTTACTATAGAAATGAAAGCCATCTTAGCGCAGTGAGAGAGTATCTGGCTGTAAACGTGATTCATAGTGGGTTCAATTTCCACGCAGGGGAATGGTTATATTTGAAATATTTTTTTTTATTTTGTCCCTATAGTAAAGGACGGCGTTACAGTCCAAAATTATCGTTGTTTTAGGTGGAAAGTGGAGAATGGAATGTCTTAATACTAATTTCTCACTGCATACCCTAATATTTAGGAAAAAAATTGCGTGAAATTGCTGTTTTTTACCATAGAAATGGAAAAGATTTTCATCTGAAGTAGGTAGGAATGAAGGCATCAGGTATATTATACATAGGCTCACGGTTTATTTCCCAGAGGAGCCATGTGTGACTGGCGCCAGGAGTTACTGCTTGCTTTTTAATATTGCTCATGTAAAGATCATCGCATTTATAAATGGCCCTCATCCCTGAGTATATTTCGTCCCTAATAAATCTAGAACTAGAAGTAAAATTACAGTATACTTTAGTACGTTGTGGCTAACGTGGTAGACGAAAACAGCGAACGCATACGCATGATGGCTGTAGGTTCGATTTTCTCCCGCGTGATTTTTTTTAAATAATTATTTTTTTTTTGCTGTAGTACTTAAAATATAGAGCGGCGATGAGATCCACCACGCAACACGCAATATTTTCGGGCGGAAAGTGCAGAATGGAGTATCGTAACGTTAAGTCCTCTAATTACCCTGTTATGTGTGAAGCGTGAAGCTATATATTTTATAGTAGCACCCTGATAATTTAAATAATGAGAAACAAGAGTAAAGACAAGTATAAGTATAGAAGCGTATGTTTTAATATCAGACAATTGCCCAGCCGAGCCGGTGCGATCTTTGCTTTACCAACAAAGTTAAATTTTTATTCATACAAATATACTGTAAGCTTAGAAAAGTTATAAAATATTGCCTCAGAGGGCGGTGTTTATCCGCAACATTTTGTTCTCGTAAAAATTATAAGTGCTTAAAGTAAAAAGTTTAAATCTGAAAAGGAAAAGCGCTTTATTTGTGAACTTAACAGATAATTCTTTTAGCGGAATCCCCGGCGGTTCGCGAACTTCCTAGAAGCTTTGTAAACATTGTTCGTACTCAGATATGCAGCTGTATCACAATGTGAGCGCCTCTTACACGTCACGGAGACGATACGAGAAAGACATGCTAAAAATTTATACAAAACGACCTAATTGAATTTGTAATTAATTTAACAATAAATTAAATATGTTTGAAACATAATATTTGCGCATGACAGTTATATTTGTATAACAGTATAAATAGAAATAAAATAATGTTCAGTATATTTTGTATATCTAGACTTAGATATTTAGAGTTCTAATTTTAAAAAACGTTTATATTATAAACTGATATCGATCTCTCTGGTTGTAAAGTACCCGTATCATAAATAGGATAGCGTCGATACCTCGTTTAGTTCCCCGGAGACATACACACTTGATTGTTTTCTTCACTATATGTATTTACTATGTGTTATGCTGGCATCATGTTGTTATCCCGTTTATTCTTTCATTGACTATATAGCTATTTATTTGAGAGAAACAGTGACAAGACACTCCGTTCTCCACTTTCATCTGAAATCGAGACATTGCCTGTTAAGTGGCGGAACTTAACGCCGCATTTCCTCTTACCAAAGTACCAAAGCATTAAATGTGATTAAGATAGTTTTTTGTAAATTTTTCCCTAATCTTATATTATTTTATATACTTTTCTAAATTTTTATAATAATTATTAGATTTTTTCATTTAACAATATGTATGAAATTTAAGGAGTAAATAGAGTTCACTTTCCACACAAACGACAACTCCAATACGAGCGCTTGTAACCGAGTAGCAGTCAACATCACTGTACTGAATATTTAACATTCTCGCGAGTACAATTTGAATCTACGACCGCCTGTTTTAAGATGTAATTAAACTTTCTGAAGCTTAACAATAAGTACACTTCGAATAAGTACACTTTCATATTACCGAATATTTAATGCTAGTCGTGACGCAGGGACTGTAAAGCAACGGTTGCAAAGGTTGTGGGTTCGATTTCCACTGGAGGAGTGGAAATATTTATTATTTCTATTTTCTTCTATCTGGTGTCAAGGCAAAGCGCGGCGTTAAGTTCCACTGCTTAAGCCTCCAAAATTCGGCGGAAAGTGAGGAATGGAGTGTCTTACCACTAGCTTTTCTTTGCTTACCGTACAAAAATTAGAAATAAAAAGCATATAAAATAGTAATGTACCTTTCGCCTTATAAATATTTTCACAAAGGATAAGTAAAATAGTTAACATAAAATCTCGTATAGGATAGAATAGAATATAGGTAATAATAAAGTCTCATAAAATTTAAATATTTAAATGTAACTTTTTACCATGACTACATTTTTGTATCTATATTAATAGTATAAATGGAAAAGTCCGTCTGTCTGTTGCGCTTTCACGGTTAGTTTGCTGGCCTGATTTGAATAAAATTCTGTATGAAGATAGTCGAAGTCTCAAAGTAAAACATAGGTCAAACCTAGACTTTTTTTTAGAAACCAACCTCTAACATCTAAAACCTTGAAAATGAAATGAATATTTGTATGAAAAATCTAAACCGCTTGATCAATTTCGACGAGTTTTCTTAGGAAGGGATTTGACGACGCAAGGTCACACGGCTTACATATTTTTCCATAACCAGCCTAGCCGCATGCAAGGCGCTAGTAATACATAAATTAAACTAACAGTCAACAAAATATATGACAGTTAAAGAAATACAAATGCATATACATACATAAATGCATACAGGCATACATACGAGTATGAACATACATTAACCAACGTAACAAGTAGTCAGCAAGTCGACATGTTACGTTTTTCATTAATAATATAAACGTATTGTTCTTTGCGCACAAAATAGGTCTCGAGTTCGCAAATTCACTGCATTCGGCTTCGCAGAGTAATTATACTTGGGGCATTGTGGCTGAATACGTCATGTACCACAATAAGCCCACTCATTCATAGCGCGTATGAGCATACTTTTCATTTTTCATCTTGTTCTATCCGCCTGTATACTGTATACTGTATACTGTATGCCATACGCTGTACAGTCAAAAGGGTACTTTTGACATTTGTATATGTAGCATTAAAGTGTGAAGAAATGTTCGTAGTTTTACTGATAACTGACCCAGTAAATGTGATGTTTAAATTTGAAATATATAATTTATTAAATTTTTTTATTAAATCAGCAATGAGATATTAACTGTAATGTGAATCTTAATCCTTATTTAATAAATGAGATTAGGCAAAGTACTTTGGCACTATAGCTAAAGAGTTGTAAAGAGTCCTTATTTTTTAAAATTCGTTTTACAGTAGACTCAATATTGGCGGAATCCAAAAAACAACTGATATTTATAACCATCCGATATTACTATACTTTTAAGTTACAAGTTTAAAGTTTGGTTAACTTATGCCAACTAACTGCGCTAAACTTTTCCTCTAAAGCGTGAAGTACTTATATGGCATGTACATCCATCAAATTTAACTGCTAACACTTACTATTCTTTAATTCTACTAATTGTAATAAATATAATCTTTATCAATGCTTGTTTTACAGCTTGAAGATTTTTCCCCCATAGAAGAGAAGCCAAGGAGAAACAAGTATTAAGACAGTCCGTTCTCCACTTTCAACTCGAACTTGAGTCACTGTTTATTAAAAGGCGGAATTCAACGACAACGGAATACAACTCAACGAAAATAATTCAAATGTAATCATTTTGCAAAGTCGTAACGAACCTGCAACCACTTACATTCACAATTAGACGCCGTCCCACTGCGCTACAATGTCTTCAAAGATTTTAATCGTTCAGTTAAAGAAATAACTTTCCTACACTTTTCTCGCATAACAGAGTGGTCAAGGAGAACTTAGTATCAAGACACTCTATTCTCCACTTTCCAACTCTACGTCGCTTTATTATTTCTTTATTTTTGATGTTTTTATATCTTGTCAGCGTATCTCGCACACATCAGGGTGTGCAGAGGGAACCTAGTGTTAAGACACTCCGTTCCCACACACCGCCGAAATCGGAGGCATTGTGTGTTATGTTAATATTTAATATTTCCAGCCCTCGGGTGGGAATCGAACCCACAATCAGTAGTTTTACAGTCACATTTTGAGCCACTGCGCCACGACTGGCCCCAATTATGGCCCTGGCTTTATTATTAAAGTAGCAATATCTGTTCACAACACATATCAAGCCGTCATTGTATAATAAGTATTCATTAAAATGTATCAAACGCAAACAAAGTTTAACCGGAGAATAAAATGACAAGAAAGCAATTATGAAGTTGGATTCGAGTCAACCTTTGACTGTCGCTGAGACGTAATTAAACTCGGCGGGAGCTTCCCGCTGACGGCGACTAACACTTGTGTAACACTTACTCTTGCCTGTAACTTTGTCTGCGAACTTTTGAATTGTTTCTTGGGAGATATGGAAATATATATTTTGTTAATAAATAGGTATTTATGATTTAAATATATTTGTTATTCTTAGGTTATATATTTTTTTTATTTTTTGATGAATTGACTTCTAAGTGTTTGTGTTAGTATACACTCTTTATTTTCAAGTATCGTTCGAGGAAATGTAAGTGTATAGAGATCAAAACATAACTTTCGCCTTAATTGTTTATATTATTTAATATTTGCATTGATATTGTTATGATTTATCTTTGCTTTAATATTTAAAAAATATGTAAAGGTTTACTTTCTAAATAAAAGAAAGTATACATGAAAACATGAGGACCCCGGGAGGAAGGCGTGCGTGTTGACTACGCCGCTAGGTATAAAGAATCAAGCAATATGCACGTACGATTTTCTACTTTTTATATTTTGCTATTTACAAATAATATGTAATTTCTTTACGAAAATTATTAATAATAAGCAAAAGATACCTTTTTAGGACATTTATCAAATTATTCAAAATTGTTATAATTTTAAACTAACAATAACATCACATACTTAGTTATATCATGATATTGTAGCAATTATATTGGTACGTAGCACTGTTTAATACATAATGGATAGACATCCGTATATTCACGGTAGAGTCGCTTTATTTCCGATGGGCGCCCTCGAGTAATAGAATATTATAGTACATAAGTCAGGAAATGGGAAACGCAATGGAGTGCGAGACGCAGAACAAATAAAAGTAACTAAATTAAGTCATCAACGTCGTCGGCCGCAGTTTATAATGAAATTGTGAGACCCCAAGACGAGGCCTGTTTACATTCACTTTACGTGCTCTCCAATTACAATTAAAACACTCTTCGTAATATTACGTTGACGTTATCAGTGCGTGTCGAAATTGACAAAAGTGAAGATAAATCACGGAAATTTTGAAGTGATTCATAATTGTCAACATATTTGAAATATATTAATATTTTTAAAGTTTTATTAAATGCTTACGAATGCATACTTACGAATGCTTAACGGTAAGAACGCTTCATTGGGTTTCAAGAGGTGCAGGTTCATATCCTGATTCGTTGTAATTTTTATACGTATTCTAAAAAGGTTTGCGTCTGAAATATATTTATAGAACGTTTATCTCTCACTATTATAATTTGGTTGGCCAAGTGGTGTAATGACTTCAGACGGGGATAGAAAGGTAAAATCATATAAAAAAAAGATCAGGCCATCGACATGTAATGGATTACAGCTATACTAGTGAATTTTCATTTAGTGGTTAAACAAAAGGTTCTATGTGCAATCCTCTTTTAGGTAATTTGCACCATAAGTACCATTATGTACATCTAATATAATATGTATTTACTTGTGTATATGTTACTTGAGTTTAATATTTATTATTATACTCTATATACAATTAAATATTGTTATAATACTTTAATAACAACACGAAAGTTTAAATAAAGATCATTTATACTAAGCAATAACGAAGATGTTATATGTAATACATTAAAGCATTTCCTTTCATAAAACGATTTCATACATATAATTATATTACATACATATATGTACATAAGTACGTTGTATACAATACGTGATCTCTTAATCTCAATCTCAGGAGTATTTCTAAAGTAGGGTAGTAAATTATTCGTCCTCGTGCGAGTCGAATGTTATAATGGATACTACAAAGAGGCCATTCATTAATTACATTTCGGGATGGGATCTTACTTGATTACGGCCTGCGAGAGAGAGGATGCTGTGGAATGCGGATCTCTGAGTGGAAGATTATATATAACTAGCTGTGCCTCCGACTTCATCTGCAATTTTATGTAAATAATATTTCTAAAATGAACATAGCCTAAGTTACTCTTTATTGCATTAGCTATCTGCCAGTGAAAATCATGTCAAAATTCAAATTAAAAATTCAATAAAAGTTATTACTGTTTTTACAAAAATACAAGTTATAAAATCAGTCTATCTAAATGCGAATAACGAATCTATCGTTCTACTCGTTACTAGTGGCCCGGTCGCGGCTTCGTCTGCGTGAACTACACAACTATTTCACTACAGACACTCGCCGCCGCGCCTACCTTACGTTAAAACCTTTAAAGTTATCAATATTTCTCTACAATATTATGCATATATTTTACATTTAAACCTTATTTTTGAATCATTTCATCTATTAAAAGAAACCGCAAGATCAAAGCATATATGTACAGGCAGACGCGGGAAGCGACTTTGTCTTATACTATGAAAAGATAGTTCTGCAGAAATTGGCAAGAACAAATAAATGGACATGCGTTTGGTATATGCATCGTAACGAACATAGGCATTTAGTAAAAAAATGTTATTTTAATATTACAAACAGACACTCTAATTTTATTTATTTGTATGGATGTATGTTCTTTTTAGCTACTGACATTTTTAAAACGTTTTTAACGTGATCTTGTCATACACGACTGCTCTTTTGACTTGGTGGTTAATGACTCTGGCGGCAACACTGTAAACACAAATATACATTCTAAATGTTGATATTTTTATTTATATATGTTGAAGCCGTCGTGGTCAACAACTGACTGTAAAAACTGTGGGTGGAGGTTCGATTTCAATTCGCTAGAATGACTATATTGTTTTCGTTGATTATAGTTATAGTACCTACATTTCGTTACGCTTTGTTACGATAAAAGATTTATCTAAGCTTTTACGCTATGCACACAAATTGATCACTCTCAATGTCTTTCAATGTGTCTTTCAATTTATCTTAAAACCTTTAAAAGGGCAAAAAGTTAGTAAATGTTTTTACTTAAGATATCTCTAAGTTTTCGTACATATATACGCAGAGAGGGAATAATAATCGAATCACAAAGTAGGTATCTAGGCAACCCTCAACCGGCAACCGGCATCCACCCACAGCGCACTGGAGCGCTCGCGAGCACGAGCTCGTGTAATAAGTTTTCGACAACATTCCACGGGAAGGAATAATTGTATTATAGCAAAATTTTCCACACGTCGTCTCGATACGCAACAACTCAACTGTCTTGAGTTATTTTGATATGGAAATTTTACATATTATGAAATGTGATAACATTTTTACACACAGACACAGGGGAAAAATGTTTGGCTATAAAAGCGGTGATTGTGGGTTCGATTCCCACTTGTAATGAAACAGGAATGACTATATTTAAGTTTTCTTGTCTTCGCTCTGGTATTTAAGATTAAACACAGTCTATTTGAGAACGAAATGTAGAGGAAGAAGTTTCTTGACGTTAGGTTCTCTCTGGCTACCCTGCTATGCGGTAAACAGTGTGAAGCTTATTAAAAATTTAATTTGGTATCTTTTTGTAATTATTTAGCGAGAGTGACTGGTAGACCAGTATGTCAAACAAATGACCAGAATGTTAAATGTATCCAGCTTAACCGTAATAAATCTAGATTATTTATTATAGGGACATATTTACTTACGTAATATTTTAAATTGAATATTTACTAGCCAAAAAAAAGGAATTCACATTTTTTATTTACCTCAAAAGTTGAAATACAAAGTGAAATTAACAAACAAGAAATACAACAATGCTAAAAACATGTCACCGCCTAAAAAAATATATAGTTTGATATAACTGGTCAAAACTGTGTTTCTTTGTGGTTTAACTCCTTCTGGGCTATTTGTAGTAGATAGTCGCTGACATTTGGCAGGGATATCGAGCACAGTGTCTTGTCTGCTGTCAAGTTTTTTGGTAGCAATTGTAATTGTAGTTTTGAAATAAATGGTAATTAAATAGTCAAAAAGTGCCCATAAACTTAGGCTGTGGAACGTTAAATGTTATGTTAGTGTTAAGTATTTGCTTTTCAAACTTTTTTAACATGTAATAACAATAAATATGTACTTCGCTCAGCACTTCCCGCTATGCAGAGCAAAGAGGCGGTTCCTAGTTAAAGCACTTTAAATTTATACTATATATATACACAAAACATTAAACTTTCAGAATATATGGTTATTACAATGAATACCGGTTTACAGTAACCATTAGCACATGTCGTGATGACATCCCATTAGATAACTATCAACTGCACCGGCCGACCGCCGGCGCGATGGAACGGTTATTATACACACTAAATGTGGGTTCTCTCAACACGCAATATGTCGATTTTGGGCGGAAGATGGTAGACGGAGTGTCTGGTCACTAGATTCCCTCTGATAGCTTTGTGGAAAAAAACGAGCAGATGTACTAGTTTAAATCGTTTATATTATGTAAAATATTTAATTATAATTGTAATTATTTCAAGTGGCCAGTCGTGGCCCAGTGGCACAAGCGTGTGACTGTTAACGACTGTTTGTGGGTTCGATTCCCACTCAAGGAGTGGAAATTATATTTCTATTTTCTTCGCTCTGGTGTCGAGGTAAAGCGCGGCGTTAAGTTCCGCCACTTAACACGCAATGCCTCCGGATTCGGCGGAAAGTGGGAAACGGAGTCTCTTAACACTAGGTTCCCTCTACCTACCCTGCTGTGTGCTGTATCCTGCACACAGCAGGGTAGGCGGAGGGAAGCGTAAAGCTTAATTATCTCATTTTTCATTAAAAAGTTAAATATGAATATAAAATGTAATCAGTAGATATTTTATATCTTAAGTGAACTTCAACGATCAAAATTTAATTTCATTTGTAATTCTTGGTAATCTTTCACAGCTTATTACTATTAAAGATATTGTTTTAGCTTCTTAGTTTTGTCTTGCATAACAAATAGTCAGTGATAACAAATAGTCAAGAAGTTTCGTTTTTCGCTTTCAGTTCGAATTCGTGGCATTACGTGTTGAGTGGCGGAACTCAACGTCGTACTTTGTCTCTAACAAGGGTAGAAAAATAATTTACATTTTTTTTTTTAGCTTCACGCTGTATCCCGCACACAGCAGGGTAGGCAGAGGGAACCTAGTATTAAGATACTCCGTTCCCCACTTTCCGCCGAATTCGGAGGCATTGCGTGTTAAGTGGCGGAACTTAGCGCCGCGCTTTTACCTCGACACCAGAGCGAAGAAAATGGAAATATTAAATATTTCTACTCCTCGAGTGGGAATCGAACCCACAACCAGTCGTTTACAGTCACAAGCTTGTGCCACTGGCCACGACTGGCCACCTGGCAATAATTTACATATAATTAATATATAATATCATAATAGAATATTTCTAGAATAGAGGTGTAATTTTATACATACTTGTATTTCAAGCTGCATGTATAACGTACGTACATAAATACGTTGTTTATGTTTTGAAAATAGGAACATTGTATAATTATAGCTAATTATAGAATATTATTTACGGTGCAATACACTTTATGGCGCATATGGTTATAATCATAATAAATGTTTACTCCTCATTACATGCTGTGTAGTGTACCACTAGATGTACTACTTTGTTACTTATTTTAATAAGGTATCTTATGTATACTTCAATTTTGATTTATCAATATCAAAAAATGTGTAGGAAGAGGAGACCGGAGTGGCTCGTCTCTAGATTCTCTCTGGCTACCTTGTATTTGTGAAGATGGAAAAAAATTGAACGCAACAAGATTCGAACAGGCGCCTCTAGGTAACCGTTTAAGTGCGCTAACCGTTAAGCCATGCGTTCGACGTCCGATTGCGTCGAAATTGTTCTACGCTTATTGTTACGCTTATATAATTTCTTTAAGCTATAGTTTGGCAAGATGAAATGTTGTTCATGAAATATCTTGAAAGTATAATTCACATTTAATATGACAAACATTTTTTGATATTTCTACTTTAAAACATTACATAATACTCTAAAATATATGATTTTTGTATTTGATCCTATTGCATAAGTGTGCTTTAAGCCTTGTGCTCTCCTCCGTACACGAGCGGCTTTGCGAAGCAGTGTCACGTTGATAAATACGCAACAATGAATGTGCTTATTCTGCCTAATGTTGTGTAGCGAAAATAAATCTTTAAGGAAAGCGGTGGTTCTTAACGAGAGCTTATCCTGGTTCGTAGCATAAGTAAGTAATTACCAATATTATAAAATTTTGCTTTTAGTGGTCTTCACAAGAATTTATTGAATTCGTTTTTATTTTTTTTTATATTTTACTATTTTTTTTAATATTCAAATATTATACAAACTATGAGTAGTATTTGTGATCGGCAATTTGACAAGGTGAAAACTTTTGTAACTCCCATAAACGTGTATCGCTATCCTTTTCTTTTGTGTACAGAAAGGAGAAAAATGTAAGCTATATGATCATATATCATCCGAGAAATGACATATATAAAATTATATATGCATTATACATCTTAAGAAACAGTATAGAGTATAGTTACTAGTATATACATACATATGTAGGTACAGTTCGCCCCGAGCTCTTTGCAACGCAATGCACGCATGGTGAATCCATGGAATGCTATGGAGTAAATAGGTAAATGCTATCTGTAGTTAACGCCACTGCAGCCTAATACGGCGTTAACTTTCGATAGTTACGGGTTCAATCCGACTTGGCTAAAAACAAATATTTATATAAAAAAAATTATAACTATTCTCTTTTTCTGTTCATAATTACGAGCATTATAAAAATGGCATTCATTAATTTATGTATGTGAAATTAGCCTAAAGTGAAGTCAACAAGGAATGCATATACAAGTCCAAAGTACACACGACTTAGGAGTTTGGTATTTGCAAGTTACCAGCAACTACTATACTAATATATATTAACTCTCCTGAGGCACACTTTGTTCACTGTGACCCCACCACAAGAGAGAATGTGCATATTGCTCTATTGCAACTAACTTCTGCAGGATATTTAATATATACGTTAGCTTAATATAAAAGTTTAATTAAAATAATATAATAAACAGGGCATCGTGACGCAGTGGGATAGCGCTCACTTTAAATGCTGTTAGTTGTGGATACGATACCCACCCTAAGGAATTATTTTGATTTCGTGCTCTGGTAACACAAAGCACAGCAATGAGTTCTGCCATTCAACGTGCAGTATCTCGAATTCGAACAGAAAATATTAAACGAAGTAATTTTAACATTTTAACATTTGTCTCTCATTAGCCTGCTATGTGTGAAATCAAAAAAAAAAAATCTTTAAACGTATTGTCGTTAAATCAAGTCAATTTTGGATTCAAATTGTTGCTCGAAAAATGTTCAACTGTTTTTTAAAACATAACCTGGGTAAAAAAAATGGATAAAAAATATAACATTAATATATTTAGTTCCTACTAATTAACTAACCACTAATACTATTCCTACTAATTCTACAAAGAGAAACCTTAACCTAATATTAAACACGACACGATATGCGCGCGAGTGTATTAATATTTACTCAAAAACAAGCTTCCTCTACATTCAGCATAAATCATCGAACAACGTTGAAGAATGTCTTCTTACACAACGAGATCTTTGGAAAATTCATATTAAATTTAATGAACGAATCCACTTAAAACTTTGCCCATTCTTCACGGCGGGGGTGCGCGGGGGTGCGCGGGGGTGCGCGGGGGGTGCAGGGGTGCGGGGTGACTCTACTCTACTCCACTCTACACGACGCGCGAGGTTTCTCTTCATAAATCACGTCGCCCGCGCTTCGCCACTTCCCCGCTTGTAACGCCACGTCGTTTATAAATAGTCTAGTCGAAAATTCATTTCTCATCACTCAGGTTTTTATGACGCGTGGTACTAAATATATTGCTTATCTATATTTCATGTATTCTTTTCTTTTTGTAGCTTGGACACAAAAATATTAGAAACTTTTTCCTGAAATGTATTTGAACCCCCGACATCGACATTATGTCAGACAATCAGTAACTTGTAATTCTTAAAACACATGGTTTAATAAGTAATCACAATATTGCTCATATATTTAATAACCAACATGGTTTTTTTAACAGCTTCTAACTTTTCTAGCACTATACGTCTTAAGGAGCTAGTGTCAAAACATTCGACACGATCTCCACTTTCCGGCCCAAGTTGGGGCATAACGTGCTGAGTGGCGAGTCTCAAATCTTTCCTACAGGCTCACCTGTGCCATCGCACCCGCAACCAATCGCATTTCACAGTCGCTGTCCTACTGCACTACAACGACCTCAACTACTTATGAAAATAAAAAACACTACATATTTATAGAAATTCTATTACTTTCAAAAGAAAAACGAAAGACGTTGCAGACGTGAGGGTCAGACACCACTAAATAATTCCGATTGAGAACAACAGAGTGCCTTCAGGTGGCAGTTTACGAGCGCTTATATCAGTCGTTACTCGTTACGTAGTTACGGCGTTACACAGCGGTAGTTAAAGTGAACGCTCTCGTACCCTGCACTGAACTGCAACTTTACTGGCAAAGCATATGCGGCTAGTTATTGCTATTCAAATGAACTTTAAGCTCGGAAAACCAACTTGTTAGAGATTTATTGACGGCGATTACACTTCAAAGAGACTTTATACGTGTCTGACTAAGTTTAGTCGGTTCTGTGTGTAACAAACTTACTACTACTTGGCTTGTTAGTATGAATGTATGTGGAATATTTGAGCTGTATCGGTTCATAAATTTGTATTATAAAGTTATATTTCTTTTACGAGAGATTAGACAGATTTTTAGAAGTTGGATGGCATTTGATTCTTAGCGTGTTTGGTCGTGGGTTCGATTCCCACTCCCAGTGGAATGATAAAAAAATAATTATTGTCAGTTCTTGTCAACAAACTAAGCAACTAATCTCGTAGGGCATTGAGGTCCTCAATATGCATTGTGTTGATTAGGAAAGAGGAGAACGGAGAGTCTTTACAGTAAGTTCTCTCAGATTATCTTAAAATTATGAAGCTAAAAAAATATTTCGTTTACTTTTACTCTCAAACTCAACTTTCTAAACATTTTAAGAACAATGTGAGGATGACTTTTTATAAAGTAATTTAAATATAACCCTCCGATATAAAGCCGATCCCATAACCAACTTACAAGTGTATAGACGTATATATAAAGAAATAATGTTTTTACATAATTTTGCTATATTTTTTTATAAGGTTCAAAATTATTTTTAGTCCAACTGTATGCTGTATTAAATGTAACATGCAGATATATACGCTCCGCTCTTCTAGTGGATATTACACTAAGTGTAAAAAAACTAAGTTATTAAATCCATCTTGACGCAGTTAGACAGCATCTAACTGCAAACGTAATGATGTTCGGTTCGATTTCCACTTTTAGAAAGAATTATAAATTATCTTCATTAGCTGTTAAGTTGACATTTACACGCCATTTCCCAATTTCATGCTGAAAGCGAAAAACGGAGTCTCGTTTGAACTATGCGGGAAAAACGAAGCTAACAATAATAACATATTAAGCCAATCAAAGGAAACCTGCCAATTTAGTATAATAATATTAAGCTTGTAATTTGAATAGCATTCAGCAATACCAATAGATCCGAAGATTACAATCTAAGCTACCGCCACTAGTCCCGTGCGCCCGTAGTGCGCTCGTGCGGCCGTAAACTATTCGGGCGTGGCGTGTTACTGCTTAATTAATGCCGTGTACAGGCATTACATCGGGTTAGCGGAATTTATTGTGTTTTGTCAATGTAAATAAGTCATTTGACTATAGGATTATACTTATTGCTATTTTTCTTTAACATTTGTTTTATAAGTGTTGAAATTTTTAAAATTGTTAATGGTTAAAAGACATTTAAAGAAAACGTATAAAAATTTGAACGCAGCAGGATTCGAACCCGCGCTTCATTCACGGTATTCAGAAAGCGCTCAAATTTTTATACGTTTTCTTTAAATGTCTTTTTCAATTTTCCTAAGTGTGGAAATTTTTAAAAATGTTTAAAAAGTTGTTAATGCTTGTTGAGGCGGTCATGACGTAGTTGAACAGCGTCTGACTATAAAACGATGATTGTAGGTTTTGATTCCCTCTCTGGTATTTATTTAAGACTACTTTTATGTCTTTGCTCTGACCTAATATAAAACGCAGCCATAAGTTCCGCCACTTAACGGAAAGAAGAAAAGTGAAGAATTAAGTATATCAATACTGGGGTATCTATAACTTTCCTACTGGGAGGGAAAAAGCGTGAAGCTGAAAAAAGTATAACACATATGAATAACATATATGAATAATATTTATCAATAATATTAATTTATTATTTACTTTCATTAAAATATCTATTATTTTGTTATAGACTTATCTATTAATCAGAGCTTGCTTTTATCATTTTTCAGTTCTAATCTATTTTCATGACTACAGGATGTAAGGAGAGGAAACGATGCTTAGGCAAGCGTAGTGCAGGACGTCCTGCTGCACGGTGGAAACACAATTCGAAGAAGGTGACAGTGCATGTATGGGAACTTCCCAGTACAGGGATAGTTGGTGCTTTTTCAGAAAGGAATGTACAGTAGTGAATGGCAATAGGTTGAAAAAAAAAGTAATAAGTCTACGAAAATTTAAAAATTAAAACATTTCGATGCATACAATGAGCAGTTCGACGTGATGCCACTAGTATCAAATTTTAAAATATGCTTAAATCAATCAGTTAGTAGATGCTTAAGAAAATAAAGTAATGCTACAACTAAAATTGTAATGAAGAAAATCTGAGGTCTGGAACGTCTGATGAAATTCAAAGACAAAAATAGACTGCACTAATAAAAATTGTAAATAGCAATAACATTTGCACGCAAAACGCAACATGCACGGAGTTTCACGTAAACGAATCTACAAAGCAACTAGTTGTACAAAATATATAACAACAACCGTATCAAGCAAACAAACACTATAGGATCACATATTTTCAAATAAATTAAAAATTAAAATTTCTATTTCAGATTTAAATGTATCACGTTGTCTGAAACTCGAAAGCATTTGTTTCTCGTGCAATAGAGCTTTCGTAATGAATAGAGCTTCGTCCTCGAGATAATGTCCGCTTACTTCGCTCTCATTGTTTTAGATTTGGACAAAATAAAGGCTGAGTAAGCAGCGGGTCGATGCCAACTGGAAACTCGGCAAAAATATATACACAATTGCGCATGTTCCCTTTGCACTAGACTCATTCATTCTTATATTGTGCTAATGCAAGAGAACAGAAACATATGAAACTAAAGAATTCTTTATTTTTTAAATTGACTTTTATTTCATAATAATAATTTCCGTATCATACTATATAATAGCCGTATAAGCGGAAGTGTATAGTGATGATCTGATACTGATGCTCGATTTCAGTATCACCATAACATCTTAATACATTGAAAAATATATTAGTGCGATACTTTCCCTATGCACCGCGGCCCCTGTACACCTAGCTACGCCACTTAATTTAACACCGTGGCGGAATTTAACACCGTGTTTTCTTCAAGGTACCAGAGAAGACAAATAAAAGTAATTGAAATTATATATTTCATTCCCCAATATCCACAAAATCATTTAATTAATAAATTTATTTTTCTAAATTAGTCTTGACATTTATTTTTTTTGCCATATAAAATCAAGTAGTCTTTCAAAAATAGTTTACTCCCAAAAGTTTTAAAGGAAATAAATATATCAGATTAACTAAAATAATTCCATGCATTTCCAACAGGAGTAGTCATTCTGCACATCCTACTTTAAATACATAGCAGCTAGGGTAACCTATTAAGGCACTCCTTTCTCTAAGATGAAGAATACACCTTTAGTACGTTCACGAATATTATTAACTTAAATAAATTATTTTTTTTGTCATGAGTAGATTATATAACATAAATGCACTTTAATTATGCTTTCGTAAGTTGTGAAACCGGTCGCTTTTAATATTATTAGCAAATAGTCTATTCAAATATAATACTTGGTGCAGCATTTTCTTGTGCACACAGAACGTGTCGCTGCACTCGCTCCACATATCAGGGGTTGTAAAACTGTTTCTAATACTAGTAAAATTGTTTGTAAGCTGCTGGTAGCTGAATATTAATAGAATCTTTTACGCTTCGGGAAAATGCAGCTTACAGTGTATAAGTTAACTCGTGATTGAAGTTTATTTGTAAAAATTACTCGTAGAAAACTTTACAGAATGTAACTGATTTTTAAAAAAACATATATTTTTTTACGAAGCAGCTTTGACCGCTAAGCTACAATTTCTACATCCGGCTGCGTCGAATTTATCATGCACTTATTACAAATATATTACTGTAGTCCTATTTGTCATTTCGGCACAGATTTTTTAACATATGTCTTCTTCTCTAGGATATTATTCAACTTAATAATGTTATATAGGGGCCAGTCGATGCGCAGAGGCACAAAGTGAGACTGGAAAGCGACTGGTTGTGGATTTGATAAGTTTCGCCATTTAATGCCTAAATAATTCGTCGGAAAGTGGGTAACGTAGCGGCTTAGCTAGCTAGATTTCCTTTGCCCACCCTGCCGTGTGCAGGATACAGCGTGAAACTAAAAAGAAAAGCAAAAAAATACAATATTATATTATTCAAAAAACAATCGTTTGACAAAAAGGTTTACTATTTATTAAATATTATTAACATTTTTTTATTTACATAATTTAAACCATTAACAGGTGACTTTGTCAGTTTTTTAAATATTATTATTAGAATATATATCTTTACCTATTTTATTACAATATTTCAATTAAAGTGATTGTCAAAAAACGTTTCAATATTGTATCATTAAACACACTCACCAGTAGAAGCTCGTTGTCAAATAACCGCCTGGAGCAGTGGCATCGCAGTCGCGTAATACGTTCCTGGGATTTCCAATTATTACCCATTTGTATAGCCTGTGTTAGCGATATTTTCGATATAAATCGCCTTAATCAGTTATTACTTCAACTTTTATTTTGTTTACTTTTAGCTTCACGCTATATTCCGCGCACAGAAGGGTAGGGAGGATGAACCTAGTGTTAAGACACGCCATTTCCCGCTCCGCTCCGCTGAATTCTGAAGGCATTGCTTTGCGTTTGTAGTGGCGGAACTTGCCGTGCCGTGCCTCGACGCTATAGCGAAGAAAACGGAAAAATCTAATATTTCCTCTCCTCGCGTGCGAATTGAACCCAGTATCGAATCGAAACAACCAGCCGCGTATGTGCCCCTGCGACACGTTTGGCCTCTTCAATTTTTACTGTATACTATTATTATTATAAATTATTAACAACCTATCTGTATTGCAGAGTGCCAACATCGGAGTGTAAACGCGATTGTTTGTGACTTCCATTCGCCCGCACATTGCAATGAAGGTAGATTGTATTAATATCATTTTAAATTCTTCACTCTGGTACTTAAGGCAAAACGCAGCGTCCAGAGAGATAACTTTAAGTGATCATTTATAATGAGTGTAAGCTGATTTTAAATATCCAATACAAATATCCTCAAAAATGAACAAAAAGTTATGATTTTCGTATACAGATCGATTGGTTTAGTTAAAAAAGCGTGGCGTTGATTTCCGCTTCTCAACATAAAATGTCTTGGAGCTTGGTCGGATAATAGAGACCTTGACACTAGGATCTCACTGACTATTGCGTTAAGCTGCATAAAACATGTAAAGGTATTATATATGTTATATTATACTATCATTATAGTACTGTTCGCAAAATGGGTTTTATTATTATACTAATAAATAAAATATTAATATAAATGTAGCAGAACTGCTAACGATATTGTACATAATAGAATGTCGATGACCGCCCTCTTACCTTCAAGACGTTGCCGGGTCTTTGAAATTATTAAAGCGCAAATTACTTTCTTTAATTAAATTACTTTAAAATGAATTATAATTTTAAAAAAAAATATTGTGGCGCAGTAAACACGGTTCTCTTGTTTCTTACGCGACCTTCCTACAGTATCATTGATACTCTATTAACAAAGGTCGACCGAGGTTTCCCTTTACTTCTCCTAGGACTTACCTCTGTTTCATACATTGTCCTCCCTTTCCTGTCCTACCGGTCCAAATCACCGAAGCTCATTCTTCTCTCTTTTTTGTCTATCTTAAAATAAATGAGACCGTCCTGGCGTAGTGGGACAGCATCTCCTGTAAAGCGATGGACGTGGGTTCCATTCTTCAGGCAATGATTATTTTTTAAATTTGCATTTCTTCGCTCCTGTACCGAAGGCAAGCACGGCGTTAAGGTCCGCTACTTAACTTGCAATATCTCGATTTCAGATAGAAAGGTGTTTTGTGCAGAGAGGACCTATCCTCTCTGACTACCTTGCTATGCTGGAAAAAGTCTGAAACTATTAAAATATATATTTTATACGTTAACATATTACGTTAACGACATAGCACTTAAATATATTTTACTCATTTTATTCAATTTATAATAATATAACTGCTCCTGACGTTGCTGACACGCTTAGCGCTGAAATCATTTAATATTATCTTAATTGTGATTGATCGCCGTTTACTTTGCCTATTAAAAACCAATGAATTAAGTACAATTGGTTTCCAAACCGTTCCTTTATTAAAACCTCGGCGTCCTTCACGAAAAAACGAAATTAAATTATCTTTGAAGACGCAAATTGCCTGCGAAAAATCTTAGAAGTAATTCAATTGTTAGTAAAAATATTTTCTAGGACAAGCTGTTATTTGGTAAGAGGGAAAAGTAGAACTTTAAGAAATTCCTCAACATCGGAAGTTTTAATTAAGCGCTTTAAATGGCTCTAAGAATTCATAGATATTGCTAATTTTATTTTTAAATTATAAATTTACAAGCATTTTCTTTATTACAAATTCTAGGGGCCAGACGTGGCGCAGACGCACAAAGTACGACTGTAAAGCGACTGGTTGTGGGTTCGATTCCCACTCGAAAAGTGGAAATATTTCATATTTCCAATTTATTTGCTCTGGTGTCGCTCTGGTGTCGACGCACGGCGTTTAATTTCGCTACCTAACACACAATGCCTCCGTACTCGGCGAAAAGTGGGGAACGGAGTGTCTTAACACTAGGTTCCTTCTGCATACCCTGCTGTGTGCGGGATACAACGTGAAGTAAAAAAAAATTATAACATTATTAAATAATTTGGACAACGTCTAACTATAAACGCGAAATTTGTGGGTTCGGTTTCTACTTGAAAGTTTGATTATATGTATATTATTTTCATTATTCCGCTCTGCTTAACGCCACCCTTTGTTTTACCATAGTGGAGAAATGTAAACAATATAAATATGAATAATACCTCCTATCCATAATCTTACCTTCAAGCAGGAATAATGTAAACTTAACTTACTCTCATTCTATCTGTGATCTGAAAAGTGCTTATCACTGTAACTTGAGTATGTATGAACTTAGTTTTAGAAACTATGTTTTAGAAATGCGAATTTATTGTAATATTAAGTCAATGTTAAGAATATATTCGAGTATTACTAAGTACCTCCAAGCAGTACGTATACTATATTAATGAAAATCAATCATAAATTATAAATTGTAAGTATTTTTTTGTTTCAATAAAATAAAAGGATGTATAATTATTTTCCAAAATATAACGCTGCAGTGTATCACCAGTCACTAGTTACAATAAACTCCATACAGCAATACCACCCGAGGGTTCTCACATCCGTCCAATATTTTGATATGCCTCATAAATATTTATTAACATATTACATATAATTTTGTTTTGCGCCAAACATTATGTATGAAACAAAAAGAATTTCTTTGATCTGACATTTTGTGAAGATCCCAAGACATATATTTATATTATTATTTGGCATCTCACTCTCTGAAGCTGCGAGGATCAAACTTACTACCATAGCATAGGCAAATACTTGTCAAGTGCTTATTATTTTATTATTAAATTAAAATTTCTTTACACTCGCTAGATTTGGGAAGTAAGCTAATGAATGCGTGGCGAGAGTGTTACGGTACGTGTGATCGGACGACACAAACGGAAGTTGATAGAACAATCAATGACGTGAAAGAAAAAAAAACTAAAGGAAAAGGAAATTTAACAAAGATCAAGAACAACAAAGGCACGAAGCCGCGTCCGTGGATAAGAAAAACTCTTTATAAAAAAAACGGAAGTTGATAAGATGATATAAATTAGTGGAGATAGAAAGAAAGAGAGAGAGAGAGAGAGAATTATTTACTTTTAACATTGTAAAATGTTATTTACACACGAGAGAAATTGAAAAACACATTTAGGAAACGTGCCATGGGTTCACACAGCTTAGCGGTCAGACCGCTTGGACGGTTTCTAAGAGGTGTGGGTTCGAATTCTAATGCGTTCAGATTTTTATACTGTATTTCCTAAATGTGTTTTTCAATTTGCTAAGCTAGTTACCTTTCATATAATACTCCAGTGACAAAAGATTCATGAGCTTCACTTCAGTCGTGTGGTCTAAGGCCCACTTGTCTTACTTTTAGATATCCACACGTATTCAAACAAATTATGTTATATAGTTAATAGTTAAGTTTAGTTGAAATCGTTTTACTAATTGCGCGGTCCTGTAGAACCGAAAACAAGTTATGTAGTGGCTGAAACTCGATTAAAATTTCCCACAATTCACTCACTAAAGTTAATCCGAAATAAACTTTTAACTAATCATTTTATAATAATTTAAAATTAAATCCAAAAATTAGAATTTGAAACATTGAAATTCAAATAACAGATATTAGCGCCGTAAAAAAATCAAGATTTGAATATTTAAAATAACTGCTTTAAAAATGGACAGTTCCTGAAAGCTGTAACCTCAAACTCTGTTACGTTTTAATTTACTTTCAATTTATAATTATTTACTTCGGTCAATTAATTTAATTACTTTATGAAATTTATAACATTTTAATTATTTCAAAATGGAGACTCTTAGACTCCTTCAGACCATAAGACAAAGCGCAGCGTTAAGTTCCGCCACTCTACACATAACCTCTTATTATTAGGCGGAATTTCATGATACTACGTTCTCTCAAACTGCCTTGCTATGCAAGAAAAAGCATGAGACTGAAAAAATATGATTCATATATTTTTAAATAAATATCTGTTTATATTTTACTATTGGGGCCAGTCGTGGCGCAGAGGCACAAAATGTGACTGTAAAACGACTGGTTGTGGGTTCGATTCCCACTCGAGGAGTGAAAATCTGTAATATTCCCATTTTCTTCGCTGTGGTATCGAGGCAAAGCGCGGCGTTAAGTTCCACCGTTTAACATGCAATGCCTCCAAATTCGGCGGAAAGTGGCGAATGGTTCCCTCTGCCTGACGGTAGGGTACCGTGTGCGGGATACAAGCGTGAAGCTAAAAAAAACAAAAAAATAATATAAATTAAATATATAATTACAAAAGCTATTTAGAATCGTCGTGAATGGACGCAGTTAGTGTGAAAATGTTTTTGTCACAGTACAAATGCGTCGCGTCGCGTCGCTGCGGCACTACTCTGATTACTTTAACGTTCCTAGTTCTCATTGTTTAGGACGCGCCCGACAATGCCGCTTCGGTCGCTTATAGAAATAAATGTAATACAATTATGCATAATGCTTACGTTATAACGCAGTGGGACAGTGTCTAAATTTAAGAGCGATGATTGTGGGTTCAGATCTCGCTCGGGGAAATGTTTATAACTATGTTAATTTTATTTCGAATTACCCACTGCACATGCACTACAACAACACTTACAAACAACATGCACTTGATTACGGGCAAAAAGTTGGGCCCTCTGTCTATGCTTTTCTAAGGCTTCCTGTCGTTAATACATGATGATTTTAAATGATTGTTTTACGTAACATTCCCTATAATATAATAAAAAAATAAATAAAATATAAACTCACCAGTCGTGGCCCAGTGGCACAAGAGTGTGACTGTAAACGACTGGTTGTGGGTTCGATTCCCACTCGAGGAGTGGAAATTATATTTCCATTTTCTTCGCTCTGGTGTCGAGGTAAAGCGCGGCGTTAAGTTCCGCCACTTAAAACGCAAGCCTCCGAATTCGACGGAAAGTGGGGAACGGAGTGTCTTAACACTAGGTTCCCTCTGCCTACCCTGCTGTGTGCGGGATATAGCGTGAAGCTATTTAATTTAATTTAAACTCACCAAAAAAAAAAAATTAACCAAGAAAATATTAGCTTATATTAACTTTCGTGTCAAATTTTCCTTTGTTTAACTCAAAAACGAAAATAACTTTACAAAACCTGGATAACAAAACTAATTTAATACTCTACAGTGCTATTTACAACTTCGCTGTGCAAAGTGAAATGTGCACGAGTGAGATATTAGCTTTAAGAAATGTTATTACTTTCGTGACCTCGAGATGTAAGATTTTATTGTTCACATGAATTAATGCACTTTTAAGTTAAGTGCATCAAGCGCAGTGTTTGTTGTAGGTTAAGCGAGATCAGTTGTAAAAAAAAATATATTGTAATTTCTCAAGTGGGAATCAAACACATGTTGTACTATAAAATATAACCATTTGGCATTAAGTTTTGGCTATGGCAAGGCACGAAAATTAGGTCTTGCTGTCTAGTAAGTCATAACTACGCGATGATTACAGCTTCATATCTCACAAGAGGCAGTGTTTGTATTTAAAACGCTTTTATAATGTCTAAGCTGATATGACCCACGACCTTAGGCTCAATTTAGTAGCAAACAATCTTCTTAAATAGACGAAAATGGATATCAGAATTTTTGTTTTACTAATTTCTTTCTACCCTACAAACCATGAGACATACTCGATGTTAAATACTACAACTCTGAACAGAATATTTATCGTTTCTACGTTACCCAATACATTCATTAAAATTTAATTTATTTATGTATATATAGATTGGGTTTACTGGAGCATTAAAATACTCCACAGACAAAATGTTACGTGGCTTAAATGTAATTTCGTCACGCAGTAAAGTAATTAGTGGTGACACTATAAAGGGACGGCACCAGTAATAAGTAATTACATCGAAATTACGAGCCGTAAACCGTGGAAAAGCATAATAAAGTAGACGAGTGGATCTGCAAGCAATGAACTCCACTCGGGGGTAAACTACAGTCGGAGGCGCGCATATTGTTGTACATGTTACAAGGAAAACCTACATTAATATATCCCCTAATAAAAATATACAACTGAATTCTTATTTGGTTTGTTTTCAGATAATTATATCTGTTGGATAAATAGTGGAGATATTGTATATAAAACTTTGTTTTTTCCTGTCTACTTTTTGATCGGCTTTCCGCTTTTTCCTTTATAACATTGCGTATTGCGTTGGAGAAACTCAAAGCTATGTTTTGTCGTTTAAGAATAAG
The DNA here is from genome assembly GCA_019049465.1 of Dryas iulia moderata. Lineage (NCBI taxonomy): Eukaryota > Metazoa > Arthropoda > Insecta > Lepidoptera > Nymphalidae > Dryas > Dryas iulia. The sequence goes on along the minus strand of CM032424.1, from coordinate 16,406,603 downwards.
TAAGAAAAAATAAAAAAAGATACGTTTCTCGAGTGAGAATCGAACAGACGACCATCGAGTTTATAATGAAACACTGTTCCCTTGCGCCTATAGCAATATGCAATACATACTTATTTTGAGTGTGTTTGTATCTTCACATACCTGTTTTAACGCGAAGTAGCTACAGAAAACTAAGTGAACAATATTTCACTTTCCCTATTTAGGGCACGCGGCGTGACAAATGTAACGCCGGACAAATGTCTAGTCAGGTCGCGAGAACACCTTTATTATTGTATAAATATATATTACACTACGTACTTTGTAACATAATTGTCACTTTAGTCCAACATATTGTAAGAACGAATAGGTTTAGATTATTATGTATTTTCTTTTAGCTTTGTTCCTCACGCAGCTTTGTTCCCAGCGCATTTTGTAGGCATGGTAGTGGCGGAACTTAAGGCCTTGCTTTGCCTCGACAAATATTTCTACTTCTTGAGTGGGAATCGAACCCACAACCAGTCGCATCTACAGTTACACTTTGTACAGTTGCGCTCCTGCGCCACCACTGGCCTCTGACATTATTTATAATTCTTCGTTATTTGTCAGAATGTATTTTTTAAAAACATTCCTTATACTGCCCAGTAGTAAACATATACTACTAAAAAGTAAAAGCGGAGAAAGAGCAAATAATCCATTAAAATTAATTATCAACATTTTTATAACTCTACAACATTTAAACCAATTGCGTATTAACCAATATCTTATCTACAGCAAATAAATTGTAAAAAACATCTTCCATACATACGTAACAAAGTAGAGTATCGATGTCCAATAAAATACCCTACGTTCTTACTCTACAAGTTAATATATTTGTGTGATATTGAAATTCTGTCATTCCGCACCCAGTGGAATATGTTCAGTTCAGTTCAGTCCAGTCCATATACTCGTACACGGTACAAAGTGAATACAGGAGTAACTCCGAGCCGCCTGTAACGGCGCACCGTCTTCTCTCGTGACACCGCCTCATAAATATTTATTGTTTCGATGTGTTTCTGTGTATTTTTTCAGGAAAACAAATGTTTTTATAACCTTTAACGACTTTATGTGCGGTGTATTACTCTACTCGACTATGACAGGTTCACGTTCGTGTATTTGAATATTTTATTTATTTTTGTAGTTTTAATACGAGCCTGTTGTGGCGCAGTGGGTCTTGGTCTGACTGTAGACATAGTTATGGGTTTAATTCCTGCTCGGGAGATTCTGGTATCTAAGATAAATCACTGCACTGAGTTCCACTGTTTCCGTTATGTGCCGAAAATAAGAAACGGAATGTCTTAACACTAGGTCCTCTCTGACTATCCCGCTATGTAAGAAATACGATAAAGCTGTCTGATTCTGTTTATCGTTCTATATATCTAAATTGCGTTTTTTTTAATGATTCAGTTCGTTCTTTTATTGTTTGTGTTTTTAATGATTTCTTAATTATTACTAATCATAATGAACACTGACATGTGTTTTGTTTTCTTCTTTTACTTAATTTTCCTAGTTTTGTTCATTTTTTAACACTACCTCTTCTCTCAGATGTTATTAAATATATAATTTTTAAAACGATCACTAAAATATTAATACATCAATAATACCAATAATCTATTAACTGTAATTTATTGATAAACAAATGCTTTAACTTATGAACTTGTTATAGTTTAATTTTTAAACTTTTAACCTTTATAACGTAAGTTATAGTAAAAAATAAGCTTTGTTAAACGTAAAATATTGTTCGTCAGCAAATACCTACAACAAACGAATATTTGCGCGCGGCCCGGCTTATAGCGTCGACGCAGTATCGCATTTCATCAATAACTCTTGACTTTTATTATTAAAATATGAACGTAGCTTCATAAAAATATTAGCGGACAAAATGCCTACATTTTATTTATTACAGCAAAAATTACTCAAGTCGTGTACTATGGGGCAGATTTGATCACTTGAACGATGGTAATGAGTTTGAATCCCTGTCGGAAGTTTTACCAGAAAAAGAATAAAAATTTCAATGCAGTTGCCTCGTGAAAACCGTCTATTTTGATTACTAAGCTATATGAAACCGTAGCGTAAAAATCAACGAAGCCAGACGCAGAATCTAAGTATATCTTGTACTACTAGATAGCTTGATTTTTTTTTGACACGTAAATTTTTCCCATCGATCATAGTAAGACTTAAATTGGAACACTGAACGTAATAGACGCTTGTACAATGTTACATCGAATGATGGTTAATGATGTGCTACGTCCACTTTGACAATTTTATTGAACACGAAATAATTGGACCTAAAATGGAATGGAACTAATAATTTCGAATTAATAATTTGGACTTAATAATAAAAAAGGATTTCATAACCTGTAATTAATAATTTAGACCTCAAATAAGTGGTTCAGAAAATGAGACCAAACAACTTTTCCAAAGAAATATGAGTCGAAACGTGTAAGTTTCGTCACACTTAAAGGTAATTTAAAACCATTATTTCTTGGACTACTACATATTTTCTGTTTCCCATGACTAGCCCATCTGTCAAAAAGATCTAGCTATGTTGTACAACAGTCGATATAACAGTCAAACCTCTTGGGTAACATAAAAGAGACGAGGGCTCAAATACCGTTGTATTCAAATTTATATAAGTTTTAGTAACATATTTAGTAGTGTTTACTGTGTAATAAAATATATCCGGCAAAGATACATCCATACTTATATTATAAATGCGAATGTGTGTTTGTCTGACACGCTTTCATGACTAATCTACTAGTCCGATTTGGATGAAATTTAGAATGAATGTAGTAAAAATGACTGGGTCTAACATAGGCTACTTAGTTTTTCAAAAATCAACCTCTAAAGGGTTGAAATAGAGGATGAAAGTTTATATGAAAAATCTACACAGCTTGACCGATTCATTAATTTGGCCATATGTATAGTTGATAATCCAAGGCTAAACGTAGGCTACTTTAGTTTTCAAAAATCAACTTCTGATGGTTGCTATATAACGAAATAGCCACGTAGATCAGGCGGCAAAGTCGTGAGCGGGTCGCTAGTTGGTATAATAAAAAACTAATATAGGTAAAACACAGGTTCACTAAAAGTCAATGCCTTAGTTTGAGCAATACGCTATAGATAAGATTTTTATCTCAAAAGTCCTAATCTCTTCACGAAGCAAAAAAATAAAATAGTTTATTTTTACTAACTCTTACTTAGTTTCCTCAGCAGAAAATATATAACAGTAAGCTATGTTCTAAATCCGTGAAGTTAGTAAGTAAATGTAATAAAGCTCTTCGTCATTCATTTTTCAATTTTAATTAAGTATTGATCACACTAAAAATGTTATTATTTATTATTATTATTTATATCATATAGGTATTGTAGCGTGATATAGGTATTATAGACATTATGGAGATTATTTGAAGCCATCGTGACGCTGTCCAATATCGCGTGATAATGAAAACGATTGGTCGTAGATTCGATTTTCGTCAGAGGGACAATTAAAATAAACATTTTTTGTGGTCCTAAAAACTTTTGATCAACTGAAAAAACAATATTGTGGCCAATCGTGGCGCAGGGCACAATATGTGACTGTAAAATGACTGATTGTGGGTTCGATTCCCACTCGAGGAGTAGAAATATTTAATATTTCCATTTTCTTCGCTCTGGTATCGAGGCAAAACGCGGCACCAGGGCATTAATGCCCCCGAATTCGGCGGAAAATGGGAAACGGAGTGTCTTAACACTAGGTTGCCTCTGCCTACCCAGCTGCATGCGGGATACGGCGTGTAGCTAAAAAAACAATATCTTGACTGCTAAGAAAAAAATAAGTGCCTGGATACTACGATCTCTCTGATTTCGCCGCTATGACTGAAAAAGCGTATCGTCAAAATATATTTCAAATTTAAAAAGAACAAATACGTATTGCAACTTAACAATCGTAGTCGTAAAACAAGAATCGTTATCTCAGTTCATTCAATTAGAAGCTCAGGTGCTCTCTGGGAGGAAACCTAATGCAGTGAAAAACTCGTTAATTGCTTTTGTGGAGGTGGCTTTACTGAACTAAACTTATATTGACTAGTTTCGACTGAACTTACGGCCTTTTTTACGAGTTAGGTACTAAGTTATTATTAAGCCACATACAGCCATCAAAATGAAGCAACCCTTTTTTTTATTTTGGAGAAATAAAACAGTTTTAATTCACGTTTAAGTTAGGTTAAATCGTAAAGTGAACATTTCTTAATGCTTTTAAAGAGCAAGGTACTGAAGTTGAAATTTAGTTTTCGAAAATCTTTTTTGATTTTTCAAAAATGTTTAACATACGGTTGCTCCTTAACGTTAACACTACTTTTGACAGTCAATGCTGATAATTATTTAAAGTAGGAAATTAAAAAATATGTGTAGAAAAATATCATAAATAAATGTTTTACGCATAAAAGAATACAGCTAAAACATAAAAATATAAATCATAAATGCGAATGTCTGTGCGTTTGTCTGTCACGCTTTCGCGGCTAATTTTCCGGTCCTTAACTAACTACCGATATGGATGAAATTTAGAATGAAAGTAGTAAGGATGACTGGGTCTAACATAGGCTACTTAGTATTTCAAAAATCAACCTCTAAAGGGTTGAAATAGGGGATGAAAGTTTATATGAAAAATCTACACCGCTTAACCGATTGTAGTGAATTTTGGCATATATATAGTTGATAATCCAAGGCTAAACATAGGCTACTTTATTTTTCAAAAATCCACCCCCGAAGGTTGCAATATCGGGAAACAGCTACGTAGAACACGCGGCGAAGCCGCGAGCGGGCCTCTAGTACAAATATAAATCATTCTCTAGCTAGCAAAATAAAAGCAAAAATGCCCTAAATTTTCCACACCCAATATCATTAAAATTTATCATTAAAACGATTGTAAATTATAAATGATGATAAACATTTAGAATTATATTCAAAGGGGTAACAATTTATCAGAAAAGCGACGTTTATGAGATTAATGACGCGGCGACCGAGGCACGACGCACGGGGCGTGTAATAAGCGTGTATCAATTAGCCGGGAGATTACTTCCACACGCTTGAACTTATAACACTGTAGCAAGCACTGCATCTCTGCGTGTAGTGCTGTGAAAACAATCGAGCCAAGAAATATGTAAAAGACTATGAAAATTGTAATTAAATATTATATTATGCTGGTATATACCTATATAATATTTAATTACAGATTACATTAAAAAGAATATAAAGTCTTAAATACCTACTTTAGACTTTATATTCTTTTATCTCATAAACGTATAAGGTATTTTTTTCCCGTGCCTTTACCAGGATAACCTGATGAGTAAAAAAAATATTTCAAGCGTGTTTTTCAACTTCTTTTTAAATTATTAACTGCGTAGATAATTTTGGAGATATATGTATTAAAAACTTTAACAAATTTCGACGTAGCCGGAACGCATTGCTTAGCGGTCAGGGCGCTTGTCTTGGTCTTGTCTTCAAGATGCGCAGGCTCAAATCTCGCTGCGTTCAAATTTTAATACGGTTTTTAAAAATATTTTTGTAAAAAAATAATATAAACTCAAATTAAAATATACATTGACAAAAAAAAAGCCACACACAAGGCATCTACATTTGTTTCGAATTTAACATAAATTTGGACAAAAATCCCGCAACATTCTACTGTCGTAATAAAATCTGTTCATAAAATCAACATGTATATATACATACAAATATAGGTATAGCGTGTCTGTTATTACGGTACAGCAGGAGTGGAGATTACTCACGCGTGGCGCAGTGCCGATACGCCGGCCGCAAGGTAATTATTTACAGATACACTGCCGACTGCCGCCGAGCCTGGCTACTACTACGCAGCTGAATCAAAACTGATTGATATTTGGTTACACTCTAGGATATGTTAGAAATAGGCACAATTTTTTCCTCGCATTTCATTTAAAGTTTAGATTTTTATAAATAGATTTTTATCCATTTCGTAATGAAACTATTTTTACTGGATTACTCGCGTATATTTTTTACGCGAAAATATATTTTGAACACTTCACAGTAGTTAGTTGTGGCCAGTCGTGGCCCAGTGGCACAAGAGTCTGACTGTAAACGACTGGTTGTGGGTTCGATTCCCACTCGAGGAGTGGAAATTATATTTCCATTTTCTTCGCTCTGGTGTCGAGGTAAAGCGCGGCGTTAAGTTCCGCCACTTAACACGTAAGCCTCCGAATTCGGCGGAAAGTGGGGAACGGAGTGTCTTAACACTAGGTTCCCTCTGCCTACCCTGCTGTGTGCGGGATATAGCGTGAAGCTATATATATATAGATGAACTAGCTTCATTTAAATATATAATATATCGAAATTTTAATTTGAAAAGAAGATAATTTTATTTCAAAGGCTATTAAGACGCGCAGGCTCTAAAAATCATAAAAAAATATGAAGCTCAAATCAACATATACATTCTTCTTTCATCTAGGCCTACTAATGTTAAAGGCTTTTTAATATGTACGAAGTAAAAGTAAATAGTGTAGAAAATGGGGAAAAAAAATATTATAAAAAAAGAATGAAATATAAAACGTAGAATTAATATTTACATATCAAATAGTCGCTAGTTTTTATTCCGGTGTGTGGCCTAATTGGGATTAGACTAACCTACTGTAGGCTTGTGGTGTTTGTAGATCCAAATCAAATATATCGTGCGTGTGAAATATAACAAAAATTGTTGATATAGTTTTTTTTTTTAAAAAAATATTTGGTATTTACATAAAGACGGAAGGACGGGCAGAGATAACGGAATCACTTACTTCTGATAATCACTGGGAACCCGGAATTCTATATCTATTCTATATCTCTTCTCTATATATAATAAAAGAGTAGAAAAGTCAATTCTGTACATGAAAAATTTCAGAAAAATTTTAATTGGGTGCGTTAATATATCGATAACAGAGGCCAAAAATCCACTCAATAGAATTTTTGTCTGTCTGTCTGTCTGTCTGTCTGTCTGTCTGTCTGTCTGTCTGTCTGTCTGTCTGTCTGTCTGTCTGTCTGTTAATTTGTTCGTCAATCACGCAAAAACTACTGGATAGAAATGAATGAATTTTAGTATGGTGATAGCTTATAGTCCAAAGGTACATATAGGATAGTTTTTATCCCGGTATCCTATGTAGTTTTTTTGGAAAAAATAAAAAACCGATATAAGTAAATCATTTGTATATCGGTATCTACCGGGTAGAAATTAATGATTTTTTGTATGGAGTTAGCTTAAAGGTTAGAGCAACATATGGGATAGTTTTCATCCCGGTATTCAACATGACTCCCGCAGAAAAATAAAATAAAAAAAAACATTCAAGTTATGTCGATAGCTCCCGAGTGAAGCTCTAGATATTGTTTCAATATCACTAATTAAAATAATTATAAAATAAAATATGCATAACATTTATTAAATATACATTTGACCGGCCTATAAAACTTTATATAATCTATATATTTATATAATCTATATGACAACAGATGTCACTACGTTTTCTGCAACGGGTAGCGCCATTTGTTATTATATAGTTGACATTGTATTAGACATATCCGCACTCATTTAAATTATTATTATAAAAATGCAAAAATCTGTATCTCTTCTATTCGTTATGTTTTGACGGGAATTCGTAAAGAAGATTGTTGAAGATGAAGGGTCATATAGGCTACTTTATAAAAAATCAAACCCTAGGAGGTTGAAACAGTGGATGAAACTTATGTATGTTTAGTGTATAGTGAGAATGAATGATCTAAACTCCTTGACTGAAATGAATGAATTTTCTCAGGAAAATAGTTAATGAGGCAAGGTCAAATATAGGCCATCTCTCTTTTTTTAAAAATGACCCTGGTATTCAAAACAGTTCCCGCAGAAAAGTAAAAAACTGGCAAAGTCAAATTGCATTGATTATTTGCAAGTAAAGCTATTTTTTATATCAATAAGTAACACAATTGTAAAATAAAAAGCTTAAAGTTTATTGAAGATATATATCTCAGATGGTATATATGTACGAAATCTACTATCATATGATAGCAGATTTCGTACGTTTTCTTACTAGAACAGTTATCGCTATATGTTATCAAATAATATAAACATTGCACTAAATGTATCGATGATTTTCTCATGAACATAATTAGTGACGATAGTCAAATATAGACTACCCTCCTTTTATAAAAAAAAAGCAATCCCAAATAGGCAATAGAGGATGAAAGTGGTAGTTCACGTGGCGAAGCCGCGAGCGGGTCGCTAGTATATAATAAAAGAGTAGAAAAGTCAATTCTGTACATGAAAAATTTCAGAAAAATTTTAATTGGATATGTTAATATATCGATAACAGAGGCGAAAAAACCACTCAGTAGAATTTTTGTCTGTCTGTCTGTCTGTCTGTCTGTCTGTTAATTTGTTCGCCAATCACGCAAAAACTACTGGACAGAAATGAATGAATTTTGGTATAGTGATAGCTTATAGTCCAAAGGTACATATAGGATAGTTTTTATCTCGGTTTTCCATGTAGTTTTTTTGGAAAAAATAAAAAACCGATATAAGTAAATTATTTGTATACTGATATCTACCGGGTAGAAATTAATGAATTTTTGTATGGAGTTAGCTAAGAGGTTAGAGCAACATATGAGAAGGTTTGTGCAAACTTAAAGTAATGACAGCCCCCGACGAAGTCGTCCCCATCATCTCGTTACATATATTCTTTTAGGCGGGGGGATTTATAGTTATTTTATCCTTTTACAATTACAATTAAACCGTCGTGGGTTTTCTCAAAATTTTTAATTTTATTTTTATTTTAAACTTTTTAAAGTGAATAGATATACATTATATATTATTACATAATATTGAAATACTTTATATTGATCTTCATGCAAATCCAAAAGAAATTATAAACCCAATGCTTTCTGGTTATCAAATGCTTATTGCAGCGCCTGGCAGATTGTCACCGTAACATTTTCACGAAACTTAAATCTAACCAAATCAGTGAAAATCACAAAACCCACTAGTAGTTTTGATTTTGAACAAACTAATTTATACTGGAGCGCCCCGCGGTAGTTCGTGGTAGATATGGCATATAAAAACACGCAGCAATTAAACCAGAACCTATCACAGAAAACCGCATCTAAATAGGTTTCACACAAAAAATAAAAGCAAATGCTTACTGCTGCGCCCCCTGGTGAGGTGTCACCATGACACATATACGAGAACACGCGCTAATTAAGCCTGATCCTATCTTTGATAACTGCATCCAAATCGGACTTGTAGTTTTAGCTTTGCATAATTAAACATTTACTGCAGCGCCCCCTGGTGAGTTAACACGATAAAACATATCCAAGAACATGCACTAATTAAAGTTGAGCTTATTATTGAATCTGCATCCAAATCAAATTCGTTATTTTATCTTTGCAAAAACAATATTTTACTGCAGCGCCCTGGTGGTGACTTGTCACCGTAATATAAATTTAAAAACATGCTTTGAGTAAAGCGGAATCTAATACTGAAAACTCTTGACAATCGTACTAGTCGTTTTGTTTTTACACAAAAAAATAGAAGCAGCTACTTACTGCGCCCCCTAGAGAGTTGACATATACATGAAAATATGCACTAAGTAAACATACATGACACATACATAATAAAAATATGCACTAAGTAAACTTGAATCTATCATTGAAAACTGAATTCAAATAGGACTCGTAGTTTTAGTTTTACACAAACAAATGTACTTACTACAGCGCCCCCTGGTGAGTGGTCACCGTAACGCATATACGAAAAGAAGCACATTAAAATTTCATCTAAATCGGACTAGTAGTTTTTGCTCTGCATAAACAAATGTTTACTGCAGCGCCCCCTGGTGAATTTTCATTGTAACAAAAAAACAAAAATCTTAAAATATGCAGCAAGCAAAGCTGAATCTAATTCTGAAAACTCTAGCCAATCGGATGAGTAATTTCGGTTTTAGACAAATAAATACAAGAAAAATTTTGGTTTTACACAAAAAAACTCAAACCAATGCTTACTACAGCGCCCCCTGATGAGTGGTCACCATAACGCATATATGAAAAGATGCACCAATTAAGCCTGAACCTATCTTTGAAAGGTTAATCTAAATTGAACTAGTAGTTTTTGCTGTACTTAAACAAATGTTTAGTGCAGCGCCCCCTGATGAGTTTTCCCCGTAACAAAAAAAGAAAAATTTTAAAATATGCATCTAGCAAAGCTGAATCTTTTTCTGAAAATTCTATTCAATCGGATCAGTAGTTTCGGTTTTAGACAAATAAATACAAAAAAAGTACAAACAAAACGCTTACTGCAGCGCCCCCTGGTGGTTGGACACGATAAAACATATCGAAGAACATTCACCAATTAAACCTGAATCTATCACTGAAAATCTATCGAAATCAGACTATTATTTTTTGAGATAATTGAAAACATTCGTTTTCACGTAAAATGCTTACTGCAGCGCCCCCTGGTGAGTTAAAGCAATAAGACATATCTAAGAACATACGCCAATTGAACCTTAACCTATCATAGAAAACCGTATCAAAATCGGACTTATAGTTTTGGAAATAATTGACATAGTAATTTGCACAAACACACAAACAAACAAACAAACAAACAACCTCTCACCCCAAACACATATACAGTCGCCGTTCCGTCGCGGGTAAAAATATAAAATTGTGAAAGAATAATTATAATTTAAAATTTCTCTAAGTGCGGTTGACGTATAAGCTGATGAAGGTATAACAAATACGTTACAAAAAAGTGTGATTAGGAGAGGCGAACGGCATTTGAGAGGGAGACGTAAGTTAGTAAAGATAGAAAGAGTAACTTTTATATTACATATTCTTGTACGAGCAATATGGCGAGGTGAGAGCACACATGTTCTTTCTTTATTTTTCTTTCCTTCAATTTTGCTTCAGTCACGTGATCTAAAACATACTGTATTTTTATTGTTTTTTTCTTAACCTTAAATGGCAAAATAATTCTTTACAATTAAGTAAGCAAACTCCCTATTAAAGTATAAACTTGATTATGGGAGGGACGCCTTAATTTGGTAAAAATCGACGCTTTGAGAGGACCTCGGCCGATTTACATAATTGACTTTTATACAAAAAGTGACAATTATGATTTATTTAACTAACGCATTAATCTCGGCCTTCTTTAATAATTTTATGTCATCTTGTCATATTTTAGTATTATTTTAATAAAAGATTTATTTTGAATATTGAATATTTGCCCTGACTTTTCTTAATATTGGATATTCCGCATGACTTATCTTTACTGACTTTACTTGTTCTCTTATTTTATAATTAAAGCTGTATATGTTTTAATATAAGCTAAAAAATGGGCGCTTTAGATACAATAAAGTTCAATAAATTCATTGTTAAGTTAAAATTTTACTAATTCTTGTTTTCCTTTCATACAGTGATACAGTCAAGCTATATATAGTTAAGCTTTCGTTTATCTATATGATGCAAAATCTATTTTTTTACAGCTTCACCTTTTCTTCCACATATCAGTGTAGTATAAAAAAAATCCAGAAAAGAAATGTCTATTAATAAGTTACGACAAATCCAATGTCCAAATGCGGTATAGAATTCCGTTAACTTAAAAACAGACTGATATTTGAATAAATTATTTTTACCCAATACTCTCCAAATAACATCAATAATAATCAACTCATCCCTAAAATTGTTACATACAAAAATAAAATAAAATATCAATAAGTTTATGAAAACGAAGCTTTTTTATCAAAAGAGCGTTCCGCGGGAGTGTAAGTAAGTTAGTATTTCGTTTGTTCTGGTGTTTGCGCGGTATCGCCGGTATCGCCGTAATGCCCCATTTTCCGCGTCGACGAGTCGCGAGCCGCAAGCTGCGGACTCTCATATACACAGTGCTATTTAAATGTATTTAGCGAGGCGTAAGTTGAACGGAATATGAAATGTACTTGCAGTTCATGTTCTCGTATCCATTAATAAGATTATCTCGTGGCCCTACTGTTAATATGAAACACTTGAAAAATGATTTTTTAGCCTCACACTATCTCCTTAGCGGAGTAGTTAGAAAGAACAAAGAGACAAACGCTACGGTCCCTGCATTCTTTCACCTCCTTTCCCCTCGTCCACTCTCATGATCTTTTTCATGCATGTCCTCCTAACATACTATTACGTATTAGCGCTGAAAAAAATTAAGTTGATATTCTTTATGTATTTTTTTGTAGAAAACGGAGTGTCATGACACTATATTCTCTCTTACTATCCTGCTATGAAGACAAGATGAAGACGAAAGCAAATTACATATTGTTCAAATGAATTGTACAATCGCCTCATCTTGTCGCATTGTTGTCTGCAATGGTATCTATTATTCAGAGAATCAGAGAATCCCATATAATTGCTGGCAATTTAGTCCACCGCATTATAACATGATATTGTTCTGCTATACATAAAACTTTTGTCAAAAGATGGAAACAATATCTTTTATTAAAAAAGTGTTATAATATTTAGTTCACTTAGTGCCGAAGCTTCGTGACGGTATCAAAAGCTTCCCCGGCTAGTCGGTGACCCAATATAGCTTTGTGCGACTCATCGAATGCAAACTCTGCTCTATTTTAGATCGCTTCATTGATTTCACAATGTTTTTTATAAAATATTAAGTGAAAATATTGCATTTTTTATGTAATTTTGGTATTTAGGGGGAAAGTGGAGAATGGAGTGTCTTAACACTAAGTCTGTCTAGACAACTTGGTCTTAAGAACGAAGATATTTTACTTTATACGAGACACTAGCTTAGAATATTTTTAAGTATTTTTAGTAACAGTATAAAAAATTGAAGGCATGATTCGAACCCGCGCCTCTTGAAAGCGTCCAAGCTCTCTGACCGATAAACCAAGCGTTCTACATCTCCCTATGTGGAAATTCTTATATGCTTTCTACAATTTACTCTTATTAATTTATTTATTAGTAAGTTTGTAGATAGATATTTACAAATTTCTGCTATCTAAATATTGTTTCTAGGAAGATTAAGAGAAATAAATACTGTGTATTATATATTTTAAAATTTTTAAAGTGTTTTTCAGACAAACATTTTTAGTAAACGTAAATTAAATAAATTAATTAATAAATATTTTGTTTCTACATTTACCGCCTTAAAATAGTTAAAATATTTTGGATTCTTTTCTTCACGAAGTAACAAAGTCATTTTGCGTTTCACTCTCTAAGAAAAATACTTGCAAGATGAAGTGCCTACATACTGAATACACGTATAGTATTTTTAAATGTTTTGCAAATGTATTTATTTTACGTATTTTAAAAAAATATTTGATGTGTATTTAATAAATTACTATATATTACCAATAAATAAACTTCATGATAAAATTATCGTTTTCAATGTTTGTAGTCAAAGCTTACGTATGATATAATAAGATATTTTGCCTTCACGAATATTAACTATTTTAAAATGAAACTAGTTAAACTGAATTGCTCCGTTAGTCACAGGCGCTGTTGCGCCAAATTTAATAGCAATTAAGTACTAAATATTAGAAATTGATCATTTGTTTGTACAAACATTACAATTTAATTCATTGTTAATTGTAGTGTGATCATTAAAAAATAATTAATTTGTCAGCAAATTGTGGTTTTTATATGATTTTCCCACAAGTAACTAATGAATTGTTAACATTTAATTGTAATTTTACGTGTGAAAGACAGAGACTCTGCCTGTGGCCACGGACTACAAAAGTAGTTCAAGTTTCAAATAAAGTGCTCAAAACGTCTAGTATAATATATCATTATATAGCACCATGATTACTTAGAATATATTTCTAATATTTATTTCAGTCAGTCAGGGCCAGTCGTGGCGTAGTGGCACAAGCGTGTGACTGTAAACGACTGGTTGTGGGTTCGATTCCTACTCGAGAGGTGGAAATATTTAATATTTACATTTTCTTCGCTCTGATATCGAGGCAAAGCGCTGTGTTTAGTTCCGCCACTTAACACGCAATGCTTCCGAATTTGGCGGAAAGTAGGGAACGGAGTGTCTTAACACTAGGTTCCCTCTGCCTATCCTGCTGTGAGCAGGATACAGCGTGAAGCTAAAAAAAAAAATATTTCAGTACAAAAAGATCCAACACTTTGTAATGAATTTTTAACGTTCCTAAGTTCTCTATAAAGCAATTTTTCCCCCGGAAACAAATCAGATACAAAAGATTCTGATTGCCGGATAAAAGTTAAAGTGGATCTCAAACAAACTAATGAAATGATTCATAAGAAAATAAACTAAGTTACGAGTTCTGATTGGCTCATTGTTTGCAAACTGGGCTCGATGATTTATGCCGTGCTTTGAATCATAATTACGTTGATAACAATCTTTTTATGTCACGTAACACTCACAAATTGGTAGCTTTCATCTACCTGGCGGTGAGACGTGATGTCGTAGATATTTCAAACTATAATATTTAACTACTAAATCTCACTTTTTCAGTAATTTACAGACTCAATAGATATTTAATTTGATTTTATTATTGAGTGTTTGAATTTTTTTGGCCTTTTTTGCCTTTTCATGTCGACTTTGTAAAGGACTTAAAATCAAATTAAAGACTACAAAATCAATAACCTATTTCTCTACGAAAGCTTATGAAATAAGAATTTAAGTTAAAATTCGTGGCCAGTCGTGGCCCAGTGGCACAAGCGTGTGACTGTAAACGACTGGTTGTGGGTTCGATTCCCGCTCGAGGAGTGGATATTTTATATTTAATTATATTTCCATTTTCTTCGCTCTGGTGTCGTGGCGTTAAGTTCCGCCACTTAACACGCAAGCCTCCGAATCGGCGGAGAGTGGGGAACGGAGTGTCTTAACACTAGGTTCCCTCTGCCTACCCTGCTGTGTGCGGGATACAGCGTGAAGATAAAAAAAAAATTAAAAAGAATAGACCTCCTGTATATAGATAGTGCAGTAACTAATTTCTATATAGGTACACAAATTAAGACTTGCCTGCGATGCTAGTTGTGTATTTATACGAGTACATCGCCAGTTAATATTTTATCATAGTAAAACAAAAAAATGCCTAAAAAACGTTAAACATTAATATTATATTGAGTAAAAAAGTATACGAACTAGAACTTGTTATATTATATTTAAGTAATATTTTTATTCAAATACA
Organism: Dryas iulia moderata; assembly: GCA_019049465.1. Classification (NCBI taxonomy): domain Eukaryota; kingdom Metazoa; phylum Arthropoda; class Insecta; order Lepidoptera; family Nymphalidae; genus Dryas; species Dryas iulia. The sequence continues at coordinate 16,391,418 of CM032424.1, read as the reverse complement.
TTCATTGTAAACTATCCTGATGTTATTGCTGAGTACCATCAAAAATAAAGAATACTTTAATAAATCATTTTTTTTCGCTTCACGCTTTAATAAATCATAAGGAAACAAATTAAAGTAGATTAGCATAAAATACATATGTTTGTAATTCCTACATACTATATATAACCACATAAGCTACGCTAGTGGTTAATTAAGATCATAAGATTCAGAGTACAGCGGCCCTACACCCCGGAGTCTCGAGCAAACAAGCGCAAATATTTGCATGAGCAATACAAATATAGTGCATGTTCGGAACTTAAGTAACACGATGTGTAACAGCTCCTTACCGCCGCCGCCGCCGCCGACGACGACGATAAGGCACGAACGCCCACTGCATACAAAATGTACGTAAAAGAAAACTTAGCCTTGTTTAAAATCATCTCGGGACATAAGTGTGTGCTAAAAAGACTAACTTTTATTTAGATCGTAGCGATATACTTGTATATAGGATGCAAAATTTGTTCCTGAAATTGAAAGAGATTGATAAATTTCTAGTAAGTATTCTTTATCAGCTTTACACTTTTTGCGCATTTTTACTTTCCTGTCTGAAACCAATAATACATGGCGTGTTAAGTGACGGTTTTGTCTTTGGTACCAGACTGAAGATATGAAAATATTTTAAACCAGAGGCCCACTTGCGGCTTTGCCGCTTAAACTACGTGACTATTTTGTTGTATTGCAACCCTCAGTAGTAGATTTTTTAAAAAATAAACTATCCTAGGTCTAAGCTTGGATTATCAACTATATTTATGTCAAAGTTCATTACGATCGGTCAAGCGGTTTAGATTTTTCATATAAACTTTCATCTCCTATTTCAACTCTTTGGAGGTTGTTTCTCGAAAAAATAAGTAGCCTATGTTAGACCCAGCAAATTTTCCTACTTTCATTCTAAATTTTAGACAAATCGATAAAGACGTGAGGTGACGTTGAAAGCGTGACAGGCAAACAGACAGACTTTCGCATTTATAATATAAGTACGGATATCTATCGTGCCATGCGGGGAAAAAATATAAGCTTACACAACATTTTAAAGATACCTATATTTTAAATATGACAAGAACATGAATTTGAAACAAATGAAATGATCACTCAACGTTTCTACGAATGTCATACTAATATTCGATATGTTAAAAAGAGACGCCATATGCCGGACAATACGTGTAATTCAACACTTTATTCAATACAAACTCACATTTCATATGCTCAACAAGCAAAAAGTATGTTTTAATCAACATTAGTACATAAATATGATATAGCCGCATTAAAAATGTTGTTGAAATAAAACTTACAAAACTGACTTCTTATTTTACATAAACAATATCACACCCAACAAAATATCACAAAACAAAAATTTCAATTTGTATTAAACGAAATTGAATGAATCCAACACCGCTCAGTTATAATTAAGAAGCGATAGATTCATTAGCAGATTTCCCAGCAGACCTATCAGTTGTCGACATGACGAGACTGCTTTTAAATTACATTACATTTACATTTATAAGAACAATTGCCAACCGAATATCAACCTACAAAATACATTGATTTATAGTGTAAAAATGAAAATAAAAATTGAAATAGAGTAATACTTTTACAATCGTAGCTTTCCAATGTTCTGTCAAAGAAAAGTGGACTATCATTCCGTACAAAGCCAATAACAAAACGTTAACAATATATTTGATATAAGACGCGGAAGTGGTCGAGTTATGGCAACGTCCAATAAGCGTCCGACATAAGGAGGCAACAAAGTATAACGTAACGAATGTGATTTAGCGCGTCGACATTATCCGCAATAAGTTTGAAACTGGGGCAAATACACACATATCTGCCCCAGTTACGAACGTATCTGCCCCAGTCCCTGCTGGGACGTAGTGTATACGTAGGTACTATAGAGAGTAGTATGGGAAGCGACCTTCACACAATGCTGAGCGTGATTTGGCATCCCGCCCGTGACCTACTTAGCGAGTCGTGCAAGACGTGCATCCGGCATGTCCCTCACTACCACTGGCTTTACTGCCTCCGCTGTTATGACTGCCATTCTTATAAGCTATCGCTTCATCGGTTTATGTTAACGCAGTAATTGAATATATCGCATTTATTTTATGTTTGGACGTTTGCCGCATTATGCAGTAATACATCACACAAATGGCTTCATTTTCCATCTAAATATTTTTCCTTGAGATTCTGTTTAGCAGAGACTATTCGTGTTGTGGAGTGACTCATATTAACTTTATTTATTTTTATATGACAATTTTATACGCATCAGGCCAAAATTTCACTACCAGGATAATGTTTCTTTATCTAGTGACGAAATACTTGCCACTGAATAGTGAAACATCACTTATCTCACCAGAAAGTAACTCACACACTATGCCGTTACCAATCACTAGTAAGGGGGTAAGCCAAAACAAATAAAAATATTTCGTTTTCTAAAAATGTGAATAACACTTTAAAAATGTCAAAACAAAAAAAATAAAGGAAATATTGTTTTCTATTAATTCTATAAAAAATCACAAAAACTCATATTGCTAAGCTTCAAACGAATAACCCAATCACGCTATGAATATAAATGAAAGTATAAAAAATAAATATATTTTTTAATTACTTTTGTTTGAAAAATATTTTTCGGTTACATGTAAAAATATGTCATTCCATAGAGAATTTAGTAACGGAAGCTTTTCGATTAAAATCCGGTTCAAATGAACGTATCTGAGGTTAAATTATATGAATAAAACGAATGGACGATATATATTTTAAGTGCATACTTTATGATGATATTTTAATAAGTACTTTTTAGTACCTATAGCAGTTATTTATTAACATGCGTAAATAAATAACTGCTATACTAAAAAGTACTTACAATATAAAATATCAACAATTATTATGGTTTGATTGAGATTTTTTTTGGTCAGGTCAAACGAGGCCACCATGCTGTAAGACACGTATGAACGCAAATGCTGTTTTGATTTCGATTTCCACTCAGGGTAAAGATTATATATTATTTTCGTTTCTCCACTGTGGTGCCTAAGATAAAGCATGTCATTAAGTTCCTGCACTTAGCACGCATTGTAACAATTCCGGGCGGAAAGTGGATAATGGAAGATTTTGTAACACTAGGTTCTCTCTAAATAATCTGCTATTCGGATAAAACCGTGAAAGTATTTTTTTTTATGGCTTGTTTAAGTTGTTTTTACTAACCAGCAAGCTCACTTTATGAAAACCTCCAAAAGGAGAAAAAAGAGAACAAAGTAACTTATCACCAAGTGCTTTGCATATATCGCCAAATTTAATGAAATACATGAAAATAAAATTAACCTTTGATAAATATAACTTTTCTAAAAACTATGTTAAGAGCACTAATTGTACCTTACATTGTAACGTGACTGCGAGCGTTTTGCCTAAACCCGACCTGCCCTCCGACCTCGACCTCACGTCTTCAGAAGTATTCCTTGTGGCTTCTTACTCTTAATCACGAAGCAAACTCACTTACATAGAATGGAAACTTTCCTACCGCCCTAACTGACTTAGTGAGCGTTACTTAGGCGGCGTAATTTTTTGAAAGTTGTTCGACGTGATGTACAAGTGATTAGTTAGTGCCCTTGGCGCTGGGATGATACTGTTACAAAGTTCTGATGAAGCAAATAGTGTGTGTGAATTTTCGGTGTTTCTTTATTTTTTATTATGTTAATATTTATTTATATAAATAAGTATGAGATAAACTGAATGATAGACGAATAACGCAAAGCCGTAACTACTATGAGTAGAAAGCTTCAAATTTGGGGCAAAGTTTTTCCTTAAAAAGAGTGATCGCATTCCTATAAGAACAGGAGCAGACACATAGAAACCTGAATTTTAGACAACAACTCAGAGTAAAATTATTATGAAAAAAAAACATTACACAGTTTAGGTGCATATACTCAAGATAAACTTTAAATCATCTAATAATTGAATTTTTTTACGATTAGTCGTATTTTAGTTGTAAGAGATAAATAAATAAACAAAATCAATAAGTAGTTTTACAAAAAAAAAATAGACATATGGACATTAAAACAAAATATTTCTTACTAATGAAAATGAAGACAGAAGTATTAAAACTATTTACATTATGACAAAAGATTTATTAACAAATCATCAAATTTAAATTGAAAATATCCATTATTTAAGTACAATTTATATATTTATATACGTTTTTTCACGCATGCTACCCAGTCTTTATATTATGATTATATTTACAATCCACTGACAGGTGAACTCGCAAAACCTGTCATAGAAAGCTGTCTTCACGTCACAAGTACGCATAAATAATATCCAGATGCTTTTACAACAAAAGCTCAGCAAGTCTCTAAAGATTACAAGTGGAAAAAGTTGGCATCGCAGCGATAACTTATAAAAGTTTGTACGTTTGCTCAGAACATATCAATTCACAGCTTCTTAGCGAATTCTCACCTCAGCAAGTATTCAGAGTATCCAACTTTGGGATTTTTCTTTCATCAATGTAAGGCACAAGTTGTACAATATGAAGTTGATGAATCTCAGTAGAAGTTTTTATTACCATAACTATATTGTATCTGCAAAATGAAAATATAAGAGAAACCACATTATTCATTCATCTGTCAGTTAAAGCAATGCAGATTTGTCTTCTTGATATTAGAATAGTTTCGTTTACAAAAAAGATCAGCAATGAGTTCCCCCTGAACCTCGAATTCGGACGAAAATGAAGGACGAAGTGTCTTAACACTACGTTCTCTTTGACTCTTCTACGTGGAAAAGGCGCGATGCTACAAAAAAACATTATTAATACTATACTGTACATACACAAGTAACACCAGCTCTAAAACACTTTAAATTTTTCAATTTTCTGGAAAGATAAAGTTCGGTGTTCTCAATTCAGTCACTTTGCATGCAAAGTTTCTAAAATACTCGTAGAAAGAACTTTAACCCGCTATTACTATGCTATGACTACGTGTATAATAATACACGTAGACTACGTCAAAATATAGTGAATCAATATTAAATACATACTAAACACGATTTTGAAAAATAAATTTTGAATCATAAATAAAATAATCCTAATCCGAATTTGACATTCAAATTTTTTCTCGCATAACAGTCAGGGCAGTCAAAGAGAACATAGTAGCACAATTTTCCGTTCTCAAAATGACGGAATTTAAAGTCGTGGTTTACTTACGCGGTTTTTTTATACCAGAGTAGTAGAAAACGGAAAATTTTAAATATCTTCTCTCTTCGGATTGGAATCGAACCCACCACCTGTGGCGTTTAGTTTGCTTTGTGCCCCTGCGCCACTACCTCACGTTGGTCTTAAGTACTACAATAGAGAAATGAAAATAATATATAATTAGTCCCTTGAGTGGGAAAAAACACCCAACCATCGGGTTTACAATCAGACGCTGCCCAATGCACCACGAAGCCAGTAAAAGGTAAATAGCTAAATCTTAGCAATAAAGTTTTTCATTACTATCTTTTACCAATACCTAATACGGAGTTGGCAATCTTCCTACTTCAAGTCAGGAAGACGTACAGCGTCCTAGTGGAGTGAAATAGAAAAATTCAATCAAGAACTGTACGATGTAATCAGCGAGCCGATAGCCGTAACGTGCGGTCGGTCTACTTATTGGAGTCTTTTGTATGGCCCTATTTAATTATGCATCTGGAGGACTGAGTTACTGATCTATGTTAGTTGTAAGAGAAATATTTATTTTTAAAATATATCAATTGTGACTAGTCGTGGCCCAGTGGCACAAGTGTGTGACTGTAAGCGACTGGTTGTGGGTTCGATTCCCACTCGAGGAGTGGAAATATTCAATATTTGCATTTTCTTTGCTCTGGTGTCGAGGTAAAGCGCGGCGTTAAGTTTCGCCACTTAACACGTAATGCCTCCGAATTCGGCGGAAAGTGGAGAACGGAGTATCTTAATACTAGGTTCCCTCTGCCTACCCTGCTGTTTTAAAATATATCAATTGATTTGATTGGAGAGACCGTTGCGGTGCAGTGAGGCAGCGTCTGACTGTAAGCGCGATGGTTATGGGTTGGGAGAATGTCCCCAACCCATAACCATCGCGCTTTCGTTTAAGTGTCCATTCCTACGCTCTGGTGTCGATAATAAAATTCAGCGTTGACTTCCACCAACTTAATAAGAAGTCCGTGAATTGCCAGCAAAAAGTATAGAACGAAATGTCTCGGTACTGAACTATATTCTCTCCGACCACTCTACTATGCGGGAAAAAGTTTTGTTTAGATTGAAGTAGTTAAGATAGTTTAAGTATTTATTTTCTATACAAAGCTTGCTTATTTTTTATATTAAATGCAAATTAAAAAACTTTCTTTTAACAACACTTCTTTTAAAGGACACTTTGTTTTAAATTAAAATTTCTGCATCGAGTTCACAATTTAAGCTGAGTTAGTCTTTGTAACCAACACATTTTTTTTGTTTTAAAAAATATTAAATACAAGAAATCCTAATGACTTTAAACATTCTTAAAGTAATACTCACTCTTTATATTTAATCTTACTATATATTTAATCTTATTAATATTATAAATGTGAAAGTTTGTACGGATGTATGTGAGTTTGTTACTCTTTCACGCAAAACCTACTGAACAGGTTTTCATGAAACTTTGCAGTAATATAGGTTTGATATCAGAAAAACATAATAAGTTAAAATTTATAGGGATTTTTAACCAAAATAAAAAAGGAGGTTCTTTTATGTGTTCCCGGATTACTCGAAGATGGGTGGACCGATTTTCAAAATAAGTTTTTTATTCGAGAGGCTATATTTCACAATTGATCCCATGGTAAGGAGATCTGGATCTGATGATGAAATCCAGGAGAAATCGAGGGCAACCCTTAAATTTGAAAGGTACAGATGCGGTTTTTTTTGTATAACGCAATTGGGAGATCTATCAGACTCTAACTATTTTCACTTTGGGTAGAGCTGCTGATCGGAACTCAATGAAGATGTTTCTTGGTTCATGCGGACAAAGTCGCGGGTAACAACTAATATTTTATAAGCGTACAAAAATTTAGACGTAATGGAATATAGAACGTATGGCTTAGCGATCATAAAGCTTAGACAGTAATCTAGAGGCGCAGAGTCAAATCTCGCTGCGCTTAAAGTTTTCTGTTTTCTAAAAAAAATAATTCTAAATATATATTAGTAAATTAGTAAACATATATATAAAAGTTTTCTTATAAATGTTTTACCAATCAATTAGAGATTTTATTTACTTAAGAATAAAGTGCATAATTAGTTAAATAAGCTTCCAGAGTAACGTCATCAATCGTCGTCGCTAATAAACCTCGCGTAAACTGTTCATATCGAGAGCAATGTGAGGGAGATGACAAATTACACTGTTAATGCTATCGCCTACTTAAACTAAACTACCTCGGTAATGACGAAGCGCGTAGGAAATTAACTACTATACTTAACTAATAGCATGACTTTTCTTATCATTTATTTAGAAATCATACACACAATTTTTAGGGATTCAAAACTCCAATAATCGAATGTCTGGAATGCAAACTGAGGAATGGATCACTTAAAAAATGACTTACTAACACACTTAACATTGGAGTGTCTTAACAACAGGTTCCCTCTGCCTACCGTGCTGTGTGTGGGATACAGTGTAAAGTTAAAAAAGTGCTTAGTACGTAGCACTTGTATACCTACAATAGAATACTCCTTAAAATAATGGGTGTAAAAGTGCGTAAAACTGTGTAAAAGCTTAACAAGACGCCCGTAATTAATTTTCTACGACTTAAGCTTTATATTTATACAAAAAGTCGATTTCCCAAGGCTGGTTTAATAAAAGCTAAAATAGGCATTAAGTTTAATACAGCGTAAACTATTCTAGGCTCTCACCTCGCTCCCGCTCAATGGAAAAAAATATAGCAAAACGTTCCATCAGCGTGCAGCAATATCCACAATAGTTGAACAATTATTATGCAAAGCAAATCTCTCGTAAACATTTACAACAATAACTGAAAAACCGAACGTAAAATAAAATCACAATTTCGTATCTCCAGTTATTTATTTTAAAAGCGTTCTTTACCTTTTCGTTTGTTCCTCATCGACGTAGCATTAACATTTAAGTTAAAATTGTTGTGATAATAAATTTACGCAAGCAAATTGTTTACTCTTCTTACCTTCGTGTTGTTGCCATTTTCCACCGGAAGGCAAATCTCCCATCGCTTCCGGTGGCGTTGTGGCCATCTTTATTGCTTAATAAATTTCCAAAATAAATGTTTAATTTAACATTTTATATTTTAGCTTTTTATCTTTATCAAATTTGTTTATTTTTTTGAGTAAGCTTGCAAAATAATTGTTAGATATTAGTTTTGGATGGTGGGAGTGTCAATAAGTAGTTTACGACATTTTAAATAATCAATAAATATGTATATATAGTTCCTTTTCTGTTCACTGAGTGACTAAAAGATAGCGCAGAGCCAAAATTAGCGGGTGTATAAAGGTGATATCCAGGATAAAGGTTCCTTATTGAGTGTAGAAGAGCAATAAGAAAGAGTTAAAAGGATATCTAAAGTCCCAAAAATAAAATGCCAGGATTTTACACTTTAAAATCAAAACTCCAAAGATACTATGAAAAGAATCATACAACGAGTCCCCGTAAACGAAGTTTTGGACGACTACTATAATATTTTTTTAAATTCATTCTCTCACACAAGTATTATGCGATATGGATATGGAACTAAATTGTAAAATGCATTCACTCGTATAATCTGCTCCCAGTTATTTATGTACGCGATAGAATTTAAAACAATGTGAGCTGTTGTATAACGTGATCCGGTTAAATGAGACTTGCTATGACATTTTTATTGCGACATTTTCGCAGTAATTTATTAAAGTTTTTATTATTTAAATAAAAATAGTACACTTGTTGAACTATTCGCCTACTACAGATAAGTTTAGGTTCAGTTCCCGTTCGGTGCAACATTTGATTTATGGTGATTTCCTATTACTGGTATCTTTGTATTATATTCATATTAACATTTTCAAGTGTTATTCATACACCTAGGAAATTACAAAACATTTTCAGAAAATATATGAAAACTTTACTAACAACTAAAATATGTTGTAACAAACGTAAATTTCAAATCTTATCTTAATATTTTTTTAAAAAAAAATATTGTATTTGTTGGTATATGAGAATCAACCTTCATAGTTGTTATTGTTCGAATATCATGTGAAAAAGAATATGTCAGAAAAGTGTCACTCAATTACTCGATCTAATTTTTATGCCGCGTTCTATATCGTTTTATTTCATTAATTCACAATACCTCAACAGAATTACATAAGTTTTCATGCAACGTCTCAGGGATGGAAAAAGAAGTATAATGTTATGAATATAAAGAACTTCGTCCTAAGTTCTCTCTGTCTATCCCATACATTGCGGAATACACAAAAGTGTTCAAAAGATTTTAAGACAACCTAATTATTCCTAATGCGTTCATATTAGTTTAAGTTTAACACGTTAAGTAATCCATTTCAGTTGATATAACAGCAAGGTAAGTCGTTAGTAATACTCGGAAACCCGATCTAACCACAAGATTACAGGTAGCTCTGCTAAATGGGTTTCGGAGATGAAATGACAATCGCCCCTTGTGAATACTTGCAACGAGCCAACTCAGAGAAGGTGAAAAACTGACCACATTTAACTATATTTAGGAGATACAATATATGTATTTTTTATATGCATATTATGTAAAGAATTTAATTATATGGAAAAATTTATGATTGCATGTATAAGTACAAAATAAGAATTACTATATATTAAAATTCCATATAAAAATGAAATAAAATTTCACCATGCTCCTTAGTTATATAGTTTTCCAATAGTTACTATAACGCTTGAACGATATCCAAGAAACGAGTCTTATTAGGTTCAAATTATGTACAACATATTGATATTTTAAAAATGTAAAAAAATGCGAAGGACATGTACTCGTCAATATATCGATAATTGATAAGTCTAATGTGACAACATGTGGGCAGCTCCGGATAATCCGCAACTGCCCTGAAGCGGATTAAAAAAAGTTTTGTAAAAGCAAATGAAAACAATTTTAAACGAAATGGAAAATGGATTTAGTTAGTAAATACAGTTAAAAGCTTCTACGAATGCTTACTGAGTGCTTGTTGAAGTGAGCCTGATTGTTTGATAGTTGTTGACGCCTGAACGACTTCATAAATAGTGACGGAATTTAAAAAGCCAATAACTAGAGTGATGAAGAAGGGTTGAAAAGTTATCGTTATGAATTTTTAACATCTGGCTGAATAGACAAATAGAATGTAGTATTTTTTTATTGAGAAGCGCAAGTGTAAGTTGCATCTAGTGTCAAAGTCTCTTATGAGGAGGTAATTGTTCCACATTAAATTACACCTCCCCACATTAGTGTACTTACCATTACAACTTTGAATATACAACATTTAATGAGTTCAACCATGAATAAGTTTTTTGTTTTTAGAAATCTTAAAAATACTTGATTAATACGAGCGGAAATCAACTACAGTGAGTAAAAAATATTTGTATCACTGAGAATTTTATAATTCCTTCGACAAGGCAAGCCAAATAGATTAAAATTAAAAGTTGCGTAGCCAATAGATCCAGATAACCAATCCTAATTCCAAATAGTATTGAAAGAGAAGTAAGAATACTAAATATTAAAAAAATACACGCAAGGATTATTAGATGACATGTAGTTATTCAAACAAGCACATCACAAACAATGCATCGAAGCGTTAAGTAGTGTCAGGCAAAATTCCTTCACATAATCTCGCAGCCGCCTTGCCTTGCCGCCCCCGGCCGCCGCCCTCGCCGCCGCCCTCGCCGCCCCGGCCGCCGCCAGCTGACACCAACTTGCGCATAATTTCTCACTTGAAAGTTTCTCTTGCGATCGTCGTTAGTACGAGATATTTTAAACTTTAATAAACTGTGCATTTCATTTTTAACAAGTTTTCATAGGAATTTTACTGACAACTAAAACGATTACCGAGAACATCTCGTAAGTTCGGCGTAGCTCGATATTTTATTAGTGCAACGGCTTTCTTCTGGCTTCATTTTTTGTTAAACTTGAATTGTTTGTAAATGTTTTATAGTGTAGTAGGCTGTTAGTTCAATTCCCGATTATTACCTTGTGCAATGTGCATTTAATAAAATGTGGGTTGAAAGAAAATAATAGTGTGACTCATTTTGTATCTTCGTCGAAATTATAGAAATAAATACTAATAATTTGACTATGTATATATTATGTGTATTATACTAAGTATAATTTTGGCATAAAAAAAACACTTTGGTAATTCATGGACCTCTCGTATTCTCTTATCAGAGGCTTAATAATAACATAACTTTAACATTTTATAACTTTACAGCTTTTATAATAACATCACTTTAAAATTAAATTTTTATAACGTATTAAATACTTACAATGTTGGTATACTTTCTCTCTCTCTCTCTCTGCATTTTTGCAGCAGATAACATATTTTTCTAACGTATACCTAGACGTACACAAGTTTAGTATAAAACCTTGAGCATTGGTCGACATTCAGTATCTAAAAGTCTCAATATAAGGCAAACGCGGAATACAAAGTAATCCGTTGATTTTATATGTGACTTTTTCATTAAATTAAAATAAGCAAGTGGCTTGCGATGTGAATAGGTTCAAAGTAAAATAAATGAGGTAAAACTTTATTGTTTGAAGAACGCTTTGCTCTTGCGGAGCGTATCAATATGTGCCACTGGATATTGTGTACGCTCTACTTCATAGTGGAATAATTCTTTTGTTTCTTATGATATTATATTAATTTTAATATAATAAACAACAACTTTCGTTTCGGTTTCTGGAGGTTTTTTGTTAAAACATGTAACGTCTAGCGCTTGTGAAAGATGTAGGTTCGTATGTTATACAAAATAAAAATCTTTGTTGACAATTAGGTAAATAAATTAATAGAGAGTATCTTGAATGATGAAAGAAACAACACATTTAGAACAATAAAATTCTAAAATAATATCTTTTAAAAAAAAAAATAATTAATTTGAAAATTAATTACAAATTAATCTGAGAGGAGTATATTTTTATATTCATAGTTAGATCAAAGCCTGGCTACTGTCTATTGTCTAAAGTTCTAATATAAAACTAAAAAAACATTTATTTTAAAAGTAAAATTCTTATAACAAAGCCTTTTAGTGGTAATGTTGAGTCAACCTGTTTTTTAATTGTACAATTATATAAATCGTCAGTTAACAAAAGCTCGGTTTGTGTTTAAAGCAAAAGAAAGCACAATAAAGAACAATTACTTGAGGACGGCGATGGAAATAAAAAATACTCCTTGAATAACTTATACTCAGGAAATTGTAGGCTTAATTCTGTTGTTTTTCTCTTAGTAATATTTATTGTGCCTTGAGACTTGCAGAAACGTATTTCTTTATTTTGTACGAGTTTTTTTTTGCTTGATGAGTAACATTGAAGCTATTTAAAGAGCAGATGTTGAAAGCAATATGAAAAATGTTTGTACGAACAATGTAATATTTTTTCGCAACACCTGTGGGAAGGCAGGCGTTGGAGAAAGTGAATATATTCCACACCTATTATTAGAACACATAGTAATATTAAAGTAGTCACGTATAAAGGAGTGTTTCTAGAGCCTATTTAAATTTTCGCTCAGACAAAACTTTAATATTACACTTTCATACCAGAGTTGTGGGTGTTATGAGCTCTCTTATGACTTTAAAATTTAAACATTAAATTTTCTATTCGTTCGCTAGTTTTAAAACTTATTATATTTTTTTTTATTCTAGCTCATATTTGAGTATACTAATAGTCTTATTTATATAATTTTAGCTTTGTGCTTTTTTTTTCAAATAGTAGGGCAGGCAAGGAGAACTTGGTGTCGAGACACTCCATTCTAAACTTTCCCCTCGAATTCAAGATTATTGACTAATGGAATTTAACACCATACCTTTCTTCTTCCTTCCTTTTGCTATCACACTCCACCATAATATATATAAGTTATTTTTTTTGTCACGGGTACTTTTTTTGGAATACTGGCTAAACAACAAATCCGCGGTCACGATTACTAAACTGTTATTTTGAATAAATATGTATGTATATCTAAAATAATCTTAACACCTGATCATTAATTTATTTTTAATCAGTCAAATCACTGAACTTATATAGAACTATTTATTATCTTTATCTACTCTTCAGTAAATAATAAATTAGATAATATAATAATTATTTATTTATTAAAAACTCAGTAGCCATTACGTCCATTATTGCATTTAAATTTTTGCATATAAATTATATATCTGAATGCTAATTTAATATTTTATATAAGAGTGATATCGAAGCAGTACAAATAGCTTCTGAGAAAATGGCAAGCGAAGAGATTTTAATAATAAAAATTTTAAAAAGAAAAAGCTATCAGAATATTTTAAAGACCGTATCATAACAACTTTTTAACTGCATTTCATCACATCCGGTCAAACCATTCAAACGTAGCGGTATCTACATCTCCACGCGGCTACGCGGCTACGAGCTACGAGGCTACGAGGCTACGTAGCTACGTCAAAGTCAACAAAGAGGAGTTTTCTGCCAACTTTTCTGCTATTGTATAATTTTGCACCCGCATTTATAAAGAGCTCGCTATGAAGTTTAAATAAAAATCACAAGCGTTGCCACTACCACCGCCGGCCAACTACCTTGTTACGTGTTTATTTTTTCATAAAAATATGTTTTTTCGTTGACTGGTTTACGTTTTATATGGTTGTTGGTTTTATTTTTGTCGATATAAATGTTATTTAGGTAAAAGTTACATCATATGCAGCACAGTGGGACAGCGTCTGAATGTTAACCCGATGGTTATGGATTTGATTTCCACTACGGGTCTTCCCACTCACAATGATTGTAATTATTTAAATTTTCTGTCTATCGTCGTAAAACAGTGGCGCATTTCACATATAAACCTATAAATTACATGTATATAACTTACATATTATATCGTTTATATTAATATTCTAAAATTAATAAATATTATTCAAAGTTAGAAGTAGAGGAAAGGCGTAACAGGATAATGAGAATTCACTCACGAAGATTTCACGCCAAAAATGGATAACTTGTAAACAAAATCCTAACTAATGTAATTTTTATATTCTTTTTAAAAATTAAACGGCCAATCTCATAGAGGATTTGCTAAAAAATAAGCCGTAATTTGTTCGCTGATCATAACAACATTAGCTTCAGGCACTTTTTATTAAACAACTTTAAAATATTGGCTTTTTATGGCTCTCTCTCTCTATTAACGTTACATATTTTTTATTATAACAATATTACAAAATCTTTAATGAGATCTACCTTGTTTTAAATTACTTTCTTAAATTTTACGAACAAGACAGTGTTTATTATAAACTATTATACAAAAGAAGCATTTTACGAACATTATACCAATATATTGCTCAAGGATAAAAAATTAACTCTCGCTTATATAATCTTTTATTTTTTAGGGGAGCTACTTACTTTAGGTTTATCTGATGCAAATATATATATTTAAAAAAAAAATAATCTTTAATAAATATTACGACACACAGTAAGTAAACTATATAATATACAAACTTATTTTTTCACGCATGCTAAATAAATATAAACATAATACAAAAAATACGTTACGATAAAAAAAAAGCTGTTCTCAAAAACAACATAGTTTCATCGTAGTATCACTTTTAACAAATTCCTACAGAATATATTACTCTGGAAAAAGTAACAAATGTAATCAAAATTCGAAATATTTTGTCAGCTTCGTAGCGAACAACCCTCACGTAACGAGTAGTTGCTCAAAATTAAAAAGCTCAACAAAAATCGCACTGCGCTAACCGGAAAAATGCTAAACCCACGAAAGCAAATAATGATTTTTAGCAAATTAACGTTCGTGGAGTTTTATTCTTTTTAAGTTACCACAACGTGATATGTTACACGAGGTAAGTTTCAGTTTTTAATACAGTTATACTAGTATTATGAGAAATAAGAGTTATTTTTTTGTGAAACAGAATGCAAGATATATCGATCTATACACGACTAACATTTTTTCATGTACATATGTCATTAAAGAAGTAAAATAGTATATGAAGCTTTAATCTAAATCTATGCGTAAGTACCTTGTGGATGTTTTTATACCTTTTGGTTTTTATCTTTACGCGACTACACGACATCAACGCAGATAAATTAGCTATAACTATGTGTACAAAAATATAAAGGTATACATAACCGGTATAAAAATTAAAAACAAACAGTTAAGTATAAACTCTCGCTACCACAAAGTAATTCTAGTAAAAGTATTAGTTTACATTTCTAGCCGTCGTGGCGCAGTTGGACAGCGTCAGTCTGTAAAAGCGATGGTTGTGGGTTTGATTTCCATTTGGGGAAATGATCATATTTAATTTATTATTTCATCGATTTATTATTGAAACAAAGTGCGGCATTAAGTTCCAATACTTAATACGCAAATTGTCTCGATTTCGCATTGAAAGTGGAGGATAGAGTGCATTGGCACAATTCTCTTTACCTACCCCACTATGCGAAAAAAAGTGTATAATTTTATATGTAAAGCTATCAAATCAAAACTACATCCTCACTAAGTCTAAACACACTAGATAACCTAAGCTATACCTAAACTAACACAAAACCTAACGTAAAACTACCTCAGTTACCTCAACTGAGATGAGATATAATGTATTTATAACGCGAGCGAAAAGGCTAATATTGACAGAAAGCCACTCACCGCTGTAATAATATGAAATGCTATCCACCGAAATATCATTTGACCGGGAGAGAGGACTGCGCCTACCTTCAATACCTTTTATATTAATATCAATCTGCGAGTTATTACGATTTTGGGCGAGGTATCGCTGAATTTTCAGAATTAATTATTTTTTTTGTGAATCCATATCATGTGTGGATATCGGATTCCGTAAATCTATGTAGAGGTGTGCTTCTGAAATTGAATACATAAATACATCAATGTTTTTAAATTCACATTAAATTTTGACATTATATTTTTGAAAATATCTGAAATACTTTCGCCGATGAAATATTTAGAATCAATGTTGCCGGATCGTTTGGAATTTGGATTGGATTGTTTTAAAATGACTGTAATTTACTGTAAAGATTAATCAGGAGTATTATTAATCACTTTATCTAGTTTAATTTAATTTATTTATGTCGTTCTATAAAAAAACAACTTTTATGATCCAGGTGTTTTAGACATTTTAACATTTTAATAAAAGATTTTGAAAGATACATTGCATCGGTCAAAAATCCTAAATTGTTTTTTTTTTGAATACACATGAACGTACGTTGTTTTAATTCATATATTATATATAACATTCTACAATATTAATTATTGTAATGGCTTAAGCAAATACAAATTTTACAATATATTTCTATATATATAAATTATTTAAAGCATTGAATTTGTTACAGGCCGTTAAGCTCCTTCCAAAACTGAATGTTCTTGTAAGAGCAAAAAAATAGATCCGGAGCTCTTGAATTTCTTGCCTTATCATCATGTAAACGTCGAAGCTCTCGATATCAAGGACGTGAAGGACACGATAAGACGACTGAACAAGAAAAAACTTTTAACTTATTTTAGTTAATAGCGACATATAGTAATATGATGCGCTATTTATAAAACAATGAAATATAGAATTAAATGTAACACTTCCTGTATATGTTTAATTATAAGACCAATGATATTTTAAAGAATAATAACCAATAGTATTTTAATGTTCAATTGATAGATCGAGTCACACATTCAGAAATTTAATTTAACTTACATTAATAAATTAAATTGATTCACATTTATATTAATAATAAAAGTTATTTCATTTATTTAATTCTGCTATTCAAATATAAAAAGGTATGTTTTCATTATTAAAATGTTTCAAAGATTAAAAACGATATTGTTGATGTAAAAGAAAATAAGCAAAGATTTAAAAAAACAGTAAAAAATGTTTATAGAATAATTGCAAAACGATTTAGCTCGTTTCTCGGGCAGTGCGGCTAATATTTTATTTACGTCTTCAGCGAATTTAAAACCGAGGGATCATTGAATTTTTAAAAGCTCTACTCTGTAATATCCGATAGGATGAAAACAAATTAGCTATCCGATAGAGGAGGTGGGGCAGAGCGGGGCGGGCGGGGCACCGCGGGGCAGGTCGGGGCGGGCGGACGCGAGGGGGGCCGGAGCGCACTCTCATGAATAATAAACAATAATATTTTAGAGATGGCCTCGTAAACGGTTTAAGATGGACTTATCAAGCGATAAAACGATCTCAATCCTGTTTCAAAATTTGATAATATTAAAATTCAGATATAAGAAGAAGATATAAAAAATATATTATTTTTCTACGATGAGATAATTAATTTATACAGTTTTTCATTTAAAAAAATATTTGAATTTAAGATTCATGTTTTGCTATTTTAATTACATTTAAAAACGTTTTTGCTTGTTTGTTAAAGATATTAAATTTAATAAACTCCGTCTAGAGTTGAAATTCAGAAATGTTATCAAATTTCTCGAATGTAAAAATGTCCGTCACGTTTGCTTGTGACAAGCATAAATCACTCGGAGCGAGCATTGAAGCGCTATTGTCTACAATGAAAGGAACCTAATACGTAATTGAAAAAGATTATTTCAAAGAAAGAACATAAATTTAATACTATTCAGAAGATTTCTAACTTAGTTTCTGTCGAATTGTTCTTTGTTAAACTGCATAACTCATTTTTTACTTTAAAACTGTAACTAAAATGAAATCGACTAGTTAATAAATTATTTTTTTAATAAAATGAGGTTTAATTATTATAACTGATACCATTGTATTGATTCGTATCCCGTTTACTCTTCAGAATATAAGATACAGAACATTGTTGTGAATTCAACGTATTTCAATCACTATGGTGATTGCTAGATTATTGCATGAGTTTCTTGCAACGTTGTGTGAATACAAAATATGTTTTCACTTTTCAAACAATCAGTGTAAGGACTTTACGTATCAATCTAAATTTTAGTTTTACATAATAAGGTTGTTTTTAATTGTGAAATTTTGTGCTCCGAATACCTCCGTTAACAAAGGGACGGTAGAAAGAACTTTATGAGATGTCAGTCTTTAGGGAAAGACTGACATCTTAATAATGTGGTATATATAGGGATATCTACCACATTAATAAAAAAGGTTAACACATCTGACTAGATTTAATTAAGGGAAAATTGGCCAAATGGACATAACCCAAAATAGGGTAAGAGCATCTAGTGTCAAAATACTGTTTCAGACCAAAATCAAGTAAACGCGTGTTGAATGGCGGAAGTAAACACTGCGTTTTATTTTAAAGTTTAAAGCGAAGAAATTTAAATATATTATAACCATTTTTCCTCTGAGTGAAAATCGAACACGAAATTAAGTTTCATCCCATACAATAATATTGGGAACAGACGAATGCTTCCAAATATTTTTTTTAAATATGAACATAACACTTAAATTAATGACAAATACACAAAGCACCTACATCCTAAAAACATAGGAGAGGTTTACTATAAATCGCGTAAACTGTATTCCACTGACCACCGGCAGAGCCATTAGCGGCGTGACGCGTCAATACTGGCGCGTGTAATAATCATAAACAAGTCAATACTAAATAGATGACGCTGACGCTCGCTAGCTGTCTGATGATTGATGCCTCGTCAGCGTTTAGTTACGGTTCAGTAGTTCGAGTTATTGCGATTGGAGGTACATTGCTAACAAGGGATTAGAGATATATTGAAAAATGGTGGTAATTTGTTGGATAAGTCGATAAATTTATAAGTAAAAGTTTGTTTATCATCAATTGTTTAGACATTAGGCAGAGATATAATATGTTAAGCTTTAAGCATCTAGAAATTTAGTAGGGTAATAGCGAAGAAATACTAGTCACAGGTCACTCTGTTCCGTCTGTCCTCTACACGTCATTCCACCAGGCTAAGAAAATAAGTAATAATTTGGAATATATGTACCGCAGTGCTTTGCTTTGACGAACACGATAAAGCGCGGCGTTAGGCTGCGTTACTCAACACTCTCTATTTCAAGAGGAAAGTGAGAAAGAAATGTCTTGACTATACGTTGACAACTCTACTAAAAAGGTGAAGCTGTGTTACAAAAACGAGTATGGGATAATTAGAAAGAGTGATTTGTTACAAGTTCTGTAATGTCAGAGGAATACGTCAAAATATATAGAATATAAGAAAAACATTTTTTATATTTTTAGTTAAGATCTGGCCATAGATATAATTATTAGTGTTCCTCTTATGTTTATACGCAACGTTCACAGATAATGCCTTACCTTAATATTTAGTTTCACCTTGTTCTTCTGGTTGTTCAGTAGTATAAACGAACAAAACAAATGTAATAACAGACTAAGCCACTAAACTTCAAATTTCCAAGAGATGCGGGTTCGAGTCCCGCCTTATTCACATTTCATATGTTTTCTAAAAAAAAGTTTTTTTGTCCACTAAATCGATTTCATGATTGCAACTACAATAAATCATTTAGCTGTGACGCCGTGACGCCGTGACGCCGTGCTCCGTGTGTGACGTGACGATGACTGATAATGATTTTAAACAAGTACAAGACAAATGGCTCTCTCGCCAGCCACCGACAATGATTGATAAGGGATCGCTTCGCTTGAACATTGATTCCGTTTTAGGTAAATAATATGGAACATAGCAAGAAGTAGACCGAAAACTACTTGGTTTAAATTGTAATAATAATTCACAAAATTCGTATTTATTTAGGGTAAGTAAACGTTGCCTGAGGGTGGAAATCATTAGAGTGCAGGGATTCTTTTGTGATTGGAGGTACCTGTACGATACGTGTATAATTAAAAAAACTCATCAAATAGAGAGAATTAATAGGTCATAAATATCTTGAAATTGTTTAGTATATAACAATACGTGTCTATGTATATTTTATTAAAATTATGTAAAAAAATCATAAAAAAAAAAACAAATTATTTTATTTTTAAGGGCATCAAAGAATGAGGGACGTTGAAATTTCTATTTATGTGAATAGTATCAATAGCATTATGGCATATTGGAAATATTTAACTGTACATTTAATATTTGAGTATTATATTTCTACTGGAACAAGTGATATTTAGTATATTTCCAGGTTTGCACCCTGGCAAAATAAAATATCTCAAGTCCAAGATAAAGTAAGTCTTAACGTTAGGTTCTCTTTGCCTGCACATTTACATTCAATAGAAACGTGAAACTAAAATACCAAATAACATCTTCATTGAACATTTAAAGTAATGTAAGTATTCTTGTTAGATACAAATTGAGAGAATATCTCCGCAATCCCTTTCCCTTGCGTTCCCGCCTTCAGAGCGCCGCCTCTGATGAGCTCCGTTTGCAAGATACCACTTATTTCTGTACTCAGCGCTAATAAAATTGCTACGAGATTTGGGAAATTACACCTTCACTATGTTTTTATTTTAGTAAATACTTTTTACGTGATGGCTCCTTGTACAAACGTAGTAACAATGTATAAGAACGTATATATTGAATTGTTTCGATATGTACTGGGAGCAGGGTTACATATATGTATATTTACTTATTACTAGCTTATGCCCGTGGCTACGCCTGCATGGAATTCGATTTAGAAACTGTAGCGTGGTCAGTAACATCGTTTAATATTGTACGGGTTGTTTTATCTTGATTTGTCTATATTCCTAACAGTCAGGTTTTCGCTTTTATTGTGTGAGTAATTAAAATTAAAATATAATAATTATATATTTTTGATAAATATTATTGCATATTTATTTTCATAAATTAAAATTTTTAAAATTACTTCACTAATCATATTTGTTTTTATGTTACTTGTAACGGAAAATCTAAAAACAGTTTATGTCGATGTATATATTAGTTAATGTGCAGTACCAAAAGCTAAAGAAGAGTGTGAAATCTATAAGCGATTTCTCTGCTTAGGAGCAAATTGAAAAATGGACTGATCTTTCACTAGGTCCTAGGTCCTCTACGTATATCTTACAAAACGGTAGGATATGCATAAAGACAATAAAACATAAGTAATATAGACACATATTTTAATATTATACGAAACATTTGATATTTCTGTGCCATATTGTTGTTTATAAGCAATAAGACTAGACGTGAACGGTAGTCTAAAAACACTTTAACAACGACTCAAACGAGCTTTTTCGCAATAAAGAATCGCCTGAAAAATACATAAAGTAGGTAATACCACTTTACGCGTCGTTAAATTATAAATTGCTGTAATCTGTTTTACACGATTTTGTTAAATGTACGTCCTGTTCAATAAAGTTAAACTTATTTATTACATTACTCTGCCTCACGTTTTTCCCGCATAATAGGGTAGTCAGGGAGAACTTAGTGTCAAGACACTCCGTTCTCCACTTTTGTGTATCGTGTATTTAATAGACAGTTTATCAATTTTGATAATTTTTGTTTTTTTACTGTAATTTAAGATTTAAAAGGTTTGTAAATTTTATATTTACCAGTATACGATATCTGAGCTAAATAAATCTTAATAATCCTGTTATATTAAATATTAAGCGTAATTGTAATATTTAAAAATAACTGGCTGTCAAAGTGGCTAGGCAGGTTAGGTGGCTAATACGCCTACAACAAACGAATAAACTGTCAAATAAAAAAATATTTCATATTAAAAAATTATACACATATTTTATGAAATTACTAAAAATATGAAAATCACAATGTATATCAAATCACAAAATTTATCATAGATCAATGTATTTCTATAAATAATACCTATAGTTCAATAAATAACTACTCAACTGAAATATATATGACCTATAATATACACAAAAATATATTTAAAAGTGCGTCTATGTGTCGATTCGGTGTCGGCAAGCCACTTGCCACTCGCGCAATCAATACGCGGTGGATGCTGCGCGGACCCGCGCTGTCGCTACACGCCGACACTAATGTCCCCGCAGCTAGAGATCTGCCCGAGATAAACTTATTTCTAAACGCCTTATAAAAATGTCATTTTGGCAGCTTCACGCCTTTTTCCTCATAGCATCGCTTTTCACGCCAGAAAGGAAGCCTAGTGTCTAGACCCTCTATTTCCCACTTTATTTATATTTATTTTATTGAGATTACCCACTATTATTTCGTTAATAATTTAATATATATTTAGTTTTGGTCCAGCTTCCAGGGTAGTCAGAGAGAGCCTAGTGTTAAGACACTCAGAAATCCGATGTCCGTCCCAAATCAACACTGCACATTAAGTGGCGGAACACAACGCCATGCTTTGTCTAAGGTAGTAAAGAAAATTTATCATCAGAGCGTATATTTATTTTATAAACTAATATAGTCGAAGCCGAACGTGGTGCAAGAACCCAAAATATGGCTGTAAACGCGGCTGATTTTGTGGATTCGCTTTCCACTCGAGGGAAATATTTCATAGTTTCATTTTCTTCACATAGGTAGGAGGCAAAGCGTGGCGTTAAGTTTCACCATTTAACACACAATGCCTCCAATAGACGGCGGAAAATGGGCAACGGAGTGTCTTAACACTCAGCACTGGTTCCCTCTGCCTATTCTGCGAATGTATCTCGCTTGAAGCTAAAAAAAAATTAATATAAGTAATTTAGAGAGTAGAAATATTTTTTAACAATAGAAAAGATAAAGTCAATATAATAATGGCACAATACACCACTAAAAGTAAATATACAACTGTAAGAATATTGGGCCAGTCGTGACCCAGTGGCACAAGGGTGTGACTGTAAACGACTGGTTGTGGATTCGATAATCGAGGTGTGATAATGTCTAATATTTCCATATTCTTCGCTCTGGTGTCGAGGTAAAGCGTAGCGTTAAGTTCCGCCACTTAACACGCATTGCGTCCGAATTCGGCGGAAAGTGGGGAACGGCCTCCACCCTCTGCCTACCCTACTGTGTGCGGGATACAGCGTGAAGCTGTAAGAATATTAACAAAACCATAATTAAGCTATTGAATGTAAGATATTCTAAAAAAGGTATCACATTACAATTTAGTACAAATGAAAACGTATTATCCTGAAAATGAGAACACGTAAAATGATCTTTTAATTAATCCTGTATTAATACAAATGAGAAGAACGAAATAACTGTGTGGAAATGTTGAAATTTCATTAACTTCTCTGGTGAACACAGACGTATCACAGTTTCAAATTATTATTAAACACAAACAGCCTAAACTAAGTGGAGAACGGAATGTTTTGACACTATGCTCTCTTTTACTATTAAAAGCGTGAAGATATAATTATAAATAAAATAACATCTTCCACCCCTCAATCAAATTACAATATTATTATTTTGAACACTTATTAAACATTATAAAAATGTTAAAGTATTATTTTCATTATATTAGCTTAGGCTTCTTTATATAACGGTTCTTTATATAACTAAGCTTTTCTACGAAACAAAAAAATAAGGTCAGTCCATAATCAATGGTGATTAATTTTCTATTTTAAAATGTTCTTTACAAGTTAATTGGAAATTTATAAATGTTTCCGACACTCAGCACGCAATGTCTAAATAATCTAAAAACGGACAGAAAGTAATTTGTTTGGTTTTCACGATTATCAAATAATTTAACCGAACAAATCACATATTATTTGGTAAATCGGAATAAAATAATTTTTGAACCACTCGAGGCTAACGAGGCACAATATGTCAGTGAGTGTCTGTAAACATGGATGGTTGTGGGTTAAATTCTCATTTGGGGGGTATAGCAAATTCTCGAATTAGACTAGAAAGTAGAGAACGGAGTGACGAAAAAAACACATGCTTTAATATTTAGAATATAATTTATAAACACAACGTTTCACATAACTTGTAATAGTCCGTAGTCACAGATATGCTCAAAATTATAAGTGACCGATAAAATTGTTCCTTTAAATATGACAGAAAACGGAGTGTCTTAACACTATGCTCCCCTATCTATGTTGTAATATGCATAACATGTATTAAAAAGATAACTAACATAAATAGTCCATTTAGTTTCATAGATCACGTGCCTTAATCTAGCGGGCTTGTCGTGGAATCTTCCGAATAAGCCCGTTCTATCGCCCCCGGAGTGGAATCCCAAAGTAATGAAGGCTAAAGGAAAGAGGTCACTTCATACTTACAATTCCTAACCTTCGGTACATACACCGGTATTCGTAGTAAATTAATTTCACCGGACGTTATACGGTCGAGATATTCGCCTCATCATGCTGCGTAATATGTTAGTCGTGTATTAATATCTGGCTTTCTTCATGTGTATGTTTATATTAAAATTATATTAACGTTCAATAATGATGAAGTAAGTGGAGGGGAATGTAAGGAGAGAGTGAATGTAGTGTAGGTGTAGGTGACTCCGTTCTCTGTTTTAAGTCCATTTATAACGGTACGGCAATATACCGGTATTGTGTGTTGAGTGACGTACCTTGTCGAATCAGGCTGACAAAAGGATTTTTTCATTATAAGCGTGTTTCAAAGCCATTATCAAACTCATAACTATCGCGTGTATAGTGTTCCGGTGGTAATCATCGTAATGACCGTGGACAAAAATATTAAAAATGTACTATAATTTTTTTGCCGCTTATCAGATAGAACAGTGTCAGTGGCGTTCTCCACTCTCCTCCTGAAATCGAGACCAAGCGTAAGTGGCAGAACTTAACGCCGCGCTTTATTTTCTTACCAAAGTGAAGTACATAAAAATGAATTAAATACATTTTATTATTTAATTAAATTAAATAAATTGGGACTAGTCGTGGCGCAGAGGCACAGAGTGTGATTGTAAAGCGACTGGTTGTGGGTTCGATTCCCACTCGAGGGAATATTTAATATTTCCATTTTCTCCGCTCTAGTGTCGAGGCAAAGCGCGCCGTTAAGTTCCGCCACTTAACACACAATGCCTTCAAATTCAGCGGAAACTGGGGAACGAAGTGTCTTAACACTAGGTTCCCTCTGCTTACCCTGCTGTGTGCAGGATACAGCGTGAAGCCAAAAAAATAGAATTATTCTCCGTAGTGGGAGTTGTACCCACGGCATTCGTATATACTGTGAGACGCTGTTCCACTGCGCCTTAATGGCTACAATATATTAATGTTCTCATATTATCATTTACAAGGTACAGATATTTTCTTTAAAAATATCGGGTCATACTTTCAAAGCTACACTAACTTTGTAGAATAATATTGCTGTATAATTACCACGTTGCCTTCAAGAAAGTATACTTTTAATTTTAAAATTAAATTTACGAAAACATTTTCTATTTGGATTTCGCCAAGCAAACATTAATTTCTCTACCATGGTTCTCTCTCCGTCTGCATTAATGTATATATGTACTTTATAGACATGTGTAGTATATATTTTTTACATTTTTTTAGCTTCACGCTGTATCCCGCACACGGCAGGGTAGGCAGAGGGAACCTAGAGTTAAGACATTCCGTTCCCCACTATCTGCACAATTCTAGAGGCATTGCGTGTTAAGTGGCAGAACTTAACGCTGCACTTTCCCTCGACACCACAGCGAAGAAAGTGGTAATATCAAATATTTCCACACCTCGAGTAAGAATCGAACCTACAACCCGTCGATTTCAAAGTCACACTCTGTGCCTCTGACGAATAGCCCCAATATATTTATATTTTATTTTATAATATTATAAACTCATTCAAAAAATGCATTAACGCATTTGATTTTAATTATTGAACTTTTGTAAGAAATTCAAGTAAGATCACAAATCAATGAAAGAGAAAGGCAAGAATGGAATGATTACGACAATACTCTCTATAGTTTTGACGGCTATTTACAACTTTTTACATTAAACGATAGATTTTAAAGATATTAAAATATTTATTACCTACTAGTTTGTGCCTGACTCCCGCTACGTGAACTATATGACATATAAATAAAAAAATAAAAATTATTTATTGTCAAGCAACGTAGGCTCATAGTTGGTTAGTACAAGAGAATTACTTAAGAACTATGTTAGTTAAACAAAAACATGAACCAATAAAACAAGATACAATACAAAAATAAAAACTGAACCAAAAAAAAACTACATCACAATAAATTACAATACAAAAATAAAAGAAAATAGAAATACATTTACAAACAGAATTTAAAGAAACAAAATTAAATTAAACAAAATTTAAGTTAACAAAATCTGAATAAATAAAATTTAAATAAAGAAAATTTAAATAAAGAAGATTATATATATACTACTTTCATATGTAGTATGTTAAGACAGATCCTGGGGACACTGACACTGTACACCACGTACCGTCCAAAATCGAGACATTGCGTGTTGAGTGGTGGTACTTAACGCCGCGCTTTATTTTTCTTAGAAAACTATTTTATGGTAGAAACATAAATGTTTGCTAAAGCATGCAGACGTATTTTTTACTATTTTCATTAATTATAGTAGTATAGCTTAATATTTGAATGTCAATAAATGCAAAAATTAATCTATCGTTCATTCAATCAATCAACTATCATTTTTTTATAGTTAGTTACAGTATCAGTACGTAATATAAATGATATTTACTCTTAAATAATTGGAAGTCCTAGAGAAACTTGTGGTAAAGTAAGCAAAAACATCAATTAAAATATGAATGCGATAGTACTGCGAAAACCTGCTAGTACTGCGAAAACAGCTATGACATTTTTTTTTATATATTTCCAATATACATATCAATCAAAAATCCACAAGTTTTATTTCTGTTGAAGAAATTGTTATAAATTCTCCTATTTGGACCAATTAAAACGATTTCTCTTTGAGAAAAAAGGATAACAAAATAGAGAAAAAAGAATGCAAAACATTGCCATGCCAATTTTGTTTCGGCACTTTTAAAACTAGGATATCTTTAGAAAAATCAATAGTATCATTTTATTTCGATTTTGCAAAATATTCAGTAACAAGTCGTATCGTAACCGAGCAGTGTAAACGCGGCATATTGAGACTTTAACTCGGGCTCCGACATTTTAATTAATACTCTTTCCCTTCTGCCGGCCTTCGGAAATACTCTTTCTATAAAGATCCCTTCAGCCAGCAACAGACGGACGCGTGTGAATCGATATCTGAAAATGAACAAGTCACGCCAGAATTAGATCGCTTCTAACTAGAATTGCAAGAAATCGGTAGTAACGTACGTATTCGATGAAATAACAGGTCTTGTGTGATAAATGCCTAGATTTATTAGATGATTTGTACATACATATTTGTTTATGAACCTCGTGATAATCACGTAATGAATAATGACGATGTCAATTAAAAGTAAGTACAAATTACCTGTTATTAAGAGGTGTTCATAATATCATATTTTTCTATTGAATTTTGTTAAATAATGAATTCTGATTATCCAAACATATATAGTTTGGATTCCATTATAGAATTAAAATAAAATCTTAGGAAAATATTAGTACTAAATATTGTTTTAACTAAATACAAATATTTAAAATCTGTATGAGAGTAGAAATACCAAGCAGCAAGGTGTGCGACGCGCAAACAGCGCGGCGTTCTGTGTACATTCGTTATTAAATAAAAAGGTTTATTCGCGTGCCCACGAAACCGCAATAAGTGCGAAATGGGAATGACGTCTTTTATGCAAAATAATATTGAATTCACGCACCGGAAGCGGTAAACGGTAAAATAATATTCACATTTTACTAACAGATAAAAAATATTACAAAATTACTACAGAAATGAGCGCTGCATTCAAATGAACGCTGTGCGTAACGATATTGCGTACTGAAATTATTTAGATGTAAAATAAATTGTAACATTTTCATACATTCATTATATTTGAGAATGATTTTAATATTACTCTTATGTAAAAAAAAAATAAAAAAATAGCTTCACGCTATATCCCGCACACAGCAGGGTAGGCAGAGGGAACCTAGTGTTAAGACACTCCGTTCCCCACTTTCCGCCGAATTCGGAGGCATTGCGTGTTAAGTGGCGGAGCTTAACGCCGCGCTTTACCTCTACACCAGAGCGAAGAAAATGGAAATTTTAAATATTTCCACTCCTCGAGTGGGAATCGAACCCACGACCAGTCGTTTACAGTCACACGCTTGTGCCACTGGGCCACGACTGGCCACAACTTGTAACTCTTATGTAAAATATTAAATAACATTATAAACTTGCAGCTTCGTGTATTGTCGAGTGACTACGTTCTCCACTTTCCGCCTGAAATTGAAACATTACCTGTTAAGTGGCAAAACTAAACGCCGCGCTTTATTTTAGGTACCAGAGCGGAGAAATGAAAACATTATATATTAAATTCCCCTCAGAAACAATTGAACTCGCAACCAAATCGAGTTTACAGTCAGACGCTGTCTAACTGCGCCACGACGGCCACTGGAAGAAACCTTATAATATAATAAGCTTTCTCATATATATTCCTATACCACCATCTTTATATACGTATGTATAATTTTATAAAAACATTTTTAGAAAAGAACACTGAGGCACGAAAAAAAATTCTGGTAGAAATTATTTTCATAGCCTCACTTTACAAACACTTTACAAATGTTTAAATCAAACAGCATTCTCTGTACCCAAACGATTGTCCGTAGAAATGATTATTGGATAGCAGAAATTTGTAAAAATTAAGTTCAATTAAGCGTATAGGAATTTCTACGAAGCATGGTGCTGAACTTGTAGCTCAGCGTTTAAAGCACTTGGACGGTTTACGAGAGGCGCAGGTTCGAATCTTGAATGGGAGCTGTCAATTTTTAACGCGATTCCAGAAATATTTTACATTTATCCTAAACGTGTGAATACGACTTTAAAAACGTATATATTTTTCACCAAATTCAATGAAGCCCAAACCTCACTCCTTCTATCAATTAAGCGAGCCGCAAATAGATTTTTTTGCGAGGGTTAATTGCGTGCACATTACACTGGCTGGTCCCGGCGATGGCGATTCCGGCAGTAGGCAGATAAAAGCGCCAGTCATTAATCGTTTACAATCGTATCGAATAGACGTCGTTAGCGGAGCGTGACCTCCCCCCGCCGCTGCCGCCGCCGCCGCGCCTCGATGATAAATGAAGGAAAAGCCTTGCTCTTCGATTGTTAGTGTGTAGTGTGTACGTCCACTCAAGGAGACGGATTGCGATCTTGGAAGATCAAATCAATAATGATGAATCTAATGTTGATGCCAGTCGTGGCCCAGTGGCACAAGCGTGTGACTGTAAACGACTTGTTGTGGGTTCGATTTCCACTCGAGGAGTGGAAATATTCAATATTTCCTCTTTCTTCGCTCTTTGACACCAGAGCGTAAAGCGCGGCGTTAAGGTCCGCCACTTAACACGCAATGCCTCCGAAATCGGCGGAAAGTGGGGAGCGGAGTATCTTAATACTAGGTTTCCTCTGCCTACCCTGCTGTGTGCGGGATACATAAGCGTGAAAAAAAAATGTTGAGGTCATCGTGGCGTGTAGGGACAACGTCTGACTGTAAACGGTAGTTTTGAATAAATTCTTACTCAAAAAAATAGTTACTCTAGTATCTGAGACTAAATGGGGCATGAAGTTCCGCCATCCAACATGCAATCTCGATTTGGGGCGGAACGTGGAAAACGGAGTGTCTACTGACACTACATGACAGTAGGTTCACTCCGAGTAACCTGCCATGCGTGAAATAACATAAAGTTCCTTGGTAAGAGACTCAATACTTAAAACTTAATTAAAGTATAATTGCTATTTATATACAACAGGCATTGATGGGCAATTGAAACAAATACCTTCCGAAGGAAGTCCAAAACATATGATAATTAAAAGCGATAAGTGGGAACTGTTTAGTAGCTTTTCCCTGTTTAGTATCCCTTGCGGGGTAGTCAGAGTAGTAGTAGCTTTTCGTAAAAATGAATACACATTTAAATATTTGAAAGTCACCTTACACTGTTCTATTTACCTATTTCAAATAAAGGAAAAAATAATTATAAAAAAATAGAAATCTTTTGTATATTCGTAAATGACACGTCTTCATACAGTAACTCGGCGGACACACGGCGTGCATGCTTTAGAAATTCTCCTTGTTTCTAATTTATCAAAGCTCTCTAGCGGCTCATACGGCTACATCTCACTCCATTTCCATGCAGTATAGAATAAAGAGCATATTCGATCGGCCGCTGTCGGATCGACGATAAGACGACCGAGCCCGGGATAAAAGCGGGATCATCCCTTACATCCGCGCCTGTCCGTGTATCATTATTACATCGGGCTCAGTAAGTGGAAAACTTATATAAAAATAACCATTAAATGTATGGAAAAAAGATGTTATTTTCTTTATAGAGATGCTAACAACAAAATTAAGTTGTAATAGTGTAATAAGGATTTCGATGTAGCTGGATATAGAACTTATGGTTCAGCAGTAACTTAAACGGATAGTAAGAGATGCGGATTCGATTATAATAATATTTAATATATCAAATATTATTATAATTAGATATTCTAAGCTTAGATATTTCCTTGAGATAGAAAGATATTCTACCCAGAAGATATTCTAAGCTATATATGTATGTATAAAATGTATAAGAAATCTACACAAAATAAAGCTCCGCGGTACATTTGTTGGCATAACATTGACATTTCATTCCAAAATCGGAGAAGTTCGTTTAAAGTCGGATTAAATTGTCAGTAAAACTGGGTTCTTACATAACAGCGACATACAAATTGCGTTCAGCTTCCGCTCGGGGATGCGTTGAGGCTGGCGTCTCTTCTGAGACCAAGATTGATACTCAATTTGAAAGACACGAGAAAAGGGTTCCGTCTAAAGCTCTCTTCATTAAATTGTCACATAGATTTATTGTTTCGTATAAACACTCATTGTTCGGTTTAGTTTAAACAGCTCTTTAATATTATTTGACAATTTTAAATTAGCATCTAATTATGATCAGTGTTTTGATTAATTTACATTTTTATGTCCGTGATGTGTAGGTTTCGCATCGCGGCCACATATAGAAGATATTATATATCAAGAAGCGAAAACCAGCTCACAACTATCATATGTGTAAATTCACAATTGTGCCATAATGGCGTCTATCGTTCAAAGTTCTATATAATTTTTTTCTTTCACAAAGTAATTTTAAGAAGAACGATCAACGTAACCGTAATCTAGGTGAGACAGCTTTTGGATCCCTTAAATAAAACGACACATTGCGGTATAAAGGTAAGATAAGAGTAGAATGATTTGTCACTGAGCTATCTCCGCCCTCGGTCCCTTGACCCGCCGCCTCGGGCACGGAACATACAAAAATTGCCAAAATCCTCAAAGATTAATCGTAGTTTCTTACATAAAAACTGACGAATTAGACAATTTTATATGCATTTTTTAAATATTATTTCCACATTTAGTAAATTGAGAAAATATGTTTAGAAAACAACTAAAAATATGAACACAGTGAATGGCGAATCTAGCTTACGGAGGTATCATATTAAAATATTAAAAATATTTAATATTTAGCATTCTCTTATGCCAACCGATTATTCTTAAAATATTGTCTAGGTAGTAGAAATTTGTAAAAATCTTTCTACAGAGATGCTAACATAAATCCATACTTATATTATAAATGCGAAAGTCTGTGTGTTTGTCTGTCACGCTTTCACGGCTAATCTACTGGTCCGATTTGGATTAAATTTAGAATGAAAGTAGTAAAAGTGGCTGGGTCTAACATAGGCTACTTATTTTTTTAAAAATCAACCTCTAAAGGGTTGAAATATAGGAGGAAAGTTTATATGAAAAATCTAAACCGCTTGACCAATTATAATGAATTTTGGCATAAATATAGTTGATAATCTAAGCTTAAACAAAGCCTACTTTATTTTTAAAAAATGCGTTCCCGAGGGTTGCAATATAACGATATAGTTCACGCGGCGAAGCCGCGAGCGGGCCGCTAGTAAGTTATAAAAGCATATAAGAAGTTCAATGAAACCGGAAGTCAAACGGTTGGTTATTGGTTGGTTGGCTTAGTTGTCAGAGCGCTTGGACGGTTTCAAATAGGCGCGGGTTCGAATCCCACTGTGTTCAAATTTTTATACGTTTTCAAAAAATATATTTCTCAATAATTTTTACTTCAATTATATAATTGAACATTCGACACTACAGTGGTGATATGTTTGCGATGATTGCAGTTTCAACCACCAATCAGGTTAGTTTCAATTCTTTCTTTCTTTAAATGTCTTTTTCAATTTTCCTAAGTGTGGAATAACACTTTAAAAATGTTTAAAAAGTAGTTTTAATTCCTTTGTCTAGGTAATAAAAAAAATAACATTGGTGTCCAAAGTTCTAGTCATAATTTCCTTAAAAAAAGAAATGAAGTTATAATACACATCAAAGCAAAACCTATCAGTTTGTGTTAATCAGATTAAACTACAGTATCGCCGTCAGCGCCCTGTGTACATACGAGTATACGAGTAGATACTACTGAACAACTACTGAGGTCGAGGGTTTCGATTAGTGACCGAGCAAACGTACGTGTCTTTCCTTGATGAACTTTCTAGAATGTTCGAAATTTCGTGATTCTCGTGTATTCGATGTGGATACATCGACGTTGTTCCATGTAAAACTTTGCCACCTATCACGTGTGAGGGAAATTTTAGATAAATCACTGTTCTTGTCAGAATTTTTATGGCATTTGATTTTGGTTTACAACTATGGAGTATATAACATTTCCACATGTTGTTCTCCATAGCCACTTGAGGCTCCATAGTTAACAAAGAGATTATGCCAAGATATTATGTACTCGACCTTTCACATGAATTCGATATTCTAATATATAACATTTAAGTGTTGTTAAGTGTCGGAAAATTATTTCAAATGGGATCATTTCCCTTAGTGACAACCGAACCACGAAGCCTTGGTACGCCATCCTAGTCTCATGTCTTGTTTTCTTCATATTTTCTATTCAATCATTTAAAAAAGAACTATTTTTCAACTCCTACAAATATTTTAATGTAAATATAGTTATATAACATTTTTTATACATAACAATAGTTGTAATAACCCGAAACTACAATTCATTATCTATAATACATAAAACTTTGGAACTAAAACCTTTACTTCCAAGATGTTCCCATAATAAATGCAAGTAATATTACAATCTGAACTTATAGCTCGGTCGATGTAGAATCACGCTTCAAAATTAATCAAGTTGACTCCTTAGGAAAACGAAGTTGGCCGGAACCTTCTTAGTTAATAGACGCGACCTCGGGGCCGCCTCATAACTCGCTGTAAGCCTCGACTACACTATTAAGGAAGTAAAACCGGGGTGCGCGGGGTTGTAATGTAAGCGATACTGGCTGACTGGTAGATAGTTTTCGTAGGGTTTTTTACAGTACTTAAATTTAACAGATGATTATCGTAGTCAAAAGTCGTATTTCGTGTTTATTATAAATACCTATTTGGCTTTACATAGTAAGATAGTCAGAGAGAATTTATTTTAAGTCACTGTTTTCTATATTGCGCCTCAGCAAGTAGAGAATACTTATAAAAGCCTACATAACATAGGTCTCGATATCTGAAAAAACAGAAGCGTTTCAGGTTGAATAGAAGGGTGTTATTCTAAAGATGTTTGTTACAGACATAAATAATTTCTTATTTATGTGAATTTTCACACATTTGCTGATGTTTATAATTTAAAACGAACATTTATAGGGGGCCAGTCGAGGCGCAGAGGCACAAACTGTGACTGTAAAGCGACTGGTTGTGGGTTCGATTCCCACTCGAGGACTATAATATGTAATATTTCTATTTTCTCCCTGGTGTCGAGACGAAGGCGTTAAGTTCCGTCACTTAACGCGCAATGCCTCTAAATTCCGCGGAAAGTGAGGAACAGAGTGTCTGAACACTAGGTTCCCTTTGCCTACCGTGCTAAAAAAAAAAATTATAGGTTTTAAAATAATATAGTCAAATGAATGCATGAGTATATATTTCATAATATGTAACAAAAAAAAAACAAATTCAAGTTAATTATTCTAATAAAAATGACATAATATATTTATTTCAAAAAGCAATAATTGCTTATTTTAGTAAAATAAATATAGCAAAATTATCATTTTGTTTTCCCACCAATACTGCCGCAGCCAGAGACGGATGTGAACGCTATATTTTATTTTAACCGACCATTGATTAACCTATAAATAGTATAAAGAGCAACCTTTGCTATATATAAATAGTTTAACAGTCAACCATCTCATTCCGCTATCTCTGAAGCCCCGAATCAAAGAGGTACAATCAGAATTGTTGGCGACATCGCTTTGAGCGTCCTCTCGGAGATAAACCCGCGGCGTCCTTTAGACAATCTGTCACGATATTAAACTCGTCACCGGCCGCACCGCCCGCCGCCCGCCCGCCCTCCGCCGCCCTCACATTTTGCAATTTGAATACCGAAACGTGCTTCAATTATCTTTTGGTTGAAATTTTGTAGTTACTTTTATTCATAAGACCATCGTGGCACAGTGGCTGAGCATCAGACTGTAAGCGCCATTGTTTGTGGGTTCGATTCTCACTCAGGGGATTATATTCAAATTGTTTCTACGTTAGAACCTGTTTCTTTAAAATATACGTTAATTTTGTCATTATTTTTGCATAGACGTATAACGTTACTGATTTTAATACTAAAAATAGATCACACTAAGAAACGTCTTATCGCATCCCGTATTAGTCTAACTTAAATAACATTTAATAACTACTAATTATAACCAAGAAGAGCTTAAAGCTAATTAACGTCTCTGAGTCCAGATATATGCTTTCTGTGTTAGTAACATTTGATAGTACACCATTTTTGTGACTAGAAAATACAAAGTTATACGTATAATGAATTCATTGTAGCTTTTACGAAAATCCCCCGTCCCTTATCTTACAAAGGTTCTGTTCGTTCTTCAATATATTTTCGCTTCGAGAAACCAAGTAAAAGAACTCTATAGCATATAACTAAGTAAATTCGCCTTATTTCGTTTCTTCGTATATATTTTGTAATGAACAATATACGTTTATAAGATTTTTTTCTTAACTTCATGATTCTCAGACTACTCTCGTAAAGTGGACAGAGTTAACCTAATGTTAAGATACTCCGTTCTCCACTTTCCGTCTGAATTTTTTAATTTTGCAACCAGCGGCCCGCTCTCGGCTTCGCCACGTGAACTATTTCGTTATATTGCAACCCTCGGGGGCACATTTTTAAAAAATAAAGTAGCCTATGTGTAAGCTTAGATTATCAACTATATTTATGCCAAAATACATTACAATTAGTCAAACGGTTTTGTTTTTCATATAAACTTTCATCCCCTATTTCAATTTTAATATAAAAACTAAGTAGCCTATTTTAGACCCAGTCATGTTTACTACTTTCATTTTAAATGTCATCCAAATCGGACCGGTAGATTAGCCGTGAAAGCGTGACAGACAAATACACAGAAATTCGCATTTATAATATAAGTATGGATTTATTTCGACTAGTATTGAGTTTGTAGTAAATGTAAAGCTATTAAATATTAAATTCCATAAAACTCAGGCCATAACAATTTTAACTGCACATTGTATGTTATACTCGTATGTACTGAGTTGATAATAAATGAATGCCACTTTTACTACTTTCATTCTAAATTTCATCCAAATCGGATCAGTAGATTAGCCGTTAAAGCATGACAGACAAAAACAATTTTGCATTTATAATATAAGTATGGAAAAATTTAATGAAAAAGTTTTATTTAACTAATAATTTTATTTATAGACAAATTCTTTCATTGGTCAGTTATTTGCACAGACAATTGGCAAAGCAGAAAAAACTACAAGTAATTAGAATTTTAGTGATGTTTCAAATGAAAGCCGGCTTCACCCACCACTGCACCGCACACGGCGCTCTTTATAAAGCTATCAACAATCTGTCAGACGGTTATTGCGACGTCGACTGCACGGACTGCGCCGGACGTGCGGTTACACTTCAATCACAACTTTATTTGTTTCACTTCTATCTTCTTTTACCTATTTACTATTTTAAATTAACTATTAGGTATAAGCCACTGGGGCCATCAGGTGCAATGAGACAGCGTCGGACTACAAATAACATTAGTATAAGGTTCATTTTCCCTATTTCCAACATTCTCATCCTATCTAGCTCCTTCCTTCCTTCACCCCCAATGTCGGCAACGAATTCACAACCCCTATAGTACTGTGAAGGTCTATGGGCGAAGGTAATCACTTACCATCAGGTGGTCATTCTGCTCGTTTGCCTCCTTTATTCAATAAAAAAAAAGATTATATGTAAATATTTTATTTCCGGCTTTGCTAAGATCTAACGTAGAGGTGATTTCCGCCACTCAACACACAATGTGCCGAATAGTAGCTACGACTGTAATATAACAATCGTTAAGACATTTGTGTTAAGATACTTTTGTTACTGCGGTTTGGTTTGTCAAAGTGTGGCGTTGGCGTTCCAGTTATTATTTCGTTTAATCCTGATTATATATAAAATTGACGTAAATTGAGGAACTGTACACCATGTGGTTTTGGGTAAAAGGGGATATGTAACATATTAAGAAAAATTTAAAGCTTTAATACTTTTACTGACGTTTCATATTAAAATCTACACATTACAAAATTTCGTACACTTTGCTCATAAAAAATGGCCTTTTCAGTTTAAAATGTATTACAATTTCTTGACCTATTTAACAAATGATGAGACCGTCTTAATTAATGCCCCCTGTAGAATATATTATTTGCCTTTAAAAACAGACATCAAAGTAAAGGCAAGTCACGCATGCGAATATAATTGGCACCAAAAACTTGAGTTAAAAAGCTTTTTCCGATATTTATTACGATTCAACGTTATGAATATTAAATATTGTTGTTAAATTCCTTTTATGTTTAAATTGGAACAAATTTGTATTAACATATATTCAGTATACATACATACCTTACAATGTATTATTATTTTTTGCCTCCTGGATTGAATGAATGGAATAACACCGCGCTGCGTTTTGTCTTGTACCCGAGTGAATAATTGAAAATAATCTAAATGTAGTCTTTCTTTCTATATGGCGTGGCATGGTCACCATGTAATGTGGTGCCCAGAAGAAAGAAATTCGAGACTGTTTAGTAAATATTGATTGTATTTTTAACAACTCATACATTAAATAGACACAAAAGGAGTCATTACATAGTATACTGTATTAATTAATAAGTATGAAAAAGACATTTAGAAAATGTGTAAAAATTTGAAGGTAGCGGGGTTTGAACCCGCGCCTCCTGTAAACCATCCAGGCGCTCTCACTACTGAGCCATGCGTTCTACTACCAACTGCATCGAAATTCTTATACCCTTTAGTACAACATACTTTTGTAGTTAGCATCTCTGTAGATTGATTTTAGCGGTGAGAGCGCCTGAACGGTATTCAGGAGGCGCGGGCTCGAATCCTGCTGCGATCAATTTTTTATACATTTTCTAAATGTCTTTTTCAATTTCCTAAGTGTGTGAATAACACTTTAAAACTGTTAAAAGTGATTAATAAGTATGTTTACTTATTAATCGCTTTTAACCATCACATCTCACGAATGTTAATCGAACACACAACCAATCTTGTTTGCAATCAGAGACAGTCTTACTACAATATAAATAAACGGATCTAATTAATATGATTGGATTCCAGTAAAAGCTGGGAAATTTGAAAATAAATAGCAAATGTTATTAAAACCGAGCTAATAATGAATGCTTCTAGAGAAAATTGTAATTAAGCGGTAACAAAGCAAACGAGCCAAACCTGAACCAATATAAAAGTTTGATTGGCAGTTACAGCAAGTTTGCACGAAGTGTCTTGGAGTGTATATGTGCGTGTGTCGGCGTACAATGCGACTTAAAAATGTATATGCCGAATTTTTTTACAGCTTAACGCTTTTTCTCATACAGATAGTAAGAGAGGGCCTAGTGTCAAGACACTCCGTCCTTCACTTCCCGTCTGAAAATTTTAACAACAGAGTATGATGTGTATAATAAATACTTGTCTTTATGTGCGTCAAGTGTATGATAATGTATGTAATGTTTTGTTTATTGATTTAATACTTTATAAACATTATTATTGTGAAATATTAGCGATCAGCACTTCCCCTACACATAAACTACATGTGTGCCAAATTTCATACTCCTCCGTCAGCGTAATTTTCGAAGAAAGGGATCCAAAGTTTTTGTTAAAGATTTTTGTTTCACGTATATAGATTATTGTCAAATTTACATATAATTAAAATTGTATTGTATTTAATAACATCAAAATATGTGCTCTTTAGTTAAGTACACTTAAAAAATGAATCGTGAACTAACGACAAACAATTTTGTTTCGCATAAACCTCATTTGATTCCGATCGCGCCGCGTAACGAGATTTTAAATACATTTTGAGTCATTAATGCGTCCCCCGACATCGCTGTACCAAATAAGCACCGTCCCATAGGACATGCTTTAAAATTGACCATCCAAATGTCATTATATTACAGCTTCGTAATAAAAACGCTGTACATTGTATATTGACCCTTTACTCCATTCTTTCAAGCTCGTATCATTTAAAACAGGGACGAAAAGGTTTTTTAGTAAGGAGATTTTTAAAATATCGAAACTTTTTGACTGACCAAAATTACACTTTTTTTAGTTTTTTTTTTAGTGTGATTTCAAATATAACGGGAGAATATCCGCATGTCTTTGTGCGCCGGGAACGTCCTGTTCTGATTTTTAAAGAATTACAAAGATGTTAATAACATTTATATTTTTAACATTTTTAAAGTGTTATTTAAACACATGCACACTTCAAATGGCCAGTCGTGGCCCAGTGGCACAAGAGTGTTACTGCAAACGACTGGTTGTGGGTTCGATTCCCACTCGAGGATTGGAAATTATATTTCCATTTTCTTCGCTCTGGTGTCGAGGTAAAGCGCGGCGTTAAGTTCCGCCGAACACGCAAAGCCTCCGAATTCGGCGGAAAGTGGGGAACGGAGTGTCTTAACACTAGGTTCCCTCTGCCTACCCTGCTGTATGCGGGATATAGCGTGAAGCTATATTTTTTTTATATATTTCACACTTCAAATATGATCTTTTTAGAAAAAACATTGATTCAAAATACAGTATCGATGACAATGAAGGGAGCTCACGTAAGGGGTAGGACGACCCCCAGAGGGCTTGTATGAAGGGTTGATGACAGTGAACGAGGCGCATGAAGTATGCAGGGACCGTCACGTTTAGAGCTCCGTTCTCTCTTACTACCCCGCTAGGGATATAGTGCAAACTAAATTTTATTGGCAATTACTAAATACAACCAAATTATGTTACAATATCATACATAATCATATATGATTACGATATAACCCATTACATATTTTCTTTGCGTGAAGATTATTAAACATTAAAATACCGTATCTTCTCTCTGAAATTTCACGTCTTAAACTATGCGTTATCTACCAATCGCACAGTAAGTAATGGTAATAACAAAACGTTTATATATATATATTGACTGGTAAGGAAAATAATAGTAAATACTCTCTATTACCAATAATAACAAAAAAAATACAATTTCAGATCAGTTCAAAGGCCGCCTGATCATTATATCTAAATCATTTTGTGCTATCATACAACTAACAAACATACAAATTCCTTATCTATATATATTTCTATAGGTACCTAAGTAAAGCGCAAGTGGCTGGTGCATAGCTGTGAGGCGATTGCGGTGCGCATTCTCTGGCCGGCTGACGGGAGTATGCCGGCACATGCATTACGTCCGCCGCAAAGCTGCAATCCAGCTTTAAGACGTATGTACACATATTTCAATGTAATCCCGACCGCGTGGATGAAAGCCATTCATTACATTTTGCGTTCAGTTGTTACTTAGTAGAATGTAATCAAAAAGGATGGAAATTTAATATGTATTGTGAAGAAGGTGCTTTAGCTAATAATTCAAGGAATTTTTAAAATATATTGAGTTAAATTCTTTAATAAAGTCATCATTTTGCTGTAAATTTCGAGTCTTATTTATTAAGGTAGTGGCTGTAGATGCAGTTCCCATTTATAGAAATAATAAAATCACATTATATCTAATTCCATATTTCATAAAATAAGAATTTAATATTATGTGAGCTGGTAATCTGTCCTGTAACATCTGAGATTTATGACTATATCACATGTTACTTTAAAATTTCAAACTTCGTTAAGTCTTAAAGCTTTCTAGTGGCTCCCGCTAGAGCATCTTAAGATTAGATATAAGTAAGTCCCAAATTTATGCTTTACGTTACCTTTAAGGTACGTGCCAAACTGTAAAACTTACGTGAAGTTTGAAAAATTGTAACTTTCCTACTTATATTAATTAATAATATGGGGATTTTCTACTTAAATTTCAAAATTTACCAATATCCGAGTAAAGCAGCTTCACTATTTTTCCCACGTACGAGGTATTTAGAAAGAACCTTTTTTTTCGTTAGGAAAATCCTGTTACGGATGCCCGCCCGAGGACCTGGGACTCGGTTATGTGGGACTCCGGTTCGTTCTTCCGTTTACTCACTAAAAACCTGACGGTGCTCCTATCCCGCCACTAGCCCAGGTCTCGGGTACTGCTCCAATCGTCGGCGGACCTGGGCGGTTTGTACTCCCTTCGGCAGTACATATACTAAAATTGGACCGATAAAGAGAAGATTAGCATGGCTCCTGCGCAAGGATGACACGCAAAATCGTGACACATTTAAAGAGGACCTAGTGTTAAAACACTTCATCTTTCATTTTGAGCCTCAAAATTTGAACTGTACGCGGCGCTTTGTCCTAGGTACCAGAGCGAAGAAATGAGAACTTAATCATTCCCCGAATAAGAATTGAACCCATAAACATAATTTTACAGTCAAACACTGTCCCACTGCGCCACAACGGCCTTAAGGCCTTTGATATAGGTATATGTACGTATGTATACTCGTGTATTACGTAATGTACATTGTATTGAACTAGCAATTAAGTCTCGCTGCCTCGAACAGTAATCACATGGTACATTAACAGCTAATATCCGATCCTTGCCGCACTAAAGTTTCCAATTTCCAAGTTCTGAATGACGAGTATCGTAATTACGTTTAACAACCATTGATCGAGATGGATTTGTCACTGGTTTGAAATCGCTTCAGAACTTTTTTATAATTCATTTCGATTTAGATTTTGTTATTAACAAAATGTTAATTTCTCCTTGGGCACCTAAGAGAAAAAGTTGAATTCTGCCACTTAACACGCAATATTTCGATTTCGGGCGTAAAGTGGAGATCAGAGTATTTGGATAATAAGTTCTCCCTGGCTGCTTTGCTATGCGATATATAAAACGTGTGGAGCTCCACACGTTTTATATATCGCATACTATTACTTGTAGTAATGCCTGAAAAAAAAAACTTTTTTGTTGCGGCGTTAAGTTCCGCCGCTTAACACGTAATGGCTGTGAATTCGGCGGCAAGTGGGGAACGGAGTGTCTTAACACTAGGTTCCCTCTGCCTACCCTGCCGTGTACGGGATACAACGTGAAGCTAACCAAAAAAACAAAAAAAAATCCTTGTAGTTTCGGAGAAAGCACAGAGAATATTGTCAAACTTAATAGTTTAACGAGTTAATACTCGTTTTTTTATGGCTGAAATCAAAGACAATAAATGGCAATAACCAACGCTGTATTTTTTCTACGCCTTACAACCTAATCGCTCTAGGAAACACAGCTAACAATTCTAAATTTAACAACACAGTAAAGATACGTTATAATTTACTTTTAAACATTTTTTAAAGTGTTATTCCACATTAAGGAAAATTGAAAAAGACATTTATGATGTTAAAACAAAAATAATTTGTAATAAAGCGTATAAGAATTTCGAAGCAGCAGATAGAACGCATGGCTCAGTGGTGAGAGCGCCTGTACGGTATTCAGGAGAAGCGGGTTTTTGCGCGCGTTTTCTTTAAATGTCTTTTTTTACCTTACAATTTACTTAAAGTACTATATCAAGTTCAATAATTATAGCTGAAACAAGTTATATCCTACGCACTCGTATATATATATAGCAAGAACATAAAAGATTTTCTCAATAATTCTCCTATCCAAGAAATCCTAAGTCCCCGAACATCAAGGAATCTCATGAAAAGACAAAGTATCTATGAGAAAGTCATATATTTACACGAACAATTTTCAAAGAAATCTAGCTTGTACTATAAATTTTTAGTTTTACCTACTAGAGTAACTTTAACTTATAAAAACGCAGTTTTATGATTTTTAGTCAGTGAGAAGCTAGTGCTTAAGCACTCCTTTCTCCACTTTCTGCCCGAAATCGAGACTTGACCTGTTAAGTGGCTAAACTTAACGCTACTACTTG
Source organism: Dryas iulia moderata (assembly GCA_019049465.1). Classification (NCBI taxonomy): domain Eukaryota; kingdom Metazoa; phylum Arthropoda; class Insecta; order Lepidoptera; family Nymphalidae; genus Dryas; species Dryas iulia. Next base: position 16,348,943 of record CM032424.1, on the reverse strand, counting down.
TCTTAGCTACCAGAGTGCATGAATGAAAATAGCATATAACTATCCCGAGGTGGGAATCGAACCCTCAACCATCGCGTTTTCAGAGTTTTATCTCATTGCAACACGACGGCCTCACAGTATCTTTAAATCAGCTTCTGAATTCACAACAAACCCCGGCTTTGCTCCAAGTTTTGTTTATAAAGGATGTAATGAAGGGAAACTTTGCAGAACTTTGAATAATTAGCATCTATCTTGTATTCATTTGAAGCTTTCTTTACAATTACCATTTACCTAATGTAAATAAATAAAATGAATTATTCAAGAGAAGTTACAGAGAGTTACTGAACGCACAGTCTGCCTGTCACACAGACACAGCCACCGCAAATCCTGAGACTAAAATTCATAGTGAAAATTATATTGCATTTGATATTTTAAAAATGCAAAATATTTGTGGTGAGCCAACACATATCACTTCTTTCCAAACTAAGTCTGGAACAAAAATCTTTTAAATATTAACATTTTCTCAAGTCGAAATCGAACTTTGAATTATTGTAGTATACTTTGGCGTTTCTAAGGAAAATATTCAGCGTATTCTTTAAATTGAAAATTTAATAATTACTTGAATCGCTTTAAATAGTTGTATATTAGTTAGTGATATATTTAATGAACTGTAGTGTATTATTACTTAAAAAAGCAGCTTCACGCTTTGTACCGCGTAGCAGAGTAATCAGACAATACCGCTCGAAATCGAAACATTGCGTATTGAGTGGTGGAACTCAACGCCGCTTTTTCTCTTAACATGAAGACACATGTCAAATACTAATATCCGAGCGGAAAAATGAAAACAAAAATATTATATATCCCACAAATAGGAATCGAACGCACAACCATTGCGTTTACGCAGTTCCACCCACACGCCGCAGGAGCCAAAATCAATGACATGAATGTTGTTACGTGTTCAATATAACGAAATAAGCGATTTGAAAAAGGAAACAAAGGGTTAACAGGGGGCCGTCCGATGTGTACACTATACAATATACAGTATACAGTATACATTGTACATTGTAGAGTGTGTGTAACGGAAAATCAACGTGAAACGAAATTGGATTTATTTTACAAGCTATCACAATCCCCCGAGGCGTTGCGTCGTGCCCGTTCATTTAGGAAGCCGATCGCTATCGGTGGAGGACGACACCGACAAAAAGTTTAACCATCTATAACTCGATCGGCGTGTTTTGGAATCGATTCTACACTGTTTTACAGATTTTACTCTGATTTCCGTTTACTTTTTTAAATACTGTTGAAATGTTTGTTGTATGTTCTGATATTATAATATTCATTGTGACGCAGTGTGATAGTAAACGATGGCTGTAAAATTGGGTGAGGATTCGACTTTCGCTCAGGGGAATGGTTATATTAAAATCACTTTCATCTCTCCCCTCTAAAGAAGTTCTATATTTATATATAGAACTAGTTTAGTATTATTACTCAATATATATAACAAGTATTATTACTTATATAACAAGTATTATTACATATAAAAAGCAAAATTAAAAATTTTGAAAAAACCCACGACGGTTTAATTGTAATTGTAAAAGGATATAAAAAACAAAATTAAAAATTTTGAAAAAACCCACGACGGTTTAATTGTAATTGAAAAAGGATAAAATAACTATAAATCCCCCGCCTAAAAGAATATATGTAACGAGATGATGGGGACGACTTCGTCGGAGCTGCCATTACTTTAAGTTTGCTAACTTCTCCTAGGTTTTCATGCTGTTAAAACAGGTTTAGGAAAAAATTAAAATATTAATATGAATTTACAGTTTTGATAACTGGTATTCCTTTTAAAAACTTTAAGAACGAAATCTATACTGTTAGCTACTATATTTATAAAATAGAGGTTGCAACTGGCAGCCCCCGACGAAGTTGTCCCCATCATCTCGTTACATATATTCTTTTAGGCGGGGGATTTCTAGTTATTTTATCCTTTTTCAAATACAATTAAACCGTCGTGGGTATTTTCAAAATTTTTAATTTTGTTTTTTATTTTAAACTTTTTAAAGTGAATAGATACACATTATATATTATTACATAATTTCGAAATACTTTATATTAATCTTCATGCAAATCCAAAAAAAATTATAAGCCCAATGCTTTCTGATTATCAAATGCCTATTGCAGCGCTTGGCAGATAGTCACCGCAACATTTTTAGGAAACTTAAGTTTAACCAAATCAGTGAAAATCACAAAACCCACTAGTAGTTTTGATTTGGAACAAATTAATTTATACTGGAGCGCCCCGTGGTAGTTTGTGATATGGCATATAAAAACACGCACCAATTAAACCTGAACCTATCACAGAAAACCGCATCTAAATAGGTTTCACACAAAAATACAAGCAAATGCTTACTACAGCGCCCCCTGGTGAGGTGTCACCACAACACGTATACGAGAACACGCGCTAATTGAGCCTGATCCTATCGTTGAAAACTGCATCAAATTCAGACTCGTAGTTTTAACTTTGCACCATCAAATGTTTAATGCAGCGCCCCATGGTGAGTTCTTAACGTAAAAAAAAACTAAAAACATACACCAAGTAAAGGTAAATCTAATACTGAAAACTCTGTCCAATCGGACTAGTAGTTGTGGTTTTACATTAAATATTACAAACAAATGTTTACTGCAGCGCCCCCTGGTGAGTTAACACGATAAAGCATATCCAAGAACATGCACTAATTAAACTTGAGCTTATCACTGAAACTGCATCCAAATCGAATTCGTCATTTTAGCTTTGCACAAACAATATTTTAATGCAGCGCCCCCTGGTGACTTGTCACCGTAATATAAATTTAAAAACATGTACTAAACAAAGCGGAATCTAATACTGAAAACTCTTTCCAATCGTACTAGTCGTTTTGGTTTTACACAAAAAATGGAAGCAGCTACTTACTGCAGCGCCCCCTAGAGAGTTGACACATACATGAAAATATGCACTAAGTAAACATACATGACACATATATGAAAATATGCACTAAGTAAACTTGAATCTATCATTGAAAACTGCATTCAAATCGGACTCGTAGTTTTAGTTTTGCACAAACAAATGTACTTACTGCAGCGCCCCCTGGTGAGTGATCACCGTAACACATATATGAAAAGATGCACCAATCAAACCTGAACCTATCGTTGAAAGTTTCATCTAAATCGGACTAGTAGTTTTTACTCTACATAAACAAATGTTTACTGCAGCGCCCCCTGGTGAATTTTCACCGTAACGTAAAAACAAAAATTTTAAAATATGTACGAAGTAAAGCTTAATCTAGTTCTGAAAACTCTAGCTAATCGGATAAGTAATTTCGGTTTTAGACAAATAAATATAAGAAAAATTTTGGTTTTACACAAAAAAAACTCAAACAAATGCTTATTACAGCGCCCCCTGATGAGTGGTCACCATAACACATATATGGAAAGACGCACCAATTAAGCCTGAACCCATCCTTGAAAGTTTCATCTAAATTGGACTAGTAGTTTTTGCTCTGCATAAACAAATGTTTAGTGCAGCGCCCCCTGGTGAGTTTTCCCCGTAACAAAAAAAGAAAAATCTTAAAATATGCACCAAGCAAAGATAAATCTTTTTATAAAAACTCTTTTAATCGGAGCAGTAGTTTCGGTTTTAGACAAATAAATACAAAAAAAGTACAAACAAATGCTTACTGCAGCGCCCCCTGGTGGTTTGACACGATAAAACATATCCAAGAACATCCACCAATTAAACCTGAATCTACCACTGAAAATCTATTGAAATCAGACTATTATTTTTTGAGATAATTGAAAACATTCGTTTTCACGTAAAATGCTTACTGCAGCGCCCCCTGGTGAGTTAAGGCAATAAGACATACATAAAAACATACGCCAATTGAACCTTAACCTATCATAGAAAACCGTATCAAAATCGGACTTATAGTTTTGGAAATAATTGACATAGTAATTTGCACAAACACACAAACAAACAAACAAACAAACAAACAAACAAACAACCTCTCACCCCAAACACATATACAGTCGCCGTTCCGTCGCGGGTAAAAATAACTATAAATCCCCCGCCTAAAAGAATATATGTAACGAGATGATGGGGACGGCTTCGTCGGGGGCTGTCATTACTTTAAGTTTGCACAAACCTTCTCATAGGTTTTCTTGCTGTTAAAACAGGTTTGGCAAAAAAATTAAATATTAAAATGAATTTACAGTTTTGATAACTGGTATTTTAAAGACCTTAAAACGAAATCTATACTGTTAGCTACTATATTTAAAATAGAGGTTGCAACTGGCAGCCCCCGACGAAGTTGTCCCCATCATCTCGTTACATATATTCTTTTAGGCGGGGGATTTATAGTTATTTTATCCTTTTACAATTACAATTAAACCGTCGTGGGTTTTTTCAAAATTTTTAATTTTGCTTTTTATTTTAAGCTTTTTAAAGTGAATAGATACACATTACATATTATTACATAATATCGAAATACTTTATATTAATGTTCATGCAAACCCAAAAGAAATTATAAACCCAATGCTTTCTGGTTATCAAATGCTTATTGCAACGCCTGGGAGATTGTCACCGTAACATTTTCACGAAACTTAAGTCTAACCAAATCAGTGAAAATCACAAAACCCACTAGTAGTTTTGATTTTGAACAAACTAATATATACTGGAGCGCCCAGTGGTAGTTCGTGATATGGCATATAAAAACACGCAGCAATTAAACCAGAACCTATCACAGAAAACCGCATCTAAATAGGTTTTACACAAAAAATACAAGCAAATGCTTACTGCAGCGCCCCCTGGTGAGGTGTCACCATGACACATATACGAGAACACGCGCTAATTAAGCCTGATCCTATCTTTGATAACTGCATCCAAATCGGACTTGTAGTTTTAGCTTTGCATAATTAAATGTTTAATGCAGCGCCCCCTGGTGAGTTCTTGACGTGAAAAAAAAACCTAAAAACTTACACCAAGTAAAGGTAACTCTAATACTAAAAGCTCTGCCCAATCGGACTAGTAGTTGTGGTTTTGCATTAAATATTACAAACAAATGTTTACTGCAGCACCCCCTGGTGAGTTAACACGATAAAACATATCCAAGAACATGCACTAATTAAACTTGAGCTTATTATTGAAACTGCATCCAAATCAAATTCGTCATTTTATCTTTGCACAAACAATATTTTACTGCAGCGCCCCCTGGTGACTTGTCACCGTAATATAAATTTAAAAACATGTTCTAAGTAAAGCGGAATCTAATACTGAAAACTCTTGACAATCGTACTAGTCGTTTTGGTTTTACACAAAAAAATAGAAGCAGCTACTTACTGCAGCGCCCCCTAGAGAGTTGACACATACATGAAAATATGCACTAAGTAAACATACATGACACATATATGAAAATATGCACTAAGTAAACTTGAATCTATGATTGAAAACTGCATTCAAATAGGACTCGTAGTTTTAGTTTTACACAAACAAATGTACTTACTACAGCGGCCCCTGGTGAGTGGTCACCGTAACGCATATATGAAAAGAAGCACCAATTAAACCTGAATTTATCGTTGAAAGTTTCATCTAAATCGGACTAGTAGTTTTTGCTCTGCATAAACAAATGTTTACTGCAGCGCCCCCTGGTGAATTTTCATTGTAACAAAAAAACAAAAATCTTAAAATATGCAGCATGCAAAGTTGAATCTAATTCTGAAAACTCTAGCCAATCGGATTAGTAATTTCGGTTTTAGACAAATAAATACAAGAAAAATTTTGGTTTTACACAAAAAAACTCAAACAAATGCTTACTACAGCGCCCCCTGATGAGTGGTCACCACAACATATATATGAAAAGACGCACCAATTAAGCCTGAACCTACCCTTGAAGGTTACATCTAAATTGGACTAGTAGTTTTTGATTTGCATAAACAAATGTTTACTGCAGCGCCCCCTGGTGAGTTTTCCCCGTAACAAAAAAAGAAAAATCTTATAATATGCATCAAGCAAAGTTGAATCTTTTTCTGAAAACTCTTTTCAATCGGATCAGTAGTTTCTGTTTTAGACAAATAAATACAAAAAAAGTACAAACAAATGCTTACTGCAGCGCCCCCTGGTGGCTTGACACGATAAAACATATCTAAGAACATTCACCAATTAAACCTGAATCTATCACTGAAAATCGTATCGAAATCAGACTATTATTTTTTGAGATAATTGAAAACATTCGTTTTCACGTAAAATGCTTACTGCAGCGCCCCCTGGTGAGTTAAGGCAATAAGACATATCTAAGAACATACGCCAATTGAACCTTAACCTATCATAGAAAACCGTATTAAAATCGGACTTATAGTTTTGGAAATAATTGACATAGTAATTTGCACAAACACACAAACAAACAAACAAACAAACAAACAAACAAACAAACAAACAAACAAACAAACAAACAAACAAACAACCTCTCACCCCAAACACATATACAGTCGCCGTTCCGTCGCGGGTAATAAAAAACAAAATTAAAAATTTTGAAAATACCCACGACGGTTTAATTGTAATTGAAAAAGGATAAAATAACTTGAAATCCCCCGCCTAAAAGAATATATGTAACGAGATGATGGGGACGACTTCGTCGGAGCTGCCATTACTTTAAGTTTGCTAACTTCTCCTAGGTTTTCATGCTGTTAAAACAGGTTTAGGAAAAAATTAAAATATTAATATGAATTTACAGTTTTGATAACTGGTATTCCTTTTAAAAACTTTAAGAACGAAATCTATACTGTTAGCTACTATATTTATAAAATAGAGGTTGCAACTGGCAGCCCCCGACGAAGTTGTCCCCATCATCTCGTTACATATATTCTTTTAGGCGGGGGATTTCTAGTTATTTTATCCTTTTTCAATTACAATTAAACCGTCGTGGGTATTTTCAAAATTTTTAATTTTGTTTTTTATTTTAAACTTTTTAAAGTGTATAGATACACATTATATATTATTACATAATTTCGAAATACTTTATATTAATCTTCATGCAAATCCAAAAAAAATTATAAGCCCAATGCTTTCTGATTATCAAATGCCTATTGCAGCGCTTGGCAGATTGTCACCGCAACATTTTTAGGAAACTTAAGTTTAACCAAATCAGTGAAAATCACAAAACCCACTAGTAGTTTTGATTTGGAACAAATTAATGTTTAATGGAGCGCCCCGTGGTAGTTTGTGATATGGCATATAAAAACACGCAACAATTAAACCTGAACCTATCACAGAAAACCGCATCTAAATAGGTTTCACACAAAAATACAAGCAAATGCTTACTACAGCGCCCCCTGGTGAGGTGTCACCACGACACATATACGAGAACACGCGCTAATTGAGCCTGATCCTATCGTTGAAAACTGCATCAAATTCAGACTCGTAGTTTTAACTTTGCACCATCAAATGTTTAATGAAGCGCCCCATGGTGAGTTCTTAACGTAAAAAAAAACTAAAAACATACACCAAGTAAAGGTAAATCTAATACTGAAAACTCTGTCCAATCGGACTAGTAGTTGTGGTTTTACATTAAATATTACAAACAAATGTTTACTGCAGCGCCCCCTGGTGAGTTAACACGATAAAGCATATCTAACAACATGCACTAATTAAACTTGAGTTTATCACTGAAACTGCATCCAAATCGAATTCGTCATTTTAGCTTTGCACAAACAAAATTTAATGCAGCGCCCCCTGGTGACTTGTCACCGTAATATAAATTTAAAAACATGTACTAAACAAAGCGGAATCTAATACTGAAAACTCTTTCCAATCGTACTAGTCGTTTTGGTTTTACACAAAAAATGGAAGCAGCTACTTACTGCAGCGCCCCCTAGAGAGTTGACACATACATGAAAATATGCACTAAGTAAACATACATGACACATATATGAAAATATGCACTAAGTAAACTTGAATCTATCACTGAAAACTGCATTCAAATCGGACTCGTAGTTTTGCACAAACAAATGTACTTACTGCAGCGCCCCCTGGTGAGTGATCACCGTAACACATATATGAAAAGATGCACCAATTAAACCTGAACCTATCGTTGAAAGTTTCATCTAAATCGGACTAGTAGTTTTTACTCTACATAAACAAATGTTTACTGCAGCGCCCCCTGGTGAATTTTCACCGTAACGTAAAAACAAAAATTTTAAAATATGTACGAAGTAAAGCTTAATCTAGTTCTGAAAACTCTAGCCAATCGGATAAGTAATTTCGGTTTTAGACAAATAAATATAAGAAAAATTTTGGTTTTACACAAAAAAACTCAAACAAATGCTTATTACAGCGCCCCCTGATGAGTGGTCACCATAACACATATATGGAAAGACGCACCAATTAAGCCTGAACCCATCCTTGAAAGTTTCATCTAAATTGGACTAGTAGTTTTTGCTCTGCATAAACAAATGTTTAGTGCAGCGCCCCCTGGTGAGTTTTCCCCGTAACAAAAAAAGAAAAATCTTAAAATATGCACCAAGCAAAGATAAATCTTTTTATGAAAACTCTTTTTAATCGGAGCAGTAGTTTCGGTTTTAGACAAATAAATACAAAAAAAGTACAAACAAATGCTTACTGCAGCGCCCCCTGGTGGTTTGACACGATAAAACATATCCAAGAACATCCACCAATTAAACCTGAATCTACCACTGAAAATCTATTGAAATCAGACTATTATTTTTTGAGATAATTGAAAACATTCGTTTTCACGTAAAATGCTTACTGCAGCGCCCCCTGGTGAGTTAAGGCAATAAGACATACATAAAAACATACGCCAATTGAACCTTAACCTATCATAGAAAACCGTATCAAAATCGGACTTATAGTTTTGGAAATAATTGACATAGTAATTTGCACAAACACACAAACAAACAAACAAACAAACAAACAAACAACCTCTCACCCCAAACACATATACAGTCGCCGTTCCGTCGCGGGTAAAAATGGTAAAAATTAAAAATGTGTGATAATAAGTTTATTAATGAAATAGATTTTTCAAATGAAATGAAAATTTTATTCACGGTCTGATTATATAATACGCTGCGTTCGATTCCTTCAAGTAACATGGTGTTTCTAACGTGAGACATTGGCAATTTCATAAAATGAAGAAAACTAAATACCTATGTGCCTGTACACATTACATCACACACGTTCATATAAATAAAATTGAAATGTCTGTTTGTAATATTAAAATAAAAGGTTTCTACTAAACACATATACATACGTATACACGGTACATATCTTATAGTACTATTTTTTACAATTTTTATTTATTTATTTGTTTCGGCTACGCTGTTGTTGTGAGATAGCTGAAATATTATAAGAAGTAATATACGCTACTTTTATTTTAGAATTATATAATTTTAATGTTAAATTCTACACGCAAGAAGTCGCGGATATAGCTAGCGTTATTGAATACTAGTAAACATTGAAGTGACTGTCATTCTACGATGTCCGAAGGTCACACATAATGGAGAAGTTTCAACTGTCACAAAGGAAGTAGCAAGTTCTACGGAGCGCAGCGAAAGTTCACGACTAAAAGTAACAACAAAAATCTCGATGTTTCCTCGTTTTCATACTATTGAGTTTAAACTCATCGTTTTACTTTTAATACAGTTTTAAAATTCTTCTTATATGTTTTTATTATTTTATTAAATTCATAGCAAGAATAAAGTATATAAAATAAATTAGTAAGTAGTAAACTTTCTAAGAACGTTTTAGGTACGATGCTTTGTCATCCTCTTTCTTAAGAACAATAACAAGAAAACAATAAAAGTTAAAGGATTCTGTACTGTCTGTAGCACTGCTGTTTGATAATTTTAACGGGCCCTGAGAATTTTTACTATAATGAAAAAGTAAAAAGAGAATGCCTGTACGGAATTATCGGAATTGTCGTTCGGACTGATTTGAATTCAACCTTTTTTGTCGTATAGCTTAGGCAAAAAAGAAAAAAACTGAACACCTAATGTAAAAACATAGTAGATAGGCTATACTATAATTTATCATGAAATTAATCATTAATAAAAGTTGTACATGACTGGTGAATATTGGTGGGAAGGATTAAATCCATGAAAATAACGTTGCGGGCAGCTACTACTACTATTATACTCGTACCCTGCGAAGATCTAATTATAATAATATTTTTTTCTATACAAACGCTTTGTAATAACAAACGTTATTTAAATAAAAGTACAATTTAATATGTCAGTTGTTATGTTTTGTTCACTGACTGCGCTATAGCGTGTTGTGTGGGTGTAGTAGTGTGGTCACATGGACACCGCTAATTAAATTTTAATTTTGGCTTTCAACAATAGTTAATATCTAATAATAAATGACCGTGGTTGTTTGACGCATAGTATTTGGGTGAGTAACATATTACGATGATATATGTAGTATGTAGCATGTAAAGCACTATCACTGTGGTATGAAGATGTTACGTTCTATCAACCTGCCTGATGCTTTCCTTTTCATGCATGCCCTCTAAGGACCCTCTAACTTTTACATTATCTTCCTAAAGTATCATCGATACTATATTCTATGTATATTGTTCAATTGAGGTCCCCCTTACTTCTGTTGTTGTTATAAATATTAAAACAAATCAGACTTTTCATGTCCCCTGTTAACGTAGACCTTCCTCAGGGTGCGGCAGATGCCCTGGTCTTCGGTTATAACGAAATACGAAGCAACATTATATACTCGTTATTTTACAGCTTAAATTAATATTACAAAGTTTAAATATATAATTTTAAGCAAATCTTTAACTTCTCTGTGAAGAGCGTATCGTACTGTAGGTATTATAACAATTAAAATAAGTTAAATAGAGAAAATAAACTTTAACGTTGAAATTAATAAAGTTTTATAATTTAAAGTTTTATTAAAAAAGCTTGTTTTAACAAGTGGTTATATAAAAAACAACCCTTTAACAGAGATGAATTTTAATGTTGATATTATATTCTTGATATCATTTGAGTCACTACCCTTTATTTTATTTTTCTACCACACGGGTATGACATTTGTTATAAGTAAGGCCCCTCATGTCGCTACCATCTATAAGTTATATAAAAGTCAGTATAAATATTATAATTCGAACACGAAAATGGGTTTTACGAAGTGCGTGGACTTACCATACTATTTCATATAACCCTTTCTAGCGTTCCCGCAGGAATTATGGGAAAAATCTTCTCTTAACGCGTACGTAGCGTAGTGTACAAGCCTTGGGGGATCAATATGACGAAATTTAGCTATCTACAACGATAAGTTACGGTTTTGCATTTGTATCAGCCAACAATAATTATTATAACAGATTACAGTATTTATATGGAGTAAATATGAAAATTTCTTAAAGGAAAATAATGATTTTATCACAATTATTCTATATTAGAAAACGCCTTTCAACGCACCGTGTCTTGATTACAAGAAGAAAGTGTACCAGGGAGTGTCCTCAGCCTTTGTACCTACCCTCCTATGAGGGGAAGGCGTGAAGGTGCTTATAGCCCTGTTGTGGTTTACAGCATCAATAAGATTTTAGTTTGTGCACTAACTGCAGCTGACTATGAAATTGGTGAAATAAATAAAGTTCGTCAACATAAACGGCGATTGTTTAAAAGTGGTTCCGGTACTATGAAAGATCATAAACGTATAGACAATGTTGGCGAAGAGCCAGTTGTGGAGGGTCTGTTTAAAACGCACTCATAAATGAATTTTAGATTTATAAATGCATATAAAACTGCATTGTACTATTCACGCCATAAATAAGCAAAGAATCAAAAATGTAGTAGGATAACTGTACAAATGTACCTAGGTACATACTATGAAAATATGAGTGATAGTTGTGATTGTGGATTTAAAATACTTTTAAAATGAAAATCTAAATATTATTTATTCAAAAAGGCAATTATAAAACACTTTTGAATCATCAATTAACATAAAATTCAGTTCTACACGACGCTACCAGCTGCTCAGAATACAGTTCTAGTGACAAGAGCCGACGAGAGACTCAATAGTTGCTCTTTTGCAATGAAATATTATTTAGAATAATTTCTCAACTATCTTTAGCCTCTAAAGTATTAGTTAGTTAGTCAGTTAGTAGTTTAGTTCTACATCAATATTTTTTTTACCTTCACGCTGTATCTCTTGCGGGGTAGTCGGAGAGAACGGAGCGCCAAACACTACGGTCCCTGCATACTTAGCCCCCTAGTCCACTGTCATCACCTCTTCATACACGCCCTACGGGTCCCACGATTGTAAATATTTTTTTTTTACTAAAAATATATAAATATAACTTACATATATAAAAAATAACATACATTTATAATTCAAATCGTATTTCAATTTTCCAAATAACGATCAAATCATATATCCATTAAGATATTTATCGAGCTCACTAAAGTTGAGGGAATGTTTAATATTATGTTAGCATCGTAGTGGCGACGTCTAAGTTAATATCCGTAGCGGGTAGCGGTAAGGCGGAGCGGTGTCTTGTCAGTGAGCCGGATATTGCGATTAGTAGATCTCGCACCCGCCGCCACAACCACGCAGTTTCTTCTTAGCTCTGAAGACTTAGCTAACTTATAGGGCTATGAATAATAAAAATATTATTTATTATACACTCAGAAATGAAAAAAAAAAGCAAAATACAGAAAATTATTAAGCTGTACAAGAGGCAACCTAATTGCTCGCTAAAGCAGCGATCTCTTTCAGGAAATACCTTTTAATTTATACTTAAAACTTCATTTTATTTACGAAACTGTTGTGATTTCTTTTTGTTATAGAATTTTAATCAATTTTATTGATTTCTTTGAAGTTAGTGACTTCAAAACAAAAACGATTGAAATTGATACTTGAATATATCAATTTCATAAACTTATTGTACAAGATAAAGTTATGTTTCGTATAAAACTTAAACAATTTATTTTGTTTCAATATAAACAAAGCTATCTGTTTTTGCTCCTCCTCAGCCACTTACGTCGGCCGCGGATACGTCTGTCTTCGTTATTTACTTTATACGAAATAAGATAAATTCCTACATTGCAAATGTTGAGAATCCTTGCTTTGACGTTTCATATAAATGCTTTGACGGGTGGATTTTGTAGCGTTATTTTATTCCCAAGTCCTGGCAAAACCCACAAGAATTTCATCAGTCAGCCGCCCCGGCTACGCTCCGGCTACGGCGAGATCTGAATATTCCCAACTCTACCTTTATAATCCATTTTCAGAATAAACTTGTCATTTTGTTGCTTTCCAAATGCGAGCCAAGAAATTTCAGCTATAAATATATCGTGTCCCGAAGTTAAGCTCCATTAGTTGTGATCTACAAGAATAGCTGCAGTTGTCATCTGGATTTTATTGAAGATATTTAATATGAAACCTACTTATACTGTAACTTATGTTAAGGTGCATCCTGCATTTTTGAATCGACAATAAAACCTAGGGATATATCTCTCTATTTACCATTAATCTGAAAAATATTTCAAGCAATATAGAGTGGAAACCCAATCACAGATATGTTTGAACTGATATACACAAGCGTCTGAGTGAAACGCCATCATATTATAGTAACAAAAACACATGACCAATCACAAATCACACTTACGAAGAGTCCAAAAATATAATTTTAAAACGAATAATCAGAAATTAACAGTAAATTGCAGATCGAGTTGTTCTGCGCGAATTGTCAGCTTAAGCTATAATACGACCGCACACACATACATACATGTATAATACAAAAACTACTAGCATTGTTCCACAATAAATGTATATTTTATCCGCAAAAAAGTACATTTGGAACGGCAACGGCAAACACTTAGGGTTGATTGGAGTGTTAATGCACCGGCGATGAATAATTCCACGCGCCATTGTAACGTTCTGATTGAGTTTACGCTTTGCACTTCATCGGAACGTTCGCGCAGTTTAATATGCGTCGCTGCAAATTTCGCTGCTGTGTAAATCTTTTAAAATATTAAATGCATTCAGATTTTCCAATTAATATTATTGCGATAGTTGAATTTATGATAGCCTGATTTATTATGTTACTTAAACAGTGTGGTCGATAAGTAAAATATTGATGAATCCATCACAGAAATTTTGTTATATTGACAACTAATAAAGCGGTTTCAAGCTCTAAGCTATATAGCAGGGTAGTCACATAAAACCTAGAATCTAAATTCTCCTTTCTTCAGCTTCGTCTTAGGAACTTAAAGCCGCGCGTTGTCTTAGGTACCAGAGAGTAGAAAATAATATGTAACAGATTTCCCGAGAGGGGATCAAACCCTCAACCAACACGTTTACACTTGACGCTACCCAACCGCGCTACGACGAGCTTATAATAAAGATATATAGATCCACTATCAAAAAATTAAAAGATAAACACTATCATACTTCATTAAAATGTAAGCTTCAATTTTTATACATTCTATCCAATGAAGGTCTATTGGTTTCAGAATAAATAAAAATGTGAGCTAAAAATGTTGACCTAAGTAAATAAATAATAAAACACGACAGCACAAAATAAGAGGAGGTCGCAATCAAATTACCAAGCGTTCTCCTTAACGAAATAAGGAAACAAAAACACGGTGCTCCTATGACAGCTGCCATGAATAAATGTGATGATCCCTTTTTTCTGAGAAAGAAAGAAACGTAAACGAAAATATATTAATAAAATAACATAATAACAGTATTAGTTCTTTCTATGACCCTGTTATGCACTAAAAATTGCATTTTTTTTTAGCTTCACGCTGTATCCCGCACACAGCAGGCAGGCAGAGGCAGAGAGACACTCCGTTCCCCACGCACCGCCGAATTCGGAGGCACTGCGTATTAAGTAGCGGAACTTACATTTTTTTCTTTTAACTTTATAGTACTGGTATAATGATATATACATATAATACAAAAATTAGAGATTGACGCGATTGCGGCGCTGACGTCTATCTAAATGTCTTTGTGCGCGTCTATCTAAATGTCTTATTGTGAATATCTTACTGTCCTATTTCCTGTAAGGGAATTCACTCTTACTCAACATCAAATATCTCAATTTCGGGCGGAACATAGAGAACGGAGTTTCCTAACACTACGTTCACTAGATAGGTACGTAAGGCGTGTAGCTGCTTTTTTTCATGATGAAGCCCAAATGCTGAGTAATTTGGTAAAATTTAGAACAACATCATATCTGTATAAGATAATTTAATAATAAAGCGTACCGTAATCTGATGATGGCACAATAGCGGCCATCACACTGATTAACGAGGTATTACTACAAATGTGTCACTGCGGAATCAACGCGCGAATCTAAATACAAGCGAATAACAGCTTATGACATGAAATATTTTAATAATTAACATTGGTATGTTAGATTATTAAATATGTAATGTTAAATATTGTGAATAATTAAAGCATTATATCAATAGATTTAGTTAAAATTAACTTCAACCATAATGTGCTCTGTGATATTAATACTACTAATCAATATTAAAATCAGCGGTCACCGTGCACCGGTCGGTACTATATTATAATAAATGTGATATAAAATGTCGGAGTCACCGACAGGTCAGCACAGTATGTTGCTTTATTAAATTGTATATGTATTATTTCAGCTATACTATTGTCTGCGTCGTGTCTACGTATTGATACGTCGTATCTAATGACTAGACTATCTCAGTCTAGTTGTGCTTTTATTTCCAAATAAATCGAGTCATATTTCTATTTTGATAATAATTTAATATAATATGACCTGAAATTATGTGAAACAGAATTGGAAGTGCCTCATATATACGGATATGCAATATTACTGATAGAGATCGTTATAAGAAACCTGACTGATATGCAGCCACACGTTTACATCGTATCATATATTGTATCGAGCACTCTAAAAGTCGTTATGGTACATAATATCGATGTCAAGTACAAGATTAATCTCGTTAAATACAAATAGCCGTAAGCCTCTAATTCCATAGTCCATTAACGTGTAATAACAGGGAAGTGTAACGTCCCACGACAATGGCTTCATACGTTTGCTTCACGACGCACAACGGCGCACAACGGCGCACTGTGGGCCAATTACTGTCGGGAGTAATGGCGGTTATTATCGCGGCCCGGATGTAATTGAAATTATCAAATTATCCCAAAATTTGTGTTTACCTGCTAATTATGTACACACGTGGAAAGATACTGCGTGATATATACGTCTGTATACAGAAAGGTCTTCTTCTTGTTCGTTTGCCCAATTTCATTAGGGTTGATTTCCGGTTTAATCAGATTTTCCTTCTTGTAGCTATATATAAAGAGCTACTACTGAATTTCTTAATCGAGTCAGTGAAACTAATATTATGCTAGTTATTTTAAGAAAAAAATCCTAATATTTTCAGTTGTTACTTAAGTTAAATAAAAAGCAATGACAGATCGCATGATTTCTTTTCTACGCACCTTAGGATTTTTTTTTATTGCCACTACTATCAGTATGTCTCACACCGCCTGTATGGACTTTATTACTTATTGTCATTGTGATTGGAATCGGTTGCGAGTCATAATTCTGGATTTCTCTTGCTTAAAAATCTCAACTCATCCATCTTCATCGCTTTGTCCACCCAATCTTTGTATTCATGTCACTGTTATTTAGGTATATTTTATGTAAAACGTTACCTAAACAATAGTATAGTGTTTTTTATATTTTTTTAATTGGAATAAAAAGTGTCAATAAATAACAATAGATTTACGTGAACACCGCGGCATAGGACGCACGACACACAGTGGACCAATATCGGGATATGTCGAGAATTTCGACGCTTATTATCACGCATCGAATGTAATTGAAATTGTTGCGCTCACCTGCCACCACTTTAAGCTATATTAGCTATTAATTTCAATACCACATCTATTATGTATAGCATATATTTTATTATGTTATGGTACTTTAAATTTATATTAGCTCAGTTAATACAAATACCTGAATAAATGGAACAATACGCTTAAGCGTCTCGAATCGGATTGTTAACAAACAATGTGGTTATAATCTATAAAAGCTCCAGATACTTTCGTACTTTGCGATTCCCCGAAACGATCGCCTCCCATCCCCAGTTAGTTACACAACCACAAATATCATGTTTATTTTGGAGAGTGTGTACAAACACAATTCATAATCAGTAAATTAAATTATATTGGCTCGAATCTTCTCCTAAGACTTCTAGGTCTAGTACGTACTCTGTTTTATTTATTGTAAAAAGCGATCTTGTAAGAACGAAATGCCGTTCTAGTGGCTGTTTGCTTCACGCTAGCTTGGGTTTTAATATTTTCCATACAAAGTTTTTTTTACCATCAACCATCTTTTTAGCCGGAACAAAGGCGCTGCTGTGGAGCGGATGTAAAAAGTATGCGCTGCATTCACCAAATATATTCGTAGTGTTCTCGTTTTCAAATAATGTGACTCTTAGGTACGAGTGAATTTTACGAATTTTACGTTCAAATATTGTTTCGGTAAAAATAAATTGCTTATAAAGTATATAGATTTAATTTGTAGTGACGGAGTAGGACAGCGTCTGACTGGAAATGTAATTCAGTTGGGGTAGTGGGTTCTATTCCAGCTCGGGGTAAAGATTACTTTTACGTTATTTTCCTTTTATCCACCCTGGTGCCTGAGATGGAATGCGGCATTGAGTTCTGTCCCTCAAGACGCAACGCCTCGATTTCGGTTCTTTCCCTGAAAGTGGAGAACGGAGTATCTTGACACAGGTTTTTCTCTGAGTCTTCTCTTATCTGGTTAATTTAGAGAGATTAATAAAAACTTATTAATGGTAGATTGTTGAAACGATTATATTACTATTAAATCAGCTTAGATACCACCGTAGACTATTTGACTTAACGCGGCAGCTGTTTGTTTAAGTCTGACTTCGCGGAGTATTTTCATTAATTAAATAAAGATTTCCATAATCTAGTTAAACGAATCGCAGTGTTAACTTCCCCCGCCAAATATAAAATGTGTTTAAATAGAAGAACAGTAAGTAAAACCAGTGTGTTCAGAATATTACTGACATGTACTTATATAAATACTAATTCGAAATGCGAGAAATTAAAGGCGATGGGAAATTAAAGTAATTGTTTATAACAACTAACATCTAACAATAAGCATAACAACTAGGAGTAGTAGTAGTTCTCATGGAAAACTCAGATTTTTTACTTAAAGAAAACAGTAGTATCATGACGCACCGTTCTCCACTTTTCAGAATTCAGGATAATGCATGTTGAATGGCTTTGTCTCAGTTACTACAGCGAAAAAATAATAATAATTAAATTATGATTATTCCTCTGATCACACCTATATGCTGTCGCAATACACAGGAAAGCCTAAGTTATAATGAAACAATATCTACACAGAAATAAATTCATATTTTCATATTTTAGAAAAATATAAAAATCCAAGTTACATATATGTATTTCAGATACTTGTGAATGTATAAAAGACAGCTATCGTCAGATTTCATTCACAGACATAAACGCTCAGTGCATGAAAGCTACTCATCTCAAGTAACCTCTCAACTTTTGAGTTCCGTACATATCAAAGTTGAATAAGCATAAATGCCGTCCAGGGCCTAATCCGGCTTCGCTACGTGAATACAAACGAGGCCACTTCGTTGACCACAGAGCAAATAATATATACCCGTATGTCTACATCTATCGCTATATTTGGATAATATATCAAACGGCTTAGCCTTTGGCCCTAATTTAAGTAATTAGCCGTCGTTATTGTTGGGGACAAAAATTGTTATTGCAAAATATTTTTAGAAAACGTATTAAATATTTGATCGCAGCTAAATTTGAACCCGCTCTGAGTGCTAAGCCATAGTGTCCGTAGCTCTTTTGGTGTGTGAATAACATTATTTTTTTTTAAATACTGTCGTTGCACTTTGTTTAACCAGAACAAGACTTATATAATTAAAAAATAAACTTTTTCCAAATGTTAAGCGAATCGCAATTGTCACATATAGACAGTTATTTCATAATTTGTTTCCCATTATACATATTTGTTTTTTTTTGGCTAAAAATGTTAATTATATAAAAAAAGAAATCTTGGAAGATGTTAAAGTCGACTACACTAGCGCAATTAATAAAGACACAGAAAGCTTTAGCTTTAGCTGATTTAGCTTTAAAATATTTTCATAAAAGACATGCAGCGCTACGCTGTTACTTTCCTTAGACTTTATTCAAATTTACCTGTAAAGTGTAGTAAGGTACTTTCTTGGGATGAAAATGCTAGTTTGAAGTCTTGCACTTAGACTTCAAATCTAAAGCGGAAATCTGGAAATTGAATTTATGCACTGAGAAACAAGAAAATGTTTGATGTATGGTATGGTCATAAAATAATATCATTCGTTTAACCAACAATCAAATGGGAGCAAATTAATAAAAAAATGTTTTTCTTTATTAAACCTATTGTCTATTTGTAATAAAAATATTATAAAAACTTTTATTATTAGCCTTTCATTTTATCCGCTATTTCGGAATAACAAGCTCAAGGCTTATTTCTGGTAAAGTCGGTCATCAAAAACGGTTTAAAAAGCTAAAGTCGTCTCATGTCTTCTGATATAAGGAGGTATACACGGCATGCATTAATATTTGGGCGCGAGTGTGGTCTGCATTCTGTATCCTCACGACGTGAGCGGACTCCGCAATGTACATTTTATTAGCCGGGACGTGGCGCGTGGCCTCAACGCGGATATTACTGCCGAGACCCGGTTTAGGTGATATTTTACACAAAATATTCTTTTTACTGCAAAATTTCTTATTCGTTCCTATCATTTTCTTAAGGAAATGCATCTTAAATTTTTACTTATTGCTGCACTAAACTAATTAGTAAGCACTAAGCAATCTTAACATCTCTCAGCGTTTCGTTAATGTACTGGCTTTGAGGAAATTTTATTTATAAAGTACTAGAGCTTAATGACATCGACAATATTTTCAATTTGAATCTCAATAAAGTGCGGTCGCCTTTGTGTTTGAACGCTTTCATCTTTTAACTACCTCCCCTGAAAATATACATCTATTGAATATTTAAGCAATTTAACATTCTCTACAAAGACATTCAAAGCCTCATTCTACTCCAATCTCGGTATCAGTTCCCAACTCAAAGCAAAGTACCGAGTTTATTTTGTTCATTAGAAATGTATTAGAAACAAACGGTAGCGAAGTTACAATATTTGCGAAGAGTATTGTCGAATTTCTAACTAAACTTTGTTGTAGCGTTTAATATTAATGGTTCCTTAATGTATTCGTTGAGTCGTGATGTTCCGTGGATTAGGGGTCGGCGGTCGAGATGTTATTCTTAATGTAAAAACTAATCAGCTTCATAGTCTTTTAGCATAGCAGGTGAGTGAAAGAGAACCTAATGTCAAGACAACCCATTCGGCGCTTTATACCCTTAATCGGGAGATTGTCAGTAAATGTATCGATTTAGGCCTAAATGTGGCGATGCTTAAAGCCATGCTTTGGTTTAGGTACTACAGCAGAAAAATGTAGAATATGCACGTAATCATACCCCCGAGTGAGAATCGAACCCTTAACTATTACGATTACAATCAGATGCTGTCCAACTGCGCTACAACAACCTGAAAAGCGACCTAAACCCAACCTCAATTAAAACATAACTTATGTCACAGAATAGCCGTAACCAAACTATGTAATAGATTAACAAAAGCTAAAAGCAATCACAGCTGACTTTATTTAAGTCACATATTTAAACAGCATTACGAGAACACAAAAGAACTTATTACATTAGCGTACAGACAAAGAAAACGCAATCCCTTGTTGTTTTAGAGCGGCGGTTGACCGCTAAGAGCGCCTTCTGCCGCTCTGTAATTAAGCAGTAAAAATGAAGTCGCTTAATTTAACTGCCCCCGACCTTAAACGTCCGAGAATTGGGTCAAAGTTTTTAGCTTCTTATGGTTTTTTTTGTAAAACTCATTACATCCCCCTAATTATTTGATAGAATCACGTTACTCTGCAAAAGTGAATATGCAATGAATAAAATTTAAATATATTTGAAACCGCTGACGCGAGCTTTTCTGCCGGCCGTAAAATATGGTGATATTTCTGTATTTCTAAGCATATGTTTTTAGGTACGAATTGCTTGGCTGTTACGAATGTAGATGAAGCAACATTTTAATTTAAAATTTCGCTAAGATTTTATAACGTTAATGTGGCAGTGTCAGACTGAATCCACTTACTACACTTACTATTGATAGATTAGATTCTGATTCGGTAGAACGATTATATTACAATTATTTTCATTTTGATCTGCTAAGATGAGATGCTGAAATGAAGGCATACGTATTTTGAAAGTAACTTAAAAAACATTCACGTCCTAATGATTAAGAAAATACTCAGAAATATTCATAAATCTAAATTTAACTGATATTTTACCGACATTATAGTGATGTAGTCTGGCGTATTATTTTTCAATTTCCACACACCAAGGTACTATGTACCGTACCGTACTATAGTTAAACATAAGATATGGTGGCGGTACACGCTGGGCCGGCACGTACCCGCATTAACTGTGCGCGTGACGCCGTGATGCAAAACCTCTCCCTTAGTACCTTAGCTGAGCTTAGAGCAGATTTAAAATTCTAGTTTCAATATCATATGTTTGTTTAGTATAAAATTGAACGGCATATTTTTATATTAGTTAGCATCTCCGTACGTCATGGTATTTGCTTTTAATTTGGCATAAAAAATAAAAACATTATATAAAAAGACATGTTTACTCTGGTCTACGAGCAACTTAGTACGAAATATGTGAGCAAAAAGTTCAAAACAGAGTGACTATCCATAGAGTCTATCTGTACTCCTTGACAACAAAAACTTGACATCGTTTTAACTTAAGCAATATTACAGCCTACAAAGTTGCTACAGTCTTGAACACTCGAAGATCTTTCTGAATTTCATTAAAATATTTTTGTAAGAAAACTTGTATTTCGAAGTGAAAATTCGCGAACGCTACTGTCCTAGTTTAATTTAGGTCGCAATAGGTACGTGACGGCGCATTATTACGTGATCACTGACTATCGGACTCCGAACAAACTATTTGCAGTCTCACTGAATTTCTTTCTTTTCTCCCAAAGAATGTCGGACGAAACTTTAGGAATAAAGGGTATGCCGCTATTCGTGTTCGGTAGTACTTACACTTTTATAAATATTTTTTTGTTACAGTTACATTGCTAACTTGAATTTGAATTATGATACTATTCAAATTATTTTCAGACAGTTTTGAGACGTTTTAATAATTGACTCATCACTAAACTTTCCGTGTTGTACGATTGTCCAGTTATCACAAATCAAACTAGGAGGACTAATACAATTTGTTTAAATTAATAAATTATTATAACAAACGTGAAATTTATAATATCACACATGTAACATAATTATATAATATTGTACGTTTGTAACATTTACTACATAATGCGCATTTCACTCAACTTATTGTTATTTAATAAGTCCATAATTTTTATTGTATTTGGATTATAATTTCTTGATTGTCTTTTATACAAATATTCACCATTTCAATAACAAAGTAACTTATTTTATATTACTAGGTATTAAATTAGAAGAAGCTAGCAGTCGTCCTTGCTGTTAATATCTATATAGAATATACAAAAAGTGTAACTAAACATAAGCAAGCTTAGGTTTGGCAAATTGCCTAATCTGCTAATCGTCGACCGACATCCGGCTAAGTGAAAATAGTACATGGCGGAATACTAAATAATAATTTAGTGCTATGATACATTAGAAACTTACTTTATTTAAGTATTGTATCGAAAAAATAAGATATATTAACACATTTTAGGTGTACCTATTTACTATATGCGAATAATAGTGTTAAAGTAAAAGTACTAAAAAGTTATGTAAATTACCTTCCAGTCATTTTAGAGGCAGATTTGGTAAACTGTCTAATAAGACATAGGAAAAATAATATAATAACTAATAAATTATTTAATATAAATATATCTACAAAAATTATGTAGCGACTAAAATAAATGAAGATATCATAATTCAGCATAATAAATATAGTACATCAAAAGTTCTAAATGCACCAAAATGTACATTTCCAATGCATTTGTATAAGACTAAGTTATAAAATAGGAATACATTCATATTTTTATCATAATATTGAACAACATGAAAAATAATTTATTTTCGCTTAATGTTAAATAAAAAAACAAAACGTTTATTAACTTATCTATGATACATTAAAAAAATGCTATACCAGTTTTCTCAATATTCATAAGTCGTTTGTGGTTTTGAAATTTTAATTTTAAATATAGGCGCTGAATAATCTATACATTTGTTAACGTAAATATTTCCCTTTTATTTAGTGTCCGACCGAAACTGCATTTTCAGCCGAAACCGAAACCGAAACCGAACCTTCGGTTCTGACTTCAGTTTCGGCCGAAACCGAAACCGAAACCGAAACTGCTGATGACGTCATAAAATTTGAATAATATGTAAAAAACATACATTTTTTACGCTTTAAAAATTACACGTGCATTTGAATTATTGTGATTACATTGATTTTATTATATATCCTAGCGGAAATAATTAAAGGATAATAAAAAAATCCAAATTTTTTGAGGTTATCCAAGTGGCTGTATTTTCCTCAAAATTAGTCGCATTGAAATAAAAAAAAACATTTTCATGTTTAAAAAGGTTTTCACCGTTAACGTAACTGTGCATTTCTTGCAGAGAAATTAAAGTGTCTAGTTTTGAGATCTTAAAATAAAAATATTTTCGAACGACGTATTCCGCTCTATCCTGATAAATACTGAAAGAGAAAAAAAATCTAGACCTACCCCAGTTCTCTTTACCCAAGTCTCTTAGGGATTTACATAGAGGTTTTTTGAGCTGTTGCCGAGGAACCTGTGGGTTAACAAGGGTGTTATCAAGGCCCTCAGTCGCCACTTACGATTGGCAACACTTGGTTAATAGGTAAGTAGTGGTTAATATTTTTATACCAAAAGGTTTTCACCGTTAACGTAACTGTGCATTTCTTGCAGAGAAATTTATATGCTAATTTATGATAAGATTTACATTAGAAATATATATTTATACTAACTTATTGACATATACTATGTAACATTGGATATATACTATGCAACATTTATATAGAAAACGGTTATATTTAATTAATATTAAGGCAAGCCTCCAATATAGTAACTAGCCTAGGGTTCGCAAAATTTCAACTAATCATAGGTATTCGACCCCTGAAAGGAGCCACACTTACGCGAACAGACACACAGTTTCGTTACAGACTAACAAGGATAGTTCATTTAATCTGTCGTCAGCAGTACATAGTATTCTCATTATTAATTTATAATATATTAAAATTTACTACATCTTAAGATTAGGTTCACAAGCTATAAAAATACTCAAAAGTACCTAAGCTACGTGAAAATTCTTGAGTACGTCATGAGTTTCGGCATTGCCGAAGGTTCGGCAGTTTTTTTGCCGAAACCGAAACTACGGCCGAAACTACAATTTTTTGCCGAAACTTGCCGAAACCGAAACCGAAACCGAACCTTCGGTCGGACACTACTTTTATTATCGAAATTATATATTGCTAACCGAGTTTCCAAATGTGATGTTGACGCGGCTAACAAAAGGACAGTATCTCAAGTGACATGTGCCAACTGTCAACGTCAAATGTGTCATTTAAGTTTCACCGTATAATTTCCACAAAATTTACGCAAACTATCATATGAAGACCATTATTAATATTTCACAATTACTTTACATATTTATTAATTCTTGCCACTGACAATATTACGATATTATGGGTGGCAAAACAAAACAAAGTCAAAGAACTAAGAATAATGTGAGAGTAAGTGTCGGCTTGGTACAATTCTCCTATTGGAGTAATATATTTCCCTTATGTTTCTAATATAAGTAAGTAAATATTTTTTTATATTACAGCCATCAAGCAGCGGTCGTAGTGCAGAAATTCTAAGCAATACAATTAATGTAGATACATCATTTGTCAAAATTAGCCCAGGCAAGGTAGTGCCTGCAATATTTCCTACATTAACAACTCCAAATGTTGATCATAATTTAAGCCCAGAATACTCTATATGTTTTAAGAAGTTAAACAAAAAGGACCCTATTACAAAAACCAAGGTAATATTGAAATAAATAAATAATTAAGTGACAAAATTTAAACTCTTATGTATTATGATCTGACATCTATTTTATCAATTAATTTGCTATGCAATAAACAGTGCATTCCTGTTAAATGTTTTTATTTCTAATAAAAAATTGCATATAAATTCGATATTTGAAACATTATTATGCATACAACATAATATTGCATAATGTTAATATTGACTAGTAAATGTGACATTTAAATGTGAGGCAAATATCTATGACTAAGTTATAAAAGCGGATGGGACAGCCATTGCATATTTTTAGTTAACCTTAAATTCATAAAATAATTAATATATTCTAGGCACTTCAAGAGTTAGCAGAATTGATTAAAAATGCTAATGTAGAAGAAGTAGTTGCAGCATTACCCAGCTGGGCCCATTATTACCAGATATTGATATTTGATCCTGATCGTAGAGTGCGAGAGGCACTGCAGGTAAAATTAATTTATTGTTGTTTTACTGTGGTTATTTTGTCAAAAGTGTAGTGATATTCTCCATTTTGTACTTATTCCTGTATAAACATCACACCCTTAAAAGGTAATCTTCTAAGGATGTGATCACTATATTTATAAAAAATAAATATAACAAACATAGTAAAATAAGAGATATTATGTTTTAATTTAGTGTTTAATTTGAAATTAATGTAAGGATCAATGCTTGATAAATACTCTTATGACTTGAAAAATATGAGAGATGAAACAAATATCAAGGAAATATCCATTTCCCAATCTGACAGTTGATTAAATATTTGTTAAAAAAACAATTGTCATTGTAATGAATTATTTCAAAACAGCTTCATCATTTTTCCTGCATAGTGGAGTAATCTAAGAGCACCTAGTGTAAAGAGTGCATCCTTCACTTTTTTCCAGAAATCGAGCCATTGTGTGTTGAGCGGTGGAACTCAGCGCTTTGGTTGTAGGCCAAATAAATGAAAAAATAATGATAATTATTCCCCAATAGGAATCAAATCCACAAATATCGCTTTACAGATAAAAACTATCCCACTGTGTTATGACGACCAAGAATTATTTATTTAGTTAATAACATTTTAAGCAATTTTAAAATTTAAGACTATTTTGTAAGCACAGAATGGCAACATTCCGCCGAATATAGCAACAGTAAAAATGTTAATGGAAAATGGTACTAAACATGAATAATTTACTTCAGTGGACTATTACTAGACCTTATTTAAGACAATGACAAAAGTAGTACAAAACACGAATAGAAAATAAAAATACAAATTTAGAACACATCTAAAAGAGGTTGCATAGATGTTCTCAACAGAACTCTCTTTAGAATAGGATTTTTTTATAACACATATATTCTTAAGATTTTCCTAAAATATAGCATTGATTTGCATACAATAATACATAACAAACATATAAATACATAACGTAGATATGTCACGGTGGAGTGATGTCGTCGTGCGGGCGTCGCGCGGCGCCGCACCTGCGGCGGCTGGTGCCGGCGTGGCTGCTCGCGCGGCACGACGACCACGCGCCCGCCGCCTCGCTAGCGCACGCCCAGCTTACGGTTAGTATTAGTACGTTAGTTGCTTATTCATTTTATTACGTTCATATTGTTCAATTTATAAGGTATTTTTACAGCTTGACGATTTGTCTTGCATGGCAAAGTAAAGAGAATCTAGTGTCAAGACACTTTGTCGAAATTGATATAATGCGTATTGTGTGGCAAAACTTGTGCTTTGTTTTATATACCAGAACGAAGAAATTAAAATAATTTGAACATAATCATTTGATTGCAATGTAGGGGGCATTGCAATCAAATGCCTCCATAAATAATTAATGTTATATTTACTTTTGCCAATTATTTTAATACGTATACAAAAGAAACTATATATTTACCTACTAAAATAATAATATATAATAAGAATAATATATATTTCATTAATAATATGCAATTTTGAACATTGTATCGCTTTATTCGTAAATCCTAATAATTCTCTTACAGAACACCTTCCCTGACAACAAACTACAAGAGGCGTTATCGTTTTGCAAGAGCGAGATCGTCACTCTGCTCATAGACAACCTGACTGGGAACCCTGAAGACATGCTCATAAACAAGTTAGTGCATTACTTATAAATTGCTTATATTATTTTGCCAAACTAATGTGGTGCAGTGAGACTATGTCTGGTTAGAAAAACCATTGGTTGTGGGTTCAATTCCCACTTGGGGGAGTGATTATGTTTAAAATAAGCCACCTAATAAAAAGTTGCCTATAAGTTTCTGAATTTGAAATTTTCATGATTGGTTCAGTATTTCCGAGAATTACCCTTTACAAAGTTGTAAACTTTACTTTTTTATATTATAGTGCAGATATAAAAATATTTTCTTTATTTCTAAATATATCTCTTACCACAGGTTCCTAGAACCAGACGAGCGTGCTCAAGCAGCGGTTCGCGTGCAATGCGCGTGCTTGCGTGCTCTCGAGGACTTCGTAGCCACTTTGCCTCAAACGCAAGAAAACTGGCTGTGGGAAGTTTTAGCTCCGCTGCTAGCGGCTAATGTGTTTTGGAAGTTAGCTGCTCATAACTCACAAAATGTTAGGTGTGTGTTATATAACAGTATGTATATTAAAGAAACATGTAGATGACTATAATCATCACTTTGCTTTAATGACCGTATCATCATCATCATATCATCATCTGGTAGAAGTTGTGAAGACTTTTAAAAGTCTTTATTTAAAAGAAACTGGTGATCTGCGGGACATGTCTGTTAAAGTGTTTAGTACTATTATATGCAGCATCTCGCTTTTCTCTTCAGTAAATATATACAATCTGGCACTTTTCCAGACTTAATGAAATATAGTAAAATAGTACCGCTTCATAAAAGCGGAGATAGACTTGAACCTGGAAACTATAGACCGATATCTATTTTACCATCACTAACGCAGGCACACAGTAGTATTTTTCCTGACCTTTTTTGTTCTGTTCTGTTGTTTATATAATGACTTTGAGACGTGCCAGTAGAGCACAATTTACTTCGTCAATGTTACGTAGAATGAAGACACGAAGATTGATCAGTTATTGAGAAAATAAACCAATATATTTCACTCCCAGAGCGGCGTGGTACGGCGCAGTGGGTAGACTAGTGTCGGCGTTCCCCACGCAGGTGCCGCGCGAGGTTAAGTTACGCGCGCTGAAGGCGTTGCTGGCGCTGCCCGAGCGCGCGGCGTCGAGCGCCGCGCACCGCTGGGCCGCGCTGCTGCTGCTCATGCATAGTGTACAGGTGGAGTGATATACCTACTTATGCAAATTTATGTTTTTTTTTAAAAAAAGGATCATTTGCATTGCCTTTGTTGCAGGATTGGTACACACTGTTGGACAAGAAAGATCTTCTTGTGAAACGACTTTTAGATGTGTTGGAAAATGGTAAATATTAAACTGATTACTTTTAAGTTTTTGACGTTTAGCTCTTATTCCAAGTACATAATAAACTGTTTTATAAATGGCTAATAAGTTACAGAAGCTGTTATCGTGGCTTAAACTGTGTCATATGTTATTTAAGTAAATATTTTTGAAGTTTTAAAATAAAACTATAATATTTTAAACGGTTGAATTGTGTATATGTTGCGACCTACCTATCTATGACCACGGATTACTCAAAAGAGTTCGATGTATTATTTTCGAATACAATTGTATATAATTGTTTCAGGTGGGTGGGGAGAGGCGCGTCTTCTAACTAATATACTGTTGCCACTATTGGATAAGCTACCCGAGGAGTTGCTTAACAAACAGTTTTATATTACATTTTTCAATGCTATGTTTACAGGGTTTGTATAGAGATTCTTTTTAATATGAATTTTTATCTTTAGACAATGTTTTATTTTATATATTTTGAACTTTTAAATAGTAGTAAGTAAAATACATTTAGAAAACCTATAATTTTTTTAACGCAGCGAGTTTCGAACCCGCGCCTGTTGGAAACCCTTCGAAACGCTCTAACCGCTAAGTTGTGTGTTCTCGAACGTTTCTTGTATCTGAGTAAACCTAACTATAATCAAATCCTTTACAGGCTAGAACTGAAAAGCACGTTAAATTCAAAAAGCGAGAGGCAAATTTGCATAACGAATTTGTCAGAGTGTCTCCGCTACCTCTCCATACAGCCACACGATTACGTCACAGAAGTAGTTACTTATGTACATAGGAGTTGGTGTGAAAAGGTGTTTAGTACCAAAGACGACCAGATCAGAGCTAACTTGATTAAGCATTCCGCTACCAATATGGCGGGCATTGCTAAATATTGGCTTAAACAGGCTAATGCCCCCAACACCCCCAACGCCCCCAACGACCCCAACGCCCCCAACACCCCCAATACCCCCAACACCTCCAATAGTGATAAATACGACCAGCTAATAAGAAACTTCTGGCAAAACATAGGATCTACAATACAAATGCAAATAGACAATCTATCTATAGAACCGAAAGATATCACCAGTCTCATTGATGACCACATACTATTACTGAAAACCCTCAAATCTACATTCAATCAAGAGAAAAAACAACTAAGCATACAATTCGCAGACGAACAAACAGAAAGAGTTGAAAATAAAACCACAGATAAAATAACTTATGATAAAGCATTAGTGGAGAGATATCAACATAATTTGAACGAGTTAGTAGAAAGGACTTGTTGTCAATATTTCGATTTCGCCTACAATAAATCAATGGCGACGACTGTGTTTACTGCTTTAATAACTTTATTAGTGGAATTTGACAATGCCAAGTTATTTTTGTCGATATCTAAGCATTTTAATGCGGATTCAGTGTATGGTTTGTATGACAAAGTGTGGAAGAGTTGGCTGGCGGGAGATACCATGAGATGTAAGCCGTTGCTGGAGATTTTGTTCTTAATGCTCAAATATTTTAGTGAAGCAGAACAAGATGCTATGTACGATTCGTTTATACAGGTTAGTTAATTTTTTTTTCATTTTTTGGTTTATAGTATTTGTGTGAAAATGTATAACTGAATATAATTTACTTTTTATGTTTTACGGTGTCATTTCTAGAATATTAAACTTTAATTTAGAGAAATTGGGCTAACATTATGATGTTGGAAGTCAATATGATTTAGTAGAAGTTTCTGATAGTAAATGCATTTAGTTAATTTGATTCCTACTTGGAAGAATGTTTGTATTGAAATTACTAATATTAAATGGAAAGCGGAGAGTCTTTACACCAGGTTCGCTTTGCCTATTTGATGTAGGCTTATTTTGATGCTTATAAACAGGCATGAACGATTGTACAGGATTGTGCAATATATATTACATCTACGATATATGTATATAATCAAATTATATACATATGTCGTAGTGTGTCGTAGATGTATATAATCAAATTAAAAGAACTTAGGAATTTTCTGAGTGGTGGCTAGTCGTGGCCCAGTGGCACAAGAGTGTGACTGTAAACGACTGGTTGTGGGTTCGATTCCCACTCGAGGAGTGGAAATTATATTTCCATTTTCTTCGCTCTGGTGTTGAGGTAAAGCGCGGCATTAAGTTCCGCTACTTAACACGCAAGCCTCCGAATTCGGCGGTGCGTGGGGAACGGAGTGTCTTAACACTAGGTTCTCTCTGCCTACCCTGCTGTGTGCGGGATATAGCGTGAATGTTTCAACTCTGTCCCCTTTCCCAGTTCCCCCCCGCGCTAGTGGAGTGGTGTATAGCGCTGTCGCTGTCGCACCCGCACCGCGCGCTGCCCTCCGCGCGCGCGTGGCTGCGCGGGCCGCACGTGAGCCGCGCGGCCGCCGCGCTGTGCGCGCGCGACGACGCCACTGCGCGCGCGCTGCTCGTCGCGTGCTTCGCGCACGGGGACGACGGCGGTGAGTGCACGCTGCTTGTCGTACACCAACACCTCGCTTTGCGTCGTTTCGTTTTGCGTTGTTTTCGAAGTTGCGTTGCTGCTTCATTTTTACTGATTTTCACTGTGCGTCGTCAGATTGTTTTGGATTCGAGTTTTAAATTTTTTTTTGAGTTCTCTAATGAAGGACCATTGCAACTGGAATTGCATTTTGCTAATTAAGAAGATGACAGTGACCGTTTAATAGAAATCTCCAAAGATTTAACCTACAAACAAATTTCTAAAGTGATGTGTTTGATTCACGAAGCTATAATTTTTTTTTTAAATAACGATCCTAACAGCGGAAGGAGTTTAAAAGTGTCCCATGAGGTTGCTAGCTACAAATATCAATTGCTACAAGGAAGTTTATCTTACGTTGAAAAAAAAAACTATTCAACAAACATTGGACCATTTTTTGAGAAAAAAAGCCGACCTACGACAACAACCACTATGTACTCATCAGACAGTGATTAATTTTAGATAGATAGATATACTATATTGCACACAAAGAATACAATGAAAAACAAAACAATATACTTAAACTTTCAGAAATTAAATAAATATGTAGTTTATTTTGTTTAATTGAGTACGTTTTTTTGGAATATTTTGTTTAAAAATTTTACTTTGTTTAGTTTTATTTTTAAAAGGTAGTATTTTTGTAGGTCTGGAACCTATCCTCGATCATTCAATAGTTTTTTTTTTTTTTTTTTTTTTTTTTTTTTTTTTTTTTTTTTTTTTTTTTTTTTTTTTAGCTTCACTCTGTATCCCTTGCGGGGTAGTCAGAGAGAACGGAGCGCCAAACGCTACGGTCCCTGCATACTTCTTTCGCCTCGTCCACAGTCATCAACCTCTTCATACACGCCCTCCGGGGGGTCCTCATGCTTTTTACGTGACCTTCCTCCAGTATCATCGATACTGTGTTTTCGAAGGTCAACCGAGGTCTCCCCCTGCCTCGCTTACCACTCACCTTTGCTTCATAAATCTTTCTTACCATTCTTCCATCACTCATCCTCTCGACGTGCCCAAACCACCTGAGCACGCCCTTCTTCATTCTTACTATGACGTTCTCGCTAATACCTGCCATTCTGTGTATCTCTTCATTGCGGATTCGGTCAGCTAAGCTGACTCCGCACATCTTTCGAAGAGATCTCATCTCCACAGCATTCATCTTTCTTTCATTCTTCTTCTGCAATACCCACGTTTCGCTGCCGTATAGCAGCGTCGGTACCAGCACTGCATTGTGCACAGCTAAACGTGCGGCTATGCTCACGTTCCGCCGTCGCATCAACGCAGCGAGGGCACCGTTAACCCTGTTACCGGCAGCAATACGCCTTTCAACATCCATATCATACCTTCCATCTCTGCTAAACATACTTCCCAGATATACCACTTCATTCACTTGTTCTAATTTCTTTCTGTTAATCATGATCTTACATTCCGTTCTTTCTTCGTCTCTTTCAAATACCAGAATCTTAGTTTTACTCGCATTCAGGCTTAGACCATTATTTTCACACCCATCTTTCAGGATGGTGACCAATGCCTGCAACTCGCATTCTGATGATGCAATAAGCACTGCATCATCAGCGTACAACAGGCAGTTTACCTTCAAGTCACCCACTTTCACTCCCATATCGCTTTGTTTCACTCCTTGGAGACAACTATCCAAGTACAAATTGAACAGCCAAGCTGACATGGCACAACCCTGTTTGACACCCGATTGAATATCAAACCGAGGCGATATGCCAGCTCCTACTCGTACACAGGCTGAGTGATCTCGGTAAAGAGACTTTACAGCCTGCAACAAGGGTCCGTTCACATTGTACCGAGGCAGTATCTCCCATAACTTCTTTCGCACAACTCTGTCAAATGCCTTCTCCAAATCCACAAAAGCACAGAAAACTTTTTGGTTTACAGCCAAAAATTTTTCTGTGATCATGCGGAGGGAGAAGATCTGATCCATACACCCTCTTCCAGGTCTAAAGCCTCCTTGGGCCTCCCACAACAGCCTCTCAGATCTCTCTTGCATTCTTCTCGCTAAAATTTTAGCATAAATTTTACTACCTAAGCTAA
Source organism: Dryas iulia moderata (assembly GCA_019049465.1). Classification (NCBI taxonomy): domain Eukaryota; kingdom Metazoa; phylum Arthropoda; class Insecta; order Lepidoptera; family Nymphalidae; genus Dryas; species Dryas iulia. The sequence goes on along the minus strand of CM032424.1, from coordinate 16,315,788 downwards.
TCAAACTGATAGCCCTATAGCTTGCACAGTCTATCTGTGAACCTTTGCCTTTATACAAAGGCACGATGACTGCGCCTCGCCAATCATCTGGGACCTCCCCCTTCTTCCAGCACAAATTGTACAGATGAAAGAACAGGTCCAAGACGCGCGGCCCACCATATTTGATCATCTCAGTAGTAACTCCATCTGCTCCCGCTGCCTTACCACATTTCAAACTTCTTATGGCACTCTCTACTTCTTTTATACAGATTTCGCCGTCTGCTACATCAAGATTCAGCATATCGCTGTTACTTGAGACAGAGGCGTCATCACATTCATACATCTCCTTGTAGAATTCCGCCCATCGTTGCAAAACAGGTGTTGGTTCTGTTAATATTTCACCGTCCTTTGAAAGCACCCCTTTCATTCTGCAGGTTGACGAAGAACCCCGAGAACCACTAACTTCTCTCCAGAAAAGCTTCGTGTTTTCTCGGAAGTTGTTCGTCAACCTTTCGTCTCTTTCATTCTCCGACTTTTCACGCTTCGCCTTAATCAGTGCTTTCGTTTGGTGCTTTTGCAACTTATACTCTTTCTTCTTGATCTCTCTCATACTTTTATTCTTACCAGAGGCCTTATAATCCTGCCATGCTTTCTTCTTTCTTTCTACGGCATCTTTCACTTCATCATCCCACCATTCGTCGCGCTTTTTACTAAAGCCTCTTTTCGCAGTACCACACACTTCTGTTGCTGCTTCAATCATACTATTCCTAAGATTCTGCCAGCATACTTCTACACTCTCATTTCCTGTTTCACAGCTGTCTAGCTTCTTGGACACCCTTTCTCTATATTCCTTTTTAATGGGTGGATCTTGAAGCTTCCAGCTTCTTACGCGATTATTCGCCTCCAAGTTTGGACACCTCGTGCGGGCGCGCCAGCCTGTGAACAGACCCCTTATTCTAGTAACAACTAGATAGTGATCTGTTCCCAAATCGGCACCCCTAAACACTCGCGTGTCCATAACTTGGTACCGAATACGCTGATCCACCAGGAATAGGTCAATCATACTTTTCTCTTCCATTCGCTCCCATGTGTACTGATGAATTTGTTTGTGGTCAAACATCGTGTTTGCCACAAACAAATTCTTCTCCTTACAAAGTTCCAAAATAAGCTTACCAGCCTCATTCACTCTCCTATCACCGTACTTCCCTAATATAAGCTCGTAACCGATCCGCTTGGTTCCGACCCATCCATTCAAATCACCGCACACTATTAATTTTTCATTCGCTCTTACGCTACCTAGAACTTCCCTGACACTCTCCCAGAACTCCTCTAGCTCGCCTGATAGAGCTGAGGATACTGGCGCATAGGCCGCTAACAAGAATAATCTTGTTATCCCCAGCTTAAAGCGAACCCAAAGGAGCCTCGGGTTGATCGCCTTGTATGCCACCATTGCACACACCAATCGAGAGGACAATAACACACCTACCCCCTGACACCCGCGATCACTCTCTGGTACGCCGGCCCAGAGAGCCACGCGACCGTCCGGCAGATCGGTAATGTTACTGCCCTTTCTCTTGGTCTCAGTCACACAGATCACATCCAGATCTCTATCATCCATCACATCTAGTAGTTCATTCATCTTCTGTTCCATCCCTCCTCTTACATTCCACGTAGCTATTTGTAGCTCCGTCCTCCACTTCCCGCCGTTTCGGACATGGCGTGTCGGGTGGCGGTCCCCAACGCCGCACTCGTCTCCTTCCCCCTCCCCACTTCTCACACCAACGGGGACGCGCTGGTGCGCGTCGCCTCGGGGGAACGCCCTAACATTCTTTGCCCTGATGATCTTGGCGGATGGAACGCTGCAGTCCTAGCAAGTAGGACTGGCGGGGATCGCTGCGAGCAAGCCTTCCATCTGGACCCCCAATATTTTTCTATATCAAATCTATTTTCACTTTGCGTCGTGTTTTTTTGGAACGTAACCTCAATGCAAAACGAGGCATGGGTGTATATAGATTGAATAAACAATATTATGTAATGTTGTTTGTTACTTTTTAAGCGCTGATACAAATATATACATCATCTTTTGAACCTTAAGCCACATCATACTATTTTAAAATGACTTTGAGATAAGACTTTGTTTTTACTGTAGTTGAGCGTTGAACAATATAATTAGTCTGAACAAAATAATTAAGGGCCAGTCGTGGCGCAAAGACACAAAGTGTGACTGTAAAGCGAATGGGTTGTTTTCTACTTGAAGAGGGGAATATTTAATATATCCATATTCTTCGCTCTAGTGTCAAGGCAAAGCTCGGCGTTAAGTTCTGCCCGTTCACTTAACATGCAATGCCTCCGAAATTCGGCGGACAATGAAAAAAGGAGTGTCTTAACATTAGACTCTCTCTGTCTACCCTGTCTCTGTGTGCGGAATACAGCGTAAAAGTAAAACATATAAATGATATTTAAATATACAAATTAGTTTATATTTGACCCACAGAAGTAATGATAAACGAGTCAGCAGTGAGCCAAATCATCGACACACTGTGCTCTCGGCTCGCGTGCTCGCCGCAGGGCGCGAGTGGGGGCGCGGCGGACTGCACGTCGCTGGGCGCGCAGGTGGCGGCCGCGCTCGCCAACACGCGCCTGCAGGGGACGGCTGTGCCATTGTTGTTGAAGCTGTTCCAGCTTAATTTGTATGTTATGGTGAGTGGTTTCTGTGAGAATAGTTGTTTATATTAACTTAGGTACTATAAAACACAGGGCCTAGCAGTTAGAGCGTTTGGATGGTTTCCAAGATTTCCACTGCGAGCAAGTGTTATGTTTTTAAAAATGTAATTTTTGTTTTTTTTAAGTGTGCGAATAACATTTTAAATGTTGAAAGATTATATCATATATTTATTTAATCATATTGTTTTATGGGTTTGTATTGAATTGCTTATTGGTATAAACATTGCTTATATTTTGTTATAAATTAAAAAAAAATAATTATTTTATATTCAATATTTTATAATATTTTTACAGTTACACTTGTTTCTTACATAGTAGAGAATGTAGGCATTTTGTGCTGAACGTTGCAAAATAAATCAAAACGAGCATAATATTTTTTTTTAAATAAGGATCAAAACCCCGAACGATACTGCCCCACTATACAACATTAACATCTACCTAAGACAATAATTAATTGTTTTAAATAGCAATAATATGTTTATACATGCAGCGTGGCGAGTGGCGCTGCGCGGACGCGTGGTGCGAGGCGCGCTCGGCGTGGCGCGACGCGCTGGCGGCGCTCGACGCACCGCACACGCTGCTACAGGACGCCGTGAGATTACTCCATCAACATGTTTATCTTACGTATGTATACACGTATTTATTTTTTGTTATTCTATTATTAACTATTATTTAGTATGTTTTTTTGTTAAATTATATATTGGGTTATAAATTTTATTATAAGAATATTAACTCTTAACTTAACACGCAAGCCTCCGAATTCGGCGGAAAGTGGGGAACGGAGTGCCTTAACACTAGGTTCCCTCTGCCTACCCTGCTGTGTGCGGGATAGAGCGTGAAGCTATTTAATTTTTTAACTCTTAAAATGTATATAACTACTATGTGATTGTTGTTGACTTCTCTTATAAGTATTTGATATGAATATTTAAACGGAGCTATTTATTTATATTTGTCTTTTTAAGTAACGCTAGACAATATAGTAGACCTTGATACAAAAAACTAAATCTCATCTCTCTCATTAACTCCAAAAATAATGAAAAAATTTTACCTATTTATTAATCCTCTAAAGCATAAATTTTGTACTCATACTTATAAAAAATGGAATGTAAAATGTTTATTTTTAATATTAATAAAGCCATATATTTGAAATACATATACTTTTGTATAAAATGACGTAAACTTTGCTAACACTCATTTAAACCATTACAGAAACAGTAGTAAATATATTATTTTTTTCTAATTTCCAGTCCAGAAGAACTAGACTTAAAACGCATAGAACACGCGGCCTCACTCTGCCCCTACCTCCTCATATCCACCAACACCAACACTACCAAGAACTGCCAAGAAGTCATCTCTCTAACGAAACAGCTATTCGCAATGGAACCAAAACCAAAAGTGCCTTTAGAAATATACGCCTTAAGATCAGATTGCATTTTCGGCAACTTAAACTGTCCGTTTGAAGATGATAACGAATTCATACAAAAGGTCGTAAGTGATTCTGATAAGGAGGGTGAAGAACTATCGAAAGAGGACCTTATGGTGTATGTACATAAGAGCGTTTTTAGAGCGTTCTTTTTAAGAGCCATGTTGTGCCAGAATGAGTGTCTCGACGAGGAGGACGGAGTGACCGAGGCGTGGAGAGAGGGATTGCTGGAGGAACCGTATTATAAAGGACTTTTTAGTTCTATGTTGTATGAATTTGTTGTTATTAACTCTTTGTACGAGAGATACGCTTTTGTGAGTATTGCTTTTTTATTAATTAGATTAAGACTGTTATTATTTTGTTTGTTTGTTTTTAAATTATTTATATTTAAAATTTACCACTATCCGTTTATGTGAAAAACATATTTATCCACAATCATAAATATTAATTATTATTCTGCTATCTGAGCGCTTTTAGAAAGTGGGGAAATTTTGTTTGTCACATTTTTAAATTTTATTTTATTTGCCATTCAACATGCAAAAGCTTGGGTTACCTTTGCTTACTACATGTGTAATAAAAAAAAATATTATAACTTTTTTCCAGTGGTCCCATTACGAGGCAATAAGAGACGCTAAACAAAGAATAGAAAAGCTCATAGAAGATATATTATCAGAAATATCATTAGACACTAAGAACATGCTTCTCTCCCACTTGTCTGAAGCCGCAGCAGTACACGGATACTACTGGTCGTTTGCTACAAGCTACTTAGACTTTAAAATCTATGAGAAACAAACAGAACAAGGAAAATTAAACCAAATATTAGAAGATTTAAAAGTTAATGATAATATATCTACAGACACACAAAATGAAAGTCTTGAAGGTCCAAAACTTAATAATGCATTTATTACTTCAGAATTAGATGTAGAGAATAATGAGGAAGTTAAAAGTGACGATGTGAAGGAGCATTCTGAAATGAATGCAGTGGAGAGAGAATGTGGAATGGAATCTATAGATGTGAGCAAGTATGAGGAGGCTGTTACTGGTACTGGATATTTTCATAGTTTGCAAGTAAGTAAATGATAATATATTTTTAACATGCATGTTTGTATTGAGATATTTTAGGATATTTTTAATTTTAGGTTTTATTATAGACTTGTACGGCGCTAAGTTTCGCCACTAAACACGTACTGTCTTCAGAATTTGGCGAAAAATGAGGAACAGAGTGACTCAACACTAGGTTTCCTCTGCGCACGCTGCTGTGTGGGGAATATAGAGTGACGCTAAACAAATTGTTATCGATTTGTCTAAATTGTTATACGAATGTAGTTGTCATTGTTATCAAGTGAATTTTATAAACGCGTGTTATTATTAAATATTGTCCTATTAAAAAACACATTGTGTTTACAGTAATTTTCAATAAACATAAACGTACCGCACCTGTAATCCGATTGCATCGAATCCGTAATTCTTTCATGAGACAATGTATACGTTTTTACAATAGGATCCCAGAAAACGTCCAAGAATGTTTTATATCACAATTCAAATAATTGTGAAGAGACGTTTGTGTGTCAAAGGTTGTTACCTAATTAATGAATTTTTGAACGATAACACGTCTTGGAAATAAAATGCTCGCTCCAGGCTGTTCCAATGGTATCATTGTCAATATATAACTATATAATATCTGTAAATGCTTGATTTAAAAAAAAAAAAAAAAAAAAATCGTCCTTCTGAGTTTCTTGCGTCGGTTCTTCTCAGGTCTGAGGCATTAACTTTATTGAACCGGTGGTAAATTTTTTTACGTTCAAAAAATAAAGCTTGTAAGTTGTTACTTTGAATAAAATGATTAGACTTTGACATATTTAGTCATTCCCACAGGCACAGTCTAAATGGTCCTCCGGCCAGTCGGAGAGCACCCTGTGCGCGCTCGTGCTGCGCGGCGTGAGCGCGGCGGGCGGGGACGCCGCCTGCGCGCTGCGAGACGAGCTGGCCAAGGGCGTGCATCCGTTAGACGCCCTTGTCGACGTCTATTATAGGCATAACCAGCTTATGTTGTACGAGAGGTGAGCTTTATTGCTATTATTATTAAGTTTTTAAACATTTTTAGAGTGTTATACTACCATTCGTTCCATCCACCGTTCCATATCTAAATGTCTTTTTCAATTTTCCTAAGTCTGAAATGATACTTTAAAAATGTTTAAAAGTGTTTATTAAATAGCATTTTCTCTTGCCAAACGATTATTCTTAGAATAATCATGGGTATCAGAAATTTATACAAGTCTATTTACAGAGATGCTAACAACAAAAATAAGTTGTAGTAAAGCGTATAAGAATTTCGACGGAGCTGACAGTAGAACGCACGGCTTAGTGGTGAAAGCGCCTGGACGGTATTCAGAAGGCGCGGGTTCGAATCCCGCTGCGTCCAAATTTTTAGACGTTTTCTAAATTTCTTTTATTATTATGATGTTTTCCGAGGCCTGCTGTGTGTGGAATACAGCGTGAAGTTAAAAAAAAAATATTTTTTTAAAAATAGTTTCTCTTTAAAATTCTCGGGTTCACGGGAACTTGGTCCTTTGGAGGGCTTGCGTGAGGACGCATCAGCCGGTATAAATCTCTATTAGTAACTAAATTACCCGAAGATGGTCACTGGCTAATGCGTAGGAAATATAGAAAATGTGGAGAACTAAAATTGTGCTATGGAGCTATTGGACTGAGTGCTGTCTGAGACGGACTGAGACGTCTGAGACGTCTACCTGTAGTACACCACTACAACAATGTAACATAGTACAATAAAGACATTTTATTTCCGATCGTCACTAGCTTCACTTACCCTTTGTACAAACTTTGACTTTGCACAAACGTTGGCTGTTGAAATGGCATATAGTATCGGAGGTACCTCCGACACTATATACCATTTCAACAAGTCAAGTCTTTAATTGAGTGGTTCAAGAACATTTAATTAAGAGGTTATTATTAATATATATCTGGTAACCGAGTAGTAGTATCTGTATTCCTTCAGAGAAATAGTTCTTTGATACAATAAAAAAATGATAAAATCAATAAAAATTATAATAAAAAATGTTATAAATTGAAACAAATAATATAAAAAAAAAGATAAAATACATTAAAACAAAAAAAAGTAAACAATAGTCTAGACTGAACTGTGGACTTTTGGTTTGTAAATTGCTGAAAGCTAAGCTAAAAAGCAGAGCCATTACAACGTTGTCAAATCTTGCGAAATTGACAGTTGTATACTAATAATATTTCACCCTTTTTTTATTTCCCTAAAAGTACGGAGAAAACGACATGTTTTGAAAATTAAACCTAGCTAGGTCGATTCATCTCCTCCGAAACATACCGAATTTCCTGAAAAACGTTGGGGCACTTTCCCAGATCTGGATTATATATAAAAGAATTGCTCGTTTAAATATATAGGTTTATTTATTGCAAAAAGGGGCACACGAGCAGAAGGACTACCTGATGGTAAGTGGTTATGTTCGCTCATGGACATGTACATCGTCAGATGAGTTGTGTATGCGTTGCTGGACCTCGGGATGTCGGAGAGAGAGAGGCAGAAAGGATGGGGATGGTAGGAATAAAGAATCCATACACGCCTTGCGTTGCTTTTTAAGTGACCTTGATTTTCGAAGGTCAACCGAGGTCTTCCGCTACCTCTTTTACTCTCTTCGTTGCGGACTCTATCAATTAAACTGACAAGCAGCAATACGCATTTCCACATTCATGTCATATCGTCCGTCTCTGTTAAGCATACTTCCCAAATCATCTCAAAGTTCTTTCTTCATCTCTTTCAAATACCAGAACGTGCTTCTATTGCTGTTTTAATCATACAACTCTTAAGGTTCCGCTAGTATACTTCTACGCTCCCATTTCTTATTTCGCAACTGTCTAGCTTCTGGAAAACCCTTTCTTTATATTCCTTTTATGGGTGAATCTTGAAGCTTCTTGCGTGTTTTTGGATATTCGCTTCCAAGTTTGAACACGTTTATAACTTGTTTCTGAATAAGATAATCCGCCAAGAACAATTATACTTGATTCTTCCTTTCACTCTCATGTGTACTGATAAATTTCTTTGAAATCAAACATCGTGTTCGCCACAAACACCTCGTGTTCTGATATTGGTGGATGGATTGTTACAGCTCTACCAATGGCGGGAATTGCTACGTACAAACCTTCCATACACCTAGTTTGAATATATAGTGAAGTTATATATGTATAACGTCCGCAGGGAGGTCGTGACCGCGGGGTGGTCGCAGGTGGTGATGAACGCGTGCGTGGTGCGCTACCTGCGCGCGTGCGTGTCGGCGCGCGGGTGGTCGCTGCGCGCGCACCACTGGGACTTCACCACCATCACGCTGTGCTCGCTCACCACCTCGCTGCGGGAGAGCGCCGAGCACCCTCACGCGTGGGGCTGCACTAAGGTGAGGAAACACGCACGCACGGAAAGTCGAGCTGTTCTATTGCAACAGAGTGCGGCTGACCACCAATATTATTATAATGTTATATAACCTAATGAATATGAGAAATTTCATGCTTTTTCACACATAGACGTGTCAAGACATTTTATTTGTTACGTTTTTTTCTAAAACATTGTTAGTTGGTTGGTTAAATTTATCGATTTTAATCGAATACAATGTTTTAGAAAGAACTACTACTAACAATGTTTTAAATTTATCGATTTTAGTTTAACAAGAGAAAAATGAAAATAATATTAATATAATCATTTCAGCAAGTAAAAATTAAATTTTTGTCTCACTTCGTCATAATGACTTTGATTATTGAAAGGAGAAAGAAAATCTATAATATAATAGGCTAAATCTAAGAATGTAAATATCATAAAATAATAAAAGAAAGTTATATGTCGCTATATTCTCTGTATACATGTTACAGAAACCACAAAAACAACAATAATAGAGTACTTCTATAATATTAGTGTAATATTTGTTTTTATTGTACAACAGGTAGCGATGTTAGCGCAAGCAGTGTTGGAGTTGTTCATAGAAGTACGCGAGTTCATATCCGAGGTGAGGTCGCGCGCGCAGCGGGAGCAGCCCTCCGCGCACGTGGCGGCGCTGCCCCACGAGTGGGACGATATATTTGCACCTGATTTGAATAATAACCTGTTTGAACTTATTACTATTGTGCTGAGTGAGTGGATTTTTTTTGTTGTTTCAGTATTTTTTTTATAAATATTAATGATTTTTTGGTGTTGCAATTATATATATATGTAGGTCTATATCTACACCTACATATATAATTGCATCTATCTGATAGATTACTGAGACTATAATAGATGAAGTTAAGTGATATTTGAAAATATAGTTTGTGGGCACTAAGTGTGACTAACGCGACTGGTTGTGGGTTCGATTCCCACTCGAGAAGTGGATATATATTTGTTACTTCCATTTTTTTCGCTCCGGTGCAGAGGAAAAGCGCGGTGTTAATACGCAAGGTCTCCGGAATACGGCGGTAAATGAGAAACGGAGTGCCTTAACACTAGGTTCCCTCCGTCTACCTCGTTGTATGCGGGATATAGTGTGAAACCAAAAGAAAGAAATTTTAAAAATGCAATTTCCTCTCGTAATACATTAACACAATCCACCAGACGAGTTCAAGAAGCCGACGACGCTCCCCGTGACGGCGCTGGTCGGCGCGCTGCTGTCCGTCGCCCCGCAGCTGCAGTGGGAGCGCGTGGCGTGCGCGCGCGTGACGTCGGTGGCGGAGCGCGCGGAGGCGGCGGCGGCGCGCGCGCTGGGCGGCCCGGCGCGCCCCGCGCACCTGTACCTGGCGTACGCCGCGCTGGCGGCCGTGGACAGGCCGCGAGTGCTGGACGACGGTGAGTACTTAATACGTGTTGCCTTCATATTACGATAGTAAATTAGAAAAATAGCTTCCCTCTACCTATTCTACTTTGTGCAAAATTCAGCGTGGAACTAAAATAAACAATACTAATTCACAAGACACGGCTCGATGACACCTGACACGTTACGCCATAGATACGATTATACAAATATAACAGATGGCGCTACGCGTTGCGCCGACATATATTATAAATGTGAATGTCTGTTTATTTGTATGCCACACTTTCACCAGTCCGATTTGGATGAAAGTAGTAAAAAATCCAGGATCAAACATAATCTACTTATTTTTTCAAAAATCTACCTCTAAAGGATTGAAATAGGGTATTAAAGTTTATATGAAAATTCTTAACCGCTCGACCAATAGTAATGAATTTTGGCATAAATATAGTTGATAATCCGAGGTTAAACGTAGGCTGTTTTCGTCTTTTTTTAAAAAATCTACCTCCGAGGATTGCAATATAACGAAACATTGACAGTTTAAGGTGTAATACTTAAAGTAGATATGTGTAAGTAATGCGAGTAATGTATTACATGTAATATCACTCGACCGCGTACTGTAACATCACACATCACGCGGCCGAACTAAACATCACACATTACACCTAAACATTACATTACACTGCTCGGACCGCTCTCGGCCGTCCTTCGTGCGTCGTGCGCCGTGCCCGTGCGCTGTGCGAAGAGGACGACATGACGTGCGTCTCATGTCGCGACACGACACTTTGCTCACGAGAGTGGCTTAATATTTATTGAGAACTGTATTGCCATACATATAAGGTTTATATTTGTGCACGCACATTTCCTAGTGTGCGAAGCAAGAAAGCGCTCAGACAAATGATAATAATTAGTTTATTTATTTCGCCGAATGCAAATTTTATAATTTTTTGCAAAATCATGAGATAGCTACAAATACTCGCGGTATAATTTATGTTGTTGCGACTGTTACCGTACTATGAAACCTGTAATACGATACCTATACAAAATTCAGAATTGATATCAAAAGTATTTTTTTTTAATTATATAAATGTAAAATACTGTTTTACTATTTAGATAGCTAATTTTAATATAAATATTAGTGTCCGACCGAAACTGAATTTTCAGCCGAAACCGAAACCGAAACCGAACCTTCGGTTCTGACTTCAGTTTCGGCCGAAACCGAAACCGAAACCGAAACTGCTGATGACGTCATAAAATTTGAATAATATGTAAAAAAAATACATTTTTACGCTTTAAAAATTACACGTGCATTTGAATTATTGTGATAACGTTGATTTTATTATATATACTAGCGGAAATAATAAAGGATCATAAAAAATTTCCTAATTTTTTGAGGTTTTTCAAGTAGCTGTATTTTCCTCAAAAATAGTCGCATTGAAATAAAAAAAACATTTCAAAGTTTAATGTGTCTAGTTTTGAGATGTTAAGATGAAAAATATCTTAAAACGACGAGTTCCTATCTATCCTGATACTGAAAGAGAAAAAAATCGAAATTTTTTCATTTCATTTTTTTAATTTATAAAGTTGGAACATATTTTTTCAACTTGACAGTGGTCAAGTCTATATGGATCGGATAACTTGTTAGTCTAAACCTACGCCAGTTCTCTTTACACAAGGCTCCTAGGGATTTACATAGAGGTTTTTGAGCTGTAGTCCAGGGACCTGTGGGTTATCAAGGCCCTCGGTCGCCACTTAAGATTGGCAACACTTGGTTATTAGGTATTTATTTACAAAAAGGTTTTCACCTTTAACGTAACTGTGCATTTCTTGCAGATAAATTTATGTGCTAATTTATGATAAGATTTACATTAGATATATATTTATATTAACTTATTGACTATATACTGTGTGACATTAATATAGAAAACGGTTATGTTTAAATAATATTAAGCAATATAGTAACTAGGCCAGGGTTCGCAAAATATCAATTAATCATAGGTATTCGACCCCTGAAAGGAGCCACACTTACGCGAACAGACACACAGTTTCGTTACAGACTAACAGGGATAGTTCATTTAATCTGTCGTCAGCAGTTCATTAATTTATAATATATTAAAATTTACTACATCTTAAGATTAGGTTCCCAAGCTATAAAAACACTTAAAAGCATCTAAGCTACGTGAAAATTCTTGAGTACGTCATGAGTTTCGGCATTGCCGAAGGTTCGGCAGTTTTTTTGCCGAAACCGAAACTACGGCCGAAACTACAATTTTTTGCCGAAACTTGCCGAAACCGAAACCGAAACCGAACCTTCGGTCGGACACTAATAAATATCAATAACGCAGGAGTGATAGTAATGTATGGCATTACGTGTAATGTTTGAAATAATGGTAAAATCATACATTTCAAAAAATCATGAGTTGGCTACTATTCAATCAATTTTACGTTCATTCTACGAATAGCGGTGCGATGGGAATGCCGTATTACTTATTACATTTCATATTACAGTAATATGACATCACGCGCTGCCATGTGTGATAGTAGTGTAATGTCATTACGCGACATTACGCGTGATGTTTAAAGTGATGCTAAAATGTAATATCACGCGGTACGAAATCTAATGTCATATTACATTACATCATGGCGCACTGTTTTGCGCATGTCTAACTTAAAGGAGTGTTCTCTTAATTAATCTTTATAGGTAAACATTTGAAATCTTTAGAGCAACCTAGTGCAACTAACATGTGTGAATGAATCTGGCCGTTTTAGAGCTAGTTTTTCGTTTGAGCGATTTTTATATGGTTTTTTAATAGTTTTAGCATTTATTACTCTAATTAGATTATTCCATTTATATCGCTATATTTCTTCCTTTAATGATATATACTTATAAATGTAGCGGAAAAGTTAGCAGCGTGGGGCGGCAACACTGACGAGGCTCTACCGCCGCTGTCGCTGGAGCGCCTCCACGTGCCGCTGCTGCAGTTGCACGACCTTCTAGATGCTGCTTTGCAGGACGTACAGTGAGTTAAACACTATACACACAAACATATCACACGTGTACATTACAAACACAAGGCAGGCCGTTGCTGTGGCATGCGAGTTCAACATTGCACATAATACACATTGCACATAATTGTATATTCTTAAGTGAAAGAAGACGTAATTGCGTTTTGTGAAATAACAAAATTTTATTTTTTTTACATCAAACGTATACAGAAGTTTTATTACAATTGACATATGTTAATCAGATTTACCTACCTGAAATAATAAAAAACAACATTTAAAGCCTTTAATTCTAGTGAGATAATATTATACTTCTTTTAAATTAAATATGAGAATATTTCTCCATGTTTTCTTAAACATGACCTCGTATAACTTTTTCCTTGTAAAATTTATCGTCGGTGTCATTCACGTCACACTGATAGCAAATAGTTCCACACACAATGCCACAATCTCTTATATACATATACACCGCGTACATACGAGTACATATACATACGCCGCGAAGAAGCGTCTGCACGTGCCTCTGTTGCAGGACGTGCAGTATGTTACGTACTACACATGCATGCAGGAGGATCCTTTAAAAAAAGTCGTGTTCATAGTCAACGTTAAAATATGTGTTAAGTGCCAGTTGGGTTATAAATATGGAAATAATTATAATTGAGATAGGTGTATTAATATTTTCTCATTTTATTAAGGTGATACTGAAATTTGGCGTACGTCAGTGAAATTATGTCGAAATCAAAGAATATAACGTCATCAGCCGCTTGCGTTGTGGTCATGCCCATAGTGGGCCGCGCTTATATGTATATGTTCAGACACATGTGCAATCGCGCGTGCGCGCACACACACACGCACACTCTCCAACTCACTCTCACACACACGTACGCACACACTCTCTCACACACACACACGCAACACGCGCGCACACACACGTCGTCGCTGTCTCCACGTACACACGTGCACTGTCCACAGAGCGTGCGCCGGCACGTGCGCGACGAACGCGCGCACACATACTGTCATCTCCACGTACATATGTACCACTGTCCACAGAGCGTGCGCCGGCACGTGCGCGACGGTGTGCGGGTCGGACGCGGCGCGCGTGGCGCTGGGCGCGCTGCTGAGCGGCGCCGCGCTGCTGCGACGCGCCGCGCTCGCGCGGTCTGACCTGCACCACTACTACGTGCAGATTGCGAGGTTAGTGCCGTGTACAGTTGTATACACCCGTGTACATCTATATACACAAGTGTTGAACTTGACTATTTGTTATTTTTTGTCATAAACATTTTTCATAATATACACATTATAAAATATTTTATAATTTCTTAATTGCAAACAAATTAATAATACTTTAAAAATATTTAATAAATTGGTATTTTATAAGAAAAGACTACTTGTGAGACATAATAATATTGCAAACAAATTGTTTATATATATATATATTTTGTATTTTTATACAATAATAATATAATAAAGTGATATTTGAACATCGATATAGATTGTAAGTTAGTAAGTAACGTGTGAGCACAGGGAGCACGAGTACGCGCGCTACATGGTGCCGCACGCGCTGCGCCTGCTGCCCGCCGCCGCGCTCGCCGAGCGCCCCTTCTCGCCCGCGCTGCAGGCGCACTTCCGACACGCGCCGCCGCTCACCGTGTACGGTGAGTACACTACTGACACCACACGGCTGACTGATAGTGTAGAGACACTGACCCTTTGTCTCATTATATAATTACAATTCTAAATATTCATTTTATATTATTAGTTTTAGTAAAAAACGTGTATATACGTAAATATGAAGAGATGTTTATTGTTTATTTCTGTATATTTTTTGTATATTGTGCTTTTTGGTATCAGAAATGATAAATACAAGAAGAAAAATTGGGTATATATTTAAAAACTATTTTATTTGAAATTTAATATGAATTATTAATATATGAATTAGTGGCCAGTCGTGGCCCAGTGGCACAAGAGTGTGACTGTAAACGACTGGTTGTGGGTTCGATTCCCACTCGAGGAGTGGAAATTATATTTCCATTTTCTTCGCTCTGGTGTCGAGGTAAAGCGCGGCGTTAAGTTCCGCCACTTAACACGCAAGCCTCCGAATTCGGCGGAAAGTGGGGAACGGAGTGTCTTAACACTAGGTTCCCTCTGCCTACCCTGCTGTGTGCGGGATATAGCGTGAAGCTATTTAATTTAATTTTAATTTAATTTAATTTTAATTTAATTGTAATTTAATTTAATTTAATTTAATTTAATTTAATTTAATTTAGTTTAGTTTAGTTTAGTTTAGTTTAGTTTAGTTTAGTTTAGTTTAGTTTAGTTTAGTTTAGTTTAGTTTAGTTTAGTTTAGTTTAGTTTAGTTTAGTTTAGTTTAGTTTAGTTTAGTTTAGTTTAATTTATAATAATATGAATTAATGATTTTTTATTTTAGTTATTTATAAATACAAAATAATATCAAATAGTTGGCAAAATGGAAAAAAAGAATAGTATGACCATCGACAACTGCTAACGCCAAATGATTTGTAAAAAGATTATATATTAATAAAATAATGATGATGAGTATCGAAATTGTTCACACAGAACAGTTTCCATGTGTGTGTTTTGATTTTATACGAATTATATTTTGCAGTATTATAATGTGTAATAAGTTAGTAAATTTTAATCATTGTTATTTTCTGAAAAAGCTTATTATACTTTTCAGTAGGTTTTATAAATATATACTAGGAAACGCCTCTTTGCTCTGCATGGCGGGAAGAGCTGAGCAAAGTCATTTTTAATGTTATTTCATTTAAAAAAGTTTGAAAAGCAAACACTTAACACTACACTATAACACTTAACGTTCCACAGCCTAAGTCTATAGACACTTTTTGACCATTTATTCAAAAACTACAATAACAATTGTCACCAAAAACCTTCACAGCACACGAGACGCTGTGCTCGATATCCCTGCCAAATTTCAGAGGTTTACTACAAATTGCCCAGGAAGAGTTAAACCACAACGAAACACAATTTTGATCAGTAAAAGACAATGACTTACTTGACTTAAGGTCCTATGTACCCTAGAGTCCAGTCAGTCCAGTCGGTTAGGAGCTTCACGCTTCATCTCACGCTAAACCTTTTCTATCGCCTTCGCTTCTGCATGACAGTCCGTCGCCAAGTTTGCTTAGGGCTGCCACATTTCCGCTTTCCTTGGGGATTCCAGTCGTCAGCGCGATGAGCATTGTCGGCAGCAGCCACCGCCCATACTCCGTTTGTCTCGCCGCGTGCTACGATAGATGCTTTTACGAATCTGGCGATATTGCATTTTCAGTTCTTCCAGCGTTGCGGTATCGTTGGTCATCATCGTCTTAAGGCGAAGTTTTCTCTTTTTTTCCATAAGTTTCCAGGTCTTCTGTGACATCCAGTGTCTACGTGTGTGCGTAGTGTGTCGACGGAAGCTTTTTCCAACAACGACGGAATTGGTTTCTGTGTAGACCATTTTAATGTGGTTCCACTCTCGATTGATGTTTGTAGGTCCACAACGAGTCCCGAAAAGTGATTTTGCAGCTCTATTATAAAAGTTTAAATCTGAAGTGTTAGAGTTCTGCAGCTTGCCGACATTAAATCGTTTCCCTATTTTATTGATTTTCCTGGAAGGTCGGGTTGCCGCTAATTTCAATCGTACTTCCTCAACCATTAGGTGGTGCTATCGATTTATGGCCAGGTCGTCGATTTGATTTTTGGTTGCTCCATCGGATGAATTTCAGGTGTATTTATGTCAAGTAGAGTCAAAGTCAAATAATTTTATTCAAAATAAGAAGTTACAAGCTTCATTTTTTGAACTTCAAATAGTCCACCGGTTCGCTAAATTTAATGCCTCGTACCTGAGAAGAACCGGCGCAAGAAACTCAGCGGGACTTCTTTTTTTTAAAAGTGATTGTTATATACAGATTTATTGCAGACAGTGATACTTTTGAAATAGCCTGGAGCGAGCATTTTATTCCCAAGGCGTGCTATCATTTATAAAATCTTGAATTAGGTAATAACCTTTAACACACAAACGTCTTTTCACAACTTTTTTAAATTGTGATATAGAAAAATTGTCCCATGAATGAATTATTGACTCGATGCAATCGAGTCACAGGTGTAATCACTTTATGCTTATTTCTTTTATTAATATTATGTGTGTCGCCAATTTTTGTAAAATCCTTAATATTTTTCTTAACATACATCACATTAGCAAATATGTATTGAGAAGCAACAGTCAATATATTAATTTCTATAAATTTTGTTCTTAATGAATCTTTCAATGGTGGTCACCATGAATAAAAAGGGTCCCTCCGATGGTAAGATCGTTAACTTGACAGAACTCCAAAAGTCTTAGTTATCGCTACGAACTCCCCGCCCATGCTTGCCGATGTGTCTTTGACATCCATCGTTTTCCGAGCCAACCTTAGCATTCAGATCACCCATGACAATTTTACCATATCCTGTTTCTGAGTGTTCTTCAGGGACAGGTTGAGTGCAGTATAGAAATTGTCCTTATCTTCATCTGATGTTAGGCTTGTAGGCTTGCGTAGTACTGGGCGATGGTGATCTTTCGGGCTCTGGTCTTAAAACGTGCTGTAATTATTCGCTCTGAGATGGGTTTCCAGTCTAAGAGGCACTTTCTTACAACTGTCGGTAAGGAGAAAACCTACTGCAACCAACTACAACTAAACCTGCATACTTCACTAAGACCGAGAATTTGTAGTTTATATCTTAGCAGCAGCAGAAATCTGCTTCTACTTGGGCTAGTCGGCTATCCTCGCTCAGCGTTAGTACATTCCAATAAGCAATTCGTGTCCGTGTTTTCATGCCAAAACTCGTCGTAATTTTATCGATCCGGTTTTGCACTTTTATCGGTTTCTAAAAGATTAACTTTTGATTTTCGGGCAAGGGAGGGATTAGACCACTATACCCTAGCCCATTGGTGGGGCTGCCACCTTGGAGCCTGTAGGCAGGGTCGGTTTTTGGCTAAGTAAAAATTGCTATACCCGTATCAGCACACTTACAAAGACCAAATCCTGACTTCCCCCCATGTATATATATATATACAATATACATATTTCAATAAAGCTGTTAACTTAATTTACGCAGTTGGATTTGAACCTGGACCCTCTTGGAATCCCTCCGCGCGCTTTAATTGCGTTCACCTTGCCTTCACTACTAGCTACGTCACAATTCTTATATGTTTTTAATGACATGTTTAATTTTAATACTTCTTTCCTAAGTGTCGTAAGTAACCCTTTAAAATGTTAACACCTACTCAACGATTCCACAGAGCAATGCACGCACACACAAATCAGCGCACTAGCGTGCGCAGTGCTGACCTGCGCACTAGGCGGCGTGGCGTCCGCGGGCGCGCGCACATACGCGGCCGCACTAGAGCCGCGCGCTTCCGCCACGTTGCGTCGCATCGTGAGACGCGCCGTCGCGCCCGTACTGCTGAAGGCACAGCTCACGCAGTTGAGAGATAGGGCGGGGGAGCTCGCTGATACGCAGGTGAGTGCACGCATCTCCACACTAGCGTGCGAGCTGGTGTACTTGCCATCAAACCGGAGCACATCATAAGATGTTTGGCAGATCGGGACGGGACCCTACCCACGGGACGCTACCCAGCTGTGAAGGGGAATTGTATTCTTAACCCGTCCCCCTAAGTGCAAGTGCGTGATGATAGTCTTATGACAATGTATAATATAATGTACGTGTCACTTTGTAAAGTGAAGTTGGTGATTACGTAACGATAGCGTTACCACAATATGTAACAATAATGTGTGAACGACGCATGAGTGAAATGCTTGTGCTATTGTAATACATTAATTTGCTACTAGATAATAGATAAGTTAGTTTACTTCTCACAAAATTTCAGTATACTTTAATGAAAAAAATATTTATTAATTTTTTATGATTTTTTTTTATTATAAAATATAAATAAAATTTGAGGCCATTCGTGACGCTAACATATAGTACTTTTTTAACATATACGAGTAATACCAAATTTTGGCAAAAACTGAAAAACTAAACATCTTTTGTCATTAGCGTGCGAGGGAGTGTTGAGTTTCTAGTAATATCACAACACGCACACAAGTGAAATGTTGCAGCATTTACCTGTCTACTTTAAAAACCACTTGAAAATAAACAAATTTCGTGGGCGTGCATTTTATGTATACAAAAAGGTAGGTATAATGAAATTATTCCATCTACTTATGCATCCCATCTATACTTATGCCCACCTACAGGTGTCCATCCAATGGTCCCGCGCTGAGGTGCAGCTGTTCCTGAGCGTCGAAGAACAAACGCTGACACTATGCATACAGTTCTCCGAGGAACACCCGCTCACGCCCCCCACAGTGACCTGCCCCACCCCCACTGGAGGTGCCCAGGACACGCAGTGGATTGTTTTGTATTTGGCTTATCAGGTGGGATTATATTTGGATTGTAATAATATTGTAGGAAAATGTGAAAAAAATGTGAATTTTGAGTATCGCTATGCGTTCAGTTCTTTGAGGAACACCAGCTCACGCCCTCCACTGTGACTTATCCTTCTCTCACTGGAGGTGCCCAGGGTACGCAGTGGATCGTATTGTATTGGGCTTATCAGATTAAAGTGGGTTTGATTGTAATTTCAATAGTCTTTTATTTCCTAGAAATATCAATTTGTTACAAAAAAATGAAGAACAAGTCTGGCTAAATAACTGTAAAGTAAAAAAATATTATTGTTGTAATTTAAAGATATCGTTAACTTACGTTGTGGGTTAAAAGAACACATGTTGACACGGTACGAGTCTGTCCACGCCTGGTAAAAGTCACCTAAGCATTCCGCCATTCGTCTAAAATAACATTTTACTCACTGTACAAGATGATTTGTATTCCAGAACGGGTCGCTCCTGAACGCGTGCAAGATGTGGGTGTCGGCGCTGACGCAGCGCGTGGCGGCCGCGCCCGTGTGCTACATCTGCTACTGCCGGCTGCTGGGCCGCGCGCGCCTGCCCACCGTCGCGTGCCACACCTGCAGGAACTCCTACCACGCGCAGTGCTTGGTAACCTACTAATAACTACACTACTACTATCACCAGGGGGAACTTAGTGTGGCGGAACTTAACGCCGCGCTTTACCTTGACAGCATAGCGAAGGAAATGGAAATATTAAATATTTCCACTCCTCGAGTGAGAATCGAACCCACAACCAGTCGCTTACAGTCACACGCTTGTGCCACTGGGCGCTGCACTATACAACAATATATAACATAAAATGCCTCTAGAATTAAGAATGTTTTTTGTATTTATTGTGATATTGATTTTTTAATTTTATTTAATTTATAATTGTAAATTATAGGGCTGAACTCTATGAATATAAATAAAATATTAAATTATAATATATATTCGTTTCTCCATTCTGTTTAAATAAATAATGTGTGACATTAAACCAAGTAGCATATCTCTATTAAAATGATATATGTAAATACTTGTTTATTTAAAAGTTAAGTTAAGTTAAGTCAATTTATATATTTAATAATAAAACAATTATGTTACCATCCACAGCGCAAATGGTTCACAACGAGCAACAAGGCAAACTGTCCGCTGTGTCGCACCAAGTTCTGATAAAACGCCCCCAACCCACACCCGCTGCATATAACAAGACATTCAGAATACAAATCAAATAGAAACTTTTTTATTAAAACAAATATTTAAATAAACATGTTGTTGAAAAGCCTAAATGTACTTGATTTTATTATAATTTACAATGCAGTAATATAACTGTGTAACTGTCAGTTATATGCAGAATACAATTATTAATTAATTAAAGATTAAGGGCTTTGTTAAAAAAATGTAACAATTGTTTTTAAACAAACATTGCTCGTGTCATCATAATTTCAAAAACTATACTATCACTAATAAGTTAAACTGCATTTGTTATACCAGCTACAATGCAATTTTTGAATAAATTTCATCAGTACATCATAATGTACCATATTATCTAAATTCTAGTAATAATCACATAAATAATATTGTATATCTTACGTTGGTTGTTTTAAAGCATAAATTTATTAAAAAAATGAATTAAGAAAATATATAAAACAAAATGTCTTCCAAGACTTACATTACAATTAGTAATATCAAACTAGCAATTCTAGCAATGGACTATGGACTTATCTTCCCATATTATATTATAAAGAGAAAAAGTGCTTTTAACGAAAAGAACCTACCTCTAAAATTTAACATATAAAGTATGCATAAATAATAATTGTAAGTCGAAGGTTTGTAAATTTAACATATTGTGTAAATTTAATTTAAATTGATTGACTATATATCTTGTTACACTTTTTAGAGTGCGAATTTCTCCCAATGTAGTAAAATGTGATTCAAAATGGATTATTTTATATTTTGCTTCAGTTTCTTTATTATTATTAAATACTAAAGACTAAGCATACTTTAGTTTTTAATTTCATTTATACGTTAAATAACAAATGACAAATCATTTGCCGCCAAATGATTTGTCATCTGTTATTTTGTTGTATAATAAAAAAAATAAGAAAAACTCATAGTTTAGTTTTTGCGTGTTAAGCGGCGTTAAGTTCCGCCATTTAACACGCAATGCCTCCGAATTCGGCGGAAAGTGCCCCTCACGGAGTGTCTCGACACTAGGTTCCCTCTGCCTACCCTGCTTTGTGCAGGATACAGTGTGAGCCATTAAAAAAAAACTAAACTCCGAAAAATATTTTCCAAACAGATTTTTCAATTGGTTATTTTGTTTAAATGTTTCCATTTTAAGTATGATTTGTTTTTACATTAAATTATTTTTATTTGAATTCTTCAAATGTATTATCGTTTAACCTATTGCGTTCATATTTTTATACGTTTTCTATATAAATGTCTTTTTCAACTTCTAAAGTATGTGAACTGTGAATAACACTTTATAATGTAAATAGCATTCTCTCTTGCCAAGCGGTTGTCGATAAACATTTGAGTAGTAGAAATTTCTAAAAATCTCTATACCATGCTAACAACAAAAATAAGTTGTAATAAAGCATATAAAATTTTCCACGTAGCCGGTAGTAGACCTCATAGCTTAGCGTATGAAGCGTTTGGGCGGTTTCATAGAGATGGGGGTTAGAACCTCGCCGCATTCAAATATTATTAAACAGTCTTCGATTTTTTAGTTTTTAGGCGTTAAACGCCTGAGCGTAACTCATAGCAAAGTTTTTGTTATGTTTTTAGGTATAGTTGTAAACTTTTTATTACTTATAGTATTTGCAAAAAATCATAAATCTCAAGTATGTATGTTACATGTATCTTAGTTCTTAATTTGTAAAAAAAACAACTTTCATTATTTGCATATTATATTTTATCAGGTTTAAATTCATCCATTCATTTAAATGCTTGGTGTAACTAATTTTCACCAACATTTTATACAAATGCACCATATTGTACAATAAAACTATATATACCACACAAGTCCTGTCTTATTTACCTGCTTATTCCTACAATTAAGATGGAAGTTCTTTATCACACAAGTCAAAATTTAGTACAATAGAAACATTAAATCCAGAAGAAACTATAATACTAATTCTATGTATTTAGTTTGTAATATTTATATTATCATATTATTTTTAATATGTAATGGTTTAAAAGTTTTATATGAATATGTGCCATTATGTTATGAGAAAGAAACATATAGATTACTTGTTTGCTGTTTTTGTTTCATTCTTTAGTTTACATAAAAATAAAACATCAACCACCTTCTCTTTTCTGTTTTTAAATTATAAACAGTCTTGTACATAACGTTCTAATAATACTTACTAATAACAAACAAATATAAAAATTTAGTTTTAAATTTAATATTACAAAATTGTATTGTAAATGTACAAAAGAAATATTGTACTATAGAGATATGAAGAAGTATGAAAAAGAGATCACTTTTGTGCTACTTAAATATTAAATATTAATTCATAAATAATGACTAGACATAATACAAAGGAAAGTCTTCCTAAATCAGTCGTAGTAATAATCCCTAAAATATTTGTAATTAAAATATTAATGGGACTGCAGTTGCTGATTAATCCAATCTATATCTTCATAAAAGCGAGGGTCACTCACTCTTAAAGCTGCTCTCTTGTAGAAGAAGTAATACCATGGAGATACTGAAAAATTAAAATATTATTAAAATCATATAACAATCACAAGACTTTAAAAAACAAGCTCATTTTTATTTTTCTCTAGACATCTTAATATTATTCTTCATATCATTATTAATATGATATGGCTAATAATTATGCATAATTAAAATGATATGAAATTATTGTACTGATCTAGGATTTGGACTCGTGTACTAATTTTCAGTCAAATCAGAAAATAACAAATATTAATATTATAAGATATTTTAGCATTTTAAATTGTTTTAGCATTTTTGATACAAAATGATGTTTTAAAATTTAAATAAGTCTATTCTAAAATACTTACAGCATCGTTGAAAAGTAAACAGCACAATCAACATTGGTGTAGACACAGACTCCGGGTCTCCCCACTTCTCTAACAGCCACACAGCATGCAGCACCACGCTGGCCACTACATATGCTATCACCACTGAACCTGCTGCCCTGAACTTGCGAATTAATACTTCTACTAGACCAGCCTGGAAGATTAACAATTTGTTATAAAAATATATTATTTAAATGTTTTTATATATCATTTTAATATCTTCATTTCTTATCTCGTCTTACGTCTAGTCTTTTACAAACTATGTTTTGAAATTGGGATATAGGTGGAGAACGGAATTAAATATCTTAACATTAGGTCCTCTTAGACTTCTTTTTCTATATAGGGGAACAGCGTGAAGTTACAGGTACCTTTCAAAGTTGTACTTACTTGAAACAAGTATGTTGAGAAGAATGTTATTAAAATAGTTGTTATAGACAGCACCAGAAACAAATCCTGAAATCTAAAAATTTTTAGTTTAGTAATTTTCATATAGCATAGTATTTTAAATATTATGTTTTATACTTGTTCCACTTACATGAATATCACGAGTAAGCCGTCACGACTCCTAGGAAATAAACTAATGCAATTAAATATAAGATCACAGAACATAAATGTCAGTTGACTTATAAGACTAAAAGTATATCTCGGTGTAGAAAGTTTCATTTTCTTTAAATGTACTTTCCAAATCAAATGTGAAAACAGCTAAAGTAATTTTCACTCCAGTTTTCACCGAGTTTATTTACATCCGTCAATGACGTCATGTGCGCAATTTACGTCATCAGTACTCCGATAGCGTCAGAGTGAAGGCTGCCAACATTATAATGGTTTAGATATTTACATTAAATTATTTAATTAAATTTTATTTTTAACACTTTTACCTGATCGTCATTACATATATATCTATCAAAGCTTATAAATATGAAAATAAATTATTATTACAGTGTCTCATAGACTAAAATTGTCTATACTAAAACAGGTTTACCAATCTAAGTAATTTCTAAAAAGAAAATAACCTTCAAATATTTATAACAAAGTGTATTTTTCTAGATATTCCGTATAAATTTAGATACTAAGCCTTTATTTTTCGCTAGAAAATATGTGAATTCCTTTTATTTTGCTACAATCGTCATAAATGTGAAGAAAAAAAATACTTGACATTTGTTTTCGCGGTATAAAATTAGACCCTGCCGAGTAAAAACTTACTAATATGTGTTGACGTCTACATTTTGTCGTAAAATAATAACAATATATGAGCGAAACTGAAATGCATTATTGATGTTCATTAGTAAGTATGAGTTTCTTGATATTTGTGTACAAAATAGACTAACATTATAACTATTAGAGAACTTCCGTCGAGACAGGAAAAGGAAGTGTGAGATCGATCGAAAGTGCATTGTAAAAGCTTTGATTTCAACATCCTTATCCTGTTTCTGTGGGGTGTGGACTGTTGTGTGTGACGAGACTTGGAAAACTTGTTAAAACCGCGAAATGTTTGTAATATATGAATTACCATTGCAAATTACCAAAATGTCACCTTATTACGCTATGGCGCGTTATAAATACTATAAACATGTATATTTTTTACTCTCATTATATTTTTACACGCAAAGTTATATATCGTATTATAAAAAAATATTGTTTGAAAAGCTGTGCAATTTAATACATTGTAATTATGAAGGTAATTACGAACTAGTATTATTCGGGTTTATTATTTATTAAAGTCAAATATAAGGTAATTAAATATATTATATTTTTTTGTAGTTATTTAAACATGACAACAGATCTCTGTGGTGAAGATGTGATCGTACGCTTATCATCCCCTCGGATTTTACCAGTAAGTAGTTATAGAAAATTATTATATTTATAAAATATTGTGGTAATATTCTGCTCTATTAGATTATGTTTCAATGATAATTTATGTTGAAACCAACAAAAATAGTATAATTTTAATTAATTTGTGATATTTATTTTCCATAACAAGTTAAACTTTATAAATATAAATAATTATAATTTAAAATATATTTTTTTACAGGTTATGATAATAATTTCATTTCAATCACAATTTGAGAAAAGCTATTTTTAATCATAATTAGCTTATAATGTTGTTTGTTTAAAAATTTTATATTTCTTACCATTTTTATATAGTATATAGTATATTTGATATAGTAGTAGTACAAGTTACCTATTCTTTTTTTAATCATTATAAACTCTCGATAACACTAATATGCCCACTGGTTTTTTAATTTAAAATTGTTACTATGAATAAAATAAACTGGGATTATCTTAACTCTAAAACATTTTAGGAATAGAAAGAAAAAATCATTGAGATATTAAAATCCAAATTATATATATACTGTATGTAATTACATAAGAAAAAAATCTATTAATCTATGTCAGTATGTTTGTTATTTTAAAACCTTATAATTGATGGAGATAGATTGCAATATTTTAGGTATAGGCAATGAAAACCTAGTGATATAATACTGTTCTCCGCTTTGCTGGCAATATTATTATGTCGAATTATTATGTCGAATGTCACACTTTCTCACCAGAGTGGACAACATAAAATTATTTATATTTAATCATTTCCTTAGGTGGTTGCTGAATTCACAACTACCTTTGCTATAGTTTCTATATTATTCTAAAACATATTTTTTGCAGAAACCATTGTGGTTTTATGTGATTGGTTCCCATTTAGGGAAGTTATTGTTTTAAATTATTTTCATTTGATACACAATATTGTATAAAATTTAATTGCAATTAACAATTTAATATTAACAATTGTTTATTTGTTTGTGGATTACCTATAAACATCTTAACACATTGACTGCTAATGCGGTCAATGCTGGCTGACAGCATGCTATCCCTCTAGGCCAAGCAAAAATCACATTTCCATCCAAATGTCACTATGAGGACATTGAACGACAGTCAGCACTTGAAATTATCATCTTACTTCTAAGTTTTTTATACTTTTCAAAAACTAACTTACGTTAGAGTAATTAGTGAGCCATGCGGGTGAATACGTATGATTTTTAATTAGATAGCAGTGCCCTACTTGAATACAGGCCGTATTCAAAGAATTGAAAATACTCGAAACCGCCATCAGCGTTGACCGACGCGGCCCAAATGGACAGTCTCATTGTCGACCAGCGTTGACCGACGCGGCCCAAATGGGAAGATGCATCATTTTTCTTGGTGTTGAACGTGTAAATTAGCTGATTTTTAATTATATGTTAATTTTTAAACTATAATTAAATGAGATTGTCGCATAAGCAACCTATCAATTGTTAAGTACAATTAAATGCTACAAATAGTGTGATATGTGTGTCACAGTCGGACGGAGAGCGAGCGGAGGGCAGTGCGCAGCCGGGCGCGCGCGCCGCCGCCTCCAGCCTGGAGCTGGGCCGGCTGCTGCTGCTGGCGGCGCGCGCGGGCGACACCGCCACCGTGCTCGACCTCATGGCGAAGGGCGCGCCCTTCACTACTGATTGGGTGAGGGAATGCTTTACTACTCTAATCCACTACATTCATGTAGGGTTTGACGTTTTCTTTTAAATTTACTCGGCTTTTTAAGTATATTGAGCGTTGTTATACTTACCTTTATTATTGATTGCGTGAGGATTCGTAATACTTTAGTTGGTGATAGTTTTTGGGATTTTATCTTAAATTTGTTTTGTTATTTTTAACATATTTGTGTTGTGCATTGTTATGCCTTCGATTATAGTTTTGTTTTAATTTGATATAAAGATAGTAGAATTTGATATAAAGGTACTATAACAATTATTTCAATTATTAATATAAATGGTAGAATGATGGAAGAATGGTAAGAAAGATTTATGAAGCAAAGGTGAGTGGTAAGAGAGGCAGGGGGAGACCTCGGTTGACCTTCGAAAACACAGTATCGACGATACTGGAGGAATCAGGTCACGTGAAAAGCATGAGGACCCCCCGGAGGTCGTGTATGAAGAGCTTGATGACAGTGGACGAAGGGCAGGAAGTATGCAGGGACTGTAGCGTTTGGCGCTCCGTTCTCTCTGACTACCCCGCAAGGGATACAAAGTGAAGTTAAAAAAAAAATTACATGATTTTTTTATTTGGGTCAGTCGTGGCGCAGAGGCACAAAACGTGACTTATTGTAGGTTCGATTCCCACTTGAGTAGTGGAAATATTTATTTTTTATATTTTCATCGCTCTTGTGTAGACACGACAACATTTTGGCAACTTTGGCAAATTTGACAGAAAGTGGAGTACGGAAAGTGTAATACTAGGTTCTCTCTGAACACTTTACTGTGTGTGGGATAGAGCTTGAAGCTAAAAAAAGATAGAGTGCATATTGCGTTGTAATATTTTCGATTATTTTTTCAGCTTTGATATAAAGACTGCTATTACTATTAAATCAATTTCAATGATTATGATGAAAGTATTCAAGTACTTATGTAAATTTGTTATACAAAAATACATCATGTTATATACAATAAACTAAGTAAGAAATCAAGGGTAAATAATGACATACGGACAAAAGTATAAATGAAAAGATCAATATTATGAAAAAAATGTGTATGGGAATTATGTTTTTATAAAAATTATGGTTTAAGATATACATAGAATAATATTAGGATGTCCATTGTTATTTTATTACTATTACTGCTTCGTTTTTTTACCCGCGACGGAACGGCGACTGTTTCTATATAGTATATTTGGTAGAGAAAATCTAGTGTCAAGATACTTTGTTATCCATTTTTCCTTTGAAATCGAAACATTGTTTTAACGTGACAGATTTCAACACTGCGTTTTTATCGTAGATTTCATAGTAAATATAAAATATAAGTATAATAATTTCTCCAAATGAACTTATGTTTACTTTTACTGATAGGCGCTCTCTCATTGTGTGATAATGATAAATATACTTAACAAACAAGCAATAATTTTTTTAAACATTTGTAAAGTGTTTCATTAAGTCATTTGTGTGGGATACATTCATTAAGTCATTTGTGTGGGATACACTTAGGAAAATTGAAAAAGACATTTTGAAAACGTATAAAAATTTGAACGCAGCCGGATTCGAACCTGCGCCTCTTAAATACTGTCCAGGCGTTCTCATCACTGAGTATGTGTTTTTTAAGCAATTAATCTCCAATCTAACCACACATTCCAGCTGGGCACGTCCCCGCTCCACCTGGCGGCGGCCAACAACCACATCGAGACGTGCGCGGTGCTGCTGCGCGCCGGCGTGTCGCGCGACTCGCGCACCAAGGTGGACCGCACGCCGCTGCACCTGGCGGCGCACGCCGGCCACGCGCCCGTCGTCTCCCTCCTGCTGCGCCACGGCGCCGCGCCCGACCCGCGCGACCTGCTGCGCATGACGCCGCTGCACTGGGCCGCCGCGCGCGGGCACGCCGCCGCCGCCGCCGCGCTGCTGCGCCACGGCGCCGACGCGCGCGCGCGCTGCAAGTTCCGCAAGACGGCGCGCTGCCTGGCGCGCCGCTACGCGCGCGCCGACGTGCTGGCGCTGCTCGACGCCGCGGAGGCGGACCAGGCCGTCACCGACGCGTCGCCGGATAAACTTCATGACCAATTCGAGTCGGCGCAAAGTTCGGTTTTTTTTGGTTGGCTAGTTTTTTTTTGGTCGGTTGTGTTGTTGAGTGTGATGTGATGTGTTTTTTTTGTGTTGTAGGGCTGCAGGATGTGAAGCAGACGACCAAAGTGAAAATGAATCCGGAGAAAACTATTATTATTGAATCTAAAACTGAGGTAATCATTTTGACATTTTTGTAATTTTGTGTACTTGAAAAACTAAAAATGTTTTTTGAAGCATCATATACACAAATTTCAACTTAACAGGATTCGAACTTGCGACTCTTCAAAGCCGTACAAGCACTGTCAACTACTGAGTCATACCTAGTTAAACTAAAAATGTTTTTTTTTAATAATATTTCTCACCAAATAAATAATTAAACACATAAATGACCAATACAACACCGTTTCCAGCCAATAAACATATCAACTAGCAACACGAGCACAACGGACAGCACAGGCGTCTCCAGTACATCAGCGGGTGCGGGTTCAGGTCCAGGTCGCGCA
Source organism: Dryas iulia moderata (assembly GCA_019049465.1). NCBI lineage: Eukaryota > Metazoa > Arthropoda > Insecta > Lepidoptera > Nymphalidae > Dryas > Dryas iulia. Next base: position 16,286,266 of record CM032424.1, on the reverse strand, counting down.
GAGGGCGCGGCGTTGCTACGTGCACACGGCATCACCCTACTACCAGCGGACCGTGGGTGTACTGTGCTCACTGCGTTACGCAGTGGACGTACTGTTGTCCTTTCTGGTACTGTATAGCAACTTTACTCTTATTCCTAAAAGAAGGAGGTATTTTTCTTCTCATCAGAGTGCAGAAGTGTAAAAAATATAATTCTCCTGAGTGGGAATCGAACCCACAACCAATCGTTGTCAGTTGTTGACAGTTAGACGCTAGTAGTAGTATACTGTGCCACGTTAGTATAAGTTATCTTGCAACATGTGCATATCGGACGACGAACGACGGAAAACGTATTTGCTGTAAGTAGAAAATATCAAAATTTGGTTTTATATATCATTTGAATCAGAAAAAAAAAACTGCGTCGAATGATCTAGATAGTTTTTTGCTAAGATTAAAAAAAAATTACTTACGCGTTCTCAATTTTGAAAAAATATTCATCCAATTTGTTGTAACTACCCCAAAAATCCGGTGCCTTGCTATTTTTTTTAACTTACAGCAATTGTGACGACGTTAAGAATCCATTATGACTTACGCAGTCTGGCCTTATTACCTACCCACTACTTAGAGCTTATTTATGTAATAATTTTTAAATTCAAAAATATTTTTTGTGTTAGTGTAAAATAACATTACTGATTCCTTGGATATTTAAGTTCAATATGACAAAAAAAGTATTGCACTCATTCTTACTAATTCATAAATACTATAGCTAATATCTCAAAATAATTATAATTTTCAGATGCAGGCAAACTAATGTTAAAAGAGAGCGGCAACGACACAAACGAGGGTCAAATACTTATGAACGATACTCTCCCAAGCCCAGCTGGGGACAATGCTGCTAACAACCATATGAATGACATTGATATGAAAGACATTAACATAGTGAACAGTCCAAGTGTAAATAGTGTTGTAAACAGTGTAAGTGTACATAGTGATGTCAATAGTGCAAGTGTAAACGCAAGTGTTAGTGGTTTAGGGGGTGTTGGGGGTGTTGGGGGCGTTGGGGGTGTTGGAGGTGTCAGTGGGAAGAGTGTGGTGGTTCGTGCAAGGGCAGTGCGGTCAGTTCGGGCTGGAAAGCCTGTGAAATTAGTTACGCTGAACAAGTCTGATCAAATGGTCAAGAAGATTTTACATCCTAGTGACTTACAGGTTAGTACTTAAAAAATAATTATAGCTATTGATATGATCTTATAAGAATATATGTATTAGACATGTAGATATTTCTAATGCTACAACTGACTTAACTGAAAATATGACTATGGTTTTACATTTTATTCTCACTGGATGAAATGATTATTATTTAAATTACTTTCAAATTCATGGTATGTTTTCGAAATTAAAGATTTTTTGTATGCAAAACTGTATAAGGCGACGATAAGTTTTACCTCTTGTCGTAAAGTTAGCAATAAGTTTGGCAATGCTTAGTATATCGAAGTCGAGGAAATTAGAGTTGCTCACCTCTAGTCAGGGGAGATGAGTCTATTAAGTATGATATTTGTATGTTTATCAGTTACATATATTTCTTAAAAACTACTAAACAAATTACAAATTCCATTATTTATTAAAAAATATATACCATCTATCCACAGAAAGTGAAGCTAGTGCAAGTATCAAACACAAGCACCACCGACATCAAGCCACGACCACGTCCCGCTCTCAAACTACTTGTCAACAAGGCCAACCTGTCACGACTACTAGCCACCGCTAAGCCCACGTCCACTTCCACCGCCATGTCTACCTCCACCCCCACGTCCACTCCCACGCCCACGTCGGTGCAGATATCTACGACCACTCCTATTAACGTGTCCACCTCTAGCGGTATGTCAATGCCTACGGTGACTCCCATGCCTACAATTACGCTGTCTGCTTTGCAGGTAATATACTTTTATTATTTAACTAAGTATATATTTAGTCGTTATAAGTCATCGTGGCGTAGTGAGACAGCGTCTGACTGTAATTGTGGATTCGATTCCCGACATCAAAATAATTATATGTTATTTTTATTCCTCTAGTCTGGTACCTATATATGTAGATAAAGTGCGGCATTGTTTCACCACTTAACACGCAATGTCACAACCTCAAACGGACCGGATCGGACCACGTTATACAGAAAAAAGCATGCAGCTGCTTTTTTTATATAGAAAGTAAATCTAGTGTCCATTCTTCAATTTACGTCCGAATCTATTGCATGTCAAGTATTTATATAGTACTAGCAGCCCGCTCGCGGCTTCGCCGCTTGAACTAATTTGTTACATTGCAAACATCGGGGGTGGATTTTTGAAAAATAAAGTAGCCTCAGTTTAACCTTGGATTATCAACTATACATATGCCAAAAATCATTACAATCGGTCAAGCGGTGTGGATTTTTCATATAAACTTTCATCCCCTATTTCAACCCTTTAGAGGTTGATTTTTGAAAAACTAAGTAGCCTATGTTAGACCCAGTCATTTTTAATACTTTAATTCTAAATTTTATCCAAATAGGACCAGTAGATTAGCCGTGAAACCGTGACAGACAAATACACAGACATTCGCATTTATAAGTATGGATTTCCTTTTGTTCGCTCTGGTGTCGAGCCAAAGCGCATAGTTAAGTTCCGCCACTTAACACGCAATGCCTCTGATTTGGGCGGTGCGTGGGGAATGGAGTGTCTAACGCTAGGTTCCCTCTGCCTACCCTGCTGTGTGCGGGATACAGCGTGAAGCTAAAAAACATACTATTTTGAAACCTTAATTATTTTACAATATATATTGAAACTAAAACATGAACACTTATGCATTTCCAGGCCACGCGCACCCCCACCCCGGAGCCCGCGCCGGACAACCTGGTGCGCGTGCCCGAGCAGTTCGTGCGCAGCTCCTCCGTCAAGTACCTGCGCGCGCAGCTGCTGGCCGCGCACGCCGCCATCGCCAAGCTGGCCGCCGAGCTCGACGCCTGCAAGGCCAAGCTGGCCAAGTACGAGAGAGAGTAGTCGTAGTGTGGATGTGCAAGCCCAACTTTGGCAAGTACGACAATTTGTAGTTTCTGTTGCGTATCTTATGATGTTTTTCATGAAATAGTGTTAGTATCTGAACTTGTAAAGTTATGGTATTTAATAAGACAACATGTTCATTGCAAAGAATATTTAATGGGTTTGGTGATAAACTAAGCGTCTTATTGTACATGGCAAGGCCAACTAAGCCAAGTATGTAAATACTTAGTGACTGTTAGTGTTATGGCATTTAATTAGAAAATGTCTTATTTAATCAGAAAATGGTTAAAATAATGTGTAGTCAACTTCACCAAGTGCACGAATTAAAATATTCTTTCTTATATAAGGAATTGAATTATAAGTGACATTTAAAAATAAAGTGAATATCGATATTATTGTGCATGGCATTGACAAGGCCAAGTTAGCCAAGTTTGAGAAGATATCTTAAATCAAAAATGGTAACGCTATCACATTATCAGTTATATTATAGTAAATGTTAGGTTGAGTACGATTATTTTTGTATATAAATGTTATGGGCCAAAATGTTTATTTTTAATTGCTTACTAAGGTATAAGATTGTAAGAACTAAAAAATAATATGTATCACGAAAATAGAAGAAGTGTGGTGCATAATGTGTTATACTACTAGTTCTTAGCTCACCTTTAGAAAATAATCAACAAATAAAGCATGAAGATTAAAAAAATATTCAACAATTACGCACATATTTCAAATAATTGTTTAATTAAGGTTACATTAATTTTAATTTGCCTGTAAAAAGACTAATAGCAAAACTACCAAAATGTATATTTCTTTATTGTTATTAGGTTAAATATTACTATGAAAAGTATCGCCAAATTATGTTGATGATTATTAAGTGTTTTGACGAGATATAAAATATTAGAAATTACAGGAAAATTCGTTTCGTGTTCGTTTTATGTATAAATTTACACTGAAGGAGCTAAATATAATAGTTTTCATTTGATGCATGTTTAAATAACGTAGATATATTAAAATTCTAAATGTTTATTCATTTTGAATTTGTTATTGTTAATGTTAATGTTTATAAACAATTTTGTAACTTATCAAAGTAGGGTAATATAGGAATATGAAGAACAAATATGGATGCATAATGCATATCATCCCTTAGCTTTTAACACCTTATGTCATTCTCATCAACTTACTGGAGAAAAAACGCTGCTGATAAGTATTGCTTGATAATAACCCTAATTAGGGTGCAAAAGTTATAATTTATAAAGTAATAATAACTTGTATAAATTATTTATTATTTTGAAATAAACATTTTTTCTCCATTTCATGTAAAGTTGGTGAAAATGACACAAGCTAAGGAATGATATATGTTAAGTGAAAAAATACTAGTGTATATAGTTACAATGATAGAATATAGTATGTTAATAGAATTAGAATAATAATTTATATTTTTATATGTTAAATTGTGTTTAAATAAGGAAATTGGGATTTAAAATAAGGCATATTATTGTAACTTGACAATATTTTTCTCCAAATTTTAGTTAAAATAAAATAATAACTTGAAATTACATTTAAGAAAAATGGAATTGTGTATAATAAAAAATTATAGAGGAAGAGAAATGTAGCACAAATATATATATTTTTTAATTACATTATGTTAATATTTAGGGGGTTTATCAGCCATTTTTTCGATGAATATCTTCTGACGATTCATTAACACTATATTACTAAAGCATAACCTGATGCAGCAGCGAAAATTATTTATTAAAATAATAATAAGATTAATTTTATTATGCCACACACACACACACTTTTTTTATGATGAAATTATAAATAAAAATGACAACTGACAACCACCACAGGTATCATTTATAAGGTGAAACAAGAAATGTAATAACGACTGTAAAGTGCAATTGGTTAACATGAATCACATTATTAATATTCTTTTGTATATATATTTTTTTTAGCTTCACGCAGCAGGGCAGGCAAGGGAACCTAGTGTTAAGACTCCGTTCCCCACTTTCCGCCGAGTTCGGAGGCATGCGTGTTAAGTGGCGGAACTTAATGCCGCGCTTTGCCTTCACACCAGAGCGTAGAAAATGAAAATATTAAATATTGTCATCCCTCGAGTAGGAATCGAACCCACAACCGGCCGTTTACAGTTTGACACTGGCCCCATTTTACTACATTTTGTATTATTTATTCACAATATTAACCGCATTGTAAAAACAAGGTACCAATAGCACTAAAACCTGCACTGATTACATACATATAAAAAAAAGAATGTCTATCCGCATGACAAGTATGTACTAGAATAACAATAATGTATATATCCTGTGATTTTCACATCGAATTTCGTTTTATTTTTTACTTTTATACCTAGACAGTAAATTAAATTATCATAACCTTAATATGTATATAGAATAAGTTATTAATTATGTTTGTATTGTATTTAAGTTGGACTCGACTGTATATAATGTTATATGCGTACTAGGCGTGAATTAATTGGTAAAGCAGCAATGCCTTCATTTTAGTACATCCATTTTAAAACCATGTTTTTTTATATAATTCTCAAGTGTAATCAACACTTTAAAAGGTCAAAAGTTGTTTTAACACGTTACGAATTTTTCAGTTGTTTTTCGTGAAATATTTTGCTTTAATCAAAATAGCTTCACGCTATATCCCGCACACAGCAGGGTAGGCAGAGGGAACCTAGTGTTAAGACACTCCATTCCCCGTTGCTTTAATCATTTATCAATAAATATTTTATAATTATTTCATATAAAGGGAAACTTTAATACCTTTTAATATTTAAAAAAATGTGTATATAATTCGACCTATCAATTCATTCATGCCTAGTAGTATGTTTATTTACTTGAGAAAATGAACATCTAGAACATTTTGTTACATATTTGTTAGTTACGAATGTAAGTTTTGATATGTTATGGAGAATAAAGGTACATATTTTATTATTTAATTGTTTATTATTACACATATATTACATATACGATTTATTTAATCTCTTAGAGCTATCTTACAGTAAACGACGACTTACTACTGGAAGCCATTCCATATTAGCTGACAAAGGGCCATTCAAGTATTACGTAAGATGTGGCCAGTGGTGGCGCAGTGGCACGAACGTGTGACTGTAAACGACTGGTTGTGGGTTCGATTCCCACTCGAGGAGTGGAAATATTTAATATTTCCATTTTCTTCGCTCTGGTGTCGAGGTAAAGCGCGGCGTTAAGTTCCGCCACTTAACACGCAATGCCTCCGAATTCGGCGGAAAGTGGGGAACGGAGTATCTTAATACTAGGTTCCATCTGCCCACCCTGCTGTGTGCGGGATACAGCGTGAATCTAAAAAAAATGAGTTTTACTTTCTTATAAATTCAAAAAATAAAGATACGCGGTGTTTACATCCTGTTCTTCTGCGGTATTTGCACGCGCAACGACAATATTATAGATATACAAATTATAATTCAAAGTTGTATTTGAACAGCACACAACTGCAATACAATGGGTTCATTATTTATTTTTACCTTTTAAAGAGTCTAATAGTAGAAGTACTGGAATGTGCGTACATTACTACACAATACAAACATATAACAGGGGCGGCCAACATGCGGGTCGCAAGTAACAAGCGGCTCTGTGGAGGACTACTTGTGGCTCTAAATAAATATACTTGGGTACCTTTTCCATTTTTGTTATATTTGAAATAGAACAAATTAAACTTTTTTTGCACATATCTAATAATCTAAAATTAGAACATGCATTGACTATCAAGTAGCTTGGCCGCCCCTGCAATATTTAGTATGGTATATTATATACACTATGAAATCAATAATGTTTTGTATCTGTAAGAGTGGTATAGGCTGTATATTTCTAAAACATTGAATTACACAAAGGTCCTTATTCATAAGAAAAGTAAAGTCCATTTATAAATAGGTTCAACATAATAAAACACAACAAACCTGAAACAGGGTTCACTAAGGCGTCCTCTAGTTCCCAAAATGGTTGTAGTGTTAACAACATTCACTAAGGTGTTCTCTAGTTACCAATGTGGTTGTAGTATTGATGTTGTTTCTAATAAGAAGTCCGCTAGTTACCGTCATGATATCTACTAGTTACTATCGTAGTGGTATTCCCACTAAATCGTTTTTTAGTTACCAACATGGTAATAATAGTAACGGTGTTCCCACTAAGGCGTCCTCTAGTTCCCAAAATGGTTGTAGTGTTAACAACAATCACTAAGGCGTCTTCATTTACAAACGTGGTTGTAGTGTCGGTGGTAACGGTGTTCCCACTAAGGCGTCCTATATGTACCATGGTGGTTTTAACGGTGTTCCCACTAAGGCGTCCTGTATGTACCATGGTGGTGGTATCGGTGTCCCCGCTAGTCCCCGTCGTGTTCCCGTCGCTGTGACCGCGCCTGCAGCACGTCGCGGAACTGCGCGAGGATGGCGTTCTCGCGCTTGGAGCGCTCCTCCTTGCTGAAGGCGGCGAGCGCGCGCTTCTCGTCCGCCGAGTAGATCTGGTTCTCCTTGCGGATGCGCACCGCCTCCATGCGCCGGTGTCTGACGATCAAATCATTCATTTATTTAGATGCCGAAATAAACACTGACTATCTATATTTATAAAAATTTATGTTGGTCAGTCAGTCAGTTGTGGCCAATCGTGGCCCAGTGGTACAAGTGTGTGACTGCACTCGACTGGTTGTGGGTTCGATTCCCACTCGAGGAGTGGAAATATTTAATATTTCCATTTTCTTCGCTCTGGTGTCGAGGTAAAGCGCGACGCTAAGTTCCGCCACTTAACACGCAAAGCCTCCGAATTCGGCGGAAAGTGGGGAACGAAGTATCTTAATACTAGGTTCCTTCTGTCTACCCTGCTGTGTGCGGGATACAGCGTGAAGCTATGTTGGTAGTCGACAAATTTCGATGATTCGATGAAATGAAACGGTGCAATTTCATTTTATTTTAAAAGTGAACAAAATTTATAAAATGTATTAAAATGATTGATTATAGTCGTGACTGGTTGTATGTTCAATTCCCACTCGTTGAATTGAAATATTTAATATTTCATTTTTTTCGATCTTGTGTGCTGAGGCAAAGCACAAAGTGCCATTTCCACAATTAGGATAATTGTAAAAGGCATTTAGGAAACAAATATTTTTTTTTCTAAATGCCTTTTTCAATTTTCCTAAGTGTGGAAATAATATTTTAATATGTTAAAAAATACTTAATAAATTCTCTTCGCATTCGCTCTTGCCAAACAATTGTTAGTTGAATAATCTTTGTTTAGCAGAAATTTGTAAAAATTTAATTTAATTAATTTAAGTTGTAATAAGCGTATAAAAATTTCGAGTCAGCTGGTATTAGAACGCATGGATTAGCGGTCAGAGCGCGGGGACGATTGCCAACAGGCGCGGGTTTAAGTTCCAGTGCGTTCAAATTTTTATACGATTTCTAAATGTCTGATATGATATATGTTATATTAATTTTTAAATGATATTAATTTTTGATGTAGACAGTTTAATACTACTTTAGCCTTCAACTGTGTCGCAGTTATTATCGTCCACCTCAAAAATTAACATAACATATCAATAACATCAATCATAAAACAAAATATAAAAAGTAATTAAAAAATAATTAAAATAAACAATCTACCCACCTGCTCCCACTCATGACGTAACCAACAGATTCATAAGAGGCAATCTCATCGGAAGTGAGTCCGATCTCCCCCCTCCGCGGGATCCTCTTCCCCTCGGCCACGAAGGCGGCCATGGCCGCGCCCTCCCCCGGCAGCAGCGCCCTGCCGAAGTCCTTGTGGCCGAGGGAGGGACCCACCCTGGGCAGTGGACCGTAGGCTTCGGTAGCTAGATCGTCTTTGGAGGACTTGCTTGTGCTGATCTCGTGTTCTTCTGTAATGTTATATATATTGGGAATTTAATATGTTTATATATTCGAGGCCAGTCCGGCTAAAACGCATGTCGTAGCGGTCCGGTTTTCAGCCGACACGGGTTCGAATCTCGCTGCGTTCAAATTTTTATACGTTATCTAGATGTCTTTATTAGTAGAATTAGTCTCAGTCTTTTCCTCTAAAGCAAAGTTTTTTTTTTAATGGTATAAAGGAGGCAAACGAGCTGAAGGCCCACCTGGTGTTAAGTGGTTACCTTCGCCCATAGACATCCACAACATTAAAGTTATGGATGCGTTGCCAGCCTTGGGAATATAGGGCAGAAGGAGGGAGGGAGGATGGGAATGGTGGGAATAGGGAGATCTGGCTTACATGCCATCGAACCGGAACACATCATAAGATATTTGGCGGTTCGTCTTTGACATGATAGTGGTCGCGAGCCAGTCGGAGAACGAATCTCCTACCACCAAACTACTGGGTTACCCGCCTTTTACGGGACGCTACCCAGCGGCGGGGGGGAATTGTATTCTTAACCCGTCCCCCCACGGGGGAAAAAGTTTGTCTAAACATCTCGAGTTCTAAATTCAAGTTTCTTCTATATTTAATTTTTTATATTCCATTACATATGACTGTACTTTATTAAATTATTTTAATATTTTTAAAAAATGCATTTGAAATTCGAAATTAATAATTTTAACCTAAGCAAGCGATGGAAAGAAAGTTCAGTTTCACATTAATCGAAGAAGATTGGCAACACAGAGTGAAATAAATAATACCATCTAAATCGATCAAAATACGGAACCACTCTGTCCCAACTTGAGGCGTTCGTGGCGTGAGTTGTGAGTTCGAATCCCACCCGACAAATGATTATATTTAAATTTTCATTTTTATAAACTCTAGATTCAATTTCTAGCGGAAAGTGGAGGGTAGTGTCTCGACACCAGGTTCTCTTCGAGTACCCCGCTGTGCAGGAAAATCCGTAAAACTAAAAAAAAAAATATATATTTAATACTCACTTCCTTTCTCCACCCAAATCTCTTCCTCACTGCTGCTACTGCTGCTTGATGACTCTTTAGACTTTTTCTTAGCCTTTTTGCGCGCTTTTTTAGCTTTCTTGATCTTCTTTTTCAATTTCTTTAACTTCTTCTTTGTGCTTTCTTTGTCTTTGTCTTTGGATTTCTTCTTTTTCTTCTCTTTACTAGTTTCTGCGTTATTTTCTTGTACTTCTTCATCATCTGAGCTGGAAATATAATGAATACAAATGATTATATAAATACGTACTGGCGCAGTGGGACAACGTCTTACTGCCCGTGGGGGGACGGGTTAAGAATACATTTCCCCCGGCCCCTGGATAGCGTCCCGTAAAAGGCGGGTAACCCAGTAGCTCGGTGGTAGGAGATTCGTTCTCCGACTGGCTCGCGACCACTATCATGTCAAAGACGAACCGCCAAATATCTAATGATGTATTCTGGTTCGATGTCATGTAAGCCAGATCTCCCTATTCCCACCATTTCCATCCGAAGTAACCACTTCATACCAGCTGGACCTTCTGCTCGTTTGCCTTCTTTATTCCATAAAAAAAAACAAATACTGTAAACTGGCCAATAAACAACACAACGCGTACAAAAGTGTAAAGTTTGGGCGGAAGGCGAAAAACATAATGTCTTGACACTAGGCTCTCCCGACTATTCCGATAAGAGGGGGAAAAACGTGAAGTTGCTTTTACTCTACGTTTGTTGACTGTATACATTATATGATGGTGATGATTATAAGTTCAAATTCCATTTTTTAATGATTTTAGAAAATAATAATTGAAATGTTGGATACATGTCACGCAACGCCAAGTGTCTAAAATTGGATAGTAAATGGAAAATGAAGTTTAGGTTTTTCTACATATGAAAAATTTCTGAGGGCAAGCAGAGAATCATGACACTCCGTTCTCCGTTTGCCACCTAAATTTGGCACATCGCTGTCGACATGATGTCTCAATGCCCAATTTTATCGTCCCAGAGCAAGGAAGTTTAAATAATTTTAATATAATCATCATTCAATCATTTAGTCGAGGGTTTCCTAAACATATTTACACTGTGAAGCCCTTGGAATTTTGCCATTCTTCTTCAACGCCCCGCAACCCAGTCCCTAAAAATACCTACCAATTTTAGAATTAGTCTAAACTATTAGCTTAGTTATTAGTTCCCGTATAACATGCAATTACAAGTATTCAATAAATGATGTGATATAAAAGAAATAAGACTGCGCGCCGCGCTCACTCAGGATGTCGTGGCCTGCCGATGGGACAGCGTCTGATTGGAAAGCTTATCTAAAATTTTAATTTTTCGCTTTGGTACCAGTGACTAGGCAAGAAGCGGCGTTAAGCTCTGACACTCAACACGTAATGTCCCGATTTCGGGCGGAAAGTGAAGGACGGAGGGCCTCAACACTAGGTCCTTTCGACTACCTCGCTATACGGCAAAAGCGTAACACGGAAGAATAAAAAAAAGAAAAAAATATTCATTGCCTCCGAACGAGGAATAATCTCACAAACAAACATATTTACAGTCAGATATTATTCACTGCAATTTATTGAAAAAAAAAATTATATAATACTTACTCAGGTCTTGTTGGTGACTTTCCCCAAACTGATGAGACACCAATTTCTCCAATTCTCTCCCTTTCCTCTCTCCGCGCATCCAGGAATTCTTCTTCTTGTGGTTTGTATCTGCCTCGAGGCGGTCCTTCACCACCACTTCCCAAGCCTAAGGACAAAATATTACATAAATATTTTTGATTAGTATTGAAATACTTGTAGCATATCTAAAGAGAGAGACGATGATATGTCACTTATGATATAAGTGACACATATAGGAATTACATCTCATGTCACAAATACGTAAACGGATATGTAGGTAGATTGATAAACGTCAGGAATGGTTCTTGGGCGTAGGCAACGGGCCAGGAGCGTATTATAACATTACACACTATACGAACGCATATTAATTACGATACGCAATAGAGACTACGGGGCACCGAACCCATCACGATTATAGGGAGAGGAACTCTATAGCAGTGTCTGGGGCTTGTGACCCAAGTGCAAGCTTAAGGGATCCCTTTATAATGCATAAACACTCACCTCCGCTGCTCGAGCTCCTCTCACCACCTAACTAACACTTAATCACGTTATATTAGAAACACACAGGGACAGGGCGTCTCGCCTAGTAACTAACACTACCGCGGCTTAACGTCAACTATGCAACTGCCAGTCCAACGACTGCTTTATAACTTTTCTTACTAACAAGTTTCTGCCACTACGCATTAGTTATACCGACCACAGAACACATTTACCCAAAAGGAAGAATGTCCACTTCATACAAAAAAGTGGGGGACAAAACTGAAACTAACGCCATCTATTATAGACCCACTGGAAACAAATATGTCAAATTCGGCGGCAAATTTCAAATTTTTCAGCGGCAAATTTAAAAAAAATTGGCGGCAAATTTCAAATTTGGCTTTAAAACATTTTTTTTATTTAAAAACCCGAATGATTCACTCTTTCAAAATCATGGAAATATTGATTTAAATACCAATACTTCCAAATGATTTCGAAAGAGTGAATCATTACAGGTTTTATAATAATAAAGAAATAAAATAAAACAAATAAGTGCTTTGCAATATTTTTATTGCTAATACACATAGTTTATATATTTTTACAAGTAGTATTCCGATCTGGGGAATCGCTATTTATACAGTCAAACAGCTTGTCTATATTTGATACTATATCTGCAGTACCTGTGGCTTCCCCCGGGTAGCAAACCTAAAAATTACAAAAGATAATTAATAAAGGTCATTTTACAATTACTGACCTTACTGGAACCAACATGTTATTGTAAGATGAATAGCAATATTTACTTGGTTAAGCAATAACAATACAAACCTTGAGATATTCTAGCAAGCATCTCTGCTGCAACCGAGTGTCTTAGCACTCGAGCAGCAAGATTCACTCTCAGTTCCTGTTTGGTGCTTGGACACATGTGGACTTGTTTTAATTTGGATGCGAAAATAAAATTTCCATCACTCTTGGTATATGTATGAAGAAATTTTCAATATGTTCCCAATTGCCATAACCTGTAATGACATTTTATGCAAAAAAAATGTAATTTCATGTTTTATTCAGATTTTATTGACTAGAAATTCCTACTTTTAAGGGTTATAATTGTATTTTCTAATTTGATTGAAACAAAATGTTTATACCATTTGGTAGAAACATACAAATTTTTACCTATTTTTAATAATTAAAATAACAAAATACCTTTCTTACCTTTAAAGTAAATGCCTTTCTCATAGTTTGAAGGAATATTCGTATAAAATGTTATATTATATTTCTAAAGCATTTTAGTAAGTTAGGTGGATCAAAAATTGGAACAACTTCAATAACAATAAATGTAACAGGTTGCTCGCTTAACAAGCAAACGGCCATTTGTAAATTACAATGTTGCCCTGCCCTTTGAAAAGACAATGCTACTAAAATGTCTTGATTATTTTTAAATAAATCGTATACCATGTCAGTTGAAAGCGCTTAGTTACTAAAATTCAATACTTATTTTTTATTATTATTTTTTATTTATATTGTATAGTCAAAGCTTAGCCCAACCTAAAAAATCATATACGTCTACTTAAAAATATAAATTAAAGAAACTACTAATTAGTAGCTTTTTTTTAAATATGGCAGCATCAAGTATTTTTCAATCCCCTGTAGGTATGTCGCCCAAGCCCCTAAGGAAGTCGACCGGGCCTGTTTATTATCGATAAGCACAGAACACATTTACCCAAAAGGAAGAATGTCCACTTCATACAAAAAAGTGGGGGACAAAACTGAAACTAACGCCATCTATTAAAGACCCACCGGAAACAAATATGTCAAATTCGGCGGCAAATTTCAAATTTTTCAGCGGCAAATTTAAAAAATACTAGCGGGAAATTTCAAATTTGGTTTTAAAAGATTTTTTTTATTTAAAAACCCGAATGATTCACTCTTTCAAAATCATGGAAATATTGATTTAAATACCAATACTTCCAAATGATTTTGAAAGAGTGAATCATTCGGGTTTTTAAATAAAAAAAGAAATAAAATAAAACAAATAAGTGCTTTCCGATCTTTTTATTGCTAATAGACATAGTTTATATATTTTTACAAGTAGTATTCCGATCTGGGGAATCGCTATTTATACAGTCAAACAGCTTGTCCATATTTGATACTATATCTGCAGTACCTGTGGCTTCCCCCGGGTAGCAATCCTAAAAATTACAAAAGATAATTAATAAAGGTCATTTTACAATTACTGGCATTACTGGAATCAACATGTTATTGTAAGATGAATAGTAATATTTTTTTGGTTAAGCAATAATAATACAAACCTTGAGATATCCTAGCAAACATCTCTGCTGCAACCGAGTGGCTTAGCACTCAAGAGGCAAGATTCACTCTCAGTTTCTGTTTAATATTTGGACACAAGTGGACTTGTCTTAATTTGGATGCGAAAACAAAATTTCCATCACTATTGGTATTTTCAATATGTTCCCATTTGCCATAATCTGTAATGACATTTTATGCAAAAAAAATGTTTGTTCATGTTTTATTCAGATTTTATTGACTAGAAATTCCTACTTTGAAGTGGGTTATAATTTTATTTTTTAATTTGATTGAAATATAAAATGTTTATACCATTTGGTAGAAACATACAAATTTTTACCTACTTCTAATAATTAAAATAATAAAGTAAATACCTTTGCCTTTCTCGTTGTTTGAAGGAATATTCGTATTAAATGTTATATTATATTTCTAAAGCATTTTAGTAAGTGAGATGGATCAAAAACTGGAACAACTTCAGTAACAATAAAAGTAACAGGTTGGTCGCTTAACAAGCAAATCGGCCATTTGTAAATTACAATGTTGCCCTTCTCTATGAAGACAACGCTACTAAAAGGTCTTGATTATTTTTAGATAAATCGTGAACCATATCAGTTGAAAGCGCTTAGTTACTAAAATTCAATACTTATTTTTTATTATTATTTTTTATTTATAATGTATAGTCAAAGCTTAGCCCATCCTAAAAAATCATACATGTCTACTTAAAACTATATATTAAAGAAACTACTAATTAGTAGTTTTTTTTTTAATATGGCAGTACCAAGTATTTTTCAATCCCCTGTAGGTATGTCGCCCAAGCCCCTAAGGAAGTCGACCGGGCCTTATACCGACCACCTGACAACTGACACGTAACGTCACAGATATAAAATATTCAGCTATAAAAGATGGCGCTACACGTTGCGCCTACATACTTATAAAATATTTGTATAAAAAAGAGGATATTTTTGTTCGCGATTTCACGTTTTTTTCCTATAACAGGTAGTCAGAGAGGACCTAGTGTCAAGACACTCCGTACTCCCCTTTCCTGTCGAAATGGAGAGCTTATGCGTTGAGTGGCGGAGTCAACGTCGCACTTTGTCTTTGGTATCAGAGCTAAGAAATGAACATCTAAAAATAATGATCCCTCAAGTGAGAATCCAACCTATAAACATCGTGTTACAATCAAACTCTATTCTACTGCGTCATGACGACCTTAACAGGACCTCAGCAAATAATATGAATAATTTGAAGGCATAAAACATCGTGCAACATTGTATGACTGTACATATTATAGTTGTCAGTTTAATTTCCATAAGGGGAATGATTTTATTTATATTATCATCATTTTCTATTCTGGTACTTAAGATACCATTCAATATGCAATGCTTCCACTTAGGGCGGAGAATGGAATATCTTGATACTACAATCTCTGTGATGACCACAAAAGGGCAGGAAAAGTGAGAAGTAAATGCAACTAATTGTGGGTTCGATTCCCACTCGAGGAGTGGAAATATTTAACATTTACATATTCCTTATCCTGGTGTCGAGGCAATGCGCGGCTTTAAATTCCGCCACTTAACACACAATGGGTCCAGAACTTGGCTAAAAGTGGGGAATGGAGTGTTTCAAAACTACCTGTCATGGTCATCACAGAGAATGTAGTATCAAGACGCCTCATTCTCCTTTAGAAAAGTAAATTGTAATGTAATGAGAAAAAGAAAATGTAGTAATTTAATAGTATAATAAATAATAATATAATGTAATTGTTAACAAAGGGTACAGACACATGTCTGTAGAGCACAAAAATAAAAAGAAAAACAAACTATGTTCAGTACCCTGCTTTGTACGGGATACAGCATGAAGCTTTATACACATTTTAGTCTTGGTATATAAAAAACTAGCGGCCCGCTCGTGGCTTCGCCGCGTGATCTATTTAGCTGTTACGGTATATTGCAACCCTCGGTGGTGGATTTTTGAACCTTGGATTATCAACTATATTTTTGTCAAAATTTGTTACAATTGGTCAAGCGGTGTAGATTTTTCATATAAACTTTCGTCCCCTATTTCAACACTTTAGAGGTTGATTTTTGAAAAACTAAGTAGCCTATGTTAAACCCAGTCATTTTTACTACTTTCATTCTAAATTTCATCCAAATCGGACCAGTAGATTGGCCGTGAAAGCGTGACAGACAAACACACAGACATTCGCATTTATAATATAAGTATGAACACTTTTAACTCACATTTATCATTATAACAACTTACCCTATTTGACATTAGTTTTATAATAAAAGTGAAGTAAGTTATGGGTAACATGACTAATTATTGTCGTATCACATATAACACTATGAAAAACCATTGATAAAAGAAATAGGCCACACATGTGAGGCCAAATTTATGACGTAGTCCTGTGGCACAACTTTGCTTTTAATTATTTATGATCATCATATAATTTTATTAAGATCTTTAATTAATCAATATAATTTTTGATAATATTCTTGTATCTAATTTGTATTTTTATATTTTTTATATATCATTAACTTCTATTTACATTTTATTTTTAAATGCTGTGTGTAATTTTTAACTGCCTGTTATTGGGAAACTTTATGTACTTTAACTATAATTGTAATGTTTCTTCTGTTTACAATCCAAAATAAATAAATAAATAATATTCAGGAGCCTTCAGAGCCACATGGCCAAAGTTTACAAGTTGAAACAAACTCTAGTGTACTACTATAAGGTGTTTCCAATTTGTTGTAAACTTGGCTCTTACAAATATATAAACATTTAATTCTACATAACAATATCTACTGAGTTTATAGTATAAAACTGTTTTTAAGCAGGGCTTGATTGACCAACAAACTTTATGGTTATCTTTAAGTTTATAAAAAAAGATATGCATAAACTCTTTTATGATTTATCCTTTTCTAATAAAAAGTTATTTTCATTATAATATTTTTCATTTTTGTTATATTAATATTACTTTTCATAAATGGCAGTGTAAACAGATTGTTACAAAACTTCAATTCTGAATGTACTGAAGTTACAAACATAATCCCCAACCTAATAAAAATTCCAATATATTAAGAAAATATGTTCCAACTCACCTCCTCCTAGTCCACCACCATTAAATTCTTTATAAGAACTGCGGCCTCTGTCACGATCGTGTTTATGTTCATCATTATGTCGATTCTTTTCTGGGCGTCGATCTCTTTGCCTTTCGCTGCTGTTGCTCCTATGCCTCTCTTTACTATGTCGTTTTCTGTCTCTACTGGAGTTTCTGTGACGTTCTCTGCTTCCATCTCTGCGACGCTCTCTGCTACGCTCCCGATCCCTACTTCTGTGTCTCTCTCGACTACGACTACGGTGCCTCTCAACGCTGCGACGTCTATTTTTATCGCGATCTGACATGCTTACTTAAAAACACACAAATTAATCTAAAAACTAAATATACGACTATATTCTTTTCTAGCTATTTAAATAGAAAACAGCACCATTTACATTTTGTAATTGTACTGTATGTCAATGTCAAATACCCCATTGCCTGAATGTCAGTTTTTGCTTATGGTTTTTAGGCGTGTCAATAAAGCATTGCTTACCTTGCCAAATAAAATCTTTCTCATATTTTATTTTCATTTGGGAAACATACAGTATAATCTATTACACTTTCAATTTTAACATAAATAACGCCTACACCAATAAAGGTATGATATGAGATGAAACTGATGTCGATTTAAATTTGTTGGTGAGATTTCTTATTAGATGCTTTCATATATTATTTGATTTATGGAAAAATACATGTTGTTTATTTTCTGAGTAGTGTAGTTTTTAATATTGACATTTGTTTAATTTTTTACAAACACTTTGCCCTGTACGCAAGGTAGGCAGATTTCTGGTTAACGGGGAACTTGCAATGCGTACAAAAATTGATCTATGCGTTATGTATATTAAGTTTATGTCATTTGCTAATTGTACATCACAAAGTAGAGATCTTCATAATGTGATAGCCTTTGACCGTACACTTGATGGTTGTGGGTTCGATTCCAACTCAGCTAGAAGGACGATATTTAAATTATTTTAAACTGTTTGGGTTGTTTACAAGAATTTTTTTTTTTTTTTTTTTCGAAGTCTAATCTGCAATCAGTCATACTATAAGCAGATGTTTTGTGTGATGTTATCGGGTCGAGTGCTAGCTCCAGCGAGCAATGCTACTCTTTCATTCACTATGCAGTGCTCCTCTTCCTATCCACACATGCTTTGTATTATGTCTTTTCTCTTTAGACGCTTCTGATAGCTGCGCGTTGTCAGGTTGGTTGCAAGAATGTTTGGGTGACTTTCCAGGCGTTGATGATATTTAGCTGAGGAGGTCTTAATTTCCTCCTGTACTGTGCTTACATTTAGATTTTTGTGAATTTCCGAGTTGGTAATGAACCATGGCACTTGCGCTATTTTTCTAATAATTATATTCTGCATCCTCTGCAGTATAGAAATGCTGGACTTGCTGGCACTTCCCCACAGTTCGATGCCATATGTCCAGATTGGTTTTAGAATTGCTCTATAAATAAGCAATTTGTTGTCAAGAGAAAGTCTGTTATTTCTTCCTAGCATCCAGTATAGGTTTCTGTGCCTTATTTTAAGTTCTTCCCTCTTACTTTTGATGTGTTGGTTCCAGGTCAGCCGTCGGTCGAGATGTAGACCAAGATATCTCACGCTATCCTTGTGCGGTAGTGTAGTGTCCTCCAGGTGTACAGGAGGACAGTTCTCTCTACGGAGTGTAAATGTGACTTGCACAGACTTGGCCGCACTCGCCTTTATTCTCCATTTCCGAAGCCACTTGGTAATGGCATCTAGCCCTTTCTGGAGCTTTATAGTGGCTGTGGCGGGTGATTTGTCGCTCGCTAGTATCGCAGTATCATCGGCATATGTGGCGGTCAGGGTGCTGTCAGTTTGTGGTAAGTCTGATGTGTACACCAAGTATAGGACTGGCCCCAGCACTGAGCCCTGTGGCACGCCTGCATTTATTTCGTAAAATCGGGAGGTCGAGTCCATCTCTTTCACCTGAAAGATTCTTTCTGTGAGATAAGACCTCAGAAGTAGGTAGTAGCTGTGTGGGAGACATTTCCTGATTTTAAATAGAAGACCGTCATACCAGACCCGATCGAAAGCCTGCTGGATATCTAGGAATGCTGATGAGCAGTACTCCTTTTCCTCAAGAGTTTTTCTTATTTTATCAACCACACGATGCACTTGCTCGACAGTAGAATGATGGCATCTAAAACCGAACTGGTGGTGGGGAATTATATTATTGTCTTCTAGCAGAGGGATAATTCGACGTAGAAGTAGTTTCTCACATACTTTCGACATAATAGGCAGCAGACTGATTGGCCGATAAGATGTTGTGTGGTTCGCTGGTTTTCCCATCTTATAAATCATTAAGATTTGTGAAACCTTCCAGAGATCTGGGAAGTGTTGTGCTCTAAAGATTGCGTTGTAGAGCATGGTTAAAAATACTATTGCCTTTCTTGGCAGGTTTCTCAAAATCTCTTTAGAAATCAGGTCGTATCCTGGTGCCTTTTTATCCTTCAGATCTTTAATGGTTTTTCTAACCTCCCGCACTGTAACCACAGGAGGTGGTAGTGACATTTGCAGATCCTGATTCAGTACACACTTTACCTCTGCCTCAGAATCTGTATCGCTTACTTCATTCGGTCTAAAAACATCCGCCAAATGTGTCGCAAAGACGTCAGCCTTTTCTTGTGAGGTGCGGGCCCAACCGTCCGAGGTTCTAAGAGGTGGCTTTGCTACCTGCGGTCTATTATATGCTTTCGTGAATTTCCATAACGAGTAGTTCGTGGTTTCTGTAGCTGACATCGATTCAAGCCGAGTTTCAAGAGTTTCACTATGCCAATTTTTTATTTTTTCCTTTAAGCAAGAAGACTGCCTATCGAACTCTGTTTTATCCGATGCTAATCCGCTTTGTTGCCAGATCCGACGCAGTCTTCGCCTTTCTAAGACAGCTCTCTTGATTTCGAGGGGGTAGTTCACCATTTGCTGACCTTGGTTTATCGAAGGTGTACTTTTCCAACAAGCCTCCTGAATCAAATTTGTTAAATATTTAGTTGCTGTTTCAATGTCATCTGGGGTCTTAAGTGCCACTTTCAGTTCAATTTTTTCCTCAATATAGTCACTAAAAGAGTTCCAGTCTGTATATTTATTGTAGAGTTTCTCTGATTTCTCTTGTTCAATAATGTTTGCGCTTAGTGTGAGCAGAACTGGTGTGTGATCGGAGGAACTATCGTAGCAAGACTCGCACTTCATGTAGTGTGCTGACAAACCTTTCACGATAAAGAAATCGAGGAGGTCAGGGATTTTTACTTTGTCAGTCGGCCAGTAGGTAGGCTCGCATGTAGAGATTGTTGTGAGTCTGTTGATGTCTACGCTTAGCTTCAGTTGTCTTCCTCTCGTGCTGGTCAGTCTAGCTCCCCAGTGGGTGTGTTTGGAGTTCCAGTCACCTCCCACTACAAACCGATTTCCCAATGTCAGCAAGAAATGTGTAAACATGCTTTCAGTTATTTTGTGTCTGGGTGGGCAGTATATCGAGGAGATATTGAGGTATCCATTTATGTCTTCCACGGCTATTGTAGTAGCCTGAATGTGGCAGGTTTTATATTCAGGCATTTGATGATGTTTCAGAGACTTCCTTACAATAATTGCAGTGCCAGCATGACCTGTTCCATCTGGGTGATGAGTAATGTAGCATTGGTAATCCTTGAACTTTAAATTCGTAGTTGAGGTACAGTGAGCTTCTGATACTAATAAAACGTCCAATTGATGTTGGTTCAATAATAGTTCTGCATCTATTTTGTTAGGAGTCAAGCCATTAATGTTCCATGTGGCCATTCTTAATGTGTTCATTTTGTCAATTTGTCGATCAGTTTAGTTATGAGCATCATCAATGTACTCATCTGTTGTAGGATGTTGTCAACTTTTGTACTCTGTATTAGAAGTATTTGTTCTAGGGTAGTTGGTATATGTGATGGCTCTAAGGGTGGTTCTTTATTGTTTCGTACGGCTTCAGAGTATTTTTTTCTGGTATTCTCGCTGGTTTCACGGGGGAGGTTGGTGTTTGTTGGTTTGGCAGTAGGATTTTCAATTGGCAATTTTGTATCTTTGCGAGCCTGATTTTTGACTTTGAGCCGTCTACAAAGAATCTCTCTGTATACTTCGCATCCTTTATAGTTAGCCGGGTGTGGTCCATCACAGAGTGCACATTGAGCAGGGGTTGTCCGATCACGTTTTGGGCAGTCTGAGGTTTTGTGGGACTGACCACATTTTACACAACGATATGGGCGCATGCAGTAGTTCTTTGAGTGCCCATATTGTTGGCATCTTTGGCATTGAACTATTGAATTCCTCTTGCGCGGGTCTTCGATGACGACAGATTGGTGGTGGATGTATTTGAGTTCTTTTACACTGACATTATTTGGCCCTGGTAAGATATTAACGAAGAAAGTGGAAGTTGGCTTTTTATCAGGGCCGAACTTCGCGTTAATGATTTCTCCAGTCACCGTGTTTCCTGTGGCTTCGATGTCTGCCTTAATCGCAGATATAGGAGTTGTCGGATGGAGGTTTCTAATGACCACTCTGAAACATCTCTGGTCCTTTCTATTGAAAGTATGGCCTATCAGACCATTCTCTCTGACAGTTTTGATTAGTTGTTTATAGGTTTCGATGTCTTTGCTACTTATTCTCAGCTGGTTTCTATTAACAAGTTTTAGAGTGAAATCATTCTTGCCTGCGACACTTTGCAGTAGTTCTGTGAGTTTGTTCACATCTTCAACTCCGTATAGGATTATTGGAGGTGGTTTGGAGGGTCTTTTTTCCTTAGCATCTGCATTCGTAGGATCTATCTCCAGCCCTGAGAATCTGTTTGAGGTTTTCACTGTTTCAGGAGAGGGGCTGTGGAATAGTTTCTTCCTCTTAGGGTTTCTGCTTACGGGAACTCTTTGCCATGATGGAGGGCAAATCGGCACAACTTCTGACTCAGCAGTAGGGGTTAGTGGTTGGTCATTAGAGGAGGTACAGTGTAAGTTCTGTTGGATGTTCCCCAGTGACGACGATCTTGGTCTCACAAACAGACCAGGATGAAAAGCCTGCTGTACAAGCTTTTTAGTAGCGCTGTTGTTGTGGTTGTTGCTGTTGATATTGCTGCCAGTAGCATTTACCGATACAGGGGCCTGGTCGCCCACCCCTGCGCGGTCTTCGGTAGCAGATTTCACACTAGCAGGCCCGGGTACCTGCGAGCGCCGGGTGTTAACCGGATGGCATGACATCACATTTTCATTATCATTCATACTTTCATAATGGTTGTTTTGGGAGAGTCATCATGATGCTTTCCCAAGGCACCATGTCCACGTTTTCAGAGGGGATTTAGTTCCTCTTGGCGTGTGGGAGCCAGGTGACAGGGTAGTTAACCGCCGCCTGTGACTCGGCGTTGTTACTCGTTTTGCACCACCCGGGGGACACGTGTAGGGTGGGCCTAGGATAAGGTGGTAAATCCTACGGACGCGAGTAACTCCATCCCCCAGTTGCAAGAATGACGTTAAATCCTGTCACTCCTTACTCGTGTCGGATTCGGGGAGAAAAAGGAAAATAAAGTGAAATAAGTGTTTACACAAGATCCTTTCAGCCTACCCTGTCATTCGAAAAAAAGCGTAAAGCTACTTTTTTAAATTTATATTAAAACAAATCATACAAAGCTTTTAATGGTAGTGACCTTATATCTTTTACTATACAATAGTAAAAGATGTCGAAATTTTGATATTAGTAAACGTAATAGTAGGTATTATAATATTATTGGTCGTTTATTCATTGAAAATAAGTGTTTATTCAATAAAAAAATGTAAGATTTTTTGAATATTTACTAAAATTTTGAAATTAACGTTAATAAATTCTGAGATAAGGATATTCATAAAGATTAATAAAAGTCATGTTTGCATTGAATTGTCAATATATATATTTTTAATATTCATAAATTCAATATACATTATAATATCAAGTAAAATGAATTACTATAATTTATATAGGCAATATTTTAACACATTTTAATCTATGGTTAAGTTTAACAATCTAGATTACCTTACGTACGTCAACAAGTGTCCCAACACTAGCGCTCCTTACAACAAATATGGCAATAGGAATTCACTTTGGCCTAAGTTACTAAAACTATATATATATAGAAAAAAAATACTTCTTTGCAATATTATATTGCACAAGAATAACTAAATAATGTAATAGTACATAATGCCTTTCCAATTAAAATATACTTTACATCGAAGCTTTATAATTATTTTTGGCACAAAACTTATTTTATATGATGGGAGGATTATATATTACAATGTTCCACATCATGTATAGTAAACTAATTAATCTTTGGTTTGTCTAGCCCACCGGTGATCGTTTGGAAATCACTTACTTAACTAAATATTAAAATTATAATAAAATATGAAACATCTCAAACAGACTCGCTTAATTACAAATATTAATTATACAATATATTTATAATAATAATTACAGATTTTGGTAATCTGCGGGAAAATTTGAATTAGCGGAATACTGATTGGGCTGTGCGTCGATTTCCTTGAACTAGTTCTCTCATGAATAATATGACATTGATTAATTTTTAAAAAACTTCTGTTCTACGCTTAAAACATGCTCATTACTAATATAATATTATCTTTTATAGAGAAATATAACATTTTTACTATTTAATATAAGTCAACATGTGTTATTTTTAATATTTATTGAAATGGAAATTTAAAAAGAGAAAATACGAAAGTTTATTCACAAAATACAGCGCACAGCCCTAATAACCAACAACATACTCTATACAACTACGTTACGTTACAAGGTTCTCAAATACTGTCTCCAGGACAAATTACGCTCACAATAATTTATGTAATTCGTTGATTAGAAACCTTTAGAAATTAAATATCTACTTATGATTACAAAATAAGTATAATAATAGGTATCACTTAAAAATATATGGCTTAGGAACTTTCTGCTCTGACATACTGTTGAATGGAAAACTGTTTGAACGCAACTTAAGCTTACGTACTTTGTTTCATAATAGTATACGAATTAAGTACACGATATATGTATATATATTTTTAAATTTTCTGTTCACTTCAAACTGACACTGACACTGACATTGACATTGACAGTTCTATAATAAAACATCCGATTATTCAAATAAATAACAGAGCTCGCTGGTAACAATAGTGCCTATTTAATAAGTTGCTCTAGCTATAATAATATATATGCATTTAATAAACAGATGTGCATCTTATTGTCACTTAGTATTTCGTTAACGCGTCACGCTATGTACATACAAGTACAACATACAGTAAATACATTTAAAGCGATTATATTTACACATATTATATATTTTTAAAATATAATATAAGTTATGTACAACAATATTTACACATTGGCACAATATTGGATTACACGAGAAAGTTTTTAAAACACAGCAGAGATCCCATAGTGTTATGGAATGCTTTAGACTTAATAGATGCTATTCAATATTATTCTTAACACTAAAATACAATAAAACTAGTTATATATTCATACGTCGTAAATAAGTTGATAAATCGTTATGCATTATTTGAATAGGTATTTTTAAGTATTTTTTTTATTTTAAACAGGTATGTACTATTGTAGGTAAAATTTTTAAAAGGATTTGTTAGAATTTTTCTTGAATTAATTATTTATTTATATTAATAAAAATAAAATAAAAAAGTATATATAACGATTCATCAACTTATTCACAGTATGGATATATAAAGAAATCTTGTGAAAACTGACAACTTTATTTAGCGGGCACTGGATTATACAGAATTAACATTTATACACAATTATAATCATTTTAAATTGAAAATCTTATTATTTTATGAATGTAGATTGAACAAACAATTTGTATATTATATTAAAATCCTCATTTTGAAGTTATTATTTCTATTATGTTGCCATAACCACAGAAAATTACTATTTTTAGATTTTTGTTAAACATTTATTAAATAATGTCGCTCAGAAAGGAGCGATGTCGGAAACAAAGCGTGTAATTACAATGTCTAAATTCGACGTGTACTCTCTTGTACGTATTTGTGTTACGGTAACCTCACATTGTCGACTTACACGTGCGTTTCTATAGATATATTTATTGTAGAAGTAAAACTTCTTTACCGACTGACTTCTGACTTCTTGACTTGATAACTAACAAGGTGAATGCGTGACAAGAGCATTACGAAAAGTGTGATCGTGTGAGTCGAACGGAGAAGATGAAGGAAGAATTCAGAAGGAGATGTAATGTAGTGAAGATAGAAAGAGATAGAATTACGTTTCGTTTCTTACTGGAGTGACAAAAAAGCAAGTTGCAAACACACATTTCCTTCCTCTCTTTTTCTTATATCCAGTTTCGTAAGTTTTATATATTTGGTAAGACTATGATGTAATATTTAAAAAAAAGTGATAAAGATCAACAATGTCCGGTATATCACGTTAATTATATGAATATTTGCATCTTAGCTTATCTACATTATATTGTCATCACGATAGACACCCAGGTCTCATAATCTTATATAATTTGGCACGTTTATTCCTCAATGCCTCTATTAAAGTAAAATCTGAACATTTTCACACGTAACTACACTAAATATGATTTATTTGATGTATAAGTATAAAAATAATAAGAGCATTTATAAGTGAGTATTACTACAGGTACTGGCCTTTGGGATGCAGTACGTAAATAACTATCATATTTAAAATATTGAATCTGAGCTTACACATTGCATAATTATGTCAATTAATCTAAATTAAAAAAAAAGATGTCTTAAATAATAAATTGGAAGACTGACTTATAATAACTTAAAAAAGGAGATTTTGTATATTTTAGTATACGTACATATATATAATTTAACAAAAAGTTTTATTTGGTATAAAATTAAAAATAAAAGAATGGCACAAATTTTACTTCCTTATAAAGACATTTAAATGTGTAAACTCATTTCCTTTAAAATTAATCTTAAAATTAATGAAAAATAAAAATTTTTGGCATACATAATGGCACATGCGTTTCTTTGGTACATTTGACGTTAGCAATACAAAAACAATGTTCTAACAATTCAAAATTTTAACGTACAAAAAATATTACGTTGAGCAATCACCTTAACTTATATTTTGAATAAATACCGAGCGAAGAATACTTTATCAAATAAATAAAGCTCATCGTATATTGCTGATTTTTTGTAACAGATAAAAGAATTGTGAATATTTTTATATTGTATTTTTATTTGTTTGGCGGATACTAGCTGATAGTAGTTATTAAAACTCATTTATTTTATGCAAGTTATATTTTTCTATAAATAAAATCCTGATATAATGAAGAAATGCATTATTTTGGAACTTGTTCACAATAAATTATTATTATCGCGTATTCCATTTAAAAATCTCGTCGTTACCACGTAAATTCATTATATTTTTGAAAAATATACATAAGAGTATTTAATGAGCACGTTGATATCCTAAAAAAATAAAATCTATAGTTAAGTAAAAAGATGTTTAGCCAATACAAATAAAATTTCTAGCATCGAATGTTTAAAAATATAAATAAACGTTAAGACTTAACTATATTGAGACGTATTACTAAGTAACAGCCTTCGCGACATACTCCTGCGCAGATAGAAAAACCACTAAAAAGACAAATAAAGAAAAAAATCATTTAAAAAGTTTCTATCATGTATAGAAATCCACATACGAACTGCCTGAGCCAATTGTTGATTAGAACTACATAAATAGCTTATACGCGACCATTATAGAATTTACAATATATTTCAAAGACAAATCATAATTTCTTACTTTTGTTGACTTCAATCACATTTCCCAGCCTAATTGATTTAGCTACCAACGTTTAGTTAATCCCTGTAGGGCTTGCAGATCGCGAACCTGTGGTTCATGTGCTGACTGTAAGAGCCCGAATGGGAGAACTTCTTTAAGCACTTGCAACATTGGAAGGGTTTCTCGCCAGTGTGCAGCCGCTTGTGCTCGGTCAGGTGGTGTTTGTGTTTGAAGGCTTTGGGGCATTCCACACATTTGTAAGGACGTTGGCCTGGAATAAATATTAAACTTGTCATTATTTTTATTCGATTTAATAAAAATTAAATAATCAGAAAGATTAATTATTAAATGGTTTTCACAACATAGTATAAAGCATAGTCGCTTCTCGCGACTGTCTGCATGTATGTTTGCTTAGATCTTTAAAACTACATAACAGTTTTAATGAGGTTTTTTTTAATAGACAGAGTGATTGAAAAGGAAAGCTTATAGTCAAGAAACACTGATAATTTTAAAAGTTTCTAATGTGATATCGGCGATGCGATCGGCTAAATAGTGAAATTATTATAGTTGTGTAGTATACACAGGCAAAACTGCGAATGGGTCACTAGTATGTGTATAATATAATGAAATACCAACCTGAATGCTCGTATTTGTGCCGCGCGAGGGAACTCTGTTTTACGAATGTCTTGTCACATTGGTCGCAGACGAACTGGCCGTCGCTCTCTTTGAAGTCATTAGCAACCTTTAACTTGCTTTTCTTAAGTACTGAAGTTTCATCATCAAATTCGTTTTGTGATTGTTCTTCGCCCCACGCGGGACGATCATATGATGGACTTGAATCTTGTCTACTTTCCACAGCATGCATATTGAGGAGAGGAGAACGCCCGTTTGTCATGTCGTTGTATTGAAGTAGTTTATCCATTGGCATCATAGGATTTAGAGGCATTTTTTGTGAGAGTAATCTCTTTTGCCCACTTATAGATTCACCTGGTGATGGCGAAAGGCGAAAATCTGTGAACGAGGAGGATGAGCAATTGGAATGTGGATACGTGTTTAGATAATTAGAGCGGTGCGGCGTTGTGCTCCGTGAAGACTTTTGGCTCAAATTAACAGCTTCTTCCGAATCAGAATGCGTAACGGATATGCTGCACGGTGGCGATGGTGAAGGGCTCGATGTAACGGAAGCGTTGGATTTCTTTGTAGACAAATCCAAAGGTTGGTCCGACAGAGCTATAGCCTGAGTCATTCTGCGAACTCTAGCTCTATTATTTTGGAACCACACTTGCACCACTCTATTGTCTAAGCCAATCTGTTGCGCTATTTTTTTAAATTCTTCTCTGTTTGGACGCGGATTGATGGCGTAATGTTCTTTTAAAACAGTTTGTTGCTCTTCGCTTAGTGCTGTGCGAACCCTAATTTTCCTATCACTGTCATGTAGAGATGCCTTATCATCACGATCGTCTTTGCCAAAGTCTTCATCCTCACTCGCACTTACGCCACTCTGTATAGCCCGCATTTCAGCTTCCAATCGATTTAATGCAACAGTTTCGGCAACTTGAGCGGCTAAACCTTCATGTTTTCTAAATATATTTCCACAAAGAGTCTTTTCGTGTTCCAAAAGTTCATTCTTATCCTTGAATGTTAAATTACATTTTAAACATCGCTGAATATCTTCTGGCTCCTCCTTAACATGTATTGTCATTGGTAAGTCTGTATCCGGGTAAACACTTCCAGAAACAGAAGAATACTTTTTAACTTTATGACTAAAAAAATGTTTTGTTATAGGTGCGTTAACTGACTCTAGTATTGTATTGAATCCAGCCTGCTGGTCCTCGACGCCGTTATTAACAGGGACGGAATCATAAATGCGAGATGGTGATTTCGGCTCACAATCTCGATCCTCTTGTTCTTTTTTAATGGAAATGTTTTCTTCTTCTTCAATATCCATGACTAATTCCGCGCTGCCCTCTGATCTCTTATCATCTTCTTCAGTTACTTCTTCTATTAAATCCTCTGGGTCAGCTGAAGGCGGGCCCATATCCTTCGGGCTCGGGTTTTCTAATTTCTTTTGTTGGTATTGGTGGGAGGCCAATTCGAAAAGTTGACTCAATGATGCTGAGAAGCTGTAGCTTGCAATACTGTTTGCTCTCATATCGGGCATACCGGGCATATAAAATGGGTTCATACCCGGCTGACCTAAAGGCAATCGATGTAAGTTACTCTCTGGATTTGCCATCGATGCAAAAAACGAGTCATTGTACTTTGGTAGGATAGGCAAAAAAGAGTTGCCGTTGGGAGCGATATTATTGTTTAATTGTGATGCAACCATTGAATTCGTGCGCCTCCGCGATGGACTTCGATCGGGATTCAGTGCAGGGTTGTTAGGCTTTATTCGTCCCATTTTCAAATTCATTACAAGACACTTTTTAGAGGTCATATGTGAGGAATATGAGCCAGAATGCGAGAATCTCTTGCCACAGTTAGCGCATTCAAAAGGTTTTTCGCCGCTGTGTATCCTTAGATGCTCTTTCAAGTGATGTTTAAATTTAAATGCTTTATCGCAATCATTGCACTTGTATTTGCGAAGTTCTTTACTTTCGTCATGGCTGATCATGTGTCGTTGCAGGCGATACACATTCAGGAAGCTCTTGTGGCAGATCTTGCACGTCTGTTGACAAAATATATCAATGAATTATAAAACACTTATATTCCTCATTTATATAAAAATAAAAAAAATACAAAAGTATGGGATATACATTAATCTACATCGCAATATTGAGATACAAGACTGAGTAGAGTGATATTAACAGGCCCTATCCACCATCCAGCATAACGCCAGCGTGGGTGTATATTAAAATGGGCACTGACATATTTGATGTTATCCACCTGAGTGCTGGGCGTGTGGAGCGTCTCGTGGCGCTCGAGCTGGTCGCGCGTGGGGTACGCGCCGCGGCACTGGCTGCAGGCGAAGGGCCCGCCTGGCCCGAGCGGGGAGCCGCGGTCCTCCTCCTCCGAGCACGGCTTGCTGTCCGCGCCTCCAGCCACAGGCCGGACTGTGGACACCACTTTAATATAAACCTCCAAATATACAAAACTAAAATTAAAATATTTTTAGAATTTACACTATAGGGCTATAAATGAACCGATTGTAGACACCATGGTTGTGATTTCGATCTCGGAGTTATTTCCAATAGACGAAGCGCTGTGTATGGCTCACCCTATAACATGCGATGATTTTAAAGTTAACAGAAATACACTATTATGTTATTACTATACTAATGGCTGCCCGCAACTTCGTTGGCGTGACTACGATATACCTGTCACTACGAAATAATTTTATTATTTTGATTACTTTCTTTAAACATATCGTTGAGATCGTCGAAACGCAGTGGGTAGTGGTAGCGCCTGACTGACATCCCTCTCGGGGAAATTATTATATAGTAGTTTCCATCCTTCGCTCTAGTGCCTAAGACAAAGCGCGGCGTTGAGTTCCACGACTCAACACGCAATATTTCGATTTCGGGTGGAAAGTGGAGAACGGAATGTCTAGACACTACGTTCTCTCTGATCTTTCTATACGGAAAAACGTGAAGTAGAAAAAAAGATATAGCGTATATATATATACCTAACAGATAAGCCGGTTATTACGGATCTGTGACCTTTCTTTATCGTACCTGGTTCGGGCGACAACCTCTACTACGTTTAAAGTTTTAATGAAACTCTTTCATATGCTTCGTTTAAAACTTAGGATTACATTTCGTATTCATATACGCTTTTGAGAATAATATTAAGTCCTTTTTTAATTTTATTGTTAATGATCGATATCAGCGTGGCGAATCTTGTAAACGACAACGTGGCGTAGCGCCTAAAATCAGTAAACGTTGAAGTAACCAGTAAATGTTTGAGATTAATTCATTAAATAATTTATATACATATGAGTACTAGCGACCCACTCCCAGCTTCGTTTGAATAAACTACACTCACTTCCGTTTCTTACCTACTCACGTTCTCTCTTAAATCACAATCTTTAATTCAATTTATTTTTTAACTTGTAACTTTTTTTATTTATAAATCAATTGAAATAAAATGAACAGTAAATATTAAGGGAACTATTCCAAAATGTACTACTCGAAACTGCATTTGAAACGATTAAGCCGTTTTTGAGATTAACGTGCAAAGACAAATAGAAAAAAAAGATAAGTTACGTGTTATATTACATTGGTAAATGTTCACAATAATATTTTTTTCATACATCTTCCATATACAGACATCGACCAGTTAAATTATTATTGTTATATGGTATAAATCAATGATTTAGGTAATTAGGCACAATGGCAGAAACTTTGAACTAATTAGTACGATATGGTTGTACAAAATGGGGATTTTGTGGAAACGATAACCTACCTACGACTCTGTGTTATCTGCCTTTATATTATATACGTCAAATGCTTAATAGTAGGTAGGTACAACATGAGACTATAATGGCGCATTGCTATAATAATTGAGTGTAAGCACGATGTTACCGGGTTCAATCCTTACTCGGGTTAATAATTTTTAATTCTCTGCTCTGATTAAAGCGCGGTGTTAAGTTCCGCCTGAAATTAGGTAAGTTTAGAACGCTTTTAGTTTTTTTGCACTACATTCTTCTGCCTACTTTTCTATACGGAACGTGCACCGAGTAAATTATCACGTTAAAGAGTATTTTTCTTGTAGAAATAAAATTCATTTACACGAGATAACACGGCAGTTAATACAATTTTCTAGGTACATTGTAAGCTAACAAACAGTGGACTAGGTTTAGAAATAAAATGAAGGGTAGATTTAAAATAGGTATACTAAGATTTACACGGATTTAGAACATTAGAGCAACTAAACGTTTCAGTTGCTTTTCATTCATTTATGTAATTGGTACCTAAGATGAAGCACGGGGTTAGGTTCCGCCTCTTAACCCGCAACGTTTCATCAATTTCGGTTGAAGAGTGGAGAACAGTGTCACACACTACACTATTTACAGATAAGTACGCTCTGAAAATAAAAATAATTATATAACTTTTACAAAGTAATCCTATATCTAGCAGTTACCTATATCTTAACATTTCTTAATAACCACGAAGAACCTTTAAAGTTCCGAGCCCAAATCCAAACAATCAACACAAGAGCAACAAAAACAAACATAACATTTGAGAATCAATTGTCGTAAGATAGTTTTTCAAAAGCGTCCGCGAGTGGGCGATGATAAATCAAACAGCGTTACGTTTATTAATTAGGTTTCTAGTTGGTAGTGCAAGCGCCGCCCGCCCGCTGACGCCCGCTGACGCCCGCTGACGTGACGACTTGGCGCCAGAATCTTTTCTGTGGCTTTTTTACATTGTTTTCTAGGCGTGGGTATATTTTTGTAT
Source organism: Dryas iulia moderata (assembly GCA_019049465.1). Lineage (NCBI taxonomy): Eukaryota > Metazoa > Arthropoda > Insecta > Lepidoptera > Nymphalidae > Dryas > Dryas iulia. Next base: position 16,253,657 of record CM032424.1, on the reverse strand, counting down.
TGCGTCCTCTGAAACGCTCTTACTGTTAGTGAAGCGTTATTTAGCATTTTAATTGTATCTACATATATCTGAACGTATGGCTTAGCGGTTTAAGCACTTGGACATTTTGTAAGACGCGCAGGTTCGGAACATGATGGGTTCAAATTTTTATACGTTTTCAAAAAATATTTTTCATAAACAAAGTTTGTGAATAAAACAGGACACAATTCAACGTGTAAAATAAAAAAAAAAACAACTTAATGCTTTTTTCCGCCTAGGCGGGTAGTAGTGATACAGAAAACAGTATCAAGGTTATCCGTTCTCCACTTTCCGCCACGTTCAAAATCGATACGGAGTGGCGGAGTTCTACGCTGCTTTTTAATATTTTACCAGAACGAAGAAATGGAAATAATTCAAATATAATCATCGAACCTACAACTACTATTGCGCGATGGTGAGGTATTGCTCAAATATAAAGATATTTATTAGATTTTCCCATGCCTTAAATTTGAGCCCGTAACTATTGTGTACATTTAAGGACGTTAAAACTGTGCCACGATGGTGCCATAAATAAAATATATATTGTATGTACTTACGCGTATATTTTTAAATAGGTAGGTACGTAAATACACATCTAAAACCAATGACAATTATAATAGTAAGTAGGTATTCTATTAAAGCGGTTTATTACTTTACAATACTCGCAATGTCAACATACCTATATATAAGTGTTTAAATAACTATTTATTATTAACTTAAACTAACCTTTAATAACAATTATAAGGCACTTATACAGTGTGATTAAGTGAGTAGGCATGTGTCATTCGTCCTCAATTATTTGTAAAAATACTTATATTAATAATAATTTTGGTACTGGAGTTTCCGTTTTTTAATCAGCCTAACAGTTTAGTGTCGAGAAACTCCATTCCCTACTCTCCACCAAAAAACAACTTCTTACAAGAAGGTGCAATAATCATTCTCTTGACCGAGAATCGAATCCACTACCAATAATAGATGCCCCACACCACTATTTATATGTACTTATAAGCACCTACATATACCCAGCATACTTTGTGAACATTCGGTTAAAACAAAAACTAAAACGTTGAAGTAGGTACTAGAAATTTCATAAAAAAAATAACTGGTCCGTATTTCAACCTACACCTCTAGAAATTCGTCAGTGTTCTAATTATTTCTCGACATGTTGATATCACCTATTCCCATTTATCCAACAAATTTTGGGGCAAAAAGTAAGAACAATCGCATTTATACTGCCGTTTCAAAGTTTCTCGACATTGTTTATAAAAAACAATTAATTTAATTATTAAACAATTATTGTTATTTCAACCAACTGACTGAAGTGAATATATATAATATAAATAATTTATACTCTATGCACCTGTACATGCAGTAGGTATACAAAGATAACGTACCAAGGATAATAATAAACGCACATTTTCCTGTTGTTAGTTGTTGCTCTTAAAAATAAAATACTTTGAATTTCAAACAAAGACACATTATTCTCGTTGTGGTTATATTCGTTATAATGTTTGTGGTAAAGCGTACCTATTTTAATTGTTTAATATTGACCTGTTACAAATGAAATTTTAGTATATATACCAAATTGTTATTTATATTGAAAATCAACGAACATTTTAAGGTTTATTGGTCTCTCTGTCTCTCTCTCTCTCTCATACAGAAGCGTACGCCTAGAATTTAGAATTAAGATACTCTGTTATCTACTTAACAGAAAATTATATAATTTTGTGTTATATTATAATTAAATTAAAATAGCACTTAAGATATTAAATACTTTAGAACTTTTTGAATATGTTTATTCAACTGAAGACCATAGAAATCTACCTTATTCCCTAATCTATACCTAAACAGCAAAAAATGTGGAACTTAACGCCGCAATTTATCTGACAGTACGTCGGAAACTAAAATATTACCACATTATATATTTTAACTGCGGTGTACGGTGCTATCTATAGCTTTAGTTAAGTATAGTAGTTTAATTTAACAATGGAAATTGGTTAGTTATTAATATGATCCTCAGCCGCTTGCCGGTTGCCGTTCGCCGCGCTGTCGACGCACCGGTATTGAAATTTAGAAAATATGATCTCGTAAACCGCGCGCTAATACAAAGAGCGGTGTGTGCCGATAACTAACCTGCCGTGTAACATCGTGTTATTGATACTAAATTATTGTAGACGGTAGGGGAAGGTGCAATGGCAGTCTGGGTTTTCTGAATGAGTTTCGAGTCGATTTAGATGTTGGACGCTAAAAATAATTAATCATTAATTCCTTATTTAATTAATAAATAATTAATAAATAATTTTATGTCAGTTATTTGCTATTATTGTTTTGTTTTGTATGCTGGATTTTCTGAAGTTACCTAACTCATATACCTGATATATACTTAATTATATTTAAAAAATGTATAATATATATTAATATGTATTTAAAAAAATACATCAATTTATTAAAAATAATATAAAATACTTAAAAATTAAACACATGTTATAACTATATTCTTATATTCAAAATTAATTTACTCACTATGAAAGATAAAATGTCGCTATCCGGCCATAGATGGCGCCAGTAGTACTGATTTCATTTAACGGTGAAATCTTATCGTAGCTCAAACAATAAACGTTTGGCAAATCACAAATTAATTTTAGACATATTATAAAAAAACTGAAAATAACTAAGAATTATATGATGTCTATAGATTAAAAACATATAATTTATATCAATTAAAGATGAATTTCGAAGGGCTAATTAAAATTAACCAGTTATTTTTACATTAAAACCGTATTAATTATTTATTATAACAATCTATCATTTTTAGTATTCGAGGTAAGAGAAAAGTCGGTAGATTGTCGCTCCACGATACTGGAGGAAGGTCACGTACAAAGCACGAGGACCCCCCGGAGGGCATGTATTGTGTGAGAAGATTGATACACTGTGAATGAAGCGAAATAGATACGTTGAGACTGCAGAGTTAAACGATGGTTCTCTTTTTCTTACTTTCTAGGGGCAGTTTGTAAATAACTTTATTTTATGTGGTATGATATTTAGTTTAAACGGTCATAGGTACCTACTAGGCAAATTGTAAAAGTAGTTTAATTAAAATATTAATAATTCAGGCCATAAATCGTACTGTGACGATTGTCTTTGTGGCTGGTGGTATAGTGAGTGCATTTTATTATGTAAGTGTTTACGTATTCGATTTTAATTTAAAAATCGCAAGCTTTCCTATTTGTACTAGAGAAAAAGTTTAAATTATTTTTCGTAAATAAAAAAAAAATGTTTTATGTGGTTTTGAACTTTTAGCCAATAGTATAAAATTATATTTATGAAAAAATATGCAGAAATAAATATTTTTTATAAGTTTTCATGAATATAGAATCAGTTTATTAATTGTTAGTTACACCGCATAAGTAGTTACAATTTGTATCAAAATATGATATCTATTTAAGATACAACAATCTACCAACCAAACATATACAAAAGCACTACAATAAAATGAATAACTTCCAAATAACACAACAAAGTAGGCATTGCGGGGAATTAGTGCAGCTTATCAACATTTATACCCATACGCCATACAAAGGTAGAGCGGACGACTACACCTACGCGTTGGTATCGCGGGCAGTGCACGGGCACGGCCGGCGCGGCGTCCGCTGATAAAACACTCACACACGCCACCCGCGCTTCCTATTGCGTTACAATAAATAATTACAGCACACACAACTAGAGATAAGGAGACGGTTGTCGATCGCACTGACGCCGATTGGTTACACCTGATGTGCACAAAAAATACACCGCTCTACGTAGAGTCATATAATACCACCGTTATTAGTAAACTGTTTGGTCGCCGGCTATTTGTTCAATTGTATCGCGTGACTGCTCGCTCTCGTATTATTTTGTTCTTGCTACCATTTTAATTATGATTCATTGAACAACAATTCTCGGTGTCTCCGCCTCTACCTCGCCCTATGATTCAAGTTTGGTGCTGAAACTCAGTCACACGTATTTATATGGAACGATCTATTTTTATTTAAACCTGAGGTTTAAATATGCGCTTTCAATAGCTTGTTGAGTCAATGTTTACGATATTTCTAAGACGCAATTAAACTGAACAGTTGTAACACGGTATATGCTACTTATTGTTTATTGTTAGAACAATATGTGGATGTTAACGCGACGAGTGTCCTAAAGTAACTAAGTGATTTGATTGTTGTCTATTAAAATATCTTTATTTATTTTTTTATATAAAATTTCACTAAGTCTTTCACTAACATCCAATTTTAGAAACAATAGACAAGTATTTTATAACAATATTTAATCGTATATGATATAAATCTGAAAAATTTAACTAAAAATAAGAGTATAATTGGTACTGTTTAATTTCATCAATGAAAAGTAATAGGCTGGGACAAGGGAGGCCAAGTCGGAAGCGTCTGGCTACACGTGCTCGTTGCGGGTTAGAGTTCGATTCCAATCTGAGGTTATATTTTTTATGGTTTTAATTCTTTTTTACTTGGTTTGTCTTGTAAAGTTCAGCTTTACAATCTACAATCTATCTTTAAGCTATAAATAAAGTGAAGAATCTATAAACAAAGAGGTTTCGCATTTAAAAAAATAAAAATCGTAATTAAAATATTAAAAATTAATAATAATTTTAAATATTTAATATCGCATAAGCGATTGCACAGAAATAAATATTTAAAATTAATAATAAAAAAATCTACACTGTTTATGAGCTTCGTTGGTTGTATTGGCTGATAGGTAGATTCACTTAGTTTCAATATTTTTAAATAAATCCTAATAATTTTTTAAATAAATATTGTATTTCCATTGATACTAGTAATAACTATACTAGCAGTACTAGATAATAATATTTGGAATAAATGTGCAAACATTACACAATATTATTTTTTTTTGGGTTTTTCTAATCGTTACAATAGTTACTTTATCTTCTTTTATTAATAATGGTTTAATAGTGAATAAATATTACCTCGTGCATCAATAATTTTTAATGCATAATAATTAAAACAATAAAACTCATAACGCGTAAAAATATTCTATAAATTATTACCAGAAACATTAAACTTATTCGAGATTTTTGCAAATATATATAATGTTTACAAAAATATAAGTTGCTTAACATATTTAATTGTAACTAAAACATACTATACCTACCTTTGGTTAACATATTCAACCAAATCAAGTCGTAAATATACCTTTTAGAGTTAAGACGTCACCGGTAGAGACACCCTAAACACTGTTTATCAAGTAATTAAAGATTCCAAGTTTGTCGATATTAACGAAGCACTTAATGTTGTGTATAAACAAGTGATTAGTGGAGGATAGGCGCCTATCACTTCCAAGAAAATTTCGTTAAACACCTCTTTGAATTCAAAACAAATATTTTTCTGAACAACTAATGTAAAACTCCATTTAATGTAGAGTCCACATTTCCTATAACGATATCGGTCATTCCATTTCAACCGTACAATAAAAACTCGTTATTTTTAATTATCACCAGAGTAAATAAGCTGTAATCAGTATTTGTGTTACAGTTCTTATACTATAAAATGTTATTATTTAAGTTCTATTCTATTTTAAACTTATAGAATCGTGGATAATTTGAGAATTCACATTTTGACACTTTTTTAACGATCAAGCTATAGCAGTACGTACCATATCACATAATTAAATTTCAATGTTTGATATAACTAATATAAAATATACGATTAATTCGTTCAGAGCGCAGTTCCAAAAATTATCTTGTTATGTAAATAGCTAATTAACCGCACACCTCGCTCATTTACAAAACATATGAACGATAAACTACGCAGTGGCCGATGTTATCTGTAGTGCGCTATAATTGGAGTTCATTGAGCAAATAATATCGAAATGACGAGCGTCACGCGGCTCTGAAGCGTAGCGCCGATGAGGAAGAGATAAACTCTACTTTCACTAATTTATTCACGCGCTTTCTACGAACTCTTTGAAACATCACGCACTGACCACTACAGACCGACTCGGCCGAACGCATCAAACGGCCCTATTACATTATCCACTCCAGACAGGCGGCGCTCAAAGAAGAATAAAATAAAAAGTAAAGAGAAAAGGCAAATGAATTAAAACAACATAATCATTTACGATTTAAGATGTTGAAAGAGAGCGGGGTTCCCCTCGACAAACGCAACTTTCTTTTAAGTCTGTGTATACCTGTTCCCGATTCTCAAGTGGATGAATTATATCCCGGGGGACTCGAGGGGAGATTACGAACACGAAGGTTATTTCTAATGAAGACGTGCTCAAGTTTTATTTTTAATGCGGCCGAGGTGATATCATTTTCACCTGTTTCAATTTTACAGTTTAACTTAACTTTTTGAGGAAAACTTTTCACTTTCGCGTTTTGCCTCCTCCCGCACTCTCTGAATATTTCAACTTTACATGTCTCAACTTTAATTTGGCACAAAGTGGAATTTATTTGTTGATAATAAAATAATGTAAGATAAAGTTCAGGTAAAACAAAATAGTATAGGAAGGCACAGAAACAGGGGTTAAATATAAAAATATAAAAAGCGCAAATAAACATAAAAGGAAAAGAAGCTTACTTAAGGCAGCGAGCCGCCTGGCCGAGGTGGTGGACGTGGGGACCTGCTTACTCCTCATGTCCGCAAGCCAACCGGCCGCCAAGGATTCGTACCAACCGCCAACTCCCATAAGCGAGCTGTGCACTTTCATCTAGCACCGTTCACACCACTAACGAGTTAACTAGTCACGCGACGCACTAGCCAGTAGCCACCGCACCGAGGCCGCCCTCGACAGAGAGCGTACAGCGTAGAGAGGGTAGAGCGTAGAGTCCGAGCGCGCTACTCACATCGGCAGGCGCCCCACACGTTGGCCAGGCTCCACAGGCGGTACGAGTAGCTGTCACCATAGCAGCCGAACATCTCATCGGTTCTCGCGACCATGGCCCGCGACGTCTCGCTGGCGGCGCGGCGCGCGGCGGAATGAAGCCGGCCCGCCTCTCGCCCCGCCCTGCGCCCGCGCCCCCTCCCGCCGCGCCGCCCGCGCCCCCCGCCCTGCCGCGACCGGCCCCCGGCACCCCCACCCCCACCACCTATACTTAATTAACCGAGTCCCGCCACGCACCGCGCACCGAGCACCGCGGACACGCGGACACGCGGACACCGGACCTTACACGTGTGGGACATTTTTTTACCCACCTTTGCTGTACCTGTCTTTATGTAAAGCTTTACATTACATTGTAGCACCTATATATGAAACACAAGAAATGCTTAAGTTTTGACGTTCATATTTCTAGGGTCAATATTTCAACAAAACATATTAATTGCCATTTTTACCGAGTCATAAAAAATAGTACACCTTTATAGACAAATGGATATATTAATTTAAATTATAAATTTAATACTACAAATATACTGTCAATATTGTGTATTTACTACAAAATCTGTAATTAATCTGAAGACTTAGCGTAAAGTTTTCGTTTGTTTGCAATTTTAGTAACGCTTCTGGCCGCTAGATGGAGTTGCGCGTTCCGAGATGATAAAATTCCCTTGTAATGTAAAATCAGTATTGTTTTGATGAGTAATATTGAAAATCTTATAATGATGGTGATCTTATAATGATAGCGATTATTGTACTTTCCTATTTTAAACTATTAAATTTAAATGTTAAATACGTACTATACTCGTATTTACAACTTCGCGCTTTTCCCACATAATAAAGTAGGCAAAGAAAATCATTCCGCTCTCCAGTTTCCGTCGAAATCCAAGACATTAAGTAAGCAGTATTATATATACTAGTCATTAAAATAGCACATTAATTCTATACTCATTATAATTTATAAACTTTGATTCTATGTATTGCAGTTCAAACTGAAAATTTATAAATTTCTGTCTTGATGATTCTGGCAAGGTGTTCAGGTTCGTACTTTGAAATATCGTAATAGCATTTGATTTTTTATACAAATTTCATGTAAAAGAGCAGGGAAATAACATTATCGGATGAGAATCGAACCCACAATCAATGAATTTACTCTCTTACGTATCTTTTAATTTATTTAAAAGTATTTATAAAAATAATTCTCACGCAACAATTATTAACTATCACACTTCACTTACCTTCAATATATTAACCACCCTTACTGTATCACTTATACTGGTAGAACAAGCAGCTTATATTACCTATTACAATAAGATATATGGGTTAATTATTAACCGCTTGTGTTTTATTAAGTGAATGCTCTTCAAAAGAGCATAGCTTGTTTTACTTTAAACTCTATCCTTTGGTGCTAAGATCTATATAATGCTTTAAGAATTATAAACCTTAGAATAATGCCACCTTTACACGTGCGACACACGTGTAGTCTCTAACAGTATAAAAGCGTAAAATGTTGTAAATTATAAAGGCTGTATAAAAAAATAATAAAGTAATTTTCTTCATTTCAAGTAAAAGAGTGTTTGGAAGTCACACCTACGTATTGTTTGTGATTTATGGGCTTCTATTGTTTTTGGAGCTTTTGTCTTTAAGGAATCATCACATCTGGTCACCTAAGATTGGGTTTGTGCAAAGTGGTTGCAATTTTTTTTTATTTCCGCTTATAGTAAGGTAGGTAGGGAGAACGTAGTTTTAGGGCACTCTGTTCTTTATTTCAGCTTTATTAGAGGCATTGCTTGTTGAGTGGCGGAACCCAACACCGTGACTGGTCTCACCAGACCACACATGGTACCTCCATGATTTTATTTACATTTGAATTTATACGTTCTTCTGCGTGTGTCCCCACCACCACAAATTTGTTATTATAGCATACAATTAAGCCATGAATGTATTTCTTATGTTAATTAATAGGAAGGTAAATGTAATAGTAAGGGCCATCATGCTATCATGGTGGAGTGGGACAGTGTTTGACTGCAATCGCGATTGGTCGTGGGTTCAGTTCCCATTCGGTGGGATGATCATAATTTAATTATTTTTAAGAAAAAGTGCGGCGTTGAGCTCCGACACTCAACAAGTAGCTAATATATCGAATTCATGGTGAAAGTTGAAAACAGAGTTCCTTCATACTAAGTTCTCTCTGACTACCCTGTAATGCGACAAAGGACGTAGTAAAGCTGTAGTAGTAATATTAAATACTTATTCATTATCATTAGTAGTAATATTAAATGCTAACAACAAAAATAAGTTGTAATATGCGTATAAGAATTTCGACGCAGCGGCTAGTAGAACGCATGGCTCAGTGGTGAGAGCGCCTGAACGGTATTCAGGAGGCGCGGGTTCGAATCCCGCTGCGTTCAAATTTTTATACGTTTTTTAAATGTCTTTTTCAATTTTCCTAAGTGTGGAATAACACTTTAAAAATGTTTAGTGTTAGCAAACTAGTGGTAGCGTCAACTAAGTTATCGTCGAGGGTGGTCTCGGGTTCAATCTCTAGTGAACAGATTTACGATGACTATTTTGAATATAATAAAATAAAGCTTTACATTACTTATTTTACTCGTTATATGTTTATGTGGTTTGTTTAAAGGGATTTGTGGTTTATTTATATCTGATGAATCGTAATTATTGTGTATGTTGTTTGTAATGTTTATAATGATTTTTAAGTAAACTATTTATTAGCAATGTATAATGTATATATTCCGTTTAATTTAGCCACAGTATTAAATGATAAGCAATATTTATTATAGGATTTTATATTAGCAATATAAAAAATTGATTAAAACAGAATTCAAACCTGTGATTTTAAAACATCGTTCTAAAAAAATACGTCATTACTTTATTTTTTTTCTAAATGATAATAATATATGTGTGATATTGGTTTTCCTTACTATTTTGGCATTTGTAAGGGTGGCTACCGGCACTGGCCCCACGCCACGTGTGGCGGCCCCCCCGCGAACACGTTTGACTCGCCGAAAAGTAAATTCGTTCGTGTTCGAAAACTGTTACAATTTATATGTGCGGTTTGTTTTGTAATGTTACTACGATGCGAGTTGGTGTTATAACTTTTTTATAAATTTCTACGTGCTTTTTTACTTTTTTTTTTGTTAGTAAGTATTATTAATGATTAAATATGTACATATAGGACGTGATATTAATGATTAAATATGTACAATTTGTGTGAAAAGGCGGAATTTTACGCTTTGTCGTACGTGTTTGTAATTACTTTTGCTGAGTGAGAATCGAACCCACAACCGCTTATCGCTTAGCGCTTATCGCGCTTAAAGTCAATGTCCCATTGCAACAAGACAATATTTTTCATTTATTTTTTTGGAAGCTTCACTTTTTTTCCATACAAAAGAGTAGTGACAATGTACCTAGTGTCAATACTCTCTGTCATCCTCTTTTCGCCCAAAATTAAAACATTAAATGGTGGTAACTCAATACCGCGCTTTGTAGCTTAGGTACTATAGCGAAGATATGAAAATAATTTTAATACAATCTTTCCTCAAGCGGGAATCGAAGCCACAACCAAACGCGTTGACAAGCATACTATGTTTCACTGTGCCACGATGGCCTCTTGCCTCTTCTAAGATCATTATATTCATTTATTACAGTACGTATAGACAATTCTCAGTAACGCTCCTCTCTTATGGAGCGCAATAAAGCTGGAACATCTGGCGCGAACGCTAACAGGTAAACAACTTGTACCTATCTACGTGTAATTAACTTACTTTATACTTTCAAGTTATTTGTTTTGAAACGAAACGTTTTAGGTTCGATACCTGTTTGGGATAAAAAATTACTTAAGTGAGGTAAAATTTGAATATGTGTTGAAATGCTTTTCATACATTAAATAAATTAAGTTGTATTATAAAGCGCTACAAATAGTTATTAATATATATATACGTATATTTAATAATAATAATATAATTTCATGTATTGTATGTATTTCATGTATTGAAATTGTGCCTACAATGCCCTTATCCATTGACTTTGAGATGTATGTCATATTAATTATAAGTTATGAAAGGAAAAAGAATTAATTTGATTTTCAAGCCTGGAAGATTGACTTTTGATAATAAAATTAAAAAAATAATATAAATTTTATTTAGAGTTTAAATTTCATACATAAAGGAATGAATTTGTATTTCACAATCTATTCCTATTATAAACAAATAGTGACAACGACGTCATCATGACGCATTTGGAAAGTTCTTGAGTCATTTTTGAACAAAATTCATGTGTATATTTAAATTTGTTTATATAATTATTACAATAGATTATAATTTTGTAAAACAAAATTATAAAAACTATTTTAAAGTAATTGATAGTTTTTTTAAAGAGACGAGTTTTTTTAAAGAGGCCGCAGTGTTTTACTGTATACTCAATGGCTGTGGGTTCTATGCCCATAATATTTAAGTATGTTTATCAAGATCTCGTGACAAGGCAGAGCGCGTCGTTGAGTTAAGCCATTCAGTAGATGATTTCTCCGTTTCAGACGTAGAGTGGGGGGAATGAAGTGTTTTGACACGTAGTTTTCCCTGTCTATCTTGTCACGCGGAAAAAAGTAAGAAAAAAAAATACTCTCAGAATATTTTTTTAGCGAAAAGGTATTATTACAATATTATTCGTATCAATGAAAGAGCCAATATATGTAGGCACATTATCTTAATATGGAATGAAAGCGATCTAATTCCGATAATACTCAATACAAGGTAACAATCGCCCGCATCACCTATTGTTAATGCAACTTTAACGGTTTTCGTGCTGCGGGAATTTTGTTTGAGAAAAATGCCAATTTATTGAAATTATTAATATATTGTGGCCAGTCGTGGCCCAGTGGCACAAGCGTGTGACTGTAAACGACTGGTTGTGGGTTCGAACCCACTCAAGGAGTGGAAATATTTGATATTTCCATTTTCTTCGCTCTGGTGTCGAGGTAAAACCCGGCGTTAAGTTCTGCCACTTAACAATGCCTCCGAATTCGGCGCAAGGTGGGGAGCGGAGTGTCTTAACACTAGGTTCCCTCTGCCTACCCTGCTGTGTGCGAGATACAGCGTGAAGCTAAAAAAAATATTAATAGATTTGAGGCCGCGTGGCGCAATTGGACAGCAACTCACTAAAAACATAATTGATTTTGGGTTCAATTTCCCCGTCCTGGTAAAGGTACGGCGTTAAGTGCCGCTACTTAACACGTAATATTTCGATTTCGGATGGAAAGTGAAGTAATGAACATCAACGCCATGTAGGTACTTAGTTTACCAAAGCGGAGAAATTTAAATATAATCAGTCTTGTCATCTGTGATTGTATATTTTTTGCGCTTTAATACCTAACATAAAGCGCTGCGTTAAGTTCCGCCACACAATAAGCAGGATTTCGTGTGGAAAATGGAGAACAAAGTGTTCTCTTTGATTACCCTACTATACGGGAAAAAGCGTTAATTTGCTAATCATTTCTTGAGTGGGAATCGAACCGACAACCACCACCTATAAAGTGAGACCCTATCACACTGCACCAAGATAACCTCAAAATACATACATATGTTAATATTTATCATTATAATATACAAAATTTTTTGTTACAACAAAAAAACACCGTAATCACAATCCAAACTTAACCAAACCATCATAAATACTCACGTTATCTAACATTTTCTGAAACTAAACTGTCAATGTTATTATTAGTATATGAATAAAAGATTTGTAAGTGAGAAGAAAAAACAGTACGTCAGTCAAGCTTATCGCAGGAAACGAACCCGTAACGTACCCGTAATATCCATTTAAAATTATCAGCATTAGTGAAGTGGCGATAAACAAGTGGAAATAGTGTAATCTGCTTACACTGAGGTTATCTACACCGACCTGCAACCCTTTGACAAAAAATGTCGCTTTAGTTATAGGTTCATATTTTGGTGAAATCATAGTGGTTTTTTTAGTTTTAACTGTTTTTTTTTTAATTTTACGTTTTTTCCTAAACAGCAAAATAGTCAGAGAAAACGTAATCTCAAGACACTCAGCTCTACACTTTCTGCAGGAATTAGAAAAGTTGAGTGGCGGAACGTTTTGATTTCGGAGGAAAAGTGAAAAATGGAATATTCTGGCACTAGGTTCTGTGTAAAATAACGTAAAGCGATAAAAAAATCGCTTGTAAAATGTTATATGGTAAATCTTAATTTTATATGGTAAAATACAGTGCCTACATTAATTATGTAATTTTACATAGTTTTTTAGTTGACATTTCTTTCAACGTTAACACGTACCTAGTGTTAAACTATGTAGTCAAATTATCAAAAAAGAACAGATAATCGTAATGTGTATATTTACTTCAGCTTTAGCTCGATTATATAAATCTTATATAAGACGAGTATCAGGCCTTTCTATGTCTATTTAAAAGATATTTAAATCTGAAAAATTCACATAGGTATTAAATCCTTGACACTAATTATAGGAGTAAATATAAGTAATTTAAACTAAAAAAAGGATATTCTTAACACTGACACATGACTTAATACAGTATTTAAAAGACGCCATCTCGTTTCCCAATAACGTTTTGTTGGTCCATTTGTACCGGTGTCCGGGATGCTGTGTAATCTGTACCACATGGATCGTTTTCACACGCGTTGATGACAATCCTAAGAGACCATTGTACTTTGTTATCACAAACAAGAGATTACTTAGGCAAAAGTCACTGTACATGACACTACGTCAGGAAGTGCAGACCATCTGGCGTCGTTCTGACATGAATATGAAGGAAATTCATCTCTATTTCATTATGTTTAAAGTATATTTAATTATGTTGAGAGAAAACAATGAACAATTAGCGTTTGTTGCAGGTCGGTCGGATGGCCGCCATATGACGGACGTCTGACACACAAAAAATGTATAGGTGTTAAGCTTTTGTCTCGAAAGCTTTCAATGTTTAGATAATTTATGATAATTTAATTGTCTTGTGTTGTTTGCAAAGTATGTTTTTATAGAAATTGTAAAAATACTTTAGGGAACACATTATTGTATTTAAGAAAAAGTTTAAATAACCACAATAATTAATAAAAATAATAAATGAATTTAGAGTGTGTTAGTTGCTTAACACAAAAACATACAAACTTATACATATATTAACATCATACAAACTTATATACATATTTTTACGTTCATTTTTCAGAATGTGTGGACATGATCGTACCTTTCTTGAAAATATAATTAATTCAATATTTATATTCGAAACGCACATATTTTTCGCAGCTGAATCTGTTTTCATAACGTCTGCACGCCTGTACAGATATATTGAAAATGCACCGTAACTACTGTAAATGATATCCGCTTTTATATTATACACGCTTACTACTAAACTATCCTTCACGCTTTTCCCGGATAGCGAGGTAGCCAAAAACGTCTTCCACTTTCCACCCTAAAATTCCTCCGAGTGGGAATCGAACCCAACACTATCATGTTTATAATCAGATGCTGTTACACTGCACCATGACATACTTATTAAACCGTGCTTTGGCTCATAATACGTCACGTGTTTAGGCCCCTGTATCGTTGGGCTCCTAACTACTTAGACTAAGAACTTAAAGAGATTCAGAGGCCACAGTGCTTAGAAGTTTTATTTATAGTATGTTAAATTCATGTAATATGCTTCTGACGGCTTATAATAGATAGTCTTCCTCAATTATAAATTTATCACCAGAAGATATTGACTCGTTTTTATATATTAATTAGGCATCGCAAGAAATTCGTTTAATATGTTATGACAAGATATTCGTTTAATATGATATGGACTATAATGTCCATACAACACTATTTAAAGATGGCGGTGCGTGGCGCCAAATGCTTTAATTTGCATTTCTATAGGAAGAATATTTTAAGCATTTATTACCTATAATATTATTTTATTATTACACATTTTACATTTTATATTACTCATATGTTATTTTACAAATTTAGAATGTAATAAGAACTTACCAAGAAAATCTTCAAAGTTTACCAATATGCACTTCACACATCATGAATATCACAATACAATAAATAATAGAATATATTTAAATTTCTTCGCATTTCAAGTGTTAAATTTACTAATTATTTATGCACTTTCCCGTATTAATTTTATAATATTCGTAATTTAATATCAATAATTTGCTGAGCGTCACTTATTCCACGCTACGCTCCCGCCAAACTACTTTCCTTTTTTTTTTAATTTTATAAAGTATAGTCGGCCAGTAACTCAAACAGCCAGTGTGCATTTAAAAAAAAATAAAAATATTAAAATATTATTTTATACGATTATTAATTTAAATTAAATTATTCAATAAAAATATTTTATATTCTTACATTTATTTATATATAGTATGTATTGTTAAACTACATCACTGCATACAATGGTAGTCATATCATACTTGTAATAGTAATAACAAGACTCATAAAATTAGTAAAAACATTAAATAAAAAAAATTAAACATCTATAGTCACGTCATTATTATCCATTTGAGAAGTGACGTTTGAATACTCCAACAAATATGTTTGTATTTGAAAAATATTTCTTTCAGAATTCAGTGTCTTATTTAGACAGTTCTAAATTTCTTGCGTCGGTTCTTCTCAGGTCTGAGGCATTCATTTTAGTGAACCGGTGGTAAATTGTTTGACGTTCAAAAAATGAAACTTGTAACTTCTTATTTTGAATAAAATTATTTGACTTTGACAAAAAACAGCGTTGTTTTTTGACGTCTCAAGCAATGTAGATGAAAAGAAGTTTTTAAGTATTCTTCTACCTACGCTGTAAGCAAGTGGAAAATGTACAATATCATAGCGATATATATACTAAATATACCTTCATATATCAGGTACTTAGTACTATATGTAGCCTAATATATATACATATGTTAATATATTACAGTAGTAAGAGAGATGTCATAGAAACGTTTATTTATTTAATAATATGAGTAACATTTGTAGTTACACGGCGCGGCGCTTGACTCTCTGCCAGTACTACGGTGCAATTATAATAATTACGTGTTATAATTAACTTGCCTATTTATGACATACCTACATTGGTGTGTATCTTTCTATGTATATTTTTATATTTTTTTATTTATACTTATATGCCTAGAAGAAAGAAGACAGAAAAAATCGTGTGTGAAATCGCCTTGACATCTGGCGCATTAAATGACGGAACCTAACGCCGTGCTTTTTCTAACTAGATAAAATGGTTTTTAATTTTTTTGTTTATCTCTCTGCGATAGATGCATTTCACTTACAGATATTTCATGTAGGTCATTACATTATGGTGTTTAAGTGTGGCACTCGAAAACGTTAATTAAAGTTAAATTGGAATTAAAATTATATTTATACATACATATGTTTGTATCAATCTAACAGCAGTTAAATGCTAATTTAAATATATGAGTGCAGTATTAAATTTAATTATATTATTAATACCGGTCCACTTTATTAATGGGGAACGGAGTGTCTTGAAATTGGAGAGAAGCTCCTTTTCTATAGGTCTACAATATATAATATTAATTGATTAAAATATTTTTATTTTATTTTTTTCCTTATACATATTATTGGAAAGATCTTAAGTCACATCATTAACAGTTAATATCTGAAATATTTTTTCCTCTACATTCCCGTGAAGCGTCGCGACGCTCGGAAGTTTGGCTTTGTCGTAAAACTACCCCACTATTGTTATTATTTGTTGATTAATTACCATACTTCATGGCGATGACGCGTCAAATATCGAAATGAGGGGATGGAGGGACGACACGAGACGTTCTTATTGCACAAAGTGGCTATTTACTTTGCATTTTCATTCTTCTAGCTTATTTAGAAAGAACTTATGTTTTTTTTAATTATTATTATTTGTTTTTTTTTCAGCACAGTGGGAGTAATTTCAATTAACTTAAAAGTTTAATATATACCTATTTAATATTATCTACTATTTACCTAATATTGTTCACTGACGAAGAAGATGGTGGGAGGTTCAAGCCTACGTAATAATTTTAATTATCTCTAGGTAAGTAAAGGTAATACCAATACAATTAACATAATAGTAGGATGAAGAGTTATGAAACAATTTTTGTCATCATTTAGTTATAAAACTCGATAAGGAATGTAAAATGTTATATATAAATATAACACGCGGAGCGAAAACTTTGGACGTCTTTACAGAAAATTTGGTTTGAGAATTGGGGTGGTATCGCAGAATTTTACAAATTAATGCATTATAAATACTTTGCTTTTGCGTACATTTTTAAATAAAGTTACTTTATTTAAAAGCGTTTGTAAAATCAAAGGTACATGTTGCTTTTGGAACGCTTATTTTACGTGTTAATAACATCTCTAAATCTTGGAATAATCTCACTTTTTTAAAAGCATCTCCCCGTATAACTCAGTAGAGAAAACCAAGTATTAAATTCTCTGTTTTCCATTTATTATTATTTCAACAACTAAGCTAAAGAAAATATATTTTAGAATAGAAATACATGCAATGAACTATTTTCGTGATGTTTTCCCTCAGGTAACGGCCGGCGGGATGTGGTCAGCGGTGAGCTATTATATTCGTACATATTTTTATATTTAGTACTAGTTTTATGTCTGTCTGTGTTCGTGTGTGCCAAACAACACTGTGGGAACACGTGGATTTGGATTAATAGGGCTTTTAATTATAACGAAACTGGCTCAGGAGAATACTTATATTTTTTTTCGACAGTCTTGTTTTCCATTTCTTTGCTTTGTTTTTCTTTTATTTTTTAGCTTCACGCTATATCCTGCAAACGGCAGGGTAAGCCGAGGGAACTTAGTGTTAATACACTCCGTTCACCACTTCCAGCCGAGTCCTGGAGGGGTTGCGTGTTAAGCGGAACGTAACGCCGCGCTTTGCCTCTATACCAGAGCGAAAAAAATGAAAATATTAAATATTTCCACTCCTCGATGGGGATCTAACTCACAACCAGTCTAGTACAGCTTTACAGTTACACTTTATGCCTCTACGGCACGACTGACCCTTGCTTGTTTGCTTGCTTTGCTTTGGATTCCGTCACTTAGCTCACAATATTCCGATTTTGCGCTGAAAAGTGGAGAACGGAGTGTCTTAACACTAGGTTTTTTGACTTTAGTATACCAGAAAAAACACGTTTTAAAGTTATTCACATAACTTTTATTGTAGTTAACATTGTACATATATATTGTATTCAACAGTAGTTTACCTATATTAGTAGTTAGACCAGTGATTGAATGTACACAAACGCGCTCAGATGCGTGAGCATGCCCATTGCCCTTACAGGCATTACGGCTGTTAATGATCAACAACCGCGGCCTATTAGAGCGTGCTGGTTAAGCCAATCAATCTCAAATTTGTGATAACAGTATTAGTCGAGTACTGAATTGCCAGTGAGAAGGCAATTCTCGGTAGGAATTGTGTTTCTATATGAAGATGTGAATTAAAGAATTAGAAATTTAAGCCTGACGCGATGTAAGTATCTCACTGTCGATGATGAATGTGGGTCGATTCCTACTCTGGCGACATTACAGTTAAAAAAAAAATTAAATAGCTTCACCTATATCCCGCACACCAGCAGGTTATGAGGCAGAGGGAACCTAGTGATTAATACATCCGTTCCCCACTTTCTTCGCCGATTCGGAGGCTTGGGGTTAATTGGTCGGAACTAAACGCCGCTCTTACCTCGACACCAGAGCGAAGAAAATGGAAATATAATTCCACTCCTCGAGTGGAAATCGACCCACAACCCAGTCGTTTTACAGTCCACATTCTGTGCCACTGGGCCACGAAACCTTGGCCACTACTGGACATTAAGTCAATATACCTATATAGCAATTGTAAGAGCTATAGCTGTGATGTGAGAAGTTTCCCAGCCCTTGGGAAGTTTTTTTTTTTTTTTTTTTTTTTTTAGCTTCACGCTGTATCCTTGCGGGTAGTCAGAGAGAACGGAGCGCCAAACGCTACGGTCCCTGCATACTTCTTTCCGCCTCGTCCACAGTCATCAACCTCTTCATACACGCCCTCCGGTGGGCCGTCAGGCTTTTTTACGTGACCTTCCCCAGTACATCGATACTGTGTTTTTCGAAGTCCACCCGAGTCGCCCCCTTTCCGCTTACCACTCACTTTTGCTTCATAATCTTTGCTTACCATTCTTCCCTCACTCATCCTCTCGACGTCCTCAAACCACCTGAGCACGCCCTCTTTCATTCTTACTATGGACGTTCTCGCTAATACCTGCCATTCTGTGTATCTCTTCGATTGCGGACTCGGTTCAGCTAAGCTGACTCCGCCATCTTTCGAAAGATCTCATCTCCACACTTCCTTTTCTTTCATTCTTCTTCTGCAATACCCACGTTTCGCTGCCGTATAGCAGCGTCGGTACAGCATGCATTGTGCACCTAAAGCGTGGCGCTATGCTCACGTTCCGCCGTCGCATCAACGGCAGGCGGGGCACCGTTAACCCTGTTACCGGCTCCACACCCCCCCCCCCCCGCAATACGCCTATTCACATCCATATCATACTTCCATCTCTGCAAACATCCTTCCGGCAAAAAAAATTATTTAAAATATACTTTAAATTTTAACATATTAAAAAATACCACTTCATTCACTTGGTTCTAAATTTCTTTCTGTTCCCATGATCTTACATTCTGTTCTTTCTTCGTCTCTTCAAACACCAGAATCTTAGTTTTACTCCATTCAGGCGAGACCCATTATTTTTCCCCCATCTTTCAGGATGGTGACCAAATGCCTGCAACTCCATTCTGATGATGCAATAAGCATCTCATCATCGCGTAACAGCATTTTACCTTCAAGTCACCCCTTTCCTCCCATATCGCCTTTGTTTCACTCCGTGGAGACAACTATCCAAGTACAATGACGCCAAGCTGACATGGCACAACCCTGTTTGACACCTGATTGAATATCAAACCGAGGCTACATGCCAGCTCCTACTCTACACAGGCTAGTGATCTCGGTAAAGAGTACTTGACAGCCTGCACAGGGTCCGTTCACATTGTACCGAGGCATTCTCTCCCATAACTTCTTTCGCACATCTGTCAAATGCCTTCTCCAATCCACAAAAGCACAGAAAACTTTTTGTTTACAGCCAAAAATTTTTCTGTGATCATGCGGAGGGAGAAAGATCTGATCCATACCCCCTCTCCAGGTCTAAAGCCTCCTTGGCCTCCACACAACCCTCTCCCAGGATCTCTTTGCATTCTTCTCGCTAAAATTTTAGCATAAAATTTTACTACTAGCAATCAAACTGTAGCCCTATAGCTTGCCCCAGTCTATCTGTGTGAACCTTTGCTTTATACAAGGCACGATGACTGCGCCTCGCCAATCATCTGGGACCTCCCCTTTCTTCCACATAAATTGGCACAGATGAAAGAACGGTCCAAGACGCGCGGCCCACCATTTGATCATTCTCAGTAGTACTCCATCTGCCTCCCGCTGCCTTACCACTTTCAGACTTCTTATGGCACTCTCTACTTCTTTTATACTGATTTCGCCGTCTGCTACATCAAGATTCAGCATATCGGCTGTTCTTGAGCCGAGCGTCAATCACATTCATACTCCCTTATAGAATTCCGCCATGTTGCAAACTGTGTTGTTCAGTTAATATCTCACCGTCCTTCGGAAAGCACCCCTTTCATCTGCAGGTTGACTGAAGAACTCCGAGAATCACTAACGTCTCTCCAGAAAAGCTTCGTGTTTTCTCGGAAGTTGTTTCGTCACCTTTCATCTCTTTCATTCTCCGACTTTTCACGCTTCGCCCCTTAATCAGTGCTTTCGTTTGGTGCTTTTGGCAACTTGTACTCTTTCGTCTTGATCTCTCTCATCTTTGTATCTACCAAGGCCTTTATAATCCTGCCATGCTTTCTCTTTCTTTCTACGGCATCTTTCACTTCATCATCCCACCATTCATCACGCTTTTTACTAAAGCCTCTTTTCACAGTAACCACACACTCTGTTGGCTGCTTCGCATACTATTCCTAAGATTCTGCCACATACTTCGACACTCTCATTTCTATTTCGCACTGTCTAGGCTTCTGGAAGCCCTTTCTTTATATTCCTCTTTAATTAGTGGATCTTGCAGCTTCCAGCTTCTTATGCGGTATTCGCCTCCAGTTTGGACACTCTGCGGCGCGCCACCTGTGAACAGACCCTTATTCTAGTAACAACCAGATAATGGTCCGTTCCCAAGTCGGCACCCCTAAACACACGTGTGTCCATAACTTGGTTCCGAATACGCTGGATCCACCAGGAATAGTCATCTACTTTTCTCTTCCCATTCGCTCCCATTTGTACTGATGAATTTGTTTTGTGGTCAAACATCGGTTTTCCACAAACAAATCTTCTCCTTACAAGTTCCACAATAAGCTTACCCGCCTCATTCACTCTCCTTCACCGTACTTCCTAATATAGCTGTACCGACCGCTCGGTTCCGACCCATCCTTCCAAGTCCCCGCACCCTATTAACTTTTCCAGTCGCTCTTCGCTCACCTATAACGCCCCTGACACTCTCCCAGAAAACTCCTCTAGCTTCGCCTGATAGATCTGAGGATACTGGCTCGCGGCCCGCTTACAGAATATCTTGTATCCCCAGCTTAAAGCGAACCCAAAGGAGCCTCGGTTGATCGCCTTGGTATTCCACCATGCACCACCAACGAGAGGACAGCAACACACTACCCC
This sequence comes from Dryas iulia moderata, assembly GCA_019049465.1. Lineage (NCBI taxonomy): Eukaryota > Metazoa > Arthropoda > Insecta > Lepidoptera > Nymphalidae > Dryas > Dryas iulia. The sequence continues at coordinate 16,231,996 of CM032424.1, read as the reverse complement.
TGACACCCGCGATCACTCTCTGGTACGCCGCCCAAGAGCTACGCGACTGCCCGGCAGATCGGTAAGTGTTTTTACTTGCCCTTCCTCTGGTCTCAGTCACACGATCACATCCAGATCTCTTATCATCCATCACTCTAGTAATTCTTCATCTTCTGTTCCATCCACTCCTCTTACATTCCACTTAGCTATTTTGTAGCTCCGTCCTCCACTTCCCGCCGTCTCGACATGTCGTGTCGGGTGGCGGTCCCAACGCCCGCACCGTCTTTTCTCCCCCCTCCCACTTCTCACACCAACGGGGCGCGCTGGTGCGCGTCGCCTCGGGGGGGACGCCCTAACATACTGTGGGCCCTGGTGTACGTGGCGGATGGAACCTTGCAGCCCTAACAAGTAGGGCTGCGGGGATCGCTACGGCAAGCATTCCATCATGGACCCTTGGGAATGTTTATATATAAATGGTTTTCATTCCTTCACTATTTATTAAGATAATTCTCGGCTTTGAGTTCCTTTATCCAACTCATAATGTGTCGAAGTAAGGAAGTATATTGTCATAAGGTTCACTTTGCATACCATGTTATGTGGGAAAAAACTTAAATTAGTAATAAAAAAAATTACATTCAACGTACAAATCTAAATCGTTCAATTTCACCACCTAATACGCTTACAATACTGAATATGCCTAAGTAAAAATTAACAAAAAAAAACAAATAGACATAACAAAAGCTGCCCACATTAAAAAAAATCGTAAGAAATACCAACAAGATAAAGAAAATGAGACTAGACTCACAAAGACTAATTAAAGCACCGCGCGACTGCACCGCGACAATGCATCCGCATCTCAGCGGTTTATGTGGCGTGAGATATGTACCTATTGTTTTTGTTTTTTCACTTCCGGTACTGAAGGATTAATGGCAGGAATTTGGCGAGGAGCCTCTTGCTTAAAAGTTTTCTCTTGTGCCGCCTCCGGCCGCGACGGTCTTCGATGCTGCCTAATGTACTAGAGTAGTAAGAATACTGGTGTAAGGTGTTTTACATGTGCATATATAATATATTACCAATATACAATGTATTAACAAGACATTGAGACTGATAATATCATAAATGTACATGTCTGTTTGTTTGTCTGTTACGTTAATCTGGACTAATTTGGATATAATGGGCAATATGGAATGCACATAGTTGAAGATCCAGGTTCAAACATAGGCTGCCTTTATGCAAAAAAACGATCCCTAAGGACCTGAAATAAGTATGAAAATTAAAATTAATGCGGGCGAAGCTACGAGCGAGTCACTAGCATATTATTTTAATTAAAACTTAGTAGGGCACGAGGATAAGGTTAATAAAACTTAGTATTAAAACTTAGTATCAGTTTTGAAACAATAAATATTTCATGGCGGAACTCACTGCGGCGTTTTACCTTACTAATCTAAAACTAGAAATAAAAAAAAATAACTATGGCTATTGTTAAACCAAATATTCAGACAATTATACACTGTCCCACTATGCCACGATGGTATCTTAAATATCATTAAACAAACATTTTAGATGCCCTGCATTTGTCAAACACATATTTTACATATTATAGTGTTAATTATTATAATATATTTAAATAGGTATACAAGGCTCACCTTTGGCGTGGCGCACTGGCACCGGCGGTGTACGTCGTAATGGAAAGTAAACGAGGTGTGGCTGGTCGGCGCCGCGCCAACTGTGCCACGGCCTCTGCCACGTGAGGGTTGAGACAACAATTCTTCTTATTTTCATTTTAGCTTCACGCTTTTTCCCGCATAGCAGGTTAGTGTCAAGGCACTCCGTTCTTTCATTTTACGCCCAAAATTGAGATATTGTGTGTTGAGTATTGGAGCTCCAAGACCAAATTTTGTCTTAGATACCAGAGCGAAAGCATCAAAGTAAAATTTTAAACGGAATCTATAATCAATTATAAACCTTACTCATTCACAAATTACCTTTAAAACCAAAACCCATTCTTACCACACAAGGAACAGATATAAACTAGAAACACCTAAATTTCGAACCAAGTACGGCATAAAAACTATTTCATTTGAAGGAGCACAGCTGTATAACTCTTTGCCTCTAAATGTTGTCAATTCAAAATCTCTTAATATATTTAAAAAACGATTAAGAACCCATATATTAGATGATTTCACTGATATTGTTTAATATCACTACTGTTTATTATTTGTAATATCTAAAATGTAGTTATAATTTTAAAATTTCCTTTGAAAGCGAACTGTGATCTTTTTGGAAATAAACTTCTTTATAACCAATTACGTTTACAGTCAGACGTTGTCCTACTTAGCCAGGATGGGATTTTTAGAATGGATTTCTTTATAAGGCTTATATTAAGGCTGCCATGTTTTTTTATTCGAACCAATTAAACTACTTAAGTCATGGACATCGAGATGCGAAAGGCGAGTTAGTCTGTTATATACGTTAATTCCCAGATATTGTTTTATTTATGGATAAAATAATCCATCATTAAGAATGCACCTACACTGAACTCAAATCATATTATTTCCACGTATTTTTTTTCAATTAAATATTCTTCTACAGAGTAATAAGTCTTACCTATTAATATTGTTTTTATAGTGATGTTAAATTTCTGTGGTGACAAAGTCTAAAACAGGTTGTGGAATTTTGTTATAGATGCTTATACACAGACCCACAAAATATTTACTTATTTAACTATATTACGTCTTTATGCATCTTTAGGTTACAAAACTGTTCTGAAATATCAGAAGATAATCACTAGATAGTATATAGCTCTATAGTAAAATACCTTAACCGTATAGCAGGGTAATCAGAGACAACCTAGTGTCATGAGACTCCATTATTTTTTTTTTGCTTCACGCTGTATCCCGCACACAGCAGGGTAGACAGAGGGAACCTAGTGTTAAGATACTCCGTTCCCATCTTTCCGCCGAATTCGGAGGCATTGCGTGTTAAGTGGCGGAAATTAACGCCGCGCTTTGCCTCTGATATCAGAGCGAAGGAAATAGAAATATTAAATATTTCCACTCCTCGAGTGGGAATCGAACCCACAACCAGTCGTTTACTTGTGCCACTGCGCCACGACTGGTCCCAATACTAGATTCTTTGTTTTATGATTATATTTAAATTATTTTCATTTTCCCGCTCTCACACCTTTGATAAAACACAACGTTGAGTTCGGCCAAAGATCTTGTGAAATGTCGCAAAAACGCAAAGTCTTGATTTCAGACGGATAGTAGAGGTAAATAGTAATTTACTTTTCTTTGAGGTATTTCCCAATATTGATCATATAAAGTGACTCATAACTTTAAACAGATTATAAATCGGTGTAAATTCCCTTTCGTAAATAATCAGACAATTGTTTTTAATATTTTATTTCTAGTAATTATTGTAATGTAAATAGGGTTCAAGTAATATTTTGTTTTTTGGAGCTTCACGCTTTTTCTGCGAAACAGGGTCATAGAGGTCCTGTTTAGAGACACTACCTGTTCTTCATTTTACACCTGAAATTAAAACTTTAGGAACTCAACGTCGTACTTTGTCTTAGGCACCAGAGCCGAGAAATGACAACAGCGTTTGACTATAAACGTCTGTCCCATTGCGCGACGATGGTCACAATGAAATTTGATGGTCACAATATTTGACACTTCTTTTTTATAAACAGAATCAAGTAAATTATTGCTTGAAAATTCTTGAATTTTCGTAATAATGTCAAAATTTCGATTATTGTTTAAACATTTTAAAAATCACATTATGAACGTCATAATAGTGCAATTGAACATCGGGTTCTGACATTAAAAACCGAATATCTTTTTTGAGGGAGAACAGAGTGTTCATTACTGACTATCATGTGTATATATTTTAAATATGTGTAGTAGATGAGGGTGGCTGTAATAATTCTTTATCTTTGTATATTCCGTACAACGTAACGTTAGCTAATTGCATACTGCACGATTTGCACGTGGAAGCGCTTTGGAGTAACTCCGAAAAAGACATACAATATAGGCTTCAATTTCTACTCTATCTCTATTACAGTTTAATTGTTTTTAATACTCCGTCGCCAATACCTACCATCAAATACAGCGATGAGTCTTGACACTGGGTCTTACTCTTGACTCTAGTTGACACTGGGTCCTACTTAACCCTAAATTTTTAACTAATTAAGCATTTAAGCATAGGATAAAAAGGCAGGTATCCAATATACCCACATACGTATTAGTATAACAAAGAGCAATCAATCAGCATCGTATCGTCTTCCCAGAAGTGTTCACCGCAACGTGAGTAGCGTCGATCCTTCACCTCCGCCCTGAGATAGCACGCACACAAATAACTATTGACGTCACACAACGGTAAATATCACAGGGGATCCTTATTGCGAGGTGTCAGAGTCCATTTTCCTATGGCCAGATAAAGCTTTTCACCTACGACACAGCCTCGACGCCCTAATTCGAGAATTAAAATACGCAATATTGTAAAAAAGGCAATTAAACTAACTTGTTTTTCTTTTGTTTCCGTTTTACGCTTGTTCCCAAATAACATAACAAGGTCGTTATTGTCAGAGTCAACCTAATGTCACGACACTCCGTTTTCCACTGAATTAATTTTGTTATTGCTTTCTTATTAGTCGTAGAGAGTTAATGAACTAATTTGATCCAAGAATTGAAGTAAGTAAGCGCACATATGTATATACGTCTTAAAGTGTTTCCGCATTTTATACCATTTTCTCAAAACTTTGACAAATTTCGTTATTTCAACGCGAGTAACAACCATTGTGAAATTTCTTTGCATATAAAAATAAATATAAGCCTCCATGGACTTAAGAGCCTAAAGTATGAAGCTCTTTTTTATATATTACTTATTTATAAGTTTAACTTACTGAATTACACTATAAAATATTATAATAATATTTATATCTTAAACGTCAGAATATAATAAATATATGTTGAACTTTCGATTCCTTGGTTATTTATTTTTTATCTTTGAGCTTTTTCCCACAACATAACTGGTGTGTCAGAGACAACGTAGTGTCAAGACCTTTTCCCATTTCCGCCCGAAATGAACATATTGGTTGTGTAAAGGCGAAAGTCAATGCCATATTTTGTCTTACCAAACCGAATAAGCCAAAATAATTTAAATACTTTATTTATTTAGCTTCACGCTGTATCCCGCACACAGCAGGGTAGGCAGAGGGAACCTAGTATTAAGATACTCTGTTCCCCACTTTCCACCGAATTCCGAGGCATTGCGTGTTAAGTGGCGGAACTTAACGCCGCGCTTTACCTCGATACCAGAGCGAAGAAAATGTAAATATCAAATATTTCCACTCCTCGAGTGGGAATCGAACCCACAACCAGTCGTTTACAGTCACACGCTCGTGCCACTGGGCCACGACTGGCCACATAATTTAAATACTGTACATAATAAATACACACTTAGGTCTTATCAACGTTTAAAATAGTGAAGTAAAACTACGCAATGCCGTGAAATAAGGCGTTAACCTTCTACAGCGATTGATAATGTTTTTATTATATTCGTGTTCTGATTGAGCGCTATCGGGGGTCAAGAAGAGCAAGACTTCCTCTCGTCGTAAATATGTGTCACCTGCCACTGTCTCAATAAGACTGTTTTTATGTAAATAGCTAAATATTGAGAAATATTATATTTTTTTACGAAAACTCGCTTTACTACGCATGGTACAGAGAACTCAGTCATCTGGTTCGTTTTCCGAATGGCGTGATTCAACCCTGCCCTCTGTCCAAAGCAGGAAAAGATCAATAATTGATTTCAGAAGTGGATATCGAATGCATAACTAGCTTCTTATTATATTATTTAAAAGTATTTATACATATATACACATCCATACTAATATTAAAAACGAGAAAGTCTGTCTGTCTGTCTGTTAGGCTTTCACGGCTAATCAATCGGTCCGATTTGGATGAAGACCAGAGAATTGAAATTGAAGACCCAAGGTCAAACATAAGCTGCCTTTTTTTTTCAAAAATCTACCTAGATATTTGTATAGGGGGTGAAATTTTATGTATTAATTGTATAATGACACAGGCCAAGCACATGACATAGCTAGTAATTGACGGATATACTTACCTATTGTTGTAGATTACGTACATACATACATATATATATAATATTTTAAAATATTCGTAACAGAATAGTCCTATTTTAATTTGTATTTCAAGGATGTATAGCGTTTCCATGCAGTTTATGCTTGTAAGTCGTTCGATTCCCACTCGTGGTAATATTTCATATTTCCATTTTCTTCTCTTTGGTGTCGAGGCAAGCCGCGGCGTTAACTTCCACCATGTAACACGCAATGCCTCCGAATTTTTTGTTTGAGTGGAGAACGGAGTGTCATAACACTAGGATCCCTCTGCCTTCCCTGCTGTGTGCAGGATACAGCGTAAAGCTAAAAAAAAGTTAGAGTAGGTATAGACTTAGTGTCAAGGCACTCTGTATTACTCTGTATTGAACGGTAAAATGCAATGCCGCCGTTCATAGTGACCAGAGCGAAGAAAAGAAAATCTATTTAATTAGTATACCTACTAATCAACTGCTAATCCAAAATCATCGCGTTTACAGTCAGACGGTTTCCCTTTGCGGAAAGATGGCCTCTAACCTGTTTTTTCTGTGTAAATACTATGTAATTTTTAATAATCTAATCTAACAAATTAAAATAACGAATTTATTTTTAACTAGATGAGTATTGTGGAAAACCAGAATTTTATCATTAGAATAAACATATATTAATGTATCTAATTCAAACATACATTAGATAAACTATTAACATGGAAGTATAAAAAAAAATACTTTAAAAAACCCATTGTTCTATTTCAAAATTATATTTATAGCTTTTGACGTCAATGTGACGAAAATCTAACACAAAAAAACACAGAATTTCTAATGTTATATTTATTTAATCATTGATCATTTATAAAAAAAATAATTTCACTAAATTTAAAGATGATTTTTTTTGTCATGATGTGTTAGCCTATAATTGAGATATACTGTGTAATAAGGTTTATATAGATGTGATAATATAATTGTATTATAGTATATAGCGTTGGCTTCCCAATAAATAAATAAATAAATGATGATGAGTCAGTTATTAATAATTATACTTAGATTATAAATATTGTATTCAAAAATAGTACGTATATGATGCTATTGTGGCGCAGTTATAAAGCATTTGACTGTAAACAAGAGTTGTTAGTTGCGGGAAGGATTATCTCTTTAAGAAATGTTTTTTTATAGCTTCACGCTGTATCCCGCACACAGCAGGTTAGGCAAAGGGAACTTAGTGTTAAGACACTCCATTGCTCCACTTTTTATATTTATATTATATTTAAGTAATTTTCACTCTCCTGCTTTGGATTCAGATAAACCGAGGTGCTAAGTTTCGCGACATAATATTTTAATTTGAAGCAGAAAGTGGGAAACAGAATGTATAGATCATAAGTTCTCTTTGACGGAAAAAATCTGTTTTTTTTTTATAGCTTCACGCTGTATCCCGCACACAGCAGGTTAGGCAAAGGGAACTTAGTGTTAAGACACTCCATTCCCCTCTTTCCGACGAATTTCCTTCAAATTCGTAGGAAAGTATTAATAAAAAAATATAAACCGTTAGTAATCATCCATTAATAAACATTAACCATATATTTTTTTTCTTTTAGCTTCACGCTGTATCCCGCACACAGCAGGGGAGGCAGAGAGAACCTAGTGTTATGACACTCCGTTCCCCACTTTTCGCCGAATTCGGAGGCATTGCGTGTTAAGTGGCGGAACTTAACGCCGCAATTTGCCTCAACACCAGAGTGGAATGGAAGGCGGAAATGGAAATATTACCACTCCTCGACTGGGAATGGAAACCACAACCAGTCGCTTTACAGTCACACTTAGTGCCACTGCGCCACTTAGCCCCGTATATTTTTATTTTAGCTATAACTTTTGTATTATTCAAAGAGCAACTTTAACGGTTCAAAAATTCGAGACTTACAAAAAAACTTACAAATCATTAGTAAAAAGTAAATTTAAGATAATTTATAAATAGATTAGAAGTATAATTCTTTACTTGTTTACTTATAAATTACAAATGGTCTTAATAAATTTTGTCGAGGGTTATCAGATGGTCGTGTGTCGTCAATAGTGACGTACTGTGTACGAAAGCTACGGTTTTTCGTAATTTAAATTTATTGGGTTTTATAATAGGGATATTTATATATATTTTTATTATAATTATAACATGTTAATTATAAATTACACGAACATATATTTTTTTTGACGGTTAAGAACCGCTTTAGACTAGTGACTCAATTATTATTTCGGTTCAATTACAATAATTATTATGTTTTGGGTTTAACACATTTAACTGTCTCGTAATAGTGTTAATTCTTTTCATAATTCGTTCCAGAAAACATGACATTTAGATTGCTGCTGATTTTTGCTTGTAATTATTACATATCTTCTTTGAGGTTTCTTAAAGAGAATTTTTATATTTCTTCTTACTTAATTTTTATATTAGCTTTAAAGGTTTAAATCTATTACTCTGAAAGTAATTATGTATTTTTTTTCTAGCTTCACGCTGTATCCCGCACACAGCAGGTATACAGAGGGAACCTAGTGTTAAGATACTCAGTTATTTGCGTGTTAAGTGGCGGAACTTAACGCCGTGCTTTGCCTTGACACCAGAACGAAGATAATGGAAATATTAAATATTTCCACTCCTCAAGTAGGAATCGAACCCACAACCAGTCGCTTTTTACATGCATTGTGTATTGTTTAATTAAAGTGTAAAAAAAATACTTTGCCGTTACTTCCGTTATATCTTATTTATGTTCTTTAGGACAGCAATATTCAACCGATGTGCTACTTAAAAGAAAATGTATAAATCATTTTATATAAGAAACGTTAACGGCGTTGAGATCCGCATCTCTATACGTAATGTTTCGAATTCAGTCGGAAAACGGAGAGCAAAGTGTCTTGTCTTTTTGCCTCAGTGTCAACATTGCTTTGCAGGGTAAAAATTGAAGGTAGTTATTATAAGGTACATATTAATAATATGTTGTTTTTGTACTACATTTTATTTTATTAAGTTATATTTAAAATTATAATATTATTCTTAACTATTGCACTTATTTTTTTTCTTTTTTTAGACGCAAATTTAGAAAAAGTCTCACGCGACATAAAAGAAAATGGAGAATCTCTTAAGGAAATTATTAACTTTAAACCAGTTATGTTGTTTGTATAAGATATATGATTAGGAATTATGCTTAAGACGTCTAATACTGTATTATACTTAAAATAAAATTTATTAATTCAGTATAAGGCCATCGCGAAGCAATGGAAGAGCGCCTAATTCGAAATTGGGAGAGTATACACACTATTTACATTATATTATAATCTAAGTTGTTAGAAAATGCGGGAAAAAACGTGAAGAATGCGCGAAAAAACGTTGAAGAAGTTGTCCCAACATTATTTAAACTTTAACTAATAATATAATCATATATAAGAACAAATACTCAACACAGAAACTGAACTCGTAACATCCGTCTTAACATTTAAACTCAACTAATAAGCCAACAGTTCAGTATAAAGTATTTGTAAGTCCATTGATACAAGATGGCCGAATGAATGACAAGTGAACTGATAACACGCGCGCGTCTGTGTGTGTGTGTGTGTATGTGAGATAAGCGAAACGATTTTTACCTCACATTAGATAAACTATACATAAAAATATATGTACATCTGTATAGATTTATATACATTTTTCTTATCTTATCTTTTGAAGTTTTAAATTTATTATATTGACTATTTCTGTGACACAAGGACAGTTGGTATGTTAGTCTGTAGTTATATGGCGTGGTGGATGGTAACGGGTTCGTTGCCTAGTCCACTATACCAATTTAAATAAAAAATATATTTATGTTTTTTTTATTTGCAATAAAACAGTAAATATACTGTTTTCAGTCCTATCTTTTATTTTATTATATTTAATAATTTCTTTTACCCAGTCTGATAAGGCAAAACATTGCATTGGATTTCGTATCTAACATACAAATAGTTGTACCGCGCCTTCGTACGCGAGGAATCAAACAAAAACTTTATAATTTTGAAATAGCCTAACTTCTTCTTATTACATCGGCTATCTACCAGAGAAAATCAATCAACTTATTTTTTCTTTGTTGTAGCATTCTTAGCATAAGTTGTAATAAAGCGTATAAGAATTTCGACGCAGCCGGTAGTAGAACGCATAGCTTAGCGGTCAGAGCGCCTGGACGGTTTCCAGGAGGACGCGCGGGTTTGAATCCCGTTGCGTTAAAATTATTATACATTTTCTAAATGTCTTTTTCAATTTCCTAGTGTGAATAACACTTTAAAAATGTTAAAAGTAAAGTAACGTAACTTAGCTAGTACACAATCATAATACAGAGTATTTATCACGCGCCTTGGCCTGTGGCCGGCTGTGCGCGCATGTACGTAGGTGCCTCACCGGCCTTTGATAACGTGTTGTAATCAGCGCATTTCCTCTGACACGGTTTATTGTGGAACACGATTGTAATTATCTATATGGACATATATGTAACTATCGGTTATAATTTGAATTGTTAGGAGGAGGATAAAGTTTATTTTAAATTTTGTTTAATAGGAATATAAAGGTATTTGCTGTCTCTGTTTTATTTTTTAAACAAAGAATATAAAAAATAACCGCGATTGCAGAAATTTTGTAAAATTGTATTAGAGTATATGAATTCGACGTAGCCGAATGTAGAACGCATGGCTTAGTGGTCCAAAGAGTTCGGTAGGTTTCCAAGAATCTCGAGATCCGAGATGAGTTGAAGAAAACGTAAAGATGTTTTCTTGAAATGTTTATCATATTTCAGGTGTGTAAAACACTTTTCTAAATTGATGGTAACAATTACTTATTAGTAAAGTCCTATGTATTATGTTTAACTCAAATAGCCTTCCGATCTCTGTTTTCCACTGGAAATCATCAGATACGGAAATATATAAATTTCAATTAAACTGAACGATAATAAATAGCGTGGTTAAAATTGATTGTTATAAATCGATAGATCCCTGCTGTATGCGGGATACAGCGTTAAGCTAAAAAAGTACTTTTTAAACATTTTTAAAGTGTTATTCCACACTTAGGAAAATCAATTTTTTATACGTTTTCTTTAAATGTATTTTTCTAAAAAAAGTAATTGAACAAATAACCTTAATCTGTTCGAAGTAAGTAAATATTTTAAATATTTAAAACGAAATACAATCAACAAAATGGCAATTTTAGGCTAATTTTGTACATAGAGAGAACCTAGTGTTAACACACTCCGGCCTTCACTTTCACTACTTCATTTTTATGAAGTAATTTAAGCATAAAGTTTCCTCCGAGTGGAAATCGAATCCCACATCCACCATATTTTAAGTAAGACACTATTCCACGGCGCCGAAACGAACTATAGCACAATAATAAGCAATTTGGTAACAAACAATAAACAAGAAGAAGAAAAATTGGTTTAAATTACAGGAAAAGTAAGTCGGTAAGGATATTAAATTGTATAGAGATAAAAGTTGTGTGACGTCACGGTACTGATTACACGCTATCATTGTGAGCCTACAATCCAATGTTCCAAAACGCACTGTGCGTTTACACGGGGTGCTTTTGAATGGGTTTAATTTTATATAACTTTGCTAAAAACAGTGATGTCCCTGTTTATGTATGTACATACTATAGGAACAAGAAATAAAGATAAACTTGTAACGCCACGTTATCGCCTCCAAAAGGTAAATAAATCTTTTATGGTCGGAGTATACGCGTATATAATAAAATTCCACAGATTGTTTTAGATTTACCACTGGACAAATTCAAAATCATTGTAAAAAATACATTAATAAGTAAAGCTTATTACTCTGTAGAAGAGTATTTAAAGGATAAAAATACGTGGAATTAATCTGAATAGGTCCAATGCCGATTAGCTACCATTGTATCAAATAACAAAATTTTAATTTATATATTTGAAAAGAGCAACTGTTGAGTTTCTGGCCGGCTCTTCTCAACAGAACTGCCTTCCGAGTCGGTGGTAGCTTTATGTACATTTGACGATTCAAAAAGTCTATTTGAATAAAGATATTTTGAATGGGTTTAATTTTATATTGGTAGAAGTAGAAATCGTTAAAAAGTGACTTCTTTTTACACTTGCTTGCTTCCACTTTTATACTACACTTTGACCAATTAGAGCTGTGAAATGTCTATGTGGTAAGTGTAAATATTAACTGAGAACTATTCTAGCATGCATATATCAAACCTATTTTTTTTGTAACTCCAAATCTTTTTATAAACTTAAACTTAAATTAATTTGCTTGATTTTTAATTTTATTCTATTTTAATACTTTCATTATTTTAAAGGATGTATTTGAAAATAAATGAAATAAATTTATGAATAAGAAATGTATATATATTAGAAACTTGAAAAAGGTTATTTTCAAGGGCAAACAACTGACTTTGAAATTCACAATCATGAAATTGATACATAAGAGTTTAAATTTGAAGGAAAAATGTAAATGGTTGTAAGTCATATAGCACTTATAAAAGATAACCCAGTATAGAAAAAAAAGGTTTACTAATTTATAAAAAAGTTAGAGTAAGGAAAACATTTTTAGAAAACGTATAAGAATTTAAACGTTCCTAGTAGTCTAAGCGGAAAGTTGCCAGAGCACTTTAACGGTTTTCAAGAGCCACAGGTTCGAATCCCGCTACGTTCAAAGTTTCATACATTTACTCAAAATATTTCTTTTTAAATATTTTTCCTATAAAACAAAATAATCGAATCGAAACCGTCCCCGTGTGCACCGCGCCGGCTGTCAGCGAATTCTTCCAATCTGTATAACGTCTGGTGATTCGCCTTCCACTTATTATCGTACGGGGCATTTGCATAAGAATAACAAGGAGGATTATTGATGTCCCCCCCCCTACTACCACCCTCGGTGAGAGAGCGCGGCGTAGAGCGCGGCGTAGAGCGCGACGTGTAAACTTACTATAATCATTTTTTAAATATATATATTATGATTTGGTTTGCGTATACTTATATTGTGTATGTAGCAAAGATATGTGTGTTGAGTGACGGAACTCATCGTCACGTTTTATGTTTCTAGAACAGATTATTTGAAAAATAATTTTAAAATGAATATAGCTTCACGCTATATCCCGCACACAGCAGGGTAGGCAGGGTAGAAATAATTTTAAAATGAATATTTAAAAATTTTGCACATTGTTTCGCTGATACACTGTAACTGAAAAATTAATATTTGAAATGTTGTTTTAAATATAATACAATATTTATCTTGACATATTTTTTTATATTTGTTTGCATTTTTTACTTACACACCCCGCTTAAAGGAGAAAATTTACAAGTTTTACGGGCCTTTACTGTACCTCTAAATTCATGATATTATAAAATTAATTCAATTAATAATAAAGCAATTTCCACAAAAAGACGTGACGCGACGCGTCTGTGACGCTTAAAAAGACTAAAAAAAAATCTAGACATATATTGTGTCTTTTAAATAAACACATTAAGTCTGATTACGGTAGAAGTAATTACGCCTTATTTCAGCATTCAGCAGACAAAAAGTAAATCAACTTTTTCTATAACCAATTGCAGACAAAAAGTAGCGTTTAGTTTTCCGCCGCCGCCGTCGCCTATATCTCACGTCCTTATAATTCTTAATTTACTTCTGTTTTCATGTTTGCTTTGTATATATTTCCCTAATATCGGTCGGAATGATTCGCTACGCTGTAAGCTGCCGAGTAGTCGAGTAGCTCCGATGTCGGTGTTCTAGTATGCAAATAGATTAGTTGTAGTAATATAATAATGAAGCCGTTATTGCTCAGTGGAAGAGTCATGAAATAAGTGGACGATGGTTGTCAGTTCGATTCTCACTTAGTGTTTTATTTATGTTACTTAAATTTAACATTTTAGTCACTCTTAGTATGTAGTCTCAAAAAGTTTAAATATAGTCAATTCTCCATTTTCAATGCGTTTTACCAACATTAGGTATTACATAACAGAATCCAGCAAATTGCTTTAAACAAACCAGTTCTATATTTTGTTTAAAACTAATAATATATATATACCATTCGACACACAGTATGTCGAATTCACGAGGAAATTGGAAAACGAAGTGATACTAGTTTCTAGATTGCACCGCTATGCGAGAAAAAGCGTAAAGCTGAACCATTAAAAGAACAATTATCCTCTATATCTAAAATATATTCCAGTTATAAGCCTACTATAATTAAATTAAAGACAAGAAGTAGAAGTTAGTTAACAGCAATAACAACTATGTACGTAGCGCCGGTCAAGTCGCTAGCAGCTAGCCGCTAGCCGCTAGCCGTGCCGTGTGAGAGCGAGTGCCAAGTTAGCGCTACTTGTACACTTGTATTGACTTTGCAATATAAACACTTTACGGCCGCTTTCAATTAATGTAGAATTTCAAATATATTGTATAATATATGTCGTTTATTTGTTTGTTTCTAATTTTGTAATTATTTTATACATATACCTGCATGAAGTTAGGTAATCGTGGCGAAGTGTGACTAAGACTGTAAAAGAAATCGCTTGTCGAATTTAGCTATTTTTTATTTATCCGCTTTTATATTTAGGATCAAACACAGCGTTGAGTTCCGCCAGTCAACGGACAATGTTTTTATTTCAGGCGGGATGTGAGACACCGAGTGTCTTCAAGTGATATAGTGATATCAAGACTTAATGATGAGTGTGATTGACGTCCGATTTTTAAAATCCAGTTAGATTTTTATGTTTTAAGATTTATTTCTCAAATAATATAATATTACTATAATTACTACGTTACCTAAAAACAAGTATTTTATTTTCAGCTTCTCAGGAAGTTCCACTTAGCAGTATTGGTAAACAAAACATAGTGACATGACACTTCTTTCTTCTCTGTCCAATTGGAGGCTGCATTTGAATTTATACATCAATAAAAATATCACAAGATAAAACGCAACATTGAATTCATACCCGGAACTCAGATTCCAGCGGAAAATGCAGTGTTATGATAGTAGGGACTTTCTGCTAAACGCAAAAAAAGTTAGGCTGTTTTGTGAAAAAAATTCAAATTTGTCTTTACTTTCAAACTAAAATCATTTTCAAAACAACACTTAAACTAAACTTATAAGAGTTTACTTCACTTACTATACGAGTACAAAACGACATAAACCTATTCAATTATCACAACAAGGGTCAACATAAATGAGTTATTGAAGTGCAAAGTTTGTTAGTTAAAGCACCTTTCATCGTGATAATACACTTAGCAAGTACCTTTGGCACGTGGTGTAGCTCTACTTTGCTGGACAGTACTAGTATATCTAAGTAAGTATATGTATACTATTATTAAATGGTGAACATTAAAAAATAAAATTTAATTACTTTTAAACATTTTTATAGCGTTATTCCACACTTAGGAAAATTGAAAAAGACATTTAAAGAAAGCGTATAAAAATTTGAACGCAGCGGGATTCGAACCCGCTTCAACGGGATTTAGGAGGCGCGGGCTCTAATCCCGCTGCGTTCAAATTTTTATATGCGCTTATACGCTTTCTTTAAATGTCTTTTTCAAAATTTAATTATCATATTGGCGTAGTAAGATAGTTGAAAGATATGGATTCGTTTTCTGTTCGGGGTAGGAGTATTTGAATTATTTTGGATTTCTACGCTGTATTAAAACCCGCTTTCTGGTTTTTTGGGTCTTAGCACTATGTGTTCTAGGTATAGGGAAGGTTTTCTCCATATAAAAAAATCGTAAAGAAATAAATAAATAAATGGAGACTCCCTTATGAAAGCGATGATTGCCGCTACGATTCTCACCAGGATAATATTTTGAATATTTTTTTTGGTTTTTCTTGGATTATAGGACCTTAGCTTACCTATACAGTTAGCATAAACTTGAAATATGTATATTAAATTATTCATTTTTTATAATTTTTTATAATGAGAAGTACAGATATGAGTAGGAATCATATTAAAAAATTCAGAT
This sequence comes from Dryas iulia moderata, assembly GCA_019049465.1. Classification (NCBI taxonomy): domain Eukaryota; kingdom Metazoa; phylum Arthropoda; class Insecta; order Lepidoptera; family Nymphalidae; genus Dryas; species Dryas iulia. The sequence continues at coordinate 16,215,919 of CM032424.1, read as the reverse complement.
TCTTATATTATACACTATTCAAATTGTCTTATTCATATAACTATCAAACTATAATAAATGTAGAATTCCGAATAACCGAAACATAAGCAAAGATAAGAACAATAAATGATGTTCAATTGTAAAACTGAGACGAGTAAAACTATTATTCGTACCAAAAGTTAACAGTTCAAAGCTATCAACGAGGTCGAATATCGGTGATAAATAAACAAATCAGAGATCGGCCCCAAATCAGTTCCGGTGAAGTAAAACTGACCGAATCAAATTAACCTTAAATAAACGTTGTACAACCGCACGTTCCCACGATTAAAATTCTGAATTTCCTTTTTGTGGGTCCGTTAACGTACGAGTACAGTGTTCGCTAAATCACTGTTCTTCTCGATTTTGGTTAATTTAATCATGATAACTGTTGTGGTCGTGAAGCATTGTGACAATGTTTGTAAGTGTGATTGGTTGTGGATTCGATTCCCATTTAGGGGTATGTTTAAATTATTTTTATTTCTCACCTCTGGTAAGAAGACAAAGTGTGTTGTTGAGTTTCACCATTTGATATAGTGTCTCGATTACAGGTGGAGCGTAGTGTCTGTGATACTAGATTTTCTCTGGCTACCCTGCGTTTCTTCCCGCATAGCAAGAAAGCAAGAAGAAGCTGCAAAGAACTGACCAGGGCCTACTTTCAGATAGGGATTCATTTATGTTACAAATTATATTGTTGCTGTTATAGCTAGGTCTTATAATAAGCATTTATATTGATGTACATATATTTGTTTGTTAGTATTGCGTAAAGAGCAGTTGTTATTAACAATACTATGTTTTTATATGTACTCGTATATATAGATGTTTCTTTTTAATGAAAGTTTGTTTACTGTAAACGAGATAATTTTTTGTTTCGTAGTAACTGTAAACGACTGGTCTGATTTGATTTGGTTTCAGGCTAGTTTTTTTAACGTTCTTTATACTTATTTAGATTCATAATGAAAAAACAAATAATTAAATAGTATAGTGTATATTATGTTCTTAGATATGACTCGAGATGAAAAAATGACTCGATTAAAATGATGTCCTCGCAAATTTCCAAGATTTTTTAAATAGTAATTTCTTTACAGGTGATATAACTAAAAGGCAGATTCAATAAACGAAACGTCGTTTAGTTTACAGTATTTCATATTGCAATTAGGGATTACGTTAGTTCTAGTTTTAGTAGGTGCTTATTATGTACTAGACTCGTGATCATTTTCTATTATACAATGCAATCACTAAAGAAATAGAAGCAAAAATTACCACTTAAAAATAATTTACTAAATTCAACATTTAAACTCAAACCCTATCTTAAAAGAAAGGGCCATACCTGCACGCCGACCTTGCAGCGGCAGATAACAATTGGGAGTCGCTCGCCGCAAATTCAATATACCGGGTTCACCCCCTGCCCCCAACTACGACCCCCTAACACCTTGTGTTTAGTGTCCAGTCCCCACTGTTAGGGGATATAACCACTTAACGCGAAGTCTAGCTGCAATTGAGTTTGGCTACCTCCTGCCAGTGTCCGAAATATAATTGAATCTGAAAGGACAATCTCGTTCACCGTTCCAGCGATTACTTTCCCAACTTAAACGTGGTAACGCGAAATAATGCTTGCTTTTGTATAATTTATTCACTTAACACGTAGTTGGGCTGTGAGCTGATTTAGAATATGTGGTTGGTTAAAATATGTTTTAGGTTTATATGTTTTAGGTTTATTTTTATAGTTTAAGTATTTTATAAGAGATGCCAGTACATTCAGTAATGTCATTTTGTTGTGGTACATTTTTTTTAATATAAGTCCTATTTTTAGTACAAAAATGAACCTTTAAGTAGCTATAAGTGTACATACAAGACACTATTTATAGTATAGTATAGTAACGTATATAGAAAAACCAAGCAGTATCTTCGAATTCACGTATCGTGCTTTATCTGGGATTGGCGAGCAATATATTGTTAGAAGATAGTTCGATAGGCCGCCCCGGAGTCCGGCATATTAAACGACGATTAACCCACCGGCCGCTGCTCTGATTTATGCGAACTATTAAAATCTACGAAGGCATAGAATTAATTGCGCTACTTCAGTTCGTTGCTTTATTAATTGGGACCGAGTCGCCGTTGTTTATGAACATTTCCCTTTCGCCCTTATCTTGACCCGGCCGGCCCAATTTGTCCACTCACGTTCTGTTCAATTTCGATGGCTATTAAGGACCCTACCTAAGAACTACCTAAAGACGTAATCAATGGAGGCCGATTGTAATTCTAATTCGGAAGGAAACAAATTAAAATTCAAATGCGACGTCGAAAATACGTCGGACAAGCGAAAATTATGTGCGTAGGTGGTCGGGCCGGGAAGTTTGAACATTTACATTTAAATGTGGGCAGGATAAAATATCACCTTGCGGCGGCGGACGCTCAAAACAAATTATGAACAACAATTAGCGCGGTTGACAAGCGGCAGTCACCGCGCGTCGCGGCGTCGCCCGCGGCCACCTCCACATATGTTGCTAAATTCTTACTTTTATATAAAATCACGGCTGTTTGACCCAGTTTTTAATAGTTAGCAAAGCAAATTTTAAAATATAAATCTTTTTAATTATTATACTTGTGCTTGGCTTTTGATATAATTAAAATGTAGCTCAAATAGCAAATGAAAACCAGTTCTACTGAAAATCATTCTTGCATGAAAAATGTTGCTGTAGTTGTATTGCTTAAATAATATAATTCAATTATAAAGTGAATATTTCCACAGGCATAGAGGCCGGCCGTAGATGAGATAGGTAGCGGTCGCACGCACCTGCGCCCTGCATGCATTTATCTTGGAGCCCACTCGGTCCAACCCTCACGCCGCATGAGACTTCAAACAATAATTAAATCCTTTATCAATGCAGACGTGTAAAGGCTAAATTGTTTAATTTAAAATCAATTATTATTTATGTTTTTGTGAATTTTATTAGAGAATTTAGCGTTGTGAAATCTATAGAAGATATTTTTCAACAGACATTTTCTAAAGAAATAACTAAAATTGGAGTTTAGGATTTTAATATTCAAATCATCATTTTTTACTACATGCATACGGTAAATATAGCAAAATAATATTCTCTATCAGTTTAGAACGGTCGGACCGATTTTGATGAGAATTTTACTGGCAGATAATTGATCTAATAGGGAGCGATTTAGAAAATTTTATTTTAGAATTACAACTTTTGAGTTACCAAGGACCATATATATATATAGGGACCAAGTCACGGGCGCCGTTAGTTTTACATATACATATAAAAAGATATTTAAATGTAATATAAATAAAATTAAATATCTATAGAAAAAACTAATAACATATTATTAAAAAAACATGAATATTTCTGATAAAAAAACCATTGAGGAATTACTTAATTTTTAATAAATACACTTTACAAGAAAAATTAATCCAGAAAACATATACAATATTTAAAAATTAAAATAATATGTACGAGTATATTCTAATGACTCCTGAGGTTATTTTAAAATTCAACGTGAACTTTTCGCTCAGATGGAGTGTGAGGGGAGCATTGCTATGCTTTAAAAACATGTTTAATTTTCTTCATTGTAAGCACAGGTCTGGTCATGTTACGTACTCGTATATAAATAACTTACCGCACGAAAGGTTAATTTAGAATATTATTATCATTTTGTTTTTCTTCGCATATCAGCGTTAGGTCTCTTATATCTGTGAATCTAGTGTCAAGACATTCTGTTCTCTACGATTTGCTTAAAAACGTGCCTACGAAAAATCTTATGTATTAAAGTGGAGAAATGAAATTAACTTAAATATAATCATTTCCCTAAGTAGGAATCGAACTTAAATCTTTCACATTCAATTTCTAAGACGCTATCAAATTTATAAATACTTATCTATAACTATTAACCAGTGGCCAGTCGAGGCCCAGTGGCACAAGCGTGTGACTGAAAACGACTGGTTGTGGGTTCGATTCCCACTCGAGGAGTGGAAATATTTAATATTTCCATTCTCTTCGCTCTGGTGTTGAGGTAAAGCGCGGCGTTAAGTTCCGCCACTTAACACGCAAGCCTCAGAATTCGGCGGAAAGTGGGGAACGGAGTGTCTTAACACTAGGTTCCCTCTGCCTACCCTGCTGTGTGCGGAATACAGCGTGACGCTATACAACTATTAACAAATTTTATTGTTTTTTTTGATGAAAACCCACATATTTTGATAAAATGACTCAAAAAGATTTGCCATTGCCCATATCTCTTGCTAAACGTTACAGCCAAACTGCAGCTTTGGCTATCTGTACCGTTACCTTGATACGTCCCCAGAGCGATGTCACGTCAGGCCGACGTAACCACGATCAACTATAAAACCGGCCCTATTTAGATCATCTCAGCTGTCTTCGCTTTTTATATCCCATTCTTCGTAAATTCCCATGGTGAAGGAAAGAAGACCTTATGGTGTAATGATAAGGGCTAAGAAATCTTATGGGATATTACGCGACACGTATCAGTAAGGTAAGAAAGTGCTGATAAATTTTATTGGTAACCGTGTTTTGGTGTGCAGTAGATGGAAGGGATGTGGTACATATTGCTTTGTTCAAGATATCCTTTTGTTTCTATATCCTAATTCGGTACACATATTATTTGCTGTTGTTGACAAAATTATTAAAAAATAATTGGTAAGTCCTTGTTTTCAAGTATTTTTTGTGATAAGTCAGTGTGTTCTTCATGATGATACTATTACGATATCTTAAATGCATAACATTGAGTCATTATAATTATAAAAACTAACTAATTTTAAACGAGTGCTTTGATTTGTTACTTTTGTATAATTATACTACTTATTCATGCTTTTATTTATGTATGCTTTATTATATATGTATGACACTGAAAAGTGAGGAGGCCCGCGGATCCAGAAAACTTCGAAGGTGTCGTAAAAGATCAAACACAATGACGTTGCTATTCAAATAGTTTATGCAAACATTTTTGAATCGTCTAATAAATATGAAACTACCTACAAAAACCGGCTCGGAAGGCAGTTCTGCTGAGAAGAGCTCGCAAGAAACTCAACAGTTATTCATTTCGAACATAAAACTTCCAATTTTAACAACTTTATATTAAAATAATCTTTATTTTATTAAGAAATTCTTTACCTAGAAAGAGAACGGTAGGGCATTAGGTAATTCCACGAACGATATCAATATTTTCCTTGTTACACGTCGGTTGTTGTGTAAACATGTTTACCGACGCCGCTATATACGCCGCTATACCTACGCGCTGGGGAGTTAGTTTATCATTTATGCGTTTCTCCATCTCATTATATCTACTTGTTAATATTGAAATAATATAAGTTTCACGTCAGATGTACTTGTTTTCATGTTTATTAGCAGATTTGTTTTTAGTTTAAAGTTTAGTTTGTAATTGTTAGTTTGTATTACGTTAATATTTGTAGAACGTAGTTAAGAGATAAGCGTTATATTTTTGTTTATGGTTTATATTAAAGGTATATAAACAAAAGCTTCGGGGCACCGTGAGACACCATCTTATATATAATATATATTTTTTTTACTTTTAAACATTTTAAAGTGTTATTCCACACTTAGGAAACTTGAAAAAGACATTTAGAAAACGTATAAAAAATTTGAACGCAGCGGGATTCGAACCCGCACCCCCTGAATACCGTTCAGGCGCTCTCACCACTGAGCAATGCGTTGCGTGAGAGCGCCTGAACGGTATTCAGGAGGCGCAGGTTCGAATCCCGTTGCGTTCAAATTTTTATACGTTTTCTAAATACCTTTTTCTAAATGTCTTTTTTTTACTTTACTTTGTATCCCGCACACAGCAGGGTAGGCAGAGGGAACCTAGTGTCTTAACTTAACACTAGGTTCCCTACTTATAATATATTTTAATCATTTCTATTTCTCCACTACGATAAGACAAAAAGCAAAGTTTATTTCCACGACTGAACAAGGAATGTGTCTATTTTTCAAATGTGCCTATTTTAATAAAGAACTGAATAAAGGACACTGAGTTCTCTTTAGGTATTTTGCTACCTCAAAGAAGTAATAGTGGTCAGTCGTGGCCCAGTGGCACAAGAGTGTGACTGTAAACGACTGGTTGTGGGTTCGATTCCCACTCGAGGAGTGGAAATTATATTTCCATTTTCTTCGCTCTGGTGTCGAGGTAAAGCGCGGCGTTAAGTTCCGCCACTTAACACGCAAATCTCCGATGTCGGCGGAAAGTGGGGAACGGAGTGTCTTAACACTAGGTTCCCTCTGCCTACCCTGCTGTGTGCGGGATATAGCGTGAAGCTAAAAAAAAAAAAAAGTAGTAATAAAGGTACATTAACATATCAACATTCAATCAATCAATATAAATATTAATATTTATCTAATTATTTGTTATTTTTACTCAAATAGTAATTACACAGTTCTAAGAAGAAGCTCCACAGGTCATTGTCAATAGTAAACGATGTTAGATAAGATGTTTTCAAACACGTCGGTCGTTCCACGTCTAATTGCGTTGCAACTTGCACGCGCGACTTATCGCTGTGTTGGCCTACTGAACTAAGTACCTATACGCCTGTCGTTTTAAGTTTAACTCACGTTGTGATTATAAAATTAATTGGCTAGTAGAAGTTTAAAATTAACTAGCTTTAGCCTGAGGCTATGCTGGCGATTTGTAGCTTGAGAGAGTGAATCCAGTGTTAAGACACTCTTTTCTCTACTTCCCTGTATTCGAGGTACTGCGTGTTGAGTGGCGAATATAACATGCACTTTGCTTACTTTACCTGAGTAGGGAAGAGAAAACAATTAATTTATGATTATTCCACGAGTGGAAATTAAACCCATAACCAACCGGAACAAACGATTCTTAAACAGCTAAGTCGCTTAATTTTTTTTAAAACAGCTTTTTTGTATAATTATATGTGATATTTATGTAATCTGATATGCCTAAAAAGAAAATTAAAACTAACTTAAGGTACTTTATCTTACATTTTAAATACAAAAAAATTACCTCAATCCAGATCCAAATCAATAGTCATTGTGCATTATTATAATAACCAATGCAATATAAGGGGTAAGTATATCTTAAAACACATCTCTTTAACTACTTATAAAATAATAATAATAATAATAAAAAAAATAACATCTTAAAAAATAGTTCACTTTCCGAGCACGTAACGTGAAAAACTTATTTACTTTTATAGCCACTTATATTCGGAGATTTGATGTCTAGAAAAGCCGGTGACAGCGGAATCGTGAAATCTATTGGTAGCCATCGGCGAACATAAAGGGAGGTTCGGATACGCCGCGAGGTGTTCCTACATAAAAACTCAATCTCGACAAATACTATAAAGATATCGTGTGATTTGGAGATAATACGCTCCTGAATGTTATGTTGTATGTATATATGTATATTGTATATGTATATGGTATGCTTTTTGTTATTTTGAATCTTTTTGTTTTTTCTTTTTAGCTTCATGCTGTACGTACACAGCAGGGTAGACAGAGGAATCCTAGTGTTAAGACACTCTGTTCCCCACTTTTTTCATTTTTAAACTGAGGAAGAATATAATAATATATTCTAAATATAAGCAGTTCGCTAAAAGAATAGAACCCACACTCGTTGTGTACAATTAGATAGGTACTTTTCAACTGCGGCACAAGTTTATGGTGCGTTGTCATTTTCATAGAATATCGTGTAAGCCCATATAAATATTCTCTTTTAAAAGTTAGACTTTACCTTAAATAATTTTATTTTTACATCAAAAAGTCAATGTTGGGAGGTTTTCTTTTAGATTTATCTATTTGTTTCATCAATCTGTGGGACAGCGCCTGACTGTAAACACGATTAGTTGTGAATTCGATTCTTACCCAAGGGAAAGATTATATTAAAATATTTTCCATTACTACGCCTTGGTAAGAAAATAAAGTGTGGCGTTGAGTTCTGTAACAGCATATGGAACGTCTTTATTTCTGAAATTAAAGAATCTTTGTTCTCTCTGACTACATTGTTATGCGAGTAAAAGTTTTGCTGTGTTTTACCACAAGTTTTTCCTTGTTTTTAGCTTTAACAGGGTAGGCAGAGGAAACCTAATATGTTAAGACACTCCATTCCCTACTTTCCACGGAATTCTGTAAGCTTTTTGCGTCGAGTGTCAAAACTCAACGGCGTGCTTTTTCCTCGATACCTGCGAGCGAAGAAATTGAAATGTCAAATGTTTCGATTCCTCGTGTACGATTCATAATTTATACCCCTGAGCCACGACTGGCTTCACCATGAGTTATATTTAACAAAATAAATAAATATATATGTACATATATAGACACATAGATATTTGTATACATTTATCGCAAGTTTTTTAAACGCATCAAGATTGCAAGCAAGCAAATATAAAGTAAATGTGTATAGTGAGGTCGCGGGCGGTCGCACTGATACCACCCGCCCGCCGGGAGCGCGGGTTGGCGAACTCGTACCTAAGTAATTTGATTGTCCACGCGTTCTTATGATACTGAAATAACTTTTTATATTACTTTTACTTATACGCTCAAAGATTTTTTTTTGAAATTTCTTTTGTCTTTTACACTTTTTGCTGCTTGCTAAGCAGCAGCGAGAGAGAACCAAGTGTTAAGTGTTGAGTGGCGGAACTCAATGCCACGATATGTCTTATCATCAGAGCGGAGTAATAAGAACAATTTAAGTGTAACCAATCGCCTAGGAACCGGGAAACGAACCCTCAACCATCGCACAGTCACATTGCACCACGGTAGACTAAAATCAATTGATTTTAGTTTAGTAGAAGTATAGTGATATTACACCAATTATGTCTTCAGTGCTCTATGCAAAATTGTCTAGGATTCTTGTAGATTAAGGTCTTAATCAGAATACTGTTTTTCTCATCAATGAGTAATGTAGAATGCAGCTTACGCTATCATGTACGCAAATTTCTTTATGATTAAAATATTACTTATATTTGTTGTAAGGTGAAGAAAGTGAAGCAGAAGGTGTAGATACATAAAAAGGCAGTTTCGAAATTTAATATACATCGTGGCACAGTTGGATATCGTTTGATTGTAATTACGATAGGTTGTGGGTTCAGTTCCACTGTAGGGAATTGTTATATTAAAACTTTTTTCATTTTAATACTCTGTTACTTAAGACAATGCATGAGCTACGATGCGTTGAGTTCCACATTTAACAGGCAATGTCTCCATTTCGGGCGAAAAGTGGAGGGATGGAGTCTGTTGATACTACGTTCTCCTTGACTACTGTGCAAGAAAAAGTATGAGGCGACTAAAAATAAGTTATTGAGTTTTTTAATAACTCTTTTATAACTAAACTAAACTTAATAAACATTTACAAAGAAACAACGTAACAGAACAAAAAGAAATCAACCAGCACGAACGAGCAAGCGAGATCCGATTGAACTGGACTTCTGCTAATCTAATTACGTCTTTGTATCCGCCTCTGTTTTTTTACAGTCTCTGATATATTTTTTAATATTCTTTCTCTCAAACGCTCAAAGGCGAAGTCGAGTTATGAAATTGTTCGAGCGTTAATTGTAGACGCCCAGTGGCGAATATTAAAGGCGCGTGTGCTATATAACTAGTTAACCTTAAACACGAGTCGGACGACGGGAAAAATAATATTTAATTTGCAAAGTTGGATATCTTCACTTTGAATGTAATCACGATGTTCACCAGCTGTATATTTTGTAACTCGATTGCAGCAACTTTGTCAACATCACTCATAGAATTTTTTATTTTGAAGCGAAGCGAAGCGACCGAAAGTTTTTTTTTTCTTTGGATTTTGTAGAGAATTTCAAATGATATACGCTTTTAGTGGATGTTTATTTGCGCTTGATGTGATGTTTCGCTTTGTAACTAGTACTGCTATGTCAATTGCAAATTCAAGTATTAATTTAATGTGATAAAGTAGTTTACTAACTTTGGTTGATTTTTTGATGTAACTACTATATCTGTTTTTAAATGTGGTAACGAAAAATCAAATATATAGGTGGCTATCTATTTAATTTTATGATGTTCTTGACATTACCTTTCCTAAAAATATCATATAAACAGCTGATTATATATGATACAAATAAAGGACTTTTTTGAATTTAAATATTCAAAATATAAGTTAATACTTATCGTTTTTGTATTTAGACAGTATTGTTAATAAATTTTAATATCATTAACTTTTGATAATAGAATATATATACGGATCAGTAAAGCTAAAGAACTTCCTTCTTTATATTAAGCCATTATTGAGATTTATTATTGAGTGTTTACCTAAAAAAACCAGTTTACTTCATATACTCTAAGTGTAAAATAACCTCAAAATAAATAAATTAGCTTCGACCAGATACCTTCGTCTCACTGCGATGACACCGAAAAATTAAATGACGCATTAGTGTTGATCGTAAAAGTGAAGATATAAAAACCGTCACCTGGACTCGTCCTAATGGCACTGTACGCTTCATTACCCGCAGATAAAAAACAACGCTCCTAATGAGCTTCCCGATTACCGATCACTGGGAAAAAATCATATCTTAGTCATTCAGCGAAATTACTGTGGAAAGTTAAAATTTAAAATCGTTTGGTTCAAAAGTTTGTAAAATTTAAGTATTTTTCCACATAACATGGTAGTGACGCCCTAGTGTCAAGACACTCTGTTCTTCTTTCGGTCTGAACTCGAGATATTTCGTGTTATGTCGCCAATGCCTTGCTTTGTATTCTTTACCACAGCTAAGAAAGAGCGAATTCAATTTTCAATAATTAAATAATGATCATTTCACTTAGTGAGAATAAAACTCGCAACCAATCATTATGACAGTCATCATTCTTAATATACATAAGATTTAAAGGTTTTTAAAATTTCAAGATGATATCGATGTCTTTATAATTTGCGAAACCTAGAAAATGTCTATAAGTACGTTTGAACAAATTAAAATATGTTTTAATTGCACTAATTATTAGTTATCAGTCATTTAAATACTCTCTCAAAGTAATATTAACTATATGAAAACGCTATACTGAAATAAATCCTTAAATATTTCACTTTTAATTGACTTTGTTTTCTAGAATACCTAGAAACAAAGATAGGTATGTAATGAAAATACCTAAATATATTCAACCAATGATATGATTAAAGTCATTGTTCTTGTTGCGGCTTATGTGGGAAAGTCTCACCTTGATTGTACTACCTATGTAAAAATATAAATAAAAGAAATACTGGTAAAGAATTATATGTACCTTCATCTACTATACTTAGCAAATGCATGAGAAAATATTGTTACTAACACACTTTCTATTTGATTATCTAAAATATGAAATAATTTATGGTAATTTTTTTTAGCTTCACGCTGTATCCCGCACAGCAGGGTAGGCAGAGGGAACCTAATGTTAAGATTTGTTAATGTTATGTCCGATCCCCACTTTCCGCCGAATTTGAAGGCATCGCGTGTTAAGTGGCGATACCTAACGCCGCGCTTTGCCTCGATACCAGAGGAAAGGAAAAAACTATTAAATATTTCCACTTCTCGAGTGGGAATCCAACCCACAACCAGTCGTTTACAGTCACATGTTTGTGCCACTGTGCCACGACTGGCGCCTGATTTTATTAATTGTTATAAATATTATAAGATTTAACAGATAATTCTACTCATAGTTAGATTAGCAACAACTGTTCTAGACGGCGCCAATGAAAGTAATATTCCGAAACAATCAAATAAGAGTCAAAATATGAAATTGGTCCTTCGAAGTTTCAACATTACGCGCAGACCACACGGCCTATGGGCGCTAAAACGTAAACTCTTGAAGTTGGAAGTCATAAAACAGGTCTGGCACTGCAGGTCCGCCATTATTTCATTACTGGGCCCAATAAAACGAATTAAAACCTAATTAGAGGCCGCGATTTTTGAACATTAAAAGAGGGTGGAATTAATTTGTGGCCAATGATTCCACTTTGCGGAATAATTGCGATCTTTAATATTATAATCTTTGTGACCGATCGGTGTGAACGTGAACTGTTGGTTTATACAAGTTGTTTTAGTGTGCTGTCTAGAAAATGTATAGAGATTGGAACGCATTAGGATACGATCCCGCATCTCTTGAAAACCGTCCAAGTGCTCTGACCGCTAAGCCATGCGCTTAACATTCGGCTACGTTAGAATTCTTTTGTTGTTAGTATCTCTGTAGGGAGATCATTATAGAAGGGTTTTTACAAATGACTGTTGGGCAAAATACGGTTTTGTACATTTATAAAATTATATATTTTCTAGAAACGTTTTTTATATCGTGAATGTGTAAGTAACACTTTAAAAATGTTTCAATAACGTGTTTTATTTCATAAAGTTATTTTTTCTGCCATTATGAGTTTGTATTGTTTGAATCATATTTCCTTTCGGTTAAAGTGATATATGTATTTTTTACGAAATTAATATTAATTAGTTCGGGAATTAGTTGTTGATATAATGTCTTTTACCGACGGGTCATTCCCATTTTGCGTACACAGATAGACAATAAAAGGATGATACTGTAAGTGGTAGTATCAATTATGAGGAAGGATTTATTATTTTAATTAAATGAAATCCTATGAAATACTTTAAAAGCTGATCATTAAAAATAAAGAGTAGTTGATATGATTTGTTATGTCAAATGAAATATTATTACTAATTCATAGTAAGTCAAGTTATTGTAGTGATAAAATAAATTGCAAGCTAAAACCAAGCGTAGCTAATAAGATATTTATGACAAATGAAATGCTTATTAATTAATATTCCTCACTATTTTATGTTTTGTGTTAATACTATGTATAATTTAAAAGTTGTTACGTGATATTATTTTATAAAATTTTGTGAGTAGATTTAGGATGAGTAATATCAATTTGGCGGCATAAGGTCCTATATAAGCAGCCAATGCTAAGGACACATTTACAAGTTAATTGATACTACCACTTACATTACACTAAAACATTAGTCTGTTCTAAATTTAAGTTCTATTTTACAAATATTGTATATAAATCCAACGCCGCACTTTGTCTGGCAACACTGAAGAAACATTTTTAAGTTTACTAATGGAGAGTTAACCCACAACCATATCCTATACCCTCATTTACGGCTTTGAATATCTCGTGCTTATCAACATCTATATATGAAATCGCTATCATATTAAATCGCTTCTCGCTCACAACTTACCAACTATGGACGTAAGACGTAAGAAAAATGTTGGACCGCGGCCGTCTTAAGATCCGCTTTGAGGTTTCATTGAGTCCCACTGAATTATTCTGTTTGTCCGAGTTTCCAAACATTTGCCCGTCTTAATGCTTGCCTCTATTGTTTAGACTGCAGAATTCTTTACCAGCGCATTGTTCTTGAGGTACGGTAGGAGACGGTTCTGTTATGAATCTAATTAAATATATATGGGGATGGTAATGTATAAGGTCTTTAACTGGTCACGAATAGCCTTTATCTGTGAATTTTAAAACAAGCGTCTTAAGAGAAATGTTAAGAATTGTTAAAAATTGTCTTAATTTGGTGGAGCGAGTCTATTTATAATATTACCAACTTACTATTTAATTTTTATGTGAAATTGTCGATCAAAAAACAGCTTCATGCTTTTATCAGGATATTTAGAACTAATTTAGACCAGTGTCTAGGAACTCTGTTCTCCACTTCCCATTCGAACACGAGAAATTGCGTGTTAAGTGGCAAAACACAACGTGGCATTCATTGTCTTAAGTAATAAAGCGGATAAATGGAAATAATTTAAATATAATCATCTGAGTGAGAATCGAACCCAACCATCATGTTTACACTCTAACGCTGACCTACTGAGCCACAACGGTCTCAAAGCAAAAGTTATTGTTATGAACTTATTAATATAGGCAATTGGGTAGGTTCAAAAGTTAAAATTAAGGGTACCATTTCCGAATACGATAAATTCCGAGTCGACGGCGACCGGCGGCGCGGAGTCGCAGCCGTCATTAATTCATTAATAACCGAAATGAAATCAACTTTCCTTCCATTATCGCCCTTTCCATAAACACCTTAATTCTCATTAAGGGTCGGTCATTTGGAGGAAAACAAATTAACTGGAAGGCTCTTGGAGTCGCGTCTTGGTGCCCACTTGTGTATAGCTTAGCGCGATATATTGTTTTATAGGTAAGTAATAATTTAAAGTTTATTTGCTTGTAGTTTTTTTTTAGCTTCACACTGTATCCCGCACATAGCAGAGTAGGCAGAGGGAACCTAGTGTTAAGACACTCCGTTTCCTACTTCCCGCCGAATTGGGAGGCGTTGTGTGTTAAGTGGCGGAACTTAACGCCGTGCTTTGCCTCGACACCAGAGCGATGGATATATGTTTAGAAAATAAAAGTGGAGTTTTATCAACTGTAAGTATATTTTTAATATTTAGTAATGGAAATCAATAATGTAGTTTTAATTATAAAATTTATCTATCGTGGCGCCTGAGACAAACACCTAACTGCAAACGCAATAGTTTTGGGTTCACTGTGGGAGAATTTAAATAATTTCCCTATTTCTGCTCTGTATGCTTATACAGACGGTTCGATCATGGCCTGATAGTGGAGAAGACAGCGGCGTGTCGAGACTAAGTTCAATCTGACCAAAACTTGCTATGTTAGAAAGGCATGAAGCCGTTTTTTGTTTTATTTCGGTTATTTATGTGGTATAAATAACTTTCTCACTACGGTTATCTTTGGTATTTACTCCATCCGTTTAAAACGTGAATTAATGTTAAAACTAATTTGTTATTAGAGTGCGGAAACGAATTGTCAATGACTTACATAAAAAATAAAATAAAATAAAGAATATATGTATAAGCAAAATGCATATAATTACTACAGTGATTTTGTGTGAAGTTTTGTGCGCTCTGGTGACAAGGAAAGAAATACGCTGAGTTCCGCCAAAACTTCTAGGAGAGTGTTAAAATTCAGATTTTAGAGTTATTTTTATAAGTTTACTAAACAAACGAGAGCTGCGTGAAGATATATTTAAAAAGTATCAAGCATATAGCTTGCACCCGCATACATATTTCAATGGGCAACAATCTTTATTTCTCCAGGAAAGTTTTGATGGCGAACGAAACGTCGCACGATTTTTGCTAATTATGGGACGATCGACGTTACGACGACTCCGCGCCCGAGGACCGGAGGAAGGGTTACTGCGATTTAAACACACACTTTAATTCAACTCCTATTGTTTTGTAATTATTTTGTATTTTTTTTGTAAAGAATGCTATGATTTTTTGGAATTAAAGGTAAATAAAGGTATTTTATGATCCTTTTGCGGATGGTGAAGTATAAAATGTTGTATAGTTGAAATTTGTATGGAAGAGAAGTGCTGAAAACCAATACTTTTTATAATACTGTCTTATATTCATAGTCATTGGGGCCAGTCGTGGCGCAGTGGCACAAGCGTGTGACTGTAAACAGCTGGTTGTGGGTTCGATTCCCACTCGAGGAGTGATAATATTTAAGTTCCGACACTTAACACGCAATGCATCAGAATTCGGCGGAAAGTGGTGAACGGAGTGTCATAACACTATGTTCCTTCTACTTACCCTGCTGTATGTGGGATACAGCGTGAAGCTAAAAAAAAGAAAAAAAAATATTCATAGTAACAGAAACATATAGAATTCTAATGAAATCAACAAAATGCCTTAATAGCTATGAAGCTTAATACATATGAATGTATTTTGCAAAATACGTTAATCCTGGTAAACGATAAAAGTACTTTAAATTTATTAGATAAAAACATCATACGTGCATGTATTAAGAACTGACTCTTTATTTATAACACTTTGCACACTTTAGTTAATGTTCCCATGTAATTGATTGTGTTGTGTTTTTGAGATATAAATATATTTAAATTTATTTATTAAATGTATGTCAATATATGTATTTATTTATTTTTACAGATAGTACCTAAGGGACACATAACTATACTTTTAAAAGTATATTCGTGAAATTAAAAGACTGTTCTAAGCGGTTATTATCGCTATTTAACTTTGAGACTACCATCTCATATATCATAACAGACAGGCGCTGATGTAGCCTTGAAAAAAGGTTGTGATCACAGTCACCTTGAAAGCAGCCAAGCGCGAGCTAGAATACGAACCCAGAGGTAATTAACTTTTAGAAACTCACATCATTTATTTTTTTCATTTTATTAAGGGGATGTGTAGCTTCATGCTTTTTTCCACTTAGCATGTAGAGAGAACCTAAAGTTAAGACACTCCGATCTCTACTTTCCGCCGGAAATAGCGACATTGCGTTTTGAATGGTGGAGTTTAACACCGCACATAAAGTGATACAGTGACAGTACAATACGTCACGTATCTGAATGATGTTGTGTAAAAACCAAAAAATGTGACGTCACAAGTCACTAGGTTATGAGCATACCTACCGTGTCCACACGACTGGATCCGCGCTTGATATTAGATTTAGAATTTATCAAAATTTTCTTACTTTAGCTTCACGTATTTCCCATAAACGAAGACAATCAAGATTCTAAGACCGTCAAAAATCAAACATAAAATAATCATCAAAATCAATTTTTCAACAAACAATTTAATATTAAAATAACTTAAAATATGCCACAAACGGTCCACAATAATTCAATAGGCATAAATAAAATCCTCCATTCCACACCGGCTGATCACTCAGCCCTTTCTTGCAATCGTCATTTTTCTTCAACCCGCGCCACCTAATTCAGCAATCAAAGTGCGCCACTCGCTAAATTAGTTTTGATATTTAAATGACTACCGAGCACCGCGTCGCGCCGCCTGCGGTACCTCCACTTGATCTATCCTTAAGTATTTATAAGGTACGATATTTTTGTCAAGTAAAAGAAGTCCATCAATAATGTCTTTAATTTGAGGAAAGTGGAGTGTGGAATGTTTTGACAGTCGGTATTTACCTAATTTGCTTAATTAATTTGGCATTGGGTTATAATATATGCTTAATTAATTAGATGATACTCTACTTCAAGAAAAAAAGTTATGTACCTTAAATACCTTATTTTTGTTAAAGATTTCGTAAAAAAATTGAGGCTATAGTAGTGCAGTGAGCGAACAGTCGGTGCGGTAGTAGGTAATAGGGTCGATTATCACTGAGGGAAATAATAATTGTTAAATTATATTCATTGCTCCAATCTGGTAAGAGAGAAAAAGATATATACTCTACTTAACATGCAAAGATCTAAAATTCGGGTGTAAAGCGGAGAACGGAGTATATAGACGCTAGGTTCTTTCTGACTACTCTAGGAAAAAACCGTAAAACGGAAAAATCGATTATATTCGACGAATTTAGTTTTCATATTAAATTATAAATCGTCCATATCGTATCGTACCCAATAAAGATCACTTGTCCAGTCAAACCTGGCGAGAAGATTGATTTCTCCACCCTCCGCCCCCTCCCTGTACTTGATCGCGTTATTTCGAGAGATAAGTCCGTTAATTGGCCTTACAGGAGGTCCATATTATTGATCCGCAAACTTTTTGTATGTCTTCAGGGGGCTCGCCTGTTAAATGCTTTTTGTTTCTTTGGAATTCGTTAATAACCCTTTTGTACTGTTGGGTGGAGCGGAATTAGTTTATCTATTTAGCTAAAGTATTGATTATTATATGATTGGGGCTTCGTGTAAGCATTGTTGTGCTAATTAAGCATTTCGATTTTATATTTTTAAAGTAGATTTTAAATTTTTTTTGTGTATGTCGATGACATATTAAGAACTTTTGTATTAAATGAAAAATTTGTCTTATACAATTTTATGTTAATTTTCATAAAATAACAGTAAAACACCTTTGAAATTCACTTTCTTGTTCTTAAACAACATTGTATAATATTTTTCTATCAATCAAATTGTTACTATTTTTTTTACTGTTGACACAAATTTGCATTTAGGTATCTATTTGCACAAACGTAATATAAATTTAGCTTAAAAGAAAACAGAAAAAAAGCTAACAAAAGTTATATAATTATATTAACCAGTTCAAAAACACATGAAGTTATTTCCAATTAATAAAATGAGGCAATTCTACATATACTCTGTGCTCGCGACGTCCTTCACCTAAAATTTTACAACAAATGAAAATAAAAGGAGACAACAAACAGACACTCCTATTTTTTTATTAGTATGTATAGATATAGATGTATGGACTGCTGTATCTACATATAAATTGTACGTACAAAACTTGAGAATAGTTAAAAATTCTCTTAAAGAAGATATCAAGAATTCTTCAGTTAAAATTAAAATAGAGCCAAGTTACAATTTCATTGTATCTTAAGACAAAGCCCCTTTGTTGGAACGTAAGAAAGGTGTCCAGACTAAATTTACTAGATGTAGCGGATTTTTTACTTTTAAAAGAAGTTATATGAAATACGGTTTATATAGTGGCCAGTCGTTGCCCAGTGGCACAAGCGTGTGACTGTAAACGGCTGGTTGTGGGTTCGATTCCCACTCGAGGGGTGAAAATATTTAATATTTCCATTTTCTTCGCTCTGGTGTCGAGGTAAAGCTCGGCGCTAAGTTCCGCCACTTAACACGCAATGCCTCCGAATTCGGCGAAAAGTGGGGAACTGAGTGTCTTAACACTATGTTACCTCTGAAGCTAAAAAAAAAATATACCTTCTTGTCGCGTCAACGACAAATATGTGTTGATGAAATATGAATATGCGTTGTTATAGCAACGATTATATCACTTTATACGGTTGTGTATGTGAAACATAAGTATTTTGTGTATAACGTTTATTTTAATGATAGATTCCATTTTTATGTGTTATTTTGAAAAATATTGCCTTTCTTCACGTCTTTTCGTTAACTGTGCCCAATTCCATACTCTTATCTGCAAAATTTTCTTTAGAAAGATAACTTTGTCCTTCATGTGGTAATATATAGATTAAGATAGAAAATTATTTTAGGTAAAGAAATATAAAAACTTTGGTTTGATATTTCCTAAAATCCTTATACCTATTATAAATGCGAATGGCTGTGTGTTTTTCTGTCACGCTTTCACGGCTAATCTACTGGTCCGATTTGGATGAAATTTAGAATAAAAGTAGTAAAAAATAATGTGTCTAACATAGGCTACTTATTTTTTAAAAAATCAAGCTCTAAAGGGTTGAAATAGGGAATGAAAGTTTATATGAAAAATCTACACTGCTTGACCGTTTGTAATGAATTTTGGCATAAATATAGTTGATGATCCAAGATTAAACATAGGCTACTTTATTTTTCAAAAATCCACACCCTGGGGTTGCAATACACCGCAACAGCGATGGCGTTCACGTGGCGAAGCCGCGAGCGGGCCGCTAGTATGTTATAAATTATAAATGTTTGTATAAAATATATACCTATGTACAGTTATCATGACTCAGTGAGACAGCGTCAGACTTGAAATACGACGTTTGACATTCAGGCGCAAAGTGTAAACCCACTCTCCCCTCCCTCACAATGAAGCTAAATGAGAAAATTGTGAAATTGTCACATTCCATCATCTTCATCATCGTCATCCTCATAATTTGCATATTTTAAAAAGTAGACACAAAACTTTAGGCAAAAGAATACCTTCAAATACATTTTTTAAGTAAAAAGCCATGAATTAATCGATTAACCGCTGCTATAATAACGATTATCCGGAACAATTTACTTAAAACCAAGACTAATTCCACATCAGATCAAAATCATTGTACTGCAGATTGAAAAACTTTTCTCGTTTTCACACAATTATATCGGACCCACTTCAAATATTTATTCGATGGGCCGTCAAAATGCAACTAAGGTGTTCCATCTTTGTCACTCCATGCCAGATTTTGGGAGAGGGAACAGGACAGGGTGTAAAATCTACCAAAGATTTTAAAACTGCGCCGCGTTGTTTTTAATTAATTAATTTTATTATTAGAGCGGCGTCTTGCCTTTATCGAGGAAGGAATTTTGTGCAATTAGTGTTTTATTATGATATAATATTTGAAGGGTTGAGGTGATCGCCAGATGGTCGGAATTAAAGGAGTGGCTCGAGGAGGTGCGCCACTCTTAAATGTTGGGATCGTTCTTCCGTTTGATTTACGTTCTCGTTATTTTTTAATTTTTCTTTTGTACTATTTTGCTAATAATGGCTTTTATTGTAATTATTTGTATATTACTTATATGTTTTTTGAAGCTGGCATTTATTATAAGTAGTACCTATACTATAGTTTCAAATCTGTTGTAGGACACATTTTAAATCGATATAACCATGACCATCGTGATGCATTGGAACAGGGACTCACAGTAAACGCGATTGGTTGCGGGTTGGATCCCCGCTCATATAAATAGATACAACATACTCAAAAAAAATATTAAAAAAAAAAATATTAGTAATAAAATTATAAGTAATGAATAAAATCAAGAATGCTATAGTAGCATGTTTAAAATTTTACCCAAATAAGTTTATCATATTTCTTATTAGAATCACGCATTTTTTTAATTCTCTTTATTTTTCTAGTATAGACAGAGAGAATATACACTTAAGATACTCCATTTTCCACTCCACAACAAAAATTATAACTATTATCTCCATGGCCAGTCGTGGCCCAGTGGCACAAACGACTGGTTGTAAACGACTGGTTGTGGGTTCGATTCCCACTCGAGAAGTGGAAATTATACTTCCATTTTCTTCGCTCTGGTGTCGAGGTAAAGCGCAGCGTTAAGTTCCGCCGTGTTAAGACACGCAAGCCTCCGAATTCGGCGGAAAGTGGGGAACGGAGTGTCTTAACACTAGGTTCTCTCTGCCTACCCTGCTGTGTGCGGGATACAGCGTGAAGCTAAAAAAAAAATATCTACATTACCCACTATGAGATAAGCCAAAACAAAAGTCTACCTAAAGCTACGTTACAAAAAAGCATCAGCGAGAAGGCATTGCCATTAAGGTAATTACGTAGTGATCTAATTAGCGATAGAAGTTGTTTATAAAAGTGCCACTACTCATTAAGTAAAGTGGATTCTTACCTTTATGTAGGATGTTGGTGACTGGTATTAAATACTTTGTTTTTTTTCATGTTATAGTCATGTGTAAGCTTTTCATATTATTATGTTTCAGTTAAAAGTTTTTTATCTTTGTTTTATTGTTGCTTTCGAAATGCCTAAAAAGAGGTTCTAATGACTAGTA
Source organism: Dryas iulia moderata (assembly GCA_019049465.1). NCBI lineage: Eukaryota > Metazoa > Arthropoda > Insecta > Lepidoptera > Nymphalidae > Dryas > Dryas iulia. Next base: position 16,194,743 of record CM032424.1, on the reverse strand, counting down.
TGTGTTAGATTTTATACTTATAAATAGCTTCACGCTATATCCCGCACACAGCAGGGTAGGCAGAGGGAACCTAGTGTTAAGACACTCCGTTCCCCACTTTCCGCCGAATACGGAGGCATTGCGTGTTAAGTGGCGGAACTTAACGCCGCGCTTTACCTCGATACCAGAGCGAAGAAAATGGAAATATTAAATATTTCCATTCCTCGAGTGGGAATCGAACCCACAACCAGTCGTTTACAGTCACACGCTTGTGCCACTGCGCCACGACTTATACTTATAATTGTACCTATAAATACTGTTTTTGGTATTACGACAATACTGGTTCATTTTTAGTTACTGGCATATTCTTTTTATAATCTATTCTCGATGACTTAAAAACATTATTGTATGAAGTACCTATTTAAAATGATTGTGTTTATTCTGGTTTGACATTTTGTAGAAAGCGGAGTAATAAAATGTAAAATATTAACCATACTTTTATTCTGAGCGTCTTTGCATATGTTTATATAAAGGATTTGTTTGATTAAATATTTTTAGCTTTTCCTGCATGGTAGGTACCCCGCGGGAAGTCAGGGGATTTGATGTTAAGACACTCTATTTTCCACTTTCTTCCGAATTCTGGAAGTTAAGTGGCGGAACTCAACACCGTCCTTTACCTCGACGCTAGAACAGGCAGCAAGAAAATCAAATATTAAATATTTCAATTACTCGAGTGAGAATCGAACCCACATCCACTCGCGCTTGCAGTCACACTTTGTGTGCTACGACTATACGCCTATGACATTTGTATGGTAAGTTTTCGTTAAATCCGGTATTAATTTCTCATAAGAATTATATTCACTGATATGAAAACTAGTGGGCCGCTCGCGGCTTCGCCTGCGTGAACTACACAAGTAGGTATTTCACTGTAGGCACGCTCCGCCGCGTCACTAGTGTTTCTCTATTAGGCATATTATGCATGTATTATACATATAAACCTTTCTTTATAATCATTCTATCCATTATAAGAAACCGCATCAAAATTTGTTTCGTAGTTTTGAAGATATAAGAATATATACATACCTAAGGACAGATGCGAGTAACGACTTTGCTTTATATTATGTAATTATTATATTTAATACTAGCGACCCGCTCGCGGCTTCGCCACGTGAACTACCACTTTCATCCTCTATTGCCTCTTTGGGACTGTTTTTTTTTTATGAAAGGTGGTAGTCTATGTATGACCTTGCCTCGTTAACTATTTTCCTGAGAAAATTCATTCATTTTAGTCAAGGAGTTCAGATCTTTCATTCTCACTATATACTAAACATACATAAGTTTCATCCACTGTTTCAACCTCATAGGGTTTGATTTTTTAAAAAGTAGCCTATATTTGACCCTGCGTCTTCAACAATCTTCTTTACGAATTCCATCTTAATCGGGCCAGTAGATTACCCGTGAAAACATAACAGATAGAAGAGATACAGATTTTTGCATTTTTATAATCATAATATTAATGAGTACGGATATACCTATCTAGTACAATGTTAACTAATAGCGCTACCCGTTCTAGAAAACGTAGTGACATCTGCTGTCATATAGATTATATAAAGTTTTATAGACCGGTAAAGTGTATCTTTAATTAATGTTATGCTTATTTTATTTTATAATTATTTAATTTAGTGATATTGAAACAAATTTAGCTTCACTTGTAAACTATCGACATAATTTGAATGTTTTTTTTTCAATTTTATTTTTCTGCGAGAAATTTGTTGAATATCAGGATGAAAACTATCCCATATGTTGCTCTACCCTTTAAGCTAACACCATACAAAAATTCATCAATTTCTACCCGGTAGATATCATTATACAAATGATTTACTTATATCGGTTTTTTATTTTTTACAAAAAAACTACATGGAAAACCGGGATAAAAACTATCCTATATGTACCTTTGGACTATAAGCTACCACCATGCTAAATTTCATTCATTTCCATCCCGTACTTTTTACGTGATTGGCGAACAAATTAACAGACAGACAGACAGACAGACAGACAGACAGACAGACAGACAAAAATTCTACTGAGTGGATTTTTGGCCTCTGTTATCGATATATTAACGCACTCAATTAAAATTTTGCTGAAATTTTTCATGTACAGAATTGACTTTTCTACTCTTTTATTATATATATATAGATAAGGCGATGTCCTGATTGGGAGCGATCGTACGATGGTGCGATGCGTTTTTCATCTCACGATCAAAGTGGTCGTACGATGACGTAACAGGTGTCCTAATAGATCGCACGATGTCCATCGTTTGCTGCCGTCTCTCGATGGCCGGCGTTCATGCCAGTTTATCGATGGCTGTTTAGAGAGATGCACAGTTTTAAAGTCGGGCAATATTGCTTTAAAAAACAATGTTTATATTATAGGGGCCAGTCGTGGTGCAGTGGCACAAAGTGTGCCTATAAAGCGACTGGTTGTGGGTTCGATTCCCACTCAAGGAGTGGAAATATATAATATTTCCATTCCATTTCCTTCGTTTCTAGAGGCAAAGCGCGGCGTTAAGTTCCGCCACTTAATACGCAATACCTCCGAATTCGGCGGTGCGTGGAGAACGGTGTGTCTTAACACTAGGTTCCTTCTGCCTACCCTGCTGTGTGCAGAATATAACGTGAAGCTAAAAAAATCTACCTATTTACTAGGTAGATTGAGTCAAAGTCACTCGAATTTATGTATTCTTTATTGCATTTAAAAACAATATACCTACAGAAAAAAATATACAGAAATAGATGGTTTACAACGGTGGACTGGTGGTTTATTACTCATAATAAGAATAGATATGTAACTTCTCTTTAAACTACAAATAATTTACTACCGATCCATTAATGCAATGCCTCAAAAGAAAAACGAGTAATTCAGCGGGCCTGTTTTCTTCATACCAACAATTTACAGATTTATTAATGACTAGCGACCCGCTCGCGGCTTCGCAGCGTGAACTACATAACTGTTTCGTTATGTCGCAACCCTCGTGGGTGGATTTATGAAAAATAAAGTAGCCTTTTGTGTATGTTTAACCTTTGATTATCAACTATATTTATGCTAAAATTCATTACAATCAGTCAAGCAGGTTAGATTTTTCATGTAAGCTTTCATCCCTTATTTCAACTATTTAGAGGTGGGTTTTTTAGTAGCTTTTTTTTTAGTTAGTTAGTAGCTTATGGTTGACCCTGGATTTTTAACTACTTTCATTCTAAATTTCATTCAAATCGGACCGGTAGATTAGCCGTGAAAGCGCGATAGACAAACAGACAGACTTTCGCATTTATAATATAAGTATGAATAGCGAGCCTATTATATAAAGACAATAGATCTTTATAAAGTAAACTCTACAATACAATATAATACATAGGCATATATAATACATAGCCATATACAATAAGCAAGCTCACCGTATCGTAATCGTGCGTACGTATCGCAGGTGGGCGTGGGGCGTGCGCAGGTAACTACCTGCCAGGTGACCACGCCCTAAGGCGGCACCTGTCACACCTGCGCGGCGCGGTTAGGATACCGGTTCCGGAAATATATAAAAATATAAGGTTTATGTATATATTGTGAACCTTTCTTTTGTTATTTTTAACTTTTTTTTCAAAGGAATTTAAAGGAATTTTAACCGTTTTGGAAATGAGTTAATTAAAGTCCGTATTTACGGTATTAGAAGGAAAACATATGTTGTATTTGGATCACCTTTTAATAAATGTTTTATGTAAGTTTTAGCATAAAATAAGTATATAATACTAAACTAAAACAAAAATTTTACTTAAAATTCTTATAATATATTCGAAATCATAGCAGAAAAGTCAATGTTGTTCGGTTAACGAAAATAATAACATCCGGCTTGTCAATAAGTTTAAGCATTATATAACCAGAAAGGTGTAAGACGACTTCTAATTCTAATTAGGTTTCCAGTTGTTTAGCTTTGTTAAATGTTACTAAAATTAAAATTAAATAGCTTCACGCTATATCCCGCACACAGCAGGGTAGGCAGAGGGAACCTAGTGTTAAGACACTCCGTTCCCCACTTTCCGCCGAATTCGGAGGCTTGCGTGTTAAGTGGCGGAACTTAACGCCGCGCTTTACCTCGACACCAGAGCGAAGAAAATGGAAATATAATTTCCACTCCTCGAGTGGGAATCGAACCCACAACCAGTCGTTTACAGTCACACTCTTGTGCCACTGGGCCACGACTGGCCACAACTAAATGAAAATGGTTAAATGTATACGATCGTAGATTTATGCATCTTGTACTTTTAGTTGAGGCTGTAGCAGCGCGCTGAGATAACGTCTGGCTGATATTGGTTGCGAGTTTGATTTGGCTCTGGGAAATGATTGTATTTAAGTTTATTTTATTACACTGATCTTGTAAAACAGCGCAGTATTGAGTTTCGCCTTTTACGCCAGTTTCATCTTTTTACCCATATAGCAAGGTAGGTAGGAGAGAGCTTGTTGCCAAGACACTTTATTCACTTTCCAATTTGTGTATTTGTGACACCAGAATGGAGAAATGGAAACAAACACGTAATCTTTTTCCCGAGTAGGAATCGAACTCATAACCATCGCGTTTACGGTCAGACAGTGACCCACTGCGCCACAATTGCCTCAATTTTTTATTTTTTTTGTAAAAATTAACTGACTTTTTGCTCTTCTTCCCTTTATCAATTAAATATGGTCAGTGCCATCCTCCATCCGCGTAATATTCGTAAAAAGGAATAGATAGTTATTTTTTTACATACCTATTAATCTGTTTATGGGACCAGTCGTGGCGCAGTGGCACACGCGTATGACTGTAAACGACTGGTTGTAGGTTCGATTCCCACTCGAGAACAGACACACCTCTAAATTTGGCGGAAAGTGGGAAGTGGAGTGTCTTAACACTAGGTTCCCTCTGCCTAGCCTGCTGTGTGCGAGATACAGCGTGAAGCTATAAAAAAAAATCTGTTTATAGTGCATAGTCAAAAGTCAAAGTCAATTAATTTAATTCAAAATAAGAAATTACATGCTTCATTTTCAACGTCATATAATTTATCACCGGTTAACTAAAGTAAATGCCTATACTATAAGTTAATAATAAACGACCTTTTTATTTTCTCCATCGTTCACTAAACACTTTCTCGGAGCTCCTCCAACATGGTCCACCTACATCATAATAGCTCTCGACTAGAATCGACACTTTAGCACGAATTTTATAGGTAATCTGCCCTCTATTCCACTGAAGTCGCTTCTAGTTTTTTCTAAAGCCCTTGACCTGCAACTTTTGTCTTTAATAGCTTAGCTCAAGTAGAAGAAATGTTGTTTTTACCTACAAATTATTATTTTTGTTATTTATATTTTTGATGTTAACAGCATTGGTTGTGGGTTCGATTCCCGCTCGAGGAAGTGATTATAATTAAATAATTTTCATGTCTCCGTTCTGGTTGCTGAGACAAAGCGCAGCTGAGACAAAGTGAGTCTCGCCACTTAAGCATTGTTTATGCTTGATTTCAGGCGGAAGGTGGAAAGCAGAGTTACTCCAGAGGACTCCAGGTTCTCTCTGAAGATACATGAAGAAGCTAAAAATATTTTTCGTTCCTTGAGTTTTTGTCTAAATTGTATACGTTTGATAGTAAATGCATTGATTGTGGGCTACAATATCACAATTCTAAACATTCTGGGGCCAGTCGTGGCGCAGAGGTACAAAATGTGACTTCAAACCAATGGTTGTGGGTTCGATTCCCACTCGAAGAGTGGAAATATCTAACATTTCCATTTTTTTTCGCTGTGGTACCGAGGCAAAGTGCGGCGTTAAGTTCCGCCACTTAACACAGAAAGCCTCTGAATTCAGCAGAAAGTGGGGAACGGAGTGTCTTAACGTCTGTTTCCTCTGCCTACCCTGCTCTGTGCGGGATACAGCGTGGAGCTAAAAAAAAATAATTAAATAAAGATGAAGAAGAACTAAAAAAAGCGACCTGCGACCAGTTTGAAGTGTCTGTCTGGTAGCGACGGTTGTCCCTTCTTTCTTTATGAGATGTTTATATGTATTTGAATACAGATTCATTTTTGCAATAAGACATAGGTAAAGCGCGGAGGTAAGAGTTCTGCTTTCCAATGCGCAATTTCTATTTATTTCGGATGCATAAGTTATATGTGAGGGAGGTAAAAGAGATTTTGGTTAACCTTTCTGAACACATTTTCCTTATAGTAAAGCAGATATATCTTAATATTTTTATACAGACTTAGCTACTGCAATAATACATCTCATATCTGTATATTATATATGTTTATAGCGGACGATGCGAAGCTACGCAAGGACTATAGCTTTTACCACTCGGTTAACTCTTCCTAACCACACTTAAAAACAAAAAGCCTGAAAGATAAATAAACACAACCTTCCCGGTATCCCTTACCTATGGGAAAAGTTATTGCTTTCACACTTACGCCACTTACGCCGGCGGTGGCGGTATAACCGGGGGTCGGCGGTACAGGCGGGGGGTCCGGTGTTTTTTGCACTTAGCCCGCGACACGGAAAGGGAGGTGCCGTCTTACACGAAGGGTTGACCTCTTTGCGATGACCGAGACAATATGGCGTGTGCCGCGTTCGACTTTGTTTTTATTTATTTGGTTTAAATTTATATTTTTAAGTTAATTTTAATGACTGAATTGTGAATGTCGAAATAAAAAAAATCTACCTATCAACACGCCTTGTTGTATTCTAACGTTCCTTAATGTGTGAGGCTGGAACAAACAAAGATTACATTTCTATAACTAAAATAAAACGTTAAACAATACCTATAACTTTGCTTATTTAAAGAAATTACTATAAGAAATCTCAATTACAATAAATAGGCATACATATCTACATACTTGTTCTTTAAAATTTGTCTCTTTATAGGTTGACCAAAAATGTTTGATACAAGAATAGATAACATAGTGCTCGTAAGTACCTAGTACTGTATACAATACAAACGCATGTACAAGAGATTTGCTAACCAAAATAATTATATATCATTTTTTTATCTTGACTTTCTTTATTATTTCTTACCTATAGAGAATACTCTAAATATATATTTATTTATTTTCTATCTACTCAAAATGGAAAGATGTTGAATTGTTAACTTTAGAATGAAAAATAGAAGTGCACTAATTGTCCGCAATGCACAAATAGATTAAAAAATAAATAAAAAATTACAATATCAATATTACCAACAGGGAAACGAACCTACGATTTCTGCTTTCTATTCTAACGTGTCCTCAGTTTTTATTAAAAAAAAAAAGAACATAATAATTTGACCTAATTCCCAATAAAAATTAGCTTTAAAGTTGAAAGCGGAAAGCAGCATACACTGCACAGTAGATGTTTAGTGCGGTATTTTTGAACGCGGGTTATTCAATGAGACGTTTTTGTCGATGTCGGCCGCTCGCTACTTAACATAATTCCTAACATAGGGCCCTCTATTCGCTAGCTTTGTATGTTTTTACTGAAATACAGTCAGCATACACTGTTTGTTTAGTTATGTCCTATTTTGTTTTGTTTTGTTAAATTTAAATATTTTTGTTTGGGAAAAATAGTTTGATATATAAATATTTGATAAATGTGTAAGAATATCGACGTACTCGGATATAGAACATGTGGGTAAAAAAGAGGTGCGGGTTCGAATCCCTCTGCATTTTTTTTAAAAGCACTTGTTACAAGTAAAACGTACCGGAGTATGTTTAATTTACTCTATGACGTTACATTAATAATTACAGATGTAATTTAGGCTTTTTACTTGAGAACTAATTTTTATATATTTTCAAGATTTTAAGCGACTCATACCATATCTCAAACTATTCAGCGGGTAATATAAGATTGTTTTATCGAACGAATGCAGGTAATGGGTGTAATGATTATAGCAACAGGTATACAAATTAATGAACTGACTCATAGTATTTTAAGCTCTGAATTAAAAAAAACACACACTTTTCAATATTTTTACCTACTTGCTTGAAGTTTTTTCCTCTCATAATAGGACAGGCTGAAAGAACCTAGTGTCATGACACTTCATTTTTCCCTTTGGTCTGAATTCGAGACTAGTTAAGTGTGGAACTCAAAATCCTGTTTTATCTCATCAAAGCAGAAAAATAAAAATAATTAATAATACAACCCTACCATACGCTAGGAATCGAACCCACGGCCACTTCCTGTGGTCAGATGCTCTTAAAATGTCTATATTATAATACATGCACACGAATCTACACGTCGACTCGAAAGTCTCTATCTTCAAACAATTCTTGCGAACAATATCCAGTGGAACTAGAAAGTCGCGCCGTGCCTAGTGTTGTGAGAACAAACAGCGCGCAGCAAATACTGTTTACTATTTACCCACTAATCCCCGCGAGTGGCGTGTAATTGAAATTTTAATGGTGGCAGGTGGCGAACGGCGAACGTACCGTAACGTCTCACGTCTTTATTGTCAATTTTGGAAAGGTATTTTGTGTGGAAATTTTGATTATTTTGTTTGGATGTTTGTTTCTTTATTAACTTTTAAATAATTTATTTATTTATTTATAGTTTTAAAAGATAACTATGAAGGGGATGTTTGTGAGTTCGATTCCTGAATTTAAAGAATGTCTTAAAGATATTTTTGTTTTCCTTATTGTTAGATTAAGAAGTGGGTCTTTTAATGTTTCTTCTTTTTTTTAACTTCACGCTGTATCCCGCACACAGCAGGGTAGGCAGAGGGAACCTAGTGTTAAGACACTCCGTTCCCCACTTTCCGCCGAATTCGGAGGCTTGCGTGTTAAGTGGCGGAACTTAACACCGCGCTTTACCTCGACACCAGGGCGAAGAAAATGGAAACATAATTTCCACTCCTTGAGTGGGAATCGAACCCACAACCAGTCGTTTACAGTCACACGCTTGTGCCACTGGGCCACGACTGGCTACTTTTCTTTAACTTTTAAATAATAGATATTGATAATAATAGTTTTGTAGAGATGATTTAGGGTCTAACTATGAAGGGGATGTTTGTGAGTTCGATTCCTGAATTTAAAGAATGTCTTAAAGATATTTTTGTTTTCCTTATTGTTAGATTAAGAAGTGGGTCTTTTAATGTTTCAGGTGCAGTTATTTTTACAAGTAATATTTTTACTTACGTGCTTGGTGTAAAACTACTTCAGTCTCATAATAATAATTATTATTTACAGAATATATTTACTATGAATCATGACATCCATCATGATGCAGTGATTCCGTGGTGCAGGTTCAATTCCCTCTCAGTGAAATTGTGTGCCATCTCAGTGATCATAACTATTTTCACTTCTCCATTCGGGTGAATGTTAAATACACATCAGATGTTTGTAAAATATGTAAATTTTTTAGAAAACGAAACACTAGAATAGGTTTTTTTTGACTTCCCTTGTATGCGGGAAAAAAGTATAACTGAAAAAACATTAGGTACAATGAAAAATAATTGAAATATTCAAAAAATTCAAAACATAGTATCTATTAAAAAGAAATTAAAGGGATAATAATACTTAGTAGTAAAATAACTTTTAAATACTTGCCATACTGTTATTCTAATAATACTATAGCATATTTATAATGTAAATTTTATCACAAAATAAATAAAATACCTATTTATACATCAGTTATATTTTTTTGAAAATCCCCCCAAAACATTGAAGCATCCTTTACAACCGCGTCGTAGCTTCTGTACAATAATTTGATCGACATAAAGCAATGTTTGAACGACGACGCGGCGCTTGGCGTGTTTCAATCAGCGACAGTGGCGTAGCATTGTAGGGAAAAATGGCCGGCAGGCAAGCGACCTGGATTCAAGTGTAAATGTAGTAATTTCAACGTTAAGGGAGGTAAGGGGTGGTTTGGGGGTGCTTTGGGGGTGTCTGGGGGTTCTCAAGACGAACAAACATAAATTTGATTAGGGCAGGTTCGTTCAATCAACAAGCGATATTTTGTTTACACGTGGGAACGCCTGATTGAAAACCAAGTGACGTGAAGATATCGCCGGCTTAATTAAGCGGTATTTTGGTGTAATGTAAACCTTTTGGTGTTTGGATGGTGTTTGAGATGGGGAGGTCTGTCTGTTGGAGCGATGGTTACGGGTTTTGTGCCCGTTGAGGTAAATATCATGTTATGTTTAGGCTATACAGAAAAAGAGTTCTTTTTTATCTAAATTAAATGTAGAATGAAGCTGTAGAACAGCTTCTAACTTTAGTCTGATTGTTTGATTCGTGACACATGATTCGTTGTAGGTTTAATTCTCATTCAAGTACCTCACGTAAAGCGCGGCTTTTTGCTCCACAACTCAACACTTCTTGATACTAGGTTCTTTTTGAACACCTCGGTTCTCCTTGACTAACTTCACTTTGCGGGAAAAGGCTACTTGAAGCTATTTTTTTCAAAAACTACCTGCTTAATAATAACGAATACTCTATCATGATATAATAAGGACTTATGTATCGATTACTTTACCTAAACATTAAAATCATCATAATTTTATTAGTAATATTCTAAAAAGAAAGCCAATTTGCTTATTTCACTTACGTACTTGTTATTTCTAAAATAGTATAGATGTATAAATATGCACAAGATAAAGCAATCATTTCGTTCAATGAATACATTGCCTCTTGAAAATACATGACGGGGGTGTTCACTCGTCGGCGTCGCTAATAAAGCGCGCAGGTACGATATGATTTTATTACTCCTGGCAAATATTTATTCCCTCCCTTCGCTGATCAATGTTCGTTCGTAAATAGATATATCTTTTGATATAAAATGGATAAATAAATTTTAAATATATCTACGAGTTTATTCGGATTCACGAGTTTTTCCCGCATAAGAACAGGTACGGAGTGTCTTAACACTACCTCTCCTCTACTGGTCCTCTCTGACTACCCGGAGAGGACCTAGTGTTAAGACACTCCGCTCTCCAGTTTCCGTTCGAAATCGATACATTGTGTGTTAAGTGGTGCCAGAGCGAAGAAATGAAATCTACAAGTAAACATATGTATTAAATAAAAGTACGATAAAGCACAATTAAGCTTCACATTAATGTTGACGGATTTGATTTTAAATATTGTAGCTTTCAATTGAAGTGGCTTGTCTTAATGTAAAATGACGAATTAAACTTTAATACATGGAAAGATATGTATATATATTTAATGTGTAAGTATTTTGTTATTGTATTTTTTACCAAAAATACAAATTTCCAATTTGGTCACAACGGTTGTATAGTTGGATATTTAGTTATTTATCACTGGATTATTTCAGTAATAATAAAATAAATAAAAGATATAAAAATATATTAATTTAACAACGGCTTTAAACATTAGTTTCCACGTATGATAACTAAATGTTTGCATTTGAACAAAAATGAAGTACACTTTTCATAACATAAAGTTCCACGGTCTACTAGCAAAGTACATTTGAAGCTAATGCGTTTACAACGTGGAAGGGAAGAGGTGGCTGTTTAGAATTGTTTTTCTGATTTTCTTTATTTATTAACAAAACTCGCACCAAGTTTGTTTAGTGTTTTACAATGTTTACTTTGGGGAGAGCTTACACGATTTTAAGCTCATTTTTCCTTATTATTATGAAAAAAAAAAAAAATCATAAATAGCCTTTAGAATTTAGAAGAGAGTAGGAAATTGTCAATAATTTTAATTAACATTCAATTTAAAAAGTTATTTAGAAACAGAGCTCGTTTTAAATAAAAAAAACAAATTGTCATTCAAAATGAATGAAAATATCATTTTTTTATAATATAAGTTTTTTAAACATTTCTTCATTTAATGAATTTATAAAGGGATTGACTTTATACGGCAATTTCTATATTTTGCTAAAGTGGAATTTATACGTATATTTGAAATGCTCATAAGTAGGTATTTGTAATGCGAACCAATAGCGCATGATCTAATTTAAATAATTTTTTACGTATCTTTAAAGAAATTAATAGAATGAAACAAACTATAAGTAATAATAGTTATCAAATAATAAGTTCTTCTTCGTTTTCTCTGTAATTATGACATTGTATGGACATATAATCATGACATTTTAAATTAAATTAAATAGCTTCACGCTATATCCCGCACACAGCAGGGTAGGCAGAGGGAACCTAGTGTTAAGACACTCCGTTCCCCACTCTCCGCCGAATTCGGAGGCTTTCGTGTTAAGTGGCGGAACTTAACATGACAATAATCATGACATTGTAATATATTAATTACAGCTGAAAATTAGAAAAGCATAGATTTTTTTGTTGAAAGCTTTTATCTACACCAAAATACATTTGAACTGCGTAAACAAACTCTAAACGACGTCTAAGACAAACGTGATTTGTAAATACTCTTCGATAATAGCAATTACAGCTGATAACATTCATTAATGCAATATTACTAATGCATACTTTGTATTTGACATCGGATTACTGGGAATTCAAGTTCGTCATTGGGTCAAACTCGTGTACATAATATTATGTCATTATAGATATTTTAAACTGAATAAATGTAACTTAAGATAAATACAGGACAAAAAGAACCACAAGACCAGTCGTGGCGCAGTGGCACAAGCGTGTGACTGTAAACGAATGTGTGTGGGTTCGATTCCCACTTGAGGAGTGGTAATATTTAATATTTCTATTTTCTTCGCTCTGGTGTCGAGACAAAGCGCTACGTTCAGTTATTAGTATAATAATCGCGAAAACAACAGATCTTATTATTGTAGTTAAATAATTTTCATGTAGGTATACAAAGCGCTCCATTAGGTTCCCCCACTCAAGATGCAATTTCTCGAATTCGAGCAGAAAGGGGAAACAGCGCGAAGCTGTAGAAAAAGTATTTAAGTTGGCGGAATCAACATTTCTGAAGATTCTGAAGTCATTTAAATTATCCACAATATTTGGCAAGTAGAAAAAAAAATTAAAAATCCTTTGATTAAACTAACTTAAGTTAACGCCATTTTAAAATATTTTTTAATAACTTGTTTCATACATTGAATCCAACGATAACTGTCGGCATTGTAATAAATCCTCACGTGGGTAAAGTGAAAAGTTGCCGCTAATGCCGGCCCGGGCTGGATTAAAAACGGCTGCGTCTAACGTCACCCCCCTGCCCTGTCACCTTGTAGTACAGGGAGTGGCTGGGATATTACACATCTATACAATGTAAATAATTAGTGATTTAATGTTTTTAAATAATTTAGGAATTTTTAATATTATTAACAAAGTACACAGATTTTTATTTGTAAAAAGGATTACCTTATGGTAGGTGTTCCATGGTCCATGGACGTACACAACGTTAGAAGAGTTGTGGGTGCATTATAAAGACCTTGACGATAAAGGAGTCTGTACAAACGAACGTTAATAATTGTGATAAGACGAAACAACAGAGAGAAGCTAATTTCATAATTTGAATGTACAGGAAGAAAAAGAATATAATAATTAAATAACTTTATTAAGAAAAGTACATGTTTAGAGGCTATTGTGGCGTAGTGGGACAGTGTCTGACTTAGAACGCGAAGTTTATGGATTCGATTCGCAATTGGAAAATGACTATATTTAAATTGTCATTTCTTCGCCCTGGTACCTAGGAAAAAACGCGGCGTCTAGTTCCGCCATTCATTACGCAATATCTCGGCTTCGGGCGCAGTGTCTTGACACGTGGTCATGAGCTGAAAAAATAAGTAAATAAATAATAATAAAATTTAGCGCTATCTCTTGAATTTAATAATCAAGTTAACTACTTATAAATTTATTAAATTACTTATTAAAATATCCTAACCTCCTTTAAGAACATATAAGGCTTATGCTTGTCAACTCCTCAGCCTATATCCCATAGCGGGGCGAATTAAAAAGTTTCTCGAGTGTCGCGCGGTGTGGGGGATTAAACCGCAACGGCTCGCCTCCCGACTTCTCTTGCCTAACACTTGATTGCGTCCAGCTTTTGATGTAATTACATGTTATATTGTTTATAAATATAGCACGTGGAAGTTCTTGTCATTGTTTGTTGTTTTAATCATTTAAGTCAAGACGCAGTGGCACAAGCGTGTGACTGTAAACGACTGGTTGTGGGTTCGATTCCCACTCGAGGAGTGGAAATATTTAATATTTCCATTTTCTTCGCTCTGGTGTCGAGGTAAAGCGCGGCGTTAAGTTCCGCCACTTAACACGCAATGCCTCCGAATTCGGCGGAAAGTGGGGAACGGAGTATCTTAATACTAGGTTCATTTCATTTATTTATTTATTTTTGTAAGGTAGGTAGGATTAATTTATGTGAGTGATTCGACTTCAGTCTCGATTTTTCATTTGATTACCAGATATTATGTGTAATATATAAAACTTGCAAGAATTTTCCAACTTCACGCTTTTTGCTACATACCGGGGTAGTCAGAGATAACCTAGTGTCAAGACACTCCGTCCCTCACATTCCTTCCGAAATAAAACAAGCATGTTGAGAGGCAAAATTCAATGCTTCATTTTGTCTTAGATACCAGAGTGAAGTAATAAAAACTTAAATATGATCTTTCACCGAGTGGGAATCAAACCCACAACTATCTTTTTACAGTCAGTCGCTGTCCTACTATGTCACAAGATTTTTATGATTATCGAAGACAAGTAGGCATTTGTCCTTAAAGAATATCAGCAACAAAGAACTTTATTGTACCACTCACAATAACGCAAGTGGAATTGCGATACTTGGTAGAAAAAAATATTATTTTTAATATGCTGTACTGATTTTCTTATTCTCCCAAGACATAATATAAATAAGTGAGATAATTTGATACGTAAAGAGGAAAAGAAAAGTGAAAATTCAAGTATTTTCTGTTTATTTTATAGATGGTATATACATTTTAAGTGAAATAAATACTTTTAAACATTTTCAATGTGTTATTCCACACTTAAGAAAATTTAAATATTTAAAAGTATTTAATAACTAGCATTCTCTCTTGCCAAATTATTGTTCTTAGAATAATCTTTGGGTAAAAATCTCTCTACAGAGATGCTAACAACAAAAATAAGTTGCAATAAAGCGTATCAAAATTTCAACGCAGCTGGTAGTAGAACGCATGGTTTAGTGGTAAGAGCGCCTGGACGGTACTCAGGAGGCGCGGGTTTGAATCCCGCTGCGTTCAAATTTTCATACGTTTTCTAAATGTCTTTTCCACAATAAATATTACTTCAATTTATATTCTAATACAAATTAACATAGAAAAAAATATAGTTAGGTATACGAGTATATTAATAATTATGCTTTAGTTGTCTCTACGATGTGAACACGTTTGGTACTCATTAAAGTTTGCGATCGGGCTTCATTCATATGTATTACTGGACATCCCACTACCGACATCCACTTATATATCATGAATTTGCATTATTTTAATAAATTATTTTGATTTTAGTCTGTTTGTGGTACAGCGGCACAAAGCGGGACAGTAAACGTGACTGGTTGTGGGTTCGATTCCCATTTGAAGAGTGGTAAAGCGCGGCGTTAAGTTCAGCCACTTAACACGCAAGCCTCCGAATTCGGCGGAAAGTAGAGAACGGAGTGTCTTAACACTAGGTTCCCTCTGCCTACCCTGCTGTGTGCGGGATACAGCGTGAAGCTAAAAAAAAAAAAGAAAAAACATACACCTATTTAGTAAAAGGCGATTATTGTATTATTACAAACAGACACTCAAATTTATATATGTATATAGATATATGTATATAGATTAATCACTGAAATTTTAGTTCCAGCTAGTAAACTTGTAATTGTTTACAGCCATATTAGCAAGTCAAGTTTTCCTCAAGTCCAATTTATTCTTAGCCTTATGCGGGTTGACTCGAGCTCTCTCAGAAGTTCGGGTCAATTTGCTAAATTGACGAAGGTTCTGTTGAAACAGTCCGTTGATTCATTCACTTTTAGTTTAGGTGGTCACCTGTTTTGAGTATATTCTGCAGTGATTTATTAATATATTTTTAATTATATAAAATTTTAGTAAGTAACATTTTAAAAATATTAATTTGTTATCTTATGATTAAAATACAATTTAAGCTTACCTAACTCATAGCGGGGTAGTGAGAGAGATTTAAGTGACGAGACACTCCGTTCTTCACTATCCATCGGAAATCGTGACAATGTGTGGAGAGTGATGCACTTCAATGAAGCCCTTTTTCTTAGACACTAAGAATGTATTTAAAACATAATCATTTTGTATCTAAGTGGGAATCGAAACTACAACCAATCGCGTTTGTAGTCAGACACTGCGCCACGATGGTCTCGACATTAACATAATAAACATTCATTCATTACTCAGCATGGCTTTTCTAAGAGTCGTGAATTCGAATCTCGCTGCGGTCAAATTTTTATACGTTTTCCTTTTTTTTTTCTTTAATTTATATGTTTTCTAAAAATGATTATTCATATTAGTTTTTTTTTAATAAAACACACCTTGAAACAACAATATAAGCGTCCGGCGTCCAGCTTGCTTACGCCCGAGTGTGGGCGGTAGTTGCGATTTACGAGCGCGCTAATTTATCGCCAGCTCTGATGCACCGCGATTAATGAACACTTAGTAGCATTGACTCGAAATGGTTTTGGTAACATTTTGTATTGCTTTCTAAGTCTTTCGTCATTTAACCTATTGGATAAATTTTAATGACAAGTTACTTAGTATTACTATTAGTAATTATTTTTTGCCGCTATAGTAGGAAGTATACATTTACTGACTTCTTACCTAGATTTTGTTGGAGACAGGTTTTATATTTGTTTGTTTGTTTTTGTGTCTGTGCAAACCAATGATGCTATCTAAACTTTTTATTATTGTGATTGAAAAGAAAACTGTAAGTAACCATTCTCCTTACTGAGGCAGGTCAGTGTTAACCGAAAATGTACATACTTACCTTATTTTTTTGGGTTTGTGCTTGAAGAAGGTAGTGTCTGGACACTAAGTTCTCTGTGGCTGCCCTGCTGGAGGAAGAGGAAAAAACGTGAAGCCGCTTGTGTAATTTTTTTTCTATATATTAGGAAACATTATACATATTATGACGAAATATATTATGCAGGCCAACCAAATCTAAAAACACCAAACAAAATAAAAAAAATATTTAACAATAAAATAAATGAAAGCAAAAACAAAGGGGAAAATAATAATAAAAAATGCCAAAAAAACACAAATTTGATCATCAACTATTACCTTATTTTGTAATGAAATAAGTTGTTTCAAAGACATCCAGTGGGTACATAAATTGTGGAGGTATGCGACTAAGATGTCAGCTGCAGGAGCTAAATAAGAGGCGACCCATTAAATATGCTCAAGAACTACGACGCATACGTAAATTAAACTGTGCAAAATTTATTGTTCGAAAGGCTAGTATATTCTCACTGATAAGAATAGTCTTGAGTGTTTCTAACAAGACGAATGGCACAGGTTGGTGAAAAAAGTTTATTTGATTTATAACTTTTTCAAACATTTTTAAAGTGTTATTCCGCGCTGCTAACGACATAAATAAGTTGTAATAAAGCGTATAAGAGTTTCGATCCAGCTGGTAATGGAACGCATGATTCATTGGTGAGAACGCCTGAATTGTATTCAGGAGGCGCGGGTTCGAATCCCGCTGCGTTCAAATTTTTATGAGTTTTCTTAATGTCTGATTTATAACTTCTTAAATATTTTTCTCAATTTTAAGCATTTTTCAGTCGTTCTAGGTAAGAGAGAGTGATAGTAATAGATCATTCCGTTCTCTACTTTTAGACTAATATGATAAAAAAATTAATTTATGACAATTTCTGGTTCAGTGGCAGAACCCAACGCAGTATTATGTCCAAGAAAAATGGAAATTATAAAAATAATCGATTCCTTCTCTTATTGTCTTATCTTTTTACTTATCTTATTTTCTTAATATATTTATTTTATTATGGTCAAAAGATCGAACCCAAACCCATCGCCTTTATAGTGTACTTTACTTTATTTATCTTTTTATATAAAGCTATTTAATTCTAGTGTAAGTGTCACATGGTTCATTTAGAATGTAATTAAGAAAACGCGGTGGTTGTAGGTTTAGATCTCAGCCAAACTGTAATGGTATTAGGCAAGTAATTGCATTTTTTGTATGTATACGTAAGCAATAAGTTAGGTTAGTGTTAGGTTTAATTATCCATTGATTTCCTTGATTGGATCCTCCTGCAAGTCATCAAGGCTGCGGGTGCACTGGAAGAAAACCCGGAGCACCCTGAAGGCGACGGTGGTCTGCAAAAGGCGGGCCGTCCACCGAGGCGACGTAGTGGAATGCGCGAGTGAACCTGCGACGTCTCATGAGGGTAACCCAGCGGAAATCCCCTCCGGTTTAGTGGGTAGTATCGGACTCGTCGTTGAGCCCCACAGTATCATCAGTATGCAAGGCAGTTCTGTCTTCCTTGTGTACGGATGATCTGCGTAATCTGCATTTCCCAGCGAAAAAAAAGGTTTAATTATCCAATATAAAATGAAGATTGAAGGAATTCATATTTTTTAACAAAAAAAGAATAATTATTCTTTAGCTTAATAAAAAACAACAATAAGTTCTAACTGGCTCATACAAAAGAAAAATTAATCAGAAAACCCAAGTACAACCATTGCTCACAAGTTACATGTAAATACAGTATATTTATTATGTAAATCAACATAATGCCAGGATTTATATAACCATTATTCATATGAGTGTAGTATAGAGTGGACCACTTGATAATTCCATTTAACCCGCTGCTATTGTCCTAATAACGTAGGAATATCTTTACTTGTATCTTTTTATTGCTAGACTATTAACATATACGTTTTTTTTCTGTATAATAAGTAAGAAAAAATGAAATTCGCGAAGGACGGACTGTAGGGTTGGCAAATAAAATTGTTAGCTAAGTTAGTTTTTATTATATTATTTAAAATCTTTATTACTTAGGAAAATTTCTATTTCCACTTTTTATTATATAGGGAAATGTGATAATTTAAATGTAAAACAGCTAGATCAGATATCAGAAAAGATAGATCAAAAGGGACGCAATCTTAGAAAAAGGAAACTAATGAGAAAACCCAAGTACAACTATTATCCACGAGTTATATATCAATACACGAGTTATATATTGTGTAAACACGAATAATATCATATTTTTTTTCTAAGTCTCATTCGACTAACACTATTCACATTTGAAACTAACAAAAGATTAAGATGTTTTAACAGGATCTTCATGTAGCTTTACGATTTCCCGTATAGTAACATGGAAGACAGCATTAAGACACTCCGTACTCCACTTTTCGCTCAAAATTCCGAGATATTGCGTGTAGATCAGGCACCGGAGCAGAGAAATTAATAATATTTAAATATAAACATGATCCCGAGTGAACAACAAACCTACAGAGCGTTAATAGGCACACAAACGCTTTCTCACTGTGCCACGACTGCTTCGAACTGCAAGTATATGCTTAACCTGTAAGAAAATTATAAAAGAATATGAAAGTTATTTTCCTATCTCTACCATACAAAGAAGGCCGCATGCGGTGATCGTACCTATTGGGGCAGATAAGGTCCATTCTATTTGCATAGAGAGCAGTCGTCGCTCGCCGCGGCCAAATATTTATTGCAATATTACTCGCGTCTCCAAGACCCGTTAGCGGGAATGTCTGTTTGTTCATCTCGTATCTGGTTTTAGAATCTAATGTGTGTAGTAAAAAAATATTAACTGCCCCAGTCTTTATTAAAGCGGCTTAGGTGAATTTCCAGTACGAAATGACCTTTATGTTAAAAAAATATTTTCCACAGAAACTATGCAGAAAAATATTTTTTAGAAAATATTTAAAAATTTGTACGCAGCGGTATTGAAACAGAAAATCTTGGAAACCGTCTTAGAATGGATGGCTTAGCAGTCAGAGCACTTGGACAGTTTCCATAAAGCGGGTTCAAATTCGCGTTCAAAGCTTTCAAAGAATTTTAAAAAAGCTATGAGGACCCCCCCGTAGGCCGTGTATGAAGACATTGATGACAGTGGACGAGGCGAAAGAATTATGCTGGGACCGTAGCGTTTGGCGCTCCTCGCTCGCTCTTTGGCGAATTCTCTGACAACCTCGCAATTGCAAGCAATTGCAATTGAAACTAAAAAAAATGATAAAGTCATTAAATAAAAATATAAACCAATCATATTATTATAAGCATTAAGATCTAAAATCTAGAAAAAAATAGTGATGAACTGTTTCCGCGCTACATAGTAATTTCATGAAAAGCAATGGATAAGTAGTATAGTCATAATTATAAAACGTTCACTGCAAAGGATTCAGACCCGTAAAACCATAGTTTTTATTCTAACTTTTTAGTTCATAGACTGTTGGCAAAATTGACTAAAAAGTTGATATTGTTGCATAAAAATATATATAAAAAATATATAAAAAAAGAGTAGCCTAAAAGTGACCAAGGAAAATAGGCAGATCTTAAACAATACGTGGCCAGGGGGAAGTAAACATGCTCTCTATAAACATGTTATGTTAACAGTTTTATTATACATAGCGTTACGGTAATGGCACTTCGTTTAGCCGATAGGTATACTAATACCAGACCAGATTTAAGATTTTGTTTTCATTACTCTTGGGCATAGTTTTGTGATAGATTTATTAGTTTCAGTTCTTAAAATTATGCCTAAAATTGATATGAAATGTCTAGGAAAGTCTGTGCAGGGTGCAGGTGTTTTATGATCAAATATAATGATTTGTTCCTGTTCTTAAAATATCTAGAAATTAATATGTGTATTTTTAATATACGAATGTCTACTTTGTAGACATAAAGGGGGCATATTTTTAATCAACTTTATTAAGTGTGATTTGAACGTGGGTTCAATCAAGTTCGCTGTCATGTTAGTTAGTTAGTAGTCAGTTTAGTGTAGACTACAAAATATGACAAAATAAAAATTTTAATAAATTTAAAATATTGAAAACAAAAGATTACCAAACCTAACCTTATATACAAAAAGTAATTATTACTAAGTTATTGATAAACAACGGATTGTCGAATAAAATGAGCGTTTCTACGCTCATTGTACCGTTTGTGAAAATTGTAGTTTTCTAGCTACAATTTTTCATGTAAGTGCCTTGGGAATGTAAGGGACATTAAAAATGAATTTCCCGAATTTCTTGAGGAAGTGAAAAGAAAGGATCTTACTTTTTACAATCTAAACTATGACAAAAAATTGGTTTGACTAGCCTCATAATTTCCACATAGGCAAAGTAGCAGGCGATAACTCGTTAAACATTACTGAAATTCCATTTTCAATACAATTTTCTCCCGTGGGTGGACGGGTTAAGAATACAATTCCTCCCCGCCGCTGGGTAGCGTCCCGTAAAAGGCGGGTAACCCAGTAGTCTGGTGGTAGGAGATTCGTTCTCCGACTGGCTCGCGACCACTATCATGTCAAAGACGAATCGCCAAATATCTTATGATGTGTTCCGGTTCGATGGCATGTACGCCAGCTCCCCCTATTCCCACCATTCCCATCCTTCCCCCCTCCTTCTGTCCTACATACCCAAGGCTGGCAACGCATCCATAACTCTAATGTTGTGGATGTCTATGGGCGAAGGTAACTACTTAACACCAGGTGGGCCTTCTGCTCGTTTGCCTCCTTTATTCCATAAAAAAAAAAAGAAAAAGAAAAACGTACAAATTTCCATAACGAAGAACATATTTTCATAAATGCAGAATCCAATATCAACATTACCTACGTATATTCGAACAACATAAAAGCAGATGCAAATTACATCGCGATCGAGCCGTATCACCAACTTGTAGGTGATTGCTCAGTAAGACGAGTCAATCAGATGAAATCAGGCGCAATCAGGTGCTCTTATAATATGCAGTATGAGTCACGTGAGACACCCTCGCGAGTGAGGGTAGATGCGTTATGAGGCTAGTGAATGTGCGGTTATATGTAGGAATATTAAACATATTTATAATTTTTTTTTTATGTAAATTTATTTTTTATGTCATTTGAATTAGAAGTGGAGAAACGAAAACCTAAGTCTGTGTGTTTTGTAAATTTCAATTTCAATAGATTAAAAATTATTTTTTTCTGTATTATTTTGTGATACTTTATGTATAAGCGGTTAGTTATGTAGGTATTGAAGATTACACTTTCTACTATATAAATATGACCAGATAAATGTTTAAATTGATGGCTGAAGTATGTTAATATATTATCTCACTGTGTAGATTATTGAACCAGCTGAAATATCATTTTATTTAATTATTATTGTAAAAGAAAATAAAAAACAAATGTAAAAGAAAACAAAAAGCAGTTTTAACGTCTCAAATTTCGGCGGGAAGTATATTAGGCTGCATAAAAATGAAAACAATAAAGGGAATTAAGCAGCATTTTTTTTAAAAGAAATTATAATTAAAGTTGAAAATTTAAAAAATACATATAAAATAATCATTAAAAATCCCATTTAAGTAATTTTTAAGGTTCCATTCTCTCACTTCGAGGCCCCACATTCTGTCGGCACGCGTCACGCGCCATTCCGTCAGCAATATTGTGTAAAGCAATTTGTATGTAAATCAATTGTTGTTAATACTATTTATGTCGATGGTTATTGAGCTTTTACGAACTCTACGAACATTCTTACAAGAATAAGCTCTAAGACGGTTATTGGAGAGCTTATTTCAGCGTTCAGTTTTTGGGGCACTTACGTTAAGTGTAAAAAAACATAAGGTTAGTACGTGTGGTGTGTAGAATTGTCAAGACTCTATATGGATAGGATTATGGCGGTTATAAATTTTATTATATTATAAATAGCGATTTATGATGACGATAAATGGGCGGTAACGTTAATGTGACATGAAGTTTGTAGCGTCTTCGGCAAATTAATTTGAGTAAGTAAGTTTTTCCTGTTAAAATGGTTTGTTAGTAACTAGGGATTTATTTTTGTTAATATTAAAGGTACTTATTCCTTTTATTAATACACTCAGAATTATAAATAAATTCAATTTCTGCAGGACCTTTTTATAATAAAATTTCAAATGTCAATTTGCGTATGTATAAAAAAATCAAACGCTTTGTGCATTTAAGTTATATGGCCATATAATATATAATATACATTCAGTTAGAGGTTGTTACATTTTCCTATAATAGCTACTAGTACTAAATGTAATTTCATTTTAATTTTATAAGCGACAGAATTTCTCACCGTATTAACTGTAAATTCTAATGACGATATACATACATCCTATCCGATAAAGTAAAAATTACAATATAAGAGTTGAGTACTGAACCTTAAGCTTCAAGTCCTTTTTGGGAATTATCCTTTTGGGAATCCTATCTGAATAAGAAAAAAATAATTAGATCCAGCAGGTAACATGCAATAACTTAAAACTGAAGGAAGTGACAAACGAAGAACCAGTCGCTTTCTCGTTGAATTCGATACATACGTATTAAATGGTGGAACTCAACGCCGCGCTTAGTTACGACGCACGTTCTCTCTGGAACGTATGCCGGAGCAGAAAAATTAAATTAAATTAAACATCATCATTTCTAGTGGCCAGTCGTGGCCCAGTGGCACAAGCGTGTGACTGTAAACGACTGGCTGTAGGTCCGATTCACACTCGAGGAGTGGTAATTATACTCCCATTTTCTTCGCTCTGGTATCGAGGTAAAGCGCGGCGTTAAGTTCCGCCACTTAACACGCAAGCCTCCGAATTCGGCGGAAAGTGGGGAACGGAGTGTCTTAACACTGGGTTCCTTCTGCCTACCCTGCTGTGTGCGGGATACAGATAAAACAAAAAAAAAACAATCATTTCTTTAAGTGATAATCAAACCCACGACATCATGTGTCTCACTGCACTACTACGAGCTCATATCATACGACATAAGATAGGAACTACATATCTCAACATATTAGAAAGGGAGTTGCTACAAGCTTCTTACAGATAGTGAATGTAATTTAGTTATGTCAAGTAAAGGGCAGTGGTGTACCGCCGTATGACAGTATCAGTGGGTTAAGTAAATAAGTAAATAAGGCTACAAATCACCGCGATCCGATCAGCCCATACGTTATTTATGTGATGTGCTTGTGATGTGGGAATGTTGGGAGGCGGTATGTTAGGATGTATAATATAATTAAGATTATTTATTTATATTATAATTATAAAACGGAACAAAATATATTATATTTATATTTATAAGTGATAAAAGGAAAATTAGGGCAGGTTTTAAATAAATATTGAGAGAAATAAATAAAAATATTGTATTGGAAAGCTTCTTTCAAAATCATTAAAGTGACCAACCAGTTTCACATCTTTTAACGTTTTTAAGGAAATTTGGTATTTTTGTAATTCTAAATTGACGCTATGCGAGTTCAAAATGTTAGCACCAACCATTTTTCAGATTTACGTTTCTACTCTTTCTCTATAGCAGGATAAGAAAGGGAACATAGTGTCAAGATTCTCCACTTCCCATACACCCGGGCCATTGTGGAACTCAACGCCGTCCATTATCTTTTCACCGGAGCCGTGAAATTAAAATAATTTAAATATTTTCATTTCCCCAACTGGTAATCGAACCTACAAACATCCAGTATACAGTCAAACACTATCACACTGCGTTACAATGACTTCGTTTAAATCTTTTCTGTTTTCATATTTACATAGATTATAATAATTATATATATTTTAAGTAAAACATCCATCTTTAGGCAATCCTAGTAGCGCTGCGAGTTGTATTTGTGTTGTCTTAGCGCTGGGTCCCGACGTACTCGATACGCCACCAATTAACCCACTCGCCCATATGCACGGAGACAGTGTTAGAAACATGCTCCTTACTTGTAAGTGAAAATAACACTATATTCATTAATAGTCATGAAATATGTAATAATCGTAAATTTAATTAAATATATTTGTCAAGGCAAAGCTTACAATTATTTATTTTAATCGTGATAGTACGAGTACATCAATTTTTAATATAAAAATTTAATAAAAAAATAGATTTATATTTTTTTTCCACATAGCAGGCCAGTTAGAAAGAACTCGGTGTCCAGTCACTCCATTCCATCCGAAATCGAGACATTGCATGGTGGTTGCCGTTCCGTCACCGCTCTTAGTCTAAGTATCAGAGAAAAATGAAAACATTTTAAATATAAATATTCCCCCAAATGGAAATTAAACTCAAAACCAGTCAGACGCTGTCCCACTGTGCCACGATGGCCTCAAATTTCGATAAACGGTTAAAATAGGCAATACTTATGTAATAACCTGTTAATCTTAATAATCAAAAAGTATCAAAATCTCTCTAATATTTTTACTGGTAACTAATTTTTTTTTTTTTGGTAACTAAGTAACAGACATTCAAAGTTATTATAGCGCAGATGACAGTTTCATTTATTTATTTATTTATTAGACAAACAGTAACTAATTAATACATTAAATCTAACACTTGACTATAGATATATGATTTAAATAGTAAAATGCAAGACATTTTGAGGTGCATTTTACATTATACACACAAGAATTTTAGCTGATACTTAATTACGTTTATTACTAACTAGCGGCCCGCTCGCGGCTTCGCCGCTTGAACTACGTAACTGCTACGTTATATTGCAACCCTCGGGGGTGTTTTTTTGAAAAATAAAGTAGCCTATGTTTAAGCTTAGATTATTAACTATATTTATGCCAAAATTCATTATAATCGGTCAAGCGGTTTAGATTTTTCATATAAACTTTCATCCCCTATTTCAACCCTTTAGCAGTTGATTTTTGAAAAAATAAATAGCCTATATTAGACCCCAGTTACTTTTACTACTTTCATTCTAAATTTCATCCAAATCGGACTGGGAGATTAGCCGTGAAAGCATGACAGACAAATACACAGACTTTCGCATTTATAATATAAGTATGGATATTTATAACGCAGCTTCACCCCTTTTCTCCGTACAACAGGGTCCGCAGAGAGAACCTTGAGTCAAGACACTCCATTCTCCACTTTCCGTTTAAAATCGAAATTGACATTATTTATTTATTTTCCAAATTATTAAATACTAGCGGCCCGCTCGCGGCTTCGCCGCGTGATTTACGTGGCTCTTTCGGTATATTACAACCCTCAGGGGTGGATTATTGAAAAATAAAGTAGCCTATGTTTAACCTTGGATTATCAACTAAATATATACCAAAGTTCATTACAGTCAAGTGGTGTAGATTTTTCATATAAACTTTCATCCCCTATTTCAACCCTTTAGAGGTTGATTTTTGAAAAACTAAGTAGCCTATATTAGACTCAGTAATTTTTACTACTTTCATTTTAAATTTCATCCAAATCGGACCAGTAGATTAGCCGTGAAAGCGTGACAGACAAACACACAGACATTCGCATTTATAATACAAGTATGGATTGTCACTAGATTTTAAGGCACTAGTTCACCCGCGACGATATACTCGTATGTATATACATACGTATGTACATATGTACATATAGCATATTGTAATAAATCAGGCCACTACATCGCGGACGGCTGCCTCCAACACTGTTAATTTATGTTTCGATTTCATTATTACTGCTCTGAATTGTTTGTTTAACTACATTGAAATTGTTGAATTTGTCAGTTTTTGTTAATTTTATTCTTTCTATCTTCTCTGTTCCCTATTTTAGAAGATTTCCGGCGTACTTTTTCTAACCGTAAACTATCAAATATAATTATTATGTATAGGATATTAGTCGTGGCCCAGTGGCACAAGAGTGTGACTGTAAACGACTGGTTGTGGTTCGATTCCCACTCGAGGAGTGGAAATTATATTTCCATTTTCTTCGCTCTGGTGACGAGGTAAAGCGCGGCGTTAAGTTCCGCCACTTAACACGCAAGCCTCCGAATTCGGCGGAAAGTGGGGAACGGAGTGTCTTAACACTAGGTTCCCTCTGCCTGCCCTGCTGTGTGCGGGATACAGCGTGAATCTATATTTATCTATTTATATTTATTTATATTAGGAACGACACGTCTCGATTTCGGGCGGAAAGTGGAGTGTCTTGACACTAGTAAAAATATAGTTTTATGTGCTCAGCCAAAGCCACATGCAATAAATAGTTATTGTTAATATTGTTAAGATGTTATTGCGGCGAAATATGAAGAATTAATCCAAGTAAGTCTAACAGATAGACTCCAAAGAGTTATGTGTTAAGATTAAGAGAACTAATATAATGGCGATGTCGGTTTTGCTTTGATTTTTAAATATGTATATCTTTTCTGTTGATTGTATTTACTTTGTTTAAGTTTGTATTTTTGAAAAATAATATGGATTTGAAAAATTATTTTAATATGGTTTTTCATTTTTTCATAAAATTTTAACAGGCCGTTGACTTTCGTCATTTCACACACGAACTTGAAAGAGAAGAACGGAGTGTCTTGTCATTAGGCTCTTTCTATTACCCTGGTTTTTAACTTGATCCACTTAAACCTGTAATTTCGAAGATTGCTATGTTGTACCAATTGACTAATAGTCGTTTAATGCATTTTACTTACAGTGTCTAGCTTTTTCGTATATACCAGAATGTTTTTTTATATAATATTACTGTATACTATATAGAAGTAAACATACCGTACGAGCGAGCGCGTACATTGCTATATATCGTCGCGTTAGCAAATTTTATTATAGGTACACATTTTTACATTATTACATCATATTTAGAGTTACATAGTTATAAGTAACTACCAATATGTCAATCAATACATATATTATAGATATATTCATCAACTACCGCTAAAAGAGGGGCCAGACGTCGCGCAGAGGCATAAACGTGTGATTGGTTGTGGGTTCAATTCCCACTAGAAGAGTAAAAATATTTATTAGGTATTTGCTCTGGTATTGAGGCCAAGTGCAGCGTTAAGTTCCGCCACTTAACACGCAATGCCTCCAAAATCGGCGTAAAGTAGGAAACAGAGAGTCTTAACACTAGATTCCCTCTGCCTACCTTGCTGCGAGCAGGATACAGCTTGAAGCTAAAAAAAAATCACTAAAAGGCAGTGCGAACCGTACACATAGGTATAGAGATTATACATATAGAACTAACCAAGTCTCTATATCCGAAATACTTGTGTATTTCGTGCAGAGTAAAATATAAACATACATACATACATCGTAACTCCGGTCCGCTGCGATGCGGTCGCTCTTGAAAACTCAGAACAAGCACAACTACACTGCAATTAAACGAATATATTCTCATGTTCCGATGTCTCTGTATCGGGCGAATGGCAACGATATGGACCGGTTTAAACGGTTTACGCTTTAAAGTTTTCCAAATTGTACGTAGAAATGTACCATTGTAATGGTCTCGTCAAATTCACGTACGGAATTTTGGATCTTGGTTATAGGTTTTCGTGGTTGTTATATTGTATTGTTTTGTTTGAGATGTATGTAATTTTTTAAATTAACTGTATTTCTGTAATATGATCTTTTGATTACTACACATTTTGAAATGTAACTATTTTTAACCGTGTTAGTCGCGTAGTGGGGAACGGAGTGTCTTAACACTAGGTTCCCTCTGCCTACCCTGCTGTGTGCGGGATACAGCGTGAAGCTAAAAAAAATTTTTGGTTGGTATTCGAAAATACATTTTTAGAAAACCCGTACCGTAAAGTGTTCGAAACGTCGGGTTTTATAAAAAAATATTTTCGAATACCAAAAATATACGCAATTAATCCGGTTAAAAATAGTTTCATTTCAAAATGTATTTCTTTAGTATTTGTATATATATAAAGTAAAGTCGTCAAGTGTTTTCTTCTTTACTTATTTTTATTGAATTTATTTGATGTGGGTTATAGCAGCTTATAGCTGAATGGTAAGCCAAACGTTTTCATATTCAAGTATTTACCTAATTTTCTTAATTAGAATACCTTCACGCCTTATTCCACTTAGCAGGGTAGTTAAAAAGAATCTAGTAAAAAGACATTCCTATCTCCCCTTCCAGTTTGAATATATGATATTACGTGTTAAGTAGTGAATTTAACGCCATACTTTGACTTATATACCATAGCGTAGAAGTAAAAATAATTAAATTATGGTCATTCCTCCAAGTGGAGAATCGAAATCACAACCATCGTGTTTAGGGTCACACGCTGACACATTGCGCCAGGATATTTAGTATTTAATTCAAATTTAAGAAGTTATGTAATATTATTATAATCCATACCTATATTATAAATGCGAAAGTCTGTTGAAATGTCTGTTTGTCTGCCACGCTTTGACGGCTAATCTACCGGTTCGATTTAAATGAAATTTAAAATGAAAGTAGTTAAAAATCCAGGGTCAATCATAGGCTACTTATTACAAAAATCCACCTCTAAACGGTTGAAATAAGGGATGAAAGTTTATATGAAAAATCCAAGTTAATAATCCAAGCTTAAACATAGGTTACTTTATTTTTCAAAATTGCACCTCCAAGGGTTGCAATACAACGAAACAGTTACGTAGGTTACGCGGCGTAGCCGCGAGCGGACCGCTGGTATATGTTATTATTTATTTATTTATATTCTGTTAACTTCATCAAATTATTGATCATAATTTGATAAAATATTTAACACCCTCTAAAAGCTTGGAACTTGGTACCATAACCACAAATGAAGAAATAACCTATATGTAAAACTTACCAAAAAAAAAATAAGTTTATGCAAAAAAACCAAAAATATTTGAATATGTATCGAAATCGTTCCCGGCCCCGCCTTTTCCAAGTCCAAATAAACGCTTAAAGAAAGGCGCGCTCGTAAAGGCAGGGTCATTCCATCGCATTCAATCGGCCGCGCATAAACAAAGTGTTGAAGTTTACGTGCAAACCGTAAAAGGACCTCGCCGACGTGTCAGCGGATTCGGTACAGGGTTGTATGCTAATTTTTCTTATATTTATTTTCATTTATATTCCTTTTTAGAATTTAGTGGTTAGAGAACTTATTGGAGCCAGTCGTGGCGTAGTGGCACAAAGTGTGACTGGTTGTGAGTTCGATTCCTACTAAACAACTACGAGGCAAAGCGCGGCGTTAAGTTCCGCCACGTAACAAGCAATGCTTTCAAATTCGGCGGAAAGTGGGGTACGGAGTAACACTAAGTTCCCCTCTGCCTAACCTGCTGTGTGCGGGATACAGTGTGAAGCTAAAAAACTTTTAAAACTTTTTTTGTTTTACTCATTTTTCATGTATCATGATAGATGGAGAGAATCTATTGTCAAAACTCTGTTTCCTACTTTCTGCTTAAAGTTGAAACATTGCGTGAGTGGGAGAAAGATAAGTCTTGTTACTAGAAAGGGGGAGTTATTTAAATATAATCACCCCCACGGGTGAGAATCGAACCCACAAAAGATGGTGTTAGATGTTGTCGCCCTGTGCCACGATGGCCTTCACTTGTAAGTTAATATATCCTTTAAGTAAGTGCTTATACTTTTTTATTAATAATGATTGCGTATTAAGAGGTGGATGTCAAGGCGACACGTTGATTTGTTTCCAGAGTTATGTAATGAGAAATAAATAAATATATTCATTGTCTTAAATGGGAATTGAACCAATAACCAATCTCGTGTATATTCAAACTACCTAGCGTTTCAAATAAGAATAAATTCATAGCTATATATTATAACAGTTCATTATTTATATAATAATAACTACTATTTCAGCCTATGTACTTATCCTGACTCCTTTAAAGGAAAACTAATAATTAAAAAGAAATATTAAGCTCTGGGTCAGTTGTGACGTGTCGACTGAACAGTAAATGTGGGTTCAAATTGGAATATGTTTATTTGAAATACTTTCATTTTATTATTTAAATTTTATATTATTATTGAAGGGACAAGTGACTAATAATAAAGATTAGGAAGCAAGGAAAGCTTTGAAGATATTTGCTTTATACTTTTTTTACATATTTAATTAAATTTAGGTATAACATATGTGTAATGGCCATGTGTGCAACACATAAAGTAATATTTAAATTGAAGAACTATAAAAGGGATGTATGGTTTTAAAATTTCATACATTTCTTATGTAGGAAATACTTGAAAAATTTACTTTTGTAAGTAAACAGTTTCAAGCTTGAGTATTTTGTAAGGCAAGCAGAAAAAAATTACTATATATTAGGAGCAATATACTACATATAAATAAAATCAATTTTAGGACAAATTTAAAACTTTTTGTTCATACAAAATTTTCAAATTTCATAATTTAATACAACCACCAAATCAACACTAATTCACAAAAAAAGTCAACCAAATCACAACGACAAACATAAAACAGTAGTATAAAAAAATACAACATTTTTGATTAAATTTTACAAAACCAATTGAAGAGACAACAACACGTCTAACAAGAAATTATTCACTCGAACGTCTCATCTCCAGCGAGAGATATTTGCATTTCATTTGCCTCGGGCCGTCCTTTACAAGCCGTCTTTATATGTTTCAGGTAATAACATCTTTGATAGACAGTACTGGCAATATTGAGCTGGCACTTAATCAGCCCAAATTCACCCTTAACCACTGAGCATAAGGGTGGTTTTGCAAGTAAATGGGGGTTGGTCAGTCGGACAAGGGGTTGTGATAAAAGTAAACGGATTATTGCCAGTATATCGTCTTGGATCTGAACGCTCGTTTAAAGCGTGTATGTATTAGGAACGTTATGTTGTAGTGGCTTATCTCTATATTGTTCATATAATGTAATAGAGTTTTGGACTTGATGAGTGTATAAAATATATAATATGTGAACATAACTTAGATATAATAAATAAATGATTATGGGTTGGTTCCATCATCCAATACACATTGTTTTATTGTAAGGAAAAAACGCCAAGTGGACCTCACAAAACAAAATGTGAAGAAGCCATCTTAAAACTTCTATTTTATAAATAACAATTTATGTGAGGCATATATAAAAAGAGTTAGTAAAAAATTGCTAATCAAAAATTATATATAAATAAAATAGTTTAATACCATTAATGGCATTTAAACCTTTTCTATATTTAATCCATAAATCCACACCCTTTTTATTTCTATAAAGACCACATACTGACAAATTAAATTTCCCACTTTTTCTTCAATTTACAAATATTACGTATTATTTGGTTTAATGAAGAAAAAATCTGTCTCTATGGGCCATTGAAAATTGCCTATGTCAGTGTCAATACGTTTTCACAATAATTTCTAGAATATACAGGGTATATGTAGGGCTGAACGTAACCAAATTCGGTGTCAACCCACTCAAAATTTCGGCGAGGAGAATGAATAAACGTGAGCGTCACCGTTGAGGACTCTACGCCTGGCGCTATTCGCTACAGAAACTGTAGAGCCGTCGACATACACGTTATTTACCAAAAATATTTTTCATGACAATGGTGTTTTTAGATCTTTTAGCAATTTAAAATAAAGATTAGACATACAGGATGTTTTATTATATAAATAATATTTTAATTTATTTTTAAAAATACTATGCATTTAAGTACCTTTTTTAATTTAAAAATAGTCAAATATATTATGTATTTGCTCCTAGTTGTTACATAGTCCAGTTTTTTATGTCAATGTAATGTTTTTCAATAGCATGTTATTAATATACTTTCTTGGACTTTCATGGATTTCATTATGAGTTTGAATTAAAAAAAAAACATATCTGTATTGACATAAAAAAACGTAAAAATATTAACGAAAATCACTTCTTTATACTTTTTTTCCATTATAACATGAATAGCAAAATATATTTATATAAATTAGTCGTCAGCCATATCATTAGCAGATATTTCTGGTACTAAGTTAAAAAAACGTGAAATAGATACAAAGGAAATCGGTTAAAGAGGTAGAAAACCTTGGCTGACCTTCAAACTACCGATTTTACTAGAGGAAGGTCACGTAAAGAGTATGAGGACCCTCTGGAGCGCATTTTTGAAACTTTACTTAATAATTAACATTACAGTAAAACTTGTTCCGTGAACCATACATAGGACAGATCAGAGTAACCACTACGCTATACGTAGTACGTATTTGCCTACATCGATAATTGATTTAAACGAGCGCGCGTAATAGAGAATAATTAGAGAGTCAGCTCATTCAGTCTATGTGCGGTAGAGTCGGTAGAAGCGGTAGAGTCGGTGGAGTGCTCGCGAGCGCACCTTGTCAGCTTACAAATTGACGTGGATTGTTGGCGATCTTTGTCCTGCACTGTGCAAGCGTTCAGCTAAAAATATAGATACTGGAACTGAAATTTTAACGTTTAATATAATTAAATATGTTTTAAAAATGAAGATTTATCAACGAAATGCTTTAAATACGCAGTACCTATGTTTCAAAGAAAACTTTGCAGTTCTGAGCTATTTTCATAATTTTGAATATAATTGTTTTGAATATAATTAATTCGCGAAGGAACTTAAATACGACAACTAATGTAGGGTTTTAAAGTTATTTTATATTATTAAAAATCTCTTTTAAGTAAAAATCCACATTTTGAGCTCTCAAAATCATCACATACTATGATCAAATTTTGCCCTTATGATACTTTTAATTTATCACTTGTAGACATTATAGATAGACTAACGAGGTAGACGTCATAAAATCAACATGATATATGTATGTATTTTCAAATAGTTTTTAACATTACATACCTGTGAGAATACTTGAACATTGTTTTGTATGTAAAATAAAGGTAAAACGGCTTTTTCAGCAATGGTGACATCTACGTTAAATATTTTGCCACACGAGCGCGCCCATCAATAGGTGCTTGATCTAGCCAACACCTAACCTTCAATGATTGTTCCATTATGCGCTTAATATAAATATAAGGATATAAAAGAATTTAATTTCAGTGTTAATTTAATTACAATTAAAGTTACAAGCATTTCTTTATATATATCTTTTCTTTAGCTTCACTCTGTATCACGCACGCAGCAGGGTAGGCAGAGGGAACCTAGTGTTAGGACACTCCATTCCCTACTTTCCACCGAATTGGGAAACATTGCGTGTTAAATTTTCCACTTTGAGTCACAAAATAAGACATTATATGCTAAGTGGCGGAATCTGCGTTTTGTCATACGAGAGCAAAGAAATGAAAATAAATTGAAGGAAAGTTCCTCGAATGGAAATCGAACCCTCTCCCTCTGAGCCACAATAGCCTATTCTTTTTATATTGGCTAATTATTTATACAATTTAATATGAACATCATAATCGAGGTCAACAATATAAGCAATATTAGAGGTGTAATCGGTGGAAGCTTCAGAGGCAATTAGCTGTATCTCTTGATTGCTCCTTATTATCTGTTAGAGCGCGGGATGAGCACGTAGCGGTCTTCCGGTGGCAGTGGAAACCAAGGAGGTAGTATTTGCGATACGTTGTAAATAATGTATTTATTATAAGATTTTCTCTAATAATTGTATTGCGATTGTGGCCAGTCGTGGCCCAGTGGCACAAACGTGTGACTGTAAACGACGGTTGTGGTTTCGATTCCCACTCGAGGAGTGGAATTTATATTTCCGTTTTCTTCGCTCTGGTGTCGAGGTAAAGCGCGGTGTTAAGTTCCGCCACTTAACACGCAAGCCTCCACATTCGGCGGAAAGTGGGAATGGAGTGTCTTAACACTAGGTTCCCTCTGCTTACCCTGCTGTGTGCGAGATACATTGTGAAGATAAAAAAAAAGGAAAATAAATAAAAATAATAATAATAATTGTATTGCGAGCGTAAATAGTTGTTGGTTCTATTCCCATTGCAAATGATTATTTCTATTTTCACACTCTGGTATTTACGGTAAAGTGCGCTCTATTTAAAAAAAAAAAATCTTTTCATCGTCTAGTGCAAGCATAATTTTAATTTATATTAGAAAAAAATGCATATGTTCTGTAAAAAGCAGTACGCAATAACAAACTTGGGAGGAAAATGAAGGATGTAGATATAGAGATAAAACGGAAAGAATAGATATCTCTAGATTTACTGATTTCTTTCCATAATTTATGGTTAAAGATAGTTTATTTCTAAAAAAGAAATTACATTTCACTTACTTAAGAAAATTATGACTATACCTAAATATATTTTAAAATAAAACTTCGACAATCATAATATCACTAGTTTAACATATTATTCTTACAATAAATTTTACTTTAAACAAGGAATTTAAATGATACCCTCAAAGCAACAATAATTGTGTACAAAACAGCGACATTTCGCACAGTTACATTTGCAAATTAATATAATAAATAAAGAACATCTGACAGACATTGTTAGATTCTCTGGTATATAAAAGAAAAAATCGAAAATGCATTCGACACTGTCAGATGTAGACCGCATGACATAGTAGTTAGACGGCTTTGCCACGTGGATAGTTTCCAAGAGTCACAGGTTCAAATCACGCTGTGTTAACTTTTTACTTAAGTATATAGTCAATTACACCATAAAACATACAAAATTATGAAAAAATTATTAATTTAAAATGATATTACAAATCCCTACTAAATCATACCATCCACTCCATTCCACATACACTTCGGACAACATAAAAAATGTAATCCCATAATAGGTACAACCATTTTGTCAATTCATAACAATCGCTGTAAAACGAATGATAATAAACGTCTAAAGCACTCGCCTCGTAAAAACATAATTTCCCACCTCCCCTCCCCCGGCCCTGAACCCGCTAACACCCCGTACGTAATTACGGCCACAATCAACGCGCGTAATAATGATTTCGCATTGTAACCTTAATGTAAAGATACTGACGAATTTACAGCGTATATTTATTAACTGAGCTCTTTTTGATGTGATTTTTGTGTTTTGATAGGGATTGTTTGTGATTTTTGGTGTTGTTTTTTTGTTTTTTTTTTATTTGAGTGTTTCAGATTTCTTTTAACTTTTATGGGGTGAAGGCAACAATTTGTAACTATTTATTTTTGGCCAAAAAAATAATAAATAAAATAAACAGAATAGAAAAATTAAATGTGAAGTTCACAGTAAGTCTAAATAAAAAGTTAAAAGAAACTGGGAAGAAACAAAATTACTGGTAAAATATATGCAAATAAATAAATAGCTTCACGCTATATCCCGCACACAGCAGGGTAGGCAGAGGGAACCTAGTGTTAAGACACTCCGTTCCCCACTTTCCGCCGAATTCGGAGGCTTGCGTGTTAAGTGGCGGAACTTAACGCCGCGCTTTACCTCGACACCAGAGCGAAGAAAATGGAAATATAATTTCCACTCCTCGAGTGGGAATCGAACCCACAACCAGTCGTTTACAGTCACACTCTTGTGCCACTGGGCCACGACTGGCCACTGGTAAAATATATGCATATAAACAAAATTAAAATAACTGCTTATTAAAATAGCTATGTACACGGTATGGTATATACAGTACAGTTACCAAAATAGCGTTATTTTATAATTTGTCTGTCTGTCTGTTAGGACGGCTGAATCGATTTTGATGGGAGTTACACTCGCAGATAACTAATAAAATAAAAAACATAGACCACTTAAATTTTAGATATTTAAAAAAAAAATCTTACTAAATTCCACGCGAAAGAAGTCACGGGCACAGCTTATATTTAAATAAAATATATGACAAAATTAAGTTAAGTTGCTTAAATTATCACAATACATATAGTACAGTATATATTATTTTATATTATAATATATAACCGCTATATACTTGTCGGTGGGTTTACTCGCAATCCGCGGTTCAGTACAGCAACCAAGTGTCATTAGAATATTGCCCGATCGCTCCCCGCGGAGTATTTTTAAGCGTACGGAAAGTTAATGTGAAAAGTTTAAAATGAAATTTGATCTGCGGCCATTTCGGCGAATTTTGAACGACTTAATTAAAATGAGTAAAAAATTTAATTGTTTTAATTTCATTCGATCTCTAGTTAATTATTGTAATTGGTCTACGGAGAATATAATGGTTATTTTTTTTATTAAATTCTTTTATAGGTTATTTATTACTGGAGTTTTTTTATCTGCTTATTATTTCTCGTATAGTAGGACAAATGTAGAGAACATAGTGTCTAGACCAATGATTCTCAACCAATATGCCGCGGCACTTTTGTGTGCCGCCAAATTTTGTCATAAACTATTTAATTATTTATGTAGTATGTTTTTTTTTCTTTTTTTTTATAGCTTCACGCTGTATCCTGCACACAGCAGGGTAGGCAGAGGGAACCTAGTGTTAAGACAACGCGTTCTCCACTTTCCGCCGAATTCGGAGGCATTGCATGTTAAGTGGCGGAACTTAACGCCGCGCTTTACTTCGACACCAGAGCGGAGAAAATGGAAATATTTCCACTCCTCGAGTGGGAGTCGAACCCACAACCAGTCGTTTAAAGTCACACGCTTGTGCCACTGGGCCACGACTGGCCACAAGTATGTTGCAGTATGTAGTATGTTGTAGTAAGTAAATATTTTTTTATCTTTTTCTTTGTGTGTCGCCAAATTTTGAAATCGTTAAATGTGTGCCGCAACAAAATAAAGGTTCAGAATCACTGGTCTAGACCTTCCTTTCCTCTTTGTTATATAAATATTTATTTAACTGCTTTATTGTTTTGTGATAAATTATTTTACATTACTCTTTGTCTTGAATTTTCATGTACTTTTACTGAATTTATCTTTAAAATATATATAAAATTATATTCAAAAGTAACTACATTGTGGGATTCAAATATCAGTCTAAAGGCATTTAAAGTACAATAAATAATACTCAAGAATATCGATTTACAATATTATAATTTTATTTTTAGCTTCACGCTGTATCCCGCACACAGCAGGGTAGACAGAGGGAACCTAGTGTTAAGACACTCCGTTCCCCACTTTCCGCCGAATTCAGAGGCTTGCGTGTTAAGTGGCGGAACTTAACGCCGCGCTTTACCTCGACACCCGAGCGAAGATAGAAGATAGAAATATATTTTCCACTCCTCAGTGACCCAGTGGCACAAGCGTGTGACTGTAAACGACTGGTTGTGGGTATTTAATATTTCCACTCGAGAAGTATTTAATATTTCCATTTGCTTCGCTTTGGTGTCGAGGCAAAGCGTGGCGTTAAGTTCCGCCACATAACACGCAATGCCTCCGAATTTGGCGGAAAGTGGGGAACGGAGTGTCTTAACACTAGGTTCCCTCTGCCTACCCTGCTGTGTGCAGGATACAGCGTGAAGCTTAAAAAAAAATTAAAGACGGTCATGGGGCAGTTGCACGCCATATAATTGTAAACGCGATGGCTGTAGGTTCGAATTTCACTGGGGAAAAACATGATATATTATTTTCATTTCTCCTTTCTGGTGTCAAAGACAAAGAGCGGCGTTCTCTTCTACCACATGTGCAAGTGGAAGCCAGAGTGTAATGTCACTACGTTCTTTCTGGCTATGCTATGAGGGAAAGGAGTGAAGCTGTAAAAAAAAAGTAGAAATTGTGTCTAAACTAACTGATATTCTAATTACATCATGAATGTCTATTATGAGGTTAGTTCCCAGAAAAAAATATAACTATCCTCAATTAGCCACATAATTAAAAATAAATAAATAATTATTTTAGTTAACATAAAATAAAGGTATTATTGATAACAGAACTAAACAAATAGTTTTATCGTGTCCATTACGTGTTGCTTGTACTCTAATCAGACGTTGTTCGAGTAAACTGAGCTTATGTACTACCGTTAAGGTTAATTAAGCTTTGATAACGTTTAAATGTGTGTGGGACATCGTGGCGCAGTGGTAAGGCACCTGAATGTAGACGTTATAGGTTACGGGTTCGATTCTTCCTCGTGAGAGTGATATTTTATATTTTTTTATTTCTTCGTTTCGATAAGCAAAACGGGATGTCGAGTAGTGGTCACTTAACAGCTATTTTAGCGATGTCTCTAATTCAATGGGAACGTGGAGAACGGAGTGTTTTAATACTATGTCCTCTCTATCTGTGGTTTGCTATGCAGGGAAAAGAGAGAGAAAATAAATGAAAATAATAATGCTTATATTATTGGCGTTTCGGATTGACGCTTTCTATTGCATGAGATTAAAGGATTAAATTCCAAATTACATGTTTGAGAAATCTAGTGATACATTATTCCGCATGTACTAGATAGCAAGACTAAATATTTTTATAATAATTACAACCATTACCCGAGTAACATGGCATATGTTGGATATTTTTTTAAATAGATCTGAATTCAGACTCAATATGTAATAGTAAAAATAATAGCTTGAGTAGCAAAACTCTTATGAAAATGAATGATACATCATCCATAATGCTATTAACATTTAAAATGCATAATCCCAAAGTATGGCGCGTCACCGAGACTGGCGTCGACATGTTCTGAACGAGTGCGCACAATCGCCCACATGTCCGCTCCAGCATTTACATAATTGAATATTCTATTGTTCGTATCTAATGCACTTACCTGACCTCAGCGCCTGCAACGCTTACAATTGAACGCATTATACCGCTTAAGCGTTCCCCGCTCGTCTGCGCTACGGTATAAAGTTACCTGTTGGGGTGCCGTAATGCGCCATCTGTCGACAAAGGGACATACAGAGATTTATTGTCGCGAATACAGGGGCTTGTGGGGATTCAGTTTTTTGTTAGCTATCAAGTTTCCATTACCTAATTTCATATCGATCCGATCCGATCCGCACCGCGCCGGTGGAGCCTCCAACACTCGCACGATCCCGATTTGATGGATCGTTTTTATTCATTTCCAATTGTAAAGCGAACTTTGGAACTCGTTTTATGAACGGAATTGGATTGCGGCGCGCGTAATTTAATCGCGAAAACAAAAGGAAAGTGCGTTTGAGTACAGAAATGATCATTTGATGGCGCGATGCTGTTACAGACTCTCATTTTTCAAGTGAAAATACCACTTTACTGTCTATTAGATTTATGTTGTACCCGCGCGCCTGTTGAGCGCTTATATTAATTGAAAACGTTAAACAGAATTGCTGCCGTCATCAATATCGTTCGTATGAGGGGCCACCTTGTACCCTCCGAAACATCTGCAGTATCTTACCTCCGTCCCCAAATCACTTGCATGGGTATTCGGTATAGTGCACGCCGCGTGCTCCCCGCCGCCGTCGCCGTCAAACCTTACAATTATATTTGGCATATAAACAACCGAAAATGGCGTTTCATAGCATCATTTTATAGTTTGTATTTAACTACCCCTTAAAAGCATTGGTGAGTGGCGATAACTTGGGCGCACATCAATATAAGCGTATCTGTAATTGTACGAGAGAGAGACGGTTACTTTTAGCCGGCGTAACCGAGCGCACGGCGAGGTAGGAGGGTAGTTCGCATTTCGGCGGGGCTATTTATCAAATTTAATACATAGTAGGGTAACGACATGTGTGAGGACAGAGAGCGGACAATCGCAGGGGTACGGAATTAAATATGGAACGAGGTGCCTAATGGATTAAAGGCAGATGAGGCGAGGCACCTTATGGCGCGCAATCAGAGTCCGCAGATGCGCCTCTTCAAATCTTATTGAAGCTGCGATATTGCATGTGGTATTGACTCGGTGTGCGAAACGACTGATGAAAGTACGTTTGTATTGAGATATGTGGTTGCAAGATTTACATCAATTGTGTAAGGCTGGATTGTGTTATAAGTATATAGCATAATTTACAAATAGTTTTTCCTAATTCAGATCATTAAAATTTATTTATAAAAATATTATTTAAAAACAAAAGTGTTTTTCAATTTAGTTAATTAATCCAAAATAGTTATAAAAATATATAAATCGTTTCAAACTAACAAAGCTCAAAGAATGGAATGGTACGTTTAATACTTATATAACTGATCTAATAACAGGGGCCAGTCAAGGCGCAGTGGCATAAGCTTGTGATTGTAAACGAGTGGTTGTGGGTTCGATTCCCATTCGAGAAGTGGAAATATTTAATATTTCCATTTTCTTCGCTCTGGTGTCGAGGCAAAGCGCGGCATTCAATCCCGCCACTTAACACGCAATGCGTCCGAATTCGGAGGTGCGTGGGGAACGGAGTGTCTTAACACTAAGTTCCCTCTGCCTACCCTGCTGTGTGCGGGATACAGTGTGAAGTTAAAAAAAAAAATAATTGATCTAAAACATTGTCCTGTAACACAATTAAATGAAAAAACCATCCACCACCCACACAAAAAAGTAAGACATTAAACAAATTTGACACGCCATCGCTATATTGGCAGTTCAGATGTTCAGATATTAGAACACACTCACGGCTGGTACAATAGCGGTGATGGATCGAGCGACACCGCGGCGTCATTACACGCGGCACGTGTGTCGGCGAAATTGCAGGACACTAGAGTACGGTTAGTAAAAAAATATATTAAGAATTTTCCTTTTTTTGTGTATTTTTATAAAATTGATGTATTTTTATCCTAATATTGTTTTTAACTTCACGCTGTATCCCGCACACAGCAGGTTAGGCAGAAGGAACCTAGTGTTAAGACATTCCGTTCCCCACTTTCTGCCAAATTCAGAGGCATTGCGTGTTAAGTGGCGGAACTTAACGCCACGCTTTGCGTTGACACCAGAGCGAAGGAAATGGAAATATTAAATATTTTCACTCCCCGAGTGGGAATCGAACCCACAACCAGTCGTTTACAGTCACACGCTTGTACCACTGCGCCACGACTGGCTGGTTTTTCTTATGGTATACGAATATACCATAACAAAAACTTTCACATCTTTTAATATAAGTTTAAAAATGTATACATGTGTATCTTTAAACTTAAAATTGTGTAAGCTCTACAAGGTTTCCTAATTATTTAGTTACTTAACTTATGGCTGTTTTACTGAATAAGTTAACTAATTATAATAAATCATATTTTCTTAACAAACATTGGACATCTTCAGTGTATAAAAACCAAAACCATATTTAAAATAGCATTATCTCTTGCCAAATGATTGTTCGTAGAATCCTCTTTGGCTAGTAGAAATTTTTAAAAATCTCTCTACAGAGATGCTAACAACAAAAATAAGTTGTAATAAAGCGTATAATAATTTCAACGTAGCTGGTAGTAGAACGCCTCAGGCTCAGTGGTGAGAGCGCCTGGACGGTATTCAGGAGGCGGGGGTTCGAATCCCGCTGCTTTCAAATTTTTATACGTTTTCTAAATGTCTTTTTCGATATTTAAAATAATTGATCAGCGCTTATTTTCGATATTTCAATTACATATTAAAGCTACTCTGGGAGATGCCAGAGGTCCTTCTTAGAATTTACAGAACAGGTAGAGGTAATTTAATAAATACTAAATTTTTTTATTCCATTTTGCCATTTCTAAATGTTTGCTATATGTCTGTGCTTCTTTTTTGTAACTGTAAAAAACTTAATTAAGTTATTATAAATTTTCTCATTTGTAAAATTGACATTTTAGAAAAAAAAATAATAAACATATGGTAAATATTATACTAACAATCATCATCTGTTGTATCATTATAATATACACTGTACACCTACATACGATTATCACAAGTTTTTGACATATTAATATCAAATAAAAAAAATATATCTTTATATATAAGTCTTTAATTTCATAAAGCACCATATTACCACTATAACACGTATAATAACTAGAAAAATCACAACAAAAAGCTTCAACTCCTAATGATCATTTTCATCACCTATCACAAAATATAATCATCACTATACATTAAAAGCACATAGTGTATAAAAGGCAATGTTTTTCACGTCCCTACAAACTCACCTATTCACGTGGGTGATGGATGGCGGCGTCGATTAGGGCTAACGCTGACCTGTACTTTCATATCACGCTAATGGCCGACACCTCACATTGATTGCTAGATGCGATTCCGGATACTTGTCGGCATTATTAGTTTAGTTATAATATGAATATTGATATTGTGTGATTAGTTTCGTTGTGTTGACTAAAATGGAATTGTTATACAGTGTCATTGTATTGTAGAAGTTATATTTGCTCCATTAAATAGATATAAAAATAGTGTATTATATGTGTATGTATATTTTTTGGGATAGTAAGTAATAAAAAGTGATACTTGATAACATATTATATAAAATGTTATTTTTGTTACATACTCATAAGTATATGTTTTTCTTCGGTCTGATAATGCTGTGGAAAGCGATAAATTTTACTATAAGATATGCGAAGGACTTAAAATTAAAAATAGAACTAATATTGCAATAAATGCTGACAAAAGTCACATAAAATAGTTCTTTTTTTCCTATAGTATTATTCACTCTTGAGAGTTCCAAGTCAAGGTTCAAGCTTGGCGATGCACTTAGCCCGATGACATTATAGATGGCACTAGGGCCAAAAGGACACATAATAAAAAAGTTAGTTCATTTGT
The DNA here is from genome assembly GCA_019049465.1 of Dryas iulia moderata. NCBI lineage: Eukaryota > Metazoa > Arthropoda > Insecta > Lepidoptera > Nymphalidae > Dryas > Dryas iulia. The sequence continues at coordinate 16,151,463 of CM032424.1, read as the reverse complement.
TTTAGACTGTGTGCAGACATTAAAATACATACAATCACATAGCTTAATAGTTTCAGTCAAGCTACAGGCAGAAAATTTTGAAATTTCAAATTCTATTTACAAAATAAGTATAAAATATACAAAATTCAAACTTAATTATCAAAACACAGCATCGCACAGCGCATACATACATACATACATACGTCGTACATCACGGCGTCAGCACCTGTCGGTGTTGCCTGTCAAACGTACAAGGGTCATTACTTAACCGATTACAGCCCGATCGTAATTAATACACGAGCGGATGCCCACTTGCCTTTTTGCCTCCGGCTTGCGGTAGGTGCGAACAGGAAATCAATGAATAACCCTGCTATGGCCAAATTGAACGAGCTCCGGAAGCTAAATAATAATTGGACGAAATTGAGCATATTGGTTGTGGAGATGTATTTTGTGAATTTATAATATGGTATGTTGGAGTTTAAAATTGTATTTTTTCTGGGATTTCGTCAAAAATAATATTTTATACGAACAATTTTTTATGCCTAATTTCAGTTTTTTATTAATTATGAAAAAGGTTTTTTTCTATAGTTTCACGCTGTATCCCGCATACTGCTGTATGGTGCTGGGTGGGCAGAGGGAACCTAGTGTTAAGACACTCCGTTCCCCACTTTCCGCCGAATTCGAGGCATTGCGTGTTACGTAGCGGAACTTAACGCCGCGCTTTGCCTCGACACCAGGCGAAGAAAATGGAATCATTAAATATTTTCACTCCTCGAGTGGGAATCGAACCCACAACCAGTCGCTTTACAGTGGCACTTTGTGCCTCTTCGCCACTAATTGCCCTAAATTTTAAAGAAAAAAGGTCATTTGAAAATAGGCATATAGTAATTTACAGATTAAATCATTTAAAAACGGGCTAAGTTTATCAATAACAAAACAAATTAAGCTTTACTCGAGGAATTTAAAAAAAAGTAATTTAATTGAAAAAATAGTACAATATTATCAAGATATTTTAAAAATTATTTCTTTTAAAAACATAAATTACTTTAAAATCATACTATGAAATTGATTTCACTAGGGCTTAAATAATCCTCTATTACATATAAACGTTGTCTATAGAAGCAGTATTTCCTCAGTACCTCAGTAGTACCCAGGATCAGTCATCATCATCATCATCCTACCCATCATCAGTCCTTCTACAAGCACACAACCGTGTACATCACAGACTGGACCCAATATATATTCCAATAATTACATAACACAATCGAAATCCAGCGCCAATTGCAAAGCAACAATCTGTCAATTGTACCAGCAATTCCTAGGATATTTCCTAGGCAGTAAATCAGTGAGTGACAGTCACCGCGTAATGTCCGTGTCAGGAGGTACCTGGGGTACTGTTGGATCAAACAGTAATTAATCTCTCCCACCCCCTTGCGACATCACGGCGCCGAGCTCAGGTGACCGCTGGTTGCGTAGCGCAGCCAAATTAAGTTTTGCACGAGTGGATTGTCGAGTGGTGGATAATATTATATTGTTGTGTGTTATTTGGGTTTAGTTTATAATATATTGAGGCTATCGTGGTGTAGTGACTGTAAGTGGTTGTGGTAGACTGTAAGTGGTTGTGGGTTCGATTCTCACTCGGGCACATGATTATATTTAAATTTACATTTGTTTGCTCTGATGCTTTAAGACAAAGCGTAGCTTTGAGTTTCACCGCTCAGCGGAAACTGAAAAGTAGAAGACGAAGTGTCACTTGGTGATGTAACACTTGGTGCTCTCTAACTACTCCGTTATGCGTTATTTTTTAAATGTATTATTATTCAGGTCAAATGGAAAATTGATTTAATAGCGTTTATATTAAACTAAAAGCTTAAACTTTTATTTAATCAGAATTGTGATGTTTGTGCCTAATAAAACGACAGTCCATTTGTCAGTCTTTTAATTATTGACAGTAACGTAAGTACCGGGGATGTCACACTCTATAGAATATATATTTACTTGTACAAAGTGCGGCGTTAAATTCCACCATTCAACACGCAATGTCTCGATTTTTGAGGAGACAATTGGAGGGCGGATTATCTTTACACCGAGTTCTTTCTGCCTATATTTATGCCAAAAAGTGTAAAGCCAAAAAAATATCTGTATTTATTTAAAGCAACATTTTTTTTATTTTTTTAACTTCATTCTGAACCCCGCACACAGCAAGGTAGACAGAAGGAATCTAGTACTAAGACACTCCGGTCCCCACTTTCCGCCGAATTGGGGGCGCCGAAGTGGCGGAACTTAACGAAGTGTTTTGCCTCGATATCAGATAGAAGAAAATGAAAAATATAAAATTTTTCCACTCCTCGAATGGTAATCGAACCCACAACTCTACGCCAGTACTGGCCCCTAGCAACATTTGGTATATATTTTATTTTCTTAACACGTAGTGTTTTACCTTAAACACTGACGAAAAAATGTAAAAAAAATAATATTTACAGATTTTTTCTCGACAGAGATTTTGTCTTAATTATGTTGTATTTAAAGTTTTTCAATAATATTTTTGCGGATTAGGACTTTATTTCGAATCCAGTAACATTTTATAGAATTTAAAAAAAGACTGATACATATATAGGTTACAAGTTACAACAAATATAAGCAGGCTTTTTTTCCAAGCCTGTAAATTTTCACACACATTGAAGACTATACTTATACATACATGATCTAAAATATAAACATAATCATAATTTAAATAATTTTATATATAGTATTTGATTGTTCAGATAGTTGGTGTTGGTGGGAGGTGCGTCAGGCGCTCCACTTGCTGGGCAATTAATCTGGCGCTCCCGACCGGTGTTTGCACATTATTACACTATAATTTACTACCACTGTTCTGATTTCCATATCACGAGTTCGCAGTGTGGAAGACTGGTTTAATACTATGTACTCAGAGTGAGATTACTTTCTTATATATATCTATATATACTTGTAATATGTAATACTGTAAAATCGTTCTGATATTCAACTTGTTTTAATGTAAATGTTCAATATGAACAAAAAATAAGTGTAGTATGTTAAGGAAAATTGAAAAAGACATTTAGGAAACGAATAAAAAATTGAACGCAGCGGAATTCGAACCCGCGCCTCCCGAATACCGTCCAAGCGCTGAGTGGTAAGAGTACCACTGAGCCATCTGTTCTACTACCAGCTGCGTCGAAATTCTTGTACGGTTTATTACTACTTACTTTTGTCGTTAGCATCTCTGTAGATTTTACAAATTTCTGCTACCCAAAGATTGTTTTACGCACAAGCGTTTGGTGGGAGATAATGCTATTTTTAAACGTTTTTAAAGTGCTATTCAACACTTAGGAAAATTGAAAAAGGTTTTTACTATATAGACATAAATGTCTTTTTCAAGTGATGTATATCTTGTTGATTCAAAATGCAAGGCGAGAACGTATGTATAGACTATTAAAAATATTATGAACCATAAATCTCAAACATTTTGGAGTAATTCATATTTGTTTATTTTTTTAAGCAAATTATAATATATTAATGTATTTCTTAATTTTATAACGTATCTTTTATTTAAGCTATAAACCCTCTTTTTTCAAGAAAATTAGTAACAAATTAAAAGAAATATATTTTCCTAAGTTGCATAATTACTATATGTGTATGTTCAAAAATAATAAATAAAAAGCTGATAATCTCTTGATATTAAACAAGTGTAATATTTTTGCTGAAAAATATATGATTATCTTTTTTTTATATAAAGACTTTAATGTATATTTTTGTCTTAAATTAAATTACTATTAAATAGAAAACAAATCAAAGTAATTTGAAATTCTTTACTAAATTTGTAGTAATTTAGTATAATTTTAAAAATATATGATTTATAAAGCAGTATAACTCTTTCCATTATTAGCAAGGACATCTTGTGCCAAGACACTTCGTTCTCCACTTTCTGTCTGAAATACAATTAATTAATTATGGTAATATTAAAATCAATTTTAACTAATTACTTTTTGCACTTATTTCAAAACGTCTTTATATATACTTACCCTGATTTCAATACTAAAATTCCTTATTTAAAACAGTTAAACCAGCAAAATACGTGTTTTACAGCAAATGTCCGTATTTCAGAAGACATAGTGTTTCATATTGTGGCAGTTAACGGCGATATTGAGTTATCAATAGCGGGAACACTTGCGACGCGGCGTGGCCACAGCGCGCTGCGTCAGATAGCTGAGAATGCAAGCCAAACTATATTATATTTATATTATTTAAAAAAAAAAAAAAAATAGCTTCACGCTATATCCCGCACACAGCAGGGTAGGCAGAGGGAACCTAGTGTTAAGACACTCCGTTCCCCACTTTCCGCCGAATTCGGAGGCTTGCGTGTTAAGTGGCGGAACTTAACGCCGCGCTTTACCTCGACACCAGAGCGAAGAAAATGGAAATATAATTTCCACTCCTCGAGTGGGAATCGAACCCACAACCAGTCGTTTACAGTCACACTCTTGTGCCACTGGGCCACGACTGGCCACATTATTTTTTAACAGCTTAATTATTTTTATTGCATTATAGGGTATTCCGAGAGGATCTTGTGTTTATAGATTATGTTCTTCTTATGGCCAAAATCGAGTCGATTGGCGGAACTAGACGCCGCGTTTTGTAGCTAACGTAACCTTTTAGTACCACCGCTCTTAGGAATGGAATATCATTTTTTTTATAAATAACTACTCGCCAAGTGTAAATTAAATTATTTATTTTTATTAATTTATTTATTAAATTCTATTTATTTAAGTCTGATCGTCAGAAAATTGTTATTACATTTGTGAACTTTTTTTTAAAAAAGAGCTCTTTTTATTTTCCCTAAATATTTCGTAGGACACTTAGAACATACACCTTTCTTTATTTAGAATTTTCCTTTTTTTGTTAGACATAACAACATATTGAGTAAGAAATATATAACATCTTAAAGAAGAAATAAATACAATGACAATTATATAGCTTGTTAAAGCTTTCACTGTATCACAAGTACAATGCAATAAAGCAATTTTCATATCGCATATCACGGACGGTGGATGATTTACAGCGTTCCGAACATATGGACTCGCTCACCGCGGAGATCGGGCTATATCTGCAGAAAACCCCGCTCGTTCCTTTTGAAAACTTCTTTTTAAATCGATGGTAGATTTTTAATGCCATTGTAGCGCAGTGCTTAGCTTATCTTAATCGTGATGATAATAGGTTTGATTTTCATACGAGAAATATATATTTTTATTTTTTTTACGGATTGCAGGATAGTCAAGATCAAGTGTCAAGACACTACATTCTATATTATACTTAAAATTAAGACGTTGAGTGTTGAGTACCGGAATTCGACGCCGGATTTTTTTATGCCAAAGAAAAAATTTAAAGAAATTGTACTCTGATTTTCAAGCGAGAATCAAACCCACACATCAATCACTTTTATCAGATGCTGCCCCACTGCGCTAAGCGAATTATAACATTTTTTTCGGTAAACAAAATCACAGCGCTGAGGATATATATATTTTTTTATATTGGATGAAAGTGGTAAATGGCATTGGTATGGTCTTTTGTATTTTGAGACTGCCTACTTTGCGTTGAATTGAAAAGTAATTTTCAATTGAAATAAAGAAAAAAATTAGAGAATTCACAAATTATAGTTTTTATTTTTCAGAAAAGCAACATTTACTTATAGTAAATTAAACAAACACAATCACACTCACCTGGGAAAATAAATAAAAAGAATCATCTCCCGTATTCAGAAGAATTCTCAAGCGAGCGATCTGAAGTATTACAACGCATTCGTATGCAAGTCTGCTGGCAGTCTTCATTTAGACGTCTTACTTTATCCGCAGAGGTTTTATAATAGAGTGCTCTACACCGGGATCTTAATCGCTGTGAGAATGCTTGAAAGCGGGCTGTTTGAGCGAAATTGTATAATTTGGCAAATTATTGTAATGATTATTAAAGAGATTATTTATCGACGTAGCAGTTGGACAACATTTGACTGTATGAACAATGGTCATGGGTTCAATTCCAAATAGGCTAAATGATTATTTTACCTTGTTTTTATTTCTCTGTTCTGTCTTTTTTGTTTGTTTTGTCTTACTCTAGTATGGTGGTGATACCTATGATAAAATGCGGTGTTAGGTTTCATCGCTTAGTAACATGTCTCATCGCCATCATCGCCATGGTGGTGCAATTGGCATAAAACTAAAAAACGGATTGTTGTGTGTTCAAATAAAAAAGGGATATTTAAATACGTATTTATATTTGTGGCCAGTCGTGGCCCAGTGGCACAAGAGTGTGACTGTAAACGACTGGTTGTGGGTTCGATTCCCACTCGAGGAGTGGAAATTATATTTCCATTTTCTTCGCTCTGGTGTCGAGGTAAAGCGCGGCGTTAAGTTCCGCCACTTAACACGCAAAGCCTCCGAATTCGGCGGAAAGTGGGGAACGGAGTGTCTTAACACTAGGTTCCGGAGTTTCACCACCCACCACGCCAAATTCGTCCAAAATAATTGGGGTTAATTCATGAAGAAAATAACAATAACACAAAGTTTCATCCACTAGGTATCGCCCCAATATATAAAAATAAATATGAAAACCGTAACTTCCACAGCAACTGTAAACAATACTTTATTTTAGATTCCCAATAAAATTATTTTAAGCTTAAATATTATCCTATTCACCTAAAGTCATTAACGAAATGACATAACACATCCCCGTGACATTTTCGTATCTCTTAAACAGTCATATCATATCATATCATATGTTATTATAAAAGAGCAGAACTAATCTAGTGAAAGTGAAATAGATAATTGCGTTGCCGTCGCAGGACGCACGGACTGGACCCGCCTGCGATATACATCACCGGAGTGACTGATAACTTGCCTTAGATGCTTAGGTGGTACAATTTATAGGTTTTAGCGATTTTCTATAATTTGTTGTATAATTGAAGAATATTTATATTGAGTTCATCGTTAGAATTGTTAAAAATTACAAAAAGGATTAACAAACCTTTAATTAAAAAAAATAAAAATGACTATTAGGTAATAATTATTAAGCTAATTTAATATTATAAGAAAAATTAATTAAAGTAATTTGTAATTAAGTGTAGTCAAATGATATGTGGTAGTTTTTGAAGTTACATGTAAAGAAATCGAAAACTTAGTAAATTATGCCAATTGTGTTCAGCCATGGAAAAAATAGTATATAAATCAGAATGATCAAAAATCTTGAATAGTTTGTAATGACTGAACGAACGAATGTTTAAATAATAAAACGTAAAAAAAACAGACAAATTAAATAAGACCAAATATAAATTAAAAGCAGTATCACGTATTTTCATACATAGTAAGGTAGAGAGTAGCCAGAGAAAACTTAGTGTCAAAATACTCCTATTTTCCCAAATAAATAAATTATCATCAATTTAGTTTTCCTTTTAGTAATAAATCTATTACTTATTTTTAATTATCACATAAATTATTTTAAATCGCTCTAAACTCACAACTCAAACATCACCTATTTCAGCCGGAGGGCTACCGGAAAAAGGCCCTCTTTACCTTCTACTAAAACTAGTAAATAGTCGGATTAACTGAACGCATAAATCAAGAGCAGTCTCTGAACAAGTTGTGAGATAGCATCTCCGATATGGACATGGGAGGCTGACTCCTGACCACTTCTGTACATTTTGATTGAAGACCCGATATCGTAGTTATTGAGTTTGTACTCGTATGGTCATTTGTTACTATTCTAATATATTTGTTGGGTTAATGAAAAAATTGGATGCAGTAAATAATAAAGTTATTTATTGCTCTTTTGTATAGGTAAATAGGTGACTTATATAATATAGTAAAATTACATCCTTATAATCCAATCTCGTCTAACTGTAGAGTTTGTTTTGTATTGTAAATATGTTTTACGCGCCTTGAAAAGTGAGACAAATTTCCCAGTTTCACAATTTGTACTATAAGTATGGATATAAATAAATTTATTTAAGGCCTCCTAATAACAAAGTTATAATTGAAAAGTAAAAGTATAAAAAAATATTAATTAATTCGGATGAGGCTGCCGTGGTCCAGTGGACAGCGTATAACTGTAACGCTATGATTGTGGGTTTGATGCTCAGTCGGAGGAATCTGTAAATTTTATTCGTTCTGGTATCAAAGACAATCAACAAGCGATATCTTGATTTTGAGCAAAGTGGAGGACGAAGTGAAAAGAAATATTAAATTCGCTTTTCTTATATAAAAATAATTTATATACACATACATTTAATCTACACAAAGCTTTTAATCACATCAGCAATTTCCTTAGAAAATTCATCCGAACTTAACTACCGTTACAAATTCCCCCTTACAAAGGAAAAAGCAAACAAATCGCTCCAACACAATCTAAGCAATCTTCAGGTATTCGCTACAAATTGGTCTTAATAAAATACTCGGCCAATTAACGGAGCAGGGGAAAAATAATAAGAATCACCTTCTTAGATGGGAAGTGATCTGTCCTTAATTGCGAGTGGGGCTGGGAGCCAGCTTTAGACGGAGGAACGTAATTTAAAAAATTACTCGGAAAATCTTATTGTACTTTAAAGTTTGGGTGGTGAATTATTTCCTTGGAAGATTGGCTTTATTGATTTATATATGTTTATACTTTTATAAATACGAGTTAATTTAAGCGACTGGTTGTGGGTTTGATTTCCATTCGAGTAGCGGAAATATTTAATATTTCCATTTTCTTCGCTCTGGTATCGAGGCAAAGCGCTGCGTTAAGTTCCGCCACTTAACACGCAATGCCTCCGAATTTGGCGGTGCGTGGGGAACGGAGTGGTCCGTGACACTAGGTTAACACTTGGTTCCCTCTGCCTACCCTGCTGTGTGCGGGATACAGCATGAAGCTAAAAAAGAAAAGTAAATTACTTTAGTATCTATAAACATCTATAGGTATATACTACTTGTGATGGAGGTCTGCTGGTCAGCGTTTCTCAATAATATAAGTATTTTCCAGGTTTTATGAGATAAGATGTTTGTAATTCTGTAACTCAGTACACAATGAATCATGTTGGGGAATTCTACTTATACATATACCTAAGAGAATAATGAAGATACAAAAATAAACTATTTATTATGCGGTGTTATGTTTTGTTATGAAATTAATTAAATGTATTTGTTTTACATATTTATATCTAGTGAGGACATTGTGGCATGTGAGTATCTACGGGATGATCGTGGGTTCAATTTTCAATTGGAGAAATGATTAATTGTAAAATATTTAAATTATTTACATTTCTGAAGCAAAGGTGAGCGGTAAGAGAGGCAGGGGGAGACCTCGGTTGACCTTTGAAAACACAGTATCGACGACACTGGAGAAAGGTCACGTAAAAAGCATGAGGACCCCCCGGAGGGCATGTTTGAAGAGGTTGATGACAGTGGACGAGGCAAAAGAAGTATGCAGGGACCGTAGCGTTTGGCGCTCCGTTCTCTCTGACTACCCCGCAAGAGATATAGCGTGAAGGTAAAAAAAAAGAAAGGAAAGTGTAGTCCGCCACTCAATTCGAATACTGGCGGAAAATGGGGAAAGAGATAGTGTCTTCATTGACACTATGTTCTCTTACTGTGCTGTTCGAGAAGAAAATGTTAAGCTTAGAGAAACATACTGTTCCTTTAATATTCCCTATCATGTGATTGGTAGTAGGTAAGTATACCTACTTGAAAGAAATATTTAACCATTCGGCATAACATTCCAAAAAAAAAATCATTAAAACTAAGCAAAAGCACTTCTTTTTAATTAGGTGCATTATATACAAACTAAAATAAGCTTTAGATTTTTTTTCTAACTACCTAAAAAATAGAAGTTTTTCAAGTACGCAACGCAACGTCTAAAAAAATCGAAAAATGCAGAAAAAACGCAAATAACCATTAAAACTAAAATTGGTCGTCGGACTCCGAAAACTAAACTTGATAGTCGAAAGCTCGAACTAATTCCGGAGTTTTCTCAGTACACGCTATATTTTTGGCAACTTTAAATTTTCAACTTTTTAGTTGGTGAATACATATGTTCATGGAGAGTCGTGGAGTCCAGTAAAATTTCAAATTTCTATATGAGAATATTTTTTTGTAGTAAACTAGCAATTTTGACCAGTCGTGGCGCAGTGGCACAGACGTATAACTTGAAACGACTGGTTGTGGGTTCGATTCTCGCTCGAGGAGTAGAAATATTTAATATTTCCATTTTCTTCGCTCTGGTGTCGAGGCATAGCGCGGTTCTGGGTTCCGCCACTTAAGACGCAATGCCTCCGAATTCGGCGGAAAGTGGGTAACAGAGTGTGTTTACACTAGGTTCCTTCCACCTTCGGGGTTCGCCTACCATGCTGTGTGCGGGATACAGCGTGAAGCTAAAAAATAAAAAAAAATCCCTCGTGGTTTCACCTGCGACAATAACTATTTTATTAATTAAGACATTTTAATATAATAGTAATATTAAATTGCAGTTGTAACTTTTTTATTTTTAAACACATTGAAGTAAATTAAACACTATAATAATGTTAAGTGAATTTTACCAAAATACACAATATTTAAACTAGATATAAGAAAAAAAATGTCATTGTTACGGGTTCTTATCACACTGCATACCTTCAATAATATTTTTTCTCATATACGTATATCCCGTTTAGGTAGAGATCAGTTACATTTTTATTATGTGTACAGACAGATACATATACAAGCGCGGCGTTAAGTTCCGCCACTTAACACTCAACGCTTCTGAAGTCGAAGGAAAGTAGGGAACGGAGTGTCTTAACACTAGGTTCCCTCTGCCTACCCTGCCGTGTGCGGGATACAGCGTGCTGGATACAAGTGAAGTAATTTTACAGATTTAAGAAAATATATTGTTGACTTATTTTCAAAATTTAAACCTTAAGAATGATGTTCTACGCGCATATTCAGGGATATTTTTAGCGCTATGTTTCTTCCTATAAGCCAGATAGAAGTTAACTTTTATTTAAAGTAGCAGAGGGGAGAAATTATCAATCCCCAAGTGGGATTCGAACCACAATTATTCGCGTTTGCAGACAGACGCAGTCCCACTGCGCCACGATGGCTTCGTAAGTAAACTTGCTAATGATAAATTTGTCATTTTTAGCTTCACGCTGTTTCCCGCACACAGCAGGGTAGACAGCGGCAGCCTAGTGTTAAAACACTCCGTTTCCCACTTTCCGCCGTGTTCTGGAGGCATTGCGTGTTAAAGAAAATTATATAAAGGTATCGTGGGTTCAATGAATATGTATTGTACACAGCAAGTGCAGGATTACGTTAGTCACAGCGGTTCCCACGTCGGCAATTGTACGAGTTGACCGGTGCGCGTCGCCGCTGTTGACCCCGCCACGCTGTTAATTGTCTCCACCTAAGGACAAAGTTTGGATGGGAACGATTTGTATGTATAAATGTTTTATTCCATGTTGTTTGTATTATTGTGAATTAGTGGGATGTAGTAGTGGTGGTATTTTGGCTTATTCCTTTATTCCTTTTTATTTAATATTTTTTGTGTGTAGCTTTAAGGTAATTTCTTCCTTATATAACATTTACGAAATGTTTAAGTATACCTATTTATAATTACAAGAAATATATTTATTACTAATTATATAAAACAAAAATAAAGTTCATAAAATTACTTCTTTAATTATAGATAGAAAAGCCATGATATGATTACAGAGAAAAAATATTATATGCAGTAAAATTTTAAACTGAAATTGTAAGTCCAGTCATTTTGACTGCCTACTTTACTACCACAAGTTTTTTACAAAAATTATGGGATATGAGGAGCATGAAGTTTGGCATACTTTACATGCATGTAGAAAGGCAGCAACCATTTTTTTTATATAAACAGTAGAATTCTTCTAAATCCTTTATTCGCGCATAGGTATAGGGCATTTCAAAAGGTACCTAGTGTTAAGATATTTCGTACACCACTTTTCACCCAAAATCGAGACATTGCATATTGAGTGGCGGACTCCACGTTATGCTTCGTCTTTAGTAACAGAGCGAAGAAATGAAAATCCATACTTATATTATAAATGCGAATGTCTGTGTGTTTGTCTGTCACGCTTTTACGGCTAATCTACTGGTCCGATTTGGATGAAATATAGAATGAAAGTAGTAAATATAACTGGGTTTAACATAGGCTACTTAGTTTTTTAAAAATCAACCTCTAAAGTCTTGAATTAGGGGATTAAAGTTTATATGAAAAATCTACACCGCTTGACCGATTATAATGAATTTTGGCATATATGTAATTAATCTAAACTTAAACATAGGCTACTTTACTTTTCAAAAACCCACCCTTGAGGGTTACAATACAACGAAGCCGGTAAAAAGTTCAGGCGGCGAAGCCGCGAGTGGGCCACTAGTTTAAATATAGACAATAAACACTACTATAATAATTATTTTTGATACAGTATCTGTATAAAGTGACATAGGTACACGTTGCTTAGGGGATCATGTATAATGTGTGAAAGAGGCGTGTAGTGTTAAGATCAAAAACAAAGTGAGATCACTCTTGTTCAATTTGATTTCTTAAACATATCAAATGATTTATTTTAATAAAATTTTAAAAAAAAGTTATTTTTGATTGCATTAAAACAATATTTTATGTATTTTTTTGTATGAGAACTAAAATAATACCTAAAATTTTTAAGTTTGCAATGAGACAGCATTTAATTTGGTTGGGGGTTGGATCTTCCACTCTGAGGAATGATCATAAATAAATTATTTTGAACCTTCCTCGTAGATGAATAAGATGGAGGTTGGAAAATACTAAATACCTTTAAATCTGTGGGGGTCGGGTTAAGAATACAATTACCCCCGGTCGCTAGGTAGCGTCCCGTGAAAGGCGGGTAAACCACCGTCCCATATGAAAAAAGGCCGAATCGAAAAATAACTAAAATAAAATAATTAAAAAATAAAGATTCGTCTCCACAGTTTCACACACTTGACAAGTCAACGTACATCATGTAATGCCTCATACAATAACGCACTGAGTCACGCCGTTCCATCAAGCGCGTTTAGTGGACGCTTTATCATCTAATATTTTGTTTAAAGTTTCGATTTCGTCATTGGATTTATTGATGTATGTATTTAGATAGTTTATTATTATATTATTTTAGTTATTCTTTACGCAGCTTTAAGTTAACTCTCGCTTAACAAGGTAGTAAGAGAGAATATAGTACTAGGCTGTCTCGCCGAATTCGAGGGTTTACGTATTGCGGGGCCAGTCGTGGCGGAGTGGCACAAGTGTGTGACTGCGAACGACTGGTTGTGGGTTCGATTCCCACTCGAGGTGTGGAAATATTTAATATTTCCATTTTCTTCGCTCTGGTGTCGAGGCAAAGCACGGCGTTAAGTTCCGCCACATAACACGCAATGTCTCTGATTTCGGCGAAAAGTGGGGAACGGAGTGTCTTAATACTAGGTTCCCTCTGCCTACCCTGCTGTGTAGGGGATACAGCGTTAAGCTAAAGTTCTACGCCACGCTTTCTTACTGAATGGGGAATTGAAAATAAATTTAATAAATGTTTAAATTGATCGTTAAGTAATTGTCATCTTTGTACATCAAATCGTAGTTTAATCATATCGTTGAAAGACAAATGTTGATTTGAAATGAAGTTGAAGTCATCGTTTTTCGATATTTATTATCGAATAGAATTTGAAGCCGTTTCCTTCGATGGTATTCAGTACGGTTGGCGTATTTGTGGCAAAAAGTGAAGAACGGAGTGTTTTCACACTACATTCTCTCTATCTACCGTGCTATGCGGAAAAAAGCTTGAAGCAAAATAATAAAAATTATCATCAACTTAACTTGTCGCTTAAGTGTTCAGTAAGTATCTTAAAGCGAGGTGCGCGTGCGCCGGTCGTTGTCCCCTCGATCTGAGCTCAATTAAAACGAGTACTTGAAAGCTTCGACTTCGAGTGGGTGTCGCTGTAAACATTCCTTGTAATTTATTGAGCTCCGAGATCAACACATTGCTACATTACCTTGGAGATATCGGCTTGAGGGGGTCTTCATGTTGTGTTGGTTACTTGTTAATGAATCATAAAGGATGGTGGTTTTTTTGTTTGATTTTATGTATATTTATTGTTTTTATGTAAATACATAATTCCCTAAAATTAGGGAAAGTGGAAGAGAAAAAAGAAATAAATAATATGTCACTTCGTTTTTACTTATATTGTTACCTATTTAATTAAAAAAAAAATTGTTGAAATTGTGACGAAATTTATTAACAGCTTCATTCTTTTCCTATGGAACCACGTCAAAGCACTCGCTTCTCCAATTCTACCAGAATATGACTTTGTATCTTGGGTGGTGGACCGCGACTACGAGGAACGTCACGCTTTGGCTTGTCAAATTATCTTCAATTGTCACATTCTATATAAAAGTTATGAGCTACTCTTTTTTCTTCAAATAACATAGAATCATAAAAAGTCTAGTAATACTCCGTCTTCCAATTTAATGGCGGAACTTAACGCCGCGCTTTGTCCTGCGTAATATAAAAAAAAAAATATAAGATTATTCCTTCGAGTTGAAATAGACCTAGAACCTACCACCTTTGCATTTATAGCCAGATGCTGTCCCAATGCTCCATGACGACTTAATCAAACAGACAGCCTCTTGACAAACATGTAAATAACATAACAATGACTTAACAGTAAATAATAAATAAAAATAAACAAAAAGCAGCTTCATGCTTTTTTCCGGCATAGATAGAGAAAACCTACAGCGGAGAAGTCTGACAAAATCGAGTGTTAAGACACTCCGTTCTCCATTTTCACCCGATATCAAAACACGTTTTAAGTGACGGGATTTAATGCTGCGTTTTGTCACAGGTAACAGAAAGGAGAAATCAAAATAATTTATAATCAAAAAAATATTATCAATCATTCAATCAATCACCCCGAGCGGAAATCGAACTCACAACCATTGCTGTTACCGTCATACTTATCCCATTGCATCACACAAACAAACGATATAGACAAATATATAAATGACATAACAATTACTTAAAATTAAATTATATATTTAATTATTTTAGTAATTTAAAATAAGGATAATAAAATATTACATATTTACATACATAACAGATGTAGTTATTAGGTACATACATATATACATATATGTACATATAATATGTCAACACCTTGTGGCTTCGCGATAAGTGGTGTATGGACGTGGCTAATGAACGATGTGAATCACAGGCACACATGCGGCCTCGATTTACCGGTCACCAGCCAAAGATTAGTGTAAGAGTAGATTGGACATTTTTTATACTAAAAGTAGTGAATGTTATTTGTGGTGATACATCTCTCTGTTTTCTGTATGTGTTATTGAGCAGGGAAATATAATTATAACTTTGTAATGTTAATGAGCTTCTTCTTTGTGAATAAAGTGAGTTCGTCAAACATAATTATAAAACAAACATAATTATAACTTTTAAAATATGTTTTTTCGAAAACTAATTGAGTCTCAATCACTTTCCTTTGTCAGCGATAGCGAACAAAATGTTGTTTAAAAAATCATCTTTGTATAGAAACATATTTTATTTCTTTATCTTGTAGCAGAAGATCGTGTTGGTAAATTATAAAAATGGCATTCATTAATTGAAATCTTTTGAATATTCCAAATATTATGAGTTACATAAAGTAAGTAAGTAAGTAAGTTATATGTTATATTGTAACCTACGATAGTGGGTTCTTGTTCCAATTTAAGAACAGTTTATTTATAGTAATATTTTTTTTCGGTTTTCTTTAAAAAAATCTCAAAGTTGATTAATTATATATATCGTAATATAATTACTTTATTTTACACGTTAACATAAACTAAAATATTAAAAAAGGGCAAAGCGTCTTTTTTATTTAAGAAAGTTGGCTCTATAGTGTCACATCAAGACCCTTCAGGTAGTTGTTACATCTGTCCTAGCATAATCTATGAGAAATGACGAGGTAGGTATCACATCGTGAGAAATGCTAGCATGTGTCGGGTACACACTACACACTCCACACTCCACACTCGTTCTTTTATTGGCGACGTACGAGTATACCATGCTTTTTAATTATCGTACCGCCGCGGCGCCCGCGCAGCGCGGTCTAACGGCGGTGATGCAATTGGGTCATTCGGATGAGTGATGACAGGATTTGTTAGATGAGGCTTAGGTATATGTATTTTGAAATGTTTTTTATGTATTTTTTGTTTAATTTAATGTTTTGTTAAGGTTTCTTTATGTAATGATTGTATATTATTTTTATTTCTCCGCTCCTTAAGATTTTATTTTCAATTATCTTTTCTTTGTGGAGGCGTTAAATTCGCCACTCAAAGGGCAATGCAATAATTCTATTTCAAGTCGAAAGTGGAGAACGGAGTGTCTTGGAATTAGATTATTTCTGTGATTCCTGTAATGTAGGAAAAAGTATGAAACTTTTATGTAATATATAGGTTTACGATCGATTTCAAAAAAATAATAACAAGACATTTAAAGAAAACGTATAAAAAATTGAATGCAGGATTCGAGTCATGCTCAGTGGTGAGAGCGCGTGGACGGTATTCAGCAGGCGCGGTTTCGAATCCCGCTGCGTTCAAATTTTTATACGTTTTCTTTAAATGTCTTTTTCAATTTTCCTAAGTGTGGAATAACATTTTAAACATGTTTAAAAGTAAATAATACCAAGGTGTGCGTGTAAGCTTAAACATAGGCTACTTTATTTTTAAAAAATGCTCACCGGGGGGTTGCAATATAGCGAAAAAGTTCACGCCGCAAGCGGGCTGCTAGTATAGGTATAAAGTATTTTTTTACCTGTTTTTATTATAACGTTAAACAATATGTTGAAAAACCACTGATGGAATATTTATTACTATAATTTATATAATATTTTAATATCAATAATACAATAAAATACACACCTTCAATTGCCAATGAGTAATTCCTTGAATAATATTACATTTATGTATGTAATTTATAAATAGATTATAAAACTTGTGGTGACCTGTCCTTGCCTCGACAGAGTGTAAATACGGGTTTTCCCAAAGTAATTTCGTATTTCAGTTATATTTCAAATATATATGTATACTAGCGGCCCGCTTGCGACTTCGCCGCGTGAACTAAATAACTGCTTCATTATATTGGAACCCTCAGGGGTGGGTTTTGAAAAATAAGGTAGCCTATGTTTAAGCTTAGATTACCAACTATATTTATGCTAAAATTCATTATAATCGGTCTAGCGGTTTAGATTATTCATATAAACTTTCATTCCTTTTAGCGGTTGATTTTTGAAAAACTAAGCAGCCTATTTGAGGCTCAGCTATTTTTACTACTTTTATTCTAAATTTCATCCAAATCGGACCAGTAGATTATCCGTGAAAGCGTGAGAGATAAACAGACAGACATTCGCATTTATAATAAATAACTGGAAAATTTTTTGAGGTTATTACGGTGACGTATACGCTTTGGTGGTAAGTTCGATTCCCACTTTGGGGAGTGATATTAAAGTTACTTGCATTTTTCTGTTTTGGCTTTCATGTAATAAAGACGCTTGATTTAAATTACATAAAATATTCGCCATTCGGATTATCTATAATTGAAATTCCACTCGTCGTATTATTTAGATATAAAAAATGAGATTTTTTATAAAATTATACACTTAATGCAATAAGTGTGAATAAACAGTAATTAGTATATCAATATTATGAAAAGAGTCTATTGTTTGGTTTTTCTAGTACATTGTTTAAAAATAAATAAAATTATTGTATTTTACTAAGTTACAATCATTACTTCATTGTAACAGAATTGACATTTCCGTTTTGTGTTCCAACTTGACACATATGTATAATAAAATATCTGTAATATTTATGGATTACTTGTCCACAAAATTTGGTTAGGTTTTTGACTTTGCTTTGCTTTGTTTCTTAATTAGCGATAGAGAGTTTAGTGTAAGATCACTCACCTCTTTACTGTTCATGTTTCGTTCAATGTACACCACAATTTGTTTAAATATACTTGAGAAACGATAATATTTTTAATATAAACTTATTTTTTCTTTTTTTTTTAGCTTCACTTCATGAAGAAACCTAGTGTTAAAACAATCCGTTCCCCACTTTCCGCCGAAATCGGAAAAATTTCGTGTTAAGTGGCGCAACCTAACACCACACTTTGCCTCGACACCAGAGCGAAGAAAATGGAAATATTAAATATTTCTATTCCTAGAGTGGGAAACGAACACACAACCAGTCGCTTTACAGTGACACTCTGCGCCTCTGCGACATGACTGGCCCCTATATATGGCCTATTATATTCTAAAAAAATATCATAATAAGAATATTTTTTTTATATTCCAACTTAGTAACAATGTTGCAACGAAAACAAGGAACAAGAAAATAAAATTTAGCAAAAGATAACGAAACCACAAGAACAAAGGCCAGTTCAAACTTCACACAAGGTAGAATTCGTCATCGCGAGTCTACCTAAATCTAAGCAGTTAATATCTATTTTTGTATATGTGACATCATGTGCTACCTAACAAAGAGGTTGTTCAGAGCGGCGCCGCGCCGTGGCGACGCACCGTCATAGCCCCATTTGTTTTGGTCATTACTTTAAGATATTATTAATACATTTTAACTATTATATTTTTGTGGTTGGTGTGTGAGGTCATGAGTTCGAATTTTGGTTTGGGGAAATTTTTGTAAGTGTTAAATTAATGTTTCGACGTGCTCCCGTGTCTACATGTTTGTTTAAAAAGTTTTTTTTTCCTTATTTGTAATTTATGGTTTCATAATACTAACAGCCAGTTAATAATTTGGCCAATAATTTGGCCAGTCGTGGCCCAGTCACAAAGTGTGACTGTAAACGACTGGTTGTGGGTTCGATTCCCACTCGAGGAGTGGAAATTATATTTCCATTTTCTTCGCTCTGGTGTCGAGGTAAAGCGCGGCGTTAAGTTCCGCCACTTAACACGCAAGCCTCCGAATTCGGCGGAAAGTGGGGAACGGAGTGTCTTAACACTAGGTTCCCTCTGCCTACCCTGCTGGGTGCGGGATATAGCGTGAAGCTATTTAATTTTTTTTTTAAATATTTATACGTTAAGATAATTAAGTGTACTAAGAAATAGACTTCAGCAAAAATGAACATTACAAAATATAGTTAAATTATAGACATTTACAAAATGTAAATAATTAAAAATTCCGATTTATATGTAAAACTAACATCCGAGGCCTTCGTGGCGAAGTGGGACAACATTTGACTGTAAACTTAGTGGTTGTAGACTCGATTTCCACTAGAAGGAATTATTAACTTTTAATTATTATTATTTCACTGCTCTAGTAAGACAAAGCATTGGGTTAATAGACATTTGTCTCCTATTTTGGCCCAAACGCGAGGGAACTCTAGATTCACTTCGCTTACCTTGCTATGATAAAGCGTCAAACAAATAAAAAAGAAAAAAATACGCTTTTTATGGTTAATGTATAAAAAACTTGAATAAATTTCAATTTGGGTCACTTATATTATATAGGTTCCCTCTGCCTACCCTGCTGTGTGCGGGATACAGCGTGAAGCTATATTATATAGGTCTGAAACATACAATGACGTACTATTGTCAATATTACTATTATATTATTACCCGTTTTCAAACATATACTATAATAGGTGATAGAAGGAAAAAAAAGTTTTTAAAAAATGAAAAAAATAAACACTTAAAAATAACGAAAATCACTTTCAAAGTGTATAATGTATATAATATTTTACCTACATATTTGAACAGCAATTCATGTCAAGGTAAATCACCTACAGGTCTAGTTAGCTCGTGGGTGAAGGAAACACAGCCTTACCTTTAATCTCCTTGCAAATCTGTTTATTGAGACTGACGTTATTATTATTATGAAATATTATCAAAATTATCTTGTATTTTCTTGTACTTATTTTTGTTGTCAGCATCTCTGTAGAGAGATTTTTACAAATTTGGCAAACAATCGTTTGGCAAGAGAGAATGCTATTTATTAAATAAGTTGTAATAAAGCGTATAAGAATTTCGACGCAGTGGTTAGTAGAACGCATGGCTCAGTGGTGAGAGCGCCTGGACGGTATTCAGGAGGCGCGGGTTCGAATCCCGCTGCATTCAAATTTTTATACGTTTTCTAAATGCTTTTTTCAATTTTCCTACGTGTGGAATATCACTTTAAAAATGTTTAAAAGTAAAATACACTTTAAATAGATTTACATTTTATAGCCCAAGTACATACCACATAAGCATATACTAAAGTCAATCATTTAGTTCAACTTCGGTAACGGTCTGTACGTCGGATTAAGCTCGGATTGAAGCGACCAATCAAACTTTGAGCTTTTCAGTAATCAATTACGTCTTGCAAGACGAGCAGATGTGCAGGGCAAAGGGACTGCTGTTGACAACTTCACGTTAATTTGTCTTACATGTCATTAAAATTATTAATTGTGTACAAAGTTTATTATTGTTTATTTTATAATAATAATTAGCGGAGCAAAGGGAGCCTGGCTTGTGAGATAGATATATTTCTTTTTCGTTTGGCTTTTAAATGTTGTATATACTTTAAATGTATGTATTTCTTAAAGTTTATAGAGTAATTGTTATAAGAGAGTCAATAATAACTAGACTCGTATCGACAATTAGAATATATGAAAATCCAAAACGGAATAAATTTGATACAAATGAATACCCAATGGAAAAATAAACCATAATCATTTTATCACTCGAGAGAATGATTATTTTTAAACGATTTTTATGGTAATTTACTATTTCCTGTTTCGCCACTTACGAGCAAGCAAGTATCTTAATATTACTCTCTAACTATCGTGCTATGCGAAAAAAGCATGAATCTACATTTTTAATATTTTTACCTGACATTTACAAATTTATAATAATATAATAAATTTAGTAAGCCATTATTAGGAGCATGTACCCTGCAAGGTAGCCGCATTGGCTGCGGCCGCTCGGCCGTGGCTAAAGCCAACTATTCGCAGGATTAATTAAATTCTGAACTCGCAACTCCGTTACGTTAACTTAACCTGCTGAATTACTTGGAACTAGCTTAAGGAATTACACAACGAGCGTTTTAATTACTTACTATGATATATTACATTGATTGGTACTGTTTATCCTTTTAAACATTTTTAAAGTGTTATTCCACACTTAGGAAAATTGAAAAAGACATTTTAAAGAAAACGTATAAAAACGTATAAAAAAACGTATAAAAACTCCCGCTCGTTCCCGCTGCGTTCAAATTTTTATACGTTTTCTTTAAACTGTTTATCCTATTTGTGTATCTTCACATTTATATTTTTTAAAGTTTAGCCTATATATAGGCAGAAAGGAACTACAGTCATGATTCTTCGTTCTCGACTTTCTGTTCGAATAAGGAACACTACGCCACGCCTCAACTAAAGTGAGTAATAAAAATATTTTTTTATTTTTATACTATTTATTCCTTGGGGCCAGTCGTCTGTGAACAACTGTGACTGTAATCGAGTGGTTGTGGGTTTGATTCTCACTCGAGGAGTGGAAATATTTAATATTTCTATTTTCTTCGCCCTGTTGTCGAGGCTAAGCGCGGCGTTAAGTTAACACGCAATGCCTCCGAATTCGGCGGAAAGTGGGGAACGGAGTGTCTTAACACTAGGTTCCCTCTGCCTACCTTGCTGTGTGAGGGATACAGCGTGAAGCTATTTTTTTTTTTTTTTTTCTTAATAAATTATACTATGTTTTTTAATTAGTTACATACTCCGCTATGTTACGTTTAACGGTATTGTTTATTTTTTTGTCAAATTCACATTTTATAATAGCAGTATCCTGCTAGGTAAAGAGAATAGAGCTATAATACACCATTCTCCCTTTTCCAAATTACTCAACGCCTTACCTCAACCAGATATAATAAATAACTTAATCAAATCCAAGTCTATTATTATAAATTTGTAAATGTTAGGTAAAAATATTAAAAATGCAGATTCACGCTTTATCCACATTGCACGATAGTTAGAGAGTAATATAAAGATGCTTGCTTGCTTGTTGAGTGGCTGAACAGGAACTAGTAAATGACCATGACTAACTTTAACTATTTAGTTAAAAAATAATCATTACCACGTGCAATAAATTGATTACAGCTTATTTTTCCCTTAGGTGTCTACACCTGCTTGAAGATGTTGGCGCGCTGCCCTGCGATGGCCTCATTATATAAATGTTAAATAAATATTAATACTAAAATTAAGATTAATAATACTTCCAATTAAACATAATATAATCAATATATAACGTCCAACCATTCTAAAACGCGTTAATATATTTAGCTCATCTCATGTAGAAGTCGAAGGGCAAACATAGACACCGCAGCCTCCTTGTTCGCAACAACTTGCAGACAACTTGCCGACAACTCGTCGCAACTCGCCGACAACTCTCCAACAAGTTGCCGACAACTTGCCGATCTATTTGCGTTCTAATCCGATTACTATATCAGTTTAGAATTCTCTATTTAGATACCTTTCAGTTCGATTAATTACTAAGTTTCCGGATGTATTGAAACGGTCTCTGTGAATGCGCTTTTATTGAACATGTAACGTTCTGAATACGGATTGCTTCATGTCTATATGTATAATGTAGATGGTCCCCAAGTTAAGTATTGATTGATTGAGTTTTGATTGACTTTATTTTACCAATAATATAAGTGAAACCTGAATATGATTTATATATGCAGAAAAGCTATCAAATTAATTGCTTTAAAGACTTTCCAAAAATTTATTATAAACTTAAACATGCCGAAATTGTTAAAGAATGCAGAAATTGTTGCACTAATTGTCAAATATTTTTAGTCTTACTGGTAACATTGGTAAAATACAGTTACGATACTTTACGTGAGGGTAATCGAAAAATATACTTAATTTGTTTTGTTGTGTTACATGTATATGTAACACAGAGCAAAGCTAGTACATGATGTATACGTATGTATACATCATGTACTAGCTTTGCTCAAAATGGAGTCAAAAGAGACAGTGATCTTAACTTTTAACCTAATAAAAAGTATCTATAAAGCCGCAAGAAAGAAGATCATAGTGCCTCATACCATATTCTCTTTACGTAACCTACAATGTTTCTGAAATAAGCGTGAAATATGTAAAGGCAACCAAAAAAGCTCAAAAAAAATATAATAACTCTTACAAAAGTACGGTGTTATCTTTAACAGGGAGAGAGCAGGGGTCAAGCAGTTTACCTAAGACGCCGCAGGGTTTAAACACCTCGTACACTTCTCCCGAACTCCCCCTCTGATTGCCGACTTCACTTCCTGTGCACTTATAACTTGTGTACAGCGTGTTCAAATTTGTAGATATGTAATGTATATTTATTAAAGTATTTTTTTTTAGCTTCACGCTGTATCCCTTGCGGGGTAGTCAGAGAGGATGAAGCGCCAAACGCTACGATCCCTGCATACTTGTTTCGCCTCGTCCACTGTCATCAACCTCTTCATACACGCCCTCCGTGGTGTCCTCTTGCTTTATACGTGACCTTCCTCCAGTAGGTCACGTATAAAGCGATACTGTGGTTCCGAAGGTCAACCGACGTCTCCCTCTGCTTGTCTGTTATTTTTATATCAAAGTATTACTTTATATAAAAAGCAGTTACAGATTTTTTCTATACAGAAAGATAGGGAGAGGAATTAAGTGTCAAGACACTCTGTTCTTCCGATCCTTGATCCTTTCAGGTGGATTTTGAAATGTCTTCACCACTGCTGTCTTCAATATTTAATAAAAAAATACTTTAATTTATGAATAAAATGAACATAGGTTTATTAAGACATTATTTTATAGATTTTGTTAATTAATTTGTCATTAAAAACCAACATAGGTATAAACCTATGTTAATCTATAAAATCTATAAAATAATGTCTTATTATTAAGATAATAATGTCTTAATAATAAGACATTATTTTATAGATTTTGTTAATTAATTTGTCTTTTCCCCGTGGGGGGACGGGTTAAGAATACAATTGCCCCTCGCCGCTGGGTAGCGTCCCGTAAAAGGCGGTAACCCAGTAGTTTGGTGGTAGGAGATTCGTTCTCCGACTGGCTCGCGACCACTATCATGTCAAAGACGAACCGCCAAATATCTTATGATGTGTTCCGGTTCGATGGCATGTAAGCCAGCTTTCCCTATTCCCACCATTCCCATCCTTCCTCCCTCCTTCTGTCTTACATTCCCAAGGCTGGCAACGCATCCATAACTCTAATGTTGTGGATGTCTATGGGCGAAGGTAACCACTTAACACCAGGTGGGCCTTCTGATCGTTTGCCTCCTTTATTCTATAAAAAAAAAAATCTTGTAGAGATTATATAAGATGTACCTACAGGTAGCCTCCTATTAAATTATTTTTTCTTTATATAAAATATTCGATTCTTGTTCTCATATCATGTTTTTTCGAAATAAGATTACGAAAGTTTGACAAGTAAATTTACACTTTTCACTTTTCATTTAAAGATTTAAATAAAAGGAGGCTTTAAAGAACAATTATATTGACATCTTTCTACAATAATGATGGCTATTTAATATTTATAAATAAACAAGTAATATTAATTCACTCATACAATATAAAGTGTTTCAAGTATACGTAATCACTTATGGTTAGATTTTTATGAGATATTTTCTAGCTATGACAATTTTTTTTTAATTAATTAAAATTTTCGCTTATTTGAACACTCTGTACGTAATTCTCGTCTAGGGCACACACGGCGCTAAGTTTAAGCAAATAACCGCTCACCCCCCACGGTCCGAGAACAATTTCTTAATAGCCCATAACTTGGCCTTAGCCGCTTACGTGTCCGAATTAACGTCACCGTATACTTGAGACTTATTACTTTATACTAGAATATTACCAAATTATGTATTTTTCTTTGTTTTTGCAGGTGAACAGACGGATTAAATGACATATATCTCTATAGGAAAGCATCGAAATAACGACTATCGTGTTTACATTTAGTCAATTTTCAACTGTTTTATGATGATTTTAAGTGTAATTGAGATGAATGAATGAACGTGATGATTCATTCAGTCGTGTCCATCCATCCAAATTTAGAAAAAACATTGAGATGTACTTTAATGCACATTTTAAAGAGTCACACTTGTGTCACAAGTCCCCGGTACTGCTCCGAGTTCTTCTCTTCTCTTTGCAATGCAAGGGGCACGTTGAATGCATGGTACGCTAAAAAATTCTTGTCTACACGCGCTTGTCTACCAACCACACAACATGGTTTTTATTTAAACTAACTGAAATTAAATGATAGTATTAGACGATAGCATTAGTAACAAGCTACACAAGCTTTCCATTTACCATTGCAAATATAGGTCAAAAAATTGTAAAAAAAAACAAAACAAACACGTAATACTTTATTTAATCAATAACATTCATCACAACGTACAAATACTGGAAGACATTACACTATATCCAAGGCCTACATTCTTAAAGACCTTTCATGACAAGTGCCTATCCTCCATTATCAACCTGAGGGGTTGTTTGTCAAAGCGCCGGAAGTGGTCTGCGAGGCTCCGAGGCTGTACTTCCCGTGCCCCACGGCCCGCTCGCACGCGACACGTATTGTCCGTTTCCGTTTGCTGAAAAGACAAATATAAATAAGGGTCACCTTTGAAAATTTTGGTCTTTTTGCATTGATGTTTTTGGTCTTTTGGAGTTATTAATTGATTTGGTTTGTAGGAGTTACAGGGATTTCTAATTTCTTTCATATAAATTATTTTATTATCTAGTTCAGTAAAATCTGTGGATATCAAGACATTGAAGTGTTAAGGGTGAAGCCCTTTTTCCTGCATACCTAGGTAGTCAGAGGGAACCCAGTTACAAGAATACTTTTGCTCCGATTTGTTCTACTTTACACCCTAAATTGATGCATTGCCTATTAAGTGACGTAACTCAATGCTACCAGGGCTTTTTCTTCAACCAAGGCCAGAACGGAAAGTGTTAATTAATACGATTTATCAAATTATTAAGAATCTAATATTATTTAGTGTAGTTGTGGGTTCGATTATCAGTGGAAAAATTATATTTCAATTATTAAAAGACAGAGTGCGACGATGAGTGGCAGCAATAAGAAATAACTCAGATTCAAATGAAACGTACAGACTAGAGTATCTAAGAATGTTAAAGTTCTTGATATTAATCTTAAAGCACTTTCTGTATAAACTGATAAGCAAAAAAAAACATGTTATTTTAAGCTGAAAGAAAATAAATACTATTTTCTATATTTAGAAATCTGAACAAATTTATAATACATATTTTTCGAAACTTTTAACTATATGAATTTGTAATTTAAAATACAACAAATTTATGAGGAATACTCTTGAAGCATCCTTTAACTACCTCCTTAATCAAAACAAAACAGCTTTTAATAGCAAATTAATTGTGAATCAGATTTACAAATGCGCTATTCACAAATGGCCGCCAGCCTCTTCACTGTCCGTCTTAGACCATTTCCTCCAAACTCCTCGCTCACGTACTGGCACAAGCTAGAATGAGCTTTGTTACTTGGAATTAAGGGCTTAATTATGCCTCTATGTTTAACATACAGCTAGTGTCAGCATATTTCTTTAGAGAATTAGGACAAAATTTGTAATAATTTTTAATTATTAATACATTTGTAATATATATAGCAGGTAATGTTCAAATTTCAGGGGAAAAGTGAAGAGCAGTGTATGTCAATACTGGGTTCTCTTTGACTATCAAGGGGAGTATGCCACGTAGGTCTGCGTGGGAAAAACTGTGAACCTGAAGCTTATATTATTATGCTTAACATTAATTTTTAAAGTTGTATACATTATATTAAATCGATTGATTGATTGATAAAAATATGTTTTTCTTACAAATATTTTTTGTTTTTCTTTCTTAAAATTACAACGCTTATTAGCAAACGTAGTCGTTGATCTGATTTTCGCTTAACCCGAATGCAGATATTACTTGATACTTAAATTAATTGAAAGAAATTAAAACATAGATACCTTTTTATTCCCTTTATTTAAATGACTAATAATAATCACCTAAAGCCTTTACTGATACAAACCTCAAATTTGACACTCCAATTTCAAAACCTACCCCTACACATAGCCTTACCTAGTCCAGGTTCGATTCCCTCTCAACCAAAAATCTAAACTATCCACAATAACCCCCAAACATGGTGACGCTAGCCAACGAATGCGATGTTGTAATTAGTTGTGGAGTCAGGTCAAAGGGGCGGAAGCTGACCGCGCGGCCGTGCGAGCTTCCTTGTCACAGCAATCTCTAGTACAGCCAGAAGTTTAGGGTTTGCATAAGCATGTGTGAGTGATGCTTTAAGAATTATAATTCCACTTGCCTTGCTTTTGTGTCTTGCTTTATTTGGATATGGTTTGCGTTTTCGTTGGTATGCAGAATTTGATGAGGAACATTTATATGTTGTATTTGTTGAGCTTAATGCATTTTGTATAGATATCTGTGATGAAATTAATGTAATTTATATAATATAAAAGTAATTACATTTTGCTAAATGCATATACATATATGTTACGTACATACATATTCAATTAGCACACACTGTACATATAACAATTTTTTTAACTTTTTTCTGTTGGTCTGTTTGTTTGAGCTAACTAATCTCTGGAACAGGCAGTTAGCTGTTGTACTCAGGAGTAACCGGGCTAGGTTGCTTTTATTTTAGAGTAATAACTTTTTTGTCAACATGTGGGTACAGCTTATAAACATTTCTTTTAGTGGCTATCAAATTCATTACTGTTGTAATTTATTCATGTTGCGTGAAGCTGAAGCTGTCTTTTTGTAGAAACCTTGTATTTTTTTAAGGAGGAATATTATTTATTGATATAATAATAATATTTATAATATTTATTAAAAGTGTGTTATGGAGAAGTGTAGAAATGTTATATTTTCTAGAATCATTCGTTCAAAGTACATTAAATTAAACAATAAGTTAACATTTAATGTATTATTAATACATATACACACTAATAATTTAGTTCGCATACACAAACATGTACGTTAAATGTCTTTAGTTATGAAGAATTTAGTAATAGCAAGTGAAATAAAAGTTTTTAGTTCTTTTCTTCACATCAACTATAATATTCGTTGTAAGGAGACCATCGTAGCGCAGTGTGATAGAGTATGACAGTAAATGCAATGGTTGTGGATGCTATCCCGCTCGGTGGAACGATGATAATTTAACTATTTCCATTTACCCTTATTTCTTTCACGACAAAGAGTTCCGTCAATAAACGCGCCTAATCACGATTTGGTGCGAAACGTAAAGAATAGACAGATAGAAGATAGGTATTGACAGTGAAAAAAATAAATAAAAATATACTATTTCGGATGATTCATCCATAGAAAGTGTTAGTGTGTTAGTATTTCCTTATAAATGATGTTAGTTTTAGTTAGTCGTATATGTATTTATTTTATTATGCCAATTATTTTTTCTATCCAGTGGTTTTGGATAGAACAATCAAGGCGCACTATTATTGTGTTCAGAATGCTGTTACTGCTGTCCCTTATGCGACGCAGCAGGGACGATGCTCTCTTCCGCATTATTACATAAAACCCGTCTACCCGTGCGTCAGTGAACATACCTGAGACACTGCAAAACCGCGGCAGCCGTAACAGCATTCTGAAGGCAGTATTGTACTACACGCGTAGTGCATTGTAGGCTCGACGCGAATAATATAGTATTGACAGTGGATTTTCCCTGACAACCCTGTTGTAAGCAAGAAACCGAGCTAAAAAAATGAACTTTACCATAACAAAAATTAAAATTTTATTTTATATAAAATTCCACCATTAAACACAGATTCATAAGAACGATTCATAGGATAAACATGAAGATGTGTGGCACTCCAGGTGCAAAAGCCACGCATCGCTGAACAAAGCTTTAAAGAACATCAAAGGCGCACTTCAATTTGCCAGCTAATTGGCTTGACCGCGGCTCACTCGCGTAAACTGCCGTCGCATTCAATTTATTAGAAAAGTTTGTTTGAGCTTATTATGTTCGGAGTACTTTTTATTTTATATGAGTATTTAATATGGGAAATTTATGATTTTTTTATTTAAAATGTAAATGAGAATTAGTGGTTAGAAATTATGTTAGGCATTTGGGTGTGGGTTTGAATCTTGGTTGAGGGAAAATTAGTGTGTAGTTCTTTGACCATTTTTAAAGTGTTATTCCACACTTAGGAAAATTGAAAAAGAAATTTAGAAAACGTATAAAAATTTGAACGCAGCGGGATTCGAACCCGCGCCTCCTGAATACCCTTCAGGCGCTCTCACCACTAAGCAATGCTCAGTATCCCGCTACGTTCAAATTTTTGTACGTTTTCTAAATGTCTTTTTTAGTGTGTAGTTCTATTTTTGTGTGAGGTTACAGCAAAGACAAACAAGATAATGACTGATATCAGTAAATGTTTTCTGCAGTAGGTGAAAACTGAATAATGGTGAATGGGTTATCTCTAACCCATCTCTTCCTGTTTCCGCAAAATTTATATCTATACGATATAATAGTAAAATACAATAAATGTTGAATATTACTAAATATACATTTATTATAGTAATTTCCAATTGTCATGGTATCATTATATCGTTAATTTTATAAATAAAAAAATACATTTAATAACAAATATGATTTTTTTGCATTCAAACGCATGGCTTAGCAGTCAGAGGTCTTGGATTTCAAGACACGCGGGTTCGAATCCCGCTCCGTTTAATTCTTAAACGTTATCCAAAAACATCTTCCATATCCTAAGTCTTAGAACAACATATAACACAAAAAACTTCTAAACATGATTTCATTAGGAATCCTGATTTATAATAAAAAAAATAACACAACCAAGTATCGAATGCACGACCTTAACAGTAGTATTCCATACAAACTACAACACTCAAATTAACCCAAAATTTTTAATTAATAAAGAATTTCAAAGCGCCCATAATATAATTCATGGACAGACAAAACGACATAAAATAATTTCATCGTGTACTCAAGTTGAAGTATCTATCTAGTATCCGGCTTTGGTACAGACGCTTGTTCCGACTTTAGACTTCACCGTTATCAAAGGAAAGTGTATTGTGTTTTTGTATTTTTTTATACTTTATTATTATTTTTAAGCTTAGGGTAGGCTGAGGGAGCCTAGTGTTAAGACACTCCGTTCCCCACTTTCCGCCGAATTCGGAGGCTTGCGTGTTAAGTGTCGGAACTTAACGGCGCGCTTTACGTCGACACTAGAGCTAAGAAAATGTAAATATAATTTCCACTCCTCGAGTGGGAATCGAACCCACAACCAGTCGTTTACAGTCAAACGCTTGAGCCACTATGGGCTGTGCCTATCCTGCTTTGTGCGGGATATAGCGTGAAGCTAAAAAAAATTGATTAATATTATAATTACAATAATTTAGCAAATTTGCCTTACCATACCAAATACACTTCTACTGAATCAAAAAAATCCTGTAATACAAAAGAAGTCAAAATCAAAACAATAGACATCACTTAAAAATATCAAACAGACAAACCAACTTTCCAACTTTTCACAATTCAATAAAACTTCTACGGTTTTTATTTCAAAAATGACATGTAGCGTGTAATTTTATTTCATATTTAAAGTATCTTTCTAATTTATTCCTCTTTTTGGTCTAAAACAGGGCTTCTTAAGCTTTGGTCATTCACGACCCCATTTAATGATTGTGAGTTTCTTGACGACCCCATACAAATATAAAATAAATATTTTTTGGTGATTTATTTATCAGGTAACAATATACAATATACATATGAAAATATGTAATTTTAGAATTCGTTTTGAAACATATAGAAATCTAAAATTAAAGATTGCACTTCACTGTATTCCGCCAACTCAAGTAATGTTATAAAAAAATATATATAAATATTTGTTATTAAAATCTCTCGACCCCAGAATTTTGCTACGCGATCCCATTTGGGGTCGCGACCCATAGTTTAAAAAGCCCTGGTCTAAAACATTGGAATTGCGAAGTAAATGTCATTCAAAGTTATACAGTTGTTGAGCGGAAGATTTCATTCGTATCGGAGCACGTTGTATTATTCATAGACGGTGGCCTCAGGTTAATCTAAGAAACGATTTGTGTTTGTTTCTTTCCCTTTTGGAATATCTTTTTGGAGGGTAATTCAAAAATTTGGAAGTAATAACTAGATGCCATCGTAGCACAGTGAGTGGAACAATGTCTAAGTGTGATTGCAGTTGCTCGTGGGTTCGATTTTTTTTTGTTTTAGCTTCACGCTGTATCCCGCAAACAGCAGGGTAGGCAGAGAGAACCTAGTATTAAGACACTCCGTTCCCCACTTTCCGCCGAATTCGGAGGCATGACAACGGAGTGTCTTAACACTAGGTTCCCTCTGCCTACCCTGCTGTGTGCGGGATACAGCGAGAAGGTAAAAAAAGAACAAAAAGAAAAAAAAAAACAAAATATATTGTATTGCAGTTGGATATATATCGTTCAATTATGATGATCAGCTCGATTTTTGTTCTGCGTGGCAATAAATTTTCGGCCACTTTTCGCTTCTGTTTAACTTATCATAAACATCACTATATATTTGTAGTAGGTATTACTGTTTATGTGAAAGACCGAAACTACTCAATTATTACTCTTCTTTCCAGAACTTTCAACCAATCAGATATTACTCATTAATTAGTACTACAAGAAACGAATATAATTGTAATCGTCAAGGTTGGACGTTAACTATGTAGAAAGAATAAATTAGTTTAGAACGCCCAAATTCAATTGTTAAATGGTATACCAGATGAACAGGGAACGATTACTCTGTTCATCGACGCAGACCTAAATCTAGGTAGACATAAACTGAGATGACTGGATGGAGGGGAACAATATTTGAGAGCTCTGGATGTAAAAAAATGAAAGAAGAAAGAAAGCCAGAATGGAGGGATGTCGTGAACAATGGTAAGGCCCACCTGCGGCTGCAGTGGTTTTGATAATAATGACTAACCTGACGTGACTTTCGTCTAAACAAAAGTGGGGAAAAATGTATTTCATAAACAAAGATTCCTCGAGTGGGATTCGAATTGAAAACCACCGCATCGTGTGCACTCAGGCAAGTATGGATTGCGTTGTGATGAATCTTCTTGATAATAATTAATTTGAATAAATTATTTTTGCAGGTTTTCAATATTATACCTAGTACTTAAATTACTTTGATTTCTGATGCAGAAGTAAAAAAAATATAAATGACGCTAATAAATAAGATTGGAAAAGATCTTCAGAGTGAAGTGAAGTAATTAAATAACCTTTCGAATTTTTAGTACAAAATTATTTGGAACATCGAATTTTGTAAAAATATATTAAAAAAATACAATATAAACTGTAGCCAACTAGCTGTAGCCTCAAAAATTGTGATTTGAACTTGCAACTATCGCGTATCAAGCACTTTCTACTGAGCCACGATGTATCTTTAATTGGCAACCACTAAATATCTCAAATATTAATGAGAGAAACCCTCTATGGTAACCGCGGTCACCCTCCCGTCCTTAGGGTGTTCAAGGGAAGCAGGTTCCAAATGTGGATTAATTTTGGCCCGGATTTGAACCAAAGACAAATACGGTGGCCGCTAAGTAAATGGCTGGAAATTATTGAATTAAAGGGATCAAGTGGACTGCTAGTTTATCTTGGAGATTATATAAACATTGTAGTTAATATGTGTGGATTGAATATGGTTATATGTTGAGGTTTTTGTATGTCAGCCTTATGCTTTTAATTGCAAATTGGGGTAATCCGAGAGAACTTAGTGCTCAGACACTCAGTTCCCCACTTTTGGCCCGAAAGCTATTTAACACGCATTTTTTTATTTCTTTGATTTTAAATACTAGAATAGATATTAATTAGAAATACCACTGTATTCTTCTTTTACGATTTATTAAAGCATATATAAAACATATTGAAACTTTGGTAAGGAATAAAGAAATAAAGAAATAAGGAATAAACAATTCAATTATATTTCAAAAGTGGCTTTCAAGTTTGAAACTGTAATGTATGTATATGAACTCTCGCTTCCAAAAAAAGGAATGTAGGGACAAATTAATTAGCTTCCCACTATTCCCCTAAAGGGAGACCTTTGATAAATAAAACCTTACCTGGAATAAGAAAATACTCGTAGTTTCATAATTTTTATTTTGTTTTTTTCCGTCAGATTAATTCGAAACAATTAATAACCATCCAGTAAAGAGGTACCTAATGCATTTTCTCAACTGTGCGCAATTTATATGAAGAATCATATATTTAAATTATTAATTTGTTATTGTTGTTATCGTAGCACAGTTGGTCAGCCGGTGATTGTAAGCGTAGTGGCAGGAGGTTTGCTTCTCCCTCGGGAAAATGTCTAATATATTTTATTTGTTTCTTTGATCTGGTACCTAAGACAAAACGCCACATTAAATTTACAACTTAACACGCAATGTTCCAATTACTGACAAAAAGCAGAGAACAGTGTCTTGACACTAAGTTCTCTCTGACAACCCTTCTATATAGGAAAAACCTTGAAGCTATTTAAAAAAACATTATTTTAAATTAATTTGTGGCCAGTCGTGGCCCAGTGGCACAAGCGTGTGACTGTAAACGACTGGTTGTGGGTTCGATTCTCACTCGAGAAGTGGAAATATTTAATATTTCCATTTTCTTCGCTCTGGTGTCGAGGTAAAGCGCGGCGTTAAGTTCCGCCACTTAACACGCAATGCCTCCGAATTCGGCGTAAAGTAGGGAACGGAGTGTCTTAACACTAGGTTCCCTCTGCCTACCCTGCTAGGTGCGGTATACAGCATGAAGCTAAGAAAAGAAAATTATTTTAAATACCAATTTACATGAACTACAAGTGAAGTAGTAGGAACATCTTCAATTAAAAGCCGCATCTAATCTTATACCTCTCACGTCCGAGCAAGTTGAGAACTCGAACTGCAGTAAACACGTAGTTAGATACCATGTACAGACTTGTTAGCTTGTTTAATGAGCGCCATTTCATTCTATTTATGTATTTCTAATGGATTTGCATATGTTATATTTGTGTTTAGAATTAAATATGGGTGGAGAGTGGAGAACGGAGTGTTTTAATATTACTTTTTCTATTTTTATTCTGTTATATGAGGGATAGGGGCGAAGTTAACAGTCTTTCTTGTACATTTTGCAATATATATAATATATGCAATATGCAATATAAAATATCAATATTCTGCAGCAATTTTATAAATTTTCTAAAATATTTAGTGGCAAGTCGTGGCCCAGTGGCCCAGCGTGTGACTGTAAATGACTGGTTGTGGGTTCGATTCCCACTCGAGGAGTGGAAATATTTATTATTTTTTCTATTTTATTCGCTCTGGTGTCGAGGTAAAGCGCGGCGTTTAGTTCCGCCACTTAACACGCAATGCCTCCGCGGAAAGTGGGGAACGGAGTATCTTAATACTAGGTTCCCTCTGCCTACCCTGCTGCGTGCGGGATACAGCGTGAAGCAAAAAAAATATATTTATAAAACATTGAAATCCTATTAAGTACTTATGTATGTATATTTAAGTATACCAAATATTAGCATTACGAATAACGTCATCTTGATTATGTTTAATTTTTGATTTTTTTGCTGGTTGTTAAGACAAAGCGCAGTATTCCTAGGCTTCCTTTACTCAACAAGCATTATCTCGATTTCGGAAAGTGGAGGATAGAGCGTCTTAATATTAGGTCCTCTCTGAAACTGAAAAACAAATTCAATATAAAAAAAAATATTGAGGCCTTCTTAACTGGTTATGTTTTAACCCAATTTTTTTTACCTTAACACGAAGTCAGAAAACGAAGTTTCATATTACTAAATACTGACAAAGCGCGGCGTTAAGTTCCGCCAGTTAACACGCAATGCCTCCGAATTCGACGGTGCGTGGGGAACGGAGTGTCTTAACACTAGTGTGATACAGCGTGAAGCTATAAAAAAAAAAAAAAAAATACTGATTTCTTCACAAAAAAACTAAGTCATGTATAAAAAAATAAATTTGTAACGAAAATGCAAAAATAATAACAGTTCACTCAATAATATTTACATGAACTACAAACTACGAAGTGATATTGATAGATGACGGGGAAATGTTAGCATATTTCATGGATACTCGTTCAAGGTTTAGAGTTATTGACATAATAAAAATGTATGCACAATGTTGATTCTTTATAGTTTTAGTAGTAAATGATTATTATTTTTTTTATAGCTTCACGCTGTATCTCACACACAGCAGGGTAGGCAGAGGGAACCTAGTGTTAAGACACTCCCCACTTTCCGCAGAATTCGGAGGCTTTCGTGTTAAGTGGAAATATTAAATATTTCCACTCCTCGAGTGAGAGTCGAACCTACAAGTAGTCGTTTACAGTCACACGTTCGTGCCACTGCGCCACGACTACTTTATTACTTTACATATATGTATTTAGTTTGAATAGAAAAATAGCTTGACGACAGAATAAGTGTTTGTTATTTTAACACCCTTTTTGTTATTAGCACGGGAAAACAATAAAAATGAAACATAGTCAATCTACTGAGTGGGAATCGAACCCCTGACCATCACGTTTACACAGACAGACGTCGTCTAACTGTGTCACAAAGGCCTTTTTAAATTAAAGTATTTTTTAAGTGAAGCGTTGAGTTCCGCCAATCAACAAGGCAAACTTCTTATAACTGAAACTTGCAAGAATCGGGAAATATTTTATACACTTGCTAAATGCGTTTTTATAACTTCTAAATTCAGTTTCACAAGTTCTGCTGTATAACAAGGTAAGCAGAGAAAACCTAGTATTAAGACGCTGTATTCCCCGCCAATGGAGAGAACTGAAAATAATTTCAATATAATTATATCTCTTACTGGAAATCGAACCCACAACCGTATCGCTTTCTGTCAGACACTGTCACACACGATGGCCTTTATAATAAGTTATAATAAGTTATATTTATCATATTAATGCATACATCTTCAATGCTCGGCGTAGACCTTCGCCACTCAACACTTAATATTTCAAATTTTAACAGAAAATTGAGAACGAAGTGTCTCAACACTAGATTCTTTCTAACTACCTTGCCAAGCCAAAAAAATCTCATGTTAAAAGCATACAATTTCCCTAAGAACATGACATGTGAAACTATGATTAAAGTTCCCCAAAGCTTTCTAACACCGCTATAAATAAAGCTCGATGCCGATGTACTCTGATTGCGATTGTTGTGGGAAAAACAAAATATTTTGTTGTTACCAAATATTATTTATGTTACGATTGTTGTTCTTCAGGTACGAGTATATTATATACATAGTTTTGTTGTTACCAAATATAATTTATGTTACGGTTGTTGTTTTTCAGGTATATTATATACGTACTTATGTTAAGTGATTTCGCGTAGAAACAAAATGGAAATGGCAAAGTGTTTTAGTGGAAGTGGGAAAGTTTTTCAGATATGAGTATTGTAGTAAATAAAGCGTAAGCTGTGTTTTTGTCGCGATACGAATGTGTATGGATTTGTAAGCGTGTGATGTTTGGTAAAGGGAATATTGTAATGATTTTTTGTTTCGATTTTTATTGTGGTCTCTTAAAGTTATATGATCTTTTGTTTTCGCGATTACTACACATTTTGAAATTAAACTATTTTTAACCGGATTAATCACGTATATTTTTGGTATTCGAAAATACATTATTAGAAACCCGACGTTCTGTAAAGTGGACTACTGTAAAGTGTTCGAAACGTCGGGTTTCTATAAATGTATTTTCGAATACCAAAAATATATGCGATTAATCTGGGTAAAAATAGTTTGATTTCAAAATGTGTAGTAATCGCGAAAATAAAAGATCATATTATGTGAACCAGTACGGACTGGAAAACGTGAATAAAATACGCCGATTAGAGTGTCTCAAAACGAAACGTGTGGACTACTGAAAAGTGTTCGAAACGTCGGGTTTCTAAAAATGTATTTTCGAATACATCACCAAAAATATACGCGATTAATCCGGTTAAAAATAGTTTATTGTGGTCTCTTAAAGTGGATAACGTCGAGGTTAAGTGGAACTGATTGTACCTCATTGGTTATAAGTTTGATTCTCACTCAGGACAATGTTTTGTTTATATTATTTACATTGGACCACTGTGTAAAGCGCGGCGTTAAGTTACGCCTCTTAGCATGCTAAGTTTAATTTAGAATGGGAAGTGAAGGTAAGTCTTGACACAAGGCTATCTCTGCATATCCTTACTAAGTGGAAAGTTTTGAAGCGTTTAAAAGTGAATGCAAAATTTCTTTAAAAATAAAAGAAACCAATAGCGTTTAACCATTTAAATATTTATTAAAAAGTGTATAGACGATCTACCAACTACTTATTGATTAAATACTTCTGACCTCGATATAGCTATTATTTCATATAAAAATACCATTTCATATAAAATTAGATTGTAAAATAATCCTATTCCTATCATGAACATACCAAAAATTAATCTTCTTAAAGCTTTTAAATTGGACTATTTTTTTTAACGCAGCGTTTTTCCTGCATACAAGGTAATTTTATCTTTTTGTCCGAGCCAATGCGTGGCGGTAATCAAAGTCACTCGTCTTGTCATCAGAGCGGGGAAATGAATATTGTTAAATGTAATCATTCTCCTGAACGGGAATCGAACCCACAATCATCACACACAATCAGAAGCCATCCCACTGAGCCACGATGACCTAATTTTCAATTTTCATTAAAAAAACAGTTAATTAGTATTTCTTTTAAACAAAATAAACAACTAAAGTAATAAAAAAATATAAAAATATTTTTTATTTATTCCCACTAAGGGTGGTTTTGACGTTACACTCGTACTCGTACAGCGAGGTCGCAAATCTATAAACATTTATGAGCTGTTTGTTATTTCAAGCTGAGATTTTTACGTTAACTTTTGTACCATATGTTGGTACTAAATAAACTTAGTTTTTGCCATAACGAATAATTATGTATTTGTATAGAAGAAATACATCACAGGCCAGTCGTGGCGCAGTGGCAGGAACGTGTAACTGTAAACGACTGGATGTGGGTTCGATTCCCACTCGAGGAGTGGAAATATTTAATATTTTCATTTATTTCGCTCTGGTATCAGTGGCGAAGTGCGGCGTTAAGTTCCGCTACTTTAGGTTCCCTCTGCCTACCCTGCTGTGTGCGGGATACAGCGTAAAGACAAAAAAAAATATCGTTATATCTCAGATGTTGGTTAATGGTTTAAAGTAAATGCTGCGATCGTCATGAGTTCTAACTTAATGAAAAGTATTACTTGCTGTAGTAAAAAGTAAAATAGTTTTTTTTAAATATATGTAAGTGCCGTCATTGGGATCTTACAGAGGAGGATTGGAATCTTAGGAGAGAATTAATTAATTATTTCATTCAAAGTTTAAAAAATAAACAAAATTATTATTTGCGAATAATATCATAGTTATATATTACTTGAAGACGCCAATGTAAGAAGGTTATAAGTCTTATTTTTTTCAGTTCTGTACATAAATTTAAATACTAAGCAATTAGCTGAAGATAATTCCCTTATAATGGGAACGATAAAAAAAAACTTAGTGTCAAAACACTCCACTGTCCTCTTCCCGATTTAAAAATAACTTTCAGAGTGTTTTGTTCAAAAATTTAAACATTTTTGAGAATATAAAAAAAAATGAACTTTACTTGCTTTATGAATACATATCTGTATATTACTTCTGCTCCGCTTTCAAATGAATTCAATATTATTTCTATTTTCTTCGCTCTGGTGTCGAGGTAAAGCGCGGCGTTAAGTTCCGCCACTTAACACGCAAGCCTCCGAATTCGGCGGAAAGTGGGGAACGGAGAGTCTTAACACTAGGATCCCTCTGCCTACCCTGGTGTGTGCGGGATACAGCGTGAAGCTAAAAAAAAAAGCAATGCCAAAAACCGTTAAAACTAAGGTATATCACACAACTACATTAGAATCGTTTGTCCGTCTGTACATAAGTAATACATAATCACCTTATAACAATATTCCGTGAAGCACAGCCAGGTGGCCGCAGCGGGCGGAACCGCGTGTTTAGACTAGTTTACGAGCGGCCATCATTTAGCGTAAACAACGAACACACCTTGGAAGGAAACGGATTCATAAAGCGAATGGTGTATTAATGTTATAGTTATATTTATGTCTATTAAGTCTTTTGTACTTAAAAACAGATATTTCGCGTATTGTGAGTTAGTTAGAGAGTACCTGGTGTCAGAACACTCCGTCTTCTATATTCCTACATACTTGTACCTATACCTATAGGTTTAAATATTTGAAAATATTTCTTACTTTAGTACTTTAGTACAGTCGTGGCCCAGTGGCACAAGCGTGTGACTGTAAACGACTGGTTGTGGGTTCGATTCGCACTTGAGGAGTGGAAATATTTAATATTTCCATTTTCTTCGCTCTGGTGTCGAGTGTGTGGTTCCGCCACTTAACACGCAAAGCCTCCGAATTCGGCGGAAAGTGGGGAACGGAGTGGCTGCCTATCCCGCTGTGTGCGGGGTACAGCGTGAAGCTAAAAAAAACTTTAGTACTTGAGTGACATGGTAGTCATAAGGAATTTAGCGTTAAGACACTTCTTTCTCCGTTATTTGAGTAACATATTGTACAAAAGTATGTATTTTAAAATGCCTTTATATAATGGACGTATTATGCATAGTCATGGATTATGTCTAAATCACCTAGTATGGTGGGTGTAGATTCACTTTCTATTCACTGTAATTGTATTTACAATATAGAATCACTAGCAAAGAACAGAGTGACGTCTCACTAATTCTCTTATTTCTTCACTAAATGCAAATCGGAAAAATAAAAATAATTTAAATATAATAATTTCCCTGAGTGCCCCCTCAAGGTAATTTACCATTATTACCCTTAACATAGCTGTATATTCTTTAATATTATATTATATCACTAAATTTCAGGCGAACAGTTAAGAACGGAGTGTCTTGACACTAAGCCTCTCTCACTACTCTGCTATGCGTGAAGCTATTTTTTTAAAACCCTATATTTAAACATAAGTAAGTAAAATACTTAAATCGTAAATAAAGCACGCTTGATCTCATTTAAAGTTTCCAAAAGATTACAAGGTGTTACGGGATCTCACACGAACACAGAGATTTGTGTAAAAACGCTATAAATTCATAGCTAACTTTGCAAATGCCGCATTTACAATTCATGTCAGACTTGCGCGGCCAAACTGATATTTATGGGTCAGACGCACTTCACGCGTCAACTCACTGTATCTAATAAGTTAAGTGTTGTACATTTTTTTTTATTTAGCTTCACGCTGTATCCCGCACACAGCAGGGTAAGCAGAGGGAACCTAGTGGTGAGA
The DNA here is from genome assembly GCA_019049465.1 of Dryas iulia moderata. Classification (NCBI taxonomy): domain Eukaryota; kingdom Metazoa; phylum Arthropoda; class Insecta; order Lepidoptera; family Nymphalidae; genus Dryas; species Dryas iulia. Next base: position 16,111,018 of record CM032424.1, on the reverse strand, counting down.
CACTCCGTTCCCCACTTTCCGCCGAATTAGGAGGTATTGCGTGTTAAGTGGCGGTACTTAACGCCGCGCTTTGCCTCTGTAACGAGAGCGAAGAAAATGAAAATATTAAATATTTCCACTCCTCGAGTGGGAATCGAACCCACAACCAGTCGTTTACAGTCACACGCTTGTGCCACTGGGCCACGACTGGCCACTAAATATAATAATAATTGATACAATTGAATATTTACCCATAACAACCGTGTATACAGTAAGATAATGTCCTATTTTATTTAACTACTAACGGAACTTTCGTAGAAGCACCAATAAGTGGCCAGTCGTGGCGCAGTGGAACGAACGTGTGTAAACGACTGGTTTTGGGATCGATTCTCACTAGAGGAGTGGAAATATTTAATATTTCCATTTCCTTCGCTCTGGTTACCGCGCTTTGCGCGGCGTTAAATACCGCCACTAAACACGAAATGCCTTCGAATTCGGCGGATGGTGGAGAATGGAGTGTCTTAACACTAGGCTCCCTCTGCCTACCCTGCTGTGTGTGGGAAACGGCGAGAAGCTAAAAAAAATACCAATAAGACCAGCACCAAATTTCAATTCAACATAACAAAAACAACAAACATTTTAAATGCAAATTGTAAATTAATGAAATAGTAAAATTTCAGTACAATTGTGTATATTTCTTAACATTGGGCTGAAAAACGATAATTCATGGTTTACTTGCGGTCGGTTCCACCTTTTATTTATTGTCGGTGCCTGCGACCGACGTGCTTAGGGGTCACATTTAAATGTGGAAATCTTATTCGGGAATAATTGAGGGAAGAACAGGGAAAGGGAAAATGCAAACAAGCTAATAGGTAAATACTTAGCAAAAAATTTATGCTTCACTTTTTTTTTCCATAGGCGGTAGTCAGAGGTCCTCATGTTGCAGTGGTCAGTATCTGATTGTAAACACGTTTGTTTGAGGTTTTTTAGAGGCGCAAGTTCGAATCCCGCCGCGTTCAGATTTTTGTACGTTTTTCGAAAATTGAATAGTATATTGTGAATAACGTCAATTTCCAATGTTAATTGAATAACGCTTTAAAATCATTCAAAATGTGGGATGGAATCCCCTTTCGGCGGAATATTTAAATTCAGAGAGGTGTGTGATCGAGTATCAATACACTCTGTTCTCCACTCCGAATCCAAACATTGCATGGTGAGAGGCAGAACTCAAAGCCGCGTTTTTTCTTATATACCAGAGCAAAAAAATAAAAATAAATTTAAAATAATCATCCTTCCCCAAAGTAGGAATCGAACCTAATACCGTTTACAGTTTAAACACTGTCTCACTGCGCGACGATGACCTCGTATTATATTTTCATTAATATAAAACTACTTTTAAATAAATTATAGATACTACCAGTCCATTAAACACATTAAAAAAAACAAAATTAAAAATTTTGAAAATACCCACGACGGTTTAATTGTAATTGAAAAAGGATAAAATAACTAGAAATCCCCCGCCTAAAAGAATATATGTAACGAGATGATGGGGACGACTTCGTCGGAGCTGCCATTACTTTAAGTTTGCTAACTTCTCCTAGGTTTTCATGCTGTTAAAACAGGTTTAGGAAAAAATTAAAATATGAATTTACAGTTTTGATAACTGATATTCCTTTTAAAAACTTTAAGAACGAAATCTATACTGTTAGCTACTATATTTAAAATAGAGATACTATATTTAAAATAGAGAGAGAACTGGCAGCCCCCGACGAAGTTGTCCCCATCATCTCGTTACATATATTCTTTTAGGCGGGGGATTTCTAGTTATTTTATCCTTTTTCAATTACAATTAAACCGTCGTGGGTATTTTCAAAATTTTTAATTTTGTTTTTTATTTTTAAACTTTTTAAAGTGTATAGATACATATTATATATTATTACATAATTTCGAAATACTTTATATTAATCTTCATGCAAATCCAAAAAAAATTATAAGCCCAATGCTTTCTGGTTATCAAATGCCTATTGCAGCGCCTGGCAGATTGTCACCGCAACATTTTAAGGAAACTTAAGTTTAACCAAATCAGTGAAAATCACAAAACCCACTAGTAGTTTTGATTTGGAACAAATTAATTTATACTGGAGCGCCCCGTGGTAGTTTGTGATATGGCATATAAAAACACGCAACAATTAAACCTGAACCTATCACAGAAAACCGCATCTAAATAGGTTTCACACAAAAATACAAGCAAATGCTTACTACAGCGCCCCCTGGTGAGGTGTCACCACGACACATATACGAGAACACGCGCTAATTAAGCCTGATCCTATCGTTGAAAACTGCATCAAATTCAGACTCGTAGTTTTAACTTTTCACCATCAAATGTTTAATGAAGCGCCCCCTGGTGAGTTCTTAACGTAAAAAAAATCTAAAAACATACACCAAGTAAAGGTAAATCTAATACTGAAAACTCTGTCCAATCGGACTAGTAGTTGTGGTTTTACATTAAATATTACAAACAAATGTTTACTGCAGCGCCCCCTGGTGAGTTAACACGATAAAGCATATCCAAGAACATGCACTAATTAAACTTGAGCTTATCACTGAAACTGCATCCAAATCGAATTCGTCATTTTAGCTTTGCACAAACAATATTTTACTGCAGCGCCCCCTGGTGACTTGTCACCGTAATATAAATTTAAAAACATGTACTAAACAAAGCGGAATCTAATACTGAAAACTCTTTCCAATCGTACTAGTCGTTTTTGTTATACACAAAAAATGGAAGCAGCTACTTACTGCAGCGCCCCCTAGAGAGTTGACACATACACGAAAATATGCACTAAGTAAATATACATGACACATATATGAAAATATGCACTAAGTAAACTTGAATCTATCATTGAAAACTGCATTCAAATCGGACTCGTAGTTTTAGTTTTGCACAAACAAATGTACTTACTGCAGCGCCCCCTGGTGAGTGATCACCGTAACACATATATGAAAAGATGCACCAATTAAACCTGAACCTATCGTTGAAAGTTTCATCTAAATCGGACTAGTATTTTTTACTCTACATAAACAAATGTTTACTGCAGCGCCCCCTGGTGAATTTTCACCGTAACGTAAAAACAAAACTTTTAAAATATGTACGAAGTAAAGCTTAATCTAGTTCTGAAAACTCTAGCCAATCGGATAAGTAATTTCGGTTTTAGACAAATAAATATAAGAAAAATTTTGGTTTTACACAAAAAAACTCAAGCAAATGCTTATTACAGCGCCCCCTGATGAGTGGTCACCATAACACATATATGGAAAGACGCACCAATTAAGCCTGAACCCATCCTTGAAAGTTTCATCTAAATTGGACTCGTAGTTTTTGCTCTGCATAAACAAATGTTTAGTGCAGCGCCCCCTGGTGAGTTTTCCGCGTAACAAAAAAAGAAAAATCTTAAAATATGCACCAAGCAAAGATAAATCTTTTTATGAAAACTCTTTTTAATCGGAGCAGTAGTTTCGGTTTTAGACAAATAAATACAAAAAAAGTACAAACAAATGCTTACTGCAGCGCCCCCTGGTGGTTTGACACGATAAAACATATCCAAGAACATCCACCAATTAAACCTGAATCTACCACTGAAAATCTATTGAAATCAGACTATTATTTTTTGAGATAATTGAAAACATTCGTTTTCACGTAAAATGCTTACTGCAGCGCCCCCTGGTGAGTTAAGGCAAAAAGACATATCTAAGAACATACGCCGATTGAACCTAAACCTATCATAGAAAACCGTATCACAATCGGACTTATAGTTTTGGAAATAATTGACATAGTAATTTGCACAAACACACAAACAAACAAACAAACAAACAAACAAACAAACAAACAAACAAACAAACAAACAAACAACCTCTCACCCCAAACACATATACAGTCGCCGTTCCGTCGCGGGTAAAAAACAAATTTTAACAAAATATAACACTGCAAAGTAAACAAAAAAACAATATAAGAATGCCAAAAAAGTGGTTGAAAATTGAATATTTTTATCGGACGTGAGAAATGCCACCCCATTAAGCCTTGAAAGCAATAAACTTTTAAATTTGACTTTTTATGAAACCAGAGAACAACTAACATGCAAATGAAGATCATTTCTTCCTACTTTAAACATCTACTGGCAAAATTAAAAACATAAACCGAATTTTTACTATTGTTATGTAAATATGCCCTCTACCTATGAAATGCTGGATTTTTTATATCAAAGCTTCACGTTTTTCCTGTATAGAAGATTAGACGGAGAGAACCTAGTGACTAGACACTCCGTTCTCCACTTTCCTTAATTTGGGAGACATTGTATGGAATTTGAATGGAATGGTTTCGATTGGGGCAGTCGTTGCGCAGTGGCACGAACGTGTGACCTTAAACGATTTGTTGTGGGTTCGATTTCTACTCGAGGAGTGGAAATATTTAATATTTTCATTTTCCTTCGCTCTGGTGTCGAGGTAAAGCGCGGCGTTAAGTTCCGCCACTTAACGCGCAATACCTCCGAATTCGGTGGAAAGTGGTGACGAAAGTCTTGACACTAGGTTCCCTCTGCCTATACTGCTGTGTGCGGGATACAGCGTGAACCTTATAAAAAAGAAATTGTATGGAACTTAACGCCGCGTTTTGCCTTCCGACAACAGAATTTCCCGAATAGCAGGGTAGTCAGTAAGGATCTAGTGTCAAAACACTCCATGCTCCTCTTTCCCTCTTAATTCGAGATAATTAAAAATAACTTAAATATAATGGTAATCGAACCCACAGCAATTATGTGAATACTCAGAATCAAAATTGCGCATTAAGTAACGGATTTATATCCTGCGTTTTCTCTTAACCGAACACGCAAATACACCTAATTGATATATAATCCCCCGATCGAGTATTGAACCTCAAACTTTCATTTAGTATGAATTAGATGCTTTCCCACTGTACCATGACGGCTTTTTTCATACCATATTTTATAATATACTTTTTATTTGGTGTTAAGTGTTGAAAGGCTGTTAGGGGCAGGCAAATGACGCAATATCTGGCGAGTCGGAGTCTGAGAAACGACGTTATTATTTATGTTAATTTCAAACGTTAAATGACATCTTACGTGCTCGAGCCACCTTTTACGGATTGGTAGGGCTACCTATTATTAATTTTATTACTTTTTTTATTTTGGGGAATTATTCGATTTATTATGTGAGGTAAGAGGAAGGATATAGTGATATGTCTGTCAATTTTCTATTTCCAGTTATTTTTTAAAGCCTTAGATATTTGTTTAGCTTGATCTTATTTATAAAATTTTTGTAAATTAAAATAATACATATATGAATATCGAATATGATAATAATAATTATTATACAAACTGCAAATTAAATAAGTGACAGATGAAAGATTTAAATAAATATATTAAGATACTAAAATCTAGATCAATAGACTTAGGCAATAAGCAAACGGAACTTTTTACAATATATTATCGAAAATTGGTAAGCAAAAAGTATGACGACGTTTTAAAGAACATTTTTTTTTTTATAACTACGGGCCTTAAACAAATCTAAATAGTAATTTACAAGATAACACGGAATATCTCGAGATTTGAAGGTGTAAATTTCTATTTAATAAGAAAATTTCTAAGTAAAATAGTTATCTGATTATTAAGACCAAACCACATTTTAAATCTAGATCAAAAAACACAGAAATAACAAAAAAAAAAACACAAAAAAAATCCTCACATTCACTTATATCAAATCATCCCACCAAACATAACCAACCCTGTACCAACGCAACTTTTTCCCAAGTCACGACGGTAATTGTACCACTTTACATAATGTCTATTTTAGTGGCGCGAGCATTTTTCAAAATACCACCCTAATGAGTGGTGAAGGGCGGTAGGTACTGAGGTAGACTCGTTTGTACACCGGCGAGAGATTTATGCTAATGTTAAGTGATCCTGATAGCTTTTACTTTACCAACGTTTCTGATGAGCAGTTTCAAGATTTTGACTGAATGTTATAAATTGTTACACTTAACGTTTGCGGTTTTTTTGATGCTTTCTCTGTTGTTTGTAAGTGTTCAGGAGTTTTAGCGGTGTCTAATTAAGGGGTATAGGTTCATGTTCATATTATTTAATTATATGTTGCTTTTAGAAAATATGCAGAAGATAGTAAGATTATAAATATGTTTGTATTTGAATGGTAGACACCATTAAGATGTTTAAATATATGACATATTGTATAGAACAGTGCAGAATTTACATTTTTTAAAGTTTTATTTCCTGCCTCTGCTGCTTTTATTTATTATTTTTGTGAAGAAAGTAGTTTAATACCCACGAAATATCAAAAAATAGAAAACTTATGGTCAAGACTATTGATAGTATTATATTAGAAATATTGTTGAATTATGAATATGACAAATTTTACGACTACTACACAAAATTCATCTGCGTATGTAACATAGGTTAATATATTTTTTACAAATTCATCAACTATACAATAATAGATATGTATTATCTTTCAACACATAAGATAGTCAGAAAAAGATAGAAAAAGAAAAAATGAAAATCAATGGGAGAATAGCGTAAAAAGATAAAAAAACTTTGCACTTGAAATCCTACCAAAAGAAGTAGAGGAAATGAAAGAAAAACATTTTCTTATCTTTTTTTCTGTTTTTCTAGTAATAAGAGAGTATTATAAGATAAAGATAAAGTAATACACTCAAAGTTTATTCGTAGATACGTTGATACGTTGATACATCGCCTCACAGTATAAAGCAGAGGCTATGTGTGATCCCACGGGCTCCTTCACCTAATGAGTTTGAGCCGGGCTCGGGGATAAATCTTGCAGTTTTGTCATTCCAAATATTTTAGACGCGGTCTAAGTTAATGGCGTAGAGGTAAAAAAAACCTGACCCTGACGTTTATATGAAAAATATTTTCCCTACTTTTGTAAAATAAACAATAATATTAGTATGAATGAAGATATTGAAAGTGCATTTTAATTTATTTTTAATACGTAATATAAAAGAGTAGAAAATTACTTAATCAACTTAATCTCAGTCAGTTGTGGCGCTGATGCATAAGTTGCGACTGTAAAGCTACTGATTGTGGATTCGATTCCCATTCGAAGAGTGGAAGTATTTAATATTTCAATTTCCTTCGCTCTGGTATCAGAGGCAAAGCGGGGCGTTAAATTCCGCCAGTTAACACGCAATGCCTCCAGGATTCAGCGGAAAGTGGGGAACGGATTATCTTAACACTACGTTCCCTCTACCTACCCTGTATGCTGGGATACAGCGTGAAGCTAAAAAAAATAATAATAATAACTTAATCAACTTTATTGTTATAACACAAAATACCCTCAAGTCGCTGTACTTTTTCATCGCATGAAATAATTTACTAATAGTATTAGTAATAAGCTAGTACAAAGAACACACGTTACATTATGAAATATTTAACATAACACTAACAACAGACTAACTAGTAGTAGTTAGCACTTGTTCGAATGGATTTGTTTGTATCATGTCATGTATCTCAAGTCCTGTTAATAATCTTACTTAATAAATCGCATTTTTATGATAAAAAAACAGTATAAGTAAAATAGAAAATATTTCTGCATCACAAATAACTCTCTACAACGAGACGTTTGTGTGTTAAAGGTTATTACCTAATTAATAAATTTTTGAACGATTACACGCCTTGGGAATGAAATGCTCGCTCCAGGCTATTCCAATGGTATCATTGTCAATATGTAATTAATTAATTATATAATATCTATAAATGCTTGACTTAAAAAAAAATCGTCCCGCTTTATTAATTATATAATATCTATAAATGCTTGACTTAAAAAAAAAATCGTTTCTTGCGCCGGTTCTTCTCAGGTCTGAGGCATTAACTTTAGTTAACCAGTGGTAAATTGTTTGACGTTCAAAAAATGAAGCACGTAACTTCTTATTTGAAATAAAATTATTTGACTTTGACTTTGACTACGTTTCTCCGAAGACATCGTGTACCTTAAAAAAACGTTTTAAACGCTTGTAACTTACACCAGCCACCAGTCGTGTTTTATTCCGCGGCTCGTTATAAATCAAAGCACGTTGCTTCTTATAAACATATTTTGTGTGTCGTCTCTTTTTTAAATTCACCTCTGTACGTCGTACAGTTTAACGTTTTTTTTCCCACAATTTTCCAGTGAGAATTTTATTTTTATATTCCATATTGTTTTTTGCGGGAAATTATGTGTGAATTACGGTTTTTGAGGTTTTTTTTAAATGTCATTTGGTACACGTAGTCTTGTGAAATATAGGAGAGTGTAAATTTGTTATTGCAGTATACTTTGAACTTTAAAATAGATAGATATAGATAGTTATCCATATTTGTCATCTATTTTAGAGTTTTGGAAATATCTATTAATGTAATATATGAAATGATTTTAAATTTACGAGTACGTAGATATCATATTTTATCATAGTCAAATCATTGTCTAGTATAATTTAAAAATATAAAATTGATTTCTGAGCTATTAGAGCTTTGAATCAGAATCAGTGTTCCTAAGTAGATGTGTCTACTATAAATACTATGTCACGTAATTTTATTATTCAGTGTTGTAATATATACTCAATTAAACAGACTTGATTCCTGCTGCGTCTAGTTATTTCACGCTTACCAAATAAGGTACTATACCGTAAACACATAGACAAGAATACATGAATTCGTATGAAAACAAAAATTTCCTACTTGGAAGAAGCCTTCAAAACAAATGAATTGGTATTGATATACTTACATACATATGCATACATGACTTAATAAATTGAAGTGTACACCAAGTTCCTAAGAAATATCATTGAAACATTAAAGTAGATTTCTTTTACGCTTCATTCAATAGTGGCCGAAAGCAGCTTCCTGTTTTCTACATATGATTTGTGGAATGGAGTAAATATAACGAATGAAGCCATTAATGTGGCCAGTCGTGGCCCAGTGGCACAAGCGTGTGACTGTAAACGACTGGTTGTGGGTTCGATTCCCACTCGAGGAGTGGAAATTATATTTCGATTTTCTTCACTCTGGTGTCGAGGTAAAGCGCGTCGTTAAGTTCCGCCACTTAACACGCAAGCCTCCGAGTTCGGCGGAAAGTGGGGAACGGAGTGTCTTAACACTAGGTTCCCTCAGCGTGAAGCTAAAAAAAAAAAAAGAAAGAAGCCATTATTGCTAAATTTGATCACATTAGAGTAGGGAAATTTTAAATAACTTAAAAATAATAATTCTTCACAATAAAGATTAAACCTAAAACCATTCGTTGCGTTCAAACATTATTCCACTGTGCCGGGATGACCTCAAATGTGAACATTAAAGAATATTTTAAGAAACCCTTAAATTTCATCAAATGCCAAAGTGTTAATTCCTCAGCACAAAATATCTTGATGGTACAAAATGTTGAACAACATTTGGTCAGTAATTTACAATGGAAGTTAAGACGACAGGTTCGGAGTGACCCCCGGCTCCTTAATTATGCACCACCAGCTTAACACGTGGCCGGGACTGGGTCGTTCGTATTGGGAGACTCGGAAAGGGAATGGAATATTTATAAAGAATATTTTTTCTTTCTAAATTTTTATATAGTAAGAAATGATACTAAAATTTGTTAATTTTATGATTTTTTTATTTGGAAGGTATACTATTAGTCATATTTATTCCCGGAGAACAGGCAAACAAAGTCACTTATGGTTTAGTTTTTCATCAATTTTAATTAATTTATTTTAGAGGCAGTTATTGCATGTCGGAAAGTGAAATCTAACGCATCTTTTTTACTCGTAAGACTTTTTATTACTTTAAAACGCAGGAAAATTTAAAATTGTGTTGTTTATGCAACTTATACCGTATTACACCATTAAGTATGTACCTATAGAGGCCGTGGTGATGCAGTGGGACATCGTCTGACTGTAAACGCTATGATTGCAGATTCGCTTCCCACTCGAGAGAATGATTATTTATTATTCTCATTTCGCCGCTCTGGTACCTAAAGCATTGCGAGACCTTGAATTCCGCCATCGAACACCTTATGTCTCGATTGTAAGTGAAAAATGAAGAACAGAATTTCATGACAGGCTCTCTTATTACTCTGCCATGCAGAAATAAGAGTAAAGCTGCCTAAATATATATTTATATAGTAAACTGTAAAGTACCCCAATATGAACGTAAGGAACAACAATACAAGAAGTTACAACTTTTGGTCAAATTGTCGTCTTGAATTAAATTAACATTAGGTGAAACTATCCCGAGGGTAGGCATTGTGCCGGCTGCGGTCAGGAATCCGAATTAAAATTACAACATGCAAATGTCTAAAACGTCTTGCTGTTTGTTGAACTCTCGCTTTCATTGTTTAGGTTTAAGGCTTTCTTGGTTATTGATCAAATTACTTGCTTGAGCTTGTGGAGTGCAGATTTTAATTTATACAATTTGTGTAGGGGCCAGGCGTGGCTGTAACTGTAAACGACTGGTTGTGGGTTCGATTCCCACTCGAGGAGTGGAAATATTTAATATTTCCATTTTCTTCGCTCCGGTGACGAGGCAAAGCGCGGCGTTAAGTTCCGCCACTTAACACGCAGTGCCTCTGAATTTGGCGGAACGGAGTATTTTAGCGCTAGGTTCCCTCTGCCTACCCTGCTGTGTGCGGGATACAGCGTGAAGCTAAAAAAAATCTTGTATCGTAATTACTATGGATGTGCTTAAATGATTATTATGTTATCATTATCTAATAAGAATTGAATTCCGATATCATTCGTTCAAATATCAAGTTTTGAAGTTTCATATTTAGTTTTTTTAACTTATTTATTAAATTTGAAATAGATTCTTTTGAAATAATGGAAATTGGAAATATTTGCGTTAATTCAATTTGGAGTATACCTATCAACTAATAATACATCAAATTAAATAATTATTATCAAAATTACATGTTTATTTGAACCCATAACCACCGTTCTAAGCACTGACTTCCCCACTATACCACGACGGCTTAAAATTTACCAAATATTCACACAGCGAATGCACACATTAACTACACATTTCAAAAATTTAATATTAAATTTAAAAAATCTACCCCTCGATTAAAATCATATACGAATGGCCATAAAGTACCGGCCAATATAAATATCATGTTCCGTTATATGAGAGAGAGATGCCCGTATTTTCTAAGAAAATCACATAAAGCAATAATGCATAAGGCGGGCATTCCTTTAGAACTATGCTGAATATTTTTAATCAATACAAATTAGGTACCGCCTCGGGCGCCACGAGGATGTACGCTTGTGTCTTACACACTGCCGACTACAACTTGCGGATGGAATGGATTACCTAAATAAGTAGTGTAGCTTTTGGTAATGGTCGTCGTGGGTACGAATTCAGGAAGAAATCAGAGAGAATTTTATTTTTAGCTTCACGCTTTATCCCGCATACAGCAGGGTAGACAGAGGGAACCTAGTGTTAAGACACTCTGTTCCCCACTTTCTGCCGAATTCGGAGGCATTGCGTGTTAAGTGGCGGAAATTAACGCCGCGCTTTGCCTCGACACCAGAGAAAAGAAAATGGAAATAAAAAATACTTCCACTCTACGAGTAGAAATCGAATCCACAACCAGTCGCTTTACAGGCACACTTAGTGCCTCTGCGCCACGACTGGCCCCAAGTAATATTTGTAAATAGATAAAAGTAGTAAAATATAACTGTTTTCTAGATTCCAGTATATAATGCGAGTCACTAATTATGCGTTCATCAAATTATGTATACTTTTTTTATTATTATGTGATTACATTTAAATGATTTTAATTTTAAAACCGTCGTGGTGCCGTGTGACAAGGTCCGACTGTAAACCAGATAGTTGTGGGTTCGATTCCTATTTAAGGATATGATTATATTGAAATTATGTTTATTACTTCTTTCTGGTAGCTAAACTAAAGCGCAGCGTTAAGCTTCACCACTCAACACGCAATGTCTCGATTTTTTTTTTTTTTTTATGGGATGAAGGAGGCAAACGAGCTGAAGGCCCACCTAGTGTTAAGTGGTTACCTTCGCCCATAGACATCCACAACATTCAAGTTTTGGATGCGTTGCCAGCCTTGGGAATGTAGGACAGAAGGAGGGAGGAAGGACGGGAACGGCGGGAATAGGGAGAGCTGGCTTACATGCCATCGAACCGGAACACATCATAAGATATTTGGCGGTTCGTCTTTGACATGATAGTGGTCGCGAGCCAGTCGGAGAACGAATCTCCTACCACCAAACTACTGGGTTACCCGCCTTTTAAGGGACGCTACCCAGCGGCGGGGGGGAATTGTATTCTTAACCCGTCCCCCCACGGGAAAAATGTCTCGATTTTCGACGGATAATGGAAAACGGAGTGTCTTGACACTAACTTCTCTCTAGCTACTTCACTATGCGGGAAAAGGGCTGAATCAGAAACATATCGTACCAAAATATCATGTTTAAGATTATAAAAAAATATTTTTCTCTTGTCCATCTGATCAACCTTGATGGCACTGTGTACATGATGATGTGCATACACTATTAAAGATCCCGAAGATCCGGGGATCGAACCCAATATTGATTCATCGCCTCAGGTACGCTATCTCAACAATGTTGTAAGCTTCTAAAATTGGATTTGGGTTTATTAAGGAAAATATTTTCGCATTTATTACTTTGATTTACAAGAGTTTAAGCAAGTTGTGAAAATAACGTGGAGCTCTGGGCGGAGTAAATATTGAATATGGATGTGCAATGCATGTTTATGGCTTAAATAATTAAAATATTTACTTTTTTATTATTTTTATTGTAAAAAGAAACATTAATGTATATTATTTTTGCGGCTTTTCAATTTGTATTGCATTGCATAGGAGATAGTGCTTAGTGGCTCCACGATGAGTTTTCTTACTCGAGCAGAAAAATGAACATAACATACTTTTAAAACATTTTTAAAGTGTTAGGGAGAAATCAATCTTTAAATGTCTTGAACATAACATATTTTTATTACACCAAATAGTAGTCGAACTCAGAACCTTTTCGCCTGGAATTTAAATATTTTGTATTTAGGTGAAACTCAACGCCTACCGAACCTAGTGTTAAGACACTCCGTTCCCCACTTTCCGCCGAATTTGGAGGCATTGCGTATTAATTGGCGGAACTTAACGCCGCCCTTTGCCTCGACACCAGACCGAAGAAAATGGAAATATTAAATATTTCCACTCATCGACCTTAAATTAAGTAACAAATAACAAATCATAATTTAAAAATATCAAAAAATTATCAATTTTACACTAATCTAATTCAAATATCGTACTAGCAAGTATAAAACACGAGCTCAGGCTCGGTCTCGAGGCGAGGCGAGGCGAGTGCGGCCAGCTGTTAATGGCAGTATTGTGTATCGGTAAGGGGCGCTACACGGTACACGGTTACTTGCGAGAAAAATCTATTGTCTCTTTAAGATCTTAGTCTTAGTCTGTACTTAGTTTGAAAACTAAAGTGAGTATATATGTGTATATTTAAAGTATATTAACGATTAAAAAACGTTTTTTACCTTCTTTCGCATATAAAGAAAACCTACCCAAGGCAAAGAGAAATATGGGTTAAGAATATAATAAATAACTCTTTCACTTGTTGAGAATCCATACTTATATGAGCTGTGTATGTTCTTAAAGTAATCATTTTGTCAAATAGATATTTTGCCAGTCATGCCAGTTGCCAGTGGCACAAGCGTGTGACTGTAAGCGACTGGTTGTGGGTTCGATTCCCACTGAAGGAGTGGAAATTATATTTCCATTTCTTCGCTCTGGTGTCGAGGTAAAACGCGGCGTTAAGTTCCGCCACTTAACACGCAAACCTCCGAATTCGGCGGAAATTGGGAAACGGAGTGTCTTAGCACTGGGTCTGGGGCCTACCCTGTTGTGTGCGGGATACAGCGTGAAGCTAAAAAAAATAATATTCTGCATTGATATTGTTAATATTATCCTGCATACACTACAATCACGTTTACACTGTCTTGCTGTGCTACGATGACTTCAAATATATTATACACATAATAAGATCTTTTATTTACGCGATTATATCCATTTTATAACATATCTATTTTTAAACGAAATAATCGCGTCTACCTGTCAGCGCGGACTAAAGAAAGTTAAGTATTCAAGCAGTTGGGTTTTCTAAAAGATTATTTTCCAAAACCAAGAAAATACGCAATTATTCTGGCTAAAAACAGGTCTTTTTAGCATTATATAGATTTTTTTAGCATCACGCTGTATCCCGCACACAGCAGGATAGGCAGATAGAACCTAGTGTTAAGACACTCCGTTCCCCACTTTCCGTGGAATTAAATATTTCCACGCCTCGAGTGGGAATCTAACCCACAACCAGTCGTTTACAGTCACACGCTTGTGCCACTGGGTCACGGCTGGCCACACAAATATTAGTATAGAATTGATACATTTATCAATTCTAAATTAAACAATAAACACATAGAATTGACCAAAAAACTATAACCGAAGCCTAGTTCGAGTGAGTGTCAAACTTCACAGCAAGTGGCAAAGAGCCGCGGGCGGACACTCCTTAACTTAAATCGCAATGAAGTTCACATGTCTGTACTAAACTTGCGTCTAATAAACTTCTAACAGCTGAGTACTTTATTTAATCTTAGTGGTAAAATGTGCAGCTTCAAATAGATTTTCTATATATATATCTGTTTACTATAATTATACTATACTATAAAATTGCGGTTGTGATTTCGATGGGTAAGTGTTGAATAACTATTAGAAAATTCCATTTTTAGCTTTCGTGCAATATTTTTAATTAAAATATGAAGTAGTAAGTATTATGGTACGTTATGATAAAACAAAAATATATATAAATTGCACTACATAAAGAGCCATCGTGGTGCAGTGGTACAGAATCTGACAGTAATCGCGGCTTGTGGGTTCTATACCTATTTGAATTATTGGAATATATTATAAAAGTAAATAAATAGCTTCACGCTATATCCCGCACACAGCAGGGTAGGCAGAGGGAACCGCCGAATTCGGAGGCATTGCGTGTTAAGTGGCGGAACTTAACGCCGCGCTTTACCTCGACACCAGAGCGAAGAAAATGGAAATATTAAATATTTCCACTCCTCGAGTGGGAATCGCACCCACAACCAGTCGTTTACAGTCACACGCTTGTGCCACTGGGCCACGACTGGCCACATAAAAGTAAGACTAATTTAGTATTTTCATATCTCTGGTGAATAGGACAAAGCGCTGTGTTAAGTTCCGATATTGAACATGCGAGGTTCAATATATTCATCCGGGAGTTGAAGAATGAAGTGTCTTGACACTAAGCTCTCTGACTTACCCCGTTATATGACAATTTACATGAAATTAAAATAAAGAAATATATGTTATTGTTTCTCTAAGCATAACTAGAATAATTTAGTTTGTTTGCGCAACCTTCAATGTTTTTACTATAATTATTTTTCTTATTCGATACGTATACGTTTTGTTTTATAATTTTTCAGATTTGCTCTTATTATTACCGTCTGATATCTTTACACACGTATCCAGATCCGATTTAAGACAATATTTTCATAGTATTAACCTTCTTCTTAGTCTTGTCAAGATGACCAGGATGACGAGAAAATACTTTAAAGTGAGTCTTTTAAATTAAATAAATACCTTTATTATAAGACTAGCGGCCCGCTCGCGCCTTCGTCGCGTGGACTACCTAATTGTTTCGTTATGTTGCTACCCTCGGGGGTCCATTTTTGAAAAATAAAGTAGCCTATCTTTGACCTTCGATTATCAACTATATTTATTCCAAAATTCATTACAATTGGTCAAGCGGTTTAGTTTTTTCAAATAAACTTTCATCCCCTATTTAAACCCTTGAGCGGTTGTTTTTTGCAAAAATAAGTAGCCTATGTTAGACCCATAGTTATTTACTACTTTCATTCTAAATTTCATCCAAATCGGACCGGTAGATTAGCCGTGAAAGCGTGACAGACAAACACACAGACTTTCGCATTTATAATATAAGTATGGATACGCAATGTACAATATACAGTGGTATACCACTTTATAGACTGTACAGACCAACAAATATATTTAAGGAAACATCTCAATTTATCAAACGTTATTCTTTTGTGGGACTCCCTCTGTTCAAAGATATTAGAGGTATAATAGTAAGGCAAAAGGCACAAGTCACTAACTATCTACTTTATCAATATAGTATTTTTTTATGTTTACCAAGTGTTCTATCTATTTATTTAATATATAAAATAGTTATATATAGATAGTAAATAAACAACAAAATTAACCAAGAGTCCGGGTTATTTAAAAAAAAATGTAATTATTGTAAGTTTCTATCTCAATTTTAAAAATGTTTAATGAATTTACTAAAATAAAATTAATACGTAGGCCTATAATTAAAATAATTTAAAGCAGCGCATCCTTATTAGCACAAAAGTTTTTAAGTAATTTTGCACCTGACTGACATTACTTTAGCTTCACGTTTTATTTTCTTTCACTTCACTTCACAGATTCACTAACCTAATGTCATCCAGACTTTAGTCATGCCATTTTTTATATATACCAGGATAGGAAAGAACCTAGTGTCTAGATATTCCATTTTCCACATTTCACCGAGTGACGAGTCACTAGATCGGCGAAATGAAAGTAAGGAAATTAAGTAATTAAATAAATAACAATCACTTCGCATGGGAATCGAACCCATAGTAAATGATGGTTTCACTAAAAATTTTAATGCTACTAAGTTAGTCTAGCACCACAAGGCCTATACACTACTTAGATATATGTATCCACATGACGATTCCACCCGTTTAACACTTAGCAAGTTGTCTTGTCTTTAAGTATCCAAGTTAGACAATAACCCGGCAGATTACACCCACGCTGAGGTGTTCCGATATTAGAGAACAGTCACGATGACAGCTTACATTGAGATATCGTTATAAATTTGCATAACGTTTTAGGTTATGAACTTATGGATATTTTTTCTGTTTATGTCTTTTTATATCTATCATATAGTGGGCAGTCGTGGTCCAGTGGCACAAACATGTGACTGTAAACGACTGGTTGTGGGTTCGGTTCCCACTCGAGGAGTGGAAATTATATTTCCATTTTCTTCGCTCTGGTGTCGAGGTAAAGCGCGGCGTTAAGTTCCGCCACTCCGCCACATGCAATGCCTCCGAATTCGGCGGAAAGTGGGGAATGGAGTGTCTTAACACTAGGTTCCCTCTGCTGTGTGTGGGATACAGCGTGAAGCTAAAAATAAAAAAAATAAAATATCTATGATATAGTGGTGAAAATTTGCAAAAAAATGATAAGATTAAAATAAGGCTTTAATAAAGGTTTCAAATCGAATAGTTTTGATTAAGAAACACTCACTGCCATTTCAATGTACTGGAATAAAATGGCGCCATATTGAAAAAAAGATTGTTAAAATGATGCAAATACGTTTTAAATATTGGGTTAGTAAGAAGTATCTCGATTGACTTGTTATGGCAGCACTGTGCCTTGATTTGATGTTTTTTGTTCATAATGTTGATAATTGGTAAATGTATTAATTAATAACCGCATAATAATTCACAGTGCACAGTATACTATATGTTGTATAAGTAATTATATTGTAAAGCGGGCGGTAGATGCCGGAAGAGGTTGATACTTCCATACTTGTATTATAAACACGAATGTCTGTGTGTTTGTCTGTCACGCTTTCACGGCTAATCTACTGGTCCGATTTGGATGGAATTTAAAATGAAAGTAGTAAAAATGACTGGGTCTAACATAGGCTATTTAGTTTTTCAAAAATCTAAATCTACAGGGTTCAAATAGGGGTTCAAATAATCTACAGGGTTCAAAAATTTACACCGCTTGACCGATTGTAATGAATTTTGGCATATATATAGTTGATAATCCAAGGCTAAACATAGGCTATTTTATTTTTTAAAAAACCACTACCGAGGGTTGCAATATACCGAAAAAGCCACGTAGATCACGCGGGGAAGCCGCGAGCGGGCCGCTTGATGCTAATAATTTTCATATATCTTCCACCAATACATTACTATTCAAACAAATTTATTTTTTATTAGAAATATTAAAAATTAGCTATTGTGGTAGTGTGCCAGCGTCTGACTGAAAAAGCGTTGGCTGTGTGTTCGATTTCCACCTGGAGAAATGTGTACTTAAATTAAATCATTTCTCCACTCTGGTAACAAGATAACAAAACAAACGAGGCATTGAGTAAGTATTGAATTCAGGTGGTAGGTAAGTGGAAAATAGAGGCTCTTCATGTAGGTTCTATTGTGCGAGAAAAAATATAAAAATATAGGTTTTACACCAGCGAACAGTTGGCTAATAATTATACATAACTAACTAAAACTTAACAAATTAACGCCTAAGCCAAAATATTAATTATCACAAAATAAAAGTACAAATACCCATTATTTGTTTTATGCAAACAATAGAAAGTGTCAAATGATATTTTTCAACATCCTCCTACCCGTTAGGCGGAGATAGGCGGGCAATCGTGAAAGTTGTTGCAAACAATCGCCGATTAGATTAACAATGACTGTCGCGTAACAAAACAAAACATTACTAATTGCTTCTTCTTTTATTGCAACTTTTGAAATATTATCCAACGTCACGGTTAGGAGTACCACGCTTGAGTGTTGTTGTAGGACTTACTTGGAAGAAGTTTAAATTTCATCTAAATATTGAATTTAAGATGAAATAGGCAAAATCAAAGATATATAGTAAAGGTAAGATAATCATTTTAAAAATTAATAATCATAAATGAAAAAGTTTTAGTAGTTGTAGTAGATGTAATTCGAAAAAATTTAATTATATACCTGAATTGACTGGAACTTATAAATTAATTTAGTTGATTGGCAGAACTTTTTTTTTTATAATTCTATTTTATCACTCTACGGACATAAGGTCTGTACCTCTTTTAACATGATTCGTTTTATCATTTACAATATATTTTTTTGTATTAACAATTTCAGTACTTAAAACTATATAAGACATAAAGAATATACCCTAAGAGAGTTGCCTGTTTCCATTTTATACAACTTATGATATAAATATTAAACGTAATAACTAACCTAACTTTATTTATTATAAGTGTATAACTACTACTGTTTCTTACAGCTATTACATAGATTTCTTACTACTAAAAATTGACATATTTTTTATTTAAGGACGAGGTGTGGATGGTATTACCGCTATAGCAGAACTCTTAGATACCAGAGCGGAAAATGAATTTTCGTATTACTGCAAAATAACGAGTAGGTATATAAGTTCTACGTCGTCAATTTCACGTGTTAATTTCCGTTTTTCGTATCCTATTCCACAAGTTATTTTTCTAAAATATTAAACTGAATTATTTTCTAATATGCTATAACTAGTATCACTTTTAATTACTTAAGCAGATAATGATTAAAATTATTAAAATTAATAAATTGAAAAATAGTCTATCCTGCAATTAACAAAATCACAGTGTCACCAACCATTGTTGTCGATATCGTATCTTAAATAAAAAAAAAAATGTCAAGAAAACACCTCCCTTCACTAATCCGGGGATGAGCAAGGATTAAGGGATGCTCGACCGCAAACAAGAAACAAACAGCAAGAAAAAATAACCACCCCTCGGCTGCCTATCTTTAATTAGATTGATGAACATCATTTGTTATGGGCATTACGAATTATTGTAGTTGTGTAATTCGAGAATATAATGAATTGTTCTTAAATTTTCCATGGAAATATAAAGCGTGAAGCTGTTTTCCGTTTTTCTCTGTATAGAATTGGAGTAAGAGAGAGAGATTAGTGTCCAGATATTCCATTTTTTTAAGGTATTTTGGAGTTTTCTTTTATTTAAAGCATACAAGATAGAGGGAAGCTAGGGTTATAGTTGTTTATTTTAGACTATATAAGGAATATTTGTAATATGCTTTTGTTAACATGTATAAATTATAAAAGTAAATATTCACCTATATTTGGGTATCTAGCAATCAATTCATCAATGTTTTAAATTTTTCAATACAATTTTGAATCAATTCTTGTAGTCAGATTTGCTTAAAAAATTGTACTCAAGAGCGTTATTACATGTTATCGTATATAATTATAACAGGTCATATAAAATTCACATCTTTTCTTCTCCATTTCATTTCAACTCGTTTTAGACATATTGTGTGTGATAGCAAAATTAACCCTCGAAATTTCAGCAAAATAACGTACCGAATCAAAATCCATAAAAATTTAACTTAAACATAACTTTTAGCCAAAACAAAAAAAAAACATACCAAATTGACATTTGAACATTAAACATTCCACTAAAATGTGCATTTTGAATTGTTTAAATTACCCCATAAATAGCAGTAACAGTTTAAACAAAGGATGTGACAGTGGTGTAGCGACGGGTGATAAATATGCGTAGAATAATACTTTATAACTTTGATAGTTTCATGTTTTTCCCGTATGGGAGGGTAGTCAGAGAGAACCTAGTGTTGAGACACTCCGTTCTGCACTTTGTGTTTGAAATGATTGATTGTTAAGTGGGGAAACTCAATGCAGCACTTTGACTAGGTATCAAAGCGGAGAAATAAAAATAAACAACCTTGTTCAGAGTTAGACGCAGTTCGACTTGGTGCAGTCGAGGGCCACTATAAAACGTTCAGTGTGAAAACACTCTGTTTTCCACTTTCTGTCAGAAATTCAGACATTGCATGTCCAGTGGCGTAACTCAACGCTGTGCTTTGTGTAGACATTAGAGCGGAAAAATCTATATATAATCATTCCACCGTATGGGAATCGAATCCACAACTATTGCGAATACATCAGCCACTGTCCCACCACTAAGGCTTCTATGTCAAGACATCCCTTTCTCCACTTTCTGCCCGAAAACAAGATATTGCATTGTGTGGCGGAACTTAACGCCGCGCATTGTCTAGGCTCCAAAGAGAATAAATAAAAATTGTTCATAATTCTCTTAAGTAACAAACAAATCTATAACCATCGCGCTTAATGTCAGACGCTGTCCCACTGCGCCTCGAAACAATATAACTTCCACGGTAGCAAAATATCAAATGTAAAATGTAAATTTAACTACCTAATGCGAATAAGCTAAAGCTTTAAAGCTCTGTTTATTTGTCGTTTGAGTAGTGTTTTTATGTTTCACGAGAAATAAAAACGTCTCGCGCCGCGCGTTATGAATTGTCTATACGGGAATATGTAATTGGAGAGTCGACATTTGTTATAGTAAATGTGTATTATTTGATATAGTTTACGATTTTTTATGATTTTCTATCTAAATTTTAATTTTGATCGCGGCGTTGAGTTCCGCCGGAAGTAGATATAGCAGAAAATAAAGATACACTAGGTTCACTTTTACTGTTCTACTGTGAGGTAAAAAGCTCGAGGCTGCTTTTTATTAATTCTATAAGTTGAGAAAGACTAATAAACATATAAATATAACTCATAATAATGATTAATTCATCTTTTATTACTGTTGGTTATATCCAAATCAACATAATAGGATAGATTTTTAAAGAAGTTTTTTAAAAAAATGATTTATATTACCTTTCAGCTACATAGTTATATAGGTATTCAATTCCTATTCAAGTATGTGTTGATCTTAAATGTACGTACAACTATACATCTACAATTATGTATACAGGCAGAATAAAAAAACCTTGACAATAAGTGCAATAAAAATAAAAAAAATCTACAAAACAATAGGCTATCGTACACGAGCTACACAAACTTGTAATTCGTTTCAGGTCACTTGCCGTGTCTGCAATCCCACTAGTCTATGCCAAGTGTCTCTTAGGTGGTGCATCGAGGCAGTTTGCTTGATATAATGCACGTCGCAGCCGTTATTGCTTCAACCTACTTATTTATAATTGTTACTGCCGCCCCCACTCACCATTGACCCCTGCTCCCCCCCTCAACTCTACCTAACCAGATCTCCAAGGTAGAGTTTAGTAGAAACTGGCGGGCCAATTTATACTGGTAGCTTTATAGCCATGGGTAAGCTTTCAAGAGCCAGTTAGGTCGGCACGGGCAATTTAGTTTTCTTTCATAGTGACTGGTAGTCCGACCTTTATTACACTAGCTATGGACGCTGAGATGAATCATTCTAATGACCCGGTGTTGGATGAAACTCTATGTATCTGATGCTATCTCTGTTTTAATAATTACTTGGAACGCGAGCCTACGCCTTGAAGTTTTTATGTTTATTGGCCGCTTGCAGTGAAATAATGTACGAGTAGAGAATTGTCTTGCTTGTAAGATGTTTTTTTTTTTCATTTCATTTTGTTTAATGTTACGAAATGTGGAGTTGTATTTCGTGTATATTTGAGTGTCAAGGAAATTGTTGTGCTCGTAATAATATTGTAGTTGTTAAAATTTTTATGTGTATTTTAGTTGTTAGTAAGGTCTTCTCTTATGTTTTGGGACTTGAAATGTTAATTTGTCCAATGTTTGTATGTACACACTTGGTAAATAAACGATATTGGTAAAGTTGTTTATTTTTCTCTCGTGTTAGAGGAAAAAAACGGGATATAAGTTGAAATGTAATTCAAAATTGATTTTATATACTATACCAAAAAATTGTACCTATTTGACTATTTTTTAATTTTCACTGACAACACAAACTATACCGAATCCTTCATTTGACCATTTTTAATCGCATACATGTCAAAGAGGGGACAAAGCGTGAGCTGGGTGACTGTTTTTATTACAATTATATATATGTACATATATTTACTACATTCAACTAAAAAAAAAAGGAATCGCTTACGTTCTTGGTCAGTGATGGACATCACCATTAGATTACATTAAATATAAGTCTCAGTGCTTTTAAAATTGTCACAATACAAATTAATACTAACAAATGCCATGGACACCTGTGAGCCCGTGAACAGTTACTCTATAAAAAATAAAAATCGCATATATGTTAGATTTTCGGAAATATATTTTGGAAAACCAGACGTTTTAAAACTCTTACAGTAGTTTTTTTTTTTTTTTTTTTTTTTTTTTTTTTTTTAACAATTTAATTAACATCACTACGGACATAAGGTCTGTACCTTTTTTTAAAATAATCTTTTTCTTTTTATATATAAATTCCTTATTTGATTACAATATTAGAGCTTAAAACTAAGTTTATTAAATATACCATAAGAGAGTCCAGTTTTCTTAGTTATTAAATGTAACTTATATCTATTACAAAGTATTACTATGACTATCTTTTACACATTTCTTAACATTAATTAATATTATATTTATTTTAATATATTTTATTAATATTACAATTTCTTATTTAAATAATGGGAAATGAAGGCATTATCGCTATTGTAGAGGATATGACCGCTTCGTTTCTATCTTTAATGGCCATCTTTAAATTATATTCCATAATACCTTTAGTCGTTGCCTCAGTTGCATTTCTTATCAGCCTTTTAACCGCGTCGTCCTCACCACCACAGTAGTAGGAACAGTTGCTGGTGTGGCGCGTTATCGCAACGATTGCGTGTGAGACACTATCGTGAAGCTGTATTTTCGATGATTTTGTGTTTACTACTACAACTGTGCTAGTGGTTAGACCCTGGGCCTCATGAATCGTCAGCACTTTTGAACCCATTTCTAAGCCGTATCCCTGACTCATCAAGTATTCCTTCTCCTCTTGAGTGAATGTGAGGTAGAGGGTGTCTTTTAAGTCTCGTGGAACGGGTGTTACCTTGATGTTTTCAATTCGGAGTGAGCGTACTGCCTCCTTGGATGAGTATATACCAGTATATATCGCTTGTAGGGCGTACGCAACATCCATGGGGCTTCTATGGGTGCACATTAGATCCTGAGTTATATTGGCTATTTGGTATGGAGCACGGTAGAAAATATCGAAAAGATTCTCTCGGTCAATATAGGGAAGTTGGTTTACATCACCGATCAATATTATTTCGTCTGCTTGGGTCATTCTAGCAGCCGTCACTATCGCACCAAAGTGGTTCATTAGGGCCTCATCCACAATCAGGCGTCTGTACGTTTCTGATTGTCTCATCCCATTAACCAACATTGATGCCATAGTGCGAATCCTACTTTTAACCAAACTCCCTATACGTACCGAAAGCTTCTCCCGAAGTTCATTTGCTGCTTCTGTTGTAGTAGTGATAATTGTGTCTCTATCTGTGTCGAAGTGTTTTATGATCCAGGTTGTTTTGCCACATCCGGGGACCCCGTTGATCCACTGTATCCTGGGTATATGCCATGCTGCCGATGACGTGGGGTCTAGAATACTGTCAAAAGTTTTTGCTTTCTCAAGCATTCTATCTTCCAACATCACCTGCGTACATTTAGCTATGACTACAATATGATCGTTAGTGGGTGTATTGAATTTAAGGTTGCCCGTTCGTCTGGTTTCCTCTTCATTCAATTCCACAAAACCAACTGCAGCATTGTAAGCCGCCATGTATTTATCTTTCTTGGTACCCTCTGATGGTTTGGGCTGTATAATTGTTATATATGGCAGCTTCTGCCTCTTTTAGCTTTATATCCAAGATTGAAAATCCGCCTTGAAAGGCACGCATTACTTCCTCACAAGTTCTAAGCTTCACTTGTTTGGTAGCCTTTAAAACTGCGAGAAATTCGAGGAATGCGTTTCTATAGTGGTCTTGGAGCCCCGAGATAGGTATTAAGATAGGTGGGCTCACCTGGTTCATTGACGCTCTAGTGGACCTGGACCGAGCGGGGACAGAAGGATTCTTGGCACAAGTCCTTGTGAATTTCTCTACAGACGCAGCCTGCCTGTCCTCTGGTGAAATTTTCTTCTTTCGTAGCACATTTCCTATAGCTGACATAATGGCGCTGCACGCTGATTTCGCGGTGGAAGGCTGTAAATGTACTATTTCTTTAAGTTTGACCTGATCCTCTGCGACCTTACGCTGAAGCCGCTCTGAGCTACTTTCTGTGGCCGTGGGAGTTGTTTGTAGTTGTTCCGCTGGAATTTCTGAGTTCTTGAGTTTAAGATAACTAAGATCTTCGCCTCTGTTCTCATAAACTAATACCTCATGCTGTTCTGAGGCTTTTATACATCCCAGTCGGTCCGCTACTTCACCTTTGTTGTAGTCGACCACCATAGCGTCTATACTAATCACACGTACGCCATATCCCACGATTTTGCCCATTTCCGTAAGCATCTCGCGAGCCCGCTGGAATGGCGTTCGTGTATCACTGTCGAGAAGTATGATAGACTTATTCTTTGATAGCACTACTCGGCAAGTGATATTTCCGACCGTCTTAATGGGGAGCGCGTCATACAGTTTGCGTCGTACTGCCGTTCTGTTTGTGCTCCCGTTCAATAGACCAGCAAGACCAGGTGAAACTGCAATAAACTTATTGTTTCTGGGCATACAAAAGCCTATACCCAACCTTTCAATGCTATCGTCCATAAATAGCGCCACTCCCTTAGTTCTCAATCCCGTCTGACCTATTTCTGCCTGTAGCAGTAACGGGATCATGGCGTCTGTATTTCTGGCTTGATTTTTATGTATGCATGTGGAGGGCTTTAGGTCATCAGCGTGTATGTAGCTGCCAGACTGTAAAGGTCGCATTGAATTTGCGTAGAGAGCACGCGATTTTGTTGGATCCAATGTACTGTTTCTAATAAAAGCTATGCGGAAAGCCCCTTCAGCGTAGTCGAGAAGTGCCTGTCTAGAGTATGGATCTGACATTATACTTGGCAGTTAAACTTGGGTCAGGCACTTCTCGATCTTTGCTTCATGTTGAAAGCGGTCAGTAGCGAATCTCGGACATTCCAGTAGTATATGCCATACTGATTCTACTATATTGCTATCGCATTCGCACCCCGGGGAATCTTTTAGCTTAAATCTATGCAAGTATCCTGCTATTCCACCATGTCCTGTTAGCATTTGAACTTGTAATGGAGTAAGCTTCGTTGTCCTTATTATTTTATAGGCTACTTCTATATCTGGGAAGAATTTTTTGGTGACTGAACCTGTCTGTGATGTTTCATATCTGCCTTGCCATATGCTGACAGACTCCTCCCTTATCGCTCTTTTAATATACGACAGGGGTATTTTATCATAGTCTTGGGCAGTGTTCGTGAATGCTGCGTTTTTGGCCAGTTCATCGGCACGCTCATTCCCTGCAGTACCCACGTGTGCTCGCAGCCAAAAAAGTCTAAGTTCTCTCCCTTGTGCCCTAATTTTTTTCCTCTTACAGTAGTTCGCGGTCACAGGTACCTGTAGGTCACAATCTACTTGTAAAAATCGTAGAAACAAAATATCTTATAGTATTTAACCACGTTTCTTTTATTAAAAGATTTTCGCGTCACAAACTTCTGGCTTCCGTTTCTTTTTTTGTTTCAATGTTATTTTTATTTTATTGTTAGGATTACTACTTGTTTGTTTCTTCATTTATTCTTTTCCCTTTACATTCGCTTACGTTAAATTAAGCTGTCACTTATTTGACCATATTTAACAATATCTATATGTATGTGTATGACATATAGCATATAAAGGAAGGCTAGCACTACTATGAACTAATTAAAATTTGTATAATACACAGTAAAGTACTGAGCTATTACGAGTAGTGTTATTCAAAACTTAAAAAAGCTCATTCTTTTCGAATATGTTAAAATAACGAAAAGCAAAAGCATATCTATAACAATATTACTTAAATTAATTTATTATACACACATTACTGATTTTTTAAATGCAACTTCAAAAACAATCATTGTAAAAGCTGAAAGCAATAACCACCGTCTTTGTAACGCAGAAGGCCGATTAATTTTATTGCCTCGGCTAATTCTATCAAAGTCTCCTCGCTTTAATAGCGCACAACAAAATAAGACCCTTAAAAACTAATGTTCGGCCTTAAGACCGCAAATACCTCTTTGTGACTCCCGACGATACTGCGACCGCGTTGCTCCGAACCTGAGATGTAGTAGATTTTCTTGCTTTCCATACAAAATATATGAAAAACAACCCTAAAATTAGGGAGAATAAGTGAAGTTTTCGTATAGCAACACCATAATACTAAAGACGCCGAACAGATTAAAAAGTTGGAGTCGGTCTCGCGATGTCATTGTAAGTGGAAAATGAGTAAAATAAGGCAATACATTTTAATTAGGGGGAAGGGATCTGCCCTTTATTCCTTACGCGATAACTCTATTAATTGAATTTCATGTTTAATTAACTCAACCGAGGCTCAGATAATCCCGCGATTGTCTCGATTAAACTTAAACTGGGAGTTTTTGACTGGATCTCTGGTTATTCTTTGTACAGTGATAATGAAGTTGCTATCAGTTTTGTTTAAAGCAAATATTTGGAATTGAAAATCGATTTTGAATGTCTATTTGCTGTTTTTGAAATGTGAAATATTATATTTTGAACGATGTAGTCGTATTATTTTTATAACTTCAATTTATGTTATTTTTTATCACCTTACCCTTTTTTATTTTTTAATTAACTGAATTTCATATAATTAGATTTAGTTAATTTCTTTCAAAATTTAAAATGCTTATATGTGTTCTTGGTTTGCATGCAATACCCTTGTTAAAATCACACCGGATTCAATTCTCCCTAAAATACAGGTTTGTTCCTTGATTAGCGAGTAGGGAATCACTTTAAAAAATTATTTATTTGTACAAGCCGCCTTCTTATAGAATGTTTTAGGTGTTGTCACTTTTTTGCGGAAACAAAAGAATAATTATTAATGATTTTTTTTATTATATTTAATGATCAAGGCCAAACGCGATTGATTGTCGGTTCGATTTCCACTTGGGGGATTATATGTAAGTTATTTTTATATCTTTGCTCTGGTGAGGAAACAAAACTCAGCTTGATTTGGGGAAGAAAGTGGAGAAAGAAATATCTTGACTCAAGATTTCTTTGACGACCTTCCTATATGGGAAAAAATGTAAAGCGGAAATATATATTTAGGACCTCACTAACATATAATAGAACCTGTAATCATTGTAAAGATCATAATGTTGCGTCAAATCGACGTAAGGGTCCGGTTTCCACCAAAATGAAGGATTGCGTCTTATCACACATCTTACATGCCCTTATCAGTGGCCACTATAATTATAGTCCCTTAAGATGCGATGCTATCAGGTTGATTCATTGGGAAAATTATTGCGTTGAACAATATTGTTGTATGAAAGCTGAAGATATATAGTAGTTGTTCGGTTTATATAAAAGTACCTTTAGTCGTATATAAGTTAAAGTATATATTGGATAAATACACCTTGGTCGAAAAATATGTATGTCTTTGAAAGTGTTAAGAAATATTTTTTTTTACATTTTAAAAAAGTGTTTAATAGCGAATAAATATGAGATCTTAGATAAAAATCTGATCTTGAATAAAGAAAGCTTATAAATATTGCATTTTGAATAAAATTCAAGCGTTCTCCTACTGTGCCACGAGGACCTGAAAAAAAACGAAATAAACCAATTTATTACACCGGATATTTACTATTAAAGAACAGATAGGTATTATCATATGTTTATTTACACAGAGCCGTATAAGGCGATTTGTGATGACATCGCCACTAAATGTCAAAACGTCTCGAAAGAAGGGATTTACGATCGTCGCGGAAGCAGTTAAATTTCAAGTAAAAATTTAATTTGTTTTCAAATAAATCAATGGCCCTCTTTATTTACATATGCTAGATGTTTATTACGTGAAATGTGATGAGTTCCATGTGGAAATAATTAACTTGTAAAGCGGATTCACGTTTTTTCCCGCAGAGCACGGTAATAAGAGGGAACCTAGTGTCAAGACACTCCGTTCTTCACTTTGCGCTTGGAATGTGATATTGTTTTTATGGAATAAAGGAGGCAAATGAGCAAAAGGCCCACCTGGTGTTAAGTAGTTACCTTCGCCCATAGACATCTACAACATTAGAGTTATGGATTGCCAGCCTCGGGGATGTAGGACAGAAGGAGAGAGGAAAGGTGGGATTGGTGGGAATAGGGTAGCTGGCTTACATGCCATGGAACCGGAACACATCATCAGATGTTTGGCGATTCGTCTTTGACATGATAGTGGTCGCGAGCCAGACGGAGCACACCACCAAGGTACAGTTCAATTATAATTCATGTAGACATTACGAGTTTAATTATAATTCAATTATATAATTATGACCCAGAATAAGCTGCGTTGTCTATATAATATATTAATTACCTCATAACTTAAATAATGTATATAATATATAAAAAGCGCAGCGTTGAGTTCCGCCATTAAACTCACAATATCTTTTTTTTTGTTCTCTCGCGGTAAGCGGAGAGATGATATTGAACGAACAGTAGGTTATTTCTAACTATTTTAAAAAGCAACTTCAAGAATGAACGTTTAATATATTATGGATACATGATTAATATAATGAATAAATAATGATATATTATTAATAATAACTATATGAAAACTATTACACATTTTTTTCATGGTTCATTTTTCATTTTTTATGGTTCTTTTACACATTTTTTCCCATACCCACAATACTATTTATTGCCCCTGTAAAGATCGAATAAATAAGAATTATCCCTTAACAATAAAAAGCAACAATAATTTAATTTAATAATACAAAAATAATATTAATCCAAATGAATAATAACAATACATGTAGTATAATTTCTTTAAAAACCAAATTTTGAGCCTAAACATTGAATTTCTAATGCACAATGTACCATTTGTGTCCTTAAAACGATTTGATCAGCCAGTGATTTATACCCGCCACGATCTGTTACGTTAGTTGTTACAATCGGCACAGTGATGTCATTAGAGAGGACTGCTATTGTGATTAAATTGCTTAAAAACATATCTGTAAATTAAATTATATATATTTTTTTATTTTAAAGTATTTTGGTTAAGAATATTGTTGAATAATTTAAAACATTTTTATTTAGAAATATTTTAAACTATTTATTAATACTCTTAACCAAAATACTTTTTGTTAAATAGATCTACAGGATACTGACGTATTTTCATATAGTTTTTCTTATTTTTATTCAATGCTTCTTATTTTGAAATAATTATAATAGCTTCACGCTGTACCCCGCACACAGCAGGGTAGGCAGAGGGAACCTAGTGTTAAGACACTCCGTTCCCCACTTTCCGCCGAATTCGGAGGCTTGCGTGTTAAGTGGCGGAACTTAACGCCGTGCTTTACCTCGACACCAGAGCGAAGAAAATGGAAATATGATTTTGAAATTATAATAATATACATATATTCACAGAAGTACTTTATTTTATCATGTGGCTACATTGTTTATTTTCAATTCAGTTTAGAGACTTTCCTTTTCTTCTTTCAGGTATATAACAAGTTACTCCATAATTAAGCATAATATATTTTATGCTCATTAACACATTTAGAAAAATCACCTATTTCTATATAAAAAAACAACCAAAACAACGATACATAATAAAATCAATAATTCACACAATATTCCGCTCAACGAAACCACATTGTTCCTAAGAAGTGTCCTCTAGGGTACAATATTCAGCCTGCGGCGAGGGTGACCACACTTTATCAGTCATCTGATATCGAGTCTTAAATTATATGTCCAGTCTAATTAACCGTTAACGATTGCGTTTTATTGCTTTAAGTTCAAATTGACCATATGCCCAAATATAGTTACGAAATCGTAAGAATTTATGGTCAAAGGTCCACTTTCAGGCCAATTAAAGCAGATTTAGATGGACTTCGTGTTGCAAATGACTTTGGTAATCATAATTATGGGAGGGGTGGAGTGTTTGTTTTGATATATATTGTGTATATATATACTATGTATTATTTTGTATTTGTGAAAACTACATACATGTAGTTGTTGTTTGGTTTATATAAAAGTAGCCTTTAGTCGTATATAAGTTAAAGTATATAAGCAATATTGGGTAAATGTACCTTGGTGAAAAAACAGTGTTCTATGGTTTTCAACAAATTTTAAGAGAATTGCAATATGGGGTAAAATTTTGATGTTAATATTGTTTTTACGAAATTTTCCGTAAAGGTATATAATTTTACATAATATATCAAGTTAACAGTACGTAAAGTAGATAAAAATCAGTATATTTTCCATATTTTTGCAATAAATAATATCAAAAATGTAATTGTATTCAATTTTTCTAGGTGTACACCCTCATTTCGTTCAATCACAAAAACCGTCATCTATCACAAGCGTTTCATTACAGACGGAACTGGTCCCATCAAGAAACAGAACAATACACAAATATTACTACTTACTCTAGTACCTAAGCGAGTAAATTCATGCAAATCGTTTTTACGGAGCAAAGCTTAGCCGTTAAAAAAAAAAGCTTCAAAATAATAAGAAAAGAAATCGCGCCCGGCCGATTGTGTTTTCCTCTTAATTTAATCAAATCATGGACTCCGGTGTATTTTTCTGACTCATTTATTTTTAATTTCGAACCGGAGTTCGGAGGCGGTGAGGCAAAGTTATTGTGTGTTTTGGCATTATTTTAAATTAATAAACGTGATGATTTCGATTTTTGTGACCTTTTTTTTAATGTGGGAATGACACGTCCATATTAATCTGAAAAAAAAAAAATAATAATTCGTAATGTTGTCATTGTAATGTGGTAACTAATTGTACATAAAGTAAATTATAATTATTATTGTGCTATGTGAATGTTTTTTTTAAATAAATCAGAGAAATTGGGGAACGGAATGTCTTAACATACATACTTAGTTCATGCAGTGAGTACAAGTGAAGCTAAAGGTAAAGAAAACAGAGAAAGTAGTGAAGCATCACTCCTCTACAATGTAATTATGAAACCATTACACCTGGATATAACTTTTTGTATTTATGAAATGTATATTTACTAAATGCAAATATTTTAAAGATATTTAAATAATTCTTTTAGTAACTTAGTAATTTCTTGTTCCTTTAATTTATTTAATGTATAGTATCAACCCATACTTACACATACACATACCCACATACCATAACATAGTTATAAACCGTGTTTTAAGGTATTAAAAACCATAAAATATAATAATAACAATAATTCAATAACTCTACACTATAGCCGTTAATGTTTCAATACGCAAACTCTACTTCTAATCTAGAGTCCCCCGAGTAATATCATGAAGGACCCCATAAAGCCCCATTAGCCCCACCTTGCCCCATACTTGTTAATTGTTCTTAACGACTTGTGATATTGATTATATGGAGTGGCAAGTTGGCCAACTTGGAGTTATCTTATAACTGCCTGTTAATGTGTGCTGGATAAATATGTAGATAAATTCTAATATTTTTGTAATATTTTATAAACATTGCCTTTGTATGTTTTCTTGAGTACCTCTAATATTTTTTTTTAGTTCATCATCATACTCTTTTCAGTATAGCACTGCAATCAGAGAGTACCAAGTGTCAAGACACTCCGTTCTCAGCTTTTCACCCGGATTCGGTACATTCGATACATTGTGTGGGTCGTAGAAGCCTAACGTTCCATCCAGGCGTTCTCACCACTGAGCCATGCGTTCTACTATTCACTGCGTCGATGCAAGTAATTTCTTTTGTTGATTTCTAAATTGTTGTATTACTATGTTACAGAAGATTACTGCACTGCACTTTTCTTGCACATAATCGGAGCTCCAACCCAAGAAATGCTTGAAATATTATTTTGTTTTTCCAAAATTTTGAAAATATGCATAACAAAGACATCAAGAACAAGCCAAACTAACGAATCTTCTGTTCCACAGTCGGTAAACAATATAAGGAGCTGTTATATCTCAAAGCCAATATATCAGTTTGATTAATAGGTAGAAACTATTGCTGTAAACAGGCCGAGGGCATTTCTCACTAACTTATTATAATCAACGTGGACCCATTTCAGGTGGAGTAGAAACAAAGTAATATATCAAAGTTTGCAACTTAACCGAGTGCGAGGTGCGAGGGTATGAGTTATGCTAACCGCATACCCGTTCGTGTTGTGGTCTAAGTCATAAGTGAAAATGGTTAAAATCCTTTGTGTTGTAATATTCATATCTTAGCAGCTATATAAAATCCTTTGTAATATTCATATTTTAGCGACATATCGGGGTAGTCAGAAAGAACCCAGTGTCACACTCCGCCCGAAAGCAAGACATTGCACGTTGAGTGACGGATTCAACGCCGCACTTTAATACTTTCAATATCTTCAATGCTTTTTTAATAGTAACTTCCTAATAACTTTTGTAGTACATTTATAATTTTTATTTTGTTTATTACTTATACCTTAATTAAAGGTAATTACAGATAAATGTGATTAAATAACTATACTTTAAATGTTACTTTTTTTAGAGAGCGTACGATCATATTTTACAGTCAGATTTATAATAACTATAATGCGATATGCTTATGATTTTATTGAAACATACTACAAATATGTACTTTAAATGTTACTTTTTTACTTTTATTTCAAGGAATGAAAACCATATGAAAAATAGCGTTTTAATAGTAAGTCATTATTATTATATTTAAGCAACTCCACATAAGTTTAAATATGCTTAAAGAGCATTCTCTCTTACCAAACAGTTACAATAATTGAGTATTATTTTTTTTTAAATCTATTTACAGAGATTGTTACTTACTTACTTGTTACTTGTTGATTATTACTTGTTAACAAGAAAAATAAATTATTGAAATTGTATAAAATTTCCACGTAGCTTTAATCTATAAACTTAGTGGTCAGAGGGCTTGGAGACAATCACGCTATATTAAAAATTATTCTTTTAAGCATTTTAAAGTATTTTTAAAATTGAATATCGTGAACGCCTCTAACTTATCCCGCAGCATCACCAAAACGCATTTATCGCGGGCGGAGCCGTCGCGCGTAATTGAGTTAACGTAAGAAACGTAACGGCTCGCGGGAGACACAAGTTTTGTTACTACCACTAACATTATTTATACTTGCCACCTTGCATTTAAATTAGTTGTTACTGAAAATTGTAAATGTATGGGCATATGTTGCTGAAAGAGACATTTTTTAGTGTCACATTTTTTCCTGTATAGCAAAGTAATCGGAGGGAACCTGAGGTTTTCAATGAGAACCTGAGGACACTCCGTTTTCCACAAAAAGGCTTATTATATTTCCAAAGTTAATAGGTAGGTATGTAGACAATAATATTGGTAAACAGTGTAGAAATATTATTTTAAGAAATCTAAATTTATTCATTATTGCCTTTTGGACTATTTTACATAGATTTAAGCCAGAAAGTTTGACATTTCATATAGAAGTTTAAATATCTAGTCGAAAAATGACCTTTAAGCTGTTACAGGTAGATAGCTTATATTTGTTTATTAAAAAAATATCTTCAATTGTTATTCACACACCAGACGTTTTATTAATTGGTTTAATGTTAACAATGATGAATAAATCATTATATATTTATTTGCAGTTTTACGCTTTTTCTCGATAGTTACAAAGAGTCTATCGTTAAGACAAAATACAATACTGTTCCTCACTTTATTAATTCAAGGTTTATGTCAAGAGGTGGATCTCAAGGCATGTTTTGTCTTACCAGAGATTGATTCCTGCGAACGGGGATCGAATGCATAACCAGTCATGTTTGTAATTATGTGCTGTGCCAATATGCCACGAAGGTTATGAATAAAATTATGATTTTAAATCAAAAATATACTCAGTGGGGATAATTCTTCACAAAAAATATAATATTTTCGTAAGCGCGGCCTTAAGTTCCGCCACTTAACACGCAATAACTCCGAATTTGGCGGAAAGTGGGGAACGGAGTGTCTTGACACTAGGTTCCCTCTGCCTACCCTGCTGTGTGGGGGATACAGTGTGAAGCTAAAAATATATATAAAAAAAATCCTCTAGAACTGTCTACTTTAAGAGAATAACAAAGCAAAAAAACATAAAAAAACACAATGAAATATAAACAAACAGCTAGGTGTTGTGCGACCCCCCGTGTGTCGGAAGCTGACGGACAGACGATGTTATCAATACGGCTTATCCCAGATTAAATGTACGGATAAAAAATGTCGATCGTGATTCAGCATACTGATACTATTTTTTTGTTTACTCGCGTCTACAATTGTCTTGTGGATATGAACTTGTTATATATTATTAATGTGATATCGAAGACTGGGACCTCCTGACAAAAGTACTCGTATTAGGTTTATTAGTAAGTTACTAATTAGTAACCAGTTTGGGGCCAGTCGTGGCGCATAGGCACAAAGTGTAAACGCGACTGATTTTGGGTTCGATTCCCACTCGAGGAGTGGAGCTATTTTATATATCCATTTTCTTTGCTCTAGTGTCGGGGCAAAGCGCGACATTGAGTTCCGCCACTTAAAACGCAATGCCTCAAAAATTTGGCGGAAAGTGAGGAACGGATTATCTTAACACTAGATTTGTTCAGCCTACCGTGGGAGATACAGCGTGAACCTTCGTAGGTTACTACTTAGTAGTAGTAACTACTTAAGTAGATCCCTTGGTCCTAGTCTAATGCCAGTTCTAGGTCCAGTGAAGAGAAGTTTGTAAATACCGCGTGTAATTTTAGAACATTACAGAAAGATGGAATAACTTAATAGTTTGTTAACAAGTTGTTTTCAGCAGTATTGTTTTGTTGAAATAATTGAAGGTTCTTATTCAAATTGATTTTGGGACGTTTTGCTGTGCCTATAATCAATTAATCCGCGTAAATTGTATGTGCAACTACGATATATTATATTACAGATATGTTTATTCAGCTTCGCTCTTTTACTAGCAGTGAGTCTGTTATCTACTTTCCATGAATCCGCGACGATGTATGTTCAGTAGCGGAACATGACACAGTCTTTTTTTTTCATCAGAGAGGAAAAAATAAAATAATTGAAATATAATCATTCCTCCGAGAGGTTGCAGAGTCGGACTGCTCGATATACGCCACTGCGCCATCGCCATGATGACCTCTTGATGTACTGAAGCCCCGATATTATAAATATAAATAATACCTCAAGTAGAAATCGAACCAAGAACCATAATAAAACTGCAGACAAATCGCAACTGTTACTTCCACATATAACACTACCGTAGGAAATCACTGAGCGTGTCTCTCTACAAACACCTTAACGCGGGAAGTAGTAACGCTTTACGAGGCGATATCATCGCGCGTATTAAACGTTTCTTTTACGACTGTCTTGCTACATAGCTTGGATCAGCTTTGTCGTTTAAAATTGAAGGAGAATTATATAAAAGTTAATATAATATTGATATGTTGTTAAAAGATTTTTATTAGTAGGTATGTATATATTACACATGTAGATATATTTCTTACAGTTTGTATCATTGTTATCCATACTTATATTATAAATGTGAAAGTCCGTGTGTTTGTCTGTCACGCTTTCACGGCTAACCTACGGGTCCTATTTGGATGAAATTTAGAATGAAAGTAGTAAAAGTTACTGGGTCTGACATAGGCTACTCATTTTCTCAAAAATCAACCGCTAAAGGATTTAAATAGGGGATGAAGGTTTATATGAAAAATCTAAACCGCTTGACCGATTATATTGAATTTTGACATAAATATTTTTGATAATCTAAACTTAAACATAGGCTACTTTATTATTCAAAAATCCACCCTTGAGAGTTGTAATATAACTAGTTAGCTATATACGAACTAAACATACATGTATATAAGTTAGTAGTAGAGTAATATTGCTTGGTTCAGCATTAGCCACACATGATAGTGTATGTTGTACATATTTTTCATATTAATATATTTATAATAACTTACAATAGAAATATCTCATACATTTCATCCTTCACCAAATAAACTTTAACTATATACAATTTTTTAAAAAGCGCTAGATAGTATTTCCTTATTCTATTGATATACACTCGTAGAAGTATGGTTGTATTAAACATATGCTCAAATATTGTACTGCATCCCAGTAGCGCGAAAAACGAAAATTGATATTTCTTCGCGTCACTCCGCTTACCTTGCATAATGCTGAAAATGCATGCGTTTTTTAAATCCACGCTTATACGAGAATAACAAAGCTGATTTATACATAGGCTATGTCAAGTGTTACCGGTGCTATTGATTGATAAGAACGTATGGCTAATTACCTATATGTGAAGAAAATGTAGGCAAATATTGCAGTTGTTTGTAACTAAACTTGTAAGGGATTTATACGTTGAGTTAATCGTAGTTATGGGGAAGGTTACGACTATCTGCCGCGTTAACGAGAAATTCTTTTATGTCCAATTTTAACTCAAGTTTTAATCTTTTAGGTTAAAATATGTGATATGATATGATATTTTTAATAGATTTGTTAAATATTATATAGTTAAGTTATAGGCCAGTCGTGGCCCAGTGGCATAAGCGTGTGACTGTAAACGACTGGTTGTGGGTTCGATTTCCACTCGAGGAGTGGAAATATTTAATATTTCCATTTTCTTCGCTCTGGTCTCGAGTTAAATCGCGGCGTTAAGTTCCGCCACTTAACGCGCAAGCCTCCGAATTCGGCGGAAAGCGGGAAACGGAGTGTCTTAACACTAGGTTCCCTCTAAGGTAATACATCTGTTAAGTCATAGTTTCTAAAAATCCAGTCCAGTGAGATTTTATTCATTTGTGAGGTGATTCAGTTATCATATTAAACATTTACAAATTGCTTTATTACACTTGTAATTTTTCAAAATAAACTGACTATATCTTTCTCTCTAGTTAGATTAAGATTGAGATTTATAGTAGGAGAAATGGGTATCAAAGAAAAAGCCCCTTCGGCTTATATAATTTTAAGCAAAAAAGATCGCAGTATAGTGCATAAATATTTATTCATTAAGTTTTTCTCAGATTCACAATTTTTCTCACAAAGCGGGGAAAACGAATAAACCTAGTAAGTAAGTCAAATAATTTTATTCAAAATAACAAGTTACATGCTTCATTTTTTGAAGTTTAAATAATTTACCACCGGTTCACTAAAGTTAATGCCTCAGACCTGAGAAGAACCGGCGTAAGAAACTCAGGGGACGATCTTTTTTTATTTTTTTTAAGTCAATCATTTACAGATATTATATAATTATATATTGACAATGATACCTTTGAAATAGCCTGGAGCGAGCATTTCCAGTATCAAGACACCCCGTTCTTCACTCCTTGTTCAGTAGTGGAACATAACGACGATTTCTCTTTTTTATGGCGGAGAAATACCATTTTCATTTATATATATATCCAACAGGATAACCTCCGAACAGGAATCGAACCTTCAACCAATCACATTTGCAGTCAAACATTTTCCCACTGCCCGACGAAAATCTATTTATATTATTTTTTTTAGCGTCTCGCTGTATCCCGCACATAGCAGGATAGACAGAGGGAACCTAGTGTTAAGACACTCCGTTCCCCACTTTCTGCCGAATTCGGCGGAACTTAACGCCGTGCTTTACCTCGACACCACAGCGAAGAAAATGGAAATATAATTTCCACTCCTCGAGTGGGAATCGAACCCACAACCAGTCGTTTACAGTCACACACTTGTGCCACTGCGCCACGACTGGACACATTTATTTGTATTACTTTAATATTTATTACATATACATACATACACAACAGCATTTTTATAATTCATAATAATTCAGGACGAAAGCCGATGGATCATAAATTTGCCAATCGTGTAATTAACGATCGACGATGTTATGTCTTAACTTGTTTTACGTCTCTATTACTGAGATCTCGTTAATGCTGATAATGTAGTTTATTTGAGTGTTTTCGCAACAGAACAGAACTGATCGTATGGGATTTATAGGCGGGTGATAGCTGGCAAATTGATTACGTATGGCCTAAGTGAAGTTGTGGGTGACATGGAAAGTATTAGACCTTACTTTTGGTTGAAAAATGCTGGTTTCTAGTGAAAAATATTTTTGAAAAGTTGTATAAACGTTTTTGAATGAAATAAAGACACATGTTTGGATTTATACACTTGTTACTTGATGGATGTAGATTCGAATTCGATTTCCTATTCTAACCTGAAAGAGCAGTGTTGGATTCAAATAAAACAAGGAAAGTGAAAGATTTTTAAACAATATTTTTAATAATTATTCCAACACATACGTTAATCTCATCTATTATAGCACAAAATAATGTAAGGCATACAAACACGATGATATAACTAAACATAAATATTACCTTTAATTATCAAACATTAAAACTAACCAATCAGATCGACTCTCACGTCCTATCAATCGCCTCTTCCTGCCCACTGTTCTGTCGCTAATGACTAATTACGTTTGTGGAATCCTTCTACGTCGACCTTCTATTATGTTCATCAAAGAAGTATTAATACAAGGCAAAACAAACCTTAAAGTTATTAAGGAACGAGACTGGAGAAAGTAATTATGACGTTCTGTAGTTGAGAAAACTGAAGAACCCTCATTAAGTGTTTAGCGTGACTTGTGAAAAGATCAACCAAGTTTGAACTTTATTTCTATGCGAAAAAGATCAAAATAATATGTAAATTTGAACTAACTTATGAAGAAACGTTCAGATAGATGCAGTCCGAGAAGGTTTCCTGTGCAAAGATATCGGTACGTAATGAGTTGAGTGCCATTCAAAATGTCATTATCTTGGTTGAGATCGCTGCGGCTTTGCATCCACCAATCTGTGTTTCGTTCTTGTGTTTGTTTTGTTCAACTATCTTTGATTTT
Organism: Dryas iulia moderata; assembly: GCA_019049465.1. Classification (NCBI taxonomy): domain Eukaryota; kingdom Metazoa; phylum Arthropoda; class Insecta; order Lepidoptera; family Nymphalidae; genus Dryas; species Dryas iulia. The sequence goes on along the minus strand of CM032424.1, from coordinate 16,071,325 downwards.
TATGTTTGTTACAATATTTTTACTGTATTTTTAGTGCTGTCTGTTTTATTTAATCGTTTGTTCGTTAAATTTAGTTTACGTTAAAGTTTAAGGGGTTGACATTTAAAAAAGTATTCATAGATTCGTTTTAACATTTGTTTCATATTTGGTTTTAACGCCTGAAATTCATCAGTGTAGGTTATTATTATTTCATGTAACTTTCAATATTTTACACTCATCACTTTACAAAAGCTTATTTGAGAGGGAGCGAGGCAGAACTTCGCGCTTTGTTTTAAGAACCAGAGCAAAGAAACGAAAATTTAAATATAATCATTCCCCCGAGTGAAAGTCGAACGCACAACCATCGCATTACAGTCAAATGCTGTCCCAATGCGCCACGATGGCACGGCACGACGACATTTACGATTATTTCAAATCATTTTCAAATAAATTAAAAACAATTGAATAGGGGCAGTCGTGGTGCAGTGGCACAAGCGTGTGACTGAAAACGACTGGTCGTGGGTTTGATTCCCACTCAAGGACTGGAATTATTTAATATTTCCATTTCCTTTGTTCAGGTATCAGAGGTAAAGCGCGGCGTTACGTTCTGCCGCTTAATGCGCAATGCCTCCGAATTCGGCGAAAAGTGGGGAACGGAGTGTATTAACACTAGATTCCCTCTACCTACCCTGCTGTGTGCGGGATACAGCGTGAAGCTAAAACAAAAAAAACAATTGAATATACAACACCTAAAAACAAATATTCTTTTATTCCAGGTTTGCTATTACCCACATTATAATAAACAATGTTAGTTTAAACATAAAGCTTAGATAGCTATGAATAGTTTACATTTCAGAGTATGCTGATATGATCCAGTTAGAACCTTAAGTCGACGCTGAACAGTTTGATAGATTATGTGCGGATAATCTTATTTATAGCTAAGTTAGCAGGTTTCCTGGCTTTGAGAGGAACTCTCTATACTAACGTTACTAGAATATAAGATAGATAAGGTGTAGATGTTAATAATCATGAATATTGGCATAATAAATAATGTTTTTTTTTTGTTTTTAGCTTCACGCTGTATCCCGCGCACAGCAGGGTAGGCAGAGGGAGCCTAGTATTAAGATACTTCGTTCCCCATTTTCCGCCGCATTCGGAGGCATTGCGTGTTGAGTGGCGGAGCTTAACGCCGCGCTTTACCTCGACACCAGAGCGAAGAAATTGGAAATATTAAATATTTTCACTCCTCGAGTGGAAATCGAACACACAACCAGTCGTTTACAGTCACACGCTTGTGCCACTGGGCCACGACTGGCCACTGTTAATATGTTTACGTGATTATATTCGACTAACTTGACTGACCAGTAAGGTTCGGTTTACTAGAATGAACAAATATTCAGCTTAGCTTAGTTTAAGTGAACCTAGTGTCAAGACACTCCGTTCTCCACTTTTTGTCCGAATTTGATATGTTACATGTTAAGAAATACTGACTTACCATATTTAAAACAGACATATTAATATTTTTTTTTTAAATTAATACAAAAAATCTAAGACTTTTCCAGCAAAAGGATCATTACAAATCTTACTCAAGCTTAACTTACATAAATTTCAACTAATTTCGAACTCAAAACCACCACCACTTCCAACCACTGAACCACAACGACATGCAATATAACTTACGAGGAGGTTAGAATACTTTTAATATCAATAAAACTGCATATAACCACTCTCCCCCGTCCACTCGCCCCAGGCCATTCGCCATTTTATACCAATCATTACTTTTAATATTCAATTAGCTGTAATCCAGATGAGATGACAGATTAACATAATTCATTAAGGAAATAAAGACTGTAACGTTTTTACAATCGCGTTTTGTTATTGCGGTAGAGGATATAGATGTAGTCGTTCGTATATGGGCCTGTTTTATATGACGTTTTAAGTGATTAGGTTTAATGGAAGTGTTCTTTGTGATTATAATAATATAGCATGGGTAGTTGTGGCACTAAGTGTGACTGTAAAGCGACTGGTTGTGGGTTCGATTTCCATTCGAATGATTATATTCAATTTATTGTCATTTCTTCGGTCTAATACCTAGGACATAGCGCGGCGTTGGGTTCCGCCGTTTAACACAGAACATTGTACTTCGGATGGAAAGTGTCTTGAGAATCAAGTGTCTTGACACTATGTTCTCCCTGAATATATATAACGGCTAGGCGGGAAAAAGCGCTTAGCTGCTAAAACAATGTTATATTGAAAAAGAAAAGACTTCCTTATTTAGCTTCATATGTTTAAAATTGTATTCAATTTGAACTTTATTCAAGGTACTATTTACGTCTTTTTACGGAATCGAACCCACAACCAGTCGTTTACAGTCATACGTTCGTTATTTATTTTTCAAAGATGTAATTACGAATAAACATCAGCCAATTCTGTAAATCTTCATAATTTTGAATTTTATAAATTTTTTTTCGGAATATTAATAGAATTTCATATAAAGGTAATAAAATAAAAAGTATGACGTCATAAACATCGTTAACTCACATTGAAGTTTAGTTCACGTAATGTGTCAACGAAGTGCGGCCATACAGGAAGAAATGCAAAATGATAATTGTCGATAAAAATGCACGGAATAGCGACAGTGTTGTTGGGAACGACTTGTGACTAGAGGCACTGTGGGTTTTGATATTGACGGACAGAAATATCTTTGTTGCTTTAAAAATATAACATATAAGTATATGTAAATGTATGTCTACCTTCAATCGAAAATCTTGACGTTAGAGAAGTTATAATAATAATTATATTTAAGAATTCTGAGACTTTTATATAATTACATATTCATATATGTGGCCAGTCGTGGCCCAGTGGCACAAGCGTGTGACTGTAAACGACTGGTCGTGGGTTCGATTCCCACTCAAGGAGTGGAAATATTTTATATTTCCATTTCTTCGCTCTGGTATCAGAGGCAAAGCTCGGTTAAGTTCCGCCACTGAACACGGAAAGCCTCCGATTTGGTCGGAAAGTGGGGTACGGAGTGTATTAACACTAGGTTCCCTCTGCCTACCCTGCTGTGTGCGGGATACAGCGTGAAGCAAATAAATAAGATACATATACCAACAAAAGTAGAATTTCCATAAATATAAAAAAATATATATCCCCAACTTCCATAAGCCATGGTGAGTCTACCCGTAAATAATATGACTAGTATCTTGGTCGTTCGCCGTGTAATGTGCGCATTGCGACGCATTAAAACGCCTACTCGCTATTCATTTCGCTATTAAATATTATTCATACTCGAAATACGAATGTTTATGATACTTTTGCTACAAATTATTCGTTGGATACGAATGGGTTCAAAGATTTTAATTTTTAATTTTAATGATCTGTTTTGTAGGTTGTCGGTATTAAGGATTTTTGGTAGTGATTTTGTGAGATTTTCATGTAAAATATAATATCAGTAATAGCAAGTATAGATATTATAAGAAAGACGATCAGTTTTAGGAAAGGTGTTTTAAGATGTATATAAATAAGACTAAATTCTTTACATTAAGTAAATTTAAACTAAACATTGACTATTTATCACACATCTATTACTATTTATCATTAAAGTAAAATAGACAAGTTTTTAACATAATGTTTGTTATCTCTACGCTTTATTCATAATGCATACCTCCTTTTTCGATTCTTCCACTATGAATCAATCTTCTCATATCGCATATATTATATACTTGCCTTTCCCTTCAGTATCATTTCAACTGAACTTTTGAAGGTCAGCTGAGGTATATCTCTCATTACATTTTGCACTTTGTATTTATTAAGTTCCAACACAGAAGAAGATTATAAAGGTATTTATTTATCGATTACCAGTCGTGGCGCAGGGGCACATAAGGGGGACTGTAAACGTAACTGATTGTGGGTTCGATTCCCACTTGAAAGATGTCGAGGCAAAACAAGACGTTAAGTTCCGCAACCTCACACACAGTGCCTTCTGGAGGCAATGTTTTCAGCGGAAAGTGGAGAACGGAGTATCTTAACACTAGGTTCCCAACAAGAAATGCTATCTAATACGGCATAGTAAAAGTAAAACTTCAATAAATATCCTAGTAACCCATAAAACCCCCATCGCGAGGTACTAACCGATGGAACGACGCATCTAATTCTAAGATTCTGTAGTATATTTATTTACTCACACGATACAATTTACATATAAAAATCAATTCAATTTGCAGCGCACCGCTTTCCTTGGGATTAAGGCTATAACCCCGGGGGTGGGGAGTTCTACAATAATCCCCATAAATCCTTTTTATATTCATCCACCTTGAGATTGTGAAGTAAACAGCGTTTACTTTCACTTATTTATTTTATTGATTGTATTTTTCAAGCATTTTTTTTAGCTTCACGCTGTACCTTGAAGCAAGGTAGGGAAAGGGAACCTAGTGTTTAAGACACTCCGTTCCTCACTTCCCACCAAATTTGGAGGTATTGCGTGTTAAGTGGCGGAACTTAGCGCCGCGCTTTGCCTCAACAATAGAGCGAAGAAACTGGTCAACTTATATTATATATTAGGTATATTAGATTGAAATGCTTATGATAAATCTAATTAATTAAATATTCTGACTGTTGTCTGAGTTCTGGTTGTAAATTCAATTGGTTGTAGTTTCGTTTCTCATTCGGTGGAATGATAATAATTTAAAAAAGACATTTAAAGAAAACGTATAAAAATTTGAACGCAGCGGGATTCGAACCCACTGAGCTGCTCAGTGGTGAGAGCGCCTGAACGGTATTCAGGAGGCGCGGGTTCGAATCCCGCTGCGTTCAAATTTTTATACGTTTTCTTTAAATGTCTTTTTCAATTTTCCTAAGTGTAGACACCACTTTAAAAAATGCTTAAAAGTAGATAATAATTTAATTATTTTTATTTTCTTTGCTAAGATGAACAAGACATAGCGTTGAATTTCACCACTGAACCTGGACACTTGACATTAGGAAGGGAAGTGGAGAACGGAACGGAAAAAGCATGAAGCTGCTTTTTTAAATTTAATTAGTAGTGTATTGCGACTATGATCCAGACTTAAGAACTTTTTAGAACGTTATATAAGAATAGTTTTTTATATATTAGTTTTTTGTGTTACGATTGTGTGAAAACGTTTAAAATATACATAGAATCTGAGTCTTGAAAGTGATCTACCTACTACTTCACATAGCCCTGATTTAGCGATATTTTGTGAATAGAAAGGGAAAGTGAAAATTTTTTTAAGCATAATTCCACCATCGGCCTAGAGAAATCGAATTCACAACCAGTTAAGTTTACAGTCAGATGCTGTCACACTGTGCCACGACGGCTTTTACATATAAAGCTTAAGAATTACACATTAAAACCTATTTTAGTTTATATTTTAGTTAACATTTTCAACTGAACATAATATTTGAGTAAACTAGATAAGTTCCTCTCTGTAATGCGCACTTTGTATTCATATGCGGCGGAGTCGCTGCACGATGGTCTGTCATATATTTATTGCGAATTCCTCACCTTGGACTTAAAATATTTAATATACTGAAAATTATTAATATGGAGATATTTATTTGTACGTATATAAATATCATAGATTGTGTATTTTATTATATTTTTATTTTTATATTTATGCTTTATTCTTTGTGGTTACGGTTTTTTAATACAAATATTAAAACATTACACTGGCGAATTTTGCATATATCTAGAGCAAAGTAGGAGGAAGTAGGTTCAATTCTCACTTAGAAGACGTGTATGATTTCATTCCTGAATTCCTGGTCGGCTATCTTAAAGGGTAAAGTTAGTAAAAGTGGAGCGGCAATCTAATACAAGTTATGAATATAAGAGTGTTACGATACATTGTTCTCCATTTTTCGCCCATTTTTGCATATACTTCGCATAAAGTGACGGAACTTAACACCACACCTTATCTCGTTAGAAAAATAAATAACAATAGTTATTTTTTAAAAAGACTGAAACATCGTATTAAGAGTAGAGAAGCAATTCCTTAGCATTCTATAGATTCATTGTGCAGGCACATGATGGATATCGTTTAGTTGAAAAAGGAACTCTAAACATGTGACATGCAACAAAAGAATAGGCTTAAAAACCCCCTTAACGTAGATATTAACGCTTACCCTTATCCAAGCTCTGCAACTTATCAAATTTATAATCAAGTTTATAGTATATTCCTTAAATAAAATAAAGACGAAAAAAAACGTAGAAAAGTAATAAAATGATATAAACTCTAACCTATCCGCTCCACGATGGCCATGTTCTCATAATTTGCAGTTTGTATTCATGCGCGGGCGAGTCGCGACACGCCGCTCCGTCATCTCTATTATATTTATTACGCATTCTTACTTAAAAGGTATAGCTTAGGTCTTAATATGTCCTGGATTAGGGCTTGGAAAAAAATTACTTTTAGCTTCACGCTGTATCCCGCACACAGCAGGGTAGGCAGAGGGAATCTAGTGTTAAGACACTCCGTTCCCCACTTTCTGTCAAATTTCGGCATTACGTGCTAAGTGGCAGAACTTAACGCCGCGCTTTGCCTTGATACCAGAGTAAAGAAAATGAAAGCATTAAATATTTCCACTCCTCAAATGGGAATCGAACCCACAACCAGTCGAGTTACAGTCACACTTTAGTGTCACTGCGCCACGGTTGGCCTCTAAATTATTTGTAGGTTATATTAGTTTTTTTTTTTAATAGCTTCACGCTGTATCCCGCACACAGTAGGGTAGGCGGAGGTAACCTAGTGTTAAGACACTCCGTTCCCCACTATCCGCCGAATTCGGAGGCTTGCGTGTTAAGCGGCAGAACTTAAAACCCGCTTTACCTCGTCACCAGGGCGAAGAAAACGGAAATAATAAATATTTCCACCCCTCAAATGGGAATCGAACTCACAACCAGTCGAGTTACAGTCACACTTTAGTGTCCCTGCGCAACGGTTGGCTTCTAAATTATTTGTAGGTTATATTAGTGATTGGAATATATTCAATGTCTACGATTTCTAACGGAGAAAGGAGTGTCTTGACATTAGGTTTTGTCTACGGTTCTGAGCGAGAAAAGGCGTCAAGCTATATATATTGGGAATAAGTTTCTTTTATGATGCATTGATGTATATATGAAAATTTAGACGATAATTATTTTATTACGCAGAATTTCACTTTTCCCAAATATATTTCACATATTTGCCTGATAATAATGAATCAAAATGTAAATGCTGAGCATCATTATATTGAATGTTACGTCCTATTAATATAACTAAATAAGTACGTTTTAAATAAGTTACATTCAAAATTTAAAGCTTACGTAATTTGTAGTGTAAATTATTGACAATAATATTAAATTTTATGACAGGAAAATAAGAAATTATAATATATTAACATTTTAGAGTAATCCACATTGGTATAAAAATATTTTTATTAAACGTATAAATATTTGAAGGCAGAGTAAACCGTACCTACGCTTCTTTGACACGGTCCATGCGCTCTGATCGCTAAGCCCTCGGCCCAGTCCTAAAACTTAAAGCCTAAATCAGTTCACGTTTGAACGTGTTCTAAGTTTTTTTTTAATTTCAATGTAATTTGATTAAGAGATATTTAAAGAAAACGTTTAAAAATTTGAACGCAGCGAGATTTGAACCCGCGCCTCCTGAATACCGTCCAGGCGCTCTCAACACTGAGCCATGCGTTCTACTAGCCGCTGCGTCGAAAATCTTTTACGCTTTATTACAACTTACTATTTTTTCCTAAGTGTGGAATAACACTTTAAAAATGTTTAAAAGTGATTAAGAGATCTTTTAACACTTAATGAAAAAAGTTAAAGGGATAGCTATACCATACATATAAACTATAAACTAAGTAAATCATATACATTTCATAATTTAACTAACAAAAGAAATATGCATTTACATTCTTAATAAACAAATATTCAAAGAAATTCACAAAGAAATTTGAGTAAATTACATGTTTCAAATGATACTACTTATAAGGACGATGGCACATGGCTCTGTTCTTATACTGTATACATTCATACATATATAGACAGACTAGCGGCCCGCTCGCGGTTTCGCCGCGTGAACTAAATAGCTATTTCAGTATATTGCAACCTTCCGGGGTGGATTTTTAAAAAATAAAATAGCCTATGTTTAGCCTTTGATTATCAAGTATATTTATGCCAAAATTCATAACAATCGGTCAAGCGGTGTAGATTTTTCATATAAACTTTCATCCATTCAGAGGTTGATTTTTGAAAAAATATATTAGACCTATGTGAGACCCAGTCAATTTAACTACTTTCATTCTAAATTTCTTCCAAATCGCACCAGTAGATTAGCCGTGAAATCGTGACAGACAAACACACAGACATTCGCATTTATAATATAAGTATAGATATGGATACAAGCAATCAGGTTGGGAGCTATATATTTACATAAATAATAAAAAAGCGTATCTGTCCGAGGGGGTCCGCTGTTATCGTTGTCCGACTATTAACTTATGAAAATAAGCTACAATAACACATTGTTTATTTTCCGTTATGCTTTGCCAGTGAAATTTGCGATGGACAAGGATTTGGCTGTGATTCTCAAAGTGTGGTGTATTTTTTTTCCAACTTTACTCTTTTTACCCGCGACGGAACGGCGACTGTATATGTGTTTGGGGTGAGAGGTTGTTTGTTTGTTTGTTTGTTTGTGTGTTTGTGCAAATTACTATGTCAATTGTTTCCAAAACTATAAGTCCGTTTTTGATACGCTTTTCTATGATAGGTTTAGCTTCAATTGGCGTATATTCTTAGATATGTTTTATTGCCTTAACTCACCAGGGGGCGCTGCAGTAAGCATTTTACGTGAAAACGAATGTTTTCAATTATCTCAAAAAATAATAGTCTGATTTCGATACGACTTTTAGTGGTAGATTCAAGTTTAATTGGCGGATGTTCTTAAATATGTTTTATCGTGTCAAACCACCAGGGGGCGCTGCAGTAAGCATTTGTTTGTACTTTTTTTGTATTTATTTGTCTAAAACCAAAACTACTAATCCGATTGAAAAGAGTTTTCGGAAAAAGATTCAACTTTGACTGGTGCATATTTTAAGATTTTTGTTTTTTTGTTACGGGGAAAGCTCACCAGGGGGCGCTGCAGTAAACATCTGTTTATGCAAATCAAAAACTACTAGTCCAATTTAGATGAAACTTTCAAGAGTAGGTTCAGGCTTAATTGGTGCGTCTTTTCATATATGTGTTATGGTGAGCACTCATCAGGGGGCGCTGTAGTAAGCATTTGTTTGAGTTTTTTTTGTGTAAAACCAAAATTTTTCTTGTATTTATTTGTCTAAAACCGAAATTACTAATCCGATTGGATAGAATTTTCAGAACTAGATTCAGCTTTGCTTGATGCATATTTTAAGATTTTTGTTTTTTTGTTACGGTGAAAATTCACTAGGGGGCGCTGCAGTAAACATTTGTTTATGCAGAGTAAAAACTACTAGTCCGATTTAGATAAAACATTCAACGATAGGTTCAGGTTTTATTGTTGCATCTTTTCATATATGTGTTACAGTGACCACTCACCAGGGGGCGCTGCAGTAAGTACATTTGTTTGTGCAAAACTAAAACCACGACTCCGATTTGAATGCAGTTTTCAGTGATAGATTCAAATTTACTTAGTGCATATTTTCATATATATGTCATGTATGTTTACTTAGTTCATATTTTCATGTATGTGTCAACTCTCTAGGGGGCGCTGCAGTAAGTGGCTGCTTCAATTTTTTTGTGTAAAACCAAAACGACTTGTACGATTGTAAAGAGTTTTCAGTATTAAATTCCGCTTTGCTTAGAGCATGTTTTTAAATTTATATTACAGCGACAAGTGACCAGGGGGCGCTGCAGTAAAATTATTGTTTGTGCAAAGCTAAAATGACGAATTCGATTTGGATGCAGTTTCAATGATAAGCTCAAGTTTAGTTAGTGAATGTTCTTGGATATGCTTAATCGTGTTAACTCACCAGGGGGCGCTGCAATAAACATTTGTTTGTAATATTTAAAACAAAACCACAACTACTAGTCCGATTGGGCAGAGTTTTTAGTATTAGATTTACCTTTACTTGGTGTAAGTTTTTAGGTTTTTTTTTACTTTAAGAACTCACCAGGGGGCGCTGCATTAAACATTTAATTATGCAAAGTTAACACTATAAGTCCGATTTGGATGAAGTTATCAAAAATAGGATCAGGCTTAATTAGCGCGTGTTCTCGTATCTGTGTCGTGGTGACACCTCACCAGGGGGCGCTGCAGTGAGCATTTACTTGTATTTTTTGTGTGAAACCTATTTAGATGCGGTTTTCTGTGATAGGTTTAGGTTTAATTGTTGCGTGTTTTTATATGCCATATCACGAACTACCACGGGGAGCCCCAGTAGAAATTAGTTTGTTCAAAATCAAAATCAGGTGCTGTAATAAGTATTTGATAACCAGAAAGCATTGGGCTTATAATTTCTTTTGGATTTGCATGAAGATTAATTATAAAGTATTTCGAAATTATGTAATAATACATAATATGTATCTATTCACTTTAAAAAGTTTAAAATAAAAAACAAAATTAAAAATTTTGAAAAAACCCACGACGGTTTAATTGTAATTGAAAAAGGATAAAATAACTAGAAATCCCCCGCCTAAAAGAATATATGTAACGAGATAATGGGGACAACTTCGTCGGGGGCTGCCAGTTGCAACCTCTATTTTAAATATAGTAGCTAACAGTATAGATTTCGTTCCTAAAGTTTTTAAAAGGAATATCAGTTATCAAAACGGTAAATTCATATTAATATTTTATTTTTTTCCCAAACCTGTTTTAACAGCATGAAAACCTAGGAGAACTTAGGAAATTTAAAGTAATGGCAGCTCCGACGAAGTCGTCCCCATCATCTCGTTACATATATTCTTTTAGGCGGGGGATTTCTAGTTATTTTATCCTTTTTCAATTACAATTAAACCGTCGTGGGTTTTTTCAAAATTTTTAATTTTGTTTTTTTTTATGGCATAGTCATTGTATTGAGTGAAGAGCTAGTAAATTTTGATTATTTTACACACGATATCAATAAAACAATTAAATTAAACAGATATTTTTTAGCTTTACAATTTATTCTGTATTGTAGGGTTGTAGTTAAAAAGAAGCTAGTATCTAGGAGATGTGTTCTCCACTTTTTGCGTTAATTTGGGACATTGTGTGTTGTGTAGCGAACGTCGCACTCTTTCTTGCTGCAGCAGAAAAACAAAAATAAATAAATAAATATACTCTCTAAATCCATTTAAAAATTAAATACATAAAAATCTATAGTCCTAATAACCATCATCAATTATTAGAACTTTTAGTTTAAATTATAATTTATCAATCGGTATAGATCGGTAAATCTCTGTCTAGTTGAGAATGGTTCATATTTTAATAATCTTTATATGAAATACTCTGAATAATCTCATGTTACTTAAAATTAAAATATTCATTTGGTCATTGTGGCGCAATGGGATAGCGTCTGATTGTAAGCGCGTCGGTTGTGAATTCGATTCCCAATGATTATATTTAAATTTCAAAAAAAAAATAAATAGCTTCAAGCTGTATCCCGCACACAGCAGGGTAGGCAGAGGGAACCTAGTGTTAAGACACTCCGATCCCCACTTTCCGCCGAATTCGGAGGCTTGCGTGTTAAATGGCGGAACTTAACGCCGCGCTTTACCTCGACACCAGAGCGAAGAAAATGGAAATATAATTTCCACTCCTCGAGTGGGAATCGAACCCACAACCAGTCGTTTATAGTCACACTCTTGTGCCACTGGGCCACGACTGGCCACAAATTTCATTTCTTTGTTATTGTTTTTAAGACAAATTTCGGCTTTGAGTTCCTCCACTTAAAAGGCAATGTCAAGATTTTAGGCGGAAAATGTCTTGATGAAGCACTCTCTGTCCCGCAATGCTGGAAAAAGCGTCCAACTGCAGGTTGAAACTGCTCAAGAAATTCTATGTATTTATAAAAAATATATACAAAAAGTTAAGAGATTAGGAGGTTAGCAAATTAAATTCTTAGTAATCTTGTCTTGCTCAAAATTTAAAAAAATATAAGTAAATAAACAGCCAAAAAGATTGAGAAGCTATACAAAGATTTTCAAATAAGACGTATGGTAGACGACGCGAGCCCACATCGGGCGCCACTCGCCGGACATGACGTGTTGTCACTATAAACAAGATGGACTCTCGTCTATAGAGTCGTATGATAACATTAAATTACGGGAAAGAGTTTTTGTGTATACAGATTTTGTAAGGGTTGTATTTTTTGAAGGAATCATTTCTTAATTTTTTGAGGCCAGTCATGGCGCAGAGGCACAAAGTGTGACTGTTGCGACTGGTGGTTGGTTCGATGTGAAGGATTTAAATATTTAATATATCAATTTCTTCGCTCTTGCGTCGATGGAAAGAACGGCGTTAAGTTCCACCACTTAATACATATTACCTCCGGAATTCGGTGGAAAGTGGGGAATGGAGTGACTTAACACAAAAAAAACCAAAAATCTTAATACATTTTTGATTTGCTTATAAATTTGGTTACTTTCTAAGCCATTTCTAAATTTGGAAGTTTAAATCTAGCTAAAATATCTGAAACGTTCTATATCTTAGCTAGTCAGAGAGAACTGTCACAATCAAAACTTCACGTGCCATCCGGAATTGAGACATTGCGTGTCATCGTATTTTCAAAGACGCTGTCCGACTGCGACACAAAGCTCTGAAGTAATAGGTCCCGTAGTGCTTAATTATTGTTTTGTTAAAAAATTTTTACAGTTTCATTATTATTTTGATGAATTTTATTAAACTTTTTCTTAAAGATTTATGTAAGTTATACATTAAATAATTTCCATAATTTTGTGAACAAATTATATTTCCTCATTATATATTAATTTAAAAAAAACAAATATTTTATAATTTAAAAAATCAAAAAACTAAATATTTTTAAAAAATCATATACAATAATTTAAAAAAATCTTATTTAACTAAACACTAACCTAACTTTCATTTACAATAGCTCCTCTAAAACATAAGAAACAATGATACATCAATAAACACAGCGCCGACGCTATAAATATGAATGTCTCAGCGGGTATGAATTACAAACCGACCTGCACCCTACAAATAAACATTACATTTGGTAGAAAACATTCAAAAATGCCCGACAAAAACCCCGTGAAATCTCGACCCACCTCATAAAACACGTGAAAATCCTTAACACTTGCCATTCAGATATTCTTATACAGTGTTGCAAAAAGTTGAATATTCTTTGAGAATTTATAGTATATTTTTGTAAGTATTCGGCTTTTCCTAAGCCATAAAAGTATATTGTGCGTCTGTAAACGTAGGCGGCTGTTTGTCACCATTTGCATGGAGATGTTGATGCTCACAAATAATAAGGGACGATTGGTCTTTCGAATGGTGGTTCGAATTCGGTGTGTGTTTACGTTTTTTTAATATTTATTTATGTTATAGATGTGGTAATAATAAATGATATGACAATTTTATTTGAGATTTTACTGTGAGAAAATATAGTTTGAGTTAAATCGATTAAATGGTGTTTTGGAAGTTTAATTTGATCTAATAAAATTTGATATTTGATCTTCTTTAAATTTGACCTTTTTAGAAAAAATGCTCTGGCGGTCTTAATTTCCACTATTGTACTCGCAATGTCTGGAATTTAGCTGGAAAGCAGAGAACAGGATGTTCTAATACTAGATTTGAAGCTGCAAATTCTGTTTCTCTCTTTAATAATTTCTTGAATGGTTTCGTTAATACTTATATACAGATTGTTAATAAATTTAACATGCTAATTTGGTCACATTGAATATAATTTCATTAATTTAGTCAAAATTTAATTAATTATTTCAACCAAATTTATTTCTTCTTTTCACATGTCTTAATATATTTTCTCTTATTAATATTTTATTAAATCCACCCATTTGTATGTTCATCATAGCAACAGTTACCAACAGTCCCCTTTGCATATAAAACAAAACATACCCATATACATATATATTTATTAAATTAAATTATCATAATATACTAATTTTGTTTAAGCAAATCACAATATATTTCTAAGTAACTCGAGCGTATAACAAGTAGCATTTGAATGCACGAACTAACTCTTCAGCGATTTAGCATAAGCGTTACTCAGTGGATATCTTAATCAGCCCCTCTTGTCTTTATTTACAACGTAGCGAAGTAATCTGGAGTAAAGAGGGGAAAAAAAAACTATTGTATCGCGAGGTTTCGAAGATATTCATTAGAGTTTATCCGTCGGAATGAATGGAATGGAACGAAAGGAGGTGCAGATTACAGATGCGGATTTGGGTACTTGAGAATTAGTTTTTTTTTTAATTTAATTTAATTTATTTTTTTATATGTTATTGGGTTTTTTTATCGTTTTCGTGATGATAATGATTATGTTACATATTTTAATATTTTTTTCTATGTATTGTGCGGTTTCTTTAACACAACACCTGTCTATTATCAATTTAACAAAGAAATAACTAAAATACACGTCCCCATTTTTATTTATTTTGGTGATAATTAATTTTTGAATGTAAAATGATATATTTGAATTTACTATCAAAAGCGGGTAAATCCCATAAGCCTGTAATATATTTTATGGGCAATGCATCGGATTTTATTCAACTATTTACCTTTTAGGTTACAAGAATGTTACATTGCTTGAATTAAAATTTGTCTTGTTACTTAGGTCTAAAAAGAGCAGAGTATATACAGTTTTCTAATCAACAGCACTGTTGCAATAAAAAAAACAAAATCACATTTACTATACATCAAAATCCGTCTCTGTTCAACAAAAGTCCTTGATTCCACTAAAAAGGGTAGCTGTACGCGACGCACGTCCCGCCTTAGAGCTTCGGCCCAAAAAATTATATAAATAGGTGATAAATGTAGAGTGCCCTAAATATTACTGTTAAGCCAAATGGTCATGTCTAATCAAATTTTTTGCAACCATACACGCAAATCAGGCTTATGGTGTAGTTGTTGTAATTTAGGGCTGGTCGTCCCATGAAAGACCACCGATGAAAGTGGATGCCAAGAGCAATAAGGGAGAAATACTGTCCTAGGGATTGTACTTTGCATATAGAATATTTGTTATAAGAATTTATTTAGTAAGAATGTTTATATTTAAATTAGAAAACATATTTTTATTGGAACTAATGTTATTTTTAAAAAACATGGGACTCGACACCATTCAATTAGAAACCGCCCCCTGACCACCAATTTGCCTCACGTTATATTATATATATATATAAGCTCTATTTATTCTTACATTGAAATTCTTATACGCTCGTTAAAACTTACTTTTTCTAAATTAAACTCAATACAGAATTAAAAATATTAATTGATTTCCTTTTTACGTCATAATGCATCTCTCTTTTCTTCGTTTTCCACACATTTAAAAATATTTCTTGTAGTGTTAGCCAACTCGATAGTACGGTTTGCTTGACTCAATCGGGAATATCTTATCATATCATATGTCATAAGCATAAATTAGTAGTAAATAATATGACAATCACAAAATGAAGCATTAGCTTGTTATACTAAATTAAATTCATTCGACTTTGAAATATTTATTTAAATGGCATTATTCTTATACTAAATTAAATTCATTAACTTTGATATATTTCTTTAAATGGAACATGAATAACTCATGGCATTAGAATTCAAAATATTTTTTTTATATATCTTTATTAAAGAACTTATTGCAAAAACAGTAACATCTAATTAAATCTATACATAATATATAAAAATATTATTTTCAAAAATAAAACAAAAAACCAAAAACTGAACAAAAACAACTATAATAACCTCTTATTTAAGCCAATTCAATATGTTTTATCTAAAAAAAAATCATTATAAATATTAGAATGTCAAAGGAAACAACAATAATTTGTATACATATACATATATTGAAACATATTAATTTTACATGTTAATATGACTATCGACCATTAGCAAGTTAGTGAAGCCCGCAACGGTGTCGCTGTGTCCGAAACAGTTGAAACATCCGCTTAGTTTACACTTTCCACTCCAAAAGTCGCCTGCTGGTGACACCAATTGACCTGCAAATTGATAGACATGACTTGAAATAATCATTTTAAAACTATTAATATTAAATTTGCCTTAGTTATAAAAATATCATTTATTTACACTGACATTTATAGCATTTTTTTTAGCTTCACGCTGTATCCCGCACACAGCAGGGTAGGCAGAGAGAACCTAGTGTTAAGACACTCCGTTCCCCACTTTTCATATTAAACATACATATAAAATGATTATTATTTTATGTACGATGATACGTATTGAGATATTTATGTATATGTTAATGCTCGAAGGTAAATAATTTAATCCTGTTATAAAAAAAATGGAGATTAAGTGTTGAAATTTAATTTCTATGAAATTTAAGTAATGTAAAAATATCCCTATTTTCTGTGTCAATGTGGCACCAGGTATAATCAACAAAGCAGCAGCTTCACGTTTTAGCCCTCATAGTGTGGTAGTTGGAGAATCTAGTGTTGAAGCACTCTGTCCTCCACTTTCCACACGAAATCGGCATTTTGCGTGTTGAGTGGAAACTTTGTCGCTTTGTCTAATCTTTGTCCCCGAGTGGGAATCGAATCCACACCTGATGACCATCACAAGTACATAACAGCAAATAACCATCAGTCAGACACTGCCCAACTGTTTCAAGACAGCTTAAATCAAGACAATATTAATATTTTAATCTTTTTTTTTAGCTTCACGCTGTATCCCGCACAAAGCAGGGTAGACAGAGGGAACCTTGTGTTAAGACACTCCGTTTCCTACTTTCCGCCGAATTCGGAGGCTTGCGTGTAGAAAATGGAAATATAATTTCCACTCCTCGAGTGGGCATCGAACCCACAATCAGTCGTTTTCAGTCACACGCTTGTGCCATTGCGCCACGACTGGCCACAATAAAATAATACAATTAAAATGTTGTAAGTAATATTTAGATAATACAATTAAATGTACTGTCTTCACATTCATCAGTCTGTATCGATGATTAGACAAAGGTCGCAGTGACTCGTGGACGCGCCCGTGTCCGTGGACTGTGAGCCAGTGGGCCGCAAACTGAGATCTGCCCGTGACGGCCGAGTGGACTATCATTTTGGGTGTTCATTAAATTGTTACGATTTTGTGTTTGCTGATCACTTTTTGCCATTTTTCGATATGTAAATAGTCAATATCAATATTTTTAGACGAAATATTTTTAAGTTAGAGGTGGTAGTGGTACGGTGACTGTACTGTAATCAGTGGGATGATCGTAATTTAGCCGTTGTGACTTTCTCGTTATACGAAAAAAGAACAATTTTTAAAAATATATGTCTATATTAATAATATCGAAGTGAAGTAGCCAGTCGTGGCCAGTCGTGGCCCAGTGGCACAAGCGTGTGACTGTAAGCGACTGGTTGTGTGTTTGATTCCCACTCGAGGAGTCGAAATATTTAATATTTCCATTTTCTTCGCTCTGGTGTGGAGGTAAAGCGCAGCGTTAAGTTCCGCCACTTAACACGCAATGCCTTTGAATTCGGCGGAAAGTGGGGGACGGAGTGTCTTAACACTAGGTTCCCTCTTCCTACCCTGCTGTGTGCGGGATATAGCGTGAAGGTAAAAAAGAAAAAGAAGAAAAGTAAAGTAGGTATTTATACCAATATAAAAGTTAAAATGTGCAAATCATTATTCGATTCATACCTTAACTGACGTAATGTTTACATTTAATTTAAAATATGTTAACTTCTAATTATAAATAGGTATACAGAGGTCATTTAGGCGTAGTGGTACAGTGTCTGACACTAAGCGCATTCGTTGTTTTTTTTTTCGACTGTGGAGTGTGCTGTTGGCCAGAGTGGCCTCGACAGCGTCATCGGGTTTTGGGAGAGGCTGAGCTATATGAGCTCTGACCTTGGCTTGGAAAACCTTACTTGTAAAGTCATCAATTTCCACTCAGTGAAATGATTATAATTTAATTCAACATATTTCAATTTGAAAGACATTTAAAGAAAACGTGTAAAGATTTTCCTAAATGTGGAATAACACTTTAAAAATGTTTAAAAAATATTTCAATTTCTCTGTTC
This sequence comes from Dryas iulia moderata, assembly GCA_019049465.1. Classification (NCBI taxonomy): domain Eukaryota; kingdom Metazoa; phylum Arthropoda; class Insecta; order Lepidoptera; family Nymphalidae; genus Dryas; species Dryas iulia. Next base: position 16,053,156 of record CM032424.1, on the reverse strand, counting down.
TGGTCAGTAAGACATCGCGGCGTTAAAGTGCGTTTTTCAACAAACAATGGGCAATATTTTGGGCGGAAAGTGGAGAACAGAGTGTTTTAACACTAAGTTCCTTCTGACTACCCTGCTATACAAATCAAATAATGAAATTTAGTAATTATAAATATTTTTCAAGTGGGATTTGAACCCATACCCGGTCACTTATAGCCAGGTATATTTTAACTATAATAAGAAAGTTCTAACACACTCAATTTCCTCTAAATCACAAAGCTTTTATCACAAATGAAACTTTTGTTTTCCACTTTATGTAGTTAGTGTGTCATCGTGGTCGTGTAGCGTGTAATTATTGGCGATTATCTTTATCATCGCTGCTTGTTACTGCCTAATGTTACCGGGGAAATTAGACTATTGTGGCGTAGTTGGGTAGATTGAAGGTAGAATGGGTGTGGGTTCGATTATCATTCGAAAAAAATATTATATGAAAAATGTACTCATTTCTTTGATATTTCACTAGATGAAAATAAAAAATTACATATCTTAAAACTAAGAGTACTTAGAAGCAGAAGAAGTATCTTCTGCTACTTGTGAGAAAAGCTTGAAGCTGACAAAAAAATAAACTTAATAAGCATTAAAAATATTTGTAATTGTATTTTAAAAAGATTTAGATTTTTACAAAATTTAAGTATTCTTAAGGGAAACAAAACATAAACGTAGCAGAACTCGAGTCTCCTTAGAAACAGTGTAACGTTCGAGTCCCAATCACTTTCAATACAAAAATTAAAATATTTTTATACCTTTTCCTATTTTTTTTTTCACATTCTAAGTACTTGAACAATACTTAGTTAATATATACGCGTGATCTACGTGGCTGTTTCGGTATATTGCAACCCTCGGTGGTGGATTTTTGAAAAATAAAGTAGCCTATGTTTAACTTTAGATTATCAACTATATATGTATATGCCAAAATTCATTACAATCGGTCACGCGGTTTAGATTTTTTATATAAACTTAATCCCCTATTTCAACCCTTTAGAGGTTGATTTTTAAAAAACTAAATAGCCTTTGTTAGACCTAGTCATTTTTATTATTTTCATTCTAAATTTCATCCAAATCGGACCAGTAGATTAACCGTGAAAGCGCGATAGACCAACACACAGAAATTCGCATTTATAATATAAGTATGAATATTTTAAGTAGAAATATTATATTATTTATTTTCCACTACTTTCATCGACTTCAAAGTTAGTTATTTTTTGGAATTTTGTCACACCACCAGATTTTGAAGTCCATGTTTTTTCTGTCCTTCCTTTTTTTATTGAGATTTTTTTGGTTATTTTAACAAGTCAGTACACTTCCCATATACCCCCTGTGTTTAGTCAAATAGCAAAAAACTGCACCACAATTACCTACGTTTTCTATATAGTTTCATACTAAAAGAAACCACCGCAGCAGCGTAATACGTCACTATAGGAAATCAGCGCATCTGGCAGCTCCGATCCAAATGCTATGAATACCTACCACGCCGCTGTAAAGTTTTCATCGCTGTCATAACATCTGTTTCTTAGAACATTACATGTATGGTATATGATGTCTTTTTTCTTTTTCATTTTTTAGAAATTTATATTCTATTATTATTGTTTTTATAATGACTAAGTAATTATAGCTAATAGGGGTATCCAGATTAAACTATGCAAAAGTGATGTTACAATCCCGCTCCTCATCGGAGCAACATAATAAGACTAATTTATCATTACTTTTAAACATTTTTTTTAATGTGTTATCCCACACTTAGGGAAATTGAAAAAGACATTTAAAGAAAACGTATAAAAATTTGAACGCAGCGGGATTCGAACCCGCGCCTCCTAAATACAGTTCAGGCGCCCTCACCACTGAGCTCAGTGTCTTTTTTTAATTTATCATTAGTTTTATTATGTTCAAATTATATTATTTTCGCGATTTTTTGAGTCGTCAGTCCTCTAGAGCGAAAAATAACTGGAAAGTGGAGATGAAAATATTGTAACATCATTTTCTCTCTGCTTACCATTATGTAAGAGAAAAATAAATAATACTTGTTTCAATCGTGAATTTTAAAGTTATACTACTCGTATTGTGATTTTTGTGTGCAAATTCTTATTATTTATATAATTTTTACTCAAACCCCTCGTTCTTTCCTGCAAGACAAGGTAATCAGACCGTTCTCCCTTTTCTGTTAATAAATGAGATAATACCCGTTGAGTGGTGGAACTTAACGCTGCATTTTATCGGGCCATAACGGAAAAACTGTCAATAATTTAAATATCGTGACTCTTCCAAGAATCGAACCCTTAACCTACGCCATTCACTGTCCCACTGCGCTACAATAACCCCAATTTACATAATGACCTCATAAATACAGCATTGTCTCATACCTTCTATAAATAATAACATTATTTTATTCACGAGATATTACTAATATCAATTTCTAAGCCCATCAACCTGTCACCGCCGGCATTAAAGCGTTCCACTCTTAATTATATTAATCTACCTGGTAGAACCACTATTTGTCTTACATCACTTTGTATGAAGGGGTCTCGTAAGTGTATCAGCTGAATGTCTTTTTGTTTAGTGATTGTCTTTATGGATTAGTGGTTAATGATTTTGATTGTTAAATATGTTGTGAATTCGATTTGTTTTAAAATAGATTTTTCTGTGATGCAGTGTCTCGTTATGGGGTGACAAATGGTGAACGGAGTGACTTGTGACTTGGCACTAGAGATTGTCTAATTACTTAGCTGTTAAGAAAAAAAATCGTGAGGCTGAAAAATATATAGGTATATTAGTGTCCTTTTATTTAGTAGTTGGTAATAATTATTATATTTATACTTGACTAAAGAAATATCATAACTTGTGTACTTTTTCTGATTTCATTACCCTGTAGATCTGCATTCTAGATAGCCTGTTTTAATAAATCATCCATATTTTAAGTTAAGCTCTTAGGCTTAGAAATATTACTCAAAAAATAATTCAACTTTGTATATATTAATAACAAGTAAGGAGTAAGGAATATGTATAAAAAAGTTAGAAAATTATTTTTATTTGCCAAATATAACATGTATAATTGTATAGTACACAAAATTCTAACATTAAAATATGCGTAAACCAACAAAATTGTCACAAAAACATACAAATAATTAGAGCAAATATAAAAATTGTAACAATTAATATGTAAATTACAAATATGGTATTAATTCTAGTAATAGGACACATATTTAACAATTAGGGTTAAAAACAGGAAAGTTATACCTGAAATGTTAAAAAATATATACATATCAAATTAAATTCATTTTAGGTCATCGTGGTGCCAAGTAGTACTGCCAGTATTAGAATGTATTCGCAATGGTGTTAGGTTCGATTCTCATTTGAAAAATAAAATAAATAAATAAATAGCTTCACGCTGTATCCCGCACACAGCAGGGTAGGCAGAGGGAACCTAGTATTAAGGTACTCCGTTCCCCACTTTCCGCCGAATTCGGAGGCTTTGCGTGTTAAGTGGCGGAACTTAACGCCGCGCTTTACCTCGACACCAGAGCGAAGAAAATAGAAATATAATTTCCACTCCTCGAGTGGGAATCGAACCCACAACCAGTCGTTTACAGTCACACTCTTGTGCCACTGGGCCACGACTGGCCACTTTTTGAAAAATGATTTTTTTTTCATTACTCTCTCTGGTAACAAGACAAAACGTAGCGTTGGGCTCCGTCACTCAATATGCAATATTTCTGATTCAGGCGGACAGTGGAGAATGGAGTATCTTGACACTGGGTTCGGTCTGCCATAGCAGGGGGCTATGCGAGAAAGACGGGTCGTTAAAATAATAAGTGCTTTGAAAATTAAATTTTTCAAAGTAGTATTATATTTTTAAAAGCTTCACTCGCAGCTGTAATCCGCACAGGGTAGACAGGGTAGACAGAGGGAACCTAGTGTTAAGACACTCCGTTCTCCACTTTCCGCCGACTTATTGTCGTGCTTTCGCCTCGACGAGATGACGACGAGAGCGAAAAAAAACTGAATTATTAAATATTTCCACTCCTCGGGTGGAAATCGAACCCAAAACCATTTAAAGCCACAAAATCAATAACAAAAGAAAACTAAACACCCTATCGACCAAGACACGCGTAAAATAAATTACTTAATTAATTACATTTTTTAAGCTAAACAATAAATATAGCAAAATATCAAAGTTTATCACACAAAAGCTGATTGACGTTACCAGAAAGTTTCCTCCCATTTCCCCACTATCGTATCTGGTGACTTGACTGACTGACTGCGTGACTCGCTGTTCTCACAATAAACACGTCTTCGCCATCGTTAATCAACGACACTACACCTTTGGGCCGGTTGTACTGTGAACAGTTTAACGATTGAAAATTATCTTAGAAGTTGTATCATTTTTTTCTATACTAATATGGAAGGTGAAAACAATTTTATTTTCTTATTAATGAATGCAGTACTTCTAAATTTTGATTTTCTGATTTTAGAATAATTTCAGGGTAGTCTGGTCTCTCGTATACGGCGATAGATTGTATACAGTGTTAAATACCGCCATCTCCTCTTTTTAAACAAAATGTAATGGGGACTAAGTTGTGGAAAGATTCCATCTTGATTTTGATGCATCTCCTGATAGATTAAAACTTCTAAAAGATTTTTTTTCAGTAAACAGTAGTAGGCACCATACTTTTATTTATGTTCATGAATTCATTGTTCATCCTTATTAATCGTGAGCGAAGCCGCGAGTAGCCAGTATTCATATAGTATACTCTATAGTATTCAATTTTTTATAAGCTTTATAAAAATAATTTTATATCCACACTGTATGAATAGCTTTCTAAAAAAATATATATTTAGTATTAGTAATTATAGCTAGCAAGAGGAAAACAACAAATTTTGGTAATCTATAGTTAAACCACAGTCAAGTAACAGTATAAGCAGCTTGTCCAAAACAATGCCACCTTGACGCAAAAGAAGGTATGGGGGGAGTATAATTAATTACTCTAGTGGCAGGTGCACAATGAGTGCCAGTGACGAGGCTGCTTTTTTATCTTATATACATTGTACTTTGTTTGTCGTGGAGCCTATATTGTTTGGGAAATAGCTAGGTTATTACATAAGAAATAGGTTAAAAATTGTATTTCGTATTTCATGTTAAGTAGATACTTAAAAGAAAAAAAAATATCTGTACATACTATCTGTAGGTTCCTATAACCTGCGGGAATTAATAGTTAGAGAGCACAAGTTACTAAGTGTTTAAGGCATTCCGTTTCCCATTTTTTTGTTATATAAAACTGGACTGTAATAAATGTATTATTTTTTAAGGAGTATAAATTTAATACATAAACACAAAAATATTTAAAAATTTTAAGAATTGTACAACTATATTAAGAGACTATACTTATAAAATAGAATGCAAATGTATTTCTTTTTCTTGTATATGAATTGAAAAGTTAAAAGATACTGATTTCTTTGGTTTTACTTCATATGCTTTATACAATTTGATAATAATGCTTACTATTACTTATGACACATTTTTTATTTAAATTTGTATTATGTGGTGAGTGTTTTTTCTAAAAATTGTTAAATTCATTGGCCAAAATATTAATAAAAAAACCCCTAAATGAGATACGAACCTGTTATTATCACAAGCATACTGTCGAAATTTTCAAAGTTGTCAATTTTCGAAATACGATTTTTTTTATTGTAATAGTTAAAAAGATTAAAAACCACATATCAAACAGCTTACCTGAAAATCTGCGTGAAATCGAGCTATCATGCCACCATACCGGAAAGAACAAACTTTTGAACTAAAATTAGACAAAAATAGACTTAAACAGTTCCACTTAAAATTCAAATTATCTTAACCGAAGATTAAAATGCATTTTCCTGTTATTTAATGCATCAAATAAAAATAATCTTTAATGAATTAAAAATAAGGTTTAATTTCAAAATGATTACTTAATTCAGGTATTGACAAGCGATGATCACGATGTCCTTCCAACAGTACATAATTCGAATTGTCACTAAATTTTTCATATCAATTGAAAATCAATTTTATTTACCATATCCTTAAGGTCTTATTTGGAACGTTTACCCTAATTTGAGCAGTGATTAAAAGCTTTACATTCTGCATTGAAATTTCGACTTTATTGCGTTTAAAAAGGGTTATTTTTTGTGTAATTTCGATCAATTTATGATTATGAGTTGGTTTTCACAGGTGCAACGGTGTGGAAGACGGCACTGTTGAATTTGCATATAATACGGCATACCTTCCGTTTCCGATTGCGATTACGCAGTGACTTATGTGGTGTGTGTTTCGACAGATAAATATTTTGAATGTGTTTTATGTTAATGAAAATACAGTTTTGTTAACCATAAAGAGTAAAGTTGAAGTTAGTTTATATAATAATTATTTCTTTTTTTAATTTTTGTTCGGATGTTAGATTTGGATGGTTTTTGTAAAGTTGGGCATAAAATTTGGGGCTTTTGGTGGTGTTTTTTTTTAGCTTCACGCTGTATCCCGCACACAGCAGGGTAGGCAGAGGGAACCTTAGTGTTAAGACACTCCGTTACCTACTTTCCGCCGAATTCGGAGGCATTGCGTGTTAAGTGGCGGAACTTAACGCCGCGCTTTACCTCGACACCAGAGCGAAGAAAATGGAAATATTAAATATTTCCACTCCTCGAGTGAGAATCGAACCCACAACCAGTCTTGTACAGTCACACGCTTGTGCCACTGGGCCACGACTGGCCACTGATTGTGGTGATTATTTATATATCATGTTATATTATAGGTACATTTGTTTATTTATGTAATTTACATATAAGGGGTATAATTAATACTGTCATAGTAATATTACGTCTGTAAAGTGTTGAATGGTAAGTGGAACATAGTGATGTAGATTCGTTACTACAATAAATAATTGTAAATTTAATGTGATTATTTGTCCCATATCATTTGTATTTACCACAAGTGTTCTAAGAATGTAGGAGGTCTAGACCATTTATTTTATTTTTGTAAATTTATTTAATAGACAAAACATATTAATTTAAAGTTTACAACCCCAATTATTATTATTACGGCGATATCCAAACAATAGTATGTTAAGATTAAGAATGAAAAAACTATTAATAAACTAAAAACTGACATACTTTAGCGCTTAATTGTCTAATTAACTTTTAATTTAATACATCATGTAAGTAATGTTTGTACATAAGTCCATATATGTAATGTAAATAATGTAAATACAATTTAAGCGAGATTTTTACAAATCCTTAATATATTAGAGTGCCCAAGGTCATGCGTAGTGGAACACCGGAAGGAAGTTGATAAGTCACGGCAAGGGGCACTTCCGGCAGCAACTCCGTGCCAGCGGGACACCGCGCCTTGGCAGAAAATATCATTGTAAAAATAATGTTTAAGGAAATGCAGAAAACATGAACATAACAATGGAAATTATTAATGACACTATAACTAGATATTGTTCTAGTTTTTTTGATAGAAGTATGTAATGCTAATTGTATATATTATAAAGACCATCGTGGCGCAGTGCGACAGTCTGAATAAATGTGAGTAGGTGTGGGTTCAATTCCTATTCGGGAGAATGATTATGTTTAAATTATTTTTATCTGGAGAAATGAATGACGCCGCGATATGTCTAGAAGACTAATCTCGGCGTTGACATCCAGCTCTCATTATGCAATGTATGAATTTCAGAGGGAAAGCGGAGTGTTTTAACATTAGCCTTATTCTGACTCTGACCCTAACATGTGGTTAAACGTTGCATTTTTCTAGTTATCTAAATTAAAATAAGTAATCATAGCAAATTTCACTTATAATACACGTACATATATTATTCGGAAACAGTATCACAGGACATCGTGAACGTATACGAAGGATACGTATAATCCAAAGGTTTTTAGTATTTACAATAGTATCCGACCGAAACTGAATTTTCTGCCGAAACAGAAACCGAAACCGAACCTTCGGTTCTGACTTCAGTTTCGGCCGAAACCGAAACCGAAACCGAAACTGCTGATGACGTCATAAAATTTGTATAATAAGTAAAAAAATGCACTTTTTTTACGATTTAAAAATTAAATGTGCAATTGAATTATTGTGATTACGTTGAATTTATTATACTCGTATTATGATTTTTTTCATTTTAGTTCATTATATGTACAATTTTAAAGCTTCACGACCAGTTTTGCCGCATAGCGAATAGTCGGAGAGAACCTAGTGCTAAGACACTTCGTTCGTCACTTTCTGCCTGAAATGGAGACGGTGCGTGTTGAATAGTGGAACTCAACGCTTTGTTTCAAGTGGAGTGCGGAGAAATGAAATAATCATTCTCCCAAGTGGGGATTGAAAACACCACCATCGCGTTAACAGTTAGAGAAGCTGTCCCACGCTGCGCCACGAAGGCCTATAAACACGATTGGTTGTAGTATTTTTCAAGTTCGCTATTGGCTAGGGCTTATATCTTTTTACATTCGCCGGTTTGGTAGTAGTATTTTTTTAATTGATTAAAGGGGGGCAAACAGATGGGGATGGTAGGAATAGGGAAAGAGCTGGCTTACATGCCATCGAACCGGAACACATCATCAGATGTTTGGTGGTTCGTCTTTGACATGATACGCCGCGAGCCAGATGGAGAGCGCATCTCCTACCACCAAGCTACTGGGCTACCTGCCTTTTACGGGACGCTGCCCAGCGACGGAGGGGATTTGTATTCTACCACGTCCCCCCACGGGTAAAAAGTAGTAGTTTAAGTTTTACTTAATAAACTTTTCTATTGTCTTCACGTTATTGTCTTCACCAGATTATCATCATGTAGTTTTACAATGTCTACAGGAACAACACGGCGCAATAAAAGGGTTTATTAATACTATATCAGATGAGTTGCCAACTGTGATAATAGACCAATCCCCCAAAATGCAAGGCATAGATATTTTCAGGACCGGGAATAATACTTTGCCTTTGTCCCCTAATTCTATGTCCCGAAATGCCGTATCCAAGACTATTTTTTAATATTTATAATCTAATCTAATCTATAAGCTAGTTGTTTGTGTCTATTCAAAGGACTCGCAACCACTATCACGTCAAAAATTAACCGCCAAACATCTGAAGATGTGATCCGGTTCATGTCATTGAACTGGAACACATCCTTCTCCCTTCTTCATTTTCAAGGTCGGTAATGCTTCCACAACTCCTCTAATGTTGTAGATGTCCATGAGCGACGATAAACGATTATCATCAGACAGTCCTTCTGTTAGTGTTTTGCCCCCTTTTAGAATGTTTTTTTTGGAAATAATAAAAAGTAATAAGTACTAGATACCTACGCCAGTTCTCTTTGCCCAAGGCTCCTAGCGATTTACATAAAGGCTTTTCGAGCTGTAGCCCAGGGACCTGTGGATTATCAGTCCCGAAGACCCTCAGTCTCCATTTAAGACTGGCAACACTTGGTAAATATATATTTTTTTACGAAAATGAAAACCGTTTATTTAACTGGGCATTTCTTGCAGGGATATTTAGGTGCTAATTTATGATAAGATTTACATTGGATATATATTTATATTAACTTATACTATGTTACATTTATAAAGAAAACGGTTATATTTAAATAATAATTAATAAGGCAAGCCTCCAATATAGTATATTTACCGGGCTATTGGCCGGGGTTCGCAAAATTCATACGTATTCGACCCCTGAAAGAAGCCACACTTACGAGCTAGGAGAAAGAAGCCACACTAAGCGAACAGACACACAGTTTCCTTACAGACTAACAAGGATAGTTCATTTAATCTATCGTCAGCAGTTCATTTAGTATTCTCATCATTAATTTATAATTTATATATTAAAATCGTTTACTTATATCTTAAGATTAGGTTCACAGGCTATCAAAACACTCAAAAGTATCTAAACGGCCTAAAAATTCATGAGTAGGTACACATGTGTGAGTAGTTTCGGCATTGCCGAAGGTTCGGCAGCTTTTTTGCCGAAACCGAAACTACGGCCGAAACTACATTTTCTTGCCGAAACCGAAACCGAAACCGAACCTTCGGTCGGACACTAATGTATAGTATAGGTATTGAATGAAAATCGCTAGTGACCGATCACTACATTCTCAGTTATCACCCAATAACAAGCAATGCACATGCATTGCATTGCATATGCATTATTTACAAAAAAAATCCATATTACCTACGGTACAATAACATCACTGGCTACTAATTCCAATTAAATTAACTTAGTTCAATAAGTAACAATGAAAGTGAGCAGAAGACCAAAGCAGGATAAGGAATGCGTTCCGGTGTATCCAAATTTACGCACAATTTAGATCTACCGTCTAGCAATTAAATGCGTGGGCCAGTTACGAACTATGTGAGTGAAGCGACCTTAGGAATTGGGCCACGACGAGAGCGAGGCGGTTTGTTATTATTGATTTTTATTTTAACATATATATTTTTTAAGAAAAAAAAAATAAGACCAATGAAAGGGAATCGGTGTCTGATAGTGTATTGGGTGGTGGGTTTGATTCCCACCTGGAGGAAAGATTATATATTATTTTCCTTTATCCTCTCCGATATCTAAACCTAAGCGTAGCGTTAAGTTCCACCACCACCAAAAAAGTGGATTGTCGGAACACTAGGTCTCTCCGACTACCTTTCCTTATCTCTCTATTATACACTTTCTATAGAAATCGAGACATTGCTAGTCAAAATGCGAAACTTAACATAGTGCTTTAGTTGCTGTTTTTTAAGGAAATAAAGAAAATCGACATTTTGACGTTTCCGAACGTCGTACACGCAAATCTGTCATTTTATATTGTCAAGTTGGCGTCATTTTTGCTCGAGACAGCGCTTAGGACAGCCAGATGCATCATCAACGCTATTTCGCGGTACCGTAAATTCTAGCCAGAAGTTTTTTTATTAATTATTTCTAATATTCTGATTAAGAAATTCGTTCTAAATATGTGGTTTTGCTTATACTATATTATATTTTTGATTTAAACATATTTTGACAAATGACTAATATGTATTTATGAACTACTTAAAACATATCAATAGATAGGTATTATTAGTTTTATTTTTAACTTTGTAATACACAAGCCCAAAAGTAACTATATTTATCTAAAAAAATATGATTCACTCATATTAAAAACCCTATAGTATTTCTTGAAACAATCGCTATTCTAATGTCCCAATCCAAAGGCCTTCTCAAGATATTAACTTTGTCAAGGTATTTGCTAACATCCCGGGGGCGCCGTAATGTACAGATATTTAGTTTTAAACTTGCCACGTATGTATCCTTTGCAATCTTTGACTTATGATCTCCCAAAAGAGTCGTGAAGCTGTAAATAACTATATATAGTTATACGAGAAAGTAATTATGTTAAATATACATATTGTTAGTCTTTTCAAATAAGTTGACGCCTTTGCAATGCAATTAGTGAATTGGTAGTATGGATTATATGTGATAGTTGATGTTTTTTGAAATAATTATATATTTAAAATATTTTTAATAAAAACAAGGACAGTGCGAGATCAGTAAGAAAAGTAATGTTTGATGTATAATTCTATCAAAGTTTAATTATTTAAATTGACTATCGAATAGCTCCTAGTCTTTCTGTTATAATAGATTTTTTTTATTTTTGGAAGAACAGAACAAAATAATATCTTTTGTGTTCTCGATTTTTACTCATTTTGAAAAGAAACTATTAAGGATAATTCAAATACCAATAATATACTCTATTTGTCCATTTATAAATAGCTTTATTTTAAAAACATTTTATACAGAAACCGTAACTAAAAGACAATACAAACAAATATTAAAAAGTGACTTTATTCTTAGTAACGCCACGTAGAGGTCGTAAGTAAAGCCCCTCTTAATATTTGAGAAGCAGGCAGGTGCATCTGTACGTGGCACGTGGTAACACGAAACAATGTATGTCGATTATATGAATTTTATTTGTTTCTTTTTTGCAGCTTTTTTCCCTATACTGGGGTAATCAAGGAACTTAGTGTCAAGATACTCTGCTCGCCACATTCTAAAGTCGGGGTTTTGCTTGTTAAGTGGACGATATGAATATAGTGCGATGTCTTTTCGAGCAGAGAAATTAAAATAATGTAAATTTAATCATCTTTCCGTGTGCGAATCTAACCCGCAACCAATCATATTTATAGTCTGACGCTATTCCACTGCACCACCATGGTCTCAATACATTTTTTTTAATTATATTACTTTTGTATATTCCATACTTTATGAGGTAAGCGCAAAGAGCTGTTTTCTGATTCATTAGGCAAAGTATATAATTATATCGAAGAAAATATACATTTATAAGATCAATTTGTAGCCCACAATTTTGGTTGTATAGGCTTTTTTTTCGCTGGGAAATGCAGTTTACACAGATCATCCGTACACAAGGATGTCTTCCTTGAACTTGATCTGCCTTGCATACGGATGAAACTGTGGGGCTCAACGACGAGTCCGATGCTACCCATTAAACCCAGCGGAAACCCTCTCCACCCTCATGAGACGTCGCAGGTTCACTCGCGCATTCCACTACGACGCTTCGACGACCACCGTCGCCTTCAGGATGCTCCGGGGTTTAAATTATTGTATGGACTAACCTAACTTACAATCCCTATTTTTTCACATTCTCGTAATATTTCGAAAAATCTCTTATACTAACCTTACCTATATTGTACTTTAACCAGATAATAATAATAACAAAAAATATTGATATTCGACACGACAATCTCTATAACTATAGTTAAAACAAAAATATTATACAAGTATTTTATTGCAATAAAATTTCAAACACTATGAGCTATTAGATATAATATTAACCGTCTTGCTTTGTTCGCGATTGATTGAGCCGCCTCCTCAGGGACGGAAGTATGCCGCGTAGGTGTCGACGGGCTTATTCTGAATGTGGGGTATATTCAGTTATTATTTTTAATATATTTAGGTAATATATTAAATGAGGCATTGATTGATTGTAGGTTCAATTCCCACTCGGGACAATATTTGTATGATTTTGACTTTTTATTTGATTTTGACTTTGCCTTAAATTATTTCATTTACCGCTGTGTAGCCATGTCAAAGGACAGGCTCGAGTTTCGCTGCTAAGCACACTAGTAGCAAATGAAGAACGGTATATCTTGACGCTAGGTTTTCTTTGCCTACCCTACCCATACGAGAAAAAAATGGAGCTGCATTTTTTAATTAATACATATAGACTTATCCAGAGTAGAATTCGTGCACCAAACTTAAGAAAGTATTAAAAAATATACTTAATTTCACAAGTACACAATGTTTTTAAAATTAAACTACACGGATCACCATTGACCTACTATCTCAATCTGTGTAAAACGTTCAAAAGGTTAAGTTTTCTAAAAAATGTATTTTCGAATACCAAAAACATACGCAAGTAATCCGATTGAAATAACTTCATTTCAAAATATGTAAAGTCTGAAAAAAAAAAGATTTAATTAATAAATATACCTATACTTAATGTATATTAGCACATCTTCCTATAAATTTATTATTTATAAGATGTTATCTTAACAAGATGATTATTTTAACCGGAATAAGCATTCAATAAATCTTGCAAGGGCGGAACCCTTTCGCTGCACATTCAATTAACTGTCATGTAGCGTTGATGGGAAAAATCACACCGTAATAGAAAACAATACGTCGCCTTGTGGCTTGTGAAAGCAATTATTATTATAGGGATATGTGGTAGAAATTATATTTGTATTGATTATTCATTATATTTTTGTTATGGATTATGGCATTGGACATTTCTATAATAACGTGGTAGTGTAGAAGCTGGTTTATATTGCGATAATTGTAATTGTGAAATTCCACTTTTGAGAGTATTTGAAAGAGATTTAATGAATTTGTGGTAATATTTTTTTTAAATTTCTTGGTCTTAAATTTCAAGGTTTAAAAAATTAAACGGTAGATGCGAGCGATATAGACTTATTATGTTCTGTGATTTTTAATATTTAGAAAAGTATAATAACTTGTATTTTTTAAAATATTGATTACGAAAAATAGAGAATGGAATGTCTTAACGTGAGATAACTCTCTAGAATAAGGGCAAGAAAAACACGATGCCAAATTTAGTTTCATGCGTTTCTTTTTTCTCCTTCGACAACGAAAAAATTATATTAAAATAATACTGAAAATATGTGAAATTCAAAGCTAGAAGCTGCAGCATAAATTATATATCTTTAAATATCAAATCATTAATTAAATATCTTTAAATATCCAATTCAATCCAATTTTAGAAAGTTTAGAAAAGTTAATAAATTTGATTGTTAAATATATACAAAATTATCATCTAACTTTTATCGTTCCAATGGTTAAAATTGATTTACTCAACACACATTAACACATTATTATTCGTCACCACAAATGTTGCCTTTGTTTATTTTATTCCATACTTCAATAAAAACAAATCCCACTTCCTCCCATCTACATCCGCAAGTAATTTCTTAACTGATCGTTGAAATCTGTCCAATCTCTTGTGACGAGGCCGTAACGCCGTAACGCCGTAACGCCGTAACATACGTTTGCGTAACAAACAGTCGTTACCAGTATCGTTGTAAGAGCAAAACATATACAAGTAGGTAATATAAGTAGTACCTACCTTTGATAAGCTAGATCTGTTCATATTGTTGAAGCGGAAGCGGATTTTAGTTGTGTGTATGTTTCCTTCTCTTTTAATATTCTTAAAGTGTTATTCATACACTTAGTAAGTGAAAAAATGTTCCTTTTTAGATTAAAAACATTTTTGGAGTTACTTAATATATGTTTTATATTTAAATAATATTACGTTTTAAGGTTGTATTTCAAAAGTTACGAGAATTAGGCATATTTATTGAAATATATACTAAGTTTTTGACATAATCACACTCGAAACCGGTCACAATGCAACAAGGAAAATTTAACAAGTAATAGAAGATACCTCTCAGTGAATCTACGCTGTATAAATATATAAAATATAGATTATATATTGATATAAATTAAAATAAAATAAAACTATATAAATGGTCCATGAGGTCCCATTATAGTAAAATTCCTTAGTTAATGTTAGACATTAACACGACATTACCAACCAAAATCAAACCTGCTACCATCAACAGACCACAGAAAATGTTCCCGCTATATCTCATGACTGTGTACAGTCATAATGCGTGTTCACGTATAATAAGCGCAATAACAGTAATATTATGCGAGTGAGGGGAATAACTCTGCTTACGATGTTAGCTAATGTTTACATGTATTTGTTCAGCGTTTTCAATACGAACGTGCGGTTTTGGCTGTTCTGGTAGAAGTCATTGGTTTATTTTTTTATATTTGAATGGATATGGAGATATTTTTTAAATTGATCTGAATTTTGGCGGTAAGTTCCGCCACTGGATACGCAATGTCTCGGATTTAGGCTGATAAAATCGAGAATGAAGTGTGAAGTCACTCATGTCTTAGACACAGTATGTCTTCTTTGACTACGCTATGTAGTAAAAACGTGAAGCTGAGCAAAAAAGTTCCAACTAAGGTGCTAGATAATAGAATTTAGAAGCGTTTGTACCAGTGCAGACTTATTTTCAGAGAAATAGATAATGATGGTCTCATTCATACGTGAGATTATGATGAGAATATGTCATAATTATAAGTACTGTGAATAAAGTATATGCTAACTATAACCTACAGTTAAGCTCGGTTACCTATCCGAGTTTATCGGTAACTTCCAATCTATCTGTTACTGCCGTCTCAATAACAAAATTTTCGCAAGGCTAACTGTAGTTAAAGATAGATAGATCCTTTATCATTGGTTAACGTCTCCCTCTCAAGCGTTTTATTTTTGTATTATAATAAAATGGCTTCTGAACTAATGTTGACGAATAAATAATTAAATTTAGTTTAACCATATCATTTTAATACATAACATGCTCTTTTTTAAAGTTCTTATATTAATTATGCATGAAAATAGTCTTGTTATTTTAGTTATATTAAAATAACGCAACTTATATTAAGTAATATAAAAACTAAAACAACAAAACGCAATTTGACATTTGACAGCTGGTGACGTTAACGACCCGCGCTTTATTTTGTTTCATATCTTTTGAAGTCAAGTCTTTTTTTTTTTTTTTTTTTTTTTTTTTTTCTCCCGTGGGGAAACCCTGTTACGGGTGTCCGAATGCTACATGTATGTAACGTCATACGGATTATGTGAGGCTCATGCTTCTGCATCCTACTCACTAAAACCCCACGGTAGCCCACCAAACTACGTTACTCGAGGCCACGGGTACCGTCAAACTCTACCGCAACCTCGAAGCAGTTGCTTAAGTTGCTAAGCTCCTCTTCTTATTAATCCCCCCGGTTTCATTCTCCCTATCCATTACCACGCGCCAGGACCAATAGACATATAGTCTCTCCTCGGGGACCTTTATATATATGACGACAAATTCCCCAAATCTGCCGTCCACAGAACCTTTCTATGGTGGCTGCAAATTGGCATTGTCGCGTCGTCTGCGCCCTATTCTTCTGCAACGAATAGAATTAGACAAAGCCTCTCTCTCTCTCTAATCTTTTCAGCTGCTTCCTTTCTCGACATCACATGTTCACAAAAAGCGACCACTTTATTCCATGAGTCTAAATCCTGGACCATACCCTTCACTACAGCCGGTAGTGAGATGTCACTGCCAAGTGCCTGAATTAGACGTTCTCTTGGTTGTTCCCATGTAGGACATACTTGTAATGTGTGCAACGCTGTATCCTCAGATGCTCCACACTCATGACATTGCGTTGTTTGTTTCTTTCGTGCAACGTTGCACAAATATTTTCCAAAACAACCATGTCCCGAGAGGATTTGCACTAAGTGAAACGTCAGATTCGTTTTACGATTCTCCAACCACTGTCTCAGAACTGGCCTGATCGCCTCAATGGTTTGAAGTCAAGTCTTAAAGTATATAACTCGCAACGGCATTGTTATTATATTCATAATAAAATGGCTGATCTACAAAACGTAGGTATTACTTTTGAAAATTGATATATTGCTTATAATCGTGTATCAGAACCAATTGAGGAAGTTTTTGAGCTTTAACCTGAATCCCCATTAATAATAGATCATACTTGTAATATTGTGATGTTGGGTGACAGTTGGAATACTGTGAGAAAACAAAATTTCCCCAAAGAAATTTAATTATAAACCTGGCTGTAAGATACAGAATTTTATCTCAACAATCTTAAATTGTTTAGGTGATGCAATGTATTATTACAATTATATCATTTACAGTGAACAAACAAAGGAAGCTTTCTGAGAAAGTGCAGAGAGACAAGGACCAGGAGCTAGCTTGTTATTGAAAAAAAAGGCAAAAGAAGTGGAAATTGAAAAACAAAAAGGATTGTTACAAAATGAAAAGCTAGCATTAGAAAAGACAAAGCTTCAGTTAGAAATTAAAAAATTAAATCTTGAAATTAACAAATTAAAGTTAGAACTGAATTATGATTAAATTGATTTGTGTGTAATTTGTGTATAAATAAGATGATTATTGTTATTTATTTTTTATATTATAATTTTGTTTAATATTATAATTTTTTATTACTCAGATAACATAATTTATTTAAAAAAAAAAGACATAAGAAAGGAAATAAACATTTTTATTTGAGAATATATAATTTTGTACAAGTTCTTTATTATATTTGTCCATTAACATGTAGACAAGTTGTTATTGTATTGTCTAATAAGATAAAAAGTAATAATTAATAATCATTTTGAGTTAAAATACTATATACATACCAATTACAATAATTATTAATCAGATGACTCCTAACACCATGATGTTGGTAAACAACTTCATCAAGATGTGACATACCAGGTTGCTCTGGTGGTATATCTACCTCTGATTCTACCTCATTAATATTATTTAATCGACAAATGTTATGTAATACAGAGGTGGTGATAATAACAGCTTGTATCATTTGTATTAAGGGAAATTTTTTTGAGGAAAGCACTGGGAATCGCCTTTTCCATACACCAAAGCATTTAAAAAGTAATATCTGTGTGATCTCCTTATATTTTATATAATAAAGTCAATATTATTATGGATATATATATAGAGAAAAAAAAACATATTCAAATTCAAAATCACTCTTAACGAGGGAGTTATTAAATATAGTTGAATCATGAGCAGAGCCTGGTCACCGAGCAACTACATTCATAAATTAATGTAGTTACTCGGTAAAAACATTTGCATTACATACTCCTTTAATGGTTAATTAAAAACATTGCTTTTCTATTTCCATTTTCTTCTCGTATATTTGAATCTAAAAAGAAATCATCAACTTAATTGCTATGGTAAAATTGCATTGTAACATGATAACAGTAAAAGTGTAAGAGTTCCTTCTACTAAGCACCTACATACCAAGTGACTGTATGGGTATGTGTGTACAGTCTATTGCACCAAGAACTTACGGAAATCTTGCTATAGTGTGAAAGCAAGCTGAGTGTTACATACAATTTTAATATATTTTAGATCTAACCCTGCTATGGCACGTGATACATCAGAAACAATTCTGTTTGCTGTAACCTTTGAAACAATGAAGTCTGCAACAGATACAAGCATTGTCCCTAATGCATACAACTGTAGACTGAGTAACAGCTGATGCAATGGCAATACACCGAAATTCCTGAAAGATATCTTTTACATTATTTTATGAATGGTAATAAATACATAGAAATGTATACATTTTGAACTGACAATGCTCATTAAAATTATATAATCTAGCTTGTACTCACCGGAATGATGGTATTCGCAAGGAGGGTAATATTTTTATTAATAACTCATTAACGCTTATTCAATCGAAGTCACATATTTATGGTCGATACGACTATACCCTCTGCGTTCTTTAGATTTTTTATTTGCAACAGAATCGAATACACCGGCCTCATACATTTTATTATCACTTTTATCACTGAACAAATCCATAATATTTAAAGAAATTAAAAGTTGTCGAAGTTAACTGTAGAATAATCGCCCGAATTTGACGGATAGCAAATTTTTAAAAGGCAGTAACTTAAACAAACTACAGTTAGCTGTCAAAATGTTATTGAAACAGCCTAATTTTGTTTTCTATAGCTTTGTCTATATTTTGAAAGTTGAAATTTTGATCTATCTTTTTTTATTGTAACGCAAAACCGCGCGTATAGCTAACTACAGTAGCAAGTTAACAAACTGTTATAGGTTATTGAGACCGGCCATAAGTAGAAATTAAAAAGCCGATAAACAAATGATATCCTGTATAAAACTTTTGAGGATGTTAACGTCCTTCAGTAAGAAACACGGAACTTTGAATTAGCGAAAATTGAAAGAAATATGTTTTAATTATGGTTTTGCGTTTGTAAATTAAAAAAAAATGTTAATTAGTTGTTCAGCCAGTTATTTTGCCTATTACGTATTGAAAGAGAGCATAGTTTTATTCAAGTTTGCATGTTTAGTTGCCCTTGCGGTGCAGTGTGACAGAGTCCGACATTATATACGATGCTTGAGGGTTCGATTTCTACTCGAGGGAAGGGTTATATTTAAATTATTTCCATTTTTTCTCTTAGGCAACGCTTTTATTGGGGTCCGCTACTCAACACACAATGTTTCGGATTAGGTCAAAAAATGGAGGTTAGAATTTTTTGACTTGTTTTTTCAGATTAACGGGAAATATGAAGAAAACACGAAGTAAAAAGATTGAATGCTAATAATATAGAATGCAATATTAATATACCGGCTCGTTAGTAATTTCGATGTTCCATCTTTAAGCAGTTGCGAAAATTTTTTGGACTTTTTTCATAACATTTCTATAAAATTACTATTTTATTCTTATAAAGCTACACTTACACGTACACTTTTTTGGTGGATTCATGATTATTCTCTCCCAGCAATACCCTGCTATGCGGTAAAAATCAGTGAGAACCTAGTGTCTAGACACTCCTTCCTCTACTTTCCGCTCGAAATAAGATTGTAAACGTGTACTACGTTTAAGTATAAATATTAAACATAGAACATTATTTAACTTAGTACCCATAACATCCGATTACCGGATGCGCAGAACTGTATATGTGTTTGTGCCAAGTTATTAGCTTCACCTGGGGGCGAAGATGTATCCGAGATCCGAGTGTTTGCTTTCAAACAATACATTGAAATTGTTATGAGCCCCTCTCTGTGTAAAGCCAACTAAGTTTAAACTCAAAATTAACGAATACAGACTCTAGCTACGAATTGTAGGGTTCAATTTTAAACTAAATGTTCATCTTGTTTCATGTTACAATGCAAGTTTGAATATTGACATAAGTAAATGTACCTATTATTACTACCTCGATATTAATTCTCAATAACTGTTGCCAAAAGGGTCTGTACGAGTTTAGTGGATGGTGTATAGTGGTTCTTCAATTAATAAGTTTGTAAGTAAACGATGTACCTATTGTAAATATTAATCAAGCGATGATATTTGTTGCTATCCTTAAATTGTTTGGGTACTAAATAATATCTTTGGTTAAATATTTTTAGAAAGCCTATAAAATTTGAAAGGCAGCGGAATTCTAACGCGTGCTTGTTGGTATGCAAAAACTCTGATCGCTATTCCTATATATATGTTCTACGTCGTAGAGATACAAAATGATAAGACATTTTATATGATATATTACTTACTAGCTAACTAACGTTCTGGACACTTCACAGTCGGACTTGCACATTATCAAAAATATATTTTAAAATATCAAAATATATTTAACTAACTCCACTAAAATAGTCTATAATAGGTTATCGCGGATCAGTGGCACAGTGTCTGACTGGAAACGCGATGATTGCGAGTTCGATTCCCATTTGTAGAAACGATTATATTTAAATTTCTATTAATTCACTCTGATACAAAAGATAAAGCTTGGCGTTGAGTTCGACTACTCAGCACGCAATATTTCGATTCAGGTGGAAAGTGGAGGACAGAGTGTCTTGGACTAGGTATTTTCTGACTACCCCACTATACATATGAAAAAGCGGAACATATGTATAATAAAAAAACAAATACGACAAATATAACATAGGCAGTTTACCCCTAGAACATACTCTGGTAAAAGTAGAAGAATTAAGGCAAAAACGTAGTTAGTGACAAAACTCTCCAATTACCACACAAGCTCTAAACAAAACACATGTAACCACAGCTTATATTAATATTATCCACAACCTACCTAATGTAGAGGATGACCCGTATTCGTTTACAGCTAAACTCAAACATTGAATTTATTAATCGCCAGCTCTCCTCAGGCCACAAACATCGGGCTTAAGTAATTAACGTCATGTCGAACGAATGTTTTAATAACTTGCTACTAAAATTGTTTACACGTTACGTAATACGTGGACGTGTATTTTGTATGTATGTATGTGTATTTTACGTGTGGATGTATTGTATATGTATGTATTGTATGGATATGTATTGTATGTGGATGTATTGTATATGTATGTATTGTATGGATATGTATTGTATGTGTGTGTATTGTATGCGTACGTGATGCTGTGGGTGTACTAATGGGTGGATGGGATTTTTAAAATGTAGATTTTATTTTATGTTGGATTTTGAATATGTTCCGTTTTAGTATGTGCATGTTTTTTTGTTTATTTTGTTATGAAAAACATATATTTTTTGTAGGTCTACGTTTTTTCCCATGTAGTGAGAGAAACCTAGTGTTAAGACACTCCGCTCTTCACTTTGCAACCGATTTTGAGACATTTCGTGTTGAGTGGTAGAAAAAGAAGTTGTAAACTGGACTTCCATATCTTATTATTAAACATTGCCTCTTTTTTTTTAGCTTCACGCTGTATCCCGCACAAGGCAGAGGGAACCTAGTGTTAAAACACTTCGTTCCTGACTTTCCGCCGGATTCAGAGGCACTGCGTGTTAAGTGGCGGAACTTAACGTCGCGCTTTGCCTCGTACACCAGAGTGAAGGAAATGGAAATATTAAATATTTCCACTCCTCGAGTGGGAATCGAACCCACAACCAACCGTTTACACACGTTTACACATGTTCATGCCACTGGGCCACGACTGGCCTCTAATATTGGCTCGATTCTTTATATTACACTTATTAAACAGGTTAAGTCTAACTTTACATTTAGTGAACAAGAATGTATTAAAATAAAAATATTTCAAATAGTGGTAAATGAATCCAAACACTGTTTCATAAAGTTAATTTAAAAATATATTCAGTTTATTTATGTTAATAGTTTTAAAGCGTTACTTGCACACTTAAGAAAATTAAAAACGTTATTATATAATCATATGAGCGCTTTAAAGGAAAAGAGTTCGAATCCCGCTACATTCAAACTTTTACATGTTTTCAAATGTTTTCACATCGATTACTTCATATCACAAAAAAATAATATACATCATAAAAATCAAAACAAAATCACAAAGCTCTTAACAATATAAGGTGTGATTTTCACAATCAATATCGATCGCATTGTACTCGTACTAAAGTACACTAAGAGCAGATGTCAACCCGTATGCTACAATAACGCACTGCCGTAACTCTATACGCAATGCACGCGGCCAGGTGTGGCTTAACCACGTGGGGTCCAGAGACTGTATTATTTTGTCAATAAATAAATTAAAATTATATAAGTTTTTGTAGGTAATAGTGAACTAATTAAAATAACTATCGGCTTTATCAGCAAAATTAGGTTCTCTTGTTTCCGCTGATGAGCTTCCGCTGAGATACTGTGTAGCGGAACTTAACGCCGCATTATGTTTAGATACTAGAATGGAGAACTGAAAATAATATTTAATCGAGTGGGAATTGAACCCACAACTATTGTGTCACAAACTGTTCCACTGTGCTACACCTATATTTTGGGTTTTTTTTTCAGTTACTTGGTTTGTCCGTATGGCATGGTGGGCAGAAACTGCGAACGCGTTTGGTTGTTAATTCGATTCCTGAGTTAGATTAGTTAAATTTTATTTATTTTTATTTCTCTGTTTTGATAACATAAGACAGGCTATTGAGTTCCGCCACTCATCTCGCAATGTCTCAAACCCCTCCTGGTAAAGTGGAGAACAGCTTGTCTTGAAATTAAGATCTCTTTGTCTATTCTACTTTTCAAGAAAAAGTCTAAAACTAAAAAAAAATATCATTCCCGCAATTGGGATTTGAACTCCCACCTCTTCCGTTCATTCTTACTTATCAAATACTCCGCTACATCATCAATCATATAATCAACTTAAATGATATAATTGTCAACTCTCTCGTCCACGAATTGAAACGTTATGTTAAGTAATTTAGCAATTGTTTTCTTCGAACGGGCGCAGGTTAATCATGGCGGTTTCTCCGAAGCCCGCATGAGCAGACCAATTGATGCTATGGACGCACGCAAACTAATAAAACTGATCTCACTTGATCTACTGTAGTTTTAATTGTGGTAGTTGTGGATGTTCTCACCGTTGGTTTTTTTTATATAAATTATTTGATTTAAGAAATTTAAAAATATTTTGTTAATAAACGTATTAAAAACTGCGTGCGGGATTCGAACCCGCGCGTCTTGACAACGGTCGCACTTCTTTGAACGCTAATCCATACTTTCTTTGTTCACGCTGCGTTCAAATTTTCACAAGTTTACTAAATATTTATTTTAATTTTCTAAGCTTGTGAATAACACTTTAAAACATGATATAATCACTTCATTTTTGTCTCTTAATCTAAAGTATGATTGAACGTTACTTATCTTCCACTTAGCAAGATCCAAAATGCAGGAAGAATTTTAATTTTCTTCCACCCAATCTCGTAACTTAACACTGCGGCTTGTTATACTATAACGGAGAAATCAAAATAATTAAATAATCTTGTATTGGGAACAAGATTGTTTCCACAACCGCCACATGCATGGCCATACACAATTATTTCAATAAGTTACTAAGTATCTATTGATTGAATCCTAACCTAGATCAAGTTAAACTAAGTGCAATGTTTAATTTTGTCATCTAACATACGTCTTTAAAATAAACAGTAGAAATGTCAATTTATTATTAAATTCTCCCTTTTTTGCCTACAAAATATGAGAGTTGCGTGAATATCAAAAATAATCTTAAATACATCTTTAGCGGCGCACCCGCATCGTCGCGACGGTCAATTAACTGATGTTTCGCGTAATATCATAATACGGTACCGTCTAACAATTTTATTTTACAATGTCAAAGTTAATTACTAATCATAATTAAAATTGTATATTTATTTATTGCTTTTTCAAAATGTTATATTAAAATTCTTAATATAAAACTGTATCATCAGAGGGAACCTAGTGTTAAGACTCCGTTTCCCATTTTCCACTGAATTTGGAGGCATTGCGTGTTAAGTGGCGAAATTTAACGTCGAGCTTTGCCTCGATGCTGGGGCGAAGAAAATGGATATATTAAATATTTCCACTCCTCGAGTAAGAATCGAACCCACAACCAGTCGTTTCCAATCACACGCTTGTGCCACTGGGCCACGACTGGCCACTAAATTCTTTAAATATTATATAGTTTTAATATTATTAGTAAGGAAAATGTTTATACAGAACCATTATACAAAAGATAACAAGTTTTGACTGATCTACCTCATTTTTCAGCTATAAAATAACATTTATTTTTATTAAGTGTAATTAAATAACACAGTATAAAGATGTATAAGTGGAAGGTAAGCGATGAATATTCTCTATTATTCCCTTTCTTCAATATATTTTTTTAATTTTATACAAATTATATGCATATCAAAACTGTATAATTTGCAAAAAGACACCTATTATTAAAAAAAAACAAATTTAAAACGCTTGAAAATCTCAAATATTAAAATCGTATTAAATTACTTCATTAACAAATCGATATTGAATTGGTATATAATTGAAAGGACTAACATAATTAACGAGGTAATTTGCCCAAGTGTACCCATTGTTTCCAATTGAGCGGCAGTTAAGGTGATCGCCAGGTGGCCTCTGAGTCAGCCGACAATTTAGTGAGAGACATCGTGAGAACTAGGAATGCTCTAGAGATGTGTATTGCAATGTTAAATTATTTTATGTATTTGTATATGAAAAAATATATGAACACGTTTAATTTGAGTGATAGCTTGTCATTTAAAATATGTAAAAAATATATGTATAATATAAAAATATACGTAATTCGGGTGAAATAGTTACGTTGAAATTTTGTTAATGTAGGAACCTAAAGATCGTCAAGTGGGTAAACGAATTACATAAAAATAATGTTGCTCAATGGAAAAAAATATATTATTAATATAAATATTTCTCCCACTGAAATATGATTATAGAACAACTGAATCCCTAATACACCACAATAATTAAGTATAAATAAAAAAAATGTTTTCTCTCAACTTGACACATAATGTTTTGATCTCGGGCGGAAATATAACAGAGTGTCTTAACACTAATCTTTCTTCTACCTTGCGATGCCAAAAATAAAACTTATAATTATAATTCATCTTCGTCTCCACATATTCCGTAGTCATATGACTAACATGATGATTGCCCAGTTTAGGAGATAGGCAGGTACGGGTAGGTGCTCAATTGACTCAAATATAGCTCATTTAGTTTATTATGGCCATACATGATTGTCCCAAAGATAACAGGATGTTCTCAAAGTATGGAGGTATTAACTTTGATCTATCTGTTGTTAGTTGTAAAGTGGTTCCTTGTTTGGCTTTGGCTAAATGAATGTCAAGGTAAAAAAGTAGGTTAGGTACTTTTTTTATGGAATAGAGGAGGCAAAAGGTGTTATGTGGTTACCTTCGCCCATAGACATCAACAACATAAGAGATATGGATGCGTTGCCAGCCTCGGTGATGTAGGACAGAAGGAGGGAGGAAGGATGGGAATGGTGGGAATAAGGAGAGCTGGCTTACATGCCATCGAACCGGAACACATCATCAGATGTTTGGCGGTTCGTCTTTGATACGATAGTGGTCGCGAGCCAGTCGGAGAACAAATCTCCTACCACCAAGCTACTGGGTTACCCGCCTTTTACGGGACGCTACCCAGCGGCGGGGGTATTCTTCATGTTGTATTCTTAACCCGTCCCCCCACGGACAAAAACAATAAAATTGTAGTTCCCCACTTATATTATAAAGATGTAATTCGTGTATTTTATGTATCATATCTATCATATTACTAATTTCATTATGATCACACGTAAAGCCCTCTCTGACGAATGTTCATAACGAAATTATTTTCCTTTTTCCGCGCTGCTAACAAATCAAAGAGCGGCGTTAAGATCCGCCACTTAACACACAATGTCTTGAATCATTACGGAAAGTTGAGAACGAAGTGTTTTCGTGCTAAGGTTAAGTTCTCCCTTACTATGCAGGGAATAGCGTGAAATTAAAAGTTAAGATTTGTTTAGGGTATGATTTAGACTTAGTTGAAAATAACGGATAATAGAATAAATAGCGACCTGTACGTAACTATACTTTAAATATAATATTCAGTGATACCAAATTGGGAGGAACGATCATTTCACAACGTCTAAATCTATTCATCACTAATCTATAATCTAAATGTAAAGTACTTAATGGCTTACTTCCACTTTATTCTTTCTTTTTCCTCTACTAAATAACACTAATGCGTGAAGCATGCTGTATCCCAGAGGCTGTGTCGCCGTAGGCAGAGAGAACCTAGTGTTGGGACACTCCGTTCCCCACTTTCCGCCGAATTCAGAGGCACTGCGTGTTAAGTGGCGGAACTTAACGTCGCGCTTTGCCTCGTACACCAGAGTGAAGGAAATGGAAATATTAAATATTTCCACTCCTCGAGTGGGAATCGAACCCACAACCAACCGTTTACAGTCACACGTTCATGCCACTGCGCCACGACTGGCCCCACACTAATACTAATGCGATAACACTAATGCGGGACACAAAAAAGAAGCTACTATCCCCATAACAAGCCACATCAAATGACACTATACATGTAGGTATATAAAAGGGTTAACCTTACAAAAGACAATGGTAAAACTACCGGCAGTAACTTAAAACGTGTAAAATTAAATAAAGGCCTTTGTAAGGTGCCCTGATAGTTTGCCCGCATCGCCTTAGCTGCGGTTGAGCTTAGTGTGATAAAAGTGAGCGTGTTGTATGAGGTAGGTCATGATATTTTGATTTTTTTGCTATAAAATATGTATTAATTTAGGCCATTGGTGTTGTGGTATGGTGGAATAGAGAGGTGGTGAGACTGGTTATGGGGTCAATTTTTAGTTTAAGGAATATTTGAATCATTTTGGATTTCTCTGTTCTGGTATCTACAAAGCGCGGTGTTGAGTTCTATCGGAATATATTGAAACTACTATGCCGTGTCAGATAAAGTATGGAAGTTATGTGTACTAATTTAGGTTATTTGAAATTATGTAACTATAGGTTCGATTTTAGTACATACCGTTAACTCAGTTTTATTTTTTCATTCTCGTTTAGTATCAATTTAATATAAGAAAAAATACAAGTATACTTAATTTTCTGTCGTCAAAAAATTCGCCACTTTAACTTCCATACATTCATTTCGTTTATTAAAGCGAGAACCGGCATAGTAAACTCAGCGACAGTGCCCTCTTTTCAAATTTTCAATTGACTTTTTTACACACTAATGTTAAATGATAACTAAAGAAATTTTTGAGTCATTCAAAACAGTAATAGATTTTTAATTAAAATTACGCGTGTTTTACTTGATAGTTTAGAGGTCATAACTTTTAGTTACTTACATTTTTAAAGACCTGGGTACAGTTAGTACCATATTTCTTTAAAAAGTGGACAAACTCAGTGCTCCATGAGATTTTTCGACAGTACACTAAAAATTCAATCATTCAACAGAAACACATAGTCATCATCAATTACTGGCGACATTAAAAATTCCATAAATGGGTGTAAAATACACAAAGGGATAAGGGCCGGCAATCGGCGAATGGGCAGGCATGCGGGCAGAGGAAATTATTAATTTGGACTATTAAAATTACCTTTCACAATTGAGACCGACAAAAAGGTCCCCCTCATAGAAAGGTTCATCTCTTAGAGTAAGCATAGTTAATAGAAGTGATATAAAAATAAAATAGTAGTAAGATATAACGTTATTTTTTTTAGCTTCTCGCTGTATCCCGCACACAGCAGGGTAGGCAGAGGAAACCTAGTGTTCAGACACTCCGTTCCCCTTACTTAAACTTAACACAACCAGTCGCTTTACAGGCACATTCTGTGCCTCTGCGCCACGACTGGCCCCATACCATATATACGAAAAGGGATATTTACGTTGCAAAATTAATATATAGATTTTTTAATAGGTTTGCTTCGGAATATGGAAAGTTCGTAATAAACTATATCAAAATAAGTCTTCATATTTAAACAATGTCTTTATATTTAAATAAAAAAATAGTTTGGTTCATCTCAATTCTTTAATTTTGGCGTTTCGAAGTTAAATTTTAAGTATTTTAAAGAATTTAGTATAGATAAGTTTCACCACTTGCATGAATTTAAAATATAGTATGCCAATTGATTCCTGTGCAGCAATTATGTACAAGCCCATCAGCTTTTAGAAACAATTCAAAATTTCCAAAAATTATTATTTTTTTGAAAATAGTATACATTTCGTCGAAATCAGTATCATATAATGTTTATTTTGAATTAAATTTTTCAGTAAGTCATGTATTATCACGATATGAAAATTGAACTAATCATAAAAAGAAAATGACTTTTTCAAAAACTTAGATTCCTTGTAGATTTTTTTTTAAATGAAACTATCCAAAAACAAATATTTATATCCTAAAAAGATGAACATTAGTACATAATATTCCATTGTATGACCAAGTCTTTGTTCTAAGGAGCTCATACCTTTTTAACGATAAATGAGTTCTAAATGTGTTGGGGCTTGCTTGTGACGTGTTGAGATATCAGTTTTAAAGATTTTGGTGCTTTGTAATTTAGTGTACAATATGTATTTAAACTGTTGTTGTTACTTTATTTTTTTTATTAATTAAAAAACAAGCTTCGCGCTTTCCGCCACATAGTTAGCTTGCTTAGTGTCAAAACACTCTGTTCTGCACTTTCCGCTTGAACTCGATTAGACTCCATGGCTCTCTGGCATCTTGCAAGTTTGAAGCTGTATGTATTACAATATCTTATTTATTTATCTATTTCAGTATGTTATTAAAACAATGAAACAAAAAGGATATAAAGGGAGTTTGTTACCATTGTAGCTTCATGAACGGCTTCATTACTAGGGAAAGGTTTCCATTTTAAAAAAGTAGCTTCACGCTCTTTCACATAGCGGAGTAGTCAGAGAGAATCTAGTGTCAAGACACTCTGTCCTTCATTATCCGCCTGAAATCTAGACATTGCGTGTTGAGTGATAGAACTCAACACCGCAATTTGTCTTAGGTAACTGAGCACAGAGACATTCCCTCGAGTGATAATTGAAAACACAACCATCGGGTTACCACAGTAGAATCTGTTTCTATTTAATAACAAATTCGCTGTCACTAAACACTTAAGTTCTCGATAGAAAGTGAGAAAAAACGTGAAGCTGAAGTATATGTAAAAAATATTCATATATGACTAATTTAAAAATATTTTTTTATCAACAACGATTCTGTAAAAGTAAATAAGCGATATAAAAACCTCATAAAAACAAAATCATCCATCATCATCATGCAATTAAGTCATCCATGCCAAAATAACCGATTGGATTTTACATATTCATAAGTAATAACTATAGCAAGTACCTATAAGAGTGGCGAACGGAGTGCCTTGACATTAGGTTCTCTACGACTACCCGCTATGCAAGACAAAACCTGACGTAACATTCAAAAATATACATTATTCAGCACTAAATATAATAAAAATAATCTCTCTCTCTCAGCTTCTTGCTGTATCCCGCACACAGCAGGGTAGGCAGAGGGAATCTAGTATTAAGGTACTCCGTTCCCCTCTTTCCGCTGAATTCGGAGGCTTTGCGTGTTAAGTGGCGGAACTTAACGCCGCGCTTTACCTCGGCACTGAGCGAAGAAATTGGAAATATAATTTCCACTCCTCTATTGGGAATCGAACCCACAACCAGTCGTTTACAGTCACACGCTTGTGCCACTGGGCCACGACTGGCCACAAAAATAATCATTATAATAATACTAAAAGTAAAAAAAAAAATCTCAACTTAAACTGCAGGATTAGGGGGTAGGGTGACTGCGCGGTTAGGGGGCAAGAAGGACAATGAGTGACGTGACGCGTGCGTATAATGCAATATTTGTTCGGGGACACACGGGTGACACGCGTATTGTGCACCTAGACAGAGGTGGAAAGCCGGTTTTTAGATACATTTAACGGTTTTTAGGTTTTTCTTTTTGAGTATTATTGTATCTATAATTTTCTTTAAAGTAAGAATTATTATGCTTCTTTTTTTGATTTTCAAATATTTTGCCACTGGTTTAACAAACTTAATACCTCTGATCTAAGAAGATATCTAAATATATAAACAGTTTATATTTATATGTTTAAATAAACCGTTCTAACCAGCGTCAGCCTGCAATCAATATCCACTCGGAGGAAATAATCTAATTTAAT
The DNA here is from genome assembly GCA_019049465.1 of Dryas iulia moderata. Classification (NCBI taxonomy): domain Eukaryota; kingdom Metazoa; phylum Arthropoda; class Insecta; order Lepidoptera; family Nymphalidae; genus Dryas; species Dryas iulia. The sequence goes on along the minus strand of CM032424.1, from coordinate 16,022,498 downwards.
CATTTTTGTTTCTTCACTCCGGTAAAAAAGACAAAGCGTGGAAAATTCGCCACAAAAATCCGCCAGCCATAACACAATGTCTTGAATTCAAGTAGAATATGAATACTATACGCGAAAAAAGTGAAAAGTCAAATTAAAATAAAAACCAACAAATAATTTTATAAAAACACAGCTACACAAAGTTTAAACATTTACGTGCATAGGTTCTTCACCCCTGCACACACACTAATCCGCTAGGGGTGCAACGATAAAAAGATAATACTGGCTGGCGGCGCGTGCGCATCAAAAAACTCACTTTAATGACACACCTATTCGCATGGAGCGGCTTATCGCGCCTGCGCGGCCGCTGCAGAAATAACAAATGAGCATAATTACAATACCTTAGCTTACTCTAAGGGGAGGTTGGGGTAACTAAGGGGTAACCATCCCTTGCCTGCTTGTAACGTGTTTTTATTGGCGATGCTTGTAGTCAATGTCGCGAAAGTAATGATCGAAATGAATGTTGAATGATTTTGATTTATTTTGGTTATTGTTGCTAAGTTAGGAAATGTTGATTGTCATAACAAGGATGATTTTCTTATTTTGTGTATCTAGTTGGTAGTCTTTTCATAAATTTGATAAACGATTTATCATATAGATCGAGACCATACGTCTTAGTCTGAGTCACTCTATACATGTTTTATTACAATTAGATAATACTTATTGCATTATTGAAAGATTTCTTTAAACGCTGCGCTTCATAGTTTTTTTTATATATGTAAACTTACTGTTAAAAGACTTTTTCTCTATTTTCTGACATCACAGCAATTTCATGAAAATTGAACATTACTGTAAAACCACCATAGCTGAGACGAAGAACATATGAATGTAATTTATGTGTATGTGATTGAAATTCGGAAATAATATCATAATTTTATATAAACAGAAATAAGCATTTATTTCTTCACTCTTTTACAAGGACCAAGGCAAAATGTGGCATTGAGGTGGCTTAATACACCACGTCGCAGATTAGAGTGTCTCACTACATTGAGTACGCTCCGTCTACCTAAAAGCTAGAAATCTGACCAAAAATATCAGCCATTACTAACTTCACCACAACAATACAAAAACCAAAAATCAATAACAAACACAGCAAAAACTTTAAGCCATATGCAATAGTAATAATTACCGGGCGTTTGCCCATACAGACATACATACATACATACATACATACATACATACGGACATTCGTATATCGAAAACAAAAAGCTTTTCACTCTACCCTTCACAGTTTCATAGCTGTAACCGGTCCACATTGTTGCCGGTGTTATAAATCATACGAGTGTGTCACACTAAAAATCGCTAGCACGTTAATTTATAGATGCGGGGTGAGATGAGGAGAGGTGAGCTTTTTCAACTATAAGGTAAGCTTTTTTGTATTATATTAAAGTTATTGTTAACGGTTTTTTTATGGTTTTAATTTCCAGTTCAGACCAGTCGTGGCCCAGTGGCATAAGCGTGAGACTGTAAACGACTGGTTGTGGGTTTGATTCCCACTCGAGGAGTGGAAATTATATTCCCATTTTCTTCGCTCTGGTGTCGAGGTAAAGCGCGGCGTTAAGTTCCGCCACTTAACACGCAAGCCTCCGAATTCGGTGGAGAGTGGGGAACGGAGTGTCTTAACACTAGGTTCCCTCTGCCTACCCTGCTATGTGCTAAAAAAAAAAAAAAAATAAAAAAAATCGTTGTGTTTTGGTTTGTGTTACAGAGATAATAGAATAATTATTAAAAAAAAACACTTTTTAGTGCTATTTTATTCATATATTCATTCTAGATTTTCAAATAACTATTATTTAAGGACATTATTTGATATGAGAAAGTACACTAAGTTTATTTGCCTTCTAATTAGAATCGATATGCAGAAAGCAAGGTGTGAGTTTCGCTACTCAACATGCAATTTCACATCTCATTTTAAACGAGGCTGGACCCAAGGAGAAAGAAATTCAACAACTATTCTAATTTTGTATTATAAAATATTTATTTTGTCATTTTTGTCAGAATAGCAGACTAAGCAAAGAGAATCTAATGTAAAAATACTGCACTCTGCAGTTTTTGTCATATATGGAGACACAGCTTGTTAAGCGTAATTGAACACCGTGTTTCCTAAAAGAAATCATGCATCTTAAAAAACATTACATCGGAACTCTGCTATATTTGTGTCTTTTGGGATATTCCTTTGACCGATATATGAAGTTGCTTCGCCATAAATATTTAACAATATATTAACAAGTAGATATGCTATGTTAGACTTAAAAATAAAAAAAAACAATACATTTTTTAATATATATTTTATATATATACATATATTTAGTATCATTTATACTTCATCTCCACCACTGTCAGGTTAGGGCGACAATCTAATAAACTGGCCCGCGTCCCGCTGAGACCATCCGATTATATCCAGAATCTTGTTACCCTACTGATTAATACTAAGGTTGGCTCTAACATGCACACCCGTGGCACAGAATTGAAACGTAACAAAATTAAGTGTACACTCTCCCCTTTGAGATAGCTGACTTTTTGTATAGCAAAAAGTCGATAATCGTAATGGTTATTAAATGTAGCATGTCGTGTGTGGAATAAAATGAGAAATATATTGTAATAGACTTAGTTAGAATCGTGTATTAGCGATTTGTTATTGGCTGGTTAATGTCAGTTAAATGTTAATTGAAATCTTTGAGTGCATTTTTTTACATACTGTATTTTTTTTAAAAATAAAATTAGAATCTGAATTTGATGTTAAAATAACCGCTTATCACTAAATATATACATAAGTATTTACAATGGTGTAGGTATATACCAAACTAACACATCTTTTGTCTGTGTATTTGTTTGTTCCTGCTAATCTCTGGTACGGCTGGAACGATTTTGATTTGATTTTGGACTTTCTTTTCCTTAAAATGAAGTCAAATCAACTGGAATGGAATTCCTTAAAAGACAATTATAGTCATGATTGTGAGAAGCGGGATGAAAATAGTGTAAGAACTAAAAGTAAAATGAAATCTAATACAAAGCAAAAAAATAATAATAATGACTTCACAAATTCAACCGAGTCAAGGCGCAAAGTGAAGTTTCTACTACAGAATAGTTGCAACTTCGCTGATTGTGGGTTCAGGTTCCATAACATAGAACATTTAAGTATTTTTTACAAGCTTTCGAAGTTTGTTTATCTCAGTTAGGTTTGAAGAATTTATAGATAGATTATTAAGAGAAAAATTGGAACATTTTAACAGATGATGTTTGAAATTATAAGAAAAGAAAAATACTAATACTACTATACTTAATATCAACTTAAGTTGTATTTTCGTTTCCTCAGTACATTGCATGTGGATGATATATTTAAAAAAAAATCTAAAAACTGAAATTACTTAAAAATCTACTAACTTAAAAATGTAGTATACACGTTATAAAATATATTAATTTAGTTTCACAAGAAATTTCATACAAACGCATTACAGGACAAATGGTGTGTGGCGACCACTCTCTATTTACCTCCGTCTAAAATACTCATTTGAATATTCATAGTGATGTGCTTACTTACAAACTTTAATATTTATTTATTTTCCTTATTTTTTTAAATTAGTTATTTATATTTACAAGTGACGCAATGAAATGCAGTGGTTATAGATTTAAACTTTCATAATCATATTTTTTAAATCGTATTTTGAGTAACTAAGACAAGAAGTATTTTTTTTTCTTTAAGTGAAATTGTAATTTAGTAATTTTTAATAAAAATCACATTAATAATACAATCACGCTGTATCCCGTACACAGCAGGGTAGGCAGAGGGAACCTATTGTTAAGACACTCCGTTCCCCACGCACCGCCGAATTCTGAAGGCATTACGTATTAAGTTAAGGAACTTAACACCGCGCTTTGCCAGAAAGAAAAAAATAGAAATATTAAATATTTCAACTCCTCGAGTGGGAATCGAACTCACGAACCAATCGCGTTTGCAATCATATTTTGCGCCACTGCGCCACAACTGGCCTCTTCTCATTAATTTTTTTTTGTAAAATATATTTAAAAAAGTCGTTCAAGACAACTTTAATGGAAGATTATAAAAAAAACTAGATCCCCCTACATTTAATACGTAAAGTGGTAACATCACCTCATCTGCAACACCACTCCTTTAGGAGTGTGCGTGGCAGCGGTATAGTTTGCATAAAATATTCATTTGTCAAGCTCTCATGCGTCGGAGACAGATATGCTCCACTATTATAACGATTACGACGTGCTGGTTAAAAATACCTAAACTTTAGTTAATTGGTTTTTTTTATATTTAGGGAGATATGTATGTATGTGTATAATAACACACTTTGATTTCGCGATTATTACAGTATTTTATTATTATTTTTTTTAGCTTCACGCTGTATTCCGCACACAGCGGGGTAGGCAGAGGGAATCTAGTATTAAGATACTTCGTTCTCTACTTTCCGCCGAATTCAGAGGCATTGCGTGTTAAGTGGTGGAACTTAACGCCGCCCTTTACCTCGACACCAGAGCGAAGACAATAGAAATATTAAATATTTCCACTCCTCGAGTGGGAATCGAACCCACAACTAGTCGTTTACAGTCACACGCTTGTGCCACTGGGCCACGACTGGCCACACTATTTACAGTATTTAAACTAAAATTATTTCTAATCAGATCAGTCGCATATATTTTTGATACCTATTCGATAATATATTTTAGAAAATACGACTTTTTAACGTTTCCGGTTAAAAATAGTTTTATTTCAACATGTACATATACTCGTATGTTTTTTATATGAACTTTAATCATTCAACGTGATTTTTTTTCGAATCCGGATGAAAGTTGGAAAGCGGAGTGTTATGACACTATGTTCTTTCTGCCTATCTTGCTATACAAGATAACGTATGAATCTGTAAAGAACTGTTTTTGTATTTTTGTGAGCCTGAAAAAAAAACATTTTTGTATGTTTCCGCACAGCACATCACTATATTTTTAATTTTCCACTTGTATATTCAGGCACATTTATGTACTTGCACTAGCCACTTATTATTACGTAATGGCTTAGATTGTTTAGATACATTTCTCATATCAATGTCATTTTAATGATGAAAATCATCGCTTTTTTTAAATTTCCCAATACTAACCACAACATTATATATTGTAAATTAAGACGAATACTCATTGTTCCGCTAGACTTTTGTGCTTATTGCCTCTGATTTTAACCAAAGATATTTTATATTAATATAATAATATTCTTTAACCCATAAAAATAAATTTTAAGGAAAAAAATCATAATTTTGAGTTTTGTACTAACTGAAAAAGAAATATTCATATTTTTTTATCATTTCCTATATAAAACAAATAAAATAAAGAAAAAAATTGTAAAACGATACGATTTTAAAATCTGAGATGGCTTATCTTTATACTTAAGTCAATTAAATTATATTACAGAAGATTGAAAGTTTTACCACTTAGGTACGTACTATAGTCTGATTTTATTCAGCGTTTACCATTAAATAATCCTTTAAATCGAGATTCACCACTTTACCACTTCAATAAACGAACATTAAAAGATATGTCCGCAATTCCACTTGAATTTATGGTCACAATAACACCTAGTCCCCTACTTCGGTAACTTTACTAAGATTTATTTATATTCTATAGAATATATCGATTATTTAAATAAGTTTGAAACCATCGAGGTGCAGTGTTAGTTGATTCATGGCTATGGGTTCGATTCCCACTGGAGATAATTATTAAATTTAATAATTTTCATTTCTTTGCTCCAGTATAAGAAAAGGCGCGGCGTTAAGTTACGCCATTCAATATACAAAACACGCAAACGAAGTTACGGATCACAACTTGCATTCAATAATATATACACTTAAGCATTAAATAGGTAAAATTGTATGCCCCCAATCTCATAAACATTGAGAACCGTCCCGTTAATACTTCATAAAATTTATATGCACTTTAATTCCGTCAATAAACTTAGATTTGTCTGTTCTGTTGTTTGTCCGCATCGAGGGTGTATTTATTACACATATTCTACTGCATTAATGATTAAATTTACTAAGTGTATATGAAGAAATTATGGTGTGGTGGAAATCCTTAAATGAACGCAAAATTTGTGGTTTTTATAATTTCATTCGGAGAAAATAATAATTATGTAGTAGATCCGCTACAGTTTTTGGAAAGTTTAGTGTTAAGTTCCACCATCCAGAACGTTATTTATTTAAATAAATAAAGCAATGTTTTTTTATGCTAAAACCGTATTTTCATATATGATAAAAAAGTTTGTCTGTTAGCGTAAATAAAGCCACGACGGGGTCAATTTCTAGACAGGAAATCATATTTAAACTACTATTTTACTTCTCCGCTCTGGCAAGACAAGCTGCGATACTCAATAGGTTTTCGGGCAGAAAGAAGAGAACGGAGTTTTTTGACATTATTCCCTCTGAATACCCTATTTTGTAGTAAAAAGTAAAAAAATGTATAACGCCATTAAAGTATATGAAAATACTTAAATTAATGCTTAAGTATAAATTCAAATTTAACTTTGAGTAAATTTTATAGTAATTATATCTATTACGCTTCAAGAAATTACAGAACTAACTCTCCCACCATCCAGAACGCAATGCCTCTAAATAAATAAACAGAGAAAAAAAATTGAAAATGTATCAAAAACTTATAAAAATAAAATAAAAATTACAATTAGTTCCGCCATCGCCAGTCAAAAGTCAAAAGCACAAATATGAAAAGCTACCGAAAGCTTCCCTCTAGGTATGTCATGGAGCCGGAGCCGTGCTCAATCATGAGCATTCACACGTCACACATCCAGTTTTGATTCCCCTCGACTATCCGAAATATTAAATTAAAACGATGAGTCAAATCGAGACGAATCTATCCTCCATCCAGCATCCCTCTCCCCCTGAAGTGAACACTCAGCTAAATGTATTATATTAGTGCCTTTATCCGTAAGGATAGGTGGATAGGTACTAAGTTAATTGATTTAAAATATATTTTAAAGTATATTTATTTATATAAGCACAAAATAAACATAAAATAAAACACTATACACAATAAACACAACCTAAAACACACAATAAGAACAATAATAAAGCACAGAATAAATATAAAATAAATATGTATAAGTATAATATATTTATTTTGTGTTTATTGTGTAAAGAAAGAATACCAAATTTGACGCCACCGTAGCGCAGTGTGACAACGTCTGGCTATATAACGATTGTTATGGGTTCGAATAGCAATTGGAAGAATTATTATATTTAAATAATTTTCTTTTCTACCTTCTAATTGCATGGCAAAGGCAATACTTTGAGATTAAACACTTAACTTGTAAGATTTTGGGTAGAAAATGAAGAATTGACTGGCTTGCTGTTAGGTTTTCTCTGCTACCGTGCTCCACAGGATGAGGCGTGATGCGTAGTTTATTTATTAAATATAATTTTTTTTAAGCTTCACGCTGTATCCCGCCCCACACACGGCAGAGAGAACCTAGTATTAAGACACTCCGTTCCTCATTTTTCGCTTATTATTCATTGGAGTATAAACCCAAGCAAATCTAAAGTTAACTTCTCTTACATACCCCGTATAATTAACATAATTAAAAAATAACTGTTTCTAAATAACAAAACAAAACCAAGTTTACAGAAAATTATTGTTACAAGTAACACGCGCACTGAGAAGATAAAACACATTTAACCGTTCCCTTCAACCTGCACCCTTCAAGGAGTACTCTTAACAACATTACGCGACACTTTTATTGCTATTATTAAATTCAAAACATAAATTTCTATTATCATTCGATACGTTGACAACGCCTCATAAACTACTGTTGGGTAAATTAAATTACGTTTCAATGTAAATTCTAATTCAGTTTAAAGAACGAGTTAAATATTGTGGAAAAATTTAATGAAGTTTTGTAATCATTTCAAATTCGCGTATCAGGGTAGTCAGAGAGAAACTAAAATTCAGACAATTCAGACACTTTCCGGTCTGAAATCGAGATATTGTGACGTAAGTGGCGGAACTCAACGCTGCGCTTTATCTTAGACATAAGAGTGGGGAAATGAAAATTATTATTATTAAAACCAAATAAATTAGCCAGTACTTTTTGCTAGACTGTATTTTTTTTAATTTCAAAACATACGTGTTTCAGATGGGATTTGAACTCATAACTGTTTGGTTATGTGAATTATAAATGAATATTGACAACATCTAGCCTTGACATTTTAAGTAAACAAAATAGCGTAAGGTTTTTTTTTTTTTTTTTTTTTTTAACGTCAGGAAATCCGTTACGGATACCAGCCCAAGTGGGGGACTCAGGACGTGGTTATGTGGGACTCCGGTGAGGCAAGATGGTAACGCCGCCGTTACCCACTAAAACCTGACGGTGCTCCTTCTCGACCGCCACTAGCCGGGCCACGGGGACCGAATCAATCGTCCGAGGACACCGGCGGCGGGAGCCTGCAAAGCACGTCGCGGAGTCAAGGGTGGTGTAGGTCACCCTCGACGGCCTGCTCGGAGTAGCGCGCGGGAGCGACCGCGCACGCCTACTCGGGCCAGGTGAGTAGGCGGTCAGCTAGCCCCACGCTGACCGCCCTCTGACCGGTTAGGGCGGAAGGCGACGATCAGGTGCCGCCCTCCGGCGACCCGGTCGTTTGCGGCGGACGGCAAGGTTTTAGAAGACCTCCCTCGTCCGTTCCGCCGCCTCCTTCTCGAGCACCACCGCCTCGCAGAAGGCTCCGACAGCATCCCACGACCTCTCGCTCTCCACCATGGCCTTCACCATGGTGGAGAGCGAGAGGTCGTCCCCAATGACGCCGCGCAGAGCGCGGCGTTGAGACGCCCAGGCTGGGCACACCTCCAGCGTGTGCTGGGCCGTCTCCTCGAGACAGTCGTCACAGTAGTGGCAGCGAGCGTCGTGCTCCCTCCCAGCGATCCAACACAGGTACTTCCCAAAGCAGCCATGCCCCGAGAGAACCTGCGTGGTGCGGAAGGTTAGGACGCCGTGACGCCTCGCTAACCACCGGCGGAAAACAGGACGAACTGCCTCGATCGTCAACCGGCCGGCGGATGGAGTTGCCAGCCGGGACTCCCACACTTCGTACGCGGCTTCCCGCGCCTCCTCACGTAGTGTTGACTCTGCCGGGTCCCCGGGGCCCAGGCCTCGGCGCCGGAAATAGACCGTCGCCAGGACAAAGGCTTCCAGGTCCCACGGCAGGACTCCCGCCAACACACACGCCGCCTCACCGGAGATGGTCCTGTACCCCCGTATCACCCTGATGGCCATCACCCTCTGCGCCCTTCGCAGCAGGGGGATGTTGCGCCTGTTCAGGGCGTCCGCCCATACGGGAGCACCATACATCGCTATAGAACGTACCACTCCGGTGTACAGCCGACGACTCGACGCGCACGGCCCACCCACGTTGGGCAAAAGTCGCGCCAGAGCCGACGCTGTCTTCAACAGCTTCGGGACCAATGCTGTGAAATGATCCCGAAAGCTCCATCGGTTGTCCAAGACAAGCCCAAGGTACTTCATGCTCCTCTTCACGTCGATCTGTACACCGCCGACGACGATGTGGGCATCCGGTGGTGCGGCCCTCCTCGGAGCATTGAAGTAAATTGCCTCAGACTTGTCTAAGGCAACCTCCAGACCCAGCCGTTGAATCCGCCCGACGACCTGGGCAACTCCCATCGTCGCGAGCACAGCGGCCTCGCTATAGGTTCTCTGCTGCGCCAACACCAGCGTATCGTCGGCGTAACAGAGGACCTCCACCCCGTTTAGGGTGTTGCCCCGCAGCACCCAGTCATAACCGATGTTCCACAGGAGCGGGCCTAGCACCGATCCCTGTGGAACACCGCATGACACCTCCCAGGAGCCCCAGCCAGCACTCCCTGGAAAGGTCACAGACCTCTCGGAGAGGTAAGACCCGATGACGCGTCGCAGGTATGGAGGCACACGATGGTATGATAGTGCCTCCTCAATGCAGGGCCAGGGAATGGAGTTAAAAGCGTTAGCGATGTCTAAAGACACCGCTAAAACTCCGTCACCCCGGGCCACAGCCTCCTGCGTAAGGGTCTTCACCTGCAGCATGGCATCTATCGTGGAGCGTCCACTTCGGAAACCATACTGACGATCCGAGAGATCTGGACCTGTCTGCTCGAGGTGCTGAATCAGTCTCGCTGCCACCACTCGCTCGAATAGCTTGGCGATCTCATTTAAGAGCACTATCGGCCGATACGCCGAAGCCGAGCCCGCCGGGCGCCCCGCCTTCTTAATGAGGACTAGTCTGCCTGTCTTCCACCGCTGTGGAATTATGGCTTGAGCCAGACAGGCAGTAAATTATAAAAACAGTATCACACTTCTTCCCACATAGCGGGTAGTTAGAGAGGACCTAGTGTCAAGACACTCCGCCCTCAACGTTCTATAACCATTAAATGATAATTTTAAATAATCATTTCCTTCAGTGGAAACCAAATCTACAATCATTACGTTTACAATCAAACCCTGTCTCACTGCGCCACAACGGACTTAATTAAGCAATTAATATTATTATAGTGGTTATTTATATTTAACTAAGTGTTTACAATTACTTTTCTTCGTATAAAGAGGACAAAGTGTCTTAGCACTCTCTCAGGTGGTCACTTAATAAACAGAGTTGACATTAGCCACGTCATTGTCGGGGAAAGACCGTTATAAATCGATATTTTTGCTTACGAATTCTGTATTAATAAATAATGAACTCTATTTATATTAGAATAAAAGCACATATGGAAATCAATATAGAAAAATCAAAAAAACTTGAAATGCAACTCAACAAGATATAATATCGAGTTTCTACAGACTCGTTAGGACTTAGTGTGAAGATACTCTGCATTACTATATTGGCATTGGGAAGTGGAGAAAATTGTGTTTTGATACTAGATTCCGCACACAGCAGAGGAGACAGAGCGAAGAAAATGGAAATATTCAATATTTACACTCCTCGAGTGGACATCGAACCTACATTCAGTCGTTTACAGTCACACGCTTGTGCCACTGCGCCACGACTGGCCCCAACTTTATATTATATTTAGAAAAATGACTACTAATTCAACTAGTCCTTTTAATATTATATGATATAACCTATACATTGTAAACATACTTGCCAGTACAAAATTCAAATTTCAAAAATCTGATTTGCAAGCCCATCACATCACAGACATCAACGTTGAGGGTGACAAGTCATAAAGCGAGACCGTTAGGACCCCACCTTAACGACAATTGTAATTAACATAAAAATTATTTATGATACTATATATGTAACGACAATAAGTGCAATTTTCCGTGCAATAAATCTCACGATAATACGTAATATTCTGTTTGGGGCTGTATGGGGTGAGGACAATGCGCGTGCGCCGGCGTGTGCGCTTCCACCTTGCTATGCACCCCCTAGGTATGACTGTTATTATAAGTGATTATATTTCTAAATTATATACGCTATGTATACTCTGCCTGTGATAAGTTGAAATTATTATATGTTAAAAATTGTTTTAGATGTTGTGTTATGATATGAATTACTTTTTGGGTTTATATCATTCTTTAACGGAGTTTTTCAACGGATTCTAACCCGGTAGTTTAAATTTTTTAATCATTTTTTTTTCAAAATGTGTTTAATAGAGCGCGGCGTTAAATTACGCCACCTAAGTCTGTAATACGTAAGAAATTTTTTTTTGCAGTTTTCATTATAATATAATATTGCAAAAACATGGTTATAGGTGCGATTCCCATTCAGTGGACCAATTACGAATATAACCGTTCCACTGATTGTAATTAAAAAAATATATTTCAATTTATCAATTCTTATTAGACAAAGCGCTGCGATGAGTTACGCCATTCATCTGGCGGTTTGTTAGATTCAGGCCTAAAGTGAAAAACGGAGTGTCTTGACAGGCACTCTTGGCCTACTACTTTTTTGTTCTTTGCCTACCACTTCGCCAGGCCTTTGCCTACCATATGCATGAAGCGTTAACCTGTTTTATTAAAGCGAACAATTATTTAACTACCTTCAATTCTTCAAAATAAATAAAATTCATATTAAAAAAATCAGTTAAACCTATTGATCGATACAACAGGGGTAGCGATTGTTCGTGCGTGTGAACCGAGCAGCATTGTCGAGGGTATTAGCTAATGTAAGGGACAACGCTCGCTAAGAATTAGCCTCGCTTTTGATTCACAGATTAAAATAATTCTATTTTTGTGACAGATTTGGCTGCAGATTCAATTAATTACGTTCCATTTCAGCGTGTTTATTTTGGTATGATGTTTTCTACTGTCAGCCTATTTTGCGGATGTTTTGAGCTAGGTGTTGTAAATTGGCGTTGGATTTTGTCTTATAGATTCTAAGCTGTGAGAAATGTTAAAAGTAATGTTTTAAGTACTTATTTTATTCGTTCGTAGTTGGTACACTGATCATGAGCAGTGGTTATATTCTTAATTAATATATAGTCCTTTGGTCATAGTAGGTAGTTTTATGTTAGATTTTTATTTCATAGAAGATGTGGTTTCAAATTTTCAATTGAAGTGCAATTTATATTATTTTTTAGTGCAAAATCGATTTATATTACTTCTGCACATTACTTCTATATCTAAACAGAATACTTTGTTACGGAATATATGTGATAAACATGAAAAGTTAAAGACATATGAGGGTCTATCAAATCACTAAATTGTATATGCATTTTATTATTTTTCGTAGTACGTAACTAAACAAACTAAAGTACAACTTTCAATATTATGTTATCACTCTCATTAAAATCATATTCGACATTTTAAGGCAAGTCAAAGTGAATCTAATAAGTTTCAATACACTCCGATCTCCACTTACCGCCGGAGGTCAATGTGTTCCATGTTAAGCGACGGAACTCAACGCCGCACTTTATCTTCCAATTATAATAATTAATTTTTCAACCAAGAATCAAACCCATAACCACTAGCATTTGCAATTAGATATCTATCTGTCTACGCCACGATGCCCTGAAAAATGCATTTCAACATAAAACAAAAATAAGCTAGCAAAAACAAAACAGTCGACTAGAGTTACACAAAGAGGTGCATTTTAATTAGATTCGTTATAGTAAATAGAGATTTAAATAAGAATGAATAGGTACATGGTCAGGAGGGTGGCGGGCGTGGGGCGATAATCGTCTTTCGAATGGAACACAATCGGCGAATTATGAACGCTTTTATTAATAATGCGATGTTGCTTTCTCACATGACTGATTTGGATTCCGAGTCAGTAAGTTTTACCTATGTTTTGGGTTATTTGTTATGAAATGTATTTTTTTTTTGGGTATTTAAAAGTGTCTTTTAGTTCTCTTAATTTGTAGACGTTAGTTCTTTTTTCAGTTTCACGGTATTTGCAATAAAGTAGGTAAAGAGGACGTAATGGAATTCGAAGTCGTAACCATTACATTTACGGGCAGATGTGGTTCTATTGAGCCGTGATAAGCTTTATTAAAAGGAATCCCAATTATTATTTCAGAGCGACAATAATTTTAAGGTAAAATAATAGGTAGTAATGTAGTCACTGATTATAGATGTTACTGAGCCATGTTGTAATTTAAATGCTATCATTTGGCTTATGGCAATGATTATAAGACTATAGATTTATTATATTAAGATATTATATGCCATATACAAGTATGTAGTTATATTTTTTAAATTAAAAAAATAGCTTCACGCTATATCCTGCACACAGCAGGGTAGGCAGAGGGAATCTAGTGTTAAGACACTCCGTTCCCCACGCACCGCCGAATTCGGAGGCATTGCGTGTTACGTAGCGGAACACACAGCGCACACAGGAGGGTAGGCAGCGGGAACCTAGTGTTAAGACACTTCGTTCGGAGGCATTACGTGTTAAGTGGCGGAACTTAACGCCGCGCTTTGCCTCGATACCAGAACGAAGAAAATGGAAATATTAAATATTTCCACTCCTCGAGTGGGAATCGAACCCACAACCAGTCGTTTACAGTCACACGCTTGTGCCACTGGGCCACGAATGGCCACGACTGGCTGTGAAATCCTTAATATAAGTAATTTCAGAACAATTACAACAAAATCAAACGTCCATCTGTCGATCTGGGCCGCTGTCCGATACGATCAGCCACTATCGCCAGGGGATCTTTTCATCAAGGATATCAGTGGTATTGACACGTGGACTGTATAACATGTAACGGCCCTGAGATTGAGTTCAAAAATGTTATTTACTGATTGTAGATCGGTAGCCATTTGGTGAAATAGATTTATATAGAAAATCCTATGTCTGATGGCACGACGGTTGATTCTATCGGTTGGAAGTAATAATAATAATAAATTAATGATTGTATTAATATTATTTTTATGTTCTGATCTGATAAAACAAAGGACGGTGTTAAGTTACGCCACTTAATTCGTAAAATAGGAAAATTGGTTAGCAAGTGGAGAACAAAGTTGTATTCTAATTTCTCATACTTTACTTAATTATATTATAAAGCTTGTTTGTATATTAAATTAACAAAATTATAGACTTTTTCGATCTGTGTATAATAGAAGTTCATAATAACTTATATATAAAACCTAATCAATTTAATTAGCTTTTCAAATAATTGATTTTTTTTTAGCTTCACGCTGTATCCCGCACACAGCAGGGTAGGCAGAGGGAACCTAGTGTTAAGACACTCCGTTCCCCACTTTCCGCCAAATTCGGAGGCTTGCGTGTTAAGTGGCCGAACTTAACGCCGCGCTTTACCTCGACACCACAGCGAAGAAAATCGAAATATAATTTCCACTCCTCGAGTGGGAATCGAACCCACAACCAGTCGTTTACAGTCACACGCTTGTGCCACTGGGCCACGATTGGCCACAATAAACGACATCACATATATTATTAATATTTATTAATATTTATTATATTTTAAATTTACAACACATAGTGTTTCTTATTCCAAGTGTAGTATACCAATACGTCATACACCACAAATCTACCTCCAACCCAATAACAGTACAGCTTCACCCGATGCGATCACAATTTTTTAACAATGAGCTTTAATTGTGCCTTTCTCACGGCAAGCGTAGGGTAGACGAAGCGATATCTGGCAATTAATAGTTCCGTGGACTTTAATTTGCAGTACACGTGCATGGCGAATGGCGGCGCGTGTACGGGAGAGCTCTCTTCAGGGATTCGACAGAGGACTTTTGTTAATAATATATGTATGTGATATCGTTTATTGTAGGTAGCTTTGATTTGAATAGTATAGAAAGCAGAGTCGATGAATAAAGTTTGTTTAATTAGAATTAGATTATTATCTTAAATATTGTTAGGTATCATTGGTTTTATAGAACTGTAATATTGTGTCGTGGCCCAGTGGCACAAGCGTGTGACTGTAAACGACTGGTTGTGAGTTCGATTCCCACTCGAGGAGTGGAAATTATGTTTCCATTTTCTTTGCTCTAGTGTCGAGATAAAACGCGGCGTTAAGTTCCGCCACTTAACACGCAAGCCTCCGATGTCAGCGGAAAGTGGGGAACGGAATATTTTAACACTAGGTTCCCTCTCCTACCGTGCTGTGTGCGGGGTACAGCGTGAAGCTAAAAAAAATATATATATATTCGCAGAAGGAAGCAATGATTTTCCGCCCAAAAAACCTATATTCAAAACGAATCACAAGCTTTCAGCTGATCCAAACTATTCGGGGGAAAAAGATAAAATATAAAACGCGTTCGCGATAGAAAAAACTCAACTAGTGGCGAAATTTATAAAAACGCGGACAAGGCAGCCACGTCAAAGCGATTGTGCAAAAAAAAACTAATCGATTGTTAAAAAATTCGCCAACAAACTGGCCAGTTGACTCTACTTTTTACGCCAATAGAGCCGTTTCCGGTGGCCGGACGCGGCCTGAATCCCGTCGGCTTGGGACGGGCCACAACAGGAGTGCTTACCTTAGTTTTTTATTTGTCCACTCTGATTTATGGTTGTTTTGAATTTGTTCGGACTACGCTCTGAGCCAAAATGCTTTCGGCACTTGCAGGAAATCTGCGCTTTTTTTTAGTTCTATCCAGTTCAATGGATGGAGTTCAAAATTTTTAGTTAGAATGCGCATCGATACGGCCAATTCTATTTTATCTTATGTTTGTGTTTTCTAATAAAATTTTTAAACTTATTTTAAATATATATTTTAAACTTTTATATATTTAGACATATTGTGTTATAAAATTATAAATAGATTTATTTTGAATATTTGTATTGCTATTATTAGGTTATATTTTTTAGCGTCACGTATTTTTTATCTTAATTGATCTGCAATGTTCTAAGGTAGAACATAGATCTTTATGCATTTCCCCGCTCAGTGGAGTGGCCAGAGAGAAAAAACACTCCGTTGTCCATTTACTCATAATTGACTAGAATAATTTATTACATTACAAATGACATAGTGACATTTGATCAATCTTAATAGGTACAACAAAGTACAATACTCTTTTTTTTTTTTTTTTAGCTTCACGCTGTATCCTGCACACAGCAGGGTAGGCAGAGGGAACCTAGTGTTAAGACACTCCGTTTCCCACTTTCCACCGAATTCAGAGGCTTGCGTGTTAAATGGCGGAACTTAACACCGCGCTTTACCTCGACACCGGAGCGAAGGAAAAGTGAAATATAATTTCCATCCCTCGAGTGGGAATCGAACCCACAACCAGTCGTTTACAATCACACGCTTGTGCCACTGCGCCATGACTGGCCACAACGTACAATTCTCCACCATTATTAATCCCCACCACAACAAAAACGAAACAAATCACAAAGAAATTTTAAATCATATTTATGCTGAGCATTTGATACCTATTGCAACGCAACTGGTCGAGCGAAAAAAGATAGCATCGAATACAAGATAGCAATTTCTTTGATATAAAAACTGTGTACAGTGTACAGTGTACAGTAAAAGAGAAAACAAAATATTTTTCATTAGAGGCACAGAACAATGACAATTGGATAGCAGTAGGTACCTCACGGATTACTTGGGACTTATTGCGCCTCGGCAATCCCGCTCTGCCTCAAAAGAATAATATGTCTTTATAACGGATCCCGTGGCTTTCCCTGCCTTACTTCTTACACATTTTTCAGTAAAATGTGAGTGCTTCTTTAGCTCTATTCAATGTAGAGTCTTGGAATTTGAACTTTAAATACTAAATATAAGGTTGAAATTCATATGGAAATGAGTTTTGGGAATAGATTGCATTGTCTTCTCGTGTAAATCAAACTCACTTAAGAGTGTTTCTCAGTTTATTTTGAATTTGAACTCTTTGCTGCAGAAATAAGGTTTGTATTTGAGTAAAAGTATATGTTACTTGTAACTTTCTGCTATAATTCATAAGATAGTCTCACGTGGTAAAAGGACACTTTGCCTGTGATGGACGAATTAAATTTATAAAATAGAAGAAAATTTCAAAAGACAATATGTCACTCCGTCAAAAATTTAATCAAAGTTCAAATGTTTCGTTCATATTTTAAATGAATCGTAAAATTTATAAAGAAATATGTTGTCAAGATATATTATTGTAGTTGTTTTATATATTTGTGGAGTATAGCATTATGTATTAGGTATTTATACAAATATACACACAAAGACTACCAAAAGCGGAAAGAGAATCCAAAATCAAATAGGTATAGTCAAAGTCAAAATCAAAGTCAAAAGGAACCTAGTAGGCAGAAGGAACCTAGCGTTAAGATACTCCGATGCCCACTTTCCGCTGAATTTGGAGGCATTGTGTGTTAAGTGGCGGAACTTAACGCCGCGCTTTGCCTCTGATACCAGAGCGAAGGAAGTGGAAATATTAAATATTTCCACTCCTCGAGTGGGAATCGAACCCACAACCAGTCGTTTACAGTCACACGTTCGTGCCACTGGGCCACGACTGGCCCAAAGCCAAAAAATATTTTTATTCAAAATAAGAAGTTACATGATTCATTTTTTGAACGTCAAACAATTTACCACCGGTCCACTAAAGTTAATGCCTCAGACCTGAGAAGAACCGGCGCAAGGAACTCAGCGGGACGACTTTTTTTTTTATTTATTTTTAAGTCAAGCATTTACAGATATTATATAATTATATATTGACAATGATACCTTTGGAATAGCCTGGAGCGAGCATTTCATTGCCAAGGCGTATATTTAATTAATACAAATATTTACTACTTTTAATGATATTACTTCATGAATTTCTCTGTGACTAGTCGTGGCGTAAGGGTACAAAGTGTGAATGTAAATGTGACTGCTTGTGGGTTCGATTCCGACTCGAGGAGTGTAAATATTTATTAATTCCCTTTTTTTCTCTCTGGTGTCATAGGAACGAACCCTCAACCAACTATCTTTACAGTCAGACACCGTATAATTTTTAATAATATTTATATACTTGTGGTCAGTCGTTGCGCAGTGGCACAAGCGTGTAACTGTAAACGACTGGTTGTGGGTTCGATTCCCACTCGAGGAGTGGAAATTATATTTCCATTTTCTTCGCTCTGGTGTCGAGGTAAAGCGCGGCGTTAAGATCCGCCACTTAACACGCAAGCCTCCAAATTCGGCGGAAAGTGGGGAACGGAGTGTCTTAACACTAGGTTCCCTCTGCCTATCCTGCTGTGTGCGGGATACAGCGTGAAGGTAAAAAAAAATGAAAAAAAAACTTAATATAAGGCGAATAAGACAATTCATGACCAATTTAGTCTATATAGTACATTTTTATAAGAATTCATATAATCTTAAATAAAAATAAATGAAATTACTAAATACAGCTAGGCAAATAAAACTATATAATCCAAATAAAGCAAACAATATTAAAACGCGTACAAACAAACGGTCGACACAATAAAGAAGAAATTTTATTTGGGTGCAAAAGGAACACCTTAATTCGATAAACATAATCTTTCATTTGGCAAATTGTTTACGATCATTGCCTTTCTCCTTTCTCTCCTTTTCTCTTACGAGGTAGGAATATCTGTATCTTTTTCTTCACAAGGTGCGTTCAGGGCTCGTAGTTTGGTCCATTTTGATCTCGCTCCCTCTATAATGATGATTGGTTCGTATCACTAAATTGAAGGTGGCATCGACATACGAATTCACTTAGCCCACCGTTCTTTTACGTTTATGGTTAGTGCGTAGTGGACATTAATAAATGGTGTAACTGGGTAGAGTTAAATGTTTCGATATATTTTAATTAGGTTAGTGGTTTTGTGGGTTTAAGTGCTGTGTATATGTTTAGTTATCGTTTTAATTTGTTTTGTTAACTTGGAATTTAATAAATAATTAAAATTCTAAAATTAAAGTCGCCCAAGTTGTTATTTTTTGTAAACTATATGCCAGGAAAAGTCTTTGAATATATTGACAAGCTTTCTATTTAATAAAAGTGAAGCTTTAAATTTATAGTACTAAGTATTAATTTAGATTAAGTTCAATTTCGTTATTAAACTTTTCAATATGTTTAAAATAATATTATAAACTAAAATAATTATCACTAAATTCTCAAAATTTCTATAAATATAGAGAGAAATAAGAAATCACTCCGTTCTCCTTTACCCACCCTTCCCCACCTCACCCACTCTCCGTCTAAGAAACATTAACAAAATAATGAATATTTATTATCATCGTACACTCCATAATAACCGTAGCGCAGTATTATAATAATTTATACACACTCTGTATAGAGCTCGCGTCATTACCTTCCTATAGATTTGTTTGCGATGATATTTCACTTTCAATAGCTTCCAAAAGGCCTGGAATGTTTATATGTTTTCTTTATTGTTTGTAATACATCATTTGCTTTATATAGATATATTCATAGTGATCTTAAATTGTATGTATCCTGATGTTGACATCGATGTCGCAAAATGTTTTCTATACTCTAGCTTTCTAGTTACTTACATAACGCTAGTTTACTTAGGTATAGTAATTCTATTTCTATTTCTTATTTCTTTTATTAAACATAATTTCATACTATAAACATAACCTCATATTATATTTTGTTAATAATTTCACATTATATTCCTTAGAAAGTGAAAGCCTTGTGATAAGTCTTATTATTTTCAGTATTTTTTGATTATCTAGACAGTATCCTAACGCATTATTTAATTAAATTAGGTTAACGAAATTTACTATTATTGTTATTCATTCTTATAAGTGAAAATGAATTGTTTAAAAAATATCATTCTTTTTAGTAGGATTTAAATGAATAATGATTTCGTTCACAGTTTATTCTATCACCTTTAATCATATTCAATAGTTTACTTAACCGTATAATAAATTCTTTTATACTCCTGCATTTATATATTTTATATAAAAGTAAGACAATATTTTTGAAAACAAAATATACAACACTACTTGAAAAATAAAGCTTTTAGAAGAATAACTGTCCCAGTCATATTTCTTACTTCTATTCAAAAACCAATAATCTAAAAGCTCTAAACAAAGGTATACAATAAATCTATTGAAGTTAAGTATGTGCCAAATAGACAGATAACATCTGGTAGACTTCGATACTTTCTCATAGTATGTAATGACCACGATGGTTACATAATATAGATGAACATGGTTGGCCGACCGCCACGCATATCTTATAGGAGCTTTCGGGTCGCTTTACAATTGTACAGCTTAAGGAAATGATATAAAACTTTTAGATTTCTTAGTTTAGATAATATATTAAGCATGTTGAGGCTATTGTGGTGCAGTGGGACAATGTGTGACTGCAAACGAGATTAGGTGAGGATTCGATTCAGATTCGGTGACCGTGGCGCAATGGACCAGCGTTTGACTGTAAGCGCGATTGGTTTGTTCGATTTCCATTTAGGAGAATGATTATATTAAGTTGATTATATTATATTTAAGTTATTTTTATTTCTCCTTTCTAGATTCTCAGACAAAACGCGGCGTTGAGTTCCGCTACCTGCTATGTGGGTTACAGCCTAAAGTTGAATAAAAACTTTTTTTTAAAGTATATATTTGATATTATTATTATTATTTTTTTTTTTTATTGAATAAAGGAGGCAAACGAGCAGAAGGACCACCTGATGGAAAGTGGTTACCTTCGCCCATAGACATCCACAACATAATAAGTGTTGAGGATGCGTTGCCGACCTTGGGGGTGAAGAAGGGAAGGAGAGAGATAGGATGGGAATGGTGGGAATAGGGAGTGAGCTGGCTTACATGCCATCGAACCGGAACACATCAACAGATATTTGGCGGTTCGTCTTTGACATGATAGTGGTCGCGAGCCAGTCGAAGAACAAGTCTCCTACCACCAAGCTACTGGGTTACCCGCCTTTTACGGGACGCTATCCCAGCTGCGGAGGGGAATTGTATTCTTGACCCGTCCCCCCACGGGTGAAAATGTCCCTACTAAACCTATCAAAACAAGATGCTCTTTTATGCAATATACATACAAAAATAATTATATTTTTGTATGTATATTGCAAAAAAGAACATCCTGTTTTGATAGGTATTCAATTTGTATCTTGAATTGTCGCAGAGCCTTTGGAAAATTGTAATTTCTAGTCATTTTTGTAACCCCAATTTTAAATATTTCAGTTTTCAAGTGGTAAACTTAATATTCTGCCTATGACTTATATATGAAACAGAAAATCAAAGCTCATAATGTGCTATCCTATACAAAATAAACTATAAATTGTACCAAAAATAGATATTATTCCATCACATGTACCCCCCGCAGAGAATCTTCAGAGGACCGTTACAAACGATTAACTCAATTCATTTGCAATACGTTGAATACGTCGGATGCGAGCACACGCGCACGACCTTCCGCTACGGAGGACCGGCGATGAATGAAACTAATTGTGCCACGTGGCGTGGAGTGTGCGTTGTGCTTTGCTGACACTACCCTCATTTTAAAATTCTAACATTTCTATACCAAACATGCGATTTTAAACTCTATTTCTATTAAAATAAGGATATTTTTAGTTAAAATATATGATACATTTAAGGTCTTTTTAGATTTGAAGTGTAAAGGAAACTGTGACAAATGAACGTGAGTTTGAACTTTGAAGTACGTACGAATGATTTTGAATTGAATCCCCGATCAGTCCGGAACGAGATTAAAATTTAGTTTCTGTGTGTGGAAATAATTGTTAGTTAGATTAGTTTACTATAATAATGTTCACCTTTGAATAATATAGGGTTTATTGAAAAGGTGATAATCGTTCTTATTATCTTATATAATATTTTGCAATGTACCAAATTAATATTTAAAAAATAATCATTGTTATTTCTCGAGAACAAAACGTTATAAAAAATATTTCAACATGATCAATCGCGTATTCATTTGATAATATAAGCGGTTAATCCGGTTTTTTAACCAGTTTAGTTTTATGCCATATTGCGAACCTAAAAGTTCTTATTAAAACGTTACATTATAGTGGTATAATTAAACTGTGACCATAAAAAATACATATTGAGTAGAATTTCTTAAAATCTAAGCATGCCTTTAAACATATTACAAAATTAATTATATGTTTATCACTTCATAAGCCAATATCGTTTTATCCGTACTACCTAAAATAAACAACATACCTTCAATTTGTACCTACAGTAGGTGCATTGTATATATTTTATTATTTTTTAGTTACTTTCTATAATACATTATACGATTCTTATTTCATAAACCTATGACAATATAATATTTTTTTTATTTTCACTATTATAAAAAAATCTTCCTACCTTTCAATCAAATTACAGAAAAAATATATTGCGCAAAGTAACCCCACTAGCAGTCTAAAGAAAAGAAAGTATCATGTCACAACCTCCCTGAGTATTGAATTATAAACAACATTTTACCTTAACTAAACGTGGTCACACACAAAAATGTACCACCAAGCGAATTGTGACTCAGCTACACTCGTATAAGGCTGTATTTCGTTAAAACATTAAGAATATATTAAAAGCATTGGACAGCAAAATGAACTACGGAAGATGTATGAGAACGAGGATTAAAAATATTTGTACGGGCCATTATACAGGGTGTAATGAAAGCTCCGAGCTTCTTTATTAAGCATACAGTGTGTTCGTTAATTGAACTGGGGATTTCTATGCCTTTTCACGTTTTGACGGAGGTCCAGCGTGATGTTAGACATCATCTAACCCAGGTTTTTGTTTTGATAAAATATTAAATACTAGATAAGGGAAGGATTTGAGAGAAAATGTTGTATTGAATGTGTTAATAATTTCGGTGGACGTGTGATTAGTTTTTTATTAGATTGATATTTAATTTTTAAAATAAAATGTAAATTGAGGTCAGTTGTGGCGCAGGGGAATGCAATGTAAGGTTGTGAGTTTGATTCTCACTCGAGGAATTGAAATATTGAATATTTCGTTTTCTTCACTCTGGTTCAAGGCAAAGTACGGCGTTAGGTTTCGCCACTTAACATGTAATACCTTCAGAGTTTGCCGGAAAGTGGGAACGGAGTGTTTTAACATTAGGTTCCCTCCGCCTACCCTGCTATGTGCCGGATACATTATGAAGCAAAAAAGAATGTAAAAAGCAGCAGTTTCTCGCTATTTCCTCATAACAGGGCAGACAGAGATAACTTAGTGTTAAGACACTCTGTTCCCCACTTTCGTCTCGAAATCTAGATATTGCGTATTGCATTACGAACCCCAAATATAAATAGGTATTATCTTTTGTTATTTCTGCTACTTATATACTAATTTACTCATATATTACGAACATCTCACAATTAGGACAAACTTAAACATAGATTCAACAAAGGTTCTTTTGCAAAATTTAAACAATACATTTTCTATATGATTTTTTTTCCACATCAATATTCTAAAGGCTCCACACAAAGCCAGTGCGGGCATGTCCGGTGTCATTACATGCACATACATGCACATGCACATGTAAGACAAACATCAAAACAAGCTATTCTGAGCTGTATAGCGTATACAGGTTGTTCATTCGCTGCACCCTCTATGCCCCACAATATCGTGAGCGGGCATTCATTACACAGTAATAATGAGCCGCGCCCGCTACGAACCAGACAGAGATTATGAAAATAATATACGAAGACACGCCAGGGATTTAAATTGCGAAAAAAATTGGTTATATATGTGAAATAGTGTTTTTATATTTATAGTTAGACGCGACAGTTGTAGGTTTGATGCCCGCTTGATATAATAATTATGATTGAATTTATATTTTTTACGTTTATTTTCCTGTTTTAGTGACCATTTTAAACTCTGACGATGAGCTCCTTAGTGTGAATCCTTGAGACTTAGTACTCAATGTATCTATCATGAATGTCCTGAAATTAGGTTATTTCTGTTTATGTTGCTAAGTTAAAACAAATTCATATAAGCTTTCAAGTCGTCACATAATTGAGCCGTACATACACACGGTTCTTGTAAGGTAAGAGAAAATGAGGCGTTATGGCCCTTCACTTAAAGTAATGAAACGTTTCTGTTTACGTAAACTATAGAGTTGATTATTATTTTTCTTCTCTAGTAAATGTTTTTAATTATTTAAGTGACAAAATATAATCTTATTATAAATATAATTTGTTCCAATATTATAAGAACCAACATAATTATGTAAATATTTACGACTTTACATATTTTATTCAACTCTTTAAAAAGATATAGATTTAACAAACTAGAAATGTTTAAAAAGCTAACCTTTATTTCTATATATTACGAAAATATAATTTACAAATAATATAAAAGAAAAACAATAAACTGTAAGTCCATAAAGAATAATCACGAATTAAATTGCCGCAATATTTGTATTTTAAATATTACTATTTCTGCCATTTTAAATATTACCGTCTTATTTACTCCTTAAATATATCATAAAATGTGATTCATCGGATCGGTTATTAACATTTTAAATATTACCATCTGATGTAGATAATAGAAAAAGTAAAGCATCAAATTACAATATTTGGAACGCAATGGGCAGAAATCTAAGAATCAATCGTACCACTATGACACATTATTATTATTTTTTTTTTAGCTTCACGCTGTATCCCGCACACAGCATGGTAGGCAGAGGGAACCTAGTGATAAGACACTCCGTTCCCCACTTTCCGCCGAATTCGGAGGCTTGCAAGTTAAGTGGCGGAACTTAACGCCGCGCTTTACCTCGACACCAGAGCGAAGAAAATGGAAATATAATTTCCACTCCTCGAGTGGGAATCGAACCCACAACCAGTCGTTTACAGTCACACTCTTGTGCCACTGGGCCACGACTGGGCCATGACACATATAATAATTCGAAATCTTACCTATATAAAAAATTAAATATTAAAATATTAAAAATATATAAAAACCACGTTTATTCTTTGCTATCATCAAGTACATCAGCACCTTTTAAGGCTTTTAAAAGGCTCTCAGGCGCTAATCACGCGCCCGCGGCGGCCCAGGCGAGATTATCCATATTCTATGTACGAGTATACGAGTATTTCTTTCATATTTTCACACCAACTGCTGTAGGGTTTGTTTGCACTTTTGTCTCTAATGGGTATACGTCTTTAAGTTTTGCAGATATTTATGTATGGGCTTAATTAGTTTAGTGGTTTTGTTTGTGATGCTCTTTTTAATATATTTTTGAAATGTTATTGTTTTTTTTATTTTAAAAGCAATGTGTTTATGGTCAGTGGAAATGGTTTAATTAGGTATATACAATGTTGGTCAAGTATCAATTTTTTCTCTAATGTCACTCTCAAAGATATCTCGTAAATGATTATTATAATTGTTATAATGGTTCCCACCTTATAACAAATTAAACTATGATAAACAAATTTGTATGTCATTTAGAAATAATATACGCGATTAATCCGGTCAAAAATAGTTTCATTTCAAAATGTGTAGTAATCGCGAAAACAAAAGATCATATTAATTTCATGAAGTTTGTTTACAATCATATATATCTTTTTTCAAAGGTAAACGTAACAGTAGGTACATATATTTCTATGTATTAGCAATGTTATCTCATATAATATTAATCTGATTTTTTTCTTTTACGATTTTTCCGCTGAATTGGACAGGCAGAGAGCATCTTATATTCAACATTCCGTTCACCACTTTCCGACCGAATCAGAGACACTGCATGTTTAGTAGCAGAAGCTTACGTCACACTTTATCTTGTCACTAAAACAAAAATAATAATAATTCAAATAATTATTATTATTAAATGGAAAAAAAACATTTACCTAAGTGTGGAATTACATTTTAAAAATGTTTTAAAAATACATTAATTGCCCTCAGAGGTAATCGAATCCACTAGCATCGTGTACACAGTCAGACGCTGTCACTAAACGCACAACCTCGTAGAACGTTATAAAGGTAAAATAAAAAAAAAAACATAAATTATTCAACAAAAAATCACGTGTAATACAAATTAATAATTCGACTGCATAAATAATTTTTGCTTTTTAAAATATAATATATGACCCCTTAGTGTCCACGTCGGCCAATCAAAGCGCCGGATGCCATATTTCATAACTAATGATGTATTCAAGAAAAAAAAATCTCTTTCAAGAATTATATGACGGAAACACTCTATGGTATATTAGTTCGCGTTAACCTTGTGACCGAGATGTTCATTTGAAATGTTCTCAATTAATATTTTTATATTACGAACGTAAAATTATCACTTACATTTATATTTTTTTACAGGTTACGTGCCAATTTATGTAAAAATAGACAGTAGGTATTTTCAGTTTCACTTTATTTTACGTGTTGAGTGATGGAACTCAATTTCGTGTTTAACCTTATCATCATAGCGAAGAATTTAAACATGGTCATTGCGAGTGGTACTTAATGATCTGGTGATCTGTAAAACAGGTTTCTTACCTAGTACGGACACCAGTCTCTCACAATGGCTTCTTTTTTATGTTAATTATTTACACGTTTTTGAAGTGTTACTTTAAGACCCGTGGGGGGACTGGTTAGAATACAAATCCCCTCCGTCGCTGGGCAGCGTCCCGTAAAAGGCGGGTAACCCAGTAGCTTGGTGGTAGGAGATTCGTTCTCCGACTGGCTCGCGGCCACTATCATGTCAAAGACGAACCGCCAAACATCTGGTGATATGTTCCGGTTCGATGGCATGTAAGCCAGCTCTCTTTCCCTACTCCCACCATCCCTATCCTTCTTCCCTCCTTTCCTCCACCCCCCTGAAGGTCGGCAACGCATCCACAACCTTTCTAATGTTGTGGACGTCCATGGGCGAAGGGAACTACTTACCATCAAGTAGTCCTTCTGCTCGTTTGCCCTCCTTTCTTCAATAAAAAAAAACAATAAGACCAACCATTGTGAGATATAAATAAATAAATTATTAAATTAAATTAAAACTTAAACCCACAATCATCTTGTTATGGGTTCAGTTACCACTCGCAATGACGCTGTCATACATCACCACAATGGCTTCCATAAAAATCTTCATGTCGTTAAGGTTAGTAAGAACCACTGCATTTTGAGAGTAGGTAGTAATAAAAAATCACTATATTCTTCACTTGTAAAGAGACTAAAAATTATATTCAATTGAAAATTTTATTACAAGTAGTTTTGCAGGCTTCCTTACATATATTATTGTAATAAAAAAAACTTATTTAATATGGATGTTATATAAGTATACATTATATTTAAGTTATATTTAAGGAGTGTTAAAGCTTTTAATTTTTATAAGACGTCCAAAAGCTTGAATTAAGCTTTAAAAGCCACAAAATACCTACCGTACTAACATACCTCAATAACTACACTTCAAGAACAATAATTTAATTTCAAACTCTACCTACACGACTTACACGTAGCACTCCCACGTCCTCACAGCATTATTTCACTCATATATATCACAAAAACGTTATTGCGCTCAGAATTGAACGATGTAATGGGCAAAAAGCGGGCATATTGAGAGGAATGTAATAAAGCCTAGGTACGGCGTTTTTTACGTCCATTACGGACCGCTACCTTCGGAATGAACTGGTGAAAGATGTATGGGTTCGGCGTTAGGTCAGTAAAAACCGTTATTAACTTTTTATGTCTCTCAGTTAATTGTGTATTTGGTATTAGGAATGTTTGCGTGCTTTGAAATTGTCTAGGTGAATTTATATGCAGGTATTTGTAAATGTATTAATTGTATTTATTTTTATAGAGCGGATTTTTAGTGGAGAGCCCAAAGCTTATCTTATTATAACGTACAAGGAATTGTTTTATTTGGTTTCATATTTTATTTAAATCTACTTTCCCATATTATTCACATTAATAACTTTTCTGTGAAAATAAAAGTAACCTTATCACTATTGTCCCATTTGATTGATATGTAAAAAACATAAATGTCAAACATACTCGTATATACGAACACAAAGATATTATCTAAACTAGATTCAAATGGCCGTGGCCAGTCGTGGCCCAGTGTGTGACTGCAAACGACAGGTTACGGGTTCGATTCCCACTCGAGAAGTGGAAATTATATTTCTATTTTCTTCGCTCTGGTGTCGAGGTAAAACGCGGTGTTAAGTTCCGCCACTTAACACGCAAGCCTCCGAATTCGGCGAAAGTGAGGAACGGAGTGTCTTAACACTAGGTTCCCTCTGCCTACCCTGCTGTGTGCGGGATACAGCGTGAAGCTAAAAAAAAAAAGATTCCAATCTTGTTAACACATACAAAATCAATAAAACATATATTTAAAAAACTCTATGGACGCATTTTTACTACTATTAATGTATATAAAAGCGAAGTTGTCAAGTAGCATAGATTATACACAAACAGTTACTAATATTTTTGACATGAAGCACCCCAAAAAAGCTGCATTACAACACATTTTCATTAAGAAGCTATAAAGCTGGCATTAAGTAAAGCTCAGTCTCTGTAAGCACCAGCGTTAATTATCCTCATCGCGGTGTATAATATAGCTATGATTGCAACATTTTTCCACGCGAAGTGGCTGCTAATGTGACCAGAGCTAATATGTTTGTAGAGTTCCAGTTTAAGCGGTAGACATACTAGAAACCGCTTATTTGCTCTGCATGACGGGAAGAGCTAAGCGAAATGCATTTTTAATGTTATGACATGTAAAAAAATTTGAAAAGCAAACAGTTAACAATAACATAATTCTTAACGTGCCACAGCCTAAATCTTTGGGCACTTTTTAACAATTTAATTACCATTTATTCAAAAATTAAAATTACAAATGTTACCAAAAAACTTCACAGCACACAAGACACTGTGCTCGATATTCCTGACAAATTTCAGAGGTCTACTATAAATAGCCCAGGAAGAGTTAAACCACTACGAAACACACTTTTGACCAGTAATAGCTTCGCTTCGCTCAGGTCAATAAATTGTATATATAAAAAATGGAAAGAGAAATTGAAGTCAACTGTAATTCTATAACTCAGAGTATTTAAAATACTTTAATTTCTCAAGTATGAAAAAGAAATGCAATATTGCATTCCAAATGGAATGCACGTAGTACATTCTAGTAGTCCATAAGTGTTAATAATAGTACCTACTAGTATAATTTTAAATTTGGCACATGATAGCTTTTTAATGTGTACTTAATTTGACAAAAAAATACAATGACTTCTCTCTATGTTCTTTTATCCCATAAAAATTAAAAGATGTTAACGTTTAAACATCATAAAATAAAACAAATTTGACAAATTATAATAAGATTAAAATTTGCTTATTAAAACTAAATTTTATATCACCATTTTATAGAATCTTAAGAGTAATATTCATAATAAGTTTGTGTCTAAATATACTACAAAACATATTTTTTGATGTTTATCATAATTCTTTAATCCGCCGCCAAAACGACTCCACCTTTATACTAATTGTTGACTCTAGATATTATTGAGAATACAACTTTTCGGTTTTTGCTTGAGTCTACACTGGAAGTAACTAACGATTGTTTTATACGAATGAAAATATATATAGAACGTATCTATATACTACGCGGAAGATATATCAAACCTTTATAAATTAAAAGAAAATGGATTAATATTACTATTGGTGAGGTCCTGGCGTAATTAAGAGACATCTCATTGGTCGCGGGGGTAATGAATATCTTTTCGTTATATATTAATGCTTAAAATATTTTTTTCATAATCTTATTATACAAAAAACAGCGCCGAATTCCATTTACTAAGTATTTTCTTAGTTTTAACCAAACATGAAGAAATATTAGACTTATCATGAGGCCTTCTTTGCAATAAAAATGAAAAAAAATTATAAAAAAAGAATAATAATTTGAAAATATGCTCACTTTTTTTTTTAGCTTTACGGTGTATCCTGCACACAGCAGGGCAGGCACAAGGGACCTAGTGTTAAGACACTCCGTTACCCACTTTCCGCCGACTTCGGAGGCATTGCGTGTTGAATGGCGGAAGTTAACGCCGCGCTTTGCCTCGGATACCAGAGAATATTTCCACTCCTCGACGGGGAATTGAACCTACAATCAGTTGTTTACAGACACACAGTTCGTGCCACAGCGCCACGACTGACCCCAATGCTCATATACTCCACTTAATTCTAACTCTTAGTAATTCAAACGATACACACAGACAATATCTTTAATATTATTCACAATTATTCCTAGACAATCGAACCTACTCTCTATACCATAAAAAACATGTCCAAAAACATATTCAGTATACAAAATATAAGATGACAAGATACTTTATAATCTGTGCAGGGGTCAAAGTGGAGTGTTCACGTGAGCAAACATTTTAGCTGTACAAACAGGGGTGGGCATTTGATGAGTGACTCAGTCACCTGTTTACAGGAAATATTATGTTATATTTTTAAAATGTGTATATACACTGTATAAAAATATATTTTTTTAAGCGTTTCGAAGCAATATCCGTATAAATTTTGTTATTAATTATATACTGGCAGCATGACTGCTGGCGTGGAGCAGTGAGACAACTTCTGACTGTAATTGCATTTGTTTTTTTTTTTATTTTCACGCTGTATCCCGCACACAGCAGGGTAGGCAGCGGGAACCTAGTGTTGAGACACTCCGTTCTCTACTTTCCGCCGAATTCGGAGGCATTGCGTGTTAAGTGGCGGAACTCAACGCCGCGCTTTAGCTCTGATACCAGAGCGAAGTAAACGGAAATATTCAATATTTTTTACCACTCCTCAAGTGGGAATCGAACCCACAGCCACTCGTTTACAGTCACACGTTCGTGCTTTAATTGTTTATTTAACTATATTAACTGCTCTGACATAGCTTAAATGCTTTAAGACAACGCGTGACATCAAATTCTACCACAGCAGCACACAATACTTCGGATTCTGATGAAATGCGTAGAAATAAGTATTTTAACACCAGGTCCTTTCTGTCTATCCGTTACGGGCTTAAAAGATAGTGGTTCATTGCTTAGTTACATTAACTAGTAAATATTATTAAATATGCCAAGGGTTTAAGTCTAAAAGTTCTGTTCTTTTGGTTATATGATATCAATTAACATAAGTTTATGTACCGTTTCGTATCGTTTTTATGAGTGTTTAGTTCATTAAATCAATATTTTAAAAAACTCTTAATTTTATATGGTACATATAATTTTTGTTAAAGTATTTTTTTTTAGCTTCACGCTTTATCCCGCACACAGCAGGGTAGGGAGGGGGGAACCTAGTGTTAAGACACTAGATTGTTTAAGTAATGTTGTCTGAATACTTTTTTTTTATTATTTTGTAAAGATAATTTTCAATTTCAATTTTTGTATTTCATTATTTTGAAAGACATTTTTAGTTATTAACCGACCATTCTCACATTACTTATGGATTCAATCTTTTCTGTAAGATTACATTTTAAATACGTGTGTGTTATAGAATGCTTACTTACACTGAAAAATGTGGCTAAACATACCGATATTTATTTCACTTATCCCTAAAATATGGAAAAAAACAGAGAAATAAGTGCCCTACCACTATTTTCTTTTCCTCACAAGAAAGAGAGATATATATATAACGAAACATTTATAATAATATAATAATTATTAAATACTATATTTATTGAAATAAAAAAATAATATGTTTATTGAAATAAATAAAAAGACCAGACCAGTCGTGGCCCAGTGGCACAAGAGTGAGACTGTAAACGACTGGTTGTGGGTTCGATTCCCACTCGAGGAGTGGAAATTATACTTCCATTTTCTTCGCTCTGGTGTCGAGGTAAAGCCCGGCGTTAAGTTCCGCCACTTAACACGCAAGCCTCCGAATTCGGCGGAAAGTGGGGAACGGAGTGTTAACACTAGGTTCCCTCTGCCTACCCTCCTGTGTGCGGGATACAGCGTGAAGCTAAAAATATATATATATATATATATATATATATATATATATATATATATATATATATATATATATATATATATATATATATAAACCAGCCTGATACTCTCATCCAGACAGTGCTAGACACTCCCCTGTTCCTACAACTCACTACAACCGACCATCAGGTGCGCGTAACCGGACACTTCAGCCTCTGTCATTTCTGTTTGTTTCCATTCTATAGTATTTAAGTCATAAGAGATAAGTGGAAAATATTTAATAAAAAATATATTTACTTTTAACATTTTAATGTTTTTAAAACATACTTAGTAAATTGAATAAAATTGATACTTGAATGTATTAAATTTGAACGCAGTGGGGATTGGAACCCGTGCTTTTTGGAAGCCGTCCAAGCTCTTTGTCCGCTAAGCCATGCATTCAATTGGTCAGAGTGTTTGGTCAGAGGGTTGGCCAAAGGTTTTTTCAGCCATTATGATGATATTATCATAGTGCAGTAAATAATATTTATATGTAAACGCGATGAAATATTCATATCGATTATATATCGATATTCATATCGATTCGATCTCTGCTCAGGAGAATAGCGCTTGGGCGGTTTCCAAAAAGCCCAGGTTCGAATCCATTGCATTCAATTTTTTATACGTCTTTTGAAAATGTATTTTAATGGTGATATTTACATAATTTTAATGTTAATGTGACTCCATTCAACTCGGAACGTCTTGGTTTCAGACAGAAAGTGGAGAACAGAGAGTTTGACGTTAGGTAATCCATATAAATTTCAGTATTCGAAAAAAATTGATATTCGGTAAAGTTGTAAAAAAAATAAGTTAATATGAAAATACGCTATTATTTCATCACTTGACCTACACAAAAGCGTCTAGAATGAAACACCTCGCTAGATTTGGTGAGACCAAACAAAGTGGACAGGCAAACAAACCAACAGGGGAGTTCACGTGTACATAAACTGTGGTTAGAATAGTATTTTATTAACGTGAAAATTTAACATTTTTTTACTTGTTAGAGTGTTGCGATTAAAAGGTTTAATTTTATATATCGTTAATGTATAAGAATTATATAATAATAATATTATATTAACGATAATAATAAGCTTAATTTTTTTTAAATATTATCGTTCAAAACCCCAGTACTCAATCCATTCAAATTTAATTACATAATTTCAGTTTAGTTTTTCCATTTTGTCAATATTTCCCACGCATTTACCGATTACCGTCTTTAATTTACTGTGGTTATTCAGATGTGGGTCCCAGCTAATGCATCATAATAAAATACAATTTCTTGTGCCTCTGGTTGCTAGATCCTATCCCCACGCAAGCCTTCCTAAAAACTGAGTACCTTTAAGCTTTTTTTTTTTAATTTTATTTGTATATATTAATTATTTGTCAATTTCTGAAATATATTAAATATTTTGCGATTTTTGCAGCAGAGCGAGGCTGTATTTTGATAGTTGTGGGTTCAGTCTCAGCTAGGGGACATTAAAAATATTTTTACTTCTGCTGATGTGTTCTGTTAATATAAAGCGGGATTGATTCTGGCTCTCCGGTTAAGTAAAGTAATATATATTACCTATAAATTCACGTTAAATAAATTGTGCTTAATATTTTGTTATTCATGAGAAACCTTATACCTATACAAAAAGTATATAATATTGTATGCCTACTGCGTTTTAAAACTACTGCAAACTAAAAGGCATAATCATCGAAAAAAATATTTTCCTTTTATTTCCTATTACCTACTAGCGACCCGCTCGCGGCTTCGCCACGTGAACTGCCACTTTCATCCTCTATTGCTCTTATGATTGTTTTTTTTATAAAAGGGGGTAGTCTATATTTGACCTTGCGTCACTAATTATGTTCTTGACAAAATCATCGATACATCTAGTATAATGTCTATACTGTTCGATAACTGTTATAGTAAGAAAACGTACGAAATCTGCTATCGTAGTTTATCTATATGATAGCAGATTTCGTACATATATACCATCTGGTATATATGTATGAAATCTGTAGATTACCCGTGAAAACATAAAAGATATAGATATAGATTTTTGCATTTTTATAATAATAATATTAATGAGTACAGATATATCTAATACAATGTCAACTATATAATAACAGATGGCGCTCCAGGAAACGTAGTTACATCTGCTGTCATATAGATTATATAAAGTTTTATAGACCGGTCAAATGTATCTTTAATAAATGTTATGCTTATTTTATTTTATAATTATTTTAATTAGTGATATTGAAACAAATTTAGCTTCACTCGTGAACTATCGACATAATTTGAATGTTTTTTTTTTTTTATTTTATTTTTCTGCGGGAGTTGTATTGAATACCAGGATGAAAACTATCCCATATGTTGCTCTAACCTCTTAGCTAACTCCATACAAAAATTCATTAATTTCTACCCGGTAGATATCAGTATACAAATGATTTACTTATATCGGTTTTTTTTTTTTTCAAAAAAACTACATGGAAAACCGGGATAAAAAGTATCCTATATGTACCTTTGGACTATAAGCTATCACCATACCAAAATTCATCCATTTCTATCCAGTAGTTTTTGCGTGATTGACGAACAAATTAACAGACAGACAGACAGACAGACAGACAGACAGACAGACAGACAGACAAAAATTCTACTGAGTGGATTTTTGGCTTCTGTTATCGATATATTAACGCACCCAATTAAAATTTTTCTGAAATTTTTCATGTACAGAATTGACTTTTCTACTCTTTTATTATATATAGAGATTAACTATATTTCTATATGAATAATTAACATTTAAGTTAAAATATCACTAAATTCTTCAACAATTTTTGAACCTGCAACCCTGAACATGTAAAAAGACGTTAATTTTTAATAAAACTCTGATATATTCTATATAAAACGTTATCTTGTTTTATTATGTACTGAAGGCTGAATACAGATCGGAGCTGACCTACTAATGCTTTGTTCGTAACTTTTAATCGATACACGCGAACCCATTATAAATATATACCTTAGTTAAAGTTGTAAGACGCCCGAGTGGCTCAGTTTAAATGAATTTTACTAAAAGTGATGTTTACAGGTTCACTCTTAATTGAGGGAATGATTATATTTAAGCTTTTTTCCATTCGTTCTCTGACAATCCTGCTGTTCAAAGAAAATGTGGGAAGATAAAAAAATTCTTTTCTTATAAAATGCAGGTCACAATATAAAAAAAAAAACTTTTACTCACGCGACACCATAGACAAAGAAAATTTAGTGTCATGACTCTCCCCTCTCCACTTTCCACTCAAATTCAAGACATTAGACATCAAGTGCCGAAACTTAACGCTGCTTAATGTCTTACTTAATTAAAAATATTTAAACTATTTTTCAGTACAGCTGTTCTTATTGCAAATGCATTACACATATATCCCAACACGCATCGTTTAAGTTATTCACTTAGTTAAGCATAGAATAGTAAAATTATAGAGTTCACATGAGTGGTCTGCGAGTACCTCGTACTGTGACGCAAATTGAGCAGTATTCAAAGCTAACTTACTTAGTGTTAGCGTGAATGTGGGCATAAAGTTCTTTATCATGTCTCCATTGTGGCACAGTTATGATATTTTTGAACGGTCTGAATGATGGTTATGGGTTGAAATTTTTTATTTTTAAGTTTTTGAGTTTCCAATCATATTGCGTAGATGTAATGAAATAAGTGCGAATGAAGAAGTAAAATTCTTACGCCAAATTTGTCCTACTTTGCTCGATTTAGCTAGGACATTCTTTAAAGGTACATACATAAAGATAGACAATATATTTTACATAAAAGAAGGTATAATCATAATAACTTATTATAATAAGTTATTACAGCTGTTTCGAACAAATCTATCTATTATTTAGGTTCATAGTTAGAGAACCTAGTGTCATTATACTTTGTTCTTCATTGTTCATCTATTACCCTAAATTGGGTGCTAAATAGAAAAAATAAATGAAAAATATTTTTTATTAAATATAACCATTATCATCAATGAAAATCAAATACAGGACCACTTGAGTTTACAAACAGACGTTGTCGCACTACGCCACTATAGCTTAAAATTGTTAATACATACTTAAGAAAGGACTTTATATATAGCTTCATACTTTCTTCGTATACTGTAAAGAAAAACTAGTCAATGCACGCTATTTTCCATTTCTCGTCAGTTATTGCATTTTGAGTAACGGAACTAAACACCGTGCTTTATCTTAACCTGAGTGGAAAACGAAAAAAAATAAATTTATTCACTCCCTCGAACAGATATCGAACCTACAACCACTTAAGCTTACTAACACACACATCACACTATGCCATTATAGTCTAGTAGTATATTAAAAACTATTAACAATACATATCACTAAACTTAAGTAAGGATTCACTACATAAATGAAAAATTTTCTCATTAAACCGAACAAAGGCGGCAAAGAAGCCATTTAAACGTAGGTAATACTAGGTACCTAATTACAGCGAGCTAGACTACCTAAAGTTCTAGGTAATCAGGCTCAAAGGGGATGCCTGGGGGTGGACTGGGATGGGGGTGGCACCGCACTAATTATGAAAGAAGATTGAATGAACATAATAATGAAACAAATTGGTATTACTATTTGAAAGTTTATAATAAACCTGTGTTTTTGTAGATTTAAATTTAGTTGAACTTTTTATTAATTTTGTTGGTATATGATTTTTTAATGTTATATAAGAGATTTGACTTCAAAGGTTATTTTATATTATTATATTATTTTAGATTATATATGATATTTGAAATAAAAATAAGTATTTTAAAATATTAATTAATTTTTATTTTTAATAAACATTTATAAGTAAATTTTGATTATTTTCCAATTTATTTAGTAATTTAAGCATTTCTAATAATATAAGTACGGTTTTTTATGTAACTCGAAATAACTATTATATAATATAAAATTACCTTACACTATTATTAATTATAAGTATATATGATACTAGAACACTAAAATAATATAAAAATAAACAAAAAACCAAAAGAAACGAACTGAATAAAAAATCAAACAAAATATATAACGTAACAATAACTGACCTTTACAAGGGCGCGGCACCTTGCTAAATTTAGAACACCTCAAGAAAACATCAATCGTAGCGACACATGCGCACACGATATCACAAAAACACTAAAAAAACTGTGATATATCACATTATGTCACTATCACGTGATAAAACTAAAGAACACCTGATTCTCAGGTGATGTAGAGCCAACTGTAGGTAACCACCTGGCAGGTAGAGTCGACCAATCAACGCGCAGGTTGTGGCGCAGGTCAATAAAAAGGCGTGGTCGGCTTACCTGTGTCACCTGTAATGTACGTGGGAGGGCTGTACCGCGGTTGGTTTAGACGATAGCGTATCACACACCTGCCCAGGTGTAGAGATTGGTCGGTAACTGGGTCAAATGGGTGTGGGTTTTACCTGGAGGTTTTTCGATTTTTTTTGGCATTTTTTTAAAAATATTTCTTGAGATTACGGGAGAATTATAATGGCTTCTTAAAGCTTAAGGTTTAGTTAAAAACTGTTTATTTTTGGGCACAATATTAAGTTTTGATCTGTAATATAATTGGCTCGCTGAGGTAAGAAATAACGTCAAGGTTATACAGGTCTGATATTGATTAAAATCTTGAAGGTTTAGGTAGAGACGCTAAAATTCTTTTTAACTACATATGTACATGTTATGTGTTCTATACATAGTTACATATATTCAACATAAAAGTATTTTAATAGCAGACAATTTATAATAAGCTACTTTATATAAAGTGCCATGCTTGCTTCCGCCAAATATCTTAATACTCTAATATCCACTTTTTCTACGTATTTCCTTCACAATATTACTAAATATTAACTACAAATAGTTATAGTTATAGCTTCACGCTGTATCCCGCACACAGCAGGGTAGGCAGTAGGGGCTAGCCCCCACTTAACCTAGGTTAAGTGGCGGACCTTAACGCTGCGCTTTACCTCGACACCAGAGCGAAGAAAATGGAAATATAATTTCCACTCCTCGAGTGGGAATCGAACCCACAACCAGTCGCTTACAGTCACACGCTTGCCACTGGGCCATGACTGGCCACAAATAAATATAATTATATTAAAAATATTCTAAATACCCCAGTTTAAAGTAAAACGTTATATCACTCTCAAAATAATTCATCTGTAAGAAGCTAAGTTATAGTCTAGGCTATACCTTGGAGCGCACCTAAGGCTATATAAGACGGGGTGATTGCTGGGCGGGGGTGGGCTGTGGTGGAGGGCGGACTATAAATGAAGCTTTTACGATTTTAATATTATATTTTGCATTACATAATTAGGAATTTATATGAAATTTTTGCTTGTGACTCTACATTTTGAAGACCAATAGTGATACGTTTGTTCGTGGTTGAAATATAAATGTCTATTATCTATTAAATATAAAATTATGGCTTGCTTAAGATTTTAAACTATACAAGTTTTGATATAAAATGTATTGCGTGGGGCCAGTCGCGGCGTAGTGGCACAAACGTGTGACTGTAAAAGACTGGTTGTGGGTTCAATTCCCACTCGAGGAGAGGAAATATTTAATATTTCCATTTTCTTCGCTCTGGTATCGAGGCAAAGGGTGGCGTTAAGTTCCGCCACTTAACACGTAATGCCTCCAAATGTAGCTGAAAGTGGGGAACGAAGAGTCTTAATACTAGATTCCCTCTGCCTACCCTGCTGTGTGCGGGATACAGTGTAAAGTTAAAAAAATATATATTGTTACAAAAACTAAACTAGGTAGTTCTACGTATATACGTACGTACTATTAACAAACCTTCATATAAATCGCAGGTTATATCACAAACCTCTATCGAACTCTACAAATAAATATTCAGAACTCTCTAATACGACACGTGAGACGTACTCGTACTCGTACATTCCGCTATTCATACTTATATCATTATATTCGCCAGAGCTCACGGTCTTTTGGCGTTCCTCCAAAAATTTGCACCACTAAAGTATAGTAGCTTTTAAAGGTGTTGTTTATTAGAACATTTTAATAAACCACTTAGTTATATGTACGTTTTATAACTGCCAGCTGATTTTATTAGAATTTACCCAATTTTCCTACTCTACTGTGTTTTTAATTAATTTAAAATTCATAATTAGGAAGAAAATTTATTTTGTTATAATAAAATTTGGTTAATAATTAAGTTGAGGCCAGTCGTGGCGCAGTGGCACGAACGTGTGACTGTAAACGACTGGTTGTGGGTTCGATTCCCACTCGAGGAGTGGAAATATGTTAATTCAAGTAATTAGTGTGTAGTAGTTAGTGTACATATTGTATTTAACATATTATAATATTGCTAGTATAGTCTGGCACAAGTTTAATATTTTAATAATATAGCAGTTTACCTTGAAGAGTATGATCCGAGTTCATATGGACACATTGCAAATTTTGCCAACTAAGACTAACTACAACAAGCTAGACTTGGGCTAGATATTTCAAATCAGTATCTATATACTATCATTACCTCATTTAGTAATATATTGAGGCCTTCGTGGTACAGTGAGCTAGAATGTGATTTATAAGTTCGTCAACTATAACTTTGACTTCGATGTTCACTCAGAGGTATGTTTATGTTTAAAATTTCATTTCTTAAATCTGGCCGTTGGTACCAACAAAACACCGTGGCGATGAATTCTGCCACTCACTAGGTAATGTCTGGATATCGAGTGGAAAATGGTAGTCCCCATTTTCTTGACACCCCTTGACTTGACCTTGACTAGGTCCCATCTGATTACTCCGCGTTGCGGGAAAAAGCATGAAGCTGCTTAATAAATTAACTTATGAGAATGTGTGGGAGCCGGAGTGTCTTAACACTAGATTTTCTCTGCTTACCCTGAGAAGTGCGGGATACAGCGTGAAGTTAAAAAAATGAGAATGTCAAAGGGCTGGACAAAGTGGTAAAACTATAATATCATGACAAATCGGAAGCCAAACGGGGAAAAATAACTCTGCGATGATTACCAGGTATAAGAAAGTTATCAAGTTTGTTACCCAAATAATAAAAAAAAACAAACACGTAACACTGTAGGTAATAACTAGTCTTGAATAAGATATTCTTATTAGAATATATTCGAAGCACGAGTAGGATAGTTTAAAGGTAAACTGAAGAAAGTCGAAGTTTTAACGAGCGAGCGAGCGAGGCGATGCAGCTCGCTACAAGTTTGCTTGACGCTTGAATCTAAGAGTATTGTTGCGGCTTACGGTTTTTATAGAAAGTCTTTTTTAAGAGTCATGTCTAAAGATATACGTATCTTTGATAGGAAGTTCAATTATGTATGAGTTTATTGTGTATATTTTTTTGTAAGGTATTTCGTAATAAATTAGTTATAATTATCGTTGGTACTCCTACTGCACCACGAGATATGCTAATTTTTAAGTTTGAAAATGTCATTTATATATTTTTACTTTGCTCCACTCTGTTTATTAAGACAAAATGTGGTGTTAAGTTACACCTCTTAACTCACAATGTTCTAATTTGGGGATGAAAATGGAGAACGGAATGTCTTGATACTAGGATCCCTCAGACTAAGCGAGGTAAAGGATCTCTCATTGAGACAAAAAAAATATTTTAAACTGTTATTAGTTATTTAAAATAAAAGTAGTACCGCTGACTATTTTGCACTGGCCATTTTCAGATCTGAATAGTAGTTAATATTTAAAGCACTGCTTGCAAGTTATAGGACGATTTAAATATAAATGAAACCTTTAATTTATTATTTTAAATAAACTTATTTAAATATAGCTTTGACTATAAAATAAATCTTTCCTCACTTTAGAGTTGAATTTACGTCTATAATGTCCATTTAGATGTCTGCCATTGATATATTATATTTCAATGCATCCGATAATTATAACATCACAAAATTATTTAAAATATTAGCAAAGATTAGCTAGTGTTAAGACCAAGGTTTTCCACTTTACAATATAGATATATTTTTACTACCCATGTTAAGTTTCCAAATCTCATAACCTTGATTTTTTTTAAAGATATCGCTGTTTAGCTAAATTAGTGCCTTCTGTGCCTGGCCTTTTTACAATTTATATTAAATGTAATGTACAATAAAGCAATTTCATACTTTTTACCATAAAACAGGGTAGTCAGAAATACCCTAGTGCTAAGACACACTCTGTAAA
Source organism: Dryas iulia moderata (assembly GCA_019049465.1). Lineage (NCBI taxonomy): Eukaryota > Metazoa > Arthropoda > Insecta > Lepidoptera > Nymphalidae > Dryas > Dryas iulia. The sequence goes on along the minus strand of CM032424.1, from coordinate 15,980,937 downwards.
ATAAACAAATTTAAACTTAATTTTCCCTGAGTGAGGTACATATGTAAAGTATATATATTATATATTTGCAACGGTAATATCTGGCTTCAGGTTATCTCCTGACGAGTGCCCGTCGCGGCGGCGCCTACCACCATTTACATACGAGTATAGCGGTGTGGTGTCATTGTAAACACATACTCGTATGTAGCGCCTAAGTGTTGCTTGTAGTACCTTATGACTCTATCATCGTAATGGAAAGTATGTATTGATGTTTTACTGAAAATATTTTAAATATTTATTATATGATAATAATAGAAATACTTTTTAATTGTATATGTATTTTAAAGTTTTTTGATTTTGTATTTGGATTTACCCGTTTACAAAATTCAATTCAGATATAGAGCAGATTATAACAAGGAAATCCTGTTCTCTGTTTTGATTGATGTGAAATTAATTAATAATTCATTTTTTTTTTTTAGCTTCACGCTGTATCCCGCACACAGCAGGGTAGGCAGAGGGAACCTAGTGTTAAGACACTCCGTTCCCCACTTTCCGCCGAATTTGGAGACATTGCGTGTTAAGTGGCGGAACTTAACGCCAGGCTTTACCTCGACATCAGAGTGAAGAAAATGGAAATATTAAATATTTCCACTCCTCGAGTGGGAATCGAACCCACAACCAGTCGTTTACAGTCACGCGCTCGTGCCACTGGGCCACGACTGGCCACTAATGAATAATTCAATTTTTAATCAATTTATAATATTTATCTTTACGCTACCACATAGTGCACTAGTCAGAGGGAAGCTAGTGTGAAGAGATTAGGACTAGAAACTAGGAAAATGTCTCCACTTTCCGCCGAGAAAAATCACGTCAGAAGCGGAATTCAATGCCACTTAACATCAGAGATACCAGAGGGGAGAAATAAAACAATATATAATTATACCCCCGAGTGGAAATTAAACCCATAACCACCGGCTATTTATTTAACATACGCACAATTCCATTACATATGTTCGTTTAGCTCGTAACGTTTTCCTTAGTTTTTCAGTTATGTTTCGCCTTTAAGTTCACTTTCACTCATACTAAGGTAAGCCTGAGGATAAGGATTTCTTTTTAGTAATAATATTATTATTTTAGCATATATATTACATACTATATTTATATAAATTTTTTTTAAACATAAAGTATTTTCTACTATTTTTAATTTTGATACTCTTGTATGTACATCTATAACTTACTTGTATTATTTTTATATACTTGTCTTTTGTATGAATATAACAGTATAATACCATAACAATAAAGTAATTTAACGTTTAATAATCAAAAGTCACCTCCACTCCGGCAACATAAAATACGAGTATAAACGTACAAAAGTAAGCGTATTCCCGTCGGGCGCGCCGCAATCTGTGCGAGCGAAACCGGAAAATTAGACATAGTCCTCCTTTCGCAGACTTTAATAACCTTCTTGTCTTTTTTGTTTTATTTCTTTCATAAATTTATAGTTAAAAATTGTGATTTAGAGGTTTTTTTGATAGGTAGCTTTTGTAAAAGCTATATGAATTGTAGTTTATACCTACATGTAGATGGTACAGATTCAAATCTTTATATAGGAAATAGTAGAAATAGGAGAAAATACTTTCTAAATTGTTCGAAACGTCGAGTTTTCTAATAACAAATATATTCAGAATTAATTCGGTTAAAATAATTTTGGTAATGTCGATATTATTTTACCTTTTGTTACTGTCTTTTATACTACTTAGTATGCTACGGAAAATAATTCATCTTTAAACATTTAGTGTATACGACAAGAGTGGGAATCGAACAGACCACCATCGCATTTAGAGTGAGACCCTGTCCCATAACGCCACGACAACCTTAAATAGATTTTCTTTATTACTATAAATTTCTAACTAGAGTACGTTTTGAAGGTGGATTGTACACCTTATAATGAAACCTTTACAATAGTTTTAATATTTATTTAAAGTTACCCTTCAGTCTTAGGTATCGACAACAAATCGCCAAAACTTTCGTAGCCATAAACGAGTGAAGTTTTCCAATCTCGCGCCGCTCTGTCATATTATTCCCTAACTATTTTATTGCACTTTGCAATCTAAGGGTGTGTTATACAATGTAAACTTAACCTTTTCTACCATTTCTTCTGCCATGAGATATAGATAGAAAAAGAAAGAGAATAGAGTAAAAAGTCTTTGCTTTTTTTGGCGGAGAGTGATACTGTAATTAATTTACCACACTATGTATGAAATTACTTTTAAAATATTATTAAAAAATACAACAATTAAGGCCGAGGATACAATAGTATGACTGTAAACGAGAAAATAAACAAAAATATTGAATATTTAAATTATTTACTTTTCGATACTTTATTAACACGAAATGCGGTGTTTAGTTCCGCCTATCAACATTATCTCCGTTTCAAACAGAAACTTAAAAAAAATAAATTTTGACACTAGAGTCTTTCTGTTTATTCTAGTATATATAGAAAAATGGTGGAGATACAATTATTATTGAAAACCAGTTTGAAATAGATCTTATAAGAATAAAATGACTGTAACAATGTCACTTCGACGCTACACGCTGTAAAAGCGTCGTTGAAAATATTTGAAAGGTGATTTAGATGGTGTAAGTAGTATCTATAGCTTATGAAATCTTGTTTATAAAGATGTGAATAGCTCAATGAAGTTATTGAAATGTATAGTATGTTTTTTATATTGATTTTTAGTATTTTACTGAACGGTTAGTTGTTTTTTTTTAGCTTCACGCTGTATCCGACACACAGCAGGGTAGGCAGAGGAAACCTAGTGTTAAGGCACTCCGTTCCCCATATTCCGCTGAATTCGAAGGCATTGCGTATTAAGTGGTAGAACTTAACGCCGCGCTTTGCATCGATACCAGAGCGAAGAAAATGGAAATATTGAATATTTCCACTCCTCGAGTGAGAATCGAACCCACAACCAGTCGTTTACGAGTCGTTCACACGCCTGTGCCACTGCGCCACGACTGGCCCCTGGCCTGAGTTGTGGATTTGCTATAAACGTGATAGTTTCGGGTTCAAGCTGATTATATTTACTTTTCCATGCTTTGGTTACATAAACACACAACGTAATAAATTCATACAAAAAGTATAGAACGGAGTGTCTCAATATCTCTCTTCAATCTTGCAATGCAGTATGCAAAAATACAGGTGTTTCAACAATATTGGAATTTAGTATGTAAGACAAAGTATTTCTAAAATTAAATGATTGGATGCGAATACATATAGGTATATTATTTTTGCAAATAGTAGAAGTTATGTAAACATTTTTTTCGATAAAATCTCCTACTGCAAACAGTGCAACAGTAAACGCTGTCGGTCGCTGGTTCGATTTCCATTCGAGGAATTATTATATCTAAATTAGTCGCGACAACCGCAACACACAATATCTCGAAAAGTGGACAACGAAATGTTTTCACGGGACGTTTTGCTACAACTTTTTTTTCACGTTTCACGCTGTATTCCACACAGAGCAGGGTAGGCAGAGGGAACCTAGTGTTAAGACACTCCGTTCCACACTTTCCGCTGAATTCGGAGGCATTGCTTGGTGGCATTAAGTGGCGGAACTTGACGCCGCGCTTTGGCTCTGATACCAGAGCGAATAAAATGGAAATATTAAATATTTCCTGTCCTCAAGTGGGAATCGATCACAGTACAGCTTACAGTCACATGTTCGTTCCACTGCGCCGCAACAGGCCCCTAATTTATTTTTGCAGGGAACAAAATTAAAACTACACACTGTTAGTGGTACATACGAGTAATAGCGTAGTAGTAGTGCCATATAAGTAAAGTTACCACTAGTTATAGAATACATAAGCACTCAATTCCCAAGGCATCACCGCCCACTAAAAGTTCATTTATAATTCAAACTGACCTGCTCTTACTGACGCCGGGGCCGTGACGACAATCGCTTATGTGACGTCACGCCACGTTACCCGTCAAAGCGTCAAATGAAAGAGGGTCATAAAGTTTTAATAGTAATTTAGTGTGGAATATGTGTATTACATAGAGAATACGTAATGATTCTTTTCTCTAGTCTCTTTAAATTATACACTATTTACTAAGGTAGGTCATATCAATCGTGATCTCTTTATTTATTTTTTTAGCTTCACGCTGTATCCCGCACACAGCAGGGTAGGCAGAGGGAACCTAGTGTTAAGACACTCCGTTTCCTACTTTCCGCCGAATTCGGAGGCTTGCGTGTTAAGTGGCGGAACTTAACGCCGCGCTTTACCTCGACACCAGAGCGAAGAAAATGGAAATATGTTTTCAACTCCTTGAGTGGGAATCGAACCCACAACCAGTCGTTTACAGTCACACGCTTGTGCCACTGGGCCACGACTGGCCACAATATTAAATATTTCTTTATAAACTAGATTAAATGTTATCAAGGTTGAGAGCCGTCGTGGTGCAGTGAATTAATAGTGAAAACAGCCTCTGACTGTTAACGCAATGGTCGTAAGTTCGATTTCAACTAGGAAGAAATTATGGTATCTTTATTTCTACGCTCTGGTATTTAAGACAAAGCACGGAGTTGAGGTCTCAGTCCCAGTCCCTTAATATGCAAATGTCCCTATTTCGGACAAAAAAGGAGAACGGAGTGATGTGTGACTAAGTTCTTGTTGATAACTCTCCTACGCGACACTGACCAAAAAGAAAACATAATATTATAAACCTGAAAACTGACGTTCAGTTAAATATTCTCCATTTGAACTAACTACAATAACATTGTGGCCAGTCGTGGCCCAGTGGCACAAGCGTGTGACTGTAAACGACTGGTTGTGGGTTCGATTCCCACTCGAGGAGTGGAAATATTCAATATTTCCATTTTATTCGCTCTGGTGTCGAGGTAAAGCGCGGCGTTAAGTTCCGCCACTTAACACGCAATGCCTCCTAATTCGGCGGAAAATGGGGAACGGAGTGTCTTAACACTAGGTTCCCTCTGCCTACCCTGCTGTGTGCGGGATACAGCGTGAAGCTATAAATAAAAAAAAAAATACAATAACATCGATCTACGAAAATATAAAAAATCTACATTTCAATTCTACAAATAAAAAACAATTCACTTCCATAAGTTCGCAATATCCAAACAAATATATATTAGGTACTTCGTTGTAATTTTATTAGTTCCTCTTTTTGCCGCCACCTAGTGACGGTCACTTTTGAAACTTTTTCACTACTCGCACCCGCCGAGCCGGCTGCGTGAATTCATTTCGACTTCGAAAAAACTGAACACCGCCTTTTTTATTCACCAACTGAATATAAAATACGTGAAAGTTGACAAAAAGCTTCGTAATCAGAGCTTTTCTGTTACCGCTTTATAGCGGTCCTGAAAGCTTCTCATGTAATGAAAAATAGGTGTTTCAGGATTTTGACACCGTTGAGGACTGTACGTTGTGTGCTTTTATTTGTTATTATGTTATATTTAGTTGAAAGTCCTGTTTATAGATTATATATTTTTTTTAACTTTTTCCATATAGGGAGTATTTGAGGAGAATCTAGTGTCAAGACACTCCGTCTGCGATTTAGCTTGTATTAAGCTATGTATAATGACATTTTTATATGTGTATATTAATGTAGTAGTAGTAAAAGTTTTGATAGATGTCACATTTAATCGATTATTATATCATTTTTAGAGACTTTAGAAATAAAATTTCTACGTGTACTTTAAGTGGTGGGTAACAGACTCTTAAGCTGAACTTTGCCTAATTAAATATAAAAGTAATAAATACAGTAAACATAAATATTTATTTTTATTATAATTTGAACTACCGAGACGTCTTTTATGATAGTTTTAGTAACAAACTATTTATACAATTTTTCCTACATGACACTGTTTTACAGCGCAGTAGAACGCTTGTAAACGTGATAGTTATGAATTCCATTCTTTAAGGTAATAAACCTAAATTATTTTCGTTTCACTTAAGATAAAGAGATAATGATTAATTTCCGCCACTCAATACACAATATCTTAAGCGCGGGCACAAAAATATTAATGTGTAATGTCTCCACTTCGACCAGGAAAAAGAGAATGGAGTGTCTTGACACTAAGTTCTTTAAGTAATATGAAGTTATTTACACATCTCTTTATATAGATATTTCTAACTAAATAAAAAAACAAGGATTTGAATCTTTAACCATCACAAGCATTTTAACAACATCTATATCATTAATAATATATTAATAATATAAAATATCAATAAGATATAAACCTATATAGGTAGATATCGTAACAAGAACTTTATCCCGACGGCGAGGTATGGCGAGCACGTGTGTCCGCACAAAAAACGCGCCTTAATAAAACGAGGTGCCGCGGGGGTCTGGTATAGGGAGGGGTGGTATATCGATAGCTGATTATATTGGTTATTTTATATTAATTTTGTGGAATTTGAATAATATATTTAGGCAGTCGTGGTCCAGTGGGACAGAATATAAACGTAGAATGTAAACGTGATTAGTTTTGGGTTCGATTCCCGCTAAATAAATAATGACAAATTAGTTCTTTTTATTTCTTCACACTGATAAACAAGACAAGAGGTGGCAGTGTGCTTCATTACCTTATAGCGTCTCGAAGCTAGAAGGAGTGTAGAGGATGTGGTGTCTTGACCCATTTTTTCTCTGCTTAATTTACTATGTGGTCAAATACATTTGAAAAAATATATTTTATAATTTAATAGTTCGTTTAGATAATAGGAAATTATTGCTGTTTTTATTCCTGGGCCTATAACTGGTGGAAAAGTGGATTACTCAGAATCAAGCGCCTCGTACTTATATTTGTCGTACTCATAATTTCGAAAATTATGCACCTATTTTTATTTCACTATGTTTGCTTCACGAAGAAATGCATTTTTTATCTTACTAAATTAATTCTAAAAATATAATTCAAAATCACTAGATTCACCTCAGATTTCTTACATACAATAATTACTAATTAAGTAATCTGATATATATAATAATGTCTTATTAAAACAGTTGATGGTATCAATTGATATTAAGTAGCAAATATATACTTTTTAATATTTGCTATTTAATATCTATTATTTAATAATACATGCTGGATTCCGCCACTGATATCATTTTATATCAAAATTAATATATCTCTAAAGCAAAAGCCATCCAAACCAACATCAAAGAAGAAAACGTAGTATCACAACACTATTCTTTTAACTACTTAACTATATCTTTTTTTTTTTAGCTTCACGCTGTATCCCGCACACAGCAGGGTAGGCAGAGGGAACCTAGTGTTAAGACACTCTGTTCCCCACTTTCCGCTGAATTCGGAGGCATTGCGAGTTAAGTGGCGGAACTTAACGCCGCGCTTTACCTCGACACCAGAGCGAAGAAAATGGAAATATTAAATATTTCCACTCCTCGAGTGGGAATCGAACCCACAACCAGTCGTTTACAGTCACACGCTTGTGCCACGGGCCACGACTGCCCACGAAATATTATATAAAACTAACAAAAAACATCGACAGATTCAACACATATCGATATCTCTCATAGCACGTCACATCTCTACTCGGGACGGGTTTAATTACACGCGCGGGCGACAGGTTGTCGCTGACGTCATCGCTGCATATGCGTAGTCGAGGTGTTTATCCCACATTGTATTGTTCTCACTGTATATGTACTTACACACTATATATTATGTACTTACACATTATATGTGTAATTTTGTATAATTACATATATGTTTTTTTTAGCTTCATACTGTATTCCGAACACAGCACGGTAGGGAAGGAACCTAGTGTTAAGGCACTCCGTTCCTCGTTTGTGGCCATATTCTGGAAGCAAATGGCGGAACTTAATGCCGCTCTTTGCCTCGAAATCAGAACGAAACGAAAAATGGAAATTAATATTTCCGTCCGTATTCTTTAGGCATTACGTATTAAGTTAAGGTAGGTACATAACGGCACGTTTTGTCTCGACGCCATAGCGAAAATGGAAATATAAAAAACCACTTCTCGAAATGGGAATCGAACCCACAACCAGTCGCGTTTACAGTCACACTTATATGCCACTGCCCCACGACTGGACTCATTTATATATTATGTTTATGTACGAGTATAATAAGTAATACTAACTGTTTATATCTAACTGCTCCATAACTCAACATGCAATGCCTCAATGTTATTGATGATGGGCGAAAAGTGGGGAGTAAGATGACCTGAAGTTAGCTTCGTTACGCCTGACCTCGGATACGGAAAAAATTGTGCAATAATTATAAAATAATAAAGCTAATATGGAGCTAATATTTTCAATATAATAATATTAAAGCATATCGTGGCGCAATGTGACAGCATCTAACTTCAAAAGCGATGGTTGTGGCTTCGATTCCCATTCGGGGGAAAAATTATATTTAAATGTTAATTTCTTTAGATGGTATCTAAATAATAGCGTGGCGTTGAATTTTGCCATTTAATATGTAATGTGTCGAATTAGGACGGAAGGTGGAGAATAGATTGTCTTAACACTAGGTTCTCATTGCCTACTCTCTGACTTGGAAAAGACGAGAAGACATATAAAATAATAAAATAATATGAAGAAGAAATATACAGAAAGTTATTATTTTTCATTTTGCACTACTATTAAATAATATAATACGAGTAATTCGTATGACATAAATACATATAAGTATTTATCTATCACCAGTTTTTTTTTTATTTCAAATCAAAACAATTATTCAAATTACTTAAATTGAATGTGTAGTTCATTTTCTACGGAACCCATACAAACAAGGTGGCCATTCGATTGTGAAGACATACAATGTTTCAAATAGCGTCTGCATCTTAATTACCTTTTTATTTTACTATCTACGAGTATACAAAGTAGTAAAGACATAAGGCAGCTTTTAAGTTAAGTGCTTATATATGAATTGCAATTTATTTTAGAGGCTATAGTGGGATGGTGTTACAATGCCTGATTGTTTTTGGTATGGGAAATGGTAGTGGATGGAAATTGCTGCAACTGGGAATTGAACTCACGACCAATTAGAGTTACAGTCAGGCGCTGCCCCACTGCGCCTTTATAGCAATTTGACGTAAATATAGAAATGTAATTGTAATTGTACTTATTTGTAATTATACGTAAATTGGTGGCCAGTCGTGGCCCAGTGGCACAAGCGTGTGACCGTAAACGACTGGTTGTGGGTTCGATTTCCACTCGAGGAGTGGAAATATTTAATATTTCCTCTTCCTCTTCGCTCTGGTGTCGGGGTAAGCCGCGGCGTTAAGTTCCGCCACTTAACACGCAATGCCTCCGAATTCAGCGGAAAGTGGGGAACGGAGTATCTTAATACTAGGTTCTCTCTGCCTACCCTGCTGTGTGCGGAATACAGCGTGAAGCTAAAAAAATATTAAAAAAAAATGATAAATTAACATCTATCATCATTGTCTTTTGACTTAAAATTTAATCTTAAGCAGGAATCGAACTTACTACCTAGCAAAGCTTACACCTGTTTATTACTAAATCAACTAATATTTCATAGAAGTTACTACAGTAAAATTTCAAACCATAAACTGAAATTATTAAGAAAGTAAATATATAATTAGATATCGTATGTGCTTTCATTTCCAATCGGGGAAATAATTATATTTAAATAAAAGATTTTTAATTCGAATTTTGTCACTCAACACGCAATAACTCAAAACTCACAAAATGTCGAATAAATTCTGACGGAAAGTGAAGAACAGAGTGTCATAACTCTTACTTTTTCTGCCTATCTTGTAGTACGGAGAAAATCATTAAGATGAAGGAAAAAAACAAAATATAATTCCACCACATTTTTTGGATTAACCATACCTAGAAAAAAAATATATAAATGAAAATCAAACCCTCAACTACTGTGCGTACTGAGACACACTAACAAAGACAAAACTGTAGATGATTTCTTTAAATAATTATGAAAAATTACATCATTACTTCGCACTTAACAGTAATAGCTTCTGAAATCGTGTACAAAAATATACTTCCGGTCCATCATCGTCACCTCGTAAATTCTAACAATCGCTTAGCAAAATTGTGAAATAAAAGCATTTTTTCATAAAATGTCGAAATTTATTATTTAAAATATATTTATTATAGATACTTATATCTGAGTTCCGTTTGAAGTTTAGATTATTTATTTATTTTACTTAGTTTCATGACTATTACTTCCCGTATAGCAGCGTAGGCAGAACGCACCTAGATACTCCGTTCTTTACTTATCATTACGTTAGCTATTTATGTAAATATGTATTCTTATGTTAAGGGTCCAATCGTGGCGCAGTGACACAAGTATGTGACTGTAAACGACTGGTTATGGGTTCGATTCCCACTCGAGGAGTGGAAATATTTGATATTTCCATTTTCTTCGCTCTGGTATCGAGGTAAAATACGGCGTTAAGTTTCGCCACTTAACTTCTTAACATTAGGTCTTAACACTAGGTTCCCTCTGCCTACCTGCTGAGTGCGGGATACAGCGTGAAGGTAAAAAAAATATAAAGAAAGATAACGTAATTAAAAATCAGTTAATTTATAAAAGTCTAAGATCATTTTTATTTATAAAAGATGACCACCTGATGGTAAGTAGTTGTCTTCGCCCATGGCTAGCGTCAATATTAGAGGATTTGTGGAAATAAGTAAAGTTACATTAACCGAAACACATCATCAGATATTTGGCCGTTCGTTTTTAATCATGATATCGGTCGCGAGCCAGTCGGAGAATAAATCTCCTACCACCAAGTTACTGGTTTACCCTCCTTTTACGGTACACTACCCAGAGAAGAGGAATTATAAAAGACATTTAGAAAACGTATAAAATATTGAACACAGCGAGATCCGAGCTGCATGCTCAGTGGTGAGAGCGCCTGGATGTTTCACGAGGCGTGGGTTCGAATCCCGCTGCGTTCAAATTTTTAAACGTTTACTAAATGTCTTTTTCAATTTTTCTAAGTGTGGAATAACACTTTGAAAATGTTTAAAAGAGGAATTGTATTTGTAACCTGTCCCCCCACTAGTAGAAACATATACAAAGCATAGCAATTTATAACTTGTTATAAGCCAGACTGACTCATTTTTTCTCAAATTTTACATTTGGGGTCGAATTTGAAAAAACAAAAATAAAACCATAAGGTGGATCCTATAAAAATATTATCAATTCATGCCAAAATAAGCTTTAATCCCTAACAATTAGTTACAAATTAAAATAACAGTATTCCATCGGCCATTATGAAACAATATTCTTAGTACACATGGCCCACCTCCGCAGGTAAATGCGGACCTTTTGAAGATAACGTAGAGTTCCGTCACTTGGAAATTAAACTTTATTTTCTTAACAATAAAGTCTAAAATTAAGTACTAAATTCAGTCTAACCAATAAAGAAACAGATCTTATTTCAAGGTAACTAAAAAGATTTTGGGACGTGTTATAAAAAAAATTAAACATATGTTTTTCTTAGAACTTCGTAGAGAAGTTAACGTGTAAAATTGTAATTTAATTAGGAACGTTAGTTGGTGAGTTTTTATTATAGAAAAATAACAGACATCGTTTGACGCTCTTTTCGATAATGTGTATACGTTGACTGACATTACTTACAAATAATATCTACATATATCTGGAAATTATAAGAATAAATGGGAATCGAACCCAAACTATTGTGCCTACAGTAAAACATTTACTGAGTCAATCAAAGGCATCGGTTATTTCTTTAAATAATTATAAAAAAATACATCATTATTTTGCACTTTACAGTAATAGCCTTTGAGCCATCGGTTTTATTGAAAAATAACAACACAAACAATTTAACGCGTTTTTCTATATATTAGGGGTAATCAGAGAGAACCTAGTGCTAAAACACTCTATTTTCCACTTTCCGTCTAAAATCGACAATTTGCGTGATGAATTGTGAAACCCAAAGTCACTCCTTGTCCTAAATATAGGTAAGAATAAATAAAAATAAATATAATAATACCTTAAATGAAAATCGAATTCATAATTGATCATATTTCTAATATGCACCACCCTTAGCCACCCACATCGTCATCTTTATTTTATGGTTACCTCACTTGAGATCTTCAAACCAAGCTCAGATCTCTTCCTCCCTCAATACCCGGTGACCGTATTTATGATTCTATCTTTTAATTACTGACTATATGTTATTTTTTATTATAAGTTTATAATAAAGCAATAAAAAATAAATACAAATTAATATATTAGGGAACAAGCCATCTTTTTTTTTTATTTAATTAACTGGTGAGTAGTTAATCCGTTCTTTCCCTTTTGTTAGAAGGTATTATTTCACCTACTAAGTACGCCATATTTTTATAGTTATATCTCAGTTTAATGGTCTTAATTCGAAAGTCGTGATCATCGTAGCTCAGTAGCTTAGCGTCTGACTGTTAACACGATGGTTGTGCATTCTTTTCCTTGTTAGGGGAATGATTATATTTGAATTATTTTCCTTTTTTACACTTATTCATTGAGGCCAGTCGTGGCGCAGTGGCACAAAGTGTGCCTGTAAAGCGACTGGTTGTGGGTTCGATTCCCACTCGAGGAGTAGAAATATATTCGTCGCTTTGGTGTCGAGGCAAAGGCGCGTCGTTAAGTTACGCCACTTAATAAGCAATGCCTGCGAATTATGCAGAAAGTGGGGAACGGAGTTTCTTAACACTAGGTTAGCTCTGCCCACCCTGCTGTGTGCGGGATACAGCGTGAAGCTAAAAAGTACCTAAAAAGAGGACGTAGTGTCTTCATTCTAGATACGATCTGACTACTCTGCTTACTTTAAATAGCGTGAAACGTAAAAAAAATGCTAAAATCAAAACAACTGACATGACAAACAGTAAACATATAAAATAATATTCCTACCACCTGACGCGTATCTGCAGTTTTGGCAACGAAAAAATGTTAATATTCAAAATAAATCTACCGCGGTACCTTCATTTTGTCACACAACATCCTGTTTTAAAGCGTACCAATTAATATCAGTCCAATTTAGATGAAATACTGATTCTCAAGTGGGATGATAAAATACAAGAATATTATGTTATATTTCTTATACGAGTAAAACTAATACGAAATCGTCGCTTTATGCGTTTTAAACGAAAAATATTATTTTTTTAGTAGTTTTTTCGTAGAAAAATTAGTGTCAAGACACTCTGTTTCTCTCTTTTCGACTGAAGGGAGATATAAAAGTAATTACAATCGTGTACATTCAGAGGCTATCACACTGCGCCTTATAAGGCTCACATTTTATTTAATATATAATAATAAAGATATTTTTGTTAAAAATATTTTCTTTATATGAAAGTTTATTTTTTTTACATTTTATCAAATATTTTACCGATATCTTATTTAAAAAGTTTGCAGACGTCGTGCGCCATCTAGTGTCAAGTAGATTAACCTCCATCTTTCGGATTGCGCAGTCAGATATAAAGTTGTTAAACTATTTTATATGTTTTTTTTTTCGCAAACTGCATCAAATAGTGGCTTAGGACTTTTTTTAATATCAAAGGATTGTTTTATGATTAAACTAGAATTAAGTTGCGAGTATTAGCATTTGTTTTGACCTTATAACTTCTTTAAAATAGTGTAGGTACCTACTAAAAAGTAAAACATTACAATATGTAAAAAATCTGTAAAAACATTGGAAATACATTAATCTTCAGTCAGTCAGTAATAGAAAATATATTATTTTAAAAGGTCCAGGTTGTGGCCAGTCGTGGCCCAGTGGCACAAGAGTGTGACTGTAAACGACTGGTTGTGGGTTCGATTCCCACTCGAGGAGTGGAAATTATATTTCCATTTTCTTCGCTCTGGTGTCCGCCACTTAACACGCAAGCCTCAGAATTCGGCGGAAAGTGGGGAACGGAGTGTCTTAACACTAGGTTCCCTCTGCCTACCCTGCTGTATGCGGGATATAGCGTGAAGTTATTTATTTATTGTTTATTTTAAAAGGTCCATTGATCATAAGCAAAAAAAGACAATGAAAATAGAAGGCAGAACTCAACACCGCGTTTGGTCTTTCTAACATAATTAAAAAATATATATATCTGCCAAGAAGTTACTCCCGTAATAACTACCGTTTATCCAAATGGGGATCAAACCTACAACCATCATGTTTACAGGACTTACTTTACCGCTTCACGAGGTCATTAAAAAATCCCATATTTTGAAATTAAACCATTGAGGTAGCATTTGTCTGTCAGTTGATACAATTATTATATTAAAATATAATAACCAACGATTTTTATTTCCACCGTATACTACTCTGGATTCTTACACAATGAGACTATCAGAGACATAAATATACATTCAGATATCTTGTTCCCTGGTGTGGTAGATTTGAAAATTAAAAATGAGTTTTATGGGGCCAGTCGGGTTGTGGGTTCGATTCCCACTCGATGAGTGGAAATATTCAATATTTACATTTTCGTCGCTATGGTGTCGGGGCAAAGCGCGGCGTTAAGTTCTGCCACTTGACACATACCTAATGCTTCCGAATTCGGCGGAAAGTAGGGAGCGGAGTGTCTTAACATTAGATACCGTCTGCTAATCCTACAGCGTGAAGCTAAAAAAATATATATTTAAAAATATATAAAAGTCACAAAAATAAACGTTCCTTATAAATTTCCCATAGTACAATCATATATTTCGTAGAATCAAAAACCGAATCTATCGCGTCATACATAGTATCTGAAGTAACTGGGACGCGTCGGTTCTAGTAGAGCGACTTAACGAACATCCACGTGTACTGCTCATTGCTGATGACCCGAATTCAGGATAGATAGCTTATTTACATAGCTTATGGTATTATTTGGAATTTCTGTTTTTTTTTTTAAATATTTTTTTATTATTTTCTAGTTTATTTTGCATGTATGATGGCTTTTTTTTGTATGTAACGTTATTATATTGGTGTCTCTAAAATGGAAGAGAAAGACATTCACTTGACAAAAAAACTTGATTTGATTTTGTGATTTCACTATGTAATTTGTAAATTATCTGATTAAACGCAATGACTGATTTAATCCGTTGTTGACGCGTAAGATAAGCGTCACCTTGGCAACGTGGATGCTGATTTTACAAAAGTTACATACATAGGTATGTCGTTTGTAATATTTAGTTAATTAGTATAATTTATTTTTAATGTATTATTATAAAAAAATATTCCTTTCAAAATTTCTTTGTATAAATCTTTAATTGTACCAAGTTTACTTACTAGTCGACATAATTTTGATAAACTTAGAACGTATTAATTGAGGTCATAGTAGCGCAGTGGGCAGCATGTGACTAAAATACGATGGTTGTGGGTGCATTTCTCATTCGGGGAATGATTATATTTTAATTTTCATTTCTTCGCTCTTGCACCTAAGACTAGACACGGTGTTGAGTTCCAACACTCAACACGCTGTCATGATTTTGGGCGTAAAGTGGAGAACGGAGTGTCTTATCTCTAGGTCGTTATGACGTATTAATGTGTTTTTTTTATTTTTCTCTGACCTGGTTTAACAAAAATCAAGCATTTTTAAAATCTCTTATACTTGCAGAGTGACACGTCACTACCAATCTAGTGTCAGCATCCTGCTAAATGCGTTATAGTCTAATAATATCTATTGCAAATTTTCCAATTTTAAAATTTAAAAGCATAATTATAAAGACGCGTAGGTAATACTTTACTTCGATATGGTTTTTAAAATAAACGCTAGGTCAATGACTTACACGTAGGCACGGACGGACGGGAATGCCCAATAAATTTATTTATTATATTGTTTTCGCAAACATTATACCTGCTTTTGTACCAAATAGCAATATATATTTGTATCTAATATTATATGGGGAACGGAGTATCTTAACACTAGGTTCCCTCTGCCTACCCTGCTGTGTGCGGGATACAGCGTGAAGCTACAAAAAAAATATCTAATATTATAACTTATACTATACAATTTTTCGCTGTGGTTTTGTAGTTAGAAAGTGTGTATCTGTTTGTTAGTTGTGGGTACAGTTTTCAAGTGGTCAGTTGAAAGTAGTGTAAGTAAGTTCAAATAAACCGCAGGTCACGGTGCAGTGTATCGATGTCTGACTTTTGGTTTTGGGTTCAAATACCATTCGGGGGAGCGATATTTATATTATCTTTATTTCTCCGCTCTACTGACAAGACAATGCGTGGTCTTGACTGCCTCTACGATTCAGACTTAAAGTGGAGCAACATATGTCTTTATAATAGCTTCTTTCTGCTCATCTAGCTTTTTGGGAAAACCTGAAGCTGAAACTGAATTCATCTACCTTATTTCAGGTAAAGATAAATGAAGTGCGTTTTTTTCAAAATATTTACTGTTATAACACACTGTTTATTACTTATATTATACATACTTTTTGTTACTTTTATTATACACTCTTTTATTACTTTTATAATACACTCTTTGATTATTATCTCTTTATCTATGTCGACCTAGTCCCTAGTTTACGTTAATGTTTAAAAAAATGAACTAATTATCATATAAATCGGACACGTGTGCAATTTTTTAAATAAATGCATATAGGTACATTTATAAAGTTATATTACTTATGTTGAGGTGTTAAGATTTACTTGCATTGATACAATTAAGCTAAAGTCTTTAAACACATTAAAAATAAGGCCATCTTGGCGTAGTGGGACAGAGTGTACTTGTAACTGCGATTAGATTTGGGTTCAATACCATTTCGATGAAATGTCCAAAACATAATTAATTTTATAGCTCTGCTCTGGTGAATAAGATAAAACGCGGCGTTGAGTATCGCCACTTAACACTCAGTTTTTTCAGAGAGTAAGTGGAGAACGGAGTGTCTCAAACACTGACTTCATTCTGACTGAATGAAAAATCTAAAAAGCGTGAATTTGTTCCAATAATAACATACCTACATAATATAAAATAAAATACAAGTAACAAACATATATTAACTATTTCAATATTCTCCAAATCCACTATATACACTATATATCTACTAAAAGATAAAATACCTCAAAGAATTGATTGTGAAAAAAATTCGCAACCCGCTCCATTGCGATCTAACAAGAGTTACAGACGCTCTTTCATATCCCGGATACTGGCTTCCGATGTGCGTTAGAATTTTAATTTATAAATACACTAGTGTGTACATATTGTTGTAGTTTCTAGGACATGTGAAGAAAATTTAGATAAGTAAATAATATTGGTAAGAATAGAAGGTAAAGGGGAACGGAGTGTCTTAACACTAGGTTCCCTCTGTCTATCCTGTGTGCGGGATACAGTGTGAAGCTAAAAAACAAAAACGAAAGTGGCTTCACGCTGTTGTCTGCATTTCAGGGTAATACATATGAGACTTGACATGATGGCAGAGAGAACCTTATTTTTTTTTTGTAGCTTCACGCTATATCCCGCACACAGCAGGGTAGGCAGAGGGAACCTAGTGTAAAGACACTCCGTTCCTCACTTTCCTTTTTTTTAATGTCAGGAAATCCGTTACAGGGTGGGGACCCGGGACGCAGTTATGTGCGACTCCGGTTCAGTAAGATGGTACGCGTCCGTTTACCCACTAAAACCTGACGGTGCTCCTCCCCCGCCACTAGCCCAGGTCTCGGGAACTGCCCCTATCATCCGTTGACCTGGGCGAAGGACAGAGAAAATCTAGTTTCAAAACACTCCGTTTTCACTGCTAAGTTTATGACACTGTACATTTTACCGCTCGTTGCAGCGTTGAGTTCCACCAGTAGAATGAAAAATGAATAATAAAATACTTTAGTACTTATCTACCAAAAATAATTTAATTTTAAGTAAATCACTTTTGCTAATTTGACGTATAAAACAGGCCAAATTACCTAAATTACCTACAATACCTAATATGATTAACTTAGTTGTTCTTCCATGCGCCGGATATTTGTATCCTGTACAGCCGATAGAGTTACGTGGTATTTTGTTAAATACCCATGACACTACTATTATATCTACACATATATTAAAACCGTGATAGTGCAGGGATAGTGCCTAACTGTAAAACGATGCTTGTGGGTTCGATTTCCACTCGGGGGAATTGTTTGCTCTGGTACTGTAGAGAAAGCGCGACGATGATTTCCGCCACTCGTTATATTAACACGTTATGTCTCAATTTCGGGCGAAAAGTGAAGGACGGAGTGTTTTGACACTAGACCCTCTCTGACTACCCCGCCAGAGAAGGTATGGAGCATACACTTGAGCACTTTAAATTTTTGTTAAGGACATCGAGAAGCAACAAAAAAGTAACTATTAGGTATAGTAAATGCAAACAAGGATAAACAAGTCAATTAAATAATAATTTAATCTAATTTTTTTTAATCATTTAAATTATTTTATTTTACTAATGTAATTAAGGCCATCGTGGAACAGTTGTGGATTTCATTTCTACTCAGTGAAATAATCCTTTTTGATTACCCCGCTATGGGAAAAACACCGTGAAGCTAATGTTTTTTTCTTTAAATTGAAAATCACATCACAAAATCTAACCATAGATTTTATAAAAGTCATGATAAAACACATACATTTAATCTTATAGGTATTTTTATTAGTCACCTATAATGATTATAATAAGACGAACCGAAGCTCACGCCAAAAGCATCCGCGTGCATAAAGGGTCTTTATGTGCGACCGGACGCCTGTTTCCTGAAATCGATACTGCAAACTAATATTATTACTAATACCTGAAGCAATGTATATAAAATTAGCTTTAAAATATACTTTTTTTAATTATATGCTATAAATGTGGCCAGTCGTGGCACAAGCGTGTGACTGTAAACGACTGGTTGTGGGTTCGTTTCCCACTCGAGGAAGGAAATTATATTTCCATTTTCTTCGCTCTGGTCGAGGTAAAGCGCTTCGTTAAGTTCCCCCACTTAAAACGCAAGCCTCCGAAGTCAGCGGAAAGTGGGGAATGGAGTGTCTTAACACTAGGTTCCCTCTGTCTGCCTGCCCTGCCCTGCTGTGTGCGGGATACAGGGTGAAGCTGAAAAAAAAATATGCTATAAAGAATGAGGGTAATAGTGCAGTATAAAGGATAGTAATTGGTGAACAGTGGATATAGTTTGAAATTTTGGTATGATACGTTTACTGGATTAGATATTTTTTTCAATGTTTAAAATATTGACAATAAATTTTAATGAGTCCATGGTGGCACAGTGTGACAGTGTCGGACTGTATAAGCGATAGTTACAGGTTCGATTTTCATTTGGTGAATTGATTATTTTTGAATTATTTTCATTTCTCCGCTCTCGTGACAGATCAGTCCAAGTTGTGTTCCACCACGCACCACGTAATTTTGAGTGGAAATTGAAGAACGAAGTGTCTCGACACTAAGTTCTGTCGAAATGCTGCTCTTTTTTTTTTTATAAAAACGACAAGGCAAACGAGCGTCCGGGTCACTTGGTGTTAGGTGAACACCGTCGCCCCCGTCGTCGGCCCCGTATAACACCTGAGGAGCTACAGGGACGTTGCCGGCCTTTGAAGTGGAGGTAAGCGCGCCTTTTGAAGGTACCCATGTCGTATCGACCTAGAAACACTGCCGCCGGTAAGCCATTCCACAGCTATGCGGAATATTACGTGAAGCTGCTAAATAATGTACCTATAGTTCTTCACATTTACAATATTTGTAGCTAATTATGAATTACGCAAAATCTTGATAAAATTGTAATTAGTAAAATAAATTAATTCATTATTATATTATTTTTCGTTTTAAGCAAAAAATCAAATATAAAGAATTAAGACTACTTTTTTTGCCTTCCTTAGGAAATATAGATAAAAAAATCATATTAAAAAATTGCATAAACCACAACTTTATATGTCATTTAAAACTAATCTCAATGAGGCTAACGGTCGTTTACTGAAACATATGCTCCCATTTTAGATATTTATAATCCTCACCACATTATTAATATTGATTTTAAAATACTTCTAATTTACGTTGATTTCAAATTCTGACGTGCGAAAGCTTACAATAATTTACCGTGACTTAACGATTTTAGCGTTTAGCACTTTTGCACGTGTAATGACATTTATTTGGGTTCCGTAGACTTAAAAAAAATATTTATATATATTTAAGTGTAAAATATATCAGTGGCCAGTCGTCGCCTAGTGGCACAAGCGTGTGACTGTAAAAGCGACTGGTTGTGGGTTCGATTCCCACTCGAGGAGTGGAAATATTTAATATTTCCATTTTCTTCGCTCTGGTGTCGAGGTAAAGCGCGGCGTTAAGTTCCGCCACTTAACACGCAAGCCTCCGAATTCGGCGGAAAGTGGGGAACGGAGCGTCTTAACACTAGGTTCCCTCTGCCTACCCTGCTGAGTGCGGGATACAGCGTGAAGCTATTTAATTTTTAATTTTTTAGTCTATAGATATATTATATTGCTAACCCTCGTATCTACGTTCAGGGCAAATATAGTATAATTATTATAAAACAAAAGAACAATGTTTTTAGAGTCAATGTGATAAGATAAAAAACAAACAGTCATTAAAGTTAATTTTTTTCCAGTTTTACGTTTCTTTTCACTACTTATTGATTAAAAATATGAATACGTAACAAATATATTCATCTTTACTTTCAAGAACATTATCGATGGTATTCGTCATGTCAAAGCATGAGGATCCCCGGAAGGCATATTTGAAACATTTGCGATCCATTCTCTCAGGCTACCCTACTAATAATAAAGCGTCAATTTAAAGAATATATAAGTAAATTAACTTTTAAATAAAATAACTTTTAGGATAGCAACATATACTAAGTAAAAACAAATTCAAATTGCATTAAATAAATAAAAAAGTCTGTCTACAGAACACTTTCATTCACAAAAATACTCATTAATCTAATTTGAGTTTAGATAAAAATTAAACCGTTATACATACATATGTTCATAAATCAAGAGCTTTTATCGCTGTTAATAGAAAAATCAACACAATTAATCAAGATAATGGCTTCCATCAACTCGCGTTGGCGAAACATCAAGAATGCAAAAAATTACACGACTATTTACTTTCGCACCTATCTACCTACGCCACCTGCTTGTATATATGTAGATATCAGTACATTAGTATGTATGTATTAATATGTATATATTAATACATACATACTAATGTATGTGTGGCCAGTCGTGGCCCAGTGGCACAAGCGTGTAACTGTAAACGACTGGTTGTGGGTTCGATTCCCACTCGAAGAGTGGAAATATTTAATATTTCCATTTTCTTCGCTCTGATGTCGAGGTAAAGCGCGGCGTTAAGTTCCGCCACTTAACACGCAAGCCTCTGAATTCGGCGGAAAGTGGGGAACGGAGTGTCTTAACACTAGGTTCCCTCTGCCTACCCTGCTGTGTGCGGGATATAGCGTGAAACTATTTAATTTTTTTTTATATGTATATAGTATATACATTATATATGACTAGGTATGCTCGTGACTTTGTCATTGAAATTTAAAGAAAAAGGTAATAATAGTAGCCTAAGTTACGTCCTACTACATCAGTTATTTGTTAGTGAAAGTCCCGTCATAATCTATTTAGCGATTCCAGCGATTTGTTGAAACAAATGGACAGACAGACAAAAATTTTGAAAAATGTTTTTATCGTGTATGTATCGTGTATAAATACATATGCAATTAGACAAAAGCGGTTACTTTATTAATATAAACAGACAAACAAATTTTATTTACTTGTATATTTAATAACTTTTTGGTATATTCGATAAAGGCGTAAGGAGATAATCTTGTGAGGGTTGCTGTAAACGTCTATAGTTGTTAATTTGATTCCCACTCAGGAAAATAATTATATTTTAGGGAAATTTAATAATAACTTCCATACTCCGATAAGATAAAGCGTAACGTTGTGATTTACCATTTAATGTGTAGTCTTTGGGCGGAATGTGGAGAACAAAATACCTTGACACTAGGTTCTCTAAGATAAGAATCATAAAACAATTTTTTTCTAAATCTATATCTTTTTCTTCTACAAAGATTCATCTTTGAAGTCGTAAAAAAAGGAGCTATAATTTTTTTTCGCATGGCAGAGTAGTCAAAGGGAACCAAGTGTTAAGACACTCCTTTCCCCACTTTCCGCCGAGTTCGGAGACATTGCGTGTTAAGTGGTGGAACTTAACGCCGCGCTTTGCCTCGACACTAGAGCGAAAGAAATGGAAATATTAAATATTTTAACTCCTCGAGTGGGAATCGAACCCACAACCAGTCGTTTTACAGTCACACTTTGTGCCACTGCGCCACAACTAGCCCGCTTTGAAATTATATTTTTTATAAAGCTTTAATAATAATTTAAAACTGATTTACCCGCATTTTATACCAGCCACGTGTAAACGGCGACGTAATTAAATAAAAGAAGTTGTTGTTATAGCCGCAATCAGGTGACATCTTAAAATAAGGTAGAGGTATATTGGTACAGATGCTGTCTGCCGAAATAATGATTAAACAAACGCATTAAAGTCAGTTAGGAGTGATCAAATAAAAGATAATCGTGTTTTAAAACGTACAAGTTATAGCTACTTTTGTTTTGCATGTTTTTTTTGTAAATGCTTTTTTTATGAATTAAAAAGTGGTAGAAGATGTATCGTGTCAAACATATTGGATATATTATAAACTAGGGGCCCGCTCGCGGCTTCGCCGCGTCATCTACGTAGGTGTTTCGGTATATTGCAACCCCCCGTGGTGGATTTTTGAAAAATAAAGTAGCCTATGTTTAACCTTGGATTATCACCTCTATATGCCAAAATTCATTACAATCGGTCAAGCGGTGTAGATATTTCATATAAACTTTCATCCCCTATTTCAACCCTTTAGAGGTTAATTTTTGAAAAACTAAGTAGCCTATGTTATTTTTACAATTTTCATTCTAAATTTCATCCAAATCGAACCCGTAGATCAGCCGTGAAAGCGTGACAGACAAACACACAGACATTCGCATTTATAATATAAGTATGGATTCTAGATCTGTTTGCAAGAAAGCATGCCTTTAATATTAAAGTTATATGTATTTATATTTAAATATATTTCTTTTTCTGTTTATTTTTTGTGATCAATTTTATATTATATATAAATGATTATTTATAACTAAGGCTAGTCGATTCTTAAGCGATTTTTTAGTTACCGGCAATGTATATCTTAAGATGTTATATTTAAAAAAAAGCAGAAATGTAACTTTTACTATATTTTTCAGTAAAAAACTTAGTAAATACTCGAAAATATCGAACGAATAAAAGAAATAACAATATTTTAAACTGAATCTAATCTTAATAATGTACATAGTCAAACTATTTAAAACAATAAATTAATATTCAGTTCCGTACTTTCTGCCGAATTCGTAGGCATTGCGTGTTAAGTGGCGGAACTTAACGCTGCGTTTTGGATCTGATACCAGAGCGAAGGAAATGGAAATATTAAATATTTTCACTCCTCGAGTAGGAATTGAACCCACAACCAGTCGTTTACACTCACACGTTTATGTCACTGCGCCACGACTGGTCCCACAATAAATTAATTTACAATCAAAAAAGTATTCAAAATTTCTTACTTCAGCCATATTCAAACTCTACATTAGTAACAGTCAGGTGAGCAAAGTATACATATTTTTCATTGCATGCCATTCTAATACAACACACCTAGAGATCACAAATAGGATGACAAAAGCGGAAGATGTTTAATAAATGCCTCTATCACTTTATATAAATGTAGAGCCATCAGTAACGTCACGACGCGTTTGTTCTAGGAAGAATTCTGAATGGGTATATAATGAGTCTTGTTATATGGTCCACTGGCAGAGTTTGGAATTTGTATTATTGATATGGTGATATTTTTTGAATGGATGATTTCCTTTTATATTAATATATTAAGTTTTTTAGGGGCCAGTCATGGCCCAGTGGCACAAGCGTGTGACTGTAAACGACTGGTTATGGGTTCGATTCCCACACGAGGAGTGGAAATTATATTTCCATTTTCTTCGCTGTGGTGTCGAGGTAAAGCGTGGTGTTAAGTTCCGCCACTTAACACGCAAGCCTCCGAATTCGGCGGAAAGTGGGGAACGGAGTGTCTTAACACTAGGTTCCCTCTGCCTACCCTGCTGCGTGCGGGATACAGCGTGAAGCTAAAAAAAAAAAGTTGTTTTTTAATTTGACGCTTTAGAGTACTTAGCATGGTGGGTAAAAAGAACTTAGTGGTGCGACACTGTTCTTTAAATTTCTCCCAAATTCAAGTCAATTTAATTCATTTTAAGTGATCAAAGGCCGTGCTTTGACATACTAAAGGAGAAAAAATAAATTAATTATTACATACGTTTACACCTCAATGGAAATCGTACTAACAAACATCATGTATATAGTCAAAAATTATTATTATTAACTGTTCTTCGACGCCATGATGGCCTTCACTAGTATATACGAGTAAACCTTTTTCCTTTTTTTAATATCGATAAATAGGTAAAAATAATTCTATTTCTCAATTTTCAATGATTTCAGATTTATCATGTACTAAATAATGAAAAACGGCATAAGATTCTGAAAATTAAACTAAGGATGTTTTTTGAAAAAAAAAACAAAATAATAAATGAATATTTTGGCAAGCACCATTTTAACTCAAAAATATTGACCTTAACGTGATTTTTTTTTTAAAGAAAGCCATAAATATTTATAAATAAAATTATAGCCGATCGTGGTACAGTGGCACGAATCTGTGACTGTAAGGGACTGGTTGTGGGTTCGATTCCCACTCAAGAAGTGGAAATATTCAATATGTCCATTTCTTTCGCTCTGGTATCACAGGTGAAGCGCGACGTTAAATTCCGCCACTTAACACGCAATGCTTAAAAAACATATTAATGGCAATACGAAAATAATATCGATAACTAAGAACTATACACATGTAAAATAAAATAAATTCATTTCATTCACATATAATTCAGATCAAAGAACCGTTTCCCAACCACTGATACTACATCAACATTACCTTAGTTCTATTATTTAACATATAAAATAATAAAAAAATGAATATATCTATCAACATTATGTGATTTTTTCATACATTTACCATAGAAATAGCTATTAACAAGATTGCCAGCCTAAATACCGTCTGATTTACGAGATTTGAACAGATCACGCATTGCCATTGCCATCGCCATCGCCATCGAATGAGCAATATCTCTAAGTATCTTTGATAAATAACCGCGCTAATAAACGCTAAGAAACAATAAATCTTTTTAACAGGCGTGATAACCGGCGCGGGTGTAGAGTAGAAATAGAAGTATTGCCGGTTTATTTTGAACAATGTTTATGTTTTTTTAATTAATTTGGAACCTCTTCCTATATATGGAGAGCGGAGTGTCTTAATATTATGTGTATCTTAATAAGATACGTGGGAAAGAGTAGAGTTTAGTGTAAGAAAATGATTGATATTTTTGTTTTTCTCTGATAGAATATGGATTCTTATAGAGATGCACCTACTATCATATTAAATATGTTAGTGAAGTTAAAAGACAATTGAATGAAGTTGAATATATTTAGACTAACTTTTTTTTTCTAGACTAACTTTTTTTTCTAGACTAACTTTTTTTTATAGCTTCACGCTGTATCCCGCACACAGCAGGGTAGGCAGAGGGAACCTAGTGTTAAGACACTCCGTTCCCCACTAATTAATTGAACATTTAACTTATAGGGAATTTTGCGATGAGCTTAAGTGACCTTGTGAGTAAATAGACAATCATATGTGTATTTAGATGACTATTTCCATATATTTATATAATTATAAATTGATAACTTTATATTAACATAAAATTCTCTTAACCTTATCTAAATAAAATTGAACAAATAAAAGATTTTAAATATTCAATTTTTTTTATTAGCTGCACGCTGTATCCTGCTCACAGCAGAGGGAACCTAGTGTTAAAACAATCCGTTCCCCACTTCCCGCCTCGACATCAGAGCTAAGAAAATGGAAATATCATTTCCACTCGTCAAGTGGGAATCGAACCCACAACCAGTCGTTTACAGTCACACGCTTGTGCCACTGGGCCACGACTGGCCACGATTTAGCTATTCTAAATTTATTATTATATTATAGTAATTTGACATTTTCTTGTTCAGCTCATATAACTAGTCTGTGTAAGAATGCATGTAAAAATACAGTGAAGCCTGAAGGCAAATAGATTCCCATGAAATATGGTGTTTCAGAATATGGTAGAGCGGAATCGCTTAGTTAATAACTATGAATATAGTTGTTCATTATTTATTGCCTATTACTTATATATCTGACGTATCATAGAGCACTTCTTTACTTACAATATCGCAAATCTTGTATCGTGTGTGTGTGTGTATGGAGTCGATATTTTTTTTTTCTATAAATGAAAAAAAGGGCCAGTCGTGGCCCAGTGGCATAAGCGTGTGACTGTAAACGACTGGTTGTGGGCTCGATTCCCACTCGAGGAGTGGAAATATTTTATATTTCCATTTTCTTCGCTCTGGTGCCGAGGTAAAGCGCGACGTTAAGTTCCGCCACATAACACGCAATGCCTCCGAATTCGGCGGTGCGTAGGTAACGGAGTGTCTTAACACTAGGTTCTCTCTGCCTACCCTGCTGTGTGCGGGATACAGCGTGAAGCTAAAAAAAAAAGAAATGAAAAAAATAGAGATAAAGAGATTTATATAGATTTTTATATTAATAATATTTTCACTGTTATATTATAAAAGTAAAAAAAAAACAACTGTAGTTTGTTCGTATGAGTGGTCAAAGTATTTCTTGTAAAGTACATATGTTCTTTATCATTTCAAAGTTAATGAGATATATATACTTTTTGTTATTTCAAAATTAGTGAGGTACGGCTAGTGGCTAAAAAGGTACTAAATTATTACGTTTTCACGTGAGGTCCATTTAGAGACACGACGTGTTTTGAGACAAATTATAACTAAATGTTTTATATATCCTGTTCATAAAAATACCTATATGATAGAAATTATTCTTAATAAAATTCAACATCATATACATGTATCACATCCCATCAATAATATCCAAATCAAGCCAAATGACGTCAAAATTATATGTTTTTACATAAATTCAGCCTTTTCAATCATTCACGAAAGTGGATCCATAATGAGTAAATATCATCCGAGAGATCAGAGGCACTCGACAGACGGACACCGGCGATGACGGGCTAATGCACGCGCGCTATCGGAGTGGACACCGTGTTTAGACGCCAAAGTATAGAAGAAATGTAGAGCTATCGTGGAAAATAATATTTTTTTAATGAAAAATGTCGATGTGAGGCCAGTCGTGGCTGTAATTGCGACTGGTTGTGGGTTCGATTCTCACTCGAGGATTGGAAAGTGGTGTTAAGTTTCACCACTTAACACACAATGCTTCCAGTATTCGGTTGAAAGTGAGAAACGAAGTGTCTTAACACTATTCTCTGCCAAGGTCAAGTCTGCCTGTTCTGCTATGTACGAGATACAGCGTGAAGCTAAAAAAAACACAAAAATATATTCAATTAAGATGAGATTTGAATAAGAATATTGTCATTATATTGTATATTCTTTGTATGGATGCATGACATGAAGAAATAAATCTTTTTGGTAAAGTATTATCTTACTAAATTACTTTACTGTACTGTAATAAATATTAAATTTTACCAACCTTTTAACAGGTTTAGAAATAAACTTTTAACAATACAGCTTTTAAAATTAAACAATTTATTGTTTATTGTTGTGGCCAAAATTTTAAATACAAGTTAATATCAATATAATGTATTTTAAATATTCCTTATTTTTTTGGATTTTAATCTCTGACACCACATTATTCTACAACACACCGAAGTTAACTGAAAATATATTTACAAAAAATGTTTACAAAATCGTCAAACTTATCAGTATGTCTGTTTGTTCGCTGAAACGGTTTTTGAGTGATCCTCTTGAGGGTTATTTGATTAATGCACCTAAAGTAGTGTAACTATATCACATTATTTTAGAGGAAAAGTCCTGTTTTTAGCATTATATGTATAATATAAATAAAATTAAAAAATAATAATATTACTTATTTTTTAAATAAATAAATAAATAATAACACATTTATTGCCATAAGAGAATAAAAAAAACAAAAGAAATGAATTCTAGCTTATGGCAAAAGGTGTAACTCAGCTCTTGATGCTTGAGGTGAGTACCTCTGACATCGCTGGTATAATATATAAAGTAAATATATTGACTGTGCCTTATTTTCAATTACAATTACTATTATTAGATTCTGACTTAAATACAAGTAGAAAATCAAATAAAACATTAGATTCTAGAATTATGGGATATGTATAAAGGTAAATAATAGTAAAATACATATAATATTTACTTTTAAAAAACGTTATAGCAATGTATATGAAAATATCAGTTCCTCAATCTCTCTAGTTTTTAAAAATATGTTAACATCGATAAATACAATCCTATCGATTCACAATAAATATGGTGCTCCTAGCACGTTGATGTTGGCTTGCAGCCAGCCTCTGTTGCTCAAACATACGAACAACTTTTAATAACCGGGTGGTTCTTCATATTTACATACCTTATTATATGAAATAAAAAAATATTGTAAATTTTGAGATTCTCAAAACTTTAATCTATTGTGCTACGGAACTTTAACTGTTAACGTTTGCATTATCTCTATTATTTTTATAGCTTCACGCTTTTAAGCTGCATAGTCGGCTGCAAAGAGCCCTAGTGTCAAAATACTCTTTTTTCCACTTTTCACATGACAGAGACATGAATCGTGTAGTGATACTCACCACTGCGATTTCTTGAGTTAAGGAAAATAATTTAAATATAATCATTTCTTCAAGCGGGGATCGAAGTCACAACTAACCGGGCTTACACTCAGCTATCTCACTGTCCCAGAATGACCTCATAATTAAAAACAATTATTATTATTATGAAAAACGTAAGAAATGTAACGTAGGTAAGAATCTATCGCAGAATCACCCAGCCGGTGTTAAGAAACCAATCAATCTACGAATATTTCAGTGTTTGTTTCTTTTTAGTCAACTATTGGTAATAAAAATACGTATAAAATAGTTGTATGAATTGCACTGTATTTGATTCTGAGAAAAAATAATTGGGTTATGTCCTTGGCTTCTTTATTAATGAAATTATATTCTTTATTTTAAAACATGTCCCTTACATTTTGTTTTTACGTTACGCTTCTAATATAGATATTTTGTTGGATTGTGGAATATGGAAGCACAGCTCTGCTTTGTTCAATCAGAAAGGGAACAGGACTTTTAAAAAAAAACTCTCTGGTCTGGTCTAGTCTGGTCTGGTAGGGATCTAACCTGGTTTACGGACTGTAAACTAAAAACTGTGTTAAAATATTTTGGTCAGTATATTCGTATACGATTTTCGGACACTGATAAGTATAGGTGAAGCTTAAAAATCTACTACTTTTTCTATCTAGATGTAAAAAGTACTATTTAAAAGATTTTAAAATCCTTAAATATATTCCTTAGTTTTTACCATATATTTTTTGTTTTTAGAGAATATTCGAGTATGCTTGTTTTAGCAACGTGGTATTATCAGTGCTATTTTATCCCCGACACCGTCTTACGTGACTTTACTTCTTTTTCCAATTTAGCCAAGGTACTCCATTCATTTACGAAATTTAGACATTTCGTATTGTGTAGTAAAATGCAACAAGACGCGCAGTACTAGAGCGATGAAATAAAAAAAAATATGAACAAAAATATATTTTTGTTACTTTTAAACAAATTAAAAGTGGTATCCCACACTTAGGAAAATTGAAAAAGGCATTTAGAAAACGTATAAAAATTTGCGCTCTCACCACTAAGCCATACGTTCTACTACACGCTGCGTTGATATTCTGCGCCTGGACGATATTCAGGAGGCGCGGGTTCGAATCCCGCTGCGTTCAAAAGTTTTATACTATTTCTGAATGAATATAAATATTCTCCCAAGCGGGAATTGAACCCACAACCAATCGATTTTACATTCAGCCATTCCACTGGGCCACACTGTTCACAAACCACTGAATTCCCCACTTTATTTTTCTAGTGTAAACATTTCTCTAAGCTTACAAAATCGAACCCACAATCTAGCTATTAAACACACATAATAAATTAATATCAAAATAATATATTTACACATAAAACTAATTTACCTCAGCATTATAAAATTTAGAGTAGTATTAATATGTTCGGTTGCAGGACAGGCGTAGATATATGTAGCTGTTAGCGCCAACACGGCACACCGGTTACAAGTTGGTCAGCGGCTATTTAAAAATTTGTAAGTTGTTTATTTATATAAGACTGGCTTTGCCCGCGACTTTGTTTGTATGTAATTTACTTTTTTTTTTTTTTTTTTAGCTTCACGCTGTATCCCGCACACAGCAGGGTAGGCAGAGGGAACCTAGTGTTAAGACACTCCGTTCCCCACTTTCCGCCAAATTCGGAGGCATTGCGCGTTAAGTGGCGGAACTTAACGCCGCGCTTTGCCTTTGAATTTACTGAATAAGTTATAATTTTAAGGTAATTCTATTTTAAGTTATTTCTTGTTTCATCAGGTATCTGCCAATTAATGTCTCGTTAAATTTTGTTTCGTTGTAATTTTGGTATACATATCGTGTATACATTTACAAAAAAGTAATATTCCCTATTACCACCATTCCTATCTTTCCTGCCTCCTCTCCCACACGCCCAAGGCTGGAAACGCATCCACAGCTCTAATGTTGTGGATGTCTATGGGCGAAGGTAACCACTTAACACCGTGTTGGCCTTCTGCTTGTTTGCCTCCTTTGTTCCATAAAAATAATATCTTCCTGTATAGAAAAAATATTTTGTTCCGTATGTATTAAAAGCATATCCTATTCGATTATCATCACATTTTTATCGAAATAAAGAGAATTTAGTAACGAAACACTCTGTTCTCCATATTTATTTTGTTCATAAATTTTAAAAGTCTAAAAGACATATATATAATTTTAGAAAAACTTATCTTAATATAATTTTGATTATCACGAATTTAAAAATATCAGTCTATATTACTTTCGTTTAATTTAGTAAATAACCATGTATTTTGCATGATTATCAATTTCACGATTTATTCTCTAATGTAGGGTGGGAAGGAAAAATATTGTGTCAGCCTTAATTCGAGATATTGCATGTATAGTGGTGGAACTTAACGCCGTGTTTTTTTTATCTTTATAATTTTATTAAAGTTATTGTTGTATATATGTAATCACTCCCCGAATGGAAATCGAACCCTCTAACAGTTGCTGTCGTCTTTATTATTGCTGTCCCATTTTACTATGATGGTTCCAAATAATTAATTATTCTATTTATATGTCATATAATTTCTATATAAATTTACATGTTCATACAAAAGTGGGCAGTTCTAATAGAATTCTAGTTAAAAATGTAGACTTACATCACGTTTAAAGTGACGTTGATACACGCTCACCGTCGCGTCGCCGCTAGCACCTGTTGTCGAGCTCTTAAAGTAGGTTTCATACGTTTATTTTCAAATTGCTCTTGCTCGTGGTGTAAAAAATATAAGTGGTAGCTATATTTTGTTTGCGTTTTTTTTAATAATTTATTGATCTGTTGGCTTAGTGGTTACCCGTTTAAAGTATTGAGCGATAGGTTGCGGTTCGATTTTCACTTGAATAATATATAAGCGAAATTTGTTTACTAACTTGTGTATTTAGTTTTTTTTTCAATTATTTTGTTACTATAACATGCGTTGTATTTAATTTGTTATTAAATTTTAAAATACATTTATGTTTTAAAAAAAAGAATTAAAAAAAAAATAAAATACATTTATGTATGTTTTAAAAAGACAGAAACATTACAAAATGTATTACGATTGAAAAAACTTGACGTACAATGACGAAAGTCATTGACGGTTAAGAACACAGTGTTATTGAGAAAGAATTATCCTTTGGCGAAAGAGATAATATATATAGACTTAGGAAATACACTTCAGGATTATATAACGCTTCATGGAAAGAAGTCAGAGAGATTGTAGTTTCACGATATTTAATTCTCCACTTTAAACACTAAGTCGAAATATTGTATGCATAGTGGCGGAATCTGCCGCTGGTAAATTTGTCTTACTAGAATGAAGGAATGAAAATTGTTTTAAATATAATCCTTCCGAGTGGAAATCGAACTATCGACCAATCACGTTTATGTTTAGGCCGCTATCCCACTGCGCCATGTTAGCCCCAGGATTGCATGTTATTCGCTTAAAAAAATATATTTATTTTTTTACTTTGACTTATTAGTCATCTTATATTTTATTTTCATTATTTAATTATTAGTAAGATAGCAAAAGAAATGTCACAATAACTTTCTACCGTATTCTTTAAAAGTGTCATCAAAGATAAAAGGCAGTTGTATAATAAATTATAGTTAAAATTTAACTATCAATTTTAACCTCAATTAAATTTAAGACACGAATCGTGAGTAAAACGTGAGACTCTTTCCAGGTATCTCAGTAATTGCTCGTGACGTGTCGTCGTATTGGGGCGTGAAATGTTATAGCTTTTACACACGTAAATAGTTTTGACTCGATTTTCTATGGCACATTGAAATTTGATATAAATCTTTTATAATGATATTGGATTCGAATCCGGTTTAGGTAGTCCTTATTAAATAAAAAAAAAATATATTAATAAAACAGAAATATATTAATAAAACAGTGCATAACAGGTTGACATTTTCTTTTATTTTCTTCAAAAAATTCAAATGAGAAAAAATATTAGTATGTTATCTATTGTAATTTAACCAATAATATTTATTTACTTACTTATTTCTTCATTAACTTGAGGCCACAATGGTGCGTAGGGTCAGCATATTCGAGTGTTCCCCTCCACGGAAATCTTTAGTAAAAGGCGAAAGATTTATGCGTTTTGAAGGGAAACCAGAGATGGAGAAGGGGAACCAGAGAACGCGTGGTAGCTCCGCGCGCTACTCAGAGCAGGCCGTCGGGGGTGCCCACCACCCCTTGACTCCAACGGCGAGCCTTGCTGGCACCCGCCGCCCAGGTCCGCGGACGATTGGGGCAGTGCCCGAGACCTGGGCTAGTGGCGGGTAAGGAGCACCGTCAGGTTTTTAGTGGGTAAACGGAAGAACGATCCGGAGTCCCACATAACCGCGTCCGGGTCCCCACCCCGGGCGGGTATCCGTAACGGATTTTCCTGACGATAAAAAAAATAAAAAAAAAAAAAAAAAAAAGGGTCAGCATATTCCGCTCAGGTCCGCGGACGATTGGGGCAGTGCCCGAGACCTGGGCTAGTGGCGGGTAAGGAGCACCGTCAGGTTTTTAGTAGGTAAACGGAGGAACGAACCGGAGTCCCACATAACCGCGTCCGGGTCCCCACCCCGGGTGGGTATCCGTAACGGATATTCCTGACGATAAAAAAAAAAAAAAAGGGTCAGCATATAGCTGTAAACGTGATTGAATGTGGATTCGAGTCTCACTTGGTTAAATGATCATAATTAAATTATTTCCAATTCTCTACAATGATAAAAAGACAAATAAGTTCCACCACTTTATACACGACTTCTTGAATTCAGACGAAAAATGGAGAACGGAGTGTTTCAACACTAGTTTCACTCTATTCTGCTACCCGGAAAAAAGTGTAAAGCTTGGTCTTCTTAAATTTAAACTATTTTTTCTATTATATTTATTCAAAATAGTAATACCACAAAACGTGTGTAAGTTCCTTAAAACGTTTATAATTAATACGACGTCATCAGAGCTCTAATGAAGTACGAGTAGAGGCCGATGAACATTGTAACGCATGCTTGGGAAATTAGCTCCG
Source organism: Dryas iulia moderata (assembly GCA_019049465.1). Lineage (NCBI taxonomy): Eukaryota > Metazoa > Arthropoda > Insecta > Lepidoptera > Nymphalidae > Dryas > Dryas iulia. Next base: position 15,947,094 of record CM032424.1, on the reverse strand, counting down.
GTGTTTAGTACACTAATAAGTTTATTACGGATTATACTCATTCGAGTATTACGAGTATATGCCTATAAATAGGTGGCGTCTATAGTAAATTAGTCGCGTCATTTCAAAGGAATTTTAGTGTAAAGATATTCTGTTCTTCACTTTCTGTACGAATTTGGGTTATTGTTAGTTGAGTGGCGAAACACAACGCCATGTGTTATTGTAACACAAGAAAGAATTGATAATAATTTAAATTAAAAATTAACACGGGGCCAGTCGTGGCGCAGCGACACGAACGTGTGACTGTAAACGACTGGTTTTGGGTTCGATTCCCACTCCAGGAATGGAAATATTTAATATTTCCATTTTCTTCGCTCTGGTGTCGAGGCAAAGCGCGGCGTTAGGTTCCGCCACTTAACACGCAATGCCTCCGAATTCGGCGGAAAGCGGGGAACGGAGTGTCTTAACACTAGGTTCCCTCTGCCTACCCTGCTGTGTGCGGGATGCAGCGTGAAACACATTTTTTTTTTCACATATATAGGTACATTGATGGTTTTCTCAAGTAAGGATTGAACCCACGATTGTCGCGTTCAAAGTCAAACACTTCTCTACTGCTCTATTTTAGTAACACCAGAATCAAATATAAAACGAAAAACCTCACAGTATAAAATACAATTTATTTCAAATATGCGATCAAATCAAGAGAGGAAGGTGGGCCAAAGTGGTCAATCCAATAAAAGTAATAAAAAAGGAGCGGCACGATGGCCGGGCGACATGTGGTAGCTCTTGCATTTTTTTAAAATAAAATTAGCATACGTTTAGGGGCAGTCACGATGGAGCCATTTTTGGACAATATAAAGCTATAAACTTGGGAAGGTATTTTGGAATGAAGCAACAAATGTCTTTAATTAAATTACCTAGGTTTTTATGGTTTTGTTATATGTTTATGCGTAAAGATTTTCTTTTTTGTAAACATTGATCGTATTTTGTGATGGTTTCAATATAATTGAAATGTATGAGTACGTGGTGGTAGTGGATTTGATTCCTATGTTTTATTTTTTAAAGACTGTTGTATGTATTAAATATTTCATGACGCGTTTGGGTTCGATACTAGAACGAATATAGTGTCAAGGTAAAACGCGGCGTTGAATTCCGTAACTTAAGACGCAATGCCACCAGAATTTGGAGAAAAATAGGAAATTGAGTGTTGAACTTAACTTTAGAGTTTCTCGGGCTAAAAATAAAAAATACTTCTTTTTTCTTTTCAGACCAAAATTACAAATTGAAATTTGCTATCCCAGAACACAATATCATTAAATTGGAATATTAGAAAATTTAGAAACTTCTTATTCTGTCCATATACTGTTTTAAAAACTTACTAGTATTGACAAAATACTACTTCTATACAAGAAATTCTTTGCACATATAACTGTCAACAGAAACGATAACCCAATGATAATAAACTCAAATATTACGTTTCAAGTTTATTTAACCGTCCAATTAAGAAAAAGAGGCGATGATCAAAAGATGTCTCCGTTGATGTGAACCCACACACACTGCTATTCGAGTGGGACCCACCTAACTAATCACCGAATTAAAATACCCTTTCACTACTCTGTGAAAGAGCCGCCCTTCTGTTCACACGTCTGTCAGTATTCCATTACACTTTAAAACAAAACCATTACATCAGAAGGAAACATACTTAAGTTGAAATTAACTACGAATTTGAACTCTATACTATTGTGATAAGTTCCCCTTGGCCCAAGTGTGCCCACGTCTCCCACGGCTCTGTCTATTTACGCATGTTTCGCTACCGAGTGTTTGTTTTTGTAAGTCTTTATTATTTTGTTCGTTAATAAAAATTTAACAGATGACGCTGTTAGCTTTTTCGCGTTTGGAAATACCTGATGATTAACCATTTTCACTATGCTAAATGTACATTATTATTATTTACAATTTTATAGTAGAATTTTAATACTAGTATTATAATGAATATCTAGTTGATGAATATATATTTTTTCTGTTAGTTTTTAAGTTTTTCCCCGAATGGCAGGGTAATAAGAGATATTCCGTTCTTCAGAATACGCGATATTGCGTGTTTAGAGGCGGAACTCAACGCTGCACTTCGTCTTATTTACCAAAGTGGAAAAATAAAAATAATAACATTATGATCATTTTACCGAGCGGTAATCGAATTGACAATCAATGGCCTCTAATCATTGATGACGATTGATGATTTTGCATGATTTTCAGGTGTACCTTTGTTCATATAATAAACATGTTTCAAATTTTGTTAATACCAGAACGAAAACATCATTTAAACACGCTTAAATTAATTTACATGTTCACAAAATAACTTTGATTTTACCAACAACATTTCAATACTTCTTCCCCCTCGCATTGATATTCAAACTTTCATCGCACAATTCGTGTCTCACATTTGCCGTATCAATTGCCGTGATATGTATCTACCTACTTAGCAGTAACACTCAGGAGCGTTCACCTCGCGTTTTTATTACGTTTTCTTATTAAGAAATATATATATATATATATGTTTCTAAATGATTCGCAGGCGGTGCACACGTGGCGCCAATCTTTGCATTTGTTGAAATGACTTTTATATATTTAGTATAAGATTTAGATAGTAAAGTTTAAATAATAAACTCACTCATCTAGAGTGCCTCTAATTTTACTTTTTTTTTACTTTTGCAATGTTATTGTAACACAGTTAAAATATGGTTGAATATTTTCGCCTTAGTTTTATATTGGATTTTAGTAAGGCTCAGGATAATGTTTATATATCAAAAATGTATTAGTTGGTTTTTCGGCGTTAAGCTCTGTTATCTTGTATGTGCTATTTTCAAAACTAGCGGAAAAGTGGCGAAAGGAGCGTTTCACTTTTGACTTCTCTCGAGAAAATAATAAGAAAACGGGCAAAGAACGCTCAGTTGTATTTATGTTTATGTAAAAACACCTGGAATTGTTTTCAGGAGTGCTTGATATAGAATTTGATTGTTGAATTTAGAATTAATAATGACAATCGATGAGAATGTTGTATCTGAAAGAAATATTGTAAATAATGAACAATAGGGGACAGTCGTGGCACAAGCGTGTGACTGAAAACGACTGGTTGTGGGTTCGATTCCCACTCGAAGAGTAGAAATATTTAACATTTCTGTTTTCTTCGCTCTGGTATCGAGTAAAGCGCGGCGTTAAGTTCCGCCACTTAAGACACAATAGGTACCTTCGAATTCGGCGGAAAGTGGCGAACGGAGTGTCTTAACACTAGGTTCCCTCTGTCTACCTCACCGTGTGCGGTATACAGCGTGAAGCTAAAAAAATGAACAATATATATAATTTACAAAATGATGATATTTGACTAAAAAGTTTGTTAGCTTTTTAGTCAAGATCCTGTTGGATCTTGCTCTATGGTGGGCATGAAAGGAAGTGGTTTATTTACAACTCGAGCAATTAAGTATGTGAACCAATTCAGAACATTACAATTTAAAAAATCTTTTAATTAAACATTTTTTTGTTTTTTTTACATAAACATAAAAGTAATATCATTTTTAGTTAACTCAAGATATCTCGAAAACAATCCTGGCCTATTTTTGTGATATATAACTAAATAAATAATTTTGGACATACATTACCATATAAAACCAACACTGTATATATATTCGTACTAAGTATTCCTTTACCTTCCAAAAGAAAATCAGAACCGGTCAAATAGTTATTACGGAGAAACTGTTCACTTTACGACCGTTACGTCCACGTGGCATTATTAAGCTAAGGTAAGATTACGGCGCATCGTAAAACTGACTACTGACACCCGTTGCAGATGTCAGGGTATCAGGACCTTTTATTAGTGCGTCTTATCATATATGGATGGGGGAGGAAGTAGAACGGAAGGATTCTTAATAATGTGTAGGAGAAAATTATAGATTTAATTAAGCAATTTGGAGGATTTTATTTCAGTTTTAGGATAGAGGGTAGACAGAAAGAATTTAGTGTCAAGACACTCTATTCTTCATTTTTCGCCCTATATCTAGATATTAAGGGTTGAGTGGCGGTATTACAAGTATACCTCAGTCATAAGCTTTATTTAAAAATATAAATGATATAAAAACAATTACATAATATATACAAAAATTACAAATAACAAAGTTGCTGTTTAAAATATATAAGCAATAAAAAATGTCACAAGAATGTTCGAATTGGTAATAATAACATTCATTTAATTGCTCTGAACGTAGGTAAATAAATTACAGATGCAAGAGATAACAATATTATGAGACCATGTATATTCTAGTAGTAGTATATACTAATAGCTTCACGCTATATCCCGCACACAGCAGGGTAGGCAGAGGGAACCTAGTGTTAAGACACTCCGTTCCCCACTTTTCGCCGAATTCGGAGGCTTGCGTGTTAAGTGGCGGAACTTAACGCCGTGCTTTACCTCGACACCAGAGCGAAGAAAATGGAAATATAATTTCCACTCCTCGAGTGGGAATCGAACCCACAACCAGTCGTTTACAGTCACACGCTTGTGCCACTGGGCCACGACTGGCCACATATATTACTGATCTGATTAAATAAAATACGGTGTTAAATTCCGCTATTCCCAAACACTCTCTTTGCCTAAATATAGCAGAGAATATAACAGAGGAAATAGATCCCTCTTCTTACCCCAAAAAAAACTTAAAATTTAGAAAAAAAACAGTAGTTGTCTATTAAATGACACAAAAAACCTCAATATAAGTTGTTTGTTTAGGATATCTACCTTGATGAAATATTTCATATATATACATATAAATATATATATACATAGAATAGAGTTTTTAAAGCAGGCGGGGCGGGTTGACTTCGAATAATAAATGCGGCGCGGTGAGCCGAATCATATAAAATATATAAAAGTTTGACCGCCGGCGGACACTTACGACACCACCTAGCTTTACGAGCTTACATGTGCTGGTTTATGATTTCGTTTTAATTGTATTTAAATTTTAATGTCGGTATGTATGTGTGGATTTTGTGTTGAACACATGATTTCACATCGTGTGTTTTGTATAATTTTCGTATGTTTTTTTGATTGATGAGTTTGTATGTGATTTTGATCTACTTATAAAAATCATTAGACACTTAATATATTTAATTTTTTTTATTTTTGGTAGGAATATAGATTTTCTATAAAAGTGATTAAGAAAGTATGTTTAATATTTACATATTTTTACATACATGTAGTTAACAATATGAATACTTTGTGTGGTGAAACCTATAGCTCAATTTTGTAGTCCATTATTTTTTACTATTATTCTAAATTATTTGTAGCCTCCTTTATAAGATATACTCCTATATAAGATTAGAATTTTCAATCAATGTGTACTTTAAGGCTGTTTTTAACTGTTGTTTTCAACAAGTCGCTTTAAATTTACAACTTCTTAATTACTTCTTATATTCCTATACTTGTAATAAGTAAAAATATTACAGTTACCTACAAAATAATTAAACATACTTAAAAAACTATATTTTCCCAAATAAAATTTCAAATCCATATAAACCAAGCATCCTTGTAGCAATATTATATCAAGTAGAAGTGTCCACGTAGCTACGTGTTTGTGTGAAAAATATTCGTATACCCACCCGAGGCCACCCGGCGGGGGGCGGTGATCGCTCCAAGATGGTCGACACTTCAAATTATGTGCTTGCCCTGTGTATGTGTATGTGTATGTAGCGTTATATTGAGCATGTCTAACAGTTTTGCTGTAATATTCAAAATAAAGTTTTAAAATAACACCTTTTAGAGCTTAAAAATGTTAAAGCTTCACGATTTTTCCCGGTTAACAGGATCGTCTCGCATAGTGGGAACGTAGTGTCATGGCACTCTATTTTCCACTATTAAGCCGTAATTGGGATTCTTAAACGCTGTGTGTTGAGTGTTGAAACTGAATGCCATAATTTCTCTTGTGTACAAGATATGAAAATGGTTCAAATTGTCCTGCAAAGCAGAGAAATAGGAAATACCTGGTGTAATTTTCGTTCTGTGTTTCCACTCAAACTCGAGAAATAGTAAGTTTATTGACGTAACTTAACGCCGCGCGTTGACCTATTAAGATGAAAAACGAATCCTTTAAATATTATAATATCTTTTAAAATGTATATACCTACTTACAACCATCGCGCTAACAGTCTATTTGTACTACGCCACATATTAACTAACCGTTACACAACTAACCGTTTATTTGGCCGCCGGTAAAGTTTTCTTTTTATTTTTCATTCATCTTGCCGAATTTTAGTTTTCTCTGAGTTTTTTGTTCAATAATAAAAAATGCTTATACCACTCCAGAACAGTATAGATTTCTGAATATGAAAGAATTTTCATGACTTGTTGAGTATTTCGAAGATTACCCCTTACAAACAACTTTACCTCTTTATATAATAATATAGATAAATATATACATAAATACAAACGTACAGAACTATATCTCTAACTATAAACACATCTTGATGAATAAGAACATTCAAACGAAACGCAATACCCCCGCCATCGATGGGATAACATCTGAAATATGATAATGCCCACGGCGTAAGGTGACGTCCGAGCGGAACCGGAAGAAGGGCGCCTCGTGTCTTAATTTCCGGTCAGATCTGGCGATATACCGGCTTAATGCTGGTATCAGGTTGAGCGAGTCGTGATTTACAGATAAGTATTTTTTTCTGCAGACTTTAATGAATGTATGAGGTTTGGAAAAATAATTTGTTAGTGGGGAACGGAGTGTCTTAACACTAGGTTCCCTCTGATTACCCTGCTGTGTGCGGGATATATCGTGAAGCTAAAACAAAAAAAAATTGTTAGTGAGTTGAGGCTGTCCCTGTCCTGTCTGACTATAATTGCAATTGGTGGTTGGTTCAATTTTCAACCGGTAGAATTATTATATAAATTATTTATGTTTCTTCTTTCAAGTATTTAAGAAAAAAACGCTGCGATATTTTGTGTTGAATGGCGATATTCAATATCGTCATTCAACACAATATATCTTGATTTCGGACAGAAAATTTAGAACTGAGTAACACTAGACTCTCTCTGACTACTCTGCTATATGGCGAAAACCGCAAAACTAGGAAAATAATTATGAAAACGACTACAAAAAAAATTCTCGCTGAATTGTTAACTGACTGACTTTTCTAATAGTTGTTGTACACTATGTAGTGTATTTTATTTTTAAATATTATATAATATATGTATATAACATTTCAAAGCATTATTCACCTAAGAAAAGAAGTTAGTGTCAAAACACTCCGTTTTCCACAGTTCTGGACGGTGTGCTAGTGAAGCTAGTCTAATTCTTTAAGGTAAAGTTATATACCGAATTTTAATATCCGTTGTTTTGTTTATTTTAATATTATTTGTTAAAAACATTATTTTGTAATATTATACACTATAATGTATTGTAATCTTTTACAGTGTATATCATAGATAGAAATCTAAAATAATGATACATTTTGAAATGCTTTATGACTTATAACGTTTTAATATTACATGGATAAATTATTCACACTTCAACGAAAGCACACCAAATATCTATACCTATTGTAAACATTTATATTAGTAGTATCATAAAAAAGTAATTATGTCTTCACTCCAGCCCTCTGAAAGCAGAAGCACTTAGCTATGAATTATAACTTCTACACAAAAGAGTACAAAAGCTGAGATACAGCTATTATGAGGCAAAATAACAAAAAAAATCATAGGTATACAGCACTAATGTGGTCACTCCGGTCATACATCAAACCTGGGACCATTAGGGGCTGCTATGAAAAACTAACTACAAACTAACTTTGACTATTACAGTTCCATTGCTATATTCCTTCTATCTCTACGAAAATTCTAACAAAGTTTAATTTTTTTTCCTAATACATTGCCTCTTATTTTAATATAATATAATTATAACAGCTAAGTTATAGAGCAATGTATATTTTTTTGAATAATATCAATATTTGAACCGTATATGTAGTGAATGGTAAAACTTTTTTCAACAGATAGCGGTCAAATATTGAAGATATATATTTATTTGTTTGAAAACAAGGTTGTATAATGTTATGCCGTAAATGAATTGAATTCAGTAGTTGCATTTTATTACATCAATGGCTTAGCTTTTTAGCACTGTTATAGACATATATTTTTTTAGCTTCTGATAGAAGCTCCTCGAGTGGAAATCGAACCCACAACCAGTCGTTTACAGTCACACGCTTGTGCCACTGGGCCACGACTGGCCACAATAGGCAATCTAGATAATTAGAATGTGTTGTTATTCTTATAACTGAGTCATTTAAATTATTTTAATTTCTTCCCTTCAGGTAGGACGAAACGCAGCGTTAAGTTCCGCCGCTTGATATTCATTATGTCTTTACTTTTTAATATCATAATTAAAGCTATATTTTTTTTAGCTTCACGCTGTATCCCGCACACAGCAGTGTAGGCAAAGGGAAACTAGTGTTAAGACACTCCGTTCCCCACTTTCCGCCGCATTCGGACGCATTGCCTGTTAAGTGGTGGAGCTTAACGCCGCGCTTTATCTTGACACCAGAGCGAAGGAAATGGAAATATTAAATATTTCCACTCCTCGAGTCGTACCCACGACCAGTCGTTTACAGTCAGACGCTTGTGCCACTGGGCCACGACTGCGACCACTAAAGTTATACAGTTCTTCAAAAATACTAAGTCATTTATATCTATTTGAAAAGGAAATTTCTTTTTCTACAATGTCAAATAAGAATAAGAAAATAAAACAAAACGTAAAGAACTGCAGTGTCAAAGGAATGTAGAGTAGAGTTCAAAATCTATTATACAAAGACCAATACATTGTCACCACACCTAGATTTTCTAAATTGGTCGAACCACAGAGTAATTACTTGCATAGGGCTGCATTTTAAACTGCATCACGAAATATATCTTATACTAAAGTCATAAGAGTTAAAATTCTTTGAAGATGAACGGTGGTAGAGTTCTTTGGGAACTAAGGGACAATTGCTTCGCGGATGGCAACCGGACACCGGGATATGAAAGCGACAATAAAAGGTGGACCTGTCTCATTGATTGGTACAGTCGTGAAGAACAAGCTTAAAATCGTAGTATTTATATTTTATTATAATAGGTTATGAAGAATAATCTAGTAATAACAAATAGGGCTCTAATAGTTAAGGACCAGTTTAATAATTTGATTGTGAGATACTTATTATATAACCTTTATTTATAATTATATAACCTTTTATATTTTTTATAATTATATAACCTTTGACCTTAACAGGTCAATGAGTAAATATCGACTTTGTAGTCAAGTAAAACACATAATAATCTCTGTTTAGCCATAAATAGAAAAAACGTCAATTTACTTTTTACAAATTTTAAATGGACTTATACTACGACTTATTGCAACGGATATTGTAGCCATTTTTTATTGTCTTGATCATTTTATATACGTTGCGTGTTGGGTAGCGAATCTAAATGCTACGCTTAGCCAAAGCATCTGGAATAGTAAAAATATATTTTAAAATTACATTTAATATTAATATAAGAATCGATCAAATATATGATATGTCATTACTAGTTAATAAATGCTATTAGATATTAATTAATAACGCTATGTTTTTGGATAGTTGTTCTTCTTCTTCCTGGCACTATCCCGGCTTTAGACAGGGTCTGCCTTCCTGCTAACCTCCTTCACTTTGCACGGTCTTTGGCATCCCCGGTGGTAAGTCCATTGGCTCTCATATCCTCCTTCACGGTGTCCAGCCATCGCTTTCTTGGGCGTCCTGGGGGTCTTGTATGCTCGAGATTTATGTATCTAACCATATTTTGGCCTGCTTTTCTCTTTCCTCCTGATATTTATAGTTTCCCTAAAATAAATTTTTAAGTAGAAATAAAACTTACATCAATTAATTAGTTATGTAATTTAGAAATTTCAAAAATACTGAGAATCATGATCCACCATGCTTTTAAATTAGGTTTATTAGTTCCCCAGACAGGTTAATCATCGTAATCCCATCGCTCGTGTCATCGCCCTCGAAGTTCAAGGCAGGTCGGAGGTAAACGCACCTTTATTGCAGTACAATTGGCTACATCCGCCGCCAGGTCTGTGACCGCTTACGCATGATGATACGTTTTCTTATCTAGCTTATATGTATATGTTTAAAATATATGAAAAATATTTGAAAATATTGATTATGAGTTGTGGGTCTAAATTTCAAAAAGTTGAATTGTTTATTATGTTGTCCTTTAAAATATTCCAGTATGTCTCTAGTTGCTATATAAGTAAGTTGAAGGTGTCGTGGTGGAGTGATAGTAATTCTGAATTTAAAGGCGATGGTTGTGAATTCGATTCGCCGTCAAAGGCATGACAGATTATATTAAAATTATTTTTACTTCTGTTCTCTGATGACAAGATAGAGTGCAGCGTTGAGTTCCGCTGATCATCTCGGAATATTTTAATGGGATTTTAGGAGAAAAGAACAGAACCTGTTCTGGTATGCGGAAAAAGTGTGAAATAGGTTTTGCTTGATGCATTTGCGTATAATATATATATTTTTTCAGAATACTTCCTTTTAAATGTCTATTTGTACCAATGTGTGATAATAAACTATATAATATATAACAATGAAATAACTTAATCTTTTTGACTAGACTTGTTGAACTGACTAGTGAAAAGATATGTTATTTGTCTTAACCAGTCACTTATATTTCTTGTATGTCAAATTTTCTCTATTCGAATGTATTACATACTCGATGATATGAAGCAAGTAGAGAGAGCCTAGTGCAAAAACTTCGTTCATTTTATACTTTTCGTCCCAATCCGAGACTAAGTTAAATTAAACTACTTTCATATCGTTAATTTATTTAGTATTTAATTATTATAGTTTACTAAAATTTGGTTAGTTATTTCTTAGCAATTAGATATATTACGCTTGCTTTTTCCAGCTCTATGTATTACCCACATAGAAAGGTAGTCAAAGAAAACGTAATGTCAAGACATCCATTATTTTTTTTAGCTTCACGCTGTATCCCGCGCGCAGCAGAAGTGGCAGAAGATATGGCCAGGCAGAAGGAACCTAGTGTTAAGACACTCCGTTCCCCACTTTCCTCCGAATTCGGATGCATTGCATGTTAAGTGGTGGAACTTAATGACGAGCTTTGCCTCGACACCAGAGCGAAGGAAATGGAAACATTAAATATTTGTACCTCTCGAGTGGGAATCGAACACACAACTAGTCACTTTACAGTCACACTTTGTGCCACTGCGCCACGACTGGCCACGCATCCAATATTTAATATATGTTATCCAATATCAATGTACGTATTACATATGTATATTATACAAAAATTACTTCAACATCAAACACATTGCCGTATCACTTAACAATAATGTTATATGAACCCTTCTCCTAGAAGTGAATGTTAAGGCGAGTGTTCAATAGAATGTTATCTTAAGACTTGCACGTTTAAAATATTATTATATGTTATTTTTGATTTATATGATTTCTTTAGCCATATAGTAGGTTAGTCAGAGAGAAGCAAGACACTCCGTTCATCACTTTTCGTCCGAACTCAAGGCAATGCGTGCTAAGTGACGGAATTTCCACGCAACACTTTGTCTTCAAGTGTTATTGGATATAATTAACTGTTTATTTTATAAAGTAATAAAATAAATTTCTTAGACGGATTCTAATAGTTAAGTTTAGTGGTGAAACTGAACACCACCGTTTATTTTGTCACCAGTGGGGAACAATGACAATCATTAAATATTATCAATTTCTCGAGTGGAAATCGATCCCACAACATGCGTATAAAGTCAGCCACTGGGCCACAATAGCCTCGCTAGGCTAAATTAGCATACAAAAATTGAATTTCATAAGTATCCACATACTTTATCAGTGTAAAGTAATCTTAGTTAAGGCATACACCACACACCACACAATACCAACAAACCGTTATCTCAGTGGCTCGATTGTCAGCAATTGTCGGCAATCATCGTCAATTTACTGCCGCCCCCGTCCCACCTTCCCTGCTTTCACTTCTCACCGGTACAGGCTTGTGGATAAGTGAAAAATGTTTTTTTACATACCAATAATATATACTTAGATAATTTATCTTTAAGTCCATTGCGACACTACATACGCATAGGGTAACCTCCGACTGTAAACACGATTGGTTCTAAGTTCGATTCCTACTCGGAAGAATAATCATAATTTAAATAGGTATACCTACTCATATGCTAACCGCTCTGTTGAGAGGGTTAAATCACTCAAGTGCATTTTTTTTTATTTTTGTTGGAAAGTTGAAAACGGAGAATCTTAATACTAAGTTCTCTTTGTTTATCCTACTATGAAAGAAGAAGAGTACAACTGAAAACAAAAAAATACCTAACAGTCCTTGAAAAAATATTGACATAGGCATATGAAATTTGAAAATTTGTTACGGATTATATGAAAATTAATCTTTTTCATACCAATGTATTGGTTGACTAGCATTGGTTAACTAGCAGCTTGATGTTTTTTACGTAAGAGAGTATTCAGAGAGAAACTAGTGGCACAATACTTCGTTCTCCATTTTAAATGGCGGATCTAAACGCCGCGGTATATCTTAGTTACCAGAGTGTTAATTTCTCATTAATATTTTCTTTTTTTTTTAGCTTCACGCTGTATCCCGCACACAGCAGGGTAGGCAGAGGGAACATAGTGTTAAGACACTCCGTTCCCCACTTTCCGCCGAATTCGGAGGCATTGCTGCGTGTTAAGTGGCGGAGCTTAACGCCACGCTTTGCCTGCTGGTACCAGAGCGAAGAAAATGGAAATATTAAATATTTCTACTCCTCAAGTGGGAATCGAACCCACAACCAGTCGTTTTAAGTCACACGTCTGTGTCACTGCGCCACGACTGGCTCATTAGTATAATTTGAATATAATAACTCTCTGATTAAGAATCGAACCCATAAAGCATATTTAGAGTTGGACATTGTTAAACTGCTCCACGATGGCAGTGAAATTAAACTAACGAAATAAATAATGCTAACAACAAAAATAAATTGTAATAAAGCGTATAAGAATTTCGACGCAGCGGATAGTAGAAAGCATGGCTTAGTGGAGACAGCGCCTGGACGGTATTCAGGAGGCGAGGGGTTCGAATTCCGCTGCGTTAAAATTTTTATACGTTTTCTTTAAATCTCTATTTCAATTTTCCTAAGTTTGGAATAACACTTTAAAAATATTTAAAAAAAAAATTGTGTATCTATAATGCATAGTACTAAGTATTTTGTAATATACTCGTACTAAAGCGCATACGTGAATTAAGGTGAAACTGCTTATTTAAAAATATTCCAAGTACTTTTTTAATACATCCACATACATTGGTAGATATACATATCTTTAAAATATCATAGACACCAACAGCTTTACTAAACAAAATGTATTTTTTTACTCGCTATTTACTCGTGTGGGCAGTCGTGGCCCAGTGGCACAAGCGTGTGACTGTAAACGACTGGTTGTGGGTTCGATTCCCGCTCGAGGAGTGGAAATAATATTTCCATTTTCTTCGCTCTGGTATCGAGATAAAGCACGGCGTTAAGTTCCGCCATTCAACACGCAAACCTCCGAATTCGGCGGAAAGTCGGGAACGGAGTGTCTTAACACTAGGTAGGCAGAGGGCTTACCCTGCTGTGTGCGGGATACAGCGAGAACCAAAAATACATACAATCTAAATATATTATAAAATAATTATATCCTAACATAAACTAAGAAAAGATTCAAAATTTATATGTATATTATGATCAAGCGTCCATGAAATAGGGTAAAACTTGGTAATACGCCCCACTTTTTTTTAACCTTCAATAAAACCCAAATAATTATAGATTTAATTATTTCTTTTATTCCTGGACGTTAATTGGTTCGTTAACAATAATTTTACAAAACCTTAATGTAATTGGAACGATGGTTAAAGATCTATTTCAATTTTTTTGCAGACATGGGGTGGGGCGTTTTATCAGGTACATGTTACCTAATACGCCTCGTTTTGTATTATAAAATGCCCCATGCAATTTAAAATGTCCTCATATATGTCCATACCTAAATTTTATCCAAAACGTAAAAAAACACAATATATCAATAGTTTAATAACTTACAAACATAACACAAATGTAAGGCAAGACTTAAAAGTCCTTAAAAACTCTAAATAAAAAAAAACATTTTCATTTGTAAGTAATTAATTAAAAGAAAAGTTGTAACTATAAAAAACACCAGTCTTCTAAATTAATGATTAACATAACAGTCTTTTCAATTAACTTTGACATAAACCAAATTAAAATCATCATAAAATAGTTGAATAGAATAAAATCAAATGTTGCTGCTTTTAACAGCTTCTCTCTCAGCTTTCTGCCCATAGTTGTTACACAAACGTGGTACCCTGAACGTGTCAAACTTGAATCCAGTCTTCAGAAGACTTTGTTATGTAGTAATTTTCTGTACATTCAACGCTTTTATTTATGTCCATATCCGAACAGTTTTAAGGTGCTTCTCAAAGATGGAACTTTGAAGTGCTTTGAAGCTTCATTCTCTCCCATTTTTTTACTTCATACAGATCGCATTGCCTCCAAGAAGCTCGAAGAGTCTTGCGTTTATATTTAAGAGACATACTCTGTAATTAAAATACAATATAAATTGGTATCTATGTAATTTCGGTACGGGGGCATTTTAAAAAACATGCGGTGGGGCGTATTGCAAATTTTGCTTTTTAAAACGCCCTATCAAGAAAAAAGCCTCAATTTCAAAGTTATCACGTTTAACGAACATTTATAATAAAGTGTATTTATGTGTATTTTCAACAGTTAATATCAATTTAACTTAAATTTAATCAGTATTAAAATATCAAAAAATGTTTGCAACTTACCACAAATTGTAACTTCACTGAAACACTAAATTTATTAATATTTTTTAAGGGAGCGTAATAAACCACACGTGCACATTAGCTATGTTGTTTATCAACTTATGGCTACTCTCCGTGCAATACGTGTATCATCTAGCTTTCTTAATGTGCCTGCTATGGCTGTGGGGCGTTTTGTCAACTGGGGCGTTTTACCTAGTTTTACCCTATCGTATCTCATTGAAGGAACATGTGCGTCGAATAAAAATACGTTAAGAAAACAAATACCGAGCAACTATGTTTACACGTGGCGAATTAGGTCTGCAATTATAACTGGAGGTGATTCTGTGAAAAACTATAGTTGGTTCTGTAGAATAGATAGGATAGTAAAATCTTTTTTTTTCTCGATTTTTTTATATTTTTTTATTGAAACTTATTTAGTTAGATTAATTATATATATTTTTGACTCGTCTATGGATTACATAATTGATTCAAGTTGGAAAAAAACATCAGAGTGCGTAGGTTTTTGAAATTTATGTTAAAAATTATAAAATAAGTTATTAATGCTAAAAATATGAACATTTTAGATTCACGTTTTTTGCATAAGCAACTTAAGAATGTTATAAATAGCGGAGCTCAACGACGCACTTTGTTTCTCCAAAGTAAAACAATATATATATATATATATATATATATATATATATATATATATGTACTATATATATGAATATATACATTGTACCATGATAGTACCTAAAACGTTTATTTTCCCTAATGCTAAAATACACTATAATAAAAAAGTCTTATTCGTATCCCAATAGAATAAAAGACAACTACATCTCCTTGCTTATTATTTATGACATTGCGTGTTAAGTGGCGGAACTTAACGCCGCGCTTTTACCTCGACACCAGAGCGAATCTAATTAAATAAGTATCTAAAAAACTCAGAACACCTGACCTGCGGATCTCCAAAACGATAGCAACTTGTCCATAAATCAAGATATTTGTGTGCTACCAAAATATTTGCGTTAACGTGAACGTTACCTAATATTTATATCTCCGTACCTCGTATTATTATTATTATTGGACGTATTTATGTGATTATAATATAAATTAAGAAAACGTATTTTAAAAGAAGCTTTTGCGTTTTTCAGGATGTTTTCTACAAATTAAGCCTTTCATTTGGTATATATTGGGTGTACAGCATACAAATATTATATGTAAACTGCTGTATCCTCCTTTTGTTGTGGCATATTAGCAACTTTAAATTTACAATACTACTAATATATTTATTATTATTATACCTAAGGCTTATTCAAAAATTTCATTTTTAACAGATACTGATAAGTGTTTTAATATTAGCTTAGAAGATTTGAACCACACTAAGTTACACGGCAAGATAAATAAAACTTTATAAAACGTGGATATATTAGAAATAAGACATTATTCCCTGAATAGATTTTACTCTTCAATAATAAACCTACAAAATAGACAAAAATAGCAACATTTCCAGCCTCTGTTTTTATTTTCAAAAGTAATTTTCTGTAAAATGAATGCCACTTAACATGTAATGTTTCGATTTCAATATGTAAATGAAGAATAGAGTATTTTTGTAATACACTAGGCTTCTCTAACTACCCTAAAATGCAGGAAAAAACTTGAAGCTACAAGAAAAAATAAAAAAAATAATTAGAACAATATTACTACTGCAACCATAAAAGTCTACTACTAAGTATATTTTTTTTTTAGCTTCACGCTGTATCCCGCACACAGCAGGTAGGCAGAGGGAACCTAGTGTTAAGACACTCCGTTCCCCACTTTCCGCCGAATTTGGAAGCATTGCGTGTTAAGTGGCGAAACTTAACGCCGCGCTTTACCTCGATACCAGAACGAAGAAAATGGAAATATTAAATATTTCCACTCTTCGAGTGGGAATCGAACCCACAACCAGTCGTTTGCAGTCACACGCTTGTGCCACTGCGCCACGACTGGCCACCTACTAAATATAATTCTAAAGTATTCAAAATTTCAGAACTGACGTTCTTACTACTTGCTATACCTACACTATTGCATTTACACCTTAACACCTTCACCATTTGATGAAATTCATTCAACAAATCTATTGCAATTTAGACGTTATTTATATAAAATTAGAATGTAAATTTGTCTGTTTGTATCCTGTTTAGGGATAAATCAACGTATTAAAGCCTATTGTCCGAGAAAGGTATGTTTTATTCGCACTGTAGCACCTTTCATCTGATGCTTTGTCAAAGATTATTTCACTAATTTGGTGATTATTTATAATAATTTATTATTATGGTGAAGTTAGAACGTGCGTAGTTAAATGCCGTTGTTGTGAAATAAATCGTATTTGCATTTTAACATCCATATAAATATTATAATTGCGAGAATTGGTCTGTTTCTTACGTTATAGGTAACGGCCCAATTTGATATAATCCGAAGTGAAAGAAATTGAAGACTTAGAGTCAGATATAAGCTACTTTTATTCAAAAATAAAAGAGTTGTAATTGTTAGGTTACTGTTAATATACATCAGGTACTAGCGTCCCGCTTGCGACTTTGCCGCGTTAACTACAAAACTGTTTCGTTATATTGCAATCCTAGCCTATGTTTAAGCTTAAATTATCAACTATATTTATGCCAGAATTCATTACAATCGGTCAAGCGGTTTAGATTTTTCATATTAAGTTTCATCCCCTATTACAACCCTTAAGAGGTTGATTTTTGAAAAAATAAGTAGCCTATGTCAGACCCAGACTTTTATTGTAAATTTCATCCAAGTCGGACCAACCAGACAGATTTTCGCATTTATAATATGTATGGATAAGAAAAGTTGTGTATGAGCAGATCAAATTGTCTCAACTTTATTGCTATTTACTAGATTGTTTAAAAATACATCGGTGCTTATAAAATTATGAAAGAAGTTTTAGATTAAATAACACAATTTACATAATATTTATTATCCATGGGCGAAGGTAACCATTTACCATCAGATGGTCCTTCGGCTCGTTTGCCCCCTTTATCAAATAAAAAAAAAAAAAATGCTTATATCTTTAGCGCTTTTCTTAGCTCGACCTGTATGTACCTATTGACATATCGTTTTGATATAATGAACCTTGTATTCTTAAGACGACCAGAATAACAAGAAAATAGAAACGAATTAAATGTTTCTTTTTTTTGTTATTTTTTTTTTCAAATATCAAATGACCTTTACTAAAATACAATATTCCTAGAATACCTCATAAATACATATCCGCATACATTTAATAATCTTTGTCCATATCCCCAACAAAGACTCCGGTTGTTTCGACCACCGGCACCGGCGTATTGTCCGTCCCTTCCATTGTTATTCTGACAATCGCCGTCACACCGCCGCGCCGCTAGCCACCGTAGCTATGTGGATCACATGCAGACTAAAATGTTAATGGAAATGTTATATATTTTAAAACATTTTTAAAGTGTTATTCCACACTTAGGAAAATTGAAAGAGGCATTTAGAAAACGTATAAAAATTTGAACGCAGCGGGATTCGAACTCGCGCTCTCACCACTGACCGCATGGCTCAGCGCATGACTCAGTGGTCATGCGCTGACCCATGCGCGCCTGAACGGTATTCAGGAGGCGCGGGAGGAAAAGAGAAAATAGTGGTTAGACACTGTTCTATTTATTTTGTTATATAATCAATATAAGAAACTTAAAAATTGTGAGCAAATGTTATATATAGATATTTTTAAAAAAAAAATACATTGCTAATTATTTTAGATATTTCCACTCTTGTTGCACAAACAAGCTCTTAAATCAGAGTCACATTAATAAGAAATCATATTTTTCTTAGAATTATTTTGAAAAACGGAAACTTTAGAGCTTTCATAGCCAAAGAAGGGATACATATGGATTTCTAACTCCAAGCACTTCATATCTATGAAAGTTATATATTACATTAAAAAATATTTAACATTTTGATATATAATAAATCAGTAAATATTTTTACCTCTTCCATACAATAATTTAATCTGTATCCTCCCACATTTGATTCGGGATGATGCCCATTGAGCAGGGATTCTGCGTTATTGTTGTCTGACTTTTATTTTGATTCTTGTATTGGGTGAGGTGAGGTCAGTCTTGTAAATTACCTTTACTTAATATTAAATATATTGTTTTTTTTATTTTCCCTACTTTTCTAAGATCTGAAGAAATATTATCAATTTTTAGTGATTTTAATGTTTCTGGTAGTGGTTGTGGTGCATAATATTTTGTTCAAATAGAACCAAAAAAAATTATATTTTAAACAACAATATTTTTTTAGTTATTTTTGAATTCCCCGAAAGTGGGAAATGTTTTAATAACCATTCAACTTTCAATTGCACCATTAAAGTAGGTCCGGTTGGGAGTGGGGTCACTTCCCAATTGTGAGAATGGTTATATTTTATTCTTCGCATTGCCAAACCTCTAAGCCAAAAGCTCCATCTAAGCCAAATCGAGCATTGAGTTCCCTCGTCATGATTTCAGGCAGAAACTGGTGAACGGAGTATCTTGGTATTAGGATCTCCCTAAATACACTCTGCCATGCGGGAAGCTGCTAAAATGTTAATGCAGTAATATTATTATTACGGTGCAATCTGTTTTTGAAGTGGTGTAATAAATACAGGTATTTTTAATTATACTGGAAGATAACTATACAATAAAAAATCACTGAATTAAATTACTCTAAGGGATGGATTTCTATAGAACTTTGCCACCCTAAAAAAAGGAAAAAAATCTCAATATTACAAGGAATAGACGAAAATAGCCGGGCGCGTGTCTCTCGGACGGTCTTCCTGCATTACTTTCATGAATATATTAAACTATAAAGTCTCGTGTCACTTTAAACAAGGTTTAGTGTGACAGATCGCGGTTTTGGTAAGGCTGGGTGTATATTTGGTTGGTAGAAAGAAATTATTTGAAGTAATAATCTTAATATATATTTTTAAGTAAATAGTATAAGGATGTTGTTTTTCGGATTCATACTTTTTTCTGGTTATCAGAATCGACCAACTTCTTTCCCCACCTTTCGCCTCAAATCTGAGATGTCTTATTACCACAGAAGAAAAATAAAAACATCTTTAAAGAAATCATTCCTCCGCGTGGAATCGAACCAACAACCATTGACGTTGACATTCAGACGCTCTCACACTACACTATGTCAACCTCACATTTTTTATATTCAAACTACTTAAATATACTCCCATCCTAATCTCATGTAGAATCCACCTGGCAAGGACTTAATGTTCAATTTATAACATAATAAAGTAGCTTTGCAATCAAACTCTTCATACAAAGTAATAAACCTCAGCAGGTCTTCTGCCGCTGATGAAAGAGACCGACTTGTACCGTGAGTTATCTAATAGCATGCTTATTTAAAGGTACTTCTGTTCTTTTGAACTATTATTTATCCATTACAGTAAAAAAGGAAGTTGTTAGTACAATTTGTGGAGTGTATATATTAATATATAACACTTCAAATCAAAAGCTAATCACAAGCCAAGCTAAAGTATCTTTACATATAATAAAAATGTAACTGATCGCTGTCTGTACCTGAAAAATATATAAGAAAAATTATTACGGTTTATGAATTCAGTGGCCAGTCATGGCCCAGTGGCACAAGCGTGTGACTGAAAACGACTAGTCGTGGGTTCGATTCCCACTCGAGGAGTGGAAATATTTAATATTTCCATTTCCGTCGCTCTGGTGCCGAGGTAAAGCGCGGCGTTAAGTTCCGCCACTTAACACGCAATGCCTCCGAATTCGGCGGAAAGTGGGGAACGGAGTGTCTTAACACTAGGTTCCCTTTGCCTTGCCTGCTGTGTGCGGGATACAGCGTAAAGCTAAAAAAAGTGTAGTTTACGCAAGTGACTCCGCGAGCAAGTCGCTAGTCTGTAATACGATATCTTTGTGCCATAACAGAATAGTCGCAAAAATGATCCGCCATGCATTTACAATTTATAGCTATTATTATACTATTAAGTAAAAGATACACACTTAACTACTTACATCACAATCAATTTTTATATAACCAAGTCATTCATTATTGATAAATAAGTATAAAAATTAGTGTAAAACTAATAACAAAAAAGGTTTTTTTACATAAATGATAATTTAGTAATGGTCAATGGTCATGATCAATTATTTTCGGAAAAATTGTGTAATTTCACAGAAAAACAACCGATCACAACATGTATTATGGAAGGTAAGCAGAACAAAAATTAATACACTTTGAATTATGAACAATTATTAATGAAATTATCTAGCGTATAGTAAATTAATTGAAATTTAGATTTTCTATAATTAAGTAATAAAACATTAGCAAAAAATAATAAAAAGCAGGGTATATTTTTAAAATTTTGACACAAACCTTTAAAGTATATTTTTTTCGGCATTACCTACAATGGAGAGCAGAGTGTCTTCAAACTAGGTTCTTACTGACTACCCTGCTATATAGGAAAATGTAAGAACTATCTTATTGAGCTGAGCGTAGCAAAACTCTTACTGGCCAAAAGTGTGTTTCGTTGTGGTCTAACTCTTCCTGGATTATTTTTAGTAGACCTCTGAAATTTGGCAGGGCAGTCCCTGCCAAATTTTGATGAATTTTTTTGGTGACAATTGTAATTGTTATTTTTGAATAAATGGTAATTAAATGGTCAAAAAGTGTCCATAGCCTGTGGGACGTTAAGTGTTATGTTAGAGTTAAGTGTTTGCTTTTTTAAACGTTTTTTTTAACAGATAATGACATTAAACTACTCCACTTAGCTCTTCCCGCCATGCAGAGAGGCGGTTCGTAGTAATCACCTGGACAATTCCAATTTATTTATTTATTTTTAATATCAAATGTTCAAGTTTCACATTAAACCGCACTACGGTATTTTGGACAAAAAATGCAAAATCAAATAATATATATGATTGCTTTCTGCCTTTTATGTTTATTACGTAAAAAAAATATTTCATCCATTCATATCTTTAATTGTACCTTTAATTATACAAATACCACCATCCACTCGTAAAACATTTAGTTTGAAATATAAAGTGAAATGACAATTTTACTATCCATATCATAAGACATCACTCACAGTGTCAGCAGTAAGAGGTGTACCTACATTAGAGCTCCTATAGATGCAAGCAAGTAGCAACATAGTCGCCAAAACAAACAATCAATGTCAGACACTCCTTTGATCTCTGAACGATGTATTAGTCATTTTAGATGTATATAGTGCCTGTATATTGGTCTAGACAATTTTAATACCTAGGTTTTGGACTTAAAAGATTATTTAAGTTAAAATTTGGTATGAAAAGAATTTAATTCAGTTAATAATAATATGGTTACACTGTATATAATTATCATATGTTTGAAATAAGAACGGAGTTTTTAACATTAAGTTCACTCTGGTTTTTTTCTGTTATTCAGGAAGCTGCAAAAGATATATACTGCTCACAATGATAAGGGACAGCAAGGGAATTTTACATAGGTAATATTGTTGTAAAATTGTTTACACTTAATATTGTAAAAAGTTATATTATAAAAAAGTGGCCAGTCGTGGCCCAGTGGCACAAGCGTGTGACTGTAAACGACTGGTTGTGGGTTCGATTCCCACTCGAGGAGTGGAAATTATATTACCATTTTCGCTTCGCTCCAGTGTCGAGGTAAAGCGCGGCATTAAGTTCCGCCACTTAACACGCAATGCCTCCAAATTTGGCAGTGCGTGGGGAACGGAGTGTCTTAACACTATGTTCCCTCTGCCTACCCTGCTGTGTGCGGGATACAGCGTGAAGTTTATTATCCCCTGTTCTTGCATTATACCACTGAATAATAAGCACTGCATTGTATTATTGAAAATTTTAATTCAAATTGATAGTAAGCTATATACTATAAAGTTTCACACTTTTTTCTCACATTGCAGAATAGACAGAGAGAATTTAGTACTTATTATAGTACCAACACTCCGTTCTACAATCGCCGCCTGGAATCGAGACAATGCGTGTTAAGTGCCAGAGCTTAACGCCGCGATTTGTATTAGTTATCATATTAGGTAAGAATTATCTTCTTTCTATTTAAAATTCTATAAATATATAATATTACCAAAGTAATTACGAATATTCAAGAAAGGTAATACGAAGTAAGTATTTTCAAGTTTATTACCTCTAAGGCGGATCCAGCTTAGAAGTTTAGTTTCAAAATAGAATAATTGCTTCATTTAAAGTAATATATCTTAATATTTAGTACTCGGTTGTACTCCGTTTAAATGATTTGTGACGACTACACGTTCAGTTTACCTTTATGGACTATATATTAAGTAACTGTATGCTAAGTTCCTGTGTTAAATATTTGTATATCGACGTTGTACATGTAATACCGTGAAAAGCTGTTTGTAAATATCGAGTATACCTATGTATTTTTAGAATTTTTCAAGTAAAAGGAAAAACTTATGATTTTCGTAACACTTAGTGCCCAGTCGTGGCGTAAAGGTACAAAGTGTGACTGTAAACACCTAATGTTAAAACACTCCGTTTCTCATTTCCGCCGAATTCTGGAGGCTATGCGAATTCAGTGGTGGAACTTACCGCCGCGTTTTGCCTCGACACTAGAGTAAATTTAATTGAAAAATTAAATATAACCACTCTTCGAGTGGGAATCGAACCCACAACCATTGGGTTTACAGTCATATGCGGTCACACTGCGCCACAATGGCCTCAGCTATAATATGTAATTATTAAAACTTTGTTTAAGGACATCAATACATTATACTTACGTTTTTTCTTTATTTTCCGCTTCGGTAAGACAAATTATGGTGTAAAGTTCCACCACTAAATATACAATGCCTCGAATTGATATAGAAAATGAAGAACAGAGTGACTGGATACTAGCTTCTCTTTGACTATCTCTGTTATATGGAAAAAGCTTCACACTACTTAAAATTTTCCTGAAATTTACAAAATTTTATCCAAAAATAGTCATTAAACCTCTATAGGTGCGAAACCACTGCATAAATCAAGTGTTTTGTCGCGAACACGGTGTTAGACAGAAGTGATATATGTGTGCGATGGGTAATTGTCTACGCTGAGATGGAAGAAGGATTTAGTGCGCGAGTTCATAAATACTCCTTTATCTAGGTATGTATCATACGTCTGTCGTTACATCGGAACAATGTAAAGGTAACTGATTAATGGTAAAAATAGTGAAATAATTATATTTTTTATAATACTTTTAAAGATTTTTAAAGTGTTAATTAAAAAAGACATTTAAAGAAAACGTATAAAAAATTTGAACGCAGCGGGATTCGAACCCGCGCTTCCTGAATACCGTCCAGGCGCTCTCACCACTGAGCCATGCGTTCTACTACACGCTGCGTCGAAATTCCTATACGCCTTATTACAACTTATTTTTGTTGTTAACATCTCTGTAGAGAGATTTTTACAATTTTTTATTATGTTTACTTAACTCTTAACTAACCCTTAACATCCAATGTTGTGAATGCGGGCGGAATGTGGATAACGAAGTGTTTTAACAGAACCTCTCTGTCTAAGTTTTAAAGCTTAATTACTGAAATCTTTTTTCAGCTTTTAGACCTAAAGATTTTTTCATATATATTTTTTTCTAATACCTAAAGATTTTTCATATTTTCCACATATCCTAGAGAGGAAAAGCGTATTGAACTTCATTATCTAGTTTACGTTTAGAAGGCATCGGTGCACATAAAGGCGGAACCCAACGCTAAATTTAAATAAAAAATATAGCAACAACAACTTAAATTTCTTAGTATTTTTCTCAAAATCTAAGTTAGCTATCTAAATAAGCCATTACCGTGTTTATTAGGATTCGTATTGCCAAAAATAACCCATGACACCATCTAATTTAGCCATAAATGAATATTTAAAGCATCAAATGAGACGTAGAGCCCGTTTCCGTGCAAGCAACGTTCATGTTTTTTGCTTTTTCAGTACCGCCGTTAAATTAACAGGTGTAGTTATGTCTCATTTAAGTAAAGATTCTAGTAAATGTGTATATTATAATATATTGGAAATATCATTATTTTGCGTTTTGAACGTATGGCTTAGCGGTCAGAGCGCTTGGACAGCTTTCGTGAGGCGCGAGTTCGAATCCTACTGCATTCAAATTTTTATACTTTTTTAAATTTATTTTTCAACTTCCTAGGTGTGTGAATAACACTTTAAATGTTGAAAGTGTATACTGTGTTTTTGTACAAAGTATATATTTTTTGTAAATAGTCGGTGTATGTCTATATAAAATTTATATATACATATAATAATGAAGACTTAAGTACGGTGTTGTGTTCCGCAATTTAATTTGTAATGTTTCATATTCGGGCGGAGAATAGACAATAATAAGTGCCTTCATATTATGTTCTCTTTGTGTATACTGCTATGCAAGAAAAAAATGTAGTATATATAAAGTACTTATTCTATTGGTGGATATAATTAACCTAGCTTTTTTATTGTTGTTTTTAAAATTAATCGTCACATGAAGCATTTGATCTCATTAATATACCTGACCTAGCCAGGCTTTTTTTCAGCCTGGTTTACTTTGGTTGGGAGTGAGGCAACCAAACTTCAGGTGTTGCCGTGAAACTAACGTTACTTAGCAATAAACTGGAAAAAATCGTATACATAATAAACAAATCAAATATAACTAGCACACATTCCTCAAGAAAGAGATGAGCTACTTTATTAATTTTCACCTTGACTAAGCTCATATGACAGCAAAAATACTTCTAAATTTATAAAATACACAAATCCAATTTTATTATGTCGTAGAGGCGTGGCTATTGGAGCATCGTAAATCCGATGAATTTAGGTTCGATTCCCACTCGAGGGAATAAATTTATTTAAATCTTCATTCCTTTGCTCTGGCAGGAAAGTGGAGAATGAATTGTCCTGATTCGGTGTGACTAACCTGCAATGCAGTTAAAACGAGAGGTTGCTTTTTTTACCCGCGACGGAACGGCGACTGTATATGTGTTTGGGGTGAGAGGTTGTTTGTTTGTTTGTGTTTGTTTGTTTGTTTGTTTGTTTGTTTGTTTGTTTGTGTGTTTGTGCAAATTACTATGTCAATTATTTCCAAAACTATAAGTCCGATTTTGATACGGTTTTCTATGATAGGTTAAGGTTCAATTGGCGTATGTTCTTATGTATGTCTTATTGCCTTAACTCACCAGGGGGCGCTGCAGTAAGCATTTTACGTGAAAACGAATGTTTTCAATTATCTCAAAAAATAGTAGTCTGATTTCGATAGATTTTCAGTGATAGATTCAGGTTTAATTGGTGAATGTTCTTAGATATGTTTTATCGTGTCAAACCACCAGGGGGCGCTGCAGTAAGCATTTGTTTGTACTTTTTTTGTATTTATTTGTCTAAAACCGAAACTACTGCTCCGATTAAAAAGAGTTTTCATAAAAAGATTTATCTTTGCTTGGTGCATATTTTAATATTTTTCTTTTTTTGTTACGGGGAAAACTCACCAGGGGGCGCTGCACTAAACATTTGTTTATGCAGAGCAAAAACTACTAGTCCAATTTAGATGAAACTTTCAAGGATGGGTTCAAGTTTAATTGGTGCATCTTTTCATATATGTGTTATGGTGACCACTCATCAGGGGGCGTTGTAGTAAGCATTTGTTTGTATTTTTTTGTGTAAAACTAAAATTTTTCTTGTATTTATTTGTCTAAAACCGAAATTACTTATCCGATTGGCTAGAGTTTTCAGAACTAGATTAAGCTTTGCTTCGTGCATATTTTAAGATTTTTGTTTTTTCGTTACGGTGAAAATTCACCAGGGGGCGCTGCAGTAAACATTTGTTTATGTAGAGTAAAAACTACTTGTCCGATTTAGATGAAACTTTCAACGATAGGTTCAGGTTTAATTGGTGCATCTTTTCATATATGTGTTACGGTTATCACTCACCAGGGGGCGCTGCAGTAAGTACATTTGTTTGTGCAAAACTAAAACTACGAGTCCGATTTGAATGCAGTTTTCAATGATAGATTCAAGTTTACTTAGTGCATATTTTCATATATGTGTCATGTATGTTTACTTAGTGCATATTTTAAAGTATGTGTCAACTCTCTAGGGGGCGCTGCAGTAAGTAGCTGCTTCCATTTTTTGTGTATAACAAAAACGACTAGTACGATTGGAAAGAGTTTTCAGTATTAGATTCCGCTTTGCTTAGTACATGTTTTTAAATTTATATTACGGTGACAAGTCACCAGGGGGCGCTGCAGTAAAATATTGTTTGTGCAAAGCTAAAATGACGAATTCGATTTGGATGCAGTTTCAGTGATAATTCTTGGATATGCTTTATCGTGTTAACTCACCAGGGGGCGCTGCAATAAACATTTGTTTGTAATATTTAATGTAAAACCACAACTACTAGTCCGATTGGACAGAGTTTTCAGTATTAGATTTACCTTTACTTGGTGTATGTTTTTAGTTTTTTTTTACGTTAAGAACTCACTAGGGGGCGCTGCATTAAACATTTGATGGTGCAAAGTTAAAACTACGAGTCTGAATTTGATGCAGTTTTCAACGATAGGATCAGGCTCAATTAGCGCGTGTTCTCGTATATGTGTCGTGGTGACACCTCACCAGGGGGCGCTGTAGTAAGCATTTGCTTGTATTTTTGTGTGAAACCTATTTAGATGCGGTTTTCTGTGATAGGTTCAGGTTTAATTGTTGCGTGTTTTTATATGCCATATCACAAACTACCACGGGGCGCTCCAGTATAAATTAGTTTGTTCAAAATCAAAACTACTAGTGGGTTTTGTGATTTTCACTGATTTGGTTAGACTTAAGTTTCCTAAAAATGTTACGGTGACAATCTGCCAGGCGCTGCAATATACATTTGATAACCAGAAAGCATTGGGCTTATAGTTTCTTTTGGATTTGCATGAAGATTAATATAAAGTATTTCGAAATTATGTAATAATATATATCTAATGTGTATCTATTCACTTTAAAAAGTTTAAAATAAAAAACAAAATTAAAAATTTTGAAAAAACCCACGACGGTTTAATTGTAATTGAAAAAGGATAAAATAACTAGAAATCCCCCGCCTAAAAGAATATATGTAACGTGATGATGGGGACAACTTCGTCGGGGGCTGCCAGTTGCAACCTCTATTTTAAATATAGTAGCTAACAGTATAGATTTCGTTCTTAAAGTTTTTAAAATGAATACCATTTATCAAAACTGTAAATTCATATTAATATTTTAATTTTTTCCTAAACCTGTTTTAACAGCATGAAAACCTAGGAGAAGTTAGCAAACTTAAAGTAATGGCAGCTCCGACGAAGTCGTCCCCATCATCTCGTTACATATATTCTTTTAGGCGGGGGATTTCTAGTTATTTTATCCTTTTTCAATTACAATTAAACCGTCGTGGGTTTTTTCAAAATTTTTAATTTTGTTTTTTATAACAGCATGAATTTAATAAATACATATTAAAACTACAAAAAGTTCTTTTCTATCTAAAAAGAAGGTACCTAATATATTACATTTTTCACCGATCGATAAATTTATTTATGAACTAAAACAAAATTTTATATATAAAACGTTTATATCGGCTTGTCAGTTTGTTGTTTGAATAAAATATTCATCTCTGTCATGAAGAATGTGTGTATTACTTATATTTGATATGTTTATTATGTAAACGATATTTTTTTAGAATCTTGCCAACTAACACTATTTTTGCAGCAGGTGTAGGTTGGTAATGTAGTATTATTTTTTTGTAGTTTCACGTCTTTATCTACATAGCAGGGTGGATAAAGAGACAGCTATCATAACACTGTGTTCGCCATATTTAGCCCGAATTAGGAACATTGTATTTTATGTGTGTGGAACTCAATGCCGCTCTTTGCCTTACCAGAGCAGAAAAGTGGAATCATTTATATTTATACGATTTTATTTCTCTGTTCTAAGTAATTAATCTTTACTCTGAGTGAGAATCGAATCCGCAGCCATCGAGCTTACAATCAAATGTTGTCCTATTGTTGTCTTCTATTGTTTAAATGAATAAGTTTTTAAAACTCAAATAAGATATATTTAAAATCTAAGCGTGTCGTTTATTATTCGATGCCATCGTCGTTTCGTCGTGTTTATTGAAATAATTAGATATTATAGTTGTGGCCAGTCGTGGCGCAGTGGCACAAGCGTGTGACTGTAAACGACTGTTTGTGGGTTCGATTCCCACTCGAGGAGTGGAAATTATATTTCCATTTTCTTCACTCTGGTGTCGAGGTAAATTGCGGCGTTAAGTTCCGCCACTTAACACGCAAGCCTCCGAATTCGGCGGAAAGTGGGGGACGGAGTGTCTTAAAACTAGGTTCCCTCTGCCTACCCTGCTGTGTGCGGGATATAGCGTGAAGTTATTTAATTTTTTTTTAATATTTATGCCAAAATTCTTTACAATTGGTCAAGGGGTTTAGATTTTTCATATAAACTTTAATCCCTTATTTCAACTCTTTAGAGATTGATTTATGAAAAAATAAGTAGCCTATGTCAGACCCAGACACTTTTACTACTTTCATTATAAATTTCATCGGAATCGGACCGGTAGATTAGCCGTGAAAGCGTGACAAACAAACACACAGACTTTCCCATTTATGATATAAGTATGGATTACATAGGTAATTTTTAATATTTACTTAATTAACTTACCCGGTTTTGATGAAACTTTTACATTACTTAGAGATTTATTCGCACACTTAACACCCATATTCATTATCATGTCTCTATAGACATTATGATTTTTAGATATTTTGTCAAATCATATTCACATTATAGGTAATGATTGTGTTTAATTCTCTTTCATCTGCTAACACAAAGTGACAAGAAACGGTGAAAGGACGGCTGTGTATATCTAGCCTGTGAATATATCCATCCAAGTTCATCTTACATATTCTTCTGTCTTCATCGGGAACTAAATCCGATATCAGAACCAGCCAAAATGAATATTACACATAAAAATAATAAATAAACATCTTGCCAGAGAATTTGCAAGAGAAAAACCTTTAACACAAGTCTTCCGCATTACAAGTCGTCGGCCACTTCATACTTTTTGCTTCCCCACCCAATTAACGATACCTAGTGCCTACTTACACAGATTACCCAGTGATTGTATTTAAATTGTCATTTGCTTGGTCTAGAAGGCAATGTATGAGATAAAGTTCTGTCACTCTACACGCTATTTGAACGGAGTGTCTTGATACCGGCCTTTGTCTCTCTGAAGCCGTTATTGAAATTATCCAAGTTCGAATTCACTACCTTCCTAACAGAGCAGACTAGCCAAAATTAACATTACTACCATCTTGCCAGAGAATTTGCAAAAGAAAAACTTTTAACACAAGTTTTCCGCACTCGTCAACTTCATACTATTTGCTTCCCCACCCAATTAGCGATACCTAGTACCTACTCATCTAGATTACATACTGATTGTATATTAATTATTATTGTTTGCTTGCCCTAAATAGAACAATACAGAGGTGGTGAGAGGTGACGGCTGTTCTCGCTGTATGGACGGAGTACCTTAACAGCAGGTTCTATCTATTAAAATCGTTATTAAAATTATCTACCTTTCCATTATCACTATATCATGTCTTAACTGGGAATCGAATTCACTACCTACCTTAGGTTAGGCAGACATACCAAAATTAACATTGTACATAGTAAAAATAAATAAACACACCTTGCCAGAGAATTTGCAAAAGAAAAACCATTTTCTGCACTCGTCGTCTTCATACTTTTTGCTTCCCCACCCAATTAGCGATACCTAGTACTGATTGTACTTAAATTTTTATTTGCTTTTATTATTATTTGCTTGCACTAAAAGACAATAGGTATATGACATAGAGTTTCATCACTCTACACGATATATGAACGGAGTGTTTTAACACCAGGCTTTGTATTTCTGAAGCCGTTATTCAAATTATTCAAGTTTCTATTATACAAGTCTGTTTTAAATGGGAATCAAATTTGCTACCTCCATAACAGAGCAGACTAGCCAAAATTAACATTACTACCATCTTGCCAGAGAATTTGCAAAACAAAATCTTTTAACACAAGTCTTCCGCACTCGTCGTCTTCATACTTTTTGCTTGCCCACCCAATTAGCGATACCTAGTACCTACTCATACACTACCATTACCTGCTAATGTATCATGTCAGCCGCGATGTAATAAATCGCTTAGAATCGAGTCTACGGTATTAATAGTTGGGAGTATTTATTAGTTACTATGTTGTTTTGATTTAGAGATGTGCTTTTTTTGATGTGAAATAAGTGGTCTATAGTTAATGTATTGCAAGTAAGGTGGTGAGAGAGAAATCACTCCGTTCTATGCTCTCTGCATGAATTGAGATATTGCGTGTTGAGAGATAGAAAGAACATTGCGCTTTGTTTTGGGCCTAATATGGTTAAAGACAAGACAGTCCTAATTTTTTTAAACTACTTATAACTACTATATACTTATAACTACTATTACTAATACTTATAACTACTTTACTTTTTAAACTACTTGTTAATCTTGTGTTAATGATATCAAACACAGCGTGATATTTAACTTATCGCCATGGGGAAATAAAACCAAGAATACATTTGGAGTGGGTCTTAGGTCATTTTACTAAATTATAAATTAGATATTTTTTATAATAAGTATTATACCGTATCCTTAGCAGTCAGGGTTTAATAAAATGTAAATATATTTGCTTCAAGCAGAAATCGAGCCCACTACAAACGGCCATACCCACTGTGCTTTAACAGAATGTCCTTTAACCCCGTCTATCTACGAGTATACTGTACTCGTATACCTACGATACGTAGGTAGCTGTCCATTTGTCACCTGTCAACGTGATATTTAATTGCACGTCCTTCACGACACCTTGATTAAACGCTTTCCTCTATTTATATTATATGTATAGTAATATCCCAGTGGTCCAGTGGTTAGATTACACGAATGTATGTGATAATAGAGTAGGTTTGAATCAAAACTAAGGTTTTATATGAGAAAACTGCCAACAGGGCGCAATGGAATATCGTCTGAATGTAAATTTGATTTGCAGCGTGTTCTATTCTTATTTAGGGAGAATGATTATAGTCAAATTATTTTTATATCTGCCCTATAGCGATACAAA
The DNA here is from genome assembly GCA_019049465.1 of Dryas iulia moderata. Taxonomy (NCBI): domain Eukaryota; kingdom Metazoa; phylum Arthropoda; class Insecta; order Lepidoptera; family Nymphalidae; genus Dryas; species Dryas iulia. Next base: position 15,915,018 of record CM032424.1, on the reverse strand, counting down.
GTGCAGCGTGAAATTTCGCCACTCAGTACGAAATGTCTTTAAATCTTATAGAAACTGGAGAACGGAGTATGACACATGATATTAGTTTCTTTTTGCTTACCTTGCTCTTCGTCTTCTTCTTCTTCCTGGCACTGTCGCGGCTCTAGCCAGAGTCTGCCTTCCTGCTTAACCTTCTCCAGTTTGCACGGTCTTTGGCATCCTCGGTGGTAAGTCCATTGGCTCTCATATCGTGCTTCACGATGTACCTTTTTGCTTACCTTGCCATGCGTATATATATTATCGTAACGCAATAGAACAAAACCAAACAGACTAAGCCTTAGGTTCCAAATCTGAGGTGTTCAAATGTATGTAAGTAGTGGTAAGAAATATATGTAATAGATGCAAGAAATAGAAGAAGTTATACACTTATAATAAATTAACTTAGGTTACGTTTAATTTTCATATCATGAATTGTATAAAATGAAAACAGGTAATTTAAGTTTTGTAATAACTGGACTCTCTTAGGGTATATTCTTTAAGTCTTAGTTTTAAGTATTGAAATTATAAACACAAAATAATTGTATTGCATATGATAAAACAAGATTCATGTTACAAAAGGTGCAGACCTTATGTCCGTAGAGTGACAAAATAGAATTATAAAAAAAATGTCTTAGGTCTAAATACAGTAATTTAAAATCGATTTAACGTATTAAAAATATATGACATGCATCACAAAAAAAAAATTAAGCGTAAAGTCAAAAAATATACATATATTCAGTACTTTATTATATACAGCTTTATAGTCTTAATTTTAATTTGGCAAGTAACGTTGACCTTTTAAGTAGCCAATTCGTTTTCTACATTCTACATAATTACTGACATCGCATTATGTCTGGCGGAACCCAAAGGTCGATCATAATTTATTTAATTAGAGCAGATATATGAATATATTTTATAATATACAATTAGGAATCTACCCTCTTCATTAGTTTTTTTTTGGTTTCATGCCCATATAAATCGGCTGTTAAAGGCATAAAAGATACTTTGTTTGTAGACTTTCATGTACATGGTTGTAAACTTGTTTTATTAAATTTTATTGTCTAAATAGTTTCTGTAAATATTGTAATTATTGTTATAATACCACTTTTGTATATTAAAATGACGTTATTATTTTTTTAATATCTTTCACAACTGTTTCCTAAACATACATATTTCCCTAGTACCAAAACTGTACTAACATATTGCCAAAAACCTACTTTTCATACAACTAATATTTTTAAAATTTCTGTACATATTTATTAAATAAAGCCTCTAACAAAAACTGAACTGAATATATCAAAGAGTTACGATTAGTATTATTGTTCAGTGTATAATCAAAAAGTATTGAAATATGGAAGTGGCAGCCGCGCGGGTGTAAATCACGCGGGGACGGTCAGTGTGTCGTATACACATGTATGCGCGGCGACGGGAGTGCTAAGGTATTATAGATTTGCATTTATTTAGTCAAGTTATAGTTTATTTACTTCTATTTTATTTAAATAAGTAAAGATCTTTATTTTTTTTTTAGCTTCACGCTGTATCCCGCACACAGCAGGGTAGGCAGAGAGAACCTAGTGTTAAGACACTCCGTTCCCCACTTTCCGCTGAATTCGGAGGCTTGCGTGTTAAGTGGCGGATCTTTATTTCTAGTTTCGTATAAGGAGGTGCAGGGCATCGTGGTGGTGTGGGATAGCGTCTGAAGGACGCGATTGGTTGTAGATTGTGTAAGAACAATATTTAGATTATTTACAACTTTCCGTTTTGGCAAGACAAACCTCGGCGTTGAGTACCAATAACGGGAGGAAAGTGGAAAAGAGAGTTAGATTTTCTCTGAGAAGGTTGCAGGTGAAAACGTAAAGCTGCTAATAAAGAAAGAGACTTTTTTAAGTCATATACAGACGTACTAAGACTAAACACAACTACATTATTCAGAAGTTTAGATGAAATCTTATGACATCTAACCTACACTATCGTCCTTAGAAATAGGCGATGTCTTGCAGGGCGACGATAGCCATTATTTACAAAATAAAAAAATATATTAAAAGTGGACAGTTGAGGCCCAGTGGCACAAGCGTGTGACTGTAAACGACTGGTTGTGGGTTCGATTTCCACTCGAGGAGTGGAAATATTTCGCTCTGGTGTCGAGGTAAAGCGCGGCGTTTAATTCCGCCACTTAATACGCAATGCTTCCGAACTCAGCGTAAAGTGGGGAACGGAGTGTCTTAGCGCTAGGTTCCCTCTGCTTACCCTGCTGTGTGCGGTGCGGTATAATACAGCGTGAAGCTAAAAAAAAAAGATATTAAAAACAATTAAACGCTTTTTTCTGCATTTCTTATCAGAGAGAATCTAGTGGCAAGACACTCCGTTCAGTTGAATATTACTAAATATAAAAAAAAAATCACACCACACCAGTCACCGACTGTACTGTAACAAGGAAGTTGTAAGTCAATATGACAAATCGGCCACCATTCGGCTCGTCGCGTTCCGTTTTTACAAATATTGTATTCGGATTTTACGATTTTATACAATGTCGATTCCGAAAGAAACATATATGCATATTTATTTTGTGTTGTATGTATATTATGTAAACCTTTGAATGTAGTTTTTACATAACTTTAGTATTAGGAAATAGTTATCTATATTACTTTAATGCTTATAATCAAAGATAATTTTTATCTAACCACATTAAAGCAACGTCTTACTATAAAAACCATTTTCTTCGCTCTGGTATCGAGGCAAAGCGCAGCGTTAAGTTCCGCCACTTAATACGCAATGCCAACGGAGTGTCATAACACTAGGTGTGTGGGATACAGCGTGAAGCTAAAAAAAAAAACAATTTAGTCATGTGGGCTCGGTTTTAGGTACCAGAGTGGAGAGATTAAAAAAAATTAAATATAATTGATTCGTTGAATTAGAATCAAATTCAGAACCAATCACGTTAACAGTCAGTCGTCATCCCACTGCGCCATCGTGATCTCTTAGATAGCCCCTGTTACTATAGGAATTTTGAGAAATTTTAGTGCTTCCCTACGTTCCTCAAATCAGAATACATGCCAAATTAAAATTTTCAAATAAGTAGTTTTTAGTTGTGCCTAGTTTATCAGTCACTTAATAACACAAGGGCCTTGTTACACGAACAAATATAAAGACATATTCACCTATTATGTGATAGGCCCATCTTACTTGCTAACTTTCCACAGTTATAAAACAGAATCAAAACAATATATAAACTAAATTTCATTCATTCATTCAACTCAAAAAAATCTATTCAAAAAAAATTTTTTTTTTTTTTTAGCTTCACGCTGTATCCCGCACACAGCAGGGTAGGCAGAGGTAACCTAGTGTTAAGACACTCCGTTCCCCACTTTCCGCCGAATTCGGAGGCATTGCGTGTTAAGTGGCGGAACTTAACACCGCGCTTGACCTCGACACCAGAGCGAAGAAAATGGAAATATAATTTCCACTCCTCGAGTGGGAATCGAACCCACAACCAGTCGTTTACAGTCACACGCTTGTGCCACTGGGCCACGACTGGCCACAAAATATTTCTTAACAAAATTGAAATTTCAAAGTATTTTTACCTAGTTATTTAATTCGGTGGGTTTTGTGGAACTGATAAACAAACGCATAACATTTATAACGCAGGATTTGAACGAGCGTGTCTAAACGATGATAGGGATTCATTTCCCTGATAATATTTTCCACTTAAAGACTAGTTAATGCGAATTTGTGTTCCAAATTTTTTAACATCACCTATGTTCTAAATTACTTAGCACGAAGAAATGTCGACTTTATATATTTAGGAATAGAGTCCATTTCAGTTTGTTTGTTGAAATTCTAAAATAAAGCGTGAATATTGTATAGTCTAAGAGCATGTGATAGATTTGAAACAATTTATAAAAGATTTACAGTTATGATGGACGTTTAAATGTATTTTATTAGCATTTTTTTACGTTATGTTTATTTTATAAGATATGTGAATGAATTTGTGGTAAGTCACTCTTTTCTCCGTTTATATTGGTAGTGAATTTCAATTTCATGTTTAAGATTTATTTTATTCCCATCTTAAGTTTTTATTTTAGACTTAGCTGTACTAATAATAAATTAACTAACCTTATGTGAAAGATAATCATTTCCAAGTCTACGTTTTTTTTGTTTCACGCTGTATCCCTTGCAGGGTAGTCAGAGAGAACGGAGCTCCAAACGCTATGGTCCCTGCATACTTGTTTCACCTCGTCCACTGTCATCAACCTCTTCATACACGCCTTCCTGGGGGTCCTCTTGCTTTCTACGTGACCTCCCTGCAGTATCGTCGATACTGTGTTTACGAAGGTCAATGAATGTATGTAATATATCCTATATTCATTAATACTATTCATAAATTTCATTCAGTTTCTTTTTAATTTTAACAAAAATACTAAAAAAATATAATATAAAAAAAAAATCATATACCAGCTCTCGGTTCAACATTTTCAAAGTAACCCAACAATATTTACGATAATGAGGTAAACACAAAAATCCATAATCCAAATTGGCGTAATTTACGTACATAAATCTATTGTTTGGAGTTGTATTGTAAGTCTGTGTATAATAATTTTCAGCCGGTATTGAGTTGGAGTGGTGCCAGAAGCAGGTTAAAGTTTTTTGTGCGTTATTATTACAAAATGCAATGCTATTTTGTTCTAATCATGTTTGTTTTTACTTTGTTTTCTTTTGTATAGTAGAGAAGACAGAGAAAACTTTGTGTCAAGGCACTCCTTTTTTGAATTTCGAATAAATTACCAGGTATTACCATGGTATCCCTATTATTAATTAATTATCAAATATTTTAGGGGTCAGCCGTGGCGCAGTGGTACGAATCTGTGACTGTAAATGACTGGTTGTGGGTTTCAGCAGGGTAGGCAGAGGGAACCCAGTGTTAAGACACTACATTCCCCACGCACCGACGTATTCAGAGGCATTGCGTGTTAAGTGGCGGAACTTAACGCCGCCGCCTTTGCCTCGACACCAGAGCGAAGAAAACGGAAATAATAAATACTTCCACTCCTCAAGTGGGAATTGAACCCACAACCAGTCGCTTTACAGGCACTCCTTGTGCCTCTGAGCCACGACTGACCCCGACCGTTTAAGCTAAACAGGAACTATAAATAATTCAAATAATAATTTAATTAAGTTATAACCAAATTCATTGCATCAATAAAGCACACGTGTGTAATTTTTTTAATAACACTTAATTCGACGTAGGAGGCGTTTAGAGCCGAACTAAACTTATTCAAAATGACTTAGACATGTGGTCGTGGATATAAATACTAGCAATGACATTTGTAACAGAGATCTGGTTTACTTATGTTTTACCTTTATTATAACTGTTTGCTTGTTAATTTCATTTTATGAATGGAGTTTTATTTATTATTATTTTATTTATTCTTTATTGTACAGAAAGAAAGATTGGCACAAAAGGCGGGGCTTAACGCTAAAACGCATGTCCTTCCAGCCAACTCATCAGCATGTAAATATAATTAATAGTGGTTGGTGCACAAAAAGAATGAAAATGGTTATAGATACATATACATAAAACATCATACATACTTATACATATATTTAAAAAAAACTATAATAATACTAATATATACGTAAAAAAATATATATATATATACCTAAACAAATATAAAATAGTTAAATACATACATAATTACAAACATACATAAATACATACATACATACATACATAAATAATATATTGGTAGATATATGTGCTATACGGATGATTTTTTTAAAAAGAACTCTCTCACCCGACGCTTAAAAGTTTCACGAGAGGGAGCCCTTCTAATGGACTCGGGTAATTCGTTCCAAAGCCTGACACCAGTGACTGCAAACGAGTCCGACATGAAGCCCGAGGTAGACTCGGAATAGAGAGCGTGAAATTTCCCTGGGAGCGCAAGGACCTATCGTGGAAAGAAGAAAGGAAGGAGAAGTCTGAAGATAAATAAGTGGGAGAATTAGGATCGAACAGAATAGAGAAAACTAAAGAAAGGATCCTGGTCTTTCTACGATCAGCCACCGTGAGCCAACCAAGTTGCTTCCTATAAGACGACACTCGGTCATACTTGCGTAAGTTATAAATAAATCGTATACAGGTATTAAGTATCCGTTCGAGCTTGTTTATAAGATCTTTATTTATATCTAAACAGCAAGCATCACCGTAATCAATTATAGGAAGCAGCAAGGTGTTAACCAGTTGAATTTTAGTGTGCACAGGCAAAAAATTTTTAAGTCGCATCACGGAATGCAGGGAAGAGTAGATTTTGCGGGAAATTTCAGCAACAAAACCACTCCAAGCCAATTTATTATCTATAACGAGACCTAGATCTTTCACAGTGCTGGTGAAATTTATTGCCGTGCCGTTGTAAATAAGATTGGGCAGATTATTCAAATTAAGTTTAGCGAGTTGTCGATTACTTCCAATAATTATGGCTTGACATTTACTAGCATTCACATCAATGCCGTATTTCGAAGACCACGTAAATATCTGTCGCAAGTTGGCATTTAAATTTTCGATAGCCTCCACGATATTATCTACTCCTGCATGTTCATAAAGCTGCAAGTCATCGGCATACAGATGGTATCGAGAGGTTAAAATGGATGTAATAGAATTAATAAATATAGAAAATAGAAGAGGAGATAAAATACCGCCTTGAGGCACGCCAGCCGACACTTTGCACTAGTCAGAATTAGTCACACCGACACGCACCGACTGCTGACGTCCCTGAAGATAGGAAGAAAACCATTCCAACGCTGAATTGGAGACATTAGCATGTGATAAGAGAGCAAGAAGAAGATGAGCATGATCTACTGCATTGAACGCGTTACTAAAATCAATTAAAATAAGTACTGTAAGATTTTTATTTTCCATAGCTAGTCTAATGTCTTCAGTGACTCTTAACAAAGCCGTGGTAGTGCTGTGTCCGGTTTTAGAATTGGACTGTAATGGATTTAAAATGTCGCATTTAGAAAAATAGCTTGAAATTTGATGGTACACAATGGATTCAACAACTTTAGATAGAAAAGGGAGGATTGATATGGGACGAAAATGAGACGGAAGTGTAGGGTTTGATATTTTAGCTAGTGGGAGAACAAACGCCTTTCGCCACATCTCAGGAAACTGGCTTGAGGTAAGAGAAAAATTAATGATGTGAGTAATAGCAGGAACAAGGAAATCAAGAATTAAGGTAATCATAGCGCGACTAATATCGTCAGCACCCACGGCTTTGGAAGAGATAGCAAGAATGGCCTTCTTAGTATCAATATTAGTGATAGAAGAGAAGTTAAAAGATGGTAGCTGAGATTTCGGCAAGCTATGAATTTCAGAAAGAGTTGTTGTCTTAGTACACATGTCAACCGGGGAAGAAGATGAAAAATGTTGATTAAGATAGTTTAAATTAATATTGGAATTAAAGGGGGAAGCAGAAAGCTTGCCAATACCGAGAGACTTTAAAAATTTTAAAGTCCCTGCAGGAGAAGAATCGCGAATTTTATTAAAGATATATTGGCGTTTCAATTTTCGACCCATCTGATTGCACTGATTCCTAGCCACCTTATAAATTGACCAATTGAGAGCATTACGATCTTTTTTGTATCTTAAGAAAGCCTTATCCCTTTTAGCCCTAGCTTTGCGGAAGTCATCGTTAAACCACAAAGCAGGGTGGTTTTTAATTTTAACAACTCGGAGTGGCGCATGCTTGTCAAACAAATCGATGACATTGGCATGAATATAACTGACTTTTTCGTCAACAGTACGCAAAGCCTCTACCCGTGACCAGTCAATGCTAGAAGCATCATAATGGAGATTTTCAATATTTATATTCTGAAAGCTTCTAACTGTGATAGTTTTTGGTTTCGGCTTGGGATATCTGGCTCTCAACGACGCAAAAATAAGGTCATGTAATGAAAAACCCGATGCAGAAAACTGACCGAATTTGACAATTGCATTAGAATTTGTCGTGATAATTAGGTCTAAAAATGTGTCATTGTTATTAGTGTGGTGAGTAGGGTTTAGAGGTAGGACATGTAGATTAAGTGATAGCAAAACGGACTTAAGTTTTCTCGCACGGAAATCGTCTCGTAGGAGACAAGTGTTAAAGTCGCCCATTATTGTAAGTTGCGTGTAGTCAGCTAAAAGGTCCTCCAATAAAATCTCCAAATCATTAAAGTAACTTTTATTGGGTGGACAGTAAACAACGCCTAGGACGATCCTTTCTCCCAAATTTACTTCGATAAATAGGTATTCACAACACGAGTCAAGCGAGGATGTGGATTGACAGATGACTTTATACGAAATGTGGCTTTTCAGATATATGGCGACACCGCCGCCAGCCCTTCCAAGGCGATCATTTCTTATGAGTATGTAACCCGGAACGGAGAAACAAGTAGATTGTAAGGAAGGTTTTAGCCAAGATTCAGAGATTAAGACTGCATGAACGTTAGCTTGATTAAAAGTGGTATAAAAGTCGGAAAAATGACCGGGAATACTTTGGGCATTAATATGACATATGTTAAAGTTCTTATGAAGGAGTGCGAATTCTCTCGATAAAATCCCATCAAGTGACAAACTGGTATTATCTAAGCAGCAAAACGAATTTTCATCATCACAACTCAGAGCTGAATGGAATGAATCAATACTTGAATCCATATAAAAATAAATATAAACTAATGTAAATACTATATATATAATATAAAAAAAAATACTACAATAAGACTAAAAATGAAATATAAAAGAATTGAAAAGTAAATAAGTACTTAAATATTAAAAATAAGCAAAATAATAATATTATATATATAAAAAGATATATTTTTAAAAAATATTTAAAAATAAAATAATATACATAAAATAATTTATATCAAAAGACTACGAAAATGTACCATTTTACACCCACCAGCATAATTATTACACACAATTTGCCTAGTTTAAAAAAAATATATCTAATACAAAATTTACAACAATAAGGAAACATACCAAAGTGCCACATTCATGCCAATTACTTTTACTAAATAAAGCAAAACTGAAAAGTTATAATATAAAAAATATTCTATACACTTATCCAAACGTAAATGCCATGACGGTGACATCTGTCAATTGTGTAAAATGAATAAAGCCAAAACAACAGCATTCAACTACAAATAAAAGTTATGACATGATATGTTCAAATCGTTGTAGTTAAATATCTAAATACAACTAAAAATAAAAAAGTAAAGTGATTTTAAAGTTAATATCATTGTAAACATAAAAAAAAACAATAATAAACTAAATGAGAGTGGATAATTGAATATTATGTGAATTGAGAACATTAACTACAGTGGCATGGGCTATATAACAACATTACTAAACAATCAATAATAAAATACTTAAAAAAAAAATTATATGAAGTGAAAATAAAAAGTGATTTTGACGTTAAATAAACATTGTAACTAAAAAGATTAAACAAAATAACTAAATAAGAGTGGTTAGTTGGATATTATATAAATTGAAAACATTAACTAAAGTGAAAAGGACTACATACAAACATTGTTAAACATGCAATAATACATTACATTTAAAGATCATATGAAGTGAAAAAAAAAAGAACAATACTAGTAGATTGCCGAAAAACAACATGCTGAATCAAATCACTTTTTTATATTGCGTTTAGGACGACTAGTTAGTGTTGAAGGAGCTGCTCTTACTTTTGAGGAAATATTCACACGGCCGGGGCCTGCAGGTGACAACTGGACCCCAGGGAGTCCAGGAATGCTGTCTAATTCCGTTTTATTATTAATGCGGTGACGAGATCCATCAGGTCCAATTATATAGACAGCACCATCCTTGGTCCAACAGTTGGATATGCCAACACGTTCTCTAGCAGCCATGAAAATGTCATGCCTAGATTCTATAAGAAATTCTGATATTGTAAAGCTAGAACCCTTTAATTTTGTTTTGGCATACCAAACTTTATTCCTAATTGATAGCTGTTTAAATTTAATGAGGACGGCCCGGTGTTTGTCACCCTTGAAGCTGCCAATGCGGTGACAACGGCTGATATCTTCAACATTGAAATCAGGCAGGTGTAAGCGGTCAGACAAGGACTTAACTATCATAGTAGTAATATCTTCTGATTTGGCTTCCGGAACACCATGAACCAAGAGAATCTTCTTTCTGCTGCACATTTCTAGACGATCCTGTTGTTCACTAAGGCATTTTACTTGGAGCTGGAGATTATCGAGCGCAGAAAGGATAAATGTTTTAAATGCACTAAATTGAGCGGCCAGGTTTGAAGTTGGGCTTGTAGTAGGGGCAGTTGTAATGAGATTCTTTTGGAATTCAGCCATTGTGGAATTGAAATGTAGGGCCAGGTCATTGATCGATTGCTTGATGGAATCCATAGCGTGACAGTTGAAATTGAAGTTGAATTTTTTTTTTTTTAAACACTTTGTGGCAGGAGAACGCAAAGAGAACTAGTTGATGGAGTAGTAGCTGGTGGAATAATTGTTTTTAGCACATTTCCAGTACACAAACACTGTTAAAACTATTTTTATTTTCAAATAACTTTATTAAGATTTTTTGATTTTAGTAAGTTTTTTTTAGTTTAGTTTTCAGTTTCACGCATTTTACTGCATAATAGGATAGTCAGAGGGAACTTATTGTCAAAATACTATGTGAAGAGAACAACTTAACTTTTTTCACCTGAATCTTAGTCAGTCACTTATTTCGTAATGTCTCGATTTTACGCGGAAGGTGGAGAACAGAGTGTCGTAATAGTAGGTTCTCTCTGACTACCCAATGTTATTTATGAAAAGGCAAAATGTGATGTTTTTGCTTTCATAATTTTGTTAACCAATATATAGCATACTGGCGGCCCGCTCGCGGATTCGTCGCGTGCACTATATAAGTGTTTCGTTATATTTCAGCTCTCGGGGGTGGATTTTTGAAAAATAAATTGGATTATCAACTACACATATTCCAAAATTCATTATAATCGGTCAAGTGGTTTAGATTTTTCATATAAACTTTCAACCATGGATTATTTATACACATTTTCCTACCGTCACCACCACTTAAATAAAATTTCTCTTCAAAAATAAATACACACATAAAAACATTATATCATTAAATTCAAAATAAATTCACAAAAATCTTTATTCTACAATAAAAATCACCTCAAAACGTACCTCAATACACAGAAGACACGTAAAATAAATTGACTAATTCATTAGAGGCAGCTACGGGCCGTCCCCCGGCGATATCCGCGATTAACATATAAATGCAATCAGTGTAAGTCGTAAATAAAAACTCAATCGGAACGATATTAAACGGTTTCTTCTCCCCTGGATGTAGGGTAAGGAAATATAGAAGTTTATATTAGAGTTTTAGTTTATAATTTGTTTTTTTAGTGTCTTTAATCTCCGTTCTCCGCTTTGTGGCTGACTGTTAGTGGGAATCGAACCCACAACCAACGGTTAAGCTACAATGGCATCTTATTTATTACGATTATTATTAATAAATCTGTTTTTTCTTTAAATAATGAATCTTACTTTATTATTTTTGACGTTGAATAATATATAAATATAAACACTGAATCGACACCAGACCGAAGAAAATGGAAATATTAAATATTTAAACTCGTCAAGTGGGAATCGAACCCACAATCAGTCCCGTTACAGGCACATTTTGAGCCCCAGGGTGACGACTAGCCTCTAAATAAATAAATGTTTCAAAAACACTATCAACAAAACATTTAATAAAATTTATTGTTTGATTTTTTCTGTAAACAAATATTTACTCAGTGTCGTAAGTACTCTAATCCCCTTTTACGTGAACTCTAAAATTACATGTAATTTTGTAAAACATATACTTTTACAAAAACAATTTAAAATTCAGCAGTATTAACTAATAAAACAAAATACTTTTCAGAAAAAAAGCAACTTCATGCTTTACGGTAGAAGCCCTTATAGTCAGAGTGTACCTAGTGTTCAGACTCTCCGCTTTGATAATTGATCCCTCCGACTGGAAATCGAACCCACTGTCCCACTGCGCCACGACTGCGCCACTTAAAATGAGACAATTTTAAGAAAACGTAAAAAAAATTACGGGATCTGAACCCGCTCCTCTTAAAGATCGACTGAAATACAAGTTTTTATTCATTTAATAGTTCTTTTAGTCTGTTTTAGAGCACTTGGACGGTTTCCAAGAGATGTGGGTTCAAATCTCGCAAAATTAAAACTTTCATACATTTTCTGTATGTATATGTTTTTCTTATTTTAAATGTGTAAATAACACTTAAAAAATATTAATACAACTTACTCTGTAAATACTATCTTAAGATGACGAGTTTTTTCTTCCCATTGAGTGTCTTGATTGACATATATTTATTTACTTTGTTATTCTTATAGTAATAGGGTGAGAATCTTGCCATAAATTACTTCGCTGGGCTATTTTTTACACTGTTTTTATTTTGCTGAAGTACGAAACGACGTAGTGTTAAGACACTCCGCCTTACGATTAACAGAGCTTAACGCCACGCTATATCCTACCAGAGCAGCAAAAAAAAATCATTTTTCAAGTAACGAACGAACTTTTAACTACTTATTTAGTCACACGTCGCCCCACTACGCTATATTGGCCTTCTTTTATTGTTTAACAGTAAAAAGTATATAGGACACTTTCCACTCCTTTTCCCTTTTTCCGTCTACTTAATTACAAAGATTAACCCCATAGTTAATTGAATTGCATAGGATATGAATACGTTACCATCAAATACTTTTTGATGAACATCTAAATGCGCCATAATGGTTTATCGATTAGTTTTACTATAATACAATATTTTTCATGTATATTCTTCTTTTTTTTATCTTCACGCTGTATCCCGCACACAGCAGGCTAGGCAGAAGGAAACTAGTGTTAAGACACTCCGTTCCCCACGCACCGCCGAATTCTTGAGGCATTGCGTGACGGAAATAAACGCCGCGCTTTGCCTCAGCCACCAGAGCGAAGGAAATGGAAATATTAAATATATCCACTCCTCGAGTGGGAATCAAACCTAAAACCAGTCGCTTTACGTAAGTCACACTTTTTGCCTCTCCACTAAGACTAGCCCCATGTGAATATTTTATTGTTTATATTCACTCTTAAAAGCATAAGCCCCTGTGGCCTAATGGATAAGGCATCGGCCTCCTAAGCCGGGGATTGTGGGTTCGAGTCCCACCAGGGGTACATGTTATTATTTTGGGTATATGCTTTGCACAATTTTTGATACATTTTTTTCATATTAAAGTTAATTTATTTTTTATATTAACAATTTTTTGTAGTTTTAATAATCTAGCTATTTTTTTTAAATATAAAAGGAAAATTGTTTTAAGGAATATTAATATTTTGTTTTCGTTTGTTTTTGCAATTGTTTATTTAAAAAAAAAACAATATAAACTTTTTTATTATGTAAATATATGGAACATTTACAAAAAGTATATTTGACATTCATATACTCGTATTAATTATACTTCCTTTTGCAGTATAACAGCATCTGACCATGATTTGGAATCTGTAAACATGATTGGTCGAAGATTCGATTCCCGCTTCGGGCAATGATTATGTTTATAAGACACAGCCCGTCATTAAGTTCCGCCACTCAACACGTCATTTTAGGCTGAAATTGGAGAGTTTAATGCCTTGACATTATAATGATTTTCTGTGATTCTGTTATACGAAAACGTGAAGCTGTAAGCCGAATTCAAATAAAAGAGGTTGTCAATTCAATTCCTTTTTGTTATTAGATGTCATGATTATTTCACTTTATTTTCTTAATGTGATTATCTATATACGAAAGTCATATAGAATAAAATATTTTTACTTAAAATACCCATAGGGGCCAGTCGTGGCGCAGTAGCACAGACGTGTGACTGGTTGTGAGTTCGATTCCCACTCGAGAACCCTCGATATGTGGAAATATTTAATATTTCCCTTTTCTCCGATCTCGTACCGAGACACTTAGCACGCAATACCTCCAAAAAATCAGCTGAAAATTGTAAACGGAGTGTCATAACACTAGGTTCCCTCTACCTACCCTATTGAGCGGGATACCGCGTGAAGCTAAAAGCTATGTTAGCTATGCACTTAAGAAAACTAGTACCTACCTACTAACAAAGACATATTATATTAATACAGCGTAGCGGATGCGCCGGCGCATCAATAAAACAACAGTTCAAAGCGCTCTCTTTATAGCGTATTAAAGCATTTGAGAGCAAGTTACATGACATTCGTGTCAGAACTAAACGCGTATATATAAATCATTACGCTAGTGGGTCTTGCGCAACTTTTTATATGAAGCTTTTTGTGATAGGGAAATTATAAGCTTGGTATAACTGATTTTGTTTTAAATGTAAAGCTTATTAGTTGCTTTTCTTTTAGTTTGACGCTTGTTTTTAGCATAGTAGGGAAGGCAGAGGGAACCTAGTGTTATAACACTCCGTTTCTAATTTTTCGCTGATTTTTTAAAGGCATTAGTGTCAAGACACTCTTTTCTTCACTTCTTTTTATGTAAGAACATTCATAAATTTATATATTTTCAACAAGTAGCTACGATGGCCTCACAGGATCTGGCATTGATTTTTTTTTTTATTATTTTTTATAGCTTCACGCTGTATCTCTGCCCCATACGATATATGTTATATGTTAAATTTTCAATTCTTTATCCTACTACAAAAAACCAGTAATATTTTCTGTAAATCACAACAAGCTTTATGTCAGCCATATCTTTATAAAGTGTGTAAAGAAAGATAAATGAAGCGCAAATTATGTAGCCGTTGCAGTCGTAGTGGAACACATGTCAACAGATAATTTTACGAATTGAGATTTTTCGACAGAAATGTTTTTTAACACTACTCAGCTCTTGGGTTTTGTTTGTATATATATTTTTTTTCTTTTTCAGCTTCACGCTGTATCCCGCACACAGCAGGGTAGGCAGAGGGAATCTAGTATTAAGACACTCCATTCCCCACTTTCCGCCGAATTCGGAGGCTTGCGTGTTAAGTGGCGGAACTTAGCGCCGCGCTTTACCTCGACACCAGAGCGAAGAAAATGGAAATATTAAATATTTCCACTCCTCGAGTGGGAATCGGTTCGATTCACAACCAGTCGTTTACAGTCACACGCTCGTGCCACTGGGCCACGACTGGCCACAACATTGTATATCTTTTTAATATATCTGGTTAGTAGTAGGTAAATAGATTTTATGCAGTTTGATGCTTTTCCCCGAAACAAAAATTTAAATAAATAACCTTTTTCCGAGTAAGAACGTAGAACCGAAGAACCGAGCAAGAACCACTATTTTCTCTCTCTATTTCCTCTTATTAGTCAGACGCTGTCCCACTATCATTGTCTCCTCAAGTAGTAAGTTAGTAGCTAAATTTTTAAAAAATAAAAACTTTATAATATTACTAAGGCTAATTTTATGAGGCCCTCACGGTGCAGTAAAACAGTGTCTAGCTGTAAATACGATATGTCGCAGGTTTGATATCCACTCAGAGGAAATAATATTTTCATATGCCTGCGTTGATCTTTGCCATTCTACGCACAAATTCCCGATTTCGGGAGAAAAGTAGAGAAGACATTATAATGACATTAGATTTTATAATGACATTTGATATTTATCAAGTCAAAGTCAAAGTCAAATAATTTTATTCAAAATAAGAAGTTACAAGCTTCATTTTTGAACGTCAAACAGTTTACCACCAGTTCACTAAATTTAATGCCTCAGTCCTGAGAAGAACCGGCGCAAGAAACTCAGCGGGACTTCTTTTTTTTTTAAAGTGACTGTTATATACAGATTTACTGCAGACAGTGATAATTTTGAAAAAGAAAGATTATTTTTACATCAAGCAATACATACTTTCATATTAAAAAACTAACAACAAATCGAAATCTAAATAAAAACAGTAGATATGCCCCATACAAAAGCATCTAATCTTTAATACGCCCCATATATCTGTCACATATTTTTGTTAAAAATATACGTTTTCAAATACAATAATCTCTTGTAGAGCTCTCATTTTTGGCAGATGCGCGTTACTCGGTTACATAAACTAGGAATAACTTCTGTTTAGTTTTCTAGGTGATTCTTTGTATGGCAGGAGTCAGTAATTTTTTTTAGCAACGAAAATCCAAAGGTTGAATTTTTTCGGCCGAACAAACTCATATTTTTTAATAATATTTAAAATTGTACTCATATAATAAATATTAGAGTACAAAAATACAAAGAAAGAAATATGTAATTATTAGAACATACAAAAATGAAGAAGAGATTAGAAATTCAAATTACAATGTGGGAACAAATCGCATTAATTTGGTATAGGTATTTTTTTCAGCTTCACGCTGTATCCCGCACACAGCGTAGACAGAGGGAACCTAGGGTGACCTATATGTATAATATATAATAAGGTAAAATTATTTTCATCTTAATGTATTTTATCGTTTTATTTAACTTTTTTCATACAAAGTCAAAGTCAAAGTCAAATAATTTTATTCAAAGTAAGATGTTACATGCTTCATTTTTTGAACGCCAAACAATTTACCACAATACAAATTTGTAACATATTGTTATATTAGGCGTATAAAAGAGTGTTTTATTGTATAATACTTAAACTCAAGTAGTGATGTTATGAATTTAATTGGTAATATCCTACTTCAGAAAGTCGTAACATAAAATACAGCTTCACGCTTCTTCTCGCATAGCGAATAGTCACAGTCAGAGAGCACATAGTGTCAAGACACTCCATTTTCTACTTTTCGCCCGAAACGTTACGTGTGAGTGGCGGAACACAACGGCCTCAATTCTTTGATATACCTAAGTGCATCTCAATGCCGCGTCTTTTCTTTAATATCAGCACTAAGAAACGAAAATATAAATGTGATAATTCCCTCGAGTATTAATCAAACCCAGAACCATTGCGATTAAAGTCAGACGCTGTCCCACTGCGCTACAACGGCCTCAACGGTAATTTAACTAAAACTATGATATATTTCAATATACCTACATAATATTGAAATATTTTTGTATATAAGTTTGTATTTCTTAATTAATAATCTTAGAATTGCGTTTTGTCGTAGTTTTAATTCAAAATTATCATACAATTATAATAATGTACCTACTTCTTATACATAAGTATATATATTTTATGTTTTTTTAAAATACTTCGTTCCCCACTTTCCGCTGAATTCGTAGGCATTGCGTGTTTTTGAACTTAACGCCTCTCTTTGCCTCGACATCACAAAATGGGAATATTAACTATTTCCAATCCTCGAGTTGGTATCGAACCCACAGTCAGTTTCTTTACAGTTACACTTTGTGCCTCTGCGCCACAACTGGCCTTAAATGTGTTATAAAGTACCTATATATTGAAATAAATATTATATACAGGGTTGTATTTTTGGTATAATAATGTTATAATCGCGTTTTATCATCGTTTACATTGAAATGGTTACATACTTTATTATTTAAGCTTCACGCTGTATCCCGCACACAGCAGGGTAGGCAGAGGGAGTGTTAATACATTCCTTTCCTCACTTTTATTCAGTAGGCATTGCGTGTTAAGTGCCGGAACTTAACGCCGCGCTTTACCTTCGACACAGAGCGAAGAAAATGGAATTAATATATATTTCCACTCCTCGAGCGGGAATCGAAGCCACAACCAGTCGCTTTACAGACTCTGTGCCTCTGCACCACAACTGGCCACAAATGGCTGGAAATGGTCATACAACTACATTAATATCCCTTCCTCTTATACTTAGGCAGCATATACCTTACAACAGGTATATTTTGAACACATAAAACATTATATTCTTGAGGTAAACGAGGTAAACACCGCCTTAACCTACATTCAACAATATCAACTTTACGCTGATTGGTTCAAGTTACACAGGTAGTGTTACCTCAGCTCTCGACCAATGGGAGCGCTCGCACCTGACAAATCGATAGCGAGGCGGAGCTCACCTGTAGGTGTTATCATGTTGTAAAGTGTTTTACGTAAGTATAATATAAAATAAGCACTTTTTGTTGTTAAATGTAGTAAGAATACTCCTTGCTTTTTATTTTTTGTAAGATTTTGTTATTGCCTTATGGTATTGCACGTTAATTGTTATTTATAACTTAATATAGATATGTTCATATTTGCATGTGTAGTTTTTTTATTCATTGTCTCTTGTATTTCTAGTTTAGAGATCATCGTGGCGCAGTGGAACAGTATCTGAGCAGTAAACGCGATAGATTGTGGCTTCAATTCCAATTTGGGCAAATGATAATATTTATAAAAATACTTCTTTGCTCTGGTATTTAATAAAAGACATTGCGTGTTTCGGAACTCAACTCGCAAAGGTACTACTGACGACTCTTGATAACTATATCTAATATATATATAACTAAGGTTCTCTCTGCCTACCGTGCTATGCTGAGAAAAGCAGGAAAAAAGTACTGGGTGGTGTAGCCCTATGCCACATTTTTTTATAAAATCGTGAAAGGAATATCAATTAATATCTCAATCTCCCTAGTAAGATATACACTCGCAAATATTACATTATATTTATTCACAGTATCTTAATACTTTGTGTAATTTATTAAACAAAAAAAATGATTTTATTACATTTGGTAAGTTTAGATTCTTATGCTTATTTCTATCTCTACTTTTAAAGCGTATAAATTGCACCAATTATTAAGATTAATTACTTTTAAACTTCAAATAATTAGACTCCATACCCAAAAAATACAAAAAATAAACATTTACCAATCGAAAAAACTAAAAAAAATGGTAAAAAACAAAACATAGCTTCTCTAATACACGATATCAATCATTTACCATTCCATTTTCATCTACAGGTTGAAGCTGACAGCGTGTCTCTTTCGCCTTTATTTCGAACACATTACACGGTGTATTAGCTAGCGGAAATCCGGCCGCAAATGATGTGTGAACATCTCACCTGGACGCCAGCGGTCATTAGTATAGTGCTGTTATATCGTTATTGTCGATTTTCTTATGAAATATGTGTAAGGAGAAATGTGTTTTTCGCTTAAGAAATTATTAGAAAAATAATTTTAAAAGCGGCGGGATTCGAACTTGTGATACTTGGAAGCTCTGAGTTGTGTGACTGCTAAGCCATACGTTTTATATTCGACTGCGTAGAAACTCTTGTAAGGTTTAAATGAGTTTTCACGATAAAAGTAATTTTAGCTAGACTAATCGTATATGTATATGTTTGGTATTTAAAATATATTTCTGGAAAGCCCGACGTTTCGAACTCTCTATAGTAGTCCGTGGTCATACTTATGTAGACTGAACGTATCTGTGGCGGATGTGTAATAATCACGATAATAAAAAATCTTATTAATATAACTTGTTGTTTATCTTGCTTTTTGTTTTAGGTAAGAACAAAAATAATTTGTAATAAAGCGTACAATAATTCGAACGCAGCTGTATGGAAGGATGTAAAACGCATGGCTTAGCAGTTAAAGCACTTGGACAGCTTTCAAAAGGCGCTGGTTCGAATCCCGCTGTCTTCAAATTTGTTCAAACTTCTCTGTCCAGCTTTCGTATTGCGAAATGAATATATTTTTATATATGAACATTTCATCAAATTGAAATGAACCCACGACCATTGTGTATGCTATTAAAAGTTTCTAAATAGCAGCATGTTGCCAAATTATGTGTAAATATCTCACCTGGGCGCCAGAGATCGATAGTGCTGTTAGGAACTTAGTATCGATTTACTAAGATTTATAAAAAGTAGTCGACTATCATATCGATTTACTAAGATTTATAAAAAGTAGTCGACTATCATGTTTTTTAGGTACTGAATATATGTAGCTATGATTTTAACATTACAATTATAATATTATCTTTAAGTTAGGAAAAAATGAACAAAATAATAAAATATTTTTTAAAAACCTGATAATTTATACAAATAGATACTTATTTATATAATAACTTAACTTGACATGTAGGTTATCTATAAGAATTGTAATTCTTTTAGATAACCTGTGAATCTCCAGATTCACTTCACAGACTTCATAGACTCTTCGTTCTCCGCTTCCCTTCGTAATTAGAGACACGGCGTGTTGGGTTCCAGAACTGAGAGATCAGTCCGAGAGAGAGAGAACATCAAAGCGGAGAAAGCAAAATAGTTATTAACAAAAGTAATAATTAATTACTTTTTTTTAACTTCACGCTGTATCCCTCACATGGCAGGGTAGGCAGAGGGAACCTAGTATTAAAACACTCCGTTCCTCACTTTCCACCGAATTCGGAGGCATTGCGTGTTAAGTGGCAGCATTTAACGCCGCGCTTTGCCTCGAAGAAAATGGAAATATTTCCACTCCTCGAGTGGGAATAGAATTCACAACCACAACTGGCCCCCAATAACTTTTAACTTAAATAATAATTAATTTCTAATTGAAAATTGAACTTACAAACATTATGTTGACAATCTGATTATGTTTCACTGCGCCAACTAACACCTAAAAGACTGTAGCTTAAGCTTATATAGTGAAATAAAATAAATCGACAATAAATATCGATATAAAATAATAAACCCCATCACCAATCACAGGCGCCTATTGCCAACAAACGCCAGACATCACTGTGACGTGCCAGAACACCTTGACGGCCGCTAACTGCAGCTCTTCAGACTTGGCACCGGCTTTTGTTCATACTATACCTACTAGATGTAGTAGGGACAAGTTAAATAACACTGTTTATTTAACTGGTAGATTTGAGAATTTAAAACTATTACTTTTTTTTTTTAGCTTCACGCTGTATCCCGCACACAGCAGGGTAGGCAGAGGGAACCTAGTGTTAAGACACTCCGTTCCCCACTTTCCGCCGAATTCGGAGGCTTGCGTGTTAAGTGGCGGAACTTAACGCCGCGCTTTACCTCGACACCAGAGCGAAGAAAATGGAAATATAATTTCCACTCCTCGAGTGGGAATCGAACCCACAACCAGCCGTTTACAGTCACACGCTTGTGCCACTGGGCCACGACTGGCCACAATTATTATTACTTTTTTTATTTATTTTTTAACTTCACGCTGTATCCCGCACACGGCACCTAGTGTTAAGACACTACGTTCCCCACTTTCCGCCGAATTCGGAAGCATCGCGTGTTAAGTGGCAGAACTTAACGCCGCACTTTACCTCGACACCAGAGCGAAGAAAATGGAAATATGAAATATTTCCACTCCTCGAGGGGGAATCGAACCCGTAACCAGTCGTTTACAGTCACACGCTTGTGCCACTAGGCCACGACTGACCACATACAGCGTGAAGCATTGTTAAATATTGCAGCCGTTATGGCAGAGGGTGACAATATCTGATTGCAAATAAGGTCGGTTGTGGATTCGTTTCCCACTTGGGTGAACATTTAAATTGAAAAATAAAAATCTTTATATTTTTTAATTATTTTTTCTTCGAATTGCGCTGCGTCCGCCGTAATACGTCTGTCTCGATTTTTGGCAGAAAGTAAAGAGCTTCCGTCTTAATTCAAAAAAGAAAAATGAAATATAATAAAATATATATTTTATAGGAAAACATGAACTTGCGTAAGTAATTAGTGTTAAAAGAATTCTCATTCTCGGGCCTATAAAAATTTAAATATTTTCTTAATTTTTCCTTATAAGCAAAAATATATCAAGCTAAGCGTAAAAGGAAAATATAATTTAATTAAAATATATAACGATTCCAATGATTCTCCCAACCTGGATATCGAATGGCAATTTAGCGGAGGGATAAAAATATAACACCCGCGGGACAAGACGCGATACCTTAACGACGTGGGTTTTTTAAAACGTAGGCTGTGATTTATTATTGCAATAATAAGCTAAGAAAATATCATAACATATATATAAAAATATTGCAGGAAGATTAGGGGTCCAAAACCTTAAATTTTGATGGAGGAATCATTATATATGTCGGCGCAACAATGAGTTAAATTATTATAATATTTAGATTAATCGATTTAAAACAACTTTTAATAATAATTTGTAAAGTGTTCAGATTTTATCATAAAGCCAATGCAAAAATAACAATAAAAAGTAGTGAGTAGTCTTGAATTGCTATTTACAGCATTTTCTATACTCGGTAGTCTCGCTTCAGTCTTCGAACAGTGCAGAACTCTCTGTGATAATATTACAATACCTAAATAATAAACTAGGCTTTCAATAATATTAAGCAGTTTTACTTTTAGACCTATCATCGGCCAGGATCAACATAATCATTCGAGTGATGTCAGCGGTGGTGATGTCACTCGTTCATAACAAAGCTATGGGCGTTTTTCTCTCTGACATTTATTATTTTCCATTCTTTGTCCAGTTAGGTATCTAAAAAAGCGCAGTCACTTATTCGTAATGTCTCGATTTTACGCGGAAGGTGGAGAACAGAGTGTCGTAATAGTAGGTTCTCTCTGACTACCCAATGTTATTTAGTTCTATAAAGTGTGAAGCTGCAAAATTGCTTATGTATTTGTTTCGTTATATTGCAACCCTCGGGGGTGGATTTTTTAAAAATAATGTCGCCTATGTTTAACCTTGGATTATAAACTATATTTATGCCGAAATTCATTACAATCGGTCAAGCGGTTTAAATTTTTCATGTAAACTTTCATCCCCTATTTGGACTCTTTAGAGGTTGAATTTTTAAAAAATAAGTAGCCTATGTTAGATTCAGTAACTTTTACTACTTTAATTCTAAATTTCATCCAAATCGGACGAGTAGATTAGCCATGGAAGCATGACAGACAAACAGACAGACTTTCGCATTTATAATATATATATGGATAGAAACAAAAGTAATATTTTTATCTCAATCAAAAACCGAACTCTTAACCATTGCATGTGTACTAAGATTACGCGTCAACTAAGCCACTACGGTGTCAACTAAATTATAATTTACACGTTTGATGATTCTCTAATAAAAAGCAGAACAGCCGTTCTAAATCAACGTGAAACGTGATAGCTGACAAAAAATACGGCTCGAAAACAATTTGCCAAGTTTTATAATATGAAATACGTTCCGTCATTCCGTTTGTGTTATTTTAAAGAAAATGTTACATTTAAATTTCCTATCCAATTAACAGTAATATTTTTCTAGGGGCCAGTCGTGGCGCAGTGGCACAAGTGTGTGACTGTAAACGACTGGTTGTGTTCGATTCCCGCTCGAGGAATGGAAATATTTCTATTTTCTTCGCTCTGGTGCCGAGGCAAAGCGCGGCGTTAAGTTCCGCTACTTAACACGCAACTTCTCCGAATTCGGCGGAAAGTGGGGACCGGAATGTCTTAACACTAGGTTCCCTCTGCCTACCCTGATATGTGCGGGATACAGTGTGAAGTTGAAAAAAAAAATCTTTAATTCTAGCTTTAAAAAACAGGATTGGCAGAGAGAACCTAGTGTAAGGACCCTCCGTGTTAAGTGATGTAAATGTATATTAATCATACATTGTGACACCAGACCGTTGGAATGAGAAGATATTTAAAACAATTATTCCTCAATTGGGAATCGAACCTATAACCAACACATTGATATTTAAACACTACACTCCAACAAGATGTCAAATTTTAACAATTACGCTTTTACAATGTTATTCCATGGAAGAGTGATGAGAGTCAATTCTCAAAATTGAAGTCAGCAGAGTGAAATAAAAATGAATTGAGGTATAAATATTTCCAAAACAAAAAATGATTTACATTAAGCGTATAAGATTTTTTTTATTGTTGAAAGGAGGGCAATTGAGCATAAGGACCACCTGATGGTAAGTGGTTACCTTCGCCTATGGACATCCACACCATTAGAAAAATTGTGGATGCGTAGCCGATCTTATAAGAATTTCGATGAAGCTGTATATAGAATGTATGATGGACGAGGACCTAGCGTCAAAACTCTCCGACCTACACTTTCCGGCCGATATCAAGATATTTCGTGTTAAATGGCGTAACTTAACACCGCGATTTCTCAGTTGCCACAGAGAAGATAAGAAAATTTAAATATAATCAACCTCCTGAGTGGGAATCGAACCTACGACTATAGCGTTACAGTAAGACGCATTCCCACTGCACCACGAAGGCCTCAGGTGGCAAAACGTATGACTTAGCGGTTTAAGCGTTTAAACGGTGTTCACGAGTCGTTTGAAAGTAACTTCAAAGTTTTATATTTTTTCTAAACATGTTTTCTTTTTATATCGTAGGATATATGTGAATAACACTTTAAGAATTTTATAATATAAATTTGCTCCAAATTTAAATACGAACCTAGAATTATAACATACACTAATTTATAACTGCACCGCAACGGTGTGAGATCGCCAAAATTCTTCAATATTTAACAGTCTCTTTGACATTTAACGGCTATCAAACCCATTACCCTTGATTTAATTGTTATTTAACTTTAGTGCTCATTTATGTGGTATGCGCAATGCACGCGTACTAAGAACATAGCAATCTGTAGAAACTTTGCGTGTATTTAATTAGATTATAATTGATATCTCTGAGTATCGAGAAAGGCTTCTAAAGTTCCATACAGTATTTAAAAATAGTAGTTCAATTTGCCTAAATGATACTTATCTAAATTTCATTTTAGACTTATAAAAATGGAAAAGTGGATAGAAATAGATTGTAGATGATGAAACTTAATGAACCACTGTGAATCTTCTTACCAAACAGATATAAAATTTACACAAATTTAAATCTAGTAAACTCTAAGAGGAGATCAAATCCATAACTAACCTATGCTACACCGCTGTTAATTAATTATGTTAAATTATTAACACGTTGACTGCCAACGCGGTCAGTGCTGACCGACGCGGCCCGAACTAAAAGTTTCATTGTCGACCAGCACTGACCGACGCGGCCCGAACGGGAAGTCTCATTGTCGACCAGCACTGACCGACGCGGACCGAGCGGAAAGTCTCATTGTCGACCAGTGCTGACCGACGCGGCCCGAACTAAAAGTTTCATTGTCGACCAGCACTGACCGACGCGGCCCGAACGGGAAGATGCATAATTTTTCTTAGCGTTGAACGTGTTAAACTAGATGTTAAATTATTTTTATTTGCTCTCTCTTGATTTCAGCTTTACAATGGAACCATGTATCAAAATACTCCACTTTCTTGCTTGCTTTTAATTTCTAGAGAGGAATTTGGTAACGGAATTTAACGTTACGATTTTATATTTTGTATCAAAAAATACAAATTCTTATAAAAAATCATAACTCATACCATTTCCTGTTCTAAACAGGTATAAAGCTCGTTAGACATATAGTGTGTAAAGTATAGACTATAGGTGTGGATACGAAGGTGCCAACGACATCTGCCAAATAGACATTGTAAGCATACACACAGACACGATGTGGGATTGATCTCATTCTTTAACAAACATTATTACTTACATTACAATAGTTAAATTATTACTGGATTAAAGCTTCTAATTGTGTTACTGGTAGAGCAAAGCCAAGTCAACGTGTATTTAATTAAAACTTACAGTACAGTTCAGTTGAGTTATTTATTATTGATTATTTATTATTAACAAATTCCAATCAGAATAAAAATCTAAATATTACTTATATAAGGTTATGACCGATTCGTGACGTGAAGATCCGCCACTTAACACCTAATGCCTCAAATTGGTGTGACATAAGACTAGGTCCCTTCTGCCTATCCTGCTGTAAGCGGGATACAACGTGAAGCCATAATAAAAATTAAAAGTAATTAAAAGAAAAGCTTTAGAAGCGTCAGTGGACCTACATTTGTAAATGTATTAAAGATTTGAAACGCAATTCTGGTTAGAAAAGTCAGCGAGGTAGTAGCTCTGAAGGTTTAAGAATAGCTCTTTTAAAACAATAATTTACAACAATAATTCAAAATCTTCCCAAGTGACGTCAGCTAATATAATAATAATATATAACCCAAATATACAACAATATATTATAATAATAAAAAAAAACTGCATCTACACAGAAATATTTACCATCAAAAATATACATTTATAATTCATTCTGAAACACCGATAGCATTCCTTACGTTTCATTTGAAATAAAGAGAGCATAAATAAATTACGAACTCTACCAAACAGCTGCCTCTGAGCTCGTGTTATGGACGACAGATTACCTGAGAAATATCGCTTATTTTGAGATAAGAAAGTAAAAAATACGGCATTTTGCCAAAAAATGTTTGGCACGAGACGTAAAAGCAAGGTGTGGTAGAGTCGCTATGTAGCGAGCGTGTGCGTGTGTAAAAGTATAACGCAGATTTCGTTCTAGTTTCTAGACGCTAAGTAATTTAGATTATATAAAATTAAAATAATCTGTCTCTCTGATTATAATTCGTATAAATGTAGAGCGGATTTAGCAAATGTTGTTTTTGTTTGTCAGTATGAAGGCGTTTTGAAATTTCATTTGAGATTATAAGAACTTGCATTTAGTATTTATGTGTAATTAATATGAATTTACAGTAATTGATTATATCAATTTATTTTATCTGTAGACGTTTTGTGTGTATTTTTTCATGCTGGAGACGACTGAAGTGTTGAAGTAAATAATTAATATTTTAGATATATAATCCAAAGCATTCATTTTCTTAATACACATGTCAAATGTAGGTATGTGTATGTAAATATTCATGTGAATACTAACTATTGCCCGCGGCTGCATTGGCACATTAAATGGGAGTCAAATATAACCTACATCATTTTAAACTCATAACCCATTGTATAAAAAGATTACTCTACACCTTCTATTCTATACCGAATTAAAATATTTTTACTTATAGAAGTATAATAATTCTAATTAAAATATCGTTATGGATTCTAATTAAAATATCGTTATGGATATCCTATAGAATTAAAATATTTTAACCCGGTAAAAAGTAATGTAAGTAAAGTAAGTTCAACCCCTAACTAACTCTAATAAAAAAATTATAACATACATATATCGTTATGACGTGAAAGAAGGACAAGCAAAACAAACAAACAAACACGCTTTCTCTTTTATTTTATTTTTTTTTTGAATGATCGAATCAATCGAGCAGAAGGACCACCTGATGGTAAGTGGTTACCTTCGCCCATAGACATCCACAACTTTAGAGTTGTGAATGCGTTGCCGCCATAAAAAAAAAAAAAAAAACCGCAACACATCATCAGATGTTTGGCGGTTCGTCTTTAACATGATAGTGGTCGCGAGCCAGTCAGAGAACAAATCTCCTACCACCAAGCTACTGGGATACCCGCCTTTTACGGGACGCTACCAAGCTGCGGAGGGGAATTGTATTCTTAATCCGTCCCCCCAAAGGTAAAATTACTAAAGGATACAACATAATTAACTACAGTCGAAAATTAACTTTTATATTTGGACTGTCATACTTCATATTTTTTCATTGAAAGTAATAACCAATAGCAGAAAAACTAATTAAATAATCATATTACTAAAATGCGGCGTTAAGTTCCGCCACTTAACACGCAATGCCTCCGAATTCGGCGGAAAGTGGAGAACGGAATATCTTAATACTAGGTTCCCTCTGCCTACCCTGCTGTGTGCGGGATACAGCGTGAAGCTAAAAAAAAATATTCTAAAATACAAGAACTCCGACCCTAATGATTAGTTTCCTTTACAAATAATTAATAAAAATTCAAAGTTTCCAAATAAATTGTTTAGACAAATACAAAAAATATGCACATAATTCTGTATGTCATAATGATTTGTGATCACTTACAAGACTATCCGGCCGTGACATATGCTAATTATTAAAAATAGTACTCGTGACTTTGACTTTACATTTTTAATTTTTCTTATATTAAAAAAATATTTTTATTTAGCATTTTTATACTGTTTTTTATTTCCTGTTATAGTTTATTTTTATACCATTAATTAACTTTTGTTTTTACTGTGGAAAAGTAGTTTGCAAAAAGTAACATATCTTTTTTAGAACTTTACAAGAAGAAGGAAACGCTCAATCATTTTGTAAAACAAGTATAATATTCTTATTGACAAAATCAAATTATCTAATTGAACTAATCAAACTAAAAACAGGAGTGTCTTGACACTACGTTTTTAACTTACTTGGCTTTAATACAATCGTGAATGTAACAAAAAATAAAAAGAAACACACAAGCAAAGCCGTTACCAAAACTTATATTATTTCTGGCAAAAAAACACTTCATTTAAAATGTACAATTTTATTAACCACCTTTGAAGCAGGTCACCACACCATCACCAGTGTCACCGCTAATAGGTAGTTCTAATTACGCATACATCTGATGTCTGAACACCTACACGAAAAAACAGGAAATGTGCATAAATTTTAATTAATTACAACACACGAGCTCGTTCTATTTGATCGTGTAATAGTATAAACTTTTTTAGATTTCCGACTGAATTCTGCAAATATTTCTAGAAATAAAAGTAGAAAGAGATATGGAACGCAACGTTGAGTTAAAAATGGGAAAAGAAGAACGGAGTGTCTTGACACTACGTTTTCGTAGTTCCTTGCTCAACGCATGAATTTAATATAAATGAAATAAGTGTAAATTTTACATTACAATAAAACGTTTAATCACACATGGCACATAATAATATGTAGTACAGTGACGATAACTTTTTTTTTTATGGAAGTATTATGCATACGAGCTGAAGGATTACCTGATGGTAAGCAGTTGCCTTCGCCCATCGACATCTATAACAGCAGATAAATTGTGGATGCGTTGCCGGCCTAGATGATGGAGGTACCTGTACACTCACCGCCATATCTAACATTACGTTAAATGACATTATGCTCCTATTGAAATAGGTTGAAATAATTCAATCGTTATCGAGGCCAGTCGTGGCGCAGGGGTACATAAGTGTGAGTATAAACGTGACTGGTTGTGGGTTCGATTCCCACTCGAGGAGTGGAAATACGTAATATTTCCATTTTCTTCACTCTGGTATCGAGCAAAACGTGACGTTAAGTTGCGCCATTTAATATACAATGCCTCCAGAATGTGTGCGGGATACAGTGTCAAGCTAATTTATACTGAAAAAAAAAATGAAATTTGCAATTTTTTTCCTGGTAAAAAGATTTTCATATATTAATATACATTACATAGTATATTTAAACTTTTTAAACAAGCGCCAGATTTTGTTCAGTAAAAGTTTAAAATCTATTAACATCATACGTTGAAAGATTTTGGACGACTTCAACTACTCTAAGATCATTACTAAAAATAAACTTTGAAGAAACGCATTTATGAATTGATGATATTTGTTTTAATTTTTGTACCAACATTTTAACTAGAGAGAGAGTACAGTTGAGAATTAATTCACAATTTATATGAACAAGACATTTAGAAAACGTATAAAAATTTGAACGCAGCGGGATTCAAACCCGCACCTCCTGAATACCGTTCAGGCGCTCTCACCACTGAGCCATGTGTTCTACTATCAGCTGCGTTGAAATTCTTATACACTTTATTACAACTTATTTTTGTTGTTAGCATCTCTGTAGAGAGATTTTTACAAATTTCAAAGATTATAATCTTTGGGTAGCAGAAATTACCAAAGACAAATGTCTTTTTCAATTTTCCTAAGTGTGGAATACCACTTTAAAAATGTTTAAAAATTATATGAACAAGTAGGTAAGTAGTATACATCTGCAAAAATTTCGAGATAGTAATGAAAATCTAAATCTGATTTACATCTTGACCATCGAGACGCAGTAAGACGTTTGAATGTAAATATATTTGGTTATGGGTTCAATCCCACTTCATCAAGTGATAGAAATTATAATATTAAATTGAGTGATAAGTTAACATTCAACTTGTTCATTCAAATCAAAGTGTGTCTTTACGCCAGATTTGAACTAACTAAATAAATAAAGCAATGCAGAAAAATAGTATGTTATATACATACATACAACAATTGCAGAAAAAATACGAAAGTACTCCTTGACACTTACCTAGAAGTATGCTATGTTCTCTCTGCCTCTGCTCCTAGGTAAGGAATACCGTCAATCTGAAAAATATAAATTTTCCCAAAAATGAGATTCGAATCCACAATCATTGTATTGCGTCAGACTAACTACGAAACTAAATATCCATTTGCCTTGTTTGCATAAAAATTGTTCCTCTTAAAAACACAAAAGAAAATACAAATCGCAAGATAAAAGATCTCGCAAGCTTTAATACAGCAGGTGTAAACGCGTATCACCTGACACCTGTCACCGTGACACCTGTCAGCGTGACAGCCGCCAGCGTGACAGTTGACACTCGTGACAGATTGAGGCGTCGCACAGCCATTG
Source organism: Dryas iulia moderata (assembly GCA_019049465.1). Taxonomy (NCBI): domain Eukaryota; kingdom Metazoa; phylum Arthropoda; class Insecta; order Lepidoptera; family Nymphalidae; genus Dryas; species Dryas iulia. Next base: position 15,884,678 of record CM032424.1, on the reverse strand, counting down.
TTTCCACACCTTTTTGTAAACGTTCGTTTTTAATCACGCCCGCAATCCTGGCCTTTTGGTATTCCTTTCATATTGCTGTATATACCTACGTATAGTTGTACACCTTGTGTTTTACAGATAAAATATTTATTCGAGTTTTGTGTTGTTGTGTATTTAAAAGTTAAGCGTTTAATGATTTCTGTTGTAAAACCTATGTAATATTTAATTATAAAAGAAAACATAGATAAAAATCACTATATTATGAAACTGTCACATATTCGTATTCGTGGCGCAAGGACACAACGTCGACAGACGACTAACTGTAATAATTATCGATCACTTGGTAAATGATTATATTTAAGCTATGTTCGATCGTTTGCTCAGGTAAGATAAAGCCCGACGATGAGTACCTCCACTTAAAACACAATGTCTCTAATTCGTGTAGAAAATGGAGAACGGAGTGTTCGAACAATAATTCTCTTTGGCTATCCTACGGACTACAATACGGGGAAAAGTGTAAATATTCATTATTGTGACTTAATGAAATGTATTTGAATGAACTGACGGCTATGGATTCGAATCACATCGAAAGAAATTTTCTCCGGTTGACCACATACATTCCCTCATTACATGAAAAGTGAAAAACAATTCATCTATGATTAGGCTCCTTTAACATTATCGTACAAAATTAAATACATAAAGGTGAAAAAAGTTAGGATTTTAAGTTCATTGTTCAGTTTTGCAGCGGGATGGTCAGACCGCACGTAGTATCAAGACACTCCGTCCTCCACTTTCCGCCCGAGGTTCTGCGTATTGAGTAGCGGAACTTAACGCCGCGCTTTGTAACTTCATGATTCTAATATATTAGAAATTTAAAACTATTGCGTCCTAAATAGTCGCATTCTTTGCTTGAAATTAGTTATTGAGGCATTGTTGTAGGTTAACGAAGTTGCCGCCTGCCTTTGATGTGGACGTTTGTTATTTATAAAAAATGAAACTTCTAAAAGTGATATGTGTTACTAGAGTGGACGCTCTCTTTGAAAACTTTTTTAGAGCACACGAATGAAGAGACCAAATTTACTTTTGTGATTATATTGCTATGTTTCGATTTCGGCCGGAGAGTGAAGAACGGAGTGTCTCGACACTAGGTTCTTGACACTGACTACCTGCAATACGGGAAAATGCTTGAAGCTAATGTATTACAGTTAAATATAGTTTATTGATTTCCGACGAAACGTAATGATTGGTTTCTTCATTTTAAAAGAACGTATATTTTTAATAAGTATAATAGCAAATTTCATAAAAAAAGGGGCCAGTCGTGGCGCAGTGGCACAAGCGTGTGACTGTAAACGACTGGTTGTGGGTTCGATTCCCACTCAAGGAGTTGAAATATTTAATATTTTCATTTTCTGGTGTCGAGGCAAAGCGCGGCGTTAAGTTCCACAACTTAACACGCAACGCCTCCGAATTCGGCGGAAAGTGGGGAACGGAGTGTCTTAACACTAGCTTCCCTCTTCTGTGTGCGGGATACAGCGTGAAGTTAAAAAAAAAAATCTTAGTATATGTGAAAATTTTGCTGAAGAAATTTAATAGTAATATAATATTTTACTATATACATACCATTTATTTCAAAATAAAATGTTAGATCAACGCATTTTACACTTATACTATTTATAATATAGCATGCCTATAGAAACATTTTTAGAATACAAAAATATTGAAACAAACGGATAATAATTTCAACGTAGTAAAATAGAATACATTGCTTAGCAGTAAGAGCACTTGGATTGTTTTCTAGGAGTGTGAGTTCGAATCCTGAAAAAAATTTCGTATCATATCGTAATTAATTAAAAAAAACACTTTAAAACAGTAAAATAACCTCAAAAAGGTCGAACTTCACGTTTTCAACTGTCTAATTCTAAATTTACTAACAAACCACTAATACTAATAATGTTTACAATATTACCAATACAGCCGTAACCTAAAGACTCAGTTTGTCACAATATCCGGTCACATCAAACGTCCGATATAAACTAAACTATTTACGAAGCTTTGATCTCCAAGTAAACAGATTAAATTGAGTGGAGTACCTTCGGGGAAATTCGATATCAGTAAGATGTAAAAATAGCTTCACGCTATATCCCGCACACAGCAGGGTAGGCAGAGGGAACCTAGTGTTAAGACACTCCGTTCCCCACTTTCCGCCGAATTCGGAGGCTTGCGTGTTAAGTGGCGGAACTTAACGCCGCGCTTTACCTCGACACCAGAGCGAAGAAAATGAAAATATAATTTCCACTCCTCGAGTGGGAATCGAACCCACAACCAGTCGTTTACAGTCACACTCTTGTGCCACTGGGCCACGACTGGCCACAGTAAGATGTCGTTAAACTAAAATTTACTAAGATAGTGGAAGGTGGAGAGATAGATATTCATTTCTCTCTGCCTTTTCCTTTTATATTGAAGATCTAGACATAATTAAAATCGTTAATCAATTCGAGGCTATCATAGCGCAGTGAGACGGGGAAACTAGATATAATCGTAAATGAGTTTGGAATAGGTTCGATTCCAATTCAGGGGAAGTTTTATTATTTTGATAATAATAAAAGTGATCAATTATTATAGATTGAAAGTAAATTTTAATTAACTGTTATAAAACAGTTTAGTCAATAATTTCATATTTTTCCACTTTTCTTTGAATATTTTTTTATCGAGTAATACAACATTCTTTTACAAAGACATTCTCTGGCTTCTACTCTAATAATAAGTATCTTTTTAGGTCACAATAGCCCAGTGAGACAGAGTATGACTATGAGATAAATGAGATTGGCTGTGGGTTTCGATTCCAACTTAAATTAATTTATATTTTGTGGTAATATTCGAAGTTCCAAGTTTTTATTTTATTCCTATTGATTGCTGTCGACCAGCTTAATCAATATTTTCATATATTTTCCCCTTTTCGTTGAATAAAGTATTTTTTTTATATGAAGTCACTACGTCATTTTACAAATACATACTTCTTCTAACAAACAGACATACATTTTTCCATAACACTTCCATATGTTAGACTCCACTTACCACTTCCTGCAATACTAAATGGTACAAACAATTCAAGCTAAGAGAGCTACCAAATCGTGAGGTGTGTGGACGGCAGGAGCGGAAATTCGCGCCCAAGGCGAGCCGTCCGCTCCTCGGACCCAATCTCCGGTTTAGATATTTCATATCATGTGATCTTAGAGTTTAGATTTATATTTTGGTGTATATCTAGTTTACTAATATATCTGTATATACATATGTATATAGAATATTCATTTAATAATTTGAAAAAAGTTTCGTGGCCAGTCGTGGCCCAGTGGCACCAGCGTGTGACTGTAAACGACTGGTTGTGGATTCGACTCCCATTCGAGGAATGGAAATTATATTTACATTTTCTTCGCTCTGGTGTCGAGGTAAAGCGCGGCATTAAGTTCCGCCACTTAACACGCAAGCCTCCGAATTCGGCGGAAAGTGGGGAACGGAGTGTCTTAACACTAGGTTCCCTCTGCCTACCTACTTACCTACCTACTGCTGTGTGCGAGATACAGCGTGAAGCGAAAAAAAAAAAACCAAAAAGTTTCGTTGAGTTTTCGAGAGTTTTTGCCTGTTCTTCTCAGGTGAGGCATTAACTTTGGTAAACTAGCGGTTAGTTATTTGATAAAATGAAAATATATAAAAAAACCATAATTTGGTTTAATGTTTTAGAAGGTAATCAAGGCGCAGTGGTTAAGCTAATTGAAATCATCATTGATTGCAGATAAGGTTCCCACTCGGTGAGATGTTTATAATTTAATTATTATTATTCTTTCTCTCGAGAACAAAGTAAGCACCGGATTTGAGCTCCGTTATCTATCACAAAATGTTTCGAATTCGGACAAAAAGTGGAAAAAGTGTGTTACGCTTTGTAGAAAAAAGTGTAAAACTGAAAATTAAATCTACATACTACTATTAATTAAATATAACTAATTAAATTGATTTTAATAACAAGATTTTTTTTTTTTTTTCAATACAAATATTATTTGAAATATACTTACCGAGTATAAAATTAACTAGATTGATAATCACAAATAGCAAAGCACACAAAGAACATAACGTATAATAACTGTTTTCTATTTTCCCCCTTCACACCTTATCGCTAATGAAGTCTAAGACCACAGATCACCAAAAAATACGATAAAATTGCGTTCAAGGCGATGGGATAATTTCCTAGAGACTGGTCCTTATTCTATTGCGTTTAAATTAATATATTTCTTTAAAAATATAGTGGCCAGTCGTGGCGCAGTGGCACAAGTGTGTGACTGTAAACGACTAGTTGTGGGTTCGATTCCCACTCGAGGAGTGGAAATTATATTTCCATTTTCTTCGCTCTGGTGTCGAGGTAAAGCGCGGCGTTAAGTTTCGCCACTTAACACGCAAACATCCGAAGTCGGCGGAAAGTGGGGAACGGAGTGTCTTAACATTAGGTTTCCTCTACCTACCCTGCTGTGTGCGGGAAACAGCGTGAAGCTAAAAAAAAAAAGAAAGTATATTAATAACACTTTAATATTGTCAAAAACATATAACTATCATTTCAAAATACCTTCAACTGGTCAATACCGAGAAAGTTAGCATTAGAATACTAACGATGTAGATTTACAATCAAATTTAACGTGGCGGTGGGAGATCGTAAATTGTTTACTCGATATTCTTCCGGGAGACGATGAGCTCTTAAACCCGTGGCAATAAAGACGTAGTATGACCACCCAGGCAATTGAATGAAGTGAACAGGTTGCTTGTTACTGACTAAATACTTTGCATTAGTTAGTTTATGTAACTTAAACTTACTGGCATACTCAGAGATGTTAATTAGCGATTAGCTGATCTTAGATGAACGTATAAATACTTATTTGTAGATGTTCTTGTATTAATTCTATTGACTCAATTATATAAAAACCTATAAATTTTGCCAATTCTTCTAACATAAGAGCAAAAATTATCTATAAATGAAGCAACATATCAAAAGTGCTTGAAAAAGTCGATTTAGAAAGATATTTTTACAAACATTTTGAATTTATTAATATGTACTCAACGCCATATCTCTGGGTAAAAAGGAGAACGGAATGTTTTATCACCAAATTCAAGAGAACCCAGTGTTAAAATGAATATTATGAAACATGCGTAAATAAGTATGTGGCGCATTTATATGTAAATCTAAGACTACTTCTTTACATTACTTTCAAAACAATATTTATATTTTCCAAGTTCTTATTTAAAAGCTTAATTCTACCTATATATTTACAGTAAAAACTGAAAAATAACACTGAAAATTTCTAATTCACAACTCTAACAAGCATGAAAATCATCTGCAAATTAGTTCCAAGGTATTCTAGGTATAACATATCTACCTAACATAATATATTTAGTACAATTAAATGATGCACCTCGTTAAACCGTTCTCGGTTCAGTTGGACAGTAATGGGCTGTTATTTTAAATAATACACACATAGATTTGACTTTATCGCATGTTTGTTATACTTCATTCCTATAGGTATGATTGCTGGCAATTTATATAATGAGCTTGTTACTTATTATATTGGACGTGAATGTTCTTCCTAGCTGTTAATATTGAAAATTGTGTATTGGTTTTGTATGAAAATGCTAAATTATTGATATTTAATGTGATGATATATTTATCTGATTGGAACCGGTCTTCGATTTTAATAGATATTCTTAGCTTATAAGTTGAAGAATTATTTTCTTCAGCCGACAGTCAATTATTATCTATATATATATTTTTTGTTATGAATTATTACCTGGAACTAGTTTTTAACAAAATCAATATAATATGTAAATATTTCTATTACAACGCACAGTTGAATATATAGGCAATCGTAAGTTGTAATTTACTATAGGTATAGATTTCTTATAGTCACTAAGAGAGAATTTCTTTATTTTTTACAAAATGTGAAAGCAAAAAGAACATGAAAATAGTATGACAAGCACAAATATAATATAAACAGTATTTATATTTCAATTATATTTAGAAAACGTTCAGTTCTGTTTTTTAATTATGGAGCTCCGAACGTGCTAAACAGTGACCAGTCAAATGTACTTATATACGTTTTTTTTTATTTTTAACAAGAACTGAGTACCTACAAGAGATTAAATATAAATAGGTAATTTTTAGTATGTATATCAGTAAGTATATACTTTTTTGTACTATTAACGTAGAAATTAACATTAACAAATCATCAACTTAAAATAAAGAAACCATATTATAAAATATAAATATCATAATAAAAGTCGTAAATAGTGGGGAACGGAGTGTTTTAACACTAGCTTACCCTACTGTGTGCGGGATACAGCGTGAGGCTAAAAAATATATATAAAAAAAAATACACAATAAAAAACACTACATAGAATTCGAACCCCCAACTACCACCTCCAATCAAATGACAAACTGACACCACAGACCAACCAAATTAGCATATTAACGGGGAGGAAACCATAAAACGCAGTGTATGCTCAGCCCCGTCCCCGAGGGAAAGCCTAAACAAAAATAATGAGCTCGCCGATGTCTTCAGCGAATTTAGTTTTAATGGCATTTAAATGAGCTTTTTATTTATCCAGTAGGTACTACCTTCTACCTTCTTACTGGAGGTAAGATTAAGTGAACGAATAAACAGCTTTACTAAGTTGAATTGTTTGTGCTTTTTTGTTATGGTATATTAAGTTGTGTAAAAATAGTACTAATTTTATTCTTTTAAATAGTTTTGCTTATTGGTGATGTATATAATATATAGGTAGGAAGCAGTTGTAGGAGAGTTGGACGGCTAACTGTAAATGCAATGGTTGTGAATTCCGTTCCCACATGGGGGAATGATCATATATTATTTTCATTTCTTTGCTCAAAGTACCTACATAAAGCGTGGCGTTGTTCGATTTTCACTCCTCGAGCGGGAATCGAACCCACTGCCAGTCGTTTACAGTCACATGTTCGTGCCACTGCGCCACGACTGGCCCCAAAGTTACACTCTAAATTAAAATAAAACAATCTCTAGACTAATCAAAAGTTTAAAATAGTTAAAAATACCTCTAATGCTTTACTCAGGTTGTAAACTTTCAAATAAATTGTTCTACGCGTAAAGTGAATTAGCCATATCTATAGCGTGAGCGTAAAATGTATAAAATATTGACGTCCGACGAGTCAATCTATTTTGAGAAATATAGATTATTTATGTGATAGATGTGTGATAGATGTATAATGTTTAATTTCATTATCTGTTGTTTTTGACAAATTAAAGTAAAACTAACGAATTATTGTTAGATTTTGTTTTTTTTTTTAGCTTCACGCTGTATTCCACACACAGCAGGGTAAGCAGAGGGAACCTAGTGTTAAGACACTCCGTTCCTAATTTTCCGCCGAATTCGGAGGCTTGCGTGTTAAGGGGCGGAACTTAACGCCGCGCTTTACCTCGACACCAGAGCGAAGAAAATGGAAATATAATTTCCACTCCTCGAGTGGGAATCGAACCGACAACCAGTCGCTTACAGTCACACGCTTGTGCCACTGGGCCACGACTGGCCACTAGATTTTGTTAATATACGCTAATAAAATATTATATCATTTCTTAATATATGACAAAACTGAAACATAAAAAAGTTAACCTTAAGGATTTTGGGGTTTCATTTTCAGTAACACTGCCGATACTTAAAAAACAATGTTTTTAAAAAAATGAAAAACAGGTTGTTCAAGCGCTGTATTCTTTTAACTCATAAAAATGTAAAAGCGACCTACACGTAATTTCGCCTGAAGTCTGAAGTCTGACCTCGCCTAAATTGAAGTTAGTAAAGCAATTATTTTATAAATAAAACGAAATTTTAACTTTTTATTCATGAACATATAGAAATAAAAATCTAAATACTAGTAGAAGATATACAGTAGTCAAAACTGCAATCAAATCGGGTAAAAAAACATTTTTTTTTGTTCATCACATTGATGCCTACAATATTTTTTATCCTTATATATCTTCCGTATAGGCAGCAATCAGTAACATTTTTATTACATATACAAATAATTAACTATATACAAATAATTATTTATATACCTATTGGTAAAATTTATAAAATATACATTTAAAACACATTCTTGCTCTCAGAGTACAACAGAGCTAGGCATGAAATATATTTAAAAACAATTTAATCACAAAAACACACCATTATGAGCGGAAGTGTAAAATTTCAAAGGGCATTCTAGTTACCTGTACACTATAAATAGCCGCGGGTAGCGGATTCGACACGCCCCGCCCATATACTTTGATGTTAAGTGTTTTGTTCCACTAAAACAAGGTAAATCGCCTTTAAAATACCTTTAGATATTAGATTAGTACAAAAAATGATTTTAATGGTATTAAGAAATTATAGATATATGTATATTTTTGGAAAACGTATTAAAAAATTGAATGCAGTAGGATACGAACCCGCGTTTTATGTCGATCGTCCAAACGCTACGACCGCTGAGCTGTGCGTTCAAATTGTTATATATTTTATGAATATATTTTTCATATTCTATTCATATTACTTCAAAATGTTTGTTTTTTGTTTAAATATGTTTTATTTAAATATATGAGATAGCTGCAAAAAATACAGGGTACATATTTCAGTGTAAATTTCAGGACTGAATATAAATATAGGTAGTTGGTTAATGTCCCGTTCTTGATATTTTTATTTAACTACGACACATTTAAATAAGTTTCATGGCATCGAATAGCATCTAACTAAGCGCAATTGTGTGTGGGTTCGATTCCCACTTAGGTAAATTATTATATCTAAATAATTATATTTTTTTGGTAAATTACTCGTACATCGCGGTGTTAAGTTACGCCAGCTAGTTGGATAACGCAGTGTCTTGACGCTAACTCTCTACCTACCCCGCTATGAAGGAAAAAGAAAAAAAAGTATTATTATTTGTATGAATGAAGGTGTTGTTTAAAAACGGGTAGCTTATTTCTATCACAATGTGTATCCACAGTCAAAATTAGTAATATTTTTTTTTAGCTTCACGCTGTATCCCGCACACAGCAGGGTAGCCAGAGGGAACCTAGTGTTAAGACACTCCGTTCCTCATTTTCCGCCGAATTCGGAGGCTTTGCGTCTTAAGTGGCGGAACTTAGCCTCTGATACCAGGGCAAAGAAATGAAAATATTAAATATTTCCACTCATCGAGTGGGAATCGAACCCACAACCAATAGGTTACAGTCTCACATTCGTGCCACTGCGCCACGACTGGCCCTAATAATAAGTAATAATGTATTAGTAATAATGTAATTATTCATGTCTAAACCAAATGATATTCTCTTACATAATATTTTCATCTTATAATAACAAATTTTAAAGCGGACGTGTGCTAACGGATACGATACTGCAATATGACGGACAGACATGCGAAAATTAACACTAATGTATCGCCTACGTAATATTATAGCGAAAAATTACGAAATTCTATTAACTTACATATACATTGCTTCTTTACTTAGCTTTATAATAGAAATTGTAAAGGCAATGCCGCAATGGATGTTGAAAAGTAAAGGATTCCTATGTTTTTATGCGTTTAGTAATTTATTTGTTACAAGACACCGTTACTAGCAATAATTACTAGGTAATATTTTAGAGGAGTAACGTCTAACGGATGCTTCGATCTTGAACTGATTTGAATACCGGTGTTATTTGTTTTCGATTTATTTTTGCATTTGCATTATATATGTTAGGATAGTACATATATTAGATTATATTGCGTGTGGTCTGTTAACGTTTGAAATACTTGTAGCACAAGTTAATTACTAACTATAAAAAAGAACGAAATAGAGAAAAAGAACTTAGTTATATTTGTAACTACTAAGTGAGTTATGTATTTAGTTGCTAGTTATGTTGTTTTTTTTTCTTTTTTTTACCCGAGATAAGGGCTGGAAGTGAAAGTTCTTCACTTTCCGCTTATTTTGGAAACATTTTCTGATTGTAGCTTTTGCATTTAAAAGAAAATATTTTATTTATTTTATTTTATTATATGAAAAATAACTTTTTACAATATTTTACTAGAGGCCATCAAAATATAGTAGGACAGCGTCTGACTGTATTAGTGTTTGGCTGTAGGTGCAATTCAAACTCAGGGAAGTGATTATATATTTCAGTTACTGTCTTTTCTCCGCCCTAGACAAAGCTAGGTGCGGTATTAAGTTCCGCGGAGCCTATCGGGAGTTTCCGGTGGAAAATGACAAACAAAATGTCTTGACAATGTTTTCCCGACGTACTGACTGACTGACTGACTGACTGACTTACCATTAATGTAAAAAAACCTGGCAATTTAAATTTACCTTCTTACTTCCCTTTATTCCCAAACTAAGCTTTAACTACCTAAAGCTGAAACAAACTAAATTTAGAAACATTAAAAATGATTCATCCAAATGTGATTTTAATACAAATATGTACGCTTTGTACGCTTTGTGTTCGTTCCGATGGCAGGTGATGGTGACACGTGGTATACTCTACAGTCAACCAAAACATTAAATTACTGACAAAACTAATACAAACTCATTATATACTCTATTTTAATATTAATATGTCTTATTATCGATTGATAAAATCCTAAAACAACATCAAAACTTGTATTTTCAGGTTTAAAATTCAACAACTAAATTTTAACCATACCAACAGAAATATAAAGTTGTTTATCAAATGTATACAGAATTAACTGAATCACGATATATTTTAAACGATAGCCGTTAGAAGGCTCTTTGTCTTTTTATATGGGTCAATTTAGTCTTAGCGGATTTCTTTGTTACATTGACAGATTTAGTGTTCCCTGGGACCGTTGGAATGTTGGAACCTGGATATTTAAGGAATTGGCTGGATTCGTGGCTATGCTTTTGTTCGTAATATGTAGATACTGAAATTTAGCTGTTTAATAGATTAATTCTGCGCAAGAGACTGGTTACAGAGTGACGCGTCTCCCGGGCCAGTCGTGGCCAGTCGTCGCGTAATGTGGCCAGTCGTGGCCCAGTGGCACAAGAGTGTGACTGTAAACAACTGGTTGTGGGTTCGATTCCCACTCGAGGAGTGGAAATTATATTTCAATTTTCTTCGCTCTGGTACCAGAGGCAAAGCGCGGCGTTAAGTTCCGCCACTTATCACGCAAGCCTCCAAATCCGGCGGAAAGTGGGGAACGGAGTGTCTTAACACTAAGTTCCCTCTGCCTACCCTGCTGTGTGCGGGATATAGCGTGAAGCTATTTAGCTGTTTAATAGATTAATCGATTATTTTAATTGGATTAAATATTTGTATTAATAATTTTATATTTTACATTAATTATTTTAGGATGATAAGATTATTAATTAATAATATTTACCTTTTTAAGGTCATAAAACCATACTTTAAAATTATTTTTCCTTGAGTGTGACGCGTTTTCGCCCCGTAGCGGAGCAAAGAGGAGTTAGTGGCTAGACACTCCTATGATAAAATTATTTCTCCTAATGGTAATCGAACCCACAACCAATGCATTTACAGACGGACGCTGTGTATCTCAATACGCAATGTTTCGATTACAGGTGGAAATTGGAGGAGGGAGTGACTTAGCACTAAGCTCTCTGACTACCCCGCTAAGCATAAAAAGCCGTAAAAGCACCATTTAAATAGATTTATATGAAGAACGTGTAATCTGAAATCATACCTTCCTAATTGGACAGTAAACTATAACTCAGTTCTTAGTGTTTCACAATTAGAATGATAAATACTCCGGCCATATGCAATTAACCTGCAAGCTGCATTCCTGTCCACTGCACGAGAATTTGTCATAAAGTGTTTATTTTTACACTAGCAAGGTCGTTTGTGCGTTTACATTCAAATTCTATATAAATATGCCTAGTCAAAGTCTTATTTTATATAATTACTAGCGACCCGCTCGCGGCAGCCCACGTGATCTATTTGACTGTTTCGTTATATTGCAACCCTCGGGAGTGGATTTTTGAAAAATAAATTAGCTTTTGTTTAACCTTGGATTATTAACTATATTTATGCCAAAATTCATTACAATTCTAGTCTATGTTTAACCTAGTATTTTTTACTACTTTCATTCTAAATTTCATCCAAATCGGACTGGTAGATTAGCCGTGAAAGCGTGACAGACAAACAGACAGACATTGGATTATATATCTTTTTGTGCCAGAGAGAACCTAGTGTCAAGACACGCAACGCCACCTTTCTTTTTGTTTTCCTGCTTTACACTTAGTTCAATTTGTGTATTTTAAATATAATTCCGTAATTTACAGAAAAAAAAAACAAAAAAATACCTACAAAAACAAAAAATTAAAAAAATATACTTCCTTGAATTCCAAAAATTAGCCCATAAATTCTAATCAATAATCAAACAAAAATATATTGAAAATTCAAACAATGTTGCAAAAAGATTAATTATTACACCTGTAGCTTGCTCTGCACTGTAAACTAAATATTTTACGACCACCGACCGGTTATAAAGTACACAGCCACTCTTTGATACGTATCAACTACTGAACATTTTGTAGATTAGAATTATAGAAGTCCTCTCTCTCTCTCTCTCTCTGTCTAGTGTAAATACATTAAACTTAAAATCGAACAATCATTGAACATAAAGACCTATTTTATTAGTTAAAGTTGATAAAAATTGATAAAATCAGTTCAAATTAGACATCTCCAGTAAAACTGATACATATTGCTTCTATATTTATAATTATTAATTCAAAAATGTTTAAAATAGACCAAATTACATTATAAGATGTGTAAGAGTAGGCTAAAAATATTTTCTAAACATACTTTCTTGAATTCCACAAATTCTAATCAATAATTAAATAAAAATATATGAAAAATTCAAACAATGTTGCAAAAAGATTAATTATTACACCTGTAGCTTGCTCTGCACTGTAAACTAAATATTTTACGACCACCGACCGGTTATAAAGTACACAGCCACTCTTTGATACGTATCAACTACTGAACATTTTGTAGTCCACATGAATGATCAGATGCTATAAATTTTTAACGACCCTATTAAATTCAAAATATATGTTTGTATGTAAGTAAGTACATACGTAGTATGAAGTTATTCTGCGTAAATAAAGTGGAAATATTTTGCGTCTGTCTGTCTTATTTATATTGTAGATTATTCGCATTTTTTTAATATAAAAACTGCTTGCATTTATTTTTGCTTGCCACATGCTCTTGTAATTAGGTGTATATAATATTAGTATCAATCCTAATAATATAGCCTATAGCATATAACGTAGCTTTCTAATTGTGAAAGAATATTCGTGATCGGTTCAGGATTTCCAAAGATTACCCCTTACAAACAAAGTCATAATTTTTACTTCTTTATTATATTAGTATAGATTTATTAATTTTTTTTTTTTTAGTTTCACGCTGTATCCCGCATACAGCAGGGTAGGCAGAGGGAACCTAGTGTTAAGACACTCCGTTCGCCAGATTTAATGACTTTGTAATTTAAATTATTATCAGTCTTTTTCTTATATAAATAGTGACAGAATTTATTTTTGCTTGTCACATTCTCTTGTAGTTGATGTAGAACATTTAAGTAGTATTAAGTACATTTTTAATGTTATGTACGAATATGTTAGGTAGCACAACTAAACGCTAATTTTTGCTTACTTCACTGAGACTACACTTAACCTATCTTATTTAAAAAGTACACCTCTCACGTTAGATGAAGTAACTCCATAATAATTGAAATACAAACATACCCGAATGAGAACTGAATGCACTATCACCACGGCTATAGTAAACTCTTCCCAACTATGCCACAATGGAACTAATTGTATTATATTATGTAACGCGCATTGTAAGTTTTGAAAGGTTTCTAATATATTGTTACTGTAAATTATAACAACTTTACACTTTTTCTTCCATAGCAGAATATTCGGAGGGAACCTAGTGTCAAGACACTCCATTCTTCACTTTTCTCCCAAAATCAAAACATTGCATTGTAAGTGGTCAAAATTAAAGCTGCGCCTTGTCTTAGATACCAGACTGGGGAAATCAAATCGAGTGGGATTTGAACCCACAGCTATTGTGCTTATAGTCAGACACTGTCCAACTGCATTAAGATGGGCTCAACAGTAAATAAGCTTTGTCTCGATAATCTTTATTCAGAATACAAACAACCGATTTATTTTTATAACAAATAAAATGAATCCTTTACAACAACAAATTAACAGAACATATTTAAAGTAAAAGCCATTTAAGTGTGTGTCACAACGAAGCTGTTGTTCTTCAATGTAAGCTTCTGTATAAGTGCATACATTGAAACTTTGATAGCATTTAATTGTGGGTAAATCAGACCACCCGAGTATATTGATGTAAAAAGAGAAAGACCATTGTGGCATCGTAGTGCAGTATCACTGAGACTGAAAGTATTGGCCATTGGTTATAGGTTCGGTTTCCACTCGTAAGAATTATGTTTAAAATCCTTTTTTATATCCGCTCTGATAAGAAAGCACGGCGTTGAACTCCGTCACTCAGCAGATAAGTCTGGGCGGAAAGTGAAGAATGTAGTGCCTTGAACTAGACGTATAAAAATTTGAATGCGATTTCGATTTCAATGCGTTCAACGCATGGCTTAGTGGTGAGAACTTTTTATTATTACTTTTAAACATTTTTAAAGTGTTATTCCACATTTAGGAAAATTCATCAAGTATTTAATAAATAGCATTCTCTCTTGCCAAATGATTGTTCGTAGAATAATCTTTGGGTGGCAGAAATTTGTAAAAATCTCTCTACAGAGATGCTAACAACAAAATAAATTGTAATAAAGCGTATAAGAATTTCGACGCAGCGGATAGTAGAACACATGGCTCAGTGGTGAGAGCGCCTGAACGGTATTCAGGAGGCGCGGGTTCGAATCCCGCTGCGTTCAAATTTTTATACGTTTTCTTTAAATGTCTTTTTCAATTTTCCTAAGTGTGGAATAACACTTTAAAAATGTTTAAAAGTAGTTTCTCCCTAGTACTCTATTCACAGTAAGTGTGGAATTTTCACTACTATACATTTTAAAAATGTTAAAAGAACCATTATCATTCTTCTGACTTGAAAGCACTAAGTGTTAATAAAGAAGGAAAAGGAATGCCTTAATATATTCTCTACTATAGCGGTTATGCCATACATCTAACATTGCTATTCTTAAATAAGAAATGTGGCAATTTTAATAGTAAGAAATATATAATAGATTTGAGGAATAGTATTAGTATATGGATAACATATAATAAATTAAGTTAGGTTACATTTGCAGGCAATTTAAATTTAAAATAAAAATAACTGGACTGGACTTTTACAAACATTAGTGTTGTACTATATATGGAAAAAGAAGAAAAATTTAAAAGGAGGTACAAACCTCATGTCCATATAGTAATAAAATAGAATTACAAAAAAAAAAGAAAGAACACTAGATATCCATCTCTATCTACTCTGCAAAACGAGAATATTAAAAAATACTTGCTATTTTACCAAAGAAATTGAACGTAATAATCATAATTATTATAAAGATAAAAATCTAATAAACAAAGCACAGAATTGTATGAAAAATACAAGTTTATTGAGATGCTGTCATCTCGACCTTTTTCCCAATAAGCGGGAACAAGCGACAGCATTGAGTATTTTCCAATAAGGCCCGTGTACATGTTGCAGTTAGTAACTTTAAATTGTATAGAAATAAAAATGCCCAGAAAAAAATTGTTTTGAGTATAACTATATGATTTTTGTTTTCTTTTTAATGCTTTTCTTGCATTATATGGTAGATGTAAAGAGCCTTTAGGAGAAGATAAGGAGGCGTCATTTTCGATCTGATAGTGTGTGTATAATAAGTAATAAAATATTTACGTCCATAAGTATGTCATCTATTATTGTATCGTAATGTTTCAGATACTCTGAAAAATGTGTAATCCTTATTTAACCAGAACACTAATAAAAACTTGGCATTTTTTTTTTCTAGTGACTAAACACTTCCTTCTCCACAGTCTGCCTTAAGTCAAAATTTTGCGCATTGCATTACCAAATTCAACGTTGCGTTTTGTCTTACAAGAGCAGAAAAATGAAATATTTTAAACAATCTAGGCTCTTATGTATGGGATGAAACTTAAACTCAATTACGTTTACTAGCAAACGCACTTTAAAAATTTCAAAGTTAATATATATTTCTTTGGTATAAAATATACACCTTTAAAAGTAAAATTCATATTCGAACTGTAGCGGAAACAACGGCAGTCTGTTGTTTAGCGTTATTAAAATATCTCGCTTGATTTCCGGAGCCATCGAATTATCTTACTTTGTTAAAGAAATTAGATTATTCAAAATGATTTACAGTTACTTTAAAGGCTAAATAAACAATATTATAATATAGTTATGGAATTTAGGGGTCAGTCGTGGCGCAGTGGCATGAACGTGTGACTGTAAACGATTGGTTGTGGGTTCGATTTCCACTCGAGGAGTGGAAATATTTAATATTTCCATTTCCTTCGCTCTGGTATCCGAGGCAAAGCGCGGCGTTAAGTTCTGCCACTTAACACGCGATGCCTCCGATTTCGGCGGAAAGTGGGGAACGGAGTGTCTTAACGCTAGATTACCTCTGCCTACCTCGCCATGAGCGGTATACAGCATAAAGCTATAAAAAAAAGTTATGGAATTTCATTTGGCAGTAGGTACATATTCTTTTTGATTACGGTGGTATAACTATTTTAAACTTATAAAATTTCTGTAAATTCATTTTGTACAACATATATTATCCAAAATGTTTATTTAAAGCGAAATTATTATTATGCTAATAAAAACGAAGCTATATATTAGAAGTTTATTGTATTGTCAGAAAAACGTATGAAAATTTGAATGCAGGATACGCAAGGATACGAATCCGCTTCTCTTATAAACCGTCCAAGCGCTGTGATCGCTAATCCATGTGTTCTTTAACGGTTGTGTCTCAATTGTTATACGCTTATTACAACCTATTTTTATTGTAAGCATATGTTTTTCATATCATAAGTGTGTTAACGCTTTAAAAATATATAAAAAATAATAACATAAACTGTTTGGAAGATTGAACCAACCATCTATTCTTAATAGTCTTAATCACTAACCACTAAACTAACAGATAAGAAATAAATACCTCAAGTAGCTGTTCTAAGAGTTCATATCAAATTATTAGTTAAACAGAACGCATTGTACAACATTCATAAACATTGTTACCTGTAAATTTCAGTCGGTACGGAATTGTGCCGCTTTACGTTTGTGTACGGTGACCATACATCTAGGGTAAAACTTGTAATTCACACTTAGTTATATATTATATAATGTACATTTTGTTCGTCTATTTATAGTATTAATGGCTTTGAAAATGCCGTGCTTATCTTAGAAGAACACGTTATCTTAAATATAATATAAAAAACAAATACTATAACCACATTTAAATACTAGAACTAGAATATCAATAGTATATTAACATTACCTAATAGTTTTTTTTAGATTTCAGCTTTATACTTTATAGGGTAGTCAGGGAGAAGGGAGCGTCAAGCGGTACGGTTCCTGCGTACTTTTTTCGCCTCGTCCACTGTTAGCAACCTCTTCATATACGCCCTCCGAGGGGTCCTCATGCTTTTTACATGACCATCGTCCAGCATCATAGATACTGGGTTTTCGAAGGTAAACCGAGGTCTCCCCTAGTTGAAGTATTATATTATAACTGTAACTAAGATATATCAGTAGGACTATGGGATAAATTTGAGAATATTATTAGAGAAACATACAAAACTATGAACACCTTTTGAAGAACGGGTGGAGAATACTAACGAGAGAACAAACTTCGACAGAAGAAACGTAATACGAATATTTGAAACAAATAAAACATTTTTTTTCTGCTTTAAGTTATTTCTCCATTTTCCACCCTAGAAGATGTGAGTTAAGTAGCCAAACTAAACGCCGTGCGTTGTAACATAGCGAAAAAAATAAAATAAATTAAATATATTTATACCCCCCGTTTGGAATCGAACTCATAATCATCCTGCTGACAAAGGAGGCTTGCATCATATCTACATAGAAGGAACGACCTTTAAATCACGATCTCTCTACACAACGTCATCCACATACAAAAAATAATCAATCTACCCAAAAAAGGGACGTATCCCCCAAAACACTTGGTCACCTGACACTTTGGCAAGTGCACTGGCATACGGCCAAAGCCTCGCTATTTGCTTATAATTTGGAATCAATATGCTAGCACACGTGCGCCTGACTATTCCCCTCATAAACGTTGTAATCACCGCTGTAATTCACGCACAATTGCTGTTTAGGCAGAGCCCAGACTGCGCTAGGTTGTGTGGTTATTATTAAAATATCTATTGCATACGTTTCTAACATTAATCATTTGGTTGCGTTTGAATGGGATACGCTCAGTTTGAAGTAAATCCGAAAATTCGAGCTGTTTGTTTCGTCTTCTCTCATTTCTAGTACTAGGAATATAATATATAGGCAACTTATTGATGTATCACTCTATTCTTCGCCTTTGTCCACTTTAAATATGTTACTTAATTATATTACCAATAAAATAAATGTCTAAAAAAGTATTTATACTAACAGATATATTTGATTATTATATATTTTACTAGTTAACAGAACTTAACCTAATTATTTTTACTTAAATTTTATTTATAATGTGTCGTATTTCAGATCGTCAAATGTTAGTAATATGAAAGAAGCTTAACCATCCTTGTAATAGAAATGACGATAATAATTATACCATTATGCTAAAAATAGCTGACTTATGTTATTAATATGTTATATGTAGAATAATTTGACGTTTTACTTAACTTCAACACCTCTAATTTACGTAAGTACTATAAGGAAAAAGATATGAATTTACGTGTTACTAACTAATAAAGCAAAACCTAGACGATGAATCCGAAAATAGACATTGCGTGCTAGATAGTGGATTCGTACAGTAGACTAGTCTTAACAGGAAAATATCTATATTTATTTATTTTGTTACATTTCTATACTAGAAGCATCGCATCAATTAAGTGGGAAGGTGGAGAATAATGTCTTACTTACTTACGCATTTATAATATAAGCATGGATATTTATATTATAAATGCGGGAGTCTGTGTGTTTGTCTGTCACGCTTTCACGGCTAATCTACCAGTCTGATTTGGATGAAATTTAGAATGAAAATAGTAAATAACCCTGGCTCTGACATAGGCTACTTAGTTTTTCAAAAATCAACCTCTAAAGGGTTGAAATAGGAGATGAGAGTTTATATGAAATATATACAACGCTTGACCGATTGAAATGAAATTTGGCATATATATAGTTGATAATCCAAGAATAAACATAGGCTACTTTATTTTTAAAAAATCTACCACCGAGGGTTGTAAGATCACGCGGCGAAGTTAGTGCGTAAGAATGTTTTTTTAAGCGTCACGCTGTATCCCCCACACAGCAGGGTAAGCAGAGAGAATCTAGTGTTAAGACAATCCATTTTCCACTTTCCGCCGAGTTCTAAAATAACTGCGTGTTATATGGCGGAACTCAACGCCGTGCTTTGCCTTGACAACTTGAAAATGAAAATATTAAATATTTCCACTCCTCGAGTGGGAATACAATCCAAAACCTGTTGTAAATAAGTTATGTTGATAAATATTTCTTATCAATAACATATTGATAAAAACATTTATTTATATACGAATTGCTAATACATTTCATACAATCTATAAAACTGAACGAGAAATAAATCTGTGGTTCCACTTTCATAGCACGCGGCTATCAAAGCCCTAATCTTTTGTAGATTTATTAAAAATGAGTTATTTTTAGTATGGTAATAGGATGCTTCCTTTTACTGTACGATTTTTTTCTCGAATACTATAAAAAAAAAATTAGGTAAGCCTTTAAGTCCTTATTTACAATTTAAGTCCTTTGTTCATTTTTACTGAATGTCTCGATGTCTCATGTTTGTTTGTACGTGATCCTAAGAACTCCTGTTTTGTCATTAATTATCTCAAATATATTATTATAATTTATCTATATTGTATTTAATATTCTCTGTTAATTTGAAACTTTAATATAACTTTCTCTCTCTCTCTCTCTACTTTTATTCTAAGCACCGGAGGCTGTATAGTAAAATACTGAAACCAAAATCTTTAATAGTAAAAAATAGACAGCAAAAATATTTTTAACTATAAATATTTACCGTTTAAAGTTCACAGTATAACTGTCGTTTGCAGAATAATTATTATGATCTTTACTATGGCATGATGATATGCCCATACGATATATCGGAAGGTATAAAAAAGTTTTAACGAAGATATTGAATGTTTGCCAAAAGATTAGGGACCTGTGAAGTGGGTGTTATTGTAAAAAATAACAATTTCATAGGGATCAAACTATATCCGAATTACAACATGAGATTTACTTTGTGTTTTCCATTCTATACATACTTTGTGAATAGTTTAGTACGAATATACATTGTTAGCCAAGCATTCTTTATGAATGTAAGTATTTTATTTATATAGTAAGCCATAATAAATTGAAAATACATAAAAATCTTCTACGTAATTAATATTTATAAGCACTTTAAAAAACAATCCAAAAAATATTTAATTTTATGCCAAAAATGCTTTACAATATCATCATACAAATACATAAAAATGCATCGAAATCGGTCCATTCTTTTGAGAACGACGTGAAACTGTGGTGACTTTTTGTACTAGGGACTTAAAAACCAAATCTTGTCAAAATTAATGAAAATTTAATTTTACCGACTAATATCGGTATGACGTGGCATCTAACCGCCATCTAAACGAGATCTGTCAACCTGCCGTCTCTTAGCTCGTCCGTCAGTATGTCGTAAACATTGAAGTCATTTATAGGATGTGATAACTTTTGCTAAGTATATTTATATTGATAATCAGATATGGTGAGAAGTTGTCGAAATTCCTCTGGAAACAGCAAAACACAGGATAAGTATTATATACGTATAATATCCTATAGACATTCTGAAGTCCACACAAATGAAGTTCCCACGTTGTGTAAAATATGAATCATTTCTTAATTTGGTGCTAAAGGCTCGAGTTTGTCCAAAAATGGACACTTCGAGATTAACCAAAAAAAAAATTTTTTTTTTCTACACACCTCATAAATTATGAAATGTGATGTGATTTATAAATTATGAAAATATTTTTATTTCAGCTTTAAGTTTTCCTCGCATGGCAGCTAGAGAGATTTTTTTTTATTAAAGCTTTGCTACGTTTTTCATCTGTTTAACCGTCCATGGCTTATCAAAACGCATGGCTTATCGGTCAGAGCGTTTGGGCGTTTTCCAAGGTGCGCGGGGTCAAATCCTGCTACGTTTATTTTTTTAAACGTTTTTGTAAAAAATGTTATTATAAACCACTTAAAAATGTTTACATAGCCAGCGAGAATCTATTGCTGAACGACTTTATTCTCTTCTTTCCCCCCCAAATTGAGACATTGCGTATTATATTGATCGAACCCACATCCAATATTGCTTACAGTCAGACACCCCACTGCACCACGATGGCTACAATAAATTAATTAATAATATTATTAAGTTTCTAAATAAAACATTACATTTCACAGTTCCATGAAAGAAAAATTTTATTTATTTTTACAGCAGGGTAGGCAGAGGGTACCTAGTGTTTAGACACTCCGTTCTTCACTTTCAGCTGAATTCTGTAGGCATTGCTTGTTAAGTGGCAGAACTTAACGCCGTGCTTTGATACGTGCCTCGATAACAGATCGAAGAAAATGGAAATATTAAATATTTCCACTCCTCGAGTGGGAATCGAACCCACAACCAGTCGTTTACAGTCACACGTATGTGCCACTGCGCCACGACTGGCCCCACCGACAAATAAGTTGTTTTTAAATATTCCTCGTCTCATAACAGCTTCTCATACATCTAAACGTCGCTGAGTTATAAATCAGAGAAAGTGACGAACAAATTTATGTGTCCAAGGCGTATTATAAATTTAACTATATTTTACTATCAGGCACTAATTCATTTTTGTTTTAGTGTTTCAAATGAATATTAGCAACTATTAAATATTTGGGTGAATTGAAATAGCATATGTGGTGACTGCTCTGGGACGGTCATTTTTTATTATAACACTGACAAGTGATAATTTTTTAGTGATATATCACTTTGTTCTGCACTTACTGCCTATTAAAAATAGCTAAATAGATTAAAAATCTTAGAATTAGACATTTAAAGAAAAATAAGTTGTAATAAAAGCGTATAAGAATTTCGACGCAGCGGATAGTAGAACGCATGGCTTAGTGGTGAGAGCGCCTGAACGGTATTCAGGAGGCGCGGGTTCGAATCCTGCTGCGTTCAAATTTCTATACGTAAATAAATGTCTTTTTCAATTTTCCTAAATGTGGAATAACACTTTAAAAATGTTTAAAAGTATTTTAGAATTTGTTTGGCAAGTCTGTATAAAAATACTTATTAATATATGAGGACTAAAAATTAATTCTGATTGATTTCTTTTTCTGTAAAGTAGATGCTTGAATATGTATAATTGTCAACTTTCCGCAACATAGAATTTTTTTTTATCCACATCACAAATATAAACATGAATATTCTAAATGGAATTACGCTTCAATATTACAACGTAATGGGTTTAAGAAACTATAATTTTACAATAAAAATCTTATAATTTTATAGTTAGTTAGTTAGTCTTATAATTATATAGTTAGTAAAGTCCTTGTAGAGAGAAGCTGATGTGAAGCCATCCTACTTTCACTTGAATTATTTAAAACCATTTATCACGATATGAGAACGAAGATTTTTTTTTTCAAAATCAAAACTGTTTAAAAATAATTATGATAACCATCACACAATAAGATTCTAACTTTTAAACTTCTTTTGACAGTTTTATATATATGTTTTACGTAAAATTATATTTATACCGATTATCCTTTCTCGTGTATTAATACATTACATACAACGTGACATTGGCAAAGTGATCTGGGCTAGACTTGCACGGTCGAAAATCTAAATGTAAGTAAAGTCACAGTTGTAGAAATATTGAATCAAATCCCTTCCATCGTAACGGTGCTACAGTGAACATACACACTTAACATATCACCACAAATAGCCATGTTAGCCGCATTGTATTTCTGCCGTGAATAAAAGTCAGGTAGCCAGCATACATCACGCTGCCAGTCCACGCATTCCTCTCTAAATATACGTGGATGGAAATAAAAACGCTATACGTAGTGCGTTTACGTTTTGTTCCTCACATAGTTATGTGAATGCAACCGATTCACTTGTAGGGGAGAAATTGTTTAAGATATTATTAGAAAATGTGTAATAATTGAACGTAGCTGAGTACAAATCGGCGCTGCTTGATAATCATTGATAAGGAACGCAGATTCAAATCTCGCCTCGTTCAAATATTTATAGCTCTGTCTCTATTTACCTTTACGCTATACCCCGCACAGTACACAGCAGGGTAGACAGAGAGTGAAACTTAACGCCGCCCTATGCCTTGGACACCAGAGCGAAAGAATGAAATGGCAACATTAAATATTTCCACTCCTCGAGTGGGAATCGAACCCACAACCAGTCTTTTACAGACACACGTTCACACGATTGTTTAAGATATTTTTATAAAATACCTATGTAAAAATTTGAATGTAACTGGATTCAAACCGGCGCTTCTTGAAAATCATTGGTGTGAACCGCGGGTTCAAATCTCACTGTGTTCAAATGTTTAAAACGTTGTTTAAAAATTACAATTTTCTTCAATTTTGTAAGTGTGCAAATAGCAGTTTAATATGTTAAAAGAAATTGTTAGCTTCTTCTAACTAAAATTAAATAAATGATTTTCTCTAAGAAAATAATTAAAAATTTTCTTGCATGTTTACAAAGCGACATAGTTTACGTTTGTTCCCAGTTTGGTTATGAAAATACCATCAATTACACAATTTTTCAGGGGGAGACCTCGGTTGGCCTTCGAAAACACAGTATCGACGATACTGGAGGAAGGTCACGTAAAAAGCACGAGGAGGGCCCCCCTGAGGGTGTGTTTGAAGAGGTTAATGACAGTGGACGAGGCGAAAGAAGTATGCAGGGACCGTAGCGTTTGGCGCTCCGTTCTCTCTGACTACCCCGCAAGGGATACAGCGTGAAGCTAAAAAAAAACTAATTACACAATAGTCATTGCCAAAGTAACATGCGCGTCAACGTGTAGATACGTTGAGTCCTGTACTAGTAACAGAGCTTCAAACTGTTTTTTATACTATAATCACATGGAACCTAATATCAAGACACTCTTTTCTCCACTTTTCGCCCGAAATCGATTGACTTCGTATTCAGTTGAGGAACCGAACGTCACGCATTGTCTTCTTACCAGAGCGGGGTTATGAATTTAAATATGATCATTGCTACTGTAACAATACATACTATGTATAAATAAACGTAGGAATATAAAAAAATATTAAATAATATAATTTAATAATAATAAAAAAATATATACAATTTTATGGAATAGTTTAAACAAATAATAAAAAAATATTTAATTAATATTTTCAGAAAAAGCAACGTTGGCTGTATGAGTTGCTGGCCGATTATAGTTTGATTTTTAAAAATGGAATAGAAAGAGAAAGGGAGGATGGCGGGAGCGTGGCGTCGGTAAAAAGTGACGCTCTGAAAATTATTGATATTAAATTGCAAATATTATAAATTGAATACAAGGAAATGGATATTTAATAAATAAATTTAACATATTAAATGCAAAGTGATCGAAATATAATAATTTTATAATAATCAAGTTTGGTAAGATGCATATTTGTTAATTATGAAGAATTTCTTGGTGAGTTCTTATTACATTAATAATATAAAAATAACAAAAGCGAATATTGAAATGAATATTTAAATAATAATAACTAAATAATATAATAGTATTAAAGGCAATAAATATTTTAAATATTAGTTCTATGAAAAAGAAAACGTATAATTTGTACTGCAAATTAATTAAAATATTTGGCGTATGGCGGCGCCATCTTAAAATAGTGTTGTATGAACACTATAGTTTACATTTTCCTAAATATTATAAATTTATAAATTAATTGAAAGTTGCGAGTGTAAATAATATTTATTAAATAAAAATAAATGAGGCTTTGGATGATTAAATATTTTATGGCAAATATTCTTATACGAATGTATGAAATTTAAAATAATATAAATATGTACTACATGTATAGGGGCGATGCATGTAGTACAAATAATAATAATAAGATATTAATATATAATGCGTTTGATAGCTGGGTATTTTATGGCAATAATTGGCACGATCTCATACGAATGTGTAAATCTTAAAAAAACAAATATAAACTACATGTACAGGGCGATGCATGTACTGTCTCTCGACTGTCAGGGTTCGGTTATAGCTTATAGCTTACTGATAAACGATGTCAGTGACACAATCAATGTAGCTTTGCAGCACCGAGGCCGACATGTTTGGTAAAGTGATCCGCTATAGCGACGTTGGTTAGTTGTATCCTTTCTGATGCTGTCTTGTGTTGCGTAAGCGATGCTTGTACAAAGTCGGATTGTGGTATAACGTGTGACATGCGACTGTCGTGGGTTCAGGTAGCTTATAGCTTACTGATAAGCGATGTCGGTGACACAATCAATGTAGCTTTGCAGCACCGAGGCCGACATGTTTGGTAAAGTGATCCGCTATAGCGACGTTGGTTAGTGGTATCCTTTCTGATGCTGTCTTGTGTTGCGTAAGCAATGCTTGTACAAAGTCGGATTGTGGTATAACGTGTGACATGCGACTGTCGTGGGTTCAGGTAGCTTATAGCTTATAGCTTAACCAGTGACATTGGTCTCACAAACCAGTGACGTATATCGGCTTAACAACCCGACGAATTCATTGGTCTCACAAACCATTGACGTATATCGGCTTCACAACCCGACGAATCCATTTGCCTCACAAACCAGTGGCGTATATCGGCTTAACAACCCGACGAATTATATTGGTCTCACAAACCAGTAACGTATATCGGCTTCACAACCCGACGAATTCATTGGTCTCACAAACCAGTGACGTATATCGGCTTCACAACCCGACGAATTACATTGGCCTCACAAACCAATGTACAACTAATTAAATATATATAATAAGCGTAACAAGTACCTTTGAGAAAGATCACACACAAACTTAACAAACATGACGTGACAGCTAACTAATAATTGATCGTTTGCTAAGGCATCGTAAGTATCATATACGTGAACTGTTTCGTTGTGTCTCGGAGGGTTCAATATGATCGGTCAGGTCTGCGATCGGACGGAACTCACGGCAAGTGGCGGGGCGGGGCCACACGGCCATTTTTCTCTTAATATAGCTATCTTGCATAGTTGTAAGTGAGAGATAAATGAGACGATCCTAGGGCTTTTCCTCGGACGAGCTCTGGGTGATTGCAACGGATAGTTTGTGTTAGATACTTGCATGTCTAGATCCCTTCTGATGGCTAATTTATATATAAAATGAGTCTATACCTTCTGATGGCAATTATAATTAAAAAAGATTACCTTCTGATGGCTTATTATATGTATTTAATATATTACACATAGAATTTCCTAACACTGTTACCTCTGAATCTCAAAAAGAACTTGAGTTACTTACATACATAACAATAAAGGTCCTAACCACAAGATGCATCATGAGCCAAGGCATGATTTGATTAATATATTTTCAAACATTTCAGATCGATGAAGGGATGAGTTCAATGAAGGGGGGAGACCAGTTACAATTGGTGCCGTGACCAGGATGGTCAAACGGCTTTATAATAAATATTAAAAATGGGCTTATGCCTACAATTGCTGTCCGTGAAATGGAATGAGACAGAGGAGGTTTACAGTGTTTGGAAGTTTTATGGTTGGGGGGTTGTAAGGTCCGGGGGTTGATAGTTTTAAGAGTTGTCATATTGGGGGGGTTGATAGACTGAAAGGTTGCAAAGTCTGGGGGTTGATAATAAATTAGAATGATTTTGTAAATTCTATTCCGATAAACTTCATAGAATTTAGGGGGTTGAATGTAACAATACATACTATGTATAAATAAACGTAGGAATATAAAAAAATATTAAATAATATAATTTAATAATAATAAAAAAATATATACAATTTTATGGAATAGGTTAAACAAATAATAAAAAAATATTTAATTAATATTTTCAGAAAAAGCAACATTGGCTGTATGAGTTGCTGGCCGATTATAGTTTGATTTTTAAAAATGGAATAGAAAGAGAAAGGGAGCATGGCGGGAGCGTGGCGTCGGTAAAAAAGTGACGCTCTGAAAATTATTGATATTAAATTGCAAATATTATAAATTGAATACAAGGAAATGGATATTTAATAAATAAATTTAACATATTAAATGCAAAGTGATCGAAATATAATAATTTTATAATAATCAAGTTTGGTAAGATGCATATTTGTTAATTATGAAGAATTGCTTGGTGAGTTTTTATTACATTAATAATATAAAAATAACAAAAGCGAATATTGAAATGAATATTTAAATAATAATAACTAAATAATATAATAGTATTAAAGGCAATAAATATTTTAAATATTAGTTCTATGAAAAAGAAAACGTATAATTTGCAGTACAAATTAATTTAAATATTTGGCGTATGGCGGCGCCATCTTAAAATAGTGTTGTATGAACACTATAGTTTACATTTTCCTAAATATTATAAATTTATAAATTAATTGAACGTTGCGAGTGTAAATAATATTTATTAAATAAAAATAAAAAAGGCTTTGGATGATTAAATATTTTATGGCAAATATTCTCATACGAATGTATGAAATTTAAAATAATATAAATATGTACTACATGTATAGGGGCGATGCATGTAGTACAAATAATAATAATAAGATATTAATATATAATGCGTTTGATAGCTGGGTATTTTATGGCAATAATTGGCACGATCTCATACGAATGTGTAAATCTTAAAAAAACAAATATAAACTACATGTACAGGGCGATGCATGTACTGTCTCTCGACTGTCAGGGTTCGGTTATAGCTTATAGCTTACTGATAAACGATGTCAGTGACACAATCAATGTAGCTTTGCAGCACCGAGGCCAACATGCTTGGTAAAGTGATCCGCTATAGCGACGTTGGTTAGTTGTATCCTTTCTGATGCTGTCTTGTGTTGCGTAAGCGATGCTTGTACAAAGTCGGATTGTGGTATAACGTGTGACATGCGACTGTCGTGGGTTCAGGTAGCTTATAGCTTACTGATAAGCGATGTCGGTGACACAATCAATGTAGCTTTGCAGCACCGAGGCCGACATGTTTGGTAAAGTGATCCGCTATAGCGACGTTGGTTAGTTGTATCCTTTCTGATGCTGTCTTGTGTTGCGTAAGCAATGCTTGTACAAAGTCGGATTGTGGTATAACGTGTGACATGCGACTGTCGTGGGTTCAGGTAGCTTATAGCTTATAGCTTAACCAGTGACATTGGTCTCACAAACCATTAATGTATATCGGCTTAACAACCCGACGAATTCATTGGTCTCACAAACCAGTGACGTATATCGGCTTAACAACCCGACGAATCCATTGGCCTCACAAACCAGTGGCGTATATCGGCTTAACAACCCGACGAATTATATTGGTCTCACAAACCAGTAACGTATATCGGCTTCACAACCCGACGAATTCATTGGTCTCACAAACCAGTGACGTATATCGGCTTCACAACCCGACGAATTACATTGGCCTCACAAACCAATGTACAACTAATTAAATATATATAATAAGCGTAACAAGTACCTTTGAGAAAGATCACACACAAACTTAACAAACATGACGTGACAGCTAACTAATAATTGATCGTTTGCTAAGGCATCGTAAGTATCATATACGTGAACTGTTTCGTTGTGTTTCGGAGGGTTCAATATGATCGGTCAGGTCTGCGATCGGACGGAACTCACGGCAAGTGGCGGGGCGGGGCCACACGGCCATTTTTCTCTTAATATAGCTATCTTGCATAGTTGTAAGTGAGAGTTAAATGAGACGATCCTAGGGCTTTTCCTCGGACGAGCTCTGGGTGATTGCAACGGATAGTTTGTGTTAGATACTTGCATGTCTAGAACCCTTCTGATGGCTAATTTATATATAAAATGAGTCTATACCTTCTGATGGCAATTATAATTAAAAAAGATTACCTTCTGATGGCTTATTATATGTATTTAATATATTACACATAGAATTTCCTAACACTGTTACCTCTGAATCTCAAAAAGAACTTGAGTTACTTACATACATAACAATAAAGGTCCTAACCACAAGACGTATCATGAGCCAAGGCATGATTTGATTAATATATTTTCAAACATTTCAGATCGATGAAGGGACGAGTTCAATGAAGGGGGGGAGACCAGTTACAATGCGAGTGATTGAAATTGAACCCCAAATGACCTCACACAGGCCTCCTGACTGACCTAATTCTTAAATACAATCGCGGAGTTAAGTTACGCCACTTACCTCACAATATCTCCGTTTCGCGCGAAAAGTGATTTGTTTAATTACCTTGATTTACGGGAATAAGCCTGAAGGTGATTTTTAAAGGCACATACAGTTTCAGACAATGTTTTTAATTTAAACAGTTCAAGCAGTTTGAAGCAGGTAATTCTAGCAATTACTCTATCTGGGTTTACTACTTGTGGGTAGGGTTGTCAACTTTATAGTTATTTTTTTGTTTTGTTTGCAATTAAGTTTAATTTCTGTTTATCAAAATTTGTAATTATGAAAAATAAGTAGTGGGAAATTATGCAGTATATTTAATACTATTTTTTTGGCTATTGTAGTGGAAAATATAAAAGAGAGTGTCTTGATACTAGGTTTTCATTGCAAACTGTTTGATGCTCAAAGTCAAAGTCAAAGTTAAATAATTTTATTCAGAATAAGAAGTTACAAGCTTCATCTTTTGAACGTCAAATAGTTTTCCACCGGTTTACTAAATTTAACGCCTCAGATCTGAGAAGAACCGGCGCAATAAACTTAGCGAGACTTCTTTTTTTTTAAAGCAATTGTAACAAAGTGAAATATTGAACGTAAGGAAGTGAAATATACTGATATAAGTACATGAAGTCAAGTAGTCAACCCTATTCTTAACAGGTGTTTTTTGGTGATTATAGAACTTTTATGGACGATAGTAAACTTGGTATTTCTAAACCGATATTATTGGTTTTTTATTCTTCTTTACGTGGAAAGTAGTAAACTGTTATGTTAACATTAGGCTAGGTGATTAAATATTCAAAAATACCTATAACGGAAAAGGGAGTGTCTTGACTCTTGAGTTTTTTCTGAGTACACTGGTATGCAGAATAAAGCGTCAAACTCTTGGTCAAGCGGTTGGATGTAGAAAGAAAAAAGCACCTAAAATATTGCTAATTTAGTTCATAAATAGCGGCTATTGATACTATCTTGTCATAATTAAAACATTACTGGGTAACCATGATGATTATAGATATCCCGTGTGAAGGATAATTCAGATTTGTAAAATAAGTATAATGACAAAAATCAATATGTCAAGTCCTATTAATAATTCCTCTTAAACAAATATGTAACAAAATTGAAAAAGTCATTTAAAAAAAACGTATAAAAATTCTTTAAATGTCTTTTCCAATTTTCCTAAGTGTGGAATAACACTTTAAAAATGTTTAAAAAGTATACAACAAACACTTAGTAAACACTTTCGTTGGAAAATCTTAACAGTTCATAATTTTATAATATTTAATCTATTGATTTGTACAATTAAAAAGAAAATTCAGTCATTAATTAAAATACTTTTTATTTTTTGTTTAAGTTACTATTTTATTCATTATGAGATACTTTTTTCCCTCATAGTAGTCAGGGAGAACCGAGTGTCAAGACACTTCATGATGTCTTATCAATCTTGACATTGCTTATCAAGTGGTGTAACTCAATACCACACCATGTCTTACCATAGCAGAAAAAAAAATTATAATTACATTCCCCTAAATGGAGAAAGAAAACATATTCACAACCAATCCTACATTGAATGATTATATTATATGATTTGATTTAAATTATTTTAACCAAAAATTATCACTGGAGAACGGAGTATCATAACACTAGGTTCCCTCTGCCTACCCTGCTGTGTGCGGGATACAGCGTGAAGCTAAAAAAAATGATCAATCACAACAGAACTAACGATGCTTTAAAATAGTTTTGTAAGACCATGACGCAACTATAGCGTATAGCGACCCGGTAACGAAACGGCGCCGAGGTAAACATCTGTCACGTCACTCAGCTGTCCGGTTTTTAATTCCACCGGATATTCAGATTATTGACTGTGCTATAAAGGTGATATTATAATTTTGGTGTCTTAAGTTATTTATTTTTTAGCTCGCACGCAGAGGGAACCTAGTGTTGAGACACTCTGTTCCTCCGATAGTTATTTTTATATTGTTTGAGGTATTTCTGTAAAATTTGATAATAGAGGTGTTGCTTGTAACGGAATTCCTGGTGGATTCCGTTGTTTCCGTTGCTTTTGTACTTTATTTCAGTAGGGTAGGGAAAAATAAAATAATTCAAATAACTTAATTATTTTCCTGAGTGTTAAAAGGTTTATTCTGTATAGCAGATAAAAAGAAAGAATCTAGAGTAAAGATACTCCGTTCTCCGTTTTTCGACAATTCGCACTCAAATTATTACAAATTGAGTGGTTAATCTCATCTCTATGCTTTTTTTTAAACAACAGTTAAAAGAAAATAACTTAAATATACTAATTCCCTGAACAGGAATAGAACCCACAACCAAACATTTACAGTCAAAAACAAGAAAATCATAGCTTTTTTCTTATACACATGAATGTTTGATCATTATAGAACGTCCACATTGCAATGTTTACGTTCGATTCGCGTTTCCATTTACCTCTAACATCGTGTGTTTACAACACCTAACTTCCGATGTGCCCCTTTGATGATAGAGCGCGGATCGTGGCACACCTATTTATATGATTTGATTTATTAATTTACTACTTTTTTATGTTTTATGGTATGTAGATCTATTTTTGTGTAAATTTTGCATGAAGTGGATGTAGGTTCAAGTACTGTAGGTTCAACAAATATGTTTTTTAGAGCCATACTGTATCCCTCACCAGGGTAGACAGAAGAAATCTAATGTTAAGTCACTCTATTCCTCATTATGCGCTAAATTTTGACGGTGGTACAAGCTAAGTAAAGGAACTCAACGCCACGCTTTGCCTCGACATTAAAGCGAGGAAAATGTAAATATTATAAAATAAATATGTCAATACCGAACCCACAACCTGCCGCGTCGACAGTGACAGGACACTTTGTGCCCTTGCACCATAACTAAAAACATGACTGGTCTTGAATTTATTCGTTTTCAAGTATTTCTTGTGACACATTTACAATGTAGGCAAAGAAAACTAATGAATTCGTGCAATCTAATGTAGTACTTTTTCTAGCAAGAGCTGAAAAGCAAATTATCCTGACAATTAGAATACCTATATGAGTCAGTATAATTCGAACTCCCGTTCGTCGTAGGTATTTGTATTGTCCCTTTATTTTAAATTTCACTATAATGGCGTAAAAATATAACATTTTTTAAATAATTATTACCATGAGAAAAAAGAACCTTTGTAAGTAAAGCAAGACAGTATCTTCCTATAAACTAATGGTTGTAGATACGTTCCCCTCTTGAGGAAAGGCCAACAAATTAAAAATGGAGTGTTTTAACACTTAGTGTTTTACACCAACCTTGCTATAGTAAGATATGCCAAAGAAAACAAAACAAAATAATAATACAAGCTTAGAAGAGGAATTTACATAACCAACATGTAAAAATATCATAATCTGACCAATAAAAAATAAATCCCTATAAAAAAACAATAAAGAGCCGAACGATCCTTAAAACCGCAAAGTGTAGAATGTGAAGAGTTACGAGTTCTATGTTTTAAACGTTTATTGTGACATGTGCCGCGGATTTTGGTCGACATTGCCAATTTACATTACGAGTACGTTGTAGGTACTCTGAAGTAAAGGGCATTGCATACTGACTTATAATAATTACAATAATTATTCTAAATTGGCCAGTCCTGGCGCAGTGGCACAAGCGTGTGACTGTAAACGACTGGTTGTGGGTTCAATTCCCACTCGAGAAGTGGAAATTATATTTCCATTTCCTTCGCTTTGATGTGGAGGTAAAGCGCGGCGTTAAGTTCCGCCACTTAACACGCAAGTCTCCGAATTCGGCGGAAAGTGGGGAACGGAGTGTCTTAACACTAGGTTCCCTCTGCCTACCCTGCTGTGTGCGGGATATAGCATGAAGCTAAAAAAAATATATATTCTAAAGTAACTAAAAGATTTTTTTTTCTATGCGATACGATTTTTTTTTCGAGATTTCGCATTGCATCGTCAATCGATTTTGTAGTCTTGTTTTGGTTGGTCATAGAGACAATATTAAAGGTCAAAGATATTTCAATAGTAGTTATAAATTTAAAGATATTGACTTTCTGCTTTTCTTTTCTATATAAACTTAAGGTTTGTAAATTTTAAAACTCCTTCGCCCGTATAATTTACCTAAAATTAGATTTCCCTTTACGTTAAACTAGCGACAGCTTGCGGCTTCGTCTCGCTAACTACAAAGCTTTTCATACAAAATTGTTTCTTCTATTTCAAAATTTTAGAGGTTAAACTTTTAAAAAATGGCTACGCTTTCCCTTGGGTTTTCGACTAGTTTCATTCCGATCTCACCCAAATAGGGCCAGTAGGTTAGCCATATAAGCGTAACAGACAAACAGACAAACTTTCGTATTTATAATACTAATGTGGATATATCTCCAAAAATATAATTTATTTACACAAAATTAATTAAAAATATAAGAATATAAATTATTAAAGTATATTATGACTTTAGTTTAGAACTGGGCGCATCTAATTCCTATTTCGATCCGTGAGCGAAGCTAATCTCCGACGCCCACGTATCGTTTGTTTGCATTTTTTCATAATACCATTAGTTATAGAGTTGGTTAGAGAGGCATTGAAAATGAAGACCAATACACTTTCTTGCCAAGTTTAAAGTATTTTTAATATTTTATCATTTTTAAAGTGCTATTTAAATATATTACTTAAGTAATTTATTATTTTTAGAAAACGTTTGTAAATTTGCTCGGAACGGGATTCGAACCTCCTATAAACTGTCCTAACACTCTGCCTTGGTTCAAGTGCGGGATCCACATGAACGCTGCGTTCAATTTTTTATACGTTATTTATATTATATTTTTCATTATTGACACCTTTTTACCTTTTATATAAACTTATACTGTCAATTGAAAAAGACATTTAAAGAAAATGTATAAAAATTTGAACGCAGCGGGATTCAAACCCGCGCCTCTTGAATACCGTCCAGGCGCTCTTACCACTGAGCCATGCGTTCTACTCTAGTACAAAATTCAAATTTTTATACGTTTTCTTTAAATGTCTTTTTCAATTTTCCTAAGTTTGGAAAATTAACGTAAAACGTTTAAAAGTTATACACTCAATGTTGTACATTTTTACTCATCATCATTTATCATTAAAAATAAATAAAAAAAAAGCGCTTTAATCCACACATAATATCTTTTTTTTTATAGAATAAAGGAGGCAAACGAGCTGAAGGCCCACCTGGTGTTAAGTGATTACCTTCGCCCATAGATATCCACAACATTCAAGTTATGGATGCGTTGCCAGCCTCGGGAATGTGGGATAGAAAGAGGAAGGAAGGATGGGAATGGTGGGAATAGGGAGAGCTGGCTTACATGCCATCGAACCGGAACACATCTTCAGATATTTTGCGGTTTGTCTTTGACATGACAGTGGTCGCGATCCAGTCGGAGACCAAGTCTCCTACCACATAATATCACCGTGGCGCATTGGTTGTAGGTTCGATTCCCTCTTAAGGGAATTATATTAGTTATTTTCGTTTTATATCACTAGTGACAAGATAAATTGAGATGTAATATTTCTGAATCGGGCATATATGAAGAACAAAGTGACATTAGATTATTTTTTTGCAGCTTCATGCTTTCTTTCGAATAGCTTGGTAGTCAGAAGAAAGGACTTAGTGTTAAGACACTCCACGTTCTGCCACAAAACGAGACATTGCGTGGCTAGTGGCGGAACTCTACGCCACGCTTTATAAAGTGAAGAGATGAAATTTTAATATCGTTGCCCAGAGTGAAAATCGAGACCACAATATGCGAGAAGCATATATATTTCTTAGTATATTTTTTTGTGGCCAGTCGTGGCCCAGTGGCACAAGCGTGTGACTGTAAACGTAAAAAACGGAAAGTAGGGAACAGAGTGTCTTAACACTTGATTCCTTCTGCCTACCCTGCTGTGTGCGGGATACAGCGTAAAGTAAAAAAAAAAAAGGAGTATATTTTTTACTTAGACAGATATTGTTTGGTCTATCCGGCGCCAAAGCTAAGGTGTGGAAAAGTGGAGGTGATTGATATATCATACACTTTGATCTCCGGTTAGATTAATGCTGTTTACAAAACACTTTATGCAATGTTAATTGGATAACTATACGAGCGGTTAATGGATAATAAACAAATATGAAATGTGTAAATATTATGTTTTACCTATGTGTGTTTTTTTAAACACCATTGTGGTATTATTATTAAGGTTAGTAGTGGGATAATAGCTTTATTTACTTTGCAGGTTAATGCAGGTTCGATAGTGAGGCAGTTTTATGCTTCTTCGTACGTAATAGGGCGGTTAGGGAGATCTTAGTGTTAAGACATTTCGTTCTTCACTTTGAAGACGATTTGAGACATTGAGTGTTGAATGGCGGAAATCAATTAGCAGTTGTTTAAATAAGCCTTGAACTGTTGGAATATATGAACTATAATAATTATAATTATGAAAAATACATTTATTATATTTTTTTTTTTATATAAAGGTACCGATATCCTTTAAAAATAATTTGTCATAAGATTGTTTTTCAAAAATAACATCTTGAACACTACGAATCTTGCGAAACTTAGCTGGTGAAATGTAAATATTAATCATTTATTAATAATTTCATCTTCATCAATCTTCACTTCATCAATCTTCACAGTAAAAATCGAACCCACAACCAATCACGTTTACAGAGACACTATTACACTGTGCCACTATAACCTCAACCATAATTTTAGGGAAATATAAATATTTTCGATGTACACAAAGTAAGCAAAAATTCAAAAAAGCTAATCAATGCTTACACCGTAAAAAAAAATATTCATCATCATGTCAGCCGTTCGACGCCCACTGCTGGACATAGGCCTCCCCCAAGGATCTCCACGACGATCGGCCCTGTGCTTCCCGCATCCAGCGTCATCCGGCAACCTTGACCAGATCGTCGGTCCACCTTGTAGTAAGCCTGCCTACTGAGCGTCGTCCGGTGCGTGGTTACGAGAAGTTGCAAGCTGAAGCTGAAGCTTGTAACTTCTCTAGAAGTTGCAAGCTTCATTTTTTGAATGTCAAATAGTTTACCACCGGTTCACTAAATTTAATGCCTCAGACCTGAGAAGAACCGGCGCAAGAAACTCAGCGGGACTTCTTTTTTTTTTAAAGTGATTATTATATACAGATTTACTGCAAACAATGATACTTTTGAAGTAGCCTGGAGCGAGCATTTCATTCCCAAGGCGTG
The DNA here is from genome assembly GCA_019049465.1 of Dryas iulia moderata. Taxonomy (NCBI): domain Eukaryota; kingdom Metazoa; phylum Arthropoda; class Insecta; order Lepidoptera; family Nymphalidae; genus Dryas; species Dryas iulia. The sequence continues at coordinate 15,847,880 of CM032424.1, read as the reverse complement.
TTATCATTTATAAAACCTTTTTTCCTTTTAAAACAGTTCAAAAATAATAAAACCAGCATACCTAAGATGGTCAATAAAATGTACAGGGAAGCTAGCCAACCTCCATTTTACGACTTGCGGTCAGTTGAATACAACCTATCAAAATAGAAACACAAGTTAAACGTATATGCATTTACAATTTTAATACTTATTGTTAAAGAAATAAGGGTGAAATAAGAAGAGTACGTTGAAAGCAGCAATTCAGATTTTTGTTGTTATATTTTCAATATTTATTTTTGCTGGCAACTCTACCTAGGTCTGCTCTATTGGAATATTATTTTAATTTTGTATTATATTTTTGTTTTATATTTAATGTATGTGTGTATTTTTTTTGTAATATTTTTGTAATGTTATTAGTGTTATTAAAAAGTTTGTGTGGCCAGTCGTGGCCCAGTGGCACAAGCGTGTGACTGTAAATCGACTGGTTGTGGGCTTGATTCCCACTCGAGGAGTGGAAATTATATTTCCATTTTCTTCGCTCTGGTGCCGAGGTAAAGCGCGGCGTTAAGTTCCGCCACTTAACACGCAAGCCTCCGAATTCGGCGGAAAGTGGGGAACAGAGTGTCTTAACACTAGGTTCCTCTGCCTACCCTGCTGTGTGCGGGATACAGCGTGAAGCTAAAAAAAATAAGTTTGAGTTTTGGCTCATTTAGTAATATGTAAGCTTAATTGCGGCGTTGAGTTACGTTAATCACATGTCTCGGATTTGAAAGGAGTGTTTTAATAATTTTCTCTGTATTTTATGCGAGGTAAAGGATGAAGTTATCAAAATACTTACTTTATTACTTAGTATTTTGTAATTTCTGAAGAAAAACACAGATATTTTAGTACCTAAATAATTTAAATATTCTTAACAATTTTTTATTTTACTTCCCTTGCTTTCGTAAAAAGCTTAATATTTTTTTGAATTCAATCTAATTTCCCTCATTAAAATAAGTAGTATTTATTTATTTATTTATTATGGACAACTAACAAGACAAACACTAATACAAGATACAAACACAATAAAAATAACATATATTCTAAATGTTGGCTTAATTCTTATTCGCCACAGCATGCATAGGGACGGTAAAAAGTAAAAATCTAAATACGCTAATATTAATACTACATACAAAAATTTCAATTAATCTTTGTAGTAAGTAGGGTAATTAAAGACATATAAAGCGCTCTAAATAAAATTATATGCAAAAATATTTAACAAAAGAACTCAATAACCCGTTGAGATTAATAAAACCAATCGCTTAGTGTGAATTCTATTCCAATACCTTTTGTCCAAGGTATTTTTTGGTCACTACAGATTGTATTCGCGGGGGGTCTGAGTGGTCAGCAGTATCTCTGCTGGGGGCCAAATAGAGGGTTTTTAATGAAAATATATAGCCATTATCTGATTTGAGTTGCATTGTTAGATGCTAAAATGCTTATATGAATGTGCTAATAATTAATATTATTTCTTAAATGCATTTTTATTTGTTTTGTATTGATCAGGAATGCACCTTATGTTTTTATGATTTAAATATAATTGGTAATCAAAATCTATTTTTTTTGTTTCATTTTAGCTTCACGCTGTATCCCGCACACAGCAGGTTAGGCAGAGGGAACCTAGTGTTAAGACACTCCGTTCCCCACTTTCCGCCGAATTCGGAGGCTTGCGTGTTAAGTGGCGGAACTTAACGCCGCGCTTTACCTCGACACCAGAGCGAAGAAAATGGAAATATAATTTCCACTCCTCGAGTGGGAATCGAACCCACAACCAGTCGTTTACAGTCACACGCTTGTGCCACTGGGCCACGACGGGCCACTATTGGTATTGGCCACAAAAATTCTATTAAGTGTAATTAAAAAAAATATAAAAAATTGAATTAACTAACTTTCGATAGACGTTGAAAGTGTATCTAAATAGTATTTCTAACTTTAACAATATACTACGACTAGCTTAGCAGATCCACACTTTTTCCCGCATAACGGGTATTCGGAGAGGACCTAGGGACTGGCGACCTAGTGACTCCGTCCTCCACTTTCCTCTCTAATATCGAGATATTGTTTGGAGAGTGGCGGAACTCAACGCCACACTTTAGCTTTGGTACCAAAGGAAAGAAATGAAAATTTTAAATAATCATTCATTCTAGTGATAATTGAACCCATACCCGTTTACAATCCGACGCTGTCCCACTTTGCCACGACAACGGCCTTATATACTGCAGTCTTCGTCAAAAACCAGATTTTTTCTATTGACATTTTATTACGTAAGAACAGACATCAACATATAGAAAGTATATTAGGATCTTTGAAAGGAAGTACCTAAATATATATATAAATTAAAAATAAATGAATAATGTTACAAAAATACACAATACTACAACACAGCGAGCTCGGGCCAATTCGAGGAGCTCGAAGCTCGAAAATGAAAGCAATTTGTTAAGATTACCGTCAAACCGCTTCGTGTAGATTGTTCATTAAAAGAGATTTAACTTTTAAGTTCATTTCTTTAAAATAACATCTTATGTATATATAATATATATAAACGCTAGCTTCACGCTTTTTTCTAGGATAGCAAGGTTAGTGGGAGAGAAACTAGTGTCAAGACACTCCGTTTTCCATGTTTCAATTAAATTAAAAACTGTCGAGTGACAGAACTCAACGCTGCGCTTTATCCTTAGATACTAGAACGAAGAAATAGAAATTATTGCAATATAATCATTCATTAGGGCCAATCGTGGCGCAGTCGCACATACGTGTGACTGTAAACGACTGGTTGTGGGGTCAATTCCCACTCGAGAAGTAGGAATATTTCATATGTTCATTTTCTTCGCTCTGGTATCGAGGCCAAAGGTATTAAGTTCCACCACTTAACACGGAATGCCTCCGAACTTTTGTGAAAAGTGGGAAACGGAGTGTCATAACAATAGGTTCCCTCTGCCTGCTGTGTGCGGGACACAGCAGGAAACTTAAGAAAATCATTCCCTCGAGTGAGAACTGAACTCATAATCATTGCGTTTTCAGGCAAACGCTGTCCCACTGAGCTACTATGACCTCTATTTGAACACTAAACCTACCTGTCTGAGTTTAACACTTAGTTACAAAAATATTGTACATCTTTTATAGCCAATTATATTAAATGAATAGTCGAATTTATTCGCTGTCACAAAGCTGTAATAATTGCAAAGAAAAAAGTGTATAAATTTTACGATTCAAACATAAATTTACCTATTCAGACGTATTTTAAATTACTATAAATTTTAAAGATTTATTTAAACAGGTATGTAAACGTTTTTAAGAAATAGAAAATTTTGCACACAGCGAGATTCGAACCCGTTCCTTTTGGAAATCGTCCAAGCGGTCTGACTGTTAAGATAACATATATCTACATATATCTGGCTGCGTTCAAATTCTTATATATTCATTGTAGCTTATTTTAATGTTAGCGTGGGTTCGAATACAGTCGCATTAAAATATGTTTTTTTAGCTGTGTTCGTCACACAGCAAGGTAGACAGAAGGAGCTTAGTGTTAAGACACTCCGTTTCCCCATTATGTTTATTAGTTTTTTTTAATTTTCAATTAATTAATTCCTAAGTATATAAATAACAGTTTAATAATAAGGTATTCAAGACACCTGTGGTCCAGCACACAGTATCAACCCACGCCTCTAAACGTCACCATCACGTTATCACCCCATTATAAAGATCGTGTATTTCACATCCCATCAGAAAACTCGTTATACGTTTAACAAGAAAATTGTAAAATATAAACCACTCAGGTGTCGTGCTTTTGACAAACTAATTTACTATTCGAATAAAGAGCTCATTTTCACCTCAAAAGTATAATTAAGTCTTATTTTGATTAAGTTAAAGCTCAAAATCCAATGAAATTATAAAATTTTATTATTTTCTATTCCTTCAGCAATTATTTGAGATATAAGAAAAAAAAATTATATTCTCGTTAATGACTAATTTATAAGAAAAAAAGGCATAAAGTGGAATGTGTCAAAATTTTTACGCGCAACTTTGAAGTCGAAGTTCAAATTGGTGATCGTAAAATGTTAAACAAATGGCGGATAATATGTTCGCTGTGATCGTAAACCCTTTAATTATATTGTTATAATAGATTATTTCTGTTAATGTTGGAAAAAAATCTAAATCAATGTCTTGAAATATGTATATGAGAAATGTAAATACGGGAGTTTATTTCTGTTTAAACTATTTTTTTACCTTCTCTGGGGCCACTTTGATAAGCGTATAATAAAAATATATATACAATATAAATATAGAAATGAGACCATCGTGGCCCAGTGAAACAGCTTACTGCAAACATTATTAGTTGTAGGTTCCATTTTTTCTAAAGGGAAAAGAATATTATTTTTCTCCCTCTGGAAATAAAAGTGCGTTGTTTAGTTCTTTCATAGCAAGACATTCAAAGTATCAAGCCACTCTGTTCTCCATTTTCTGTCTCAATTTGAGACATTGCATATTAAGTAGCGGAACTCAACGACGTACTATTTAACCAGGCCGGGAAAGGAAAATAATAATTATACACACAAAATCTCGATTACGGTCGGAGAGTGTCTAGTGACACTACTCCCGCTAAAGAAGATATGGTGTGAAAATCAAACAAATAAAAATAAAATATCATTTTATTTTTCCCGCCATCAAAATATAAACTCAAAACCGAACACCTTCTTCACTCATCTTACAAATATTAATTACGTGTTAATATTAAAAGACATTAATAAACTAACGACACCAAGCAGATACGACGAAAAACAAGATCCTCACATTATATAATTAAAATCTGTTTTATTAAATTTCAAATCAATCAAGTAGCTAGATAATAAATCACGACAAATCCTCGAGATCCCCGAAAAATCCGAACACGGAGCGTTTAGACGCGAGTGGAAGTACGATATTCATTAATTGGTGCCGCTACCAAAGTCCTATTACTCGAGGGTTGATTAGATTATTACATTTATATTTTATACTAGTGGCCCGCTCGCGGCTTCGTCGCGTGTGCTATTTCGTTATACTGCAACCCTCGGGGGCTTTTTAAAAAAATATAGTATCCTATGTTTAAGCTTTGATTATCAACTATATTTATGCCAAAATTCATTACAATTAATTGGTCAAGCGGTTTAGATTTTTCATATAAACTTTCATCCCTGATTTCAACCCTTTAAAGGTTGATTTTTGAAAAAATAAGTAGCCTAAGTTAGACCCAGTCACTTTTACTACTTTCATTCCAAATTTCATCCAAATCGGACCGGTAGATTAGCCGTGAAAACGTGACAGACAAACACACAGACTTTCGCATTTATAATATAAGTATGGATATATTCAGGCAGGATAGTTGTGGGTTCGATTTCCATTTCGTAAATTATTATGTGTAAATTATGTTCAATATAAGACAACTCTTCTTCCTAAGACAAAGCACAGCGTTAAATTCTGTCCGAATGCCCCGCTTGGGCCCCACAACGCCATGCCTTGATGGCTGTAGTGGGTAGGGACCTTTCACTTACCATGTGTACGTGTAGTGGGAGTCATGCTGGATTGTGAGAGGAACTGGTCTGCGATGGTCTCCTTCTGCGAATCCGTTATCGCCCTGAAGGAGGCCGCGGAGCGGGCGCGTGAGTCCAGTGCTAGTGCTGACCCGCTCCGCCGTCGGAGGCCAGGGGGTAGGAGAAGGCGGTACGCGCATCTTCTACTCCCCCTACCCTAGAGGAGCTACTGCGGGAGGGCTGGGATGATCCTCCTGCAAGTCATCAAGGCTGCGGGTGCTCTGGAAGAAACCCGGGAGCACCCTGAAGGCTGCGGGTGGCTGCGGTAGGCTGGATATCCACCGAGGCGTCGTAGTGGAATGCGCGAGTGAACCTGCGGCGTCTCATGAGGGTGGAGAGGGTTTCCGCTGGGTTTTAGTGGGTAGTATCGGACTCGTCGTTGAGCCCCACAGTATCATCCGTATGCAGGGCAAAGTGGAGAAAAGTGGAGAAAGGCGGAAAGTGGAGAACGAAGTTTCATGACAATCGATCCTTTTAGACGATTTTTAAAAGACGCAGTTTCATCTTTAATAGTGTTTCCATTCTATTTGGAATTCACTAAAATCAATAGATATTTTTGTAGTTAAAAATGTAAGATATTATAATTAGCGTTATAAAATTAAACAATGTTGAATGTACAAAGATTCGAAATTCCCATAAAGACGTGCGTAGGGCGCAGCTACTTCGCTAATGGCTTGATGTCATTCTCTTCATAATATCGCTTATAGACCTCTATGGAGTTATAGTTGCAATTTATTTTATTTTGATAAAATTTAAAATTATATTAATATTTTTATTATATTTTTTTAATTTTCTACACTTTACTTTGTTACCAAAAAATAAGTTGGGAAAATCTAATGACAAGACACTGGGTTCATCAATTTAATTTAGCATCTCCTTCAACTTCTTTTCTTTAACTATTACAAGCATTCTGAGCCCACTACTTTTTCCGAAAGAAATTTAACAAAAAATATTTAATTCTCAAAAGAAAACCATCTAAAGTTTTTCAAACTCAGCAGCTAGTGAAAGTTCAAAATCGGTGCAGCGTAACAGAGAATAGCCGAAATATACAGATAGACAAAAATTATAAAAATAACCGCTCACCCGTGGGGAGACGGGTTAGAATACAATTTCCCTCCGTCGCAGGGCAGCGTCCCGTAAAAGGCGGGTAACCCAGAGGCTTCATGGTAGGAGATTCGTTCTCCGATTGGCTCGCGACCACTATCATGTCAAAGACGAACAGCCAAACATCTCGTGATGTGTTCTGGTTCGATGGCATGTAAGCCAGCTCTCTTCCCCTACTCCCACCATCCCTGTCCTTTTTCCCTCCTTTCCTCCGCCCTCCACCCCCCTTAGGGTCAGCAGCGCATCTACAACCTTTTTAATGTTGTGGATGTTCATGGGCGAAGGTAACTACTTACCATCAGGTAGGACTTCTGCTCGCTTGCCCCCTTTCTTCCATAAAAAAAAAAATAACATATTATTTTACAACATTTACAAAACCAACAACATTGTGTGTACATGTGTACATATAAATTTAATAAAAAGTGGTTAATAACAAGCAATATTTCTTGCTTCTTATTTAAAATTAAATAGATTTTAGATCAAACATCGACTCCACGTCTTCGGGTCTTTACCTACGGATATTAATTAGAGGTAAACAAGTTCCCTTTGTGAGATTTTCACTTCACCCCATCTGATGTAATACCAAAGATAACAATAGGTATGGAGTATTACATTGTTTTAAATATATAAGAAATTTTCTTAAAAAAATATTATAAATAAAGAATAATTGCTGTATGAGATGGTTCAGGGTTCAAATCTCGTTTAGGGGATATATTTTTTGTATAGAATTCAGTTCAGTTCTTTATTTATGGCGCTTCGAACGTCACGTTGTATAGAGAATATACAAAGGAGGATTGATCAGTAAAAAAGAGATAAAGTTATACTATTATAGATTATAAGCTGAAAAAAGATCCAAATCCAAAGATCACAAACAAATATTTACAAAACTACAGTAAATTAGTAATAAGTAATATTTTACAAATGCTTTTTAGCTTATAATTTGAATAGAATTAATGGTATACAACTGCAGCTTTAGGCCTCAACCTAAATTGCAGGAACGGTAGAAAAAAACAGCGCTAAGCCACGTCATTTTGCTAGAATTAAAGATATTTTAAAGTAAGTAGCGGAACTTAACGCCGTGCTTTGTCACAGCTGAGAAACTAAATATTATCCCGTACATTATTGTTAAAGGCTTTATTACTGCATAACAATGGTCTATGTTCAAGTTAGACCGAAACATATCTAAAATTAGGAACCAATTGTGAGTAATTTATCGTTATCATTATTGATATTCGATAAATGCCTAACAAGTAGCAATAAAAATGAATTAGAAAGTGGCGACGTCCATTACATAACTGATTTTCATTTGCACGTTAAATTATACATAGTTTTATGCGTAAGTTTATTAAATAGCTATAAATTACTTATTTCTTCACTTTTCACGTTTAATTACATTATTGAGTTCTATGAAAAAACGAATTAGACACAAGTTCCTTTACAATTATAATTCCTTTTAATGATATGAGTAATATCATTAGTTGAATATAAAGATTCCTTTCGTACTATATCTTCTAAAAAGATGTTTATATTATAGATCTATATTTTCAGCTGAGAAGCAGCAACTAAAAGCGTGACCTTAGTGAGAACCTGGTATTAAGACACTCTGCTTTTCATGTTTCGCACGCATTTTAAATAATACGTGTTGAGTGTTTATTTCTAATTCATAAAAATATTATAATAAAGGTTATTTATAGTAAATGATAAATTATATAAAGGTCACATTTATGTTCTTACGTATTTTAACTCATCATATCTAATGATTTCTTTACATTTTCTCCCATAATGAATGTTCAACGCTCCTAATACGAGAAGAATGTGGGGAATCTTTTTTTATTCCGTTAGAAAAAACCCTTTGACATCTTTAAGGCCATCGTGGCACAGTAGGACTGTGTCTGACTATAAACAGGGTTGGTTGTGGGTTTAAATTCTGCTTACAAGAATTATTATAATGCAAAAATTATTATCATTTCTCCACTTTGGTACCTAACACAAAGCGGGATATCGAATTTCATCACTAAACAAACAAAACCTTGATTTCTGTCCCAAAATACAGAACAGAGTGTTTTAACACTAGATTCTCTCAGACTACCCTATTATGTGAAAAAAGCGTAAATCTGCTTAAAAACAATATAATATATACAAATAATAATATTAAGATGGTTACATTTCATATAAACACATCCAAGAAATCAATCTTAATCATGACCAGCGAGGTATGACTGCTACTAATAACCGCGACTGACTGTATTAATTGATTATTTGTGTCAACTTAAAGATGCTTACTTATATATCCATTGGTTAACGCAAAATTACCTCTTATTTACTTTAAAATAAAGATCAAAATTGCTTAGTAATATTGAAATGGTGCAGGAAAATCTGAACACCACGTTGTAAGATAGAATCAACTTGGTGAACTAATTATAGTAATTATTCAACGTATTTAATATTTGTTATTATGTAAATAAGGTTTGATATATTTTTTTTTTTTAGCTTCACGCTGTATCCCGCACACAGCAGGGTAGGCAGAAGGGAACCTAGTGTTAACACACTCCGTGCCCAACTTTCCGCCAAATTCGGAGGTATTGCGTGTTAAGTGGCGGAACTTAACGCCGCGCTTTACCTTGACACCAGAGCGAAGAGATTGGATATATTAAATATTTCCACTCCTCGAGTGGCAATCGAACCCACAACCAGTCGTTTACAGTCACACGCTTGTGCCACTGGGCCACGACTGGCCACAACATGTTTCTTAAGTTTCAAATTGTTACTAACAAAGTTTGAGTCGTATGTTACTTGAAAATGAATAAATAAATAAATAAAAAATACCAGGTGGCCAGTCGTGGCCGAGTGGCACAGGCGTGTGACTGTAAACGACTGGTTGTGGGTTCGATTCCCATTCGAGGAGTGGAAATTATATTTCCATTTTCTTCGTTCTGGTGTCGAGGTAAAGCGCGGCATTAAGTTCCGCCACTTAACACGCAAGCCTCCGAATTCGGCGGAAAGTGGGGAACTAAGTGTCTTAACACTAGGTTCCCTCTGCCCACTCCGGTGTGTGCAGGAGACAGCGTGAAGCTAAAAAAAAACAAAAATAAATTAGCTATAATATTTCTATTGCATATATACATACATATGTATATAAATAAATCAATGTCACAGGTAATCATCGGAGATCATCGCTCATCTTTGATCGTATTTTCAACACGCGTTTTCTGAAACTCTACTTTATGTTCTAATGCAGACCGCTGAGTGAGGCGGTTGTTTGTTTACTTTGGAATTTGTGTATTCTTATGTATGATGAGAAATATTATTATGATTTTCTCTTCTTTTTTATTATATGATTTATCTCTCCGTGGATAGTGTCTGGTCTCTATATTTTTTGGACAATTTTGAAAAAATAACTTGTAAAAAACTAACTTTTTGCTATATACAGTACACATTTTTCTATATAGATTTTGATAATTAGGTAGCATGCATTGAAATTGCTCACTTTGTAAGGCTGTAGATTCAAGAGCTCCATAATATATACATACAATTAAAGGTCACCATAGCGTAGTGGGGCAGTCTCTGATAGTAATTGTGATTAGTTAGTGGATTCAAATCTCACTCTGGGGATTGACAATATTAAAATAATATACATTTCTCTCTGAACTCTGCCCTGGTGAAGAATACCAATAGCAGCGATCAGTTCCACCACTCAGCACTTAATACATAAAAATCGGGCGGAAAGTGGTAAATACATTATCTTTATCTTCTAAGATTATCTTCTAAGTTTTCTAACTAGTTTACTACGTGGAAAAAAGCTGGAAATTGAAACTTGTAATAACTATAAAAATAACCTTTCAGCTATGTATTTTTCATATACCTAAAAAACAACAAACAAATTAATTCGGCTGTCCTTTATAAATGGGGTGTAAAAATATTTTCATGTAGAGCTCTCTCAGAAACATCGAAGTGAACTTTAATACGCGTACACGTCAAAATATATTAGATACTATTACGAAGGAAATCTGTAAACGAATTAAGAATTGATGGACTCCGGCCAAGTTACGTTCATTCAGATGTAGGGCGAGTGGGCGGGCGACACCAGCGACGATGGTGGTGAGTAGCGGAAACTATATGGTTTGAGTCTTGGTAGAATTATGTTTAACTAACTAAAGTAAAGAGAATCCTTTTTAATGTATAATTTCATAATTTGAAATTTTTGATTTTTAGATGTTAGTTATTATTTTATTAATTTACGATTACTAAAATTGTGGGTTGAGTTCTGCCGTGCAAATTGCATGAAAGTACTGTGTGGGTACTGTGTGGTGTGGGTAGGAAATTAAAAACTGAATAGTAAAATTCTAATAAAATTCTCACTTTTCTTGTGTCTCAAGATCCGAAATATATATAAAGTTTTAAAAAATGCTTTATAACCTAATGATTAAGTAAGTATTTGAGCACGTCGAGAGGATGAGTGATGGAAGAATAGTAAGAAAAATTTATGAAGCAAAGGTGAGTGGTAAGAGAGGCAGAGGGAGACCTCGGTTGACTTTTGTAAACATAGTATCGACGATACTGGAGGAAGGTCACGTAAGAAGCATGAGGACCCCCTGTGTATGAAGGGGTTGATGACAGTGGACGAGGCGAAAGAAGTATGCAGGGACCGTAGCGTTTGGCGCTCCGTTCTCTCTGACTACCCCGCAAGGGATACAGCGTGAAGCTAAAAAAAATTAAGTAAGAAAAAGCTGTGCGTTTTTTATTATATTTTTTTTTTTTGGTAAATTATTAATTACTTTATTTAAAATATTTTCAGCTTCTCCAAAATAATACATCAAAAAACCACGTGTAAAAAGTCAAAATACATAATATAATAGTTTTGTACACGCCACGCTTAAATGGATCTTTTGGCAGTTGATACAATCCTGTTAGCCAGGTACGAGATTACTCGATGCCGATGCAGCGTCAGTCGAGGTGGGGATAATAACGTGGGGTGATATAATTGCATTGCAGTTGCGTATTTGGTAGGTTAGTTTTACAGTTAATTTATTAGTTAATTTTCATTTGAAAGAGTGTCTTCAGTATATTTTTTTTTTAGCTACACGCTGTATCCCGCACACAGCAGGGTAGGCAGAGAGAACCTAGTGTTAAGACACTCCGTTCCCCACTTTCTGCCGAATTCGGAGGCATTGCATGTAATAATTATAGAGGTCTTAAAATTCTTTTTATATGATTTTTTTTTTATTGCAAGAAATGCCTTTAATTTTAGCTTGAAAGACTGTTTTTAGTATAAGTATTATAGAAACTTAAGAAATGCTGTTTATATGTATGTTTGTTTACTTAAATTGATTTCTCTAAAAAAATAATACTTATATTTCTAATTCATGACAATTTTTTGTCTATCTGTGAACACAGACTATTGAAAATTGTTTCAAGCTTTGAGTTTTCTGAAATATATTTTCTAATACAAAATATATATCAAGAGATTATCCCATGTTAAGTAATTTCTTTTCAAAAACACACTAAATTATTAGTACTTTATGTTATGTTTTTTTAGCTTCACGCTATATCCCTCACAGAGGGCAGGGTAGGCAGAGGGAACTTAGTGTTAAGACACTCCGTTCCCCACTTTCCGCCGAATTCGGAGGCATTGCGTGTTAAGTGGCGGAACTTAACGCCGCGCTTTACCTCGACACCAGAGCGAAGAAAATGGAAATATTAAATATTTCCACTCCTCGAGTGGGACTCCTCGAACCCACAACCAGTCGTTTACAGTCACACGCTTGTGCCACTGCGCCACGACTGACCACAAGCGTGTGACTGTAAACGTTTATGTTATTTGATTTATTTATTTTACTGTGTCGTTTTAGTACTATAACATTGTTACAGTTTGATATAAAAAAATATTAAGATTAAGTACATGATTTATAATGGTTTAAAACCTTTTCTCTTTTTTAGACATTGCAAGAATTTCAGACATTGCATATTTATTAACAGAACTTACAAAAGATAAAAAATGAAGCTCATTTAAATATAATCATAATAACTTCATTTTAATTTCTGACTTGGAATCAAACCCACAACCGTCGCGTTCGCAATCGCGTATACAATCAGACCCTACCCACTGTACCTCGAGTCTCTTCAAATATTTAATATACCTAGGTTAAAACTAAAATCCTCCCATACATACCCATCTATCAAACTTAAACACCCTTCTCGCCTGCGGCAAGGGGTTGCAGCGTATTGCACTTCATTTTTAATTTAGATCTTACCTTACCTTATTTATATATGGGCTTTACAAATAAATGCTATTGAATTAATGGGGAGCTCGGGGCGAAACGGTCATTCTGTTCCTGATTTTTATTTCCACTTTTATTTTTATTATAGGGGGCAAAGGTGAGGTCGCGTGCCGATTGTTGTTATTACCCACGTGAGAATTTAATAGATGTGATTTTTTTCGTGTAATATATTTTTAAGCTTGCATATGCCACCGGGGCCAGTCGTGGCGCAGAAACAAAGTAAAGCGACTGGTTGTGGGTTCAATTCCCAGTCGAGGACCACTCCAATATTTAATATAGTTTCGAGGTAAAGACACTTAATATACGCAATGCCTCCGAATTCGACAGAAAATGGTTAACAAAGTGTCTAAGACACTAGGTTCCCTTTGCCTACCTTACTACGTGCGGGATACAGCATGAAGCTAAAAAATATATAACATTGTCATATTTTGTGATGTGTATATGTGTATTCTGAAATATGTATTTAAATGTAGTTTTTGTCTGTTGAATACAGATATTTAATGTACTGAAACTCCGTATATGTTATAATGTAAACATATCTTTGTATATAAGTATCAGTAATAAATACTATTTGAACTTGCTATTTGAATTTAAACATCACTAAATTGGAACAAGGGCTTGACATAGACATAGGAACGGTGTGATTCGTTAAAAACTCAAAAAAATCCTTGAGGAGTGGTGATAAATTCTATTCTTCAGATTTTTTTTCAACTTTACATTTTACTAAAACATTCAGTTCTTTACTTTCGGCCTAAATTTAACATCACGTGGGAAGTCGCAGAATTTAACGCCATCCTATCTCCTACTAGAAAGTAGATATGTGACTTAAATATTTTATAATTTTCTTTTTTTTTTATCTTCACGCTGTATCCCGCACACAGCAGGGTAGGCAGATAGAACCTAGTGTTAAGACACTCCGTTCCCCACTTTCCGGCAAATTCGGAGGCATTGCGTTTTAAATGGCGGAACTTAACGCCTCGCTTTACCTCAACACCGGAGCGAAGAAAAATGGAAATACTAAATATTTCCACTCCTCCAGTGGAAATCGAACCCACAACCAGTCGTTTACAGTCACACGCTTGTGCCACTGGCCACAAATAAGTTTTTATTTTTTTTAAATTACTAGACTTTATCATATTTCTCTTAAAAGTCATCTACCTTTTCATTAAACATATACAGAAATTTATTACTAAACAGAAATGAAACAAATTAACACAGTGCACTGTTTAAATTTAGATGCAAACAGTACAATGGGTCGTCAACCGAAATAGAATCACACCTTAGTACTTGTCAAAGTAACAAATGTAGAGCACATTTAATATACGAGTACGTACTCGTATGCAACTCTATGTGACTTAGTTTAATAGATGTTACAGACAGACAGAATATGACATTAATTGTGTGTATATTACTTATAAAATATATAGGAAAATCGTAGTGATGGGTCACTATTTTTTTTTAAGTTATATTATTGCATAGCCTATTTTTCATATAATTATTAGTTTAACCTTCTTAAAGATATACATTCTATTTTGATTATTTTCTTTTAATTTAAGTATATGACTTCACGCTGTATCCCGCACAAAGCAGGGTAGGCAGAGGGAACCTAGTGTTAAGACACTCCGTTTCCCACTTTCCGCCGAATTCGGAGGCATTGCGTGTTAAGTGGCGGAACTTAACGCCGCGCTTTACCTCGACACCAGAGCGAAGAAAATGGAAATATTAAATATTTCCACTCCTCGAGTGGGAATCGAACCCACAACCAGTCGATAACAGTCACACGCTTGTGCCACTGGGCCACGACTGGCCACTTTAATTTAAGTATTTATCATTATTTCTAATATACGAACCTAAGTTTTCTTGTGTACCGATTTCAAAGGCCTTATATAAAGTTTTAGATGGTATTAAGAAAACATTGGTCAAATCTTTATTAAATACAATGGCTTCTTATAATACCAGTTGATGTACAATAAATAAGTTATTTTTTTTCTGTAACTGGTAATCGTCCATACTTTTAGTCAATAAACATATTATATATTTCAAGTTTATTAAAATTTTATTTACACATTTATAAATTTAAAAAATAGCTTTTAGAGCACCTATTACATTTCGAACGCTAACAACAAAAATAATTTATAATAAACGTACAATAATTTCAACGTAGCTGTATATAGAACGCATAGCTTCGTGGTTAGAGCCCTTGGGTCGTTTCTAAAAGACGTGGGTTCGAATACCACTGTACACATTTTATTTATACATTGTCTAAAAATATATTATAATATAAACAATTATTATAACTCTTTCATTACCAAAATAAATAAAACATATATATAATATCCACTGACAGTTTTGAAATAAACGTACAATATATCGCTCCATACTGACCTAACAAGTTCAATCTTCCATAAACTCCGAACTTGAAATAAACACACGAACAGTGATCGTATCTCCTTGCCTCGTAATAAACTAGCGACATTTGTCAGCGGACCGGCTCGCGGCTTGAAAAACAAAATTTTCCGCAACACATATCATAGATGTCTTAGGGTGAATTTACGCACTGTGCGATTTTGAAGTGTACGTAATTTTTGTTTTATATATAAAAATTCCGTAGCATATATTAATAATTCCGTAAAATTTATAATAACAATGATTAAGATAAAATTCGAACAATATTAGAACATTCAATTTATCGAAATTTGAACCTATGTTTACTTCTTGTCATAACATTTTATAAAAAAAATAAAATTAAATAGCTTCACGCTATATCCCGCACACAGCAGGGTAGACAGAGGGAACCTAGTGTTAAGACACTCCGTTCCCCACTTAACATTTTATAATTATAAATTTGCACATGAAATTATATAATATTAAACATGAGAAATTTTATAAGATGATTATAATTTTTAGACAGAAAGCTAAGTAGTCAGAGAAAGCTGAGTATCAAGACACTCCATTCACCACTTTCCGCCCAAATTTGAGACATTACATGTTGAAAGGCGAAACTCAACGCCGCCCTTCATCTTATCAACGCTGAGAGATGAAAATAAATATGAATATCATCAATCAATCAATCAATCAATCATTCTTTCACAATTTGATCGAATCCACAACCAATTGCTTTTACGGTCCAACGCTATTATACCACTGCGCCACGATAACCTCATATAATAATATCATGTATTAAATTATTAATCTTTTAGGGACACACACGTATGCGTACTATGTAAGTGCACGTACATAGCTGCGTAAGCGTAAAGTGCCACCTATTCAATTCCCGCCTTTTAGATTTCTATAGTTGGTCCAGTATAATACTATGTACCAATAACACGTATGTATGTAGTCGTGTATGTAGGATAATTGTGGCCTTGAGAAATATACTGTTTTAATGCATGTGGAGTCTTCTTCTTTTTTACTTTCATTTAATCAATAATATCTACATATTACTGTAGTAACTATTTACTGAACTGAAAAAAGGACCAGGTTCCTAAAATCTCATAAATATACATAAAGTTAAAAAAAACATTAGAGATAGAAGAACTTTTAGATATAAAAAAGCAACTATTCCAACATTTTGTCTACTAAATCGTTTTTTTAAAACGCTACATTTGTAACGACCACCAAGTTATAAGGTGGAGGGCAGGACACGGTCAGTGCGCGCGTTCTAAAGAACTGAATAAATCTGCCGCCCAGCGACAAGGTGAATATAAAGAGTCCGCACACTGACTTCCGTGTATGTTGTATAGGGCTGTCAAGTAATATAGGGTAAGATAAGAAAATATTTATATAAGTAGTTTAGTAAGGTGAGTGGTAAGAGAGGCGGGGGGAGACCTCGGTTGACCTTCGAAAACAACAGTATCGACGATACTGGAGGAAGGTCACGTAAAAAGCATGAGGACCCCCCGGAGGGCGTGTATGTAGAGGTTGATGACAGTGGACGAGGCGAAAGAAGTATGCAGGGATCGTAGCGTTTGGCGCTCCTTTCTCTCTGACTACCCCGCAAGGGATACAGCGTGAAGCTAGAGTATATAAATATAAGGTATATGTGACTGCAAAGTAAGCGTTAAGGAAAAACAGAGTGTATTAATACTACTTTTATTGCAAAAAATGGGACCTTCATTAAGTTAAGTGGCAAAAATTTACTGGAACAGGATTTAATTATAAAACTTTTATATTCTGATGAATCATGCACAGTGATCAGTGATCAGTGATCACCGTAGCACAGTGGAACTACGTCTCGCTGCAAATGCGATGGTTGAAGATTCCCACTCGGGATACTGTTATACGCAATTTAGGGTGAAAAATTGAGAACGAACTCTCTGTATTATACGATCTATCTATATATACTAATTTCCCTCTAACTACTCTGTTGTGGGAGAAAAAGTGTAAGTGTTTACTTAATACTTTGCTAAACACATCCTAACTCAAGATTTTTTTTTAGCTTCACACTGTATCCCGCACACAGTAGGGTAGGCAGAAAGAACCTAGTGTTAAGATATTCTGTTCCCCACTCAAGATGCCATCGAATAGTGAAGAATAAAGTGAAATATTATCTAGTTTTCTCTCTCACCAACTAAAATGCTTTAATTGACAGTATTTTTAGTAAAACAGTCTAAAAGTGTGTCTACAGTCAACAAAATAAATACAACTACCTCAAATAACAAGCTTGAGGCAACCCTATTCGCAAAGCAGACCGGCCACCGTGAAAGACGAGGTGATCATAAAGGCTCGCTCATGTTCTTACATAATAACATTCTTCCCGAGGGAGCTTCTAAACATGTCCACTATGAAACTAAGTTATGCTGACAAGTGAAATTCAAATAAATATTTGCATTTTTAGCTTCCCTTTGATACAGCAAATACGTTTTCAGGATTTATCTGACGTGAAATTTAATGTATGTGTTAGATTTTATAAGATATATCTTAAGATTTCAATACTTTTTATAATATAGTACTTGAAATGTTTATTTTTTTCATTATATTTTATTTAATTTGTAACTTGGTACCGTTTTCGCAGGAATTTCGGGAAATCATATCTTAGTGCTCTCTCTTACACTGACAAAGAAAGAACCTATATGCAAGTTTTAATTTTCTACACTTATAATAGTTATTTTAGCTGTCAGTTGTAGTTTGTTAGTTATTAACATATAGGTAAGTTTTAGTTATATTTTTTATTTCTTTACCCTTATTAGTTTACCCTCGTAATGTTTTGATTATAGGTGAAAAATGAAAAAAAAAATTAATTGTTTTGAAGCTAATTTCCATTTTATTAATATATTTTTTACAAACAACATACTAAAACGCCTCCATTGCTTTATCCTATAGTATATCGTATTTATATATCTAAGCAGATTTATGTGTTTTCGTAGCGGGGTAGTCAGGACCTAGTGTCAAGACATTCTGTTCTCCACTTTCCTCGAAATCTAGACATTGTATATTGAATGGCGGAACTTAACGCCGCGCTTTATATTTATTTACCATTTCCTAGTGGAAATCGAACCCACAACAGTAAACATTATTTATATCTAAATTCATATATCTCCACACATTTCTTAGTCCAATGCAAGGGAGGGACAGGAAATGGTCAGCAGAGACAAACTCGCGCGACACGCGTCATAACGCAGGTTCGGGATAAAGCAGTTGAAATGAAAAATGTACGGCGACTTTCTTTACGACCCTACTACGTTATGTTTTGCATCCTTGTAAAATAACTACTTTGTATGTATGTATGTATGTGTATGTATGAACTATATTATAACTTCTGCATTGCAGTTACTTTGTCATTTAATTTAAAAAAATACTTTTTGCGTCGATTGTTAAATATATAGGTTAAGCTGTTATAATAGTGGAGCCAGTCGTGGCGTAGTGGTACGAACGTGTGACTGTAAACGACTGGTTGTGGGTTCGATTCCCACTCGAGGAGGGGAAATATTTAATATTTCCATTTTCTTTGTATCAGAGGTAATTTTTACCAGTTGACACACAATTCCTCTGAATTCGGCGGAAAGTGAGGAACAGAGTGTCTTAACACTAGGTTCCTTCTGCCTCCCCTGCTGCGAGCGGTATACAGCGTGAAGCTAAAAAACAAAAATCCATGAAACCAAGTCATTGTACAACAAGTATTTATACAAGTTTTCATCGCAAACTGGACACTGTTACGCTTGAAAGAAATAATTTGACATACAGACATAAAACGAAATTACTCTTGCTACTCAAAAAAACATCTCTGATTTGTACCTACCTACCTTTGCAATAGCTACTAAGCTTGCTAAGCCTTATGACTTTAACATTTTCCTGAATGGATTTCGAAGCCAGGACTTTCGCGAATAGAGTCAGAGTTTTTTGCCTATTCTCGCATAAGCAGAGACTCGGAGAGAATCTAGTATTAAGACACTCCTTTCTCCACTATCCGAGAAGTTGCATATTTAGTGACGATACTCAACGCCGCTCTATGTCATTAGGTGACAGAGCGTAGAAATGAAAATTGAAATATTCCCCCGAAGTGGAAATCGAACTCACATTCAACGTCTTTCAGTCAAACGTCGTTCCACTGCGTCACGACGGCCTCGATATATCTATTTGAAGTTGACAATCAGCTTTTTCTCTATAGTGTTTGTTACAACTGACACACTTTATCAAGCAAAGCATATCGTCAGTCCCGTTGATCGGATTCTTTACGCTCGATAAGCTAAAAACGAACGTTCTTTGAATGTCGTGGTGGTCGAAATCTTTAGATATTTAAAACTATAATTTGTAACGTAATATATAATATTACATAAGCAAATGAAATTAACTGTAAGAAATACAAAACGTGTGACCGAGTGTACTAACTCACTAAAATAAATTGAAAAAAAATTACAAACAGAAAAAAGAAAAAAGCTGAAAAGTACACGGAACTAGAGTCTGTGGCGTTTAAAAAATAAAGAGAATAAAAAATAGAAATACATAATACACGAAATCAAAAATATTTTCATAATTTAAAAGTATGAATGTTAATAGCACAGCAAATTGTAAACATAATGATTACGGGTCCGTTTCCCAATCGAGGATTAATTATACATATAAAATCTATTTTCTCCCTTTTACTGAACCCAAAAAATCACGGCAATGATATCCACGATACGGCCTAATGCACAATATTTTAATTTCGGACGGAAAATGGATAACGAAGTGTCTTAAAACTATAATATACTAATAATATAACCAAATAAAAAAATATATTATAAAAGCACAAAAATTACACAAAAATAACATTTAATTTACCTTATACCATCCAAAAGCCCAGTCTAATATGCATTCCGGTCGTCATTCTTGATTTTATTTCAATCACCACACTGTACCGTACCTCCATTGCAGCTCGTTTTATTCTCGCCTCCCGCAATCACACACTTATTCAAACATTTCTCTTTCTAATTTGTTTTTTATAAACAACCCACAGCTATATTAACGAAACGGCATCAAAGGACACGATATTAAAAACTGGACGCAGCGCAGGTGAGGGATGGATTCACTTTTGAGTTTTCGCTTTGCTTTACATTCGTGACCAGTATTTTGTTTATTTAAGCATTTGTTTATTTTACATTGAAGATAAATGATAATTTACTGAGAAATTATGTAAATGGTAATATGTAGGAACTAAATACTGCGTATTGTTAAGCAAGATAAAATTCATCGTTTAAAGCTGACAGAAAACAAAGATTTTTAAGTATACTTCTTTAACTAAACGAACAAATAACTGTACAATGTATTTGTAGACACTTATAGAAATGTACGCAGCAGGATATGAACCTGTTTTGCAAACAGTCCAATCGCTGTTAGCGCTAAGCCATGCGTTCTACATCTGGCCACTACATAACATTTCCTGAATAAAACTTCCTAAATGCGTTGTTCCTAAAAATGTTTTTCAATTTACTAATGTGTAAATAACACTAAACAAAATATTTAAAATACCTTCCAGTGATCAAAAGAACAGACAGTTATATCCCAAAGCCCTTTCTGCCTTCACTTCATAATGCCAATCATGGAAAAACTAATCTATAAACATATTAACTTGCAAATACCATCATAATTCCACCATCAATCCCCTCCCCATAATAATAAGTAAAATTATTTCACAAACTCTACTTACTGAAAACTCATTAGAAGACGCGACAATCTTCATTATTTACCTTAAACTCTAATTAATTCCTTGTCATGGTTTTTACTTTGGCATTTGAGTTATATCTTAAAACCTCTAGAGTGGGATAAAAGATGGGTTTCCCATGAAGTTAGAGTGGAACGAGGATATGTCTCCAGCACCTGATTACCATCTTTTAGCAATTAGTAAAACACACAAAACTCCCCTGGCGTGTTCTTCCCCAGTAGGTGATGCTTAATGTTCTGTCGTAAATTAGTTGAAGTTAGTGCCAAGGTGGGACTGGATTCATTTGAATATGCAAGTTTGGGCACACTGATAAGAGGATTCGACTATTTAAAGACTTGTTTCGATGTATAAACTTACAAAGTTTATGTTTGGAAAGTTTACAAATATTTACAATATTTTGAAGTTTTCAAAATATTTTATTAGGATGTTTTGTCAATTTTTAATCCTGGATCTCTAGATTAGGTCATCTGCAGTGAAATAAAATAATTAAAAATAGCTTTAAGTTAAACTATTATAAAAACCAATGGAATAATTCCTGATTAATCATTAATTTGTGACAATGACACGACAATGATGTGTGTGTAATGTGCTTATTAAGGAAATATTGTTTCACTGCTAATACGTTAACATATGCTTTATCGCCACTTACAATTAATAGACAAAGCACGACGTTAACTTTCGCCACACAAAATATACGTTAATTTGGTTAAAATTGTTTCATTTCAAAAAATCTCGAACTTATTATATGTTATTTTTAACATTAAATTATGTGGAAAATATATAAAAAAGTTAATAATAAATATTCAACTTATAAACATTTAAAATCACTCTTTAAACATATAAAATTCTCATATTAACACATTTTTAATTAAATTTATCGTTTGTAACCGCCTTTGGGGTAAGCCGATCTTTACACGAATAAATTGTGAATTTTCCGTCCTACTAAATGCGAAAAAGTTGAATAACGAAAGGTCGTTGTAATTTTAAAATTCCTCCGAACTCTTTGTGACCGATTCAAATTAAAATGCGATTTGATTGGGAGGTAATTCGATTTGGACCTCCTCCTTAGGTTCGATGGCCTTTATGAAGGCCTAGGATATTACAAAATTAGTATGCGTCATAATACTGTGAGATTATAGTAGCAGGTTCGATTTCCACCTTGTAAAATGATTGTTCAAAAATTATTTTAAATGTGAAAACAAGAAAGCTTTGACTTAAAATCTCCCATTCAATGTTATGAATTCGAACAGAAAATGGAGAATTGAGTGTCTTAACAAGTTGGTGTCTCTCCAGTAGAATTTTGCGACTCAGCCCTAAGCAAAATATAATTTTGAGACACTAAACCCAATTGTACAAAACGTTACATGTTCCGAATGTGCAACCTACAATTTTATCAGGTCAGAAAGGGCCTACTGTTAAGATACTGCGTTCTTCACTTTCCCCCGCAAATCAATTACGTGTTGAGTGGCGAAACTCGACCCGCGATTAGTTTTTTTGAATGAAAATACTAAATGAAAGTTTTAATGGTGGCCAGTCGTGGCACAGTGGCAAAAGCGTGTGACTGTAAACGTGTTGTGGGTTCGATTCCCACTCGAGGAGTGGAAATATTTAATATTTCCATTTTCTTCGCTCTGGTGTCGAGGCAAAGCGCGGCGTTAAGTTCCGCCACTTAACACGCAATGCCTCCGAATTCGGCGGAAAGTGGGGAACGGAGTGTCTTAACACTAGGTTCTCTCTGCCTACCCTGCTGTGTGCGGGATATAGCGTGAAGATAAAAAAAAATATATTTAATATAAACATTCCCGCAAGTGGGAATCGAAACTAGCGTTTACAGCCACACGCTTCCCAACAGAGCCACGATGGCCTCTGTTAATAAATATCTATAATATTATTTTTTTTGTTTTTTAGCTAATCATCACTTTTATTTTCAGATACCCCATTTCGGTTAATATTATACTCGTAGATATTTAAATTTTATTTCTAAGTTATATATATTGCAACAAATAAAAAAATGCTATTGAACTTTCATTTTTTATCCAGATAACTTAAGCATAAATAAAGTAGGAAACACGTTCACTGGCATTTCGGATATCATAAAAGATCTATTATAATGGTGATATCGACCCGCACACCTCGCTACTTGAAACATGGCTCTCGTGCTCGAAATTGGGGGAAATGCAGCGCATAATGCTGGGTAGCGTTGGGATACGAAATTTTGGATGAGTTTTGAATGTAGTTTTAAGTATACGTATTTGTTATATAATTAATAGATATAATTAAATTAAATTAAATTAAATAGCTTCACGTTGTATCCCGCACACAGCAGGTTAGGCAGAGAGAACCTAGTGTTAAGACACTCCGTTCCCCACTTTCCGCCGAGTTCGGAGGCTTGCGTGTTAAATGGCGGAACTTAACGCCGCGCTTTACCTCGACACCAGAGCGAAGAAAACGGAAATATTAAATATTTCCACCCCACGAGTGGGAATCGAACCCACAACCCATACGTTTACAGTCACACGCTTGTGCCACTTGGCCACGACTGGCCACAATTGATAAATATGATTAGTAATATTATATACATAATATTTAAAAAATAGTTTAGAAATTGTTTTTTACACCGAAATTTGTAATATCCTTTCCTCTTCCTATCCTGTTCCTATTTCTATATATAAAATAATGATACAAAAGTCATGTTATGTTTGATGATGTTGTATTTGCAAATTTCTTATGGTAGAAATTAATTCCTGCTAATCAATGAAATAATTAATTTATTTATATTATAAAGAACAATAACAATATATAGTTATCAATTCAATATTTATTCATATTACTTTTTTAGCTTCCCGGTCGTTCCTGCATAACATGTCATGAATCATGTTCATGAATATTGAAGCGAAACTCAACGCTGTGCTTATCTGTCTGTTGTCTGTTCATACCTTCGTGCCAACAGGTGAAGAAATAAAAAGTAATTTAGAACCATAATTTCCCCGAACGGGAATCGAAACCAACATTCTTCTATACAGTGAACGTAATAATAATTCGTAACATTCTCTAAACCACTAAAAACAATTAAAAAAAACCGCATCCATACACATCCATACAACCAGTCTTTACCTTTTTATCTTCGACAATGCCACTCGATATGATTGCCCCGAGCCGAGGGGTAAAGCGTTTAGACGCCCGCGGCATGTTTGACCGACAGATGTATGGCCCATACATTCAACTACTCGTAGTTTTTTGTTTGAAAAATTGAAAATTATTTGGACACTTGAGTTTTTATTCATATAGACTCGTCCCAGGGAGACTGAGGTGGGGTTATTATTGAAATTTATAATTACATACGCTCCTGTAGTTGTCCGAGGGCTGTCCGTGTGGAGGGCACTTAGCATACGGTGTAACTTCTAAATTTTATTTATTATTATCATTTAAAGTGATTTTTTGCAAATAAGTCAGAAATATTAAGGCAATAAGAAGCTTAATTCAAATTTAATTGATATTAATAAATAAGTAACATTTAAGTTACTGTATATTATGTAAACACGTAAACTTTATTAATATTTGATAAAAAATATATTTTAATTTTAAATTTTAACTCTTGTAAAAAGATATATGATACAAAGATTATAAAAGCATTGGGGTAAAGATCGAATGGCCATTAACGTTATCTAATTAAAATAATTAATAAATAAATAAAATTTTAAAGCTATATCAAGCAATTATTCAAAAAGTATACAATCTAAGTTATCACTTTAATATTGGAAATATAATAATAAAAACAAAAAGCTCGAAGTAAAGCGCGGCGTTAAGTTCCGCCACTTAACACGCAATACCTCCGAATTCGGCGGAAAGTGGGGGAACGGAGTGTCTTAACACTAGATTCCGTCTGCCTACCCTGCTGTGTGCGGGGTACAGCGTGAAGAAAAAACAAGGACATTTTTACAAAAAGTATAAAAACTTGAACGCCCTCTGCTGCGTTCAGACACACTAAACTAAAGAGATGCTAATAACTATAAAAGTATAAAAATTGTAATTCGCGTATAAGAATTAAGCAACGTAAGCCGGATGTAGAAGGTATCGCTTAACGATTAGAACATAAATACACCTTTCAAGAAGCGTGGGTTCAAACCCCTCTTCCCAAATTTTTATACGTTCCCCCAAAAAAAAAAAAAATGACATATCCTGTATATAACCTGTAATAAACATAAATATATACCTAAATATGTAAATAGCCTGTTAAAAACATAAAAAATAATATACCAACCATTCAAATATAACCAAAGCCATCCACGAAACGTAAAGTTATCGAAAATGAAACTGGCAAGCGCACCTGATCTCGAATTAGTAGGTGTTTGCACGGACAGACAGACTACAAACTTGATTATAGTACCTCCATCAACATTGATTGATGAGAGCCCAACTGCTTCTTAACTCGCAGTCAATTTTAACTTTATACCTTGTTTGCTCGTTTGGCCACTGGGAATATTTTCCTTTTTAATTTGTAAAAGATGTGCTTTTTGGGATTCCGTATTAAAAATAATATTTTTTTTAAATATTTTATCCTGTTTTTTTTTTTACTAAAATATATCTTCTGTCTATGTAAAAGCTTGAGGCTAACATAGTGCAGTGGGACAGTGTCTGACTATTATCTTAGGTTATGGATTCTATTGCTGGGTAACGCAGCGGTTAGTAGAACGCATGGCTCAGTGGTGAAAGCGCCTGGACGGAATTCAGCAGGCGCGGGTTTGAATTCAAATTTTTATACGTTTTCTTTAAATGTCTTTTTCAAGTCAGAACGATATTGATGCCGTCACTTAATACGCAACGTCTTTGTTTCGGGCAAAAAGTTAAGAACGGAGCACCTTAACACTAAGTTTTCTTTTACTACCCTGCTCTCCCTGCGAAAAGAGTAAATATTATAATAATAATATATAATAATATTATAATTACGAAAAAGAAAAAAATATAGATATTAAGATGTGGGTACTATAAAAATAGTAACTTAGAGGTAATTTACAATTGCACAAAGAAAAACAACATTATATATATATGCATAGGCTTGACCTGCTAGTTACACAGCCATCTTCAGTAATTAGAGTCTCATTAATCAGGCACAAGTGGCGCTAATGAGCCCACTGAAATTTAACCTAACTGCGTTACGTTTGGTGGTTTACTATATGTCCTAACACTAAATTAGTCCTTGGTGTTTAGGATATATTGATTTTAAGTCTTTATTTTGAAGATAAAATATAGCAAAGATTATGATATTCAGTTCATTTATATAGTTATGATACTTCGAACGTCCCTGTGGAATACAAGTCACTTAGCCAATGTCAAGTTTTATTTTGAAAAGGTTAATAAACAAGGATGTTTATTAAGTAACTAACCTACTAAAAATTTGTCATTTTTATGTAAGGGCATGATTTAACTATTGTTTTATATATTTTGACTTGTATTATAAAAAAAATATTAAAAATTTCCTAAAATTCTGATCGTTTTATAATATTTATTTAAAAAACAAACAATATATCGACGTTATGAATTTATTGTGGCCTCTTAAAAGATTTATCGAACACTCGATAGTCATTGGTTAAAACACCGCTGTTTGTATCAAATCACTCAACAACTAAATCGTGTATCTAAAATCATTTTTTTTCCTTCCACCGATTTTCCTACCTATAACACTGAAATGTATGTAAATCTAAAAAATACCAGTTGTTTTATTATGAGGTAGGCAACGTGTACCTTGAACAAAGACACTCTGTTTTCCACTTTCTGTCTAATTATAAAATCCTTTTTAGTTGAGGACAAAAATAATATCGATATAAAAATAAAATTTTACACATTACAATTTATCCACGCAAATAGTTCATGAGTTAACGTTCAATTTCACCCTTGCACCGACTGTACTGTAACGACCCCCTCTAATAAATAACACATAAATCATACCTATATATTGAGATTTTATCTAACAAACATTTGGAAACACATTACGATATTATAAAGACATTTATAAGTTGTTAAATTTTCGTCCCCAAGAGATTTTTTCCTTGGAAAAGAATTATAATGTTGTTGTACCAAATAATATTAGCATTTTAATTTGATTATTGCAGTAAATGAACGTAAAACTTAATTTGTCTAGACTAGTTAATTCTGCCTATAAAGTTATATTATCATCATTCTATAGGTATATTAACTGTATCTGTATAACTAAATAAGGAATAAACCTACGCATATATATAAAAAAATAAAATGTTATTCATATATGTGAACAAAGTGGTCAGTCGTGGCGCAGTGGCACAAGCGTGTTACTGTAAACGAATGGTTGTGGGTTAGATTAAAACTCGAGGGGCTGAAATATTTAATATTTCCATTTTCTTCGTTCTTGTATCGAGGCAAAGCGCGGCGTTAAGTTCCGCCACTTAACACGGAATGCCTCTGAATTCGGCGAAAAGTGAGGACCGGTGTGTTTTAACACTAGATTCTCTCTGCACACCTTGCTATGTGCGGGATACAGCGTGAAGCTAAAAAACATATGTAAATAATATGTCTGTGGAGTGTCTGTTTGTAATATTAAAATAACCACTTTTTACACATATGCGTATGCACATGGTACGCATACCAAAACAGTATTTTTTTATACTTTTTCCGTCAGTCTGTCTGTCTGGTTATTCGGGCTAATCCTTGGAACTGCTATATCGATTGTTTTTTTTTTTTTTTTTTTTTTTCCCTCCTTTTATACTGCAATCTATCTTTTTTATTTTAGCGATATTCAGCAATAGTTTTGTTCACGTTGTTATAAGGTCTTGTACGATGCCCTTCCAATGACTAGCTCGCATATCGATTGTGACGTGACTTTTATTGGCTAATATAACTTAGGCTACTTTTACTTTCAGAAATATAACTATTTTTTTAAATTTCACGCGGACGATGCCGTGGCACGGCTAGTGTTTATTATAAGAGGTGTAAGACTATTTAATTCTGGATTTATAAAATTTAATTGTTATTAAATATTTATATTAATAATATAGATGTTTGAGTCTATATAAATTATGACATGGACATAGAATTTTTATTTTAAAGTCAGCTAAATTGTATCAGGAAAGAAAAAACGATTTGATAATTTAAACTTAAAAATGCGTGAAACACACACATATACATATATGCATAGCATATAATTTAGTATATCAAAACAAAACATTATCTTGCAGTTTTCCTCGCATAGCAAACTTGAAAAAACGACATGTTAAGACACTACGTTGTCCAATTTACCAAAATCACCAAGCTTCGAATCATTGTATTTTGTATTGAATGGAACACAACGCCACGCCTTATCTTATCAGATATCCTATCACCCTAACATCAAACGTATATCCTATACCTTTTAAAGATATATTTAAAATAAAAGAACAAATAGTAATGTAATTACGAATGCGTTAATTGCATCGCAGATCGGCGTTCACGGTCACCACATCAAAGAGTTGGGGCGCTCCCCTCCCCGGTCAGCCCTTGTGTCAAAATAAAGCTTATACTACGAAATAGTGTGCGATATATATTTTTTTATTTATGGTAAAGTTACTTTAAAATATTTGAAATATGTGAGTTTAAATGCTGTTATATTTTAATTTTCAAAAATTGGGTGTTAAATTTTTTTTTTTAGGTTAGGTCACAAGTTTAGCGTTCAACTGTGCCATTTTGCACGTAATCTTCTACAATAATAAAATGAACAGTGCTACTATTACTGAAAAATTACTATAATATCAATCAATTTACGATTAATAAGAGAAAGTTAATTCAGAATTTTATTCTGACTTTCATTTAATAAGTTGGTCTTAATATAAAGTTTTTTCTTTTAGTTTCACGCACTATCCCGCACACAGCAGAGTATGCAGAGTATTTATAATATTCTCCTTCCCGCATATTGTAATATCAATAAGTATTACAAAATGCGTAAAAGAGGAAAATGGAATTTAAGAATTTATTTGACTAAGATTAAAATATTGAATTATATTTCCTATTAATACGCCAAAAACTTTTTACCCTCTTTTCGATTAGGTATTATGTAGAGGGCCATTTTTTTTTATAATGGTTGACTTTACAAAGACATTAAAGCAATAAAATATTTATTATAATCAATATAAAGCAAAACATAGTTTTAGAAAACGCATAAAAATTGAGAATCACGCTGTACTTGTATTACTGTTTTTATACGTTTTCTAAAAATATATATTTTTTTAATTTTGTAAGTGTATAAATAAGACTTTAAATTGTTAAAAGCACTATATACATATTATCATTAATTATAAAAGAGTCATAGATGGCAAGACAACACATGTTTTACGCGTCATCAAGGTTACTACTTTCCATTATAGTCAACCAGTAAAATAAAACAAAATCAAATAACTTATTACGAAAATATAATCTTTTGAATACAATATGTACCGCAGCTACAATTTTCGTGTATAGTTTAGAAGGGACGGTGGATACCTCGCAGAATCGCGATTCGACACCTGAGCACACTGCACCCCTGCCAAAGCTAAATGCTAGCTTAGTATGGCATGTGATTCTGCTTACAGAAATAATAATTAAGTAGTTTTATATGAATTTGTTATAATATAAATTTGAGTGATGAGAGAGTAGTAGGAAAGATAGAGGGAAATCTCAGTTGACCTTCGAGAATAAAGTGTTCGATGAAAATGGAGGAAAGTCAAGAAAAAGCATGGTGACTATCTCACTAGAGATTTCTTTATAACAGTTTTTTTTTCTTCTTTATAATACATTTTTGTTAGCTTCACGCTGTATCCACTCCTCGAGTGGGAATCGAAACTATAACATAACATACAACAGAATAATATATTTAATATTAAAATATACATATCTAATTTAAAGTTTCGTGAAATATTCAAATAATTGCGATAGTTCTTGGGATAAATTTATCTAATAGCATAATTTTTTTTTTAGCTTCACACTGTATCCCACACACAACAGGGTAGGCAGAGGGAACCTAGTGTTAAGACACGTCGTTCCTCACGCACCGCCGAATTCGGAGGCATTGCGTGTTAAGTGGCGGAACTTAACGCCACGTTTTGCCTCGACACCAGAGCGAAGATAATGGAAATATTAAATATTTCCACTCCTCGAGTTGGAATCGAACCCAAAACAGTCATTTACAGTCACACGCTTGTGCCACTGCGCCACGACTACGACTGGACTGAGATTAAAATAAACCCAATCCCATAATTTACCATACACATAGTTTTTAGTACACATATACATTTTTTGTAGCTCACTCCATACAACTGTATCCACTTTTAAACAGATTCGATCACCGTACCACATTAGGTGAGGGTGGACAGAAAAACCGTAGTAGAAGCGATTACACGGCATCTGTCGCTCTGAGCCTGGACGCTTCAATTTATGTTGATTGGATTCACATTTAAAGCCAGTGGTAAAATTTACTATTTTGCATATATGTATACCTATATTGATATTTTTGATATTTTATATTGAACATTGGAAAGAAAAGGATTTGAACCTGTAGCTATTGGATGTCTTTTTCGTTTGTTATTTATTATTTTTATTATTAAGGTCTGGTAACAAACAAATCGCAGTTTTAAGGTACGGCACCTCACATTGTGGATTAAGAGGCAATTTCCCTACAAGGTACTACTAAAAGTAATATTTTTTAATTAGATTTTTTTTAGGTTAATTACAGTCTCAAGATACTCCATTCGCCACTTTCCGTCTAAAATCGAGACAATGAATAACACTGAATAACACAATGAAAATTTAAATAGTCCCACGAGTGGGAATCGAACCCACGGCCATTGCGTTTACACTTACTCATTGACATTTGGACACTGATACGTACATACGTTTTACTATAGTTTTAACACAAATTCCTTAATGGACTTTAAATTGTTATTATAAAACTACTAAATGTAAGAGATAATATTGCTTAAAAAATACACAAATGAAGGAAACTTAAGTCTAATCTAGTTACACCTTGTTTAAAGCTAAAATTCTTTTAATCGAGATCTACCTATAATTTCTCATATTTATATACATAATATTATATCCTATACAAATACCAACATATATTAAAATCTACCATTATCGTGGAAGTAATCACAAAATCCTATCGACTGGACTGCCCCCCGGCTTTGTTTGGTGGAGTGCAATAATTATAACGCTACACGTGGGGTGAAACAAAACCGTGTCGGTGGAATGGCGGAACTATGGAATGCAGTCTAAGCTGGAGTGTAAAAGCTTGTAGGCTATACGAAAGTTGGGTAATACTTTGAAATTTTTTTGCATTAGAAATGCATGTTTATATTATTTTTTATGTGCCAAAAATGTGTTTGTCTAATCATGAGCCAAACATGAGAAATGCAAAATAAATTTATAATAATCGTTGCCCCAATTGAGAATCAAACCCACAACCAATCGTGTTTACAGTCAAACCTTGCCTTACTGCGCCACGAGAGTCTCTTGATGCTGATTTTTTTATATAAAATGAATGAATAAGACATTTAAAGAAAACGCATAAAAATTTGAATGCAGCAGGATTCGAACCCGCGCCTCCTGAATACCGTCCAGGCGCTACCACTGAGCCATGCGTTCTACTATCCGCTGCGTATATGCTATTCTTATACGCTTTATTACAACTTATTTTTCGTTGTTAAACGTATAACATTTTTTATTCATTTTCTTTAAATGTCTTTTTGAATTTTCCGCAGTGTGGAATAACACTAAAAAAAATGTTTAAAAAAAATGAATGAATGTTAAAGGTTATTTTTGATATTTATCTAGGTTAAGCGGTAAATATCGTTTCTTTTTCTTTATCTTTAAGGAAATCAATTGTTATATATTGAATATACAATATAAAAGTCCATCTTTTAATATTAAATATATAAAAAAAATCATTACCGACTTGTCTTGAGTGGCCAGTCGTGGCCCAGTGGCACAAGAGTGTGACTGTAAACGACTGGTTGTGGGTTCGATTCCCACTCGAGGAGTGGAAATTATATTTCCATTTTCTTCGCTCTGGTGTCGAGGTAAAGCGCGGCGTTAAGTTCCGCCACTTAACACGCAAGCCTCCGAATTCGGCGGAAAGTGGGGAACGGAGTGTCTTAACACTAGGTTCCCTCTGCCTACCCTGCTGTGTGCGGGATATAGCGTGAAGCTATATATACATTACCGACTTAGTAGGACAACAGTCACTACTGACATTTAATACAACACTCGATAATTATGAAGATAATAAACAAATACAAAGGAAAAAGAATAAGTTATCTGTTTTATGTATACTTCATAATTCAAGAACTGAACTGAACTGAAGAAAAAAATTGTATTCACAACCAAAATTGTGAAAAATACAGCAAGTATCAAAATGCATCAAAAATCTACGCTATTCATATTATGACATATTACTTTTGTTAAATACTCTTGTGTATATCATAAAAATAACACAGGAAGAACAAAAACATATGATATTAACGAAAATGAAACGCACCTATACGTAGCGCTCATATAAGCATTACCATACCTGACCCTCCTGGCATCAAGCCAAGCTAGGGTTGCCAACAGTTGTATAATACAAAGTTTATAATTCGGCACTATGTACTATATAATGTTGAACAAATACAGAGATCAGTCGTGGCGCAGGGGCACAAAGTGTGACTGTAAACGCGACTGGTTGTGGGTTCGATTTCCACTTGAAGAATGGAAATATTTAATATCTCCATTTTCTTTGCTCTGGCGTCGAAGTAAAGCAGAGTGTTAAGTTACACCACTTTACACGCAATGCAGAATTAGGCGGAAAATGGAGGACGGAGTGTCTTAGCGCTAGGATTCTATCAGCCTACTCTGCTATGTGCTTATACAGCGAAAATACAGCTAAAAAAAGATATATCACGCGAAAATATTATTAATATTTTGTACAATGTTTATATTTTGTAATACTAAGAATCAGATTTCACAATTGTCGAACGCACGAAAGTTTTATTGAACAAAATATTGTTAACCAAGACAGACAAATACAGTAAACAAATAGTAGTAGTCTTTCTAAAAAAATAAATAATTAAACATGAGTTTATTTATTGTTATTCTTATAAAATACTATATTTTTGGAAACTAGCTTCATTTTTTTTAACTTTTTAAAAAAAAAGTACTATGAATATCCAGCCAAAGAAATGTTGGCAACCCTAAGCCAGACCCAATAAAACTAGCTATAAATACTAAATTATCTATTGTTATGCGTAGGCTGCGAGTAATGGCTATTCATTAATGTGTTTAATTTGTTGGTGACATTTTTTGCTTTAGTGGTACTAGGTTCAAATTTAGTTCTAAACTAGTTTTAGGTCTTTGCATATGCATATATCTATTGTGACCAGTCGAGGCCCAGTGGCACAAGCGTGTGACTGTAAACGACTGGTTGTGGGTTCGATTCCCACTCGAGGAGTGGAAATTATATTTCCAATTTCTTCGCTCTGGTGTCGAGGTAAAGCGCGGCGTTAAGTTCCGCCGCTTAACACGCAAGCCGGAAGCGGAGTGTCTTAATACTAGGTTCCCTATGCCTACCCTGCTGTGTGCAGGATATAGCGTGAAGCTAAAAACAAAAAAAAAAAACACATATATAATTAGGTACATATATTTTTTAAAAAACGTATAAACATTTGAACTCACCTGGATTTACTAGGTTCATTTTCCTAATTTAATTTCCTGAGCGTGTGAATAATGTTAAAACCATTACGTTTTAACGCTTGGAGAGAACCTAATGTTAGGATAGTCTGTTCTCCACTTTCTGCTCGAAAGAGAGTCATTACGTGTTCAGTGGCGGAATTACGCCGCATTTTGTTTTGTCACCAGAACTGAGAAAGAAAATACTAAAGTAATTAATCATTTCCCGATTGAAAATCGAACCCATAACCACCGATTCCCCATATTTTCTTTTTTTTTTTACAATTCAATTTATACCACTACCGACATAAGGTCTGTACCTTTTTTTAAAATAATATTTCTTTTATATATAAATTCCTTTTTTCGTTAACAATATCAGAGCTTAAAAATAAGCTAGCTTTAACTAAGTTTATAAAATATACCATATATAAGAGAGTCCAGTTTTCTTTAGTTTTTCAATATTAATCTAATCTCTCAGGAGTCCCGATACTTACAAACTACTCTTCCACTTGCAGTAATAAGAGACATATTAACATACATTAAAACCTAATATCTACATACAATTCCATTTAAAACACATTCTCGGTACACGAACTACACGAAACACAAGTAACTCGACTCCATTTGGTCGTAAAACATCTATTTTTGCGTTCGCGAGAAAGCCAGGTGTGTAGCCGAAGCCGGCATGTTAATTGTAAATGCAGTAATACGTGCTCCAAAATGATTTTCCAATTAGGGGGGTAGGACTATAAAAACACTGGGACTTGCGAATGTAAATAATATGTTATATTTAGAGACCGGCTGCGCACCTGGCCTCGGTTGAAATACGGATAAAGTTATAACCGGGATAGCTTTGGTTTGGCCATTATATTTCTTTTCCTTTTTAACTTTATATATGAAGCCATGCTGGTAAAGTGGGAGGGTGACTGTATATGTGATTGGTTGTAGGTTTGATTCTCAGTTGGAGAAATTATTGTTTTTAATTATTATTTTGTTTTATCTCTTTGGTATTTAAGATGAAGCGCAGTGTTTGAGTATTGCCACTTTATACGCAACGTCTCGAATGAAAAATTTGAACGTAGCGGAATTCGAACTCGCACCTCTAAACGATAAGCCATGCGCAATAGATACATATAGCTGTGTTAAACTCTCACATGATTATTATATAAGATTTTTTATACGATTTCCAAAATGCTTTTCCAATTTCCTAAAATCACGAATAACAATTAAAAATTTGAATTTAACAATAATTTTATTTAACATTATATCAAATGTCTACTAAAAAACATTTACTCTGCGCAAGAATCGAATCGACACTTCCCATATGCATTCCAACAATTCTTTACTAAGAACATTTAAATTTAGAGAGCGGTGTGCGCACCTGGCTTTAAGTGCGTCTACGGATACAGTATCGGTATATTGTTGGAAGTTATAATCGGGGACTTGGTTTTGTTATTATATTATAGACAGTACAATATTTAAATGTAAAAGTATGCGGTAGGATGCAAGAAGAAGATAAGATTTTTAACAAGTTTTAATAAGTTTTTTTTATGAATTTGAATTATATTTACAGAAAACGTTGTTTATATTCCATTCTTCTATTTTTTTTTTAATTTCACGCTGTATCCCGCATACAGTAGGGTAGGTGGAGGGCACCTAGTGTTAAGACACTCCGTTCCTCACTATTCTTTTATTATTATTCTATTCTTACACTCTCAAAGGCCGTCGTGGTACAGTTACTGCGTCGTGGCACAGTCTTGACTGTAAACGTAGGTAACGATTGGTCGTAGGTTTGATTCCCACTCGGAAGAATGATTTATTGCTCCACTTTGATAAGAAGGCACAGTTCGCTGTTAAATTTGGCCATTAAAGGAACAATGTTTGGAGAGTTGAGACGGGAAGTGGGAAACTCTGTGTCTTGGCACTCTGAGTTCTGAGACTATTTTTCTATGCGAGAGAGCAAGAAGAGTTTTTTTCTGTATTCTAGGCTAGAGCCCATATACACTAACACATGTTGCGCTTTCCATCGATATAACCAAAACAGTTTAAATAACAAGACTTCCCAAAAAGAGAAACCGACAAAATCAAATATGTAACTTTAAACATATTTTCTTTATATACCTAAGAATTTTTATTTTAACTTCACGCTGTATCCCGCAGAGGAGGAGAGGGAACCTAGTATTAAGATACTCCGTTCCCACTTTCCGCCAAATTCGGAGGCATTGCGTGTTAAGTGGCGGAACTTAACGCCGCGCTTTTACCTCAACACCAGAGCGAAAAAATTGGAAATATTACATATTTCCACTCCTCGAGTGGGAATCGAA
The DNA here is from genome assembly GCA_019049465.1 of Dryas iulia moderata. Lineage (NCBI taxonomy): Eukaryota > Metazoa > Arthropoda > Insecta > Lepidoptera > Nymphalidae > Dryas > Dryas iulia. Next base: position 15,811,771 of record CM032424.1, on the reverse strand, counting down.
CCCACAACCAGTCGTTTGCAGTCACACGTATGTGCCACTGCGCCACGACTGGCTCCGACACCTAAGTTACCTAAGATAGTTTGTGGATTCAAATTCGTTCGGAATCTCTCAACTCTAACCACATCAATTACCTTTAATCTCGTATATTTAACATTAAAAAAATTTCAAATATCCACGAAACACAGAGATAACACAATTATCCACTCTAAAAGGTAAACGTAAAAGTAAACTTGTTAGAAAATTATAATTTTTGCCCAAGTACAATGTAATTACATTCTTATCTCTAAAGACTTTTCCTTTTACCGCACCTAACTCCACTTTATCAGGTGAAACTTTTGCGTAGCAAATTGAAAATTTTACGAGAAACCCCAAGGAATTAATTGCGTTATCAAATATTAATGTATCTTGCCTCTGGTTTAATTGATAATTTTGAGTAATATCTTAGTTTGAAAGTATTGACGGTGTATTCATTTGATGTTTTATTTAATTTTATTGGATGGTGTGATCTCTGTATTTTATTGAAGGTATGTGTTGTGAAAGAAGTAGTGACCCGGTCATTTTCTGCTTTTTTAGAGCACCTGTATCCTGAAATATTAGAATACAATATTTTTCTCGTTTATTAGTACAAAATATTTTTTTTTTAACATGGAGTGTAAAATTTGCAGCCTGGATGTAAATTGTTGTTGTTGTCAATTTGTTTTGTCAAATTGTTGTTGTTGTCGTTGTGAAAGAAGTAGTGATCCAGTCATTTTCAGCTTTTTTAGAGCACCTGTATCCTGAAATATTAGAATACAATATTTTTCTCGTTTATTAGTACAAAATATTTTTTTTTTAACATGGAGTGTAAAATTTGCAGCCTGGATGTAAATAGCTGAAATCTAGAAATTAATTTATTATACTACTGCAATTTGTTTCCTGCACTGGTTCCTGTGTTGACATGATATCTTGATTATCAATTTCAAAATAATATAAAATGCAAATTAAAGAAGTATATGTATATCTTTTTAATTGTTACACCAAAAAACAGCTTCAGATTTTTACTTACATAGCAGTGTATTCAGAGAATGTTTATTTGACAATAGACTAAAATCGTTCCGTTCTCCATCCGCTATTTGTCCGAAATCGAGACATTCTGTGTTGAGAGCCCAAAAAGAGACTAAACGCTGCACTTAGTCTTGTACTTAATAAAAATAAGAAATGAAAAAAAAAGAGTATAACAGACCTCATAAGTACACACTGATAAAAAAATAAAATTTCCATAAAAACAACACTTGTGGACATTCACGTACATATGTATTTCATTTAGTTTTGTACAAATATATGCACAAATATACAAAACAAAAACCAATAGCACCAACCAATTCCATTTGTCCTCAACCCAATACAATTAGACAGCTATCATTCACACCTGATTTAAACGCGATTACGACGAACAGACTCGCAAAGCACGCAATACTGAAGACTCGATCTGACCGAACCGTGGGTTCACGATGAAAACATCGTGGGCATGTCGTAAAAAGGAGTTGGGAACGCCAGAACGTTGCCGGTATGTGACAATGCATACGACGGCGGCATAGTGGACTTGCGATTTATGATTGTATGGCCGTTCGAAAGGTGAGCCCTGAATTAGATCGTTATTCATTCAGTAAATTGGCTTTTGTTGGTGTATAATTGATTGTTCTTTATGTGTATCTTTAAGTGTAACCAGAGGAGTCATCGTGGGATGATGGGACGGTGGTTAATTGTAGATTTGATGGTAGTGGGTTTGATTTCCATTCGGAAGAATGATCGGGAGAATGTAAAATATTTAAATTATTTTTGTGCTTAAGGCAAAGCGCAGCATTGAGTTCTATCAGTCAATACGCAAATGTGTCGATATTAGACGGAAAGTGGAGAACAGAGTGTATTGACGCTAGATTTTCCCTCACTAAGCCTGAAAATCATATTTTTTCATACAGGGAAATATGTAGAAAAACGCGGTATTTCCACATCTGTTGATAATAATTATTTAAAAAATGTTAATTTTAATAAAGGTTTTACATATAAAATGAATGAAATTTAAAATATATTGCGTATATGATATTAAAATAATAAAACAACAGTTCAAATATAATCAAATACTCTAACAAACAAACAGAACTGAAGCAACCCACATTGTTAGAACCAACTCAACACTTCAATTTCAAAACATTTTTAAACACAGGTGTTTTCAAAACATACCTACTGCAAGAAATACATACACAAAATATATAACAAAAAAATCATCACGCTATAATAATAAAATGTAATCAGCGTCCTAATTCCTATGGTAAAATAAATATATGAACGAAAATAAACATCGCTAACGTCCGCTCTGTAAATTACCTGTTAGTTTTACTGAAATGTTTGATGCGTTTGCGCTTGATCGACATCGTGTAGTTACAATGAGTTTTGATACTTGAATTATTATTTTTTTTAGCTTCACGCTGTATCCCGCACACAGCAGGGTAGGCAGACCACCTAGTGTTAAGACACTCCGTTCCCCACTTTCCACCGAATTCGGACGCATTGCGTGTTAAGTGGCGAAACTTAACGCCGCGCTTTACCTCGACACCAAAGCGAAGAAAATGGAAATATTAAATATTTCCACTCTTCGAGTGGGAATCGAACCAGCAACCAGTCGTCTACAGTCACACGCTTGTGCCACTGGACCACGAGTGGCCACAATACTCGAATTATGTTAGACTTTTTTTAATATGAATCGATTTAAGGTCGAAAAGTTGATTATTTTGGGAATTACGTTTTTAGACTGGGTCCTATAGAATTAAAAATAAATAAGCTAAAAGGATCTTATTGCGAAATGTACTAAAAATATAACAATGAATATTTATAATTCAACGAGTCTTATTAAGAACAATAATTCAATATATACCATTTCTTCGAGTATGATTGAGGGAAAGTTCTTTCGCAATTTACTATATACTGATACTAACTCTAAAATGTTTTTATGTCTTTTTTTTATTACAGACATTTATTTATTATTTAAAATATCACTCGCTCAATAAGTAAGTTAAATATGTTTTTTTTTACTAACGAAAACATTCATTTAGCATGAAAATTAAAAACCATAAACTTAAATCCAAACCAAAAAATTAAATCTTTTTAAAATTAAAAACCATAAATAACAAATGAAGATAAACAAATCTCATTTTTTAAAAAAAAATGAAACATTACATATCGCAAGTAAACAAAAAATGAAACAATAATAAATGAATCATCACCTAAAGTTTATTCTCAAAACCAATATTTCGCAGTATTCATAAACCGAAGCCATGTGTTTCTCGTAGCACGCCGCAATTTACCATTACCTGAAAGGTATTTTTATACGGCCATATCTAAAACGTTTAACGCTTATACTGTTTGGCTTCATTACTATCGGTATAGCTTTAAATTTTATTGGTTAAATATCTATTTTAAGACGATTGGTTGGAACAAGGCTTATATTATAAATAAGAGAGAAATTTGTAACAGGTGTATATTGTTGTTAATTTTATAAAGCTTTATGTTTTCTTCTATAGTTAAAGAGAGCATAGTGTTTTTTTTTTTTTTTTTTTTTTTTTTTTTTTATTAAATACTGAAGCTCTACAGACACTCGGTCTCGTATCCTTTTTTTCCTTAATTGTTTTTTGGTTACAAATCTTAAATTACATACTACTCAAAACTAAACTGATGTTTTAAATTAACCTAAGCGAGTATTACATTTACTACTTATGTCTACATTTAAATGAACTATTAATTAACACAATATACAATTTACAAAATTAGCTATATCATAAAATTTGTTGGCGGGAAAAGGGCATGACTGCTATGGACGAGGACGTGACCGTTTCATTTCGGTCTTTTATGGCCATCTTAATGTTGTATTCCACGATTATTCTATTTGTTGCCCCCGTCGCGTTCCGGATTAGCCTTTTGACGGCATCATCTTTGTCATCGCTGTAGTAGTATGTGCAGTTGTCGGTGTGTCGCGAAATTGCTACCACAGCGTGTGGTACGCTATCGTGTAACTGCATTTTCACTGTTTTAAGATTTACTACTACAACGGTTGTGCTGGTAAGACCCTGAGCTTCGTGGATTGTGAGCACCCTCGAGCCATCCTGTCCTCCACATCCCTGGCTGGTCAGGGATTCTTTCTCTTCCTGAGTAAAAGTGAGGTAGAGGGTATTCTTTAGATCTTTTGGAACTGGCGTAGATTTAATATTTTTCATATAAAGGGAGTGCACTACCCTTCTCGAAGAGTATATACCGGGATATACCTCTCTTAGGGCGTAAGCTACGTCCATGGGACTCCTGTGAGTACACGGTAGATCTTGGTCGATGTTGAGGATTTGTGATGGTCTATGATAGAACATCTCAAAGAGGTTGTCTCTGTGTATATAGGGTATCTGGTTTACATCTCTAATCAAAATAGTTTCCTGGGCTCCTGAGATTCTACCTGCCATTACTATTGCTCCAAAGTGGTTCATCAGGGCTTCGTCCACTATCAGCCGTTTACACTTTTCTGATTCTCTTCGCGCCCCGTTTGCCAGTATTGAAGCCATAGTACGGATTTTACTCCTTACCAGATTCCCTATACGTACCGATAACCTCTCTCTTAGGTCACTGGCCGCTTCTTTAGTATATATAACTACCGCGTCTCTATCCAAGTCAAATTTTTCCACTATCCAACTGGTTTTCCCACATCCCGGAACACCATTTATAAATTGCATGTTGGGTAACTTCCACATATCATGTGAGGAATCCAGAGCGTTGTCTAGGCATGTAGCCTGTTCCAGCATTTTATCCTCCAACATGATACTTAAGCACTTGGCGACAATTACGATGGGATTGTTGGTTGGTGTGTTGAACTTGTGTTAAGACACATTGTTCTTCCCTTGTGAGAGCATAGTGTTAAGACACATTGTTCTTCCCTTTCCGGAAGATTACGAATTGTGTGGGAGAATTTACGTAATATATACTTTTTGTTTGCGGCGTTAAGTTTCGCTACTTAACACGCAATGCCTCCGAATTCGGCGGAAAGCGGGGACCGGAGTGTCTTAACACTAGGTTCCCTCTGCCTACCCTGCTGTGTGCGGGATACAGCGTGAAGCTAAAAAAATATATATACTTTTGTTCGTCTATTTTTGAAATCTAAATTATAATTATTGTCTATTGACATGTGGCGCTTAACGCTGCCTACTATCTAACCAAATCTAATAAAAATATCTTTACAAGAACAGAATCAAAATGTAAGTATTTTGTGATACCTTGACTACTCTCTGCTTATCAGATGGCAATTTCAACCTTCAACCGTCTCGCTTATTGCATTATCAAAATGCGCTAAGACAAAATGACAGGTATAGGCGATCTTGGGTAGCCGATACATACAATTCAACTTTCTTAAGGTCTCTAGAGATATTACTGAACTGGTCAAAGGAACTGGTCAAGGACTGATGGAGATAAAAAGGGAAAACGACTTCTGCACTCTTTTTACTCTGGTAAATTTAGTACCAATTTCACTTAATTACTTTCTTCACGGCTTTTTATATATACATATCATTTTCGTCGATTTTCCTTATTTTTATCTTTAATTACCTTTTTTGTAGCATTTCCTTTTTCTTCGCAGAGCGGGGTTGTCACAGGACACTTAGTGTTAAGACACTCCGGCCTCCACACTCAGTCTGCATTTCTAATTAGAGTGACTTTAAAGCTCACAACATATACATTGCGTCAGCTTACTTATAGTTTCAAATAACAATCATAGGAGTCTATTTTTTAATCTAATACCGCCTCCACCTGCTTGAGACAAAACAAGCTTGAGCCACTTAACTACGTAGTTAAAACCTCTGAAGAACGAAAACTGGTTTAGTGCTGTGATGGTTATCGATATGACTGAATATACTGAGTTTTATTTAATTATTTTATTAGCAACTAGTGTTAATTCACTTAGTTTATTGTATGACCTTTATATAATTTTTATACTACATGACAGAGCTTAACGCAATGGTCGCGAGCCAGACGGAGAACGAATCTCCTAACACCAAGCTACTGGGATACCCGCCTTTTACGGGACGCTACCCAACAGCGGGGGGAATTGTATTCTTAACCCGTCCCCCCAACGGGCAAAAACTTACGTTCACACTTGATTACTTACATTTTAAATTTACTTGTTCTCTCGATCAAATTCAAAACCATCATATATAATCATAAACTTTATATATAAATAAAATAATTTTAACCTTCAAATGAACATTAAATGTCAATTTCATAAGGACGTTTCATATAAAAAAAAATGCTGATATTTTTTTAAATATTCCAAAATATCGATATAACACAACACTATACATTAGGGTTGTCGCGAAATGAAATTATACAACGCCTACACACTTGCAATAATACACTGTTAATTTTCTTCTAACGCTCGTTATCTTTTTGCCAAAACAAACTAAACTTTATTCTTTTAACAATAAAGTTAAAAATACAGTTAAATTTAACTCGTTTGAAGTCAACCTGTTTCACGACTCAGTTAATCCCTTTTATCTGAAGGTGACAAGACGCGGTTTATTATTTCTGTTGAGATATGTATGTAATTTTCCTTGCGTTTCGTTTGTGGGGAAAAACAAATATGAGTGGATTCATTGAGCTTAAAGCTGTAGTTCGAAAGCTAAATACTCTACGAATGTAAGAGATTGTAAGATTTTTTTTACTATTTCATATATTTTTCTTCACGTAGCGTAGTGGCATTATTATCCACCTTCTACTTATTTAGAAAGTCATTTTTGTAGACAGATTTCAATGTTACGTTTTGTTTTACAAATAGCTTCATCACAAATATATGTATTTCGTATGAAATTTCAAATTAATCCATACTTTTATTATAAATGCGGAAGTCTGTGTGTTTATCTGTCACACTTTCACGGCTAATCTACTGGTCCGATTTGGATTAAATTTAGAATAAAAGCAGTAAAAGTGACTGGGTCTAACATAGGCTACTTATTTTTTCAAAAATCAACCTCTAAAGGGTTGAAATAGGGGATGAAAGTTTATATGAAAAATCTAAACCGCTTGACCAATTGTAATGAATTTTGGCATAAATATAGTTGATAATCTAAGTTTAAACATAGGCTACTTTATTTTTAAAAAATGCGCCCCCGAGGGTTGCAATATAACGAAATAGTTCACGAGGCGAAGCCGCGAGCGGGCCGCTAATATTCAATATAATATGGCAATTGACAAATAAACTTTTTTTAACTGCTTCATGCTTTTAATCAGAAAGAATATAAAGTCAAGAGACTATGTTTTTCACTTTCCTACTATTAAGTCTCTCAACGCTACGATTTATCTTAAATATCAAGGCTAAGACATGAAAATGAATTCAAATATAATTATCCGAGTAGAAATCCTATAACTTACTTATAGCCAGACGTTATTATTCTACAATTACTTCAATATATCCACTTCAATACAACAACAATTTCCAAGAATCAATGAATACATCCAATTCTGAACCAAAGAACAAAACAACACAAAACAAAGCGTTACACAGTAGATTTATATCAGCAAATTAAAATATCTCGATATCTCAATCCGTTGAATTTAACCTGTTGAATTAATTGTCGATTACTCTTCATTATAGCTAGCTTAGATCGTCTCCATCTAATATGTACTAATAGTTCCTCCCAGTTTAGTGTCACCGTACAAATTACTTACTAGGCATGCTAATTGAGCTTTGTAACAGGTGCCTTTAACTAAATTTGTAGTGTTATTATTTATGTACGTGTGCTATGTATGGAAATGTGGAGTGGAATTCTTGAAATTGTACTGTGTATTTGGTGGTGAAAATATGAAAATCAGATGTTATAGATTTATTATATAAAATAACTAGCTGTTACCCGCGACTTCGTCCGCGTGAACCAAGAAACATTTTCATTGAGTTTCGATCCGGTTTTCCCATCTTCGAGTAATCTGAGGAATATACGTATTAAGAACCTCCTCCTTTTTTGCAGTCGGTTAATAAAATGAGATGATAGTCAGATACAGATCTCCCAATTTATTATACGAGAAAACCGCATCTATGCCTTGCAAATTTGAGGGTTGCCCTCGATTTCTCCAGGATTCCATCATCAGATCCTGATCTCCTTACCATGGGACCAATTGTGAAATATACCCTCTCGAACAAAAAAAGAATTTTGAAAATCGGTCCACCCATATTCGAGTAATCGGGGAACACACATTAGAACCTCCTTTTTTATGTCGGTTAAAAATCCCTATAAATTTTAACTTATTATGTTATTCTGATATCAAACCTACATTACTGCAAAGTTTCATGAAAATCCGTTCAGTAGTTTTTGCGTGAAAGAGTAACAAACTCACACACATCCGTACAAACTTTCGCATTTATAATATATATTAGATATCATCCAGCAAGAACAGCCTTTGATTATACACGTGACGTCTAGAGACAGCGAGGCTATCACCAAACTCGCAACCAAATTAAAGAACCAGGGAACAATAAAAAGATTCATGTACCTGAGTACACTGACCGAGCAACAGAAGTTGTGAAAGAAAAAAAAAATTAAGGAAAAGGAAAAACAATCGAGATTAAGAACAACAAAGGCACGGAGCTGTGTCCGTGGAGAAGGAAAATCATTTAATAAAAAAAAAAAAACGCTATTCGGCTTCAGACAAAAGTCAAGAACGGAGTGTTATGATATTAGGTTATCTATGCCTAACCTTCCATGACATATAACCCATTCTATAAAAAATAAAAAAAAGGAAGTCCCGCTGAGTTTCTTGCGCCGGTTCTTCTCGTGTCCGGTGGTAAACTATTTGACGTTCAAAAAATGAAACTACTTATTTTGAATAAAATTTTGACTTGGACGGATAAAAGTAATCTTGATAACATATTATGTATTTTTTTAAATTCTAATATTATCATATCTTGCAAGGTAAATAGTTCTTATCTACTCACTCTTTTGAATTGTAAGTAAGAAATTAACATAGTACTCTGTTTAAAACAGCCGAATAAAATGGTTTCCTTACTTAGTATATAGTAAAAAAAAATGTAAAACTGAAATAAACATATTTTTTTTATTTTAACGCATGATATTTTAATTATTTCCCGAATTCATTTGAACCTCCGTTCAGGAAAACACCGTTTATATACATACCACTATAGCGTAAAATATATAAAATATACTAAAATAACCATAGGGAGCGCCATCCGCAATGCGTTTAACGCGTTATTACGTGCGAATGTGCGGAATGGCCGTAAAGGTAGCGCAAACAAATTATATTTTACTGAGCTTTTATCCATTATCACTTGATATGTGAGGTTAATAGAAAAATTATATTATTTTTATGTGTCGCTATAGTAAGGCAGTCAGAGAGGAGAGCTAGTGTTAAGACACTCCGTTCTCCACTTTCGTTCCCTTGAGACATTTTGTGATGGAACTGAACGCCATGCTTTGTCTTATTCACGAGAGCGGAGAAATGATAAATATTTTTTTAGCTTCACGCTGTATCCCGCACGCAGCAGGGTAGGCAGAGGGAACCTAGTGTTAAGACACTCCGTTCCCCATGTTCCGCCGAATTCGGAGGCATTGTGTGTTAAGTGGCGGAACTTAACACAGCGCTTTGCCTCAACGCCAGAGAGAAGAAAATGGAAATATTAAATATTTCCATTCGTCGAGTGGGAATCGAACCCACAATCAGTCGCTTTACAATCACACTTTGTGCCACTACGCTACGACTGACTACGTCTATATTTATCAGTAACAATATAAATTTCAAAATACTTATTATTATCTCTCTCGATGTTTGGAAACAGACATAGTAATTGAATACTCGAGAATAATAAAAAGAATATTTGAAATACACTTTTTTGTAAATTTACCAATTTTAATGAACCCTTTTGTTTAATGAGACTAAGAAAACAGTGATATTATGAAATTTTAGTAACTACCCGAACAAGACTTGAACCTATAACCATCTATATACTTCGCAAGGCCACCACTAACCACTACAGCTATTACGTAACACAAGCATTATTAGTTAAGCAAGCGCTAAGCTGCGATAGCTTAGTGATGCCAACACTACGATATAAATTACTCGAGCTAAGCATCATTTACTACAATTAGAGATTGACAGGTGAGAATCTCTGTTTATTGAGGGAAAGGACTTTAAATTTTTAATTTTAGTCCATTTTATCTTTAAAGGCACGATCGTGTGACTGTAAACGACTGGTCGTGGGTTTGATTCCCACTAGGAAATATTTAATATTACCATTTTATTGCGTGTTAAGTTCCGCCAGTTAACACACAATGCCTCCGAATTCGGCGGCAAGTAGAGAACGGAGTGTCTTAACACTAGGTTCCCTCTGCCTACCCTGCTGTGTGCGGGATATAGCGTGAAGCTAAAAAAAAAAGTATTCAATAATGTAAAGATTTTAAGTTTATTTTAATCATTGAGGTTATTGTGACGCAGTGGAATGTTATTTGACAGTAAACACGATGGTTGTGGGTTATGTTTTCACTAGGGGATGTGATTATATTGAAATTATTTTCATCATTCCACTCTTTACTCAAGAATGTTTGAACTTTGGATATAATTTAATCACTGAGGTCAACTATCCCATTGGATAATAACTGCAGTAGAAAAGCACCTGTCTACAAACGTAATGGTTTTGGGTTCGAATCTCGCTCGGGGGAATGAATATATTTAAATTATTTTCATCGCCACACTCACATATACAAGAATAGTAGAAATTAAGACTAAGATTTAGAATTTACTAAGAAAGCTCTTATTTTGGGCGGAAAATTGAAAACGGAGTATCTTAACACTATCTCTAAATTCTCTGCCAAAGCTTCTGCATTATTAACCATAGGTATAATAAATCAAAAAATAAAAACACAAAGTCGATATTAACTACAGATAATGTCGTAAAGATTGAAGAATGATGCCAATAAATATTTTTAAGCTCCACAGACGCGGCTTTTGATCTAGCTGATTAATGGACAATACGTGAAACACTTTTATAATATGTCATAATAATTGGAGATAAGCGTATATTTCTTCTAATATTAATTTAATTTTTTAGTAATTTTTACACGTAAATTTATAAAAAAAAAAGATTTTTTATGATTATAATAACTAAGAATGTGCGGTATCCATACTTGTGTGTGTTGTGTTTGTCAGTCGTGCTTTCACGGCTAATCTACTGGTCTGATCTGGACGAAATTTTGAATAAAAGTATTAAAAGTGACTGGGTCTGACTTAGGCTACTTATTTTTTCAAAATCAACCTCTAAAGAGTTGAAATAGGGGATGAAAGTTTATAAGAAAAATCTACACCGCTTGACGATTGTAATGAATTTTGGCACAAATATAGTTGATAATCCAAGGTAGGCTACTTTACTGCCGCTAGTACTTTATTTGTACTTGATAGTTCGATATTTTTGCAATATAATAAACATTGTTAAACAAACAATATATAGATTATAGATTATTATATATGTATCCATATATCTTTATCTTATATCATGTAGGTAAATTAATTATGATTTTCTCTTTGACTTGCTTTTGTAAAGAGGTTGCCGTATAATAAACACTTTACAATAATCCATTGTGGCCAGTCGTGGCGCAGTGGCACAAGTGTGTAACTGTTAACGACTGGTTGTGGGTTCGATTCCCACTCGAGGAGTGGAAAATATATTTCCATTTTCTTCGCTCTGGTGTCGAGGTAAAGTGCGGCGTTAAGTTCCGCCACTTAACACGCAAGCCTCCGAATTCGGCTGAAAGTGGGGAACGGAGTGTCTTAACACTAGGTTCCCTCTGCCTACCCTGCTGTGTGCGGGATACAGCGTGAAGCTAAAAACAAAAAAAAAAAAAAACAATAACCCACGCAATATTTATAAGTCCTGTGTCTCGGTATATCACAGATTATAAAGTATTTATATGGTATTCCAAGAAAATGTATTATAAGTACATACCTGAATGCAATACATTTTTAAATTCGTTAACTGTAGGAAACTAAAATTATAATTTCAACCTTGTTTTTAATCCGTTTTCTTAACATTATAATAATCAGAGCAAAATAAAATAACTTTGAAATTAAAAGATTTTGTTAAGAATTATTTATGACAATATTAATTATTTATCAAATTAACTTTTGTTACATATAAAATATTTTTAAATAAATAGGTAGTACTTACCTTTTATAAAACGAAGGCATGACTACCTGGGAGGTAAAATTATTATATTTTTTTTTCGAAATGAATAGGATTTGGCTAAAGGAATGATAAGTCGTAGCGTGGCCAGTGTAACTGTAAACGCGACTGGTTGTGAGTTCGATTCCCACACGAGTATATAAAATATTGTATATTCAATTGATCTGGTGTCGAGGCAAAGAAAGGCGCTGAGTTCTACGTCTTTCCATCAAAATTAAACAGAAAGTGAGGAACTGAGTGTCTTAATAATAAGTTTCCTCTGCTACCCTACTGTGTACGGTATATAGAGCGTAGCTAAAAAAATAGGAAAAAAGGAAAATACAAGGAAGTCTTGAATAAACAAGAAGATATCCACATATTTTATATCTCAAAACCTCTCTCTACAAATGATTCAGGCAGTATATATAATTACATATATATAAATTGTAAATAATACACATAAAACAGTCTTAAATACGCCAGGACTCTAGCCACGGCTATAAATTACTATGAAATATTCAAATAAATTATCAAAGTGCACCACGGCCCCTCGCAGTGCATAGGCGTTACAATGTAAATTTATTGCTTACTAACTGATCGATGTGATTTCGTTTGTTTCACTCTCAATAAGATGGCCTAGATGTGTTTAATTTTTTTTTTTTCTGTAAAAGAATAGAAAATAGTGACTTATTTCTCTGCCTTTCTACCATTATTAATTCCCGACGCATAAAGGGGAGTGTTATAAGTGGTAAGTGTAACTTATAAACGGATGAATCGATTCTGATGCGGTTCTTTCATTCGAAAGCCATTTTCGTTGCGGTAGTTTTAAGCTAAGTTTGGTAAAAAATACTTATGTATATGGTAGCCAAACTCATAGTCTATTTTTAAAGGGCTAGACGGAGAGTATCTAGAATCAGCAGAATCGAAATAGTTTAAACATAACACATTTTAATATTTTAATATTTATATCATAAGTGGTATAAAATGGAAACAGGCAACTAAAATTTTGTAATAACTGGACTCTCTTAGGGTAAATTCTTTAAGTCTTAGCTTTAAGTACTGAAATTGTAAACAAAAAAAATGTATTGCATATGATAAAACAAGAATTATGTTAAAAAAGGTACAGACCTTATGTCCGTAGAGTGATAAAATAAAATAAAAAAAAAAAAAACGTAATTATTTTGCCCAATGAAAATCAAATCCACATACATCGCGTTTACAATCAGATGATGCTCCACTATACAACGATAGCCTAAACAGAACTTTCAAAGTTATAAGTTAAATAAATCCTCAAAGTTTAAAAATTCTTTAAAAATATTAGAACAAAGAAAAGAAAATAAGCCAGAAGAAAAATCCAACAAAGAAACAACATTATCATGCACCAGTAATAAATGAAAATAGATGAAAAACAATGTGCCTATTAAAATAGTTGGCCATTTTATTGGGTGTCCCGTTTTTTTTTACGTTCAATTCGTCACGTAACCGTCGCTTTCATCTTGAACGTCATAATTAGTGCTCGGACAAGGTCGATGGAGAACGTTTAGATGTGACATTTATATTAAATTAGACTAGCAATATCACTTGACGTTGCTTAAATTATGATATAAGATTTTTTTTATATAATACGACAATATTCGACACATAATGTGGGGAACGGAATGTTTTAACACTAGGTTCCCTTTGCCTACCCTTTTGTTTGTAGGATATAGCATGACGCTGAAAAAATTGTTTTAATAGTTCACGCTTTGTTCTTAGAGGGGTAATCTGAGAGAATGTGGCGATTTTACGTGACTTTACCATCTCATCTTTACCACTCCGATTACCATCAGAGAAATTACAGCAATATAGGAGTTTTAATATTTCAGCATATTACCTCTTCGTTTCTTAGTATTAAATACTTCTCGAGCATTTAGTTAATTTATTTTAAAAAAATATATGAATATACACAGTAAAATATATTCAATTTTATTCAACGTTTGATGTAGCTGCATTACTTTTTAAGTAGTTATCAATTAAGAATATTTTATTTTATTTAAATCACATTTATAGGAGTGTAATTTATAGTTTTTGCACAACATACTTAAAAATACAACTAATTATTAATTCAGTTTATTTTTTCTTATGTCAACTGTCCACCTGAAAAACATTATGCTGTTGTCGGATTCGGACACGTGTGGAAATTTTCAAACGTTATTAAAAAATTCTTACATTGATTTCTTAATTGTCAGGTAGAGATATACATAAAAAACTTTTTAAAAAGTAAATATTTAGGCTGAATTTCCGCATAGTAGGATGAATAGGTGAGAACTGTCAAAACACTGTGTTCTCCACTTTCCACCCGAATCGGAGACAGTGCGTGTTTAGTGGTGGAACTCAACACCGCTTTTTGTCCTAGGTACATAAGGAGTAAAGAAGTAAGGATAATATAAATATAATCATAAATACTTAATAGGAATCAAACCTACTCGTATGTTGGTCTATTCAAGGGGTGGATCAACAAACTCCTAAAAAGCCGGCAACGCATTAACGGTTCCTCCGGTGCTGAAAATGTCTAGGGCAGCGGTAGTCGCTTAACATCAGGTGACCCGCTAGCTCGTTAGCCTAGTATTTTAAACATAAAAAAAATCAAACCTACGAACAACATGCTTACAGACAGACGTACCACTGCACCTAAACGGTCTAAATCATTATACTTAATAATGCAATCCATTCCATATTTTTGTCACATAATATATTGTTAATCTCCATTCTTTCATCACATTCCTCATTTCTTTGGCACAAGTTTGATAATAGTGTTCGTATAAAAGTTTTACATCGTCGCCTCGTTAGATCTGTATTTATGTATTTCCCGGACACTAGAGCTATAAACCTCTCACAGGTATTATTAGGAGGGTAATATTAATGTTATAGTGTAAAATGTTAACGAGGCTAGATTTATATGCGTAGATTAAATATTTGATTTGGGAGAATTATTTTAAATTATTTTTATATACGGCCCTGGTAAGGCAAGGTGCGGTGTTGAGTTCCGCCTTTTAACAAGCAATGTTTTAAGAACACCTGAACGGTATTCAGGAGGCGCAGGTTCGAATCCCACTGCGTTCAAATTTTTATACGTTTTCTTTAAATGTCTTTCTCAATTTTCTTAAGTGTGGAATAACACTCTAAAAGTAATTAAAAGAGTAAGCAATGTTTCAATTTTGGGCGGAAAGTGGGTTTGACGATAGATTCTCTATATGGAAAAAAGCGTCACATTGCAAGATGAGAGATTAATATGTTTTTAATGTTTTCTTATTTTTTTTTGTATTTTTCAAGATATTGTAAAATGATATTACATTTGTAACTTTCCATTCTTATACTAGACATATGTTGAGTGATGGATCTTAACAGTCTCAGATCTCAGTCTGATTATACTATAGGAAAAGAAACAAATATTAAAATAATTTTAAACAAGTGTTATTCCACACTTAGGAAAATTGAAAAAGACATTTAAAGAACACGTATAAGAAGACGTATAAAGAAAACGTATAAATTTTTTTATACGTTTTCTTTAAATGTCTTTTTCAAATTTTAAAACCCACTAACGTAACAACAATATACTTACAAGATATATATTTTAATTTTTATTTTTCAACTTTACTAAGAAATGGACTAATTAATATAACTACTATTATTATTAGACTAATTTTTATAAGCTTTACGTTTTAATTGAATTCACGTTTTTATTTAATGTTTTCATTAAAACATCGGCAAAAGTATAAACGCAAAACTGACTAAAAACTGACTCTTATTTAAAAAAATACCAAATATACTCAAAATACACTTTCTAAATAAAAAACTACAGTAAAAGACATATTGAAACTTAATCCACAATGAAAGCAATACAGTGTCACCTAGAAGTCGGCGTAAAAAACTAAAAGTAGGGTCGCCCCCTGCGAAGCGACACGCGAAACCACTCCGCCCGCCATTAGATCGTATAAAGCGATTGCGTTAATCGCTCTAGGTGAGATCGAGACTTAAAAACGTTAGAGAAATAAGAAAAATGTACTAATCTGTACAGATTTTTTGAAGAAAATGTTAGATAATATAATCTTTACATAGTATAAAGCAATGTCTCAAAACTAAGCAACTGATTTTAATGCGGTTTCTTTTAATAGATAGAATAATTCAAAAGGAAGGGTTATATGTATAATACATTCATAATATAGTAAAGAAACATTGATAATTTTAGAGGTTTCTAATGTGCCTATAGTGAAATAGTTGTGAGGTTCATGCAGGAGAAGCCGCGGGCGGACCTCTAGTAGAATATATAGAAGATATCCATGTCTAAAATGAAATTTCGGTTACGTAAATTATTCAAATAGTTAGAGCCGTTGTGGAGAGCGTTTAAATGGTAATGTGATGGTCGTGAGTTCGATTCCCAATCGAGAAAATGATTTTAATTATATAACTTTCATATTTCTACTCATATCACCCGCAATTAGATCGTATAAAGCGATTGTGTTAATCGCTCTAGGTGAGATCGAGACTTAAAGACGTTAGAGAAATAAGAAAATTGTATTAATCTATAGGTTTTTCAAGGGAAAATGAGGATTTGTTGTTTTGTGTGTGAATTCGATGGTTTTGGGTGCGATTTCTATTTGAGGTAACGATTATAATTATATTATTTTTATATTTCTTTCGTTCATTTCGTTCGTTCATCGTTTAAAGCGATTGCTTTAATCTCTCTAGATCGAGATTTAAAAACCAAGTCACTTGGGCCAGTCGTGGCCCGAGGATGTGACTGTTAACGACTGGTTGTGGGTTCGATTCCCACTCGAGGAATGGAAATATTTAATATTTCCATTTTCTTCGCTCTAGTGCCGAGGCAAAGCGCGGCGTTAAGTTCCGCCTCTTAACACACAAAGCCTCGGAATTTGGCGGAAAGTTGGGAACGGAGTGTCTTAACACTAGGTTCCCTATGTCTACCCTGCTGTGTGCGGGATACAGCGTGAAGCTAAAAAATAAATAAATTAACTCTTAATCAAAAAGCGGACCAGTAATATAACACTTGTTATCTGCGTCTACATTGTAACAAAGCATAATGAAACTTATAAATAGATTGACATTTCAATTAAACATACATTTAATTCTAAGTATTAACGTCTACGAATATTACTAATAAAATTTTAATAAGGTAAAACGCCCTCATTTCGACCTGAGTTATGTAAAATCTACACACTCAAGTCGTAAAAAGCGTTAAATTACGTACAAACAGAAGATAAACAATTTGAAATATGAAATTTAAAGGAAATGACAGTAAATCAAGGAATACGATATCGTTTCAGATTTACAACTTTATAATTTAACTGTAATTAGTAATTTCCTGAAATAATTTTATTTCTCTGTTCCATATTCTATTTGTGAGGGACATTCTAATGACATAATTTTCCAGCTTCATCTAATGTAGTGGGAAAACTCTCTGTCCTTCATTTTCTGTCTGAAATCAAGAAGACTAAGTGTTTTGCGGAGAGTTGACGAAAATCATCGCTGGTCTGTAGATATATACAATACTAGCGGCCCGCTCGCGGCTTCGCCGCGTGATCTACGTCGCTGTTTCCCTATATTGCAACCCGCGATGGTGGATTTTTGAAAATTAAAGTAGCCTATGTTTAACCTTGGATTATCAACTATATATATGCCCAAAATTCACTGCAATCGGTCAAGCGGTGTAGATTTTTCATATAAACTTTAACCCCCTTTTTTTTTTGTTTTTTTTTTGTCGCTGGGAAATGCATTTACGCAGACCATCCGTACGCAACGCAGGCAGAACTGCTCGGCGTACGGATGATACTGTGGGACTCACCGTTGAATTCGATACTACCCACTAAAACCCAGCGGAAACCCTTTCCACCCTCATGAGACGTCGCAGGTTCAAACTTTAACCCCCTATTCCAACCTTTAGAGGTTGATTTTTGAAAAAAGCCTATGTTAGACCCAGTCATTTTTACTACTTTTATTCTAAATTTCATCCAAATCGGACCAGTAGATTAGCCGTGAAAGCGTGACAGACAAACACACAGACATTCGCATTTATAATATAAGTATGGACTAGCGGCCCGTTTGCGTCTTTGCCGCGTGAACTACATACCTAACTGTTTCGTTATATTGCAGCCCTCGGGGCTAGATTTTTGAAAAATAAAGTAGCCTATGTTTGACCTTGGATTATCATCTATATTTATTGCAAAATACATTACAATCGGGTAATCGGTTTAGATTTTTCATATAAACTTTCATATCCTATTTCAACCTTTTTGACGTTAATTTTAGAAAAAATAAGTAGCTTATATTTGACCCTAGATTATTTCCTACTTTAATTCTAAATTTCATCCAAATCGGACCGTTAGATTAGCCGTGAAAGCGTGACACATAAACAGACAGACTTTCGCATTTATAATATAAGTATGGATTATAATTCTAAGCACATCTAATGTAACTCTTTTTAAGAGTGTACTATGTTTTATTTTATTTATTTAAGAGTAAAATAGGCGTGCCAAATCAGAATTATTTACTTCGTCAATATCACATAGAATGAAAAAGACACGATTAAGATTGTTCTGTTAAATATTAATAAATTACACGAAATAACGTATCTTGCTGTATATGCAATAGTCGTAGGTTCGATTTCTACTCTGAGAAAAGATAATTATAATATAAATAGAACTAAGAGAGGTAAATACACTGGTGTCCGTGACTAAGTATATATCAGTACAGTTATTTTTACATACTTTTAATAATAATATGAAAAAAAAGAACTTAGATTGCATTTAGTCTAAAGTATATTTTTTAGCTTCACGCTGTATTCCGTACACACCGGGTAGGCAGATGGAACTTAGTGTTAAGACACTCCGTTCCCCACTTTCCGCCGAATTCGGAAGCATTCGAGTGGGAACCGAGCCCACAACCAGTCGTTGACAGTCACATGTTCGTGCCACTGCGCTACGACTGGCCCCAAGTAAATTTATAATTATAAAAAAGATATTATTTTCATAAGTAGACTGAGATGACAACCATCTGTCAGTTGTTACAATTATTATATCAAACTATTACTTTTTCCCGTGGGGGGACGGGTTAAGAATACAATTCCCCCCCGCCGCTGGGTAGCGTCCCGTAAAAGGCGGGTAACCCAGTAGGTTGGTGGTAGGAGATTCGTTCTCCGACTGGCTCGCGACCACTATCATGTCAAAGACGAACCGCCAAATATCTTATGATGTGTTCCGGTTCGATGGCATGTAAGCCAGCTCTCCCTATTCCCACCATTCCCATCCTTCCTCTCTCCTTCTGTCCTACATTCCCAAGGCTGGCAACGCATCCATAACTTGAATGTTGTGGATGTCTATGGGCGAAGGTAACCACTTAACACCAGGTGGGCCTTCAGCTCGTTTGCCTCCTTTATTCCATAAAAAAAAAAAAAAACTACCGGCAACGGTTTATTAGTTGCCTCGCCTACTGCCATGAATTCTTACAAAACGAGCTGACTGTATTTCCCCCCCTGGTGTAGTGGGTTTGAGATGTCTAACCAATTAATTTAATTATTATAAATTAATTAATAAAAAATAATAATTCGAAATTAATTATTATAAAAAGCCATTTAGAAAACGTATAAAAATTTGAACGCAGCGTAATTTTTATGTTTTTTTAATTTTCGTAAGTGTGGAATAAAACTTTAAAAAAATTAAAATAGCTTCACGCTATATCCCGCACACAGCAGGGTAGGCAGAGGGAACCTAGTGTTAAGACACTCCGTTCCCCACTTTCCGCCGAATTCGCCGAATTATAAAACTTTAAAATTGTAAAAAAGTAATTATTATGAATTTATTGTTCTAATTTTTTATTTATAATCTGTAGACGTCATAAATCTAGACTTTTAGGTTTATTCGTACAATCGTAATTCCTTATTTTATGTCTCTGCCAGGTCATATATCTAATGCTAAGGTCAGGCAAGTTGTATTTCATAATACAATGTTTACATTTAATTTCCGGTTATAATAAAATTTATCAACAACTAGTTTTGTGCTTCAACTTTGTTTAGTTTTTTAATCTTTTTATTATTATTTTATTACATTACGTCTTGAATTTTCATTTTTTAGTTCTGGTATCTAAAGCAAAGCACGGCGTTGAGTTCCGCCACTTAACAAGCAATGTCTCGATTTTAGGCGGATAGTGAAAAACGGAGTGTCTTAACACTAAAAATTATCTATGACCTAGAATATCATGAAGTTATTGATTTCAATTCAATATGCTACCCTGACTCTCGTAAAATATCTGACTAATGGACAGTCTGATTATGAATTATGTGTCTGAATATTTTTATATATCAAAAACATTCTTAATTAATTCGGTTTAAATAAATTCATTTCAAAATGTCAGATTTGAAATATTTATATTACTTTTTTTTTATTTCTACCCTTAGATAGATAAATGTGACAGAATTCCATCAACACGCGACTTCATTTAAATTCAAATGCTATAAATGCAGAGACAGGGACGGATGGTTCCAAACGTGAGTCATCTTCCACTATTTAACCTTATAGTTGTTAATACATGCAATAAGATATTTTTGCAAAACGTATGAAAATTTAAACTTAGCGGAACCCGCTCCTCTTGGACCCCGTGCAAGCGTTCTGACCACTTCGCCATGGGTTCTAGAGACGTGGGTTCGAATCCCACTGTGTTTAAATTTATATAAGTTTATAAAAATGACTCAAAAGAATACGTTTTGTAAAAATGTCTCTTACAAATTTCTAAGTGAAATAGTAGTCGTAATAACTTAAAATATTAAAAGTAATACATGCAAGCACCTTGATATTTGTTTTATAAGTTTACCGTACAACATATCGCTTATCAAGTAGAACACCGATTTAATTACAAAATAGTATTCATTATTTTTAATATTTTCTTAAATATTTCTCACGAAATTATTAATAAGATGTATACAGAAGTAGTATAAGATGTCATGGCAATGATAGGAAATACATTATATATTCAACTTTAAAACACTTTCTAGAGCTGAAATGTTATTCATGAAACAGCTAAAATGTTATTCATTGTTCTATTAGATGAGCGATAGGTATACATAAAGTTACCTGCGACGCCCTTCATTTTTTTTTTTAGTTTCACGCTGTATCTCGCACACAGCAGGGTAGGCAGAGGGTACCTACCTAGTGTCAAGACTCGACTGTCTCGACACCATAGCGAAGAAAATGGAAATATCAAATATTTCCACCCCTCGAGTGGGAATCGAATCCACAACCAGTCGCTTTACGACTAGCCCCGTATTCTTTTCTAATATTGTTAGGTCTTTTATTTTGCCTTACGATAGATACGCGTGAAGATGGAAAGATTGCTATAAAAGATAATAGGATAATATTTCATAATAATTAGGATAATATTTCTTATCTAGTAAGACAAAGCTATCGTTTGGCTGTGTTACCAACAGAGCTATCCAATTATATCCTTCATTTTTTGGTTGGTGGACTAAATAAGAAGCAGAAGAATACATGTAATATAAACAAACACTTACGTTATTAAGAAAACCTCCTGCAGTACGACCGGACAGAAGACAGTACTTAAAGCTGGATCTTATACTATTTGGACGTGAGACGGAGAGACGTGGTGACAAGAAATGAACAGTATATAGTTTTGAAGGAGTCAAAAACTTCACTAGGTAAAGTTATAGTCATAAACTCAAGTTCGAACAGCCTTCAACGATTTCCTCTGTATAGCCAAAAAGCGGCGGGATTATAAACACTTTATGGAATGATCTTTTTTTAGCTTCACGCTATATCCTGCATACAGCAGGGTAGGCAGAGGGAACCTGGTGGTAAGACACTCCGCTCCCCATTCGTAAAGTAGCGGAACTTTACGCCGCGTTTTGCATCGATACCAGAGCAAAGAAAATAATAATTGGGCCCTAAATGACTTATTTAGATAAAATTACAAATCATAAAATTCATCTAAAAAATCATATGTCACATTAACACAAAGTTCTAAATATAAAAAAAATGCAATTCTTAATTATTTTACGTCTATCTAATTACAAAATAACTTAAAACCAATAAATTAAAATATAATATACATATATGTACATGTAAATAATTTCGTATACATTTCGTCACCTATCACATAAATGAGATCGCGTTAACACTATCGCGTTTATACTGAATACATGTGCTACCAATTTTGTTTGTGAAGCGATTTAACAAGCTGACAGCGACCACAGACTAGTGTACATCAGCTGGTAAAATGTATTTATTTTTTTTTTTTTTTTTTTTATGTTAAAAGTTTTTAAAATACGTAACTTGATAATGTCTATTTGCCCATTATTTAAATATTGCATGATAGATAATTCACGCTTTTTCCTGCATATTCTTAATGTCAAGACCATCTGTTTTCCATTTTTCGTCTAAATTTAAACTGAGTATTGTGTGGTGGACCTTAAAACCTTTTTATTTTTTTATATTATCAGAGGTGAGAAATTAAAATAATTTAAATATAATCATTTCCCTGAATGTCTCGAGCGGGAATCGAACTAGCTACCAATAGTATTTACAGTCAGCTGCCACTTTGCTCGATGGCATCGTAGTGATATGATAATAATAATATAACTAAGCAAAAGCTATCGTAATATATGTAACACGGACGTCGAAACAAAATTATCGGTTATGTATTTTTGTCCCAAGTGTCAGATTACAATATGGGGGACAAACTTTTATACAATACTTAATAGTTACCTTTGTTTTATAGAGAAAGATGTTTGGCGGTTCGTCTTTGACGTGATACTGGTCGCAAATCAGTTGTAGAATTTGAATCTCCTGCCACCAATTTACCGAGTTACCCACATTTTACAGGACGCAGCAGTGGAGAGCAATTACATTTTTAGCCCGTGACGGGTTATAAACAGGTACCTATACATACATATTCGTAATTTAAAGTAATTTTCATACTATTATTTTTGTTTATATTTCCTTCATGCTTTGGTTCTTTATTTTTTACTAAAATTCGAAGCATCTGTTAGCAGAGCTAAGTTACGTAACCTTTGACCAGAGCAGATGCTAAACAAAAATTAATATTTCTACCACGAAAACCACTAATGACCAAAAAACATGAAACTTAAACATTATACAAACCAAAACCTTTAAAAAACACAAATATTTCTACACTATGCCAAAACCGATCAAACAGATTGTCATTGGTAGCGGTTGCATTCGTCGCTAATTACTGGGCTCATTGCGGGCAAACACCGCCGCTTTGTCAATAGCACAGCGATACACTCTGTTAATTGATACAGGACTTTACGCCAATATCCATATACTATATGCGGAATACGAATCGAATGATTAGCGTTTAATACACTATAAATTATCATTGCCAGTCGTGGCCCAGTGGCACAAGTGTGTGACTGTAAACGACTGGTTGTGGGTTCGATTCCCACTCGATGAGTGGAAATATTTAATATTTGCTCGCTCGCTTCGCTCTGGTGCCAAGGTAAAGCACGGCGTTAAGTTCCGCCACTTAAATTCCGCCGAATTCAGCGGAAAGTGGGGAACGGAGTGTCTTAACATTAGATTCCCTCTGCCTACCTGCTGTGTGCGGGATACAGCGTGAAGCTACAAGAAAATATTATTGTTTTTTTTGTATAGATTGATTTTGGAAATAGAAAATTGTGTAGATATTTTTGTTATAGGCTATATATATTTAACGTTAATAAAAATGTGTATTCAATTTGAACTTTTCGTCGTCATAATGGATTTTTCATTTAAGTATTAAATACAAAAAAAATATCAAACATATAAAATCACTTAGTTTATTAATTAATAATTATTTTAGAATATTGCAGTTTCAGACTCAAAGTTTCAATTTGTATTACCAAAAGTTAGAATAGGAAAACGAAAATTTAATTTCGTTAAACCCATTCTGACGACGAATGTTCGACGCATTATAATATTTACTACTATAAAACATTTATCTTTAATTTAAAGTTAGTTCATCTGCAATATATTTTTGTAAACAACACATACGAAATTTAACGTTACAAGTAAAAAAGCTCAAAAAAAATGCTCGAAACTCAACCGAACCGTATGCGAATCCAATAGCAAAACTTGACCGCAAACGCTGCCTTTGCTCATTTTAATACAGCTTTTTCAGATTTAATCGAAGCCCGCAAATATTCGCGGATGATCCCAATACGGCCGAGTGGCTCCGTACAAATAAACGCTTGATTTCATCACTGGCGCTTTCGCCATTGGAAGTGCAATCCGCAACGTTGATAGGTTAATGAAATTATAGTTTATTTTAAAAGCCTTTTAAATGTTTTGAATTTGATTGAATTTGGATGGTAATGAGACTTTTATGCTATTGATCCACATTTGGTCCAGTAGTGGCGTAGTGGTGAGCGTGTGACTGTAAACGAGTGTGGGTTCGATTCACACTCGAGGAGTGGTAATATTTAATATTTCCTTTTTTTCTCTGGTGTCGAGGCAAAGCGCGGCGTTAAGTTCCGCCACTTAACACGCAATGCCTCCGAATTCGGCGGAGAGTGGGGAACGGAGTGTCATAACACTAGATTCCCTCTGCCTACCATCTAAATGATACCTTATTATAATTTTGATTTCAAGTTTCAATGTCAACGAGTAAGTGGAAATGGTAATACATAAATTCTGCGCAAACGAAGTTGCAGGAATCAACTAGTACCTAAATAATACACTATGAAATGAAACACTAATAAACTTTTTAATACACCAATTTTATTTTAAATTAGTTAACAAGTTTTTTCATTAACTATGCGGGTCTGCAGAGACACATGTTGTTAATACATTTTGCGACGGTGCCTCGGCAGACTGATTGGCATGGGAGCAAACATTCTATATCTTGTGTGCATCTATGAAACTCCTTCAACGATTTCTTTCCTCCCACTGTAAAGCAAAAAAAAATTAAATGTATACATTTTCAGTGCCCACCTCACACAACATATATATGACATAATACTTTTAACGTTTTAAAGTGTTATTCAAATAATTAGGAAATTGAAAACACACATTTTTTGAAAACGTATTTTGAACTCAGCAGGATTAGTTAAAGTCAAAGTTAAAGTCAAAGTCAAAGTCAAATAATTTTATTCAAAATAAGAAGTTACAAGCTTCATTTTTTGAACGTCAAATAGTTTACCACCGGTTCACTAAATTTTATGCCTCAGACCTGAGAAGAACCGGCGCAAGAAACTCGGCGGAACTTCTTTTTATTTAAAGTGATTGTTATATACAGATTTATTGCAGACAATGATACTTTTGAAATGATACTTTTGGAATTTGAAATATTCAAATAGTCTCCTTTTTTAAAAAAATATACTCCTAAAGGAATGAAACAGTTTAGATTTTTGAAAAAATTGCATGAAAAATTAAAAGCTTAAGCGATTTCATTTTAAATTCATTATAGAAAAAAAGATTCGAATGCTAAAGTCAAGTCAAGTAAAGATTCTCACCGAAAGGTATAGTATCTTCAGAGGCCAAAACAGCCACTGCCAAGGATAATACCAAAAGAGTAATTGTAAATTTCATTGTTCACTCTCCCTTTTAATAACTGTAACCGATCCAAAATGGCAGCATCTTATATACTCAGTCTTACGAGGTCACAAAATTAACGTGCATAAAAATAATTAATTTTCTTATCGTAGGTAATTTGCAATAGTTATTTATGTCAAACACTTATTATTCGAATTAGGATTCTTCAGAAGTTTTTCTGAGTATCGTGGCTCAGTGGGACGAAGTTTGTATGTTCGAACCCACAGCCATCGCGTTATTTGTGGGTTCGATTCCCACTCGAGGGCATGATTTTTCAGCTGAGCGAAGCGAAGCTCTTACTGGTCGAAGTGTGTATCGCTGTGGTTTAACTCTTCTTGGGCTCTTTGTAGTAGACCTCTGAAATTTGGCTCAGTGAGGGATATCGAGCACAGTGTTTTGTGTGCTGTGAAGTTTTTTGGGAACATATGTAATTGTAGTTTTTAAATAAATGGTAACTAAATGGTCAAAAGGTGCCCATAAACTTAGGCCGTGAAACGATAAGTGTTATGTTAGTGTTAAGTGTTGGCTTTTCCAACTTTTTAACATTAAATATTTACTCTGTTCAGCTCTTCCCGCCATGCAAAGCAAAGAGGCGGTTCCTAGTATGTAAATTTATGAAATGATCTTCGCTTTGGTACCTAAAACAAAGCTCAATATTGAATTCTGCCACTGAACATGCAATGTCTGGATTCCGGGCGGAAAGTGGAGGACGAACTAGGTCCTCTCTGGCTAGACTTGTATGTGGAAAAAAGTTATCTGCTTTTTTTATAAAAAAAATTTCGAGGCTTCATAGACGAAGTATGTGTGAGAAATGCAGCAAAAATATTTAACAATAAATTTATATTCGTATATGTCGGCGCAACGACGGGTTAAATTATTATGATAGATTCAGATCAGATTCAGATCAGATTAATCGATTTAAAACATCTTCAAATAATAATTTGTAAAGTGTTCACATTTTATCATAAAAGTAATACAAAAAAATAATAATACAAACTAGTGGGAAGTTTTGACATGCTATTGTTTGTACAGAACTGTTGAAAACTTTTTTGTTTTAATATAATGATAGACAAAAGCAAATTGAAAATTGACAAGAAACAATATCGCACTATAAATTATCGAATAAGAGCAAAAACAAGCATAAAATGTTAATTGGACAATTGTGAAAATTAACGAATTGGTTCCGCCAAAGATTACACACTATAAAAAGGCACAACATTTGCTAAGAAGAAACAATATCTACAAGGAACGTCTTCAAAAATGAAATATATTGCATTATTATTGTTGCTAGTGCTGGCAATGCACAATTCCGTTGTATTAGGGACGAGTGAGTATATTTTTCGTATTTTTTGTCTACTTTCTTGAAAATAGCTTCGATATCTGTATACCATATACAAACTACAGTAATATGTATATCCCATCAAGAGTTAACTAAAACTTGTCCATGCATATTATAAAGTAGGTACATGATCAAGCTATCGGTGGCTAGATCCAGACTATCTTCTTGTTAAGTTAGTAACTGAAACGTCAAATGATAGTCGCTACGTAAAGAAGAATTTATTTAATAAAATAGAAAGTCTCTACGACATTATATTCATAAGTAGTGTCCATTACAGCTACATAGGACACTAGTCAATGGGCTAATCTATGCAGCTCTTTGTCAGGTCAATTGAGAATAAAATATGTCAGTGATAGTAGACCGATATAAGTAGAGCAAAGCTTTGCTACTTTCAATACAAGAAAATTTGGTCAATCACGAAGTTACTCGCTTATAACGATCACATAACATATTTCGTTAGTAAATCTGTGATGCTGGTTTGAGGAGTTATATAGAACAACATACGAGTATATCAAATATGTTCTTCTCTTGTTCTAAACTAAACGTTCAAAAAATATATGGAAAATGTATATAATCTATTAATTTTATAATAATGACTTTACTACTATCAAATCACATATGTACATACGAGTACGTCCATGTAGATAACATTAACGGCCAATATCTAACCTAGATGTTGGCATTAAGTGAATATTTTCTAATTAAATTCTTTTTATTGTACACTTTAACTCTTTCAAAATTGTTGAACATGTGTTGATAATCTCTTCTATCTTCAAAAAGCAATTAATAATTTATAAGCTGTTGATGTTATAAAAGCAGTTTCATACTTTTTCAGCGAGATTTTAGAGTTAGGACTCTCCGTTCTCTCCATTAACTTTCTGCTTAAAATCCAGACTTTGTGTATTAAGTGATGGAATTTAACTAAAAATTAAATTAAATTAAATAAATTAAATAGCTTCACGCTATATCCCGAACACAGCAGGGTAGGCAGAGGGAACCTAGTGTTAAGACACTCCGTTCCCCACTTAAGTGATGGAATTTAACGCCATGTTTTATCTGTTGTTGGTGTCTTGTTGCTTATAAATAATCATTTTGTCAAGAAATTAGTAAATAAGTTATGTTTTCAGTTCAATGTCATGTAATTATTTCTATAAGTGTTTTTTCTTTTATTACAGCTTGCATAACAGCTTACGACTGTCAGAATGTGTGCGCGGCTGCTTGCTCTCCGGGTAGCTACGATTTGTATTGCTATAACAATGTCTGCTACTGTGGAATTTTGTAATACTTGGACATGAAAAGCAGTCAAGTCGGTCTACATCAATTATTCTAAATAAAAAATATATAAATAAAAAATATTGATTATTTTATTTTTGACCAACACCGTTGACTTATTGACATACTAACTATCCAATGTTGGCCCCAAAATTTTCTCATCTTGGTCATGTGGTGCTTATGTTGTAATAGATATTTATTTATATACATATATTTTTTTAGCTTCACGCTGTATCCTGCACGCAGCAGAGTAGGCAGAGGGGGCCTATTGTTAAGACACTGCGTTACCCACTTTCTGCCAAATTCGGAGGCATTGCGTGTTAAGTGGCGAAACTTAACGCCGCGCTTACCTCGACACCAGAGCGAAGAAAATGAAAATATAATTTCCACTCCTCGAGTGGGAATCGAACCCACAACCAGTCCTTTACAGTCACACGCTTGTGCCACTGGGCCACGACTGGCCACAATTTAATTTTTGCCTTGAGTAATTTGTTTGGTTAGCTTTTAAATTGTTGTTATTGTGATAGATTGACTTGATTTGCACTTCCTAATACTTCAGCCTGTTATGATTTACTTTTTTTATGTAATTAAACATTAATAACAATTAAAATATAGATTAAGTATTAATATGTACCTAACAAGAGGCTATCGTGATCGCAGGAACAGGATCTAAATGGAAACACGATTAGTTGAGGTTTAATTCCTTCACTGGCATGCTTGGTGGTGCAAGGAAATGCAAATTGCAACCCCCTATAATTGTTTAATGTAAAGTACTGTGTATTTTTCATAAAAGTTATTATAATTTTGCAAAATTACAAAATCTGGTAGTATTTGGTGACGAAAGCATGGTGCATTAGAACATATAGATACACACATTATATGTACATGCAGACGGACGGAACTGAATATAATTCTGGTGGGAATAATCCTATACCCTCGGGGGAATGACCAAGTTATTTTTTTTTATTTCATCGCTCTGGTACCTAAGACAAAATCTGGAGTTGAGTTCCAACATTCAATAAACGATGTTTCGTATTCAATTAGAAAGTGAAAAACGGAACAACTTCTCACTATTTTCTCTCTGACTACCTTGCCACTAATTTTGTGGCATAATATATGAAAGCCCGTCAGTAAAGTTACAACCATTAAATTTTATTTTTGGCTTACTGATTAAAAATTAGTAAACTTCTATATTATCGATTGTGAAATACATGGGGTTGACATTTATATGAAAGTCCATTATAAAAAAACTTTCGACGTTACAAATATAAAACTCTATTTATTTGCTTATTGATATGTATTTCAGCGATTGTATTTATACTATTATTCTATCTCTAAAGTAAAAGCCAAATAAGGCTTGAAGGTGTGTATAGAAGTCTGTTATTTTGATGTCAGATTCTAGATTGCCTGTTGTTGTAAAAGATAGATACGCGATTAGAGATTTGATATTTGATCTCTTGATCTTATCTGTGGCCAGTCGTGGCCCAGTGGGTGGCCAGTCGTGGCCCAGTGGCACAAGCGTGTGACTGTAAACGACTGGTTGTGGGTTCGATTCCCTCTCCAGGAGTGGAAATTATATTTTCCATTTTCTTCGCTCTGGTGTCGAGGTAAAGCGTGGCGTTAAGTTCCGCCACTTAACACGCAAGCCTCCGAATTCGGTGGAAAGTGGGGAACGGAGTGTCTTAACACTAGGTTCCCTCTGCCTTCCCTGGTGTGTGCAGGATACAGCTTTTTTTATCCTCGGACTTAAAAAATATTTTTTCTTTTGCGTTGTAGGTTCGATTACAACTCGGAATAATGGTTATATTTATTTATTTGTTCATTTCGCAATTTGGGACTTGAGACAAAGCGCTGCGTTAAATACCGCCATTTAATAGAAAATATCTCATATGTAAATAATAGAATTATCATTTTTTTATCTTCACGCTGTATCCCGCACACAGCAGCGTAGGCAGAGGGAACCTAGTGTTAAGACACTGTGTTCCCCACTTTTCGCAGAATTCGGAGGCATTGCGTTTTAAGTGGCGGAACTTAACGCCGCGCTTTACCTCGACACCAGAGCGAAGAAAATGGAAATATAATTTCCACTCCTCGAGTGGGAATCGAACCCACAACCAGTCCTTTACAGCGTAAAGCTTGTGCCACTGGGCCACGATTGGTCACGATATCATCATCATCATCTATAATATGTAGTTTAAAAATAGACAAATATAAGATCACAGAGCATTTTCGGTTGTTCCTATTTATAAGATTTTGTTTTGATACTGTCCTCCTCCAGGGGTGGATCGACAAACTCCTTAAAAACGAACAATGCCATGACTGGTTCCTCTTATTAGTAACCACTTAACATCAGGTGAATCACTAGGACTTGCCTAATCTCATAATTTATTAATTAACTCTTACTGGTCAAAAGAAGTGTGTTTCGTAGTGGTTTAACTCTTCCCGGGCTATTTGTAGTAGACCTCTGAAATTTTGCAGGGACAATTGTAATTGTAGTTTTTGAATAAATGATGATTAAATGGTCAAAAAGTGCCCATAGACATAGGCTGTGGAACGTTAAGTGTTATATTAGTGTTAAGTGTTTGCCTTTCAAACTTTTTAACATGTAATAACATTGAATATGTACTTCACTCAGCGCTTTCCATGCAGGCAGAAGAAGCGATTTCTAGTAATAATGACATAAAAATAAAAATAGTTTATTTGCAAAAAACGTTAGTGATTGAGATTTCCTTTTCAGCATAAATATATCAAACAAGTAGATGCATCATTATCAAATAAACTAATTTTTCAGTATAGCAGAACAGTTTTAGTAAACAAATAAAATAATTAGCGGCCATCACACACATAGGAATAGTGTCTGACTGGAACTTGTTTCTCCGCATTGCAAGGTAGAAAGAAAGTACCTGGCCAAGACACTCCATTCTCTACTTATCGCTTTAAATCGAAATATTGTTTGTGTGTGTATTATAAGGCGGAATTCAATACCGCGCTTTGTCTCAAGTGCCAGAGCGGAGAATTGAAAATAAATTATAATTATGCTTCCAAGTGGGGTTCAAACCCTCGGCTGACATTGTTATGGGTTATAACAATATTCAATTTACAATAGAATTAGAGGCAAATAATTCTTTAGCTTTCCTTGATGTTTTAGTTAGTGTATCCCAATGGCACAGTAGGCCACACAGTGTATAGGAAACCCACCCACACTAATAGATATCTCAATGGTGAATCTCACCACCACCCTACACAGTTATCTACCGTTGGCAAATCTTTGTTTCAGAGAGCCCACCACCTCTGCGACGCTGAACACCTAGGGGACGAGCTTCGACAGGTGAAGAATGCCCTTCATCAGAACAAGCTGCCAGTTCCCCACCAGCGTTGTAGGAAGACCAACAAGCCGCTAACAGTGGAGAGACAACCAGCACTTCTACCTTATGTGAAGGGAGTTACAGACAGGATTGGCAACATCTTAAGAAGAGCTTCGATAAAAACTATATTTAAGCCTAACAAAAAAGTGAGCCAGTTCTTGAGACCAGTTAAATGTAATATTCCTTTACAGTGTGCAGGTGTATACAAACTAGACTGTGACTGTGGCTTATCTTACATTGGCCAAACAAAGAGGAGCATTGGTACTAGGGTGAAGGAACACATCTCCGATATCAAGAATGGGCGTGCATCAAAGTCAGCTGTGTGTGAGCATGCTACGGATAAGCCCAACCATTACATAAGGTTTGATAAACCACATATCCTCGCTAGGGAAAATAGATATATCCCTAGAATGATCCGCGAGGCTATTGAAATACAGAAACATCCTAATTTCAATAGAGAAGACGGTTGGAAACTTTCTACCACCTGGGACCTAATTCTAAAAACTTTGAAGTCTCAAAATCACCACACCAGAGGGCATGATACAGTCAGCTCATTCTGCAAGAATCCAGGGCAGTACGCGAGGCAACTAAGAAATCGTTGGCGGTAGTTTGATATAATAATGTATCAACTGACAGACGAATGCCACCTCAGTCTACCTGTGACCACGGACTACTGTAAAGTGTTCGAAACGTCGGGTTTCTAAAAATGTATTTTCGAATACCAATAATACCAACAATATTAATCCGGTCAAATATAGTTTAAGTTGCAACGTCTTCTTTATTTGTCGCTTATCGGATATAAATGTAATGGAAACAAAAAAAATACCTTAAAGCAAGGCATTATAATTATGATTTCAAGTTTCAATGCCAACTAGTAAATGGAAATGGTAATTCATAAATTCCACGCAAACGAAGTTGTAAGAATCAACTAGTACCTAAATAATACAATGAAACACTAATAAACTTTTTAATACACCAATTTAATTTTAAATTAGTTAACAGATTTTTTTATTAACTATTCGGGTCTGCAGGTACATTCCCCGTTAATACACTTTGGTGAGGTCCCTGGACAGAATTCCTGGCATGGGTCGGTACAGTCGATATCCTTATAGCAATGCTGATTTTTTTTCACCGGTTTCTCTCCATCCGCTCTCACTGTAAAACATAAAAAAGTAAGCATTTTCAGTGTCCATCTCACGCGTCTAGAATATACATGGCGATATAATACATTTTACATTTTATTATAAGTGTTAATCAAACACTTAGAAAATAAAAAAATACATTTTTAGAAAATGTATTTTGAACTCAGCAGGATTAGAACCCGCGCGTCATGGAAACCGTCCGTTCTCACTGATAAGCCATGTGCTTAAACAGAAATTACATATTTTGTATGTTTTCTAAATATGCCGATACAGTTTTTTTCACTATTCAACTATTTTCAGTGAACAAGAGGTATATCCGATATAATGGGAACACAAAATTATGGTTTGAATTTGAATTCGAACCCACCACGACTAACCCACGTAATTAAACACATAGTCTTGTCTCGCCTCTTGGCGCTAAGGTCAATTTTAATACACTTTTTTTTTAGCTTCACGCTGTATCCCGCACTCAGCAGGGTAGGCAGAGGGAACCTAGTATTAAGATACTCCTTTCCCCACTTTCCCACCGAATTAGGAGGCATTGCGTGTTAAGTGGTGGAACTTAACGGCGCGCTTTACCTCGACACCAGAGCGAAGAAAATGAAAATATTAAATGTTTCCACTCCTCGAGTGGGAATCGAACCCACAACCAGTCCTTTGCAGTCACACGCTTGTGCCACTGGGCCACGACTGGCCACATTACATTTATTATTACATCTTATTTAGAATATTTTCATCTGTTGCTTACAGCACAGGGTGAAAAAATCTGTATCCATACTTATATTATAAATGCGAAAGTCTGTGTGTTTGTCTGTCACGCTTTCACGGCTAATCTACCGGTCCGATTTCGATGAAATTTAGAATGAAAGTAGTAAAAGTGGCTGGGTCTAACATAGGCTACTTATTTTTTCAAAAATCAACCTCTAAAGGGTTGAAATAGGAATAAGTAATGAAAGTTTATATGAAAAATCTAAACCGCTTTACCAATTGTAATGAATTTTATCATAAATATAGTTGATAATCTAAGCTTAAACAAAGCCTACTTTATTTTTTAAAAATGCTTTCCCGAGGGTTGCAATATAACGATACAGTTCACGCGGCGAAGCCGCGAGCGGGCCGCTAGTATGTGTATATTTCTATTTTTATAATTATACTATATAGGGCGTTATAATATATATGGCGTACTAAAAATAATGGTGTGAAATAGCTTAGATTTTACCAATAATCTGTATTAACGCTTAAGCGTTAATAAACGGTTAACCTTTTTCGATATTTTTTCTCAGGAAGATGGTTGATTCTACATGGTCGTACATAGGCTACCTATATGTTTGTTAAACAAACTCCTAGGTGCTGAAATAGCGGATGAAAATTAGTATTAAATATATAAACCTCTTGATTTAACCGAGAACGCGAACTGTCGAAAATAATTAGCAGCTATAGTTGTTTAGTTTAAGCAGGCAAAGCCGCTATTTGACAAGTATATTATCTTTCTTTTTCTAGCGTCACGCTGTACCCTACACACAGCAGGGTAGACAGAGGAAACCTAGTCTTAAGACACTCCGTTCGCCACTCTTTGGAGGCTTTGCGTGTTAAGTGGCGGAACTCAACGCCGCGCTTGGTCTCGACACCAGCGACACAGAGGCAATTAGCATCAATTAGTTTTAATTTTAAGGAATTATCACCAAGTGTCACTGATTTTTCTCCATCCTCGGTACTCTGTGGATCCATTATAAACAGAAAAAAGTAAAAGACATTTAGAAAACGTAAAAAAAATCCAAAAAACGTATAAAAACCGCCAAGGCGCTCTGAAATCGGTTTTCAAGAGGCGCGGGTTCGAATCCCACTGCGTGCAAATTTTTATATGTTTTCTAAACGTATTTTCAATTTCTTAAGTGTCTAAATAACACTTTAAAAATGTAAAAAAGTAAAAATAAATATATAAAAGCTCCGAATGCATAAGAATAATAGAATCTCACCGATATGCAAAGTATCTTGAGACGCCAACACAGCCACTGCCAGGGATAATACCATAAGAGTAATTGTAAATTTCATTGTTGACTTTCTGTTTTAATAATTGT
The DNA here is from genome assembly GCA_019049465.1 of Dryas iulia moderata. NCBI lineage: Eukaryota > Metazoa > Arthropoda > Insecta > Lepidoptera > Nymphalidae > Dryas > Dryas iulia. The sequence continues at coordinate 15,776,757 of CM032424.1, read as the reverse complement.
AACCGATCCATAATGGCAGCTTCTTATATACTCAGTTTTACGAAGTCATAAAATTAATGTGCAAAAATATAATTAATTTTCTTATCGTAGGTAATTTGCAATAGTTATATATGTCAAACATTTATTTATTTGAATTAGGATTCTTTAGAAATTTTTCTGATCGTCGTGGCCCAGTGGGACGAAGCTTGTATGTTCAAGCCCACGCGTTAGTTATAGGTTCGATTCCCAACCGGGGGAATGAGAATAGATATGATGTTTTTATAAATGGTCTTGTAAAATGTTTAATTCATTGAGATTTTCTTTGTGGACATAAAGAATTTTATATTTTTATTATTACACTTAAATTTATAAAATGATCTTCGCTTTGGTTAACCTAAAACAAAGCGCAACATTGACTTCAACCACTGAATATGCAATGTCTGGATTTCGGGCGAAAAGTGGAGAACGAACTAGGTCCTCTCTGGCTACACTTCAACGCGGAAAAACGAGTTAAGCTGCTTTTTTTAAAAAAAAAAATTCAAGCCTTCATGAACGAAGTATGTTTGAGGAAAAATTTTTAAGATCAGTTTTCGGAGTTAAACACACATTCTTTTGTCCTCTTTCTTCCCATTTTTTAATCCGCTTTTTGGATTAAAAAGTAGTTTAAAACTTTTCTAAGTCTTTAGATTATATTTGTAGCAAATTTCATTTGATTCGGTTGAGTAGTACAGGTGTAATAAAGTATAACACAGACAGATAGAGGTACTTTCGCATTTATATTATTAGTAATAATTATGGACTCGTAACTTAAAAACTACTGGTTAGATCTAAATTAACCGATTCACGCAGCATAAAGTTATGCGGCATGATACGAAGAATAAAAATGCAATGGAGTTGTAAATTTTCAACTTTTTTTGAAGTTGGTAAGAAACGACTTGTTAAATTTAAAATTATTAAATTCTAATTTTTAAAAAAATCATCTAAATCGACTACGTAAGAAGTTTTGCGGTAATCAACATAAAAAAAAAAATTAGCCGAATTAATATACTCCTCCTTATTGAAGTCGCTTAAATAGATAAATCGAATTTTCGCTACCCCTACTTACTTAATTTCATGAACATCGTTAAAGCTATTTCTGAGATTTAGATTATATATTTAAGTGTCTGACCGAAGGTTCGGTTGCGGTCAGTTTCGACAAAAAATGAAGTTTCGGCCTAAGTTTCGACTTCGGCCAAAAAACGGCCGAACCTTCAGCCGTACTGAAACTCGGGACTCTTTAGTTGTCACACATTGCTTGGCTACTTTTGAGTGATTTTATAGATCGTGGGCCCAATCCCAAGAAACCTTAAATGATTCCAATGTTCTGCGCTACACGATACAGTACAAAAACCCCTATGTAGATCCGCCGCAGTATCTTGGGCAAAGAGAACTAGCCTAGACCTCTAGTACTTAATACTTTCAATCGCTTCACTGTACAGAAATTGGAACAAGTGTATAGAAGATGGAACAAGTGTATAGAAGATTTAACATGGCCTTATTGAGTGTATAAGTAGGCACAGCTTAAAGCGTATCCCCTAACTGTAGCTTTTGGAGAAACCAGAAATATAGTTTGAGTAATTATTAATGAGTTATATGCTAAATTAGTATGAAATACTAATACTAAAGTTAGGGGCCAGTCGTGGCGCAATGGCACAAGCGTGTGACTTTAAACGACTGGTTGTGGCCTCGATTCCCACTCGGGGAGTGAAACTATTTAATATTTCCATTTTCTTTGCTCTGGTGTCGAGGCACAGCGCGGCGTTAAGTTCCGCCACTTAATACGCAATGCCTCCGAATTTGGCGGAAAGTGGGGAACGGAGTGTCTTAACACTAGGTTCCCCCTGCCTACTCTGCTGTGTGCGGAATACAGCGTGAAGCTAAAAAAAAAGTATGAACACACTTGACATGTGCCCCTCAAACGCATTGTCTATTGCTAACATATTGCTAACTGTATAATAGGCATAAAGAACAGGCTAGATATATATAATTTAAAATCTGCTCTTGGATACGGTCTTTTGTGGTCATGGAAGTAGAGGTCGAAGGTAAAGTCCTACATCCGATCTTAAATGTAGCTGTACCTTGCTGTGCTATACTTGATAAAACTTAAACTACTATTACTAAGCCGGTGAATATAAAAAAGGCAAACCCTAGTGTGGAACATTACCGCTATTAGAAGATTTTTATTTATCGTCAGCCGTAAGTGTCATGGCGCAGTTGGCCAGCGTCTAACTGTAAATAAGATGATTGTGCATTCGAGGAAATCTCATTTGGGGAAATAATTATTTAATTTCGCCGCTCTTAAGACGAAGCACGGCGTTAAGTTCCACCAAACAACTCGAAACGCCTCGATTTCAGGAAATGTGAAGAACAGAGTCCCTCGACACTAGGTTCGCTCTGACAACCCTGCTTTGCGAAACAAACATTTTTTTTTCATTTTTAAGTTTAAATATATTTTTTTGTAAAAATCTGTAATAAAAGCGACTTAATCGCAATGACTCAAATGAATATAATCAAAGCGACTAAAATGCACTATTTTGTAAAAAAAAAATCAAATTTTATGACGTCATCAAGAGTTTCGGTTTCGGTCTCGGCCGAAGCTGATGTCAGAGCCGAGAAAAGTTCGGTTTCGGTTTCGGCTCAAAACCTAGTTTCGGTCAGACACTAATATATTTATATCTACAATTAGAAATCTACCCCCTTGTTTAGTTGTTTTATTATTTATTTATTATGTAAGTCGCCTGTTATTAGCACAGGATACATTTTGTTCCTTGACTTTCATGTACGCAGTTGTAATCTTGTTTTAGTACATTTTACTGTCCAAATGGTTTCTCTAAGTCTCGTAATTATTGCATTAATATATTTCACTACTATATTCTAAAATTACGTTACTGTATTTCAATGTCTTCCACTACTGTTTCCTAAAAGTATATATACTCCAAATTACTCTTTTAAAATAATAAATAAATAAAAAAGATATATAAATAAATATCCATTACAACATAAGCACCACATGACCAAGGTGGGATAATCTTGAGGTCAACATTGGTTAGTTAGTATGTCAATAAGTCAACGAAGGTGTTGGTCAAAAATAAAATAATCAATATTTTTTATTTACTTTTTGTTTATTTAGAGTAATTGATGTAGAGCGACTTGACTGCTTTTCATGTCCAAGTATTACTAAACTCCACAGTAGCAGACATTATCGTGGCAATACCCATAGTAGTTAGGAGGAGTGCAATGTATTCCGCACACACCCAAACAGTCGATATGATTTATACAACCTGAAATGAAAGAAAAAAAAACACGTATAGAGATAACTACATGACATTGAACTGATGACATAACGTTTTTCCTAATTTCTTGATAAAATGATTATTTATAAGCAACAAGACACCAACAACAGATAAAGCACGGCGTTAAATTCCATCACTTAATACACAAAGTCTGGATTTTAAGCAGAAAGTGAATGGAGAGAACGGAGAGTCCTAACATTAAAGTCTCGCTGAAAAAGCATGAAACTGCTTTTATAACATCAACAGCTTATTAATTATTAATTGCTTTCTAAAAATTGAAGAGCATTACCAACACATTTTCAACAATTCTAAAAGAGTTATGTAATCTGAAAAGAGCTTAATTAAAAAATATTCACTTGATTATTAACGATTTTAACATTATTGGCCAACATCTAGGTTAGATATTGGCCGTTAATGTTATCTACATGGACGTACTCGTATGTACATATCTGATCTGATAGTAGTAAAGTCATTATTACAAAATTAAATAAATTATATACATTTTCCATAAATTTTTTGAACGTTTAGTTTAGAACAAGAGAAGAACATATTCCCGTGGGGGGACGGGTTCAGAATACAATACCCCCCCGCCGCTGGGTAGCGTCCCGTAAAAGGCGGGTAACCCAGTAGTTTGGTGGTAGGAGATTCGTTCTCCGACTGGCTCGCGACCACTATCATGTCAAAAACGAACCGCCAAATATCTTATGATGTGTTCCGGTTCGATGGCATGTAAGCCAGCTCTCCCTATTCCTACCATTCCCCATCCTTCCTCCCTCCTTCTGTCCTACATTCCCAAGGTTGGCAACGCATCCATAACTCTAATGTTGTGGATGTCTATGGGCGAAGGTAACCACTTAACACCAGGTGGGCCTTCAGCTCGTTTGCCTCCTTTATTCCATAAAAAAAAAAAAATACATATTTGATATACTCGTATGTTATTATATACTAGCGGCCCGCTCGCGGCTTCGCCGCGTGAACTATTTCGTTATATTGCAATCCTCGGGGGCGCATTTTTTAAAAATAATGTAGCCCTTGTTTAAGCTTAGATTATCAACTATATATATGCCAAAATTCATTACAATTGGTCAAGCGGTTTAGATTTTTCATATAAACTTTCATCCCCTATTTGAACCCTTTAGAGGTTGATTTTTGAAAAAATAAGTAGCCTATGTTAGACCCAGTCACTTTTACTACTTTCATTCAAAATTTCATCCAAATCAGACTGGTAGATTAGCCGTGAAAGCGTGACAGACAAACACACAGACTTTCCCATTTATAATATAAGTATGGATAACTCCTCAACCCAGCATCACAGATATACTAATGAAATATGTTATGTGATCGTTATAAACGAGTTACTTCATGATTCACCAAATTTTCTTGTATTAAAAGTAGCAAAGCTTTGCTCTACTTATATCGGTCTACTATCACTGACATATTTTATTCTCAATTGACCTGACAAAGAGCTGCATAGATTAGCCCATTGACTAGTGTCCTATGTAGCTGTAATGGACACTACTTATGAATATAATGTCGTAGAGACTTTCTATTTTATTAAATAAATTCTTCTTTACGATGCGACTATCATTTGACGTTTCAGTTACTAACATGAAACGAAGATAGTCTGGATCTAGCCACCGATAGCGTGATCATCTACTGTATAATATGCATGGACAAGTTTCAGTTAACTCTTGATGGGAAATAAAAATACATATTACTGTAGTTTGTATATAGTATACAGATATCGAAGCTATTTTCAAGTAAGTAGACAAAAAATACGAAAAATATACTCACTCGTCCCTAATACAACGGAATTGTGCATTGCGAGCACTAGCAGCAGTAATAATGCAATATATTTCATTTTGGAGGACGTTCCTTGTAGATATTGTTTCTTCTTAGCAAATGTTGTGGCTTTTTATAGTGTGTAATCTTTGGCGGAACCAATTCGTTAATTTTCACAATTGTCCAATTAACATTTTATGCTTGTTTTTGCTCTTATTCGATAATTTATAGTGCGATATTATTTCTTGTCAATTTTCAATTTTCTTTTGTCTATCATCATATTAAAACAAAAAAGTTTTCAACTGTTCTGTACAAACGGGTATGACAAAAATATTAAAATATATATTTATTTTTTTAATTATTTTTACTACATTCCTCAAACATACTTCGTTCATGAAGGCTTGAATTTTTTTTTAAAAAAAGCAGCTTAACTCGTTTTTCCGCATTGGAGTGTAGCCAGAGAGGACCTAGTCCGTCCTTCACTTTTCGCCCGAAATCCAGACATTGCACATTCAGTGGCTGAACTCAATGTTGCGCGTTGTTTAAGGTTAACCAAAGCGAAGATTATTTTATAAATTTTTGTATAATAATAAAAAATTAAAATTCTTTATGTTCACAAAGAAAATGACAATGAATAAAACATTTTACAAGACCATTTATAAAAACATCATATCTATGCTCATTCCCTCGGTTGGGAATCGAACCCATAACTAGCGCGTGGGTTCGAACATACAAACTTCGTCCCACTGGGCCACGACGATCAGAAAAAGTTCTGAAGAATCCTAATTCAAATAAATAAGTGTTTGACATATATAACTATTGCAAATTGCCTACGATAAGAAAATTAATTATATTTTTGCACATTAATTTTATGACTTCGTAAGACTGAGTATATAAGAAGCTGCCATTTTGGATCGGTTACAATTATTAAAAGAGAAAGTCAACAATGAAATTTACAATTACTCTTTTGGTATTATCCCTGGCAGTGGCTGTGTTGGCGTCTCAAGATACTTTGCATATCGGTGAGATTCTATTATTCTTATGCATTCGGAGCTTTTATATATTTACTTTTACCTTTTTAACATTTTTAAAGTGTTATTTAGACACTTAATAAATTGAAAATACGTTTAGAAAATATATAAAAATTTGCACGCAGCGGGATTCGAACCCGCGCCTCTTGAAAACCGTTTTCAGAGCGCCTTGGCGGTTTTTAGATTTTTTCTAAATTTTTTTTACTTTTTCTAAATGTCTTTTACTTTTTTCTGTTTATAATGGGTCCACAGAGTACCGAGGATGGAGAAAAATCAGTGACACTTGGTGATAATTCCTTAAAATTAAAACTAATTGATGCTAATTGCCTCTGCGTCGCTGGTGTCGAGACCAAGCGCGGCGTTGAGTTCCGCCACTTAACACGCAAAGCCTCCAAAGAGTGGCGATACAGCGTGAAGCTAAAAAAAATTTACCTAATAAAATTGACTTTAGCGCCAAGAGGCGAGACAAGATTATTTGTTTAATTATGCGGGTCAGTCGTGGTGGGTTCGAATTCAAACCATAATTTTGTGTCCCCATTATGTCTGATATACCTCTTATTCACTAAAAATAGTTGAATAGTGGAAAAAACTGTATCGGCATATTTAGAAAACGTATAAAATATGTAATTTCTGTTTAAGCACATGGCTTATGGGTCAGAACGGGCGGTTTTCATAAGACACAGGTTCTAATGCTGCTGAATTCAAAATACGTTTTCTAAAAATGTATTTTTTTTATTTTCTAAGTGTGTGAATAACACTTATAATAAAATGTAAAAAGTATTATATCGCCATGTATAATACTTTTTTATGTTTTACAGTGAGAGCGGATGGAGAGAAACCGGTGAAAAAAAATCCGCATTGCCTTGAGGATATCGACTGTACCTACCCATGCCAGAAATACTGTCCAGGGACCTCACCAAAGTGTATTTACGGGGATTGTACCTGTAAACCCGAATAGTTAATAAAAAAATCTGTTAACTAATTTAAAATTAAATTGGTGTATTAAAAGGTTTATTAGTGTTTCATTGTATTATGTAGGTACTAGTTGATTCTCGCAACTTCGTTTGCGTGGAATTTATGAATTACCATTTCAATTTACTCGTTGGCATTGAAACTTAAAATCATAATTATAATGCCTTGCTTTAAGGTATTTTTGTTTGTTTCCATTACATTTATATCCGATAAGCGACAAATAAAGAAGACGTTGCAACTTAACGCCGATCTCTCTCTTGATAGACGAAAAATAAAATAATATAAGTATATGCCGTATAGATGAGGCTGTTGTGGTTGTGGTGCAGTATAACTTATAGTTCCTATTGTAAACGTCAGTGGTCGAGGGTTTCAATCCCACTTGGGGGCATAATTTTAATTTAATTTCAGTTCTTCGCTCTGGCACTTGAGACAAAGCGCGGTATTGAATTCCGCCTTATAACACACAAACAATATTTCGATTTAAAGCGACAAGTGGAGAACGGAGTGTCTTGGTCAGGTACTTTTTTTCTATCCTGCAATGCGGAGAAACAAGTTGCAGACAGACACTATTCCAGTGTGTGTGGTAGCCGCTAATTATTTTATTTGTTAACTAAAACTGTTCTGCTATACTGAAGAAGTAGCTTATTTGATTATGATGCATTTAGTTGTTTGATATATTTATGCTGAAAAGGAAATCTCAACCACTAATTTTGTATCAAAGAAAATCTTATAAATAGGAACAACCGAAAACGCTCTGTGATCTCATATTTTTCTATTTTTGAACTACATATTATAGATGATGATGATCATATCGTGGCCAGTCGTGGCCCAGTGGCACGAGCGTGTGACTGTAAACGACTGGTTGTGGGTTCGATTCCCACTCGAAGAGTCCCCCACTTTCCGCCGAATTCGGAGGCTTTGCGTGTTAAGTGGCAGAACTTAACGCCGCGCTTTACCTCGGCACCAGAGCGAAGAAAATGGAAATATTAAATATTTCCACTCCTCGAGTGGGAATCGAACCCACAACCGGCCGTTTACAGTCACACGCATGTGCCACTGGGCCACGACTGGCCAATACTTAATCTATATTTTATTTGAAATGTTTAATTACATTGGAAAAGTAAATCATAATAAACTGAAGTATTAGGAAGTGCAAATCAAGTCAATCTATCACAATAACAACAATTTAAAAGCTAACCAAACAAATTACTCGAGGCAAAAATTAAATTCGTCAAATGTATAAATATTGAAATTGCATGTAAAATATTTAAATATTTCTTTCTATATATCATAGCTCCCACGAACATATATTATCTCGCGGACTTGTATTTAGAACCGATTTAGAAGTTAGAATTATTGTTTAATATACAGACATACTCCTTAATTTTTTTTATAGCTTAAACTAATTATAGAAACAAGTCTCAAACCCAAGCCTAGTTTGGACCTGATAAGCTCTTCACAATGAAACAAGGAAGAATTCAGAATTTTTAATAATCACTCCGTTTTTGGTGTGTATATGTTGAAATTTTTATAATTTTATTTTTACTATCCCTAAATATTAAAACACTTAAAAGTTTTTAAAAATCAATATTTATTTTTTAATCAATTACCTGCTCTTTTATTATGCGGGTCTGCAGAAGCAATAAGTCGAAATACATCTGAATTTATCATGTTTTGGGCAGATTTGATCGCATCCGTCCTTACACTGAAAATCCTGAAGACACCTATGTTCATGCCCCCGCAAGTCCCCTCCAGCAGTTCTCTCCGCTGCAAAACATTAAAAAAAGTTTTAAATAACATTTTTTTTTCAATAGCTTACACTCCAACTTTCCCATCATGCAAGGCGATACCAGGAAGATATTTTTTTTCAGTTCATGAAATTATAAAAATACTACAGTATTTTCTGTCTTATAAATAATCAATGTGGCCAGTCGTGGCCCAGTGGCACAAGCGTGTGACTGTAAACGACTGGTTGTGGGTTCGATTCCCACTCGAGGAGTGGAAATATTTAATATATCCATTTTCTTCGCTCTGGTGTCGAGGTAAAGCGCGGCGTTAAGTTCCGCCACTTAACACGCAATGCCTCCGAATTCGGCGGAAAGTGTTAACTTAACCCTAGGTTCCCTTTGCTTACCCTGCTGTGTGCGGGATACAGCGTGAAGATAAAAAAAAATAATAATAATCAGAAGATACATGTTAATATTTATATAAACTAATTATAGTGCGTGCCGATGACCCCTGAATGACTCTTTCCATTTAATTTTCATCCAAAATTTAATTGTAAAATAACTATATTCTCTTCGCCCAAACCGGAAGGAGCTCCCGATAGAACTGACAACACAGACATTTTTATGTTAATCATTTATAATTTCGAAGTGTTTCTAATGAATATAAAAATGTTTTGATTTCGATAATGTTATTAATTTATTTTTGAAGATAAGTGGATGTTATCGTCCGTTTACATTGTTTCTGTTATGAAATGAAGTCCCACTCAGGTAAATATTTATATTTGAAAAAATATTAAAAACAGATCTAATTTGCCAAAATACGTCGTAGGGTGATTACATGATTTATGACTAGTGTAATAATTTAGTTTAGAAATTAACAATTATTGTAATTGTGAAACTGTAATTACCTTCTTTATTTAATTTATAGATAATCATGACGTGGCTGATAATGGAAAAAAGGGAAAAACGAATAAAGAGAAAGGTCTTAACGATACGAATAACGATAAGAACGCGGCTCTGGTTTTCAGTAGCCTTATTGATGCGGATATACAACAAATGTTAAATAACATCATTTTTTTCACTTGATGCTTATAGATTTGAAAGGAAAGTGCAGAAGCGTTTGCGGTCTATATCTATATTCGAGACAGCTCGAGAAAAGCATTTGGTGACGTCGACGAATAAAGAAGTATTTACTTCAATAAAAAGATAGCAAACAGAAGATCCGAATGCATAAGTAAAATAAAATCTCACCGTCCTGAAAAGGAGCTGGAGAGGCCGAGACAACAACTGCCAAGGTTACTACCAAAAAAATAATTGTAAATTTCATTGTTCACTTTCTCTTCCAAAGTAACTGATCCAAAGGTACAATTTCTTATATACCTTAGTCTTACGAGGTAATAAGATTAATGTGCATAAAAAAATATTAATCACCTTATCGTATGTAATTCGCTATGTGTTAATTGCTTATTTTTTTCCAATTTGGATTATTCAGAAATGTATGTTAGAGGAAGCAGTAACTAACTATCTAGGTTCAGATTGTGCCTGAGATTAATCTTTTACATAACAATAATCCCGGGCCGAGCCAAGGTCCTTATCCCAGAATATGCTTTCCGACTTAATCTTCTCCACCGCAATATCCTTTGGCTCTCATAGTCTCTCTTCACATCATCTAACTATCGTTTCCTTGTGTATCCCTCTGACTCCAGGGACAGATATATCAAGACATAATCTTCCGACATAGTTTCCAGGTCGGCACTCAACATTGCCATTCCATCTCAGGTTATGCTCTTGGAGCTTATTTGCTACATCACGGACTTTAAGACTACCGCGATGAATTTGTGCGCGATGAATGTGTACGTACTACAATGGACCGCGTTACGTATACACATCGTCTTACCATCATTACCATGACGTGAAGCTCCTGAGCGTGCTTAGACAGTGCTGTCCAACATTAACTGAAGTATAAGAGAAGTGGTCGGATTATGCTATTGTATATCCCGATTGAGCTGGGGCGGTTTTCTGAGGTCGCAGACCACACTTATGATCTCACGCCATTTCTCAGTGGGTTAGATTCGAAATGGAGGAGAGGAGATATAGAATTTTTCCATTTCCTTCGCTCTGGTATCAGAGGTAAAGCGCGGTGCGAGGAACGGAGTTTCTTAACATTAGTTTCCCTCTACCCACCCTGCTGAAAAAAAAAAACACTATATTCGTCGTACATGCATAATATACAAATATAACATAAATATGCAAATTTATCAGAAACTCTGTTATCTAATTAAAGTGAAAACAACCGCGAAATGTAAATTAAACAAACATGAAAATTGACAAATTGGTTGCACTAAAGATTATGTAGTATAAAAAAGTCAACATCTACTTAGAAACCACATTCATAAGAAACGCCCTAGAAATGAAACATATTGCTTTGTTGCTGTTAATAGTGTTGACAATGACCAATTATGTTCTTTGTAAGTATTTTTTCGTATTTGTTGTCCAGCATCAGGGTATAATTTAGATATATGTATATATTAAACTATACTGTAATTGTGTACTGTCATAAAAAATAATATTTATAGTAGCAGACAATCAGTTGAAATTGATACAGAAACTTGTCAAGGCATATTTAGCTTACAATCGTAATTTACTCTGTCACAAAAGATAATATTTTGCATTCACGCTCTGCCCAAAAAATCACACATCCCGGTGTACAGGCTCCGTCTCATTACAGACGAAGGTCAACAATGCATCGAATATATTGTGAGCAGCTCATAATATTCTTAAGTATAATTTTAATCCATTGAGATCGTTCACTGTGTATCAAGATCATTAGGAGGATTCACAAGAAAAAAAATATACTCGATAGTAGCTACAAATCACAATTGCTTAGTTATAGAACGACTAAAACTGGTTAAATCTTCGGTTAATTATAATTTTTATATATATTTTTTACTATTATGTAAAAAATTGATAATATATGATATATTTTTTATTCTAGCTGTTCCGACAAACATCGGTCCGCTTAGCAGAAGCAAACGTACGTATGAGCAAGTATTATCGATACTGCGTTCTCGAAAATCAACCGAGACCATACCCTGTTTCTTCTATGTCACTTTTTCTAGATATACCTATAATTTTTACCATTATTGCGACGCGCATCCTCTCAAGCTTGTTCTTCTTCATTTTATTATAATATTTTCACTTACTCATGCCATGCCTCTTCAAAACTGATTCGCTCTGATACGAAATCGTATCTTATACACCAATCATCTCTTATTTATCTTCAGTAGATTTATTCGCTATTTTTAAACCTTATTGCATTACGGTCTTTTTGGGGAAAGACTAGATTTACTTGGTAGCGGCATTGCTAATACCTATTCACGATATTGCCACAACAAATTCAATCAAACAAAAGTGGGGAACGGAGTGTCTTGACACTAGGTTCCCTCTGCCTACCCTGTTGTGTGCGGCGTGAAGCTGAAAAAAAAAAAACAAAAAAAATCAATCTTCTCTAATATAATCTAAATAAAAAAGTATCTTCAATAAAAAGACTTAAAAAAATATGCTATAGAGATCATTGGGTATTTTTTTTTATTACATACTATTTAAGCGTTTTGTCAAATAAATCAAAGATCTTAAGTGCGCTGTTAGTTGCTTGTTGTTACACCATTTATAAACATCAGCTGTTCATTTATTAATGATTTTTTTTTCAGCTTCACGCTGTATCTCGCACACAGCTGGGTACGCAGAGGGAACCTAGTATTAAGATACTGCGTTCCCCACTTTCCGCCGAATTCAGAGGCATTGAGTGTTAAGTGGCGTAATTTAACGCCGCGCTTTACGTCGAGGTAACCAGAGCGAAGAAAATGGAAATATTAAATACTTCCACTCGTCGAGTGGGAATCGAACCCACAACCAGTCGTTTACAGTCACACGCTTGTGCCACTGGGCCACGACTGGCCACAATACTGATATTTTTTAATTAATGAAAGAATATGTTATTGATATTGTTTTAATTAATGAAAGAATATGTTTAATTGATATTTTCTTTAATTATTGAATATGTTTTATTTACATTTTGGATGAAGATAAATTAAAAATAAAATTATATAAAATTGCCCAGTCGAGGAAGAGAGAGAGCCTCTTATATAAATATATATTATTTCTTGTTGCTTATAAATTATCATCAGTTTAGAAGTCATTTAGAATAATTTCTGATTTCATAATACAGCAAAATCTAAGTGCGAAATAATGTACTTCAGTTATACGTATATTATGGCCAGTCGTGGCCCAGCGGCACAATTGTGTGACTGTAAACGACTGGTTGTGGGTTCGATTCCCACTCGAGGAGTGGAAATTGTGTTCCCATTTTCTTCGCTCTGGTGTCGAGGTAAAGCGCGGCGTTAAGTTCCACCTCTTAACACGCAAGCCACCGAATTCGGCGGAAAGTGGGGAACTGAGTGTCTTAACACTGGGTTCCCTCTGCCTACCCTGCTGTGTGCGGGATATAGCGTGAAGCTAAACAAAAAAATGTTTTAAGTCTTATATTTTTCACAGCATGCCGCTATCCTGTAGAATGTGAAGAATTGTGCTCGAATTTATGTACAAACGGACACTACTATCCGCTCTGCTACGACGATGAGTGTTACTGTGGAATTTAATAATACCAGTAATTGCTATTAATTACTCTAAATAAAGAAAATTAAATAAGATATTTTTATTATATTATTTTTAAATAGCAACTTTGGTTGCATTCACCTAATGACCCTTCCTACTAATTCTTGTAATTAACCATTTCTATTGAAAACTTTGCACAAAATCTACAGCCTTTGCAACGTGGAGCTTATGTTATTACTGATATTCTCTATGAGGCAAGACAAGTTTTTTTTATGGAATAAATGTGGCAAACAAGCACGTGGTGTTAAGTGGTTACCTTCGACCATAGACATCCACAACATTACAATTGTTGCCAGCCTTGGGAATGTAGGACAGAAGGAGGGAGGAAGGATGGGAATGGTGGGAATAGGGAGAGCAGGGTTAAATGCCATCGAACCGGAACACATCATAAGATATTTGGCGGTTCGTCTTTGACATGATAGTGGTCGCGAGCCAGTCGGAGAACGAATCTCCTACCACCAAGCTACTGGGTTACCCGCCTTTTACGGGACGCTACCCAGCGACGAGGGGGAATTGTATTCTTAACCCGTCCCCCACGCTAAACATTACTGTTTCGTTAGATTGATCGTGGGTGGATTATTAAAAAGTTAACTACCCTATGGATTATTAACTATGTTTATGCCAGATTTCATTACAATCGGTCAAGCGATGTAGATTTTTCAAATAAACTTTCATCCCCACTTTCTACCCTTTTTTGAAAAAACTAGTAGTACTTTATGTACCTCGTTTCTAATATAACTTTGGATACTGTAACAAAATATAATTCACTTTGACATTTTTAAAGTGTTGTTCACACACTTAGGAAATTTATAAAAAAATAAACGCGCCTCTTCGAAACCGTTCACAGGTTTGAATCTCGCTGCGTTCAAATTTTTATACGTTTTCTAAGCGTCTTTTTTCAAAATATTATGTCTTATCTCTTTGATTGTCACATCAGAAATTACAGATAATATTATTTTCTTAATCAGAAAGAAGATAGACACTTTTTCCTTACTTTCCGAATTTAAATAAAACTACATGTTTAGTTGCGAAAATCAACACCACGCCTTTGGTGGTGTTTTCCAAGCCCGGTAATTGTTATATATTTATTGTTAATTTTTAAATGAGGATATATTTTTTTGTAATAATTGTAATATTAAACCGCAAACTTATAACAATAAAGATATTTATTAAACTTACGTAAACTAGAAGTGTATATATGGGGCCAGTCGAGGTGCAGAGGCACAAAGTGTGACTGTAAATCGACTGGTTGTGGGTTCGATTCCCACTCGAAGAGCGGAAATACTCGTATTTAATATTTCCATTTTCTTCGCTCTGGTGTCAAGGCAAATCGCGGCGTTAAGTTCTGCCTTGCACGCAATGCTCCATAATTGAGTGGAAAGTGGATAAAGAAGTAGAAGATTACCAATAATTTTATGCATGTTGAACCACTGACATATTTTTGTTTGTTTTAAAAATATTACTTTATCGCAAAAGACATTTAGAAAACCAATAGTTTTTTTTTGGACACAGCGGAATTCGAGCCCACGCCTCTTGGGAGCATAATATGTATGTATATACATAACATGTCAACAAAAAAATAACCTTTGTACAAATACAGTTTATGACACTGGCAAGTGATTGAGTATTAACTATTGTATTTTATATGTATTTATTTTTTATTTTTAGCTTCACGATGTACCACACAGCAGGGTAGGCAGAGGGAACATAGTGTTAAACGACTGCTTGTGGGTTCGATTCCCACTCGAGGTGTGGAAATATTTAATATTTCCAATTCCTTTGCTCTGGTGTCAAGGCAAAATGCGGCGTTAATTTCCGCCACTTAACACGCAATGCCTCCGAATTCGGCGGAAAGTGGGGAACGGAGTGTCTTAACACTAGGTTCCCTCTGCCTACCCTGCTGTGTGCGGGATACAGCGTGAAGCTTAAATTTTCCACATTTTATTTAAATAAGTGTAGTGTACAAGAATAAAAATGATTATATTTTCTAAGTTCAAAATATTCTGGATAAACTGTTTTTTTGTCGCTGGGAAATATAGCTTACGCAGACCATCCATACGAAAGGCAGATAGAACTGCGACGACAGCCGAATGATACTGTGGGACTCACCGGTGAGTCCGATACTACCCATTAAAGCCAGCGGAAACCGTCTCCACCCTCGTGATACGTCGCAGGTTCGCTCGCTCATTCCTCTACGACGCTGGACGGTCGCTAGACGGCCCGCTTATTGCAGGCCACCGTCGCCTTCAAAACTAATTGGAGAAATTGATCCCATCAAACTTATTTAGAGGCGTTGCGTGTTAAGTAACGGAACTTAACGCCGCGTTTTGCCTCTGATAACAGAGCGAAGGAAATGAAAATATTAAATATTATCACTTCTCCAATGGGAATCGAACCCACAACCAGTCATTTACAGTTACACATTCGTGCCACTATGCCACGACTGGCCCCTATAAACATAATATGCGTGAAAACAATTAAATTTAATGTGTAAATATTGTTAATTAATTCGAAAGTGACATGTGACATGTATTTGTATGCAAAATAAATTAAAAACGTTCTTTTCAATTAAATGAAAAAATGTGAATGAAAAAATATTATCAATAAAAAAGCTCCAGATCAGAATGGACAATGTTATCCCATTAAAAAGCGAAAAGGTAAAGTTATATTGATATGAAAATATTTTTTTTTAACTTTTAAACATTTTTAAAGTGTTATTCCGCACTTAGGAAAATTGAAAAAGACATTTAAAAGAAAACGTATAATTATTTTTTTTGTTTTTAAATGTCTTTTTCAATTTTCCTAAGTGTGGAATAACACTATAAAAATGTTTAAAAATATTTCATAAATAACATTGTCTCTTGCCAAATGATTGTTCGTAGAATAATCTTTGGGTAGCAGAAATTTGTAAAAATCTCTACAGTAATGCTAACAACAAAAATAAGTTGTAATAAAGCGTATAAGAATTTCGAAGCAGCGGATAGCACGGACGCATGGCTCAGTGGTGAGAGCGCCTGAACGGTATTCCGGAGAATATTTTACAATGAAATATTTAAGCACTAGGTTTTCGGGCTACTCTAACATATCCTAAATATATGAAATTATAAAAAATCTTCACACAAGTTACATATTCATAAGCTAGAAATTCTGCAAACAGAAGTGGTGGGTGCTCGTTGATAAAGCATTTAATGCTTCATACATTGTAATATAATTCCAAATATTTATGTACCTATATGTAAATATTATATAAATTTTTCCTTTTATTTTTACAGAAATAAAATAAAAAATCGGTGTATTTTTCTTTATTAAGAAACATATTCTGCTACGTATTCCAAATATAGTAGTTATAAGGTTAAATTCCTTCTCCGGGTTTTTAACTTGGCAATAGCAAATACCTCTGTAACAGTACACACCATCTATCGTGTCTTCGTCACATGTTTCCAGGCATGTTTTCACGCATTCTATAATCGTCCAGCAAGCTGTAAATAAATGGGTAAAATTTAGCTTACCTTTCCAATGTCACATTGACATGGCATTAAAGGGAGATTGGTCTGTTAAATTAGACTGATGCCATTTCATGCCATGTCATACCTTTTTTTTTAGCTTCACACTGTATCCCGCACACAGCAGTATAGGTTAAGACACTCCTTTCCCTACTTCCTGCCGAGTTCGGAGGCGCCGATTTCGGAGGCGTTGCGTGTTAAGTGGCGGAACTTAACGCCATGCTTTTACCTCTAATACCAGAGCGAAGAAACGGAAATATTAAATGGGAATCGAACCCACAACCAGTCGTTCACAGTCACACGTTCGTACCACTGCGCCTCGACTGGCCCCAATTCATATCTTAGATTTAGAATAATCTAAATATAAAATTTCTATGTAGACTACATATAAATAATTAAATTAACTAAAAGTGAATTTACAATGTAACTTTGGTGAAGTTATTCATGCTTTGCTGGCACATTTAAAGCGCCATAATTAATAACCTGTACTAAAGATTGAATATCTTTTTTTTTTATTTTTGTAAAATGGCGATCTCTGAAGCCACAATAACCCGTGGGGGGACGGGTTAAGAATATAATTCCCCCCGCCGCTGGGTAGCATCCCGTAAAAGGCGAGTAACCCAGTAGTTTGGTGGTAGGAAATTCGTTCGCCGACTGGCTCGCGACCATGTAATCCAGCTCTCCCTATTCCCACCATTCCCAGCCTTCCTCCTTCCTTCCCCTACATCCCCGAGGCTGGTAACGCATGCATAACTCTAATGTTGTGGATAACCACTTAACACTAGGTGAGCCTTCTGCTTGTTTGCCTCTTTTAGTCAATAAAAAAAATAAAGCAGTCGGTTGTTGAGGTAATATTGGCATGAGATTGTGAATTGACTATAGGCTACTTCCAGTCATATTCTTCATAAGATGATTGAATAAATGAATTAAAAAAGATATACGGCTGATTCATAAGAATTGGTTTCTTTTCTCGATCTAAAAGAACTTAGAAGATTAATTCAATAAAAAAAGTTAGTTTAACACTGTTAGATTAAGCGTTCAGGTGTTGAACTGGGAGGAGCTTGCTTACAGCAAAATTCATCTTCACTTTAATAGTTCCTCTCTCTTCATAACATTTTTCGTTTAACACCATCTTCAAAATATATTCTAGATTTTTTTAATTATTACCTGTGTCTAATTTGTAATCAAAATAGTAAAACTTTTTTTTAGCTTCACGCTGTATCCCGCACACAGCAGGGTAGGCAGAGGGAACCTAGTGCTAAGACACTCCGTTCCCCACTTTCCGCCGAATTCGGAAGCTTTGCGTGTTAAGTGGCGGCACTTAGCGCCGCGCTTTACCTCGACACCAGAGCGAAGAAAATGGAAATATTAAATATTTCCACTCCTCGAGTGGGAATCGAACCCACAAACCAGTCGTAAACGACTCACACGCTTGTGCCACTGGGTCACGCCTGGCGACAAATAGTAAAATGATTATACTAAGACTAATTTCATTTTAAGTACTTACTGGTTTCACAATGTACATTATACATTGTTAACACTATTAATATGAGCAAAGCGAAATATTTCATGTTTAAGGTTTTCTTTAAGTGTTTCTTTTGACCAAGGACTGCCTATTTTATAGTATACAATTCTGTCACAAGAAATTCTTTAATTTTCATGACTGTCTAATTAACGTTAATTATGGTTTTCAGTGCGATAATAAAATTTATTATTTCTATCTTGACAACATTGAAAATCCATACTTTGCATTTTATTTTCTTAATGGCCTATTACGTATTTGCAATATACTGTGAAATTAACAAAAACAAATTTGTAAAAGACATTTAAGGAAAACGTATAAAAATTTGAACGCACCAGGATTCGAAACCGCGCCTCCGGAATACCGTTCAGGCGCTCTCACCACTGAACCATGCGTCCGTGCTATCCGCTGCTTCGAAATTCTTATACGCTTTATTACAACTTATTTTTGTTGTTAGCATTACTGTAGAGATTTTTACAAATTTCTGCTACCCAAAGATTATTCTACGAACAATCATTTGGCAAGAGACAATGCAATTTATGAAATATTTTTAAACATTTTTAAAGTGTTATTCCACACTTAGGAAAATTGAAAAATACATTTAAAAGAAAACGTATAATTATTTTTTTTTGTTTTCCTTTTTTTTATACGTTTTCCTTAAATGTCTTTTTCAAATTTGTTTTTGTTAATTTCACAGTATATTGCAAATACGTAATAGGCCATTAAGAAAATAAAATGCAAAGTATGGATTTTCAACTTTGTCAAATAGAGAAAAACAATAATTTTTATTATCGCACTGAAAACCATAATTAACGTTAATTAGACAGTCATGAAAATTAAAGAATTTCTTGTGACAGAATTGTATACTATAAAATAGGCAGTCCTTGGTCAAAAGAAACACTTAAAGAAAACCTTAAACATGAAATATTTCGCTTTGCTCATATTAATAGTGTTAACAATGTATAATGTACATTGTGAAACCAGTAAGTACTTAAAATGAAATTAGTCTTAGTATAATCATTTTACTATTTGTCGCCAGGCGTGACCCAGTGGCACAAGCGTGTGAGTCTTTACGACTGGTTTGTGGGTTCGATTCCCACTCGAGGAGTGAAAATATTTAATATTTCCATTTTCTTCGCTCTGGTGTCGAGGTAAAGCGCGGCGTTAAGTGCCGCCACTTAACTCGCAAAGCCTCCGAATTCGGCGGAAAATGGGGAACGGAGTGTCTTAGCACTAGGTTCCCTCTGCCTACCCTGCTGTGTGCGGGATACAGCGTGAAGCTAAAAAAAAGTTTTACTATTTTGATTACAAATTAGACACATGTAATAATTAAAAAAATCTAGGATATATTTTGAAGATGTTATACGAAAAATGTTATAAAGAGAGAGGAACTATTAAAGTGAAGATGAATTTTGCTGTAAGCAAGCTCCTCCCAGATCAACACCTGAACGCTTAATCTAACAGTGTTAAAATAACTTTCTTTATTAAATTACTTTTTTAAGTTTTGTAGATCGAGAAAAGAAACCAGTTCTTATGAATGTTCATCAGCCGTATATCTTTCTAATTCATTCACACTCTCATAGCAATGTTACCTCAACAACCGACTGCTTTATTAGTTCATTTATTTTTTTATTGAATAAAAGAGGCAAACGAGCAGAAGGCCCACCTGGTGTTAAGTTGTTACCTTCGCTCATAGACATCCACAACAGAGTTATGGATGCGTTACCAGCCTTGGGGATGTAGGACAGAAGGAAAGAGGAAGGATGGGAATGGTGGGAATAGGGAGAGCTGGCTTACATGATCGCTAGCTAGTCAGTGAACGAATCTCCTACCACCAAACTACTGGATTACCCGCCTTTTACGGGACCCTACCCACGGGTTTTTGTGGCCTCAGAGATCGCCATTTTACAGAAATCAAAAAAAAGATATTCAATCTTTAGTACAGTTAATTAATTATGGCGCTTTAAATGTGCCAGCAAAGCATGAATAACTTCACCAAAGTTACATTGTTAATTCACTTTTAGTTAATTTAATTATTTATATGTAGTCTACATAGAAATTGTATATTTAGATTTTTCCTAAATATAAAATATGAATTGGGGCCAGTCGTGGCGCAGTGGTACGAATGTATAGGACTGTAAGCGACTGGATGTGGGTTCGATTCCCACTCGAGGAGTGGAAATATTTAATATTTCCATTTCTTCTCTCTGGTGTCAGAGGTAAAAGCGTGGCGTTAAGTTCCGCCATTTAACACGCATGGCCCGCGAATTCGGCTGAAAGTGGGTAACGGAGTGTCTTATTACCAAGTTCCCTCTGCCTACTCTGATGTGTGCGAGATACAGTGTGAAGCTAAAAAAAAGATATGACATGGCATGAAATGGCATCGGTCTAATTAAATAGACCAATCTCCCTTTAATGCCATGTCAATGTGACATTGGAAAGGTAAGCTTAATTTTACCCATTTATTTACAGCTTGCTGGACGAATAAAACATGTGTGAAAACGTGCCTGGAAACATGTGACTCAGACACGATAGATGGTGTGTACTGTTACAGAGGTATTTGCTATTGCCAAGTTAAAAACCCGGACAGTGTATTTTAATTTCATAATGTCTTTCTTAATAAAGAAAAATACACCATTTTTTTATTTCATTTCTGTAAAAATAAAAGGAAACATTTAAATAATATTTATATATACATATACATATATGCACCCACAATGTCTGTTTGTAGAATTTCTAGCTTATTGTGCTTATTGGATTTGTGTGAAGTTTTTTTATACTTTCAAGGATATCAACTAGGATATGTTAGAGTAGTCCGAAAACCATTGTAAAATATTCAGTTTTAAACATATCTCATATTTTGTTTTGAGTGCTAGAAACTAATTCAGCGCTGTCTTACCAGACTAGGGAACTGAGAAAAAATATATATAATATGATCATTTCCCTGTACACTGTCACGATGGTTTTAGAATTAATTTTATTAATTGAAATGCATAGTTTATAGTTAATAGACGTCCCTGAGTCTTGAATTTTTAACAGGGTTGGATTAGGAGGTTTGACAGGTCTTGCAAGTTTGTAAAAAAAGTAATTTTTTCCTTCGATACAAACTTAAAATTTAGCAAAGAGAAACCATCATTTAACGGACGTAGTCATGGCGAATAGTGTCCATAAATATCTATAACAGACCCAGAGCATGTAGTAACATTTTCCTGTCACAAATAAATTACTTTAAAACATTTTTAAAGTGTTATTCGACACTTAGGAAAATTGACCCAGTCGAAAAACGAATTTCCTACCACCAAGTTACTGGGTTACTGCCAGTTACTTTCTTTTTATAGTGTAACTATTACAATAAACATCATAAATTTATAACTTGCCAAGATTTATTTGGCTTTATAGCCTCTCCTGCATTGGTATAAATATCAACTCTAAAAGATCAGTTATTTCATAACATATTTAAAAATTCAAAGTCAAAGTCAAATAATTTTATTCACAATAAGAAGTTACAAGCTTTATTTTTTGAACGTCAAATAGTTTAAAGTATAAAAATCTTAGGAGGCGAAAAGTTTTATTAATTCAACGTTTAGCTTTGCAGGTGCACTTTTTGTCTATACAAAGTGGACCATCGTTAATAGGACAGGCCTCTTTACATGGTTTGACACATTCCTGATCCGTCTTGCAGGGTATAGGTCGACCAAATCCCTTCCCACCTTCATCCACTGCAAAAGATAAATATAAAAATAAAAATTAAAAATACTTTATAAGACACTTTTTGTGAGGTTCACTCAGTTATAGATTTTATAAGAGGTAAGAAAATAAATTATGATATAGATACTAATGCATTCTCCTTTTTCTTACACTAAACATGAAATATTGCCCTTAACCTGCTAATGCTACATATCCTGGTATTTATAAAATCAAATGAATGAATTAGAAAGTTCGTCATTTAACACGCAATGCCTCCGAATTCGGCGGAAAGTGGGGAACGGAGTGTCTTAACACTAGGTTCCCTTTGCCTACCCTGCTGTGTGATATAGCGTGAAGTTATTTAATTTAATTTTATGATATTTCTATAAGCCTATCTTTAAATAGAAAAGCAGATTACGTATAAGTATTCATTAGATGTAGAGATATGAGAATACATTGCCTTCAAGGAAATATATTCTCATATTTGATTAAATATTTAAAGGCTAGAATAAAACAATCTATGCAATAGTATTAACAATAATCTAATTGAACTTAATAGTGATAGTGACCAACGGAGCCACTTATACTACGTGACAAAAAATCAGATTTCACGTTGTTCATCATAAGAAGCCTTACCGTGAGCTGAAACCGCCACCACAGCAACTACCAAGGATATTATCAAAAACACAATTGTAGACTTCATGATCGTTTACTATATCATTACTAAACTCAATTACTCTGAAGTTGTAGTTTCTTATATATGACATTTGATCTCATAGAACTAATAAACGTAATATGCATGAAAGTAAAGAAATCTGTTATCGTAAGCTTATACAATTTTTTTATTTATTGGTTTTTAATACTTCGCATATCTTTTTTTCTATTACTTATCATTTATTGAAGGTCAAATATATGAAAAGGCCATGAAGCTTTAAAATTTTAATGGTTTTCAATAGCTCAAAATGTGCACAAAAAAATGTTACAAGCATAAGAAAAAAATTCACTAATTGGGATGAATAATGTCACAGCACCTTTTAGACTAAACTATTCAATAAGGAAGAAAACTTAGATAGGCGGAAAGGTAAAATTAGATTGATATTAAAATGCGTTCTAAAATGCAGGTAAATAAAGGTAAATAAAGAAAACAAAGTATATATTATCCCATCGAGAAATACAAAATATTTTGTTATTACGCTTTAATTTTAATCAATAGAAACGATTATGTATATGTACTTCTGTACAAGGGTTTTTTTTAGATTCACTCTGTATCCCGCATATAGCAGGGTAGGCGGAGGGACCCTAGTGTTAAGACACTCCGTTACCCCCTTTCCACCGAATTCGGAGACATTGCGTGTTAAGTGGCGAAACTAAGCGCCGCGCTTTGCCTCGACACAAGGCGTTGAAAATGGAAACATTAAATATTTCCACTCTTCGAGTGGGAATCGAACCCACAACCAGTCGCTTCACGGTCACACTTTGTGCCTCTACACCGCGACTAGTCAGGTTAATTGGACAGACGTGAAAATTAAAGAATTTACATCTGATTAGTAATTAATGCTATAAAAACGGGCAGTATTTTGTTCGGAGAAACACTTTTAGAAAAAAACCTTTCTCAAAATGAGATATTTTGCATTACTCATGTTAATATTGTGTACAATGTACTACGTACATTGTTCTATCTGTAAGTAAATAGTAAAGTAAATTCTTATTATATAAAGTTTATTAATTTTAGCAGAAGGTTGAATCTAAATCTAGATATCTAAATAGTTAGATGCCAAATAACTTTTAAAACATTATTTTTAAAAAGAATTTTTATTTTCCACAGGGTGTAGTTCACCTGCAGATTGTGTTGACGTCTGTATGTATGACTGTGCACTAGATTACCTTGGCCGTTTGTATTGCCGAAACCACACTTGCTATTGCCAAATCCATACTTAATTAAAATTTACGTGAATATAAAAAATATTCAATGTATATGTACGTATACAAAAAGTGAACATCTTTTAAGTACAGTATTTTGAAATTGGTATTTTTTAATAAAGAAAATACTTACTACAAATCTGTATTATTTTATTTTCATAAACAAACATTAGAGAAAAAAATTGCGACAGCGTCTAATTAGGGAATCTATGGAAAGTTCTTTGATTTTTCTTTTTGATTGGCAGAAGATCCATCAGTATGCACATGAAGTCGCGGGCAACAGTAATAAATTTTACAAAATATTTATCAATTGTGAGATATCCTCGAATATTTATGTATGAAGTTTTATGGAAGGAATGATATTTTTAATGGGGATATACACTTTTCCGTGATTCTAAGAAACCTATATCATTCTTAATTTTCCTAACTGCTTCACATTAAATAGCTTATAGCTTATAGAATACGCAGCACTGTTACAATGTAAAATTTAGACAAAAATACATTGAAATATGATACGAGTTGAAATCAAAAATACGAAACAATGCATTTTCCACTGGAATTAAATTATATTTAAGTGAAAAATATATAACTTATATCAATAATGCAGATACAAAACCGGCAAATACCCGCGTGTTTGATGTATGTAATAAATTTATTAAATAAAAATATTTATATAGATACATAATTTTCAAATCGTTACGAAATCTAGCTATTTAGAATAAAATCAAAAATCAAATCAAAATATTCATTATTCAAATCGGCTTTTACAAGTATTTTCCAGTAGTGAAAAAATTGTTTGTACTGTCAGTCCAATGGCAAACTACCACCTGCACGGAAGGCTGTTCTGCTGGGAAGAGCTCACAAGAAACTCAACTGTTACTTTTTTGAAATATGATTTTACAAAAAAATTAAAATTATAATCCCCTTGAGAGGACTGGTTAAGAATACAGTACCTCTTCCTCTGCCGAGTAGCTTCCCGTAAAGGGAGTTCCCAGTAATTTAGGAGACTCGTTCTCTGACTGGCTTACGACCAATATCATATCAAAGACGAATTGCCAAACAACTGACTGATGTGTTCCGGATCGATGACATGTGAACCAGCTTTCCCTATTTCCAAAGCCCCACTCTTCCTTCCCTCTTTCACTCTCAGGGCCGGTAATGCATCCTCTAATATTTTAAACGTCCATGGACGAAGATAACCACTTACCAGGAGGTGGCCCTTTTGCTCGTTTGACTCTTTATACAATAAAAAAAAAACCATGACGTTAACTGCCGGTATTTAATACATACGTAAGGTATGCTTACCACTTATACAACACACAGTTTTTATATTAAAAATTTGCATTTAACATCTAAACAATATCACATATGACAACAGTAAACAGTAACTAACACCACGTACCATAACCTTCATCGAATTCCCAAAAAATGATGTTCGATATATTATATTACTAGTCTTTTATACTTGACAAGTGAAATCAGATTCTCAACAAAATAACTTATTGACTAAAATATCATATTAAATTGTAATATATTTAAGCTATATAACCAAATCTAGATATAAAGATATGTAGTAATAGACTACATATAAATAAATATTCCTATAAGTGAAAATATAACCAATCGGCAACAATTAGCTAAGCCATGTTTCCCTAACAAAAACAAATAAAGATATATCTTATAGTTATTTCCTATAGTTATTACCTATCTGATATATTAAAAGAGTGTTGAATCCTAGGTTGATGAATTTATTCATAAATTAATTAAATAATATCATGGCATACAGTCCGTTGTTGTAATTTGAATGTATTGGATGTTGGTGTTTTTCACAGTTTATTGCCTGAGCCTGGTTCTGTAGTGGCTAAAATGCTGTATATATACATATACAGATAGTATTCTTAGAATTAAGTTAAAATTGTTATGTTTGTGTGTTTTAATTTTGGTTTAGTGAACGATGGGGCTGACATTTTTGTATATTATTTAAAAAGTCCCTAAATAAAAACAGATTAAAAAAAATAATCATGGCATGCAAAATTAACTCTGAGAGATCAACTACCGTATAACCGCGTATTAAGATCATAATTTATCCTGGGAGAAGGTTTTTTTTACATATATTTAAAATTCAAAGGCCTGGAGTGGAAAAAAGTTTTATTTATTCAATATTTACTTTTTATACATTTCTTTCAAGGAATGCTGTTAAAATCAGTATTTCTCATTTGGCTTTGCAGACGCACCTTTTGTATAAACACTTTGGGCCCTCGTTTCCGGGACAGCCTACACGGCATGCCCGTTCACATTCACTATCCGCTGTGCAGGGTATCATGCTTTCATCTACCTTTTTAGCACTGTTGACTGTAAAATAAAAAATATATAGATTATAAAACCACTTTTAAGTTGAGTGAATGTGAAACCGACTGTGCCAGTCGTGGCCCAGTGGCACAAGCGTGTGACTGTAAACAACTGGTTGTGGGTTCGATTTCCACTCGAGGAGTGGAAATATTTCATATTTCCATTTTCTTCGCTGGTGTCGAGGTAAAAGCGCGGCGTTAAGTTCCGCCACTTAACACGCAATGCCTCCGAATTCGGCGGAAAGTGGGGAACGGAGCATCTTAATACTAGGTTCCCTCTGCCCACCCTGCTGTGTGCGGGATACAGTGTGAAGCTAAAAAAGAAAAAAAAGAAAAAAAAATCTGAAACGAGAGGTGAGCGAAGAGATTATAAGGAACTACTGCAGTCGTCACTGTTTGATAACAAACTTAATGTATTGCATAGGACGTGCAACTATTACATATTGTTATATAGTGTTCACAGAAGTCGCCAATTCAGAATCAAAAATGTGTTCGTCTTTTTTTGATATCTATAAATGAATAATACATTCTGTTTAGTTAAGTCTATAAATGAATAATACATTCTGAATTATGATGTAAATGTTAAAAGTACATATGAGTATTTAAATAGATGTAGTGGTAGTGTGAACGTATATACGTTCTCAAAGCAGAACAATGGCTATAAAAGTAGTATGTATCATTAAAAATAGGTTAATTAATTTAAATTAAATAATAATAATAGTCTAATTGAATTTAATGACGACAGACACTACTGGATATATCTCTGTATATTTCTAAATAAAAACTGGAGCGTTGCTGAATTACTATGTGTGATTTTCCAGTTATTAATCAAACCCTATCTTTTAGATAGGGACTTTTAGTGAGAGAAAAAATCTAAGCTAAGTGAAATTGAAAACTGAAAAAAATTCCTTCCCCCCTAACGCCTAAATTCCGTACAATAATAAGTCAAAAATCAACAACGAAGTTTTTTTTGCAAAGTTTTGGTATTTCACGTCGAAAAATTCATAAAATAAATGACAAATCCATATTTAGATTTAAAGTCGGAAGAGAGAAATCTCACCGTGATCTGATAACGCCACAGCAACCACCGAGGAAATTACCAAAAATACAATTGTATACTTCATACTCGATCACTTTGTCTTCAAAATTCAACTACTCAGAAACTGTAGTTTCTTATATATGACTTTTGATCTCATAGAACTAATAAACATAATATGCATGAAAATAATCAAATTTGTTATCGTTAGTTAATTAGCTGGTTACGTGACATTATTAATTTATTGGATTTTGAATTTGTGATCTGATGAAAAATGTGTAAAAACTGTACAAATTTAAAATAACCTTTTATTATCACATTATTCAACAGCTGGTATTTTGTGCATAAAAATGTAGTATTAAGCTTTCCATAAAAATAAAATCTGATCTGAATGGATAACGCTGTTCTAATAAGTTCAGGCGTGGATTACTGCAAAGTGTTTGAAACGTCGGGTTTTCTAAAAATGTATTTTGGAATATTAAAAATCATGGATAGATTTTTGAAAAATAAAGTAGCTTTTGTTTAACCTTGGAGGATCATCGATATTTACTCTGGCTGAATGCCCCTCTTGGGCCCCACAACGTCACGCCTTGATGACTGTAGTGGGTAGGGACCTCTCACTGTCCAGTGTGGTAGGCTATGCTGGAAAGTGAGAGTAACTGGTCGGCGATGGTCTCTTTCTGTGAGTCAGTCATCGCATTGAAAGAGGCCGCGGAGCGGGTTCGCGAGTCCAGTGATGCAGGCCCGCTCCGTCGTCGGAGGCTAGGGAGTAGAAGAAGGCAGTATGCGCGTCTTCAACTCCCCCTACCTTAGAGGAGCTACTGCGGGAGGGTCAGGGTGATTCTCCTGCAAGTCATCAAGGCTGCGGGTGCTCTGTTAGTAACCCCGGAGCACCCTGAAGACGACGGTGGCCCGCAATAGGCGGGCTGTCCACCGAGGCGTCGTAGCAGAATGCGCGAGCGAACCTGCGACGTCTCACAGGGGTGGAGAGGGTTTCCGCTGGGTTTTAGTGGGTAGTGTCGGACTTGTCGATGAGTCCCACAGTATCATTCGTACGTAAGGTAGTTCTGCCTGTCATACGTACGAATGGTCTGCGTAAACTGCATTTCCCAGCGATAAAAAAAAAAGAAATATCATCGATATTTATGCCAAAATTCATTACAATCGGTCTAGTGGCTTGGATTTTTTATATAAGCTTGCATCTCCTATTTAAATCCTTTAGAGGTTTTAGAAAAATAAGTAGTCTATATTTGATTTGGGTTTTTTAGTACTTTCATTCTAAATTTCATCCAAATCGGATGGACCGGTAGATTAGCCGTGAAAGCGTGACAGACATACAGACAGATTTTCACATTTATGATATCATAAAAGTATGGATATTTACTATAAATCTCATAGTATACTACAAATATAATTCACATAGAAAACGCAAAGTATGGTTTTTTTAATTATCACATAGAGAAATAATTGTAAATTACTTTGTTATCGCGCTATAAATTATTATCAGAAACGTTAAGTTATGAACAATTACAGAGGTACAAGGTTAATTAGACAGTCGTGAAAATCAAAGAATTTCTTATGACTAGAGTCACTATAAATATATAAGCAGTATTGGGTTAGAAGAAACATTTTTAGAAGAAACCGCCTCAAAATGAAACATCTTGTATTGCTTATGTTAATAGTATTGACAATGAATTACGTACATTGTGAAGTCCGTAAGTAAATTAATAATTCAGTTAACGAATATTTTCAGTTTACTACTTTGAGTATAAGATTGATATCATAATTTATTCTTTAGGCATCATGGTGGCACAAATGTTGTATCGTGTTTTGTAAACGGGACTGGTTGTGGATTTGATTACCACTTGAGGGAAAACATGGAGTTGAGTTCCGCCACTCAATACGTATTGCTTCCAGAGTTCGGTGGAAAGTGGAGAATGGAGTGTCTTAACACTAGGTTTTCTCTGTCTATCCTGCTGTTTGTAAGCTAAAAAAAAGAAAATAACTTTTTAACTTATAAGTTTTCTTAGATTAAAAAACAGAAGCAAAAGTGCAGATAAATGTTAAAGGCTTACTCCTCTTCCGAGCTTTTATGTAATATTCCCAGCATCTATACAGTAAATTCTTTCAAAGATAAAACACTGTATTTCTAGTTAAAGGTTTAAAATAGTACGTAGTAGTATTGTAGTAGTAGTTACAAGCTTATATACATATTTTTAATTTAGTTAGTCTCCTCCTTTTTGTAAATCGACAAAAAATACCAATTACTAAGATGGGTCGTCAACTATATTATTTCTGTTTTAACTTATTTATGTAGCTTTTAAGGCCACCATGGCACAGTGGGCCAGCGTCTAACTAAAGCGATAGCTCGATTCCATTTAAATTTTCATTTCATCTCTCTGGTATTTAAGACAAAGCGCGATGTTGAGTTCCACTAACTCACCAACACGCAATATCTCGATTTTGGGCAGTAAAAGATGACAGAGTGTCTTGACACTAAATCCCCTCTGATTTTTCTGCTATGCGGGATAAAGAGTAAAAAAATGTAGCCGTTAAAGATCTTATCTTTAAATTAAACGGGCCAATCTCTCTCTCATATTTCTTCGATATGAAATGGAGAGAATAAAAAGTTTGGCCCTAACACACATAAAAAAATACAGCCAAATTGATAATTTCCTCCTTTTGGGAGTTGCTTAAAAAACTTTCATCTACATTTTTTTTTGGTTTTTGTTTTTTTTTATAGCTTCACGCTGTATCCCGCACACAGCAGGGTAGGCAGAGGAAACCTAGTGCTAAGACACTCCGTTCCCCACTTTCCGCCGAATTCGGAGGCATTGCGTGTCGAGTGGCGGAACTTAACGCCGCGCTTTACCTCGGCACCAGAGCGAAGAATATGGAAATATTATATATTTCCACTCCCCGAGTAGGAATCGAACCCACAACCAGTCGTTTACAGTCACACGCTTATGCCACTGGGCCACGACTGGTCACACTGGATCTTCTACTTATTTAAAACTATTGAAAAAACCATTCATAATTTTGAAAAGGTTTTTATTTCCATTTCACAGGATGTTCCACGCCTGCAGACTGTGTTCCAGCATGTATGAGGAATTGTTTATCAAAGTACCTTGGTCGTTTGTTTTGTTATGAAGGTGTTTGCTATTGCCAAATTTATTAAACATGAAAAATTATATATTATATTTAGAAGAGGGAACATCCTTTAAATACTTTATTTAAAATATACATCATATCGTACCTAGTAAAGAAAAAAACACAAAAAGTCTTTGTTATTTTATTTTTATACATGTTATCAAATATGGGGGAAAAAATTAAAATTGTTTTTATATATATGAAACAGTATTAAAATAAATTTCCAATGTTTTATTAACGAATACCCAACGTTTAGTTTAGTTCTTCTAGTATCTAAAGATTATTAAACAAAACTACAACATGAACTTAATGTTTAAATATTTCTTTACTAATATTCAATTTTAATCTAGAAATCAGTTCAACTGCACTAAAACTTGTACATACATGTAAACTATGCAAAAGAAAGAGAAGAAAATAGTGAGAAAAAAACAGTATAATCATTTCAATGTATGGTACATTGTCATCGTGTGCAAGAGTCATCAGGCGAAAGTAGTCCACAGTCAGTAGACATCCGCTGAGAATGAATTTTGTGACAGGGCCGGAATTGGTAGATCTAAGGACTCGCAAGTTTGTACTAGTCTTTCAATTTGTTCTTACGGTAAATCTTGAAATTTGGCAGAAACAAACTTAGCAAAGTGAAAATAATCACCACGCAGATGAAACTGCGGGCAACAAGTAGTATAATATTGAACGATAACTACATAGACTCCAGCCCGCAGTAACACTGTCCTGACACGCACAGTTTCAGGGTCGCGGTCTTACACAGTCTCAAACAAGTCAGTTCGCAAGAAGCCGCATCAATGCATGGAACAGACTGGCTTAATTCTTCAACTGCACTATTACCTTCATCTGAAAATAATTTGTGCAATTATTTTAAATTTATTTACAAACAAAATTTATTAATTTTATTTTTTATAATTTACTAAAATCGTCTTTGGGGCCCACTATATCATTTTTTTTAATATAAATTCGTTTATGCGTATGTGTATTGTGTACACACACACATACACACCTATACGCAAACGCCTATGAACACCCACACGCGCTCGTACATACAAGCTCACTATTTTTTTTCTTGCTTAGCAGTATATGCAGGAAGAGTATCGGACTGTCATATAGTGTTATTATGACAGTCCGATAGTATTCTTAAAAACCCCCACGCCCGCTTTAGGTTCTAAAGCCAATAAATTATCATAACTCTAAAATTTTCCCCGGATTGAGAATTGAATCTCTAACTATTGCGTTACCGCTGCACCACTGCATCACTATGAGCTGTATTGATTTGTTTTAAAGAAAATTTAATTTTATAAAAAAATTAAATAGAATACAATCATTTATGAACAATTTTAAAGTGTTATTCCAAACTTAGGAAAATTGAAAAAGGCATTTAAAGAAAACGTATAAAAATTTTGAACGCAGCGGGATTCGAACCCGCGCCTCCTGAATACCGTTCAGGCGCTCTCACCACTGAGCCTGAACGGTAGCCTGAGTAGAACGCATGGCGCAAATTTTTATACGTTTTCTTTAAATGCCTTTTACAATCATTTTATGAACAATTTAATGATATTGAAAATTAAAGAATCAGGTTAATACCACACAATTATGTTACTTCTTTGGCAGACGAGGACATTTAGGCGTAGCCAGATTAAAATGAATACTAGGCGCTGAAATAGACGCCTTACAAAAACAATTGTTATTGAAACATTTCCCTTCTAATGTTTTAGAGCACACCCAAGAGCAGTAGACTGAGCAAGTTGAGTCATCTGAACATGATATTAGTGAACCTGAAATTAAAAATGAAATAATTGTTAACACGAGAGATATGGGAAGCAAAAGCGATAAGAGAAAGGAGAAGACCTCAGTTAACCAGAAAACTCAGTATTTTAGAAGAAAATCACTCTAAAGACATGAGAACCATCCAGAGAAAGAAGGGCGCGTATGAAGACTTGAAAATGACAGATGACGTCAGCATCGTCATACAGATATATTATAGGGACCGTAGCGCTGTGCACATCGTTCTCTCTGATTGCCCCGATAAATATAAATTGTAAATTAAAAAAAATGAAGTAAATGTTAACTTAATGACGTCATGGAGTTAGGTTCTGCAACCGCCTAGTTTCATAATCTATACAATGCGAAATTGAGCGATTAATAGTATCATAACACTAAGTTCTCTCTGCCTGACCTACCATGGGGAGTCCGAGAATTCTAAAAACATGTAACTAATAAATAATAGTTATGTTTGTAAATTATTGACTTTAAAAAGAAAATCTCGCTAAGTTTCCTACGAATATGACAAAAGGCTCCTTGGGTCTCCTTTGGGCATCTGCGAGAGAACGCCAGCCTCGGGGATGTAGGACAGACGGAGGGAGCAAGGATGGGAATGGTGGGAATAGGGAGAGCTGGCTTACATGACATCGAACCGGAACACATCATAAGATATTTGGCGGTTCGTCTTTGACATGATAGTGGTCGCGAGCCAGTCGGAGAACGAATCTCCTACCACCAAGCTACAGGGTTACCCGCCTTTTACGGGACGCTACCCAGCGGCGGGGGGGAAATTGTATTCTCAACCCGTCCTCCCACGGAATAAATACACTAATCAATGTATTTTTCTAGCTTCAAATCTATAAATTATAACTGGACTCCTAGATAGGGCTCTTATAACTCTCCTGGTAGATATTGTATTGTATAAGTTGTATGAAATCGTGTGTACTTACCACATTATTAAAAAAAATATATAAAAACACAGAAAGCAAAAAAAAAAAAACAGAAAAGAACACGGATGCAACAGGATCGAGATGCAATTTTATTAAGTATATAGAAAAATCAAGGCCAACGTGGCAAAGTTAGACAGCTCT
The DNA here is from genome assembly GCA_019049465.1 of Dryas iulia moderata. Lineage (NCBI taxonomy): Eukaryota > Metazoa > Arthropoda > Insecta > Lepidoptera > Nymphalidae > Dryas > Dryas iulia. The sequence continues at coordinate 15,743,233 of CM032424.1, read as the reverse complement.
GAATGTAAGCATGGTTGATGGCGATGGTTGTGCGTGCTAATCGCACTCAGGAGAATGCTTGTGTATTATTTTCACTCTTCCACTTTGTTTCCAAAGACAAAGCTCGCTGTTAACGTAACGGACTAAGTTCTTTGTCTTAACACTAAGTTCTTTCTGAATACTCTGCTATGCGGAAAAAAACGTAAACCTGTAGAAAAACATAATCGTTCTAAAATATTTTTAACCGACTTCTTACTATTAATAAAGTTTAAAGCGAGACGAAGCCAGGAAAAAAGAGAGGTATTTTTTACAAAATACAAAATTAATAATTTATTAATAATTTACCTATTTCAGCGACTTCTCCAGCTGCATTCATAGTAAAGATTAAAATCAGAAATATAATACTTTTCGTAATATACTCGTAATTCATGATTCTTATATTATCTTAAATAAGTAATTTTCCGCTTTTATAAACCCTTTATTATCACTATTATAAGTCATTAGCTGCAATATAGTATTTTAATTTGATACGTCAATTAAGATTTTAAAATCAGCCTCTATTTATTATGCGCTAGCGACCTGCTCGTGGCTACGCCCATGTGATTTTTCATAGAAATTTTCATCCCCTATTTCAACCCTTTAGGAGTTGATTATTGAAAAAAAAGTATCCTTTGAATTTGACCTTGCGTCTTCCAAGTATTTTCGTTCTAAATTTTATCCTAATCAAGCTAGCAGCGACAGCGAAATAGCCCTAGTAATCATACTTTTCATTGTTGTCTATCTAAATAATATCTAAAAAGTTCAAATATCACCTACTAATTAATATTTTTTTCTACTTGGTTGTGCTTAACAACTTATTTATGTTGTTAGTTGTAATAAAGCGTATAAGAATTTCGACGCAGCGGATAGTAGAACGCATGGCTCAGTGGTGAGAGCGCCTGGACGATATCAGGAGGCGCGGGTTCGAATTCCGCTGCGTTTAAAATTTTTATACGTTTTCTTTAAATGTCTTTTTCAATTTTCCTAAGAGTGGAATAACACTTTAACAATGTTTAAAAAAACATATCTACAGTATTTGATAGGACAGACAGATAATATCCTTGTCAAGACGATAATAAGAGTAAAGACGAAGTTTTTAAGTAAGTAAAAACAATCTTACTATCTTGCTATGCAGAGAAGAACATGAAGCTGTGAAAAAATAACGTGGCTTGCACAAGCAGAACATGTGTTTGGTTAATAAAAAGCAAAATTAAAAATTTTGAAAAAACCCACGACGGTTTAATTGTAATTGAAAAAGGATAAAATAACTTTAAATCCCCCGCCTAAATGAATATATGTAACGAGATGATGGGGACGACTCCGTCGGGGGCTGTCATTACTTTAGGTTTGCACAAATCTTCTCATAGGTTTTCTTGCTGTTAAAACAGGTTCCCAAAAAATTAAAATATTAATATGAATTTACAGTTTTGATAACTGGTATTTTAAAAAGTTTAAAACGAAATCTATACTGTTAGCTACTATATTTAAAATAGGGATTGCAACTGGCAGCCCCCGACGTCGTCCCCATCATCTCGTTACATATATTCATTTAGGCGGGGGATTTAAAGTTATTTTATCCTTTTTCAATTACAATTAAACCGTCGTGGGTTTTTTCAAAATTTTTAATTTTGCTTTTTATTTTAAACTTTTTAAAGTGAATAGATACATATTATATATTATTACATAATATCGAAATACTTTATATTAATCTTCATGCAAATCCAAAAGAAATTATAAACCCAATGCTTTCTGGTTATCAAATGCTTATTGCAGCGCCTGGCAGATTGTCACTGTAACATTTCCACGAAACTTAAGTCTAACCAAATCAGTGAAAATCACAAAACCCAATAGTAGTTTTGATTTTGAACAAACTAATTTATACTGGAGCGCCCCGTGGTAGTTCGTGATATGGCATATAAAAACACGCAGCAATTAAACCAGAACCTACCACAGAAAACTGCATCTAAATAGGTTTCACACAAAAAATAAAAGCAAATGCTTACTGCAGCGCCTCCTGGTGAGGTGTCACCATGACACATATACGAGAACACGCACTAATTAAGCCTAATCCTATCTTTGATAACTGCATCCAAATTGGACTTGTAGTTTTAGCTTTGCATAATTAAATGTTTAATGCACCCCCTGGCGTGTTCATAACGTAAAAAAAATACCTAAAAACTTACACCAAGTAAAGGTAACTCTAATACTAAAAACTCTGCGCAATCGGACTAGTAGTTGTAGCTTTGCATTAAATATCACAAACAAATGTTTACTGCAGCGCCCCCTGGTGAGTTAACACGATAAAACATATCCAAGAACATGTAGTAATTACACTTGAACTTATCATTGACACTGCATCCAAATCAAATTCGTCATTTTATCTTTGCACAAACAATATTTTACTGCAGCGCCCCCTGGTGACTTGTCACTGTAATATAAATTTAAAAACATGCTATAAGCAAAGCGGAATCTAATACTAAAAACTCTTTTCAATCGTACTAGTCGTTTTGGTTTTACACAAAAAAATAGAAGCAGCTACTTACTGCAGCGCCCCCTAGAGAGTTAACACATACATGAAAATATGCACTAAGTAAACATACATGACACATATATGAAAATATGCACTAAGTAAACTTGAATCTATCATTGAAAACTACATTCAAATCGGACTCGTAGTTTTAGTTTCGCACAAACAAGTGTACTTACTGCAGCGCCCCCTGGTGAGTAGTCACCGTAACGCATATATGAAAAGAAACACCAATTGAACCTGAACCTATCGTTGGAAGTTTCATCTAAATCGGACTAGTAGTTTTTGCTCTGAATAAACAAATGTTTACTGCAGCGCCCCCTGGTGAATTTTCACCGTAACCAAAAAACAAAAATCTTATAATATGCACAAAGCAAAGCTTAATCTAGTTCCGAAAACTCTATCTAATCGAATTAGTAATTTCGGTTTTAAGCAAACAAATACAAGAAAAATTTTGGTTTTACACAAAAAAGTACAAACAAATGCTTACTGCAGCGCCCCCTGATGAGTGCTCACTGTAGCACATATATAAAAAGATGCACCAATTAAGCCTGAACCTATCCTTGAAAGTTACATGTAAATCGGACCAGTAGTTTTTGATTTGCATAAACAAATGTTTACTGCTGCGCCCCCTGGTGAGTTTTCCCCGTAACAAAAAAAGAAAAATCCTAAAATATGCATCAAGCAAAGATAAATCTTTTTATGAAAACTCTTTTCAATCGGAGCAGTACTTTCGGTTTTAGACAAATAAATACAAAAAAAGTACAAACAAATGCTTACTGCAGCGCCCCCTGGTGGTTTGACACGATAAAACATATCCAAGAACATCCACCAATTAAACCTGAATCTATCACTGAAAATCTATTGAAATCAGAATATGATTTTTTGAGATAATTGAAAACATTCGTTTTCACGTAAAATGCTTACTGCAGCGCCCCCTGGTGAGTTAAGGCAATAAGACATATCTAAGAACATACGCCAATTGAACCTTAACCTATCATAGAAAACCGTATCAAAATCGGACTTATAGTTTTGGAAATAATTGACATAGTAATTTGCACAAACACACAAACAAACAAACAAACAAACAAACAAACAAACAAACAAACAAACAAACAAACAAACAAACAAACAAACAACCTCTCACCCCAAACACATATACAGTCGCCGTTCCGTCGCGGGTAAAAATGACCCACAAGATAGTAACTAAATATTATTATTACGAAGAGCTCCTTAATTATAATAAAGATTAACAAATTTGGCGACATTTCAATACATAGAATGTGAAGAGCGCTCGTTAAAAAGTTATGCGGTCGGATCGCGCCTGACTCTGACACAAAGGAGAGGTGAGAGTTAGTATACAGGTTGATTCAAAATGAAGAATCTATCCAAATTAAATGTATTAAGCATTACACGCATGCTCCTACATACTCACTCAAAATACAAGTCTTTGTAGCTTCATGCTTTTTTCCTATAGCAATGGAGACAGAAAGGATTTAGTATCAAAATACCTTCAAATTTATATTCAAATTCAAAAAATATCTTTATTGAAATAGACTTTGTAAGCACTTTTGAATCGTCAAATGTACATAAAGCTACCAACGACTCGGAAGGCAGTTCTGCTGAGAAGAGCCGGCCAGAAACTCAACAGTTGCTCTTTGAAAAGTACCTTCAAATTTATTTGGTACTGAAAGGGACATCGTAAGTAAAGGGTTAATCATTCAGTTCTTGGCATTTAATTATTAAGTATGCGTAGTTACGGTGCTCACAATGTTACGGTGTTTTTGGAGGAGTCTGAGACAACCTTACAGATATTCTGTTAGCCACTTTCGGTCCGAAACCAAGACAATATATCTTGAGTGGTGGAGATAAACGCCGTGCTTTATCTTGTTGACTCACTCTGGTATCTAAGGCAAAGTTTGGAGTTGAATTCCGCCACTTAACACTCAATGTCTCAACTCCAGACGAAATTGAGGAACATATGTTGACATTAGGTTCTCTTTGAACACCCAGTTATGTGCAAAAAGGTAAAAAAAGTCTTATTAAGCCCAAAAATATCTTAATCTATATTGTAACACCCTGTATATACTTCTAGGTAACCTCAAGTGCGCGTGTTTTGTCTCTAAGCGAAATCTTTGTTCGCGATGATCCCCCTTCCTGTCACGTGCTACGTCAACCAACCAAAGGGAATCTATTGTTGTTATACATATAATGACTCGGCGAAGTTTTCCCAAATCTATTCAAAGTTACAATTAAGTATTAAATTTTAATGTTGTTATTATATAAGAATATTTGAGAGACACGAGTATAGCAGGTTTTGAATTAATCTATTTAAATATATATTATTTCAAAATCTATATACAAAAAAAAAAACAGAATGATAATAAATGTGACTTTTACTGGCAGTGCTTGTGATTGTTTAACAAGATAGATGCTTCACGCATTCTCCCGCATATCGGAGTAGTCAGAGAGAACCTTGTTTCAAGACACTCCGTTTCCCAATTTTCACCAAAAATCTTGACTTTGCGTGTTGATTAGCGTAACTAAACACCGCGCTTTGTCTCAGGTATCGGAGAAATGTAAATAATTCTTAAATAATCATTCCCTGTACTGCACCAGGATGAATTAGTATTTGTTGTTTATTCTTCCCAATTTTAATATTATATAAATATATTTGAAACATATGCACTATTCAATCTCTTAAATTCGATATTTGATATCGAATTTAATTAAATAATTGGTATAATAAAACTAAACAAAATAAATAAATTAAATGAATATAATGGATGTAGTAGTATCTCATATATAGATGGCATCGTGGAGCAGAGAGCACCGTCTGACTGTAAACACGATTGGTTGTATGTGGGTTCAATTCCCACACGAAGGAATTATTGTTTAACTTATTTCTTAAATCTCCGTTATATCTGTTACCTAAGACATATAACAGCGTTCAGTTTCACCACACCATAAGCAATGTTTCAAAATCGAATAGAAAACGGAGAACGGAATATCTTAACACTAGGTGCTCTCTGACTACCTAGCTGAACTCAAAAAAACGTTAATCTAATAAAAATCTGTGTATATCAAAAATCTCATAACATCAAAAAGAATTATCTCGAAAAAAAAAATCGCCAAGAACCACACAATAAACGTAAATACAGTCAGTTAATCATACAGTGAGGGCATCTCTTCCATTCGTCATTTTTTATCAGCAAAAAGGTACCAATATATGAGTGGATCCTGCCCTAAGGCCTCTAAGACAACTATTTATAAGGAAAATGTATATAAATCATGTTATTTTTTTACCCACCAATCTTTAAGGTGGGGTAACATCTAAGGTGCAACGTACGTATGACGGTTTTATAGCTTTTTGTTATTATTAATGGTATGGGGTGTTGATTGTCTGAGCGTTTTATGGGAGAATCGCTTAAATTTAAGAAGTTTATGGAAGAATGTAACTTTTTCTCACATAGCAAGGTAGTAAAATAAAAATCTAGTTAAAAGACACTTCTTTCTTGAAAATATTTTAGACAACGTATAAAAATCTTAAAAAAGTGTAAAAAATCTTAAAAAATCGTATAAAAAAGTGCTAAAGCGGTTAAAACCGCTAAGCCATGTTTTCAATTCTATTTTTTATTCGTTTTCCAAAAAAGTTTTTTCAATTACCTAAGTGTTCGATTAAGCACTTTAAAAATGTTAAAATACTTCATTTAGTATGTAACTATAGACGTATCTCCTGCAAATCTTCAATCTTATTATTTGTGGGCTAAGCAGAGAGAACACAGTGTCAAAATACTCCACACTACTTTCCGTCTTAAATCGAGACATTGCGTATTTCGTAGCGGAACCTACCATTACCATACCAGAGACAAAAAATCCTTAAAAAACAAGAAAAACCCACCTACATTCGAAGGTATATAATGTAAAGTAGGGTGTATTATAAGCAACATAATAAAGTTTCCCTTTAAAGCGCTTCCTATAGACAAATTCTAATTCTTACCCCACTCACCTCATTACCACACGAGGCAGATAAAACAAAGCCCAACTCGCACACAATTCACAAAGCCACTTGATGCCCGCAATTAAAATCTTAACATATACTGTTAATAAACGCCACCTTGCTAGTGATGGGTCGATGTCGATATTTTAAACTATATGAATAAATAAATAAGATATTAATATTAATTATTTAATAATAATTATTGTTGTTTATTGTACATCCAAAGTAAATGCAGAAATACGTAAAAAAGTATTCAATCAACTTTTCACTCTGTGAGACGGGGGACGGGTTAAGAATACAATTCCCCCCAATTACAATTTATAAAAGCAGTATTGATTCTCCTGATTTATTTTATTTTATTTTTTAATAAAAATAATTTATAATTTGACGATGTGTAGACACCAGGGCCACTTATGGCGCAGAGGCACAAAGTGTGACTGTATTGCTACTGATGGTGGGTTCGAGTCCCACTCGAGGAGTGGAAATTTTAATCTATCCAATTTCTTCACTCTGGTGTCGAGGCAAAGCGCGGCGTTAAGTTCCGTCACTTAACACGCAATGCCTCCGAATTCGGCGGAAAGTGGGGAACGGAGTGTCTTATATTTACAAACTATTTTTGCTTGACTGATAAGTCAATCTGTTATGATGGAGTTAAGGACTAAGAAAATTTCCCGAAAGCCGTATAGTAGGGGGAGAAACGGAATCGTATGAAGTTTTTGGTTCACGTAATCGACAATCTAACCATGTGTGTAATGTAATATATAATTAAGCAACGTCTTAATTTTTACTTTTAACATTTTAAAGTGTTATTCCCATATTTAAGAAAAAAGAAAATTAAATAAGACAATTTTATAAAACGCATAAAAGTCTTAAGTGTCATAGTATTTGAATCCATGTCTCTTGGAAGACGTCTAAGCGCTCTGATCGCTGAACCAAACGTTCTGTACTATCGATACCTAAAACATCACTATACTAAGAATCGTTAAGAGAGAGGTACGTCTTTGAATTAAATTACACCTCGCTAACTCCAAACAATAATCTTTAACATTTGCGTCATTGCTTCACCCCCGTCCGTCCCATACTGTCGAAACTTAGCGGGTGTGGTTAAAGTGATGCTAGTAAAATTTATTTAATTTTATGTTTTTTTAAGATAATCTTTTTGTGACATTACGAAATTTAATTTTAGTTTTTGTTTTTTTGTGTATGTTTTTAGGTCCTGGTCATGCTCCAAACTCCTTTCCTTGTGGAATTCTACATGCTGAATCCATTGGATGCTAAGTTGGCCCTTTTCTCTTCCTTTATTTTCTTTTTTACTATTTTATTATTATAGAATTATGTAATTTATTTTTTATATTTATCTTTTTCAATCTCTTCTCCATTTCAATCAACCTAAGGCAACGCAGTGTCGGTTACGCCAATCAAAACGCATTGTCTCGGTTTCTAGCGAAAATTAGAGAACAGCGTGACTTTACTAACTTTTAGGTTCTCTCTGACTATTCTGATACATAGATAAAACTGCAAAGCTATTGGTTAATGGTGACGATAATAAATTCCCTCTACCTAACACCATAAAAGTGCAAAATGTCATATATCAAATCTAATATATCATTCAGTATTAAAAAAACGCTCCTCCCATGAAATCGCTGCAACTGTGTCCACATTTTAAGTCGTTTATGACGATATATAAGACGTCTTGGCGACTAAAGATAAGTGGCAACGAGTTTTACACTGTATAGGTATTTGCTCCATTACGATATGGGTCCATGTAGCGACGGCAAATCTGCAATTTGTATACTATTTGAAGCACTTCAGAAATAATAATACAATCTTGCTTAAAATATTATATTTGCTATCTAGACTATTCATTTGCTGCTACATTTTGGAGCTATTTGGTTTCGGTATATTAACATAATATTTCTAAGTAGTTCCAGAGATTAGTCAAAAAAACACAGAATGACAGACAGATAACAATGGAATAAATGTTATTTTGTTATATAATTACGTACGGAGATACAATATATGTGCATGTAATAAAATTAATTTTATATTTAAATCATTTCGCCACTCTGATATGACGAAGCTGGAAATAAGGAGAGTTCCGCCACTAAACATGTAATTTCTTCAATTAATATTGAAAATAGTATTATACTTTAAAAAGCCTCTAAATCCCTGACTAAGATTGTTAGGCACTGCTTCTTTCCTTGGAACGTGATCTATGGAAAGCTGAATACTCCTTGTATTTTTTCTAATAATAATCATCCGTTTCCTTTCAATACAACTAATAGCCGGTTATAATACATATAATACATGAGTCCATCGTGATGCGGTGGAATAGTAGCGTAGTAGCGGCTGACTGTAAGCGCAATTGATTGTGAGTTTGATTCCCACTAGAAGGAATTACTATATTTTAATTATTTCTATATCCCTTTGTGGTGAATGACAAAGTGCTGCGTTCAGCTCCACTCCTAAACACGCAATATATTAAAGACGGATAACGGAGTGTCTTGACACTAGACTAGACTTGACTTCTACTGACTACCCTGCCATGCCGGAAAACGATGAAGTTGTGAATTACAAAGAATAGAATAATAGATAATGAAATATAAATAGAAGTTATGTATTAGAAAATTCTCCAATATTAAAACTAAGCTTTACATATTTTTTTTCGCTTCACGCTGTATCCCGCACACAGCAGGGTAGGCAGAAGATACTCCATCCCCCACTTTCCTCTGAATTCGGAGGCATTGCGTGTTAAGTGGCTTCACTTAACTGCTCCAGACTCCAGAGCGAAGAAAATGGAAATATTAAATATTATGACTCTACGATCGAGAATCGAACCCACAACCATTCATTTACAGTCGCACGCTTGTGCCACTGCGCCACGACTCGCCCCATTTATAGTTTTTCAAACTTATAAACGAATAAAGCAAAATATATAATTTTATAGCATGTTATGCCTGGTTAAACTGTTTATACTTAAGTTAAGTAATGGGGTAGTAAAATATCCCTTAGCGGATGGGTTACAGGTCGGGTCGACAGAGGTAAATGCGGACAAACAATGTATCAATTAAGGCTCACTTAACCACGTGCCTTCATATCAAATGTACAGTTTCAACATGCATCCTTTACATATGATTCTGTTTCTTATTAAAAACCGAATGCCATATATCTAAAAGGAAAACAGTAATTAAGCTAAGTAGTATATCATTTTTTACATATATATAGAATGTTACTTATATAATATGTAACTTAGAAAAATGACAATTATTTTTAAAGAGGTAAAAAAATTTGAACGCATCGAGCGGGATTCGAACCCGCCCTTCGTCTGCGCTTCTTGCATATCGTCAAAGCGCTATGAGTGCTAAGCCTATGCGATCAACGCATGTTTAAAGCGTTAATGAACGGATCGTGGATTTAAACCCCGCTGCGTTCATTTTTTATACATAAATACATCTCTGTTTATTTGGTCACTGAAGACTTTTTTTTTTCATATTTTTTTTAGCTTCACGCTGTATCCCGCACTCAGCAGGGTGAAGAGGGAACCTAGTGTAAAGACACTCCGTTCCCCACTTTCCGCCGACTTCGAAGGCATTGCGTTACTTAACGTCGCACTTTACCTCGACACCAGAGCGAAGGAAATGGAAATAATTAATATTTCCACTCCTCGAGTGGGAATCGAACCCACAACCAGTCGCTTTACAGGTACACTTTGTGTCACTGCTCACGACTGGCCCCTATAATATAAACATTGCTTTAAAAAGATTTATTCCCACCTTTCAAATCCGGTCATCCAAAACGTTGTACAAACATTCAAACTGCGTATCCCATTCGAAACGGGTTTCTAAATTGGCCAAATAATTCGTAAGCCCAAAGATCTTAATTATTAGTGAGGTAGTTAAGGGTTCAATTTACGACGTGCTAATGCCCGTTGATACTGTGGCAATTAACCTAGCTGCGAATTGAATACACCTGAAAGGGTGGATTTGCAAACAATACTCGTATGGTGTACTATTAATGTAGACGTGATATATTTAAACGAGCGTAATAATAATTAAATACATATATTTAGTTTCACGCTGTATCCCGCACACAGGAGGGTAGGCAGAGGGCACCTAGTGTTAAGACACTCCGTTCCCTACTTTCCGCCGAATTCGGAGGCATTGCGTGTTAAGTGGCGGAACTTAACGCTACAAAAAAAAAGAAAAAGTATTTAATCATTTTTTATACTATTATTTGCATAATTAATCCCATGCATTAAATTTTTTATAAGTTTTCTTAAAATATTTCTACATACACACATACACATACACCATGAAAGATTGCGTGTTAAGTGACGGAACTCAATACCACATTTTGATTTGTCAAATAATTAAAATATAATTAGTGTCTCGAGTAAGAATCACACATAAGCGGTCACGTTTATAGTCAGAGGCTTTCCTACTGCACTAAGGAAGATTCCTTATCAATCTATTGTTACTATAATGAAAGAGTAAAAGAAATTTTTATCAGTATTTGTATAAGTATATTTGAAATTACTAGACTGATTTGAATGAAACTTTTCTTGTTGTATAGATTTTAAGCTTAAGCAGGACTTGGGCTATAATTGTTTTTGAAAAAATTTACATGTAATGGAAAACCATAATAAATAAATTACACTATAACAAAAAATATTTAACGTTATGGATATTTTGGTGGGAAGTGCTGTTAAGCCTACGTAAACAAAGTTGGAGATAACTACTAGTAAAAAACAACTAGTAACCAAAGTGCAAGCAGACTCTATTGAAGAAAAATATTATAGCTTCACGCTGTATCCCGCACACGCCTCTATCTGCCTACCCGCAGAGTAGATAGAGGGAACCTAGTGTTAAGACACTCTGTTCCCCACGCATAATATTAAATAATATTATTATTTATTGCCTACTATTCTGGTCAGTCAGTAGTACAGTGGCCAGTCGTGGCCCAGTAGCACAAGAGTGTAACTGTAAACGACTGGTTGTGGGTTCGATTCCCACTCGAGGAGTGGAAATTATATTTCCATTTTCTTCGCTCTGGTGTTGAGGTAAAGCGCGGCGTTAAGTTCCGCCACTTAACACGCATGCCTCCGAATTCGGCGGAAAGTGGGGAACGGAGTGTCTTAACACTAGGTTCCCTCTGCCTACCCTGCTGTGTGCGGGATATAGCGTGAAGCTATAGCGTGAAGCCTATTATTCTTAAAGAATGTTTTATTTATGTTCATTGCGCGTGTAACAAAGCAATCGTAATGTTAGGAAGTAAACGATTTCCATAAAACTCAGCACGCTGCAGCCGAGGAAGAGACCCGCCATGCCGCCCACAGCCACTGTAAGAAAAAATGTATGTACTTAACTTTATCATGTCAAATAGATTTTAATGTCCTGTAATTTATTTTAGATTTAGTATGGAGATTTTAGTATTTTAAAGGTACAATGCCATAATGTGAATTTTAGAATAAAGTGCAGCGTTAAGCACCGCCGCTCAACATATGAGTTGGATTCAGGTAGAAAGAGAAGAACGGAGTGTCTTGACACTAGGTTCTCTCTGACTACCCTCTTATGTGGAAATAAGCGTGAAACTCTAAAAAGTAAATATTAACCATAATAAACGAACTTAATGTATTATCTCATTCATTTATGACCAATCGAGATTAAACCAAAGAGAGAGAATTTTATTTTAGCTTCACGCTGTACGCCGCACACAGCAGGGTAGGCAGAGGGAACCTAGTGTTAAAACATTTTATTTTTTTGCTCAAATATTTGAAAAATTTTTATATATTACTAGCGACCCGCTCGCGGCTTCGCCACGTGAACTACCACTTTTATCCTCTATTGCCCCTTTGGGATTGTTTTTTTTTTTATAAAAGGGGATAGTCTATATTTGACCTTGTGTCACAAATTATGTTCTTGAGAAAATCATAGATACATCTAGTACATGTCTATACTATTTGATAACATATAGCGATAACTGTTATAGTAAGAAAACGTACGAAATCTGCTATCACATATCTATATGATATATAGTATTATAAACTGGTCATAATATCTTAAATAAATTTTACGCTTTTTATTTTAATTTACAATTGTGTTACTTATTGTATTTCATTTACTGTTTTAATGTCCTAGGGTCTGATTTTTTAAAAAGTAGCCGATTTAGATGGAATTCGTAAAGATTGCTGAAGACGCAGGGTCAAATATAGATTTGACCCTGCGTCTTCAGCAATCTTTACGAATTCCATCTAAATCGGGCCAGTAGATTACCCGTTAAAACATAACAGATAGAAGAGATACAGATTTTTTTCATTTTTATAATAATAATATTAATGAGAACGGATATATCTAATACAATGTCAACTATATAATAACAAATGGCGCTACCCGTTCCAGAAAACGTAGTGACATTGCTGTCATACAGATAATATATAAAGTTTTATAGACCGGTCAAGTGTATCTTTAATATATGTTACGCTCATTTTATTTTATAATTATTTTAGTTAGTGATTTTAAAACAAATTTAGCTTCACTCGTGAACTATCAACATAATTTAAATATTTTCTTTTTATTTTATTTTTATGTGAGAGTTGTATTGAACACCGGGATGAAAACTATCCCATATGTTGCTCTAACCTCTAAGCTAACTCCATACAAAAAATCATTAATTTCTACCCGGTAGATATTAGTATACAAATAATTTACTTATATCGGTTTTTTATTTTTTCCAAAAAAACTACATGGAAAATCGGGATAAAAACTATCCTATATGTACCTTTGGACTATAAGCTACCACCATTCCAAAATTCATTCAAATCTATCCAGTAGTTTTTGCGTGATTGACGAACAAATTAACAGACAGACAGACAGACAGACAGACAGACAGACAGACAGACAGACAGACAGACAGACAAAAATTCTACTGAGTGGATTTTTGGCCTCTGTTATCGATATACTAACGCACCCAATTAAAATTTTTCTGAAATTTTTCATGTACAGAATTGACTTTTCTACTCTTTTATTATATATAGAGAAGAGATTAATCAACACGACTTTTTTTAATCAACAAATTCTTTAACAAGCTTATACGTTCATTTGCAATTCTTACCGAGTACATCAGTAAAACCAAAGATGACATCTCGTCTGTATCTCATACGCGGGTAGGTGACCATGCCCCACTGGAACGTAGTGCCCATGAACCATTCTTGTAGCGCCTACGAATTTCAATTAAAAACTATTTTTTTATAAAACCACTTGAGAGAATAATTATACATTATTTTATTTCTCTGCTATAGTACCTAATACAAAACACAGCGTTAAGTTACGTCACTTAGCACGCGTTGGGTGGATTTCGGGCGGAAAGTGAAGAACAGTATCTTGACACAAAGCTATCACTATCACTGTGCTACGATCCCCTTAATTCCATATGATCGTACAAAAATATTGTCGTATAGTATTGTCTACGCTTTCAGACAAATGAGTAATTTTAAAAAGTACTGAATGTTAAGAAATAAGTTAAAGTGGAGTTTCTAGATTTCACTACATACATACGAGTATGGCAGCACACGACGTTAAATTATTATAATAGTTAGGTTAATCCAGTTAAAACAACTTTAAATAACAATTTGTAAAGCGCTCAGACTTTATAACAATAAAAAATAGTGATAGTTTTGACTTGCTGTTTGCAGCATAAATACGCCTGTAATTATCAAACAAGGAGTCTCGCTTCAGTCTTCAGACGTGTGGATCTCTCTGTGATAATATTACGGTGCCTAAATAATAAACTAGGCTATATTAAATTTATTTTTAGACCTACTATCATCCAGGATCATTATAACCATACGAGTGACGTCTGCAGTGCTGATGTCACTTCTTTAAAACATAGATCTGACGTTTCTTTTTCGACAAGTACATTCATAAAAACGTGTTTAAATAATAGAAAAGTGACATAATATTAAAATATTATTTTTTTATATACACAAAAAAAGTTTTAGTAGACTGATATAAAAAATATTCAGTCTTGTCTTGTAGCTTCACTCTGTATTCCGCATACAGCAGGGTAGACAGAGAGAACCTAGTGTTAAGACACTCCGTTCCCCACTTTCCGCCGAATTCGGGGCATTGCGAGTTAAGTGGCGGAACTTAACGCAGCGCTTGGCTCTGATAGCAGAGCGAAGGAAATGGAAATATTAAATATTTCCACCCCTCGAGTGGGAATCCAAACCACAACCAGCAGCTTTGAAGTCACACGTCTGTGCCACTGCACCATGACTGGCCCTCTATTCTATAGATGATATTCTAAATATTTAGTATTAAGTAAAATCGTTATATTATTAGAAGACAACTTACGTTCAATTGTATAGTGTAATTGACGTCATCGCAAATAGGATAACATTCACATTTGATTCTTGTTCCATTTTTATTTCTCATTTTGTAAAGTTCATCTGAAAAAAAAAACTTTATATTGTCATATATAAAATATTATTGTGTTAGTAACAACATTTCCTTATAAATTATGTTAACATATTTATTATATTTTACTTGGCCTGTTATTTTCTCATTTAATTTAAATAATAATTATTGTTTCTTATATTTGCGTCTACTGTGGCACAGTAGGAGCTATTCTCTTACTGTGCGCGGGAGTTATGGGCTCGATATTCGGAGGGAATGATTATACTTAAAAAGTTTCACACACTAGTGCACTGTACCGTGATATCATTTTTATATTTTTATTACTATTTCTAAATAATAATGAATAAATTAAACTTATCATTTAAATATATATACTTAATATCTTACTTTTATGTTTTCCCAAACAATTTAAACCCTCCACGTCACATATTTTTTCGTCACCTGAAACATATGAGTATTAGAGCAACACCTTAACCCTCCAATCCAATGGATCAATGACGTAATTACGTTTTAGCTGTACTTTTAGAGATCGTTTTAAAGTCTACAGTTGAAAATATAATGTACTTCCAATTATTTCAATGGTAACTTATAATACTTATGTATACATCTTTATAATAATTTCGTGGGGAAATCCTAGAAAACTATTTAAAATAGCCGAATAAGATAAATAAACTTGTAATGTCGTTATTCTTTTGAATGAGCGGTATGTATATTGTCTGCTAAACTTATGCTAGTAAATAAAGTTTTAAACTTTGAAATAGTATAAAATATTGTACTATTACAAATAAATATACATTTTTTTCATAACATATTACCTTTTAAAACAACAAGTCCTCTAACTAGGCCATCGTGGCGCAGTGGCACAATGTTTGACTGTAAACGCGATTGGTTATAAGTTTGATTCACGTGCACTTCATACCACGCTTCGTACGAGACCGGAGAAGGAAAAATAATCGAAATATAATCATTGCCGTGTGGGAAAAGAACCCAAAACCAATCAAGTTGCAACACTGCGCCGCAATGGGCATTTTTTAAAATGAAGAAAAAATAGCTTTACTCTTTTTACCGCACCAGTAGCCAAAGAACCTAGTGTCAATACACTCCCTTCTTTATGTATGGTAAGAAAATATCTAAAAATTAAACTATTCTTACCAATATTCCGGTAGAAGTATGGTATACAGTTACAGTATTTTAGGCACAAGTTCACTCGACACTCCATACGACACATCGTATAAGAATATATTGAATTATGTTTAAGATTGTTCTCATGAGGGAAACGACAACGTCGCTGACCAACGCTTAATCTGAAAGAAAGTACAATAGTAATATTTATTTATTAATTTAAATCTATAGTCGCGTTTAATTCCGCTTGGTGGTAGGAGATTCGTTCTTCGACTGGCTCGCGACCACTATTGTGTCAAAGACGAACCGCTAAATATCTTATGATGTGTTCCGGTTCGATGGCATGTAAGCCAGCTCCCTGTTCTCACCATACCAATCCTTCCTCCCTCCTTCTGTCCTACATCCCCGAGGCTGGCAACGCATCCATAACTCTAATGTTGTGGACGTCTATGGGCGAAGGTAACCACTTAACACCAAGTGGGCTTTCTGCTAGTTTGTCTCCCTTATTCCATAAAAAAAAATCACGACATTAATGGGTTCGATTCCCGCTTGTGAAATTATTATATTCGAATAATTTGAATTTCTCGATCTACCATGTTTTAACATGGCGTTGAATTCAGCCAGTCATATTGACAGTAGGTTCTCTGAGCCAAATTTTTTTATTAGCCTCATGCTTCTCCCCGTATCTCTAGTGTCGAGGCGAAGCGCGGCGTTAAGTTCCGCCACTTAACACGCAACACCACCGAATTCGGCGGAAAGTGGGGAACGGAGTGTCTTAACATTAGGTTTCCTCTGCCTACGCTGCTGTGTGCGGGATACAGCGTGAAGCTAAAAAAAAGAGGGGGAATTGAACACTGTACTTTGTCTTAGATACCAGAGCGGAGAAAGGAAAATAATTTAAATATAATCTTTTCCCCTAGTGAGATTTGAAACCACAACCAGTTGCGCTTACAATCAGACGCTATCCCACTGCGTTACAATGGCATCTCATTAATTATATAACAAAGGCAATTAATTACAAAAACTGGACTCTCTTAGGGTAGAGTACTTTGCTATACGGAAAAAACGCATGAAGCTGATATTTAAAGTTTAATTATAACAAATTGTAGCAATTTCAGCGCAAAGAATCTGACTTTATACACAAAAGTCGTGGGTTCGATTCAGAAACTGTGGAATATACATAAATCGTAAAAACAATGTTCCTTAGATAACTAAAATACTTTGTAATAAAACTATTTTTTACCGGATTATTCGCGTACGTTTTTGGTATTTGAAAATATTTTTTTATCCAACGTTTCGAACACTTTACAGTAGTCCAGGTAGACTGAGAAGGCATTGTCTGTCAGTTGATACAATTATTATATCACACTACAGCCAATGATTTCTTAGTTGCCTTGCATACTAACAAGCATTCTTGTAAAATGAGCTGACTGTATTTTGCCTTCTGGTGTGGTGGGATTGAAATTTCAACGTTTTTAGAATTGGGTCCCAGGTGGAAAAGGTGATGAAAGGTGGCAGAGACTAAAATATCTGTAAAACAGTTTATTAGTGGAGAACGAAATATATGAACACTACGTTCTTTCTGCTCACCCTTCTACATAAAAGCTAAGTAAAATGTAAAATAGTACCTGGCGGCTTCCGGCGCAGTGTAAACAGTGAGCGCGGTTACATAAAGCTTCATGTAGAATTTTTCATTCGAATGCTGGTGTTTGGTTGAAATATCCGGCACTTCTAACGGCCCATGGATGTAAACCTACATACGTGATGGCAATACAAAATTAAATAAATACAATATTATTTTTAACATTTTAAAGTGTTATTCACAAACTTAGGAAACGGAAACAGATATTTTTAGAAAACATATAAAAAATTAAACATAGCAGGATTCTAACCCGCGCCCTCGGAAACCGCCCAAACGCTCTGACAACTAAGTCATGCGTTACACTATCAGCTACATCGAAACTCTTTTACATCTATTATAACTTATTTTTGTTGTTAATAAGTTGTAATAAGTGTCTAATTCTTTTTAAATTTTTTTTTTTTCTAACCACATTAAAATGCATAAAAAAAGTTACTATTTACTACATTATTACAATAATATAAATTTCAATTAATTTGAGGCCACCGTAGCGCAGTGGAACAGTGTCTGGCTATAAGCGTGATTAGTTGCAAGTTTAATTCCCAAAAGGGAGGAATCATTATATTTAAATGATTTCTCCGTCTGATACCTAAGAGGAGACGCAGCGTTGAGTTCCACCAACAAACACGCAAGGTCTCAATTTCAAGTCAAAAGCGAAGCGTCTTGATAATATGTTTTCTCTGACTACCCTACTCTGCGAGAAAAGCATAAAGTTGCATATTTACGTTATATGACGATGTTATGTTAATAACTTGAGCGAACACTTCACCGTCGAGAGGATGGACGAAGAATGACGAATTTTCTGTACCCACAATGTCCCATCGATTAGCTGCTCGGTATCTAAAACAATCATATTTTAAGTTCTTATAGTTCTTTATCTTTACATTACTTATACACTAATCTAAACACCTCAAAAAATCTTTTTAATGTGCTCATTTTTGTAAACGCCATAGTCATTCCAATGTAAGGAATATCGCAAATGTATAGGGAGATGTATATTATATATGTATAATTTTTCATCACAACCTAATATCAGATCATTTCAGAGATTAGCCGGAACAAACAGACAGACACACAGACAAAACATGATACTTTGTGTTATATTTACCGTATAGGTAAGTAAGTAAATGCACATGGCATTTACTACAAAGAAGTTACTTAAAGAAATTACAAACACATATTCCAATTTTTTTTTATTTTTTTAGCTTCGCACTGTATCCTGCATACAGCAGGGTAGGCAGGGGGAACCTATTATTAAGACACTCCGTTCCCCACTTTCCGCCAAATTTGGAGGCATTGCGTGTTAAGTGGCGGAACTTAACGCCGCGCTTAGCCTCGACACCAGATTGAAGAAAACGGAAATAAATATTTCCACTCCTCGAGTGGGAATCGAACCCACAACCAGTCGCTTTACAGTCACACTTTGTGCCACGACTGGTCACATTCCAATTTGTTTATTTTATTAATAGAATATGTTAATACTCACTCAGGCGAATTATAAACAGCCACTTTAGAATTAATGCCATAGCAAATCCCCATTTCGGTCACAGTGGGAACAATTTGAAGACTAACACCCGCCGCTCCAATAGTTAGCATTGGTTTGAAAACCGTAGATAAGTTCAGAAGTACCTCCAGATACTTGTCAGGCGGTATACCCTTGTATTCTGGTACTGTGTCAAAGTTTTCAAAAGTTGCATTCGCTAGCGCTTTAATGAACGCTTCCAGTCGATCCTTGTCTTCTTCGTTTGATTCTCTGTTTTTAATTAGTTTTTGATGTATAATGTGAAATATTATTTTAAGGCTTTGCGTAATGGGACCGCGTCTATTGCAATTGGGTGTGGGTTCAATTTCCACTTTAAATGATTATATTTACTTTGTTTTTATTTCTTGGTTCTGATGCCTAAGATAAATCGTGGCCTTGAGGTCCGCCACTCAACATGAAATGTCTCTGTTTCGTGTGGAAAATAGGGAACGGAGTGTCTTGACACTACGTTGTATCTACGCTGCTATTCAACAAAATTGTAAAAATAAAAAAGTAAGACAAAACGCATTCAGCCTTTCTTTACACAATTTCTCAAATTTGGCCGAAAATTGGAGGAAGGTGTTTACGGAAAACGCTTGAAGCAACTAACATAAAGCTACAGTTTAAAATTACCTAAAATATATAAAATTACAATACCTTATATAATTACTCAGCTTCTCCGAATCGATCTTATTATCAAGGCAAATGGTTACACAAGGGAAGGTTGTGTTCCACGCGAACATGTCGCGGTCCATCGACACTACTGTAGGTGACGACTGATAACGCACCCAAGTCGTGCTAGATAAGTAGATTGTGCCCAACAGCGAGAGAATTACTATGGATAGCCAAAGGAAGCTGAAAAATAGAATGTAATTATGAGAAGAAATATATATATTTATTAGGACGATAATATATATGTATATTTTCTTATGTAGAAGATTTTTATTTATCGTTATGCATAAAGAGGTTAAAAAAAATAATACTCTTATACTATTTTTTGACCTCTTTTATGCATAATAGAAATATACATTACGGATCTGTGTGACAGCTTTCGATCGTTAACACTACTTGAGGATTCGATTCCCACTCAGTGAAGTTATTTTAAATCCTTCGCTCGGTCTCGGTGAAAATGACAAATCAGACCCCGCAATAGCACACAATGTCTCGTAATCGTAAAGTCAAAAAGTATCGCGTAAAGTGGAAAAAGTAGTGTCTCGACACTAGCTTGCTGCCCGAGAAATCGTCAAGCTGGTCATGTATTAAAAATCATATTTAATCTCACCAGATTTGATAAATAGTAGTTTTTAATTGCATATGATTATTTTGTTTTCTTTCACTTTTCTAACTTAGTAAGACAATGCACGGCATTTAGATCCTCTACGCAACACACATAACATATCAAATTCAGGCGGAAAGAGGAGAAGGAGAAAGTGTCTTGACACAAGGTTCTCTGCCTAAGTTGCTATACGAAATAAATCGTATAATAAAAAATATATGAACTAAATTTAAAATATAACATAAACATATTAATATAATGTACTTACATTTCAAACGAATGCCTTCCCACAACGACCAAATGGTTTAATCCATGTATTGAAGAAGTCTCAAGAAATAAAATTAAGTATTTCTTCGCTTTCCCATATACAGTTTTAAAAAAAGACGTTTCCGGGCTTTCTGGCTTAGTATAACGTCGTCTTAACCGTTGCAGATCTTCTTTAATAAGTTGAGATTGGAGAGAGCGTTCACTAAACATCTTGATTTTTAAAACATATAGACAAAGGTCAAAGTAGTGACTGAATTTACAGTGAAAACTTGAGAACGAAGTGTTTTGACAGTAGGTTATTTCTGACTACCCTATATTATGTAAAGTTCAAATTTCAGTGTGAATATAAAAAATAATAACCAAAGAATATCAAAAAAGGGCAATTGAATAATTAAAATAATATAATATAAGATGTGATGATGATACTTTCGTTCTGTTTCTCATAAACTGACTGACTGACTTAAGTACTAAAGCTTTCTAGTGGTCAAGTTCTAGTATAGGTAACCTAAATAAAATTAGAAACGACTAATGCAGTTGACATGAGTGTATAAAAAAATATTTGGAAATAATTGGAAAGTCCTAAATATTTTATTTATTTTTTATAGAACCAATCCAACACACGGAATACTTGACAAGTAAATTTACAAAGCTTAATACTTCATAATGGTGATATAATAAAGTGAATTGTGGATAGAACTTGTTTAATTTATAGAAGGATTCTGAAGTTTAATTTAATACTGTATTTTATTCAGGTATATATTTTAAATTTTAATAAATATTAATACATTATAGACAATTGAGGCACAGTGGAATTTTTATATTAATTGTGATGTGTTGTAGGTTCAATTCAAGGAAAATAATTTGAATATGACATTTATAGAAAACGTATAAAAATTTGAACGCAGCGTGATGCAAACCCGTGGCTCCTAAAAACCGTGTAAATGTTTTAAACGTTTTCTAAATGACTTTTTATTTTTACTTTACAACAAGCTAACTTACACTCTAATCAACAAGCTAACAAAAACACGATGAGAAGGTCGAACCACTCGAATCGAATCGCAATATTTCAATTTTAGATGGAAGAGAGAAACGGAGAGAACTCAATGTCTTGACACTGTGTTCTATTTGAATACCTTGGAATAAGGAAGAAAGCTGATTATTATATTTTTTTACAAGAAACATATACATCTATTATTATTATTTTTTTTAGTTTCACGCTGTATCCCGCATACAGCAGGGTAGGCAGAGGTAACCTAGTGTTAAGACACTCTGTTCCCCACTTTCCACTGAATTCGGAGGCATTGCGTGTTAAGTGGCGGAACTTAACACCGCGTTTTTACCTCTGATACTAGAGCGAAGGAAATAGAAATATTGAATATTTTCACTCCTTGAGTAAGAATCGAACCCACAATCAGCCGTTTACAGTCACACGCTTGTGCCACTGCGCCACGACGGGCCCCAAAAAAATATTTAATTAAGAACGGCAAATCAATAGGTTTTCCATATTTTCCTTTATACCCCTAATAAATATAGCGTGACATTACATGAGTATCATAATATGTTATACTAACAATTATCATACAAATCTGATTTCGTTCTATTTTATAATAAACCTTAATAAGTTGATTTTTTTTATAAAAAAAGTAAAAATAAAACTTAAACTTTTGTAATAAAGTTCATATTAGAATAAAGACTTTTTTGTAACCGATTTTTATCATTATTTTACTAATTACGTTTGATTCAATCTGTTACAGTAACAATAGAATGCTTTATTAAGTATTCAAGTATAGTGTCACGCATAATTATCATATTTCATGCAAGGAAAATAAAAATAAAAAATATTTAAAAATTATATGAATGAAATGGAGAAGTGGAAATTATATTTCCATTTTCTTCTTTTTTTTTTTTTTTTTTTTTTTTAAAGTTAAGCGCGGCGTTAAGTTCCGCCACTTAACACGAATTCGGCGGAAAGTGGAGAACGGAGTGTCTTAACACTAGGTTCCCTCTGCCTACCCTGCTGTGTGCGGGATATAGCGTGAAGCTATTTTTTAATTTTTATATGAATAGGTACAGTGAAAGTAATTTCAAATAGATATAGATTCGATTCTTGCTCGAGGGAATAAATATTTTTGAATCATTTTCATGTCCCTACTATTAGACACGACACTAGATATGCTCTGCCATATAGCATAAATCTGCATTCATACATATTACTCTGTAGAAGAGTTTAAAGGATAAAAATGCGTGGAATTAATCTGATTAGAGTCCAATGCAGGTACGCTACCATAGTATCATATAATAAAATTTAATTGTAATTTTTATATTTGAAAAGCACAACTGTTGAGTTTCTCGCTGGCTCTTCTCGCTAGAACTTTCTTCCGAGCCGATAGTAGCTTTATGTACATTTGACGAGTCAAAAGTGCTTACAGAAGTCTATTTAAATAAAGATATTTTGATTTTTTGAATTAAATTTTGAATTCAAATTAGTCTATCCATACTTATATTATAAATGCGGATGTCTGTGTGTTTGTCTGTCACGCTTTCGCGGGTAATCTACCTATCCGATTTGGATGAAATTTAGAATGAAAGTAGTAAAAATGTCTGGCTCTAACATAGGCTAGACTACTTAGTTTTTCAAAAATCTACCTTTTAAGGATTGAAATAGGGGGTGAAAGTTTATATGAAAAATCTAAACCACTTGACCAATTGTAATGAATTTTGTCATAAATATAGTTGATAATGTAAGCTTAAACATAGGCTACTTTATTTTTTAAATATGCGCCCCCGAGGGTTGCAATATAACGAAAAATTTCACGCGGCGAAGGCACGAGCGGGCCGCTAGTAAGTTATACGAGTATAAAGTGACATCGATAAAAATATAATATCCAAAAGCAAACACCAAGCTAATACATCTTTACACTAAGAAAATACACTTAATTTAAAACTTACTAACTCATTTTTCACTTTAGTTATACAAAAACATGTTTTATTAAACCCCACTAACGGTATGTGTTAGTGAAAGAATAACATTGCTTGGAACATAGAAAAATTACACCTTGTCATTTCTTTGACGGCCTACTAACAACATTTTTCGGTGCTCTTCTAAAATTCAAACGGTTTAACTCGTCTTGGAAGAAGATGAATGATCGTCCTTAAACCAAATCTATTTTCAATATTTGATATTATTATGTTTAAAATTTTATTTATATTGTCACTTTTTCCCACATAACAGGGTAGTCAGAGAGAATATGGAGGAAAACACTGCATTCTTCGCTTTTCATTCTTTTTGAGAAATTGCGTATTGAGAAGCGGAAATTGACTTCGCTCTTTGACTTACCAAAGCGTACTAAAGATAATAATTTAAATATATATAATCTTTCCTTCGAGTAAAAATCGAACCCATAATCAATAGCGTTAACAGTCAGACGGTATCCCACTCCGATATGGTGGTTTTATTATTAATGGCATTATCATTAATCAAATAAAACTGGTTTTTTGCAAAAAAACATATTATGAGACAAGTACTCTTAAAGCATGTATATTCAGCTGTTTCTTGCTTGGTAGGGTAGTCAGAGATACCCTAGTATCAAAACTCTCTTTTCCACTTGAGGTCTGAAATTAATACATTGAGTGTTAAGTAGCGGAACTAAACGCCGCGCCTTGTCTTAACTGACTGACTATACTGAATATATGACTGACTATAAACATGATGGTTGTGGGTCTCATGTGGGAGAATGATTATATATTATTAAGCTGTGGCCAGTCGTGGCGCAGTAGCACAAGCGGGTGACTGTAAACGACTGGTTGTGGGTTCGACTCCCACTCGAGTGGAAATTATATTTCCATTTTCTTCGCTCTCGTGTCGAGGTAAAGCGCGGCGTTATGTTCCACCACTTAACACACAAGCCTCCGAATTCGGCGGAAAGTGGGGAACGGAGTGTCTTAACACTAGGTTCCCCCTGCCTACCCTGCCGTGTGCGGGATACAGCGTGAAGCTACAAAAAGAAAAAAAAAGCACACATCAGAAAAAATAATCGTTACAAAAAATTGCTTTTAAAACTTGACCCTACCATCTATCACCTACTTTGCGTTCAATAATTAAAAACCAGAGGTAAACAACAAAAAAAAAACCAAAGTGTCATGTTGCAAAATAAATGAACTAAAGAAAGTAAATTTCATTTAAAAATCACGCCGGGCCATTATTTCCAGCTTCCCGTAATTAATTTCGTGTCACCGTCTGACAGGGAGCGAGATGGCGCTATAAGTTGTTCGGAGGAAGGTGTTTTAGGTACATTTATTAGCATTTTATATGATTTTTTCTTTTTTTTTTTAGCTTCACGCTGTATCCCGCACACAGCAGGGTAGGCAGAGGGAACCTAGTGTTAAGACACTCCGTTCCCCACTTTCCGCTGAATTCGGAGGCTTTGCGTGTTAAGAGGCGGAGTTTAACGCCGCGCTTTACCTCGATACCAGAGCGAAGAAAATGGAAATATTAAATACTTCCACTCCTCGAGTGGAAATCGAACCCACAACCAGGCGCTTACAGTCACACGCTTGTGCCACTGGGCCACGACTGGCCACAATTATAATATAAGTATGGATGTAGATGGAAATCATTTGAATTTAATTTAAAAATGTTTATAAAAAACCTATAAGAATTTGAACGCAGCGGGATTCGAACCCGCACGTTTAGAACTCGTCTAAGTGCTATGATCACTAAGCCATATGTTGTGAAAAGTGAATGGCTTAGTGGTTGGAATGTTTTGACGGTCTCTAAGAAGTGCAAGTTCCAATTCCGCTACGTTCTAATTTTTATAAGTTTTTCATATACTGAGTGGGTAAATAATACTTTATTAGTCTTGTGTCCTAATTATGGAAAGCAGGAAATAACGATCCGAGGTGACTCTTAATGTTATGTAATGTAAGTTATTTATGTATATTTTAGTTATTTTTTTGTGCACATGGTCCTTTTTACCTTATGCTTACAGCCCTTACGTTTTTAATATTCATTAGTTCAAAATTACTTAAAAATATTATTGTGTCATATTCACCGTTAGACAGGTATTAATAGTAAGTAAAAAACAAAAAAAATTTATAATGACGTTTCTTTTACATATGGTATAATCATTTACATTCTCTATTGCGAAATTGACAAAATTCGACTTATGTATCGATTTTTAGACCTATATACGGCTGGCTAATTGAAATGAGATGAATCAATAAGCAGGGATAAAAGTTCCTGAATCTTGAACTGTTTGGATCTTATCTATATAAATTTGTTTTTATAAAAATAGAACTTTCATAAAAGATATATATTTTTTTTAATTTACCATAAAAAAAAATCAAAATGATCAAGTTCGTGTTACTTAGGCCCTTATTGACTCTACAAAGAACTGAATACACTACCATTACACACAGCCAAATGACCTAAATACTCTACAATGGTATTATTTTATAATATTACCATACATTAACAATTAAATCGGCGTTAAGTTCCGCCACTTAACACGCAACCCTCCGAATTTGGCGGAAAGTGGAGAACGGAGTGTCTTAACACTAGGTTCCCTCTGCCTACCCTGCTGTGTGCGGGATATAGCGTGAAGTTAAAAAAAAAAACAATTTCAAATGTACGTAACAATCAAAAATATAAGGAAACAAGTAAATGATCATCAGAAATGAAGATAAATTAATTAAATCAAACTCTTAACTTTACACGGCAAGTAAAATTGTTCTTGAGGCTAGATACACAGCAATTAAACAACCTTAATTTTCTTGTACAAGTTATATTCGCGATGTTGGTGGAATATTTACAGAAAGTAACGGGTAAATATTGCGAACGTAGAGGTGGAAATCTTTGGTGCTACGTGTGTATGGAGTAACAACAGGATTAAAATTATAATTCGTTAAGCAAAGCAAAATAAATTGATAAATATATATTTTTTTGTATCCACGTTTATTCATATTTTATATATATTCAAACATACTATTTGATGAGTATGCAAAGAGAGAC
Source organism: Dryas iulia moderata (assembly GCA_019049465.1). NCBI lineage: Eukaryota > Metazoa > Arthropoda > Insecta > Lepidoptera > Nymphalidae > Dryas > Dryas iulia. Next base: position 15,716,438 of record CM032424.1, on the reverse strand, counting down.
ACTTGTTTCTTCATTATCCGCACATTTCTAAAGCTTGTGTGTTAAATGTTAGAAGCCAAAACTGCAGATTGAGTTGCTAGACTAAAAAAATATTTCACCAGATGACAATATTGTAGAAGTATATTAGCAATAGTACACTGCATATTAAATAACAAGATTAATCTTACTTTGTGCAAGCGTAATGGATAAGAAAGATATCCGCATACGTTCTAAATGCTTATCGAAGCATAAAATTGAAATTAATTTAAATATAATATATTTAAACCATCCCCCTGTGGGAATCGAACCTACACTAAATCGCATATAGCCATACGCTGTTCCACTAAGCCTAACCTCTAAAATCCAAACACAAAAATAATTAACCATTAATTACTTAAGAAATTACTTAAAAAATGGAAATATAATATATATTATTTTTTAATTCACCAAAAATAGTCCACTTCCACAACAACGTACCATCGACACCGCCACTTAATTTGAATACGCTGCGCAACTGAGTGTTTAATAAAACATTCAGTTTGATTTACATCGTTACAAATCTCTACCTTTTGGCGTCTCTCGCTCGCGCAATGTAAACACAACCTTACTGTTACTGTTACTGTTCCCGTTGCTGTTCCTGTTCCTGTTACGTTCCGTGTACTTTTAATTTCGCATATTTAAACAGGGCGGAATTAAGATTTCAATGGAAAATTTTGATGTTTTACTGTATTTGAATTTATATGTAAGTGGTCATTGTTATTTTATCTATTTTCTCATTACATACGTCTGACCATTATACGAAATAAATTTAAAGATTATATACACTTCTTTCAAGCAAGAAATAACTATTCTCCAATGTACGGAGAATTTAGAAAAAATGAATCGAGTTGTGGAAGTCATCTTTTGACTTATTTAACTGAATCGGAATAAAAAATAAACGTAAATATGCTTGACGTAATCTCCATCACGAAGGCTTAAGAGGCTAATGTCTATCGGTCAAATATCTAAATAACTCCTAAGGACCACATATTATTGTTATATAAATATTGTACTAAACTAGGCCTCAATATCGCCAGTTCCTAAATGCACCAAAATTTACCACAGATTCATTGAAGTAAATGCCTCAGACCTAAAAAGAACACACATAAGACCCTCAGCGGGATATTTGTGTAAATCAAATACATACTTTTTTTTTATTGAGTAAAGGAGGCAAACGAGCAGAAGGACCACCTGATGGTAAGTGATTACCTTCGCCCATGGACATCCATAACGCCAGAGGAGTTGCAACGCATCCAGTTGCCGACCTTGGAGATGAAGGAAGAAAAGAGGGAGATAGGATGGGGATGGTGGGAATAGGGAGAGTTGGCTTACATGCCATCGAACCGGAACACATCTTCAGATATTTTGCGGTTCGTCTTTGACATGACAGTGGTCGCGAGCCAATCGGGGAACAAGTCTCCCACCACCAAGCTACTTTGCTTTACGGGACGCTACCCAGCGGCGGAGGGGAATAGTATTCTTAACCCGTCCCCCCACGGGTGATACAACAAAGTTGTATCACCGTTATGATACAACAAAGTTGCTTTACAGTTTTGGTGTAAGTGGTGGAACTCAACGCCGTGCTTTGCCTTATGTACCAAAATGTAGAACCAAAAACAATTTAAACGTAATCACTCCCCCGATTGGGAATCGAACCCACACATCCGTATCCAAGGACAAAATTCAAAACTTAGGTTTTCTAAGCTTTTAGTTTACTAAAAAGCTACAGGTTGCCCAACTCCATTCGATTTTACATATCACCCCTTCCCAAACTACCCAATGTGTACAATTTATAGTATCAGAACAGTATGCAATAAGACGCAAATCGAACCCCACACCGGCGCCGTTACAAACACCTCCTAATAAAAATTCCTGTGAATCAATATAATGTTTTTTACGCTTTTTCTATTGTATTTTATTTTGTTATACGCCTCTGTGTCGTGTTAAAGGAACAATTCTGGGATTTGTTGTTGGATGTGCTGCTTTTGAGAATTTCTTTTTTGTTTTGGTAAATTTAGTTTTGTTTTTTGTATAGATATTTGTAATAAATATGTTGATTGGAAAATGCTTAGGTTTTCGTATAATAGGTTCCATATCAATGGCTATCTCTGTGTAGATATTTTTATAGTAATTAGGTCAAAGGTAGCCAATACCGAGTACAATATGAAATAAACTTTTTGTATACAAATAATATCTAAGTTACTATATGTATTATATAATTAATTAGATTTAAAACTTAAGTATATGTGTTAAAATTCCTTCCAGTACTCAATTTTGGTAACTTGTTATGTAGTCACAAGTCTTACTAAACGCCATAATGTCATCAATGCCATGAAATTTCCAAGCCTGCTAAGAAAACGAGTGTAGTGTCTTTAAAAATTTCACTGGTGTAGTATCAAAAAAAATAATAAAAGTATATTAATGGAAAATAAAAAATAGGAAATAATTAACTAATATAATTCAATTATGCTGCATTCGTCATTTTATGCAACAAAGATTTAAAAATTAGGGAAGAGACCTTCTAGTTTTTCAGGTGTAGAAGGATAGCACTAACACGGCTCAGTTTTAAAACATTGCGTATTAAGTTGTGAAACTCAGCGCTGCTTTATCGTTCCCCACTTTCCGCCGAATACGGAGGCATTGCGTGTTAAGTGGCGGAACTTAACGCCACGCTTTGCCCGACACCAGAGCGAAGAAAATGGAAATATTAAATATTTCCAATCCTCGAGTGGCAATCGAACCCACAACCAGTCGTTTACAGTCACACGCTTGGCCTCAATTATATTTGAATAATCAAAAATAGTAAATATCAAGACTATTTCAACACTACAGTAGCAGCAGTAAATAGAATACACGTTGAATCCGTGTTCTATCTTTGCGATTTGCATGTCCTGCGCTTGTGTGCGAACAATGTATCGTTACAATGTATTAGTGCGCGTGTGTGAGTTGTATATTGTAGTTAGTATTAGTATAGTAAATTTTAGTTTGTCTATTAATTTGATTTTTGAAGGAATTTCAAAAATATTAAGTTTACTTTACTTTATAATAATTAATGAAAATAATATTTTGTGAATATTACGTATACAAGATTTTCTTGTGTGTTTGTATGTTCTTTAAAAATATTTGAAAGAATTTATATAAGATTTACCCTTTCATTTATTTATAGGCTAAATTATGATATAATATGTTTTTGTTTTGTTAAGGAATATGGTGCAAAATATATTTATTTTGTACCGGATATAAATTGAGTGGTTATTTGTAATGACTAATAAATAAGTAAAATATTTTTTATCTTATTTTATAAGTATCTTAATATGATCAAATACAAGTTATTTTACGTTGTAAAAAAATTACCAATCAGTCACAAATTAATTTCTTTACAACTTGACCCAAAACCGAAGGATTGCATGTTATGTAGTAGAACCACGTCTTAATAGAGCGTGAAATTTAAAATAATTTAAATATAGCTCCCTCGCGTGGTAATCGAATCCACAATAAATCCTGTTCGCAGCCAAATCTGTCCCATCACACAATTCCCTTTATTTTTTTTAATTGCTTTTCACATAGCAAAGCAGACATAGAGAACCTAGTGTCATGTCACTTCAATTCTGAAATTGAAGAACGGTATATCTATTTATTTAAAAGTAAAAACAATTCCCAAACAAAGCCACGCAAAATCAACAGTCGTTCGCAATCAAAACTACTGGCCCAGTGTGAGTTTTCAAATGATCACAAACATCTGTGTAGGTGTCGATTGACATAAAGGAGCTAAATCGCAGGGCCCGAACCGTTACAACGCTCAACGCTATATATTGGCACGTACTGGATACGCAAAAATTCCAATAAAACGTCCCCGATCTGCGGAATGCAGATTGAAAAGAATAATGTTTAATTTGCCCGATCAATCGGTCGACTGATTTATGGATTTCGGGTGCGATTAGTGTGTTGTGTCGATAATTGATTGTTTTTTGATGTGGGGTGATATTGTTGTTAATGTTGTGAGGTAAGAAGTTTTGTTAAGACAATTTAGATTGGTGAAAATCATGTGAATAAACTTATTAATAATATATTTTTTTGTAGTAAAAATGTGATGTACAAAAAAAAATAGCCAAAACAACAGTAGGTAGGTATATAAAATGAGTAATAATTTACAAAAATATCGTATTTTATCTTATTTTACATAATAAATTAGTAAACTTTGATGTAATGGGACAGCGTCTGATTATAATCGCATTAAATTGTGCATTCGATTTCCATGCTGTGAGTTCTGCGAGAAGCAGCCTCTGTCACCTAAGATATGTGTAAAAATATTAAAGACAGAGTTTATATATGTATATCTTGAGCAGGCAAGCAAGTAACCTGAAATTGATAACGAATGGCCTTTTTAAACTAAAATAAGACTAAGAATGAAACTTTGCTATCTCTTTCAGCGGCATAATATAGATGGATATACATTATATACCATATTATAGTATGGTATAAACCAAATTTGTAATTAAAACTGTGTAGAATTAAATTTAACCTTACAGTGTGATAACTATATCAAACAGAATGGCTTGTTAAGTTACACTCAAATATGCATCTGTTTTGTATGACAGAAAGCAAAAAAATAAATATAATTATAAAAATAAATATAATTGATAAATAAATGTGATGAAATAAATAAATGTAAGAAAAAAATAAATATAATTATAAATATAATTGTAAATTCTATTTATTTTTTTGCGGTTGGTTGTGGATTCCCACTCGAGGAGTGGAAATATTTAATATTTCCATTTTCTTCGCTCTGGTGCTGAAGCAAAGTGCGGCATTAAGTTCCGCCACTCAACACGCAATGCCTCCAAATTCGGCGGAAAGTGGAGAATTAAGTGTCTGAGAACGGATTGTCTTAACACTAGGTTCCCTCTGCCTACCCTGCTGTGAATACAGCGGGATACAGCGTGAAGCTAAAAAAAAATATTCTATATATAAAGTAAACATACCAAAATAACTTAAAGGGAAGTAAAATACCTCGTCAACTCTATTGCCATAAAAAATTAAGGAAAAACAAGGCAAAAGGCCCAGAGAGTAAAAGTAATAGTTCTTGAGGCTAACATCTCTCTCAATCATCACTGGTTTCCAGTTATATGTGTGTATGTATGAGCTACGATGTAAAAAAGCTTTTTTGAAGGGTAGCTTACCTAGTTGTATAAAGTTGTCGCTTTTGCAAAGACTTACATCTCATTCTAAAACTAACAGTCTCAATTAAAATTAGTAGACCAGCTCAATTGTAAAATACTAGTTGCCATATTAACAAGTATGTTGTTTTATTTAAAAGTGGATTTCAAATATAATATAGAATGTGTAATGCTAATTTAATGTATGTCAAATGTAGAAATATAATTAAAAAAATATAAAAATATAAAAAATATAGGACTTACCTCGTGGAATGCATATATTGCGTGTTAAATGGCAGAATTTAATCACCCGCTTTGTCTTGACCGCAAAGCAAAGAAAATTGAAATATGAAATATTTCAATTCATCGAATGGGAATCAAATCAACAACCATCGGACTTAGAATCAAATGCAGTCCAACTGCGCCACGATGGCTTCATTGATATTGCTAGTAATAAAAAATAAAGATATTATCACTTGAAGCATTACATAGAAATATCAATCGTGGCCAGTCGTGGCGCAGTGGCACAAAAATGTGACTGTAAACGACTGGTTGTGGGTTCGATTCCCACTCGAGGAGTGGAAATTATATTTCCATTTTCTTCGCTCTGGTGTCGAGGTAAAGCGAGGCGTTAAGTTCCGCCACTTAACACGCAAGCCTCCGAATTCGGCGGAAAGTGGGGAACGGAGTGTCTTAACACTAGGTTCCCTCTGCCTACCCTGCTGTGTGCGGGATATAGCGTGAAGCTATATATCAATTTTAAAGCAAGCATTTTTGTCTAAAGTCTCGTTGAACAACGAGGGTTGTGCGGTTACAGCAGTTAAAAGTAAGAGACGCCACGTGAGTTAGCTACAATTTATATGTAAATCAGACGCGGGACAACATAGTATAGGAGGCGAATTCAATTAAAATTTAAACTTTGTTTATGTCATTTTCGCTCTTATTTTTTGTGATTAAAAGCTAGCGAGTTATATATTTTTTTTATATATTCTTATACATTCATATATATTTTTTAATGTTAAAGTACATCAGTTATCAGTATATCAGTTTTAGTTAAGTCATAACATACATATATCTAATATATTTAAAATGAATTACAATTATGAAAATTATCACAGTGGAATATATAATATGTGTACTTCTTTTATGATATACTCGTACAACGTGATTTTCGTGAAGTGACTCCTATACTCATTAAGTACCATAATTAAAGAACATAACGTGAAACATATAGGTTTCAGTTTTTGTTTTTGAGTCGTACAAAGAGTGATGGTAAATCGGCGTTTTTTAAAAAAAACATTTAAGGCAAAATAATAAGTCTATGAAAGCAATGAAAGGGCATACAACATAATCAAATAAATACGACAATATGAAAAAGGAAACTTAGTATTAAGTACATATGACTAAAATACTTAATATTTTTTCAAAATAATATATAGAATTAAAACATCACAACCGGCCCCTAGTCTAAAAATGCGAGTCGCGTCAGTCTCCCGAGACGAATCTAATTGCATTTTGCTGAGGTGAGCTCTGCACACTTCAGTTACTTTTTACTGCCATCTGCGCCAGATAATCAGATAATTTTGGGTGTGTGCGAACGTTTAATGTTAAACCTTTGTATTACATTGTTAGAATTAATACATATTATTAACTTAAGAATTTTTTTAATCTTACTTATTATTGAAGGGAAAAGCTAGTGTTAAGACTCTCCGTTGTCTACTTTCCGAAATTTCTAGAATTTACGGAACTCAACGCCGTGCTAGTTTTAGCTGGGCAGATAATTTAAATATTACCTTTACTCCAAGTGAAAATTGAAACAACTTCCACCGTGTTACAGTCAGGCGCTGTTCCACCGTGCCATAATGAGCTTTACAATTATATTAATACATTCAACATACATACTGTTTATCCAGAATTAAAATAAACAAAGGATATAAAATAATAATCCGGCGTTAAGTTTCGCCACTTAACACGCAATGCCTCCGAATTCGGCGGAAAGTGGGGAACGGAGTATCTTAATACTAGGTTCCCTTTGCCTACCCTGCTGTGTGCGGGATACAGGGTGAAGCTATAAAAGAAAAGTAAATATCCTATTATAAAAATATAAAATACGCACAGTAGCACCAGTGTGAATAACTTGCAGATGGTAGATTTTTCGTTATTTACTTGTTATTTTGGGCAATTCACATTGTCTTTATAAATTGTAACACGCGTGTTATTTCGATATATAAGATAATTTGAATATCCATTTCCTCGAGTAGGAATCAAACCCACAACCATGACATATACACTCAGACACTATCACATAAACACAAAATCTCATTAAAACAAAAAACAATCCCTAATTACGTATCAAAAACATATACACATATACATTTCCCACAACCCAGATAGTTTATAAGTTCAAACAAAAACTATGTCAAAGTGATGTACGCAAGGACATGCGGGTTTCGGGATTACGCGGCTAAGCGGCTAGTTCTGACACATGCCACCTGGTATTAACCGGCATTACGGCGACATGGGACCGATATGACATGTCCGATAAATAATATCGCAACCGCCCCTTAAACTATAACATGTTACACTATATTTGGTTAAAATTAAGCGTGAAGTTAAGTTATTCGAAATTATTATTAATTGTTATATTTTAAACATTTATTTAGGAAATCGTATAAAAATTTGAACGCAGTAGGATTTGAAAACGATTGAATTTTTTTCCCTGAGTTTAATAAGTTTTTAGAAATGATTTCTTAATTTTGTGCATAACACAAATGTTAAAAAATAGTTCTTATATTTTTTTATTGTGTTCAAGTGAGAAAAATGGATTTGTTTTATTATTTTAATACTACGGCCCGCTCGCGGCTTCGCCGCGTGGTCTACGTGGCTGTTTCGGTACATTGCAACACTCCGGGGGTGGATTTTTGAAAAATAAAGTAGCCTATGTTTATTCTTGGTTTATCAACTATACATATGCCTCGTTACAATCGGTCAAGCGGTGTAGATTTTTCATATAAACTTTCATCCCCTATTTCAACCCTTTAGAGGTTGATTTTTGAAAAACTAAGTAGCCTAAGTTAGACCCAGTCATTTTTACTACTTTCATTCTAAATTTCATCCAAATCGGGCCAGTAGATTAGCCGTGAAAGCGTGACAGACAAACACACAGACATTCGCATTTATAATATAAGTATGGATTGCGTTATAAGCGGGGCATTGAGTTCCATCACTCTTCACGCAATTTCTCAATTTCAGACAGAAAGTGGCCAGTCAATAGCCAGTCTTAAGAGAAGTCATTCTCAGTTTGTACCTGAATATGAGATTTACATAACTCTTTTTTGAGTCTTACTAAAGCAAATAAAAGCTTACACGTAATTATTCTTTCAGGAGGGAAATGAACTCGCAACCATCGCCTATACAGACAGACGCTTCTACACTGCGCTATAATGACCTAAAACATACGCGAGCAAAAGTATGTTAAAGAAAATTTGCCCAATTGAAAATAAAGACCAATTACTATAAAAAGAGCCAAAATATTACTTTATATTCTATTCTATTCTTTAAAATTAAATAAACCTCATTAATTAAAATTAAATAAACCTAATTAAATTCATGAAAGCTTATTATTTTAATGTTTTTAAATTCCTATTATTATTATTTTTTATAGCTTCACGCTGTATCCCGCACACATCAGAGTAGATAGAGGGAACCTAGTGTTAAGACACTCTGTTCCCTACTTTCCGCCGAATTCAGAGGCATTGCGTGTTAAGTGGCGAAACTTAAGCTTTGCCTCGATACCAGACCGAAGAAAATGGAAATAATAAATATTTCCACTCCTCGAGTGGGAATCGAACCCACAACCAGTCGTTTACAGTCACACGTTTGTGCCACTGCGCCACGACTGGCGCCTTAATAAAAATATTTCCTATTAAATACTAAAATTAGGAAATGGGTTTGAAAACGTATGCGACCTGCTGCTCTTGAAATATATCTAACTGGTCTGTCCATTTAAGCTTTACGTTCTTATCGATCTTACGACTATATGTACTTAAATTATTATATGCTTGTTACTTTTTTACTTACTGTAACCTTCCTAATCATTTATATTATATTAAAAAAAACTACTAAAAATAATTGCAATCTTCTCTAAAAAGAAACTTCTGAAAAACATGAAGTTTAACAATAAAATAAGTATAATAACATTAAACCTCTCCCCGAATACCTTTCACCGGTTCAATAACAATCATTCATATAACGTCATATTCCCAACAATAACATGTCACTACGGTGCTTCAAATAGAAATATATCCGGTGAAGGACGGTGTAATTCAATTTGGTAAATTACATTTTCTTTACCTGCATCGTCCTAAAACGTCACATCGAGATATCGAGATAGCCAATATTGGTTCAAATTTTAGGGTTGTGTTGATCTTTCTTTAATATTTTTAAGTGCTCATATACTTGACTTGAAAAACATGATAAAAATATTAAAAGATTTATAGAAAATTTAAATTATAAATACTGTACGAATAGCTTAGTGATCGTACCTCTGAGAAGGCTCCAGACTATGAAATCTAAAAATGTACTTTTTTTAATTATTAATGTCCAGTAGGGACCATCTAGAGGCCAGTTGTGGCGCTGTGGCTCAAGTGTGTGACTGTAAACGACTGGTTGTGGGTTCGATCCCAACTTAACGCCGAGCTTTGCCTCGACATCAGAACAAAGAAAATGGTCATATTAAATATTACCACTCTTCGAGTGGGAATATTTGATATTTCCATCCGCCAGGACAGGTCTTATAAAGTAAAAATTAAAGAAAACAATTTAAATATAATTATTTATCTTTAAAGATTCCTTATATCCTTATATTCTCCTCTCTCTCTCTCACTCACTCTAACATATTATTAAGGTATTTATTTTAATGTATCCACTATGTATTAAAATAAGTATATTTTTTTTAATCTATTAAAAATATGACTTATCACAAAATTAAGTTTCCTTTATTCTTTTACTATAAAACGGCGATGACGTGATGTCAGTACAACTTAAAAGATACGCAACTCATGCATTTATATGTCACGACTCCTTTTTTTTTTATATTTTTAATATACATGTATTTTAAATACGTTTAGTGTAATTTAATGAATGAACACACACTATGAATAAGGAGAACGGAGTGTCTTAACACTAGGCTCTCTCCATGAAAAAAGCGCTATAAATAGTATGTTTAATTATATATAAATTATATGTGTTCCAGGTTTAGCTTCAACTTTTTCCACGCAGTACATGCAGCAACAGTACAGCAGTCAGTCAGAAAGAACTTAGTGTCAAGACACTCCATTCATTCGACTTACCTGCGATAGGAATTGAACCTACAATCAGTTGCATTTACAGTTTCACATTACCATCTCCTTATCACATTACCATTACTAGTGATTCAAACTTCAAATATTGCAAAAAACGTATACTCAATCAAACTCATTAAAAGCTATGTTTTAATATATAACAAATCCAAAACACTTAACCGATATTTAAATTAGCTTGACACTGTATCCCGCACACAGCAGGGTTGGCAGAGGGAACATAGTGTTAAGACACTCCGTTCCCCACTTTCCGTCGTATTCGGAGGCATTGCGTGTTAAGTGGTGGAATTTAACGTCGCGCTTTACCTCGGCACCAGAGCTGGCCACATAATTTTAAATAAAATTTCGAAAAAGTCGTATCGTAGTCGCCAACACAAATAGAGCACGGTCACTGGCGCATTTCTAAATCAAAACACGGCCCGTTACCCCGGAGAGTGACTTGCGGAAAATTGGAAAGCGAAACAAGGTGAAAAATATTATTAAGTGGAACGCAGCCGACAGTCGCTCACCGCCGCTCTTTGGGGACCCGACAAGATATTGTTTACTGTTTTAACGAACTTTGATAGACTTGGTGTGCCTTTTATGGAATTTCTATGGAGTTTTTTACTGGGTGAAAGTATTTGTTAAAGCGCGGCGTTAAGTTCCGCTTAAGGTTAGAGTCTTTCCGATAATCATGTTTTCTAATTAGTTTTTTGCGTGAAAATTGTAGTAGTGAAAGCGCGGCGTTGAGTTCCACTTAATATGTTAATATGCAATGTGGTATTTTGGAGCGGAGTGTGAAGAACTGAGTGTCTTCACACTCGGTTCTCTCTGACTATCTTGCTATATATACATGTGAAAATGCATATATATAGTTATTGTATGCATTCATGCACTACATACAATTATTGTATAAAAGACACTGAGAAAACATTCTTTCCCGCTTGAAAGAGAAGCATTGCGTGGTGATAGGTGATATTCTACATTGAGTGTTGTCATACATGATAGAAGAAATGTAAATAATAAAAATGTTATTAAGTAAAATGTGCCTTTTATGGAATTTCTATGGAGTTTTCGTTTTTTTTTTGTATGGAAGGATGAAGTTGAACACGTACAAATGCATATAAACTATTGCTGCATTTGCTGCACTGCATTGCATGCTATTTTCCACATAGAAGATATCGCAGAGAAGATAGTGTTATGATGTATCCTGCACACTCCATTTCCCACTTCCCGCCAAATTCGTAGGCCTTGCGTGTTAAGTGGCGGAACTTAACGCCGCGCTTTACCTCTGATACCAGAGCGAAGGAAAATGGAAATATAATTTCCACTCCTCGAATGGGAATCGAACCCACAAATAGTTGTTTTCAGTTACACGTTCGTGCCACTACGCCCTGACTGGCCCCTGAAAAGTTATTCCTATCCTAAATATAAATAACATTTTAAGACATAATAAACAGTATTTCACTTTTAAGTAACCACCAATGACCATACCCACTTAATCTTCAAACCTTCAACAAAAGGCAGGATCTATACAAAATTTACCTTCCATCCATATCCCGCCAAGCATGTAGAGGTACATTCATTCATTGACAGTCAATTGGGCCTACAAATCGTTCTGCGGCGCCTTTACGACGGCCTTTTAACCCCGCTCTTACGAGTATACAGTACCTTGTCGTAGCTTAAAAATGTAAGGTTTAACCTGAAATGTGAGTTAGGGTTGTGATATTGGTGGTGAGATTTTGTTAGGATTGATTTTATAGGACAAAGATGTGGGGTTCAAATTCGTGGTGATATTTATGTTAAATATGTGTTTTTTTCCCAGGTTTTGTAACGTTAAAAGCAGTGCCGTTCACAACATGAAATATTTTTTTTTTTTAGCTTCACGCTGTATCCCGCACACAGCAGGGTAGGCAGAGGAAACCTAGTGTTAAGATACTTCGTTCCCCACTTTAATAAATTAGGCACCATAATATAACGTTTCAGTTCTAGTAGTTCTAAAAGCGTAGCATCTGATTGTAAAGGTGATTGATTGTGGGTTCGATTTCCTCTTTTTCATTTTTCTGCTTCAAAGTAAGTGGAGAGCGGAATATCTTGTCTAAAGGTTCTCTTTGCTTACACTGTTGTACGGGTAGTTATACGACGTACTTGACTGATGATGATTGCAGATTTAATCCCCATTTAAATAAAACAAAATATTGAATTTATTATATAAATTAATTAGTTACGATATTCATTATAATTAATATATTTGGTTGATTAAAGTGTGCAATTAAATTTAGTTGTAGTTTTTCCTATTTTAAACCCAACAATTCTTAAAAAAATATACTCAAAATCTAGGAAAAACATAGTGAACCATCACTAAACACTACACATTCCACCACACACAGATCAAAACAAAACCAAAACGCCAAGCCATTTCCCTCACAGAGGCCCAACGCTCATTAACTAGCTATAAAAGCATATCCTCCAACTCGGAACAAAGTTTCCAACAGTTAATCTTGCCCGCAACATTTCCTGCGGTTAGTTTTCTTTCATCGTTCCGCGCAGGTTTCACGCTCGATCGGACCACCTCGATAGGTGAACTCTATGCCCTGCCACTTCCTGATAGCGCCAATTACGGACGGACTGCGTGAGCTTTGTATGGATATTGTATATAGACATTTAGAAAACATTTAAAAAAAAATCTTATACGCTGATTATAACTTATTTATGTTGTTAGCATATCTGTAGAGAGATTTTTACAAATTCCTGCTAACCTAAGATTACGATTGTATTATTATAACGATTTTCAGGAGGCGCGTGTTCAAATCCAGCTGCGTTCAAATTTTTATACGTTTTGAAAATGTTCAAAATTTTAATCCTTTTCAATTTCCTAAGAGGGTGAACAACACTTTAAAGTATATGTATATTTTAATTTTGTTTGTGTCATACATAAACTATTGCGTATCACATTAGAAATATAATAATGTAGTAAATAAAAATAAATAGCTTCCCGCTATATCCCGCACACAGCAGGGTAGGCAGAGGGAACCTAGTGTTAAGACACTCCGTTTCTCACTTTCCGCCGAATTCGAATTCTATTGATGTTTTATAAATATGCTATAGAGCGGAATCCCCTGGTACAGGTACAGGTACAGATATATGCTTAAAAAGAGGTTCTAATCGTTAGTAGGCTTATGTAAAACTTTTTAATAAAAAACTAATTATTATTATTTAATGATATACTAATTTAGTAAGGTCGTTCATTCTAAAAAAGATTATTCAAACCAAGTCATTGTCCAATCAAGTTACAACTCGTTTTTGTTGTTACTGTAGAGAGATTTTTATTTAAATTTATACTATACAAAGATTACTTGTACAAACAATCTTTATTCAAGAGAAATTAATTTAAAAATGTTAAAATATTTAATAAATAGCATCAGAAGCATGGTTTCAAATCCCGCGTGTATTTAATTTTTTATACATTATGTAAAAATATATTTTATTACTTAATATAGAATATCAAGGAAATAGTTACATATTTTAAGGAAAAGTGGAAAGTTATAAATATGTTGGCTACCTTCAGGAGCATGTCCATAAAATGTTAACATCTTTCGCCGGATAATGGCCGGTCAGTCCCTTAGACTTTGTTAGTAGTCGGCGTACCTCTTACACAATTTATATATTATATTGAATTTTATATTGAATAAAATACCTTTTTTATTAATGTGATACAGAATCTGGTGCCAAGACACTCTGTTTTCCGCACTAAAATATATTAAGGGCGACATCATAGGGCGCAGAGGCACAAAGTGTGACTGCAAAGTGGCTGGTAGTAGCTTCGATTCCCACACGAGGGGTGGGAACATTTAACATTTCCATTTTCATCCCTCTGTTGTCGATGCAAAGCGCGGCGTTAAGTTCCGCCACTTAACTTGCAATGCCAGGCAAAAGACAAAATAGGAAACGGAGTGTCTTAACACTAGGTTCCCTCTGCCTACCCTGGTGTGTGCAGGATACAACGTGAACCTAAATAAAAAAAATACTATGTTATATATTAGGCCATTATTGGACGCAATGGGACAGTGTGTTACTGGCCTTGACTTTCGGAACAGCTGAACTAAATATTATCAGAGAGACACGATGAAAATAATGTACATATTCCGCCTAATGGGAATCGAACCCACAACCAGTCGCGTTAACAGTCGTTACATTCTGCCAGGTTGCATTAGCCTCTTTTATTAGTAACAATAAAAGAAAAAGAAAATTAAACCACTACCTTTTATCTATATTGATTCCAAAATAGATAAAAGGATAATCTTTTACCTATTTCAATTTGTGTGAGAATTTGTATGTGACTTAATATATACGTAGTTTTCTTAAGAAGAATTACTAAATAGATGTAAATAAAAATGTTGTTACAAATACAAAAAGAAAAACTCAATCAACGTCCGTCCGTGATGGATGAATTCGATTTGAAAAACAATTAGTTTTTTTCCGATCGCGAGAGAATCCTTGTTCATAAGGTAGGAAGAATTGTTAAAAAATACATTAATTTTACCGTTACTGCTTTATTTTGGTTAAAATATTAATGGATAACTAAAAAAAAATTCCATACATAGCAGTCAGGGTAGACAGAGGAGAGTTAGTGTCAAGACACTCCGTTCAACCTTTTATTATCGGAGACGTGACGTCTTAATAAGGCGGAATTTAATACCTTGCTATGTAAATTTTAATTAAATAACAGACTAGAGAAATGGAAATGAATAGATTGATTAGTTGTGGGTTCGATGCCCACTCGGTAGAATGATCATAACTTAATTATTTTCATATCACCAATCTGGTGAATAAGACCGCGTTGTATTCTACCACCCAACACGTTATGCTTTAAACCAGTGCAAAAGCGGAAAACGGAGTGTCTCAACACTAAGTTCTCTCTAACCACCCTGCTCTAAAGAAAAAAAAGGTGAAGTCAAAGAAAAAGAAAGTATTTATCACGTTTTGCAAGTAAGTTTCAACGAGTAACCGATACTGTGCTACCAACTGTAACACGACACTACCAAACCTTTTAGCCAACCAAACAGTACAGGTGCTTACGTGGTTATTATTTGTGAAATAAACACGACTATTTTCTTGCTAGATTGATTTCTTTTATTGGTTCAGGTTTCTTGGTTTATTTTATTGTATTTTGTTTTGTTTGTTTTGTGATAGGTATATAATGTTTAGGTGAATGTGATTATTAAGTTATTACTTAAAAAATTAAAAGTAATACGAGTTTAAAGTAATAACGAGTAATACGAGTAATAAGAGTTTATACTATGAATTTTAAATTTACATGTACAATTCATTGGAAAGTGTCTTTTATTAATTTCAGTAGATAAAACTCATGAACTTTGAACGAACATTGAACGAAAGTTTGGAGTTTAAAAATCAGTTCCATATTAAATATTCAATATTTAAGAATACTAATTATTATAAACATCAACATCTACGAAAATACGTATTTACTAGTATCACTAATAGAAATGACTACTCTTGGTAACTTACTCTTCAATGGTTAACCATCATTTTGCTACTTTAAATTTTTGACACGACTATTTAGTAAAAAGTAAATATTTTCTATTTCAATATTAAGCAGTATATAAGTTTTTTTTTTTTATTCTTTTAAATTAAAACTAAAAGAATTCGTGTAATACGACTACCATTACTAGTAAGTCAGTTGGTGGATTAAAAACATGTTACTTTAACAACGTCAATCACCTTATACAAAAGCAGTATGGCAAGCACTCGTATTTGTTATATTTATATTTATTTTATTAATTTAATTTCTTTATAATGTATTATTATGAAAAAATTGCACTTCTTCTCTTTATAAACTTAATTAAATTATGCCGAATTTCATACTTTTCCGTTGCCATAATTTTCCTGAAAATGACTCTAAAAGTCTTTCATATACAAATTCTCATCGACCACCACTTATCCAATGTCTATAATACAAACGAGTCTAGTAAAAGCTAGAATAAAATATAACATAAAACGCTTAACCGTAAGTGGTCATAGATTACCTGCTGACTACGTGCCCGCGCCGCCGCACCTTTACTTAACTGAAAGTACCGAATGGCGGTGAAATTGAAAGAAATTGCCCTAAAAATTGCTCTTGTGTTACGGCTCTTGAACAATCCACTTGGAAATCCTTTAAACGATTATATTGAAAAGTAAAATTGTCACAGTTATTTGTATAACTTTTTATATAAAATTAAATTAAATAGCTTCACGCTATATCCCGCACACAGCAGGGTAGGCAGAGGGAACCTAGTGTTAAGACACTCCGTTCCCCACTTTCCGCCGAATTCGGAGGCTTGCGTGTTAAGTGGCGGAACTTAACGCCGCGCTTTACCTCGACACCAGAGCGAAGAAAATGGAAATATAATTTCCACTCCTCAAGTGGGAATCGAACCCATAACCAGTCGTTTACAGTCACACTCTTGTGCCACTAGGCCACGACTGGCCACAACTTTTTATATGTTAGTTCTTGATGTTAGATTATTTCAAATGGATTACTTTGGATTTTAAGGTGGTTATTTTATTTTGTTTATGTACTCGTATGAAAACTAGCTAATTACTCATTAATATTTTCTAATTCATTTTTACTTTGCATGTGGTGTTAACCTTAATAGGTATAAGTTTACAATAATATTACTTAAGTCGACGATGTTTGTGTTTTCTGGATATATTATATTGTTAAACTGCTGGTTGACCTAAAAGAACTTAAAAAAAAAAAAAATACGTCGAGAAATGACCCACTTGAGAAGTGGAAAATATTTGACATTTCCCTTTTCATCGCTCTAGTGTCAAAGCTAGCGCGGCGTTAAGTTCCACCACTTAACACGCAACGCCTCTACAATTCAACGGAAAATGGGGAAGTCTTTTAATAGTGGGCTCCCACTGCCTACCTTGCAAGGTTTGGAATACAATGTGTGAAGCTAAAAGAAGTAATTAATATCTTGATACACTTTAAAACTTTGTTTGTTTAGCTTGAAAACCTTTGTTCTTTTTTAGCTTAACCCTTTTTCTACCACAGTAGTGTAGTCAGAGAGAATTTATTGCAAAGTCACTTTATTCTCCACTTTTCCCGACATTTCGTATTAAGTGATAGAACGCATTTATTTTGTTATGTAAGTCTCAATTTTTCCAAGATTGTGTTTTTTTAAGTAATTATTTTAACGTAGACTCTCTTTAACATTATTTTTCATTTTCAAACTGCTTAAAATAACCTAGTTTTTACAACTGTAAATTGTGTATATATTTATTATATTTCGTAGCACAATGAATTAATGGAAAAAGAAATTATTTTGTATAATGAAAATATATATATAATAAGAAGGAAGCATCTTAATGTTATGTCAAACGTATTATTAAAATCATAAAACAAAACTATTAATATATTATATAATAAGACAAAACACTTTGCAACATAATTCAAACAAAAAAACATTAAAAGCACAACAGGAAAATTCCCACACAATCGGAACTCCATTCATCGCAGGTGATTTAACAATTTAACATTTGCACTTTTGTTAAGAAAACTTGAATTTTATATAATAATATTAAGATGTTGGGGGGTTGGGGGTAGCTACCCTCTTCTGTAGGAAATATCTGACGGTTGGTGACGTTTAATCTTGCGTAGCGGCCGCGTAGGTATCACTCGACGGGCGATTCTGGTGATGTGGTTATTCGATAATTTATAATTAATTCTTAAGAAGCATTATTATTTAAAAAGTTTTTATATATACATTTAATTTCCTTTTTATAATAGTGAAGAAGTATTGTAATTTTAAAATGTTATCAACTGCAAATAAAGTACAGTTATTAATTATTCTATCTCATATTGAAATCATCACATCTTACTCATTTTGTGATTTATCTTAATTTATTTAGGTCAAGAAATCAAAAAATATATAGTATATTTACACCACATATAATTAGTATCTGTAATATATGGTAAAAAGTGAAATGTCTTCCCAAGCATTTCTGTGTCCCATAAATAAGAATCGCACTTGTTCGTCGTACTCATATAGGTAGTTAAGTGACCTACCTACGAGTATATGCAAACACTCTCTAATAAAACTATATTGCAATAAGTTGTCGATAACTTTTATATAATTGAGTACTTAACTAAAACTATAAATACTGGTGTATTTGATAATCACAAAATCCCCAAACGTTAGAATAAGAACTGGAAAATTTCCATTTTCTTCGCTCTGGTGTCGAGGTAAAGCGCGGCGTTAAGTTTCGCCACTTAACACGCAAGCCTCCGAATTCGGCGGAAAGTGGGGAACAGAGTGTCTTAACACTAGGTTCCCTCTGCCTACCCTGCTGTGTGCGGGAAAATATAACCAAAACAATTAACACTATCGATATCAACCTACGCACATCACTATCCACGCGTCTGCAGAAATTCAATTAACATTACCTCCAGTCGCGTGCACCTTTATTTCCGTTCGGAGTCACTTACTTACCTCCCTCCCTCCTTTAGCCCCCTCTTAGGGGGCAAGTCGTAATGAGGTCCGGTGATCGTTTAGTTTGTACGTAATGGCTTACGTGAGCTCGGGACAGTTTGTGGCTTAAAATACTTGCTATTCGGTTGATTTTATTAGGCGTTTGTTAGACTTCGCTGTTTTTGATATGGACGTAGGTAATAATTTGTTATTAGGAATATCATTTTTTTTACTTACTTATTCTGTTATTAATAAATCTGTAAACATTGAATAGTTACTTTTAGTAAATTAAAAATTTAGAGTAAGTTTTAGCTATTTGAAACCAAACTAGACTGAACAACTGAAAAGTACTCTCAGGGAATTTCATTTAATTTATGTATCATTAAGTGAATATTATTATAAATAAATTGTTATATTGACTACTAAGAAATAAACAAATTACTGTTTTTCACTATCTTCTGGAGGCCTATGTCCAGCAGTGGACGTCCAATGGCTGATAATGATGATGACTATTTTCTGATATATTTTTTTTGTGGTAGATTGCATCCAATTAGATATGCATATAGTGACAGAAATTGTCACCTTATATATACTAACATTTTGTATGGATGTATCTCTGAAACAAGTATTCTTATATATACGAGTATATGTATATATAGATAAACAACAAGTATAATAACGACCCAAATTATAAACAAAAAAATACCCAAACAAAATTTAAACCCACAACTATCAAATTCTCAAAAAAAATTCTTCCTTAATCAAACAATTCCTTCTTCTCCAATTTAAATTGAACTTCCACCTCGCAAAGACAGTGTCAGCCTAAATTTTTATAGCAATACAAAGATTTGTTATCAAGGTACCCCTATCTACGCAGTTATCGACCCCACGATCACCTTCACTGTACGGATATCTTAGCAATCATCGAGGAACATTCGTCTACGTCAGGTCTCGGCGCACCTATTTTGTTTTTGTATGTGACCTTTTTATTATACAACTAAATATCTTTTTTATTTATTAATAGCAGGAATATTATTGTTTGTGGCCAGTCGTGGCCCAAGCACAAGCGTGTGACTGTAAACGACTGGTTGTGGGGTCGATTCCCACTCGAGGAGTGGAAATATTTAATATTTCCATTTTCTTCGCTCTGGTGTCGAGGTAAAGCGCGGCGTTACGTTCCGCCACTTAACACGCAACGCCTCCGAATTCGGCGGAAAGTGGGGTGCGGAATGCCTTAACACTAGGTTCCCTCTGCCTACCCTGCGGTGTGCGGTGCATCGTGAAGCTAAAAAAAAAGTTTTTATTTCCACTTAGAACAATATTTATACTTAAAATATTTATCAGCACAAACTTTCAAAGCAGAAAATATCACTTAAAACATCCTTTTAATTAACTATAAGCAGAAAGCAGAGTGACTTACCACAAGACTTAGTATAGGTGATACAAATTGTTTTACAGCATACATTATAATAACTTATAATATCAGTTTAATTAACTACTTATACTAACTGTCTCGTATTAGCTGCACCAATATTTTTTTTTAGGCAGAAGGAACCTAGTGTTAAGACACTCCGTTCCCCACTTTCCGCCGAATTCTCCGCATTGCGTGTTAAGTGACGGAACTTAACGCCGCACTTGGCCTTGGCTACCAGAGCGAAGGAAATGGAAATATTAAATATTTCCACTTCTCGAGTGGGAATCGAACCCACAACCTGTCGTTTACAGTTACACGTTTGTGCCACTGCGCCACGACTGGCCCCTTTTATTTATAACTATTTATACCTAATAACAGTTTAAATAACTAACTTTAGTATCCAAACCCATGTAAATAGAACCATTTTGAAGCTAATATTTTTGAGCGAAGGTGAATGCGAGTTATAAAACTATCTTGAAGACACCATTCATCTCGCGGGAGTCGACCGGGAAAACTGTTCTGATTTCACGGAGATGCGTTCTAGTGATGTAGAGAGTTGCCTTGTTTATAATATATAGGAAAAGATGAAGGAGTCGTGTCATTTTCGGACAGCGTTTGACTGTAAAAGATAGTTGGGGGTTCGATTCCCACGCAGAAGAATGATTTCATCTAAACTGTTTTCAAAGCCTTGCGTTGAGTTGAGTTCTGCCACTGAACGTAAAGTGTTTTGATTTCAGATGGATAGTGGAGAACGGAATGTCTTGGCACTAGGTTCTTTATAACTACTAATATTTTAAAAATATATAAAAAGCATTTGATTTTACACCTTATACCATAGATGTAACATTACTTATATACTAATATTATATTTTTATTTATATTTATTTTGATACTTTATAATGTTTTTTCACGCATTCGTATATACCAAGTAAATAGAACAATTCAATCATAATAATTTATATAACGTACGCATTACGTGTAAAAGAACGTAACCCAACGCTGGACTTTTTACCCGGACCAGAAAAAATAATATTAATAGTTGACATTATATGCATCACAAGCAATATTAAATATAATATTAATTCCTGACAAGGAATCGGACCTACGATGACTCATTGTACACTTACCAACTAAACAATAATGGCAAACATTTTCTTAACGTATGTATTTTCAAATAAAAGTATCTGAACAGTAAATGAATTGTAAATTCTTTATGAATGAATTCTTAAACCGTACCTTTTACCTGTTACTGTAAAGTACTCGAAACTCAGGTATTCTTAAATGTATATTCTAATATCAAAAATTAATTTAAAATAATTTAATTTCAAAACGCGTAAGAATCGCGAAAGTATTTTACTTACCATTATAGTACTTTCAAACGTCATATAAACTAAACGCAACACTATACCCAGGAATCTGACAAATAGCCCGCAGTCAGTGGACCCGAGTGGCTTCGGTGTGTCTAAACACGCAATTTCACTCTCATTCCCGTAACTAATGTACCGGACTGCGTGTCATTTGTACTTGTTACGATATTTCACGTTGTATTGGGAAATATGAGGAATATATCGTAAGTCTTTAGGTTGTTTGGTATGATAAAATGTAGTTTAAATATTTGATTTTCTGGTATACATTTTAAACAACTTCATGTCTTTTCACTCTTTCAACTTCACTTCAAGAAACTCTACTCGGTACTTATCGCTTGAAATGGAGACATTGCGTGTTAAGTGGCGGAACTCAACGCCGCGTTTTGTCTTGGTGTACCGGAGGGAACTTAATAAAATACAGACAAGATTTCATGAAATTCCGACGAGAACGCATAAAAATCACAGGTTTATTATTAGGTTAAATAGTACTTTACGCAAACGATGCTGGGGGGTAACTACTTGCGATTGTAATATAAATATAAATGAAAAGAATTATTATATGTCACATATAGCATCAACAACAGCATAAGACATACATCGGATACAGTGATAGCGGTAGTTACACACAAAGACTATTACGAACCTATTATACACATGATTATGTCCAATAAAATAACATCTAAAAATTACGAAAATTTTATAATAATTATAAATAAATTTTCATCAAATAAAGCAGAAAAATCCATAATGGAACACCTTAATCTTACAGACTCCCGTTGCAGAGTGATGAGATTCTGCGATATTAATTAGTGTAATCAGAGGCGTTTCAGACGAACACTGAAATACGTTGCGTTTTTTAAACTGCTTTATAATCTAAATAACTTTAAATTCATCCGTTTACTGACTGATTGCTAATATTTGTTTATTATTACATTCTAAAATACATTTACATAAGACAGAGTGCTGCTTTGAGTTCCGCCATTCAATACATAATTTAGGATGTAAAGTGGATAACTGAGTATTTTGAAACTGGGTTCTCTCTTTAAGTTTAACAAAATGCTTACATTTAAATTATCAGTTACTATATATTAAACAGTCTCATTACAAATTTTCACACTCACACTAATAAAAAAATATTAATCATACGAAGAAAAACAAAAATTCCACTTAGACTGTTTTTTGCTTACTGCTTTTTAAAAAATGCCACCATATTTATTTATAAAACTATACTTAAAATATTAGATAATATATACTCAGGAAAAAAACAAAATTTCTCCATTTATGGGCACAGTTAATTATACTATTTAAAACACTTAACAAAAACCGCACATAATTGCAACCGCACAATTTAAAAAAACCGCGACGATTCTTCCCTCCGTGTCGAACTCCCTATTAGTCTGACGGCAGCAGATTTCTGAGCGCAACGCAGTCGGACTGCTCTTAATTAATTGGCTTGCATTCGTTTGCATGAATTAGCCAGGTATTTTGAACCCCAAGCAATTTTTAACCATCCCTCGCAATCTGGGAAGGGATGAAAGGTAATCGAATCATTACTGCCTTAAGGTATTTTAGAGTTGAAAGAACCCTTTTATAAGGTGTGTAATATTTTAAGAATAATACTATAGATGTTTATATATATTTGTTAAATATTTTAAAGTCTTATTCGTAAATGGTCGATCTCCAAGAGACGCGAGTTCGAATCTCGCTGCATTCATTTTTTTTATACATTTTCTAAAAAAATGTAGGCTTATATTGTACGTCTTTTTTTATATTTTCAAGCACTATTTAAGCATATTGAAGCCATCGTTGCACAATGGGACTCGAGCTCTGATTGTAATGGCATTTATACTGGGTTCAGTTCCCATTCGGTACAATGATCATAATTTAATTATTTCTATTTCTTCGTTTTAGTTTAAGCGTTTAAGCGTTACAGTCTTGAAACACCCAACACGCAATGTTTTGCCTTCAGGTGGAAAGTGAAGAACGCTTACGCAGACCGTAGAGGTATGTGATTAAAACGTTAAGATGAAATACGTATGGTACTCCATATTGTAAACATTAAACATTCAAATCTTACAGTTTTAATGATATTTTGCGATATAATTTAACAAATATCTAATCTATTTATTAACATCAATAAATTGGTTTCGTACAAACACTTTGACATATAAATTTAGAAATATTACAATTTAGTGGCTTGTCATTTTTTTTTCAAATCAAATCATTTTTTTCAAGGCAATTTTTTTTTTTTTTATAATTCTATTTTATCACTCCATGGACATAAGGTCTGTACCTTTTTTAACATGATTCTTGTTTTATCGTATGCAATACAATTTTGTTCACAATTTCAGTACTTAAAACTAAGACTTAAAGAATATACCCTAAGAGAGTAAATCATTTATTGACAGACAGTCACAAAAAATATAATATCGACAAAATGTACAAAGGCGTAAATAAAGAACAAAGTAAGTTTCAACACTAGGCACCTATTGCCTACTTCATATTGAGATGGCAGATGTGATACCTCATTTAAAACATAAATTAACCCCTAATAGCTAACAAGTATTGTTTTTAATCATTCTTTAAACACAACTCAGCGTTTTCACCCTTTCGTCCTATCCATTATCCTACGTATAAGCTCGCTTGCGGCGTAAGTCTAAAATCGTGTTTGATCCGGTTCGGGCCGCCCTGAACCGGAATAATCCGGTCCACCTGATCCGCCCCGACTTGCGGCGGCGCTTGTTTGCTTGCTACCAAGTAAACTCTTCTGTTTATATTTAATTTTATTTATTTTTAAGCAAAATTACCTATCATATATACAATATCAGGCATTTCTTATTGGTAAGTAGTGATTTTGATATTATAATTATAATCCAAAAAATATATGACTAATACTCGTATATGACCTTGTTATTAGGAGCACGAGCTGTCTTAGCATAGGCTAAACAACCGGTGTTAAGTATATGTAAATGGGTACTATTTAAGGAAGCTTATGAATTATTTGCATATTGCAAACTGACAGTTATTTCAATAAAGCCTTTAGTATTAAATATAAAATCTTTAAAAAATGGAATATTTGAATTGTTAATGTCTACGAAGTTTACAGTATGGATAGTATGTATTAAACATGGTTCAGTTTTTCACTTTCCAGATCAATGAAAGAATAAAGAATAATGTCCAATAAGTGATTTACAATGAATTAATCTTGCAATATTTCTTAGTTTCCATTTTAAACGTTAAGGTGATATTTCTGTGTAATCACAAATCAATCAATATGCTAAATCATATCTCAAAATATCATTAAAACTTTATATTACAAACTCGATTATTAAAAAAATAGTTTTTTTCTTAAAGTGAAATAATTGATATACGATAAAGTCATTTTAATAAGACGATAATAGCTATGAATTCCAGAATTATTTTTTAACATGTACTTAATTGTTCAAACATCTTCAGCTTCAAACAGGTATAACCCAGTGACAATACACTCCGCTCTCTATTTCTGCTTGAATTCCAGATTATCCTATAGTCAAATATAACATCATTTTCAAAATCGTAATACTTCAGTATACAGAAATACACTTCCTTACTCTTGTATCAGTCAGTAGCCGCGGGGGGCTGTCACAAGTTGCGGAAGTTGCTGTGAAAATTTTCCTATCGCCACAGGATTAACACCTGCACCGCGAGCCAAGTTTCGCATTTGTCTTTTTGTTCTATGTATTATTTAGTTACAAAATATAAGATACTATAAATTGAAAAATATATTTTAGAAACTTATAAGAACTGGCACGCAGCTGAACTCAAATACGGTAAAATGACTGCGTTATATATGTTTATTGTACATCAACTCCACCACTAAGAATGTTCAAATAATTGCTTATCTTCAATTTTTTTTTAGTTTCACGCTGTATCCCGCACACAGCAGGGTAGGGAGAGGGAACCTTGTGTTAAGACACTCCGTTCCCGACTTTCCGCCGAATTTGGAGGCTTGTGTTTTAAGTGGCGGAACTTAACGCCTCGCTTTACCTCGACACGAAGAAAAGAGCGAATAAAATGGAAATATCACATTATATTCTACTCCTCGAGTGGGAATCGAACCCACAACCAGTCGTTTACAGTCACACGCTTGTGCCACTGGGCCACGGCTGGCCACTAACTAACTCATAAATACATAGTAATATTCGGTTGTGCCATTTAAACTACACTTTAAGAGTATCAAAGTATTATTTTTCTGTACACGACACAATAAAATAAACAAAATATGTTAAAATAGACAAAAATGTTGACATTATTAAAGCATAAATAAATAAACACCTGCTGTACTCCATCCAACATAAAACAACATGCAAATCCCGCAAAGTATACTCAAAGTCCATGTAAAAACAAGTCCAAAAATTTGTATTCAACAAAGTTAGTGAAAATTTGACAAGAAAATTCTTCAAGAAGACATTCTAAATGTGGGAAGGTAATGATGTCGGCCAACTTTCCGCGTGACTTTGCAAATTGAAATTATTTTTTCATTAAAATTGGTAACTCCCAAAGTTCAGGTACAGAACTTCTTAAGTATCAAATTCACCGCAGTTTTAGTTAAACGATTCTTACGAAGTACTACGCGTGCCTGAACCGTAATCGAGCTTGGTGTTATTTAGCCGACTTGAGAAAATTCTGGTTTTTGCAAGAAAATCGTTATATTAATACGTGAAAGAAATACTTTTGACAGAAGAGTGAGATATTTTACAACATTTTACGACAAAACAGTCATATTATCAGTAGTAATTGTCATCTTATTTAAGACTAGGGACCCGCTCGCGGCTTCTCTGCGTGATCTGAAACCTTTCTATCTATTATTAATGGTTGGGTCCTCTCTAATTGTAAAAAAGTTTTTGTGTGACCGGTTCAATATTTCCGAAGATTACCTCTTCTTATAAACAAAGTTACAAACTTTACCTCTTTATTATATTAGTATAGGTATACTTGTATTTTGTTTAAAGATTTTTTGAGAGGACCCTAAATAATATGAGAATATGTCCTTAGGCTATTTTACAAAAAAACTATTAATAAACGCTTTCGTCTTTTCACGCTTTGTCCCGCATCAAGGGACTCCGGTCTTCTTTCTGTGTTACACAACGCCGTGTTTTATCTTACCAGAGCAAAGAAATTAAAATAATATTAATATAAATATAACCATTTCCTCATTTTGAAATCGAACCCATAACCTAACGCGTTTACAATCAAAAACTTTATCTCACTGCAAACTTTATTTCTTAAAAATCCTTTTTAAAATAAAAAAAAAATAAAATTAAAAAAATATTAAAAACTTTTAACCATTAATAATTCTTAAAATTTCTTATTCAAACTTTATCTCACTGCCCTACAATGGCCTCAAAACATCGTCTATTGTTTTCGGCACATATAACTTTGTATATATATACACCTACCGTACCTACAATATTATCCCATTTACAGGCACGTCCGAATACGCTATCAGTCGGCTGTGAGAGCAAATCCTGCAGGTGAGCCGGGATTACGGGATCGGTCTTCGTCGTAATGACGTATCATTGAGTTGAGCGCCGCCGACAGGTGTCGCGGGGCTTGAGACCAACGGACCAAACGAGATTTGTACTTCCAAAGGCTTATCTGTACAAATAATTGGAGAAAATTATCGGTAGTCTTGTATATTGTAAGTAATTTGTTACATTGAAGGTGTCGTGGTGTAGTGGGACAGCGCCTGATTGTAAGTGGTCGTGGGTTCGATTTCAACTCAGGGGAATGTATATTCTTATTTAAATTATTTTCATTTCTTTTCGTTAGTATCTAAGACAAAGTACGTGGTTGAGTAATGTACATGTAATTTTTGTGGGAAAATGATGTACGGAGTGGGTTATGTTCTAAGACTTATGCAGAAATATATGCAGAAAACCGTGAAGTAGAAAAAAAATTGTATATTTGTTTGTATTACAAAGTTTAGTATGGTAAGTTGAGTAAAATATAAATTTCAGTTATTTTAGTTTCATATATCAGTTATTACATACTGAAAAGTAATTTTGTTTTTCTTACTAAGTCCAGGAAAAAAAAATATTTTTAACATTTTATAGTATTAATCGCACACTTGAATTGAAAAAGATTAAAAAGTTGAAAAAGATTCTACTTATAAAACACTAAACCAAATTTGATCATAACCGGAATCGAACCCGCGCCTATTGTAAATTGCTATCGCGTTTTGTCTGCTGAAACACTTCCACTGAACTGTATTCACTGGAATTACAGACCAACTTCGTATTGAATTCCGTCACGCAACACGAAAATATATCAAATTCGGGCACAAAGTGGAGAACGGAGACATTTGACACTAGGTTCTCTCTAATTATCTCGCCACTCGAGAAAAAGCGTGAAGCTTCAAAAAAAAGTATAGTTCCATTTACATACTACTTACTTATGTCCTATTCAACTGAAAAATATCATCAAAATCCTTCCATTAATTGTCACATTTATTATATTAGTAAGCTAATATTAAGAACAATAAACCACTCAATCTACTGCCTCGTTAGCGAGCGACAGGTACGGACAGAATAGCCAATTAATTTTATTTACGCCCGTCTTGCAGTTCCTTTTAAATATAAGGACACGATTTTTATAATGCTTTTAAAACATATTTTTATACTCTAATTTCTTAGTGGGTAGGTATCCATACTTATATTATAAATGGGAAAGTCCGTGTGTTTGTCTGGCACGCTTTCACGGCGATTTTTTGACCAATTTGGATGAAATTTAGAATGAAAGTAGTTAGAATAAAAGTGACTGGGTCTAACATAGGCTACTTATCTTTTCAAAAATCAACCTCTAAGTTTATATGAAAAATCTAAACTTATGGTTGCAATATAAAGAAATAATTCACGCGGCGAAGCAGCGAGCGGGCCACTAGTAAAATAATATTAAATTGAAAGGACGATAGATTACGAACTTGCACGATTTTCTTTGTCTACATTGGTTTAAAAATATATTTTTACGTATAAATTAAAAAACCACTGTATATGATATATAACAGATAATAAAACAAACAATATATAAAACTTATTTATTATATTTGTCATATAATAAAGTTGTAGTAAAATTCTATGATATTTGTTAGTTTATTTTCTAATAGATCATATTGCTATTATATTTTGTAAGGATCAAGGCTATTATATTTTGTAAGTTAGCAAAAAAAAATACTTTTTCCACCTTCTTCCTAAATTGCAGAGTAGTCAGATATAGAGACAAGACACTCCGTTCTCTACTGTCCTCTTAAATACAGGACTTTCCATTTAGAGTGGTGGAACATAACAACGTGTTTAATCTTATTAAAGCAAGTGGCGAAGTGAGACAGCGTTTGCCTAAACGCAATGGTTGTCGGTTTGATTCCCATCCGAGGAAATGATTATTTAAATTTTCTTTTCTTCACTGATACCATAGATATAGCGTGGCGTTGATTTTCGCTTTTCAAGACGCAATGTTTCGATTTCGGCCGGAAAGTAGAGGATAGAATGTCTCAACACTAACTTCCTTCCTTCCTTTTTGACTATCCCACTAAGCGTGTAGTTAAAAAGAAAAAATAACAATTTCAAACCTGCTACTTCTACATATACAAGATTAACCACTGAACATATTGGATTTAAATTAAAGCAAAAATCGTATCAAAATCGTTACATGTAAAGGTATTCTTTGTTCACGGCAATCGCGACAGGAATTTTAAAAGGATACTGAAAATTCTTAACTTCGTTAAGTTTGGTAAAGATTGTAAATAGCACTGTTTGGTTAATTATTCACTTCTCTACTTTGTCTACGCGGTGGTGGATGGTGTAATTAGTGGAATCCTCTTAAATATGATCTGGGCCAGTCGTGGCCCAGTGGCACAAGAGTGTGACTGTAAACGACTGGTTGTGGGTTCGATTCCCACTCGAGGAGTGGAAATTATATTTCCATTTTCTTCGCTCTGGTGTCGAGGTAAAGCGCGGCGTTAAGTTCCGCCACTTAACACGCAAGCCTCCGAATTCGGCGGAAAGTGGGGAACAGAGTGTCTTAACACTAGGTTCCCTCTACCTACCCTGCTGTGTGCGGGATATAGCGTAAAGCTATTAAAAAAAATATGAATATTATTTACTAGTCGACCCGTTCCCTTGGCAACCTGTATGTCATATATGTATTTTACAAAAGTGTGTGTCAAAGCTGTTTTGTGTTTGTGTATTTTATGTATTGTTAAAAATATAGCCATTTTTTTAAAATCTAGAATACAATTCTAATAATACGAATAGAAAGTACATATATTATTAAATCTCCGAAAAACTAAACATATTTTAGTAAAATATGCAAAATATACGTTTTTTAACCCAGATTATAAATAAATGTGTACTCGTATGTAATATGGCCAGTCGTGGCCCAGTGGCACAAGCGTGTGACTGTAAACGACTGGTTGCGTGTTCGATTCCCACTCGAGGAGTGGAAATATTTAATATTTCCATTTTCTTCGCTCTGGTGTCGAGGTAAACCGCGGCGTTAAGTTCCACCACTTAACACGCAATGCCTTCGAATTCGGCGGAAAGTGAAGAATGGAGTATCTTAATATTAGGTTCCCTCTGCCTACCCTGCTGTGTGCGGGATACAGCATGAAGCAAAAAAAAAGAAAAAATATATAAATAAATAAAAATCAGAGTAAAAACAAATACTTAAAAATGTTTTTTCTTATCGAATAACCAACATTTACTTTTTAAATGTATTAACAAGACCTTCATTTGCTAGAATCAAAAGAATATACCTACATATGTCTAAGAAGATCAATATAAGAACAAACATTTTTCATACCTATATGAAAAATATTTGTTCTTATATAATTGAACCCACAACCACTGAACATTCATTAAATCTGTCTACTATACCACAAGGATATATAAACAATCATTTATTCCCAAAACATTCAAACAGAAATCCAAACCATCGGACTCAACAAAAGCACCTTAAAAACCGCTTAATAAAAACCCCTGGCGAAATTAATTCCACCCGAATCCGTCTCTTTGTGACAAAGAAAAATTGTAACGAATGAAGTGCCTGAAGCAACCTGCTACGAGAAATGCAAATAGAAAATATGTAATATTGAATCTTATGTTATCGGCAATAGAGTTCAAAATGTGTTGGTAACATTTTTAAGGTAATTTCGGCGTAAGATAGAAGCGTTATTACAGTATATAGTTTGACCAATATTGAAGTTATTTTAGAACGTATATATAAGTAAATATATGTATGTAGAAAGTTAATATTTTGTTATATTTTTATTAATAAATAGCAGAAACAATCTAGTGTTTACCCTGTTCCTTTAAATTTACATTAATAATTTCTAAAATCTAACAGTACGCCGGCCTAAGCCATCTCCACTCTAATTATATGCGTTGCTTATAATGCTAAGACTAGAATGCCCTATGGAATTACCATTTGAAGAAGGTAGAGGGCAACGGATATATACGGGACCTAGACCAGGATGCCCAGGACGCCAACCGCGCTTGGTAGTGGAAGAAGACAGGTTGAGATAAAAGTTCTCATTTTGTTAAAAAAATACAACTTTGAATTGATATTTAAAGTCAACCTGTGCGCCTAAGACGGGTAAGTAAAAATTGAAGCGATCGTTGTTATTTCATTTATTTTAATTTTTCTGCCTTGATGAAATTCATAGATTTAAATACAGGTACAATTTTTATTATTATATGAACATAAAATGTTCCACACGTGAAGAAACTTGACAAAATCAAATAATTATATTCAAATTTGAAATGAAATTAGTATTCTTTAAACGTCTAATTAATTTAGTACTGTTTTACAAAAATCTCAGAAAAACCAGCGCAAGACAAACTCAACAGAACTTTTTATGTGTTTCTGGTTAAAAATTATTTCTTATGTCAAATTATTCAACAAAAATATTCACTCCAGTTACATTTCGCCATAAACACAATACTTTGAGCCAAACCCAAAATGAAAAAGGTAAGTCAGTAGCTGTCATTAATATAGCCGGATGAGTAATGGCGCGTTGTAAACGCGTATAATGCGTTGTAACCCTGAATAGGCCGGTCTAAGGAGTTCTCAATCGAATAATGGCTGTACCTGACATTTTTATCATAATTGATGTTTGAATAGGGTTTTCTTTTCAGGTCCTCCCCCCTTTTCTTGGCTAAGGAGGATAGTCAGAGAGAGCCTTGTATAAAGACTTCGATCTGCCTGAAATCGTCGCATTAGATAGGTGTTGGGTGGCGGAACTTAACATTTCTTCGCTCTCGCTTTCTGTTCGTTCGAGAGTGGGGCAATTAAAATATTTGAAATATAATTTCCCTCAGGAAAGAATCGCACCTACATACAATCAGTTACTTACAGACAGAAGCTTTACCACTGCACCGCTATGGTCAAGAGTTAAAGATCGCTTTAATATCTATCATATATCCGTGGCACAGCCTTTGACAGTAATAAGGATTAGTTGCAGGTAATTATATTTTAATTTAGCTTCATACTGTATCCCGCACACAGCAGGGTAGGAAGAGAGCACCTAGTACAATACACGTAAACACTCCGTTCCCCTCTTTCCGCCTAATTCGGAGGCATTGCATGTTAAGTGGCGGAAAACAACGCCGCGCTTTACCTCTGATACCATACCAGAGCGAAGGAAATGGAAATACTAAATATTTATACTCCTCGAGTAGGAATCAAACCCATAACCAGTCGTTTACAGTCACACGTGCGTGCCACTTTACCACGACTGGCCACAAGCATCCTATTCAAATTACTTTTAATTCTCCACTCTTTTAAAGACGCAGCGTTCAGTTCCCCATCTACTGAAAAAAATGAATATCTCGACATAAAATTTCATTTAAACTACCCTACTATATAAGAAAAAGCGTGTAATAGCAAAAAAAATGACAAGCACTAATGTTTTATTTTCTACCGACACAGTCTGCCAATTGGCTCGCAAGGTGTATCGCGCGATGTGCAAATTAAAATAACATCCGTCAATCACATAGCGCCAGAGCTGTCTGGCGCTTGTACCTATACCTGTATATAATAGTTTGTATCTAATAATAAAATTGTTATTTAAATATATTTCTAATTGGCTAGCGATAGCTTGCGGCTTCGTCTATGTTAACTACGCGACCACGACTATTTCTTACATAAACTTGGCTCTAAAAGTGAGCCATTATTATTATTTAAATTATTGTAACTATTTATTTAAGAACCGATTGAAATAAAATAAATATTAAATGAAAAAATTACCAGAGTGCAATAGTAAGCACTGCTTGAATCGGTTGGGTTGTTTTAGAGATTCGCGTGTACAAACACACAGACAAGCAAAAAAATAAAAAGTCAATGAATTGGTTTCAATTACATTGATAAATTCCCAATAATATCTTATCTCATGTATCTTCCATGTACAGCATCATTTTTAACTGTAAATCTGAGTGCACCAATACAGAAAAAGAGAGATCATTTATTACTTACCAGATCAGAAACAAATCATCAAATATGTAATGAATAACAAAGTCGTCAAAGGCGTATTGAGACAGGATTTGACTGTAAACGAGAAGTTTGTGGATTCGATTTCCATTTGACGTAATGATTTTATTTAAATTACTTTTATTTCTCCTCTCTGATTCCTAAAACAAAGCGCGCCATTGAGTTCCATCACTCAACAACGTACAAAATCTCGATTTTGAGCAGAAAGTGGAAAATGGAGAATCATGACACTGGGATCTCTGAGTTCCTTGTGCGAGAAAAAAACATGAAACTGTTCACAAATAAAAGTTATATTTTTTTCGCTTTACACTGTATCACGCACACAGCAGGGTAGGCAGAGGGAACGTAGTGTTAAAACGCTCCGTTCCACAATTTCCGCCGAATTCTGGAGGCGTTGTGTATTAAGTGGCGAAACTTAACGCCGCGGTTTGTCTAATACTATTGAGAGCATAATTTAATAATATTGACAGCAAAAAACACAGTTACAGCCTTATTTTCATGAAAAATAAAAAAATATTTGTACATATAAATTGTACCTAACACTTTTAAGTCGCTAATAAGTAACTAAAATTCAAGAAACTATACATACATACATAACTATATGAGTTAAAACAATAAATTCCACAAACTAATTTCAACTAAAAACGGTGTGAAACAGGAAAGCGCACGTACATATTTATGTAGTCGACTCCACCCGGAAATTATTGTCACCGTTGCATTGCGTTGCGTTGCATTGCATTGCATTTGCATTTCGCGCAACGACTATTTTATGAACGCTGTTTAATTTCATTTGTTTATGGTCTCAGCTCTATTATACCAAGTTGTAGTTACTACTAGAGTATTATTATTTTAATATTTTATAATACATGAGTTTGTGGTAAATGTTAGTGAATAGTTTTATGTTGTTTAAAAGGCAACTGTGGAGTGCAAGGATGGCATCTGATTGTATATGCGATGGTTGTGGGTCCCATTCCCGTTCGAGGGAATGATTATATTTATTTGCTTTTATTTTTCCGCCCTGGTACCTAAGACAAAAAGCGGCGTTGAGTTTCGCCAATGTCTCAATTTCTGTCGATATGTTGGGTTTAACTCAATAAGAGTATACAGCACGATTGGTAAAAAGATATTAATGTTAAGACACTCTACTTCCAGTCTACACTCTAGTTCTAAAAATTTTGAGACTACGCTTTATCTTACAGAAACATATAGTCAAAATTATATTATTATAATTCATCAGTTAATCTCTAGTAGGCAAATGAAAAGTCAACTTAGAAAGTAATATAATTTCATATATCGATACTTTTTTCATCTCAAATTAGGGATTAAACAAGTAGTAGTAGTAGTAGTAGTAGTACTGGTGCAATTTAAACTATACCACAATGAGGTAATGTTCTTTCCATACTTGTCTATGTATTTATAATATGTAAGTAAATATTTGAAATATAACTATAGGCCATCAATGTTTAACAATGCATAGTGAGCTAATATAAATCATATAATTTATGTTTTAAGTTTTACTGTTTATCTCCTTAGAGTAGACTAATGGCTTTGGCTCCCGAGTTAGAATGGTCCTAGTCAAAGTAGCCTAACTGATGTTTTTAATGTTTTGCGATAAAGGCAACGAGAACGTGCAAAGTGATAATATCCATTCTTCCCTTTCCATTCGAAATGAAGACATTGCGTGTTGAGTGGCGGAACTCAACGCCACGCTATACCTGTTTTCCATATAAGTGCAATGAAAATAATTTTAATATAATCATTCCCCCTTATGAGAATCGAACCCACATCTAATCGTGTCTGCACTGGGTCGGCCTGTGTTACGGCACCTATAGGTTTCATTTCAACTAAGTGCCAGAAATTAACTATATACTTTGTGTGACCAAACTTAGTAATCGTGATCTATCTTATCTTTATAAATATGAAAAAAAAACAACCCATAAGAACACAAAAATTATGTTTTACTTTGTAAATTATGTTAAAGATATATTTTTGTATAAAGTGTCATACAGGTTACCATAGCAACGCTTATTTTACCCATTCTACTATTCTGTTAGTTATTTGCAAGCCAGAAATTTAAATTAATAAAACTACAGTTATATCACTTTAGCCCAGACAATCGAATACATATCGGCGCTAAGGTAAAGGCAAAAAGTGTCAAGAATTCCGCTACCTAATTACGCAGACGATTGAACGTGTCGTTAATAATAATGATGGATAACGGGTTCGAAGCCAACAAAAGATTTAGTGCATCTGCCAAGACTGTAAAATGCTTTGTGTAATTGTCTCGGAACTATTGTCTTAGCGAGAGCTATATGAGTATTGGTACGTGTTATTTTATTTTCTTTGACGTGTATCTTGGCCATACTTTTATTTATTTTTTTGGCTATTTTTCTTTCATATCGGAAGTTATTTTTTGTATTTTTTTTAACATTTTGATCAAAATTAGTATAAAGAGCTTTTAAACGTAGCCGGATTTGAACCCGCTTCACTTAAAATTGCCATGTCAAACTTTTGAAGCCATTGTGGCGCAGTAGGACGTCTGGCTGTAGGCATGATTGGTTGTGAATTCTATGCCCGTTTGAAGGAATAAAGATATTAAAAGTTATTTTTATTTATATATATATATATATATATATATATATATATATATATATATATATATATATATATATATATATATATATATATATATATATATATATATATATATCTATATATATATATATATATATATATATATATATATATAAAGATATTAAAAGTTATTTTTATTTATATATCAGAGCTCGGTGTTGGGTTCCGCCACTCAACGCACTATGTCATGATTACGGGAGGCAAATGGAAAACGGAGTTTATTTGATATTAGGCTATCTCTGACTTAGGAATCTAAATATAATTTGTGTATATTATATATAACGTTTATATCATTTACTTTACATTTCTTAAACTTAAGCAGTTACAATATCAGCAGATATAGCAGAACCATCGCGTTCAGTTTAGCCAGTATTAATTGCGCCACGACATAAATATTTAATTGTTTTAGATCTATTGTCTTAGCGAGTGCCATATGCGTTTCATGTTATTTCCGTCACTATAAACGGCTAAGGTATGCTATCCTATAGTTATTATTATTAGAAATAACTTATTGACTAGCACTAACTGAGGCTTTGGAATATAATTTTGCTTATTAAAATTATTTTTCGCTTTTTATTATAGATCGTTTTTACTATAGATGTCAATGTTTCAGTTTCGTTTTATTCATAAGCGCAGCAAAAAAATTAATTTAATAAAATATTTAATTAACAAAATATTCAATACGGCTCAAATGGGCAAAGAAAGTTCATTATTTATGCGTGTTATAGAAAAGGCATGATAGCAATATTTTTCAATTTCAATTGCAACTGTAGACAAATGCATAAACTAACAACAGACTTCCTTAGAGACTTATTACATGTAAACTTAATGGGCAACCAATACATAGAAGTAAAATCTCATAGCCAATCTATTAATCAGCCAACCAATACATATATAGCAAGTAACGACCAAAATCTGCTACGTTCAAACTTTTACAAAAATTCAAAACATTTTCACCCAAAGCTTACAGAAAAACCGCTATAAAAATATTCAAAAAAAGCAACTTAGCCTAAGAATACTAAAACCAGTAACGAAGTACCTATGTATGATGAACGAGACTGAAATGAATCTTTTAATATTGCAACGAACCAGATCAAATATTGGTGGCACACGTAACAAAAGGTCGCTTTATTGAAATCCAGCGTTCGGTGCGATCGTACCTAATAACGAATGTTCATTTGTATGGAGACGGAGTTTTTGTGAAAACTATGAATTAAAATTCAAATAGTTATTCATTAATAAGAACTTTTTAATATACAAGCAATGCTTGACATCTCATAATACATATACAATAGACAACTGGCCAGTCGTGGCCCAGTGGCACAAGCGTGTGACTGTAAACGACTGGTTGTGGGTTCAATTCCCACTCGAGGAGTGGAAATTATATTTCCATTTTCCTCGCTCTGGTGTCGAGATAAAGCGCGGCGTTAAGTTCCGCCACTTAACACGCAAGCCTCCGAATTCGGCGGAAAGTGGGGAATGGAGTGTCTTAACACTAGGTTCCCTCTGCCTACCCTGCTGTGTGCAGGATACAGCGTGAAGGCTTATACATAAAACGATGATAAAAGCAAAGTCAAATGTTTTTTTATTCAACCAGTGGTAAAATATTACCACTGGTTCACCAAAATTAATAATAATAATATTAATCTTTATTAAAAGTATTTAAAACTCAATTTGTTAGTATTAGTTAATGCCTGAGACCTGAGAAGAGCCAGCGCATAAGACTCGACAAAACCTGCGACTACAAAGAATGCAGACGTATAGTGGTAGTGGAGTGTCTAAAATAACAACATTTCTTCAAGCTATTTTTTTGTAATCGATAAAATACATTATTTTGTCGATTAGCGTACATTAAGACAAAGACAAAGACAAAGACATTAAGTAAACACTACTTTTTTTAAACGATTTTTATTAAAATTCACGTATTTTTCCTCTTTTGTGGACAGTTGGCAGAATAAACCAATTCATAAAGTTCTCAGTCATTTCTATAAATTAAAGGTGTGTTACATATTATTATTTACTATATTTTATCTTACGAGACAAAAGGTACCAAAACAATTATAAATGTATATTTAATATAAACGTTTAAGTTATTCACGTCAGGGTATTTTTAAATTATGACACGAAAGCTCAAAAATAAGCTAATATGAATTTATCATACAAAGTCCTTCTCCATACCAATCCATACACTTTGTGTTAGAAAAAATATATGAGAAGCATCAGGAAATGAAACAAAGGTAGGTGCAGTGTGATTGTCAGATCAGATGACTTTTGAGATTAGTGAAGCTGTAATCCAGTCATATTGAAATATTGAGCTACTTAAAAAAATAATTAATTCTTTGTAACAAGTACCTACTAAAGTACTGAAATGCTTTTTGAAATGAAACTATTTTTAACCGGATTAATCGCGTATATTATTGATATTCGAAAATACATTTTTAGAAACCCGACGTTTCGAACACTTTACAGTAGTCCGTGGTCACAGGTAGACTGAGGTGGCATTCGTCTGTCAGTTGATACATTATTATATTAAACTACCGCCAACGATTTCTTAGTTGCCTCGCGTACTGCCCTGGATTCTTGCAGAATGAGCTGACTGTATCATGCCCTCTGGTGTGGTGATTTTGAGACTTCAAAGTTTTTAGAATTGGGTCCCAGGTGGTAGAAAGTTTCCAACCGTCTTCTCTATTGAAATTTGGATGTTTTTGTATTTCAATAGCCTCGCGGATCATTCTAGGGATATATCTATTTTCCCTAGCGAGGATATGTGGTTTATCAAACCTTATGTAATGGTTGGGCTTATCCGTAGCATGCTCACACACAGCTGACTTTGATGCACGCCCATTCTTGATATCGGAGATGTGTTCCTTCACCCTAGTACCGATGCTCCTCTTTGTTTGGCCAATGTAAGATAAGCCACAGTCACAGTCTAGTTTGTATACACCTGCACACTGTAAAGGAATATTACATTTAACTGGTCTCAAGAACTGGCTCACTTTTTTGTTAGGCTTAAATATAGTTTTTATCGAAGCTCTTCTTAAGATGTTGCCAATCCTGTCTGTAACTCCCTTCACATAAGGTAGAAGTGCTGGTTGTCTCTCCACTGTGAGCGGCCTGTTGGTCTTCCCACGACGCTGGCGGGGAACTGGCAGCTTGTTCTGATGAAGGGCATTCTTCACCTGTCGAAGCTCGTCCCCTAGGTGTTCAGCGTCGCAGAGGTGGTGGGCTCTCTGAAACAAGGATTTGCCAACGGTAGATAACTGTGTAGGGTGGTGGTGAGATTCACCATTGAGATATCTATTAGTGTGGGTGGGTTTCCTATACACTGTGTGGCCTACTGTGCTATTGGGATTTTTAATTACTAAAACATCAAGGAAAGCTAAAGAATTATTTGCCTCTAATTCTATTGTAAATTGGATATTGTTATTAATAGAATTAAGATGGTTTAAGAATATATAAATGTTATCTGTAGGTAAAATTGTGAAAGTATCATCTACATACCGCTTATATATTCTTGGTAGACAGGGTGCAGTGCTGAGAGCCATCTCCTCAAAGTCCTCCATATATATATCTGCTATTACGGGGGACACAGGCGAACCCATAGCAATGCCGTCTATTTGTAAATAGAACACTTGATTGAACACTAGATATCCAGATGTTAAGCAGTGTTCTAAAAGTTCAAGATATTCTATAGGCATTTGTTTTTCCTCTAGCTTCCGCTTGACAATCCTGATGCAGTCCTTTATGGGTATACTGGTGAACAGCGACTGGACATCAAAACTGACCATGGTCTCATTGTTAGCTAACTTAAGGTCTTTCAGTCCGCTAAAAAAATGGTAGGAATCCCTGACATAAGATGTTGTGTGGCCACGCAGCGGAGAAAGTATTTTCGCAACGTGTTGAGCCAGTTTATACGTCGGCGTATCGATTTGGCTTACTATTGGACGAAGCGGAACATCTTTTTTGTGTATTTTTGGTAACCCATACAACTTTGGAGGTTTTACACAACTAGGCACGAGAGATTTAATGTCAAGATGTAGTTTTTTCGCGTGTTTAGATATTAAATCGGATGTTTTTTTGAGTACTTTTGTTGTAGGGTCTTTGTCAACAATTTTATAAGTTTTTTGATCCGATAACAAAACTGACATTTTTTGGTTATACTCGTCGGTGTCTAGTATAACCGTCGCGTTACCTTTATCAGCTTTAAGAACTGTTATATCTTCATTTTGCCGTAATTTTCTAAGAGCCTGAGATTCATCACGAGAAAGATTGGACTTAGGTGGTTTACTACGGCGTAATATGGCAGATATATCTTGACGAATCGCCTCCGAATCTTCCTTCAAAATCTGGTTTTTATATAAGCAGTCCTCAACGCACGTTATTATTTCTTCAAAAGGTATATTGCGTTGAGGACTGCTTATATAAAAACCAGATTTTGAAGGAAGATTCGGAGGCGATTCGTCAAGATATATCTGCCATATTACGCCGTAGTAAACCACCTAAGTCCAATCTTTCTCGTGATGAATCTCAGGCTCTTAGAAAATTACGGTAAAATGAAGATATAACAGTTCTTAAAGCTGATAAAGGTAACGCGACGGTTATACTAGACACCGACGAGTATAACCAAAAAATGTCAGTTTTGTTATCGGATCAAAAAACTTATAAAATTGTTGACAAAGACCCTACAACAAAAGTACTCAAAAAAACATCCGATTTAATATCTAAACACGCGAAAAAACTACATCTTGACATTAAATCTCTCGTTCCTAGTTGTGTAAAACCTCCAAAGTTGTATGGGTTACCAAAAATACACAAAAAAGATGTTCCGCTTCGTCCAATAGTAAGCCAAATCGATACGCCGACGTATAAACTGGCTCAACACGTTGCGAAAATACTTTCTCCGCTGCGTGGCCACACAACATCTTATGTCAGGGATTCCTACCATTTTGTTAGCGGACTGAAAGACCTTAAGTTAGCTAACAATGAGACCATGGTCAGTTTTGATGTCCAGTCGCTGTTCACCAGTATACCCATTAAGGACTGCATCAGGATTGTCAAGCGGAAGCTAGAGGAAAAACAAATGCCTATAGAATATCTTGAACTTTTAGAACACTGCTTAACATCTGGATATCTAGT
The DNA here is from genome assembly GCA_019049465.1 of Dryas iulia moderata. Classification (NCBI taxonomy): domain Eukaryota; kingdom Metazoa; phylum Arthropoda; class Insecta; order Lepidoptera; family Nymphalidae; genus Dryas; species Dryas iulia. Next base: position 15,675,371 of record CM032424.1, on the reverse strand, counting down.
GTTCAATCAAGTGTTCTATTTACCAATAGACGGCATTGCTATGGGTTCGCCTGTGTCCCCCGTAATAGCAGATATATATATGGAGGACTTTGAGGAGATGGCTCTCAGCACTGCACCCTGTCTACCAAGAATATATAAGCGGTATGTAGATGATACTTTCACAATTTTACATACAGATAACATTTATATATTCTTAAACCATCTTAATTCTATTAATAACAATATCCAATTTACAATAGAATTAGAGGCAAATAATTCTTTAGCTTTCCTTGATGTTTTAGTAATTAAAAATCCCAATGGCACAGTAGGCCACACAGTGTATAGGAAACTCACCCACACTAATAGATATCTCAATGGTGAATCTCACCACCACCCTACACAGTTATCTACCGTTGGCAAATCTTTGTTTCAGAGAGCCCACCACCTCTGCGACGCTGAACACCTAGGGGACGAGCTTCGACAGGTGAAGAATGCCCTTCATCAGAACAAGCTGCCAGTTCCCCGCCAGCGTCGTGGGAAGACCAACAAGCCGCTCACAGTGGAGAGACAACCAGCACTTCTACCTTATGTGAAGGGAGTTACAGACAGGATTGGCAACATCTTAAGAAGAGCTTCGATAAAAACTATATTTAAGCCTAACAAAAAAGTGAGCCAGTTCTTGAGACCAGTTAAATGTAATATTCCTTTACAGTGTGCAGGTGTATACAAACTAGACTGTGACTGTGGCTTATCTTACATTGGCCAAACAAAGAGGAGCATCGGTACTAGGGTGAAGGAACACATCTCCGATATCAGGAATGGGCGTGCATCAAAGTCAGCTGTGTGTGAGCATGCTATGGATAAGCCCAACCATTACATAAGGTTTGATAAACCACATATCCTCGCTAGGGAAAATAGATATATCCCTAGAATGATCCGCGAGGCTATTGAAATACAAAAACATCCAAATTTCAATAGAGAAGACGGTTGGAAACTTTCTACCACCTGGGACCCAATTCTAAAAACTTTGAAGTCTCAAAATCACCACACCAGAGGGCATGATACAGTCAGCTCATTCTGCAAGAATCCAGGGCAGTACGCGAGGCAACTAAGAAATCGTTGGCGGTAGTTTGATATAATAATGTATCAACTGACAGACGAATGCCACCTCAGTCTACCTGTGACCACGGACTACTGTAAAGTGTTCGAAACGTCGGGTTTCTAAAAATGTATTTTCGAATACCAATAATATACGCGATTAATCCGGTTAAAAATAGTTTCATTTCAAAATGTGTAATAATCGCGAAAACAAAAGATCATATTACTGAAAAACATTTTCGAAATCTCTGGCTTATTAATTATATTTTTTTTTCTCTTCGTAGTTTCCTGCTTTGTTGACAATATAGTCAGAGTATCAAGACACTCTGCTGGCGGAACTCAGCTTGTCATAGGTACCTTAGAATACATTAAATATGCAATAAGAAACAGTATACCCTTATCCTTTTAATGGCATATTCTGTGTCATTATAGCGAAATAGTTAAGCTTGTACTTGTAATGATAAATAATTGTTATGCTTAGTATTATTTTATGTTCTACATACATAAGTAACTTTTTTTTTAAAATTTCGATGGCAAGATGGTTTTGGGGTTCAAACCCAGAAAAATTATTATGTTTTAGTTATTTACAGTCCGCCGCTCTGGTAAAATATGCTATGCCTGTTAAAATGCAACTCTTCGTATTCTCTCCTATTGCGAAGGCGGAGCACGAAGCGTCCTAACACTTATTTTTGACAAAATCTAAAATGTATATAACTACAGATTCTACAATAATTAATAATTTATAATTTAAAATAATAATTGTCTCTAATAATAATGAAATGGAGAACGGTCTGTCTTAGTACTAGGATCTCTCCGCCTACCCTGCTATTTTAAAAAATATTAATTTCACGGCATTATATAAAAAACAGTATTAAAATTTGAAACATCCTCGTCCCTCCCCTGTTGAATTAAACACGAATATGGAGACAATGCATGGGTAATGGCAAAAACTTTCCAATATAAAAATCATGGCAACTCCACAAGTTGAGCTGTTGAATAAAGTATTCATTAAGAGGCAAAACTTCCGCGGGTCAGGTGGAAGGTTAAAAGTTTTAAAACGCCAGAACTTTTATATTGCGTACCCTTATTGGGCATTCTTAATTATAATTTAAGTATCTCTTTGCTGATACAAATTTTCATATTTAATTTTTTATTTGGTTTTATTGTTTTATCTTGATTTAGTATTCAAAATATTTCATTTTTTTATCCAATTTATTTAATTTTGTGAATACTATGAAACGTTTAAAGGCAAATGTGTTTTAAACATTATTGCTATTTTATTTTCACAGGCACAATTATAAAAGGGTATTGTAGGTATAAGATAAACTAAAATATCATGAAAAACTATAAAAATACTTTAGAGGTCTCATCACGCAGAGATTTTTTCTTTTTCGGTGAATGACAGAGAGTCTTAACACTGGTTTCTCTTTACCTACGCTATTATGCATAAATAAGCGTGAAGCCTTTTCCCCTTGTAATAGCAGAACAGGCACTGGTAGAAATAATCTAGTGTCAAAACATTCCGTTTTCCATTGCTGCGTTTTGTAATATCAGCGTGGGAAATGATTTGTATTTATTTTCAATTGAACCCAAAGCTTTGTGTTTACAACAAGAAGCTGTCACTGCGCCGTGGTCAAATATAATGTAGTCAAATATATTGTTTTATTTTTGTTTAAATTTCAAAGAAATAATAATTTTTAAGTTTTATTTACAATTTTACGTGTCTATAAAAATAAATCAGACATGTCGAACGGAACGTTTCTAAGTTCAAAGAAGGATATCCTTTCAAATAATACTAGACAAATACATATGAAAACAATAAACATGTAATAATACATATTATAAAAACCCTATAAATAAGACAAACTGCATCTTTAAGTTCCGCCACTCACACACAATGTCTCGATCTCGGAGACATTGTATGTGCTACTCGATGGTGTAGTGACAATCCTCATGAATTACCTTGCTCTGCGAGAAAAATCGTGAAGCTGTTAAAAAATAAATATATTTTTTGAACATATCAAGTTATTCATTATAATATGAAATAATAATATGTAACATGAAATATTCACTGAGCTGACGTGCCGGTGTTCGCGGTCGGCTTCTTTATGCATGAGAGCTCTTGCGATTCGGAACGCACGTCGCCAATATGTACACATAGAGTAATATAAGAGATGCGACACAATAAATAAAAATTAATATGTTCTGTATTCGGTTATGCTATTATGAGCAATTTCGAAGAATCAAATAATATAAAATAACAGGGGCCAGTCGTGGCGCAGTGGCACAAGCGCGTGACGGTAAACGACTGGTAGTGGTTTCGATTCCTACTCGAGGAGTGGAAATATTTAATCCTTACATTTTCTTCTCGGCGTTAAGTTCCGCCACTTAACACACAATGCCTCCTAATTCAGTGGAAAGTGGGGAACAGAGTGTAATAATACTAGGTTCCCTTTGCCTACCCTGCTGTGTGCAGGATACAATGCTGTGTAAAATAACAGTTCCACAGAAAGCTACTGCCGGCCTCGCAACTAAATCTACTGAGAAAGGCTAAGAAACCTAACAAGTGTCATTTTTTTTTGTCCGCAACTCAGAAATTAATTGTATACACAAGGAGAACAGAGAAAAGAAGTTCGGCGAAATTCTTCTAGAAGTTACTACGTTTTGAAATATCTCTCTCTCTCTTCGAGTGAAAGACAGAATTTAGGGGAAAGATACTCCGCTTTCTACGTAAGAAGGGCTGAAAGAAATACCCCAAATTTTATTGACATATGACCATGAAAAAATCGATTAAATGTCTACGTAAAACATCTTTCAGCATTTTTTATGCCATAAAATTTTATTATTTTTTGCTTCGTCTAAAACTATTATTGCTAGATTTAAAAATAATAATAGATGCAGCAAACAAGTGTTTTTACAATATTTTACGATAAGGCCATCGTGACTCAGTCACGCATCGAGACAAAGACTAACTGTAAGCGCTATTGGTCATGAATTCGATTCTTACTTGGAGTTTATTTTCGATTTTACTCTAGATTTTTTGACTAAGCGCAGTGTTAAGCTCCGCTACTCAATCCACCTAATACTACTACTATACAAAAAAATGTGAAGTTATTAGAAAAAAAATATACAAAACAGTTATTCTTTGATCAACTGGCCAGTATAGTGTACCTCGGAACATTTACATTTATATTGGCCCGAGACGCCCGACGTAAGAAACGAACTCTTCACTGAAGAGCGCATCGATTCAATTAGATTGTATTCACCGGCCATTGTTTTTGTTAAAGGTTGATTTTGCTGATTAACTTTATTATGTTTTCTTTTAAAAGAATGACAGAGTGAAGGGTCACTACGTTTTTAGCTTCTCTTTATTTAAAGTATAAATATGTTAAAAGAAACTCTTAAGAAGACTCCAGAAACTTAATTTGGACAGCTTTTCACGAAAATTATGGGGCTAGGTTATATAGAGAAGTGTGAGCAAATAAAATTATAACAAGGCGTAAGTAATACAATAAATTTATAAAATAAATATAATATGAGGCACAATGTGTGCGATATATATACAATTTAGCATATACCTACTGTCATTAACGACCGTAACAGTTGCTGAGGCAAAGCGTATTTTATTCGTACGTATACTACTGTCAAAAAATATGATTTTACTAATATGTTTAAGTTTTTTTTTTAGCTTCACGCTGTATCCCGCACACAGAGGGACCCTTGTATTAAAATACTCCGTTCCCCACTTTCCGCCGAATTCGGAGGCATTGCGTGTTAAGTAGCGGAATTTAACGCCCCGCTTTACCTCGACACCAGAGCGAAGAAAATGGAAATATTAAATATTTCTACTCCTTGAGTGGGAATCGAGCCCACAACCAGTAATTTACAGTCACACCCTTGTGCCACTGGGCCACGACTGGAATATATTATTTATATCTCACAATGCTCGGTCTTAAAATAACACTTTAAAAACGTGTAAATAATTAACGGAAAATAAGCGGAAAAAAAACATGTTTATGTAGTGTGTATTAATAAATCTCCTTTACGTTGTATGCCACACACAGCAGAGCTGGCAGTAAGAAGCTAATGTTATAACACTCCTCGACATCAGATCGAAGAAAACGGAAATCTTAAATATTGCCACTTTCCGAATGTGAATCGAACCCACGACCAGTTGCATTTACAGTTACGCTTATGTGCCCCTGCGCCACTACTAGCCTCGTATACTGTCGTCATGTATACCATTAAAAAATATAATACATATTTTAAAAGAATACCAACACAAATACCAAATAATTACCAACATATTTATATAGTATTTATAAATACTAAACAAAAATAAAGAGAACAGTCTTACCTGTTTCAATGTTAGCAAATGTACTGAATAATTCAAACGGTAGCGCAAACTTCACCCCTCAAATAATCTTAATTCAGACAACTCCGAAATTAACAGCCGTGAAAGGACGAACGAATGTTTCACTTTTGTTGAAACACCTAAAGAAAAGTGATTTAAATTTAAAATAATTGATATCTTTTGATTTTATATTGATTTTTTTTTAATTAGTACATCTAAAAAAGACATTTGAAGAAAACGTATAAAAATTTGAACGCGCTCTCACCACTGAGCCATGCGTTCTACTATCCGCTGGCATCGAATTTCTTATACGCTTTATTACAACTTTACTACGTTTTCTTTAAACATCTTTTTCAATTTTTCTAAATGTGGAATAACACTTTAAAATGTTTAAAAGTATTTAATAAATAGCATTCTATCTTGCCAAATGATTGTTCGTAGAATAATCTTTGAGTAGCAGAAATTTGTAAAAATCTCTCTACAAAGATGCTAACAACTAAAATAAGTTGTAATAAAGCGTAACGCATGGCTCAGTGGTCCTGGACGGTATCAGGAGTCGCGGCTACGAATCCCGCAGCGTTAAAATTTTTATACGTTTTCTTTAAATGTCTTTTTCAATTTTTCTAAGTGTTGATGAATAACACTTTAAAAATGTTTAATAGTACATCTTAATTTTATATGCATACAATAAAACAAGATAATTTATAAGAGATACTAGTACATAATAGAATATACTCGTAGAAGTACTAGCTAACGCTGCAGCTCATAAGGTGCAGCGTTAAATGACGAGTTAAATGGATATTTTAGACGTTGAAGCCATCGTGGCTCAGTGGGCCAACGTCTGATTGTAAACGCGATGGTTGTCGGTTCGATTTCCACTGGGGGAACGATTCTATTAATAAAATTATTCTTATGTCTCCGTTTGGTAATAAGTTCTCTGATCACACTGTTATGTGGGGAAAATGTAAAGCTCTAATAGACAATAAGTATATAAGAAGATATAACGGTATTAGCGCCGCAGACCAAGTAGATACTAGTTACAAAGTTACATTATATACTTCTCTAAATATATCCTTCTGATTTTGAACTCCAAGTACCCACTTCTTAAAAACTTTACCTAACCACAACATCTCCATAAGAACCATCAATTTTAAAAGCAATATATTACAATATATAACATAAGTACATATATGTTAAGTAAACATACCTTTGCTGGAATTCATCCAACCGGTATAACCTCGAGGTGAGGATTACAGGAGCATGAGATACAGACATTGATTGATTCACCGGATTGTTAAGAATGCGATTCTTATATATTTCTAAAATACTTTTATTTGCAGATAGATTTTGAGAATGTTTTGATTAATGATTTACTTTAGGAGAGTTTTTTTTAGCTTCACGCTGTATCCCGCACACAGCAGGCTAGGCAGAGGGAACCAAGTGTTAAGACACTCCGTTCCCCACTTTCCGCCGAATTCGGAGGCATTGCGTGTTAAGTGGCGGAACTTAACGCCGCGCTTTACCTCGACACCAGAGCGCAGAAAATGGAAATATAATTTCCACTCCTCGAGTGCGAATCGAACCCACAACCAGTCGTTTACCGACACACGCTCGTGCCACTGGGCCACGACTGGCCACTACATGTATGTATATTAGCGTTAGGTTCCATCATTTTACACGCAATGTCCGATTTTTATGCAGAATGTGGAAAACAGAGTGTTTTAACACTCTGACTGGCTCTCTCTGACTAGCCCCCTTCACAGAAAAAGCGTTAAACCACAAAAAAAAACAATAATACACCCAAAATAAGCTAAAACAATCCACAAAGCATATGAAAGCAATTTAACATAATCTGCTATAGGATTTTAAAATAAACCCTTTAAATTGGACGCAGTCTCACCTGACCGGCGACCGCCCCGGTTATCCCCGGTAATGAACAAAAACAGTTAATCTGACGGGCGAAAGCCGAACATATGTAATACTTGTCAAACGCATGGACGTTTGAGTTTTGTGTGTATAGAATAAATAGAAAATGGGTGTGCAAAATTATTTATTTTTTTAATATTTTTATCGAAAATAATATAATGAAGAGGTAAAGTTTGTAACTTTGTTTGTGAAGGGCAATCTTCGGAAATACTAAACTAAACATGAAAATTATTTCATAATTGGAATGCTACATTACTCAGAAGTGTCCTAAAGGAGCTAGAATAAGGGATGAAAGGTACAGATGACGAGGCAAAAGCAAGCGGGTCGCTAGGAGTTTCATAAAGACCTAGGATTAATTGTATAAATGGTGTAGTATGACAGCGTCTGGCTGTGAACGCAAGTGGTTATGGGTAAGATTTCTACTACAGGTGAATAATCAAATTATTTTTATTGTTCCGTTTGGGTAAGAAAAAAAGCACGGCGTTGAGTTCCGCCACTGAAAACACAATGTCTTGGTTTTAGGTGGACAATGGATATATACTAAGTTCCTTATAACTTGTATGATATGCAGGAAACAGTGTGACGCTGATTTCTTCTAAGAAAAAGGATGGTGAATAATTACTATAAATAAATCGTAAGAAATAAAAATATTTATACGTAAATTGTTATATAAATTATTTCCATATTTTTTTAATGTCTTTCGGCAACTAGCACATACAGAGATAAGAAAAATGATTATTTTACACTGCTTAATCACACTTGCACAACTACATTTTAAATTTTAAAACTACCTGATATACCTAACTATAATTTGAACCCACAACAAAGAAATAGGGGCCAGTCGTGACGAACGTGTGACTGTAAATATTTACTATTTCGAGGAGTGGAAATATTTGGTATTTCCATTTTCCTTCGCTCTGGTATTAGATGCAAAGCGCGGCGTTAAGTTCCGCCATTTAAAACGCAATGCCTCCGAATTCGGCGGAAATTGGGGAACGGAGTGTCTTAACACTAGGTTCCTTCTGCCTATCCTGCTGTATGTGGGATACAGCGTGAAGCAAAAAAAAAAAAATTAAAATAATTGTATAAATTATTTCTATATTTTATATTTCTTTCGGCAACTGTCACGTACAAATATCAGAATATTCATTATTTTAGACTGAGTAATCACACTTGCACAACTACATTTTAAACGTTAAAACTACCTGCTATATACGAGTATAACTAAAATTTCAACCCACAACAAAGAAATATTACTACAAATATCTTTCTCTTAGCCTTTTTTTCTTATAACAGTTTTAGTATAACAAAACACTTGGTCCATACTTCAGCTGCTCGTATATTTTTACCCGACTTATTACAATTCGCGCGGCGTAATAATTCATTAATTGGCGATGCGGCCGCCGGTGGTCAGAATATGAGTTTATTTCTCTTACAAATCCCCTCTATACATTTTTATTGGACCCCTCACCTTCCACGCTCTGCAACGTGACCCGACTTTTTACCAAAATACTTTATAGATACATAGGTATAAATAATAGCTTTTGTTTTTTTTTGCTTTCATGCTGAAGTTACAAAAACAAGTGTTAAGACACTCCGTTCTCCACTCTCCGCACAAAGTAAACTGTGTTGAATAGTGAAACCTAATGAATAAGAAAAAAAATAAATAAATTCATTACCTCGAGTGGATATCGAACCCACAATCATCGCCATCTGTCAGACTGTCCCACTGAGCCAAGGGGGGCTCAATTGTTCATCCTTTATATAATTTAGATCCGGTATATGTACTTAAATACGATTATTAGTTATTCATTGAAAAAGTACTTGCTTAATTACAGATGTGGCGGTATTTGAGCCCCTCTCTCGTCTTTAATTGTGCTTTCTTACACCGTCTTAATTAAGCTTTAAGGTAACTGTTAAACAAATCAAAATGTCGTATCAGGGTACATATAAAGAACTTAGTGTCAAGACACTCGTTCTTAGCTTTTTACTCTAAGTGTAGACATTGCGAGTTGAGTGGCGGAAATCAACGTCTCCCTGTGTCTTACAAGAGTAGGAAAATAAAATTACTTTAAATATAACAATTTCTCCCGATTTTTAGCAATGCTTTATAAAATATATCATTATAGTAACTAAAATATGATAAGTTACTTAATAATTAGTTAGTAAAGGTTTTTTTTAATTTTATAATTACCCCCGGACGACGATCAAACCCACAACAATCGTATTTAAAACCTACAATATACCACTAGGCCACGACGGCCTTTTGTGTCTTCTTTTTCTTTTTGCTTTTTAACGACTTTAACTTAATCATTAACTTTATATCAACAAATTGTTAATATTTTAATATAAGCGTGTAAAAAATAAGCCAATGGCTAGTACGAGTTAAAACGTATATACAAAAACTTTTTTCAGTCGTCATTATATCCACATGATCGGATTCTGATTCACCAAACGCGGTGTCCAGTGCAGGTGACTGCCGCACGATGATTCAAATAATCATCCCGCTATATTATAAAACTATATCTGTATATATATGTTGGTTTTTTGATATGTGAATTTTGTGTTGACCCTGCGGTCTTTACAGCGACACCAGGGGGGTGAGGGAAGAGGGTACTCAGTCCCTGCGAAATACAAGCACTAATACCTGCTCGAGAGGGAGCAAGGGCACAAAATTTTAAAAATGTTAAATTAGAATATCGAAAGATTTTTTATAACTATGGACCGTGGGGATCGAACTTAGGATCGATCGGCAAGTAAAGTCTCAGTGGCTTGCCATGAAGCCAATCTGTTATTTATATATATGTGACAGCTTCCGACAGCATATGCGATGGTAGTAAGATCAATTCTGATTTGGAAGAGTAATCATTCTACGGGGCCAGTCGTGACGCAGTGGCATAAAGTGTGGCTGTAAAGCTACTGAATGTGAGTTCGATTTCCACACGAGGACTGGAAATATTTAATATTTCCATTTTCTTTGCTCTGGTGTCGAGACAAAGGGCAGCGTCAAGTTCCATCACTTGAGACGCAATGCCTTCGAATTTAGCGGAAAGTGGGGAACGGAGTGTCTTAACACTAGATTCCCTTTGCCTACTCCGCTGTGTGCGGGATACAGCGTGAAGCTAAAAAAAAAAAATATAATAATATAGTCACTGATTTATGTATTTTATATAAACTGAAAATGAACTTTCAATTGAAGTCAAACATACTGGATACAGGAAGAACTTCTTTAAATGCTAATAAAAATTATCATACCTCCAATTTAAGTCAATTCACGATTTACATAGATTCTTTAGAAAGCTTTCATCCTTATTAGTGGAATACTAAGCGATAAGTAACTTTGCTCTTTGGAACTTTAATAGAGCTGTCTGTGTTATAACGGAAATAGTACGTCTGATTAAAATTTTATCCTTTGAATTCTCCTTTACCTTGTCTTTTTAATCGCCGACGCAAAGTAAGAGGTCTTATATAGTGTTATATAGTCAATCTTTGCGTGTATGTCTGTCTGTAGCACCGTAGCTCTCGAACAGATGGACCGATTTCCATGAAGTTTTTTCTGTTTGAAAATCGTTTTTTTTGCGTTGCTGCTTATCTATCTTTGTTAGGTAAAAATTGGCCTAGAAATTTGGAGAGTATCACCTCTTTTCCAAAATCATATAAGGCATTATGTACATAAATTTGAATATTTTTTAAATTTTTGGTTCTTTAAAGTATTTATTGTATTTTGCAAAAGATTTTTTAAATTTTTAATTTAATGTGGCCCGTTACTTATGACAAATTATTTTTATCTTCACGTAAATTGAATTTTGCTTAACTAATGATTATTTCAAAAAGACAGGACTTGGTGGCATGTTGCAGTAAATTAGCCTATAAAAAATATTTTAAGGATCTACATATAATTTTTATTTTTAATTAAGTTTTTTATTAGGGTTTTTTATTAGGTTTTTTATTCAGTCAGGTTTTTGCTATGGCATGAATCAATTACGTCTGCTAATTTTCTATGTAATATCCGATTTACAGGTAGACGTACGTTTGTACGTTATAAGTTATTTTATGTAGTACAGAAAAGCACGGGGCCAGTTTTGGCACAGTGGCACAAGCGTGTGACTGTAAACGACTGGTTGTGGGTACAATTCCCACTCGAGAAATGGAAATATTAAATATTTCCATTTTCTTCGCTCTGGTGTCGAGGAAAGCGGCGCAGCGTTAAGTTCCGCCATTTAACACGCAATGCCTCCGAACTCAGCGGAAAGTGGAGAACGGAGTGTTTTAACACTAGGTTTCCTACACTACTGTGAGAGGGATACAGCGTGAGGCTAAAAAAAATAGAAAAGAACTTACATTTAAGTCATCAAATTCATTCTATTACATTTAGTTAGACGCTAATAACGTTCATGTAATAATTTTTCTATAAAAACACCTTTTCGAACCAAGAAATCGTAAAACCGACTTAAAATTGTGAAACGTGTTCGTCTCAGACACACGCAAATTGGAGTTCTTAAAGTTGGATATCTTTTCAGATTGGTTTCCTTATCTCCGCTCCGGCTATACTTCACTGAGTCACCGGTCACCTTCGGTCCGGAGCGATCGAAGTTTCTAAAGTAACTCAAACTTTGCAGTTTTCATTACCTACTATGATTTCAACTTTGCTCAAGCGTTCAGCTGAATTGAGACTTTTAAATAAGGTTTTGACTTTTAAATTTTTGTATTTTTTATTTATAATACATAATATAATATAATAAAAAGAGTAAAGAAAAGTTAACGCGCGTGTCTTCGAAACTACTAGATGGATTTGAATGATTTTTTTTATTGTATAGGTTTGACGTCTGAGTAGGATTTAAGCTATAATTGGCTAAAATTGTACCTACTACCTACAATAAAGTTATGCTTTAATTTCACCTAGCTGAGTGTTTATAGTTGGTAAATTATAAAATTTCTAAAAGTGTTCATCACAGTAGAATTACTGCGACTAGATATTCTGGTTGGTCTTAATAGTTTATACGTAAAGCCAAAAATTTTAAATGTTTTATATATACCAGGAAACATTTTTATTACTTCGCTCTGGTGGCGAAGCCAAGACCATGAAGGTGGCAAGAGAACGGTGTTCAGGCCCACTACTCAACGAACAATGTCCGAGTAATTGCGTATTGAAAGGGATATGGAGGGAATTAGAGAAACGAGTCTCTTGATATTCTCTCTCAGGTTGTGAGAGAATGTCAAAACAAGAACGGCTCTATCTGATCATCGTGCTGTGCCGAAAAAGCGTGTAGCTGAAAAATATACTTCTCCCAACTCTGTCTTGGTTTAAAAATTCATACCGCTGAAACTTTGTATGCTGGGAACAGACCAACTAGAATAATAATATTTCATTGTCCATGAGTGGAAATCGAACCCAAACCCATCACGGTTAATTTCGAATACACCTCAACAGTATTTAGTCTACAAAAACATTAATTTTTATATCTAAAAAGACCAAAACTGTTTAAACCATAACAATTTGTACGCAGCATGGAAAACCGTTTAGCTCACCTGCATCCGCATTGTTTGCGTCGGTCAAACGAAAAAATCGTCGAAAAAAATGGCCACGTCCAATCAATCGGGGCGGAATAAGAAAAAAATGATTGGATTCTCCTCACGTGCCGACAAAAACGTGTTGTTCTTTTTGCTTGACTGTGTATTTGTGAAATTACAGAGATTCCCGAATTTTCTCTTTTTGTTTGACTTTGTGCTGTGTTGGTTTTGAGGTGGGATGAATCATAATAATGGATTTATAATGAGAGACAATCAGTATATGATTGGAAACGTGATTGGTCGTGTGTTCGATTACCACTTGGAGGAATTATACTTAAATTATTTTTATCTATCCACTCTGATACTTAAGACAAAGCCCATCGTTGAGTTCCGCCACTGTACTCTTGATCTTAGGCAGAAAATAGATAACGGAATGTCTTGGCAAAAGATTGTCTCTGACTATACTTTGCGGACAAAAGCTAGTGCAATTTTGTACACAAAGACACTACAATTGACTTGAAAATTTTATTGAAAATTGAATTGAAAAAAGACAATACAATTTTGTACACAAGGTGCGGATTGGTAATAAGTTTCCCGCGCAAAAATGATATGTATTTATTGTATTTGTATTTATATACTAACCAGATATTTAAATAGATAATATTTTGCCAACATTTAGCTACATGCTTTTTCCCCATAGCGGGATAGACACAAGACAGGGACAGAGAAGGGGGCTAGTGTCAAGACACTCCGTCCACATTCCGCTCAAACATTAAATTAATTAAAAAGAACATTTAAAATTTAATCAAAAAGAAGAAAATCTTTTAATCTCCATCCAATGACTTCTAGCAAGTTTCTCTAAAGTTGCAAAGCTAGTACGAAATAGTTCCTATGGGAGAGCGGAACGGAACAGTAACTCAGGTGTCCGTAAACCTCTTACGCTATACGTTTTATGTGCTTCACTAATTGTTAAGAGCTTTCTTCGTGAATTGCATAAGCTTAAGTATTTATTGAGTTCAAATAAATATATATAAGTATTATTATATTTTATTTGGAATATTTAATGTACAAAGTATTGTACTTTAATAAAAATTAAATATTTAATTTTTCATGTTAAGTTTAATATCTTACTCGTTAAAGTTAAATATGTTTGCTTACGTATTTAGTAATAATGGCAAGAAATTATGAAAGGTTTTTATTTTTCAGTTTTAGCCTAGACGGAGACCGCTAGTGACGAGAAATGATTTTTCTACTAAAAGATGCACCATTGCAGAACATATGACAATTACTCAAGATGCCAGAGCTCTGAAAAATCAAAATAAAATTACTCCAGTTTTTATTCTAATACAGAAATTTCAATATTTTCAGTCTTATCGAAAACCATCTCTAGCATTTCAACGACATTAAACGTACATTTTCATTTTTTTTTTTACCTTCACGCTGTATCCCGCACACAGCAGGGTAGAGGGAACTAGTGTCAAGACACTCCGTTCCCCACTTTCCGCCAAATTCGGAGGCTTTGCGTGTTAAGTGGCGGAACTTAACGCCGCATTACATTTTCTTGCCGCATACTATGTGCCGCATACTATGGAGTGCAGAGAGAATCTAATATATCATGTAAACTCTTTTTTTAAATATTTTTAATATAATATACGAAAAAAAACTTAGAATATGTTTTTATATTAATGCATTTTATTCGGTAACCTGATTGATGATTAATCCCAAGTGTACATGAAACAATATAAAATCTATATACACATTATAAAATAGCCAATAGACCTGAAAATGAGATTTCAGTGTCAAATTTAAAGTCTCCACTTTACAACCGAACTCAATTCTATACATTTTTTTAAGTTTCACACTATATCCTGCACACAACAGGGTAGACACAGGGGAACGGAGGTCTTAATTCTAGTTAAGACACCCCGTTCCCCATTTTCTCCCGAAACTGGAGGCATTGTGTGTTAAGTGGCGGAAGTTAACGCCGCGCTTTGCCTCTACACCAGAGCGAAGAAAATAGAAATATTTCCCCTCCCTCACTTCCTCGAGTGGGAATCAAACCCACTATACATAATTTTTGTGTCAAAATGAATAATAATAACATTCAAATATATGATAAAACAAAGCTAGAAAAGAAATTAATACGTTATTACCCTTGTTCCAGAACAATTACCTACCGGATTTTATTGCGGAAAGTAATAAAAGGGGATTACGGATTCAATAGCTGGCTGATAAAAGTTTGAGAGCACCTGCCCCGAATTTACGAGCAACCCCTTCGAAGTTTACCAATCATTTTCAGGTCTATTGGCGGGTTTATAATGTGTATATAGATTTTCTATTGTTTTATATCCGCTTGGGATTACTGTAGCCAGGTTAATAATTAAAATGTGTAAAATATGTATTTTAATTTAATATATAATAAATTAAAATAAAAATAAATAGCTTCACGCTATATCCCGCACACAGCAGGATAGGCAGAGGGAACCTAGTGTTAAGTTTTCCGTTCCCCTCTTTCCGCCGAATTCGGTGGCATTGCGTGTTAAATGGCGGAACTTAACGCCGCGCTTTACCTCGACACCAGGGCGAAGAAAATGGAAATATTAAATATTTCCACTCCTCGAGTGGGAATCGAACCCACAACCAGTCGTTTACAGTCACACGCTTGTGCCGCTGGGCCACGACTGGCCTTAATATATAATACTTGCTTATATAGTAGAATTGAGGCCAGTCGGGGCTTAAGGTACAGGTGAATGTAAACACGAATGGTTGTGGGTTTGATTCCTCTCGAGGAATGGAAATATTTTCCTTCTATGTGCAGGATACAGCGTGAAGCTAAAAATATGGAATTGAATTCGGTAGGAAATTGGAGACTTTAAATTAGACATAAGATTCACATTTTCAGGTCTATTGGCCGGTTTATAATGTGTCTATAGATTTTCGTTTGTTTTATATCCACTTGAGATTAATGTAAGCCAGGTTAATAATTAAAATGTGTTAAATATGAGTTATTATAATAATATTTTTTTCTTTTGTATTTGAGGCACAGAGGCACAAAGTGAGACTGTAAACACGACTGGTTGTGGGTTCGATATCCTTTCGTGGAATTGAAATATATAATATTTAATTTTCCTTGACTCTGGTGTCGAGGCAAAGCCCGGCATTAAGTTCCGCCACCTAACATGTTCTTGAGAATTTGGCGGAAAGTAAGGAACGGATTTTTTTTTTTTTTTTTTTTTTTTTTTTTTTTTTTTTTTTTTTTTTTTTTTTTTTTTTCGTCAGGAAATCCGTTACGGATACCAGCCCAAGTGGGGACCCGGGACGTGGTTATGTGGGACTCCGGTGAGGCAAGATGGTAACGCCGCCGTTACCCACTAAAACCTGACGGTGCTCCTTCTCGACCGCCACTAAGGAACGGAATGTCTTAACATTAAGTTACCTCTGCCTACCCTGCTGTGTGCGGTATACAGAAGCCAAAAAAAGAATCTCCAAATTAATTAACACTTGTTCCATCATAAAAAATACATCAAAACATAAAAAACACACATAAAAATAATATTTTTTATCCAAAAACAGTGAAATTAGAAGCAAAATGTAGTCGAAATAGTCTATTTATTCTATTCTTAATTCCGCCGTATGCACGCTCCTTCGGCAAACTCGTTAAATGCGATTTTTTCACTCTTTCGTTTCGGTTTTGTTAATTAGAAACCTGTCTGCTCCGTGACGAGTTCTGTCTGTGTAATGAAAAAAGGTATTTGAAATTACATCATTTTGTTATATTATGGTGGTAGGTATGGATGTAATGTTTAATTTTACGATTTTTTTTTTATTTTAACACATAGAAAGGGTAGTCAGAGAGAATCTTATGGCAAGACACTATTGTACTTTCCCCCTGAATCCGATACATTACGTGTTGAGTAGTGGACGATAATGCCGCGTTTTTTCTTAGTCTCCAGAGTGAAAAAATGTAAGTAAATTTAAATAAAAAAAAAAACTTCAGTTTTTCTTCACATTTAATTTTTAAGTATATGTTGTTTTTTGTTCTTTTAAGCGTGAACAGCTGGTATATAATATAAGTAACTATTGTTACATTGAGTAAAACCAATATGAAAATAGTCTAGGAACATTGTTTTGATTTTAAGAGATGATGATATTATGAAAAAAAGAAATTAAAAATATATGCAATATTAAACAAAATACAGTCTGAATGTAAACACGATTGATTCTGATTACGATTCCCACTCGAGGGAATCATTATATTTAAGTTAGACTACTTTCTCTATTTTGGAATCTAGGATAAGGACTAGCGTTGAGTTTCATCACTTTACAGACAATGCTTCGAATATAGAAAACGAGAACGGAGTGACTTTACACTCGGTTCTCTCTACGGGGAAAAAATATAAAGCTGCTATAAAGTGAAAAAATATTTAATTTAACTACTTCAATATACACTTTAAATTTTATTTAAAAAAAAACAAATATAACCTTCTTATACGTCATATACATAAGTTTTAACTTAACGAACAAACGAAAAACGAACAATAACTTTAACACGATAGACGTCAAAAAGAAAAATGTAACAGATAAAGTCAAAAGTAACAAAAAGTCAAATTTCACTTCGCACAAACTATCTCTCGCACTCCACTGCTCACCTGCCTGAACTTACAAAGTAGATAAACCAGTTAACTTAAACTAACTATTAAACTTACTAAACTGTTTAACTACGGTTCGTGAGTCAATGGCAACTGTTTTGATAGTTGTCTGTGATGAAATAACAAATAGGGATGGTTGTGGATACAAATCCACTTTAATTTGAGGTTATATGGAGAATATTTATTTTTAATTTTTTTTTTTTTTTTAGCTTCACGCTATATCCCGCACACAGCAGGGTAGGCAGAGGGAACCTAGTGTTAAGACACTCCGTTCCCCACTTTAATTTGATGTTAAATTTAATTTTAATTCTGATATTTGTCATTATATTATTCGGTAGTTGTTTCTTGTAGCTCTCGTAATTTAGAAATTGCGAGTTAAGTGGCGGAACTCAACGCCGTGCTTTGTCTTGTTAGTAAAGTGGAGGAACGAAAATAATTTTAATATTTTCATTCTACTGAGTGGGAATCGAATCCACATTCAATTGCAGTTACATTCAGACTCCACAGCGCCACGATGGCCTGAATATTGTTTCTCTTGTCTTTAACGAATGTTACATTGAAATATATCGAAGATGATGATGATGTCTACATAATACATCCAATATACAATATTAAACGATAAAATGGTAACTAATAATATCAATTTTATACTATTTTTTAGACTTATAAATTATCTTGAATAAACTCATTTGATTTACAGTGAGCAATGGTCAGATACAGATTCTGCGTTGTCCAACGTTAAAAACTAAAAAAGCACCAATGAAGTATTACAGAATTTTAATAGTGGCAAGTCGTGGCGCAGTGGCACAAGCGTGTGACTGTAAACGACTGGTTGTGGGTTCGATTCCCACTCGAGGATGGGAAATATTTAATATTTCCATTTTCTTCGCTCTGGTGTTGAGGTACAACAAGCGCGGCGTTAAGTTCCACCACTTAACACGCAATGCCTCCGAATTCGGCGGAAAGTGGGGAACGGAGTATCTTAATACTAGGTTCCCGCTGCCTACCCTGCTGTGTGCAGGATACAGCGTGAAGCTACAAAAAAAAACAATGATTTTTAATAACAATAAAAAACACAATCCCACACTCACAATCAACCATTAAACTTTAAATCCATTTAGCAAAACACCAACATATCAACTCTAAGCGTAGATGAAAACAGCTGGAAAACAGATCTTCTATGCGAGATTTATTGCCCAACCCCATGCCGTGATTAATCCGCTCGCTGAATGACTATGAAGTGCGTTTTTGAAACGATCCATACGAATGATACATATGCGGGCTACATACCGGCTTTGTTATATTTGATTGCTTTTATGTGGTAGGTATTGAAATGGTAGTGTGTTCGATTCTGGATGGGAGGTGGTTTTTATATGATTTCCCGGTTTTTATAAGAAACAATTTAGGTTTAAGAGTTTTTCTTCTTTTTTTGTAGTTAAACTTTACGCCGTGCTTTGCCTTGGACACCAGAACGAAGAAAATGGGCACCTTTTATATTTACACCCCTCAAGTGGGATCGAACTCACAACCAGTCGCTTTATAGTCACACTTTGTACCTCTGCGTCACGACTGGCCCCAAAATTTTAGCACCATATCTTGTTATATGGTTATTTTTATTTATTTTAAATTACTACCTACCTAATATTGTAATTTCGTTTTACTTGACTACCTTGAATTATATTATGGAGGGGTATAAAAATTAACACAGTTTAACTTTAAATGTAAAAAAACTTTAGAAAGTTGTAGAAGTCATTTTGATAATAATACATTATAAGTATATCAAATTAATAAAAAAAATTCAAATTAATGCTTTTTCGCACAGCAAGGTATTCAGAGAGAACCTAGCGCCAAAACTCTGAAATTTCACCCGAAATCGATACGTTACGTGTTAAGTGGCCTTCCGCCACTAATCCCCGAAAAGGAATTGAACCCACGACCATCGAGTTTACGGTCAGACACTATAAAATGCCTTGCGATGGTCTTTTAAAATATATATATTTTTAGCTTCACGCTGTATCCCGCACACAGCAGGGTAGGCAGAGGGAACCTAGTGTTAAGATACTCCGTTCCCCACTTTCCGCCGAATTCAGAGGCATTGCGTGTTAAGTGGCGGAACTTAACGCCGCGCTTTACCTCGACACCAGAGCGAAGAAAATGGAAATATTAAATATTTCCACTCCTCGAGTGGGAATCGAACCCACAACCAGTCGTTTACAGTCACACGCTTGTGCCACTGCGCCACGACTGGCCACTTTTTTTTTACCTTACAACAAAATGCCTTATACCTAAAGCTTTAAGTTTATAAGTGAAATAGCTTATAAAGTGGCACCATTAAAACAAATGGTGATAAACAACGGCATCAACGTGCAAAGAATCGAAAAGAGACGAGTGGAAGGTTTCACGGATATTGATGGCCCCAACGGATGCAAACTTGAGCTTTCAATTAAAAACTGAGCAGCGCTGATAAACGATACTACTCCACTGATGGGGGATTAAATGGGATTTTGTTTTAGATGGTAACGGTGCCTATTGGAGATGTGGTCGCGAACTAAATTTTATGTTTTAATGAATTAGGTTAATTAAAAAGGTGGTTAATTTGTTTGGCGCTCAAAAAATGTGGCATGTAACTTTTTATAAATAAAATTATTTTATACACTCCGTTCCCCACCTTCCGCCGAATTCGGAGGCTTTACGTGTTAAGTGGCGGAACTGAACGCCGCGCTTTACCTCGACACCAAAGCGAAGAAAATAGAAATGTTTAAATATTTCCACTCTCCGAGTGGGAATCGAACCCACAACCAGTCGTTTACAGTCACACGCTTATGCCACTGGGCCACGACTGGCCACAAAATTATTTAATGTTAATTTTGACTTTGAATGGATACTGTAGAAATTGTAAAATGTGCTGAAATCGCCGTTGTGACAAAGTTGACCTTCACATTTTTAATTTCTAATGTATTTCTTCGCTCCGATAAAAACGGCGTTGAATTCCACCACTCATCAAGCAATAACTCAGATTCAAACGGACAGTAGAGAATGTAGTGTCTTGACACTAAGTTCTCTCTGCCTACGTTGCTATGCAAATTTGCCTCATGTTATATAAAAGTTGAGATTTAAGCCATGACTTTTGCATATTATTATATTTTATTACCTTCTAACTGAGCTATAACTACATAACTTTTGTAATAATTTTTTTATCATCTCGATTTAATTTATAACTTACCATTTAATTTGCTCAATGTCCAAGGCAACTATACAATATTTTTACACAATAAAATAAGTACATTTTTTTCAGCTTAACCATGTTCCAAACGAGGAAGCCAGAGAGAACCTGGTTTCAAGACACTCCCTTCTCATCAAGACGTTGCGTGTTGAGTAGCGGAATTCAACGTCGCATTTTATCTTAAGTACCAGGAGAAATAGAAATAATATCAATATAGGTATATATTTGAATCATTCTCCCAAGTGCGTATCCAACCCACAGCCAATCGCATTGAGAGACGCAGTCACACTACGCCACGGTCACCTATTAAAATACATTAATATTATTTTTTGAACATAATCTTATACAAAATCCTATTTCATTTTTAGCTTCACGCTATATCCCGCACACAGCAGTTTAGGCAGAGAGAACCTAGTGTTAAGACACTTCGTTCTCCACTTTCCGCCAAATTCAAACGCATTACGTGTTAAATCTTATTTTTCTATTTTTTAACACAATTTTACACAAAATACTTTACACACCTACCAACACAAAAGGTAATAACAAGTAAAAACAGCTCCAAAACATTCCGTCCCGATATTCCAATTGAAAAAGTGAAGCGTTAGCCGAAGGTTTAAAAAGAGAAATAAATGATTGTGAATAGCTTTTAAAGGTGGCCGGAGACAAATGGTGGTGTCGACGAGTTGAGCGATCGTTTCTGTTCAAATGTTTAGACGTTATGTTGGAATGTTGTCGAATAGTTTATATTCATTTATATTTTGTGATGAAACTTGAGTTTTTGTGTTAGTGGAGAGATTTGTCACTACGTTTTTTTATTTGGGTGTTCTGTTTAGGTAATGTTGTGTGATTAATAAAGAAAAAAGTATTAGGTCGTTTTTCTAACAGATAAGAACTATAATTAATAACAGCTATATTTGTTTGTTCAGCCAAATGCCACAATTTATGACATTATGTGTATACAGCGAAAAAAGTGAATATTATTAAAATTTGTATATAATATATGTATGTAAAAAAGGAATTTTGAAAAATAATAGTTTCCGTATATGCTAATAATAATTATATAGCATTGTTACACTTGGGAAGCTGTTTAGAGGTCACTTGCCTCGATGCAGCAGCGTGACATCGTCGATAAATTTCATTGTTTGTGGGTTGAAAAATACATTTAAAGAAAACGTATAAAACTTTGAGCAATGCGTTCAGTGGTGAGAGCGTCTGAACGGTATTCAGGAGGCGCGGGTTCGAATCCCGCTGCGTTCAAATTTTTATACGTTTTCTTTAAATGTCTTTTTCAATTTTCCTAAGTGTGGAATAACACTTTAAAAAATGTTTAAAAGTGTTTGTGGGTTGATTTCGAAGAAGGGAATTTTTATATTTTTTATAGTTCCGCCACTCAACATGCAACATCTCGACTAACGTGCAGAAAGTGGAGAACGGAGTATCTTGAAATACCAGGTTCTCTTTTATTCTCTTATAGTCAAAGCTACCCTTTGCTATGCAGAAAAAGCGTAAAAATAATAAAATTATTAAGTTGCTAAGAACGTGATATTACTAGAACATTTAGACACGCTAATGAAAGAAATTGGTATTTAATATTTCGGAAATGACCACTGTCCGTTTACTTTCATATCTATATCTATTTCTATATGTTTATCGTATTTTAAAAAATATAGAAACGGATGAACGCTAATATCTATCTTTTACTAGACAATATAGGATTCTTCTCAGTAGAATATGAACCCAGTCATGTGGCAGACATGTGGCCAGTCGTGGCCCAGTGGCACAAGCGTGTGACTGTAAACGACTGGTTGTGGGTTCGATTCCGACTCGAAGAGGTGAAATATTTAATATTTCCATTTTCTTCGCTCTGGTGTCGAGGTAAAGCGCGGCGTTAAGTTTCGCCACTTAACACGCAATGCCTCCGAATTCGGCGGAAAGTGGGGAACGGAGTATCTTAATACTAGGTTCCCTCTGCCTACCCTGCTTTGCGCGGGATACAGCGTGAAGCTAAAAGAAAAAAAAGAAAGAATATGAACCCACGAATACCTGCATCTCATTCCATTCACCTACTCCACCCCCACTGCGTAAATCCTGAATAATACGACAAATCGTTGAAAATGCAGGGCGAGGTGAAAACAGCTGGAAAATGTACTGAAAGAGATTTATTGCGAGGCCTCCGCGTCGATTGATCTGTACGTGTTGAATGGCGAATGGAAGTACCGTTTTAAACGAGCGGCTTAATTTATATGTATTTGCGGGGTTAGCGATTACCATTTTACGTTTGTAATGTTTTTTTCAATGTATATTTATATGGAAAAATGTATTTTTTATTTGATCTATTTATATTTTTGTGTTAGTGGCCAGTCGTGGCCCAGTGGCACAAGCGAGTGACTGTAAACGACTGGTTGTGGATTCGATTCCCACTCGACGAGTTCGATTCTTACGTTCTGGTGTCGAGGTAAAGCGCGCCGTTAAATTCCGCCACTTAATAAGCAAGCCTCTGAAATCGGCGGAAAGTGGGGAACGGAGTGTCACGAGAGAGCACTAGGTGCTAGGTGCACAAGTGCTTAGTCACTCACTGTTTATTCTTTTTTAGCTTCATGTTTAGTCACTAAAGGTTGGTTGTGGTGCGGGGTATAAAATACGACTATAAACGCGACAGGTCGTGGGTATGATTCCCATTTGAGGAACGGAAAAAAAAAATATTATTTCATTTTCTTCGCTCTGCTGTTGAAACAAGCAACGGCAGAATTTTCTGTCGAATGTCGTGGAACGAAGCGTCTTAAGCTTTATTACTGAGGGGATAGTCAAAGGATTCTTACCATAAGACTTAGTGCTATGCAAGAAAATCCATAAATCTGAAATAAAAGTATGATTCTTTAAAAGTTAGGCTAATTATAATCTTTGAAAAGAATTCATTATAGTAGCTACTTAATTTACAAATTATTACATATGAAAAACAAGTAAAAATAAAAAAAAATCCCCACTTTACCACAGGTTCAAAAAAGATTTCGCTCAGTAATATTCATTTTTCACATGAACCATTAGGGTTGTGCAAACTAAACGACGCCCGGTGCAAACACGTCACCTGTCACGCGTGCTGACGTGACGGAACGGCTTTGTCATAGATTACGAAAGAAATGTAGTTAAATTAAAAAATATTAAATGTATTATTAGTATATAAAAATATCAAGAAATATTATCGCCTCCAAAAGGGATATAAATATTTTATGGGTCGGAGTATACGCATATATAATAAAATTCCACAGCTCGTTTTTGACTTACCACTGGAGAAATTTAAAATCATTGTAAAAAATACTTTAATAAGTAAGGCATATTACTCTGTAAAAGAGTATTTAAAGGATAAAAATGCGTGGAATGAATCTGATTAGAGTCCAATGCCGGTTTAGCTAACCATTGTATCAAATATTAAAATTGTAATTTTTATATTTGAAAAGAGTAACTGATGAGTTTCTGGCCGGCTTTTCTCAGCAGAACTGCCTTCCGAGTCGGTGGTAGCTTTATGTACATTTGTCGATTCAAAAGTGCTTACAAAAGTCTATTTGAATAAAGATATTTTGAATTTGAATTCAAATTGGAGGCTATCGTAGCACAGTATGCCAGCTTTAGAGAGTATGCGCGATGGTTGTGGGTTCTATCCCCACTCAGAGGTAAGATTATATTCTAATCTCTCAGGTGCAACAAAGTACGGCGATGAGTTTCACCACTCCGAAAATAATGTATAGATTTTGGACGGAAAGTGGACAACGGAATGTTTTGACACTAAGTTATTTCGTTCGATACGCGAGAAAACGTCAAAAAATGAATTTCCAAAAAATGAATTTGAAAGGAAAAATACAAATTTCGTGCAAAAATTAATAAATTATAATCTCAAAATCTACACTTGTACTGACAAATATCTGGTCAAGTTGTTACGTTATTTACTTACTCATTTTATACATTTATATTACTTCTTTATTTGATCAGTTGTTTAAGAAATTATTGAAACATATTATTTCCCCTCATTAAATGATATTGATGCTCTCTCGATATTTTATCTTAATTGACTTGGATAATTAACACAATAAATGAAATTTGTATATATGTAATTTATATAAACGAAATCTAGGGTCTAAATCTAGAGTCCTTGCCCTCAATGAAATGACTAAAAATGAATGACTAAAAGAGTCAGTTCATATCAGTAACATATATTACGTGTTAAGAGTATAAAACTTTCGACGTAGTCAAGTGTAGAGCGTATGGCTTAGTGGTCAGAATGCTTTCTCTGTTTCTAAAAGTTGCGGATTCGAACTTTTCTAAAAATATTTTTCATATAGAATATGAATGTGTCTTATTAACACAAAAAATGCAAATGCAAATAATATTCAAGAAGTTTTTTTTTTTAGCTCCACGTTGTATCCCGCACACAGCAGGGTAGGCAGAGGGAACCTAGTGTTAAGACCACTCCGTTCCCCACTTTTCGCCAAGCTTGGAGGCTTGCGTGTTAAGTGGCGGAACTTAACGCCGCGCTTTACCTCGACACCAGAGCGAAGAAAATGGAAATATAATTTCCACTCCTCGACTGGAAATCGAACCCACAACCAGTCGTTTACAGTCATACGCTTGTGACACTGAGCCACGACTGGCCACAAATTCAAGAATATTCAAGAATTGCCACTATAAAATCATTCATACGTCTATGGCGTATGAAAAATGAATAAAAGTAGGAACATTGACACATAATTGAGGTCTATTGAAGAGGAAAACACGTATCGTATTAGAAGAATATTAAGTAAACATATTTTTAATATTAGCAAACGTTTAAACACTATTTGGGGCGCACCTGTATCTCACACACAGCAGGATAGACTGAGGGAACCTAGTGTTATGACACTCCGTTCCCCACTTTCCGCCGAATTCGGAGGCATTGCGTGTTAAGTGGCGGAACTTAACTGCACGCTTTGCCTCGACACCAGAACGAAGAAAATGGAAATATTAAGTATTTCCACTCCTCGAAAGGGAATCGAACACACAATCGGTCGCTTTACAGTCACACTTTGTACTATTGCGCCACGACAGGCGCCAAGAAAATTTATAAATTACATTAAATTCATTTCTTCATTCGGTTTTAGAGACCCGTCACATGAGTCACAAAGTCTCCAATTTCAGCAGAAAGTGGAGAACGGAGTGTCTTAACACTAAGTTTTCTCTCCTTGATTTTATAAAAATACACATGTTAATAATACCTATAATAAAAAACAAGCAAAAAACATTACACATTCATTCTAAACGTCGATAAAACAGCATCCGACATTATAGAGTTATCATCTTCCTTTCTAATCTATGTAAATAGCAAGTTATTTAAATATATATCTTATTTTGACAGCTTTAGGGTATAATTTACTATGCTTTTAACGATCAAAGCTCAGTAAGATTGTTATATTTATAGTTATTGTATAAGCATCGGTGGTTCAGTGGTAGAATGCTCGCCTGCCACGCGGGCGGCCCGGGTTCGATTCCCGGCCGATGCAGATACTTTTTTGTTCTTGTTTTTTTTTTTTATTTTAATAATAATGTTATAGTGATTTTCTTTCAAATGTTATCGAATATTCAATATTTTTTTTATTAAACAGTACATTTTTGAAATTTCATACATAAAATCATAAAACAACTTTTTATCTTAAGTTCTATTAGAATAAGGAAGAATAAGGAACAAATAGTAAGTTATATATTTTACTATTTATATTTTGTACAAATGTGTTAAGTAAATGTTATTCTCGATTCTAAATTTATAAAATTATAAGCTTTCTCATAACAGAAAGTGGAAAAAGATAGAGAATACAAAGAGGCCACTATACTCTCCGCATTCTCCGTACTGCTAGTAATCATATAATTTAACGTTATATACCACGCTTTTTCCCCACATTTTTCCCGCATAACTCAGTCAGAGAGAAACACTCCGTTTTCTACTTTCTCTCTGAAATAGAGACATTGCCTATTAAGCAGAACAATTCAACACGGCGCTTTGTCTTAGACACCAAAGTAAATAAATGACAATAATTAAATTGGCTAGTCGTGGCGCAGTGGCTCGAACATGTGACTGTAAACTACAGGTTGTGGGTTCGACTCCCACTCGATGAGTGGAAATATTTAATAATTCCATTTTCTTCGCTCTGGTGTCGACGCAAAGCGCGGCGTTAAGTTCCGCCACTTATCATGCAAAATGGGAAACGGAGTGTCTTAACACTAGGTTCCCTCTGCTTACCAGCAGGGTAAGTAGAGTGTGCGGGATACAGCGTGAAGCTAAAAAAAATTTATGATATTTCCACTGAGTATCGAGCAATTGGTGTTGGGTTCGATTCTCGTCTATAACCAAGTGCGATTACAATCAGACGCTGTTCGATTGCGCCACAATTGCCTCGCTTGATGATGACGTTACAAGTATTATATTTATTTTTTATTATTATTATTATTTTATAACTGTTAATTTTTATGCTGTACCTTTTGTTAACATGTACATTTTATATTTTTATATTATTAATTATAAATATACTATCATATTTATTACTTCATTCACCTTATATCACAGAAAAATAAAATCTGAATGAATCAAAAAGATTCAACCGTTCCTCGTTCCTCCAGTACCACAAATTACAGTGTACAGTCGATACTCCATATCGTACGTGTACGTGTACGTGAGTCCGAAAGTAATCCGTTTAGTTGCTGTTACCGGTAAATCATTTCAAAGCTTCTTAACCTGACTGGAATTTATTTTATGTGCTTTTCCTTTTTATTGTAATGAAATGTGTAGTAGTTGGGGCCAGTAGTGGCGCAAAGGCACAAAGTGTAACTAAAAAGGGGCTGGTTATGGGTTCGATTCCTACTCGAGGAGTGGTTATATTTAATATTTCTCACTTTTTATCACTATCGAGGTAAAAATGCGCAGCGTTAAGTTCAGCCGCTTAATGGCGGCCTCCAAAATTAGGTGGAAAGTGAGGAACGGAGTATCTTAACACTAGGTTCCCTCTGCCTACCCTGCTGTGTGCGGAATACAGCGTGAAGATATAAAAAACAAAAGAAATATGTGTAGTAAGTAATATAAAAATGTATGATGAATTCATATTTTTGAATGTTAAATGAATAACGCTTCTCTCTATTAAGCAGTAGGGCCAAATTTAGCTTGCAACACCAAATATACCCACTTACACTTAGTAACACGAAAACTTAATAAAATATTGCAATAAAAGTACCTACACAGTGGCACAAAACAAAGAAGAAATTATTATATTAAATTTAACACAATGTAAATCAATAAACATGTGAATTCTAAAGAGGTATTTTCTAACATCTTCAAGATTTTTCTTACACAGCAGGGTAGCTAGAGAGAACCTAGTGTACCCAAAATAGAGACATTACACTTCAAGTGGCGGAACTTAACACCGCTGTTATAAGTGTTTTAACGAAGAAATTAAAATAATAAATATATTATTATTTCTCTGAATAGAAATCGAACCCATAACCATCGAGTATAACCTTAGAGAGCCCAACTTTTCCACGACAGCCTAAACAAAGATAACATTGAATAACAGTCCTATAATAGAAATACCATACATTTATAAGAGAGATTCTGGTCGAGAAAGTATCTTAATTTTGGTGTTACAAGAATCTTGGCGCGGCTGCCAGATAACTTAACCTGGCTAACCTGAAACTTAGTAACGAGTTTCATTTATTTGTTTGAAAACTTCGAATTAAAGTTATTTCATTTGAACGCAGTAATATCTTTCAAGTTCTTAAGAATAATAAAACCTTATAGAGTGTTATTAAATTATTTAAAATGATATTATTTTGTAATTTCTTTTGTTATATATATAGTTTTCTTTTTATTTCATCTTTACTATTACACTTAGCAACGTAGGCAAAGAAAACCATTTATTTATTTTATTTAAAAACATTGTGTGTAGAGTGACGTAACTCAACGCCCCGTCTTATTTTTTATCAGAGCAGGGAAATTATAAATTGCATTATCTCTTGCCAAACGATTGTTTGTAGGATAATCTTTGAGTAGCTGAAATTTGTAAAAATCTCTCTACAGAGATGCTAACAACAAAAATAAATTGTAATAAAGCGTATAAGAATTTCGACGCAGCTGGTAGTAGACGTATGGCTTAGGGGTCAAAGCGCCTGGACGGTCTGCAGGAAGCGCGGGTCCGAATCCGCGGGTTTAAATTTTTATACGTTTTCTAAATGGCTTTTTTAAAATAATTTAAATTAAACCACTCCCTCGAGAAAAACAGCTGTCGAGCTTATAGTTAGACGATGGCCCATTACCCCGTGTTGGGTTGGTCGCTACAATACATTACACATATTGTAATAAATTATTCTTTCCATCCATAATATAGGTTACCCAAATTCATAGCTGACTTATAGTTGAACTATCGTCACTTAGTGCTATAGCGGTGTAAGTTCGATACTCACTCTTAAAAATAAAGATTGTTTTATATATTTAAAGTAGTGGCCCGCTCGCGTCTTCGCCGCGTGAACTATACCAATGTATTGCAACATTCAGGGGTGCATTTTTAAAAAATAAAGTAGCCTATGTTTGAGCTTAGCTTATCAACTATATTTATGCTAAAATTCATTAAAATTGGTCAAGCGGTTTAGATTTTTCATATAAACTATCATCCGCTATTACAACCCTCTCGAGGTTGATTTTTGAAAAAATAAGTAGCCTATGTCTGTTAGACCCAGTCACTTTTACTACTTTCATTCTAAATTTCTTCCAAATCGGACCGGTAAATTAGCCGTGAAAGTGTGACAGACAAACAAACAGACTTTCAGATTTATAATATAAGTATAGATTGTAACTATTCAAATTATTTACATTTAACCGCTCTGCTAACAAAACAAAATGCGGTGGTAACTTCCGCCACTCAACACGAAATGTCCTGAGTCCACACTCAGGCGAAAAATGAAGAACGAAGTGTCTTGACACTAATTAACTCTCTGCTTACCCCATTATAAAAAAACGTGAACCTAAAACTAAAATAACCTAAAAAAATAACTACCAATTCAAACAAAACCATGTCAAACCACTAGAGTATAAGAATAATAAAATAGCAAAAGTTTAAAAATCTTTTTATTGACACTCCCATAGTGGCATTTCGGAATTCCAATCGCGTAACAAGATCTGTCCACTCAATAATATTTACCCGTTCCATCGCCGCGGTGAATATTTGCTTCTCTAAAACGCTAGCTCGAAATTTCGTGGTGGACAAACATCTATATAGATAGAAGTGTGTCGGTCGTAAACTGTAAATCATATATGTACTTGGATAAAATCTTTGAAAGTTAATTTAAAATATTACCAATAATTAATGAATCGAATAAAATCAAAATAAAAAGTGGGGAACGGAGTGTCTTAACACTAGGTTCTCTCTGCCTACCCTGCTGTGTGCGGGATACAGCGTGAAGGGAGAAAAAAAAAAATAAATAAAAAATATCGGAAAAGCAACACTAGTAAACATAAAAAAAATAAATGAGTAAAACCTCTGACCACCATTTTGTCATCGGTTCCTCTCAAGATTGTTATAATAATGTGATTGTAATTGATTGTAATTTTAGCAAGGTAGGAATAAAACAATGTATAAAAGCATAAAAGCAGACTTTAATAAATTCAGATAACTATGAGCATATTGCAATAGTGAAAGTATAAGCAAAATAAATTAAATAGTATATTTTACAGAATTACAGCACTTTAAATAAAACAAGTTTTCTCAATTTAAATAGATTTTACTTACAATGTTTTCTAGCGGCGATCAGTCGTCAAAATGTGTTTCCTAACACAAAATGACGCCTTTATAAAGATATTCACCCGCAATAAACGAGTGTCAATCACACAACCATTTTTCACAAAATCAATTTTTCATTTAACTATTGACAATATTCTATTAACTTTTAATTTAATTTTAAACTAAATACATTTTTTAAAATTACAGTTATTCAATAAATTAATCAAAACAGTTATTAAAAAAGTCACTGGAATTATAATTATGAATAAACATGTTGTCAGTGTGACAACTTTTAACAATCGGAATTTGTTATCCTCATACATAAGTAATAGTTTCTTAAGACATAATTACATATTTAAATAATTAACCTAAATTAAAAAAATAATCATAATCAAAATAATAATCTCGGCGATATATTCAACCCGCTGTGAGCGGGTATCAATTACTAAACCATTTTACTTATAATCAATTCATTTAACTTTTCAAAATATTCTAATAACTTTTAATTTAATTTTAAAATGAATCTAAAGTAAAAACATTATTAAAAGTTTTAGTTATTCAATAAAGTATTGAAAATAGTTAATCAAAAACACCCAGATCGTAACTACCAATAGCACGATATCAATATGACAACTTTTAATAATCTCATTTTATTTATACACAAGCGATAGTTTCTTAAGACATAATTACATGTTTAAATAATTAAATAATTATTGTAACCTAACCTAAAAATATTGATCGCGGCGACATATATATTATTTTTTAATTTCTAATTTTTGTATTTTTTTTTTGTAGTCTTTGGACACTTTTCTATATACGACAATGTCGGTCGGTACTTATAAATTTTAAGTATGGTACTTATATGGTTTCATACTCCGCCATCCGTACAGTATTAACAAAAAGGAGTCCTTTTCTACATTTACGTATTAATGTAAGTATTACTCTTTAATATGATAAGTATTATTCTTTAATAAAAAAAAACAACAATAATAAAGTCCTAAGCAACTTAAAAAAGACATTCGAACCCGTACTTCTTGAAAACCGTCCAAGTGCCCTGACTCATGGCTTAGCGGTCTTAGCGGGTTCGAATCCCGCTGCGTTCAAATTTTTGTACGTTTTCTAAATGTCTTTTTCAAGTTACTAGGTGAGACTTTAAAATGTTAATAATTAAGTTGCTTAGATCTTACTTTTACACACAAACAATTCAAAATATCATAAAACCGAAAAACAAACAAACAAACAGATTTACTAAAGCAATTGTACAAAACGTAAACGTTTGAGAAGGTCAACTTTCCTCAGGAAGGCTAGCTTATGCGTCTCCCGGGCCCTCTCGGCCGGAGTCCACGATTGTTACGTTTATTGTTGTATCTCGTTAACCTGAGTGTAAACTGTTGATTACTTTGTTATATAGTTGTGTTATATCATAAATGTTTTAGAGGCAGGTTTTTAGTTTTTGCCAGTTATTTTATATGTATTTTAAATGAAAGTATTTTCACTGTTTTATTAGTATTCACGCTTTATTCCGCGTAGCAACGTAGTGAAAAGGAATCTAGTGTCAAGATTTTTCTTATTAATGCATTAGAACATTAGTGGGGAACGGAGTGTCTTAACACTAGGTTCCCTCTGCCTACCCTGTGTATGTGGGATTCAGCGTGAAGCTAAAGAAAAATGCATTAGAAATATCTGTAGGTGTTAAATATTAAGTAATAAATATTCAAATGCTGTGTATGACTTTATACTTTAGTTTAAAGTGACATACTCGTACACGTTGCTAAGGTAACGCGTAAATTGCAATTCATATATTTTAAAGAAAGGCAGCCTCATTTGCCTTTCTGAATAGCAGGGTGAACAGAGAACCTAGAGTTAAGACACTCCATTCTCCACTTTCTGCCTGAAATTTAGATTCGGGCAGGCAAGGCATTGATATTGTATGTTGATTAGCGAAACTAAACACCGCCTTTGCCTTAGGTACCAGGGTGGAGAATGAAAATAATAAATAATCATAGCCGTGAGAGGAAATAGAACCCTCAACCTGTCGCGTTTGCAATCACTTTTTGTACAGGGCCACAACTGGGCTCAAACTGAAACTTCTTTATTGTAGTTGTAGTGCGTAGTCTTTTCTTCGCATAGCACAGTAAGTAAGAGAACCTAGTGTCAAGACCCTCAGCTCTCTGCGTTTTCAGATCAGGATATCGTGGAGCAGTGGGAGAGCGTCTATCTGTTCTTTTGGTGTGGATTTGATTCCCACTCAGGAAGATGATTATAAATATTTATAGCATTTTCCTTGCCGGTGCCAGCGCGGTGTTAAATTTTGCCACTCAACACTGGAAAGTAAAAAACGAGTCTTAACACTAGATTCTATATGACTACCCCTCTATATGAAAAATAGTATGAAATTGTAAAAAAAAAATACAATAGATATTCACCTATCTTATACATTCATATAGGACCTTTAGTGAAAGTTTGTACATAGTGCTTTCAATAACTATGCGAAATATGGTTACTCTAAGATGATAAATTGAGTTTATCGGTACCGTGGAACCGCTAACTAAGCTAACTTTTGATGTACTCACTACCGCTACTAATACATACTATGTATTAGAGACAATATTCCCCTTATCTTAGGTATAATAATGGCATAAAATATATGGATACTAATTTATCCCTAAAATATGTGTTACCTTAGCAAAATGTGTATGTTTGTTATTTTATTTAAGAGTGTACGTCAAACAATGTGTTTTTTATTATTAATATAACGAGACCATCGTGGCGCAGTGAGATAGCTGCTGACTGTAAACGAGTAGGTTCGATTCCCACTAGGGGGGAATGACAGTATAATATAGTATATATTTATTGTCCGCTTTGGTACCTTAGACACAGGCGGTGGCGTTAAGTTTCGCCACTTAAAATATTGTTAATTATGTCTAATTTCATAGTTCATCTGCATAATTTTAGTAGAAAGATTTATCCATGTAGTAAAAGTATATAGAATCGACAGAAAAATATTCAACATATAAAAATAGTCACAGCATGAAATAAACCTTAACAGATTGATCCTCATTCATCCACACGTATACATAAGATATTTGAGACTTTTTTTTGCCTCACGCTGTATCCCACACACAATAGGGTTGACAGCGGGAACCTAGTGTTAAGACACTTCGTTCCCCACTTTCCACCGAATTTGGAGGCATTGCGTGTTAAGTGGCGGAACTTAACGCCGCTCTTTACCTCGGCATCAGAGCGAAGAAAATGGAAATATTAAATATTTCCACTCCTCGAGTGGCAATCGAACCCACAACCAGTCGTTTACAGTCACACGCTTGTGCCACTAGGTCACGACTGGCCTAACAAAACAATATTACAATTTAACTAACAATATTACAGTTATTTTTTAATGTGATTTTATTATCGATTCTCTGACTTCGCTTTTTTGTAAATAGCCCTAAAATAGTACGAAAAGTACACATAAAACAAGCCATGAATTTAAGCTAGTTATCTCTAATAGTGTAAATTCTCACCTCACCAATCATCTGAACACCTATTCGTCTAGGATTTGTCTAGACCGCAGTCGGAGCCGACGGATAACATCATATTTCAAGCGTCTCAAAGCTTTTACTAGATCAACTTCTTATATATAGGATCGCATATAATTTGAGTCCATCGTGGCGCAGTGGTACAACTTCTAAGAGTAAGCAATGGTTGTATATTCTATCCCATTCGAAAGAATGATTGTATTTAACTTTTTATTTCCCCACCCAAGCGCGCCAATGTGTTCTGTCATTTGTCACACAATGTCTGTCTCCAAATCTTGTGGAAAGAGAGAATGGAGTGTCATAACACTAAATCTCTCTGAGTGGTATACTATATGCACGAAAAACCAATAACTTTTATTAAAACTATCTAAATTTAAAGGCTCTATTTTTTTAAATATTTAAACTTAAAATAATCGAACCCACATTCCTTTCACATGTGCATAAATAGAGAAGGACATACAAATATAGAAAAAAACAGCTTTACATTTATTACTCCTTAATAGGGTAGTCGTACTGGCAAGACACTCTGCTGTCCACTTTCAGCCTAATAAAAAAATACGTATTGAGTGTCGGAACCCAAATACAAACACGGCATACAAATATATATTCAGATTAAGAAGTCAAACTGCACCCTCACACGAGATTTACAATAGACCTCCAAAATATTGTACGGCTTTGCATTAAACTACTCATATATTTCCTGCCCAATGCAAATGAGACTTTTTGACGTACGATCTGATACACCAACTTTCCACTGCCATTTCTATAACCTTTATTTCAAGGATATTAAGATTCATTTCCCTCTACCAATTATTATTTGAACTTGGCACGTCATATATAACAAATTTATTTATTCACTCCCTTTGAACTTTACTCCATTAAAATTAGAGTTATTTTTGGATAATTTTTGTATTGCTATCAACTTTTCAGGATTCGGTCTCACGTGGGTTTTTCGAATAAAGTGATGAGCCGTAACGACTGGCGTGTGAATTATTGGTCCGAGTTTTACAACCCCAGTGATGGCTCCAGATAGTTTTGTGATGAGGATTTTATTAACCTGTCAGCGTATTATAGAGTAAAAATCTTTGTCAGTGGAAACTTCGTGGAGGCACTTGGTTCAGTAGTTATTATGAGTGACAATACCGTTTCTTTGTTACTTTGTTTTTACTTATCCATTAATTTTAGGGTTAGCAACAACAAACACGTACAAATGTTATAAATATAAAAATAAACAACATTTTTATAAAAAAAGGGCGGTAGAATAATTAGTATTTTTGAATTATTGATATTTAAATTATTTCCATTCTTCCACTTTAGTGCAATATAAAGCGTGACGTTGAGTTCCACCAATGAACACGCTGACAACAGAACAGGATCGAATTGAATCGAATCTAGAAAATAGAGAACAGAGTGTCTTGACACTAGACTTAACTACCTCAATAAACCTTACTATTAACAACCATTTTCCCCGTCAATTTTAAAATAAAACTATTTTTTCAGTCCCTTTTAAATTTCCCACATTCTAGCTCACAGCGTCCAATCACGACATCATACTTCATGGCATCACGCTCCATTGATTCTCTATGACGCATTTTATGGGATTTACCTTCAAGAAAGGAATTTATTACTATCTACTTCACGCTTGACTAGCTCGCCGCCCCGGCACCTGCCAGGTATGATTTACAGCCTAGACCCAGACAGAAATTAAATTAAAATCTAGGCATTGTAAATTGTGAATGGACCCATAAATAAGATGAACGGCGAGAGTACATTTAGGATCTTTTTGTTCGTTGAAATTTTTCTAAATCTTGTGCCAACTATTCTAGTTGGGAAGAAGACATTTTTACTAATAAAATGTCTTAACGTATGGAAGGAGTTTCTGGATTTGTCTTTTTAATTTCTATGTCTATTTTATTTTCTTTTAATTACATTTTTAAATTGTTATATGTTACTATTGGGTTATTTAACTGAACAAAATTGCTATAATATATAAATTAATATGCTAAAATTCGATCAGAAAAAAAAACGGGTTAATTTCAAAATCTACGCCGAGTTGAGACTAAAAAATATGTATAGTAATGACGATAGGTCACAAGGTTTCAGAGCATGCCCGGAAAATTACCAAAGATAGAAGGTACGCTGATGAAAATATATTCCAAAATATAAATAAAATTATAATGCACTGTAATAAAATTATAAT
This sequence comes from Dryas iulia moderata, assembly GCA_019049465.1. Taxonomy (NCBI): domain Eukaryota; kingdom Metazoa; phylum Arthropoda; class Insecta; order Lepidoptera; family Nymphalidae; genus Dryas; species Dryas iulia. The sequence continues at coordinate 15,639,110 of CM032424.1, read as the reverse complement.
CTACGATGATTCTGGAATCTTCATTGGCAGGAATTATATTTAAATTAATTTAATTTCTCCCCTCTACTAACACGAAGCGCAACATTCAGTTCACATAGTATATTAAATTTAGTTGGAAAGCGGAGAAGAGAGAGTCTTATCACTAGGTCTCTATCTAGGATTCTTCTACCTGCTATGCTAAACACGCAAATCTACACCTAAAGATAAAATTAAACTTTCTTTTTACGGAAGCATTAGTATTAATTTAGACCAAAATAAATAATATCAAAAATATATCCCAATATACTATAATTATAGGAAAATAACGGAACCAGAAATAGTTTGTGAGCGTATCGAAAGTATATTAATTACCTTTTCCGTAATGAATGTTAGCGAAGACAGGTAATGGAAAAAGTTTTATCGATGCGGTTACTGTCTGTAGCTATTTGCGTAGACCTGCTACGAATATCCTTTGGTGGTTGTTTCTGCCGTTATATCATGTTGCCTGATATATTTTATAAGCTTAAGTTTTAAGTATTGATATTTTTGAAAAAATAATATTTATATAAACGAAATTATGTTGGAAAAAAATGAAATTTATTTTTAAATATTCTTCATATTTAAAAAAAACCTTTGCCAACAATTTTGTAAATTTTGTATTCATATGTGTTACAAAGTGCAATAAAGGATATATATAAAAACTACAGGACATATATACGTAGTGTAGTAGTGTAATAAATAATTAAAAATCATACTGGTTGGGATTAAACGCTTAATAAACTGGTATTTGATTTAAATAAGAAAATATTTTTATATTTTTAAAGAGTTATTTACATACTTTAAAATATAAAAAAAAACACTTTAAGATCAGTTATAAAAGCTTGAATGCAGCACGATAAACATTGTGCTTTAGTTCTATTCTTAACCGTCCCCTCACAGGTAAAAGAGACGTGTACAGCTACTTTTTCTATATTTGTATATCCTTGTCTATGTATGCATTTGAGACTGTGGGTTTGATTACTTATACATGCTCTCTGGTTACCCTGCTATGTGGCTGAAAGCGTTAATACCAATCTTCCGAAATACCAATAGAATTTGAGATTCAACATTCATAAACAAAATTAATATTTCTTTAGTTTTTCTTTTCTCAGCTTCACACTGTATCTCGCACACAGCAGGGTAGGCAGAGGGAACCTAGTATTAAGATACTCCGTTCCCCACTTTCCACCGAATTCGGAAGCATTGCGTGTTAAGTGGCGGATCTTAACGCCGCGCTTTACCTCGACACCAGAGCGAAGAAAATAAAAATATTAAATATTTCGTCTCCTCGAGTGGGAATCGAACCCACAACCAATCGTTTACAGTCACACGCTTGTGCCACTGGGCCGCGACTGGCCACGACTTTCTTCATCGATTTCTTTAATTAAATAAATATATCTGTTTTAACTAGATAAAGTATTTATTTATAAGTTTTTTTTAAAAAGCATTAAGTTTAAAATTTAGACAGGTACATTATTATGCGAGTAGCGACAACCTGTATTACGACGCACTCGTCTGGACTACTAAGGAGGCGCTAATTTCTTCCCATTTACCGACCTGGAGATACGTTTCTTATAATAATTTACATTTTTACTTTAACTTTTGCAAAACATTAAAAAGCTTCGTAGACGTTCGATTAATTCCCAAAGTGCTTTTATAAACATAATTTAGTAGAGTGTGTTCTACACTCTTATTTTACTTTTAGTCTTATCCTACTAATTTTATGCTGTTATTATAAGTAACTTTTTTAGCTTTAAGCTTTTTTCCACATATCAATGACTCCATTTCGATACTCCTGTAGAAACATTGCGTATTAAATAGCGGAAAATAGTCCTGGATATGCGTTTAAAGTTTAAATGGCGCAAATTAGATTATAAGGCAGTTATGCTGAAAAAGAAAGTTGAAATTTAATATCTTTAAAATTGTTATGTTAGTATTACATTCTCCCAATTTATATTTTTTTTAAAGCTTCACGCTTTTTCCTTAGATAGTCACTCTGAGGACCTAGTGTCAAGACACTCCGCCCTCTACTTCCTTCAGTTTCCGCTCGCAATTGAGATTTACGTATTGGATGAGGGAACTCAACGCCGCGCTTTGCCTTAGATATTAGAGCAAAGAAATAAAAAGTTTAATAGTGAGAATCAAACTCACAACCATCGCTTTACAGACACTAACCCACTGTGCCACGACGGCGCATATATTTGAATCTGCATTTACCATATATAGTAAAAGACAGTTAACTAACTAACTAACTGTGCCACGATCTATATATCTTGGTTAAAAATAGGTTGAACCCCACTATCATTACTAAACAGTCAGCCTAACCCGCCGTCGCCGCGGAGTCAATACTTCAATATTTACGAGTTCGACTCCCTATCATGATTAGTGATGTGATAGTGACTAATGTCGATACAATATCATTTTTAAATAATCTGTATAAAGTTCTCACCATGAAAGCTATAATTATAAAAGCGGCGTCAAGTAAATCGAAGTTTTCATGAAAACAATACATTTTGAAAGTTTGACTTACATAAAATGTTATACGCTGATATTTATTCTCTAAAAAGGTATATAAGTAAAATGAACTGGTTATTCATTCGTATGTGATAAGAAATATTAATTATTTAACAGTAGTTCCATTTTTTTCCGAACAGAGTAGTTAGTGAGACCCTAGAGCCGACAAGAGACTCAGTTGTTTTGTAAAATAGTTTATTCTTTACATGGTTACAGTACTCTAATATTATGATAGCCTCAACATTATTATTAAAATTGTTACACGACGAAAACAGACATAATTCGCCGTTAATTTCTACCTCGTAACACGTACAATGGGCAAATAAAAATAATTGTACAAATTACTAGTCTACAATTAAAAATACTAAATATAAAATATCGATATTTATTTTTTTTCAACTTTACGCTATATCCCGCACACAGTAGTGAAAGCAGAGGGAATCTAGTGTTAAGACACTCCGTTCCTTACGTTTTCAATATCGATATACTCTTATAAATGACAAAACAACCCTACCCGCTTAGTGACCCCGAGATTTATGCGTTTAGACAAGTGCCCTCGGTCAGGTGCGCTGATTTACGACCGTCGCTGATGACGGGGCGACCCGGCTTTCTTTCTACATTGCAGATACTAAGTAAAGGACATTTATATATATCATATACACATATGCTTTAATGTGTGTTATTTAAGATAAATTTCAAAAAAGTATTTTAAGAATGATAGTTTACATAATGTATTAAACTAAAATAAACGACATTAGATTTTATTTCAGAGAAAGTGGAGAACGGAGACACTAAGTCAGTGTCAATTAAGTCAGTGGTGCAATAATCGCATCCTTGTCCCTCATGCGATCCGTTTAGTTAGCTTAATTTTACCTACCTGGCCAAGCGTTTATTTACATTACAGATATTCTCGCGGCGTTAAGTTCCGCCACTTAACACGCAAGCCTCCGAATTTGTCGGAAAGTGGGGAACGGAGTGTCTTAACACTAGGTTCCCTCTGCCTACCCTGCTGTGTGCGGGCTAGCTAAAGATATTTTTCCGCTATATTTTTAAACACTATTAACAAGTTTTTCAGCAAAATTAAATCAAAAACTCGCTTTTAAAACAGATTTCTTACCCATGAGATAGGTACTTTAGCTCAAAATCGTATTAATAAGAGTTATTGATAATATACATATAGTCGGTATTGTATTTATTAGGATATAGCGGAACACGACGCTTGAAAATATTTTTCATTTTAAGACCTCAAGACTAGAAACTTTAAGCTTTAAAATGCTTGTTTTTTTAATTTCAATGCGACCATTTTTGAGGAAAATACAACCACTTAGAAAACCTCAGAAAATTTGAAAAATTTTTATGATCCTTTAATTATTTTTATAGCTTCACACTGTATCCCGCACACAGCAGGCTAGGCAGAGGGAACCTAGTGTTAAGACACTCCGTTCCCCACTTTCCGCCGAATTCGGAGGCTTGCGTGTTAAGTGGCGGAACTTAACGCCGCGCTTTACCTCGACACCAGAGCGAAGAAAATGGAAATATAATTTCCACTCCTCGAGTGGGAATCGAACCCACAACCAGTCGTTTACAGTCACACGCTTGTGCCACTGGGCCACGACTGGCCACAAATTTTTATGATCCTTTAATTATTTCCGCTAGTGTATCAAGTAAGACAATATACAATATAATACAAAATACAATCAGCATTTCCAACCTGTCGCATTATTCAGGTGTTAACAACTGGCTCACGTAGCGCCGAGGCGATAATTAGATGGTCCTCATTAGGCCCCTCCAGTCTAATAGGGTTACGAGACTTACCTACACAGAATATAAAGAACCGATAAATAGACATTGGCTGCCTTTGCATTTCCCTTATACTTGTTTAGTTAAGAATATTGTCGCTCGGAATGTGTTGTTTTTGTATGTTGCAGGATTTGAATCTGGGACTTTTGGATAATGTGAGCTTTAAGCTTTTTATCGTATAGAAGAGTAGTCAGAGATTACCTAGAGATAAGATACTTTGTTCATTCGTTCGTTTTTGCACCTTTCGTTCAAAATTGAGATATGTGTGTTAACTGACGAACTTATGGCGGACTTTGTCTTGAGTGTCAGAGGGGAGAAAAAAAACGAATATATATCTTTATTTCTCCGAGTGGGAATCGAACCGACAACCACCGTGTTGGCAGTTATACACTGTAAAATTGTACCACTGCCTTGTCGGCAGCAGCTTATATTTTTAATATTTCAAAATATATTAAAGGAAACCGACAGTTGACAGTTTGTAGTATGTTTGCGCAATAAAACAACTGGTAAGTACCAAATTCCCTTTATAAATCCTTTTAATTATTGTTTGTATCACAATATATGCTTATGCATTACTTAATAAATATTAAGCGGGCCAGTCGTGGCGGAGTGGCACGAACGTGTGACTGTAAACGACTGGTTGTGTGTTCGATTCCCACTCGAGGAGTGGAAATATTTAATATTTCCATTTTCTTCGCTCTGGTGTCCGCCACTTAACACGCAATGCCTCCGAATTCGGCGGAAAGTGGGGAACGGAGTGTCTTAATACTAGGTTCCCTCTGCCTACCGTGATGTGTGCGGGATACAGCGTGAAGCTATAAAAAAAAATTAAGTAAGGTGAGAATATTTGGGATCAAGCGGAGAACGAATTACCATCTTTTCGACCCAAATGTCAACCTCACCTGCACGCGCCCCAGGCGGCGGCACTAGCCGTGGTGTTCCCTGCTAGATAACGGACGAGGCTCTGGCGACCGAGCATTGGCGGTATAACCATAGACCCGACCAGGCAACTGGTAGGAAAAGGCTTCAACAGCCTTGAGGCTTAAATAACCTCTAAAAGGTTTGGTGCAGAAGGCAACGGGAAACCACTGCACTATTTTTTTCCCTAGTAGTTAGCTTCAATGGCTAGCTAACTTTCAGGATTGAAGAGGCACCTAAAGAAGAAGAAGAAGAGAATATTAGGTCACACACACCATAGTCACCATGTAGTCACCATAAAAATGTAAAAAATCATCAATTCTTAAGTCTCACACCATTATAAAACGTTATTATAAGTGAGTAAACACAATTTATTAATTTGCAAAAAGCGCCAACCGTCACCTGTCACGCGACGTGACACGAACACCCCGGGAAACGTGATGAACAGCGCAAAATAAAAATTACGAGGCGACTCAAGAAAAAACGTTTAATGCTAATCGACGTGACGTTGGCTGTGGGTGACAATGTACGGCGTGGTATAAAACAATAATGTCACTTGAGTTTACATGTATGTATGTATATATGTATGTAAGATTTGACTGTAGAAATAATGGTTTTGGGTTCGATTCTCGCTTAATAGAATGATTGTATTTAGTTTTCATGTCTTTATGTTATTTTTGGCCAGTCGTGGCCCAGTGGCACAAGCGTGTGACTGTAAACGACTGGTTGTGGGTTCGATTCCCACTCGAGGAGTGGAAATTATATTTCCATTTTCTTCGCTCTGGTGTTGAGGTAAAGCGCGGCGTTAAGTTCCGCCACTTAACACGCAAGCCTCCGAATTCGGCGGAAAGTGGGGAACGGAGTGTCTTAACACTAGGTTCCCTCTGCCTACCCTGCTGTGTGCGGGATACAGTGTGAAGCTAAAAAAAAAAAAATGTTATTTTTGATGAAATAAAGCGTGGCGTAGATTTCCGCTTCTTAATATGTTATGTCTCAGATTCGGGCTGAAGATAAGAAAGAACGGAGTGTCTTGACACTAGATTTATTAGACTTTTTCCATTAAAATACCTATTATAATATACTCATATATCATGCTAAACAATTTTTGATAAGGTTGCAATTTCTTTATACCTCATAGCTGGTCTAGTATTATTCCACATCAGGTGTTTCACTCTTCAAAATCAATTATAGCCTAAGTCTTGCTTAAGCTTAAAAGCTATACAACAAAAAACGTTTTATGCAAATCTGTCCAGTAGTTCGAAGTTCGTACAAGCATTCTGTTCTTACTGTTTCCTTTTATTGCTATCTGTGCCTGTGACTTTGTTCATATGAATTAAAAAAATAAGTCATTATTCTAAAATAAAAGTAACTTAATTTATTCCTTCGTACATCAGCTTACTGTTAGTGAAAGTCCCGGTGTAATTAGCCCAGCCGTTCTAGAGATTAGCTGAAACAAACAGATAGGTGAACAGGCATAAAAAAGTTGTAAAAATTTGTTATTTTGATACATGTACCGTCTATTTATGTACATACATATGTATACATGCAAATGCATTGAGTAAAAAGCAGTTATTTTATTAAAAAATACACATACTCTCTAATTTAATTTATTTGGATGGTTATATATATATATACTCGTACAAGGAACACCCTAAGTTGTCACTGTCAACCTGACAAGTCACGTAACGGCGACAGGTAGCGTCGCACCAGTTTTTAACCTGACAACATTTAAATTAAACTCAGTCCCGCACCGCGACACTTTCACGCTTAATTTAGGCAATTTCGGATAATGCTTATCTGTTACTTATACCACTTGCCTTTGTGATAACTCTTTTAAATATACAGGAAATGTTATATTATATTAAATATGTCCTTTTTATTGGTATTAAATAAGTTTTTTTTAGCTTTACGCTTTTCTCCATTCATAGCAGAGTAGTCAGAGAGAACCTAGTAGCAGGACACTCCAGTCTCCAGTTGAGTAACCGCACTAAACGCCACACGGTTATCACGGTTTTAAAATTAAAAAAAATTTTACTATAATTATTCCCCCGAGTAGGCATCGTACCCACAACCAAGCGCGTTTACAGTTAGAAACTATCCTCTTGCGCCAAGATGGTTATTGTATAAATTTATTAAGATCAAAAGACACTTTTTGAGCTACCTGCGTCCTGTCAGTAACTCAGTGAGTAACCAAAAAGTTTTGTATAAATTGATATTTAAGATAGCATAATGATTTGTCTCTAAGTTCTTTCTATAAATATAATTTTTGCTTCATACATTCTTCATACAAAAAGCTCCCATATGTAATTTTTACTAATTTGTTCTTCAGCAATACTTTAAACATTTAAAAATATCACATTTACCTCAAAGTTTATTACATATTAATAAATTCAAAAACAAAAATGTATGGCCGACATGAAATTTCAAAAGTTTCAACCTCAGCAGGTTGTTCGGGAAAGTCGGTAAGTCGGTATTAAATTATTTATGTTTTAATCAGTGGATGGACAAATTTATGTGTTATTTCGTGAGGCTTGTTTGTCTCAGTAGAGAGACGACTAAGTTTTTTGTTAACAACGCACTTTAGTTTAAATGGATGGATTTTTTTTCTGTATTTTTCATGAAAACAACTACATATGTGTAATGAAATTTATTCTATATGGCATTTACAATTTACATCCAATATTTTTTATCTAATTTACTTATCAATTCAATATAATGTGAGATCGTAGATTCGATTTACGCATGTACATATCTTTATAACGGGGGCCAGTCGTAGCGGACTGGCACAAGCGTGTGACTGTAAACGATTGGTTGTGGGTTCGATTCCCACTCGAGGAGTGGAAATATTTATTGTTTCTATTTCCTTCGCTCTGCTGTCGAGATAAGTTCCACCACTTAACACGCAATGCCTTCGAACTCGGTGGAAAGTGTGAAACGGAGTGTCTTAACACTAGGTTCCCTCTGCAGGCAGGGTAGACCTGCGGGATACAGCTATGTGCGGGATACAGCGTGAAGCTAAAAAAAATCTATATAACGCATTCGAATACTTGTCTAAGTTTTTATAACTGAGGTGTTTGATTTTCTACAGAAGTCTTACAAGATTTTCTCATCAAGATTATAAAATAGTAACATCTACTTTCTAATAAATGGTATTAAAAATACTGAATCTATATAATTTAGACTTTAAATGCTAGCCAAATGTAATATATTATTATACATAACCAATATACGTTTTACAGGTTGATGCATCTCCTTCATATATGCCTTCATTGTCCGAAGTTGGCCAAAAGAATTTAGAATTAAGATAATCTTTTCTCCGTTTTTCCCCAAAATCGAAACATTATGTTAGATAAAATAAGACAAAATGTCTTTATTGCACACCTAAAGAAAATATATTAAACAATTTTTAAAACAATGTAATAAATTCACAAAGATTTGTCTTATATGGCGAAATTCAACGCCGCGCTTATAATCATTCCCTAACACCGGATTAGTATATTTTATTTATAATATTACAAAAAAAACGTTTACCTTTAAGGAAGTGGGGCCAGTGGCGATGAGGCACAAAGTATGACTGTAATGTTACTGGTTGTGGGTTCGATTCCCACTCGGGGAGTGGAAACATTTAATATTTCCATTTTCTTCGGTCTGGTGTCGAGGTAAAGCGCGGCGTTAAGTTCCGCCACTTAACATGCAATGCCTCCGAATTCGGCGGAAAGTGGGGAACGGAGTGTCTTAACACTAGGTTCCTTCTGCCTTCTGCTATGTGTGGGATACAACGTGAAGCTAAAAAAACTTTTAAAAAACACCTTTCACGTAACTGAACGCAAATTTTACGTCAACCGTTTTATTCCACAGTACTTTAACAACAGTGTAAAATGTATGCAGGTTACTTTGGCACGGCTCCGAGATAAGATACTGTTAGGTGTTCTGTTTCTTAGCAAATAAAGAAATTTCCCTCGAAATTTTATGAGCCAGGATTATTGTCTCGTAAAGTTTTCGTTTTTCATGAAAAAAGTATTTGCGAAACAATTCACTTGTTGTTGTTTTCAGGTTTGAAGTTTTTATAGAGTTGAAGGTATTGTGGAAATAGTTAATTTATGTTATTTTTTTACTTAAGTAAAGGAGAGTGTTCGTTTAGTCATTCTTAGAATACTAGACGAAAAGTTATAGGTTATATTTACACTAAAAATTAAAATTAAAAATTAAAAAATTAAATAGCTTCACGCTGTATCCCGCACACAGCAGGGTAGGCAGAGGGAACCTAGTGTTAAGACACTCCGTTCCCCACTTTCCGCCGAATTCGGAGGCATTGCGTGTTAAGTGGCGGAACTTAACGCCGCGCTTTACCTCGACACCAGAGCGAAGGAAATCAAGCCATCGTAATGCAGTGGAATAGCATCTGAGTAAACATAATTGGTATTATTGGTGATTTATCTCCCATTTGAGATGTCGTGGCCCGTCGTGGCCCAGTGGCACAAGCGTGTGACTTTAAACGACTGGTTATGGGAACGATTCCTACTCGAGGAGTGAAAATTATATTTCCACTTTCTTCGCTCTGGTGTCGAGGTAAAGCGCGGCGTTAAGTTCCGCCACTTAACACGCAATGCCTCCTGTATAATACCTCTATGTACAATTATTTACCTGAGTGGAAATCGAACCGACAACCATCTCATTTACGGCCAAACACTATCCAACGACACCTATCTACAATTTATCATAATTAAAAACAAAAATTTTGTCAAAAAATTTCACCATTCCAACATAAAATATAGCATCGCTTAGCTCTTAGCTCCATATCGTCTTAGCGACTGGAGTCACGTAGCAAATCAAGTATAAAATATATTTACAATCGCACGTCGCGTAAGTGCTCGCTAACTACACGTGGAGCGTTATCTTTGGCCGTTTGCCGGTGTTAGGATTACTTGTTGTGTTTTATTGTGAACTGGGAATGTCCTTTCTATGTGCAAAAATCTTTTATAAACTTATTTTCTTATAGAAAACAGTATTTATATACAAATTTCATTATAATGTTTTGTAAATCGATGCAATAAATAAAATCGGCTTTGCGCTTTTCCCGCTTATAAAGAAAATAGCATTAATACATAATGTTCAGTGTTCACATTTTTCGCCGAACTAAAAATACTGTATGTTAAGTGAAAAAACTAAGCGTTTGTCTTTGTCTTGGAGGAATGAAAATAATTTAAATATAACCATACCATAGTGGAGTTTGAACTCACGATCAATCGCGTTTACAACCAGACACCGTCCGACTGCACCAAAATGGCCTCATATATTCATAAAAATACTTTAAAAAGAACACATGTACTAGAATAACGTTCACTAAATAATAATAACTTCAACCAGAATAATAATAGCGTGTACATATATGTATATAACTTTGTTAAGTTAGAAAGTAAATACATAAGCGGGCTCTATTTTTCTACACTTAATGACAAGTTTAGGCTAAAATTTTGAGAGATCCATCTTTGGAGTAGGTATATTATTTATTATTACCCTTATTTCCAATAAAAAAAGAATTATCAAAATTGATCTACCCTGTAAAAAGTTATGCTTAGCCTAACCTTTCCGCGTCAAAAATACTACAACAATAATATAAAGCCTCCATGAAACAGTGGGACAGCTTCTGACTATCAACAATTTAACTATTGTGAATTCGATTTCCTTTCGGTGGCAAGATACATTATTTTCATTTCTCCGAACACGAAAATGAAACACTAAGTGTCTTGACACTAGGTTATCTCTGGCTAGGTTATCTCTGACTAACCTACTCTACGTGGAAGAAAGTGCGAAGATAAAAAAAAAATACTTGCAGCATTCCCAGCTTACAGAGCACGTCTGAAAGGAAACATAACCAAACAATGACGCAAGTATAAGATTCCATTAGGAGCATCAAAAGCGTATCTCAGGGGCTTGCATGTTAACCTTTATGATCTAATTTGGCAAGGACCCGCCATTTGGCAGACTCGGCACATATATAATGTTCATACAACAGGTACGCCGGATAATAGCAAATGCCATAAGAATATCCACTGGTCAATGCTGCCAAGTTTTGAAATTACATGGAATGTTATAAAAGTGGACATAATGGGATGGAAAACTAAGGCCGAGGTCGCCAGTCTCTGTGAAATTGTAAGTAATATTTCTTATAAAAATCTTAGTTATTACTTGTCTACTAAGTTCTGAATTGTAATATATATGATTTGATCATTTGTTTACCTTTCTGTATAAAAAGTTAAATCAAGTGGGTAATTTAATAATAATATAAGTATGACACTTAATGTCTTGCTACCAAGCTCAATAAATGATTACATGTAAAATATTGTATTATTTAAACATAATATGAATAAACCCTATAAAACGCCCTAGTAGTTCCAGTCATAGATTTTTGCCTTATTCAAAGTCAAAATCAAATAATTTTATTCAAAATAAAAAGTCACATGCTTGATTTTTTGAATCTTTAACAATTTACCACTGGTTCACTAAAGTTAATGTCTCAGACCTGATCAAATAGCTTCAAGCTTTTTTCCCGTACGGCAAGGTGGTTAAAAAATGTCCTAGATACTCCACTTTTCTTTTCTGTTCTTCACTTTCCGCCCGATTGATAGATGTTTCGTGATTTTTTTTTATTTTAGCTTCACGCTGCATCCCGCACACAGCAGGGTAAGCAGAGGGAACCTAGTGGAAAGACACTCCGTTCCCCACTTTCCGCCGAATTCGGAGGCTTGCGTGTTAAGTCGCGGAACTTAACGCCGCGCTTTAAGCTTTAGGCGCCACGACACCAGAGCAAAGAAAATGGAAATATAATTTCCACTCCTCGAGTGGGAATTGAACCCACAACCAGTCGTTTACAGTCACACGCTTGTACCACTGCGCCACGACTGGCCACGATATTGCTTAATAATTGGTGGAATTCTACACCGCACTTTGTCCACAGCAAAGAAATCAAATTAATTTTAATATGATTACAATATGAAGATAGAATCGAACCCACAACGATCGCCTGTACCATGAGAAAATATCACATTGCCAATGTGGCGGCCTCTAAAATTTCTTACGTAAATTCTAAAAACATTGAACATTCATATTTAAAATAGGTATGTGTATTTCAAGCCATCTCTCCGACACACCTATCTCGCAAAGGAAGTAGGAGCAATGTAGGAACCCTGCCAAAGTAACCTGTCACTGTATCTTTATTTTTATTCACATTTACGTATTTTTACTGTTTTACGTAACCACTGTATTATGTTTATAAAATGTATTGTTTTTATGTTCAAATATCTTCCATTTAACAGCTTTAACACGGAGAAGAGTAAGTTATGACACTTGATTCTCTTCTTTCGGCTCATTTAAATTATATTTAAAGAATGCAATGTCTGATTTCCGCGCGATGCGTGGAGAACGAAGTGTCTTGACAGATTCTCTCTGTATTGTATATCCTGTTATGTAGAAAAAGCGTAAAGCTGTAAGACGTTACAATTATTACTAACTGAACGGTGATAAAAGTGAAATACGGAAATGAAGGCAAAATAATAAGTGAATGTAAAGTCAGTGGCAAAAAAGGTGACACAGGTGACACATAAATTTACATACTTTTTTTCCTTTATTATGGATAAATTCAAACGTTCAAATTAGTCATCTCAATTAAAAAAGTAGTGTCACTAAGAACGTCATATAAATAATACTACTGAGTACTAACTTGCAGTATAGTGCAAAATTTAAATGCAATTATGAATTAAATATTAAGCATTGTTCATTTGTTTGTGCGAAAATCGTAATCGATAATTAATTCATTTTTAATTGTAGTGTAAACATTAGGAACTAATTATTTTTTAGCCAATTGTGTTTTTTATATGATTTCCCTCACAAACAAATTATTAATTATTAATAATTAATTGTTAATTGCAATTAATTTTTGCCTTACACTGGTACTAACGTTTTACTTTCATGTTGTCCATAAGTTTTTAACCCACTAATATAATAAACTGAGGCTGACTGTAGATGTTATATTATGTTGTATTCCCATTTAAGATATTTATTATAATTAAAAAAAATCACTATCCTACACTGGAAAGACAATGCCCAATTTTGAACACCGCCACTCAACGTGCAATATATATGTGAAATAGACAGGAAATGGAATATTTTAACACTACGTTCTGTCAGCCTACCCCCCTGAAAATTAGTAACATTTACAATCCCCAATATCAGTGTGAGAGATATCACATCAAATAAATAGTAGTTGAAATATCTGCATTGCGTAGTGCCACTTAAAGTTTACGATTGAACGAACTTAACTTATTGCGCCAGTTGGCAAGGAGCTGTGGAACCAATTTGTTTAGAAATAATGTGCATACTTGTATCTAATAAAAACTGTTGAAAGACAAACTACCTTCCTTGTCCAACGTTTGAAGGTTAATTTAAATTTGGCTACTATTCTTCCTTCCTTTGGAACAATAGTGGTGCTTTATTTTGTAAATTATGTCTATTGCCCCCATCGTATTTCTTGTTTCGGCCAATTCTATAAAAGTCGATTTTTATTCATGATTATTTTGATAAATCTAAAGAAATTGTGTATTTTTGTATGCAATTTTTCTGATTGTAAAACTTAAATAACTCAGCTTAGTGTTAAGATTAATCACAATAAACGTATAAAAAGCACAGTTTCATTATATTTTCATATACCTTTCAATAATTTAGGATTATAGTAACTTAGAAAATAAATAATTAAGTAAAGTATTTTATCAAACAGTAATAAAAGAACGAAACGAAACGAACGAAAGTATAGAACAAAATTAAAGTACTAATTATTTACAAATGGCAGATGGTTTACTACAGTCACCGCTGTCGTCTCAGTCGTGCGACGTCCACTGCTGGACATAGGCCTCTCCCAAGGATCTCCACGACAATCGGTCCTGCGCTTCGTGCATCCAGCGGCATCTGGCGACCTTGACCAGATCGTCGGCCCTCTATGACTGTTATATCTGTTAATACAATTACATAAGCAAATATCACATTGTATAAACAGATATAACATACAGCTAAGATATGCAAATTTGTAAAATTATACAGTAACCTGTAAATAACTCATTGCCTAAGCAAACCACACTATCATTTTCACCCACTATTTTCCTTCGTAGCAGGAAATTCTTAAAGAAAACAATTTATTCATATTGCCTATATCGTAAACCTAACAAAATAAAGGTAAACAAGAGGACGGTTAACGTCTAAACGTAATTTGGTAAGAAAAAACACTGGCTATTACTATCCTTATCTTGGGTAAGTCAATTTTCCCCATTCTACCCTAAGCCTACTACTTTAAGAAGATATGAAGGACAGAGGATTTTGAATCTTATTTATTTAGGTATAAGGTTGTATCGAAATGTATGAAAAAGTATGTACAGATTACAATGTTCAACCTGGGTATGTGGAACGTTGACAAGGTGGACGCTGATCGTATAATCCCCATAAAATAAGGTAGCGAAAAAAATTGGGGACACACCGAGAGTTACAGCCTAGTAACGTTTTTTGTTAAGTAGAATTCGAGTATTAGATATAATATGAATGTCATTTATTTTATCTTTTTAAGATATGTAATCTTTATTTTCATTTTCCTAAATACTGAAATTTTAATTTTTTGTTTTTAATCCGTCTTGTAATGTACTTTATAGAAATTAAGTACAGAGATTTGATGCCGCTATTAAAATTTATATAAACTATATTTCTAACCTATAGGTATAGGAAAAATTCACAGCTGTGAATTCTAAATTGAAAAAGAAAAAATTTAAATGCATTTTTTATATATTATGAACTAAAGAAAACAACTTTATGCATAACAGAGTAGTCAGAAAGAATCTATAGTCAAAACACTCCGTTCTCCACTTTCTGACCTATATACATCGAGACATGTCACTTTGACTGATGGAACTTAACGCCAACGGTTTACAAGGGCGATAAAAAAAATAGTTTAAATATAATAATTGTAAGGAAGGATTGAACCCAAATCCAAACGCCTTTTTACAATCAGACAGTCCCACTGCGCCACAACGGCCATAACACAAGTACATATATCCTATACATTTAAAACATAAATTTCAAAAATATATATTTCACTGCCTATAAAAATAAATAAATACATATATTTAACAGTACCCAGTGTATTTCCGGCTAACAAAATAATCCGATGCGGGCCGGTATCTGGCTGTTCCGAACGGGCGCTTTACGAGGTCCTACGTAATGGCCAATCGCACCTCGCTCTCGATCGTTTTCCGTTACTACGGTAGCCCACACCTATGAGGAATAAACTAAGATTTCAATATAGTTTCGAAGAATCGGAATCGATTCAGGAATAGATGAAGGACAATGTTATTTGAAGAAAGTTTTGAAAAAAAAGATGGGTTTTCATAGATTGTTCGACAATTAAGTAAAATTTTGACTTTTTTTGTAAACTTCTAGAAATAAAATAGAATGATGCATCAAGAAATGCAAATTACTATCAATATCTTAAATACAAATAGCATCATGTGATATTAAAAATATTTTCATGCCTTAATGAATATTTAAGCAGTTTTATTACAACAAATATATTAGTTTTACCAAACATATTATATTTTTTTTTCTTATATTGTTTAGGAGTTTTTTTAATATTTATTTTATATATTTATGTAAGCCTATATAAGTAATATATTTATATAATATACTGTTTAAGGTAATGGCAAGAGATTGCACTTTTATCAGTATACTGTACCTGAACCCCTTTTTTTATTTATTTTTATTACAATATCAATAAAGAACATTGTAACAAAGAGACACAATTTTACCTATAAGTAATATAAATAAAAAAACATACCTACCTCTTTGTAATAATGAAACAACCATTTTTTATTAAATGAGTGAATATGTAAACACAAAAATGAAATAACCAATTTTTTTATTAAATGACTACAATATATGTAAACACAAAACGTCACAATAACATTTTTTACATTTTTTGTTCACCTGTCTCTATATCACTTTCTTTCTCCCTGAAACTGCTGGACCGATAATAACGAGACTTTCACTTTCAAATAGATAAAGTAATGAGGAGTAAATAAGGCCACTTTTTTTAGAATTATAATTTATTCTACGCAGACAAAGCCATGAACACAATTTTTAATATTAACAAATAGTAAAAAGAACACATAACTACATAAAACATACGTAGCACCACTTAACCTCAGTATCATTTCAATTTTTGTCATCCCGTACATCCTCCCCAACGTTTCTCCCAGGTGAACGTAAATCAACCGTCTAGACCAACTTTATGAGTTTGCTGATGCACGCACAGTAATATAAGCACTTTATTGTATTGCCCTGTCTTGTCTTAAATGTACATTGGTACAATTGGCCGGAGGTAGTCTAGTTTTTGATCTGATTTTATGATATTATATTTTGGTTAATCAAGTTTTATTAATGTATTTTTGTTTATTGGCTTTCGTATGTGAATGTTTTATGTTGGTATAATAAAATTATATGGTTTGCTTGGTGTGTGAATGTGGACATGTTCTTCCTTCTGGCACTCTATGTCTACTTGTATTATGTGACTATGTGCTACTTAAAATGAAACTGACATTTCAGGAAAAATGTGATTTGATAATTTTCAATTTATTTTTTAGGATTTTTTATTTTAATCTCAGAAAAATAGACTAAATCCTAGAGAAAAATAATCAACTAATTATTCAATATATATTTGATAAACACAATAGTTTAATAGTATATAGTTTACAACTGAGTTTATCAAATATACATTTTTGTTTTTAACATAATATTATAAATATGTACCTTTTTCAACACGCATTACTTTTTGTTTTTAACATGCACATAATAAATTAAATACACCATATACTTATCCCCTATTAGTTTATTAAAGATTGGGTATTAAAAACTTTCTTTTAACTACTTTCTCCTCTATAGGATAAAGTTTTATATTCAATATATCTATACAGAGATATTGCGTATTAGATGGCGAGACTGACTATAATTTTTGTAACAAGAAAATGTTTCTCTGCCTCTGAACACTTGGCTCATTCTTTTTCTGCTAAACGTTGAATGCACTCTCACTCTTCACTTCCAATAATCATGGGAGGTGTGGGTCATCTTCCCGGTTGTCAGAGTTTTTTTTTTGTTTAGATAACTTAGGTTGACCTCTGTCCTCATACATTACCATATGCATTTAGGAAAGTGTAAAAGAAAATTTCTTTTTAAAATTTACTGCTCATATAACCTTCGTATTATACTCTTCTTATTTACTCTACAATTGAGTTTACCTATTGCCATATAAAAACACATAAAAACAAAAATCAAGTCCAAAAAAGTCACCAATAAAACAGACAAAAAAGGGAAAAACAATTTAAAACTAAGCAAATCATACACCCATCGTGGGACAGAATTCACAAATTCCGGGCACACTGCTCGCATAAACATGCTGGACGTCGCAAGGTGTGTTTTATAAAAAATAAAGTGCGATTTATTAAAGGGTGCCCCTTGGAAGGCGGCTCACGTACAAACCGGCCAGATTTCAGTTGCCGCTAAGGTACGCCCCGATATAGTTTACCCTCTTCTCCTCTTATATCTATGATAGTCTTACATGTATTGAAATGATTGCTTTTCGAGCTTTTTTTATTGGCTCGTTTATTTTTTTATGATTTTATTTGGTTTTATTATATTTGCTGTTGTTTTTTGTTGATTATCATTTATTTATTTATTTATGAAGTAGTTACGATATGTCGGCTTAAACCATTAAGTAAGCACTAAACATTGCTCACCAACGAACATTATAAGAATTAGAACAATGGGTTGCAAATAAATAAAGTTGGAGTCTCTGTTTGTAATATTAAAATAATCGTTGTTTACTTAATCCATACACACAGTTCGTTATATTCCAAATTAACATTTTTTTCTAATGTTTGTGTATTTGTTCTGGCTAATTTTTGGAACGTTTAAGCACTTAATTTATAAAATAACAAACTACTTAGGCTGATTTTCTTTTAGATTTATAACTTTTTTACTAGCTTTTTTTACTAAACTCGTCATAGTCGCCACATGCAGTCAGACCTATCTTAATTGCGTCTTAAAGGTATATACCTTATCTCAGGTAAGGTTAAAGGCATATGCCTTTAACCTTAATATCTCTTAATCTTAAAGTCTAGACCGAAAACCAAAATACACTTTAAACCGAACTAAAGCTACAAAAACCACTGAAACCCAAAACCTAGCACTATTCCAACGATCAATCACAAATTTATATATTTTTTCTCATATATTTCATATGTTTTCCACTTTTCTGAAGTCAAGGCGGCGCGTTGTGTGACGGATATCAAAGCTGCATTTTGTCTAAGTTAATAGAGCAGATAAATAAAAAAAAAAGATGTAATCATATCCCTGAGTGGAAATAAAGCTCATAAATAAGGTTTGCACTCAGACGCTGTCCATTGAAACAGAAACCACTAAAATCAATTAAAAACTAAATTTTCAATATATACCATCTATTTTAACAATCCATCACAACATCCCCCAATTTTATATGAACCTACCCACACATAATAACAATTGTTAAAATCAAAATAAAAGTCGAAAGACAAAACTATTCGCAAACATCAGGTGCGTGCCAGATATACGCCTTTGGGAATATTTTAATATACTACGGGCAGACCCTTCGCAATCATTTTATTTTCATACCAACTCTCCGAGGCCCAAAAGGTCTACCTCGTGATTTGCCATTCAGAGTGTGAGACGTGACGGGGCATCAGGTACGAGGATCCATATAAGTCCCAATAAGTTTAAGATAATACGCTTGTTTGGTAGATAAATTGTTGGAATTTCTAGTTATATTATTTTAGAGCCATTTGTGGCCAGTCGTGGCCCAGTGGCACAAGCGTAAACGACTGGTTGTGGGTTCGATTCCAACTCGAGGAGTGGAAATATTTAATATTTCCATTTTCTTCGGTCTGGTGTCGAGGTAAAGCGCGGCGTTAAGTTCCACCACTTAACATGCAATGCCTCCGAATTCGGCGGAAAGTGGGGAACGGAGTGTCTTAACACTAGGTTACCTCTGTCTATCCTGCTGTGTGCGGGATATAGCGTGAAGCTATTTAATTTTAATTTCATTATTTTAGAGCTCATAGTGGCGCAGTGGACAGCAATTGCAATTGATTATGGGTTCGATTTGCAATTAAAGGAATTAAAGATTAGAAAATTATTTTTATTTGGTACCTACGACAAAGAGAAGCATTGCGTTTCGCCTTTCCGAATAAGTAAAGAACGGATGGTCTTGATACTAGGTTTCCTTTGACTATACCGGAAAGGAAAAAGTGTGCAGGTCTTTATTTAACTAATGCCTCATTTTTAATTTTAATTATTCAGTGAGATTTCAGTACTTTATAGAATAAAAATCTCGTGTATATAAAAAATCGAAGTATCAATGTCTCCGAATTCGGCGAAAAGTGGGGAACGGAGTGTCTTAACACTAGGTTACCTCTGTCTATCCTGCTGTGTGCGGGATACAGCGTGAAGCTAAAAAAAATAACAATCTAACTTTTTCTTATTGTTTATTATTAATTATATATTATTACTTAGTAAAGGTTCATCATTTAATGAATTTACACTAATTGCCATGCCGTTCAAGCTATATCTACTTCCCTATGACTATATTTGAAGTTATTTAAACCAATATACACAGGTGAAGGGCTGCAGTTCTATGCATTACTTAGCATTAATTAAGTTATCTTCAGTTACGTTATGATATTGCCTTAATCTACATCTAAATACAGGGGTGTCATTTTAATAAGATTTTATTTTATTTGAAATATTGAATTTTATTACAGCTAATATTATTTTTAAATTAAACTTGACAAATTTGAATATAACATCTTAAGTTTCATAAGCTTTCTTTCTTATTTAAAGATTCAAAAATACTATATACTTGAGGCCAGACGTGGCGCAGTGGCACAAGCATGTGACTGTAAACGACTGATTCTGGGTTCGATTCCCACTCGAGGAGTGGAAACATTTAATATTTCCATTTTCTTCGCTCTCGCGTCGAGGCTAAAGGGCGGCGTTAAGTTCCGGCAATTAACACGCAATGCCTCCATAGCGGCCAGAGGTCGGTTTCCAAAGGGCACAGGTTCGAGCCCTGTTATTTTCAAAAATTATACGTTTTACAAAAAGGTTTTATTTGTTAACTGTGAATATCAATTTGCTAATAATAAATAAATATTATGTTGTTAACTTAAAAATTAAAATTATTTATTTTAAATGTTATTATTAAATCTTGTCTAAACTAGAACACCATGTATAGTGTACCTTGAACAAGGTGCTTCCCCGAAGGATCTGAATAATTTACTACGAATAACTTCAGAATTAACATTTTTAATCTCCGAGATGTTTGTTGTTTACACAAATTACAAATTCTGTCTTAACGTTCTTATACACACAAGCAGATTGTGATTAACAAGATATGTATCGCCAAATTGTTTACGTAAGCTTTATAAATATTTAAACTTGGATATTCTATTATTTGATCTTTATAGCTTCACGCTGTATCCCGCACACAGCAGGGTAGGCAGAGGGAACCTAGTGTTAAGACACTCCGTTCCCCATTTTCCGCCGAATTCGGAGGCTTGCGTGTTAAGTGGCGGAACTTAACGCCGCGATTTACCTCGACACCAGAGCGAAGAAAATGGAATTATAATTTCCACTCCTCGAGTGGGAATCGAACCCACAACCAGTCGTTTACAGTCACACGCTTGTGCCACTGGGCCACGACTGGCCACTTGATCTTTATAATGGTTCTCTATACGAATATACCAGGAAGACAGCCGTCGTGTAGCGCCCCACTAAGTTTTCAACTACGCGCTAACTCTAAATGGACGACTACTCTGTCACGAATGTAATGACGAAGAAGAAGAAGAATTGTTTTATCAATTACAATACGCAGTGTTCAGCTCTGACGGAAGTATTCAACACGCAATGTCTTTGGATGGAATGTGGAAAACGGATGTAACACTAGGTTCTCTCTGACTACCCTTTCTGGCTATGCAAAAAGCATATAGCTGAAAAATTAATGAAAGTTGGGCTTTAAAAACTGCAAATTTTGAAAGATTTGCAATATGTTTTCTATGGTAGAATTACTGTAAGCATATTGTTATAATTAACTAGATTGCTTTTAGAGATTAAGGGATGTACGAAAAATTCTGGTACGTTTAAATTAAGCTTCTATTATACTCGTACAGTATCTTATGTTTTCAATTTTAAATATATTAATAACACCTTAATTATATCATGATAATTAACATACTAACATATAACGATATAAGAAAATTCTTTACATATTGATACAGAATAGCTAACCTAGTATATTTTATGTTATATTTTTATCATTTTTCTAAACCTTGATGAGATTAACAAATATTTATATTATTTACAATTGGCTAACTAATTGGCCTTGGTCAATGCAAACAAACAAAAAAAAGCATTATTTAGCTGAAAAATAATACATATTGTGGACAATAATACATATATATACATATAGTGGACAAGGCGTGGCGGTGAGTTCCGCCATTCAACATGCAATTATACGAATTCTTGGAACTAAATGATAAAGTGTCTAAATACTAGGTGCTCGCTGACTACCACTATCTACAATCAAACCTTTATAGTTCCATTTTTACCTAAAATTTGACCCTTTTACCTCTTATTTTAATACCAATCTTACTAACAATTTGAAATTTAACGTGATTTTAGAAAAAAATTAAATCTTATTTAAATTTAAGCTTATTTTATAAAGAAGCATTGTAAATACTTTCCGCAGTCATAACGCAGTTCGACAGCATCTGATTGTGAGTTCAATTACGTTCATTCCATCCCTCTGGTACCTAAAACAAAGTACTATATTAAATTCATGTAATAATTCGATTTCGGACGGAAAGTGAAGAACGGAGTGCCTTGACACCAGGTACTCTCTGACCACCTCGCTATGAGGAAAAAATTATCATCTTATATATCATAAGATAATGTTATATTAGAAGATTTTTTTTTCCGCTTTACGCTGTATCCTGCACACAGCAGGGTAGGCAGATGGAACCTAATGTTAAGAAGCAAAAGGGTTAATTCCCTTTTGTTCCCTACTTTCCGCCAAATTCGGAGGCATTGCGTGTTAAGTGACGGAACTTAACGCCGCGCTTTGCCTCGATACCAGAGCGAAGAAAATTGAAATAATAAATATTTCCGCTCCTCGAATGAGCATCGAACGCACAACCAGTCGTTTGCAGTCACACATCTATACCACTGCGCAACGACTGGCCCCAAGATAAGATCTGTGTTTTTTAACAGAGAATGGCTTATACAGTCGGATAATAATACTAACAAATCACAATATATTACTAAACGAAAACAAACAAACCAACTAATAATTTACACCAAAAACCATGAAACACATGAAATAGGACAAAGCACAATTAAACGCATAGAGTTCAGTTAGAAAACGCAGTGACCGCCGCCGCGTCGCGGTACACGCGCCCATTATCGTATTTCAACCAGTCATTTGTACACTGTATCACTCACCTGACCGTGGTGTAATGAATCACCCTGTATATTGCCTGCCGTTTTACTCTGACATGCTGCTAGTTTAACGTTAATAACGATATAGTTTGTTTTAATGTTGTATGCGTATGTATATATTATGTATATTACATAAGTATAAAAAATATAGGAAAATTATGTTAAAATTTTCATAGTAGTTAAATTCGAACCTGTGTCCCTTTGTGGCTATCTTTGGTATGGCCCAGTGGAACAGCGTCTGACTGTGAACGCAATTGGTTGTGGCTTCGATTCCCACTCGAGTCAATATTTATGTTTAAACTACTTTGTCTTTCCTTCCGGTCAAATCTAAATCATTACGTGTTGAGTGCGAATCTTTTAGTTCTCACTCAACACGCAATACTTTGTATATGGGCTGAAAATAGCTATACCATACTCAAAATGCGTGAAGCTGAAATAATAAGAATTGTTCTCTCACACACACTCCCTTTCTGTCTGTCTCTCTTAAACACTATGTCTCATACTCCTAGGCAGCTCTTACTTACGGCTTGACAGAGGGAATCTAATGATAAGACACTCCATTCTCCATTTTCCGCCGAATTCTTGAAGCATTGTGTGTACAAGTGACGAAACTGAACGCCGCGCTTTACCTCGACATCAAAGCGAAAAAAATGAAATATTAAATATTTCAACTCCTCAAGTGGGAATCGAACCTAAAACCAATTACGTTTACAGTCACACTTTGCACCCGCACGATAACTGGCCCTAGAGATCTCCCTTTTACTCCCACACTGTTATTCTACAAAACATATTTATCATAATAGCAAAACCGATGTAGTCTATCAAATTCAATACAACCTTCACACCGTTTGTCATTTTAAAGGGAGACGGGTAATTTCTCGGTGACAAAGCGATTCAAACAGGCGTGCTGCGAATTTGTATGCAAATACGCTTCCGCAGGTGCGCGTGCAAAACGTTGAAATAGAAAACGGGGTAAAAAATGTAGGTACAGGTACGCATTTATTCCCTTTGCATATGCATTTATGCGTTTATAAATAATATAAAAAATGATAAATTAAAGAAAAATTAAGAGATTATATTTTTAAAAATTAAGAGAGTATATTTTAAAGATTGCTTTTTGCAAAAATAGTACAGGAAAGAACTAAAAATAGTATAGAATAGTATAGTATTCAGCAAAATTCTTTTGAATCTTTACTATTACTATTAGTTAAAATTCTGGAATAATATTTCTACCATTTTTATAGCTTCACGCTCTTTTCAGCAGTGCTTCCACACTCCGTTCTCTATATTCACCCGAATTCAAGATATTACGAAACGACAAGCGGATTTCTAGTCCACGAAATCTTCAGCAAATGGGTGTAATTAAAATAACTTAATTATAATTAAAAAAGACATTTAGAAAACGTATAAAAATTTGAACGCATCGTAGCGCAATGGGACAGCGTCTGAGTGTAGTCGCGATTGGTTGTTGGTTCGATTCACTCTTGGAAGAAAGATTAAAAATATAATTATTTTAATTTCTCTGCTCTGATGAAGAGAAAGCGGTAGCGTTAAGATCCGTCACTCATTTTAAAGTGGGGAGCAAAGTGTTTTAACACTAAATCCTTATAGAACAGGACACGGCGAGACAATCTCATGCTTTGCCACTTTATTCTCCACTTTCCGATAAATATTTAGACATTGCGAGTTGATATTCAGTGAAAGTAAAAAACTGAAACTATACTAGATTTTCTCACTGACTCACTGACTCAAAATATAGAAGATAGGCAAAAATAAAAAGAAATTAAACATTTAATTAAGACCAAACAAACATTAGCAGTACTAGTGTTTGCTATTTACCAACACTTAACATTTAACGCTACGATAAGAAAGTCGATAAAAATTCTAAACGTTTACAGTCATTTAATTTTATGTTGAATCCTGTATTGGGTATTCGAGCTATGCATTTGATTATGTCAAAGTAGTCATCGGGAGCCATCAGTGAATACAAATTCCTTGGAAGTTCGGACAAGATAACTGCCGAAGTGTTGCGAAATAACATAAAAAGTACTGAAACTGCTATCAAGGTGGACTCATTTGTAGGGATGGGGGGTTGTAATACGATAGACTTATATTTTTACTGAAGTATTTATTGATGATGAAACAATTTAATGTTTGAAATGATTGAAAGTGGGGAACGGAGTGCCTTAACACTAGGTTCCCTCTGCCTACCCTGCTGTGTGCGGGATACAGCGTGAGGCTAAAAAAAATTATTTTAATGTCACAATTATTAAATACTTTTAGTTTCATTTAAAAAAAACAATACATAAGAAAAATGATAAATTTGTTCGTTTACACAGATGAACTTATATCTAAGGTTACATAAGATCTCTCTAGAAGAGATCTCTTCCAATCAATCTGTGGAGATGTATGACTAAGAAGTAATACATACAAAC
Source organism: Dryas iulia moderata (assembly GCA_019049465.1). Lineage (NCBI taxonomy): Eukaryota > Metazoa > Arthropoda > Insecta > Lepidoptera > Nymphalidae > Dryas > Dryas iulia. The sequence continues at coordinate 15,613,809 of CM032424.1, read as the reverse complement.
TTCATTCATATATTACCTTACCTTTAGTATTATTGAATATCTGCATTAAACACCAAGATTTTTCTAGCTTCAAAACAATTCATTTACTCTCAGACTTAATTATCACCATATAGGCCCAGTGGCACAAGCGTGTGACTGTAAACGACTGGTTGTGGGTTCGATTCCTACTCGAGGAGTGGAAATTATATTTCCATTTTCTTCGCTCTGGTGTCGAGGTAAAGCGCGGCGTTAAGTTCCGCCTCTTAACACGCAAACCTCCGAATTCGGCGGAAAGTGGGGAACGGAGTGTCTTAACACTAGGTTCCCTCTGCCTACCCTGCTGTGTGCGGGATACAGCGTGAAGGATAGTATATCATAACCGGGAATAGAACCCGCTACAAGCACCTCACAAGTACTTCCTACACCATAATTACCTACAATAAAACTATATTTACTAAGTATCGATATATATCTTTAGGCATCCCTAGTATGAAACGGAAGACAGTGAAAGTGAATTCTTTTCACCTGATAGAACGGTTATTAGCCAATCCAATACCCATTGCCGTCCTAATAGAGGTATAATAAAAGGGTCCTCTGTATTTTTTTCGTTTATTTGACGAAAAGATAAAAAAATTCGCCTTCGATTTGTTAGAATGGCTCCGAGAACTTTTCTATAACTTAACTTATTATATTATGTTGGAATGAGATTACATTTGTTAAGTGAAGAAGGGAAAATATATATAAAATCGTATTGTTTTTAAACATAGCAAAGCTTTACGCAAAGAGATCTTAGTGTCAGGACACTCCGTTCTTTACTTTCTTTGACTGATTTTAGTGATTCGACACATTGCAAATATAATATTTCGCCTTAGTCGAACTCGAACTAACAACCAATCGTGCTTACAATCAGATGTATTGCCACTGCGCTACGACAGCCTCAAGGCATTATAAGGCCTTAGGTCAAAAGTTCAAAATGAGCCTTAGGTCATAAGTTCAAGTTGTGTCAAACAAAAACGTATAATTTGTCAAAGTCTTTGTAAATCTACGGTCAAAAAACTTTAAAGCTTTTAAGTTAACATTTTCTTTTTTAAAGATTAAAAATCTAGAATTAATTTATATTTTATTTTAAAAATGATCCTTTCTTTATATGAAACATAAAAAAGCTATTTTACGCTTTTTGCCTCATAGGGTGATCAGAGAAAACCTAGTGTCAAAACACTCCATCCTACGCTTTTCGTTGATTTTAACAAGACTACTTTGTTATAGCTTCACGCTGTATCCCGCACACAGCAGGGTAGGCAGAGGGAACCTAGTGTTAAGACACTCCGTTGCCCACTTTCCGCCGAATTTGGAGGCATTGCTTGTTAAATGGCGGAACGAAGAAATAGAAAATATGAAATATTTCCACTCCTCGTGTGGGAATCGAACCCACAACAAGTCGTTCACAGTCACACGCTTGTGCCACTGTGCCACGACTGGCCCCCACTGGCAAGAATACTATTAGTAAATAAAAAAATTATGTCATCGTAATCAATGATTCATATTACAATTAAATCACACATAAAATTTTAATTTAAAATCACAATTCAGAATTTAATTACAGTTAAAAACTAATCTGAATTCAATAATACAGGAAATAACTTACATATTTTATGAATATAACGATAACTGTTATGAATATTTTAATTATGACATCAGTACTTCTTTGTACCATTATTTTTACTATGTGTAATTTTTGAATGTGACTTCTTGAATGTGAAATCAAAGTCAAAGTCAAATAATTTTATTCAAAATAAGAAGTTACAAGCTTCATTTTTTGAACGTCAAATAGTTCACCACCGGTTCACTAAATTTAATGCCTCAGACCTGAGAAGAACCGGCGCAAGAAACTCAGCGGGAATATTTTGTACATAGGGGAGAGTTGCTATGATTGGACCACTTAACTTTGTCGCATTATATCTCATGCAATATCACCGATAAATAAAAACCGATTGCTGGACAGTAAAGCTATTTATGTAAATTAATGATATATAAATTATTAATGATGATAGTTGCGATGTTTTAAAGGTATAGTAAAGAAACTCTTCAATGAAAAGTTGCTTTCATTGGACCACCGTTACCTTGAATGGACCACTAAGTTGCCATGATTGGACTTAGTAGAGTAAGTAGTATCGGTTCAATTAAGGTGACTCAAATGAAACACAAAATAAGAATTACTTTATTCAAAAGTTTTTATAATAATAACAATAATCACAGTAAAACATTTTATTGTCTCTAAGGGGCCTCTACGTGTTGGACCTGTGTCCCCACGCAAGCCTTCCAAAGGACCGGGTTCTTTTGAACCCGAGAACTTTATTGAGAGATACATAATAATCATAAATGATTGCATAATTTTAATATAAATTTATTATTTATTGGTTCTTTTTAATGTGGCTTTTGGAACGCCATAGATTCGACTTGCTTCATTTAATCCAATATTTTTTTTTCTCAAAGATTCTATAGCGAGTTTCATGCTTGTTTCATTTCAAGAACAATATTTTCTTTTGTTTTTCTCTGTTGACATTCTGTAACATAGAAATAAAATGTAGTTACAGTAAAAAGGTATATATGTATATGTATGCATATATAAAAAGAAACAGTCGTATAACTTTGTTTATTAACTTTAATATTACATTTGCAATATCAATTATATTATAATAGTTAAACATATATTATAATATATTATAATAGTCAAACAGATAAAATTATTTGTTAGTATTATACTAAGTGAAAATAAGTGAATGACTTCTAAGTTTCTTTGATTGGACCAGTCCAATGATGGCGTCACCATTGTGGTCCATTGATGGCAACAAGGTACAGGTAACAGAATGAAAGCGGAAATCAAATAACGTGCAAAATTATGTTAAAATTTTATACTCTCTGTAAGCGTAGATATATTTACTATTCTGATTTACTTTAATAATACAAAAAGAATTATTACAATACTACTTACATCAGTTTGTAGATGACTCTATTTTTATATCACGGTCTCCGCTAACACAGGTGCATACTTCACTACTTGCAACGCGTTGCGAGCAAACTGAGGTTTGGTAGGGGGATATCGGGCGCGGCACTGTTGCCAAACAACGTTTTAAACTCCTTGTGACAATCATAGTTTTCGAAATAATTAGGTGGTCCAATGAAAGAGCCGGTCCAATGATCGCAACTCTCCCCTAATATGTTAAGCATTTAGGTAGCCATGTTTTGTTTAGAACTTCAAGCCTTATCCCGCATAGCCTGCTTGCGAATAGGTTCTCTCTGCCTACCTGGCTGCCTGCGGGATAAAATCTGAAACCCTAGTATTGTGACAATACGTTGTGCGCCTACCACCCAAATTTGAGACATTGTGTATGGAGAAAAAGTATATACGAGTACATTACAGTACATAACACCGTATTGCTATTATTCTGATAATATAATATACCCCTACCCAATTATAAAGAAAATATACGTTTTCCAAATGTCTTTTTCAATTTCATAAGTGTGTGAATATCACTTTAAAAATATTAAAAGTATTTAATAAATATCAATCTCTCTTGCTAAACGATTGTTCGTAGAATAATCTTTGGGTAGCAGAAATTTGTAAAAATCTCTCTACAGAGATGCTAACAACACAAATAAGTTGTAATAAAACGTATAAGAATTTCGACGTAGCTAATAGTAGAACGCAGGGCTTAGTGGTCAGAGCACCTGAACGGTTTTCAGGAGGCGCAGGTTCGTATCCCGCTGCGTTCAAATTTTTATACGTTATCTAAATGTATTTTTTATAATATTTAAGATTAACCCTGTCCTGGTAGGAAGATGAAATTATTTAACTATAATCTACATAATAACATTATAGGTTACGAACCTATCTAAGAGGACAATCCCTCCGACTGTTTTAGTGTACTTGAAGGTTTTTCTGCTTGGAGTAAGCCTTGTATAATATTTTTATACGGTAGCATACATCACATAATAAAACATTTTTTATTGAACAAGGTAAAAGAATTATGCAAATACCGTGACGTTTGAACTTCAATAAAGGATGTTCGTTTTTTTAAGGTTCATCTTCACGCTTTTTCTCTAACATTATATGACATGACTTAAAAAAACACTCATATATTTTCTTTGAAAATGAAGCAACATGTAAAAAGGAACCATATATTAGAAAAATACATTATAATATTTACATATTAGAAGCGTTACAAAATTATTTCTCCTGAAAAAATGTCTGAAAACCAAATACATTCTCCCTACGCCGTCATCTGCGCGTGATAGTTCCCGTTAATATTACAGGTGCGCTTGATCTATGGACCGAACGTGTGTGGGTGGTGCAAGTTGGGTACTTATAGCTTTATTCTAGTTAAGATTCGATTTAGCTAGCTTTGTTAGAGAAAACCGTGATCGAGATATTACATGTTGAGAGGCCACACCAAAGGCAAGACATTGCGTGCTGTTTAACTTAATGCCTGGTTTTGTTTAACCAAAGGGGGGAAAGGAAAAAAAATTAAATTTAATCATTTTTTTCAAGTGGGAAAGATATTATCGCAACAACTCCAAATATAAAGAAGTAGAGTGACCATTATCTGGTTGACTGAACTCCGCTCGTCATTTCTTTATGATTATTTGTATTTTTCTGTATTCATATTTATAGTTAGATAATGATAAAACATATAACACACAATTATAAAAATATATTGTCAATTAAAACAAAAAAAAAATAAAAAATAATAATCAAAAAAGTTATCTGGATTCCAAGCAGTTAAGTAGAACAAGAAATTCCCAGGAACAATTGCTTTCTTATATCTGTCTTTTTAAGATTATTCAACCCGCTCTTAAATTCAACCTTGTACCACAACACACACAGTAGACGTGTTGCGAAAGAACATCGAAATATTTGTTAAAACAAGTCGTCTCGAACGCTTATTGGCGCAGCGTCGTCGGCGACCGTGTTGCGTGATATATGAATTTCAATAACTTTATTTTAATGTTAGTATGAAGAAATATTTAGAAGATATTTCAAAAGTTTAAGACACTACACTACAAACTAAATATTTTACCATTTCTGAAGCGTTACTCTCATTCTTAGGATATGCACGGCATTTTCAGAAAATCTCTTAAAATTTGAACGCAGCGGGATCCTAACCCGAACTCCTCTTGGATTTCCACAAAATAGAACACATGGCTTAGTGGCCAAAATGCCTGAATGGTTTCCAAGAGGTGTGGGTTTCAATCCCGCCGTGTTTAAATTTTTATACTTTCTATAATAATGCTATACACTACAAACTAGATTTATATGACTTGGCCTAAATATATAAAGAAGAATTGTGCTTTACAATTACTTTTACCATTTTTCTGTTTGTTGAAATAATTTTATTTTCAACTTCACGCTTTGTAGGATAGTAAGAACGAACCTTCGCCGGAATTTTCGCTCTTTAATCAAGACTACTTGCTGAGTGGCAAAATTAAACTCCGCGCTTTCCCTTATACAAGCAGGAATATCCTGATACCAAGTAGGCAGCAAGAACCTAGTGCCAAGACACTCCGTTTTTATTTTTATTTTAGTACTATCAAAACATAATATATAAAGTATAATATAAAACATAATAAAATAGTACAGAATACCTATAAACGCCATTCGGCTACAAACGCTAATATCCGAGGTATCGTTTTCGCGTTATCTCCGAAACGCGTTTTTTACGATACTTAGCAAAGTTTTTTCCTGTTAACGGCACCAAGTTAAAAAATTTCCTGTCATTAAACGATTCTTAACTGTTCCTGCGAAGAAAAAGTGGCAACAATCTAAAATACGTAGAATTCGTTCGAGGGGAGAGTTTTGACATCTGTTTTTAAAAAAAAGCAGTTTTGCTACTTTGCTACTAACATTTTATAGAAAGACTAGTTTTTAGTAATAAACTTTTCTGCTAAAATACTCATCTCCCTGAACATCTTATGTTAAGGCATAATTTTCTTTTATCTTATAGTACGTATAGCTTCATTATTATAGTTTTACATAAAGTGTTCTAAATTTCAATATTAATTACAGCCTGAGTCAAATGATATAAAAGTTTCATTTTAATCCTTTCAGTAATTCTGAAGACATATGTGTACATACATTTTTCTTCTAAGAAAAAATACAGAGGACATAAACATCAAACACTCCACTTCTATTATTATATATAAGAAAATAACTTAAATATAATGATTCTCTCAAGTGGGAATTAAACCCACTAGCATCGCGTTTATCGTCAAACGTTATCCCACTGCGCCGCAATAAACTTTACAATACAAATAATATAGGTACAAAGTATATATATTTTATAGAAAAATCTTATCAACCCATTAGAAAAATTGCGTTACCTAAAGCCAAAGGAAAGCTAAAGGTGCACAACAACACGTAAGTAATAATAGTGCATTAACACCTCGTATCAAAGCGTCTTTGAAGTCGCTGATGTAATCTCACTCTTATATTTCTTCGTTCGTAATGCTCTAGCACTGAAGTGTACTCCACTTGGAACTTAGGAAAATGAAATAATGAAATGATTTATACAATATATATGTGGCCAGTCGTGGCCCAGTGGCACAAGCGTGTGACTGTAAGCGACTGGTTGTGGGTTCGATTCCCACTCGAGGAGTGAAAATATTTAATATTTCTATTTCCTTCGCTATGGTGTCGAGGTAAAACGCGGCGTTAAGTTCCGCCACTTAAGCATAGCATGTTAGTTAAAGAGAGCTTAGTGACAAAACACTATGCTAGTCACGTGACACAGAGGCTAAGTTCAACATACTTCTTTAAAAGATAATTTATTTATTACATGACTTTCCCTGTAGCATGTATTTTAGTAAGGTAGAATTGCACTTTTATGTCAGGAAGGAGTTTATGAAGCTTATAACACTGGATTACCTTTTTAGTAGAAATAATTTTACAATTCATCAGCACGTTATATTTATATCGACCCACTCAGAACGCACGTGTCAAAATAACTGGTTCAGAATTTAGGAGTGTCTGGTTGGCATAAATCAATAAGGTCACTAAATTTCATCACTTAATATAATCAAGACGATGTCATCGTCATTTGGAACTTAATAGATGGTATAAGGTAGGTGTGAATTCAAATTCTACTTCACCTACTTTTATATATTTAATCATTTTTTTATATTGTTTTTATTCATAAATCCTAACACATCTAATTTTAATTACAAATAATAACCGTTGTAAATAAACAATTAAACCTTTATACTGTTTTAAATGCAATTAAGAATAAAATAACCTCATAATAACTTATCCTAATAAAAAAAATACGATAAAAAAGGCAATATTCGAATAATTCATAAACTTACAAATAACTAAATAATAAATATTTAAAGTAGAGCAACCTTACACCATTCGCACAGGACTGTTTCCACAATGGAGCTTTTTCTGTCTTTTGTGCCGTTTCCTTTGATTAACTTTGATGTAGGTGAGTACACTAATGGATTGTACTCTGAAAGGCTTTACCTGAATGAGTTGTCTTCATCTGGGCTGGCATCTTTGTACTGTGCTTAGTGTAATTGAACACTTTCTGTCTAGAAATCTAGACTAAGCTTTTGCTAATTAATGAAAAGAAAAATTATTTTGATTTTAGTTGAAAATTTACGTATGTATATATGTAGTTTAACTGAACATAATGTATTTTTAATAGATTAATTTCATAAAGTAATTGGGATATTTAAATTTTTGTAAAGAAATTTAATTTAAGAGTGTAATCTTGGGTAGCAATGTTAAAATTTAATTGTCATTATTTATATGAACTTCTTGAAGTAAATTTATATTTAGTTTATAGAAGAAAAAATAATTACTTATACTATACTGAGTTCTACAGAAAGCTATAATGTATGATTCATATTAGTTATCATTTAATTTTCAATTGATTTTCATGAATATCTATAAAATTGCTATAAGCCAACAAAAATAATTTGCATTATCTTATTTAGTCAAAAAAGACCTTTGTAATTTTAAAGGAGTCAAGAGTCTATTATTCCAATTATAATAATAATAAACTACCAAAATTATAAAGGATGCCAGTCCAGGATTTGGGGCCAGTCGTGGCGGAGTGGCACGAACGTGTGACTGTAAACGACTGGTTGTGGGGTCGATTCCCACTCGAGGAGTGGAAATATTTAATATTTCCATTACTTTCTCTCTGGTATCAGAGGCAAAGCGCGGCATTAAGTTCTGCCGCTTAACACGCAATGCCTACGAATTCGGTGCAAAGTGGGTAACGGAGTGTCTAAACACATGTTTCCTCTGCCTACCCTGCTGTGTGCGGCATACAGCATGATGGTAAAAAAATAATATAAAAGATAATAAAAAAATGAAACAAAACATTGGGATCAAAGAAACATATTTACTAGCCTATCTATTTGCAAGTCCAACAAGTGAATTAGACTAGATTATTGAACGGATGGGAGGTGAGCGCCTTGGGGTTGGAAACCGTTTTCGTTGGCGATGTAGCTGACGGAGTAGACCACACCGTCGTCACCGAGGTAAGAGAAGGAGCCACGGACCTCGATGGCCTCGTTTTCACTGCCAACGTTCTTGAGGACAGCCTGCTCTGACGCGGACTTGCCGTCGCTGCTTTCATATCTGGGGATGAATTTTATTGTTAAAATTTGTTGTAAATTGGTAATTTGAATGAATAATTTGAATATGTTTTTTTTAATATTATCAAATAACATAAATTGATTTTAGTTGCTTTTAGGCTAATGATTGCTTAATTACGTGGTGAGGTAAAGACAGAATCTGAGACGGTGGAGCATTAATGAGCCTTTTAGAGGGACTGTGCCTACACTTGGGCCACAGGTTTGAGACCTGAGCACTCAGGTTAATTCTCTTTTAATTGTGAGCTTAAATTCCACTCAAAATTTTTGTATATCTAAATTTGAAATTATAATCAATAAGTCAAGAGACCTTCTCTAAATGGGTAAAAATATGACAATGGAGTCTATCATATTTTTTTGTATCGTTTAATGATATTCATATGCTTACCCGAAGTTGTATCCTTCAACACCGATGTTGTCGAAGTGTTGGCTGGAGATGACAGCGGATTTGGGGTCCACTACGACGGCGGCGGAGGCCACGGCGACGAAAAGAGCAATTGCGATGAACTGTTGTATGAAAAATATATTATTATAGATTAATTATTATTAACTTGTTAATTGTATTTTCATAGTGATGTGACTTGACACTATTTTTTTTCTGAGTGTCTACTATGCGAGAATAGTATGAATCTGCTAAAAAAAAAACTAAAAAGGTCGATGATGAATTCGGGAGATAAGTAAATATAAAACATAAATAACTATTAATAAAAATGTCATATTTTGAAATTAAAACCCGTTAAAAAAAAGCTTTTTCCGAACATTATCAGCAAACTTATTCGTTGGACATTTAAATTAACCAGCAAAGATAACTAGTCCGCCATTTTAAGTTTTCCGCCATATTGGGTTTAGTATGACGTCCGCTTGACAAATTTATATATATTCATTTCAAATTAAACAAAAGCTTGTAAAAACCACACTAGGTATAAACAATCGTGACATTTTAAGTAACCGTATAAATTTATGACCAACACGTAACAAAAAAGGTAATAAAATAAATTAATTTGCCAAATGCGGATATTTTACGCATACATTAAAGAAATGTCACTAATACTTAACACATCTTGTTAGAATTAATCGATTATCAAAATTTAAATATAGCATATAAATATTACAAATGGATTTTTTGGTTTATTTGGCTGAAAACTAGGTCAAATTATTATTTCAAAATTGAGAATTGTAAGTAATCGTAAGACATTGAACGCTTTGTCTAAGGTATGAGAGTAGAGTAATGTCCACAAGTGGGAATCGAACCGACAAACATCGTGTTTAAAGTCAGACACTGTTCCACTGAGCTATGATGGCCTCAATTTCAATATTTTTTAAGCTTATCTAATATAATAATAGTTTTGATCACTTATTGATATCATTGAGATGTTGGTAATTATGTGACTATTCACGAAAGGAGGGTGATAGTGTACTCGATTTTTTTAACAGGGGAATAATTCGTTTTTCTAGTCTGATATAGTTAGATCCAGCGTTTAACACCTCCATATAACTCCAATGTTATTGGGTAAGTGTGATAAACAGAGGAATGTATTGAATAGAAAGTGGAGAAAGTATAATTGTTATTAAGTTATGTTTTACAATAGCTAATACTATTCCATATTTCTAAGAGAACGAAAAATTAGGAAAGGAAAGAAATATAATACAAAATCAAAAGTTATCTTAAGTTGAAAAAGACATTTAAAGAAAACATATAAGGGGATTCGAACCCGCGCCTCCTGAATATCATCCAGGCGCTTTCACCACTGAGCAACGCGTTTTCTTTAAATGTCTTTTTCAATTTTCCTAAGTGTGGAATAACACTTTAAAAATATCTAAATAAGTTCCAAAAATAGTTACAATTTCCAAATATTATTGAAAATCATTTAAAAATATCACGTTTTAGTACTTAAAAAATCGATTGTGTCCAGTCGTGGCCCAGTGGCACAAGCGTGTGACTGTAAACGACTGGTTGTGGGTTCGATTCCCACTCGAGAAGTGGAAATATTTAATATTTCCATTTTCTTCGCTCTGGTGCCGAATCGAAAGCGCAGGGTTAAGTTCCGCCACTTAACACGCAATGCCTCCGAATTCGGCGGAAAGTGGGGAACGGTGTGTCTTAACACTAGGTTCCCTCTGCCTACCTGCTGTGTGCGGGATACAGCGTGAAGCTAAAAATAATAATAATAATAAAAAAAAATCGATTGTCTCGTATAAAATTGATTATAACTCACGGATTTCATTTTTGCAGATGGTTTTTTTTTGTGTTAGTGGATTGGGCCTCGAAGTCCGTGAGAGGATGTGTTCGACTGTGATTAGAATTTAGATTTTGCGATTTTATATACCACCTCGTGAATACTAGTTTGCATATTGGACGCCTTTGACCGTGTCATATGAGGTGCATTCTATTATTAGGTACGTTTTTTTTAATTTATTTGTTCTAATGTTTAAATATGCATGATTTGCGTGCATTTTCAACAATTATGTATTTTGTTAAATTTTACTTTTTTGCCATAGTTTATGGTCAAATATAATATGTAAATTGACTTTAGTATAGTATTAATTGGTAAGTGGGAAGGAAATGCAGTTATTTTGTTCAAATGGTAATAGTAAATAAAAATTGGATATACGTTTATACAGAGTAAATTCATTTGACTGTTGTTTGATTGTATTTTTCATTTCTCCGCTCTGATGCCAAGCCAAAGCGGAGTCCTGGAACTAGGTTTCACTTTGACTACGACACTTTACGGGCAAAATAAAGTGAAAAGTTTATAAATATTTGTTATGATTATTTATTACACAGTAATGGTTGTATCCTATACAGTAACGTTCATAAGTTTATATAGTGTTTATGAAAGTTCGTTTTTTAGTAATAAATTAATAAATCCGTAGAACAATAACCTCCAGCAGTGGGTAGAACAGTGTAATTTAAAAAGTTAGCCGCCAGCATTTATGATTAAAGACACATAGAAAAAAATATTTAATTGTTAAAGCATACACTTATGTAACAAATAATTATCTAACAAATTTCTTGTTGCAGATTAAGCTATGTGAAACAAAAAATATCTTAAAAATTAATATTTTACTTTTTTGACTTAATTTTCACATGAGTTTCAAGAATGAGTATAATAAATGATAATAAATGAGTTTCAGTTTCTAATCCTATTACAGATTTGGTATCTTTTAAATTATGTAATGTAGGCAGAAAAAGCCTAATCTCATACAAATATTTAACCAGACCAGGAATATATCTAACTATACTTAGGTCGCAAGTCCCATGCTCCGAGCTCTTCAGCATCATCTGCTTGATAATCTGATCTATGGGACTCCTAATGTGATTTTTTCCATAATAAAAAAATAGCTGTAAAATATAGCTGACCTATTTTTCCCCGAGAAAGTTATGTATCCATACTTATATTATAAATGCGAATGTCTGTGTGTTTGTCTGTCACGCTTTCACGGCTAATCTACCGGTCCGATTTGGATGAAATTTAGAATGAAAGTAGTAAAAGTGACTGGGTCTAACATAGGCTACTTAGTTTTTCAAAAATCAACCTCTAAAGGGTTGAAATAGGGGATGAAAGTTTGTATGAAAAATCTACACCGCTTGACCGATTGTAATGAATTTTGGCATATATATAGTTGATAATCTAAGCTTAAACATAGGCTACTTTATTTTTCAAAAATGCGCCCCCGAGATTTGCAAGATAACGAAAAAGTTCATGGGGCGAAGCCGCGAGCGGGCCGCTAGTACTTTATATTTCATTGCATCAATATTATTTAAAATTACGCTAAGTATAGCGTTCTCTTAAAGTATTAAGAGAACAAGTGTAACGGAGTTCCCTTGTTTAAAAAAAAAATCCTGATAAGTCGTGCTTTTCGTAATTCAAATGTGAACTATTGTTTAGGCAGAATTGCGATAACTACAACAAATTATATTTAAAAATAACAATAAAAAACAACAAAATATTTAAAAACAAAATTATAAGTAAAATAAATACATTATAATAGACTATACACTATATAGACTCATGCTTGTTTACTCAATTTTTAAATTCAAGAGTCAATTCAATTATTACTCATCGTTTATTACTGGACTTGGATACAATAAGTACTACAGGTTTTCGGTACTTTTATCTTTAGGCAGAGAGACCTTTTTGTTATGATTTACATAGATAATAGTGATAAATAAATAGAATTTAAGGCCTAGTGGCGTAGTGCAACATTGACTGATTATAATAGCGAATGGTCGGAAGTTCGAATAATGATTATGTTTAAATTATTTATATTTCTTCACTCTTGAATGGTAAAGCGCCTCGATACTTTCTACCAATCAACAGGCAACGTCTAATTTCACGCTAGATAGAAAACAGAGTGTCTCGACACTAGGTTCTCTCTGACTTCTACTTTGAAGGAACTGGTACAAAAACTACAATAAAATAAAAATATTATTGTAGCCGATAAAACTGACCATCTAAGACCATTGCATTCACCCAGACCTTCAAAAATCGCCTCGATGACGTGTGATTATTTTAACATATGCATATATTTATGCTTTTGAGCAATAAATCATATTGATCCTCATTTGTAACTCAAATATAAAGGACATGTTAAGATTTATCGTCAGAATATCATTGAAAATGTGTTAATGATTTACATTTAGATGTCCTTTTTTTAATTTTTTAAGTATAGTTAAGGTTAGAAATCTAAAGAAAACCGGACTCTCTTATGGTATATTTTATAAACTTAGTTAAAGCTTACTTAGTTTTAAGCTCTGAAATTGTGAATGAAAAAAGGAATTTATATATATATATATATATATATATATATATATATATATATATATATATATATATATATATATATATATATAAATATATATACATATACATATATATATATATATATATATATATATATATATATATCTACTATATATACTATACTATCTATATATTATATCTATATATATATATAAAGATTATTTTAAAAACAGGTAATGACCTTATCACTCCGTTCTCTGCCTTCTGCGCATATTATAATAGTTGGATGGCAGAATTTAGCGGCAAACTTCCTCTTTTAACCTTCTTTTGGCAGCTTTCCACCTTTTTACGCACAGCAGGTTAGGCAGACGAAACCTAGGGAACTTAACTTTCCACTTTCCGCCCGAATGAGAAAGCCTTCTTGTTAAATGACAGAATTCAACGCCGCATGCCTCTGTCTGGATTAGAACGGAGAAATAAGAATTATTGAAATACAATTATTCTCTCGAGTAGAAATCGATTTTAAAATCATTTTAAACATTATTTTTTAAATACAATATACTCGTACATAATGTAATCAAACCCATAACCATCGTGGGTACAATCAGACACATAACGACTGTACTAAAATAACGTTATATTTAAAATATTTAAATTGTTTTTTTTAGCTTCACGTTTATCCCGCACACAGCAGGGTAGGCAGAGTGAACCTATGATTTTTTTAAAGGTCAAAATCGACTGTCGTTAAGCAATTGGGATGTACCTATCTAATTAACATATATTGTAAAGGTGAACAAATTGAATAACTTAGTGATTGTTCACTATTTCTTTTTAAATTTCATAGCTTTAAGATTATTGCACAGAACGATGTTATGAAAGAAAATCTGGTGTCAATATACTCCGTTCTCCACTTGCCGTCTAAAATCGAGATATTCCGTGTAAAGTGGCGGGGATCAAAGCCCCTTTGTCCTAAAATGAAAATAATTTAAATAAAATATTTACTTCTAATGGGAATCAAACCCATTACCATAGTGTTTATGGTCACACTATTTCAAGCGCCACGATGGCCTCTAATATTTAATATTGCTTCGTATAAAATTCTTCGAAGTTCAAGATGTATTAATGAGCTTTGAGAGTGTCTTGCAGGTGCGGATTCAAACTTTGCTGCTCACTATATCCATACTTATATTATAAATGGGAAAGTCTGTGTGTTTGTCTGTCACGCTTTCACGGCTAATCTACTGGTCCGATTTGGATGAAATTTAGAATGAATGTAGGAAAAGTGACAGGGTCTAACATAGGCTACTTATATTTCCAAAAATCAACCTCTAAAGGGTTGAAATAGGGGATGAAAGTTTATATGAAAAATCTAAACCGCTTGACCAATTGTAATAAAATTTGGTATAAATATAGTGGATAATCTAAGCTTAAACATAGGCTACTTTATTTTTTAAAAATGCACCCTCTAGGTTTGTAATATAACGAAGTAGTTCACGCGGCGAAGCCGCGAGCGGGCCGCTAGTCTTCTATATTAGAGTTTCAGTAAAGATTTTAAATTGCAATTGTATAAATTAAATTGTAAAAAAAAAAGAAAAAATAAAAGTATAGTTAAGGTTAGAAATATAGATTTTAAAGTTGTAACTCCGCCTACCATTTTTTTAATTTCATTGCTTGCTTTCTCCGCATAACCACGATTGACAGAGAGAATTGAGTATAAGGACACTCCGTTCTCAGCTTTCCTCGAAATTCAGGACATTGAGTCATGTGTGGTGATATTGAATGTCGCCTCTTTAATAGAACAAGAATATGTAAATATGAAAAATATATAATATAACGTCTTCCTGAGTGGGGAACGAACCCACAACCATTGTGATTACAGACAGACGCCGTCACTCGTCTTTGAAAGTACAAAAAAATAAAGTACAAAAAAAAATTAGCAACTCTATAAAGCAGTGTAAAAGAACAAAGTTGAAATTTAGAATCTTTACTGAAAGTCTAATATACGATATATAGAAAGCAGCAAGGTTCGAACCCGCACCTGTAAGACACTCTCAAAGCTCATTAATGCATTTTGAACTTCGAAGAATTTTATACGAAACAATATTAAATATAGAGGCCATCGTGGCGCTTGAAATAGTGTGACCATAAACACTATGGTAATGGGTTTGATTCCCATTAGAAGTAAATATTTTATTTAAATTATTCTCATTTTAGGACAAAGAGGCTTTGAGCTCCGCCACTTAACACGGATTATCTCGATTTCAGACGGCAAGTGGAGAACGGAGTATATTGACACCAGATTCTCTTTCATCACACCGTTCTGCGCAATAATCTTAAACCTAATTTAAAAAGAAATAGTGAACAATCACTAAGTTATTCAATTTGTTCACCTTTACAATATATGTTAATTAGATAGGTACATCCCAATTGCTTAACGACAGTCGATTTTGACCTTTAAAAAAATCATTAACAATATTATAATTTATTTCACTTCTATATACACATAAAAAACTCATATCTATGTATTCGTATCGATTAAATAAATATAAATTTGTTTTAGGGGCCAGTCGTGGCGCAGTGGTACAGGCGTGTGACTGTAAACGACTGGTTGTGGGTTCGAATCGCACTCGAGGAGTGGAAATATTTAATATTTTCATTTTCTTCGCTCTGGTGTTAGAGGCAACGCGCGGCGTTAAGTTCCGCCACTTAACACGCAATGCCTCCGAATTCGGCGGAAAGCGGGGAACAAAGTGTTTTAACACTAGGTTCCCTCTGCCTACCCTGCTGTGTGCGGGGTTAAGCGTGAAGCTAAAAAATTATAATTTAAATATTTTAAATATAAGGTTATTTTAGTACAGTCGTTATGTGTCTGATTATACCCACTATGGTTATGGGTTTGATTACATTATGTATATTGTATTTAAAAAATAATGTTTAAAATGATTTTAAAATCGATTTCTACTCGAGAGAATAATTGTATTTCAATAATTCTTATTTCTCCGTTAATATGCGCAGAAGGCAGAGAACGGAGTGTCTTAATATTATGTTTTATTTTCATACCCTGATATATACATATATGAGGCCTTCATGATACATTGGCTATGGGTTCGATTCCCACTAAGGGAATGATTAATTTTGTATATACAGACATACGAAATATACAAATATAAAAAGAAAATTTAATAAAACATTAGTATTCTTTAAACGGTGCAAAGTGTGTATGTTGTAGTTATGTAACATTAGATGAGCAAATTTATTAGCGCGCCGACCTTGGCATTCACTTTCGAGTTAGGCTTGTGTAACACTACACTCAGTTCTATCGCTTTTCATTATATGAGGAAAATATTTAAGGAAAATGGAGGTAAAATGTTTAAAATTTTATAAGCAAATAATTTATAGAAACAGAGAAATTTTAATAATAATAAAAATGGATATTGGGTCCATCGTGTGACAAGAAAAGAGAGTGGAAGAATGCAGGAAAGAATAGAGAATATTTTTGTTTTTTTTTTTGATTTATGCATCACATTTCATTTGATAAGCTCAATGTCGGATAACTTGTAGTTACTTATAAGAAAACAGCCAAAAACATAATTATGACGTATAATTTTTTTATACGTTCTTTTTCGATTTCCTAAGTGTGAATAACACCTAAAATATTAAAATGTAAGTAAAGTATGACTTTATAGCAATAAATAATGGAAAAAAATATGAAAAGAGCGTCGAACAGCATATTCAATAAGAATCTAGTACACCAAGAGTAAGATTTCCACTTTTTCCCATAAATCAAGTCATAGCAGTGTTGAATGATGGAACTTTGCTTCGTGCTTCTTCTTTCCAAAGACAATATTCAAATTATTTGTATATTTAACATTCAACTTTAACAAAATACAATATTGTTAATCTATAAAAAATGTCCTAAATAAAAAAGGCATTTAAAGAAAACGTATAAAAATTTGAACGCAGCGGGATTCGAACCCGCGCCTACTAATACCGTCCAGGCGCTCCCACCACTGAGCCATGTATCAGGAGGCGCGAGTTCGAATCCCGCTGCGTTCAAATTTTTATACGTTTTCTTTAAATGTCTTTTTCAATTTTCCTAAGTGTAGAATAACACTTTAAAAAATGTTTAAAAAGTGTCCCAAAATAACTAAAAAAAAGTATTACAAAAATAAAATATTAAACAAAAATATAATATCTTAATATATATTAACGTCCTCTATATACCCAACCGTTATACCAATACCGGCTCTACAAAGATGGACTAGCATTATCAGAATGATGAAATCGCTCTATTTTACTATTCATGAATAACAAGCCTCAAATGTCTCACAATTTGGATCGATCGTTATATATAATTTATTATATACCTTGAATATAATGTTGAAGCTTCTTTAAAATATAAGGATAAATTTATTTCCTTGAGATATGATTGCCTACTTTAAGCAGTTTTTTTGGTGTTTAAAGTAGTAAGTAACTTCACAGTAAAGTTGTTGTATATTAGGAGATATATCTGAAGAGAGAAAGGAGGAATTTCTCTTTTATCACCTTATTTATAACGTAGAATATTTTTTAAGCATAGCATGGTAGTCAGAGAGAACCGTATTATTCAGTCTTTACTTACAGTCTTAGGGGCCAGTCGTGGCGCAGTGGCACTAACGTGTGACTGTAAACGACTGGTTGTGGGTTCGATTCCCACACGAGGAGTATTTCCATTTCCTTCGTTCTGGTGTCGAGGTAAAGCGCGGCGTTAAGTTCCGCCACTTAACAAGCAATGCCTCCGAATTCGGCGGAAAGTGGAGAACGGAGTGTCTTAACACTAGGTTCCCTCTGCCTACCCTGCTGTGTGCGGGATACAGCGAGAAGCTAAAAAAAAAAGACCAAAAAACAACTTAGTCTTTCCGTAACATATATTATATTGCGTGTTGGGTGGTGGAATAACTATAAAAGTGTAAACGTGCCACTTTTATCTTCCAAATACACAATGCTTCAAATTTAGCAAGAAAGTAGAAAATGGAGAATAACGACTCTACATTCTCTCTCATTTCTCCACTATCCAGAGAATAGCTTGAAACTTTTCATAAATATAATTTTAAGGATCTTTCTATTACACTATCAGCAAGATTTACATAAAAAAATAAAATAAAAAAACACACTTTCAATATTAATCGATTATCAAAACATTTAACAAATTCATAAATCAAACACGAGTTCAAAAATAAGAATATAACAACTTAATTATATTATCGAAAGGCGAAGCTTACTTAATGCTTAGCGTTTAGTAATAAGTTGGGGTCACACGAGTGTAATGCGAACTCAAATAAAATATTGTACGTATCTCATTACGTCATTATTAGTTATGGCGAAAGGCTTGTATACTGTGGGCACATCCTTTTACTTCACATCTGTTCCTAAGTTTACCATAATTTCAGTTTAAGTTAACCATTAATTAACCGTCAATAGTAATCTTATTATTTTTATACGGTTTACAGTTTAAAATTCAAGACATCGTGGTACAGTGGACGTCTGACTGTAAAGCGATGGTTGTGCCTTCGATTCCCACTCGAGGAATGATAATATTCGAATTTTCATTTCTTCGCTCTGGTAACAAAAACAATATCAATGTCTCAAATTTTGGTGGAAAGTAGAGGACGGCGTGTTTTAAAACTAAGTCTCTCTGACTACTGCGCTATACAGGAAAAATTATAAAGCCTAAAAAAAATAAACAAGTTTAATTAAAGTTGCCATTACTTAACGATTAATAAAAATACTTTTATTTTTAAACATTCAACAGTTAAAAACTGAGGCTATCGTAGCGCAATGGGACAGCGGCCGACTGTGAGTGCTATTGGTTGAGGGTATGATTTTTACTCGGAGTAATGATTGAATGAATAATATTTAATTATTTCCTTTTTTTATTTTTGTAAATGCATTATTAATATTCATTACTCAACATTCAATATCTCGATTTCGGGCCTACCCGAAATCTCCTAAATATTTTCTAACTCTAGCTACCCTGTAATGCAGGAAAAAAGGTAAACCGCAATAAAGAATAAGCTCTCTCGAGAAGAAGTACCTATTACCGTTGACATTCAAACGTTGTCCCACTGCGCCACGATGGCCTCAGTTCATTGATATATAATTAAAATAGCTAAATTAAATAGCTTCACGCTATATCCCGCACACAGCAGGGTAGGCAGAGGGAACCTAGTGTTAAGACACTCCGTTCCCCACTTTCCGCCGAATTCGGAATTGATATATAATTACATGGCAAATGGTGAATAAAGTGCCTTGTCACTAAAGTGATTTCTCTTTATTGTGTATTCTACAAATGCCGAATTTGCATTTTCAAAATATGTCATTACAAATGCGTAGATATGTAAAGGCTAAAATAAAGGAATTATTTATGAGATTTGATAGTTTCCTGCTATATACTATTCATATCTACTAGTATTTATAAAGATTTTTAGTGTCTTAATTTTTTAAAGGGCTTTGGCCAATACTCATACTGTTATATATTAAAAAATAATAGCAAAAAAGTAAAGAAAAACCTTTTTAGTTTTTTTATCCTTACCAAGGCTAAAAATCCAAGCTCGTCCAAGGACATCCTAATATAATCATAATTTTTTTGTTTTATTATCAAACCCGGACACGTGTGCAAATTTTCAAGCCATGGTGTTAATGAATTGTCATTCAACGTTTCTTTCGTGACGAATTAAAGTTTCGACGTGTTTTCGATTGTTTAGGCCAGCCAAAGAAAACCGAACGCCAAGATCTCTGTTCTGCATTTTACTTCCAAAATTGAAACATTATGTGTCAAGTGGTGGAACTCAACGCTGCAACGCTTTGTACTACCATAACGTAGAAATTACAAATATAATAAATTTAATCCCTCCTTCAAGATAAATATAAAAAAAGTAAACGGACAAATATATTTTTTGGTAAGAAATGATTTTAGTGTTAGAACCTGACAAGTTAGAAGGCGTCCTGTAAAGGTCAAACCAAACATAAAAATACATTTAAAATGAGGTAATTTCTAATCAAGACGCGCATAATACGCCACAGATCGATGGGAATGAGAATTGTGCTTTTAAAAGAAATGCTTACAATCAGTGTTTTTTATAACTTTTGTATATATCCCATAATATTTTTTCAGATTTCGTTATTATACATACGTACATACGTATTTTTGTAATCTAAAGATCATAATACGAACATAACTTTAAATACTATTAAGAAATCTGATTTTGGGCTGCTCCAAAAATTTCAAAACTTGAATATGCCTGTTGCTAAAAAAACTGCTCCCTTCTATAAACTAGATTAGTTTTTTATATAATTTTTCCTTAAATATTGGATAAACCTACAGCTAACGCGTGAACCTTGACATGACCAAACTGTCTTTCAATCACAACAGTTTCAAATTAATAATTTATATAGTAAAAATCATATTAGAACCACTAGCAAAGTAATAACACTAGTAAGTTTCGCTTATAGAATTATGTTACGTTCAATAATTCAGCCTTAAAGGTTCATATGAGTGCATTGTTGATACTGTACTGTGGGTCAAAAGTTTAAATTTGTAACTTATGAGTAATTATAATGGTAACATTATGTAATTTATTGTTAAATGCTGTGAAGATAGAGAAAGATACGAAGTAGTGCTTCGTGTTTTTTAAAAAAAGATAAAATATATTAAAATTGAACTGTAATATTGCGAGCTGATTTTTAAGAGTAAAATAAAATATTTATGCTCCTTTACATCTTTAGAAGTATCTATGGGCTTTATTAATGTAATGTTCCAATTAAAAATAAGCAAAGTTTTATTAAATTTAGTTCAGTAACCTGATTATGAAAGAGCACCAAACAAGCAATTACTAATACACAATCAATATTAGTATAAAATTTAAATAAAAAAATAAATTCTGATGTAATCTTAGTTTACGTCAACCACTCAATAAGTTTTAGAAGACCAAGGATAATGTCATAAAAATTAACATAAGATGAGACTGGCGGAGAAGGCCGTGATGAGATTTGCATACTATATGCCGGAGGTTACCTTTTCACATATAAGAAAAAAAACTTTATATTCATATGTATTGCAATACTATTGATTAATAGTCAAATTTAATATAAAGCAACCTACACATTACGTAAAACCTATTATACTTTTAAATGAGACCAATATTTGTATGGTTTACTTAATAAGACATTTTATGTTCGTAGTGATGCAATGCGATTGAATCCGATTGTAAACGCGAAGGTTGTGGGTTCGATTCCCACGCATTGTCTCTATTTCGGAAAATCAAAAATGGGCAACAAAGTGTCTTATCATTAAGTTCTTTGATCGCTTGCTACTGCTATGTGAAAATAACGTTGCTTTATCAATAAAAGGCAAAAATTATAACATTATTGTTTATTAACAAATATACAAAATCGGGGATCTTATCACAGAATCGCTCGAACGATTGTCACAACAAGAGGGGAAGGGAGGAGTGAAGGGATGAGTATTTTTGGACTAGACAAAGGCTTAAATTACATGGACTTAGAGGGCTTGGGGTAAATGGGCTCCTTGGGGTTGGAAACCGTTCTCGTTGGCGATGTATTGGACGGTGTAGATGACGCCGTCGGGACCGGGGTAGGAGAATTGGCCGCGGACTTCAAGGGCTTCGTTCTCAGATCCGAGGTTCTTCAGTTGTCCGTTTTCGGAGGCAGAGATGCCGTTGGAGGTCTCCACGCTGTTAGGATAAACAGTTTACATTAAAATCATTCAATATATTAGATATTTAAACAATTTTTACATGCCGGAAGAGTGAATATGATCGATAGATCGATACATGTGAAGCTAATATTTAATAGTATTTTAAAAAGCAATTAGATTCAATTCCTGAGTTTTAAATTATACGGTATATATTTTGACCATGAAACTAAACTCATAAAACTTCACCTAAGATTAAAAAGTCAAATTATCATTTTATTATCAGCACAAAATACAAAAAAAATTTAGGCCAAAGCCAAAGCGAAACTGTTAATCAAATCATATTGAATCAATGGATTTTTCTCAACGTACGCATAGTTGTATCCATCTACACCGATGTTGTCGCTTTCGAAGCGAAGGATCTGGGCTTCACCATCGCTGCTTAGGGGAGGAGCGGCGACTGCGGCGGCCACGATCAGAGCGAAGACGATGAACTGTGGAGTGAAAAGAAAGTCATAAATTAACTTCAAAATCCTTTGAATAATCACTTATATGAAAAAGCAACTTCAGCGTTTTTCCTGGATAGCGTAGTCAGAAAAGACCTAGTGTCAAGACACTCAGTCCTTCAATTTCAGGCCGAAATCCAGTTGAAATCACCAGAAGTTGTCTTAGGTACCGGAATAAGAAATGAAAATGTAACTAAAATCATTCCCTGAGTGGGAATCGAATTCACAACCATCGTTTTACAGTCAGACTCAATCCCACTGTACCACGACGGTATCACTTATATAATATATATAACAAAATACACACCGATTTCATTTTGGAAGGTTTTGTTGTGTGATATTGCAATGCAATCGAGCGAATGATGCTCCTCCTTTGCTGTATCTGGTATTTATACTGGCAGCGAGAGCGAAGCAAGGACGCGTTGTGACATTTGAACTTAGAGACGTCTTCGGTCAGAGATCTTCTTTAGCCAAAGGTTCTTTGATGTCCGGTTCTGATCTAGTGTTTAGCATTTGAAGGATAAATACTTGTTTATTAATTTGTTTAAGTTATTATTTTGATTGTGTTTTTCAATTTTTTTTTTGTAAGTTTTACACGTGGACACGTGGGTAACGGTAGATGTTCCTGTTTTTCTCAGAAACACATATTTTCTTTATTTTATTTTTTTCAGTTTTTTTTGTTTGTTGACCAATATATAACAAATATGTACATTATCCTTTTTTCTGTCGCTTTAAGTTCAACGGAAACCTCATAGGTTTATCTGGGTATAAAGAGTCATTTAATTTATGTAAAAAATGTTTTTTAAACGTCATTATTTTATAGTAAAATCTGGTAAGTAAAATAAGACTTTATTATGTATATCATTTTATTTTGAGGTTCCAGTGACGCTTCTGATGGTGATAGGTTCGATTTCCATTTGAGGGATGATTATATAATATTTCCATTTCTTCGCTTTTATACCTTAGACAAAGCATTGTTTCCCGCAACTTGAAGTGTCTTAATTCTCTCACTAGCCTACTATAAAAAAAGCCGAAAGTTTATTATTCTTAGTTACGTATCCCATACCAAAATTGAATATAACAAAATATTTTTTTCTTTTTGTTATTCAAAGCTGCATAGCAATTATAAGCAAACACCTTTCACTAGGTGATAGGTTGCACTCCGTACGATTACCTTTAAATTTGATTTAACATATAAAATACACTTTGACCCACATCCACGCTGGCAACATTTACGTTTGAACACTAAATAATACGTTTTCATATTAACCTTATATGTACGTTAATTTAACGTTAAATCTGTTAAATTGGTATTTTGCCTCAAATAGAAGCTTTTAATAATTTAGCCTAAGGTACTTTAGTAATTAGGTCAGGTGTTTTAGAAGCGGAGTGTCTGAACACTAGATTCACTCTGCCCATCCTGCTATGCGGGATAGGACGTGCTGCTAAAAAAATATTGCCATCCAACGTATAAGCTTTTTGACATATATTGTAAATACTGATAAGGGCAGGACAGTTTTTTTGGCAACTTCACGCTTTTTCCCGCAATGAACGCTAGTCAGGAAGAACCTACTATCAAGACATTCTGTTTTCTACTCTGAATAAGATACATGATTTCTTCATTTAGCTTCACGCTTTGTCCCGCACACAGCAGGGTAGGCAGAGGGAACCTAGTGTTAAAACACTCCATTCGCCGCTTTCCGCCGAATTAGGCGGCATTGCGTGTTAAGTGGCGGAACTTAACGCCGCGCTTTGCCTCGACACCAGAGCGAAGAAAATAGAAATATTAAATATTTCCACTCCTCGAGTGGGAATCGAACCGACAACCAGTCGTCTACAGTCACACGCTTGTGCCACTGGGCCACAACTGGCCCCCAAATATACATGATATAATATAAGATATATACAAATATAAAGAAAACAATAGTTTTTAATTTCACTGCAATTAATGGTGTATAACGTTTACTTTTATATTCGATTTCTATTGTTTTTTCTTTATAATAACTTTTTACAGCATAGAGTAATTTTTTTTATTAGTATTCAATGGAATGGTTAGGCTCCAAAGTTGGTTACATGTAAAATTTGGGTCTAAATTTCTTACCCTAAGGGTACAAAATAGGGGATGATTGCGTATTTACATACTAATTTAACTGAGATATGTGAACACCTCTCATACTTTTAAACATTTTTAAAGTGTTATTCCACACTCAGGTAGACATTTAGAGAAAATGTATTTTTTTTTTTTTTATGGTATAAAGGAGGCAAACGAGCTGAAGGCCCACCTGGTGTTAAGTGGTTACCTTCGCCCATAGACATCAACAACATTAAAGTTATGGATGCGTTGCCAGCCTTAGGAATGTAGGACAGAAGGAGGGAGGAAGGATAGGAATGGTAGGAATAGGGAGATCTGGCTTACATGCCATCGAACCGGAACACATCATAAGATATTTGGCGGTTCGTCTTTGACATGATAGTGGTCGCGAGCCAGTCGGAGAACGAATCTCCTACCACCAAACTACTGGGTTACCCGCCTTTTACGGGACGCTACCCAGCGGCGGGGAGGAATTGTATTCTTAACCCGTCCCCCCACGGGAAATTTATCCCGCTGCGTTCAAAATATTTATACGTTTTCTTTAAATGTCTTTTTCACCTCTCATACTTTTAGTATACTAGGAGTAGTAGTTAATCTCATATTAGTCAGTTTTGTCTCCTTAATTTTTTTGTCAAAAAAAAATTAATATCCTGGTTATTCACGACGGACACATCCGTAATTTTTCGATGAAGTCAGCCAAAAAGTAGATACCGCCTCCATACATGTTAGACTATAATCACGATTAGTTGTGTTTGATTACCACTAAGTGGAATGATCGTTATTTATGGTCAATAAGCCAAAGTATAGTTTGAGTTACTTCACTTGTCCAGCTTTTCCAGAGGTTAGCCTAAAGAATAGACAGATAGAGAAAAAGAGAAATAAATATATATATATATATATATATATATATATATATATATATATATATATATATATATATATATATATATATATATATATATATATATATATATATATATATATATATATATATATATATATATCTATATATATATCTATATATATATATATATATGTATATATATATATATATATACCACACACAGCAGGGTACACAGAGGGGACCTAGTATTAAGATACTCCGTTTCCCACTTTCCGTCGAATTCGGAGGCATTGCGTGTTATGTGGCGGAACTTAACGCTGCGCTTTACCTCGACACCAGAGCGAAGAAAATGGAAATATTAAATGTTTCGACTCCTCGAGTGGGAATCGAACCCACAACCAGTCGTTTACAGTCACACGCTTGTGCCACTGGGCCACGACTGGCTACTAATAAAGCATATTTTGCCAAATTCGTCGCAGCGGCTCATCCATTTTGCCTATTTTGCATTTAAATTTAAACATTTTACTATAAAACCACAAGGTCAATAGATCGATTGGCTTATTACCTAAAAGTTTATAACAGTAGGTGGATAGGTGTGTATTTTAGATTTTTTTATATATAATATTTGTTATATATAATATATTTGATATCAATATTAGTAAAACACTGAGCCAATGAAGCTTAAGTATTCCTTGACGAATATAAGGGCGGTTAGATTTTTTCTTTTTAACCCCTATATAGCAGGATAGGCATAAAGAATCTAGTGTTAAAACACTCTGTTCCCCAGTTTCTGCGGAATTTTTTTAGTTATTACGTGTCGAGTGGCAGAGCTCAACGCCGTGCTTTACCTCGATACCAGAGCGAAGAAAATGAAATATTAAATATACCGGATATAGATATATAATACACGTCACGTTTTAAAATCTGTCGTATTTATAAAACATAAAAAATGTAAAACGTAAGAAGAAACTTCATAGCATTCCATGACTTCACCATGCAGGGACGTGATGCGCTAAGAGAAGAGCTGGGAGCAGTGCGTAAGCGCTCGCCTCCATTATCCGAATTCATGTCGATATAAATTTCCCTATTATTATTTTAGCAGGGTAGGCAGAGGGAACCTAGTGTTAAGACACTCCGTTCCCCACTTTCCGCCTAATTCGGAGGCAACGGGATACAGCGTGAAAAAAAATATAGTTATAAATTACTTAAATTAAAAAGGTCATCAATTAAAATTCAATACAAATCATTATAAAACAAGCAGCAAAAAAAAACAAACGATATGAAGCCTACATCAGAACGCGGTCAACACCTTATTCTATTTACATTTAAAATTGATGTCGAAACTTAAAGAGATTCATACGAAATGAGTTTGTTATTAATAAAGTACCTTCATAAAATAAGTTGAAGGCGCGCCATACGACTGTGACTGTTTGACTTCCCACGTGGTTATCTTTACGTAGTATAAAGCAAAGTCGCTTCCCGCGTCTGTCTGTCTGTATGTATGTACGTTTAGATATTGAAAACTATGCAACGGATTTTGATGTGGTTTCTTTTAATAGATAGAATGATTCAAAAGGAAGGTTTATATAATACATGCACAATACAAAGGAATACAAAGGAATGTAGAAGTGAATGCGAAAGAAGGAAATAATTATAGTCGCGTACTTTACACAAGCGAAGCCGCCAGCGGGTCGCTAGTTGTTAATACATACATATTATACATACGTACATAATACGTCAGTTACAACTTACAATCAATACGTGAGGCCATCATGGTGTAGTGGAATAGTGTCTTTCCGTATACGACACTTGTTAATTCAATTCCCAATCGAGAAACAATTATATTTAAATTACATTAGTACAAATTGAGATAATGATAACAATGACAGATGGTCGTGGGTTCGATTACTACTCAAAGAAATTATTGTCATTTCTCTCCTCTGGTGACAAGAAGAATCAAGCATGGTGTTAAGTTTCACCATTCAAAACGCAGTGTCTCGATTTCAGATGACAGGGAGAGACAGAGTGTCTTAACACTTCATTTTTTCTAACTAGCTTGCTTTGTGGGTAAAAGCGTAATGATGAGAAGATATTATTATATACTTAGGCGTATGACATCTTTAAAGCCATACTCTTCGTTTCCTGTAATTTATTACTATGTTTTAACTACTGGGTAATATTTCTTGTTGCAAATAAATGTAATGTTCAATAAATGAATTATTAGTAATAATACTTAAAGGAAATATAATTAATTATGAAAAGGGCGATAAGTAGTTAAAGAGATTTGGATATTCAACTTTTATCTTATCTTTAATTTTAAGAAATAAAATATTGTTATAAGTCGAATTGTACAAGGAGAAATGTTTTCATTCCCATATTTCATCCGCATAGCTTAGCGGTCAGAATGCTTAGACTGTTTCCAAAAAGTGCAGGTTTCAATCTGGCTTTGTACAAGTTTTTTTACGATACATAAAAGTGGTTTTATATTTCTTAAATGCGTAAAGAACACTTTATAACATGTTAAAAACTGTCAAGGGTTGATTTTTCATGTATAAAACAACTTTTCATACATACTTTCAACCTCTATTTCAACCTTTTAGAGGTTGTTTTTTGCCTATGTCTTGAATGTCTCTTCTCTAGGTCTTGAACTATTTTCATTTTGCATTCCATCCAATTCGGACTGAAAAATTCGCCTCGAAAGCGCAACAGACAGACGGACATTCGTATTTATAATATTAGTATAAATTTACATTTATTTCCTTAGCAAAGTACTGGAGACGATTAACAAACTTACAAGCACATTATAAATTAACATTGAATTTAAATAAAATGTAATTGCTTACTTATATAAATTTAACCCGCGTAATCTTTTAACAGTTGAAGGTTATTTTTGTTATTGAGTTTTATGTAAAAATCATGACGAAAACGTGTTTGTGCGGTCGAGTTATAAGAATTTGCCTTTTTTTTAGCTTCACGCTGTATCCCGCACACAGCAGGATAGGCAGAAGGAACTTAGTGTTAAGCCACTCCGTTCCCCACTTTCTGCCGAATTCGGAAGCTTTGTGTGTTAAGTGGCGGAACTTAACGCCGCGCTTTGCCTCGACACCAGAGCGAAGAAAATGGAAATATTTATTTCCACTCCTCGAGTGGGAATCGAGCCCACAACCAGTCGTTTACAGTCACACTCTTGTGCCACTGCGGCACGACTGGCCCTAAACCATGACCCTAATTATATTTTAATTTGATATCATTTACTTGTTACTTGTCATAGTTTTGTTTCGTTACGTATAAAATGACAAAATCTAATTTAGAATCTATTAAGTTTAACAGTACTCGTATAACAGAATTATTTAGTTTCCACCATCTACCGCGTATAATAGAAATACATCTAGCTTTAAAACACAATAAACACTTTTAGAAAAATTTGACCGCGAGGCCGTCGTAGCGCCGTGGGAGAGCGTTTGAATGTTAACTTAATGGTTGTGGGTTCGATTCTCACTTGGAAAATGATTGTATTAATTTTTTTTTCGCTCTGGTAACAAAGATAAAGCGCGGCGTTGAGCCCGCCACTCAACGCGCAATGTCTTAATTTAGGGCAAAAAATGAAGGACGAAGTATTTTGACACCATGTTCTCTTTGGTTACTCCGCTAGCTTTGGTTGCTTGAAAAGGCGTAAAACTGGAAAATACAAGAATCTCAACGTAGGGGGATTCGAACCCGCTCCTATTGAACACCCCCAAAGAGGTGATTTATTTAACTATCAGTATTTCGTTTTTTTTCTCTATGATTGAGAAAACGTTGTTATAAGGCATTTTTACTATTTAACTGCTTAGAAACATTGTCTATAGCTTTATTTCTGAGTCCATTATGGCGCAGTATGGAACGGAACGGAATGTATACACTGTTGGTTTTGAATTTGATTTTGCTTTGGGGGAATGATTATATTCAAAACCATTTTCATTTCTCGAAAACAATCTCTCGAAAAAAATTCTCGGAATGAAAAATCTTGACGCTCTCTGTATACCCAGAATTACATAAGAGCGTGAAGTACGGAAAAGCGTGAAGCTGTTTCTTGCTTAATCCATACTTATATTATAAATGCGAAAGTCTGAGTGTTTGTCTGTCACGCTTTCACGGCTAATCTACTGGTCCGATTTGGATGAAACTTAGAATGAAAAGAGTAAAAGTTACTGGGTCTAACATAGGCTACTTATTTTTTCAAAAATAAACCTCTAAAAGGTCGAATAATTGAAACGGCTTGAACGATTGTATTAAGTTTTGGCATAAATATAGTTAATAATTCAAGTTTTAACATAGGCTACTTTATTTTCAAAAATGCACCTCTGAGGGTTGCAATACAACGAAACAGTTACATAGATTTCGATTAGTATTCTATGTAATAAAATTTATTTAACATAAAATGTATTTCTGTCATACAAAATAAAGAAATAATATAACCGCCTGCCTAATATAAATCTTTACATAGCACCTAGGTATAAACCTAGAACTTTCATTGATATGAACACTTAAAATATTTTGAAAAGAGATCTAAGGGTATTTGCCTCTAAGCGTGATAAGTAACGGGCTCAGTTCGTCTTTACTGGAATAAGTAAACATCCACCTCTAGTATGACAAAGGCTACCGTTAAGTTTCGCCACGTAAGAATAAAAACTTGAAAACGGAATATCTTGACACTCGTTTTCTCTGACTACTCCAATATGTGGAAAAAAGCGCAAAACTACGACATCCTCGGTCAATCACCACAAATACAAAAAGCCAGTTCAGTTCAGTTCAGTTCTTTAGTTATGGCGAACAAAAGGCCAAATAAATTGGGTTATCGAATTAGGCGTGTAACATAAATGGTATCAATAAACATAAAAATAACAGAATATTATACAAATTTATACATATATATGTATAGCATTAACGTTTTTGGTCAAACAACCTTCGAGATGAAGCAAGACTAAAGGTGAATAAATTTATTGGTTTATAAATGTTAATATTTCTTTCAGTTTGCTCATCTGCCATACGCTTAATATATTATGCCTCGTCTTCAACGCATCGGTTGATAAATCCATACTTATATTATAAATGGGAATGTCTATGGGAATGTCTGTGTGTTTGTCTGTCATGCTTTCACGGCTAATGTACTGGTCCGATTTGGATGAAATTTAGAATGAAAGTAGTAACAATAACTGGGTCTAACATAGGCTACTTTTTTTTCAAAAATCAATCTCTAAAGGGTTAAAATAGGGGATGAAAGTTTGTATGAAAAATCTACACCGCTTGACCGATTGTAATGAATTTTGGCATAAATATAGTTGATAATCCAAGGTTAAACATAGTTTATTTTTCAAAAATCCATCCCCTAGGATTGCTATACACCGCAACATCTATGTATGTAGTTACGCGGCAAAGCCGC
Organism: Dryas iulia moderata; assembly: GCA_019049465.1. NCBI lineage: Eukaryota > Metazoa > Arthropoda > Insecta > Lepidoptera > Nymphalidae > Dryas > Dryas iulia. Next base: position 15,582,871 of record CM032424.1, on the reverse strand, counting down.
GAGCGAGCCGCTAGTAATTTATAATTTGACATTATTTGTATTGGAATTGTCTAACTAAATTAGACATATGATAGAAGATGGTAGTAGATTCTATTTGGTTTAGAGTGAATATGTATCATTTTGTTTTCATTTTCCTGGTTTAGGTTTAAGCGCTTCTCAGTAACCACGGTCAGGCAGTATGATGAAGCTGGGTGCACCTAGCAAAAAAAATACGTAAATACGTTTTTTTTACCTTCACGCTGTATCACACAGCAGGGTAGGCAGAGGGATTTTAGAGTTAAAACACTCCGTTCCTCACTTTCCACCGAATTTGGAGGCATTGCGTGTTAAGTGGCGGAATATTAAATATTTCCACTCCACGAGTGGGAATCGAACCCACAACCAGTCGTTTACAATCACACGTTCGTGCCAATGCGCCACGACCAAAATTTAACTTTTGCTCAATGAGATCAGCAAGCTAACCTAACTGCGCAACAATGGCATATATAATATATGAGTCACCTTAACATATAAATAATACAAGCAAAAAGGCTTAGTATTTTTTTTTATTTTATTTCCCACCTTCCGCACTATTTCGGGACATTGTGTGTTCATTGGAGGAACCTAATAGAAATCAAAGTATTAAAAACTCCAATAAACAAATGAGTGGGAATCGAACCCACCACCATAGATAGCGTTTACAGAGCGATAAAACGTCATTGCATCACAACGATTTCATTATTTTTTTGTGTATATTTACTTATATTTCATAATAATAATGTAAAAACTAATATGGAAAAGTATGTCAATATATTAGTGTGATGAATCATTTCTAAAAGCTTTGTTCCATAACTTTTTCTTAGTAACTTTAAAAAGAAAATTGTTTCACAATTAATTGGAACAAATTATGTTTGAACTTGAGATTTATGCAATAATGTATAACAGGTTCAAGCTGTTCCCAAATAGTAGGGAGAACTTAGGGCCAAGACACTCCATTCTCCACTTTTTAGCATGAAATCGAGACGTTGCGTGTTAAGTAGCAGAATAGACTTTGTATTAGGTACCAGAGTAAATAATTTTACTTATTTTAAATATAATAATTACGTAAAAATTGAAGGGGGCCAGTCGTGGCGCAGTGGCACGAACGTGACTGTAAGCAACTGGTTGTGGGTTCAATTCCCAATCGAGGAGTAGAAAAATTTAATATTTCCATTTCTTCGCTCTGATATCAGAGGTAAAACGCGGCGTTAAGTTCCGCCACTTAACACGCAATGCCTCCGAATTCGGCGGAAAGTGGGGAACGGAGTGTCTTAACACTAGGTTCCCTCTGCCTACCCTGCTGTGTGCGGGATACAGCGTGAAGAAAAAAAAAACAAAAATTGAACCCATAACTGTTCCACTGCACTACGATGACCTCAATAACGCATGCACCTTGAAAATAAGCCTTTTTTTCTCTTATACTGTAATTTAGCCTAACTAGACTAACGAGGAACGGTTAAATAAAAAACATAATTGATAGACCTGTGATTGAAAACATGCTGCAAAACAGACCAAAATTATTCTGACCTTACCTAGACCTAAATAAGGTAATATAATAACATGTTTAATGCATTAAAAAAATCAAGTTCATGTTTTTTACAGTATAATAAGGTAGTTAGAGAGAATCCAAAACCAAAAGTAAAAAATATGATTGTCCCTAAATTGACCAATATCGAAGTATGGAGTATTGCCAAATTATTGTGGATTCCTAATATGGATGAATAAGAATTATTTAGCGTTAAAGCTTACTTAATCAATGAACGTTAAAGCTTACTTAATAAAACTTACTTAATAAATTGGTAGGTTAGTTCACTTTGACGAAGAATTATGACCATGAATTCACTTAATTTTCAAAATTTACCTAATTAATATACAAAAAAAAAATTTATTGTTTTTTTAGCTTCACGCTATATCCCGAATACGCCCGTACAGGGAACCAAGTGTGAAGACACTCCGTTCCCCACTTTCCGCCGCATTCGGCGGCATTGCGTGTTAAATGGCGGAACTTAACGCCGCGTTTGGCCTCGACACCAGAGCGAAGAAAACGAAAATATTAAATATTTCCACTACTCGAGTGGGAATCGAACCCACAACCAGTCGTTTACAGTCACACGCTTGTGCTACTGCGCCACGACTGGCCCCAAGACTATGTCTGTAGTATTTAAGTATTTAAACAAAAAAACCCTAGTTTATCTCTGACTACCCTGCCATTAAAAAAGCTTGAAGTATTTTTGTTATTCTAATTACTTAAGTGTACGAATAACTTTTAAAAACGTTAAAAGTTCCTTGGCTTTATTTAAAAGAATGACAATATTTTGCACGTTATTTATGAATTGTGCGCCCACGCATGTATCTGTATTGTGATCTAAGATGGCACGATTTCCTCACGCAGACGGATTCTCCGCGTGAATCACATTTGCATAACACCCTTCAGATATATTTAAAATAAACAATTAAGGAATAGGCATTTCGTAATGTCATTTTTTTCCTTATGATGACAGTTATTGTAAAAGTTTTCAAGGTTACATACAGTGTTTCATGATTTCGAAGAAAAAATATCGATAGACCTCATGAAGCTATTTTGTTCTTGTTGAAGTGTTATAAAAAAGATATTTTAATTTTTTTTTAGCTTCACACTGTATCCCGCACACAGCAAGGTAGGCAAAGGGAACCTAGTATTAAGACACTCCGTTCCCCACTGAATCATATCTAAATATGATTTTAAAAATATGTTGAAATAGACCAGTAAGCGTATAGGAGCGATTGAGGGGACGCGATTCTGTCGCAGCTAGTTGGAGGTCACTTGTCTTACCCAATTACCAAAAGGCGCGTGTTCGAATCCCTCTATGTCCAAATTTTCTAACGTTTTCTACATATCTTTTTCATGACATAAAACTTAGTCGAACTAAACACAGAGATATTGAGTTCAATTTTTATTTAAAGGGATTTTTTAATTATCACTTGATAATCGTTCAAGACAGGCCAAGATCTTTGAGTAGACTATAAACATTACATATTACAGTACACATTACATTTTATTTTGTTTTATAGCATTACGCTGCATCCCGCACACCGCAGGGTAGGCAGAGGGAACTTAGTGTTAAGACACTCCGTTCCTCACTTTCCGCCGAATTCGGAGGCATTGCGTGTAAAGTGGCAGGCGCTTTACCTCGACATCAGAACGAAGAAAATGTAAATAATAAATATTTCCATTCCTCGAGTGGGAATCGAACCCACAACCAGTCGTTTACACATTTATGCCACTGCGTCACGACAGTCCCTTTGGAGTATTAAATTGTTATAAAAAATATAACTAATTTTATAATATAGAAAACCCACATTGACCTCTAACAGGAATGTTCGTGTAATACCATGAGTAATATTTGAATATACGTATATATAGTTGTCAATATGTCAAGGAGTGAGAACGAATTACTTTTTAAAGAATCTAACCTTTAAAGCTATTGATAATGATGAATAACAACAATTTACACTTGTTGCAGTAATAATCATTTTGTTATAGTGATATTTAAGTGCTACTTCAATAAAAATGCACACATCAAGTAGATGGTATCGTGGTGCCATTATTATATACATTCTTTTTCTTTTTTTTTAACGTCAGGAAACGTCAGGGACGTCCGTTACGGACACCCGCCCGGGGTAGGGCCCCGGGCGCGGTTGTGTGGGACACCGGTTTGGCAAGAAGGTACGCCTCCGTTTACCCACTAAAACCCGACGATGCTCCTCGCCCACCACTAGCCCAGGTCTCGGGTACTGCCCCAATCGTCCGCGGGCCATTATTATATGCCTGTGGTTATATATCCAAAATTCAGCTTTATATCAAATATACATTTTGGGATCTTTTCCGCCATTTAACACGCAATGTTTTCAATTTCGGACGAAAAATAGAGAACAGAGTGTCTCGACACCAGCTTTTTTCTGACTTCCCTGCTGTGCGGGAAAAAGTGAGAAGCTGCAATCTATCAAAGTACATAGAACTATCAAAATACATAGTTGGTCAGGTCATTGTGAATAAGTGACTGGCTGTAATCTCCATTGGTTGTGAATTTGATTAATTATTTATTTTCATTTCTTAGCCCTGGTGAATAAGCCATAAGTTGCCAGTCGTGGCCCAGTGGCACAAGCGTGTGACTGTAAACGACTGGTTGTGGGTTCGATTCCCACTCGCTCCCCACTTCGCTCTGGTGTCGAGGTAGAGCGCGGCGTTAAGTTCCGCCACTTAACACGCAATGCCTCCGAATTAGGCGGAAAGTGGGGAACGAATTGTCTTAACAATAGGTTCCCTCTGCCTACCTTGCTGTGTGCGGGATACAACGTGAAGCTAAAAAAAACAAAAGCCAAAGCAAAACGTTAAAATTCACCATTCAACACACTATATGTCACATTCGGGCGGAGAGTGGAAAACGTAGTGCCTTGACACTAGGCTCTTTTTAATTTGAAAGGCAAATTTAAATAAAGAAAATTTACGTAAAAAAATATATTTAAGATTTCTCCAGTTTCTATTCATTCATTCTCCGTTCGTATTATCGATGAATACATTTTACCAAACCTACGTCACTAATTTACTAGTCAAATAAGCAAGCAAGTTTAAATTTTGCCACGGTCCGAGGTCCACGTCCTTATAGCGTCTGCAGCAAATTAACTGTAACGCTTATTAGTTAAATATATAACTTGTTATGATAAACCACATACAAAATGGGCGTTTCTAATTAAGAATGTGAAGATTTCCTCACAATTTGACACGATTCATGCTTTTTGTGACTTCAATTATATAAGTATAAACAAATGCTGGTATTGTATGGATGTTATAAATTTATATGGCAGTTTTACGCTTAGGTGATTGGGCAGAGAGAATCTAGTGTAAAGATACTCTATTCTCCGGTTTTCACGCATTTTTTTTAAAATTGAGTTTTGCATGGCGGAACTCAACGCTGCGCTTTATCTTACATGGTGACGAGGAAATTAGTCGTTTAAATAAAATGATTCCCCCGAGTGGGAATCAAACCCACAACCAATCGCGTTTACTGTCCGGCATTTTACCAGTGCGCCACCGGCCTCAATGACCGTTCTAATTATTTTATGTAGCTTTACGATATATCCCGTGCAAAGGAAGGAAGGCAAAGGAACCTTATAGTAAGACACTCCGTTCCTCATTTTCCACTGAATTCTGGAGCCTTTACTTGTTAAGTGGTGGAACTCAACGCCGCCCTTTACCTCAACACCAGAGCGAAGGAAATTAATAATTTAATATGTCAATTCCTCAAGTTGGAATCGAACCCACAACCAGTTTACTCACGTTTAATCACGTTCTTTGCCCCTGTGCCACGACAGGCCTGTCGACTGGCCTGACCGCCATTTAGATATCTAAAATTATTCTAAAATTCTTCTAAAAACAATAATATTTTATGCGTAACATGTTTCATTTAAATATCACAGTTTTGCCTGCAGTAAAGGGTAATAATAGCGTCCATTATAAAGCTATCAGTGTGATATAATAATAAAAGAGTATATAAAATATTTTTTTATGCTTTGGAATTAAGACAAGTCTATTACTTTTTTTTAAGTGCGCATGGATTTGTAAATCTATGGATTTAGGTTTTATGCTAACATTTTAAAAGAAATATAAGTAGTAATGATGTATTGCGGTTTGATGACATGTAAGCCAGCTTTCTCCCTAATCCCACCATCCGCATCCTTCCTCACTCCTTCTCTCCTTCACCCTCAAGGCCGGCATCGCATCCACAACTCCTCTGACGTTGTGGATGTCCATGATCGAAAGTAACCACTTATTCCCTTATACAATTAAAAAAACTTAACGCCGCGCTTTACCTTGATACTAGAGCAAAGAAAATAGATATATAAAATATTCCCATCAGCCGAGAGGGAATCGAACCCACATCCAGTCACATTTAAAGTCACACTTTGCCTATAGGCCACGATTGGCCTCGTGGCCTTTAAAAAAAGTTAAAATTACATGAACTTGTTACTATTATTAATACGCGTTGTCTTAGCAACGTGTTTGTTTTTTTAGCTTCACGCTTCATCCCGCACATAGCAGGGTAGGCAGAAGGAACCTAGTGTAATGGCACTCCGTTTCCCACTTTCCACTAAATTCTGGATACATTGCTGGCGGGTGACGGAACTTAACGCCGCGCTTTGCCTCGACGCCAGAGGGAAGGAATAGTAAATACCACTTCATAGCCGCGGCTGACCTCTGCTATTACTGTTTGTTACATTACACAAAAATATATGTCTAACACATGGACTCAGATGTGTCTGACATACATTACTCACGCTCGCTTTTTTTTTGAATTTATGAAAAATATTATTTATCTGTTATAAATTTAAAAAATATTAGTATTCAGCACTTCTTCTTCAATTTCAATAAATTCATTTTTGTACGAATCATTTTTTTTTTAATTTTCCAATAATTAATTTAAAATGTTAAATTCAAAAGAAAAAAATAATTTGAAAAGAAAATAACCGTCTGAATTGAATTGTATCCAGAACCATCAAATACAATCAAATGCCATTGAACTATCGTAACAATTGTAGTCACTACGGCCATTACATAATATGAACTTTGCAAATCAGTTAACTCAGCTGTGAGTGTTCATTTATCATATCGACGTTGTGAATACTTTCGCTAAAATTACAATATATGTATAAGTATATAAAGCCTATAGAATTGTCTAGTACTCGTATGCAATAAATAATATGATTAAAATCATTTTCTCTATTGTGCAATTGCATTAAGCGGGGACTGAATAGTTCGTTAAAGGATTTTTTTGCAACTTTGCAGTTTATTCCGAATAGTGGAGTAGTCCAGAGAGGGTCTAGTGTCATGATTTTCCGGCACTGATTTTTGTTATGCCTGTTCGGTTCCTAGTATTCGGTGAAAATACAAAAGTTAATAAGGCTATTAAATGCAAAAAGACTAAAACAATTTCGTAAACCTAATGTCAAGACATTCTGTTCGCCGAATTCAGACAAAATTGGAAACATTACAACTTAGTGGTAGAACTCATCACTGGGAGAAGTGATAAAATAAAAAGATATTCAATTATTGATTATATTTGAACGATTGACTCTAGATTGCCATCAGACGCATAACCATTACGTTTGCGCTCAGACGCTTTCTCATTGCACCATGATAACCTTAATCGCAAATATTTTGAAAACCAGCCAGCCGGAGTGTTTTGACACTAGCTTCTATCTGCCTACCCTGCTATGTGGAAAAAGTGTCTTGACTTACTTGACTTAGGGTCCTATGTCCCCTAGATGGGGCAGAGGGCGTCCACAGTGCTTCGCCAGCCCAATCGGTTTTGAGCTTCGCGCTTCATCTCACTCCAAACCTTTCCTATTGCCTTCGCTTCTGCAATGACAGTCCGTCGCCAAGTTTGCTTAGGGCGGCCACGTTTTCGTGTAAAGCTGAAAAAAACATCATAGAACAGTGGAAACGCTGACCTGGAGACTAAAACGCTTTTTCCCACCATACCTGGGTCAGTCAGGAAAAACCTAGATATAAGACACTCTGTTTTCCACTTACTGTCTAAAATCGAGACACTAAGTGTAGAGTGGCGCAACCCAACGCCGCACTTCATCCTAGTCCAGTAAACGAGCGAAATGAGAATCGAACCCACAACCAATCGCCTGTTCAAACAAACGCTTTCCCACTGCGCTACTATACCATAAAGCCTATGTATTTACGTCAAAATGCCATACAGATATGAATCTAACTCTAATACAATATTTATGCACTCTTCCAGTGAAAGCTTGACATTTGGTCTTGACGTGTTTAATGCCAAAGGTTTCGTCAGCGTGTCGCAAAATGGCTGCGAACGCTCATCATTCACTCACACGGTGCCTTTTTGGTTATACTCGTACTAATGATAGTAATTAGCTAAATTTGATTGCTAGTTATTACCTTCTGCATTTTTTTAATAAATTTTTAGTGTTAAATTATTACGTGTGGGTAATATGGAATAAATATGTATAAATAGTATAATAAAGTATTGTAAATTAGTATATGTAATCGCGGTAGTTGGGAGTTTGATTGCCACTTAGCTTCACGCTGTAGCTTCACGCTGTATCCCGCACACAGCAGAGTAGGCAGAGGGAACCTAGTGTTAAGACACTCCGTTACCTGCTTAGAAAATGATAAAACAATTATCTTCATTCCTCCGCAGTAGTAAGCAGGACAAAACGTGGCGTTGAGTTTCGTCACAAAATGCTGCGTCTCGAATTCTTGTGAAAAGTGGAGAACAAAGTGTTTAGAGATCAGGTTCTTTCTGCCCTTGAAACTTGCGAGGAAATAATGATGTCTCAATTATTAATAAGAAATTAATTATAAATTCAAATCTAGAGCTAGATGAAAATATTTATAAGAAACTGGTCGAGTAGCTTCACGATTTGTACTATTCGTTTTGATTTCAACTCGACTATGATTATTCGTAGAACGAATACAGAATATGACATGTTAAAAAAAATTATAAAGCTTCACGCTGTATCCCGCACACAGCAGGGTAGGCAGAGGGAACCTAGTGTTAAGACACTCCGTTCCCCACTTTCCGCCGAATTCGGAGGCTTGCGTGTTAAGAGGCGGAACTTAACGCCGTAAACGTATGACATGTTACAAGAATATCTATATCTAAAAAAGTGATTTCCATCTCACATTCAAGATGTTACCAAATAAGTATCTTTATAATAAAGCCTATTTTATCTTACCACCAATATATTGGTTTTATTTAGGTAATGTGAAAATATTTAAATTCAATATTTTTAATGAGTATTTAACCAAGACTATCACGGCATCACGCGCATGCGTGCGAGGAAATATTGATATATTAGTTTCATTTCTTTAATCTGATGTTAGATGAAACACTATATTGAAGTTCCACCATATATAGAGAGCTGAGAGTTTGGACACTAGGTTCCTTATCCACCTATATGCTACGCGGGAAGGTGTATGAAGCTACAAGCCTAAGAAAGCCTAAGAAAGAGATTTCTGTCTCAAATTTGACATGTCATCCAATTAAAGTCTTTATTTTAAAACCAGTCAAACCATTAATAAATTGATCTTATTTAGTGTTAGAATATTTTAATCTAATTATGATCTCAATGAGTATAATTAGCATAGACTATTTATAATCACGGCATCACAAGGATGCGTGCGGGGAAATGATTATACATATTTTATATTATTTCAATTTTTGTGGCCAGTCGTGGCCCAGTGGCACAAGCGTGTGACTGTAAACGACTAGTTGTGGGTTCGATTCCCACTCGAGGTCTGGAAATATTTAATTTCCATTTTCTTCGCTCTGGTGTCGAGGCAAAGCGCGGCGTTAAGTTCCGCCACTTAACACGCAATGCCTCCGAATTCGGCGGAAAGTGCGGAATACGTAATGTCTCAATTTCGGGTGGAAAGTTGAGCAAAATGGCCCTGGTTATCTTAAAGTAAAAGGCGTGAAGCTAAAAAACATTTATGGCTAAAAAGCTAAAAATATCTACACCTAAATAATTGATATCCTTATCATATTCAAGATGACATCGCATAAAAGTATTTATATTAAAACCTGCTTTAATTTACCATCAATACATTGATATCATCCAGTGTATAATAAAGTGTAAAATATTTTAATCTAATTATGATTGTATAACATGTTCCATCTTGATGAGTATAATTAGCATAGGCCATGTACCAGCACGGTATCACGTGCAGTGACAAGGCCTTTTGACGTGATAATTTATGACTTATAATAAAATTATTAAAATATCAGTATTTAAGCTATCTTAGCTTAGTTAGTTGCGACTTCAAATCCGACTTGAAGTAACGTTTCTACTTATTAAAGGTTTAGTATTTTCAATTATATACATTTGTTACTCACACATTTGTTAAAAAAAAATTACAATATCACTTTTACACTCGGGGGAATTATATTTAAATTATATTCGTTTCTCCAATCTGGTAATAAGACAGCATCTAGGAAAAGAAAGAACGGAGTGTTTTGTCACTTGATTTTCTCTTACTATTCAATTGTACGGAAATGCTTGTAGAGAGAAAAGCTTATAGAAATTTGAATTTAAATTACGTGCAAAGCTTTTTATAATTAAAATGATACTGTGTTAGTGAAATGCCACATACTAAGTGAAATTGTGTAAAAAAAAGTTAATGTCACAAGTCAGTCTAGATTTAGCTTATCCGTGCCCATAATGACGGTTCCGCGCCTACTTTGAGTGAGCTAATCGAACCTACTATATCCGTCTTAACAGTTACTTTTCAAACAGAAATAAGATCACTAATATATAATAAATTATTAAAGGCGGCGTTAAGTTCCGCCACTTGCAAGCCTCCGAATTCGGCGAAATGTAGGGAACGGAGTGTCTTAACACTAGGTTCCCTCTGCCTGCCCTGCTGTGTGCGGGATACAGCGTGAAGCCGAAAAAAAAAGAATAATATTAAAAAACCTTTAAATCTTCCTCATACAAAGGTGTATCATAAAAGTCATCAAATCCATTCACTTATAATATTATTAGACTATTTTTATTATAATTAATCAAATGTCAAGAATTACAACAATTTTGAATAATAAATGAATAACGAACTTTAAGAAGATGCTTAATAAAATATTATTTAAATGATGCGGAAACAGAACCAGTTGTAAATAGCTAAATTTTTGATCAAAAATCGTATACGTCATTGTGGGTGCCACCTTATCTACTATATCCCTCAGTCTGGTTCGATGAAGCGCGGCGTTAGACCTTAAAAATAAAACAGAAGTAAACAGTGGAAGAAGCAGCACTTAGCATTACTTTCTTTATGACCTTTTTGTTATATGCAAAGCATTTAATTATTACTTTTTGAATAGAATAAATACCTCCACGTACATGTACATGGGGCCAGTCGTGGCGCAGTGGCACAAACGTGTGACTGTAAACGACTGGTCGTGGGTTCGATACCCACTCGAGGAGTGGAAATATTTAATATTTCCATTTTCTTCCCTCTGGTGTTCAAGTAAAGCGCGGCGTTAAGTTCCACCACCCAATGCCTTTGAATTTGGCGGAAAGTGGGGGAGTGTCTTAATACTAGGTTCCCTCAGCTTACTCTGCTGTGTGCGGTATACAGCGTGAAGCTAAAAAAAACATACATGTATAATTTTTATTTCCGTTTACTTTATATAGATATGATCCGTAAATCCGTTAAATCCCATCGCGGTGCAGTATCGTATCACACGCTGGTTGTGAGCTGGATTCAAATTTCGTGGAAATTATTATATTCCAATTAATTTCATTTCTACCAGTATATAAGTATAACAGAAGACAAAACGTGGTTCTCCCTGACTACTCCGCTGTGCTGAAAAAAAAACCTGGAGCTGCTATTTAATATTGTAAATTCTTTTAAGTTAAAAAAAAGAAAATTTATATTATGTGTATAACTGTTAATAACCTACAATATTCTTTTAACCTCAACCGCCACCTTGAATTGATCTAAAGCTTAATTAATTAGTTATTTTTCTTATTTAAGATGACATTGTCGCGCAGTTGAAACAGGATATACAATGGTACTAGGTTCAAGTTACATTGCAACCGAGAAAAAATACTTTAAAACTTTTTTTTTATAGCTTCACGCTGTATCCCGCACAAAGCAGGGTAGGCAGAGGGAACCTAGTGTTAAGACACTCCGTTCCCCACTTCCGCTGAATTCCGAGGTATTGCATGTTAAGCGGCGGAACTTAACGCCACGCTTTACCTCGACACCAGAGCAAAGAAAATAGAAATATTTAATATTTCCACTCCTCGAGTGGGAATCGAACCCACAACCAGTCGTTTTACAGTCAGACGCTTGTGCCAGTGGGCCACGACTGGCTTAAAACTTACACATTTTGATTATCTGGTTACACAAAATACTGCGTTGATTTCAACATTTCGTGATTCAGAACGTATTAACGTGAACGTCCAAACTTGAAAAGAAGCAAAAAATGATGAACTAAGTCTATTGTCTATCTTCAATAAACTTACTAGACAAATAATGATAAAAATCTCGTCAAGTGTCGAGTCGACATAGTGCTGTCTAAGACACTCCAGTCTCAGATTTCCGCTTAAATTCCATTATGTATTGAGTAGCGGAACTTAACGCCGCGCTATATATAACCCGCAGAGCGGCAAAATTAAAATGACTAAAATATGACACTCCCAAGTGGAAACTGATTAAGCTTTACGTTCATACACTACCCAAAACACCACAACCTTCGAAAATAATCGACTGCATTAAATACTTTTTTTATTGTTCTCATGGACATTAAAAATATATTTTAACTAGCGGTCCGCTCGCGGCTTCGCTGCGTTAACTAAACAGCTGTTCCGTTATATCGCAACACTCGAGAGTGGATTTTTGAAAAATAAACTAGCCTTTGATTAACCTTGGGTTATAACTATATTTATTTCTAAATTCATTCATAAGTTGTTCATATAAACTTTTATCGCCTATTTCAACCCTTTAAAGGTTGATTTTTGGAAAAATAAGTAGCCTATGTTTGACCTAGTAATTTTTACTACCTTCTTTCTAAACTTCATCCAAATCGGACCGGTAGATTAGCCGTGAAAGCGTGACAGATAAACAGACAGACATTCGCATTTATAATAGAAATATGGATATGACCTCTTGAGGAATATGAAATACTGATGATATATGTTACATTAATCAATATCATAGTTTTTTTAATAAATACGCAATAACGAACATAAAGACTCGTCAGTCGTCTGCCTTCAGCGATTACAAGCGTAACGCAAGGTAACATCTGATTATGATAACTTCCTCGTTATCACAGTAAATATTCAATATTAGGCATATTCAATATCAAAACCCATGGTTTACCTTGAGTCCATTTGGGCGCAGTGGGACAAAGAATGGCCGTAAACGCAATGATTGTGGGTTCGATCTTCTTTAAGGGAAAGGGGGGAAATTTAAAATAACTAATGTATAAATATTCCATTCCATTGCCTAAAGAATATTAGAAATAACTCTTTACATAGCAAAATATGGAATAGGCGCATAATGCCAAACTAACGAATTATAGCTAACATAAATATATTGGAGCCATCATTCGCTATTAAGAAATAAAACAAAAAATAAACTTATCCTACTACCTTTATCAATAGGGACCTATATGTACATCACATCTTTTTTATTTTTAGTTTTTTTTTGTTTAGCTTCACGCTGTATCCTGCACACAGCAGGGTAGGCAGAGGGAACCTAGTGTTAAGACACTCCGTTTCCCACTTTCCACCGAATTCGGAGGCTTGTGTGTTAAGTGGTGGAACTTAACGCCGCGCTTTCACAGCAGGGTGCTGTGTGCGGGATACAGCGTGAAGCTAAAAAAAAAATACTAAAATAATTTAAATCTTTAATAGACCATAATCGGTTCAGTAAACCTCACAAATACAAAAACCTTGCCCCATGTTGTAAATAACATAACAGAGCATTCAATCAATGGCGCTCATTACCTCTAACCGCGAACGCGGTACTAAGGATTACGGAATTTATAAAATATCACACATCATTAAGGCTATGCCCGGAAATGCTTTACACGTGTATGTTGAAGTCTATTTTACCTTATATGCTTAAGAAGCATTTTTATTAAGTTAATTGAAACGTAGTTAAAATATGTTTTGTGGAAGGTAATGAAAAAAGGCTATCGTGGCGCAGTGGAGCAGCCTTTGACAGTAAAAACGATGGTTGTGGATTCGATATCGTTTCAGTGAAAGGTTTATATTTTAATTATTTTCATTTCTCCGCTCTGGTACTTAATACTAGGAACCGCCTCTTTGCTCTGCACGGCGGGAAGAACTGAGCTAAGAACATATTTAATGTTATTACATGCTAAAAAAAACTTGAAAAGCAAACACTTAACGCTAACATAACACTTAACGTTCCACAGCCTAAGTCTATGGGCACTTTTTGACCTAAATGGTTACCATTTATTGAAAAACTACAATTACAATTGTCACCAAAAAACTTTACAGCACACAAGACACTGTGCTCGATATTTCTGCCAAATTTCAGAGGTCTACTACAAATAACCTAGAAAGAGTTAAACCAGAACGAAACACACTTTTGACCAGTAAGAACTTCGCTTCGCTCAGCTCAATAAAGCTCGACGTTGAGTTTTGCCACTCAACACGCTGTGTCTCGATTTCGGGCTGAAAGGTGAAGAACGAAGTGTCCTAACATTACGTTCTATAACGTGAAGCAAAAGCTAATGGTCGCAGGTTCAAATACAATATATAAGGAATATTTTTATATAGAACAGCTATTTACTGGTGCGAGCTTGACGCGGATTCTACCCGAGAATGCAGCAAGCATTTCACTTTGACTTTGTTCTTGGGTTTACTATACAGGTAAACATGCGAAATTGCAATATATATACGACTATTGTCTATTATATAGGCTTAATAGTAAATTATAAAAAAGTGGCAGGCAGGTAAATTGGGGCCAGTCTTGGTGGCGCAGTGGCACAAACGTGTGCCACTCGAATGGAAATATTTAATACTTTCATTTCCTTCGCTCTGGTATCAGAGGTAAAGCGCGGCATTAAGTTCCGCCACTTAACAAGCAATGCCTCTGAATTCGGCGGAAAGTGGGAAACGGAGTGTCTTAACACTAGGTTCCCTCTGCCCACCCTGCTGTGTGCGGGATACTAAGAGAGAATCTAATTACTTTGCAATAAGTATCCAAAAAAAGGTATTACCAATACGACCTCGATTAAAAAGATGTAAGAAAACACAACGAGTGGTTGTGGGTTCGATTCCCACTCGAGGAGTGGAAATATTTAATATTTTCATTTCTTTCGCTCTGGTATCAGAGGTAAAGCGCGGCATTAAGTTCCGCCACTTAACACGCAACGCCTGTGAATTCGGCGGAAAGTGGGAAACGGAGTGTCTTAACACTAGGTTCCCTCTGCCCACCCTGCTGTGTGCGGGATACTAAGAGAGAATCTAATTACTTTGCAATAAGTATTTTTATCCAAAAAAAGGTATTACCAATACGACCTCGATTAAAGAGATATAAGAAAACACAATCGTGCGATCACTGACTTCTAAAGTATTTTTTTAATCGTAAAACTTCAAATCACATTAGTGGCATACATAACGAGGCTATTTATAGTTTAAAATAGATGTTTTGTAGTCATTAGTCGGTTTGAGAACAAAACTGTACTGGTCAAGGTATTTTGAGTGATTGTAATATGGAATTCATTTTTAAAGTTTATGTTAAGTTATTTCTATAATATAATTTATTTGACAGTAGAGTGGCGCAGTTGAGATGTTTCCGACTTTTGTATAATAAATAGAACCTCGCTAACTAATAGCGAAGATAGTGTCAAGACACTACGTTCTCCAGGGTAAATTGATACGTCCTTATATACCTTACGTCCACGTCCTTATATACCTTAATGCATGAAATCAAATGTAGAGTATGAAATTTAGAATACTTAAATTTTCCATATTGTAGAAGAACAAAAAACTGATTATAATCTTTTTTATTAGAACCTATAAAAAATGGTAAATGAATAAAATTAATATAACATACACTACTAAGTGTTGTATAAAGTGACATCAACGTTACGCATTACCTTTTATGCTTCAACAAGAAGCGTAGTACAAATAAATAAAAACATATAATTACATTCTGAACCGATTCATATCTTAGAAAAATAACTAAATGACGAGTCGATTCATACGTCAAAATTATTTCTCTAATAGAAGAAAACGAAACCACTAAACAGTTACTTAAATAGTCTATCCTGGTGCAGTGGGATAACGTCTCATTGTAAAAACAAATACATGCGGGTTCGATTTCTACTCGGGTAATGGTTACATTTAAATTATTTTTATTGCCCCGCTCTAGCAAGAAGACAAAGCAATGAGTTGAGCCACTCAACACGCTCTAACTCTTTTAACGTCTCGAGGCAGAGGGAAACTAGTGTTAGACACTCCATTCCCCACTTTCCACCGAATTCGGAAGCGTTGCGTGTTAAGTGGCGGAACTTAACGCCGCGCTTTTACTTCTAATACCAAAGCGAAAAAACGGAAATATTAAATGTTTCCACTCCTCGAGTGGGAATCGAACCCACAACCAGTCGTTTACAGTCACACGTTCGTGCCACTGTGCCACGACTGACCTCATCTCCTTATAACAGAAAACCATCTCATGAACAGGGTTTAAAGACACTACCGTCGTCTTTATAGAGAGAGGCACATCTCGATTAGGTCACGATGCGTTCTACATACGATTACATAATTATCATAATATAACAATAACTTTATTACAAAAATTCAATTTTGACTGAAATATTATAATTACAAAACGACAATCAGAAATAATGTCCAATCAAATGGGCCGCTCCTTAAACGCTAAGCTTATAAATATATTTAAAAATAAATTTAACTATTCACGATACTACATAGTTTGTATTAAATCTTTCTGTTTCTTTTGTAAATGTTTTTTTTTTGTTTTGAAATGTAGATCTTTACGCGTATCTTGAAGCTTGCTAAGCTTGCTTTGCTAAGGACGACCTGCTGAAAGGTGTCATTTTTTTGAACTTTCTTTATGAATATGCATAGTGAGTTACATTATGAATGAAAAAACTTAACACTGTGTACAATCTAAAACTAAATTAGAAAAAAATAAAAAAGATACTTGTCACTTAATCACTTTTAGAAAGCGTTTAAAAGTTTCAACATAGCGGGATCATAATCATGCCTTTGGAGAGCTGTCCAATTGCTCTGACGTCTAAGCTATACATTTAGGTGAACGAAGCGGAAGAGTCATATTTTTTTCACCTTTCTTCAAAAAAATCATATCCTAAGTGTGTTAATAGCCTCTTAAAAATATTAAAATAGTTATTGCAAAGACATATTTTATTACGAACACACAACCTTTAATTGACTTTGTGTTTGTAATAAATAAAAATACAATTATATTTTTCTTAATTAAAAATACAAAGCGTCCTATTCCTAAAATCAATCTAAAGGCAAAGCACGACGTTAAGTTCCGTCATTTAACAAGCAATGCTTCCAAAATTCGGCGGAAAGTGGGCAACGGAGTGTCTTAACACTAGGTTCCCTCTGCCTACCCTGCTATACACAGCGTGAACCTAAAAAAAATATACTAATACCACTAAAAAGTCGCATCTTGAACAGTCGTATTTATTTAAATGTCGCCCCGTGACATATTGTACTTGACACCAGCAGACGCGCTCACCTTGACACGCCGCGAATGTCGCACTTGCATAATTAGAGAATAAAAAATAAAAAAAAGTTTCTACCAACCTGGCGCGATGGCTGATAGAATGAGGAACCATTCACCGGCCGCGTGATCGCATTGGCTCCATTGTTAGACGATACGTTATTTATGTTGAAATGGTATAGGAAAGCTGAACGTAGCTAAATTTGAAAAAGATAGGATAATAAGTGTAAATTGTACAATTAGATAAGTTATACAATTTAGATAAAATAACATAATGTAAAAGCACAAAGGCGGCTTTATCATTAGATGTGATCTATCCCAAACAATTAAATTCATAGGATCTGTCAAAAAGAATGAATCAGTGCCTCTCGAAAGTTGTGGCTTTCGAGAGGCACTGACTGATTCTTTTACAGCACACTGTCTAACCTAGTTGCCTAGCTAGTTACGCTATGTAATTTCTTATATCCATGCGATAGATTTTGTCATTTTCATTAATACACAATCTTTTTTAAATCTTTACGTTTTATCCCGCATAACACGGTAAGCAGAATATTACACTAACACTGAAACGTACACTTTCCACGCGAATCAAAGATATTGGGTACTAAGTGGCGGAACTTAACGCCGCGTGTTGTTTTACCCCTACAGAAATCGTTAAAATAATATAAATACCATTCCGTCAAGTGTAATCAAACCCACAACCAATACGCTTACATTCAGAGGCAATAAAAATGTACATTTTAACTGTATGTAGTAAATCACATTAGTATGAGTAAATAAAAAAATATATAATGGAAACAGTCAATGATTAGTACAAACCTGTTACGTCCGACAAAGCCGAGACGATTGCGGAACCAACAAACAACGTTAGACAGTCATCGCCCTACATTCATAGTAAAACGATGTATTATATTTTAAAAAATAATAAAAAAGGTGAGAACAAAAAGTTTTTAAGTCGTTTTTCCAACATTTATTTTATTGTTAGTCATTTCTTTTATGTATTTTACAGAAAATTATGATAAAAAAAATGTTAATTACTGCGTTATCCATATCTAGTTCATTTTCAAGTATTGCGTATGCTTTTCTATTTCTAATATTTTATAAGACAAAGGCCATCGTGGTGGGAAACCATATGACCGTAATTGTGATTGGTTGTGAGTTGATTTTTCACTCAGTGGAATTATCATAATTTAATTATTTACATTTACGGGGGCCAGTCGTGGCGCAGTGGCACGGACGTGTGACTTAAAACGACTGGTTGTGGATTCGATTCGCACTTGAGGAGTGGAAATATTTAATATTTCCATTTTCTTCGCTCTGGTGTCGAGGTTAAGTTCCGCCACTTATACGCAATGTCTCTGAATTCGGCGGTGCGTGGGGAACGGAGTGTTTTAACACTAGGTTCTCTCTGTCTACCCTGCTGTGTGCGGGATACAGCGTGAAGCTAAATAAATGTACGTTGTAATAACATTTGAGATGTAAAAATAAGAAAAGAAGACTACTCTTTATTTTTAAAACTCATAATCGATTAGCATTTCGATTACAAAATCTATATTGATAATCGATTAATTTATAATCAGATGTTCTGTTAAGTAAGACATATGTATATGTCACGTAACTATTTAATGCATTTACACATACTCGAGATGCTAAAACTGATGTTATGTAATAAAAAACGAATTTTATTTATTTATTTTAGTAGGAAGACCGAACTCGATATGATTTAAGAGCATTTGAGGTGTGTCTGTTATATGCAATGTTTGTAGGTATACGCCAAGAAATAGTCAATAAGTAGGTTTATTTATTTCACCGAGTTAGTTGCGGCGTTAAGTTCCGCCACTTAACACGCAATGCCTCCGAATTCGGCGGAAAGTGGGAAAAGGAGTCTCATAACACTAGGTTCCCTCTGCCTACCCTGCTGTGTGCAGTATACAGCGTGAAGCTAAAAAAAAATAGTTTAATCAGGTATCTATATACAAATTGACTTGAAAAAAGACAGGAAATTCCCGCTGATTTTCGTACGGTAGTATTAATTGACGTTCAACAAATGAAGATCTGATCAGATCGTGTCATCTGCAGTTTTTATCCCCTATTTGAGCCCCTTTAGACTTTGCACTTTCTGTTAAATCATAATAAAATATAGCCTATAGCACTCCTGATGAGTATAGCTTTTAAACATTTTTAAAATGTTATTCCACACTTAGGAAAATTGAAAAACACATTTTAAGAGGAGCTAAAAGGAGTGTAGTTTTCTAATGGTGAAAAAAAATTCATGATCGGTTCAGTATTTCCTAAGGTTACAAACAAGGTTACAAACTTTACCTCTTTATTATATTAGTATAGATAAAATTATTAGACTTTGACGTTGATTTTATATCTTTTTTTAACTTAACACGCAATGCCTCCGAATTTGGTGGAAAGTGCGGAGCGGAGTGTCTTAACACTATGTTCCCTCTGCCTACCCCGCTGTGTGCGGGATACAGCGTAAAGCTAAAAGAAAAATTTTGATATTATTTTATTGCTAGGCAACCCAACACATGATGTCTCATTTTTTCATGTCTCATTTCGGGCGAAAAATAGAAAAACATAGTGTCTTGACACTAGAACACTCAGAGAGAAATCTGACTACCCCTGTTACACTAACAAGTAATATAAATATTGAAAAATATATCTTGAAAATTATTAAATAGTCAATTCACTTTTAAATCATTCCATCTTATGGTTATACAATAAACCAACTTGCCCTTAATGACACACAAAGCATTGACCTCAGGCTAGCCTCACGACTGTGTTATTTATAAACCTCAGTTACTAATTGTATCCGTGTACGCATAACATCGATTTGTCATAAATGCTCATAAATTTCCATAGTTTCTGATGTGACGTATAAAATGCGTCCAAATGCTGTTTTTTTCTGTTAAAGGAATCTTAAAAATTAAATTAAATAGCTTGACGCTATATCCCGCACACAGCAGGGTAGGCAGAGGGAACCTAGTGTTAAGACACTCCGTCCCCCACTTTCCGCCGAATTCGGAGGCTTGCGTGTTAAGTGGCGGAACTTAACGCCGCGCTTTACCTCGGCACCAGAGCGAAGAGTGGGAATCGAACCCACAACCAGCCGTTTACAGTCACACTCTTGTGCCACTGGGCCACGACTGGCCACAAATAAAGGAATCTTTTAAGGCGGTTTAAGTCCTGGTTCTCAACCGGAGATGGAAAATCCAAAGTTAATAGGAAATATTATACAGATTAAATAGGTTTTTATTATAGATAGGAAATGTGTGATTAATTTTAGTTAATTAGTTTTTATATTTTTTTTATATATTCAATGTACATTTTATACTATTTTTGTTAGCCTAACACTGTATTTCACACACCGCAGGGTAAGCAAACCGAACCTACTGTTAAGACTCTCCGTTCCCCATTTCTGGAGGTATTGCGTGTTAAGTGGTGGAACTTAAGCAGAGCTTTGCCTCGACACCAGAGCGAAGAATGACAATCGACTGCTAATCGAACCCACAACCAGTCACGTTTACAATTTGTGTTCTGTGCCACTACAATAGTTAAGTTCCCTTCATAATTGGTGTAAGAAAAAAAAAATACTTGATTCTCCCTCAAAATTAAATCAGCTAACACAGTTATCCTGAATCTATTCTCATATAACTTTTATTTTTTTTAAATAATGAAATTAAAAACAACCAAAAGCAAAGATACACTAAATTTTCGACAATAATGCTACTAAAAAAAAAAAATATTAGTGTCACAATATTTTTTCTTTAACTTCAAAACATTTTTTAAACATTATAACACACTTTGCTTGACAAAGTAATGGAGTTAAGTTAACATTATAATATTTTACAAGGATTTAGCGTAAAGTGTTTGTTAATACGACAGGCATCGTTAGACGAATGTAGACATGTACCTAGTAGCAAAAGTCGGCCGCGCCTTTGAAGCAGTCACGCTCGGAGACATCAAAGATGGAACTTTCGGGTGACCAAGCTTTATTATATATTTAGGATTATATAAATATTTTTTAACACTTTTAAAGTGTTATTCATAAACTTAGGAGACTGAGACGCAGTTTTATAATAACGAACACATGGCTCAACGGTGAGAGCGCTCCGTTTCCACCACGTTTCACACCGTTTCCAGTAGATACAGGTTCGAATCCCGCTGCGTCCAAATTTTTATACGTTCCATATTTTCCATACAAAAATGTTTAATGTATATAAAGTGAAAGTTATAAAAAAATTGCCTTTCAAATACTTCATATTTACGTAGAATATTGTTTAGTGTCAGTAAGCACAGGACCCAACGGATATTTAAAAGGTGTCAATACATACATATATAAAAACAAGCGCTTGTAACTTTCTTGTTGCAAACTAATCAATTAAGTTGTATTATTAGCATATGGTATAACCATAATAAAGCTTTACAGTAATTTGACTTTATTTTAACTTTACAATCGTTTTCTAATGTGAGAGTAGAATCTACAACCATTATTTATACAGTGCCACGATTTTGCACTGCGCCACGATGGTCTCAATATATAAAACTATTCAAATTTATCGAAAAATATTCTCAAAAATCTCATAATGTCAATGTTTTCATAAACTCATAAGCCTATTGATAAAAAATTATTTTGAAAACTGTACTAAGTACTTTTTTATATTTTCACGCTATTTTCTCTACAAAATATAAAAAAAATATTTCAAAGTATTTAACAAATTTTTATTTATTAAAAAAACACATTCATTTTATTATACATTTTCTTAATGTCTTTATCAATTTCTTATGTGTATGAATAACAATTTAAATCAATCAAAAATAAAAAAATCACATTGCTTTCCTTTACAGCAAATTAAATAGAATATCCTGCGAGATTCCAAAGTATGCAATCAACATCGCCCTCCCATGCATACGTGACGACACCAGTGTAGTTAACGTAAACTATATTATAATAGATATATACGTAGAGTAATATTTAAACTAACAAGTTAGTCGTCATCGTTATGCAGTTCAAACAATTTATCGAGGAGCAGTAGTGAGTTCCTATTCTTTGTGATTTTTTTAATTTAGTTATAGATATGTAAGCCTGGTGGCGAGTTATGCCTACACTTGGATCGTAAGACTCAGGCACTGACGATTTTATTCTTCTGCAATGCGATAGGCACCTACGAGTATATTTTGAATCAAAGGAGTGCTAGCGAGCTTCGTTTTCTTTTTGTCTAATTTAATAATTTCGTCATCTAAAATTTGCAACAAAAACCTCAAATCTAAATTCATAATTAGAATACTAAGCTGATAAGGTGAAATATTCCAATTATTTTCATTTCCAAACATTTCCGAATATTTGAGTTCCGTAACTCTATGATAATATTTAGATTTTGGCAAAATAATGGAGAATGAAGACAATAGATTAATTCTAAATACACGACGATGTAGGTAAGAAAAACGTTATAATACCTTGGGGCATGTTTCATTCCTTATTACAAAAATATATTTTCTATCCTAGATAATACAAGGAAAGATTTGAATTAAATACAGCATTCAATGAAATAATCATAGTACCCAGCTAACGACTAACACCTAAACCGACAGAATAGTTTTAAACAAATAATAGTAGTAATAACATTTTAAAAATAAAATTTTAACAAATGACAAAAGTATTTATTAAATTGTTGGGGCCAGTCGTGGCGCAGTGGCACGAACATGTGACTGTAAACGACTGGTTGTGGGATCGACTCCCACTCGAAGAGTGGTAATTTTTCAATATTTCCATTTCCTTCGCTCTGGTATAACAGTTAAAGCACGGCCTCCTAAATGCAATGCCTCCGAATAGTGGGGAATGGAGTTTTTTAACATTCGGTTCCCTCTGCCTACCCCGCCGTGTGGGATACAGCGTGAAACTAAAAAAAATATTTAAATAAATAGCATTCTTTCTTAACAACTCTTTCACTTTGACATTGAACGTTTAACACATTGAACGTACTTTTGGATAGTAGATTTTTTTAAAAACCTCTACAGAGCTAACAACAATTTTTATACTAACACTCATTATAACAATTTTCAAACTTTCGTCTACTGTCGTTAATACTTTGTAAATATTGGCTGGTATAAACAGTGCGCTGCAGGTGGCAGTAATTAGATCGCAAAAACTGTCGAAGTCCCCTCGCCTCCCAGCAGAAGCTAACTTCGACCGTAAAAGCTCTTTAATATTAGCCCTAAGTAGTTTGCTTCGAGTTAGAACTTGCTTACTACAGGGTTTTTTTAATGAAAATGTTTGTGATAAGTTGTCTGTATGTTTATGGAAGTGAGGCAACGATCCGTATTATTAATATTTTTCAATATTTTAGGTATTTTTTGTTGAACAGTGTTGAAATGTGTACTAAACTTCAGAGATTAAAAAATATATTTTTTATTGGAAAACGTATAAAATGCAAAACAAATAACACGGATTCAAACCCGCATCTGTAGGACACCGTCCTTCGACATGTGGAAACCTTTGGATGGTACCCTGAGAGTTTGAATGCCATCACTTTCATTTTTTAATGTTTTCAAAAATTGTTTTTCAATTTCTTAAGTGTGATTCGACCGTAAAAGCTCTTTAATATTAGCCCTAAGTAGTTTGCTTCGAGTTAGAACTTGCTTACAGGGGTTTTTTCTATGAAAATGTTTATGATAAGTTGTCTGTATGTTTATGGAAGTGAGGCAATCCGTATTATTAATATTTTCCAATATTTTACGTAATTTTTGTTGAGCAGTGTCGAAATGTGTACTAAACTTCAGACTAAAAATGTACATTATTGGAAAACCATGTAGGTTTAGTAGCTTAGCTCTAGGAAAACGGTCTCCGTCATGTGAACCTTTGGATGGTACCCTGAGAGTTTGAATGCCGCCACGTTCAAATTTTTTTATGTTTACAAAAAATGTGTTTCAATTTCATAAGTGTGATTCGCGTCTATCTGTTTTTCTACGTAACTATGTATAGAATACTCCGAACTTTTCCTTTTACGTGTTAATATGCTTTAAATATTAATGATTCGTTCCTACAAACAACGTCCGATATTATTTACGAGAATAATACAATAGGATCAGGAAATATAATAGTAATTCGTTTGATAACATTTTTTTTCGTAACTTCACGCTGTATCCCGCACACAGCAGGATAGGCAGAGGGAACCTTGTCTTAAGACACTTCGTTCCCCACTTTCCGCCGAAATCGGAGGCATTGCGTGTTAAGTGGCGGAACTTAACGCCGCGCTTTACGTCGACACCAGAGCGAAGAAAATGGAAATATTTAATATTTCCACTCCTCGAGTGGGAATCGAACCTACAACCAGTCGACGCCACGACTAGCCCCCAGTTATTAATCAAACATAAGAAAAACGCACAATAACCTTTAAGTGTTTTACGAGGAAACAACACACTGAAAATCATATAACTTTACAGGAAGAATGTCATCACTATCATTGCCCTTATCCCATAAAGAGGGGGTCTTTAATAAATCTTGAAGCCCCACCTGGCTAGAAAGAATACCAGTTACAAGTAGAAAAGGACGAAAATAGTCATAAAACTTATGAATTTATGGCAAAAAAACATCATAATACGGGAGACGACGCGTGATCCCACTTTACCCCTCGATATATGTATATATGTATGTATACATTTGAATGAATCGAACAATATTAGTTCTTTATGAGTTCTTGTTGGTATTGCGATAAACATGTTCTTATTGTTACGATTAGACATAACGGTTAGATCGATGAAATATAATATGTGCTAAGATTTCTAATAAATATCAAGGGGTATTTTTTCCGGTAGGGAGTAGGTAGGAGGGAACCTAGTATACTATGTTCTCCACTTTCAATTCAAAATATTGTGTTAAGTGGCGGAACTTAGATTTTCATTAAATATTCACTTGACTCTTCCTAGTTTTTGTTTCACATATATGTTTTAGTAATTATTTACAAAATCTTTAAAATACGCTATTTTTTGTGCTGTGTTCAAATTTGAGAAGTCAGAAGACTTAAGAAAAAATATATAATGATATGAAAAAATATATAACGATTTAATATAATCAGGAACGATTTTCACTGCTTGCGCTTAAAAGATAAGCAAAAACAATTTTTGTTCTTTACCAGTGGTTATAGAGCGTGACACTAGAGGGCAAAAACACGCAGGAAAGCTTAAATCATAATATTTTGTGGTGTGCACTTTCGCTCATTACTCTTTCCTTCTTCTCTTCTCTCCTATCTCCACCAAAGGACTATCTTCCACATCTAATAATAACAAAAGTATAAATTTCTAAGGCAAATTCGAACTCTCACCCGAGCACATACCAATCAAGTCGCTACGTTTTAGAAAAATAAATATTTAACAAAGTTTCTCTTTAAGCTTCCAAAGCTCTAGTCAGAAAGTAATAAATAAAGCGAAACAACACCTTGTTAGCCGGGATAATTAACGAGGAAAAATAAACCACCCCTACTATCACCTACATAGACTATTTATTTCGCCGCGGTTGATGTTCGTCTTTCTTTCAACGAGCTCTCCTAAACTCGTGTTACATCTACCTTATCTATACTTTGGTTTATTAAATTAATTTTTAAATTATTTTCGTTGTGCAGTTGTCGTTCGCCTAGTCAGCTTATGAATACTTAAAAGAATGGTTACAGGCAGACGAAAAATTGCAACTTCGCGCTTTTTTCTCCTAGTAGGGCAGTTTGTCAGAACCTACCAAAGGCCTACCCTTTACTTTACATTTTTCGCTCGAAAACGTGTCATTGCGTGTTGAGTTAAGCTTATCTAGAGTCAATATTTAATTAATATTTATATTTATTTTAATTATATTATTAAGATTTAAGTATTTTATATTATTATGTTATATTTTATCCAATTTTGTTTTAGCTTCACGCTGTATCCCGCACGCAGCAGGATAGGCAGAGTGAACCTAGTGCTAAGACACTCCGTTCCCCACGCACCGCCGCATTCGGAGGCAATTAGTTGTTAAGTGACGGAACTTAACGCCGCGCTTTACCCCTATAAGTATTATTAATAATCATCTTAAAAATACCTATGAAGTAGTCACATTTATAACATGTACTGGCAACCATATCCTAAATTTCATTATAATATTATTAATTATTCATTGAAAACCAAAATCCATATGAATGAACCGTCCGATAGATCAAAGATAGCCAAGTTAAGGAGCAAGGTAGATTGGAAAAGTTCTACAGTAACCAATTCCAAGTGGCGTAATTAACCCTTGCGAGTTAGTTCGTACTTGTTAATCTATCAGGTGCTTTATTGAATCAAATGCCTGATAGTCTACTTTTGATGTTACTTATGTTCATTTTAAATATTTTTAGTTTTAGTGGCCAGTCGTGGCCCAGTGGCACAAGCGTGTGACTGTAAAGCGACTGGTTGTGGATTCGATTCCCACTCGCGGAGTGGAAATATTTAACATTTCTATTTTCTTCGCTCTGGTGCCGAGGTACGCGCGGCGTTAAGTTCCGCCACTTAACACGAAATGCGTACGAATTCGGCGGAAAGTGGGGAACGGAGTGTCTTAACACTAGGTTCCCTCTGCCTACCTTGCTGTGTGCGGGATACAGCGTGAAGATAAAAAAAAAAGAAGTCACGCTGAGTTTCTTGCGCCGGTTCTTCTCAGGTCTGAGGCATTAACTTTAGTAAACTGGTGGTAAATTATTTGACGTTCAAAAAATGAATTATTCTTATTTTGGATAAAATCATTTGACTTTGACTTTGACTTTGTCTGTCTGTAAACACGATGGTTGTGATTTCGAATCCCACTCGAGGGAATGATTGCATATTATTTTCTATTCTCCGTTCTGTAACCTAAGAAAAAGCGTACTGTGAAATCCGCCACTTCATGTCTCGATTTCGAGCGGAAACTGGTGTGTTTAATTATAAATGTGAATTTTAGTTATAAAATACAAAATCCATTTCTTAAATATATTACTACATCATTTTAATATTTAAAACACGCTGTCTTAGCTTCACTTGTTTTACTATCGCTAACTATCTATAATGTAACTAAATTTCTATAATTGAATAAAATTTTCCAACATTATTTTAACTCACTTCTTGACGAACTTGCTTGCTTGAAAATTTGCGCAGGTGTCTGTATTCGGTAGCATAATATTTTCATGGCATATCTATCCTTAAACAAAGGAAATAGACGCAATTTGCTTTAGACTCTCCCCTTTTTAAAGTAGTGCAATCTAAATATATAATAATACATACTACTTCTAAAATATATCATAAATTTAATAGTTTTTGTTTTTTTGGGTATTTACTTGTGATTCTAATAGCCCCACTCAAAGACAAACCAACTTTTGAACATGTTTTAATACATATAAAGACACATACGCTAACAATTATATTCTTATATTACTACATGAAAAACTAAATGTGATAGTCCATATTTTGTTAACAAAAGGTAAATGTATCCATAGTGTTTAAGAGAAACATAAAAAAAACTATTTATTGCAATAAAAAATGATATATCATTAGATTTTCTTTGTTAATTTTATAAAACAACAAACTCCTATAGCCTTTTGACTCAACAAAGTTTCTATAAATTAGCAAGGGTCGCCGAATCACCTGTGGGATCGTCGCGACGAATAAAATTAACTGCCTCCCATTTATGTGTCTGTATTCTGTAATTACTACTACAGAAATATTTACATTTCAAACGTAAATAATATATTGTTTTTTTAAAAATAATTTCATTTTAAAATGTGTAAAACAAAGCATAGGTTATAGAAATAACTGAAAGTATTATATATATGAATATTTATTTTTAATACATAAAAAATAGCTTCACACATTTTCTCCCGTAGGTAGAGAGATTTTTCTCTAGCCAGTGATTTCGTAGCGGAACTCAACACAGCCCGTCTTACTTAGTCAAACATATGGACTTACTAGCTGTTACCTGCGACTTCGTCCGCGTGAACCAAGAAACATTTTCATTGAGTTTCGATCCGGTTTTCCCATCTTCGAGTAATCTGAGGAACATACGTATTAAGAACCTTCTCCTTTTTTACAGTCGGTTAATAAAATGAGATGATAGTCAGGTACAGATCTCCCAATTGCGTTATTATACGAAAAAACCGCGTCTATGCCTTTCAAATTTGAGGGTTGCCCTCGATTTCTCCATGATTCCATCATCAGATCCTGATTTCCTTACCATGGGACCAATTGTGAAATAGACCCTCGCGAATAAAAAAAGAATGTTGAAAATCGGTCCGCCCATCTTCGAGTATTCGGGGAACATACATAAAAGAACCTCCTTTTTTTATGTCGGTTAAAAATCCCTATAAGTTTTTACTTATTATGTTATTCTGATATCAAACCTATATTACTGCAAAGTTTCATGAAAATCCTTTCAGTAATTTTTACGTGAAAGAGTAACAAACTCACACATATCCGTACAAACTTTCGCATTTATAATATTAATAAGATAATATAAAATATCAAGCCACTATGTCTGGCTAACCAAAAATTAATATATTAAACCAAGAGATTAAGACAATTGAAAAAGCAATTTAAATAAAACATATCCGATTTGAAAATGAAGTATTTTTAAACAAAATGTTCACTTATGTCATCAAAAATGTATAATGGTTTATTAGTAGATAAATTGATTTAGAGCCCATCGTGGCCCACTAACAATGGTATGACTGTAAACAGGCAATGGTAGTAGGTTCAATTGTTTGATACCAACCCAGGAGAATGATGATATATTAAAATTATTTCCATTTCTCCACCCTAGTGCCTAAGTTTCTCTTGCTTGGCGTGGCTTTTAACATGCGAGATCTCATATTAGTTTTTATGTGTGCTTAGAAGTGAAAAACGGAGTGTTCTATGTCCTCTACGACCACCTTCCTATATAGGTAAAAGCTTGAAACTGTTTTTTTGGAGTCAAAAATAAAAATATACCGTCACCCGTCAGCCGTCAGCCGTCACGGTACAAGGTAGACTGTTTACAACAACACCGTGACTGGCGTAACGCGCCCTCCGCCGTTACACTCGCCCTCCCTATTGTGCGGAGGGCACGCTTTAAACAATAAAAGTTCTAAGTCAAGTGAAGTTATTTGTATATTAAACATATTATAATTGTCTATTAAAATAAAATTCAACCCTTTTCTAGTTCCTCATTTATTTTAAAAGGAAAGTTCGGAAAGTTAGTATTAGATAAGGCTTAATATTGTCGGCTATAGGGTTAGAGAACGCTGAAATATAACGGTGAAGTTGTCAGTGTTGGAATAACATTAAGAAAAAAAATAATAACAATGTATTAAACCTATTAGATTTTTACATTAAAAAATTCATTTCAAATTTCATGAAAATAACTTCTAGAAGGACATATTTTGTTAAATACTTTTATGTATAGGTATAAATGAGACCATCGTGGTGTAGTGTGACAATGAGTTCGATTCCTACTAGTGGGAATTTCTTCGCTTTCGTGACAAAGCACTGGGTACTGTTCCACGTTTAGTTTAACACATACTGTCTTGGATTCGGACTAGATTTTCTCTGACTATCTTGCTAAGCGCGAAAAAATTAGATGATATTTTTTTTAAAATACATTGGATATATTAAGTGAAACTGAGGAATACTTAATATATGTAACATATTAATGGTCTTACAATACCCGGCAATAAATAATGCACATCGATGCTTAGAATGAAACAATCAGTTAGCTTCGACTTCGTAGAGCGTTGTCTCGGTCGCTTAAAATAATAACAATGTGAAACGTCACATATCAACTGAGCGACAAAGACAGCGCTCTACGAAACCAAAACTGACCGACTGTTTCATTCTAAGCACGATGTGCATTTTTTATTGCCGGGTACTATACAATAATTTGGTGGTTCCGTTTTACGTACTACACTCCAACATAAAATGAGTAGCAAGTGAGCAAGGTAATGGGCCGGCGCCGACTAACTGTTACAGTCGGTGTTACGGGGCAGGCTTTTAAAATAAACACATACTTAAATTGTATGGATAAGTGTTTTTATTGCAGATTTTTATGAAAATCGTTTCAGCAGTTTTATTATTTTATTAGGTTTGAAAGAGAGAGTAGGTACCTATACTTTCTTCGTGGATTTGAATTCAATCACCATCTCGTTGACATAAGTTCCTGATAGATATAACTTATTACGTAATAATTAAATTTATTTATTTTAAGCTCTTAATTTAAATTATTTAATGTTATGTGTATTTGCATGTTTTTTTTATAAAAGAATCTAAAAACAGAGTTAAAGTGCCATGTTCTGCGATTAGCACCCAATCAGATTATCACATAATTTTGTAAAGATTTTTAATTATACTTTTTCCATATTTATAATTTAATAATTTAGAAATAAAAAAAATAGTAGTAAATAGAACAGTACCTCAAAGAAAATTTGATGTTTAATGTATGTTAAGGCTTCATGAATTACGAAACCATTTTAACAAATTAGTTATGTATACTTTTGATATTCAAAAATACATTAGTAAATCTGACTTTTTGAACACTCTTATATAAGGCAAGGTTATTCTGCTTAAAATACTCCCTGTTTAGACCCTATAAATGTTTCTTATATCTCTCTTTACCTATGGTGAATTATTCAATCAGAAAATATAATCAAGTCGCAACCTGCCTTCGCGATACCTATCGGTCGCCAACGAGGCGCCGTAAAATTAATATGTTTTGTGCTTTTTACCGAATTATATTTTGAAATTTATGACACTAAAATACGAGGAGCTTAAAAATCTTGCGCTATCTGCTGGCGGAAGGCCAAACTACCTGCGCTGTAAATAATACAATCTGAACCCGCCTCGGTTATTAATACTGTCAACTTTAGATATTCTGTACTAGAAATATATAAGAGCTTTTCAATTAATTGGTTTTTGTGTACAGTTTCACTAATCTCTCTCTCTAATAATTAGCTCTAAAATCAATCGTTTAAATATTCAATTTGCGATTGCAAATTAACAGCAAAGAAACTACATATAAACATTTATACTTTTCACTAATTTTGAATGAGGACTACTAGGTACAACAAGTATTAACCCTAGTCTACACAAGTAGTAGCCCTAAGCTAGGTTTACCTGAAATATAAAAGGTAAAATCCCGATTTTTTTTTCTTATTAGAATACCGTGAAGTTGTTACTTAGCCCTGCCGTATTCTGTTCATATATTCGTACATGCCAAATTTCAGCTTTTTGGCGCTTAATCCGTTTGTCAGTAGCGCAAGGAGTTTTATACAAACTTTATTTATACAAATAAATAAAATTGGAATGTCAGTGTTGATTTTGATAGTATTTTCACTATTAGATAGATGATGATGTGGCTAGTCGTGGCCCAGTGGCACAAGAGTGTGACTGTAAACGACTGGTTGTGGATTCGATTCCCACTCGAGGAGTGGAAATTATATTTCCATTTTCTTCGCTCTGGTGTCTTACTTAATAATATACAAATACATTCCTTTTATAATCACTATATAGTTATTAATAATTGGAGACCAAAACAAATGTATTTTTTTGTCATATTGTCAGATAATTTGCGAGTCTAATAAAACAGTGGCGCGCCCGCGGGCCGGCGATAACTGCGTAATATGTGGTAATGGTTTCATACTTTAGATATTGTTATAAATTCTTTGGTAATAAATATTTTTTTTATTAATAAATGTATTGACTGTGTGATGGTCATACTATGTGATTATTGTAGCGTTAAAAATGGATAAAAGAAGACTAAAGAAGTGATGGATCACTACTTTTTACTCACGCGTACAATAATTCCTTTAATAATGAATTTGGCAATTACAGTATGATTCACTGAGCTGAGGTCAATCGTGGCTTGTGGACACGAAGTATGAATGTAAACGTCACTGGTTGTTGGTTCGTATGGAACACCACAGCAAAGAAAATGGAAATATTTCATATTTCCATTTTCTTTGCTGTGGTGTCGAGGCAGGGCACGGCGTTGAGTTCCACCACTCAACACGTAATACCTTCAGAATTCTACGGAAAGTAGAGAACAGAGTGTCTCAACACTAGGTTCTCTCTGCCTACCCTGCTGTATGCGGGATACAGCGTGAAGCTTAAAAAAAGAGTATAAACCTTTGTGAACAAAACATACATTTTGTTTAGAATGTGTATTTTAGTATTCATAGAGTATCTTTCGGAAGCGTTCTACCTTATTTACGAGGTCGTTTATAATTGCCGGTAAAGACACTGATATATTGAAACTTGGTATGGGCTATTATTATTTTTAATTCTAATCACATGCTTTGATTTTAAAATGATAACATTTTTTTTGTTATATCGTAGTGAAGCGATCTAGTTGTTGCAACGCAGTACATATTTGAGGTTTTTTGAGTAATATAATATAGCTTCACGCTGTATCCCGCACACAGCAGGGTAGGCAGAGGGAACCTAGTGTTAAGACACTCCGTTCCCCACTTTCCGTCGAATTCGGAGGCATTGGGTGTTAAGTGGTGGAACCTAACGCCGCGCTTTACCTCGACACCAGTTGGAAGATGGAAATATAATTTCCACTCCTCGAGTGGGAATCGAACCCACAACCAGTCGTTTACAGTCACACGCTTGTGCCACTGGGCCACGACTGGCCACAGGTTTTTTGAGCGTTTTTATAAATTCGTATATAAAACGTAGTATTGTCCTACGGATGAATTGTCAATGTAATGGTTTACCATCATCAGCTATATATCTACATCTGATCTGGAATTACTTGTTCAATTAACACGTCTTGGTTATGGGTTCGATTCCCCAATCGAAGAAATGCTTAAAAAATTTCTTTCTCCGTTCCGATTGTGTCAGGTAAATTTAAGAAAGTTCTAGTACGGGGCCATTACTCTCGATAACTTCGGAAAATGTGTAAAGGTAAAAAAAACAATACTTTCTTATTTTCTTACTTTTTTTACTTTTTCATATGTAATAGCACTCATCCACCGGAAAAGTCGCCATTTCCCTCCACCTGCCGCCGTCCAACTTCCGGTTCGATCCTTGACCGCTACAAGTGGATAATAGTTCACGCTTTGTCACTTGAAAGTCTTTTTGTTATGGGACTTGAAAAAATATTTACCTTTTTTTTTAATTACAAAGAATGGACACAGTGATGTAATATATACAAATATTTTATATTCAACACATAGTCTGTCGATAAACGTTTCTTTAACCTGCTTTGAGATGGTTTCATTTTCAAACAATACATAAATAAATACAGGGTAGTGTTCAAATGATACGACTATATCCTCTTTCATATGGGCAAAGCCTACCACTACCAAATATGATCATCTTCAAATAATTATAAACCTCAATCTATCTATAATTCAACATAATAATTCAACATTTAAATTATAAATAGTTATAATATGCCGCCTGGTGCTTATTTACCGTATAGCAGGGTGCTATACGGTAATAAGCTCGAAATCGATATAAATCTGAGAGAATCTAGTATTAAGACACTCCGTTTCCCACTTTTCTCCCGAATCCGACGAAGAGTGGCGGAACTTAACGTTACGCTTTCCTTACCATAGCGGAAAAATAAAAAAAAATAAATATAATAATAATTTCATGACGTGAACTGCAAATATCATTTTTTTGAGAAAAGAAATTCGTGTAAGTGGTTTGAAAGAATAAGTGGTTTGCTTCTAAACCCATAACCAACTTTAACAATGAAACTACTGTAGCATAATCACCTCAAATACAAACACAAAACTAAACTTAAAATATCCCACTTATTTACAAGAAGCTAGAAAGACACATATTCCTTTTCACACCTGAGCAGATAGTGCGGGTGTGGAGCCAAATCACGGCGACTTCCTATCGCCTTCCGCTGCAGACGACTTAAAGGATATATGAGTATTTTAATGCGCTAGCCGAAGAGAATACACTTGAGAATGTTACTGAAAAACATATTTGTTTTGTTACTTGGCTAAGGCATTAATTCTTGAATGTGCTGTGATAAACATTTTGGTCATTCGTTAAGTAACGGATTGTAAAGTTCATGGTTTAAATAATAGTATGTTGTGTTTTTTATTGTGTGTTGATATTTGATATATATATATATATATATATATATATATATATATATATATATATATATATATATATATATATATATCTATATCTATATATATATATATATATATATATATATATATGTTTTTTTTAGCACACACAGCAGGGTAGGCAGAGGGAACCTAGTGTTAAGACACTCCGTTCCCCCTTTTTCGCCGAATTCGGAGGCTTTCGTGTTAAGTGGCGGAACTTAACGCCGCGCTTTACCTCGACACCAGAGCGAAGAAAATGAAAATATAATTTCCACTTCTCGAGTGGGAATCGAACCCACAACCGGTCGTTTACAGTCATACGCTTGTGCCACTTGGCCACGACTGGCCACGAATATTTGATATATCACCTAATAATATTGCCATATTTTTTTTTGCTTCACGCTGTATCCCGCACACAGCAGGGTAGGCAGAGAGAACCTAACGCTAGGGTATTTCGTTCCCCATTTTCCGCCGAATTCTGCATACATTGTGTGTTAAGTGGCGGAACTTAACGCCATGCTTTACCTTGACCTTGACACCAGTGGAAAGAAAATAGAAATATAAAATCTATAAATTCCTTGAGTGGGAATCGAACCCACAACCAGTCGCGTTTACAGTCACATTTTGTGCCCCTGCCCCACTACTTGCCCATAAATTTCGCACTTCTATAAATTAAATAATTAATCTATTCTATTAAGAGAACCAGAAAATACCTTGTAAAAAATGCTATGTATATTTATTAAAAATATTATTTATTAAAAAGACTTTAGTCGGTACTTTTTAAGTTTCACGTTTTATTTCTAGAGCCGTAGTGAGTCAGTACTTAAACCATTATTTTTTAAATTAAACCTAAACTCTTTAACTTAAACTTAAAAAGATAAACAGGCTACCAGTACCAGACCTCCGCAACATGCCAACATAAATACATACAAACATACATACATAATATAATATAATACAATATATAATAACAGTTAGGTTTTTTAACGTGATCGTCAACGTGAACGTAACGGCGCGCCGCGACGCGGGCAACAGCCACTAGGTACAAAATATCAGCATAATTTAACTGTAAAACATGCGTGGCTGGAGCCGAGCCAACCGCCTACCTGTTTTGTAACGTTAATTTTCTTATTTTTTTTTGGGTAAAACATCGAAATTTTGTATATCTTTTGGCTTTAAGCTCCTCTTGCATATACTAGCAGCATAAAAGCCAGAGGAAACTTAAATAGTGTGAGGACACTCCGTTTTCCATTGTTCACATATTTTATAGAAAGTGCATATCTAATAGCGAAGTCTGATACGGATACTGAAAATATTTTAAATACTGTCAATTCTTTGAGTGAAATACGTATTATAAAATGTAATACAATACGTCTAAAATCTATCATAAATAGTAAGATATACTTATAATTCTTCGCGTGGATTTCGAACCACTAATTTGTTAATTGTCGCAGTATACAGTAACCGCTATACTACGAATACATTTATTACCTGTACATACTTTGTTCACCTTTCATTTTTCAGGACAGGACGTAAATCGATTGGAGTAATAAGTCACATTTGAAATACTGCATGAACAGTAAATGAACATAATGTGTTTATAAACTACATTTTGGTTCATTCTCGTTTCTCTCTAAGTTCCTTTTGCCTTCTTCGACATTGCTTATTGCGTATGAGTTTACGGAAGTTTATAGTATAGTGCCATACCAAACAGGGGAAATAATAGTAATTTTAAATATATCCACATTATAATTTATCAGTATAAGGAGTGAACCCACAACAACAGCGTGTCCAACAATGCCACCACTAAACCACAATGGTGAATATTTGTTACTTAAAAATATTTTAAAAGCTAACTTAACATACACAGCATCCTTGATCTTTATCTAAGATAGTTCAATAAGTCTACTAGAGACATGAATGTATTAACTTCAACAGTTATTACTACAATTATAAGCACGATTTCAAATTGAAATCCAATATGTACTATAATATCAATTTGTTTCAAGCGATTGTATAGAGATAACGATATAACATACGAAGTATTAGAATCAATTCAGTCACGAGATATATGTATATGATAATAATAATATTTTTCCTTTAGCATTTATCCCAAGAAACATAGGCACAATGGTTGCGGGTTCGATTTATACTCGATTTTTTTTAAAATTTTAGCTTCACGCTATATCCCGCACACAGCAGGGTAGGTAGAGGGAATCTAGTAACACTAGGTTCCCCACTTTCCGCCGAATTCGGAGGTATTGCGTGTTAAGTGGCGGACCTTAACGCCGCGCTTTGCCTCGACATCAGAGCAAAGAAAATGGAAATATTAAATATTTCCACTCCTCGAGTGGGAACCGAACCCACAACCAGTGGTTTACAGTCTCACGCTTGCACTACGCCACTACTGGCCCCAAACGTCTATTTAACGAAAAAAACATAAATCCCTTATGGTAAGTAAGGCACAAACTTATTTTCTGAGTTCTTTTAATCTTAACAAAACTTACAACTGATTTGTTGTGTGAGATATATTCCAAGGTATATTAAGCTAACAAAATTAATTTTATTAATTGAGGCTACCATGAGGCTATGGGACGACTTCTGACCATAAACGCGACTGGTTGTGGGTTCGATTTCCACTCGGGGCAATGTTTACATTCAAATTAATATTTATATTTCTCGCCTCCGATACCTAAGACAACCTTGAGTTTCGCCACTCAATACGTCCTTTCGATTTCGCGCGAAAAGTGGAGATCGGAATATCTTGACTCTAGTTCCTCCCTAAGTATCAATACTTATATTATAAATGCGAAAGTCTGTGTGTTTGTCTGCCACGCTTTCACGGCTAATCTACCGGTCCGATTTGGATGAAATTTAGAATGAAAGTACCTAGTAAAAGTGATCGGGTCTAACATAGGATACATATTTTTCCAAAATTCAACCTCTAAAGGGTTGAAATAGGGGATGAAAGTTTATATGAAAAATCTAAACCGCTTGACCAATTGTAATGAATTTTGGTATAAATATAGTTGATAATCTAAGCTTAAACATAGGCTACTTTATTTTAGAAAAATGCGCCCCCGGGGGTTGCAATACAACGAAATAGTACACGCGGCGAAGCCGCAAGCGGGCCGCTAGTCTCTTAATATGCAGGAAAAAGCATTAAACTGGTTATTTTTACAAAATTCGTTTGATTAAAAAAATTAATAAATATATCAACATATAAACTTTAAAAAAGAAGAATTAAAAATACATTATTAACATAAATATCTAATAACACAATAAAAATAGTTGAAATTGAAATAAAAAAATGGACCTAATGAAATGAATTTAGGCAGGTAGAACAAAGCCGAGGCCAGTGCAGTAACTCAGTGCGTGTGCGCGACACGACAGCGTCGCCCGGTGATTTACGGACGGTCAAAGATTAACTAAGGCCCTATTTTATATTTAGAAATTCATTTTATATTTATAATTATTTAATAGAAAGAAAGGTTATTCTAGTAGATTTTTTTCTAAATTTGAATTCAGTATTTGGGATCTAATTATGAAAAATTTTAAAGATCATATCAATGTGTTTTCAAATATAATCTTTAGGATTAGGGTTAAAATTTCAGGGTCTCTGGAAGAAATCACTATAACAATCATAGCTTCTTCACAGTTTTCCTGCAGAGTGGAGTAATCAGAGAGACCTCCACTTTCCGTCTGAAATCGAGACATTGTGTTTTGAGTGGCAGAACTCAATGCCGATTTTTGTCTTAGTGGTAGTCGAACCCACATACGTGACTTTACAGACCCTGCCCCACTGCGCCATGGCCTCTGAAACAGTATCTAGCGAATTTCTAGTTTCAAGACGCCCATCTCCGAAGCATTACATGTCATATTGAGAAACTATAATTAAATTAAGATACATCGAACCCACAACCATGGCAATCCTGAAACCTGCAGGCGATCACCTGATTGACTTGTTTTATATAGAAATTTAAATTAGGCAAATTATATTGAGAAAGTGCTCTAGATTTTATATATATTTACATAATAATGTAAGTATATATAAAAATCTAGAGCACGCCCTTAAGACTAAATAAAAAAAAATACAATGTTCATAATTTCTAAATATATAGTAATTGAAAATTTCTAATATTTGTTTAGTTTTTGTCCGTAACACGGCTCTATTGTATAATAAATATAAAATAAATAATTTCAATACTAAAACCAATATATTAGATACATTCATATTATGTTTTTACGTCTAAAGTGTTATTCTATGAAAACGCACTGTACAAATCAACGAGGCGCGTATGTCACAGCGATATTACGTTTCTAGATTTGTTGTATTTTTGTCCGAACAATACAATCTCACTTTATAGATTTAGACAAATAAATTATATGATATAGAAAGTTGATAAATGTATAGTGAACTTTGTTATAAAAATATTAAATTATGTTATTTTTTGAATAAGGTATTATTTATTTATAAAACGTCATTTCAAATAATACACACAATTCTATGTGTTTAAAACACACTTCATACAAAAATGTAAATAGTATTGTGTGTAATATTTATTTTTATAACTTGATGTATTTGTAATGAATTTAAAAAAAACAGTAATGTTTCTATTCCTTATTAACTTTTACAATTTATCCTTTCAGTCCATAGTTTTTGAGATTTTATTATTAAAATAGTTTAAGTATTCTGTCTCACACTTAGTAAAATAGTAACTTTTAGTCACACTTAGTTAAAGCTTACTTAGTTAATATTTTCATAGCAAAACTATCCTTAAACAAAGGAAATAGAGGCAATATTCTTTAGGCTCTCCCCTTTTTTAAAGTAGTGCAATCTAAATATATAATAATACATACTACTTCTGAAATATATCATAAATTTAACAGTTTTTGTTATTTCGGAAATTTAAGCTCTGATATTGTTAATGGAAAAAGGAATTTAAACATAAAAAAAGGATTATTTTAAAAAAAGGTCAAAAAGACCTTATGCTTAAAAAAGTTTTCTGTCTTAATTGCTATTTTTTCTATATTGCCAAGCTTTCGCCCGCCAAAACGAAATAAAGTTTAGATAGGCCCGTTCTTAAGAAAAGTTACTGACTTAATATAACTATACGTATGCACTTTACGGTTAAAATAAAAACAGCAGGATTCCAACCCGTAACTCCTGTAAATCGTCCAAGCAAGGTGACCGCTAAACTATACGTTCTACTAATCCGTTTATAATACGGTGCAATTCTAATAATAATAAAAGGCGTAGCTTCGAATCTCGCTGCGTTCAATTATTTGTACATTTTCTAAATATAAGAAATATGTATAAAAATTCCCACTACATAAATTTCAAACATGAAACTACGTCATGATAAACTAAATAACAATAATTTACAAAAAACTCCATAATTTCATAATATCCTATAACTTCTAGTAGAAAATTCAATGAAAAGGTCAAATGTGAGATCTAACGAGGTTAGCAGCCCAGCTACAGCCCACGTCTAGACTAGTTAATCCCCCGTAACCCCCCGCATACCTGCGTACAATAGACGGACGGACGATAAAAGGGCATTTTTCTTTCTAACAATAGAGAGAGCGTTTAAACTATTTTTAATGCTGACAGGTGGAAATTCCTATATGGCAATACACGTTAATAAAATTTATATGAAATTGGGACGTTGTGGCTTGTGGGTACAAGGTGTAACTGTAAACGTAACTGGTTGTGGATTCGATTCCCGCTTGAAGAAGGGATTATTAGATATTTTAATTTTCTTCGCTCTGGTGTCGTGGCAAAAGCGCGATGTTAAGTTCCGCCACTTAGCACATGATGATAACGTTGATGAACGCCTCTAGTATTCGGTGGAAAGTAGGAAGCGGAATACCTTAACACTAAGTTCTCTCTGCCTGCCCTGCTGTGTGCGGGATACAGCGTGAAGCTAAAAAATAATATTATTGATCGTATTGAAATTAAAGATATAACCTCAATAAAATACGCGTAAAAGTTGTAAATTTTAATTTCAATTCAGGGGAACTATTATATTTATTTATTTTTTTTCAACGGTTCTGCTACCTAAGACAAAGCGTGGCATTGACTTTCATCACTCAACACGCAATGTTTCCAACTCGAGCAGAAAGTGGAGAACATAGTGCCTTGACACTACATTCTCTCTGACTACCCTCTATATGAGAGAAAAAGCGTGAAGCCCAACAAAACGAATTAACATAACATTTTTACTTCTCAAATGCAGTTAAGTCAAGAGGGACAATAAAGCCCGCTTAAGGACCACCTGGATAAGAGAGGACGAGCTAGGATTTCACTAATCTCGTTACTACTGAGCTGTCTTTATCTTGTGGCTTAATTATCTTAAAGAAGCCTCTCGGTTTGTTTCGTAAGGTGGTTTAGTTGCTGGGGTCAAAAATCATTTAATTATAGCGTTCTCATGCAAATTTTACTAATAATTTATAATATTTAGTTTATATTTTTTAGTTTATATTTCTAAGTGTAGTATAGTAGGTCTAAAATTTTATTTGTGTGACATAATCGATTTTGGTATATTAAGTCACATCGCTTAATATAACAAATAGACATATTAATAGACATATTTCTTTGTATATGGTAACTACAATGGTATTTAAGGCAAACCATCAGTTTTTCAGTATTTTAAAATATACACTTTTCAGATCTAAAGTCCTAAGCATACTTGGAGGCGTTCAGAGATAGCGAAACTGATGGCAATTGGGTTGACGTGGTAAAAGACGAAACAAATTACCCAGAACTGATCACGATGGCGGAGCACTGTAGAAGCACTCTGCCCCACCAGACCATGGGACATAGGACAATAAGTCAAGTAAGTCAATAGTTAAGTTTTTCATGAAGTAAACTGATCAATTTTCATGATTGAATATTTTTTTTTGCTATTAATATTCAAGTAGGTACTGTTTGTTACCGATACAATATTAACAACAATAAGTAGTGAAATGGTAATTAAATTCTTACTTATATCAATACCTGTATCTATCTACAGCACACATAATCTCAATAATAGTTTTTTTTATTATTATTTTTTTTGTAGGCAGAGGGAACCTAGTGTTAGGACACTCCGTTCCCCACTTTCCGCCGAATTCGGAGGCATTGCGTGTTAAGTGGCGGAACTTAACGCCGCGCTTTACCTCGACACCAGAGCGAAGAAAATGTAAATATTAAATATTTCCTCTCCTCGAGTGGTAATCGAACCCACAACCAGTCGTTTACAGTCACACGCTTGTGCCACTGGTCCACGACTGGCCACATAGCAGTTATGAAATAATAATATATGTAACATATTTTGGTTTTAAGTAAACAAACCATCTAAATTCCCTTTTTCTATATTTTTAAGCCAATTTCTCCGTAGATAATAGTATGGAGCGCATCAATACATGCAGTTGCACTAAGCCCAAGATAAGACGCCAGTAACAAACGTTAAGTAATCTCGTTAGCGTCGTATCGTAGCGTCGACAGGTAAGACTTAAATCAAACTAAAGTGTTGCTAATGGAAGCTCGATTTAAAGGAGCTTTTAGATATAAATAACTATTAAACTATTATACTTACTTAACGAGTCCGTTGTAGCTCAGTGGGATGAAATGTATGGTTTTGTGAATAACCATTTACACAACCATGGTGGTTCAAAGTTCAATATATTTATATGAAAATTTATTGTGTTGTCGGTCAAGTCATGCAAAGTATTGATTTACGGCATCCATCAGATGGACATGAGTAGTGTTATTGTCTATTCCACTTAATATACAGATTTTTAGGTTGTTATACCACATCTCATCATCATCAATATGGGGTCGTGAATGACAAAAGTTTAAGAACCCGTCATATAGCCAGTTAAAAGCTATAGTTAATTTAAAAATATAACTTTATACCCACATAGCAGGATAGGCAGACAGAAACGTCATAACAGTCCATTTCCTAAGTCACTAACATGGCATATATAAACCATATTTTTCTATATAACAGTTATTTAACCACTCAGTCACTATTAAATAAAAAAAAGAAAAAAATATACAAATAACTGATCACATAACAAAAAAAATACATACCCCCATTATATAAATAAGAAGAGATCATAGAGAAAATTCAAAGCTTCCCGAAGAGCTTCGCAGACATTCTGAAGGTAGTTTCAATGAACAGTGAGGCATAATGGCAGTAATCCTGACGGATAGCGACCTGAGGATCACATTCATTCATTTATCAACCACGTGTGATGGATCGACCGGGTGATTTGTGTGTGTGTAATAAAATGTGACACTGATCTGATCATGTGTTTTATGTGTGTATTGTAATTTGTATTGAATGTTATTGCGTAATATTGGTTTATAATATATTTGTGGCCAGTGTGTGACTGTAAACGACTGGTTGTGGGACCCACTCGATGAGTGGAAATATTTATTATTTCTATTTTCATCGCTCTGGTGTCGAAGTAAAGCACGCCGTTAAGTTCCGCCACTTAACACACAATGCCTTCGAATTCGGCGGAAAGTGGGGAACGGAGTGTCTTAGCACTAGGTTCACTCTGCCTACCCTGCTGTGTGCGGGATACAGCGTGAAGCTAAACAAAAAGAGAATTTACACAAAATATATTTAATAACATAAACACTAATATAATTGAATAACACAATCCAATACCAAAATCCGTATTCAGTAAGAACTCATTTAAAATTACCACCTCATATATTATAAGTAGCAGCACACAACAAAACGGGGATTCCCAAAATACTAAAATGCTAAACGGAAATATGAACAAATACACGTTATTCAGTATAAGTCACATAAATAATGGTCTATTGCAATAATGTCGGACGTTTGCGCAAAATATTAGCATGTAAAGTAGCAATCCACTTATGTGACTTTTACCTGCACTCCTCGTCTGTTACAGTACCCCTGGCGAAAGCGAAAGGTGTGGAGTCGACATTTTGTTATTTTTTCTGATAAGTTTTGTTATATATATTTATTATTAAATGGTTTTAAATAATGGAACTTGAC
Source organism: Dryas iulia moderata (assembly GCA_019049465.1). NCBI lineage: Eukaryota > Metazoa > Arthropoda > Insecta > Lepidoptera > Nymphalidae > Dryas > Dryas iulia. Next base: position 15,539,480 of record CM032424.1, on the reverse strand, counting down.
TCAGAAATATATATTTTTTCTGATAAGTTTTGTTATATATATTTATTATTAAATGGTTAACATCATCAATTTTATTATTAGACTCTATCTTATAACTTTGTTATAAATTCAACTAATGTTTGGTTGAATTTCTTTCAGTTATAAATATAATTAAATAAAATTAAACATAAAATTAAACATAAAAATACAGCTTCTTTTATAAGAGTATTCTTAAGTATCATTTATATGATATTATTTTTACCTTTTTCGTACACAGAAGAAGGAGTATCATAATATTACTTTCTCACTAACTACCCTGCTATACAAAAAAATGAAGCTGCGTATTTTTTTTTTTTTTTTTTTTAGCTTCTCGCTGTATCCCTTGCGGGGTAGTCAGAGAGAACGGAGCGCCAGACGCTACGGTCCCTGCATACTTCTTTCGCCTATTCATATAATATAGTAATTCGCGTATTCATATAATATATTAAAAAAAACACAATCTTTAAAAAACAAACCTAATTACCAAACATTTTAAAACAACAACTACTCTACTCGTCCCTTTACACACAATTTGTCGAGGACTTACCTCTTCATAAAGAGGGCTGGAATTTTTCTTTATGTTCCGGATCGAGAAGCTCCTGAGAGGTTTACGCGATCTCAAGATGGCTGCGATCTTTTACGACATTATCAAACTTCCATTCATGTATTAAGTTATTGATAGAGCTTTGCGCAACCAGAAGATACGGGAGGTATTTGAATATAAAATTATATTTTTCAGATGAAATTGGATTGGACGTTGAGTTATTATATCTTTATACTGTACCGTAGTTGTAGTCTTGGTTTGGTTTGAAAAATTTTGGTATATTTTTGCTTTTATATTTTTATAATGGTGAATCTAAAATGGAATTATAATATTAAGGTTTCTGTAGGAAATGGCATAGCTACCTATGCTTAAATATGTCTATTTTTTTCTTAATAATGATTTAATTGATTACTTGTATTTGTAAAGTATTTTTTATTTCAATTTCATTGCACCTGCAAATTAATAAGCCTATCGATATTCAAATAGCAATCGTAGTACAATAGAGTACTATAAGAATTATAAAACAAATATTAGTTTTTTTTTCATGAGGCAGAGAGAACATAGTGTGAAGACACTTCGTTCTCAACTTTTCACCCTACATCAAGACATTGCGTATTGAGGCGACGCAACTAATGCAGCTTTGTTCTACGAGAGCACAGAAATAAAAATGATTAAAATATTTCCCTAAAAGAAAGTCGAACCCACAGTCACCGCGTGTACAGTCAGACATTATTCAACTGCGCCACGATGACATTACGATTATACTATTTTTTATTCTTATTTTTTTTTTGTTCACGCTGTATCCCGCACACAGCAGGGCAGACAGAGGGAACCTAGTGTTAAGACACTCCGTTCCCTACTTTCCGCCAAATTCGGAGGCATTGTGTGTTAAGTGGCGGAACTTAACGCCGCGCTTTGCCTCGACTCCAGAGCGAAGAAATTGGAAATATTAAATATTTCCACTCTTCGAGTAGGAATCGAACTCACAACCAGCCGTTTACTATCACACGCTTGTGCCACTGCGCACCAACTGGCCCCAATGTAATTTATAACCTTTATTTATTTCTTTCTTTTTCAATTTTCTAACTTAAATTAAAATAACAAAGTGTAACAGTAACTTTTTTGTAAAGTGATACATTTCTAATCTAGAAGCGGCATTCCCAGCGTCTCTGCGATAGGAAGGTTGCAGATATAAATTATCATTAGTGTACACAGGCAAGGCGGATGCACTGGGCCAGGATGTATGCCGTAAATTGATAGGGTATTTTTTATCTTTTAGTTTTTTAAAATGTATAAGAGTATAAAATTCATTTTACTTGCAGTTAATGAGTTTTGATTATTTATTAATTGTACATAAAAATATTAAATTGGAATTGTTAATATATAATAGTAGAAATAGTAGATAACTTTTTGATTAAGTTAACAATGTAAATTCACTTGAGATTATAAAGAAAAAAAATGGTGAACAATTATTACATTATCTATAGCGTTATAAGAAAAAAGAGCCAATAAAGTACATAAATAACATACGCAATATAAATTCGTAAAATAATTGGTCAAATGTATTGGAGAAGTCCCGAGTTTACATTTTTTTTTAATATTCTATCACCTTCTAGACAACTAGAACAGAATAATGAATTGGATTGGTACATTTAAATTCATTAATCATCAAAATTCATTTACTTTTAATTATAAACATTAACTTTTCTTTCTCAAAAAGTTATAAAAACTTCTACTAATTGCACTAATTAACAAGTACTTTACGTCATAATAATGTATAAGTACGTATGCGTAATAGTTATGTAATATAATAGTAGAAGTTTTCTTTCTCAAAAAGTTATAAAAACTTCTACTAATTCCACTAATTAACAAGTACTTTACATTATAATAACGTATACGTATGTATGCATTAATATAATTTAATTTATTATATAATTTAAAAACAATATTATATCACATCCACGTATCGCATCTCCGCATAGCGCATGGCGCATACACTGCACTTACGGTGAAACAGTACAAATTGAAAACTCAACCGACGGTAAACGACGCGCGACGTTGATTTGTCGACTCTATACTCTAACTATATGTATTGTGTTCTCGGTAATTTATTGCAAAAGAATTAGGTTATTGTTGGAAATGGCAAAGTTAGAGGGAAATGTATTTGTCAAATAAAATTTCATGGCATTTTTGATTTTGGATAAATGGTGTAGTAGTAACTTTGCTAAGTTTGTGTTTGGTATATGAATTTACGGCTCTTTTTCAGCTTCACGAATTTTCTCATATAGCACACAAATATTATGTATGCATTGAGTGACGGAAGTCAACGCCAAGTCTTATTTTTTTCTTTTTTTTTTAGCTTCACGGTGTATCCCGCACACAGCAGGGTAGGCAGAGGGAACCTAGTGTTAAGATACTCCGTTCCCAATTCCGAAGTCTTATCTTATGTATTAAAGCGGAGACGGGAAAAAAATAAAAAAAATACAAGAGAGATGTCAAGGGACACCCGTATGGAACGAACTTCCTTTCGATTAATTAGTGAAGGAATTGTAATAAAATTTTATTTTTTTTAAGTTATAATTTTTTTTATTATTAATTATTAATTTATGTTTAATTTTATTATTAATTAGAAATGAAAATATTTATCATTAGTTAAAAATGAAAATATCTTGCTTGCTATAAGAGAGAGAGAGAGAGAGAGACAAACAGGGAAACATGCGCACGCCGCATAGCTTACAATAGCTTACTATAGCAAAAAGTGTCGCTACAACTTTTCTTGACAATTTTTTCCGTCTAGCCCGCGCACACACGAGATAAGGAACTTCGTTACAATAGTCTCAATCCCAAAAGTGGGAATCAAACCCACAAACACATGCCTGCAATCTCACGGTACCATAGCTTTTTATTGAGATAACGTCGTTTTAAGCGTGTCTTGGCATGTGAGTTTAGTAGTGAGACGACACTCCGTCCATATTGCAAATGATTTGTTAACTGAATACAATTTTTATTCTACTGTCGAAAAAAATTACTTTAATAATACTTGTTATTCTACTGTCGAAAAATATAACTTTAATAATACACCCTACGTAATTTGTTTAAATACTCATATATTGATGTTAACTGAACTAAACTACTACGATCACTCTGCCAAGTGTAGCGAAAAGGAAGAATAATACGTTGTCTTAGTAGATTTCTGTTACACTTACTCGTATACTTACCTATATATGTAGTTAATATTTTGAACATCATATTCATTCATAACTCATTAAGGTTCAGTGAGACAGCTTCTAACCCAAAACGAGGTGATTGTGGGTCATAATTTCCACTCGTGGTAATCAGGTATGTCTGTCTATAATCATTTTAAATCAAAACACTACGTTTAGTTGCGCCATTTAACAGACTGTCTCAAATTCAAACGTGAAACGAAGGAAGCAGTGTTAAAGACTTTTTCTGCCTACTCTGCTATGTGGTACAAAGAGTGAAGAGAGAATGACGCAACACTAAAATAAAATATAATATAACAATATCTCTCAGCAAACCTACAGGTAGATATATCTACACGAAACATATAAAAAATCTAGTTCATCCTTACATAATATAACACAATGTTTAAAAGTTTGAGCGAAGGTAAAGCATTAATCTCGCAGTGTTTCCGGCGCCCGTCATTCCCTTATTACTTGTGAGTTCGGCTTTTCAGGTACATTTTTTATCTGAAACTTGGGCAACTCAGAAAGTAATCGACAGAAAGAATTAATGTGGCGTCACTAACTCGCCCGTCGCCTCTGACTTTTAAAAATCTCTCTTTCTTAATTTTTACATCATTGCAAGGTGTTAGAGGTGAAATGATGCGCGTTGTGGAGTTATCGATAATTTTTATTAATTTTTTATTTTGTAGTTTTACTCAGACACGATTTTTAAGCCGAATATATAATAGTAAAGAATTGGTTTAACATTTATCGTGGTAGAGATATAAGTATATTTACAAGTAAAATATTTATTTGTAAATATATTGTCATATGCACCTAAACGTAAGTAATTAAGTTTATATACTACTTATATAATTAAATCATCGCAATATTTAAAATGTGATGGAGTCTACGGTATAATTAAAATATTTTCATATTTACATGATTATAAATCAGAATAAAAGTAGCATTAGTATCTGCTCTCCGGTGTATAATTAGAGGGTAGAGAATAAAGTGACTTGAACAAAACAGAGTTCTTAAAAAAAATCCTACCAAAATTATAATATATAAATTAATTATATATCGACATCGACAAATCCACACCTCCTTGCATACGTCTACGAGGAAACCTATTAATAATTTGCGGGTGGTAAAGTTTTTAAAGTGTTTTCCTCCACCTTGTCGGGATGTCGGCCGCTCCGACCATTAATTACGTGCCTGAACCTGATGATATTGTTGAATTTTTTATGAAGGGCCAACAAGGGGATCGCGCATCGATTATGTCGAGATTACCGTGTTTTTATTATGAGCACAAGTTTACTTCATGAATTATTTATAGCATAGTATTATACTAGAGGTGTAGTATATGATGTAATTAAAGATTATATTTTTGTAATTAATATGATATGTACAAAAATCTAATATTTTTATCATAGCGCAGCTTAAAAACTTAACTTAAAGTCGTGGATTCAAATTCCGCTCAGAAGAGTGATGGTAATATTTTAATTATTTTCTTTTCTCCCTTCTGTTAAGACAAAGTTAGGCATTATGTTTCACCACACATTATGCATTGTATCAATTTCGAACGGAAAGAAGAGAACAACATGCATTTATACTAAGTAAGAACTATGCTTCTCTCTGACTATCATGCTGCCAAAAAAAAGTTGCTGAAAGAATAAAATTAAATACATTTTATTTATTATTCATTCATTTCTCCACTCTTCTGCTATTAGTCTTGCCCGTGGGATGACGAGTTAGAATACAATTCCCCCCGATAGCGTCCCGTAAAAGGTGGGTAACCCGGTAGCTTGGTGGTAGGAGATTCGTTCTCCGACTGGCTCGGGATGACTATCATGTCAAAGACGAACCGCCAAACATCTTATGATGTGTTCCGGTTCGATGGTATGTCAGCCAGCTCTCCCTATTCCTACCATCCCCATCCTTCTTCCCCCCTTTCCTCCTCCCCCTTAAGGTCGGCAACGCATCCATAACTTTTCTGATGTTGTGGATGTCCATGGGCGAAGATAACCACTTATCATCAGGTGGTCCTTCTACTCACTAGCCCTCCTTTCATCAATAAAAAAAAAAATTAAGACACTTTGTATGCTGAACGATGTTTTGTTACATTACATATTAGAAAACCAAAATTAAAAATCTTAATTAAACCGAACAGTGAACATCTATGTTAGTGAACATATATTATAATATGAAACCTTCTTCGATTGAGACTTAAACTTACTTTTTTTTATATAGTATAATTTCTACGCGAAAAAGTCAACTTGAAGTTAGACTACGCTAAAAAGTAATGGGTTCGATTCTCATAACAGATAATGGTTGAATAAACTAGGATAAGCTTGGGGTCGGTTGTGCCTTCTTATAACTGTAAACGCGACTGGTCGTGGGTTCGATTCCCACTCCAGGAGTAGAAACATTTAATATTCCCATTTTCTTCGCTCTGGTATCGAGGCAAAGCGTAGCATTGAGTTCCGCCACTTAACACCTGAATGACTACCGAATTCGGCGGAATATAGGTAACGGAGTGACTTAACACTAGGTTCCCTCTGCCTACCCCGCTGTGTGCGGGATACAGCGTGAGGCTAAAAGAACTACTTTTAATAATAAAGAAGTAACAATAGGCCAGAATAAAACCACGGGCGAAACAAGTCTATGGTGTTTAAAAATAAAGAAAAAATCAACGTAATATTTATTTAATACTTAAATTAATAAATAAAAAAACCATATTTCTTTCTAAACAGGTAAGTCTATTACAGCGTTTCCTTGATTTTCTCATTTGCGTAATGTCACAAGCATTTATTTCCTTAAGTGAAAATTAAACCAACAATTGAATATAAAACGACATAATTTGAATCTAATGAACCGGTAATAAGGGTGTCGACGCCGCGCCGTGTCGCCTCGCGGTATTCGTGGACGTGACAGCGCGAGGTGCTCAAGGTGTAAATGGATCCTTCAAATTCAAAGGAAACCTGTTTTGTACGCATTGTTTTCTATTTTCTTTAGAAATATAGAAATCAAATTTGCTTTTTTATATAATTTTTGTTTTAGTGTTAAATTTTAGAAAAATATAAGAGGTTATGTTTGCGCAGTGGGACAGCGACTGACTGTAAGCGCGAGTTCAATTCCCACTAGGGTGATGCAATGTCCTGATATTGGGCGGTAATTGAGGAATGGCGTGTCTTGGTCGAATAGTAGTTTGTCAATACAATAACTTTGTTAAGGTCGATATCATTTGATGAGACTACTATTTGTATTACTTGGCATCCTTTGTAAAACAATCCATACACTTGAATTTTTTTTTAATTTACAATGAAAAGTATAGGAAACTGTTTTATAAATGATTTTAAGTTTTTATTAGATGTTACTATATTAAGTTTACTGTAAATAGATAGGGTCTTAGATTTATAATAGGTATTTATTTTTAATGCCGACTTACGTCTACAGAAATTTCACAATTGGCCACTGCTCTCTACGAATATTAATAGTATTACGATTATATACATATAATATACCTTCAAAGATTTTGTACAATATTGAAAAACTTTCTCACAGCAAACTGTTCTACGGGGAAAATAAATATATAAAGTAAATTCAGCATGTTCATAATGTAAGTACACCTACACCTAGACACGTGAAAAATGCCGTCGTGAAACTGTCGCCTCAGCGGGAAAGTTACTTTTACATACTCTTGATAAATAACTTAAGGTAAGATTCGCAAAAAATATATTTCATCATTTTTCACACTTCACTTTATTCCCGAATAGCAGATAAGGTACAAGGGAACAGTCGTAGTGTAAAGACACTCCATTCTTCGTTTTTCGTCTTAAATGGAGATATTGAGTTTTAAGTGGCAGAATTCAACCTTATTAGATCGAGGTAATGAAATGAATTTAAAGGTAAATCGTTCCTTCAAGTGGGGATTAAAACTACAATTATGACGTTTACAAAGATAGATTGTGTAGCATAAAAGCGTATGTCTGTAAATAAAGCAGTGCCGCTACGGATGTCCTAGTATAATTTGCAGTATTGTAATAATAGCTATGTAAAATAGTGGCAGTAGACTCAATGTAAACGAGATTTGTTGTGGGTTAGATCCCCATGTTGGGGCATGTATTTAAAATATTTTGACTTCTTCGCTAGGATACATCAGACAAAGCGTACGGTTTACTCAACCTGAATACTAGCCATCACCTGCTAATTCGCTATAAAGTAACGTACTAGGCTTTTAATAATGATGAAGAAAAGTAATTCAGTTCTTTAGTCATGGCACTTTGAATGTGGACGTCGTCGTCAACTCACTTCGTCAACTCACTTCGTCGTTACGTTGTATGGAGAATACTGATTAATTTTATTATTAGACTGTTTTCTAATTTAATATTAGACTGATCAGTGCCAAGTAACGTTAATGCCTAACCTAACATAATCGCACAAATTATTGTATGAATATTAAATCGTAGATTAGTAATTTCACAATATACAGGATTTCATTCCGTTAGCGACAATACAGTTCAGTTTAACGAAAAAAAAATAGATGTTATCTTATCATTAAAGTGACCTCAAGGCTTTGTAACTCTAACAAGATATAAACAAAATCACATTACAAATATAAATGATATTATTAAAAATTTATCTAACTTTGATGATTTTAAAATGAATAAATAAACTACATTAGGCGTTTTTAACGTCCGTCAAAACAGGATGTCGCCCAAAGCGCTTCCGGCCGATAACAACATCCTGCGAGAAGTTTCGCCCAAGTTTCGTCAAGTTTTGTAAAGTTCGCGAAGCAGGTGCTCGTTTCGGATAAAAATTTCCACCTTTTGTTGGCTGAATCTTTTTATGAGAATAAGTTTTAAGACGGATCTGTTTTATGGAATTATTGTCAAGTAATACGCGGCGATGGGGAAAGTTTTCAGCAGTTTGTGTTAAATTTTTTTTCAGCTGAATTATCTTTTCTTGCGGTCTATGAATTTTAAATGATGTTTTGGGATTCTAGTGTTGCATAGAAGTTTAGAAAATGGAATAAAATTGAGGTTATTTTTATTTATTATAGGGCGTGGAGTAAAAGGTGTTGGGATATTTCAGTATATTGGGTAAAAATCTACAGTACTTACAATAAATTATATTTGTAAGTTTAACTTTATATGACATTTTCACTACACAAATATTTTCTATATAAGTTTAGGAAAAATGCATTTTAGAAAGTGCATTTTCCGATGAAATGCGCAACACATGATACTTAAAGTATCGTTATATATCGTTCTCTTTAACTAATCTGAGATAAAACTTTTAGTGTATAGGAAACCAAAACCTTTACTAACCGAACTATCCCAATTAACAATTATGTAAATCAATTAAGCAGCACTCATTAAGTAGATAACATTCATCGATCACGTGACGGGCTTACGGCTAATCTGTCTCTACATTAAACAACAATTTAGACTCAGGTATTATAATAAATCTTCCGAATCGCCCCGGGGCCACCCACTCGGTATCAACGAGCAAATTTATGGTAGTACTAAACTATTGCAAATCAAACCTTATTACAGAGGAATTGAGATGTGGGTAGTTGTAAAATTATATGTAATGGTGTGTAATGGCCGTAGGGCCGGTGTATAGCGAGATATTAATCCATCAGATCGTGATTAGATTCGGTGGCACGAAGTAATATATTCCAAGGTGTCAGCTTTAGAGAGGTCTGGTGTCGATGTACTGTTATTAATTATGATTGACTGACAGTTTACACTCTTTATGTTAAATTGATTTTAACTTAAGTTAAACTCAAAATTTGGCGGTAACTGATGATTTACTTGAAAATCAGTTATTATTGTCATGTACTGAAGTTTGTTTGATGATAAAAACTAATTTAAAACACTTTTTCTGCAAACAGGACATAAAGCCACCAATATCACAAGCTCGGAAGGCATATGCAAATCAATAAACCTTTTAATATGCTGAGCCGATAATAGAGATCCACGAATACGACTTATTTTTCGAATATATATATCTATACATACGCAAACGTTTTCAATACAATTGCCCTGATTGTTTGTGAAGATAATTTGAATCAGCAAATTTCATGGCAGTGATACTATAATGCTACTAACTGAAAACTCACATTGTTTTCCAAGTAATTATAGTTAATGTAGTAGTCTACACAATTTAGTCTCTTCATCTTCATGCTGTATCCCGCACAGAGCAGAATAGGTAGAGGGAACCTATTGTTAAGACACTCCGTCCACCACTTTCCGCCTAATTCGGAGGTGTTGCGTGTTAAGTGGCGGAACGTAACGCCGCGCTTTATATGTAATACCAGAGCGAAGAAATGAAAATATTAAATATTTCCATTCCTCGAGTGGAAATCGAACCAACAACCAGTCGTTTACAGTCACACCTACGTGCCACTGTGCCACCACTGGCCCCTGATTATATCACATAATTTATCCCTGTAGTAGCAGTAGCAAAGCGTAAAAGTATATAAATACAATAAAGAAAATATATAATAATACATAAAAATATATAAAAAAAGTAAACAAAATCTATAATACATGTATCGATACAGGTAACCCGCACTATAATCGCAATGCAACCGTCGATAGTCGCAGTTCGTGCCGCGGCAAGAGGAGCCCGCCTTAGCGACACCTTTAGATATCAATAACTTGTACATAAGTGCTTTATGCTCCATATTTATAGTGTTGTGGCTGGCCCCTGGAAGATATCCGCTTTTGAAGGGCTTAAGAATTACAATATGGGAAAAATTATATATTGTTTTATGTAAAATGTGGTGAATACATTTATGTATATTTAAAATACATTAACTAAGTTGTAACAGGGTTTTTTACTGCCGCAACCGCCTAGATTTGGATGATGACTTAGACTACTAATGATTGTAACTCTATTGCCTTCGTGGCGCAGAGGTCTAGCATCTGAATGTAATCACAATTGGTCGTGGGTTCGATTTTCTACTCAGTTGACTGATCAAAGTGGTTTTTTTTCATTTATTACTTATTCAGGATAGGTCGGGAAGGTGTAAAATGAAATGTTTTCACACCATATTATCTCTCACTACCGTGCTATGCGAGAAAAAATGCTACTCTTTGCTTAACTCTAGTCTGTCTTGCAGTTACGGGCATCGAAAAAAGTTACTCAAGCCACATATTTCTTTTTTTAGCTTCACGCTGTATCCCGCACACAGCAGGGTAGGCAGAGGGAACCTAGTGTTAAGACACTCCGTCCCCCACTTTCCGCCGAATTCGGAGGCTTGCGTGTTAAGTGGCGGAACTTAACGCCGCGCTTTACCTCGACACCAGAGCGAAGAAAATGGAAATATTAAATATTTATATGGAAATATTAATTATTAAATATTTTCACTCCTCGAGTGGGAGTCGAACCCAGAAACAGTCGTTTACAGACATACGCTTGTGCCACTGGGTCACGACTGGCCTTAACTTAACGACTTTCAATAATGTAAATCCTATTAAATACATATGTACATACATATATAGTAATATCTAAAAGAAAACCTTTGTGTAATATCTTATTATATTTACGCAAACTTAGAAGTGCATATCTTAGCCTTTAAGTGCACCATGATGTCACATTTTTTATATTTTGTGCTTTTACACTATATTATTACCACAAATACGAATATCGAGGCAGGAAATGAACAATCTATAATTTTGTATAAGAATAGAAAAGATTTTTAACCAATATTCCAAGAAGTATGGTTTATTTCATATCCTTGTAAATAACATAATATTAACTCATATAACGAACTATATAATTTATCATTCATCCACAAATACCGATCTACCTTTGCTAAAAGTTAAAGCTTCAAACTTTGATTTAATAACACTGTACATGGAAATTTGGTATTGAAAGCCTCAGTGTTCCCTCTAATCAAGTGTAATTTGTGTAGATGACAGAGCAGGCGGCGCGGGGCGGCGTGGCTACCTTGCGTAACCTCCGTTATTATCGTCAATTCACTTGTGTAGGTGTCCAAGTCTATTCACATCTGAGCTATACTGTTATTACAGCTATTGACTCTACCTACGTAATTGACAGTTACAACGTAGCTTAAAGTTGACATTAGAATATGGTTTTTTAAAGAATTTATTTGTTTGAAAAAGGCATTTAGAAAACGTATTCTTATACGTTTTCTATAAAATTCGATGCTAACAACAAAAATAAGTTGTAATAAAGCGTATAAGAATTTCGACGCAGCTGGTAGTAGAACGTATGGCTCGAGGTGAGAGCGCCTGAACGGTATTCAAGAGGTGCGGGTTCGAATCCCGCTGCGTTCAAATTTTTATACGTTTTTTTAAATGCCTTTTTCAATTTCCCTAAGTTTGGAATAACACTTTAAAAATGTTTAAAAGAATTTATTCCTTTACTGTTTTTTCAAAGAAATTAATGATGAATTTAATGCACATGTGTTAAATTTGATTGGGTCCATCATGATGATGTGGGACAGTGTTGAACAGCGATGGTCGTGAGTGCGAGCTCCAGTTTGTACTTTACTAAATGTTTGTAACTTTTCATATTAAAATTGTATACTGTCGTGACGTATACTTGTTATAGCACGATATTTACAAGATATAAATACGATAACTCCAATTTTTATAATAATATAAAATGTATAGCATATACTAAAGCAATTTTTAAAATGTTATTCATATTCACTTAGGAAATTGAAAATTATGTTTATGTTTTCTGAAAATTACACTGTACATTTTAATGATAAGTATATAAAGCTTCATCAACATTATGTTTAATATCATATAAATTACATAAATTTAGGACTAATATGGAAGTTCATCAAAGATATAATGACATTTGAGTATTGACAGTAGTTAAGTTCGAAGATATAAAAATGAAAAATCTAACTAATTTTTTTTTAAACTTACACGCTGTATCCCGCACACCGCATGGTAGGCAGAGGGAACCTAGTGTTAAGACACTCCGTTTCCCACTTTCCGTCGAATTCGGAGACGTTGCGTCTTAAGTAACGGAACTTAACGCCGCGCTTGCCTCGACAACAGAGCGAAGAAAATGGAAATATTAAATATTCCACTCCTCGAGTGGGAATCGAACCCTCAACCAGTCGCTTTATAGTCACACGCTTGTGCCACTGCGCCACGGCTGGCCCTAACTAAAATAATATGTACAATCTCAAATCACTGCAACTAAATGCAACATTCCATTCTATTACAACTTTGTCCATTAGAATACTTAGAAAAAGGGGTGAAAAACTTTTATATTAACAGGCATTAAGCACACACTGAACCTGCGGGTGGATTGTCGCAAAGTACCAAAAAAGCACCAACAGTTGACAGTCGACAGTTCATTCACCAACTTTCACGTCATTATCAACTTTGCAATCCGCTTATACTGCTAAGCGTTTGAAATTAGTTACAAATTAAAATACGCTGCCACCTGTCTGAGAGAGCCGATTACTGGTGACGGGGCTTGTCGAGCTTTCCGCGGCTTTATATTGTCCTTTTAGTATATTATATATAGAGTTATTTGAAGAAAAGCTTCTTTAAGTAATTAGAATAACTGTTTGGGTCGATGCTTGTCAATTTGTTGTTAATAAATTAAGTTTTAAGGTTAATGAATTGAGTAGTTTCTATTTTTATTTTATAAACGTTTTAGTTTTATAAGATACTAATGTTATATAAACTTAAGGAGAGGCGATTACTACTGACGGGGCTTGTCGGGTGTTAGGCGGCTTTAATATCCTTATCCTTTTATTATAGATAGAGACTATAAGATATCCGTATTTTATTACTAAGTAGTGTTTTTAGTTAATTTCTATAGCTTCTTTTTTTTTATAGCTTCACGCTATATCCCGCACACAGCAGGGTAGGCAGAGGGAACCTAGTGTTATGACACTCCGTTCCCCACGCACCACCGAATTCGGAGGCAATGCGTGTTAAGTGGCGGAACTTAACGCCGCAGTTTACCTCGACACCAGAGCGAAGAGAATGGAAATATTAAATATTTCCACTCCTCGAGTGGGAATCGAACCCACAACCAGTCGTTTACAGTCACACGCTTGTGCCACTGGGCCACGACTGGCCACATAATTAATTAACAATTTTCAATTTTTGTTTTATAAACGTCTTTATTTTGTAAGATACTTGTCTTATACACACTTAAGGAAAGCCGTTTTCTACTGACAGGGCTTGTCAGGTTTTCAGCGGCTTTGTATTTTACTCTTATTATATTATAGATAGAGTTATTTTAAGAAAAGCTTCTTTAAATACTTAAAATGTCTGTTTTGGTTCGACCAAAAGGTCGTTTTTACTGCTAAGTTGTCTTTTTAACTGATTAGTTTCTTTTTCATTTCACGTATAAGTTACATATATTAAATATCATATATTTAACATCTTCAGAAGAAAACGCCTTAATTTTATAACTTTATAGACTTAAACAATCATTTTAAAATGGGTGATATAGAGAATGTAAATTGTAGAAACTTTTTGAAAATGATCCAAATCACTGATATCTTACTACATTCATATTCACTAAACAAGCTCTATCATTAAGAAAAAAAAAATACAAAAATCTGAACAAACGCTTTAAATATTGAAAACCAAAAAGCCCAACAAAACTTTCATCTCAACTTAGCTGTAACATTTTGCGGCAATATTTAAGCCTTTTCACAAACTCGCTCCGCACTCGGCAGTAAGCTAACAACAATATACCTCTTGGGGCCCGTAAGGCTGCCCACCTTAGCACCTTGGCAGGTATAACCATCACATTTTACCCTCATCCCCTACGTTCAGAGGGTTGTTGACAATGGTTATGGTCTTCTGGGGATGTTTTGTATAATTAACTCGCTCTTTACGAGTATAAAACTGTATTTTGTTAAGCGTTTTTTGTGTTAGAAAGGATTTAAAATGTAATGTGATTGGGAGATGTTGTTGAAAAGCTTGTGTAGAAAGTTACCTTTATTGAAAGCTTATGTACATTTTCATCAATATTCGTGTATGCTGTAAGTATCTAAATTATTAAAGAAATAAATGACGTGGTATAACTCTTTAAAAAATCTGTAATCTTTTTTATTTTTTATATTTTCTTCTGCATAACAGGCTATTCGCAAAGGCCGTAGGGTCAAGACCATTCTCCACTTTATCTAGAAAGGATTTCAAACTTTCGTCTTATATTCATTGTAAGTTAATTTACATAATTACTTACAGGTTAAAAAGGAAAAATATTTTGCAAAGGCGTGAAGCCTTTATAATATAAATAACCTTTATAATGTAAATTTATGAATTTATTTATGAATTTATTCATAAAACAGACTAGTACCACAATAAGATTATAAGAAAATTTTACTAAACACATTGATTTATGTCTAATTATAGTAAAATATACATTTTACTTGTGAAAGATTAGATTTCTGCCACTTAACACGCAAGCCTCCGAATTCGGCGGAAAGTGGGAAACAGACTGTCTTAACACTAGGTTCCCTCTGCCTACCCTGCTGTGTGCGGGATACAGCGTGAAGCTATTAAAGATAACGAAAATCGAATCCACAACCTTTGCCCACAATCAAAACCTCACCAAATTCCGCTCGCAAAGACATCTCCAGTTTAATGCAAGCATAAATATCTTCAAAAAACTGAAAAATAAAGACATAATCTCCATACAGAGTGATCGAAGCTCGTTACCCTCTCATAACACGGTATCGACACAGTTTAGACACAATCGCGGCTAAGCACCTGGCTCGCCACTTAACCCGCTTGCAAAGCGCTGACTGCCACCGAGCCACGTCGGACTCTTTTACGTGAGAAACTTCGATAGGGTTGCTAATGTTCACTTATTGAAGAATTTTAGTATAACTAATATCTTAAAAAGTGTCTCTTTATAAATTTCTAATTTAACCTTTAATATTATTGCTTTTGTTTTTCTTAAGAAAACATGCTATTCATTAGAATCTGACAAGAAAAACAAAGCAAATTGTAATATACCATTGGTATGGTACACATATGTACTTATAACAATAACATGTATGGTGTCAATAAAAATCGAATATTAAAAATAAGGTGTAGTAAAAGACAAACAAAAAACGCTCTAAAAGTGAAGTTATCTATGAGAATCCTGGCAGAAAATTATAAATGTATAATAGGCTAGCAATTAGTTACCATAACCTAACAAAATCGTATCTATGTAATAAGTAGGACTAAATATATCTGCATATGTCTAAAGTAAAAATAAATACTAAATGACTGAACATCAAATCTTATTCAATACAGACACTAACTATATAATTAACAATTAAAATATAAGCCTCCAAAAGTCTTTTTTTATTTTCACGCTTTTATTATCCCGCACACAGCAGGGTAGGCAGAGAGAATCTAGTGTAAAGACACTCCTATCCCCACTTTCGATGAAATCGGTAGGCATTGCGTGTTAAGTGGCGGTACTCCGCACCGCTCTTTGCCTCGACACCAGAGCGACGAAAAGCGGAAAATTAAATAATTCCACTCCTAGAGTGGGAATCGAACCCACAACCAGTCGCCTTACAAGCACACTTTGCACGACCGGCACGAGGACCAGAGTTTTCAACAAAATAAAAATATTAAAATGCCATCCATCCATGTGAATCCCTATCCGGTATCCGGTATCGAGTGCAAGTGTTCGTTCGTAAGTGGCGATGCATGCCCATCGAGCACGCGCTACCTCCGCGCGGGCTGTAGTGCCGTAGTGGCGCACTCAGTGGGTCACTGGGGCAGGTGCCGTCCTTGCTATTTGTTTTTTTTAGACCATCTTCAATGCAAATTGTTTGAATATTTTATGAAAGTGACATAATGTGCTTGTGGGTTACTTTTTTAAAGTTAGAAATTATGGATGAAATATACTTACTGTACGTAAACTTAAGAAGTTCATTTTTTTAGCTTCACGCTGTATCCCGGAGACAGCAGGGTAAGCAGAGGGAATCTAGTGTTAAGACACTCCGTTCCCCATTTTCTTGTTTTGCCAAATTCGGGGCATTGCGTGTTAACAAATTAGCATGGAAGAAATTATAGCCGCATTTACCTGTGCACTAGAGCGAAGAAAATGGAAATATTGAAATTTCCGCTCCTCGAGTGGGTATCGAACCCACAACACACGTCACACTTTTTAATTTTACTTATGTTACTAAATAATCTGTGTATCTAAAAATACAATAGAACAACGTCTGTGTACTCGATGGTTTTGTATTCAATGCCCATTTGGGAAAATAATTATATTTCAATTATTTATCTTTCCCTACTTTGATAAAACAAAGCGTGTCAATAACTTTAAACACATTTAAAGTGTTATTCCTCACTTAGGAAAATTGAAGAAACCATTTAGAAATCGTATAAAAATATGAACGCAGCGGGATTCGAACCCGCCCCGAACCCGAAACTCTTATACGCTTTATTACAACTTAATGCTAACAACAAAAATAAGCTGTAATAAAGCGTATAATGCATATAATGCATGGCTCAGTGGTGGGAGCGCCTCGACGGCACTGGATAGTCATGAGGTGCGAGTTCGAATCCCGCTGCGTTCAAATTTTTATAAGTTTTCTAAATGCGTGTCAGTAGGTTAGACCTTAAAACGCATTTTTTTAATTCGGGCGAAAAGTAAAACGAAGTATTATGACATTAGTTTCGTACCTACTCTGCTATATGGTAATGGAAAAAACACATTCAACCTACACGTTCAATTTATATTTTTTTTGGGTCATCGATCATTTCTCCTTATTTATTGTATGTATTTCATTTTATTTATAAGACAGTGTGTTGGTAAAATAAACTTATAACTCATTTAATATATATAGGTAAATAAAAATAAAAAATGTGGCCAGTCATGGCCCAGTGGCACAAGCGTGTGACTGTAAACGACTGTTGTTGTTGTTGTGGGTTCGATTCCCACTCGAGGAGTGGAAATATTTCATATTTTCATTTTCTTCGCTCTGATGTCGAGGTAAAACGCGGCGTTAAGTTCCGCCACTTAACACGCAATGCCCCGAATTCGGCGGAAAGTGGGGAACGGAGTGTTTTAACACTAGGTTCCCTCTGCCTACCCTGCTGTGTGCGGGACACAGTGTGAAGCTAAAAAAAAAGAAAGAAAAAGGACAAGAAATAAAATAAAACACAATAATATTTATTAAAATGTATTTGTGATCTCGATAGTAATAAAATACTCGCTCTACTCTCAACGCGCTACATGTGCCGCCGCGGATAAGGCACCGTGCTAACATTACCTTACCTTAACTTACCTTACCTTACTACTTATGTATATGTTATAGCTAAATTAAATATACACTTATTTATATTATTGAAATTATATTAAATTACACTTTATGGGACAGCGGTTAAGAATGTTGTTAGTATATATAACATTTTTAATGAAACTATTACAATTTGATTAGTAGTGTAACTTATAATTTGATATTAGAGAATAAGTTTTAGAAAATCTGACGTTTCTAAAACTTTACAATATTTCAACATTCGTAAAGTAGGATATAAAAACGTTTTTAGATAACGTAGGAAAACAAAAATTATATATATTTTTTAATTCAAATCAATTTTTATACATTTTCTAAAAAGATTTTTCACTTTATAGAAGTCAATCTTTTTACGACTCTTTAGGTTAAAGTTTAAAATAGTTTAATTTGAAATGTGCAAATTAAGCTAGCGAAGCTTAATTTTATTATACATACTGAATATATGTATGTCTGTCTATTATGTATGGGAGCTAGTAAGCACTCGTGTTAAGAAAAGCTTCTGAAGTGTTCTATAATAACAAAACGCTGTGAATCAAGTTCAAAATACTTAAGAGTGACATCAATCAAATGGAGTTAAAAATAAGAAACATTTTTTTCTTTTTTTTTCTGCATATTTTACAACTGCATCAAAAGATTTTCCACTTTTGTTCAATACATACATATTTTTTTATATAAATAAAGATGGCTAATTTTAATATAAGACCTAAAACTCTATAAAAAAAAAGAATATTTTTTATACAGCTTCTTAAGTGCACAGGTTCAAATCCAGCTATGTTAAAAATATTAAAAAAAAAACAAACATATTAGGATAATAATTAATAAGATATATTTAACTTAGCTGTACGTGTACACTTCCTGTGACACTTTATTTTAATGCAATACAAAGTGAATGAAAAATCTATCTGGTCTTAGTTAGGTTATGGATGTATCCGTAACATTATCTATATAGATATCAATTACGGTGTCGGTTACGGATTATTATATCGAATTCGCCGATAATTTTTAATAATTTTCTTAACATATACAAATTTTATTATTCAGCTAAACTATAAGCTTTTGATATTAGTTTAATTTCTGATACATTTACACTTTAAAGCAAAATTGAATGACAGCTCCAATTGTTATTTCGGATTCGGTTACGGTTGCAGATATTTATTTTTTTAGGATATCAGATAGTTTCGGTTACGGTTACGAAGTTCCATAGCATCTCTGAGCCAAACCTATATAAATTACGTTAAAAATTATCTTTTACATGATATTTTATTTAAACTGTGTTACTGGATGAGTTATATTTAAACTACTTTTTTATGTATATACTAAATGCATTACTCTTTAAATCATAGTGCGAACTCTATTTTTTATATTGTAAATACAATTTTAAGTGGAACTGCAGTATAAAAAAGTACAAAAATCTATTGATCTATCTATTGATTTGTGTATCTATTTCATACAAAACTTCTTACCATAATCTATAGTGCAGAACAAACTTATATTAAAAACAAACAAAGTAAATTAGTTAGGATTTTAAAAAAAATCTGAAAACAAAGCGGCATTTTCAAGCAATTTCAAGCATTCATACAATCCTTCCTTTAAATATTTACTTTGCACAAGCCCGAACCCGCAATCTCCGTCATACAATGTATATAATACAAATTTGTTCTACACAAGCAATAAAAGTGTCACAGGACAGCAATATTACGATAGTCAAAGTCTTAAGGCTACTTACACACTTGTCACGTTTGAATACCAAATAATAATTAAACATGTTAGGACGATGTTCCAGTGTATACTATTTTTATCAACAAAATTTAAATTAATTTATATTATTGGTGGGATTAGACAAAATAATTTATATTTCAAAACTTGCGATTTTTCGATTTAAAATGTTTACTTTTATTTTGTGCGTAATAATAAAAAAAAAAATAAAAAACTATTTTTATATGAATGATTTTACCGTGTAATAAAATATCATTCATAATAAACCTAATATGTAAAAAGAAATACTTCTTCCACTAAATGATTATAGATGTAATGATGTCCTAACACGGTGGGGCTTAACACAAGAATTGTACAATTTGGACGGAAAATAAAAAGCTCAAATCAAATTCAGCTACGCATATATTATATTCCAGGGGTAGCCAAGCTCCATAATAGTCACATTCGAGCCGCAATTAAATGCATATTTAAAAAATATATATATTAAGCTATAAAAAATCGCTCAAACACCTAGCATTCCACTCCCTTCTTTATATTTCATCTAATGACCAATTGAAATTTTATCTTAAATGAAACAGGATTTTTTTTATTCTTAATGTCTATAGAGAAGTACTAAAACTACCTTTGAGTCTAATTAATTGTATAATGTATATTGGATGTCACGTAAATAAAGCTTCTCGTTTTTTTTCCGCATTACGGGAAAGTAAGAGAGAGCCTAGTGTTAAGACACTCCGTCCTCCAATTTGCAACCGAAAATAAACATTTTATGCGTTGAAACCTGATTATAGTAAATTCAAACCATGTCATTTTTTGTTATAACATTTTTTTTAGTGAAATTATAAAAAAATATATACGTAGCTGAAAAAAAAACAAACTCAAAAGTAAGGAGATTCCGATAATACCGAATATATAAGCTTAAGCTAACTTACATCTAATTTGTATCTTCCGTCATACATACATAATACATAATTTAATATAAATGGATAATTTTCATTATAATTATTTATTGTACAGGAAGGCTTGGAATTAGTGATTTTGGACTTTGTTTTATTTTGTGTCTATACTGCATTCTGTGTTAGCTCAAAGCCTATAATATTAATTTTTAAGTGTAATATTATTTTATTTCATTTTTCCTTATATTAATTATTAATGAGAGCATATTGCATTTTTTTAATTGAAATATTATTATAGAATAAAAAAAAATATTAACTTTTTTTTGAAAAATACTATAATTAACTGTTTGAAGGATAATGAAAAATAAGACTTTAATAAAAAAAAAGAAAATTCCTGTAACACTAATATAAAAAGTGTCTTGGTATACTAAAAAATAATTTAATAAAAAAAAACACAAAATACACAAATATACAAATATAATAGTTTTATCAAAATTAAGTTTCCATTTCAACCTCGACAATGTGCTTCAATCGTGCGTCAATTCCCTTATATTTAAATTTATATAACTTATTTGCATTAAAACTAAACATTCTAGTGCTCAAAAGCGAATAAGTAATATTAAAAGTAGTGTTGCTAGATATATTCATTTTTACTATAAACTAGGGAAAATTAAATGTTATACATCCATTCTATGTGGATCAATTATTTAAAAATATAATTAAGTCTTCTAATATCTGGCAACACTGTAAGAGATTCAAGTATAGAAGAAGTAGATTATAAAAGTAGCCAAATGGCACTTAATGGGAGAAATAGTTTAGAGAAGTGTCATATATTATAAAAAGTTTGAAAAAGAAGTCACTAATTTATTCAAATAAAAATAATATAAAATTAAATAGTATAAAATTAAAAATACTGAGATACAACATATAGTCAAACACTGAGATACAACATATAGTCTTCTACATTTCATTATAAATTGAGATATATATTTTTTAAAGTAAATAATTCATAATGTATAATATACATAAAAATCAAAATATTTAATGTATTTATAAAAAAATGTATTTGTACGAGTGGGGAACAAACATCTTCCTATATAAAAATATGAAGTAGGATTACAAAATGAGTTTTCTTTTACAAATTTCAAATTATGAATAGTTACAGAATTGTCCATACAATATACATATTAACATATTTTGGTTCAATAACCAAAATATTGTTTAAACTGTGACTTAAAAAAAGGAGATACGACGAACCTTTCATTTTACAAGATGGCGTCGCAGTTATATCACAAATAAATACGAGTAGTATTACAATTTGAAATATATTCAATAAATTAACGTCTTTTTAAAATTAGACATTTTACAATTTAAAGAAGATACACACTTAATATTATTGTGCAAATTATTACATAAATTCCTATTCTGAAACAATACTAAGCATGTATTTTAGATACTTAAAGCAGGTTTTATATATGAATGAAAAAAAAACCAAAAATATTTTATAATCTGTGTCTCATTACTATACAGTAAGTACCAGGATATCATACGAAGGGAGGAAGTCTTTTTATTTGCTTGTTACATTTTATTATCTATATTGTTACCAATATTATAAACAAAAGTAAGTAACAGGGCATCATAAAAGATAAAAAGGCTAGTTAATATATAATGCCTTTTAGAACAAATGGAGGTCGTATATTACTTCACAAATAAAATCTGAAAGTAACACATAGACTATCAGATGCCATACGATGTGTAGAGATGATATTTCTATATAAAGAATTCGCGGCGTTTAGTTACGCGAGCGCCGGTGGCTGCCGCCAACGCTGCGGCGTCAGGATCTGGGGCACCGTCTGCACCGCGTTCCTCCTAAATAACAAGAGTTAGAGAGAAATTAATAATTTGAACAATTTTAAACGGACAAAATACATAATTAATATTATTACATAGTGATTTTTTTAAGTATATAAATAAAACTATACATATGTATAATAATTATGAGACGTTAGGAATTATCTTTGCAAAATATTATATGTGTTATTTCGAATATGACACGTCTCATTCAGTGTTTAATGTGAACATTGAATGGGACGTGTCATAACGGGTTTTTGTTATATGTTCTTTCGATTTTTTTAGCTTCACGCTGTATTCCGCATACAGCAGGGTAGGCAGAGGGAACCTAATGTTAAGACACTCGTTCCCTACTTTCGGAGGCATTGCGTGTTAAGTGGTGGAACTTAACACCAGAGCAAAGAAAATGGAAATATTAAATATTTCCACTCCTCGAGTGGGAATTGAACCCACAACCACTGGCTTCACACTTTGTGCCACTGCGCCACGACTGGCCCCAAGTTCTTTCAACTTAATTTAAAGAAAAAATATTACTAATGTAAAATTTATCATTTCCCAAACTGTACTAAACTCTATATTAGTATAAAATGTAAGCATTACCTGAGTAAGATATTCTCCCTTATGCCTGGAGAGAGCTCGTACAAGAACGATTGCCACGACGATCAGCAACAAGAATATGAACGCCAATACCGCTGTAAATTAAGAAAACACTTATTTAAAACATTATTTTTAGTCTATTTTAATGGGTTTTTTATAAATTGGACTCATTATTATATCGTTTTTTGTTCAGCTTCACGCTGTATCCCGCACATAGCAGGGTAGGCAAAGGGAACCTAGTTTTAAGATACTCCGTTCCCCACTTTCCGCCGAAATCGGAGGCATTGCGCGTTAAGAGGCGGAACTTAACGCCGCGCTTTACCTCGAAACCAGAGCGAAGAAAATGGAAATATTAAATATTTCCACTCCTCGAGTGGGAATCGAATCCACAATCAGCCGTTTACAGTCACACGTTCATGCCACTGCGTCACGACTGGCCTCAAAACGAATTGAATATTTGTATCTTGTTAGTGAATCTCAAATGCCTATCCTTTAAATTTATTTCATTTCATAATTTCTAATAATTAAAATCACTTTAATACATTTTAAACACACATTAAGAATAAACTTGGAATTGTTATAATTCCAAACCCACTTCTCACGATACACATTATACATAAAAAAGAAAAAAGAAAAACAAAAAAGCTAAAAAAAAGCAACCCACTGCCAAGTATAGCTTCGTCAGTGCGGTGGAAGTCCAGGTCCGTGGCGAGATCAGCCGGCGGCGGCGGACGCGTCTCCGTGCGCTCGGGCGGGTGCGTGACAGGCTCGACGCCGCAGAAATCCTCGTGGAGAGCGCCTTAGGCAAAACAAATATTATTTTCATATCATTTTCAACAGTTAACCAAAAGGAAAATTTATCTAAGGTAAACGTGGAGCAGTGGAAAAGAGTTTATCTGTGAACGCGATAGTTGTGGGATCGATTCCCACTCAGGAAAGTTATATTTAAACTTCACTACGGTATCTAAAACGAAGCACCCCATAAATAACAACTTTAATTTTGATTTTTTTAATAAAAATTTTGTTGGAGATATACTATTATAAGAAATGTTATGTCATTGTTTTATAAGTTAGTATAGCTTACATATATTATATTAAACTAAACATATGTTTAATAGACCATTGCAGCGCAGTGGAACAATAACAAACAGCATACGTGATGATTGTGCATTCACTTTCCACTTGTGAATACAATAACTTTTAAATGACTTTTATATCTTTATTAAGTGGTAAGATCCACCACTAAACAGGAAATATTTATTATTTTTTTGAGCTTCATAATTTTTCTCTCGTAGCCGAATCGATAGTGACAATAGAGCGTCAAGGCACTACATTTTTCACTATCTGCCCAAATCCGAACGGGATCTTATTTGAAAAAGACATTTAAAGAAATTTTCAATTTTCCTAAGTGTGGAATAACACTTTAAAAATGTTTAAATGGAATCTTATTTACAAATCAATCGCGTTTACATTCAAACACTACCCTTCCCGCCACAAAAACCTAAAATTAATCCTAAATCTCATAAAAAAAAC
Organism: Dryas iulia moderata; assembly: GCA_019049465.1. Lineage (NCBI taxonomy): Eukaryota > Metazoa > Arthropoda > Insecta > Lepidoptera > Nymphalidae > Dryas > Dryas iulia. The sequence goes on along the minus strand of CM032424.1, from coordinate 15,514,862 downwards.
ACAACAAACCTTTTAAACATTTCAAAACGTTATTCACACATTTAAGAAATTGAAATACATTTTATTTTAGAATCCGAACAAAAATTTCATCGCATTCGAACCCGCACCTCTTAAACTTAGTTACCAAGAGGTGCAGGTTAGAATCCTGCTGCGTTATCAACAACCTACCTCCAATAGTCCTAACATTAGGCGGGGGGTCCTGTTGGAAGAGCAACTTCAAGGGATATATATCGTCGAACTCCACTCTACTGACGCAGCCCACGAAGCCCTCGTTCATAGACTCATTTCTACCCACATACATGTACTGAATGTTGTTGAATTGAGCGTCGGCTGACTCGCGTATGTTGAATTGGTACTCTTGTGTTTCGTAATTGTCTACCTGCGGACCAAAATACGGAGAGGTAGATTTAAATCTTCGTGGGTTTCAATTTTTTAAGGCAAACATAGTGTTAAGACACTCCGTTCCCCGCTTTCTTGGGTTAGAAGATTTTTTAGCTTCCCGCTGTATCCCGTGCATAGCAGGGTAGGTAAAGGGAAGTTAGTGTTCAGATACTCTGTGCTCCACTTTCTTAGGTTAGGAGTTTATTAAAATTTAAAATAAAATATACGTGTAAATAACTTTAAATTGTGGAATTATACTATTAACTTTTAAAAAGGTTATGAACGTTTTCAAATATGCTATATAAATATTAAATATAATTAAGCAAATTTAATATAACTGTCAATAATATAAATAACTTTTAAAAAAATATCAATAATTTTATTGTACGCAGTTTTTACTACTGTAATAACTAAGTATAATAAATATTTATCATACTCTATACCGGCACAAACTATAACGGTATATACCGTTGGGTACTTTTAACATTTAAAGTGTTATTTACACACTTAGTAAATTGAAAAGACGGTTTCCAAGAGGCACGGGTTCGAATCCCGCTGAGTTCAAGTGTTTATAAAATATCTTTTATCCCTTTGAGTTTCACCAAGTAATGTCGCTGTTAAAGTAATCATTAAATTCATCTTTTCATATTTTTTTTAAAATAATAAATCTAAAAATAAATATACTAATAACGATAATATAAATCAAACCTGGAACACCATAGTAGCACCGCTGTTCTTCCTCGACAATCGTACGTCATGATACTGTCCTAAACCAAAGTGCTTGCCTTGGAAAATTATTTCTTGCCTTTCGAAACCGAAATCGAATACAACACGAAGATGGCCTGAATAACAGAAAGACAAAAAATAATATTAATGAAAGAATACATTTTTTTTATTAATGTTATTTTTGCTTCACGCTGTATCCCGCACACAGCAGGGTAGGCAGAGGGAACCTTGTGTTAAGACACTCCGTTCCCTACTTTCCGCCGAAGTCGGAGGCATTGCTTGTTAAGTGGCGGAACTTAACGCCGCGTTTTACCTCGGTACCAAAGCGAAGAAAATGGAAATATTAAATATTTCCACTCCTCGAATGGGAATCGAACCCACAACCAGTCGTTTACAGTCACACGCTTGTGCCACTGGGCCACGACTGGCCACTTTTTTTTATTAATGTTATTTATTTTAATAATCATTAAAGCCAGTGGCGCAGTGGAACAGCATCTAAATGTAAATGTCATTGGTTGGGAGTTCGATACGTAGTAGAAGTAATGATTGTATTTATATTTTTATTCCTCAACTTTATTATACAAAATATAAAATATTCTTTTTGTTATACAGAAAAGACAAAGAGCATTGTGGAATTCCATCACTCAAGTAGGTAAAACATTAATCACTGTTAATGACTGATTTTCACATAAAACAATATAATTGTTTAATATGACATAAAAAGCACTGAAAATACGGTTTTATTTTAACCTCCATAATATATTAAAATTGAAATTTACTAACTTACATGTACTAGTTTAAACTATTATTAAAACAGCCATTATCCATTCCACCACTTACCAGAATTAGACACCATAAGTGTCAAGTACTCCCCAGATATGTTAGAATAGAAGCCAAGCAAGAAACCCTTGGGGTTGGTGGTGGTGAAGCCCACTCTTATCTTCTCGTTGATGGTGGACCGCCAGGAACCGAGGAAGTCGTACTTCACCATTGAATTGGGTCGCAGGTTCACACCGATTTCTTTATATTTGAGAAAAAGATTATTAAATTAGTAAGATCTTTTGTTATTGAGATTGTTACACATTTGAAATAAAATTATTTTTAACTGGATTAGTCTCCTATATTTTTGATTACCCGATGCTTCGAACACTTTACTTACTACTGTGTTCGCTGACTACTGTAAAGTGAGACTAATTCAGTTCAAAATAGTTTTATATTAAAAAGTGTATTTATTATTAACAATTTCATGTGTACTTGTATGCTTTACGTTTTATTATATCTAATACTTGTGCATATTTCTTCAAGAGCTTGATGGAAAGTAGGAAGTTATATATGAACAAGTTTATTTTTTTATAAAAAACAAATTTCAATGTTAAAACAACTTATAATTTTACTATTCTGCTCTTAAGCGTTTCGTTTTGAATATATCTAAATATATGTCAGAATAAAACATATTTAAATAAATAAAATAATATGTAACATACAATAATATTAATATAACATACAACATCATTATATAATAAATTAAAAGAACAACAGTGTCTATCTAGCAATTTTCTAAAGACCGACAATAGCCTTAAAAACTTAACAGTCTTAAAAAACTACCAATTAATACCAAAAACCATTAATATATATTAAACATTACCATCAGCACAAATAGGTCCCTTGAAGGCGGTCCAGCGACAGTCACAGGAATAGGAGTCGTACCCTTCCAGGCACGTGCCGTTGTTGAGGCACGGCGACGAGAGACACTTGCCGATGCAGCCCTCTGATACGCCATACAGACCTGGATATATTTTTTTAATTATTAAAATATATTAAATAAATAATATTTTAAATATTTTAGATTTGCCACTGCAATAAAATTAAATTTCTATAAAATCAAAGTTATAAGTAAATAGCTGAGTATTATTCTAAGGGATATTTAAAAAATTAAAATGTGGGGTTTAAGTTTAGCGTGTATTAGTTACCATTGCCATTATTTGTACAAAGTTCAATTTTTTGACGGCTGTTATCAGCACAATGAGGAAATGGCACAATATTCATTTGACTATGTAATAGTGTATAGTAGTCTATTTTTGCACTAAATATATTTTGAATTTGAAGCCAAAACAAGGTGCAGACTGCAAGGCCATTCCTTTATAAGTATAGACAAGTACCAGGAACTCATAACCAGCAAGGACTTCAACCACAACCCACCTTGTCTCGTCTAAGAATGCAGTTCCACCACTCTACCTATATAAGTATAGACAAGTACCAGGAACCCATAAAGAACTCACAACTCAACTCGTCTGGCATTTGAATACTCTCTGCAGATCCTCGTAATAAACATAAACAAATCCAAAGTACCAGGAACCCACAACCCACAAGAAGTTCAACAAGAACCCACCTCGTCTCGCATAAGAGCGCAGGTCCACCGCCTTGCCGTCCAGTAGCAGCGCGCGTATGCACCCCACGAACCCATCCTTGCGGTCGAGGGACGCGCCCACCACTAGCGCAGTGGTCAGTTGTAGCGCGCGGACCGGTTCCTTGGCTGTGCGGATTTGGTTCTTGAGTGCACCATCTACTACTACCCGGGCTTCTTTCCTGTATAGAATATTATAAACTATTAGATACAACCAATATCGGGGCCAGTGTAATTGTAAAGGGACTGGTTGTGGGTTCGATTTCCACTTGAGGAAATATTCAATATTTCCATTTTCTTCGCTCTGGTGTCGAGGCAAAGCGCAGCGTTACGTTTCGCCACTTAACACGCAATGCTTCCATAACCGGCGATGCGTGGGGAACGGAGTGTCTTAACACTATGTGCCCTCTGCCTACCCTGCTGGGTGCGGGATATTGCGTGAAAGCTGTAGGAACAACTTTGTTTGCATAGTTTTTATCCGAAATAAAAACACAGCATGATTGTACGTGCAAGTCAACTCTGCGTTTGTGATAACAACGCAAGGGAAATGAAAATAATTTTATCGTAAATACTCGAGTAGTATTCTCGAATTGAACCCTCATTTACACAGAAACCGACCTTTATACATATCTTATTATTTTAAAGATTGTCAGTCATTTTAAATATTACAGGCATTCGTCATATCTCATGTTATTAGATTAATTAATTTTGAAAAAGTACTAAAACAAATATATATTAAATCACCTATTCCTCTCAATAGAGACTGAATGCCAGTTATTATCAGCAAGGCGGTTGCTGGTCTCCACCGACACGCCCAGCGGAGTGTCCCCCACTTGGAACTGGAACTGAAGCTGCTTACCGCCGATGATTGACAGTTTGATGTAGTCTTGTGGCCCCTAAAGAAAATCATAAAAAAATATAATTCCTTAAACTTTTTTTTCATTATGGCACTCAAAATTTAAACAATGACTAACAATGATGACTCAAATCTAATTTTTTCATGTTTTTGTAATCGATTTTGTAAACAAATTATATTGATGTAAATATAATTTTTAATTGTATTAAGTTAAATTATTAATAATTTCAACATTAAAATAGGTACGTATAAAACGTTGAACGCAGCGGAATTCGAACCCGCACCTGTTGAATACCGTCCAGGCGCTCTGATCGCGTGCGCCATGTGTTCTACTACCAGCTGCGTCGAAACTCATATACGCTTTATTATAACTTATTTTTGTTGTTAGCATCTCTGTAAAGATTTTTACAAATTTCTGCTAGGCTGGTAGTAGAACGCATGCACAACGCATGGCTGAGTGGTGAGAGCGTCTGGACGGTATCCAGGAGGCGTGGGTTTGAATCTCGCTGCGTTCAAATTTTTATATATATTTCTAAATGTCTTTTTCAATATTCCTAAGTTTGGAATAACACTTTAAACAATATTTAAAAGTAATCACTAACTTATCTCTATCTAAGACGTAAAAAAACCAGCAAATGTGTAATTATAAGAACAAAAACAACAAGCACCCTAGAATGTAAGAGCACAGCATTTTCTTTAGTAGTTTTAAACTCGAAGTAGATGTCGCCGCTGTGTCCGAGGTCGAACGTGGGCAGAGTGATGACGGCGTCCGAGATGCGGAACGTCACCGCGTTGTTGAACAGGTCTAGAATAAATATTATAATTTGTTAATATGTCAATATAATACATATAAGAATCGTGCCAGTCGTGGCTCAGTGGCACAAGCGTGTGACTGTAAACGACTGGTTGTGGGTTCGATTCCCACTCGAGGAGTGGAAATATTTAATATTTCAAATTTCTTCGCTCTGGCGTCGAGGTAAAGCGCGGCGTTAAAATCCGCCACTTAACACGCAATGCTTCCGAATTCGGCGGAAAGTGGAGAGCGGAGTGTCTTAACACTAGGTTCCCTCTGCCTACCCTGCTATGTGCGGGATACAGCGTGAAGCTAAAAAAATAATAAATAAGAATCTTGAAAAAGACATTAAAAAACGTATAAAAATGTAAAAATTCAGGACGTTATCAGGAGGCGCGCGTTCGAATCCCGCTGCGTTCAATTTTTTATACGTTTTCTAAATGTCTTTGTCAATTTTCCTAAGTGTGGTTATAACACTTCAAAAATGTTTAAAAGTATACTAGAACCTTTTTCTCTTGTTTTCACAAATTTAAGAATTGTATTGATGCAAGTAAATGATTAAATAATAGTTTTAAGGACATATTCTACTCATCTATCTACATTTCTGTCTATTATTAGTGTTTAACTTAAAATATCACAATTATAAAAAGTAATGTTTTTTTATAAATGTTCTTGTTTCCCTAAATAGATGTTTTTCCTCAATAAATCATTACAACAAATTCGGTGGGTTTTTTAAGTATTTCTAATTCCTACTTTTCAGTATCTGATTTACGATACGATTTCAAAAACTGCACAATCCTAAAAAATATATACAGAACTAATTATTACTACTTTAGTATTAACAGATAATAAATAGTGAATGAAGCCATATATTACCATCTCCTTCACACAGCAATGGACCGAGAGTGTATCTGCCTTCCTTTTCATCAAGATGGCTGCCAGTATCACCGAACCGCAGCTGTTTTACTGGCAAATATTCCTTCTCTGTTATGTCACCACCATCTACTTGGAATTCTGTTGGATTGAAATAGTTTATATTAATAAATGCCTATCAACGGTATTATATAAGTGAATTTTGTAAATAATTTTTTTAGGCTTGCCGAACTAAGGCAAAGTTTTTTTGGATTCTATCATTGTCATAGTAAAGAACGAAAAATTTATGCATAAAGATTTGAAGAATCAATAACAAATTTAAATAAAAAAGTTAATTATTTTACTATTTTCTTTATTTCCGTTATTTTACTAAAGTATTGATTTTATTTTTATTTTATTACATAATAATTAATTCGATACATTTATTTATTTTAGTGTGTTTGTTTCTTTCCGAATAATGACAAATATTTAGTAAGTTTAAAAAAAAATCACCTATATAAAGATTTAAGAAAACATATCTTCTTGGCATTTATTTATTTCATAACGAAGGGAAATAAGCTTGCACTAACTGTCAGACGCCATGGGGTCGTGTAACGCATGGCCTAGCGGTCAGAGCGCCTGGGCGATATCCAGGAGGCGCGGGTTCAAATATGAATACGTTTTCTAAAAGTCTTAAAGTCGCAAGTGAAAGTAAGGTCGTACTGACCGTCAGTCGCCATGGGCCCGTGCTCGGCGTCGCAGTTGCACCACTTGGCGGGGTCGGCGCAGGCGGCGGACACCCCGCACGCGCACATGCGGCTGCCGGGCGGCGCGCCCGCCCAGTAGTCCATGCGCTGGCCGGTGCGCGACACCCACCACGCGAACGGGTGGAAGTCAGACTCCTCGCCTAAAATGTACGCACAATAACGAACTCAATCATTTTGTTATTTTTTTAGCTTCACGCTGTATCTCTTGTGGGGAAAAAGTCAGAAAGAACGGAGCGCCAAATGCTACGCCCTGCATACTTCTTTCGCCTCGTTCACTGTCATCAACCTCTTCATACACGCCCTCCAGGGGATTTATGTGACCTACCTCCAATATTGGCGATACTGTGTTTCGAAGTTCAACCGAGGTCTCCTCCTGCCTCTCTTGCCACTCACCTTTCCTTCATATATCATTCTTCCGTCACTCATCCTCTCGATCCCGTGCTAAACCACCTGAACACGCCCTACTTCATTCTTACTATGGCGTTCTCGCTAATACCTGCCATTCTGTGTCTCTTCATTGCGGATTCGGTCAGCTAAACTGACTCCGCACATCTTTCGAAGAGATCTCATCTCTACAGCATTCATCTTTCTATCATTCTTCTTCTGCAATACCCACGTTTCGCTGCCGTATAGCAGCGTCGGTACCAGCACTGCATTGTGCACAGCTAAACGTGCGGCTATGCTCACGTTCCGTCGTTCCGTCGCATGAACGTAGCAAAGTAGCCGTTTACTCTGTTACCGGCAGCAATACGCTTTTCAACATCCATATCATATGTTCCATCTCTGCTACACATACTTCCCAATATACCACCTCATTCACTTGTTCAAATGTTTTTCTATTTACCATAATCTCGCATTCCGTTATCGTACACAGGCTGAGTGATCTCGATAAAGAGACTTTACAGCCTGCAACAAGGGTCCATTCACAATATACCGGGGTAGTATCTTCCATAACTTCTTTCGCACAACTCTATCAAATGCCTTCTCCAAATCCACAAAAGTACAGAAAACTTTTCGGTTTACAGCCAAAAAAAATTACGTGATCATGCGGAGATCTGGTCCATACACCCTCTTCCAGCTCTAAAGCCACCTTGGGCCTCCCACAACAGCCTCTCAGATCTCTTTTGCATTCTTCTCGCTAAAATTTTAGCATACATTTTACTACCCAAGCTAAACAAACTTATAGGCCTATAGCTTATCTGTGAAGGAACGATGACTGCGCCTCGCCAATCATCTGGGATTTCCCCCACAGCACAAATTACACACTAAAATACTGAATTGTTATACTAATATTAAACACATAACATTAAATTCTAATAATTTATTAGATCAGATAGAAAATTAAATCACATTAAATGCAGTAGGGCAGAATAATTAGGCACCATTTATTTAGTCTTTATCTGTTTTTTTGTATTTGATATTCTCTATCGTATGTTCTGTTAGGGACCTACATAATAAAGAAATTGATAAACATTAATTCATCAAATTGAAATCATTCTACTCGTTATATCAAACTTTGCAAACATTCAACTAGATTAATACTACACCTTCTCGAACACTACTCCATTACCCATATCTATACTAATAAGATAAAAAAGTAAAGTTTGCAATTATTTTTGTAAGAGCTAATCTTCTGAAATTGAACTTATCACGAAAATTCTTTTACAACTAGAAAGCTACATTTACACTGAGCGATATATGCTATAATTATTTCCAGAACCAATTCGGAATCATTACTGACTAAAACTTGGATAATGTAACATAAGGTGTAAAAAAATGGTAATAAAATGTCTTTTACCCCATGCGATGCGAAAACCATATATATATATATGCAATATTTTATTATGATTAAACAGAAAATTCAGAGAATCGTAAGGGGGCTCGAATAAGGGATAAATAGCACAGATTACACAACCTAAGTACAAAATAAAAAAACAGAGCCAACTCACTTCTACTATTCATGATCCTAGAATGACGGCACATATACTCCAGCCGCTGCGAGCACAGCGCGCTCCGGTTGAGGAGCGCCTCGAGCTGCGCGCGCGAGGCGTCGTACACCACGTCCTGGCGGAAGCTGCCCGGCTCCTGGTAGCCGTCCACCGTGGTGCTCACGGACGCCGAGTGGCCGATCGATGTCACTATGCGACCGTCCGCTGTGGGGGCACAAATACATGTTAAGTATTTATATTATTACTATCTTTGTCCACCGTTTGATCATAAAAAAAAACAAAAAAAAAACCCAAAAACAGACTGGATAAGTCTATTTTTTTGGTATTTTTTTTTCGATTTCTTATTTTTTTTTATTTATATTTATTTCATTTTTTATTTAATTTACTATATTTTTATTGTAATCATTATTTCAAAATAACGATTTCTCAAAGGAAATACAACATTAAGTATATTATTAGTATCTATATTGTATCAAATAATAACAACTGTAATTTTTATATTTGAAAAGAGCAACTGTTGAGGTTCTGGCCGGCTCTTCCCAGCAGACCTACCTTCAAGCCAGCGGTAGCTTTATGTACATTCGACGACTCAAAAGTGCTTGCAAAAGTCCATTTGAAAAATATTTTGAGCTTGAATTTTCAGCATTGTAATTGGAATGTAAATTTGAATGTGAATTTAAATCTAACAATAGTTTCTTTATATTGCATTTATTTATTATTTTCATTTTCGTTTCTTAAACTATAAAATGTTTGGAGTTTAGTGTAATATTAAGATGTAAAATTTAGGCAAAAAAAAATAGAATTTAGATAATAAATAAAAACCTTTTTGCCCATGGGGGGACGGATTAAAAATACAATTCCCCTACCCTGCTGAGTAGCGTTCCGTAAAAGGAGGCTAACAATAACTCGGTCATGTCAAAGACGAACCACCAAACATCTGATGATGAGTTTCGGTTCGATGACGTGTAAGCCAACTCTTCCTAGTGACCATTCCCATTGTTCCTCCCTCCTTCCCTCTTACACCCTAAACCTGCCAACGCACCCCTAACTCTAATGTTGTGGATGTCTATGGGCGACGGTAACCACTTACCGCCACGTCGTCTTTCTGCTCGTTTGCCTCTTTTATTCAATAAATAAATAAATAAAAATAAGAACTTACAATAAAAGTGACATGTAGCCGGGAATGGTGGCAGTGGTCCAGAAGCATCCACATCTAAATACACCGAGGCGGAGGACTGTCTGGAGCCTCCTGCACCGCCTGCGCCTGATTGTTGGTACGCCGTGCATGAGACTGGGTGTACCGCTGAGAAACAGATAAAAATATTTAGTATATATTTATGTTAAATATTTAGTATATATTCAGTAATAAGTAATATAATATTTACTATTTATGTATGACTCAACTAGAAGTTGGACAAATTGATAGAAAACATAGGATTATCCAGTACAGGTTACAAAAGTTATAGTACATGCATTTTATTTTGACCAGTTATCTCTATGCGTTGCTAGATGTCGCTTTGGTACAGTCAAACCAGCAAGTGAGAGTTAATGAGTGAATGAGCCACAAGACAATGCCAAATAGAATCGCTATTTTATGTCTCTCGTCCGTTTCGCTCCCCAAGCGCTTCCTCTTTGCAAGTTGGTTCTGCAATGCCTATTGTAACTTGGTTTCAACCTTTTAATTTAGAATACGTGTACTATAAGTTTCACACGGTTGCCAGTCTGCATAGTACGTCGACTGTCCACAATTGTACGAATAAGAGTAAATGAATTATATATTGTTTTACGTAATAAACAAGATCATATTGCTGATAATATAAAAACCCATAGAGCTTATTCGCATGATATAAATTAAGAGGCGGCAGTATTTTATAAAATTATAAATTCATAAAATTATTGTTAATCTATAAGTTGTATTAAATATGCCTAATTTATACAAATTATTGCTTACAAGAATATCAACATTGTAAATAAAGTGAATCGATTTGCTTCACCCATTTAAGGACCACCCATTCCGCAAAGGAAAATTGAATAAATATACTAACAGGTGTGGCAGACGGCGCCGGCGTACCCGGTGTTGGTGCAGTCGCAGCTGAACTCCTCCGCGCTCTGCTCGCACACGCCGCCGTGCTCGCACGGGTTCGGGTTGCATCTGCATACACGAAACAAACTTATACTACTTATCTATGTTTTCAATTATAAATATCGGACGCTTAGAAATAAACTGGCCTAACTGAAAACTGCCCGTCAGGCTAAAAACGAACATAAAAATCTTATACTAACATTTTATTTCATTTAGTTGCCAATTTGGAATTAGGTCACTTTAGTTACTACTAAGCGTGCGAATTATGTAATTCTAACCCCGAAAGAAATGTGTATAAATACTTTATACATTTTTAAAAAGTTATTCCACACTTAGGAGAATTGAAAAAAACATTCAGAAAACGTATATTTTTTTTTTTACTCAGTTGGTATTCAGGAGGCGCGGGTTCGAATCCCGCTGCGTTCAATTTTTTATAAAATTTCCCTTTTACAAAATTTGAATTAACAACAATTACGTGTAGTTAAATAGATCATTATCTATTTAACTAAACGTAATTGATGTCAGCAAAGCTTTAATAACAAAAAAGGTTTGTAGTCAGAGAGAACCTATTTTCCACTCTCCGTTGGAACTTGCGACATTGCGCTTAAAGAGACAGAGTTCATCGACGCGCCTTGCAGCAATATAATTAAATAACTTTTTGAATGTGATAAATAAGTTAGACCAACTAAATCGTATTTTAAAGCTTCTAATAAATAAGGCCAGTCGATGCCTGTGGTTTACGGTTGTGCGTTCGATTCCCACTCGAGGAATTCATAAATTTAATATATCAATTCTTTGAGTGGGGTTCTGGAAATCTGCAAGTGGGGGTCTTTATTTATATTATATTTATCTTATACATTTAATATTTCATCGTCTATTTTTTATTATTTTTCATTTTCGCTCTGGTATTGACGGAAAGCACGGCCTTGAGTTCCATAACTTAACACGATATACATTCAGAATTTGGCGGAAAGTAGTGATCGGAGTGTCTTAACATTAGGATCTCTCGATCTGCCCATCTGTGTGCAAAACACAGCGTGAAGCTAAAAAAATAATAAAATAATACACACAGACCTATCAATCATATGACACGCATCGAACACGACTTCATTAGGACAGCAGTACTCCTCCTTCTTCCAGTCAGTGGGCAGGCGGTAGTTACCATCCACCGCTATCTTACGCATGCACCCGATAAAACCACGAGGGGGTGCTTTGCCACCTGAAACCATAAACAATATTTAATTTAAATAAAATGTTTTCCATTTTGGTGTTCCACCGCAAACATTAGGCTATCTGGCGCTAGCATCAGGCTAGGCAGTAAATATCGAACTTAAGACTTTTTTATCAATAAAAAGAAACACAAAACATCCAACCTGCAATATAATACAAATACCCCGTAATGAACCAAAGTGGTATAACGACTAATTTAAAAATACACAACAACAACAACATTTTCTTGTATGAGAATGGAACCAACTTCCATTCACACCTGTTTTTATCAAAATAAAAAAAAAAACAACCTGCAATATGATCCCCAAGAAAGAACATCATCCGCTTCCTAAACGAAAACAGGCAGGCGTTCCACTGTATACATTAACTAAGCTATTTAGCGCTAGCCTCGCTATTATCTCTTTAAGTAAATGAAGAAACGATTGTTTTCTCTTACCAAGAATCAAACCCACTATATTTCTACCCAAAAAAAAAAACAAAAAAATACCAACCTGCAATATAATAGAGGTCCCCAGTGAAGAACCTCATCCGTTTAGTGGTCCTGACGGGGCGGCGGTCCACCGCCAGCACCAGGCTGTCGGGCGCCAGCGTCAGCACCAGCTCGTGCCAGCGCCCGTCGTTGTAGCTCTCCGCGTAGTTGTCCAGCTTCACCTTGGGAGAACCGCCCTCCGTGAATAACTCTATTTTCACTTTGCCTTCTTCTAGGAATACCTGTTTGGTAAATAATTGATTATTATATGTATGGCGTTGTGTATAGGTATTTGATGATTGATATTATAAGATTGATTTATATTATAAGAAGACTCTACGAAGACGGAGTTAATTCAGATGTTTTCCAAGTTAAGACTTGTGTTCGGCAGGGATGCATTCTCTCTCCGCTCTTGTTTAATATCTACACCGAGGACATCATGAGGATAACTCTGGAAAACTGAGGATTTTCGATTGGTGGCCGGGTAATCTCGAATTTGAGATATGCTGACGACACTGCTCTTCTAGCAACATCACAAGCAGATATAGAGCAATTACTCATGCTCCTTGAGACAAGTGGCTATAATTTTGGTCTCACTATAAACCGCGATAAAACTAAAATGATGATTGTGGATCGTAAGACTAATAATCGCCCAGATTTACGGGAGATAGCCAAATGTGAAGTAGTTCAGAGTTACATCTATCTGGGATCCACAATCACAAATACTGGTAGTTGTGAAGATGAGATGAAGAGAAGGTGCGCTGTTGCACGTTCTGCTGTGGAAAGGCTCAAGAAAATATGGAAAGATCGCCGCATAACCAGAAACACCAAGGTTCGATTAATGAGATGCCTAGTATTTCCTATTTTCCTGTATGGAGCTGAATCATGGACGATCCAGAAAAAATTGCGTCTTAAGATCGATGCCTTTGAAATGTGGTGCTGGAGGCGCTTGTTAAGAATAAAGTGGACTGCTCATCGAATGAATGTCTCCAATTAAAAGAGCTCGGCATTACGCAAAGACTATCATCGATTGTGCAAATGCGTATTTTTAAGATGTTCGGGCACATCACGCGGAGGGAGAACTCTTTGGAACGTCTTGTCATGCAAGGAAGAGTGGAAGGGCAGCGTTCTCGCGGTCGATTACCCACAAGATGGACGGATAAAATAAAATTTTACACCGGTTGTTCCATTAACGACTGCACACGCATTGCTGAAGATAGGGAAATGTGGAGAAATCTCATAATCTCGCTTTCAAATAGGAAAGACATTTCATGATCACGACCACTCCGACAGGAGTGAACGACTTAGAAGAAGAAGAATATAGGTATTTGAATGAAGACAGGGGTGATATACTATGTATGCGTGTGATAAATGTGCATTGGGACAGCGTCTGTATATAAAGGCGACAGTTGTAAGTTTGATTTCCACTCGAAGGAATAACTATTTAAATTTTTATTTTTATTCGCCTTGATACCAAAGACAAAGCGTGCCATTGAGTGACCCAATGTCTCAATTTCTTGCGAAAAGTGGATGACGGACTATGTTGACGACGCTAGGACCTCTCTGACTTCCACCGCTATGCGAAAGCGTTACGTCCATAAAAACAAATATTGACAGACAGTTGTTAAACACAGTAAATGTCATATATAATGTAATAATATGTATCCATACTTATATTATAAATGCGAATGTCTGTGTGTTTGTCTGTCACGCTTTCACGGCTAATCTACTGGTCCGATTTGAATGAAATTTAGAATGAAAGTAGTAATAATTACTGAGTCTAACATAGGCTATTTATTTTTTCAAAAATCAACTTGTAAAGGGTTGATATTGGGAATGTAAGTTTATATGAAAAATCTAAACAGCTTGACCGATTGTAGTGAATTTCGGCATAAATATAGTTGATAGATTAAGGTTAAACGTAGGCTACTTTGATTTTCAAAAATCCACCCCCGAGTGTTGCAATATAACAAAACAGCCATAGTATTTCACGAGGCGAAGCCGCGAACCGGCCGCTAGTAATATATATATACGAAGAGTTCAAAATATTTTATTAGAAAATTAAATATTACCTTAGTACAAGTTTGAAACGAATAGAGATCAAAGCAAAGTCACACTTTTACCCTAGTTGATAAATCTTAAGATTTACTTTAATTATTTACCATAAATTAGGCTTTTATTACAACATATTACATACCTTAACATAACCCTCGCTCTTGAACTTATGGAATATCAGCAGGCCATGGTTCTCATACGTGCGGAACTCCAGAGACACGTTGAGTGTGTTCCCGCCGGAGTAGCCCCGCAGTTTAGCGTACGAGCCTTCTTTTAAAAACGTTATAGGCACTACTGGTGGTTCCTGCAATAAAAACATTTTTTTATTTTTATGAGTAATATTTAACTTATATGTACATGTGGAAATAATGATACATTAAGATATATGTCTTATTCAAAATCAAAATAATTTCAACATCATAGTGATTAGTAAAGAAATGACATATAAAAATACTTAAAGCGGTATTGCGTCATATCACTACTAAAAATCCCACTGTTTTGGATGAGAAATGTAATATACAATTTGCATATTACATTTCTCAACTGAAATTTAGGTTTTCAAAAGAAATATTTTTAAGGTATTCCATCAAAGCCTTCGACTTTTTTTGGAACAGCGTCCGACTTTAAACGCAATGGTTGTTGTAGGTTCGATTCCCACTCTTTTAAATGATTATTTAAAACTTTTATTTTTCGCTCTGGTTCCAAAAACAAAGCGCAGCGTTGAATTCCGCCACTTAATACTCAGCTTAATTTGGCAAATTAACTGTTTCTGAATCTAACATATAAAACAATTAAGACTTACCGGGCATGTATACAGCGTGTTCACTTTCTGAAACTTAAACGGCTCTCCAGATTCATATACCTGCTTCAGATCTTGTATCACATTAGTTGTATTCAAATACATATTCTCAATACATCCTGTGAAATTTTGTGTTACTACCAATCCTTCTTGAGCGTTGGGGACTCCACCAATATACAGCTGGAGGGTAATAAACATAATATTATTATATAGACTCACAAAACTCGTGGCCAGTCGTGGCCCAGTGGCACAAGAGTGTGACTGTAAACGACTGGTTGTGGGTTCGATTCCCACTCGAGGAGTGGAAATTATATTTCCATTTTCTTCGCTCTGGTGTCGAGGTAAAGTGCGGCGTTAAGTTCCGCCACTTAACACGCAAGCCTCCGAATTCGGCGGAAAGTGGGGAACGGAGTGTCTTAACACTAGGTTCCCTCTGCCTACCCTGCTGTGTGCGGGATATAGCGTGAAGCTATTTAATTATTATATAGACTCACAAAAAATAAAAAAATAAACTACCGTTATATAATATCAATTTAAAAAAAATATTATCGACACTTTAATAAATTCAGAAATAAATGTGCATGAATGTAGGCCATTTTATAATGCATGTATTTAGCTTTCGAAAAACTTTAACAAAAAAAAACTATTACAGTTAATAATTTTGTACTTTCATAAATAGATCGATAAGTCGAGTTGCTTACATTTTTTTCAATATTAATAGGCATTAAGATTTGTCTTACTTAATTTAAAAAAAATATCGTACAAAAAGTAAGCTTCAAGAAACCTACACTGAAAAGTATTTATTCTCTATTTATTAATTTACTCTCGTACGATACCATACTTGATATAGGTTTTCAAAATTGTCTATAATTAAAGCTTTTCAAAGAAGAAACAGGATTTAACCTAATAAATAAAAGATAATATAAGGTAAAAAAATCACATGAAATTCTAATTTATTCTAAAACCTTACTACTAATAAATAACTAATAAAAAGTAACAATATACTCACAGCCCTATTCAAATTAAGCCTAGAGAATTCTCCCTTAATCCTTCCTTGTACCACAACGCGGTCTACCGAGAAGACGATGTCCCTTCTGTTGCGGGAGATGACCACGTCGTGCCAGATGTTGTCGTCTAGCAGACTGCCCACTGATAACGAAGTTGGAGTTGCTGAACCTGGATTAGAGGTAATGAAATCTTATATATTATCCTTTTTTTTTAAAATAATTCGTTATTATATCTTTATAGGTACATTTATTGTAGAAGAAGTAATTTTTTTTCTGAAAATATTAATAAGACATTTTTTAAACATTTTTAAAGTGTTATTCCACACTTAGGAAAATTGAAAAAGACATTTAAAGAAAACGTATAAAAATTTGAACGCAGCGGGATTCGAACCCGCGCCTCCTGAATACCGTTCAGGCGCTCTCACCACTGAGCCATGCGTTCTACTAGCCGCTGCGTCGAAATTCTTATACGCTTTATTACAACTTATTTATGTTGTTAGCATCTCTGTAGAGAGATTTTTACAAATTTCGGCTACCCAAAGATTTGGGTAGCGGAATTTCGACGCAGCGGCTAGTAGAACGCATGGCTCAGTGATGAGAGCGCCTGAACGGTATTCAGGAGGCGCGGGTTCGAATCCCGCTGCGTTCAAATTTTTATACGTTTTCTTTAAATGTCTTTTTCAATTTTCCTAAGTGTGGAATAACACTTTAAAAATGTTTAAAAAGTATTTAATAAATAGCATTCTCTCTTGCCAAATGATTGTTCGTAGAATAATCTTTGGGTAGCAGAAATTTGTAAAAATCTCTCTACAGAGATGCTAACAACATAAATAAGTTGTAATAAAGCGTATAAGAATTTCGACGCAGCGGCTAGTAGAACGCATGGCTCAGTGGTGAGAGCGCCTGAACGGTATTCAGGAGGCGCGGGTTCGAATCCCGCTGCGTTCAAATTTTTATACGTTTTCTTTAAATTAATAAGACATTTTTAGATCACGTGTAAAAATGATGTAAAAAGCTTATTTACTATTTACATTTTTAACTCCACGGATCTCCTGAAAATCTATTAAATACGCTCCCGGTCTAAAATTTAAAACCAATGCGTTGCATTGAATGAAGAACTCATGCTGCGAAATGCTGCACTTCGATTAATTTTTTTTTAGCTTAACGTTGTAAAGATACAACGTCCCTCTGTCTACCCTGCTGTGTACAAGAGTACACAGCAGGGTAGACAGAGGGAACCTAATTCAGAGGCATTGCGTGTGAATTGGCGGAACTTAACGCCGCGCTTTGCCTCGAAACCAGAGCGAAGAAAATGGAAATATTAAATAAATCTACTCAGTTTACAGTCACAATTTGTGCCACTGCGCTACGACTGGCTCCGTTTAGTTAGACCAATGAAATAATAATAATTATAAATATGTAAATAATCGAGATGGGAAATCGTTTTAACAGTCAGACAATGTATGCTAGCATTAAGAGTATCAAACGTTATATATAATAATTATTATTGGAACATCATATGTTTTATAAGTTTATATCCTGCACAGTGAAACAATCATACTTAAATAATAACTATTTATCTAGTTAGGTTAATCTGTGGGACAGTGTGTAAGTGGAAGAAAGAAAGACTTAAGATTAATTTGCTTAGGTCAGATTTTCTCCTCATAAACTTAACAAGTAAATCAATATGAAGTGTTATAAAATATAGAATTTTTATTACCCTTAATTCATTTAAAATAATTTTAAACAAGCGAAATATCAAGAATTATACGATTATATAAAAAACCTATATATTATATTTATTAACAATAACAATAAGATTTCGGAAACGATTAATAAAACTCAATCAGGCCAAACAGAACAACGGCCTTACTCACTCACTCCACTCATTGACATTCATAAATAAACGAAGCACTATTGGCAGTGCGCCCAACGTTAGATATTGACTAACATAGTTTCATTACGGCGCCTTATAAATTACAAGTCTGTTATGAGATAACAGAGTAGGTATACGTATGTCGCCAAATTTGCCAACTTTCCTGTGCTTTTAAATTTTTCCATTTATGCACTTAGCAAAACGAAAGTAATTACTTTTTCAATTAAAAATGTACGTATATATACAAATTTTCGGTATTTCGTTTAAAGGCAAGTGCGGAATAGGGAACGGAAAATGTTTAATTTAGTCAATTGAATTTCGAATATTTATAACCATTAGCTAATCTAGACATCTGAGACTACAATGAAGATAGTGACATCTATGAGTTAACGTTTTATAGTGAACCTTTAATAAATCAATATTTCAAAATATATTCAATCGATTCTCTCTCTCTCTCTCTTTTCTTGTACGCGAAGAAGATTCCTTTTATTACCAATAAAAAGGAAATGTAAGTGGAGAGCCGATTGTCTTAACACTAAGTTGATGAAATCTTCATGTAGCTTCACAAGCTTTATCCGCAAGTAGTCAAAGACAACTTAAGTGTCAAGACACTCCCTCCTCTAGTTTCCGCCTAAATTCAAGACATTGCGTGTTAAGTTACGCAATTCAACGTGTTTTATCTTAGGTATCATAGAGAATATAAAAATTATTTTTTCTACAAAACTAAAGAACGAGGGCCAGTCGTGGCGCAGACGCACAAAATGTGACTGTAAAGCGACTGGTTGTGGGTTCGATACCCACTCGAGGAGTGGAAATATTTAATATTTTCCTCCGAATTCAGCGGAAAGTAGGGAACGGGGTGTCTTAACATTAGGTTCCCTCTGCCTACCCTGCTGGGTACAAGGATACAGAATGAAGCTAAAAAAAAAACAAAAAAGAATATAATAATAAATAGTAATAAAAAAAAAACAATTCAACTTACCTAAATCAACATTAAGCACAAGTCGGTTATCTCTCAACTGCAACGCCAAGTAGTCGCCCTGCGTGCCGCGCGAGTACATGAGCGCGCCCGACGCCGCGCTCGTCTTGAAGCGGAAGCGGATGGTCTCCCGCAACGCCGACACCGGGTCCCGCAGGAGATCCACCTTGATCAGGGACGTGCCGTTGAAGTACAGGGTGTCGGCGACTGTGGGGAACGATAGGAGAAAAACACATTTGAAAAACGTATCAAAATTTAAACGCAGCGGCATCCGAACCCGTACCTCTTGGAAACCGTCCTAACGCTTTGACCGATAAGCCATACGTTCTCCTACCAACTGCTGATGGGTGAATGTTATTGAATTAAGCATCAAAATTAAATTATTAACAGTAAAAAAACAGTAGTCAGCGGTCACAGGTAGACAGTTGAGTCTTATATATGACATATATAGATAATGTTAATAAAATAAGTCTTTGAAACGGAAGCGGATTGTCTCATGTAACGTCTTCGTTACTACGAGACCGGAGATCTACTTTGATTAGGGATGTACCGTTGAAGTACAGGGTGTCCTTGACTGGGTAATGAATGGATAATGTTATTAAATTAAGTTTTAATAATTAATTATTACTCGTAACATCAAGTAAAATAGTCATGTCATTTTCAGCTTAACGCCTTTTTTTGTCAAAAAATGAAGCTTGTAACATCTTATTTTGAATAAAATTATTTGACTTTGAGTTTTGACTCTGACTTTGTCGTAAAGCAGAGATAAACAGAGAGAACTTAGTAGAGAGAGTAGGAGGACACTACGTTCTAAACTTTCCTGAAGCTTATACATTGTGCGTGAAGTAGCGGAACTCAATGTGCTCTGTTTTGTCACCAGAGCCGAGAAATGAAAATTAGCAAAGATTAGTATAAATATAATCACTCTCCAAGTTGGAATCGAATCCACAACCTTATCGCGTATTAAGTAAAACGCTGTTACCAATGTAACGTAGCGCAATCTCCACGATTTAAAAATATTAAATTTTGTATTTTTGCTGCGTAATAATTAAGGGAATGTAATTTAGATGAGTGCATTCTTACTCATTTAACGAAAAGCACAAATATTTTGTATTTAAATATTAATAAATTAGAATTTATATTCATGGTATTAAAATTGCCATGTCGTAACAACTCCGCTATGACGCCTTTATTATTACTCCTTTAAAACACTTTGTCAATACATAGTTATACAAATCAAAACAATCAATCCCTTTAGTAAAAAAACACGTAAAGACATAATTCAAAATAATTTCTAATAAACATCAGTTTAATATAAAAAGTCTTATTTTCAAAACATACCATAATCACACCCATAGACTTCCACCCTCATAGAAATCTTGTCTCTCCACCGCATGGGGTTGATGCGTATGTACTGCGCTATGATGGGCACTTCGAATTCGTTTTTAACCACCGTGTTACCATCGTGGTTACCTTCGAACATCTAGAAATGTATAAATTATACTCATTTTATAATTAATCCACGAATGTTCCTTTATAATAGCATCAGAGGAAATCTAAAGTCAAGATGCTCCGCTACCACTATCCGCCATATCAAGATATTGTGTGTTAAGTGGCGGATCTCAACGCCGCATTTAGCATTGCTATTGTCCACCTATCACACACTCACAGTAATGCCTAGCAGTACGTTACTCTTAACCCCAAATTTTCACTTATCCACACTTATATTATAAATGCGAAAGTCTGTGTGTTTGTCTGTCACGCTTTCACGGCTAATCTTCCGGTCCGATTTGGATGAAATTTAGAATGAAAGTAGTAAATAACCATGGGTCTAACATAGGCTACATAGTTTTTTAAAAATCAACCTCTAAAGGGTTGAAATAGGGGATGAAAGTTTATATGAAAAATCTAAACCCAATACTAATAAATTTTGGCGTAAATATAGTTGATAATCTAAACTTAAACATAGGCTACTTTATTTTTTTAAAATGCGCCCCCTATAACAGTCAGATAACAGAGAGTATAACGCCGCGCTTTGCTTTTGCTAACTAGACCATAAAAACATTTTAAAAACAATAATCTAATGAGTTCATCATCAAAAAATATGAGTCAAAAGCCATTTAGAACAATATACATATATTTTTATTTTCTTATTATGAACATACACTGCCTGACTATATGTGTGATTGTTAGTAGGTTCGATACATTCGGGGAATAATATTTAAAAAAAATATTCATGTGCAAGCTATTAAAAAGACGAAACGCAGCATCGATTTCCGTAAGTGGAGAATAGAGACTGTAAACACTAAGTTATCTGTCTACCATGCTATACAGTAAAAAGCGTAAGGTTGATAAAAATCTCATCCATACTTATATTATAAATGCGAAAGTCTGTGTGTTTGTCTGCCACGCTTTCACGGCTAATCTACCGGTCCGATTTGGATGAAATTTAGAATGAAAGTAGTAAAAGTGACTGAGTCTAACATAGGCTACTTATTTTTTAAAAAATCAACCTCTAAAGGGTTGAAATAGGGGATGAAAGTTTATATGAAAAATCTAAACCGCTTGACCAATTGTAATGAATTTTGGCATAAATATAGTTGATAAACTACGTTTAAACATAGGCTACTTTATTTTTTAAAAATGCGCCCCCGAGTATTGCGACATAACGAAATAGTTCAAGCGGCGAAGCCGGGAGAGGGCCGCTAATATCAAATAAAAATAAAATGTAATAACGTCATTACGACCTAGTTGTGTGTCGTCAGACTGCAGTCTGCACGCAACCGTAATGGGTACGAATCTCCCCAGAGGGATATTTATATTCATTTCCATACAGCCCGGTAACAGAAAGTGAGGCATTAGGTCTCGTCACCAAGCACGTCATGTCAGGAACGTTCATTCATATTTATAGACGGTTTAGTGATATCTGTTGCCCAAATTCTTTATATTCTAGCGTGTATATTTTATATAGAGATATGTTTAATATATGTATGTATATGGTATTTATTTAATATAGTTTCTTTCATAATTTTAATATGTAAATGAACAAATAGTAGTTTTACTGTCTGATAATTTAACAAAATTATAATAGAAAATTTTGAATTTAGCATTATGACCTATTTATCCTCCACATTTATAAAATCTACAATAGATACATATTAAGATATGTTATATTTTAGCAGGAACACTAAATATTAACATTAACGATAAATAAAAACCATAATAATGTTAACAGAAAATGAAACATACCCCAAAAAATACCCCAAAAATTTACCTGCGTGAATCCATCCCTGTCGGCCACAGGCCTCCAACTTTCACCATCATCTGAGTACTGTATCATGTACTCGGTTACATACTCGTCTGTGGCGAAACGTCCTCTAGTAGCTACACCTCGGAGCTCCTTACGCTTCCCGAGGGTTACCGTCAAGTGCTGGTAGTAGGAACTCTCTTTGGCCGTCCAAGCGGATGTGCCTTCACCAATGTTAGTTTGTTAGTTATGTGAGGGTAATCTTAGCTGGACGTTGTTGGAAATCTTATGTCTGTCTGTCTGTCTGTCTGTTTGTTTGTTTGTCTGTCTCTTTGCACGTCTATATTTCAAATAATGAAGGAATTTCATATATATTTCATATTTTTAAATTATGTTTTAGTGTGAATTACACACTTAGTAAATAAAAATAATTTAAGAGAAAGTATAAAAATTAGAATGTTTTGAGACTCGAATCCGCATATTTTGGATTTTTCGGACACTTTCCAAGAAGCTTAGATTTGAATACGAATGTACGTTTATATCTTTTTTAATTTATAACTTCTAGGTCTTATTATTTAATTTTATTTATGTATGTATGTATATATATATATATATATATATATATATATATATATATATATATATATATATATATATATATATATATATATATGTATATATATATGTATATATATATGTATTTAATTTTATTTATGTATGTATGTATATTAAGATTTCGTAGCTAAAATAACATTAAGAGAAAAAATATAAAAATATTAATCAGAACAATTAAATAAAGCAAATAATTTAAATTATTTCGTTTCCTGAAATAAGCTTTACGTACACAAAAGGGGTGTCTCAAGGTTACAACTTGGGTTACGTTATGGATGACGCAAACACAGAACTCAGCTTACGAAATTAAAGTGAAAATGTTTTTCATGTCCAGCTAAGATGTTAATTAAAAGATGGTACAGATGGTTAAATAATGAAGAATGTTTATAACTATGACAGATAGTTTAAAATAATTATAGAAATAAAATTATATTAAGAAAAAATAATTGCTACAAAAAAAACTAATACAATAATAAACCTGTGCCAGTGCAAAAAAGCATTTAATATGATCTAACTACAACATGCTAAAAGTAAGTTGATTAAGGGCCCCATAGGTTTAGTTTAGAAAACCAATCCAGAATATTCTTATATACATGTTATTTACCTTAACTTCACCTCCTGATGCCTTATACTGAACATAATCAAGGCCATTGGATCCATAGCTGATGTGATACTCCTGAACAAACTCTTGAGAATGAGCTCTACCTTGCGTCGCTACTCGGGTTATATTCTTCACAGTTCCAAGGTCTACCACAAGTTGCTGATCGAAATCATTTTCAGACGCCGTCCACGCGTTCGTACCTTTTGTTTAAAATTCTGCCTTTTTTAAGTGTTAATTTCCTTCTTGTTAGTACAAGTTAGTGATTGTGGTCAGTTAGTATGTAAATAAAATGTATCATTTTTAAATCTTTTATTTTTGTCCCCAAAACAAACTATTATTGGATAACATGTATTTAAGCAAATAAATGTAAAACATACACAAAAAGTAACATTAAAAAACTATTCCTTAATTAATGGCAAATAAAGTGAACAAAAAAGTAAAAATAAAGAAAATTATTCCTTAAATAAAAAGAAAAATAACTATAAATCCCATTAGTCCCCCCTAGTCATACTATCAAAAACAAATTATATTAGCTTTTTCTCTTTCCCCAAAAAACTGTTTGTAAAAACAGTGTCTGGTTCTACAAATGGTTTAGCTTCTTTCACAACATCATCAAATGTTAGGAGTTCATATGCTACCGGGGCTATTTCCTCATTCTTATCAACTTGCATTGCCACAGCAACAGTATGTTTCTCGTCTAACAAAGTCTCTTCAAACACCCAATCTTCCTTAAGAACATTTTTAACATACAGTTCTGTATCAGTAAGTAATTTCCCAAGCGTCAACTCCGATTTGATAGAAAAGCTTATATCTATTAAAGGTATTGTTATTCCTAAGCCAATATTCTTCACATAACTCTCCTTTAAGCACCACATCCTATAGAAGCTGGCAATCTGTTCTAATTCATTTGGGTAACTTCTAATTTTTGCCCATTCATATGTTGAGAACTGTCGCTTCATTATTCTGAAGAACTCAGGTATATTTTTATTGGCTGGAGGCTCTATTTTCATTACATCAATACCAATGTTTTTTTTACTATTACCAGCAAGCACTACATAATCACCTTGATGAGACACATTAAAATTAACAAATTTATCACCAACATTCAATAAATATGGTTTCCCATGACCATCTCTGCCTAAACGAATATCCTCATATGCTATGGAACTTGATATATGAGCAAATTTTCTTAATATCAATCTTCCAATCAATGATGATTTTGCATCTTCTTGAAAAACATATTTTGAGATTCTCAGCTTTTCTTCAGATTGTATGTAGCTTGATGCAGCCAATATCTGGTCAAATGTTGGTTTCCATGCTTTAACATTAAAAGCCCATCTTATATTTAAATTCTCCATGCTTTTATCCTGTGGTTTAATACTTATCCAGGGGCTTTTGTATTACTGTCAGTGAATCTCTATTAATGTTCACCTGTTGAGAATGAATCCTAATTCAAGGTCCCTTAATAGTATTTAACTTAACATTTGTCACACTTAAATAGTGAAGAAAATATTTATTTTAAAAATTGCACAATCACATAAAAGACATGCATGTGTCTAACAAATAAATCTTTCAACTTAACAACTATATAACAAACTACAGCAACCGAAAACAGCATTAAAAGATCAATTCAAGCAAAATTAAAAAATACAAATTGCTTATAAGAAAATATGCGTAACCAAAATTTATATAATCAATTCATATCACTTTTGTCTGTATATTGAAATTAATAAAGGATATCTCACCATACAACTTAGCATTATCTGGTCCTCTTTCTCTCAAACTAGAAGTTGCAGTAAGTTTAGCACCGTCTACGAGAGGCTCGTTACATTCGTAGTCGTAATAATATTTTGCTGAATCTAAAAGTTATAATATATATTATAAAATCTTTAAATTTAATGACATCATTAAATATTTATAAATTATACAGGCTAAAATTCAAAGTTTCAGTTGATCATAACGTTGTTTAATGTTTACGGAAGATTCAAAATGCCAATATGACTTACCTGCATTAATTTTTGTTGTGGTACACAAAAGTAACAAAACATAATAGAACACTGAACAGCTCATCATAATTTCATACTTAATTCTTTCAGATAATATCATATAAACTAGGCTTGTGTCGATCGTGAACGATCGGGTCAAATGATTGCAATCACGAGTAGCCAGTGAACGACTCGATCGTTCACAACGGAAAGACTCGATCATACGCGACAAACCAATCACGTACCGACTTGCCGAGTAGTACTCGCTACACACCAATGACAGAATTCACATGAACGATCTTTAAGATGTCATGATCGAATGACAAGTGTCAAAGTATTGGCGTCGGTTATGCCGGTCTTTCTTGGGAAATTATATTGTGATATATTTATGCTTTAAAATGCCGAAAATGATTTAAATTTATTTAAGACAAGTTATTTACATGACGAGGTATTTGTCAAAAAAACTGAATGATTGATTTAATGAGTGTATCCAATGTTAAATAAAAGTTTTATTCCGAAAGTATGTTATTTTATATAATTTTACAGTCTATTAATTTACATAAACTGCGCTTATTATAAGATGTTATAATTGAAAATTGGTTGAAACGACGACCCTGCAGTGCAATGGAGTGTTTTAATTTTTAATGAAACAAAAATGTAAATAGTATTAAATCATTAATGAATTCATTGTAGACATTATTCAGTAACTTTCTATTCTTTAACTATTTTAATAATTCTTTGACATGATACAGTTGATCACCAAGAATTTTAAGGATATTGAAATAAAATATTGATTTCTGAATAAGCACTTTTTAGTTAAAGCTTTAATTGTATTTATATTTAATTTATTCATTCTGAACAATCTTTAAAGTAACTAATAATTTATAGATTTAAATTATATATCTTTCAGAAATTTAAAAATTATTTATATTAAAGTGTATGTTTTTAACAATAATATTTAGAATAGAATTTGTATTTGTAAAGCCTGACCAAAAAATTAAAAAATCTCTGGACAGACCAGACAGTAAATATGAAATTTGCTGGTGTAAAAATATTTTATAATACAATACAATAAGATTGCATTTTAATTTACCAGAACATGCCATTTTTCTATTAATATAAAGTAAACTGAAATAAAAATAAATCTGCAATTAGGTTAACATAAAGTAAAAAACAAATTTATGATATCATTATTAAATCTTTATTAATCAACTTTACATATTTAATTTTTTGTAGGGACTCCATGGCACTCCATAACAATTGTCCTCTAATTTCTACATTTTTGTAAGAATAAATAAAATGACTCTTTCATGAACTGATTCAAACTCGGTAGTTCTTTTTTGGGACAGCAAGAAACTCATATTTTATGCCTGATTGCAATATGCTCGATTTATGATTTAGGTTCATTTTTCATCAGTGTGGTAAGTTTAGTTGAATTCTGGCCATCTTTCCGTATTTTCCTACCCATTCCTTTCCTACTCGTGATGCACCTGAAAAAACTTAAGAGTTAAATAATAAATCAACAATTTGTTAATATACATTATACGTTCGATATGATTTACCTACCGTTAATGTTGACAGCAAGATCCATGATGTTGTTTAGAGGAATAGAATTTTCATTCAGATTGTCTTTCGCAAAAATACTTCCTCGTACTATAGATAACTATTCCCAATTGGATTTTAATAGTTTTCTGTACTTAATAGCACAAATATCTCAACATCCCAAAAAAGGCCCGACAAAAAAGATACGAAATTTAACAGACGGTATAACGGCAATCATGCAACATCAACATTCATATCTTAAATATTGTTACCATTTGAGAAATTAATAATAATAATATTAGAAATTGAAATTAATATAAATATATATTACAAAGTTTTAATAAATAATAATATTTTTATTTTAAAAAATATAAATATTTAATTGATCAATTTTTCTTTTTAGATAACTAAGCAAATTAGTAACCAATTATTTTTTAAATATACATAGGATACATAGATACGATAAAATTAACCAAAAGTATAAATAATTTCGGCAAAATTAATACTCTCAAGTTCTTAAAATTATTATTTTTTTTATTTTATTATTATTATTCAGAAACTCAATCTTTCCATAGAGTCATTATAAAAAACTCTATGGATCTTCCGCGAATCCACCAATCAATCAAATGATCGGGTCTTGTGACCCGGGTCACTGTCACAACCGATCATGAACGATGTCAATCACGCCAATCGAACGATTGACACAAGCCTAATATAAACTAAGTCAGTCAGAAAATCAAATAAAACTGTTTGATCATTACGATCGGCGTTGTGAAACTCGTCACGCCGGACAACACCCAAGTGCGTTTTCTACGCCACTTCAAACGGGAAAAGTGTAAAAGAATCTATCTGATTGGTTAAAAATTCATTGACAAATTTGTGGGAGTATAAAACAAACTTTCTTTTTTCGTTCTAAAACATTTATCTACTCTTTGATGTTGCTGTGAAGCTGTGAATTAACATTTTTTTGTCTTTGATATTTTTTCTTCCAACCTGTAAATTGGATTATAAACATTGTTATTTAAATTTCTTATTAAAATCCAATAAGATCAAATTTTTTGAACACAATTTAACTCTTCATTCAATATTTTGTAGTTGGTAATTCCTGACGGCTGACTTGGCAACACTTAATTGAAATTTTCATTGACGATTTACAGAATACAGAATCGATTGTTAAAGTTTTTATTTTCAACTAATACATTTAAAACGAGTGCTGAATTTAATATATATTAACGTTATCTTTAAATCTTTGTACTGTAGCTCAAAAGTGAATATTATAACATCGCATCACCTGTGCCCTTATTCGTCTTACCGCTGCATGTAACTTTCCCGTTACCTGCATTAAAATCAATATTTTGTATTTGCCACGTTCTTGCGGCGTTTCAATTTAGTATTTCTTAAAGGGATGTAATTTAAGTTTTGAGGAGATTTTCATTTAAACGTAAGTTCGAAGATTTTATGACTCATAATTATTCAAATGATCTCAGCTATGTATACCAAAAGTTCGACATTAAAGGACTGTTTGTACATTGTAAAGCAATCAATAATCTACGTTCTTTGAATTAAGGTTCTATTTACACTAGAATCATATATTATAAGAAAATTTCTCTTTGCTTATTTCTAATATAATAAAGACGAAATCTTAAGACTTATATATTATTTAAAAGATCTGAATAATATTAAAAGTTCAAAACATTTTTTGGACTGATTGTTTATAATATGTTTCAATAGTACTGTACTGTTTGTGTTTTGTACAGTTTGTTTCAAAAAAAATATTCATAAGTTCTTATCACGAAATATTAAATAAATAATATTGACCAATATTGGTTATTCATGATTACTGTATAATATAGTAGAAAAGTTTCAGACTTGAACCAATAAATAATATTTTGAAATATTTTAGGAGCAGTCATGTCTAGCATGTCAGATCGTAAGGCTGAGCTGGAGCGTAAGAAGGCCAAGCTCCAGGCTTTAAGAGAGGAAAAAGACCGTCGCCGCAGGGAAAAAGAACAAAAAGATGCTGAAGAAGCCTTGGTATGATTTTAAGTAATTTATTAGAAAGGAACTAATATTTTGAGTTTTAATTTTAGGAGAATTTCCCATTGTTTCTTAATGATTCAAAAGCAAATTCATTCATATTTATTTATATTGTCAATAAACTTTTATTTAATGTATTTCTAGCAACGGGCAAGCACTGCTTCGAGTCTGGACAGCCGCAGGGATCTGGATGAGATGCTGTCATCTTTAGGAGTGGCACCAGTTAAGGATGTTCTGTCATCTTTATCCTCAATGACATCTTTAACACCGCCACAGACAGCATCACCTGATGCTAGTCTACCGCACACTGATAAATCCAGCTTACTTCCACATGGGTATATTGATTTCAAAATTTTATAGCACCTAGTGAAAAAAGACTATTTTCTACTTTTTGTCCAATTTCAAGAATTTGATGACTTGTGGAAGTCAGTGTTGTGGTTTATTTTACAGGAGTCCACAATAAAAATACATATAAACACTTTGTGTAGTATAGATTTCCATAACTAATCGCATTTACTACATCTCTATCACTATTACTATCTCACTATTAATATTATATTATTTTTAATATAATATCTGAATTACATTCTTGTCAAGCAAATATGTTAATAATGCTTAACTTTAATATAAAAAATGAAAATTGTTTTGCAGAAGTGCAAAGAAGCCTCCCCAGTTACAAGTGGTGTCAGTGCAGTCTACGGATATTCCGCCAAAGGAAAATGTCACATATGCAAAACAAACTCAAACCACGGCTTCTGGAGTGACCGAGTTGCGAGATGGTAAGTCACTTTGAATTTATTTAGTCTTTATGTTATTTATTAAGGAAATGCATATGGTTTTGAATTTTTTTTTTCAATAACTTCCTTATGTTAATACAAAAATTTCATTTGTACTAATTTGCACTTGGACTTTGTGAATTATGACAATATTATGATTAAATATTAACTATTTAATAATGGGATTGTTTCTTGTGTATATGTTTTAATAAAAATGTATATTTTGAGATGCAATTCATATACAAGTGGATTTACATTATAATGTGACTTAATATTTGCCCTTTAATGTCAAATTCTATTTGACTGCAAAGTTGGCATTCAAATTCTCAAATACAAGAGTAAACCAGCAAAGTTTATTATGAATTATCATTTTAGTGCATTCAAATGAATGAATGAATGCAGTTTCATATAGTTTGAATTAGTTATTTGAGAATTTGTGTTATTATATTAATATATTAATGATTTAACTGTGATGTCCGGGTGAAGGTTTTAACAAGGTTATTTGCAAATATTTTTTGTTTATTATAAATAAATTTTATATTCATTTCATAATTCATTTTTAGTGCATATATATTCATGCTAATATTAACAGTTTCATTTAAGTTTCTGCATAGTGTTTGTTTAGGACATTTTTTTATTTTTTTAATAAAATAGAGTACATATATATTTGCAAATAGACCACACATGTGTTAACCAACGACATCTGTAGTTACGAAACAGTATTTACTTTTCTCACATCATTTTTGTTGTGCCGTAAACAACTGGTAGTCTGAATTTATTTAGCCCTAAATGATTAAAAAAACATTTAGTTTTCATATAAAATAGTAGAAGAATTAAAGAAATAGATAGTATTATAGTAGTTGAATAGTAGATATTATATTGATGTCTAGTTTTCAAAATGTCTAGCTTTATGCTATAATAGTTTTAATTAGTTCATCTTATACACTTGTAAATAGATTGATAAATATTTTTGTATAATATATTTATGTATAAATTCGGACTACATGTTTTCACGCAAAATTTTGTTTTCATTAGCTTATTTGTGTCATTGTGTTTAAAATGGTCACACCAGTGGTGATATATGGTCGCTAAAATTGTCACAATTTGGGATTATTCATTAAAAATTTGCTATTTCATAATTTAATTAATGCTTAAAGAAACATAGAAAATGAACATTTTCTTTCAAAATATGATTTGCTTTCAACAATTGGAGACATGGTATTGCAATTTGAATGTATCTAAAAAAAGCAATACAACATATATGTGCAATATAACTGTGTACAAGCTGTATTGAGAGTATAAACTGGTAAGTACCTTATCATACTAAATTAGGCTACAATACATTTTACCAAACAACTCAATATTTACCAAACCCTAATAAATATTATTCTTAATTTACCAGCTTATAATGTTGACTTTTTATCCGAATCCCATACTGTGACTATAGATTAAATTAAAATAATTTATAAAATAAATATAGTAAAAAGGAAAAGCAAAAGTAAATACTGTATTGAGTTAGGTGCAATGTTTGTGTTTGTGCTACCATATAAAGGCTGCTCTTCCAATGCATCACCGCTTGCAGGATACATGGAGGACTGGTGGCGGCCGCGCAAAGGTAAATATAACCTATTAACAATACTTACGGTTGATTACGGGCTTGGATATCATTTTGTCATTCTGGTAATAATGGTAATCATTTGTTTACCACTTTGGTAATATTTAGTAATACTTTTATGTGGGATCGTAGTTAATATATTTTTTAATTTTGTTATTTTTTTCATGTTCGTAACCGTTAAAACTTCACTTTACTATGTTATGGGGGTACATTCTTCAAAAATTTAACTTATTAACAATACTTACGTTAAATACGGGTTTGGATATTGTTAATCATTTGTTTACCAATTTGGTAATACTTTAACTTATAATTTGGGATCAAGGTTTATGTCTTTCATTTTCATTATAGACATGGAAATTTCACTTATAGTGTCATGTCGGGATTAATTCATTGAAAAAACATTATCTTTTTAATAATTTATTCATTGATATATAGAATGAGGAGCTGGTGAAGAAACATTAAATTTGACTTTGATTATTAAAATATTTAAATTGCAGTTCCTATGTTTAGTTACAATATAATAAATTTGTTTCGAGGCTTTTTATATTGATTAGAAGTTATAATGTACAATAGTTATTACACAAATACGTTATTACATAATGTGAAAGTTCCCTGACTCCTCAAATACTTAATTTTGGCTCATTTTCATTAGGTCAATTCATTTACACGTACTTTGGTGCATGATGTACGTGACAAGGATTATCCTTATTTTTTTAATAATAATGAAAAACTCCAATAGAAAATATATTTTTAAATTCGCATGGTGGAATTTTTGACAATGTACGCATGCTTTTAATAACTACACAAGCACTGAATACCGTTTTAGTATTTTAAGTACATATTTGCTATTATTAATATTATTTGAATTATTCGCTGAAACTTTTGTCACGTAAAGAAATTTTAAAAATAATCTTAAATACTTATTTTGCATTTTGCTGTTATATGTTAGTGATGTAAAGTTTCAAATATCCAAATGTAGGCTAAACTTATGTTTTATACTTATTTATATATTGAACGACGTGTGTATTTGAACTGACAGATGATTATAATTTTTTGTCCCAATATAGCGCACGCAACTGACTACTACGGTAAGTCATTATTCCTCCTGATCGCTTTCTATCGTTCTAACATTCCTCCCTCTTTACTTTCAGCCAATAACTTGGTGTCGGTTACAGTAGGTTCATTATATCTGTACATATAGTGTATCTCCTCTCTGTCACGCTTCTAGAAGTTTCTACTAACATGTCATAGATGCGGTTCGGCCAGATTGCTCGATAATCACCTATCACGATATGAAATCTCCTTTGGAGCGTTTTTATCTAGAAATCTGGTAGATTCTGTACGACTACGGGGTCAAGCAACGCTCGGGACTAATGCATCGCCGTATGATGTGGTTATACATTCCATTACCAAAAATAGTATTAAAATGTGGCCTTCCAGAGTTCTCCACGTGGCCTCCGAGCCACCATTGAGGCCGCAAATATTATATTAGCACATAAAAGTATAAAATTTTATTCATTATAATATGTGTATATTGATTATGGTGGTGGTATGGGGATCGCCATATCATCTCACGCCCACTTACTTACCCTTTCGATTCGACTAACAAACACTGCACAGGTCTTAACACTGCGGACCCATTTTATTCAACTATACGACTGGTTCATCGGCCTTCGTCTAAATTGGATCTGGTCCTGCAATTTTGTTTTAAAATGTTCACAGTAATACCCTAACAACATACATTGCGCAAGCGATACATGCATATAATGTGCCTTTATTTACATAGACTATCCATTTGTGGGGCGATGTCCAGATGCTTTTCCACTGATTTGGCCAACGTGTATTGTAAAAATTGTCTCTAAACATTTCCAAACAGTCTTACAGTTAAATTAAATGGAGTCACGAATCATGCTGTAAATTTTGAATCGTTTCGCTATTATATGTATAGTTTGATTTTGTAATTTATATGGTCGAAAGATACTGACATTGTTTTTGTTTTCCTCCCTTTTTCAAGACGAGTACAATCTAAACCCGGGTTTAGAGTGGGAGGACGAGTTCACAGGTAGGTTTCAACTCCGAATCATACGACATCGACTAAACTTGCCCTTGGTAGAGCCTGTGCCCTGTCACTAAGCATGCTCGCTCCTTATCTATCTCTTCATATATATAACGCTACTTATCAGTATAGACGCTAACAATACCATTTAACATCGCACATCAGATCATACGCGACTCGTGAACTTATACAGCTTGCCGACCGCCCGACCGGCCGGCCCGAGCTCCTGTATAGGCTCACGTTTCGACACAACTTGATGTTATACTCGGTAGTTATTTTTAATATCTTATATATAATTATATTATATTTATATACATAAATGCTAAATATACGTGGCCTTTTATTATTTGTTATTATTATAAAATATATTGCATGTGACAGAAAATGATCGTGTGTATGCATGACTGAAAGTCATTGTATCATTTAGATTGTATTTCGTATATATTTTATATAAGATTACTCTCTAGTGGAGAGCTCGGGAAGTTTTTTTGCATAATTTTATTGATTAGAGCTTTCTGTCACTCACGATTAAACGCTTAGTTACTTCTAGTGTGTGTTCATTTGCTGCACGTGGTGCGATTTTTAACCATGTATTAAGTGGGGTAAAACCGCACCATGATGTCGCCTTGACAGTGTCTACGGAATTAGAGATACAGTACATGAAGAATCATGATTATAGTTGCAGTATAACAAGGTAATTATTTTCAATATTTTGCTAAACTTTACGCTTGTATAGACTATCTTAGAAATTTAAAGAATTGAAGTAAATATTTTGAATGAATAAAAAGGTTTAAATTTACATTTTATTTTTAATTCGAATTATCTTAAAAAATATGATAAATATGATGCATTAGTGTGGTATATTAAAAATCGATATAATGTTTAACATCAGGAAGTAGTAATAATAAATGAATAACCTTAAATGCTATACTGTAACTATAATCTTTGTTAACACGATTCTAAAATTGATTTCTTGCAAATACATAAATATTCCCATTTCCAAAGCCCGATGAGCTTACAAAGGACTTAATTTACGAATAATATTAACGAGTTGATACTCATATTCAAATATCATGCTTTCGTGTTAATATATAAAAAATGTCCAATGAGTTTATATATGTTATTTTATAAATTGTTTATTTACCGATTTTTTATAAATTTTTAGTTATATGGTTATAGCTTGTATATAAAATCAAATTTGGACAGTTTTTAGATCAAACATATTTTCAAAATCATTTTTCTATATAAATTGCAGTACATTATTAAGTTCTTCGTGAGACACTTGTTGCTTTGAAACTCTTTCATGTAAGACGTAAAATAACTATACATTTATATTTTTAATAATTAATAATTCAGTCACATTCAGACCTATTTAGTATTTTACGTCTTACACGATTCATAATATGTTCAATCTAATGTAGCTCTATTAGATATCACGTATAACCTCTTCGCTGGTAGAATGGATATTGCGAACACCTTCTTCCTTTCATACATCACGAAAACATTTCATGTTCTTGTGAAGTTATTTTATTAATTATTTCTTTGTTCTTTATTATCAATCCTTGTAAACTAGCAAATTATATACAAAAATGACTGTTTATTTAAAAAAAAATAACTTCATGGGACTTTACATAACCGCGACTGACTTACCACCCAAAATATATAATCTAAGTTATATATTTTTATATTATTGCGTATTATTTATTAAAAATATTCGAAAAATCATCGAAATACATAAGTCAGTGGCGGTCGCTTAGTCGTCGGCCAGAAAGGGCCATTCTTATTCACCGTCCAGTGCTTACATTCGACGGGGACGGCGTTCGACAAGGCGATGACGAGGAGGCGGCGTTCCACGGCAAGCTCCCGCCGGGCATCTTGCCGCACGGCCTGCCCACTGTCAAGGAGGTGCAGCCCGCGGTTACTGAAGCGCCGGTGGAGAAGAAGGAGGAGGATAAGGAGAAGAAAGGTGGGTTTTGGTAATTATTTGTGAAATTATGCGTAGGCCAGTCGTGGCACAGGGGCACGAAGTGTGACTGTACATGCGACCGGTTGTGGTCGGTGTGTGGTGTGGTTAAGACACTTCACGTTCGATACGTATCACGCAATGAATCCAGAATTGGATGAAAAATGGGGAACGGACTGTCTTTCTACAAGGTTTTCTTGGTTTACCCTGCTGGTTGCGGGACACAGTGTGAAGCTAAAAAAGGTGTTACGTAGAGCATTTGGTTTCAATATCACAGAGCTAGAAATGTACAAAAATATTTGTTATTTTAATAATTTTAGCATGTTTGTTGAATACGTGATGTGAGCAATCCTGATTCCATATCGAATAGCTGATCCATCATTCAGTAAAACAAATATTGTCGTTTCCGATCGTTAACTATTTAGTTCCCGCCAGTAAATACGCTATATCTGTAAGTTAAGCTAAAGATGGAACATGAATTTCTTAATTTCTACAACCTTTGGTCCAAAATGTAAATCCTGTGCAAAGATGAAACAAAAATATGCCTTTTGATCTTATATTAGTTAAGATCATTATGTCACAAAAGGAACAAAATAGTAGTTATCTATTAAAACTAGTATCGGTATTAGACTTAATATTACATTTTACCACACTTGACCACCAGTTCGCGAGCTGAGCAACGACGAGAAGCAAACCATTCTGCTGTCGTCGGAGTTCCAGAAGTTCATCAGCCGCGCCGGCCGCGTCATCGAGCGCGCGCTCGCCGAGTCCGTCGACATCTACACCGACTACACCGGCGGGGGCGACAATGAGAATGCTCAGTTAGTCTTATTTATATTTGTATTCAAATTTTCTAATAAAATTTAATTTAAAATTTCTTTCATATATAGAATTTCAATAATAGCTTAATGGAAAAAACGTAGAGTAGAAGCACGTATTGTAAAGCAACTGGTTGTGGGTTCGATTCGCAATCAAGGAGTGGAAGTATTTATTATTTCCATTTTTATCGCTCTGGTGTCTAGGCAAAGCGCGGATTTAAGTTCCGTCACTTAACACGAACTTGCTTGCGAATGCTTCCAGAATTTGGCGGTGCATGGGGAACAGAGTGTTTTAACATTAGGTTTCCTCTGCCTATCCTATTATATGTGGGATACAGCGAGAAGCTAAAAAAAGTATAATGAAAGAATACAATTTATTATTATATATTCTTTATTGCACTTAAAAAAGATGCAGATAAGTAAAATAACAGAAATTAAGTCTGCAATGCGGGTACAATTTATAGTTAAGTATAGGAATCGTATGTAGTCCGCCAAGTGTTTTTTTTTTATATTAAAGACGTTTTCCAAGTCCTATCATAATAATTGTTTTTCTTTAATTTTTGTATTTCTACATTTTTTGTTTTTGTAATACATAGTATAAAATATTTTCATAACAATAAAAAATACTTCTAGTACTTACGTAATCACATACTTCTAACAATGGAGAATGTTAACTAATAATCAAAATTAGCATTCCATATTCTATGTCAAAAATAAAAAATACTAGTGAAAGAATTACTTCGATACGTCAATTAGTTTCCGAGTTATAAGTAAAACAAGTTGTAACCGGCCGGTGAACGTGTGACGTCATCCTACAACACGCTCATTCTGGCAATCTCAATCCGCTCGTGGTCGCGCGCCCGTTCGTCGTAATTATACTTAAATACTTTTTAAAATGTCTTTAACACTTTCCTTCTTTACTTCTATAACGCAGTCATCAGTAAGCGCGCCAGGCGAGGCACCAATCATGAGCCAGTCATACTTAAAAAAAAGATCAGATTCTGCTATTTTTACATTATGTATCTTTTGTTGTACACTGAGCAACTTCGTGCATTTTTGAAGCTGTTATACATCCGTAGCGCATCTCAAACCACAAATTTGGATCTGATTGAGCTGTTGTACCCTCTTTTACTTGAAAACATCTTGATTCCGTCATTTCGTCAACAAAATGTTATAAAAGTTTCGACGTCAAAATCAACACAGGATTTTTTGATATGATTCAATTATGAATGGATCTATCTAAATATATCTTTTCAACTTCTTTTTTTCACATATAAAATGTGAAAGAAAACACTTTATTTCAAGTTCCCTGAGTTTTAATGTTAAACCATTGTCAAAAATATTTTTCCATTCTGACCGGCTTCATGAAGTATGTACCGATATCAATACCACTTGTACCAAAATCTTTAGCTTCAAATCAAAATCATTTTCGGTGTGGTACCAATACCTGAGTGCTTAGATTTTTTCAAATAACATTTGGTAGCATTCGTTGAAGGCTCTTCACTTCGACGATGTAGCCACATTAAAAATGCTATGCTATAGCATATAGCATAGCTATATGTGTACAGCCACCTCTTCTGGCGGCACAATCACCGCAAGTTACATTTAAAACTTCTTGATTCTTTTCATTGCATTCTGAAATACAATGATAAGGTGTGGTACGTACGCGGTGTTCTGGCGTGATTCTCCATTTAACCGTACATACATCACCTACTCTTTTTACTTAAACATAACCTGTTGGTTATGTTCAAGTAACCGTTGGCGATGACCGGTTTCAAATAAAAATAGTTATATACATATGCCATACATATGTTAGTAAAAAATCAAATAAATAAAAAAGTTTAGTACATCTAAGTACGTAAGGCCATTTTTTTTAGAAAAACAAAACACAAACATAAAAAGGTTTAGTAAATCTATAACATTCAACCAAGGACATCTACATCGTAGGTAGTATCCTACTTTCTACTAATATTATAAATGCGAAAGTTTGTGAGTGTGTGTATCTTTCACTGAACGGATCTGGACGAAGCCTGGGAAAATTGACAGTTTCCGAGGGAAACGCGGGTGAAGCTGCTGGCGGAAGCTAGTATGCAATGTATATTTATTTAAATTTACTAAGAAAAGCGGGACATATATATATATATATATATATATATATATATATATATATGTATATATATATATATATATATATATATATATATATATATATATATATATATATATATATGTATATTTACATGTACATATAGCTACAGACTACATTTTTTTTGTCTTAAAGTTATTTAAAGTAAAAATTAGGTAGGTAGGTACTTCTAGTATTTGAGTTGCATTCGTCATTATGACGTAAGATATTTTGAGCAGTTAACTTTTAAACATAAGTATTACGGAAAGTTTATATTACTTAACTTTGCATTTTTATTCCTCACATTTCGGCGGCAACAAAATCACTGTTTGACGATAAATAATGCGCAACCATTAATCCATTTATTTTAAGTAGATTATCCCTTTTTCGAATCCTTCATCCATTTTATTAATCGAATAATATTTACCATTATTAGACTACTAATATAATTACGCGGACGAAAACACAACAAATCCCTTTACACCTACTATAACAGTGTTGCAAAATGACGTCACAAGCGGTCAAGTGGCTTTTAGCGGGACTCGATATTTTTCGAAACTTTGAATGCCTATAAAATCAAAACTACTAGGTATTTTTGACTAAAACAAAAACTAATGTATTTGATTACTTCCAAGCTTTACTGAGACAAAATTTCAAGTGATTTGGCATACCTTTTTTTTTTTTTTTTTTTTTTTTTTTTTTTTTTTTTTTTCCAGTCAAATCTTGCAATCAGTCATTAAGACTATAAACAGATGAGTTGTATGTGGTTTGTCGTTTAGGGCGCTGTTCCCATTGGAGCCATGCCCTTCATTAGCCGATGTTTGCAACCCAGACTCTCTATTTGTCAAAAATATCTCGCCGCTTCTTAAGGCGACGAATAGTTTCCGGGATCGTGAGCTGTCCCGCTAGGTGATTCGGGTGCCTTGACAATCTCAATTTATATTTGGCTGCATATGTGACAATTTCCTCCCTTACCATAGGTATGTTTAGTAATTTATGCAATTCCGTTATTTTAATAAACCACGGGGCATTGGATATTTGTTTTATTATGTAGTTTTGTACTCTCTGTATGATCGTAGTGTTGGAGGTGCTGGCAGTCCCCCACAGTTGTATTCCGTACAACCAAATAGGCTTTAAGACGGTTGTATACAGAAGCAGCTTGTTATCTATGGATAGTTTTGAGTTACGACCTAGCAGCCAATGGAGACCCCTGTACCTTAGGTTAATTTCGTCTCTCTTTGCTTCAACATGCTTTCTCCATGTGAGCCTACGGTCTAAATGGATGCCTAAGTACTTTACTGTATTATAGTGGGGTAGTTGAATGCCATTTAAACTGACTGGTGGGCAATCTTCCTTTCGGAGAGTGAAAGTTACGTGCGCTGATTTGGACGCACTAACAGCGATTCTCCATTTAGCTAGCCAATTTTCAATATTATTCAGACTGTTTTGTAGGATCTCTGAGGCTTTGTGCGGAGATTTATTAGATGTTAGCAAGGCTGTGTCATCAGCAAACGTTGCTATGGTAACTTCTGGACTTTGCGGTAAGTCATATGTGTATAGTGTGTACAACATAGGTCCCAGTACTGACCCCTGTGGTACTCCAGCCGTAATTTTGTAAAAGTTAGAGTAGCTGTCCTTCTCGTTAACTCGGAATATTCTGTCAGATAAGAATGATTTTAGGATTTCATAGAAATTGTGGGGTAATGTTAATTTTATTTTGTACAGGAGACCCTTGTGCCAGACTTTGTCAAAAGCCTGTTTTATGTCTAGGAACGCCGATGAACAATATTCTTTTTTTTCCAGCGCCGTTCTGATCCTTCTGCACACTCTATGTACTTGCTCTGTAGTTGCGTGTTCACTTCTAAAACCAAATTGATGTTCGGGGATTATCGACTTTCCTTTAATAGCTGTCGTCATTCTGTGTAGCAGCGACTTCTCAAGAAGCTTTGACATTATAGGGAGAAGACTAATTGGTCTATATGATGTTAATTCGTGGGGAGGTTTTCCAGGTTTTTGGATCATAATGATGTTCGATACTTTCCATAAGTCTGGGAAATATCCAATTCGTAGGGTAGCATTGAATAATGCTGATAAATACACCGCAACTTTGCGAGGCGATTCATCGAGCACCTTTTTGTCAATAAGATCATATCCTGGCGCTTTGTTGTTCTTAAGCAATTTCAGGTTCTTATACACTTCTCGAGGAGTTACCAGTTTTAAAGGTGTTTCCAGTTGGAGATCTTCAATTAAAGTACGGTCAATGTCAGCTTCATTAGCATTCAGTGGTGCTTCATTTGGGACGAATACGCGGCTAAGGTGCTTTGCAAAAGCTTCTGCTTTGCCAATGGTTGTTCTGACCCATTGGTTATCATGGGTACGAAGTGGTGGTTTGTGGTAGAATGGTCTGTCTTGGTTCTTGGAGGCCTTCCATAGTGAATAGTTGGTGGTTTCTGTGGCTGTTAAGCCTTCCAAGTAAGTCTCCATAGCAGTGTCATTTGCTTCACCGATAAATGCTTTCAGGTCTCGAATTGCTCTGTTCAGTTCCCTTTTGTCATTAGCGTGTCTACTAACATGCCATACTCGACGTAGCCTCCTTTTCTCGAGTATCATCTGTCGTATGGACTCGGGGTAAGTTTTACTTTGTGGATGGTAATTGGAGACTTCAGGCGTAGACAGCCAACAGCTTTCCTGGATTATTGATGTTAACTTACGTACAGCTACATCAATGTCAGATACAGATTTCAGACGTACTTTCATTTCCAGTTTCTCGTTCACCAGTTCCCGAAAGCAGTTCCAATCAGTGCGCTTGTTATAAAGTTTGTTGTTAAGTTCCGTAATCAAGACAGAGATGCCTAGAGTTAGAAATACGGGCACGTGATTGGTGTTTGAGTCTAAGCAAGTTTCTATGTGAAAGGGGAGTCTGGATAGGCCCTTGGCAATAAAGAAGTCAATGACGTCAGGGAGGCGATTTGGATCAGTCGGCCAATTGGTCGGCTCATTGGTCGCTATTGTTGTCAAGTTGTTCTTGTCTACAGATTTTTTTAGCTCTCGTCCTCTCGTGCTGGTAAGTCTTGAGGCCCAGTGTACATTTTTAGCATTCCAATCACCTCCTGCCAAGAAGCGTAGTCCCAGTGTATTGAAAAGCTTATCAAAATGCTCTTCTTTTATAGCATGCTTAGGCGGGCAATATACAGCTGCCACATTAAATGTTCCATTTCGATCATCTATAGTTACCGTTGCTGCTTGAATGTCAGGTGTTTTAAATTTTGAATGTTCGTAGTGTTTAATATTTGATTTTATGATAACAGCTGCCCCTCCATGTGCGGTGCCGTCTGGGTGGTTTGTACTGTAAATATTATAGTTGCGGATACGAATGTTATTGTTGTCAG
The DNA here is from genome assembly GCA_019049465.1 of Dryas iulia moderata. Taxonomy (NCBI): domain Eukaryota; kingdom Metazoa; phylum Arthropoda; class Insecta; order Lepidoptera; family Nymphalidae; genus Dryas; species Dryas iulia. The sequence continues at coordinate 15,472,870 of CM032424.1, read as the reverse complement.
TTAGATGAGTTTCAGACACCAACAAGATGTCTATGTTGTGTGAATGTAAAAGGACTTTTACCTCTTCTACATTAGGAGATAGCCCATCTGGGTTCCATGTAGCTATCTTTAGGGAAGCCATTACGATATTTTGGCTACCAGCGTTGTTATGAGGTTTATTAAAGTGCTCATTTGTTGTAGTATTGTGTCAAACTTTTCTGCTTGTTTAAGGAGCATTTGTTCTATTTTGTTAGGTGTAACTGTTTCAACGTTCTTAATGCTATCATTGGCTCTAAGTGCAGCGGCATAGCTTACTCTCGTTTTGGCGTTTAGGTAAGATTCTTCTTCTGTACCATTTTCTTGTTGAGGTTTAGTTGTTGGCTGAACGATCAGTTGATTGTCGTTATTTGTTGCTGATTGTGTAGTCTTTGATCTTTTCCATAAATGACCCTGTTTGTTTGACTTCCTCGACAGTATTTCTTTATATACTTCGCACCCCTTATAGTTGGCTGGGTGTGCACCAAGGCAGAGAGCACATTTTGCCGGAGTATTACGGTCTGTCTTAGGACAGTCGGCAGTTCTATGTCCTTGAGCACATTTCACGCAGCGGTACGGTCGCATGCAATAATTTTTAGAATGACCATACTGCTGGCATTTTTGGCATTGCACGATTGAGTTCCGCTTGCGTGGTTCTTCAATAATAATTGACTGGTGGTTGATATACTTGAGATTCTTTACTGCTTTGTTATTAATACCTTGTTGTAGAGTCGCAAAGAATGTGGAGGTAGGTTTCTTTTCTGGCCCGTACTTCGCATTTATAATCTCCCCTATTACTATATTTCCTGTTTCCTGTAGGGTTTCTTTTATTATAGTTGCAGGTGTTGAGTGATGTAGGTTTTTAATTACAATTCTGTAGTGCCTCTTGTCCTTTCTATTAAACGTATGTCCAATAAGTCCTTTATCTTGTATGACTTTCAGTACAGATTTATAAGCTTCTACATTAGAACAGTTAATGCGGAGTTGATTTCGATTTATAATTCTATATATAAAATCAGATTTATTGGCAACACTTTCTAAGAGCTCAGTAAGCTTGTTGAGGTCTTCAATTCCATACAGAATAATAGGAGGCGGTTTCACGGCCTTCATTGCAGTGTTCTTTTCGATAGTTTCTTCTGGATCCACAGGTAGCGTGCTAAATCGGTTTGCTGTCATAATTCGCTCTGGAGATGGTGAGGAGTCCTTCTTCCTTTTTTTAGCATTGCGCAGCAAGGGAACTCTCTGCCATGTGTGAGGATTGCGATTTTCAGGTTCGATTTCTAAATTATAATGTGCAGAAGTCTGACTTTGACAGTTAGCATCATTTATCGAGCTAAGAGATGAGCTTCTGGGCCTAGCTAGAAATAAACCAGGGTGGAAGGCTTGCTGTATTAGCTTCTTGTTGTTTTCTTTAGGGCCAGTAGTATTTACTGGTAAGGGGGCCTGGGTACCCACCCTCTTACAGTCTTCGGTAACCAATTTCTCACTTGCAGGCCCGGGTACCTGCAAGCGCCGGGTGCTAGCCGGATCGCAAGGCAAAATATCATCGCTATTAGTACTCATTTCATGACGGTTGGTGGGGAAATAGTGTAGCGCTTTCCCAAGGCGCCACACATCACAATTTCGGGATGACGCCCTAGCCTTTGATGAACCAACATCAATCCACAAGGCAGTGGTTACATTTTGCTGTCAGAGTATGTGTCTCCTAGACCAATTGCCAATTCCTAGACCATTTGGCATACCTAGTAACATTAACAATTACGATTATGTAATTTATACTTAGTGATTTTGGTTCGTTAAAAAAAAAAAAAATTGAATGAATTGATGCTAAAATAAGGTTGCTTACTCCTAAATTACAGTATAATTTTATATATAAAACACAATTACAGTTTAAATTACAATTACACTTTAAATAAATAGTGTTATTTGTTGTTGCACCGTGGCAGAATACATGTACACGTGTGTATGGGTGTGTAATGTATACAATTTTTTTTTTCACCTTCACGCTGTTCCTCACTTTACCTCGACACCAGAGCGAAGAAAATGGAAATATTAAATATTTCTACTGCTCGAGGGGGAATCGAACCCACAACCAGTCGTTTCCAAGTCACACGCTTGTGCCAATGGGCCACGACTGGCCACAATAACACTCTAAAATATGAGTTAATATGTACGACACTAAATGTGTTATTTGACTTACGTGTGCGTGTACAGAGACGACAAGTCGGACGCGCGCTTGTCGCTAGTGCGCACGTTCAGCGACGAGCGCTGGTCGCGCGCGCGCTGCGTCACGTGCCTGGACTGGTCGGCGGCGCACCCCGAGCTGCTGCTGGCCGCCTACCACAACAGCGACGACGCGCCGCACGACCCCGACGGCGTGTGCCTCGTGTGGAACACCAAGTTCCGCAAGCACACGCCCGAGGACATCTTCCACTGCCAGTCGCCCGTCATGAGCGCCAGCTTTGCTAGGTACGTGCTGGGAGTAGCTTTAGGAAATGGACCTTAAATATTTGTTTTAGTGGGCATTGAACATTTGAGTGATAGTTGTAAAAATACAAGGGGTTAGGCAAAAACCTAGACTTAAATATTTTATGATATAACTAATTTTGTGAAACTAATACAAAAACGTATGCAGCTGTTAAAAAAATACAAAAAATAATATGTTTAAAGTTTCATATTGTCTTAATTAAGAGTTAATTTAAATGTATAAATAAGTATAGCAAATGTAATAGGATAACTCGCTTAATTAATTATAAACATTAGTTTTGAGAAACATGTCAATGTAATTTAAGAATTGTAATCAAAGAATTAAGGAAAAAAAATATACAAGACCGGGTGTCTGTAGTGTCCCGAGTATTTAAAAAAAATACAGGAGCTCTAAATATTTGAGTGGTAATTGCAAAATAAACGAGAACCAAAATATTTGAATAGTAGTTGCAAACAAAAAAGAGGGCCAATCCTAATCTAACTAAATCTAACTTTCTTAAGAAATTTCGCCACTGGCTTTGAATTAGGTATCAGAATGAAAAATTGAAAATAACATATAATCATTACTCCGAATGCAAAACGAATCAACAATCATCAGATGCAAGGCTAACAAAATCCAACTTTGAATTCCTTCACAATCCTATTATTTTGACACTAGGTTCTCTCTAGCTTTTTGTTTTTTTACATTAAATAAAAAAACTTTTTATTAAAAAAATAAACAATTTAATACAATTTCTAATACAACAATTATTTCCAAACAGGTTCCACCCAAACCTGATTCTAGGAGGCACGTACTCAGGTCAAATAGTGCTATGGGACAATCGCGTACAAAAACGCACACCCATCCAACGTACCCCACTATCATCTCTCGCGCACACCCATCCAGTCTACTGCCTGTCAGTAGTAGGCAGTCAGAATGCCCACAACCTGATCTCAGTGTCGACTGATGGGAGAATGTGTTCGTGGTCCCTGGACATGCTGTCCCAGCCCCAGGAAACCCTGGAACTGCAGCACAGGCAGAGCAAAGCGGTGGCGGTCACAGCCATGGACTTCCCGCATGGTGATGTCAATAACTTTGTGCTGGGTGGTGAAGATGGACATATTTATAGTGGATGCAGGTGATTCTTTTTTTTTATAAGGTTTTTATCTCTCAGTGTGGAAAATTGAAGTTAGATTACAGTGAAATGTTTGTTGATCCTCAATCCAAAAAAAATAGGAAATTAAGATTTGTCATGTTTTTTGTCTTTGATCTATTTTAATTTTAAGTTAATATTTACAATTATTTAATTGCATATACTAATTTAAATATGAAGACTTCTTAAGTAATAAGTATAAAATTAAAAATATTATATTTTTATATAACTATTATATAGGTATTTAAATTCCAAAAAAAACATAAAAATATTTTACATAGATTATTGTTTTTCTAACACTAGATTTACCACATATTTAATTATACCTATTTATAATTACAAGAAATATATTTATTACTATTAAATATAAAACAATATAAAGTTTATCAAATTAATTCTTTAGTTACAGTTACAAAATTCATGATATTATTACAGAGACAAAAATATTATGTGCAGTAGGAATTTTAAATTGAGTTTATATGACGATGACAAATTAAGTGTTAAAGATATTTAGAAAACTTATAAAAAATTGAACGTAGCAGGATTCGAACCTGCGTTTCCTGAAAACCTTCCAAGCGTTCTGACCGCTTAGCCATGCTTCCTACTACCTGCTGCATCGAAATTCTTGTACGCTTATTACAACTTATTTTTGCTGTTAGTATCTCTGTAGAGAGATTTTTTACAAATTTCTGCTAGCCAAAGATTATTCTAAGAACAATTGTTTGACAAAAGAGAATACTATTTAAACACTTTAAAAATGTAAAAAATCTAGTGTTTAATAGAGTATTTCTAGATAATTGATATAAATTTTTTACCACAGATTATTTTGTAATTTATTTAAAGAACAGTTCCCCAATCAACTGTTGTATGTACTCAATTGTTTTTCTCTGTTTGAAAAATTTTAAATACGATTTTTTACAATTATGAGTTGGGATTAAATTTCGACTTTTAAAGGAGTCAACTTAGCAAAAAATCATATCAGACCTTTTTTGTAGATCGTCAAATTCTCTACAAGAATAAGTTTTTGTTTTTACTCAACAACTATACATTCACACGCACAAAAAATCCAAAAAAAAAATAAAAAAATATTCCTATATAATTTGTATGGGAAATAAAAAATTACAAAGCGCCACCTCTTAATGTTAATATTAAGAGCTCAAACTTTACCAAAATAATGTTACCGTCATTATGAAAGATACTTTCATGGTATCAAATGAAAATAAAAAATATATTTTTTTTGTCTCACCCTAATATATATGTGTATGTATGCATGCATGTGTGTATGTTAGTATGTATGTATATATTTATAGTAATTGATTTTTATAGTAATACTAAGTACTTTTTGCGCCTCTACGTTTTTTTACAGTAAGTTCTATCGTCAATGGTTACCTGTTAGAGATCACTTCTGCACATAATATTGATTTTTTTTGTATAGCTTATAAGCTTTTTATGTGCAATAAAGTATTATTGTATTGTATTGTATTGTACTACATCACGTATTATTAAATGAAATATTTATTTATTTTAGTTCAATTTTATAATAATGATAATGACATTAAAACGTGTATATATGTGTATATGTATGTATGTCAGACACGGACAGCGCGCCGGCGTGTCGGAGAGCGTGGAGGCGCACGCGGGCCCCGTCACCGCCGTCGCGTGCCACGCCGCGCCCGCCGCCCTCGACCTCGCGCACCTCTACCTCTCCGCCTCCGTCGACTGGAGCGTCAAGCTGTGGAGCACCAAGGTGACGTGTGTGTGACGTCACGTCACGACGTCTGTGTGTGTGTGTGTGTATGTCAGTCACGGGCAGCGCGCCACGCCGCGCCCGCCGCCCTCGACCTCGCGCACCTCTACCTCTCCGCCTCCGTCGACTGGAGCGTCAAGCTGTGGAGCACCAAGGTGACGTGTGTGTGACGTCACGTCACGACGTCTGTGTGTGTGTGTGTGTATGTCAGTCACGGGCAGCGCGCCACGCCGCGCCCGCCGCCCTCGACCTCGCGCACCTCTACCTCTCCGCCTCCGTCGACTGGAGCGTCAAGCTGTGGAGCACCAAGGTGACGTGTGTGTGACGTCACGTCACGACGTCTGTGTGTGTGTGTGTGTATGTCAGACACGGGCAGCGCGCCACGCCGCGCCCGCCGCCCTCGACCTCGCGCACCTCTACCTCTCCGCCTCCGTCGACTGGAGCGTCAAGCTGTGGAGCACCAAGGTGACGTGTGTGTGACGTCACGTCACGACGTCTGTGTGTGTGTGTGTGTGTGTGTGTATGTCAGACACGGGCAGCGCGCCACGCCGCGCCCGCCGCCCTCGACCTCGCGCACCTCTACCTCTCCGCCTCCGTCGACTGGAGCGTCAAGCTGTGGAGCACCAAGGTGACGTGTGTGTGACGTCACGTCACGACGTCTGTGTGTGTGTGTGTGTATGTCAGACACGGGCAGCGCGCCACGCCGCGCCCGCCGCCCTCGACCTCGCGCACCTCTTGCTCTGCGCCTCCGTCGACTGGAGCGTCAAGCTGTGGAGCACCAAGGTGACGTGTGTGTGACGTCACGTCACGACGTCTGTGTGTGTGTGTGTGTGTGTGTGTGTATATATGTATGTCAGACACGGGCAGCGCGCCACGCCGCGCCCGCCGCCCTCGACCTCGCGCACCTCTACCTCTCCGCCTCCGTCGACTGGAGCGTCAAGCTGTGGAGCACCAAGGTGACGTGTGTGTGACGTCACGTCACGACGTCTGTGTGTGTGTGTGTGTATGTCAGTCACGGGCAGCGCGCCACGCCGCGCCCGCCGCCCTCGACCTCGCGCACCTCTACCTCTCCGCCTCCGTCGACTGGAGCGTCAAGCTGTGGAGCACCAAGGTGACGTGTGTGTGACCGTCACGTCACGACGTCTGTGTGTGTGTGTGTGTGTGTGTGTGTATGTCAGACACGGGCAGCGCGCCACGCCGCGCCCGCCGCCCTCGACCTCGCGCACCTCTACCTCTCCGCCTCCGTCGACTGGAGCGTCAAGCTGTGGAGCACCAAGGTGACGTGTGTGTGACGTCACGTCACGACGTCTGTGTGTGTGTGTGTGTATGTCAGTCACGGGCAGCGCGCCACGCCGCGCCCGCCGCCCTCGACCTCGCGCACCTCTACCTCTCCGCCTCCGTCGACTGGAGCGTCAAGCTGTGGAGCACCAAGGTGACGTGTGTGTGACGTCACGTCACGACGTCTGTGTGTGTGTGTGTGTATGTCAGTCACGGGCAGCGCGCCACGCCGCGCCCGCCGCCCTCGACCTCGCGCACCTCTACCTCTCCGCCTCCGTCGACTGGAGCGTCAAGCTGTGGAGCACCAAGGTGACGTGTGTGTGACGTCACGTCACGACGTCTGTGTGTGTGTGTGTGTGTATATCAGTCACGGGCAGCGCGCCACGCCGCGCCCGCCGCCCTCGACCTCGCGCACCTCTACCTCTCCGCCTCCGTCGACTGGAGCGTCAAGCTGTGGAGCACCAAGGTGACGTGTGTGTGACGTCACGTCACGACGTCTGTGTGTGTGTGTGTGTATGTCAGTCACGGGCAGCGCGCCACGCCGCGCCCGCCCGCCCTCGACCTCGCGCACCTCTACCTCTCCGCCTCCGTCGACTGGAGCGTCAAGCTGTGGAGCACCAAGGTGACGTGTGTGTGACGTCACGTCACGACGTCTGTGTGTGTGTGTGTGTATGTCAGTCACGGGCAGCGCGCCACGCCGCGCCCGCCGCCCTCGACCTCGCGCACCTCTACCTCTCCGCCTCCGTCGACTGGAGCGTCAAGCTGTGGAGCACCAAGGTGACGTGTGTGTGACGTCACGTCACGACGTCTGTGTGTGTGCCCTGTGTGTATGTCAGTCACGGGCAGCGCGCCACGCCGCGCCCGCCGCCCTCGACCTCGCGCACCTCTACCTCTCCGCCTCCGTCGACTGGAGCGTCAAGCTGTGGAGCACCAAGGGTGACGTGTGTGTTGACGTCACGTCACGACGTCTGTGTGTGTGTGTGTTGTATGTCAGTCACGGGCAGGCGCCACGCCGCGCCCGCCGCCCTCGACCTCGCGCACCTCTACCTCTCCGCCTCCGTCGACTGGAAGCGTCAAGCTGTGGAGCACCAAGGTGACGTGTGGTGTGACGTCACGTCACGACGTCTGTGTGATGTGGTGGTGTATGTCAGTCACGGGCAGCGCGCCACGCCGCGCCCGCCGCCCTCGACCTCGCGCACCTCTACCTCTCCGCTCCGTCGACTGGAGCGTCAAGCTGTGAGCAACCAAGGTGACGTGTGTGTGACGTCACGTCACGACGTCTGTGTGGTGTGTGTGTATGTATAGTCAGTCACGGGCAGCGCGCCACGCGCGCCCGCCGCCCTCGACCTCGCGCACCTCTACCTCTCCGCCTCCGTCGACTGGAGCGTCAAGCTGTGGAGCACCAAGGTGAGTGTGTGTGACGTCACGTCACGACGTCTGTGTTGTGGTGTGTATAGTATGTATGTCAGACACGGGCAGCGCGCCACGCCGCGCCCGCCGCCCTCGACCTCGCGCACCTCTACCTCTCCGCCTCCGTCGACTGGAGCGTCAAGCTGTGGAGCACCAAGGTGACGGTTGTGTGACGTCACGTCACGACGTCTGTGTGTGTGTGTGTGTATGTCAGTCAACGGGCAGCGCGCCACGCCGCGCCCGCCGCCCTCGACCTCGCGCACCTCTACCTCTCCGCCTCCGTCGACTGGAGCGTCAGCTGTGGAGCACCAAGGTGGACGTGTGTGTGACGTCACGTCACGACGTCTGTGTGTGTGTGTGTGTAAGTCAGTCACGGGCAGCGCGCCACGCCGCGCCCGCCGCCCTCGACCTCGCGCACCTCTACCTCTCCGCCTCCGTCGACTGGAGCGTCAAGCTGTGGAGCACCAAGGTGACGTGTGTGTGACGTCACGTCACGACGTCTGTGTGTGTGTGTGTGTATGTCAGTCACGGGCAGCGCGCCACGCCGCGCCCGCCGCCCTCGACCTCGCGCACCTCTACCTCTCCGCCTCCGTCGACTGGAGCGTCAAGCTGTGGAGCACCAAGGTGACGTGTGTGTGACGTCACGTCACGACGTCTGTGTGTGTGTGTGTGTATGTCAGTCACGGGCAGCGCGCCACGCCGCGCCCGCCGCCCTCGACCTCGCGCACCTCTACCTCTCCGCCTCCGTCGACTGGAGCGTCAAGCTGTGGAGCACCAAGGTGACGTGTGTGTGACGTCACGTCACGACGGTCTGTGTGTGTGTGTGTGTATGTCAGTCACGGGCAGCGCGCCACGCCGCGCCCGCCGCCCTCGACCTCGCGCCACCTCTACCTCTCCGCCTCCGTCGACTGGAGCGTCAAGCTGTGGAGCACCAAGGTGACGTGGTGTGTGGACGTCACGTCACGACGTCTGTGTGTGTGTGTGTATGTCAGTCACGGGCAGCGCGCCACGCCGCGCCCCGCCCGCCCTCGACCTCGCGCACCTCTACCTATCCGCCTCCGTCGACTGGAGCGTCAAGATGTGGAGCACCAGGTGACGTGTGTGTGACGTCACGTCACGAACGTTGTGTGCTGTGTGTGTGTATGTCAGTCCCCGGGCAGCGCGCCACGCCGCGCCCGCGCCCCCTCGACCTCGCGCACCTCTACCTCTCCGCCTCCGTCGACTGGAGCGTCAAGCTGTGGAGCACCAAGGTGACGTGTGTGTGTGACGTCACGTCACGAAGTCTGTGTGTGTGTGTGTGTGTATGTCAGTCACGGGCAGCGCGCCACGCCGCGCCCGCCGCCCTCGACCTCTGCGCACCTCTACATCTCCGCCTCCGTCGACTGGAGCGTCAAGCTGTGGAGCACCAAGTGACGGTGTGTGTGACGTCACGTCACGACGTCTGTGTGTGTGTGTGTGTATGTCAGTCACGGGCAGCCGCGCCACGCCGCGCCCGCCGCCCTCGACCTCGCGCCACCTCTACCTCTCCGCCTCGTCGACTGGAGCGTCAAGCTGTGGAGCACCAAGGTGGACGTGTGTGTGACGTCACGTCACGACGTCTGTGTGTGTGTGTGTGTATGTCAGTCACGGGCAGCGCGCCACGCGGCGCCCGCCGCCCCTCGACCTCGCGCACCTCTACCTCTCCGCCTCCGTCGACTGGAGCGTCAAGCTGTGGAGCACCAAGGTGACGGTGTGTGTGACGTCACGTCACGAAGTCTGTGTGTGTGTGTGTATGTCAGTCACGGGCAGCGCGCCACGCCGCGCCCGCCCGCCCTCGACCTCGCGCACCTCTACCTATCCGCCTCCGTCGACTGGAGCGTCAGCTGTGGAGCACCAAGGTGACGTGTGGGTGGACGTCACGTTCACGACGTCTGTGTGTGTGTGTGTGTATGTTCTGTCAGCACGGGCAGCGCGCCACGCCGCGGCCCGCCGCCCCTCGACCTCGCGCACCTCTACCTCTCCCCTCCGTCGACTGGAGCGTCAATGCTGTGGAGCACCAAGGTGACGTGTGTGTGACGTCACGTCACGAAGTCTGTGTGGTGTGTGTGTGTATGTCAGGTCACGGGCAGCGCGCCACGCCGCGCCCGCCGCCCTCGACCTCGCGCACCTCTACCTCTCCGCCTCCGTCGACTGGAGCGTCAAGCTGTGGAGCACCAAGGTGACGTGTGTGTGACGTCACGTCACGACGTCTGTGTGTGTGTGTGTGTATTGTCAGCTTCACGGGCAGCGCGCCACGCCGCGCCCGCCGCCCCTCGACCTCGCGCACCTCTACCCTCTCCGCCTCCGTCGACTGGAGCGTCAAGCTGTGGGAGCCACAAGGTGACGTGTGTGTGACCGTCACGTCACGGACGTCTGTGTGTGTGTGTGTGTGTATGTCAGTCACGGGCAGCGCGCCACGCCGCGCCCGGCCGCCCTCGACCTCGCGCACCTCTACCTCTCCGCCTCCGTCGACTGGAGCGTCAAGCTGTGGAGCACCAAGGTGACGTGTGTGTGACGTCACGTCACGACGTCTGTGTGTGTGTGTGTGTATGTCAGTCACGGGCAGCGCGCCACGCCGCGCCCGCCGCCCTCGACCTCGCGCACCTCTACCTCTCCGCCTCCGTCGACTGGAGCGTCAAGCTGTGGAGCACCAAGGTGACGTGTGTGTGACGTCACGTCACGACGTCTGTGTGTGTGTGTGTGTATGTCAGTCACGGGCAGCGCGCCACGCCGCGCCCGCCGCCCTCGACCTCGCGCACCTCTACCTCTCCGCCTCCGTCGACTGGAGCGTCAAGCTGTGGAGCACCAAGGTGACGTGTGTGTGACGTCACGTCACGACGTCTGTGTGTGTGTGTGTGTATGTCAGTCACGGGCAGCGCGCCACGCCGCGCCCGCCGCCCTCGACCTCGCGCACCTCTACCTCTCCGCCTCCGTCGACTGGAGCGTCAGCTGTGGAGCACCAAGGTGACGTGTGTGTGACGTCACGTCACGACGTCTGTGTGTGTGTGTGTTGTATGTCAGTCACGGGCAGCGCGCCAACGCCGCGCCCGCCCGCCCTCGACCTCGCGCACCTCTACCTCTCCGCCTCCGTCGACTGGAGCGTCAGCTGTGGGAGCACCAAGGTGACGTGTGTGTGACGTCACGTCACGACGTCTGGGTGTGTGTGTGTGTATGTCAGTCACGGGCAGCGCGCCACGCCGCGCCCGCCGCCCTCGACCTCGCGCACCTCTACCTCTCCGCCTCCGTCGACTGGAGCGTCAAGCTGTGGAGCACCAAGGTGACGTGTGTGTGACGTCACGTCACGACGTCTGTGTGTGGTGTGTGTGTATGTCAGTCACGGGCAGCGCGCCACGCCGCCCCGCCCCGACCTCAACTCGCGCACCTCTACCTCTCCGCCTCCGTCGACTGGAGCGTCAAGCTGTGGAGCACCAAGGTGACGTGTGTGTGACGTCACGTCACGACGTCTGTGTGTGTGTGTGTGTATGTCAGTCACGGGCAGCGCGCCACGCCGCGCCCGCCGCCCTCGACCTCGCGCACCTCTACCTCTCCGCCTCCGTCGACTGGAGCGTCAAGCTGTGGAGCACCAAGGTGACGTGTGTGTGACGTCACGTCACGACGTCTGTGTGTGTGTGTGTGTATGTCAGTCACGGGCAGCGCGCCACGCCGCGCCCGCCGCCCCTCGACCTCGCGCACCTCTACCTCTCCGCCTCCGTCGACTGGAGCGTCAAGCTGTGGAGCACCAAGGTGACGTGTGTGTGACGTCACGTCACGACGTCTGTGTGTGTGTGTGTGTGTATGTCAGTCACGGGCAGCGCGCCCACGCCGCGCCCGCCGCCCTCGACCTCGCGCACCTCTACCTCTCCGCCTCCGTCGACTGGAGCGTCAAGCTGTGGAGCACCAAGGTGACGTGTGTGTGACGTCACGTCACGAACGTCTGTGTGTGGTGTGTGTGTAATGTCAGTCACGGCAGCGCGCCACGGCCCGCGCCCGCCGCCCTCGACCTCTCGCGCACCTCTACCTCTCCGCCTCCGTCGACTGGAGCGTCAAGTGTGGAGCACCAAGGTGACGTGTGTGTGACGTCACGTCACGACGTCTGTGTGTGTGTGTGTGTATGTCAGTCACGGGCAGCGCGCCACGCCGCGCCCGCCGCCCTCGACCTCGCGCACCTCTACCTCTCCGCCTCCGTCGACTGGAGCGTCAAGCTGTGGAGCACCAAGTGACGTTGTGTGTACGTCACGTCACGACGTCTGTGTGTGTGTGTGTGTATGTCAGTCACGGGGCAGCGCGCCACGCCGCGCCCAGCCGCCCTCGACCTCTGCGCACCTCTACCTCTCCGCCTCCGTCGACTGGAGCGTCAAGCTGTGGAGCACCAAGGTGACTTGTGTGTGAACGTCACGTCCAGACGAGTCTGTGTGTGTGTGTGTGTATGTCAGTCACGGGCAGCGCGCACGCCGCGCCCCGCCCGCCCTCGACCCGCGCACCTCTACCCTCTCCGCCTCCGTCGACTGGAGCGTCAAGCTGTGGGAGCACCAAGGTGACGTGTGTGTGACGTCCACGTCACGATCGTCCTGTGTGTGTGTGTGTGTATGTCAGTCACGGGCAGCGCGCCACGCCCGGCGCCCGACCGCCCTCGACCAAAATCCTTGTCGCGCACCTCCTACCTCTCCGCCTCCGTCGACTGGAGCGTCAAAGCTGTGGAGCACCAAGGTGACGTGTGTGTGACGTCACGTCACGACGTCTGTGTGTGTGGTGTGTATGTCAGTCACGGGCAGCGCGCCACGCCGCGCCCGCCGCCCTCGACCTCGCGCACCTCTACCTCTCCGCCTCCGTCGACTGGAGCGTCAAGCTGTGGAGCACCAAGGTGACGTGTGTGTGACGTCACGTCACGACGTCTGTGTGTGTGTGTGTGTATGTCAGTCACGGGCAGCGCGCCACGCCGCGCCCGCGCCATCGACCCGCGCACCTCTACCTCTCCGCCCGCGCGACATGGAGCGTCAAGCTGTGAGCACCAACGGTGAGGTGTGTGAGTCACGTAAGACGTCTGTGGTGTGTGTGTGATGGCAGCACGGGCACGCCGCGCCCGCCGCCCTCGACCTCGCGCACCTCTACCTCTCCGCCTCCGTCGACTGGAGCGTCAAGCTGTGGAGCACCAAGGTGACGTGTGTGTGACGTCACGTCACGACGTCTGTGTGTGTGTGTGTGTGTATGTCAGTCACGGGCAGCGCGCCACGCCGCGCCCGCCGCCCTCGACCTCGCGCACCTCTACCTCTCCGCCTCCGTCGACTGGAGCGTCAAGCTGTGGAGCACCACAGTGACGTGTGTGTGACGTCACGTGACGACGTCTGTGTGTGTGTGTGTGTGTGTGTGTGTATGTCAGTCACGGGCAAGCGCGCCACGCCGCGCCCGCCGCCCTCGACCTCGCGCACCTCTACCTCTCCGCTCCGTCGACTGGAGCGTCAAGATGTGGAGCACCAAGGTGACGTGTGTGTGAAGTTCACGTCACGACGTCTGTGGTGTGTTGTGTATGTCAGTCACGGGCAGCGCGCACGCCGCGCCCGCCGCCTAGACTCGCTCCACTCTACCTTCCGCCCCGTCGACTGGAGCGTCAAGCTGTGGAGCACCAAGGTGAACGTGTGGTTACGTAACGTCACGACGTCTGTGTGTGTGTGTGGTATAGTATGATGTCAGTCACGGGCAGGCGCGCCCACGCCGCCGCGCCCCGCCGCCCTCGACCTCGCGCACCTCTTACCTCTCCGCCTCCGTCGGACTGGAAGCGTCAAGCGGTTGGAGCACCAAGGTGACGTGTGTGGTGACCGGTCAAGTCACGACGTCTGTGGTGTGTTGTGTGTATATGTCTGTTATGTCAGTCAACGGGCAGCGCGCCACGCCGCGCCCGCCGCCCTCGACCCTCGCGCACCTCTACCTGCTCCGCCTCCGTCGACTGGAGCAGTCAAGCTGTGGAGCACCAAGGTGACGTGTGTGGACGTCACGTCACGACGTCTGTGTGTGTGTGTGTGTATATGTATGTATGTCAGTCACGGGCAGCGCGCCACGCCGCGCCCGCCGCCCTCCGACCTCGCGCACCTCTACCTCTCGCCTCCGTCGACTGGAGCGTCAAGCTGTGGAGCACCAAGGTGACGGTTTGTGTGGTGACGTCACGTACTACCGACGTCTGTGTGTATGTGTGTATGTATATGTATGTATTCGTACGTGCAGCGCGCCACGCCGCGGCCCGCCGCCCTCGACCTCGCGCACCTCTAAACTCTCCCCCGTCCGTCGACTGGAGCGTCAAGCTGTGGAGCACCAAGTGACGGTGTGTGACGTCACGGTCACGACCCGTCTGTTGTGTGTGTTGTGTGTATTCAGCGGGCCAGCGCGCCACGCGGCGCCCGCCCGCCCTCGACTTCGCGCACTCTACTCTCCGCCCTCCGTCGACTGGAGCGTCAAGCTGTGTGAGCACCAAGGTGACGTGTGTTATGACGTAACGTCAACGACGTCTGTGTGTTGTTGTTGTGTGTATGTCGTCACGGGCAGCGCGCCACGCCGCGCCCTCCGGCCCTCGACCTCGCGCACCTCTACCTCTTCCGCCTCGTCGACTGGAGCGTCAAGCTGTGGAGCACCAAGGTGACGTGTGTGTGACGGTCACGTCCGACGTATGTGTGTGTGTGTGTGTATATGTATGTATGTCAGTCAGGCAGCGCGCCACGCGCGTGCGGCCCGCCCGCCCTCGACCTCGCGCACCTCTACCTCTCCGCCTCCGTCGACTGGAGCGTCAAGCTGTGGAGCACCAAGGTGACGTGTGTGTGACGTCACGTCACGACGTCTGTGTGTGTGTGTGTGTATGTCAGTCACGGGCAGCGCGCCACGCCGCGCCCGCCGCCCTCGACCTCGCGCACCTCTACCTCTCCGCCTCCGTCGACTGGAGCGTCAAGCTGTGGAGCACCAAGGTGACGTGTGTGTGACGTCACGTCACGACGTCTGTGTGTGTGTGTGTGTGTGTGTGTGTGTGTGTGTATATATGTATGTCAGACACGGGCAGCGCGCCACGCCGCGCCCGCCGCCCTCGACCTCGCGCACCTCTACCTCTCCGCCTCCGTCGACTGGAGCGTCAAGCTGTGGAGCACCAAGGTGACGTGTGTGTGTGTATATATGTATGTATGTCACGTCACGTTACTGAATGTGTGACGTCACGTGACGAAACTGGAATGTGACGCCGCTCGTGCAAGCGTCACTGTGTGATGTGATATTATGATGTCTACGTAATGTGGCGTCACTGTGTGTGTGACGTTACGTGACGTAACTGTGAAACGTGACGCTGCACGTGCAAGCGTGACCGTGATGTGGCGTCATGATGTTTATATGACGTGACGTCACGCCGACTGGAACGTGACACGACGTCGTCTATGTAATATGATGCTGACTGTGTGTGAGGTGACGTGATGTTACGTGACTTCGCATCTGTCAGTGTGACTATGTGTGACGACGCTGGCTGTGTGGCGTGACGTGATGACGTCTGTGTGAAGAAACATCATGACGTGATGTTATTGTATGTATGATATGACGTTGCCTGTGTAACATGATGTCGCGTGATTGCGATGTAATGCGGCTTGTTTGACGTGACGTCACATCAAGTGACGTTGCTTTTGTGAATGAGATTGTCTGACGTCATACTCACGTGACTGTATTTGACGTGAGATGTCACCACCTGTGTGACGTGACGTCACGTGACATGACGCGGCCACTTGAAGCGTGTGTGTGTTGCAGGAGAACAAGGCGCTGTACTCGTTCGAGGACAGCGGCGACTACGTGGCGGACGTGCGCTGGTCGCCGGCGCACCCCGCGCTGTTCGCGGCCGCCGACGCCGCGGGCCGCCTCGACCTGTGGAACCTCAACCGCGACACCGAGGTACGCCGACTTCGGAGGCGTTGCGTGTTAAGTGGCGGAACTTAACGCCGCGCTTTGCCTCAACACTACAGCGAAGAAAATGGAAAGAAATATTTGATATTTCCACTCATCGAGTGGGAATCGAACCCACAACCAGTCGCTTTACAGTCACACTTTGTGCCATTGCGCCACGACTGCGGCCCTATATCTTTTATTTGTCATATATAGAAGACTTACAAAAATGTGATTAATCCTATTTCATCGATAACATTGTGTTTTTAATGATACTACAACATTAATGCCTATTGTATTTCAAGTGAATGTTGTTCTTTTTATGGTTTCAAGCTTTTCCCCTACATAGCAGAGTAGTGAAAGAGAACCTAAAAATCAAAAATTCGATAATTTATGTGTTGAGTGATGAAATTAAACGACGCATTTTTATAGGTACTAAAGCGGAAAAATGAAAATAATTGACGATCAAACTCATTACCATTGCTTTTATAGTAAGAGATTGCCTCTAATTATTTTATAAAATCGTTTATTCATATTTTTAACTGTTATAAAAGTGTTGGTAAAAAACCCAAAGGCACTTTCCTATATAAATATTTTTAAAATATTTTTTTATACTTCCAATATAATTTTGACATAACTGGCTAGAACACTGCGTTTAACACTTCTATTTGAACTGTGTAATTGGTAAATACTTATAGGATTTTTATATTACTTACCTATGTGAGATTTTTTTTTGTATGTGTGTTATAAAGTGTTATAAATCGTTCCTAAATTGTCACTGGTCTTAGGCTAAGAGCGAGTCATCCCAGCACAAGTATAATAAGTACTTCCTTGGATTATCTCAGTATTTCGTACAATTTTGGGGAAATAAAGTTTTTTTTTATTTATTTATCTATGTGTGTGGTAGGTGCCGATAGCGTCGGTGCAGTCGGAGGGCGGCGCGGCGTTCAACCGCGTGTCGTGGAGCCCGAGCGGCGCGCACGTCACCGCCGGGGACGATAATGGCAAGATATGGGTCTATGAACTCGCTGAGGTAATATACTGTGGCAGGGGTACGCAACTTGTAGTCCGCTTTGTTTTTTTGCGGTCCGTCAAGTGTGGTTTTGATCCGCCAATTTTTGTTCAAAAATAAATAGATTAATTGCTAAAACATGTTGCTCATCTCTGTTTTGCTCTCAGATTGTGACTACTAAGTTAGTTTTTCGATATTCTAGGGTTTGAATTTTTGGGTTTATGGTAGAAATAGATTAAAATATCACTATAATTAAAATTAATTAAGAAAAATAATCATCACACTATTTTTATTTCTTTGTTTGTTTCGGTAATGTTCTTATAATATGTGCAAAAGCAACTTTAAAACAGCATTTTTTTTTAGTGTGAGATTGTGATGTTGAGATTGAGTTCTAAAAATAAATTATTAAAATTTCAATGTTCAATTAATTAATGGATATTTAGTTTGATAATAATTTAGTTTTTTGCATTATGAACATGTATTTGTGTGTGTGCAGAGCGTGGCGCAACCCCGCCACGACGAGTGGAGCAAGTTCGTGTACACGCTGCAGGAGCTGCGCAACAACCAGGCCGACGACGACGCGGACCGCCTCAGCCTCGCCTCCGGACCGCCCTCGCTCTCCTCGCTCACCTCGCTCGCCTCCAACCCGCTCAGGTGACCGCTACTCCGCCTCCTACCGCTTGTCATACTGCCCCCAAATACTCATTGTTTAAGCATTGTGTATGGTGCAAACATTTTTTTTTTTAACGCCACGCTGTATCCCGCATATAACAGGATAGGCAGAGGAAACGTAATATTAAGACACTCCGTTCCCTACGCACCGCCAAATTCGGATAAGTAGCGTGTTATATAGCGGAACTTAACGCCGCGCTTTTGTTAGACACCAGAACGAAGGAAATGTAAATATTACATATTTCCACTCCTCGAATGGGAATCGTTTTACAGTCACGCTTTGTGCCCAAAAACCACAACTGGCCTCACACTATTATCTAAACTCGCTTGCCTCCAATCCGCTCAGGTGACAAACATAAAGTGTAATTAAACGTCAAATAATTTTCCACCGGTTCAATAAAATTAATGCCTCAGACCTGAGAAAAACACACACAAGAAACTCAGTGGGACTTTTTTTTTAAACCAACTGTGGTCTACAGATTTATCGCTGACAGTGTTACTTTTGAAATAGATTGGAGCGAGCATTTCATTCCCAAGGCGTGTTATCATTTACAAAATCTTTAGTTAGGAAATAAATAACCTTTAACACACAAACGTCTTTTACAACTTTTTTAAATTGTGATATAGAACACTCTTGAACGTTTTCTGGGATCCTATTGTAAAAGAGTATACACTGTCCCATGAATGAATTATTGACTCGATGTAATCAAGTTACAGGAGTAATCAGTTTATGCTTATTTCTAGTATTAATATTACCGATTTTTGTAAAAACATTAATATTTTTCTTAGCATATATGACATTAACAAAGACCGGAAAGATTGGAAAAACGCATTAAATTAAAGCCACTTTTTGTTTTGAAAGCTAAATTTTACATTATGCATAGAATAAATGAAATGTTAAAGATAATTTTATTTTTAGTTTAATAATTTACTTTAATGCTTTGTTATATAAAGACAGTCCTTTTACAATTACGCGATCACCACTTTTTTTACATACATATTGACAATATATATTTTTTTAAATAAATAATTTGAGGCCAATCGTGACGCAGGGGTACAAGGTGTAAACGTGACTAGTAGAAGGCTCGATTCCCACGCGAGGAATTGTAATATTTAATATTTCATTTCTCTTCACTCTGGTGTCGAGGCAAAGCGCGGCGTTAAGTTTCACCACTTAAAAAAATGTGCGGAAGATGGGGAAAGGACTGCTTACAGTACTGTGTGCGGGATATAGCGTGACTCTAAAAAAAAATGCTTATTGTAATGTATTTAAAAAGTAGTTTAAACTACCATTAATCAATTACATGTTTGTAACTGCTTCGTTTTTTATTTTAGATAACTGATGCACTGGAATGTTCGCTGCGGGTGGAAGGTGTAGGGTAAACAGTAAGGTTTGACTGAAGGAAATTGTGATGCACAGGAATGTAGCTCGTAAGTCTTGTATAAATGAAGCCGGAGCTCATTTGAGTTTTGATGTAAATTCAAGTACATAAAGTTAAAATATAATATGAACTAATATTTAACTAAATTAAGAGTTAATTTTACAATTTTATCCTAAAGCAATCACTCAGCTAGACAAAATGCGACATTAAATTTTGCCACTGAACATGTAATGTCTCGAATTGGATGAAAAGTGGAGGAGGTATCCTCGGCTAAACAGCTGCCTGTAGGATGGAATGTTAAGCTAAAAATATTACAATATTTAAAAAAAAAATTGTTATGTACTTGAATTCATCTTGTAATTGTATATTTTGCTTACACTGGTCTAGTAAAATTGAGACGGTTAGCTGCAATTCCTTTAGTCTTCCGTGGAGAGATTACTTAAGACAGCAGTAGAGCAGAGATTTGAGATGAAATCCCGTTGCGAATACATTAATATTTAATACAAGCACAATGGCATTAAAAGAAATTTGCTGCATACAAAATGTACTACTATTACTCAAATGCAAATAAAATAAAATACCTAGAAGATTATGAAAAGTAAAGGTTATTTCAAAATACAACTATGTGTAAAAGAAAAATTGAAATTTAAAAAAAATATTCAGCATTTACTTAACAAATTGCTGCTATAGTTGCTGAAATGTATCCTTTTAATGTTCCAGTCTATGTACTACCTATTTATATTCATACGAATGAAAGGTGTAAAGGCTTTATTGTTATTTTTAAATAGAGCAGCTCTTGTTTTTGCTAAATGATAAAAATTGTTAAATTAGTATTGAAATTATTGTTACTTTCTTCAAATATTGTTTAACTTTAGTATTAAAGATATATTTATTAAAAGACCTATCATCTAACAGGTTAAACATACTTGTAAGTATATATTGTAATTTAAATAAATAAATACATTGCTTCAAAATGTGTTTTTATTGTAGAACA
Organism: Dryas iulia moderata; assembly: GCA_019049465.1. NCBI lineage: Eukaryota > Metazoa > Arthropoda > Insecta > Lepidoptera > Nymphalidae > Dryas > Dryas iulia. The sequence continues at coordinate 15,452,826 of CM032424.1, read as the reverse complement.
ATATTGAAATTCCAGGCACAACAGTGAGTGAAATATATTTCAGTATTATTTACAGAACTTGGCACTCATTTATTTTTGTCAGTGAAGTGAACAGATACACATTCTTGATATTGAACTTGGTTGTCATTTTCACAATTATGTTTTTGGGGGATTTATAAAGGAGACTTTTATATATCTTAAGAAATATTGTAAAAGCTATTCCATTTTATAATATAATATTTTGTTGGAAAAATATGTGAACATGTGTATAAAAAAAATGCAGCAAAATATATTATATCCTTATATTTCTATTGCACCTTATTACTAAAGTAAATATATTAGTCTGGTTTAAATGGTAGAACAAGTTTTCCTTTTGCCAAATTAACTTCTTCCCAGCAAGTACAATGTAAGCTCTTTCGGTCCATGACATCTGTATACAGTTTACCATCCAGATGGTCCATTTCATGTTGAGCTATTCTTGCAGCCCAACCTTTAAACACCTTTAAAATTTCTTCTCCTTCGGAATCATACCCTACAAGCAATTTATGATTAACATTCTAAAATTACACTTTCCACTATGTAACTGTAGTTATAATATAAATTTACCTGTGACTTGAACTTCATTATACCGAGCAACATCTGCAGAAAATGATCTGACACTTTCACATCCTTCAGAATGTATCACTTTCTTATAATCAACTACTTTTAATGAGGGGTTAATAAAGACCTAAAACAAACTATTTTTAACATTTAAACAATAAGTATAATTTATATCAAAATCTTTAAATAATATTCATTTATTTACAGTAAACGGTATAGCTTTTACATCTTTCGTTTTAATTATATCTGCAGGTAAGGAGGCTACTTGCTTTGGTGTTTGCTTCATAACAAATATTCTAATGTTAACACCAATTTGAGGAGCTGCCATTCCAACACTGCCATATCTTTCTAGAACATATTTCAGCCTTTGTACGACATTTTGAATCTCTTTTGATTTTATCTTTTCGACTGGTACCGGCTCACATACTTTACGTAATATAGGATCACCGATTTGTACTACATGCTCGTAGGGAGGTTTTGTATGCCCATGGCTTGGTGCTAACCTTGCGTACCAATTAAAAGCTTTTCTAATTAAGCCCATTTTATTGAACTTTCCTTCAATATCTAATTTATCATTTTATTCAGTTTAGGCTTTTAATACCATTTACACTGCATTTAACAAGGAATTTAAATCCACTGTAAATTGCGTCTGTCAAAGTCAAGAATAAGATGTCAATGACTTGTCAAGTTGTCATTGTCATACGTCATGTCGTCTGAAAATAATGAATAATGGATTACGTTAATGAACAACATCGACATAACATGCTAATTGGAGTATCGAACAAAATTTCTATATAATGAAACGAATTAATGTATATTATGCGTTTTACACATTGTACTAATTTATTCTTGTTAATTGACATACAATAACACTGAGCCTGGTGTAGTAATGGTATAGTGAACGACCACAATTAATTTGCTGTAGACCTTTTACTTTCGTGATTTTTAAATATGTTTTAAATAAAAATATTTTAAATGAATTAATCGCGTATTTATTTGGTATTCGAATAGTGGTCAAACAAGAAGGGAAGAGTATCAGCGTGAAGGAACACATCTCCGATGTGATATGAATGGGAACTGAAGTCAGCTGTGTGTGATCATACTACGGATATACCCATCCATTACATCAGATTTGATAAGCCCCATATTCTCGCTTGAGAACAAATATAAACTAATTTCAATAGAGAAAACTCGAAGACTGAAACTAATTTCAATAATGGAAAGCTGGGACCTAATCCTGAAAACATAAAGTTAAGCCTACCACACCAGAGGGGACGATATAGGCAGCTCATTTTACAAGAATCTAAAGCAGTGCAGAAGGCTACTAAAAATAGTGGGCGGTAATTTTTTTATAAAATTTGTATCAGTCAACTGACAGATGAAAGTAACTTCAGTCTACCTGTGACCACTGACTACTATAAAGTGTTCAAAACATCGAGTTTTTTAAAAATGTAATTTCGGATATCAAAAATATATGCGATTAATCCGGTTAAAATAGTTTTGTTTTGAAATAATTAACTGCTTACATATTTTGCAGTCAATAATGTATAGCTTAAAATAGCGTTTTAGGTATGAGAGTGTAATTATGTTTCCATATAATCTTTGCAAACTTTTAGGGTAAGTGCCTGCATTTATACTTTTTACAAATATATCATCTATTTATTGACAGTTACATGACAGATAAATTTGCGCCAACCAATATTTTTGGCGCCATCTAGTATAAAAGTTAGGTAAACTGAAAGTAGAACAAAATATATTAGCCATTAGGTAGTATCGTTAAACTTAATATAGCGGTGTCTTCTTCACAAACAACACTGTGTTGTGTATTAAAATAGATTTTTTAGCTTTTAAAATATACGGTAGGTTTTTGTACCTGTAACATGATTTGGAACTTATCATTTATATTCCAATTTTTAAAGAAAATGAACTATAATAAACTTTGTCTTATTTATTTTCTTATAAAACAAAATATATTATATAATATTGTATAAAACCTTATTATTTTTTTTTCAGTTTTACATTTTTCCGCATAGCGGGTAGGCAGTGAAAATATACCGTTGAGATTCTCCGTTCTCCATTTTCCGCCATATTTTCGGATGTCGCGTGTTAACACAGCGTTTCGTCTTAAAGAAGCGGTGAAATAAAATAATTTAAATAAAAATCATTCCCCCAAGTGAAGATCGAATCCACAACCAATCAGAAATCTGATTGAAAAATCAGATGTGGTACCACTGCGCTACGATATTCGCCATGTTAGCGCGCCCTTATCACGCCCTTATCAATAATTTATACATATATTATCTTTATAAAATTATTTATTACATTACAGATGCTTAAATCAAGAATATTGTTTAAAACAACCAGTGTTATAAAACGAGCCATGTCTACCGGAGAATCTGATGTGTTATTTGAAATAATAAATAATGCCGGCATTATAACTTTAAACAGGCCAAGAGTGTTAAACTCTGTTAACATATCCATGTTGTCCAAATTGCTAGTACAATTGCGGGAATGGGAGACCACAAGACACCTGGTGATCATCAAAGGGGCCGGTGATAAGTCGTTCTGCCCTGGTGGTGACCTAAAACAAGCTAGTGACAAAGTTCTGGGCCCACAAATATTCAGTGTAGAATACAATGCTAATTATTTTATTAATAAGTATAAAATCCCATATGTTGCATTAATAAATGGTATTACAATGGGTGGTGGGTTGGGGCTCTCGGTCCACGGGAAGTACAGAGTGGCAACTGAAAAAACTATAGTCGCTATGCCTGAGAATAAGATCGGCCTCTTCCCAGATTCCGGTGGTAGCTACTTTTTGCCTAGACTGCAAAATAATATAGGCGTTTATTTAGGATTGACTGGTAAGAACAAAAACTGTACTAGAGAAGATTTTCAGCGTTTTTTTACATTTTGAGTGAGTTTGAGGGTCTTCACACATTGAAATTCTGAGAAAAAAATTTAGGAGTTAGCTAAAACTTTTAGCTGCTTAACGCTTTTTCCCGCATAGCGGGGTAGTCAGAGAGAATCTAGTGTCTACACACTCCGTTCTCCACTTTCCGTCTGAGATCGAGACATTGCGTGTTGAGTGGCGGAACTCAACACCGAGCTTTCACTTAAGTACCAGAGCGAAGAAATGAATATTTTAACGAAGAAATTCTCTCGAGTGTTAATGGAATCCATTTACAGCCGGACTCTGCCCCACTGCGCCACGATGGCTCCTTCAATGTCATACCTATATGTTTATGACAAAACATATTTTTCTTATTTATAAAACCATTTTTTAAATAAGTTACTTCTAAAACAGGTAACAGATTAAAAGGCAAAGACGCAGTTAAAGTAGGCATAGCTACACATTTTGTATCTAGCCAACGTTTGAATGAGCTTGAAAAGTCCCTCACAATGTGTACAAGTCATAATGACGTACAGAATTTATTAGACAAGTATAGTGAACCTCTTGAAGAATTCTCCTTAGCATCAAACCTTGAAGATTTAAATTATTGCTTCGGTGCATCAACTATAGAGGAGATTATTCAAAGACTTGAGAAAGTTAACAACGAGTGGTCTAGAGAAATACTTGATGTAAGTATAAAATATATAATTTTATCAGCAAGAACTTTTTTTCCATACTTATATTATGAATGCGAATTTCTGTCTATTTGTCTGTCACGCTTTCACAGCTAATCTACCGGTCCGATTTGAATGAAATTTAGAATGAAGGTAGTAAATAATCCAAGGTTAAACATAGGCTACTTTATTTTTTAAAAATCCACTCCCGTGGATTGTAATTAGGGAAACAGTTATGCAGTTCACGCGGCTAAGCTGCGAGCGGGCCGCTAGTATTATAAAAAGAAAATATTGTTTGACTTCTTTTGTTATATAAAAAATATGGAAGTTATGTAGTAGCATTGCTTTATTTATATATTTATTTAAAATATCCAAGGACGTCTTGGACAGTTCCTGAGAGGCGCGGGTTCGAATTCCGTTATGTTTAATTTTTATACCTTTTTTAAAAATGTATGTTTCAATTTTTTTAAGTGTGTCAATTACACTTGAAAGTGTTAACTTCACGCTATATCCAGCACATTCCAGGGTAGGCAGAGGGAACCTAGTGGTAAGACACTCTAGTCCTCACTTTCCGCCGTATTCGGAGGCATTGCGTGTTAAGTGGCGGAGCTTAACGCCGCGCTTTATCTCTGATACTAGAGCGAAGAAAATGGAAATATTAAATATTTCCACTCCTCGAGTGGGAATCGAACCCACAACCAGTCGTTTACAGTCACACGTTCGTGCCACTGCGCCACGACTGGCCCCAAGTATTAAAAATAAATATATATTTATTTACTGAAAGTATTAAAAATAAATATTTATGTATTTGACTTTCAGATTCAATATAATACTAATAATAAATATAGAACTAATTATGATTTTAACAATGTTTAGACGCTACATCAAATGTGCCCGTTATCTCTCAAAATTACTCTACGAGCCTTCCAATATGGTGCCGACATGCAACTACCGGAGTGCCTCAAAATGGAGTACAGAGTCACTCGTCATTCCATTGAAGGAGATAATTTCCCTGAAGGTTTGTTGACTTATATAACTATTTATTACATTTCTGAGGTCAGTCGTGGCTTGTGGTCACAAAGTGTGACCGTAAAAGCAACTGGTTGTGGGTTCGATTCCCAATTCTCGAGGCAAAGCACGGCGTTGAGTATGGACACTTAACGGAGTGTCTTAACACTAGGCTCCACCTGTTTCTCTTGTTGTGTGCGGGTTACAGCTTGACTCTATAAAAAAAACAACATTACATTTCTGTTTTAAGTATTCTATGATAGATGAATGTGATACCTATATAGTTATGGGTTCGATTCTCATGTGGCGAATTATTATATAAGATATTTCTTAAGTCTAGTTAGAGCTACGCGAAGTGTGGCATTTATGTTCATTCATTACGGACGGGAAAATTACTATGCTGCAAAATACGAAAAATAATTAAGCTTATAGTATTTTATTACCCGCGACGGAACGGCGACTGTATATGTGTTTGGGGTGAGAGGTTGTTTGTTTGTTTGTTTGTTTGTTTGTTTGTTTGTTTGTTTGTTTGTTTGTTTGTGTGTTTGTGCAAATTACTATGTCAATTATTTCCAAAACTATAAGTCCGATTTTGATACGGTTTTCTATTATAGGTTAAGGTTCAATTGGCGTATGTTATTAGTTATGTCTTATTGCCTTAACTCACCAGGGGGCGCTGCAGTAAGCATTTTACGTGAAAACGAATGTTTTCAATTATCTCAAAAAATAATAGTCTGATTTCAATACGATTTTCAGTGATAGATTCAGGTTTAATTGGTAAATGTTCTTAGATATGTTTTATCGTGTCAAACCACCAGGGGGCGCTGCAGTAAGCGTTTGTTTGTACTTTTTTTGTATTTATTTGTCTAAAACCGAAACTACTGACCCGATTGAAAAGAGTTTTCAGAAAAAGATTCAGCTTTGCTTGATGCATATTTTAAGATTTTTCTTTTTTTGTTACGGGGAAAACTCACCAGGGGGCGCTGCACTAAACATTTGCTTATGCAGAGCAAAAACTACTTGTTCAATTTAGATGAAACTTTCAAAGATAGGTTCAGACTTAATTGGTGCATCTTTTCATATATGCGTTATGGTGACCACTCATCAGGGGGCGCTGTAGTAAGCATTGGTTGGAGTTTTTTGTGTAAAACCAAAATGTTTCTTGTATTTATTTGTCTAAAACCGAAACTACTCATCCGATTGGCTAGAGTTTCCGGAATTAGATTCAGCTTTGCTTGCTGCATATTTTTAGATTTTTGTTTTTTTGTTACGATGAAAATTCACCAGGGGGCGCTGCAGTAAACATTTGTTTATGCAGAGTAAAAACTACTAGTCCGATTTAGATGAAATTTTCAACGATAAATTCAGGTTTAATTGGTGCTTCTTTTCATATATGCGTTACGGTGACCACTCACCAGGGGGCGCTGTAGTAAGTACATTTGTTTGTGTAAAACTAAAACTACGAGTCCTATTTGAATTCAGTTTTCAATGATAGATTCAAGTTTACTTAGTGCATATTTTTATATATGTGTCATGTATGTTTACTTAGTGCATATTTTCATGTATGTGTCAACTCTCTAGGGGGCGCTGCAGTAAGTAGCCGCTTCTATTTTGTTGTGTAAAACCAAAACGACTAGTACGATTGTCAAGAGTTTTCAGTATTAGATTCCGCTTTATTTAAAGCATGTTTTTAAATTTATATTACGGTGACAAGTCACCAGGGGGCGCTGCAGTAAAATATTGTTTGTGCAAAGATAAAATGACGAATTTGATTTGGATGCAGTTTCAATAATAAGCTCAAGTTTAATTAGTGCATGTTCTTGGATATGTTTTATCGTGTTAACTCACCAGGGGGCGCTGCAGTAAACGTTTGTTTGTAATATTTAATGCAAAACCACAACTACTAGTCCGATTAGGCAGAGTTTTTAGTATTAGAGTTACCTTTACTTGGTGTAAGTTTTTAGGTTTTTTTTACGTCAAGAACTCACCAGGGGGCGCTGCATTAAATATTTAATTATGCAAAGCTAAAACTACAAGTCCGATTTGGATGCAGTTATCAAAGATAGGATCAGGCTTAATTGGCGCATGTTCTCGTATATGTGTCATGGTGACACCTCACCAGGGGGCGCAGCAGTAAGCATTTGCTTTTATTTTTTGTGTGAAACCTATTTAGATGCGGTTTTCTGTGATAGGTTCTGGTTTAATTGCTGCGTGTTTTCATATGCCATATCTACCACGAACTATAAATCCAGTATAAATTAGTTTGTTCAAAATCAAAACTACTAGTGGGTTTTGTGATTTTCACTGATTTGGTTAGATTTAAGTTTCGTGGAAATGTTACGGTGACAATCTGCCAGGCGCTGCAATAAGCATTTGATAACCAGAAAGCATTGGGTATATAATTTCTTTTGGATTTGCATGAAGATTAATATAAAGTATTTCAATATTATGTAATAATATATAATGTATATCTATTCACTTTAAAAAGTTTAAAATAAAAAACAAAATTAAAAATTTTGAAAAAACCCTCGACGGTTTATTTGTAATTGTAAAAGGATAAAATAACTATAAATCCCCCGCCTAAAAGAATATATGTAACGAGATGATGGGGACGACTTCGTCGGGGGCTGCCAGTTGCAACCTCTATTTTAAATATAGTAGCTATCAGTATAGATTTCGTTTTAAAGTCTTTAAAATACCAGTTATCAAAACTGTAAATTCATTTTAATATTTAATTTTTTTGCCAAAACTGTTTTAACAGCAAGAAAACCTATGAGAAGGTTTGTGCAAACTTAAAGTAATGACAGCCCCCGACGAAGCCGTCCCCATCATCTCGTTACATATATTCTTTTAGGCGGGGGATTTATAGTTATTTTATCCTTTTACAATTACAAATAAACCGTCGAGGGTTTTTTCAAAATTTTTAATTTTGTTTTTTATTCTTAGCAGCTTCATGTTTTCTTTCCGCAATGCAGGGTAGCAAGAGGAAAGTTAGTGTTAGGACACTCCGTTCTTCAATTTTCATTCGAAAATTGCGTTTTGCCTTGGATCTCAGAGAATGAGATCAGAGAGAATAATATGTAATCTCCAACACCCACCCCGCCGAGCGCACCCCCCTAATGTTAATCGAACCCATGACCATCGCTTTTGCAGTCAGGCGCTGTCAAACTGTGCCTCGACTTTCCTGCCTTTTCTATTTTACTATTCAAGAAATAGAGATACTAAGAAATAACAGTTAATCTCAACTTATTTAAATATTAAAATTTAACCGTTGACTAACAGGTGTCCGAGCCCTCCTCGTAGACAAGGACAACAAACCCCAATGGAAACCACGGACTATAGAAGAAGTCGACAATCAATATGTAGAAAGCTTATTTAAGAAACTTCCAGAAGATAAAGAACTTAAGTTCTTTGACGCAGACAAATGAGTTAATTTAATTGAACAAATTAAAGAGTTCTTACATCGGGCATTAGTTAAAAACTAATAAAGCATATTAAAATATATATTTTGAAATGCATTTTTTTTTAAATATATGGTGGATGTGTTTTTTATATCCTTGGTTTGTGTATGAAATATTACAGTACTTTGAAAAATATTTTTTTAGAAAACGTATAAAAATTTGTACGCAGCGGGATTTGAACCCACGCTTCTTGAAAACTAAATTGACCAAGCGCTCTGATCACTAAGCCATGCGTTCTACTACCAGCTGCGTCGAAATTCTTATACGCTTTTTATTACAACTTATTTTTGTTGTTAGCATATCTATAGACAGATTTTTATAAATTTCTCCTTCCCATAGACTATTCTACGAATAGTTGTTTGCTAAGTCGAGAATGCATTTTTATATTAAATTTTAAAAACTGAATCTTCTTACGTTTTTCTAAAAATGTATTTTTTAATTTCCTAAGTGTGCGAATTACACTTTAAAATATTAAGAAGTATTACAGTACCTTATAATGATTTATAAAGCCATTACAAGTTATAACTTGGGGCCGGTCGTGGCGCAGTGGCACGAACGTGTGACTGTAAACGACTGGTTGTGGGTTCGATTTCCACTCGAGGAGTGGAAATATTTAATATTTCCATTTCCTTCGCTCTCGTATCCGAGGCAAAGCGCAGCATTAAGTTCCGCCACTTAACACGCAATGCCTCCGAATTCGGCGGAAAGTGGGCAACGGAGTGTCTTAACACTAGATTCCCTCTGCTTACCCTGCTGTGTGTGGGATATAGCGTGAAGCTATATAAAAAAAACTACTTATAACTGCCTTGTCTAATATTAATTAATATTTAAACACTTGAATTATTCAATACTGAAACATTTTAATTAGGTTTTTTTTGTAATATATTCGTATTTTTGTATGATAAGAAAATAATGTGATAAATATGTAAATGTTAGATCAAGCCGACGTCCTTTTTAGACAAATTATACTATTTTATATGAAAACTAACTTTAAAATAATTATTGTAAATGAAAATATTTACGTATAAAGTGGGGAACGGAGTATCTTAATACTAGGTTCCTTCTGCCTACCCTGATGTGTGCGGGATACAGCGTGAAGCTGAAAAAGAAAAAAAATAAATAAATAAAAATTACGGCCAGTTGTCGCGACACGTGGTTATGGGATCAATTTCTGCTCGAGTTGTTGTAATGTAAATGAAAATATTTACGTATAAAGTGGGGAAGGGAGTATCTTAATACTAGGTTCCCTCTGCCTACCCTGCTGTGTGCGGGATACAGCGTGAAGCTGAAAAAGAAAAAAAAATAAATAAAAATTACGGCCAGTTGTCGCGACACGTGGTTGTGGGATCAATTTCTGCTCGAGTAGTGAAATTAAGATTCCTGTTTTCGCTCTGGTGTCGAGGCAAACGGCGGTGTTAAGTTCCGCCACTTAACACGCAATGCCTCCGAATTCGGCGGAAAGTGGGGAATGGAGTGCCTTAACACTAAGTTCCCTCTGCCACCCATAAAAGCAAAAAAAATATTATAAACGTTGTGCAGACGACTGGCGCGGAACTGTAAACGCGATTGGTTATAAGTTTGATCCCCAAACTTATAACATAGAGGAATAATTGTATTTAAGTTATTGTGATATCCCCATTCTGGTAATATAAGGTACGGCATTGAGTTCCGTAATTCAACTCGCAATGTCTATTTGGGCGGAAAGTAAAGAACAGTGTCTTGACACTATGTTCTAAATGTGGTTAATGTTAGTTATTTAAAAATTAAAGTGCGAGGTTAAATTAAGTTTTTATATACGTAAGTATATGTAATTCTAAATAATACAATGCATACAAAAGTGAAATACCTATGAGAAAGTTTCCACGTTTTTGTATTTTAAGAAAACAAATTTTAATAAATTTAAAGTGTCTTCCTTGCCAAGACTTGTAGATTTTTTTTTTAGCTTCACGCTGTATCCCGCACACAGCAGAGTAGGCAGAGGGAACGTAGTGTTAAGACACTCCGTTCCCCACTTTCCGCCGAATTCGAAGGCATTGCGTGTTAAGTGGCGGAACTTAACGCCGCGCTTTACCTCGACACCAGAGCGAAGAAAATGGAAATATAATTTCCACTCCTCGAGTGGGAATCGAACCCACAACCAGTGGTTTATAGTCACACGCTTGTGTCACTGGGCCACGACTGGCCACACTTGTAGATTAATTGTGTGAAATGCAGTTTGACAATTATATAGGTACATATTTTTAAACATGACTAGGTGTTCATCACTAGATTTGCTAAGTATTTAAATATACCTATTTATAATTACAAGAAATATAATTATTGCTATTATATATAAAAAATTATAAAATTTATAAAATTAATTCTTTTGTTATAATTACAAGAGTCATGATATCATTACAGAGAAAAAATATTACGTACAGTGGAAATTTTAAACTACAATTGTAAGACCAGACAAGTAGTGGCCAGTCGTGGCCCAGTGGCACAAGCGTGTGACTGTAAACGACTGGTTGTGGGTTCGATTCCCACTCGAGAAGTGGAAATATTTAATATTTCTATTTTCTTCGCTCTGGTGCCGAGGCAAAGCGCGGCGTTAAGTTCCGCCACTTAACACGCGAAGCCTCCGAATTCGGCGGAAAGGGAACGGAGTGTTAACACTAGGTTCCCTCTGCCTACCCTGCTGTACGCGGGTTATAGCGTGAAGCTAAAAAAAAAAAAAAAAAAAATTGTAAGACTAGCTAAGACATTTTGACTGGTCTGGTAAATCTAGTGTTAAGAACCAATTGTTCTGGCGTGTTATTGCTGAAATGACTTTCGTGTAGGATTAATGTTGTTTTTATATATTCACTTATTTTGTTTTAATAAATTGTTGGACGTTATTGCGCAGTGGGACAGTAAAGCGATGGTTGTGGATTCGATCCCCACTCGGAGAATAATAATTATTTTTTTTCCCTTCTTAAAAAAATAATTTTTCACTTCTTTTCTTCCCACTCGGAGAATAAATATATTTAAATTTTCCCTTCTTTACTCTGGTACCTAGGACAAAACGTGGCGTTGATTTAAACCACTCAACACGGAATGCCTCGATTTTCGGTAGAAAATGGAGGGCGGAGTGTCTTGACACTAAGTCTTCTATGACTACCCCGCAATGTGGGAAAAAGTGACAAGCGCCTAAAATTTCTACATTACTTGAAAAATACATTTAGAAAACGTATAAAAATTTGAACGCAGCGAGATTCGAATCCGCGCCTCCTGAATACCGTCCAGGCGCTCTCACCACTGAGCCATGCGTTCTACTACACGCTGCGTCGAAATCCTTATACGCTTACAACTTAGTTTTGTTGTTAGCATCTGTAGAGAGATTTCGAATCCCGTTGCTTTCAAATTTTTATACGTTTTCTGAAATGTGTTTTTCAATTTTCCTAAGTGAGGATTAAAAGTTTAAAAGTATTTTACATTACTTGTTTTTGCAATAAAAAGTGTTTTATATAATAATAAACCATGTTTTTATTTCTATCAATATTCATAGCTGGAATTAATTAAGAGTTAGAAATTGAAATGTAATTTTGGTAGACAATCAGCCAGTAGGTAGGTATATATGAATAATTAAAGGCGATAAAAGTAATTTTAATACCCAATTCAAAAAGTCAAACTCAAATTAAACTCTACATACATTAAACTGTCTACTAACGTGTCTACTACATAACTTATGAATATACTTATACATATATTTATATTTCAGCTTCACGCTGTATCCCGCTCACAGCAGGGTAGGGGGAACCTAGTGTTGCTTGTACTATTTAAGTTCATTAATTAAATTTTAAGTGAAACAATATTGTATTCACTAAACGTAAACTTTATAATTTACTCCGAAAGTAATATATATGACACTGTTAATAAATGTATAATACATATTCTTTAAAAAAAAATAATTTATTGACACTACAATTAATAAGAACTATAAAACGGCCTTCGATTTTCGTGGAATATGTTTAAAATTACCGCCTACGGCCTACAGTTGAAAAGCTTTTACCTATACGCCAACACTTACTGATCCAGAATAACAAATAGGTAGAATACATTTAAAAAATAATATTAAACTTTGATTTACATTCTTATAAAAGTATTGATTAAAATTTTAAATTAAATTATCCACCACGAGTTCGGAATTTCAAATTTGAATGTTCAACAAAAAAAAAATGTACAGTGCTGCCAGTACGAATTCTTTTAACTCATAAAAAATGATAACAGCCAATTTTACATTAACATGTAGATTTAAAATAATGTAAAACAAATTTTCCTTCTTTATATAAATAATAATTAAATAAAAACAAAACAACTTTGAAGATGTTTACTTATCTAGTTAGCGCAAATGTTTGAGAAAACGTAATTATTACGTTTTCCCCAAACATTTGACAATAGTTGATAAGATAACAGCCAAAAAACATATTTCTGTAGATAACAAGATCATTCATAAATAAATTTATTAAATTGTTAATTTATAAAATAAATGTATTATACGTAAATTCACATTTGTTATAAGTTTTTATATGAGGTCTACAATTAACAGACCGCATGTGTTTTGCAACAAAAAATTGCGAATAACTTTTAAACAAGTTCTGCATTGTATGAATATTAAATTCACACGGAAACGATAAGGCTGCTTAAATAATCAGGGTTCAAGTTCAAATAAAAGTAAGTGTTTCTTATGTAATTACATCATTTCTAATGTTATTATTTATATAGACTTTTTTTAATTCAAAGAAAATAGACATTATGTTTGCAACAGTTTATTAGTAAGTATTTAATAATTGTATATAAAATTTAAGTTTGTTGCTGCCTTGTAGCATGTCTTAATTATACACGATATTATACTATTATAAATTGAAATAAATAACAATTTACAGATGTTTAAATTAAGAATACCACCACAAGGTATATTATTTTTAAGAAGAACAATGTCCAGTCAGGAGTCAGATGTGCTATTTGAGACAGTAAACAATGCAGGGGTTATCACATTAAACAGACCAAAGGCTTTAAACTCTTTAAATACATCCATGGTGTCAAAACTTCTACCACAGCTGCGGGAGTGGGAGAACAACAAACAATTAGTGATAATTAAAGGTGCTGGTGACAAAGCATTTTGTGCTGGTGGTGATGTGAAACAAGCTATTGATAAAGTCGAAGGCCCTAGATTTTTCCACACTGAATACAATGTTAATTATCTCATTGGAAAATATAAAATTCCATACATTGCTTTAATAAATGGGATTACTATGGGAGGAGGACTTGGTGTGTCAGTGCATGGCAGATACAGGGTGGCAACTGAGAAAACAATGATTGCGATGCCTGAGACTAAGATTGGGCTATTTCCTGATGTTGGTGGCTCGTATTTCTTGCCTAGGCTACAAATCAATTTAGGACTTTATTTAGGATTAACTGGTATGACTTAAATAAGTTTGACATTTCTATTTATATACCTAGCATGAAAACATTTTATGTAAAAGAACTTGTTTATAGGTGACAGATTAAAAGGCAAGGATGTAGTTAAAGCTGGTATAGCAACTCATTATGTATCCAGCAAGCGTCTTTATGAGTTAGAAATGTTATTATCAAGATGTACAAGTGACGGAGAAGTACAATCATTATTGAATAAATTCAATGAACCACCAGAAGAATTCTCTCTGGCACCTAACATTCAACATATTAATTATTGTTTTGCTGCCTCCACTGTAGAAGAAATAATAGAAAGATTGGAAAAAGTTCAGAATGACTGGTCTGTTAAAACATTAAAGGTAGGTTAATTTTGAATTAGAATTAATGAAATTAAAGCCTTAATTAAATTTAATATTTCTTTGTAAATATTTTAGACTTTGAATCAAATGTGTCCAGGCTCTCTTAAGATTACAATGAGGGCGTTACAAAGAGGTGCTCAGCTAGAACTGGCTCAGTGTCTCAAAATGGAATATCGGCTGGCATGCAGAGCTACAATGAATCATGACTTTCCTGAAGGTTGGATTTTTTATTTTTATTATTTTATATTTTAAGCCAAGATAAGATAAGAAATGACAATATGTGTTGTGTTTAATAAATTTGTACTCTTGTAGAAAGTGGAGATAATGTTATGGATTTCTAAACAATTGAATTATAAATGTGCAAAATGAAATGCTAGATTGAGATTTCATTCATTGATACTTTTGTATGACACTTTATTATGATCTATGCTTATAGCAAAATAAAGTGCTTGATTTTGTTATTTGCATAATTAAAATATATACAAGTTATTTAATTTGAATGTGATTGTGTGAGTTTTTGGATAAAATATTAAAATGATTTATTTAACACATTTACAGGGGTCCGAGCTCTCCTTATAGACAAAGATAACAACCCACAATGGAAACATAAGACATTAGCTGATGTAGACGATGACTATGTTGAGGAATACTTCCAGAAACTTCCGGATGATAAAGAATTAATTTTTTTTGACGCTAAACTATAAATATACAGTGAAATATATTCAACACCAGTCAAATTTTATTATGGATCATAAACTATATTTTTTTATGTCGGTGTAATAAAAGAAGATAGACCTTAATATAAGAGGATGTAATGATATTACTATTTTTTACAAGCTTTATAAGAACTATATGTGCCTTTTAAATATAAATATGTTACATGAAATCTGTGTAGTTATTTTCACAGGAGTTTTTTTTATTTTTACAATTCTTACAATTCTTACATGTTATGAAATTAAACTAGTTTATCTGGATTAATACATTTTAAAAACCCATCGATTTAAATACTTTATAGCAATAAATCTTATTCATAGTTTTCTTCCTGTTTTGGTAAAATCTTGTGAAAATAGTTTCATTTCAAACAGAATAACGAATTTATAATATTAAGCTATGATAACTAATTTAATAGTCATGTTAAAAAAATACCAGCTTCTTTTAAGTTAACCAAATTATAATTTAAATATTTCACTTTCATAAAACCTATTATTAGATATTAATATTATATTCATGATAGTGCTTGCATTTTTCAATTTCATATATTCGTGGACTAACAATATGAGAACTAGTTTGTTCTAACATAATTATTTTTTTTGATTTAGGTACTATTAGGTATATTATATTAGATTTTTTCAGTCTCGCTTATGATTTATATAACAATAAAAAAAATACGAAATAATCTTTTTTTTTCGCACAATACTGCAGATATGTTGAACGGATATGTTTTTAAATATTACATAGACTAATATCGGATGATTTAATTAAAAATACTTTCTTTAAAATTTGACACAGAACAAGGACAAGCAATATTTTTAGTATCTTTCGTGGAGTACTTAAATTTCTAATTTAATCACCAAAATTAACGGAATGAACCGAAATGAAAAATTTAACTTACTCTTTTTGTGTATATTACTTACCTTTGCTTACGTTGCCTATATCTAAATGCTAGTATTAATATCTACAAATAAGATCTAGATATTGATTATTTTTTTATAATTAGTACAATAAGGAGAATGCTGAATAAGACGACTTAACAATCTGAAACATCCAAACAGATACATTACAAAATTTTAGTCATTGCCAAAAATATAAATAAACATAATTTTGTACTAGTGACCACCTACCGATAAATACGACTGATAAGAAATGACTATGTTAAAGCTTCGAATGACTACATCCTTCTGAAAAAAAATGTTATATCATTTTTAAAGTGTGTTATTAGCTCGTTTAGATAGTTTAGGTGTCTAAGTGCAGCGAGATTCGAACCCGCGTCTCTGTCACAGCGCTCTGACAGCTAAGTGAAATGTTCTACATACGGTAATTAGGTATAACTTATTTTTTTAGCTAGACTTAGTTTATGTAGTTAGGTTAGCGGTTTGTTCGCTTGGATTGTTGTCAAGTGAAAGTAAAAAATATACATTTTTTACTTTAAACCCTGTTTTTTAAAGTATCTTAAATATAAATAAACGGTTGTCAGGCCACGTAAATATATATATATAAGTAAAAGTAGTTTTATTATATATTTCTTAAAGTTATTATTACAGTATTACAAATACAAAACAACTTAAAATCAAAATTATAATGATTTTCAATAATATAAAAAGATAATATTTTTTTAGGAATATAATTTTTACTTATTATAACGGATAGTTAATTCTGCTTTTAAAAAAAAATAATTAATATTAGTGTCCGACCGAAACTGGATTTTCAGCCGAAACCGAAACCGAAACCGAACCTTCGGTTCTGACTTCAGTTTACGCCGAAACCGAAACCGAAACTGCTGATGACGTCATATAATTTGTATAATACGTAAAAAATGTACATTTTTTACTCTTTAAAAATTACATGTGCATTTGAATTATCGTAATTACGTTGATTTTATGATTTATTTTTTCATTTTTAATTATATGGCCAGTCGTGGCCCAGGTCGCACAAGAGTGTGACTGTAAAACGACTGGTTGTGGGTTCGATTCCCACTCGAGGAGTGGAAATTATATTTCCATTTTCTTCGCTCTGGTGTCGAGGTAAAGCGCGGCGCTAAGTTCCGCCACTTAACACGCAATGCCTCCGAATTTGGATATATATATATATATATATATATATATATATATATATATATATATATATATATATATATATATATATATATATAGCTTCACGCTGTATCCCGCACACAGCAGGGTAGGCAGAGGGAACCTAGTGTTAAGACACTCCGTTCCCCACTTTCCGCCGAATTCGGAGGCTTGCGTGTTAAGTGTCGGTACTTAACGCCACGCCTTTGCCGCCACACCAGAGCTAATAAAAGGGAATTATTAAATATTTCCACTCCTTCAGTGGGAATCGAACCTACAACCAGTCGTTTACAGTCAGATGCTGTCCTACTGCGCCATGAAGACCTATAAACGCAATTGGTTGTGGGACGGTCGCTAAAACAATGTAAATAAAAAACATATCTTCTAATAGCAGTATTTTTCAAGTTCGCTATTGGCTAGGGTTTGCCTTTTCACATTCGCCGGTTTGGTAGTAGTAGTTTAAGTTTTATTTAATAAACTTTTCTATTGTCTTCACGAGATTATCATCATGTAGAATTACAATGTCTACGATAACAACACGGCGCAATAAAAGGGTTTATTAATAGTATATCAAATGAATTGCCAACTGAGATAATAGACCGATCCCCCAAGAGCAAGGCTAAAACTATTTTCAAGACCGGGAGTAGGGCTACCTTTGTCCTCTACTTCCATGTCCCGAAATGCCGCATCCAAGAGTAACTTTTAATATGTATAATCTTAGCTAGTTGTTTGGGAATACTCAAATAGCTCGAAAAGAGTTTTTTCCCGTGGGGGGACGGGTTAAGAATACAATTCCCCCCCGCCGCTGGGTAGCGTCCCGTAAAAGGCGGGTAACCCAGTAGTTTGGTGGTAGGAGATTCGTTCTCCGACTGGCTCGCGACCACTATCATGTCAAAGACGAACCGCCAAATATCTTATGATGTGTTCCGGTTCGATGGCATGTAAGCCAGCTCTCCCTATTCCCACCATTCCCATCCTTCCTCCCTCCTTCTGTCCTACATTCCAAGGCTGGCAACGCATCCATAACTTTAATGTTGTGGATGTCTATGGGCGAAGGTAACCACTTAACACCAGGTGGGCCTTCAGCTCGTTTGCCTCCTTTTTTCCATAAAAAAAAAAAAAAAAAAAAAACCACTATCACGTCAAAAATTAACCGCCCAATATCTGATGATGAGTTCCGGTTCAATGACGTGTAAGCCAGATCTCTCTATCTCAACCTTCTCTCTTCTTCATCCTCAAGGTCGGCAATGCGTCCACAATTTCTCTAATGTTGTAAATGTCCATGAGCGAAAACAAACACTTACGAAAAGACGGTCCTGCTATTAGTTTGCCCCCTTTTAGAAATATTAAAAAAATAGTAAGTACTAGAGACCTACGCCATGACTTGTATGAAATTTGGAATGAAAGCAGTAAAAGTTATTGGGTTATTTATTTTTCAAAAATCAACCGCTAAAGGGTCGAAATAGAGGATGAAAGTTTATATGAAAAATCTAAACTGCTTGACCGATTATAGTAAATTTATATATATATTTGGCATAAATACAGTTGATAATCTAAGGTTAAACAAAGGCTACTTTATTTTTCAAAAACCTACCCCCGAGGGATGCAATATAACGAAGCAGCTATGTAGTTCAAGCGGCGAAGCCGCGTGGGGCCGCTAGTTGACTTTATTCTGTGTAACATTAATACAGAAAACGGTTATATTTAAATAATAATTATAAGGCAAGCATCCAATATAGTAACTAGCCCAGGGTTCGCAAAATTTATAGGTATTCGCTTCTTGAAAGGAACCACGAACCGACACACAGTTTGGTTACAGACTAACAGGGATTGTTCGTTTAATCTGTCGTCAACAATTCATAATTTTCTCGTCATTAATTTATAATTTATAATATATTAAAATCGTTTACTATATCTTCAGATTAGGTTCACAAGCTATAAACACTCACAAGTGTCTAAGCGACGTGAAAATTCATGAGTACCTCATGTGCGAGTAGTTTCGGCATTGCCGAAGGTTCGGCAGTTTTTTTGCCGAAACCGAAACTACGGCCGAAACTACATTTTTTGCCGAAACCGAAACCGAAACCGAACCTTCGGTCGGACACTAGTTAAAACCAAATTTACATCCTTATTACGAACAGCTGATATACGAAAAAGCGCTTCTAGCGCCTCTATCGGTTGTTAAAGTAATTATAATTGACGATTTGGTCAAACAAGATCGACAATTTCATGAAGTAGCCACGCGTTTAGTTGACCATATCGTTAGGCTGTCATTGATTTCGTCAAACGACATCATGATCTGGCCAAACGATAATTGGTCATTTCATGAACTGCGACGATCGATTTCATGATATAGTCAACAATTTCATGAAATCCTCAATTAAACGATATGGCCACGACATATATATATATATATATATATATATATATATATATATATATATATATATATATATATATATATATATATATATATATATATCAAATTGATCATTCTGCTTTCCATTTAACAATTGTTTAGAAATTTTGGATACAAAGCATAGAACTACTGTATACACCAAAAGTATCTATCGCTATTATAATAAAAATTATGTATCCATTACGACTATCATAACATTCCTAAATTTCAGAGTAATATATATAAACTATTCATTAGTTTAAATTTACTCTTAGATCTACCTATAATTTAGAAGAGTTCCTAAATCAGCCTAAATTACAAATTGGTTATTTATTCGAATTAAGTCATCCAAAAATTTACCTGTCCTTGCGCTATTGCCAATATAATTAAAGTTCGAATCCTCTTTAACGTTTCTCCTTCACAATGATGCCAACCAGACGAAAATATGGCTGATGGTATCAAGGATGCCTGTAAATATTTATTTAAGTTAAAATTTTCTGTAAGCAATATCCTTAAAAACAATGCAATGTGCAAATGTATGGGTGCATCTACTTCTGTTTATGTACGAAAATCACTGTGTTATCCCTCTTAATAAAAAGTTGTTTGATTTGATCAGGAAATCCAATCATTTCAGATATTTCTTTTAATATCGTTTGAAAACATGACAGTCATTTTTAAGACTTATAAGAAAATTTAATTAAAGTGAAGTGAGTAGTACTTATTTTTTGTTCCTTATTGTTTGATTTATGCTTCTTTTCACAGTACATCGTGGTAGGCAGATGGAGCCTGATGTCAAGACACTCCGTATTTTCCGCCTACCTCCAAGATATACTACATTATATAGGTACTCAATGCCGCGCTTTGTCTTGGGACCGAAGAAATACAAAAATTGTAAATATAATCATCCCCTCGACTGGGAAACAAACTTATACTCATCGTGTATACAGTCAGACATTGTCACACTGCCACAAGATGGCCTCGTTATTTATGTATATTTCTCGCTTCATAAAATAAAAATAACAGTGTTATTATCTTAACGTCAGGTATAATAATTCTTTACATATCTCTCTGTACGTATGCGTCACACATTGTTAATTTTTTTCCTTGAAAATAAAACTAAGTTTAATTTGTGTTTCAAATATTTTAACAACCTCGACTGTGATATCTCCAGCATTCCACATGATGAAACCAGTGCAAATGAGAACGCAAGTACTCGTCGTAACAATCACCATAGCAGTCGTTAGTGTACGTTCTGAATTCTGAAGAAAGACATTAAAAATATAATTAATCAAGTCCCTTTTACGAATAATATGCAGAAAGTTTTAATTTTGTTTTACTAGTTGACTCGCTTATAGTTCCGTTTGCCTAACAGTCATAGAATGAGGGAGCTTAGAATTGATTTTTTGTAACCTTATCAGAGTAGCGCCATTGAAAACGGAGCATTAATTCTTTTTTTTTCTTATATTTTTGACGCTATGCGTAGCGCAGTTTGACTTTCAGTCTATCTGTGTGTTTAACAGTCGATCCAACAAGAAGAAGCACATATCTATTTTTATTTCTTAGATCTGATAAAACAAAGCCTGGAATTGTATTCGACCACTCAACACAAAGTACCTAGGTATCTTGAATTTGGGAGGAAAGCAATCTTGTTTTTTTATATAGAAAGAACATAGCTACGAGCGTTTGAGTGGTGGTGAACACCGCCTCCCACGGCCATGGTGACATCTGTTGAGCTAATCTAATGTACTTAGTAGAGATTTTAAATAATTACACGCAGTATCATGAATTTAGGAGGAGTCTCTGATTACGATTTTAAATAACAATTACTTACCACCATTTGCAACATTAAAAAGGAAAAAGCGTAAATGGTAATCATCATCTGTCCACCAAACATGCAGCTACAAGTTAACTGACACTGAGACGTGCACCTTAAATAGAGCACTTAATAAAGTCAACTTATAAGATAATTATTTTAAGATTATATACAGAGTAATTATGTTTATTCGTAATAATTTTTAAGGGCCTGTCGTGGCGCAGTGGCACAAGCGTGTGACTATAAACGACTGGTTGTGGGTTCGATTCCCACTCGAGGAGTGGAAATTAATATTTCCATTTTCTTCGCTCTGGAGTCGAGGCAAAGCGCGGCGTTAAGTTCCGCTACTTAAAACGCAATGCCTCCGAATTTGGCGGAAGTGGGGAACGGAGTGTCTTAACACTAGGCAGAAGGATTCTGCCTACCCTGCTGTGAGCGGGATACAGCGTGAAGCTAAAAAAAAATACTATAGTCGCCATTTCCTTATTTCTGGTAGTTAAGCTTTTCTATTGTGATTACAGGTAGGATCTATATAGGATTTTTCAGATCTTTATTAAGTCTTATTATAGGATTAATATAAACATGTTTTAAGACACTTACCATATCGTCTGAGAATGAAGTTTAATACCGACTTTAAGTGATTGTTCATATTTTAGTTGTTTTTCGTTGCTGTCCATATATTCATCATCAAATATATCATTTAAGCTGTGAAAATAGCTTTGCAAGATTTTGAACTGGTGGCTCAAAGCAACTGATATTATTATGGTTAATATGATGCCAATCGATACTTTTGTCATAAAGGCCCACCAAATTAAGTAGAAGAACAACCGCGCAAGATTTGAGAAAGCACTTGTGTCATCACTATTGGGCCATGCCGTGACAACGGTTGTGAAAGACTCACCTGTCCAAAATTAAATGTATTATTACTGATATATTATTTAAGTATATTAATTATATTTAAAATTAAATATTGATTAAACATATATGGTATTAAAAAAAAAATAAGGTTGCTGACGGTTGTGGCCAACAGTCAATAGTAGTTATCGATGTCTAGGAGTCCGAAATCTAGAGCACGGAAGAGTCTATAATACGAGTCGTATAAAGCAATATCTCATTTTGCAACAGGTTCTTATTCCAACTGTTGAGCGAACAATCGAACATATCATTCGTTAACTAAATAAACTGTAACAATTTTTAATACAAACCTGAAAACAAAAGCTGCATTAGAGCATTAAACCCATAAGAGAACAGCGCTGAACTAGCACTTAGCGCATAAGCTATCGAGTAATTAGTAGCTCTCTTGATCATATGCTTCTCAATTTCAGGATCATTATATACCGATTTCATAACAATACATAACATTACTAATAAATTTTTGAAATCCTTTTTATAATAATGAGTTGCTGCATAATAACTTGCGAGTATAAAATGTGTAGGCACAAAGAGATAAAGGTCGGATAATTGTTTTTCAGTTAAATCGGTCCTAGTGAATAACGCAATGAATTCCATAGTGACGAATAAAATTAAAGAAAATAAAATAAATTTATTAAAATATTTGGTAAATTTATTATCGTACATGTTTTCTATCCACAAATCGTGTATACCGCAGAAACACAAAATTTTATTTACTGTTGATACGAACTCCATTGTTTTATTCATCTCGTTATTCATATTAGAGTTCTTCATTTTAATGATAACGAATATTCAAATTTTCAATCAGTTATACTGGTGTAACATGTATTAATTGTATCTTATATATACAAGAGAATACCAGAGACGAACTCATAGTTACTTATTAGCAATAAAAGTATATATTATCTAGATCAAACATTGTATATTATTAAAATAACATCAAAGATTACCTTTAATAAGATGATAATGTTTAGCGTTTTGTTACTTATTTAAAGCTTTTTATTGATATCAATGATTTAATATATAGATATTATTCATATAAGATTGTTATACAAAAATATAAAATGTAATCCTTTTCTAGTTTGAAAATCATTAGAATACCTCCCTATAGACTTGTAATAAGCTTCCTTAGTATATAATAACATAATAGACACTGTATATGAATTATAATTGCTTATAATTAAAGGACGGGGTTATTTGATATAATATGACGAAATTAACGTTAATGGTGAATTAGTAAATTTATTATTTACAGATATATTTTATTATAAATGACAGGTATAACTTATTAAATTATAACCAAAATCGACTTATATTTATAAATAAAGTTAATAATTTGTAGATCAATTTCAAATGTCTTTAGAGTAGGTTTTAATTATTAATACATTGAATCATATTCGTAATGCCTAGATTCTTGAGTGGTATGTGATTAAAATGTGAAGATATGTATATAAAACCATGTATAATATGCCTACGAGTATTTTTTCCAATATTTTCTTTACCACCCACCTTTGTATTACTTGCAGTTACAAAAGTTATAAATAATAAAATACATTTTTTTAATACGTTTTATAAAAATATCTTTTCTATTTTCTTAAGTGTTTGAGTAACATTTTAATATTTCAAGTCTTCAAGTCTTGTTATCAGCTGTCTTGTCTAATCTGTTTATTGTATTGTCTATGCAATTTCCTGCTAGTTACTGTCACCTGCCTTAAGTCATTGTCAAAAATATAAAAAAATATTTATTTTCATTTTCTTTTCGTTCATGACATAAAACAATGACTATAAATAACTAATACTACAAAAAAGAACTGTAAATAAACTACTAATTTATAGAAAATATTTATGATTATATTATACTACTTTAAGTGTTATTATTTATTTATTTGAAATAATGCGTCCTTACACCAGAAAACGCTCACAATATCAATTAATTGAAGGTGTGCAAGAACTGTGCAGATTATGTATGGAAAAAGCAAATAAATGTATTCCAATATTTACTGATTCTAATAGCGTGTGTGCTACCCTCGCTATGAGGATCATGATGTGTGTCGGCTTAGAGGTACGCTCCACTGTGAGATTCTGTGTTTTCAATAAAAACAATACAAACTCTATGCAAAATATTTTATTTTCTTTATTTTTGTTCCGTTTTCACTAAAAAAATAACAATAAAAGCTTCAAAAACTAAACTTAAATAATAAAAACTCAATATAAAAGTTTTTTTAATAATAGATAACCCGCGAAGAATGCCTACCCAACTATATTTGTACTCAATGTCATGAAGCATTAAATAATTATTATGAATTCAAGAAGAAATGTATGCTCACATACCAGAAACTTAAATCTCATATGCTAGCCGTGAAACAAACTGAATCAAAGAAAGCTTCGGAGTTGAAAACAATGGAGTTCAGTCAGCAGCTTTTTACTGTTGAGAATTTAGGTACTTATGAAGAGATTGGCAGAGTGCCAGTTCTTGGAAACCATCCATTGCAAATAGATTTAGACAACATAACTAATATAGCCTTAAGTGAAGATATAATTCTGGAGGAGCCAATAACAGCATATTTACCTAAACAAGTAAGTATTTTATTATTTGTGAGAATTATATATTAAAACTTGGAAGCTAACTATACAAATTGCTCTCAATTTTTTTTTTCTATAAAAATTCTAATTGTATCAATAGTTAAAAATAAATAAACTTTATTATGTGTAAAAATATTTCAAGTTTTTAAAAATGTTGTAATTAACTTCTGAAACTAATTAATGAAATAATTATTACTGTAATATGTATAGCATTTAAATACATGCGGAGAATGGAGTGCCTTGACACTTATGCTGTACTGCACACAAGATACTGTGTGAACTGATTGTTGAAATAATTTATCAATTATACAGATAGTGTACACTTGGGTGTCCATTTTTTTGTAGGATGAAATACCTGAAGAAAGAATACCTACACCTCCGCCACCATCAGGCATGCCTGACTTCTTGTCAACATTACTATTAGAACTGCGCATATTAAAGAAAAATGGAGATGAAACGATATTGCAAGATCCCAGTTTAAGGACTGTGGAGATAGAGGCTGCGGATGAAACAGTATTTACTTTACAGATGCTTGAAATAGAAGAGGTGAGATGGGATTCAATGTCTAATATTTTTATTATTAATAACTGCTTTTTTCATAAATATACTTTTAATAAAGTTACCTAAAAAATAGTAAGCGCTAGGTTAACACTAGGTATACTCTGTAAACTATTGCATACCTGTTCCATAATGTAGGAGATGAGTGAGGATTGTAATTATTTATTAAGTAATATATATTAAGTTATATGATATTTTATATGCCATCGTGGCACAGTTCTTCATTGTGAATGAATTAAATCCACAATATATTAGGTTATGGATTTAAATCACCTACTCATTGGAAAGATAACTTTAACTTATTATCATATTCACTTAACTAAGAAAGGGCGCAGCGTTGAGTTCCGCTTTAACTTGCAATGTCTCGAAATCGGCAGGAAAGTAGAGAATGGAGTGTCTTGGGTTTTTTTCTGGCTGCTACACTCCATAATATTTAAAACTGATATTTAAACACATTTTTATTATTGCAGGAGCAACCTTTTGTGATTGATCCAGTGCCAAAACGAAGTGTGATAGTACGCCATGTGACAGGGGAAAATGCACAATCTGAACTTATACATTCAGATGTAGTTGAAGAGTGAGTTATCAATACCCATAATAATATTATAAGTGCGAAAGTCTGTCTGTGACGTTTTCACGTCTAATCTAAGAGATTGATGAATGAATTCGGAGGCATTGCGTGTTAAGTGGTGAAACTTAACGCCGCGCTTTACCTCGGTACCAGAGCAAAGAAAATGGAAATATTAAATATTTCCACTCCTCGAGTTGGGAATCGAACCCACAACCAGTCGTTTACAGTCACACGCTTGTGCCACTGGGCCACGACTGGCCACTTTTTTAATTATGGTTAATTTAAGAAGAAATGTTATTTCTGTTTAAAGTTTTATATTTGGAAAATATGGTAGATATTGAAAATAAAAAAAATGAAAAGCTTCATTTTACTAGAAATAGGTTAAAATTACTGTAAATATTACTTTGATAAACTACTAATATCATAGACTAATAAATAGTTTGAAAAATATTAAATAATAGGTAAATTCTTATTAAGCTTTTATTTGATATTTTAAATTTGATATTTTAAATTTGATACAATTATTTCTCTTATTATTAATTAAAATTGAAGAAAACGCTTACGGATTTAAATCAGTAATATTTTATTTGTCTTATAAATTTTAGGCCGCCGTAGTGACGTAGTATCTGACGCCTGACCGATTATTTTTAAATTTTCAATCATTCTTTTTGGTATGAAAGACAAAACTTTGCGTTAAGTTTCGTCGCTTAACACGCACTGATTTCAGGCGGAAAGTGGAGGATGGAGTGTCTTGACACTAGGTCCTTTTTAACTATCTCGGTATGTGGAAAAAGGCGTGAAGTTGCACTTTACATTTAGAATGATTTTGCATGTCACTAAAATTTAAGTATTTGAATTCGATTTAATTTATTTCAATTATATATTATAATGCTGCAATAGGATTCAGACGGAAAGTGGAGAATAGAGTATTCTCTATATCTCTTAACAGTTTTGAACGCATGGCTCAGCGGTCAGAGTGACTGAACGGTTTTCTAAATGTGTGTTTTTAGTGTGTGAATAACACTTTGAAATGTTTTTTTTTTAGCTTCACGCTGTATCCCGCACACAGCAGGGTAGGCAGAGGGTATTAAGATACTCCGTTCCCCATTTTCCGCCGAATTCGGAGGCATTGCATGTTAAGTAGCGAAACTTAACACCGTGATTTACCTCGACACCAGAGCGAAGAAAATGGAAATATTAAATATCACTCCTCGAGTGGGAATCGAACCCACAACCAGTCGTTTACAGTCACGCGTTTGTGCCGCTGGGCCACGACTGGCCACTAAATGTTAAAAACATTAAAGAGAATTATTGTTATACGGCAGTGGTCGTCCCCGCTGCTCGGAGTGCGGCAAGTCGTTCGCGTCGCGCGGCGCGCTGCGGCGGCACGCGCGCGTGCACTCGGGCGAGCGCCCGCACGCCTGCGCGCGCTGCGGACGCGCCTTCGCGCAGCGCGAGGTGCTGCGCCGGCACGAGCTCGTGCATAGAGGTATAGACGCCCGTTTTAAATTACTCAACTTGATTTCCAAGGTACTCATTAGCATTTAATGGCCAGTGGCCAGCCGGGCATAAGCGTGTGACTGCAAACGACTGTTTGTGGGTTCGATTCCCACTCGAGGAGTGGAAATTATATTTCCATTTTCTTCGCTCTGGTGTCGAGGTAAAGCGCGGCGTTAAGTTCCGCCACTTAACACAAAAGCCTCCGAATTCAGCGGAAAGTGAGGAACGGAGTGTCTCAACACTAGGTTACCACAAGGCCTACCCTGTTGTGTACGAGATACAGCGTAAAGCTAAAAAAAATAGCATTTAATTAACTTCACGTTATAACTCGCACACAGTGGGGTAAACAGAAGGAGCGTTATATTAAGATACTACGTTCCCTATTTTCAACTGTATTCCGGGGGCATTACGTGTTAAAATTTAACTCGCAATTACGAGTTAGGTGGTGAGTTCCACCACTTAACTCATAATTACGAGTTAAGTACACAAGTGCGAAGAACATGGAAATAAATAGCTATTGATTGAGTTTGAACCATTGAGTGACATAATTCTACCACCTTGTCCATATTTAAAACGAAAAAAAATCAAATATAGTAGGATCGTATTCAAATTATTGTGTTTACAATTAGATATTTTCCCACTGACTTTAAATAATAAGTTAATAATTTGATTTCATAAAAAATGAAAATAAAGTTAAATCATGGCGCAGTGACACAAAGTGTGATTGTAAAGCGACTGGTTGTGGGTTCAATTCCCACTCGAGGAAATATTTAATTTTTCTATTTTCTTTGCTCTGGTATCTGAGACAAAGCGCAGCGTCACGTAACACGCAAAGTCTCAAAAATTCCGCGGAAAGTGGGGAACGGAGTGCCTTAACATTAAGTTTCCTCTACCTACCCTGCTGTGTGCGGGACACAGCATGAAGATAAAAAAATATTAGCATTTACATCCACACTTTGTGCCTCTGCACCACAAGTAGCCTTACCAATGATCTAAATGAGAAAATTAACTCTGAAGGATATCTTTTAGTTTTTCACTGTCAGCTATTCGTATGAATATAATTTGTACAAGTACAAGACTAGGTCACTATATACTATATTCCAAATATATACTAGCGGAAAAAAATAAAGGATCATGATAATTTTCCAATTTTGAGGTTTTATAAATGACTATATTTTCCCCAAAAATGGTGGCACTGAAATAAACTAAAAAACAAGCATTTTAAAGTTTAAAGATTTTTGTTTTGAGATGTTAACATGAAAAAAAAATCAAGTGACGTGTCCCGCTCAATTCTAACGAGTACCGAAAGAAACAACATTTTTTCAGTTCTTATTTTTGTCTAAAATGGTTGGATTTTTTTTCAACCTAACCACTATATGGATCGGATAACTTGTTTATTTAGCTTCAACTTGATGTTTTTGAAAGACCCCCGCGACTGCTGATCGCACAAGAAACTAAATCCATCAAGCAGTTTTTTTGTTTATATATATAAAATGTATATGTAAATATTATTATGTAATAAAAATACACTAATTGTGAATGTAAACGCAACCAATTCTCACTTAAGGAATTAAAATGTTAAATATTTAATTTTCTTCACTCTGGTGTCGAGGCAATGCGCGGCGTTGAGTTCTGCCACCTCGTACGCAATACCTCCAGAATACAGCGAAGAGTGGGGAACGGAGAGTCTTAACACTAGGTTTTCGCTGCTTACTCCGCTGTGAGCGGAATATAACGTGATGCTAAAAATATATAATTTTATAATAACTTTTCCCTATTCCCCTTTTTTAATATAATAAGTCCTTTCGTCACCAAAGGTTGTCCGTAAAACATTGCTTAAAGCAATAAGACCGCCTTTGCATACATTTTAAACTATCTATGTTTGTATCTGTCTGTGTGTGTTTTATATCTATCTATGTGTGCTATAAAGTATTATTTTATTCTATTCTAACTATTTGTATTGTGTATGCAGAGGAACGTCCGCATAAATGCACCGAGTGTCCCAAAAGCTTCACGCAGCGCGGCGCGTTGGAGGCGCACGCGCGTGTTCACGCGGCGCCCAACGCGCGTGCTCTCGCGTTGCACGCGTGCACGCGCTGCCCCAAGGTGTTCCTGCACGCATCCGGTACGTACACTGTATGTAGAACACTTACAGAGACTCACTCATACTTAATTATTAATAATTGATCCTAATCCAAAAACAGCAACTTTAGATAGGTTTTTGAGTTTGAATGATTGTTAATAAAAAATTATAGCATTTAACGTAACAATAATATATGAAATTCTTTCTATCTTAACTAATTTATACCTTCCTTTCAATATCGGTTCGCATCGTCCTATCACACTATTCGTAACGCTCTCATTACGTAGTCACTAGCTAACTCCCCAATTTTTTTTTTTGAGGTAGAAAAATTGTATTTTAATAATATAAGTAATTTTGCATTATTGTCATGTACATATGTATATGTATCGCTACGCTATTTTATTAAAAAAAAAGCTAGCGCCATCTGTTATCATATAGTTGATAATATACTAGATATATCAATACATATTTATTAAATTATAAATGCGAAATTCAGTTTGTCTGTCCGTCTATCTGTTTGTCTGTTACGCTATAATGACTAATCTACTGGGCTGGTTTAAATAGAGTAATGTAAATAGTTCAATATCAGGATTAAATATAGGTTACTCAGGAAAAAGTGAATAATGCAATTTTAAACATATGCTACCTTTTTTACAAAAACTATCGCCAGGGTGAGGGTGAAATAAGAGAAGAAAACGGTAGATTGCTTTAATTTGATGAGTTTGAATGTTATCCCGCAGGCCTCAGCCGCCACATGATGATGCACAACGGGCGCGTGTTCGCGTGCGGCGCCTGCCTCCGCCGCTTCAGCGACCAGAGCTCGCTGCTGCGCCACCTGCGCCTGCAGCACCGCAAGGCCGCCGCGCCCGCCGCCACCGTCATCACCGCCACGGACTCCGCCCTCGCCGACGCCGCCTCCGCCGACGCCGACGCCGCCTCCGCCGACTCCGCCACCGCGCCCTCCGCCATCGCGCCCTCCGCCATCGCGCCCTCCGCCATCGCGCCCTCCGCCATTATGCCAACGCAAGATGTAGTTGCTTCGTAATGTGTGCTAATATAAGATATCTATTGTAGATCATTGTATTAATACGCGTAGGAAAAATGTTGTACCTATCTTAGTGAAAATTGTGAAGATGGCATAGTATAAAATTTGGCATAATTAAAGCTTATATGCTGAATTGCAGGAAGCTAATATATACCATTATAAATATATTAAATAATTAAAAAAATTACACGCTTTTCAATGTTTGATATATATGTCGTGGCCATATCGTAGAATCGACGACTTCATGATATCGTTGACAATATCATGAAATGGTTGCAGTTCATGAAATGACCAACTGAATTTGACAATATCGTTGATTCGTCAACGTTTAACGATTTCGTCATCGACGTTTGGTCATATCGTAAAATATTGTGTCCTTATAATATATTTAATATAAATTTAGAATATGTGCGTATAACGATCTCATTATATATAATGACTTTGTTTTTAGACAAAAACACTTTCAATCTCTAGAGAATCAATTTATTTAAAAAAAATTAACCTAACCTAACCTAACCTAAACAATATTTTACGTAATTAGATTTATTTTGTGTGAAGATACTTAAAACCAATCAAGATAGGTTAGGTTAGGTTAAACTTTTTCTATTTAACAGATTCTTTAGTATATAAAAGTACTTTTTACTATATAATTTCTTAAATTTATTATTATTATATTGCATATCGACTTGAATAAAATTAAAATGATTTTATATAAATAACAATATTTTAATAAGAACAATCTTATTACTTAAAATAAAAGAATAATTAATTCCGCTTTTAATAAAAAAAACATATTTAAAACTAAAATGTTGACTTTGTTACAAACAGCTGATATACAAAAAGCGTTTCTAGCGCCTCTATCAGTCGTTTAAGTAATTATTTGACGATTTGGTCAAACAATATCGACGAATTCATGAAAAAGCCACGCGTTTAGTTGACCATATCGTTAAAAGTTAGGCTGTCATTGATTTCGTCAAACGACATCATGATCGGGCCAAACGATAATTGGTCATTTCATGAACTGCGACCATTTCATGATATTGTCAACGATATCATGAAATCGTCAAATCTACGATATGGCCACGACATATACATACTTTTGCATACAATGACATAAACCTTGCTAAGGTGAAACATATTTTACGTATCAAAAAGCATGCTAATAATATAATATTAGCTGTTGCTTGCAATTTCACATGCAATTTGCACATAGTAATGAACATCTCTGTTAAATTTTAAAACCCAAAAAACTAAAAGACTTCCATACAAACTTGCGTGTGCCATTAGACGTCCTTAAACCGGCCCTGTCAGAAAACCCATTCTTAGCGGATGTCTATTAACTGTAATCTATGTACATGTCAAATTTGTCGTCGTCAAGTGAAATTTGAAGATTGTTGCTCCTAATGATTGTATATATGCTATGTATAATGTACCAGTTACGATGTTGAAGATCGTCAGAAGTGGATTAGCTTAAGTTTGAATAATACCAAGAAAAAGAATATAATTTATGTACATAATTATAAAAAGAAATAATCAATGAATTTATTAAAATAACTAGTTAGCTTTTAGATATTTGGATGGCTATATTAACTTTCTTGTAAAAAAATATGTCACTATAATGGCGCTGGCAGCTTGTTATGACACTTCTAGCTTTTAGGGTAATAGTTACTGAAAATTCTAAAATACTTAGTGAATTATATATTCAAATTAACGGAACAAGATGTATATAGGTGAATTACATAAGACTGGAATAAACATATGATTTTTCAATTTTATAAACATGTACCATTCTTAATGAAGACAAAAGTGATATGGTTCCATAAAAACCCCTATCTTACCTTAGGGGTAACTTCCAGATGTATTCATATATTTATTTCAATCAATAGACAAGAATTTCTTTTGAAGAACTTTCAAAATTAGTGTAGTTTCTTAGAAACTTTGTACCTTTTTTCATTGTCTTAGTGTAGGTAGAATTTTCATGAATACTAAATAATACTTAAATACTATAGATTAGTACTAACTGTTTTTTGTTTTAGCTTTACAGTGAGTAGGCAGAGGGAACCTAGTGTTAAGACACTCTGTTCCCCACGCACCGCCTAATTGTGATGGCGTGTTAAGCGGCGGAACTTAACATCACCCTTTGCCACGACACCAGAGCGAAAAAAATGGATATATTAAATATTTACACACCTCGAGTGGTAATCGAATCCACAACCAGTCCCATTACAGTCACACTTTCTGTCTCTGCGCCACGGCTGGCCCCTATACTGTTGGATTGCTAATTTATAATTATTATGGTTCATGTATCTTTAATAATCGCCTCTATAAATAATTGACTGCCTGCTAACTAAAATGCGACGTTGTTTCTTCTTCTTCATTAAGAAAAGATACGTTTTTATGTATTTTTTATCAATGGTAAAGTTACATTTTCATACTTTCATACCTTTCTACACTTATATTATTTTAAATTAATATGTTATATGGTTGATATGCAAATTTTTAACTCCTTAATGTAGACTTCATTAAAGTAATCATTCTGATCAAATTTTCTTGGTCTATCTCTAATAGTTATAAGAAATTGATTTCAGGCAAGACGTGTGATATAATAACTATAAATAGATAGTATTGTCATTAATGTCAACTTTAAATAAATTTTAAAATATAAGTAAGATTGTATTATACAGAATCATAACATCCATTTTTAGTATAATAATTGTTCCTTTCATTGTAATATATGCATAATTGTAATGTAATATAAAATTTAAATTTCATCTAGCTATAGTACCCGGCAACTAATAATGCACATCGATGCTTAAAACGAAACAGCCAGCCAGTTTCTGTTTCGTAGAGCGCTGTCTCTGTTACTCAGATGGTATGTGACGTTTGTCACTGGTTCGTCAGTCTTTGTACAGATACGGTAGAGTACGGTCGCTTTCAGTTTCAAATATATATATAGAGTTGTTACTATCCCCAAACTATTATTTTTACAATGGGGCATCTTAAATAAAAAGAGGAAAACCCTTGCACGGTCAGTCACGTGAAATTATATATAAAGGTTTATAAATATTTTCTACCGCTTCACTGATAAACTTGTGATAAATACGAATGATAATGACAGTGATTTTGCCCTTATTGAGAGCACAGATTGTGAAATGGAAGAAATTGGGACTTCTGACAGTTAGGCTCGCACATCCTTTTCATTTTTTTATATTTTCAGGCGTCAAATTTAATTACTAAATAAAAAGGAATCGACATCGTTGAAGTTGACAACTATATTGTCGTTTTAACAGCTTTTAATAGATACCTCACTATTATTGTTTTAAGCGAGAGAGACAACGCTCTACTAAGTCGAAGCTATCCGACTGCTTCCTTCTAAACATCGATGTGCATTATTAGTTGTCGGGTACTATACATAGCCTTACTTTCAAATTTAGTTTTATTAAAAAAAAATAGCCTCCTATATTAAGTTTCTACTATGAATCAATTGTTTTTTTTAAATTATTTTTCAAATAATAATAAAACAACAATTGAATAATAATGATTAATTGATAACATTTTTAAGTTTTTTTTTCAAAATATTTTTGTTATTATTTATTCGTTAACAGTTACATTATAACCTTATAATAACCACTAAGCTTATTTTGTATGTCTTATATGATTCATAATGTTGTTTTGTTCACAGCTTTCATTGTTATTTATTTTAATACATAATGTAGAGTTAAGTGTACTTAAAACAAGAGAGAAGTGTAAAAAGCAGTGGCAAAGTGTCCATATAATGTTGGCTTACCTTTTGTAAATTATTCTTCCTCGGATCCTAGATTTTAATAACTTTTTTAAAGCCGGCACTTCACCACTGTTAAAAAAAAAGAAATACATAAAAAAATAAAACACAATTGAATTACTTAAACATTTTATTGGAAAAAAACTTCATCCTATATTGAAAGGCAACGTGGTATTGTATATTTTTAAAAATGACGACGTTTATATAAAGTTTTAATTAATTAAATACTGCTATAGTGGACAGGTATATAGTTCTAAGTTGTAGAGGAGCCGGATGCGACGGATGGCACTTATTGTAACGTTACAAGTAGTACAAATCAAATATATCTCAGAAACAAGTACACGCCACCGCATTGACACATATGGAATGCCTTTTATTACACTTAAAAATAACATTATACACATCCTATAAGCATACAATTAAATATTTACTTTTAGAATTTTGTTCAAAATTTAGTAAAATGTCGTAGGCCGACCGCGTCTCGACGACGGCGGGAACTGAACTTAACCTACCAATGTATATGAACGGGTTCCATCTGCTCGAATAATTCTTAACAAAAATTCTTCTATATGTGAGGGAATTTTTGCTAAGAATCGGGAGCGCTGTGTAACATAGAACGGACCGACTCGAAGCTAACGCCTAATCTACAATATATAATATAAATGATTATAAAAATAAATAAGGGCCGTCGCCCCCTCCCTCTCCCGCGCGGACTCCTTGAGCAACTAGCTGTAAACATCCTCGAAAATATGACGTGTTTGACACTCGTGTAGACACTACCGCGTCACTATATGTAGACACTACGTGACACTCGTATTCGATCGCTAACAATAATCACTTACAATTGAACAAGTTTGCCTCGATTATATCTGGTACGGCGATGCCCGCGTTCGACCCCTCATCCGCGATCAGAATTTACAAGTCGAGTCGATTAATTTAAAATAATGCAATAATCGATACCATTTACGAATAACATTGAGGCACTCAAACAGATGCAAATTCTATTAAAAAAAAACATTTTTTAATATAAATAATTAAAAAAAACCCGTCAACAGAAACCCCATTCAACAGACAGACAGCAGTCCACGATACTCGAAAGTACGTTATATATATCCATTATAGCACATTATATACTAAAAATAAAATTACAATTAAGTAATAATAATGAATATTTACAGTCCCTCGCTCGACTTAGGGTTACATGTTCTCGAACTGGTCGACGCGGCGCTTGGTGTTCCCCTTGCGGATCTCCCGCAGCGTCTTGTACTTGTCGCGTCCCTGGCGCACGTTCTCGCGGTGGATCTTGTCCATGGCGGTCTCCTTGGTCTCGTCGCGCGACTGCGCCAGGTCCTGCTTGAGCGCGCGCAGCTGGCTGTGCAGGCGCTCGGAGCGCTCCGCCAGCGTGCGGCGCTCGGCCAGCGGGTCCACCAGGTCGTCGGGCCCGCGCGCCAGCTCGCCGCCGCCCGCGTCCGAGCCGCCGTCGGAGCCCGAGCCCTCGCCCTCGCCCCCATCGCCGCCCTCGCCCTCGCCCGCCTCGCTCACGTGGTGGTGCGTGGGCGTGGTGGCGGCGGCGAGCAGCGCGGCCGCCTCGTCCTGCTTGCGGCGCGCCTCCTCCACCTCGTCCTGCAGGCGGCGGGTCTCCGAGTCCTTGAGCTCCACCTCTTGCTGGATGCGCGACACTTCTTCTTGTTTGGCGGCTATCTCCTCTTCTAGTTTTTGTCTTTCGGCCGCTTCCATGTTCTACACATATAGACATACACGCGTTAAGTATTGCAAATATTAAACAAACACTTATCTTTTTTTAACAATACTTTTCTTTGCATAACAAAGTACCAGAATGAAGAAATAAAGTTGTATATATATTCATTCCGACTCACGAATGAGAATCACCCCCCTCCCCCAACCATCACATTACAATCAGACGACAACAACAACACTTATAAAACTCTTAATTTCAAATGAAACGAATGCCTCACCTTGGTCTCCTCGAGGCGCTGCATCATGGCTTGCAGCTCGTTCTGGCGCTGCTCGAGCTCCTCCTTGGCGGCCTGCAGCTGGCGCAGCTGCTCCTCCAGCCGTCTGATCATCTCTTGTGCCTCAATCAGATTAGCCTAAATAACACAAATAAATGTTAGAATTGTTAGAATATTATCAAAATGAGTATCACAAATACAACTAGCGCCATCTGTTGTAATGATAATGTAACTTTACAACGTGCGGTATGAACAAAGAAACTGTTAGTCTTGTAGCAACTAGCAACATATTTCATTACTTTTAAAAATAATATGATAGACAATAATAACAATTTTCTTAACAAATTTGAAATTTAACTAATATTAAATATTGTTTACACGCATAACATGTAAAGTGGTGTACCTGCGAGCGTTCCATCTCCTCCTGCATCTGTCGCAGACGGTCCTCGTACTCCTGCTGCTTCTTCTCTGCGCGCTCGCGTGCAGCAATCTCCAGCTGCAACTTCTCCCTAATACACGAATATAATAAATTATATAAAAATACATGAATTACACTGATACTCGAATAAAAACATATTTTTAATGAAATAGGGAGCTATATGCATTAATACATTTTTCAACTACATCATCAGTGTTTGTCAGGTCAAGAGAGTGTCAACTATATAACTATTTATGACGAGTACCAGGAGAGCATCACTTTGAAGGTAGTATATATCACCAGTGTACCAGGGAAGCATCATTTATATAGTGGTACCTATCCAGTGCTTATCAGACCAAGATTGTATGGAGTTATGCTTTTCATAACAATATGAATACCAAGAAAGCATAACTTAGAAGGCAGTACATTACCAGTGCATGAACTGGTAAAGGACCAATTCCATATAAGTGGATCATTAGAGCATGTACTAGGAAAGCATCACTTAAATGGAAGTAGGATAGAATGTACCAGTGCATGTACCAGGGGAGCATCACTTAAGAGGGTAGTATATGGATATCGCATGTACCAACCAGGACAACATAATTTATATAGCAAACCCTTATATTCACCACTAGTGCCTATCAAACCAAGAGAATATTTACATAGCAATATATTACGAGTACCAGGAAACCAT
This sequence comes from Dryas iulia moderata, assembly GCA_019049465.1. Taxonomy (NCBI): domain Eukaryota; kingdom Metazoa; phylum Arthropoda; class Insecta; order Lepidoptera; family Nymphalidae; genus Dryas; species Dryas iulia. The sequence continues at coordinate 15,415,301 of CM032424.1, read as the reverse complement.
AATTTGGAAGCCAGTAATATTATAAGTGCACATGCACCAGGGCTATATGACTCGCAAGCTGATGTGCAGTGAAAAAGTACTAGGAAAACATCATTTAGTTGGTGGTATTTTATCAGTGCATTTACAAGGAAATCACTACATAATAGTGGTTTATTATCGGTATATAATGATGAGATGATGATTATTTAAGACTTGGTATATCACCAGTATGTGTATCAGGAGAACATCACGTAAACGGTGAGATATTTTTCTTTCATTGATGAAAGGCAGGCAAACGAGCAGAATGACCACCTGATGGTAAGTAGTACCTTCTTCGCCCAAGGACATCCACGACATTAGAAAGGTTGTGGATGCGTTGCCGACCTTAAGGGAGGAGCAGGAAAGGAGGGAAGAAGGATGGGGATGGTGGGAATAGGGAGAGCTGGCTTACACATACCGTCGAACCGGAACACATCATCAGATGTTTGGCGATTCGCCTTAGACATGATAGTGGTCGCAAGCCAGTCGAAGAACGAATCTCCTACCACCAAGCTACTGGGTTACCCGCACTATACGGGACGCTGCCCAGCGACGGAGGGGAGTTGTATTCTAACCCGTCTCCTCACGAGTACAATACATGTATGTACATGTACCAGGGAGCATCACTTACAAGGCGGTATATCGTCCGCGTATGTACCAGGAGAGCATGACTCGCAAGGCGGCGCACAACGTACCTCTGCGCCTGCTTGGCCAGCTTCTCCTCGCGCGCCTGCGCCTTCATCTGCTGCACGTCGATGGTGTCGGGCTTGCGGCGCCGCATGTACAGCTCGTGGTTGCCCATGCACAGCGCCAGGATGCGCTTGTTGACGCGCACGCGCGGCGCGAAGAACACGAAGTCCGGCGCCTTCTTGTCGATCGGCTTTATGATGAACTTGCGGTCGTTGAACGAGATGTTGCGGATCTCCGACCACGGGAACCCGATCTTGGGGGTCAGTCTGCAAATATATTATGTCTTGTTGAATACCATTGTTGGTTATAATACAATTGTTGTGTCATGATTTTTATTTATTGATTTAAATTTAGATAAATACTATATAGAAATGTTTTAAAATTAACATTGTAGTATCTAAATCCAAAAATACATAATTATAGTAGTGTAAGTTATTACTAATTCACTTAGGACATTGATACATATTTTTAGGAAAATGATAATTTTTATACATTTTATGATTATGTATTTTTGGATTTAGATACTACTCTTTGAAAATACTTTAAATTAATATTTTTTTTAATATTTTTTATACATTACAGACAAATACAAAAACAAATGGTCATAACTAGATTCATCTAAAAAACAGGAATTCCATAACCTCTATTTTAAATAACTACTAATAAAAAGTATTATTTATTAAAAAAATGAACAAAAGAAGGATATAGAGTATATAGAGGAAACCACCAAACAGAGTATATACAGGAAACCTAATGTTAAGACACACCATTCCCTACTTTCCGCCGAATTATAAAAACATTACGTTTTAATGACAAAACTCGAGGCTTTGCTTTGGGCTTCGACACCAAAGCGACAAAAATGAAATATTTAAATTCCTAAAATGGGAATCGAACCTATAACCAGTTGCATTTACATTACACTCTATACCCATAAGCCACGACTGGCCTCGATATCTTCGAAGAATATTTCTTTACTAATATAATAATTACATAGTTTTTGTTAGATAATTCAAAGAACAGCTGACTTTAAACGATTGACGTGTTTACAACAAGCACGAAGGGCTGAAGGCTTCTCTCGTGACGCGCACAATTATGTTACCGTATAATTGATTATCACACTATGAAGCGTTAATTATAAATTTACCTATAAATAAAGATTTCATCTTAGTTAACCTTGATAAAGACCGGTATTCAGAAGACGCGGGTTCGAATCCCGCTGCGTTCAATTTTTTTTATGTTTTCTCTAAATGTCTTTTTCAATTTTCCTAACTGTGGAATAACACTTTAAAAAATGTTTAAAAAAAGGTTAACTAACTTTTTTTAAATTGAAATTTAATAGTTTTGGGTCCAACTCCTCTGAATACTTATAGCAGAGTAAAGCTGTTCGAACTCATACAACACAAAAAAATAAAATTTTTAATTGTAGTAAAAATCTTAAATTAATCATAAAACACAGGTTTTTTTAGACTTTCAATTCGCGACATTATTTTCTAAAGATGGACTATAACAGATTGATTAAAAAAATAAGACGATTTCGGAATATATATTATGTATATATATTTTTCAAGCATTAGCTTACAATATTGTAATTCATTTTAATAAAAATTATTCTATTCTATAAATTTCTATTAGTCTTGTAAATGAAAGTTGGATTTTTGGCACATCTAGTACTTATTATGTCAGCTAAACATTTTACTCCGTATTTATTTACTTACTTGCATTGATTAATTATAGAAACTATTATTATAAAGTAGTTTGCAATGAACGGCTAAAGGAAATTTTATACGTGTTGATACAAGACACCGCCCATCTCAATGACGTCAGGGTTTGGAGTTATCAAGCAAAACGTAATTAAATACATTGCTACTTCTATTACTCTGTTTGTTTTCTTAAATGACTGAATATAGCAAAATAAATTGATTTCAAAAATTGCAATTAAATAAATTTTCATTAATTTTTTTGAGTCTATCGTGGCGCAGTGGAACGAACGTAGGTCTCTCTGTCTACCTTTCGAAGTGTTGAGAAACAAAAAGTATCCACTAACCTAACTCAAATATTATAAAAGATATATTAAAAAATTCTACCAGGGATTGCAATCCGAAAAAACGGATCCGGTAACGCGGCGGAACCGAAAAGTTAAAATAATCCTCATTCCATAAACCCGACCGGGATCCGGTCGCATCCATGTAAATCGGGATGGACTAAAAATGATCCCTAATTTGCAATCCCTAGATCAGTGATTCTCACCCTTTTTTTGTAGCGGCACATATTTAACGATTTCAAAATTTGGCGGCACAATTTCAATGTTATAATTTAATAATATTAACATTATATAAATATTATATATTTGCAAAATTTGCCGGCACATTTTTGATATTTGGCGGCACACAAAACTACCACAGCACAGTGGTTGAGAATCACTGACCTAGACCATACACATTTGCAATATAAAAACACTCACTTATCATCCTTCTCGTAGATATTAAGCCCTAACGCATCAACACCGAGCCACAGCTCCGTGTTCTTCTTGTTGCGGATCTCGAAGTAGTTGACGCCGTACATCTCCAAGTCTTGCGCGATCTTGAGGTACTCCATCATGGCGTCCTCGCGCAGCATCCCGCGGTGCTCCTGCCACCAGTTGGTGATGCTCTGTTCCCATTCCTCGCGGGACATCTATATTGACCATGGAATTAGTTTATGTGATTTGTAGTAATATAAGTTTTCGTAGCTCGTTTTTGAAAAAAAACCCTTTTTATAATAATGTATATGTTTTTTTAACTTCACGCTATATCCCGCACATAGCAGGATAGGCACTTAGTCTTAAAACATTTGGTTGTCCACTTTCTGCCAAATTCTGAAGGCATTGCGAGTTAAGTAGTGGAACTTAACGCCGCGGTTTGCCTCGACACCAAATGGAAGAAAATGGAAAAATGTAATATATATAAATAAATATATCCTCGAATGGGAATCGAACCCACAACCAGTCGCGTTTACAGTCACACCTATGTGCCCCTGTGCCACGACTGGCCAATGTATAACTTGAACTATTTTTTTTGTTTTTTATTAAAATTCACGCGAACATATCAAGTATAAAATCAGTGTTGTGTAAAAAATAATCCGAATTAACAATTGATCACTTGTTTGTGCAAAAATCAATTACACAATAAACATTAATAACTAATCAATTTTCAGCTAACTTCTCAACAAACAAATAACAAATTATTGATTTAAACTACACACATATAATTTCTAAACATATTTTTAAAGTGTTATTCCACACTTAGGAAATAGCAATTTATTAAATACTTTTTACGAAATTTATAAAAATCTCTCTACAGAGATGCTAACAACAAAAATAAGTTGTCATAAAGCGTATAAGAATTTCGACGCAGCTGGTAGTAGAACGGCAACATGGCTCAATGGTGCGCACCTGGACGGTATTCAGGAGGCGCGGGTTCGAATCCCGCTGCGTTCAAAATTTTTATAACGTTTTGTTTTAATGTGTTTTACACACATATAATATCCCACCCACCTTATGCTGATCGGTAACACGCTGCGGCAGTAGGCGATCGTTGGCCAGGAATCCGGGGCCGTGCAGCACGGGGTTGTGGTCGCCGTGGCGCGCCTGCACCGCGTACGACGCGAGCAGCACCGACGTCTCCGGCGGGCAGTAGATCTCGTCGGAGAGGATCGCGTTCTTTACCTTTGGCGATACCCTCACGTAATGAGCTTAGCTTAATACATGTAATCTTATAACTAAAGCCTTAGAATGCAGATTCATTTAATATATTTTCTTCAAGTTAATGAAAATATTTTATATTGGTAAAGATTCACGCTTTTCTCTAGTCAGATAGAATCCCAATTTTAAGACGCTCCCTTTTCCTCTGATAATATATCTTTATAATCTTGGTTAAACAAAGATATTCAATAGTAGCTTATTTACGTAATAACAATTTCAAATATAATATTAAAAGGGGAAAATGTATATCTAGTGGTGACCACAGGAAAATTATTATCCAATATTTGAACTCATGAACATAAAAGTCTTACTAAAAGATTCTCTACTTTAAAATACTACTAACTAATATTTTTTTTCAGCTTCACGCTGTATCCCGCACACAGCAGGGTAGGCAGAGGGGACCTAGTGTTAAGAAACTCCGTTTCCCACTTTCCACGGAATTCGGAGGTTTGCGTGTTAAGTGGCGAAACTTAACGCCGCGCTTTACCTCGACACCAGAGCGAAGAAAATGGAAATATAATTTCTACTCCTCGAGTGGGAATCCAATCCACAATCAGTCTTTTACAGTAACACGCTTGTGCCACTGGGCCACGACTGGCCACCACTGCCACCACTACCAGCACTAACTAAATTAAATTTATAAATCGTCCATATTTTTAAAAAACAAAAGTTTATACATAATAAAATATTTTCCAACATAATACGCACTTGTAAGTAGAATAGTTTGAGCGTGATCTCTTGAATAAGTTCGTCAGCAACATCCTCAGGATAGAATTTAGCCCGGAATTTAAACTGTAGGGGATTCTCCTTCTTGACATCTTGTTGCATCACCTGGAATTAAAAAGAAATTGTTGAAACATACATTTATAATTATAAGTAAAAGCTTTCATAATACTTATATTGTATCTTATCAATATAACTAAACAAATTAAGTATCATAATTATTTATTTGAAATTTGGATGTAAAATTTCGAATATATTTTTTTAGCTTCACGCTGTATCCCGCACACAGCAGGGTAGTCAGAGGGAACCTAGTGTTAAGACACTTCATTCCCCACTTTCCTCCGAATTCGGAGGCATTGCGTGTTAAGTGGCGGAGCTTAACGCCGCGCTTTACCTCGGCACCAGAGCGAAGAAAATGGAAATATTAAATATTTCCACTCCTCGAGTGGGAATCGAACCCACAACCAGTCGTTTACAGCCACACGCTTGTGGCACTGGGCCACGACTGGGCCACGACTGGCTGGCTTCGAATAATTCATTTTTTGTATAAAATTAGGAAATTAAATTCCCACGCCAGAACATTCTACAGGCGTCATCAATATATCTATTTGTATATGTAATGTATCACATACATTTATTGCGCTAACCATCTGTTAGGCAAATACTTAGTCATCAAATGTGTTTATTGAAATTTACGAGGAAACCTCCTTAACCTCTGCCTCGGCCTACAGTATACCGATGACAACATCCCATTACAAGGCTTTGGAGATAAACGGCTAATAATTATATATGTAAATAATATTCAATAGAATTCTCGTATTTTGTTTTAAATATTAAAAACGTTAAGTACTTAAACTCTTGTTATACTTATATCTAGAACAGATTATGTCAAATACTAAGTATATCAAGTGGCTTATTCAACCTAATCTAATTGGAAGGTTTTTGACGATGTACTGCTATAATCCTTCATACTTAAGGTACAGAATGTTATTATAAAAAAAAATTCTTCTAATTAATAAATAACATCAATTTGGATTAATCGAAGTCAATCATTATATATTTTTTTATCATATTTGTTCAAAAAATAAAACTATAAATTTGAAATGATATCATTACATATTATGTCACATATCTTACCCATCTGGAGAACGGTAGCGACCCTGACTTCGTTGCGTGCCCAAGTGTCCAGGGAAAGCGTTAAAAAGGCAACAATTAATTACAATTCAGCGTCAGTTTTTGGCAAACAACATTCAAGGGTACAATCACGTATCAGAATACTAACCAGTGCATATATGTAACTGCATATGCAGTCCAGTATACAAATTGTATTAAACAAAAATGCATATCGTTATATTGTCACGAAATATATTATTATTATATACGTCATACTAATTAGAAGAAATTTCGTCTCTGAAATCTTCATACTGATATTTAACGTTTCATTTAATTTCGGCGCACACCTTTCTAGTTGGATGGCTTGCGAGTGTTCACACGAGTCCGAAAAAGGCAATTTCACAAATGAATATGTATTAACGAGTGAAAATAAATCTGTTGGCGTTATAAAATAATAAACTTTTCAAATTTTAACGAGTGGTCACGTCATCGAATGTAAAGTGATGATTATTGAGTTTTTAAATTGTATGCTATTTTAATGTTATAAACGTTGTCATAATAGTAAATAATTATGTTTATTTCTACAATTAATCAACAGCTATTAAATACCAATTGTATTAAATATTACACAGATGCTATCGACGATGACTCACAAAAGAAAGTTGGAATTTTCGACTGAAATGAGTATATAATAGTATCTAACGATAATGACTCCCGTTTCACATGTGTTTAATTTAACAACAAACTATCAACATTTCAAAGATCGTTTAAAACAATTTTTCTTTGAACATTGTAGAAATTCTAAATATTTATGTGATAGCAACGTAAACTATTCAGTAGTAGCTCTACTTTATCGTCCAAATATTTCAGAAAACAGGATCTGATAAGATAGCGTGATGCAATCTTTGTAAAATGATAGGCGACGATAGTCTCATGATATCTGCCACATATCGAAATTTAATATAATTTTTCTTTAATTTATATATTTATGTTGGTAGCGTTTGAAAATCTAACTCTATCGTGAATAATTTTAAATTTTACTGAGCACTAAAATATAATCAACGGAGCACCGTTTTATTACATAAATTACTGCTGTAAAATTTCCAATGTGAAGATATATTTATCTGAAAGCTATAATGGTATAGGATGTGACTAAGCTTAAACAGGTAAATAACGAATAAGTGGTAAAACAGGACAAGACACAAACACGTTGAGGAAAACTTTAGCATCATAGTTTACTTAATATACTGAGAATATATTGAAAGGTACCAAATTCGAAGAATTACCACACGACATGGAATAATTCTTATAAAATGCCAGGAGCTTTAGCATATACGTAGCGTATAACTAGCGTTTCTACATTATTACCATGTCGTCCGCCCTATCATACGCCGCGTCCTCATCGTCCTCGGACACCATTTTCCTTACCGCTGTGGTCACACATCGTGCTGTTTTCTCCACCACTGTTTCTGGCTGTTATTTATATATTAAAATTATAAATGCATCCATTATATATACGAAAAAATCATTTAGCAAAACTACCAATATTTTACACTTTCTTTAAAAATTATGTAAATATATTTAAAAATAAATCTTAAATCATTAATAATAAACTCTGGTTTTAATCAATTACATTATTTATATAGAATTAAAACGCATCGGCAATAGTTCAAAGTTAAACAAGTATTAAGTGGAGTTGTCTAATGGCAACGAGCGGCGGGCGAGCGAAAGTATGGTCAACAACCTCGTGTCCGCGATCGCTGTATCAGCTGTTCTTGCGAACATTCCTGTAATACTAGCGCGAGTCGACTCTATCATATCATATAAGTATATTATCTTATGTAGGTTCAACCTACGACTCGCCCGCTACCAATAACATAGAGAAATTGATCAATTATGAGGAACTAGCGCAATTCATCCGCGTATGTGATTGGAAACATTTGATTTAGTGAAACTCGCTAACGTGTGAGACATTTCTCCTCACCATTGATACGTTCGCACGCGGCGCATCTCGGCCGCGTCGTGCGAAGTCGACGACGTTTATATATACATATATACTCGTCTTTCAACCTGTTCGAACAGCCGTGGCACTTTACTGGATGGATTAGACAATTATCTTCATTAAGACTCAGTTTATAAAAATTGGCTTTAAACGATGATATGTTTCTTACTAGACGACCAATGGCCGCGCAAGATTGCGAGAGATTAGCTGACCGGATTGTCGTGTAGGTACGTACACACTACACACGGCGTACAGGTTATCAACAATATAGAAGTACCGAGTAAATGAGGTTCGTTACGCGTGTGCGTGGCAGCAAGGTCGTCTCTGAGCACGTCGCAGCACTTTCACTCGTCTGTAATTCGTTCATGTTTTTTTTCCACCATAAAGACTTTTCTTAATTAATTATTCCATATAACTCAGCAGCTAATTCCTTATTTCATGCCCGTATAAGTGAGCTATTTTACTACTAATTAGTTCATTTACAACTTCAGGTACATACATCCTAATACGACGGTGCGTGTGTAGGAGAAAGGCAGCGTTTGAAGTGAAGTTAATGTATTGTTTATTTAAGTTTTCAAACGTAGTTAATGAAGGACGCGGAGTGTGCACCGAGCAGGGGTCACCCACCACCATCTGGTGATGAAGAGTCGTGGGAACGGGGTCAGGCGGGCGCAGTGTCTCGCTTGGCTGGCCGCCCATCGCGCATCGTATGTGCTGATTTGGTGAAACCACACAAATGCATGTTCGTTAAGACTTCTAAAATAATAATGTGTTACTTTAGGCGGTATATGGGGTATAAGGAAAACGTTTAAGTATTAAACGTGTTTGCAAAAACTAATCTTTTTGCAATTATTTGTAGAGATAAATTAGTCGGTAGTTACCATTTCACATCTCATGTTGATGTCAATGTAATCATAACATGAGTAAATCCAGTATAGGCAGGATAATATATATACCTTCGAATTTTTAAACATAAAAAAATTAATATGTATGTCGGTGACTTCGTAAGATATACTTATATTTTTCATTTTAATTCTTTATTCTTATATTTTTATAATCTGCCAATTCATGAGCAGATCTAGATTTTTTGTGATTCCGATTACATTCGATGACAAAAAATGATTAAAAACTGTATCAAGCAGGGGTACTAACTCTCTCAAATGCGTAAGTATCAAAATCAAGTTTGTATGTATAAAATTACAATTTATCAAACAAATTCCATATAAACTGTGCATCATATAACCAGTAAGAGAACACGTGTCACGGTTGTGTCACAATAAGCACCTACAATTTGAATATAAAACAAGGTAGGTATAGTGGCGTGATGATGTGAAGGATGACTTCAATACAAATCTTGTATTCGATTATTAAATACCAAGGTCACTTCGAGATGTAACATGGTATTTGTTATATCATTTTATACATTTTTATTAAGCTGAATATATTTTCTATTAGTGTAATTTTCCAAATTTTTTCAAGTCATTTTCCCACAGAACACGGTAGCCATTGATGACCTAGTGTAGAAGACACTCCGTTCTTCACTTTCCGACTGAAAACCGAAACAATATGTGAAGTTTTTTTAATAAACCTAATTCAAATCTTCTCTTATCCCCTCAGTATATATCTTGATATCCAAAAATGCCTGAATAACCTTTCAAATAAAAAAAATAGCCACATAAATATAACCAAATCAGATATTACATAAACACATCGACAAAGGCCTTTGAGAACCAAAAACAAGTTTCCAAATGATGACACTGGTCCACAATAAGTATCAAACGAGTATACATACTATAATAGAATATTAGAATCAAGTTATCTACATCGAGATAACACGCATCTCCGTGACGCAACTGTAGGTGCGCGACTGTAGGTGAGTATTGAGGCCGTATTTCATATGCTACGATAATCATAATTATCGTCGATGACAAAAAGCGGCATTCCGTGAGCAATGGAACGAGATCGCGTGCGTGAGATCTACTCGGCATGGAACCTAATCTACATCGCGGGTGTCACAACTGGTCCTAAGACCTAAAAGTGCTTCTCAAATGTCCTGTCAACGATTACTAAATAATGAGCTTTTATAATTTATTAATATTTCCATGTATTTTATTGCAAACTTTGGATAAAAATGTTACGACTGCAGTTGGTGGAAACGATATTAGGAGTTCAAAATCCACTTGGATATTATTATAACATTGTTACGTACTATATGTGTGTGTATGTTTTTACGATCCGGTTAGACAAAATACCATATTAGATTCCGCCATGCAACAAGAAAAATACAGCAAAAAGCACTTTAGAAGTAAAAAAAGATATACTGTATTATTAAAATCTATTTATACATTTATAATTGTCATAAACAATAATGTTCGTCCTTAGATACAATATTTTACGCAAACATAATTATATACTACATGCAATGAGACGTTAATTATCGTTAACTGACATTGAACTGCTACAAATACATGTGTACTGATTTAATGTCATTTAAATGCTTATCGGGGTCTCTGAGTGCGATGGCTTTAGTTAATAGCTTCAGATTTAACCTGCCGAAGGCAAGTAGTGTTATCGTTTGTAAGAGATTACGAGCGGTGGTCTATTGAGACAGTTCAACGTTTGGATAATGAACGGCTAAGTGATTCAACTCAGCTGGGAGTCGTGGGGCAATGTTTAATATAATTGGCGTCTGGACCATTATTTACTTACGCGGCGCTCGCGAACGGAGTTCCCAAACATTATGTGTATACAGAATAAATAAAACACTTTATAAAATTTTAAAGTACTACTCACATACTTGGAAATTATAAGCATATTTTTATTTCGTAAAAAATATCTCGTTCTGTTTTTTGTATTAAATTTTTAAATGAAATACATTTTTCCTAATGATAATTACAAGTAATAATATTATGCACATTTACGATACATTGGTACAGATTTTTTGTATACTTTATAAATAACTATGCAAATTGCACGTGTAAAGCTTCCGTGTAAACCAGGTACATATTTTGAGTGGACATTATGGGTTTCCATTTTTTACCTGATTGTATAATTTTTTTTTTAAGCTACACGCTATATCCCACACACAGCAGGGTAGACAGAGGGAACCTAGTGTTAAGACGAGTGTCTCAACACTAGGTTCCCCGTTCCCCATTTTCCGCCGAATTCGGAGGCATTGCGTGTTAAGTGGCGGAACTTGACGCCGCGCTTTATCTTTGTTACCAGAGCGAAGGAAATGGAAATATTAAATATTTCCACTCTTCGAGTGGGAATCGAACCCACAACTAGTCGTTTACAATCACACGTTCGTGCCACTGCGCCACGACTGGCCCGATACTATTTTTACTATACATACTATGTATACTATTTTTTTTAATATATAACATTCAAAATGTATCCTTTTACCTAACTTAATTAGACAAAGATTTAAACGCGAAGCACAGAGTGATTCGACACTTTCTTCTCCTTAGCTCTCAAAACTCTGGAGTTGGGGGCCCTTTCTAGTACTAAATTAATATTATACCTGCAAACTTAAACACTTATCTCACAGCATCTAAATGAATAATGATACCGAGGGTTTTAATTATACGATGACTAGATAAATAGCCGCCGGCAGCTTCAAGTGTTTCATCGAACGAGTCGCTTTATATGAGCTTAAACAAGATTAAACATACACATCCTTTGCATTTATATTTTTAAAATAAGCTTTTTTCAAAGCTATATGAAGAATTTATTGGTTTTTTACAAAAGACAAAAGCTAACAACAAAAGTTTTATTTATTGCAATAACCGTACAGAAATATCATCTTAATTGTACACAAAGGTATGTCTTAATTGGTTGTTATGCTTAAACACGTTTTGCAAGAGGCGCAGGTTCTAATTTTGTTACGTTCGATTTTTTTTACAGAATATTTGTAAGTAGTTCTTAGTAATTGTATTTTAAAATATTTGATTGGCTTTGAATTATATAAGATATGTTAGATAATTAACAATATTAAAATTTATTACTATATCTCAAGTATAATTAAATATAAAGACAAAAAAAATGTAAATGAACTAAGTTTGTCACAAGTATTTTTACTCCTACATACATAAAGTTATGGGCACTCTGGGAAAAAAAGAAATTTGGGCATTCTATTTGTGTCTCAAGTAAAGCGCCTGGCGTGGCACGCGTGTGTCGAGTTTGAATAACGATCGTATTGCACACTAGAGGAGAAATCGTAAGTAAACTTGTGTTGGGACGTCTCGGTCAACTTTCCCGTTGCGACCAGTGTTGCCAGTTACTGTATATCTTAGTTTAGTATAAAAACCTTCATTTTTTTAAACAAGAAAACCCAGCCATTTAAACGATTGATTAATTATTTACAACAGGGCTTCTTAAACAGTTGTCATTCACGACCCCATACAAATATAAAAGAAAAATAAATTAATATTTTTGATGGTTTATTTACTAAGTAACAATATACATATGAAAATATATAGTTTTAGAATTCGTTTTGAAACGCCAACTCTTGTAATGTTATAAAACGGTATATATGTCGTGGTCAGATCGTAGAATTGACAATTTCATGATCTCGTTGACGATATCATGAAATGGTCGCAGTTCATGAAATGAGCAACTGAATTTGACGATATCGTTGATTCGTCAACGTTTAACGATTTCGTCATCGACGTTTGGTCATATCGTAAAATAAGGTGTCTTATAATATATTTAACATAAATTCAGAATATGTGCGTAATACGAACTCATTATATATAATGGCGATTTTTTTTTAGCTCAAAACACTTTCAATCTTGTGAGAATCAATTAAATAAAAAAGGTTTAACCTAACCTAACCTAAAAATTCTTTTACGTAATTATTTTTATTTTGTGTGAATATATTTAAAACCTATCAAGATAGGTTAGGTTAGGTTAAACTTTTTATATTTAACAGATTCTTTAGTATTCAAAAGTAGTTTTTATTATATATTTCTTAAAGTTATTATTACAGTATCACAAATACAAAACAACTTAAAATCAAAATTATAATGATTTTCAATAAAATAAAAAGATAATATTTCTTTAGGAATATAATTTTTACTTATTATAAACGGATAGTTAATTCTGCTTTTAATAAAAAAAATATTTAAAACTAAAGTTTTAGCTTTATTACGAACAGCTGATATACGAAAAAGCGCTTCTAGCGCCTCTATCGGTTGTTAAAGTAATTATAATTGACGATTTGGTCAAACAAGATCGACAATTTCATGAAGTAGCCACGCGTTTAGTTGACCATATCGTTAAACGTTAGGGTGTCATTGATTTCGTCAAACGACATCATGATCTGGCCAAACGATAATTGGTCATTTCATGAACTGCGACGATTTCATGATATAGTCAACGATTTCATGAAATCGTCAATTAAACGATATGGCCACGGTATATATAAATATTTGACATTATAATCTCTTGACCCCAGAATTTTGCTGCACGACCCCATTTGGGTCCCACCAACCCATAGTTTAAGAAGCCCTGATTTACAAGTAAGTACAACAGGTGCATATGAATAAATAGTTAGGAATTTGATAATTTTATGGCATTAATTTCTCAATAACTAGCTTATCAAAAACGCCAATTCGTTTAGTCATAACGGAACCAGCCGGATGAATCAGCTATGTTGTTATATGTATTCGTAATATAATAATTATAACAATGAACCACATTTACACTAAAAAAACTATTTAAAACGAGGGATGACGTAAGTATACGTTTTAAAGGATAATAAATTACATAAAGTAGAATTATTTATGTTATTTGTTATCATTATTTTGTTAATAATGTGTATAGTATATAACGCTTACGTTACTGAGCGACTGACGGGCAAGTGACAAGGCATAGCAACAAAATATTAGGTAGGAAAGCTGAAGTGAGTGGAAATTATATTTTCTATTTTCTTCGCTCTGGTGTCGAGGTAAAGCGCGGCGTTAAGTTCCGCCACTTAACACGCAAGCCTCCGAATTTGGCGGAAAGTGGGGAACGGAGTGTCTTAACACTAGGTTCCCTCTGCCTACCCTGCTGTGAGCGGGATACAGCGTAAAGCTATTAAAAAAAAATTAAGAAAGAAATTATCTCTTTTAGTGTTTCTCTAGATCTCTCGAAATTCCTTTAGGAACGTACGTAAGCCACGATGAGACTGTGATGAGATTTTATAATACAGGCATAGGCGACAACTAGTATTTAATATAAAATTAGTCCCACTCTAATAATAATTTAATACAGACGTGTTTGTCTTAATTAGGGCTTTAAAGAGATACGTTTTTCCTTAACAATTATAGACATTTTATTGGTAAATGGCAGAATAAATTATTTTCCCGCGCGAGATTTCATTTCGGGTGGAAAATTGAGAATGGAGAAACGGAATTTCTAGGTTCTATTAAACTATCCTGCTAAAAAACAAGCAGCCTCACAATAACCCTTTAGTCAATTGAAAAAAAAAAAAACAAAACTTAAGACAATAATCTCATCTCAATGACGATATGTCAAATTTAGTGCTCAACTACTAAACCAATACATAGAAAATATTATATGATTATTATCAGAAATGATATCAACACGTTGCAAAGTTTGTCAGACTGAGCGTATGCGTCATGTGTCTCTGGGTGACGATTACGTAAGTGCTAGAATATATACTTGCCTAAAGCCTTTTTATATATGCCAAATTACATATATTTTAATATGAGAGCTTTTTTTTTCTACAATTTAATTTATATCACTACGGACATAAGGTCTCCACCTTTTTTTAAAATAATCTATTTTTATATATACATATATATATATATACATATATATATATATATATATATATATATATATATATATATATATATATATATATATATATACACATATATATATATGTATATATAAAAATAGATTATTTTAAAAAAGGTACAGGCCTTATATCCGTAGTGATATAAATTAAATTGTAGAAAAAAAAAGCTCTCATATTAAAATATATGTAATTTGGCATATATAAAAAGGCTTTAGGCAAGTATATATTCTAGCACTTACGTAATCGTCACCCAGAGACACATGACGCATACGCTCAGTCTGACAAACTTTGCAACGTGTTGATATCATTTCTGATAATAATCATATAATATTTTCTATGTATTGGTTTAGTAGTTGAGCACTAAATTTGACATATCGTCATTGAGATGAGATTATTGTCTTAAGTTTTGTTTTTTTTTTTTCAATTGACTAAAGGGTTATTGTGAGGCTGCTTGTTTTTATATATATATATAAGTTCCTTTTTTTCGCAATATCAGAACTTAAAACTAAGTAAGCTTAAACTAAGTTTATAAAATATACCATAAGAGAGTCCAGTTTCCATTAGTTTTTCAATGTTAAAATATGAGAACTTAGAAATATTTGGCCAGTACAATACTAAAATAATACTAAAATACAAAAAATATTGCAAATGTTCTACTGAAGTACAGAGGCCCAATATCTACTACACATTTTCGTTAGAATAGGAAATATTCTGAGATAATTAACATTATAATAAGAAAATGATGTCACACAATGTTTCGGTTCCTTGACGTCAAAGTAAAGGCAAGGCGGCGTTTAAGATAAACACCGAAAGCAACCTATCAAGATATCTAAAGCCGCTTATCGCTCTGCCAATGGTTACTAAAATTACACATTCTAATTTTCTTATAAATATATTTAGGTTAATAATATTTTACGTGGTAGATAAGTTTCCGTGATCGAGATTTGATGCCAATACTCAGTCAGTCTACCGTCTACTAACTACCAACACTAAGGTATCATACATTTATCAGAAATATTCTTAATTCACTTTCTAATATTTAATTATCATACAAATGTGATTATTTTAAGGTCTGACTTGTGATATTATCTGAACCTGACAATGACTCCAAAGGCAGCTCTACTAAGAACATCCCGTATGAGACTCCACAGTTATTATTTTCAAATATTACTTTACAATCAGTTAAACATAACTTAATTCCAAACATTAACATTACTATTATATTTCTGGACAGAATAATATACTTTCCTCAATCAATGACTTTGAAATGTCAGTAGCAGGTTTGTAACTAAACATATAAACTTATGCTATTGATGCATTAAAAGAATCGGAAATCCCATAGTTTATAAATCATTCAATCATCGCCATTTTACGGTCATGACGTGGCCGTTAAATTATCATTCTGTCTATGAGTATGTCCGTGTAATATGTCGGAAACCCATATACGGCATGGTGTGTAAGTGCCAATGAAGACGTAATAAATTATGTAGTCAAGTACTGGTAGCTTGTAAAGTCTTATCGTATGACTCGTCCTTTTTGATCACTTTCTATACTATTATATAATACAGTGATAATGTTCAAAGGTATGTCTTTATATTCGCCGCCGTGTCAAACAGAATTATCTCTATATTATTCAATGTTTTTATATGAAATTCTGCCAATATAATAAGTATATAACTGTTTTTTAATTAACCATTTATATTTCTGTAAATGATATTCAAATATTAATTTGTGTTATTATTATTCAATGTTTTTATATAGCTTCACGTTGTATCCCGCGCGCGGCAGGGTAGGCAGAGGGAACCTAGTGTTAAGATACTCAGTTCATTACTTTCCTCCGAATTTGGAGGCATTGCGTCTTAAGTGGCGGAACTTAACGCCGCGCTTTGCCTCGACACCAGAGCGAAGAAAATGGAAATATTAAATATTTCCACTCCTCAAGTGGGAATCGAATACACAACCAGCCGTTTTCAGTCACACGCTTGTGCCACTGCGCCACGACTGGCCCCTATATAGTATAGTATAGTATAGTAATGATATGTTGCATTTATTAATTTACCCTATCATTACAACTACATATATAAATTAAACGAGGCAATTACATTAAATTTCATGTACATAGAATTCAGGCAATTTGGAGGTAACAAGCATTCACCTTGTACCGAGCCTTGGCTCGCACATACTGGTACCACATGCTTCATAAATATGTAAGTAATGATTTTTAGAATAATGCCATCTGCTTGTGATGTAATGTTCATTTTTTATGCAGAAAAATTATTAGTTGAAACGAAACATTAACTCAAACAAATTATGTAATTTCAATATTTAAATTTATTCCTATGCATAATTTTTATTATAAAATCTACTGGCACAAGGTAAAATGAAAATGCATGCACCTATATACCGTAAGCTAGGAGACAAAACAGGAAAAACTGAGGAAACTTCAATGACTACGTGATGTGTGATTCATTCCTTGTAACAGATATAAGTACATTTATGTACAAAAATAACTAATTGATAACGAGTCGTATAAATAACGCTGTTGCAAAGAGGTCGTCAGCGAACGCCGCCATGCGGGTAATTAAAATTTGACCGTTAGCGTTTGAACATTCAACGTAATCTACGCGGGGGACTTTGAATAACGATCGTATAAATCTGACGCTGTTGGGACGTTACTGGAATGTGTCTAGTGAACCATGGGTGGAAGGGTGGAACTAATGAATTAAGAGTTTAAATTATGTAATGAAAAAACTTTCCTATAATACATATTCACTTAATGTGACTATCCAATAATATTATGACAATGTTTTTAGCTTACTTCCTTTCCATACCATTACCAGTATCAAAGTAGACAGGGATAACTAGTATTAAGACATTGCTTTCTCCACTTTCTGCCCGAATATTTCATCAGCCCGATCCGTTTGATCACCAGAGTGAAGAAATTAATATAATGGAAAATATCACAATTTCTCCGAACGGGTATCAAACTCAGGACCATCGCAGTCTATTTGTATATATAGCACACCAGACGCTGTCACATTGCACCTCGAAGGCCTTAATAATAACAATATTCATGCGAAAGGAATTACTTTCCAAATAGCTTCCTGTAGGATTGACAATGCTAACATTTTTATGTTAATTGGCGATTAAGTGACTATTTGAATAATACATATATATTGATAACACGAAGTGCGACGACATACTTTGCCACCCAGCTCACGTTTTATTCCTGTTATAGCAAACAAATGAAGAATTTTGTCACTATTTTATTATTATCTAAAAAATGAAATAAAAGTCGTGCCGAAAAAACATATTAAATGAACAGTATCATACATAATATTAAAGAAATGAGTCAACTTATTTTTCAAGTTTCGGGTAAGTTTATATTCACTATAGTAAATTTCCTTGCATCCAGTAGGAAGTTATAAAAACTTTATCCACACTACGACAACTTTAGTTCGATTCAAAATTAAAAAGAATATTTTTTTTTACGGAGTACGATCGAAGCTTAATCTCGCCCATTCAAATGAAGTTTTGAATATAGAGCACTTTTTATGCAATGTGAAAGTATCTAATAAAGAAAGATTGCTAGGTTTAATACAAACACTACATAACTTAACATCTGTTAAGTTATGTAGTATTTCAGAGGAAACCTAGTGTGAAGACACTCCGTTCCGCGCTTTCCGCCGAATTTTGGACGCATAGCGTGTTAGGTGGCGGTACTTAACGCCGTGCTTTACCTCAACAGCACGCGAAGAAAATGGAAATATTAAATATTTCCACTCCTCGAATGGGAATCGAACCCACAACCAGTCGCTTCACAGTCGCACTTTGTGCCTCTGCGCCACGACTGGCCCAACTTGTTAGTAAAACTTGAAGTGACTTGTTTAGTAAAACCCAATTAGTTTTATTGCATTTTCATATAATTTATACCAACGTAAATAACTCTATGCATTAAGAATAACGATTGATGTATTAGGTATTTCCCAGAGTCTTGCTAATGACTGTACTTTACCATTTTTGTTTAATATATTTATCCAAGTTACACATGTCACATGTATAAGAACATATTTTACCAATATATAATTATCGTACATTAAAGTTATCATGTTCAAATGATGTTTTACTAAAAGTGATATACATATATAGATTATAAATCCACTTGTAAGTGGGGATTAAGAGGGCCTCCTTTTAATATTACCTATATTAAGAACATAAGAACCGTTTAGTTTGATTAAAGAAAGTGCGTCTCGTCTCGTCGTCTCATAAAGTACTTTGGCGGAAAGTAGAAATTACAGTTATCATCAGGTCCCTAGAAATCCAGAAAAAAAATCGCGATCTTTCTTCTTACCAAAGCATAGCACAAAGAATCGGAATCGAACCTACAATTACCCGTTCCGCATTTATAGTGAAACGCGCCACTGCGCACAGACGACCTCGACAGCAAAATGCAGAATTCACAAATGCTCTACAATATAGTCCAAAATCGGCAACAACAATGACAAGCTGTAATGTCATTTATAAAGATGACCGCTTTAAATGGTGAGTCACTCGGTTTGTCGTGTCTTTGACTTCGTGAATGAACTCAATGCAAAAACCAATGTGGGCTCAACCTCGAATAAAGATAATAGCAAACCTGCTTCATATAAATAATCTTAGTCTTTGAATACTGCTGATTATATTATTATTTTGAATTTTAATGTATCCTCCTCCTACTTGTGCTGATCGACAGCAGTAATAATTTACGTGTGTATGTGCATATATATTTTATTTGAATTACTATAATAGCATAAAGCACACGTCATTTTTGTAATGATGTTAACATAAACAGAATGGTTAACTCGATTTGAAAATAAATATTACTGCATAAATATATACTGTATTCACATAAATCTATACTATAATAAAACTATCATATATTGAAGCTACGTATAAAATATTGAGCTCAACAATGTTATGCAATAATAAATTCTACTAAAATTTGCAGTTCTTTTGCTTTAATAATCTACCATAAATAATATATTAAATCGAATGAAAATTGGGAGATAAAATAATTTATTACACTGAGTGGCATGCACAGAGTATGTCGCTTCAAGGCACGTGCTAGTTTCATTTTCCACGTTGTAATCACGAGACGAGACTCACCAAGTCACCAGTAGTAAGCATTAAGACATCGTTATGATAAAAACCGATTTGCAAAAGGCACGTAATATCGTGTAAACAGGTTCAAATATATTGTGTTTAAAGAATCGTATTGGATGTTTTTATATAAAAAAAACATTGAATATTTTGAATATAATGACTCATTCGTAATGTCTAACTTCATGTCAAATCAGCGAGATAGATAATAAAACTTATTATTTATTAATTTCTATTAGTATTTCTTTCACAATTTAAAATACTAAGTCGTTAGAATTCAGCGGTGTGGTTCCAGTGTTTGTTTTCATACTTATCGTCGTTATATTTGTTAATGATAAGTGATAAATGAAGACACTCCTAAATCCGGTAACAAAGTTATTTACTTAAGTATTTCATAACTAGTTACTATTAAAGCCCATTAAGCATTCAAAGACTGACGAATCCTCGATATATTATTAGAATGATTCTACCAATTCTCATCTGAATACGAATATGCATAATAACCAATAGGAATGTACCGCAAGTCGCAACCCACTGACAAGAACAAGTTTGGTAACATTACACCTGTTTACCCATTCACTGAGAGAACACTAGTGAATAGAAAACACGGAATTTAGCGAATCGATTGTTAAAGAAATAGACAATTTTGAACAACAAAACCGTGTCGTAAGCCTTTGTTATTTGCAAGATATCGAAACACATTGGAAGAATCAAACTGTCGAGAAACCAAAAAAAATATTAAAATGAATCGTAGACCGGTTAATTTGCTAAAGTAATTAGAAAGTAACAAACGAAGTAAAGACCGTGTAAAAAATTATAGATAGGTATATTTTAATAATTTTAAGCAAAAACTGGATGTCCTTATTGATTGAGGGTTTTTGGTTAAGTTGTACTCGTACACGGTGACATTGATAAGCGGGTCAATGTCAGCGGAGGATATGTGTACAGGGAAATCAACGTCGCAAAAGGTATAAGTGAAAACAAAATGACGGAAACGCGCGTCGCCGTGAATTACAATTGAGCTGGAGAATTTATGGTCATTTGGAAAATCCGGTTCACAATCACATTTTATGTTTCTTTATGTGGTGTTGTAAAATCGACGTACCACAATAGGGAACCGATGGTAGACACGGTGTTTGTGGGTTCATATGCCAATTTATATGTCAGGGTTCATATTCATAATATAAGTGTTCCCGGTCTGCTTAACCAAAAAGGACATTTTACCTTATCGCTTAATATTTCATATATAAAATGGATGAGAATTGGTGAATATGTCGGTACGTCATTAGATTTTCACTGCTCACCACGCAAAATGCGAAGGTTGTAAATGAAAAAAAAATGTATTTTAGCTACTCTGATGCAATTGTCTGGTTTATCAGCCTTTGAGAAACCACAAGTGGTTTCTTTTATGCCTATTATTATATTACTTTTATGCTTGTTTCCTTTGGCAAACGAGCATAAAAGTAATCTCGCCAATAAATTGAAGAGAACATAATGCATTCCAGAATAACAATATCAGCACACATAAACTTGAACCTGATGGTTTTGGCTGAAAATAAATTCTGACATTTCGTACGTCACGTGGTGCTTTACAGTAATATATTTAGATGTTACATAAATAAATTACATACAAAATACGTCAATAACTGTGAAATATTGTTTGTTAATCTTAGATTTATCACGTTTACTCATGTTCGGAAAACATTCATAGAAGATAGAAGATATATGGTAAAACTAACCTTCTTGTAGAGCTTGATCCATGTGAGGTCGCCCTTAGAGTCAGTGTACTGGAGGCCAAAGAACCAGACCTCGCGGAGGCCGATGGTCTTTACCACTTGGTCGAAGAGCTGTTTGCCGGTGGTCGTCTGCTGGATCGCGAACTCCAACTCCGCGTCCATCGTCGTCACCCGGACATTCATCTAAAAAAATATTTATAATTAATTTAATACATTTTCATATTGCAAAGTTTTCCTGTAATATATTACATGTATTTCTTGCGGGAAATCTTAAACACATGGGGGTTTCAAAAATAACTTTCAATGATTTATTTAAGTGGATTGGAAGAAAGCGCACTTTTATACAAGCGAAAAAAAAAACAAAAAGTAACAAAAATTAAAGTGCATGCACAGCATCTACAGGGAAAAAATAAAACTTTTTAAAACTGGGATACTATCTCAGAAAATTAACCAGACATATATGAAGTCAATAACAAATAAAAATAAAATGATTTTTTCTGTACTAAACAAGCAATGGCCAATTTCCATTACCTAGTTTAAAGAGCTTAAAAAATATCATAAATTAGAATTTTCGTAAATAATAAATTATAAAGATATAAGGTAACACTTTATTTAAGTGAATATGTATATTTACAATGCCATGTAGATAGACTATTACATATAGCGTACACATCTAATTACATAAACAGACATATTTTTTCCTGAAGACAGCGGTCAAATTATTAAAATAATTATTTTTACCCATGACGTTTACAATATGAGCAATATTTTACCATAATGTACTACTCTGTTAGTACATTTGTAGACGTTAATAGAAAATAATAATCATTACATTAAATTATAAAATTAATTAAATAAAAAATAAATTAAGGCTAAAATAAGAATTAAAAAATGTGAAATACTAGTTGAACAAAACACATAAATAAAAATGAAAATATCGTACCGATTTCGATAAAAAGTGGCTTTTATTTTATTAAATTAGTTATAATAGAATACATAAAAAACAGCAATTTTTTTGCTAAACGCTAATAGACCAGTTAATTATGAATACGTATCTAAGAATACGACCTAATTACATAAAATTAAACACTTTTTTGCATTTAGTATTAAACCTATTCATATTTACATTCATTTGACTTACTCGTAGGGAAAGTATGACGAAAATAGATTCAGATGCATTTGTTAGTGTCTATATTTACGCGATGTTTTGAGCCGGTGCCAAACGGATGTGATCTTCCGGGGCGATTATGTCATCCATATTTACAAGCTACGCCCCCAAACACAAGAAAGATGTACGTGAATTAGTAGGCGATTAGTGGTTGTTTGTGAAATTTCTACGTACTCTTTATGCTCATTGCCTATATTTCACTTGATAAAAATTAGAAGTTTTGGATGAATTAAATTAAGTATTAACATTGTGGCCAGTCGTGGCCCAGTGGCACAAGCGTGTGACCGTAAACGACTGGTTGTGGGTTCGATTCCCACTCGAGGAGTGGAAATATTTAATATATCCATTTTCTTCGCTCTGGTGTCGAGGTAACGCGCGACGTTAAGTTCCGCCACTTAACACTCAATGCGGAGTATCTTAGTACTAGGTTCCCTCTGCCTACCCTGCTGTGTGCGGGATACAGCGTGAAACTAAATAAAAAAAAAAAAAATCAATGCATAATCAACAAAATTCAAAATATCTTTATTCAGATAGACTTTTGTATCGTCAAATGTACATAAAGCTACCGCCGACTCGGAAGGCAGTTTTCCTTTTTTCATCGCGAATTATTATTCAAAAATGTATTGAATTTTAAAAACCATACTTGAATTCAAGATTCCAATGAAATACTTTGGAACACATTCATTTTACAAGAAAGTCATAATACAAGGACTGTGCCAGCGGGTGGAAAGTTTTATAGCAAGTTAACAGTTCTTCTCTGATAAATATTCTATACTTTAAGATAAGTGTCACGTAATTTGTTCTCTTTGTCACTAAGTAGCATCTTGATGACGCGTGCTCTACATTATTAAAATAGCAGCCGTTTCTTTTTGGCAATATTTCGAAATAAAAAAACAAATATATTACGTAATACATTGGCATAATAATATATGGCTTAATAATAGACATATATCTCAATTTTCATGTTTAGAGATCAAATTGTCAAAATCTGCAAGGAGTTTTACAATTCGACCACTAAGATCTTCGTTCGCTCAACTATATTTACTACTACAACGGATACTAAAGTTAAAAAATAAGATTCACTTTTAAAGGCCAAGTACATATTATTTTAAAAGAGGAAAATTCTAAAAATAGAACATATATTAGTAATGCTGTGCGTAAGTTTGTTCGCGACATTTTATCTTATCGTATTTGGCAGACTCCAGCATAATGTTACCTGTTTCGGATACTGAATTACCTAATAACTAGAGGTTCACCTTGTTCTGAATGATAACTGATCTCGGCTATGAATATATAGAAATAGACATGATTTAAATAAATATGTACTCTAAAACAATAATTGTAATTAGGCTACAATAGAATTTGTGTGCTATAATTCAAATATTTAATATATTTTAAACTTCTTTCATATGCTTATTATCCAGCTTGACGCTTTATGTTGAATGGTAGGTTAGGTAGACAGAACTTAGTGTCGTTATCATGATACTTAATATCTTAGTCAGTAATTATATCTACCTAAATATATACAAAAAACTAAACAGAAAACTGAGTATCACCCTGTTTTCTATTTTCTATTTGATCTTATACTTTTAAAATGTTTACTTTTCAAAATGTAGATTGTACCAAATAACTGTGTAAAATTGTACTAAAATGTTATTTATGAATCTCCAACATATTGATTTATAGCAGAATTTCACTACATATAGGTAATACACAAGTACGTATGTGTACTAGATGTACTGAATTTCTCTTCAATTGTTACATTTTATTTGTCATATTACAAAAAGTCATAAAATGCATCAGACTCTAGAATAATGGTGACTGTTTCAAGTTCCAAGTAGTACTTTATCATGTGATCGTAAATCTATGAACAATGGTCTCGTGTGCGATATTATCGGTGGTTGGTAACAATGTATGTGTTTGCTATTGAATGGCGACGAGGTCGGAGATGAGCCTTGATTCCGCCCTTATTGCTACGACTTGCAGCCCGTATCATCATTATTGGAAATTTAAATTAATCATTTATCATTTATATTCTATACAAATTATAAATAGATTTGGTGCAAGATGTAATAATAAATATAATTTTAGCCCGAAATGTGTTATGATTAAGAGATTGATTGTAAAACGTCTTATAACAAAGCTATTTCACGTTTTTACGTGTCTACGCACAACGATAGAGCAGAGAGTAGCTAGTATCAAGGTACTTCGTACTCATTTCGCCCTAATCCAAGACATAATTTATATATATTAATTCTCCCGAGTGGGAATTGAATTCAAAATCATCAATCCAAAGTCATAGGCGGTCACACTTCGCCAAGATGGCTAAAACTCTAAAGCAAATGAGAATTGATATAAACGAGTATTATTAAAGCAAACAACGTCTCCATATTTTAGTATAATGAAGGTAGACAGAATATAATACAAAAAAAAACTGCAAGTTCAAAAAAGTATGTACAGTGCATATTTCATGTATTACCGCGATAACAAGGTTTAATGAGTATAAAACAATTTAAGGCGTTCATTCTGAATCATCTTAATTAAAAACATCTAAAAGCAGAGTTAACAGGGCAGTTGATCTTGAGCGCGATGAATCAGCGTCGTTTAAGCAAGCGGGAGATAAGCGACAATCTGGGACTTATCAGAGTAAACGGCGGATGTTTATGGAAGACAAGGCAATTTGTTATACCTGCACCTGAGAGATACAGTGAAGTAAAATTTTAATTTTTTTTGCAGCTTCACACTTTTACGTTTTTCCTTGAAGTTTTACTAGAGAGTGTCTATTGTCTAGACATTCCGTTCTAGACGTTTTATAATTTATTTGATCCTAATTAGAACCATAAAATACTACATGTGTTCATCCAACTGACCTTTGCTTAACTAAGACTTTCTTATAGTCAAAGTCACAGTTAAATAATTTTATTCAAAATAAGAAGTTACAATCTTCATTTTTTGAACGTCAAATAGTTTACCACCGGGTTCACCAAATTTAATGCCTCAGACCTGAGAAGAACCGGCGCAAGAAACTCAGCGGGACTTCTTTCTTGTAAGATATAGCATGAGTTTATTCTAGACAAAGTGAAGCCCTAACCGTATTTTAATAATCGTGCCATAAGAATTTTGTTTTATGATTTTAAAATGCATAAATTATATAAGGGTATAACATAGATCGCTTTTCTTCAGGTGTTAACCGCAAAATTGTTAGATACCTATATATATATCTTGTAAGTTGCATAAGAGAGGAAATAAAGCATTTATTTAATAAAGTTTTAAGTGAAGACCATTTTGAAAAGAATCGTTATTTCTTCTGTTCAAGCATTCATACTTATGTTTACATTCAAGTGTTAGAGACATACCTAATTTAATTATCAAAAGGCAGCGAAAGTTTTTTTATTAATATTAATTACGATGAATAATTTATAATGCATAGACAATACGCATACAAAAATAAGTTAAGTAAACATATTTCCTTTTTTACTTTAGAAATACTAATCTTAATAAAAACAAAAAAGTACACACATTCCTATATCAATGTCACCTTAGAAGTAAATCTTTTGAGCATCAAAATAAAACAATAACTACAATCCATACTTACATTATAAATGCGAATGTCTGTGTGTTTGTCTGTCACGCTTTCACGGTTAACCTACTGGTCCGATTTGGATGAAATTTAGAATTAAAGTAGTAAAACTGACTGGGGCTATTAATTTTTCAAAAATCAACCACTAACGTGTTGAAATAGGGGATGAAAGTTTATATGAAAAATCTACACCGCGTGACCGATTGTAATGATTTTTTGCATATATATAGTGGATAATCAAAGGTTAAACTTAGGCTACTTTATTTTTCAAAAATCCACCACGGAAGGTTGCAATCTACCGAAACAGCCACACACAGCCACAACAGAGCGGGCCGCTAGTATGATATATACAAGATTTGCTAGATAAGTAATTAAATAACAATTGATCACAATCATCTCACTGACGACTTATTACAGATGACTTACTTAAATACACAATCTGCACTTACCACGTCCACATTTGCACTATTATTATTAGTTTTAGCCAATTTCTCCTTAGATTTGTGTTTTCTTCGAAATAGAAACTCAATCAACCTCATTATTTAATGTGGGCTAATTGTAAAATGGCTAATTAAAATTCACGTTGATTAGAGAAGACGTGTACAGTCTAGAAGCCTTGGTACAAATGTGTTATCATGGCATCCTACTTTCGTGACTCAAAGTAGTCAAAGCTATAAGCAAGCCGATCGCGAATAAACATCAAGTAATTTACAATATAAGTTGTTACGAACATCGTCAGCGTGTTTGAGGAGTGCATATAGCGAGTCTCTACAAACAATTAAGATATAGCGATGACATCACTGCTTACTTGCTCCGATGCATGACACACATTTTCTTATAAAATGTGGCCAGTCGTGGCCCAGTGGCACAAGTGTGTGACTGTAAACGACTGGTTGTGGGTTGGATTCCCACTCGAGGAGTGGAAATATTTAATAATTCCCTTTTCTTCGCTCTGGTGTCGAGGTAAAGCGCGGCGTTAAGTTCCGCAATTCCTCCGAATTCGGCGGAAAGTGGGGAGCGGAAAAAAGCGTGGAATTAAAGTAAAAAATATATAATATAACTAAATTATTCCAGTACCTAATAAATTAAGGAAAAAATAGCTCAATCGAACTTAAATATTATTTTTTTCTTAAATTCCAAACCATTTAAAATTCAAGATATTTTTTTCTTATATTTCATTTACATTTGGTTGTGTAACTTTAAAATTTACAATTTACATAATAATTATACCTATATAACTAGTTATTTTATTACACCATGCAACATTATATACACCAAGCATTCAACGTCGTCGTGACGTAACATTGAAGTGACTGACCGTTCACGCTGGATGGTTATGGGTTCGATTCCTATATTAAATGATAAGTAAGCATTTACTCTATTTTTAAAATGTTCGTTCTAACAATGACTTGAGGAATTTTGCATTTTCTGACGAGACAACATAATAAATCCTTTTTACATGAATAAGTAATTATGACACACAAAACATACCCAAAAAACGTTTTTTTTTTAATTATTGTTATTCTCTATTACTTAGCAAGTCGATCACTCGATATTAAAATAATTTCTTATATCAAGGTTAACGGAAAAAATAATTGTTAATTAAACTTTGATTAATTTCGTCAAATATGTGTAAGTTCATTAATATTTGTTCACGTGTTGAAATAAGCTAATAACGTAGTATTTCTTTATCAATTATCGTATAATTATAAAACATAATCAATTGATACTTTTTAACATTTTTAAAGTATTATTCCACACTAAGGAAAATTGAAAAAGACATTTAAAGAAAACGTATAAAAATTTGAACGCAGCGGGATTCTAACCCGCGCCTCCTGATACCGTCCAGGCGCTCTCACCACTGAGCCATGCGTTCTACTACACGCTGCGTCGAAATTCTTAAACGCCTTATTACAAGTTATTTTTGTTGTTAGCTCGAATCCCGCTGCGTTCAAATTTTTATACGTTTTCTTTATAATCAATCGATGCCAGACACACTAGTATTGATAAGGAACTAATTCGGCAATGTATAATATAGATAGTGCGTATTACTACGGCAATAATAATCTTAATTTAGTTTTGTAATAGATATAATAAAAAAATATTTATATTATATTTAAAAGTAGTCAACCTCGACGTTTTTACGAGTTTTTCTTAAACCATGGCTTTTTAATATAATTCGTAAAAAACATTGGCATACGACTTTAAAAACGGAATTTTCCTTTTACTTTTATTTTATTTTTGAATTCTGTTTAATAAGGACGTAACGTTTAGACCTTTCAGCTATATGACCACGTAGTAGTGGCAGTCAGAGAGAACCTAATGTTGTGTTGAATAGCGGAGCTACTTAAAGAAGACTATGTGCAGCGTTGACGCTGACGCGCTTTGTCGTATTAACCAGAACGGAGTAAGAATCGAACCCACACTCAATCACGATTACATTCAGGCGCTGTCCCACTGCGCCACAGTAAACTGACCTGTACCTTTATTAAACCTCAAACGGTAATTATTATCACGCTATTAAGGTTATAGTATTTATATAACATTTATACAATAACTGTCGTATAGCGTTTATATAATATTTTTTGAAACGATTTTCCTATTTTTGAAACGAAATATAGTTTTTTATAACAGAAGAAAAATAAAATACGGTACTGTCGTCCAATAAAGAAACGTACATAATGATAAATTACCGACCATGAAAATAACAACGATTTTCCACGGGTATTACTGCAAATGAGTCTCCGCGCCACTCGCAAAGGAAGTGACGACGAGATTGCAGTGTTCATTTTCTAGAATAAACCATTGCATTTTCAATAAAATCAACTAAAATGGTTTTCTTGTGGAAAACTACCCTATGAGAGGCAGGGGGAGACCTCGGTTGACCTTCGAAAACACAGTATCGACGATATTGAAGGAAGGTCACGTAAAAAACATGAGGACCCCCGGAGGGCGTGTATGAAGACGTTGATGACAGTGGACAGAGTAGCGTTCGGCGCTCCGTTCTCTCTGACTAGCAAGGGATACAGCGTGAAGCTAAAAAAAAAACTACCCAAATTTAATGGTTTTCGGAATGCATGTGGGCACAACGGATATGCAAGCTGGTTGTAATAGGCGCGAGGCGTTCCACATTCCCGACAGGTGAATAAGCAGGTGCTACTGTCATATGTTTGACAAAATTGAAATAAAACATCCCACTCCCTTCCATTCTTTAATATAAAACTTTTAAAATTATATCCTCTCTCTGGATAGCGACTACACGTGGTTGCGGATTCGATTCCTACTTGTAGAAATGATTAATTTCGCTTGATCTGGTACCTAAGATAAAGCGCGGTGTTAAGTTCCGCGATTTCGGGCGACAATGGAAAATAAAGTGACTTGACACTCTGTTCTCTCTAACGGCCCTGCTATGCAGGACAAAGCGTTCGGCTGCAATATCCTATTATTATTAATAAGGTCAAGAAAATATAATTAATTAATTAATTTTAATACAAAACAATAACACATTAATGGATACCAATAAGAAGCTAGGATATCTAGCGCTCAAGATATCGAAGAAGTGTAAGTGAAACGATGTGAGACGTTATGGCCACGAAGCATATCGACCATCAAATTAATTTTCAAGTACAACAAGTAATGAATGGGATGCGCTAACCTGCTTTGCAACGAACGTGGGTAATCAAACGATATAATGACGTTGTTTGTGTCAGTAAATAAGGTATAATATATTTAAAATTTTAGAATAATTACTTACAACCTAAAGTACGTAAGCATTTAGAAAAAAACTGTTTTTAATTATTTAATACGAAAAAAACGAATATTAATACGAAAAAAAAATTAAAAAAAAAAATCTTATATTTGTTTTTTTTTAATAATGCATCCGGTACATTCGGCGATTAAACAGAGAGTAGTACAGTAATACGTTACTCCGTAGTTGAATCGATTTCTAGTGATATATTTTCCGTAATAAAATTGATTTCTTCAACCAAATCAATATATTATATCCTAAACTAACTAGCTGCAGAAAGAATTTTAGTAATTTAAAACATATTTAAATTTAAAAATAATATAAAATATATACTAGAAGAACGAATAAAAAAAGCTATTATATATTTCTATGGCCAATTTATTTAAAATCGCTTGAACGCATGCAATCCTTCAACCGTCGACGTATGTACTCTATAGTGAGTTACTTAGCCGCGGTTCGCTTGGCAACTGCAGATGATAATTAAAGTAAACGAAAGCTGGTGTTTGTATCGCCAATAATTGCATTACCGATTAGATAATTTACTTTCATACTGAAGATGTCGTGGTATTCTTTTAATAATGTAATTTACTAATTGGGGCCAGTCGTGGCGCAGTGGCATCAAGGTGTGAGTG
Source organism: Dryas iulia moderata (assembly GCA_019049465.1). Taxonomy (NCBI): domain Eukaryota; kingdom Metazoa; phylum Arthropoda; class Insecta; order Lepidoptera; family Nymphalidae; genus Dryas; species Dryas iulia. The sequence goes on along the minus strand of CM032424.1, from coordinate 15,384,202 downwards.
CAAACGACTGGTTGTGGGTTCGATTCCCACTTGAAAAGTGGAAATATTTATTATTTCTATTTCCTTCGCTCTGGTATCAGAGGCAAAGCGCGGCGTTAAGTTCCGTCACTTGACACGCAATGCCTCCAAATTCGGCGGAAAGTGGGAAACACTACACTAGGTTCCCTCTGCCTATCCTGCTGTGTGCGAAAAACAGCGTGAAGCTCAAAGAAATTACTAATTTTGTGTCTTCTCAGTAGAGTGGATAGGTATTGTTTCTATAATATTATGTTACGAGTATTAGCGAGGTACTGAAGTTCAAGGTTAGTGACGAAATCATACACAGGCAAAGGCTTTAGTTTAAATTTAAAATAAAATGTTTTCATATTTTTGTGTTAAAAATTACAAATGTTCATAAGCTAAGCGCATAAGCAATTATATATCAGGTACGAATCAAAGGTTAAATAAAGTAACATTGTTTCTATTTTAACAGATCTCTGTATTTATGAGACAGCAAAATAACTCGTAATTATAGAGGAAAAATCATAAATCGTCTTGATGATATAAATCTGGGAAATACACTTCAAAATCTAATTGATTTTATAATGTTGTTACAAACTCTGATGGACGAGTATTGACGTAGCGGTAAAATGAAATGAAGAGTAGTCTGGGTCGACTCCCTCGAACAATTGTAGGATAATGTTATCTGTATCGTTAATTTTATGTTAAAACCGTAAACAAAAAACTTGTAAGTGATACTAAGGAAACGAATAAAAAAATCTCAAAAATAAGAATCACGTAAACTAAGCGAGATATTTTTCTTAAATATTTTACATTATTGTCAGACCTTGAACATGAGGAAGATGATCACATCATTCCCACGACATATTGAAAAAAAAAAACTTATTTGTACCTTTATAACACGAACTTTTTCTATATAGTTCATTTAACATAATGTCATGTACCTATAATCCACACATATTCTAAAAACTATTTAGTTATGTAGAAGTTATTGTAGAAGTATATTGATGATATCATTTTTTAAAAAAAAGCCTTCTAACTTACAACCAAAATAAATTTTACTAATCTATCCATAGTATAATAAATCTTTAGAAAACATATAGAACAAAAATTTTTAGACGATTTAAGCCAATTATATTCTATTATATATAACAATTAACAGGTATTTATGATATTAAAGTTGAATGAGAATTACAATTCTATCACAGATTATAATCACGTCTAAGGTGTACAAGGCTGTTGTGAGATTAATTTAGTTACAATGGAGTAGAAACACGCATAAGTAGGTTTTTGCTTTTGTTTTTGTCAAGTGAGACGATCTTTAAACGAGGAAGATCCTTGAAGAATCTATGAGTTGAGGTTCATTGTGGTACTACTGGCGTCATACAGTTTTACTTGTTCACAAAAATGTTATGTAAAATTAGGACAGGAAAATTTGTTAAGATGCGCCTAACTTTGTTTCAATGATTTTTTATTTGAAACCTACTCGGGGGAATATTTTAGTTAGATTGGCATTAATTTCTTGAACTGCATATATAGAACCGCATTAGCTTTTATTAACTCCATAGAGAGGATGGCATTTAGATAAAGCGTAAGTGAAGGCATAAGGCTCTGGTGCTTTCAATAATTCCGTTTGGATGAACATGTGAAGAAAAGGACTCCTATTTTTCTCGTATCTGTCTGCTTACACGTATCTAAACCAGCACAGGTAGTTTACACATCGGTTCAAGGTATTTGTAGATAATGTAAAAATGCTTGTCAGCAATCGTACACACTACAACGAGGCAATGAAATATTAAAAACGATTAGATAACAATTATAATGGTTTACGGCATTCATAATATAGGTATGTAACAAATTCCTTTTGCAACGATAACGATGTCGGACGTAATTATACCTGTAAAATTGAGGCCTCAATGTTTATTATAATATGTTCGTATGTTGTAGGCTCATTCAAAAAGAAAAATAATATAAATTAATGAAATTAATGGGAAAATTTTATAAGCTTGCTAATTTAAACTTTAGGAATCTTATCCAAATTAAGCTATAGTTATGATGTGTGTTCATATAACACATCCAACAAATGAAATCGAGAGCGAGGGCGCTTTTGCGAAACAGGAAACCTTTTGTCCCTTTTCGTCCGGCGGCCACGATAGGGACGGGGAGAAAAAGACGGTTAAAACCGTTTGGGGCAAAATAAATAATAAAATCTTAACCGCCTCAACTTGTATGACGTCGTGATGACATCAGCGTTACTTGTGAATTGAGTCTACATACACATACATACATCGTATTGGAAATATGACATTCGTACTGTTGCTAGGTAATCATTTATAAGGCCAAAGCAAAAACTGCACGCTAATATAAAACTTTTTAATGATCGATCACGTAACTTTGCTCATTCCTATTCAAATTCTTGATTACTTCTACAGTGGCTTAGATTTGATTTTTCTCAGAAATTTCAAGTAGGTATGTATTATATAATTGAGGTCAAAAGTATACAATTCATGGCATTGTCCTTTATAAGTTATATAATTGGTACCTGTTTGCCGCCGGCGACCATTTTGCTGGTTTTGATGTAACACAGGTACAAAAGTCACGGTCACACACACACAGTACAGGATATTGTATATGAGGTAATCCGAAGCCGCGTCTGCCGGACGCGGCGGTAGAGTTTGAACTGAACGGTCGAGATGCGCCTGCGCAGGACGAAGGCTTACCTGATATTGAAATAGCACACCCTCACGCGAATAGAGCCTTTATATTGGCCATTTATACTGGTTATTATACTATAAAACATTATCGAGTCGCGTAAAGTATTAATTATATATTGAAGTACATCGAACGCTCTGTGCAATTCGCATTTTGCAGCGAAACAGGTAGCTTTCGGTGTATTCTTAGCAATGCTATGGGCGACAGCCTACGGTTTTTTCTTTCTCACTGCCAAATGGAATCGTGATTCAATCAATGACTAAATGGAGTTAGTTTATTTTGTATGTATGAAGTTTGCAGCAAAGGCTCCATTAAATATGCAATTTTTATTTCAATTTACTTTATAATATTTAATTAAACATTTGCACATAAGAAATGAATAAAATATATTCTAAAATTTGACAAATACATTTCAGACAGTATAGAAAATATATCAAACATTTCTCATGGGACATGAATTCGTAGATCAGTGTAAATTATTCACGAGTAATCGTTAACTTTGCTAATATTGCTAATATATCGTACGAAGAATTTATGAATAATAAGTACTGTCATACTTATTCATATTTTAATATTAAAAATATATCAATTTAACAAAAAATATATAGGTACGTAAAAACTACGTAGAAGGATAAATACCTTAGTAATTTACACTCTGTTTTGCAGGCTTTAAAGAGCGGGGGAGTTCATAAATCTGCTACTTGAAAGTTTATACTACTTGGATCACTTTACATTCTACACTTCACACTAGGTAGTGTCATTGACATGTATTAGAGGTGCTCAATAGCCAATTTATGCTATTTTTGCTTTTTTTGCTTGGAACCAAACCTCTTATTCAAAGTTTAATATACTTGCACAAAGAACAGAATTGTTTATTTAAAGTTTAAGTTTTCAGCCTTATAGATATATTTTTTATTCTCCATTTCCTGCTTGAATCGAAGACTTTGCGTATTGAATAGAACTCAACACAGCGCTCTGTCTTGTCACCAGAGGAGAGAAACGAAAATTATTTAATTATAATCATTTTCCATGGTGTAAATCGTATTCACAACCATCGCGCATATAATAAGATTGATACAAAATAACAGATAAAAGGGATATATTTCATTAAATTTGATCAAGAGTTATTAGATTCTAGGTTATATATCTCTAGGGATCTCTATCAGGACGAATAATAACAAAAATTAGACTTAAAAGAGCCCTATAAGGACAATTTTGAGTAGGTTTTTTAAGATGTAAATTCTATTATAACAAAATCAGGCGTAAGAAGTTGATTTTGAAATATGCTCTACAAATTAACAACCGAATACAGACCGAAAACAGTTCTAAATCAAAAAGCTTGAGAATAGCTTCGTGTTAGATAAAAATCTTAATATTAACGATAAATGTGAAACAGAGGAACGAACAGCCTTGTACCATCCAACAATAGACATAATTGGCCAAATGATTTAATTGGGATAAGTGCATCCGTCCTGCATTCAAATTTTCAGGTGACAGTAGTTAACTGTGAACGGCCGTATATTTTATACGGGAAATTCATATTATGATATTTTTTTTGAAAAAATCGGGTAACCATGCTGGAACCAAATTTGCTAACATACGAATATGTTTTTTTTTAGCTTTACACTCTATCCCGCACACAGTAGGGTAGGCAGAGGGAACCTAGTGTTAAGACACTCCGTTCCCCACTTTCCGCCGAATTCGGAGGCATTGCGTCTTAAGTGGCTGAACTTAACGCCGCGATTTACCTCGAAACCAGAGCGAAGAAAATGGAAATATTAAATATTTCCACTCCTCGAGTGGGAATCGAACCCACAACTAGTCATTTACAGTCACACGCTCGTGCCACTGGGCCACTACTGGCCACAATACGAATATTAGGCTCAATATTCTTATTATTTTAAGACAAAGGCAGAGATTTTTTAACTTCACGCTTTATCGCTAGAGGAATAGTCAAGAGAGAACGGAGTGCCAAACGCTAAGGTCTCTTCATACACGCCCTACGAGGGGTCCTTATTCTTTTACGTGACCTTCCTCAATTAGCAGTAGAGCATATCTATACTTCTTTTTCTTTCTTTATACATCTCTCTTTTGCTATATTTGAGACTTACATGTTTTCTTTAAATTAAAAGCTCAGAATCATTTCTCACTAGATTAATACAGCTCCGAATTTAATTATTAATCAAAATCAATTTCCGACTTGAATGTAGAGTCAAATGGAAGGAAGAGTCATATTTTATTAAGCAATTATTGTATCTATGTACTTTATAATAGTGTTCTATAACAGCGAGTGATGCAAAACAAGTTGACGATAATAAAGAGCAAATAAAACTGGAGTACATTACGAAATAAATTCGCTCGGTAGTAGTTTATGTGTCAAGTGTACAATGCAATAAATTGTAGTTATTGAATTTATGGCAATTTAACACGATGCTATTTAGGGCGCCATCGTGGCTCAATTGGGTTATAATTTTTCTTTCTTTTTTTTTTAGCTTTACACTCTATCCCGCACACAGTAGGGTAGGCAGAGGGAACCTAGTGTTAAGACACTCCGTTCCCCACTTTCCGCCGAATTCGGAGGCATTGCGTCTTAAGTGGCTGAACTTAACGCCGCGATTTACCTCGAAACCAGAGCGAAGAGAATGGAAATATTAAATATTTCCCCTCCTCGAGTGGGAATCGAACCCACAACTAGTCATTTACAGTCACGCGCTCGTGCCACTGGGCCACTACTGGCCACAATACGAATATTAGGCTCAATATTCTTATTATTTTAAGACAAAGGCAGAGATTTTTTAACTTCACGCTTTATCGCTAGAGGAATAGTCAAGAGAGAACGGGGGTGCCAAACGCTAAGGTCTCTTCATACTCTACGAGGGGTCCTTATTCTTTTACGTGACCTTCCTCAATTAGCAGTAGAGCATATCTATACTTCTAATTCTCTCTTTTGCTTCATTTGTGACTTACATGTTCTCTTAAATTGAAAGCTCAAGAATCATTTCTCACTAGATTAATACAGCTCCGAATTTAATTATTAATCAAAATCAATTTCCGACTTGAATGTAGAGTCAAATGGAAGGAAGAGTCATATTTTATTAAGCAATTATTGTATCTATGTACTTTATAATAGTGTTCTATAACAGCGAGTGATGCAAAACAAGTTGACGATAATAAAGAGCAAATAAAACTGGAGTACATTACGAAATAAATTCGCTCGGTAGTAGTTTATGTGTCAAGTGTACAATGCAATAAATTGTAGTTATTGAATTTATGGCAATTTAACACGATGCTATTTAGGGCGCCATCGTGGCTCAATTGGGTTATAATTTTTCTTTCTTATTTTTTTTGCTTCACGCTGTATTCCGCACACAGCAGGGTAGGCAGAGGGAACCTAGTGTTAAGACACTCCGTTCCCCACTTTCCGCCGAATTCGGAGGCTTGCGTGTTAAGTGGCGGAACTTAACGCCGCGCTTTACCTCGACACCAGAGCGAAGAAGACGAAGGGGTTATAATTGATTAGAATTTAGTTGCAAATTCAAACCCAACATTGTAATGTTTAAATTTATACTATTTTTCTGTATTTCCAGTAAGTAAGATATTTGTTTCTGTTATAACACGTGCACAGTCTTTGAGTAGTCAGAAAGTGGAGAAGAATGAAGAATATATCACATTATTTTCTCAGTTGAGACGAAATACGGAATATACGTAACTAATACATTAAAATAGATATTCATCGTTTCAAAACAACATCAATATACAAATTTAAATTTACTAACACCAAAGATGTTTACGAAAGTAAATAGAAACGTACGTAACGTTGTAATTCTTCCTATTTTCTATACGACTGTAGATATATAGACATACTTTAGTAGGTATAGTGTGCTATGGTGTCGGCGTACGGGTGCAGTGTCCACTAACTAGATAACGCGTGTCCTACTTTCTAGCTTCCTTCCTATGCGCTCGCATACTAAGAAAATACTGTGACATGTTCAATTAGTATCGAAAACGAATAACTCATTGCATTTTTTTAAATATTCTTCTTGCAACAACCGATAGAGATAATTTATTGATACGTACACACCCAGACTTTCTTCTATTGTGCAACAAAATATATATTTAAAAACAAATATTAACATATTTTAATTACTTTCGTCTCTCCGTTCTGATGTAAAGACAAAGTGCGGCGTTAAGTAATGTGCTGATTTCGGTAGTTCTCTCTGACTACCTTAGGCTTTATGGGAAAAAGAAGGAAGCTACTTTATTGCGAAATTTAATTCCATTTACTCAATCAGACATCTACACCGCCTTAACGTAATTATCTTCATATTTTTATTTGTATAAACAGTTTTAATCAAAATGCATCTCAAAATAATAGAAAACGTAAAAAAGTACGTCGTCAAATTTATAGCCCACTAACAACTTCACAATATGAATTCAAAGAACTATTAAATATCTAATTTCGTTTGAATTGTTAATGGATGGAAATAAATCTCAAGGCTTGACATGCAAATAAAATGCATACCCACAACCATGTGTACCTGCAACATAATGGCCCCTATAATATTTGCAATAGATGCCACAAATTGTTGTTTGTGAATTTTGAATATGTTCGAAGCTTTTGGGGGCATTCATTAATATTTTTTATAAAACGTGTTATATGTAAAAAACACATAAATAAATAAAAATAATTTAATATTTTAAAACAATTGCTAATAGATATAATATTTCAATTCAAAAATTTATTCATATCTAACAAAGACATTTAGAAAATATATAAAAATTTGGATTCGACCCTGCGCCTCCTGAATACTCCTGAAGCCTCCACGCAGGCTCAGTGGTAAGAGCGCCTGGACGGTATTGAGGAGGCGCGGATTCGAATCCCGCTGCCTTCAAATTTTTATACGTTTTCTAAATGTCTTTTTCAATTTTCGTAAGTGTGGAATAAGACTTTAAATTTTTTTTTAAATTATTCATATTTACTTCAAACTAAAAATATTACTTCAGCCAAGCAAAAATTTTACATAAAATCACACAATAAAACCAAACTCAAATCAATCATTGCATTTAGCAAACATAGCAAACTAAAAAAAAATAAAACCGAATTATTAAAATCAAAAAACAAAACAGAAAGTTGCAAAGCATGACTAACCAATACATCGTCCCCACTGGGAACTATGATTTTAGTAATATATTCAAGTATCTGAAAAATAAATATAGAGTGAGTACATAGGCATGTGAAAATATATTAATATAAGGTTATTTAAGAAGCTTAGAAAGCAAATAAACATAATAAATAAAATTTCAAAATTTAGTATAGAAGTAAAATAAGAATTTATGAAATCAGTAATATATCGAGGATATCCCTGGTTAGAAATATAAAATAATAATACTACTATTGCACCCTAAATATTTTAGAACTAATTAATACTAGTTTATATATGCCATTAAACTCTCTCCAGTATGAGATCATTCTCCTATAACACATTCTCTTGTTTGTATTAAAATGAAAAATAGTTACTTTATCAGCGGTTAACAACCTTATATCAGCTTGTTCAAAATAATTTATTTTAATTATACATAGATAAGCATTTTGTATTTTCCACAGTGAAATACCATAAATTAGTAAACTCACAAAAATATTTCCAATTAAATACATGTTTATCATTTTAATGTTACATAAAATAATCAGCCAAAGTGTTCCCTATATATTGAAAGTTTAAAATTTTAAATTTCTTGAATGAGTTCTTTTCTTTTCTTTTAATTATTAATTAGGAAATATCATTTTTAAAAGTAAATTGCATAACATGCTAAATTCATACTTAGCACTAATAATTAACAATACATTAAGTTAATTGCTCTACCAAATTATAATTTTTAATATATTATATCACTAAATAACTATGCATATATAAATTCCTTAGGCAAATCATACATTTTAAAAAAGATAAAAAATTTACTTTCATGTATAATATTTATGAAGCATATATTTTTACTTCTTTGTATGTTACAAAATATTGTTACTGTTATAAAAAAAATCTTATTCTGTTGTATTATTGTCTACTATTCAAATAAGAAAGAGCAATACAACATACATTCAATAGTTTCATATGCAGCTTGATCACATTTCAATAGTGAAATCAGTTAAAATATGCATCAATATTCTGATTGCATTTGCTTTAAAAACAAAAATTGTCAATAATACTTTTCTAAATAATAAATATTTTCTACTTACCGATTTAGGCATGTTTGCGGTTTAGGATCACAATCTGTAACGAGGAGCACTATATGAGACACATTATCAAGAAATCTGAATTAGGAAAGTGGTCGACAACTATCGTTAATCGGCTAAATTTTGTAAAGTATACAATGTTTTTATGAATTGTAAATATAGTTTTATTTTCATAAACTGTCTAGTTTCAAAGTTTTATTAAAAAATAGTTGTATAGGCGGCGACAGTAAATATGTAGTCACCGGCGGTGATTAACTTGCGGTAGAGTAAGATTAGGTCTCATGTTATAAATTTACAAAATAACAAATATGATCAATATAATACGATCTCCGACATAAAACTTACCCAATAAAAAGAAGAGTATCACCTAATAATCCACATAAGTAGCACAACACACATGAAGAAAGCACACACCCAAAAGAGCCACAAAAATATCACGATGTGATGTGACAAGTGACTGTGTGACGTGGTAAACAGTATTACCATCTATTAAATTATAAAATATACCATATTTAATATGTCAGTGTATGGCAATTATGAAATGTTGCAATAAATGATTGCCATACTGTAGTAAAAGGGAAAACATGGTCTGTATACATCATCATTTTCATCAAATCCCTAGAGATTCAAAATGATAATAATCACACAAAACATTTCTAAAAAAACAGTTTTTGTTACTAACTCCCGTTTAGCTTCTCTTACAAATTATATTTTCTAATACTCTAGTTTACACAGTAATATAGAATATAATTACATTGTTTTCATTTTATATACTTTAACAACAATATAAGCTATTGCAAAAAAATCACAATAACATAAATTACATTCTTTTATTTATGCTATATGATATATTTAGTCTATGTATATAAACAAAATAATTGACATAAGAATTTGACTTTTGGTTTTGAGTTTTGACAGCTTTATTCAAATCTTATTGTCCGCTGTCGGTTTGTGTTCGCGCTATGACTTATCAACTTTGCGACGTTATCAGATGTGGCGAATATAAATAATAGACACTTAGAGTATTTTTATACATTGTATTATATTATTTGTAGAAATATTTAAAAGAATGTCTATTAGAAAATTAAGTGTTAAAAATATAAATTAGGCCGTTAATGTAACAATTAAGTGATAAAACTCATACATGTATTGCTACCTCGGATTTTAACAAGATAAAAACTAATCTTTTCAAATTATTTAAATCACTATCACTACAACATATATAGAAAATAATGTCTACACCCTTACGTCGGTTATGTCATTGGGGTCCAATAGCGGTTTTAGGTAAGATTGAATACATAAAATAAAAAAAAAATCTCGTAACAAATTTATAAATATATTTTATATTAAATGAATATTACTTATATACAAAGACTGTTTTTCATATAATTTATTTTTACTTATAATTTTTATTAGGTATAATCAAATTAATAACATGGTCCATGATACATCTGATTGGAATGTGGTGGCCGCCTCACGAAAGCTTGCCAGCAGCTTTACACGCCGCAATATTTTTAGTGTTTGCTGCTTCTGCATTATATTTCTTCCTTCAAGCACTACTTGATGGACCTGGCTTTGTTCCTCGTGGATGGAAACCGGTAAGAGTTAAACTTATATTAATTATTTTATGAAAAAAATACATAGCTTAGTAATGTGTATGAAATGTTAAAGCAAAATAGTTTTGTTTTTAAATAGATCTGATAAACAGATGGAAATTAGATGTAAGGAAATCATAGTTTTAAGCCACAATATTAGTTTGATAAAGTATATTTACATAAAATGCAGTATAGACAGTGTATATTTACATTAACAAATACATAATCTTCCATCTTCATTGTTATAGTTAAAGTATATTTACATAAACACATCAGCCATATTCATTCTAGGAGAACAAGGTGTTCTTTTCACATTGAATATGCTATGTGCAATGTGGTGGACCTCCTTTCCACCCTTTGTCTCATTTACCAAAGAGGACAAATGATAATAATTCAATTATAATAATCCCACTGAGTGGAAATCAAACCCACATCAATGACAAATAATGTTAGAAGTGTTCTACACCACCATGATGGCCACAAGTTTTTTAAAATTTAGTAATTATTTTGATAATAATGTTTTTTAATTCAGTTATTATAGTGATATATTTTTAGTAATGACTTAGTTGTGTATAAATAATATCTATTTATATGTCAATTTATAATTAACATATATTATTTTGTTACAGGAAAATGAAGCTGATAAAGAATATTTACAATATTGTACAGTATGTGAAGGATTCAAAGCACCCAGATCACATCATTGTAGAAAATGTAAGATATTACTAATAACATAAGCTTATGAAGATATGATAAAATTAAGATTAAAATTAAGATTAAACCTTTGTACTGTCATTATCAAATCAATTTTAATTGATATAAAATCCTAATTACTGTTAAAACAAATTATAGATTAAACGAAAACATAAAATTAGACATATTTATTCCATAATAAAAAAAATATAAACATTGTTTACAGATAATTTAATTGATATATTTTTTAGTCCTTACAAAAAACAATATGTTTTTACATTCCAAATGTTTATGTGTACTTAGCAACTCCATTTATACATAGAACTGCAAATGTAAATTTATACTATATTAGCGACCCACTCTATTTCGATATATTGCAACATTCGGGGGTGCAGTTTTAAAAAATAAAGTAGCCTATGTTTAAGCTTAGATTATCAACTATATTTATGCTAAAATTCATTACAATTGGTCAAGCGGTTTAGATTTTTCTTACAAACTTTCGTCCCCTTTTTCAACCCTTTAGAGGTTGATTTTTGAAAAAATAATTAGCCTTTGTTAGTTATTTACTACTTTCATTCTAAATTTCATCCAAATTGGACTGGTAGATTAGCTGTGAAAGCGTGACAGACATACACACAGACTTTCGCAATTATAATATAAATATGGATTACCTCTTAACTTCAAATATTTTATTATTTTTTTTATAGATTATATTAATTAATTTTGTTTTACAATTTCAGGTGGTCACTGTGTAAAGAAAATGGACCACCATTGTCCGTGGATAAACTGTTGTGTGGGACATGCTAATCACAGCTCATTCACAATGTTCCTTATAGCTGCTGTGTTTGGATGCTTACATGCTTCCATTGTAAGAATATTTTCTTATATAAACAGTTACAATAAATTTCCTAAGAAACAATTTTTGTTTAATATTAATTATTAGGCATTTTATTAAACTAATTTGTCTATTTTCAATAATACACCTATACCTCGCTTTGCGTCGTTTCGTTTTGCGTTGTTTTCGAAGTTGCGTCGCTGCTTCATTTTTACTGATTTTCACTGTGCGTCGTTAGATTTTCGAAGTTGCGTTGTTTTGGATTCGAGTCTTAATTTTTTTTTAATTCTCTAATGAAGAACTATTGCAACTGGAATTGCATTTTGCTAATGAAGAAGATGACAGTGACCGTTTAATAGAAATCTCCAAAGAACAAAATTTAACCTCCAAACAAATTTCTAAAGTGATGTGTTTGATTGACGAAGCTATGGAGATTTTTTAAAAAATGATCCTAATAGCAGAAGGAAAAAAAGCTGTTCAACAAACATTGGACCAATTTTTTGTGAAAGAAAGCCGACCTACGACAACAGCCACTATGGACTCATCAGACAGTGATTAATTTTAATTAAACTTTCATAAATTAAATGAATATGTAGTTTATTTTGTTTAATTGAATACGTTTTTTTAGATTATTTTTGTTTGAAAAAAATTAATTTGTTCAATTTTATTTTTAAAAAGTAGTATTTTAGTAAGCCTGGAACCGATCTTCGATCATTAAATGGTTTGCTATAGAAAATCTATTTTCTCTTTGCGTCGTGTTTTGTTGGAATGTAACCCCAACGCAAAGCGATGTATGGGTGTAGTTTTTTTATATGAGATTCGTAAAATACTACTAAATTTGTTCGTAAAATAGAACAAATTATGTTATAATTAGTCAATTATAACATAATTTCTTATATTTATCAAAATAAACTTTATTATGCTTATATTATGTTTAGACTATAGATCTGTAATAAAATAGTACAAAAGACTGATCTATATATTTGTAGTCTATATGATGCATAGCAACAATCTGAATTTGAACTCATATCATTCACATGTAATAAGTAACACAGGTGATAAGTGACAAATAACACAACTCAATATAGTAATATTATCTATATATTATTATCCATATTTCCAGGTCCTCATAATCTGCCTGTACCATGCCATCAATAGAGTAAGGTACATTCACCACGGCACAGGTCAAGAGCCACTGATATACCTCACCCTCACCACCCTATTGACCACCCTGCTAGCAACGGGCATGGCTGTGGGAGTGGTGCTGGCTGTTGGCGCTTTGTTATATTTGCAGGTAATGGGTTCGATTTTCTTATTTTTTATTTTTTTATAGGCAGAAAGAAGCACTTTGTTCTAGATTGTGGCATAGTTTGGATATTATATTCACCATTGTGCACGTCGGGTTTAGAGCCTAAGATTCTGTTTCTGACCATATAAGAGAAATGTAAAAAACATATATTTACTTTTAACATTTTTAAAGTGTTATTCACACACTTAGGCCATGTGCCGCTACGCCTGAACAGTTTCAAAACGCGTGGGTTCGAATCCCGCTGAGTACAATTTTTTATAAGTTTTGTAAATATCTTTCAAAAACATTTATTATATTTTCTTCCATTGGAAGTTGAACTCGATACTTTAGTGGCTTTTTATTTTTATTACTGATTACATAAAGTAGTAAAATGAATGCAAGAAATGAAATAAATGTTTGTGGTGACTTGAATATGCTTTACTTTATATTGTCATGTAAGAAATTGTTTATCTTTTGAACTGTATAAGTGTTATATAGTTGTAAAATTTTTTTTTTTTTTTAGCTTCACGCTGTAGTGTTAAAACACTCCGTTCCCCACTTTCCGCCGAATTCGGAGGCATTGCGTGCCAAGTGGCGGAACTTAACACCGCGCTTTGCCTCGGTACCAGAGCAAAGAAAATGGAAATATTAAATATTTCCACTCCTCGAGTGGGAATCGAACCCACAACCAGTCGTTTGAAGTCACACACGTCTGTGCCACTGCGCCACGAATGGCCCCAATACGTACTAAATTAATGTAGATATTTTAATTTGTAACATTTTTGGCAGTTTTACGATGCACAAGCCAACTGCCTAAACATCCACATTGTGGAAATTTGCCCAGTAATTTTTATAGTTTCACATTACCTGAATGCTTGGCGCGAAGCCATCGTCAATAAATTATATTCTCAATTTGTTTTAATTTGGAGAGGAAAAGTAAATGATTTTTGTATCTTACTTCGACTGTCTGTCTGACTGTCAAGGTAAAACGCGGCGTTAAGTTCCGCCACTTAACACGCAAGCCTCCGAATTCGGCGGAAAGCGGGGAACGGAGTGTCTTAACACTAGGTTCCCTCTGCCTACCCTGCTGTGTGCGGGATACAGCGTGAAGCTGGAAAAAAATTCTTCGACTGTTATTATCAAGTTCAAAATATACATTTTAATAAAAAAATGCGTCACGTTTTGTGCTAAGAGTTATGTTCTACGTTTTTACGTAGCAGGGTAGGCAGAGGGAAAGCAGTAGGGAACCCCACTTTCCGCTGAATTCGGAGGGATTGTTAGGTGGCGAAACTTAACGCCGCGCTTTACCTCTGATACCAGAGCGAAGAAAATGGAAATATTAAATATTTCCACTCCCCGATTGGGAATCGAACCCACAACCAGTCGTTTACAGTCACACGTTCGTGCCACCGCGCCACGACTGGCCCCACGACTAGACACCAGAGCAGGGTAATGAAATAATCTTTCATATTTTTAAAACTTATTACGCACTTTCATATTTATGCCAGAAGTCACATACTTAGCTACAAAGTCGAACACTACGCTTTAGTTTACCAATATGTATAAAACAATATCGCCCACATTACATTGTACATAATTACATTAAAAACTACTCTAAAGAAGATAATAAAATGTTCATGTTGTTGTTCAATTAAACAAGCAAGGAGAACAGAGTGTCTCGACAATTACATACAATTGGAAAAAAAATACATTTAGACATTCAACGAAAATGTATTTGAATTTAATATAATGTTAATATTCAGCCTTAAACATTATTTCCAGATTCGTAGTATCCTACGTAACTGCACCACAATAGAAGATTGGATAATAGAAAAGGCACAGGGCCGGCGCAAGGAGGTCGGTCTGCCGCCCTTCAAGTTTCCTTACGACTTGGGCTGGAAGAAGAACGTCGTGTTTCTGTTCAGAGGACACAAGTACGACGGCATCAAGTGGCCTATTATTGATGGATGTGGCCAATATGATCTTACTGTGAGTATCTGATATTTATTTTTGTGTTCAAATTTGTAATATTTTTTGTATGTATTTCTAAACTGATGTAATAAAAAAAATGTTATCTTGTTACATTCAATTTTTGTGTAACTTGTATGAAATAAAAATACCAATAATATTTATTAAATTTTTGACAATGCTCTTTTTAAAATGGCAATGGGATTAATGGCAGGTAGAGACAGTCGGAAATCCTTTTGTTCCAAATTTTTAACTATTCCTTTTAATCACCCGGTCTGCCATACTGATACAAAAATTTAAGAATAACGTTCTACTATATTTGTTTTTCATGAAGGTGCTTAAGTTTGCCACTTTTATTATAGTCTTCAGCTATTGCCAGTATGGACTTGACCGTATTTTCCATATTGCAATGTAGGCAGTGAGATCTTTATATGACATATTTAAATCGTCCCGCTGAGTTTCTTGCGCCGGTTCTTCTCAGGTCTGAGGCATTAACTTTAGTGAACCGGTGGTAAATTGTTTGACGTTCAAAAAATGAAGCATGTAACTTCTTACTTTGAATAAAATTATTTGACTTTGACTTTGACATATTTAAATATTTATAATTGGATAATTGGGTGAACAGTAAAACTAGAACTTAAATTGAGTTGCTCTGAAAAGAGGTTTATTATATAAACCAATGTTTACACTTATACAATTTATACAATTTCTAACAACTAACCTGAAAAGAGAAACAACATTTAAAGCTATTGCTTTACCATTCGTAATTATTAAATATTAAAATATATTATTCTTTTTATTATAACGTATCACGTCAAAGTTTCATAGATTATAAATAAAAGTCATAATTCAAACTCAATGCTGAATGAAGTGTAACGCACTTCGTTTACATCTCCCCCGCCCCCCCAAAGTTAATCATCTAGTACTACTGGAATGAGTTTTGTAATATGGAAAAGATTTGACTGTAACTTTTTGTGATCCGTATTTACTTTGTAAATTGAATTGGATATTTTCTCTACAATTTGATATGGTCCAATTTTTAATTCATCCAATTTTTTTCGGTTTATCCGATTTCCGTTTTCAACATATACTAAATCTCCGACTTCTAACTCATAATGTCTTCTGTTTTTATCAAATCTTTGTTTGTTATAATTATGTGATTTTATACTATTTTCTAAGGCAATTTTTCGATCTCGTATTAGATGATGATTCTGTACTTTATTTTGTTTCAGTTCATTTGGTAGAATGTCCACATTTTTTCCCTGCAGTAAATATTTTGGGGAGAACCCTGTTATACTATGTTCAGTTTCGTTGTATCTTTCCGTGCATTCATGAGCAATAGTAGTCCAAGCGATCTTATTCCTTCTTTCATTAATTTTACAACGAATTTTATTAACCAATGTTTGGTTTAACCGTTCGTTTAATCCATTAGAAAATGGTGCGTTTACTGCAGTGAATACTATAGGTATACCTTCTTTTTCTAAAAAATATTTAAATTCCTTTGAGTTTATTCCCGGATATTGGTCTGATAGAATCAGGTCAATCTTATAATCTTGAGTTACTTTTTGGACTAGTTTTATAAAATCATTAGCATTCTGAGTTTTGGATGTCAAGATGTAGGCGTAACGAGTGAAGTGATCTACTAGAAGATGTAAATATACTTTGGTTGAACGCGCACCACCGAATCCGCCTATGGTATCTATAGACACTATTTCGAACGGATATGTGGCGGGTCCTAAGTGAGACATAAGTCCAAACTTGTAAGCTCCTCTCGATTTATTTTTTATACAGACATCACAGTTTTCGCATATTTTTTTTATGTTATCTAATAAATGTTTAGCTTGATAAAAGGGTTTTATTTTGTTTTCTACTTGTTGTCTTCCTAAGTGGCAGTAGTAGAGATGAACTTGTTTTATAATATGTTTACTGAACTCTTCGGTTAGTATAATTTTTTCATATTTTCTGTTTTTTTTATAATATGTATTATTTTTAAAGATAAGTTTGAAAAAGACATTTAAAGAAAACGTATAAAAATTTTTATACGTTTTCTTTAAATGTCTTTTTCAATTTTCCTAAGTGTGGAATAACACTTTAAAAATGTTTAAAAGTATTTAATAAACAGCATTCTCTCTTGCCAAATGATTGTTCGTAGAATAATCTTTGGGTAGCAGAAATTTGTAAAAATCTCTCTACAGAGATGCTAACAACATAAATAAGTTGTAATAAAGCGTATAAGAATTTCGACGCAGCGGCTAGTAGAACGCATGGCTCAGTGGTGAGAGCGCCTGAACGGTATTCAGGAGGCGCGGGTTCGAATCCCGCTGCGTTCAAATTTTTATACGTTTTCTTTAAATGTCTTTTTCAATTTTCCTAAGTGTGGAATAACACTTTAAAAATGTTTAAAAGTATTTAATAAACAGCATTCTCTCTTGCCAAATGATTGTTCGTAGAATAATCTTTGGGTAGCAGAAATTTGTAAAAATCTCTCTACAGAGATGCTAACAACATAAATAAGTTGTAATAAAGCGTATAAGAATTTCGACGCAGCGGCTAGTAGAACGCATGGCTCAGTGGTGAGAGCGCCTGAACGGTATTCAGGAGGCGCGGGTTCGAATCCCGCTGCGTTCAAATTTTTATACGTTTTCTTTAAATGTCTTTTTCAATTTTCCTAAGTGTGGAATAACACTTTAACAATGTTTAAAAGATAAGTTTATTTATATTTTGTTTTATATCTTCGTTTTTATTTTGATCTTGTTGTATGTCTTCTATTTTTACAAGATTAACTACTTTTAAAAAACTTTCTTCATTTTCACATGGTTCTAACACCGGGTTTCTGCTTAAAGAATCTGCCTCTATATTATATTTTCCCGGAGAATAGATAATTTTAAAATTGAATTGCGACAAATAAAAAGTAAGATCTCCCAGTTCTTCATCTGTTCTGGCTTCTATATTCATATTTTCTAAAGGTTTGTGATCTGAAAAAACCTTGAATGTTTTTCCTATTAGCCAATGTTGCCAGTATTTAACGGCTTCTTTTATAGCCAGACACTCAAGATATATAGCTTTTTTCTGTTTTTGGGAATTATTTAATTTTTTGGAAAAATATGCACAAGGTTTTTCTTCACCGTTGGATTGAACTTGTTTTAAGATCGCAGCTATGCCTTGTATGCTAGCATCTGTATAAATATGTATTGGTAGGTCTGGATCAAAGATGGCTAGAATTGGTTTTGAGCATAAAAGTTTTTTTCATTGTATCAAATGATTCTTGACATTTTTTTTTTTTATTTATTTATTTACTAAGAAAAAAAATAACAAATATTTCATATAATCAGTGCAGCATAAACCACAGTCGGTTTTACTGTGCTCTGACGATTCTTAAACAGTAGTTAATAATAATAATAATAAAAGTTTACAAAAAAAAACAAAACACACACAATACAGCTTTTATAATATTTTGCACAAAGATTTGTACTACGAATAATAAAATAAACTTATTATAAATATGTGGGTAAATTGATTTTATTTTTATATAAAAACAGGTTTGACGCTGTTTTGCTCTCTTATACAGGTTGATCTAGAAAGTATCTTTTAAGTACAGTTTTATAATTTTTATGAGTTATTTTTTGTTTAATATTTCCAGGTAAGTTGTTTAATAAGGTAGGAACAATATATTCCAGAACTCGTTTACCGTAAAAATTTGAATATCTAGGGATCTCCAATGTTTGATTTATAATGTTTCTAGTAAATTTATTACGACATTTTTTTATTTGTAATTTTGAATTTAAGTATTGTTCTGATAATATTGTATATTTAATTTTAGTAGATATTGGCATTACTTTGCAGAAATTAAATAACTGGCTGGGGTCGTTTCGTAATTGGTTTTTAATTTTTTTGGGTACAATAGTTTTTAATAATCTTAGTTGAAGGTTGTAAATACGATCGATGTTTGTTTTAAAGGTTAGGCCATAGCTACTTAGTCCGTATGATATTATTGATTCACCAAGAGATCTGTATAGCATTAATAAAATTGAAAAGGGAATTTTCGTTTTAATTATTGTTAATTTAGCTAATAGGGCTCTTAATTTGTCGCATATACTATTAATATGACCCTTCCAATTTAAATTACTATCAATGATGACTCCAAGATAGCGTTGACTTTTAACTGTGTCAATGCAAGAACAGTTGCAGGAATCAACGTATGGTTTGTGAAAGCATTGATGACTATGAGCAATAATTTTTATATTTCCAGTGTATCTGTTGTGACTTGAGCTTATGTACATTGCTTTTGTTTTTTCTTGATTGATTACAAGACCAACGTCATGAGACCATTTCGCCAATTGATTAAAATCGTGTTGTATTTGTTTTGTTGCTTCTTTTATATCGCGATGAGCTGACAAGAGACATGTATCATCAGCGAATTGGTACATTTCGCATTGCCTGATGGCATTTCCGAGGTCGTTAACATATGTTATATAGTGAAGGGGTCCTAATACTGAACCCTGGGCTGTTCCTTCTGTCACTTGTATCTCGTCACTAATAATGTCAGAAATTTTAACTCGGAACGTTCTGTCAGTTAGATAATTACGGCACCAGTTTAACAGTGGGCCTCTAATACCGTTGTCTTCCAATTTCTCAAGTAGCGTAGTGTGTCGCAATGTATCAAAAGCTTTCGTATAGTCAACAAAAACTATCAAAACGTGTTTTTTATCATTTAGATGTTTATTAACGGAATTTGTAAACATTGATAGTAGTTGTATGGTACTTTTCTTGGGCTGAAAACCGAATTGATTATTATATAATATATTCTTTTCTTTATAAAACGTGTATATTTGTTGGCTGATGAACTTTTCCATAATTTTATCGATTATAGGAAGAATAGATATTGGTCTGTAGTTTTCAAATTTATTACCATCTCCTCGTTTTAATATAGGTCTTACAATGCCAGATTTAAGATCTTTGGGATAGAGTCCTGATATGACACTATTATTAATAAACTTTACAAGAATAGAAGTAAATGTTTCATATATTTTTTTGATATCAACTGCTCTAATATTATCTATTCCGGCCGTTTTATTGATGTTAAGTGATTTTATGATTTTTGATACTTCATATTCGTTAGCTTTAACAAATCTACACGTGACATTTACTGATTTTTTATAATTATTTATGTTTAGTAGTGGAGTCTTGCACGATGGAATTATATTTTTTACGCCGTTATCAAAAGATTTTGCGAATTGATTAGTTATATCTTGAATTGAACTTGATTTTTTGTTAAAAGATTGTAATATTATTCTATCTACGCTTTTTTTTATTCTACCCGTTAGTGAATTTAATAACTGCCACAATTGTCTATAATCTTTTCTATGTTTATGTATTTCTTTTTTATAGTATTTATTTTTAAAGTAATTAATTTTTTATTTGCATAATTTCTTGCTTTATTATATTGAAGTTTTAGTATCATATTGTGAACATCTTTTTTCCATTTTTTGAATAGGTTATCTCTGAATTTACATGCCTTAATTATACTTTCATTTATCCAATTATTATTTATACGCCTAAGATTAGTTTTGATTTTGATTTTTACTTTTGATTCGTTATAACAATTATTAAATTTATTTTTAATTAATTCATATATTTCTAAAGGACATTTCAAAGATTCCACAGATGTCCAGTTAATATCGTTGAAAAGATTGTTTAGACGGTTATTATTAATTAATATTTTATAATTTATTCGATCATCCTGTATAGGCGTTGAGCCAACGCAGGCCAATGCAATCATTCGATGGTCCGCTAGTACAGTGTCGAGCGCTGCCGTGTATAGATCTAGTGAACGGGACCTGATAAATATGTGGTCAATACATGATTTACAAATTTTATTATTACATAACTCAATTCGTGTGTAATCTGAGATCCCGCACACTAGACCTAGGCTAGACATCATATTTATATAGTTATGTTTTACAGGATTATCTGATCTTAAATCGATATTTACATCACCTATTATGAGCAAATCGTTTTTACAATGGAAACTTTTCAGAAGTTGTTCAAGTTCATTTAGAAATAAGTGTTTGCTGTAGTTTGGTGGACGATAGATTGCACACAGTGTTGTAGTACAATTGTTTGGTGTTTTAATTTTAGCTAGTATACATTCAAAGTTATTTGTTTGTGATTTGATAATACTAGTTTTAATTTTTTTATTTACATAGATAATAATTCCACCGCCTTTTCTCGCTTTACGCAACGCTGTGTGCATTTCATACCCTTCCAAATTATACATATTACTTATTGAGTCAGTGATGTTAGCTTCAGTTACAACTATGATGTCCAGAACTTTATTACACATATTAATGCTTTGTTCTAAGGCTGAGAAATTTTTAATCATGGACCTTATATTTACATGAACACAAGACAAGGTTATAGTATTATTATTAGGTATATTCTTTATAAAATCACACAAATTTGCACAATTATAAATTTCAGTTACCTCCTCGTTGATTTCATCCATTTAGGCACAATTTAACGAAACTATTACAAATATAGAATGATGAATAACCAAAGAAATGACTAATCTACTTATATAAGCTTATTGATATCTTCTAGTGATCTCAGTATGATTTGCTCGGAGTCGCTGTTTTTTCTTACACGAATTATTCCTCTTTTACACCATATAAACTTGTAAACGTCTTTTAATTTCTGTTTTGCATTCCATAGCAATTTTTTATTGTAGGGCGTAAGAGATTCTTTCAAGAACACAGTTTTATTACATGATTTTTCACTTTCGTTGACTATTATATCTTTAACTAAAATTTTTGTAGATTTAGATACAGACAACCATTTATGAAGGGTTTCAGTATTTTTCATTTTTATTTGAATTGTTCCGGTGTTCTCTTTTCGTGTTGAACTATTTACCTGTACACTAACAATATCTTCGCATGGCATATGTAACTTTTTTGCAATGTTTTCGGCTATAATCTTAATTTCTTTGTCATCAGAAGTCGGAATATTAAAAACTTCTAGCTGATTATTTAATTTCTGTTGTTCTATTTCATGTTGACGTTGCTCTAAAGCGTTAATTCTAGTTTCTAAATTAGTATTTTTATTCATTAATTCTGTATTTTTTCTTTTTAATTCTTGAATTGATTGCTTACAAAACTCGATATTTTCCATTATTTCATCCATTTTATCGCTCTGATATTGTAATGATTTCATAAAATCCTTCATCTCCCGTTGTATAGCTTTTTCCATTTCCTTTGTCATTTCTTTCAAAAGTTGTTTGACGTTCTTGGAAACTTCCGCTGAACCTTGAGACGTTTCTTCGTCTTCGTTCTCCTCCGGTATGAAAAAGGAGCTACGCCTAAAGGAAGAGTTATGACATTCTTGGCATGTCCAGTCCAAATTTTCAGCAGCACGTAGTGCAGCAATTTGTTTGTTGGTAAGACCTGAGCATGAAGTATTGCTATGAACCACTTTCTCACATTTGCTACATTCTAATCCAGGACTTCTTTTTGTAATATTTTTAGAACATTTATCACACAAATTCATATTGAGAGTACTCTAATATCACTTGTGTACAGAGCATGTTGTCTATTGGAGCTACCGTTCACGAATAAGACCAAACAAATTTATCAGACCAAACAAATTTTTCTCCTTTTCTTAATAAGTTATGTAAAGGATCTAGTATTATTGACATATTTGGTACATATTTTCCATAGAAATTTATTTTTCCCAAAAATTGTCGCACGTTTTTTTTGTGTTTTTGGGATCGGAAATTCTTTTATAGCAATTAAATTATCTTTTAGTGGAGTTACCGTGTTGTTTTTTATTATGTGTCCTAGATATTTTACAGAGTCTTGTGCAAAGTTACATTTCGTAAATTTTAATTTAAAACCTTCTTTTAAAATTGCTTCCAATAACAAAGATAAGTGTTCTATGTGTTTCTCAAACGTTTCTGAAAATACCCAAATATCGTCTATGTAATTGACAGTAAAATCTGATAGTTTGTGTTTTCTTATGATCGTACTTAAGATTCTTTGAAAAATGGCGGGTGAAGTTTTTAGGCCAAAAGGTAAACATGTCCACTGATAGTGTGCAGTCTGGGTAACAAATGCAGTTTTTGGTCTATCTTCAATTTTGAGAGGTATTGACCAGAAAGCTGAGTTTATATCAAATGTTGAAAAAAATTTACATTTCCTCGTTTTAACCATTAAATCCTCGATTAGGGGAAAAGGTTGCGATTGGGGGACTACTATTTTATTTAAATCTCTAAAATCTAAACACAGTCTTGATCTCCTTCCTTCTTCTTTTTTAAATGCTAGTGTTATCGGAGCGGCAAAAGGGCTATATGATTCCTCTATTAAATTGTTTTCTAATAATTTTGATATTTGATGTTCAATTTTTTTCATATCCTCAATAGAGCATCTATATGGCCTCTTACTACAGTACTTATCTATCAAGAGATCAATGTGTGCTTCATAACCTTTTACCGTACCTATGTCAAAATCAAAATCATCGACCAATATATTTTCATTAAAGTTTAGTTCATATTCGTGAATTATATTTTCTTTTTCATTTTGTTTATTTCTATGCCACTGCCCAAACTGCCGGGAATTTCTTTGCTTTTTATGTAGTCTGTCTTTTCGTTGCTTTGGATATTTTGCATGATTTCTAAATTCTCATTTTGAGTTAATTTAAATTTTTGTATACAATCCAATCCAACTAGAAAATTATAGTCGAAGTTTTCTTCATCTATAACAAATACATCAATATGTTTTTCAATTTCAAAAATTTTTAATTTTAAAGTTACCATTCCTATAGATTTTTTTACGCCATTAATTGTTTTTAAACCTGCTTTTATATTATGAGTATGATTTTTTTTTAAAGCTAATAACCTTGAATTTATTAAGGACACATTCGATCCGGTGTTTCCAAAGTGTCATTTATTAGTAATTTAATTTTTATTAATGGCTTCACTACTAGTTTTTTGGATTAATTTCGTTTAGTTCTGTCTCTAATTCTGAATTGTTTACACTCCTTATCTGTTCTTTTCTTGTTCTATCATAATTTTTTATTTTAAACCAACATTGCGATTCAGGATGATAACGTGTACCTTTATTTTCTTTTTCACAAATTTTACATGGACTAACCACAGACCTCGCATTTTTCTCTTTAATTATACTATCAAAAGCTGGTATTTTTTTATCTATTATTTTTTTATTTGCCATGTGCTCTAAACTTCTTATACTATTAAATAAATCTTGAGTTTCCTTTAAACTATTCCTATCAATCAAAAAATGATTTGCAATAAAATTCGGTAATCCAGTGGCAATCAGATCAATTAGAGTGTGTTTATCGATGGTCCTATTTATTTCTAATAGTAGTCTCTCTTTTTTTAATGCATATTCTAGTAGTGAGCCCTGTCTATATCTAAATAACATTGCATACCTAATTGGTGACCAACTCTTATCTGCATATGTCTCATTAAAGTTTTGTTTCCACACAGCCCATTCTGAATTTATGGAATATTTAATAAGCATCGAACTATACCAGTCTTTACAGGTATCTTCTAAAAATAACCTGAAAATTTCTATTTTTTTGACATCTTCTTCTATGCCTAAACGTGCGCATTCCGCTTCAAAAATAGACATCCATTGGGACACATTAGTAATCTTACTGTTGAATTTGTCGATAACGAATTTCTCTGCTATTTTCCCCACATTAAAAGGTTTTGATGACTCCTTCTTCATATCAGCGAAGCTTTCCATGAGTCTTGTTAGATATTCTTCAGAGATTCCTGCCGTAGAAGTTTTTGGTATTTCTTTTTCTTCTAAAAGATATCCCATGAACTGTATATTTCCGTCTTCATCACAATACACCGCCTTCATCTCTGGGCTCACTGATATCCAGACCTGTCGTTTGTCATGTCGTTTTTGTAATGTAGCCTTCACTTTCTGAAAGATTTGAGTTTTTACTATTGCATCATGTAATTTTACAGATTGTAATTTATCCGGAAACCCAAAAGTACGTCCATTTAAATCGGTAATTGTCGTTACACAAATAATATTTGTCTTCACATCTTCACTGGCCTTGACCATGAATTCGAACTTTAGTTTCTCCATTTTCTTCTTGCGAATCAGCTGTATAAATGTTGTTTTATAATGATCCTTGGATAATTGGGTGAACAGTAAAACTAGAACTTAAATTGAGTTGCTCTGAAAAGAGATTTATTATATAAACCAATGTTTACACTTATACAATTTATACAATTTCTAACAACTAACCTGAAAAGAGAAACAACATTTAAAGCTATTGCTTTACCATTCGTAATTATTAAATATTAAAATATATTATTCTTTTTATTATAACGTATCACGTCAAAGTTTCATAGATTATAAATAAAAGTCATAATTCAAACTCAATGCTGAATGAAGTGTAACGCACTTCGTTTACATATTATATAAATATTTCGACTGTAAACGACTGGTTGTGGGTTCGATTCCCACTCGAGGAGTTGAAATATTTAATATTTCCATTTTCTTCGCTCTGGTGTCGAGGTAAAGCGCGGCGTCAATGCCTCCAAATTCGGCGGAAAGTGGGGAACGGAGTGCCTTAACACTAGGTTCCCTCTGCCTACCCTGCTATGTGCGGGATACAGCATGAAGCTAAAAAAAGAAAAAAAAAATCAAAGTGTTTTTCACAAGTTTAGGATATGTAAAATATTTTTAGTATATGTGTCAAATTTAATGAATGTAACGAAGCTCTCTGAACGCTATGCAAACTATATTCAGCTATGTTAAAGTTCTCATATCTTTATTTCAAAATATTGTTTGTTTGTTTGTTTTTTAAGAAATTACATCTGATTTGTAATTTTTGAAATATTTGTTTTTTTATATCATGTAATTTTCTATTTTTTTTTAATTTTAATGAAATGGATGTGCTCGATTTTACCTAGATTCAAAAAAAAATAATATATGTTAAGCGATATATCGTTATACTCGAGGAGTGGAAATATTTAATGTCTTTATTTGCTTCACTCTGGTGCAAAGACAGAGCGCGGTGGTAGGATTCCCTCCGAATCAGCCTGGCTTGTGACCAAGCCCCAGTCGTAATCAGGCTCGAAGCATTTTCTGTGTTCCTCTGTGACCTGTGGAGTACCCAATATAACCCAATCAGTATATTCATCCTCCAGATAGAACAACTAGCACAGAAGGTAGACAAGCAGCAACGCTCGCGCCTCTACATGACGACGCGCGCGTACTCGGGGCGCTGGACGCCGCTGCTCGCGTTCCCGCGCGCCGCGCTCGCGCCGCCCTGCTCCGACGAGCCGCGACTGCCGCTCGCGGTCGGCGATGCGATACGCGCCACTAGGAGACGCAGGTGCGTGTAGCCGTCTGTCTCTGTCTGTCTCTGTCTGTCTCTGTCTGGCGCGTGGAGGCGTCTCTGTCTGTCTCTGTCTGGCGCGTGGAGGCATGTATAACACGCTGCGGTAGTCGCGACTGCCGCGCTGTCTGCGTCTCTGTCTAACACGTGGAGATAGATGTTATGTTGTGTGTTGCTGTCTCTTTCTGGCAGGTGAAGGTGTGTATGTCTGTATCTGTCTAATGCGTGGGGTTATTTTGTGTTGGTATCTCTTACTAAGTAAGAAAATGGATGTTGTGCCCGGTGACATGTTGCGCGCTACGCACAGGAGACGCACGTGTGTATGTCTGTCTCTGTCTAACGCGTGCAGTTACTAAGGTGATGTCTATATCTGTCTCTTGTTAAGTAAAACACTCTTGCAGTCGGTGACGTACTGCGCGCTACTGGATGACGCAGGTGTGTATTGTCTGGCGCGTGAAGGTGTGTATCTATTTCTCTGTCTAACACGTGGCGATAGATATATGTTGTGTATTATTTTTCTTCCTAAGTACGAAACTGCCGCTTGCGATTGGTGATGCAGGTGTGTGTCCGTCTCAGTCTAACAGATGGATATGTATATGTTTGTCTCTGTCTAATGAATGGAAGCGTATTGTATGTCTGTCTCTATCTAACACTTGTCGAAAGGTGTATTTCTGCCCCTGACTGGCAGGTGGAGGTGTGTTTGTCTGTCTCTATTTAACAGGTGGAGGTAGATGTTATGTTGTATGTTGTTGTCTCTTGTTAACATTAGTTAAAAAATGAAATATCTTAAGACTGCTGCTCGCGGTGGGCGATGCTTTACGCGGTACTAGGAGACGCAGGTGTGTATGACTGTCTCTGTTTGGCGGTTGAAAGTACAAGTTATGTTGAGTGTTGTTGTCTCTTTTATACAATATATGATGATACTAGGAAACGCAGGTATATGTATGTATAGCGCTCTCTTTCTAACTCGTATTGTTAGATGTAACGTTGAATATCGTTGTCTCTTGTACCTATGATGCAAATATGCCGTGCCTCTTATTATCACTGTTGGATGTTATCTTCAGGATTATTGCCATTATTTATGCGATAATGCAGGTACGGTATACCCATCTCTTTCTAGCTAACATTTTAGATGTAATTTTGAGTACTACTGTTTTTTAAACGATAACGCTGTGCCTGTCTCTTTCTACCCACCACTATTAGTTATCGTCCACCACTATTAGTATTGATATCTTTTAAGGAATGACGTAAATATGTTATGCCTAACCCTTTTGAACTGCTACGGTTAGGTATGAAATTGATTATTGTTGTTTTTTTATACGTCGCGGCAGGTACATTGCGCCTTTCCACTTTTGACTCTCTTTCTATTGCTTCACGCTGTATCCCGCACACAGCAGGGTAGACTGAGGGAACCTAGTATTAAGACACTCCGTTCCCCCTTTTGACTCGTACAATTAAATTGAATTATGAACTATGACTACGCTGCTTGTCTTTTTTTATCTTTCATATCATATTTATGTTATTGTATTCCTATAAACAAAGTTTTAAACTCGATTTATTTTTCTTCCAGACACTGGCTATTCGGTGAGAAGCTAACAGGAACAGGCGACGGTAAGAGAGGCGCCCGAGGCTGGTTCCCCCGCGACGCCGCCTCCCCCGCCGGCATGGACCCCAACCCGCCCAATAAGTATAAACCTGATTAGTTCATAATTATATACTTTAACTAACTTTTAGACTATCGTTTACAGTGTTTTGTAAAATGTTGAATAATATTTGAAATAGACCATATTTGAAAATGAGCAATGGAGTTATTGTGATATAAGTACAGAAAAGATATCATGTTAAAATTTTGACATTCATAAAGTTTACTAGTTTAATAGTTTGAATGTAACGGGATTTGAAGCTGTGCTTCTCAGATGCTTCGCTAGAGAAGCGTTGGCTTATGTTTCTGCTATGTGAGTTTAAATTTCTTTTTCTTATAGTTAATATATGAATATTTTATTAGCAATGTTAAAATGAAATTCATGAAATGCTGAGAAGTTTCGTGTCAATAGCAGAATATACGCAATTAATATTGTTAAAATAGTTTTAAATTAAAAATACAATCTTATTTGATGAAGTCGTGGGTTCGAATCCTGTGCTACATTTAAAATTTTAATACGAAGTTTTTATATACCCAAAACGTCATATACCAACTTTTATGACGTATGAAGATAAGACCAAGACATTTTTTTTTTTATTTATTTTATTTTTTTAATTAATCTGCCAAAATACTTAAATGAATTTATAATTAACCTTTGCATTTTTAGAAAATTATTATTTTTATAAAATATAGCATGTTTTATTAATGGATTAATAATGGTAAAAGTGGTAAAACTACCACCAGTATGTAAGTAAAATGCCAAGACCAGTGAAGGTGTAGGTTTAATTTTTTAAATTTATTGCCACTGTGATAGGTGTTCAGATATAGATTATATATTATTTTTAAAATATGCTAAAATTTTTTTTTTTATGTCAAAAATTTATATATTTGAGGTATTTTTATTTATTTTTTTTAATATAAGGGTATATTATTGGAATTTGTACTTAACGTAAATTACTAAGGAATTGGAAATATTTGTTAATTTTTAATTACTGTGTAGTAAATGTTTGTCGTAGTTATATATTTGTTATATAAAGTATACATATTATCGTCTCTTCAAAATGGAATTGACGTAACTCAAATATTACAAACTCTATAAATTTTTAAAATGTTATTTTCATATTTAGAGAATTGAATCATTTTTGGAAAATGTATGAAAATTAGAAGGGATTCGAACCCGCGCTCCTTGGAAACCGTCCAAGCGTTCTGATTCCTAAGCCATGCGTTTTAATATCAATTGCGTCGAAGTTCTTATAAGCTTGTTACAAATTATTTTTATTGTGAACATAATAAAACCGATAGCACAACGATTGGTCAGTTTCTAAGAGGCGCGGGTTCGATTCCCGCTACATTCAAAATTTTATATTTTTTTAAAATAAAATATCTTAAAACTGGACCTTTATAATCTTTATTAAAAGTAAAGTTCACTTTAATGTTTGGCAATGAAAAAATTATAGCATTTTACTATAATAATATTGTTATTTACTAACATACCTACAAGTCTAATCATATCGTATATTCTTAAAGTATATTACCAAGGAATTATATTATATAGAAGAGTTAACTTATAAGTTTAAATAAATATATTAGTGTAATTTTGTATAAACTACTTAAATGTATTAAAGCACTAATGTGTAAAGTATATTTTAAACCAAATTACTATTTTTTATGATAACTGAATAGAATAAGAATCCATAATGAAGAAATGGTTATATAAGTGTTACTAAATTCAGCATCAATAAGCGTTTGATTATATGATATATGTAGAAATTGAAATAATATAAAAGCTTTCAAGCTTTTTCCCGCAAACTTGGATAGTCAGAGAGACCTAGTGTCAAAACACTCTCCGAAATAGAGAAATTGCATATTTGTCATACGAAGCAGATAAATGAAAATATTTTTAATATTCATTGATTGAATTTGAACCGACAACCAATCCCGTTTATGGTTAGAAGTGTGTCCTACTGCGCCAGTATTTAACACGTTAAACGCCAAGTAAAATTATGCATCTTCCCGTTCGGCCACGTCGGTCAATGCTGGTCGACACTGAGACTTTTCGTTCGGGCCGCGTCGGTCAGTGCTGACCGTGGTACCGGGAACTTTCGATTCATTAATACAGGCCATATGCCACTGTTATCTAATTAAAAACCATACGTATTGACCCGCGTGGCTCACTAATTACTATGAAATAATTTGGTTTTTGGAAAATGTAAAATATTTGGAAGTAAGACGACAATTTCAGGCGCTGACCGACGTTCAATGACGTCACAAATAGTGACATTTAGACAGAAATGTGATTTTGCTTGGCCTGTAGGGATAGCATGCTGTCGGTCAGCACTGACCGCCTTGACAGTTAACGTGTTAAAGAAATAACATTAATATATAACATATATATATATTTTTTGTTTATATTAGTGATATCTCTATGTTTTATTTTTGCTTGTCCTCTTTAAATTGTGTATATAAAATAGGTATTCGCTAATTTTTTTTATTTTTTATTGTAACAAAAAATTATGACTAAAGTCCATATCTATTGTTGTTTATTTTATATATGTGTATATAATATGAAATATTATTGTGAAAATACTTAAATGTTAACCATTGCATATAAAAGTTATTATTTTTAATTAATAAATGCCAGTTGTATATGTAATAGATAATTAAAGTTATAATAAGTATTGTTTGTAGTACAGATAAATAATCTATGTAATGTAATTTATAAAACAAGGTAAAAGCATTTTGTAAAATTCCTAAATAGGGTTGACGATCTCATGATTAAAAAAAAATACGAATTTATTTCTGATTTTGATAAAATATTATTTCCATATATGTTGTTTTCATATATATTGTTTTAATTATTATTTATTTTTATTTTCATATTGCCATTTTATATTTTTTTTATTAATTTAATAAAACGTTAATTTATTGTTATAAAATATATGTATTTGTCTTTTGTTTTTTCTTTCTATGTGTTTCAAGGATGTGTTGTCAAAATAAAAAAATGTTTAAGTGTAAAAGATTTTTATTGTGCATTCAAATAAATTATCATTCATACATAATGCTTGTAAGAAGCATAATTATTAATATAGTTTTTTTTATAAGTTAGCTTAATTAATAAAAATATAAAATGAATCTCAAATCCAAATATTAAATGATATTATCACGATTTTTTTAATATTAATAAATGCGCCTCGCGACTCTACTCACACACAGATATATAAACTTTTTATTTCGCCTCCGAAACTGTATTGCAAAAGTTTATACTGTTAATAAGCATTCTTACGTCCAGACAAGCTCACGTTTTCCTTAAAACTAGTTATGTAACTTAAAATTAGTGTAAAATCACTGTACGAAAGTCAAAATTACATTGTTAAATTAATATGATGGGGTATATAGAAAAACTACTCAAATCTACCAAATTCTACTGAAATGGTAGTTTTTTGTTGTCAAAAGGGAAGGCTATGTTTGTGGGGGTATATAGTAAATGTACTAAAATCTACCAAATTCTACCATAATGGTAGTTTTTTGTTGTCAAGAGGGAGGGTTATTTGACATTTTAGACATTTGTTTAGTATTCATTTTCCTCGTCAAGTTCCCCCTCAGTGGAGTCGACTCCGACCTCCTCGTAGTCCTTCTCTAGCGCCGCCAAGTCCTCTCGCGCTTCAGAAAACTCTCCTTCTTCCATGCCTTCTCCCACGTACCAGTGTACGAAGGCGCGCTTGGCGTACATCAAGTCAAACTTGTGGTCGAGTCTGAAGGAAGAAATGGCGTTATTTGTTTGTATTGAAAGTAAGTAAAATATAAAGATAATCAAATTTATTAAATGTCTGGTATAGTTATGACCTGACATGGACGTTGGTTCTAGATTAAACTTGATTGCTGGTGTGATAAAATGCTGCTCTTGTTTCCAGTCATATATACAATTTTGTTTTTGCTAAAATGACTACTTAACTTATAATAACTTCAGGTTTTTAGAAAGAGAGAGAGAGAGAGAGAGTGTATTCTTCGCTTTTTATCTGAATTGATGTTTAATGTCCCTACATAGAGTCTCTACTCCAATGAGTATCGAATCTACAAACTGTCATAGTCACAGAATCTGTTAAAGTAATTATTATAAAAATAAATAATTTCGAAGTTAACATCATACAGTATTTAATGCAACTCATTAAAGTAAAGAATATAAGTACCTTGCCCAAGCCTCAGCGATGGCGGTGGTGTTGGACAGCATGCAGACGGCGCGCTGCACCTTGGCGAGGTCTCCGCCGGGCACCACCGTCGGGGGCTGGTAGTTGATGCCCACCTGTGGACAGGGGTGAATTATGTGGTTATTAATATTTTACAGTTTTTTTTTATATAAAAAGGACAAGGCAAACGAGCGTTCGGGTCGCTTGTTGACCGTCGCCCACGGTCCCGTGCACCACCAGAGGAGCTACAGGGACGATGCCGGCCTTTGAGGTGGAGGTAAGCGCGCCTTTTGAAGTTACCCATGTCGTATCAACCTGGAAACACTGCCGCTGGTAAGCCATTCCACAGTTGTGTGACGTGTAGAAGGAAATGACGACGAAACCGCACAGTACTGGAGTGCCAGGTATCATGGTGGTGAGGATGATATTTCGTTTATATATAGATAGTTATAGTGTGGTATTAAATTTACTTACCAAAATATAATTAGAGGCCGTGGTAAGAGTCTAGGTGCAGGTACACAAAGTGTGACTGTAAACGCGACTAGTTGTGGGTATGATTCCCACTGGAAGAAATATTTCATATTTCCAATTTTTTATTGCCTTGTTATTTCATCTAATTGTCTACTCGAGTCAATAAAGGGCTTATATAATATCTTTTCACGAAAAAAAATATTTAGACTTACTTAGTCATGTTTAAATGATTATAATCTTTTTTTCATAAAGTTTATACCTAAGTACTATTTTATAAGTATCTTCGTCATTATGGAATTCTACATAACTTTATATTATTCAAAACAATGGTACATATAATTTATTACGCAGGTCATAATGCAAGTTATATATGTACATTGCTTTAGAAATTCATAAAAATATTAGAAATGTCAACCTTATTTTTAAAGTTATAATCGTCAAAAAATGGATAAATAGATTTTACTTATATAAAAAAATCTTCTTATATAAAACAAACATATGAAGAAAAGAAACAAAGGGCAGGGTAAAAATAAGTAATTCTAACCTTGAACCCTGTCGGGCACCAGTCCACGAACTGGATAGTCCTCTTTGTTTTGATGGTGGCGATGGCGGCATTCACGTCTTTAGGCACCACGTCTCCTCTGAACATTAAAACAGGTTAATATTAAAACTACAAACATAAAAACAATAATGGTTGAAAAACTAAACGACACTTAAATGCTCAAATAATTTAACATTATTAATAAATTAGCATTAGAATATATGTATGTATGTTGATAATTACCTGTACAACATGCAACACGCCATGTATTTTCCATGACGAGGGTCACATTTTACCATCTGGAAAAAAACAAGTATTATTAATAATGAATTAGATTTCTATTGAACGTTCTAGTTTCACGTATTCAGGTAATTTAACGGTACAAAGGTAACGTTACCATCTAGTACCTTAGTCTTTATAGAGTAAATCAAAAGATGTATGGTGAAATTGTAGTCTATTTAAAAAAACCCTTTTTAAAATTTACCATAAACCAATAAATCTCTTGATTTGGCATCAAATCCAAAACGAATCGCGTTTACATTCAGATGCTTTCCTTAATTATATAGTTTAAAAGATAAAGATAATTTCGCACGCATTCACGATATACAAATTACGTGTAAAGCCTTACTCTTTCCCTGGCTTTTACCAAATTGTCAATTTAAGCAAAAAAAAATATACCTACTAAAATTATGTTTCTACTTAAATTGATTACTTCAGTAATGGTATCTTTTTTGTCAATTCTAAATATATTATCGAAAAGTTATATTCTCTTTCTACCATTTCAGTTTAAAGGTCAATAACCTTTTTCAATTTTCAATAGTCTCGCATTCTGACTTAGCATTAAAGTAACAATAGTAAAATAGAAGTTCTTTGTAAGTAGTAACCGCAAGTTGGCCGCGCGCCAGTAGGCAGTAGTTAGCTAGTCGGTACCTACTTAGATGGCGCTAAGTCATATAAAATCTATTCCCGCAGTGCGCTTCTACACTGTACTGTACACTGTAAATTGTAATCGCAAATTACCTAGAAATTATCATACTAATTATCATAAACGTTATCAATTCATGTTTTTGCAGCTTCACGCTGTTTCTCGCTTACGGTGATAGTCAGGAGTCTTAAGTAGAAATGAAAATTTAAATATCCCTCAGATGGAAATCAAACTCACAACAATTGCGTTTCAATCAGACGTTGTGCTCTACTGCGCCATGATGGCCTATGGTGAAAATCAAACCCACAACCATCGGATTTCACATAAACATTGTTCTACTGCGCCACGATGCCTCAGCCTCAAATTTTCACACATTTTCTAAAAATATATTGTAATTTTATTTATTGTACAAATACCATTGTAAGACAAAAAAAAACAAACAAACCTGATTAGCCGGCTCAAAGCAAGCGTTAGTGATCTCAGCAACAGTGAGCTGTTCGTGGTAGGCCTTCTCCGCGGAGATGACGGGCGCGTACGTCGCGAGCGGGAAGTGTATGCGCGGGTACGGCACCAGGTTGGTCTGGAACTCCGTCAGGTCCACGTTGAGCGCGCCGTCGAAACGGAGGGACGCCGTGATTGATGATACTATCTGTAATGGAAGTAAGTTTGAATAAGATATATTAATAATAAACGTGGGTATATTCTTTTTATAACTACCTCTACATTGATCCTCGTTTGGGTATGTAGAAGATTTCAAACATTTTGGTAATTTTGATATTAGAACGCAATTTAATAATAAATTTCTATTCAATAACAATGGTTTTGTCATTTGACATATCTCTCGTATATATGTACCTATATACGAAGACGTATCTCGTATAGCTGCCATGACATGTAAGGGATTCAAGTCACATATTTTGTGCATATCAAAAAATCAAAATTATTCTGTGTTTAACACAAAGTAATGTATAACTGCGATTAGATTTGAATCCACAGTAAGTTCATTTTCAGTTAATAGTTATATTATGCTATTATATCTCAATTACCTGTCCAATAAGCCTGTTAAGGTTGGTGTAAGTGGGACGCTCGATGTCTAAGTTCCTGCGGCAGATGTCGTAGATGGCCTCGTTGTCCACCATGAAGGCGCAGTCCGAGTGCTCGAGCGTGGTGTGCGTAGTGAGGATAGAGTTGTACGGCTCCACTACGGCGGTTGATACCTGTATTTATGGATACAATATATTATTATTACATATACTTAACATATACCTATGTTAGCTAGGTGGTTAGTGATAAAGAAAATTGCATGATTTTGTACTTTTAAGAAGCATTTACTGCTATTTGGGGAAATGAAAATACTGCATAAACTAGACTTAAAAAAACGAATGCAAAATATCCATCGTGATAAGTGATGACGATACATTTTTTATAATAATAAAAACATTAATGCAATACAATACAACACAATGATACAATGGTATAGACTAATATAGACGAGGTAAAATTATTTAACTTTATATTGATTCAATAAAACGTTGTGGATCTTACTTGAGGAGCAGGATAAATGGAAAACTCCAATTTTGACTTCTTCCCGTAGTCGACGGAGAGACGCTCCATCAACAGGGACGTGAACCCGGAGCCGGTGCCGCCGCCGAACGAGTGGAACACCAAGAAACCCTGTTAAAGACAATTTTACCTTCAGTAAATACTATATATATATATATATATATATATATATATATATATATATATATATATATATATATATATATATATATATATATATATATATATATATATATATTTTGTTTTTAACTTCATTTTCCGTATAGTAGTGTACACAAAAACCTACTGTTAAGAGATTCGATTTTCCCCTTTCCACTAGAATTCGTGACTATATTCGAATGGCGCAATACATCATCATTTTTCCGCGTGAGAATCGAATCCACAATCACCTTTACTGATAGATATTTACATATTGCGTCACGACGACCTCCGAAAATAAATATTTACTGAAATAGTTGACATGCTTATATATACTAAGTAAATAAAGTAATGAAAACGTAGATTAAAATAACAAATTATTTTAATCTACCTTTTCATAGATTTATATACCTGTAGCCCAGTACACTGGTCAGCTAACTTCCTGATCCTGTCGAGGACGACGTCGACGATCTCTTTCCCGATGGTGTAGTGCCCGCGCGCGTAGTTGTTCGCGGCGTCCTCCTTGCCAGTGATAAGTTGTTCTGGATGAAAGAGCTGCCGGTAGGTGCCGGTGCGGACTTCATCTGTGATTGGTTTTGAAGATCAATGTTAAGCGTTTTTAAAGAGGGTACGATTTCCAATACCTAATGGGAAATCCCAATCTGGACGGATATATCATCCTCTATATATCCGTTAAGTTCTGCCAACAAACGCTGTCTATGATAAAAGAAAAGTGAACAACCTATCTTCAATAACTCGAGAAATGCATTAAAAACAAAACAATTTATTACCAGCATCTGCTATATATTGCAAATATTCCAAAGCCAATATATTACTCCTAACTACGCTTGGCTCTGGTTCAATTAGAGCACTTGACTCTTACTAATGAATACGCAGCTTTGCTTGTTTTTGCTTTAAGTAGACGGGCTGCAGACGTCGCGCCGTGCGTCGCCCCTACTGCGCCCTTAATGGCTTCCTGCTGACACGACTGGCTGATATTGAGTGGCAGTCTTGTTATGTATATCTTTAAGTTTTAAAATTTTTCTTCATTTACTGAATATATCTGACTTTTGTAATAGTGTAAAATTATTTTTTGTTTTATGAGTTATTAAATTAAATGAAAGTTAGTTTTGGTCATTTCCCTGATTGATTGAACATTGATTGAACAAGCAGACGCTGTCATAATTCGCCACCGGCGAGGCGTCATATATTTTATTTCTTTTTTTTCAGCCTTTTGCCATCCCTCCCTCCCTAAGAGAGCGCCAATTATGTCGATCCTGGGCAGCTCGCATCCATGCGCTACCAGCCACCTTCCTTAAATCGTCTGTCCATCGCGCTGCGCGTCATATATATTATTTAATTTTATATATTATAGATATATAGGTAAATGGGTTCCTTTATTATACACAAGGTTTCCTATATTATAGATATATAGGTAAATGGGTTCCTTTATTATACACAAGGTTTCCTATAGTTATTAGCTCGTAAATTCCTATTCTACTCTAATTGAAAACGGATACTTTACTTCCACTGCAGTATGTCACTAACCAATTTAAACGTCTTTTTTAATGTCGGAAACGAAAAAAATATAATAAAAAATAAACATTTAATCAGTTGATCAGTAATTATGTCAATGTAGGGCACGAAGTACTACAGATCGACACGAATATACCGTTGCAGGGGCTCAGCTTAAATTAATTACTGTAAAAGCTTTTCAAGTTGTAATCGCCACTTTTATTTTTTATACAAATTTTTACATCACGTTATATTAAAGTAAGCAAGGGTATTGTTGATTTAAATTGAAAAGACGTGTTATTTATAATTCTTATGCATTAAGTTGTATTAATTAATTTATGGTTTCTTTAAGAGTTTATTACATAATGCTGTACTAACTGACAAAATCTAATGAATTGTCGTCGATTCTCTACTTTCCACACAATGGGTAAAAATTTTAGATATAACAAGACCAGCAAATAAATACTCGGTTAATATTTAAGAATAATAAGATATTTTAAAACACGCTTTCATTATCTTCATCTGTAATTATCAATCAATCAATTTGAATTATTATTATTATTATAGCTTCACGCTATATCCCGCACACAGCAGGGTAGGCAGAGGGAACCTAGTGTTAAGACACTCCGTTCCCCACTTTCCGCCAAATTCGGAGGCTTGCGTGTTAAGTGGTGGACATTAACGCCGCGCTTTACCTCGGCACCAGAGCGAAGAAAATGGAAATATAATTTCCACTCCTCGAGTGGGAATCGAACCCACAACCAGTCGTTTACAGTCACACGCTTGTGCCACTGGGCCACGACTGGCCACAATCAATTTGAAAGCTATAAGAAACAATAATGAACGATAATTAAAAATTTATATAATATCCTGCAATATTATTATGATCGTTCTTACCTTCCAATTTGCACGTCATACAGATTTGAGGTCGGAGATGACAATAAAATATTTTCATAGCATGAGCCTAATATTCTTTTCAGGACAGTCAGCTTTATTTTCTTCCTTTATTTTCTTTGTGGTCAGTCGTGGCCCAGTGGCACAAGCGTGTCACTGTAAACGACTGGTTGTGGGTTCGATTCCCATTCGAGGAGTTGAAATATTTGATATTTCCATTTTCTTCGCTCTGGTGTCGAGGTAAAGCGCGGCGTTAAGTTCCGCCACTTAACACTCCGAATTCGGCTGAAAGTGGGGAACGGAGTATCTTAACACTAGGTTCCCTCTGCCTACCCTGCTGTGTGCGGGATACAGCGTGAAGCTAAAAAAAACTTTTAATATGAATAAAAAAAAATTTATGATGGCTATATAATATTAGAATCTACTTGTCTATTACGTCAGTGGCGTGTGACCAGCTGGCATCTCGGGCCGGCGAGCGGCGACCGCGTCCACAAGCGTGTCGTCTTGGATTTCTAACTATGCAAATCTTTACAACATTTTTCACATAGCGGTGCTTGTTAGCAACTTTATAGACACTGCATATGTAAATATGTTAAAGGTAATTTGAATTAATAAGGAAAGTGCTGAATTGTAAATTGTAATGCTCCAATTCTCTAGGCTTTAAAGTTTTTTTTTAAGCATTTTGCATCTTGCGGAATACTCGTAGGTGGAGCGACAAAATCACTGATTGTCTAATTTCTGTTAGTACGAGTATAAAAGTACTGTATGTTGTACTTTAGTTCCTAGTAATAAGACGTACGTGCGAGAACATATAACATATTCGGGGGACGTAGAACTTATTCAAGTTTTAAATAGTTTCTAACTAATCGTAACATCAGACTTTTCAATTCCAGAACAGCAATGTCATTTATTTAAACGTTAACCATTTAATACATTATTTTTTTACATTTACATTATAACTTTATACAAATCATGTTCAAATAGGTCCTATAGTATTTAGCTTTCTTGAGCTTTTTTACTGATAAGGCATGAAAATCACGATAGGTGTCTATACAAATCATGATTCAACCGTAAAGCTTCTAACAAATATTTTTGGAATGTGTTGAATTCATGGCTTAGTGGACAGAGCGCTTGGACGATTTTCAATAGGTGTGAGTTCCAATCCCACTGCGTCCAAATTTTTGTACATTTTTTAAAATGTTTTTGAATAGCACTGATCACGCTTATTTCCATCTCTATTACTTATAATTGCAGATAATAACGTTTTTATCGTGAAATAAAATATTTTAGTTTGATATTTCGTAGATAATTCTATACAAGATAAGCTTTCAGCGAGTGGATACGTAATGACACGGTGCGGTAACGGGCAATGCAGCGGGTTCGATGAACGCCGGACATCTCAACAAGATTTTGTGCTTTTAGGATCATTGGACACTAGTGGCTGAGTGCATGAGTAAGTTACATAGGTATCAGTTTCTTTTTTAAATAAAGGTTGTAATAACATTAGACTAATTGAATAATTGTTATTCTTTTATCTATTTATTTATAATTATTTGTGAATTAAAAAAAAAGGCTACGAGTTATCTGTAAAATTTTTACTTTTTGTTGAATAGTTATTGCAAAATTTGGTATTTTATATTAGTGAATCTTATATAGCTGTATATTAAAAAAAATACGTTAATTACTACAGAATACTGTATTGACAGCAGGTGAAAGCACGAATTTGAAATTTTTGACTTGCAATTGTTCACTTTAAGTTGCAAAAGTTGCAAGTGTAAATTGACCCTAAGAACATAATTTGCGCGTAGGTTTTTGTCTGATTTAATTCCTGAGCCATTACTCGTTGCTGCAGTTGCCTCTTGAGTCTTGAGCTTAAAATATCATCTATCGCTTTAGTTTTTACAACATATCCTGTTATAGAATATGAACATAAATCATATCTTTTTGTCTTCATATATGGCCTGTATTTTGTATAAAAAGCAGAGGTAGCCAAGTTATGTATATATTAGTTCGTTATATATTTTCATTCAATATGATAACTAACTTTAATTAACAAAAATCTGCTTTTTATTTACCCAGACCGGGAAGGAACATAGTTTAAAGATAAACATTCATTTTGCAAAATAAATGTAAATTTAAAACTAGTCCTCGAATTGCTCTACGACTGCGTCACTTACGTAATGAATCATTTTGGCTGTCTATTTTTTTCACATATGTATGTAAGGAAGAGGAAATATTCTATTACTCTGTACTAACCGTAAGCTCCAGCTTGTGTTGTGTGGTGTATAAAACCTTAAGCATATTTTTTTTCGTGTTTGCTACGTTCGAAAAAACTTAATAAAATACTTACTTTTAAATATTCTTATTTATGGACTCCCAGCATTCCCCAAGGAACACAGTTAATTTCTTTGTCCAACAGTTTTTACCATGCATTGTTAGTAAACCATACAGAAAGGGAGTAGTTTTCAACATTAAATATAGATTACAAAATAAAATTTTTAATTGTGGCCAGTCGTGGCACAGTGGCACAAGCGTGTGACTGTAAACGACTGGTTGTGGGTTCGATTCCCACTCCAGGAGTGAAAATATTTAATATTTCCATTTTCTTCGCTCTGGTGTTGAGGTAAAGCGCAGCGTTAAGTTCCGCCACTTAACACGCAACGCCTCCGAATTCGGCGGAAAGTGAAGAACGGAGTATCTTTATACTTAATACTAGGTTCCCTCTGCCTACCCTGCGGTGTGTGGGGTACAGCGTGAAGCTAAAAATAAAATAAAATAAAATAAAATAAAATAAAATACTAACCAACAACAGTAGGTTCCAAATCAACAAACACGGCCCTTGGTACATGTTTGCCAGCTCCAGTTTCACTGAAGAAGGTATTGAAGGAGTCATCCCCTCCCCCCAGGGTCTTGTCGGAGGGCATCTGGCCATCAGGCTGGATGCCGTGCTCCAGACAGTACAGCTCCCAGCAGGCGTTGCCGATCTGGACACCAGCTTGGCCGATGTGGACTGAGATACATTCCCTCTGAAAGATAATTTTTTTGTTAAAATCTGTTGAGTGTGTATTTCTAGTAATTAATTTAGTTTGAATTACATACAAGTAAATACTAATATACATTATTCTGTTACTTTTCTTACTTAGTAATAATACTTTTAAGAAGTGTCATTTAAATTAAAAATAATTTGTTTTATGACTATACATTACTTATATGTATATTTAATATATGATAGGCTCGTAATTTTCTTTTTTATACGAAGATTTCATATAGTTTTGCTACAAATACGTGAATTTAAACCGATTTGAATATTAATTACACGCTTTATTACGATCTATCGACAGTTATCGTAGCAGAATTAAATTAAAACGACATCTTGTTATGTTTTTGACCTAAGTGTGTCAATAGCAATGATATATAATATTTCCAACTGCCTTTTAAGTTTTAAAGTAAAAGTAGAAATTTCATAAAAGAGATCATTAGCGTAAGAATACGTACCTACATATAAAAAAGTATACGTACCTACATATAAAAAGAGCTACATAGCAACAAAACTAAAACTTTTAAAGGAACAAATAAAAAGCGTAAAAAGTTTTTTGTTACGGCCAACATTTCGTATGGAGGTCGTTTCCCCGCCGTCGACAAAAAAACAGCCTGTAATTGAGGTTATTGTGGAATTTACGATACGTTAACAAATTACTGTGACATGTCACGTACTTTCTGCCTTTCATGTTATTGCTATAATGTATTCACTTAGGAATAAGTATTGAAAGATTATAAAAATTGATTATGTCATTGATTTAATTGGTGATCTTTTAATTTTTACCCGTTTTTATCGACGGAGTGTAAATATATAACATTTCAGCGGAGCGATTTCTGAAATTGTAATTTTGTAATTCAACTATATATAATATTAAAAGGAAATGATTACAATTTTAGTACTTGCATAGTACATAGCATTTTTTTTATGGAATAAAGGAGGCAAACGAGCAGAAGGCCCGCGTTGTGTTAAGTGGCTACTTTCGCCCATAGACATCCACAACATAGGGAGGAAGGATGGGAATGGTGGGAATAGGGAGAGCTGGCTTACATGCCATCGAACCGGAACACGTCATCAGATGCTTGGCGGTTCGTCTTTGACACAATAGTGGTCGCGAA
This sequence comes from Dryas iulia moderata, assembly GCA_019049465.1. NCBI lineage: Eukaryota > Metazoa > Arthropoda > Insecta > Lepidoptera > Nymphalidae > Dryas > Dryas iulia. The sequence continues at coordinate 15,341,478 of CM032424.1, read as the reverse complement.
CCAGTCGGAGGTCAAATCTCCTACCACCAAACTACTGGGTTATCCGCCTTTTACGGGATGCTACCCAGTGGCGGCAGCCATTTATTTCCCGTATGTCAGGGTAGTTAATGAGTCTTAGTGTCTAGATATTCCGTACTCCACTTTTTGCCAGAACATTGCGAGTTAAGTTCGGCATTAGCTTATGTCATTGATTTAATTGGTGATCTTTGACGATTATAAACTTTATTTTAAGTAAAATTTCACTAATGGCACACGCGATCCATTCATACCATATACATTTGATAAAATAACATAAAATAAAAAAATGAATTAAATCAATATTGACTCATTGATCATTCAGATATCGAATAATAAGCCAGTTTTTATTTTGGCTACATATTTTTTTTCTAAAGTTAAAGTTAACCATTGAAAGCTTTTTTGAATCTGTTTAATAATGAGCTCTCTGCAAATATAAGGATTTGAGTTCACTTTCGATATTTAAAGAAATGGATTTTTATTTTGATAAATAAATAACGATTTAAAATTTATTTTGAAAAGAAGAAATGGACTTGTTTGAAATGAAGAAAAATAATAAGTTATCTCTAAAAATTATCGAAAATGATAAAAAAAGTGTTTTTAAACATTATTTAATACATTATTGATTATTCAGGAACTTTTTAATTATAATAATTAAAACATTTTGTAAGTTAAATATTTAATTTTAAAGTTATAATTTAAATGTTTGATAAGCTTAATAACCGGAAAAGTATGTATATTAAAAATCAATTAATATCACAAATCAAGTTAATATAAAACTGTAGGCACCTGAAACAGGCTGGCTGCTGAGGTCGGTGACACTGATGATGACTGTGATAGCCAGATATTTATTTAATTTCAAGCATCTGTCGCATTAAGTTAACCAAAAGCTATCAAAATAATCTTTTTTTTAAATAACATATTTTTTACATTTCAGAAGCTTCACGTTTTTCCTGCATATCGGGGTAGGCAGAGAGGACCTAGTGTCAAGACACTCCACCTTCTATGTTTCACCAAAATCGACTTTGGCTGTTGAGTGGTGGAACTAAGACCCGCGGAAAACTTTTTTACATAACATTTTTAAAATATTCACGGCTGTAGGTACGTGGTCTACGTTTCTGATATATAGCTTCAACTTCACACCTATTCCCACATTATGTATTATTTAGAGATAATCTAGTATCAAAATACTCTGCTACATTACTATAGTCTACACTTAACTGATATTTAATTCTACTATCCGTAGAGAACAGAGGGTATTATAACAAGGTATTCGAAAATGCAAGAGAAGTTTTAAAATAAAGCTTAATTCGTCAATAGTAACCAACAATAGAACCTCTAAGAATCTCCTCAATAGCCTATTCATGTGGAATGATAAATGTATATTCGCAACGCACGAGTTGCTCCCCGACACGCTTCAGTTAATCAAAACAATAAAATATATCCGTTCTGATGTAAGTTTCATGTTCTACAAGTCTAATTATAATCATTCTATTATTAGTTTAATTAGTTAAATGTACTATTTGTATTAGTAAATAAAATTAGAAAAAATACTACTCTGTTAGGATTTAGCTGAACGTAAGACCTGTGGCCACGGACTACGGTAAAGTGTTCGAAACATCGAGCTTCCTGAAATACTTTTTTTTAAGCTTCACACTGTGTCGCGCATACAGCAGGGTAGGCCGAGGCAACCTAGTGTTAAGACACTCCGTTCCCCATTTCGAATTCGGAGGCATTCCGTGTTAAGTGGCGGGCTAACGCCGCGCTTCGCCTCGATATGAATGCGAAGAAAATGGAAATATGAAATATTTCCACTCGTCGAGTGGCAATCGAACCCACAGCCAGTCGTTTACGCTTGTGCCACTGCGCCACGACTGGCCCCGAAATGTGGGTTCAAATACAAAAAATATATATGTGATTAATTCGGTTAAAATAGTTTCATTTTAGAGTAATTAATTAAATGTTAAATAAAAAAAAATCGACGAAAAGCGTAAACAAACATAAAATATATGAAGGTGCTTTTTCGATCTCCCCCAAGAAGTACAGTTCTTACCATTATAGTAAAAATCAGGGGAATTGATATGTGACAAAATTTAAACAATATTGTATTGTAATATTATTAATTTTGAAATAGGCAAAATAAAGTAATAATTAATTGTGGAGTGAAAATGAAACCCACAAAAATCACTTACCTTAAACTTGAAAGTTCCTAAATTTTCAAACAGTCAAAAATGAGTGTCACAAAAAGTCAACAATATCATTACGAAACAAGTAATAACAAAAATGCGATGCATAGAAAAATATCAATACTACTACTAACTGAATTTTTGGATTAAATAACTTTTCATAATAACGTCAACTTTGAAGGGTGAATAACTGTAGTAAAAATGTAATTCGACAACGATTATTTAACTTGCCTGTGTATAAACACGGTATAGGTAGGTTATTTGATGAGTTCATTGCACGCATAGATATCAGCTTATTGATAAAGCACAATGTATTTTCATAATTACATAGTACGTAAGGGAAGTATACGCTTGGAAAAGCCATTTTTCATGAGCGTTACTTTGTTACGATGAAAATTAATAGAAAGTTTTCGTCTTTCTTTCTTTCTTTTGATTTATCTTATTTATCTTTATGAATATTTAAATGTAGCTGATTGCCGTACATACAAAAAATTGTATCTTTCATCCATCCAATAAATCCTATAAGACATTATTTACAGATTGATTTGTCAGTGTTTTTTATTAGATTTATAAATAGAAACGTAAAAACCAAAAAAAAAAGGAAGCAAAGACCCGTATACTAAAATAATATGATACAGTTCGTTATTTTTATATTTTATGTATTAAAAACACATATTTCTTATGCACACATGACTTACTCTTACTCTATTCTTAATAAGAATCATTTACAAACATTCCGGAATTTATTAAGGAACTTCGGCTCTGTAATATATAAATAATACCTATTATAACCGAAGTAAAATTATTCTCTAAAATTCAAGCGCTTTCTAATTAAATCATAATGGCACTAAGCATTTTAAATTTTGTGAAAACAGCTAATAACAGTTTTAAACAGCCATTAGTACCCAAAAATATTCAAAGAAATGCTTAATCAAGTATTAAGTTTGGTCACGGTAGGTAATCAGATCACGAAAGCTCAAGGTAAGTAAGTTGCATCGAATCGTCTTTTATTTGAAGCATTTCAAGCGTTGCGTCCGCACTTCACTTGTTCCTTTAATCAGACCAATTTGTTGCAACCAAGTTGGTTTGAATGTATATTAAGCTTTCTTATAAAGCTTGTTGTAAATAAGCTTTATAAGTAAAGTAAGTTCAGTTCAGCTTTTTCCCCCATTCCAGAGAAGTCGGAGAGAACTTATAGTACACTTCATTCTCAAGTTTCCAATTCCCGAAATCGAGCGACGATCGATCGGTGGATCTCAATTCTTCGTTCAGTCTTACGAGTATGTACCAGAGTGCAGAAATGCAAACTATTTAAATGTAGCTATTCAACCCTAAATATTTATCAATAATATGATTTTTAAATATAATTGAAAAAAACATTGCCATAAACATTTATCCAATGTAAGCCAATTATAAAGAGTATAGTGTAAACGAGTAATTGTAAAGAAAGAAGAGAGGTAAAAAGAGTTAGTTAACTCTCATTACGATTAAGTTTTCCAAAATAGTAAAAATATAATTCGACTAAAAATTAAAATTTGTCTTATTTAATTACGAGAGTCTGAAGTCACGTGAAGATATCTTAAAATGGGTAATCTAATGTTGTAAATGGGCCACTTATCCAATAAGGTATCGTTAACTGATCTAATTAGAGAGATCGATTTGTAATCGACTGTAATCGATAGTGCTCGTTTACCAAAAAAACAAAACGCGCGGGAGTATAATTGGAAATTGTTTGTCCATCTCGTGATGTAAATGGAAAAATACACCCACGTTGTTATTTGTTTCACCGTTTATTTACTTCGGCAAATTGAGCGTTGGTGGAGAATGAAAACATCAATTTCAATATATTTTATCAATTATATATAACCTTTATTGTTATGAAACTTAATTTCCTGCAGTTCTAGCGCGATAATAAGAGAACCTAACAATATTTTGTCCTGCATTCATTTACCCATACAGTTTGTCCAGAACTTATTAAGCATCCATACTTATATTATAAATGCGAATGTCTGTCTGTTTGTATGTCACGCTTTCACACAGTTAACCTCGAGTAAGTCCGATTTGGACGAAATTTAAAATGGAAGTAGTATTAAGTCAAACATAGGCTAATATATATTTTTTAAAAATCAACTTCGAAAGGGGAACAACTAGAGGATGACAATTTACACCGTTTGACCAATTGTAATTAATTTTGACATATATAGACAGTTGATAATCCAAGGCTAAACGCTAATTTGTTTTACAAAAATCCACCTCCGAGGGTTGCAATTTAACGAAAAACAGCAATGCACTTCGCGGGCTGCTAGTAATAATACATGCATACTGTTATTCCGAGTTAGATTTCAGTTTATAAGTATCGTTTTCACTTAATTATGTCTTAGTCAAGCGATGGCGTCAATTGATAATTTTTTTGTCTATACATTTAATTACAAGTAATTAGGAAGGGAATTACTAAAAGAGTTTCATTACAATTTTATATAAACATAAAAAAAACATTACTCTACTAATAACTAAATTGTAATTATATAAAGACTGACAAGTCAGAACATTATTAAAAAATAACCCTACAAAAACTTAGGCAACGCAACTATGGAACAAAGCGTAACGTTAATAGAGTTTCATACAAACCGGGTCGTTCCAGGTAAAGTTTTTCGATTAAAAATACATTCTGTCGGACCAGCTCATTGTTCTGTACATTGGTCTTTTCAAATACATAAATTACGGTAGCTTTGAAAGAATGAGGGTATTTAGTATTAAAGCTAAGTAGTTCAGCTTTGATTGATGATGGCAGTACCACTTTGTACCCGACCCGGCTTTTTTTCGTGATTTACTCGTAAAGTTACAAACGTTACTTTAAAATAGTGTATTGGAAAATAGTTCACTGAAAAGGAATAATTTTAAACGTGTCATCGTTTTTTTTACTAATTTTATTTATTATTATGTTAATATTTAATTTTTTTTTTTTTTCATTGTGTATGCTATTTTTTTAAGCTTCACACTGTATCCCGCACATAGCAGGATAAGTAGAGGGAACCTTATATCAAGACACTCGGTTCCCCACGTCTTCATGCTAAATATAAACGTAAAAATGTATACATTCATTGTTTTGCTATTTTATTTCATATTCATCTTCATATTCATGTATAGGTAAAGTTAAATAAGTAATAAATTAGATTTAAATACAGCGCTTTACAGAATATCTTGACACTATGTTCTCTCTGTTTACTGTACAATGTGAGAAAAAGATACTTTCTTCCTTTATTATGTCAATGCTGGATAATAGACTATAAAGTCGTATTTTGTTTAAGTATAAATATAAAAATCGATAAGAAAAATTAATTTAACCAGTAGATCAATCCTAATTCCAATAATTTTAGTTAGGTATGTTGTAATTGCTTTACACGTGTGTTAACAATATACACGAATTACATCTGTCAAATATTTATTTAGTTAAAATAATATATATATTTCGTCGTCGAAGAAGGTTATTTTTTGCTGATATGTTTTAAATTGTTAAAGACTATGGCGGTTACATTTGTAATTACATAAGGCATTGTAAGACTAATGATGATTACTATGTAATAGCTACGCGCTTCAATACAACATATACTCGCACAATAAACTATAATTATTATAATAATTTCGACAATCTAAATTATTTTCGTTATAATTCTCTCGCTTTTGTTTTAGTAACCACAATATTAATACGGTATAAACAAGTATTTGGACCAGTTATTATGAAAATTGTGAAGAGGAAGATGTTTGACATTTGGTACAGTTGTAGTTTATATAGAGTAGAAGTGGAGAAACTTAATATTTTTTATAATAATTGATAAGAAATAATAACACTAAATAATAAAGTAAATATAACACTTTTTTAATGACACTGATAATTACAGATATGGCTTGGAATTTCCTAGTTTCCTACTATATCTTCCTATACAGTCCTGCCTTTTCAGTATTTATTACTTGTGATAAGACAAGTATTATCTATTAGTATTTTAAAGCTTCCACAGTTGCTATGCTAGACTTATTCCTAACCATGCAAAGAAATATACATATTACTACGTAAATATCTCCTGGAGCTCATCGTTTCTCAAGCATAATATATTTTGATAGATACAGATATGGCAGTACCTATGTGTTTATATATTTTGTCTAACCAAAGCAACTCTATAAAATTAGATTTATATATGAAATATAAGATTATTAGATATATAAATCTTAGGAATAGGAAAGATAACGTATTAAAAATATCCATAACTTTAACTTTGCTTCAAGTAAATTTTAAATATTTTCTATTACTATGCTATATTATCACATATTTGAGGCCCTCTTGGTGCAGTGGTGCAGATGGTGTTGGCGGTTGGTTTTGGGTTCAATTCGGACTCAGAGAAATGATCGTAATTTAATTATTTTCATTTCTTCCCTATTATAGGACAACATAAAGTTAATACGGTACGCCTCTTAGTACGCAATGGCTTCAAGGCTTGTCTTGACACTGAGATTTTCTTAACTAATCTGCTGTGCGGTAAAAAGCGCAAAATTACTTTTGCAAGCCATATAAAATAAGCAGAATATATATTACAAATAAAAACAATGTACCTATATATTTCTACACACTTCCCTCGTGAAGGACGAAAGCCCTGTTCCCCCTTATAGAGTTTCAATCTTACAATTCCTGTTATTTGAAACTTTATGCCTAAGTCAAGGGGCAGTACATATTAAAGAAGACTTTAAAGTCAAATTCGAGGAATTATGTTAAGAACCGAAATCATTATACGAAAAAAAAGCTTTACTTTGTGGATTACAATACCTAAAAAATATAACATAATGATTTTAAACTATGTATTTGAATCTATCTATCGTATATCTTTGTAATTCCATTTTTTGTTAAATATATTATGCAGATGTGCCACAGATTTTTGTGAGTAGTTCTAGTATAGCAAAAAGCCCTTCCTAATATTTGCTTCTTATTGATATGTGTATCATTAGGTGGCATACATTTTATAAATTCAAAATTTAAAACTATAATAATCTTTTCACAACATTTTTTCGATTACTTAGCCGATTAATTTTTATTCAACTTTTTTTTTAGCTTCACACTTTTCTCATCAGGACAGTCAGAAAGAACCTGCGGATTGACTGGTGAACCTCAACGCTGCGCCATATCTCGTTCACCAAAGCAAAGGAATAAAGATAATTCAATTAAGATCATTCCTCTGAGTGGGAATCGAATCCAGAACTACTTGCGATTAGTCAGAGGCTGTCCCACTGCACCATAATGGCCACAACTTAAGTTATAATATGTGCAATGCACATAAGTGATGTTAATTCTCAGAAGTAAAAAAGCTTTTTGTTTTAAAATAATTTTAACAATTAATATTAATTAATAATATTTTATTACATTTATGGCCATGTTGTATTTGGGGCCAGTCGTGGCGCAGTGGCACGAACGTGTGACTGCAAACGACTAGTTGTGGGTTCGATTCCCACTCGAGGAGTGGAAATATTTAATATTTCCATTTGCTTCGCTCTGGTATCAGAGGTAAAGCGCGGCGTTAAGTTCCGCCACTTAATACACAATGCCTGCGAATTCGGCGGTGCGAGGGGAACGGAGTGTTTTAACACTAGGTTCCCTCTGTCTACCCTGCTGTGTGCGGGATACAGCGTGAAGCTGAAAAAATATATATAATTATTATATCATCGACGCGTTGGTAAATAAATTGTTAGGTATGTTTCACCATTACTCTTACGTCAGAACAAACTCATTAGACTGTACTAATTTACTTTCGAAACTGAATAGGCACTCCATCCCCTAATAACATGGGGCGCGAACTAGGGGTAGTGTTTGAAATTGAATCTAAATGAAAGGGTTGATGGAAATCGATATGAAGAGGCGTAGTGAGATCTTTTAGGTATTATATTATAGTCGTCGCATTGCAGTTGGGATATACCTACGATTCGAATTTGGAGCAAAAAACATTTATAAAACATTTATAAAAGTGTTTTTTGGATATTTTTAAAAATATTTTTAGAAATATATTTATTGAAACCATGTAAAAGTTAACACAGTGGGATTTAAACGGAAGCGTTGAGTTTATTTTGTTATCAATTAAAATAAATAGTAATAATTGTATAAAAATGTTAATGGTAGTCTGGAAAGAAAGTCAAAAAGAAAGACTTACGGTCAATTGTCCAGCAATTGGCCGGTTTTCAAAAGACGCGGGTTCGAATCACGCTTCGATCAAACGTCTTAAATAACGCTTACATATCTTATATAATTTATACGTACATAGTTTTATGTCATTGTTATTATAGAGAGGAGACATTTTTTGCCACCTATCTGTCTACCTGTCCTGCAAAATGGTATATGTATTTTCTACTTACATTTATAAATTTGATTTTTAAAATAATGCAATGCTTTTGTTAAAAATAATGCAAAATTAATGACGAGACGTCTAGTTTTTATGCACATCTGAAACAATAGTCTGCAGCAGTGTTCCTAGTAACTGGTACTGAGTTTAGATTATTATTATACGACTAGAGTGGTCACGGCGAGGGCAATGCACCCACTAATTTTCTTCGAGGCAACAAAAAGCAAAAATAAAAGAGACGGATAAGTGCGAGCTGACGTCGGATTAATGATTTTATTGTTATTTCTCGATTCACGGTTTAAACCTTCATTGGTTTTGCTGTTTATGTTTGGAGGTTATATGGAACTTGTTACTTTCTTGACAATTAGAAAGTATGTCTGTAGTCATAATAACATATACGACGGAGTGTCTTGAGATTAAGTTCAGAGAGAATTTATTTAATAAGTAATTATTGTGAATTGTAATGTGATATGATGTATGGTCCCTTGACCGATTGTAATGAATTTTGGCCGACCGACCGACCGACCGAAGTTTACATGAAAAATCTACACTCCTTAGTGTATATTTTTCATGTAAACTTTCATCCCCTATTTCAGCCCTTTAGAGATTGACTTTTGAAAAAATAAGTAGCCTATGTTAGACCCAGTAATTTTTACTATTTTCATTCTAAATTTCATCTAAATCGGACCGGATTAGCCGTGAAAGCGTGAAAGAAAAACAGGCAGACAATCCCATTTATAATATAAGTATGGATATATTTAAAATTGCATAGATTATAGAAGAGGAGAAGAGGCAGTGAATTTATTTATTAATACCTAAAGTAAAAACTTTGTACCTCTTTTTGGTGGAGTATGAATTTTGTAAGTTACAATTTGTATATAGTGGCCAGTCGTGGCCCAGTGGCACAAGAGTGTGACTGTAAACGACTGGTTGTGGGTTCGATTCCCACTCGAGGAGTGTAAATTATATTTCCATTTTCTTCGCTCTGGTGTCGAGGTAAAGCGCGGCGTTAAGTTCCGCCACTTAACACGCAAAGCCTCCGAATTCGGCGGAAAGTGGGGAACGGAGTGTCTTAACACAAGGTTCCCTTTGCCTATCCTGCTGTGTAATAGAAAAGCAATGTAATATAAAAGCTGTAACGTAACGTGTATTTTACGCGTCATCGGGGACTCTAGTATAATTTACTTCTATCTATGCTGAGAATTCTTTTAAAATAAACTGTTTTATTTTTATTTAATTTTAGTACCATTGTTTAAGATATAACTTTAATAATAACATGTTAGCTATTCTTCGCTTTCAGACGTACATAGTGCTAGTAACCTTTGTTCCCACACTCATTGTTTCTAATGCTGTTTACATTTATCCTATATATATACCATATGCATGCATTACATAATCGCAGCGAAAATGTAGCCCTTTTCAGTTATAGTATGTACTCCCGTGGGACGCCTGTGGGACCTACAACAACAACATTTAGTCGGTCCCAACCGCCAATCTTTACTTATTATCATCATGCGTTATCCCGCATAGCACGGTCCCTCTGAACTTAGTTTAATGACACCCCATTATCCTATTTTCACTCGAATTAAAAATATTGCATTTGTGTTTTCAAAACGGAGAAATGAATAATTTCTACAATGAATTATGGCCATTCGTGGTCCAGTGGCACAAGCGTGTGCAAATTATACTTCCATTTTCTTCGCTCTGGTGTCGAGGTAAAGCGCGGCACTAAGTTCTGCCACTTAACACGCAAGCCTCCGAATTCGGCGGACTCAGAGGCGCAAGCCTCGGAACTCTGCCTACCCTGCTGTGTGCGGAATACAGTGTGAAGCTAAAAAAAAAAAAAAAAATTCTTCGAGTGACTAATTCTCGCGTCATCTCATAAATCACGTTTACAGACAGACAAATCGCAGAAAATACAAAAAAATATACTATATGTATCTTCAATTCAAAAGTTTCAAAAAGAAGTAATAAAAATTCATATTAATAACAGCACAGACTGCAATTAGTCGAATGTTTAGTATTTTTTTGCCACACGATATATATATATATATATTACAAGGTTAGGAGCAAAAAAATGTCGGACTCCAGCGACTATTGTGTAGCGTGAAGAAGTACTGATAGGTTATTTGTACGTTGAAATGATCTAGCTACTGGATATTATTATGATTGGAGATCTCATTAACATTTTCATAGGAAATCTATTTTTGAAGAAGAATTTATTTTTTCATTTAGTGCGAAAGGTTTTTTTTGTAGTAACAAATATATTTGGCGTAATAATTTACCGGCTTTTCTTATTATTAGTTAAACATTTTAATTAATATTTAGACTTCACTTTTTAAATAAAATGTTTTTTTTTTTAATTTGTAGCTGAATACAGATATTCAGTGAGCGACCTGTAAACTAGAAAATAATTCATACAAAAATAATCTGAATTTGTTACATAGAAGCAACATTAGAAGAAAAATTTAGATATTATGTGAAACTTGTAATAATAGTTATACTTGCTAGACAAACCAAGCTTATATAAATAGCTCTGTCATTTTTATATTAATTTATTTTTAAAATGAATAAACTCCGAACCTACTGCTACCTTCTTCGTCAAGAAAATCTCTACCTCATACCTTATGTCATTATAATTAATTTACTGTGTTAACGTTCGAGATTACTTACGCAAGTTAAATAGAACATAAAAAAAATAACTTTATGGTTTTTTCTGCATAGCAAAGTAGTGTCAATTCACTCCGTTTAAAACTTTATTTCCTTAATCTTTTCTGTTACTCAATAACAACATATTATAAGCTATATCTAACAAAAATCGTATAAGTTTAAATGTTTAAAGTGACGTATTATGAGCTTTGAAATTTTTATCAGCTTTTTGGAAGAGACAGTCACCCTCTTACACCGGAGGGTTAGTTAGACGTCATTAGAAACACAAAAAACCTTATTTAAAGGGTTTCTCTTTATATTTACATTCTCCAAACAGAAAGTGTAATGTATATGTCTGATGTATACCTACTTATATACAAGATTTTAAAAACAGACGTTTTTAACTTGATCAATTTCTTATTTAATTTGATGTTTTTGTTTAAAATATACATACATATCTTAAAATACTTAGAAATGTAAGACACAACGCTAGGTAATAACGTAACTTTTATTTAATTTCAAAAAAACATAAAAGCAAGTAAAATATTTTAAAAAACAATTATTTGTAATATTTGAGGGAAAGAGCTTTCAGCATTATTTAAGTGAAATCTTAGCGCTATTTTCCTTCGCGCTATTTCCCGCAATCTTGGATAGTCAGAGAGATAATGTCAAGATATTCAAATCTTCATTTTCCTCCACAAATTGAAACATTATGTGTTAAGTGGCGGAACTCAACGTCACGCTTTTTTTAGGAGCAGACGAATAAAAATATTTTTGTTCAAATATAAATTATTGCTCCGAGTGGGATAGAACCCGTAACCATCGCGGTTACAGTCAGGCGCTGTACTGCTGTGCCATGACAGCGAAAAAAAAGGTTTAATTAATTAATTTTAATCTTTTTCTTAATAACTGTAGGCTATTCGTAAATTATTTAGTTTTTCAATGTATTTTATAATATGTTAACCAAAATAACCTTCCTTCCTATTAAGCCACAACCGCCATTCCATAGCGCTGTGAGTAAAGTATAGAGTTTCAGTTAAATGTTTGCCGACCACTCTGCTACTGGTTGCGTTTACTTTTGTAATATTAGATGATGGTTAGAAAAAATATATTTATGTTACAATTTTCATTATCATATGCATTTTGAAAGTATTATAGAAATTATAATATTTTTTAAGGAAAAAAAACGTGAAACTGAAAAAAAACATCATTTAAAATACTATTATTTTCGTTAATTCGAATTCATCGTGCTGTTTTTTTTATTGCTTCACGCTGTATGCCGCACACAGGAGCGTAGGCAGAAGGAACCTAGTGTTAAGACACTCCGTTCTCAACTTTCCGCCGAATTCTGGAGGCATTGCGTGTTAAGTGGCGGAACTTAACGAGCTTTGCCTCGGCACCAGGTGAAGAAAATGGAAAGATTAAATATTTCCACTCCTCGAGTGGGAATCAACCCACAACCAGTCCTTTTACACTTTGTGCCACTCTGTGCTACGACTGGCCCAATATTTTTTTGAAAAAATGTAATTTAAAATTCTATTATTTTAGTCAATATCTTTATTTTATCGTGTTATTAGAACAAGATGAAGAAATTTACACATGCTAAAGAAATAGTGTTTAAATAAATAATTTCCAAATTGAAAATAACTTGTAACCACATTTTAAAATTAAAATCTGCATAAGGTTACTAATTCCATAACAATTTATATATTTTAAGCAACAGTAGCTTTGTTGTTCATCTCGGAGTCACGCTCCTGCGGCTAACGGCTATGAATCAGAGTTACAAGAAGCGTGCCCACTGCCTTGCGCTGGATTGACAAAAATAAACTATATGCTTTGCTTATTAGAAATACTGAGACAAATTCTGAGTAATGTCTTCTTTGGCAGAAATGTTTTAGACAAGTTTTAGATTTTGTAACTTAAGAACTTATTTAAATATTTTTTTTTTTTAGCTTTACACTGTACCCCGCACACATGATGTAGGTGTAGGCAGAGGGAACCTAGTGTTAAGACACTCCGTTCCCCACGTACCGCCGAATTCGGAGGCATTGCGTGTCAAGTGGCGGAACTTAATGCCGCGACTTAACTTAGATATTTTATTACGTTTAATAAAACTTTAGATCTTTTTCTACTATACTAGCTTTACTAATTGATCGCATTCGAGAGGGATATTAAAAATAGTTAGAATTGAGGCTACCATGGCACAGTGTGATACGTATACGTAACAGTTGTGTGTTCGAGTATTAGTTACGATTTGGCGGCTTTCGTCACTGAACACGCAATATCTCGCATTTGGGTAAAAAGTGGAGAATACAGTGTCTTGACACTAAGTTTTCTCTGCCTACACTGCTATGAATTAAAAAAAATAGCACTTTTCAAAATAGTAATAGTATTAATTCTTCGCCTACTATTTTGTACTAAAGAATGTTAATCGTTAATGTTCTAATGATGCCACGATGATGTTGTTGCTGTTAATGTCAAACTACTTGTTTTTCATTTCAGGTTTACGCTTTATCTTAAAGAATCTTGAGGACGAGACACTCCATTCCTCGCCTTCTATACTACAATCATACCCATGTATACTACAATCATAATTCAATTAAAGCATATTTTCAGCTTTTAATTTCAGCTTGACTCATCCAAGACAAAATTAATAATGTGGTTAGTAACACGCAGGGCAGTGACCTTAGAAAATTTCATTACTAAAGTAAACTAATGGTCACGCAACACGCCCTATTGTATGTAATGTTTTAATTACATAATATCATATGATACTGTAGTGCAGTAAAAAAATGACCTATAATTATGTATAACTAGCCGCCTGCTCGCGGCTTCGCCACGTGAACTACATAACTGTTTCGTTATATAGCAACCCTTGGGGGTGGATTTTTGAAAAATAAGGTAGCCTAACGTACCTTGAATTCTCCACTATATTTATGCCAAATTCATTACAATCGGTCAAGCGGTTTAGATTTTTCATATAAACTTTCATCTCCTATTTCGACCCTTTAGAGGAGGATTTTTAAAAAAATAAGTAGCCTTTGTTAGACTCAGTAATTTTTACTACTTTTATTCTAATTTTTATCGAAATCGGACCGGTAGATTAGCCGTGAAAGCGTGAAAGACAAACAGTATAAGTATGGATTGTTATAGGTTCAAATTCCAAGGGCGAATATTGTAACACTTCAAATGTAGAGCAGGTAATAAAAAGTATCTTTACTTTATAATTCACTTATAACATATGTATATGTTCTTAGATTTTAATCGTTTAAAATCCAGTCGTGGCACAGAGGCACAAAGTGTGACTGTAAAGCGACTGGTTGTGGGTTCGATTCCCACTTCAGAAGTGGAAGTATTTAACGTTTCCATTTTTTTCGCTCTGGTGTCCGAGGCAAAGCGCGGCGTTAAGCTCCGCCACCTAATACGCAATGCCTCCAAAAATTCGGCGGTGCGTGGGGAACGGAGTGTCTTAACACTAAGTTCCCTCTGCTTACCCTGCTGCGTGCGGGATACAGTGCCAAGCTTAAAAAAATCGTTAAAATTATCAGTAAGTTACCACTTTCTGTTAACTAAATGAATTATAGCTAGGATACCATTTAAATAATACTTTGTTATTACGTTAAAGTATGGATGAGTCAGGCACATAAGGCGAGCCGTCTCCACCCCTTTGTGAACGACATAGTTTTCGGGAAAATGTGAATATACAGATAATTATTTTACATTATGAATACATTATAAGATATGTGAGTGCTTTAATTAACTTATATATAGTGTTATTTCATGTATTAAGGCCGACGTGGCGCAGTGTGACAATGTCTGACTGTAAACGCTGTGGGTTGTGGGTCCGAATTCCACTTGAGGCCATGATTATCCTTAAATTATCCTCATTTGTCCACTTTGCGGAAGGTTTAGCTTTCAATTTTATACGCATGTATTAGACGAAACAGTCTAAAAAAAGTTTAGACGACACTTCAAGCAACTTTACAAGACTTTATAAAATATTAAGGATATATAGGTGCTTCTACCTGCACATATTTGCTTTTTTTAGCTTTTCGCTTTTTTACGCATAGAACCTTCATTGTTAAAACACTTAGATCTCCATTTTCCATTCGAAATCGGGACATTGTGGGATAAGGGGCGAGTTTGTGTTGTCTTCCAGAGCGGAGAATGAAAATAATTGACTATGATCATTCCACCAAGTGAGAATCGAACCCATAATCAATTGTGATTACAGTCAGACGTTGTCCTACTACACCACGTAACCTACATTTACTCAATTCCCCAGTATTTTATTGCAAGAAACTAAAATAGATTCTCTTTAAAAGATTGCAGTGAGATTATCAACCGCGTAATCCCCTACCTATTCTTGTTGTGCACTATCTAGATCGAAGTACCGTTAGCAATTTTCTATAATAGGAATTCTACAAATCACAAACAATTTCGTATTAAAAATATATATTTAAATTGGAAATCAGCTACTTAGCTTTTTGATTTGTTTGGCTTTGAAACGTTTTTTTGTATATAAGAATGGAATGGGAATAAGGATTAAAAGCAGTTAGGCCAGTGATAAATACTGAAAATATAGGCATTAGTAAAGGATAGACAACTCGTGTATGTCATACATATATATATCTCTAATAAGGATAGCACCATCCGGTACAAGTTAATTATATCAGTTAAATAAAATAAACATTTAATGCATATTATTTTTAATCCTTTTCCTTTATCTCTTAGCAATGACAAATAAATTAATTTACTATTGTTTTTGAAGCTGTCATACAATTTTGTGTTGTCGACTGGACGAGAAAATCATGTTATAAAATATTCTGTTTTTCATTCTTCATTCGAATTTGAAACATTGCGTGTCATGGAGCACTATATATTTGGATCCTAAGTTCTTTCTCTCTGCCAGAGGTCCCATATAGGATAACGCCTGATGCAGATAAAAAAATATGATTCATATATTTCCGTTACTGTCTCATAATAATCCCTTACAATAATAATTTCTTTTTTTTCTTTCGTTTTTTTTTTCTTTCGCTGTATCCCGCACACAGCAGTGTAGGCAGAGGGAACCTAGTGTTAAGGCACTCCGTTCCCCACTTTCCGCCGAATCCGGAGGCATTGCGTGTTAAGTGGCGGAAATTAACGCCGCGCTTTACCTCGGCACCATAGCGAAGAAAATGGAAATATTACATAATTCCACTCCTCGAGTGGGAATCGAACCCACAACCAGTCGTTTACAGTCACACGCTTGTGCCATTGGGCCACGACTGGCCCAGTAATAGTTTTAATTTCACAGATAGCATCCGCAGTGTATTATACTGTATAGTACTCGTATACAATACGTAGCGAGGCGGTAGGGTGGCGGCGCAAGCTCGTCGCTACTTCGATTACGTGATCCATCGCGTTATTAAAGTTATACCTATCAAGCAGATTTCAATCAGTTTCGCTGTTTTTGCTTCCACGATGTAATTTCGTAGTAGATCCATTTAATAACTAGATATAAATGATGTTTGAGGGATTTTCTCCAGTCGATATCTAATATTTGTTAGTTAGTAATATTTCATTTGTTTTAGCTTTCAGCTTTACGCCTTCTCCTGTATAATAGAGTAAGCGGAAAGAAACAAGTGTTAAGACACTTCTTTTTTGTTTTCAATTTATTACATTACCATTTTTCTGTGAATAAATCAAAGAAACTGTAATATAATATACTCATATTTGTATTGGTGTATGCTTTAGGACTTCGTAAGTTTTGTCTTTATAACTAAAAATAAATAAATACAATATAAAATCCATATTTTATGCAGTATTAAAAGTAAAAGATATACAATTGGTAACATTAAAAAAACGTTGTGATGAGTCACTATATCCCTGATGTTAATATTATTATTACTAAAAATACGTACCATGTAGTTAATAACTTTGACGGTTTAATAAAAAGTAATAAAGCATATAAATATTCATACATGAAACAAAATGATCGATGTTAAACTCTGACCATGACATTTACAAATTTAAATTACTGGAGCTATGATATATAAAAAATCAATATCATGTCATGTTAATTGTTCCTTTGTCTAATTTCACGCTAACATATATTTTTTGCGGGTAAAAGAAATTTAATTTTGAATTTTTAAGGTAGGCAGTGAAAACCTAATAAGATGCTTTTTTGACATTCCGTCCAATATGGAAGCGGTATGTGCCGATTGGCGGAACCCAACGCCGGGCTTGATCTTCGTGAGAGCGGAGACTTGTTGTTTTTTAACTATTATATTACAAAGTAAGTAAAAATATGAAAAGTAAATAGATTTGTTTATAATATGCCTATATGACAATTAATACTTATGGAATTATACATCTCAAAGGATAGATGATTGCAGTAACGCAAATGTTTACATATTAAATTTAGATGTTTCGCCATTGTGTTTGCCACTTAACATATAACAACTGTGTTAGGATGGAAAGAAGAGAATAAAGTCACATATTATTCTTATTTATTATTGAATAATATTTTCTTTCTAGTTGTGTGAAGAAACAAGAAATTAACAGTATTTTTATCTAGATCCCTGTTTTATCTATATAAAGATACACAACGCTGTATCCCGCACACAGCAGGGTAGGCAGGACCTAGTGTTAAGACACTCCGTTCCCCACTTTCCGCCGAATTCGGAGGCATTGTGAGTTAAGTGGAACGGAACTTAACGCCGCGCTTTGCCTCGACACCAGAGCGAAGAAAATGGAAATATTAAATATTTCCACTCCTCGAGTGGGAATCGAATCCACAACCAGTCCTTTACAGTCATACGCTTGTGCCACTGCGCCATGATAGGCCCCAACTATTTTTTGAATTAAAATTTTAATAAAACGTACAAGTCCAATATCCGAATGATTTTTAGCTCCATTTGTACTCTATCATACAAAAGAGGGCTAACTAGAATTTTGAAATGCAGCACTATTATATAGACTTATAGAGCTTTACAAAGCTCGTATTAATTTTGCATGCAGTTTGACAATGCCGCATTGTGGCCATTGTGCCGCGCGCGCTCTGCACGAGAACGCTAATTGTTTATTTATTATTCTCTACGGACTAATATTATACCAGGACATAAGTTAATCATTTTTTCTTATTATATAGTTATATATACAATTATACATATATTCCCAAACCAAAACTTAGAATAATTTTATGTATGGATGTTTAATTGTTTAGTGAAATACCCACTTTGAACCGTAAATTAGCGTTCAAATTATATTAAAATAGTATAAATATTTGTTTTTCATAGACTTTTCATAATAGCTTCAGTTGTTGCTAAATGTTTTAATCTGTACATTTTTAGCGCTTCACACTTTTTCGTGCTTACCACATTTTTAAAGATTGGTTAGTATATATATGCGCAGAGCTTTGCCAAAGCGGAAAATGAAAGAAGAAACACAATATTTGTGACTTGTACACATGTTTTATAATTTTTTTAATTATATATGTATTCTTTATTGCATTTAAAAAATATTGCATAAGTATACAGAAAAAGATGATTTCAACGGCGGACTTATCTCTAGAAGAGATCTCTTTCAGTCAACCTGAGTAGGTGGATGAGTGCAAACAAAAGCGGGATGCAAAATAATAATATATATAAAGAAAATAAAAAAGAACATATGAAAAAAATAATATATCCATCTTTTAGCAGTTACAGTACTTTATATCGCTAAACTTGGATCAGTTTAAATAATCGGTATCCACACGTGCGTTACTCGCGATGCATATCGATATACTCCCGATGCGTGTTATCACGATTCCAGCTACTGACTACTACTTTATGAAAATTTGATGTTAGTTCTAGTAGAATTGCAGTTATGGAATTATTTATATATTAAATACAATTGAAGTTTTATCATTTACTTATATTTATACAAAAATATTGAGATAGTAAAGAATAAGTCCGGTCGTGGCGCAAAGGCACAAAGTGCGTCTGTAAAGCGACCGGTTGTTCGATTCCCACTTGAGGTGGAAATATTTAATATTTCCATTTTCTTCGCTCTGGTGTCGAGGTAAAGCGCGGCGTTAAGTTCCGCCACTAACACGCAATGCCTCCGAATTCGGCGGAAAGTGCGGAACGGAATGTCTTGACACTAAGCACCCACCGCCTACCATGCTGTGTGCGGGATACAGCGTGAAGCTAAAAAAATAATAATGAAGAAAAACAACAAATCGCTTTTTTATTAAAAAAATGACTAAGTCAGTAATGATTGTAATTGAAACTTTTCTTTGAAAGTAATCACATATTGCATTCTGCATTCTAGATGTTATGTTTTAATGCATGTAGAGTTCTAAAGTGTGTAGATTATTAGTATAGTAAGTGAAGAAAAGTAGCAAGGCCATTATAAAAAAAATGAAATTTTAGTTGAGCCGTAGTTTGCAAAAAATGATATAATTATGGAAAGCGACGAATATTCTTTCAAAGCCGTATGTGGCTCATGTGCCAAGGGTTAGTCCTCCTAGATAAGGTGTACAGATATTAACTAGGTACATCACTATTTATACCTAACAAGGTGACCGTAAGCTTGGTCTTTTTATGTTTAACAATCATATAATTAAATATCTAATTAATATTTTGTAAATTGATAATCTCCCGAAGTTTTTGTAGATCATCGAAGGACAATTTAATTGTGGCTGAAGATTCGATACGTGAAAAAAATGTATATATCTTATAATAAAGAATAATAAAGTGGTGCAGTGCAAGTGTAATCATGATGTCTATAACTGTTACAATTTCCACTTGATGGAAGTATTAAAGTCCGAGTTACCCAAAGATAATATAGAGACAAAAAATATTCACTTTAAGAAAGCTTTCCTTTCATATGTCAAACAATATATATTTTCTATTGGTTTCACAATTATGACAAATTGTAGGTGTCTAGCTGTTATGAATATCGTGTCATGACTAATATAAAAAATTATAAACAGTCGAGCTTGATTGTAAATCACAGCCATTTTGTTTAGTTGTTATCTACATATGTACGTAAAAAGTGTAAGCTATAGAGTATCTATTGAATACAAGAATAAATCAATTATTATAATATTATAATAGAGTTTCGCATTAAAGTATCACGTTGGATCATCTACAGTGGAGCATAAACAATGGCGGGTGGGACGCGCGCGGCGATATCAGACTATTGCGGATCGTATAGATTTCCTTGAATACAATGTCAGGATATCCACAACCGCAGGCGACTATAAATAAAATTACTATAAGCATATATATAATTTTCTTAATACCTAAATTTTACTTAATACGTAAATTTTACTTTATATTTGATTAATAATTTTTTTTTTTTTTTTAGGTTGAAGAAAGAAAGAAAGTTCTAGAAATAAGCTTGGCTTGACTTTGGCATAAAGTAAATGAAATTTGAATTTATGATGACGAGTGTTTTAAAATATTTATAACTAAGAAAAAAGTACCTACTAAGTTATTTTATAATAACAATTAAACTGGACTGAACTTGAAATTAATACTTTTATAAATGAATTAATTAATACTATTATGTAAAACTAGAAACATTTTTATTTAACATTTTATAAGGATATATTTCTTGATGCAATCGTAAACTACTGGTTGTAGGTTCGATTTCCAGTCGGTGGAATAGCAATATTTATATTTTATATCTAATTTATAGTCGAAATCAAGCGCAGCGTTGAGTTCCGCAACACAACATGAAATTAATCGAATTCAAGAGGAAAGTAGAGAATGGTCTTAAAACTAGAATCGCTCTGATTGTTTTTTTTTATATATTTTTTACTTTAAGATGAAGTAACAGATCTAGTATCCTTTTTGTATTATTTAATAAATTAAATAAGTTAAAGTGAAAGAAACAATTTTAAGAAAAGCTCGCTTCAAGCTTTTCATAAGTAGTTTATTTTGATAATAAAAAATGTGAGAGACGATATATGGAAGTTCATTTAAATCCGCTGATAATTTTACAAGTGGAATCTAAATGCAATATTGCTGGATTAATTCTTTTAGATCAAATTACATAATTATTGAACGAAAACAAAAAAAAAAAAAGTTTTTTTCAATATGTAACTTTGGAAGCTATTCGTAAGCCGTATATTTAAAAAATAATAAAAAAAATAATTTAGTACTATAAAATTAACCAACTAAATTAATTCGTAAATAGTCTAGTAAGTAATATTATTTTCAAAAAAAAATATATTTTTAAATAAATTGAACTGAGAACAAGAAAAAA
Source organism: Dryas iulia moderata (assembly GCA_019049465.1). NCBI lineage: Eukaryota > Metazoa > Arthropoda > Insecta > Lepidoptera > Nymphalidae > Dryas > Dryas iulia. The sequence continues at coordinate 15,320,009 of CM032424.1, read as the reverse complement.
AAAACATGTAAAAAAATAACTAATTTAATAAAATAAAAATCTATATAAAAATTTTTCAACTTACCATGATGACGGCAAGTGGAGACGGAGAGAGAAATAAAATAGAGTAGAGTGTGGCGTGGCGAGTTCGCGAGGCAACGCACCGGGCCGGACTGGTGGCGTCGTGGGGACCGCACGGCTTATATACACGCAGTGCGGATGATTATTCTGGATAGATGCAGTTTTAGGGCATTCGAACTTAAGTTATTTATTAGCGGGATAGGCAGAAGGAACCTAGTGTCAAAACATTCCGTTCTCTGTTTTTCGGCTGAATTCGAGACATTGATTGTTGGGTGGCGGAACTCAACACTGTGCATTATATGTTTACACATGATTAATTATTTGCACATAAAATACACAAATCTTCTAATGTTTGAGAGTTCAAGTAACTGACAGTCGGGGGGTAAATACACAAATACTATAATCGCTTCCTACTTGTTGGATTGTGAAGTTATTGAATATATATTTCAATTTTTTTTTCAAATTTCGTATTAGATATACGAAGCTGAATTATAAAAGAATATATTACGGAATTTTTTTAAAAAAATAAACATTTGCCTGCAATAGCAGAAACTACAATTAACAATAAATAAATATTATCTTAACTCAAATTTTAATATAATATTGCATACTAACTTTTCACGTATTGACTGTCAGAACTGCTTTGAGTCTTCCCGGAGAATTGAAAATGATTAAAATATCTCTGATCATTTTTCTTAGTGTGAATCGAACCCATAGCCGTCGGTTTTACAGTAAGACACTGGTCCAGTGCACTACAAGGGAAAAATACATAAATAACAAAAATGTGGGGTAAAATACACGTATTTTTTTTAGCTTCACGCTGTATCCCGCATACAGCAGGGTAGGCAGAGGAAACCTAGTGTTAAACCACTCCGTTCCCCACTTCCCACCGAATTCGGCGTGTTAAGTGACGGAACTTAACGCCGCGCTTTTACCTCTGATACTAGAGCGAAGAAATGGAAATATTAAATGTTTCCACTCCTCGAGTGGGAATCGAACCCACAGCCAGTCGTTTACAGTCACACGTTCGTGCCACTGCGCCACGACTGGCCCCATACTTAGTTAAATATGATCGTAGGGTAATTAAAGCGTGTGTTCAGAATAACACCGCTGATTCACGAGAGCAGACGCTAGTGTGTCCAGACTCCAACACTTATTTTTTAATGGATCGAAACCGAAGCGCAAGACAAAACAACAATGACTAACATTGTGAGTAATATGCCGTGTAATTCGGCTGTTTATATCATTTTTTGTATAAAAAAATCCAATTGTAAATTTCAGCGTAGAGTTACGTTGGCTTTTTTATTAAAGACTCTACTTTTTTTAAATTATATGACACCGCTACTGTTATAAAAGAAAAAAATTAGATTTGGTTTGCATATTTATGTGTTTTTTTGCAGATATATGCAATTGATAGTTGAGCTATTTACTAAACATTATCTACTCATATTTGACAACTAAGCACTAAAAATTTGACAATATTTGACAATATTTGACAATATGATAAGGTGACAAGTAACTTACATAATTCACACATTAATGAGGTTACTGGCGTACCGGTGCAGAGTTTGATTGCACACGGGATTAGTTGTAAATTCATACTCCAGGAATATTTAAAATTATTATCAATTTTGCGTTCTGGTACAACAAAAGGCGACGTTAAATTCAACTGTTCAATACATAATATTTCGAATACAGACAGAAAGTGGAGATCACTGTGAATTGAGATTACGTTATCTCTAACAACCCTAGAAGAGAAATATTTAAGTAATTAATACTAAATAAATTGTTAAAACAAAATTATTTTAAAATTATGAATCATTAATAAATCTAGATACAAAATAACTATGACCATTTTTGTGACTGTACACAAACCACAAGTTGAAATTTAAAACTTAATAATTAAAATTAAAGATATCTTTCAAATAATTATTCACTCTTCGATTTCTAGTGTATTTTGTATTGCTTAATTACAAGTTTTTGTATTTTTTAAAACTTTTCATTGTTATTTTTATTTTGTCAATAAAGCATGGTCGTCCTACTGAAGGGATGAGATGAATGGTGTGTGGGGAAACGGATGAAGAGGGAAGCTAAGGGAGGGACCTTGACCCTAGAGCTTTGTTTTGACTGCATTTCACTGAACACACCTATATCTAACGTATAAAGGCGTGTCATGGTGGTAATCTGCATATTGAACATGCAAATAAAATGGAAACGTTATATTATTTAAAAAAATGCTATATTTTTTAAAGCATAGCAGAGAATATGATCTTTTGTTTTCGCGATTACTACACATTTTGAAATGAAACTATTTTTGACAAGATTAATCGCGTATATTATTGGTATTCGAAAATACATTTTTAGAAACCCGACCTTTCGAACACTTTACAGTAGTCCGTGGTCACAGGTAGGTAGCAGGCAGTCTACGTCGGGTAAATTACATTTTCTAAACGTCGGGTTTCTAAAAATGTATTTTCGAATACCAATAATATACGCGATTAATCCGGTTAAAAATAGTTTCATTTCAAAACATAGCAGAGAAGTCAGAGTGAATCTAGTGTCAAGACACTCCGTTCTCCACTATATATTGAGTGGCATACTAGACGTCAACCGTTTTCATACAACGACCATTAGGTCATAACATAACTCTTTAACAGCTAAAACAATATATTCAAAAGCCTATGGATATGAATAAAATAAATTTAATTTACTGAATTCAACTGAATTCAGTTTCTGTTTAATTTTCCAACCTGTGAGTTTCTTTTATTTGCTTACTTTTTCATGAACACTATGATGTTAACTAAAATTTACATTAATCTAGAATCAAACTTACGACCATCCACAACAAATTGTATATAAATAAAATTATTTTTACAAAAAAAAGAAAAGCGACTTCAAAAAAAATGCACAAAACATAAAAAAAATAAACACATATTCAGTTTACCTAAATAAAAATTGGCAATTTTGGAGTCGATGTCAGCAGTGTTGATAACTGCCGAATTGATAACCTCCTCGTTTTGGAAGTCACTTAAAAAAATCTTTTCAGCTATTCATTCTATGCAACTTCTTGCAAATTCATGCAAATTGTTGTGGCCCAGTGGCACAAACGTGTGACTGTAAACGACTGGTTGTGGGTTCGATGCCCACTCCAGGATTGGAAATATTTAATATTTCCATTTTCTTCGCTTTGGCGTCGAGGTAAAGCCCGGCGTTGAGTTCCGCCACTTAACACGCAATGCCTCCGAATTCGGCGGAAAGTGGGGAAAGGAGTATCTTAATACTAGGTTCCCGCTGCTTACCCTGCTGAGTGCGGGATACAGCGTGAAGCTAAAAAAAAAGTCTATACAAATATCCATGTAGCTTTCCCTTATTACTAACAAGTTTTGTTATTTTTGTTTGAAGCAGGGAGGACTACGGAGGGTGGGTGAGGGAAGGTTTTATCTTTTTAAAATTTTTCTTTTTTTTTTTTGCTTAAGATTAACTTGCTTTATTATAGAGTCAGGGGTTTTGTTTACCCTTTTATGATATACATATATTCTATAATAGCTTTAAAGTTTACAACAGGCAACTAAATTCAATTTGGATGGTATAAACTCTATGATCTAAATGAAATAGTAATACTTCACAAGGAGTGTTATAGTATTACTATTTCATTCGATTCGTTCATTCAATTTCGTAATTTATATTATTCTTTTGTATAATAAAAAAAAAAGAAAAAAAATTGAGTTTGAGTTAACCTAGTAGTAGTTAGTTCTCTACTTACTGATTATATTGGTGAAGTAATAATATTCATAATACAAATTCCTTCAGGCTTTTTCAAACTGAAATTAAAACAATATTAATGATATTTTTCACATGTCCCTTGTGTTTTTTGTTGAAGCTTTTCACGTATTACTCGTATAGCAGCTTGGCAGGGAAAACCCATGTGTGCCCATGGACTATGTTCTTTACTTTCCGCCGGTATACCAGAAATTTCGTGGCAATGAGTGGCATAAAGCATCGTCATGCTTTGTTTTAACACCACAGCGGAGGAATAAAAATAATTTAAATATAATATCATAAGTTGTATTAACATGACAACATGCAATTTAAATTTATAATAACTGGACTCTTTTAGGGTATATTCTATAAGTCTTAGTTTTAAGTACTGAAATTGTAAAAAAAATGTATCGTATATGATAAAAGAAAAATAATGTTAAAGAAGGTACAGTCCTTATTGACAAATAGAGCAATAAAATAGGATTTACAAAATGAAAAAGAAAAATTTTTTTTCACCCCTGTTTCCCCAAGCAGGAATCGAATAAGAAACCATTGCATATAATGAGAAATTCTCACCCTACACCACGTTATCCTCTAAAATATTCATGTAATTTAATGATTACATTTGAATTTAATAAGTGCATAACTTGAACGAGGTTTCCTGCCAACTTCAACGTATTTCGTTTTAAATCTAAATTTCCTAAGTACATGCAAGAGTGGGTCAAAGCTGAGGTTTATATTAAAGCTTATATTACAAGAGTTCTGCACTGCGGCACCGGCTCGACTCCGAGCCCCGCTTTACCACGCTTTGTTCCATGTCTGTATACAGAGGAAAATTATATTTTGAATTTACATTATGAATGCTCGTTACCCTAATTTAAAATTAGGTAAATATACTAAAATTATTATGTTAAACATATGTTTTCAATTTTGTGATAAAAATTATAATATCTAAGACTTAGGCACTTTAGAGTATTGTTTTACAGTATTTTTTTAAACAGTTTAACACACACTTATCACGTCCTTGCTCTTTTTGTTTATATTTTATATTACTATTTACTTCTTTGTGGCGCAGAGGCACAAAGTGTGACTGTAAAGAAATGGTTGTGGGTTCGATTCCCACTCGATGGGTGGAAACATTTAATATTTCCGTTTTATTCGTTCTGGTGTCGAGGTTAAGATCCGCGTTAAGATCCGCCACTTAACACGCAATGCCTACGAATTCGTCGGAAAGTGGGGAACGGAGTGTCTTGACATTAGGGGACCCTCTGCCTACCCTGCTGTGTGTGGGATATAGCGTGAAGGTAAAATAAATAAAAAAAATAAACTTCTTTATTCATGTTATAAAGTTAATACACTTAGACACACGATAATTTCAAGTATTTTATGTAATTTTCTTTCTTTCTTTCTTTAATGAGGCGGGCCCTCCTTTGTTATTGTGAAGAACTGAAAGAATTCTTTAAAAAGTGTTAAGTCAGGCACTTAACCTGACTTAACACTTTACAGTACTTTTGACTTTTTAGAGATCATCAATTTATTCTTTTTTTACTCCAGCATTATCTAGTAGTTCGTGGCTGAAATTGTGACGTTATATATTTACTTTCATCTATATTATAATCAACAATAGGGTGTCCCACACATCTAATGATTCTTAGTATTTAATCAAGACCGATCACCATATAAATTCTGCCTTATTTAAATTGAGATAGCCGTGTATGAATCGTTCGCAGAAAACAAATGTCATCACACAAAATTTTTAAGTTATTAATTTTTTTATTGCACGATATATTATATTCTTCACTTTCAACGGATTTCAGGGAGGTAACGTGTTACGTGACAAAACCCCATCTAAATATTACTAACTAAAAACCCAGTTTTTTTTAGCTTCACGCTGTATCCTGCACACAGCAGGGTACACAGAGGGAACCTAGTGTTAAGACACTTGTTAAAAACCAATATAATGAAAATATTTTAAATACTTACCCTCGCGAAAATATTCCAGTTCAAAATGAGCCAAGACGAAGTCGACCAGCTACATCTATACAGATAAGATGAATTACACATTCCAAGTGTATTACACATTACTAACATATAAAGTGTTTGTTTGTTTACGAGCCATATTGGTTGACTGGGGTCACTATAACTGCAGGCTACTGCCCTTGCCCGCGTTTTTACTTGATGTTCATGTTCTTATATAATAATTATTAGAAAACATTTGTTTATTTAGCGTATTGAAGAGAGAGAGAGAGAGAGAGTGAGACTGGGCTAGTGAATGATCTTTCATTTTTTAGATTTTATTTAAAACAGAGACATTGTGTGTTCAGTATTGAAATGTTCAATTTTAGGTAAATACCTTGCTTTGTCTTTTATATCACGGCGTCTTTGGACCTAATTTTGAACCTTAGCCGGTCATCCAGGCTAAGGTTCAAAATTACCATACCAATTGATCGTTTATCTAAGAATTTCACATACTTACGAATATAAAGAAACGATTTACTCTATGCATTACGAGTAAATCCACGCAATGGTTTCCTATAAAAGAAACGATTTTAATAACAAAACGGAGTGTTTTGACACTATTTTGTTTTGCGGGTAAAAGAGTGAAGTAGTAGAAGTTCTTAGTAATGTTCTTCTTTTTTATTATATGTCCAGTTATATATCTTCAGCCATATTAAAGACATGGTATGTTACATGCTATGGGTAAAAGCCTTAAAAAAACATGACTTCAATAGATTTATTCGTCTATCCTGTAAAAAACAATAGCTAAAACAAAACGAAGTTAAAATAATGATTTATAACTAGATAATAAATCAGTTTACCGAAACCCCTACAAAATAGGCATATTTCTTACATTTTTCTTTGTATTTCAAACATTTTCCACATTAATATATTCATTTGGAACCTCCCCTTAACGACCCTGATACATGCATTGTAAGTTATTGGAGCTACTTTGAATTTGATAGGCTTTGTGTTCTTTATTCTATTTCAACTGAATAGTTTCATAAATTAAATATCATTTTCATGTTTTACGAGTAAATGCTGCTATTGTAATATATTACTAAAAAGAATGTATAACATTCAAAAAGATATTTAGAAAACGTTTAAAAATTTCCATTCGAACTCACGCCTCCTGAATACCGTCCAGGCGCTCTCTCTCTACTACACGCTGCGTCGAAATTCTTATATGCTTTATTACTATTTATTTTTGTTGTTAGCATCTCTGTATAGAGATTTTTACAACATAGAAAACTTATAAAACAATTTGAACGCAGCGAGATTCGAACCCGCGCCTTCTGAAGGCGGAATACTCTCAAGGCGGTCTCACCCATGACTGAGCCATGCGTTCTACTATCAGCTGCGTCGAAATTCTTATACGCTTTATTATAACTTATTTTTGTTGTTAGCATCTCTGTAGAGACATTTTTACATGTATAACATTTTCAAATGTGCTCGAGTTTATTTCTTTATATATATATTTTTAGGCCATTATGGTGCATTGGGACAAGCACCTACTTTCTCTCATTCCCACTCGAAGGATTTTAAACTATTTTCCCACTCGGAGTATAATTAAGCTATTTATTTTTTTCGTGCTCTTATCGTTCACTTTTATCTCTTAACACGTAACGTCTCGAATGAAAGTGGAGAACGAAGCGTCTTGAGTACTCCGCATAAAAACAAGCGTTAAGCTGCAAAAATAACATATTTAACCTTTTGCAACATGTTAAATTTTATATATTTTTAGTTTCACGCAACTTCTGCGTATTACTAATATATTACTAGAAAGTCATAATCATCGCATGTGTAGACACTTTTGACATATTATTCCACGACGCTATCACACAAATTTGCTAATTATTATGATAAACAGTATGGAAATAGCATAGCATTTATTTAATTATAAATATTTGTCGCTAAATGTTCATAAAGTTGGTTTCAAATTTTTTTTTCTGATATTGTCCTTTATTATTGGCCAATAACTAAGCTTCATAAAAGCTCTCAGTGACACAAAATTGACGTAGCGGGATCAGAACTGGTAGCACAGCAAGAGCAAGTTTCCAATACTTTAGAAGTGCAGGTGCAAATCTGGAAAGTTAAAACATATACTGATTTTCTATATAACGATAATATACTCGTATAATCGTGAATATAGAACATTACCATTACCAAGAGTGGCGTAGAGTTCCTTCACTAAGCACTCTGTCATAAAATAACGTTCTCTCTGTAAAACATATAAATGTGAAGTAAAAATAAAAAATGACGAGTAAAAATAAAAAAAAATAAAATTATATCATTATTATTACTATAGCTTTAGCCACACGCTTTTCCTGTTTTTACACGCTTTATCATGTCACCAGTAGGGCGAAATGAATTTTGATTTCAATCACATAGGTATGTATTCATTTAATTTTCTTCGACTGGGAATAGAACAGGGAATAGAATAGAACAATACTGTTACCTTAACAATATGCCATGATGACCTGGAATATGTAAAAAATAATAACAAAGTTTATTAAAGTTTAAGTAAGTTTAATTAATTTTAATGTAGGCGTAGTATGGCCGATATATTTGACATCCGCTCACATTGAGTGAGTCACCGCTGTACGTATTCGGTACCAATACGAGAAGCATTGGCCAAGAAATAGCCTTATACAGTAAGTACACTTACTTACAAAATTTGCAAAAAAATAATTGTAAATATTGTTAAATTTTTGAGGATAACGTTGCACAATATATCTGTTATTCGCGATCGGTTATTGGATCGATTCCCACCGGGTGAAATATTACACTTCAATTATTTTTTACTTCTGCTCTTTGATAAACATTACAAAGGGCAGGATACAATCCATCACGCAAAAAGAGAAGGGAGTGTTCAAGACACTCCCTTTTCCTCTTGCTTCGTGGACTTTATCTCTAACTCTAGGTTCTTAATGACTATCCTGCTATACGAAAAATGTGTGAAGATAAACTATATATGAAATGTATTTATATTTTATACTTGATATAGAAGAAAATATATTGATTATTATATAACACTGCTTTTCTGTGGGTCTTTTTGCAGTAATACAAGAACTGCAACGAAGTTTAAAACTATTACCCAATCGTTAATGAATTTCAAACTAGTTTAAACTTCTAATTGCATGGGAAATGCTGTTAGCTTATAAAGTTTGTATTGGAATAACGAAAAAAACATCTGAATATCAAAATATATATTCTAGTAACGAGCTATTATAACCTTTGTGGCCAGTCGTGGCCCAGTGGCACAAGAGTGTGACTGTAAACGACTGGTTGTGGGTTCGATTCCCACTCGAGGAGTGGAAATTATATTTCCATTTTCTTCGCTCTGGTGTCGAGGTAAAGCGCGGCGTTAAGTTCCGCCACTTAACACGCAAGCCTCCGAATTCGGCGGAAAGTGGGGAACGGAGTGTCTTAACACTAGGTTCCCTCTGCCTACCCTGCTGTGTGCGGGATATAGCGTGAAGCTATTTAATTTAATTTACTTTAGCTATTATAACCAAATAGATATTCTTTCCTGCATGATAATTGTAAAAAAAAAATCCTCAGGTTAATTTTTAAAAACTCTCTTTGGGTGGTGTAGAATAAGTGTAGAATGGAGGTTATTAGATTCCCTATGTTTTAACAGTCTAATATTATAAAAAAAATTACAAAGTCAAAGTCAAATAATGTTATTCAAAATAAGAAGTTACAAGCTTCATTTTTTGAACTTCAAATAGGTTACCACCGGTTCACTAAATTTAATGCCTCAGACCTGAGAAGAGCCGGCGCAAGAAACTCAGTGGGACTTCTTTTTTTTAAACTAATTTTTATACACAGATTTATTGCTGACAGTGATACTTTTGAAATAGCCTGGAGCGAGCATTTCATCTCCAAGGCGTGTTATCATTTATAAGTTAACCTTAAACGCACAAACGTCTTTTCACACCTTTTTTAAATTGTGATATAGAAAAATCTTGGACGTTTTCTGGGATCTTTTAAGTTTAATATAATAAGGTACACTAATAACTTTATTGCTTTAATATTTTTTTTAGCTTCATTTTTCCCGGATAGCAAGATAGAGGGAACCAAGTGTCAAGACACTCCGTTCTCGGCTTTCCACCCAAATTCGAGGCATTATATTTTGAGTGGCGAGTCTTGACCCTTTGTCTTGTTCACCAGAGCGAAGAAATGACAATAATTAAATTATGATTATGCCGCCGACTAGGAATCCAACCAACAACCATTTGCAATTAAAATCAGACCATGTCCCACTGCGCCACTATATCCTACAATATAACTATTGACATTAATAATGTTTTATATTAAATATTCTTGTAAATAGATAACCAAAGTTTTATTCGTACTTTAAAATAATTGTTTTACACAGCAATACCGACCGCCATATACGTCAGTCGAACTCCTAATTACTAGAGCAGTGAGACACACCATATGGTCTCTACATTGAGAGGATATTGATCTTTACGTATTCTCAATAGAGTCTAATTCCCTTGCTATTTTGTTATCAAATACGTTGTTTAACGACATTTATAACCTACGTTCGTTTTAGGGAATGATAGTTTTGTGGTATTCTAAATTTACTTCTTTTGTTATTAGTTAACTAGCTACGTCGAAATTCAGGTACATATGTCACAATTTATTTTTGTTCTTAGCATCTATGTTGGGTGAGTTTTTCCAATTTGTTTTTCACAAATAATACGAATAAAAAATATATTTTTGGCCAGTTGTGGCGCAGTGGCACATAGTGTGACTGTAAAGCGACTGGTTGTGGGTTCGATTTCCACTCGAGGAGTGGAAGTATTTAATATTTCCATTTTTTTCGCTTTGGTATCGAGCTAAAGCGCGGCGTTAAGTCAGCCACTTAACACGCAATGCCTCCGAATTCGGCGGAAAGTGGGGAACGGAGTGTCTTAACACTAGGTTCCCTCTGCCTACCCTGATGTGTTCGGGACACAGCATGAAGCTGAAAAAAGTAAAAAATATATATGTTTTTAAAAAAGCTTCAATTGGAACTTATTTATTTGTAAGGCCTAATCTTCGTAAATAAAGAACAGATTATAAAAAAAATTTTCTAAGTTAGAAAGCACATACTTCTTACACTCTTCTTTTTTCTTCACTCTTTTCTTACACTTCAGAAGTGCTATGGGCTATATCATATTTATCATGATTGAGCAGAAAGTTCAGATAATCCTTAATGGGCTCGATTCGGGAATATAAGATGCAGATCAGTGGATCTCTAGATATAAGGACATTACGCATAACAAAAGTAGTTCACCGTAATCTATATTTAGGTATGATTTTCTTTTAAATTCATGCAAACAAAGTCGGGATAAGCTACTAGTAAAAAATAAAATTTATGAATGCATGTATATGTCATTGTGTGTACAGTCTAAGGTTGGCCACAAATGACCCGTGAAATTGCTAGACATCGTCGCCGTAGGAATGCCTACAAAAACATTCATATACAGACGGTAATAGCGTATTGAACTAAAACAATAGATGTATGCATGACAGCATTTACATTAGATCTTATATGTATATACTCTAATGCATCTAATAGATGCAGAATTGAAGAATTATTCAAGTTAAAATTAAAGAAAACAAAGTATTTTATTGTAGCTTAAAAGTGAAGGGAGAAGTGGGACATATTTAAACATAAGTAATCCCCCTAAGTGGATATCGAACCTACAAGCAAATCTTTTTATAATCAGTCGCTATATAATGGACGATGCCTCTATAGCAGGGGTTCTTAAACTTTTGTCATTCACGACCCCATTTATGATTGCGAGTTTCTTGACGACCCCATACAAAATAAAAGTAAAATATATATATATATATATATATATATATATATATATAGATATATATATATAGATATATATATATATATATATATATATATATATATATATATATATTTTTTGATGATTTATTTATTAGGTAAGAATATACATATACAAATGAAAATATATAGTTTTAAAATTCGCGTGACTAGACGCTGCAAGTCCACTATATTCCGCTAACTCTAGTGATGTTATTAAATAGTATAGGTATATGCATATAAATATTTGCAATTTATCTCGACCCCATAATTTTGTTACGCGACCCCATTTGGGGTCGCAACCCATAGTTTTAGAAGCCCTGCTCTATAGCATTCGTGTTATAGAAAATTTCTATAATAAATAAATATTCACTTATATCTATTAACATTAAGGAAATGTCTACTTATATATATGTCGGAGAAGCTTTATATTATTTGAATAATGATGAATATCTCATGGGCGTGAACGTTGGGTTATCGAGTAAAACAATAGCGGCCACAATTATCTTTCTTTTTATTTGCTAGTATCGTCTGCAATGGTCAACTATAGAATCTCACAGGAAAAGAACTAAAAGAATATGTTACCTTTGTTTTTAAACGAAAAATCTATCTATTGACACTTCGACTTTCCAAGCGTGGAAAGTGGGGAACGGAATGTTGTTGAACGGCTGGCCGAATTAAAGAAGATAACGTTCCCTACGTTATCTTCTTTAATTCGGCCAGCCTTCATTGCCATTTGAAGTTCTTTTGAGTGATCGTGAAAGAAGTGAGCGGCGAGTATGTCACTCGCCGCGGTGTGGCCATCGCTCTGGAACGTCTTGAGCGTTTCACCATCATCTTCATGACTGTCTACGACATATACCTACATACTTTAATTCTAAAGTTGTGTATACTAAATAAAACCAAAATCACCAAAATCAATTCACTATTGAAGGAATAATCGAACTTATATTCTTCTCACTACGTGGTATTGGCGAAGTGACTTGTGCTGACTGGCATATTTAAAAGACTAAAGATGTTAACCGAAATTGAATCCTTTCAAATACAAAAACGCTGGTTTTGCTTGCCTTGGTCAGAATATAGTATGACACTATAAATAAATAGAAATTCAAATTCAAAACATCTTTATTCAAATAGACTTTTGTAAGCACTTTTGAATCTTCAAATGTACATAAAGCTACCATCGACTCGGAATACACGGAAAGGCATCTTCTTCTTCTTCATCATACAGACTATTTATAACATTAATGATGTATCAATTCATTTGATATTTTTCATATATCATTTATATTTGTTTTGTGTAGAATTAGAATTGAAGAATTCATATATGTTTACATCATCTATGTTTACACAAAAAAGCAGCTTCAGGTTTTCCACATAGCAGGGTTGACAAAAAAAATCTAGTTTCAAGACACCTGACCTATATTTTCTGCTAAAATCGGGACTTTGCGGTGAGTGCAATCGAGCGTGTTGAGTGTTGAACTTAACGCCTCGCTTTGTCTTAGGTACCAGAGCGAAGAAACGAAAATATAATCATTACCCAGAGTATGAAATCGACTCCACAACCATCGTTTTTAAAAATAAAACAAAATACATGAAAAGAATTTAAAGTTAATTTCTATAATATAACATATATTAATAAAGTTAAAAAAGCTTATTGTAAGCTAATTGTAAGTTGCAATACCACTACATGTAATCATTAAGCAGTAAAGATATGCTAGCATTTGTCAGGATATGGGCAAATATTATGATTTTCACTTTGCGTACACAATTTATCCAGGCGTTTAAATAAATAAAATTCCGTTTTGACAACAAACTTTCTTATTTATTGTTACCTTAATCTAAACACCCATATAAATATGAAAACATTAAGAAAAAAAATAAAACAATATTTCAATAAAAATTTATAAAATCATGGTAACTGTTTAGGTTAATCATATATTGGTTGTGAACATTAAATTTATTATTTATTTTTCTTAAAAAAAAAACAGCTTTTCCAACAAGAAGAGAGAACAGAGAGGAACTAGTGTCAAGACACTCCGTCCTCCACACATCGCCCGAATCGAGACGTTGTGTGTTAAGTGGCGGAACTAAATGTCGTGAAATGATAATAATTTATAGCTTCACGCTATATCCCGCACACAGCAGGGTAGGCAGAGGGAACCTAGTGTTAAGACACTCCGTTACCCACTTTCCGCCGAATTCGGAGGCATTGCGTGTTAAGTGGCGAAACTTAACACCGCGCTTTGCTTTTATTTTGGTACGAGAGTTTTCTAATACCAGAGCGAAGAAAATGGATATCCATATTTATATTATAAATGTCAAAGTCTGTGTGTTTGTCTGTCACGCTTTCACGGCTAATCTACTGGTTCGATTTGGATGAAATTTAGAATGAAAATAGTACATAACCCTGGGTCTAACATAGGCTACTTATTTTTTCAAAACTCCACCTCTAAAAGGTTACAATAGGGGATGAAAGTTTATATGAAAAATCTAAACCGCTTGACCGATTGTAATTAATTTTGGAATAGATATAGTTAATAATCCAAGGATTAACATTGGTTACTTTATTTTTCAAAAATCTAGCCCCAAGGCACCCCCGAAACCATTAGGCAGTTCACGCGGCAAAGCCGCGAGCGGGCCGCTAGTATTAAATATTTCCACTCCTCGAGCGGGAATCGAACTCATAAATAGTCGTTTACAGTCACACGTTCACGCCACTGCGCCACGACTGGCCCCTTTAATCATTTAAATGAAAATAATTTAACAGATAACATTTCACAACACGATAATAATCGTGTAAACTCCTTCAAATGGGAATAGAACCCACAACCATCAGGACAGTCACTGTGACTGTGACTTTTTCACATGATATATTAATTTATTTATATTTTTGTCTATTTTAAATAGAATAACAAAATATATAATAATAATTAATTTATTTAAACTACAAAACTATACCTTTGGTACATATCTTATAAGTAACCATATTAAATACATACTAAAATAATGACATATAAATAATTCTTAATGTATATACAATTTATGCTAGGAAGTCTAAATTTTAAACGATTTACTTATAAAAAAACCGCAACACATTAAGAAGAAAACTTATTACTTACTTAAAGTAGAAATTTCACTAATTTCAACTCCTCCACTTTGCAATCGAAGAAATGAAAATAACTTAAATAAATTCCCCCGAGTGGCTATCGAGCCTACACCCAACTTAATACTAACCCGTTCACATTCAGACATTTCAAATACCCCTCTTATTATTTGTTACATGTTTACATCTAAAAAAGTGCCTGTAAACAAACTTTATAGTTGCCAGTTCAATATTAGGAAGGAGTATTTTTTTTTAACATAAACATTTTCTCGCCTAAATGAACAAAGAGTGGGAAAATATTATATTTCTAATTTAAAAAAAAGTACTGGCCAAAATGTTACATTCTGGCCATTTTACATTAGTTATAATAAAAAATAGAATTTGTATGGCAAGAGCCAAAAATCAAGGTGAAAGAAGTCATGAGCATTATTTACTATCTATATAAATATAAGTACATTGCTACTGTCTGAATACTATACCTAATGCTAAGGTAACAAAGCTTTTAAATAATTTCTTATACATAAACACATTTTTAATGAAAATCAATCAAATACTTACAAATTTACACTATACATAACAACAACCAAATATTTTAACATTTTTAAAGTATTATCCACACACTTAGAATAAAGAAAAATATAATAAAAAAAACATATAAAAATTTAACGGTAACACGATTTGAACCCGTGCCTCTTGAAAACTATACCAGTCCATTATAAAAAGTTTCCAAACAACCAAAAGCCAAACAATAAAAGATCTACTAAAAAAAGATACTTAAATTACCTTAAAACATTAAATATCAACTCTCCTTCCTGATATCCATTAGTATGGAATCTCTCGAAATTGTTCTTCGTGAATATAAACCTGGTACCTCTCGAGAGGTTTATAATAAATGTTTATATATGTATACATTATACATATACCAAAATGTTATTTAATATCATTTTATATAGAAAAGCATGTACAAATTTTAAAGTAACACGATTTGAACCCGCGCCTCTTGAAAACTATCCAAGTTCATCATAAACAGTTTCCAAAAGACATCACTTTGAACAACCAAAATCTAAGCAACAGAGAAATCTAAATTACCTTAAACATTATATATCAAAAGCTCCCTCCTGGTATCCATTAGTATGAAATTCCTCTGAATTGTTCCTCGTGAATATAAACGGCGCCTCTCGAGAAGGACACTTGAAGGAGCGCATCAATATCGGAATTACGTTATCAGATTTATAAATAACCTCTTTATACTAAATATTTATATATATACAATATACATATAATATACATATACCAAAATATTATTTAATATCATTTTATATAGAAAAGCATGCACAAATTATAAAGTAACACGATTTGAACCCGCGCCTCTTGAAAACTATCCAAGTCCATCATAAACAGTTTTCAAAATACATAATTTTAAACAACAGAGAAATCTAAATTACCTTAAACATTATATATCAAAAGCTCCCTCCTGGTATCCATTAGTATGGAATTCCTCTGAGTTTTTCCTCGTGAATATAAACGGCGCCTCTCGAGAGGGACACTTGAAGGAGCGCATGAGTACTGGCGGGACGTTGTCCGACTTGTTGCCAACTGGCTCTAGCAGGTTGTTCCAGAGGAGATTTGCAGCTGGAAATCGGGAATAAAGGTTTTAGATTAATTAAATCTAGTTGATATAAAAATTTGGCTACTCGTGGCCCAGTGGCACAAGTGTGTGGCTGTAAACGGCTGGTTGTGGGTTGAAGTTTGTTTGAAAATGGCACGAGTCCTGGACTAATACCCCTTTGTAATGAAACAAAACGCAACTATAAAGATTAATGTCACTTTACTTCATCTTTTACGAAAATGGAGAATCGCGAGCTTGCCGAAACTGCTTATAAATCTTGAAAAAGAGTACTTTTAAACATTTTTAAAATGTTATTCCATACGCAGGAAAATTGAAAAAGACGTTTAAAGAAAACGTATAAAAATTTGAACGCAGCGGGATTCGAACCCGCCTCTTTAAGAAAAAAGAAATCTGGCATAAGAAATATTGAAAAATATAAACATACTACTAAAATAAAAAAAAAACTTTTACTATTTCCAAAGTGTCTTATTTTACATATTCCGAGACCACACCAGGTCTTGTGACAACACGTCAATCCATAGATTGTTTTCCAGAGTAGTCGAAGAGTAGTAGAAGAGTCAGTCATGATTTCCAACTCTTACAGAGGATGGGTACCAGGCCCCCCCTTACCATCAAACAATACTCCTGCATATGCTGGTAAAGTGCCAATTAATAAAAAGAAAATGTCTGATTTAATAAAAACTAGAAAAATGCGTTCCAGTAGAGTACCAAACTTTCTATACAGAAGTTTTTCAAGGCCAATAACTTCAACAAACAATGAGTATCAAGAAATTCAAGATAATTAGTAACAGTTCTTCTGAAAATATTTGATTTTTTATAAACATCCAAGAGTCATTTTGAAAAAGGCATTAGTCCTGAAACTTCAATCGAAAATAACTGTATGATAGATGCTTTTTTTTTAATAAATAAAATTCACATAAAGTATATACTTATATTATTTAACTATTCTTGTTTTTTTACCACCAATATTTTTTTTTATAACAAGCATATTTTTGTTGTTCTTGAAAAGTTTTAATTAATGGACTTGAGACCTTTTCGAAATGACAGGTTCAATTGTAGACTCCATTCCCACTCAAGAGAATGATTGTATTTATTTTTTCATTTTTCCCTCTGGTACATAAGGCAAAGCGTGTCGTTAAGTTACTTAACACATTTCCAAAAATCGATAGAGATTGGGGAACAAAGTGTCTCAACAATAGGTTCCTTCTGCCTACCTTGTCATACGAGAAAAACCGTAATACTGCAAAAAAAACAAATTCAAATCCAACACTCCTTACCAAGAGCATGTCCCTTCTGCGAGAAATGAAAGCAATCATGTGTGATATAAGACTGGTGTATGACGAGCGGCAGCGCGCGCGGCGGCGGCGGGTGCGGCGCGTTGAACAGACGCATGAAGGGCTGCACCACCACCGTGAAGTCCGGCCGCGTGTCGTAACGACCAGACTCGATCTGGGTATGGATTAAAGTCAAAATCTAATTTATTTTACTCAAAATATCAAGTTACACGCTTCATTTTTTTAAGTTTCGAACCCCGCTAATGTTCATATTTTTATTCAATTCAATTCAAGTAGGAATTGAACCTACAACCGTTGCTTTTAGAGTCAGACGCGCTGTAAAACTGCGCCATGACGGCCACTACAAGTAATACAAAGTACTAATACAATATTTTCGGAATTACGAAAATACATAAAATTTATTATCTAAATTTTTATTATATTAATATAAATACAAGTAAAAAAGTAATTTATAAATTCATATGCACTTACAAGCGCCACCTCAGCAGCCTGGTACAGTCTCGCTTGCCGCACCAACTCCGCCAGCTCGCCGCCGCCGCGGTGGAAACACGTACAGAAGAGTGGGTGCATAAGACGACACATTAACGGTCGGAGCACACGGACGGACACTGATACATCTGATGTAAATAATATATGCGATAAATATACATAGATACATCCGATATAATAAATATGTACGAGAAACAGACACATAGACACATCTAATACAATAAATTCATATACATAATTATATCTGATGCAATAAATATACACGATGTATACAGGCAACACTTTATTGCATATAAAACTAATACAGAGAAGAGTACACGATATGGTACAGTCCTGTTTGTTGCGCCAAATCGGCCAGCTCTCTTTCGCCGTGGGTGGAAACACGTACAGAAGAGTGGGTGCATGAGACGACACATTAGCGGTCATAACACACGCACTGATACTGATACACCTCATGTAAATAATGTATACAATAAATATGCATACATAAATATGTTTGGTGTAATAAATATATACGATAAATAGACACATACACACATGACACATGTCACAGTTCATATACCCTTTTGAAAAATTTTTTGTTACCTCAATCAGAAATCGAACACATAACAAATTATTTTTCAATTTTATAAAAGGGGGCAAACAAATAAAAAATGCCTTTGCCCATGGACTTCTACAATTTTATTACAGGAGTTGTGGAGAAATATCGGATTTAGGGTGAAAGTGGGGAAAGGATGGGTTTGGAAATAGCTCCCCACTGGCTTAAATGTCATAGAACCGGAACAGATAATAAACCATTTAGCAGTACATTTGAATTTCATTCAATCCACAATCAAGTTTGAATCCAAAATTTTCATTTGTATATATTAGTTATTAAATGGTGACAACAACTGAAAGACGCACGCATAGAATAATGATTTGACGGACAAGGTTAACAACCATGCAAGATACTTTTCATACTCCATGTAAAAAGTTCAGGTTATAACCTTACTTTAATCTTCACGCTTTTTCCCATATAACGGGATAGTCAGCGAGGACCTTGTGTTGAAACACTCTGCCCTATACGATAGTGGAACAGAAGTGATGGCGGAGCTCAGCGCCGCGATTTATATTAGTTACCAAGGCACAGAAGTGAAAATTTAAATATGATAATTCAAGCGAGCGGAAATCGAACCCACAATCGTAATGTTTACAGCCAGACACTGTTCCACTGCATCACGACGACGGCATCATATTACAAGTGATTATTACATAATAATTGTACCATAATATTTTCATATGACTCAAGTTAATTTCAGTAAGGAACAAATAAAAAGCGCCTAATATACTCGTATATATTCAAAGTAAGTAATGCTATTGGTGCGTGAATTACTTCCAGCGTGTCGTTCAAACCATAACGGCTTTGTTATTTTGAATGAAAATTGTTTTATTTGTTGTTGTAATACGAAAGTGGATCTGTCTATGGCTTTTGAATAATCGAATATTTCTACTTCTAGTGTAATACTTATTTCCTTATGATCTATACGCAAAATATATGGAAATTAATTATTAAAATTACCAGATACCTTTGAATTAACTTTACTTAAATAATTGCCTTTTAAGAATTTATTAAATATATATTTTAGGTCTTTCTCGTTAGCAACACCAACACTCGAAATCGAGACATTGCGACTGCAACTAAACGACGCGCATTGTCTTCATTTAAAATGATTTAATTATTATCATCTCCCCAAGCAAGCAAGACATTCCTTTTTCCAGTGTCCCCCAAGCGGAAATCGAACCCACAGCCAATCGCTATTACAGTTAGATATTGTCGACTGCGCCACGATGGCTTCTTATTATACAGATTAGTATCATTAAATACATGATAAACATACGTTTGAAATTAAATTAATTTAAATAATTGCTTTTTCCATGCAAAGTTGTTCTAAATGTGTAATGGTTTTAAATACGCTGAGATAATCTTATGATGAAGTACCTTGACTTATTATGGAGATGAGCAAACGATTAATGAGAAGTATTTTGCAACTTTGCGTCAGTGGGCTTTGGGCTATTAATATATTAAACGTTTTTTCTTAGGTAGTTAGAAATAAACTAGTGTTTAGACACTCCGTTCTCCCCTTTTTAAATACGAGGCTATGAGCGGTGAATGATGGATCAACGCATATACACATATATATTAAGCGTTATGACTTTATAAATTAAGTTAAAAATATTTTTAAGGAGAAGTAATTAAAACAATTTCTAGATATCTTAATGATTTTGGCCAGGACGTCGTGTTCATGCTATGAAAATTGTTTATCTAAAGCATTATAGTAGCACAGAATTCGGATAAGCGGTCCCATTTTTTTGCATAAAGCATATTGGCCAGCAGTTAGTTGTTGAATTTTAGCAAATTGGCCAGCAGTGAGTTGTTGAATACATTTTCATTTTTTTTATTAATATATTAAACAAAACTTCATTCATTTCAGTGTTAAAAGAACATCCTCCCATATTTTTATTTGAGCATCAAAAAAATATTTATTATGTTACACACTGAACAAGTCATTCCATTGTTACTTTTCCCATTATTAGACATTTCACACATTTGCACGGTAAACAAATAACCTCTCACCTCAAGTACATATACAGTCCCCGTACCATTGCGGGTAAAAAATGAATGTTTCTTATGTTATTTACTGAAAAAGTAATTACATTTTAACTTTTCTCATCAATTTATATAGTAAAATTGTACGTGTACTTATCTAAACCTTATCGCATTAAGTCAGAAACATCTACCACTACTCTAGTACCAAACAAAACCAAGCGGACACAAAAAATAATTTCCAATTAAAAAACACCCCAACTTACCTAAAACAGGTATAAGATTGACAATGGTCCTAGGCAAGTGAGTGTGGAAGTAGTCGAGCGCCTTGGCCAGCTTCCTCGCGTGCGCGGCGGGAGACCACGCCACGGGGGACAGGCAGGACGCGGAGCAGAGGTCGTTGGCGCCGATGAACACTGTGATCATCTTCCAGTCGCGCGATATGTCTATATCGGGTGATGAGCGGATACGAGATACTAAAATCTGGGGAGTAAAATATTATGTTGTGTTAAAGATGGAATAAGTAGCAGGACAAAGCGCACCGTTGAGTTCCACCAATGTAAGGTTTTCGGGCAGAAAGTGAAAGACGGAGTGTTGTGACACTATGTTCTTTCTATGGGACCCGAATAGGTCATACGTGTAAAAGTGTCTGAAATTAAATACATATAGGTGCTTACTTACTACTTAAGCGACTACCATTGCCCATGAATATTTATAGCACCGGAGGCAAAATCATCAATGCATTTCCGGTTTTTAAGAACTCTGTTAATCTGTCCCTTGAAAAGTCCAATATCAAAACTGTAAAGTAAGTTGTTTTTGTTTTTTGATAGCGGAAACTAATGTGAAAATATAATTAATAATGAATGGAAATCAAATAATTTAAATATAATAATTATCCCAACTTTGGAATCAAACTACAAACCACTAGACGCTGTCCCGTGATACCTACCACTGCGCCATGATAACCTATTTTTTTACGAACTCCATAATAACAAATATATACACCATGTAATAAATATATTCAATCGTTTATCAAAAGCAATTACACGGTAGATATTGAAATTATCTCCAACTATAATCTCTGTTACGTGAGCATTGCCGTTGTAGGCAGCTTGGCGCGTAGTGACATAGTTCACACAGCTTTTTAGGCTGTACTGCTTAATAAAATTAACAATATAAGTTGAAGCAAGTAAGTGTGAAGAATTAAGAAGAAGTTTTGTATTGATGTAATAATCATTTCTTTGTAATAAGTTACATCTTTGTATTCTGTTTTCTTTTTCTTAGTGTCATAAATAAGCTGTGTTTGATAATGGAAATTATTATTTAACAATATCTGTTTTATAAATATATTTTTGAATGACATTGAATCCGCAATGATCATCAAACAACAGCCAGAGCTACATAGTTTGTAATATTTTGCAATTCAATCGCAGATATTCAATTAAGGACTGTTAAATATATAAAGACCTGTTCTAAAGTATTCCCGTTATTGTAAAACTAAAATATTTTTTGCATTTTGTAGAAAAAAATCGAAAAAATGCCCTCTTACCAAGGAAACAAGTGCATTGATTGTCACTCACTCAGTATATGAAGAAAATTACGATCTATACGTTCACGCTATTTCCCGCATAACAGGGTCATATAGAGCATAGTGTCGTGATACGCTGCTCTCGGTTTTCATTCAGAAATAGATATTCAAATTCAAAATATCTTTATTCAAAATATCTTTGAAAGCACTTTTGAATCGTCAAATGTACATAAAGCTACCACCGACTCGGAAGGCAGTTCTGCTGAGAAGAGCCGGCCAGAAACTCAACAGTTGCTCTTTTCAAATATATAAATTACAATTTTATTATTTGATACAATGGTAGCTAACCGGCATTGGACTTTTCAGATTAATCCCACGCATTTTTATCCTTTAAATACTCTTCTACAGAGTAATAAGCTTTACTTATTAAAGTATTTTTTACAAAGACTGAATTTTTCTAGTGGTAAATCTAAAACAAGCTGTGGAATTTTATTATATATGCGTATACTCCGACCCATAAAAGATATATCCATTATGCTCTAGAAGTAGAGATATAACTTTATCTTTTCACCAAAACCCAGCGGAAACCCTCTCCACCCTCATGAGACGTCGCAGGTTCACTCGCGCATTCCACTACGACGCCTCGGTGGACGGTCCGCCTTATTGCAGACCACCGTCGCCTTCAGGGCGCTCCGGGGTCTTTTCACCAGATTTAACTTCTCATTAAATGTAATAATTTAAATATTATAATCATTTGGTTATATTTTCTGGCTCCAGTCGTGGCGCAGTGGCACAAACGTATGACTAACAATAACATAGCTTATACATCAGAATAAAACCTAGACTACAATTTATAAAGATTTTCTGGCTCCAGTCGTGGCGCAGTGGCACAAACGTATGACTGTAAACGACTGGTTGTGGGTTCGATTCCCACTCGAGGAGTGGAAGTATTTATTATTTCCATTTTCTTCGGTCTGGTATCGAGGCAAAGCGCGGCGTTAAGTTCCGCCACTTAACACGCCTCCGTGCCTCCGAATTCGGCGGAAAGTAGGGAACGGAGTGTCTTAACACTAGGTTCCTTCTGCCTACCCTGCTGTGTGCGGGATACAGCGTGAAGCTAAAAAAAAAATAAAAAATAAATAAAATAAAAATTATATATATTTTCTACATTGTTATCAATTTAAACCCAACAGAGCGATATAAACAATATGAACGTCAATAATAACAACTTTGTAACAATTAATTACCAAATAAACTTTCATTACACTTACTCACACTAATACCGTCGCGGTCTACAAACGCAATGGGTCAAGTGAAGGAAGTCATTAAAAAATTACAGTAATTCATATATTGAGACCATCGTGGCTCAGTGGGTCAGTGTCCGAGTGCAATGGCGATGGTTATGAATTCGATTCCCACTGTGGTGATTATAATATATACTTTATTGTATTTAAAAATTACATATAGTTAGCAGGTAAATTTATTTGTTAACAATGGTGGACTTATCTCTAATACATAAATACGAGATATATATAAATCTATATTTAATATATACATACTATTAAAATATATATGTATATATAAACGTACATAAACATCTATATATATTACTATTTTCATTTCCTCGCTCTAGTAAGACAAAGCGCGCCGTTAAGTTCTGCCACTCAACTAATATCTCGATTTTGAAAATGGAAAACGGAGTGTCTTGACATTAGGTTCTCTTTGCCTTGCTATGCATGAAAAAATGAAGCGTGAAGGTAAAAAAAATAATTAGTGATACTTTTTTATACGCTATGTATAATCTATATCTATATATATCTTATATATCTTTGCTAATACGATTTTTTGCGATTGCTAATACGATTTTTTGCGATCTATATATATCTTTGCTAATACGATTTTTTGCGATTTAAACAAAAAGTCAATGTGAGCCGTCTCTAACACTCAAATACATAACACGTACATATTAAATAGTAATATCATAATAAGACACGGTTGTGACTCAGACACTAGTCTAAGGATTTCTTGTTTACTTTGTTTTTAAGCATGATGGTAGCGAGTTGAAAATTTGAATTCCTTAATTCACTTCTTTCAATTTTCAAAGTAGTCTTAACACTTTCTCCCGCCTAGCAGGGTAGTCAGAGAGAATCAAGTGTTAAGACACTCTGTGTGTTGAGTGACTCAGCGCTGCGCAGAGCACCGAAATTAAAATAATTTAAATATAATCATTCTCTCGGAATTGAACCCCAAACCTAGCGAGTTTGCAGTCAGACGCTGGGCCAATATGCCACGATAGCTTCAATTTCTGAATTCCTTAGAAACTTTACGTATAATAAATTTCCTACATCTGTATTTATCCATATAATTTTCGTTTAAAGAGCATTAAAGGTTTTTCTTCATTATTCATAATAACTAACACCACAGTCAAATTAGGTTTATTATTGCTTTATTTTTTACAAGGCATTTAGGACATCCAAGAAAAGATTTTAAAAAATGTTACAATAGTAACGTTTTTCACTCAATTAAATTTAATTACAAACAGTAAGCAGCAATCGTGTGAATCGTAAGAAATGTTTCAAATTCATAATTGCGTGTTTAATATAATATATTATACCGTACTAGTATTTAATATTACGACATATAATATTATGTTTGTACGTTATAAGTTATAGGTCATCCATTTTAAAAATAAACTTAATTTCGAACACGATTTTTAACACTACATTATTATATTATTTTACACTAGCGACCTGCTGACGGCTTAGGCTACTATGTTAGACCCAGTCATTGTTAGTACTTTCATTCTAAATTTCATCCGAACCGGTAGATTAGCCGTGAAAGTACAAACACACTCAGACATTCCCATTTATAATATAAGTATGAATGTTGTAGACCGTGCAAAGTGGAGTAGTTTAAGTTGAAAGGCAGACCCTAGGTAGGTCGGGATAAATGCGGAATAGAAGAAGAAATATTTTATACTAGCAGCCCGCTCGCGGCTTAGCCGCGTGACATGCGTTGCTGTTTCGGTATATTGAAACCCTTGGTGGTGGATTTTTAAAAAATAAAGTAGCCTAGGCTTAACCTTGAATTACTAATAACGTTGAACCAACTATATATATGCCAAAATTCAATACAATCGGTCAGGCGGTGTAGATTTTTCATATAAACTTTCACTCCATATTTCGCCCGTTTAAAGGTTGATTTTTGAAAAACTAAGTAGCCTATGTTAGACCCAGTCATTTTTACTACTTTCATTCTAAGTTTAGTCAAAATCGGACCAGTAGATTAGCCGTAAAAACGTGACAGACAAACACACAGACATTCGCATTTATAATATAAGTATAGATATAATATTTTTTTCTGATCAT
This sequence comes from Dryas iulia moderata, assembly GCA_019049465.1. NCBI lineage: Eukaryota > Metazoa > Arthropoda > Insecta > Lepidoptera > Nymphalidae > Dryas > Dryas iulia. Next base: position 15,294,356 of record CM032424.1, on the reverse strand, counting down.
TTATTGAGTGACTAATGACAAGTTTGTATATCATTGTGTGTTATCAAAACATCTTATATGTATGTGCTTGTAAGACAGTGTGAGGACGTTCAATTTTTGAGTAGACGATCTATACTATATATTTGCAGTAGTGGTTTCTAATACCAATAGAGATAAAGTTTTTAATTATTAAATGTATATGTATATGAGAAGAAATAACGGTTCGGTATAACTTACTTTCGCTTGTTTATAAGCATCTTGATCAGATGCCACGGGGAAGGCGACGTTCAGCCTCGAGTTCTTAGAGAGCCACTCCCCGGTGCCTGTGGAGTAGCCGCGCAGATTTGGATTGTACTCTTTTAGTATGTTAGGTAGCGTTAGGAACTCCCGCCATGAGCTGTCGCCTCCTAAAACGTAAACAATAAACATTTTTAGACTATTGTAATCTTTGGGTCATACCTAAATGATACTTTATTTTTTATTTATTTTCAACACAATATTTCTATCCATTTTGCAGAGAAAACCTAGTGTTAAAACACTCCGTTCCCCACTTTTCGTCGAATTCTGAAGGCATTGCGTGTTAAGTGACGAAACTCAACGCCAACGCTTTGCGTCGACACTAGAGTGAAAAGAATGAAACTATTTAAATTAAATATTTCAATTCCTCGAGTAGGAATCGAACCCACAAGCAATTCACAGTAACACTTTGTGCCCACAAGCCACGACTGCCCTCTTTTTGACTTCTGTTTTCAGCATCTCATTGTTTCCGCTTGGCAGTGTAGTCAGTGAAAATTTTGTGTCAAAACACTATTCTCCAATTTCTGATCGAAATTAACACAGCACTCTGTCTTAGTTAATGATAATAATTTAAATATAATCATTCAGTGAGATTGGGATCGAACCCACAACCAAAATTGTTTACTGTCAGACGTTGTGGTACGATGGGATCTAAATTACTACTTAGAGGAACTATTTAGCGGAGAAATTAATACATTATATGAATGTCTCCACTATGGCGCTCAAGGCGCAATATATTGATTTTGAGTGCAAAGTCAAGAAAGGAGTGTTTTGTCACTAGTGGTAAAATCTCGACTGAAATTCAACTGAACTGCTTTGAGTTATTATATTTCTTAAACATTAAATACTCATTCAGAAGTGACCAGGGTCACTAACTATCATACAAACTGGTCTATCACATACGTGATTTACTATATATACATATACTACTCGTTATTAGAGATTTTTTGTTAGCATTCTTGTATGTCATCATAGTTCGCGCATGTCATTTCCGGAATAGACAATCGAACGCATTATGTAAGTAGACCCTAACTGTGATTACTTAGTTTTGTATATTTCAATAGGTGTCTTGCGTCTTTTTATTTAAATATGTTAAAATTTACGCATAATTTATGCGTTATGTTTAAATTATACGTCGTGGGTATTTATTTGTGGTTAATTTTTTTTTGAAAAATTATCTATTGTACTTAGAATGTAATTATGTATAGTGTAATGTGTAGTGATAAGTCACTACATATTTTAGCTATTAGTCTAAATATCGCGCATTGGCAAGTAAGTCTCAAATCCAGAAGAAATAAAATTATATTTATCTCAACGTAGCACTCACGCTCCTATTCCGAGAAACTTTTTATAATTATAAATTTTTATTTAAAAGTAGGAAAAAACTTGTCAAATATACATTAATTTTCATTATTATTTATTTAAAAACATTAAGTATAAAAAATAAAATACAATACACACCTGCACACCAGGATACACCTCGATACTCAACGATCGCTCCCAACGCAAACTCTTCCAACGCCCCGCTACCAGCCACCAAGGAATCCCCGATCGCTGCAACAACATCTATGTCGCCTGGTCTCAACTTATGCACAGATTCGGGTACTTGTCGACTGCGACCCCCGGATAAGGTGTCCTGGCAGGGAAACGGCGTGGCGGGTGAGATTGTGCGTTGACGACGCACGTTGGATTTGCGTTGTGGGTAATGTACCGTCCACTGTAATGGAGATGAAATATGTTTAGAATAGGTGTTTGAATTATAAGTAATAGCAGTATCCGCGAGCAGTGTGGGAAGTATTTCATATTTTTAGTAAGCACAAACATTAGCTGTAACTGATTGTTTTATAATTAAACAAATACCAAAAAAAAAAATTAAATGTTGTATAATAAAATCGATTTCGATAACTTATTCGAGATTGTAGTTATTTATTATTTTATTTATGTCACATTTCGTCTGCAAATTACTTTCATGACTTCACATGATTTTATCGGCAGTGCGTGGGGAACGGAGTTTCTTAACACTAGGTTCCCTCTGCCCACCCTGCTGTGTTTTGGATACAGCTGGAAGCTAACAAAAAGAACATAAGATAACAGGAGCCTAAGACCTAAGTCTAGATTAAAATACAACGACGATGATATGGCAAATCAAAGACAACTAGATAAAATAATGGACATAACTCAGATAACCATATCTAGTAATAATTTCCGTCTAATTTATACAGTACTTTGGTACTTTCTACTAAAGGTACGAAAATTCTGGACAATACACTTAAAAGACAATTCAGGCTTTCTAGAATAGATAAAGGTATTTTTTTCTAAATATAATAAACGATTACATATGCAAGGGCATAAGTAGCACAGTGAGACGTAATCTTCAAGTGATCACGAACAAACATAAGCTTATATTACGAAAGGGGCTTTAATTCCTAATGTGTTCGTTCTTAGACGCCGCACTGAAACTAAAGTTACCACATTGGCAAAAATCTATTGTGTTTGCGAAACTGTTTACAATGTATACGTATTCAATTATAATATTGTTGAAAGCTCAAACCAACCAACAAGCAATTATTATGAACTTATGTAACATAAATGTAAAATTAATAATTTTTAAGTTTTGAAAGACAATTTTGCAATAGGTTTGTTTAATGCCTACGCATTTAGTTGCCGATGTCTATGCTACCTTAGAAATTACAATTAAGAATTATTTTTTCAAGTGATATTTTGAAAATGTTAAACACTTTTCTTGTGTTTCTTAATTGCTCTTAATTGAATGATTCTTAAGTTAGTTTTCCTTGGAAAGAAAAGACAGATTTGGTAATAAGAGAAGAAGAAGGTAACTTTCTTTCTGCTTATTATGTACTTACTTACAAAAAAGAATAACTTTACGCTTTTTCCCCGCATAACAGGGAGTCATAGAGAACTTAGTGTCATAAGAACGGACCCCACAATGAATTATGTTTATATTAAAACGCAGTCTCTTGCTGAGTAAATAAATTATTTCCAAAAAAACCACAACCAAAAACATCCCACAATCAAATATCGACCAAATATACGCAACTAAAATTAAACTTCGTAACCAGACATGCAGTAAAGACCTATCCCTTTGCTCTACATATATTTTTTAAATTTAATTTAAGCATTTGTAAACTATTTTTAACAAAGACTTTTCCCATGGAAGCCTAAATAATAAAACAATTCTACCCTAATACTCATTTATAACAGTACATTCATAAAATCAGGAAAGTGTTGATAAGGGGAACTGTTATGCAACCCATCGCCATCGGTATTCGCGAAGACGCGTCACCCGAGCGCGTATATGCAAACAATGCTACGTGGTCAGGAAAGTGCGACGTGATGGAGTTCTTGTCCTTGTTTCTGTACAATGTTAGAGCGAACACAACGTTTTTGAGAGTCTCTAAGTGTTTATATTATAAAATATCAAGTACATACTTGAATATGGTAACCTTAATCAATATTGCTGAATAAATATTTGTGAATATTGGTGCCGTAGGCTGTTTTAACTCATCTGTAGTAGTTTTTTTTTTTTTTTTCTTTTATCGATGTTCCTCTGACGTAATCAGAGAACTTTTTCATCCGTGCTTGATTTCAAAAAAAATTTTTAAGTAAATGTCAATAGTTCATCTGTAGTAGTTACACCATTGTAAGTTTAAAATTTACTTAACAATTGAAAGCAGCGTTTACTATAATAATTATATCCTTCTTTTTATTATTATATACTGCAAAATTAAAAATTAATAAGTACTTAACATTTTTAAGTAAAGTTATAATATGAAAAATAAAATATGAAAAATAATTTTAGAAAACTCATAAAAGTTTGAACGTCGCTAGATTTAAACCCGCACTTTTTGGAAACCCTCCAAGCCCTCTGACAACTACGTTTTTTATTTAAAAATAAAAGTAAATTATGCACAAAAAAACCTCTAATAGCTATTAGAAACAATGTTTGATCTAACTCACGTTTCGTGCATGAAGTAACACACATAATATTTCACATGCAAAATGCGTCAGAAGTCACGAATTCTGCATTAGACAATCCCAACTTAGGAAGTGTAGATACTGGCTTTGACCCAGAACAAATTTAGGAGCACGATGACCGAAATTCTACTAACATTGCATACATATGACAACTAATAGCGATTCATTAAGCGTCGTAAGAAAGCGTTACGTAGAGCTATATAGCTATAAGAAGCCCTCCTGGGTGACCATACATAGCTGTTTGAACACCTCTAATTGTTTCATCTTTAGTACAGTCGTTAAGTTGTGTAATAACAATAACGGCACGTGTGTTTGAAATCCAAAATGCTATAAAAACGATAGCTAACTGTCGTGGCGTAATGACAGGGTGAGTTATTGCTGTTTTCTTACTAGGAGAATGTACATTTCAATAGTATGTTGAATAATTTGGTGGGTTAGGTATTAGTAGGATAATAAACTAGTAGAAAAAAGATTTTTAGCTTAGGTGACAAAGGTTGTTTTAAACCGATTTTTTATTAAATATGGGGAATATTATAAAATGCGACAGAAATATGACATATCTGTTTAACACCATCATGGTGCATTTAGATAGTGTCTGAATGTAAACACGATGGATGCGGGTTTGACTCCGCGGAGTGACACGGGAAATAACGTGAAGTTGCTTTTTTAATTCAAAATATCGTTCAAGCCATTTGAAAACGAAACTTCATATTACAATCTTAGCCAGCTTGAAAAAGCAGGAAATGAGACATTTCTCCTAACGATGTAGGGCTATAAGCCTAAGTTTATATTATAATGACAGCAAATACTAGTGTAAAGAACATTCTAGATTTACTCACTTAGTAGCATATTAGACCGAGAGAAAACCTAATGACCTACCATAATTCTGGTCTCCACTTTCTGCTTTAAGCAAACAATGTTACTTGAACGGTGGAAGATGATATTGCATGTATGTTTGTTTGTCCTACAAATATTTGCCTCAAATGAGATTTGAAGCCACAACCTTTGTTTTCAGTGAGGAACTATGTATATAAAAAGGTAAAAAATATAATATAAAAAATATAATATAACAAAATATTTTTGTGATCTTCATATTACAGAATGCTAATTATTAGGACACTCAATATGTCTATAATCTGTTACAATGTAGCAGTTGGCCTGCAAAGGAGAGGTTTCGAAACAGAGCTTGAAATCACTTTCTTAAATAGAACAAGTTTAGGAACTAAGTTATATTTCCGTCACCATAACTTTGCACACAAAGTACTTCTTGCGAATGCAAGTTTTTTTTTATCTTCACGCTGTACCCCGCACACAGCGGGGTACGCAGAGCGAACCAAGTGTTAAGATATTTGGATCCCTTGTTACTACCAAATTCTGGAGGCATTGCGTGTTAACTGACGGAATTTAACGCCACGCTTTACCTCAACACCAGAGCGAAGAAACGGGATATATTAAATATACTTTATAGTCACACTTAGTGCCCCTGAACCCTAGTTGCTTGGGGATGCCAATTTCTAATATTATTTTTTATGAGATGAGCAAGGTGATAAGTCCCTCCGTTTTTTGATGTGCTTCCTCATTTCAGAGAAAGCCCATCCAACAAAGCGTAAAATAACGCAATAAAATGTAAGTAATTTATAATGTGTTTAATTCACTCAAAACTTGACGATTTTTCCCGCACGGTTGACAGATAGAACTTAGAGTCAAAACATTCCGTTCTCCAATTGTAGCCCGATATCGAGGTATTGTATGTTGAGTGGCGGAAGTTAACGCCGCGCTCAGTGTTATTCACCAAGGCGAGACGTTATTAATTGAATATCGTTATAAAAAAAGAGTTGCTAAAGAAAATAGCCCTTAATACAAAGTAAGCCTTTAAAAGTTCGCCGTCAACATTTCGCCACATCTGCCGCTAACCACATCGGAATCATAAATTGTGCGTAAAGCGTTTGCCGTTTATTACTCACTAGCGTTTAGACGCTATATAAAATATGTATGTTACAACTATTACCTATGGCTTGACCTCTAACACCGACATTTCACTATTGGCATCAATAAGCAATTAACAAAGAAGTTTACAAGCATATTCTGCAATTTCGGACATGTAATTTACATTTTTTTGTAATAATTTAAAATAAATTCTAAAATTATATAACTATTTTCGGTGGTATGGTTAAACAATGACAGCTTGTAAGTGATAAGTTCACGTGACAGTAGTTTACTGAACTTAACAATCTTTTTAGTATCATAAGAGCATAAGAGCGAGAAATATGTGAAAATTAAATAGAAACATTATATTTAATCAATTAATTAAATGTATATTGATTTCGGGCCGGTATTGACGGAGTTATATTATCTCCACAACAACAAAAATCAACCTTTAAAAGGTTGAAATAGGGGTAAAGCGTTTATGTGAAAAATCTACACTGCTTGACCTATTGTAGTGAATTTTGGAATATATATAATTGAAAATCCAAGGAATATATGTTGAAACATACTTTATTTTTTTCATAAATCAACAATTTGCAATACAACGACACAGTCATCTAGGACACGCGAAGCCGCGAGCGGGCCGCTAGTATAAGAATAGTCTTGTAAGTCAGAGTTTATAAGTATCAGTAGGTACTAATAGTTTTGCTTGTATATTAAAATCTACTTATCTTTATGTTACGCACGAGGTACAGGTTGTTCAAAGGTTACATTTATAATATTACATGCTATTCAGCCTCATATAAACAGCCTCATTATGACTTTGAAAATAAAATAGTAAACGATTACAGTTAACGAAAACTCAGTTATAGTTTCCACGGATAAAAATAAACATAAAACGAAGTGTCTTAACACTAGGATTCCCTTTGCCTATCCTGCTGTTTGCGAAATACAGCGTGAAGCTTAAATAATTAAAAAACAAAACTGAACTATGCAATAGGAATACAATCGATAAATAGCCATATCAAAAAACGTTGGCTATAATTAAACTATAATTATATATAAAAGCTCCTATGAAATTAAAATACTAATTGATTTGACCGATTGTGAAATGAAAGAACAAATATCAATTTAAAGTTTTGAAAGCTACAATATGATAGATTTATTCCGAAACAAATTATATACTTTGCTAAACACAAAAAATAAAAACGTATGATTCGCTCTTAAATAAATACGAGGCCATAGATAGTGCATATCTTTCAAAATCCCTAACCTATAGCAAAACACTATCTTTCAAAATTGATTGCAAGATTCATGGACATGTATTTTCACATATTGAATATTGAATATCTGAAAATAAACATCTCAATAAGTCATTATATTGCTACGAAAGGGGAACATTTTGGATCTCTTTTTACGAAAATTAGGCTGATAAAGAAGTATGAATTTTCGTATAATTAAAGCTTCAATTATTTATTTAGTTCGACGACTTTTGTAATATAATTTTGTGTTTCATTTGATTTTAATTAAAGTTTATATTTATAAGGATAAAAAACGCCCTACACACACTTCTTAAACCAAGACTCTACTGTCTTGTATATGTACTGTCATATGAAGTAATGTTGATATTTTATATAAACTTTTGTATTCATACACGTTGCTAAAGCGACGGGTACTGTACATATTTCATCAAGGCTACTGGTCCAAAAAATATGATCTAGAAATTTATCTGTCAATGGGCTAATGCCGACATCAGTTACTAAATGTCAATCTATAAAAGTACCACTAAATATTATGGTAACATTATTTGTTAGGGTTTTATTATAGTAAGTGATTGAAAGGGCTGATTGCATACCATCATGCGTTCCCTTTGTTGCTTCATTTTGACAGTTGTTTGATTTTTTAAGAGGTCAAGTAAATTTATAAATTTTCTTCTTTAAAATTTATCTTAAAACGCACAAAATTATAGTTTTGGAACTGAAAATTCAGTGTGTTTCTGATTAACAAATCACAGGCATTGGACCTAACTTGTGTTGTTGATGTTTTATTTGATACCTATCAACAAAAAGAAGGGAAACATTACTATACTTCGTTGCAATTCCCGTTCTATATAAAGTCCGATGCAGTCTTTTTTAAAACAATAAGCTGCAGTACTACCAGACCAAAAATGCATAACCCGCTTTATACTTTACTGCACATTTACACTTATATGAGAAAACTTATAGGTAGTTTTTTTTTAGCTTCATGCTGTATCTCGCACACAACAGGGTAGGCAGAGGGAACCTAGTGCTAAGACACTCCGTTCCCCACTTTCCGATAAATTCGGAGGCATTGCGTGTCAGTGGCGAACTTAACACCGCGCTTTGCCTCGACACCAGAGCCAAGAAAATGGAAATATTAAATATTTCCACTCCTCGAGTGGAAATCGAACCCGCAACTAGACGTTAACAATCACGCTCTTGTGCCACTCGCCACGACTGGCCCCAAGGTAGTTTATAATATAAAAATGTAAATATTATTGAATGAGAGTGCTTATAAAATCCAATAATATTAAAAGAAATTAAATACATTGCGTAAAAACCAGTTCGAGTAGATAACACAAAAATGTCGTTTCAACTTAGCGGCTAGTGTTAGTCTACTGGCCGGTAAACTGGCCACTACACTATGCCAGTTTCAAATTTGTAATTCATGTTAAAGTGTTAGGCTTAAATGTTTGTGATAAGATTACATATCCATACTTATATTATAAATGCGAAAGTCTGTGTGTTTGTCTGTCACTCTTTCACGGCTAATCTGCCGGTCTGATTTGGATGAAATTTAGAATGAAAGTAGTAAATAAAAGTGACTGGGTATACTAACACAGATTACTTATTTTTTCAAAAGTCAACGTCTAAAGGGTTGAAATAGGGGATGAAAGTTTATATGAAAAATCTAAACCGCTTGACCAATTGTAATGAATTTTGGCATAAATATAGTTGATAATCTAAGTTTAAACATAGGCCACTTTATTTTTCAAAAATGCGCCCCCGAGGCTTGCAATATAATGAAACAGTTCACGCGGCGAAGCCGCGAGCGGGCCGCTAGTATTATTTATATGGAGTATGACAATTAAAATCCCTTTTTTCGTGTTCGTGTTTCCATAAAAATTTTAGGCGATCCTCTCTTAATGCTCTTCCCATAAAAGTTGACACAGTACACAATGACTTGACTTTGTTCGGAAAGTGAAAAACGGAAAGTATCAACTGTTCTTTCTACCTAATCTACCTAAGTATACGCAGGATATGTATAAGATCAAAAATCAAAATGCAGTAAATTATCCAATATTATATAAAAATATAAGAAATGGAATAAATTATAATTGAAAAATATAAATACATATAAGCATATAGGCTAAAAAACTTAGTTCCCGTGACCTCTCCACTAATGGTTCGCATATAAACTAGGTTATAAACAACTTTTGCAGCGAAAGATTTTTGTATGAATATAACATCGTGTAACAGCAATCAGACATTCTGGCGTCGAAAGTTATGTTAGCAAATATTTTTTACAACAAGTTAACATTATTATTAAGACGTTGAATATATAGGATATATTATATAGATAAACAATTAAATAGTATTTCTTAAAGGTAGGTATACTTTTTCGCAGCGATACAAACCAGCACGCACGAGCTTAAAAGTTAGATTAAGTAAGCTTTTTAGCGGCTAGTAAATTATTACTATCTAGTCTAATATATATTTGGAGTTATATTAATGGTAAATAGCTATGTTTCCTTCCGGTACTTATGTTTTTATAGGAACCGAGACAAGCACCACATACGTACCTACTTGATTTAAACAAGTCAAACTCGTTATAAAATTTAGTAATTCAGTAAGAAATCTTATAAGCAAACGCGTAAATTTCAAATTTTATAAGTTCATAACTCGAAAAATATTAATTTAATTTAGTAATGACAAAATTTCTTAAAACTAAGGTTTTGAGAGCACTTCACCTTATCCTAGTCGTCTTGGCAAGGACATCGACTTTATACTATGAAAATATATTAAAATATTATATTGTCATAGGATCCGGAGATTTGAGCCAATTTTTGCAAATCAGACCATAAGAAATGGGCTAAAATAAATTTTCTTACATTTATAGATACATAGATACATATCGAGGGATAAAATCGGTAAATATTACACCCTTTAAATAGTGTAAGAGTCTTTAAATTGTACTAAATTTATTATAACCCCGTCAAAACAGACAAACTGATTTGAACCTGTTTAACCTTAACATGACAACTTAGCCGCTGGCTATGGATTTGATGTCCATATGCTGTGACCAATATTAGTGTAACATACACGAGTATGCAGTGCAGTGGGACTAGGCCTGGTTGTAGTTCGATTTCCTATAATCATAATTAATTATTTCTCCGCTTTGATTAACAAGATAAAGCCTGACGTTGAGTACAGTCATTCAACACGCAACGCACGTGGAGAAAGGAATGTCACTAGGCTCTCTCTCTCTCTCTCTGACTACCCTACTATTCAGAAAAACAGTGAACCACTTGTATAGTTTAAGCTTGACTGTGTATTTTTTTTTTAGTTTACTCATTTTATGCAAAGCCTACATAAACGTATGGTTAACTCAATTAGTTCGTCACTTTTCAACTAATAAGTTCAAATATGCGATAATTTATATACTATATATATTTTTTTTCCCAAATAAGGATCGAACCCGCAACCATCGCCGTTGACATTGTCTCATTGCACCACTACAACATATATATTTGTAGTAATTAAAAATCATATAAGAAATAAAAGATTATAGGACATACATATATAATTGTAGTACTTAAAAATCATATAAAAGATAAAAGATTATATATTTCTTACAATAACCTTTCTTATTACTTCATAGTTCCGGCGACTATTAGACTTTAATTAATATGACGAAACCTACATACTTTATGTATAATATAGCGTTCTTGAAGTCGGTCAAAACTCGTCAGAGTGAATGAACTTCTAATTATATGTATGTGCAGTGATATAATTTACATAACTTGATAATGAACATGCGAATGTCAGATAATGGAGTGATTGCTTAAAGTAGTACATCTCGATAGTTTTTTTCAGTCTCACGTTGTTTCCCGCAACGGGCATATAGCGGGTAGTCAGAACCTAGTGTCAGGACACTCCATTCTCCACTTTTTTAATAAAAACATCATTCCCGCAAGTGGAAATCGAAGCCACAATCAATTAGATTTTTGCAAATCAATTTTGAAAGCATACCTCCATCTTTGTGTTAGGTTACAAAACTTCATCTTAACTCGTAAAGTTAAGATGAAATTTTGCACACACATTTAGTTTGAACGTCAATGCAAGGTCAGCTGTAATGTTATTCTAAGTTCAAAATTGTGGACCACCTAAAATGTTATTTTTATTGCAATTATTCAATATTACTATCAAATAAAAGAGCTTACTGAAAATATTTCGTAAAATGCTTGTTTTTTTTTACTTTTGAGATATATTTCATATTTTTCCACACACAGCCTATAATTTTTTATGTTAACAAATATAATATGTTAACGAACAGACGATTTGAATCAGGTTATTATAAGCTCAACCTGCTATTCAGAGTAAAACAGGTGTGCTTGTTCTTAGAGAGCTTATTGAAATTGAGCTTAGTAATAATTGACAGTACAAAGTACTTATACAAATGAACAGGATTGCTTATATAATGTATCCCTTTAATAAATTTAGAATGTAGTTTTCATTGTGTCTAAAGCGTTATTTACACGAAATTTTTTCAGCTTCATAAATTTTCCTACACTCTCGCTACTGCAACTTAGATTCCACGTTTTGTCTTCTAACGCACAATATTAATAACCGTTCCTACAACAAATACTGCAATCTTAAATTGATCTTGCTTCCTTTTTTTGTAAAGTAAAGGTTGAATATGCAATTATTTGATTGGTATTGGCAATAAGCCTTTGATTGGCTATTCGTAATATGAATATTGGGCGTAAGCACATTAAAACGATTTGACTACTGGTTCGATTGGGAATCGAGCCCACAACCTTCGTCTTTACAATTAGACGTTGTCCACTGAGCTACGATGGCCTTCATAGTCCACTTACACTTAACATGACAAAACATTTATAAAAAATATATGTATAAAAGTTTAGACAGGACTTTAACCCGCTCATACATAAAAAAAAAATGTAATTCTTTAAAAAGAAATTAAATAGAAATTGTCCAAGATGTAACTTTTTCTCCTTTTAGAAGGAAGTTCCCAAGCCTTTCCCATGCAATTTGTTAGCATATAAAATACAATGTAAGAGTTTGTATGCACAATAACTATTCACAATTTTGAAGTCGTAAAATGTGTAACAGCTTGTGTTAATGTAAGTAAGTATTGTTACAAATGATTTACGGCTTACTAACGTTTCTAATGCAACATTCATTTCATGAAACAATGTATGTTTGTATATAGTATATAATATTGTTTTTTTTATGCGTGAATAGCTACACGCTGTATCCCGCGCACAACAAGGTAGGCAGAGGGAACCTAGTGTTAAGACAATCCGATCCCAACTTTCCGCCGAATTCGGAGGCTTGCTTGTCAAGTGGCAGAACTTAGCGCCGCGCTTTACCTCGACACCAGAGCGAAGAACATGGAAATATAATTTCCACTCCTCGAGTGGGAATCGAACCCACAACCAGTCGTTTACAGTCACATACAGTCGTTTACAGTGGGCCACGACTGTCCACTATAATATAGTTAATAACTTAAAATAGATGAAAATGAGGCCAGTCGTGGCATAAAGTGTGACTGTAAACACGACTGGTTGTGGGTTCGGTTTCCGCTTGAGGAATTAAAATATCTAATATTTCTATTTTTTTCGCTCTTCGATCTCTTTCGATCTTCGTTTCATATGCCTTTCTTACCATTCTTACTAATGAGTAATCATAATTTAAAGTATTAATTAAGATATTTAGTTACTTCTGCGTTTGTTCAGGTTGTTATATCAAATTATCTATATATAAAACTTTAACATAACAATATAAAATACATAATATATGACATTAATTAAATTAGTATATTGTAATAGTCAATTTATATATAAACGTGGTAGCCTCGGTGAGCCACGCGCACCTGAATAGGAGTAGCTGTGGTAAATGGCGTAACGGTTACATAGGTCCTGTCGTAAATCTTGTTGATTTCATTCGTTATAACTATCATATTTTACACATACGAAATTTATTATTTAGACTTAAATAATAATTAATAAAGCCATCGTGGTGCAGTGGGGCAACGTCTAGCTATTAATATAATGATTATGGGTTCGATCTCCACTCGAGGAAAGAATTGTATTTAATTTATTATAATTTCTTCTTGAGTTTCACCCCTGAAAATACAACTCTCGATTTCAAAGGGAAAGTGGAGAATGGAGTGTGTTGACACTACTTGTTGTTGTCTATCTGGTAATACAAAAAATTGTACATAAATGCCTACACAGTTATATATGTATAAAGAGTATGCGTAAGATTATTATTATTGCACGTTATAATAAAGCAGTTAGTTATTGAGTTAATTAATATAATAGCTAAGTGGTTGTTATATTCTGAAATAAACAATTTAAATTTTACGCTTATGATCTACTGGTTCTCAAAGTTAAAAACTAAGAGCGAGATGTGCTTAAATTTAGTAATTTATCAGAAACTTTAATAAAAATTACGAAAATCATAATAATTATGATTATAAAAAGAAAATAAACACCACAAACAACAATCTCCTTCCTTCCAATATCACCTTAGAATTTTCATTTCCTTCTCTCTGGTATCAGAGGCAAAGCGCGGCGTTAAGTTCCACTTAACACGCAATGCCTTCGAATTCGGCGGAAAGTGGGGAACGAACTGTCGTAACACTTGGTTCCCTCTACTAAAATAATTTTTAATGTAAATAAGCCATTTGCTCAATATTAACCAATAAATTATGGTTAATCATTAATTTTAAATACACTTTAACCATAAAATAAAACAGTTCTGCGGCTTGGTACGTCTTGTTTCATCATAACTGCCTAATAGTGCGGGTTTACTGCAATCATAATAGCAGCATCGCACGCAGGCAATATTGTAACAAATGATTAAATATTACATTAATCCATTAATAAATACATGCAAACATAAAACTTAACTACTTAAAATATAATCGAAATTTATTGATGTGAATCAATAGCATCTTTATATAATATGTAATGTTAAGATTATGGAAACGATTTCATATTAATGTTAGTTTAGTAGTTAACTCTTTATGATGAATGAAATTTAAAGCTCGATTTAGCTATTTTTATCTGGCTTCACTTTCAGAAAATAAGTGTTTAATACATTTTGTTAATTACAAAATGTCAAATGTTTAACTGTTTAACTCTCTGAGGTTAAAGCGTTGGCGAACGTAGACACTTTTTGTTCCTATTATGGTATACCATCAAAGGATACAGAGTTACTGTGTCTGAAAAGGACAACTTGTAGCATCACGTTATAATACCACAGAATACCGAGTTTTTGTATCCATTGGAGGCGTAGCTTATTGTAATTAAGGAAAAAGTAAGCACTTTTAAACATTTTTTAAGTGATATTCCACACCTAGGAAAATTGAAAAAGACATTTAGAAAACGTATGATCTTTTTTTAATTAAAAATCTCTCTACAGAGATGCTAACAACAAAAAAATAAGTACAACTTATTTTTTTTTTTATATAACTATAAAACGTAAAAAAAATCGAGGCAGCTGGTAGTAGAACGCATGGTTCAGTGTTGAGAGCGCCTGGACGGTATTCAGGAGGCACGGGCCCGAATCCTACTACGTTCAAATTTTTATACGTTTTCTAAATATCTTTTTTAAAAAGTAAGCATTTTTTTCAATATTGATTGGATTTCCAACTGACAACTTTTATATTTCGGTAACCTGAAAGATTTCTTGGTCATTGACTAATATATATGATATCGAAATAATTATACACAAAAATAGGGTACAAAAATAGTAAGGCAGCGAAGGATGGCTGGAAGGATTTTATATTCAATCGTATCATTTAATCATTGTATCTCACACAAGACACAAAATTATCTACTTTAGCACTGCGCCTAATGGTTAAACAGTGTTCAGCTGACATTAAACTAGTATAAACACATATATTTAACCGTCTGTTAAACACTAATTGGTGTGTCTAAGCGTGGATACTAAACATGCAATTTAAATTTACTGTTCAATTGAGAGCTCTATTAAATAAATGAAAGGTAAGGTTCATTATAAGATATTAATACTATTAGTTTGCAAAGATCAACAAAATTGTTATCTTTTTCATAAATATAAGTTTGTATATTATTTTAAATACCCATTATTGAGCTGAGCGAAGTGAGGCTCTTACTGGTCAAAAGTGTGCTTCGTTGTTGTTTAACTCTTCCTGGGTTATTTGTAGTAGACCTCTGAAATTTGGCAGGGTTATCGAGCACAGTGTCTTGTGTGCTGTGAAGTTTTTTTGGTGACAATTGTAATTGTAGTTTTTGGATAAATGGTAATTCAATAGTCAAATAGTGCCCATAGACTTAGGCTGTGGAACATTAAGTTAAATGTAATGTCAGTGTTAAGTGTTTGCTTTTCAAAATTTTTTAACATTAAATATATACTTCGCTCAGCTCTTCCTGCCATGCAGAGCAGAGAAGCGGTTCCTAGTATATGTATTCATTAAATAAAATGCTTGCATCGCTTAATGACTGAAATCTAACAGAATGATCGCCAAAACCGAAATAGTACGTGTAGAATATTTTACATTTTATATTTGTCTAAAATATAAATACTAAAATATAAAGACAAATAATTATTTTTATTATTAAGTATTTCATACAATTGACAACATACAGACAGAAGAACAAATATATTGACTCGTGACTCTTTTCTTAATTATATTTTTTCCTCCTTTCACTTAAATAAATACATTGTTTTATGTATGGCAAAACCTAACATTTGCCCAATCGAGACAGGAAATATTAAGTTATTAACGATGAGGTTTTAACTTTACAATCTCACAATCATTAAATTGAAATGCTTATTGATATGGAAACTAAATAATAAGGCGAACTCTACTCAGACAGATAGATCAGTCTGAATCAGTATCTAAATAATACAAAAATACAAAAGCTTGTTTTTAACTTTTTAACTTCAAGCCGAAGTATGATAACAGGTAAAGGAGAAGAGTAGGGTCAAGTCACTACTTTCAGTTCCAGCTCACAAAAATATTTACATTTTTCAGGTTTTTCAGGTTTTTATACTCCGTTCTCCACCTCGTGCCTGAATCCGAGATATTGCTTCTTGTGGCGGTACACAACGCCGTGATTTACCGCTATTAAACTGTACCACAATAGCCTCAAAATATCTTATAACAGATCAATTTGAGACCTACTATACAAGTATATCAAAACAAGTTTAGCTAAGACCTACAAAGGGCTAGAACACCGCCCAGAGCAAAAGGAATCTGGATAATAATCCACTCGATTAATCGGCAACAATCAAGCTGAACAGTCTAAACGGGTTATAATAGTACGCGCACTTTATCGTGACCATTCATATCTATGTTTTCCAAAATTTCGGATGGACCAGCCAACGAGAGTTGAAGAGTGACTGAGTCACAAGACACCATGCGTAATGGAATCACTAATATTTTACTGTCGACCGTCTCGCTCACCACCTCTTACCATCAATTACCTAAAAGTCAGTTGTGCGACGCTCATGTAGCTATATTCTGACCTTTCAACTTAGAATGCGCGTACTATAAATGATGTAAGTTGGTCAACGGTGCACTGCGCGGCGACCGGTTAAAAGCTGTAGATCACCGTAAGAAGTGTATCACGTAATTTCACACGATATTATCGTTAACGATGTTATTATAAAGATATATATTTACAATTTGTGAGCTAAATTATAAATAGTTAAAGTTAGATTATAATTTTTCAGTCAGTTACACATGTAGGATAAGGAACTGTTTTAAGCTTATCATTAATTATTTTTTCTAAATTATTGTACGTAATAGATAATAAAGTGAGTGTTTTAGGTGAAATACTTAAATCTTTTTCAATTAATATTAATTTTATATTAATGTTTTATTTTAAAAGTTTCTTAGTTTTATATATTAAAAGAAAACTTTATCTAAAATGTACATCAAGTACCTACATATATATAAAGTATATTACTTAACGCAAAGCTCTCGAAGTTAGAATGTACTAATACTTGATATAGAATACTATACTTCTATTTATAGTAAAAACATTAGGCATATCATAGTTTTTATTACTTGTTGATCATTTTGAAACACTATATAATTAAGACAGACAGTGCAACGGCTTCTTTTGTATATGAAACATGGGCCTGAGTGAATTTAAAATTACAATTATCGCATATACTCAGATATCCTAAAATATATATTATGGTGGGGCCAGTCGTGGCCCAGTGGCACAAGCGTGTGACTGAAAACGACTGGTTGTTGGTTCGATTCCCACTCGAAGAGTAGACATATTTAATATTTCTATTTTCTTCGCTCTGGTATCGAGATAAAGTGCGGCGTTAAGTTCCGCCACTTAACACTCAATGCCTCCGAATTCGGCGGAAAGTAGGGAACGGAGTGTCTTAACACTAGGTTCCCTCTGCCTACCCTGCTATGTGCGGGACACAACGTGAACCTAAAAAAAATAAAAAAATAATGTTTTCATTTATATACTCTATTGTTTATTTTATGATCTTTTACACATATTAATCACAAATTAACATATAACATTAGAAAATCGCTGTGTTAGTATATACATATAGCTAACATTCAAAGTTATTAGTAAAACAATTAACTCTCTATATGAATCCGTTCGCCATATAAAGTGCGATTGACAGGTTTGTATCGGGAAAGTGAGTTATTATGCAAAATGTGCTACTGTCGGAACACAGCCCGATAGGGACTTCAAGTGTCTATGAGTACGTCCGTCTGTCCTACAAATTCATTTCGTAAGTGGAAATTAAATACACATATAACCATTTTAATGTATTATATATAAATTGTACTTATGTCACTAGTTGTAGGATATAAGTCAGAATATTATGTCTACTTAAGTGACTTAAATATTATTAAAAAATGATGATATCTTTTAAACATTTTTAATTATTCTTTTTAATGATTTTTAGTCATTTACACTTAGGAAAATTGAATTTATTATCTTCATGCTTGCATAGAAATATATTCAGACAAAAGCTCGATTTATCGGGCACTCCGCTTTCAAATTTCGTTCATATGTACATAGATAGGTACCTGGTGTTAAACCATTTCATTCTCTACGGTCTCTTAAAAATAAAAAAAAAACTCCAGAAGCATATTCCAAAATCATTATTTGAATGTTATTTATAAACATACATATAGCATAGTATATACGAACATATAGTTTATACGAACATGTTAAACATTCGGTATTTGAAGAAATGTTATACAATTGTTTACATTCAAAAATAACATTAGATTTCAAATAAAAATTGCGATAAAGCGTTTGTAATACATAGACAGTGTTTACAAAGGAAGATTACTAAGAATGTGCTAATATCAAGTAGATATTCGCGTAAATTGCTTATGTTCGTGCCTTTTTTTCAACATGATTTTTTCGGCAAATAAGACAGTTGCCATACGCTTGTTACATACATGATGCGCAGTTGGGCAAGTACCAAGGCCAACGAAAGTTAGGATCTGTCTAATCCAGCGTTGTGAAAGATCATCGTAATCGTTAATGTTGTGATTCAAACGTTGTTATAGATGGTCTTTAGTTTTTGTTTTACAAAGTACAGCGGTAAGGTGTGCTAGTACATTGGCGACACGGAATGCGTTAAAAAGGAAAATAAAGTATGTTTTAGTTGAAACTATTTTTCTCGCATGTAGGTAGGGTCTCGTAGGGATGGTAGAGAGAGAGAGCTTAATGTCAAAATACTCCATCCGCCACTTTCAGCCGGAATGGAACATAACACCGCGTTTTGATTTACAGAACGGATAAATAAAAATAATTTAAATATTTATTTTTAAGAAAAGGATTTGCCAATTGCGTTTACGCTGTCTGCAGTAGGACCACAGTAAATTGTCACTTCACATAACTTTTTACAAGATATTTAAACCTCACTCTGGGTAAAGACATTTGACTTACAAAACGTATAGAAATTAAAACGCTGCAGGATTCAAACCCGTTTGGAGCGCTTCGAGCGTTCTGACCGCTAAGCCATGAGTTCTACTACCGGCTGCGTAGAAATTCTTATACTTTTTCTAAAAAAGTATTTTTAAATATCCTAAGTGTGTATAATGATATAAATATTCACTCTGGATATTTTTAAATACAAATTACTGTATTACAGCACCCACTACTGGAGACATAGTAATGGGTGCAAACATAGTAATGGATGCTGTGAGAATATTCTAGAAAAGATTCAGCGTGCTTATGGCGTTGGAGAAAGAAGACCTTCGAGCAAAGCTAAGGGATTTACGACACAACTTAAGCTCAAGGGGCTACAATATGAGGGAAACGTGTGTAGATAGTAGTTTATACGCAATTGAGCAAGTTCTAGCAAGGCCAACGAAAGTTAAGGATCCGGCTAACTCCACGTGTTGTGAAAATAAATCGTAACACCTCTTTATGTACACATATAACTATTATGACTCACAATTTAATTTAATTATTAACTGAGTACTGAGCGTGAGGTTACCTTAAAATTTCTTATTGATCTACCTTTAAAGTTTCTAGAAATATTTTAGGAAGGATTAAACTACGTATTTTTTGCGAAATAATAAAAAAGAATGTTAATTTTTTTTGCAATAATAATAACTGTGGTAGAAATATATTTTACTAGATTATTTATGTCTGCATATTGTTACAATACTCAAAAATAAAACAGTTACATTATAATTTATATGGTTCTTAAAACATTTTGGAACACTAGTTATTTATAAAGAAGGTCAGTCAATTTTTACCAGTGGTCAAAAGTATAAATTGTTTACACACTTAGCATTACTCATTTTTTATTATCTTTATAGTTTAATAGATACTACACCTATTAAACCATAAAAATAATAAAAAACTTCGATCAATGGTGAGAAAAACATTAAGGATATAAAAAATTAATTAAGAGGAGACCATTGCGGCGCTGTGGGCTAACGTAGGACTATAAACGCGCTGGTTATGGTTTCACGCCCCATTTGAGGTAATACCTACATACATTTAAATTGTATTCATTTACTTATTCTCGTAAGATAGAGCGCGGCGTTAAGTTCCGCCACTGAACAAGCAATGTCCTGAATTCGTAGAGCGGACTGCCGTGATACAACGTTCACTATACAAGATAAAGCATAAAGCTGATTTTAACAGGAACTCATTAGCAACAGAAATCACAAGTGACTTAAATCAAATGGTGTTGAAATGACTTACAAAGTACCGTGGCGGAGGCATCGCAATGGCCCGTGGCCGGCCCATTTGTTCCTCTCACATAGTATTTCCTTCAGTTGCTACGTATTTACTTACTTATCTCTCACGATTCAAACTAACGAGATTGTATAATAGATTATTTGCACGGTCTTGATTATAGCTTTGGTAAATAACTCAGGTGCTTGCTGTTTTAAGTAAATTATAATAATAATGACTCATTAAAATTTCTATCTAGTATTAACGAGTTACCCATTAGCATATGTCTTATATGCGTATGATATAACATTTTGCTAACAAATTGGCTAGCGTCATTGACTGTATATGAATGAGTATTTTTGTTCAAGTTGACATAATCATCTTTCAAGTTCACACACGTCGGCTGCAACGACCGTATATTTGACGAGTAACGGCCCGCTCGCGGCTTCACCGCGTGATCTACGTGGCTGTTTCGGTATATTGCAACCCTCAGTAATAGATTCTTGAAAATAAAGTAGCCTATGTTTAACCCTGGTTTATCCACTATGTATATGCAAAAAATCATTACAATCGGTCTAGCGGTGTAGATTTATCATATAAACTTTCATCTCCTATTTCAACCCCTTTTAAAAAACTAAGTACTAAGCCTATGTTAGACCCAGTCTTTTTTAATACTTACATTTTAAATTTTATCCAAATCGATCCAGTAGATTAGCCGTGAAAGCGGGACAGACAAGCACACAAACATTCGCATTTATAATATAAGTATGGATACAAAACGTCGAATCGATTGGTCATCTTATCCGTACCGTCCTTATTTAACAAACTGACTGGAAATAGTTATTTGAAATACAGTAAAGCTATTTTCTATAATAAATTACTGTATTTTCATCATTAGGCTTAAAATATAAAAAGTAACCCTCGAAAAAAATGGAGGCTGTACAAAATTGCCTGTCAGAGTCCTAGAGAATATTCTAACAAATTATTTGCTTTTCTTTCAAGTTAAATAAAATTTATTATTAGGTATATAACCTTAATAATCGCCGCATAGTTAAAGTTTTTTTAACAATATAAATAACATTTAAACAGTATTTTTACAAAGGGTTTGAAATTTAAAAACGAATGACAAATTGTAAGTGTTCAAATACAGATTAGGGTCAATAATAACATTAGAATAGAAACGATATTGCGAAATATTGCACCTGCACCTGCGTACATTCTGCATGAATTTGCACTTATATAAATAAATTCTTTTTTTTTAGCTTCACGCTGTATCCTGCACACAGCAGGGTAGGCAGAGGGAACCTAGTGTTAAGACACTCCGTTCCCCACTTTCCGCCGAATTCAGAGGCTTGCGTGTTAAGTGGCGGAACTTAACGCGGCGCTTTACCTCGACACCAGAGCGAAGAAAATGGAAATATAATATAATATAATAAACTCTTAATAAATATTTATAAAGATCACGATGCAATCGTGCGACACTAACCTTGAGAGTCAAGGGTTCAAATTACGCTTAGGATAATATTTTTAATTTAAAATATGCAACTAGTATTTAAGAAGGCTGTGCTTTCGCTATGAATGAGTTTAGGTTATACATAGGTATTTATATTGAAAAGCTTCTGCGGGCTTGTGAATTAATTATTATTGTATATATCTTTCATATACAGAAGTTATCTAAGCAATGAATATCTTAAATATTTACCTGATATTATACAAAGACTAATAGTTTACTTACAAACGCTTTACTTATATCGTAAGTTTTTCTTAAAAAGGGCTAACATGCAAAGGATTCAAAATTATCCACAAAAATGATATACAGCCAAGCTAGAATTTGTTTATTATAAAGTTTTAAAAAACTTAGAATTAATACAAAATATTTAAAAGCAACGTTAAATGTGTATAAATATCACCATTTTATGAGCCATTATATAATTATGCAGTAATCTAATTCACTTCAATTTACATTATATAAAAACTTGCTTTCCCTTAAATGTTTTTTTCACTCAGACAGTCAATACAGGTAAGTTAAGATGCCGAGCTCTGTTGAGCTTTAAAGTACCTAGTTATAAATACTATCCGCACTCAGATACGTCCTTTAATAGTTAATTGACATCATAGAGGTCATTGCGGCGCAGTAGAGTAGGGTCTGACTTGCACTACAAGTAGGCTTTGATTTGATCTAGTTTATGTAGCTTAAAATACATATTTTTAATTCTAAACAGGTTTTTGATTCAACTTCACGTTTTTTCCCACTTAACACGGTAGACAGAATGAACTCAGTGTCCAGACACTCCGTTCACCACATCGAGTTTATCTAATTTAAATGTTATTTCTTAGAAATACGTGATATTAAAAACAAAATTAATTAATGTATGATAAAAAGACAAAAACGCCACGGGATGGAGACCAGTTTCATTACGATACGATACGATTACAGTTTTTATCATCAATTGGGTATATAGTAGCAGCAGTGGTATTAAAAATTATTTCTAACTAGATCAAAACAAGCACAAACATAAGTTTTATGTGACATAGCTTTACACTTTTTACACTCAGTTCTCTGCTTTCCATTCGGATCCGATTCCGCCATTCATCCGCAATGTCTCTGACGTTGCGGATGAGTGACAGAACACAACGCCACGCTTCTTGACATCAGAACATAGAATAAATTTAATTAAAATAAAATCATTCCTCCAAATAGGAATCGAACCTACGAATCTTACTTCATAGTCAAAAGCAATGCCTCTGCGCCATGATGACCTCAATATTTAAATACTAAATATAATTTTTATACCACACACTAAAAACACCGTAATATAAATAAAAATAATAATTGTTACAATTCCAACATTATTTCTTGTTATAAAAAAATACCCTATAGTAATAATAATTAGTCCATTTTATTAATTATTAAACTTTTGCAGTAAAAGTTTTAACGTGATCAAAATCATTATACCTACTGTACGTATGTACTTTTTAATTTCTCTTACGCAATGATTATCGAATTGGCTTACATTCGTTCTGAATTATCTGTTTTACAAAATATATTTTATTTTATTCAGAAAAGTTTTTAATCTTTTGCGATCTTATATAATGTTCATATGCAACATGTTGCAAGCATATTATATATTAAATTCTTCAGATAATAATATTAATTATTATTTTCAAGATAATATGTAGTTATTTAGTTTCATAATTGTAATTTTTAGTATGTTTTTTTTAAAGAATTACACTTATTTTTTATAATAAGTGGTAAGATAGATTTTAAATCAATAATGTGCTTGCTTATCCTCCCGTGTGAACTCTATATCAAACAATCCCGATTTTTTTATTTATTTAATTAAATCTGGCAAAATTGTACATATGATTTTATTCATCCCGGCCTTAATGCTCTGCTTTTAAAATAAATATTTTGTAATACTAAAGTATATGTTTTAAATTAAAACGAATGAAACCTAAAATCAATTAAGAGCATTTCTCTTCTTCTTCTACATTTGTCTTTCTTCATTAATCTCTCTTTAATAATCGTTTATTAGTCAAAACATTTTAAAATAATAAATGATAACTTACCACATTGTTAAATGCTACAAAGCTGACATTGTACGCGAGGACTTCGCTCACCAACAACAGCAGTCCCACCACCCACATTGTGAACGAACACACATCACGACACTACCACTTAATTAAACATATTCAATAATTCCAAAATTCTATATTGTTAATTATTAATATTGATAATAAAATAAAAAGATAATCATGTAATTCTTTTTTATAATATGATCTTATTGTTGCTTGTAGATAGAGAATAAGATGCGTCTACTTTTTTCGCGGGAAAATGTTTTCATTAGTTCTGTATAGAAAATATTTATGACAGTATATTTATTATTTAAAATTATATAAAAATAATAATTTTGATATTATCACAAAAAGAAATTAAATATTCACTAATTTAATAAAAATAAATAAATTAAAAATTAAGTCACAATAAATAATAATTTGCTTTTTTTTTCTATTTTTATCTGTGTAGTACGAACTGTCGGCCGGTGGCGGGTGTACTTGGCGCATGCGCGAGTGCGCCGCGCGCGTTCCGTTACTCAACAGATAGCACTATCACGACCTTTGCATATCCCCTCCTGGCTGTGTTTAATCAATCAAAAGATCATTCGAATCAATTCGGCTATATATCAGTTACAGTTTAATGTTTATATTTGTTAGAACAATAAAAAAACATAACTATTGCTTATATTTCATATTCTTGTTTCTTAGTTTCAACCCCCAGGCATAGTTTAGTTGGCTAGCTGAAGATTGAAACATCTAACAATAAAAAGCTTTTCCTTAACTTTTTTGTAGGCGCCAATAAAAGAATACAATACAACGCACGATAAAACGTTGCAAACATATAACTTATAATCGACATACAATACGACGCGTAAATGTGAAAATCTACAGATTGCACCATTTTTTAATGATGTCCTGTATTTTAATCAATCTTCAAACTTAAATTCTGTTACAATAATGTTAATATAATATGTAACTAATATTTAATATAGGTATGTATTTAATATACGTATATTTTATTCAATTCCACGTTTCTCTATTATGGAATCCGGACAACGAAAACACCCTAAGTGATATATCACTGCATTTTTCTTTCATCCTTCCTATCCGCTCACTCATTCCTTATGGAGTAGTGGGTGACACATCTACACATGTTGTCACTGAGAATCAAACCCACATACAATTCCCAAACATTCACCCATATTGAATTATGTATATACATTCTAATTAATCATGTCAACCCTTCAAAGTGGACTTTCCAAAAGTTCACGTGTACGAGTATGTTTACCGCTGGCAGTCCGATAGATGTTATTAATGACGATCATAATTCATAATAACATATGTAAATGAATTACGCTATAGTAGCACAATTCTAATGTAATTGACTGATTATGTTGGTTACGTCTTCAAGTAAGACTTGGAAGAATGTTTTATATCAAGTGTAAGCTTCATCCTGCATAGCAGAGAATATCAGAGAGTTTGTAGTGTTAAGACACTGTTCTGCACTGTTCTGCAGAAATTAAGACATGGCGGACTGAGTAGTGCTGCTTTTCTGCTCCCAGCTCTGTCTTACAAAGCCTAGAAATAACGGTTATATTCAGTATATCTCGTTTACAGTCAGACCAATGCTGACCCAACGTTCCACGGTAGGCTTTGGGAGATAGGTTATTATGTTAGGGTTTCGCACTTTTGGCCTGTCCACCGACAAAGCTCGGTATTCAATTCCATTCAGCAAGCAATGTCCTAAAAGGGAGAAATGTAAAATATAGTGGCTGGACGCTAATAAAATTTATATTAAGAAGCTCGGTAGTCTAATATGAATAATTAGTTTTCAAAAATTATGCATAGTTATAGATAGCATATCAATAACTTGTAACTGAAGGAAGCTAAATAAGCTAAGCTAAGCTTCATATACCAAGGTACCATAAATACTTTGCAATCTGTCTTTCAGCTTCACGCATCTTAAGCAGTAGCCGGAGTACTAAGACACCCCGTTCCCAATTCTTCGCTGGAGACACTGCTTGTTAATATTACTGCAGCTTGACGCCGCGCTTGTCTTATAGGAGGGAGGTAAAGGAAATTATTTTAATGTAATCATTCCCATAATTGGGAGTATTAAGCCACGTCCAACGTATTTTATAAAGGACTGTGCCACGACGGCTCTATTTTATAATATCTATATTGTATAAGATAACTCAACTACCAGACAATCTTTTGACCTGTAGGAGTATTTAGAACAAGCTTTTTCAGTTTTTACGATTTTTACCGAATAGCATGACAGGTAGAAGAATCTGTCAGGACTCTGCATTCTCCACTTTTCGCCCGAATCCGCTATATCTTGCGTATTGACTTGCAGAACTCAATGCCATGTAGAAGCGATGAAAATTTTGTCACCAGAGCGGAAAATATATTTTAAATATATTTAATAAAAATATATTTTACCATAATTATTCATCAAGTGGGAATCGAACATACGAGTACAACCAGTGGCACTTGTAATTGTCTGACTAGCCACAGGCAGATTGTATGCACGTTGGCTTTTAATAAGACCTATTATATCACTTACAACAACAATTTCCTTATAACAATATATTCATTATGTTATATTTTTCACAAAAAAATTATGACCCCTTCTGATTAAATGGCTGTTATAAAGAAATATATTTTCTCTTAACGTCTTATTACGACATTTAGTTTTCCTAATAAGTTAATAAAATGTGACTTCTATTGGTCTATTGTACGCGGATTTTATCTTGAACAGTCACATCTATGCTTTCTGAAATTTCGCGTAAGGACAGCACAGGTGATGAGAATTGATAAGTGACTGAGACATAACACACTGTGCATAACAAAATCAGTAGTATTTGTCTTTCTCTTAGTACCAATCACCCCCTAAAAGTCGTTACTGCGACAGCTATTGTAGCTACATTCCGACCTTTCAAGTTAAAGTGCGCATACTACAATATGACATTACACCGGATATACTAACATTGTATAGTCATTCCACAATCGGTAATTATTCAAAATAGTTAACTTTAATTAGTTGGATCCATTGAAGTTTTTCTGTCGGCAAACACAAAAGACAATTTCATATAATTATATATTAATAATATAAATTAATAGAGCATTGTTCTGTTTCTTGGATCTAATAAAGACTCTCGTTAAAAGAAAGCGTGTACAAATTAGGTAATAGCTTTTTTTTATTTTACCGTTTTTGCCGATTTACGACGAAAGAAGGGAAAATGTAATGACTAGTCACTCTGTTCTTTACTATTATGTGATATATGTTATTGGGTAGAAGAGCTCAAAGGTGATGATATTTCGTAAAGAAAAAACAAGTTTAAAGCGTCTTCATGCTTCCTGATACGGGTAATCAGTGTGAACCTAGTGTTAAGACAATCTGTCCTCCACTTCCTGCCCATGAAACCAGATATCGTCCGTTGAGTAGAGTCGAAACTCAACGCCGCGTTTTTCCAGAACGAAAAAAATTATGTAAAAGACATTTAAAGAAAACGTAAAAAAATTTGAACGTAGTGGGATAATTTTTATACGTTTTCTTTAAATGTCTTTTTCAATTTCCGTAAGTGAGGAATAACGCTTTAAAAATGTTTAAAATTAATATAATTTAAAAATAATACTTTCCTTGAATAGGAATCGAACCCATAACCCATCACGCTTACAGTCGGACACTGACCTACCGCACCACGATGACCTCCATTCAATTTACTCTACTATAATTACAGTAATGACAATTCATTTGTATCTTGTCATTGATCAGAGCTTTTAAGCTTCTACGTGTCTCAATGCTACAAATAACAAATGACAATTACATATATTTTCTAAATATCTTATATATTTTTCTTCTGGCTACTATTACGTATTAAAGACTTTATTTTATAACAAATACAATGCCGAATGCTAAATAAAAATAATCCTGTTTTATTCGTTTACTAATCGACATTTTTGTTATTTCTTTACATATATTGAACATATAAATTTTTGACCATCTATTGAAAATTCTAAAATAAGCAATAAAAAAAAAAGTTTTAACAATTTTAAGTAAGTCTATAACATAGACTTGACACCTCTAGCTGAATATATTCTATTTCTTAATATATATGAATTTCAGTAAACCATCGCTTCCGGATTTATAACCTATATAACCTATATTATATAATAAAAGAGTAGAAAAGTCAATTCTGTACATGAAAAATTTCAGAAAAATTTTAATTGGGTATGTTAATATATCGATAACAGAGGCGAAAAAACCACTCAGTAGAATTTTTGTCTGTCTGTCTGTCTGTCTGTCTGTCTGTCTGTTAATTTGTTCGCCAATCACGCAAAAACTACTGGACAGAAATGAATGAATTTTGGTATAGTGATAGCTTATAGTCCAAAGGTACATATAGGATAGTTTTTATCCCGGTTTTCCATGTAGTTTTTTTGGAAAAAATAAAAAACCGATATAAGTAAATCATTTATATACTGATATCTACCGGGTAGAAATTAATGATTTTTGTATGGAGTTAGCTTAAAGGTTAGAGCAACATATGGGATAGTTTTCATCCTGGTATTCTATACAACTGCGGCAGAAAAATAAAATAAAAAAAAACATTTAAATTGTGTTGATAGTTCACGAGTGAAACTAAATTTGTTTTAATATCACTAATATTACTTAAAATAATTATAAAATAAATTGAGCGCAACATTTATTGAAGATAATTTGCTATTAAAAATACATTTCACCGGTCTACAAAACTTTATATTATCTATATGACAACAAATGTCACTACGTTTTCTGTCACCATCTGTTATTATATAGTTGACATTGTACTAGATATATTCGTACTCATTAATATTATTATAAAAATGCAAAAATCTGTATCTCTTCTATTGGTTTTGTTTTCACGGGTAATCTACTAGCCCGCTTTAGATGAAATTGGAAAAGAAGAAGTCGTAGGGTCAAAAAAATCAAACCCTAGGAGGTTGAAACAGTGGATGAAACTTATGTATGTTAAGAATATAGTGAGAATGAAAGATCTAAACTCCTTGACTGATTTCGATTAATTTTCTCAGGAAATAGTTGATAAGGCAAAGTCAAATATAGGCTACCTCTCTTTTTTAAAAATAATTCCAGAGGTGCTAAAATAGGGTATGAAAATAGTAGTTCACCCAGTGACGCCGCGAGCGGGTCGTTAGTTTACCCTGGTATTCAATATAGTTCCCGCAGAAAAATAAAAAGTACCAAAGTCAAGTTACACCAGTAAGTAACACAATTGTACAATAAAATAAAAAATCTAAATTTATTTAAGATATTATGACCAGTTTATAATACTATATACCTGATGGTATATATGTACGAAATCTGCTATCATATAGATATATGATAGCAAATTTCGTACGTTTTCTTACTAGATCAGTTATCACTATACGTTATCAAATAGTATAGACATTGTACTAGATGCATCGATGATTTTCGCAAGAATATAATTAGTGACGCAAGGTTAAATTTAGACCATCCCCCTTTTATAAAAAAAACCAATTCCAAAGAGGCAATAGTGGATGAAAGTGGTAATTCACGTGGCGAAGCCGCGAGCGGGTCGCTAATTAATTAAATAAAAGACTCGCTAATCAACATTTTGTAGAAATATTTAAGAAATATGATGACATAATGGTTATTAACGAGGTTAAGTTTATCAAGTTATGTTGGATTTAGAAATTAATACGTAATATATGTATGTATGTATTCGACTATATCCGTTTTGCATATTTGAGATAGTTGTAATGATTCATTTTAATATTATATATGCGATTTTTTTGCAAATAACTTAGGTCTATAAAAAAGTTGCTGTGACGATTTTGGCACAAGTTTGTATAAATGTAATTTATTGTGAAAACATATTTATTAATATATAGGTAGTTTTATTAATTGGGGCCAGTTGTGGCGCAGAGACACAAAGTGTGACTGTAAACAGACTCAAACCTACAAGGTTCGATTCCCACACGAGGGGAATTATTTAAAATTTCCTTTTTCTTCTCTGGTGTCGAGGTAAAGTGCGGCGTTAAGTTCCGCCACTTAACACGCAATGCCGCAAAATTCGGCGGAAAGTGGGGAACGGAATAGTGGAGAACACTAGGTTCCAGGTTAACCCTCTGCCTACCCCGCTGTGTGCAGGATACAGCGTGAAGCTAAAAATAAAATTAAATTAATATATTATAATTATATGCTTATAATTTCTTTCCCAACAGATTTTGTTTTTCAACATCCTAGCTCAGTAAAAATGAGCCTAGCAGAATGTAATAATGGTACTATGTTTATGTACAACTCCGGGTCATAACAGCCTCAAGTAGTATATTCAAGTATTTGTGTTGTTAAGATTTGTTTAGGTTTTGGGTACAACTTCCCAATACTAAGAGTATCTTTCTCTAAATGGCAGGAAGATGCAGAATGGAGTAGTCACTAGATGTTTTTTACTTGCAACGCTTTTTTTTATAAATGTGTTAACCTAAACTGATTTCAACAAACAACTTTACCAACGTAAAGAATGAATAGGCTTAAGACACAGCGAAATGACTGGCTACCTTGGCAGACGTAGACACTTTAAAAGACACGAGCAATGTTAAACACTGCTGTTACTAGCTATGTTATATCTTAATTTATTCTAACATTGTACTCATCATAAGTTTTTGTGCCTTACTGTATTCTGAAATTTAGTTGTGTTGTAAATAACAAAATATTATTATTAATATTTTTCTTTTTTTTTTCAGCTTCACGCTGTATCCCGCACACAACAGGGTATGCAGAGGAAACCTAGTGTTGAACACTCCGTTCCCCAATTTCCGCCGAATTCGGAGGAATTGCGGCACTAGAGCGAAGAAAATGGAAATATTAAATATTTCCCCTCCTCGAATGGGAATCGAACCCACAACCAGTCGTTTACAGTCACACGCTTGTGCCACTGGACCACGACTGGCCACAATTATTAATATATAGCATACTAGCGGCCCGCTCGCGGCTTCGCCGCGTGAACTACATGACTACTTCGTTATATTGCAACCCTCGGGGGTGGGTTTTTGAAAAATAAAATAGCCTATGTTTAAGCTTAGATTATCAACTATATTTATGCCAAAATTCATTATAATCAGTCAAGCGGTTTAGATTTTTCATATAAACTTTCATCCCCTATTTCAACCCTTTAGCGGTTGATTTTTGAAAAAATAAGTAGCCTATGTTAGACCCAGTAACTTTTACTACTTTCATTTTAAATTTCATCCAAATCGGACCGAATCGGACTGGTAGATTAGCCGTGAAAGCATGACAGACAAACACACAGACTTTCGCATTTATAATATAAGTATGGATATAGCCAGTACGGCCAATACAACCAGTAACTACAGCCTATAGGGGCAATCGTGGCGCAGAGGTACAAAGTGTGACAGTAAACGCGACAGGTTATAGGTTCGATTCTCAGTCAAAAAATGAAATTATTTTATTTATATTTCACTTTTTTCCAAAATTCGGCAGACACCGGAGTGTCTTACCACTAGATTTCATCTGCCTACCCTGCTGTATGCTGGATATAACAAGCTAAAAAAAAACATACATTCGCTTAAACTCCATAATAAGAGACCGCAACTTTTTTCTTTCCAAATTTTAATTTGTAGAAAAGTGTAGTTAATACAACAAACATTTATTTATATTTCAATCAATAATGTTAACAAGATACATATATGATGCTTGAAATTGTAACTGTAAGCGCAAATAGTTTTGAGTTCGAGTGCAACTGAATGACTACATTATTTTTTTTTCAGTTCTCCACTTTTGTACCTTAGACACGTCGCGATGTTGACTGCCGCCACTCAACACGCTATTTCCGGTGGAAAATGGAAAAGTGTCTTGACACTCTTTGACTACCCCGCTATGCAAGGAAATCCGTTAAACTATATTTACAAATTCTAATTCGAATTATCCCATAAAATTCTAGACACAATGGCATTTAAAATTACCTACATTACATAAAATGATTTGCAATCGACATTTGAAATCAATTAAACAAATTAGTCGCGGGAGCATCCGTCGCGTCGCGTACTCGGATCGTCGAGAACTTTGAAAGAATTAATAAGTAGCATAGAAAATTAATTCCGCGCGCAAACCATGTATTATGTAAAGTGTACATTATTATGAGAATGTGAAAGTTATATACACGAGTCGTGGCATTTATTTAAATATTTGGACAAATGAAATATTTAAAAAGGTTCGTCTTGTATAAGAAAAAAATTAAGATGTCAAAAAATGCGTATACAAATACTATTATGTAAAGCCTAAACTAGACGGTGAAATTTATTTTAACAAAGTTAAGAACTATATGTATTTACTACATTTAATAAGACGTGTATCACTCTTAATGTAATTTTTCAGATTGACGTAATGATATTTTTTTTTATTTTTATGCCTTGACCTTAATAAAAAATCGTACATTTAAGATGGAATTTAAAATTATTATAATTATTTTGTTTGAGTTGCTTTAAAATGTATTTAGAGCACGCATATGTTGTAATAAAATTATATATTTTTTAATATAAATGATTTATTAATTTCATGGATCTCCTATGTATAGCAGAGTCTACTGTTTAGAGTAAAGTGGCTATTCTATACAATAAATTCAAAGTTTCCCCACGTCTACCCTGTACAGAGAGATCCTAGCACACCCTGGTTTTTTACTTTCTGCTGTTTCTTAAAAGGTACATTGTGTGATATTTAGCAGATCCCAACGTCAGCTATATACTACGATCCCAAGGCAAAGGAAAATTTTGCACATAAATTGATTACACACAAAATAATTGCATGATTTGATCATGTATTTATATTTTCTGCCATATTTGCAATTTAATAAAATACAATGTATAAGTTGTAAACATAATGTTGTATGTCTTACAGATGAATATAAAAATATCAGTATCGATCTAGAAGTCATACGGGATTAAAAAAAACGTGAGTAATTAATACTGGTGACATAATTGGATCCCTCGTTTCGCAATACATTACGCCATTAGAAAGCCATTCAGCCTGTCCGACTGTCCGCTGTTCCTGTTGGCATACCTTAAAAAGAACTTAGTGTTGCTACCCGAAAAAGTTTTCTTTTTATTCTGAAGTGATAAATGTCTTATTGCTTTGAATCCTCATATGTTTATTATGAAAAATACCTTGATAATGCAGCGAAAATGTTCAGAAATGATTAGCTGTCTGATGATATGTCTGGGTAGTCTTGAGATCAAATTCCAATTAAAAGATTCAACAACACTCATAAAACAATTACTTTCTTTAGTGCAAATAACCCTCCATCTTTAGGTAAACTATAGAATATATATATAGTGAATAAAATATAACGGGTTTTGATGTAAGGTTCTGCTACTTAACACGCATTGTTTTGATATCGGGCGGAAAGTGGAGAGCAAAGTTAATAGGTTCTCTCTAACTACCCTGCTACGTAAATAAAAGCATGATGCTGCATAATATATCTAAATAGACTTCATACAATATACAAAAAAAAAACAAAACAAAATTCCCAAATAACAAGGTAAATTAATAGACATGGCAATACTATAAAAAAATTAAAAATTTGCAATTCCCATCACAAGCATTTGTAAGTCGTGTAATGAATTGAGGCGTTAATTTTGCTAAAGTTCGACAGCACTGGGTCACGCGTGCAGAGACAGCTAATCAAGAGGCAGAATTTCAGATACATCTTACACGCTCGTTACGACAGTATTAAATGACGTGCCTTTAATGTTGATAGATTGACCTAAACTTTGTTAATTTATGAACAGTTTGTACTGAGCATGTTAAATCTTTTTTAGTTGTAGTATTTATGTACTTGTAGTTTTGTATTGTTAATAAATATAAATACAAATCTCCAATTGAGGCGGCGGTTCTTATTTATATTAAAAAGGAAAATGTAGGTATATATGTAAATAAATTTGATGCATTTGTTTGAAAATCTCTATAAACGTCGGGATACAATGACAGTCTATTTCGAGTTTCAATATTTTTATAGCCTGATGTCTTTAATTAGTGGCGTAATTTTAAACGAGATGTTTTTTCTTTCCCCGTGGGGGGACGGGTTAAGAATACAATTCCCCTCCGCCGCTGGGTAGCGTCCCGTAAAAGGTGGGTAACCCAGTAGTTTGGTGGTAGGAGATTCGTTCTCCGACTGGCTCGCGACCACTATCATGTCAAAGACGAACCGCCAAATATTTTATGATGTGTTCCGGTTCGATGGCATGTAAGCCAGCTCTCCCTATTCCCACCATTCCCATCCTTCCTCCCTCCTTCTGTCCTACATTCCCAAGGCTGGCAACGCATCCATAACTTTAATGTTGTGGATGTCTATGGGCGAAGGTAACCACTTAACACCAGGTGGGCCTTCAGCTCGTTTGCCTCCTTTATTCCATAAAAAAAAAAAGAAGGTCGACGTGGCGCAGTGGAACACCGCCTGGCTATAAAGCGATGATTGTGAGTTCAATTTCCACTCAAGGGATGATTGTATTTATTTTTTCAATCAGGTTGAGATCAGCCTCTCAACACGCAATGTCTCGACTTCGGGTAGAAAATGGGGGACGTGGACGTCGTTAGATTGTCTTGAAGGCATAGAAATAGGGCGGAATAGGTTCTCACTGATTACTGAGAAAAAAACATGGAGCCTCTTTTTGTTAATGTGTTATTTCTTTTAAATGTGGACTATCTAGTAGTATAAGCCTAGCAGTCGATGATTCTTTTCTTTTACTATCAGCAATAATTGGATGGCGGAAAAGATTAATGCACTAATCATTGCAACCCAACTGTAGTTTAGGACTGCGAGTTTAAGTTCTGATTTATAAAGTATTTATGTTTAAATTATTTAAATAAGCGTTCTTATTTGCTAACTAGACAAAATGTATCGTCCAGTTACACTGTTCCTAATTTAGCTTTAAGGTAAATAACAGTAAATTATCCCAAATAAGATATGCAAAAATAAAAAATTGATGAAGATACGCAGGTAAACAGGACAAAGGATAATTTGTACTAAAGGAAAGAGATTGAACTGTGTAATAAATTTAATATTTTATAGGGATCATGGCGAACATCAGTTACGTAACCAAGGCCTGGTTTCAAAAATGTGACCAAAAATATTGCTTTACATAAAAAACTTTCTCTGTGGGACCTTTCAGTTATATAAATAGTAAAGAGTTATCTTATGAAATTGTAAATGATTTAAACACTTTTATTCAATCGAACCTTCGCAACGTACCGTCTATAAGAACTTTTCATTTTTGAGTTGCGTTATGTGTTGAAACTTGAAATAAACATATTTTAAACATTTTTAAAGTGTTATTCCACACTTAGGAAATTGAAAAAGACATTTAGAAAACGTATAAAAATTTGAACGCAGCGGGATTCGAACCCGCGCCTCCTGAATACCGTTCAGGCGCTCTCACCACTGAGCAATGCGTTCAAGCGCCTGAACGGTATTCAGGAGGCGCGGGTTCGTATCCCGCTGCGTTCAAATTTTTATACGTTTTCTAAATGTCTTTTTGAAATAAACATTGTAGTGTAGTGGCCAGTCGTGGCCCAGTGGCACAAGCCTGTGACTGTAAACGACTGGTTGTGGGTTCGATTCCCACTCGAGGAGTGGAAATTATATTTCCATTTTCTTCGCTCTGGTATCGCGGTAAAGCGCGGCGTTAAGTTCCGCCACTTAACACGCAAGCCTCCGAATTTGGCGGAAAGGGGAGAACGGAGTGTCTTAACACTAGGTTCCCTATGCCTACCCTGCTGTGTGCGGAATGTAGCGTGAAGCTAAAAAAAAAACAAAAAAAAAGCAAAAACATATTTATGCGCTATACGAATGCGCCTCAATACAAATGGCAAGAAAAAAACAGTCATTTTTTCCGTTTGTCTGTGCCTTATTATCGTAATAGGTTGTGGGTTCGATTCCCACTTGGTAGAACATTAATTATAATATACATAATTATTTTCACTTCTCCGCTCTGGTCAACAAGACTCAGTGCGACGTAGAGATTCGCCAATATTCGGTTCAATACTCACTCTGGAGAAAGATTCTATGTTCTGATTATATTGATTTTCTTGATTTAGTAAAACATAACGCACTGCTACTTCACTAGTTAACACAAGTTGACAACGGTTTTTTTTTTTTCATTGAAAAAAAAACACTTGCCTGCCTGCCACAAAGCTGTAAACAGGACTGGTTAAGGGTTCGTTTCCCACACAAGGAATTGAAATATTAATATTCCATTGTTATATGTAGAGTGTAGTAAATTATATAATGCTTATAAAAAATAGTGCCTGGTGAAATTTAATAGTTGTCAATACAGACTACAGAATTTCAAACTCGGGAGAGCATTTTTAATTTAGTCAGTTTTTAATTTAATAACAAGAAGTACGACATGGAGAACAGAGTGACAACGTCAAACTCTACATCAAACTCTACATCTTTTAAAAATGTTAATAACGTGAAGATACAAGTGTATGAATATTTATAAAATTAGCTTTAAGGCAAGGGCCTCTACAATCCCATACAATTGGATATGTCGCCGCAATTATTATTTTAGTCAACTTAGTTATTGTTTAAATATGTAACTGTGTAAATTATGTATTGCAACAGATATAATAAGTATTATTACATTTTTTAAAGTGTTGATGATTGAATACTCCTTCATTAATCCAGTTAAGCTGCCAAGTGAACTTTAAACTATATCCTGTATAAGATAGCTTGATCTTTTTTAATTGATAAGATCAGTGACATTTAAAAATTGACGTGTAGAATGACAGTGACACTTTCTTTATGTGAGTCAACATTTGAGGGTTTAGGATCTCGTTTAAAATCGAATTAGTTAAAATAGTATCATAATAATGGCTTATTTAACACAACCAGACTATGTTAAATATGTCTGTTCTTGTGGACAACTGAAACCTATCACGAATTTATACTTTTGTCGTCATTGTTTAAAAATTCGTTGCGGCTTCTGCATTTGCCATGAAGTAAGTTTTATTTAAATAAGATTATTTAATGTGTTCAAAAGTGTTGTGGTCGAAAGTTTTATTTTTCAAAATAATGTTTATCATAAGAAGTACATTCTAATATCTACGTCTACGTCTCGTCATCTACGTCTTTTTTCTTTGACCTATTTCATTTACCTTTAAAAGGTAAAACAGTTATATTAACATATTCATAATTTACTTTATCCTATATACTTTTTAAAGATAATATTTTCCAGGTTGATTCTCATTACTGTGCAAATTGTCTCGAAAACATGCCTTCTTCTGAAGCCAGGTTAAAGAAAAATCGTTGCAGCAGCTGTTTTGACTGTCCAAGCTGCTTTCATACTTTATCTACTAGAGCAACACTAGCCCAGCCAAGACAAGACCCTGCTGCAGGAGATGCAAAGGTTGAAAATAAACAACCTAAGAAAATGTATTATCTGTCATGTTTTAACTGTCGCTGGACCTCTAGAGATGTTGGAATCCCAGATCAGCCTGTTGGTGAGTCTTACAAATTAATTTATTTGACATTGATAAAACCTACATTTTCTTACATCAAAATCTTACTACATATACAATATTTGTTACCTTGAATATATTGAATTGATAATTTTTTAAGTACTCCTTTATTCTATTTAAACAGCCTCTGGGGGTTGGCCAGAAAGGACTAATCCATTTACAACTCGAGTGAATCAACTACTAGATTATTACAAGGCAATAGCCCAACAAGAGAAACAGGAAAAACTGGATCGGGAGAGAAAGAAGTTTGCTATAAGGGGAAAATATATTACACTTACTGTAAGTATGATTACATTATAAGTTATGATTACAAATTTGTTTAAAGCATCAACTGTGAAGATCTGCACTTCCAAAACTTTAAATCTGTACAGAAAAAAACTTAAGACTTAGGCCTTTCATTTACATATTATTCACATACATTTAAAAGTATTTTAGAAAACATAACAATGTTTACAATTTATTTAAATACTTTTAAAATCAAGCATTTTATTAAATAAGTTAAAAAATTAAGAATATGAATGGTTTTTCAGGATAAAACAGGACTCACTGGAGCCATGGCTCGTAACATAGCTGGTTTGCCATCGAGTGAGAGCTCATCATCTGCTATAGCTAACTTTGTGCCGAGCCAGGCCAGTGCAGAGGTTGAGGGTCTGCCTGAAGATTATCACTTGCAAGAAGTTAATTTGAAACAAAGTGAGATGTTTTTCATTTGACATTTTTTCTTAGCAGGTTTGGCCTCTGCCAACTTTGTGTTTTTAAGACACTCCATTTTCCTCTTTCCACCCAAATCTGAGATGTTGAGTGGTGAAACTCAAAGTCATGTGAATGGAGAAATGAAAATGTTTTAAATATAATTATTTTGCTTAGAGAGAGGCAGGGGGAGACCTGTGTTGACCTTGATGAAGATGTTGATAACATTGGACAATGCGAAAGATCCCTTCTTTCGTGTTGTCCAATGTTATAGCATTTGGCGCTCCATTCTTTCTGACTACCTTGCAAGGGATACAGTGTGAAGATATGTTTTTTTTTCTTAGTGGACATTGATCCTGCAACCCAATGCAAAATATTAATCTGCCTGAGATTACCTAGTGCCAACACATTTTCTTCTCCACTTTCTGCCTGAAATTGAGTAATTGAGTGTTAGGTAGTGGAACTCAATACTGCCTTGTGTTGTATTTTAACACTAGGTTCCTTCTGCCTACCCTGCTGCGGAGTATATAGCTTGACAATAAAAAAGGCATATACTAAGTAGAACAGATATTGTTCACTAGGAGTAAGCCTACATAATGATGTCCTGGTGGGTACCAAGTATGTCTGCATGTAATGTATTAAAATACTCAATATTGAATATTCCTATATTTAATATTGTCAAGTTTAAATATAATCGTTTCCCTGAGTGGTAATTGAACCTACAACCATTGCTCTACATTCAGACACTCCCATATATGTATGAATAATTACTTTACTATAATCATTCAAGTCTATCACTACCTGAATATAATTCACATTGACTACCTCCTAATACCATTTACAATGACTACCTTCTCGCACATGATGATCTCCTGGTACTTACACAGTCAATTTATTATTCTAATATGAATTTTGGAAGAGTGTTGATAGCTTATAGTACAAAAGTACATATAGGATAGTTTTTATCCTGGTTTATGTTATGTAGATTTTTTGGAACAAATAAAAATCATTTAAAATAAATTACTTTGTATACTATAATCTGCTGGGTAGAAATTAATACATTTTTCATTTTTGCATGTAGCTAGCTTAAAGGTTAGAACAACATATGGGATGGTTTGCATCCTGGCATTCAACACAACTCCCGCAGAAAAATAAAAAAAATAAACATACAAACAGTGTTGGTAGTTGGCAAGTGCACGCGTCTATATGTAAAACTCTCAGTATGACACACCCACCTCCTCCCACATACTGACGTGCTGGTACCCGCGCGTCCACAAGCGATGTATACAACACTCAGTATGAGGCACCCACCTCCTCGCACACACTGACACCCTGGTACTCGCACCCGCAGTCACGACGATGTCGCAGCGGCTGGCGTCGCCGGCGCTGCAGCCCGCGTGCGTGTCGCGCCTGCACCCCGTGGCGCGGCCGCTGTGCGTCAAGCGCAGTCAGCGCTGTCGCGCTTGCGACCACAACCTCACCAAGCCCGAGTACAACCCCGGCTCTGTCAAGTTCAAGATCGAGCTGTTGGCTTTGTATGTTATTTTTTATATTTATATTATGTATTAAGAAGAGATATGAAAAGATATCATGGATGGGGGCCAGTCGTGGCGCAGTGGCACAAGCGTGTTAAAGAAACGAAAATATTAAATATTTCCACTCCTCGAGTAAGAGTCGAACCCACAACCAGTCGTTTACAGTCACACATTCGTGCCACTGCACCACGGCTGGCTCCTGGCCCCTTAATTTGATTAAACAATGAAATTTTATTTTCAAAAAATTTTTTTTAAATTAACATTAATTCCCCCAGCTATCACGTACCAGAAGTTAAGATAATATCGTACGAGACAATAAAGCCCTCTTCCTCCTCTGCCCTCCTCCTGAAGCTGACCAACCCCACGGTGCACGAGATGCAGGTGCGTCTGCTCTCACCGGACAGCGTGCCCGAGCTGCAGACTGAAGAAGATAGTCAGACTATTGAGAAGAGTCTGGAGAAATCGCTTAATTTGGAGAAGGTTGGTGAAGTTTGTTCTTTGTGTAATGTTGTTTGAAATTGGGCTACCGCCCAATATCAATGATAGAACCTAATCCAAAAACTGCAATCTTAGATTGATTTTGCAATCATTTTTTGTCTTTACCTTCACGCTGTATGCCGCTGTGTGCAGGGTAGGCAGAGGGAACCTAGTGTTATGACACTCCGTTCCTCACTTTCCGCCGAATTCGAAGGCATTGCGTGTTAAGTAGCGGAACTTAACGCCGCGCTTTACCTCGGCACCAGAACGAAGAAAATGGAAATATTAAATATTTCCAATCCTCGAGTGGGAATCGAACTGTTATGGGATGTTATTAAAACTTGTTTTTAAAAAAAAACTATTTATTTAAACCTTAAAATAAACACTGTTACAATTTATGATTAAACTATTTCTACTGTTGCTCCAATAAGACTAAAGCTTAGGATCCATACACTTACATTTATAATAGGATATCAAACAATGTGAGGTCCCCTTATCCCTCTAGGTAAGGGGATTAATGTTGAGATATACAGTTTTACATACTAGGGCAATATATAACAGTACCCACAACCAGTCGTTTACAGTCACACGCTTGCGCCACTGCGCCACGACTGGTCACGATGTAATCGGATTTAGCAGTCTTTTTTTTTAGCTTTATTTTTATTAATGTAAAAAAAAGTTATTGCGAATAACCAATCGAAGGATTACATATTCAATCTTAACTTTACTCAAAAAACATTTTTAGATCAATCTAAGGTGCAAGTTTTTTAATTAGGATCGATTATTAATTATTCGATTATTGATTAATTAGGATCGATTGGCTTTCAATATGACGTGCCATTGAAGTTAAACCTTATTGTATATCGTGATGATAATCAACAGGGTCAATATATTTTTCTTTTAGCACCATGCTATATCCCACATACAGCATATTAGGCATAGGGAACTTAGTGTTAACGCTAACACTCCATTTCCTATTTTTTGCCGTATTATGGAGGCATTACATGGCGGAGCGTCATGACGCGTTTTTTCTCGACACCAGAGCAAAGAAAATTAATTAAAAATATTCATTCCAATTTCTCGAGTAGAAATCGAACCCACGACCATTTACACACACATTACACATATTTGCACCTCCGCGCAATGACTGGTCTTAATATATATATTAATTTTATTTCTCGCTCTTTCTTTATCCGCAAAAAATAAAGAGTTAATACAATGTGGTACACAGGACATGTCATGGACTGCAGCGCTGCAGCGCAAGCCGGTGCTGCCGTCTAGCGCGGCGGTGGCGGCGCCCGACGTCACGCTCACGCTGGCGCAGCGCGACGACGCGGCCGAGTACGACGACGACCCGCAGCAGGATAGCAGCGAGTTAGTATCAGGATGTTTTTGTTAATTTGGTTTTGTTAGTTGTGTCAGTTGTTTAAATCAAAAAAAAAATAAAAACGATATTAATATAAAATATCCAAACTTATATTGTAAATGCGAATGTCTGTGTGTTTGTATGTCACGCTTTCACAGCTAATCTACTGGTCCGATTTGGAAGAAATTTAGAATGAAAGTACTTAGTTTTTCAAAAATCAACCTCTAAAGGGGTTGAAATAGGGGATGAAACTATATGAAAAATCTACACCGCTTGACTGATTCTAATGAATTTTGGCATATGTATAGTTGACAATCCAAGGTTAAACATAGGTTACTTTATTTTTCAAAAATCTACCACCGAGGGTTACAATGTACCGAAACAGCCACGTAGATCAGACGGCAAAGCCGCGAGCGGGTCGCTATTTATTTATATTTAAAAAAACATCTTCACACTGTTTATTACAAAGCAGGGTATTAGCTAGGGAAAGAGGACCGAGTGTTAAATATACTGTTTTCAACTTTTCACCCGAAATCTATCAACTTTACATGTTGAGTGGGAAATTAAATAATCTTTCCCCATGTCTAAATCGACCACACAAGCATCTTGTAAAATAATCACCTAAATAAATGCTGAAATGCTTTTAAACTCAAATTTATTCTATTTCTGAACTTTAAATTATAATTATATATGAACTATATCTACAACTTTAAAAAAACTATACATAACCATAATTTTCAGCATAATCCTCTG
Organism: Dryas iulia moderata; assembly: GCA_019049465.1. Lineage (NCBI taxonomy): Eukaryota > Metazoa > Arthropoda > Insecta > Lepidoptera > Nymphalidae > Dryas > Dryas iulia. The sequence goes on along the minus strand of CM032424.1, from coordinate 15,251,772 downwards.
GAGGAAGTCCAACAAGCTGGCCCTCCGCCTGCGCGTGCAAACCGACGACAAGGCAGAGGTGGGCTCCGACGCGCTGCTCGCGCTCGCCCTGCAGTACTCCTTCCGCAACACCGTAGCGCCCTCTGCTGCTGACTACACGCTGTATACTACTGTGCTGCTGCATTTGGGGAAAGTCGCCGAATAATTTGGAATTTAGTTGCTGACAACCTTTTAATTTATTCATTTAAATTATTTTTAACACTGAAACAAAGTTTTGTTACACACGTAAATGTGTACAATATATGTACATATCATAAGAATAATCTTATGATATGTACAATGTTATGGATTTTAGTGAAATAATATCATTTTGAATTTTATGGGATTTGAACCCGTGATTCTTGGAAATTGTCCGTTTTTTGAAAGGATATTTTTTTTTATTAACAACGAGATGGCAGATGTAGGTTCTGACGCGCTAGTGGCTGTCGCCCTGCAGTACTCGTTCCGTACACTGTAGCACCTTCTGCTGCTGACTACACACTGTATACTACTGTGAATAATTTGGAATTTGCTTGATTTGCAACGAGACCGCGGAAGTAGGCTTCGTCGCCCTATCGCCCTGCAGTACTCGTTCCGTAATACTGTTGCACCTTCTGCTGCTAACTATACTGAACGCTTCTGTGCTTTTGCAATTGGAGAAAGTCTATGAATAACTTGAGAAAGTTAAATTGAGATTTTAATTAAATTTATTTGTAACACGCGTCTCTTAGAAATTGTCCGTTTTCAGACCATTTTTTTCTATTATATTTATAAAAAATGAAAAAAATAATAACTTGTTAATTTATTGAACATTTTATGATATAGAATATATAAAATATTCATTATAAAAAAAAATCGAGGTAGCTAAATAAAACATACGACTTAGCAGTCAGAGTGGTTCGACAGTTCTAAACGACTCTGTTTCAAGTATGCTTGTTCAAATATTTTATGTTTTCTAAAAATGAGCATTATATAGTTATCAGACTAATGAACTTTAATAGATCACATTATATTATATGCTAGTTCTTTTTGAATGTCAACATCGAAACTACTGTATCTTGGCAATGTTCATTCAAAGGCAACTTCAATAACTTAAATTTAATTTAAACGTTCTCTGTTAAAATGTTTGTTGTGAAAAACATTTTTTTTTTGCTTCCCTGTATCCCGCACACAGCGGATAGGCACAGGGCACTTAGTGTTGAGGCACTCCGTTCCCCACTTTCCGCCGAATTCGGAAGCATTGCGTGTTAAGTGGCGGAACTTAACGCCGCTGTTTAAATGCTATAAAAATCCTTTCTTAGTGCTCCTCTACACATCCAAAAGATCTATACGCTAAGGTTCAGCTTCCTACAGCTAGTAGTTTTGGCTGTATATTGTCTATCAATGAGTAATTAACAAAAGAATTTTATATATGATGGACTATGTAACAGTAATTTGTATTACATTTACACTTTTAAATGTATATGTAGATTTTTATTTATTAAGAGATTACTTATTTGTATAAATTAGCTTTTTGTTAACAATGTTCTTTATTTTGATTTGTAACTTTAAGTGTTCATGTTCACGAATAATAAATTAACATTAAATTAGAGTAATCACGTACAGCTATTCAAGCATGTAATATATACTAAAAGCTTAATTAGCTTAATTTGCTAAAATTTAATTTGTATAAAGAAGATTGAACAATATCCTCCATTTTGTAATGTAATATTTCTCACATAGAGTATAAAAATCTTTGTAAACACATTTTTTTTTGTTTTAGTCAAAAAAGCCTAATGCATTTTGAATTTTAGGAATAAAAAGCTAAACAATGTGTTATAAATTATAAAAATGATATTTCTATTTAAAGGCATAATTCACTCACTTATTTATGTATAGTTAAGATTTGCATATAGTTTTAAGTATATTTAAGAACACATACTGATTGTTAAATTGGCAAAAAAATGAAATGCAACTTGATAAAAGACTTTTATTATTTATTTATATATCTTTCTCTCTAAGAAATAAGTAACACTAGTTGTGTAAGTAAATGTATTTATTTATCTGTTTTGTTTAAAAACCTTGTAACAGCTTTTATAGCAACTGCTTAATAAAACATTTATTATAATATAATTTCGTTTTTCCTTTTCACCTACAAATTTTTTCCTTGGGGAGCGTTGTCTCAAGACACTTTCATCCAAAATAAAAGCAAAGAATACATGATAAATGGAAGCCCTCAATATCTTACCAGAGTAAGAATTTAAAATAATTTCAAATATAATTACTGCACTATGTGGAAATTGAAACAACTTAGTGTGCTATAAATTGACAATGGCACCAAAATGGCATGTTCCTGCAGGATTTAATTTCCCAAATAAATTGGTAACAATAACATTAATATTATTAAACCTTTTATTTACAAATACAACAAAATGTTATCATATAATAATAAAGCTTTTAGTATTTCACCAACCCTTAAATAAAAAAATCTTTTATATTTTATTTAACAAAGTCTTCTTGAACTTGGGTCTTTGCGGAATAAATAACATCATTTATACCAACACCATCATAACTGCTACCAACAACAGATATAGGTAAATTGTGGCTTTGTATATACTCCCTTATTTTGTCTACTCTCTCGTAATGCCCTATAACATACTGTGGAATACATTTATTCAATATATTTACATTATACGCAGAAACTTTCTCATCTATCTTAAGAATGGACTTTATTTCTTTAGTTGCTATGTCTAACAGTCTTTCTTTAGTCACATTGCTACCAAATTTCTCCTCAAACCATTTCCCACCCAACATTACTGTCAAAACTGTGCCATTCTGATCTGGAATGCAGCAGGAATCAAATACAACTCCCAATATTGGTGAATTTTCTATGGGAGGCACTAAAAACCCAAATGCTGGAGTGATAAGAGGCTTTTGTGTAGCAAAATATAAGTTCACAATACCAACTGTCACAAAAGGTATATCATTTAGCAGTTTTGATAGTTCTGGGTGTTGTCTTGTAACTAATTTGGCTAAAACATGAGAGGGAACAGATGAATACACATGAGTGGCGGATATATTTTCTCCATCTTCTTTTTTCAATTTTACCATGCTTGAGTCAATAAATTCTATTTCATTGACTTTTGTGTTTAAATGTAAATCAACATTGTGTTCTTTCAAATATTGTTTCATAACTGTAGGAAATGTTTCAAGCCCTCCCTTAATTGTATAAACACTCCATTTTTCTTCTTGTGCTTTTTTGGCTAATTCACTTAATTCCATAGGTTTATCAGATTTAGTCTTAAATAACGATTTCATTACACCTTTGAGCACTCCACCGTAAAGCTGTTCATATTCAAATAGATTTTTCATTAGGAACTTGACAGATATCTCTTTAGCATCACCAGCACATATCCCGCATATCATTGGTGCTACAGCATAATCTGCAATTTCCCTACCAAATCTTCTTTCAACAAAATTATAAATAGAATCATCTTTCATTTCTTTATGAGGTTGCTTTAAATCATTAAAAGCAGCAAATATAAGCGGTTTCGAAAATGGTTCGTTTTTCTGAAAAACACCTTTTAAGCTCGAGGGCAACAAATGTAAAGTATTGTTTACGTATATCATTCTATTTCTCGCTGCAGGATGGTCAGGTTTAATAGCAGCAATGTGCTCGCTGAGACCTAAATCTTGTATCATATTTAATGTATTGAGACCGGTTATACCCTTAGGCCGAATAGTTCTGGGACCTTGTTCAAATATGTAATCCCTCGTTTTTATAGATTTTATCCATCCTCCACAATAATCAGTGGCCTCCAAAAGGAATAATTTTAAGTTATTATTTTTATTTATGTTGTTTTTTAATAAATAATAACCGGTAGATAAGCCACCTAACCCGCCTCCGAGAATTGCTGCCATGCTTTTTATTTGTTACTATTATAATGAATTAAAGTACAACCTTAACAATTCCTGTTTTCATACGAACCCATACTATAACAAATATAAATTGTTTCTGAGATTTTCTAAATCTAAAAACAAAAATGACTTTGACACTTGTGTTAATATTTTTGTATATATGTCAAATGTAGGGATGTAAAATCGATTCCAATTCTACCCGAAAACCAATCAAGTCAAGTCAAGTCAAGAGTGAAGAGTACAAGATCCTCGAATAATTAAACAATCTCAATCGACAAAGAAGCGATTCTTACGACCATAAATCTATTCTCTATGATATAAGGATACCTTTATATCATCATTTATTTTCATAGTACACAACACAGCGTTTATTATCCACCTCCAATTATGTAAATGAGAAATTAAACAAAAATTTCTCTTTTTTATAGATCTATGTCACAAGATTAATAGAAATGCTCATCTAAAAATTAAATATCAATTTTAATTCACGTAATAAAATCCTTCTGTTTTACTCAAAATATATATTACTTTTCGTGACATTGATGCATCGATTCAGATAATCGAAATTTCTCAGTACCAAAATGATATCGATAATCAACTCTTTGTGTTAATACTTTTTTCTGTATTAGAACAAAAACATTACACTAAAAGGGCCAGCCATGGCGCAGAGACACAAAGTGTGTGACTGTAAAGCGACTGGTTATGGGTTAGATGGGTGGAAATATTTAATATTTCCAGTTTCTTCGTTCTGGTGTCGAGGCAAAGCCCGGCGTTAAAGTGGGGAACGGAGTGTCTTAACACTAGCTTAAAAAAGAAAAAAACATTACACCAAAACTCCTATAAAATTATTTCAATGAGCGGTGATGTTTTTATAATATAATTTTTAATAATTTTAGTAAATTGTATTCATACCAAAATTTTGTCAAGTCGTCATGTGTATTTCTTATTTAAATCTTGTTTCGCCTTATTAGCAATTAACATAAAATAAAAAATAAAATTAAAATGTTTATCACTCAACTTCCAAAATGAACACAAGTTTTTTGAACTCACAGGAAGAGTTCAACAAATTTCTTATTCAAGAAGATTACTATAGACTATAGAGTACTACATCTTACCATAAAGAGTTATTTATAGAAACTGCATTTTTAAATGGTAAAGACAAAAACAATCTTGGATTATAATGAGATGAAATACAAAACGAAAATATGTATATAATTTAATCCATGAGGAAAATTCCTGAGTTATTTTTTTCCTTTACGCATTTCCTACATAAACAGGTTCAATATCTGGACCTGTTCCTACAGTACAGGACAAAGAACCTACTTTCAGTGGTAGGTTACTGGTAAGACAACTGACTACGTGCAGTGCAGGACTTTCTGCTCAATTTCGAATGACTCCACGTGGAGTTATGCAATTCAATTCCGTGCTTTATTTTACCAGAGCTGAAAAACTCATTTTTTTAAAATATGACAAGACTCTAGATGGGATTTTTAACCCAAAATCGTCGTGTACACAGGCTGATGCTTACTTCACTACGATTTCTATGTTATATAAGACTTTAAAAATATTTGAAATAAAATAAAGTAAGTAAAGTTCTTTAAATGTTTTTTTCAATTTTCCTAAGTGTGGAATAACACTTTAAATAAAAAGCAAAATTAAAAATTTTGAAAAAACCCACGACGGTTTAATTGTAATTGAAAAAGGATAAAATAACTGTAAATCCCCCGCCTAAAAGAATATATGTAACGAGATGATGGGGACGACTCCGTCGGGGGCTGTCATTACTTTAAGTTTGCACAAATCTTCTCATAGGTTTTCGTGCTGTTAAAACAGGTTCCCAAAAAATTAAAATATTAATATGAATTTACAGTTTTGATAACTGGTATTTTAAAAACTTTAAAACGAAATCTATACTGTTAGCTACTATATTTAAAATAGGGATTGCAACTGGCAGCCCCCGACGAAGTCGTCCCCATCATCTCGTTACATATATTCTTTTAGGCGGGGGATTTACAGTTATTTTATCCTTTTTCAATTACAATTAAACCGTCGTGGGTTTTTTCAAAATTTTTAATTTTGCTTTTTATCTTAAACTTTTTAAAGTGAATAGATACACATTATATATTATTACATAATATCGAAATACTTTATATTAATCTTCATGCAAATCCAAAAGAAATTATAAACCCAATGCTTTCTGGTTATCAAATGCTTATTGCAGCGCCTGGCAGATTGTCACCGTAACATTTCCACGAAACTTAAGTCTAACCAAATCAGTGAAAATCACAAAACCCACTAGTAGTTTTGATTTTGAACAAACTAATTTATACTGGAGCGCCCCGTGGTAGTTCGTAATATGGCATATAAAAACACGCAGCAATTAAACCAGAACCTATCACAGAAAACTGCATCTAAATAGGTTTCACACAAAAAATAAAAGCAAATGCTTACTGCAGCGCCCCCTGGTGAGGTGTCACCATGACACATATACGAGAACACGCACTAATTAAGCCTGATCCTATCTTTGATAACTGCATCCAAATTGGACTTGTAGTTTTAGCTTTGCATAATTAAATGTTTAATGCAGCACCCCCTGGCGTGTTCATAACGTAAAAAAAATACCTAAAAACTTACACCAAGTAAAGGTAACTCTAATACTAAAAACTCTGCGCAATCGGACTAGCAGTTGTAGCTTTGCGTTAAATATTACAAACAAATGTTTACTGCAGCGCCCCCTAGTGAGTTGTCACTGTAATATAAATTTAAAAACATGCTCTAAGCAAAGCGGAATCTAATACTGAAAACTCTTTTCAATCGTACTAGTCGTTTTGGTTTTACACAAAAAAATAGAAGCAGCTACTTACTGCAGCGCCCCCTAGAGAGTTAACACATACATGAAAATATGCACTAAGTAAACATACATGACACATATATGAAAATATGCACTAAGTAAACTTGAATCTATCATTGAAAACTGCATTCAAATCGGACTCGTAGTTTTAGTTTCGCACAAACAAGTGTACTTACTGCAGCGCCCCCTGGTGAGTAGTCACCGTAACGCATATATGAAAAGAAACACCAATTAAACCTAAACCTATCGTTGGAAGTTTCATCTAAATCGGACTAGTAGTTTTTGCTCTGCATAAACAAATGTTTACTGCAGCGCCCCCTGGTGAATTTTCACCGTAACCAAAAAACAAAAATCTTAAAATATGCACAAAGCAAAGCTAAATCTAGTTCTGAAAACTCTATCTAATCGAATTAGTAATTTCGGTTTTAGACAAACAAATACGACTACTGGAACGCCCCGCGGTAGTTCGTGGTAGATATGGCATATAAAAACACGCAGAAATTAAACCAGAACCTATCACAGAAAACCGCATCTAAATAGGTTTCACACAAAAAATAAAAGCAAATGCTTACTGCTGCGCCCCCTAGTGAGGTGTCACCATGACACATATACGAGAACACGCGCTAATTAAGCCTGATCCTATCTTTGATAACTGCATCCAAATCGGACTTGTAGTTTTAGCTTTGCATAATTAAATGTTTAATGCAGCGCCCCCTGGTGAGTTCTTAACGTTAGAGAAACCTAAAAACATACACCAAGTAAAGGTAACTCTAATACTAAAAACTCTGCCCAATCGGACTAGTAGTTGTGGTTTTGCATTAAATATTACAAACAAACGTTTACTGCAGCGCCCCTTGGTGAGTTAACACGATAAAACATATCCAAGAACATGCACTAATTAAACTTGAGCTTATTATTGAAACTGCATCCAAATCAAATTCGTCATTTTATCTTTGCACAAACAATATTTTACTGCAGCGCCCCCCTGGTGACTTGTCACCGTAATATAAATTTAAAAACATGCTTTAAGTAAAGCGGAATCTAATACTGAAAACTCTTGACAATCGTACTAGTCGTTTTGTTTTTACACAAAAAAATAGAAGCAGCTACTTACTGCAGCGCCCCCTAGAGAGTTGACACATACATGAAAATATGCACTAAGTAAACATACATGACACATACATAAAAATATGCACTAAGTAAACCTGAATCTATCATTGAAAACTGAATTCAAATAGGACTCGTAGTTTTAGTTTTACACAAACAAATGTACTTACTACAGCGCCCCCTGGTGAGTGGTCACCGTAATGCATATATGAAAAGAAGCACCAATTAAACCTGAATTTATCGTTGAAAATTTCATCTAAATCGGACTAGTAGTTTTTGCTCTGCATAAACAAATGTTTACTGCAGCGCCCCCTGGTGAATTTTCATCGTAACAAAAAAACAAAAATCTTAAAATATGCAGCAAGCAAAGCTGAATCTAATTCTGAAAACTCTAGCCAATCGGATAAGTAATTTCGGTTTTAGACAAATAAATACAAGAAAAATTTTGGTTTTACACAAAAAAACTCAAACCAATGCTTACTACAGCGCCCCCTGATGAGTGGTCACCATAACGCATATATGAAAAGATGCACCAATTAAGCCTGAACCTATCTTTGAAAGTTTCATTTAAATTGAACTAGTAGTTTTTGCTCTGCATATACAAATGTTTAGTGCAGCGCCCCCTGATGAGTTTTCCCCGTAACAAAAAAAGAAAAATCTTAAAATATGCATCAAGCAAAGCTGAATCTTTTTCCGAAAACTCTTTTCAATCGGATCAGTAGTTTCGGTTTTAGACAAATAAATACAAAAAAAGTACAAACAAATGCTTACTGCAGCGCCCCCTGGTGGTTTGCCACGATAAAACATATCTAAGAACATTCACCAATTAAACCTGAATCTATCACTGAAAATCGTATCGAAATCAGACTATTATTTTTTGAGATAATTGAAAACATTCGTTTTCACGTAAAATGCTTACTGCAGCGCCCCCTGGTGAGTTAAGGCAATAAGACATATCTATGAACATACAGCAATTGAACGTTAACCTATCATAGAAAACCGTATCAAAATCGGACTTATAGTTTTGGAAATAATTGACATAGTAATTTGCACAAACACACAAACAAACAAACAAACAAACAAACAAACAAACAAACAAACAAACAAACAAACAACCTCTCACCCCAAACACATATACAGTCGCCGTTCCGTCGCGGGTAAAAAACGTTTAAAAGTAAAATAAAGTAAATAAAACATTATTGACAGTATCAAATTCCACTCGAGATAGCAATATTTTATATTTTTATTAATATTTTTATAAAACTCTCTCTGACTGTCCCACAATATACCTAATATATATCTAATATATATGTAAGAATTATTTTTCTTTAACATAGTACAAAAAGTCGGCGCCAGTCGTGGCCCAGTGGCACAAACGTGTGACTGTAAACGACTGGTTGTGGGTTTGATTCCCACTCGAGGAGTGGAAATATTTATTATTTCCATTTTCTTCGGTCTGGTATCGAGGCAAAGCGCGGCGTTAAGTTCCGCCACTTAACACGCAATGCCTCCGAATCGGCGGAAAGTGGAGAACGGAGTGTCTTAACACTAGGTTCCCTCTGCCTCTGCCTACCCTGCTGTGTGCGGGATACATGAAGCTAAAAATAATTACAAAAAAGTTTTTTTTTGTATTTTTTTCTATTCATATATTATATAGATAAATGTAGGTATATTGATAGCTCCAAGTAAATGAGTTCTGAAGCGTGAACGCCTCAAATGGGGTGAAGGGACGCAGTTGCGGTGTCGCGGGCTGATAATGAATTTCAATTTCATACCAACTGCACCCACATTGCTGTTTAACACGCGTTCTAAACTTTGTTACTCACTGAAGACTTACAAAATTATGGAAAAGGAAATATTTTTATATGTTAATATTTATAGTGAGGTCATCGGACCGCAGTACAGCATCAGACTGAAACGCAAATGGCTGAGGATTCAATATCCACTCGGGGGAATGACTAATTTAAATATTTTTCATTTCAGCACTATTGTGCATAAAACAAAACGCTACCACCTTTTAAAACGCAGTGTCTCGATTTTGGTCGGAAAGTAGAGAGCGGAGTGTTTTGCAAGTCAACTCATTGATTACCCACCCCTCTATACGGGAAAAGACATGAATTATAAATGGTCATATAATCGTACTACATCAATAATATATAGATAGTGTATAATTGAAATCATTATGGCAGCAAAACTATATATTTTATATGCTTGATGGTTTTGGATTAGATTTCCTTGAGGAAATTCTATTTATAGTATTTTCAGTTACCTGTTCTGGAAAGCGCGACATCTAAATTCTAAAAATAAACATGTAATGTTTCGAAAAATGCGACATCAGTGCACAGATGGACAATATTTGACTGTAAACGCGATTGGTTGTAGGTTCGATTTCACTTGGGGGAAACATTGTATTTAAATTATTTTAATTTTCTCTCTCCTCTCTCTCTCCCTCTAACTCTGGTAAGATAAAGCGCGGCGTTGATTTTTATAAATAAAAACTTATTTCATATCTAGCTTTTTATGAACTCTGTGGACACGTTCCTATATAATTCTTGTGAGAGAACCAGGCTCGTCCATTCACATGTTTTACACTGTTTCGTAAAAATGACCGCAGAACGTACAAAAGTATGCGAGAAAAAATTGAAAGCAGCTGAGATGAAACTTAATAAAATTATAAATAAAATAGATTCTGTGAAATTAAATAATTATTATCTGTCGCGTTTAAATATAGGAAGTAATAAAAAATGGTACTCTCGCGGTTTAAATGGCAGGTTGAAAAAGTGTTTGTTACTTGGCACAACACTTCTGTTTGCGGGCGGCTTATGGTGGATTTTCTTCGAGCCTTTTACTAGCGTAAGTAATGATCTGCAACTTTAAGCTCTATATTTTATTAATTTTAAATAATCTGACTGAACATAACTGTGAAACTCTATAAGTAATCACACGCTTGCTTTCGACGTGGCTTCATATCCTACCTACATAACTATAAACCCTTTCAGCAATATTTTTTTTAACTTCACGCTGTATCCCGCACACAGCAGGGTAGGCAGAGGGAACCTAGTGTTAAGACACTCCGTTTCCTACTTTTCGCCAAATTCTGGAGGCATTGCGTGTTAAGTGGCGGGACTTAACGTCTCGCTTTGTCTCGACACCAGAGCAAGAGAATGGAGAGAAGAGAGCAAGAGAATTAAAATTATAAATATTTCTACTCTTCGAGTGGGAATCGAACTCACGACCAGTCGCATTTACACAACATCTGCTCCTGCGCCACAACTGACCTCACAATCAGCAATATTATCGATTTAATACTGGCTCCAGGCTATTTCAAAAGTATCACTGTCAGCAATAAATCTGTATATAACAATTACTTTAAAAAAAAGGAAGTCCGCTGAGTTTCTTGCGCCGGTTCTTCTCAGGTCTGAGGCATTAAAATAACTAAACCGATGGTAAACTATTTGACGTTCAAAAAATGAAGCTTGTAACTTCTTATTTTGAATAAAATTATTTGACTTTGACTTTGAATGTTGAAATCATTAATTCTTTATCTGTTTAGTTAAACAATTATTTGTATAAACACGAAAATTCTTTGGCTGACGTATACAAATTATAACGCATCACTATTTCATTTCCTAGGTATGAATAACACTTTAAAAATAGTAAAATAATATTTAATTATTTTGTTTCCACACAGCGCTGCCTCATCTCGTTACCTCTCGACACGAAGTCCCTCTTCCGCTATCCAGAAGACTGTTCCATGTGTATCGGCGTTGATGACGTCTCGCGCCTTACTAACACCACGGCGGAGGAGTTCGAGGAGCTGTACGCGTACACCACACGCCCGGTTATAGTCACTGATGCTACTTATCATTGGAGAGCTATTGAAGTGAGAGTTCTTTATATATTTTATTATTTAACTTCCAGTATATCTTACATACATCAGAATGGCCTACATAGGCATTCTGCTGTATGTCAGATATGTCTACATAATCTCTACATAGAGAGAACCTTTTATAATATGGAGTAGATATACTGCTTAATTTCTCTCGCAAGTTAGAGACATTGCGAGTGGGGGCCATCGCAGCAAAGTAGAACAACGTCGGACTGTAAGTGTGATTAGTTGTGGGTTCGATTTCTCTTCGGGGATGTGATTATACTTAAAATATTTTCATTTCTCCGCTCTAGTAAGATAAAGGGCAGCGTTGAGTTCCACCACTTAAATGCTCAGCACGTTCCTCAAAACGAGTAATGCAAACGCTGCTTAACTTTGTATTATCAGATCGAGTTCAGGTGAAAATAATTTGAATACAATCCTATGCCTTAGTGAGGAACGAACCTCAATCATCGGGTCAATAGTTATACATGATAATACACTTATCAACTATATGGAAATGTCATATTATTGTAATGTGTTATAACATGTATTGGTATGTGAAATTACACACTATATCTGTAGAATAAAATCTTATAATCATTATATAATTATAAATAAATATATTGCCATTATTTTTCAGGAGTTCAATTTCAATTTTTTTGCTGATTTCTATCAAAATAATAAAATGGGAAGAAAAATAAACGATTGCTTCTACTTCGCTTACAAATCTGGCTTGAATTCTCTGGACGAAGTGTTCAATATGGAAGAAAGCCGAGCCAACCTGTCCGGGGACCCCTGGTACGTCGGCTGGAGCACCTGCCATGAGGAGGAGACCAGGGCCTTGAGGAAGTATTACAATAGACCTTATTTTCTGCCAATAACTGCTGAAAGCGATATGGTGGATTGGATATTTATGGGCGGACCGGGACAAGGAGCCCATATGCATGTATGTTTTCATTTATAATCGAATAACTGGAGTTACAATCTGGTTTCAAACTAGTAACAAAATTTAATAAGAATTATTTTCTATGTATATTAAAAGTGATCGAGTGGGTCAAATCAAATCTACAGCTTGTTGCCCTTACAATCACACGCTGTGCCACTGCGACACATTGGCCTCCTATCTATTTTACTTTATAAAATCACAAAAAAAGTCTCTATTTGCTCAAAGAACACATTAATAACGTGAATAAAATTTTACTTATTGCTTTAAAGTTGTTACACTTGAACACTAATATATTTTAAATATAACATAACATTGCAGGTAGACTCAGTGCGTCACATGTCGTGGCAGGCGCAAGTCAGAGGACGCAAGCAGTGGGAGCTGGCGCCGCCGCCTGAGTGCCTGTACTCTTGTAAATGGATTACTTTTACTGTGGAACCAGGGGAGATATGTAACTATAATTTTCTTTATTAAAAAATGTAGAAGAAAGAAGTAAGATCAAGTTTGAAAGTCAACTGAAAGCGATATTTGAAAATCGCCAAAATCAAACGTGGTTTTTAAGAAATTGTTACCTAGTCATTGCACATTTATCATTTATAAAAAAAATATATGAATACTTGCAATATAAATAACCTATTTTGCTGTTTCAGTGATCGTAGACACGAACCGTTGGTATCACAAAACAAACGTGCTTCCCGGAGACATCAGCATCACTATCGGAGCTGAATATGACTAAGCTACACATACCTCGATATATTAAATACCAGCGACCCGCTCGCAGCTTCGCCGCGTGAACTACATGACGGTTTCGTTGTATTGCAACCCTCGGGGGTGGTTTTTAAAAAAAACAAAGTATCCTATATTTAAGCTCGGATTATCAACTATATTTATGTCAAAATTCATTACAATCGGTCAAGCGGTTTAGATTTTTCATATAAATTTTCATCCGTTATTCCAACCCTTCAGAGGTTGATTTTTGAAAAAATAAGTAGCCTATGTTAGACCCAGTAACTTTTACTACTTTCATTCTAAATTTCATCCAAATCGGACCTGTAGATTAGCCGTGAAAACGTGACAGACAAACACACAGACTTTCGCATTTATAATATAAGTATGGATACATTTTGAAATTCATTCAATTACGAATATATTTCAATGAATCTATTTGAACTTTGAATTTAATTAGTTCTTCAGAATTTTATAATTTACTTTTTTTTCGAAATATGTAATTCAAAATATGGTCTTAAAGAGAAGAAACTCCATTATTGGAGTACTGTATAGAATTGGCAACATAAGTCTTAAGTGTAGGTTTAAGGGGCTCTTTTTTTCTTCTCTATTTTCAAACACCACATACTTGAGTTCTGTGTACTTTTCTTTTTTCTTTTTCTGTTTGTATTTTTTTATTTATTTTAAGGAGTGAGTACACTCGGTCACACAATTTGTACAAGGGCCCTTTTAAAATGCATCAACTTTCGCCTCCACTCTAAGAGCTTACTCTCTCTAACTAAATGTGGAAATCCTACTAATGCAAGCTGTAAAATATGTGATCTCTCTCTTTTTTCATTCAAAAGTTGAATATATAAGAGTTTGGTGACAATGAAATTGAATGCCATTGTTAAAAATGCTTCTTTCTAAATAAATGTTTTAGAATAATTTATTTATTACTGTTTTATAATATTTTAAATTAACGGTTATTTAATATTAGTGGATTTATTAAAATAAATAAAAACAACAATATGTGCTAGATAAAATCATTTATTATCAATAATCTGAAGGTAATATTCTAAGTTGGTTACAATGTCCACGGACTAACAACTTCTAAGGATGAAAATTTTACATATAAAGAGAGCCTCGGTTAAAACGAATTCAAAAAAACCTTTAAGTACATTTCAACTTATAAAAATTATACAAAACTGATATTCATAGTAAATTATTTATTAAGATTTTTAAAATTATAATAAAAATATAAATATATAAATGGCGACGTTTGCTTAAAATCATTGTTACAACTGAGTTTAAAGGAACTATTAAAGATTTCATCTACAATAAGCTTTCCTTACTGCCTCGCTAAGTAATGTCTTACGTTCTAATACTAGACTCCTTTACGAGTTCAAAAACATTTGTGCCAAAATGCAATCTAAATATTATTTAAATAATTTATTGATTATCTTTTTTATTTTGCCAGTTAAGTCACTGAGTTGGTGACTCATTTCTCCACTTTACGAATCTATATTTATTTCTCTAACAATATAAGTGAAATAACAATATTTTAATATTAGCCCGGTCGGGATTCGAACCCACAAACATCATTAAGCAGAGAATTCTAAATAATTACTTTGAACAAACTTTTATAAATAGTATTTATTAACATTTTATTATTCAAACTGTACTACATTTTGACACAACAGAGTCTAAAACTACTAGAACATTCTCTTTATTTAACTTCATTTAATTAATTGTATAATTTCATTAAGTATTTAACATTTAATTCCTACAAACATCGAGTAAAGCGAAAGCCTACACATATCTATCTGCCTTTTACATAATATAAATATGTATGTTCTTAAAAGTTCTAGAACACTAGAAGCTTAATATCGACAGTTCTAACTTTTAAGTTCAAAATAATTATTTTTTAATTAATGTTGGTACTTTGATTAAAGACATTAAATAACTTAAGGTTGGTAGTACTGAGATTTACGAAAATGAAATATAATTTTTAAAGGTTGATTAAGGAAGGTTGATGAAGGAGTAACAGAATACTCTTTAACCTTATATTTTAATAAAAAAGTTAGCAATTTAATTTAAACTTTTATGTAATATTTAAAAATAATAAATTGATGTTTATTAAATGATTTCTTGTGGACTTCATTATTTATTTCCACTCAACTTAAGTTAGTTAGAACTTGATCGATATATAACTGCTTTGTTTACTCTTCACCCTGTCCAGCGGAGTCCAGGATAACTTCGAAGGAGAATGGCTGGAACAGATATCCCTCACCTGAGTAGAATTTGCTTTGGAACTCAACCCTGGAATTAAATTAATATAATTTGTAAAACTGTCATTATAAAAAACTTTATTAACGTAAAGTTAGTACAAATAGTGTATCTTCACGCTTTTACCCACATAGAAGTTATAAAAAAAAAACAAAAATGATGTAAAAAAAAAAAACAAAAATGATGTAATCAAAAAGGACCTAGTGTCAAGACACTCCATTTTCCGCTTTCCGCCAGGAATCGCCAGATATTTGCTGTTGAATGGTTGAACGCAACAGAAAACGTGGTCTTAGAATTTTAAAATAATCATTCCCCTAGTGGGAATCGAACCCACAACAATCGCTTTTACAGTCAGTTATTCAGAACACTAACCAAGTAAACGACCACTAGTAAACTCATCAGATTGGATCCGTAGTTTAACAGAAATTACAAAAAAAATGTTACGAAATTTTAAAAAGAATGACTTCTAAATGCATTTCCATACATTATTTTACATAATGCTGACATATTATGGTTTGCAACTTTTCTACATATATTCGACTTATCCGATATTCAAACATCCAAGCACATACGAGACTAGTATGAATAATCAAATATCTCCAATAAACTAGCACACATAGAAATTCCTTAATACAAATCATCCACTGTAGGTCACAGGTTCGATTCCGACCACCAAACAAACCAATTACATACCAATGCAAACGCAGCGTGTGCAGGAAGGCGGAGAGCCCCTCCATGAGCACCAGTATGGAGACGGAGATGGCCGCCCACCCCGCGAACACCACGTACAGGTAGATGCCGCCCTGGTAGCCCGCTGACTGGAGACCTGAGGGTACAAGTCATAGTAAATATTAGTTAAATGTACGAGAGAGACATATCTGACTGTAGACTGGTATAAAACATGAATATAAGAGAAACAGAGACAAATATAGAGAAATTTGTTTATTATATTAGAAAAATCGGCAAAGATATTTTAATTTTTTGGTTAAGCTCAAATTTACAACAAATTATTCATCCATAAGAGATAAAGGGACAAAAATAGATTGATTTGCTCATTGTGTTATTCAAATTAATACAGGGAGAAAGAAACAGATATAGTATAGTGTGTTCAATGCGTTTTACGACGCAGATAGCGTTGTTGTATTGTTGCACAGATAATATATTCTGTTTATTGTGTTATCCTAATTTAAACATAAGTGAGAATAGGACGACGATAGATTACTCTATACATCTTAACTTGCGTCCAACGTTTAAACATAAGTGAGAGAGTATTCAGTGGGTACCCTTCCGGAGCAGCATGTTCCAGGCGACCTCTGCGAGCTGCGCGTGCGCGAGCGACAGCGCCCACAGGCGCAGGTAGGACGCCGTGTGCGACACGCTGCCCAGCACGTACTCGATCGTGTGGATGGCCTGTGGACGACGGACGATGGACGATCATATAACTAAATAAATGCGGACTGTGCAGAAAAGACATGCTTAGAAAACGCTAATAATTGGTATGGATTATTTTATTTCTCCTTACAGTGCTATTAACACCCAATATTAATGATCGATTTTAATCCAATAATTGGAACCTTAGATTGATCTAGCCATCATTTTTTTGAGTAAAGTAAAAGTCAATCGATTAGTTATTGTCTACCAATCTAAGGATTGGATATTCAACCTTTACTTTTTTCAAATATAGATTTACTTAAAAAATTGATTAATATATCAATCTACGGTTTTGAATTAGGCTTCATCATTAATATTCGACATAAATCTTACTAAATATATTAATCAGTAAGCAAGTTAACTAATAGCAATTGTAAAAGACAACTTTACACAAATAAACAGAATGAAAAAATATTTATACTATAATATAAATATTATTGAAACAACAATTTAAACCTGTATCTATAAAATTATCTACTTTAGAAACACATCCTACTATAAGCAAAATTTTCATAATATTACAAATATATAATTATTTCATTATCTGAAACCTAATAAATAGCTTCACGCTGTAACCCGCACACAGCAGGGTAGGCAGAGAGAACATAGTATTAAGACACTCTGTTCCCCACTTTTCCGCCAAATTCGGAAGCATTGGGTGTTAAGTGGCGGAACTTAAAGCCGCGCTTTTACCTCGACAACAGAACGCAGAAAATGGAAACATTAAATATTTCCACTCCTTGAGTGTGAATCGAACTCACAACCAGTCGCTTTACAGTCACACGCTTGTGCCACTGGGCCACGATCGATCTAATAAATATAAAATAACTAAAAATAAAACAAACCTGATGAATAAACACTTCAGTGATGTCATCATCGTGGTTGGTTGCGGCGGGCACGGGCGCTCCTCCAGCTGTTCCGTTCTCAGCGGCCGCCTCGATACTTTGGTGACCTTGGCTCTGAAATACAAGAATAAATTAATTCTCTATCATATAGTCCAAAATAGATACGTTTAAAGAATTTTTAAAATTTTTAAATTGTTATTACACATTAAAAAAGACATTTCAATTTTCTAAGTGTGGAATAACACTTTAAAAATTATAAAAATATTTAATAAATGGCATTATCTTTTGCCACGCGATCGTTCATAGTAGCATAATTTTTGGGTAGCAGAAATTTATATAAAAATCTCTCTACAGATACTAACAACAAAAATAAGTTTCTAATAAAGCGTATAAGAATTTCGACGCAACTAGTAGTAGAACGCATGGCGCACGCGGTCAGAGCACCTGAACGGTTTCCAGAAGGCACGGATTCGAATCCCGCTGCGTTCAATTTTTAAACGTATTTCTAAATATATTTTCAAGTTTAAAAAACTATTGTTCTCTAAGTTTCATATAAAATGCAAAAAAAAACCATTTAAACTTATAATAGTATAAAATTATCCAACATTAAAGTCCCAATGGATATTTTTACAAGACACTCCATTCTCCACTTTCCGCCAGGATTCCTTAAGTGGCGGAACTCAACGCCGCGCTTTTTCCTACTACACATACCTACAATATAAAACATTATAATACGTACAGCGCGTTTCTTCTGTTCCTGCATGATGAAGTAGGGTTTGCCGAACAGCATCACCGGCACGCAGAGTAGGGCAAGGATGACGAAGAACTAAATGAACAAACGAAATACATTATAATAAATAAAAATATTATAGAAAACATATATAAAATGGAAACTTAGCGAGATTAGAAACGACTTTTTCGTTGAGTGACTGCTGATTGAAGGACCATTGATTGAATAACTTATTACTGTTCATTGGATGACTATTAATTGAATCCATACTTATATTATAAATGCGAATGTCTGTGTGTTTGTCTGTCACGCTTTCACGGCTAATCTACTGGTCCGATTTGGATGAAATTTAAAATGAAAGTAGTAAAAATGACTGGGTCTAACATAGTTTTTCAAAAATCAACCTCTAAAGGGTTGAAATAGGGGATGAAAGTTTATATGAAAAATCTACACTGCTTGACCGATTGTACCGAATTTTGACACATATATAGATGATAATCCAGGGATAAGCATAGGCTACTTTATTTTTCAAAAAAATCCACCCCCAAAGGTTGCAATATACCGAAACAGCCACGTAGATGACGCGGCGACGCCGTGAGCGGGCCGCTAGTTATTTACTAAATGACTGTTGATTGAATGAGTGATTGAATAAACGACTAATGACTGAATAATAGATTGACCACTAGATAGATATATATACCTTCTGCAAGCCGAGCTGTCCGGCGTACATGGTGTCGTCGCACTGCGGGCGCGTGTTGGCGTCGGTCTTGAACAGCATCATGTTGATGAAGGTGATGAGGATGGAGGGCGCGCAGAAACCGCTCGTCTTCACATATGCTACACAAACATACCACTTCCCGTTAAAATTACATTACTTTATTGATTGTGGCGCTCTACTAGAGGATTATTAAGAAATTTTACGAGCTTATTTAAGCTGGTGTTCTGAAGGTTTGTAATAAATATTTTTTTAATTGTTAAAAAAAAAATATTAAAAATTCCTTGACAATGAGAAATATACGTTTAAAATGTAATTTCTCATAAACATTAATTAAAATGTGCTCGCTTCGCTCAATATCCAAACAGCACCCGAGATCTCGCGAGACTAAATGCCAAAATGAACAGGGCTCGAACCCGCATCTCTAGAAAACTTTCAAAGAATATAAGAAAACACAAAACAAAGCAAAAGTCAATAAAGTAGATAAACTAAGTTACCTCTAAAGATATTAATTTCTTACCTTCATCACCAAAATGTCCAGGAGTGGGTCCGTAGCTGGTCCACTTGATGAACATGAGCAGTACCATGTAGAAGAACAATAGAGTGAGGAACATTATCTGAGGTATGAATTCCACGTATATGCTGATGCGACGCTTGAAATATCTGTAATTAACATAAAAATAATTTTATTATTTAAAAATATAGGAATAAATTTATTGTAACAGACATTTAAAGACTTCTTAAGTCTGAAATAACACTTTAAAAATGTTTAAAACTAAAAAAAAAAACATTGTATATAAAAAGAAAACAAATATTTAAACATACCAACCTCTAATTGGCGGAAAACGTATAATGGATGATGTAACTCAACGATCAAACTTTGTTTAATAAACCGGAGCAACATATGTATTAAATCCCTTTGTATTAAACATTTTTACTTTATCTCAAAAAAATGATATACACTACCAATTACACTTGTAACTATGATTGCGTGAAATTACCCCCATACTATTTCCAATTATATCTTACATAAATTCTACTATGAAACTACTTTAACTTTAAACCCCAACGCGCTCAAGTGTTTGACGATGTACGATATAAAAATACAGGATCAATTCCGTCCCAACAAAGTCATTTATAATTGTAAAGACATTTAGAAAACGTATAAATATTTGAACGCAGCGGGATTCGAACCCGCGCCTCCTGGAAGCCGTCCAGCATTTTTACCGCTAAGCTATGTGTTTTACTACCAGATGCGTCAAAACTCTTATACGGTTTATTACAACTTATTTATATTGTTAAGCATACATGTAACTATTCCTCAAGTAATTTATTTTTTTTATTCTCACGTCTATATATTATCTGCCACTCACTCAATTTGAGTTTTATATACACATTAAAAAGAAATGATTGTTATATTTTTTTAAAGAGCTTATAAATACACTTACAAATGGTTCCACAGCGACAGACAGACACCAAACAACATGTGGAACACACCAATGATGATGGAGATCTTCATCTTGTACGCGTTCATGAAGATGATCTTGTTCGCTTCAGCCAACTGTTGGTACAACAAAATATATTTAGTTTAACTTAATTAATAATAAATTCCAATTTACCGTTAACTTTAAAAAGTAAAAGAACAATACATTTTACTATAAATAGTAAAATCTATTGTTCTGTAATTTAATGGTCTTTTTGACATCGTAGTCATTGGGACAACGTCCGACTATAATAAATGCTATGTAAATGGTTCGTTATCTTCTGCAAAATGTTTATATTCAAAGAATTTGCATTTCCCTATTCTTACCAACAAAAATGCAAATCTCGAACTGAATGTAAATTTTATCCCGTGGGGGGACGGGTTAAGAATACAATTCCTCCCTGCCGCTGGGTAGCGTCACGTAAAAGGCGGGTAACTCAGTAGCTTGGTGGTAGGAGATTCGTTCTCCAACTGGCTCGCGACCATTATCATGTCAAAGACGAACCGCCAAATATCTTATGATGTGTTCCGGTTCGATGGCATGTAAGCCAGCTCTCCCTATTCCTACCATTCCCATCCTTCCTCCCTCCTTCTGTCCTATATTCCCAAGGCTGGCAACGCATCCATAACTTTATTGTTGTGGATGTCTATGGGCGAAGGTAACCACTTAACACTAGGTGGGCCTTCAGCTCGTTTGCCTCCTTTATTCCATAAAAAAAAAATGTGTCTTGAAACAAGTAGTAGACAGAGGGTACTCACCCTCTGTTTACTCCTAATATGATGACGACAGCAATAAATATAACAATTTATCAAAACCCATAATATTCTTCTCTAAATAGCAGCGACATAAAACTAAGTGTTTCTTATTTCATACATATTATAATTAACAACGCAAAAAAATACTAAAAAATACCAACCTGCCATACAGGATCAATACCAAACGGATAAGGCTGTTGATAGTAGTCAGTAGAGTCCGGGTTCAGTTGCAAATCCTTATTCTCCATCAGAGTCGACTGATTGTAGGAGTGGCTCCACGAGGAACCGAATATGTTGAGACTCTTTGAGAAAATGTCGTTGTACATGAGGCCCGTGTACATAGAGAAGAGACCCATGAGGAGGATTATGTAGCGACCACCGAAGAATATGTTCCAGATCTGTTGAGAAAGAAATTATAAGCATATAATTATAATATATTAATTTTTATTTTATTTTTTTATTTTTAGCTTCACACTGTATCCCGCACACAGCAGGGTAGGCAGAGGGAACCTAGTGTTAAGACACTTCGTTCCCTACTTTCCGCCGAATTCGGAGGCTTGCGTGTTAAGTAACGGAACTTAACGCCGCGCTTTACCTCGACACCAGAGCGAAGAAAATGGAAATATTAAATATTTCCTCGAGTGGGAATCGAACTCACAACCAGTCGTTCACAGTCACACGTTCGTGTCACTGCGCCACGACTGGCCTCTATACATATTATATTAATTATAATATATTAAAGTAAGTTTTTTTAAAGCTATGTAAAAAGCGAAACGCAGCGGGAACTGAACCTGCGTCTTTTGGGACCTTTCGGATCGCTGAATCGTTCTGTTACAAATTATTTTTGTCATTAATATCGATGGTTCCTTATGACAAGTAGGTTCAAGAGTCACTACAACGCAATCTTCGTTTCTTAAAAAATGTTTTTCATATTTTAAGTACGTGAATAAGACTTTAGAAATGTTAAAATACTTTTAAAATAATATTGTACATGTCCATTTAAAAATAAGATAAATTTATATCTGTAATACGAATACTATAATAGTTGCTCACAACGGGTCCTATGTATATTATATAAATATTAATTAATTCCTTAACTATGGCGCTTCGTATACGTTTATGTACGTACATTTTATATATTTGTCGTATGTACATTTATAATTTCTTAACTCACGCATTAGAGCTTCTATTAGCAATAATCTAAATATTTATTTGCATGAACTCTTAAAAAAAATTATAGAAAATATATAAAAATTTTGAAAATCCAGCAAAACTCCAAACTCGTGGTTCTTGTTTATACGCTTATTACAAACTATTTTTGTCGTTACCAACAACATTTTTATACACTTAAAATATATAAATAAGAGTTTAAGCATGTAGTGACCTCGCTGTCGATCTTCTTGGCCTGCAGCGGCTTCTCCTTGTAGCACATCCAGAAGCCGAAGGCGGCCATGAGCGCGCCGTGGCCGAGGTCGCCGAACATCACCGCGAACAGGAACGGGAACGTGATGATCGTGTACGGCGCTGCCAAACACACATGCATTTATACAACTAGTGAAAGCACAAACGTACATCAAATTTGTAGAAAAGTAACATAAGTTTTGTACTATTTTCATTTTCTATTGTATCCAAATCGGACTGGTATATTAGCAGTGAAATAATAACAAACAGATTGACAAATAGGTTTTGACATATACATATAATATTAGTATGGAAGTGTGAATATATTCATTACTCGTATTATATGTACGTATATATATTATTATAATTATTATTCAAAAATTATATTTGATAAATAGTGTCTTGAAAATTTGGTTCTCTATGTCTACATTATATTTTACTCTTATATTTTTACCATATATCACATTTGCTAAATAAAAAAACGATATAACATATGACTTACCAGGATTAACTTCTCTGTAGGTGGCAACACCATACGCGTAAATCAGATTTTGAAAGGCCGAAGTAAATTTATTAGTGCGGTTGTACGTCGGTGGGTCTTCTAACGTCTCCATACGATTTAGAATGGGCGGAACTGAGCTGCCGCTTCGTTCCTAATGAAAAAATGAAATAAATTAATTAAAAACTGTTTATTTTTTTATTTTTTACTTAATGATACATAAAAAGCAGACACTGTCTAGGTTTAGTGAGACTAAAGTGTATGGGGAAAATATGTCTTTATAAATATCCTTTATTTTTGAACAAGTATTCCTTGTTGAAAACTTTGGCTGACATTTGAATTTTGCTTTTAATACCAACATAATTATTTTTTTTATTTCATATAATATGTTCCATTCCATTTTCCACTTTCTGCTAATATGTATATTTAAAAAAAAACAAGTCCTTTACATAGCATCTTCACCTTTTTCTCACGGGATCAAACAACATCAAAAATTCTCTACTTTCCGCCCAAAAATCTAGACATTACATATGTAAAGGCGGAAATCAACGCCACGTTTTGTTTTTTTTAGCTTCACTTCGCTGTATCCCGCACACAGCAGTGTGTAGGCAGAGGGATCCTAGTGTTAAGACACTCCGCTCTCTACGCACCGCCGAATTCTAGAGGCATTGCGTGTTAAGTGGCAGCACTTAAGGCGAAGAGCGAAGAAAATGGAAATATTAAACATTTGCACTTCTCGAGTGGGAATCGACCCCACAACCAGTCGCTTTACAGTCACACTATGTGCCTTTGCGTCACAACTGGCCTCAAAAGCTTTGTTTCACCAACCCAAATTATACTTCATATAACAACCATAATTAAGTAAATACATACCGTGCCTCTCCTAAGAGCCAGTTGTATGGTCTCCAGGTCCAGCGCAGGCACCCAGCACTCGGCGATCAAACATTTCTGTGTCACGTCCAAATTGAACAGATTCAATGTATGGTAGATGGCCTTAATCTTGCGCACTTTGACGAACCAATTCTTAATGTTCTTCGCCGCTGCTACTAACACACGGTGACGATGATCTTGGGTTTGACCGAGGACCTGGGGAGAGGTAATAATTATAGATAATTGCAATATATGTAAAATTTAATTAAATCAACTAAAAATAAAACTGGCTGGCAAGTTTTTTGAATATAAACGGCAAACCATTGCCTTGACATACAGATTTGAATACAGATTATAAAAAGAATGTCTTAAAATAACTAAATAGTTACATATAAAGTGAAAATGCTACAAAAATAAAAAGATTGCAATGTAATATATACAAATATTTTTTTATTATCATAATATATAAAAACTAGTTATGGCCCGCTACTCCGTCTGATCCACAAACAAAAAAATGGTTCTTTTTAAGGAAGGAAACTATGCCTTTTTTATCTTACTTTGTTGTCTCTTAGTCACTTATTAACGTAAGAGTTTAGATATACACAGTGCCACAGAGGTCTCAACGTTCTTTACCTCTATTTCTTTCGATATTTGAAATATTGAAACTTCTACTTGAAAAATAAAATACTTATTTAAAAAAGCGATACGATTGCGATAACAGGAAAACGAAAATAGTATAACTACAAACATTCGTAAAGATTGAACCCACTACCATCTCGCATAAAGACCGACACATGGCTCCGCGTCGCCAAGATGGCGTTAAATTATCACATAATACTTCATTTAAATCTACAGTCCCAACAACTGGTAGTGTTAAACGCTTTATCATAGTAGCTGGATATAAATTACGTAATAACGGCTTAGTTCTGTTTGTCAACTCAAATAGAGGCAGATGTTTTACAATTATTGTTATATTATTTATTTGATGAACCCTTTGTGAATTGTGTTGAAACAAGTCGTTTGAACAATACTATTGTGCAAGAATCACAAGATGTGTTGAGAATTTTACGACTATGGCAGTACATTATGCGGAAGTAGTAAGAAGTCAATATATTATAATGATTAACGCTTTTTCTCGTATAGTGCATACTTTTCCCCACTAAACGCAAAAATTGAAGACTTTGCGTGTTTTAAAAGGGCGGAACTTAACGCCATAATTTGTGTATATATTAAACATTCAGAATAAAAAAAAGAATCGCAAGATTTGATGAGAATTTTACGACTATAAAGGTTTATGACAAGAAAATATTCAAGTCATTATAATGAAATTATTAACGTTTTTTTCTTGTATATATTAGTAATTTCTAGAAGGAATGTCACAATTAATATACTAAATTCTCCACTTCGCAAAATTGAGACTATGCGTGGTTTAAAATGACGGAGCTCAACGCTGTGATTTGTCAAAATGTTGTAAGTATTAAATGGTCTGTATCTGATTTTAAAGCATGGACTGAGAGACCAAAAAGCCTATCTGTAATTTTTATATCAGTATGCAAAGTTTTACAGTTATTTTTATATTACTTATTTGATGAACAATACTATTGTGCAAGAATTACAAGATGTGATGAGAATTTTACGACTATAAAAGTTTATGACGAGGAAGTAGTCAAGTCAATATATTATAATGATTAACGCTTTTTCTCGTATATAATAATATATTCTTAAGATAACCCATAAGGTTATATGTCATAATACTCATTCTATACTTTCCGCACAAACTCGACACATTGGGAATTTAAAAAGCGGAACTGAACGCCACGGTTTCTCAAAATGTTGTAAATATGAAATATTCAGTATAACCTTTTTATTTATTTTTGTGCACTATCTCATGGGACAGGCAGAGGCAATCGAGTAGTTTTATGTCATTTTACATTCTAAAATACAATTAGCAACAGTTTTTATCTACCTGTAAATATGTGTACTTAAAAAATTAGGTTGCATAGGTCAGTCACAATGGTTTTGACAATATTTCGTTTCGTGTGCTCACACACGCGTTCTTGGGTGCGTACGTATGTATGTGTATGTCGTGGGCATGTCGTAAAATTGACGAATTCACGAAATCGTAGACTATATCATGAAACGGTTGTAGTTCATGAAATGACCAATTATCGTTTGGCCAGATCAGGATGTCGTTTGACGAAATCAATGACAGCCTAACGTTTAACGATATGGTCAATTAATCGCGCGGCTACTTTATGAATTCGTCGACATTGTTTGACCAACTCGTCAAATAAATACTTAAACAACCGATAAAAACAATAGAAGCGCTTTTTGTATATGAGCTGTTCCTAACAAAGTCAACATTTTAGTTATAATATGTTTTATTTTTTATTAAAAGCAGAATTCATTATTCGTTTATTTTAAGTAAAATGATTCTATAGAGATTGAAAGTGTGTTTGTCTAAAATCATCGTCATGATATATAATGAGATCGTTTTACGCACATATTCTAAATTTATATTAAATATATTATAAGGACACCTATTTTACGATATGACCAAACGTCGATGACGAAATCGCTAAACGTTGACGAATCAACGATATTGTCATATTTAGTCGTTCATTTCATGAACTGCAACCATTTTATGATATTGTCAACGATATCATGAAGTCGTTAATTCTACGATGTGACCACGACATACATTTAAACATTCATTTAATTTTAAAGTTACATACTCGGACATGTTGCTAAGGCAACTTAGCACTAATTAAGAATCTATTAGAACCTAGCCATTGACAATTCTTAGAAAAAAATGTTATAAAATAATAAATTAAAATGCATACAAATAACTAACATACTACAATATATTTCTTAGTAAAATATAAAAAAAAAAACATGAATATAACATATAAAAACATGTTATCCACGTAACCGCAATGCGGCTCTCAATGCTATCCCAGTCGTAAAGCTATACGGTTATATCTCAAACACTTTAAGTCTAAACACAAACAAACATCTTTATCGCGTACAAATCGCTATATTTGTCCGTTTACATGAGTCATTGTTGGCGGATCATTTTTTTATAATCTCTTGTGCTATTAAATTTTTCCGTTAAGGTGTTTAAAAATAACGCAAAGTGTATTTAAAAAATCGTGTAGGTTAGTGAAATTCATTCATTAAATTGTTTTTATTTAGTTTTTTTTTTTACATCGCAATGTTAGGTAGGCAGAAAGAATCTAGTGTTAATTCACTCCGTTCTCCATTTTTCGCCTTCGAAATACAGATATTTCGAAATACAGAGTGATGATATCACTTGAGTGACAGTTATTAATGCAGCATTTTATATTATTAGATCGAACAACAAAAAAACAAATTAAACATAATCATTTCTTCGAGTAGGGATCAAACCCACAACCATTGTTTACACAGACCTTGCACCACTACGTCGTGCGCCTCAATATTCTAAATAGTTATAATACAAAATTGAATACATGGGGCCAGCCGTGGCGCAATGGCACGAACGTGTGACTGTAACCGACTGGTTGTGTGTTCGATTCCCACTCGAGGAGAGGAAATATTTAATACTTCATTTCCTTCGCTCTGGTATCAGAGGCAAAGCGCGGCGTTAGATTCCGCCAATTAACACACAATGCCTCCGAATTCGGCGGAAAATGGGGAACGGAGTGTCTTAACACCAGGTGCCTACCCTGATGTGTGTGGGATACAGCGTGAAGCCATAATAAAAATTTGTATACATTCAAAGATTTTTATTATCAATGTAAGAAAAACAACAAAACAACATAAAATGTTAAGACACTTAATAAATGAATACATGGAACGGATTTATAATGAGCATGTTCGGTCTTTGTTAGTTAGAAGTTAATGGATAATAAATTCTAAGTACAATAAGTTTCCTATTATTCGTACATAATTGATGGGAATGCCTCATGATGCGTACAAACAGTACTTTTTGCTTAAGATCGTAACCTAAGTTCTTATCAGTACATTGTCTATACCTGTGGCCCGCTTATTAATTGTATACAGCCTTTACGGCCAAGCGTTATTTTACAAATATTATTAAGAAATGTGATTTTGATCCCCCCAATTTGGAGAAGCTGCAAAAATCGTTGCTCATCCTTGGTCTCTATATAGTCTTACAATAACTGCTCAAATTGTATTGACCATTTTTATCAATTTTAATATAATGTTTTAAAAGTCTTTGGTTACCTGATATTCTCAGAAAAGTACATTTTCTAATAAGATCCAATCATACGTAATTATCGTTAAATCAATTAATAGCTATCGTGGCGCCATTGTGGCGCCGTTTAAAGTGTGTAACCATACGTAAAAGATGAGAATGCTGATTCTATCTAAAAAGAAACTAAGAGAATATTGACATGAAGAAATGATTAATTATTTTTTCTCCATGCTTGTAGACAGTCTCCTTAAGCCTCTTAAATAGCGTTAAATAATGAATGTGGTTTTTACTATAGTTTTTATATACCTCTACGTTTTTTTGCGCACTCCAGAACCTAGTGACGAGACAATCCATTCTCCACTTTAGTACCTCCTGGTCATTACATGTTGAGTGGCTTAACTCAAAAGCCGCACCTTGTCTTAGGTACCAAATAATTTAAATAAATATACATTTCCCAAAGAGTGAATCAAACCCACAACCATATTTCTTTATACAGTCAGATGCTGTCACACTACATCGATGACCTCTCGTAGGACAATCATCGTAGAATTGATCTAACTAGATAAAAATAAATAAAAAAAGATAATACATATTTCTTAAGGTAATCGTAACACAGTCTACATTTACAGGGACGCCTGCCAGCAGACAGTAATAAGCGCGTCTCTGATACAGTGACAGACGCTGACAGCGGACTAAAGTGACAGCTATAAATTACACCGTAATATTTTATACTATCGTATATAATTGTTGCAAATATTTTCGTATACAAAAATAATCGCTTCATATAGTAGAGTTCCTTATAAATTAGGAACATTAACTAATCAATTAATACGTTAATCAAAAAAATGTATCAATAATTTTCAATTTTTAAGGTAAAATTTAGTAAAAACGTCTTTCTACAGAAAACGTCAATATATTTTCCTAACTAAGCATTCTTTCAAGATTACAAATTGCTCATATTCCTCCAGACATCGAGAGCAATTTAATGTAACGACTCACAAACATAAGTTCAAATGAGCATATCCGTCATTTTAGTGCAGTTAATAAGGTAACTGTTTAAATACCTAAATGCAAAAATAGAACTCCAAACTATAAAAAAATATATGAAGATTTATAAGTTAGGAATCGAATATTCACATATATTTTTTTTTAGATTCACGCTGTATCCCGCACACAGCAGGATAGGCAGAGCGAACCTAGTGTTAAGACAATCCGTTCCTCATTTTCTGCCAAATTAGGAGACATTGCGTGTTAGGTGGCGTTAACGCAGCGCTTTGCCTCGATACCAGAGCGAAGAAAATGGAAATCCATACTTATATTATAAATGCGAAAGTCTGTGTGTTTGTCTGTCACGCTTTCACGGCTAATCTACCGGTCCGATTTGGATGAAATTTAGAATGAAAATAGTAAATAACCCTGGGTCTAACATAGGCTATTTATTTTTTCAAAAATCAATCTCTAAAGGGTTGAAATAGGGGATGAAAGTTTATATGAAAAATCTAAACCGCTTGACCGATTGTAATGAATTTTGGAATAGATATAGTTGATAATCCAAGGTTAAACATAGGCTACTTTATTTTTCAAAAATCTACCCCCGAGGGTTGCAATATAACGAAACAATTAGGCAGTACACGCGGCGAAGCCGCGAGCGGGCCGCTAGTATTAAATATTTTCACTTCTCGAGTGGGAATCGAACCCATAACCAATCGTTTTTACAGTCACACACTTGTGCCACTGCGCCACGACTGGCCTATATTATGATGATACCTATCGTTACTAAGTGACTTCCCAAAGTGAAGCAATGATAATAATTAAAAATATAGAAGATATTTTTGTTTTCGCGGTTATTACACATTTTAAAATGAAGTCTACTAGTCTACCTGTAACCACGGACTACAGAAAAGTGTTCAAGACGTGAAATTTTCTAAAAAGTATTCAAAAATACCAAAAGTATAAGCAAATTAATAATAATAATACTTTTATATCAAATACAACTAATTAGACACATAACAATTACTTACCGTGTTCAGATCTTCAATTCTGGTCATCACTCCCATGGCCATCTCCCGCCTATCGGCTGGGGCCTCTGGGCACGGGTAGAGGGTAGCTCGGAAACCTTCGCATATTTTCTTTACGCGTGTCTTCAGTTGATCTCCTTGGAAGAAGATGATGAACACCGACTTGTATACTTGATCAGACTGAAATATTTAAAATAACATTTAAATTTTTAATAAAGTATTTTTTAACGTCACGCTGTATCCCGCACACAGCACTGTAGATAGAGGGAACCTAGTGTTAAGACACTCCGTTACCAACCTTCCGCTGAACTCTGGGGACATTGAGTGTTAAGTGACGGAACTCACCGCCACGCTTTGCCTTCATACCAGAGCGAAGAAAATGGAAATATTAAATATATTAGTGTCATCCACCTCGAAGGGAATCGAACCAACACTTGTCGCCTTTACAGTCAAACTTTGTGACACTCGCCGTTCCGTTTTTATTAATAATTATTTTCCATTTATTATTAATAATTATTAATTTACAACACTAACTATAAAAAAAAAGATTTTCTACAAATAATTGTAATATAGCAGTAAAATAAATAGAAATTATTATATAAAATAAGTATATGTATTTAGCGTTAGTTGAAAACTAAACATAGAAATTATCCGTCGACCTTGAAAACTTATTACTTAACATTCTATGCACAATATATTATACATCTACACCATTACTACAACAATACAGTAAAATATTATAGTGTTATTTATTTATGACGCCGCCGTGACGCGGAAGATTTATCCAACTAAAAAAACGCATTGCTCAGTGGTGAGAGCGCCTGAACGGTATTCAGGAGGCGCAGGTTCGAATCCCGCTGCGTTCAAATTTTTATACGTTTTTTAAATGTCTTTTTCAATTTTCCTAAGTATGGGATAACACTTTAAAAAATGTTTAAAAGTATTTATCTAACTAGTTTTTCTTAGAAGACGCATTAGTCAGAGAGAACCTACTATTATCAAGACAGTCCTTTCTCATGAAAATCGAGACATTGTGTGTTAAGTTGCGGAACTCAACTCCGCACTTTGTCTTCTTACTAGTAGAGGGGAGGAATGAAAATAATTTATATATAATCATCCCCCCCTATAGAAACCGAACCTACAAATATTTAGATTTAAAGTTAGTCACTGCTCGCATACGCCATTATTATTTGATATTCAAATAGTTAAAATATAATCAGTAGTTTCTCTAGACTTTCTCAGTTCAGTTTAGACCGTCTACATGTCTCAAGGACATCTCTACTAGCCTTCAAAATACGGAAGACCATCCGTTTTACTGGATAGATAGTCAGGTGTAGTGTCTAATCACTTCCTCTGTACATATATTAATTTATTTACTCTCAACTCATACTTTTTCTTCATAACAGGATATCAATGGCAATAACTAGGAACGAGACCCTGTTTTCTGCCTGGATTTGAAACACTGAATGACGGTACAGAACATAAAAAATGATCGTATGCTGGTGACTATTACAATATATTTCGGGCAAAACGATTAAATTTTTTCAATTAAAAGTAGGTTACAATCAGAAATCTATGACTAATTCATTAGTGACGACCATTCAACCTTGTACTTGTGTAGGTAAAAACATTTAAATAAGTTAAAACAACACTGGCAATTAAAATAATGTTATTATGTAATATTTTTCTATTAATTACGAGATTACATAA
This sequence comes from Dryas iulia moderata, assembly GCA_019049465.1. Classification (NCBI taxonomy): domain Eukaryota; kingdom Metazoa; phylum Arthropoda; class Insecta; order Lepidoptera; family Nymphalidae; genus Dryas; species Dryas iulia. The sequence goes on along the minus strand of CM032424.1, from coordinate 15,219,435 downwards.
ATATCATTTATATCGAATTTAATCGATAAATGAGTATTTTTTACGATAACTAAAACATTTTTATGAAAGAATGACTGATAACAATTTCAAATGTACTTTCCATACACTGTGAACAATACTATATAAAGTACTGTATTTCTTAAAATTAAAGGCTATACTTAAAATTTCATTACCCATACAAAAGAAAAGACATAATGAAGTCAAATGAAAAAGTAACTAACTAACAATTGGTCAATACAGTATTCGGTATAACTCATACTTTTTGTTTACTGGATGGCTGAAATCGTCGCGTGGAATGATATGTTTTAACTACATCATGATATTTTAAATCATTATAGAACTTTTATGGAAAATCTATAAAAATAACTTACTTATCTTATGTGAATAATAATATAAAAACATTTTCACTTTTTTTCCACAGTAGTCAGAAAAAACTAGTTACAATCATCGACAAAAATTGTGGTTGCGGCGACATTGCGGTTAAGTGGCGTAACTCAACACCGCCACAATATTACTTTAAAAAATATTGTAACATATACCCAACTTACCGACGAAGGATCTTCCAATGGTGTATCAATTTCCGCTTGCCTAAGGAACACGTTTCCTCTGCAGGCACGCCATAACATCCTCTCAAAGGCCGGGATACGCTCACGAAGAATAACACCCGCAACGAAACTGTGCAAGAAATATCGTTAGAAAACTTCGTAACAAGATATATTCCAAACATTTTACTTTACTAGCATTCAATATTTTAAGTAAAAAAGACAAAAAATAAAGGAATTTAATAAAAAAATACTTATTTTTATTTCAATTTCCTGTAATGAAAATCTCTCATATATCATTGAATAAACTTTACCAATGACATTAGCAAAGCAAAGTTTACACAAGTGTTCGAGGTTTCTTGGGGATTTTCGTAATATATGAATAATGAAAAATAAATAATTACATGTACGTATACAAAAACCAGTTTGCAAAATTCAATATATTTCATTCACAAAAATAATCTACAACAGATACCTGATTTTTTTTTAATGAAATTTCGCAAACTGCTTACTCCAGGAGACATCGATATAATATAAATTAGAAATTAAAAATATATTATATACATATTATAAGTTGTATTTAAATATTTTTGAATTGTAAAGACAGTATACTTGGAACTCAATTACCTATTTCATTTAACACAAGGAAATCGCTCAGTCGAAGCGATGAATCGTCGCATTAAGGTTAATCCCATATTGTAACCGGTTTCCTCGATTTTGATTATAAAAAGAATAACTTTTAAACATGTTATTTAAAAATATTATTTGTGGTTAAAAATGTAATAATATAGTTTTAAGATATAACGTTAAGTGCAGCAATAATATATGATAATTTATTATATTTTAAGTATCAAATATGTTTATTATTTGCTACAACTCTAATATAGTCAATATAAAAAGATTTGGTAACTACGCAGTTTGAGGGCTTTTCCAAAAACTGATGGAAAAAAATTTTTGATACTCTGGGGCTGTTTTTTGGAGCATAACGAAGTATATTTTATGGGGGTAGGATGACATTTCCCATAATTTACCATATTCAAAGTTTTTGCAAATACTACAGGAAATCTCTCGTATATTTCGATACTTGCCTTCGGACCAACAAGCATATACTTGTAAACTATCAAAAACATATATACGTGTACACACATGCACCAAAGATTTTATATGGTTTATTTCATAATATTTTCCAAACAAACTCATAAAATGGACTTGTTTTAAATCCTACAACTACTATAGCAACAGTACTACTACAATTTAATGTCAATTAAACTGTAATTAACATCTCTGGGTGTAACTGTAAATCGATATACATCCCTACAGACAGCGCCATAGTATTTGCTAGTTAAATAAAAATCTTTCCAGTAAACTAAATCCTTTTAAACCTTCAAAGAGATTATGTGACGGAATCTGACGTTGTAACCCCTAAATATCTTATCTGAACAGATTGTAATATAATAAATCATGTATATAATATTTTTTCCATTGTAAATACAGATATATAGGTATATATTGATAAAATCATATAGCATTGGTAATGAGAATACTATCGCTGATAAGAACGGAATTACCAGCGTGTACAAGTGCATGTACTGTAAAGTATCTTTACATAATATACCTAATAACGCTAAAAATAAACGAACGTGAAAAGTTAATGAGAAATCTAAAAACATTTTTAAAGTGTTATTTATTCCACACTTAGGAAAATGTCTTTTAGGTAATGAAAAGTTTTAAAAGAATTTTATTTGATCAAGTAGAAAATGTTAATGTAATGTAAATTTAAGAAAATATTTTCTACTAATATAGCATAAAGTATTAAAAAAACATTTGCTAAAAATATAATACATTTTAATATTCAAACATTGAGGGCATCGTAGCGCAGTGGGACAGTATGAGATTGTACATGTGATTGGTTGTGGGTTCTATTCCTACACTGAGTGAGTATATTTAGATTATTTTCAGTTCTCTTCTATAGAATATATAAAATTACCCGTGGGGGGACGGGTTAAGAATACAATTCCCCTCCGCCGCTGGGTAGCGTCCCGTAAAAGGCGGGTAACCCAGTAGCTTGGTGGTAGGAGATTCGTTCTCCGACTGGCTCGCGACCACTATCATGTCAAAGACGAACCGCCAAATATCTGAAGATGTGTTCCGGTTCGATGGCATGTAAGCCAGCTTTCCCTATCCCCAACATTCCCATCCTTCCTCTCTCCTTCTGTCCTACATCCCTAAGGCTGGCAACGCATCTACAACTCTAATGTTGTGGATGTCTATGGGCGCAGGTACGACTTAACACCAGGTGGGCCTTCTGCTCGTTTGCCTCCTTTATTCCATAAAAAAAAAAAAAAAAAAAAAAACAAAATTCGCTCAAAAAATGGCGATCGAAGTGTTTTGAAATTATTCTCTCTGCCTAAACTGCTATACGGGACTTGAAATTGAAAAAAATATTAACACAGAACATGGTCATCGTGGCAAATATAAAAAAATATATTTCATATAACCACTTTTTACTTTTAATTTAACCAATTAGCTTAAACTGTAATACTCGCTAAGTGTAAATAAGGCAATTAAAAACACTGTAACTAATCGTGTTTTCGTGATAGTTTTAAACGTTTTATAGCTCTATGCTTATTGTAAGTATCTACATACTATATATTTACTCGGTATATCAATACAGGAACTCCTCACGCTATTACATGAAGTAGGTACTTTATACTTATAAATGTTGTTAATGTCTAGACTTGTATTTATTTATACAAAATTTCAAAACGTTTTAAAAGCGCTCTTAGAACGAGTACATTCATTTTAACAGCCAGTCATTGTCAATAATCGCTTAAATTGTTTGAATAAACGTGGGAAAAAAATAATGAGTTTGTTGTACGCTAAATAAAAATATATGGTTAAAGTTTAGTAGGCAGAGGGAGCCTAGTGTTATGACACTCCGTTCCCGACTTGCCGTCGAATTCGGAGGCATTCTATGTTAAGTGGCGGAACTTAACGCCGCGTTTTGCCGCCTTGACACTAGAGTGAAGAAAATGGAAATATTAAATATTTCCACTCCTCGAGTGGGAATCGAACAGACAAACAGCCGTTTATGCTTGTATCCTAGCCCCGACGTGAAGCATGACGCTATGTATATATATAAAAAAAAAGAAAAACTTTAGTAGACGTGTAGCTTTTTCGTCGTGTCTTATATTGTGTAATTTTACTATAAGAATATGTTGTTAAATAAGCACCTAAGTATTTAATTCATTTAGAATAGAGTATTTAAATTTTAACAATTAAAGATTTCCAGAACTAAAGTGTTATAAATTTATTCATGAATTTTTCAACAATCCTCTGTGGAGTAGTTGCAATGTCTGACTGTAACGCGATGATTATCGGTTCGATTCCCACTTGGGGTAAGTTTTGTTCCTCTTTGCTCTACAAAATGCTTTTAGTTACGCCAAAAGAAATTTCTTTAACAATATATATGTAATGTAATATAAGCAAAACAACTACAACTAATTAAAATTGCAACCGTTAAATCAAATAACGACACGTGATACCGGGCACTGACCAATAAATCTTGAAGCAACAAGTTTAATTAATCAATTATGCTTATGTAGTATGCAAGACGGTCGTAATTACTTAGGGGAACCAATAAATATGAGCTTGATATGTTGAATTCAGCTTAACGTTTTTTTCGCATAGAACGTGAAGCAGAGAGATTCTAGTGTTAAGACACTTCGTTTTCCACTTCCTCAATGCTGCGCTTTGTCCTGTTCGCCAGGGTGGAGAAATGAAAATATTATTTTTTTAGCTTCATACTGTATCCCACACATAGCAGGGTAGGCAGAGGGAACCTAGTGTTAAGACACTCCGTTCCCCATATGAAAATAATTAAATGGCCATTTCTCGGAGTGCAAAATCCACGAAAAATCCATTATACCATGATACAATAGATATGAAATAAAAGTTAACATATAATAAAATATCCTTCTTCTAGAAAATACAGATAAATGAAGATTTCTTCACACATTTACGAGGAAATTTTGTATAAATCCCAATATGTTAATAAAGTGACGACATAAGTGTGACCGATTTGATTATCAAATTCTTTATTAGATTTATAAAACCATTCATTCTGTATAAAATACGTAACAGAAATCATATTTAAACATATTTATTATTTAAATATAAAGTCCATTACTAACTACTATTTCAATATATAGTATAGACAGGTAAAGAAACCCTAGAGATAAAATATCAAGTTCCATTTTCCGTACAATTCCAACTTAGCGTGCTTGTCGGTCATTTATATGCAATTATAAATTAATATCTAAATAATAAACGAATATTTATGAAAATGATGCTGACGTTAGGAGTAGGAAATATGGCACAATTAATTAATTCGTGAAAGAACTGCGAAATTCTAATATTTTTTATAATTAAAAATGCATTAGAAATACATTAAAGTAATAAAATAAATGCTACACACTTTACTATGTGTTATATACTTTATCTATTTTATCTATAGCTTCACGCTGTATCCCGCACACAGCAGGGTAGGCAGAGGGAACCTTGTTAAGACACTCCGTTCCCCACTTTCGCCGAATTCGGAGGCATTACGTGTTAAGTGCGGGAACTTAACGCCGCGCTTTGCCTCGACACCAGAGCGAAGAAAATGGAAATCTTAAATATTTCCATTCCTCGAGTGGGAATCGAACCCACAACCAGTCGTTTACAGTCGCACGTTCATGCTACTGCGCCACGACTGGCCTCTCACCCTGGTGTTATATACATTTTTCTATAAAATCACATACCTATCTGTTGCTAGGACAACACGTAATTTACGCTTTTTATTACCTTGACGCTTTTTCCCGCATACTCTTTTAGTCAGAGAGAACTGAATATCCTTTTAGTCAGAAAATCACTTCTAAAGTGGCGGAACTTAGTTCCTAACTAATTAAATTTTATTTCATGTATACAATTAATATTTGACATTTTCGTATACAATTAATATTTGACATTTTCAAAATTACATTACACGACAACATATTGTAGGGGCCAGTCGTGGAGCAGTGGCACGAACATGTGACTGTAAACGACTGGTTGTTGGTTCGATTCCCCCTCAAGGAGTAGAAATATTTAATATTTCCATTTTCTTCGCTCTGGTATCCGAGGCAAAGCGCGGCGTTAAGTTCCGCCACTTAACACGCAATGCCTCCGAATTCAGGGAACGGAGTGTCTTAACACTAGGTCAAGGTTAAAAAAACACATATCGTAACATTATAGTCCTCTGTAATTTTGTTAACAATATTATATGTATTTCGAGGGTTTACCAAGTCCATTGTTCGACGCATTCGCAAAATGATTAAAGACTGTACATAATGCAAGGTCTCGTTCTGCTTTAACATATTGTTCTCTACACAATTAATTCTCTTAGAGGACAATAAGTTAATAACCGACAGTTATATTAGTGTGATAACGGGCAATTATCTTTTTAAGCGAGGTGGTTGCTATCACGACGAGAGATATTTTTTCTATATAAACTTCTGCATTGGTTTTGTTACCCAGTATTTTTTTTTGTGATTTGAACCCGTGTCCCTTACAAACTATGCAAGCTCTCTGACCGCTAAGCCATGCGTTCAAAATTCGCCTACTTCAAAATCCTTATACGCCTATTGTGACTTATTTTTGCCGTTAGTTAACATCATTGACACTAGACAAACTTTACAAATTTCAGCTTCTCAAATATAATTTGTAAGAACATTATTTTTTAAAATGAAGAATAAGCCTTATGAACGTAAACTAAATGGACGTAGACAATTGTCTACGACCGAAAGCCAAACTTTCTATCTAGTTGCTAAGATTGCAGTAGTTAAAATATGTACTCTACAATGGTTTTTAAATGAAAAAAGCAGAATTTTCTCTTTATTATTTGGTTGTACATCTCTACCATAAAAAAAGTCATTCTCTCATCTGATCACTACCATCGACATTAACAATAAACACAAAATAATTAAGGTATTATCACAAAACATAGTAAAACTTTAACAGTAGTAGTATTTACCTATATTATGCCAAGCTTGAAGTCCTTCTTTTCAAGGCATACTTTGAGCAGTTAACAACAGATAGGGCAGTAAAAAAGTTAAAAATAAATACATAACATAGAATCTCAATAAACGTTTGCATATCAAACGTATCTCCAGCTGTTAATTCAATGGCACGACTAAAAGTTTCCACTCCTTTTATTATCGCAAACAAAAGGCATGGTGTGTTTATTCAATGTTACTCTTGATTCTGTTGACGTTTCGTACGAGTTATTCTTAGTTTATCTTCACATTAGGATTCAATTAAAAATGTTATACTCGTTTCATATAAAAAATAGTTACTAAAAGAACTTGAAATGACATTTAGTTAACATTTTCCCAAACATTAAAATTAATGACAAATACAAAATCAATTGATTGTGGCCAGTCATGGCCCAGTGGGACAAGCGTGTAAACGACTGGTTGTGGGTTCGATTCCCACTCGAGGAGTGGACATATTTAATATTTCCATTTTCTTCGCTCTGGTGTTGAAGTAAAGCGCGGCGTCAAGTTCCGCCACTTAACACGCAATGACTCCGAATTCGGCGGAAAGTGGGGAACGTAGTGTCTTTACACTAGGTTCCCTCTGCCTACCCTGCTGTATGCTGGATACAGCGTGAAGCTAAAATAAAAAAAAATCAATATCAAAAAGGTAGAATTCAATAAATACAACATAATTCCAAAAATAATATATGTACTAACGGTGATTGTAGATTCAATTCTCTCTAAGAGATATTTCGAACATGTCTTTAATCTATCCCCATGACGCGAGATATTCGTATCGTAAAATAAATAAATAAGTAATCAATTTCAAGAAACTTTTGTTGTTTGCTTGTTGCCAAGTCAGTATTTATTTAAATAAGGCGACAATTGCAGTGTATGCGGCTTACTACGGTAATATTAATAATATCACGTATCACGTGAGCGGGTGAGTAACTGTCGTATTTGCAAAGTGTCTACGTACGTCACGCGTGGTGATGATCAAACGCGTTATTATAAATGCAGCACGAGACTTTAAATGTTATGTCAATTTTGATAAAACAATTTCTACCACCGATTTTCCATGGAACTAGTAATCAAAGAGAATTTCGAGTTCAAAAACAATTATCAATTAGTACGAGTTAAAGTATGAGTACTAAGCTAAAACCGACGAAGGAATAATAGATTATACCTTTATATACTTATATAGCTTCACGCTGTATCCCGCACACAGCAGGGTAGGCAGAGGGAACCTAGTATCAAGATCCGTTTTTTTCAAGATTAGAAGACTCCGTTCCCCACTATCCGCCGAATTCGAAGGCATTGCGTTTTAAGTGGCGGAACTTAACGCCGCGCTTTACCTCGACGCCAGAGCGAAGAAAATGAAATAATAAATATTTCCACTAATTGAGTGGGAATCGAACCCAGAACCAGTTGTTTACAGTCACACGCTTGTGCCACTGGGCCACGACTCGCCACTAGATTATACGTTTAAAATAATAAATTCCTGATGTGAGATTCGATTAAAACAAACAGGTACATGATTTATATAAGAGACGTCCTTAGTAGTTTCAAACTCAATAGTTATTAAAGTATCATAAACTCAATTATTAAGATTTTTTAACGTTTTATTCTTTGACCATTTAAAAATATTATGGTTACTTTATTTAACGTGAAACTGCTCATACGTATTGAATATTTAGTGTTCATTATATTGAAATATTTGGATAAAATCATGGCAATATTAGTTAGTAGCTATTAATTGAACGATTCTTACATCAACTAAAAAAACAAATTTAATTGCAATTAATTTCTTCTAAGTATTTTAAAATACACTGCAAGATAAAACATTCAATTTATAAACAGAAACCTACTTATTTGAAGTAACCACATACATAAAATGTAGTAAAAAAGTCTGACAACTGATTGAGAAATCACAGCCAAGCAAAATACATTGCAATTATCTGGTTTCTATTTCTATTTTAAGTAAATAAATCGCAGAAATGAACGTATATAATTATATCATGTTATAAATGTAATTTAACAACTTCACGCTTATTTCTGCCTAGCAGGATAGTTAGAAAGAACCTAGCGTCAAGACACTCCGTTTTTCCGTTGAGTGGCGGAACTCAACGCTGCGCTTTGTTTCAGGTACCAGACTCCTCCGAGTGAACCCAACAAACACAACTAATCGTAACTGTCAGTTGGAGGCAAATTCATGTTTCTAATAATAATTCAAAACATAGAGGCAATCGTGAAACAGTAGAACAGCGTCTGACTGCAAACGCGATTGGTTGCAGGTTCGATTCCCACTCGGACTAATTCGGTACAAGGGGCAAAACGTGGCATTGACTTCCGCCACTTTATGCTTAATGTCCCTATTTCATTTGAAAACGGGGAAAAATGTTTTGAAACTAGCTTTTCTTTGACCCTAAGTGAATGAAAAGCGTTAGCGTGCTTTATGATATTCATATACATAGTTCCTGAAGATGGATCGAACCCACACTATCGCACATACAATCAGACACTTCGCAACTGCACTACAACATCATGGCATATGGTATGGCGTATAGTTACATAATTTATCGTACCAGTAATAATTCATTCTTAGTATTTAAGAATCGTATTTCTTTCTTATAAACTGTATAAACTTATGAGTTATGAAAATTTGACATTTGATTCAAACGTTTTTAAGTGCATTTTAGTATGGAGTTTAAATGATGTAAGGGGCGCTTCACCTTGGCACATCACCAAGTCTGCTGTAACGTAATGTTTTATTTAAGTTTTGGGGTCTTTTCTCATTTCGGAATGTATGACATATGCCGGCTGAAGGTTGCCATTAGAATGCAAATTACATACACGGCGCCGATGGTGTAGGTACTAGGAAATTTTAATGTTGGTATTTTTTTTAGTGTCACGCTATATCCAGCATAAAGCAGAGTTCCTTCTTTTCCACGGGAATCTACAGGCATTGTGTGTTGAGCGGCGGAACTCAACGCTGCGTTTTGCCTCGATACCATCGCGAAGGAAATGAAACATTAAATATTTCAATTCCTCGAGTGAAAATCGAACCTACAAGCAGTCGTATTTACAACCAAAATTGGTGTCTCAGCGCCACGACTAATATTAATTTATTTTTTATATTTCCATGTGTCCACTTATTATCATAACACTCCGGTTTTCCACTTTCCACCCATTTTAGAGACATATATGTATGAGTAAGTAGCAGTGTCCACTGACACGCAAGTCTTGTCAGGTATATCCAACCCCCAAATGGGAATCGAAGCTCTAATCACATATACAGTAAGACAACTGCACCTCATAGCGTACATTTAAAAAAGTACACTAAAAATTAAAATTGATAAGACCCGCAGAACCGTCTTAACAACTAGGTAACTGAGTCACGTACATACAGATAGGTATTCTAAATAATATTAACAATAGTAATTTTTACTAAAAATAATTATCGATGTCTCCAAGGTAAACGTAAAGCACCAAAATAGTGCTACATAATAAAAAATAAACTTATGCTTTTCTTTTAGAGCGAAACGTGATAATCATATATATAGGTATGAAGTATGTTAAATTTAAATTCTGTTAGTTTCAATAACAATTTTTCTTCTATATTGATAATAACTAATTTAGATATTTGTTAAGGTATTTAAGACTTATCGTAGAACTTAAATTAGCAAACCGCAAAGCAATTATATATTATTTACCAAATACAGATAATCTGACAACCCCACATCAAATTTAACGAAAAAAGAAACTGCTACATATGTTTCTAAAGAATTCGTACTCGTGACGGTCTGATATTTGGTCCTTAGATCTTACGATTTGCACCTATACATAGAAAGACAAATATGTTTATACATAATTCGTAATGTCAGTCAACATTACGAATACGTACCGTTATAATAACGGTATGTTAATGAAACAGTAACAACTGGTTTTAAATAAGGATTTTTTTTTCAAAATTTTCATTTTTTCAATCAAAGAGAATCTAGTTTCAAGACATTCCATTATCCACTTTCAGCTCGGAATCGAGACGTTGTGAGTTAGTTATGCGGAACTTAACAACGCGATTTAATTTAAATAATTAAATATTAAATTTATTTAGACTCCAATATCAGCTAAAACGCCAGTTCTGTCTTGAAATCTTTTGACATTTCCTCATAAAAGTGAATACCATGAGAAAACACTGATAACTTTGATGATATCTGATAAGAGATTGCACAATACTACAGTTGTGTGAAAGTAAATTAGGTTGCCGCAGAAATATGACGACGGAATCAACCGTTCAAGATAACTAACTGTACCTCATATATTTAATTACAACTCGTGTTTTAAATGGTAAACACATTATAATAATTGACTAATATTATGTTGCAGATATATTTAATTTGTACCAATTACTCACTTTGCTTTTTAATATATTTAGTGTTTATATACAAATTAAGTAAAACCAAAGTCAAAAGTTTCATATTACTTGTCATAGCAATTATTCATTATTGGGATTCTTAAAAATGTAATTTGTGAGGATATTTACAGTAGAGAGACCAAGCAAATTAAATATATATAATAAACTTAAAATACTTCATCTCTCCAATATGACAATAACGATACATAGAATAAAGGTTACGTTATATATTTTTTCCAATAATTAAAAAAACTGGCAACTAAACAATAATTAAAAATATATATATAGCTTTCCGAGCGTCGATAACGCGAAGAAAGAAAATTGGGGACAAAATATTTTGCCAATACACAATACCAACAAACATATCTATTCAGAACAATCAAACTATACTAACATATCACCGTTTGTGATATTTGACGCATTTTCGCGAACGTGTAACACACGATCTGAAGGCAAACGTCCGCTGTAACGGATCTTGTTTCCAAACATTTCTCATGAAAACCTAAACATCGTGTTTCATAACTGTACTATTGTATTGATTCTTGAAAACGAAGATATGTTTAATAATTTTGGTATTTTCGCCGCAAAGTATATAAATAGGAAATGCTGTGGGAAAAACCAATTACGGCATTTAATGTGAAGTCATTACTGTCCAGCAGTACTGTCTAAATAATATGAAGACAGGTGACAATATCTTTACATACTCAAATCTCAAAAAATACTTGTTCCACCTAAAAATAATCCAAACGCAGCCTAAGGTCTGTATGAAAAGTCGCTCTCAGACTATCCGTTACAAGGTACCTTAATTTTTTTAATTTTTTACGCTGTATCCCGCACAAAGCAGGGTAGGCAGAGGGAACCTAGTGTTAAGACACTCCGTTCTCCACTTTCCGCCGAATTTGGAGGCATTGCGTGTTAAGTGGCGAAACTTAACGCCGCGCTTTACCTCGACACCAGAGCGAAGAAAATGGAAATATTAAATATTTCCACTCCTCGAGTGGGAATCAAACCCACAACCGGTCGTTTACAGTCACACGCTTGTGCCACTGGGCCACGACTGGCCACAATATACTCAAATCTCAAAGACTATTTGAGTATATAACTGGAAAGTTATAAACTCAAAGCTCAAAAAAACCTGTTCCACCTAAAAATAATCCAAATCTCTCTCTGGTCTGTTGACAAGTCTCTTTCAGACTATCCGATACAACGTGCCTTAATATTTATCGATATGCTAGAAACAACAACGAATACAAATTTCATTAAAAAATATCATACTAACTACTTCCAGCTAACAATTACAATAAATTCATTTTTTTTAACTGACACACTTCATACGAGTAAAAATTCTGAGAAAGAAGACGTTATCAAGAGTATCAAATGAGAGTATCATTGATATCCCTTAAGATAAACAAATGATATTGAACACGAGTCAATGTTATTGTTTTGAATGACTTTTCAGATTTATATAATAATATTATCAAATCCTCTCGAACAAACGATTGTATATGGAAAAAAATATTTATCGACGATAGAGATTCATCCATTGAAATTATAAGCTTATTCGGACTTATCGCAGGACAAATTAAAAGTCAGTAACTTTTTTAGCAACGAGCCTATCCATTTTTTTAAATCTTTTGGCAGTCCTAAATCAGATTTTTTTAATATTAAATAAAAAGTAAGCAAGAGAATATGATATGTAATATAAATAAACGCTTAGCGGGCCGCGAATAAATATTAAGCGACCTACATGAGCCTGAGCCCAAGGGTAATTGCACCGCTGACTAATTGTATCTAGTAGTAAATGACTCCCATCCCCTCTTCCCGGCTTTAATAGCGGAATGGGTATAAAAATTATAATTCAAGGCATTTTTAAAAGTGTTTGCTCTCTTTAACGTGACTAACGTGGCGTAGATAAAGGCGATAGTTCTCTGTTACACGGTCACTATATAAGAAACTGACAGCACTCTAGAACTATTGTAATGTTAATTATCTTTATATACAACTTTACGGATGAATATACCTAACTCACTAAAACATTTATATATACATAATTTAAATTTGAATTAAACCTATATATGATAACAGATAATATAAAAAAAATTGTCATTGAAAGATCAGACCTCTTTTTGACGCTGTCTAAAAGAAAAGCATAAGTCAAATATAAAATAGAAAAAAAAATAACAAATATTAATATCTAAGACACTCGTACCAAGACGCTGTTAGGTTTTTCCGAATGTATGGTATTAAATAGTTTCGTAATCACATTTTCTACTCAATTCAATACAATATTCTAGTTGAATTTCATAGTTATAAGATAAAGTGTACAAGGTGATCTAGTCATTATGAGAAGGGTCAAAGATTATAATTGACCATTCTGCGACCAGTTTGAAAATTTTGAAGTCTACTTACAAGTACTAACTTGTCACCATAACCCAATCTTATAATGTTCGATCGATAAAATATATTAAAATTTTAATACAAAACAAAATCTATATATTAGTTATACTTAATTTGGTTGTAGAAAAATTGCAATTACGAAAAATAATATTTCCAGCATTTACAATTTTCGCACCTATTCCGTTATCTATTCTTGAAGTCCAAATTACCTTTAACATGAAGAGACGCTTAGTGAATATACTGTATAAGTGAGATGTTAGCAAGCATGTTACTTTATGTTTTCAATACAACCAAACTATCGAAATTGAAAAATGTTTATTGTAAAAGGTAGGTAGGTATATGAATAACACTAATATTTAACTATATACATATGTTGACTATGTGTAACAGTAGTATCGCTAACATTGTCGTCATTCAATTCCGAAAGTTAACAGTCAGCTGCTATATTATGATGGATCATAACAGATTGTAGATCTTTGATAAAAAAAATGACGATTTTAACGTTTATACGTCATTTTTAAACATATATAATATTAATAATTTCAAAAAAGGCTGACATATTAACAGTCAATTACCAATGATCTACCAATCACAATTAATCACAATCACATATATCAATAAGCATTGTTAGTCACCAACACAAACCAATTCACCACAATACATACAACCTAACTACAAATATACATAATGTACTTTATGCTACTAACCAAGGCAGGAATTCCAAGGATTCTTGTTTATCCCGAAAACTAGGGAGTAAATCAAGCAAAATATTTTAGCATTTTTATAAATATACAGTTATTTAAATATAATCAGTTCAATTCAGACGTCAAAGTGATCAAAATATTATCAAAATTTGATTACAGTGATATCAGAATTGTAAATGTTATAGGAACAGTATCTTCTTCTTCACACTTGTTTTATTAGGAGTCTGTTTATAGACAGCTTTTTCATGCACTTAAAACTATTAGTATAGATATTTTTTTCTTCTAAGTATTTGTGTGGCACTGAACTAATCAAATTCGTGTTAAAACCAATTAATGACTCTAATGTATTTACAAATGATTAAGTGTATTATCCAATAATAAAACTGAAACACGACTATGGATGAGTAGACGTCGGCGGCACGAGAAAAAAGGTTAGTCCCATATATGATAACCGAGTGCTTTTAACCTATACAGCACTAGCGAAAAGCTGGTAAGATTTTGATCTAGTTCATGCACCACATTTATAAATTGATCTTTTTTACTTTGCAACGAAAATCGTTATTGAATGTTTCCAGATTCAGCATTTGCATTTTTATTATTATTGAAGCAAATTGTTTGAAAAAATATATGAGAAATCCAATATCAACACAATGGCAAATGTGTTGACAAAGTTTTCTCTTGATAATTAACTTTTCGACAGTCACTTAGGTGGTGTAGTCAACTAGTGCCGTATGTACACGTATACATACCCTAGTTGGACCTGTCCCATATGTTTGTTCGGATCGTCGGATATCAGCGCGCGGGTCATCGACTCAGTGGTATTGGCACCACCCTCGTGCTAGCGAACAAACAAACATGTAGACAGACACATCGCCCACGAACGTCACAAGCCGAAAGCGAAACCCACATATAATGTAAACTCCACTATGGAATTTGTTGCCTGTTGTAGTAAAAAAAATAGCGCCAACGCGTCATTAAAGTTCAAATGTCTACAATGGATTCAAAGCGATTACATTGTTAGTTTCAGTGTCAGGTAATACCTCATCGTGATCAATACATTGTGTTTTCCTATTGTAAAAAATGTGAATTACTCTACGTACATGGATAACTCATAATGGCATGCAAATATGACGATACAGAAAGCATGACGGTGTGGACAGAACATGATTGTAAATTAGACCAAGTATTCTCCCGCGGATGGACTTCAAAAATAAATCGTTTCCGAAAAACTGTTAGTGAAAACTCACTCAGGCAGCAGTTGATTAGCACTATTGTTGGGAAATATCTAACCTATAAGCTTGATATTAGATTGAAAATTAAGACGTCGGTGCCTCTAAGCTCATTCCATCACACAAGAAGTAAAGAGGTGTTAATTTGATATACTATAAACCGGCTGTCTCCAATGCTTGCCTGAGTGGTGAGCGGTAGACTCCCGAATCAGCGTCACAGTACAAGCGCTGTAAAGATAATGTCGATCCATGACTTGCTCTGACTCTGTAGCGCGTTACACACGAGTCAGGACACGTCGAAAAACAGTTCGCTCATAATACGACAGTGGCAAAAGTCAAAAGATAATTTTGAAAAAAAGATTTTACTATACCAAATTAGCTCTCTATTATTAAATTTAGGAGTTTATTACATTTTTATTTTCTTTTTGCTAACTATTGTGTTTTTTCAAACAATTTAAAACAAATAAATAAAAAATAATCAAATAGTCAAACAAATGCAAAGAATCTATTTAGCCGAAATATCCCGGTGACTTACTGAATTATGCCACTGTAGCATATGCCAAGCGATTTATATGTAATCATACCCCAATTTGAGCGCTTGCCCTCCCGCCATGAGTCCCTCTTCCCCAAGTAGAGTGACTTGTTCCTCTTCGCGCGACGGATCCGCCATCTTGTGCACACAAGCGCCGAAATGGCGCCAAGGTCAATAACGTACAATGTCAATGTCACATTCATTATTTATTTGTGTAACTGGCGCATTTCGAAAGTGATAATGCTACAGTAAATATCAATGCCCCTGTACTGAATTTTTAATTCTATTATCATGCTGCCATTCAAATATGACAGAGGTACTTTCCAAAGAGCAATGTGACAATGACTTTGTACATTAGTGACTCAGTTTAAAAAACCTAGCAATGTATAGAATTTCTGGTTTCGCTTTACATATATATCCTAAAGCGATATTAAGAAGACCCTCGACCTCATTTTAAATAGACAGAGTGTTAACATCAGAGGCTGTGCTGAGTGTTTAGTAAACGAAAGATATTTAGTACTTGGATCATTTTACACATGAGGCTGTTCAAGGTCCTCTCTTGCTTGATGAAACATTGACAGTAAATAATAAAATAAATAAAAAAAAAGACGCAAATGATTAAAACAAACATCAAGACCTGAAGATAATTTGGAATCGATCGGTTTGGGGCTAGTTTTTTTCTACAACAGCATCAGAATATGAACTGTATAGATAATATCTTTATTAGCGTCCATTGAGTATATGGCTCTGTAATATCATCTTATAAAGTATGCAAACAAAATTTGGTCTCAAACATGTTATTGGATTAAATTTTGACGTAACCTAACGCTACAAACATAATTAATTTTGTGATCATAATTATAAATTTCACGTGTCCTAAGAACTTAACCGGCAGGAGCTATCTTATCTTATGATTAATTTATAATACTAAACTACGAGGTGGCTTGCGCAAACAATAATTATAATACAGATTATCACAGAAATGTCGTATCTTTTGTTATATTGATAAATATTAAGCCAAATCATGTGATCTTATGAGCCCTAGCGTTTAAATGAACACATAGTAAATCCTTACCTCGTCGAAAAATACTTGCGTCTTCCTTAGGATATGCTTGAGCTCGGTGAGCTCGAGGTAATTTCTCTTTAGCGCCTCCGCATTTTGATTCACTTCACGCAACTCATTCTCGAGTTTTTCGAAAGTTGCCTGTCGGAAAAATTGTGATTTCAATGTACATACGTACGTATTTTTAGGACAAACACAGACTTATTTGTGTGTTATATACTAAAATATATGTAAGAAAGGCACGAAATCGATTTAAAAGAAATATATTTTAGCTTAGGTACAATATATTTACATAATATAAAAAAAATGTTATTTTTTAAAATTTTTGGTTTTATTTTATCCTCCCAAAAACTTAGTTATTTCAAAATTCCATATTTATAAGAAACAAAAATATTAAGTTTTAAAATTCAATTGTAACACATTTTTATCATAATTATCAATCTACTTTTAAAGTACTAATTAATACCACTTAGTATAATACTATTTACCTCCAATTAACAATATTTTTTAAGAGAACGTATAGATATATCCCATATGTTTAAATTACATACATTATAAAAAAATATATAAATACCTCCAAATCAATCATCTCTCGGGGCTGCGGCGCCTCCGGCACTTCCCCGGGTATCTCCAGCATGGGGATACCATCACGACGGATCTCCTTCTCGAGGTAACGAAGCTTACGTTCCATTTCATCGCAACGACGCACTTCGTTGACGAATTTGCGTTGGAAAGCGTTTACGTCGGGATTTAACTGTTGAAAAAACAACGATTAATATAATATATTTACTTTCGATTTTTTTAGCTTTACGTTGTATTCCCGCACCCGCAGGGTATACAGAGGAAACATAGTGTTTTTGAGACACTCGTCGTGGCCCACTTTCCGCTGAATTTCTGAGGAATTGGTGTTTCGTTACGTTTGCGTGAGTGAGTGTCGATAACAAACCCCGCAGATCACATCTCCCCTCTCGACGCGAATATCGATTCTTTAACATACTAATTTTTTTAAGCACTACGCGGGTATTGTGGTCTACCTGTGTTATGCCTTTATGTGGTAAGAGATTCACTAATAAAGTCATAAGTTAGCCTTTGCATTAGTAACATACTTTACTCATATCTCTTTTTCTACACGACTCTATTTTCTTTTATGTTTGTGTGTGTACAATAAATATTTTTATCTATCTATCCACAATATGTTCCATTGCCGTCTAACGCACAGTCAAAACTACTGGTCGTCCGAAAGGTGAAATTTCGTGTAGGATACATGGATAGAGTAGACCCTTAAACCTAAAATCTTACTACAATTTAGTAAAATTTAAAAAATCGGACCAAAGTTCCCTATTTAAGGAGAATTTAATTCTAATATTCTAACAATCTTTGTTCTTCGTAATGCATGAAGTTGAAAAAAAAAATAGATAATTAAAGTTATTTATTGTATATTAAATTACTCTTAAGCACATAAGAATTTCAAAGAATGAATAGGTAGTTAATTTTTAATACTTAGCAATATTTCAACAACTGTAGAAGTAACATGCATAAATTATTGTAAGTAATAAAAGTAGCCTAGAAAAGTTGTTCCGCTATAAATAATATTTAAATATTATGTGAAATTAGATTCAAAACATTCGAATAAACGCAGCCTGTTTTAATCAATATGCTGATTCGATTCCATTCCATAGATTTCGATCGAATAGATAATAAATATCTAGTGTCCGACATTCAAATTCTAGTATATAACAATTAACTGTAAACGACCGGTTGTGGGTTCGATTCCCACTCGAGGAGTAGAAATATTAATTTATCCATTTTCTTCGCTCTGGTGTCGAGGCAAAGCACGGCGTTAAGTTCCGCCACTTAACACGCAATGCCTTCGAATTCGGCGGTGCGTGGGGAAACGGAGTGTCTTAACACTAGGTTCCCTCTGCCTACCCTGCAGTGTGCGGGATACAGCGTGAAGCTGAAGAAAAAAAAACAAGTAGAGAAGAACACGAATCATTTTGTATTTCTTCTCCTTGATATATGACGAATATCAAAAAGTTATGTTTCTTCCGTTTAAGGCAATATAAATAATACAATGTGTCACAGCTATGCGTATTCTACTGCCCTTGACATTTAATGCTTAGTTATTACGTTTAAGTATATTATATAAATTATGACCTTAATTTTCACCAGCACTTTCTTATCTGTATGTTTATTTATAGCAAATATAAATTTAAAAATAAAAAAGCAAGAGAGGCGATAAGGTGGGGGTAGAGAGAACTCAATTACAAGACACTCGGCTCTCCACTTTCTGCCTAAAATCTAGACATTACGAGTTAAGTTACGGACCTCAACGCTGCTCTTTGTTTGCTCAGAGCAGGTAAATAAAAAATATTTAACTATGTAAAATCATTCTTTGAATAGATATCGAGCCCATCGTTCTTATAATCAATCGCGGAACCACTCTACAGTGGCCTGCTTATTCAATTATAAATTTTCATTATACCTATCTAAAGTATGTATGTAGTTTCTAAGCATATTTATTTTATGATTATGATTCTATAACCTATTGATGGGCTGTTCGGTTATTACGGACTTTTAGTCTGCACGATACAATCCTTGTGTTTTTCATATGGCCAATTTACAAGAGTGTTGCGGTCGTTAAGCATTTTTTCAGTACAAGTCTAGAAAGTAGTCATTTTAAATAGACATTAAATATCATCTTTTGTTTTACCGATTACTACATATTTTGAATTGAAACTATTGTTAACCGTATTAATCGCGTATATTTTTGGTATTCGAAAATACATTTTTAGAAACCCGACGTTTCGAACACATTACAGTAGTCCGTGGTCACAGGTAGACCACGTGGTAACAGGTCGGGTTTCTAAAAATGTATTTTCGAATACCAAAAATATACGCGATTAATCCGGTTAAAAATAATTTCATTTCAAAATATAGAATATCTTTTGTTGACAAGTGAAATTCTAACTTATTACATAAACATATATAAGAGGTACGCAAACCGCGGTCCGTTTAATAATTTTAGGCGGCCCACCAAACATTTAATGATATTACAAATATTCTACAGAGAACCAAAAATGGATAAGTCCGTTGCTAAAATAAGATTGCTAACCCCTGACATATAACAAATCAATATACATTAAAAATATTTAATATCAATTAAGTAACATTATTTCATTTCACGCTTAATTATAAAAAATAAAATATACCTAACTATACTATAAAATTGAAACACGCCATTTTAAATCAAGATAATGTTTGGCTCCAATCAAATGTTAACTGGAAACGTTTTTTTGGTTGATCACGCAGTACTCGCGTGTAATAATAACACCCGGATGAATCAAACACACAGTATGCATAACATTTCTGTATAAGATTATCCTCTTATTTGTAATCAAATATTTACATTTATAGAAGATGTTAAAGCAATCTGTTATTGTCTATGCCATTTATTAAGTAATAAATATTATAAGTACTTTTTTTGATAATTTACATTTTTTTTTAGCTTCACGCTGTATCCTACACGCAGCAGGGTAGGTTTTCCTCGACACCAGGCGAAGAAAATGGAAACATTAACATTATATTTCCACTCCTCGAGTGAGATTCGAACCCACAACCAGTCGCTTTACATTCGCACTTTGTGCTTCTGCGCCACGACTAGCTCAAATATACATATTTTTGTGTCGCGACTGGATAATTTGCATATTTAGTGTATTTTACCAAATTTGGACCATTTTAAAAACATTAAGAGAAGACAAGCGGAACTTAAACGCCGCATTTTTTTATAATGAGACCGGCAAAACGAAAACATTTAAAGGTTCTAATGTACCCCAAGTGGAAACCGAATTCACGACCACTGCAAACGATTACTCACCTTCTAACAGTGACTTAACAGTTATCAAATGTTTATTTAAACAGTTATTTTCCCTAACTATATTTGTCATTAATGCACATAAAGCAACAAAAAAAATGTTATATCAATATTTTATTTGATAACAAAATAGATAATGATAAAAATTAGGTGTGTCATAATTATATTAATCAAATCATGTGATTTAGCTGTGATTAAAGTTTTTGTACAATTTGTGTTGGTAGAACTGTTTGATTATTTAAATGAAGCATTTTAACTTATTTTACATTATTTCAAATAATGACTCTTGTCAAGTAAACTGTAACCGCGATTGGTAATGAGTTGGATTCTCACTCGAGAGAATAATAACTTTTACCATCACGCTGTAGCCCCCAAACCGCGAGGTATGGAAAGGAAATCTAATATTAAGAACCTTTGTAACCCATTTTCCTAATTCTGGAGGCATTGCGTGTGAATGCCGCGTTATGTTTCGAGACCACACGAAGAAAATACAATATTACATATCTCAATTCTTCTAGTGGAAATCGAATCTACAACCTGTCGCCTTTACAGCCACACTTTGTGCCGCTGCACTACTCTGACCTTTGAGAATGTTTGTTTTAAATATTTTCAGAAAGCAGAGCCTTAGGTTCTCTCTCACTACCCTACTACGTGGAGGGGGTCAAACTGCTTTTTTTTCCGCTCTGGTCAACAACATTAATTGCGGCGTTGAGTTCCGCCACTCAACATGAAATATTTTTTGGGGGAAAAGTGCAATGAAACGGAGTGACTTAATGCTTGTCGTATGTACCTTGCTATTTTTATTAAACAAACAATATTCTCAATAAATTAATTAGTATTACCAACATAAAAAAAACATATCACATTATGAAATCTAACACTACACATTATGTAATCAGATATACATTCCAAATATGTATTAACTTCCCCAGTAACTTGAATCTATAAACTTAGCATTGTGAAAAAGGAAGTATATTTGATTTTCATTTTTTTAACAAATTACTCAATACATACTTGTGGCCAGTCGTGGCCCAGTGGCACAAGCGTGTGACTGTAAACGACTGGTTGTGGGTTCGATTCCCACTCGAGGAGTGGAAATATTTAATATTTCCATTTTCTTCGCTCTGGTGCCGAGGTATAGCGCGGCGTTAAGTTCCACCACTTAACACGCAATGCCTCCGAATTCCCCCGAAAGTGGGAAACGGAGTGTCTTAACACTAGGTTCCCTCTGCCTACCCTGATATAGAATGAAAAAAAAGAAAAAAAAATACTTCAATAGGAAATTAAGCAACTCAGTGTTGAATTTCGCCTCTCAAGATAAAATTTTGTTTCCAGGCAGAAAATGGAGTATCAGAACACTAGATTCTTTTTGACTAAACTGTAATTCCAAAAAAATTATGACACTGCTTTGTTTTTTAAGCAAAGTAATGTTTGTTCATAAAATTCATATGCCATGAAATTTATATACATGACCATAAAAATATTTGAAGATATTTATATATGGGTATTGATAAAAAGTTAAACATAAGTGACAAAAGCCTTCAAAACTTTTATGACTTCCCTTATAAGAACATAGAATGGCAAAGGCTTAAATTTAAAGTCCAAAGTTGACTCTTCTAATGTAATTTTTATTATGGTCATACCATCTATATGGCATTTTTTAAGGCATCATAATTTTTAAGATATCTAAGAAGTGTCATTAACAATTATAACCCCCTAGTATGGACATGGAATAAAGCAATAAAAATGAGAATACTACAAGCTTTTTATTGGTGTAAGTAATCCATATCAATTAAGCAAGGTTAAGTTAAACATTTTTAAATAACATTAAAAAATGTATCTTACTAGGTACTTCATAGAGAAATTACTCACACCAACTAAACCAAACTCTTGGGACTCGAGCCAATGTCTCTTGCAACAAACAGTCTATATGCTCTAACCACTATGCCATTTGAGGTTGCATAAAATAAGTTAAGTTACTGTAATTTCTTTTAATTTAACTGAATGTATATCTTACATACAGGGCAGGCAAAGGGGATTTAGGGCTAGGACACTCCATTTTCACTTTTAGATTCACTTTATTGATACAGCCTAGCATTGCCTGTTTAATAGCTAAATACAGCCTAAACACTGTCATGCTGAAGAGGGAGTAGGGAGTACATATAATTTAAGTATAATCATTTTTCAAAGTGATAATTGAACTCATAACTATTATATTGGGCCCCCTTTCCCATAATAAATGAGTAATAAAAAATATTATTAGGAGTATTTTTTAAAAGTACTCAATGCAATATCATATAGTAAATAGAGTTTATATTATTTATATATTTATATAACCATTTTAATAATAAAAAATATGATTCACAAGTGCACATCCAAAATTACCAACATTTTTCTTCCAGCCAACCTTGCTTCAATATGAAATAAGCAATATATGTAAATATAGTTTCTAAATAAGTATATTATATATTATTATGACACTCTGTTCCCCACTTTCCGAGGAACGGAGTGTCTAACACTAGGTTTCCACTGCCTACCCTGCTGTGTGTGGGATACATTGTGAAGATACAAAAAATATATTATTATGTAAAGACTTAAATATTTTTTATGCCATACATTTTCCTGTTTTTCTATATACAGCAAAGTAAAATGCTTTGGAATGAAAATTTAGTAGTAAATAATAAATTTCTCAACCAAATTTCAATTGTTTAAAAAAGATAATTGTTTAATAAAAAATATAATAATCATAAATTATTATATATAAAAGTTTAAAATCACAAACAATGCATAATCTAGTAATAATGCATAAAACATAGTCTTAAATTAATTGAATTATAATTATTAGGCAATATTGCAAGAGCCACTTTCTTGATGACTGTGATGTACTTTCTAAAAATACATTTTTAGCTTAAAGAGAAGTCTCGCATTTAAAAAATCAATATCTTGCTGACAACGTATCAGATGTGAACAATATTTAACGATATAATCATGTTGATGTATGAATTAGGTCACAAAATTTCATTGCAATTACTACGAAAATTATATCTGTAATACAATTTTACACAACTGAATACGCTATAAAGCAAATACCTACTGCCTTTATTCTTAGTAAAAAAGGGCGTTTTATACTCACATCGCGAAATTGTACAAGCCCCAGTTCTCCAAGTTCAGATACGCATGCATAAGCTGCTTCACTCTGAAGAAAAAGTTGACACAAAGTCATTTCCTCACTCCGAAACAGGGACCCCATTTTTCTATTTTTTTTTCACT
Organism: Dryas iulia moderata; assembly: GCA_019049465.1. Taxonomy (NCBI): domain Eukaryota; kingdom Metazoa; phylum Arthropoda; class Insecta; order Lepidoptera; family Nymphalidae; genus Dryas; species Dryas iulia. The sequence goes on along the minus strand of CM032424.1, from coordinate 15,195,354 downwards.
GTTCACAAAAAATATTAATGTATCTAATTTATCTAGGTCCGTCGCGACCGCATGCGAACGGACATCGGCGGCGACGATGCCGAAATAAATGGAAATCGATCAATATGATTATCAAGCGAGCAGAGACGAACTCGTCATCTGTGCGCAACGCGACATTTAATTTGGGATGTCATATACAAAAATTAAGCAGACAAGATATTTATTTATATCAAAATACGTTGAAATTAAATATTTTATTCAATTTATGCTATTAAATTGTTATTTTTTTATTAAATATATATAAAGATTTTTTTTTAAATGTTGAATTGTGATAAAATAGTGATTAGCAAAACCACAACGCGACGACCATTTACGAAGCATGTTGTAAAATATGTCTTGGAATAATTTAAAGTACAAAAATGTTAAACTTATAAATACAATAATACACTTAAATGTTATACCTTAAAATATAATGTACATTGCTTAAAATTTTCATTTAAAGCAAATAATTAAATGAATAGTTTATTATACGCCTAAATTAGGGACAACATATTTTGACATGTAACTTTTATTCTTATCTCTTTCTTTTCCATCCATTTATAATATATTTGTCTCTCATAAAGTTAGTATAAAAAATATTTTTAAATAAATAGCTAAGACTGTTGTCATTTGTGTGGGAGTAAAGATAGAAGAATTGAGGTTGTAGATTACATTTACAGATCCCGGAGGAAATTAAAAATAATGTATTAATTTTAGACCGTCATGAGATTGAGCGGCCGATGAAATATATATTATAATGGTATATTATATATCTTACTTCAAAATAGAGAGAAAACTTCTTAGCAAGCTCTTATTACAAATTAAATTTTATTTAATTTCAGGCTTTTCTAGGAGCTCAATTGGTTATTACACTGGTTATGGTATCAGTGATTCAAAAATTTGGCAATTATTCATTTGCGAGATGGCTTCTGTGTTCTCAAGGCTTATACCGGTATTTATATCCAGATAACAGCGAACTAAGAACTTTGGCGGGAGTACCAAAGGATAAACCAAAAGGAAGGAAAGGCGGTAAAAGTGAATCAAATGGGAAACCTGAAACATTTCATGTTCCGCGAAGTTTAGATATTCAATTGGAAACAGCTCCAGTAACTCCTTTAGATGTTGTTCATTTAAGATATTATACAGAATACATTTGGATAGTTGATTTTGCACTATTTGCAGCTGTTGTTTATATTTTGTCTGAGGTATAAACATTATATATTTATTCTTGACTATTACATATATATGTTATAGTAGTCCTAATGATTGACTTTAATTAGTAGTATTATGATAATTGACTTACTTACCAGTTATTGGGGTTAAGATAAAACCTAATATTCTTTTTTAGATTTACACATCAATATTTCCACTAAAAGATGAATTCAACCTGAGTATGGTATGGTGTATGCTAGTCCAGTTCTTTACATTGTATCCTTTTTAATATTTAAGTTTTTACTTCAAATTTCATTGACTGGAATTGTGAATTTCATGTAAAAATTGAATTGTGAGTATTTGCAATGTATGTAAATTTATTGCTTAAGAATTGTGTTGTCTTGCTATTAATAAAAAAGATTTGGTGAGAACCAGATTATAGATTAACACTTAATTAAATTAATAAGAGGTCATTGTGGTGTAGTGTGTCAATATCTCACAATATGCACTATGGTTGTGGGTTTGATTTCCACTACTAATTAAAATATTTTCATTTCTATTCTGCTGGTTCGTTGATTTGTGACACTTAACATGCAACAATTAAGATTCAGGTAAGAGATTCAGAAAAGTGGAAAATGGAGTGCCTTACCCTTTATTTTCTTTACCTACTCTGTTATTTGGGAAAAGTGTGAAGCTAAAAAAAGGCAAATAAGTTGACAATATATAATCCTTAATATTTTCTCAGTAAAATACTGTTATCTCTAACAAAGCAATATTTCACAAGTGAAGAATCTATGGGAGAAAGATCAACATGCATAGTGGCATTCTGTGTGTTTTTACTTATAGCAATGATAATATTGATAGTGGATGAGAAGAATTTAGAAGTTGGTGTAGATCCAGCATATGATAGCTTTTACGACAATGCCTCAAAATTTCTAGAAAACCAGGGATTGACTTCTGTGTAAGTATGCATTGTTGTTGAAGATGTGTATTTTTCATGATAAAGGTAACATCTAATAAAATTTTGAGTAAAAGTTAGTTATAAAAATTTTGAATATTAAATCCCATCACCCATACCATTGTCACATTTTGTGGCTACAGATTCTAGGCACTGAAGCTTATGTTATTGTTTACGTGATTTAAATTTGTCAATAAGAATATGATGGCATAGGTTAGTCATAACAATACTGCTGAGTTCTAAAAATAAAGATATGTAGTATTTGCTCTTATATGTGTAACTGCTCTTCACTGTTTTGTATGTACAATGAAAATAGAGTATATTTAATATTTTATTATAAGAATACTGTAATATATCATATTTTGCAATATTTTTTAATTATATGAATATTATAATATTGTTCCTAATTTGCATAACATTAATACTCTCACCTTTTTGCATTTTCAGAGGGCCAGCTTCTAAATTAGTATTGAAATTTGCTTTAGCTGTGTGGGCGGCCATTATAGGGACACTATTCACATTTCCTGGACTGAGAGTAGCTAGGATGCACTGGGACTCACTGAAGTAAAAGATTTTATTTTATAAATATTATTTTTACATATAACTGTTTTTTAATATTTAAAATTGATTCTTTATATAGATATTTAGTGTAATGTATTGGTGGAATTTTAGATTTTATTCAACCTTCCGACCAACATGCAATGTATCAAATTCAGGCAGCAAATTGAGTAGGTTTTCTGTGTCTGCCTAATACTATGCAATATCTATTTAAGCAGAAATTCAGAATGTTTTAAATAAATGAGTGAATATTTACGAATAAAAATAACTTGTAATAAGCCTTTTCAGAGCCTTTGTTAGATTGCATAGCTTAGCAATCAGTGGTCTTGGATGGTATCCAAGAGATGCAGGTTCGAAATCTGCTACATGCAAATTTTTTATATGTTTTCTAAAAATGTCTTTACATTGTTTATTTTATATGATAATAAAAGGTTCCATACCTTATCTAATCATATTTTTAGATCCAAAATGTGTAAATAACTTTTTTTTTTAATAATTTCAGATACTACACGGAAAATCCAGTCAAAGTTTTATTATTGAACATTAATTTTGCTTTGCCGTTTGTGCTAGTTCTGTTGTGGATACAACCAGTCACTAAGAACTACTTGGCCGTCAGAGTGTTCAGTGGAATGGAGAAGCCTCTGTAAGTGTGATCCTTTTTATTTTTTACCAGTAAATTTTAGTAGATATATAAACAAATACACAATTTAAAATTTGTAAAGTTTATCCTAAAGGGGTAAGAATGCAAGGATGAAAGTTTGTATAAGCTGTTGTCAGTATAAAGCTTACAGCTTGAAAATAAAAATATAGAAGTAATTGAAATACAGAGAATTATGAAGTCATTACGAAATGTTAAACTAATATTAACGCACATATAAAGGCGTCGCTAAACCAACTCTTAGGAAGTGATTGGTGGTAAGAGGCGGAGAGCGTAGAGCGGGGAAGCGGTGTGTACCTGTGTAATACTCAGCCACTCCGCACTCGTCAACTTTCGCGTCACGTTTTGTACATATTACATTTTCAAAATAAATATTAAATATTGAATTTAAAGAAATATTAAATAATATCGTAGAGCAATGTGATGGCTTTACGGACAGGTTATAAGTTTCATCCCTACACGGCGGAAACGATTATATTTCAATTATTTTTATATCTCCACTTTGTTAAGACAAACCGTGGTGTTGAGTACTCGACAGGTAATATTTTAATTTCGAGTGTTTTAACACTAGGTTCTCTCTGTCAAAGTGTGAAGAATTTTTTTTACAATATATAATATTACAAAACAATTGTTATTTTTATATTCTACCTTAAACTTTAATATTTCAGTATGACACCCCAAGCGTTCGACATTCTTCGTATAATTCTAGTAGTAGTAACAATAGTCCTTCGTATAGGACTAATGCCTGCTCAGTTACAAGCGTACTTGGATATGGCACAAAGAAGACTTGATGAGCAGAAGAAGGAGGCTGGCAGGATAACCAATATTGATTTGCAAAAAAAAGTAATTTACATATTTTTTTTAGTATGTTACATATTAAAAGTAGAGAAGATTGTTCTCCAAATATTTTTTGATTTAGAGAAGAAAATGACTGAATCAATAAATATTAATAAAATATGCTGCATTATATGTATGCATTGCTTGCAATTACACCTTTTATACATATAGTATGTATTGAAGGCCATTCTAGCGTGGTGAGACCAATGTCTGCTCTATTCTATTATGTGGGGAAAAAAAAATAAAGCTGCAAAACAGAATGGAAAGATGACTGAGCAACATTACTTACGCCCAATATCAATAATGGATTCTAATCCAAAAAGTACCTTAGATTTATCTAGCAATCAGTTCTTTGAGTAAAGTTAAGTCAGAAATATGTCAAGTTATTGCTAATAACCAATTAAGGGATTGCTTATTCAACCTTATTTATTTATCTTTATTAGTTTAACATATCGATGGTCCTTGAGTAAAGCGTCATAACTGCATTTTGCTCAAGTTAGAAGTAAAGCTGGAGAAACATTTAATTACAAACTTTAAATAAAATTAATAGCTTAAAGTGAGGTACAACCAACATGCAAATTGTTGTATATTTCTTAAAAACGCAGGCGTTGTTTTTAAAAATATATTAATTAGTATTTGCAGTATTCTTCTGTATAAACTTTACCCACATTAAATTGCTTATTATAACAATGGTATAGTCTTTCTTCACAAATTGATATATTTTATATTATATACTTTTTTGTTTCTCTACAGATAGCATCAGTGTTCTACTACCTCTGCGTAGTGGCCTTGCAGTATGTGTGTCCAATCTTCATGTGTCTATACTTCGCCCTTATGTATAAAACTTTGGGCGGGTACTCCTGGTCGTCCCTGCTCCAAGAGGAAACGGTCCCCGTGGCTGCTGAGGAAGTGCTCATCACATCGCAAGGCATGGAGCAGTTCCAAATGGCTTGGGAAAACTTGAAAATGGTATAAAATTTTAAAAATATGTGATACGTTTGTTGTGATGAATAGTTTATTTTCGATGCCTGTCGTGGCGCAAAGGCATGAGTGTGGCTGTAAACACGATTGTGGGTTCGATTCACACTCGAGAAGTGGAAATATTTAATATTAAAAAAAGCATTTTGAAAATGTATAAAAAATATATATTTAATATTTCCAGTTTTTGGTGGGGACCGGAGTGTCTTAACACTAGATTCCCTATGCCTGTGTACGGGATACAACGTGAAAGTTAAATAAAAAGAGTAAATTTAGTTGGATTGTTAACTCATTTGCTAAAAAAATAAATTTATTTTGAATTTATATATGTATGTATATTTCACTACCTTATCTTCGTTATTTTTGGGACTAGGACATAGTGCCCTATACCATTAAATAGATCCAAAAATCTACATCCAGGACATGGTCTTAAGTCAATTTACTGAAAAAATGGACATGGTGTCTTTTACCTCTGGGGTACAGATATATTTCTTGTATTGTCACAAAAACTGTAATGAATGTTAGCATAAATATAGCTGATAAACATAAGCAACTTTTTTTTCAGAAATCCACCCTAAATCCACCCAATATAACAAAACAGCTATAGTTGTGAAGGCCACTAGTTCAAAAATATTTAATAATTTCTTTCTTTTATTCCAGATATTCTCAGCAGAAGTGTACAGAGGAGTGTTTGGCTTCGCGACATGGTGGTGTTGCTTTGCGTGGTTCATCACAACCTCATTGGGCGTTATGTATCAGACTTACTTCAGAATCTCATGATTTCATGCTCAAATATCTAGTCTACAGTTTTATATTTATATAATGCATCCTTAAAATAAAAGTGACCTAACTAAGAATTAGTAATATATGAGAAATCAATAATTCTTATAGTTAAAGAGACCATAAGGGTAAAATGGTTGTTGAATAATATTCTCTTGAAGCTTTTCCTGTAGATTGATTGTGTCGACTGATAGCAATCTTTGATTATTTTATATACAAAAAAATCTAGATATAATATCTACGAAAATGTAGCCATAAATGTACGTTGTCTTACAACAGATAACTAAAAATAAACAACATAGTCACTTTATGATCGAGGAAAAATTACTTGTACCTATATTTAATCCTTAGATAATTGAAAAGAACGATATAAAAATTATTTTCAAAATGTTGGTGAAGTATATATTGTCATAAAATAGTCTATTTTAAATTTGGTTAAGCAAAAAATTATCGTAAAGGAAAAAAATGGTTGACTTTACTCAATTAAACTACAGAAAAAGATTAGAGAAGGGAAATTAATCAATATGTGTACAATTAAGATAGACTTTTCATTAATATGTTTGAGTTAGGTTGTTATTCTTTTAAGGGTGCTAGATTTATGCAGAATGATTTGATATATGTATATGTAATGGATTTGAATATTATGTAATATTTAATTATATATCTGTTATATTGATCTTAATGTTCATAATGTGTATAATATCTAACTATCTTTGAGAAATTCACTTTTTATAATTATTTTTTTATCCATGACTTCTATATTTTTTGCAAATTTTCAACAATGTTATTTTTAAATAATATAATGATTACTTCAGAGTACTTTAAGTTTTGCTTGTAAACCGTTATGTTTGTTTGACCTCCTTAATTTATTTATATAAATAAATGTGAATCTAAAAAGATGTATTTAAAAAAACTATAGTACGTCGTGACGCAATAATTGTAATCACGATTGGTTGTGGATTCGGTTCCCACTAGGAGAAAAGACCATGATTTAATTATTTTTATATCTTCTTACTTTTATACCTTCGCTCTGGTGAACAAGGCAAAGCCCGGCATTGTGTTCCGCTTATTTTCACTTATCATATCTCAAAATCGAGCGGAAAGTCATTACACCAGATTCTCTCTGGCCCTTCTATGCGGAGAAAAAGCGTAAAGCTGGAAAAGAGTATTGTTGACTATTATTTTAGAATGTAGTGTAGCAAGTACAAAAAGCATTTTTAGATTTGTTACCATGTTTGTTAAGTGTAAGTGGATTGTTTTCTTTATTTATTTAATTAATTTATAGTTTTTGAATAAATTTTATTGGGATTTTTTCAGTTTTACAATGTTGGCATAATGTTTTTTTGTAGTGTGAGCAATATTTTTTGTGTCTGTTTTAGCTCAAGATAAGTGCGAAAGTGTAATTTATTGTGTTGAAATGTTTTCTATTAAACGTTTTTTAAAATAGTTATGCGTAATTTATTTCATTCCTTGTACTATTTGGTGAAACCTCAGACCGCAAATTGTAGCATTTAAAAAATATAGAAATAAAAGTTGGTGCTTTCGGTGCAGATAACGAAAAAAAAACGATTTTACTAATTATAACGGAATACATTTTGTTTATATAACTTTTTTTTGTAATATATTGACTGTATAACATTATCTTTTTCCTTTTTTCGTAGTCAGGCAGAACCTTGTGCCACTTTCCACCTTTCTTCGCTTTCTGAACGAAATTAAAACATTGTATGGTAGAACTCCCTTTGTATAAGTAGACTGGAAAAATGAAAATAATTTAAGTTTAATTGCACAAACAATTACTGAGTGAAAATCGAACGCATAACTAATCGAACGCATTCATAAACCTTTACCCCAAACGCCACAGTGGTTTTCAACGATATTTATTTACGAAAAATATGATAAATTATTTTTGAACTACAGTTTGCTTAACTTATAGGACAATTAAATGTTTATTTAGATATAATATTGCAACAGAATACTACTTATTTTAAATACATTTTGTAATACTTTACCTACTAAACTGATATGACTCATTCCTTTCTCCAAAAATTAATTTACATGCTTTTTATAAGCTTATTTAGAAGATACAGAATACTGACGACATAGGCTTTCGGTCTTTCATTATAACCAGATAATTTGAAACTAAAATATGTTTATTTCATATTTCTTGTCTTTAAATTTGTAATACAAACGACTACATAAAATTAAAAGTGTAGATCAGAAGGTTATCTTTATAAGGTATATCTTTAAAGCAAAATCGAATTTCGTTAATTGTTTGATAGTATTATCTAATCAATCTAAGAAAATATTATATAAATAGATTTGAATTTTCTAGCGCACTGCGACTGCGTATCACTGCAGTTTTAAGTATTGATTTTTTGTAACGGCTTTACGTTTACGTTATATAGTCTGCATTCAGTAATGTCCATTGCAATTTATAGTGCTGCCTATTTATCTTTTATCAATATCGACAAATCGTTAGTCAGTATTTTATTTATTTATTATTTCAAAATCTCGATCTTAAAAATATCCATAAAAGTTAAAGGAAACACTTGAATGATTATTCATAATAACAAGTTCATGACCATGAAGGTTAAGTGTCAAATCATGTAATAGTTATACTTTTTAAGTTTTTGTCTCACGATGTCTACACAGACATCGTATTGGAAAGCTTAGAAAAAAAATAGTAAGAATTTTGTCTCGAAATATACAAACAGTTTTTAAAAATAATATAATCTTAAAAATAGGATATTTCTACATTTTTGTACAGTATGTTACTTGTAAAATAATGTTAATGGGTTTTGTTCCGATGATAATAACCGTATAAATTTCAGTTAAATTTGCTAGGAGTAAACTGAGATGTTTAATATAAAATTTGAAAAGATTTATAAACGAGTAGAATTGATAAAAGGTAGTGGTAGCAGATCGCTTAATTCTTTTCGTATTTTGAAATGAAACTATTTTTAACCGGATTAATTGCGTACATTTTTGGTATTCGAAAATACATTTTTAGAAACCCGTGGTCACAGGTACACGGATGTATTTTTGAATACCAAAAATATACGCCGATAATTCGGTTAAAAATAGTTTCATTTCAAAATGTGTACTAATCGCGAAAAAAATATACCTTTTCAAATTTCCAATATAAAACAATAAATAATAATAACGTAATAATAAACATAAAAATACAAACAAAGAAGTTACAAAAATATGTGTATGATGTATGAATCAGTTTCAAATTATATTTATGAACAGACAAAATAGGATATTTCTTTAAAAATCATAATTGAAAAAATATAATTTAACAATAATATACAAGTAGCATCGATAAAATCACAACTCTAAAAATTGATACAACTGTCCCTCATCCAAGATGGTCGTTCTGGAGTAAAAATTTCAACCAATCACGAACGACCGCGCCAAATTCGCTTCAATCTTATTGGTCCACGGCGAGGAATGTTCCAGAAACGTCGAGTGACGTCGGGTGATTACGCGCCCACATATAAAGTACTGGTACCGCGTCATGCGCCATCTTATTTCGTGAAAAGAGGCCGACAATCGCGCACCTTTGCTGAGTGAATCTACTATTTAAGTCTTCAAAGTTAAAGCTAAGTTACAAATGTGAGTATTATATTATTTATTTGATTATCTTTCAACTTATTTCACTTATTAAAGGTAAATCTTTGCTGAAATCCTATTTTTTCGATAATTTTGACGCAGTAGTCATAATTAGGGAAGTTCCTTGAAACTATCTTTCCGTGATTAGTCATCGTTTTTCTAGTAAGTTGTTAATCTGGAGGAATTTGATAGTTTAGTAGAAATTTTGTTATTCATATTTAACTGAAATAACGTCCTAACGTGCTATTGACCGGGTTCTTTGCCCTTCCTGCCCATATCCATTTACACGTGGTGACGCCCTTTCGTATTTTACAATTTACGTTAAGTTAGATGTTATAGAATCCTTTATACATAATTTCTGAATTAACAATGCACATGCATTGTTCTTCGCTAACGTTCCAGAAGGTTCATCGATTATATGCTTTCATAGTGCTATGGCCGCCATGCGCTTAGCGCGTGATTTCGTGATTAGTTTGTTTCCAATACTTACAGTATAAATAAAACCGGTGTGTACTTTAATCAATAGAAACCGATATTGATTTTCTATTATTCTTAAATTACTAAATGTAGTGTTTTAAAAGGTACAGCAAAAGCTTAGTTTTTTACATAACCACGTGCTATATAAAACTTATATACATTATCTACAATATAGATAACCTTATACTGATAATGATTTAATTAATTTTACAGATGGCAAAAGCACCCGCAGTAGGTATCGATTTGGGTACCACGTACTCTTGCGTGGGCGTGTTCCAGCATGGCAAGGTGGAAATTATCGCCAACGACCAGGGTAACAGGACTACGCCCTCGTATGTGGCGTTCACCGACACTGAGCGTCTCATCGGAGACGCCGCCAAGAACCAAGTGGCGATGAACCCCAACAACACTATTTTTGGTGAGTTTTATATTAAAATGCCGCAAAAGCGTGGAAAAATAGATTATTTATTAATTATTAAGGATAAATGATGAAGGCATTAGAATTTCAATAGAATTTCTCGATTAATAGTTACGTAATAATTCTACATCCTAATGAGTGGTTAGGATTGTGAGGATAAAGAAATAATTGTTCTTGATAAACGAATGTTTTTTTAATTACGTGACTAAATAAATTATTGATTTTTTTGCTAAGTAGGTTAGTTCCTTTGTTCCGTAGCTTATATATATTAGTAAGGCAAAGCTTATTGATATTCAAGTACTTGAGATGTAGATAGCTGGTTATATTTGTTTAAGAAATTCAATTTGATTTGTTGTTTATATTATTGGTCTATCAGTAAGTCAGTATGACTAATATAACTTCCTGTTTTAACATCTGTTAATCATATGGTGGTAACATTTAAATAAATGATGTAATGTTTTATATTATGAGCAAAATATACGAGAAACAAAATGTATTTATAAGCCATTTTGTACTTGACAATGTGAGGTCTAGGTCATGTGTAATAAACCAGTTAGCAATACATGAAGGTGATGTTGCAGTTTTGGATTTTAACGTTTTACGTTTCTATTTGATATTTTATTAAATAAGTGGATTTAAGTTTAATATAACAATGTATTTGCAGTTTCTTTTCAATTATATGTTACTACGAAACTTTTAACTTGCGTAACTACATAAATTTCTATTTTGCGAACATAAATTCGTATTAAATCTCATCTTGCGACTTAATACATATTATAGATTTTTTATGATGATATCCCAATATACTAGACTAGAGTCTCTGAACATTGTGAATGAGATACTTAATCTGAGAATTAAATTTCGATGCAAACGAGCATCGTGCAATAAACATTTTAGTTCAACAAACATTGTTTGTTTGTTACAGATGCTAAGCGACTTATTGGTCGTAAATTCGAGGATGCCACTGTACAAGCTGATATGAAGCACTGGCCCTTCGAAGTGGTCAGTGATGGAGGCAAACCAAAGATTAAGGTAGCATACAAAGGCGAAGACAAAACCTTCTTCCCAGAAGAAGTAAGCTCAATGGTGCTTACAAAGATGAAGGAAACAGCTGAGGCGTACCTCGGCAAAACAGTGCAGAATGCAGTCATCACGGTTCCAGCATACTTCAACGACTCACAAAGACAGGCCACAAAAGATGCGGGTACCATCTCTGGTCTGAATGTTCTCCGAATCATCAACGAACCGACTGCTGCTGCGATTGCTTACGGTCTTGACAAGAAGGGCACTGGAGAACGTAACGTCCTTATTTTCGATCTTGGCGGTGGTACCTTCGACGTGTCCATCCTAACCATCGAAGACGGTATCTTCGAAGTGAAGTCCACCGCCGGAGACACTCACTTGGGAGGTGAAGATTTCGACAACCGCATGGTCAACCACTTCGTACAGGAGTTCAAGAGGAAATACAAGAAAGACCTCACCACAAACAAGAGGGCCCTCCGTAGGCTGAGAACCGCCTGCGAGAGGGCGAAGAGGACTCTGTCTTCTTCCACCCAGGCCAGCATCGAAATCGACTCCCTGTTCGAGGGCATCGACTTCTACACGTCCATCACCAGGGCACGCTTCGAGGAGCTGAACGCCGATCTGTTCAGGAGCACCATGGAGCCCGTGGAGAAGTCTCTGCGCGACGCCAAGATGGACAAGTCTCAGATCCACGACATCGTGCTCGTCGGAGGCTCCACCCGTATCCCTAAGGTGCAGAAGCTCCTCCAGGACTTCTTCAACGGCAAGGAGCTGAACAAGTCTATCAACCCCGACGAGGCGGTGGCGTACGGCGCGGCGGTGCAGGCCGCCATCCTGCACGGCGACAAGTCGGAGGAGGTGCAGGACCTGCTGCTGCTCGACGTGACGCCGCTGTCGCTCGGTATCGAGACGGCGGGCGGCGTGATGACCACGCTCATCAAGCGCAACACCACCATCCCCACGAAGCAGACGCAGACTTTCACGACGTACTCTGACAACCAGCCCGGAGTACTCATCCAGGTGTACGAGGGCGAGCGCGCCATGACCAAGGACAACAACCTGCTCGGCAAGTTCGAGCTCACGGGCATCCCGCCGGCGCCGCGCGGCGTGCCGCAGATCGAGGTCACCTTCGACATCGACGCGAACGGCATCCTCAACGTGTCCGCCGTCGAGAAGAGCACCAACAAGGAGAACAAGATCACCATCACCAACGACAAGGGCCGCCTCTCCAAGGAGGAGATCGAGCGCATGGTCAACGAGGCCGAGAAGTACCGCAACGAGGACGAGAAGCAGAAGGAGACCATCCAGGCGAAGAACGCGCTCGAGTCGTACTGCTTCAACATGAAGTCCACCATGGAGGACGAGAAGCTCAAGGAGAAGATCTCGGACGCCGACAAGCAGACCATCCTCGACAAGTGCAACGACACCATCAAGTGGCTGGACTCCAACCAGCTCGCCGACAAGGAGGAGTACGAGCACAAGCAGAAGGAGCTGGAGGGCGTCTGCAACCCCATCATCACGAAGATGTACCAGGGCGCGGGCGGCGCGCCCGGCGGCATGCCCGGCATGCCCGGCTTCCCGGGCGGCGCGCCGGGCGCGGGCGGGGCCGCCCCCGGGGCGGGCGCGGGGGCGGGCGCCGGCGCCGGGCCCACCATCGAGGAGGTCGACTAAACCAAACATTCCACTGCTAACGCGACATCTTCTCATGGTTCTCAAATTCTGAATTGCAAATTAAACAAATTGTAACTCTATTGTCTTGTTTTATTTATTTTAATCTAATGATACTTTAAATATAAAAATAAGAATTGTACTTACTATTAATAAGTTGCGTTATTCATTTTCATAACATCCATAAGATGGACTTTGATCACGAGCTTGATAAATTTTCACCTCTTAAACGTTAGTCATCAAATGACAATTTATTTATTCGATCCTATAAAAGAACAATTTTATTTATGAAAATTTTGTAATTGATGTTTGAAACTTCCTTTTTTTTTTTTTTTATTTTTATGCACCTACTTGCCTAGAGGATGAACGAGGTTAGACATTTTCAGATAACCATAAATTTTAAGATAACCATAAATTTTAAGATCCTGCCGTAGATAGTACTGTATTTTATAGTAGTTTCTGATGGGTCAATCGCCTAGCGAATTAACGATAATCTGCAGGATTACTATTAAAAGCAATGTGGTACATTAATTTCTTATACATATGCTACATATTTATATTTGTAATCATTTGGTACTTTTAAAAATATGATTGCTGCATGTAAAATTTACGTGGGCTTCAGGGTAGGGTTACTGACTTGTTGCCAGGAAGTTGATTTACGCTTTCTTGAGTTTTTAAAAAGATTTTGTTCGTAATCTCTATAATGAAATTAAAAATCTTTCCAAATATTATTTAATATGTCGTTTGTACTTGTAAGTCAGACACGTTTCAACTACGTGGTAATTATGATTCGTTACATTTTTTATGATTCTAATAGTAAATGTTTAGTCTACTATCAAATTTAATTTTAAATCCAGCTGTCTCTATTTCTGTATAGACGTATAAAATCTATAAATAACGAGAAGTTCGTCTGCCGTATATTAAGTTTGAATATTTTGAGACGACTTCGCAATGACGAAGGTGGGAACTAACGAACGGAAACTAACACTTCCCATTAAAATATATCTCAAATCAAACTCCGAACCGCGTTACAAAAATAAAATAATATTAGATTTGAAAGAAGAATATTTATATCTTTTTCTTCGTTCTGGTGTCGAGTGACTTAATCACTTAACACGCTATACTTCTAGAATTCGGTGTGGGAACTGGGGGAACGGAGTGTCTTTAACATTAGGTTCCCTTTGCCTATTCTGCTGTGTGCGGGATACGCGTGAAGTGAATTTAATCTTAAAATTATGGAAACAGACTTAACTCGGCTAAAGATGTTTGAGTTAGAATTACAATCCGTTACATTGGTACACCCCAGAATTGGGGCCATTCTATGTGACTGTTAAGCGAATGGTTGTAGGTTTGATTCCCACTTGAGGAGTATATAGAGGATATTTAATATTTTCATTTTTTTCGCTCTAGTGTCCAGGCAAAACGCGGTGTTAAGTTCCGCCACCTTAACACGCGATATTTCAAATTACGGCGGGAAGTGGGGAACAGAGTCTTAACACTAAGTTCCCTCTACCTTGCAGTGTGTGTCATACAGCGTGAAGCTAAATGATACACTCCCTTGGAGAACTTATTAAATGGTAGGGGCTTTGGCGTTTCAGGTAGCAATTATTTTCTAGCCAATAATTATTTCTATCATAAAATGAAGAACATTTTAGAATTGTATTTAAACCCATATTCGTCACCTGTATAATAATTAAACTTTTTTTATGAACTAGATAGATAATGCCTGACAAACAAGTAGAGCTAAGTCCCGTAACCCCGGACGGCTCCTAAAGCCGGACAGGATATGTATTATGGTGGAGAATCGCCCTCAATTGTCACTTGTATTATAATGAGAGAGTTAAATTTAAGTGAAATATGAGGCGAAGCATGCCTGCCTGCTATGACTTATTTATTTGTAAAACTATTGTTCTGGGCCAGTGATTCTCAACGTTTTTCTTTGTTGCAGCACATATCTATCGATTTCAACATTTAGCAGCACAAAGAAAAAGATTTTAAATGATATAATTTAATAATATTAACGTTATTATATATTTGCAAAATTTGACGGCACACTTATGAAATTTGGCGGCACACTAAAGTGCCGCGGCACAGTGGTTGCGGACCACTGTTCTAGGCACTATTTTGCTGTCTGTAAATAGTACAATAAGTATGATATCCTGCTAATAATGGTGAATTATTATTGTTTTGTAACAAGACTATTATAACGTATTCGTTTTATTGTGATTAAGTCTGCCTAATGTGAGTGAGAACACTTTTGGAATGGATCTAAAGATCCGTAAGACCGGACACTCAAAATCCTTTAGTACTGGTCAATGTTATTGTGATTTCTTTACTTGTAGTACTAATATTATTTGTAATTTTCTTATAGATATGCAAGCCCATATCAAAATGCAAATATAACAGCAATAATGAGAATTTAAAAATAAATATTCATTCCGCTAAATTTGGTGTTATAGTAGCTACGCTTTAAATTATGGTTTTGTGATTTAATAAAAAGTTTAATAAACAGTAAATGTGATTTCTTTGTAGGTTGTTGATTTTTACTATTCTATTTGACTAAGTTTATCCTAAATACGTATCTGAAGTTAACTTTAAGTAAAGGGGTAAAACTCATTTTGTTTGGAATTGGACACAATATAAAGCAAACTTTTCAAAGACGTTGTCTTTACTATATGAGTTGTTCCATCGATTTTATTACTTTTATAGTAATTTTTGAAACTTATAATATATCTATGATACTTAATTATATAAATGAGAGTTCTTAAAAGTAATAAACAAGTGACTTTGTTTAATTTTAATTATTCCTTAAGTGTCCGATACTCGGGGAACTTAAACGTGTAGGAACACGTTTATATAGTTGACCTCCATTACGGCGCAGTATTACAACGCCTGACTAATGGTTAGAGGTTCGGTTCCCACTCGAGGAAATGATTATAAGTAACATAAAAATAGATTTTTTAAAAGATGAAAAGAGTAAAAATTGATGTAAATAAAAATACATCTATAGTACATTTTTACATTACCGTGCTCTCTGAGGCAAGGGGATTATAAAAATATTGCATTATCCGAATACTGCATATCAGATGCAAATTCTTAAACAAAGCAGTCTAGAAAAATTGACTAAAATAGCAAAGTTTTCTTACAAAGATTGATTGATATAGGTACACATGTGTGTTCATAGATTAAGCTACGCCAGAAAAGCTGATATAAACGTGTTCGTGACTGATAACTGTTTATCGCGTGAAACAATCAGTGAGACGTTTTGAAATAATCTAACTTGCGTCACAGAAAACAAAATTAGCAAATTATTGATGACAATGACGCATCATTTTCTTAATACGGGAAGTAAACACTTTAATTTTCTTTTACAGAGTTAAGATATATGTAGAGAACAAATGTTGAAAGTATTTTTTTTTGTTGTATAACGGAGGCAAATGAACAGAAGGACCAGGTGGTCCTTCTGTTCATTATGGTAAGTTACCTTTGCCTATGGATCCGATGACGATCAACGACGACGATCCACAACGTCAGAGGAGTTTTGGATGCGTTGCCGAACTTAGGGATGAAGGAGAGAAGGAGGGAGGAAGGATGGGGATCGTGGGAATAGGGAGAGAGATGGCTTGCATGCCATCGAACAGGAGCACATCAGATATTTGGAAAGCAGATAGTGGTCGCGAGCCAGTCGGTGAACGAATCTCCTACCACCAAGCTACTGGGATTTTACAGGACGCTTTCCAGTTGCGGGATGGAATTGTATTGTTAACCCGCTCCTCCCCATGGGTACTTAGCCCGTCCCCCACGGGTATAAGTTAAAACATTTATTCACACTTAAAAAAAACATGTTAATCTGATTGTGCTAAATTAAACTATTAGTTACTTATAACTGTATACAAAAATACGAGTACTTGTACTAAAAAGATACTTTTATATGTCAAGCAGGGCCAGTCTTACTAAATAGGAAAGTCCGAGTAACAAAAAGACAGTTTCATGTACAAATAACATTTATTTGGTTTCATTATTTTGAACATAACACTTTGGCTCACGTAACAGCTAAATAATATATAATCCATAACAAAATTTGTACAAAGGCAAACCATACACTAACTTTACACTTTGTAAATTAAAACGATTTAACTTTTATACCTTATCATGGTTATAGTTAGTTTCCTACTAGCTCCTTGAGGTAAGAAGCTTAGCTGAATAATTCTGCTTTCACAATTTAAAATATTTATATATCTTTTGAGTTTAACGCTTTCCCAGTATAACAGGATAGACAGAGAGAATGTAGTGTTGAAACATTTCGTATTTCAGCCGGTTCCCGAATTCGTGACATTCCGCGTTGAGTAGCGTAGTCTTACTAGAGCGGACATATAAAGACGATTTTCAAAATAGTAATTCTCACGAATGGGGATTAAACCCACAATCAATCGCGTTTATCAGACGTTTTCTCATTGCACCGAGATAACCTGAATAGTCATCATCATTTCATTCTATCATTATCTTCAATATTTCACCTATTCGTATAAATATGCAGGATGAATACCTTATATATAAAGCGCAGCGTTAAGTTCCGCCACTTAACACGCAATGCCTCCGAATTTGGCGGAAAGTGGGAAACGGAGAGTCTCAACACTACCTTTGCGTACCGTGCTGTGTGATACAGCCGTGATACAGCGTGAGGTTAAAAAAGAAGAATTCCTTATGCTTATATTATAAAGCGCGGCGTTAAGTTCCGCCACTTAACACGCAAAGCCTCTGAATTCGGCGGAAAGTGGGGAACGGAGTGTCTTAACACTAGGTTCCCTCTGCCTACCCTGCTGTGTGCGGGATATAGCGTGAAGCTATATATTTTTAATTCCTTATGTTTTTGATTTTCCACCTACAGATAATGTACATTGTTGATGAATTTCGCTGTAAGCGAATTGTATACTTGTTTAACCAGATCGAACAACACGCTGTATTAAATGTAAACATTTCCTTTAGTAAAATGTAAACTTAAAACATTATGTGGTTTCAAATCAGATATTAATAAACAATATAAAAATGTCATTTCTCTTACGCATATAGTTATAGCTATGCTCTCATCTATGTACTTATAGAGAGTACTTTGAAATTGGGTTTCAAAGCTACCGCACTTTATTATAACGATGGCAGAATTCATTCGTGAATGTTAAATTTTCATCAAAATATTTTCAAAGAAGCTGTGTTTTTTTTTCAATTACTGACTAAACAATTCATAGAATTGGTTGTCTTTTTTAGCCTTACGCTGTATCCCGCGCACAGTAGGGTAGGCAGAGGGAACCTAATGTTAAGACACTCCGTTCCCCACTTTCCGCCAAATTCGAAGACATTGCGTGTTAATTGGCAAAACTTAACGCCGCGGTTTGACCTCGACACCAGAGCGAAAAAAATGGAAATATTAAATATTTCCAGTCCTCGAGTTGGAATCGAACCCACAACTAGTCGTTTATAGTTACACGCTAGTGCCACTGAGCCACGACTGACCCCTAGTTAGTTGTTAAGTTTTAATTTATTTAAAGCACCTTTACTACCACATCTACTTCAGTAAAAACTCTGATTTTCTTTCTGTTACCATATGTGTCAGCTAAGCTTATCGTCTTACCTTGATTTTAATACCTCTAACTATACCCATGAATTCGCTTTAAGATCAGTCGGTTATATACAAAATATGACAATATACATACATATTTCTCACACATTCATAATCCAAAAGAACCGACCAAACTTAAGCTTTAAAGGTTAACACACAAACAAATATAACGTATCTAATACTAATATAACGTCGTTTAACAAATGTCGTTCTTATCATTTACTCAATACAGTATCCGAGCTAAGACTATCGGCAAAGCTTCTCTCTAGAAGCTTTAAGCACTTCCGTTTTCTATAATTTCACATTATTTAACTAATTTTATCGGCTGTTAACATTTTAAATATTTACATGGTCATCATCTGTATCACATGTAATGGGGTATTTGACTAACCGTCTAATAAACTTCGAAAATAAGACAAATTAACAAATGTATATAAAAATAATAATTTTTATACTTATCCACAGCGCGTCGTCTCTTTATATATAATTATCATATCACATCCGCGATATAGTCATTTCCGAACAATGCAAAGTCTAGGTTTAACATTTACCTAAGTATTCATAATTCCATTTATTAAAATTTTAATTTAAAAATATATTCGTTATTCGTCAAATACCCGTTCAAAATTCAATTTGGTTAACTCTACAACAAGTGGCTTCTTTATTTGTTCTATCTATACTTAAAACCTGTCTATTAACTATTACGGACATTCAGAAATCTTAATCTATTTCAATGTGTTCTAAAATCGCACCAAAAAGTAAATCAAAATGTATATTAAATTCTATATTTCGATATGACGTTGCGGGGGTTTGATGAGAGAATAGGTTTGTGCTGGTCATAGGCGTAACTAGAATTCGGAACTGAATGTAGACTTTGGGCAGACGAGTCTTTGCATTTGTATAACATTAATTATCCAAGTCGTTTCGTCGATAAAATTCAATTCCATTTAGAAGAAATTTTCATTATTTTATTAATTTCCTTAGTTAGTTCTATAAATTTTGCATTAGGAACTAAGAATATCATGTATTTGATAGAAAAACAATCAACAATTTCGAATTAGACTTACTTTAGAATGATTTAAACATTTTACCTTAGAATTTTTGTTAACAATGAAAAAATAACAAAACCTGATTATAACTTAGTATCAAACACCTATGCAGTTACCTTTATACTCGTATTATCAACTCAAGGCATACTTTTACCCTCTGCTAGAACATTACAAGGCATTTCTGAATCATGACAAAAATCGTTCATCCTTTTAGCCATTTTAGTTACGCATATGGTTGTCCTGTTATTGCCTCAACATCGCACGTTTCAAGTCTTCGTTCTCATTACGCGTATATGAGTCCTATAAGTCCTAAAACTCCTATTCCTACATCCAGGCGACGGCGGGCGCTCCGTCGGACGACAGGGAGTCGATCGACCTGATGGTGGTCGATCTCTGCTGTCAGTAAAGAGACGAGCTGGAACAAGGCCCGTCCACGCCTTGCAGCTGCTGGTCGGACGTCGTGACCAACTGGAATGTGTTTTAAACAGGTATATATGTTGTTAAGTTTGTGGTGGTTATGAAAATAATGGAGAGATCTAACGATGAGTTGCAATTAGTACAAACGTTACTCAGTGTAATTTACAAGTAGTTTAATAGTTCACTCGGAGAGCGCAAGACACTGTTCTCTACTTTCGGTTCCACGTCGAGCTTGGGAACTCAACACTGCGCTCTGATAATAACACAAATGGGGGAAATAAACATAATTTAAATGTAATTATTCCCCTAAGTGGGAATTGAACCCACAACCAATCTGATAGACGATGTTCTACTGCGTCACGATGACCTTCAATGTAACTCCACATGATACTGAATACAGTTACAACAATTGGGACGTGCTCAATTGCAAATGCTATAGTTTTGGTTCTAGATTAATTTCCATTGAGATAAATACAAATTAGTTATCTTGATAACACATCCAAACTTGTTCTTATAAAAACTAAATTTGTATACCCTTGTATTCAAAAAACCCACAATAATCTACAAACAAATATAATACATACTTCTCTAATTTCACACACAGCCGGCAGTAGCCCATCGGTGGAATTATTCGGTGAGCGAGGAGACGGCGTGGGTGCGTGCTTGGGCAGCTCCCTCCCGGCCGCCATCTTGTCGTGTAGTTGAGCGAGCCGCATGCTCATCTGCCTCCTCTCCTTCTGCTCCCTCTCCCTCTCCCACCGCTTCGCGCTATAACTCCTGATCGACGACGAGCTACTTTGCACCGAACTTAGACTTGGACGTCTTGAACCTATATTGAAATTTTGCATCATTTTTGTCGTCGATTTTTATATATTTATTTGGTCTGTGCAAAATTTAAATTGATGGTAATTACTGGAATTGAAATTATGGGTTTATACTGCAGTGTTTCAAGTAATTGGGAGATATTTAACGAAGCAATGTTATGTTAGTTATATATTAAACATATTATAGCTATATATACTTACAAGCGACAAACATGGAAGGCGGACATTCTGTGGTAAAATGTTGTTTTACAAAATGTACATAAAATAATACAATTATATAAATAATACATACATATAAAAATAGGCAATGTGTTTTTTTATAATAATAAATATACCTAAATACATAAATAAACTATGCTGCTGTAATGAACAGTGAGGAATTTAATATCAAATTTGAACAAGTAACAGAATATTGGAAAAATTTGCAAATTTTGGTAACAATACTAAATAACGATATATATTTTTTATAACACTACCTCATGTCAAACTGTAACAGTGTTTGTACCACGTGCTGACGAAGCATTTCCCATGCAACACACATGTGAAGACGGAAAGCGGAAGCGAATGCTCGGTGAAACTGAAGCCTTGGCTAACCTTAAGTCATTTTGTATGCCAATTTTTATATAGATGCCAATCGCAAAATGCGTTAGTAAAGCTTTAAGAAGCTTTAAGCTCAAATAAAATAACGCGACGCGACGCTTTGATTTTGACGACAATATATTTAACATGAATTTATATTAAAATTTTGTATAAAATCAAATTTTACTTGTATATTGATTATTTGTTTTGAGAATACTAAATGTGGTATGAGATTCTGAAGTGTTTTAAAGCATTTAGTGCTATCGTGATCAGATGTAGTGTTAGTTATTAGTATAAAGTAAGGCGATAGTTACAACTTATATGTAAAGGCTTACGCCACCTTCAGTTTCGTTGACATTACAAAAGCAGATAGACACAAGAAAGAAACAAGGACCATGGCCATCTTGCTCGCGCCACACGAAGAGCGTAATGCGTCTTGCGACTTGCACACCACTAATCAATTCAAACGAAAACCTGTCTTAATACTATATGGAAATACGAGTATATATATACTTAAAAAAAAGAAGTCCCGCTGAGTTTTTTGCGCCGGTTCTTCTCATGTCTGAGGCATTAAATTTAGTGAACCGGTAGTAAACTATTTGACGTTCAAAATATGAAGCTTGTAACTTCTTATTTTGAATAAAATTATTTGACTTTTACTTTATAAAATGGCAGGACATATCCAATTTTTCTATTTATGATATTGAAATGATATTTGTAAATTTGCATTTAAACTTGCATGAATAAGTAAATTACTGAATTAAAATATGCTTATAAGGCACTCAGAAACATATATATTTCACGCTGTAACTAGCATACAGGTTACAAACATGTCAATCTACGTATACGTCACAAATAATTTAGCCCAAATTGATAATTTTATTAGAACTCTTATCAATTAGCTAATGTATTTTATTGAATGATTTCTTTATTTATTTAATATAACTTGTCATTAACCTTAATCTGAAAATAAAATGAAATTATAAATTAGTATTTTTTTTTAAATGTAATTGAATTGATAAGAGATGGTGCAGTCGAAGACCGTCGCTCGTTGGCCGCTAACACCAAAACTTGACATCTAACGGACACGAGCGACGTGGAACATGCGACCCCACAGTGACACTCCACGAATACCTTTGATGTTATAAAAAATAACAATTAACAATATTAATGTATTAATAATAAATCTTCAATTCAATACTCCAAAACGAGCAGAAATGAAAGAAGTTAATTGTTAGTCTATTACCACTACTGAATACTAAATAAGAATAACTGAGATATTACTTTAACAACTTTAAAATACTTTTAAAATCAAATATAATCAGAATTATAAATCAAAAGTAATTAAGAATTATTCATTCATCAATACAAATACGTATACTAAACTAAATTTCGAAAAGAAATTAAATATCAAGGAATTCGTATCCAATACGAAATGGATTGACACGAAGTAACTTTCTATATACTTTTTTAAATTACTGTACTGTACGTCTCTCTTGACTATAAACAAATCAATTCGTTAAACAAGAAACGTTATCGAACAAATAATAAACAAATAACAAGTAGGCACTAGGCACTAGGTCAGTGATGGGCAAAGTACAGTCCGCGGGTCATCTCCGACCCTCGACAGCATTTCAGCCGGCCCGCGAGCTGCCTTATTGATTAGTATATACATAGCTCGCGATAAATATATTTGAGTGATAGTTACAAAAAAAAAAGATCAAAAATATTTTACTACTTAGTAGTATAGATCCAAAATATTTGACTAGTAGTTATAAAACAATGAGAGCCAATCCGTATTAAAATTTTGGCCTTACTTTACAAAATTGCTAAAATTTCCTACCCACATTAAAAATAAAGTTTGCCCACCATTGCACTAGGCAGTAAGTAGTGTCCAGGCACTAGTGGAGGTCGTTACGCCGTCACAGAGACGCAGACAACCGATACACAACCGTGCAGAGGGTCATACACCGGCGCATACATCCGGGTCACCTTTGGCGGCGCACTTGGGCGGCACCGCCCTCAGGTGGCGCGAGATGAGCAAGATGGCCGCCGTGCGCGCCGCACCTGCGCGGGACGCCGCGCGGCGCGACTCCCGCCGCGAGTCCTCCAGCGTGCCCGTCGTGCAGCCGCTGCGCGAGGAGGCGCGCGAGGAGGCGCGGGTCGCGCTTAGCGTGCCGCCTGTCACAATGTGTGGATATGGGTTGTTAGTTTATTTATTTATTAATAGTTAAATTCAGTAATTAAAACGTTATTCATGTTTAAGATCGCTGAGCAAGTATAAGAAGATTCCGTTCCCCATTTTACGTCTGAATTCGACTAGTGTTAGGGGTGAAGCGAGCGAGGCTAGTGTCACAAAGGCAACGTGTATATTTTTAATCAAAACTAAGCATATTTTTAATTTCATCAAACCCCAATTATAACTGCATTCCCGCTATCCGGACGATTTATACGCGAACTTCGATAAATACATGCTGAAATCCTAAATTCAACTATAAAAACTTTTTTCTCATTGTATATAGTCATCGGTGCTTAATTATTGATTGATTAAACCATTTATTATAATGTTTCAATCCCTTCAAAATAATGTTTAATTAGCCAAGTATATATTGATCTAGCTAATAAAATCGTAATAAAAAGTAACACTCACCGGTATCATTAAGCGAGTACAAGCAAGGCGGCGTGAGCCTGGCGTCCGCGAGGTGCGCCGGGTGGTAGCGCGCCTTCGTGTAGAGATGCAGCACCATGCACAGCAGCCCTGCCAGCACGAAGATGCCCGACGCCACGCCTAGCAGCGTCGGCATGTCGGCCGTCAGCAGCACCAGGTCTGGGGGATTTGACAATTTAGGAGATATACGACTATAAGCAATTGGTCGGTCGTGGCGTAGAGTGTGTGTGAAATGCGACTGGTTGTGGGTACGATTCCCATTGAAATATTTAAATACTAGCGGGTGTTCGGGGCTTCAATCCTGAACAACACAACTATGACTTCTTCGTATTTTCACTCCGCGTTCTCGCTGGTATTAGGCGGTTTATGGTTTCCAGGGCCCTGAGGCCCGAGCCCTTAATTGTAGATCTTTTAAATAAAGTAGCCTATGCTCAACTTTAAGCCTTCAACTATTTTCATTCAGAATTTTATCCAAATTGGTTCAGTAGATTAGCCGTAACTGCGTTATAGACAGACAGACATATAGACTTTCACATTTATAATATTAGTATGAATAGTTATGAATTTTGTTTTCTTCGCCCAGTGTCAAGGCAAAGTTGGGTGTTGGGTTCCGCTACTTAACACGCAATGCCTCCAAATTTCGGTGGAAAATGTGGAACGGAGTGTCTTAACACTAGGTTCCCTCTGCCTACCCTGCTCTGCTCGGGATACAGCGTGAAGCTGAAAAAGTAATAGTTATAGGTCGAAGGATATTTCTTAATTTCTCAAAAGAAATTTACATCACTTTTAATGAGAATATAGGTTTAAGTTAAATATATATTTGAATTATTGTAGTGACATGAGTATTTTTTAAAATTTAAATTAGTAAATTTAAAATAATATCATGAAGAAATGTGTTATTTATATGTTACTGACTACCGATGGCTACTATCCGGCGTCTGTAAAATTAATGAAAGACACATATAAATTAACTAAGATATTATATACCTTCAGTGCAGAATACACGTTGTGTGGGTCTCGAGTGGGTGGTGGTGTGGTACCCGGGGTCGCACTGGCAGAACGCGTTGTGGTTGACCTGCACGCACGACGCGTGCAAGTCGAACGCGCGACACGTCTGCTGGTAGAAGCATTGCTCGCCCAGTTTCTTTGCTAGAATTTAGAAAAATCATACAATGGTTATTTCAAGTTGGCTTCGTTTTATTAAACAGACAAGTTCTATATTCTAAAGCCTTTTCTGTATGAATATATTTTATATGTAATGAAATAATCTGCAACTAATCGCTTTTAGTCTGATGTGCCCCGACGCGTGCCTTCGCAACGGATTTTGATACGGTTTCTTTTAATAGATAAAATGATTAAAAAATATTTTTTTCTTTATATGTATAATATATGCATAATATAGTAAAGAAAACCTGATAATTTTAAACGATGTGACGTGGCGCGGTGGCGCGTGCCTATAGTGGAATAGTTGTGTAGTTCACGCAGGCGAAGCCGCCAGCGGATCACAAGTCATTTATAAGTCATTTTTACTCTCATACTCCAAGTAAAATATATCGTTAAAGCTCTGTAACTTAATTCACAATATGAAATTAACACAAAATTTTCGAGTCCCCAATTTTCGAGTCTGTAGTCTTTATTCTGTCATAAAGGAAGAAGAAGTTCAAAATCTACATTCGTAATGCCAATATAAGCTGTCTCATGCAGAATTCTCTAAGTTTGAATGTCAGTGTAATGTATTTAAAGTTGTTTAATACACAAGTTGTAATATTCAGTGTATGCAAATGCACTTTGCACGTACGACGACATACAGGTCGTATAACCTGTCAACAGCATTACCTCGTGTTACGTCGAGCGTAACTTTGTATGTAGTGGCCCTAAAATAGGAATTAAACTGCCAACCGGCTTGAAATAAGGACATATTATGTATTTAAATTTCAATTATTGTTTTATTTTCGTTATTTTTTTTTAGCTTCACGCTGTATCCCGCACACAGCAGGGTAGGCAGAGGGAACCTGAAAGACACTCCGTTCCCCACTTTCCGCCGAATTCGGAGGCTTGCGTGTTAAGTGGCGGAACTTAACGCCGCCTTCATTATATTATGGAATCCTTTTTTTTCTTTGATATAGAGGCAACCCAAGTCAATGTGGCGTAGTGGGACAGAGTCCGACTGTAAGCGTTGTAGTTGTGTATTGTGATTTCGATTCCCACTCAGGGCAACGATTATATTAAAATTATTTTTATTTTCATTAGATTATTTCCACGGACAACCGTTTGGCTTAAGATATACTAAATATTGCAAACATTGAAGAACTTACTTACTTAGTTTTAAACATTTTTAAAGTGTTATTCCACACTTAGGAAAATTGAAAAAGACATTTAAAGAAAACGTATAAAAATTTTGAACGCAGCGGGATTCGAACCCGCGCCTCCTGAATACCGTTCAGGCGCTCTCACCACTGAGCCATGCGTTCTACTAGCCGCTGCGTCGAAATTCTTATACGCTTTATTACAACTTATTTATGTTGTTAGCATCTCTGTAGAGAGATTTTTACAAATTTCTGCTACCCAAAGATTATTCTACGAACAATCATTTGGCAAGAGAGAATGCTATTTATTAAATTTGGAATTTTCGATTCGAATTCGACGGCGGGATTCGAACCCCGCTGCGTTCAAAATTTTTATACGTTTTCTTTAAATGTCTTTTTCAACTTACTTACTTACTTAGTTTTAAGCTCTGATATTGTTTAAAAAAAAGGAATTTATATATATAAAAATAAAGATTATTATGAAAAAAGGAATAGACCTTATGTCCGTAGTAATATAAATTAAATTGTAAAAAGAAAGAACATTGAAGAAAAGAGGTCAACATGTTATAATCTCTTGTGCAAAAAGTAGTGTTATTATTATCCTAAATGAAATTTGATCTGCAACCACCTTATTCAGCCGAATTGTACCTACACGCCATTATAGTTAATGGTGTTATTATTACCTAATATTAACTTTCCTAAAAACATCTTTTGTATTCGCAAATTTTTACAAATATTTGAAATCGAAAATACATTTAAACACTACACACTAGTTTCCGTGGTAGCAAGTTGACTCATTACAATTATTATAATTTTTTTATTCGAATGTGTAGTATGCTGTTGGCCAGAGCGGCCTCGACAGCTTCACCGGGCTTTGGGGGAGGCCGAGCTATATGAGCTCTGACTTTGGCTTGGGATCCTCGCTTGTGAGGAAGCCATCAAACGACGACGACGGCATGGCAAGGGCGTCTCAGTTGAGACTCGAACCTCGACTTTAGTGGGGGAAATTACAATTACTCGTACTGTAACAATAAGTACTCACGTTTCGCGCATCCCTTAGCAAGTCCCAGCGCGACGGGGTGCTTGGGGTCGCACTGGCAGGAGTTGCTCCGCGGCTCGCAGTACACGTGCACCAGGCGCGAATTGCATGTGAACTCGCACGGAGACCCCAAGTACATGCCCTTCTCTGTAATTAAATGTTTATTAAATTAATTATTACGGCCAGTCGTAGTGACTGTAAACCAATCGTTTACAGTCACAAACGTGTGACTGTAAACGATTGGTTGTGGGTTTGATTCCCACTCGAGGAGTTGAAATATTTATTTCTTCCATGTCCTTCGCTCTGGCATTGAGGCAAAGCGCGGCGTTAAGTTCCGCCAATTAACACGCAATGCCTCCAAAAATCGACGGAAAATTGAGAACGGAGTGTCATAACACTAGGTTCCCTCTGCCTACCAATCTGTATGCGAGATACAGCATTAAGATAAAAAAATATATTATATTCTACAATTACGTTACAATTAAGTTACTGGACGAAGCCGTTTTTATTTTTACTAAGACTTTTTAAAATTACCCTACATATTTTAGAATGATATTTTTAACAAAATATCGAATCTTTACTTACAATTAGTACAAAAATCTTTCTAATTTAGACTAAACTTTTGGAGGCGCTCCGTTAACCCATTTTGACCGATGTTAACGTACTTCCTTAATTAAATTGTATTTATTATCAATAAATACATTTAAAAACAAACATACAAACAAACAATATATATTTATAACAATATAGTATTATACTCTTTACGGAGATGCTAAGCGCGGCACCGAATTCCGTTTAATTTTTTATACTTATTTTCTAAAAATATTTAACTTTGTAATGACGTAATATTAGTTGTATAGTGCCAATAGATTAGCTAGTATAACATCATATTTGGTTGTTTGTATCATTTTTGGTTGTTTTGCACTGCATTATGCTCGTTATTTTTGTTAGATCCTATCAATTTGCTTGCATGGCAAAGATCAATTTTAGTGATAAGGCTGGCTTTCTGAATTTTGTGCCGTTATTTTATTTTTACTGTGCATCTTTTCCTTGTGTGCAATGAAAACTTTTTATGTTATCTTATCCTAAGACACTCCTTTTTTCACTTCTCCTTTTTAATGTTGCTTCAACAATAGTATTATGCACTAGCGGAAAAAATTAAAGGATCATAAAAATTTTCCAAATTTTTAGACCAAATAAGGTCGAAAATATTTAGATTTTTTTTGTCCCGTTATTCATTAGAATTGGGCGTGACACGTCGTTTGATTTTTTTTTTCGTCTTAAGATGATAAAATCTCATCTGATACCTAGAAACTTTAAGCTTTAAAAGGGTTGTTTTTTAATTTCAATGCGACCGTTTTTTAAGGTAAATACTGGCTGTATTTACCTTAAAAAAAATATTCATAGTAAGTCATATTATTATACTATGTAAGAGATATAAGTTAGATTAATAATATGTAATAGATATAAGTTACATTTAATATTTAAGAGATTAGATTAATATTGAAAAACTAAAGAAAACTAGACTCTCTTATGGTATATTTTATAAACTTGGTTAAAGCTTACTTAGTTTTCAGCTCTGATATTGTTAATGAAAAAAGGAATTTATATATATATATATATATATATATATATATATATATATATATATATATATATATATATATATATATATATATATATATATATATATATATATATATATATATAAAAAATGTACAGACCTTATGTCCGTAGATAGATACAAATTAAATTGTAAAAAAAACCTCAAAAAGAAATTAAAAAAAAATATTATATAATTAATATAGAGATACTAAAGTAAAACAAGAATGTAGATGTGGTGGGATGTGAGATATGTGAGTGGGATTACATCTTAATTGACAACTTTATTCTGCTATGCCAATTTGATACAGAACTTTAATTTGTAATATATTTTATGTATTATATGTATTTACCATACTTAATTAGAGGTGAAGCCATAGACCTTGATTGTAGCTCTAAATGAATATTTTATCGTTCATTGTGCCATTGTTCTAGCGTATGTGATAAAATTCTTGATTTTCGTTACAAAATCTTCTAGTCTTCATATATCTTATGCTTTTAAGATGTACGAAGGTCTTAGTTACATATCAAAATCATTAACTAA
This sequence comes from Dryas iulia moderata, assembly GCA_019049465.1. Classification (NCBI taxonomy): domain Eukaryota; kingdom Metazoa; phylum Arthropoda; class Insecta; order Lepidoptera; family Nymphalidae; genus Dryas; species Dryas iulia. The sequence goes on along the minus strand of CM032424.1, from coordinate 15,165,572 downwards.
GCATTGGGCCAGTCGCGGCGCAGCGACACAAACGTGTGCAAACGACTGTAAACGACTGGTTGGTTCGATTTCCACTCGAGGAGTGGAAATGTTTAATACTTTCATTTTCTGGTACCGAGGCAAAGCGCGGCGTTAAGTTCCGCCACTTAAAATGTAATGCCTCCAAAATTAGGCGGAAAATGGGGAACGGAGTGTCATAACACTAGGTTCTCTCTGCCGTGCGCGGGATACAGCGTGAAGCTAAAAAAACTAAGCATTTTATGCTACCGTAAATATATTAAACGGAATTACATTAAGTTGAAAACTTATGCCTTAGTAAATTATTAGTATCTTCTTCACTGTACATTATTGTAAATATTTTTTTACTTATTTTGTTTTAGGCGAAGGATGCAGAATTTTAACTTAATGTGTTTTTGACATGCAATTTGATGTATTAGATAGATATTACTTATTCCTCTTTAAAACTCAACAATCTTCTTTGTTGGCGAAGTGATTTGTGATAAGCTTGCACGTTCGAAAAGCCATAACAAAACTCTACGCTTGTCTGTCGATAAATGATGGGAAGAATAATTTCGGGGCCAGTCGTAGCGCAGTGGCACAAAGTGAGTCACACTGTAAAGCGACTGGTTGTGGGCTCGATTTCCACTCGAGTAGTAGAAATATTTAATATTTCCATTTTCTTCGCTCTGGTGTCGAGGTACTGGGTTGCGTTGAGTTTTGAAATTTAACACGCAATACGAGTTCGGCGGCAAGTGGGGAACGGAGTGTCTAAACACTAGGTACACTCTGCCTACCCTGTTGTGTGCGGGATACAGCGTGAAGATATATAAAAAAAATGAGCATTACGCCTTTTCCCACATAGCTACCTCGTCAAAGAGGACTTAGTGTTAAAACACTCTGTCATCCACTTTCGGCCCGATATCGAGACATTGCACGTTGTTGACGGAACTCAACACTGCGCTTCGTTTGTACCGGAGCGAAGAAATAAAAAATTAAATATAACCATTATTTTTTATCTTTGCTTCCATGACATTTGGCTTTCATAGATTCATAAGACAAATAGCGGCCGTTGGTGCTTGTTACCGTTAGATGGCAATCTACGAACACTTTAAGTAGTTAATAAATCTAGGCTAACATTAACGTGTTGGCGCTACCTTGGTACTACCAACCTTGTTTTGGTGGCTGAGGTCAAATCACTTTATTAGGGCAGGGTCACTATGCTCTATGGCAAAATTACATTCACACAATTTTCCTATAATTGGATGGTATTTTTTTCTTGGGAAACCTTGGACTCGTAATCCTTTAGGCTTTGTTATTATTTTTTATCCCTCTGCATATCTTAAATTATATCGTGTTTCCAAAAGAACACCCGTGGGGGGACGGGTTAAGAATACAATTCCCCTCCGCCGCTGGGTAAAAGGCGGGTAGTAGCGTAAAAGGCGGGTAACCCAGTAGTTTAGTTTGGTGGTAGGAGATTCGTTCTCCGACTGGCCCGCGACCACTATCATGTCAAAGACGAACCGCCAAATATCTAATGATGTGTTCCGGTTCGATGGCATGTAAGCCAGCTCTCCCTATTCCCACCATTCCCATCCTTCCTTCCTCCTTCTGTCCTACATTCCCAAGGCTGGCAACGCATCCATAACTTGAATGTTGTGGATGTCTATGGGCGAAGGTAGCCACTTAACACCAGGTGGGCCTTCAGCTCGTTTGCCTCCTTTATTCCATAAAAAAAATAAAAAAAAAAAAAAAAAAAAAAAATAAAAAAAAAGAACACAGTATTACTAGTGTTGACAAAAAAATAGTGTTATGCCACTGTGTTTTCCGTTTTCCATTATGTAAATATTGTACTCAGAATAATGGAAAATCCTGCCCAACGTCTAATTATTACTGTCTCATGTTACTCAATATCGGGTGTAACAATTTACATAACAATTTATTACGTAGCAGGATTGGAAAGCCTCTTGAATAATTTTCCTACAACTTGATCTTATTTGAAAGGAGAAAAATCGCAAGTGTTAGTTTTATTATACGTAAACATTACTATTTACTATAGTTTTTTTTTAAAAATGTCAAAAAGGCTGTCTAGGTTTATAATTAATAGAATAAAAAATCTGAAATACATAGGCATATAGTAGGTACTTTATAAAATGACTAAAAAATGGACTAAGTGTTATTTCTTTCTTATAAAAACAACTACACTTTTTTCACTTCTTGCTTTTCTTTTTACGTGACTTTTCTCTAGTATAATTGAAGCTGTGATCTTGAAGGTCAACCGAGGTCTCCCCCTTCCTCTCTTACCACTCACCTTTGCTATATATCTTACCACTCTTTCATCACTCATGCTCTTGGACATGGCCAAACCACCTGAGCACGCATTGCGGATTCGATCAGTTAAGCTGACTCCGCACATCCTACGAAGAGATCGCATCTTTACAACCATTCATCTTTCTTTCATTCTTTATCTGAAATACCTACGCTCGCTGCCATATAATATTATACTGAAATATAGTAATTTCACGTAGATACTATATATTTTTTGTTTACGGAGACATATACATATATTACAGAGACCTCAAACACAGTACAATACTATATATTGTTCTACGTTGGCAGCCCTAGTAAATGTATCAGTCTATTATGAACAAATATACCTACACAATGAGGTGTCAAGCAGGTAGTACGAGGTCAAGGCGCGACAAACTACGATGACACCGAAGGCACCGTAAGCCATCAATAATACGCCATTACTATTTCTGTTAGTTAGAGGTAGTATTTTCATATGAAAAAAGCTTTTTTAATTCAATTTTAATTATATAATTGTATTATATGTGATCCTTCGGGCTAAGCATTTTTAAAAGAAAAATAATTGGATGAATATTCAATTAGATTTCCTTTACGCTGTGGTGATAAGATGAAGTGTGGCGTTGAGTTCCGCCGTTCAATAAAAAGTCTCGGTTTCGGAGTGTCTTGGCTCTATTTTTTATTGATTAACCTGTTATACAGGAAAAACCTGAAGACGAAAAAAAAGATGTTGACACCAAACATAGCCATTTATCGTCACCTTGAAGACTAACTAAAATATTAGATACAGGTGCATCCAAATTTTCACACTGAATTTCCATATGTTTTTAGTTTTAGTTATTTTTTTGTTAGCTTCACGCTGTATTCCGTACACAGCAGAGTAGTCAGAGGGACCCTAGCGTTAAGACAATCTGTTCCCCACTTTCCGCCGAATTCGGAAGCATTGCGTGTTAAGTGACGGAACGTAACGTCGCGCTTTGCCTCTGATACCAGAGCGAAGGAAATAGAAATATTAAATATTCCACTATTCGAGTGGGAATCGAAACCACAACCAGTCGTTTACAGTCACACGCCTGTGCCACTGCGTCACGACTGGCCTCTAGCCTAGTCTAGTCTTAGTATTCCCATAAAATCCTAAGTACGGGAGTAGCACTTTAAAATATTACAAAACGATTGTCCCTAGCTAGCTAGCTAGCTTTTAGGTGACTAAGAAGTCTTTGTTATGTATTACTTTGTTTTCTACTCTCTCGTAGTTTTGCCCTTAACAGGCGTAGAGGTCAAACGGCAATTTCTTTATGTTAACTGTAGGAACTTAATCTTCACACATCTACAATTCATTATTCAAGAACATTGTGGTCAGAAATAAAAAAAGAAATGTTTGGTAACCACCGCTCTTATGAATTATGAATATTTAAAAAGGTTTTCACCGAAATAGTCTGTAATGTGGAGATATTTTATCTTCAAAGTAAGAGAATAATAAGAAAATATAGTTTGAAGATTAAAAGCCTTCTATATTTAGAGTAGGCAGGGAGAGAGAGATAGAGAGAGAGAATCTAGTATTTCTTTTAAATACTATATTAAGTCAGTTCGTTGTCCATTGAGAAAAAAGTGCCCTACACATCGCTACGACTAAGGAGCACAAAGACACTCCGTTTCCTCTTTTTCGGAGGTGATGAATAGCGGAAATTACTTCATAATATACTTAATATAATTAATTAGATATAATTAAATGAAGTAAATTAACTATAAATGTTATTTTTACATAATTTAAAGAAAACTTTGCTTCGTTTCCCCCGTCTGTCTGTATGTGTATGTATATAGATCTTCAAAACAACGCAACGGATTTTGATACAGTTTCTTTTAATATATAGAATGATTCAAAAGGAAGGTTTGTATGTATAATACATGCGTAATATAGTAGAGAAACACTTTTAACATTTTTAAAGTGTTATTCCACACTTAGGAAAATTAAAAAAGACATTTAGAAAACGTATAAAAATTTGAACGCAGCGGGATTCGAACCCGCACCACCTGAATACCGTGGTGAGAGCGCCTGAACGGTATTCAGGAGGCGCGGGTTCGAATCCCGCTGCGTTCAAATTTTTATACGTTTTCTAAATGTCTTTTTTAGAGAAATACTAATAAATTTAGAGGTTTCTAATGTGATGTCGGCGCGGCGGCGGGAAACTATAGTGAAATGGTTGTGTAGTTCACGCAGGCGAAGCCGCGAACAAGCCACTAGTTGAGTATCAATAAAATATCCACATTATTAAGATAACGTTGAATATACAAACGAAAATGCATGCTTGGAACAGAAAGATAGAGAACAAGCCTATATTAAAGTATATTTATTCAATAAAAGAAATTATGAAATAAAGTATCGTAACATTGTTTTACCAACGTTAAGGCTTCATAAAGATTTGTATGCAGATTTTAAAATAAATTATTCGTTTAAACAGTGAATCTTATAACAATAGGCGCATTCGGTATTGTTGCATATCTCCCAATTTAACAATTATTTTAATTTAAAATCTGCATGCAAATCTTTTTTCAGCCTTACTATAAAATAAAGTTACGACACTTAGGATATGTTAAGCATAAAAAATAAAAACCCACTAAGATGAAGTAAGTAACGTAAGTTGAAGATTGTTTTTTTAGCTTCACGCTGTATCCCGCACATACCAGGGTAGGCAGAAGGGACCTAGTGTTAAGACACTCTGTTCCCCACTTTCCGCCGAATTCGGAGGCATTGCGTGTTAAGTGGCGGAACTTAACGCCGCGCTTTGCCTCGGATACCAGAGCGAAGGAAATGGAAATATTAAATCTTTCCACTCCTCGAGTGGGAATCGAACCCACAACCAGTCGTTTACAGTCACACGTACATGCCACTGCGCCACGTCTGGCCCCTAAGTTGAAGATATATCATGTAAAGTACATATACTATTGAAAAATATTAAAATGGACAAGAGTACCACAGGCATGAAAAACGGAAACAAGGTAGACAGATCAAAATACCACTAATACTTCATACTGAAGGTTAGCTTGGAGGCTACCTCACGAAAGCGATGTATGGAGGAAATTGGAAAAGGCCTATGTCGCAAGACAACCTGACCCAGTTGTTAACATGACGTCTGAATATATATATGTATGTATGTAAATGCTGTGTTAAAAATAGAAATGGAAAAGAAAACTCTAGGTATATCTTGTTATATAAAGATAGATAAAGAGTCTATCTTTATATAAAGTTATAACAATTTTCAGTACTACAGTGAAACTGAAATTTTTTTTTTAAACTATAAATATAGGTATATTGAGAAATAATAGTTTAGATACACAAGTATACATATCACATAAGATTGAAACTGTCAGTTATTGTAATAATTAAATCCTGTATTTATCTAACATTTTACAATAATTATAAGGATTTTGGGAAATTGAAGTTGAGATTGTAGGTAATGGCGCAGCCAGCAGCGTTTGACTGTAAACGCTATGGTTGTAATTTCGAGTTCCATCCGTGGATTTTCTCGATTATGTTCATATCTTGGCTCTGGTATTGATATAAAGCGAGTTAAGTTCCACCCCTCAACACACAAGGAACACAAGGTTCCTTCTGACTACCCTGCTAAAAGCGTAAAAGCGTGAAACTCTTAAAAAAAGTACCTATACTAAAATACCAGAAAAGCAACTTCGCAAACGCTTGTTAATTGTTCAAGGAAAACTGATAATGTTGTCAAAGCAAGGAAGCCTTCTAACTTGAAAGAGTGCTTAAACTTAAGATGACAAAGTTACATTATAAATATATACTAGTTAGAAGTCTTTAAGTTTATGTTTCACGACCTTGACACTGGATGAGCTACGCGAGCGAAATTCCACGTTTATCCTGTTGTATACTATATAATATCTTTGTAGCTACTACATACTTGCTCTACTGTCAATATAATATACTAGGAACCGCCTCTTTGCTCTGCATGTCGGGAAGAGCTGAGCGAAGTTCATTATTACATGTTAAAAAAGTTTGAAAAGCAAACACTTAACACTAACATAACACTCAACGTACCGCAGGCTAAGTCTATGGGCACTTTTTGACCATTTAATTATCATTTATTTAAAAAATTGCAATTACAGTTGTCACCAAAAAACTTCACAGCACACATGTCACTGTGCTCGATATCCCTGCCAAATTTCAGAGGTCTACAAAGAGCCCAGGAAGAGTTAAATCACAACGAAACATACTTTTGACCAATAAAATACTATTGACTCTCTTATCATTACAAGTATACTAAAGATCTTAAAGAGTTGCTAATAACAAAATTGATGTATATAAATTTTGACGTTACGTAATGTGAAGGAAAAGGGTAACTGGCCAGAACTCTTAAATTTGATTTATTGTTAGTGGGTTCAATTTTTTTTTTAGCTTCACGCTGTATCCCGCATACAGCAGGGTAGGCAGAGGGAACCTAGTGTTAAGACACTCCGTTCATTTTTTTATATGCAGTGTAATAAAGAGGAGGTCGGTCAATGGGGCGGGTAAATAGATATGGGTGCTAATGCGCATTTTAAAGGAACCCTTTTAGTATTTACTTGAGTTGCAAGTCCCAAGCACTGCTCCGAGCTCCTCCCTTTGCAACACGATTGTCATTCACACGGGGATTTCATGTTATTATAATTAATATATTTGGTATGGAGTCTCATAATATGTACATTAAGAATACTATGCCATGTTAAAGAATAAATATTTTCTATACACATAATTCAAATATACGTGCGTAAATTTTTAGCGCCATAAAAAGGCAGTCCGTCACATGTCGCATTGACAGCCTTATATAGTCAATGTACTGTATAATCGATTAGAAAACTGTAATTTAATTTACTTTTTTTGTTTTTTTTTCCTGTATCCCGCACACAGGGTAGGTAGAGGGAACCTAGTGTTAAGACACTCCGTTTCTCGCTTTCCGCTGAATTCGGAGGCATTGCGTGTACAGTGGCGGAACTGGTTTTACCTCGACACCAGAGCGAAGAAAATGGAAATAATAAATATTTCCACTCCTCGAGTGGGAATCGAACCTACAACTAGATGATTACAGTCACATGTTCGTGCCACTGTCCCTCGACTGATATTTTATTATTTTTTTTTTTTTTTTTTATGGTATAAAGGAGGCAAACGAGCAGAAGGCCCACCTGGTGTTAAATGGTTACCTTCGCCCATAGACATCCACAACAATAAAGTTATGGATGCGTTGCCAGCCTTGGGAATATAGGACAGAAGGAGGGAGGAAGGATGGGAATGGTGGGAATAGGGAGAGCTGGCTTACATGCCATCGAACCGGAACACATCTTAAGATATTTGGCGGTTCGTCTTTGACATGATAGTGGTCGCGAGCCAGTCGGAGAACGAATCTCCTACCACCAAACTACTGGGCTACCCGCCTTTTACGGGACGCTACCCAGCGGCGGGGGGGAATTGTATTCTTAACCCGTCCCCCCACGGGAAAATTTGGTTATGTATTGTATTTTGTAATGATTTGTAGAGAAACATGTCAAAATTGATAATTTCTGTCTTTTCGCAGAACTGCATTTCTGCCCTCTGTCTACCCTGCTGTGTGTGGGATACAGCGTAACGCAAAAAAAAAGAAATTAATAATATATTTAAAGAAATTACGTTTTGTAAAATTATTTTAATTTGAACTAACATTAATTTTGATTGTCCAAATAGAAAGAATATATTTTCAAACACCCTATTTTATAAATTAAAACAACCATTTTTTAAAATAAATATATAAATATATAATAAAAATTACACTCATTGCAATTAATAGTACGTGGGCCAGGCAAGTAATGCCATATTGGTTTTTAAACAAAGCGACGGAAGTGAGCTAAACGGAAGCAGCGCCGGAAGTGCTGCCCACGAGGACTTTTAACTTTTCCTCTACAATATAAAACCTAGGTTTTTAAAAGTTATAAAACCTAGGTTTTTAAAAGCCTTGAAAGTACAGATTTAACTTCTTTAAGAACTAAAAAGAATGTTTACAGATAAGTTAATCAAGATCAGTTCTTTAATGGCGTAAGTAGTTTTAGAAAAGAATATAAATGAGGAGTTTTGTTATTCTGATATATTAAAAATACGTATAGACTTTTTTATGTTCCCACGTCTATTATGAGGTAGTTCCCGTTGAGACAGATACATCTTCTACCTAATTTAGTTGATGAAAATTAATAATCGATAATGAATAGTTAAATATAACGTTTTAATTTATTTTACATATTGCAGGTAATTCAGAGCCTAGTGGCGCAGTGGGACAGCGTTTGAATGTAGATGCGATTGGTTGTAGATTCGATTTCTACTCTGGGGATGATATTTAGTTCAATTTTAATTAATTTCATTTTTCCTCTCTTTAGGCGACGTGAGTTCCACCAGTCAACGCGCAATGTGTACATTTCAGACGCGGTTCTTATTACTAGTCTTTTTCAATAAAAGAACTCTGTCCATGGGCTCACAGGTCCATAGCCCATGTCATTCTTTAGTATAAATTTGTATACAGTGTGACAGTTCAAAACAATTGAGACATATTTAATCTACTAATAATACTATGCTCTTTAGTACTAAGTTGAAGTAGTAATGCAAGTCGCGGCATTAAGTTCTGACACTCAACACACAATGCCTTGTTTTCTGGCGGGAAGTGAGAAAAAACGAGAAGCCGATAAAAAGTATATAATTAAAAAATCAAAAATCATATTACTTTTAGGCGATTTTTTTCTCTAGCAACTCAAAATAGAGTTTGAAACGTAAAGTATTTGTTGAAGATTCGTTTAGAAGCTTAGAACTTAAAATTACAAACGTAATTGGTGATGTCATTACCGTGCTCACTTCGGAAAGTAATTTGTTTACACATCCGAAATAAACTTTTCAGAATTAATTATTAAAGTTGTAAAATCCACAATATAGAGAAGCAAATAAACTAAAGCGAAGTAAGGCTTAGGATTTACAGAACAACAATAAGTCAATAATTGCCGTCGACTGTACACGAAAATCTTTTCAGTTTCACGGGTAGGCCAGTGATCAATTTTTTTTTTAGCTTCACGCTGTATCCCCCACACAGCAGGGTAGGCAGGGGGGACCTAGTCTTTAGACACTCCGTTCTCCACTTTCCGCCAAATTCGGAGGCATTGAGTATTACGGGGCGGAACTTAACGCCGCGCTTTGCCTCGATACCAGAGCGATGAAATGGAAATATTAAATATTTCCACTCCTCGAGTGGGAATCGAACCCACAACCAGCCGTTTACAGTCACACGCTTGTGCCACTGCGAGACGACTAGCCCTGGTAATCAAATATTAGGCGTAAAATATAAGGAGGATCTAATCAAGATAAATTCTCTATACAGAAATGTTATTAATAATGTAAATGATAGTGATTTTACCGAGAAAAAGCGAAAAATCCAAATCTTCGACGTAATATAACGATATCTGATATTTCATAGCGTCTTTCATTTTAATTAATGTTGCCAGAATTCATGATACACATGAAAATTGTTATTAATATATCCGAGGCCGATATTAAATTACTTCCGTCGACATTTTGTGATTCAATTGAATTGTATTGATGTACATTTATGGGAGGTAATTTCGTTATTGCCTCTCAATTTATTAATAAGCAAGTTTTCCGTACGCGAGATTTTTCTTCGGTAGGTATATTATTATTATTATTATTTTTGTTACCAGTCGTGTATTGTGGCCAGTCGTGGCCCAGTGGCACAAGCGTGTGACTGTAAACGACTGGTTGTGGGTTCGATTCCCACTCGAGGAGTGGAAATATTTAATATTTTCATTTTCTTCGCTTTGGTGTCGAGGTAAAGCGCGGCGTAAAGCTCCGCCACTTAACACGCAATGCCTCCGAATTTGGCGGAAAGTGGGAAACGGAGTGTCTTAACACTAGGTTCCCTCTCCCTAAAAAAAAGAAAATATTTTTTTTATAATTCTATTTTATCACTCTACGGACATACGGCCTGTACCTTTTTTAACATGACTCTTTTTTTATCATATGCAATACTTTTTTGTTTACAATTTCAGTAGGTACTTAAAACAAAGACTTAAAGAATATACCCTCAGAGAGTACAGTTATTACAAAATTTAAGTTGCATGTTTCCATGTTAATAAAACTTATGATATAAATTCGGTATATTATTTATACAATTATATTTCATTATACAATTATTAATTGTTTAATGAAAAATCGTTATTTCCAACTCTGTTACTAAGTCTTCAGGTTCTGTTTCAAAGTTTTATTATTTGAAATTGATCAAAACTTCTTTCATTTACTAATCAATAAAATTAGTAATAATATTGGTCAGTTAAGTACAAGTAGTGGTACAAGTGGGGAACGGAGTGTCTTAACACTAGATTCCCTCTGCCTATCCTGCTGTGTGCGGGATATAGCGTGAAGCTATCTAATTTAATTAATTTAAGTTAATTTAATTAGTTTAAATCAAATGTGAAAAAGTGAGGTCTGGTAGAAAATTTTATGCTGTCCTTAAGGCGCTTATTTATATTACAGATAGTCTCCCGCCAATGTAAGTACTACTAAATGAATGGGGGCCAGTCGTGGTGCAGTGGCACAAGCGTGTAACTGTAGGATTCGATTCCCACTCGAGGACTGGAAATATTTAATATTTCCTTTTTCTTCGCTCTGGTATCGAGGTAAAGCGCGGCGTTAAGTGCCGCCACTTAACACGCAATGCCTCCGAGTTCGGCGTAAAGTGGGGAACGGAGTGTCTTAACATTAGGTTCCTTCTGCCTACCCTGCTATATGCGGGACACAGTGTGTAGCTACAAAAAAAAATGAATGCGACTTCTTTCAACAGACAATATTGATTGTGAAGTACATATTGGGTTATTGTTCTTTTTTTATGTTATATGTTGTTTATTTTTTTACATTTCGCACTTTTGTAATGTTATATTCTTATATCAATATAATTTCAAATATATAGTAGTAAAGAAAAAGTTGGAATTCTGCCAAAAATTACAGAATTTGGATAAGCCTTGCTTAAAGAGGTTGTTCACCCCTGATTTAAATAAATGACAGCTTAATATATACTAGCGGCCTCGACCTATATTGCGGCGTCTCCTGTGCACAACTTTTCATATAAACTTTTTTAATTTTTTTTTTAGCTTCACGCTGTATCCGGCACACAGCAGGGTAGGCAGAGGGAAATTTTCATCCTCTAATTTCACTCTTTGGAGTGGAGTGATTTTAGAAAGAAAAAGACCTATATTTGACTAGGTCTTCAATTATTTTCTTTCATAATTTCATTCAGATTGAGCTAGATTAGCTGTGAAAGTGTAACAGGCCTTTGCATTTATAATATTAGTAAGGGTAGTGTGGATAATTAGATTATTATTATTATTATAAATGATAGCTAAAATACTAAAATTAAGGTACTGTAGCTATCACGCAGCATATCGCATATCTCTTCACGTAGCTAGCTGCGTCTAGTTCCCCGCAAAGCGAGTTAGTTAGTCAGAGACTAGTTAAGTTGGTTTTAAAAATGATTGGGGTTTGAATGAATGTATGAATAAATGGTGGGGGACTGATTAAATTAAAATGAAAAATTAAATATGATTATTCCCCCGAATGGGAATCGAACCCGTACCATCGCGTTATAGTCAGACAATGTCAAACTGTGCCACGACGTCATATCGACCCTAAATACAATAATAACATAACAATTCTTTAAAATCTGCCCATTTTTGTCTTCCACAACAAGAATTCCCATTACGATCGATGTCAATGGCAAAGGAGAATCCTATTCGGGCTCGGACGAAACCATTACGCGGTGGCCGTAACATGCCAAATCTCATCTTTATATCGGCTTTATTTATTCATGGGGGTTGGTCGTTTATGCCCCATTTTATTATACATGAGATGCTATGAGTATCACTGGATTTTTACTTGATTGTACTTTTAGAAGCTTTTATGGGTGTTTAAAATATTAAAATTACGTTAATTTGCTCTAAATGGCTTTATATTTTTCTAAATTTAGGTAATGGTTTTTTATACACGTGAGGGTCCAAGATATACTTTAAGTGGAGTATGTCTTAGAGTTTCTCGCGTATGTGGACGGAGTGTGAGCTAAGTGACTATCGATTAGTTGTCTTTACAAAATAAGTAAGCTCTGTAAAAATGACATAATGCTATTATTAAAAAAGATAAGAAAGACAAACGGCTGCGTTAACTTCTACCACTCAACATATAGTATTTAAATTTCGTGCATAATGTGGAGAACGGAGTGTCTTGACACTTAGTTCTCTCTGATTACTCTACTATGTGGAGAAAGCGTAAAGCTGAGAATACTCCCAGTAACTAGGGGCAACTAGGGGCAAAGTGGCACAAACGTGTGACTGGTTGTGAGTGCGATTCCCAATCGAGTAGTAAAAATTTTTAATATTTCCATTTTCTTCGCTCTGGTGTCGGTAAAGCGCGGCGTTAAGTTCCGCCACTTAACACGCAATGCCTCTGAAGTCGGGGGAAAGTAGGGAACGGAGTGTCTTGATACTGAGTTCCCTCTGCCTACCCTGTTGTGAAGGTAAAAAAAAATATAAGAATTGGTGTCACCTCGTTTTTACCGTCACATCTCCCGCTACAGGGTTAGATATCTGCGCCATCTACGGATGATTTACACCTATCGTGCGTGCCTTAGGAACATTTTTGTCACGTATGTGCAAATTGGCGAATGATATTTTTTCTCAGGTTTTTTATTCGGTGTTCCATTTTGGTGAACATATAAAAAAAGTAACTTCACATTTTTCCTGCGAGCCAGTTCCACGTGTTTCGGTCAGTTGTCGTTGTTGTATGGCTGAACACAACCCCTCGCTTTATCTTTTTTACCTTTTATTAAATAAAAAAATATTGTTTTATTTTTAACGTCATGCTATATCCTCCCTGTGGAGGTCAAGACTCTGTAGTCTTTACCCTTAACGGAGTGTCTTAATACTATGTTTCCTCTGATTAGAGGAAATCTAGTGTTCAACCAATCTAATCTGTGTCTAATCATTCCGTTCCCCATTCAGTTTTAGAGTTTAAAGAGTTACATGTTTTGCAAAATACCTATAGACAACTAAACAAGATCTCCACTTGCAACACGTTTGAGGGCAAAATGTGTTGAGTAGTTAACAATGAACCTCGTTTAATAAGAAAAGATATTAACATCATAATTATATACGAATAAGACTAGAGGCCTGCTCGCGGCTTCTCCGCGTGAACTACATGACTGTTTCGTTATATTGTGGATTTTTGAAAAATAATGTAGCCTTTGTTTAACCTAGGATTATCAACTATATTTAAGCCAAAATTCATCACATTCGGTCGAGCGGTGTAGATTTTTCATATAAACCTTCATCCCGTATTTATTTCTTTAGAGGTTGATTTATGAAAGAATAAGTAGCCTATAATTGACCCAGTATTTTTTACTACTGTCATTCTAAATCATTCTAAATTTAATCCAAATCGGACCGGTAGATTAGTCGTAATAGCATGACAGACAAACAGACAGACATTCGCATTTATAATATAAGTATGGATTATATATAATTTGTATATAGGCTACTTATTTTTTCATAAATCAACCTCTAAAGAATTAAAATACGGGATGAAGGTTTATATCAAAAATCGCTTCGCCCGCATAAGAGTGAATTAAATGTTAACACACTCAACGTCCAAGGTAATACTTTTATTAGCTTGACGGATTTTCAGAGAGAAACGGGTTTTTTTTTAATATGTGGATTTTGTAAATTATTTGTTTTCTTTATTATTTTTGTTTTTAATTTTGTTTGTAATTTATCTATGTTTTCATTGTTACTTGTTTTTGGTGGTAGTATTTTGTTTTAGAATTATTTATAAGTAGATATGTATATTTTTCCTTTTTTTTTGTTTAAATGAGCAACATTTTTTTTGTCATGATGTGTTAGCCTATAATTGAGATATACTGTGTAATAAGGTTTATATAGATGTGATAATATAATTGTATCATAGTATATAGCGTTGGCTTCCCAATAAATAAATAAATAAATAAATAAACTTAGTGTCAAGACACTTAACTCTCCACTTTTCACCCAAAATCGAGACATTGACGATAGTGACGGAACTCTACGCAGGGGTTTCTCTTACCAGACTGAAGAAAGGAGTACATTATATGTATTTTTTATTGCATTTAAAAACAATATACAGAAAAAAAAAATATACAGAAATAGATGGTTTACAACGGTGGACTTATTTCTAGAAGAGATCTCTTCCAGTCAACCTGTGTAGGTGGATGAGTGAAAACAAAAAGCGGGATGCAATGCAAAAAAAAACAACAATATATGAAAAGAGAACAAAAAACAAAAAGGACAAATATATAAAATAAAAAAAATATTACTATCAATAATCACAAATAAAATTAATAGATACATACATACACACTTACATAATTACTTTATATACAACTACACATAAATATACTGTATATTAAGATATATAAAAAAATATATATATTATACATATATAAATAGATATATTTAATAAATATAAGATGAAATACGGTTGTTTAACTCATAATCATTATCAGGTATCACTGACTACTATTTACACCTGCAAGTAGATACTTTTTAACTTGTGATTTGAAGGAAGCTATGGAGGGACTTTTCTGAATAGTTTTAGGAAGTTGGTTCCAGAGGCTTGCGGCATACACGGAGAAGGATTTCTGTAAGAATTGGGTGTTGCTCTTCGGTATGTCAAGTGTAGGAATTACACATGACCGCCTTGAGCGTGTAGGAGGGGGTAGCACCTTGAAGCGGGAACGCAGATAGAGGGGAAAATTGTGGTAATTAAGGATTTTGAAGAGGTAAGAAAGGATGTGCATATCACGGCGAAGACGAATAGGGAGCCAATTAAGTTGAGCGCGAAACTGAGAAACATGATCATACTTACGCAAACCGTAAATAAAGCGTATCGCGAGATTTTGAAGTCGCTCTAATTTGTTAAATTGCTCCTCTGTCACATCCAAATAGCAGACGTCGGCGTAGTCGAGAATAGGAAGGAGAAGACATTGCGCAAGCATAACTTTGGTTTTATGAGGGAGAAAATATTGGAGACGCCTAAGAGAGTGAAGAGAGAAATGCATGCGCTTGCTGATGTCATTTATATGAGGTACCCAAGACATATTATTATCAATTATGAGACCCAGATTCCTAACTTTATCGCAATACGGGATAGACACTCCCGAGTATAGGATAGATGGCACAGAACCCCGATCGACTTTATTTATAAGCCGCTTGCTGCCGATGATAATGGCCTGTGATTTGTTTGGGTTAACTAATAGACCGAAAGAATCGGCCCAAGTTTTAATCGCAGCTAGGTCGTCATTTAAGCCTGCGATAACTTTGGGTAACTCATTCAAATGACAATGTTGGTACAATTGCAAATCATCTGCATACAGATGGAAGGGAGAAGAAATGATTCTTGAAATATTATTAATAAAGACAGAGAACAAAAGTGGTGAAAGAACGCCGCCTTGAGGGACGCCAGCTGTGAGTTCGAGCCACGACGATGTAGTATCGTTTGCTTTTACACATTGCCGGCGACCGAAGAGGTAAGAACGAAACCAGCTTATAGCCGCTGGAGAAATATTAACTGCTCGAAGAGTACCAAGAAGTATATCAAAATCAACAGAGCTGAAAGCGCTGCTAAAATCCAGTAGTACCATAACGGTGAGCTTAGTGTTGTCCATAGCACACCGAATGTCCTCGGAAATATTTAGCAACGCCCCAACTGTGCTGTGGGAAGGACGGAAACCAGATTGGAAAGGACACAGTAGATTGTTAAACGAGAGATAGGAATAAAGTTGGTCATTGACCACAGATTCAAGGACCTTAGATAGGACTGGAAGGATTGAAATAGGCCGATAATTATTGACATTGGATGGATTGGAGGATTTGGGAAGTGGAATGACGTAAGCATTCTTCCACTGTGAAGGAAAGTCATTACTAGACAGTGAGAAATTAATTATGTGGGTGACCACTGGTGCAATGCTTTCCAAAACAGGAAGAATCATCTCAAGGCTGAGATTGTCATTACCAAAGGATTTTGTGGAAATGGAGTGAATATACTTCTTGACATCATCCTCTGATACAGCTTTAAAGGAAAACGGAGCGGAGTCTGGTAGATCAATACGAGACAAAAACGCTAGTGTTTCTGATTTTATTAAAGGGTTTATTATTAATGGTGGTGTTACAAAAAAGGAATTGAGAACATGAGGATCCACTGAGACTTGATGAGTTTCAGTGGTTTTGCCTACGCCTAGTGACTCCAAGAATCTCCACACTTGTGATTGGCAGAGATTCTGAATAGTATTATGAATAAAGCGACGCTTAGCATCCCTACACATTCTGTTGCAGATGTTTCGCAATTTTTTATATATTATCAGATTTTCAGGACTTGGAGATTTTTTGTACTTTACTTTGGCTTTGTCGCGTTTAGCCATAGTGTTTCTGATAATTTGTGTCAACCAGGGAGCAGGCGCATGCTTCATACGAACCGGTCTAATAGGTGCATGAATATTATAAATATTAATTAGTTGTGACGTTAATGATTCTACCATAGTGTCAATATTAGTTGACGACATTATGGCGGACCAGTTAATATTCCTCACTTCCTCTCTTAGACGTTCAAGATCCATATGCTTAAAATTGCGCTGAAAAAGGATTTTGGCACTAGTCTTAGGAGGGCGTAAGTTATAGGATAGAAAGATAAGATCATGGAAGGAAAAAGGAGCGGCCATTTGCCCATGAGAAATGACATGATTGGGGTTAGAAACGGAAGTAATGTCAATTAGAGAAGGTTTACAGTTGGGAAAATAATGGGTGGGAGAAGACATAGGTAAAAGGTGTAAATCATATGACTCAAATAGTTCTTTCAATAACTGTGCTCTGCCGTCATTTTTCAAAAGACAGGTGTTCAAATCACCCATGCAGATCACATGGTCATATTGAGGGCGAAGGCGCTCAAGAATACCATCAAGATAACTAAAGTAGTTTATTTTATCATTTGGAGAATAAAGGACGCCAAGTAAAATTTTTTTATAGTGTAAGTCTAGTTCTAAAAAGAGGTATTCAAGAGATCCAGTAGGTTGTGAAGGAGAGGAAGAAACGACATTGGCAGGAATGTTGTTGCGAAGATATATACCAACGCCACCACCACCCCGCTCAGTACGATCATTGCGGAAAAACTGATATCCTGGAAGAGAATAGCCGGAAGATGGAAGGGATGGCTTCAGCCAGGTCTCAGATATAAGTATGCAGTCGACTACGCCGGAGCTAAAGGAAGTGAGAAGATCAGGATGGTGAGCAGGAACACTCTGCGCGTTAATATGCACCAGGGAAAGGGAATTAGAAGATTTGTTAAAAATTTTTGGCAGTTTATCAAAAAGTGATTCTGAAACAGAGGTTTCATCACTATCTGCGCTGTCGTAAATACTAGAAGAACAAGAGAAGTAATCATCATCAATAAACATACTGATATAAATATAAAAATATATATAACAAAGTACGAAATAATTAAAAATATATGTACACAAAATAATATTTAAAAAAAATATAATATAAAATATAAGGTAAATATAACTATAAAATTAATATAATTATAAGACAAGTATAAATATAAAATTAATATAAATATAATATTTGTAAAAAAAAAAAAATTAAAAAAAGAAATTAAAATAAAAAAATGTTATAAAATTTTGCTACTAAAATTCCACGTGCACAAGTTGAATAATTAACAATTTACACTACAATTAAAAAACTAATATAAATTATATTAAACAAAACTATGGATAACACACAAAACGGAACGTAATACAGAACAAAAACAAATGCACTATGACACAATAATTGACAATACGTAACATAATCTGTAAATATCAACGACACATGTCAAATGTGTTAAAGTAAACAATCATTATTGTGACACTTGACAGTAACTAAGTATAAATTAAAACAAAAAACCTTAAGAACATACATTAAAATTATCGTTAGAAAAAAAATAACATAAGAATATGTATATACCCACAATTGTGAAATTGAAAATACAAAACGAGAAAGTTAATTAAATTATAAGCCGACCGAGTTAAATAGGTGTAAACAAAGATCACCTGTCAGTGGGTTTCATAGTAGAACTTTGTGCAATCAGCTGTTTTAGTTCAGTTTGTGAGGAAATCTTCATTTTAGTTTTATTTGGCAGTAGTACGACAATAACGCCATCCGCTGACCAACATTTCGGCATAAAGAAATGTTTACGGGCTGCAATAAAAATATCTTGGCGACACTTTGTTAAAAATTCAGTGATAGTAATGTTAGTTCCTTTCAAAGATGTTTTTGCCCTCCATATACTGGAACGAAGCTGCATGCTAGAAAATCTGATAAGGATGGGCCGGGCAGAGTTCTTTTTATTACCCAGCCTGTGGCAAGACTCAATTGCAGTGGATTCAACATTACAAATTTTTAATTGTTTGGATAAAACGCCAAGCATTCTTTGCAACACATCTTCGTTCTTGTCCTCTTCGATGCCATGAAATAGAAGAACTTTTCTTCTGGAATGTGTTTCCAGACGGTCCAATCCAAGTGCCACAAGTTCCACCTGTGATTTTAACAGGCCAAGTGTTTTCCATACGAAGGTCTTGAATGTTTGGAATTCCGTGGATAATGCCTTCACTGTGGGAGCGGAGACAGCCGAACTGGATTGGGATAAATTTTTTTCGAACTCACCCATTCGAGACGAAAACATAGAAGACAATTCGTCCATACTTTTTAAAAGTTTTTCGACCGGTGTATCCATTGCTTGATTAGTGCAGAAAATATGTGTGTGAGTGCGTTTTTTCAACTTAGGCACAGGTAATTAGTAGTTAAGCATATAATATTTTATATATATATAAATTAATTCAGAGCTTTTTTAAAGACACGTCTGTCCTCTTTGAAGTCTACCCGCGAAAAAAAAAAACTTTTTGATTAAAAAATACTTAATCTCTACAGACACCTGGTCGCTTATCCTTTTTTTCCTAAATAAAATATGATTTTAGCTCTTAAACGTTAAATCACACTGTATCTGTATAATTGTGGCCAGTCGTGGCCCAGTGGCACAAGCGTGTGACTGTAAACGACTGGTTGTGGGTTCGATTCCCACTCGAGGAGTGGAAATTATATTTCCATTTTCTTCGCTCTGGTGTCGAGGTAAAGCGCGGCGTTAAGTTCCGCCACTTAACACGCAAGCCTCCGAATTCGGCGGAAAGTGGGGAACGGAGTGTCTTAACACTAGGTTCCCTCTGCCTACCCTGCTGTGGGCGGGATATAGCGTGAAGCTATTTAATTTTTTTTTTAATCTGTATAATTACACTCAGTACTAACTTCAATTCAGAAATAAAATTGAATGTTTTTTTTTTGATTAAGCTACACGAGTTGTCCTATAACTATTACTTATTTTACATTATAATTTAAAATAAGATATCCTTTAAGCTGACGCTTTAAATTTTGAAGTATAAATTTGCTGCTCCATTTGCCCTGACCGTGACACAAGCAATTTCCATAAAGTAAGTTTACAAAGTACGTAGCCAGCATGTGTTACATTCCCGCTAAGAATAGATATATAATATGTAATAACTTAATAAGTATGGCGTATTTTCGTATTAAAAAACATAATATTATTATACGGGGCCATTCGTGGCGCAGTGGCACAAGCGTGTGACTGTAAACGACTGGTTGTAGGTTCGATTCCCACTCGACAAGTGGAAATATTTAATATTTTCATTTTCTTCGCTCTAGTGTCGAGGCGAAGCGCGGCGTTAAGTTCCGTGACTTAACACGCATTGCCTCCGAATTCGGCGGAAAGTGGGGAACGGAATGTCATAATAACACTAGGTTCCCTTTGCCTACAATGCTGTGTGCGCAATACAGCGTGAAGCTAAAAAAGATTTATATTATTGTATTTTCTTTTTAGTTTCGCGCTTTTTCTTGCATAGCAGGGAGTCAGAGAGGAATAAGAGTCAAGATCCTCCGTTTTTCACATAATTACTATTAGAATACTAAAACTAAAACTAAGTTGATAACGAGAGGGAAACGAGAAAAGTTAACAAATAATTTGCCATTTTGAGACATAAGTTACATATTAGCTTAAAAAAACATACTAATTTCTTTCCTAACATCGTGGACATCCAGGCTGAAGGTAAAAAGGTACACATAGGAATTATTTCTTATAAAATTCGGACACGTGTGTAAATCAAGCACGAAAAAGTGGTTCAAAACAGCGTCACGCTATATCCTGCAATTTAGCAGGATAGGCAGGACTAAGGCACACCGTTTCCCACTTCCTGTAGAGTTTTGGAGGCATCACTTAACAGTGATGAAGCTTAATACTGCGCTTTGTTTCGTCGCCAGAACGAAGAAAATGAAATATGAAATATCTCTATTTCACGTGGGAATCGAACCTCCAACCCGCGTTTACAATCACACTTTGTATCCAAAGTGTGACTGTATATAAAAGTGTAAGTGAGAATAGTATTGCAAGACTTTTTTGGGAAAATTGATGGATATTATACATATACAGGCAGGTGAATTTAAAAAAAAACCATGTAAACATATTTAAAGAGTGTTTTAGCACCTAATTCTAGTAGTTGAATAGACGGAAACTTTTTTAATACATAAGATAACACGCAATTTTAGAGCAAATGGACGCATTGATTATGTTCTCTCTGACTACTCAGTATTTTGAAAAAGCTTAGTAATACTTGGAAAAAAGCTTGCAGATGGTCTGATCCTCTTTGTGGTTAAAGGCAACGTATGTTTTGATTCGGCGGTGCGTGGGGAACGGAGTGTCTTAACACTATGTTCCCTCTGTCTACCCTGCTGTGTGCGGGATACAGCGTGAAGCTAAAAAAAAATGTTTTGATATCTTAAGTATTAAATATAAATTTAATAATCTTATTACCTCTCACACAAGACTATTAATTAGTTAAATATTGTACAAATTTTAAAATAAATATTTATGTAGAATTACAATCGTATGGGTTTTTCTGCTTATCAAAACGAGGTATATAAATGTTTGTGATAAAATTACTGTAATTTCCATATGTAATTAAATTTCAATCACATTTATTTCTGAAAACGTTTGTTTTTTCCTGCATCGTCAGAGAGAATCTAGCTCAAAATATTCCACGTTTCACTGGAAATCGAGACGTGTATGTTCCTAGCAAAAATTCTTTAATCCATACTTATATTATAAATGCGAATGTCTGTGTGTTTGTCAGTCACGCTTTAACGGCTAATCTACTGGTCCGATTTGGATGAAATTTAGAGTGAAAGTAGTAAAAATGACTGGGTCTAACATATGCTGCTTAGTTTTTCAAAAATCAACCTCTAAAGGGTTGAAATACGGGATGAAAATTTA
The DNA here is from genome assembly GCA_019049465.1 of Dryas iulia moderata. Classification (NCBI taxonomy): domain Eukaryota; kingdom Metazoa; phylum Arthropoda; class Insecta; order Lepidoptera; family Nymphalidae; genus Dryas; species Dryas iulia. The sequence continues at coordinate 15,143,806 of CM032424.1, read as the reverse complement.
TATAAAAAATCTACACCGCTTGACCGATTGTAGTGAATTTTGGCATAGATATAGTTGGTAATCCAAGGCTAAACATAGGCTACTTTATTTTTCAAAAATCCACCATCGAGGGTTGCAATATAGGGAAATAGCCACGTAGATAATTCATTACCCTGAGTAGAAATCGAACCACAATCAATCGCATTTAAAATTAGACGTATCACTGTACTATGATGGCCTAATATTAAAAAAGAATATTGCGTTAACTTTGTTTATTCTTTCTCTATTATTTCTCCGGACAATTCAAACGTAGTGCTTAAATTATTCAATTTTTTTAGTATTTACAAATAATGTATGAAGTAGAAATCCTATTAATTGAATGCATTAGAAAGTTAAAGTACTAAAGAGTTTGCTCTTAAAAATAATTTTTGTTACATTCTTAAGACATGAAAAATAATCTTCGAAAAAGTATAAGAATTGGAACGCATAAGTACTCAAACCCGCGCCTATTGGAAACCATTTAAGCGCTTTTAGCGCTTTGACCACTAAGCCATGCCTTTCACAAATGTGTCTGAGCTACACTGAAATTCTTATACGTTTATTACAACTTATTTTTCTTGTTATTTTCTTATTATCCTGTTCGTAGCAGGCAGGCATCAAGGAAGCCTTCTCTATACAATATATAGATAATGTATAAAATACTTATTATTACCGGCTTATTACGCAACTCCTTTTTTACATTAAAATTTATGATTGCAATTACAAAAGCTAACAAAAAAATATGTTAAATTTGATGTTTTTTTTAGCTTCACGCTGTATCCCGCACACAGCAGGGTAGGCAGAGGGAACCTAGTTTTAAGACACTCCGTTCCCCACTTTCCGCCGAATTCGGAGGCATTGCGTGTTAAGTAACGGAACTTAACGCCACGCCTTACCTCAACACCAGAGCGAAGAAAATAGAAATATAATTTCCACTCCTCGAGTGGGAAGCGAACCCACAACCAGTCATTTACAGTCACACTCTTGTGCCACTGGGCCACGGCTTATTACGCAATTTCTTTTTTTACATTAAAATTTATGATTTCAATTATAAAAGCTAACAAAAAAATATGTTAAATTTGATGTTTTAAATAAGTTAATTATGTAACACGCGTGTTCCGACAGCTGTCGCGATGATGAAGCTCCATTATAATTTAATTTAACGGTTCGCGTGATGGACTGATTATAATTATTACTATTAAATGTATATACTAATGTTTAATTCCAAGTTAATAGCGGCCGGTCGTTGCCCAGTGGCACAAATGTGTGACTGTAAACGACTGGTTGTGGGTTCGATTCCCACTCGAGGAGTGGAAATTATATTTCCATTTTCTTCGCTCTGTTGCCAAGTAAAGCGCGACGTTAAGTTCCACCACTTAACACGCAAGCCTCCGAATTCGACGGAAAGTGGGAAACGGAGTGTCTTAACACTAGGTTCTCTCTGCCTACCCTGCTGTGTGCGGGATACGGCGTGAAGCTAAAAAAAAAGAAGTTTATTATTATGGTATCTTAGGTGTAGATAATCTACTAAAGTCAATGAGACTAGACAAATAGGAGAAACTATTACAAAAACCCGCAATGACTGAACACAAAAATCTAAATTCTAAAATGAAACATTGTTGTGTTGCCTGTTCCATGTAAACGCACCGATGCCTCCGATAACGAGAATCGTGCATTGGAAGCGATAGACTTTTATTTTATTTTGACTTTTCTCTTATAAATATTTTATATTTTGAAACTCTACTAGAATTTCAAGTAGTAGTATAGTAGTATATAAATTTGATTGCAGCGGGTTTTGATTTAGCGTATTTTCGGTACCATTCAACCAGTCGAATGCAGCGTTTTGTCATACTTGGGAGAATCAATATAGAGATATAATAGTTTTCCAACTGGATATCAAACCTGCGACCACTGTGTATATAGTCATATGCTGTTATATGGCATCATGATAACCTCTAGTACTTATATCATCTATTATATAAACACCAGTAATGAATAGGTTGTGAATCTCAGCTTGAATTGCATATATCTACATGTTTTTAAATATTAATAGGCAGCAGGGTTTCTTTGTTTATAGGGTAAATAAATAAAAAAAATAAGCGTATTGAACAGTATTTACATAATATAAATTAAAAGACAGACCAAAAAAGTTCAGTCAAAAAGTCTGTGCTAAAATCTATTTATTTTCGATTTAACACCTTAATCACACCTGATACAGATATATGTAGATTGCAAATTAAACATTTACTTTACTGTCTGATAGACCACATGCACCCACAGTTAATAATAATATTTAAATTTGGGATACATACGAATATGTTACTTGACGACATTTAGAAATCAATTCAATTTTCCTAAGTGTGTGAATAACACTTTAAAAATGCTAAAAGTAGTTCCTTGATAAATTTTCTAAAATTCATCCTTGTGAAAAGAAATCCTTGAAAATTCTGACGAGTACGGATAAAATGGCATTTTACAATTTACATTTGAAACATCCGTCATATAGTCCACGTAAATAAAGTTGCAGTTGCAGTTTGACAATTCGTATATGTTTCTTTTTGTCAGTTCTACACTTCTTTCCGTAATGTTATGCGAGAAAAGGCGTAAAGCGCGGGGTAGGTAAAGAGAACTCAGTGTTACGGCTCTCTTTCCACCATTTTCCTCCACAATGACTTGGATAGTGAGTGATGAGTAGCGACAATGAAAATATTTAATTATTTTTTTTTAATTTGTTCCTCCGAGTGCAAATCGAACCCACAATCATTGCGTGATACAATACATGGCCTCATAAAAAGGAAACAAAGTTAATAAAACTGAACGTAATAAAATAAAATGTCTCCATCCTATACTTTTATTTAACAAAAAATATCAAATCATCAAAAACTATATAAGCTTTTGCAACATAAAAACTGGAAAGACCTTGTAAAACTAGTTAGTTTCATTTGAAAACTAAATCGTTTTAACTCTAACAATATTGCGCGCAGTTAATTTTCAGATGGACCGTGTCCTTTGACAGGCCAGACGCGCTAGTACCAGATATTGATCACTTTAGAGCTCAAAGTTGGCAATTAGTTCTCATCTGTCTATGGGAGAAAAGACTGTTACAGCTTTTGTATTTATGCGCTCATTTTAACTACATTGGCGCAGTGGCACGAACATGTGACTGTAAACGACTGGTTGTGGGTTCGATTCCCACTCGAGGAGGGGAAATATTTAATATTTCCATTTCCGCCACTTAACACGCAATGTCTCCAAATTCGGCGGAAAGTGGGGAACACAGTGTCTTAACACTAGGTTCCCTCTGCCTACCCTGCTGTGTACGGGATACTGCGTGAAGCTAAAAAAAAGTTATCTACATTTTAACTGTACATACATATAATATCTCTTAAGCTTTTTCCCGTATAGCAGGTTAGTCAGAGAGCATTTAGTGTCAAAACATTCCATTCTCCATTTTATACGTATAAAGGTATCTAAAAGTATCATGTTTTGGAGGTATTGTTTATTGCAATGACCATTGCTACTGTAATTTATTAATTATAGATATGATTATAAAGATTGAGCGCTCCTTGGAAAGTACTAGCCTATCTAAACGTACACAACGATTGTATGTTCAATACTTACGACCAGACCTTGTTAATTTAGAAAACGTAAAAAAAAATTAAACGATATGGGATTTGAACCCGCGCTTTTTGCAAACCGTCCAATCACTCTTGTCGCTATGCTATACGTTCTATATCTGTACCGAATCTTTTATACTTGTTAATACTTATTTTTGATATTAGTATCTCTGAGAGATTAGAGATTTTCACAGACTAGGGATTTCTGCTATCCGAAGAATATTTATATAAGCAATCTTTAGGACTGGACTATGTTATTTTTTAAATGTTATATATTTTTTAAATATTAACAATTTTAAAGTATTATTCACAGACTTGAGACATGTACAAAAATTACCTAACATTTTTCGTATAAAAGTAATGATAATGATATTTCTATTTCATTAAAACACTGCAATATATGGATCTGGTGCTACAACCTTTAATAAATAACAACGTAATGTAACCTTAGATGTAAAAAGGGTTACTAAGTTAAAAAAAATAGTGCAACGTCGCGTTTTTTCCCGCACAGCGGGACAATCAGAGAGGACATCGTGTCAAGATATTTCATCCTCCCTATTCCACCCGAAATCGAGACATCGTGCGTTCAGTGGCGGAACTCAACGCTGTGCTTTGTAAACTAAGAGGTTTACAGAGCGAAGAATTGCCAAGACGAATGGTAGAAGGAAGGTTATAGAGCGAAAAAAGAAAAATTTTAATATAATCATTCCCCTGAATGTGAATCGAACCCACAACCGTTGCGTTTACAGTCAAACCCTGCCCTGCGCTAGGACAGCCTCCAAAAATTTCTTATTTTTTTTAAAAAGCATTAACTTTTCTTCTAAAAATTTATTGCTTTTATCAAAACAGATAATAGAAATTTAAAAAAATTTCTCTAACATATGAATTCTAATATGTCACAACAAAACCGCTTATTAACGAGTCATTTACAACAAAAAAACTAATTCAATTATGATGGTTAGCTATAATTGTGTCATTTTTGTTTATTCGGCTAAAGAGGTCGCAGCCCACGACCGCAAGCTTCAGAGCAATTAAAATGCTACGCTTTGTTAACCGAGATGAAGGTAAACCGCCAGTGACTGCATTCAGGTATATAGGTACATAATTCTGTATCAAATTCTAGATATTTTCAACGTTTGCTTTACTTTAGCGTTGTATTGTGATAGGAAGCGGCAGATTGTCCGAATAATCTTTTATAGCAGTTTCACTGAATTTTATTTATCCACTTTTAGTATATTTTCTGGTATGTATTTATTTAATTTTCTTTTAAATTTACTTTTAATTTGGTTTTCTGTGTAGGTTATGTGTTTTCTGAAATTAATTATGAGTCAGGTGTTGAGATTATGAAGGTAGAACGTCTTAAAGCTTGGACTACCTATAAGTTTTTGTATTAACGATCGTTAGAATTATATTTGGTCATTATATGTAGTGATGTATCTCATATTACAGGTAGCGTTACCAATATTTCTTTAAATGTCTTTTTCAATTTTCCTAAGTGTGGAATAACACTTTAAAAATGTTTAAAAGTATTTAATAAATAGCATTCTCTCTTGCCAAATGATTGTTCGTAGAATAATCTTTGGGTAGCAGAAATTTGTAAAAATCTCTCTACAGAGATGCTAACAACATAAATAAGTTGTAATAAAGCGTATAAGAATTTCGACGCAGCGGATAGTAGAACGCATGACTCAGTGGGAGCGCCTGAACGGTATTCAGGAGGCGCGGGTTCGAATCCCCGCTGCGTTCAAATTTTTATACGTTTTCTTTAAATGTCTTTTCAATTTTCCTAACACTTTAAAAATATTTAAAATTTACTAATATTTCTTCACCTGCATATAGTATTTTATGAAACAAAACTAAAAAAATATATCAGAATAATAAAAACGGAATCATTCATATTTTTACTTACACGTATAGGTATATTTTTAAAAACTACTACAAGTTTTTGCAATTCTTGTATTCTTTAAGAATTTGTTGTTTTCAATAAAACTTTGTGATGTTTTTTTTTTTTTTTTTTTTTTTTTTTTTTTTTAGCTTCACGCTGTATCCCTTGCGGGGTAGTCAGATAGAACGGAGCGCCAAACGCTACGGTCCCTGCATACTTCTTTCGCCTCGTCCACAGTCATCAACCTCTTCATACACGCCCTTCGGGGGGTCCTCATGCTTTTTACGTGACCTTCCTCCAGTATCATCGATACTGTGTTTTCGAAGGTCAACCGAGGTCTCCCCCTGCCTCTCTTACCACTCACCTTTGCTTCATAAATCTTTCTTACCATTCTTCCATCACTCATCCTCTCGACGTGCCCAAACCACCTGAGCACGCCCTTCTTCATTCTTACTATGACGTTCTCGCTAATACCTGCCATTCTGTGTATCTCTTCATTGCGAATTCGGTCAGCTAAGCTGACTCCGCACATCTTTCGAAGAGATCTCATCTCCACAGCATTCATCTTTCTTTCATTCTTCTTCTGCCATACCCACGTTTCGCTGCCGTATAGCAGCGTCGGTACCAGCACTGCATTGTGCACAGCTAAACGTGCGGCTATGCTCACGTTCCGCCGTCGCATCAACGCAGCGAGGGCACCGTTAACCCTGTTACCGGCAGCAATACGCCTTTCAACATCCATATCATACCTTCCATCTCTGCTAAACATACTTCCCAAATATACCACCTCATTCACTTGTTCTAATTTCTTTCTGTTAACCATGATCTTACATTCCGTTCTTTCTTCGTCTCTTTCAAACACCAGAATCTTAGTTTTACTCGCATTCAGGCTTAGACCATTATTTTCACACCCATCTTTCAGGATGGTGACCAATGCCTGCAACTCGCATTCTGATGATGCAATAAGCACTGCATCATCTGCGTACAACAGGCAGTTTACCTTCAAGTCACCCACTTTCACTCCCATATCACTTTCTTTCACTCCTTGGAGACAACTATCCAAGTACAAATTGAACAGCCAAGCTGACATGGCACAACCCTGTTTGACACCCGATTGAATATCAAACCGAGGCGACATGCCAGCTCCTACTCGTACACAGGCTGAGTGATCTCGGTAAAGAGACTTTACAGCCTGCAACAAGGGTCCGTTCACATTGTACCGAGGCAGTATCTCCCATAACTTCTTTCGCACAACTCTGTCAAATGCCTTCTCCAAATCCACAAAAGCACAGAAAACTTTTTGGTTTACAGCCAAAAATTTCTCTGTGATCATGCGGAGGGAGAAGATCTGGTCCATACACCCTCTTCCGGGTCTAAAGCCTCCTTGGGCCTCCCACAACAGCCTCTCAGATCTCTCTTGCATTCTTCTCGCTAAAATTTTAGCATAAATTTTACTACCTAAGCTAATCAAACTGATAGCCCTATAGCTTGCACAGTCTATCTGTGAATCTTTGCCTTTATACAAAGGCACGATGACTGCGCCTCGCCAATCATCTGGGACCTCCCCTTTCTTCCAGCATAAATTGCACAGATGAAAGAACAGGTCCAAGACGCGCGGCCCACCATATTTGATCATCTCAGTAGTAACTCCATCTGCTCCCGCTGCCTTACCACATTTCAAACTTCTTATGGCACTCTCTACTTCTTTTATACAGATTTCGCCGTCTGCTACATCAAGATTCAGCATATCGCTGTTACTTGAGACAGAGGCGTCATCACATTCATACATCTCCTTGTAGAATTCCGCCCATCGTTGCAAAACAGGTGTTGGTTCTGTTAATATTTCACCGTCCTTCGAAAGCACCCCTTTCATTCTGCAGGTTGACGAAGAACCCCGAGAACCACTAACTTCTCTCCAGAAAAGCTTCGTGTTTTCCCGGAAGTTGTTCGTCAACCTTTCGTCTCTTTCATTCTCCGACTTTTCACGCTTCGCCTTAATCAGTGCTTTCGTTTGGTGCTTTTGCAACTTATACTCTTTCTTCTTGATCTCTCTCATACTTTTATTCTTACCAGAGGCCTTATAATCCTGCCATGCTTTCTTCTTTCTTTCTACGGCATCTTTCACTTCATCATCCCACCATTCGTCGCGCTTTTTACTAAAGCCTCTTTTCGCAGTACCACACACCTCTGTTGCTGCTTCAATCATACTATTCCTAAGATTCTGCCAGCATACTTCTACACTCTCATTTCCTGTTTCACAGCTGTCTAGCTTCTTGGACACCCTTTCTTTATATTCCTTTTTAATGGGTGGATCTTGAAGCTTCCAGCTTCTTACGCGATTATTCGCCTCCAAGTTTGGACACCTCGTGCGGGCGCGCCAGCCTGTGAACAGACCCCTTATTCTAGTAACAACTAGATAGTGATCTGTTCCCAAATCGGCACCCCTAAACACTCGCGTGTCCATAACTTGGTTCCGAATACGCTGATCCACCAGGAATAGGTCAATCATACTTTTCTCTTCCATTCGCTCCCATGTGTACTGATGAATTTGTTTGTGGCAAAACATCGTGTTTGCCACAAACAAATTCTTCTCCTTACAAAATTCCAAAATAAGCTTACCAGCCTCATTCACTCTCCTATCACCGTACTTCCCTAATATTAGCTCGTAACCGATCCGCTCGGTTCCGACCCATCCATTCAAATCACCGCACACTATTAATTTTTCATTCGCTCTTACGCTACCTAGAACTTCCCTGACTCTCTCCCAGAACTCCTCTAGTTCGCCTGATAGAGCTGAGGATACTGGCGCATAGGCCGCTAACAAGAATAATCTTGTTATCCCCAGCTTAAAGCGAACCCAAAGGAGCCTCGGGTTGATCGGCTTGTATTCCACCATTGCACACACCAATCGAGAGGACAATAACACACCTACCCCCTGGCACCCACGATCACTCTCTGGTACGCCGGCCCAGAGAGCCACGCGACCGCCTGGCAGATCGGTAGCGTTACTGCCCTTTCTCTTGGTCTCAGTCACACAGATCACATCCAGATCTCTATCATCCATCACATCTAGTAGTTCATTCATCTTCTGTTCCATCCCTCCTCTTACATTCCACGTAGCTATTTGTAGCTCCGTCCTCCACTTCCCGCCGTTTCGGACATGGCGTGTCGGGTGGCGGTCCCCAACGCCGCACTCGTCTCCTTCCCCCTCCCCACTTCTCACACCAACGGGGACGCGCTGGTGCGCGTCGCCTCGGGGGAACGCCCTAACATTCTGTGCCCTGATGATCTTGGCGGATGGAACGCTGCAGTCCTAGCAAGTAGGACTGGCGGGGATCGCTGCGAGCAAGCCTTCCATCTGGACCCCCTTCCAAACTCCATCTACCCCCAATAAAACTTTGTGATGTTTAAAAGTTTTAGAAGCTATTTTTTACTTTTTATTACTTTTAAGATTTCAAAATGTAAACATTATAGGTACTGAGTTGTAGTTTTTTCGTTTATCCATACTTATATTATAAATGCGAAAGTCTGTGTGTTTGTCTGTCACGCTTTCACGGTTAATCTAGTGGTCCGACATGAATGAAATTTAGAACGAAAGTAGTAAAAATGACTGGGTCGAACATAGGCTAATTAGTTTTTCAAAAATCAACCTCTGAAGGGTTGAAATAGGGGATGAAAGTTTATATAAAAAATCTACACTGCTTGACCGATTGTAATGAATTTTGGCATATATATAGTTGATAATCCAAGGTTAAACATAGGCTACTTTATTTTTCAAAAATCCACTACCGAGTGTTGCAATGTACCGAAACAGCGACGCAGATCACGCGGCGAAGCCGCGAGCGGGCCGCTAGTAACTATATATTTGTACAGTAGTATATAGTATATATTGTTTTTTATAGAATATAGGAGGCAAGCGAGCTGAAGGACCACCCGATGGTAAGTGGTTGCCTCCGCCCATAGACATCCTCAACATTAGAGTTGTGGATGCGTTTCCGGCCTTGAAGGTGAAGAAGGGGAGGAGGGAGGAAGGATGGGGATGGTGTGAATAGGGAGAGAGCTGGCTTACATGCCATCGAACCGGAACACATCATCCGATGTTTGGGGGTTCATCTTTGACATGATAGTGGTTGCCAGTCGGAGAACGAATCTCCTACCACCGAACTAAACTACTGTGTTACCCGCCTTTTTACGGGACGCTACCCAATGGCGGAGGGGAATTGTATTCTTAACCCATATACATGTATGAAATCCTGAAATACAGTACATACAATACTAAATATTATGAGATAGGCGATGTATAGGCGATATGTAGGTATTTATTAAAGACGACATTATTCTTCACCCTTCATAAATAGTAAGAATATGTGTTGTAGAGAGTAACAGAAAATAATTCCACGCTTCGCCTCACCAGATCAAATTTGAAATATTTTCCATACATATAATGATTTTCAGTGGCCGTTAGTTAGCGCAGTGAGACAGCGTCTGGTTGTGGATTCGAATCCTACTCGAGGGAAGGATTAAATTAAAATTATTTTCATATTTTCACTCTGGTACCTTAGACAAAGTGTGGCGTTGAGTTCCGATACTCAACAAGTAATGTCTCGTTGGAAGGTAGAGAATGGAGTCTGGAGACTGAGTCCTCCCTGATTACCCGGGATGGGGGAAAAGTATGAAGTTGTATTATAATGTTTGCCAATTAGACATTGACATACAAATGACTGATAAAGACGCCTATGTTAGTTGTTGTACTATGTATAGGCTATTACTCAGTGAGTTCACTGATTGGATAACGCTGAAATTCATTAAAATATAGATATACAACCATTCATTCAAATTTAAATTTTACTTACATATATCCATTGCCATCCATCCATATTACTTATATTATAAATGGGAATGTCTGTGTGTTTGTATGTCACGCTTTCACGGCTAATCTACCCGTCCGATTTGGATGAAATTTAAAATGAAAGTATTAACAATAACTGGGTCTAACATAGGCTACTTATTTTTTCAAAAATCAACCTTTAAAGGGTTGAAATAGGGGATGAAATTTTGTATGAAAAATCTACACCGCTTGACCAATTGTAATGAAATTAGGCATATATATAGTTGATAATCCAAGGACAAACATAGGCTTTACTTTTCACTAGACTTTATTTTTCAAAAATCCATCCCCTAGAGTTGCAATACACCGCAACAGTTATGTATATATTTACGCAGCAAAGCCGCGAGCGGGCCGCTAGTTAGTTATATGTGTTGTTGTCATACATAAATATACTTACATATATTATATCTAAAATTTAATATTTTACACAAATATCAAAGGAAATCTTAATTTCAAATTACCAAACGTTTATTATGAAATTGAGTCGGAGGCGATGGCCTCAATGAGAATAATTATTGCTATCATAAACGTGTTTTATTACAGATTACAAGATAGATACTCGAATTAGGTTAATGTGATTAATATAAAAGAAATTAATGAAATTTTAGATATGTATGGATTGAGGATATCTCGTATTTTCGAATTTTTACAGTTTTATGTATAAATTAAGATTTTATGTCCATATAAAATAAAGCTTGTGCCACTGGGCCACGACTGGCCCAGTGGCACTGTGCGTGTGACTATAAACGACTGTTTGGGGGTTCGATTTCCACTCGAGGAGTGGAAATATTTAATATTTCCATTTTCTTCGCTCTGGTGCCGATGTAAAGCGCGGCGTTTAGTTCAACCGCTTAACACGCAATGCCTTCGAATTCGGCGGAAAGTGGGAAACGGAGTGTCTTAACACTAGGCAGCTTGACACTTTTTCGGGCATAGCGAGGTAGTGTCAAGACACTCCGATCTAAATCAAGACATTACGCATTTAGTCGTTGCACTCAACGCCGCGCTTTGTCTTTGGTACCAGAGCAAAGAAATAAAAATTTAGATATAATCTGAGTAATGATAACCTGAGTGGGGAATCGAACCCACAACGCTGTCACAGCTCAGACGCTGTCCCAAGGCAAAACCTTCTCCCATTGCGTTACATCGCCTCCATCGTTTGTGTACTACAAAAAGTGAAGTACTTAAATACGTTATAATAATTTCTTTTTAATTCGTAACGATATTTAACACTTTTAACGCCTCTTTTAAGAAGTTTAAAGGAAAATTTAAACTAAATTTTCTTGAAATTCTAATTTATCGACATATCATATTCATCCATTGCCGCAATTTAATTAATATTTTTTGGTCAGAGAAAGATTATGATTTAACAGAGCTATAATAAATGCTTTAAATATTTTAAAAGAACATTTTATAAGAAAATAATATTTTAAAGTTAAATTAAGTAGCTTCACGCTATATCCCGCACACAGCAGGGTAGGCAGAGGGAACCTAGTGTTAAGACACTCCGTTCCCCACTTTCCGCCGAATTCCGCGCTTTTACCTCGACACCAAAGCGAAGAAAATGGAAATATAATTTCCACTCCTCGAGTGGGAATCGAACCCACAACCAGTCGTTTACAGTCACACGCTTGTGCCACGGGGCCACGACTGGCCACTAATAATATTTTAGAATACTATTACAAAAAAGAGGTAATTGGGGCGCAGTGGGGCACCATCAGATTGTAAGCGTGATTGGACAGGGGTTCAATTTCCTTTTAGGGAAGTGATTATATTTTATTTTATTTTGTCTCTCCACTGCAGTACGTGAGGCCTTTAGCTTAGCTTAGCTTTGGCCAGTACCATTGTGCTCGAACTCGAGCCTGTCAACGTGCAATGTTTCTATTTCAGGCAAGAACTTGAGAACGGAGTGTTTAGTGACTAGGTTTATTCTGATATGGGCAAAAAGGCGTTAAGCTAAGTAGAGAACTAGATTATGTTTACAGGGGTTTAAATTCATTAGTACGTATTCAAGCAGCCTTTTAGAATTTGAAGTATTAAATAAATTGAAATTATAAATTTGGCCTGTCATAACAAATTATTAAGTATCACTTAAGTTACTGTTTAAGCTTTTACTAATGAAATTTTCTTATTCCATATTAGGGGTAAGCAACCTTTTTTGACAACGGGCCTATGCTTTTTTTTAAATTTTTGTCGGGTTAAAACACACACTTGTTAACAGTATTTAAAGTTATACTCATTATAAAGAATACATTATAAAAAAATAAATATTAAAAAAGAAACAGGTTAAATACAAAAAAAACCAATACATACTTTATAATTGCATGTCGGAACAAAGTCGCATCAATTTGGTAGAACTTAATATGGTAGAGGGAGAATATCTGTAAAATTTTATAAGCACGCTTGGCGGCTCGTATCAAATTACTAATAGGGCCGCAGGTTGTTCATCCCTATTGTATATGATATTACGTTACTAAGGAAATAAACAAAGGCATTTTCCACTAGATACGATACTTTATTGTTTAGTTTGCAAGAAGTTTAACTTAAGAAATATTTTCTTGCATTTTTCGTGAAACACACTTCTTCCATTTTCCAATTTTGAGACTTTCTCTTACTAGAACGGATAAAGAAATATTTTTCTTTTTTTTAGCTTCACGCTGTATTCTGCACATAGCAGGGTAGGCAGAAACCTAGTGTTATACTATGCCTAGTGCTATACTATGTTCCCCACTTTTCGCCAAATTCGGAGGCATTGCGTGATAAGTGGCGGAACTTAACGCCGCGCTTTGTCTCGACTCAAGAACGAAGAAAATGGAAATATTAAATATTTCCATCCCTCGAGTGGGAATCGAACCCACAACCAGTCGTTTACAGTTATACACGCTTGTGCCACTGTGCCACGACCAGCTGGTGGATAGGAAAATATATATATTTTAAGAAATATTTTCGTGCGTCTTTCGTGAAACACACTTCTTCTACCTATCAATTATAAGATTTTGTACAACTATAACTACAACGGATAAAATAACTTATATTAAAAAAAAAAACAGCTACACTCTTTTTGCCTTAGATACCAGAGAGGAGAAATCAAATTAATTATAATCATTTCCCCATGTCAGTATCGAACCCACATTCAATCGCGTTTTTAGCACCGCTGCACTACAATGGAGTCTAAATCATTGATATGTTTAAAATTATTTGTTTGGACTTTATATTAAATCTAAATTAGTAAAATGTTTATATTACAATTAGTGGGTTTCCGAACTAATTGATTAAAATGCGGTTTTATGCCACTAGCCAATACATAAATTCCTATGTTTCCTGAGTTTGGGTTGAAAGTGGAGAGCAGAGGGCTATGAGAAAATTAAATAAAGCAAATAATTAAATTAAATAAAAAAATTATATGTAAAAAATAAAATAAAAAATACTTTACTTGCAAAAACAAAATGTACAAATATAATAAAACAATATGTACTAGTATTTACGTTCTTAAAATATCTAATAACATGCTTAGGAAATTGAAGTTATTTAGAAAACATATAAAAAATTGAAGCATCTTGAAAACCATCCTATTAAAGGCAAAAGCGGTCAAAACACTTGGCCAGTTTCCAATAAGCACAAGTTCGAATCCCGCTGCATTCAATTATTATACGTCTTCTAAAAATGTTTATCCAAAAAAAAAAAAATAAAGAGAACAAATGTATCTTCAAAGAAGTTTTAAAAACTATTTTATTTCGAGATTCAATTGCTTTTTTTTTCAGAATTTTTCCCACACAAAGGAAATAGGCCAAAGCTTTAAGGTCTACCACGCTATCTTATCTGCTACAAACGTTCCGCTTCCTACTGGTCGCGTTACACAAACCTATTTATTAGAATTCAAAGTGAATTGTGTTCACACTGCAAATGGATTGACCGAAATGGTTATTTCTTTTGGATTTTAGATATTTATTTTTTGATTTAATGGAAGCAATATGTCCTTTTTTTTCTTTTTTTCTTCACTTTTATTGTACATGTCATTGAGCTCGATGATAACGCTCACACAATTATTATCTTTTAAATTAACTATGTCATTCTAATAACGTGAAATGTAAATTTTATTTGAGAAAGCAAAATCTTTAACCATTTATAAATTTATGTCCAAAAAAAGTAGAGTTTAAGCGAATGGTTGAAATCAATAGCCAACTTGACACTTACTCCCGTACAATAGGTTAGTCAAAGAGAGTCAGAGAGTCAAGACACTTCGATCATTTTCCGTGAGAAAATGAGACATTGCGTCTTGAGTAGCGGAAATTAACGCTACGTTTTGTCTTAAATACTAAAGCGGAGAACAGAAAATAATTATAATTGATCCCTCAAGTGGGAATCGAACCCATAATCTATCACATTTACAGACAAACTCTGTCTCACTGCATCACAATTTTTGGATAATATAAAATATTCTACACACACCTACTGGCTTAGTAAAGTGTTTTTATTGTAAGCCGATAGCCCTCCATAGTAGAGGCATCTTCTTCTGAAGAGATCTCTAGAGTAGTATACTATGGAAGAATGTATATTAATATACAAGTATAGCTATCATAGCTAAGATCCACCTACATTTGAGAGGGTCACCGCTAGTGAGCTAAAAAAAGCAGCTTCACGCTTTTTTGTCAGTGGTCAGAGAATGTCAAACACTAAATCTAGTGTTAAAACTCTCCGTTCTCTAATTTCCATCCAAAATTTAGACGTTTTGCGTGTTGAGTATCGAAACTCAACGCCGCGCCTTGTATAGGTACGAGAGGAAACACATAAAATGTAAATATATAATATCTTCGAGTGGTAAAGTGGTATTAAATATAATTATATAATGTAATGTTTTTTACAAAAAATCGGTGACACACATAATATTCAAAGTAGAAACAAGCATAAACTGATTATCCCTGTGACTCGATTACATCGAGTCATGGGACAGTGTATACGAACACAATAGGATCCCAGAAAACGTCCATGATTTTTCTATATCTCAATTTAAAATAGTTGTGAAGAGACGTTTGTGTGTTAAAGGTTATTACATATTTAAAGATTTTATAAATGATAACACGCCTTGGGAATGAAAGGATCGCTCCAGGCTATTTCAAAAGTATCACTGTCTGCAATAAATCTGTTTATCACAATTGCTTTAAAAAAAAGTCTCCCTGAGTTTCTTGCGCCGTTTCTTTTCACGCCTGAGGTATTAACTTTAGTGAACCGGTGGTAAACTATTTGACGTTCAAAAAATGAAGCATGTAACTTCTTATTTTGAATAAAATTATTTGACTTTGACAATCGAACACACAACCCTCGTTTTTACAGTTACGCTCTGTTCAACTGTGCCACGACGACCTGAACTATAAGGACAATAACGGAAAAAATCACGAAAAATACATCACAAATCCCTTTTCGAATAATCATGTAGACAGCTTAGGCTGGTTTCTTAAAAGGCCTAGACATAATAAGATCGTGAAATCGTATTTCGGGTTAGATCAACAGAGATTGTCAGCAATTTTTAGGAATAACGGTAAATAATTATTTTCCGTTATTGTTATTTAGTTTTCGTTTTTGATTTCGAATGATCACACTAATTGACATGCCGCGTTGTGGTATTAAATCTCAGTCAATTATGTGTTCGCATCCTTCTGTTGAAATATTTAAATAGATTTTGGCTTTTCATCTAGGTAAATAAGGGCGATAAATTTCGTTAGTAAATACACAATGTCAATGCTTCGGCAGAAACTAACAAATATACATGTATACACGTACCAAACACATATAAATAATGATCTAAGCTAGATTAGACTAGACCAGTTATATAAAGGCAGCGTTGAGTTTATTCACTAAAAATCAATGATCTATCCGACCGATATCAGTCATGGCGACCACTTCTACTCCTTTTCATCTATACAAATAAATAAAATTGGAGTGCTTGTAATATTAAAACAGCCGCATTTTTAATACATGCTTATGTATGTATACACGGTACATATACTTAAATAACGTTTTTTTACAATTTTTGTCTGTCTGTCTATTTGTTCCGGTTAATCTCTGGAAGGACTGGACCCATTTTCCCTGGAGGATAACTAATGTAATAAGGAGTAACTTCGGCTATTTTTATTTTATATTACCGTAAAATCTTCGCCCTGAACAACATTTTTTTGTTATATTCCACGTGCACGAAGTCGCGAGCACAGCTAGTACACGATATTACTGCTAGGGTAGAATGTACCCGACAGACTGAAGTTAACAATATACTATGTATATTGACTTGTACGCACTTGCGCTCCTGACAGAGGCAACTCAAAGCCGAAAGTACCGTAACGTAGAAATCAGAAATTTACGCGTAGGCTACTTCGAAAATAAAGAGGGATGCATTATGAAAGGATCTTTATCATATCAGCTGTCTGCTAGCCAAAGTCTAGTCAATACAAACAGACAGATTCACAAAAATTGAAAAATAAATATGTTATATTGGTATATGTACCGTGTACACATAAAAATTTAAACAGACACTAACTTTATTTATTGGTACAGATATTTATCCATGTTAAATGTGAATACACAACCAACACGTGGCGTAGACAAGTGCACTACAAAGACATCACGAATTCAATTTGTATATAAAAAGCATTTTAACAAAGCCCCGAATTTAAATTCAGCTCTGGTGCGAGATTCCGTAACGCTCGGCAGAAGGCAGTTTATTTTTTGAGAGCAATATTTTCTTCTGCAAACTTTCTTCATTTTAAATAAGACGACAAGTTCATTTTATTTAGGCTTTTGAATTGAGTTTTTATTTTATACTATTCGCTTTTAGACTTAACGTAAGAGTAAAAGAGAATGTTTTTATTTAATATTAGCGGTCCGCTCGCGACTTCACCGCGTGGGCTATTTCGTTATATTACATATTAGATTTTTCATATACACTTTCATCCCCTATTTCAACCCTTTAGAGCTTGATTTTTGTAAAAATAAGTAGCTTATGTTAGACCCAGTCACTTTTACTACTTTCATTTTAAACTTCATCCAAATCGGACAGGTGAATTAGCCGTGAAAGCGTGACAGACAAGCACACATTTATAATTCGCATTCGCATTTATAATATAAGTATGGATGAAAATATTATTTATTTCGTTTCGAGCGGAAAGTGGAGGGCGGTGAGTGTTGACAATAGGTTCTTTTTGCCTACTTCGCTTAAGGGAAAAAGGGTGAAGCTGCGTTCTTTATAAACAGATTGAAAACAAAATGTGTAGGATATTATTAGTTGTTAAATACTTTTTTATGATAATATTTTAATAACGCCATCGTAGCGTAGTCGAAGAATTGACTTGACAGTCAAAGACAGACAGGGTGGTTGTAGGTTCGCTTCTAGAATCTCTTTGTCAATCATATTAATGACATGTGAAAAAGTAATAAAAAAAAATACTGTCATTTTTAAACTCTATCTCGCATAGCAGAATAGTGCAGCAAGCGGAAAGAACGTAGTGTTGAGATACTCCATGTTACTTATGTAGACACATTAGGCCTGAATTCGAGATATTGCCTGTTAAATGGCGGACCTCAACGCCGTTTCTTGTATTATTCACCAGAGCGAATATATTAAATAATTTACATATAATCATTCCCTATAACCAGTCGTGGCACAGAGGCTCAAAGTGTGACTGTAAAGCGACTGGTTATGAGTTCGATTCCCACTCGAGGGGTGAAAATATTTAACATTTCCATTGTCTTCATCTTTCCATTTAATTTTTACATTGCTCTGGTGTCGAGGCAAAGCGCGGCGTTAAGTTTCGCCACTTAACACGCAATGCCTCCAAATTTGGCTTAACACTAGGTTCCCTCTGCCTATCCTGTTCTATGCGGGATACAGCGCGAATCTAATAAAAAAGATCATTCCCAGGGTGGTAATTGAACTTGCAACCACCGCCTAAATAGTCAAATGTTGTCAGTACACTGTGCCTCGATGCCCCCAATACTGTCATCTTCATTATTTCTTTCACATAAGCACTTTCGGTCCTTTCATGTTTTTGACAATGTTTAAGTGGCTAGACGCTTAGTCTTTTGTAGGTTAACGACTTTCTACAGGCTCACTCACCTAGTTTCCTTCCTTCAACGCTTTAATGCTTATTAAGTAGATGTGTTTACAGCTTCAGCTTATTTTTTAGTCTTTTTTCCTACCATGATTATATATCAGTTATTTTCATTTCCCGCTATGGTGTCTAAGATAAAGCGCGGCGTTGAGTTCCGCAATTAAATATGCAATATCTCTGATTCGGGTAGAAAGTGGAGTACAGAGTGCGTTGACGTAGCTACGTAGGTTCTTTCTTATTATCCTGCTATCCTAGACCGGAAAAAGTGTGGGACTTTCCCCCATTTGATAGTTATTAATCCTCTTGTAATAAATAATATAGTGTAGTTTTGTTTTATTTTTATTTTACGACCTTGTTGTCACTTCAGCACAATTGACTTCGCCAATATCACGTAGAATGGAAAAACCACGATTGATATCAATCATTCAAAGATTAAATTTTACTGTCGGCATTGATATATAATTAAAAATGATTTTAAGAATAATATAGTTTTTTCTTTTTTTTTTAGAATTATGCCCGCACATAGCAGAGTAGGCAAAGAGAGCCTAGTGTTAAGACACTCCGTTCCCCACTTTCCGCTGAATTCGGAGGCATTGTGTGTTAAGTGGCGGAACTTAACGTCGCGCTTTGCCTCGATACCAGAGCGAAGAAAATGGAAATATCAAATATTTCCCCTCCTTGAGTGGGAATCGAACTCTCAACCAGTCGCTTTACAGAAACACTTTGTGCTTCTTCTTCGCTACGACTGGCTCCTAACATATAAGTAGTTATACAAAGTTGAAAGTTAAAAAGAATATCTTAAGAATCACTAACGTTCATTCTATTGAAATCAAAAGTATTTCAATAGTGTAGTCATGTATATCATTGTATGCAATCGGCACAGGTTTTCATAAGGCGTTATTGGAGAATTGTTTGTACGCCAGATGGCTGAGCGCCAGAAACTTTCATTGTATAACTACTAAATTGTTTTTGATTTTGTTCAGTATAATGATACCTATACTAAATAGTATTTTGGCAGGTGATTTCTTTTTGATTACTTAGAATATAGCCTACGAATGTGTTTATATAAATGAAATAAGATTTTTATATCTTCACAGCGCGAGATACTTGTCTCGCATAGAGTAAAAGCAAAGATAATTTAAAGGTATTTGAATCGTTAGAAAACATTATATGTACAGTGTACAGTGATCAAACACTACTTCTAAGCTTTGAATTGGCTAGATATTATCATTAGGATAATATATATTAATATAAGATGGAATAATTTTGGACTCCTTTTACAGAGATACGGACGGTAGCCTCTGAAATTAGGCATATTTAGAAAAAGTATATTAAATTAATTAGGTAAGTATCTCACGCTGCCTACCAACCATGTATTTGAAATTTGTATAAAGTGACACTCTGCTAAGGCAATGAGAAGCTTACATGCCATCTCGCTCGGCTGAGATTTAAATCCACACCCTCATATTCCTCAACAATACGATTAAGATTTCATAATACATTTTTAAACACAAATGCAGCTTCACGCTTCTTACTGCAAGATAGTCAGAGAGAAACTAGTGTGAAGACACTCCATTCTCCACGTTCCGGTAAAAACCATAACCCGTGTATCCGTAATCGAACTTAGCATCGCGCTCCATCCTAAGTACTAGAGAGAAGAAATGAAAAAAATATAAATATAACCATTAGAAAATATATTAAATATATTTTTTAAAACACAATTAAAAATGAAATTTCATTTTCAAATTCTACCTGTGTAATAACAGGTAGTCGAGAAAAAAGACTTCTAACTTAGCGCGGGATCAAGTATGTAGTAACCCAGTTTTTACAGTTACTTTAACACCGCGTTACACGAGTTATGCTTTGTGTTATACATTTTTTACTGGAACTTTGTTTGTTTGTTAAAGTACTTTTAAACATGTTGAATTAGAGCAAGCTGTAAGCGATAAAACTCGAAAAACTGAACAGGAAATAAATTAAGTAAATTTTTAAAGCTCAAATTTTATACTATATAAAAGGTAGTATAAGTACGAAAATTTGAGTTGAGTTGAGGCGTTGAGTTCCGTCACGCAATATGCAATATATCAAATTCATGCAGAAAATAGAGAACAGAGTGATTTGACACTAAGCTATCTACCCAGTAAAATGGAAAAAATATGAACATGCTTTTGTATTTACTTAAACAAAATGTAGTGTAAAACCATTAATCTTACAAATTATCCTCATAATAAGTATGAAAAGAACATAGAAAACACATTATTAATTTTGAATGTACGTTATTATGCCCAAAAAACAGGATAATATGAAATTAAAATAAATAGCTGTTGAATCGACCTTACCTATGGCAAAGTGCGGTGTTAAACAGACGGACTAGCTAAATTTCGGGTAAAAAGTTGAGAGTTCATTCTAAATACAGTGCTATGTGGAAGAAAGCATGAAGCTGCTTTTTTATACTAAGTCTGGAATTTAATTATTTTTAAAGATTTTTTTTTAAGTAAAATTCACATTTATAACATAAGCATTTAACTCTTAAATACATAACGTTACATAATTAAGTATCCACTTATGTACATAAAAACACACGAGCGAATAAAATATACAAGATTAGCACTAAAAATAGTTTTAAGTACTATTATGAACATTGATACTATTATTATTATTAAACATAACGAGACGATATACGTAATACCGAAATTTTCGATTCCAAAATTTCGAAGAGATAGGTTCTCCAGTCCAGTATTTTACTAATCTTGTAAAGTTATTCTATAAAAGTTACCTTATAGAGAAAAACATATGGTTAAATAATGTAAGAGAATGGACCGGACCGGACAAATATTCCGTCTAACATTATTCAGAGTTAGTGGTCAAATTACAGAGTTGAAGAGGCACCCATACAAGAATAAAACTTTATGCATATTTTTTTGACAAAAAAGTAGGCATTTAATGTTAATATAATTATTTTTTCAGTATCACGCTTTAATCCCGCATAGGAAAGGGTAGTGAAAACTTAGAGCTATAACACTCTGTTCAGCGCTTTCCACCCTAATTCGAGACATTGTGTCTTAAGTAGCGGAACTCAACGCCGCGTTTTCTTTCAATAGAGTTGGGAAACGAAAATAACGTGAATATAATTATACCCGAGTGATAATTGAACCTACAGCTATCGTTTGACTTTACTTAATATACTACCATACTAATACTACTAATTACAAATGCGAAAGTTTGTCTGCGTGCCTGTCTGTTACGTTTTCACTGTTAATTTACCGGTCCGATTTGGATTATATATAAATTGCAAATGAAAGTAGCTAAAGACTCAGGATAAAACATACGTAGTTTTTTTTCTTATCTTGTTTTTTTATTATATCATCAAAATGGAGGTAGTCTATGTTTGATTTAACCTTATGTTACAACAAAAAACGCAACATAAACCAACTTCTAAAGGGCTAAATTAATAAAGAAAATGTATATAGCCGGCGAAGCCCCGTACAGGTCTCTAGTTAATTTATAAAACAAAATATCATTTTTATGACTTGCAATGTATATGAGTACACACAAGTCGGTACATACCTGATATATTAATCTTGTTCTCATCATAGTAGTCTAGCGCGTGGTCGTCCTCCTCGAGCGGCGGCTCCTCGCGGCGCGGGCTCGCGTCCGGCGCGCTCACCACCAGCGCGCACAGCACCAGCGCGAGCGCCGACATGCCGACATCACCGCGCCGCCACGCCGATTAATGCACTACGATCAAAATAAATATGCTATAGACTCATAGAAAAAATCCGTGTGATCATGGTGAAAAGACGTATGCTTAAGGTTATTACTATTATGTAATTAATGATAAATCATTAGCAGCCCGCTCGCGGCTTAGCCACGTGAACTACATGGCTATTTCGTAATATCGCAAACCTCGGAGGTTGATTTTTGAAAAATAAAGTAGACTATGCTTGACCTTGGACTATCAACTATAATCATGCCAAAAATCATTACAATCAGTCAAGCGGTTTAAATTTTTCATATAAACTCTCATCCCATATTTCAACCTTTTAGAGGTTGATTTTTGAAATAATAAGTAACTTATGTTTGACCAAGTAACTTTTACTACTCTCATTCTAAATTTCATCCAAATCGGACCGATAGATAAACCGTAAAAACATGACAGACAAACAAACAGACTTTCGCATTTATAATATAGGTATGGACTAGCGCCCCGCTCGCAGCACCGCCTGCATAACTTGTTCAACTCTTGTCCATTTTGTAATATCAAAACCAATGTTAGAAACTGTGTCTTCATGACATTAAAAAATTAAAATTAATTGAAATAGTTCAAAGATTTTCTTTATATAAAATTTATTATAACAACAAACATGTATCTAGCTGTTGTGGGTGTAAATGTCACTGGGAGGAATTGTCTACAAGTACACCTCCAAGCTTTTCTAAGTAGATGTTATAAAACCATTAGAAATCTGTTAGTAAACGCAATTGGTTGTGGATTGAATTTCCTCCCAGGGGAAAAACATTTTAAAACTATTTTTTCTCTCTCTGGTAAGGGTTGTCGTCGTGTACATTTCTCCGCACTTGAAAGTGGAGAACGGAGTGTCTTGTCACTAAGGTTCTCTTTGTGTATCATGCTATGCGTCATAAAATATGGATCTGATTTTTTATTTCAAAGAATTCTTAATAATAATTGAATAGAATAAACATTTATTGAATCAATGTGTTAATAACTTTTATTTTGTTTTCTAGCATAGGAGGGTAGTCAAGAGAAGCTAGTGCCAAGGCACTAGCCATCCCGCACACAGTAGGGTAGGCAGAGGGAACCTAGTGTTAAGTAACTCCGTTCCCCATATTCCACCAAATTTGGAGACATTGCGTGTTAAATGGTGGAACTTAACGCCACTCTTTGCGTTGACACCAGAGCGAAGAAAATGGAAATATTAAATATTTCCACACCTCGAATGGAAATTTAACCCACAACCAGTCGTTTACAGTCACACCCTTATGCCACTTCGCTACGACTGGCCCCAATTCGATTTAATTTTAATTAATTGAAAATGAATGAGCGCTCGTATCTAAAGGAACAACTGAACTGGTGGTTAGACTACATACAATAGCGTCGTAGATACATTTTAACGTAATTTAACACCGTAAATCCGTCTTAAGACAAACAAAGGGAATTAAGGTACAAGTACATACTAATTAATTGAATTGCATTATTACGCTTTGTACAGTGACAGAAGATTAAAACTTACTTGCTCGTTAGATTTGCTTGTGAGTAAAGACTTTAAAGGAATTAAAATTTAATTTGTGTTGTTAAACTGCATCTATTCTAACATTTAGTTCATATGAATTTAATGTTTTATAAAGTTTCAAGATCTACTTGTCAGTTGAAGTAAAGGTTTGAATTCTTATTCCTAGAGGTTTGAATTTGCAGAACGTTAACAGTTAGTATTGAAATGCATAGGTATACGAGTACATAAGTTAAAACTGTTTGTCTTTGCTTCTCCAAGAACTATGAAAGCACTCTAAGTATTCTACTGTATAGTTTATAGTTTATTTAGTATTCTTTTAAAATATATGCTGCAAGTATACTAAAACATAATGTAATGTAATATAACAATATGTATGTATATTTTTAGAAAAAAATGTACGTAGCAAGATTCGAATTCGTCTCAAGAAAACTGTCAAAGCGATACGTTAATTTCGAGCGACGTACAAGCTTGTAATAACAGGATTCTTTTAGTTGATAACATTTTAATTAAATGGCTTAAAATAATATAATCTACTAAAAAGGTCTCAGCTTACCTATAACTATCATCAGTTGATTTCCAGCACATATTTATAGATCGGCATAATTTTAAATTTGACGATATTATGACAGCCGCACTATAAATCCATGGAATATTTAGCATCTTCTTCTCATATTGAATCCCTACGTTTTGGATACTTTACAATAGTGTCTAATATTATAATATATCCAGTCGTGGCGCAGTGGCACAAGCGTGTCACTGTAAACGACTGATTGAGGGTTCGATTCCCACTTGAGGAGTTTAAATATTTAATATTTCCATTTTCTTCGCTCAGGTGTCGAGGCAAAGCGCGGCGTTCATTTCCACCACTTAACACGCAATGCCTCCGAATTTTGCGGAATGTGGGGAACGGGGTGTCTTAAAACTAGGGTCCTACCCTGCTGTGTGCGGGATACAGCGTGAAGCTAAAAAAAGATAACTATTATTGGTTCCAGAGTAATTAAAGATTATTTTGTGTCAGGACACTTTGGTCTCCATTTTCGCCCAAAAGTGATATAAATTTCATATAATAAAATATTTACCCTATTAATTCAGATAAAATGATTCCATTTAAAAGTTTATTATAATAAAACATACCTAACCAAACATTTAAATGGTAATAAATTTCAATAGGTATTGAGCCAGAAAGCCACTTTTCTTTATTAAATGATCAAAACATCAGTGGAGTATAAAGGTTCTATTAACTCAATTCGTATTCACGTGAAGCAACTTTTGGGTCAGAGAAAACAATTCTTTCCTATTTCGACTGTCGAAAACATATATGACTCGCCTTAGTTTATTGGTATGAAGTCGACTGGAAACTGAAAGTCATGAGTTTGATTTTTACCGTTCATGGTTTTCGAGAGATTCTAATTTTTATACGTTTTTTTTTTAATATGTTCCTTATATTAAGTATGTGAATAACACTTGAAATATGTTATATATATTATGTAAATAAAATTTAATTGCCAAACGATTGTTCGTAGAAAAAAAAAAATTAGTAAAATATATAAAGAAATTCTGGCGACAAATATAATTTATAATAAACGTATAAGAATAATAAGTGGGGAACGGAGTGTCTTAACACTAGGTTCCCTCTGCCTACCCTGCTGTGTGCGGGATACAGCGCGAAGCTAAAAAAAAAAGCAAAAGTATAAGAATTTCAATGTAGCTGATGTATAATGTAGATTAAGAATAAGATGTATGTAATAATACACTAGGTTTTTTATGACTAGTAGTTTTGAGTCACACAACCCGTAATATTTTAAATTTATCAGAAGTAAAGTCAGGTGGAACTAAGTTCTCTGAACTGAGTCTTTAATAAGTTCTCTCTGCTTACCCTGCATGACGGAAAAAGTGTAATATTACATTAAACGCGCTTTGTTATTAAGTTACACGTGTAAGACTTGTCCAACGAAAAGATATATTATGTGGTCTTTCATACAACTTTCCTCTTCTATTTTGAAATGAATCCCCTAAGGTAGTTTTGAGGCTCAACTTTATAACGTTATAAAACTATATTAGATTCGCTTGTGGAATAGTCTGTTTTATTGTGGGGTAGACGGAGAGAATATAGTGATAAGAAGTGATACATTTTTCCGCTCTCTTTTTTGAGGTTATTTGGAGCTATTTTTTTTTTAATTATATTATAAATAGGAAAGTCTGTATGTTTGTCTGTCACGCTTTCACGGCTAATCTACCGGTCCGATTTGGATGAAATTTAGAATGAAAGTAGTAAAAGTGACTGGGTCTAACATAGGCTACTTATTTTTTCAAAAATCAACCTCTAAAGGGTTGAAATAGGGGATGAAAATTTATATGAAAAATCTAAATTGCTAGACCAATTGTCATTAATTTTGGCATAGATATAGTTGATAATTTAAGCTTAAACATAGGCTACTTTTTAAAAAAAAAAAGCGCCCTCGAGGGTTGCAATATAACGAAATAGTTCACGCGGCCAAGCCGCGAGAGGGCCGCTAGTTTGAAAATAAAATCGTATAATAAATTGTAAAAAAAATCATTTAAGCTATTTCCTTCGTGCGTCGTTCTCCACTTTCCTACTGAATACAAGTTTCAGCATTCATGGCCGCGTTTTGTCTTACTATCGACTAATTTAATTATAATCGTTACTTCGACTGAGACTCGAACCCATTACTTATCGCGTTACAAGTCAGAATCTCTTCCATTCTGACACGATGGACTCTATTATTATCTTCGTGTATGTAAAAGTTATAAATGTACAGGACACGAAGCCGCCCCTCTTAGATAACGTTTAAAAATATTTATACACAGAGTTTTATGTTTTTTTAAACAGTAAACAAGTAGCACTTTGAGAACTTAAAAATAATCTATTTTTTATAAATATATACCTTTTCTTTTTTTAGCGTCACGCTGTATTCCGCACACAGGCAGGCAGAGGTAGGCAGAGGTACTTAGTGTTAAGTCAAAGTTACATGCTTCATTTTTTGAACTTCAAATAGATTACCATCGGTTCACTAAAGTTAATGACGAAGACACGCTGTTCCTCAATTTCTGCCGAAATCTCGAGACGTTGTGTGTTAACATGAGTGTTGTCTGTTGGTGAAACTCAACGCCACGGTTTGCCTCGACACCAGAGCGAAGAAAATGGAAATATTAAATATCCCAATTCCTCGAGTGGGAATCGAACCCACAATCAGTTGGTTTATAGTCATTCTTCGTGCCCATAAGCCACGACCGGCGTCAATTTAAATTTTATGTTTCGTCTAAACATAAAGGCATAATAATCCTTTCAGCTTCTAGCCCTCACCATGAAAAGTAAGCGGAAAGAACTTAGTGCCAGGACAAGAAATGAATTTAATTTTAATATATTCCTCCGAGAGGAAACCGAATCCACGATCAGTCACAATTACAGTCAGACGCAGTCCCACTGAGCCATGACGACCTAAGAAAAATTAACCCACTAAAAATCATAATTTAAATAATCCGCTTTACTAAATCACTTCAATTAATTATTATAAATTAAAAAAATAAACGCAGGAAGTTGTTAACGTTCACATGCAAAGTAATAATTTTAAACAACAGTTTGTGTTTGTTCGCGACAATTGTTTGCTCAACAGGTTACAAAGCGTTTTACTAAAGCTTTATATTCTAAATAAAGGTGTAGTAAATCATAGAAAAATATACATTTTTTTTGTTTTAGCTAGTTGAGAATAAAAAAGAAAATGTTTTGCTTTTGAAAATAGATGGTATGGTATTAGAGGTGAGGTGCAGCGTGATGTTTAAATGTAGATGCGACTGGTTGTGGGTTCGATTCCCACTTGGTAGAATGATTAGTTACTTTTAAACATTTTTAAAGTGTTATTCCACGCTTAGGAAAATTGAAAAAGACTTTTAAAGAAAACGTAACGTAAACGTTCAAATGGTGAGAGCGCCTGGACGGTATTCACGAGGCGCGGGTTCGAATCCCGCTGCGTTCAAATTTTTACACGTTTTCTTTAAAAGTCTTTTTCAATTTTCCTAAGTGTGGAATAACACTTTAAAAATGTTTAAAAGTATTTAATAAATAGCATTCTCTCCTGCCAAATGATTGTTCGTAGAATAATCTTTGGGTAGCACAAATTTGTAAAAACCTCTCTACAGAGATTCTACCAACAAAAATAAGTTGTAATAAAGCGTATAAGAATTTCTACGCGGCGTGTAGTAGAACGCATGGCTCAGTGGTGAGAGCGCCTGGACGGTATTCAGGAGGCACGGGTTCGAATCCCGCTGCGTTCAAATTTTTATACGTTTTCTTTAAAAATCTTTATTAAATTTATTACATTTAAACTATTTTATTATTTGCTCCAATTAGCAGAAATAGCTTGACGTGGAGTTCTGCCGTTCAATTGCACAATCTCTCGATTTCTGGTGGAAAGTGAAAAAGTTTTTTTTCATGCTGTATCCCGCACACTGCAGGGTAGGCAGAAGGAACCTAGTGTTGAGACACTCCGTTCCCCACGCACCGCCGAATTTTAGAGGCATTGCGTATTTAGTGGCGCAACTTACCGCCGCGCTTTGCTTGGATATCAGAGCGAAGAAAATGGAAATATTAAATATTTCTACTCTTCGAGTGGGAATCGAACCCACAAACCAGTCGCTTTACAGTCACACTTTCTGCCACGACTGGCCCCCTACGTCCTACTGTCAAAAAACGGAGTATTTTGACAATATATGTCTATTCGCTGTCTATTCTGCTATGTAGAAAGAAGCATATAGCTGTTATTGGTAGGGCGTAAAGTCTCTAATATATATAACATTTTGGCAGGAAATGCGAAGATCTTTTAGTGTTAAGAAACTCTGTTCTCCATTTTCTTATCATTTGGGAAATGTTAACTTCACTATCATAGCTTTGTTGGTATAATTACAATGTTAGTGTTGTATTTTTACTACTAACAACGCTTGTAAGGTGGGCGTTAATAACCGCGACATAGTTTTACACTAATGCGCTCATTGTAATGCAAAGTGTTTATGGTAATAAAGTACATTAATAAAGAAGTAAATCATAAGAAATAAAAGTGGGGAACGGAGTGTCCTCTTAACACTAGGTTTCCTCTAGCTACCCTGCTGTGTGCGGGATACAGCGTGAAGTAAAAAAAAATAAGTAATAAGTAGTAAATAACTTACTATAGACGGGTCTCGTATTTACCCGGGGCAATATAATCAGAATTATATGCATTAAGTTAACGTAATTAATACTATAATAACACCTTCTGTTTTCGCGGTTTTTATACATTTTGAAATGAAGTAGTTTAACTATTTTAATATGATTAACCGCGTATATGGTTAAAAATATATTATATAAAATTCGTTACGTAGTAGTAAGTAGGCCGTGGTAACATATAGAATACCAAAAATAGATACTTTTGAATACCAAAAAAAAAATCGATTAATCAGGTTAAAATAATTCCATTTCAAAAGCATTAATGCTCCTAAGAATTAACCTAGTTCAAAGAATTCAAATCAAAATATACCTTGTGAATTATTGCGTTTTGTTTTTATAAATTTATTTATCTTTTATTTTATTTATTTTTTTATTTATTTTATTTATTTATTTGTTTTATATGTTCTGGCGTCTGTAGTCCGGAAGCCCCATGTGATTGATGTGGCTGTCGGCTAATACGGCGACGTGTCTGTTCCTAGATTAAGTGTTATTTGATAGAATTTTATGCCGGGATTTGTCTTATTACAGAGGGAAAATAAAAAAAAAAAACTATATATTATTCATCAACCGAGAATTGAACCCATAACTATTGCGTACATCTGACTTCGGTACAATTTTCGAGAGATTATGCTATCAACTTTTTCGATTTTTTGTTTTTAAATAATTTAAAATAATATTATGAAAATTTTAATAAGTTGCATTAGTACTTCAGTAGCTTTCCTGAATTTCATATTTAAATACCGACCCTCTGCGCCACCATATAAGAACTTAACAAGAATAACATTTTTTATTCATAAATTATAAGAAAAGATTAACTGTATTATTTTGTTTAGCTTCATGCTGTATCCCTCTGCGGGGTAGCCAGTCGGGGTAATCTTAATTTAATAATTTTAATTTATTCTAAAAATAAATGTATTACTGTTTGTTTCTACAGTAGTAGAATAAGTAAATAAGTAATTTAAATAATACAGAACGTAGTGTCAGTCAGTAGGAGTCAGTCAGTAGTAGCTCAAATCATTTCTGCTTCAAATAATAAAAAAATACAATCAATAACAAAAAATGTTTTCAGTTCATTTCAGAATCAATTGTATTTAATTCTTTTGTTTGCACAAAACAATAGTTTTATAAGTAGAGTTGAATAAAGTACACAATTTCACGAGTGGCTAGAAATATGTTTGACGTATCGGTTTAAAGGTTATGTGTCGTTTTGATTGTCAACAGTCATCGAAAGCTTAACAATCAAAGCTTAGAATGTCAACAATTTTGAGAATACTATAAATAACTATAATAACTAGAAGTATAAGAATACTAGAAAGTTGAAAAAGTTTTTTAAAACAAGCTTTTTTGAACTGTTTTCAGCGATCTCTTTCATTACGGCCGTCTTGGTGAGACAACGTCTGACTGTAAAAACAGTGGTGCGCTTCTCGCTTGGGTACTTTCGCTTCTTGAGTACTTTAGATAAAGTGCGGCGTTAAGTTACGCTACGTATATATACCTGTATAAGTATTGAATACACGAAAATAACAATAAACACATTATAAAATTTTCACACGCAATTTGAGTCCATCTTGACGCAGTGGGACAGAGTGGGTGCCTGATTGAAAATTTAATCAGTTGTCGATGCGATTTCCACTAGGGGACATGAGTATATTTAATTATTTTCATAATATGATCTTTTGTTTTCGCATTTACTACACATTTTGAATTGAAACTATTTTTAACCGAATTAATCGTGTATATTTTTGGTATTCGAAAATACGTTTTAAGAAACCCGACGTTTCGAACACTTTACAGTACTGTACTGTATATGTACATGTACTGTAAAGTGCTCGAAACGTCGGGTTTCTATATCGGGTATGTGTTTTCGAATACCAAAAATATACGCGATTAATCCGGTGAAAATAGTTTCATTTCATAATTATTTTCATGTCTTCTCTCTGATAAAACAAAGCACGGTGTCGACTTCCGACACTCACTACGCAATGTCTCGAGTTAGGGCAGAGAGTAGAACATATAGTGACTTGACACTAGGCTCTCTGTCTATTCTAATTCGGATATAGATTTCGAAGAAAATGTGACACTGCATTGGTTTTTCATTCAATTTATTTTATCTTTTGACATTGCGAATCGTCTACATACATGTTAAGACAATGGCTTCTCCATACATAATTTTTTCACAGAATTTCGGGACATTGAGTATTAGTTGACAGAAACGAATCAAAACCACAACTTTGCTTTCTTCGCTTACAAAATCCCGTATATTATCAGAGACAGTTTCACTACGCAAAAGTCTCTAAAACGTTTACGAGTATATACAAATATATTATAGAGTACATACATACATCTTGTAGGTAATAGGAGCTTAATATCACATTTTCTTTTCAAATTTAAACCAACCGACACCTGACTGGTAATCCTTACTACATATTCATGTCACCTACATATTATACTACGAGACGCTGCCTATAAATACATTTCTTTGGCGGAATAAAGCCTTTTACTGAAAAGTGTTCGTTTGACAAAGAGCTTTTTGGATTGTAACATTCTGTTATCGATTTGTAGTTCGCAAACAATGTTGAGCTCATAGTGAATATTCATTTAAGAGAATATGAAATGTAAGTAGTTAGGTATATTTCTTTGATCAATACAAGATACTTGTCATGATTTTTTTTTGCGTTGCATCAATTATATTGTTTTAACATTTATTGTTTTGTTACTTAAACTGCTTTTTTTTTTAATTCCGCGCTTCCTATATATCAAAATAGGAAGATAGAAAGTAGTGTCGAGGCACTCCATTACTTCCCGTCTGAATTCGAGATGCGGTGTGTTGAATGGCGAACTCGCGGCACCATGGGGTAGTTGTTATTATATATGTATTAATTATTTTAATTGTCTGGGAATTGTGATTATTTACATAAAATACATACACAAATACTAAATGATGTATAAATCGTTCTTAATTTTTTGCTGTCGAAATCTATACTAAGATAAATTTAAAGCAATATAAAGTAGACGAGTTCGTTTGTTTGTTTCAACGCGTTAATCTTACAAAATAGCAGTCGCATTTAAAGACGTTTTTGTATAGCCACACGAGGAAGGCCTAATATCATCACTTAATTAGACTGTCACTAATCAATAAAGTTATCATCACTTTAAATTTCTTAATTAGCATGATTCAAAAACGGGGAAAAGTTGCGTGTTGCAATAAAAAAACAAAGTGTTAGGTAAAACACAAATACAATCTAGAAAATAAGTAGTTCTTTAGGCTAGTCGTGTCGCAGAGGCACAGAGTGTGACTGTATTTACTGTATACTGTTGTGGATTCGATTCCCACACGAGGAGAATGGAATGGATGGAAATATTTAATATTTCCATTTTCTTCGCTCTGGTGTCGAGGCAAAACACTTAACACGCAGTGCCTCTAGAATTCGCCGGAAAGTGGAGAACAGAGTGTCTTAACACTAGGTTTCCTCTGCCTACCTTGATGTGTGCAGGACACAGCGAAGTGAAGCTAAAAAAAATAAAGACCTACTCCTTATAAATTGCTTTCTTAGCTGTTTTGTAGAAATTTGTAAAATAATAAGTCGTGTGGGCGTTTCCTTTTCCTTCAATATCCGTTGCTTTGAAGGTGTGAAATCGTTTAATTGATTTTTAAAATAACGTTAATGAATTAATTACCAATTAAATGTTTTTTAAATAAATTTAAATTGTGAACTCTCGTGATTTACTTAGTATTATTTATATACAGGCTAAAGGATATAGGCAAGTACATAGTATGAATAGGACTAGATAGTAGTGTCTGACAGCGAAAGAGATGGTAGTCACTTCGATTCCTACTCAGAGTAATGATTATTTTTAAGTTATTTTTTTTTCTGATAAGACAAAGGACTATGGTGAACTCAGGCACTTAACATCCAGCTATAGGCACTAGGTGTATTGTAATTTTTAAAGAGCGAATGTTAGGGCCTACTTGGAGCTTCGAATAAGATACTTAATTAACGTCAATACTTACTGATAGAAATTGATAACTATAATTATCGTTAATTATGTTCAATTATTAATTTATTAATTAAAAAGAAAAGAAACAGCCCAGGGATAAAGTATGACGATAAATTTTATTGGAATGACTACATATGTAGAATCTTCAATTCAAGCGGAAAGTGCTAAGCGGAGAATTTTAACACAATCCTATATCAAACTTAATGGGGAACGGAGTGTCTTAACACTAGGTTCCTCCTGCCTACCCTGCTGTATGCGGGATATAGCGTGAAGCTATATCAAACTAATTTCATTATATGATTAGATAAGTGAGAAACAGTGCCACAGACAGCCAGATGAGTGCCTCTTCAGCCTACTAGTGTTCATTAACTACTGTAAAAAGTTGAAACAAAATATATACCACTAATATTGTTAATTTTTTTTGTAGCTTCACACTGTATCCCGCACACAGAAAACCTAGTATTAAGACACTCCGTTCGTGGCGAACCGCGAGACGTTGCGTGTTAAGTGGCGGAACTTAACGCCGCGCTTTGCCTCGATACCAGAGTGAAGAAAATGGAAATACTAAACATTTCCACTCTTCGAGCGGGAATCGAACCCACAACCAGTAGTTTATAGTCACACGCTTGCGCCACTACGCTACGACTGACCCCTACTGTTAATAATACATTTAAAACATGGTAAACCTATTTTCTTAAACAGCATAATAGATATTTAAATGGTGTATTCGAACATAACTGTTAAAACTAATAAATTACGTGCCGCACTTCCCATCGCTTAGTGAAACAAGACTTTTACATGGTAACAGAAATTTGAACACTCAAAGTAATTGACTGTAATTTTAGAGATCGTAAATTATAAAGGCTCACGCCATTCTATTCGTGAGTTGAGTTGATTAATTTTCAGAGTGATAAAGGAAAATATATTGATAACTAATATAATAAGATATAAGATTGTGGCCAGTCGTGGCGCAGTGGCACAAGAGTGTGACTGGTTGTGGGTTTGATTCCCACTCGAGGAGTGGAAATATTTGATATTTCCATTTTCTTCGCTCTGGTATCGAGGTAAAGTGCGGCGTTAAGTTCCGCCACTTAACACGCAATGCCTTCGAATTCGGCGGAAAGTAGAGAACGGAGTGTCTTAACACTAGATTCCCTCTGCCTACCCTGCTGTGTGCGGGATACAGCGTGAAGCTAAAAAAAAAATAAGATATAAGAAAAGGCCATCGCGGCGTAGTGTGACTGCGTCAGACTGCAAACGTGATTATGGGTTCGATTCCCATTTGAAAGCATTTTAATTTGTACTGTTTCGGATTCTGTCGGATAGTGGAGGATAGGGGATCTTGATATTAGGTGATCTGTGACTACTCTGAAAGATAGTAAGATTTTTTATGCAAGTAAAGACGTGAAGTTGAAAATCCAAATACAAAGGTATTTTTTTTCAGGCCTCACTATTGTTACCGCGTATTAATTGAAATATAATTAAAGAATTCACCCAGTGAGAATTGAACTCGGGTCAATAGGAAAGGCACTGGCACTGCACCGCGACGGC
Source organism: Dryas iulia moderata (assembly GCA_019049465.1). NCBI lineage: Eukaryota > Metazoa > Arthropoda > Insecta > Lepidoptera > Nymphalidae > Dryas > Dryas iulia. The sequence continues at coordinate 15,109,282 of CM032424.1, read as the reverse complement.
TTCCAAAAAAGATATGCATGCATATGGGGCAAATATTATGTTTTCTCTTATAAGATAACTCTTTTTTAAATAGAATCCTATTATGGATTAACATAATAAAAAAATAGTAAGATATTTTTAGAACATGTACAAAAAATTAAACGCGGGGAATTTTGAACCTGCGCCTATTGAGAGCTGTCTAAGCGCTCTGATTTACTTTTTCGTTCCCTTTCCCTTTTTAAAAAATTTAAATACGTTTTGTAAAAATGTTTTTCATATTCTAAGTGTGTGAATAACAGTTTCAAAACTTTAGTATAAGCTCATGTTATATCCACTTTGAGTTTATCTTGCAGTTTATCTTGTAAAAATAAAAGTAGTAAAAGTTTTCTTAACTCCCAGCTATTTAGTGCCTTCCTTACAGTTTCCTAGTGTTCCAAAGCCCTCTTCTTTAAAGTTGGTGGTAGAAAAATTGTCTGTCTCCCCAGATTTTACTCGAGAGAACAAAGACAAAGTGCAGTTTTAAAATATGAAACAGTTATGGCCACGTGTATTGTGTCTTACTATAAAATCAATATGTTTTTCTCTGTCTCCTACAACAAAGGAAGTTGGGAGACGGGAAAGAACATACTCCCATAACAAAGGAAGTTGTTGAGAGATCTAGTGAGACATCATTTCGTTCCCTATTTTTACTATACGCTTTATTCCACATAAAATGGTAGTCAGACAACCTAGAAAACCTAGTGTCAAGACATTGCGTTCTCTACTTTCCGCCTGTAAACGAGACATCAACATAAATAAGTTGTAGTAAAGCGTATAAGAATTTCGACGCAGCGGACAGTAGAACGCATAGCTCAGTGGTGAGAGCGCCTGAACGGCATTCAGGAAGCGCGGGTTCGAATCCCGCTGTGTTCAAATTTTTATACGTTTTCTTTAAATGTCTTTTTCAATTTTCCTTAAAAAATGTTTATAAAGAGACATTACGTGTTGAATTTTACGTTTTGTTTTAATAGAGCGGTGAATTAAGATATACTAAATATAGTCATTCCTTGAGTGGAGATCGAGGCTTAACCATTGGACTTAAATATATTACAACGTTTGTGTAACTAAACTGTAAACCTTTAGAGCTAATTAATTGATATTAAATAGAAGATATAAATATATTAGATCTATAAATATATATTGTGGACGCTTGTGCCAACAAGCGTGTGACTGTAAACGACTGGTTGTGGGTTCGATTCCTACTCGAGGAGTGGAAATATTTTAATATTTCCATTCTCTTCGCTCTGGTGTCGAGGTAACGCGCAGCGTTAAGTTCCATCACTTAACACGCAATGCCTTCGAATTAGGCGGAAAGTGGGGAACGGAGTATCTGAATACTAGGTTCCCTCTGCCTACCCTGCTGTGTGCGGGATACAGCGTGAAGCTAAAAAAAAAAACATTTTTTTTTGTGAGTCCACAATTATTATATAAAATGTGTGGCTCTCTTGAGAAGAGATATAGAACACAACTACCAAGATCACAACGGCCTCGTTTTTTAAAACCTTTTAAAATATAAACACGACATGTCAGGAAAAAAAATGAATTTTACTCAGCCTAATAGAATCATTTGAAAACAAAAACGTTAATTGAACGTGACACGTGTTTGTATCTGCAAGAGAATACCGAATGAGACCTCGATGAGTTTTTCTTTGTATACGTACATTCTTTGATTGGTAACTGTTATTGTCAATTATTTTATCAATTTGTAAAATATTTGTTGTCATATCTCTTATATTTTTTGTTCACATGTCCCGTACATACGTATAAACAATGAAGTTACTACATTTGTATTATAATAGTATTATGTTATTATTTTTACTTACCACTTTGCTTTTTTTAATACTTCACGTAAAAAGCATGCTCATCCTTCTCCTCCATCCTCCATAGTTACATGAAAAACCATCCTACATGAAAAATTAGATAACAGTAGACACGAGGAAGAAGTACGCAACGTCAGTAGCTTATGGAAGTCAGTACTTTCTGACTACCCCGATAGCTAGCTAGTTACCCGATATGAAAATAAAGTAGTAGAAGTCTTTAATATGGTAAGTATAAAACTAAGATTATCATAAATGATACTTTGGTAATCAAGCCACGATATAGGTACACCAAATATAGTTTTTTTTTTTTAATCTTCACGCTGTATCCTGCACACAGCAGGGTAGGCAGAAGGAACCTAGTGTCCACACTTTCCGCCGAATTCGGAGGCATTGCGTGTTAAGGGGCGGAACTTAACGCCGCGCTTAGCCTCAATCTTAGAATATAGAAATTAATATGCAAAATTATTGGGTATTGTATAAAATCTGAAAAAACGACAAATGTTAATAGCGTTATATAGAAACGGATCAAATTCACAATAACGTAATCAGTATAAGAAATAAACATACCTTCACATTTACTTCAGGAACATAGCATGAGGATTTAGGATAATCTTTTCAGCGTACTTTTTGATACATTCATAAATATTTAGAACGATGGAATATGAATATTTATTCGGATCGAGGCCTTGCATGTACATGATGCTAATAAAATAATGCCGGCAATTTTTGTGGTTGACTTTCGTATACTTTGAGTGGTATGATTGACTAGTTATGACTCATGAGAATATACTCTTGGTATTACCTTTACTATGTATATTTATAGTAGCGACCTGCTCGTGACTGCGCCCGCGGGATATATCATAACAAGCTTTATCCGCTGTTTGAGCCCTGAATATACACTAAAAGGAGTATTTTAAGCGTTGCTTGACCCATATATAAGTTAGTGTCGTATTATTCCTTTTTTTATTGAGTAAAGGAGGCAATATTCACATTCATACACAGGATACATTATCAGATATTTGGCGGTTCGTCTTTGACATGATCGCGAGCGAGTCGGAGAACGAATCTCCTACCACCAAGCTACTGGGTTACCCGCCTTTTACGGGACGCTTCCCAGCGGTGGAGGGGAATTGTATTCTTAACCCGTCCCCCCAAATAATAATTAATAAATTAAAAATTTCTTTAGTTTTTAATTGTCATAAAATTGAAATCCATTTTTATATATAAAAGTCAGTATTGTTAGTCCGAAAATCAGGAGGACCATCGAATCAAGTTTTATCAGAAAGATTCGCTGAAAAAGTCCATCGTTGGTCTTTTGAAATTTATTTTTTTAGCAATATTTTTTGACAGTTATATAAGTTTGGCGTGTATCAATTTATTTAGAAAGAACTTCATGGACTCTATGTTCTAGAATCTCCGCCCGAAATAGAAAAATGCAGCTGGAGTGGCCGAACTTAACGCAGATTTTTATCTTAACAAAGCAAAACGAAAATGTATAAATATAATCATTTTTTTCAGTGGAAATTCAAACTTTCAACCATTGTCTTGACATTTAAATGCTATACCACTGCTCCACGAGGGCCATTATTTCAGTATTATTTAAGCTTCACGCTGTATCCCGCACACAGCAGGGTAGGCAGAGGGAACCTAGTGTTAAGACACTCCGTTCCCCACTTTCCGCCGAATTCGGAGGCTTGGGTGTTAAGTGGCGGAACTCAACGCCGCGCGTTACCTCCACACCAGAGCGAAGAATTATTTAAGTATCTACCTAATAGCAAAATAGTTTAAATTAGATAGCAAATTATGATTTATTTTATATTTATACTTATTACTTTCATTTTTTCTCTTCCTCATTTATCATACAATGTTTTGATTTTGTGAGGAAAGTGGAGAACAGAGTGTCTTGAAACTAGGTTCAATCTGACTTTCCTGATACGCGGGAATAGGCGTAAAGCTGCATAATTAAAGTATGGGTAATTATCTAAATTCATTTTTGGCATTGAATTTGCGATTAGGTCTCAAACAATTTGAAAGTCAGGTTTGGTGCCAGCTCTAATCAGCTATCGTGCTAAAAATAAACTGGTAGCAGTCTACTAATAGAGGGCAAGAAAGCTAACACGCAAGGTGTTATTAATTGAGGTTTTCCATTCATACATAAATCGCCTTTCAAAATCCTCGTATTAAGGTCTGATGCAATGCGTCACACTCGACACGCTGCAGTAGCACACTTTTTTCAATAAACGACCTTAATTCCTATAAATAGAGTTGAAATTTATATGAATGGTATATAATTAAATTATGACGGCGACCCCGCTGAAATTTTCCGTATATAATTACTGTTGAGTGTTGTACTTGTTTAGCCTGCGACTGTATAGCGGGAGGCATTGGCCCGAGGTTGTTGCGAAGTTTTTAGCAAATCTCAATTAATTTTTAAAAATTTGGCTAGGTTATTTAAAATGGCTGTGTATATTTTGTTTATTTCCGTTTTTTATTTAAGTTTGAATACTGAAAATAGGCTTGATTTTACGTCGACAGTGTGTCTTGAGATTAGGTCCTATCTGGTTGGTTTGGTTTAGAATGAGACCCTTCGTACTCCACTTTTCAACCGTATTCGAGACGTTGCGTGTTGAGTGGTGGAACTCAACGCCGCACTTTACCTTGTTATCCAGAGTGAAGAAATGAAAATAATTTAAATATAATCATTCCCTCAAGTTGGATAAGAACGCACCACCATTCCGTACGTAGTCAGAAACTTTTACACCTGCACAATGGCATCAATTAAAAATGTCATAACATTTTAAAAACATATTTCAAAGCCAATTCCATTGCGCTTGCAGATATTCTACTATTAAATAACGCTGTGTTCTTGTTAACAAGAATATTCTCCTTTAAAAAGTTTAAAACTCATGTAATAAAAATCATCTAGCTCCGTCTTAATTCTTAACATTACCACAAGCGCAGAAGCGTACTTTAAACATAAAAATAAATTGCATCCATCAGGTGAACGTCCTGCTTATATCCTTCTATCTTGTATAGAATTTGCACCTTTGCGCTTTTTCTCGCAAAGGTAGGTAGTCAGACAGAATCGAAAACATGATTTTTTAGTGATTTTTTATTTATTTCGATTATAATGCTTTTCTCTTTTCGCTCTGGTGTCGAGGTAAGGCGCGGCGTTAAGTTCCGCCATTTAACACGCAAGCCTCCGAATTCGGCGAAAAGTGGGGAACGGAGTGTCTTAAGACTACGTTCCCTCTGCCTACCCTGCTGCGTGCGGGATACAGCGTGAAGCTAAAAAAAAAAAAGAAATGTTGTACTTTTAAAATTAAAATAAAACAATAAATAAGTTATACATGCTTGGCAACAACGCAAGTTAAGTGGCGGAACTTAACGCCGCGCTTTACCTCGACACCAGAGCAAAGAAAATAGAAATATAATTTCCGCTCCTCGATTGGAAATCGAATACACAACCAGTTGTTTACAGTCACACGCTTGTGCCACTGGGCCACGACTGGCCTCTAGGTACGTAGCTACTAAGTATACCGGTGATGGCTAGGAGCCGGCCTGCTTCCTTGCCAACATATATGTTGAAGCGTTATAAAAAATGTATGTGGTAACAAAATGTCAAATATGTATTATAAATTATATATAAATTTTGCGTGATGCTGCATTTAAAAAAAACGATAACTAAAAAAAATATCAAATGCGAAGTATATGTAAAACGCGATCTTTAGAAAAAGTGAAAACAAAATTAGATAATGAAGCACATAGTTATGTTAACTAAAGGTTGAGGCCATCGTGGCACAGCGTCTGATTGTAATCACGATTGATGGGGATTCGATTCCCACTCAGAGAAATTATCATAATTTAGCTCTTCGTTTTACATTTTTTCATTAAAAACAAATTAACCCAAGAATTGAACCTACAACTTTCTAGTGTAAATTCATTGAAATTACATCGAGAGGGCGTCAAGTAATAACTTAGTAAGGAGTGTCGGCTCCAATTGATTGAAACGTTTCAGCTTCAATTCAGTTCTCGAAGACCGAGAACATAATTAAAGGCGACAGTGTCTGGCAGCAAAATTAATGTTTTTTGAATACGCCGTGAAAATCTAGAAAAGTACCTATCTATGTCTGTATTAATAAATAAAATTGGAGTGTTTGTTTGTTATATCCAAATAACCGCTTTTTACTGAATGTATACGTGTGGCATATGTAAACACAGTACATATACGAAAATAACGTATTACAATTTTTGTCTGTCTGTCTGTTTGTATAGACTAACTTCTGCTGGGTCGATTTTGACGAGAATTTTAACGATAGATAGGAATAATAAGATAGATATAATAGGTATGGTATAAATATAGCTACTAATAAGATTTTTTTTTTCAAATTATTCCTTTTTCATCAAACTCTACGCGGATAAAGTCACAGGCACAACTAGTGCGTACATAAAATATCTAAGATAAATAAAAAACCTAAGTGAAATTTAAACATGATTCAACTTGAAATCTATGTATTTAACGTATATTTTGATATAAAATTACTAAGTCAACGTGATTTTTTTGCAATGAGCTCATCAAAAATACAAAATCTTGTAATTATATTGATTTAACTTTCAAACGTAACCAGTTTACCTTTTTAGTTGTATAGGTTAAATTTTTTACTTTACACTTCTTCTTCTTTATAGCAGAGAGAACCATAGTTTAAATACACTTCATTCTTAACAGTATAAGTAAGTTAGTAACAGAAAAATACTAGGTACATTCTACCAAGGTGAAATAATCATTTTATTTTAGGCTCAAATTATTAACGTAGCAAAAGCTAAGTAGCATTTCTTTAAAGATAAAAATCTTTTTACTATAGAAAAAAGATTTCTTATGGAGTCACGTATTAAATAGGCTTTTGTCTTTATGCAGCGAAAGAGAAGATAATTAAAATGTTTGCACACTTCGCTGACTCGCCGTACAGAATACAGATGCATATTTCGTCTTTCATAATTACCTGCTACGTTTTTTAAGAAGTAGTTATAAAAGTATTTTTTAAAAGAAACTAATTTAAGGAGAAAAAAATACTTTTTAATTATATTTTTAGAAATTTTATTTATCATTTTTACATTGGAGTGGGGAACGGAGTCTTCTTAACACTAGGTTCCCTCTGCCTAAAAAAATATATTTTTTTACATTAATCCAGATCTGATGACATTACACATACAATACCTTTACATCATGAAGTTGTTATCCTTGTATAATATATCCTATGACTAGATTAACCAGAAAATAACTTGCTGTAATATAATTTGCTGAAAAAAAATATAAATAGTACATCAACACAGACAGTAAATACAGGGACTTCAAGATTAATCGCTTCACGCTATTCGTATATGGTACCATTTCCTACTGCACGGACAAAGTACAACTGAGTCAATGGATCTCATTGCCGGCGACTATATTCCTGAAGTCGTATAGGTTAAGGATCTTCAAATTAAATCTTAACATCTGGTTTGATGTGGTCGTCCTAAAAAAATATATGTTTCTTTATATAAACCTTCATTGTGAAAAAACTATTTTTTGTGTGTTAGTGTTATGTGTAAGTGTTATAATTCAGGCTTCTCAATTAATATCGAGTTTCACTCAACAATTAAAAAAAAAAAAAAATAAATAATTAACTTCGAACACTCTCTGAAGTATTTTTCTATGATTTTTTTAATGATTCATTATATATTTAGTAGAGACGTTATAGCGAAACGATTGTATTTCTTGTATTGATTGGTTCAAAATTCAGCTGGAAAATATTTGTACACCTATTCGAAGAAATAATAATTATTTTTTTTTTACTGGTTACTTTTAACACGGAGTTAAATTCCACCAACCAAATGAACGGATAAAACGGAAACGGAAAAAGAGCTGAGTTGACACTATGCGGGAAAGAGTGTATACAAAAAATACGAACGAACACGTGTAACAAAATAAAACGATTTTCAATAGCATTTTTGACCTTGTACTTGTTACTGCTGAAATTTTTGTAATATAATAAAAAAAAAACAGGTCATAATTCTTTCTATACAATAATAGAGTCCTTGAAAATTCAGGCATACCGAAAAGCACTTAAGAGCTTTAGTGCTTAATACGGACTAATCGCCGATATTCGTGCAGTAGTGAGAAATACCTTACGAGCTTTGGACATTTGACATTTGTTAAACATGTTAAACATTTTTTTAATTCACTTTATCTTGAATAGCAGGGTAGGCAGAGAGAACCTAGTGTTCTGATATTCTGTTCTCCGCTTTCCGCTTGATTACGAGATATTAATGTTGACTGGTTGTAACAATACATACTATGTATAAATAAACGCAGGAATATATAAAAAAAAATATATATAATTTAATAATAATAAAAAAATATATACAATTTTATGGAATAGTTTAAACAAATAATAAAAAAATATTTTATTAATATTTTCAGAAAAAGCAACGTTGGCTGTATGAGTTGCTGGCATATTATAGTTTATGATTTTTAAAAATGGAATAGAAAGAGAAAAGGAGCATGGCGTCGTAAAAAGTGACGCTTAGGAAATTTGATATTAAATTGCAAATATATAAAATTGAATACAGGAAATGGAATATTAATAAAATATATTTAACATATTAAATGCAAAGTGATCGAAAAAATATAATTAATTTTATAATAATCAAGTTTGTGGTAAGATGCACATTTGGAATTATGAAGAATTTATTGGTGAGTTCTTATTTACATTAATAATATAAAAAATAAACAACAGCGAATATTGAAATGAATATTAAATAATCAATAACTAAGTAATATAATAGATTAAAGGAATAAATATTTTAATTATTTGGGATGTGACGATGACAGCATCTGTGAAGAGCGTTGTATAATTCCCGTCCGTTTCCATGATATTTGACTTCCGGTTGTCTTTTTCGACCAATCAGCGCTATGCCGTAAGTCCACGTGTTGGTACCAGTGGTGGGGCGCCGGTTGCAAAAGGCGCCAATACGCTTCTTACCTCATAGCGTCGTTTTATTTCCCATCCGAGTAACATTGTTCTTTTAAAAGAAGTTTTAATTTTTTAAGTGAAATTAAAGTGTAAAATAAAGTATAGTGAAATATAAGTGGTGATAATCAGTTGCCGCAGTGTAGGCTCGGTGATCGGAAGGTAGTTTGGAAGGTCTGTAACAGTGCTAACGCCGTTCTAATCGGTGTGCGCGAGTCCTCGATCTCTGAGTCATGGAACCAGAGGTAAAAGAAGAAAAACGGTAAGTCCTTTAAGATTTTTTAAAAAAAGTCTTGCTGGATCAGATTCTATATGTTGAGTAATATTTTAATACAAAATATTATGGGTTACCATAAGTGGACACCTCGTATTATAACATTAGGAAACCTTCCGGATATGACGATTGGTGTACTTAACTTGTCGTTTAAGCTAACTGGGGTAAACACCAATATCCTAAGTACCTGAAGCAAACCACATATTGATTTTAAAATATCTTTAAAATTTACAATGAGTTCTTTACGTGACGTGGACCCGTAACGTGTTAATGTGTGCGGGATATGCATGTTTTAAAGAGAAAAAATATTACCACCGTAGATCTCAACTTTATGAGCTTGCAGTCTAAAGAATAGTTAGGCAATTTGTCACGAGCGGGATCTTGTTTGTGTTCGGGAAAACCCCTTAGGCTGTTTGTGAAGGACATGATGCCACAAATACAAGGTTATTTGTATATTAAATTAAGTTTGCAAACGATTCATTAACGTTTCGCATGTTTTACCGTTATCGCCCTCAAATATGTAACTATGCTGGATATCGGCCATTCCATTTTACCCTTCGTCTGAAATTCAGAAAAATTCATAGGCTGGGGGAAAGCCCGAGGAAAATACGTTGAAATTGTCAGGAGCGTATCCTAGACAGTTAGCAACTAGAATCTATGTTGAGGGTCTGCGTAAGTTTCTCCGGATTCAAACTTGTAAGTTGACCAAGTAAATGTGAGTTTTAGAGCACAGGTGGATTAGACAAAGGGGGTTTGACTTTGAAGATAAACAGAAGTCAGACTGTCGATAATCTTGAAGGCATCTGCAGGTCCTTGTTGTCAATGTACAGGGATAACTGTACCAGCCTTTCATCAACCCACTAGTATGTGCTTTATCAGTACATACACTAAAATTGGAAACGGATACAGATAAGATTGCATGGCCCCTGCGCAAGGAAACAAGGATGACACGAAACAAATCAGGTCCTTTTCGTTGACAGGGCAAAATTACTTCCCTTTGGCAACTCTCCGAAAAGTCGATGTATCGAGATATATTCAAAACATTGACAAACGTCTTGCAATCAGACATTGATATATATGGATTTACGGGGCTGCCTCCGAGGTATCGAGGCAGTGGGCAGAGGTCTGGGCTACGAAGGCCTCTCAGTTTAATTACATGAGAATGCATCTGCCCTTTACCTCCAAACAACAAGTGGTTGATCCAGGTTTTGAGATTGAGGCACCCTCAAAATTCGGATAGTAAAGAGCCAACGTAATAAATAAACTAATAAATCATCAATTTATGGGGGCTGTCTCCGAGCGTTTATCGGAGGCAGTGGCAGATGGTCTGGGCCCGTAGGCCCTTCTCAGTTTTAATTACATGGGAATGCATCTGCCATTTACTCCAATTCTTCCATCAAGAAGAATTTTAAAGCAGTCGAGACTGCATTGTCATTGAATATGTCTGTTCGGATTTAGGAGAAAGGAACTTATAAATAAGGCGTTTTGGATATTTTAAATGCAATAGAGTAGATTGAAGTGTTTTTTCGATAATATTGATGACTAAATAGTAGTACCATTGCTACTACTACATAACTGTAGTCAATTAAGCCTTGAATCATTTAGAGCTTCAGGATATCTTTCAGACTAAGCTCTTATTTTCAAGCCTCAAAACAGTTGCAAAAAGGGAGAATTGCATAATAACATAATGAAACTTCTAATCGGCCCGTACTGTCACGTTAAGCGCAGGAAAAAGTTCACTGCAAATATATTGAGGTGGTTTACGGTAAAACGGTCGGAAAATGATATGGCCTGTCCTTGAGCTGTCTGGTGCATTCAAGACGGTTTTCTGTGGTTACAATTTTTATTAACACAGTTTTACAATTTTCACATCTTCGGTCCAAGGGCTTTGAGTAATGAGTAGGTTATATGATGTTTTCTTGTAATATGTATTGCACAAACATGTACAAGAGCTATCAGAAACAGAGTCTGGAATAGAAAAGGTATCGTATACCAGTTGTACAAAGGATACCTACCAATTGCTTGGCACGTTGAACTTGACTCTTCGTTTGTTCACAAGGACGTCACGTCATAAGGTGTCAGTTCTAATTACTGCCAAATCAAACAGAGTGTTAACACCTGTTGAAGCCAGTAGATTTCCAAAAGTGGAGATATCTGAAGGAAAAGATTAGTTTGGTGGATACCAAATGTACGCAGGTCATCGGCCGGAACACCCTATAAACGGAATACAATGGTTGTTGCGGGGCACAATTAAACAAACAAATGATGAAACAGTGAGAACAGGAACCCAGATAAATAGGTAGGTATTCCACACTAAAGGTTATGTTTGCAATAATAGCAGTGTCAAAAATTTTCAAGCTGCAAGCTCGTGTTGTAATTCATCATCCAATGAAATCAATGTATGCACGATATATGAAAGACGAAAATGATCGGATCTTCGTGACATATCACTTGTGGAGACAAAGAATAGTCAGACGATACATAGTCATGGACAGAAAATATATTACCACAGAAAGTTAAATGATTTTCGAAAGTAAAACTAATATGGGACGCCTACTTTTTGGCACAATCGGAGGAATCAAACAGTTGTGGAAAGGTATGTACGATGATATCGAGATCATTTAGTATAGTAGACTCGAAGTGTTTCGGCTCTTCCAGAGTGATATCGACTGGACGTGGGTACTTCCACTTTCAAGCATGATGTCACGAGTTTTACTACCATCTAAACGCGACCGGGAACACACTAGTGGCATCCTAATTGGTGGAGAGTCATTAGTAGCCCTACCTACAACAAACGGCCCACGAGCAGACCAATAAAGATCATCGATGATAAATATTGTTGTTAGTAGTTCAGAGCATGATCTTCCGTCCGATTCATCCGTCGCTTCAATATAGTGAAGTTACGTCTGGAAAGTGTAAGTTAGCTGGGGTGCCAATTAAAAAATAATAATAATATAAAATTGGTGCAGACGCAGAGAAATTACGTTTAGGTGGAGACTGGGAGGGAGAGAATCAGGTGTTAAAACGTTATGACCATTTGGTAGCATGGTTAAAATTTTACAAAATGAATAATTTTAATGCAATTGTTTTCTAGTGTTACCGGTTGTATTAAGGTGTTTAGGCGTCTCTGATATAGAGAGAGACTAGTTTTTGACAAAAACAATATTTTTGTATTAAATGTCAAAGTTAAGAGCAATAAAAGTGGAAATTTCTAGTTATCTCTTTTTAGGGCGTTAAGTCGCAAAACTGCGGACGGAACCCAGATGACTCGACTGAGACTGCTGGCTGTTGCCAGAGATGTAGATGTATCCTTTTACGTTAATAATGACAATTAAATAAAATCTTCGCCGGTGTGCGTCCATTAGAATTATTGGCGTTTACGGTATCATATGGTTCACGATCTCACTTATCACATTGGTTAATTGTGATATTATATATCGAGTATTTGGTTCCAAAATTGAAATTTTAAGCTCTTTGTCATCTAAGTACGATGTGTCTAGTTGTTATTATAGTGTAGTATACTATTGCCTAGGGGATAGGGGTTTAATAAGACAATCAGATACATACAACAGAGTTAATTATTCTTTATTTTATCATTTTGGGGGGAGAGTCTAGGTTAAAGTGACTCGCAAACATTATCGGTATTTAATAAAACTTTATTAAGGGACATTTGAGATCTCCGTGAAATTCCCATTAGCCCGTTTTAGGTTTAATTCGTATGAGCACTGTCCCATAACTATATATAATTTAACATAAGTAAAATCGAGAGGTAATATATATTATAGATAGATTACAAATTTTCGAAAGATTATATTAGTATTAGGTAAGCCCAATAGAAGCGAATATTTGTAGCAATAACTTCGAGGCAGTGAACTATAATCAATTAAGAATGCACTGAAGAATTCATTTTTTAGGGGTTTTCTTGTATTGTGTGTGTAATTAATCAATGTTTGCTTTTTTAAGGGAATGTATGGTTATTTGTTATTCTTTCCTTTCTTAGTTTATAATAATTCAATATTCACATAGACGTCGTTGGTGGTCCACCAGGATTATAAACCGTTCCGCACAGATGCTGTGCATCGTCACATCCCAAAATAATAGTGTATGGGTGATATCAACAATAAAACTTGTGAGGTGGGGTGATGAGACGATGCACAGCATCATTTAAGTCCTCCTGGTGAGGAGACTTCATCTTTCAGGTAAGAAGGGCGTTTGGCGGCCTTGTGCAACAAGGCGCCCAACCACCTGGTACCACACGGGAATTACGGAGAGCGATGATTGGTCGAAAAGACAACCGGGAAGTCAAATATCATTGGAAACGGAACGGGGGGAAAGTATACAACGCTCTCTCCACAGATGTGGCATCGTCTTCCACATAATACAAGTTTTATTGTTGGGTAAAACTTGTACTAATATTAGTTGTATGAAAAGAAAACATATAATTTGCAGTACAAATTAATTAAAGCATTTGGCGTATGGCGGCGCCATCTTAAAATAATGTTGTATGAACACTATAGTTTACATTTTCCTAAATATTATAAATTTATAAATTAATTGAAAGTTGCGAGTGTAAATAATATTTATTAGATAAAAATAAATGATGCATTGAATAATAACATATTTTATGGCAAATATTCTCATACGAATGTTGAAATTTAAAATAATATAAATATGTACTACATGTATAGGGGCGATGCATGTAGTACAAATAATAATAATAAGATATTAATATATAATGCGTTTGATAGCTGGATATTTTATGGCAATAATTGGCACGATCTCATACGAATGTGTAAATCTTAAAAAAACAAATATAAACTACATGTATAGGGGCGATGCATGTACTGTCTCTCGACTGTCAGGGTTCGGTTATAGCTTATAGCTTACTGATAAGCGATGTCAATGACACAATCAATGTAGCTTTGCAGCACCGAGGCCGACATGTTTGGTAAAGTGATCCGCTATAGCGACGTTGGTTTGTTGTATCCTTTCTGATGCTGTCTTGCGTTGCGTAAGCGATGCTTGTACAAAGTCGGATTGTGGTAAAACGTGTGACATGCGACTGTCGTGGGTTCAGGGAGCTTATAGCTTACTGATAAGCGATGTCGGTGACACAATCAATGTAGCTTTGCAGCACCGAGGCCGACATGTTTGGTAAAGTGATCCACTATAGCGACGTTGGTTTGTTGTATCCTTTCTGATGCTGTCTTGTGTTGCGTAAGCGATGCTTGTACAAAGTCGGATTGTGGTATAACGTGTGACATGCGACTGTCGTGGGTTCAGGTAGCTTATAGCTTATAGCTTAACCAGTGACATTGGTCTCACAAACCATTAATGTATATCGGCTTAACAACCCGACGAATTCATTGGCCTCACAAACCAGTGACGTATATCGGCTTAACAACCCGACGAATTCTTTGGTCTCACAAACCATTGACGTATATCGGCTTCACAACCCGACGAATCCATTGGCCTCACAAACCAGTGGCGTATATCGGCTTAACAACCCGACGAATTATATTGGTCTCACAAACCAGTAACGTATATCGGCTTCACAACCCGACGAATTCATTGGTCTCACAAACCAGTGACGTATATCGGCTTCACAACCCGACGAATTACATTGGCCTCACAAACCAATGTACAAATAATTAAATATATATAATAAGCGTAACAAGTACCTTTGAGAAAGATCACACACAAACTTAACAAACATGACGTGATAGCTAACTAATAATTGATCGTTTGCTAAGGCATCGTAAGTATCATATACGTGAACTGTTTCGTTGTGTCTCGGAGGGTTCAATATGATCGGTCAGGTCTGCGATCGGACGGAACTCACGGCAAGTGGCGGGGCGGGGCCACACGGCCATTTTTCTCTTAATATAGCTATCTTGCATAGTTGTAAGTGAGAGATAAATGAGACGATCCTAGGGCTTTTCCTCGGACGAGCTCTGGGTGATTGCAACGGATAGTTTGTGTTAGATACTTGCATGTCTAGATCCCTTCTGATGGCTAATTAATATATAAATGAGTCTATACCTTCTGATGGCAAACTAATAATAAAGAAGGAAAACCTTCTGATGGCTAATTTATATATAAAAGAGTCAATACCTTTCTGATGGCAATTATAATTTAAAAGATTACCTTCTGATGGCTTATTATATGTATTTAGTATATTACATGTAGAATTTCCTAACACTGTTACCTCTGAATCTCAAAAAGAACTTGAGTTACTTACATACATAACAATAAAGGTCCTAACCACAAGACGTATCATGAGCCAAGGCATGATTTGATTAATATATTTTCAAACATTTCAGATCGATGAAGGGATGAGTTCAATGGAAGGGGGGGATACCAGTTACATGTTGAGAGTCAACGCCGCACTTTTCCTTATAAATGGGCTGTCATTGATCTAAACGCATTTGATCGTGGGCTATATATAAAATATTGCCAAAGCTTATATAAATTCTTTTCCCGTGGGGGGACGGGTTAAGAATACAATTCCCCCCCGCCGCTGGGTAGCGTCCCGTAAAAGGCGGGTAACTCAGTAGTTTGGTGGTAGGAGATTCGTTCTCCGACTGGCTCGCGACCACTATCGTGTCAAAGACGAACCGCCAAATATCTTATGATGTGTTCCGGTTCGATGGCTTACATGCCAGCTCTCCCTATTCCCACCATTCCCATCCTTCCTCCCTCCTTCTGTCCTACATTCCCAAGGCTGGCAACGCATCCATAACTTGAATGTTGTGGATGTCTATGGGCGAAGGTAACCACTTAACACCAGGTGGGCCTTCAGCTCGTTTGCCTCCTTTATTCCATAAAAAAAAAAAAAAAAGTGGCGAAAAACGCGTGAATCCTGAAATAAAACGTATTGGTATGTGTATTCTCAAGTTCACGTTATAATATTACAGATCGTATGATAACTTAGTAAGGTTAAATAATAATATAAATTTATATTAATAAAAATAATAACTATAAAAGTTTGCCTGGTATTACTGAAATATAAGATGTGTATGCGTTACTTTAAAACTTCAACGTATTTTTCGGATATTTAAGAAAAATATGAATTGAGACGGTAACCGAAGTAATACTATATAATTTTAAAATATTGATACATTTATTATAATTAAAATTAAATAATTATTTATTATAAAACAAGTCACAAGAAAACTTTTAAAAAGAAAGGCATAAGGGACAGGCTCACAACAGTCTAACAAAGCTGATACCTATGAAAATCAATATTCCAATAGACGGTAGGAAGGCTACCTTAGCCTTCCTTGTTAACTAAAAACAGGGCTTTTTGTTTGCTTTCAAGTAACAAATTTACATAGAAATATTAGTCACGTAGGTTAAATCAGATAACCTAGTAAAAAATATCAAAATGAACGTTTTCGTAAACGCGGGGCTTTCCCGTGGTCTTTTAATTTTAAAGATTAAGTAATAGGACTATTAAGGGACTATTAAGTGAATTTATTATCAACTAGAACCCTTCTTCAAGCGTTAAACATGCAGGAACCGATTCACATTTGGGGGTTATATATATATGTTTTTTTTCCTTCCCTCTGGTAGGACAGAGCGCGGCGTTGAGGTCCATCACCCAACACACCTTGTCTCTAATTTAGCCTAAAAGTGGAGAACTCAAGTTTTCTCAAGTTTTCTCAGTCTACTCTGCTCTAGGGGGGGAACTTAAAGCCAAAAAAAAGAAAAAAACAAAAGTTTTCAACTTTACGCAGAAACGAATTCAAAACCACCGTTTCACTTACACTAATTGCAACTACACCATGATTCCTTTAACATACGTATTACTCGTATATACATATACATATATGTATGTCAGTTCATCATTCGCAATTTAAACACCATATAAAGAAGGCACTTTTAACGAGATACTTTTGAGCCAAGATTAAAAAGACAAGCGCGTAATTAAAATACTTTACCTAAGTGACGTTGAAAAGCTCTGTCGCTCGAGGGCTCTGGATAATGTATGACCTCTCCTGTGTAGCGTAAACTGTACACTTCATACTAGGTAAGGTCTAAATTTATAAAAAAATAATATTTAATCACTGATTTCCACTGATTTTGTTAGGTTGTTAAAGTTCGCCTATAGCTCCAGAATACTTCACTAGTGGGGGTGATTATCCATACTTATATTATAAATGGGAAAGTCTGTGTGTTTGTCTGTCACGCTTTCACGGCTAATCTATAGGTCCGATTTAGATGAAATTTAGAATGAAAGTAGTAAAAATGACTGGGTCTAACATAGGCTACTTAGTTTTTCAAAAATCAACCTCTAAAGGGTTGAAATAGGGGATGAAAATTTATATGAAAAATCTAAAGCGCTTGACCAATTGTAACGAATTTTGGCACAAATGTAGTTGATAATGTAGCTAAAACATAGACAACTTTATTTTTTTAAAATGCGCCCCCGAGGGTTGCAATATAACGGTGTAGATCACGCGGCGGAGCCGCGAGCGGGAGCCTAGTATTAATATAATTTTTGTAACTCCGCTTTAGTGCCTACGAAAAATCACGTAGTTCTGTCCCTCGACACACATTGATTTCGAGCACAAAGTGAAGAAAGAAGTATAACATTAGGTTCTGTCTATTTACTATCCTGTCTTATAACAACTTATTTTCTTAACAGCTTAATAGCTTGTTAAAAAATAAGACCATTAATATATGAGCTCAAAAGCTACAAGAGTTACGTGTTCTTACAAATATGCTGCTATAACTAAGTAAAAAAGATAATTTGTCCGTTAACCTTTGCGTTATGTAAGACGGAACTCAACGCTGCGTGTAACTTGACCTTGTATTTATATTTTAAAACCAAAATATACCAAAATAATCATTTAGAGGGGAATCGAACCCACAACCAATTCATAAAATTAATTTAATAGTAACTATGCTTCTGAGGAAATCGTTAATTAATAAGCAAAACTTAGTTGTACAGTAATTAACGCAAATTTTAGAACTTTGAGTGCTTTTAGTGCTCCCGTATAAAAATTGTAGCAACATTTTATTTGTTCAAGTACTTCTTTAAGAGACTATCGTGGTGTAGTGGACCAGCGTCTGATTGAAAGCGTGATAGGTGGTGTTCAATTTTCATTTGAGGGAAGGATTAAATTAAATTTTCTTTGTTCCAGGATGCATTGCAGTAAGAGGAAAAAGTGAGGCGTTTAGTTTCACCACTCAACAATGATTCGAATTCGGACATAAAGTAGAGAACAAGGCTAAGTAAAAAAAGCGTGAAGCTAAATTTTAGCTCTTAGCTTCACGCTGTTTCCCGCACACAGTAGGGTAGGCAGAGGGAACCTAATGTTAAGACACTCCGTTTCACACGTTCCGTACTAAATTTTGTTAATTATTGATATTTATTGCTGCTAACTTCAGAGGCTAGCGTATTCTACTATAACAACAGATATAGGTCAAGAGGCTATGATTATTGCGTGTTATCTCGCAGGCTTGTAGCGAGCGTGGCAACAGAACTGATAAAGAGCAGCTTCCATTTACTATAAGTACATACGTAAAAGTTACTCTTCTTGGAAATAACATATGTATGTAAATAGTTATTACACAATTGTTATAAATTAATACATGAATAAAATCATTTTGGGTATAATAGGTAGTTTTTTTAATTTTTTTTTAACCTCACTCTATATCCCACACACAGGGATAGGGAATCAAGGTAGAGAGAATTTAGTTGTAAGATACTCTGTTCCCCAATTTCCACCAAGCTCTGGAGGCCTTGCGTGCTAAGTGGCACAACTTAACTCGAAACCATAGCGAGGGAAATGAAATATTAAATTTCTCAATTCTCCGAGTGAGAATCGAACCCACAACCTGCAGCGTTTACAGTCACATTTTGTGCCGCTGTGCCACGTCTGGTCTCCTTAATTATTGTATTACTAGCGGCCCGCTCGCGACTTCGCCGCATGAATTACATAACTGTTTCGTTATATTGTAACCCTCGGGGGTGGGTTTTTGATAAAAAAAGCTATCAAGTAGTTTATGTTTAAACTTTGATTATCAACTATTTTCATATAAAACTTCATTACAATCGGTCAAGCGGTTTAAATTTTTCATATAAACTTTCATCTTCTATTTCAACCTATTAGGTAACCTATTATTTAAAAAAATAAGTAGCCTATATTTCATTCTAAATTTCATCCAAATCGGACTTGTAGATTAGCCGTGGAGGCATGACAGACAAACAGAGAGACTTTCGCATTTTTAATATAAATATGGAAAATTTTGAACGCATAGCTACGAATATTGTAGATGAAGAGAAAAAATTAAATTTGCCATAGCTAAAATTTATATAAAAGAGAAAAAAGCTACTGTTTTTTCTAATAATCTTCCTATATTATAAAAAACTAGTAAAAACCTAATGTTTGCACTCATACTTCTTCGACCTGCAGGACGGATTTGAATGAAAGCTTTTTGTTGTATAGCTTTTAAGCTTAGGTAGGATAAATCTTACCTACTGACTATAATTGATTTAGAAGAATGGAACACCTGAAGTACAACCGTAATAGACACCTAAACTAAAACGTTGCGTCTTAAATAAAGTTTTTTAGCTAGTTTATGCCTTTGCAGCACGACTACAATTGCCTTTATTATAAATATTTTTTTATACTTATTAGAAACTGTGTAATACGGAGTAGCAAATTTATCAGACACAATTTTAATTGAGAGTCTGTCATTTTAAATAAGTGATTTACATATTCCTTAAAATTTCTGAAAATATGATATAATACTGATATCTAAATTACCTCACGGGTAATTTAAAATAATAATGCAGCTGTTTAATATCATTATAATTATATCAACTGACAGACAAATGCCACCTCAAGGACTTTCTCCGGACTAGTATTTAAGCCTCGGGTATAGTTGTTATGTAAGCAAATTAGGCGCGATAGATCTGTATATTTATTACTGAAATCAGTGATGTCACTTCGTTTGACATAATACATAGTATAATATTGTTATATAAATATTCAAATAGTTGGACCAGTCGTGGTGCAGTGGCACGAACGTGTGACTGTAAGCGACTGGGTCCGATTCCCACTCGAGGAGTGGATATATTGAATATTTCCATTCCTTCGCTCTGGTGTAAAGCGCGGCGTTAAATTCCGCCACTTAAAAGGCAATGCCTCCGCATTCGGCGGTGCATGGGGAATAGAGTGTTTAATACTAGACTCCCTCTGCCTACCCTGCTGTGTGCGGGATACAGCGTGAAGCTAAAGAAGTTATTCACAATTGATATATAACATTTAAGCAATCTTTTTTAATGATATGGCTACGAAGCCTTCTCTCTGTGTCAGTCATGAAAGCAGTAAATTGTCGTTACATTATTAAAAAGCCTCAGCTAGTCTTTAGTATCTATAGTGAAAATGCATATAAATATATAAACATATGAACGTATATGTGTGATTCGGAGGCCACTGTTCTTATATACATTTTATAATTGTATGTTTTACAAATGACATATACTACTTCTTTTCTCTTCCTTTCTTTTTTCTCTCCATCTGTAAATAATATAGTATAATTATAGATTAGTATTCCCGTTGATACGTGCTTATCACATTACATAAATGTGTGACATGGTATTTCCATATGTAATATTTATTTTAATTACTAAAAAAATATTGATCTTGTGCATTTTTTTTGTATAAAAATGAATCATGAAGATTTTCCTTCTTCTTTATCTGCAAAATTTTACCAACAAGGATCAAAGATTTTCCTTCAAATATAAGTACAAAAATATAAAAATCTATACACTTCGATATATAAAGTAAATTTAAGTAAAATATTTCTTGCTACATTTTCTAAAAATATTTCGCCAGATGGCTTTGACATCTCAAGGAATGACGACAGGGCGATACAATTATAATATTAAAATTATCCACGTCTCACCCAATTATTCGGTGAAAAAAGATAGACCCAATTTAGTTTAAGCACCTGATATTGAAATTCTATAGACACGTGATCGGAGGGAAACCTTATATGAAACGCGTGAACGATGACCTTTGCTATTTACTTTCTTATTTACTTGGTTTAACGTTTTAGTAGAGAGAAGCTCGAAGAATGGAGGCGGGCGTTTATGCCCATTTTCAAACTAGTATATTAGTATTAGTATATTAGTGTATATTCTTACTAGCTGTACCCGTGACTAGTCCTCGCAAAATATAAGAAAGCAGTTATAACTGATATTAACAGATAGCAGATTTTTTCCTATCTACTTGATATTTTGGATAATTAACATAATATCTTTATTAATTGTAGCCTATATTTTATTCTGATGTAGAAGCTATATTATCGTAAAATTACAATAATATTCTTTCAGTAGTTTTTACGTGAAAGATTTACAAACATCGAAACAAACTTTCGCATTTATAATGTTAAAAGGATTTTTATAATCTACCGTCATGGAGGCCATCGCGGTGCAGTGGGATAGTGTCTGACTGTAAAGCAATGGTTGTGAGTTCGATTTTCACGTGGGGAATATTTAAGTTTTCATTTCTTTGCTCTGGTATCTAAGTATCTAACACGCATTGAGTTCCATGATTGAACCCGTAATGTCTCGATTTCGGGCGGCAAGTATAGAACGGAGTGTCGTGACAGAGTCCAAAATACAAAAAACCACATAAATAATAAATTAATTAATAATAAAAAACACACTACTTAGAAAAGTTATTTTTACTTTATTTAATTTCGCCGGAAAATAGGGAACGGCATGTCATAACACTAGGTTAACGCCCTCTGCCTACCCTGCCGTGTGCGGGATATAGCGTGAAGCTAAAAAAAAAAACTTTATTTAATGTCATAATATGGGTCGTAAGAAACACTAGGCTCTTTAACGTATTTATTTAATTATGCATTTAAATATAATAATGTTATGTTTAAATAAATAATTTAATATAAACGGTCTGAATTACTCATACGAGGATAGGACTGATATTTTTTTATTATTCTTACGGGTACGTATACGTCCAATACTTATTACTTACTCCTTACTAATGATTAAAATATAAGGTTTATTTTTTATTGTTAACAGAAAAATCTTTGAAAACATAAATTAATTTTAATTATCTGTGACTGTAGTTTTAGATAAACTGGTGAATTAAAAAAAAAACAGAAACGTAGCCAGTCTACAAACACATCATTTAATTTAAAACAAGAAAATAGATAAGCTCTCATCCAGGTTAGTCTATGTAAAGTCATATGAATTAAAGAAAAACACCGATAAATAAATTCATATTAGTAATCCAGTCCTACAAATACATACTTTCTTTTCTTATTACATTACAGGTGTTCATTAAATGTTAGGACAAAGAACAACATGGGTTTTACCGTTTACGAGTAACACGCGAAGTCTCCCTTCGTATTAGCTATATGTATAAATTGGACGGAATTAACTTTTTTGTACTATAATTAGAATTATAAATTTAACCAGTTTGGGCCAGTCGTAGCGCAGTGGCACAAACGAGTGACTGTAAACAACTAGTTGTAGGTTCGATTTCCACTCGAGGAGTGGAAATATTTAATATTTCCGTTTTCTTCGCTCTGGTATAGTGGCAAAGCGCGGCGTTAAGTTCCGCCACTAACACGCACGCAATGCCTCCGAATTCGGCGGAAAGTGGGGAACGGAGTGTCATAACACTAGGTTCCCTCTGCCTATACTGATGTGTGCGGGATACAGTGTGAAGCTAAAAAATAATAAAAAAAAATAACCTTATTTTATAATAGCTAGGAAGTATGAAATAGCATACGCGATAGTTGTGGCTTCGATTCCCACTGAAGGCAAAGTATCTCTTGCTCTCAGCTCGGAGGTTTTATATTTTTAACTTATTTTAATATCTCCGCTCTAGTAACATGACAACAGGTCAGTGCTTAGTTCTGCCACTTAACACACAATGTCATTTGGTGTTCGGTGGGAATTGAAGAATAGAGTGTTTTGGCACTAGGTTCTCTCTGTCTGCCATGTTGCAGGAAAAAGCGTGAGGCAGATTTTTATTTTCGTTTTCTTTGTATGGTTGAACTAAACATGGCTTTGAGTATCCAACATTTACTAAATATGGAAAACGGATGCAAATCAAAAAAGTTCAGAAAATATATCTTTATAATTAATAATAATAATTAAATAATAATTGTTTAAGTATATTAAGTTTATATGATGTACAACGTAAGTATATATATAGAGAGATACTAAAGGAAAAGAGGTCAAATAGAAAAAGCAAAAGCTTTTTGTGGTCAAGAAAAGTTTCAGTAAGTGGTCTTGATAAACTCTTTAATCAGGAACTCGTGAGAATTGTAAGTAGACGAGAAGAATTAGTTAATTTAAGTGTGTAAATGACATTAAAGGAAAAAAAACATTAGGCTTTTTTGTTTTTTAAAATAAATAATATGCCTTATACAATATTTTAATTAGTTTTAATTATTTTCTGTCATTTTTGTATTGGATTAATGTCAAAAATATAATTTATGATAGCAGAATTGAATATTCGTTTATATTTGTATGGAAGTGTAACGATTGGCGTACCAATTAAATAATGTATTTTAAACTTTAAACTATAAAATATTACAATACATTTTTCTTTTGCATCAACACTCTCTGTCCGCATAACAGGGTAATCAGAGAAAGCCTAGACACTCTGTTCTCCACTTTCCACCTGAATTTAAAACTTTGCATATAAGTGGCGGAACTCAGCGCCGTGATAGGTCTATGAAATACATAATAACGACATGTCATAGTTAATGAAAATTAATTATTATTTAAAAATAAAATTTCAATATATATTTACAAATTTAGAATTAAAGAAAACTTCGAACTTACCTACAGGCAAAGTTACGCAAGCTTTTCACCGCCACAATTCACTATTCACAAATAAAACAATTGTTTATCATTAATTTATATGTCCCGAAACCATATCTTTGGTTATATCACATCTCATGACTTAGACGCTTCATTTACTCCACTGGCTTTAATAAAATTTTATACTTAAAATGTATTAGGGGTTGAATTAAAGGGTAGTGTTTTTTAGGTTTTGTAATTTAGGTTATTTTTTTAATTATTATTGGTGTTATTTCGGGGGTGTGTGCACGGTATGTACGCGGCCGAGGCGGTGGCGTAGCGTTCAACGCGCAGACGCGAGTTTTGCACCCTTGGACAGAGTCTGATTTGGATGTGTAATATTGTTATATGATTTTCAGTGCGTCATCGTTTTAGTATTACCACTTTATGGAATCGTTATTTTTTTAAATATTTTCATACTTAATGTAATTATTGACGTTGAGTTCCATCACTAAATGCGTATGTCTCGATTACAGGCGGAAAGTGGAGACCGGAGTGTTAATTATTAGATCTTTCAATTAAACCTTAATGTGAAATGAAGATAATTAATTAATTGTTTACAACTTATATACATGTTTTATAAATATGGTAACGGAAGAGCGGAAGGAGGTTCCAATCACTTGTAGTTTTATGTAAGAAACTTGTTTTAAAAGAAAACTTATTATTATTATATAAGTAAATTGCCTTTATGTTTTCGATGAATTAAAAGTATATATAATATGCAATTTATTTAAATTTGGACTATTTATAAGAGTTACTAGATCAGTATCAATTATTGCTTGCATTTCGTTTATCTTCACACATATTATATTTGAAGAATATTTAGAGTGATATTACTTTAGACCGTACTCTCTTTCTCTCATTACATAAATACGTACGTTTTTGATTGGGAGAAATTGTTCAGTCAGATCAGCTAAATCAAAGAAACGTCGATGTTATACAACAATAGATTTTATTCTCACAAGCAAATATTAAAGATTCTGCGTTCCAAAAAAATGACTGTTTTCTTAGTAACTAAAAAGAAAGCATTTGATTTAAATACTTAAATACTTTGATACACATACAGTAAATTTGGGGCCATACCAGTGGAGTGGGTCAGCGTCTGTCAGTAAGCACGATTAGTTATGAGTTCAATTGCCGCTCAGAGAAAAAGACAGAAGACAAAGCGCGGCGTTTAATTCCGCCATTAAACATGCAATATTTTGATTTGACACAGAAAGTGGAAAGCGGAATATATGAGAAAAATCATTAAGCTTTTTAAAAAAACCTTAACTAATGAAATAAAAATTCTTTCAAGTCCATCTCTGTAGAAAAACTACGAAGGTTCATCCAACGAGAGTGGACGACAAGGGCCGATGATTGCCGAACATCAACCTGTCTGAAGTTGCATTCAAACCAGTCAAAGCTGACTTTCCTCCTAAGAACAAAATGTTACAAACTCACTTGGTACCAGAGTCCAAGCTAAAATGGTTCCTTTTCTGGAGCATGCGCTAAAAAGACATCGATGGGGAAAAGGTTATTTAGTCTGAGATGTTGTAACTAAATCATCGATAAGTATTATGAAGAAAAAGTGTTTTTTAAAAAAAAATGGAAATGTCATAAGGATAATATATTTTAATATTTATTAAATTTTTAATAAAAACAGTTTATGTATAAATATATTATTATAAAAAAAAATTACGTACGCCAGCGTACGCTACGTTGTTAGGAAGAAGTTACGTGACAGGTACCATGTGCCACATTCTCATGGCGGATGAATGTATGTGCTTCAAATAATTTGGTTTCTCTGATTTGGCTAAGTTATACTAATTAACGTTTAACACATAAAATATTTAGACATCTATTTCTATACTTACTTTATGAATAGCTTTTGCCAAATAGCGGTCATGGTGAGAGGCCATCATGATGCAGTGGGACAAAGTCTGTCTTTAAACGGGATTGGTTGTAAGTTCGATTTCCATTTGGAAAACCTAATTATGTATTTAATTATTCTATTTTTTCACTCTGGTAAGACAAAGTGAGACGGTGAGTTTGACGTTGGTCAAAACGCAAAGTCTTGGAATCGAAATAAGATTGGGGTATCTTTCCGTAAGGGTCTCCTTAAGTATGGACAGAAATTGGGCACAGATTTAAGCATAAATTTTGCCGTTTGATGTATTTAAATAAAAAAAAAAACTATATAATTTAGAGAAATAATTTATTAATTACCTATGTTGTCAAAGAAGCCTTCCATGAATAAGACATTAATTTATAACCCGTATTGCGTTCTCTTTAGGCAGTATATTTATGTAATAATAGTAACTAGTAGCTCTCTTGAAGCGTAAAATGCGCGTTGCCTTAGCACTCATTCTCAATTACTTGTCAATCAAGGATCAGGAAATACTGAAAAGAAAATAAGAAATAAGAATTGTACTAACTGTTATATAATTAACGACTAGAATTGCCAGGCATTTAAATATACCTATTTATAATTACAATAAACAATAAATATATTTATTATTATTATTTAAAAAAAATATATAGTTTCAAAAATGATGATATCATAACAGAGATAAAATATTACATACAGTAGGAATTTTAAATTGAAATTGTAAGACCTGCCATTTTGACTGGTCTGGTAAATCTAGTGTTAAAAAAGGCAGATTCACGTTTTTTCGCATAGCAAGGTAGTCAGGGACAGCCTAGTGTGAAGATAGACTGTTTTTCGTCCGAATTTGAGACAGTTCGTGTTGACAAGCAAAAAATGTGTGATGATAAGCTAAACCTCATCTTGGCGAAGTAGGATGGTGTTTAACTAAAACGTGATGACTGTAGGTTCGCATTCCTCTTGGAGAAACGATTATATTTAAATATCAATAATAAAAAAATACCTTTTATTAATTCTCGAAACGACTCAACAAGAAATGCCTCGTATTTGAATCTTTGTAGGAAGAATTGTCGCAACACAATGCCTGTGTCTCTATTCTGCTTAATGGCCGAATTTAGGTATTATATAAATTTGGTAAAAATCATGACTTATATCATAGTTTGTTTACGAATAAAATGTGGAAAAGAAGTAGAAGGACCATCTCGTGGTCAGTGATCATCTTCCCCCATGGACAGAGTTGTGGAGGCGCTGCCGGCCTTGAAAGTGAAAGAGCAAAAAGGATGAGTGGGAATGGGAAGAGCTGGCTTATATGTCATCGAACCGGAACACATCACCAGATTATATTAAGCGTTTTTTTTTTGTCATGATAGTGGCCGTGAGCCTTTCGGAAAAGGAATCTCCTATCATAAAGTAACTAAAAAATATATATACTTAACAATACTGTATGTTGTATATAACAAAATTAATACTTACTGTATGTGCCAGATTGCATCAATGTTTTTATTGCATATCTAGCAAGGTATATAATACCTCCACCAGCCAACGCTGCACCCACCACGCCGACAACTATTACTGGTATTTTATTTTGATCGTTCCCAACTAATGCAGAATTACTACTGCTCATAGAGTCATTGTGAAATGTAATGTTCGTTTGAATTGTATCCACGTAAGTACCATACTTCGTGTAATAAAATTTAGATACATGTTTGTCAAGTACGATTTCCAATGGAACAGTTCTACATTTATTTGCAAAATCTTTGAATAAAGTACAGTTGTTTTTGTTTCTGCAATAAAAAAATATAAAAATTAAATTTATAAGAATTAAACATAAAGAATTATTAGTATAAATATTAAACATTAAAAAAAAAAATAGCTTCACGCTGTATCCCGCAGACAGCAGGGTAGGCAGAGGGAACCTAGTGTTAAGACACTCCGTTCCCCACTTTCCGCCGAATTCGGAGGCTTGCGTGTTAAGTGGCGGAACTTAACGCCGCGCTTTACCTCGACACCAGAGCAAAGAAAATGGAAACTCCTCCACTCCACTCCTCGAGTGGGAATCGAACCCACAACCAGTCGTTTACAGTCACACTCTTGTGCCACTGGGCCACGACTGGCCACAATATAAAATAGTGTAAATATTAAGATTAAATAATAAGTTATTATTTTTTATTTCAGCTTCACACAGACTTTTCTTTTAACACTTTCCACCCGAAATCTAGGAAATAAAAACAATATATAATCATTGACTGAGTGAGAATCGAACCCATAACCATCGTGCTGCAGTTAGACGATGACGACGGCCTCAACATTTAAAAAATACTTCAAAAATTATATAGTTCATAATATGATACGAAAAAATTATAAAAACTTACATTCCATCGAGTTGTATTTCTTTGACTCCATTTATATCAATACTAAAAGTTTCACAACTTTTCAGACCATGTGTTGTATGTAGCAGCAGAACAATCTGCAATAGTAAGAAATAAAATATATTTAAAAAATGATGGTCTCTTTTAAAATAACAAATTACTTGATGATTTTCTGCTGCAGGTGTAAGTTTAGATTCTACTAAGAGAAATATATATATGTAACTAAAGAGTTGCTCGTTTTACCTCGATTTATACACACAGACGTCTTTTCGCAACTTTTATAAATGGCGATATTGAACAATTTCGGACGTGTTTTTTAAATAAAACTATTTAAATTGAATTAATCGTCTATTCTAAAATTCATTTTTACAAAACCCGACGTTTCGGACAGTTTATAGTAGTCCTTGGTTACAGGTTAGATTAACTAATTTAAACATTGGGCCTTCTAAAAGGTAATGTCGAATACATTATTATGTAATCCGGTTAAAATTCTATCATTTGAAAACATTAAATATACTGTCGATATTACTTCCATACAAGGCGTCATCAATAAGTCCAATTTTATTTTTTTTTGTTTTTAGCTTCACTATGTATCCCTTGTGGTGTAGTCAAAAAGAAACTTTAAAGTGGTAACTAATTTATGATCTGAATCCGAATTTTACATTTTTAATAATAATGCTCATTAATGTTCAATAACCAAAATACAATCAAATTGAGAATTTTCTTTTCGTTGAAGTTGTGTCAAAACTATTCTTCAGATCTTAACTAAAACTAAATTTAAATAGATCACATGAGGAGCACTAACCATAATATAAAAAAAATATCATGTCAATGTCATACAAAAAGTGGCCAGTCGTGGCCCAGTGGCACAAGAGTGTGACTGTAAACGACTGGTTGTGGGTTCGATTCCCACTCGAGGAGTGGAAATTATATTTCCATTATCTTCGCTCTGGTGTCGAGGTAAAGCGCGGCGTTAAGTTCCGCCACTTAACACGCAAGCCTCCGAATTCGGTGGAAAGTGGGGAACGGAGTGTCTTAACACTAGGTTCCCTCTACCCTGCTGTGTGCGGGATATAGCGTGAAGCTATTTAATTTTTAATTTTTTTTTTAGTCATACAAAAAATCATTATAATTGATCCACTAAGTAAAACATTTTGCAGTAACACTGGATGTGTACTTATATTATAAATGTGAATGTCTGTGGATGGAATTTAGAATGAAAGTAGTAAAAATGACTGGGTCCAACATAGACTATATAGTTTTTCAAAAATCAACCTCTAAAGAGTTGAAATAGGGGATGAAAGTTTATATGAAAAATCTACACCGCTTGACCAATTGTAATGAAAGTTTGCATAAATATAGTTGATAATCCAAGGACAAACATAGGCTAATTTATTTTTAAAAAATCCACCACCGAGGGTTGCAATATACCGAAATAGTCACGTAGATCACGCGGCGATGCCGCGAGCGGGCCGCTAAGTATATAATAACAATGCAGTGGATTTGATAACAAGAAATTATCACCTTTTTGAAGTCACTTAACACCTGCTATCGATTGCACAGTTAGTCATTAAAAATATTAACTTACCAGAAAAATGTGAATATTTAAGCACTGCATTTTAAATTTAACACAAAGTTATGTTGGATTGACCCCGACCGACTGGTATATAATATTGTTCTTATCCTTATAACTAAATACTGCTCGTGTTAATTAGTAGTTATTATATATAGTATGAAATAAATTTTCCTTAAATTAACTAATAATACCAAAATAAATTCCATTTTATTAGGTTTTTGTATGACAAATGAAAATCAACGTGTTTTATAAGTCGATGTTGTGGATTTAAATTTAACTTGCAAGAATATTCAATTTATAGATTTATATAAGAATTGGTTTATAGGTCTGTTTAAGCAACTTGCGGCGTTTAGCTCCGCCATTCTGCATACAATGACTTTAAGTCAGTTATTATGACGGCGTTCCCTGTCTGTCTTGCCAAATTGGAAGAAAATTTTTTTTTAAAATACTTAATAGATTTAAATTACGTTTGCGTGGATTCAAAACTAAAAAGTCTATAGTGGTAGTCTTATTCCGTGGGGGGACGGGTTACGAATACAATTCCCCCCCGCCACTGGGTAGCGTCCCGTAAGAGGCGGGTAACCCAGTAGTTTGGTGGTAGGAGATTCGTTCTGCGACTGGCCCGCGACCATTATCATGTCAAAGACGAACCGCCAAATATCTTATGATGTGTTCCGATTCGATGGCATGTAAGCCAGCTCTCCCTATTCCCACCATTCCCATCCTTCCTCCCTCCTTCTGTCCTACATTCCCAAGGCTGGCAACGCATCCATAACTTGAATGTTGTGGATGTCTATGGGCGAAGGTAACCACTTAACACCAGGTGGGTCTTCAGCTCGTTTGCCTCCTTCATAACATCAAAAAAAAAAAGTGGTGCGATTGGTTGCAGGTTCGGTTCGCACTCGGGGGAATGATTACATATTTTAGGAGCGCAAGAGCTATTTGTTACCTGTGGCTTCACTCGCACGTTCATTAGGGGGTGAACAATAAATTCATAAGATAGTTTGAGTAGAGTAAAATATCTACAAACGCTTAAACATATATTTAACCGTTTATAAGCTACTAAAAATATTTTTTCTAACACCAAAAAAACAGATTTCTGGCGCTTAATCTCGCCACTTAACAAGCAATATCTCCAGTACTCAGCGAAAAGCAGGAAACAGAGTGTACTAACACTAGGTAGGTACCTAGTGTTAGTATCAGTGGGTACTGATGTGCGAGATATAGCGTGAAGGTATAATAGGTATTTGGTATTATTTAATAAATAATACAGAAAAAAAATTATACATTAAAAACTTGTAGAGACTTAAAAACAAGCTTTCTAACACCAATTTCAACCTTTGTAATGGATAAACTCCCAAAAAAACCGTTTTCATTTCCTAGTTACCAAAAATCATGCGTTTACTTTCAATATAAACTATTTGTTATTTTATTTAGCTTGGATGATAAACAGTTAGTGAACTAATATTATCCATACTTATAAATGCGAAAGTCTGTCTGTTTGACTGTCACGCTTTCACGGCTAATAAGTAAAAATTACTGGGTCTAACATAAGTTACTTATTTTTTCAAAAATCAACCCCTAAAGGGTTAAAATAGGGGGTGAAAGGTTGTATGAAAAATCTACACCGCTTGACTAATTGTTATGAATTTTGGCATAAATATAGTTGATAATTCACGGTTAAAAACTAAAGTTACTTTATTTTTTTTAAAACCCCCGAGGGTTCGCTGTAATGGATAGCTATGTAGTTCACGCGGCGAAGCCGCAAGCGGGCCGCTAGTTTAGAATATTTTTTGGAATTGTTAAGACATTCCGTTTCCACTTTCAGCCGATTTCTTGAGGCAACAAGTTTTACTTGTTGAGAGTTCACAGCAAAAATAAAATAAAAAAAATAAAATCCAAGCAGATGGATGTCTCACTCATTCTGTTGTCATCACTGGTATCCCTCGCAGTAAAACATTGAGGACCAGGACATCATAATGGAGCAGGCGGTTTAATATACAGTCCACCTAACGTGGAATTTTATTAAGAAATGACAACAGATGTGCCAAATCTGTTTTCCTCATTGTATCCCTTACACTGTAACATTGAGTACCAGGATACCATAACAGAGAAGGCGGCTCTATTTACAGTTCACCCAACGTGAAATTTTACTAACAAATACGTGGTGAGACGGGTAAAACCTGTTTTCATCGTCGTATCCCTCGCAATGAAACGTTGAGTACCAGGAAATCAGAATAGAAAAGGCGTTTTTTATATGTAGTCTATATACATTCTACCCATCGAATGGATTTTACTAAGAAATGCATGCAGATATGTAAAAAACCTGTTGTCATCGCCGTATCCCTCGCACTGAAACAATGAGTACTAGGGTATCATAACAGTGGAGGTGGCTATTGCAATCTCTATATACAGCCTACTCTCAACGTGGAATTTTGTTAAGAAATGTAAGCCGATGGGCCAAATCTGTTTTCTTCACTGTATCCCTCGCACTGAAATATTGAGTATCAGGATATCATAACAGAGAAGGCGGCTATTGCAATCTCTATATACAATTTGCCGAAAGTGGAATTTTACTAAGAAATTATAAGTAGAGATGTGCAAAACCTGTCGCCATCGCCGTATCCCTCGCACTGAAACGTTGAGTACCAGGACGTCATAACAGAACAGGTGGTTTAATAAATAGCCTCTACATACAGCAAGCAACGTGAAATTGTACTAAGAAATAGTTGGTTAGATGAACAAAACTTGTTGCATTTGCCGTACCCCTCGCACTGAAACGTTGAGTACCAGGATATCATAATAGAACAGGCGGCTTAATAAATAGTCACTATATATACAGTCTGCCAAACGTGAAATTTTACTTAGAACTAAATAGAATATCCAAAACCTGTTGTCATCGCCGTATCCCTCGCACTGAAACATTGACTACCAGGACATCATAATAGGGAAGGCGGCTATTGCAATCTAAGTATACAGTCTACCTAACCTGTTACTAGGAAATTATTATATTTCTTAGTCTTCTTTACTATATTTAAATAATAGATGTGCAAAACCTGTCGCCATCGCCGTATCCCTCGCACTGAAACGTTGAGTACCAGGACGTCATAATAGAGAAGGCGGTCATTGGAATCTTTACGTACAATCGTACATTCCAACGAGAGATTCTACTTAGAAATGTAAGCAAAGCAGATGGGCAAACCTGTTGTCATCGCCGTATCCCTCGCGCTGAAACACTGAGTACCAGGACATCATATCAGAGAAAGCGGTATACAATCTTATAGAGACTGCATCTATAATAAAATATACAGTCTATCCAACGTGGAATTTTACATTTTTTTTTTTTTAGCTTCACGCTATACACAGCAGGGTAGGCAGAGGGAACCTAGTGTTAAGACACTCAGTTCCCCACTTTCCACCGAATTCGGAGGCATTGCGTGTTAAGTGGCGGAACTTACCGCCGTGCTTTATCTCGGCACCAGAGCGAAGAAGATGGAAGTGTTAAATATTTCCACTCCTCGAGTGGGAATCGAACCCACAACCAGTCGTTTACAGTCACACGCTTGTGCCACTGGGCCAGGACTGGGCAATTTACTATTAATTTATTATATTCATGAATAAGCAAAACTTGTTCTCACCACCGTATCCCTCGCACTGAAACGGTAAGTATCAGGATATCATAATAGAATAGGCGGTTTATTGAACAGTTTCTATATACAGTCCACCCAACGTGGATTTTTACTAATTAATCGTAAGATGTGGAAAACCTGTTGTCATCACTGTATCCCTCGCACTGAAACATTGAGTACCAGGACTTCATAATAACAGGGCAAGTGGCTGAAATCATCTCAACGTACAGCTGCTAGCGGAGAAGTTTGCATTTATTTATAGCTGAAACCTTTTTTAGCTATCGTATCCTACACATCTAGACGTTGGATACCAGGACGTCATAACAAATCAGGTGGTTAAATTAAATAAATTTCTAAATACAGTCAACCTAAGTGGAATTTTACTAAGAAGTTATTAATTACTACTAGATGTGCAAAACCTGTCGTCATCGCCGTATCCCTCGCACTGAAGCGTTGAGTACCAGGATATCATAACAGAACAGGCGGCTATTGCAATATCTATATACAGTCTACCCAACGTTGTTGAATTTTACTAAGAAAAGATAGCAGCAGATGAGCAAAATCTGTTTTCATCGCCGTATACCCCGCACCGAAGCATTGGGCACCAGGAAATCAGAATAGAGTAGGCGGTCGTTGGAGTCTTTATGTACATTCTATCCATTGAGGGATTTTACTAACAATTAATTGCAAGCATATGTGTAAAACCTGTTGTCATCGCCGTATCCCTCGCACTGAAACGTTGGGTACCAGGGCACGATAACAGAACAGGTGGTTTTTAATAAATAGTTTCAATACAGTGTTATCATACAGTCTATCCATCGCGGAGTTGTATTTAGAAATGACAGTAGTAGTGCCAGCTCTCTGTTTTCCTCACTGTATCCCTCACACTGAAACGTCGAGTACCAGGTTATCATAGCAGAACAGGCGGTTGAATAAATAATATATAGAGAAATTTTACTATGAAATAATATGTTTTTTTTCAGCTTCACGCTGTATCCTGCACACAGCAGGGTAGGCAGAGGGAACCTAGTATTAAGATACTCCGTTCCCCACTTTCCGCCGAATACGGAGGCTTGCGTGTTAAGCTGCGGAACTTAACGCCGCGCTTTACCTCGACACCAGAGCGAAGAAAATGGAAACATTAAATATTTCCACTTCTCGAGTGGGAATCGAACCCACAACCAGTCGTTTGCAGTCACACGCTTGTGCCACTGGGCCATGACTGGCCACAAATAGTGAAATAATAGTAGCTGTGTAAAATATGTTTTCTTAAATAACATTTTTTTTTGTCACAGAATTTAAAATTTTAAAAATTGTCAATTAAGCTGTTTATGATTAATTAGTAATATTTTTGTTTGACCTAGACAAACTTTAAAACGTATTTTCTTCGTATTTTCGATTTCCCGCTTTCTTGTTTGAGTTAGGCGGTTTATGTTTTTCATACAAATTTTCATCCCTTATTTTAGCCACTTCGGGATTGTTTTTTGATAAACTAGTTTCGCTATGTTTGACCCTGGGTCTTCAACTGCTTTCATTCCAACTTTCATCTAAAGATTAACCTAGAATTTCCTAAAATTAATCTAGAAGATTCGGTGCAGTAGATTAACCGTGAATGCTTAATAGACAGACAGATTGATGTTTAAAATTATAATATTAGTATTTTCGCAATTTATTTTCGCCTACGGTCACACGACTAAGTGGTTAGAAAGAAGATAAGGATATTATAACTTTTAAACACCTCACTGTGACTATTTTTCAGACATTATTATTAGTAGCAAAATTTCACACTGTATCTCGCACACACAAGGATGGGCAGAGGAAACCTAGTGTTAAGACACCTCCGCTCACAGTTTAAATTGAATCCCAATCAGCAGGATATTTTTAATTTCAGACTGGCGAACCATATTTTAAAAACATGTAATTCCTCGAGAGACATTTTAAATGCTTCTTTTTCCATAGGCGTTGTATTAGTATTAGAACTAACAACTAGATGGCTCTGGTAATAACATTTACAGAAATTTTGATAAGCAAATGTTTTACAAGGTTATGTACTTTATAAAAGTGTATGTTAAATATTAAAAAAAATATGACTTTCGTAAGTTAATAGCCTTTCTATTAACATTTTTTTATAAAAACATGGTTATATTTGTTCTTTTTTGTTAACCTTACATTCATACCACGTAGCAGGGTAGTCATTCAAATACCACTCTAGCGGAGAAATGTAAATAATTAAATTGTAATCAGTCTACCGAGTAGGCATTGAACTCAGAACCAATTGTAATTACAGTTAGACACTGTCCTACTGCGCTATGATGAACTAATGATATGGATAAATCTTGAAAAAAATGATTTATAACATATAATACTATTTATCACCCCTCTCGTAAAGAATGAGCCTTGTAAAGAACGAGCAAGTTATCTTGAACAGTCATATCTACGCTTTCCGAAATTTCATCCAGTACAGTCAATCGGTCAATAAGACCAAAGGTCGAAACACAACACACCATGCGTAATGGAATCAGTAGTATTTGTATCTCACCTGTCTTGCTCTCCGCCTTTTACCAACAATCACTTCCCACAAGTAAGTTCTGCAACGCCTATTGCAGCTAAGTTCCGACCTTTCAAATTAGCATGTACTAGTGATACGGCCAGTAGTATCAGCTTTGAGTTGTCAGTTGTTCAGTTAGTTACAGATAAATTTGTATACATATATAAATTATACTTCAAAATATGTATTATTGAATGCGAAATTTAATGAATCATTTTAATATCAAATGTTTTGTTATCAATTTATATTAATAGTACATATCATGAGAGTTCCTTCTGTATATACATTGGTATATGTTTTTAATCTATATAAATAATTTCACTCAGTATATTGTTCTCGAGATTGGTCCCTATGTCCTCAAATGTTTATATTATACTACTATGAAAGCAGTTTAACAATTTTTCCCACAATGCTGAGTATTAGGAGAAGATCTAGTGTCAAGACTCCGTTCTCCACTTTCGACCTGAAATCGACATATTGCGTGTTGAGCGGCGGAACTTAACCACTCCCTTTGTCCTTTGTCAGGGGAGTGGAGTGTGATAATTATAGGCATTTATGTTAATACTCGATAGTTATAATAATTGATATGAATTTTAATTTGGTCACCAACCTGTTAGGGGATATCTATTTTGTAAACAGAATATTGGGTGAGGAATCAGCAGTTGTTCTTAAATTAATTTTCAAGCAAACAAATAAACTGTTTTATTTTTTTTAAATGGGTACTTATTTGTCTTATTCAAGATCGAAAGACATAAAGTTTCAAAACATAGAATATAAAGTTTGTGTGACTACTAAAACATTTAAAAGAATATAATTTAATAATAGAAAAAAATATGTACAATTTTATGAAATAGTTGAAACAAATAATAAAAAATATATAAATAATATTTTCAGAAAAAGAACGCTGGCTGTATGAGTTACTGGCCGATAATAGTTTATGATTTTAAAAAAAGAAAAAAAAAGAAAGGGAGCATGGCGGGAGCGCGGCGGCGGTAAAAGTGACGCTCAGAAAATTATTGATATTAAATTGCAAATAATATAAATTGAATACAAGGAAATGAATATTTAATTAATAAATTTAGCATATAAATGCAAAGAGGTCGAAAGATAATAATTTTGTCATATTCAAGTTTGCTAAAATGCATATTTGTAACCTTCCTTTCTTTGTTTAGAAAGTTGGCGCTCTATGAGGGAAGCCTACGTTCAGCAATGGACGGCAACAGGCTGAGGTAATAATTTTTGTAAATTATGAAGATTTTTTTGGTGAGTTCTTATTACATTAATAATGTAAAAATCATAAAAACAGATATTGAAATGAATATTTATATAATAATAACAAAATAATAAAATAGTATTAGCTGCAATAAATATTTAAAACATTAGATCTATGAAAAAGAAAACTTTTAAATTTGCAGAATTTGCAAATTAATTAAAGCAATTGGTGTGGGGCGGCGCCATTTTAAAATAGTGTTGTATGAACATATAGCTTTTATTTTCCTTAATATTATAAAATTTATAAGTTTATTATATTTATTAAAGAGCAATAGGTAATAAAATTAAAAGTTAAATAGAAAAATATAGGCTATAAATAATAAAGTTTTAATTTTATAGAGAAA
Organism: Dryas iulia moderata; assembly: GCA_019049465.1. Taxonomy (NCBI): domain Eukaryota; kingdom Metazoa; phylum Arthropoda; class Insecta; order Lepidoptera; family Nymphalidae; genus Dryas; species Dryas iulia. The sequence continues at coordinate 15,071,695 of CM032424.1, read as the reverse complement.
TGTTTTCTTCAAGTGGGATATATTTGCAAATCACTATGATTTGCATGTTCATGTCATTGTTGACTCGAGTATTGGTCTTAGGTTACTGCATGTTTTTAAATACAAAAAAAATTAAAGCGATTCGACAGAAAACATTCTTTAAAAATGTTTAGAAATCCAAAGATCTTATTATTATTTTTACTGGGGTTTATTTTTTAACTATTTAATATAGTAAAGATTTGTAAAATCTAGTCCGGAACTACTCTGATTACATTATGTTTTTACTGATAGTCATTAGTATTATAAAGCACTTATAGATCACATTCGACCTTAGAGCACTATATTTAAAGTTTAAAATCTGATTGCTGTAGAAGAACATATAACTTTCTTCTGCGTGAAAGCGATATCCGCACCATTTCATATTACAATGCGTGTCATTGATCTTAAATTGACAAGCAGTTGATAAGTTTGATGTATAAAACAAAGACCGTCTGTATATTGTATAGGGATGATTGACAGAAACTTTTTTGAGATGTACAAGGGTTCTTTTGAACAAAAAGTTCAAAGTTATATGTTTAATGTACCAGAATTCGTTTTAGTCTTCTAAAGTTATATTTTAAGTACATTTGAGCTCTTTTTGGTTATTTTGAAGACTATACTCTTTCCCGCATCTCCAGCACTTTCTGCCTACTCTGCTGTGGAATGATGGATCATACTGCAGAAGATTTCATAAAAAAAAATTGTACTGATGTCGGTGGATCCTACCCGGACTGGTACAAGTGCGAAAACACAACTATATAAAAGAGCATTTTAAAGGTTTTTATAAAGTTTTATTTTTGTAATTATTCAATGCAAATATTTTAGCTTTGTTTATATATGCTTAAAATAACCTTATTTTACTTTTCAATTATTAATATAGTCGGCCTACACAGAAGTAAGACTTGAACCATTCATAAATCTCTGCACACAAAATAAATAACATTACATAAACATTGTAATTAAAATATTATATCAAATTTATAGAGACAACTCAAATAACATATATAGGACAAGAGATAAACTTGTTTTGGTCCATATTCGTAACGCTGTCCAAATTAAACCGCGGATGTAGATTACAGTCTAGATACATATATGTACAAACATATACACAATTAGGTTTAAGCTTTCAGTGTTAGAAAGAAATATTTTAAAAAGAAAAATAGTTTAATTATTCATTTTTTAAACGTAAATGTACTACAAACATTCAATTCTACTGAATTCAATCAGAACGTATTAGTAGAGTCTTTTTAAATTCAGTTAGGTAGGGAGAGGAGATCGGTTAGTGGAGGCCAGCGTTATTCAAATTCAAATTCAAAATATCTTTATTCAAATACACTTTTGTAAGCACTTTTGAATCATCATTGAACATTGTAGGTTAAAGAAGCTTCCTTTAGGTCTGCACTTGCATTGCTTATCCTAAGCACTGCTGAAACTTCTTTAAGCAACGGCATGGTAACCTGTATAGTGAATCCAATGAAATATGATAAGTAGTTCCTCTGGTGTTAAAACAACCTGTACTCTACTTTCATTTTAAAATTGAGACATTGCGTGTTGAGTGGCGGGACTCTAAACTATACTCAACGCTTTGTCTTGCCACCAGAAATATACAATAATTTAAGTATAATTATTTTAAAATTATTTTTATCTATTTTATAATTATTTCATTCTCGGTTATTGATTATTGAGTGGAAATAGAACCCATAAGCAATTGCGTATACAGACAGACCCTGTCGCACTGTGCAAATTAAAATTACTTAATTTCGGGAAACAATATAAATAGACACAACCTTGACGGTGTGTTTTGCCTGATTCTCTTCTCTTTTCTAATCAAGTTACAAAGCTTTTATTTTGTGTAGAAAATAAAAACTTTTACAACTTGAAAATATGCAACAGTTATATTCCACTGGGTGAAAACTGTACGGACTGATATCTTAATTTATTTTTCTCTTCCCTCTGCATATTCGCTTCGCTCTGCTCTGCTTCACTTAACACGTAATGCCTCCCAAATTCGGCGGTGCGTGGGGAACGGAGTGTCTTAACTCTAGGTTCCGTCTGCCTACCCTGCTGTGAGCAGGATACAGCGTGAAGGTAAAAAGAAATATATGATTAATAATAAAAACTTATATATTATGTAGTATTGTTGCATAAAGTGAAGTTTCTTGGCGACCATCGTATCACAGTGTGATAGCGTCTGACTGCATATGCGACGGTTGTGCATTCCATTCTCAATCAGAGAAATTACTATATTGCAATTATTTTCATTTTCCTGCTTTATATAGCGAAACCTGTCTTTTAGACAGGTTTCGCTGCAATACATGCAATATCTCAGATTTCGGGCAGGAATTCTAGTTTTAGATTGGATAACGGAGCGCCTTGATGCTTGTTTCCTCTGACTCGCTTGATGTGGGGGAAAGAGTTTGAAAGACCGTAAAAAATATTTAACAAAATAAACAGAATCCTAATTTACAAGTACTAGACATATATATATAGTCGAAAAAGACTGAAATTGACTTTAAGATTCTCTTCCTATATACACGCAAACTGCGAAACGGTTCTTCAATTTGTTAGAGCAAAAGCATGATTGACTTTTTTATTTAAAAAGAAAAATAAAACATAAAAAAATAGAAACCATTTGTTATCATCATTCTGTCCTTATATTTAGGGCGTGAGATTTGTCAATGGGCAAAATTGCAGACATAACTAGAGTAAAACAGATAATGATTTCACGCATATTATCTATTTTCTCTCAGCACAACGATAGAATATAAATCTTAATTGTAATTATTTAAAGCTTTTATTTGTTAGCGCTTTTTAATATTCAAAGGATACGAAGGCGTTGTGATTTGAATTATATTGTGTTCATATTGTATTCCTGGCTGTACAGAAGTGGTGGTGTGCCACTTAAAAAAAATATTAAAAAAAAAAGAAAAGTGACAAAATTTGCGCGGTAAAATTGACATTTTGTATAATTTATATTTGGAAGTTAAAAATATGAGAGTTCATTTAAAAAGTTTGTGTTTTTTAATAGTGTTTTACCAAGAGCTTTTAGCTCCGGCTTACACTTTAAATGTGAGCGATACGGGCGTGTGTGTTGTGCCAGTGAGGTAAATATTGTGTTAAAACTTTTTATTTGCGCAGCTGTTTTAAAAATTTATAGAATATAAAGGCAAAATTAAAACATTCCAATGACGAAAATATGTTATTCTGTCCAAGAATATTATAATAATATATCTAATATACACTCATATATTGTGGCCAGTCGTGGCCCAGTGGCACAAGCGTGTAAACGACAGGTTGTGGGTTCGATTCCCACTCGAGGAGTGGAAATATTTATTATTTCCATTTTCTTCGCTCTGGTGTCGAGGTAAAGTGCGGCGTTAAGTTCCGCCACTTAACACGCAATGCCTCCGAATTCGGCGGAAAGTGGGGAACGGAGTATCTTAATACTAGGTTCCCTCTGCCTACAAAAATATACACTCGTAGTGTCTTGATTTCAGACGAAAATTGGAGAACGAAGTGTCTTAATAATAAGTCCTCTCTGACCCTATATATACGGCAAAAATCTTGAAGCTACAAAAAAGAATACTAGTACTAATTTGGACTAGTTAACTAGAACGCATATTATGATTTTAAATCTGTATATTATAAGTGCAACATACGCTTACAAAAATAGAAAATAAATAAAAATACCTTGTTTGTAAAAAGCAGAACAAACTAAATAATGTTTGTGGTTAAGATTTCCTTTCAAGCAAGCTATGCTTGTAGTAGGGAATCCCGTCCTTCCAATAATATATATGTACTCTATATTTTCCATATTAATGAAAATATAATCATTTTATTTAATTATTACGTTCAAATACACTTAATATTTGAATTATAATTGATTATACATAAACATATCTTTGTTATAGGTAATTTATTAATTATCTTCTTCTTCATTTAAATTTAATTTTCTAATCTTAATTCAATTCCACTAGCATCAAAGAAACGTGTGTATGTGTGCGTCTATGTCTGAGCTTGTAAGTCCAAGTCCAGATGTAGAAAGTGTTTTAATGCACTCAATAATAGGTTTTTTGCAATTACAATTTTTGTCGCGTAAATATAAGTGTGTTTAATGACAAATTATACAGATCGTTTAAGAAATCACATAGAGCCAAATGTAGTCTTTATTTGACATATTTGAAGAATATTATATTTGCTAAATAGTTATTTAGGAAAATGAGTAATTATTTATTTTTACTATTTTGATAGTTTCACATAAGTATTTTTGAAGGACAATCATAATTGTGAAATTATAACCGTTTCATAAATAATATTAATCATCATAAATGCAGGTTTGACTTAGCAGTCATTTTGGTCCACTTCTATTAACATTGTTTTTTCAAAAATAGGTGTCATTTATAAGTAATTTAATTACTTTATTTTATTTATATTATTAATGATAGTATATTATTTCGATTAAAAAGTTTCAGTCAGCCAACCTTAAAGGATATATGTACGTATGCAATTCATTTTTTTAAACTTTCTAAGCATTATTTAAAACAACGTCGTCATATAAGTTTGGCGTAGATTGTATCGTCTATACAACACAAGCGACATAGATATGGCAATTAAAATTCTTGCATAAAATCTTAAATGGTAAATCAGTTAATGAATTTATACGTAGCATTACTATAAGAAATCCAACGCCACGGTTTCATCTAAATTTCTTCAATGTATGTAATCCTTGTTGTTTCTATTTCAGCGTTCAAAGATCGAGAACAAAATATAAGGTGATCAAGACATGGTGCCCTGCGAAGCCGGTTAGGAAAAGGTGTACAATTAAAAAGAAAGTACCTGAGGTAAATATACTTTTTCCATTTTTACGTTTTTTTCTAAGTAACAGGGTAGGCAGATAGAACCTATTTTCAATACACTTCTTTTCCACTTTCAGACGCTGTCATATTGCGCCACAATGGTAAACAATACTAATCTAGAATAAGTGTCAAAAATAAGTAAGTAACCATTACTTACTTGTAAAAAAAATCGTTTTTCAGAAAAAAACATACTCATACAAAAATTCTCCATCGTAATCCTCTTCATTTTAAGATTTAGCTGCGTAAATTACTATATACGAAGTATTATCTAAGTATATACATTTTTAATCCCCTAATTTAATATTTTTATCTAAAATTGCATTAAGATTATTTAATTAGTAATAAAAACTATATATAAAAATGTATACATACATGAACTATGAGCATAAGTGACTTTTCTTCTTTTTTTTAGGGATATAGTAAAAGATTTGATTGTTGCGGTTTGGAAAAAATATCGGTCTATTACATATCGGTCTATAAACATATTGGTCTTTTATTTATGTACAAAATATTAAAAAAAGTACACTATACGTATACTTCGATAGCTTTTTAAACATGTATGAATTTATAATAGTCATTTAAAAACATTGAAATCTAGATCGAGCTCGACTAAATATACTATCTAAGATTTCAGGAATATATTTTAAATACTCTGTTCTCAACTTTCCGCTCCAAATAGACATATTGTGTGTTAGATACTCTGGTATGAAATGGGAAAATAAAAAAAATGCAATCATTCCCCTGACGTGAGTGGAATCAAATCCACAACCGATCGCGGTTACAGTCAAACGCCGTTCCACTGCGCCACAATGACCTCTAATACATGAAATATAATCTAATTAAATAAGTAAATTTAAAAAAATATATTTCTCTACTTCCAGACATACAAAACAACAGTGAACCAGGCAGTTTGCTGCAAGGGCTGGGAGTACAGCAGTGAGACTGACAAATGTTCGCCTCAATGTACTATGGGTTGCAAAGGAGGCGTGTGCATTCGACCAGAAGTATGCTACTGCGAACCACCAGCTATTCTTGATTCTGATGGGAAGAACTGCATAACTCCAGTCTGTGACCCACCATGCCAAAACGGAATTTGCAAAACTAATAATACATGTATTTGCAATGAAGGTTATGAGAAAATTGACAGTATCTGCTTACCAAAATGCGATTCTTGTTCCAATGGGATCTGTAGAACTCCGAATGTATGTGAATGTTTGGAGGGATATACCAAACGTGATGGCAAATGTGAACCAGCGTGTCAAGGGTGTGACTTTGGGAACTGCACAGGGCCCGGTAATTGCATATGCAGAGAAGGTTACCAGAGAAATGAGGCAGGCGTGTGTTGTCCAGAAAACTGTCAAACTTGTGATCCCAGAGGAATCTGTTTGGATGGCGTATGTGGGTGAGTGTTCAGCTTATTTTCTTCAAATTATATCGTTTAATCCATCCATCGTGGCGCAGTTGCAGTTGCGCAGGCACATTGAGGTCCCCCACTAGAAACGTTTTGTTGAAAGGAATTTGTGCGCAATAGATGCATAAAACAGAGTAAATTGACACTAGGCTCTCGCCGGCTACCTGCTGGCTACCTGCATAAAAGACAAACTTGATAAAAAAAATTGATAAAAAGCAAAACTTAACAAATTTTTACAAAAAACACTATTCTTAATAACTATGACAATGCTTTTATTAATTTTTGTATGATATTCAATTTCTTTAAATATTCAACATGATTTCAATATATTTCAAAATTTATTCAATTTTTTTTTGAGCGTATCTTTTCAACTATATACATATGTATGTCGTTGGGTTGCCTTACAGCCCGAAGGATTGGATACATTTTGATATATGAAGTGTTGCTAAATTCGTCACAATTGTGGTAGAGAGACAGTCTATATACATTTTTAAAATGGTGAGCAAAAGTAAAAAGGCCTCTCCCTTTTTCTTATTGCTTGTTGTAGGGTTGCTTCTTCTTATCTTATAGATATGGATATCAAATGAAAGTCCTTGAAATTTCTTTTTTTCAAGCAGTCAGGTGTTTTTTTGCTATTATATGTACATACTGAGTACTTTATCTTGATATTTTGTCAAAATTGTAGTAAAGTTTATGTAAAATGCGTTCAGACTTGAGTTTCGCCACTCAACGCGTAATACCTCTAAAATTAAAGAAAAATAAAGACTTTAGTGCTTAAGCTTCACGCTGTATCCCGCACACAACAGGGTAGGCAGAGGGAACCTAATGCAGAGACATTCCGTTCCCCATTTTCCGCCGAATTCGGAGGCATTGCGTGTTAAGTGGCGAAACTTAACGGCGCGCTTTACCTCGTCATCAGAGTGAAGAAAATTTAAATATTAAAAATTTAAATATTAAAGAACCCCCAACCAGTCGTTTACAGTCACACGCTTGTGCCACTGGACCACGACTGGCCACTAGAGCTTTAGCACTATGATAATTAATGTATTTCTACAAATAAGCTTTACTACAAGATAAATAAAAACAGATATATTATATAGAGTTGTATTCGGGTCAGGCTCAGTATCAGGGCAGGATGTTTATTGTGCGCCGTGTGCGTAATCACGTTGACGCATTTGATGTTAAATGAATGATTTATGCAGTTCGCTTGAGTTGCCAGGATATGCATACATTAATAAGAAATGTGTATTTTACAATAGCTTTAAGACTTAGACAGCGTCTGGTTCTAAACGAGGTGGTTGTTGGTTCGATATCCACTTGAGGGAATTATTATACATTTTGAGCGTAAAATGTTCGAAATGTCAGGTTTTCTTAAAATGTATTCACGAATACCCAAAACACACGTGATAATCTGGTTGAAATAGTTTTATTCAAAAATCTTCATTTTTTCTTCTCTAAATACGGTCCGAATACAGTAATTGAAAAACTTAAGTAGTCAATTTTTGTAAATTATATAACAAAAATTCTCTGCTATCGATTTACACGATCAAGCTTGTAGTATTTTTTCGACCTTTCGGACCATTCGCTCTCAAATGATCATATTCTTAGAAATATTTGGGTAGCGAAGTTTTTTAAAATCTGCCTGCGAAGGCTTATAAACCATTATATTAAATTTCATTAACAATACTGACAACCCTGTACTAATTAATTATACATACATGAGGATTGTAAGCTTATTGTTGGTATGAATTAATATTAGTTACTAATAAGACTATGGGAGACGACACCAAGAAGCTATTTTTATTTTTACCTAATGGATCTTAAGTTTTTTTAGTTTTACGCTTTTTCTTTTAGTGTCAAGACACTCTGTTCTCCACTGAGGACGTCGTAGCGTAGTTGCGAATCGAATGATCGTTCACTCGACTGTAATTTTGAATAGTCTGAATGTAAACTCGATACGTGTGAGTTCGATTCCCATTTTCGACACTACCAAGTAATAGCTGTATAATATTAAATTTTCTCACTCTGGTGCTAAAACCAAGTGCGTGCGTTAGACATATTTAACAGGTATTTCAGGTGGAAAATGAAGAGGTCGGCGAAGAAAGTGTAGAATACCTTATAATACTCTTAACATTGTTCTAAAGTGTTACTCACACACTTAGGAAACTGAGAAAGTCATTTTGAGGAAGCGTATAAAAAATTGAACGCAGCAGAAATCAAACCCGTGGCTCTTACAAACCGTGAACGCAGCAAATCAGGTAGCAGATATTTGTAAAAATATCTCTACAGAAATGTTTACAGCAAAAATAAAATGCAATAAGCGTATAAGAGTTTCGACACAGCCGGTAATAGAATGCGTAGCTAGGCGGTCAGAGCGCTTAGACGGTTTTTAAGAGGTGCTGGTTAGATTTATTTTTTTAAACGTTTTCTAAAAATGTAACTTTCAAAAGTACCATGTGGATATTGGACCAAAAACCGATGCAGATATTGATGCTTTTGTTCATAAACAATTTACCACAAACCTATTTTGTGGTTCACGGGCGCTTGATATTGGTTTGATTGATTCCTTCAAATAGTAAAAAAAGTACTAACTTATCTAATAATATATGGGCATATTAATAAATTTTATCTGTCTGTTATTGTTCTGGCTAATCTCTAGATTTGATTTTGACTGGACTTTCACTGGTAAATAGCTGATATAATAAGAGTAATTGAGTAGTTTAGAGTTATATTATTTTTTGTTAAATTTTACGCGGACGAAAATGGCTAGGTCTTATATAATAATTTTATAAGGCACGATAAGCTGCTGACTACATAAAATTAAGGTTATAATGGCCGTGGGAATGGTATTTTTTCCTTTTCCTCCGGGGTGCTTAGAGCAATTCTCATAGCCTCGGCTATAGTGACGATCGAGAAGGAAGAAGGAGGTTTTAGTGGGTAAACGACATCGTACCATTTTGTCTCATCAGAGTCCCGTATAAATAAACACGTTCGAGACCACGGTCGGGCTTTTTCTAACGTTGAATATATATTAGTCGTTATGTTAAGTGAGTGTAGAGTTATTTGTAAGTTTTATTTAAACAATTTATATAAAATTATATATTATTATAACTTAATAAAATATTTTTATTTTATACCAATTTCAACTATCCGACTGTACCCTTTGTATTTTATCTATAGCCGGTGGCTTTTAAGGAATTTGTTTATTAAAAAAAATATTTTATTTCTAGAAGTAGTCACAGTACTATTCTGCAAAACAGGACTTCCGAGTTCTGTAAAGATTAACGGCAGGTGAGGAACAGTAATTAATAAAATTCACGCTACGATTCCTAAAAATCTAATATACTCTTTTCCGCATAGCAAGCATAATTTTGATAGTGTCACTAATAATGTCATTGCGTGTTGAATGGTGGTAATCAACGTTGCGCTTTGTCGCCAGAATTGAATAATTTATATATAATCATTCCTTTGAGAGGAAATCGAACCCACAACCATTGCGTATACAGTCAAATGCGGTAACACTGCACCAGGATGGCCTTTTACATACATACATTTACAAAAATACTATTTCATATGTTTAAATATCAATAAGGGCAGTCGTGGCGCAGTGGCATGAACGTGAGACTGAAAACGACTGGTTGTGGGTTCGATTCCCACTCGAGGAGTGGAAATATTTAATATTTTCATTTTCGAGGCAAAGCGCGGCGTTAAGTTCCACCACTTAACACGTAATTCGGCGGAAAGTGGGGAATGGCATGACTTAACACTAGGTTCCCCTTGCCTACCCTACTGTGTGCGGGATACAGCGTGACGCTAGAAAAAAAATCAATGGTTTTCAACTTTTTTATTTTTACTTAAGTTAAATATTAAAATGAAAATAGTAAAATTCTACATAAAAATATGTATATTATATCCTGTTTTACGACCCGGTGTACGGAAGATCGATACGTGTATCCTCTCCCGCGCGTGACTTCTGACAGACGGGGTCTTTGTCTTTTGTATAACTTATTCTTTTTTAGGTTTTTATGAATATTAAAATTACGTATAACATTTCGGAAGTGGTTATTAGAATACGACCATATGAAGGAATTTCAAATAAATTAATAATTGATTTTAAATGAGACTGTTGTGGCGTAGTGGGACAGCGTTTGACTGTAAACGCTTGGTTGTGGGTTCGATTCGCACACGGGCAAATTATTATATTTAAATCATATTCATTTCACCGCTTGGTAATAAAGGCAAAGAATTATATTGTTGCCAATAATCGAGGCATTCCACCATTTTACACGGTTTGTCGCGATTTGGGGCGCGAAATAGAGAACGGAGTGTCTTAACACTAGGTTCTCTCTGTGTACCCTGCAATGCGGGAAAAAACGCTTTATTTAATTTTAATATCTATATAATAAGAGTGTGATTGTTCGCTGTCTGTACATATATGAGAAAATATATTTTTAAATTAAATAAATTATCTTTATATCTATTTTTATGATATCAATTTTCACTTAATATTGTATTTCGGTAATTTTCTCTTAAAATTTATCCTCTTAGCTTCACGCAGTATCCCGCACACAGCAGCGTAGGCAGAGGGAACCTAGTGTTAAGACACTCCGTTCCCCACTTTCTGCCGAATTCAGAGGTATTGCGTGTTAAGTGGCGGAACTTACCGCCGCGCTTTACCTCGGCACCAGAGCGAAGAAAGTGGAAATATTAAATATTTCCACTCCTCGAGTGGGAATCAAACCCACAACCAGTCGTTTACAGTCACGCGCTTGTGCCACGACTGGCCACTCTTAAAATTTATAGTCTATTTTATTTCAATCAGTTCATAAATAAAAAAGGTAAAGGTAAATCCACGAGCTAGTCGCTAATATGTAATATGAATGAAATCGTACATCACTTATAAGCACTTGAAACTGTAACAATTTGTTTATTCCCCTGTAAATTGAGTTACGTAAGCTTATTGTGATCTGTCTTACTATTTATTGTATTCCCAGATAACCCATGTAGGAATGTGCAGTTGTGGTTGAGACTATTAAGGACACAAAATGTTATTCTCTTCTTGGGTATAAATATGTAAATTAATAATAAATATAAAAAAGTTACATCCATCATGGCTTCCGTCACGAAGACGCAATGCCACAGGTTCGAGTGGAAAGCTTGAAAAAAAGAAAAAAATTAAACCGCTTGGTTTAATATATTATATAAACTTTTACCCCCTATTGCAGCCCTGTTGAAGTTGGCTTTTGGAAAGTCCACCCCATTTAGAGATAGCAATTTGAAAAGAATCTATTTCATCTATCATTCTACGTAAAGTTTATCCAAAAAAAAGTAGATTAGTAGTGAAAGCGTAACAGACAAACAGGCAGACAGACTTCTGCATTTATAATATTAGTATGCATAGCTTGCGTGGCCAGAATGTGAAGACGTGCTATCTAAATAGCCTATTAGACACGTGGTTCGAATCCCGGAATGTTTTAAATTGTTAATACAGTTTTTGTATTTTGTTTACAAAACAGCTTCCTATAGTATTATCATTTTATAAACAGTTTTACCTCATGATGTTTTTGATTAAATCGTTAATTAGAGTATTATCAATAGGAAAACATTTTAACTTATGCAATTAACGATCGAAACTTCCATTACAGTGAGTAATGGTTTTGACGTCACGTTCTATAATTGCAGCTTTGTATTTTTTCCGCATAACAGAGTAGTCGGAGAGTACCTAGTGTTAAAACTTTCCCTTTTCTAAATTTCACTCGAAATAGTAAGCGGATGTAGTGGAACTCAATTCTGCGCTTTGTCTTAGGTACCAGAGCAAGGAAATGAAAATAATATACAATCACTCCTCCGAAGAGGAAATCGAACCGACAACCATCATGTTTACAGTTAGATAATGTCCAACTACGCCACATCGACCTACACATATAGTAGGTACATATACATACAGTGATCTGTATATAGAATATATGTAAAAAGAAGAAAAATGTATTTCATGAGTGACTGAAATTCCCACATGGCAGTGTCGGCAGGGAGAGTTAATGTCTAAGTGTCTAGACATTCTTTCTTTTCCGCCCTAATCCTAAACATTGCGTGATGAGTGGTGTAACTTAACCCCAAGCTTTCTTAGCTTTATCTTGAAATCAAAAATTTCGTATCGTAATTATTTCTTGATTGATTTCTATAATATCTTCTGCAATACAAAGAAAGACTTAGTGAACTATATTTATATATTATATATTACTGGTCATTATGAGCAACTTTGTAAGGTAGCTGGATAATTAACAAAGTAACTTACAATACCATCATTATGTAATACGTCGAGTTTTAATAATCATTTATCATTAAATTTAAAACAAAGCTTTATTAATTAAATGTGAACAAAGGTTCAATTATTCGTAATCATATTTGATAAGCGTACATGGAAATGTATGGACATGTATATGATGTTTTAAAATGTTGAAATGCATTTTTTTTTTTTCATATATACTTATTTCGAGATTCTCATTTTTACCCTCATAGCTGGGTCAGAGAGAACTTGGTGTCAAAATAGTCCAGTCTTCACTGTCCACCTGATGGCAATGTCTCTTTTGTACCAGATTGCCATCTTTTGTACCGGAGAGAAGAAATAACTGAAATAATCTTGCCACAACTAACAGCGTTCACATTCAAATACTATGCCATTGGGCTAAGATGACCTGTATATATTTATTATTACTTTTTATTCTTTAAAATATTATAGCTTGAAGAGTAGGTAGAAAATCTAAACTCTTGTTCATCTCGTAGTTCAATCATCCGGTAACACACTCTAGGTGTTGGGTTAAAAGTCTTTTATTCTGTTGAGAGAATAAAGTGTTAGGCTGAAAACAAATACAATTGTTAAAAACATCTTATGTTTGAAGTATTGGAAGCAAGACACTGACCCTCTAAAAGAAAGTTATAATTAAAGTCAAAGTTTCAATGTGATACATATATGTTCATATGTTAAATTATGAGTAACATTTACATTAGTAAATAACACTGAAATCTTGACGTTATATATAAATTATTTTCATTTCTCCGTACTAGTGAGGTAAACCATGGCTAACTGAACTGACTACCCTACTACGCCGGATAAAGCGTAAAATAAAAAAAAAAACATGTTTTTGTTTGTTATATTTTCATTGATGTAAATTTAATTTTTATTGCTGTCCTGTTTTTTATTAAGGTCACACACGATCAACGATCAGAATTTAAATGGTGGGCAATTAATGGTATTCGATTTAGCGTGACGTATTCAGAATATTAATAAGGTTAACCATTAGAGCCTTATAGGACCTATTTTGTGCAAAATTTATTTAAGCGTATTATTTTACACTCGGTGATGAGCAGCTTATTCAGCTTTTCACGCTCTATCTTGTGTAACAGAGTAGGCAGAGAGAAGCTAGTGTCTACACACTACGTTCTGTTTTTTAATAGAAGCATGCTTACGTGCGTACGTGTGTATGTAGGTTCGCGTAGATACCATATTTTCTTTACAAGTATTAGATTGTCAAATTAAATTGTAGTCTACTGCAGAACCTGAAGCTATATAACATGAAAAGTTCATCAAAACTCATTCAGTTTTTGGGAAAGTCAAACACCAGACAGAGAGCAAGATATGCAGACATTATGTACAAACAGATTTATTAAAAAAGTAACTACTAGCTTAAATCTTGAAATAAAATAAAAATAGTGGCCAGTCGTGGACCAGTGGCACAAGCGTGTGACTGTGAACGACTGGTTGTGGGTTCGATTCCACTCAAGGAGTGGAAATATTTATTAATTCCATTTTTTTTCGCTCTGGTGTCGAGGAAAAGCGCGGCGTTAAGTTCCGCCACTTAACTCGCAAGGCCTCCGAATTCGGCGGAAAGTGGGGAATAGAGTGTCTTAACGCTAGGTTCCCTCTGCCTACCCTGCTGTGTGCGGGGTACAGCGTGAAACTAAAAAAAAAATATATAAATAATATTATGAAAAAACGTCCTGTATAACGTTAACATTTTCGGGATAGTTCTTGCGGTGTAGCTGTTTAGTAACTAATGTTTTGTTCACGGGTGACGATCGTGTTATATGAAAAAGAATATCTAATATTTAGTATAAAATTGTGTCATACATTATATACAATCGTTTATTGCAAAACGGATCTATATTCCGAATAAATATAAGAAAAATAAAAAAGTCAATTGTGAATCGTATCGTTTTTGAATCAGCATCGGATTGTTGTTTGATAGAAAGTAATAATGAAACTGTGGGTCGTATTGGTATTATATTCTGTGATGATTGTGTCTGTCTGTCTTTCCCTTAAGATACATGAGGACGGTGTTTGTACTTTTGGGTGAGTGGTATAGTCCTATCAATACTATAATAAAACAGTCAAAATAGAATCTTACGTACGCGCGCATCTTCAGAACTACTGGATGCGTTTCAATGAAACCTTTAGAATTAGAAAAAGACATTTAAAAAACGTGTAAAAATTTGAAAGCAGCGGGATTCGAACATGCGTCTTTTGGAAACAGTCCAAGAGCTCTGACCGCTAAGCCATACGTTCTGCTACTAGCTGCGTCGAAATTATTATACGCTTATTACAACTTATTTATGTTGTTCGCATATCTATAGAGATCCTCTATCTAGTGTAAGATATAGGCTTTGATGAAAAATTGAATCTTGAATGTTAGAATAACTGATAGAGAATCATAATAGATTGTGGCCAGTTGTGTCGCACGGGCACGTAAGTATGTATGTAATCGCGACTGGTTGTGGGTTCGATTCCCATTCGAGGAATGGAAATATTTAATATTTCTATTTCCTTCGCTCTGGTGTCTAGGCAAAGCGCGGCGTTAAGTTCCGCCACTTAACACGCAATGCCTCCAAATTCGGCGGAAAGTGGGGAAGGAAGTGTTTTAACACTAGGTTTCCTCTGCCTACCCTGTTGTATGCGAGATATAGCGTGAAGTTAAAAAAAATTAACAGATGTGGTTTTGCGTAATAGGTATTTTAGTGGAGAAGGGCACGTTAAGCAAGTAAATGAAGTTGTAGGCTGCTACTAGTGTATAATATTTAATGCAATCGTATAGTACTGATGGATTTAGTTTGGTAATATTAGCCCCTTAGACCTGCAGTTTTTAAGCTTTTATAAATACAGTAACTACTAAAACTAACTGAACATACCTACCAACAACAATATCTGCATAGGTAGGTATTCATCTTTAAAATAAGTTCGAGAATTCTGTTTAATCCTTCGAATGAGATGTACTTAAACAATTTTTGGTTTGCCGTTTCTCGTAGATTTTCTGTGGAGTGATCTCAGAAGTGCAAACTACTTTAGGACAATGACCTCAACTTGTTTTTAGCAGTATTTGAGGAATATCCGGTGGGCCAACTGTTTATCTATTGCATATGATAAAACTACATTGAACATTGAATGACTATATTTATATAATATATCGTTTATATACCACTCCATTATATGTACTACCTCCATGTTATAACAAAAAGTGGGCAGCATAAGAGTACAGACGACCTTTTAGACACCATGCCGTTTTTAATTATTTAGAGATGTGAAAACAAATAATGTTAAATTTGAACATTTAAAATTTAAAAAAAAAAACACTGTAGTTCATGTACGCCAGAGCCACTTCACTTTTTCCGGCATAGTGAGGTAGTCAGAGAAGACCTGGTGCCAAGACTCCTCCACTTTCCGCCCGAACTTCAGATTTTGCTTTTTGGGTGGCAGAACCCAACGCCGCACTCCTTCTTAAATACCAGAGTGGAAATCGAATCCACAACAATCGCTTTACAGTCAGGCGCTGCCCCAATGCGCCACGACGGCCACTAAAATGGTATTTTCTATTTAAATTGTAGTTTTGTGTCTACGGCTCTCTCTAAAGCGTACGTAAGTTCACATTACTTAGATACTATGATGAGAGGTGAAAAATGATACAGATTTAAAATGTTTTTTTCTTATTCCCTAACTGTAAGATTATATTTTACTGGTTCATATTGATCGTTCAGAATTAGTTTTTAAAGCGCACACTTGTCGTGTGCGCTTATATTATATTTGGTTGTTGTAAAGTTCCAGGTATTGCAGTATTTAAACTCTTATATTGTTTCTATAAATAAGAAAAAATGTGTGAATTTGTTGTCTAAACTTTTAATGTAGTAGTCGCCGGCACAAAATAAGTCTGAATATGAAATTTACCTGGGAATTATCAAGCTTCAACCTTTTTTCTGCATAAAAAGATAGTCGGAGTCATACTTACTTAGTAGTAACTTTTACCAAGAAAGAAACTCCTGGACTGTTAGTTTTGCATCATATGTTCTAGAATTCAATTTTTATATTTTAACGGATAAAGTTTATGATGCTGAACAACTTTTGTAAAAACACCGTTACCTTTTTCTTGCAGTACAGTTGGCCTATTATAATTTATTATCAGATTTTCCAGATTTTCACCTTTTGTACGTCAGTAAGAATTGCTCATTAAGTAATTTTGATTGAAGTGCTTTATTAAGATCTCATTTTAATATCTTACAGTACAGTGGCCTTTTAGGATTCAATATAATATTTTTTAGAACCTTAATTTGGTACGAGTATATGTCAACGGAAAATGCACTGAACAACTTTTGTTAAGCAAATTTCTTATACCTTGTACTTAGTTAAACTATTATGTTTCTTCGTCAGATGTTTCACTTTACAAAGTCAATTATGTTCTGCCTCCCTTAGGCTTAAGCAATCTTTAAACCTCTCCACTGATTCCTATAAGGCGCTCGTACAGATTTTTTTTAAATTGTATTTGTCCCATTTTTTCAATTATCTAAAAGTATGTTATTTTTACGCAAAACTTATTATAACACAGACACATTTTTGTACTTTTTATTATAAAATAGAAGAAAGAGATAATACACTAAGTTTCATTGTAACTACATGACATTTTGTTTGTTTCAGATCAGGGGAAGTGAGTCAACAGTTGTTTTGTTACCTTTCAAAAACTATAAAGAAGGATGAGGCTTATAAAAATATCTGCTTATTGTATTTATACCCTTGACGTATATATTTTAACTTGATCAATAGCTGTTTCACATTCAAGTAATATTATTTGCAATCTTAACATGATGCAAGTGAAACGCTTGTCACCATTAAAATTTAAAAACGAATCACAGCATTCAAGCTATATGCGTTAAGAAATTTAATTTGAATTTTAATTCTTTTAATGACTTACGAAATATTATTTTCAGGAAGTAAGACTAATGTGTTGCAAAGATTGGGAATACGATATCGAAAAAGAACAATGTAAGCCGGAGTGTCGTGGTTGCGGGAGTGGTACATGTGTAGCGCCCGGTGAATGCCTTTGCCCTCCGCCGTATGAGTCTAAGGGCGGTAGGTGTGTCGTACCTAGAGATATATGTGAACGAAACTGTGTCGACGGCACATGCACAGCGTATAACAAATGTAAATGTAATCCAGGATTTAGAAGTGAAGGTGATTATAAATGTGTACCCAAATGTTCGGATCCATGCACCAACGGCCAGTGTGTAGGACCAAACCGATGCATATGCGATGCTGGCTATGAATACCTTAATGCCACGGTATGCCAGCCGAAATGTGATTCATGCTCCTATGGAGACTGTGTTGAACCTAACATATGCAGGTGTCATGCAGGCTATACCATAGTCGATGGCGCTTGTAAACCTATATGCGATAAATTATGTACAAATGGAGAGTGTACCGCCCCAAACACGTGCACGTGTATTCACGGATTTAGAAATAGTGGATCTGATCCATTCACCTGTATCCCCCATTGTGAAGTAAGTTGTGTAAATGCTTCTTGTATAGCGCCTAACACTTGTGCATGTTATGAAGGATACGAACCAGTCACTGAATCAACTTGTAAACCTAAATGCGAGAACTGTTCTAACGGAGCTTGTGTGGGTCCAAATATATGCCGTTGTAATGAAGGCTACACCATGGTACACGAGTTGTGTGAGCCTGTGTGCGATATGCCGTGCACTAACGGAAAATGTACAGCGCCCAACACTTGCACATGCTTTCCTGGATACACCAATAGCTTGTTAAATCCGTTTTCTTGTTTATCCTCATGTGAACCAACGTGTATAAATGCTACATGTGATGCACCTAATACTTGTTCTTGTAATGTTGGATATGAACGAGTTAATCCATCAGTTTGTAAACCGAAATGCAGCAATTGTATTAATGGGATGTGTGTTGGACCAGACGAATGCCGGTGTAACGAGGGTTATAATATGGTGGATGGTATTTGTGAGCCCGTATGTACTGAAATATGCATTAACGGACAATGTACAGCACCAAACACATGCACATGCCTTGAAGGATACAGAACAAATACTTCAGATCTATCTATTTGCACGCCTTATTGTGATCCATCATGTGTAAATGCGTCCTGCATCGCACCCAACATCTGTGAATGTGATGCAGGATACAGATCGATAAGCAGCAATGTCTGCGCACCTGTATGTGAAAATTGCTTCAACGGACTTTGTGTAAGACCAAATGAATGCCGTTGCAATGAGGGTTATGAAATGGATAATGGTATATGTAAAGCAGCGTGTTCAGAAAGTTGTATAAACGGATACTGTAAAAGTCCTAACGAATGCGCTTGCTTGAAGGGATATATAAGAGACGCGAATAAGCCATCTACATGTTATAAGCCTTGTCCAGATACTTGTGAAAATGGCAGCTGTGACCTCCATGGGACATGCACTTGTAACGCAGGTTACGTTGATATCAACGGCACCTGTACGGCTTTACCATCGTGAGTATAATTAAGAAAAAGAGTACTGAAATATTAGCTTTAACATTTGATCTTCAATTTGATATTGCTTTTACTATTACGATATTTTTAATGAGATTTTTTCTTGGATGCACTGAGTAGGTTAAAAGATTATTTTTGTTTCACTGTAAAATCTTATTTATGAATTAATTATTATTTTTTATTCGTTAATTCAATTATTTTTTATTCGTTAATTTCTAATTCTAGCGTGAATTGTACCTGCTGCGAGGGCAATTGTACAGTTAATGATACCTCATGCTCTGATCATCAGTTATGTCTCTCAGTTAGTCCCTCTGTTGAATCGGCCCAAGTAGTGCTACCGACAGCTGGGTATGTATAAAATATGATCATGTAAATATGAAAATATATATTTACAAATTAAGGCTGCATTTGTAAAGGTTTTTGAAGTATAGAATAATATTTGGATAGATATTGTTACTGTAGCTCCAGAACACAACCACAAGGAGACTCATAATTTGATGAATATTTCTATGATCTTATAGATTTTTTTCTTTCGTGGTGAAACTTTCAAATCAGTCCATTGAAAATAAGTTTATTTATCTAGATCTAGATCGTCTCCATCTACTTAAATAAGTTTAAGAGATATAATTTATGAATTTTAGATGTGTTAGTGTTAGTGATAACGATAATTATATTTTAAGGTTAGCCGGACTGGAACTGACGTGGTTGTTGTGGGCGTGCCTCGGCCTAGTTCTAGTCACTTTATCCGTTATTGTGATGGGACACATGTGGAGAAGGCGAAAGGAATATGATGCTAAGAACGCCTCCAAAGGTAAGTCTTTTGACCACAAAAACAGTGGAAATTGCCTTTATAGACTTTTTAATTTAATTGTCTCATAGTTTTTCATAATAAAAACTAGCATCTCCTAGGAAGGAATGCTTTTGTTTAAAAAAGATCTAGTGTATAAATGACGATAATTAGCCTACTTACATAAACCTTGAGAGATCGGAAACTTTCAATATTACTATTTTACAAGCAATAATTAGACTATATTATAAACCCAAAAACAACCGATTGTTTAAAAAAATGTTTTCAAGATCTTTCATGTGACACTCATAATGCTAAAATCAGACAACATTCTATACCCCATATTTTTATTTGTGGGCGCTATTATGTCCATAGCTTCACGCTATATCCCGCACACAGCAGGGTAGGCAAAGGAAACCTAGTGTTAAGACACTTCGTTCCCCACTTTCCGCCGAATTCGGAGGCTTGCGTGTTAAGTGGCGGAACTTAACGCCGCGCTTTACCTCGACACCAGAGCGAAGAAAATGGAAATATAATTTCCACTCCTCGAGTGTGAATCGAACCCACAATCAGTCGTTTACAGTCACAATCTTGTGCCACTGGGCCACGACTGGCCACAATTTTTATTTCTATTTTTTTTTTATTATGACCATTATATAGCTCATGTCATTATGGTTTAAAAGAGTGAAGTTATTTAATTACGTCTTCGGTAATTAAATAGCTATCAGGGGCCGTCGTGGTGCAGTGGGACAGCGTCTGACTGTAAACGCGGTAGTTTTGGGTTCCATTGCCACTCGGGGATTTCCCCTATTATACCTATATTATTTTCATTTCTTCGCTCCGGTGCTTTATAGAAAGCGTGGCATTGATTTCCTCCACTCAACATGCAATGTCTAGGTTTCGAATGTTTTGACACTACTTTTGGTTCCCCTGACTATTCTGCTACGAGAAAAAGCGTGAAGCTCCTCTTTTAGATAATTAAATGTTTAACAACTTTTAAGTTTTACATTGCTTCTTGCAATGGTTATAGGAGTGGACGCCTATGGCAGTGTAGTGTACACCCTTCCTGATACATTGATGAACAGAACCTACCCAGAGACTCGAAATGAGGACCTTTGCGAAGATATCGAAGATAACGACGAACAATCAGCTGAAAAGCTATTAGCGAACAAAATAGAATTTGAATACGAAAAACTATGATGTATAATGAATAAAACCTGTAAAATATTTAAATAATACATAAAATGAAATCAAACAAAGCTTAGGTTTGGAAACAAAAATGAATTGTTAAAAAATACGAAATTTTAATTGTTATTTTTAGTAGTAACTTTAGAATTTAAAGTACAAAAATTTTAGCCTTTGTGATAATAAGTATTTATAAATTAATTAAATTTTACTATAGTATAAGTTTGTTTTTTTCTTTTAAATCTCTTAATAATTATGATTAATTATTAAATCGTTAATATCGACCACACTTTTTTAATTAAACGTGGCTATTTTAGAAACGGTTAAAATTTTATAAAATAATTTAATTTATATATGGAGTTTGATACAAAACGGAGTGGGAACTAAAGACAACTGGAGCCGGGAGTTGATAATATAGTTATCAAATAAGTAAGTCTCTTTTCTTACAATTTTGCTTGGCTTATAATATTCTTATACTTTTGTCCGCATAAAAGACCCTATTCTGTGTGTGAGTCTTATACCAAGACACTTAGTTCTTCACTTTCCGCCCTAATTGCATGTTGAGTGGTGGAACTCAATAGTATGTTTTGTCTTATCAGAGAAGATGAATAAAAATAAATTATATTTTTGTAACTTCATCACTTGAAGTTTTTAACAGTTTCCGTTTTAAAAAAAAACAGTAAATATAATTCGGCTAAAATTGTAAACGCGAAACTTTGAATGGATGTTTGCTACTCTTTCACGTAAACAATACTGAAAGGATTTTAATGAAACCCTACAATAAAATACGAGTACATCAGAATAATACATAGGCTACAATATATAGAGATAGTGTGTGAATTATGTAAAATATCAAGTAACAAGGGAACAAATATACTGCTGTGAGCTATTTACAGTACATACATATATCCAATATGTAAGCCATTATAGCCAAAATAATGAACAATAATTATAGATTTTACTGTTAAATAGTTTATGTAGTACGGAGTAACTTAGGCTCCTTTTATTTTACAACTATAACTGCTTTCTCAAATTCGCGGATAAAGTCGCGGGCGCAGCTAGTGTAGACGTGTTTGGATTTTGTATATTATTATATGATTTATTAATATAATAATAGAAGTTCTAACGGGTGTGTAAGAGCATTGCACCGAGTGTTTATTCAGATCTCGTCTTTATCTACTCGCACATACACTACGCAGCGCCGGAAGTCTATAAACACGCCGGCGCTATGCAAAATGTTATTGTTCTTCGCACAGATACTTAATAATAGAGGGCTTATATTCAATTTTTCTTAGTAAATGTTTAAAATATTTTTATCTTTAACAAATCTATTAAGTATTTTTACATATATATGTACATATATATAAATTAGGAAATGTAATTTTTGTTGTGAAAAGATATGTAAAATAAAAATAGCAAATGGTATGAAAATGTTATATTTTAACATTTTTAAAGTACACACATATGAAAAATATGTTTAGAAACCGAATTATTTATAGGTTTTCTAAAAGAAATAGCATTAATTCTCTCATATCTGCCAAACAATTGCACGTAGAATACCTTTTGGGAATAGAAATTTGTAAAAATCTTTCAAAAAGCGCTTGGACATTTCTCAGGAGGCGTGAAGTTTTTATGACTCTTTCCAAATATTGTTTATCATAATGATTATAATTATTTGATATTTTTTTTATTTAATCGGGTACAATATTGTAGTAAGAAAAATGTTGTGTTGTAATACTCCTTGAACGTGCTTAATAGGGGATTTACGTTTCAAGTATTTAAAGGATAACTTTAATATATGTAAGCTATATTGTGTTTACAATATGAATATGATTTATAAACAAAAAAAATAATACCTTCAAGCTTTTCCCCGCATAACAAGGTAGAAACGGAAACCTTATTATCAAGACGGCTATCCAATTTTCGCCTGAATTCCGATATTGCATGTAGAGTGGCGAATGTTTTTTTTTTAAAATATATTATTTAATCCTCTCTCTCTCTCTCGTCAATCGATCTCTAGAGTGTGAATCGAACCAACAACCAATCCTGTTTAAATCAGACGCTATCCTACTACGAACATTACTCTTGTTATATTTATAAAGTATATAATAATAATAACGAATAATTAGTGATAGCTGCACGGTAAACAAAAACATACATACAAATTGAAAATAAATGTGGTTTACATGTATTACGACATAAATATTTATATCGGAAATGCGAATCGTATATTGTGCATATGTCAACTGACTGAAGCTTTCGTGGGGCGGTGGACATTCTGACTATAACCGCAAAGGTTGTGGGTTCGATAACTACTCGCGGTAATGATTTTATATAAAATTATTTTTATTTTTCCTCTCTGGTACTTAAAATTTTCTTGGTTGGTATTTAAAACTTTCTGATACTTAAAAGTCTCGATTTCGGATGGGAGGTGGAGAACGGAGTGTGATGCTAAGTTTTTTTTTAGCTTCACACTGTATTCCTTGCGGGCTAGTCAGAGAGAACGGAGCGCCAAACGCTACGGTCCTTTCATACCTCTTTTGCCTTGTGTACTGTCATCAACCTCTTCATGCACACCCTGCAAGGGGTCCTCATGCTTTTTACGTGACCTTCCTCCAGTATCGTCGACACTGTGTTTTCGAAGGTCAACCGAGGTCTCTCCCTGCCTCTCTTACCACTATGAATTATTTTGTTTATATGAATTATCAAGTCACTCAAATTAAGCGCGGCGGTGAGTTCCGCCAAACAACACGCTCTATCTCGAATGCAATATGCAAAATACTATAACCAATTCACACGAACATAATTAACTACTCAGCCATTAGCTAATCTGTGCAAAAATGAGTAACGCGAAAAGTTCGCTTTCTTTTACAAATATAATATGAACTTTAAGTCGGCGGATTATACAAAGAGGTCGACTAATTTAACGATACAAATAATTATTCACAACGCACAACGTCCTGTATAACGTTCGTATATAATTTTCGGGGTAGTTCTTGTATTACCGTTTAGTTACTTATCATCTTTCACGGGTGACGATCGTGTATGAGGCATTTGTTTATTATTATTATTATAAAATATATATATATATTTATAAAATACTGTGGGAAAATATTGTCGTGGAATAATTTATTGCACAAACGGATGTGATAAAGTGTATCGCGAATTGTATCCTTTGCTCAGTGTTTGTGTGACCGCCAGAACGGAAATTCGATGCTAATAATGAAGCTACAGCCGTTATTAGTAATACTTGCTGTGCTACCTGCTTGTTTTACTCTCCGCAAGGGCGATGTGGGAGTCTGCGAGAAAATGTTTAGGTGAGTATTTTTTGCTTTTAGTGTAATATAGTTTACTTTACTGCAATAGCTTGAAAAATTAGTAAATATATGTTATTAAATGCTTGAATTACCACTCGAGGAGTGGAAATTATTTTTCGCTCTGGTGTAGCGCAAGCCTCCGAATTCGGCGTAAAGTGGGGAACGGAGAGCCTTAACACTAGGTTACCTCTACCCTGCTGTGTGCGGGATACAGCGTGAAGCTAAAAAAAAAATATTTGAATGTCACTTAATATCATTGTCCCGAATTAAGGCGGGAAGTGAAGAAAGAATCTCTCTGACTATCCTACAATATATAATATAACGTAAAGCTTACAAAACTATTTGAATAAGTGTCATGAAAATATTCCTTTTAAAGACAATTTATTTGTTGTTTGCTTTTAATTACAATAATTAATTTTAATGTATTTCATTTCTAGAAAACATATTAATATTTTATATTATATTTTATATTATACTAATCTTTGAAAGTGGCAGGACAAGTTTATTTAAAGAAAGTATAATATAAGATATAATTATGATATAGCAATGATTTTAATTAGTATAAGAAAAAATAAGTGTGTGAATAATGAAGTATGTTTGTTTAAGTTGTTAGTAGTGTATCAATCTATGGGACAATGTTTTGTGTATGTTCTTTAAAAAAACAGCTTTTTACTTTTCACTGCATAGCAGAGTAATCAGAGAGAATCTAATGTAGAGATAGTCCGTTCTCCACTTTCGGCACGAAATTGAGATATTGCGTGCTAAATGGCGGAACTTACGCCTTATGTTAGGTACCAGAGCCGATCCCACAATCACTGCGTTTACAGGTACATCTTGGTTATAGCTTCTCTTAGTATATCTGATTTTTTAGCAAATACTGTATTTTATATGAGCACAGTCCTAAAATTATCACGTTGGGCGTCCTTGAGCTACTTATTAATTATATATGCTGATATTAAATTATCTCATAAGTTTTTCCTTTGTTCCAATACTTGAATTCTATAATACCTTAAATATTTTGATTTTCAATAGCAGGATTTGATTTATCTAATTATTAATCGTCCTTACAGGGGAAGAATTATTTAATATTGACACAAAGACTAGTAATTATCCATACTTATATTATTAATGCGAATATCTGTGTGTTTGTCTGTCATGCTTTCACGGCTAATCTACTGGGCCGATTTGGATGAAATTTAGATTGAAAGTAGTAAAAATGACTGGGTCTAACATAGGCTACTTAGTTTTTCAAAAATCAACCTCTAAAGGGTTGAAATAGGGGATGACAGCTTATATGAAAAATCTACACCGCTCGACCGATTGTAATGAATTTTGGCATATGTATAGTGGATAATCCATAAGTTAAACATAGGCTATTTTATATATCGAAAATCCACCACCGAGGGTTGCAATATATCGAAACAACCAGGTAGATCAAGCGGCGAAGCCGTGAGCAGGCCGCTAGTCTTTAATAATTCTCAAAATCAGTTAATTATGTTTATTACAGTATGAATTTAAATAATACAAATTTAGACGTATGTTACATAATTAATTAAAAAAGATGCTAATGCAAATAGAATACTAATTGGTGGTAAGTACGGCAATCGAACACGCAATGTGTCGGATTCGTGCGAAAAGTGGAGAAAGGAGTGTCGGAACACTAAGCTCTCTCAGTTTACCTTACTATTAAGGAAAACTAGAATTTACTAACTTGAAATCAGCAAGGCAGTCTTTTTCTAAATGTCTTTCTAGTTTAGGTTACTGTAAAAAATAATAATGTACTCGTATAGTTTTTTTTTACTTATAATTAAAAAGTAACTAAACCTAAGCTTTATATATTATAACTGAGGTTTTATTTGTTTCAGATCGCGCAATGTGAGTCAACAGTTGCTTTGATAATACTCGATAACTAATTGAGGATGTTCACAATATATATTATTTATATTTAAATATTATATATTTGTTTACAAGTATACGCGTAACGTATTGATTTAAATTTAACGGTCTAACAGTTTCAGTGGCAGTTACATATAGTTTTTGTTTTAGTAGCCAGTCGTGGCGCAGTGGCACAAGTGGCGACGTTGTGGGTTCGATTCTCACTCGAGGAGTGGAAATATTTAATATTTCCATATTCTTCGCTCTGGTGTCGAGGCAAAGCGCGGCGTTAAGTTCCGCCCCTTCACACGCAATGCCTTCGAATTCCGCGGAAAGTACGGAACAGTTTCTTATTTCTTAACACTCGGTTCCCTCTGCCTACCCTGTTGTGGCCGGGATACAGCGTGAAGGCAAAAAAAGGATAGTTTTATTAAAGGATATTAAAAATTGGAAATACTAGAGGCTATCATGGTTGTGGGTTCAATTCTCACTTGTGGCCCAGTGTTAAACTCTCCCATTCAACATGCAACTTCTCACATTCGGACGGAAAGTGTAGAACGGAGTGCTTTGACACTAGGTTTTCTCTGCTCATTTTTGTATACAATATCTTCTCCATATATCCATAGTCTTCATGTAGGTACCTAATATAAAAATTAGCAATACTATTGATAACTCAACGTATATAAAAATGCAATCAAAAAGAGTCGGTTATTAGTCAGTCGTGAGATTAATTCTCTCTGTATATGCTGGGAAAGTGAGAAGTTGAAGCCCCATGATTAATAAGTAATATGAAACCCCAATGTTTGATGTACGCTGAAATGTTGTTTGGGCGCTTTATATTTGCAATTCTTTCATTTTCCCGTTCTAAATGTACAAGGTGTATTTTACGATATACAAGTGGAAAAGAAGAAATTGCTAAAGCATTAAATCTATTCTCTATATAATGTAGGGCGGACTTGTTGTCTTGCATATAACAACATATATAACCTTTGGAAGATAAGAATAATGATTCTTGTAATTTATCATTTTTCTTATTTATTTACTTAAAATTCGGACTTAAAACTGTTCTAAGGACCTATAAATGTACTAATTAACACACTCACGGTTACACCACGTGATCTGCATTTTATACTCTATTTGAATCCCTTTAGAAATCTCAAAATTTTCTGTTCATTCAAAATAAAATATAGCGTATAGCACTCCTGAATAGTGTAGCTTTCTAATTGTATAAGAGTTATTATGATCGGTTCAGTATTACCGAAGATCAACCTTAACAAACAAGGTTACAAACTTTACCTCTTTATTATATTAATATAGTTGTATATTATTAACAGACTTAACAATCAATTGTTCTTGAATTTTCAGGTAGCAGTACTAATGTGTTGCACAAACTGGGAATATGATGTCACTACAGAACAATGTAAGCCGGAGTGTCGTGGTTGCGGCAGTGGTACATGTATAGCCCCCGGTAAA
Organism: Dryas iulia moderata; assembly: GCA_019049465.1. Classification (NCBI taxonomy): domain Eukaryota; kingdom Metazoa; phylum Arthropoda; class Insecta; order Lepidoptera; family Nymphalidae; genus Dryas; species Dryas iulia. The sequence goes on along the minus strand of CM032424.1, from coordinate 15,043,970 downwards.
TGCCTTTGTCAGCCGCCTTTTGTATCTAAGGCCGGTAGGTGCGTCGTACGTAGAGATATATGTGAACGATACTGTACGAATGGAACATGCACAGCGTTTAACAAATGTAAATGTAATCCGGGATTTAGACCTGAAAGTGAATTTAAATGTGTACCCAAATGTTCAGATCCATGCATCAACGGCCAGTGTGTAGGACCAAACCGATGCGTATGCGATGCTGGCTATGAATACCTTAATGCCACGGTATGCCAGCCCAAATGTGATTCATGCTCCAATGGAGACTGTATTGAACCTAACTTATGTAGGTGTCATGCAGGTTATACCATGGTCGATGGTGCGTGTAAACCTGTATGCGATAGATTATGTACAAATGGACAGTGTACCGCCCCAAACACATGCACGTGCAATCACGGATTTAGAAATAGTGGATCTGATCCATTCACCTGTATCCCTCATTGCGAAGTAAGTTGTATAAATGCTTCTTGTATAGCGCCTAATACTTGTGCATGTTATGAAGGATACGAACCAGTTACTGAATCAACTTGTGAACCTAAATGCGAGAACTGTTCTAACGGAGCTTGTGTAGGTCCAAATATATGCCGTTGTAATGAAGGCTACACCATGGTACACGGGTTGTGTGAGCCTGTGTGCGATATGCCGTGCACTAACGGAAAATGTACAGCGCCCAACACTTGCACATGCTTTCCTGGATACACCAATAGCTTGTTAAATCCGTTTTCTTGTTCACCCTCTTGTGAACCAACGTGCGTAAATGCTACATGTGTAGCACCCAATACTTGTTCTTGTAATGTTGGATATGAACGAATTAATCCATCAGTTTGTAAACCGAAATGCAGCAACTGTATTAATGGGATGTGTGTTGGACCTGACGAATGCCGGTGTAACGAGGGTTATAATATGGTGGATGGTATTTGTGAGCCCGTATGTACTGAAATATGCATTAACGGACAATGTACAGCACCAAACACATGCACATGCCTCGAAGGATACAAAAGAAATCCTTCAGATCCATCTATTTGCACGCCTTATTGTGATCCATCATGTGTAAATGCGTCCTGCATCGCACCAAACACTTGTGAATGTGATGCAGGATACAGATCGATAAGCAGCAATGTCTGCGCTCCTGTATGTGAAAATTGCTTCAACGGACTTTGTGTAAGACCAAATGAATGCCGTTGCAATGAGGGTTATGAAATGGATAATGGTATATGTAAAGCAGCGTGTTCAGAAAGTTGTATAAACGGATACTGTAAAAGTCCTAACGAATGCGCTTGCTTGAAGGGATATATAAGAGACGTGACTAAGCCATCTACATGTTATAAGCCTTGTCCGGATACTTGTGAAAATGGCAGCTGTGACCTCCATGGGACATGCACTTGTAACGCAGGTTACGTTGATATCAACGGCACCTGTACGGTTTTACCATCGTGAGTATAATTAAGAAAATAATAACAATCAAATCAAAAATTTAATATTGATTTCATTTAAATAATATTTATTTATTTGTGAGCATTCAAATTTATTTGGCAGATATCGCAACAGTTACATAGTTTTGTAAATAACTTTTAGTCCCCTATTTATTTTGTATTATTAATATATAATTATTTTTATCTTAAACTTTGCAGTGTGAATTGTACCTGCTGCGAGGGCAATTGTACAGTTGGTGAGACGCCATGTTCTGGTCATCAGCTATGTCCCTATGTTGAACGTTCAGTTGAATCAGCCCAAGTAGTATCAGCGACAACAGGGTTGGTATAAAATCTAATTTACTAGTACTATTTCATAAAATATCATTTTTAAATTACAAAGAACCTTTGCTTGTTGAATCGTAAAATATTCAAATGAAGCAAATAATTTTTATATTCTTTAAGTTAGGCAGAAGGGTGCAGTGTAAAACTGCTTTACCATGTAACAATTTTTAATTCTACCATGCCTGGATGTATAACAGAATCACCATTAGGTGTGCAAAACTCTTTTATTGGTTCTAGGTAGTTTTTTATAACTTGTAAGAAAAGTTTTATTTTTTTAAATTAATCAAAATTTCTAATATACATATTCGATTTTTTTTTAAAATAGATTAATTTTATCGCTTTTACGTCTTAGTGTAAATACTAAAAACGTAAATGAACACAGTACATAGTTTATAAATGAAATTTGCGTAAAAACATAGTGATATATGAATAATAGCGGAAATATTAATCTTGTATCTCCTTTTCAAATTTAGAAATATAAAACCCATAAGAATTAAGATAATTTATGACTATATGCCTATAAAGGTTATCATTTTTCATTTATAGATTGGCTGGATTGGAGCTAACTTGGTTGCTGTGGGGTTGTCTGGGACTGGTGCTTCTCAGTCTATCTATAATTGTCATAGGCCATATGTGGAGGAAGCGAAAAGAATATGATACTAAGAACAGTAATAATGGTAAATGTTCAAAAAATAATTAAAGGCTATAAAAAAGATGTAGTACAACCTAAAAGTTTTAAAATACGTATAAGAAATGTAAGTCAGCGTAGTTCAAAAAGAAAGACTAGGTCTGTAATGAAAAGCTTTTACAAATATCTCTACTGAGATGCTAACAAAAAAGAAGGGTTGTAATATGCGTGCAAGAATGTCGACGACGTATGGCTTAGTGGTCAGATCGCTTAGACGGTTGACGCGTGGGTTTGAATTCCGCTGCTTGAAATTTTTTTATTCCTTACTACAAAAATGATTTTTTACTTCCTAATTGTATGACTTACAATTTACAAAAATTAATAAAGAAGTATGAGTTAATGATTTTAGGTCATGCTAATTTTCTTAAGCATTTACTTACTTCTATGTTATATTGTTATTACAAGTAAAACTATGTAAACTATAAGAAGTAAGGAAAAGGCGTCTGAGTAAAATTTACACTGCGTTAATGTAATAATGATAATGTACTATAATGAAAATTATCATTACTAAAGTATATCATTATTAAAAAAAAATACATTTTCATTCCGTGTTCCTCATATCAGGGTAATCGGATAGAACTTAGTGTCAAAATATACCGTCCTTCGCTTTTGACCCGAAATCAGATATTGCTCGTAGAGTTACGGAACTTGTCACCAGTGTGACAAAAAAATCTATGAAATAAAAATAAAAGATAAGTAATCGCACCCACAATCATTCGTATCCTAATTAACTAAATTGCGCCACGTGGTCCTAATTATCTAAATGTTTTTTCTATTAATTGTTATAGGACCCAACGCATTTGGCAGTGTAGTTTACACCCTTCCTGATACATTGATGAACAGAAACTACCCAGAGACTCGAAATGAGGAACCTTCCGAAGACATCGAAGACGACGACGAACAATCTGCCGAAAAGTTATTAGCGAGCAAAATAGTATTTGAACACGAAAAACTCTGATATAGAATTTATATATATTTTAGAACAAAATTTATTTTCCAAACCAAAAAACGATTGTTAGACAATAAATTAAATGGCGAATTATTTATTAGTAATAATATATTTAATAATTTAATAAAATCTTTAATTAATTATTTATATTTAACGAGTTAATTTTAATATGTGAAGTACAAAGATGTGAATAAGTTTTTGTATGCGCTGTTGATGATGGATGACAGAAACTGTCATTGTGATAATAATAACTTGTGAAATTATTAAATTTTATTAAAATTTATTTATTATGTCCTTTTTTTTATACTTTTAATTGACATATTGACGGCTCGGCTTCGCGTTTTTTTCTCGCAGGAGGATAGTCGGAGAGAACCCAGTGTCAAGACACTTCGCTTTCCATTTTCCGAACGAAATCAATATATACATACCAGATGCCTGCTCGCGGCTTCGCCGCCTGAACTACATGATTGTTTCGTTGTATTGCAATCGCCAGGGGTGGATTTTTAAAAAATAAATTAATCTATGTTTAAGCTTGGAATATCAACTATATGCTAAAATTCATTACAATCGGTCAAGCCTTAAGGGTTGTCTCTGTGTAACCTCTTAAGAGGTTGATGTTGAATTTGAAAAATTAAGTAGCCTATGTTTACCCAGAAACTTTTACTACTTTCATTCTAATTTTCATCCAAATCGGATCGGTAGACTAGCCGTGAAAGCGTGACAGACAAACACACAGATTTTCACATTTATAATATAAGTATGGATTAATCCATGTTCCAGTGGTGGAACTCAACGCTGCGCTTATACGACGACTCACTTGTTCATTATTGTATTAATATAAGAAAATGCTGATAGTTAGTAGTTAATAATTTCTATTACAAGAGACACCACACACAGTATCATAGTTATATATTGTTTGTTTTTTTTTATTTAATTTAATTGATTCTATCAGCAATCTTTATCTAGACCATAAACACTGTTTCTAAAAATAAAATGTTTGTGCGCATACAAACTTTTTGAATGGAACAGGCAGGCAAGACTTAGACTTATCACCTTATCTTTACTCGTGACGATGGGTTAAGATTTTTATATAGCTTCATGTTTTATCCCGCACACAGCAGGGTAGGCAGAGGAAACCCAGTATTTAGACATTCAGTTCTTGGAGGAATTGCTTGTTAAGTGGCGGAATTTAACGCCACGCTTTGTCTCGACACCAGAACGAAAAAAAATGGAAATATTAAATATTTACACTCTTCGAGTGGGAATCGAACCCATAATAAGTTTACTATCATTCGTTTATGCCACTGCGTTACGACTGACCCCACTTAAATTTTAAATAAACACAGTTAAACTTAAAGCTTATATATACTTTTTCTATTTTAGGCTTTTATAATATAAGGTACTTTCATAAGGAGGGATTTGTAGTTCTTATATTTTATTTATTGTCTTATTTATATTTATTTATATATAAATTTTATAATAAATGTATTACATTCACGTCATTGTTTCGTGTACACTGGAAGAGCACTTTGTAAATACTGCGTAACAGCAAAAAGTGCTAAATCGATATTTTATAGCCACAAATTCTAAGCGCTGATTGGCTTATATTGCCGCTTATACTATTGGAGTAAGCCAATACAAATATTTTAATCAAAACAATATCTTAAGTGTGGCCAGTCGTGGCCCAGTGGCACAAGCGTGGGACTGTAAACGACTGGTTGTGGGTTCGATTCCCACTCGAGGAGTGGAAATTATATTTCCATTTTCTTTGCTCTGGTGTCGAGGTAAAGCGCGGCGTTAAGTTCCGCCACTTAACACGCAAGCCTCCGAATTCGGCGGAAAATGGGGAACGGAGTGTCAACACTAGGTTCGCTCTGCCTACCCTGCTGTGTGCCGGATACAGCGTGAAGCTAAAAAAAAAAAAAGTAAAACAATATCTCAGAATCGCATTTGTTATCAAAATATTGAGATTTTTTTTCACAATTCTTGTACAATCCTAGAAATATAGGTACACGGTATTTACAAAGCCATATTATTGTAGCCAGGACGTAGATCTCCTTTCATGATCTTCGTTCTGCAGCAGACGGCGAGAGGTTTAAAAATATGCTAAAACGATATCCAACCACTTAAGTTATATAAATTTCACTGAAATTGAACATGTGAGGGGACGTGTTAAGAATACTATAATCTTCGTCTGCTGGGTAGCGTCCCGTAAGATTCGTTTCCTCACTGGCTCGTGACCACTAACTAATATGTTAGTAGATATATAAGCCTCAAGATTGGCAATGCATCCACAACTTCTCTGATGTTTTAGAAGTCCATGGGTGAAAGTTACCACTCGCTACCATCAAGAGGTCTGCTTGTTTCCATTATTTTATAAATTAAAAAAAATCTCACAATAATATATCATTTCTGTTAAATAGCTTAATATAAATATTTTTATGTACAACGTATACCACTTCACCAGTTTCCCCTTCTTTCCCGTGTAGCAGGGTAGGTAAGGTAAGTAAACGTAGTATGAAGACAAAAGCATAGCTTAGGTCTGAATTTGTCACATTGCTGGTCAACACCGCAGTAGCGCGAATAAATGAAAATGATTTAAGAAGTTTGTTACCAAAATTCTCTCATTCCTTCGAGTGGGAATCGAACCCACAACCAGTAGTCTAGTAGTCCATTGTCCAATGTTTATTTTCTCACGCTGTGTCGGTAGTCATTCTTAGTAATAATCCTTATCAACTATATTTATATCATAATTCATTACAACCGGTAAAGAGGTTTAAATTTTTCATATAAACTTTTATCATCTATTTCAACCGTTTAGTGGTTGATTTTTGCAAAAAATAAGTAGCTTATGTTAGACTCAGTGACTTTTACTAGTTTCATTCTAAATTTCGTCCAAATCATGCCGGTAGATTAGCTGTGAAAGCGTGACAGACAAACATACAGACTTTCGCATTTATAATATAGGTATGGATAAGCAGCTTCTTATTTTTTCTCACATAGCCGGACAAGGGAAAGATACTCCATTCTCCACTTTTCGCCCTCATTGTGTATTGTAGTAGAACTCAACAACGCGCTCTAGCAAGATAGATAGGCCAGAGCGGGTAAATTTTACGAGAACTTTCCTTTAAAAAATATTTTGTAAAATATTTTTAAATAATAAGTTATTTTTTATTACATATTAAATTTAATGAGTATTAGTAATATTTATACGTATTTTCCTACATAACGTCATCATGCCGGAATTGCTCATTATCGTAAAATTTGAAAGGAAAGTTTTAATAGATATTGCGAAATCAAAACATTCGATTATTAAAAAAATTATATACTTACATATAATGAAAAACGGCTTGACGCTTTTTCATCATAATAAGGTAGTTAGAGAGAACTAAGTGTCAAGACACTCCGTTTTCCACTTACAGCCAGAAATAGAGACATTTCGTGCTGAGTGTCGGAACTCTACGCCACTTTTAGTATACCAACATACAACCAAATATGATGCCTCGACACCGGAGCTAAGAAAATGAGAATATTAAATGTTTCAACTCCTCGAGTGGGAATCGAACCCACAACCAGTCGCTTTAGTCACACTTTGTGCCTTTGCACTACAACTGGCCAATTCTTTCTTTGAATTAAAGAAAATATATGAAAAAATAGGACATAGTTAAATTCTATAGGTACTTTAAATCCTCACTGGATTTGTTAGTATAGTTAGGTCTTTTCTTGATAAAATGAGGAATTGCGTTTCATTTACAAAAATAGTTTATCACTGACCCACATTTAGCGCTAAATTTAGGACATAGATTAAGTTTAAAAAAATTTATAAGGCTTTATGAATGACAATTTTTGTTAGTAATAAAATATTTTTGTAGTGTTTGCTTTGCTATTTTATGTTTGGCTTTAAAAAAAAATCTAATTATTTTTTTTGTCATTATAACTTAAAATAACTTGAATCATTCATGTAATACAATAATTATTGTGAAATAGAAATAAAGAACGGAGTGACTTAACACTAACTTCTTTTGTCTAGAATATGGGAACACTGTACATTTGCAAAGAAAAAAATTACGTTTTCAGCTTTTGAATGCATTTAAAAAGTAACTTACTGAAATAAAAAGGATATTTAACTGTATTTCTCCAGTCTATTTCAAAGGAGCAGTGATTATTGAAATTAATAAAAAGGTAAGTTATTTGCTTGTGTATTTTTTAAAGGTTATTGAGCTTTTCTTTTGCGCCGGTTTTTCTGAGGTCTACGGAGTTAACTTTAGTGAACCGATTGTTTATTTGACGTTCAAAAAATTAAGTATTTATTTTAAATAAAATTATTTGATTTTCATTTTACATAAATTATATAAAGGGTTTATTTTTATAGTTAACTATTTTTTTTACAAAATAGCGTAGAATTTGTTTGTGTAAATTTTTTCCTTGTTGCCTAATGTGTGTTACTTACAGTTTAATTATTGTGTGCTTTTTTAAATATTTAAAGTGTTATTCCACACTTAGGAATTCTTTAAATGTCTTATTGTGTGCTTTTTTTAAATATTCTATTTAAATTCTTATAATTGACACAAATGTATATACGCATTTCTTGTTTATTTCCTTTATACAGGTTAGGATTACAGACTTTTCTATAGGTATGGAACATTTAAGTCTTTTATAATGTAACAACCAGCTTCTTAAAATAAATACGAAATTAACGAAGTCTTTCAGATGAAACTTGAATATATTATTGAAAATCGTATTGAAATCAGACTACTACTTTTTGAGATAATTGAAAATATTCGTTTGCACGTAAATTGCTTACTGTAGCGCCTCCTAGTAAGTTAGGGCGATAAAACATGTCTAAGAACATACGCCAATTGAACCTGAACCTATCACTGTAAATCGTATCTAAATGGGACTTGTAGTTTTGGAACAAATATACCATCAAACAAACAACCTCTCCCCAAGTAAGTAGTAGTAGTAACTAACATAATATCATCATATGTATTCACATTTTGCTAAATTTTTATTAATCACCATTTCTACCAAGGAATCCTTCATTTCGACCTATCATTTAGACTGACGTAATCCTTAAATTATAAACATTACCTAAATCTTTCATTAAAACAGTACTTACCCATACATTTAAAATAATAATTCAATTATTATTTTCCTTACAAACTTAAGCGCGAACGAACAGATTAACAGAATAATTAATCATATATATTTATATGAATGCGGTAATTAGTACGAATAAAGTATAGTATAGGGCAGTCTGATTATATACGTGTAGTGAACACTACTTAAGTTCAAAATGTTCTCAATTGTGAATTTCCTTTTATTATTATTGGTAAGTTTTTAATATAAAAAGTTATAATTGTTTTAATTTCTAGGTATTAAGCATTCTCGTTTATGATTTTCATGTCGTTTTTTATTATTTCAACCCTTTTCTCTTATAACAAGGTAGTTAGAGAAGACTTAGAGTCGAGACACTCCGTTTTCTGACTGTGATCTATATGACGTTCATATAGTTTTAAATTATTAAGAATTATGTTAATTTTTGCCTAATTTACTTAGTTTATATTGAAATAATGTTATGTGGTTTTACCCCGAAATAACGATAGGTAATTGTAACGTCTATTTCACATATATAGAAAAAGTATCTTTTATTTTTTTTAATACTACCCTAAGCATTTTATAGAAAAGTTCTGAATATATACTAACTACTTAAAGGCCGCAACTTTGCCTAGACTTTATCACTTTATAACACACTACATATTTTTACTAATCGTTGATATTAAATTTTTGTTTGTTGACACATTAAATATTCCATATGCTCGTAATTTTATTAGATTTTTGTAAATTATTTTTACTATATTCTACAATACAAGCAACTAAAATGTTAAAATTAATTCATTTCTATCCAGTAGATATCGCGTGACTGACCCCCAAATGTATAGAGACAGACGAACAGACAGACATACAGATAAAAATTCTACTGAGTGGTTTTATGGTTTCCGTTATCGATATATTAGTTAACCCAATTAATATTTTCATATACTTTTAATATAAGTAATATTATAATTACACTAGCGTATGTATGCATCCGCGATTTTGTCGTGGATTTTAATAAAAAAGTTGTAATTTACAAAAGTACTCTAATTTACTCCTTATCATATGTATCATCATATCAACTATCTGCCAGTGAAAGTCCCATCAAAATCTGCCCAGACTTTCCATAGCTTAGCCAAAACAAATAGATAGACAGACAAAAAATTAAAAAAATGTTATTTTCATGCGTTATGTGTACACAAACAGACATTCAAATTTCACTTATTTGTTTATTTAGAAATAGATTATTGCTTTAATTTTATTTAATTATTTTGAAACATATTCTAAAGGCGTTCTTAATAAAGAAAACCGAGTTGTTAAGTAAGTGGTTAACTACTATAGTTTAATTCATATTCAAATTAGAAGAATACCAGTTTTGTAAATCCATATTTTCGGGTAATAATAGGTATACTAAAAAAACTGCTTCACGAACAGAGAAAACCTAATACAAAGACACTAAAGTAAAGAACGCTTTACTTTCCGCCTATATTTAAAATATTGCTTAATATTACGGACGGACGGAACTAAATCTCGCGCTTTATTTTTAATCACTTCTTATTGACAATAAGTTAAAAAAAAAAATAGTATTTCATTTTTTTTAACTTCACGCTGTATCCCGCACACAGTAAACAGAGGGAACCTGGTTTTAAGACACTCTCCGCCACTTCTCCACGCGCCGCCGAATTCGGAGGCATTGCGTGTAAAGTGGCGGAGCTTAACGCCGCGCTTTGCCTCTTTATATTATGTATGAATACATTAAAATATAATATAATATGCATAAAATTCTGTAGACTGTTATTTTGAATTTTATTTGAATTGAATCCATCATTTGAATCGAGTTATGAAGTAAGCTTAGGGGGAAAATCGCCTAACTAATTAATTAATAAGTTACAGTTGGGCTTCCCTATCATGCGTTTCCTCTTATTAAATACAAAAATGTCTTTGTTAAGTTGCTAAAATTAGTACACAGGACATAGCTTTGCTGATAAATAAATAATATAATAGAATAGGTAAAGACCTATGCAAGAGCATAGGCACTATTTCCTATTTTGCTATAAATTATGGGGCCAGTCGTGGCGCAATAGCATAAACGTGTGACTGTAAACGACTGGTTGTGGCTTCGATTCCCGCTCGAGGACCGGAAGTATTTCATATTTCCATTTTCTTAAAGTCAGCGCGGCGTTAAGTTTCGCCACTTAACACGTAATGCCTTCGAAATTTCGCGGAAAGTAGGGAACAGAGTGGTTCAGTCACTAGGTTCCCTCTGCCTACCCTGCTGCGTGTGGGATACAGAATGAAGCTAAAAAAGGTTTTTTCTAAAAGCTCGCTTTAACAAAGCCTTTGTACAATCCAGTCCTAAAATAAAATGTAATTATTAATAAATTTCTGAGATTATACCTTAGTATTTGTGAAATTATACCGTATTATTTTTCAAATTTTGACCAATAAATTATATTTAATTGATTGAAATTATATCTGCTAAGTTGGAAACGTTTGAAAGCTTTTTTCAACGCAAATCCAACAGTACGTTTCGTCTATCTATTTCAGATTACAATATAAATTGACGCCTAATATCAATAATCTATCCTAATCTAAAATCTATCCTTATATTGATTTGGCAATTTATTTTTTGTATGAAACTTCCCAATAACTAATCGAAAGATTGAATATGTCATCTTTCTATTGGTTTTTGGGTTTCTATTGTTGATAATGAGCGTCAATGACACCCTCGAGTTAAATTTGAACTTACAATCATCGTCAATCATCGTCTAAAACACTGGTTCCCAACCAGTGGTCCGCGGACCACCAGTGGTCCGCAGAAGGGATAAACTGGTCCGCGAACGATTTTAAATTTAGCGGATGTTGTACCCAGCTCTAAAGATATACAACTCATCGAACTACAAAATGACAGAAACTGGATGCCTGCCATACATGGTGGTCCCTGCTAGCAAGAATAATGCAAAAGTGGTCTTTGATCAAAAAAAGGTTGGGAACCCCTGATCTAAAACTATATATGAATTTCTACAATTCAATGTGGAAATAATAATAATAACCAGATAAGCGATATAGTTAGTGCACTAATTAACTATTAACAGTAATGCACTAATGAGATAAAACAATTTAATTAATAAAAAAAACCAGGACCAAAAAACCAGACCAATTGGGGACCAGTGGCACAAGCCTGTGACTGTAATCGACTGATTGTGGGTTCGATTCCCACTCGAGGAGTGGAAATATATAGTATATAGTGTTCTTCACTCTGGGGTCGAGGTAGAGCGCGGGTTTAAGGTCCGCCCCTTAACACGCAATGTATCTGAATTTGAAATGTCTTAACAATAAGTTCCCTCTGCCTAGTCAGATGACAAAAAAATAAATAAAAACGCACTCATAGGGATTGATTATAGATGACAAAACTTATAACTTACAATTTTAGTGCAAAAGATTTTTTTTTTAGCTTCCCGCTGTATCCCTCACACATTAGGGTAGGCAGACAGAACCTAGTGTTAAGACACTCCGTTCCCCACTTTCCGCTGAATTCGGAGGCGTTGCGTATTATGTGGCGGACCTTAACGCCGCACTTAACTTAACTTAAATTTATAACGTATTTTTTATATACGAGTATAAGTGATTATTTAAATAAATAATTAATATTAATAATAAGCTAACTCAAAGACTATTTGAACAACATAAGTATATTTAACTTTTTACTAAATTCATAATTTTTTAACATTTAAAGTGTTGTTTATTTACACATATAGAAAAATATATTTTTGGAAAACGAATACAAATCCTAAAGTATCGGGACTCCAGAAACCGTCCAATGCTAATTGGAAATCGTAAACATGAATGGGTTAGAATTCCGCATTCAATTTTAAATGTAAAGATGTACACAGCACTAATGTCGCATAGTACGTCACCTGTGACCCGTGACACGTTTTGACAAGTGGGGGGCTGATATAAAAATACAATTCCCCTCCGCAACTGGGTAACGCGTAAAAGGCTTGCAACCTAGTAGTTTAGTTTGGTGGTAGGAGATTCGTTCTCCGACTGGCTCACGACCACTATCACGTCAAAGTCGAACCACCAAATATCTGTTGATGTGTTCCGGTTAGATGACATATAAACCATCTCTCCTTATTCCACCATCCTCCCTCAGTCCTTCACTCCTTCATCTCCAAGGTCGGCAACGCATCCGGAATTCTTCTTGGCGTTAGTTGGATGTCCATGGGCGAAGGTAGCCACTTAACATCAGGTAGTCCTTCCATTGTTTTCTATAGCCCATAAAAAGCGTTCCGTGACGATGAAGTAAATTCCATTATTTTTCACTTAAAAAGTTCTCTATGCCTTACAAATTTTTAACTTCAGAAATATTTAAAATGTTAATATTTTTTATTAAATACAGATCACATACGAAACCGCTACGACGACGACAGATGTCACAACCGAATCTGAATTTTCAAGCACTACATTTAGTGACGTAAGTGATTTTTTTTGCTTTACGCTTTCCTTATAACCGTGTAGTAAGAGGAAGTAGGAAGTCAGAGGCAGGGGAAGGCCTCGGTTGACCTTCGAAAACACAGTGTCTACGATACTGGAGGAAGGTCACGTAAAAAGCATGAGGACTTCCCGGAGGTATGAAGAGGTTGATGACAGTGGACGAGGCGAAAGAAGTATGGAGAGACCGTAGCGTTTGGCGCTCCGTCCTTTCTGACTACCCCGCAAGGGATACAGCGTGAAGCTAAAAAAAGAGGTAAGAGGAAGACTAGTGTTATGTGACTGAGTTCTTCACTTTCCGTCGAAATTCATAATATTGTAAGTAGAGTGGTGAAATTAAATGCCGCGTTTTGTTTTGTTCACCAGAGTGAAATATTGGAAATAATGAAATAATGAATCTTCAGTTTTCGAGAGGGAATCGAACCCACCAATAATCTCGGTTGACGGTGTTCTTTAAGAATTGAATAATTAACGTAATAATTGTCAATATGAGGCTATTAGGTATGGTATATTTTGTTAAGGGCTTTGGCTTCAAACTGTGTTCAAATATGTTTCGTCCTAAATTTTTATGAAGTTTACAGGACCCAGTACAGAACGATTCCTGTATGTATTTATATTAATAAAAGTATAGCAAAGATTAGAATTTTAATAATAAGTTTATATCAATTTAAGATACAATATTATTTAAATTAAATTTAAGCTATATAATATTTTTTTTTTTATTTCAGTACTCAACAACTACAGAATTTGATGTTCCCGTTACCACCACACCTAAGGCGGTAAGTTTCATATTGGACTGGATTATCACAAATATACATGATTATTCCATGATATAAGATATAGAAAGAAAAAGGATTTCTATATATCGTAAGAGATCAACGGAAGTCTACGAGTAGGAACCTATGGACTTCCGTTGATTTCTCTTCTTCCGTTTCCGTTGCGTCTCTCTTGCGATTAATATAATTATTTGATATTTGTCATAATACTTTGACATTTTCTAGTTATTTATTTACTTATTTAGAACTATTAGTGATAATTATATTATACATGAAAATGTGTTACACAGGATAAAACTTAAAGCTAAATGCAATATCGTTGAAGATGGATACAGCATGCACTAGTATACATTTTTTTTTTGCTTTAATCCACATTCTCAGTTGCAATTTACAATTAATTAATGATTTATATAATAAATAATTAATGATTTATATAGAAAAAGGAACAAAAACAATGTCAAATAATGATATGTAATTAATTTAAAAATCGATTATAAAAAATCACGAAACAGTAATATTCTTCATCATAATATCTTAATACATGTTGTTTATGTTTATTTCATTAAGTTATTACATTTTATTTTAATTCAAATTCTAAAAATTATATATTTTAAAGTGTAATTATTCCGTGAAAATTTTATATCTCAGTAATTATCTCTTTAACATGTTAAAATACAGCGGAATAAATAGGAGAAAGGTTAGTCCAGAACGGAGTTAGTTCAAAACAGATTTACTCGTAAAAGGACGAAGCGTAAAGAAAAAAAGGACAATTTGATATTTTTTGTTTATTAAGAAATTAATGTTATAGATTCCTGGCGGAGGCGGTAGTAGTCCTGAAAGTACAACGGACCCCGAAGTAGTGAGTACCATAGTACTATTTATTTCTAAGCCTACTCTACTATGCGGGAAAGAGAGTGAAGTCGAAACAAACTAATTCTATCATTGACCTCATCATTTAAGTGATTTGTTTTTTTTTATAGCTTTACGCTGTATCCCGCATACAGCAGGGTAGGCAGAGGGAACCTAGTGTTAAGGCACTCTGTTGAAAATGGAAATACTAAATATTTCCACTTCTCGAGTGGGAACCCACAACCAGTCGTTTACAATCACACGCTTGTGCCACCACGACTGGCCTCAAAGTGATTTATTCCACTGATATTCTCGAAATGCCATTACCTAAGAGCCGGACGGAACTGAACCGATCCATCTTGATGACCTAGCAACTATTCTTCAGACAACGTCTGAAGTTATTAGGTCAATCACTACAAGGAGGGATCGTATTTATATTTCAACTATTTTCATTTCCCTGCTCTGGTCACGCAAAGCATTACTCAACACATACAGTCAAATTCAGACGTAAAGTGAAAAAAGAAGTATCGTGACACAAGTCCATCCTGATTATGGATAGCTTTGCTGTATAAAGGGTCAAACACTAGTTTGTGATGTGCTTATTAAAAAACAAAGTCAGATATTTTCTTTAACATAAAAGTTACATGCTTCATTTTTTGAACGTTAAACAATTTATCACCGGCTAACTAAAATTAATGCCTATGTGGTTACACAACAGTGTGGAAGTGTGTAATATCAAAACTGATATGAATTGTCAATTTATACTAAAAACATATTTACACCAATTTTCAGTTAACTAGGGTTTAATTAACTGCGATGACAATTTTCATTATCTTTTACTCTCTTATATGTCCCATATAGGCTACTTTTTTAAAAAATCGACCCCAAAAAGCTTGAAATACGAGACGAAAGTTTGTATGAAAAATCTAAATGTAATTAATTTTAGCATAAATATAGTTACCCAGAATATAGATAACCCGGAATTATCATAGAAGAACATATTTATAGCTAAGTACGCTACAATAACTGTTTCGTTCTCGTTTCAACCCTTTGTTGATATAGAACGAAACAGTTATAGTAGCGTACACGCGGGCGAGGCCGCCAGCTGCAGCTACCCACTAGTAATTAATATTCATTAAAATTTATTACGTTAGAGGAATTCCCAATCAGCAAACTGCACTATTAATAAATATCACCAAAGCTGTTAACTATACGAATGCTGATATTTTTTTTCTCCCTAACGTTTTTTCCGCATAGCGGGTTAGTCAGAAAGGACCTAGTGTTAAGACACTCCGTCCTCCACCCTCCGCTAGAAATCGAGACATCGTGTGTTGAGTGGCGGAACTTAACGCCGCGCTTTGTCTTGGTACCAGAGCGAATAAATGAAATCTTTTCTTATATATTTAAAAGAGCAATTCTTGTATATAAAAATATAATCCGGATCTCGGAAACGGCTCCAACGATTTTCATGAATTTCAGCGTGTAGAGGGTTTCGGGGGAGAAAATTCAATCTAGCTAGGTTTCATTTTTATATTTTTTTTTCTCTGGATTTTCGGACATTTAAAAAAAACTCAATTGGTAGCTCGTTGGATAATGGTTACTTTTTACGGTTTATCCACGGTTCGATCCTGACATCCTGACTATTTTTTTTTATTTTTTTATTATTTCTTTTTGTTTCATTTTTTTTATATTTTAATTTATTAGATTTTTTATTGTTATTTTTATTTATTTTATCATTTTATTATTATAATATATATTTCAAAATAATGATTTCTCAAAAGAAATACCTAGGGGAGCTCGGTCACTGGATTATAAATTATACATGCTTATACATATATAAATTATTATCTTTTGTCACAGGCTCCTTCACTAGGTGCACGATCAGGCACTGAATCTTATACAGAGACGGAGACTATAGCACCTACGCTAGCTGGTGATGTAAGTAATTTTATTTTAACTTGAATATTACAAAGTTACTAGTAAAATTAATGAATAAAAAAGTACTACGCTGTGGGACAGCGACAGCGGTTTGGATGTGGATTTAATTCTCAATTGGGAGATTGCTTATAATTATTTTTAACTATTTCTCTGCCCTTATAAACAAGCGCGGTGTTGAGTTCCTCCTCTCAACACGCAATGTCTCAAAATCATTCGCAAGGCGGACAATAAAGTGTCTGACATGGAGTTCTCACTTTCAGACGCTGTCCCACAATGCCGATTATTAAAAATATATCTAAAATAGATTTTATTCTTTTTCTTGATTATAATCAATTGGATTTGATATATAAATGATCAGAAAACTAAATTTTTGTTTTTATTTCAGACCTCCTCTGATATTGTTGTAAGCACTGGAACTTCTTACACAGAAACAGAGACTGCTACATCAACAGATGTAAGTTAATTATTACTTCACGTTTTTCCTCAATAGCGGAGTAATCGGAGAGTACCTAGTGTCAAGACACTCCGTCATTTCTTGTCCTTTGAAATCGAGACATTACGTGTGGAGTGGCGGAGTTCAACAGCGAATTTAGTCTTACCACCACCCAGAGCGAAGAAATTAAAGTTTTAACTTAGTGGCCAGTCGTGGCCCAGTGGCACAAGAGTGTGACTGTAAACGACTGGTTGTGGGTTCGATTCCCACTCGAGGAGTGGAAATATTTAATATTTCCATTTTCTTTGTTCTGGTGCGAGGTAAAGCGCGGCGTTAAGTTCCGCCACTTAACTCGCAATGCCTCCGAATTCGGCAGAAAGTGGGGAACAGAGTGTCTTAACACTAGGTTCCCTCTGCCTACCCTGCTGTGTGCGGGATACAGCGTGAAGTTAAAAAAAAAGATTTTTGCAGATTTCTAACAAAGAATAAATTAAATAAGTAAGTTGATAGGATTATACACATAACCAACACTGATAACAAATTAAGACTGAAAATTTAAATTATTATTTTTTTCACAGGTTATTCCTAAACTTAGTGGAAGATCAGCAACCGATTCTTATACAGACATAGAGACGACAACATTATGCTGCGATGTGAGTTGATTTATTTTTAGTTAAATCTTACTTAAAAGTAACTTCAGGCTATTTTCACAAAGCAGGGAAGTCTAGCAAAGATCTTAGTGTCAAGAAACTCCGTTCTCCATGGTTTCGCCCATAATGGAAACACTGTGTGATTGATTTTTTTTTTATTTTTAAATGTTTTTATTGGCATAAATGTACAATAAACCATGTTACACAATGACATAATAACAAATATACAAGCATTATTCCTTTATAGGCTACAGTGCCTTTAAAAAAAAACATGGCAAATACAAAACATTATTAAATACTTCGCTGCATGATCTACGTAGTTGTTTTGGTATATTGCGACACTCGGCGGTGGATTTTTGAAAAATAAAATAGCCTATGTTTAACCTTGGATTATCAACTATATATACCAAAATTCGTTACAATCGGTCTAGTGGTGTAGATTGTTTATATAAATTTTCATCGCCTATTTCAACCCTTTAGAGGTTGATTTTTAGAAAACTAAGTAGTTTATGTTAGACCCAGTAATTTTTACTACTTTCACTCTAAACTTCATTCAAATCGGACCAGTAGATTAGCCGTGAAAGCGTGACAGACATATACACAGACATTCGCTTTTATAATATAAGTATGGATTGTATTTAATTATTACTACTACTTTATTATTATATTATTTATTGACAGTGACAGCAAATGCTCAAAAGATACACATTTTTTTAATGATAAATTATGTAGTCAACCTGCGTAATGACAGCATTAGATGATATAAAGAAGAGAAACAAAGGAAAAAAATGAAATAGCAACACAAATAAAAGAAATAAAAAAATATATAAAATATATGATACTTTAATTAATTATTTCCTTTTTTCGATTTCAGGATGTTGGAAACAGTACTGATATCAATTTAGACGGTGTATTGAAAAGCGTTTTGCCAGTCCTTCATATAAATAAGACTCTTCAGAAAACAGACGATACAGCAAAACCTGGTGAACCACTAAGCAAAGACACGAGGTAAATGCTTGTAATTTTCTACTATTTGTTTTTGTATCTTTACGCTTTATTCCGCCTAGCTCCGTCCTCGACTTGCCACCCGAAATAAAGGCTTTGCGTGCGAAGTCGCGGAACTCAACGCCGCTCTTTATCATTAGAGCGGAAAAGCGGAAAAATATTTAATCGATTTGAATCGAAATCGAATGGAATCGAACCCACAACCACTGTGGTAACAGGGAGACGTCGTCACACTGTGCGACGACGACCCCAATATATTTCATAACGTCGCATTTGGATAGTTTAAAGAAAACTGTTTTATTGTTACTATAGAGCAGTGATTCTCAACCTTTTTTTTTGTCGCGGCACATATTTAACGATTTTAAAATTTGGCGGCACACAAAGAAAGAGATTTTAAATGATATAATTTAGTAATATTAACATTATTATATATTTGCAAAATTTGGTGGATTTTTCACACTTTTGAAATTTGGGGGCACACAAAAGTCCCGCGGCACAGTTGTTGAGAATCACTGCTTCTATAGCAGTTCACAAGGTTCAATGGGTTCCGCCACTCACCACGCAATGTCTTATATCTGGCGGAAAGTGGAAGATGGGGATGGGGAAAAGCGTATAGTTAAAAATAGCAAAATGATAAATAACCACAAAATAATTACTTAACAATATAATTATAAATATTTTTCAACGTATGGTTTAGCGGTCATAGCGATTGGATGGCTACCAAGGGGTGCAGGTTCGAATCTGTGCATTCAATTTTTTATACGTTTACTAAAATGTATTTTTATTTTTTTTTTCAGTTCCAAGAAACTGGTGACAAAGGAGATAGCTATTGGAATATTAATAGCTGCGGTCATAGTCGCTGCAGCCGTGATATTTGGTACAAAAATTGTACATAATCGCTATAAAACGAGGACGTATGGTGATTATCATGTTTTTATAATACATCGTCGCATGCATTTTTTTTTGCATTTTTTCGACATTTTATATGTTACGATTTTTTTTTAGCATCACGCTGTATCCCGCATATAGCAGGGTAGCCAGAAGGAACCTAGTGTTAAGACACTCCGTACCTCACTTTCCACCGAATTCGGAGGCATTGCGTATTAAGTGGCGGAACTTAACGCCACGCTTTGCCTCTGATACCAGAGCGAAGGGAATGGAAATATTAAATATTTCCACTCCTCGAGTGGGAATCGAACCCACAACCAATCATTTACAGTTACACGTTCGCGCCACTACGCCACGACTGGCCCCATCATGATACCCTGGACTGGCCCCGTCATGATATATTGTCATGAGAGGCTATCGTGGCACAGTATAGAACAGCGTGAGACTAAATATGCATTTCTGGTTAAATAATATAGTGTTGTCGATTTGATTCCTATTCTGTGACTGATTTTTGTACAATTATTTTTATTTTTCCGCTGTTTTTCAAAGCATAGAACTGCATTGAGTTCTGCCAGTCAGTAATATTTTGCATTCTGCCTGAAAAAGGAGAAGAGTGCCTTGACACTAGGAAGTAAAAGCGTGAAGCTAGAACCGGAAGAGGAAACTATTATCCACTCCCTTTACTCATCAAGTGACTACACACAGCCGCAACTAGTAGGCGTAATAGTTCCAGCTTTCACCCGAATTTATGACATTGTGTGTTGAGTACTGAAACTTACGGTAGGTCACGTTCACCAGAACGAATGAAAATAATTAAACTATGGTCTATCCCCCGAGTGGGAATCGAACTCACAACTAAGCACGATTACAGTCAAACGATCTTAAAAAAATGATCAGATGGCCTTAAAAAAAATGTATGGAATTTTTATTATATGTGTATAATTTTGAAATAGGGGTCGTTTAAGTATTACGTGAGCACTATATGGTGTTGGTCTTTGCTTTGCTTAATTTTGATGACATGGGGGGAAGGGGAATCTAGGTGATGATTACGTCATCCGACTCTTATAATATTATAATTATAATATAAAAAACAATTCATTAATTGAAAAATGTTAACGTAAGCATGAGTTTTACTTACTTTTGTTTACAAAGGGGATAGCTTCACGCTGTATCCCGCACACAGCAGAAGGAAACTAGTACTAAGACACTCCGTTCCCCACTTTCCGCTGAATTCGGAGGCATTGCGTGTTAAGTAGCGGAACTTAAAGGGGATAGGGGAGTAAATAATTGTAATAAATCTGCTTACGTAATACTTGAATGGCCCCATAGAGCATTATATGGACGTTTGATTGAATACTTGTTTTTATTTCAGATGTAAGGCGGCACAGTATAGAAATGGGTAATCCATAGTCAAGATAGCAAAATCAATTCAAAATTCGTAAATTTTTGTAAAATAATTATTTTTTTGGTATGTTTCATTTTGTTATACTGAACTAGTGAACTATGTAGATGTAAATGTTGTACGTCGTAATAAATAAATATATTTTTTAATATAGAAGTATTTTTTCTTATTTTTTTTATATACTCATTAGAATTTTGAAATAAAAACTTTTTTAAAACCTAGAATTTCAGAATTATTCTCTGAGAGTTGTTTTATTTAATATTCATAATATCCTAATATTCATATATTAGACACATTAAAAATAACTAGGCCGCTAACCATACATTGTCATCTCTACTAAATGTGCATACAAAATTTCAGCTCTATCGGTTAAGGATATATAGAATTGAGTTCGATTGCAAACGACGTGGTTAGGTTAGGTTAGCAAGCAAAATGCGTCGTTTAGTGCTGCCACCCAAAATATTGTATCTCTAAAGAGCTTTAATCTAAAAATATATTTTTTAAAATATTTAAATAAATTTATTATTACTGAAAAATGGATTATATAAGTTAAACTGTTATTAATAATTGTTATTAATAATTGTTGTGGCCACTCGTGGCCCAGTGGCACAAGCGTGTGACTGTGAACGACTGGTTGTGGGTTCGATTCCTACTCGAGGAGTGGTAACTACATTTAAATTTTCTTCGCTCTGGTGTTGAGGTAAAGCGCGGCGTTATATTCCACCACTTAGCACGCAAGCCTCGCAAGCAACTGAGTGTGTTAACACTAGGTTCCCTACCCTGCTGTGTGCGGGATACAGCGTGAAGCTAAAAAAAAACTCTTATTAAAATCTCAATATCAACAGAGAGTTTCATAAAATAAAATAACACAAAATACAGCTCTTTTACATATTCATCTGTATATTTATTTCACTGCTTGTTATCGTTAATGATAATCATCGATAACTTAATGACAACTGATAAGCTAGACAGCACAAAACTCAGACTTACAACACTTAAAAGCGGGGACGGTAGGTGGCAGATGGCAGTTTGATGATATAATGAGTGGGGAACGGAGTGTCTTAACACTAGGTTCCCTCTGCCTACCCTGCTGTGTGCGGGATACAGCGTGAAGCTAAAAAAAAAAGAAGAGATTTTCAGCTTCAGTGCGTGGTAAGTTGAAATGACCTTGGTGTTCGATGGGCCCATGTAATGGTCATAAAGAATATCTACAATTTCAGTCATAAACTAAAATATATTTTTAATATTTTAATTTTCTTCGCTCTGGTGTCGAGGTAAAGCGCGGCGTTAAGTTCCGCCACTTAACACGCAATGCCTCCGAATTCTGCGGAAAGTGGGGAACGGAGTATCTTAATACCCTCCCTAAGGTTCGCTCTGCCTAATCTGCTGTGTGCGGGATACAGCGTGAAGGTAAAACAAAACTAAAATATATATTTATCTGTGTAAAACTTTCGTAAACACCAGAGATAATCACGCAGTAAATGGGAGATATTGTTATTTTGTCGTCCCCACTAACTAGACGTACTGCGGTGGGTGGAACGATTCGGTTGTATGTTAGGTTTAATGTATTAGACATTATTATTATGTAAAAAATCTTTCTAAATACTTATTTTTTTAAATAAACATACGTAAACGTATCATCATTGGTTGTGTAATGTAATAACACAAAAAAACATTATGGCAACGCTTTTTATAGAATATTTGTGTCAAATAATAATTATGACTAATATATTATTTATCAATGAACAATAGCTTCAAGCGGATGTGAAATCTCGTTTAATATGTATGTACATACATATATATAGCGATCATTTTTGCAATGTAGGGGGACCTTCCTATCATCATCCTCGTACATATATATTTATAAAGGGTATTATTATTTTCAGCTTCATGCCTTTTTCCGTGCAGCAGGGTAGTAAGGAACCTAGTGTCAAGACACTGTTTTCACTTCCCGCTTAAAATCAAGACATTGCGAAACTCAACGCCGCGTTTTGTCTCAGGTAGCCGAATGATATTATATTTTTTTTTAGCTTCAGGCTGTATCCCGTACACAGCAGGGTAGGCAGAGGGAAACTAGTATTAAGATACTCCGTTCCCCACTTTGCTCCGAATTCGGAGGCATTGCGTGCTAAGTGGCGAAACTTAACGCCGCACTTTACCTCGACACCAAAGCGAAGAAAATGGAAATATTAAATATTTCCACTCCTCGAGTGGAAATCGAACCCACAACCATTCGTTTATAGTCACACGCTTGTGCCACTGGGCCACGATTGGCCACACAATGATATTCTTATTGGCGCAAAACCAGTGTCAAATTCAAACGAAAGTCAGTTTTTATCGAAATCAGAAGTTATATGCTTCATTTTTTGAACGTCACACAATTTCACACCGCTTCATTCAAATTAATGCCTCTGACCTGAGAAGGACTGGCGGAAGAAATGACACTTTTTTAAGTCAAGAATTCACAGGTACAAATATTTTTTGGTTAAAGAATTACGAAATTTTAAGTAATAAACCAAATTGTGTACCGGTGCATTATAAATTAATATGTATGCTTTTTCAGAAATTACTTTTTTTTTCACTGCAATAAACAGAGGCAGTATTCGAATTTGTTCGATTTTATAATTTCCATAAAAAAAACTATTTTATTTATCAAATTTCCGAAGTTAAATTATTAAAAGAATATTGTCATTCCCAAATTTAGATACTTAATTACCTGGACAGTTACAAATTACTTACATTAACATTATTGACGTTCAAAAAATGAAAATTTTGAATAAAATTATTTAACTTTGATTTTGAATAATTATCTTAACCTTTAATCACTCAACATAAATAAATAAATAAATATTAAGTAAGGTAAGCTTTTTTTAGTTCACACAAAGAAATGATCAATGGTTTTTTTTAGCTTCACGCTGTATACCGCACACAGCACAGAGGGAACCTAGTGTTAGACACTCCGTTCCGCACTTTCCGAATTCGGAGGCATTGCGTGTTAAGTGGCGGAACTTACCGCCGTGCTTTATCTCGGCACCAGAGCGAAGAAGATGGAAGTGTTAAATATTTCCACTCCTCGAGTGGGAATCGAACCCACAACCAGTCGTTTACAGTCACACGCTTGTGCCACTGGGCCACGACTGGCCACAATGTAATGTTTCATTCTTAATTGTAATTAAATTTTGCCCTATACTTATGTGTGTAAATGTGTAAAAATCAGGAGAGCAAAAGATCTTATTAATACAATAATTTATGGACATCCTACTTTCAATGAGTAGTTTTTAGTATTTGCGCTTCGTTGTGATCCTTCATTGCAATACATAACATCCCTTTTGTTACAACCTCTCCCAACAATGGTTCAATTAATGAAAATAATATGTTTAAGTGTAATTTCATCATTATTTATATTATGCGTTTGTGGTCAAATTTGTACCAGGAGAGAAAGGTCAGTGCTTTTGTTTAAGCTTCACGCTCTTCCCGACATAACAGAGAAAACAGAGAGAACCTAGTGTCAAGACACTGTGTTCTCCATTATAAACTGTTTTCTAACTAAAAAAGTGGAGAAAATTAATATTTAAATGTCTTTTTCAAAGTGGAGAAACTCAACGTCGTGCTTTGTCTTCCTTACCAGAGCGGAAATTTGAATCTTCCTAAGCGATGAAACGCAAAAGCAATTGCTGTTAAGATCAGACGCTGTCCTACTGCGAAGCAAAGGTTCTTCAGTGCTTTTTAATGAGGTGTTAGCTTTTTTGATAATAATATTGTGTATATACCTAGCTTTAAGATTTTTTTTTAGCCTAACTAAAACTCGAAGCCAAAATCTAGATTATCTGTTAAAATTCTTGCTTGTATTTTAAGATAAAAGTACTTTAAGCTTAGGTGCATTATGTCATGTTTGTTCATTCTGTAATTTTTCGTTTCCGTTAATATGGAAATTTCGGGGTTTTTTTTATGGAATAAAGGAGGCAAACGAGCTGAAGGCCCACCTGGTGTTAAAAGGTTACCTTCGCCCATAGACATCTACAACATTCAAGTTATGGATGCGTTGCCAGCCTTGGGAATGTAGGAACGAAGGAGGGAGGAAGGATGGGAATGGTGGGAATAGGGAGAGCTGGCTTACATGCCATCGAACCGGAACATATCATAAGATATTTGGCGGTTCGTCTTTGACATGATAGTGGTCGCGAGCCAGTCGGAGAACGAATCTCCTACCACCAAACTACTGGGTTACCCGCCTTTTACGGGACGCTACCCAGCGGCGGGGGGGAATTGTATTCTTAGCCCGTCCCCCCACAGGAAGAAGGTTGACAAATTTATAGCGAATTAAATAATTAAGTAATAGAAAAAAAAGCTGTTTAAGCACAAGAATAACTTGTTATTTTGCAACAACATTTTTATAAAATACGTTCTATCGCATGACTTAGCTGTCAGAGCGATTGCCGGTGTCCAAAAGGCGTTTAAAGCTTTCTAAAAATGTTTTTTTTTAATTTCCTTAGTGTGTGAATATCAATTAAAAATATTCAAAACATTTAATAATATTTCAGAATTTCCAAATGGTCTACAATAACTTACTATCGGACGTACCAAGAGACCTACAAGGGTAATTGCTTCTTCAGATGCATCAAGACCAGACTGAAATCATATATCGAACGCAGAATGACACCTGTAATATTATCTTAATTTTATTATTTTTCATTTTTAAGATTTTTCGCATATAAGAAGTCAGAGAACCTAGTGTAATTATTTATGTGTTCATATTCCGGCTCACACTTGGCCAATTTGAAGGTGGCTTGTGACTACAAACCTTTATGATGACCCTGGACCTGCTCCTGGTGTCATGACACTCCGTTCTCCACTTTCCGTTGCAATTCGAGACATTGTACGTAGAGTAGTGGACATTAACCGCACTATTCTAGTTCTTTTTTTTTAATTTTTTTTTAGCTTTACTCTGTATCCCGCACACAGCAGGGTAGACAGAGGGAACCTAGTGTTAAGACACTCCGTTCCCCACTTTCCGCCGAATTCGGAGGCTTGTGTGTTAAGTGTCGGTACTTAACGCCGCGCTTTGCCTCGAAACCAGAGCGAAGAAAATGGAAATATAATTTCCACTCCTCGAGTGGGAATCGAATCCACAACCAGTCGTTTACAGTAACACGCTTGTACCACTGGGCCACGACTGGCCACATTTTTACATTTTTACAGTTCTAGTTCTCCAGAGTGTAGAAATGAGAATTAGTAAATTATGATCCACTGAGAGAGAATCGAACTCACAATCCTGCAATACAGTACTACAGTTGGACGCTGCGCCACGATGGTCTCAATTTATATTCATAATAATTATAAAAAATTGTATTAAACAGTTAAAATCACAATATTTTTTGACTTTTTTTTTGTTTTTTACTTGTAAGAACATCCTGTTTAGTTAGGCCTAAAACTATGGATGCCTAGATGTGAACAGACCGTTGAGGGTATTTAAATATAAATTCCGAATGCCTTTACTCGATGTTACCATGGAATATTATTATGAATGAAAAAGTTATTAGATATTAAAAACATTGTCAATACTTTCTTTAATAAA
The DNA here is from genome assembly GCA_019049465.1 of Dryas iulia moderata. Taxonomy (NCBI): domain Eukaryota; kingdom Metazoa; phylum Arthropoda; class Insecta; order Lepidoptera; family Nymphalidae; genus Dryas; species Dryas iulia. Next base: position 15,017,457 of record CM032424.1, on the reverse strand, counting down.
AGTATGTCTTTACAGATGGAATACGTGGAGACTAAAAGTGAATGCTGCCCTGGGTATATAAGAGACGAGGATTCGTATAGGTAACAGTTTGGTTAAAAATATACTTTTTAATTATTTTTTCACACTGTCGAGCTTTCTACTAACTAGCAGGTAGATTGGAGATTTTATTTTTTAATTTTCGTCTGAAATCGAGACACACAGAGTATTCACTGCCTGAACGTCGCCCTTGTAAATGTATTTTTTTTTATTATTCTATTAATCACTCCACGGATATAAGGTCTGTACCTTTTTTAACATTATTCTTGTTTTATGATATGTAATACAATTTTTTTTGTTTACGATTTCAGTACTTAAAACTAAGACTTAAAGAATATACTCTAAGAGAGTCCAGTTATTTCAAATTTAAGTTGCCTGTTCATTGTTTATTTTATAATTAATTATTGTAAATATATTGCCAGGGTGAATAAGAATAATATAATAGAAATTATCATTCTACCGAGTCAAATCGGACCAACCAATCGTGTTTACAGTCAAACGCCGCCCAACAGTGATAGAATGGCGTGAAATTTCCAATTTTATGATATTATTTGAATAAAGGCGATATATGCTATGACTATGAAAAACCTAGATTCTTTTGCATGGTGTTAGTGTTTTAAGTTAAACAGAAAACAAAAAAAAGAAGCCAAGAGATCAATTTTAATTTCATTATTTGTCTTTTACCTATTTCTTTGTAAGCATATCTATTTTGAGTTAAAAATAAATCCACGATCTGCGTTTATCAGTTATGTGCTTAACTACTAGAAAAACAAATCTAAGAAAACAATCTTTTTCTATCCGTTTATCTTTTTAAAATAACAACTTTTCTGTTTCAGTCTGAAATGCGATCCAATTTGCCTGCCTTCCTGTAGAAACGGATACTGCGAAAGTCCAGGCAAATGTGTTTGTAACGAGGGTTATGAACTTGTAATGAATCATTGTGAGCCAATATGTGAAAATGGCTGCCCCCACGGTACTTGTGTCCGACCGAACGTTTGCGAGTGTAATTTTGGATATATGCTCATCAATAATACTTGTCAAGCGATATGTAATGAACCCTGCGTCAATGGTAATTGCGTGGCTCCAGATACTTGTGTATGTTCGGTCGGCTATAGAAAAAATGAATATAATATATGCTCGTCATATTGTTCCTCTGGCTGTTTACACGGTACGTGTACGTATCCTGAAATCTGTGTGTGTGATGATGGCTGGTATAATAATGAAACTGCCAGACATATTTGTGTACCTCGATGTGACGTTGATTGTGGTGGTGGAATATGTACAGCACCTAATGTTTGTGAGTGTTATCCGGGATATGAAAAGGCAGGCAATGGAACCTGTTCGCCCCATTGCTCTAATTGCTCAAACGGAGTTTGCATGTCGCCAGAAAATTGTCAATGTAACGAAGGATGGTATAAAAATGAAACTACGTCAACATGCGAACCCTCGTGTGACTTTGACTGTGGTGGCGGAGAATGCGTTGAGCCAAACACTTGTGATTGTCATCCTGGCTATGTAAAAAATGAAAATGGTACCTGTGACCCTGAGTGTTCAGACTGCGCCAACGGCTCCTGCATCATGCCTGATGTATGCCTTTGTAATGAAGGATTTTCCTATAATGGAACGAGTTGTCAACCTGTTTGTAATATTAATTGTGGTTATGGTTCTTGCATAGCTCCGGATACTTGTCATTGTTTTTCGGGCTATCAAATTAATAGTAGGGAAGAGGAACCTTATTGTGTGCCAACAACATTTGATATAATTCCAACCACTGCAGCGTGTGATTGTGCTGACCCCTTTAGTTTTGAAGATTGTGGATTAATCTGTTCTACACTAACCACAGATCTAAGTACAGAAACAACTTATAGCGATGCTTCAGATGAAACCACGGTGACAGATTATTATGACGACGGCAACCGGACGAGTGACGCTGTATATAGGAAGAACAATGATTGGTAAGTAACTGGTACATTATTTTAAAGTATTGGCAAACCCCAGATAGTTTACAAAATGGCGTGCAATGACCTCTTAGCGAGGGAAAACGTTTGCCTGTGATCCCGATTGTTTGTTAATACGGTTGCCACTTGATGGAATAATCATAACATAACTATTTTCATTTCTTTGCTCTGGCGTACAAGACAGAGTGTAGTGTTGATCGGTACCCTTTAACACACAATGACAGGCAAGAATGGAGTGTCCTGGTTTCCTTTAACCATCCTGATACGCGAGAAAAACAGTTAAAGCTAAAAAAGTAAAACATAAAAATAGCATTAAACTATTTTAAGCATAACATTACTATGTAATGTATGCATTAAGCATAACATTTCACCGCGCATTCATTTATTTATTTACTTTGTATAAATGTAGACCCCCTACAAGATCACTATTACGGCACACGTAACTATTTTAAATATTATAGAATATAAATTTCTCATTTCATTCATTCTCATTTCAAAATCCAATAACGCTTTTTAATTTAAGATTTTATTCTGTAGATTATTAAATAAAAACTAATATTTTTTTGATTATTTCAGGATGTCATACGCACCATATATTGGGGCAGGTGTTGGGGCTTTATTATTACTTATACTGATCTCAATTTTGATTTTGAAAAGAAAAAAACTGGCACGAACATTTCACGGAGGGAGCTACAGCGTTGAAAGTACATAGTTAAAAGAATTATTTATTCTTATTTATACATATAGACTTATAATTGATTATTAAATTAAAAACACTGTTATTTTAGATGTTTTTTTTATTTTTTCATTTTTAGTTGAAGGCTTACAAAATATAAGTATGTACCTATTATTTTTTTATTAGCTTCAAGCTGTTTCTGTATCGAGAGTCAGGACACTCCGTTTCCCCTCTTTCCGCCGAATTTGGAGGCGTTGCATGTCAAGTGGCGGAACTTAACGCCGCTCTCACCTCGACACCAGAGCGAAGGAAATGGGAAATGGGAAAGGAACATTAAATATTTCCACTCCTCGAGTGGAAATCGAACCCACAACTAGTCGTGTTTACAGTCAAACTTACCAATGCTGATGATGCTGATATTTGCCATATATATTTTTGCCATGTGGCAAGTTAAAAAAAAGACTTCCATCTTTTATGGGTTTTATAACAATTGTAAAAGGTGATCGTAAAATTCTGATTAATAAGTAATAACAAACTATTCCTTGATATATATTGTTTTTCGTTTGTATTTTCTGCAACAATTAACAAGCGATGTCTCTAGAATTCAGCGGAAAGTGGGGAACGGAGTGTTTTAACACTGGGTTCCCTCTTTCTACCGTACTGTGCGGGATACAGCATGAAGACTTTTTCTTTTGTTTTTCTTTTTTCTGTACCTAGTGAAATCGGAGAGACCGTCAATTGCAACGAAGTAAGCTATGATGGCGAAACTTACCGTTTACTTTTAATAAATAGGAGAGGTGCGTCAATAAAGAAACTCAAAATAATAATAATTCACTATATATAAAAATAAAAAAGACCCTTTATTAATAATCATATTTCTTTATACATTCAATAATAATCAGGTACATCAAAGATTAGAAGATCTGCAATATTTGTTGCTTCCCCTACAGATCTTCTGCCGCGTTTGACGCAAGACGGTCTCCCTTTAACGCTAGTGTCCTTGTGGTAGCCCGCATTGCATATGCAGAAATGCGGCGCGGAACAAATTCCGTTAGGACAACCACCGGGACAGTAGGGCACACACCTGATAAAATTAACAAATTTATTAAAGAAATTAAAAAAAAACATTATAAGGTGTAACATTTTGTAAAAAATTTTAAGGTTTTACCATTTGGAGTTAGAGACTATTAAAAAAATATGTAACGAGAATATAAAAAAATATAATTAATGTTGGCATTTAGTTTTTTAAGAAAACACACTCACGCTGTATCCCGCATACAGCAGGGTAGGTAGTAGGTATAGGGAACCTAGAGTTAAGACACTCCGTTCCCCATATTTCGCCGATTTTTGGAGGCATTGCGCGATAAGTGTCGGAACTTAACACCGCGCTTTGCCTCGATACTAGAGCGAAGAAAATGGAAATATTAAATATTTCTACTCCTCGAGTGGGAATCGAACCCACAACTCATCGTTTACAGTCACACGTTCGTGCCACTGCGCCCGACGGGCCCCTGGATATGATTGATTTTGTCGTTAATGCCATTTAAGCGTACCTGGAAGTGTTTAAAGTATTTGACTCATTGGGTTCAATACTTAATTGGCAGGGTGTACGACGATAGCCAACGTAAGTTATTTTCAAGATTTGTTTTTTTATTTGAATATGTAAGATACTACTTGGTCCTTTTTCCCTAATATTATTTGATTTTTTGTCGTTAAATGCATGCATGCAATGCATTGAGAATCATTAGAACTAAAGCTAATTTAAGCTAAGGACATTATTTCTATTTTTACTGTTGTTAAAGGTTTATCTAAGCTATGTAAACTTTGTTTTGACCTGATCTAGTACACTCCGTTCCCCATTTTCTGCCGAATTCGGAGATATTGCGTGTTAAGTGGCGGAACTTAACGCAGCGCTTTACCTCTGATACCAGAGCGTAGGAAATGAAAATATTAAATATTTCCACTCCTCGAGTGGGAATCGTTACAGTCACACGTTCATGCCACTGCGCCACGACTGGCCCCAATGGCAATAATGATTGCTTATATAATCATACGCTTAATAACTACAAAATGTTGGCATTAGTAAATATTACCTGGATTGTGAAGGATCATTGACGTCTAATATGTAACCTGGGTTACAACGACACCGGTTCCCATCTACGCATATACCATTGATGCAGAGTTGAGAACATTGCAAGAGATCAACTTGCTGTATATCTGGGTACAATTGGCTTTCCGATTGACCTTGTCCTTGAGACAGGTGATATCCGCTCTGGTCCCGAGAGCCATACTGGCTTTGGTATCCGCTCTGATTAAACTGACTACCATGAGAGCTTTGATTATGCGTCGTTATTTGATTTGCGGGGTACAGTTGTCCTGGATATAACTGGTTCCCTGGATAATTTTGATTGCCAGGGTAAACTTGGTTTCCTGAACCTTGGTGTCCAGGGTATACTGGGCTTCCTGGTATTACTTGTCCAGGATAAACTTGGCTACCAGGGTAACCTTGGCTTCCCTGGCCTTGGTTTCCGGGAACAACTGGACCAGGATACATTTGGTTACCAGGGTAACCTTGATATCCTTGGCCTTGGTTTCCTGGAATTACTTGATGACCAGGGTACATTTGGCTACCGGGGTAACCTTGGCTTCCCTGGCCTGGGCTTCCTGGAACTACTTGGTGACCAGGATACATTTGGTTACCAGGGTAACCTTGATGTCCTTGGCCTTGGTTTCCTGGAATTGCTTGTTGACCTGGATTAATTTGGTTTCCTGGATAAGTTTGTTGTCCTGGGTAGCCTTGATTTCCAGGATATACTTGGTTGCCAGGGTAAAGAGGATTTCTTGGTACATCTTGTGAATATATATTTTGGCCAGGATTTTGGTTGCCAGGATATATTTTGTCACCTTGGTGTATTGGTTGTCCATTATTTATTTCACCAGGGCGTGAAGGACTACTTTGAAAGGGAGGATTGAAAGGGGCACCGGGAACTCCAATAGGCTTGGTTGCTATTGGAATGTCACAAAGATTTGGTGCAATGCATCGACCACCTGTCCCACATCCTCTGTAAATAACAAATAGTATATAAAATGTATATATTGTAAATATATTTTCATGTAAAATTAACCCTGATTTTTCTCATATAGTAGTGTAGTCAGAGAGAACCTAGTGTGAAGACACTTCTGCTCTCCACTTTACATCTGAAATAGAGACATTGACTTGACATTGTCTACCAGAGCTGTGAAATGAAAATAATATATAGCCCCTTACCGGAATTGAAATACAACTCGTAACCATTGCAATTACGGTCAGACCTTGACGACCTCAATAAAGTTATATTACTTGTGAAATTATTATGTTTCAATATTTTACTTACATACATATTTTACTTATATATGCACATATTTAGGGGACAGTCATGGCGCAGTGGCACAAGCGTGTGACTGTAAACGACTGGTTGTGGGTCGATTCCCACACTAGGAGTGGAAATATTGAATATTTCCTTTTCCTTCGCTCTGGTATCAGAGGCAAAGCACGGCGTTAAATTCCGCCACTTGACATGCAATGCCTCCGAATTCGGTGGAAACTGGAGAACGGAGTGTCTTGACACTAGGTTCACTCTGCCTACCCTGCTGTGTGCAAAATAACTAAAATGTCTTTTTTTTTGAATTGTAGAATGAATATAAAGTTACACTCGGGGAGGGTTTTGCTGAGAAGACCCTCCAAAAAACACAACGCTTTTTTCATATATTAAAAAAAATCATTTGTTCTCATAATATTTAGCACTAACTGCAGACTTTATTAGGAAAAATTATATCATTCTACTCACTGAGGGCATTGAGGCTCGCACACGCCTTGTTGATTTTTCACATAACCTGAACTACAGCGACAATCGTTTGGTGCTGCACACTCCCCATTTTCGCATTTGTTACAGACAGGCTTACAATTGCCTTCGCGTGTCGGCTGATAACCATTTTTACATTGACACATGTTGGGAGCCGTACAGTTACCTGTAAAATTTATTTATTATTAAGTTTATTTATTACATTAATTTGGTTTTATACTAGGAACCGATATATATTTTATATTATTACATGTTAAAAAAGTTTAATAAGCAAACTCTTCAATTAATGGAATAAGAATAAAATTTATTCGTTCGCGCAGCTAAGTGAGGTGATGTAAAGTGGGCGCGTGTCTATGGGCACTTTTTGACTATTCAATTACCATTTATTCAAAAACTACAAATACAATTGTCACCAAAAAACTTCACAGCAACAGAGCAATAGCCCAGGAAGAGTAAAACACACTTTTGACTAGTAAGAGCTTCGCTTCACTTAGCTCAGTAAAAGTTTCAAAAGTATTTTATAAAATCTTAATCTAAAATCTCTCTTTTTATTTACATAACTGTTGATGAATTTCATGTACCCATTTATGTCACATAATTCAGAGCCGGTGGCTCTTATAGACTCATAGACTTAAGTAAATATGCAATTGAATATAGTGTATTTGTAGCTCTTGGGCCAGTCGTGGCCCAGTGGCACAAGAGTGTGACTGTAAACGACTGGTTGTGGGTTCGATTCCCACTCGAGGAGTGGAAATTATATTTCCATTTTCTTCGCTCTGGTGTCGAGGTAAAGCGCGGCGTTAAGTTCCGCCACTTAACACGCAAGCCTCCGAATTCGGCGGAAAGTGGGGAACGGAGTGTCTTAACACTAGGTTCCCTCTGCCTACCCTGCTGTGTGCGGGATATAGCGTGAAGCTATTTTAATTTATTTGTAGCTCTTTTTACTGATCAATGGTCACGTCGTTGGCGTTGATTTATATATTTGAACGTTGTAATTGAAGTACTAAACTAAACTGCAGAATTAAGTGTAAGTATTGGAATAATTTAGCAAATTAGACTGAGGCCATTGTTGTGGCTTAGATATTTACATGAAAGAACAGTTATATGCAATGTATTTTCATTTCCATACTCTGGTCCCATACCGCAAAGGTTTTGATCGACTACTTAACATACATCACCCTGAATTTGGTTGGAAAGTGTAGGATTTAGCTACTTACTTCTGCCTACCTTCCAATAAAGTCACTTTTTAATAAATTAAAAACGTAAAAGATAGCAAATGACTTATTTACCTACACCACCGCAGTTCTCCCTGCAACTAGGTAAACAATATTTACTCTCCGAATCCAATTTAAAGCCTTCCTTGCACAAGCATTCACCGCCACTACAGTGACCGTTTTGACATCCTATAGGGCAGGTGGGTATACAGAAACCTCCTAAATTTTTCACGTGGTCAGGGAAACATGTGCATGTTTCTGGAGCAGAGCAAAGGGCGTTCACGCACTCTTGAGAACACACTGGATCGCATATTTTGAAGCTGTATATGTTCCTTACGTAACCCTTGCAGCAGGTTCTGATTCTACTAAGATCTGGTCGTGACTGAAAAATGTAAAGAAATATTAGCTACTTTTTAAATATTTTTAAAATGTTATTTCACACTTAGGAAAATTGAAAAATACTTTTAGAAAACGTATAAAAATTTGAACGCAGCGGAATTCGAAACCGCGCCTCCTGAATACCGTCTCGCTCTCACCACTGAGCATGCGTCTTTTTCAATGTCTTTATTAGAAAATATTAGCTATTTTGTTTTGGGACCGTCGTGGGGCAGTGGGACATCGTCTGTGTGTAAATACGATAATTATGGGTTCGATTCCCACTTGAATGACCATACAATATTTTAATTTTTCTGCTCTAGTAGCTAAGATGAAGCGTAGCGTTAAATTCAGCACCATAACGTGAAATGTCTCGGTTTTGGAAGGAAAGAGGAGAAAGGAAAGGAAAGGAAGGTTAGAATGATGACACAAAGTTAAGACAGCTTTCCTAGACTATCCTAGACTATCCTAGCTATCCTACTGTACAGGAAACAGTGTGAAACTGCTTTTATTTTATTAACTGGTATGATTGGTTCGTTTCCTCGTGCAGTACAGAGTCTAAATAAAATATAAATAATTGACTATTAGCAGCTTAAAAATATATAATATATAAAAAAAATACTTACGCCATTTCCAGCTGGTATATGTGAAGGGTTGCGGACCAGTGTAGCTGTTCTAAAGAAAAAATATAAAAACGATAAACATATATAATTTATTGTATACCGCTGCGTTAGAAGTGCATTATAACATATTAAAACATGTGACCAGTCGTGGCCTAGTGGCACAAGCGTGTCAGCGTAAACGACTGGTTGTGGGTTCGATTCCCACTCGAGGGGTGGAAATTATATTTCCATTTTCTTCGCTCTGGTGTCGACGTAAAGCGCGGCGTTAAGTTCCGCCACTTAACACGCAAGCCTCCGAATTCGGCGGGAAATGGGGAACGAGTGTCTTAACACTAGGTTCCCTCTGCCTACCCTGCTGTGTGCGGGATACAGCGTGAAGCTATAATAAAAAAAAACATATTAAAACATTGTTAAATTTAAATGTTCCAAAAAGAAAGATTTTCATCTTAAGATATGCTGAGTAGGTCATGTAGTATAAAGGTAGGCTAAAATCAATTTTAAAGGCATCTCTTCAAGTTTTTTCTTGCCATGCCCAAAAATATATCAAATACCTTTCTTTCTAGTCTTTAATGCAATTGGAAATCGAACCCACGATCATCTAGTTAACAGTCGGATGCTTTCCAATTAGCCTCAACAGTTACAATTATAAAATTATTAAATTTTAAAATAAGCTCTTAGAGCAAAATATGAACTACAGTAATTTAGGTCACAGCGATGATAATAAATTGGCTGAAACTAATAACTGTTAGTTGTCAATATTTTTTTTTTAGCTTTACGCGTATCTCGCACACAGCAGGATAGGCAGAGGGAACCTAGTGTTAAGACATTCTGTTTCCCACTTTCCGCCGAATTCGGAGGTTTGCGTGTTAAGTACCTCGACACCAGAGCGAAGAAAATTGAAATATAATTTCCACTCCTCGAGTGGGAATCGAACACACAACCAGTCGTTTACAGTCACATGCTTGTGCCACTGGGTCACGACTAGCCACTAGTAGTCAATATTAGTATATCAAATCCTAATGAACTTAAGGATATACTTATATATTACCTACTATATAACTTATATATTAAGTATATGCTTATGTACATATATAGTATATCAGTCACCTTGTGTCACCATTCTAATCTAGTGCTACTTGGGGCCAGTCGTGGCGCAGTGGTACAAGCGTGTGACTGTAAACCAACTGGTTGTGGGTGCGATTCCCACTCGAGAAGTGGAAATCTTTTAATACATCCATTTTCATCACTCTGGTGTCGAGTCAAAGCGCGGCCTTAAATTCCGCCACTTAACACATAATGCCTCCGAATTCGGCAGCAAGTGGGAAACGGAGTGTCTTAAAACTAGGTTCCCTCTGCCTATCCTGCCGTGTGCGGGATACAGCGTGAAGCTAAAAAAAAGCATAAAATTGTTTTGATAAACTTCTTAGCTTCGTGCATATCTCTTAGAATAAGTTAAAAAAAAATATTTTGTTACATAATTTAAATCTATTAATTTATTATATTAAAGTATTTTTCCTTCCAAGGACTATAGAAAAGTAAAAAAAAAAAAAAAATATTCATAGTAACTTACGGCACTTCTATATAGCAAACTCCAACTTCGAAATCAATCGGCTTCGATACATTCTGTACGCCATAGCCATGATGTGACGTATTTTGTGATGCATAACCGTGTTGGGAACTATTTTGGTGTAGATTGTAACCGCCAAAGCTAAAAAAGAATATATTTGTTAAATATAATAATTGAGGCCAGTCGAGGCACAGTGGCACAAGCGTGTGACTGTAAATGATTCCCACTCGAGGAATGATACAGCGTGAAGCTAAAAAATAATAATAATAAAATATATAAAAGGAATTATTATCTCTAAGGGACCTCTACTTGTTGGACCTGTGCCCCACGCAAGCCGTCCAAAGGACCGGGTTTTTCTGAACCCGAGATATCCTAAAGGAGTTACGTAATAAAAATAATATCTTTTTAAATATTTATTGAGGCCAGACACGGCGCAGGACTTAACTGGACTTGAGTTCGATGTCCCCTCAAGGAATTGGAATAAAAATATATTTCATTTTCTTCGCTCTGGTGTTAAGCCAAAAACTGCCGCCACTTAACACTTTACGTGTACCTCCAGAAAAAGAATCCATCTAATCTCGAGTCTTAGAATAATAAACTTGAATTACTCGAAGGGACTAAGTAGATATATTAATATTATTCTCGTTTCCTTGCTCCAGTAAGACAAAACGCGGCGTTGAGTTCTGCCACTTAACAGTAATGGCATAACACTGGGGTTTTTTTAGCTTCACGCTGTATCCCTTGCGGGGTTGTCCTAGGGAACGGAGCGCCAAACGCTACGGTCCCTGCATACTTTTTTCGCCTCGTCCACTGTCATCAACCTCTTCATACATACTGGGTTTTGAATAAACCCAGTAAAATAATCTTACCTAGGATAGTTAGCTGGGTTATAATTATAACTTCCCCGAAAGCCGCCTTTTACGGATTTGATATTGTACTGTGTGTCATCGCTCGCGTAGGCGCTGCAAAGCACCAACGCGATAAGAAATGTATGCATTGTATCTGAAAGTAAAAAACAGCAAAAATGCTTAAAAATAAATTATAGAAATAAACAATTCAGAAAACGTTGAATTTTCAACGTTAAATAATTATTTAAATAAATACACTTTCTCAGTGTCCGGCTAAGAAAAGATTAAAAATGCTCTTTGACCTTATCATTTTGTCTTATTATGTTTGCTTAAATACGATTGCTATAATTTAGCGTTCCAGAAGTGTGTAATTTAACAAAACATACGGTATTTAAAGTGAGGAATGGGTCTTAACACTAGGTTCCCTTCTGTGTGCGAAAAGCTAAAAAATAAAAAATAAACGTAATTGAACAACTTAGACTTAAATCTCTTCGTGTATCAGAATATGACAGCAGGCATGATTTTGTCGATGATTGTTGATTAGATTTTCTTGTCGGTTTCGAGTGTTAAATTTCAAACATGCACTATGTTTTCTCTGACTAACCCTTCCAAGAGGGAAAAGGGCCTTAATTTGTATTGTGTGCAGGGTAGGTAGAGAATACCAATGTAGCCGCTTAAGATGGGGCCGACAGGTTGTGGGTTCGACTCCCACTCGAGGAGTGGAAATACTTAATATTTCCATTTTGTTCGCTCTGGCATCGAGGCAAAGTGCGGCGTTAAGTTCCGCCACTTATTAACACGCAATGCCTCCGAATTCGGCGGTGTGTGGGGAACGTGTCTTAACACTAGGTTCCCTCTGCCTATCCTGCTGCGTAAAACTATAAAAAAAATGGTTTGTGTTTTAGCGGAAACACCGTGCTTTGTGACCACGCATTATGGGTCAACAGCGAGAAATGAATCCACAAACATCGTTGGCACAGTCACACGTTATCACTGCGCTACGAGATGTCATTTATCCATAGTTATTACAATTTATAAAAAATAATAATAATACACAAAATTTGCTTACTTTACCATTAAGACCATTATTTACCATATATTTTTCAAATGGTAAAATTATTTACATTTATTATAGTAAAGTTATAAATAAATAAATAAATCTTCATATAACTTACGTCGATGTCAGCTAACTTGCGCACTTTAACACTTACTGGCATTAATGTTTATTATTGTACGACCATAGATACAGTATAGTGTGCGAAATATTTTCCACGTCTAGTATTTAATTCATGGGTTCTTCATACATTTTACTTTGAAATTGAAATAAACGAAAGAAATAAAAATATTAAAATTTATTTTTACAAAATCAAGGAAAGCAAAGACATGTTAAAGCATCATACTTTTAAATTTAACTGATTTTTTATATGTATGTATTAATGGAAGAACATGTTACTTTTTTTTTAGCTTCACGCTGTATCCCGCATACGGCAGGGTAGGCAGAGGAAACCTAGTATTAAGACACTCCGTTCCCCACTTTCCACCGAATTCGGAGGTATTGCGTGTTAAGTGGCGGAGCTTAACGCAGTGCTTTGCCTCGACACCAGAATGAAGAAAATGGAAATATTAAATACTTCCACTCCTCGAGTGGGAATCGAACTCACTACCATTCGTTTACAGTCACACGTTTGTGCCACTGCGAAACGACTGGCCCCAAACTGGCATTACAAACAATGATTTTGAATTTAAAAGTTAATATATAAAAATATAATTTTGTAAGATTTCTCAATGTTTGATTACGTAAATCTTGTAAGGTGATTATCAAGAATGCTAGCGCGTTTAAAAAAAATGTACAGTTAGCCATCAGACTGTTGTTTTATCACAATGTTTTTTTAGCCTTACGTTTTATCTATCGCAAGGTAGTAAATTTTAAAATTATCTACTTATTGGGAAGATAATTTAAATTTGAAAAAGGCGTTTTAGGTAATAAATATACAAATTTGAACGCTTCGAGCTTCGAACCTGCGCCTCTTTAAAACTATCCAAGCGCTTCTACTTTAAGCAATTTCTACACATTTCCGCTACCCAAATACTATATTTTACGACCATTACGAAGATTTAAAATATTTACCAAATTTACCGAAGAAGTAAAGCCAAATAAAATCATTTAAAAACAATGGAACCCTAATTCATTGAAGTCGTCACCGACATTAAGAGCGATGAGATAATACAATCTTCAGCTCACATCAGAGCGCAAAATGATTCACGTTGAATCGATATGTTATAATAACGTGGAATTAATTAATCATATTTGTGTGTCAATTTTAATGAATTCTGCATTAATGCATTATAATTAATTATTTGTAGGTATGGAGGTGTAGTTAAGCATATCAACTATACATTTAAAGTTTATTCACAAAGTGTAAAAAAGGCACAAAGTCTAACAAAAGGCACAAAGTGTGACTGTAAAACGACTGGTTGTGGGTTCGATTCTCACTCGAGAAGTGGAAATATTTATTATTTCTATTTTCTTCGCTCTGGTGTCAAGGCAAAGCGCGACGTTAAGTTCCGTAATTTAACACGCAATGCTTCCGAATTCGGCGGTGCGCGGAGAACGGAGTGTCTTAACACTAGGTTCCCTCTGCCTACCCTGCCTAGTTAAAAAAGAACAGCTAAATGTTTAATATGAATACTATCACATGTGGAGGGATGTCTGCTGAATATAATTCCCTTCCACTGCTGGGTAGCGTCCCGCAATATGCGGTTAACAACTTGGCGATAGAAGATTCGTTCTCCGTCTGGCTGGAGACAGAGTTCATGTCAAAGACGACGCCCCAAAATATGTTATGGTGTTTTTTCGTTTGATGACATATAAGTCTCCCTATTCACCATCCCCATTCTTCCTCCCTCCCTCCTTCCTTCACCTTAAAGGCCGACAACACGCACACATCTTTTCTGATTATTTATTCAATTAAAAAAAAAGCTTTATATCAAAGCTTAGAATTACATATATCACTAGTTAGCTAATTTAAAGCAACTTTGTCTATTCAAAGTTTTTTCCTAGAGGAACAATCTCTTATCCCAATGCAATTTATTGTGGTCGGACGAGGTGATAACATTCAATGCCCACGCTCGACCTTGCTGTTTGTTATCAGGTTCTACGAAACTTGCGAAAACATGCTAATTCTACGTATAAATAATGCAATAAATATTTTATGTTTTTACTCTAATGTTTATAGTAATTTTGCTTAATTTCCTTATGTTTAAGTTGAGATTTGCTGAATTAAGTAATGGTCGTGGCTTCAATTTCTGTCTAAGACACTTGTTTTTATTAGCATCACGCTGTTTCGCTCACACAGCAGGGTAGGAACCTAGTATTAAGACATTCCGTTCTCCACTTTCCGCCGTATTTGGAGGCATTGCGTGTTAAGTGGAGGACCTTATCGCCGCACTTATCGCGACATTAGAGCGAAGAAAATGGAAATATTTCCACTCCTCGAGTTGGAATCGAAGCCACAACCAGTCGCTTTACAGTAAGGCTAGTAATATTATTGATCGGGATCTAATTTAGAAATACTGATCAAATTAAAATATACCATTATAAGTCAGCGTCGTAATCGCGATCGTCCTATTCCATAATGACTTCAAGTCATAAGTATTTTTATGTATAATTGCAAGCTGAAGATATATTTCTTGTATAAATAAGTATATACTTATTATACACAAGTATGTATGTAGAGGCCAGTCGTGGCGCGGTGGAACAAGCGTGTAACTGTAAACGACTGGTTGTGGGTTCGATTCCCATTCAAGGGGTGGAAATATTTAATATTTCCATTTTCTTAGCTCTGGTGTCGAGGCAAAGCGCGGCGTTAAGTTCCGCCACTTAACATGCAATGCTTCCAAATTTGGCGAATTGTGGGGGACGGAGGGTCTTAATATTAGGTTCCCTCTTCCTACCCTGCTGTGTGCTGGATACAGCGCGAAGCTAAAAACAAAGAAAAAAGTATATACTTGTTATACATTGTAAATACTTATTATACATAAGTATAATTTTGTATATAAATTACGTTGTCAACCGTTTTCCTTATATTATTATGAATATATTTAAATATTAGTCATTGAGAGATCATCATTATAAGTAAACGGCTTGTGAGTGTGGACAGAGTGACTTCATCTGCTTCCTTTTGCAGTAAATTTATAGAAATGAATATTTAAAATCTGCTGTAATAATCAGAATTACATGTTAAGTTATCTTTGTACCTACAACTATAGAAGAAATACTGAAAACAACGAACATAAAAGAATAAAACACTTTTGACCTTTGATTTTTGCAATGAAATTGTTTCTGATGCATTTACATTATGTTAGATAAAGCTTACTCTTCAAATATGTTTTTATGCATCTGCTTCTTCTTGTTTATTATTTTTTTTGTTCAAAAATTCTACTTTTATTTCTTATTTATTCATTCATATTAAAAAAAAACTTATGGCCATTTGATAAAAAAGACTTTTTAAATTAAAAAAATAAGTTCTTACTTTAAAACCGTTTATTTTGACACAATATCAGCATAGATTAATTACTTAACCAATAATAAAACATTAACACAACTCTTTGGTACAGCATTACACTACCTTTAAACCAGTTACATTTAAAACAACGCCATCTATTACAAACCTTAGAAACTACGGAACAGCGCCATCTATTGGGGAAATTAGCTAACTTAAACAATTTATCGAACGATCGCCATCTAGCGGTGAATAGTCGAACTAGCTGGTCATAATTCCGTTATAGCTTCTCCGTTGAGGTTCACGACGGCAATAGCGTGTTCAGATGGCGGTCTCCAACAGGGTATTTCGGCATATAACGGTTCAGAAGTAGTACTATCTATGACGTCAAGCTTCGCTTCGCATTTCATTGCTTCTATGGTGTAGTCGGCAACGGATAGAGGGCGACGTTCGTCGGACTTAGGTATGGGACACCGGGCGGGCATCGTGCCGAAGTCGTTGTGTCTCCTTGGCAAGTGATCGTAGTGACATTCTAGGATACCTGATTAAATGAAATAGATTTTTTTAATTATATCAAATTCATTCAACTAAAAATATATGAAATTTAAAAAAAAAACTCAATATAAAGTATGTGGCGCATAATAAAAATTTAAAAAAAAATATTATACAAGCTACGTGAATCTCAATAAGTTAAATATACTACTTTTTAAATGTCAATAAATCAATTCTGATAGAGCCATATAAAATAATTTTAATACTTAAGAATTGCACTTTATTTTTATCCTTTATTTTTATTAGTATATAATAAAGCTACAAAAATAGGAAATAACTATAGGATCATGTACTATTTTTACATATACTAAATTAAATATTACAAACAAAGGAAACTAAAAATTTTAGACAAGATAATATTAGATGTTCAAAGCTCATATAAAAATTGTAATATTTGACTATTTTATCAATATAATAATATATAATAAATAAAAATTAATATTAATTTATAATCATTATTCATTTAGTTAATATATTTATTAACTAATAAAATATACTATTATATATATTTACTTAAAAATAAAATTACCTCTAAAATTCTCTAGCATGACCGGTGAAATACTTTGCACGACCACAGGCCTCATAAATTGTTTTAAATTTCTATCCAACGTAGAAATAGGTTGATAATGACACTTCTCTGTTCGCGGAGGGTCTGAAAAAAAAATAAAAAATGATAAAAACAAATTTTGGCCCATGAGGGGATCGAACCCGCGACCTTCGCGTTATTAGCACGACGCTCTAACCAACTGAGCTAATGGGCCAATGATGCAATGGTTGAAATAATCAGTTATATTATGATGCTTTATATTAATAATGAGCTTTTTTAAAGATAACTTTTAAAAAATAATAAAATTATAGAGTTTCGTATATAAAAATTGTTTTTATGAATAGTTAATACTTTTCAGTTCTAGGCATTGCTCAATTTTTGTAGCATTGCGAGGACTAACGTTTTTTTTACGCGGTGTTAGCGGAACCTAACGCCGTGCATATTCTTATCAAATGGGAAATGAAAAAAATGCTAATATTGTAAACGTAATGCTATGACTGTAAACGACTGGTTGTGGGTTCGATTCCCACTCGAGGAGTGGAAATATTTAATATTTCCATTTTCTTCGCTGTGGTGTCGAGGTAAAGCGCGTCGTTAAGTTTCACCACTTAACACACAATACCTCCGAATTCGGCGGAAAGTGGGGAACGGAGTGTCTTAACACTAGGTTCCCTCTGCCTACCCTGCTGTGTGCGGGATACAGCGTGAAGCTATGTATAAAATATAAATATATTGTAAGCTATAAATCCTTCAAATTTTATATCTAGATAAAGAAGCTTCACGCTTTTTTGCGCATAGCAAGGCACTCAAAGAGAGCCCCAGATACTTGGTTACCTACTCTGCCCGAAATTGACACATTGCGTGCCAAATGATGGAATCCAATACTCCATTTTGTCTTAGACACCAGAGCGGGGAAATGAAAATAGTAAATAATTGTTCATTTTATTATTTACTTTGAATATAACATTATTCTTGTAGCATTCAAAGCTAAATAACCTCAATAAAACTAAATGTCAAATTACCTGGCAAAGGCGCATGGAAAATACTCCTCACGTACGGCGGCGGTACTTCACTGTTATCAATCATCACCTGCATTCGTATATCATTCACTTTCCTCACATCCTCGTATCTCGGTCGTTTACACCTCTCGATCATCACAATCACGATGGCCACCGTTATCACCGTCATCATAACTCCACCCGCTATGCTTATCACCGATATGAGATCCATTGACGTGTGATCTTTATCCTTATCACTCATAACTGCCGTTATATGCTCTGGCTCTGTTAAAATATGAAAAGTTTCATCTTCTGGCTCTTGAGTGGTTACTTTGTTAAACACTTTCGATACGTTTTTAGTATTAGCTTTCTCAGTAACAATTCTTATAGCAGTCTCTCGGAGCTTTGCTTTAGCTCGTGTTATGTTTACTTTAGATGTTTTGTTAAATGTATCGTCTTTCAAGAATGGTGGATTTAGTTTCTTATTCGATACAGTTGTTAATTCATAGGTTTTCAGCTTATTCTTGTTAGTTGGAGGTTTAATAGTTAAAATAGAAGAATTCAGTTTTCTAACTTCATTCAACGTGCTCATGCTATTAGTTGTTCTACTCGTTGGAATAGTTACGTTTAGTAGTTTAGAAGTTGGTTTTTCAGGCACTGTTGTATGTAAGAACGCTTTCTTCGAAGTGGGAGTAAGTAGTCGCGTTGTCTGGTCTTGTGATAGCTGAGTTGTGGTTTTGGGGGTGCCCAAAGACTTTGCTTTAAGAGTAGGTAGAATTTTTATAGTAAATGGTACAGCAGTAGATGCCTGTGATGCCATAGACTTAGTAAAACCTTGATCTATTTTGCCCGGTAGTTTAAATGTAACATTTTTTTTCTGATACACGTACGACGCTGTCGTTAAAGCTATCTTTTTGAATGTCGCGTGGGACACTGATGTTGGTATTATAGAGACTATGATGGTTTTTGGTGTGGTTTTTTCTGAAACACCCTCATTTTGATTCATGACAGCCTTATGTTTGGCATGTAGGTCGTAAATACTTTTAAATTTGCTTTCAATCGATTCACCTTTTTGAGTTGGTCTTATCCATATTTCTTTTGGTTTAAATTTGGCGGTAGTTGTTTGTATTTTATTTACAATCTCTGGTTTTCTTGTAAATTCCATAGTTATATCTTTTTCTATCACTCCTTTATCCATAACTACTGCTATTTTTGAAGTGGATGTGCGAGTACTTGAAAGAGTAATAGGAGCAGTAGGAATTGAAATTAAAGGTGTCGTAGTTGTCGGTGGGTTAGATATGGGAGTAGTGGGAGTAACAATAGACGTAGGAGAAGTGGCTTGTGTAGTAGTAGTAGTAGTAGTAGTTGTAATAGTAGAAGAACTAATAGTGGGGCTTGTCGGTGGACTGGCGGTCGGAATCACGTTAGGAGTTGTTGTTGAAATTGTAGTATTGAAAAAAAGAGGCTGAGTTGTAACGTTAATAGTGATCGGTGGAATTTGAGAAGATGCATTAGGAAGGAATGTAAAAAGGGTGGCTGATGAATTCACTGTTGATGGTGTAGTAAAAGACTTGACGGAGGAAGTTAAAATGCGAGGGGAAGTAGTGAGCAAATTAACAGGAGATGTTTTAATTAAGAAGACGGAAGAATGGGCGGGTGCCACAGTAATGGACGTATTTATTGAAAAAATATCAGGTATTGTAGAAACGACAGTCTTGTTAAGAGTTCTTGGCGTAGACATTGATGGGATGCTAGTAGTAGTAGTATTTTGAGAATTTACAGTAGAATTTAAAGTGCGTTGAACATTTCGAGGTTTAGTAGTTATTGGAATTTCCATTTGTGGGAAACGTTCATGCTTACTAATAAGATTCACTGACGTACCTTCTATCGGAGTTTCTGTTCTATTATATATGTAATTAGCTTTAGTTACATTAGGTGAATCAACAGTTGTCATAGTCTCCACCCATAGTGGCGTGAGTGTGGTGAATGAATTACTATTATTGTACGGTAGTTGTGAAGTTGATTTTGTATTCAAAATTATTGGCACATTTGTAATTTTTTCAGTCTTTTCAGTTACACTTAAAATTGTCTTTGTTGTTCTTATTGATTTACTTGCTGGTGTGGAGATTGAAGGGATAGGAGATGTTAAAGCTTTTGCTTTTGTACTCGGGATAGTGGATACAGTACTGGGAACAGTTCTAATAGAAGATTTGGTAGTAGTTAGTAGTTCTTCCATCAAAGCAGGTGGGGGTTGCGTTGTAGGCATGCTGACTGTACAACTGAAATTAAGACAAAACAAAATAAGCACATTTATCTGTAATGGTATATAGATATTTAAAGAAAACGTATAAAAATTTGAACGCAGCGGGATTCGAACCCGCGCTTCTTGAATACCGTCCAGGCGCTCTCACCACTGAGCCATGCGTTCTCAGTGGTAAGAGCGGAATGGAATGTGGAATAACACTTTAAAAATGTTTAAAAGTATGATATATAGATATTCTCACTTTTTTTGTATGCTTGTCGTTTTAATAATAAGCATTATTTACTTATCCCACTATAGGCAGAGGTAGTTTTTAGACATAGTTATTTTCTTTAAAATTTCAAGCCGTCTCGGTGCAGACGGACGGTGTTTGACTGTAATCGCAATTGCTTGCGGCTTCGATTCCCACTCATTAAAATAATCATTATTTAATCATTTTTTAATTCCTCCACTCTTATGAACAAGACGGCATTGAGTTTCACTAGTCAACACCCGGGCGGAATGTGGAGAACAGAGTATTGATCGAATCGATTTTCTCTCTGACTCCCCTGAAAAAATCAGGACGCCCTCTGTCGGCTTGTGAGCTTCTGTTCTAGTTTTAGTTGAGTCATAATAAAGTGGGAACCCACCTCTCACCTTGCCATCCGTCCTCGCAGTCGCATTCGCCAGTTGTAGGCAAGCAATATCCGTTAATACATTCACCGCATTCGTTAACACAATTTGGTCCCCATTTATTTGGAGGACAATCTGTAAAGTTAAATAGTTACATTCATTATTGAGTAAAAAAATCTGTAGCTTAAATAGAAAAAAAAAACAGCTTTACGTTTTTCTCGCATCCTGTGGGATAGTCATAGAGGGCTAGTGTTAAGACACTCCGTCCTTTACTTTCCTTTGGTCCTTCACTTGGACTTTGTCTTTGGTACCAGACCAAACAAATGAAAATATAAGTATAATCATTCCCCCGAGTGGGAATCGATTAAGCAACCATCGCGTTTACAGTCTGAAGCTGCCCCATTGCGCTACCATGGCGTTTAAATAAAAATGTCATTATCAATATTTACTATACACAAATGATGATAACGTTAAACGTTAAATAAACAATAAATTAAAGAATTTCTAAAATGTTCTTGGACGTTATATAATGCGTTGAGATCGGCGCCATAGCACAGTAGTACCATCTCTGAATGTACAAATGGTTGTGGGATGGATTCTCACTTTGGGATTTATTTTAATAATATTAACTTCTCCCCTCTGGTACATAAGGTAAAAGGGAGAAATGAAAGTCCTAGCACTAGGTTCTCTCTGCTATAACGGAAAAGTGTGAAGCTTCATGAATGTATGTAGTATATATAATTTTTCATAACATTTTAAGCAGCGAGTGATTCTACGGTATATACTTAAATGAATTGATTTTTGATTTTACATCGGTCGCCTGCACAGCGTCATAAAATATACAGGTAAATGTGCGTTCCGGTTTACCGGCTTACCTGCGGAGGCGCAGGTGTTGTCCGGTGGACCGTAGCGTGTGATATTTTATTAAATAATTTTCTAAAAGTCATTTCAAAAGTCAGTAAATCCACATAAATCGATTATTTTTCACTTCACTTCACTTACGTGAAACCAACAATAATATGGTTTTATGTAAATAAAACCATACTTTTATGAAAGTCATTTTTGATGATCCTTGAAACTCATTTTTGATTCTAGTTGTAGTATTTAGTATGGAAGTCTAAATTACCTTCAGTACAGCCATGGCCAGTCTTTCCATTCGGGCAGATCGGCACACAAGACACATCTTTCATTTTGTATCCTGGACAGCATACTGCTACTTCTGCTGTGCGTTCTTCAGTCTAGAAGTTATAATAAATACATATGTTACCGTTGTAATAAATAAAAATAATATAATAATATGCCAAGTAATGCCATTGGATTTAATAGATAGTTCAAGTTCAAAATATCTTTATTCAAATAGACTTTTGAAAGCACTTTTGAATCGTCAAATGTACATAAAGCTACCACCGACTCGGAAGGCAGTTCTGCTGAGAAGAGCCGGCCAGAAACTCAACAGTTGCTCTTTTCAAATCTATAAATTACAATTTTATTATTTGATACAATGGTAGCTAACCGGCATTGGACTTATTCAGATTAATCCCACGCATTTTTATCCTTTAGAATAGAAGGTTGTAAATTCAAATTTTACTTTATTAATATTTTCATTTTCTTAGTTTAACTAAACAAAAACCATCGTGACGCTCATAATTGGTTGTCGGGTCAATTAGAGAAATGATCGTATCATTTTCCCGCTATGATATGACATAGCACGGCGTTGAGTTCCGCCATTCAGATCTTATATAGTACTTCAACGGATCTATATTACTTAGAACTACCAATATATTTATTTCTGCATTATTTAATATATTTCATTTTTAAAGGTAAAGTCTCGATTGAAATGTCGATAATTTCCGGAATGAAAATCAAACCTGATTTCCATTCCGGGAATTATTTTAATTTGTTCCCTCTAGTACGTCAGGCAAAGAGCGGCGTTAAGTTCCGCCACTTAACACGCGATCTATTAATTTCTGGCGGAAATTAGAGAAAAGAGTGACTTGACACTAAATTCTCTATGATTACATCACTATGTATGAAAAAGTAATTTTAAAATTGATTAATATGAAGAATTATAACATTTTTCAATTCTAAAACAATTTTAAACGTAAATTGTGGCAATTTACAATAAACAAGTAAGTTTCTGCTAAATTGCTCTAGATATAGTCAAGGATACGTACACCAAATGGCTCGTGATTGTGTAAACGTTGAGGGTGTCGTTAAATATACTTATTGTACACCATTACTTAACCGATTTTAATGGGGTTTGCGAGAATTGTATCAATTGTCATTATGTTTGGATAAATTACATTAATTATGTTTTGTAATGAAACAAACTAGGGTTTATTAACAGGTGCTTATTAATATTTTTTTTATATTAACTGATATGAAATAAATTTAAATATAATAGATAAAATGGAAGCAATATAACAATTAATTTTAATTAATTTATAATTATTTTCATTTCCCTGATAATAAGCTTGTTGGCTTGGTCATTCAACTTGAAAGTGGAGTGTGGAGTGTCTGAACAGTAAATTAATTTGTCTACCTTCTTACATTCTATATGCACAGCTTACATAAACGCATAAAACATAAAATGATACTAAATATCTACTCTATGGTCAAATATTTACCATTTAAGTTGCTTTTAAAAACAAAACAAATCCCAGCGTTGAGTTAGGACAATATTAATGGTTAGCGTCAATATTAAATATATCGAATTCAATCACTTGGGCCAAGCCAGGCAAAGGAGCCAGTCGTAGCGGAGTGGCACGAACGTGTCGACTGTAAACGACTGTTTGTGGGTTCGATTCCCATTCGAGGAGGGAAATTTTATATTTCCATTTTTTCGCTCTGGTATCAGTGGTAAAGAGCGACGTTAACTTCCGCCACTTAACACGCAATTCCACACAAACTTCGAATTCAGCGGAAAGTGGGGAACGGAGTGTCTTAACACTAGGTTCCCTCTGCCTACCCTGCTTTGTGCGTGATACAACATGAAGCTAAAAAAAACAATTGGGAAACGAAGTGCCTATACACTACTATCTACTCAGATCACTTGGCCGGTTACCAAGAAGCGCGGGTTCAAATCCCGCTGCTTTCAAATTTATATCCGTTTTCTAAAAATACCTTAAACAACTTCCTAAGTATGTGAAGGACACTTTAAAATGTTCAAAGAATCTACTAATTGACTTTCAAAGCATGCTTACCTCTAGTCTAGTAAGATCCCGCATTTCAGTGCTCCACTTGGAGCATCTCGGTGGCATAGAGAAGCACCACTCGTACGTTCTGATAGACATCGGCGCACGATATTTTACACGTTTTGTTATGTTGTACCTGTAATAAGCATTTATATGGAAAATTATTATTATTCAAATGAAGTTATTAATAATAATTTAGATTTTAAATATTTTGAAGATAGTTAGAGTGAGAGTCATTATAAGTTTCTAGTTACTAAAAGCTAGTTTATATTAAAAAAATAACAGAATATTTACTACTTTTAAACATTTTTAAAGTGTTATTCCACACTTAGGAAAATTGAAAAAGACATTTAGAAAACGTATAAAAATTTGAACGCAACGGGGTTTGAACCCGCGCCTCCTGAATACCGTTCAGGCGCTCTTATCACTGAGCCATGCGTTCTACGTATATTTACGTATATTTACTTCTTTTTTGATATTTTACCTAATTTTGGAACCATTTACTTGGTTCATTTAGTACTTTCATGTAGCCAATAAAAATTACTTTCTATCTTTCATCAAACTATCTTTTCATATTACTTTTATTATATTATTTATCACTTTTGTAACCAAATCAGTGGAAGATATTACATTTCCCTCGTAATCTCTATCCCCCGTCGTGTCAAGTGGCAGACGGAATGTCTTAACATTATTTTCACCAAACATGTAATTCCAGTCGAATCGAAATCTAGCGGAAAGAGGAGAAGAGAGGTGTTTTAACACCAGTCTCTGAGGCCTGAGGCCATTTGACTGATTGTAATCATGATCATTTAATTAATTTCATATCTTCTCTTTGGCGAACAAGACAAGGAGAACGGAGAACGGAGTGTCTGAACACTAGGCTCTCTCTGACCACCCTGATGCTTAGCAGAAAATGTATGAAGCATTAAGCTGAAAAAAGACTTACTTTTGCTGCACCATACAAACGTTAGGACCACTCAAAGCATACACTTGCACCGCCAGAGTCACTATAAACACTGCACATAATGTCTTTGACGTCCACTGGCTTGTAACTGGCATTTTCACTCGGCTATATCCATTTCGTGTTAGTACACATTTCTCTTACATACTCGAAACTGTGGAACAAAATGATTAGGTGTTAAGACAAATATTTATTAAGAAATGTTTTTTATACATTGTATTAAACGGGACTCCAACCTTTGAATACCGATAGCCATTAAGTCAGAGGTTGTTCAACATGTTCTTCACATTTTTTCATATTTTGAAAGTATAATTTACACGCTTAGTACAATAAAAATATATTTTTTGTGCAAATATATGTTTTGTTGGCTTAGACGTCAAAGCACTTAGATGGTTTCCTGGAGGCACAGGTTCGAAATCTTGTAACATCAAATCATATTGTAACAATCCATACTATACTAAAATATACGTAGGAATATGTATAAGATATTTTACTGAATAATATATTTAATCTAATTTAATAAAAAGATTTTGTAAATTCTATTCCGATAAACTTCATAGAATTTAGGGGGTTGAATGTAACAATCCATACTGTACATAAATATACGTAGGAATATTTATAAAATATTTTTACTGAATAATATAATTTAATTTAATTTAATAATAATAAAAAAATATTATTTTATTTAATATATTTAAATAATTAATAAAAAAGTAATTAATATTTTTATAAATGTTATGTAGGCTGAATGCCATACTGGCAGGTTATAGTTATGAAAATGAAAAAAAAAAAAACAAAAGGAGCTTGGCGGGAGGATGACGCAATAAAAGGACGCTTAGAAAATTATTGAAATTAAATTGCAAATAATATGAATTTAATGCAAGGAAGTGGATATTTAATTAGTAAATTTAACATATAAAATGTAATAGGATCAAAATATAATAGTTTATGACATTCATGATTGGTAAGATGCATAATTTTAATTAAGAAGATTTTCTTGGTAAGTTTATTTGTATTATTAATAGAAAATTTGCACAAAATGAATATGAAATGATAACTAATTAAATACAAGAATATATATTATGAGCTAAATAATAATATTAAGAGCATTCGATGTTAGGAAGGTTATTTATATGATGAGATTTATCAAATTTACAATATTTATAAGTAAAAGCGTATGCCGCGACGCTCCGCCATCTTAAAATAGTGTTTAAATAGCGTTGTATGGGCATTTTAGTTTACATTATCGTTAATATTATGAAAAATATAAAGTATTGGTATATTGAAAGGTTAGGAATTACTAATAAGCTATTAATATATAAGATGCGTTTAAAGAATAAAGGTTTTATAGCAAGATGGTATTTAAAAGGGTAAAATTTAAAAGAATATAATTAAATGTATAGCACGCTGCGTCATACAATGTTTTACGATTGTCAGGGTTTGGTGAGCTGGTAGTTTACGGATAACCGATGTCGTTGACATGATCTAATGTTCTTTAGCAGCACCGAGGCTGACGCGTTTGGTAAAGTGAGTCGCTATAGCAGTGTTGGTTAAATGTATCGTGTCTGACGCTGTCTTGCGTTCCGTGAGGGAGCTTGTGAGGCGACAGCATTGGTATAATTTGTGACACGATTGTCGTGGGGTCAATAAGCTTATAGCTTTTTGATAACCGATGTCGGTGTCCCGATACTGCTTGGCATCACTGAGGCTGACGCGTTTGGTAAAGTGATCCGCTATGTGAATGTTAGTTTGTAGTATCTTGTCTGATGCTGTCTTGTGTTACATAAGCACTTGTACAAAGTCGGATATTGGTATAACTCGTGGCATACGATTGTCGGGGTTCCGTAAGCTTAAAGCAAACTGATAACTGATGTCGGAGACGTTTGACTAAGTTTAAATGTTGGCTTTGACAAACGACTGCTACGCGTGTGCTGTGCGGTTAAATAAATCAAACAGCCACCGTGTGGTTGTGCGTTCGAACTGATATGCAAACCAGCGACTTACATTATATTGGTCTCACAAACCAGTAACGTATATCGGCTTCACAACCCGACGAATTCATTGGTCTCACAAACCAGTAATGTATATCGGCTTCACAACCCGACGAATTCATTGGTCTCACAAACCAGTGACGTATATCGGCTTCACAACCCGATGAATTATATTGATCTCACAAACTAATTACGTATATCGGCCTCACAACCCGATGAATTAGGTATATTGATCGCACAAATCAAAGACGTATATCGGCCTCACAACCCGATGAATTAGGTATATTGATCTCACAAACCAATCAATAGCAAATCATAAATCACAAATCTAACATAATATATATAAGAAGCGTCACAAGTACCTTAGAAATATAATATCTAATTTAAATATAAAGAGTAAAAAGGTAACTAATAATATTAAATATTCGTATAAAACGATAAGGGACGACTACGGACGGACAGCTAGCTAATAATTGATCTTTTGCTGAGGCATTGTAAGTATCATATACGTGAACTGTTTCGTTGCGTCTCGGAGGGTTCAATATTTGGTCGGTCGGGTCCGCCGATCGGTCGGAATTCACGGCATGTGGCGGGGTGGGGCCACTAAGCTATTTTTCCCCTTGTTATGACTCTCAAATTAGATAGCTGTAATGAGAGGATAAATAAGACGAGACCTCAGCTTTTCCTAAGACAAGCTGTGGTCGATTACAACGGAAAAGTTTATGATACCGCAATTGCTGTCAACTCTCCTGAAGGGATTTAATATATTATACCTTGAACATTTCTTAACACTGTTACCTCTGAATCTCTTAAAGATCTTGAGTTACTTACGAAAACAATAATAAAGGTCCTAACCGCGAGACGTATCACGAGCCACTGTTATATTTTATTAATATATTTTAAATTATTAATATATTTTTCAATTTTTTTAGGTAGAGTATTGTTACAATATATGATAGTTATAGATATCTTTCTCATAATAATATATTATGTGTATATAATATTTCATTTATATATCATGTATTTGATATTTACTTTTTTTTGGATAATATTCATAAAGTGTAATACATCAAATTTGAAAGGAAAATGGAGAACGGAGTGTCTCGATAGTTCTCTGCCCGAATTACATTTTCACTTTTTTAATAAAATATTTTTTACTTCTTTTTAAACGGCAATTCCAAAGCTATCTTAAAAAAAATCTATATAATAACTTGAAGTTCAAAATATTTTAAGAATTTCCTAGATATGTCAATAACGCTTATTACAAATATGACAAAAATCTATTAAGTAATCGTGTCAGCTGTTACCGGAATCGTATGAGCGTACGAGTATGAGCGATCGTTAGCAATTAAGAGCCCTCTCCCTCATCCCGAGTTGTCGACCTTTAGTACAAGGATATGAGGGTATATTAGAGTTGCTGGATTGTTCAATTAGTTTTGAGGTCATAAAATGCATTTATTAAGTCTTTGAAAAGACTGATGAATACGTAGCTGGCCTTTTTTATCGTGGTTTAGTGGTTTAGTAGTTCTTTCTTCACATAATATTTATTTAATTTTGTATAAAATATACTTCTTGTCAGCTTCACGTCATAGCATGGTAGACAGAGAGAACATAGTGACAAGACACTCCGTTTCCCACATTACATACTGATTGGTACAACTCAACACCAAACGTTATCTTAATAATTGCCCTGAGTGAAAACCGAACTTAAAATTATTAAGCTTCCTGTCAGATACAGTCTCACTGTACTGCGATTGCTTCCGAGTGTACCTTGTCGATGGACTTTGTATGATTTGTTTATGAGCTAATTTTTAAAAATGTCAGATGATCACTTATTTAATTAATTTCTTAAAAATTCAATATATTCACAAATATAATTGTTTGTTATTTTAATTTGTTTCTTCACTGTATACTGTATGGTAGAATCTGTCTAAGTATTTCGCCTCACCAGGAATTAAAAACTTCCTCGAATAGGAATCAAACCAAAAGTCATCAAGTTCAGTTCAATTTATCAGCACGTCCGAAATATATCATAATTTAGTTTTATAACCTTAAAGAAATTAAAAAATTTATGAAAATTGTCTATTAATATTATAAATACGAATCTCTGTTCATCTGTTACACTCACAGCTAATTTATCTGCCTGTTTGATTTAGATGAAATTCGGAATGAATACAGAAAGAAGGACCAACGTCAAATATAGACTCCTTTTTTTTCAAAAATCAGCCCTTGAAGGCTAAAAATAAGTTTTTGTAAAAAGATGCTTAATTACGCAGGCGAAACCGTAAGTGGTGCTAGTTAAGAGATAAAATATAAAACTATTTCCATCTCACTTCCGTTAAACAGTTAATTGAATTCGTTAAAAGTATTGAGTGACAGTGGATACGTGCCACAATACACGCGGTATTTATGTACATATATGTGTTTCCTGATAAAGCAAATTGCGATATTAAGTTCTCTTATATAACAATTTACCATAAAAATTAGAAAAAAGAATCTTTCACTAAAATATATATTTATACTCAAGATGCATATTTTTTTGTTTAACGCTGTTTTTGTTTCCCGCACACAGCAGGGTAGGCAGAGGGAACCTACTGTTGAGACGCTGCGGTCCCCATTTTCCTCCAAATTTGGAGGTATTACATGTTAAGTGGCGGAACTTAACGCCGCGCTTAGCCATGACACCAGAGCAAAGAAAATGGAAATATTAAATATTTTCATTCCTCGAGTGGGAATCGAACCCACAACCAGTCGTTTACAGTCACACTCTTGTACCACTGCGCCGCGGCTGGTCCTAATTATGTGTTAATACATAGTATGTAAAATGATAGAATGGACTGTAAAATATTTAAAATGTTGCTAATAATTTAAATACCTAAGTTAACTGATAACTTAGCTATTTAAATTATTAAAGCTATTTAAGTAAAAAGTATCATATTTTTCTGATAAGTAACGCAAAAGCGTGGAAACGTGGCATAATTGAAAAACATACGGCTGAACTTTACTTTTTGAGGCTAGTCGTGCCGCAGTGGCACGAATGTGCGACTGTAAACGACTGATTGTGGGTTCGATTCCCATTCGAGGAGTGGAAATATTTAATACGAGTATTTCGGTGGAAAGTGGGGAATGGAGTGTCTTAATACTAGGTTCTCTCTGCCTACCCTGCTGTGTGCGGGATACAGCGTGAAGCTAAAAAAAAAGCTTTACTTTTAAACTATACTCGTCTCCTTAGAAGCGAAAGGTGCCTTTAGCGCTGTCACCTAAAACGACTTGAGAGGAAGGAGTCTCTTAACAATAGGTTTTATCAATTGATCCTAGTGATTGTAAAAATGGCAAGCTTCATACTTTTCCCGTAAAGCAGTGTAGTAAGATATTAATAAATTATATTAACAAATTTACTGTCAAAACACTCCGCTCTCCTCCGCTCTCCTCTTTCCACCAGAAATCCAAACATTAAGAGATAATTGGCGGAACTTAACGCCGCACTTTCTCTTCTAACTTCTAACCAAAATTAGACTAGCACCTAAAAAAGCACCTTTGCTCCAACTTTTTGAATGGAAGCCATCAGTTAAAAGACTTCCCCACTCCATTAATTATTTAATGTAACCAACATTTGAAAGGGAGTCGTCGTAGTAACATTTTCGCATGTATCAATTTGGATACAGGATGCGTGCGTTATCAATGAAGGCGTCGACCTCTTTCGTACTATACTGTGATGGTTACTAAATTGTGTAGTTCTAATGGTATGGTTTTATTTGTTTGTTTGTTCTTTTATGACTTTTTTTATTTAGACATATTATATACGTATTTTTTGTATTCGATATATTTTCTTTTCGATATAATAATCTTTTTTGTATAATACAAAAAATCCTTTTTTGTATTATAGGAGAAAAATTTGTTATATATAATTCTTTACTCTAGGCTTAGAATTAATAATTAGATATAGATTTTTAGAGTTTGGACTATATATAATGAATAGTTTAACGAAACCAGCGTAATAAATCAAATCTAAAAAATTAAATATACTTGCAAACTAGATGTGAACCTGCAGCCACCGTGTGTAATTGCGAGATATATTTGTACTAAAATCATAATATTATTTAGAGTTTAGAAAGGAATTTAAGAATTTCAGGAAACCTTTTCTTAGTACTTGTTGCTTTACAGTTTCTATATGTCAATTTAGAGTATTTTAACTTATTAAAAGTTATTTCTGAGCTACGATAAAAAAATATTTGTACTTTATAAAAATACGTAAATAAGTATTCAATTTTGTTTACAATAAATTCTGAAACGATATTATAGCAGCGGGATAGTCAGGGTGGGCTCAGTGTCAAGACTCTCCATGATCCATTTTCCATCCGAAATCGAGATATTGCGTATTGAGCGGTAGAACTTAACTATAATTTCCGCCACATAACACGCAATGCCTCCAAAATTCGGCAGAAAGTGGGGAACGGAGTGTCTTAACACTAGGTTCCCTCTGCCTACCCTGCTGTGTGCGGGATACAGCGTGAAGCTAAAAAAAAGCTTTACTTTTAAACTATATTTTTGTCTCGTTAGAAGCGAAAAGCGCTGTCACCTAAAACGACTTGAGAGGAAGGAGTTCGAAATCGAGATATTGCGTATTGAGCGGTAGAACTTAACTCCGCACTTTTTCTTAGTTACCAGAACGAAGAAATGAAAAATTAAATATTATCATTGGTGCCAGTCGCGCAGTAGCACAGATGTGTGACTTCAAACAACTGGTTGTGGGTTTGATTCCCACTCGAGGAGTGGAAATATTTAATATTTTCATTTTACTTCGTTCTGATACCGACGTAAAGCGCGGCGTTAAGTTTCGCCACTTAACACGCAATGCCTTCAAAATTCGGCGGAAAGTGGGAAACGGAGTGTCTTAACACTAGGTTACCTCTGCCTACCCTGCTGTGTGCGGGATACAGCGTGAAGGAACAAAAAAAAATATAATCATTCCCTGAGCAGGCATAACCACAGTCGTCGCTTTTGCATTCAATTCCGACGCTGTCCCACTACACCACAATAGACCCAAATTAACAATTAACAACTGAAATTAAAGATTAAAATTTTATCTTTTTACTAAAACATCTTAAAAAAACTTTGTTTACATTTAAAATAACAATAAATATTATCAATCAATTGTTAAACCAATCTGCCTGTGTTTTGTCAGTGAGCTGATCCACTAACTACGTAATGCCCCCCCTAACCGTCCTCTTCCGTCCGGCAGATTCAATTCAATTGGTTAAAATATAGATCTAGCTATGTGTCGGTATTTTATTAACACTTGAAGCCAGTTCAGATGCATTGATTGCTCGAAATTACTGTCTGTGGTTTCATATAAGGGTAATAACGTAATCTATTGGTGATTGACGCTCTCGTTGGGCAGAGATTGGTTATATGTGTTCTAAGCATGTATACGTGTATATACTGTATGAGATAAACAGGGTGTTCTTTTTTAGCTTCATGCTGAATCCCGCATATAGCAGGGTAGGCAGAGGGAACTTTATATTAAGACAGTCCGTTCCCCACTTATTCCCCACTTACCGCCGAATCCTGGAGGCATCGAGTGTTAAGTGGTGGAGCTCAATACTGTGTTTCACCTCGACACCACAGCGAAGAAAATGAAATATGAAATATTTCTCGAGTAGAAATCGAACCCACAACCAGTCACGTTTACTTCACTTTACTTGATATTCGAGGCTGCTTTGTTGGGTTGTATTTAGTTCGCTTAAAAAATGCTTTGTTGTGGATGGTATAACCAACTAAACACTGCATTTTGAATATCAAGTAATGTTCACATCACGTAGTTTTCATACAAAGTTACGTAAAAAACACACATTCGTATGTACTCGTATACTTGCATGTATAACTTTATCTGTCCAGTATGCGGCGTATCATTTTTTTTTGAAAAGATGAATGGCATTTTTTGTGCGTAAAATTTTTTAAAATTTATATTTTAAAATTTATATTTTGTAATTTTATTTCATGTGGATTGAATAGATAGTAGATAGAAATAGTATTTGGTTAATTTCAAAGATTATCTTTATAAAATTACCTGGGACACAATAATCCTGTTTTCTATTTATATAAGTCCAACTATTTACAAAATGGATGAAGACTAAAACACGTTTTTTGAAGTAAAACCTATACTTGAGTCCTAAAACGATTTAAATTAATTATATATCAACTACTTATATGTATATTTACTAGTGCAGAACGGAGTGTCTCCACATTAGGCCCCATCCAACTAACCTGCTGTGCGTAAAATAGCATGAAGCCAACATTTTTTTGTTTTTTAGCTTCTCGCTGTATCCTGCACACAGCAGGGTAGGCAGAGGGAACCTAGTGTTAAGCCACTCCGTTCCCCACTGTCCGCCGAATTCGGAGGCTTGTGTGTTAAGTGGCGGAACTTAACGCCGCACCTTAACTCGACACCAGAGCGAAGAAAATGGAAGTATAATTTGCACTCCTCGAGTAGGAATTGAACCCACAACCAGTCGTTTACAGTCACACGCTTGTGCCACTGGGCCACGACTGGCCACAAAATATTAATTAAAAGTAATATAAAACTAAGTCACTAAAATAGTCAAGTCATAGAAAAATTTAGGGTACCACAGCATGAGAATGTAATCGCCATATTATTTCATTTAACTTTTAAAACAGCTGTTCAAAGAGCAAGTCATAACGTAAGATTAATTGGCTTAACGACCGCTCCATGCTCCCGTATATTGGGCTTAATGTTTTATTTTATCATAGAATATAAAAATATTTGTAGAAATAACAAAAAAAATTACTTTTTAAAATATAAGCTTAGAAGAATTTTGACGAAAATAGGGAAGAACTTGGAGAATCCAGTGTCACTAAAATGATATTAAAAATCTCTATTTTAAAATTCATTTTTCCTTATAAAGTTTTGCTCTGAAAAGGCGATAGTTGTGGGTTCAATTCCACTCAGGGGAATGATTGTTGTTAAATTATTTTAATTTTTTGACTTTGGAAAGACAAGTGGACAACCCTCTTAACAAGTTAAGTCACGAATTTAGATAGAACGAGGTGAACGGAGAGTCTTGAAATTAAATTCTCTCTCGAATCTCATAAAATACCAAAGAAGAGAGAAGATGAAAAAGCAAAATATTACTAAAAGTATATTTATAGGGCCAGTCATGGCGCAGTGGCACGAACATGTTACTATAAACGACTGGCTGTGGGTCCGATTCCCTCACGCCGCACACAGCAGGGTAGGCAAAAGGAACCTAGTGTTAAGACACTTCATTCCCCACTTTCCGCCGAATTCGTAGGCGTAGCCTGTGAAGTGGCGGAACTTAACGACGCGCTTTGCCACTGATACCAGGGCGAAGGAAATGGAAATATTAAATATTTCCACTCCTCGAGTGGGAATGGAACCCACAATCAGTAATATTATTATATACTTTTACAAAGTTAATAATAAGCTTTTCAACAATGAGAAAAAAAAGATAATATCGACTATTATCTTCCCTTTTGGCAGAGACAATGTAAGTCCATTAATATTTATGAGGGGGTGACAACTTTTATATTATGAGTGACAAGTTAATAAAATACTCATTAAATATGTATTGATTTATTCTTTGGAAGTGATATTTAAGTGGTTTTGTCTCAATGGTTGAGATGAATATTCCACTTAAGATTTTTTTTATATAAACGTAACTTTACGCTTCTTCCCAGATAGTAGCGTAGTGTTAAAACACTCCGTTTTTATTAATAACATTGTGTTTCTAAATTAAAAATTAAATAAATAGCGCTATATCCCGCACACAGCAGGGTAGGCAGAGGGAACCTAATGTTAAGACACTCCGTTCCCCACTTTCCGCCGAATTCGGAGGCTTGCGTGTTAAGTGGCGGAACTTAACGCCGCGCTTTACCTCGACACCAGAGCGAAGAAAATGAAAATATAATTTCCACTCCTCGAGTGGGAATCGAACCCACAACCAGTCGTTTACAGTCACACTCTTGTGCCACTGGGCCACGACTGGCCACAAACCCACGCCACGTTTCTAAATTGATGGCTTATTAACAAAAAATTGAACCGTGAAAGCGTGACAGACAAACAGATGAACATTCCCATTTATAATAGAAGTATGGATACTTTATTTATAAAAGATTAAGCGTTCCAAATACACTGGACCGAAAATAAGCTGTCACTTATCTCTTGTAATATAAAGAGCAAATCGACGAAAAGCAAGTTTAATAAATAAATAATAAGATGATATCGCGTATTATAAGTAATTAAGTATTATAATATGTACGATAGGCAAATACATAGCTAGGGGTGCCAATATATCTTTGTTTAACATAATATTAAAAAAAAGGAGAAAAAAAATTAAAGCTATTAAAAAAATAATAATATTTTATGAGAATAATAAAAAGTACTAAGTCATATATTTTACTGTTTTTTCCCCACTCCTACCTACCACATTTTTGTATTCTTTTTACATTTTTTTTAATTTCAATAAAAGCACGAGCTTTCAACAATTGTAGAATCTGTTTTTCTTAATAATTGAAACACTAAAACGAAATAATGAAGTTTCTATATTCAGTTTTAGTTTTGCAAAGTGTAAACTTAGTACTCAAATATACTATTTTTATATACTATATATATCTTTAATAATATATATTATGAAATCCCTAAATATGGTACAATAATATATAATATGTAACTGGCAACCCTACCTGCAGCCCAAATATTTTAACGAACAAGTTTTTCTACCTTTCTTTGAGGAAAGACTTAAAAAGAACTCTTACAAACTTCATACAACTACACTTACAACTACATACATCTACATATATTCTATTCAAGACACTATCACCAAGATGCTATTCATACATCGCAAAGGACTTTGCGAAAAGGATCTAGAACAATAGGCAGCATTTTAGACTTTTTCAAAGCTATTTTTAACAGAAACTATGAAAGCATGTAAACATTCAGGCCTTTAGCACTTTCTATTCATATATACTCCTAAGAGAGTTTTTTAGGTGTTGTATTCAGAATTTTTGTTACATTTTGTTGAAGTTGTGAGAATTAAGCTTAAAAAGATTTTGTAGCGTCTTGCTTAATATATAGAGGGGAGAGACAATTTAACGTTAAGACACTCCGTTCTCCGTTTTCCACATGAATTGAGACATTACCTTGTCTTGCTTGCCAGAGACAAGCTTTTTTTTTTTAGCTTCACGCTGTATCCCGCACACAGCAGGGTAGGCAGAGGGAACCTAGTGTTAAGACACTCCGTTCCCTACTTTCCGCCGAATTCGAAAGCATTGCGTGTTAAGTGGCGTAACTTAACGCCGCGCTTTGCAAGACAAGAAAATCAATATAAGATTTATACTTTATAAAGTACCAAGAAACGTGTTATCAGAATAATTTATTAGGCCATATCGATAAAACGTTACTTCGTATCATATAAATATTAATTATTATCTTTTTGATTCTCTTTGTGGCGATATTGACTACGGAACGTTCTGATTTTGCTCATATTTACGCATTTTCATGAATACCTAATGATGTCAAGGAAACGTATCATTATATTAATGTGAAAGAAAAACTTTGTACAAAATTTGACGTAAATTATATGGGCAAAAATTGTGAAATTTATCATGCGTGCATATACCCAATATTTTTTATAATAATGCATTAGAAGGAATGCAATAATGCATACATTAAATTAATGAAGTAAATATTGCATAATGAGGCCAACATGGCGCAATGGGACAGCGTCTGCATGTAATTGTGTTCGGTTGCAGGTTCGATTTCCACTCGAAGGAATGCTTATAATTCGATTATTTTCATTTTTAAACAAAAGAAAAGATACTGCACGGTGTTAAGCTTAGTCTTGAGTGACTGTGACTGAGACTCGCAATGTCTAAAACTTGTATTGAAAGTAAGGAATAGAGTATTTTGACACTAGGTTCACCCTTATTCTTTCTCTAAGCTCTTTTCTATGCTCTTGACATTAGATTTTACTAAATAGAGAAAAAAAGTAAGGCTACAAAAAGAAGAAATATTGCTCACTCCATCATATGTTTGACATACACTTTGGTACAAATTGAAACATGTCTTCCTTGTTTGAGATAGGTATTGAGACTTTGTTTTATATACTTACTAGCGGCCCGTTTGCGGTTTCGTCGCGTGAACTACATGGCTGTTTCGTTATATTGAAAACCTCGGGGGTATTAGAAAAATAAAGTTGCCTATGTTTAACCTTGAATTGTCAATTGTATTTATGCCAAAATCCATTACAATCAGTCAAGCATTGTAGCTTTTTTAAATAAACTTTCATCGCCTACTTCTAAACATTTTTAAAGAGTTCCACACTTAGGAAAATTTAAAAAGGCATTTAGAAACGTATAAAAAGTTGAACGCGCCTCCTGAATACCGTCCAGGCGCTCTCACCACTAATTCAACCCTTTAGGTTGATTTTTGGAAAAATATATAGCCTATTTAGACCCAGTAATTTTTACAACTTTCATTCTAAATTTCCTCCTAATCGGACGGGTAGATTAGCCGTGAAAGCGTAACTGACAAACAGACAGACATTCCCATTTATAATATACATACATAAGTATGGATTCACATATTTTTTTAGTAACAGGGCTTCGTTTTATATGTGTAAGACCTTCAGCGGTATTTTCCATGACAGATAGCGTATAATTGAGTCATTATGAACCTAACCGAATTTATTAGTGCCTATATTAGTGTATTAAATTGATTTATTGACAGAAAATAAAATGATAATCCTTTTACAATAATATTGTATAATTTTGGTCTAAGTTTAAGTTAAGGGTATTCGCTTACTTTGACTAATATTATAGAATTTATACATTATACATTTCATTTTTTTAAGTTTAATTTACTTGTCAAGCTTATTTATTAATTCTAAACTTTGATATTGCATTTGAAATTGTTATTATTGAAACATTTAATTACTGTACTAGGAATAGTAATCCATACTTATATTATAAATGCGAAAGTCTGTGTGTTTGTCTGTCACGCTTTCACGGCTAATCTACCGGTCCGATTTGGATGAAATTTAGAATGAAAGTAGTAAAAGTGACTGGGTCTAACATAGGCTACTTGGTTTTTCAAAAATCAACCTCTAAAGGGTTGAAATAGGGGATGAAAATTTATATGAAAAATCTAAGCCGCTTGACCAATTGTAATGAATTTTGGCATAAATATAGTTGATAATCTAAGCTTAAACATAGGCTACTTTATTTTTTAAAAATGCGCCCCCGAGGGTTGATATAATGAAATAGATCACGCGGCGAAGCCGCGAGCGGGCCACTAGTTCTTAATATTTCTCCTGCATATCATTGTTTAACCTATTGTAATGATCATTATGAAACCTATATATTCGATAATGACGAGAAACTTGATTGACTGAGCTTATTTGGGCCATTGTATCTATAAATACTTTTATATATTTAATGAATTCTTCCTTTTTTTATACAGAGAGTTGTCCTATGTCACTCTTTTCTTTCTTTTCATTGCAAGCAAGGGACACATGTATACTATCTACACAAAGAGCAATATGGCAATCATGATCTATTACCTAAGTATATATGTTAGTAGAGGTTTACCAAGAGTGGATTTTGTGACAGGGCTGGATTAGGGAGGTCTAAGAGATGCCACAATTTTGTTTGAAAATTCTATACTATAATATATAATATATTTTCGGATGAAGTTGAATCATATGTTACGATATTTATTTTATTATGAATATCTCGGAGTAAGATATGATCGAATGAGCACAACTGAACGTAATAGACGTTTTGTTAAACACGTCGCAGCTCCATGATGACTTAAATATTTAGATAAGAAAATTGTTTTTTTTATATCTTCATATACACATTTCATATTTGAGTTTGAAAGTAATGGGAGAGGTATGAGTACTAATACTTTAGTCATTATATTAAACAATATACAATATACGTAGTGTCAAGACACTCTGTTCTTTATATTTCGCCTGAGTTTGAAAAATTATATGTATGTAGTTTCGGAGTTTAACGCCACGCTTAATCAGAATAGAGAAATTAAATAATTTTTAGAATTCACAAGAGTAGGAATGGAATCGACGACTGCGCTTACAGTGGGATGCTGTCCTACGGTGCCACAACAGCTTTATATGTCTAATTTTTTTTTTTTTAGCCTCACGCTGTATCCCGCACACAACAGGATAGGCAGAGGGAACCTACCGTTAAGACACTCCGTTCGCCACTTTCCGCCAAATTCGGAGGCTTGCGTGTTAAGTGGCGGAACTTAACGCCGCGCTTTACCTCGACACTAGAGCGAAGAAAATGGAAATATAATTTCTACATTTCTTATATACGTCTAATCTAATATCTTTCGATTCCCACTCCTCGAGTGGGAATCGAACCCACAACCAGTCGTTTCAAGTCACACGCTTGTGCCACTGCGCCACGACTGGCCACAAATATGTCTTATTTCATCACACTAAAATTGTTTATGTTTATATTTTAGGCAGTAAAAAGTTAGATCGTAGACTAAAATATGATAAAATGAACAAAGTGTAACGTCTGCGTTGACAATTATCTATGTACTCGTAATGTGAACATCCTGTCAATTGAACTTTATTTCGACTTCGTTCAACTTTAAATTGGTATTTAACTGTTATTTTTTTTGTTTTATACGTCAATAAATTAAGTTTTATTAACATGTTGAATTAATTATTAATTTAGGTAATTGTTAAAATTAAGATGTCTGACATTTTGTGTAAGTGATATAATTATTGGACTTTTAATATTTTTAAATGTTACTTACACACTTAGGAAGTTAAAGAAGACATTTTTAGTATCCATATAAACATTAAAGACTCTACTCAAATATGTGTGGATAAGTGACTCCATTTTTTTTGTTTTTTGGGATCTACATGAGCATCCGATGAAATTTTAATTTTACATTGTAAAACATAAACAAATCAAGTAATCATGTTATTTTAAAAACACATTACATCTCAAAATAATTTTACATATAAAATTTCAATTTTTCTACACTTTAAAATGTTTATAAGATTTATAATTATATTTTATTCATTATCTTAAATATTATTAATTTTATATTTATATCATCAGAATATCATCATATATAAAGAAACGTACCCGTATAAAAAGTAATTAATAATAATTTATTAATTAACAAGTATTACGAACTAGATACAGTCTAGCTTCACACTGTATTCCGCACACAGCAGGGTAGGTAGAACCTAGTGTTTAAACACTCCGTTCCCAACTTTCCGCCAAATCTAGAGGCATTATGCGTTAAGTAGTGAAATCTAACGCTACGCTTTGCCTGGATACCAGAGCGAAGAAAATGGAAATATTAAATATTTCCACTCCTCGAGTGGGAATCGAACCCACAACCAGCCGTTTTACAGTCACACTTTGTGCCTCTGCGCCATGACTGGCCACATACATGCTATAAATCTTTTTTTCTCATGCAACTGTTGCGTCTGTCGGCAAAGACAAAGACTTTAACAAATTACTTCCTTCTCCTTTTTTTGTATTAATCTACTAACGTAATAGGGGCTTTCTTAGATTATAGAGGAAATATTGATAATTTTTATATAAGCATTTGACATTCTCCTTAATGTCATTTGAAGTTAAAAATATGCTGTGTTAACTAGACTCATTTTAATGGCGCCGTAAAAGCGTCGATGATTTTTAATATTTTTTTTTTCGTACATACGATAGTATAAACTTATTTATTAGCTTCACGCTTTTTCTTGCTTAGAGAGGACCTAGTGACATGACACTCCGTCGTCCAATTTCAGCCCGAAATAGGGACGATAATATTCAATTAATATTTTATTCAAAGAAAAATATAAAATAATATTATTAATGATAATAATAATTAAAAATATTTATTTGACATTACATAATCTACATACATCATTACAATTTTTAATCTGTCATTAACACATTTTGACATTACCACAAAAAAAATAAAAAAAAAAATAAAAAAAAATACCACTTACGTCAAACGAAATACATATCAAACGTTTCACAATACACTCTAAGCAAGCACTACACTAGAAATACAAAAACACAATCAAAAACAGTATCAATGTACCAGGAGAACAGGAGCGCGGCGGAGATGCGACATGTGTCCCGAAATGCGGCCGGGAGTCAACTGGGAGATAAATGCTAGAAAAATAGGAGCGGATCGGCACGACGCCTTCTTAGAAACGGGGGTGGAATGAAAAAAAAGGAATCGTAGCAAAAAATACTAACCTGCTGCGCTAAATGGAATTTATTTTACGTTTTAAATATGTTTAGACGTTTATTAAAGCAAGGGATGTGTTTTTGGATGTGTGTTTATGTGTGATTTATTATTTTTGTTTAACTTTAAGCTTTTTTACGTGTAGTAGAATAGTCAGAGAGATTCTAGTGTGTAGTGTCTATACACTCCGTTTGCCAGTTTCCGCCGAATCGAGATAATGCATGTTTAGTTTTGGAACTCATCGCTTTTATACCATACCGAGAAATTATGATCATTTAATTGTAATAATTTCTCCGAGTAGAAATCTAATCCACAACTAATCGCATTTGCAGTTAAACGCAGTCCCACTGTGCCACTATGGCCTTTTAATTAAAAGTTTTTCTAGTATTTTCTATTATAGATTTGTCATTTGGCTGTATGGTACAGTTTTTCGGTATACCTACTTATTACGAAAAACGAAGATATGTTTATATAAAAAAATCAAACCAATAAATAGCTAATGTTAGCCATAATATAATTTTAATGCCTTTTACCATAGTATAAATTTATGCTTTGCAGAATATATGTATACAAATTCAATTTAATATAGTATAAAAAAAATATAATATAACACTTATTGATCATTCATAGCTTCTGTTTTATGTTTTTTCTTGCAAAGTGGGATAGTAAGACATAACCTCATGTCAAGACAGTTAAGTTACGGGAACTCAATGTCTAATTTAATCTTAGCGGCCTTAGGTAGAGGCGTCAATGGGGAGAACTGCAAATAATCATATTATGCTCATTCCAACGAGTGGAAATCAAATATGCATGCAATCGTCATCAGTTAGACGCTAGCGTTCCAATTACTTCAGAGTCACAATTAAATAAATTATTAAAAAATGGGGCCAGTTGTGGAGCAGCGGCACAAATATGTGACTGTAAACGACTGGTTGTGGGTTCGATTCCCACTTGAGGAGAGGAAATATTTTATATTTCTATTTTCTTCGCTCTGGTGTCAAGACAAAGTTAAGTCCCGTCACTTAACACGCAATGCTTTTGAATTCGGCGGAAACTGGGGAACGGAGTGTCTTAACTCTAGGTTCCCTCTGCTTACCCTGCTATGTGCCGAGTACAGCGTGAAGCAAAAAAAAAAATGAAAACAATTTTTAAACTAAAATAAATTTATGAATCCTTTTCTCAATTTCATTTCTAGCATAGTTTTAAACTTATTTACAAGTTCTTGAACTTTAATCTCCTATGCAGTCAACATAGTCGTAAAGTGAATCCTAGTAACTTGTAGCGTCGACGTAAATAACTTGCGCCAACTATTTAAATCGGTCTTTAGTTATATTAAAAATGTTTGTTTGTTAGCTATTTAAGTATGCAGCTTCACGCTTTGGGCAAAAATCTAGTTAGTCTGAATTTGAGAGCTTTACGGTTTCGATAAGAACTTAGTGTTGAACCAAGACACTCAGTTTCGTTTTTTTTTATAAAAAGGACAAGGCAAGCGAGCTTTCAGGTCACTCGATGTCAGGTGAACACCGTCGCTCACGGCCCCGTGCAACGCCAGAGGAGCTACAGGGTCGTTGCCGGCCTTTGAGGTGGAGGTAAGCGTGCCTTTTAAAGGTACCCATGTCGTATCGACCTGGAAACACTGCCGCTGGTAAGCCATTCCACAGTTGTGTGGTGTGTGGAAGAAACTGACGACGAAACCGCACAGTACTAAAGTGCCAGAAATCCAGGTGGTGAGGATGATATTTTTCAATCTGGCACGTACTGTGCGGTTGGAAAATTTAGCGGTAGGTATCAGGTCAAACAGTTCTTCACTTTGCACTCAAATTCGAAACGTTGCGCATCGGATATCAAGGCAACGCTTTATCTTGTTAAGAAAGGAGAGAGCACCAGAGCCGAAATAAAAATAGCAAGCCAAATGAAAATAATATAATAAATAAATATATTTTTCCTATTGAGAGTTGTATTTAAAACCATTACATATACAGTCGGACACTCACACTGCGCCACGTCGACTGCGTGT
The DNA here is from genome assembly GCA_019049465.1 of Dryas iulia moderata. Lineage (NCBI taxonomy): Eukaryota > Metazoa > Arthropoda > Insecta > Lepidoptera > Nymphalidae > Dryas > Dryas iulia. The sequence goes on along the minus strand of CM032424.1, from coordinate 14,974,397 downwards.
GTATACACGTCACTGATAAAGTCTATAACTATGTCACTGATAAAGTTTATAACTGCGGAAAATGTTAAAATTTCCCGTATTATAATACTTATATGGCTTATTCATCTCGAACTTATAAGCTTTACTTAGTGTATAAGTTTGAACTTATGTTTTGCCTCTAAGAGACTGTTCGGACTTTTATCATAATTATGTAGAATTGCATACACAATAGATTCTACTACCCAGTAATAAAAAACGTTATATCAAGACATTGCTCGTTAAGTAGTGGAACTCAACGCGGCATTTTGTCTTGTTCACCAGGACCTTTGTTCTGAAAGTTCTCAAGTGAAAATAGTTATTTAAATTATTTAAATTATTGATATTTCCACCCTCAGATGGGAATATCTATCACCCATAACTATCTCGCCTAGCTTAAGCCACTCTAGATGCAATTTATCAAATTCGAGCGGAAAAATTAGAATGGTCTAATATGTTATAGGAAAACCCTAAGTTATTATTACCCTATTAGTCTAAATTATTATTACTAGTGCGGCGTTAAGTTCCGCCACTTAGCACGCAATGCCTCCGAATTCGGCGGAAAGTGGGGAACGGAGTATCTTAATACTAGGTTCCCTCTGCCTACCCTGCTGTGTTCGGGATACAGCGTGAAGCTAAAAAAAAAATATTATTAGTATATTAGCAGATAAGCTATATTAAATTTTATAGCAAAACGTCGCTTAAAGTTTGATTTCAACACACATTTATATTTTTCTTCCATTTTGTACCAAGTATTTTAGCCAATTTTAGCCAAGCATGTGTAAATATTTTATTTATATCAAAGTTTTATTAAAATAAATGTGTTGACGTCCGTCACTCAACATGAGAACGAAGAAAATATCTCTCTCAATATTCTATAGCCAGTAATATAGTGGCCAGTCGTGGTGCAGTGGCACAAGCGTGTGACTGAAAACGACTGGTTGTGGGTTCGATTCCCACTCGAGGAGTATTTAGGAATATTTGATATTTTCAATTTTCGAGGCAAAGCGCGGCGTTAAGTTAGCACGCAATGCCTCTGAATTCGGGGGAAAGTGGGGAACGGAGTGTGTTAACACTAGGTTTCCTCTGCCTACCCTGTTGTGTGCGGGATACACCGTGAAGCTAAATAATCGATATTTCACAAACACTGTCTGTCGCCTTAAAAGTAATAAAAACATAACATCAAAACAAGCTAGCTAGCTAACCATAAAAATATGTAAACATAAAAGCACGATATGTACTAGGAGACCAGGGCTTATGTGGAGATTTTTCACGAAAAAACATTTAAAATTCAACTCTATTTCTATAGGAAAAAGGTTTTTTTTTGTTTGTTAAAATAATCTTTGTTTAAGGGGTGCTATTCAATAAAGCGGCGACGTGATGGCGGTACCAATATGAGTGTTTGCAACTGCAACCGTTTTATAACGTATTGTAATGAAATTCATATAGCTTTTAATAATATTGCTTTTTACTAGCTAGCTAGTAGTGGTTTTAAGTGGAATAGTTGTATGCTTTTGTTTATTAGTTTTGGGTTCAAATTTAATAATAATAATATTAAAAATTGTAAAAAAGGCTTTATCGTATAGAAATGTAGGGGGAACTTAGTATACACCCCTTTTCAACTTTGTGCGTAGCAAAACAGACAAATTAAAATAATTTAATAATATTTCATAAGTGGGAATCGATCCCTCAACCAGTTGTGTTTATCGATGTCTTTTTATTTTGACAGTGTTACGATTGCTTGTTTAAAAAAAAAAGGAATAAACAGGAACATGTTTCACACTTTCAGCTTCACTTCTTCTGGTATAGAATGGTAATAAGGGAGAACCTAGTGTCAAAACTCTCCGCCCTCCATTTTCCACCATTTTCTTAAATATATTTCCCAAAGTTAAAATAGAACCCACGACCATCTCGTATTGACTGCATTCCGATGGCCTTAACCATTTAATATTTATGATTTTGCTAAAAATTAAAATACAACCATACAGCAACACTTTACAACTTTGTCAGTCAATTACTTAATAAATTTGTAAATTTTTCTTCGCAACGGAAATTTATATTGACTGTGATTTCATTTCTAGTAACATTTAATATTATTTAAAGCAAATTTTACTTACAACTTTATCTTAGACTTATATGAAATAAACAATAAAATTTATACGAAAAATTAATATAGCAAACCCGGAAGAAGCCAGCAACGTTAGTTACAACCAATATACTTAATGCGGAAGTGACTCCTGTCTGTCTGGTTCACGTTTACGACTGTCATTAAACCGATTTCAGCTCGGCGTGGAGAAAGTTTCAGTAATAGAGATAAGCTTACAGCCGCACTCAGAAATGTCGATTAGCGTTTATCGGATATTAAATCGATGCTAATCATTATAAATTTATCGAATTAAAGGCAGTTAAATTTTATTTTTTATCTGTGTGTGCAATTATAACACTTATGTATTTAAGTGCATATTTATAATTGCCCCCTAATTCTCTTTTTTGAGTCTCAAGAAAAGATATTTGTATATTTTTTTAAATAATAATCTCAATAAATGTTTAAGTGGGGGAACAGAGTGTCTTACTAGGTTCCCTCTGTCTATCCTGCAGTATGCGGGATACAGCGTGAAGCAGAATAAATAAATGTTTATATATATTTTTTATTGTAATTGTACTTAATAAAAGAAAACGTAACACTAATTTTGTTTATTCCTTGTTTAGGGAAATAGGACAACGTGTGATTCTTCACTATACTTAGTATCTCTCTACCTCCTTTGCAAAGTAAAGATATTGAGTAGAATCATATCCTTCATTTTACAAGCTTTTGTTTAACTTGCAATATTTATTTTTGTTTGTTCCGGTGGAATCTTGCAACTCAATATTTAAAGCATAAATATAATATTTAAAGCATATAATATGGACCATTTTAGACGATGATGTATAGTTAATTATGTAATGATATTGTAAACCCAATATGGCGGAACATTTAAAATGGTGGACTGGTTATTATAAATGCACTCGAACAGAATGTATATCAATTGGAAAATATTGGTGAGACTAATTCAAAAAAAGCTTGTATTTGTACAAGGCTTTTTTATTTAATTTATTTGTATGAATTTTAATTTTCTTAATGTTCTTAACTAAGTTGATCACATAGTCATTCGTTACTTTACGCTTATGAAAAAAATGTTTTGACTGAACGTTTACTACGTTACGCTCATTTTTTTTAAATGTCATAACGCTGACGTTTTACCTATCCAATATTATCCAACCATCCCCACATAACTCCCTCCTCCCTTCTTCATCCCCAAGGTTAGCAACGCATCCACAATAAAAATCTTCAAAAAAATCCTCCTCTAGTGTTGTGGATGTCTATGGGCGAAGGTAATCACTTACCATCAGGTGGTCCATCTGCTCGTTTGCCTCCTTTACTCAATAAAAAAACCACTGTGTTACAAAAATCACTCCACCACTGCGCCATAACGGTCTAAAATCAAATGTAATTTATCAATAATGAAATGAAATATGGAACTAGCAATGGGTGGTCTCCGTACTATAAAATAATTATCATATAAGTAGACAAATTGACTCAATAGGTTATTGTAGTAACTCAATCTCCACCCGCATAGGGTACGAGAAATTTTATTGAATCCTTCAATTTTGTTGCTATAGCACAATAGTTAGTGATGGAGGTATGTGGGTTCTTTTTTTTATAGTATAATTAATGCACAAGAGTACATAGTCCAATAAAAAATATTGGCTTTTTCTTGAATTATTTCTTGAAGTACTAAAGCTAGAGTCATAAAAATGAGGATTTGTAGGTCTTAGTAGACACTATACTCTATAAAGCGAATATAGCGACGCGAATACAGCGATGATAATATACCTACGTATATGTACCCTGGAATCGTCCTGTTTTATGTAGATTTGATGATTATTATTTTAGGTATTTTGCTCTATAAGAAAGAAGGTGTAGATTATGACAAGCACTGCCAATTATTTAACGGTAAGAAGTTGTTTTTTTTTATTTTTCATAATGTATACACAGGACAGGCTATGTATGTTATCTCTCTCTTTTTTAGCTTCACGCTGTATCGAGCACACGGCAGGATGGAGGAACTTAATGTTAAGACACTGCATTCCCCACTTTCCGTTGAATTCAGGGGGATTGCGTATTAAGTGGCGGAATTTAACGCCGCTAGACTTTGTTTTTCGCTATTCATCTGATTCTGAGCGGGAAAAACCAAGGAAGCAGTTTCACGCTTTTTTTCGCATAGCAGGTTAGTCAAAAAGACCTAGTGTCAAAACACTTCGTCCTCCACTTACCGTCTGAATTCAAGACATTGGATGTTGAGTGGCGGAACTAAACGCCACCTTTTGTCTTAGGTAAGCTATTAAAAGAAAGAATATTTAAATATAATCATTCCCCCAGTGGGAATCGAACCCATAACCATCGCTTTACGGCTTAGCATCGCGGCCCTCCATGGGTCTCATAGCGCCACGAGGATCTAAAGAGGGGGAAAAATAACGATATTAACGTTGTTTTTTTGCAACTTCGCAAGTGGATCGCTATGTTAAATTAATTTATAGACCGTGTACGAAATTCCATTGAAATATAAACGGTTTTTCGTGAATATGTAATAAACATTCAAACATATATTCTTCTTTATAATTTATTTCCAGGTCATTTTTTAATGTTTTTATAGCTTCACGCTGTATTCCGCACATAATAGAGTGGGTAGAGGTAACATAATATTAAGACACTCCGTTACCTACTGTCCGCTAAGTTGTGGAGGCGGCATTGTGTGTTGAGTGGCGTAACTCAACGCCGTACTTTGCCTGGAAACCAGAGCGAAGAAAATGATATATTAAATATCAGTTGCGTTTACAGTCACACTTTGTGTGCCTGCGCCACGACTGGCCTTAACACTGGCTGGCTGACCGGCTTCAGTATTTTTAGGAGGAATATATTTTTTATTTGGGTCCATACTATATACTCAGAATGTTTATGAATATCCATACTCCCTGAGAAACAACTCCTTAGCATTACATTTCCGTTATCATGTTGCTGAAATAGGAATTCAGCTTGGGACTTGCAATCTTAATGTATGTTTAATAGGCCCTATAAAATGTGTATTTTATACATAACTAAATCAAAAACAAATCTACTATTACAATCTTCTTCCTAATACGTAGGATATATTGCTGTAAAGTTTCACCTAGATTCGTTCAGTACTTTTTATTAATAACATTTATTACATAAAGATTTTCTAAATGTTGAACATAAAATGAAATAAATAAATTCAAAATCAAAATGTTTATTGTTATCACAAAGTGAATAATACAAAAGTGTCATATTATATCGATATTTACAAAAAAATATTATATTAGCAATATACATAGGTTATTATTATGCGTAAGAATACAACCCTGATATAAGAATTATGTGTTAAAGAAGGCCTATGTTAGTATGTTTTTATATTTGCAAAAGTTATATAAAATAAATTCTTAAAAAAATGAATACTTTTTTTTTAAATTATCAATTATTTAGTCACTCATACAAAAAATAAGAAATTGCCAAAAATATTTATAAAAACATAGATTTAAACAATTTTAATAGTCATGATACAACTACAACGTCCTACTAACTTGTAGGAAGTGAAGTAGAACAGTTATATAATGTATAGTAAATATATAAGTTGATTATTTTTAATATATTTTACTGAGAATAATCATCATTAAAATATTAAAATAAAATAATTAAATATAAAAAACACTGTGAATATTTTATATGTTACTTTTGTGTCCCATACATGTACTATGAGTCACTATAATAATTTCAAATATGTAGTATGTTTTAATTTTTAACACTTAAGTATCATTGTAAATATATATTTTTATATATTTATGTACATATATTTCAACTAAGTTAAATTCATCTTCGGAGTCCGACAACCGTTGTAGTAATGATGGTAGAAATCAAAATAGTGAAGAAGCTTCCGAAACCGAAGCTTTTGTTCGCCGCGTTGTAGAAACCGCCGTACACTTGAAGACCAGCCGTTTCAATACTGAAAAATAAATAAAAATGCTTATTATCCAGGGCTTTTTATAATTTACTTTTGAATATTGAAAGAATAATGAATTTAAAGGTTATATATTTTTTAATTTCTCAGGCGTTTCTCATATTATCAAGAATGAGCAGTGACAAGAATTAGGAAATAGTATAGGTCATCATGTCCAATTAGGATAAGTTTGACTGTAAACGCAACAAGCTGTGAGTTCGATATCCATGCTCTGATGTCGAGACAAAGCGCGGCGTTGAGTTCCGCCACTTTTTACGCAGTGCCTCTAGAATTTGGCGGAAAATGGGAAAAGTAGTGTCTTAACACTAAGTTGCTCTGTCTACACTGATGTATGTGGGATACAGCATAGTCACACTTTGTGCCTGGTCTCTTTATATTAATTGTAAGTGGAATTTCGAAATTTTTGTAAATATATCATTATAAAAAACATTTTATTATACCAACAATATTTAAGGGGTCGTGGCGCAGTAGAACAAACGTGTGACTGTAAACGACTGGTAGTGGGATCGGTTCCCAATCGAGGAGTGGAAATATTTAATAATTCCATTTTCGTCGCTATGGTGTCGAAGCAAAGCGCGGCGCTAAGTTCCGCCACTTAACACGCAATGCTTCCAAATTCGGCGGAAAGTAGGGAACGCAGTGTCTTAACACTAGGTTCCCTCTGCCAACACTGTTACATGCGGGGTACAGCGTGAAGCAAAAAAAAAATAACAATAATTACCTAAATTTACAATAATCGCCGTCATAGCTCCATCCCAAATACTCTCCTGTCCTCAGATTCTCGCTACGGAGCCATTCTTCTAACGGTCTGAAGTAGTCACGGAGAGCTTCTCCATTTAGTCTGGACTCGCCAATGGTTTCTTGCAATAGCTGAGTCCAGGGTAAGGAGGAACCACGTGACATGAGACGCCTGAAAAAAACATTAATTAAATATATTAGGAATATATACTAATATGATTTCATTGTTACACAGTGGGACAGCATTTGGCTGTAAATGTATTTGGTTACGGGTTTGATTCCTAAACCAAATTATTATATACTTTTAACATTTTTAAAGTGTAATTCCACACTAAGGAAAATTGAAAAAGATATTTAGAAAACGTATACAAATTTGAACGCAGCGAGATTCGAACCCGCTCATGGCTTAATGGCCTGCTGCGTTAAATTTTAAACGTTTTCTAAATGTCTGTTTCAAATTATTACATTTAAAATAATTTCTTCTCTCTGTTTTAGTACTTGAGATAAATATGAAAGTTCCAGTTTCACGCTTTTTCCAGCATAGCACTGTAGTCAAAGAGGACTTGGTGTAAAGATGCTTTGTTGTGAAAAATTCAAGACATTGCATTTTCAGTACAGGATTCTAATTCTAATAAGAATAATGGCCAGTCGTGGCCCAGTGGCACAAGAGTGTGACTGTAAACGACTGGTTGTGGGTTCGATTAACACTCGAGGAGTGGAAATTATATTTCCATTTTCTTCGCTCTGGTGTCGAGGTAAAGTGCGGCGTTAAGTTCCGCCACTTAACACGCAAGCCTCCGAATTCGGCGGAAAGTGGGGAACAGAGTGTCTTAACACTAGGTTCCCTCTGCCTACCCTGCTGTGTGCGGGATATAGCGTGAAGCTATTTATTTATTTTTTATTTATTCTAATTCTAACGCCGCGATTGGCCAGAGCTTTTGTTTTGTTTTTATTTTAGCTTCACGCTGTACCCCGCACACAGCAGAGTAGGCAGAGAGAACCTAGTATTAAGACACTCCGTTCCCCACTTTCCGCCGAATTCGGAGGCATTGCGTGTTAAGTGGCGAAACTTAACGCCGCGCTTTACCTCGACACCAGAGCGAAGAAAATGGAAATATTAAATATTGGAAATCCTCGAGTGGGAATCGAATCCACAACCAGTCGTTTACATGCACACGCTTGTGCCACTGGGCCACGACTGGTCCCTTTTTTACAATAATCTAAAATTTAGTGAATGAGAATCCCCCACATGAGAATTGAACCCTGTACTATTTGTGTTTATGAAAGGCTGTCCTTACGCTAAAGTGGCCTAACATATCATTATAACGTATAATTACGTGAAAATTACTTCACAAAAATAATATCCAGTCGTTAATCATAAAAAGAAATCGCTATATATTAAATGAACATGTATCCTTTATTGATGCGTAAAGTTAATAATTATAACTTCATGCTCGCCTTCAGTTTTATAACAATAATAACTATTTATTGTTTATTCTATGTATTAATTTTTATGTTTTATTTGGTAGCGTGTAAAATCTTAATTTTGGGTATAATAAAATTATAAGAGAGTTTTTGACGATGGTAGTGGGTTTGATGTCCATTTGGTGGAATTATTTTTCTGTACCAGACATGAATTCGTTAAGGTGCCAGTCGTGGCGCAGTAGCACAAAGTGTGATTGTAAAGCGACTGGTTGTGTGTTCTATTCCCACTCGAGGAGTAATATTTAATATTTCCATTTCCTTCGCTCCGGTGTCGAGGCAAAGCGCAGCGTTAAGTTCTGCCACTTACGTGCTACACGCAATGCCTCCGAATTCGGCGGAAACTGAGGAACGGAGTGTCTTAACACTAGGTTCCCTCTGCCTACCCTGCTTTGTGCGGGATACAGCGTGAAGCTAAAAAAATATTTTAGTTGACAAATAAAAACTGAAAAGTTGTATTGTTAAATAATATTTTTTTTTATAAATTCACTTTTATATAATTTATATACTTTTTCACGTGATATTGTTTGATTTGCTTGTATTTTTTTTTTGATTGAGTCAATTCACGTTAAAAATAAAATAAATACGAATACTCATTAGTAATAAACGAACTTCTATATCCAAATAAACTATTCACGCCTGGTAGGAAATGTATTATTTTCGTTTTTCTGCTATCCATACTTATTATAAATGCGAAAGCCTGCCTGTTTGTCTGTCACGCTTTTACAGCTAATCGGTCCGATTTGGATGAAATTTAGAATGAAAGTAATAAAAAATCCAAGATCAAATTTAGGCTACGTATTTTTTCAAAAATCCTCCACTAAAGAGTTGAAATCGGGGATGAAAGTTTATATCAATCAGTGATGAAAAATCTAAACCGCTTGACCGACTATAATGAATTTTGGCAAAAATATAGTTGATACTCTAAGGTTAAACATAGGCTACTTTATTTTACAAAAATCCACAGCCGAGGGTTGCAATATAACGAAACAGTTATGTAGTTCACGCGGCGAAACCGGGAGTGGCCCACTAGTGATGACATAAAAGCTCGGAGCTAAATTCCGCCTCTCCACACGCAATGTCTCCATTTCAGGCAGAAAGAAGAGAACATAGTGTTTTGACACTAAGTTCTCTCTTACTGTTGTGCGGGAAAAATCGTGAACCTTATTAATTTTTTTTCAGCTTCACGCTGTATCCCGCACACAGCAGGGTAGGTAGATTGAACCTAGTATTAAGACGCTCCGTTCCCAACTTATTACTTATATACTACGCACATAATTACTCATATTAAGTTAAAAATCATAAAACCAACTGTAATCAATATACTAATTAATTAATAACTCTATTATGCTTAATTAAACTGATTAATATATGATTTCCAATAATCTTGGTATCCAGGGCGATGTAATTAAGCATTTGAACAAAGAATATGGAATGGATCGTCAACATTTATTTATATAGTATTTTTTTTTTGCTTCACGCTTTATCCCGCAAACAGCAGGGTAGGCAGAGGGTTAAGAGTGTTAAGACACTCCGTTCCCCGCTTTCCGCCGAACTCGGAGGCTTGTGTGTTAAGTGGCGGAACTTAACGCCGCGCTTTACCTCGACACCAGAGCGAAAAAATGGAAATATAATTTTCACTCCTCGAGTGGGAATCGAACCCACAACCAGTCGTTTACAGTCACACGCTTGTGCCACTGGGCCACGACTGGCCCAGTAAGTAATGTAATGATGTATACACTATAGTAATGATTTGTATTAGAAATTCATTGTTTACTTTTAATTTTGCTTTAGGGACGGATTGAAAGGGTTGTTTTAAGAAAATTTGTTTATTGAAGAAATGAGATTAAAATTTAATTATTTTAAATTGTTAAATATATTTAAAATAATGTTAAAGAAAAAGCCAAATTAAGTATCAAAAATTTTGTAGTTCTATATATTATCACGCTAGTTAATAAAATGGGAAGAAGAAATATTTTTATAACACTCCACTCTCTGCTTTTTGCTTGAATTACGAGTGAGACGTTGTATATTGAGTAGCAAAATTCAAAATATAATAATTTCATTTAGTACTCGACCTCACAACCATCGCGCTTATAGACGACGACCCTCATATACCTTCACTCAGGGAAATAATTAAGTATTAAGATATCATTTCACGATTCTGGTAAGGTAAAGTAGAGCATTAAGTTCGGCAATTCGAAGTGGAGAACGGAGTGTCTAAGCACTAAGTTCCCTCTGTCTACTTTACTATGCGCGGAAAAGCGTGAAGCTGGAAACAACATTAATTAATTTGTACGTTTTTTGAGTAAAAGTATTGTTTATACTTTTAAACATTTTAAAGTGTTATCCCACACTTAGGAAAACTGAAAAAGACATTTAAAAAACGTATAAAATTTTGAACGCAGCGGGATTCGAACCCGCGCTTCATGAATACCGCTCAGGCGCTCTTACTGCTGAGTAAAAAAAAATAATACGTTTTCTAAATATCAAAAGTATTGTTCTTTACACCTGCCATTATGCCTTGACCCACCAAGCATGAAATAATAAATAGCTTTGCAGTGAAATAAATAAAGTTATTCTTTTGTTTACATTTTTAACGCCGCTTCAACTTGGTATATTGCACCATTTTCTAACATTTTTTAAACTAAAATTTCTAACTTTTAGTCATGTACTACTTATACGATGATTATTTTAATATAAATGTTGATTATTGATGATTATTTTGACATGAATCATAACTAGAACAGAGACAAATAAATCAATATATAATATACTACTTTTAAACATTTTTAAAGTTTATTTATTCCACAGTTAGGAAAATTGAAAAAGACATTTATTTAAAAAAAAAAAGTTTTTACACGCTTTCTTTAAATGTCTTTTTCAATTTTCTTAAGTGTGGAATAACACTTTAAAAATGTTTAAAAGTATTTAATAAATAGCATTCTCGCTTGTCAAACGATTGTTCGTAGAATAATCTTTGGGTAGCAGAAATTTGTAAAAATCTCTCTACAGAGATGCTAACAACATAAATAAGTTGTAATAAAAAGCGTATAAGAATTTCGACGCAGCGGACAGTAGAACGCATGGCTCAGTGGTGAGAGCGCCCGAACGGTATTCAGGAGGCGCGGGTTCGAATCCCGCATCGTTCAAATTATTATACGTTTTCTTTAAATGTCTTTTTCAATTTTACTATTCCTTATTATTGATTTAATAATTTTAATAAATTATTTGTCTACGTTCCGCGAAACCTTTATTTTTGCTTCACGCTATTTTCAGTGTAACCGGCGTGTCAAATAAATCTCGGTGTCAAGACACTACTTTCAACTTCCAAAAAAAATGTTTAAAACAGATAGGTTTAATAAATTCTTTTTTATCTCTTTATTATGAGATTAATTAAATATTATATAATTAATAGTATTTACTAATTTGCTAGAAACATGATTTCAATTATTACTTTAAAGCTTACATTTCTTCCTACATAGGGTAGTCAGAGAGAACTTAGGGTTAACATACTCCGTTCTTAGCTTTCCGCTCAAAATAGCAGGCTGAGAGGCGGAACATAACGCCGCGCTATGTCTTCTTATATATTATATATTACATTGAAACATCAATATATATAAAAATATTCTAAACAATGAAAACAAATTAAATTGTTCTAGAATCCTGTACGCAAAGTGAACTGAATGTAGGGCATTAGTAAACTTTATTACATAACGTGACTGCTATAGTTAGTTACTATACAACATGTAGAACAGTGTCGATTAAACGAGAAAGTAGACTGATCAAGGAAGAAGTAAAGTTTGCAATCAATTTGCATAATGCGTATCGATCGATGGTATTGTCTTACAGTAGTTATTTATGCAATATTGAAACTGTTACTAAATATATGTACTTGGAACCGCCTCTTTGCTCTGCATGGCGGGAAGAGCTGAGCGAAGTACATATTTAATGTTATTATATGTTAAAAATATTTGAAAAGCAAGCACTTAACACTAACATAACACTTAGCGTTTCACAGCCTAAGTCTATGGGCACTTTTTGACCATTTAATTAGCATTTATTCAAAAACTGTAATTACAATTGTCGAGGTAAAGCGCGGCGTTAAGTTCCGCCACTTGACACGCAATGCCTCCAAATTCGGCGGAAAGTGGGGAGCGGAGTGTCTTAACACTAGGTTCCCTCGCCTACCTTGCTGTGTGCGGGATATAGCGCGGCATTGAGTTCCACCACTCACCCATTAAGTTCTCTCTAACTACCCTGCAGTGCGGGAAAAAGCATGAAGCTGTAAAGATTATGGCTGTATAGTTAACAATAAAAGTTACATCTTTCATAATAAAACTTGTTATATACATATTACATAAATAATAAATATAAAACAAAAACTTTACGCCTAACTTCCTTCAGTCTGAACAAGTTAAATTATATAATTTTGTAATACATAGTATGAAAAATGTGTATGATGCATTAAGTAACCTAATTAAATGACCCATCGATCCGTAATGGAAATCCATTATAAATGTCCGTACGTAATTTTATCATAAATCATATGAACAATTAGAATCAAGTATGTTACTGTTGCAACATATCAGTTACTTAAAGAATGTTTGTTTATTATAGACAAAAATATTCATAATATTTAGCTCTATGCCAGTGATGAGATCGAGTCAGATGTGGCCCGTCGTGGCGCAGTGGCACAAAGTGTGACTGTAAAGCGACTGGTTGTGGGGTCGATTCCCACTCGAGGAGTGGAAGTATTTAATATTTAGATTTTCTTCGCTCTGGTGTCGAGGTAAAGCGCGGTGTTAAGTTCCGCCACTTAACACGCAATGCCTCCGAATTCGGCGGAAAGCGGGGAAAGGAGTGTCTTATCGCTAGGTTCCCTGTGTCTACCCTGCTGTGTGCGGGATACAGCGTGAAGCTAAAAAACAGGAAAATAACCGAAGCAAGAAATAAGGACATTTCTAGTGACACAGTTGATAAAATAAGGAAGAGATTAAATTAGAAAAAGGAAGAGACCCTGCTGTGTGCGAGATACAGCGTGAAGCCAAAAAAAATTAACGATCAGAACAGCGTCTGACTGAATACACAACTATAACATAATAATTAACATAAGAAAGAATATTTAAACTGAGTTGTTTTAACAAATAGTTTTATTGTAGGTTACACCAGATGGTTGTACCCTGGAAGAAGCATTTACACTTCAGTCAACATTTAAAATCAACATTTAAAAATACAGTGTTAAGTTCCGCAACTACGAGTATACTCTATTACAAATTTAAAAAAAAAACCTATATGAAAAAATGCTTATGACATGGAACCCAAAAACCAAATAATATTAAATATTATCGCATCGTTACTTCATTTCTATTCAAAATAAGTTACGTTTTGTTATAAATATCTTAAAGCACTATTACCGTTGTTCTATTTCAAACGTTATGCAATAATCCCGATAAAGCGGAGTAGTTACTAGACTGTTGAATAATTTCACCATATTTAACGGTTAAGGATCTAACTAAGACATAAAGGAAAATAGTCCGACGAAATAAGGATATTTCTTGTAGAGTAGATTTGCACATAATATTAAATATTGCATGTATATATATGTATACCTATTATATGCATACAGCCCATACTTATATTATAAATGCGAAAGTTTGTCTGTTCGCCTATCACGTTTTCACGGCTAATCTACCGGTCCGATTTGGATGACATTTAAAATGAAAATAGTAAATAATCCAGGGTCAAACATAGGCTACTTATTTTTCACCAAAAATCACCTCTAAAGGGTTGAAAAAGAGGATCAAAGTTGATATGAAAAAACTAAACAGCTTGACCGATTCTAATGAATTTTGGAGTATATATAGTTGATAATCCAAGGTTAAACATGCTGCTTTATTTTTCAAAAATCCACTCCTGAGGGTTGCAATATAATGAAACAGTTGTGTAGTTCACGCGGCGAGGCCGCAAGCAGGCCTTTCGTCGTAAATAATGGACACAATAACTTTTTTATAAAAAAATACTGCAAAATCATGTAGTGGTTCAGAATCCGATATTAAACACGATAGAGTGTGAGTTCGATTTACACTTGGGGAACAAAAATGATACTTTCAATATTTTCATTATTCCGCTCTATTTCTAATATTTGTCTCACGAAACGTATGAAAGTATCAAAGCGCGGCGTTAAATTCCGTAACGTAATGTCTTTATTTCAGGTGGAAAGTCGCGAGCGGAGTGTCATGATAAAGTGAAGTTCAAATAGTTTTATTCAAAATAAGAAAATACAGGCTTCATATTTCGAACGTCAAATCGTTAATATTGTAAATAAATTTTTATTATATTTCTTTTGTTTGTCATAAATGGTTAAAAATATTTACTCATTTACAGTGCATTATGGAATAGGCACAGACAAAGCTAGTAATTAATTATACCCTACAATACAAAATTGTTTTTTTATAAGTATCTAAAATAAATATTGCTTACATGAATCAACTTACTCCAGGTTTTATTAATAATATTAAATATTTATCCCAGGTCGTGGATTCGATTCCCGGGAATAAGCAATTACTAACCAGCAGAAAGCTTTAATTAAAATTAACAGCAGAAAATAAAGAGGTTTATTTTTAAATATCTTCAAGCATGACGTCGTCGTATGTAAACACTGTACTGCATTGTAAATACTTTGGTAGTGGGTTCGATTCCCCCTCAGGAGATTAATTACAATTAACATTTCTTTTCTTCACTCTGGTATCAAAGACAAAGCGCGGCATTAAGTTCCGCCACTTAACACGCAATGCGTCCGAATTCGGCGGAAAGTGGGGAGCGAAGTGTCTTAACACTAGGTTCCCTCTGCCTACCCTGCTGTGTGCGGGATACAACGTAAAGCCATTCACCACGCAATGCGTCCGAATTCGGCGGAAAGTGGGGAGCGGAGTGTCTTAACACTAAGTTCCCTCTGCCTACCCTGCTGTGTGCGGGATAAGCGTGAAGCTGCGTTATCTTCAAACATAATATAAAAACCAAACAAGTCATATAGTTAATTTAGTCCGTATTAAACTCACGCACGCAATATACGTTAATTAAACTGACCTAATTTTTCGATGGAAAGAATCTTTTATATATGGACTTCCTGTATACTTTCTTTATGCGTTCCATTCGACGTATACATATTTGCTGCATTATTCTTAGAAGTAAATATAAAGAAGATGTAATAGGGCAATATATGGGATAACAATTTAAAACTTCAAATTGATTCGTTTTAAAAGTGACTTGACTGAAAGCGACTGATTGTGGGTTTGATTCCTACTCGAGGAGTGGAAATATTTCATATTTCAATTTTCTTCGCTCTGGTATCGAGGCAAAGCGCGGCGTTAAGTCCCGTCACTTAACACGCAATGCCTCCGAAATCGGCGGAAAGTGGGGAACGGGGTGTGCTAATACTAGGTTCCCTACCCTTCTGTGTGCGGGATACAGCATGAAGCTCAAAAAAAATGTTTTTTTAATAAATAAAGTCAATGGCATAATTAATCTAATTATATCATATTTATATAATTTGCATCTCCACTTATTCTTTTGAGAAACTATTTCACTTTTTCAGAGAATTGCTTGTTTAAAACAAAAAAAAGGAGCTTGACACCTTTCCCTCCATAGTAAGGTAGGTCGTGGTCTAGTATCGAGACATTATGCATTAAGAGGCGGAACTCAACGCCGCGTGTTTACCAGAGCGGAGAAATGAAAAACAGATGCCGATATAAGACAGCTATGGCACGTATATCGTAGTTATATTTGTTTAAGCATGTCATCCAGCAGTTTTACAATATTATATATCCAGAAAACACAAACATTGTCGGCTTAAGTAATATTATAGAAATCAGATATTATGAATGAGTAATTAGCTAGTTACCATCAGACAATGCAAACATTGTTTCTTAAATACGTTAATCAAGTCATCCAAAAATATATATTATTACTAGCGCCCCGCTCGCGGCTTCGCCGCTTGAACTACGAAACTGTTTCATTATATTGCGACGCTCAGGGGCGGATTTTTGAAAAATAAAGTAGACTATGTTTAAAATAAATAAATAGCTTCACGCTATATCCCGCACACAGCAGGGTAGGCAGAGGGAACCTAGTGTTAAGACACTCCGTTCCCCACTTTCCGCCGAATTCGGAGGCTTGCGTGTTAAGTGGCGGAACTTAACGCCGCGCTTTACCTCGACACCAGAGCGAAGAAAATGGAAATATAATTTCCACTCCTCGAGTGGGAATCGAACCCACAACCAGTCGTTTACAGTCACACTCTTGTGCCACTGGGCCACGACTGGCCACTGCTTATAGACTATGTTTAACCTTGGATTTTCAACTATATATTTTTCAAAATTCATTACAATCGGTCAAGTGGTGTAGATTTTTAATATAATCTTTCATCCCCCCTTTCAACCCTTTAGAGATTGATTTTTGAAAAAATATGTAGCCTATGTTTGACCCCGTATCTTTTACTACTTTAATTCTAAATTTCATCCAAATCGGACCGGTAGATTAGCCGTGAAAGCATAACAGACAAACAGACAGACTTTCGCATTTGTAATATAAATATGAATAGTGGAAACTAACACATAACGTTTCGATTCTAACAAAGTTAACAATAAATAACCCGCATGATGATGCCCTTAAGCAAAGTGGCCGCTTCCTGTCTGACGGACAATTGCTTGCAACGCTTTATTTTCCTCTTTTTTTTTGTCACACACTCTCCGGCTCGCGAGGAAATTGACTTTTATCGTTTAGATATCTTCTATAAGCATCTATAAAGTGGATGATTACATATACGTATGTATGTACTTATGGAAGTAAAAATTAATATACTTGTTATGTCTTTCCTTTGGTTTTGTTTTATTTGATACCATTATGGTATAGTGGTGCGGTTGATTGTAAATGCGAATGGTTGTGGGTGTGATTTCCATTCGAGGGAATGATTATTAGAAAATTATTATTTGTTCTCAGCTCTGGTAAGTAAGACAAAGTGCGCCGTTGTTATCTACCACTCAAGATGCTTCAGATTTTAGAGTGGAAAATGGAGAACGGAGAGTCTCAACACTAGATTCTCTCTGATTATTCTGCCATGAGAAAAACGGATGAACGAAACGAAACGAGACGAACTAAAAAGTTTCGCCTGTATTTAACTAGTTAATCAACAAAAAAACAAAAAAGATAAAAAATGACTAAATATTTTACCACTAAACACTATCTACGATATACATATACATTATGCATGTATGCTGTATAATTTCCAAGAAAATAATTGAAGCCGGAAGGGCTTATTTATCATTACATACAAACATATTTCACGCTATTCTATAAAGAATTAAATTTGCTTATTACTTTGTATATAATAATTTATTCGTAATATATTATTACGAGGTCATCGTGGCGCAGTGGAAACGTGTCCGACTGTAAATACGATGGTTGGAGGATCTATTCCTACTCGAGAATAAATTATATTTAAATTATTTTAATTTCCCAACTCCGGTAGAATAAAAGGTGACTTTGAATTCCGGTACTGAACTTGCAATGTCTCAAATTCTCTGGTCTAGCCAAAAACAGAGATTGGAGTGTCTTGGGACATTGAAGTGGATGTTTTTAAACGTTATTGTAATTTTGGTTTTATTTTTGTTAGATAGAGAGAACGGATACACTAAACACTGTATTTACATTTGAAATAAGAATTAATTGATATTAAATTAACCGTATATTTTAGTGTCCAAAACTACTTTTTTATTGGATTGTGTAGTATGCTGTTGGCCAGAGTGGCCTTGACAGCATCACCAACCTTTGGGGGAAGCCGAGCTATATGAGCTCTGATCTTGGCTCAAAACAACTGATTAGCTGCAGACATGTGTAAAAAGTTCAAAAGTTAAAAATGTTATCATAAAAAAAAACAACTTCACATTTATTTCCGCATAGAAGAAAGATCACAAGAACTAAGTGTCTAGACACTATGATATCCACAATATGATTATATTTCTATTTAGCCCGTGTAATAAATGTATATAAAGTACAAAAGAAAGCAAGGTATAATATAAAGAAAGAAATCCAAATACATAGAATCCGTGCTCCATGGTGCAAAATACTTCGATTTTAATACCATTTGTATTACAGTGTCAGTTAATTAGTAAATCTAATTACTTTTCCATAATAAATCAATCTCAAGATAAATATTACTTAGAGTCAAAATGACCTAACTCTATTCACGTTTTTTTTTTTTTTTTATCTTCACGCTGTATCCCGCACACAGCAGGGTAGGCAGGGGGAACCTAGTGTTAAGACACTCCGTTCCCCACTTTCCGCCGAATTTGGAGGCATTGCGTGTTAAGTGGCGGAACTTAACGCCGCGCTTTACCTCGGCACCAGACCGAAGAAAATGGAAATATTAAATATTTCCACTCCTCGAGTGGGAATCGAACCCACAACCAGTCGTTTACAGTCACACGCTTGTGCCACTGGGCCACGACTGGTCACATTCACGTTTAAATACCTCAAATTATGCCTTTATTATTGGCCTTACAATATCTATTTTTTGATATCGCTAGGTTCAAGACAAAACGCGGTGTGTCGATATCGGGCTGAAGATGAAGAACATAACGTTACGTTATTCATAACTTGGCATAAGCTTCGAAATAGTTAGGTAATACTAAATTGTCCAACAGAAAGCTACCACCAGCACTAATTGATATATGTTTTATATTTAAATGTAATCTTTAGAACTGTCTGTACCCACGGTTTTTATCGCGTGGAATTTGACAAACAGTTATATTGCTACAATAAAAAGAGATCAGATTCGTCCCGGACAAACAAACAGATAGACAGACAAACAAACAGATAGAAGTTGAGAGACAAGATTTTATAGGTCATGTACCATCTATACATACATAGCATGCATATAGTAAAAAAGCTGTTATTATATAATACAAACAGACACTCCACACCCATTTATTTGTATATATGTATAAATAATGACTTTACATCCATCTCGCTTTACACCTCCAATAGCATTAAAGCCAATTTCATCCACCATTAAAGTGTCATTTACGTAATACAATTAATTATAACTAGGCTACAAGGCCAGCAATACGAGTGCGATATAAAATATCGATCATAGCCATTCACATATCTGTCCACTAGGAAATCCTGCAGCATGGGAATTGAAAGCGTTTTACAAGGTCAAAGAGAAAACCTGCCAAGGGCGTGTTGAATATTATAAGACAGGGTTCTCTAGTATAAAATTGTAAGTAATCTTGTATAGATTACTCACAATTTTCTTATTTTTTTTTCTTTTTTTTTTAGCTTCACGCTGTAACTCGCACACAGCAGTATAGTTAGAGGGAGCCTAATGTTATGACACTCCGTTCCCCACTTTCCGCCGAATTCTGAGGCGTTGCGTGTTAAGTGGCGGAACTTAACGCCGCGCTTTACCTCGACACTAGAGCGAAGAAAATGGAAATATTAAATATTTCCACTCCTCGAGTGGGAATCCAACCCACAACCAGTCTTTTACAGTCGCACGCTCGTGCCACTTGGAATTAGTGGCCAAAAGAATTAGTGGCCAGTCGTGGACTGGCCACTAATTCTTTAATTTCTATACAAATAAATAAACTAGAAGTGTCTGTTTGTAACATTGTATATTGTATGTATATACATATATATGTATGTAAACACGATTCTCATAGAATAATTGCAATTTTTACAATTTCTATCTGTCTGTTGGCCTTTTTGTTCCGGCTCATTTCTAAAACGGCTCGTCCGATTTTGATTATATTTTTTTTAAGTCCACGTCAATGAAGACGCGAGCACAGCTGGTTCATTAATACAAAAAAATGTTTTATATTTACTTATGTAACGTTTTTTACCTTACAAAAGGGTAGTCAAAGAAGACCTAGTGTCACGACATACCGTTGTTCAATTTTAGCTCGTATTTAAAACGTAAGTGGCGGAACTCTACGCCGCGCTTTGTCTAATTCGCCAAAACGGAGAAATGACAATTCTCCTCGTTCTCTTACGTTTTGTTTCCCAAATTTCCTACAAAAATTGAAAAAAATAATAATATTAGATTTGAACCTATGTCTATTAAGTTGTAGGAATCATTGAGCCAATACTTAAGATCGCTGTTTAAAGTTTTTATTACATTTTCGATACTTCAAGCTTGTAGGGAACGATTATTTGTTAAGAGAGAATGCTGTTTTAATAATTTTATAATTTTTAACGTGTTACTTGTCAATGTGACACTGACATGATTTTTATTAATTTTATTTTTGCGTATGCAAAAAGTATGTGGCTTTTGCGTCTGTGCCTATCTTAGTTCTTTTTTTATTTTTAACTACAGTTATCATTGTATGAATTATAAAGTTGCAAAGCTTGTATCCTTAGCCAATGCCACTGCAATGCCTCAGTCAGTAAATTCACGCCAAAACTCAATAAGTAAATTGTACAGATATTGGACTGAATGACAAATTAGATTTGTACATGTTTCAATATTTTTCTTTTATGTATATTTTCACTTTTTATTTGATGTTATTGGCAGCTTCAGATATTTTATGTTATTGGCAGAGTCAAAACACTTAGTTCTCCATTTATTTTTAGCACTACGCTTTATCCCAGCAGGGTACCTGTGTCCCCGGATAGTGGCGGGCGAGGAGGAGCACCGTGAGGTTTTAGTAGGTATACGAACGGCTCAGTCTGGACATCCCACATAACCACGTCCGAGTACCCTATCGGGCTGGTATCCGTAATGGATTTCCTCACGAAAAAAAAAGGGGGTAGCGGGGTAGTCAGAAAGAACGAAGTGTCAAAAGCTACGATAGTAGAGGATAGCATTACAACTTGATCAACACTAATACTATAATAAAAATAATAACTTTATTAAATAGAACTTTATCGAGAGATAACCATAATAATAATATTTATTTATTCATTTAAACAATGAGTACATAATTATAACATCTTGTTACGATAATATATTATCCATACTTATATTATAAATGTGAATGTCTGTCTGTTTGTCTGTCACGCTTTCACGGCTAATCTACCGGTCCGATTTCGATGAAATTTAGAATGAAAGTAGTAAAAGTCACCGGGTCAAATATAGGCTATTTATTTTTTCACAAATCAACCTTTAAAGGGTTGAAATAGGGGATGAAAGTGTATATACAAAATATACACCACATGACCGATTGTATTGATTTTTGGCATAAATATAGTTGATAATCCAAGGTTAAACATAGGCTACTTTATTTTTCAAAAATCCTCCCCCGAGGGTAGCAATATAACGAAACAGCTGTGAAGTTAACGCGGCGTAGCCACGAGCGGGCCGCTTGTGAGTATATAACGAGATGTTATTTTCCTTGACATCTCTACACACTTGTTATACAAATTAGATAACTTTGTGTTTCAATATAAACAATTTCCTGGTTTCTTGTTAAGTAATATTTAGAAATTATAGCCTCTGATTTACTTATAGAATAGTTTTAAAGGAATTTGTATTGAATATGCGTTAAGTAACGCTACAGTAGATAGTGCAATCTTAGTATAAGTTGGTTAATGTTTGGAATGATATATTGGTAATGATAGCTGTTGTTGGTAGATGTAGATCGTTTGTAATTAAGTATCGTAATCTAAGAGGAAAATTAATATACATAAAGTAATTGAAATATGTACGAAATAGTGAATGTAACTTCATGCTTTTACTACTTCTAGGTATATCCCGCCTAGCGTGATATAGAAATAATAATTAGAAGTGAATTTAAAAATTAAAAAGTTTTAAGCCTTTTTTAAGCTTTATCTTGCACATATACACGGCACCTGCACGCAGCAGGGTAGGCGGAGGGAACCTAGTGATAAGACACTCCGTATCTCACTAATTTAATGAAACTTTAAATTTACACGATAAAAATCTATACACCTTTCAAATAGCTTCATGTTTTGTTCTTAATATTGTAACAAAGAGGTAGTATCAAGAAACTTTGTTCCTTTTTGGATGCCTAAATTAAAATTGAAAATCTCCGTTTGGTTTTATCAGAATAGAGAAATTAAAATATAAATATAATTATCGATGAGTGAACATCGAACTCTCGACCATTTCGCTTATAGTCATATACTTGTTCCACTGTGCAAAGATAGACTGTGATGTGATGGATGTGAAAATAAAAATAAGGAGAATGATTTATTTAGGCATAGCTTTAAGTGTTTTTCTCGTTACACGTCACAGCGGGGTAGGCAGAGAGGAACTTATGTCAAGACACTCCTCTTCCTTCACTTTCTGCTCGAACTCGAGACAGTGTATATTAAGTGGCGGAACTCAACGCCGCATTTGATCTTTGGTACCAGATCATATAAATGATAATTTAAATATATTTTTTCTCAAAATGGGAATCGAACCCACAACCATTACTTTACAGCCTGTCGTTGCTCCACTGCGCCACGACGACCTTAATATAAGTATAGCTTTAGTTAGGTAATTGCTTAGCTGATGACATATACAAGGCTTTAACTGCAACAGAAATTTCTGCATTACTCATAACCTTATAATGCGCTGTTAATAAATTAGATTTACTAAACCATTAGAATACCTTAAAATTGGAATGCAGTAACATTTTCTATATATGTAAGTATATATATACAAACATACATGTAACTTAACGGAGACATAGCTGCTAATGAGATACTAACGTTCCTCCCATTTTGAATACTTTGAAGATTATGGTGTAACTCAACTACGCACTTTGCCTTATCAGAACGGAAAAGGAAAACTTAATATAAAAATAAATATAAGTAATTTATGATATTGCGTTCCGCTGCTCAGTAACTGTCATGCATCTCGATTTTGGATGAAAAGTAGAAAATGAAACGACTTTACACTAGGCTCTCTTTGATTGCAGTAATATACGAAAAAAAGGAGTGAAGCAGTAGTTATCTATGCGAAATTATATAGATACCATCATAAGACAGTAAAAACATGTCTCCAAAATTCTAAAATAATTGCTATTCCTTGTAGAAGCGTTAAAATCTGTTACTCATCGTGCAATGACAATGTCAAATTTAACAGAAAGTGGAGAGCGGAGTGTTTTGACACTAGTCATTCCGGTTACACTGTTAAGCTAATAAATAATTTAATATTTTTAAACATTTTTAAAGTGTTATTGCACAATTAGGCAAATTCAAAAAGAATTTAGAAAACGTATAAAAATTTCAACGCAGCAGGATTCGAACCCGCACCTCCTGAATACCGTCCAGGCTCAGTGGTGAGAGCGAGCTGCAGTTTTTTAAATGTTTTTTTTTTTTAAATAATATAATATACGTACGTTAAAATCCTTCCAGCCTCTGGGTTCCTGTATATATCGCACTTATGTAACGGACGTGAAGGATCACCGGGGATGAACTGACCAGTTCTCTCGCATAGCGCGCGGTGAATCTGGAACTGGAGTATGGTACTGACGAAGTATCTGGAAAGAGAAATTATTTGTTATTACCTGGAAATTAAGTATTTTTCTGGTTTTGGTTACACAAAGTGAGATGCTGATTTCCGTCACTCGAAAAATCAAGACATGATGTTTCAAATTTAGGTAGAAAATTAAGTGTCTAGATTCTAGGTTATTCTGTCTACCGTGCTAGACGAATAAACGTCTGAAGATGAAGCATAGAAGAGAAATTACAGCAGGTAGAGGAAACCTAGTGTTAAGACACTCCGTTCCCCACTTTCCGCCGAATTCGGAGGCATTGCGTGTTAAGTGGCGGAACTTAACGCCACGCTTTACCCCCTGATATCAGAGCGAAGGAAATGGAAATATTAAGATTTCCACTCCTCGAGTGGGAATCGAATTCACAACCAGTTACAGTCACACGTTCGTACCACTGCGCCAGGACTGGCCCCAATATAATAGTTAAAAATCAAATAAACACTTTATTAAATATTTTTTCGTGTAAGTTCAGATTTGTACTCTGTAAACAATGTTAATTGGATTCGGACACGTGTATAAATTTTCAAGGAAATTGTACACGTGCTGTCTTAAGGAAAAGTTCCTCTTATAGAGGTTACTATCAAGTAATCTCTATAAGAGGAACTTTTCCTTTCGCAACTGAACGCCGCACTTTGTCTACCAAGACAAAGTGCGGCGTTAAGTGCCGCCACTTCCCTCGCAATATCTCAAATTCAAGGGAAAAGTAGATAACAGAGTGTCTTGACGTAATATTCCTTCTACGCTGACAAGAAAATCCAAAAAAATAAAAAAAAAGGCGATGATGATGCAAATAATTCAGAAATGCATTTTATATGTGAAGTACAACGTAATAACCTAAATATCTATACATTTAGTAATATAGCGAATTATATAAGCGATAATGCCCAGCCAATAATGAGCCGTTTGACTTTGCAATGATACGAGTAGGCAAATTGGCTTCGGTGACCATACATTTTAAATATTAGATTTTATATTTATTTTTTCTTGTTTTTTATAAATATAGATTATATGGTAAAACTAATTTGAGAGATATTCTTCTTATTTATACCTATTAGAGATCACATTGATGCGTAAAACATGCGTGACCGATACGTTGCCAACGTAAATGTAACTTTAGATATGTGAAACATATGTTCGAGTTACTTTTATTACAGTAATGTATTTTTTTATGGAATAGACAGGAGGCAAACGAGCAGAAGGCCCACCTGGTGTTAAGTAGTTACCTTCACCCATAGACATCCACAACATTAGTTATGGATGCGTTGCCAGCCTTGGGGATGTAGGACAGAAAGAGGAAGGGAGGATGGGAATGGTGGGAATAGGGAACACATCATAAGATATTTGGCGGTTCGTCTTTGACACGATAGTGGTCGCGAGCCAGTCGGAGAACGAATCTCCTACCACCAAGCACTATAATGTATTTTATTTGCATAGTTACGAAAAATATCGAGAATTTGCATTCTAATATAAAATTTAAATGTGCCGCATTTTTATATTATACTCTCCGCATATTTCTTATATACAAACTTACATTTTCTAAATTCAACATGGTCGAACATTTAAAATGGCGGTCTTTTTATAATGCACAACAATGCGGAAATCGAGATGCAGTATCTCTATTTCTGTCGGAAAATAGTGTTCATTGGCGGAATATCAAAAGGAGAAATGAAAAATATATATTAAATCAGTGTAATATCCTCTAAATGTCATACTTATGGACCCCCTAGTAATAAATACCATACAAACTAATCAGTGGGCGATGTGAATTCAAATCTATAGTTTAATACGTAGTTTGGCTTCTGTAATTATTGGGCTATATATAATTTTCTATTGCTTCTATATTGTGTGTTTGAATTTCTTAATAACGGAATATATTTTACTGGTCAATTGATATAATGGCAAGTGGAATTGTGGCTAGAAGTGGGGTCGTGGGTTCGATTCTCACTGAAAAGCATTAGTAGTTACGCAACGTCTCGAACGCAACGTCTAGAAATAGAGAGGAAAGTGGATAAGGGAGTATTTTGACACTTTAGGTATATGTTACTTTTATACCTTATTTGACTCCCTTTTGGATTTACCTGAACATTCTGTTCAATCATAATAAAATATAGCCTATAGCACTCCTGGACAGTGGAGCTTTCTAATTGTGAAAGAATTTTCATGATTTCTTGGTTCAGTATTTCCGAAGATTACCCCTTACAAACAAAGTTACAAACTTTACCTCTTTATTATATTAGTATTGATAGATAAATGTTTACATGCATTTTTTAATGTATGTATCTACTTAATGCCAAGATTAATCCTAATGGCTGGGGTACCTTATTTTTTTATACTCAAATATTAACCAATTTAAAATAATTATTTTAGATTAAAACTTAGGACATAATATGCTACATATAAATTAGTATTTACAATAATATTTTAATTTTAAAACTCTAAATTACCTCATAAAAGTCTGCATATATTCTGAAACGTTATAAAAATGAATATAATTGTTGACAGTAGCAATAAAACAAATGACGCTTATTACAATACTGGCCTTGCACACCTTTCACGGTTAACATGTACGTATTAAAAAGCACATTTCCTAATTTAGGCGAAATGATACATTGTGTTGTATTTTAAAATGTTACTTGAAAAAACTTGTTTAAAACTTCCTTTTTTTAATTTCCATTACTTTTTGCTAAAATGCAAAAAAGACCAATGTGGCGCAGTAAGATATCGTAGTTGAGGGTTCGATTTCGACTTAGAGGGAATAATTAGGTATACTTATTTTGTTTTTGTTCCACCGCTCTCGTATTAAGAAGAAGCGCGGCGTTGAGTTCCGCCGCTCAACACGATATCTAGAACTTGGGCCGAAAGTGGAGGAAGGAGTCCCTGTTTTGTGGAAAAAGGAATAATATTTTTTTTTTTAGCTTCACGCTGTATCGCCGCACACAGCAGGGTAGGCAGAGGGAACCTAGTGTTAAGACACTCCGTTCCCCACTTTCCGCCGAATTCGGAGGCTTGCGTGTTAAGTGGCGGAACATAACGCCGCGCTTTACCTCGACACCAGAGCGAAGAAAATGGAAAATATAATTTCCACACCCGAGTCGACCCGAGTGGGAATCGAACCCACAACCAGTCGTTTGCAGTCACACGCTTGTGCCACAGGGACTAATAATAATTGTATCAAATTTCATCTTCCATATATTCCTTCTTAATAGAGCTCAAACTTGACACAATAGTATACACATACAAAAACAACGTTTAACTTACAAAATACTGTAACCACAATAAATTACATAAAGAAGGTACTCTATTTCGAAGGCGCTCCGAACATAAAAGACAAGTTTACAAAATCGTTTCTGTTATGATTACTATATGAATGTGCTCGTACGTACGTACGATCTGAGTTATTATCTCGAGAGCTATAAAATGTCCATCTATAGAAGTAAATATAATTATATAATTTTACTACGTAGATCGTAATCCTTTTATATTAGACGATTTTTTACGTTTTGCTTTTATTTAATTTTTGTGCCTCACTTTATTGTGATGGTTTTTTGTTTTTAGTGTAGTACCAAAAAGACTAGTGTCAATATTCTCTGTTTTCCGCATTTCATCCAAAATCTAGAGATTGGGTATTGAGTGGCAAAACAATACAAAGCGATTTTTCTTACTGGAGCACAGAAACGAAAATAATTGCAATAAAATCCATCTGCTGAGTGAACATCGAACACATAAGTCAGTAGATTTGGTTATAAGGAGTATTGGAGAATTTTAAATGTCTCTGAATTTTAACTGACGTTCATATTAACATTTTTTTTATATTAATTTTCATGCAGGATGTAGACATATGTTTCAAGTTGTATATTTTGTATAGCTTGTATATAATATATTCTCTTTTATATATAAAATTATATAAAATTAAAAAAAGGAATGTGTTAACTATTTGAAGTGTTAACTAAACGTGCTATTAAAAACAGATATAACTTAATCGCACATAGTTTTTGTCAAAATATCCATTTTATATTAAAACAAAAAAATCGTATCGTACCCATCGTATCGTATCGCCGGATATAAAAGCACACATTCACTTACTCGCATCAGGATGATTTCTTCACAAGAATTTGTTAATATGATAAATTAAACCAAATAGTTTTAAGGTTGAGGCCAAACAAAATCGACTTGTGGCCCAAATGACGAAAGATGCGCGGCCTCAAGAGATATTATTTGTTACAAAATTGTCTCAATACTCTCGCATGTAGGCAATTATTTCTATATATTACAAATGAAATATGTTTATAACAATGTAATAAAATAAAATTGATTTTCGTAGAAGTTCCTTCTTTAGAAAACTAACGAACAGCTTAGCGAAAAGCGCTTAGACGGTTATCAAGAGGCGCAGCTTCGAATTCCTTGTCTCTCCATCTAAATTGTCTAAATTATTGAATAACACTTTCAAAATGTTTAAAAGTATTTAATAAATAGCATTCTCTCTTGCCAAACGATTGTTCATAAAATAATCCTTGGGTAGCAGAAATTTGCAGAAATCTCGCTACAGAGATACTAACAACAAAAATAAGTTGTAATAGAGCGTATAAGAATTTTGACGCAGCTGGTAGCAGAACGCATAGCTCAGCGTGAGCGCCTGGACGGTATTCAGGAAGCGCGAGTTCGAATCCCGCTGCGTTCAAATTTTTATACGTATTCTAAGTGTCTTTTTGTTAATAGGTTTCTCTCCTGTCCCTGCATTTGAATCACAATTTATAGAGAAAGTCGAACTGTCAAGATTTGTCATTCCCTCCTGGATTCTTTGCCTGTAGAATGCGAAACGCTGTGTTTGCTTTACCAGAACGATAAAGAATAAACAAATATAAGAAAAGTTTAACCTGAAGAGACGTCGAACGTACAACTTTCTTACTTACAGTAAGACGCTGTCCCACTAAAACTAGATGGCTTATTGAATACGATATTACATAAACTACTTCCTTTAGCTAATACCAACAAAAATATATAAATATTAAGACCATCGTGGCTCAGTTGCAATGTACCTGATTGAAATCAATGTTTCCGGGTTCAAAGTAGTATCGATGTCAAATTATACTAGTGTTGCATTCCTTGCCTATTCAAAATAATTATTTTCTTTTTAAATGTCACGCTTTTTCCTGTATTTAAGAGGTTACTTAGAGAGAACGTAGTGTTAAGAGATTCCATTCTTCACTTTCCGCCTAAATACGAGATGTTGCCTGTTAAGTGGTAGAACTCGGACATCGTGGTGCAGTGGAACAGCGTCAAACTGTAAACGTGATTGGTAGTAAGTTCGACTACCACTCGGGGAAATTATTTTCTTTATTCTGACAATCCGAAAATTCGGGAACAAACGCAAAGCCAATATATACATTGTATTATTACAATTCTATTAATAGTACCTAACTAACTAAATTGAAATAGATAGCCATCGCATAAACTATAATAAAATTAAAGACACACAAGTATACTTATAATGTATTAGCTACGTAGAAATAGTATTTATTTTTTATTATATAAACAAACTTATTTCATAATTTTGTTTATTGATTTTATTGCGCTACGTTGACGTTTTGCTGTTTTTTATCTATTTGGAAGCATAAAAGTACAAAGTAGGTACTTGGTAAAAGTTTTATAAATATGAAAATACTTCTATCGACTTACAAGTTTTCAAACCTACGACCATGGCGGTTACAGTCAGAAACTCTTTCATTTGGTCCCGATGATCTTAATTAGTATATACAGACATATTAGGTTTTGAAGATGTATAAATTTTGTTTTTACAGCCACATTTTTCTCGTATTGCTAGCTATGTAGAGAGAAACTAATGTCACGACCTTCCTCCTTTTCTTTCTCCGCTTTCCTTCTCATTTCGAGACGTTACGTACTAAATATGCAGTATACCCAATATCGTTATTTATTTGATTTGGTATCTAAGACGACGCACGCTGAGCACGTTAAAATTTGATTTCGGGCTGAAAGTGGAAAACTGAGTGTCTTAATTAGGCTTCTATAAATTTTCAAATATTACGTGTAGATTAGCAAAACAAGCGCTTTGTCTTAGTATAGAGAGAAAATTAAATAAATTTATTATAATTATTCACACGAGCGGAAATCGAACTCACAGCCATCGTTCACAGTGAGACACTCCCACTGTACTATAATAGCCTCAACATTATGTATATAATCATATACATTCTATATATCTCTATAAATTAAATAACACATTACGTATTAGTTACATAGTAAGTGTCATTAGGTCACTCATACGCGTAGTAAAATTTGAAGCAATGCAATTTTAGTATGAAACGGTCCGTAAAGTGCGTGATTCTGAGTCATTTGCAAATAACTTACGTTGAACACTTCTTTGCATATTTGTGTTACTGTGTGCAATGGTTCGTCTTGATTTGTTGTTTCGCAATAGTTTTAATATAAGTTAATGAATAATATCTGTTTAAATTTTTAAATTTATAAGAATAATTAAAATATTCATAAAAAATAATTCAGAGTCTACAAAAATTATATTTATATAAATATTACTTGTTGCTTAAAAAATGTATGTAAAAATGTACAAAAATGGTAGAAGTAACTTTTTTATAGCTTCACGCTGTATCCCGCACACAACAGGGTAGGCAGAGGGAACACAGTGTTAAGACACTCCGTTCCTCACTTTCCACCAAATACAGAGGCTTACGTGTTGGCGGAACTCAACGCCGCGCTTTGCCTTAACACCAGAGCGAAGAAAATGGAAATATTAAATAATTAGATATTAGCTTTATCCAAATATAAGAAAATAACGCAGCTTCATGCTTAGTCCTGCATATACGACTATCTCGTGATAGTCAGAAAGGATCTAAATTCAAGACACTCCGTCCTCCACTTTGCGCCCGAAATTCAGACACAGCGTGTAGAGAGTCAGAACGCTGCGCTTTATCTTAGACACCAGGGCAAATAAATGAGAATTTATATATAATTATTTTCCTGAATCGAACTAATTATTTGGGAATCGAAACCACAACCATCGCGTTTAGTCATACGTTGTTCTACTGTGCCATGAGGACCTGCAAATATAGTTTTTAACATATTGTTTAAATATAGCTTAGTTAACAAGTTAGTCCTCCGAATTGGGCGGAAATTGGGGAACGAAGTGCCTTAACACTACGTTCCATCTACCTACACTGCTGTGTGCGGGATATAGCGTGAAGGTAAAAAAAAGACAACTTAGTCCTTGTTCAAACTTCAATAAAATATTTTTTTTGAACTGACTTTTCACTGAACTGAACTCACAGTTCATATAAAAATGTAATCTAGTAACCCACTAATAATGTACTAGATACGATAGAAATACGAGATATGATACGATAAGATAGAAGTACGAGAAAAAAATTTAATATACTAAAATTTGACTTTAAAACAAAATAAACAACATTTAATCATAGGTTAGGCAATATGAAAGCTGATTTACATAAAATATGCCATACACTAGAATTATTCATAATGAAAACTTTATTAAATAAATATTTGATTACATAAATCACATAAAACACTGCCATTAATTAATACAACGTAATATTTTAATAAAAAACTTAGCTAAGTTTTTAGTCTTTGGAACTACTTTTAGTTGTTTGAATAAGTAATGCTATTAAACATATAGGTATAATAAATTATTATTTTTGTTTTTATATTGCAAATAAATATATAAATAATAATAATACTCAGTGGAATGATTATATATTTTTTTTTATAGCTTCACGCTGTGTCCGGCACACAGCAGGGTAGGCAGAGGGAACCTAGTGTTAAGACACTCCGCTCCCTAATTTCCGCCAAATTCAGAGTCGTTGCGTGTTAAGTGGCGGAACTTAACGCCGCGCTTTGCCTCAGATACCAGAGCGAAGGAAATGGAAATATTAAATATTTCCACTCCTCAAGTGGAAATCGAACCCACAACCAGTCGTTTACAGTCACGATTATAGTTTAATTATTTTCATTTCCTCCCATTGATGAATAAGTCAAAGCGAGCCGTTGGGGCCAGTAGGGGCGCAGTGGTATAAAGTATGACTGTTAAGTAACTGGTCGTGGGTTCGATGCCCACTGGAGTGGTGGAAATATTTAATATTTCCATTTTCTTCGCTCCGGTGTCGAGGCAAAGCGCGGCGTTAAGTTCCACCACTTAGCACACAATGCCTCCGAAAACAGTGGGGAACGGAATGTCTTAACACAAGGTTCCCTCTGCCTACCCTCCTATGTGCAGGGATACAGCGTGAAGCTAAAAAAAATACAATAATAACATTCTTTAAATTTCAAGCTAGCACAAAAATGGAATATCATTATAAAACGCTCAATCATTAAAACGGAAACAGTAGGATATAAAAGTAATATACGTACGTAATCTGTGGGAGAAATCTGCGTCCTCGAGTGAACAGTGACAAGACTTCGGTAATCAGATCGAACGGTACAACGGGTCAAATGTTGATATATTAAAAGAGAGGAAATACATTCAACAAGTGGATATTATTACTAGGAATCGCGTCTTTGCTCTGCATAGCGGGAAGAGCTGATCGAAGTACATATTTAATGTTATTAAATGTTAAAAAAGTTTGAAAAGCAAACACTTAACGCTAACATAACACTTAACGTTCCATAGCCTAAGTTTATGGTCACTGTTTGATCATTTAATTACCATTTATTCAACAACTACAATTACAATTGTCATCAAAAAACTTCACAGTACTTAAGACACTGTGCTGGATATCTCTGCCAAATTTCAGAGGTCTACTACAAATAGCCCAGGAAAAGTTAAACCACAACGAAATACACTTTTGACCAATTAAGCTAATGTTTAAAAGAAAATCGGAAGGACCTAGAGCTCTTACCTTACAGAACACTCTGTTCAGTACTTTCCGTCCGAAACCGGAACATTTGGGTACCGGAGCGAAGGAAATGGAAATATTAAATATTTCCTCTCCTCGAGTGGGAATCGAAAACACAACCAGTCGTTTATAGTCACACGTTCGTGCCACTGCGCCACGACTGGCCACATTTTTAATTCACAAAATAAATACAAACAGTTTTTAGTATTGCACAAGAATTAATTTAAACAATTATTGTATCACTAGTAGCTGCCGGCCACTTCGTTTGCGTGGATTTAATGATCCGTCCCTCCAAAACAATCATCGTGCTGAACAACTTTTATTAAGCCGCAATTTTCTTATATATTACATAGCTGGTTTATTAGGGGTCTCAGGTCATCAAGTGTTTTATTTTTCCATATGAATTACGACGTAAATCCTACCTAAGCTTTAAAGTTATATAACAAAAGTGGTTTAGTTCAAATCTGTCCAGTAATTCCGAAGATGTGCTTTTACTATGTTATCATAGTAATAGCCGTGTCCGTGAATTCGTTTGCGTGGAATGAAGATATAATTAATTGTAAAACAAAAGTACCCCTAGTTACTCCTTTTACATCGGCTATTTTCCAGCAAAAGTCCTGTCAATATCGGTCGTTCCAGGGATTTGCCTGAACAGACAGACAAAACTTGAAAAAAATACAATTATGATTTTTTTATTGAATAAAAGAGGCAAACGAGCAGAAGGATTACCTGACGGTAAGTGGTTACCTTCGCCCATGGACATCCACAAAGTTAGGAGTTGTGGATGCGTTGCTGGCGTTAAGGGTGAAGGAGGAAGGATGGAGATGGTGGGAATAGGTAATCCAATAGATAATGTAATGCATATATATACATTATGTGGTGGTTTTAATAGAACAAACAGAATTCCAATTTAGTTAATTTGTATGTATATGCATTATATAAACATGTTATGCATTCAGTACATAGACCTATATTCAATTAGTGGTCTAGAGGGAACGTCGACAGAAATAGGTCATGAATTTAGTTGAATTAATGATTACTTTGCTCTATTAAGGATTTGACCTAATTTGAAATTAATGTTTTAATACTAAAATAATGTCATGCTATTTAAACATTCAGTTTCTCGCATCTTCTGTATATGAAAATGTAGACGGAGATAATCTATAATGAAGTGCGCTAGGTTTTATTTTTTTTTTGGTTACGCTGTATCCCGCACACAGCAGGGTAGCCAGGGGGAACCTAGTGTTATGACACTCGGTTCCCTATTTTCCGCCGAAATTGGAGGTATTGCGTGTTATGTGGCGGAACTTAACGCCCCGCTTTGCTTTGATACCATACCGATCGAAATATTAAATATCGAATCGAATCTACAACCAGTCGTAGGAATATCGTAGGAATATCGTGTGAAATACGACGACGGTCTTGATTTATTAAATAACTATTTAATGAGCTACTTTTAAAAAAAGCTTAATATATTGTTTAATGCAGTTTTTATATAGCAGAGTGTAGGCGCGGCGTTGAGTGCCGCCACATAACATGTAATGCCTTCAGAATTCGGCGAAAAGCGGACAAATTGCAGCTTAAAACCCGCTATCGGTATCGCTCAAAACTACATGGTTATTAAAATGTGGAAAGTTAGGTATAGAGTGATTTATCACTACACATTAGTCACTTGCGCCTTAAATGCCGAAATTTGTTAGAAATAGAACAAAATTCTTTGCGAAGGTATGTAGTTTTTCCCTTTAACATATCTGCGACATTTCACGAAGGCATGCCATGTCTATTGTTATACCTTGACCTATTGTTAGTGGACTGAAAATCATTTTGTTTCTCCTAAAATACGGTAGTCCACTTAAGATTGAAATAGTCTGTGTATACCACTTAATAACTTATAAAATTTACTAAGCACATTTTTAATGTAATATAGGAATGCGGATACCGTATTGATTTGATTCGAAAATTGCCCAAATAACTTAATTATATCTTGAATAAATGTAAATAGAACAATGAGTCTTTGATAAAATTCTTACAATTTTTATTTGAAATGTTGTTAATAGCAAATTTGTGATTAAATGCAGTTAAATAGGGCAACCCAATAGGCTCCCGTCACCGGAGTTTATGGACGAATGGGGTATTCCTGTGGCCTCGGCCAGTATCAAAATTCAAATTCAAAATATCTTTATTCAAATAGACTTTTGCAAGCACCTTTGAATCGTCAAATCTACATAAAGCTACTACCAACTCGGAAGGCAATTCTGCTGAGAAAAGCCGGCAAGAAACTCAACAGTTGCTCTTTTCAAATATATAAATTACAATTTTATTATTTGATATAATAATTATTTGTTATTTTAGAATGGGTATTTGGACGGCCTATTTTCGGCAGTCCAGGGTCTTACACAACCCATACGAGTCTCCCAGTGAATATCGATCCGTCACGTATACCCTGACTATAAAAAATTTAATGATTATTTTATTAATCTAATCTAACGTATCATACGTTTCAAAGTAATCCATTGCCAGTTATGCCAAAATAAATTCCTTACCATTACATAAGAAAACAATTTAAATAGAACATCCCTTTGTAGGAATCGAACCCACAACATCGCGTATACAGAAGAATTCTATTATTAGCTTCACGCTATATCCCGCACACAGCAGGGTAGGCAGAGGGAACCTAGTGTTAAGACACTCCGTTCCCCACTTTCCGCCGAATTCGGAGGCTTGCGTGTTATGTGGCGGAACTTAACGCCGCGCTTTACCTCGACACCAGAGCGAAGAAAATGGAAATATAATTTCCACCCCTCGAGTGGGAATCGAACCCACAACCAGTCGTTTACAGTCACACGCTTGTGCCACTGGGCCACGACTGTGCTGTGGCCACAGCAGAAGAATTCTATTAAATATTAAAAAAAAGATCTATGTTTTACAAAATTAATTAAATCAGCATTCAATGATTCAGTATAACTTTACAGGAAACACTTTATGTATTTAGTTATTATACATTATGCACCTTTGAAATATAATATTCGACCTCAATAAAGTTGTAAATTTTTTTTTATCATTACTTTGTATCAAGGTTATTTTAAATAACAGTTACAAATAATTACATTTTGACTGTCTGTTGATAGATTATATTGAATATCGTGTAACTAAATCGTTGTCTTGAAAAATTAAATTATATTAAAACCTTTTTTGTATGTAGTACTTTTTGCAATCATTTTAATAAAATAATTAGAGTAGGCATTTTTATTTAGTCATTGACAAAGTGTAAAATACGCGTTGCCGTATAATGTATATGTCACTTATACACAAGTGTATATGAAATATAAGTTACTTTTTGTAATTTTTGTTTTATTAATTATTTCTTTTTATTTAGCTTCACGTTGTATCCCGCACACAGCAGAGTAGGCAGAGAGAACCTAGTGTTAAGACTCTCCATTACCCATTTTCCGCCGAATTCGGAGGAATTGCGTGTTAAGTGGCGGAACTTAACGCCGCTCTTTGCCTCGACACCAGAGCGATGAAAATGGAAATATTAAATGTTGCCACTCCTCGAGTGGGAATCGGACCCACAACCCCACGTTTACAGTTATACGCTTGTGCCACTGCGCCACGACTGGCCCCAATTAATGTAATGCATCTTATTTATTGGTTAACGGTGTTTCCTCTAAAGCTTTCGTTTTTTCAAACCGATTTTTCTAGCAATCAGAGACTATTCTCTCTGTGTGATAGTGACAACTCCGCTCTCCTAGCTCCGTGAAAAATCGAGACACTACGTGTTGACCATATGAAAGAAAGAATAACTTTTTTAAATTTACTTACACAATTAAATGCAATTTGAGTGTCTGTTTATATATTATAATAACTGCTTTTAACTAAATGTATATGTGCATATGTATATACACACGGTATATAAACTAAAATATAATATTTTTACAATTTTTATGTCTGTTCGTCTGTCTGTTTGTTCCGACTAATCTCTGAAATGGCTAGGCTGATTTTGACATCACTTTTACTAGTAGATATTTGATAATAAGGAGTAGCTTAGGCTACATTTATTTTAGATTTATAGCTGTTTAGTTAAATTTCACGCGGGAAAAGTAGTGGTACCGCTGGTTAGCAATATAAAAACAGAATAGAATCTTATTGAAAAATTAAAGAAATAATATATTTTTTAAAAATTATTATCACGTATTTATTTAATTTTAACTCTATTAATACATAAGTCAAGTCAATTTATTATTTTCCGGCGTAACCACAAACATACCAACCTTTATTAACTTTAATAAATACTTAAAAAGTAGTTTAAAAATTTTATTCACTTCCTTCCCAACATGTTATTATAGCGTAGTTATCAAATATTAAGAAATAATTTAACAACGATTTACTTTGCCAAGTGCATTAAGGTGCAGTAAAAAAAATATCGAGGCAAAGCGCGGCGTTTAGTTCCGCCACTTAACACACAAAGCCTCCGAATTCGATGGAAAGTGGGGAACAGAGTGTCTTAACACTAGGTTCCCTCTGCCTATACAGCGTGGGATACAGCGTGAAACTTTAAGGCTAATAACCTATTTTTTTATTGACTAGAATTTGTTTCAGAAGCAATATGACTTATATTGATGGAAATTATTTTTTTTTATTTATTTAAAATTAATAAAAGTCACAACAAGTGTTTTTTGAGCAGGTCCATCCATTTCTCTACGTGGTAAGGAAGTCAGAGATAATCTTCTGTCAAGGCTCTCCGTTCTTCACTTTCCACCTAAATTCAAGACATTGAACATTGAGTGGTGAAGTTTAACGCCACGCTTTGTCATACCAGAGAAGGCATAAAAATAACTTCCATATAATAATTCCCGAGTAGGAATCAAACCCACAACCAATCGAGTTTTTAATCAGAAGCGAATTCACTTACTATGCCATATTTTTTTTACTAAAATCCATAATATTAATGACACCTCTATATTTTATCACTCGTTGTTTCTTACCGGAACCCCGAGCCGGACCCGGTCGAAGGGCGCGCCGCTCTATTTATGCTAAGTCTAGTATCTTTAATTCTGATTTTGTTTGTTTATATTATTTTTTTAAGTGCATATACGGAGCACTTAACGAAGTGTTCCTAATTTTAAAGAAAAAAGGTGACTTTTCATCTTTTTATACATCATACTAGTGCCCGCTTGCGGTTTCGCCCGTGTGATTTAAATAATCTATGGGCCCGTTAGTATAGCCGTAAAAGCGGAACAGACAGACAGACGGACTTTTGGATTTACAATATTTTGGTATGGACCATTGTATAGTATGGACCTTTATTCAGGATTGTCTTAAAAAATATAATAAAATATTACTTAGTTTTTGGATGAAATACATTCCGTATTGGGTATGACCAGTCAATACCATATTATATGTGATCAAATTATCAAAATAAGTCGTGGCGCAGTGGCACGAGCGTGTGACTGTAAACGACTGGCTGTGGGTTCGATTCCCGCTCGAGGAGTGGAAATATTTAGTATTTTCATTTTCTTTGCTCTAAAAAAAATCACATACATTACGTATATTAGAAAAGAACCATTATTGAGTTTCTTAATGGCCTTTCTTAGCAGAACTTATTTTGTTTTTTTATTTCCTAGGCGGTAGTAGCTTCGTTTTCATTTTTAACGATCCAAAAATGCTCATAATGTCTATTTGAATGAATAAATCATATTGATTTGAAAATATTTCCCCCAACGGAAATAAACCTATAACCATTACATACGCAAGCTACTATGCTATTGGGTTGTCATACATATATGTAGTATAATGCTTGAAGTTTATTAGATCTAATATATTCAGTTTACCATGAGACTGTGGTAGCGCAGTTGATCAGATTTTGTGGGTTCGATTCCCACTTAAACAAGAGAGATAGAGGAAAGTGGAAAGCGGCGTAACTAATATAAGTTCTCTCTGCCACGTGGGAAAAAGAGTGACGTTGCTTTATTTATTATTAGTTTTAAGTATGTATAATACAAGTAGGAACATGCTATTTTTTTGTGTGGACTATAAAGCTAACACACTGACCCACTTATGACAATGAAAATGAAAATAAAAAAAATCTATTCGTTTTTTATCGTTCCTATACTAAATTTGAATAACCCTCTTTAATTCGGCTGTACATCTGTCAGTCAGTCACACAAGCATATTTAGATATAATTAGTCTATTAAATTAATCTAAAGTAACAAGAACATTTCGTAGTTCATCTCATGTGCGTGCATATAATGGTACGTGTTGCAAGTTGCAAAGGCGGTCGGAGGAAAAACTTACGAGTACATTACAACACTTTGCGACACTCTTGCAAATATGTTTAGACATAATAAATATTATGTTACTGGGCTTTCTTGTATGTACATATCTTTTGGATTGAGGCCCGTCGTGGCGCAGTGGCACGAGCGTGTGACTGTAAACGACTGGTTGTGGAGTCGATTTCCACTCGAGGAGTGGAAATATTTAATATTTCCATTTTATTCGTTTTGGTATCAGAGGTAAAGCGCGGCTTTAAGTCCCACCACTTAACACGCTATGCCTCCGAATGCGGCGGAAAGTGGGGAACGGAGTGTCTTAACACTAAGTTTCCTCTGCCTACCATGCTGTGTGCGGGATACAGCATGAAGCTAAAAAGCAATATATATCTTCTGGATATTACGGGGTTACAGAGATAGAAAAAGAGAGAGAATTTGGGTCTAAGGCACTACTTTCTCCATTTTACAATTAAATTGTTTTGAGCGATGTAATTTTAATTGATAATGCGTTTTTTATACGTGCGGCATCCTGTTTAATTTAAAAAAAAAACTTCCTAATTGTCATACAATTGCTAATGACTTAAAATTTGAGGTTGACAGGACATAGTATTAAGACATAGTGTTCTGTATTTTCTTCAGCGCGTAACTAAGCGCCATGCTTTCTATAACCAGAGCGTGAAGATGACAATAATTTAAATATAATGTTTGACCCCTGAGTGGGGATCGAACCCATAACCACATCGTTACGGCTAGACGGTGTGACACTGCGGTACAATGGCTTCAATTGTAAATGACAAATCATTCCAAAATTGAGGCCTGTCGTGGCGCAGTGGCACAAGCGTGTGACTATAAACGACTGGTTGTGGGCTCGATTCCCACTCGAGGAGAGGAAATATTTAATATTTCCATTGTCAACGCTCTGGTGTTGAGGCAAAAGCGCGGCGTTAAGTTCCGCCACTTAACACGCAGTGCCTTCGAATTTGGCGGAAAGAGGGGAACAAAGTGTCATAACACTAGGTTTTTTCTGCCTGCTGTATACGCTGCATCCCGCACACATCAGTGAAGCTAAAAAAAAAAGTTCCAAAAATATCCTATACGTAAGTGTACAATCATTCGTGATGCAGTGGGACAATATTTGCGTATAATTGCGATTAGTTGTAGGTTCAATTCTATACAACTCGAGTTCTGCTATACAGGAAAAAAGCCTAACAGTCCTTTTTTGCTAACTTTTAATACTAAGTAACACATTAACCTATTTCTCTTTATTTGAAGAGCCAATTCATAACTTTATCTAAGACATATCCATATCACATATTACATAATGTTAACATCTTATTATGTGGTTCACACGCACTGTTGTAACGTCCGCTAACACCAATGTTGAAGGAACCACTCAACATACAGTGTCTCAATTTCGTGCGGAAAATGGAGAACGGAGTGTTTTAATACTAAGCCCTCTTATAAATGCATTAATATAATTAACATAATTAACATTAACTAACATCTTATAAATGCATTCACGCGCATATTAAGTGGTTCACAGTCACTGTTATAACGTCCGCTAGCATGAATGTTGAATTCCTCTACTCAACATGCAGTGTCTCGATTTCTGATGGAAAATGGAGTATTTTAACACTAAGCCCTCTTTGACCTCCTGCTAAGTAAGAGTAAGCCCGAAACTAACCCCTTTTTTACTATTTTTTTAATATTAACTAATACATTCGTGGCCAGTCGTGGCCCAGTGGCACAAGAGTGTGACTGTAAACGACTGGTTGTGGGTTCGATTCCCATTCGAGGAGTGGAAATTATATTTCCATTTTCTTCGCTCTGGTGTCGAGGTAAAAGCGCGGCGTTAAGTTCCGCCACTTAACACGCAAGCCTCCGAATTCGGCGGAAAGTGGGGAACGGAGTGTCTTAACACTAGGTTCCCTCTGCCTACCCTGCTGTGTGCGGGATATAGCGTGAAGCTATATATACTAACTAATACATTAACCTATTTCTCTTTATTTGAAGAGCCAATTCATAACCTTATCTAAAACATATCATATCACATATTACATAAGTGTTAATATCATAACATCTTACAAATGCATTCACATGCATATTATGTGGTTCACACGCACTGTTGTAACGTCCGCTAGCACGACCTTCGTATTGCTACCGTTCCCCATCGGGCTCAGTTCTCATAGATTTATTTCCGTCGACCTAGAAATCGTATTACGAATATATTAGTCATATATTGTATACCTTCACCTAATTTGATTTTTGATTGATTATAATTATAAAAGGATTTGAAATTAAGTAGTTTTGTTATTATAAGCTTTTAGTTAAATTGCAGGTTTTAGCGAGAACGTCATAGTAAGATTGAAGAAGGGCCTGCTCAGGTGTTTTTGACACGTCGAGAAGATGAATGATGGAAGAATAGTAACAAGGATATACGAAGCAACGGTGAGTGGTAAGAGAGGCAGGGGAGACCTCGATTGACCTTCGAAAACACAGTATTGACGATACTGGAGGAAGGTCACGTAAAAAGCATGAGGACCCCCCCGGAGGGCGTGTATGAAGAGGTTGATGTTAGTGGACGAGGCGACAGAAGTGTGTAGGGACTGTAGTTCTTTCTGACTACATCGCAAGGGATACAGTGGGAAGTTAAATTACAATCTATGTGTGTATGCTTAATCAGTTGAAATCTTGCAACTTAAGTTGAAGCATATATCCTTAATATATTGAGCTAATATTTTGTATACCTGTCTTATTTATAACGCAATATAGCGGAAAATCTAAGATGGCTGGCTATATATTTTTAATGCACTATTCCAATATGGATATCAAGTGAAAGAGCTTACTGAGAATAATTATAAAAAGCTTGTTTTAAGGAAGCTTCTTTTTCGAAAGGGATTTTTGTTTTCAATTTTTTTATTTATCAAATACAAATAAAGGTTAAAATCAATTCCCAACATATACTTATCCTTATAAATATTAATGTTTAATTCTAAAGCCGTCAATAACAATATAACTGTCATACCATGTATATGTTACTGTAAAACATCAAACTATGGTAAATACTAAAATTTTCAAGGAAAACTTAAAATTTACCATCTTTAATGGTAAAAGTACGTAATGTTTTTCATGAATTATATATTAGGTAAAGTCTAACCTTAAAGGTCACAGGACAGTTTGAACTTTTACCGTGAAAGTGGTTCGATCTTATGATTTACCAGGAAAATCTTAAAATTTTAAAAATAAATTAAACTTTATAATGTTTT
This sequence comes from Dryas iulia moderata, assembly GCA_019049465.1. Classification (NCBI taxonomy): domain Eukaryota; kingdom Metazoa; phylum Arthropoda; class Insecta; order Lepidoptera; family Nymphalidae; genus Dryas; species Dryas iulia. Next base: position 14,932,167 of record CM032424.1, on the reverse strand, counting down.
ACGTACTTTAACATTATAATGTTTTACGTACTTTTATAAACCTCAACAACTATCCATAGAAGGAAAATAGTTATTAATAGTAAAATACATATATGCATCTGATTAATATATGTATTTATATGAATAATTGAATATATAAGTATAATTAACAACTAATGCGGAAATGGAACCTTGAAAAAGCTCCCTTTTATACTAATTGTGCCAGTGCATAATTTTAAGTTTTTTGCTTTAATTAAATATATGGATATGTCGATATATAATATGAGTGATTCATTGAAAGGTAATATTGTTTTTTTTCAGCTTCACGCTGTACCCCGCATAGCAGGGTAGGCAGAGGGATCCTAGTATTAAGATACTCCGTTCCCCACTTTCCGCCGAATACGGAGGCGTTGCGTGTTAAGTGGCGGAACTTAACGCCGCGCTTTACCTCGACACCAAAGCGAAGAAAATGGAAATATTAAAATATTTCCACTCCTCGAGTGGGAATCGAACCCACAACCAGTCGTTTACAGTCACACGCTTGTGCCACTGACTGTGTAATATTGTTAATATCAGCTTTGTACTGTAGAGAGAATAGAGTGGTCAGATATAGCCTAGTGTTAAGACACTCTCTACATCGTGAGTTAAATTGTCGAATTTATCGCCACATTGTCTAACATCATCATTAAATTAAATATAATCTCGAGAAGATAATCTTGATAAGAATTAAATATAACTCGAGCGGGAATCAAACTCAAAACCGTGGAGTTTTGCCAGACACCGTTCCATGGTCGCCCCATAATGACATATTGTTCACCCTTAATAAATGTCAGAGAAGTTTATCTACAATTGCTATATTTACTATCACGTTTTTACTATCACGTTTACAGTCAGAAGCTATTCCACTGCGCCACGATGTCCTCTCTAAGTGCGATGGTTGTGGGTTCGATTTCCACTTTGGGCAATTTATAATATATATGAAATATTTAAATGTTTCATTTCTTCGTTTTGCTAATAAACAAAGCGCGGCGATAAGTTCCGCCACTTAACACACAATGTTCAGATCTCGGGCGGAAAGTGCAGGACGGAATGTTTTGAGACTAGGTCCTGTCTGATTAGCCCGCTACCTAGTAAAATGCCTACTGTATTTACAGGATTGTGAAGAATCAAGGACCAAAAAATTCTACTCTCTTTCTATCTCTCTCTCTCTCTCTCTCTCTAATACGACTTTTTGATTTTGAATTTGAAGCGTATAAAAGAAAAAGAAAATACTTATTTAAATCCCAGCATTGTAAAGCTAAACTTGGGACTTTACCGGATATGCCACATACAAGGCCTCATAAGCCTTACCCCGTGACCCGCCCATAGTTGTGGGTGGAGTTGATCGCAACGGTCAGAGGGCAAGGCCCTGAAACCGTTTCCCCTCTCCCGAGCGGTGAGAGAGAAGATCAGTGAACAAAGCTAAACTACAGTAACTAAAATATACAATTCAGTATCTTGTTATATTACATTTTTTTTTAAGTTATTAATTAATTGGAATAGCCACTAAGTTGTGTCTAACTTATGCGTCTAATGAGTCAGAACGCACGCGATGTAAGCGTTGGTTCTTAGAATTATATATTTTTTTCTTTGTAAGACTGTTTAATAACTATATTGCTTGTTGTTCGCTTTAAATAAATTACAGTATATGTGAAAGACGTAAAAGTTGTGTGTTCGATTCCCGCTTGGGGAAAAGATTTTTTTTTTTTTTTCGAAAAAAAATCGGTGTTGAGTTCCGCTACTTAATGTATTGTCTCGAATTCTTGAATGTCTTAGCTTCTTGTACTCTCTTTTCCTTGTTATGTGGGAAAGAACGTAAAGGGTATAAACTATACTACTAATAAACTAATATTGCAACTAATACCTTTTTGTGAAACTAAAATAAAACTATTAACAAATAATTTACATGTTAGAAAAATATTTTTACAACCCACATGACTTTAAAATTATGGTTTTTCTAAAGGACCAAAAATTACCTTAAAAAATCTCTCAAGCTGTAGTTAACAAAGCTTTAACTTACCTAAACCTTGACCATGCAAGTGGATATTAAGAAATTGTTATAATATAAATATATAACATACAAGGTCATCCATACTTGTATTATAAATGTGAAAGTCTGTGTGTTTGTCTGTCACGCTTTCACGGCTAAACTACTGGTCCGATTTGGATGAAATTAAGAATGAAAGTAGTAAATAATCTAGGGTCAAACATAGGCTGTTTATTTTATCAAAAAATAATCTTTTGGGGTTGAAATAGGGATAGGATAGGAAAGTTTATATGATGAATCTATACCGCTTGACCGATTGTATTGAATTTTGGAATATATATAGTTGATAATCCAAGATTAAACATAGGCTACATTATTTTTCAAATATCCACCCCTGAGGGTTGCAATACATATAACCAAACAGTAATGTAGTTCAAGCGGCGAAGCCGCAAGCGGGTCGCTAGTTTGAAATAAATTTTAATGGTAATTTATTAACATATATTTTTAACTGAAATAAATATTTAAAAAAGTTTAAGTGTGTGTAGAGTAAATTATATATAATCCATTTACCGCGTGGGAATCGAAGCCACAACCATCGCGGATGTAGTATGGTATAAAATTAGACAAAAATATTTCCAGGTAACGTAATGTAGTACGGCTTCTTGTAATTTTTTTTAGCTTCACGCTGTATCCTAGGGAACCTAGTGTTAAGACACTCCGTTCCCCACTTTCCGCCGAATTCGGAGGCTTGCGTGTTAAGTGGCGGAACTTAACGCCGCACTTTACCTCGACACCAGAGCGAAGAAAATGGAAATATAATTTCCACTCCTCGAGTGGGAATCGAACCCACAACCAGTCGTTTACAGTCACACTCTTGTGCCACTGGGCCACGACTGGCCACTAATAATTGTGAGCTGGCCATACAGAGAGAACCTAGTGATAAGACACTCTGTTTTCTACGTTCCACTTCTTTTGATATTCTGTGTGTTTAGCATCATGTCATAATAAATACACAAAATAAGGAAGAAGAACTTAGAGCAATTTAAATATGAAGACACTCTTAAGTCAGAAAGCTGTTCTGTACTTTCAGAATTATAATCTGAATAAAATCTTGATCAATTACTTAAAATACATACAACATAAAAATATTTATACAACATATACAGTAATTAGACGTAACTGAAATGTTATGTTAAGCCTTTCGCCAGATGTAAACACTAAAATCCGGCGACCTCGACTACTTTGCAGGTGACTCATATAATAAATCAACGCAATTACTTACATATATTAAAACAAAAACTTAAAATAAGTAGTTACGTTGTTATAATTTATATTTTTAACTCCGGTCTGGTAAACAAGATAAAGCGTTTGGTTGAGTTACGCATTGAGAACGCAATGTTTCAATTTCAAAGAGCGGCGTTAAGTTCCGCCACTTAACACGAAATGCCTTCGAATTCGGCGTAAAGTAGGGAACGGAGTGTGTTAACACTACACTACACTTGTTCCCTCTGCCTTGGAGGAACTTAACGTCGCGCTTTGCCTCGAGACCAGAGCGAAGAAATTGGAAATATTAAGTATTTCCACTCCTCGAGTGGGAATCGAACCCACAACCAGCAGTTTACAGTCACACGCTTGTGCCACTGCGCGACGATTGACCCCATAAAAAGTGGTTATACATATGATACATACATATATGTATGTATAACCACTTTTTGTCGTAATTATTGACATACATTTTAAATACTATTTGATACTTTGAACTATGTAATATTATTTTTATACGGAAGTAAATTTCGCTAGTTAGGTAGAAATATAATTATAATTGACAAATTTATACAAAAACAAATTAAGGATATGTTTTAATATTTCTTGTTAGCCATTTGTGTAAACTTATCAGTAGTTTTGACTTATTAAAAATCCATAACGAGATTGTGTCTTTTAAACATTTTTAAAGTGTTATTCCACACTTAGGAAAATTGAAAAAGACATTTAAAGAAAACGTATAAAAATTTTTATACGTTTTCTTTAAATGTCTTTTTCAATTTTCCTAAGTGTGGAATAACACTTTAAAAATGTTTAAAAGTATTTATTAAATAGCATTCTCTCTTGCCAAATGATTGTTCGTAGAATAATCTTTGGGTAGCAGAAATTTGTAAAAATCTCTCTACAGAGATGCTAACAACATAAATAAGTTGTAATAAAGCGTATAAGAATTTCGACGCAGCGGATAGTAGAACGCATGGCTCAGTGGTGAGAGCGCCTGAACGGTATTCAGGAGGCGCGGGTTCGAATCCCGCTGCGTTTAAATTTTTATACGTTTTCTTTAAATGTCTTTTTCAAGATTATATCTGACTATAAATGCTCTTGGTTCGATTCTCACTCGGGGAGTAATTATATTTAAATTTTCACTGGTGCGGTCTGGTATCTAAGACACAACGTGGCATGGAGTTCCAATCAATACATTCCTTTTTTTTAGCTTCACGCTGTATCCCTTGCGGGGTAGTCAAAGAGAACGGAGCGCCAAACGTTACGGTCCCTGCATACTTCTTTCACCTCGTCCACTGTCATCAACCTCTTCATACACACCCCCCGGGGGTCCTCATACGTAACCTTCCTCCAGTATCGTCGATACTGTATTTTCGAAGGTCTTTTACCACCTTCATCAATACATGATGTCTCGATTTCGGGCGAAATCTGAAGAACGGAGTGTCTTTACACTAGGTTGTCTCTGACTACTTTGTTAAGCAATAAAAAGCGTGAAGCTGCAAATCATCTGTCATTCCTTTTTTTTGCTTCACGCTATATCCCGCATACGCGTAGGTAGAGGGAACCTAGTGTTAGGACACTCCGTTCCCCTTTTTCAGTCGAATTCAGAGGCATTGCGTGTTAAGTGGCGGAACTTAACGCCGCGCTTTACCTCGATACCAGCGCGAAGAAAATGGAAATATGAAATATTTCTACTCCTCGAGTGGGAATCGAACCCACAGCCAGTCGTTTACAGTCACACGCTTGTGCCACGGCGCCACGACTGGCCCCAAATCATCTGTCATTCAACATATTTGAAATTCTTCCAACATAATAAATATATATATAATATGTTATAGGTATTTATTTACATGGTAGAATTATGTAAAGAAACATTATTAACTTCCTTGCTCTTGTTATGTTTCTTGGAACTAGTTTGATTGCATCACTTACACTGCGAGTTCACTAACTAACGCCTTACAGCCTTAACTAGCACAAAGATATCTTTAAAATTACCAATTTGTTTTTAAATATATTGAAACTAAGGATGCGACACTAGGCTCTAGTGTCACAACACTCCGTTTGCCATTCTGCATAAAATGTTATATCAGAGCGAAAAAAAAAAACAGTGAATTCAAAATAGAAAATTCTTATATCTCCGTCTTTTTCTCTGATCTTGTATGTATATATAATGATTTACACAAGAATTTTGTAATATCAAGCAGAACATTTACAGGTAATAAAATGTCAAAGAAAAATATTTAAATTTATTCCTTTCCATTAAAAAGAGTGTTAAAACACTCCGTTCTCCACTTTCCGTCTGAATTCGAATACCGAACTTCGTCTTATTTAATAAAGTGTCAGTCTGACGCGATAGCACTGCGCCACGATAGCCATGTATGTCACGACGACTCTAATATATAATTTAAAAGTATGATCGATTTTCTCCGCCCATATTTCAGCGTGAGATCTTTTCACAATGCGACGAAAACTATTTTAATATGCCTATTGTTTGACGCGGCCTAATTTTTCAAGTAACGTAATAAATTATTATAGTACTAAATAACGTCCGTGGTGTAATTGGGGCATAACTGACTGTATGCAATGGTGAGGCTAGGACAATATATTTTGACACTATATATTTTGTAAAGTGTTATTTACACACTTAGTACATTGAGAAAGGCATTATCAGGAAATGTATAAATAGTTTTTTTTTTTAGCTTCACGCTATATGTCGCACACAGCAGGGTAGGCAGAGGGAACTTAGTGTTAAGACACTCCGTTCCCCACTTTCCGCTGAATTCGGAGGCATTGCGTGTTAAGTGGTGGAACTTAACGCCGCGCTTTGCCTCGACACCAGAGCGAAGAAAATGGAAATATTAAATATTTTCACTCGTCAAGTGGGAATCGAACCCGCAACCAGTCGTTTACACTCACACGCTTGTGCCTTGTGACTGGCCACAAAAATAAATAAATGTATGTATATCTTTATAGGTTTTTTAGAAATACCTTTTAATATTTTTGTAATTGAAGTCATAGTGGAGCAGTGTGACTATATCTGAATATAAACACGATGCTCGTGAGTTCAATTTCCATTCGGAGAAATTATTATATATGAGTTATTTCATGGGTCATACATGTCTTGGATTCGGGCGGAAAGTGGAGAATGGAGTATCTTGACACTAGATTTTCCCAGTCTAATTTGCTATGCAGGAAAAAAAGGTAATATGTTACACCTGAGCAACTGACAGAAAACGCATAAGTAAAGAATCAAATACTCCGTCCTACTACATACAAGCTGAAATTTGGTCTATTGCCGTGTTTCTATTATAGCCGTAGAAGAGGACTTTTTCTACCTACAGAGTTATACAAACGGAATTAAACCTTATCTTCTTAAGTCGAAGTATAGCTTAAGAAGCTGTTTGGAAGAAAAGATGATGTGAATTCCACCTCACAGAAGAAATGCATTGTATTAAAAATGAATAAAAATATATTTCTTAGTATTTTTCAGACCAAAAAATCTACTTCTTAAGAACAATGTAACCCTATTGTTGAGTATAATTTTGCGAAAAAAATAAATGAATGCTATTTAATGCATAAATACATACAATCAGCTCCATTTGCAAAGAATTTAATCTTCAATGTTATCATTACCTGCAACAAAAGAATAAACATTAAAACATGTTATTTTAAAAAAACGTGAAGTTAGTAAAATTCCGATAGCATAAAATTTTTAGTTGACTACCAACTTTATATGGAACACAAATTAATTATAGACCAGTTATATTATGAAGATTAGGATTTATTTTCTTATTCACAGTAGGAGGATTAACAGGAGTAGTATTGGTTAATTCTTCAATTGATGATACTTATTATGTTGTTGCCCATTTTCATTATGTTTTATCAATATATTATAGACGAAAAAATAAATGGGGAGCGGAGTGTCTTAACACTAGGTTCCCTCTGCCTACCCTGCTGTGTGCGAGATACAGCGTAAAACTAAAGAAAAAATATTTAGGTGCTCTACTAAAGCCGTAGCTATGGTTCATTTTAGACTTAATTAACTGTACTTAATGATTTCGGGTTCATTTCTCACACAATTACAAAAAAATATTTTTTAAATATCATCATAACTCAAGCACTATTAAGATATGTGTAATAACTTTGACACCTAAAGGCGGTCAGAACAAATGCAACAAGGGTCGCGCGGGTAAAGTTACAACATAAGACGTATGTGGAGAAACGTTATAATACTAAAAAAGAGACACTTAAAGAAAACGTATAAATATTTGAACGCAGCAGAATTCGAACCCGCGCCTCCTGAACCGTCCAGGCGCCCTCAATAAGAGAGAGAGAGCGTTATAATACTGTTTACACAAATTATTGGGATAAAACATTAGTTTTATCCCACATAGCAAAATAACTTAGTGTCAAGACACTCCGTTCTTCGCTTTCCACCCGAATTCGAGGACTTGAATGTTGAATGACGGAACTTTGTAAAGCACCGAGTTTTGTCTTATCAGAGTGAAGAAATTAAAATATTTTTTTTTAGCCTCACGCTGTATCCCGCACACAGCAGGGTAGGCAGAGGGAACCTAGTGTTGAGACACTCCGTTACCCACGCAACGCCGAATTCACAGGCATTGCGTGTTAAGTGGCGGAACTTAAGGCTGCGCTTTTTACCTCTGATACCAGAGCGAAAGAAATGGAAATTTTAAATATTTCCTTTCCTCGAGTAAAAATCGAACCCACAACTAGTCGTTTTACAGTCACAGTCTTGTGCCACTGCGCCACGACTGGCCCCACATACTAAATATTAATTCCCCTAAATGAACCCACAACCAATCGCACTTACAGTCATACGCTGTATCACTGATGGCCTCATACACATATAAGACTAGCGATTTCTTCTAAATTTTTCATACAAATTTACATTCCTTCTTCAAATCATTTTTGAAATTGATTTTAGAGAAAAAAAATAGCCTTTGTGTGACCATTGGTCTTCTTGGTCTTCAACTATTGTTATTACGAACTATATTAAAATTGGTAAAATCGATCGGCCTGGCAAAATACCCGTGAGAGTGTAACAGACAAACAGTGAAACTATCTCATTTATAACGTTTAGATGGACAGATGTAGCAAAAGTAATAAATACTAGCAAGTCATAACAACTTGCATGCCAAAAGATCACACTACTATGATTTTTTTGCACTGAATACGGTATTCAATCATAATAATAAATAATTAACGCAATAACTCGTTTAACGCAATTATTTACCAAACACGGCCTACTTTGTGCTTCTAGGAAGCTATTTAAATAATATCAGTGGAAAACCTTAAATAAGGAACTGTTTTACTATGTAATGTTATGTTATGGAACATATATATGTATATATTTAAAATATTATTAAGTTATTGCAGATTATTATATAATTATATAATATTTATGTGTTCGTGTTGAGTCGCTTTGGGTTGGTGTCTGACTTTAAACGTAATTGCTTGTGGGTTCAAATCCGGCTCGGATTCTCACTCGTATAATAATTATATTTTTTGTAATATATTATTACAAAAAAAATATCTTTATGCATTTTACTCCATGTAAATTTTAGATTTGGAAAATTTAATACTTTCCCGTCCGAGTATTTTCTGTAAAACGGGATATAAACATTTTTCTTTATGTACGAAAACAGATTACGTTCTTATTAAAAAATACAGTAATCATAGAAGACTATAAACATCGAAGAAAATCATCAGTCGTGTAGAAAATGACCTTTATAAATTGTTTAAATAATAAATAAAGGCCAGTCGTGGCCCAGTGGCATAAGCGTGTGACTGTACTGACTGTAACGACTGGTTGTGGGTTCGATTCCCACTCGGAGAGTGGAAATATTTCATATTTCAATTTTCTTCGTCCTGGTGTCGAGACAAAGCGCGGCGGTCAGTTTCGCCATTGAATACGCAATGCCTCCGAATTTGGTGGAAAGTGGATAACGGTGTGTCTTAACACTAGGTTTCCTCTGCCTACCCTGCTGTGTACGGGATACAGCGTGAAATAAATAAATAAATACTTCATGAACTCAAGTGATGGCGATACTTTATTTCTATGACAAGTTCATCATATTATAAACTTATAAAAAGTTATAACGATCTGCTCGTGGCTTTGACTGCGTGATCTACACTACTACAGCCTGCGTTCTCGCTTAAATTTTTTAAAGAAATTTTCATATTTTTGATTCCGAGGGGGTGATTTAAAAAACAGATATGAGAAGTTTCTAAGATTTTTTTCCAAGCATGACCTACTTATGGTATGGTTTGGTTTAAGATTTTTAGATTTTATACAAATTTACATCCCATATTCCAGCCATTAAGGGGTTGGCTTAAAGTAATAAGTAGCATTCGCTTGGCCCTTTGTCTTTAACTATTATCATTTCAAATTTTACCAAAATAGGGCCAGTTTAGATTAAATCATCCATAAATAATTGCTTACAACTTTGGATTCGAATCCATATTTCTCGAATTACTCAATTAAGTTTAACATCTAAACATTACTTAAGTGTGACAGTTAAATAACCTAACACTTAAAAATTGTTACGACTATGAAATATTTCATAGCACTCCGTAAATTACTAACATCGCTTGTTCTAATTTGTTAGTAGAGCGCGTGCAATTTTAGCTATTTATTTAGTCTTCTTGCAGAAATAATAACTAAAAGATGTTTAAATTTAATGTAATATTGAAAAACTTGTTTAGAACTGGTTTTTGTTATAATAACTGTTAAAAGAGTAAGGTATGGGGTCAGTCGTGGCGCAGTGGCTCGAACGTGTGACTGTAAACGGCTGGTTGTGGGTTCGATTCCCGATTGAGGAGCGGAAATTATATTTCCATTATCTTCGCTCTGGTGTTGAGGTAAAGCGCGGCGTTAAGTTCCGCCACTTAACACGCAAGCCTCCGAATTCGGCGGAAAGTGGGGAAGGAGTGTCATAACACTAGGTTCCCTCTGCCTACCCTGCTGTGTGCGGGATACAGCGTGAAGCTAAAAAAAAAAAAGTTAAGATATGGGGTCAGTCGTGGCCCAGTGGCACGAACGTGTGACTGTAAACGACTGGCTGTGGTTTCGATTCCCGTTTGAGGCGTGGAAATCAGATGTTTGGCGGTTCGTCTTTGACACGATAGTGGTCGCGAGCCAGTCGGAGAACGAATCTCCTACCACCAAGCTACTGGGGCGCCCGCCTTTTACGGTACGCTATCCACGATACCGTTGTATGTTATTTTTTGAATTATTCTTTGTAAATAATCCCTTTAATCATTTTTATTTTTTAACCTTCGATTTCTCATTTCACTACTAACCATAATTAAAATAGTAAATATTTGAAATGACTATTTGCAACTATACGGTTACACAACTATAAACAAATCATAACGTATTGACGTAAATGTTTAAGATGTGCTCGATCTTGGCCCAGTTAATCTATTCCGGGTATAAATATTCAATTGAAAGTTGCAAAAATTGAGACATTTTTACATACATACATACATAATACATATACATATGTATGTGGAAAAGAAGTCTTACGAAAGACACCGAATTGGGCAATCGCTATGATGATCTTTAAGCTTTTAAACTTTGTAGAAATCTCCTTACAGAGGGCATGAAGTCATCAATTTTTTTTACTGTGATCTAGTTTTTTTTTAGCTTCACGCTGTATCCCGCACACAGCAGGGTAGGCAGAGGGAACCTAGTGTTAAAACACTCCGTTCCCCACGTTCCACCAAATCATCAACCATCGAAGGCATTGCGTGTTAAGTGGTGCAAATTAACGCCGCGCTCTAACTCGACACCAGAGCGAAAAAAATGGAAATATTAAATACTTCCACTCCTCGAGTGGGAATCGAACTCACTACCATTCGTTTACAGTCACACGTTTGTGCCACTGCGTCACGACTGCTCACGCTGCTTAGCATAATTGTAGTGGGTTCATATTCGTTCTATTTGTCATAATACAAAGGGGATGACTTAAGTTTTTGATTGCTAAACATTGTACACTGAAATTGAAAGCGAGCTTAATTTCTTACGCTGGTACTTTTAGCGAATCAATGGTAAATTTTAACTTTTGGTATTAAAATATGAATATATTTTGCTATATTTTTTATTTAACACTTTATACCCGTAACAAATAATAACAGGAGGATTAAAAAACATTAATCAGTTAAATAACTTAAAAAAATCGGAGTCCGTTTTTGGAGTGGAAATATTTAATATTTCCATTTTCTTGGCTCTGGTGTCGAGGCAAAGCGCCGCGTTAAGTTCCATCACTTAACACGCAATACCTCCAAATTCGGCGAGAAGTGGGGACCGGAGTGTCTTAACACTAGGTTTCCTCTGCCTATCCTGGTGTGCGCGGGATACAGCTTAAAATATTTAATATCAATACTAAAAGTAATAGAACATAATAACTAAAGTATTAAGGCAATAAAAAGTAATAAGCCATAATTTTATTATAAAACAATCTGGGTTACGTCCATTCACGGCACTCGCAATACTAACCTTGGAGATGAAATACTGTAATATTTGCGCGAAATGTTACTCTTGTTAGACCCTTAGAGCCTCATTCATAAATTTCTAGCGATAATAAATTAAATAAACTTGGAGTGGCACTTCTTTATATATTATGAAACCGAAAAAAATGAGAGGGACAACGTCTTTCTATAACGGTTGTGGGTTCAATTCATACTCGGGGGAATATTTGAATTTTTTTTCTCTCTGATACTTAAGGCAAACCACGGCGTTGAGTTCCGCCTCTCAACACGCAGTGTTTCGATTTCAAGTGAAAGTGGAGGACGGAGTGTCTTAACACTAGATCTCTCTAACTACCCGAGTAACGAAATTATTAAGCGAATATATATTGAATATACTAGGATATATCTCTGGATAGTTAAATCTTGCTCTATATTGGGAGTAGCCGGATTCAAAATATATTATTATAGTATGATTTTATTATTACAAGTCTATCAAGCTTTAGTTGCGGGTAAAATTTGTTTTAGAAATAGAATATTCTTTTTGCTTTTATCGCCATCTTAGATGTTCCGCCATATTGGGTTTTAAACGAAAAAAGAATTGGTTAAGGATATATATTCTTCCTTCATTCTTCATAATTGGGTTGCCAGATTCCATCCCAGCAAACATTGGAAGTTAAATAAAAGCTTGTATAAAAATTAATAAGCAAACATAGAGATTTTTTTATTAGAAGCAATTTGATTTTCAATAAAACAAATGTTTCTAATCTATCCATTTTGTAATTTGCATACATATAGCCGGCTTAGTCTTGACCTAGCTATCTTTGAGAACAATTTCCGCACTAATATGCATCAACCGTGAAATCAAATTTGTAAATACGTGTGCAGACATCAGGCATTTTTACTAAGTGATTCCTTTTTTTCTTCTTTGAATCATGCTGGGCCCGCACAGAGGCAGTCTAGTGTCAAGACACTCCGTTCCCCATTTTCCGCCGAATTGGGCAGGCATTGTGTGTTAAGTGGCGGAATTAATGCCGCGCTTTGGCTCGATACCAGAGCGGAGATAACGGAAATATTAATTATTTCCATTCTTCGAGTGGGAATCGGACCCACAAAAGTAATTATTCGTCGAGTCGAGAAAAAAATACTACCTACCTTACAATACGAGTAAGCAAAATAAATACGTACGCCACACTTTATCTGCTTACCAGAGCGAAGTATTCATAGTAGTTTAAATGTAATCAATATTCCAAATAGGAACTTAACCTACAACCACTCGGATATACAAACAAACGCTGTACCACTGCACTATGACGGCGTAATATAATGAGTACCAAAAATAAGAAAACTAAAATTAAAACACTGTTTAAAATTTTTGTTTTTCCTTAAATTCTTAAGTCTACTTTGCACTGAGCGATTTCAAAATAATTTTAAAACATTATTAAAAATTTAAATTAATAAGATTTTCTTAATGATACGTCTTCGTGTGTTGATTTATTTACGGTTACGCGATGTAACACAACCTTGACCAATCGCGATGTTGCTATCAGGTTATTGGCCTAAATCTTTTTATTATTATACTTTTATATCACAAACTTAATTATCTTAGCTTCGGTTCTTTCTTCGAATGGATGGATAGGCTCTCTGTTTCAGTATCCACCCCATTTTTTTTTATGGAGTAAAGGAGGCAAACGAGCAGAAGGACCACCTGATGGTAAGTGGTTACCTTCACCCATGGACATCTACAACGCCAGAGAATTTGTGGATGCGTTGCCGACCTTGGGTATGAAGGACAGAAGATGGAAGAAAGGATGGGGATGGTGGGATAAGGGGAAGCTGGCTTACATGTCATCGAACCGGTTCACATCATCAGATATTTGGTGGTTCGTCTTTGACATGATAGTGGTCGCGAGTCAGTCGGAGAACGAATCTTCTACCACCAAACTACTGGGTTACCCGCCTTTTACGGGACGCTACCCAGCGGCGGATGGGAATTGTATTCTTAACCCGTCCCCCCACGAATTGAGTCATTGGGGTAGGTACTCACGAACCTAGTGTCAAAATATTCCGCGCTCCAAAATCCGCCCAATGTCAAGGGATTGCGTGTAGAGAGGCGGAACTCAACGGCACGCTTTGACATGCGTACCAAGAGTGATAAAATGAATATTTAAATCTCTATATATAATAAAAGAGTAGAAAAGTCAATTCTGTACATGAAAAATTTCAGAAAAATTTTAATTGGGTGCGTTAATATATCGATAACAGAGCCCAAAAATCCACTCAGTAGAATTTTTGTCTGTCTGTCTGTCTGTCTGTCTGTCTGTCTGTCTGTCTGTTAATTTGTTCGCCAATCACGCAAAAAGTACTGGATGGAAATGAATGAAATTTAGCATGGTGGTAGCTTATAGTCCAAAGGTATATAGGATAGTTTTTATCATATAGGATAGTTTTTATCCCGGTATTCGATGTAGTTTTTTTGGAAAAAATAAAAAACCGATATAAGTATTTTCTTCATACACTGATACTTACTGAATAGAAATAAATGATTTTTTGCATGGAATTAGCTTAGAGGCTAGGACATTATATGGGATAGTTTTTATCCTGGTATTCAATACAGTTTCGGCAAAAAATAAAAAAAAACTGACATAGTCAAATTGTGTTAATTATTTTACAAGTGAAGCTAAAATACTTCTAATTTCATTTACTAATATAATAATTATAAAACTAAGAAGTACAAAATAAATATGCATATATTTCATATCTATATAACTTTTTATTTTTTTATAATGGCAGCATTGTCATGTCATTTATAATGTCATATGTCATTTTAACTTCTCCCGTAACGCTAAATTGAAATTAATACTTTTATATCGTTAAAAATGGTAATATTTGTGAAAAAAAGTTTAGAAAAAATAGACATTTTACTTTTAATATTATGCGCAGTACATCATACTTCCTGAAGAACTTTAAAGTGTCGCTTTATAGGATTATCAGCCGTCGTTAGGTCGTGGTCTGTCTTACTTTGAATAAGTCATGAAAAATTATTTATTAATTAAAGGTTATTTATTATGTTTAATGATTGCAAAATTACAATACACCTCAGGCATGAAATTTTCTGTAGAGTTTCTTCAAATGTGCCATTGAAATAATTTTTTGGTATGTAAATTCATAAGAAAAGATGAGATTCTTCTTAGGTTCAAAAGTAAAGTTTGTTATTTAAACGTGAACACGGGTAGCTGTAGAAACGTAACAGATACAGTCGTGTAGTTTATGCAGGCGAAGCCGCGGCTGGGTCGCTAGTATATAAAATATATGGATATATTTCCTCTAGAATATTTGATTTCTAATTATGTTGGTAAATTTATGGGTCCAAATTTTAACGTCATCAGCAGAAGCAAATAGTATGACAAAAGTCATGTCAGTCAGCTGAAGGTACCTCCAGGCATGTGCTAATTTGTGAAATAAGTGTAAAACTAAAGATGGAAGTGACTTTCCATTTATTTTGCTTTTTACACAGTCATAGTGAAAGGCTGTCATGGCGTAGTGGGATAGTGTTTGACTAATGCCATGAATGTGGCTTCGATTTCCACTCAGGGGTTAAATTATATTTAAATTTTCATTTTTTCTCTCTGTTACCATAGAAAAAGCACGGGGTTACGTTCAACAACACAATGGGCAATGTTTTGATTTTAGGCGGAAAGTGGAGGATGGAATGTCCTAATACTAGATCTTATCTGACTACATAGCTATGCAGAAAAAACTAATCAGGAAAGCTTGTTTATAAAACACGAACAAACAGCCAAAATATTCCATTTATAATATAATACAGTAGCTAAACTACAATAGATTGTTATGAACGTACAAAACTAACGATTTCGAAAGGTTTGCCCCAAGTTCAAGATAATTGATCGACCTTGGTATATTTTTGTTTGAATTTTATTTATACACGTACATTTACTTTTTATAAGTATTTGTGGTCTGATTGTACGACGCATTATAAAATAAGTTGAAATATATTGTGTTTCCGTTTCTCTATGACCCTATGGTCATAATGCCAGCGTGAATTAATCGACTGCGTAGTTTCAAAGTCTCTTAAGCACTACAAGTTATATTTCAATACTACTTAGAAAATAATAAACATTAAACTATAATATGTACACGTTTTTTCTTTTCATAAAATAAGATGGATGCGAAGTGGATGAGAAGTAAAGTTTTCTAATAAAGGGAATGTAATTTGCGTTAAAAATTTATTCCTTTTCCCACATAGCAAGGCAGATAGAGAGGACCTAGTGTGAAGACACTCCGTTCTTCACTTACGAAACCGAGACACTAATAAGTATGTAAGAGTGGCGGAAATCAACATCACATTAAAAATCTGAGGTACCAGAGAGCGAAAATAATAATAGCTACATATATGTACCTATATATTTTATTTCTTTCTTTGCATAACATACCTAATAAAAAAAGGGGCAAAGGCTTGGTAGTAAAGAAAATGTATCATTTCATATAAATTCGTCTTCTATGAAGCTACCTACCGTCAACTAAATGTAATAAATTATTGGTTGGACCCCCCACTTGAAGGAATTATTATAATTAGGCTTATTTTTTATTATTTCTGCATTCCGCTAAGATAAAATACGCCGTTCAGCACCGCCACTTAATGCGCTAACTCAATTTCGAACGAAAAGTGAAAGACAGAGTGTTTTAGCACTAGATTTTCTCTGAGTACCTTGCTATGCGGAGAAGAACGTGAAGTATATTAATATATTAGTTGAAAACTTTTATATATTTTCTATAAGAAAAACCAAAAGTAGTAAAAAATTTTACACGAATACATCCACTTAACGGGCGAGTCCCATCGAATTAAACGCTACGATGATACAGTGTTTCCGGTAGAGTATAGGGAAGTCACGTTTAAAATTGAACCTGTGACTTTTATCGTAAAAGTCAATAAAGGTGACTGACTACCTGACAATATCGATGAGAGTCGAATTGAGCAAGGTGCGGTTAATTTCATATGAAGACGCATAACTTATATACAAGTTAAAGTTTTAAATAACTATAGAAATTTATATGAGTTTGTATTTTGCTAACATATTCTTTTACTTTATTTAGTAACTAGCGGCCAGCCCGCGGCTTCACCGCGTGAACTACATAACTGTTTCATTATATTGCAACCCTAGGGAGGGATTTTTGAAAAATAAAATTGTATGTTTAACCTTGGATTAGCAACTAGATTTATCCAAAAAAGCATTACAATCAATCAAGTGGTTTAGATTTTTCATATGAACTTTCATCCCCTATTTCAACCCTTAAGAGATTGATTTTTGAAAAAATAAATTGTAAACATTTAAATGATCAAATATATTGAAAGTTATTCATTTATTAATTATGTATACATTACTCGTATATATTTAAAACTAATTTGCAAAATTTAGTCAAATTTTATTCTATAGACATATCAATGTGACCCACTTTCAATTCATACTTTAATTTGTATGAGAAAAAACAGATGAAAAGATAACTCAGCCGCCCGACCTCGCTTGATATCAAGATAAGGTATCAATACATTGCTGTAGCGTAATTAAAAAATATATTGAAAACAATCCGTTACAATTGAATTGTACTTGAAATATATGTATAACTGTTAGCAAATCCGTATCCTGTTCTATATTTTTTTTTTTTTTTTTTTTTTCAGTTTCACGCTGTATCCCGCACACAGCAGGGTAGGCAGAGGGAACCTAGTGTTAAGACATTCCGTTCCCCACTTTCCACCGAATTCGGAGGTATTGCGTGTTAAGTGGCGGAATTTAACGCCGCGCTTTACCTCGGCACCAGAGCGAAGAAAATGGAAATATTAAATATTTTCACTCCTCGAGTGGGAATCGAACCCACAACCAGTCGTTTACAGTCACAGGCTTGTGCCACTGGGCCACGACCGGCTTCTATATTATTATATTATTATTTTATTAAATTAATATATTTAATTCTTATATTTTGTCTGCCTACAATTTAACAAAAGAATTCTGAAAAAACACTAAGTTAGTCTTTATTACATCAGCTATCTGCAAGTAAAAGCACCGTCGAAATCTGTCCAGCCGTAAATCGATACAAACAGACAGATAGACAGATATACAGATATATAAAAATTGTAAAAAATGTTATTTTAGGTGTATGTACCAAGCTGGAATTTTAATGTTTGTAATATATTTTTAATATATTTTAATATTTGTAATATATTTTTAATATTTATAATACGCACTCATTTTTTTTTTATATTTGTTGTATATGGAAGGATTAAGTTATTATTATTTCATTCTCTCTGATTCCGCCGTTAGGAATAAAACATGAAGTTATCTGAATAAAATTTGTATTATTGATACGTGAAGTAACATTTTTCCAGAGCTTGTTACGCAATTCTAACGACATTGTTGCTTTAAGGCTATCGTGGCGCAGTGGCACAGCATCTGACTGTAAATACGATTGGTTATGATTTCGATTCCTACTCAGGGTCTATTATATTCAAGACAGTAGGGATTCCTACTTTCTTGAAGCTAGGGACAGATACTTATGAAATCCAGCAGATTTAAAATGTATATGGAGATAAATATTCAATGTCTCGTCTTCGGGGGGGAAGTGGAGGACGGAGTATTTTGACACTAAGTGCTCTGTGACTAAACCACTATGTGAGAATAAAACGTGTAGCTGCTTATTTTCAATTTCTTCGCTCTGGTGTCGAGGCAAAGCGCGGCTTTAAGTTCCGCCACTTAACACGTAATGCCTTCAGAATTCGGCGGAACGTGGGGAACGGAGTGTCTTAACACTAGGTTCCATCTATGCTACTCTGCTGTGTGCAGGATACAGCGTTAAGCTAAAAAAAAAAATAAAAAGTAAATATATTATCTCGAAAATACTCTCACTTTTAGTATGAAAGCGTTCACTGCCCTTAGGGCCGCGAGTTCAAGGCCAGTGGACCGGTCTTGTCGTCTCGTGGACATTTACCTTTCCAATATATAACAAGAACTCGGTCACAAGTACGGAAATTATATTAATCGATATAATAATTTAAAAATGATAAAGTGTGGAAGAAGCAATAGTTTTGTATTCGAATATTAGAAAATAAGGATTTTTGGATGTATATTTAGATAATATTTTTGTGTAAATTGTAGTTTACTATAATTATGTCAACATACAATATTTAGATAGGAATAAAAGTCATAAAGGGGCTTGTCGTGGCGCAGAAGCACAGAGTGTGCCTGTGCCTGACTGTTAACAAGACTGGTTGTGGTTTCGATTCCCATTCGAAGGGTGGAAATATCTAAGCAACGCGCGGAGTTAAGTTCCGCTACTTAGCACGCCATGCCTCCGAATTCGGCGGTGCGTGGGGAACGGAGTGTCTTGACACTAGGTTCCCTCTACCTTCCCTGCTGTGTGCGGGATCCAACGTCATAGTGTCTTAAGTACGTGTGTGCGTCGTTTCAAAGTAAACTATTTATTAAAACTCTTTGTTAATTTGTGTGTATATGTCAGAACTAATTGTTATTGATTCAATTAAATTATCTCGCACTGTAGGGTAGGTAGAGAGAAATTAGTATCAAGAGACTTCGTTCTCCACTTTCTGCCTGAACCAGACATTGAGTAGCGAGCGGCAGAACTAGTCACGATATGTCTTATCAGACCGGGAAAACAAGCATAATTTAAACATAATCATGCCCTCAAGTGGAAGCCCCAACCATCTTGTTAACAGCCTTCCCCACACATACTATAATCCATACTTATATTATAAATGCGAATGCCTGTGTGTTTGTCTGTCACGTTTTCACGGCTAATCTACCAGTCCGATTTGGATGAAATTTAGAATGAAAATAGTAAAAGTGACGGGGTCTAACATAGGCTACTTAGTTTTTCAAAATTCAACCTCTAAAGGGTTGAAATAGGGGATGAAAGTTTATATGAAAAATCTACACCGCTTGACCGATTGTAACGAATTTTGGCATATATATAGTTGATAATCCAAGGTTAAACATAGGCTACTTTAGTTTTCAAAAATTCACCACCGAGGGTTGCAATATACCGAAACAGCCACGTAGATCACGCGGCGAAGCCGCGGGCGGGCCGCTAGTTATTTAATAAACAAACCAATAAAATTCTATAAAAAAAAAACACGTAAAATAATACATCATAAGCAGCTGAAGTCCTCCTTCCATAATCATAAGTTTCTTTTCTTTTAACCATTTTAAAAGGCAAAACGAGGAAATAAAAAATATTTCTTCCGCACAGTATTTTCGAGTCCTTGCAGCGAGATTACTATCGACGCGGAACCGTGGTTGGTCGAAATTGTAAATAGAGTGATATTGTGAAACAGTTACGGAATTTGTCCGCTGAGTTGACTGTCGTAGGGCTAGAGACTTGTCCTAAATAATACTATTTGTACTAATATAAAATACAATACTTTTGTTGTATAGAATAGAAGTGCGTAATGAATCCAGAAACGGAGAAAAATTGGATTTTGCATTTTACACACACGGAAAACGGAGTGTCTTGAGACTAGGTTCTCTCTGTCTACTCCACGCCAATAAATTATGGATGACTATTAATGTAATAAAAAAATTCTACAACTCTATTTTGAAACTTGAATATTTATAAATATTTACTTCAACAATATCGGTACCTAAAAAAAAAAAAGTCTAGCTAAAACTATGGTATTGATATTTCTTTGGACAAAATTTGGCTATAAAAGTAGTTCCTTTTATGTTTTGATGTTTCAACAACTTTATATTGGCCCAAAGTTGTGAGTTGCGAATTGCGTATAGTTGTTATACGATTCATAGTTTAAATAGCTTAATCTCAAGCAATTTAAGTACTAAAACATTGCATTCAAGTGCATATAGTCATATCTGTAAAGACTATTTTTAGGGACCTAATCAAGATAAGATCATATTAACCGTTACGTTGAGGATTATTTGAAAAGAGGTGTAAGAAATTTGTACCCTAGGACCCTCTCTGCCTATCCCACGCCAATAAATTGTGGGGACTACTAATGTAATAAAAATTTTCTACTAGACTATTTTGAAACTTGAATATTTATAAATACTTGAAGAAGATGGTACAAGGACAAGATAAACTATTTCAAAATGTAATTTTTAGAATTACTTTTGACGAAATAATAATTTATTAATATTAATATATACGATTCCTTTTGATTCTACATTTCAAAATATGTTAGTAAATTTTCTCATTATGTTTATTAATTAGCATCATATTATATAGAGACTGTGGTAGCAAAATTATTTGACTAACAACACCATTGGTCGTAGGTTCGAGTCCCACTTGGGGGAAAAATATATTTG
This sequence comes from Dryas iulia moderata, assembly GCA_019049465.1. Classification (NCBI taxonomy): domain Eukaryota; kingdom Metazoa; phylum Arthropoda; class Insecta; order Lepidoptera; family Nymphalidae; genus Dryas; species Dryas iulia. Next base: position 14,911,053 of record CM032424.1, on the reverse strand, counting down.
AATAGTGTTCATTTTTTCCCTCTGATAAGGAGAAAATAGAGAATCACCACTCAATACACAATGTATCAGATGCAGCTGGTAAGTGGAAAACGGAAAGTCACTAAGGTTTTTTTGACTGCTTTGCAGAAAAAAATGCATGCATTGCATGAAGCTGACATAAACACTACGTAGTGTATTTTGTTTAAGTATAAAACAGCTCCAAAGAATAGGCTACTATATAATACTTATATAATATAAGCAATAAACCAACCATTTCTACTAAAGTTAAATAGTAAACAAAATTAAATTTCTTTACGAAACACGTAATGTGAGGAAAATATGAAATTGAAGAGTTTAGTCTAGAGTTCTTTACAGAGAAGACCGAGCCGACACAGATCGCCGACGAGTGTCCAGACACTCCGCTCTCCGCAATTTGTATTTAACACAAATATAGTGATAATGTATAAATGAGCCGATTTAAATAAATAAAATGACCAACTTTAGTTCATATATAATAACTACTATAATTGTTATTGTTGTAATAATTGTTATAGCGTTCATAGTGGTGCAGTCAACTTTAGTCTTAGGAGTTTCTTTCATTTTCTCCGCTCTGTTACGGCCAAAAAGAGAGTTGTGTTTCGTTCCCTGCAAAGTCTCTATTTCAGGAAAAAAGTGGAGGAAGAAGTGTGTTGAAACTAGATTAGCTCGGATTACTCTAGGACAGTGCTTCTTAAACTTTTGTCATTCACGACCCCATTTATGATTGCGAGTTTCTTGATGACCCCATACAAATATAAAAGAAAAATAAATTAATACTTTTTGATGATTTATTTATTAGGTAACAATATACATATATATACATATGAAATTATATAGTTTTTAAATTCGCGTGTTTAGCTGCAAGTCCGCTGTATTCCGCCAACTCTAGTGATGTTATAAAATGGTGTATATAAATATTTGACATTTAAATCTCTCGACCCCACAATTTTGCTACGTGACCCCATTTGGGGTCGCGACCCATAGTTTAAGAAGCCCTGCTCTTGGATATTATAGCAAGACTTTCTTTCTGTATTTTACATAAGAGAAATAAATTGTTCCAAAAATTTTGTTAGCCGTATATACATTTCAATACACACACGTAATTCTTATGCTTACGTAATACAACAAAATATACCCTAGCTGGGAAATGAATCCAAAACTATTCTGGGCCATAATCTAGCTAGAAATTTACACCACACAGGCGTTTAAACTTAACACGCAATGCCTCCGAATTCGGTAGAAAGCGGGGAACGGAGTGTCTTAACACTAGGTACCCTCTGCCTACCCTGCTGTGTGCGGAATACAGCGTGAAGCAAAAAAAAAATATTATTAAAATGAGTTTAATATGTATTTTATTATTAAAATGAGTGCAAATTCCAAAATATTTTTAATATTATGATAATAAATGCAGCTAACCTTGAATAATTTATTATCTTCACATCATTATTAACTTTATAATTATAATAAACTATATTTAGATAAGGATTGTTTCGAAATTATATTATGCACATATTATATTAAATGTTTAATAATTTTGCTATACGTAGTAGAGGTCAAAAATTATATTTAAACTAAAAAAACATCTATCTTCAAGCTTTTTTCCGCAAGTCATCGTAGGCAGAGAGTTAGAGTTGAGACACTCTGTTCTCCACTATCAAGTCCAATTTGAGACATTGCCTATTTGGATGGTAAACTGAAAGTAGATTTTTTCTTATAAAAGCATAGAAATGAAAATAATTTCCCCGAATGAGAATTGAATCCTTAACCATCGCATTAACAGTCACACACTATCGTCACTATGTCATGACGACCTCTAATTGTACAAGTAAAAGAAAATAACTACAATTTTTATATTTCTATATAAAGTTATTTTATATATGATAAGAAAGTATAAGCTTTCTGCTGGAGAAAAGAGTGATTCAGCTCAGTTTTTCAGTCTGCCCTTGAACTTTAAGTACCTTAAGATATTCAAGTTAAAAAACGACTAGATTTTCATCATATTATGTTTATATTAAGTAGTAGTGCCATAGACGGGTATAATATTGGTTGCCATGGCAACGTTTATGTAAATTAGTCCAAACATGATAGTCAAACACATGGTTATGTAGGTTATTACCCATCAGTTATGCTTGAGAAAATAATAATTGTTTTAACACTACATTCTCGATCTTATCACTTGTTGCACTTTTCTTTTAAAATTTCTACTTATTATAACAAGCCTTGCCCATATATGGAAAGAATTTAGAACACTTTTTTTTTAAATAAAAAATATTTTTTAATAATTATTATATAATTGTCAACGTAACTAATGCCTTAAAGGTCATATTATATTGACATAAATACTCAAATAACACACAAATCAAAATATCAAAAATATTTTTCCCAAACAAAAAAGAAAACACTTTAACTAAACAATAACTGACATACAAATAACTAATAACAAAAACATAAAAAAAAGAGTCATACATAATCACTATTACATCCAAGTTCACTCATTTATAACATATATACATATACTTATATATACATATAAACAAAAATACATATATAATAATATTCGAATACACGACCGTTTGTCCAGCGGCTTGTTATATTATAACGAAGGACTTGCAGAACCCGTCCTGAACCAACATTTAGAGGGGCACAGCGAAAGTGATACCACTTACGAATAAAGTATAAAAACTGAGGGTACGGTCTATCTGTATCCAGTCAGATTCCCGACTCCAAACCACCGTAGCAGAGGCATTATGAAAACGGTGAGTGTGTGAAGTGAAGTGTATTTAAAATACTTATAATAAGTGTATTTAAAATACGTTCGTGTATTTTTTTGGTATTTAGTGTGTATTGCAAGTATTTAGTGTATCCCGGTTTGGTGTTGTGTTTTCGTGTTTTTGAATGGGATACGACATTTAATATTGTTTTGATAGTTGTTTTGTTAGGGAATATTTTTTTAGTTTGTTTTATTAGTTTTAAAAATAATTTTATTAATTATATATTTTAAAGTGATTCATTTTTAGGGGAAAAAGCAGTTTTAATAATAATTCGGATTTTTTCACAAATTATTTTTCCATTATCGGAAAATTTAAGAAAATATTCAATTAAAATATTTTAAAATAATTTGTAAATGTAATCTAAATTTAAATAATATTATTTTAAAGATACTTATGACTCATTAATAATATTAATATTACTTATTACAGTACACTATACTAAAATAAATAATTTAAATTCGAATATTTGTTTAAAAAATTACAATAATTCATTAATTATTACGAAAAAAAATACAAAAAATGAAACACGTTTTTGAAGTAAACAACTAAAATTTATCACACGTCATAAAATTAACACCTTTGTTTATACTACTACTATTATGATGGTAATCTTAAACGTAACAATTTGACACGATTTGTACAAAGAAATTAAAAGTAAATTTCAATATTAGAATAAATTATTGCGAAATTATTATAATTATTATAAAAAAAAAAACAAAAATAATAAGTTTATAATAATATAAAAATAAATTAAACAAAATAAATAATAAAATAATAAATTAAACTTAATAAAAAAACATAACCTCTTATTTTGTTACGACCATTTTAAATTGACAATAAAAATTAATTATAAATGATACACTATAATTAAAATTTGATGTATTCGTAATTTTAGCTTAATTAGACATTTCTTTATTTATGTTACGCGGACATATGATCCGTAATTTTTTGTTTAAATTTCGATTTTTTCCTTTTTTATATTTTTTTTCCTTACAGTGTAGTTCAGGCTTATACAACTTATACAGAGTTGCGTCTCTATATTATATACACTAATAGAGTTCATTTATTATGAATTAGTTGCCTATGCTAAAGTACGAAGCTAAAAAAAGTGGTTCAAATTAAATTAAATTTTGACCCATATGCTAAGTTAAATAATACCTAATTTAAAAAAAAACTAATATTATATCTTTAAAGTCAAAATATACAAAGAAACCCATACAAAAACGGACTAACGAAACCGATTTTGATGTAACTTTAGATATTTCCTCTGCAGGGTTCTAAATCGTCAAGGGGCGTAACAATACATATCAATAGACAGGTTGCGTCACAATATATTTCCTAGACCCTAGACTAACCCAGCCTAAAAGGAAGTAGGCTAGGTATTAAGTTACTCCTAGATATCTAGTTTATTATATAACTTGAATTACATATATACGTTTTTTTTAAATGTTACATAAAATCATTAATCGCGTAAAATGTAGTTAAAAAGTGAAATGTAAATATTGATTACGCATTTGTAACTATCGTCTTGATATTGGTTATTTTTTGTATTTGAAGGTAGCCAGTTCGATTTCCGTTTAAAGTAATATTTATAGTTAAAAAACGTAGTTACTTTTCTTTGATCTAGATAGATAAGATGCAGGGTTAGTTTCCGTAAGACACGAAATGTCTATTACCGTTTACCAATTTAAAGTTATTGTAATGCAAACGCTAGTTAGCCAGTTAGTTTTCTTTGGTCTAGACAGGAAACTTGCGGCGTTTATATCCGTGAAAAGTTACGCGAAATGTCTATATGTGTATGGATTTTTTATTATTTATTACAAAAAGTTATGCGTAAAATTAGAAATAAAAATCATATGCACAAAAAAGATTAAGACGCTTATATTTGACCGTAACGTATTTAACATTAAAAAAAACCAGTATAAATATTAATGAAGTTAGAATTACGTGTTAGATTGATGTATTAGTTAAGTAGTTTATATGTAAAATGCGAATATTAGGTAATTTAATATACACTTTTTATAAACAAAGTAGGACGATATTATATGTATTAACAAAACAAGTGGTATCGGAGGTAAAGCGCGGCGTTAAGTGCCGCCACTTAACACGCAATGCCTCCGAATTCGGTGAAGAGTGGGGAACGGAGTGTCTTAACACTAGGTTCCCTCTGCGTACCCTGCTGTGTGCGGGATACAGCGTGAAGCTGAAATAAATGAAATAAAACAAGTGTTTTTTTGTAAATATACCAAGTAAGTTTTTTTATATTTTACAAAGTTAGTTGTATTTGACCTAAGTTTTGATAAACAGAAAATACATAATGGTAAAATATTCCGTTCTCCGTTTTTCGTTTAAAGATACGTATCAGGCCTTAGTGGCGCCGTGGGAAAGTTACTGGCTTTAAATACGATTGGTCATAGGTTCACTTCCTACACAGGGTAGTTATCCTATTTAAATTATATTAATTTCTTCTCTCTAATACCTTAGACAAAATTATATGTTGAGTTCCGCCAATTATACAAATATCTCGATTTCAGGCAGAAAGTGGAGAACGGAGTATCTTAACACTAGATTCTCTCTAACTACCACGCTTTACTGAAAAAATCATATTTTTCTGTTTTTTTATATTTTTCCTATATAAATGTGAACCCAATATTATCGTTTGTACGTAAAGGGTCATTAAATAAGTCTTAGAATCGTCCTAGAATCGCTATGACGTCACGACGGCCTCAATTTAAATATTCCTTTCTATAGAATTATTAATTTCTAAACTCGTTGTACTTGCAAATGCAGTATAATTGTCGCTGGTCAAGAAAATTATACCTTTCGCAATGTCCTGCTGCAGGACTGGTTAAACTAAACTTGTGACACAATTTATTTGAATTTTAATTTTATATAGTAGAGGAGTGGAAATATTTAATAGTTCCATTTTCTTCGCTCTGGTGTCGAGGCTAAGCGCGGCGTTAAGTTCCGCCATTTAAGACGCAATGACTTCGAATTCGGCGGAATGTGGGGAACGGAGTGTCTTAACACTAGGTTCCATCTGCTTACCCTGCTGTGTGTGGGATACAGCGTGAAGGTAAAAAAAAATAATTATATAATCTGTGACAAAGTGCGGCGTTGAGTTCCGCCACTCAATACGCAATATTTTGAATTCAGTTTGGAAGTTGAGAACAGAGTGTCTTGACACTAAGATCTCTTTGTCTATAAAAACGTGAAGGAAAAACATACAAATTTACTACTACTTTCGGTTTTTTATGTTTTCTAATTCCTTTTCGTGAATAAGACCTCGTGAAAAATCACTCCAAAAATCAATCAATTCAAGACTTAATATTCCTTTTATCTACCATTTTGAATCTCACATGTTATATTTAGTATTAACAATATGACTTAACAATTACATATACATTTCAAAATTTATTATATAGAAAATCTAATTCCTTAACAAAAAATAACAAGCAAGAAAACTTTAATACAAGATTAAATTAACCTTTCAAGTAATTATATCGTCACAATTTGTCGCAGTAGCTTATGTTGCTGGCAAGTATATGCTAATCGAGATATAGACCTAGTTCTTTTACATAAGCACTAAAATGTTGTAAATTTTATCCTATATTAAGTATGTAAAATATATGTAAAAAAAAATTATAAGTTATAGAATTGACTATTCTTTTTCTGTGGTAGAATACAGTGCAGCGTTAACTTCCGCCAGTTAAGTTATACCTCGAGTGCAAAGTGGAAATCGGAGTGTAATAACACTACGTTTTGTTTGTCTGAAAAAATGTTTAATTAAAAATAGTGTTAAGACACTCCGCGTGTTAAGGGTCAGAAGAACGCTTCGTGTTTTAGGAACCAGAACGGAAAACGAAATTAGTATATAGTCATTCCCCCTGATTACAAATCGAACCCACAATTTTTGCCATTTCTCTGGTAAAATTAAAAGATATATTACTAGAGAAAAATAAATTATCTTATTTTTAAAAGTATTAATTATATTAACATTAAAAATATAATATTAATTTTAAAAAGTACTTCCCAAGTAGAAATCGGACCCACTAAATCACGTTTATAGTCACACGTTATACCACTACACCACGATATCTCTAAGTTAATTATTTTATCAAAATGTTCACCAAATTGATTTCCAATACTACCTATTACAGAATTCCATCCTGTATAGACAAGTACCTTAACCGGCCGTTATTTATAACTAGAGAACAAGAAAATCTAGTATAGTTATATACGTTTAAGTGTTATAAAATGTTCTACTTTAATTAGGTAACTGTTACGTCTGCGATGCTTCATTTAGTCTTGAATTGATTACGTTTTTGTTGTAGTGGTAATTGTATGGGACATACATTTAAATAAACTAAAAAATATATCTTTGTATAGCAGAAATTTTGTATAAAAATCTCTACAGATTTAATAATAAGTTGTAATGTAAGAACGTATGGCTTAGTGGTTAGAGTGCTAGGGTGTTTTCCAAGAGCTCAAGTTTCGATCGAGGTTTAATTTTTTTATATTCAAAATGTTTTTGGTGAAATTATATTATTCAGTTTGTTTTGGTTTTAAAAGTATGGGCATTTACAAATTTAGATTTTTTCAAAATTATGTTAATTAATGAAATATTTAAATTGTTTTAAAGTTAAAGAACTATTTTTTACTATATAATATTTTACTTGTAATTCAAATTGATATTTTGATCATTTCCCAGGAAAAGCCCTTGTATTCAACGAAAGACAAAACGACTGCCACATTTCATATTAAATTAACACTTTACGATTAATTTCCCTCTTTTAATTTTTTTAAAAAGGTTTTCTTTAAATTTTTAACAAAGTATCTCTAAAACTTTTATAAAAATGCCATTCTTTATCCACACGCACATAACAAAAAAACATAAGCAAATAAGACAAAAACGCCTATGTTCTTGCATACCTTATAATCACGTTTCCCAACGCTATGCATGTAACGTACAGTGTTAATGCAAACTAATTCCCATAACAGTGGAACAAAGTACAACACTTCTATTGTGAGAAATGGTGGATGGGATATTGCAAAATTTAGTTGTTAAATGTATGGACCATTTAAAAATATTAAGAAGTCTCTTCTGGTATAGAAAATAGTTAAAAAATCTATCTAAAATGTGATAGTTGTCGCTTCAAAGCTAATTTGGGGAAATTGTTATTTAAAATTTAATTTTCTGGTTATGTTACATTAAGCGTGCCGTTTACTTGCACCATTTAACATGTAGTAGGAAATTGAGTATTCGAACGAAAAATATTCCATCATTTTCACTAAATGAGCTGGTTGGTGATGGTGTTGATTGTGGGTTCGAATCCCAGTTTAAGCAAAATGAGAAAAAATATTAAAATAAGCATATATGTTTTTAGTTAAAACTTATTTTATTTCCATACTGTCTCAACTATACTTTAAGCCCTGAATGTGAAAGACGTGATCAGTAAATAAATATTAAAGTACTTGTTACATATAAAAAATTATAATATAGTAGTATGAACTTTTGTTCTTGATAGTTATTTTGTAAGGCTTTAAAGGTAAAAAGCCTGGTTATAACGCCATCATGTGACATTCATAATGACACGAATATGCCATCATTTCTTTTTGATGTCAGTTAAAGTGTTTCAATATTGTTATTAAATGCGTTTAAAAATGTTTTTATATTTAAATAAATTGAATATTTTTAAGAAAATTGAGTTAACTTTGTAAGAGTTAAATGGCGAAATGTTATAGGATTTAGCTTATTTTCAATAGAATATATATATTAGAGACGTAGTATGCTTATTTTATTTTGTAATAATAAGAAAGTAGTCGTTTTCTTTTAAAATTTGATTGACAAGTCGTCTCCTTAAATTCCATTTCATACTCTTTCTAACTAAAATACCTAAACATATTACAATTATAAATATTCACCACAAAATGGGATTTAAATGTAGAGACAAATAGTTTTTTAAAAACATACATAAAAACAAACATTGAACGCCACGGAATTCGAACCTGCACCTCAAAATTTTATACTGATTCTGGAATGTTTTTCACATGAATCGACATCTAGTGACTTTAAAAATTGTATATAGTACTAATTACCAACTTTTTTCACTAAAAAGAGTAAATATGTGTATATTTCTGTTAGAAAATCATTTTTCTTAACATTTAACCTTAAATTTCCATAAATTTCCCAACTACGCTTATAAAACCATTAGATATATAAAGATTTCATACACCATGCAAATTGCCATACCACTGTCAACAGATGACACTTTGCGTAACATAACAAATCCCCTTACGATATCATTAAATGTCATCGCACAGAAGTTCTTACTTCAATGTTTGCGTAAGTTCATTTTTTTTAACTGAGTCTTAATCTCGTAATAGTTTCGGTTGGAATTACGAAATGTGTATTACACTCTTTTTTTTAAATATACTAATATCCATTTATATGCCTTTGGTTATCTTCGTTTTTTTTTTTAAGTAAGTAAAGATATTCAAATCATCTTAAATTATATTGAATAAATATTCTCCCAATAGTACATAAACACACAACTACAAACAGACAAACAGTTGGACATGCCTAGAATATCTGCACATACATACAATGTGCTAAATATTTCCCTATCCATGTACCATTAAGTACATAAATAACATTAATTAATACTTAAAACGGCTCGTAAAGGTCTAATTGAATATTTAATGTAAAATATGTACATACGAGCTGATACTATATGATTAATTGGTTAATAATTCATTACACATTCATAAATATAGTGGAAAAACCAATCTAATTGCATTTTTTCTTTCCAGATCTGTTTAGTTGTTCTGCTGGTAGCAGCGGCTGCTGCCAGCGAGAAGAAGTCCACAGAACAAAAGGTTGAAGGCCTCGAAAAGAAGTTGGACAAACGTGGTCTCTTTAACTTGGGATATGGATACGGCATCAGCGGTTTAGACATCGGCTACCTCGGAAGCGGCCATGGAGTAGGCGGAGTGTACAGCTTAGATGAAGGATCTTATGGCCACGCCGGATACGGCAACATCGACCTCGGTGGCCGCACCGATGTCACCAGAACCATCACTCTCGTCAAGGGAGTGCCAGTAGCTGTGCCCGTTGACAGACCAGTGCCCTACCCCGTAGAGAAGCACGTCCCTTACCCAGTCAAGGTCCCAGTTCCTCAACCCTACGAAGTCGTTAAGCATGTGCCCGTACACGTTAAGGAATACGTAAAGGTCCCCGTACACGTACCTGCACCGTACCCAGTAGAAAAGAAGGTGCCATACCCCGTCCACGTACCCGTCGACAGGCCTTACCCCGTCAAGGTTCTCGTACCCCAACCCTACCCCGTTGAGAAACACATCCCTTACCCCGTTAAGGTACCAGTACCCCAACCCTACCCCGTTGAGAAGCACGTACCTTACCCCGTCGAAGTCAAAGTACCCGTACCACAGCCTTACCCAGTAGTGAAACACGTTGGTGTGCCCGTAAAGGTTCCCGTTGACAGGCCTTACCCCGTCCATGTGCCAGCTCCCTACCCCGTAGAAAAGCCAGTGCCAGTCGCCGTCCCCGTCGAGAAGCCCGTGCCTTACCCCGTACACGTGCCCGTAGACAGGCCTTACCCCGTCCATGTTGAGAAGCCCGTGGCAGTGCCAGTCAAGGTGCCCGTGCCTGAGCCTTACCCAGTATACAAGCACATCCCCTATGAAGTAGAGAGGCCCGTACCTGTCCCAGTCAAAGTGCCCGTCGACAGGCCCTACCCCGTCCATATCGAGAAACCCGTGCCAATTGCCGTTGAAAAACCCTACCCAGTGCCAGTCAAGGTGCCAGTTCTGATCAATGAGCACGATCAAGGAAGCAGCTACGGATACGGAGGCTCTTACCTCGGGGGCTCCTACCACGGGGGTTACTCCGGAGGTTCTTACTACGAACATTAGGTTAATTCACTAGTTGTATAGTTATCGCCACTGTCACCAATATTTATATCTCGCCACCCACGGCCGGGACACAGCAAAATTTCTTTTGACTATTTATACTGTCCTTCTATGAGACGTCATGTCATATAAGTGTACAGCTGGTACAGGTGCGTGTACGATGTGATGCAAATGTTACCATTAATAGGTTAAGTCGACTGTAAAATAAATACGAAATAAATAATAATAAGATATATAGAATGTTTTATTTCGAATATTTAATACGATAGTTCAATTTCATAAGGCCACTTAAGAAAATAATTAATACGGCGTTGAGTTCCGCCTTCTAACTTGCATCTTTTAAGAGGTTGAAAACGACAGAACGAACAAACAAACAAGATATGTCCAGATTTTATACATCTTAACAAAACCCGGAAAATATCTTTAAAATTGTACACCAATTTATCTTCTTATTAATTTAACCTGCCAATATATTCATTAAACCCATAACAAGTAAAGAAAATTGTATCCTACATTTCATTTTGGAACAGGAAGCTGTCAAAGGTCGATCGATATAAAGCTATTAACTCAACGTAGGTCCACAATCGCCGACCTTCACGTTGTCCGCAATAAACACTCGTATAGTAAGTAAGAGGTATCAGAAATGACTTGTAAAATAGATTAATAAGCAAATAATTACTGTACTGTATAATATTGCAGTTGTAACTTGTCCGTTGGCAAATGTCAAAGTATGTTTATATTTATGCGTCATTTTGACAGGCCTACTGGTTGGTACCAGCTGTTAAAATAATTAATCAACAGCTATTCTCTTGGAGCCAGTCGTAGCGCAGTGGCACAAAGTGTGACAGTAAAGGTGGTTGTGGGTTCGATTCCCATTCGAGAAGTGGAAATATTTAATATTTCCATTTTCTTCGCTCTGGTGTAAAATGAGGCAAATCCTGAGGCAAATGCCTCCGGATTTGGCAGGAAGTGGTGAACGAAGTGTCTTATCACTAGGTTCCCCCTGCCTACCCTGCTGTGTGCGGGATTAAGCGTGAAAAACTCTCCTAGAATGTATGTATATTTCAACAATATCTTAGAGCTGAAACACGGTAAAGGTCTTTCTTTTTCTTCAGATCTTATTATAAGCCAAAAATCTATATAAATTATCAAATAGCTTCTCGCTTTTCATGTAAAGCAGAGTAGTCAAAGACAACTTAGTGTCAAGACATTCCGTTTTAATTCCATTTTGTATTTAGACATTGCACTGTGAATGGCGGTATGAAAATCTTACAATGTCAATCGCGATTACGATATCCCACTGCACCACGGTTGTCTCATGGCCTAAATAAATTTAAAAAAAAAATACTCGAAATAATTAAAAAACTGATGACTCATTTAATATGTAGCTGTATAAACGTTTTTGGCGAAAAGTGGAAAACGGATAATATACATTGATAAATTGACTTGAAGAACGGAGAATAAAGTTTCAAGAGATTCTCTGCCTATAAGTAATTATACGGAACAGCACCAAGCTTTTATGGAATTTGATTCCGCGACCTCCAGGCTATCAGCCAGAATCACTAACCACTGCACAGTATATATGCTTTCGACACAATCAAGGAATTACGGTATAATTAAAGATTACCTCGTGATAAATATACTAACAACTGTTAAAGTAGGCCATAACGTAACGCAGAGCGAGCGTTCTTTGTAATTAAAGGACTTGTAATTAAATTTATAGGTCGAATGTAATCGATATGCGTTTTAATATAAGGAAATGTGTGCATATGGCTATTGTAGCTCAGTGGTACAGTGTCGACAGTAAGCATGATTGGTTGTGGGATCGATTTCCCAATTGGGGGAAATAATTGAAGTACCTATAATTTAAAATAATCTCATTCTAAATAATATATGGACCAGTTGTGGCGCAGAGGTACAAACGTGTGACTGTAAAGCGGCTGGTTGCGGGTTCGATACACTGAGACAGTGGAAATATTTAATATTTCCATTTTCTTCGCTCTGGTGTCGTGGCAAAGCGCGGCGTTAAGTTCCGCCATTTAACACGCAATGCCTCCGATTCGACGGAAAGTGGAGAACAGAGAGTCTTAATACTAGGTTCCCTCTGCCTACTCTACTGATACAGAGCGAAGCTAAAAAAAACTACTCCTTTAAAACAAAGCCCGGCATCGAGTTTCACCATTCTAGTCTCTTATTTGGGCGGAAAATGAAAAATGCAGTGTGTTGACACTAGATGCTTTAACTACTCTATTGTGGCAAAAAAAAACTGTCCCTAAAAGTGTGGGGAAATAAATATGTAATAACTAATTGCTTCAAAGTTATTCGGCGGAAAGAGAGAAACGGTGTGTCTTAACGCTAGGTTCCCTCTGCCTACCCTGCTGTGAGCGGAATACAGCGTGAAGTTATAAAAAATACGCTATACATTTATTAAAGCTTTGAAGGACAAATGAAAACTATATTTCAAAATGTAAAACTATTTGAATTAAAAGTTTATTACAAAATGTAAAACTACTTAAAACTAAAAACTTCTATCATGTTTATTCACTCTGACCAGTACCAGGAACTCGTAGGCGGGCTTTAGTTTTTTGCAACAACAATGAAAATAACTTCAACCCAATCTTTCTCCCATCCGAAATCGAACCCGCAACCGATGGCCTTTACAGTCTGTCTCTGACCCATTCCATAGAATTTTTTACATATTCAATTATTCTAGAAATAGTTCTTTCAATCATCATTAAGTTCAGAATGCCCTTCAATCAAACACAAAGCTTATTGTCTCATTGTTGAATAACTCACACGAACACTATGCGAGTAAAATGAATAAAGCAATTAAAAGATATGGAAGGTTAAATGGGAAATTAAGATTTTTTATCTATATGTATTTGAAAAGTCGAAATTTGTTAGTGAATTAATAGTATTTTTGTGTATCGTGACGGTCCTAGGTTCATATCCTTGTCGGGGTTTTTTTGTATAGGTACTTATTGAGAAAAACAATATGAGGGGTTCCGCGATGTAAGTAATAAGCTAAAGGCTAAAGCTATATCTGGCTTTGGGTTCCATCGGCGATGTCTTGATAATCAAAGGGTAGAGAACGGAGAAAAGTTGTTATTAACAGATTTATGTGTTCAAATATTTTTTTTTATTTTTATATTTATATTTAATAAAAAGTAAGGTGTTTTTTTTCAAATGTGGATGTAGGTTTTGAAACCCTATTCCACTTTTACTAAAAGAATAACATTCAATGTTATTCTATGTCTATTTAATTTCTTATTTAATTATTAAATTTGTTGCTTATAGGTTTCAAATACACTTATTTACGTTTTAAACTGATTCTTTAATTCTTTAGTTTGGCACTGAATAAGCATCTGACTGTAATCGCGATTGGATGCGATTCCCACTCGATGGTATATAATACGAGCTTATAATTATAAGTTATTTTTTCATTTCTCTGCTCAGGTGAACAAGACAAAGCGCGGTATTGAGGTCCCTCCATATAGGTGAATTTCTTGACATTAGGTTCTTTCTGACTGTATTAGTTTCGCGCTGTATTCCGCACACAGCAGGGTAAGCAGAGGGAACCGTTCCCCACTTTCCGCCGAATTCGGAGGCATTGCGTGTTAAGTGGCGGAATTTAACGCCGCGCTTTGCCTCAACACCAGATCGAAGAAAATGGAAATATTAAATGTTTCTACTTCTCGAGTGGACGAATCGAACTCACAACCAATCGCTTTACAGTCACACTTTGTGCCTCTGCGCCACGACTGACCCCTATTTATCCAAATTGTATAAATCTCAAGAATTGATTTCAGTGAACGAATTTGAACTCAAAAATATTATTTTTATGCTTAAAAAACACAATTTAAGTTTCGATTTTAAACTCATGTATAATATAAAAAATGAAAGTTAACTACGCCATCTATCAACCCATATAAGTAAATGTATGAGCGTGTAAGCGTTTACATAATACAAACAGCCGACGGTAGAGGTCTCTACAATATAACGTAAAATATATAAAAAATATACTTAAAAGATCAAAAATTTCATATATTTTAAGAAAAGATTTTTGAAATGGGAAAAATATTATGAAAATATAACGCACCCTCAGAATTAACATAACTTAACTCAAAATTTTTATGTTAATTAAATAGAATTTTAGAATAACCATCTTATGATCGTATTTCGCATAACGAGAAACTTAGAAGATGTAATGTTTACGAGTGCATGTAATAATAAAAGGATAGCGATCCCTAAAGCGTGATCCTTCTTTTAGGTACCCACTTCTTCCGCACGGCAAGGTGGTCATAGAGAATCTAGCGTGAAGAGACTCCATTCTCCACTATATACAATATTTTTACACGACGTTACAAAAGTTTGTCTTAGGTCCTTGCCGAAATGATCAGGATGACAAAAAATATATTTTTTTCTTTCTTTTTTTTAACTAAGTTATATGTATTATGTACCCCAGGTTGATTAAACACTAACCACATTAAACGCATTCATTCAAAATATAATATTTTTTTTTAGCTTCACGCTGTATCCCGCACACAGCAGGGTAGGCAGGGGGAACCTAGTGTTAAGACACTCCGTTCCCCACTTTCCACCGAATTCGGAGGCTTGTGTGTTAACTTAACGCTGCGCCTTACCTCGACACAAGAGCGAAGAAAATGGAAATATAATTTCCACTCCTCGAGTGGGAATCGAACCCACAACCAGTCGTTTACACGTTTGGCCACGACTGGCCACTAAAATATAATATCAAATAAGTAAATATATAAAAACATAAACAAATTATAAAAAAAAACATCTTCAATGATCCATTTTATTAACCACGAAGCATATAACATGCAATGTGCTAACCAAATTATGATTGATAGTAGCAAATCGTGCACCGGTAGCCTTTAAAACTAATTTGAATTTATCGATGGGCCTATTAATGATATATTATTATACATTTGTTAATCACGCAATAATCTAAGATTTCACCTAACTACTTCTTCAGTTGCGACCTTCACTTATGTATTCGTATGTAGAGTGGGTTATGGAACTATTCAGTAGATGTAACCATCGTTTTTTGTTAAGCAATTTTAATTTATGTCAGTCAAGTTAAATAAATGGGGCTGGTCGTAGCGCAGGGGCACGCAAGTGTGACTGTAAACGCGACTGGTTGTAGGTTCGATTCCCAATCGAGGAATGGAAATATTTAACATTTCAATAAGTTCCGCCACTTAACACGTTATGCCTCCGCATTCGGCGGGAAGTGGGGCACGGAGTGTCTTAACACTAGGTTCCTCTGCCTGTCCTGATTGATTGATTGATATGATTTTATAGATGTCAAAATAATTGTAATTGTCCATCAATATCATAGGTAAAAATTATATAATTTTGTAAATTTAAATCATAACTTAAGTGGCAATGGCAGTAAAGATTGTTGATCACTAATTAGTTTAGACTTATTGCCAAAGTTGAATCTAAATTTTATTTGGAACAATTTAGGATTTAGCGTAGTTCGGGGTTTTAAAGTGATAAATAGTAAATATTTTACATCTCAAGTTTTTCCAGCGTAACAGACAGACACGAACTCTATTTTTCGCCCTATTTTGAGATATTGTGTGCTTTGTCTTATCAGCAGAGCAAAAAAATTAAAATAATTTAAATATAACCGAAATCGAACCCACAACCATCTCGCAGATAATGGATTTTAATCTATACTTATATAGTAAGCCTTTAATCTACACTTTTCGAAAGTGCTGAACCTATTAAGACAATTCTTTCACAATTAGAAAGCGACACTGTTCAGGGAGTCCTATAGGCAATGTTTTATTAAGATTAAACAAATTGGGGCCAGTTGTGGCGCAGTGGTACGAACGTGTGACTGTAAACTACTTGTGGGTATGGATTGTGGGTTCGATTCCCACTCGAGGAGTGGAAATATTTAATATTTCCATTTCCTTCGTTCTAGTATCAGAGGCAAAGGGCGGCGTTAAGTTCAGCCACTTAAGACGCAATGCCTCGGAATTCGGTGGAAAATGGGAACGGAGTGTCTTAGCACTAGGTTCCCTGCCGTGTCCCCCACACAGCGTGACGCTACAAAAAAAATAAACAAAAAGTACAGAGAATCCCAAAAGGGCTAAAATATGGGAGAAAAGGTCCAAATAACGCGGTCTTATAACCTCGTACGATTAAAAAAATATTTTTTACAAACCTGCTCTTTTACCATCTTTCTCAACAAGTACTCTGAGCATGACTGTGTATGTGTATATAATAAATCATATACACAATTTACACGGTAAATTTGAATTGCCACATGAAGATTAATAGTGGAATGTTCTTCTAATATAATTTAGCAATAATTTTTTTCTAGTTTTTGTTTTTGTTTGAACCTTCTTATATTTAACGTGAATTTACACATTAATATAAAATAAAACAAGCCATAGTTTAGTTATGAAGAAATCGTCTTATTAATAATCTAAGAAAGTATTATTATTTAAAAGGCATTTTTTTATAAGTTTCCTTTTCTTTAATTTTTTTAACAAAATTACTTAAATAATTACAGCATCCTTTATTTACAACATATTTGTAGAAAAACGATTTTGAATTTTTTTTTTTTTTAGCTTCACGCTGTATCCCGCAAACAGCAGGGTAAGCAGAGGGGAACCTAGTGTTATGACACTCCATTCCCCACTTACCGCCGAATTTGGAAGCATTGCGTGTTAAGTGGTGGAACTTAACGCCGCGCTTTGCCTCGACACTAGAGCGAAGAAAATGGAAATATTAAATATTTCCACTCCTCGAGTGGGAATCGAACCCACAACTAGCCGTTTACAGTCACATGCTTGTGCCACTGTGCCATGGCTGGCCCAATGTAAATAATTTCAATAAATTTCCCAAACTGGGAATCGAATCTACAGTCAGATGCTGTCTTACCATTTCATATATACATACATACATACATACATACATACATATATACGCAATACGCATTATTACATAAAATCCAAGAGATTTAACATGTAATATGTATTTGTACCACCATCTTCGCGGTTGAGTAAGAAAGGAATGTACATTAGATGTTACCTAACGTATGGCATAGGAATAAAAATAAGAGCGTTAGATTAGTTTGCCTGTTTTGTTTTATTCTTAATATGTTAAAGCATTGCTGCCTTTCACAGCGTTATTATGATGTATAAGAAATAAAATATAAATGGGGCCAGTCGTGGTGCAGTGGCACAAAACACTCGAGGAGTGGAAATATTTAATATTTCCATTTCCTTCACTCTGGTATCTGAAGCAAACCGCGGCGTTAAGCTCCGCCACTTAACGTGTAATGCCACCGAATTCGGCGAAAAGTGGCGAACGGAGTGTCTTAACACTAGATTCCCTCTGCCTACCCTGCTGTGTGCGGGACACAGCGTGAAGCTAAAGAACAAAGAAAAATGTAATTTCACGCAATTAACTCGATCTTTGTTCTGCAAAACCGAGCTATTCGTGCAATCTATAACTTAGGCCCGATAGATTCATTAAGAACAAAATTTAAAGAAATTAATATATAGACTGTTGCTTCTCAATATAAATTTGCTAAAGTCATGTACCTACGTTAAGAAAAATATTCATTCCTTTTCTTTTCTTGCGCCGGTTCTTCGCAGGTCTGAGGCATTAACTTTAGTGAAGGCGGTAAACTATTTGAAGTTCAAAAAATAAGCATGTAGCTTCTTATTTTGAAAAAATTAATTGACTTTGACTTTGAATTAGTTTTCATCTGAATTCGAGACATTGTGAGTGAGGAACTCAACGCCGCGTATTGTTTGATATGAAAATAGAAGATAATTTAAATATAATTATTCCCTCGAAAGGAATTTGAACAATCAAACGCGTTTACTGGACGCGTCTAATGGACTTTATGAAGCTGATTACATACGGGTAGGCAAAGGGAACATAGTGGTAAGACATTCCGTACCCTATATTCTGCTATAATTATCATTTATTAAACAATAAAATTCCTCAAGAGAGAATCGAATTTACAAACAGTCATGTTAAGAGTCACTCTCTCAATGACTGGCCTCGATCTTTATATTTATGTTATTTCCATTCCCCTGTCAGAACAGAAACCATAACCAGAGTCAGCGGTGTTAAGTTCCGCCAATGTCATACAGAATGTTGTTAAAAATCATAAAGATACAATTTTCTTAATGTGTCGATTTAATTAGAGTCAAATATTAAATATATGTTAAATTAATTACACTTACTATCACTTGCAACAGCCAGAACCTCTCGTAAGCAAATAGCAATGATAAATTACCTGCAAAAGATAAAAGGAAGTATAAAATTACATATTCATTATAATTTCACAAGCGAGCCGAGAACGATTTAGTGATAGAAACAAACACAAACCTTTCATTATTTCAGTGGTGTAATAATTTATACCGGTTTTTTGACGATCTAGATTTGTATGCCATCATACTTAACACGTGAGTGTTACATAATGTTTTTTCAAAATGTAAGCGATAGACAGAAAATAGTTTGAAAACACTACGTTCTCCACTTTCCACTTTCTTTAGTTTTCTTGTAGCTTCACGCTGTATCACGCACATAGCAGGACAGGCAGAGGGAAGCTAGTATTAAGACACTCATTTCCCCACTTTCCGCCGAATTCGGAATTTTTGCGTGTTAAATGGCGGAACTTAACGCCGCGCTTTGTCTCGACACCAGAGCGAAGAAAATGGAAATATGAAATATTTCCACCTCCGAGTGGGAATCGAACCCACAACCAGTCGTTTACAGTCACTGAGCAACGACTACACAGTGTTACACAATCTACTATTATATATTTAATTAAATTATAATTGCGTTATCAAAGAAGTATATTTATTTTTGTGTTTTTTGTATTTTAAATTTCGTTAATGTAAAACATGTTAAGTGAATGTAAGATGCGAGCTCTTACGCAATGATAAAAGTGAATCTTTTAATATTATAAAAAGAGTATTTTATTTTAACCGAGGCCGTCTTGACTCAGTGGGACAGCGTCTGACTGTAAATGCAATATCGCTTATTTTGTGTTTTTTTTTAGCTTCACGCTGTATCCCGCACACAGCAGGCTAGGCAGAAGGAACCTAGTGTTAATACACTCCGTTTCCCATTTTCCGCCGAATTCGGAGGCATTGCGTGTTAAGTGGCGGAACTTAACGGTGCAGTCGCAATATCGTTTGTGGGTGTAATTGCCAATCAGGAATTATTTAAGTTGAAAAAGACATTTAGAAAACGTACAAAAATTTGAACGCAGCGGGATTTGAACCCGCGCTTCCTGAATACCACCCAGGCGCTCTCACCGCTGAGCCTTGCGTTCTACACCAGCTGCGGCGAAATTTTTGTACGCTTTATTACAATTCATTTTAGTTGTTACTATCTCTGTAGAAAGATTTTACAATTTTTTGCTACCCAAAGATTATTCTACGAACAATCGTTTGGCAACAGAGAATGCTTTTTATTAAACACTTTTAAACATTTTAAAGTGAAGAAATTTTGTGGAATAAAAATTCTTAAATTCACTCAACACACAGTCATGCGTTCGAACAGAGATCACAGAACAGATAGGTACATATACATATATGGGATAAAACGCGAAGCTTAAAGAAATGAGAGTACAATAACTCTTTGAAAGTTATAATAAAACGAATTTATAAGCAAATTATGTATTAACGTACATACAAACGCATACGTATCTGCAATCGGATGAATTCATCTAAGCATTGCTGTCATAAACACCTCATTTGATAGTACGAATGTATGGCGATGTGGTAATTTACATACGCTAAGTTAACGTGAGATCTTTTTATTACCTGCTAACTATTCGTTCAATGACAAATCATCAGACAGCGTTAAGTTACGTTTTTTGTTTATATAAGGTTGATAAGAACTTTAAGAAGCCAGCTTTTCTTGCTCAGCAGGATAGTCAGAGAAAACATAGTGTTAAGACACTCCGTTCTCCACTTACCGCCACATTCCGCCACATTACGTGTTAAGTGGTGAAACTTAACGTCGCACTTTTCTTCGACACCAGAGCGAAGAAAATGGAAATATTAAATATTTCCACTCCTCGAGTGGGAATCGAACCCACAATCAGTCGTTTACAGTCACACGTTTGTGCCACTGCGCCACAACTGGTCCCAAATAGAAATTAAGTGTCGAGCGAAACTCAACGCCCCACTTAGTGATGGAAAAAGGCCTTTTTAGTCGTGAACTTTTTTGCTATATTGATTTTTTACATAATGTATCTCAACTCGTCTGCTCAGTTACAGTGATAATTGCGAAAGGTCCTATACAAATCAATATTTTAACTATTATGTGGCCAGTCGTGGCCCAGTGGCACAAGCGTGTGACTGTAAGCGACTGGTTGTGGGTTCGATTCCCACTCGAGGAGTGGAAATTATATTTCCATTTTCTTCGCTCTGGTGTAGAGGTAAAGCGCGGCGTTAAGTTCCGCCACTTAACACGCAAGCCTCCGGAAAGTGGGGAACGGAGTGTCTTAACTCTAGGTTCCCTCTGCCTACCCTGCTGTGTGCGGGATTCAGCGTGGAGCTAAAAAAAAAATCTATTATGTCATTCCTTAAGGAGGCCTGAACTATCCCTAAATTTATCAGATGGACTGGAAGAGATTCTATAAAAATCTAATTCAATGTTTCTAGCCAATTTTTCTAAGTTAGATTAAGTCATAGCCTGCTTTTTGCATGTTTTCCCTGCATATTAAAAATATATATTAACGTAAAATATCTAGGTCTTTACCCATCATGTAACTAGTAATTAAATTTACGTAAAAATTATTTCATATATATTGCGATAACGATAAATGGAGTAGAACATGAGGTTAGTATATTAAAAAGTAATATGCCTTATAAAACACTTATACTAAATATAATTATGTTTTTTTAGAATTTATTATTACTATAATATTTTTTTTTGAAATCATAGCCGATGGTCGTTAGTCAAAAAGTGCTTATAACATACTTAGTGCACTTAACACTTCGTTATTCTCTTTTATTTAGCTTCACGCTGTATCCCGCACTCAGCAGGTTAGACAGAGATAATCTTTCGCCAAATTTGGAGGCATTACGTGTTAAGTGGCGTAACTTAACGCCGCGCTTTTGTCTCGACACCAGAGCAAAAGAAAAGGAAATATTTGAAAGTTCCACTCTTCGAGTGAGAGTGGAACCCACAACCAGTAGCGTTTAAAGTCACACTTACGTGCCCCTGTGCTACCACTAGTCCCATTCATTGGTCGTTAGATGTTTGGCGGTTCGTCTTTGACACAATAGTGGTCGCGAGCTAGTCGGAGAACGAATCTCCTACCACCTAGCTACTGGGTTACCCGCCTTTTACGGGCCGCTACCCAGCGGCGGGGGGGAATTGTATTCTTAACCTGTCCTCCCTCGGGTAAAAAATGTATTTATATTATATATTTATATTTGTGTCATGTTCCTTTTGTTTATCATTCTCCTTTTTTTATTTTAATCCCCCAAATGATTACTCTCATCCACTTCCACAGGTTGACTGGAAGAGATCTCTTCTAGGGATAAGTCCACCTTTGTTGACTAACATACAAGTATGTCTTTGCTTTACTTTGTAATTTATTTTCTTATACAATAAAGAATATAATATACTATTAAACTATTTTAAAAATAAAGATGTATATCTTTACATTAAAAAAAATAAAGATCACAATCGTTATTAGCGTATGTATTTCACACATTTATAACATCTCTACAATATATTATACTTGATTCGTACAAAAAGTTCGTGCGGACAAAAAAGGTGAATTTGCAAGATGTTTCGACAAAACCACAACTTAATAGTTTTTTATACATACATATATATTGCAATATCGGGGCCAGTCGTGGCACAGTGGCATGAACGTGTGACTGTTAACGACTGGTTGTGGGTTCGATTCCCACTCGAGGAGTGGAAATATTTTATATTTCCAATTCCTTCGTTCTGGCATCGGAGGCAAAGCGCGGCGTTAAGTTTCGCCACTTAACGCACAATGCCTCCAAAACAGGCAGTAAGTGGGGAACGGGGTGTCTCAACACTAGTACACTACTTCCCTCTGTCCTTAAGCAATATTATGGAAAAAATGAGAAAATATGAGTGGACAGCGTCTAACTGTAACCACGGCCACCGGCCACCGGTTGTGGCTTCCCATTAGGGGAAAATTTTAATATAATTTAAATTTTCATGTCTTCGTTCTAGTATTGAAGACAAAGTACGGCGTTAAGTTCAGCCACTCAACACGCAATACCTCGGTTCTCCTGACAACTAAAAGCTTTACGAAAACAGTGTGAAGCCGAAAAGAATAGAAAATAAATATAAGGAAAAATTGTATTGAACTTACTTAAAATCATTTCAAATGTTAAGTTTTAAACTTTATTCCAGATATGTTGTGGAGGCTTGTAACTTTAGCCGACCGAATTTTATTTACTACATTACTACTACTACATTACTCACTGTTTTGATTAAATTTATTAATGTAATGATATCGTTAATCCGATTTTAATACGATGGGACGATTATATTTAAACTATTTACATTTCTTCCATCTGGTATATAATGGATTAGAACAAAAAAAATTGTCTGGATGTCAGGACTGGACCGTGGACTTTTGGATTGTAAATTGCTGAAAGCTGAGCTAACATAACAGAGATATTACAACGTTGTCAAATATCGCGAAATTGACAGTCGTATACTAATGATGTATTAGCCATTAAAGATTAGATAAATCGATTTTTATTTACATACCAAATTTCATGAAAATCGTTATAATCGTTTGCGAGACCTGGATTATATATATATATATACATGAATTGTTTAAATATATAAGATAACTGTCTTAAAAGTATCTATGGTATATGACAAAGGCGTACTAAGAATTTTAACATACATATAGATAGTTAACAGTTAACCATTTAACTGTTTGTTTCTCTACTCCCAAGGTTATTGGAGACCCACAAGAAAGGAGGTTACATTTTAACTCGTGTCTACAACTACTGGTGTATTGCGATATGACTATTACGCTATATTTTTGTGCATGTCATCGTTTATTTTTAACTGTTGGTTAAATAAGTACTTTGAAAATCAGTTTTTACTTACATCAACGTATAACAACGTTAATAATGGAGATTAATTAGTTTTTGGTTTGAATGTGAATTAAATTTAGATTTATTGCTTTTTATAATTATACATAACCGTAAAATGAGAGCGATTTTATTAAAAACGTTTGTTGTTTTGAAAAATCCACCTACAAGTATAATATAAACATAACAACACAGCCAACTCTACTACTACTGCTATTGTACTTAAGACAAAAAGCGGCGTTGAGTTCCACCACTTCGCACGCAATGTCTCAGTTTCGGAGGAAACTGGAAACCGGAGTGTTATGACACTAGGTCGTTTCTGACTACCTCACTAGGAGAGTGTGTGGTATAATTACGCGAAGATTGCTCAAAAAAGTACAAAAATTGAACATGGCATTAAGCTAAGTCACTTAATACGTAATAACTTCATTTCCGGCTGAAAGTGGAGACTGGAGTGTCCTAAGACTAGAGACCCACTGACTACACTAATAGGCAGAAAAAAGAGTCAGACTGCAAATGTCGAAAACATTTGACATTTGACGGATAATAATTCGTTTACATTGTTTAGACCAAAACATTTTGTCCAACATCTCATCTATACTAATATAATAAAGAGGTAAAGTTTGTAACTTTATTTATAAGGCCTTTCTTCTGAAGCTATACTCTTCAGGAGTGCTATAGGCTATACTTTATTATGATTGAACAAGAAAATTAAGAGAATCCTAAAAAGGCTCAAATTGGGGATAAGATCCACAGGTTACGAGGCGAAGCAGCGAGCAAGTCGTTACTTAAGATGAAAGAAAGTTCCAAAAAGATATTTTATAGATATTAAGAATTATACTTAACTTAAATTGAAAACTTTCGTAATATTAATAAAAAAAAAACAAATATACATATGTAATTAATTTGAACCGAGAAAAAAAAATTGAATATAAAATTTCATACAATACATACATACGATGATTTCATCTCATATAATTACAGTAATCTCTGATTACACTTGCTGATTTGCCAATCGTTAGATTGTCTTTAAAACATAAGCGAACAGCGTTTTGGTTAAAGTTTAAAACTATTTCAAATGATTGTTTATGTCATTTTAAAACTTATAATTAAATTACATTATTAAAGAATAAATGCTTTTTTTAGAAGCTGATAAAAGAGAACTGGGACCAGTCGTGGCGCAGATACACGAAGTGTGTCTGTAAAGCGACTGGTTGTGGGTTCGATTCCCACTCGAGGAGTGGAAATATTTGGTATTGCCCTTTAACAAAAGAAAATTACTGTAAAGACACTCCATTCGCTGCTTTTCGCCTGAATATGACAGTGTAAGTTGAATGGCGAAACTAAGTGCCGTTTCGTAATAGAAGAGAGGGGAAATGAAAATAGTTTAACGTGTTAACGAGTGAATAATACAATCACAACTATCGTTTATACAATTAGGACGAGGATATTTAATTTTTTTTTTTTTAATATTTGTAGTAAGCACAAAAGCACATTTTTATGATACATGTAATATAATTGAAATGAATATATTTATATATCAATATAAAATTATATGTATATTTTTACAAATATCGAATAATCGCTTCATCTTGTAGCTTAAGGGGAATGGGCGTACTGCTGTCCGTTTTGCTCCACATACGCTGTATTTAGAGACGACATTGCAAAATATACGCATTTGTTTTTGCAATCTTCAATATTTTGACTTTGGTTTTATGAAAATGAAAGTAATCAAAAAATTTAATTTAATAATCTTGTCTATTCTAATATAATGAAGAGACTAAGTTTGTAACTTTGTTTGTAAGGGGTTTGCTTGGTGGTAGGAGATTCGTTCTCCGACTGGCTCGTGACCACTATAGTGTCAAAGATGAACCGCTAAACATCTGATGATGTGTTCCGGTTCGATGGCATGTAAGCCAGCTCACCCTATTCCCACCATTCCCATCCTTCTTCCCTTTTTTGTCCTACATCCCCGAGGCTGGCAACGCATCCACAACTGTAATGTTATGGATGTCTATGGGCGAAGGTTACTACTTAACACCTGCTGCTCGTTTGCCTCCTTTATTCCATAAAAAAAATCTTCGGAAATACTGAATCTAAGATGTAAATTCTTTCACAATTACAGAACTACAATATTCAGGAGTGCTATATCCTATATTTTATTATGAATGAACATATGGTTCAAATAATCCCTGTTAAGTATGAAGACGGGAACTAATGAAACACGTGTAGCTCGATACGCAATGCTTTACTCGCTCTTCAGGACTAGCTTGTGTAGTAGACGCAGCCACTACTATTATTTAAATATACCCTCAATTTACAATATTCCTCCCCTCAAAGTGGGTGAAATATATGGATGATAATAGGTGCAGAGGAGTATAATATAATTATATAATCTCTTTGTCCTTAGCATACACATCATAGAGATATCAAACTCATAAAGAGGGTTATTTCATATTTGAAACGTATGCCATTCCTATCTACTTATAAGAAATTAGAAATCACAAATCTTGTTGCGTACAAGTTTTTTTAGCTTTACGCTATCACTTGCTCACACTTTGTCAGAGGCAACCTAATTTTAAAATTAGGTTTTAAGACACCCCGTTCCCCATTTTGCGCTGAATTCTGGAAGCATTGCGTCTTAAGTGGCTGAACTTTCGACGCTTTGCCTCGACATCGGAGCGAAGAAAATAAAAATTTTATTTACATTCCTCGAGTGAGAATCGAACCCAGAACCGTCTCAAGTTTGCAATCACACGCAATCCCACTACTCCATGACGGCATGCAGTCAACACAATATAATGTATAAGATCGATAAATTGTAGCTTTTTGATTAATTAATGAGTGAACACATTAAAAAAATAATTAAAAATAAATCCATATCGAATGGTCGTGATTTATGTATGTGTAATTTCCAATATTTTCACCTAAATAAAATACCTATTACTACTAATTTAGTATAAAAGTGGGTAATTTTCTTCATTAAACATTATTTCAATTTCAGCCTTAGATTCGAAATCATGAGGAAATTGTTGATAGCTTTCGCCTTCGTCCTGTTGGTTCAAACAGTCATATTACAGCAACCAAGTAAGATATTACTTTTAACATTTTTTAAGTGGTTTCCACACTTAGGAAAATTGAAAAAGACATTTAGAAAACGTATAAAAATTTGAACGCAGCGGGATTCGAACCTGCACCTCCTGAACACCGTTCAGGCGCTCTCACCATGGCTCAAAACGCATGGCTTAGTGGTGAGAGCGCCTGAACGGTGTTCAGGAGGCGCAGGTTCGGATCCCGCTGGATTCAAATTTTTATACGTTTTCTAAATTTCTTTTACAAGTAACATATTTTTAATTTTTTCTTTATACTAAAATCTATATATGTTAATACAGTAGAAGTGTCTGCTTATACAATTTTTTATCATTATATTTTTTTATGTTAAATTATTTAGATGACGTCATGAACACAGCTAGTAGTTTAAAATTAGACGTAGCCTAAAGCAGGTTCGAAACCGCTTTTGGGTGTATACTCCCTCTTGAGAAAATTAAATGTTATTATTTATTATTATTATTATAGCTTCACGCACACAGCAGGGTTAGGCAGAGGGAACCTAGTGTTAGGACACTCCGGTTCCCACTTTCCCCCGAAATCGGAGGCATTGCGTGTTAAGTGGTGGAACTTAGCGCCGCGCTTTGCCTCGACACTAGAGCAAAGAAAATGGAAATATGAAATATTTCCACAAAATTTGATTATTAGTTGTTACAATTGGGCCGAAGCCATTTTAAATGTTTTTATTCTTAAATGTGCAGACATAACTTATATAATTTAATCTTATCTTCTAAGTTACATATTTTCTTACTTTTAAAATTAAAATATGTTTTTTTTTAGCTGATCTTACCAAACATTATGTAAACTGTGATAATACCACACAATGTTTGGGCTTTTGCAAAGTTCGATGTAATAATGGTACCTTTACTGCTTTGTGTTCAAACGGCTATTGTCTTTGCATACCTTGAGTAAATACTAAAAAAAATAAAAAAAAGTAGTCTATAATTTGTGAAATTAAAAACAAATGTTATATTTACTGTGTTTTTATTTCAATAACAATTATCTTGTAAAAGAAACAACAATTTACATTACTACTTAGTAGTAGTAGTCTACTACTACTACTACTTCTACTACTACTACTACTACTTCTACTACTACTACTACTTCTACTACTACTACTACTACTACTACTACTACTACTACTTCTACAATTACATTACATTTAAACCTAATGTATACACAGGAAGACTTGTGACCAAGGAAGTCCTATTGTAAACTGTTCAATACGTTGGGATAAACGAATACCAAAAATATACAAAATTAATTATTTTAAAGAACATGATTTACCAAACAAAAGAACGACATTATTGGTCCAAAGGGTGTTTCGTTGTGGTTCAAATCTTCCTGGGCTATTTGTAGTAGACCTCTGAAATTTGGCAGGGATATCGAGCACAGTGTCTGTGTATGCTGTGAAGTTTTTTGGTGACAATTGTAATAGTAGTTTTTGAATAAATGGTAATAAAATGCTCAAAAAGTTAAGTTAAGTGTTATGTTAGTGTTAAGTGTTTCCTTTTCAAACTGTTTTAACATGTAATAACATTAAATATGTACTTCGCTCAGCTCATCCCGCCATGCAGAGCAAAGAGGCGGTTCCTAGTTAAATTACTATTAGCAAACAAATATACTTGCATAAAACAATGTTGTCTTAAATAATATTGGTTCATAATTTTAAACTTTCAGCCAAATATATTACGAGACTAGTTATGGTGCAGGGGCACAAGGTGTGAATGTAAACGCGACAGGTCGGGGATTCGATTCCCACTCGAGGGTCTCTTATATTTAAATTTTTATGACTCTAACACCTAAGACAAATTGCACGACATGGAGTTCAACAATTACAGGCAGTAAGTGAAGGACGGAGTGTCTTGACACTAGGTTTTCTTTGACTACTCCGCTATGGGGTAAAAAGCGTGAAGCTGCAAAAAAATCTAAATTTTCCGCCAAGTATAAAAGTTTTTAATATTTTAAAATGTGTCATTCACACACTTAAAAAAATGAAAAAGACATTTAGAAAATGTATAAAAATTTAAATATGAAAGAATGTGGTAAGCTCTGATAGACAAGGAGTCAAGAGACTAATTGACTATTAGCGTTTATATGCTGTATCTCGCACACAGCAGGGTAGGCAGAGGGAACCTAGTATTAAGACACTCCGTTTCCCGCTTTCCGCCGAATTCGGAGGCATTGCGTGTTAAGTGGCGTAACTTAACGCCGCGCTTTGCCTCTTATACCAGAGCGAAGGAAATGGAAATATTAAAAATTTCCACTCCTCGAGTGGGAATCGAACCCACAACCAGTCACAGTCACACGTTCGTGCCACTGCGCCACAACTGGCCTCATGAATAGTGTAGCTTATATGTTTTGTCTTATCAGATCAAAAACATCGCGATTTCCGAATATAAATTCACATTTAACACGCATTGACTTGAATTCAGGCAGAAAATGAAGAAAGGAGTGTCTTAACATTAGGCTCCCCTTATAGCTCCGCGACGTGCCTTGCTGCTCCCGCCTCCGAGATACACGGAAGATTGGGGTACCTGTGGCTCCGGATTGTGGCGGTCGAGGAGGAGCACCGTGAGGTTTTAGTGGGTATACGGACGGCTTAGTCTGGAGTCCCACATAACCACGTCCGAGTCCCTAATCGGGCTGGTATCCGTAACGGATTTCCTCACGTTAAAAAAGGGGCTCCAGTTATAGCAATAAATTGAAAAAAAAAAATATGCTTTTATTAAAAATACACTTATTCAGCAATTTATATTTTGAAATATGATTAGAAATCGTATTTTGATTGACTAATACAGATAGTTACCGTTAGTAAATAATCATAACAATATTAGGTGTTGTAATAATAGACTTATGACTTCCCGGAATTCATTGCAGGTAAATAATTATATAAGCATGTCCTTATTTCATCCATCAGTTAAATAAAATATATTTTCCTAACTTAATTTAATCTAAATTTTGCGTCGTATATTTTGCGGGGTTAAGTTCCGCCATTCAACGCGTAATGTCTCGATTTCAGGAAGACAGAGTGTCTAGACTGGGTTCTCTTTGACTTTCCTTTGTTTTTAAAACCGTAATGTTATTTTATATGACTTTTCCTAATTTATGACGCTCCTCAGAAAGTTTCTCGTCCCTTTAATATTCTTTTTTTTCTTAGCTTCACGCTGTATCCCGCACACAGCAGGGTAGGCAGAGGGAACCTAGTGTTAAGACACTCCGTCCCCTTAATATTCGAAGTTTGTTAATGTTTCTGTTCAGTCCTTTATGTAATTTTTATGTAAATACATAGTAAAGCGATGTGTAACAACGTCTGGCCTGTATACGTAATAGTTGTGGGTTCGATTCCCTCTTCAGAAAATAATTATATTTATGTTTACATCTCATTTCTGTTGATAAGGCATAGCGCGGTGTTTAACACCACTATTCAATATTAAATATCTCAGATTCGGACGGCAAGTGGAGAACGTAGGGTTTACACTTGGTCTATCTGACAACGTGTATGGGGAAAACTTAAAAAGGAATAAATAAAATATTTTTGGCTTAAATAATGCAAGTGTAAAATACATTGTTAAGCTTTAATTTTCTTTAGTGCATAATTAATTAGGAATTTTCAATTCTATACTAATGATCTTCACAAATTAGAAATCTTAAATCATTTCATGTCAAATTAACACTACAGTCGAATATTGGTTGCGGACTCGCCACGCGCTAAATGCGTCGATTTATTTAAAAACATAACAAACTTTCTTTTTAGCCTCACGCTGTATACCGCAAACGGCAAGGACATACAGAGGAGCAAGTGTTAGGGCACTCCGTTTCCCACTTTCCGCCGAATTCTGGTGAATATAAATGAAAATAATGTAAACATGATCATTCCCTCCGAGTAGAAATCGAAGAAATTGAACTCAGGACTAATTACGCTTAGAGTTCGATGCTGTCCCACTGCGCCATGACGGCCACAAGTAAAATACCGACCCCCGTATATTTTCAGCAATTTTCATCAACTTACCAGATATACGGGAATAGATATTTTTTTTCTAAATATCTATGCTCTTTACATAAATAATTAGTATTTGCTATAGTCACAAAGCAACTAAAAGATTTCAGACTCTTTTAGGAATCACTTCTTACCTTTTAACTTACTTATATAGAAAATGTCTAAATTTGTCTTAAGGGGCCGTTCAAGTATTACGTAAGCAGATTTATTACAATTATTTACTCCCCATCCCCTTTGTCAGCAAAAGTAACCAAAGCACTTACCCCCTTCCCCTATGCTTATGTACACATTTTTCAATTAATGTATTATTTTTTTTATATTATAATTATAATATTTTAAGAGTTTTAGATGACGTAATTATCATCTAGACTCCCCTATATTCGCCATGTCAACCAAAATAAGAAATGAATGACATTTCGTTAA
This sequence comes from Dryas iulia moderata, assembly GCA_019049465.1. NCBI lineage: Eukaryota > Metazoa > Arthropoda > Insecta > Lepidoptera > Nymphalidae > Dryas > Dryas iulia. The sequence continues at coordinate 14,879,683 of CM032424.1, read as the reverse complement.
AAACACACTTAGTGTTCAAAATGTATCTACGATACCATAAAAACACTCAGAAAGCATCTTCATACTTTTTCTCGCACTCTACGGGGTATTCAAAAAAAACTTAACGTCAAGATACTCCGTCCTCCACTTACCACTCGATAATCGATGCATAGAGTGTTCAGTAGCAGAATTTTACGCTACTCTTTGTCTTTGTTACCAGAGCGAAGAAATAAAAATTTAATTACCATCATTTTTCCGAGTGAGAATCGAACCCATAACCATTGCGCTACAGTCAGACGTTGTCACACTGCACCCTAACGGCCCCACATATAATTACGGTAAAAATCAAATAAATGCTTTCGCCGACAGGTTATTGACTGTGAAAATGCATTCGTTTTCCTCGCTATGTTTCTAATTGATAATGTATGGAAATTATAAGGTAGTAATATATAACAATATTGCATATAAAAGGGAAGCTGCAGTTGTTCTTGAATCAGATCTTCTTATTTCTTAGAAGGCAATCATGAAATTCTTTGTCTGCTTTGTATTTTTCTTGGTAGCTTTTGCAAGTGCAATGGCGATGGAGGATTGTAAGTATTTTACCACATTGGCTGATTTTTTTAAGCGTTACACTGTATCCCGCACACAGTAGGGTAGGTAGGGGAGACCTAAAACCCAGCGGAAACCATCTCCACCCTCGTGAGACGAAGGTAGGGGGGACTTAGGGTTAAGGCACTCCGTACCTAATTTGCCAGGTTCTTAAAAATTTTTGAATTGATTTCTGAAAAAAGTAACCTATGTTTGACCCTGGGCTTTCAACTATTTTTTTTCCAAATTCCTTCGAAATCGAGCTGGTACATAAGCCTTGAAAGCGTAACACACAGACAAAATTTCGTTTTTGCAATATTAGTATGGATAATGTAGTGAGAATTTAGTGTGATTACACTTCGTTTTGTAACCCCTCTTTAAGTTATTCTTTTAGGCTCTTTTATACTAATCATTATTTATATTAAGTGGCGGAACTTAACGCCGCGGTTTGTCTCTGATACCAGAGCGAAGTAAATTGAAATATTAAATATTTCCACTCCTCGAGTGGGAATCGAACCCACAACCAGTAGTTTACAGTCACACGTTCGTGCCACTGCATCACGACTGGTCCCATGAAGAAAAAAATTTCCTTTTTAGAAAAAATATGAAAATTTAATCGCAGTGGAGTTTGAACTCGCGCTATTTGGAAACCTACTAATATTTTTTTTATAAAAATGTTTTTTTCAACCCCTTAAACGTGTGAATAACATTTAAAATTTGTTAAATATTCTTACTGTGTCTAGACTGTGGCCAGTCGGGGCCCAGTGGCACAACAGTGTGACTGTAAACGACTGGTTGTGGGTTCGATTCCCACTCGAGGAGTGGAAATTATATTTCCATTTTCTTCGCTCTGGTATCGAGGTAAAGCGCGGCGTTAAGTTCCGCCACTTAACACGCAAACCTCCGAATTCGGCGGAAATTGGGGAACGGAGTGTCTTAACACTAGGTTCCCTCTGCCTACCCTGCTGTGTGCGGGATAGAGCGTGAAGCTATAAAAAAAAATAAAAAAATATATTCTTAAATTTATGTATAAACAATTTATTTTAAAGCGGATCCCGATGGGAAGGTTGGAGCGTACTGTAGAGACAATGACGATTGTCAAAGGATATGCGGCCACATTTGTGACGAAGATAAGGTTGCCCCATCATGTACTAATAATGTATGTTATTGTTTCGCGGTAGAGGACGATTGATTATAATTAACATAAAAAATAAAAACATTGTGAGAATGTTATATATTTTTATTTGAAAAGAACCTATATTCTATATATTCTATATACCTCTTGATTTTTCTTATTTACCATTATCAAACAACTAAATTTAACTTTGAACGGCCTATGGTCATTTATAAAATCTTTAATTATGTAATAAATAACATTTAAGCCTTCCAAAGCGCGGCGTTAAGTTCCGCCACTTAACACACAATGGATTCCAATTCGGCGGAAAGTGGGGAACGAAGTGTCTTAACACTAGGTTCCTCCTGCCTACCCTGCTGTGTGCGGGATACAGCGTGAAGTTGAGAAAAAAAAAAAAACAAAAAAAGGTGTATTAATTGTTATATATTGTTTAAAAACAGTATTTTAAAACAACTTCACTTCGGAAGAACGTAGTATTGTGACACTCCGTTCTCCACTTTCTGCCCGAGCTTGTAACATTGCCTATTATTTGCAACTCCGCGCTTTCTCTTAAGTACAAGAGCAAAAGAATAACATTAATTTAAATACAAAAATAACCTACAAGCGTGTAACTCTAAACGACTGGTTGTGGGTTCGATTCCCACTCGAGGAGTGTAAATATTTAATATTTCCATTTTCTTCGCTCTGGTGTCGAGGTAAAGCGGCGTTAAGTTCCGCCACTTAACACGCAATGCCTCCGAATTCGGCGGAAAGTGGGGAACGGAGAATCTTAATACTAGGTTCCCTCTGCCTACCCTGCTGTGTGCGAGATACAGCGTGAAGGTAAAACAAAAACCTCGAGCTGTAATCGAACCTACGACCAACGCGCTTACACTCACACGTTGTCCCACAGTGCCACAGCTGCCTGTAGTCCACATAATATATTGTATAACATCGATAAATTATAGCTTTTTGATTAATTATTGATAAAAAATTAACTAAAAAATTGACCCATATCGATTGTGCTTAATTTATGTACGATTTTGAATATTTTCAACTAAATATATTTTTTAGCCAGTCGTGGCGCAGTGGCACAAGCGTGTGACTATAAACGACTGGTTGTGGGTTAGATTCCCACTCGAGGAGTGGAAATATTTAATATTTCCATTTTCTTCGCTTTGGTGTCGAGGTAAAGCGCGGCGTTAAGTTCCGCCACATAACACGCAATGCCTCCGAATTCGGCGGAAAGTGGGGAACGGAGTGTCTAATATCTATACTAGGTTCTCTCTGCCTACCCTGCTGTGTGCGGCGTGAAGCTAAAAAAAACCTTTTACTATTAATTTGGTATAAAAGTAGGTTTTCTTTCAATGATAACTACTTCAATTTCAGCGATAGAAACGAGAACACGATGAAATTGTTTATAGCTTTCGCCTTCGTCCTGTTGCAGGAGCAACAAATAGAAGGTATGTCATCGGATCCAGACACGGCAAAAGATTACCATTGTAAGATTATTTTTAAGCTTTTCAATTCTTTGTTACTAAAATATGTACAAATCAATAAAATTGCAATGTCTTTTTGTTATATTAAAAATAAAGGCTTTTTATTCTCTTCTTTTGACATCCTCTGTGGTAAGTCCATTCGGTCTCATCGAGATCATCATCAAGATGAGGTAATACTGTAAGAGGCAGGATGTATTTGAAAATGCTTCTGCCCTTTAGACCCCCGTTTATTATTAAATGCATGTATACGTAAGTATACCAAAATAACATATGTACATTAAGCATAAGTCTGTCTATTTATAATATTGCCATATTGATGCCAGATAGCTGATGTGATAAAACTTAGGTAACTTTTTTACAATTATATTTTTTATGTAAAATTCTATTTGGACGCCTATATCGCCTAGAGCAGGTTCGAATCCGCTCTTGGGTGGATGCACCCTCTTTAAATAACTAAGTTTTATTAGTTGTTACAATTGTTGGCCGAAGCCGGATAAAAATGTGCGGAGTTTATCACCGCTATGTACCAATTCGCATATATAAGATTTTTTAAATGGTTTTTTATTCTTAAATGTACAAACAAAACTTATAATATTTAAAAACAAATCTTAAACTTCTACTTCAAATTTATAGTGTAAAATAAAAACACTATTATCAATAAAAAGGGAAGGAAAAAGTCTGAAAAATCATCAGGTTTTTAATTTCGCTAAAGGTGATTTTTCAAAGTCGAAATCGCGATCTTTTAATTTTCTTCAAAAATTTGATCGAAAGAAACAAAAGAACAGCTCGATGGATTTAATCGAAACCTTGTGGATATATTGTTTTTGTGAATATATTGAACTGTAAAACGTACAGTCAACATTACCAGTTTTCTTGATATATCCAACTTAGCGCCGGATTTTCCCAAAAGCCACGAAAAGACTTTTTTTTAATGATTTTTAAAATTAATGTAATGAAGAAGATATATTTTTTTCCAAAATCCGTAGCTGGCTTTTATGGGAAATTTACTGAAGATTTTAAAATACTCCTTACATTTCTTTTGCGATCAACGGTTACTGAGATATTTATGGTTAAAGACAAAAAGATCCTTTTCCAGTCGGAGTTCGATATCTCAGCGAGAAGCATATGTATCGAATTTTTAACAAAAGCACGTTGAAGCTAGATAAACAAGTTATCCGATCCATAAAGTGGTTAAGTAAAAAAAATGTCCCAACTTTTTAGAGCAAAAAAAGATTTATTTTCTCGATATTCATCAGGATATAGCGGAACGCGTCGCTTGAAAATATTTTCCATATTAAGATCTCAAAACTAGAAACTTCAAACTTTAAAATGCTTGTTTTTTATTTTAATGCAACCATTTTTGAAGAAAATACAGCAACAAACGTCAAAAAATTTGGATAAATTCTCCGATCCTTTAATTATTTCCGCTAGTATATTTCAGGATTTGACTTTCTATATATTGTTAAAGAAACATATACTATACCTACTATACCAGGCCATTCGTGGCACAGTGGCATAAAGTGTGACTGGTAGGTAGTAGGTTCTATTCCCGCTCGAGAGATATTTTTAATACTGGAATGGAAATATTTAATACATCCATTTGTTTCGCTCGGGTATCGCAACGTTAAGTTCCACCACGAGGCGTTGTGTGGCGAATTTGGAGGCGTTGTGTTTTACACAACGTCTCTAAAGTTTGGAAAATCGAAAACGGAGTGCCTTAACACTAGGTTCCTTATACCTATCCTGCTTTGTGCGGGATACAGCGTGAAGCTATAAAAAAAATCTACCTACACTAGTATATAATTATTACATATTCGTGGACTTTACAAAATATAAATAATTATATAAGCAAAAGTTTTACTGATTTTTATTTTATTATGTTTTAAATAAAATATTATTTGAATGGAGTCGATATTATCGAGTAAATAACGCTTGTGTGTAACAAATTTTGACGCTTAACTTTGTTTTTCTACAAAATTAATTAGTAATTTTCAACTTTATAGTAATGAGCCTCGTAAATTAGAAATGTTAAATCATTTAATATTAAACTATAAAATGAACACTACACTAGAACATTAGTTAAGAATTCGCTATGGACTAATAGCAGTAAGTCGATTATGTTGACAATATAACGAAATTTACTGCGTTGATTTTGATAGAAAACCTGCAACGTTAAACGTAAATTACATTTAAACATCAATAAGTTGTAATAAGTGTGTAGGATTTCGACGCAGCTGGATGTAGAACGTAGGGCTTAGCGGTTAGAGCGCTTGAACGATTCACAAGAGGCGCAGGTTTGAATCCCTCTGTGTTTAAGTTTTTATACATTTTCATATTCTAAGTGTATGAATGAATTTTTCTTTACATTTCGTATATATTAGTTGTTGTCTACGGTCTACGAGGTACAGGTGGAGCTATTGTATATTTTTTTTTTATGGAAAGGACAAGGCAAACGAGCGTTCGGGTCACTTGATGTTAGGTGAACACCGTCGCCCACGGCCCCGTGCAACACCAGAGGAGCTACAGGGACGTTGCCGGCCTTTGAGATGGAGGTAAACGCGCCTTTTAAAGGTATTTATTCATATCATTCACAATTATCGTTTACCACCTATTTTAAAGTGATCCTATGAAACTCACTATTTTCTATTTTGCAGCCTTATTTTTTTTTCCCCATAGCGGAGTAGTCAGAGACAAAACTAATGTCAAGACACTTCGTCCACCATTTTACACTAGAAATCAAGACGTTGCGCATTGATTGCCATTTGGGGCCAGTTGTAGCGCAGTGGCACGAACGTGTGACTGTAAACGACTGGTTGTGGGTTCGATTACCACTCGAGGAGTGGAAATATTTAGTATTTCCATTTTCCTTCGCTCTGTGGCAAAGCGCGGCGTTAAGTTCCGCCACTTAACACGCAATGCCTCCGAATTCGGCGGAAAGTGGCGAACGGAGTGGCTTAACACTAGGTTCCCTCTGCCTACCCTGCTGTGTGCGGGATACAGAGTGAAGCTAAAAAAAAGGGTAAGTGAGAATCGAACCTACAAACATCGAGTTTACAGTCAACCACCATCGCTTCAAATGGGATACAATACTAAGATAAAAATTCAATAAAATCTATGATGACAGTTATCGACTGTGAAAATACATTTTCCATCGTCACATTTGATTTCTAATTGATAATGTATGGACATTATAAGGTCATAATTTACAAAAACCTGTTGCATACAAAAGCGTGAGTTCCAGTTAGTTTACTATTAGATCTAGTTATTTTAGTGCAAAGTAATCATGAAATTTCAAATCTTTTTAGTACTTTTTATAGTAGCTTTTGTAAGTGCTATGTCGCAATGGGATTGTAAGTATTCAGCTTTTTCCCAAATAGCAGGGTAGTCAGAGAGTTAGTGTCACGATACTCTGCTCTCCATTGTAAATGCGAAAGGCTGTCTGTTTGTCTGTTACACTTGCACGGCTAATCTACCGGTCCAATTAGGATGAAATTTAAAATGAATTTAGTGAAATATTCCGGGTCAAACATAGTCTACTTATTTTTTCACACATCAACCTCTAAAGGGTTGGAATAGGGGATGAAAATTTATATGAACAATCTAAAACGCTTGACCGATTTTAATGAATTTGGGCATAAACATATTTGCTATTTTATATAGCTTGTATACGAGTACATGTCAATATATCCAAGTAAAAGAATAAAATTTTCAGAAAATATAAAAATTGAACACAGTCGGATATAAACCTGCGGCTCTTAGAAACCAACGTTTTTTAACAGATGAACAGCATAGTTTAGCGGTCAGAGCTATTACATGGTTTCCAGGAGATTCGGGTTGGAATCTTGCTACAATTTTTTTCTTAATTTTATACGTTCCTAAAAATGATTTTTCTACGTGTTCTAATATTTAAAGTGTGTAATCCAAGGTTAAACGTAGGCTATTTTATTTTTCAAAAATCCAACCCCGAGGGTTGCAAGTTGCATATGACGAAAAGTGCACGCGGTGAAGCGGCGAGCGGGCCGCTAGTACCTAATATATAACCATTTCCTCAAATTTCCCACAACCATCTTTTTTATAATTACGAGGGCTTATTAAAGACCAAGTTATATGAACAATATTTATTTTTCAGCTGGTTCCGGTGTAAAGATTAATTATTTATACTGTGAGACGCACAAAGACTGTGAGGATATCTGCTACAAAAGATGCTACAAGGATGATGTTAAGCCTTTCTGTATGATCAACTATGTTTGTATATGTTTTGCAATGGAGAATATGAAATAAAAAATTTATTTTAATAAGGTTATATTTAAATTATTTTTAAGAAAGTCTTTTTTCTATAGTCTTATTTCGTGAATTTAGTGGCCAAAGCCAATATATATTGCTACACCGCAGTTGATCGTCCCCCAATGGGAATCAAACCTATTTTTTTTTTTCTAGCTTCACAATGTAACCCGCACACAGCAGGATAGGCAGAGGGAACCTAGTGTTAAGATACTCTGTTCCCTTCTTTCCACCGAATTCGACTTCGGAGGCATTACGTGTTAAGTGGCGGAACTTAACGTCAGAGCGAAGAAAAGGTAATATTAAATATTTCCAATCCTCAAGTGGGAATCGAAGCCACAACCAGTCGCTTTACAGTCACACTTCGTGCCACGACTAGCCCCTGTTATATAATAATTTTGTAATTAAAACTATTATAAACAGATTTATTGCGTACTTTTCTGAGTTTTTAAAATGCATTTTAGTAAACTCTATGTTTGAAACATTTTACAGTAGTCCGTGATCACATATACCTTTAATTATGTACCTTGTCATGTTGAAATATTTATTTAATGCTTTCTACAAGCTACAGCTTGTATATTCATAAAAAGAGAAAGAAAGAAAATTTTCCGAAAACAAAAAACTTGAACTCAGCGGGATTCGAACCCGCGGGCTCTTAGAAACCAACGCCTTTTAACAATTGAACAGCATAGCTTAGCGGTCAGAGCGATTAGATGGTGTCCAAAAGATTCCGGTTGGAATCTTGCTACAATTTTTTTCAAATTTTCGTACGTTTTCTAAAAAATACTTTTGTACGTTTTCTAATCTTTTAAGTGTGTATGTGTTAAGTGAATATCACTTTAAAACGGTTAAAATACATGCAAAAAAATTAGCGATAAGTCATTCCGTTTTCTATTTATCATGAAAAAATATATATTTCCCTACATGAGATTTGAACTCGCGACCACTAAGCATTCTATTTCTAACTAAACCATTCTTAACAGAAAAAAAATATACTTTTAAGTAAAACTTCTAAACTATACTTTTAAGAGAAACTATACTTTTAAGTAAAAATTATTATGCGTTTTGTGGTTACTTAGTATTAACATATTACGTTGTTAGTTATTACATAATATGGCAAAAGTACGTGAATTTTATATATTTGTCACAATTGAGTAATTTTTAAGTGTAACAGTTCAAAATGTACACCAAAAAGAAAAGAAGCCAGTCGTGGCGCAGTGGCACATGCGTGTGACTGTAAACGACTGGTTGTGGGTTTGATTCCTCCTCGAAGAGTGGAAATATTTAATATTTCCATCATCTTCGCTCTGGTATCAAGGCGGCGGCGCGGCGGAGCGGCGTTAAATTCCGCCACTTAACACGCAATGCCACCAAAAATCGACAGAAAGTGGGGAACGGAGTGTCTTAACACTAGGTTCCCCCTGCCTACTCTGCTGTTTGCGGGCTAAAGCTATAAGGAACCTAGTGTTAAGGCACTCCGTTCCTCACTTTCCACCAAATTCGGAGGTGCGTGCGATTGCGTGTTAAGTGGCGGAACTTAGCGCCGCGCTTTGCTTCGACATCACAGCAAATAAAATGGAAACATTAAATATTCCACTCCTCGTGTGAGAATCGAATCCACAACCAGTCGCTTTACAGTCACACCTTACGCCACGACTGGCCCCAATCAAAATAACATCTATCAGTCTATCAATTATTGATATTTTCTTATTAATTATGTCTTTTTAACAAAATAATCGACTTCCTCCATACTTTTAGCATATACATAAGTACGAAAATCACATTGCACGCATAAATATATAGAGCGTGTACGTTGTATAAGTTATCTTATGTTAATAAACATCGCTGTGAGGCCATTATGAAGGCAACAGGTAGTTACTTTAAATTTTATTATTTTAGTGCTAATTTAAAATTTGCAATTTAAAGTATTTTTTTCCTTCACGCACTTTCCCGCAGAGGAAGGTAGTCAGAGAGTATCCAGTGTCAAAACATTCTGTGTCTTACTTTCCGCCTCAAAACCTAGATTTTAAGTAAAGGAACTTAACGCTGCGCTTTATCTTATGCAACGTAGAGGAGAAATGAAAATAATGCTTTATCATTTTCAGTATTGAAAACTACTTAGTTTCAATATTGAAAACTATTATAAATTAAATATCTTTTTGTTAGCTTCACCATGTGTCCAGCACGTAGCAGGGTAGGCAGAGGAAACCTAGTGTTAAGACACTCCATTCCCCACTTTCTGCCAAATTTGTAGACGTTACGTTTTAGGTGGCGGAACTTAACGCCGCGCTTTTTCTCCGCACCAGAGCGAAGAAAATGGAATTATTAAATTTTTCCACTCCTCGCGTGGGAATCGAATCCACAACCAGTCGTTTACAGTCACACGCTTGTGCCATTGCGCCACGACTGGCTCCAACCTATTTCCTTTTACCTTTCTACTTACCTTAAATGTAGGAAACAAGCCGTCTTAAGATAAACTCTATAAATTCTTCCTTTTATAACACAATTGAGATGAGTCATATTTTACGCAAAGTTCATAGATTCAGATATTTTTTTATAAAATATTTTTAAAATGTTTGTATTTAGATATATAAAGATTTTTCTCCGTTTAAAAAATAGTTTCAGACAGCTTTACAAAGTAAACGAAACAAGTGCACAAACATTAAATAAGGGTATAGTGGTTCAGTAGGACAGTATCTGGATGTAAACGCGATTGTTTGTGGGTTTGATTTTCACTGGCAAAAAAATACTATATTTAAATTATAATCGTAAATCGTGGTAGGACAAAGTGCGGCGTTGAGTTCCACTTAACACATTGTTTATCCTGTTTTCTTCATAATAATTTAACTAGAACTATCTGACTAGTAAATTGAAAAATAAACATCTTTTTTTTTAAATTTAGATTTTAAATTATTCACAACAGGCTCTTTTTTCTGACCTCTACTTGTTCATCTTGGTTGGTTGCCATATTGGGATAAATATAATATAGCTAACCATACATTGACAATAAAACTAAGTATGTATACCAATTTAAGCACAACCTGTTAAAGCAATGCTTAATAAAGAAATGCTTTAAAAGAGCGTTGTAATATTTCTCTCGAACAAACATGTAAAAATTTCAAATTAAATAAACGATTAATAAAACCCAGATCAAAATCAGTCATTTATTTTATTGGATATCGAACCTAGGCCATAATAATAGTGCTATTATAGTGACGATCACTTATATATTAAACACTATTAAAGTACTTAAGAGTTAAGCAGCTTCAAGTTTTTTTCCGTAGAGCTGGGTAATCAAAGAGAACTTATTATAAAGATTCTCCGTTCTAATTCAAGGTATTTTGTGTGTGTCAGTGTGGCGGAACTTAACGCCGCGCTTCCTCTTAGGTATCAAAGTTGAGAAAATAAAAATTATTTAGATATAATCATTCCTCAAGCGCGAATCGAATCCATAACCATCGTACTTACACGTACCCACTGTGCCACGATGGCCTAATTTATGATTAAAGTACTTACAACTAGTAAATGGTCTACAGAACAAAAGGAACCTTGAACAGTCGAAGAGAACAGTAGCGTTTACGAAACTCATTGTTTAATAGAAATGTATGTGCATTCGAATAAATTGCAATGTTATTAGTAATCATATATTTGTTAAGTTATCTTTATTACTATTGCTTTAAGTTTTATACGAAATAAGTCATCTTCCGGTGAATTTTGCTTTTTAAATAAAATAATTGATTTGTAAAATTACGAATACTTTCGAGGCAAAGCGCGGCGTTAAGTTCAGCCACTTAACACGCAATGCTTACTACTACGAACAATCGTTTGGCAAGAGAGAATACTATTTGTTTAATACTTTTAAACATTTTTAAAGTGTTATTCCACACTTAGGAAAATTGAAAAAGGCATTTAGAAAACATATAAAAATTTGAACGCAACGGGATTCGAACCCGCGCCTCCTGAATACCGTCCAGACGCTCTCACCACTGTGCCGTGCGTTCTACTATTGTCTATATTAAACATTTTTTTTTAATATTTGAGTCAAAAGTAAAAATTATACTACAATAAAAAAAACGACATCTTATAATAACCTCACACAGACTTAAATCGGTTATGAAATATGGACACATTATAAAAACAATTATTTTACGTTTCCAGGATGAATTTCATAATAATTGTAACAGTATCCGTTTTTCATTTATTATATATTACTTTTAAATGTTACTTACACACAGAATTATTGAGATATAAGTACGAATACAAAAAATAGAGAAAAATTACAAAAAAAGAAGAAATTTGAATGTATTATCCACATACTTTACATTATATACATATATGTAGGTATAAGTCCCACTTGGGGAATGTAAATGTTTAATATTTCCATTTCCTTCGCTCTGGTGTCGAGGCAAAGCACGGCGTTCCACCACTTAACATGCAATGCCTCCAGAATTCAGCGGAAAATGGAGGAGTGTCTTAACACTACGTTCTCTTTGCCTATCCTGCTGTGTACAGAATACAGCGTGAAGATAAAAAAAATATCGAAAAATATTTATTATTTATAATACAACCAGGTCTCGCTAGAATTATTGTAACACTAGCGGAAGCTCCACGTACTAACACATCCTAAATTGCAACATTAGCGTGTATTCGTTGCTAAGAGTCGGATAAATACAATTATGTATAGCGTGTTCTTTATATATTGACTAGCGGCCCGCTCGAGGCTTCGCCGCGTGAACTATTTCGTTATATAGCAACATTCGGGGGCGTATTTTAAAAAAATATAGTTTAACCTTAGATTATCAACTATATTTATGCCAAAATTCATTACAATTTGTCAGTTCAGTCGGTCGGTTTAGATTTTTCATATAAACTTTCATCCCCTATTTCAACCCTTTAGAGGTTGATTTTTGAAAAAGTAAGTAGCCTAAGTTAGACCCAGTCATTTTTACTACTTTCATTCTAAATTTCATCCAAATCGGACCGGTAGATTAGCCGTGAAAGCGTGACAGACAAACACACAGACTTACATTTATAATATATAAGTATTAAGTATGGATATTTACATGTAATTGAGAATAATATTGTATAATCATAAAATAAAGGTTTTTATTGTAAGGTTATATTAATAAAAAACATGACAAATTACTTTAAAAAAGATTCGTTTAAGATAAATCCCCTGATCCCCATTTTCTTAGAGTTTTACTATTTTTCATATTTATTTACTTTTTTCAATAATTAAAGAGAAGGTAGTGTCAAGACACTCTGTTCTACACCTTTCAAATCGAAGTGGAAAGTGAGCGGTGGAACTCAACGCCGTGCTTTGTCTTAGGTACCGAAATTGAGAAATTAAAATGATTTAAACATAATTATGCCCCCGAGGGGAATGGAACCGGAATCATCACGTGTACAGAAAGACTCTGTCACATTTTATATAAGTATGTACTATATTGATTCATTAGTATCTTATGAATCAGATATTGTTTACTTAGACATATTTAAAAGCAATTTACTGTATTAAATTCATATATTGATTCATAAATATCTTATGAATCAGATATTGATTACGTACATATATTTAAAAGCAAGTTAATGAATTCACTGTTAATGAAATAAATCTATTTTGAACTTGTATTTATTTTAATTATACACGCTTTATTTGGCTAATTGATATAAACAAGCAGCCTTAAAGTCATGCTTTATTTGGTTAAAACAATAATAAGTGTAATTGCAATTATCCATACTTATATTATAAATGCGAAAGTCTGTATGTTTGTCTGTTACGCTTTCACGGCTAATGTACTGGTCCGATTTTGATGAAATTTAGAATGGAAGTAGTAAATAATCCAGGGCCTAATATGGACCACTTATTTTTTCAAAAATCAACCTCTAAAGGATTGAAATAGGTGATGAAAATTTATATGAAAAATCTAAGCTGCTTGACCGATTTCCATGAATTTTAGAATACATATAGTTGTTAATCGAAGGGTAAATATAGGTTATATTATTTTTCAAAAGCCACCCACGAGGGTTGCAGTATAACGAAACAGTTGTGCAGTTCCCGTGGCAAAGCCGCGAGCGGGCCACTAGCATGTATATAATTTTTCTTATACTTTATCTTTTGTATACTCTTGTACAGAAAATGGGGGAAAGTTAAATCATAATCACAAATATTATATAAAAGAAGACATTAAGAAAATGTATAAAAATTTGAACGCAGCAGGATTCGAACCCAAGCCTCCTGGAAACCGTCCACACATGTCTTAGCCCTCAGAGCGCCTGGATCTTTTGAATTTTTTGAAATTTTTGTTTACGTTTTCTAAATGTCGTTTTCAATTTTTCTAAGTGCAGAATATCACTTTAAAAATATTTAAAAAATATTATATGAAAGATTTTTTTAATATAGTAATCTGGTACAAGGTACACTCAACACGCTAGTAGCAGGGTTAGTAGAGGGAACATAGTGTTAAGACACTCCGTTTCCCAGTCTCCGCCGAATTCGGAGGCATTGTTCCGCCAAGTGTGTGGTATGTGTTAAGTGGAGAACGAAGATATGGAAATAATAAATATTTCCACTCCTCGAGTGGGAATCGAACCCACAACCAGTCGTTTACAGTCACACGTTCGTGCCACTGCGTCATGACTGGCGCCATACTGTGTTTTATAAAAATGTATTATCGAACATTAAAAATATACGCGATTAATCTGGTTAAAAATAATTTCAATTCAAAATCATATTACTTCATTACCCGCTATCTCTAAAAAACGCCGTCATAACATGTGTTTGACAATACACACGATAGTTGTGTGTTCGATTTCACTTAGAGAAATGGTTATATATAAAATAAACTTTCTTCCTCTGAAAGAAAGTGCGATGTCGAATTCCGCCACGCCACTATAAAACTCATTTTACAAAAAAAAATGTACTAGAATGTGTCTAGTATACTGCATATATGCTTTATAGTGAATCGTTTTTTTATTTTATCATCTTCACGCTGTATCCCGCACACAGCGGGGTAGGCAGATGGAACCTAGTGTTATAAGACACTCGGTTCCCCATGCACCTCCGAATTAGGCGGCTAACTGGCGGAAGTTAACGTCGCGCTTTACCTCGACACCAGAGCGAAGAAAATGGAAATATTAATATATGAAAGAAAGAAAGAAAGAAGAAAAAAGAGCTGCACACGGTGTTCTTATAATTAAAAAATACTAAAAACTTTACTAAAGATGTAAGTCTTAAATTGAGACATAAAAAAAATATCCACTCCTCGAGTGGGAATCGAACCCGCAACCAGTCGCTTTATATACACACTATGTAAGTACTACTGCGCCACTACTGGCCACTAGTAAATCTACTAGTATTAAAAAAAAACACAGAAAATGTAATAAACACATTCTTTTTTCCGTTTTCCGCCTAAATTTCAGAAATTGCAAATTGAGTTGCAGAACACAACTTCACGTTTAGCCTTAATAGAGCGGAGAAATAAAAAAAAATTAAATATAATAATTCCCTTGTGTGAGAATCAAACCTACAACCGATAATTTCAAGTCATACTGTACTACTACACCACAATAACCATATCCTATTAATATTAATTCGAAAGTTTGTAAGGATGTTTGTTACACTTTCACGAAAAAGCTACCGAATGGATTTTAATGAAACTTTACAATAATATAGCTTATAAATCAGAATAAGCCATAGGCTATAATCGTGTAAGTAGATGAAAAATATTCTGTGCGCTGCTAATACTGCTAGTTTATTATATATATGATATATTTAATATATGAAGAAAATGTTGATTTTAAATATTTAGTCTTAAAAAATCCCCTAGCGTACATCTATACATTTTTTTTCAGCTTCACGTTGTATCCCGCACACAGCAGGGTAAGCACAGAGGGACCCTAGTGTTAAGACACTCCGTTCCCCACTTCATTCCGTTATCTAATGTGTAAGTCATTATAGCCAAAATAGTAAACCATGACTACAATTTTCACTGGCAAAGCCCTCATGTAATATGAGATGCTTAAGCTCCTTCCATTTTATAGTTAAAACTGCTTTCGTAAATTCTGCGCGGACAAAGTCGTGGGCACAAATAGTTACTAATATTAATGAACCAATAAACTAACTGTTGAAACAAACAATATTACAAATTTTCTCATATATCAATACATATTAAATTGAATGTAAACGATTACATGGGTGCAGTCTTTGATGATTTGAACTTGCATAATGCTTACAAATTTCACCTTGCAAAGCCGAAGACGAAGTAGTAATCCATACTTATATTATAAATGCGAATGTCTGTGTGTTTGTCCGTCACGCTTTCACGGCTAATCTGCTGGTCCGATTTGGATGAAATTTAAAATGGAAGTAGTGAAAATTAATGTATCTAACATAGGCTACTTATTTTTTCAAAAATCAGCCTCTAAGGGGTTGAAATAGGGGATGAAGCTTTATATGAAAAATCTACACCGCTTGACCGATTGTAATGAATTTTGGCATAAATATAGTTGATAATAAAGGGTTAAACATAGGCTCCACCCCCGAGGGTTGCAATATAACGAAACAGCTACGTAGTTCACGCGGCAAAGCCGCGAGCGGCCCGCTAGTCGTAAAATATATGATGGAGTAATATATTATGGAATACTGTAATTTTATTACCGTAGTAATAATATAATTTACTGACTGACTATCTTTCAATCTATCTTTCTTTATATAATATAAAATAGTAAAAAGTTGTATCTGTACATAGAGTATTTTTACAAAAACTAATATAATATTTTTTTTTAGCTTTCACGCTGTATCCCGCTCTCAGCAGGGTCAACAGACGGAACCTAATGTTATGACACTCCGCTCCCCATTTCCCGCCAATTTTTTGAGGCATTGTGTGTTAAGTGGCGGAACTTAAAGCCGCGCTTTGCGTCGATGCCAGAGCGAGGATCATGGAAATATTAAATATTTCCACTCCTCGAGTGGGAATCGAACCCACAACCAGTCGTTTACAGTCACACGTGTGTACCACTGGCCCAAATAATAGAATATGAATCTGTAATTTTAAATATTTTGTCTGTTTGTTTGTCTTTATGTTTATATATCTGTCTGTCCATTTGTACGCTCACATTTTTTGAATGTACAGATTTAAATGAAACTTTTTTTGTTGTATACCTTTCAAACCTGGATATGATTCAGCATATAATTGATTTCGTAGACTACCTATAGCAGTAGAGTCATAATAAGCAAGTCCAAATAAAAGAAATAAGGAAAAGCCATCTTAACAATATGTATTGTGTAGCTTTTAAGCTTAGGCGGAACTTAGTGTATGAGTACATATATTATTTCAAAATTGATAATAGACTAGCTAAATTATAAGTACTAAGGAACTGGCACCAAACAAAAGTTTTTTAGCATAATAGGTACTATGGTGACGGTTCATTGAGGGCTCGTAAACGAAGTTGCGGACAGCTTATAGTTAATAACTAAATATTGATAGTTGATCGTCGTCTCATAATTGAAAGGTGTTTATATTCACAATTCGTAATAGTTGCGAGTTCATATTCAGTTTTTGTTGAGATAAAATTCAAAATATTTAATTGTTATAATTAATTGTATTAATTAGGTTTAACTGCACTGTATACTCGTATTTGCACGCACATGCACGGTTATGGGGTCGATTCTCACTC
The DNA here is from genome assembly GCA_019049465.1 of Dryas iulia moderata. NCBI lineage: Eukaryota > Metazoa > Arthropoda > Insecta > Lepidoptera > Nymphalidae > Dryas > Dryas iulia. The sequence goes on along the minus strand of CM032424.1, from coordinate 14,862,544 downwards.
GAGGAATAATTTACATAAATTATATTCACTGCGCTCTGGTACTAAAGTCAAAGTGCGACGTTCAGTACCGGCCACTCAACAAACAATGTCTCGATTTCGTACAAAAAATGGAGAATGGCACTAATTTCTTTTTGATGTCCGGATTTCCGAAGTCTAGTAAGACAAAATGCGGCGTTAAGTTACGCGATCTAACATATCTTTAGAGATACTATACCCTAACAATTAAAATATTAAAAAGGGATATGTTCTTAAAAAAAATGCAACGATTTATAAAAGTGCATCGGGCGTTGTAAAAGGTGTTGCAAGAAAATAGCGTTACGATACTCATGTTTCAACCTGTTCGAAATGTCAGATGGATCAATCGACCCTTGGCTTGGCTTGTCATGTTAGTATATAGCATGAAGCTAAATTAAGATGAAATGTAATTTTCCTTAGGTTTTTGTCTTAATGTATTTCCCAATTATTGTGAAGTAGACAGAGAGAGGTGAGATACGTCACTACGATGTTCAAAGTCACTTTTTTAATGTCACTGTTAAATAAAGTGTTTTGTTATAAAGTTTTTTTTTTTAATAAATACACTTAAAAGAAAAAACAATAAGTAAATAGACAGATTCTATTGTCAAGATATCTCATTCTTCACTTTTTACTTGAGTACAAAATATTTTTTTTGTCAAAAAATGAAGCATGTATCTTTTTATTTTGAATAAAATTGTTTGACTTGACTTAGTTGATTGGCGTAATTCAACGCTGTCTTAGGTCTAGGTCTAGTCTAAAGCAGAGAAATTATTTAATAACAATGGGGAAAATATTTATAATTTATATTTACAATATAATTATTTAATGACAATTGAAGCAGCAACCGTTTACAATCAGATTACGTTCCACTGGACCGTGACGGACCCCAGAGTTGATTATACTGAAATAGCACTTTAAATGCTTAAGTAAATTTTAAGCATCCATAAAAGATTATTTTATAGGAATCTAAATTGATCAAATAGCGTTTGTATAAGCTTATTAATTTGTTTCTTTTATAGCTTCATCGCTGTATTCCGCATACAGAGGAAATCTAGTGTTTAAAACACTACGTTCCCCATTTTCCGACGAATTTTGGAGGCACTTAGGCATGAAGTGGGCGGAACTTAAAGTCGCGCCTCGTTGTTTTAACACCAGAGCAAAGAAAATAGAAATATTAAATATGTCTATTCCTTGAGCGGGACTTGATCCCACAACCAGTCGCGTGTACAGTCATAGTTGGTGCCGCAGCGCCACGACTGACCTGTACTTTAAACGCATCAATAAATTTTAAACATCCATAAAATAGCATTTAATGGGAATCTAAATTGATTGAATAGCAGTTTGTATATAATAGCTTAATTATTATTTTTTTTAGTTGTTTATTAATAATTTATTGTTAATTTCACATATTTGTAAATTATTAAACTATATTAATCATTAAAATATTTTAAAAAATATTGCAAAAAATATAAAAAAAGTTAACGTAGCAAGTTCGAACCTGCGCCTCTTGATAACCGTTAAAACGTTCTGACCGCTAAGTCACACATTCTGAATATCAACATAAGTTGTAAGAAGCATATAAGAATTTCGACTATATTTTGTTTAGCTTCACGCTGTATCCCGCACACAAGGCAGGGTAGGCCTAGTGTTAAGACACTCCGTTCCCCACGCACTGCCAAATTCGGAGGCTTTGCGTGTTAAATGGCGCAACTTAACGCCGCGCTTTGCCTCGACACCAGAGCGAAGAAAATGAAAATAATAAATATTTACACTCCTCGAATATGAATCGAACCTACAACCAGTCGTTTTACAGTCACACTTTGTGGCTCTGTCGGACTGGCTTTTATATAAATATAAAGCTAACAACTTAATTTTTTTAACCGAAACAGGATGTAAGCTTCTACAAAATAAAAATTTCAAGAAATAAGTTAAAAATTGTAAAAATTATCCGTTCAAAGTTTCAGGAAAAACCTAGTGGTTACAAAAAGTACCACGCTTAGTGTTATTAATAGTGCACCTGCTCTTAGAAGCCAACGAAAAAACAAACAATAAAACACGAGTTTTTGTTGAAAAATGTTTTTATACATTCTAAATGGGTAAATAGAATTCAGTGAAATTGACAATTTTATTTTAAAAGACTTCCTTCTTATTTATAAGTTTATTGATTACAGAGTTTGAATTTAAAATTTGATTGTTAGATATAATGATATTATAATATAATATGGACGTGATCCTTTTAAAGACGGTTTTAGAATTATTTTTTTAATTTTGTTTCTAAATATATTGTGGCCAGTCGTGGCCCAGTGGCACAAGCGTGTGACTGAAAACGATTAGTTGTGGGTTCGATTCCCACTCGAAGAGTGGAAGTATTCAATATTTTCATTTCCTTCGCTCATCAGAGGTAAAGCGCGGCGTAAAGTTCCGCCACTAAACACGCAATGCCTCCGAATTCGGCGGAAAGTGGAGAACGGAGTGTCATAACACTAGGTTGCCCTCTGCATACTCTGCTGTATGCGGGATAGAGTGTGAAGCTATTAAATAATTTTTAAGTATTTGAAGACAAAAGAGAAATCAAAGGTTAATTTCCATTTTTTATTTCTTGTTAAAAAAACTCTTTGTTAAGTCGCGCTTAGTATTTCTTGTAGGTACTATTAGTGTCACATGAATTATTATTATAACATCATGAGTTTATTTTAAAAAGGGGAAGTATTTTGCAAAAATTTTAGCATAAATAAAAAAGAGGCTTTCTTGGCGCAGTTGGACAGCGTCTGATTTTCCACGCGAGGTATAGAATTAATTTTCTTACTACATATAGCAGAGTAAAGAGGGAAGTTAGTAAAATTTCTGCGTCTTCCACCATTCGCTATATTTTTTTTATATTATATTACGTATAAATTAACGGAACCCAACGCCGCAATTTGTTATACCAGACTGGTTTTATTATTCATGACTAACAATGACACTGCGTATTGAATTATACAGCCAAAAATAGAATTCAGTTTTGAACTTCGATATCAACGTCCTTCTAAAGCGTTCTTCTTGTATTATAGAAAATATTATATACGTACGTATATTTTATTTTATACATTTTACTAAAAACTATTTATGAGGTAAGTCGTGGCACAGAAGCACAAGATGTGACCTCACAACTGTTTGAGTGTGGGTTCGATTCTCCCTCAAGGAATGGAAATATTAAATATTTTCATTTTCATCGCTCATCACTTGACATGATACGTCTCCAGAATTCGGCGGAAATTGGGAGACGGATTGCCTTAACGCTAGTTTTCCTTTGCCTATCCTGCTGTGCTGGATAAGTCATAAAATAATCCTTGGGTAGCAGAAATTTTTAGAAGTATCTCTACAGTGATGGTAAACACAAAATAAATTGTATTAAGCGTATCAAAATGACGCAGCCAGTAGTACAACGCATGGTTTAGCGGTTAGAGTGCTGAGACGTTTTCCTTTGCAAGAGGTTCAGGCAGGTTCAAATCCCGCTGCGTTCAAATTTCTTTGCATTCTAAAATGTGCATCATTTTACGGATTTTCATTTACCTGCTATAAAATATTATTTAAACTTTTAAATAACTTCCCTAATATTATTTTTTTCTTTTTTTATATAGCTTAACGCTGTATATCCCGTACACAGCAGGATAGGCAGGGAGAAACTAGTGTTAGGACACCCCGTTCTCCAGTTTCCGCCGAATTCGGAATTTACCTCGGCACCAGAGCGAAGAAAATGGAAATATTAAATATTTCCGCTCCTCGAGTGGGAATCGAACCCACAACCAGTCGTTTACAATCAGGTGTTCGTGCCACTGCGCCACGACTGGCCCCTTTATTCAATTACTAAGAAATGTTAAGAAATGAATAAAATGAACAACGTCCGGCAATTAACGTAACTTCTTGCAAAATATATGTACTCGTATTTATCTTTAACAAAAATCAAAGTTACTTCTCTTTGATTAAATTGTAAAACTTTTAACTTCCAAAACCAGCTACACGTTATGGACTTTGTGGCCAGTCGTGGCCCAGTGGCACAAGCGTGTGGCTGTAAAACGACTGGTTGTGGGTTCGATTCCCACTCGAGGAGTGGGAATTATATTTCCATTTTCTTCGCTCTGGTGTCGAGGTAAAGCGCGGCGTTAAGTTCCGCCACTTAACACGCAAGCCTCCGAATTCGGCGGTGTGTGGGGAACAGAGTGTCTTAACACTAGGTTCCCTCTGCCTAACCTGCTGTGTGCGGGATATACAACGTGAAGCTATAAAAAAAAGAAAAAGAAAACATTTATTAATAATTTTAGGGAAGTTATTTAAAAGTTTAAATAATATTTCATAGCAGGTTTTCGAAGGTTCAAATATATTAATAGTTTCTTTATTTATTCTATGTCAAAATTTGCTGTTCTGTTCTAAATTACTTTTTTTTTATATTGGATAAAGGAGGCAAACGAGAAGGACCACCGGATGGTAAGTGTTTACCTTCGCCTATAGACATCCACAGCACTATAGGGGTTGAGGATGCGTTGCCGACCTTGAGGGTGAAGGAGGGAAGGAGGGAGATACGATGGGAATGGAAAGAATAGGGAGAGAGCTGCCTTACATGCTATCGAATACATTTGGCGCTTGCTGGCTTACATTTGGCGGTTCGTCTTTGACATGACAGTGGTCGCGAGCCAGTCGGAGAAAACTATGACTACTTATGAATGCTTATTTATTTAAATTAAACGCGTATTTTTAGGTGATTGTGGTAATAAAAATTAACATAACATTTCAGTTTGCTCTTTTTCATGATTTTCTTTCAGTGTAAGTAAAGAGACCCACCCTAGTGTCAAGACATTCTGTTCTCCGCCTTCTGTTCAAATTCAAGATATTGCGTCTTGAGTAGCAGTTGCGTATAAGCGCATACTTGCATTAAATTACATTTTAGACATTTCTGTGCCGCTTAATTTACAGCGTTTTAAAATATTACGATAATATAAGGTAAATACACTTTTGATGTAATAATTAACGATTTTGTAATAAGATTTGAATCCAAAAACAATTATATCTGCAGTAAAATAATTGTTTTGAAATCTTATGTAAATGTATTAACAAGATGATTCTTTTTCCAGTTTCACGCTATTTACAATACGTTGTTTACAAGACACTGTAGTCTTCAAGACACTGTAGTCTTTATGACTATCGAGACATTGCTTTTTGAGAGGCGGAACTTAACACCGCGCCATGTAACTTAAGTAAAAGAACGGATAAATGAGAATAATTTAAATATTACAATTATTATTAAATTAATATAATTATTTTCCCAAGTGGGAATCGAACTCATTACTAATCGCGTATTGGGCAGACTACCACTGCGCCACGATGGTCTCAATATAATGAAACTTAATATATCTAATTAATTTTAATCAACTTTCGTCTACAGCTATTTTAGTCGGTATAGTTATTCGTATACTCGGCTTAATTTAGAAAGGACGCAAAGTGAACGTTCGTACAAGTTATAAAATTTATTACTATAAGTAATAAAGTTAGAGCTCTTACCAAAATACATTTAATATGAAGCGAGATTAATTCATTTTTAAGTGTATTTGAAATAATCTTAAAATAAAATAAATGTTAAGTAATATTTGGTTTTTGAAAAATACTACAAGTTTGATTTCCCGCTAAAATATCTATGTGAAAATACATATATGTATATATCTATATATATATATATATATATATATATATATATATATATATATATATATATATATATATATATATATATATATATATATATATATATATATATATATATATATATATATCTATATATATATATGTATATCTATATATATATATATATATATATATATATATATATATATATATATAATACTCTAAGCATTTCGATATAACACTATGCTTTGCGGAAGAAGCATTAGAGAGCCTATCGTCAAGACACTCCGTTTCCTACTTTCTGTCTGAATATGAATTGCTTTGGCTTCTGGCTCAATGACGTGCTTTCTTTCATCAGAGGGACAAAATTAAAATATTTTATGTAGTAAAATATTTTATGTTTTATCAGGAAAAAAGGAAAAGATTTAATGTATTTTAAATCATTCCCATCAGTGGGAATCGAACCTACTATTTATCTCATTTACCGCCATATACAGCCCCACGGCACTGGCCTAAATAAATATATTTTTCTTAAATCTATACACTATAAAAAACAATTAGGTTTATCTCGAATACCATTTCCGTCAATTTACTATATTAAATTTCAATTAATATTTTTAAATAATTGTTAAATATTTTTCAGTTTGTAACACATTTTTCAATTTATATATAAGAGGATCTTAAGCGTGTATCATAATTTATATATGGCATATTACCTACGTTCGAGACACAGCTTAAACCTGTTGGATAAAACACTATTAGTAGGTTCAATTCCACTTTCAACGAAAGTAAAGTATATAATGATATAAAAACGCTTAAAAATAATTGCTGTTATATCCACTTTATTAATAAGAGTTACAATGTTTGTTGCAAATGCTTGGACATCTAAATTTAATAATATTTATAAAGGAAAATCTCTTGAAGACTAGTCAGAGAGAAGCTAGTGTTAAAACCCTCCGTTTTCCACTATTTAATTCAAAGCAAAACATTTTAAACATTTTTAAGGTGTTAGTTGTTCCACACTTAGGATAATTGAAACAGACATTTAGATAACGTATAAAAATTTAAACGCACCGGGTTTTGAACCCGCGCCTCCTGAATACCGTCCAGGCGCTCTCACCACTGAGACATGCGTTCTATTACCAGCTGCGTCGAAATTCTTATACGCTTTATTACAACTTATTTTTGTTGTTCGACAAAACGTTGCTTGTTGTGAGGAATTCAGCACCGTGCTTTGTTTTCTTACTAAAGTGGAGCAATACAAATAATTTTTATAAAAACCATTCCCCGAGTGGGGAACGGAGTGTCTTAACACTAGGTTCCCTCTGCCTACCCTGCTGTGTGCGGGGTATAGCGTGAAGCTATTTAATTTTATATATAACCATTCCCCGAGTGGGAATCGAACCTACGACCAATCGCGTTTGCATTCAGATGTTGTCTCACTGCAACGTGACCTCAATATTTTATATAATAAAATGTTAATAAGTGCTTTCACGTGTCTCTTATATATTCTTTGTACACAAATATGACCTTTTAACGAAGTAAATTTTCAAAATTACTCTTATTATATTATTTGTATAAATATTATTTAATTAAAATGTAATGTATAACAAATAAAAAATACAATACATTTAAAAAATAAATATTACAAGAACAATGTTATATGTACATGCATATATTATGTATTATATATTAGCAAATATAAATATTATTAATATAATATAATATATACAGAGCGTGTCGTTACGTTGCATCACCTTATACGAAATATCTCAGTCAAAATAAGCTAAAAGGAAAGAAAAGAGTGTTCTGTCACTACAACCTTTCTATATACCTAATATGACTATTTTATTAAACGAGATGTGGAAAGAAAAAGAACTTATTTTATAAATCTACATAAAATATAAACAGAAGCAAAGCTTGCATAATATAATGCAACGCAAATGACAGCTATAGTTAATTTCAGGAACGGTTGTTAACAAAACCGGTTCGAATCTTAGAACGATAATATGGAGCATTTTGGTTTACGTCCAACCATACCCCTCAAAAGCGAAAGTGTAACGTAGTCCTACCGCGCGTTTTTTTCTTCGCTTGGCCGCTCAATTCGCATATATATAGCGTGGTGGAACCTACCACGCATCATTCGCATTCAGGACCTCGCTGGCTTCAGTGCAACCAACTAAACGCAGCATCATGAAGCTCATGGTGTGTTTCAAATCGTGATTGTGCAAGTGTTGTGACAGTGCATATCTGGATTCGAACCCGTGGCCCAATTATGATTACCCAATACGGAAATTACGTTGTGCTTTACGCCCATCGAACAAGCCTTGGGCTTTTACAAGACCACTTTCTTGATTTCAATAATAAAGCTCTAGGAATTACCTAACCAAATGTGATAGATTGTCGAACCAGTTTAATAGCACTCTTTCGCTAAGTTAAATATAATGTGCATATCCGTCTGTCAGTTTTCTAATGCAATGTACAAGTCGTGTAATTTATATTTTTATTATTTTTGCAGCTCGTGGCCGCCAGTCTGGTGGCTGTTTTGGCTATCGCACATGCGGAAGAAGCCAAAGCAGCAGAAAAAGAAGTGGCAGTAACCGATGACAAAGCGGCAACCGAGGACAAGAAACACGAAAAACGTGGACTGTTTGATCTTGGTTACGGTGGACACGGAGGATTCGGGGGTGGTTTCGAAGGCGGTTTCGGTGGCGGCTACGGTGGCGGCTACGGCGGTCACGGTCACGAAGAGGTGCACAAAACCATTACTGTCGTCAAAAATGTCCCAGTTCCCTACCCAGTAGAGAAACACATTCCCTACCCAGTTGAAAAGCACGTACCTGTGCCCGTCAAAGTGCCAGTACCTCAACCCTACCCCGTTGTTAAACATGTCCCATATACCGTTAAGGAGCTTGTAAAAGTACCTGTACATGTCCCTCAACCCTACCCAGTCGAAAAGAAAGTTCCCTACCCCGTACATGTCCCAGTCGACAGACCAGTGCCCGTTAAAGTGTACGTGCCTGCTCCTTACCCAGTTGAGAAGAAAATCCCTTACCCAGTAAAGGTACCAGTACCTGCACCTTACCCAGTTGAAAAGAAGGTACCTTACCCAGTAAAGGTCCCAGTCCATGTTCCCGCACCCTACCCAGTAGTCAAGGAAGTGCATGTCCCCGTCAAGGTCCCAGTCGACAGGCCCTACCCCGTACACATCCCTAAGCCCGTACCCTACCCAGTAGAAAAGCCAGTGCCCTACCCAGTAGAAAAACCCGTACCTTACCCCGTCAAGGTGCACGTTGACCGCCCCGTGCCCGTACACGTTGAGAAACCAGTACCTTACCCAGTAAAGGTACACGTACCAGCCCCCTACCCCGTTGAGAAGCACATTCCCTACCCAGTAGAGAAGCCCGTACCTTTCCCCGTTAAGGTACCAGTCGACAGGCCTTACCCCGTCCACATTGAGAAGCATGTGCCAGTCCACGTTGAGAAACCCGTACCTTACCCCGTCAAGGTGCCAGTCCCGATTGTCGTCAGTCACGGTCACGAGTATGGTCATCATGGTAGCTACTAATGGCTGCAGGAAGCAGACGCTGTATTGTGATATATAAATCTAAGGATAGCAAAAACTGACGAACGTGAACCTCGAAATACTTATCAAAGCGAATAGTGGGCCAACCAGATCTCTGGATAATTCACTTCGAGACTCACGATCGTTCGGCTCTAATATAACTAACTCTTTTTAATTTTTTTTTTATTTGTTAAATGTACTTTTTTTTATTTTGTGAATCGGTAAATGTTGCGTATTAATTTCGAGTTGATGTACCTGTTATAATAGAATGAGATGTGTAGAAAAATTACAGTTGTATGTAAGTAATAAATGCTTGGCATTGCCAAAAGTAAGTTAAAAATTTTATTTTTTCCACCAATTCTCTTGAAATTTTATAAATTCATAAGGTTTTTTTGTATAATCTCTTTATATTTTCATACAAACTCTATAAATTCATAGGGTCCATTGTGTAATTCTTTATAATGTGACCTAGATTAGTATCGCATCAAGCCACTTGAATCGCCGCTACTTAGCCGATGTCGAAACATTTGACAATAACGTATACCTCGTACACCGTTGTTTTGCGTAAGTAAAGCTAATAACACAATTACTGGGTCTTTAGTTTAGCCATTTGAGTTAATTTACAAAAATAATTGCATTCATTTGAATTTTTTATATAAATGTAGCATTGTGTGTGTATGTAATGGAATTGTTTGACTATTCGCAATAATTGCCAAGTCTTTTATACAAAAAAGGCTTTAATCATCTAAAAAAAAATATTATTGTCGCCAAACACTGTTATTTATGCGAAAACTTGACTCAATTTGAACTATCTAGTACATAATACTAGTAAAAAGTAAAAAAATACATACAATTATATATTAATGGAAATACAATGAACATAAAAACTGCAAAAAAAGCTTATAAAAGTTACTGAGAAAAAAGTATGGGTACTTTTTATGAAGTGTTTTATGAATATTATAGGTAATATAGGTACTGAAATTAATGTCTTAACTCTGCTAAGACAGAGCATATACACGCAGTGCGTCGATTTCAACGCAAAGTGGAGAACGGAGTGACTTAACACTAAATTCTCTCTGAATATCTCGCTATGCAGAAAATAGTGTAGCTACAAATTTATTATTAAAAGCTGCAAAAATCCCTCTTTTTATGTACACAGTATTAAAGTTTCGTTATCGTCCTCAGAACTTTGCATAACCAATAATTTGTATCCTATACAAATTGCGCATTTACTCAACGCGGCATTAGTAGTAGATTGTAGGGGCTTCTTAATGCTTAATTTCAAAATGTTTTCGTTCGTACGCAATGTCTTCGTTTGCACACATTTTATAATTATATTATTATATATAATATAATATTAGGGGCCGCAGTGGCATAAAGTGTGCCTGTAAAACGACTGGTTGTGGGTTCGATTCCCACTCGAGCTGTGGAAGTATTTAATATTTTCATTTTCTTCGCTCTGAATTCGGCGGGGAACGGAGTGTCTTAACGCTAGGTTCTCTATGCCTACCCTGCTGTGTGCGGGATACAGCGTAAAGGTATATAAAAAAATATACATATAATATAACTGGTTTATATATACTCTTTACTTTTCTGTTATATAGAGTTGAAAGGTAATAGTTAATTTATTATAACATTATAGTCGAGCAAATTAAATAATAGGAAAGAAACAGCTGCAGGTTTTTCGCAGGGAAGTCGAAGAGAATGTAGTGTTAAGACATTCTGTTCTTCAAATTCCGGCCGAAATCGAGACATTTCGTATTAAGTGGTGGAACTTAACGCCGCATTTTATCTTCTTACCGGAATGGAGTAATGACAGTAACTTACATATAACCACAACTGGAAATTGAACCCAAAATCAGTCGCGTTTATAGTCAGACGCTATCACTATTACTACTACTATTTATCCTATAACAGCTTCGTAGAAAATGTAAATTTTATTCAAATAGAAATACGAAATTAAATTTCCATTATTTCAAACTTTGATAAAGTAAAATTATATAGGCAACACAAGCTAAGAAAGCAGTCAATATATAAAATATAGAATCGATTGTTAAGAACAAAACAAAAACAAACTTAGAAAAACATGACATATTGTTTTTTTTTTAGCTTGACGCTGTATCCCGCACACAGCAGGGTAGGCAGAGGGAACCTAGTATTAAGACACTCCGTTCCCCACTTTCCACCGAATTCGAAGGCATTGCGTGCTTAGTGGTGGAACATAACGAAAATGGAAATATTAAATATTCCCTCATCGAGTGGGAATCGAACCCACAACCAGTCGTTTACAGTCACACGCTTGTGCCACTGGGCCACGACTGGCTCATTAATACTTTTTTACAAACATATAATAACTCATCAATAACTTCACTCTTTACGTCAAATATTAGCTACATTCAATCTAAACGGTTTATTTTAACATAATATTACGTAGGATTTATACTAAACGTCGCTTTGAAGTGATTGCATAGAAATTAGTATGCTGGAGCATTTCACACCGGTCATCTATTGGTAAATCATTGGAATATATAATAAAGACATTGTTTTTGCACATTTGAATTTACGATTTAGCAATCACGTATCTTTACTTGGTAGACTAAAATACTGATTAAAATTATTCGATACTTTTAAACATTTTTAAAGTGTTATTCCACACTTAGGAAAATTGAAAAAAGACATTTAGAAAACGTATAAAAATTTGAACGCAGCGAGATTCGAACCCGCGCCTCCTGAATACCGTTCAGGCGCTCTCACTGCTGAACCATGCGTTCTACTACACGCTGCGTCGAAATTCTTATACGCTTTATTACAACTTATTTTTGTTGCTAAATTATTCGACTTTGACAAGAAAAAAGAGTCAAAGTTTTATGCCTATTTAAGCTTAATGATTCATTTCCTATAGCTGGGTAGTCAGAGAGAACCTAGTGTTAAGACACTCTGTTCTCCACTTCCCTCCCACACCGATACATTTTCTATTCAGTGGCGGAAGTCAATGCCACGATAAGTGTTGTACCAGAGTGAATAAATGAAAATAGTTTAGATATATTCGTTTCTTCGAGTGTTCGTCGTTCTGGGGTAAATAAAATAATTATGAGATTGTCAACTTCTAATTTGTCTCTATTGCCAATTGCATCAATAATAGGATAGGATGTAAAACGAAGACATTTTACCATTCAATTAAAGACATTTCGTGCTGAGTGGCGAACTGAATGCCGCATTTTATCACAACAAAGAACGGTGATAAAAACAATATATTTTTTTTATTTAAACTAAATATATTTGAGGGTCAGTAGTGACGCACAGGCACAAAGTGTGACTGTAAAGCGACTGGTTGTGGATCCGAATCCCACTCGAGGAGTGAAAATATTTAATATTTCCATTTTTTTCGCTCTGATCGAGGCAAAGCACGGCGTTAAGTTCTGCCACTTAACACGCAATGCCTCCGAATTCGGCGGTGCGAGGGGGAGCAGAGTGTCTTAACACTAGTTTCCCTCTGCCTACCCTGCTGTATGCGGGATACAGCGTGAAGTTAAAAAAAATAGTAATATTTATAATTTGTACTCCATTAATAAACCGTTACATTAGTTAGATAAAACAAGGAAGTCTATAAGATACCTGATTATTATGTGATCTGATGTAACGAGATCTTATATTTCACAAGAAATACATTTCCTGAAAATTCATACGGTGTGAATATTGACGTTACGTTTGTATTAAACTGTGCACTGTTTGTTCTGTTTAGTTAAGTTACATCAGTAAATGTTTATTTTACATAATAACTTCGTTATGGCTTCTATAGAAATTATAAGGACGATATGGCAAGCCTCCTACTAATATTATAAACGCAAAAGTAAGGGGCCAGTCGTGGCACAGTGGCACAAGCATGTGAACACGACCGACACGAAAACGACCGGTCGTGGGTTCGATTCCCACTCGAGAAGTGGAAATTAATATTTCCATTTTCTTCGCTCTGGTATCAAGGCAAAGCGCGGCGTTAAGTTCCGTTACTTAACACGCAATGCATCCGAATTCGACGGAAAATAGGGAACGGAGTGGTCCCGTTCCTTACTTTCCGTACTTTCCTGATACTAGGTTCGACCGGGATTCAGCACCGGGATTTGAACCCGTGCCTCCTGAATCCTCGATATTCAGCCAAATACGTCAAAACCCGAATACGTGCATGAAGAAATTGAATTCTACAAAGTAGGCAATAAAGTTATTATACACAATAATTAAGTTGTTGTTAACAGAATAATAATATCTTTCGGAAGTACTTTAAATATTTAATATGAGAAACTTATTTCGTTATATTTGCAATAATTGCTAAAATTATCTTATAAATTATGTGAAATAAATCAATTATATGTACCTACATAGATATATAAACGCACAGCCAACACTACCAGACGTAGAAATATGACAATTCAAATGTCGTTTTTTGGAGTGTCTACGGAAGTAAGAATCTCAAGAAGAAGGTCACGAAATTTCTATGAGAACAGGTAAACATAGAATTTTACATTTTATAGATTATGCGGGATTTTACATTTAATACGGCGGCAAATAGTAAGACATAAATAATACAATATATAATAATTATATGTGTATATTAGGGCGCAGTGGCACAAAGTATGACTGTAAGGCAACTGGTTGAAGGTTCGATTTTCACTCGAGGAGTGGAAATATTTAATATTTCAATTTTCTTCGCTCTGGTGTCGAGGCAAAGCGCGACGGTAAGTTTCGTCGCTTAACACACGATGCCTCTGAATTAGGTTAAAAGTGGAGAACGGAGCGTTTTAACACTACGTTATCGATGTGCTGCCTACCCTGCTGTGTGCGGGAAACAGCGTGAAGCTGAAAAAAAGTATATGTAATTGCTTTAGAATTTTACGCGTGTATTCTTATTTTTGCAAGCTAGGTAAGCTTTCCTAAAAGCTTATTTGAAGACATTCAGTTGTCCACTTTCAACTAATTCACTTAATTTCACCCAATATAATATGTAGATGGGTATGTTAACCTAGCGTTAAGACACTCCGTTCCCCGCTTTCCGCCGAATTCGGAGGCATTGTGTGTTAGGTGGCGAAACTTAACGCCGAGCTTTACCTCGATATCAGAGCGAAGAAAATGGAAATAATAAATATTTCCACCCCTCGATTGGGAATCGAACCCATAACCAGTCGTTTTATAGCCACACTCTTGTGCCACTGCACCACGTCTGGCCCTAAAACTAATAGTATTCAGGGTAACAAAAAAGATTTAAACTACCCCCTATCGCATTTAGCCAGTATATTCCAATTGGGCTATTTTCATTGTACAAGGAAAAAAGCAAATAATAATATTTATTTTTTACACGACACCGTGAGGCAGCTTTTGATAGTAAGCTTTATTAGTCGTTTAAGGTTGTACATTTAGTGCATGTTCAGGGCATAGATTACACTAAAATTATTATCACTTCATTGCTCTAATAAGATAAAGCGCAGAGTTAAGTTACGCCACTTAACAATCAATGTCACGAATTCAAACGTAAAATGGACAACGGAGGGTCAAATATCACCTATCCTCTCTCCTGCTCACCTCCTCTTACCTCCTCCTCCTATCCCCTTAGCCTATCCTGCTATGCGGAACAAAGCGTAAAGCTATTAAATATATATTCACACCATAATTATGTAACTTAGTGTTGTGGTAAGTCATAAATGACACGAGTTAAGTAATGAGTTGAAGTATGTATGTGTTACACTACCTGTTATTTCTTCGCAAAGTGTCACAATGTGATAAGCAATGTTTGCTCAATATCGTTTTAATATATAAAAAATATATTTTGGTAAAATTTAATATTTTTATCGAAAGGATTTCAATCGGGTTAGCCGTGTTTGTTTTTATATACGAATAGTCGACATTTCCATAAACCGTCATCACAATTTGATTGTTGGTCATAAACTTAAGCTCTTAATTCCGTTAAAATAAGCTTCATGCTTTTTTCCTTCATTGCAGAGAAGTCAGACAGGACCTAGTGTCATGGCACCCCGTCCTCCCATTTCCGGCCGAATTCAAGACGTTGCGTGTTGAGTGGCGGAACTCAACGCTGCGTGATCTTAGACACCAGAGCTAAGAAATGAAAATTTAAATATAATCATTCCTAACTAATAACAAAACTAAATGTTTCTCTAAAATAATACTCCCTTAAAAAATTAAACATAAATCACGAAAACTTAAGATATTACAGACTACTTTATCCATTTTTCGTTGAAACAATAATAAATTTGTTAGTCATTACCGATATACTGACATGCTATTTCGCGTTTTGCCTAATCAGGCCAAGAAAAAGAATAACGAATAATTTAAAACATAATTTTTGCATAGCGAATGTGAATCCACAACCTACGTTTCATGTCTCAACACCATCATATAACAAAAAAAACATTCTTTGGCTTCACGCTGTATCCCGCACACAGCAGGGTAGGCAGAGGGAACCTAGTGTTAAGACACTTCGTTCCCCACTTTCCGCCGAATTCGGAGGCATTGCGTGTTAAGTGGCGGAAGTTAACGCCGCGCCTCGACACCAGAACGAAGAAAATGGAAATATCAAATATTTCCACTCCTCGAGTGGGAATCAAACCCTTAACCACTCGCTTTACAGTCACACTTTGTGCCTCTGGGCCACGACTGGCCAACAATATTTTTAAGGAACCTACATAACCTACATAAAAATAAGTCGTTTTCTTTATACAGTATAAAACACGAATAATATTTAAATATTTCAGGTCACTTTATAATTACTTTAATGATTTCTGCAGAACGGTCTACTAGGAGTCACACTCTAGTGCTGATGTGTGACGGACGTATTAGCACATAAATACCATACCTGTGCGTGTACAACTTCTAATTGTAATTAAGGTGTATGTGTATATACCTATATTATATACATTTTTATTTAATTAATTGTAATTAAATTTTAATAGATTTTTGGTCAATTTTAAGTCAAAGTCAAAGTCAAATAATTTTATTCAAAATAAGAAGTTACAAGCTTCATTTTTTGAACGTCAAATAATTTACCCCTGGTTCACTAAATTTAATGCCTCAGACCGGGGGAAGAACCGGCGCAAGAAACTCAGCGGTACTTCTTTCTTTTCTTTCTTTCTTCTCTCTAAGGTATATTTTAAAAATGAATTTAGCTTAAATATTATTTTGATATTTTGTCCAGAAATCATTTCTCCTAGAAATAATTTCTTTTTTATTTATCTTTAGTTTTTTATTTCTTTTTCTATAGTAAGACAAAGAACAGCGCAAAGTCGGGTGGAAAGTAGAAATAATAGTCCTATCAAGGCGCATAACGAATAAAAACATAAACAGCATATTTCAATGAAAAAAATAAATTATATAATATCTGTTAATGCTCGACTTAAAAAAAAATCGTCCCTTCTTCCTGGTTCTTCTCAGGTCTGAGGCATTAACTTTAGTGAACCGGTGCTAAACTGTTTGACATTCAAAAAATGAAGCATGCATAAAATTGTAAAAGCATTGAATAAAATTATTTGACTTTGAAAAACAACATAGCAATTAATTTTGAAAAACGGCTCAAAAAGTTTAGAAGATATTTTTTACATAAATATTTTTATTCTAAATTACACATGACACATTATATATGGATTTGTATTATGGCTACAGCTATGACAAAGCGCGGGGTTAAGTTCCGCCGGTCAACACGCAGTAACTATTTTCGGGTGAATAATGGAGAACGGAATCTTCTGACACTATATTTTCTAGTTACATTAAACTAAAAAAATCTGTTCGGCATTAAATTAAACATTAAAAAACTACTATTTCAAAAAGACATTTAGATATTTAGATAACTGCTATTTATTTTGTACCAAAACGAACAAAATAACTTGGGTCAAATTTCCACCGACATAGATAAAAGTCACGGCCAGAAGTGAGAACACAATAAAATTCTTGAATAACCTAGTGAACTTTATAAATGTATACAGTTTTTATATCTACACTATTACTACATAATTGAGGCCATTCGTGGTATAGAGGCACGAAGTGTGACTGTAAAAACACATACTTCAGGTTGTGGGTTCGATTCTCGCTCGAAGAATATTTAATGTTTTCATTTTCTTCGCTCTGTTGTCCAGGCAAAGCGCGGCGTTAAATTCCGCCACTTAACACGCAATGCCTCTGAATTTGGCGAAAGTCGACAACTGAGTGTCTTAACACTAGGTTGCCTCTGCATACCCTGCTGTGAGTGGGACAGCGTGAAGCTAAATGCTAGTATGGGAACATCAAAAAAATTAAACCAAACTTTTATATTGATACTTGAGCAGTGCCTCTGAATTCGGCGGAAAGTGAGGAACGGAGTGTCTTAACATTATGTTCCCTTTGCCTACCTTACCGTGTGCGGGATACAACATGACTACTTATATATGACTATTACCATTCTTACACTCACAATGCTTATATATTGGTTTAAATTAAGTCGTATATTATTTTAAATTGATAATAATTTAATATTATGATTTGTTTATTTGATAGTTCATTTTTGCAATATCATTAAGAATTTATATTTATGTATTACTCGCTCACTTCGTCATTTATCACGAATGGTGAAAGGCGAACTAAATGAAATATAATATATAATCCATACTTATATTATAAATGCGAATGTCTGTGTGTTTGTCTGTCAAGCTTTCACGGCCAATCTATTAGTCCGATTTGGATGAAACTTAGAATGAAAGTAGTAAAAATTGCTGGGTCAAACATTTTTATTTTTTTTTTAAATCAACCTCTAAAGGGTTCAAGTAGTGGATGACACTATATATGAAAAATCTACACCGCTTGACCGATTGTAATGAATTTTGGCATAAATATAGTTGATAATTCGTAATTCATCCGTATTAAATGGCAGAACTCACTGCACGAACAAATAAATGGATACATTTTGTATATGCATTCCTCAGAATTTTAAATCCTGATCTAAATTGAACTCATGACCATCAAGTTTACACTCAAAGAGACAACCATTGCACTACAACGGTTTCTATTAAAAAAATCACCACAAATCATCCAAAAAACACTAAACATTCAATAACTTTATACAAAAATACATAACCAAAAACCGATTCGAAATTCACGCCATATTTCTAATTACTTTGACCCCTATTAGAGGAGTCAAGATGTTACTACTGAGCTTGCGCTACTACACCGCGTATAGCAATGACCTCCTTACTGCTCGCTATCCAGTTTAATTCACTTTCATCGTAATGGACTCTCGTTTTCATTGCGTATTTTAATGTTATGTATGTTAATCTTGTGATCCAGTGGAGGTAGTAAGCTTTTTATATTTGTATAAACTTTTAGAACTATAGTTGTATAGACTTATTTGGCCAGTCGTGGCCCAGTGGCACAAGCGTGTGACTGTAAACGATTGGTTGTGGGTTCGATTCCCACTCGAGGAGTGGAAATATTTCATATTTCCCTTTTCTTCGCTCTGGTGCCGAGGTAAAGCACGGCGTTAAGTTCCGCCAATTAACACGCAATGCCTCTGAATTCGGCGGAAAGTGGAGAACGGAGTGTCTTAACACTAGGTTCCCTCTGCCTACCCTGCTGTGTGCGGGATACAGCGTAAAGTTAAAAAAAATACTTTTAGAAATCTGTTCGTAAGCACACTAAGCACACTAAAGTTTCGACTTACTTCTCTGAATGACATTGAGTTGAAACTTAGAACATCCTTAAAATTATTTCAGCTTTATGATAGTGTAATTATAAAATGTAATAAGTCTACCTGTGACCACGGACTACTGTAATGTGTTGGAAACGTCGGATTTTCTAAAAATGTATTTTCGCATACAAAAAATATACGCGATTAACACGGTTAAAAATAGTTTCGTTTTAAAAAAGTAATCAGTGTTATTAGCTTTATGATTCACGGGAAAAATCCCGTATAGCAAAGTAGCAAAAGAGAATTTTCCTCCTTTCTCTACTTTACGCCCAAAATCGAGGCCAACCGACGAAAGTATCAAATGAAAAATAACTTTGTTGAAAAAAACGTAATTTTATATTATATACATATTAGCAGAATCGGATAAGAAATATGCCCATTAGAAGATTCGTTCTACTTGCAATGCCATAGGTTGAAAGACTCTAGTATAAATTTTCATTTTTCCTTCAATGTAGAGAAATGTAGGTATATGAAGTTTTGAAAGTTAATGCCGTGTTTCAATGTTTTCAATTAGAGAAGACCATAGGAAAATATTTGAATAGGAATATAAGAAAATATTTTATTCCTAAAATCGAGTACATAGTCATGTTGCAAATTGTGTATAACGTTAATCTAAACCATATTAAAGTAACAAAAATTAGTAAACATTTGGTGGAACAACAGCCTAATTTTTTTCTTAAAATTATAATAAATATAATCTTAGTACGATATTTTAGTTGTAAAAGTTGAAATTATAATATTATATAAGCTTTATAAAGATTATATTCAAAATGTTATTTTATTTTCTGAGTTAGAAAATAAAGAACGTCGGATCTCAGATTAGTACAAGAAATTTAAGTAGTAACTTTTTTGAAGTTTTATACTATATCCCGCATAACAGAACAAATAACGTTACACAATTCTTAAGCTAATTTATTATTTCCTTGTTAAATTATAAATTAAGTAAATTTTTTAAGCCATATGTATTAGATTGAGGCCAGTCGTGGCACAGTGGCACAAGCGTGTGACTGTAAACGGCTGGTTGTTGGTTCAATTTCCACTCGAGAAGTGGAAAATATATTTCCATTTTCTTCGCTCTGGTGTCGAGGTAAAGTGCGGCGTCAAGTTCCGCCACTTAACAAGCAAGCCATCGAATTCAGCGGAAAGCGGGGAACGGAGTGTCTTAACACTAGTTTCCCTCTGCCTACCCTGCTGTGTGCGGGATACAGCGTGAAGCTAAAAAAAAAATCTAATAAATATGACAATAAGACAAGTCAACTGTCCCAAGCCGAAATTAATCGCGATTACAGTCTCACCGCGTCATGGCAGCACATCTTACTCGACAAAAAAAAAAACCCAAACACCCAAGAATCGATCCCACAATATAGATTATTACACACACCATACACATACACATAACATGATGTAAACAAAACATACTGTACATATTTACTTTCATTTTCGTACGCGTACGTCACGCGCGACGTAAATGAGGTTAGATGCAACGGATTCTTGTTTACTTCGATATAGTTTGTGAATGTGTAACTGTTTCTAAGACAATGTCTTCATCGATATGTGTTTTTTTTTTGGTGTACACAACTTCCTTATATAGTGAGGGAACCTAATGTTAAGACACTCCGTTCTCCAATTTTCCTCCAATTCCAGTGGCATTATGTTTTGTGTAGCAGAACTTAACGCCGCACTTTACCAAGTGGAAATTTATCATAAAACCTTCAAATAAATAACCGAATTTTCAAAAATCAATAATATTGTAATTATGATTTAATTTGACATATTACCATTCAGTTAACTGCAACTCTTAACTGGGCTTTACTGGACTGGACTCTTAACTGGATTTAAATTTAAGCATATTCAACAGTTCATACAATATTTTTTTTAGTTTTGCGCTTTTCTAGAAACTCAAGGTAGTCGGAGAAAAGCTTCTATAGTATAAGAAACGAGGGTTGTGACATTAGATTATCTCCTTCTCCGACACTCCTTATTGCTCGAATCCCAATAATTACTGGCGGAACTCAGCGCCGCACTTTGTCATATCACCAAAGTGTCAAATAAAAAGAATTTAAAATTAATCATTTCCCCACGTGAGAATCGACCCCATGAGCATCACGTATACCTTTAGATGGTAACAGACTGCACCACGATTGCCTCTCTTATATATTTTATTTTTTTATTATAGGTTCAACGTAAAAACGGATTTATTTATTATTAGGTCCTTTCCTTTTTTTTTTTAGCTTCACGCTGTATCGCCAAACGCTACGGTCCCTGCATACTTCTTTCACCTCGTTCCCTGTCATCAACCTCTTCATACACGCCCTCCGGGGGGTCCTCATGCTTTTTACGTGACCTTCCTCCAGTATCATCGACACTGTGTTTTCGAAGGTCAACCGAGGTCTCCCCCTGCCTCTCTTACCACTCACCTTTGCTTCATAAATCTTTC
The DNA here is from genome assembly GCA_019049465.1 of Dryas iulia moderata. Taxonomy (NCBI): domain Eukaryota; kingdom Metazoa; phylum Arthropoda; class Insecta; order Lepidoptera; family Nymphalidae; genus Dryas; species Dryas iulia. Next base: position 14,841,157 of record CM032424.1, on the reverse strand, counting down.
TTACCATTCTTCCATCACTCATCCTCTCGACGTGCCCAAACCACCTGAGCACGCCCTTCTTCATTCTTACTATGACGTTCTCGCTAATACATGCCATTCTGTGTATCTCCTTCTAGGTCCTTTCTAGTGAGACATAAGTGATGCTAAAAGTAATCTAAAACGCAATTTGCCTCAGCAATCAAGATATAATTATTTAAGAAGATAGATATAGTATTTAAGAAGATACAATAATTTAAAAACATTAATGTCACATAACTTAGGTGTAAGACAGCTAACTTATTTTGATGCGGTCTTAGATTGCGATTTACGCGACGACTGTAGATCCATTGATCCATTGTCACTCGGGAGAACGATTATATTCAAATAATTTAAGTTCCTCTAACTTCAATCTAGTTACTTATAAGTACTATAAAACGCGGCGTTGAGTTCTGCCACTTAACAAGAATTCTTTTTCTATTTCAGATGAATAGTCTAAGTAAGTATTAAATGAAGCTTGATATTACGTTCTTTCTACCTGCCATGATATACACAAAATAAGAAATTTGGGGCCAGTCGTGGCGCAATGGCAAAAGCGTGTGATGTGTGTGTGTGACAAACGACTGGTTGTGGGTTCGATTTCGACTCGAGGAGTGGAAATATTTAATATTTCCATTTTCTTCGCTCTGGTGTCGAGGCAAAGCGCGGCGTTAAGTTCCGCCACTTAACACGCAAGTATTATTTATTATTTTAACGTTTCATTAAAATCTGTTCTGTAGCTTTTACGTGAAAGAGTAACAAACATCCTTACACACTTTTGCATTTATAATATTAATAAGATTATATGCATAAGAAATTAAAACAATATTTTTTTTTGATACTTTTTGTTTCGATCATCGCAATAGAATAAATAATTCAAAGCTAGAGCCATCTATGCGATATATGGGGAACAATAATGTAAAGATTCGTAACATGAAAGTAAAAGCAAAGTACGTGATAGTTAAAGACTTTGCCGTTTTTACGATACGATATTGGCGCCACTCTTGACTTGAATATTGACAATTTTAACTACAAATAATTTAATAAAGAGAATTTTCTATTAAATTAATGTAACATTTTAAATTTTAGTTTATTTATATGGAACAGAAAAACTCTTGAAACAAAAATACATTTTCAGATTTTATAAAAATTTGAACGCAGCGGGACTCGAATCGCTAAGCAATGCGTTAAAAGCGCTTGAACCGTTTCTAAGAGGTGCAGGTTCAAATCCTGATGCGTAAAAATTTTTATATGTTTATTAAAAATGTCATTTTCAATTTCCCAAGTGTGTAAATAACATTTTAAAATGTTAAAAGGAGTATATTTTGAGTGACGTTTCTGTTAGTCGGAGAGAACCAAATGTCAAGACACTGCGTTCTTCTATATTTTAATTTAAAATTTAATAGCTTCACGCTATATCCCACATACAGCAGGGTAGGCAGAGGGAACCTAGTGTTAAGACACTCCGTTCCCCACTTTCCGCCGAATTCGGAGGCTTGCGTGTTAAGTGGCGGAACTTAACGCCGCGCTTTACCTCGACACCAGAGCGAAGAAAATGGAAATATAATTTCCACTCCTCGAGTGGGGATCGAACCCACAACCAGTCGTTTACAGTCACACTCTTGTGCCACTGGGCCACGACTGGCCACATTCTTCTATTTATGGTACATTATATGTTCACTGGTGGAGTTTTAGCGATTTATCTGTGTATTATATACAATACTTACCTATTTATGTATGTAAATGATATTTTTCTATGAATTTCCGTATTCAATTCATAAGAATGTATAGATGAATGCTCAGGTGACAGATACAAGCTGCAATTGTTACATAGTTACCATATTATGAAGGACTGTTGGACTTACCTGAAATGAAAAATAAAATCTTTAAATAAAATATTAAAACGTACTAAAAGTAATATTACTTTTTTTAAAATAAATGCATCTTTATATTTATACTACTTTTATCCCAAGACTATTTTACGTTTCTGAATAGATACATATTATATTTGAATTTTTTTTAACATTTTTTATTAAAGCTTCACGCTGTATTCCGCACACAGCGGGGTAGACAGAGAGAACCTAGTGTTCAGACACTCCATTTCCCACTTTCCGCCGAATTCAGAGGCTTTGCGTGTTAAGTGGCGGAACTTAACGCCGCGCTTTACCTCGACACCAGAGCGAAGAAAATGGAAATATAATTTCCACTCCTCGAGTGGGAATCGAACCCACAACCAGTCGTTCACAGTCACACGCTTGTGCCACTGGGCCACGACTGGCCGTATTTATATTATTATATTATTATTATTTATTATTATTTTAATAACCTAATTAAATATATACACTAAATGTACATATAATTCGCAGAAAGGGTCCGGTGTTGCATTACGAAACCAAACCGAGATTATCAAACGTCGGAAGGCTATCGCGCTCTGTTTACCGCAATGGAATTAAGGCTGATAAATTTATCTCGTCTCAGTTGGAACGACGAAATCATGAGAAGTATAATTTTATATTACACTTTATTTTTTCAATGAATGATATTTGAACAGTAAAAAAACCATGAGGCCAGTCGTGGCCCAGCGGCACAAGAGTGTGACTGTAAACGACTGGTTGTGGGTTCGATTCCCACTCGAGGAGTGGAAATTATATTTCCATTTTCTTCGCTCTGGTGTCGAGGTAAAGCGCGGCGTTAAGTTCCGCCACTTAACAGGCAAGCCTCCGAATTCTGCGGAAGTGGGGAACGGAGTGTCTTAACACTAGGTTCCCTCTGCCTACCCTGATGTGTGCGAGATATAGCGTGAAGCTATTTATTTTTTAAAAACAAACATGTTTTTCTTAGTGTCAATAACCTAGTGTCAATACATTCCCCGTTCCCTAATTTAATAGGAGACATTGCGCATTAAATGGCCAAGCTCAACCCCTTTTTTCTACCAAAACGTGGAAAATAATTTAAGTATAATCGAGCGGAAATCGAACCCACAATTGTTTCAATGCGCCATGGCGGTCTCATTTTATTTGTTCAGTGTATGATATTTAATATAAACGATAAAAAAATATGTTTTTTTACAGTTTCACTATCTTTCCCAAATAGCGGAGTAGTATATAAGGTAGTGTCAATACATTCTGCTCTCCACTTTTAGCCTGAAGTCGATACATTGTGTGTAAGGCTAATAAAATTATCCAATCTCAGTGGATATGAAGAAATTATAAGTAGTATAATTATTTTTTTCAGTTCTTGATATTTGAAATATAAGCAAAAAGCATTGTTTTTTAATGAACATTGTTTTTTTAATAAACATTCAGCTTTTACCCTCATACCAGTAGTTAATGCCAAAACACTCCATTTTCCGTTTCTTGCCCGGATTTGAGACGGCGTGTGTTGATTGGCATAGCGTTTTTTGTCCGACCAGGTTGGGGAAATTATGTTTTTTTAGCTTCACGCTGTAACCCGCTCACAGTGTGGTAGGCAGAGGGAACCTAACCTTAAAACGCTCCATTCCCCACTTTCCGCAGACTTCTGGAGATACTACGTGTTGAGTAGCGGTACTCAACGCCGTGATAGTTGTCACATTTTTAGCAGTTACCGTAACAGGTTTTATGACAGAAAGTAATGAAAGTAAAATTTATTTTCATTTCTTCATAGTTACTTTCATTTTGTGTAGAAAAACAAATGACATTTTAGTAAACTCTAGCTGCATTTTAACTAAAGAGCCCTGTAAATATAAATTACTATCTCAGGGCTTAAACTCGAGAACACAAACGTACTTTTGTCGACTTCCAACTATAACAAACGATGACGTAAATAAAAGTAAACTCTACAATTACTAAATATCTGGAATACTTGTTGCTTTGTTTTAGTTGTTCAATTAAGCTTTAAATGGGCTCGATTTTTTTTTAATATTGACTTTGATAATATTAAAGGAAAATTGTTGAACAGAATTACTTCAACTTTTAAACATTTTTAAAGTGTTATTCCATACTTAGGAAAATTGAAAATGATATTTTTAGAAAACGTATAAAAATTTGAACGCAGCGGGTTTCGAACTCGTGAATACCGTTCAGGCGCTCTCACCACTGAGCCATGCGTTCTAATACCAGCTGCGTCGAAATTCTTATATGCTTTTATTACAGCTTAATTGAAAAAGTCATTTTTAGAATTACTGAAACCTGACTGACTATATTGAAAATAATTAAATTATAATCTTTCAAACAAGTAGTAATTTTTTTTTTAGTTTAACACTGTATCCCGCACTCGGTAGGGTAGGCAGAGGGAACCTAGTGCTAAAACACCCCGTTTCCCACTTTCCGCCAAATTTGGAGACATTGCGTATTAAGTGGCAGAACTATACGCCATAAATGGAAATATTCAACATTTCCACTCATCTAGTGGGAATAGAACCCACAACCAGTTGCGTTTACACTTACGTGCTATTGCGCCACGACTGGCCCCATATGCTGGTTATTTGTATTTGTATTATATTACTAGTTATTTCTATTTCCTTTACTACTTATAATGGAACCCACAAACATCTAAATTTAGAGCCGAATGAAAGTCCCACTGCTACACTTACCAAGACAACTAAGTATATAACTAAGTATAATTTAAAAATATTTTATGTCACAAAATTATCAGCTATAAAAAGCTTTAGGCCTAGAAATTATATCAATTTCAGTCTAGATTCTATAATTATGATCGATTTGGCATGTCGTAACGTATCCGGTTGTTATGAGGTTTGCATTGTTTAACGCTACATTTATAACACATAAGGTGTTAATTATGTATTAGCTTCTATACATAACTGAGTAATGATTTAAAACATTATATGAAAGTAACAGGCCTAAGTTTTCTGTAAAGGAGGTAAATATGCAGGAGGTACGTCGTAACTGAGTGGGTCAACGTCCGATTGCAGAGGCGGTCGTTATCGATTCGATTCCTGGATAGGGGAAAAAGTTATATAAATTGTTTTATTTGTACGTTTTTTGTATCTAAGAAAAATTGCATTATTGGGATCTGGTACTCAACACGCAAAATCTCGATTTTTGGAAAACGGAGTGTCTTGATATTAGATTTTTTGCTTACCTACCCTTCTTTCTATGCGGGGAAAAAAGATTATATAGAATATGTAGAAAAAGTCATTTTCCTAAGTGTGGAATAACACTTTAAAAAATGTTTAAAAGTAGATATATAGACTCGGTCATGGCTTAGTTAAAAAAAACATTTAATTTTATTCATAAAAAAAAACTATTTTTTCTTTTTTTTTATACGCTTCACGCTGTATTCCGCTCACAGCAGGGTAGTCAGAGAGAACCTAGTGTTAAGACACTCCGTCCCCAACTTTATTGTAAAATGCTAAATATAAATTGATAAGAGCATATAGCTTAAACAGCAATAATCTACAAGAGGCGCGGGTTCGAATCTCAATATTCGCAAAACATTTATACGTTTTTGTCTCTAAAACGGAGAATTGCACAAATATAATTAAATTTTCTCGTTCTATTTACTTGACATAACATAATCTAATTAAAGGAAATAACATACAGTAACAATATATTGATAAAAACAAGGGAAGTGCATTGAAACTGCAACCGCAGGCGGTCTCCAGTTCGGTACTGGCGAGATGAAAATACTAATCAAATTAGTAAAAAAAAAAGTTAATTATCAAAAAATATATAGCATTCTACTAGAACAGATTGGTAGGTGAAGTAAAATTTTTCTGCATCTCACTACGCTTATACCTAGTAAGTGACATGTCACTCCACTTAACATTTTTTTTTCTCTTTGACTTTATTACCGCGCTGTTCCCTTAAAAGTTTGCACACGTGTCCGGATAAGGTTACAATATACGCTAATAATTTGTTCTACTTTCTGTACCAGGTTAGCCAGGATAACGAAACGGTAATAATATAAGGTGTGCTTTTTTCAGTGTGCTACTAAATAATGTATCAATATTTATTTTAGCTTCACGACTCATACATATAACGAGATATATACAAGGAAGTCTTAGGATCTGGTCACAAGGCCTGTTTCCACATTTTTCTAAAATTTAATAGCAGAACTCACTATTCTACCTGGACGGGAAGTGAAAAATAATCTAAACATAATTCCCCCACGTGGAAATCGAATTCACAACCATCGCTTAACCAAATATTGTCCCATTTTAAACCAAATGTTAGAATTTATTATTTAAATACAGTTATTATTATTATAAAATATATACTTAAAAAAAAAACAATATATAAATAACTAATAGATTAATAATTGTTCACGCGACAGTACATTCAGATCGGCACAATTAAAGCGCGGAAGAAAGCGCGTGCGGCCGCGATCACAACGCCGCTTACATCACTTGTTGTTATTACTTATTACATTACATTTTATTTGCAAATAAAATTGTTTTTGTCTTTACGCATCTCTAGCTCGTAGTGGTAAATTATTTTTCATGTATTTTGGTATAATGTATATGTTCGAATGCCATATTTCGTTTAATTAGCCTTGTGTGCCTTAAATAATGTATATATAAATTAACCTGTTATTTATTCAGAGGTTCTTTCAATATATATTTTTTAATTATAAATAGAAAAAATATAGCTTCACGCTTTATGGAAGCAAAGGCAGAGAGAATTTTAGGTAAAGTTTTGGTCGAAGTCTTTGTACACTTTGCGTGCTGAACGTTGCACTTTGCCTTACCAGAAAAGGTAACCAGAGTAAAACAAAAGGTAAGGATAAATATCGTAATTATACTAATCAATATAAAATTGAATATTGTTAATATTAATTTGAAACCATTAAAAAAATAAATCTAAGCATGTTTTATTTTTTTTTAATTAATTCGTCGTTATCGCTCAAAAAGAAGCTACACGTTTTTCTCGCGTAGTATACAGAGAGAAACTAGTGTCCATTAAAATTAGTTCTCCACTTGCCACTTGGTACTAGAATAGCGAAATTAAACAAAATCATCATTCTACCGATCGGAAACGAACCTGTAACCATCGTGTACACATTAAACATTGACACAGCGCACCACCATTGATTTCGTACATTTTTTAAAATTTAATTTTTTTACACGCTGTATCCCGCACACAGCAGGGTAGGCAGAGGAAACCTAGTGTTAAGACACTCCATTCCCCATTTTCCGCCGAATTCGGAAGCATTGCGTGTAACTGGCGGAACTTAACGCCGCACTTTGTCTCGATACCAGAGCGAAGATAACGGAAATATTAATTCCACTCCTCGAGTGGGAATCGAACCCACAACCAGTCGTTTACAGCCACAGGCTTATAGCACTGCGCCACGACTGGCCCCAAAACTAATTTATAGTTAATATTATTCTAAATATCATACATATCTACCTCACTTCTTCAAAGCAAATGCATGCATGCATGTAATGATACATGCAATTAATTACTATTTAAAGAGCATGATGTATTCATATTTAATGTGAAATCCACAACATACCACGTAATTGGGTTACCTAAGCGCGTTGTTCAATATTTTACGAGTTCTTATAATAAATGTTAATTACAATATGACTTTACTTCTCGTATAGTGTACGGGTATATATTTCATCTAACGCTCTAGTTACAGATATAATATAACTGGTTATATGTTTCTTTTTATTTTAACATTTTAAAGTGTTATTCCCACCCGGAGGAATAATTAATTAGTATTTTTATTTCTGGGTTCGGGTACCGAAGTCAAAGCGCGGCGTTAAGTTCCGCAACTTAACACGCATTGTCTCCATTTCAAGTCGAAAATGAAGAACGGAGTCTCTTGATACTAGGTTATCTCTGTTTACCCTGATATGCGAGACAAAGTTCAAAGCTGTTTTTTAAGTGTTATTCACATCCGAACCCACGCAGGAAATCGTTAAACTGCTTTGACTGCAAAGCCGTGCTTTCTACATCCTTACATTATCGTATAAGGTAGATAAATTGTAATAAGCGTGTAAGAACTTCGCCGTGGCCGGATGTAGAACGCATGATATTCAAGAGTCGCGGGTTCGAACCACTGCGTTTAATTTTTTATACGTTTTCTAAAAATATGTTATATGTTTTTAGAAAGAAATTTTATATCGCATCGACGTGTATGTATAACAAACTCCTCCTGCCGAATTTTCAAACTTTGATAATTAAATAGCGGAACTCAATACCGAGTTTTGTCCTATCAAAGTGGAAGAATTAAAACAATATAAATACAATAATTTCATAATTCAAACAAGTGTACACTTAGATATCGTCTCATTGAGTCATGATGGTAAGAAAATAAAATCTATTTAATTCCTGCTTGAGGGAAATAATCTGCATGCTACTTCTATATGCTTCTTATATTATACTACAACTTATTATGTTGTAGTTCGACTCCCACTCGAGGAGTAGAAATATTTAATATTTCCATTTTCTTCGCTCTGGTGTCGAGGCAAAGAGCGGCGTTAAGTTCCGCCACTTAACATGCAATGCCTCCGAATTCGGCGGAAAGTGAGAAGCGGAGTGTTTTAACACTAGGTTCCCTCTGCCTACCCTGCTGTGTGCGGGATACAGCGTGAAGCTAAAAAAAAAGAAAAATATCTCTTTTTACAGCGGAGAGTCTTGCCACTAAGTTCTCTCTACCAAGGTTATGCGAAAAACAGCTTGAAGACCTCTTTCAGTAGTGATTCTTCATACTTATACTGACTTTATATTTGACTTTCTCTTCTTTAATTATATCGCTGCAGTTTTTAAATGCAAAGCAAATCTGATTAAACTACTGTAATGCGTTGAATATTTATTATGCATTAAGTTATTTTATTCAATTAACTAAATTAAAAAGTAACGTTTTGCATATGATAAAGCCTTGATATGTATATAAGGGACATGTCAGCCTTGCATTGTTTGAATATGAATATTATTGTTAAGATTTTTTTTAGTTTAATTTGAAACTAAAATGAATTCGTTTTTGGGTAAAAAGTCAGAATAAATTGTTTTATGTGACTGTAAACGACTGGTTGTGGGTTCGATTTCCACTCGAGGAGTGGAAATATTAAACGACTGGTTGTGAGTTCGATTCCCATTCGAGGAGTGGAAATTATATTTCCATTTCCTTCGCTCTGGTCTCCGAGGCAAAGCGCGGCATTAAGTTCCGCCACTTAACATACAATTCCCCCGAATTCGGCGTAAAGTGGGGAACGGAGTGTCATAACACTAGCTTCCATCTGCCTACCCTGCTGTGTGCGGGATACAGCGTGAAGCTTTAATAGATAAGACATTTTAGTGTATCTCAAAAAAACTGTGTAATGATTATAAAATAAAATAACTCAAACAAATAAAAAAGTCGTGCTATTAAGTTATTATTTTCTTGCTCTTTATAATATCGTTTATAATATTGTTATGTCATACAATGTAACTATTATATACTCATATATTAAATAATAACTGACGCATCGTGGCGCAGTGCTGTAGTATGACAGCGTATGACGTATATACCATGGTCATAGGTTCAATTTCCACTGGGGTCAATGATTATACAAAAGATACCTTCACTCTTTTTCCCACATAGCAGTGTAATCGGAGAGAGCCTGGTGTTAAGACACTCTGTCTATATTCGAGACATTGCGTGTTGAGAGGCGAAACTTAATGTCAACGCCTTGAATTTGGTACCAGAGTGCCAATGAAAATAATTTAAATGTAATCATTTCCCCGAATGGGAGTCAAACCCACTAACATCGTGTTTACAGTCAGATGAGCACAGCGCCACGACGACCTTGCTAATTCAACTTTTATTATTCAATATATTATTTTTTTTAGCTTCCGCACAGCAGGGTATGCCAGAGAGAACCTAGTGTTTTAACACTCCGTTCCTCACTTTATCCTGAATTCTCCTACAAATCGTTAAAATGCTTCTGAATTCTGGAGGCATTGCATGTGAAGTGGCGGTACTTATCGCCGCGCTTTATCTAGACACTAGGGAGATGGAAATGGAAATATCAAATATTTCCACTCCTTGATTGGGAATGGGAATAGCACGCACAACCAGTCATGTTTACAGTCATACTAATGTGCTCAAAAGCCACTACTGGCCTCTAAATATTTATTAAAATTGTGTAATAAAAACATTATATACTGCATATAGCAGATTTTTAATGCAGATTTTTCTTTTAAGAGTCACTGTTTACATTTATTCGAACGATAAATTATTTTTTATATCTTTTTAATGGCTGTATTAAACATTTTAATTAAATCATTTATTCCTTTTATATTTTGTAATCATTCCCCTGAGTCGGAATCGAACCCACTATTATCATGTTACAGTTAGACGCTGTTGACGACGACATGACGGCTTCATGTATTTTAATTGTGGCGCAGTGGCACGAAGGTGTGACTGTAAACGACTGGTTCTAGATTCGATTTCCACTCGAGGAGTGGAAATATTTAAAATTTCAATTTCCTTCGCTCTGATATCAGAGGAAAGTGCGGCGTTAAATTCCGGCACTTAATACGCAACGCCTCCAAATTCGGCGGAAAGTGGGGAACGGCGTGTCTTAACACTAGGTTGCCCCTGCCTACCCTACTGTGAGCGGGATACAGCGTGAAGCTAAACATATACTTATTTATAAAGTGAAATACACGTTGCTAGGCAACGCCTTTTTTACCCGCCGCATTATTTAAATTACATTTCAAATTTTGGCATTCAATACTCAATACTCCATAAAAAAAGGCAAAAACTTATTAAAAAAAATATATTTACATAATAACAATAATTTATATAATAATAAATATTTTTATTTCTATTTCCATTTTAAGTAAAATGATCTTGAAACTTAACCTCTGAAGGTATAACAGGTTATTTTGTAAGAACTAACCAAATTTGTATGTACACTTTCAAGGGCAACGAAAGTATCCCACGTTGTATGAGGCAATACATTTATAGTCGATTAATATCAATTGTTCCACGCAATTTGTGGAGTATAAACATTAAAGCAATCTGTATTAGGAAATTGAGATAGTTAGTGTCGCAATACGTTCATAACAAAAATTAAATTAAAAAAATTAAATAGCTTCACGCTATATCCCGCACACAGCAGGGTAGGCAGAGGGAACCTAGTGTTAAGACACTCCGTTCCCCACTTTCCGCCGAATTCCGAGGCTTGCGTGTTAAGTGGCGTAACTTAACGCCGCGCTTTACCTCGAAACCAGAGCGAAGAAAATGGAAATATAATTTCCACTCCTCGAGTGGGAATCGAACCCACAACCAGTCGTTTACAGTCACACTCTTGTGCCACTGGGCCACGACTGGCCACAATACGTTCATAATAATGTCATAATAATGTAATCCTGACAATAGTCAGGAAGCCAATACTTGAGTAGCCAAAATGTAAGTCTGTATCAAGTGCGGCGTTAAGTTACACCACCTCATATAAAATCTGTGTTAAATCGCGGGGTTAACTTCCGTTAATATATATGCGATATCTCGTAATTTGAAGGCAAAGTGGAAAATTATGTGCTTTAATAATAAGTTCTCTTTACCTAAGAAAAAATCTTAGAAAAATGTATAGAAAAAGAAAATTTATACATCGACATATAAAAAAGTTAGATCTTTTGTTTTCATTATTATTACATGTTTTGAAATAAAGTTAACTTTTAAAAGAGTCAGTTAAAAGAAACGTCGGGTTTTCAGAACCAGAAATATAAGCGATGAATACAGTTAAAAATAGGAATTTTAAAATATTATAGGAAAGTCGTGGTTTCAGGTAAATAAAAATGATATCAATACATGAAGTAAAAATCTTTTGCCCTTTTTTAACAAAAACTACAAGGCCGATTCTTCGGACCGAAGACGTCAAATTTGGCATAGTTATAGATTATACAGAGCTATGTACAATTTTAATATATTTTTTTTAAGAATAGTGCAAAAAGGATATTAAATTATTCATTTATTTTATTAAAATAAATATATAAACTTAGATTTAACGCATTAACAGGATTATCTCTGTATCGTAAACTGTATATACATATTATGTACATATATTAGTCTCAAAGTGATATGACACTGTTAACTTATAACGTCATTTCCTATTATGAAATAGTAAGAAAAAAAGTTTTTAAACAATTTTAAACACTTTTAAAGTGTTATCCCACACTTAGGAAAATTGAAAAGACATTTAAAGAAAACATATAAAAATTTGAACGCGGCGGGATTATATTTAAATTACTTTCATGTCTTCGCTCTAATATCTAAGACAAATCACATGTCAACGGTCGATTTCACGGCGAAAGTGAAAAAACCGGAGTATTTTGACACTCCTCTATATATTAGCTGGTTGTATTTTATATGCCACTTCTAAGAAGGTCATAAGATTTAAATCCAAATTAATTTCCTACTAACATTTGATTACAAGACGGATTGACTAATCAACTACCTGTCTGTCTATCTCTTTACTAATACATGCATAATAATAACACCCTATATAGCAAGCCACTGTCAAATGCAATTACATGCTGGTGAGATTTCGCAGCATAAATTAGTATGTATTAAGAAATTTTATCATTTTTTTTTTCATATATCTCCTCAATTTCGTAAACCACATAATTGAGAGTTAATGAATACTGAGATATGTTTTCATTAAAATAATCGTTTAATGTAACGTGATTACTTAACACTCAATGCCGCCGAATTCGGCGGAAAGTGGAGAACGGAGTGCCTTAACACTAGGTTCCCTCTGCCTACCCTGCTGTGTGCGGGATACAACGTGAAGCTAAAAAAAGGAAAATGAAAAGACAAATTCATTCCATCGTACCATTTCCCGCCTAGCAGGGTACGCAGAGATACCTACCATCATAACACTCTGTTCTGAAATCTAGACATATAGTGGCGAAACACAAAGACGAAGCTTGTCTTGCTGGCCACATCAGGGTAGGCAGAGAGAACCAAGTGTTACGACACTAAATTCCCCGCTTTAAGCCGAATTCGGAGGCATTGCGTGTTAAGTGGCGAAACTCAACGCCGCGCTTTGCCTCGACAGAGGCAGGAAAGAGCGAGGAAAATGGAAAAATTAAATATTTCCACTCCTCGAGTGGGAATCGAACTCACAACCAGCCGTTTACAGTCACACGCTTGTGCCACTGCGCCACGACTGGCCCCGACTAGCAGAGAAAGATAACAATTAAATTATAATTATTCTACTGAATAGGAATTGAACCCATCAATAGCGATTACATTTAGACATTGTCTTACTTCGCCATTTTTTTAATTTTATTGATGTTACAACAAAAACGCTCTCAATTTATATGTAAAGATTTTAATAGCTTCAATCAATTAAACTTTATTACGCCAACGTTACATTTTACAAAGCAGTAATAACTTAACGTGCCTATGTGTTAAATCATTTTCCAATGACGCCGTAAAACCTTTTACACAGTCGTGGCCCAGTGGCACAAGCGTGTGACTGTAAGGCGACTGGTTGTGGGTTCGATTCCCACTCGAGGAGTGGAAATATTTAATAGTTCCATTTTCTTCGCTCTGGTGCCGAGGTAAAGCGCGGCGTTAAGTTCCGCAACTTAACATGCAATGCCTCCGAATTCGGCGGAAAGTGGAGAACGGAGTGTCTTAACACTAGGTTCCTTCTGCCTAACCTGCTGTGTGCGGGATACAGCGTGAAGCTATAAAAAAAAATCTTTATAAATTGTAGCCTATGTTTTATTCTGATATATAAGCTACATTTTTGTAAAGTTTCATTAAAATTTATTCAATAGTTTTCACGTAAAAGAGTAACAAACAACCTTACAAACTTTCGCGTTTATAATATTAATATGACTTAATAAAGGTTTATAACGTAAATAATTTAAAGTTTCAAGGTTATTCTTAATCTGACTCTCATTTGTACGATGTCAAGGAAAATTAGTATGCAACGAGTGTTATGATATATGTTTGTATATTTGTTCTGGAACAGTATGACGATAATTTGTATTAAAGCAGTAAAAGTTCGAATAAATGTAACTGACTAAGTGGGACCAGTCGTGGCGTAGTGGCACAAAGTGTGACTGTAAGGCGACTGGTTGTGGGTTCGATTCCCACTTCAGGAGTGGAAATATTGAATATTTTCATTTCCTTCGCTCTGATGTCGAGGCAAAGTGCGGCGTTAAGTTTCGCCACTTAACCCGCAATGCCTCCGAATTCGGCGGGAAGTGGGGAACGGATTGTTTTAACACTAGGTTCCCTCTGCCTACCTGCTGTAGACGGGATACAGCGTGAAGCTAAAAATTAAAATATAAATATAATAACTTTTTCGGCAGCTTCATGCTGTTCCCTTATACCTAACAACCTAGCGGCAAGACACTCTATTCTCCAATTTCCGCTTATATTCTAGATATTCCGTATTAAGTAGCGGAACTCAACTCCGTGCTTTGTATTACTCACCAGAGCGAAGAAATGAAGAAAGTTAAATTATAATCATTAATTAAATTATTATTAAGCTGCGTGGAAATCGAACCCATAACCATCGTTTTTACTGTCAGACTCTGCTCCACTGCGTCACTACGGCGTCTACTGTTACTTCATTAAAGATACTTCCTTTCTCTAAGTATATTCACATATTTGATTTAAATTTATGTACATATATAAATGCCTACTTTTAAATAAAAAAAAAATGTTTATATAAACACTTTTTGCATAATTTATACAGCGCGTGTTTAAAAGATTAAGTTTTTAGTTAGATTCAAGAAATTTGAACCCGTAACTACTAATATATTTCAGGTAACTACTACTAGAACGCAGTCTTTTGATGTTGTTAGATAAAACTATAGTTTTATGTTGTATACACCAGGTCCTGGTGTATACACCAGGAGTATTTAATGCAAAACCCGTTATGCCCATTAATACTAGTACAATAAAGAGGTAAATTTTAAAAAAGATATTTAAAAAACGTATAAAAAATTGAACACAGTTGGATTCAAACCCGCGCCTCCTGAACCGTCCAGGCGCTCTTACCACTGAGCAATGCGTTCTACTATCCGCTGCGTCGAAATTCTTATACGCTTTATTACAACTTATTTTTGTTGTTAGCATCTCTGTAGAGAGATTTTTACAAATTTCTGCTACCTAAAGATTATTCTACGAACAATCGTTTGGCAAGCGAGAATGCTATTTATTAAATACTTTTGAACATTTTTTTAAGTGTTATTCCACACTTAGGAAAATTGAATTATTTGTAAGGGATAACCGATTACGAAAATTCTTTCACAATTAAGAAGCCACACTGTTCTGTGTACTGTTCAGGAGTGCTATAGGCTATATTTTATTATGATTGTTCAGAAAATCCTAAAGGGGCTCAAATAAGGGATAAAAGGAAGAGATTAAGTGCGAGTCTACATATACCTAAATCTCACATATGTAACGAGGTAGGTAGAGCGAACCTAGTGTCAAAACACTCCGTCCTCTACTTCCTGCTTAGTTTCGAGACATAGAAAACGATGTAGCGTAGCTTAACACCGTGCTATTTAAATTAAATCTTTCCCTATCTATTGCCTTGTTGTAAATGAACTCGAGTAATTTTAACGATAAGTTACCGAAGATCACAATATAGTCCAGCTGATGGTATATTTTATAATTGTATTTTTAACATAGATTGTTTTTTAAGCATTTTCCAGGAAGAGAGAAAGGGTTATCAAAGAGAAAATTCTATTTGCCGCCCGAATTCGAGACATTGTTTGTTGAGTAAATGACCTCAACATCGGATTTCATCTGGTTCCTATTAATTTGCTTATAATATATCCCCTGAGTAAAAATCGAACCCGCAACAACACGTCGTACAGTGAGACGTTGTGATAACAACGGCCTCAATAGACTCCTTCTAACTTTTAAAAATAATTGATTTAGTATATTTTGGTCAAATTGAAAAATTTAATCTCTTTATTAAATGGGCACTGAAACCACAACCTTCAAGTCCAAACGACACATAATAACTATACCACAATGATTTCTAATAATAGCGCAATTAGGTACTATATATAATTATATAATTGACGTAAAAAGGTAAAAATTTATAATATAAATATAAATAAATTAAATATGGATTTTTTTAGAGCTTCACGCATTTAAGACACTTATATAAGACTTCTGTAAGACACTCCGTCCTCCACTCTCCTTCAGAAACAGAGACATTGCGTGTTAAGTGGCAGAACTCAACGTCGCGCTTTGACTTAGGTACCAGAGCGAAGAAATGAACATTTTAAAGATCTTTTTTTTAGCTTCACACTGTATTCCGCACACAGCAGGGCAGAGGGAACCTAGTGTTAAGACACTCCGTTCCCCGCTTTCCGCTGAATTCGGAGGCATTGTGTCTTAAGTCACGGGACTTAACGCCGCTTTTGCCTCGGATACCAGAGCGAAGGACCTGGAAAATTTAAATATTTCCACTCCTCGAGTGGAAATCGAACCCACAACCAGTCGTTTACAGTCACACTCTTGTGCCACTGGGCCACGACTGGCCACTGATGATAATTTTAAATATCTTTTTTTTTTGCTTCACGCTTTATCCCGCTCGCAGCAGGGTAGACAAAGGGAACCTAGTGCTAAGACACTCCGTTCCCCGCTTTCCGCCGAATTCGAAGGCATTGTGTGTTAAGTGGTGGCACTTAACGCCATGCTTTGTCTCGGATACCAGAGCGAAGGAAATGGAAATATTAAATATTTCCACTCCTCCAGTGGGAATCGAACCCACAACCAGTCGTTTACAGTAACACGTTCGTGCCACCGCGCCACGACTGGCCCCAATTTTAAATATAATTCCTCTAAATGGGAATCAAGCCCACAACCAAAGCTTTACAGTCAGATTCAGTCCCACTGCGAGGCCAAGAGGTCCTGATATATACAGAATATTTTTTATATATAAATATAGAATATCATAAATGATTATTATTATATACTTAGTTATTACATGAAGTTACGTATTACATTATAACAACGATCCTAATGCAAATCAACGTAACTTTAAGTTTATTTGAACGAAAATATAGAGCAGTGAAATTGTTGAATGCGGAAGAGGCTTGTGCAAGACTCTTTATAGTTTAGTTCAAGATTCGAATGCACGTTTTTTTTTTTAGCTTCACGCTGTATCCCGTAAACAGCAGGGTAGGCAGAGGGGACCTAGTGTTAAGACACTCCGTTCCCCACTTTCCGCCGAATCCGGAGGTTTGCGTGTTAAGTGGCGGAACTTAACGCCGCGCTTTACCTCGACACCAGAGCGAAGAAAATGGAAATATAATTTCCACTCCTCGAGTGGGAATCAAACCCCAACAGTCACACGCTTGTGCCACTGGGCCACGACTGGCCACAAAATGTCGGCCACGAATGCATTTTGTTTTTAGTTATTTCTTTTCTTGTTAACTAGAACGGAGAGAAATAAATAATTAAAATTTCCCCGGAGCGGAAATCGAACCTATAACCGTCGCAAATAAAATCACACGATGTAAAACTACGACGAAAGACTCTTATAAAATAGAAAGAAATACATATACGAAGATGTCGAATCTAAATATTAAGTAAGACATGCGTTTACTAACACACCTTGTTCACACGTTTTATAGTATAAAATAGTATAAAAGTTACATTGAATTGATAAAAATTATAACACCAAAACATGAAAGCATGAGATTTTTCGTCGTCTATTTCACACTAAGTAGTTAAAGAAAATCCGCTTTTTTAATGTAACCCAGTATTCAATGTTATTATAATTATACTAGCGGCCCGCTCGCGGTATCGCCGCGTGAACTACACAACTGTTTCCCTATATTGCATCCCTCAGGAGTGGATCTTTGAAAAATGAAATAGCCTGTGTTTAATCTTGGATTATCAACTATATCGACGCCAAAATTCATTACAATCGGTCAAGCGGTTTAGATTTTTCATATAAACTTTCATCCCCTACTTAACCCTTTAGAGGTGGACATTTGAAAAAATAAGTAGCCTATGTTTGATACAGGGTTTTTTACTACTTTCATTCTAAATTTCATCCAAATCGGACCAGTAGATTAGCCGTGAAAGCGTGACAGACAAACACACAGATATTCGCATTTATAATATACTAGCGGCCCGCTCCCGGCTTCGCCGCGTGAACTACGTAACTGCTTCGTTATATTGCAACCCTAGCGGGTGGGTTTTTGAAAAATAAAGTAGCCTATGTTTAAGCTTAAATTATGAACTATATTTATACCAAAATTCAGTATAATCGGTCAAGCGGTTTAGATTTTTCACATAAACTTTCATCCCCTACTTAACCCTTTAGAGGTGGACATTTGAAAAAATAAGTAGCCTATGTTTGATACAGGGTTTTTTACTACTTTCATTCTAAATTTCATCCAAATCGGACCGGTAGATTAGCCGTGAACCCGTGACAGACAAACACAAAGACTTTCGCATTTATAATATTATTATTATAGTATGGATACATCACTTCTATTCTATAGAATACATACTGTATATATTTTATTACTTCAAGTTTATTAGGGTACATATTACAGCAGGGTAGACAGAGAGAACCTAGTATTAAGACACTACGTCCTGTACTTTACACACGAATCCGTGATATGTACGTGTAGAGTAGTGGAACTTAACGCTGCGTTATGTCTCTTTCACCACAGCAAAATTAAAATTATTAAATTATGATCGGGAATTGACCTCACATCATCCGCTATACAGTCAGATCGTGTTACTGTGACTTCTACGTTTAGATTTACACTTAAAATACGACACTTTGGACTTTAAAAGTGAAAGATTCAACCAATCTTATATATAATAGAATAAGGAAAAAAGAACATATTTTGACATAAAATAATTTTAAAAATCTTAAAAAAATTAAATTAAATGATGATAAAATAAACTTTTTAATATCTACCTAAATCGAGACATTGTGTGTAGAGGCGCGGTACTCAACGCCGCGGTCTGTTGTTTTGTACCAAAAATTGACTTATATACTAGGTCATTAAATACAATAATAAGAATAAAAATAAAAAATAACATACCAACGTCATATAAGCGACGGTGCCAAAAAAATATTTTAAAATTATTGTATATTTATATACTTATAATGGTACATATAAGTAACTAATTTTTGAAATAATTTTGCAAGATTTTAATAGTAATATTTTATATTATTTTTCATATTCCGTAATATATTATTGCAATGATATTCATTAATAGTGGAATTTTCGTAAACATATACATTTGCATGTGCAATTTTTAGTTAGGTTTTTGCACAACAATACCAATAGTATGAAACATAATCGACCTTAGAGTGTTTAAAGTGAAACTTTTTTTACCCTAAACATTCGTATAATCTATGAGCCCTACGTAGAATATTGAAAGTGTAAAAACACTACTTTACAGAAAGAACCTCTTACTTTTTAAGATTATTTTTATTCGATCATTATTGCAAAAATACTACGTGCAGTGCAGTGGCACGAGCGTGTGACTGTAAACGACTGGTTGTGGGTTCGAGGATTGGAAATATTTAATATTTCCATTTTCTTCGCTCTGGTGTCGAGGTAAAAGGCGGCGTTAAGTTCCGCCGCTTAACACGCAAAGCCGGTAAAGTAAATTCGGCGGAACGTGGGGAACGGAGTGTCTTAACACTAGGTTCCCTCTGCCTACCCTGCTGTGTGCGGGATTCAGTGTGTAGATAAAAAAAAATACTACATTATATAGTGAGCTAATACTCTAAGATTTATGATTCTTAACCCCACTGCCAGGCTTCACTGTAGATTGGGGTTCGTGGCCCAGGTTAGCAGCGGTCGAGGAGGACCACCGTGAGATTTTAATGAGTATATGGATGACTCAGTCCGAAGTCCCACATAACCAAGTCCAAATTCTCAACCAGGCTGGTATCCATAACGGATTTCCTCACGTAAAAAAAGGATATTTTCTACGATATATGTTAAGTTATATTATTACCTCATCAATATTTACTCATCTTATCATTACATCACATCTTTACTATAACATAATACTTATTTAGTTTCGAATATAGTACATATAGTATATAGTACTATACAGAGATGCTAAAAACAAAACTAAATGTAATAAATAATCTTATAAGGACTTAGTGTTTGGACGGGTTCCAAGTGGCGTGGGTTCAAATCCTGCTGCGTTCAAAGTGTTTATCTATTTGTACATTGTAAACATTCTTGTATAACTTTGAAGAGACACAAACTAGGTAATTTTAAAGGTTAACTTAGCCTGTAATATAAAAGTTGTTCTAAAATGTACCAAATATATTTTTTTGTATAAAACGAAAGAAAGAAGTTTAAATAACTTTAAAACAAGATAGAATGATTACATTTAAATTATTTTCAAACTCCATGCTCTGATACCTACGGCAAAGCGCGGCGTTGAGTTACGTAAGAACGGAGTCTCTTGACACTAGGCTAGATCTGATTAGCCTGCTATAAAAAAAAAGGGGTTAGATACTACAAAATAGTAAGAATTTTTACATTCCAACAAAAAAAAGTTACGCTATGAATCAAAAGATTGACTATCGGTTCATTAACTTAGCTCCAGTTTCTACTACATAACGTATAGTTGTTGGACAAAGTTATTACTATAGTAATTGTGATGGATAATATTAATTACCTATTTTTCGTTCGTAATTATGGTTATTTCTACGTGAAATATGTATCGATTCACGTAACTTACGTAGATATTATTACTATAAGGCTTTTAGCATTATCTTATCTTTTCTTTTCTATTAGGATTTCTTTTCTTTTCTTTTGTATTATTTCTTTTTCTTTCTTTTCTATTATTATATCTTCACGTTTTCCACACTGAGTCATAAAGAGCATAATTTCAAAACACTACGTTCTTCACTTTTCAACGCTGTAGTTTTTTTAATTACCAGACCGGAGAAATAAAGTTAAATTTAAAAAAGCCCCCCAAGTGTAATTTTGAAGTAAAGTAGCTTCACGCTGTATCCCGCACATAGCAGGGTAGGCAGAGGGAACCTAGTGTTAAGACACTCCGTTCCCCGTAAATATAAAGTAAATATCATTATATATCAATAGAGAATTGTTTCTTCATCTAAAGTCATTAGATAATAATATATGATATAAGGAGCTTTACATAATTTAGATACACTTTGTAAACTAAAATGTCATATAGACTGTCTAACACTAAAGAGTTTACTTGACTATAATAGGTTCAAATAATGCTTAAGGAATCTCTAACATTTAAATATTGATAAACAAATGAAGTTAGATTGTATGTTTGTAATATTAAAATAACTGCTTTTAACTAAATAAACATGTATGTATACAGGTCATATACCTTTTTTTTTTTTTAGCTTCACGCTGTATCCCGCACACAGCAGGGTAGGCAGAGGGAACCTAGTATTAAGATACTCCGTTCCCCACTTTCCGCCGAATTCGGAGGCATTGCGTGTTAAGTGGCGGAACTTAACGCCGCGCTTTACCTCGACACCAGAGCGAAGAAAATGGAAATATTAAATATTTCCACTCCTCGAGTGGGAATCGAACCCACATCCAGTCGTTTACAGTCACACGCTTGTGCCACTGCGCCACGACTGGCCACAATATATACAAAAATAATTTAATTGATACATTCCACGCGGATGAAGACGCGGCCACAGCTAGTTTATTTTATTTCCCCTGAAATTATACAGTGTGGCATTGAACGACAAATTACAATCCGTCTTATTATATTCTAGAATTAGGCTACTAGGAGTGTTAGGTTTCGCCTTCTTACGTGCAATGTGTTTGAATAGGTTAAAGATATACTGATATTTCATTTATTAACTTTGCGCTGTATCCCGCACACGGTAGTGAAGGCAGAGGGAACCTAGTGACATTTCGAGGGATACTTCGTTCCCCATTTTCTGTTGAATTTTGAGGTATTGCGTGTTAAGTTGCGGAACTTAACGCCGCGCTTTGATTCGACACCAGGGCGAAGAAAATGGAAATATTAAATATTTCCACTCCTCGAGTACTAATCGAACCCACAACCAGTCGTTTACAACCACACGTTCGTGCCACTGTGCCACGACTGGCCCTATCGGTGTCTAATTTAGAATTGAATACAATGTCTATCATATAGAAAAAACACATAAAATTGTGTGATTTATCACCAACTCCTTAGTTCCCCGTAAAATAAAAAAGATGCGTAAAGACAAATGAAATTATATTTTCCGCCAATTAATATTTAAAAAAAACAATTAGAAACTCCATTGATGAGCAAACTAGACGTTGCCTTAGGAATGTATATTACACTTTATTTAAAAGTATAGGCGGAATTCATGATAGTTAATAAAAATACATTCATATATAGGTCGAGAGGATAGTGGCGCAATGGGACAGCCTCAAACTGTAAGACGAGATTATGGAGTCTCTTCTTACTTGGCTGAATGATTAAATTAAAAAAAAAAATAGAAAAATTATAATTAAAATAGGTTATTTTCTCCGCTTTGGTACCTAACACAAAGCGCGGCGTTGAGTTCCGCCACTCAAATCTCAGATGTCAACGAATTCTTCAATTTCGGGAGGAACATGGAAAT
Source organism: Dryas iulia moderata (assembly GCA_019049465.1). NCBI lineage: Eukaryota > Metazoa > Arthropoda > Insecta > Lepidoptera > Nymphalidae > Dryas > Dryas iulia. The sequence continues at coordinate 14,818,611 of CM032424.1, read as the reverse complement.
GAAATGTCTTGGCTTTAAGTTCCCTCTAACTAAACCGTCTTATGAGAAAAAACAATAAGCTGACATAAAACATTATTACATTCTGGAATGCACAAGCATTTGTCACAAAATTTTTGAATATCCTACGTATAATAGACGCTATAATCCACAAAAAAATCTTAGTTGTTTTTTAAATAACTTTGAAATAAAAAAAAATATTTAATATAAATTTATATAAATTTATATAAGTATGTAAAATAATAAATCTCGCATTATATGTTTACATAATCCTATTAATGAGCTACATAGCATCGTAATATTCGTATATGAACATCGTATACGTCTTTCACTGTTATATCGTATTTTCATTTATTTGTATTATACACAAAAATTTTACCTTATATTTTCAACTAGAATAACTATTAACAAAAAAAAATAGATTTTATTTAATCAAGTTATATTATAAAAATATCGGAAAATAAATAAAAGCTTCAAAATAATAATTATTATAAGGTACAGTTGATAATATCAATAACTTTAATTATTTATAATATTTTAGATTCCCAGTAATAACGTATAAAATAATAAACTCTAATTGTCAAATACATAACATTAGTTCATATCCATTATTATGACCTAAAGTGACAAAACAAAAATTTTCTTATAATAAATCGTGGTCTTCGTTAAAAAAAATATATATTTAATATCACACACACACATACATACACAGTTGGAAGAGCGAAAGTGTTTGCCTCATTGATCGACGAAACTACTTACACTCGGTATATAACCACCCGCCAAGTCTCACACAGCACACTCCTGTGCAGCCTTCGCTGAACATCATACAAAGCGACAATGAGGCTCTTGGTTAGTTGATAAACATTCATATGTGAAAATTAATTTAATATATGTCGTGAATTAATTATTAATTTGATAGTTAATTTGGAAATTCTTTATATTTGAATTTTAAAATGATTAGTTAGTTTGTGTTTTTTTGTATTTTTTGTGAAATATTGTTATAATTTGTTTTTCAGAGATCTTCCTTCATCCTGGCCGTGGCTATAAGCCTGGCCACGGCAGAGGAAAAGGCAGAAAACGAATCAAAGGCTGAACCTAAACAGGTTGAAGAAAACAAAAAACAAGATAAGAGAGGTCTCTCAGAATACTATGGTGATCATGGCTTTGGAGAGAGCAGCGGATACGGTGACCACGGTGGGTACGGAGGAAGTATCGGAGGATACGGTGGACACGAAGAACATGAGAAGACCATCACAGTGATCAAGAAGGTCCCAGTGCCTTACCCAGTGGAGAAGCACATTCCCTACCCAGTTGAGAAACACGTGCCAGTACCAGTTAAGGTGCCCGTGCCTCACCCATACCCAGTAGTCAAAACTGTACACTTCCCCGTCAAGGAAACAATCAAAGTACCTGAATACATTCCAAAACCCTACCCTGTGACCAAACATGTGCCAGTACCGGTGAAAGTACATGTGGACAGACCTGTCCCAGTCAAGGTGTACGAGCACGTGCCTTACCCAGTGGAGAAGCACATCCCTGTGCCCGTGAAAGTCCCAGTGCCTCACCCCTACCCAGTGGAGAAGGAAGTACCTTTCCCAGTCAAGGTTCCAGTGAAAGTATATGTGCCGTATCCAGTTGAGAAGACCATCCACTACCCCGTCAAAGTGCACGTTGATAACCCTGTGCCAGTCCATGTCGAGAAGCCAGTCCCAGTCCACGTTGAAAAGCCAGTGCCCTACCCAGTGGAGAAGCCCGTCCCCTACCCAGTGAAGGTCCATGTTGACAACCCAGTGCCAGTACATGTGGAGAAGCCCGTGCCCTACACAGTCAAAGTGCCAGTACCAGCACCCTACCCAGTGGAGAAGGTGATCCCTTACCCAGTGGAGAAGAAAGTACCTATCCCAGTCCACATTCCAGTAGACAGACCCGTCGCTGTGCCAATTGAGAAGCACGTAGCCTACCCAGTAGAAAAGCATGTGCCGTACACCGTGAAGGTGCCAGTTCCTATCGTCCATGAAGAGCACCATGGATACGAGAGCCACGGCTACGAGAGCTCCGGCCTCGAGGGCGGCTACGAGGGTCACTTCGGTGGATCCGAAGGTGGTCACGATTACCATCACTAAACAGAACTGATCTCTTTTATTTTGTTTTTGTAGCTTTAAATGTTGATTTGTGTTTAGGCTTTATTAAGTATTTTAATTTACAGAAATGCATATGTAAATATACCGAGAGTATTACATTACATACATTTATAAAATTTTTACAATGCTTTTGATTTTTATTATGAAATTTTATTAAGAACCTGTTTTTTTTACTAGATAGAGTCTTATACAAACTTTCTTCCACTTAATGATATAACGAGAAGTATTTATTTATATGACTTGTCGTATTTTTGGTGAAAAATCACACGTACGAGTACATTTTGAGATCACGAATTTATTTTGTAAGCAACTCAGCAATTACTCTTATATTGCGTAGCGATTCTGATTCCGCATATCCAGCAGTGTTACATAAAATTTTACGTAATACGTCATAAAGATCATGGTTAAACTATAGTACGATGAAAGTTAAATTTAACCAATATTTAACTATCTTTTAGTTATTTAGTTAGTGTTTAGTTAAAATTGTATAACAATATGAACTTCTTAATTACTGTGAAATTTATGCAACTAAGATTGATTGCAACGAACAATGTGAAGCTTCCTCATTGTACTGGCACAGAAAACCTGCAATAATTACATGTTTGTATTCGTGCGTCTCTCTTTCTATTTTCTTAAGACAACACTAGTGTCAAATCTTCCAGTACTTTAGGAAGCAAAAATTAACATATCCGAATTTAAACTAAATTGTGTTTCTACTATAACGATTAGGCAACTAATAAACAAATAAATTTGCATATACTTTATAAACTTTCAAATATATTTCTTACTTAAGTTTATCATACAAATATCTATATATAACGAAAATGGAAATGGAATTGACATATCTAATATAACGCGCAAATTCACAGCCATAAAAATACACCCATAGCCAATATTAAAAACTAAAAAAAATATGTATCATAAATCCATTTTCAACCATCACAAAAAATTCAAAATCATTCAAAATAACCCAAATTCAAATAAAAACTTACTTTTAATTTAAAAAAAGCCTCATACATGACAATCTTAGTGTGACTTAACAGATTATAACGTGTTACGTAACTAAACCGCGCGAGTTTGGAAAACAAAAGAATAATAGCATATAATATGTATGAAGAGAATGTGATCTACATACATACTCGTAACTGACGCGTTACACGAAATAATTGTGCGTTCATAATAAATCTAGTCTAGTTTCTTAATATATTGCTTCCTTCCTTCTTGTGGATTGACGTAATTGCAAATATTTTACTATGATTTAGTCGTTTAGGCCAGTCGTGGCCCAGTGGCACAAGCGTGTGACTGTAAACGACTGGTTGTGGGTTCGATTCCCACTCGAGGAGTGAAAATATTTAATATTTCCATTTCTTCGCTCTGGTGTCGATGTAACGCGCCGTTAAGTTCCGCCACTTAACACGCAATGCCTCCGAATTCGGCGGAAAGTGGGGAACGGAGTGTCTTAACACTAGGTTCCCTCTGCCTACCCTGCTGTGTGCGGGATACAGCGTGAAGAAGCTAAAAAAAAAAGTGTATGGATATTGTCGCTTAGCTGAGTAGGCAAAGAGAACATAGACTCAAAGTATTCTATTCTTCAATTTTCGCCGGAAATCGAGATATTAGGAGACGAGAAGACAGAACTAAGCGTCGCGTTATATTTATCTTAAAATAATGTAGACATGAGAATAATTTTAAATTTAAACATTCCTCGGTAAGGGAATCGAATTCACAACTATCGCTTATACAATCAGACGCTGTCGTACGGCGCTATGATGGTCTCTAAAGTAAAAAAGCATGCCGATTTTCAGGACCTATAAATTTTTATAAATACAAAAATGAAGTAAACTGAAGGTAACGGTAACTAATATAAAAATTATTTAAATGTCATGCGACTAGAAAGACTACTAAGTATTGTCTTCTAAAAGAATATAGTAAGAAATTAGATTAAACAACAACTTATAACATTTTTTTTGAAAATGCTTAGAAAAAGAGTAAAGAATGATTTGAATGAAAAACTGTTAAGTTTAAATAAGCATCGCATAAATATAAAAAAATACCTTATGTAGGGGATGTTGGCTGGAATGTGGTACTTGGAACCTGGATCGAAGTCGAGCTCTGACCGTAGTACTGGAGGCTTGATTCCTTCATACTGCTCTCTGAAGAAAATAAACACATACATTTAGTTTTTTTAGGATTTCTTTAAAAAAACATTGTGACGTTATTGGTTAAGGGTTCGAATACGGCTCAGTGAAATGATTCATATTTTATTATTTTAATTTCTTCATATTGGTGAACTTAACACCCCACAACATTCCATTGAGTTCCGGAACTCAACAGACAATGCCTCAAATTATAATAGGACGAAAAGTGGAGAACGGAGTGTCTTAACACAAAGTTCTCTTTAACAGGTGAATAAATGTATGAAGCTAAAAAAACAATAATAGACGGAGAAAAAACTGCGATTACACAAATAACTTCTGGTTCTCCATACTTTAATTACATCAACAAGTAGAAGCCCTACAACGCTATTCAGTTTAAAAAGACTTAAATACACATTTGTATATGTGTAATATATATATACACAAATGTGTACACAATGTGTTTTAACACAAAATCTTTCTATACTATGAAGTTTCAAACAAATAAGCAAAAACAAAAGCTACACTAAAATAAATAAGAAAAAACACAACATTCTGTTTTTATACACAAACATTGTAATATAAACAATAAAATAAATACTTCCTAAGAATAATTCATCAATATTATGTTTTGAGAATTAAGGTCATTAGTCAATCATATTCGGTTACATAACTACGTCTATGTAAATAGTCTCAGTGGTGTGCTAAGCTACAAAAGCTGTTTTTATGTTTAGAGTCCAAGTTATGATATATAAGCGTTTTATATATTTTATCAATAAATTTTACTTCTTATTATTTTTTATTTTTTTACAATAATTATTATGATACACGAAATGTCTCGAGGACAGTGGAGAACGAAGTGTCTTGACACTAGGTTCTGTTTAGTGTTTTCAATACGTGTATGCTGTATCAATGTCAACTGATTCTCTTATTAGTGGAGTAACTTTTTAAGTGACAATATGTTGTTCTTCCTCTAGTATTGTATATTTTTTTATTAACCACTAATGTAAAAGTTGAATATATTAAAATTAATATCATGTACTAATCAGAGGCACTAACGTAAAACTTGTTATACTTGAAGAACCTTGTTTATAAATATTCCACTGCTTTTCGTCCGAATTTGAAACATTACGTGTTAAGTGGCAAAACTCAACGCCAATTGGTTCTACCAAAGAGGAAAAATTAAAATAATTTTAATATAGTATTTTTTCCTAGAGAATGATTACGATTAATAATTAAGCATATACAGATGGACGCTCTATCACTGCTATAATTAGGCCTCAACTAACAAAGGGAATAAAATGACGTCAATCGTGACAAACAATTTCGCTTCAATTTATATCACATGTGCTTTTACTATATTGTAAAAGAAGTAACTTTTGAATACATATCCGTTTTTTTTACATTCGGGGTATACATAAATCAAAAAACAAAACAAAATATTATTAAACAATTATGATTTTTATTTATTATAATTTATTTAATGATCGCTGTATCTTATAACTTGGGACGTAGCAAAAATACTTTCAACAATTTTCATAAGTCAAGGCCGACCCTCGACCGTATCGGCTTCTTCAATTACTAACTACTAACTAGATCAAATATTTGCACGTTCTAAAATTATACACAGTATGGAATATCTTTTTGAATATGATACTTATACTAGTCAGAACTCTGTATTTACTTGAAATACAACATTATATTATTTTTATTATTAGCTAGTTTTTTTTTTTCAGACATAACAGTTATGTTTTAGTATTTTTACATATTTAGCCCGCTTTTACCAACCAATGTGTGTTGGATTCTGTACCCACATCGCGTTATGACTTTATATTATAGTTATGTACGTTGTCAATGAACAACAAAAGCTTGTTTTTTCAACAGCGGAAAGTAGCGTATATTTTCGATAACATCTGGGCTCTTTTAAACATTTTTAAAGTGTTATTCCACACTTAGGAAAATCTTTCTACAGAGATGCTAACAACAAAAATAAGTTGTAATGAAGCGTATAAGAATTTCGACGCAGCGGATAGTAGAACGCATGGCTCAGTGGTGAGAGCGCCTGGACGGTATTCAGGAGGCGCGGGTTCGAGTCCCGCTGCGATCAAATTTTTATACGTTTTCTTTAAATGTTTTTTTCAACATCTGGGTTATTTCTTATATTTATGTGTAGGTGTAAATATAATTTGCAACTAATAAGTAATACATATTTTTAAAAAATATGTATATGTATATAATTTTTTTGTGTCTCTATAGGGGCTTCATATTTATGTCATAGTAATTTTGTATCTATCATTTATATCAAATAAAAAAATAATACATGTCCCTAGTCCCTAAAAGAACAAAAACGATTCAATTTTATCCTAAAAATAATTTAATTTTATATTAAATGTAAGGACATCATTTCTGAAAAGCTTACACTTCAAATTGCTGGACTGATTTTTACATAAACCAAGCTAAGAACCACCTCAGGGAAATTGGTTTTCGAAAAAGAAAAAACCACATTGAAATCGGCCCTGCAAAGTTGAAAAATAAGTAAGCAGTCATTTTAAACTTTTCCTGTACATATCGACATACTTTAAAGTGCCCATTTTATAGCGAAGGATAGGAGACTAGATATTGCATATAGATAGCCGTTTAAATTCTAGTACAAAAGGAAAGCTTGTATGACTCATACAAAAACTGGTGCAAATACAGCTTGGCTTAAGTATCAATACAAAAGTATTGTTTAATTTTCTTTATTTTCCCCATACTAGCATTAAGCTTCACGCTGTATCCCGCTCACAGCAGGGTAGGCAGAGGGAACCTAGTGTTAAGACACTCAGTCCTCCACTTTCCACCAAATTCGGAGGCATTGCGTGTGAAGTGGCGAAACTTAACGCCGCGCTTTGCCTCGACATCAGAGCGAAGAAAATGGATATATTAAATATTTCCACTCCTCGAGTGTGAATCGAACCCACAACCAGTCATTTACACGCTTGTGCCACTGCGCCACGACTGGCCCCTACTAAAATTTAGATTCAACATTTTTATATTCGTCCCTTAAAATAGTTATGAATCTTCGAATACATAGAATATGTAATTGTTTTTTAATATACTTTAACAGAGAACGAGAAAGAGTGTATTACACGTAGTCTAACGAGGAATAGCCTCCTAATTCAAGGTTTCTTATGCAAAAATTAAAAAAGATAGAAGTTCAAATATATGTATATCTATATATATATTTAATATATAAACATTTTTTGGATATTAATTTATTGAATAACTGACAGACACGAAGTCACAACTCGGCTAAAGATTGTAAAGAAGCACTCAGAGACGTAAACTAAAATACCTACGAGAATTGAACATTGTAAAGACTTTTTTAACATTTGTATCATATAATTTAGTCCGAGTAAAGTTGCGGGCTACAACACGTAAATACATACAATGAATTATATATGTAAATCTGTTAAATTGCGTAAATGTCACATCACACAAGCCTCTTCATATTGTTTTTATTGTGCTGGTAAAATGCTGGTACAAAATAAGTTGTAATAGGCGTATAAGAATTTCGACGCAACCACATAAAGGCATGACTTTGTGGTTTTTATAAATTTTTATAAGTTTTTTTTAAATATTTAACCAAATTGCTTATTAATTGTATAGAAAACAAAAATCTGGAATGTAAATCTAATTGCCACTTAAATACAATCGACTTTGAACAAAACTACACGATTCCTTCCTTTAAGCTTTCCCTTTCTAATATATAATATAAATTCAATTGAGGTGAAATGGTTATCCAAGCTTTATGCAAACGGTTACATATCGTGATTTTCTAAATTATTTTTTTTAATATTTCATAATATTTTTGCTGAGATCTTGGAATTGCATTTTAAAGGATCAGAGCTAATCCAGTATTATGTCACTCTGTTCTCTCCTTTCCGCACAAATTCAAAGTATTTCGTGTTCAGTGGCATAACTCAACTTCTCACTTCATTCTACCAATGTAGATGAACGATAATATATTAAATATGACCATTCTTTCGAGTTAGAATCAAATTAACAGCCATAGCGCTTAAAGTCAGACGCTGTCCCACTGCGATTCCATGGCCGGAAGCTGCATATGCTTGCTTAATCGTTATCTTCACACAGTATCCCGCACACATCGGGGTAGGCAGAGGGAAGCTAGTGATAAAATACTCCGTTTCCCATGCACCACTGGATCATGGTGGCTTTACATGTTAAGTGGCGGAACTTACCATGCCCGGTGCATTGCCTTGATACAAGATCGAAGAAATTGTAAATATTAAATATGCCCATTCCTCAAGGGAAAATCGAACTTAAGACCTGTCGTTTATATAACCTCAATGTAGATACACTTTGTATCGACTATCAGATTTTTTTTATTATTTATATATTTCGCTAACCATAAAACTGTATGAACGATGTTTTATCTCACTATACCGAGAAAATGGAGATAACTTTGAATATATATTTTTTCAAGTGGCATTCGAGCCTACCACCATCCTATATAGTTGACTACACAGAAACACTCCACTTTATTCCGACAGCGAGTGGCTCACCCTTGCACTACACGTAATCTAAAAGATATATATGTAAATATAAGACAGATATATAATGCATTATGACAATTAATAACTAAATTTATACCAACATCATAAACAGGTTAAACCAAAGTCTTCCCTCATTTAACCGGCTAATTCCAACGGACACGAACAAAAACGGACGGTCAGGACGGTCGATTATATTATTAGATAATGATAATTACTAATAACGTAGTTATAACGTAACTCGGTTACATACGCTCTGCTGAGCGGGGAAATAACGCTTAGTGGGTCACGAGTGATCAGTGTTGCTTCACAAGAAGATTCTAGACTTCAGATTGAAATTTTAATTATTATTTTATATTTTTAATATACACGTAATATATTCTTCTGTAAACGCCACGCGGGATTGTGGGTTCAATTCTCACTTGAAGATCTTTTTTCTTTTTTTTTTAGCTTTACGCTTTTTCCCTTGGGGGGTAGTCAGAGAGAACGGAGCACCAAACGATACGGTCCCTGTATACTTCTTTCGCCTCGTCCACTGTCATCAATCTCTTCCTTCACGCCCTCCGGAGGGTCCTCATGCTTATCAAGAATTCAAATATTTAATATTCCATTCTCTTTGCTCTGGTGTCAAGGCAAAGCGTAGTGTTAAGTTCCGCAATCAATCGCTCTAGAATTCGGCGAAAAATTGGAGTCTTTTAACATTAGGTTCCCTCTGCCTACCTTGCTGTATGCAGGAAACTGCGTAACGCTTAAAAAATATATTCTTCATTTATGACTCGGTGAAACAGCATTATAATACAATATAATTGGTTGTTCGATTTTCTTTTTCCCGTCCTGGTTAGACACAGCGCACTGTTGAGTTCCGCCACTCAACGTGCAAAATCTCGATTTCTGGCGATAAGTGGACAACGAAGTGTCCCGACACTTCGTTCTCTCTGCCTACACTGTTATGAAGAAAAAAGTGAGAAGCTCATAAAAAAAATCATTACTACTAACCTAAGCCTCCACCAATGGCAATTATACTGCTCCTTCCTAACATCACCAGTGAAGACATCCCACCTCCACCTGTCCATCACGAGGGCAAACGGCAGGAATGCCAACTTATCCATGGCTTGAGTGAACAAGTAGTTGATGTCATGTGCAGTGTCATCAACTGAACGCTGTATGAGCCCCAGCGTCTGGAGGTGACGAGGTGATGAAATGGATAGGGCGATTGTCTCGCCTATAGCTTCGTGGAATCCTGCGAATGAAATTAATTTGTTTAATTTTTTTAAGTTTGTAGTATTTTATATAAACTTTTTTTTCGGTGGAAAATGGAGTAAGGGGTAACTTAATGCTAGGTTTCCTCTGCCTATCCTGCTGAGTGAGGGATACAGTGTGCAAATTTATATTCTACTTTAGATTATCATTTATTCAAAGAAGATTAATCGTATAAAAATAAAATAAAAAATATCTGAATAATTAATCTCGGCCAAAAAATCAGTAAACATTATGGAACTTTGTATAAAAAACTTTTTTTTTGTATTTTAGTGTGGTCGTTGGTTCGTTTGCTCTCGAAACATTCTTTGAATAACATTTGTTGGAAATTTTAAATTTTATAATTGGATCTAAATTATACATAATCTCTGTTGCTAAATTAAATCCGAATATGTTAAGCCGTTATTGCATAACGTATTAGCAAATATCTTAATATATCTTGACATTCAAGCAAACATTTTTTTAAATCTGATATGGTATTCTGTCATACTAATTGCCCACTTTTAATGAATGTGACCAAACACAAAATATCAAAATTCTATAAGATGTAATAATTCTACTAAAAAATAACTATAAATTTCCTGTCGTAAGATTCTACGGTGATTTCCACCATTTCAAATTTCAATTATATTATTACTTTCATTCTGGAGACACAATAAATTAAAATCAATATTTTCCATTTACTTTTAATGAGATAAAAGGATAGACTTTTAAAGAGATAAAAGAAGGCACAAAAAATATAGGTAACGAAAAAATGGGCCAATAAGGCCCATTTTTTTGGTTTTATAAAGACGTTCAATGTTAATGACGGTAATGACCGGGTAATATTTAACTTTCAAAAATATATACATATATATTTACCCCCTAATGGGCCTTGAACCCACAATTACCTCTGTAAATATCGATATTGTATTTTAATTTCCCTAGATCTCTTATTCTTACAGTGACTGACATCTTATTTCTTAGCATCGAAAACTTAATGAAAATAAATTAGCTTCACACTGTATCCCTGTATGCACACAGCACTCATTCGGCATTCTCCAGTGAATTCCGGAGGCATTGTGTGTTAAGTGACGTAACTTAACTTCAATACCGGAGCGAATAAAATGAAAATATTCAATATTTCCAATCCCCGAGTGGGAATCGAACCCACAACCAGTCGCATTAACAGTCACACTTTGTACCCCTGCGCCTCGACTGGCCTCAAATATAAATTAAATCGATACCAAAGACCAAAGTATAGAAGGTACGAAGAGAAAGTGAATGCGGAACCGTCTCGATTGATAGACTCGCACGGAAACGTATCGGAAAAATGTACTGGTTTACTGTATCATTCTAGATTTACTACTTAAATTACAACTTAGAGTTAGATTTATACATGTATGTATATTTTATTACAATTATATTGTCTTATTAAGATATAGCACGGCGTTGAGTTACGCCACTCACTCAACACGTAATTAAAGTGGACAACGGAGTGACCTACATATACTAAGTTCCCTGGCCCCGCTATACGTATGTCTTTCTTTTTATTTGTCATACTGTACTACTATTTTGTTGTATTCAGGTTACTGCCAAATATAGATCAAAAGCAAGATAGATCTAAAGAACATTATATTATGACACGCCCATCTCCACTCATCTAGTGCTTTGTAAAAAGTTGTGCTGAAATTTAGCAAAAAATGCAACACTACTTATTAATTAGATTGTACATTAAAAAAAACTTTTAAGGTTTAATGTTACAGAAGGTGCCATGATTTGTTTTTTTTTAAATTATATCCGTATATGAAATAATAAATTTATTCTTAAAGAACAAGAAGTTTGAAAGGAAAAGTGCAATGTAAAGAGCATTGCCCTTTTCTTGTTAAACTTCTAATTGTAATAATTCGTTTTTTCAGTCAACTAAACTAAACTAAAATAAACATTTAGAACATCTGAAATACAACGTTAAAAAATATTAGTACGTATTTTTTGCAGCTTCATACTTTTTCATGCATAGGAGCTCAGTCGGTGGGTGTTGTAGTGTTAAGACACTCCATTCTACTCTTCCAACTGATATTAAGGCATTGTTTGGTTAGTTGCGGAACTCAACACCGCACTTCGTCTTATATCATCAGTATATGAATTATAAATAAAATTTAAGAAATCATGACAAATCTACAAAATTAATTCAAAACAATTTAATATTGAAAGCGAAAACAGCACGGCGTTAATTATATATTCCATTCGCAATTTCTACTGAGCCCATACATTTATCGATGCTAAACTTGACCCCGTTGTGAGCTCGAACGCTTATAAAAAACATAGCAACGGACAGCTATGTTTCTAGATGTGGCATTTTATTTAATTTATTTTAAATTGTAAGTGATTTTTTTTATTAAAAATCATTAGAAAACATAAAAGTTTTAACGTAGCGGTACTAAGCCTTTTGGAAACGTTGCGTAAATATTGCGGGTTCGAGTCCCGCCACGTTCAATTTTTTATTACTTTTCTAAAATTGTTTTTCATATCCTAAGTGCAAAATAACTTTTAAAAAATATTAAACTGCATTTTATTAGATTTGCTTTATTTACGTTGATTTGCTTGAAAAGCTACATACATACATACATTGACAATAAATATAATTTCCACTCCTCGAGTGGGAATCGAACCCACAACCAGTCGTTTGCAGTCACACTCTTGTGCCACTGGGCCACGACTGGCCACAAATACATACATACATACATACATACATACATTGACAATAAAATAATTTCGGATGAGGAAGAAAATTTCTCGATTTCCATTAATTACATCAGGAAGATAGTATTTACATGCTAAAGCATAAGTTAAAAAAAAATACTCTCCCCTAAAGGGCTGAAAAAGGGAATAAAAATTTATATTCGCCCTTTTTCTTTATCTTCTATACACTAAAAATTGAAGTCAGAGTCAGAGTCAGAGTATGTAGTCGAAACATTCCATTCTTCACTTTCCGCCCTAATCCGACATTAAATTTAAAATGGCAGGGCTCAATGCCTCGATTTGTGACTACAACAAAATTTTTATACATTTCATATTTATATATTTATAAATATTGTTGTAGATTGCATATTTTTTTAATAATTTATACATTTTTAACTATGTAAATACTTACATATACCTATATTCAAGTAAATTTGCTTGAACAATTTTAAAGTTACATACAAGCATATATAAAAACGTTATATTATATGAAGCCACATCTATTAAAACATCGATTGACGTCCAGTAGAAACGAGATGCGTCCATTATGTAAGCATACCGTAATCGCTAGTATTAATTTCCGTGAATTTACTATTACGTGTACGGTAAATTGATGCGCTACAAAAACAGAAATATATAATAAAAAAAAGATATCTTTTAAAAAAATACCCTAGAAAGGGCACTTTGACTACACAAAATCATTATCAGTTTGTATGGTTGTACGTATAGCAAAAGATCGTTTTATTTTGAATTTAGACTTTACTTTAAAGAAAAAAAAACAAACCGATAGTCTGAAATCCACCTTCACTTTCTATGCTCAATATATGTCGTTCCCTATTTTCTGCCGGAAATCGAGACAAACATTGCGTGTTTAGTAGAGAAACTCGACGCCACGCTTTGTCTTACGAAAGGAGAATAATGCTAATAATTCCTCCAAGTGGAAATCGAACCTATAACCAATCGTGTTGCCTGTCATACTCTATCACACTGAGCTATGGCTCAGTACCTAGATTAACATATAATAGGTCAATATCCCGCACACATCAGTAGGAACCTAGTGTTAAGACACTCCGTTCCCCATTTTCTGCCAAATTCTGGAGCCATTGTGTGTTAAATGGCGGAACTTAACGCTGCGCTTTGCCTCAACACCACAGCGAATTTACCACGCCACAACTGGCCTTATAATAGGTTTTAGTCCATTCTCTTCAAAAATTTTATAACTTGAATACTTCAGGCATATAATCTATGGTTCAAACAGACAAAATCGCTAGCAAAAGTTAGTTTAAAATGAAAGCGAAACAGTCTTCGCTGTACATGACTAGTCATTATTATTATGAAACAAATATTTATATGTTGAATTTGTGAATAAATATTAGGTTCCACTAATTCATATATTGCAGTTATATTATATAGAGAAAAAGTTAAGTTAGTGTATATGTCAGTTATGTGTGACTTCAAATGACTGGTCGTGTATTCGATTCCCACTCGAGGAGTGGATATATTTAATATTTCCATTTTCTTCACTCTGGTACCGAGGCAGAGTGCGGCGTTAAGTTTCGCCACTTGACACGCAATGCCTCTAAAAGTCGGCGGAAAGTGGGGAACGGAGTGCCTTAACACTAGGTTCCCTCTGCCTCTTGATACAGCGAGAAGCTAAAGACAGTTATGATTTTCTGTAAGTTTGTTTGTAAGGGAAAAGCTCAAGAGAACCTAACGGTTTTTTGTTTTTATTTTATATAATTGTCAAAGCTACGTTATTAAACGTATCAGGCGTAAGTAAGACGCGAGTTCGAATCCCACTGCGTTCAAATTTTTAAACGTTTTCTAAATGTATTTTCCAATTTTTCTAAGTTTGGAATAACACTTTAAAATTGTTTAAAAGTTTTTAACACTAGATTCAATCTGCCCACTTAATTGGAATGACAACAAAAGCCAAAGGAAATCGCTAGTTGTCTACTTACATATCATCTTTGACTTACACTTTCGTTTATAGATAGTTTTTTTTTTTTAGCTTCACACTGTATCCCGCACACAGCGGGGTAGGCAGAGGGAACCTAGTGTTAAGAGACTCCGTTCCCCACTTTCCGTCGAATTCGGAGGCTTGCGTGTTAAGTGGCGGAACTTAACGCCGCGGTTTACCTCGACACCAGAGCGAAGAAAATAGAAATATAATTTCCACTCCTCGAGTGAGAATCGAACCCACAACCAGTCGTTTACAGTCACACGTTTATAGATAGTTCTTGTAATAAATACAATATCTTATTTTCTCGCCACGTAGCCTGCGGGCCAAGTGTCGTAATATGGGGAAATGTTAGTTTAAATTATGTAAATTTGAACTTAGATACGCTTGCGAATGTTCATATTACCAAAATCTTCTTTCTGTACCATCTAAACACGTGAATAGAGTAACTAATAGAAAAAAAATGGTGTTCTTTTTATCTTCACGTGATTCCGCCATTAAATAGTGACGACTTATATATGTTACGTACACATGAGGTCAGTCGTGGCGCAGGAGCACAAAGTTTGATTCTAAACGCAATGGTTGTGGATTCGATTCCCATTCGAGGAGCGGAAATATTCAATATTTCCATTTTGCTCTGCCACAGAGGCTGTGGCAAAGTGCGGCGTTAAGTTCCACCACTTAACATGCAATGCCTCCAGAATGCGGTGCAAATTGGGAAACTGTGTGTCCTAACACTAAATTCTCTCTGTTTATCCTGCTGTATTTGGGATACAACGTGAAGCTAAAAACAAATGAAATATCAGATTAAATATGAAATCAGTTGATCATTTTTACTATAGTGGTTTCTTTATCATTCCTTCGAGTGAAAATCGAATCCTCGACCATCGCGTTTACAGTCAAATACTGTCCCACTGCGCCACGAAGACCTCAAAAATATACAATACGTAAAAATTCGCGCACACTCAGCAGTGGACTACAAGCACTTTCTAATTAAATTATACAATATACCATCAACTTAATTCAGTTACATTTACTCTCTGTACGTTGTCAGTTGATCATTTTTACTATAATGGTGTCTATATCAAATATTGCTGGTGTAATACTAGTTATTATATTGTGTTTTAAAAATGGTAAGATCTTAGAGTATTTTTAAGAGAGAGAATCGTCACGCAACACGCAAAGCCTCCGAATTCGGCGGAAAGTGGGGAACGGAGTGTCTTAACACTAGGTTCCCTCTGCCTACCCTGCTGTGTGCGGGATATAGCGTGAAGCTATTTATTTATTTAGAATCGTCACTATCGAGAACCTAGTGTTAAGACACTCCGTTTTTCACTTTCCGCCCAGAAACAGAGGCTTTGGTTGTTGTCTGACGTGTCTTAACACTAGTTTTAGTCTCCAGAGCAGAGAAATAGGAATAATATAAAAATTATCTTTTTCCTTAGTGGACAACATTGAACACCTTTTCTTTTTTTTTCGCTGGAAAATGTAGTTTACGCAGATTATCCGTACACAAGGAAGACAGAACTGCCTTGCATATGGATGATACTGTGGGGCTCAACGACGAGTCCAATACTACCCACTAAAACCCAGCGGAAACCCTCTCTACCCTCGTGAGATGTCGCAGATTCACTTGCGCATTCCACTTCGAGGCCTCGGTGGACGGCCCGCTTATTGTAGACCACCGTTGCCTTCAGGGTGCTTCAGGGTTTAACAAAACATTGAACACCTAACCTAGGCGTATACAGTCAAGACGTTGTCATCATTGCGCCACGACGGCATAAAAAGAAACATATGTTTAACACAATTACCCGTGGAATTGGTGGCTAGCTAGCTACAATTGTCTTTTTCGATTTAATTTGTATTAAATCGAAAGTGACAATTGTAGTCTTACCAAATATTTAAATTCTAATTTAAAAGCAAATAACGAAACAAAATAGTAATTAACAAAAGGGTTTTTTAGCTAAAAACTACTAGAAAATTACTATAAAACTATGTTAACTCTTAACACTAGGTTCCCTCTGACTACCCTGCTGTGTGCGGGATACAGCGTGAAACTAATAAAAAAGAAGAAAAAAAAAAAATCTTATAAATTTTTGTAGTCCTACTATATATTCTTTGGATACGGTTCATTGGAACCCAACCGCATCAAAATCTGTTAACAGGGGTTAACGGTAAAGCAAAGTCGATATTTAATTACTTGTTATAAAATGTATACCTACTAAGATGACTATTATTCAATGTTTAATTTTTTACTTTGCATCAAGATTTTTTCCGCGTAGAAATGAAGTCAGGGAGAAACTGGTGTCAGAACACTCCGTTTCTCACTTTCCGCTTAAAATCTAAAAATTGTGTGTTGTATGGTGGGACTCAACTGTGTCTTTGCCTTGTTACCAGACATTATAAAAAAAATTTAATAATAATAATAATAATTAAGTACATACAAACAAATTTATACATGACAACTAATTTATGACGTATGTCTAAATGTAGAATACAATTTTAATTAATTAATTTATTTATAGCCATCATGCCTAAGTCGGAAAGCGACCGATTGTAAACTCGATGGTTGTAGGTACGATTTCTTACCATGGAAATGATTATATTTAAAGTTATTTTCATTTCTCCTCTCTGATACCAAAGACAAGAAAAGACAGCGTTGAATTCCGCCCACACAATACACAATATCTAGATTTCGTATGGATAATCGAAGCCAGTCGTGGCGCTGAGACACAAAGTGTGACTGTAAACGACTGGTTGTGTGTTCGATTCCCACTCGAGGAGTGGCAAAATTTAATATTTCCATTTTTTCGCTCTGGTATTGAGGCAAAGCGCGGCGTTAAGTTTGGCCACTTAACACGCAACGCTTCCAAAATTCGGCGGAAACTAGGAAACAGAGTGTCTTAACACTAGGTCTGCCTACCCTGCTATGTGCGGGATACAGCGTAAAATATAGAAAGTGAAGAACGAAGTATCTTAACACTACGTTCTCTCTGACTACCCTATTATACTATATTTCAATATTATAATAATGTATAATAGAAATAACCCCAATAATCTAAATACACTTGGCCCTGTGCTATATTTATAGAAACTGCACAACAAGTATAATTATGTTCCAATGTCACCTATTATGGTCACACTCGCGTAGCAAATTCAAACCAAGTTCAACATGACACAACAGTTAATCCAATTTTATAGTAAGGTTTCCCTTCTACATGACTAATATCATATTTCCCGAATAAATCGTAGAATAAAGTGTGTTTTGTACAAAAACTTTAATTAAATTGAGTGGTGGTAATTAGAAAGATAGGTTTTGATAGGATTTCCTGTATTTTATAAGTTTTTTTCGTTTTAGTTAAATATTTATTAATTTGTATAAATAATACTTTTAAATATCTAAATCTAAAGTGTTATTCTACACTTAGGAAAATTGAAAAAGACATTTAGAAAACGTCCTGAATACTGTCCAGGCGCTCTCACCCCTGAGCTGGGTATTCAGGAGGCACGGGTTCGAATCCCGCTGCGTTCAAATTTTTATACATTTTCTAAATGTCTTGTAATAATAATACTAATAAAAATCGTAAATATTCTTTGTATTTGAATTTGTCAAGATACAACACAACTGTATACATTTTTAACAGGTTCACGCTTTTCCTGTATGACAGGGTCAGAGTGATCCTGCGACGTCTTATGTAGGTGGAGAGGTTTTCCGCTGTTTTTTAGTGGGTAGTATTGGGTATTATCTGATAAGCCCCACAGTACCGTCCGTCCTTGGTTACGGGCGGTCTGCGTAAAAAGCATTTCAGCGTCACAAAAAAAAAAGGACTCCATTATCCACTTTCCGCCTGTAATTGAAACATTGCGTATTGACAGGCGGAACTGAATGCCGCACTTATTCTTAGGCTTTTATTTTAATTAAAAAAACTATGTCTTAAAAATCAGTTTATCGTTATAAAAATGGCAATTGCATCCGGTTCTTAACTAATTTCAAATTTCGGAAATCAACATCACCACTTAATGCAGTTCTGATGTTGATTTCCGCTACAACACACACACAACATGTCGATCTTGGGGAAACTGGAGATGGGAAAATTATTACACTTAGTTCTATTTAAGATGAATAAATAGCTACATACTTTAACATAGGGTCAAGATACTCCGTTTTTGACGCACATCCCGAAATTAAGACATTACGTATTGAAAGACGGAACTTAACGCCGCGCTTTGTCTTCTAAATTTAAATTTATTTAATTATTTTTTCCAGCCTCTTCAATATTCTGCTACGACTGTAACAGTGCCTACGACCCGCGGTGTGGGGAGGAGTTCGATTCTTTTAGTCTCGGAATCGTTAACTGCTCCCTGAGGGACCCCCCGGAACATATAAATCCTGTGGAGCCTACCTTTTGCCGAGTTATCAAAATGGAAAGTGGGTATTTTATTTATTTAATGTTGTAATTTACTTTTATTTTTTCACCGATATCGCGACATTGAGTGTTAAGTGGCGGAACTTAGCACCGCGCTTTGAAACCACGGCGGAAAAATGATAATAAAATAGAATCGTTCGTTCGTTCGTGTAATTCCTCCGAATGGAAATCGAACCCACAACTGACGCGCTTATTCTACCACAATAATGTTAACAAAAAAACAATTAAAAAAATACAAATATATGAAGCACAAAGGGAACTTTAAACAGCGATTTATGAAGCAAACAAGCTTACAGTTAAAAGATTTGGTACCAATTGGTACCAATTTGGTACCAATGCACAGATATGTATAACATCCATACTTATATTATAAATGCGAAAGTCTGTGTGTTTGTCTGTCACGCTTTCACGGCTAATCAACCGATCCGATTTGGATGAAATTTAGAATGAAAGTAGTAAAAGTGACTGGGTCTAATATAGGCTATTTATTTTTTCCAAAAATCATCCTCTAAAGGGTTGAAATAGGGGATGAAAGTCTATATGAAAAATCTAAACCGCTTGACCAATTGTAATGAAATTTGGCATAAATATAGTTGATAATATAAGCTTAAACATAGGCTACTTTATTTTTTAACTATGCGTCCCCATGAGTTGCAATATAACGAAAAAAAACACGCGGCGAAGGCGCTAGGCGGGCCGCTAGTTTATTTAAAATAAAAGGTATATTTCATGTGATATCAGTTAGTACTTTGTAGAGTTGTTTCTTTGATTGTTATTTTATGATACGTAGCTCAGAGCTCACTTACGGCCCACAACTACATTACAGAAACGAGTATTAAATTTATTTTTAAAAAAATAATGTTTTTTTCAGTCTATGGCAAAGTACGTATAGTCCGTCAATGCGGTTACTTAGAGGAGGAGTCGGGAGAACACACATGCAGACGTCAGACCGGCAACGGTGACCTCTTCATTACCTACTGTACCTGTGATACAGATCTGTGTAACGCAGCATCCGGTATTAATTACGAGATTGCGTTAATCTTTGCAATTGTAGCTATTTCTTTGAATGCTTTATAATTATTATATATTAAGAGTGTTCATAAATATTTATTTTTATAGATATTCTGAATTTATTTATTTCCTGTAAATGTAACTGCCATAATCAATAAATATTCTGGAATGATTGTGTTTATTTAGTTTTGATGGTTAAATAAAATATTGTAAACATATTACAAGGTACTGTTTTAAACAGTATTATATCAATATTATGTATTTTTTTTGGGGTCAGTCGTGGCGCAGTGGCAGGAACGTGTGACTGTAAACGACTGGTTGTGGGTTCGATTCCCGCTCGAGGAGTGGACGTATTTAATATTTCAATTTTCTTCGTTCTGGTATCAGAGACAAAGCGCGGCCTTAAGTTCCGCTACTTAACACACAATGCCTCCAAATTCGGTGGAAAGTGGGAAACGGAGTATTCCTTACTCATTGACCAAATGCTAACTAATTAAGCTATAGGTACATCATCCATATCTTACTATATGGCCGTTTTAAGACACATCATTTAATCTACTCCCATTAAACACAGTAAATGTAACTATTAAATTTAACACTGTAATTAACACTGTATGATGAACGAACTAATTTAAAACATTTTTTCAAACCTATAAATAATTGACCTAAAAACCATCAATAATGTATAAAAAAAAGTTATTGTTCTCGTTATATAACATAATATTAATATTAGTATAGTCCTAAGACTAAGAGTCAAGAAAACCATGTCGATCAATTTTGAATTGATATGTATCTTTTAAGACTTAACTGAACACCGAGAATATACCAGTGTTTTAACCATTAAAATTATTCCCTCACTCTACACCACTGGTTCCCAACCAGTGGTGTAGAGTGCCACAGTGCCCAGTGAACAGTAGTGGTTCGCAGAAGGGATAAATTGGTCCGCGAATGATTTTTAATTTAGCATGTGTGGTACCCAGCTTCACTCAAAGTTATACAACTCATCGAACTAGAAAATGACAGAAACTGCAAGGATTACATACATAGTGATCCCTGCTAGCAAGAATAATGTAAAAGTGGTCCTTGAGCAAAAAAAGGTTGGGAAGCCCTGCTCTATACCAACAACTAAATTTAAATACTGCTATTATACTACTATTAATAAAATCTTTAACTAACCTGGATTGGCGCCATCACGAAACACCTTAGGTTGATTTCTATAGGCGAGGAAGTACTGTATGTGGGCCATTTCATGGTGAGCTGTGATCAGGTCCTTCATGTCAGCATGTGTGCACATTTTGATGCTGAAAAGTAAAAAAAGAAATGTAAAAAACAAAAAGACATTTAAAGAAAACGTATAAAAATTTGAACTTATTTTTGTTGTTAACAAAAAGTTAAGTTGTAATAAAGCGTATAAGAATTTCCACTCAGCGGATAGTAGAGCGCATGCTCAGTGGTGAGAGCGCCTGAACGGTGTTCAGGAGGCGCGGGTTCGAATCCCGCTGCGTTCAAATTTTTATACGTTTTCTTTAAGTGTCTTCTTCAATTTTCCCAAGCGTGTAATAACACTTTAAAAATGTTTAAAAGTATGTAAAAAACAAATTAAGCGCTTTATTTTTTGTGACAGCTTATGTAGCTTGTTTCTTCAATATATTAAGTAAGGTATAAAATGAAAAAGTTGTGTATTGAAAGTGTTATTGTAGTTGAATTTGCTAACTTGCTATATGAATTCTAAGATTTCAAATTTTTTATCGATATTTTGTATCTATTTTTTGCATTATTACACTTTTTCCCGTGCATAAAGAACTTAGTGTCAAGACACTCCGTCCTCTATTTTCCGCCTACATCGACGCATTGCGTGCTAAGTGGCGGAACTCCACGCCGCACTTCTTCTTAGATACCAGAGCTGTGAAATGGCGCAAGTAGGAAACGATCCTAAATTTATCGCATCTATCATAGTCATACGCTGTCGCACTCTACAACGACGATACACATTATTCTTTTTAAAAAGCAAAAAAATATGATACATATATAATACGATACAATAATATCTTCCCGTAGGGGGACGGGCTAAGAATACAATTCCCCCGGATTAAGAATACATTTGGGTAACCCAGTAGCTTGGTGGTAGGAGATTCGTTCTCCGACCTGCTCGCGACCACTATCGTGTCAAAGACGAACCGCCAAACATCTGATAATGTGTTCCGGTTCGATGGCATGTAAGCCAGCTCTCCCTATTCCCACCATTCCCATCCTTCCTCTCTCCTTCTGTCCTACATCCCCGAGGCTGGCAACGCATCCATAACTAATGTTGTGGATGTGTATGGGGTGAAAGTAACCACTTAACACCAGGTGGGCCTTCTGTTCGTTTGCCTCCCTTATTCCATAAAAATAAAGTATTGTTCTTAGACTAAAAACCTTATTAGGAGATGCGTGTCCCCGCTCCGAGGAACCGTTACTGCATATAAAAAGAATCTAAATAATTTCAATTTCGAATTCTACTACGGTCATATTAAAAAAAAATACTTATTATATAATAATTATTACCGGAAGTCATGTGCATTACAAAAGTCCCAAGCGGAAGGTTGACAATGTATGTGCCTGTCCGCGGGTTGGTCGAACACACTCAGCGCCCAGAAGTCTGGAGGCATCGCTGACATGTTCATGGAGACGTAGAACTCTTCGGCCAGTTGGAAAATCGTGAGTGGTGTGTAACCCTTAGGAAAAATAATAGAAAATATTAATAATACATGTAAAATATATACATTAGGTATTGAATAGTTTTACTATTGAGCTTTATTTAACTAGATCATAGAAAAGAAAATATGTTTTGTTAGGCGATTATGATACGATGATTAGACTTGTTTAGACATGTCCCAAAAATGTACCAAATCATGAATGACACAAATTTAAATAAGTAATCGATTTCTGGCTTAAAAAGAGGCAATTTATTAAAATTGAATTTAAGACATCGTTGGCGGAACTTAACGCTGTGTTTTGTCTTACATACCAGATCTATATTCTAAATATCATTTATTCCCCAAATAAGAATCAAATTCACCAATATCGCGTTTACCGCAGATGCTATTCCACCGCGCAACAACGGCCAGTATACATATAATGTAGATATTTAAAAATATTATCATTTCTCAATTAAGTTACGCTATCACATACGCCAATATATCAAATTTTCTTTTTTTTTCAGCTTCACGCTTTATCCCGCACACAACAGGGTAGGCAGAGGGAACCTAGTGTTAAGACACTCCGTTTCCCACTTCCCGCTGAATTCGAAGGCATTTCGTGTAAGTGGCAGAACTTAACGCCGCGATTTACCTCGGCACCAAAGCGAAGAAAATGGAAATATTAAGTATTTCCACTCCTCGAGTGGGAATCGAACCCACAACCAGTCGTTTACGGTCACACGCTTATGCTACTGGGCCACGACTGGCCACTGTATATATATCAAATTTTATCTAAAAATAACACAAAACTTCACAAAATCATAACATTCACATACCTGCCGCACCATTTCCGGTGTAACATCAACCAGCTTCTTCCCAGGGTAGGGTAGAGTGAAGGGCGCTATACCAGACCAGCTCTGGCCCCACATGTCTCCCAGAACATGGGCAGGTATCGGCGCTGACCGGGAGATACGTTCCGGACCGTAGGACTCGCGGAGACGACGGCGGACGTATGCGTGGAGTAAGTCGTATACTGGTTTTACCTGGGAATTTTTGGATTTTGGCGTGAAATTATGGTAGGTATAGTAGTGAAATTATGGTAAAGGGGGTGTTTTATGAAAAAATCTATTTTTTTATTATCATTTTATTTATAAACTATGGTAAAATTTGAAGTTGGACGCCAAAAAATTGAGTTATAGAGTTTTTAAAATATGAAGGCTTTCGTTTAAAGATATTCTGTAGATAAAAGTTTTATTAAAATTGTAGATTTTGTTTTCTTTAAACTCAACCGGCATCTTGTGTCAATAAAATCTGAACTGTTTATTTTTTTTTCTGTGCCTTAACTAGGTTAAAAACTGGAACATTGTTATTTATTATTTATTTATTAAACCAAAAGAACAATACATTAATAATACACAAAACGGTACAACACAAACGACAGTCGGTTTTTCTGTGCACCGCGGATTCAAACGACGATAACAAAATATTAAAATTATGACAAACTAACAATGAGTATGAGTAAAAATAATAAGTGTAACAGAAATACAAAATTGAGGGTAGAACTAAAATAATTGCTTTGTAATACTGGTCGACGCTCGCGCACTGAACCGGTTCCAGCGACGTGAATTAGTAAATTTATGTGGAATTTACAATTTGACTAGCTACACTATACAGCATGTTCCAAATACTAAAATATACGTTAAAATTAAATTAAATAGCTTCACGCTATATCCCGCACACAGCAGGGTAGGCAGAGGGAACCTAGTGTTAAGACACTCCGTTCCCCACTTTCCGCCGAATTCGGAGGCTTGCGTGTTAAGTGGCGGAACTTAACGCCGCGCTTTACCTCGACACCAGAGCGAAGAAAATGGAAATATAATTTCCACTCCTCGAGTGGGAATCGAACCCACAACCAGTCGTTTACAGTCACACTCTTGTGCCACTGGGCCACGACTGGCCACAATAAAATATAACTATTTATTAAAAGATAGTTCGTTAGATTCCAAAATATTTTAGTTACCTTACATTTACCATTATACTATCGATACATTATTACTTAAAAATATATTTTATGTATATTCCAACTAGCTACGAATTTGAGTACTTGCTAATTAAATAATTTACTACATAGAAGAAAAAAACAAACATCTTAGGTTTTTAAAACAAAAGTAATTTCAGTTTTATTAAGATTTATATATACGTCATTGTTGTATTTTATCTATTAAATGAAAATACAAAATTATATTTACCTGCTCCCATACTTCATCAACTTCCTGCCTCATATTCTGACTTTCATATGGGAACATCCAAAACGCTGAGGCGTCAGTAAAGTCTGAAAGAAAAATAAATAACCTAATAAGATATTTTTTATTTTCACTATTGTTACACATTTTACAATAAAACTAATTTTAATCGGATTAATCGCGTATATCTTTGGTATTCGAAAATACATTTCCTTTCGAAAATACTAAACGTACGATCGCTGACTACTTTAAAGTATTTGAAACGTTGGGCTTTTTTTAAAAATATATTTTCACTTCTATTTTTTTTAAATTGATATTATAAGTTATTATATTGAACACTCAATGACTCGATTTCTCTGATACTGGGTTCTCTCTGATTACCCTGTTACGCGTAAAAAAGCTTAAAGGTCTTTTTTTATACTTTTTGTTAAATACCCACATGTAAAATGTAATGCAAATAAGCTGTTTCGATTTATTGCTAAATAAAAACAAACAGGCGTTTTATGCACTAATTCATATTTAAGATAGTTTAAAGCATACAATAGAAAATTAATATCATTGCAAAAAATTAAAGTTAATTGTTAAAGATGAATAATAAAGTTAATGATTTCTGAGGTCCGAAAATGTATATATTTATTAATAAATCTATAAAAATTGTGAATTTTCCTAGTTTAAATAGTACTATTCATTCACATTCGGGTTCAGTTAGGTTATCCTCAGATACAAATTATTGGCCTAATCTCAATTTATATGATAGAAACTGTGTATGCGATGAATATAGGTTCAATTCCCATTCGGGGGTATGAATATATTTAAATTATTTTCATTTAGTGGCCAGTCGTGGCCCAGTGGCACAAGCGACTGTTAACGACTGGTTGTGGGTTCGATTCTCGCTCGAGGAGTGGAATTATTTAATATTTCCATTTTCTTCGCTCTGGTGTCGAGGTAAAGCGCGGCGTTTAGTTCCGCCACTTAACACGCAATGCCTCCGAATTCAGCGGAAAGTGGGGAACGGAGTATCTTAATACTAGGTTCCCTCTGCCTACCCTGCTGTGTGCGGGATACAGCGTGAGGCTGAATAACAAATAATAATAATATTTTCATTTCTTTGCTTTAGTCACAACTCAAAATTCCACCCATCAACACACAATGTTACATTGAAAATCGAGTGTTTTGACACGTAGAGATTCTATCAGCCTAACTTTTAAAAGAAACTCTACAAGATAAAATCTTATAAAATTATAGATTTAAAACAAAAAAATATAATTCAATGAACTTACTATTTAATCTAGCAGCTTGATTAGTCAATTCTACCAGTTGCTCATACAAATCGCGAATCCGCCTTCCAGTATTTCTCCTCCACTCGGTCCATACGTGCTGCAGTTCATCCCAATCTCTGGAGTGCGACATGATGTATTGCAAGTCTGGTTGCAAATGTAGTCCGCATTTGAAGGGCTCGTTGTAAGCGCAGATTTCCGCTGAATTGTATACTGCTAGCATGTCGTTTATGATGCGATTGTACTGCAAAAAGAGTGTAAATATTTAGTTATTATTCCTTTTTTTTTAGCTTCACGCTGTATCCCGCACACAGCAGGGTAGGCAGAGGGAACCTAGTGTTAAGACACTCCGTTCCCCACGCACCGCCTAATTCGGAGGCATTGAGTGTTAAGTAGCGGAACTTAACGCCGCGCCTTGCCTTTGATACCAGAGCGAAGGGGGGAGGACGGGTTATGAATACAATTCCCCCCCGCCGCTGGGTAGCGTCCCGTAAAAGGCGGGTAACCCAGTAGTTTAGTTTGGTGGTAGGAGATTCGTTCTCCGACTGGCTCGCGACCACTATCATGTCAAAGACGAACCGCCAAATATCTTATGATGTGTTCCGGTTCGATGGCATGTAAGCCAGCTCTCCCTATTCCCACCATTCCCATCCTTCCACCCTCCTTCTGTCCTACATTTCCAAGGCTGGCAACGCATCCATAACTTGAATGTTGTGGATGTCTATGGGCGAAGGTAACCACTTAACACCAGGTGGGCCTTCAGCTCGTTTGCCTCCTTTATTGCATAAAAAAAAAAGAAAGAAGGAAATGGAAATATTAAATATTTCCACTCCTCGAGTGGCAATCGAAGCCACAATGAGTCGTTTACAATCACACGTACGTACCACTGCGCCACATCTGGCTTCAGATTTTAGTTTTTAGACCTTTAGTTATTATGATGAAAATATTGTGGTTTTGTTTAAACGGATGTGACTGTATAGGCGATGATTTAAGCTCTCGAACCTTAAATCATCGCCTGAAATTCTTTTCAATTTTATAAAATTATCTAATAGTAGGGACCCACTTATACTTCGCCACGTAACCTACGATTAGGTGATTTGGTATGGCTATGATTAGGTGTTTTGGTATATTACAATAGCTTAAGGTGGATTTTTGAAAAATAAAATACGTTGCACTCTGGGTTATGAACTATAGTTATGCTAATCAAATTCATTACAATCAATGCATTTAATTATTTTAAACAAATTTTAGGGGTTGACTAAAAATAGCCTATGTTTGATCCTAAACCCTCATCTATTTTCGTTCTGAACTTCATTCAAATAGGACCAGTAACTGATCACAAAGATACTTTTGCATTTGTAACGTATGCGCATAATATGTACACACATGATGAATTATAATATTTAGTAAATAAACATCACATATCAATGGATTTTATACCATCACATACATGGATTTTGTACTATTATTTATCAAAAAAGATGTTTTCTAGGACTTAAGACATTTTTCCCTAATTTTGATAAGCAAAACTAAAATTTAGTCCTTATGCACTAATAAATACGTTTTTTAAGACCATGCAGCTAATATTCCATCATACAAAGAACATAGTGAAAAGCTATGAATACTTTTCGTCACTTTAATTTCACAGATAAATACTTACTCTATCTAACTGGTCTGGAGGTAGGGCAGCGGCCCCAATAGCGGACAGCATACGCAACTGTCTAAAAGTGCTGAAATCTCTGATGGCTCCTCGAGGAATCTGCTGTGCTGCTTCCCATAGACCTCTTTGGAATAGGGTGTAGCGCTGTTGGGCGTCCAACTGAAATTTAAAGAAAAATATGTTTATTTTAATAAGACTAAACTAAACTGAACTGAAATTTAAAGATAAATATGTTTTTTTTCGTAAAACTGAAAGAATTGTGATAAATGTTTGCACTAAGAATTTCGGTACTTTATATTTTAGTTGTAAATATGTTTTTTTTTAATATCACACTGTATCCCGCACACAGCAGGTTAGGCACAGGGAATTTAGTTCCTTCAGAATTCAGTGGGAAGTGGGGGACCGAGTATCTTAATACTAGGTCCTGACTACGACGCTATGTAGTAAAAGCGTGAAGCTAAAAAAATATATACATACATAAATAGAACTGAAACAGTTGTAATGGACTTGAGCAAGAGTTTTAGTAATTCATTATTTTTTCTGTAAATCTGTGTTGTGCTTGTTTATAATGTGTGTGTTAATGCGACGTTGAATTCCGCTTCTAAAAGAAAAGTACCTTATTCTCTCTCCCTATCCTACTATAGAGAAATAAGCCTGAGCCCAAAAACTGAATATCATCACGACACTCAAACAACTGTACTTCAATTTTATTTTAATCATACACAAACAAACAAGAAAAAAACAATATTAACTAGTTCGAATACAAATACAGTTTTCCTCATACCATCCATAATGTCTGAGGTCACAATGACAGGGCTCCATCGTATATAATACGTCAACACGTCATAAAACCATGGCCATGTCCATGCGTGTGACAAATTATATGACGGACGTGTCAAGTGGACCATTTCGAGTTCCCTTTTAAGGTAGTGTTGTAACTTTTTGCATAATCTCTTAAGGAACGATTTGGAGGAAGGTTGTTATTTTAGAGGAAGGTTGTTATAGAGGCCATCGCAGTGGGAAAGCGTTTGGCAGTTAAAGGCAATGATCGTGGGTTCGATTCCTACTTGGAGCATGATATTAAGCGCGGTGTTAAGTTGCGGCAATTAACACGCAACGTTCCGACTTCAGGCGAAAAACGCAGGGTGCAGGTATATGGAAAAAGAAGAACCTGTACCTGCCCCAATATGTGAAGGAAAAAGCTTTTCCACAGACCACGCGAGTAATTTACAAGATATCTTAACAATACTTAATCAACCTTATTTGTTTAGAGTAGTAGTTGTAATGAGTAGAAGGAAAACATATGCACAGTTTATACCAAGATATCTAAACCAAAGCTTAATTAAAATGATTAAACGATTAAACGATTATTAAAATATTCGAATTTCACAAAGTAAAAATTGTCTGTCAGTTTTTACGTCAAGTTTCAGGTTAAATACCGTACTCAAACGTCAAATAACTTTAAATAGCTATAAAAATCCACCAATTTAATTTTAATTAAGACTAAATTAACATCTTTGAGTGCGACATAACTATAATGATCAGTCCAAATTAAAAGACATGTAGAAGGACATGTTAGACAATGGAATTACATGTTTTTTATAGCAGTGCATTGGTCAGTCATTACGTGAGTCACTTAGCTGATGATGGGGACTTGTCACGTCAGATGTCTCATTTTATTTCCTTAATAATATAGATGTTTTTCTTTGGGTTTAAAAAATTATGCTCTAACGATGTGAAGATTATTAAAATGATGTAAATACTTAATTGCTGTTACATTAAGTAATCTGTATTAATAATTTATAATATGATGCTTAATAAGCAAAACTGTAAACAAGATAAAAATTTAGCTATGCTAAAGCATAAAGTAAACTGGAAGAAATCCTCAGAGACACTCCGTTCTCCACTTTTTTAACAGAATTTGAAACATTGCGTCTTTAATGGCAGGCCTAAATACACTCTTTGTCTTACCATAGAAACCAAATAAAAATAATTTAGATATGCTCATAACCTCCATATAGAAATCGAACCTACAACAAACAGATTTATACTCTGAAGTTTAGCCATATCGGTAATATTGACGGTGATTGTTTTTTTTTTCACATATAGACAAAGACACATATTTCATATACATTGATACTCGACTCGCTTCTTCCACCAAAACACTTGACGAATTCAACCTCAGGATTTTTTTATCCCAAATCAATCAAAATCTTTAAAGTATTATATATACCGCTCAAAAGTAGGATCTAGCCCACGAGAATGTTGTACACATTTTATAATACTGTTTAAGCCTTTTGCCTTTAACATGTCAAAGTATTATTCGTTAGGAAATTAAAATACATTTGCAGTAAAAAATTAACACAGCGTGATTCGAACTCGCGCCTCTTCGTAACCGTCAAAAAGGTGCCGATTGAATAATTCGACTCCCTCAGTGTTTATATATTTGCTAAAAAAGTTTGTAATTTCAAAACTTTTTATTCTAATTCTGTTAACAACAAAAACTTTCAACTAAAGCTCATATCTTAAAATTACATAAATTTTTTGACAATTGTTTAATGTTAAATGAATAACCTTGAGACGACACTACTATTTAAAATATACATAGGATAGGTAATTCATTACCAACGGCCTCTGAGATAATCGCGGAAAATCACAATTGTTCTCGTTTAATGCGGCCAAGTTCACTGTTAGTTTGATTTCTTAATAAAATTGTAATTTAACTATTTGATTGTTGTGCTTAAAGAGAAAATATAGTTTTAAACTAATATGTTCTAAATTAGATAGATTTCTTTTAGTTTCTTAAGTATTGTATGTCGGCCAGTTGTAGGGGCCAGTCGTGGCGCAGAGGCACAATAGTTTGACTATGAAAGCGACTTTTTGTGGATTCGATTCCCACTCGAGGACTGGAAATATTTGATAATTCCATTTTTTTCGCTCTGGTGTCGAGGCAAAGCGCGGCGTTAAGTTCCGCCACTTAACACGAAATGCCTTCGAAACCGGCAGAAAGTGGGGCACAGAGTGTCTTAACACAAGGTTCTCTCTGCATACTAAAAATATTGTATCCTTAAAATGACATATCGAGAATTGAACCTCTTGCTAATTATCAATATTGTTATTTCATTTTTTTTATTAAAACACAATTCTATAGTTTTGCAATGGCAGAGAAAGCAGTGACTAGTCATTATTTTCTTGAGAATGCGCCAATAAAAAAAAACAATTTAATAACTAGATTGACTAGGTAGACTAGACCATCGTGGCGCAAGTGACAACGTCTGATAGTATACGGTTATGGTTTCGATTCCCACGTAGAGGAATAATTAATTTTAAATTACTTTCTTTTCTTCTCGGCAATAAGATAAATTGCGGAGTTAAGTTCCGCCACTCAACGTTCAATGTCTCGATTTTGGAACAGAACTGAAGAACAAAGTGTCTTAACACTAAGTTCTCTCCGACTACCCTGGTATGCGGAATAAAGAGAAAAGCTGAAAAATAACAAGACGAAATCCGCAATAAAATGTACAGTATGAATAATCATTAGATATTCTTATATTAATTATTTTTAAAGAATTCTACTAAACGGAATTTTATTAAGTATTCATAACCTTTTTACAATTAACAGTATTTTAATATATAAATAATTAAAAATAATAACAACAAAAACTGAATAGTCATTTTAAAATTCTTAAACTAACTACTTGAATGCGAGGAAAACAAATATTCCCACGATAATAATACAAGTAAACGACTTTGCACTTGAAAAGTGTTTTAAGTGGTTAAAATTAAAATGATATTATTATCTCCAGGTAACGCCATTATGACATATGTAGTTGGAGTTTCTACTGAATTTGACTACTGAATGTGAAGGTTATCGGTACGATTTATATTAAAATAAGATTAACCGCGGCGTTAAGAACCGCCACACAGCACAGGATGTCTCGCATTCGGTGAAAAGTGGCCAACAGAGTGTCTAGGCACTATTTTCTCTTTGTTTTTGAAAAGTACAAGTACAAATGATAGACAGAAGCCTGATTAGATAAATTTGGTTCGATTAAATTATCGAAGATCTAAGACACTCCTATATGGATGCTACTACGACTCCAGACGCTAAACAGGTGAATCTCAATATGAGGACTCTAAATTTTTAACTTGCTAGATGACAGTGTTTTATTTTTTTTTCTTTGGCGGGAAGGGGTGACTCGCTAAGACCGAAATGATAACATACGTGGCAGCTTTCAGGTGAATCAACTGCAGATTAAAAAAACAGCTTTAACATCAAAAAGAACCTAGTGTCAAGACACTCTGTTCTCCATTATTTGGTCAAAACCGAGATGCACACCAGGCGACGAAATAAAATGGCTTAAGTGTAATCATTCTCTCGAATGGGAATCAAGCTTATAACCATCACGTTAACAGTCAGAGGCTGTCTCACTGCTCCACGACAACCTCAAAGTAAATGATTATTTCGAATATAAAATATTCTCATGTATCTTTTAGATAGCATCTTTATTTTGTGTTTATTATTCATTTATAATAAACATAGTTGTCACATATTTAGAATTTCATTAAAGAGGTTATTTAATACATTAGTCGATTTCTTTGATAAGTATAACTAATCTTAGGAACTCTAATTCTTCGGATTCAGGTGGAAATTAGGATCAGAGTATATTAATACTAGTTTCGTTCTGCTAAATATAAATATGTAGGAAACCTATAGAAGATAACGTGTACTTAAAAATATACCAACTTACATATGAAGATTTTAAATACTTGACTTCGTAATTAGATACAGCGTTTTATTGTTACTTTCTTTATTTTTCCTTTTCTTAAGCTTTACGCTGCATCTCACACACACAGCAGGGTAGGCAGAGGGAACTTAATATTTAGGCACTCCGTTCCTCACTTTCCACCAAATGCCTTCAGGCATTGCGTGTCATATGACCTTAACGCCGCATTTTTACCTCGATACCAGAGTGAAGAAATGGTAAAAATACATATTTTCATCTCTCGAGCTTGAATCGAACCCTCAACTAGGTGCGTTAACAGCCACACTTAGTGCCCCTGCGCCACGACTGGCTTAATTCTCTCATTTACTTTCTTAACAAGATTATTTCTAAAAAAGACAAACATTACATACTAAATCAAGGTACATACTAAATCAAGAGAAAAGCTTGTGACACATCTCTAATATTCATCACATTATACTCCTACAATATACTTCAAATTAAGAAAAACTCTCTTAAAATTATAATTTTCAACATTCAAACGCAATTTTTCCCTACATTTTCTATCTACCGTCTAGACTGGCTTAGGTTGTGTAACCATATGCGAGCGTCCTCCACACAATAGTACTAGTAGCTTGAATACGTATTGTACAACGGCATTGACGCACTATTAGATAATGGGTAGTTTGTTTATAAGTAACAGAAATAACTTTGCTACTTAATAAAAGCTGTATTCATTATTATTTTTTTTAGCTTCACGCTGTATCCCGCACACAGTAAGGTAGGCAGGGACATAGTGTTAAGACACTCCGTTCCCCACTTTCCGCCGAATTCGGAGGCATTGTTAAGTGGCGGAACTTCACGTTTAAATTGAGTGTTAAGTGCTAAAAATTAGAAATAAAAAGTCTTTTTTTTTTAAATATACAATATTTTTCAAATTATTTACAAGAAGGTCTTTGCATTTAATATGGATATCAAATCACTTGATACCCATATTGTAGGAGTGCATTATATATAACTAGTCCGCCATCTTGGGTGTTCCGCCATGTTGGGTTTAGAATAACGTCAGCTAATGTATACTAAGTTCGTATACGGTGCATACGTGTATTTCAAGTCAATTAGTTAAGGATATATGCTTAAAAAGTGAATTGCGCCCAAAAACAACATATGTAAATTGTAAGTTAATAATAACATTGCTGATTTATCTGTCTCATACCTTTTACTAATACATAGCAGAGTAGTAAGACAGAACCTAGTTTCAATCAGAGCATTTTCGTTTCTCAAAAATAATTTACTGTAGCCCGCACACAGTAAGGTAGGCAGGGACATAGTGTTAAGACACTCCGTTCCCCACTTTCCGCCGAATTCGGAGGCATTGTTAAGTGGCGGAACTTCACGTTTAAATTGAGTGTTAAGTTTTTAAAATTGTGCTGTAAATGTAATTTATAGAGTTATAACTTCTGTATGTTTTGTTAGCTATCCATAATCTGTATTTTATTTTAATTACTAATTTTCCCGCCTTTTTTATGGAGGAACACATTTTTACATTTTTACTTTAGTTATAATGAAGTACAATAATGATTACTAGATATTTTACTTTATATTAATATAAATACATAAATAGATTTCCTTTATTATTCGACGATCTAACAGTATCAAAATGGATTATTTGTTCTCATTATTTTTTGTGTATTTAGGGAAGTTTTGTATTATATGTAGGCTTAAGACGTTTACGGTAAGTATATCAGGGTAGTCAGAGAGAATCTAATTTAAAACATGTTTTTCTCCAATTTCTGCCTGAATTCGGGTAGAAAGGTGAAACTAAACGATGCGCTTTATCTTACCGAAGAAATGAAAATAATTTAAATATAATTCCCGGCAAAAGGTAGTTTTGTGTACACATACACGTTGCTATGGTAACGCATCTACTACGCGTTAACTACCATATTATTAAGACGCTTATTCCTTTTTACGTTTTATTTATAAACAATTGATGAAAATCAAAACCCATTTAGTGATTTTTTTACGTTTTTGCGTCAACTTCCGCCACTCAACCCACAATATCTCAATTTCAAACGGACAGTAGAGAACGGTAAGTCTTGACACTAGATCCTTTTATCATCAGCATCATCTAAGCAGGATAAAGCATGAAACTAAAAGCAATTAAAAAAATCATTCAAAAATTTCATAAAATCAATATAACCTCATTCATTCATACAAATCGAGTTCAAGTTTACAAACAAATGTACAACGGGCCGCTAAACTTAACACTATTAACTAAAGCTTCCAAACAGCATCAATTATTTCTTTATGCAACCGTTTTGCAAGTGGAAATACAAAGGAATTACTACTCTAAAACCTTGTATTACGATTTAAAATACATTTTAATAAAAGTTAAGGTCAAGTATCTTTCGTGGTCATCAATTAGCAAGTGACATGATGTGGGATGGTGTGAACACTTTACTGTTTCTAACGGGCCTAATGTCAAGACACTCCGTTCTATATCCCTCCTACGTCCTCCATTTGAGATCGAGACACTGCGTGGTGAGTGGCGGAACTCAACACCGCGCTTTGTCTTTAATACCAGAAAAAAGAAGGGAAAATTTAAATTTAAGCGTTACCGTGGTAAGTGGGAATCGAACCCACACCCTTCAAGTTTAGTGTCAGGCGCAGTGCCACACCTATAGATGTAAAAATTTTACTCCCTTTAACATATTTCAATTAAACTTATTTAAATATACGATTTCGGAAGTTATAGTGGCGAAGCGAGACTGACTGTAAACACAAATGACTGTAGATTCAAATCATACTTAATGTTATTTCAAATGTTCTATCATTTCTTTACATTATAAATCGATATATTTCGATAATCGGAAAAAACATTTTAGGACTCCCGACGTTTCAAATACTTTATAGTAGTTGACGTTCAATGGCAGAATACTTTAGTCTTGCAACTTTTGAATACCAAATAAAACTTCATTGATTAATAAAGTTAAAAACTTCATATAAATTTTAAAATATCCCCTGTATAATATTCGAACCCTCAACCAATAAACTCAAACAGGTGTCAATGATTCAAAATTCAATGATAATTCAAAACGAGAGAATTCGATTTATCTTCACAGAGACATATACATAAGTAAGATAAATAACATAAACTGTAATCCATCATAATTTAAATCTGATGATATCATTTTATATGTAAACATATTTACTGACTAACTGAAAATTAGAAATAAAAAGTGTTTTTTTTAAATATACGATATTTTTTAAATTATTTGCAAAAAGGTCTTTGCATTTTATATGGATATCAAATCACTTGATATCCATATTATAGGAGTGCATTATATATAACTAGTCCGCCATCTTGGGTGTTCCGCCATATTGGGTTTAGAATAACGTCAGCTAACCATGTATACTAAGTTCGTATACGGTGCATACGTGTATTTCAAGTCAATTAGTTAAGGATATGCTTAAAAAGTGAGTTGCAAAATTCCATAAAAAAAATATGTAAATTGTAAGTTAATAATAACATTGCTGATTTATCTGTCTCATACCTATTATTAATACATACATACAATGCATTTTCATTTCTCGAAAATAATTGAAATACATTTCTCCGAGTTGGAATTGAACCCACAACCAATCTCGTTTACAGTTAGACACTATTCCACTGCGCCACGACGGCCTTAAACCTTTCAACCATATATTATTTATCTTTGTATATTATTTATATTCTAACTGAATAATAAATAAAATGAAAAATATGTTTAACCTTGGATTATCAACTATATTTATGCCAAAATTCATTACAATCGGTCAAGTGGCTTAGATTTTTCATATAAACTTTAATCCCCTATTACGACCCTTTTCTTCAGAGGTCAATTTTTGAAAAAATAAGTAGCTCATATTGGGCCCTGAATTTTTTACTATTATCATTCAAAATTTCATCCAAATCAGACTAGTAGATTAGCCGTGAAAGCGCGACAGACAAACAGACAGACTTTCGCATTTAAGATATAAGTATGGACGCTTACTTCTCCCAAAGCACACAAACCGCTACATTTATTCATCGAGTTACAGTTTAGCAATGAGCAAAGCATGTAAAAAACGTCAGTGTCACGACCGTGAGAACAATCCAAGGCGAAGGCATTTAGGAGACTCGAACTGTTATAGTCATTGTATCAGATGTAGGGTGCAAAAAAATACATAATTTTGTTACAATTTTGATATTATTTTTTGTTAGTATTAGTAATATGGTTACCTAAGAACTAAGTCAGGAATAATTTTGGCATGTAATAATCGTTATGGCGACGTGAAAACTATGTAACTCCAATTGGTAGAATGTTTATTTTTGATAATAACACGCAGAATAATTAAATAAAGAAAACTTAGTGATAAGACACTTTGTTAAACCTCGAGACATTGTATGTTGGCAGTCTTACCAGACTGGAGGAATAAAGATAATTTAAGTAAAAACATTTTTTCGAGTTGATGATTGATATATAGACCCACTAAGTTTCTGTACTGTTTTGCCAGATTAGACATGATAATATATTAATATTAAGTTAACTGTAAACTGGTTGTGGGTTCGATTCCCACTCTAGGAGTAATAGCAATATTTCCATTTCTTCGCTCTGGTATCAAGGCACAGCGCGTTGTTAAGTTCCACCACTTAACACGCAATGCCTACAGAATTCTTCGGAAAGTGGGGAATGGAGTGTTTTAACACTTTGTCTACCCCGCTGTTTGCGGGATACAGCGTGAAGCTAAAAAAAGTGTCAATTATTTATTATAAGCTTATATCTACCTACCTTTCAATACGCAAGACAATCGAGTATATATAGAAAAAAATAAGTTTTTCTTAACAAAAAATGTCCTTTTCACGCATCAACAATACTACGTGACAGCTAAATGTCACGTAACTCCATTGATCATACTTTTTCAATATCAAAATTCAGTTTAGAATATTTTAATCTATTAAAAATATTTTTTTGCTATAAGCCTCAGTTGTAAAGCACGTCTTAGCTTTTGAATGATATTTTTTATACGCTTATAATTTGGCAGATTTTTCTTTTTGTTATTTACAGGGATATAGAAAGCTAAACTCTATTAAAGTTGTAGTGACCAATCCGCGGCCCGCTTAATAGTGTTATGCAGCCCGCCAACCTTTTTTTTTAAGCTTTCCTAAGGAACTTATTCCACCACTTAACACGCAAGCCTCCGAATTCGGCGGAAAGTAGGGAACGGAGTGTCTTAGCAGTAGGTTTCCTCTGCCTACCCTGCTGTGTGCTGGGTAAAGCGTGAAGCTAAAGAAAAAAAAAGTATGACCTATATTTTAACACGTTGTACTATACTATATTTCAGACTAGTCAAAACCTAAACCTGAACCTAGAGTCAAGACACTCCTTTCTCCACTTTCTGACCAAAGTCAAGATATTATACATATTATATAATAATAGATATCAATAATAATCAAAAATAACAAAAAAAAACATAATTATCAATTTATTTATGTTTGTCTAATATGAAATAGACCGGAGCAAACACTTCAAGACACACACTTCAATGATTTTCTAGAAGTCATTTGCTGTTATTAAAATGACTGTCACGTAGAAAAGATTAAGGGGCAACATAATACAAATCTTCAACTTAAAATGACTTTAACACAATAAACAGCCTTGGGTAAATTAATTGTCGTATTGTATGTATGTCCCAGGCCTTATAGGTCAGAGAGTATACGATATGTTTCGTTCCGCCATTTTAATTGTGTCTCTTAGGTTCATTTAATTAGTTCTTGTTGGAGGTAACAGGTTCGAATTATTTTATTTTTTAGCTTCACGCTGTATCCCGCACGCAGCAGAGGAAACCTAATGTTAAGCTAATCTGTAAACCATTCTTAATCGAATTCTGGAGGCATTTTGTGTTAAATGGTGTAACTTAGCCCCGAGATTTGTCTTGACACTAGAGCGAAGAACATGGAAATATTAAATACTAGCGGCCCGCTCGCGGCTTCGCCGCGTGTACTGTCGAGATGTTTCGGTATATTGCAACCCTCGGGGGTGGATTTTGAAAAAATAAATTAGCCTATGTTTAACCTTGGATTATCAACTATATTTATGCCAAAATTCATTACAATCGGTCAAGCGGTGTAGGTTTTTCATATAAACTTTCATCCCCTATTTCAGCCCTTTAGAGGTTGATTTTTGAAAAAATAAGTAGCCTATGTTAGACCCAGTAACTTTTACTACTTTCATTCTAAATTTCATTCAAATCGGGCCGGCAGATTAGCCGTGAAAGCATGACAGACAAACACACAGACTTTCGCATTTATAATATAAGTATGGATATCCACTCTTCGAGTGAGAATCGAACACACAATCGCGTTTACAGACAGTCACACTTTGTGCCCACAAACCACGACAGGCCTAATTATTTATTAATTAAAGTATAATACAGTTTTTGGAAGAAGCAAGATGGAAGGTTTTAAAATACAAATGGAGATTGAGGAAAATAGAAAAATCTTAGAAAAAATGATTGATACAATACAAAAGTGCATAAACATATAAATAAAAAAACGGTATTTTATAATAATACGGTAAGTACAGAGAATCCACTTACAAAACTCTCTATTCTACGTATTTATTGACTTGAAAGAATATTACAGTAAAATTATATTGATAAATATAATATTAATTCCTTTGACAATTTAAGTAATATTTTGTTCCAAAGCGTGAAAAATTAAATTCTTTTATAAAAGGATCGTCTACTTCCTTTTTCACCTATTCTTTATAATAAACAATTGACAGCTATATTACAGGTACTTTACTGATAACAATAGTCGTTAGATAACAGGAAGTTACAAAAACGTTCTAATTAATATATCTGTAAATATAATAATTTAAACATAACAATATTCATTATACTTAAGAAAAGGCCCTGGTGGCGCAATGGGATTGCGTTTGGCTGTAAACGCCATTGATTACAGGTTCGATTACTTGAGGAAATGATTGTATTTAAATTATTGTCATTTTTCCGCACTGATAACTAAGACAAACTTTGGCGTAGAGTTTCACCACTGAATATGCAATGTTTTGACTTTATCTGCAAAATAAAGAACGGAGTGTCTTAACATTTGGTTCTCTCCGACTACCCTGTTTAGGAAAAGGCTTGAAGTTGTTAATATAATTTTATGAAGAGGAAATATAAGACATATATTTGAAATGAAACTATTTTTAACCGGATTAATCGCGCATATTTTTGGTATTCGGAACATACATACATTTTAGAAACCCAACGTTTCGAACACTTCACAGTAGTCACAGATTAATCTGGTTAAGCATTTTCATTCTAAAAGGTGTAGTAATCGCGAAAACAAAAGATCATATTAAGACATGTATTTGTTTTATTATATCTTAAAGGTAGCTAGTTCTATGCCACCTAGGTGAAATTATTTATGTTTAAATTTCACTTTCTACTCTGAAAGTATAGTATTGTTTACGCCTAAAATAAAATAAATTGAAAATAAATGAAACACGTAATAAATATGAAATAAATTATTAATATCGTTTTCCTTCACAGGTGAGTTCCGCAAGATCACATACTATTATATATATATATATATATATATATATATATATATATATATATATATATATATATATATATATATATATATATATATATATATATATATATATATATATATATATATATATCTATATATATATATATCTCTATATCTCTCCTATCTCTCTATCTCTATCTCTATCTCTCTATCTCTCTCTCTCTCTATATCTCTATCTCTCTCTCTCTCTCTCTCTCTCTTTCTCATCATCTATCTATATATATATTTTTAGCTTCACGCTGTATCCCGCACACAGTAGGGTAGGCAGAGGGAACCTAGTGTTAAGACACTCCGTTCCCCACTTTCCGCCAAATTCGGAGGCATTGCGTGTTAAGTGGCGGAACTTAACGCCGCGCTTTACCTCGGCACCAGAGCGAAGAAAATGGAAATATTAAATAGTTCCACTCCTCGAGTGGGAATCGAACCCACAACCAGTCGTTTACAGTCACACGCTTGTGCCACTGGGCCACGACTGGCCACAATTTATACTATTATATAATATTAATAATTTGAATATTTCGAAGTCAGAAAGGGGAGAACGGAGTGCCATATCACTTTTCTAAGTAGAAATTGTACCTATAACCACCGATTGCCATATTTATGTCAAAGTTAAATAAGATTAAAAGTCTTTGTATT
The DNA here is from genome assembly GCA_019049465.1 of Dryas iulia moderata. Taxonomy (NCBI): domain Eukaryota; kingdom Metazoa; phylum Arthropoda; class Insecta; order Lepidoptera; family Nymphalidae; genus Dryas; species Dryas iulia. Next base: position 14,777,564 of record CM032424.1, on the reverse strand, counting down.
AAAATTTAAAATATGTACTAAGGTTATTTGAAGTCGGTCATTTTTTGTTACATTTTTTGCACTATTTCCAATAACAAAACGATATCGATCGCTTATTGTTGTTTTTTTATTACAATATTATAACTTAACTAGTATAGTAGGAAATGATTTGCTATATGCAAATGCTGTTACATATAATTATATATTTCCCACGGTTAATTAAACTTAATATATGACGTGGTGGTGCAGTCACGACGTGAATAATATAAATTTATTATAGTTGTGATGTTTTTGCTACTGCACACTACTTCCCATATAGTTAGGTAGGCAGAGAGAACCTAGTGTTAAGACCCTCTTTTTTTCACTTTTCACTTGAAATTAAAATATTGCTTATTGAATGACGGAACTAAACGCCGCGCTTTTTTCATCTAACCAGGACGGAGCAATGAAAATAGTTAATAATGGTTTTTAAACATTTTTAAAGGGTTATTCCACACTTAGGAAAATTGAAAAAGACCGATATTTTTTTTTTCATTATATGTTTATATGTTTGAAAAAGACATTTAGAAAATGTATAAAAATTTGAACGCAGCGGGATTCGAACCCGCGCCTCCTGAAAACCGTTCAGGCGCTCTCACCACTGACCCATGCGTTCTACTATCCGCTGCGTGGAAATTCTTAAACGCTTCTTTAAATGTCTTTTAGTTAGCATTTGGTCAATGAATAAGACATACAGCATCAAATAAAAAAATACATAATATTGATATAATACTGTTTAAAACAGTACCTTGTAATATGTTTACAATATTTTATTTAACCATCAAAACTAAATAAACACAATCATTCCAGAATATTTATTGATTATGGCAGTTACATTTACAGGAAATAAATAAATTCAGAATATCTATAAAAATAAATATTTATGAACACTCTTAATATATAATAATTATAAAGCATTCAAAGAAATAGCTACAATTGCAAAGATTAACTTATTTTCGTTGTTTTTTTTTACTTAATAATGATAATTGCGTCGTGTGGGAATCGAACGTACAACCATTGTGTATGTCGTCAATCAGTCAGACTGACTGTATACGAGTACACGGCCTGTTCCACTGCTCTACGATGCCTTGTACATGTAAAAGTTTAAACTTTTCTTTGAAAAAGAATTAAATATAGTTCCAACAATATTAAACAGCTTTTGTACTAAGATAACGAGACCGCTGTAGCGCAGTGGGACTGGTTCTTAATATAAACGCGATGCTTTTCAACTTCCACTCGGGAGACTATATTAAAATTTCTTGATTTTGGTGCTCAATATAATAGATTTAGACTTAGGGGGCAGTCGTGGCCCAGTGGCACAAGCGTGTGACTGTAAACTACTGGTTGCGGGTTCGATTCCTATTCGAGGGGTGGATATTGATTATTTCCATTTTCTTCGCTCGGAAAAGTGGGGAACGGAGTGACTTAATTCTAGGTTCCCTCTGCCTACCCTGCGGTGTGCGTGATACAAAAAAAAAAAAACAAAGTATACTAGATCCTCTCTGACTACACCGCTCTGCGAGAAAAAGCGGGAAAGAGAAAAGGAAATCTGTAATCTGTCGTGGCACAGTATGGTCATAAGTATGCTCATTCCACGAGATCAAAATTAAATTTAAATTATTTATATTTCTATGATCTGAATTGCTAAAGATGGCCTTAGCATCCATTATTCTAAACGCATTATCATCATTGTATGAACAAAGAGATAAAGGACTTCTTGGTGGGCTTGTGGAGGGAAGTTTTTCGTACTAAGCGTATTACAATTGTAATTTACTTACTTCAAATAAAGCAGCTTCATACCATTTCTCGCATTGAAGAAGACGATAACCTACATAGTGTCAATACATCACCATTTATTCAAAATTACTTTAAGAGAATTCTTTTCAAATCTGTATAAAACGCAAGCCAGAATTTATGAATGTATTTATGAATACATTCATTAAATAATTAGAAAAATATTTAATAATATATAGATATAGTATATATGTACGAGTACATATGTAATTCGTATATTATCATTTATTGCTAGTAATGACAGCTTTTGAAAGTTTCCGTATGAATGTTCCCACATTAACTAACATTTCTATAGATACGTTTCTACTGTGATTTACATCGCTATATATTTAACTTTAATTGCTTTATCTTCACGCTTTTCCCGCTTTGAGGCCATCGTAGCATAATGCGAAAGCATCTGAATGTAAGTGTGGGTTCGATTCCCTATCAGTGGAATGATAATTCTTAATTTTTATATATTTTTCCCTTTGGTAACCAAGACAACACAAAGTTGATATCGTCCACTATCATGTAATGTTTTTATTTCGTCCTGAAAGTGGAGGGCTAAGTGTCTTAACACTATCTGACTACCTCGCTACGGGAAGAAGTGTAAAGCTATTATTCCCGCATAGCTATATACCCTATATATAAAAAAAATAGTATTAAGTGAATCCCTTCTTCATTTTTCGCCCGAATTCAAGGGATGGGCGGAACTCAAAAACTTGGTTTAGGGCACACAGGGTAAATATAAATAATTTAAATACAATCATTACGGGGACTGGTAATCGAACCCCCCAATAACTATATTTACAATCAGCACTATCGTAATGCGCCACAATCGTTTTGATTTTAACATATTTTACTAAAAAAATAAAATACGACTATAATGCTATTTGCAAGAAAAATGAGAAAAAAATATGAAGAATAAGGTGTGTCACTATTTTTCAAAAAAGCAGAGTGACTACAATTTAATCATTTCAAATTTTGTAAAATGAATTAAAAATTAGTATTTAATACTGAAAAAATATAAATAACATATTTAGGCTAATGTAGTACAATAGTTACTTCATTTAGTTTATACATTGTTTTTATGCTGTGGCCTAATTTATATGTGAAAAGAAGGCATCAAGTGAATATTGTGAATAGATATATATGTTTGTTGGAATATGAAGTTAAAATACTGTATACTTAAGTAATTATAAAGATGGCGTAAGTTAAAATTATTATATAAAGTTTCATTATTTAATATATAGCTCATACTACGTATAATATGATAACAGATGACTTTTTAAAACAGCTACCTAAATTTTATACAATTTAAGGATAAGTAAACTAGTAATTTATATGTAATAAAATGTATTTAAAAATATTCTTTATTTTCAGCTCAACGATTTTCCTGCGAAGCAAGGTAGGCAGTGAAATCGAATCGAAAAAACTTTTCATCATTTCTCAAAGTAGGAATACAACCATCAATCGTCGTGTATTTAGACGATATCACACTGCACTACAGGAGCCTTGAAAAGTTAACGTCACTTTAAAATAAAAACCGGGGCCAGTCGTGGCGCAGTGGCACATACTTGTGACTGTAAACGACTGGTTGTGGGTTCGATTCCCACTCGAGGAGTGGAAATATATAATATTTTCATTTTCTTCGCTCTACTATCGAAGCAATAGCGCGGCGTTAAGTTCCGCTACTTAACACACAATGCCTCCAAAATTCTACGGAAAGTAGGGAATGGAGTGTCTTAACACTGGGTTCCCTCTGCCTACCCTGCTATGTGCGGGATACAGCGTGAAGCTAAAAAAAATATGAACTTGAAGCCAAAATCTATATCTCAAATAGTGAAACTCTTGTACAACTGTGCGATTTAAATCCTGATAGGGAGATTTCCTCTATACACATATATGCATATATATTTTCCCAGTCAAGTTTTTAATTTATAAAAGCGGTTATTTCTGTTTCTCACTAAGATATACATTAATTATTAAATAAACAAATATGCTTTTATAAATTTTCATTAATTTTCATGTATCATTAAAAATTAATGAAATTACAATTGAAACAATTTACGAGCGAGACAAAGTACAACAACTGTGATGTAACAAGTAACAAACAAAGTAAAGAAAATAAATGACTTAGAAAATTACAAGCTTTGGTTTGAATATAACTGCAATAATTATTTATACTTAAAAAGTATAATAATTTAAAAAAAAATCGAAATATAACCGTCATTTAAAGAATTCGTTGAAGTCTTTTCTTAGGAAGAACAAAACCTTCAATAAGTTTACCTTATCAATCCACATAATTTAGAATAAAAGTATGGAAAATATATAAAATAGATTACTCACAGCAGCATGTTGAGTTGCATCATTGACATCGGTTTCGAAATTCCACTGCGCCGCCACGTTGTTGGTACACTCCTTAGACGCCTGATCGTCCGCGCGATGGAGGAAATCCCTCACTTGCTGCACATTAACATAGTTCAGTCTATCGTCAATACTATTGCCCTCCCTGTTAAACGTATAAGGATTGGTTCCGACGTAGTTCGGATCACTTCTGACAAAATTGGGATCATTTCTTCTGAAATTAGCATCGTTGGTCACATCTATTCTGTCGTCACGATTCCTATCATCGTAAGGGCGGAGAGTTGAGCTAGGACTCCGTATACCGCTGCCTCCGTTACCATAATCCAGACTTGGATACCCATTGTTGCTTATATCAGCGTTTATTCTGCTCGGTGGTGTAGAAGACACTGGGTACACACCTGGTGTTACCGAACTTTGAGGTCTTCCAGTACTATATTGAAAATTTCTATTGACATCAAATTGATTTTGATTATTCAAAGACGGTGTACTCGATAAGCCGAAACCATACTGATTACGTTGCGTAGAAATTTGTGGTAAAGGCGGCAAATCCAGCTGTGGATCCGCATGAGATAGGGTAACTAGTATAAGTGATGCCCATATTTGGGCATATCTTTTCAGATCAGTCATATTTGATCGGCCTTGTTTACAGTTAGCTATACTTCTATCTACCAGTTGTGCGTGGTGCTTGAATGCGCTCGCGTCGACAACTGTTCAGTTGTTCGTCAGGGGCCGTGTGAATCAGCTTTGTTCTTCGCGAAGTACTAAGTAAAGAAGACCTTGCAATGCGTCACAGGGTAAGATACACCTAAAAGGTTACATAAATGTTATATTCGCTTTGTGCTAATAGTTATTTTAGATGTTAATTAGTTTTTGCACGTATTTTCAGTTTTGGATTTTGTGGTCTAGAGATATTTTTTTTTATTTATTGAATGGTTATATTATGCTATTTAGCATAATATAACCATTCAATAGTATATTTATACTGAAATACATAAAATGTTCTGAATATAAATAGTAAAATTGTAAATACAAGGCTGTCGTGGCCCAAAGGCGAGCGTTTCACTTTAAAAACGTTAGTTGTGGGTTGAATTCTCACTCGGGGGATGATCATATATAAATTTTCATTTCTTCGCTCTGGTAACTAAAACAAAGCGCGGCGTTGAGTTCCGCCACTCAACATGTAAAATGTCTCAATTTCGGGTGGAAAGTGGATATCGGAGTGTCTTAACACTAGATTAAAAACGTGAAGCTGCAAGAAAAAAAATAATTAAAAGATGACGATACTGAATTCCAATTTGAAGCCACCGTAGCGCATAAGGACAGCGTTTTAATGTGAACGCAATTGGGATTATGAGTTCGAATCCCAGAGGAGTAAATTATTCAATTAATTTAATTTCTCTTGTCTTATCACTAGGGCAAGCTGAAATAGTGAAAACCGTAAAAATCCCTACTTAAAGTAATTTTTAGTTTGACTTAAAAATATATGGCTTTTTCAATAGTGTTTTAATTTATAATTAATGAGAAGCAATGGTATAGCCTTGATAAGAATTATATACAGTACGTAATTAAATACAAAATAAACTGAACAAAAGATGAGTAATGCTTTTGACGCTTGTAAGGCATTTACTATTTATTTATTTTTTATTCCCACGTCATATAAAACGTTAATTATTTAAAAAATATCAATCTATTTTTAATTTACCTTCAATACGTATAATGTTAAAGAAAAAAATCCCTTGAAAAAATTAACTTTTATTTGATGTAAAATCATTACAATAATTAAAAGGTCTATCAAAATAGGTATAGTCACATATTTGCTACTAGCGGCCCGCTCGCGGCTTTGTCGCTTGAATTATTTTGTTATATTGCAGCCCTCGGGAGCGCATTTTTAAAAAATAAAAGTAGCCTATGTTTAACTTTGGATGATCAACTATATTTATGCTACATTTCATTACAATTGTTCAAGCGGTTTAGATTTTTCATACAAACTTTCATCCCTTATTTCAACCATTTAGAGCTCGATTTTTGAAAAAATAAGTAGCCTATGTTAGACCCAGTCACTTTTACTACTTTCATTTAAATTTCATCCAAATCGGACCAGTAGATTAGCCGTGAAAGCGTGACAGACAAACACACAGACTTTCGCATTTATAATATAAGTATGGATGGTAACGATGGTGGAGAACGGAGTGTCTTCACTTTAGAGCTTTTACGTACACTGCTGTATTCCAGAAACGCGTAAAAATAAAAAAATAATTAATATAACCTGAATTAGTTCAACGATTATTGATTTAAAATATTTATTTTTTATTTTTATTATTTTAGCTTTACGCTATATCCCGCACACAGCAGGGTAGGCAGAGGGAACCTAGTATTAAGACACTCTGATTTCCACTTTCCGCCGAATTCGGAGACATTAAGTGGCGGAACTTAACGCCGCGCTTTGCCTCGACACCACGACACCGAAGAAAATGGAAATAATAAATATTACCACTCCTCGAGTGGGAATCGAACCTATTTACAGTCACACTGTGTGCCACTGCGCCACGACTGGCCCCAGTTAAGGTGATTTAAAACACTTGTCACTAAATACTGAATCTTAAATTTACAACGAATAATTCTCGCGCGATCTTATCACAGTGGCACAAAGTTGCGAGTTTTATTCCCATTTAGGGAAATGATCATAATTTAAATATTTTAAATTATCTCTATTCCATGTTGAGCTTCGCGACTCCATCGACGTGAAAGTGGAAAACGGAGTGTATTAACACTAAGTTCTCTCTGACTACACTGCCATACGAGAAAAAGCTTCAAATGTGAAAATATTAAGTTTCAATATTGTTTTTGAATATTGTAAAAATGGATTTTTGAAACATTTCCCAGCTTTAAGGAAAGCGTAATGATTATGCAAAGAACGCAACAGGCGTGGTTTTCGTCATTACATCGTTTAACAATTAGTGTCAACTTTTATGACTTCTATATGTCATGAATAAGGTCAGATATCGTAACTGTAAAGATTTTTCTTTTCGACCTTAACAAGAGACCTACTTTCAATGCTTAGAAATAGAAAAACGACGAAGATATCAATAGTATTTAAATTTTTTTTTTTTCACTTTACGCTGTATTCCGCACACAGCAGGGTAGGCAGAGGGAACTTAGTATTAAGATATTCCGTTCCCCATTTTCCGCCGAATTCGGAGGCATTGCATTTTAAGTGGCGGAACTTAACGCCGCGCTTCGCCTCGACACCAGAGAGAAGAAAATGGAAATATTAAATATTTCCACTCCTCGAGTGGGAATCGAACACACAACCACTCGTTTACACGTTTGTGCCACTGCGCCACGACTGGCCCCAGTATTTATTTTTTTCTATAAAGTTATAGATTAAAAATGTACTTCGAAAAAATATTAATTTTGTATAAACATGACTTTGAAAAAGGCAGAAGTACTGATTAAAGTCTCAATGTAAATCTTTTGTTTACTTTCCGGAAATCAGTGCAAATTGGATAATTGATAAAAAGAAAGGAAAATAAGAAATAACGTTTATTCTCCTTAATACCTAATCATTTAGTTATAAACGCACACAATATGGAGCCAATATATCTAATTCCTATCATTGTAACGTATCTATTATAGAATACAACTTGTTAGAGTAAATATCAAAAAATATATTTGCTTGCCATTAAACCCTAGGCAGAACTTAAAGGTATAGTTGATTTTGAAGAATACTCTATAAAAGTTGTCCAACGTGATTGTCATTTTACGTTGACATATTTCATAGCTCCACGCTGTATCCTGCACACAGCAGGGTGGGCAGAGGGAACCTAGTGTTAAGACACTCCGTTGCCCACTTTCGCGCGAATTACAAGACATTGCGTGTCTGCCTCGACACTAGTGCGCAGAAAATGGAAATAATAAACATTTCCATTCCTCGAGTGGGAATCGAATCCACAATCAGTTGCTTACAGTCACACGTTTATGCCACTACGCCACAACTGGCCACTCGCTGGCTCCCTCGTTAACATACTATAAAAATTTCATATAAATACATCCAAACAAAGTAGCAGGTAGCCACTAGTATAACTCTGAAGCTATAATATAATAGTAGTCAGCAACAATACAAAGTTTCATAAGATTTTTTAACGTAACTTAAAAGATTTTAGTCCACTACTTCCTTTACACTTCACGCCCTATTTCGTCACGTTATCGCCTCACTTTCGCTTTGTTATCGCCTTTCTTTGGCCAAGCCCCTTCTATGACGCGGTGGTTTTACCGAAAATCATGTAAAATAATGCACTTTTAACATTTTAAAGTATTATTTATACACTTAGGGTACAAAACTATTTTAGAAGACGTATAAAAAATTTAAGGCTTCGATCCCACGCCGTCTAATTACGTGAAAAGGAAAAAGAAAATCACTCGACAAGGCCTAAAGGGCCTTCCCCCGTGACCCATCCATGTTTGTGGGTGGCGAAGACTGCAACGACCAGAGGGCGCAGCCCTGAAGCCGTTTCCCATAATCATGATACGCTTCAAGCTGACTGCAATGGAAATATAAGTACAGATTGATTTTTTTCTTAAGAATAGGGTGGGATTAAAAAAGGTACACATTTTTTTTTATTTTGCACCCCAAGTTGTCTTTTGCCTTTAAATTTTTATGCCTAAGGTTACCTGTAAGAGACACTAATAGTGATAAGGTCGCCTTTGTATACTACAATTATGTACGTTTCTGTTCTTTATTTCGTTTCCTTTGTTGTGTACAATAAAGAATTTTATCTATCTATCTATTTTTTTTTTCGGTCTAGTACATATGTATGTACGAGAAACGGAATAACTTGACTCTATGTTCTCCCTGCCTACAACAAATACTAAAATATTTCTAAATATTTTAAATACATATTTCTAAAACATAAGTCAAATTATTTATTATATATTTTCTTCAATGCATCAGCAATGCTTCGAGATCGCGCGTAACTTCGTCATATGATAAACACATAATTTTCCCATTGTACCAGTTTATCGTGGGAACGCCGAGTTAATTACAAGGTGTATGTCTATTATGTAACAAAAATTACGTATTAAATACAGGGCTTTGAAAATAAAAACTAAATAAGTAAATGATGCCATCGAGTGGCAGTGGGATAGAATCTGATTGTAGATGTGATCGGTCGTGGGTTCGATTCCCACTCAGTGGAGTGATTAAAATAAATTTACTTTTATTTCTCCGTTGAATAATAAAAATTAAGATCTACCACTCAATACATTTTTTTTTAGCTTCACGCTGTATCCCGCACACAGCAGGGTAGGCAGAGGGAACCTAGTATTAAGATACTCCGTTCCCCACTTTCCGCCGAATTCGGAGGCATTGCGTGTTAAGTAGCGGAACTTAACGCTGCGCTTTACCTAGACACCAGAGCGAAAAAAATGGAAATATTAAATATTTCCACTCCTCGAGTGGGAATTGAACCCACAATTAGTCGTTTACAGTCACACGCTTGTGCCACTGAGCCACGACTGGCCACAATGATAAGAATTTAGGCAGAGAGTGTAGAGCGGTGGATCACTAGGTTCTTTCTGACTATCCTTCCAAGTGGGGAAAATCGTGAAGTGGATTTTTCTCTATAAGTAAGTTTTAATGTAGTAATGTATTCTATTTTTTATAAAGAGTTTAGAAATTACATTGTCATTTATTATATGAAAGTACGGACTAACGATGCAACACCAGTAGGTGCAAATACAGTACCTTGCTTAGCAGAATAGGCAAAATGAATATATTTTTTTTATAGCTTCACGCTGTATCCCGCATACAGCAGTGTAGGTAAAGGTAACCTAGGGTTAAAATTCGCCGTTTCCCATTTTACACCGAACTCTGGAGGCTTTGTGTATTAAGAATGGATAAACTTAACTCCGCGTTTTGCCTCGAATGAACGAATATTACTTTAAAAAAATAATGTTAGTACGTTACGTTTTTTTCAATTTATGTCAAAAAGTCAGGTTTTCCAAATTTTATTTTCGAATACACTTAGTTTATGTCCCGAAAATAGATTCATTTAAGATATTCTAAAAACGCGAAAATTAAAGATATCTAGTACGATTGCCATCATTTACCTGTATGGAAATAAAAACAAAATTATCGCTTAATATAGTGTAAATATGTATGTATTAATACGAGTATATCTAGTTTAATAATATAATATACTAGATTAAATATATAATGGAATATATATAATAAAACATTTAATCTATACATAGTTTAACAAACTATTATAAAGGAACTTCATGCTTTTGCTCGCATAGCAGGTTAGTCAGAGCGGAAGTAATGTCAAGAGACAGCGTCCTCCACTTTCTGCCCAAAATCGAGACATTGCGTGTTAAATGATGGAACTCAACGCCGCGCTTTGTCTCAGATACCAGAGCGAAGTAATGAAAATTTAAATATATCATTCCCCGAGTGGAAATTGAACCCATGACCATCACTTTACAGCTAGTCGCTGCCCCAATGCTCCATCACGGTCTCTATGAACTAGCCACTACAGTGTAAGTATAAATCATAGTGTAACTTAAAATTGTGGCCAGTCGTGGCCCAGTGGCACAAGAGTGTGACTGTAAACGACTGGTTGTGGGTTCGATTCCCACTCGAGGAGTGGAAATTATATTTCCATTTTCTTCGCTCTGGTGTCGAGGTAAAGCGCGGCGTTAAGTTCCGCCACTTAACACGCAAGCCTCCGAATTCGGCGGAAAGTGGGGAACGGAGTGTCTTAACACTAGGTTTCCTCTGCCTACCCTGCTGTGTGCGGGATATAGCGTGAAGCTATAAAAAAAAATGTGTAACTTGAAACTGTGACTTAATCAGAATAAAACAGATCAACTTGTCCTTAAATAACTTAGTGCTAAAGTTATCTAAATAACAATCTTTTAAGTATACAAATGCATATAATAAATATAAATAATGGTACATTTGGTGACGTCGCACAGAGATTAGTATTAACAGAGCATTCGGCCTTGAGTCGTTACCTATGAGAGTAATGCGCATAATGCATAGATATCATATCATTATACAATATGTGAATTATTGTAGCTTGCCTAGTTCAGTATACCTTTTTCGTCTTCGAGTATAGTAAGGTAGGAAGAGAGGACCTAGTGTTAAGATTTTCCGTTTTCAGATTCAGATTTTCCACTTTCTGCCCAATTTCAAGACCAAACTTGTTGATTAGTAGTGCAGGGAAACGAAAATAATTTAAAAATATAAAGATTTCCAATTGAAGGAATGGAACCCACTACCAAAAGCGTTTACAGTCTGACCGTTTTTCTACTGTAGGACGATGGGAAAGCGCCTGACTTCGCGATATCAGTAGTAGTTTATTATGTTAGCTACTTAAACTACTTACTACAGTCACTCAGTTCGTGAATTTCAACGAGGTCCAGCATTTATAACAATACGCTACTATTTTTTAACTTTATATGTTTATTTGTCTATATTATATAAATGAATGTGCAGCATAACTTCCGCCACTTAACACGGAATTTCTCTAGAATTCGGAGGAAATTTGGGAATGGAGTATCTGAACACTAGTTCCCCCCTGCCTACCAGTGTGCGGGAACACAATGTTTCCCGCAAAAAAATCTATATTCATTTATTTTGTTTTATTCAAATATCGTATAAATTAATACATAGCGAGAATCAAATTTGCACTTTTCCGAAATTTTCCAAAAGCTCTGCTGCTAAGCCATGTGTTGTACATCCGCCTACGTTAAAATTCTCATATTCTCAAGTTTTTGTTAAATATATATTCGTATTTCAATTCAAATCAGCTTCAAAGAATGAATCATAATAATCATTTTGGCTTAGACAATTAATTATATTTTTTAAACTTATTTTCTCACGGATTTTCAATTATTTATAAAGAGTATTGAACTTCTTTAACGTTTGTTCTATTGTCCGGTTTCCCAGAACTGAGATATACTACTAAAATACTTGTACGTATATAGCAAAGTATGAACTAAAATATTCAGGCATGAAGGAAAAAGCTTTTGGCTTCGTCCGAAAAATATGCCGACGCAAACTATGAAATTTGGTAAATTTAAACTTTATATAGAATGGTAATATTTTTTTATATTAATGCAAGGAAAGACATTAATTAAAATATATATAGAAATACATTAAATAACACATACTACTTTGTGTTTGACATACACATTAGTATAAAGTGACTTAGAACACTACACCTCGACTTGTCTAACTTGACTAAAATCTATACATAAGTATTTTTATATGTCAAATCAAACTTATAACAATTTACCTTTTAACATTATTTATACACTAGTGGCCCGCTCACGGCTTCACCGAGTTAATTGCACAGCGTTTCGTTATATTGCAACCATCGGTGGTGGATTTTTGAAAAGTGAAGTATCCTATGTTTAATGTTGAATTATCAACTATATTTATGCCAAAATTCATAACAATCGATCAAGAGCTGTAGATTTTTCTTATATACTTTCATCCCCTAATTCAAACCTTTAGAGGTTGATTTTTGAAAAAATAAATAGGCTATGTTAGGCCCAGTAATTTTACTACTTTCAATCAAAATTTCATCAAAATCAGACTAGTAGATTAGCCGTGAAAGCGTGACAGACAAATTGACAGACTTGCGCATTTACAATATAAGTATAGATTAACAGTAGGTAACATTAAAAACTTTTTATTTCATTTTAAATTTGAAGACTTACTGTATATATATCTAATTAAATTAGGAATACCCATATATTTGTTCTTTAAAATATGCATTCTTCTTAAACGTATCTGAATTCGGACGAAAAGTGGATAAAATAGGAAGTTAATTCTTTTTTTTCCACTTAAGGTAAGTAACTATGCAATTGGATAGTGAGAGGAACTGGTCTGCAATGGTCTCCTTCTGCGAATCAGTTATCGCACTGAAGGAGACCGCGGAGCGGGCGCGTGAGTCCAGCGCTAATGCAAACTCGCTCCGCCGTCGGAGGCCAGGGAGTAGGAGAAGGCGGTATGCGCATCTCGTACTCCCCATACCCTAGAGGAGCTACAGCGGGAGGGTTCTTGATCCTCCCGCAAGTCATCGAGGCTGCGGGTGCTCTGGAAGAAACCCCAGAGCACCCTGAAGGTGACGGTGGCCCGCAATAGGCGGGCTATTCACCGAGGCGTCGTAGCCGAATGCGCAAGCGATCCTGCGACGCCTCATGAGGGTGGAGAGGGTTTCCGCTGGGTTTTAGTGGGTAGTGTCGGACTTATCGATGAGTCCCACAGTATCATCCGTCCGTAAGGCAGTTTGCCTGCCTTACGCACGGATGGTCTGCGTAAACTGCATTTCCCAGCGATAAAAAAAAAAAAAAAAAATAAAAGTAACTATGCAAAAAAAAGCAACTGTTACGGAAACTGTTAAGCATTCCCTAAACAAACTCAAAGTCGCAACCTTTAAATTCTTAATATCAATATATCTTTTCACACAATATTTTGATATATTAAAATTATTTTCATAATAATAATGACTGTAAACTGAATTACAGCCGCACAAGTCCTAAATGACCGTCGTAAAACAATTTCAATGGGAGGAAGTCCCACAATCGCTGCCCTGACCCAGCATCGGCGAATTGTTTCGGATCATAATACAATTACGTGTTTATTATTTACTTTATTTTATTTGACCATGTAATAGTTTTTTTTTCACATATTCAGTAATAAATAGGTCAGAGATTTAACCTCTATATTCTATTTTGATAATGACAAAGCGTTGTTTCAGAAAAAAATATAAACATTCGTCAAAGACATATAAGAATTTCTACCACATTTTTACTTTTAAACATTTTTAAAGTGTTATTCCACACTTAGGAAAATTGAAAAAGACATTTAAAGAAAACGTATAAAAATTTGAACGCAGCGGGATTCGAACCCGCGCCTCCTGAATACCGTTCAGGCGCTCTCACCACTGAGCCATGCGTTCTACTAGCCGCTGCGTTGAAATTCTTATACGGTTTATTACAACTTATTTATGTTGTTAGCATCTCTGTAGAGAGATTTTTACAAATTTCTGCTACCCAAAGATTATTCTACGAACAATCATTTGGCAAAAGAGAATGCTATTTATTAAATACTTTTAAACATTTTTAAAGTGTTATTCCACACTTAGGAAAATTGAAAAAGACAATTAAAGAAAACGTATAAAAATTTGAACGCAGCGGGATTCGAACCCGCGCCTCCTGAATACCGTTCAGGCGCTCTCACCACTGAGCCATGCGTTCTACTAGCCGCTGCGTTGAAATTCTTATACGCTTTATTACAACTTATTTATGTTGTTAGCATCTCTGTAGAGAGATTTTTACAAATTTCTGCTACCCAAAGATTATTCTACGAACAATCATTTGGCAAAAGAGAATGCTATTTATTAAATACTTTTAAACATTTTTAAAGTGTTATTCCACACTTAGGAAAATTGAAAAAGACATTTAAAGAAAACGTATAAAAATTTGAAGGCAGCGGGATTCGAACCCGAACGGTTGAACGGTATTCAGGAGGCGCGGGTTCGAATCCCGCTGCGTTCAAATTTTTATACGTTTTCTTTAAATGTCTTTTTCTACCACATTTTTTTTTATACTACATGTCATGAGATATAAAAAAATATTTTGTTTGAAGTGTTTTGTTGATGTTTAAATTGTTTAGTTTTTCAATTTTCTAAGTGTGTAAAACACTTAGAACATTAAAAAACTTTCCACGAGGCGTGAGTTCAAATTCCGCTACTTTCGAATATACATTTTTAATATTATTATTTTATTAATTCATAGGTAATATTATTAATGGGGCCAGTCGTGGCGCAGGGGTACAAGCGTGTATCTCTAAAAACGACTGGTTGTAAATTCGATTCCCACTCCAGGAGTGGAAATATTTATTATTTCCATTTTCTTCGCTCTTTTATCGAGGTAAATCGCGGCGTTAAGATCCTCCACTTAACACGCAATGCCTTCGAATTCGGCGGAAAGTGGGGAGCGGAGGGTCTTAACACTAGGTTCCCTCTGCCTACCCTGCTGTGTGCGGGATACAGCGTGAAGCTAAAAAAATAAAAATAATAGAGGTTATGGCCCCCTCTAATATAATAATAGATTTTTTACTAAAAAAAATATTTGTGAATATTTTCATGAATAATAAAAGTGAACAACAATAAATAGTTTATTTACAACAATTTTAACAATCAATTGATATTATTGGCCGTTGTGCTTTTTCAATCTCTTCATGAACTCTGAGTTCTTCATGGCGCTCTTTTGCTCTTCTGTGCAATATTCTGTAAAACGATTTTTTATTAATAATTTTTATTTGTATAAAATGAATAGTTTTAAATATTAAAACGAGTTCTCTACAATAGCGATAATGCCTTCATTTCCCATAATTTGAATAAGAAATTGTAATATTAAGAACATATATTAAAATAAATATAATATTATGAAATATGTAAAATATTAATACTTTGTAATAGATATAAGTTACATTTAATAACTAAGAAAACTGGACTCTCTTATGGTATATTTAATAAACTTAGTTTTAAGCTCTGATATTGTTAATGAAATAATGAATTTATATATAAAAAGAAAAAGATTATTTTAAAAAAAGGTACAGACCTTATGTCCGTAGTGGTGTAAATTAAATTGTAACAAAAAAAAATATTAAAACGAGATAGTTCTGACTAAAGAGTTGCTATTTTAATGATTTTAATTGTTATTGACACTCTAAGGAAACGAAACACATTTTTCGAAAACGTATGAAAATATGCTCTGGTGTCGCAAAGCGCGGCGTTAAGTTCCGCCGCTTAATACGCAATTCCTCCGAATTCGGCGGAAAGTGGGGAACGGAGTGTCTTAACACTAGGTTCCCTCTGACTACCCTGCTGTGTGCCGGATACAGTGTGAAGCTAAAAAAAAAATTAAGCAGCGGGATTCAAAGTCACGCCGTTTGGAAACCGTCCAAATCCCCTGACTGTGAAAATTCATATAAACTTATTACAGCTTGCATAATGCATATTTGCTAATAGCAAAAATAAATTGTGGTAAACGAATAAGATTTTCTATAGGTTTCCTAAAAATATTACTTTATGGATTGTATTTTTATAAATATGTGAACAAATCAAAAAATAAACATTCACATGCTTGTGCAAAGAGAAAAAAAAGACATTTAAAAAAAAGACATATTTTATAAGATTTTCAATACTTACGAACAGTACTGGGTTCCCATCCAATGTATTCGCCAGTGCGTTCATTCTCTTTCTTCAACCAGTCGTGGAGAGGTGCGAAGTATTCTAGTACACCACTAGCGTCCATTCTGCGTTGTCCTGTTAGTGCCTCCATCGCATCCGGCCAGGGCTTTGATGAACCAAGTCTTAGCATTTCACTGTAAAAATACAAGAAAAACATAAGTTATTGGGGAATTTGTAGCGCAATGTGACTGAAGCTAAATCGGGGTCTCACCACTCAACACGCAATATTTATGTAGACTGGTACAGCTAGAAAAACACAATTTTATAGAAGAGAAATTTGAAGTTTCCAAAGGCTGCCATTTTAGTATTACTCAAAGAAAATTATTGAAATTTTGGGATACAGTTCAGCTTCACGCTTTTTCCAGCATAATAAGGTAGTCAGAGAGGACCTAGTGTCAAGACACTCCATCCTTTAATTTACGCCCGATATCGAGACATTGCGTGTTGAGTATCAAAACTCAACGCGCTTTGTCTTCGATACCAGAGCAAAGAAATGAAAATTTAAATATGATCTGAGTGATATTCCCTGAGTATTCTCGTAGTATGAATCGAATGCTTATGGGTAGCATCGCATGCGCCTCGATGGCTCAAAATACAAAATGTGAATATTGCAATATAATCAACTCTTAATCGTTTCTTTTAAATAATAACACATTACAATCTTAGGAAGTTATAAATCTTTCTACAGTGAAGTTATGTTATTGCCCTTCTACTAGTCTACGTAGGACCTAATTGAGAACTATACTACCAACAATTTATAAAGAAAAAGAAAAAAATCTCACCCAAAAGCATTACCAGCAGCAGCACTCTTATAAATGTCACAGTTAGATAGCAATTTGTTGTCGTCACCGGGCACGTACTCATCGGCGATCTCACACAATGAGCGTTGGAATTGGAACTGGATTATATATGAAATATAATACCTGGAATATAAAAATATATGAATTAAGTTAAGCTAGACTCACGGTTTCAAATGATGATTTAAATTACATTTTTTAAAGTTTATTAAAGGACTTGTCATAAAAGGAGAAAGATGTTCGTATTTATTTTGTTGTTTTTTTTCATTTTTACGTTTTTTCCTCGGAACAAGGACTACCTTACTAATTGTTTATTTTCTAACTATAGAAGAAGAAAATCTTGTGTCAAGACCCTTTGTACTCTATATTAAATTTCAATCAGACATTAAGTGTTAACTAAAACAACTTAACACTGCGTTTAAGAACCAGAGCGAAAATAAAAATAATTTAAATATTTTATAAAGTAAAAATCGAACTACAATCATCGCATTAACAGTCAGGCGCTAAACCACTGCGCCACGATAGCCTCCGTTCCTATTTTTTCATATACTTAGAAATAAAAAAAATACACCATACCTCATATATTCAACATCAGCAGATATATGGTACTTGGCAGCAGGATCAAAGTCCTCCTCACTCCTCGGCGCAGGGGGTTCCACACCCTGGAACTCCTCTCGAAGTTTCCAGAAATGACAATTATAATTCTTTTCAGAGGTAATGCCGCGGAACACGCTATATCTGTACAGGTCTAGCAGGTAGGCGAAGGGTAGGAACACTATTTTGTCTAAAATCTGCAATAATAATTAAACTAATTAAAAAAAAAGTTAAAAAAAAATTAAAATAGCAGTCGTGGGACTGCCGATAGAAGTGAAAACGGAACTATTAAGTTGAGTGTAATTAAAACTATATGCAAAAATTATATGATTTTTTTTATGTTATTTATTAGTTACATATGATGGGTTAAACAAATCATGAACAAAATATAAATACAAAGTGGTTGAAAAAATAATTAATATACAATTATCTTAATTATACATAGTATTTATATTTACACGAATTTCAATTTCAATACTATTATCATTAGCATGTCGGTGACGCGAACCGAGGATTTTACCCTCTACCAAAACGCTCAATGCGCCTAAAGAAGTTTTCACTTCAAAAATAATGACAATTTATTAAAGTTACTGGAAATTTATCAAAGTAATAAACTAGTATTTTTATGATATTATAAATAATTCAATACCTATAGTTGTGATAGTACCTATATATTTTTTTCTTTTTACTAATTATTAATCGTTATTAATTGATTTGTCATTGAATTGTGTGAATAGTATTGTTATAGTATAATTTTTATTCCATGAATCTGTTAAATTTTATCAAAAATAACGTAGTGTCACATCTCTCCGTTTTTCACTCTTTAACAAAAATATTAGATGCTGACAAATAAAACAGTATTTTTTACTATTCTATATATAGTTTACTCACCATTTTATATAATTGGTTGATATTTGATTCTAAATCATCAGGACCGTCTTCCAGCAAGCCCAAGACACGCAAATGCTTAGGAGTCGCAACTGATAAAGCTACTACGTCACCGACAGCTTCATGGAATCCTGGAAAATAATAAATCGTTATAAAATAAATAACTTTTTTCAACATTTATCTACCATATATTCATGAAATTTTGCCAACTATAAATATATTTATTTTAGCCCGCACACAGCAGGGAAGGCAGAGGGAACCTAGTGTTAAGACACTCCGTTTCCCAGTTTCCGCTGAATTCGAAGGCATTGTGTGTTAGTTGGTGGAACTTAACGACACCAGAGCGAAGAAAATGGAAATACGTATTAAATATTTCCACTTCTCGAGTGGGAATCGAACCCACAACCAGCCGTTTACAGTCACACGCTTGTGCCACTGCGCTACGACTGGCCCCTATAAGTATTATGTATTATTTAGTTCTAAACTTTGAAGGTACATATTGTAACTCAATTTCGAAGTACTGTATTATGAATTAAGTGCAATTTTAGTCTCTATGTATATTTTCAAAAACTACAAAAAAAATACCAATAGAAAATGTATTGGGATTTACCTACATTTAAAATCGTTATATGAAATAATTATGCTTGTGATTCATAGTAAATCTATCAAAAAATGCTTTGAAATCTTTTTATTAACTTACCTGGGTTAGCACCTCCTCTATATATAACTGGCAAGTCTTTGTACTGCAAGTAGTACTGAATGTGGCCCATTTCGTGATGTGTGGTTTTGAAGAATGCATTCGTAGTTGTCGTACATTGCTTAATTCTGAAAGTTTATTTATATCAGTTTTTATATATAATAGTTTCAATTCCAGAGGCACTAACAATTAAATTTATATACCTTATGCATATACTTAACAAGGAGGCACTGATTTAAATTCAGTTACGTATGTATTTATTTCGCCTTAACATTTTAATAAACATGATTTGGATTATTTATGATATGTATATAATAGCAGCTATTCCTTAGCACGGTGCCAGTCGTGGTGCAGTGGCACGAACGTGTGACTGTAAGCGACTGGTTGTGGGTTCGATTCCTACTCGAGGAGTGGAAATATTTAATATTTCCATTTCCTTCGCTATGGTATCATAATATATATGAAACAATAAATTTCTATAATTTTTGTTGTTCATGCTCTGATACCAGAGCATAAACAGCAAAAATTATAGCAAATTATTCATTTAACTATAATTATTTTAACTTAATAAAATATTAGCTTAGCGCTTACTAAGCATATCAAATCTCTTCTGTATAGTGCTAAACTCAAGCTAGGTAAAAACTTTCAATTTATTTGGTTTAAAGACGGTAAAGTTTGTGCTAGAAAAAATCCTACAAGTAAAATTTATTATATTCGCTCGGAAGAAGACATAACATCCCTATTAAATCTACAAGATTCTAAAACTAAATAAATTTAATAAATTTATTAGCGTTAAAAATTAAATTTACTAATTTTAATCATAATATTTATGTAGGTAATCATGAATACTCAAAACGATGAAATACTAAATTGCATTACAATATCTGACTTTTTTAAAAAAATACCGTACAAAACTCAAATAGCAATATCATGTCTTCATTTTAATATCAGGTCCATGTGTAAAAACTTTGTTAAATTACAACAGGTCATTCACAAGTGTTTATATCCTCTCGAAGTAATTGTGTTAACTGAGGTTGGTGTGTCAGATAATAATATTGTTCAACTATATAACATTCCAGGCTATAACATGTACACAAAGCTGCGAAGCCACAAGCGCGGTGGTGGTATTATAATTTATATAAAAAATCATTTTAAATTCACTGTTACACCTTGCAGAACTGTAATGTTTGAAAACTTAATAGGTACCCTGAAATTAAATTCTTCTCAAGACGTAGTTTTGTGTGCAGTATATAGACCCCCTTCTACTAGTAAACAGATTTTTGTTAAGGAGCTTGGTGCGTGCATTTCTACATTTAATTCTAAACAAAACTGTATATTGATTGGTGACACTAATATCGATCTTAAAACATCTACATTGCATAGGGACGCGTATCTGGAAACACTCAGCGAGTGCGGACTGACATGTGGAACATCGGACTATACTAGAATTGAAAATAAACTTAATGTTATAACTAAGTCCTGTATTGATCACATATTTTCAAGATTTCCCACATTACGTCCGTACACGGCGGTGTTAGATACTGTACTGGCTGACCATCGAGGCATTATATTGACTTGCGTTAGCGATGCGACGCTTGCGCATATACAGGATGTTAATGCAAAATTTATTAATCGTAATATTATTCAAAAAGAACTAGCTAAAATTAATTGGAATAACACTAATTACATGACATTACCAGAAGACATTTATTTATTTATTTACAACGCTTTTCAAAATGCAATTAAATCGGCAACTTGTACCAAAAATGTTAATAAGAATAGGCTCAAGAAACAATACAAAGTGCCTTGGATTGACAAAAATATTGCCCGTTTATGTGAGAAACGTGATTTATTATTTAATAAATGGAAAAAATGTTTTGACCCAAAAATTAGACTACAATATAACCATACTCGGAATAAATTATACAAAATCATGATTAAGAAAAGAAATAAATATTACTATAATAAAATAAACCACAACATTAATAACGTTAAAAAAGTTTATGAAATACTTAACCAAATATTAGGACGTGTAACCTTGTCTATCGACGCATCGATATCCAAAGCTTTTGAAGCGCAGGGGCTTACCTCTAAAACGATTGCTAATAACTTTGCTTCCGAGTTCGGTAGAACAATCAAGGAAATAATTCCTAACTGTACTCTTAAATTTGATAATGAAAAATCGTGTTGTAAATCGTTAGATGCGAGTATACTGTTTAAAAAAGCTACTTGTGGCAAAATACGTAAAATAATTAATAGCCTCAATTCATGTAAGGCCCCAGGTCTCGATAGTATCGAAGTGTCTATTATGAAAGTTATAAATAAAGAGTTCTCGGTTGCGATATCTAATTTAATAAATCAAAGTGTAAAAACCGGCTCGTATCCTGATGAACTAAAAAAAGGCTGTGTTAGGCCAGTCTATAAAAAGGGCAAACATGACGATTATGGTAACTACCGTCCTATTACACTTCTTTCATCCGTTGATAAAGTTGTAGAAAAATATATTAGCGAACAAATACATAACTTTTACAATAAACATGACGTGATAACAAAAAATTAGTTTGGGTTTCAACCTGGTAAGGGTACAATAGATCTATTAGCTAAATTTACTGACGAATTCAATGAACACCTAAACAACAAAAAACACATTCTGGCACTTTTCATTGATTTTTCACGCGCATTTGACATATTGCAACACACACAGTTAGTTAAAAAACTCGATAACTGTGGAATACGTGGTCCATTACTTACGTGGTGTGAAAACTACCTAAGTAATCGCTCATATACAGTTAAAATCAATAACGCATTTAGTGAACCCGTGTTAGTGACTGAAGGCACAGCCCAAGGGTCAGTCCTGGGCCCCTTGCACTTCTTGTCATATGTTAACGACCTGAGTCGTAATATTAAACATTGTTCATGTTACCAGTTTGCTGATGACACATGTCTGTTAGCTGCTAGCAATGACCAAGATAAAGTTACGCAATTGCTGCAAAAGGATTTCAATAGCCTCATAATGTGGTGCCATGATGCAGGTCTAGTACTAAATGATAAAAAAAACAAAATTAGTAGTCATTAAATCACCATATATTAAACCATTACCCTTGCAAAGTATTGTCGCCCACAATCATGTGTGTTTGCATGCAGCTACAAATGGATCTTGCAGCTGCCCCGACATCGAAATAGTTGATAGACATACTTATCTCGGACTTATAATAGATAGCAGATTCAATTGGACTTATCAGATAGACCATATATGTAATAAACTCAGACAATTTTTAGCTATTATTAAAATTATAAAAAACAGAATTCCGTTCAAGGTCAAGCTTCTGTTATATTACTCTCTAGCCCACTCGTACATACAGTATGGACTTGAGTGTTATGGTCGAACATATAAAACACATCTAAATAAAATTTATAATTTACAAGTTAAAATATTAAAAAATATTGTCAATAATGATATTCTACGCAAATATTATAACAATGAAATAGAACTATTTAAATTTTGCAAAATTCTACCTGTACACATACAATTAATTTATAATTTATTAAAATTATACTTTTACACCGAGGAAATTAAAACAACTGTAAAACATCCTGTGTATACGCGACCTGTCACCCGTAACCAGTTGTACACGATACGAGCTAACAATACTTACGGCGAACGCACTGCAGCCTACCTTGTTCCAAGATTAATTAACAGACTACCCTTAGATTTGTGTAATAACATTACAAAAACAAATATCAAAACAAAGTTGAAATTGTATTGTTTAAATAATATTGATAATAAGTTTATAAAATGATCACATGTAACATACGAACATAAAATAACTGTAACATCGGCTCAAACCATTTTGGTTTTTAGATGTTCTACATCAAAATGTGTACCCATCTGTAATATGATAATAAATAAATAAATAAAAAAAAAAAAAATATATTTATTTACATTTTTTTTTAATTATTTATAACTTTTCAATACAAACCTAAAGTCTTCGCCGTCAAAGAAATCCCACGCTGATGCATGGCACACCATGTCTCTACCATCGTTAGGTTTCTCTATAATAGAGCGTTCCCAGAACAAGTCAGGCATACCACTCAAATTCAATGACTTGAAGAAGTCTTCAGCGGTCTTGAACATTTTCAGTGGGGTATAGTTCTAAAAAATAATAATTTAATCTAGATTTAATTTAAAACCTTCATGATTTAAGTTCATTTACAGATAAACGGTCGAAAATCCCTTAAATAGTATTTTCCTTTTTTTTCAAAATGTTTCGAAATATTGGTAAAAATGTAAAAAAGTAAAGCAAATTGATATGGTCATTGAAATTTAATATTATTCTTAGTCTTACTATTTCAATAATACTTTAAAATGTTTTAACATATAAATGAATGCTATACAATATGTATGTAAGCTACTTAGATGCTACCAACAAAAATAAGTTATAATAAGCATAAGAATTTCGACGCAGCCGGTAGTAGAACAGGGAACTTAGGGGTCAGAGCGCTGGGGCTGTTTTCCAGAGGCGCGGCTTCAAATCCCACTGCGTTCAAATTTAATGCGTTTAAATGCGTTTTCTAAAAGTGCATGAGGTTATAATATTTAATATATTATATGAATATTAATATAAATAGCTACTCACCTGTGCTATGAGTGCTGCCGTTACATCAACTTCAGGTTTTTCAGGATACGGACGAGTGAATTTTTCCACACTATTCCATGTTTGTGCCCAAATGTTACCTTGAATTCATTAAAAAAATGAAAAATAATATTACTAAAATATTTCAATGTATGATGATATGTGGTGTCGAGGTAAAGCGCGGAGTTAAGTTCCGCCACTTAACACGCAAGCCTCCGAATTCGGCGGAAAGTGGGGAACGGAGTGTCTTAACACTAGGTTCCCTCTGCCTACCCTGGTGTGTGCGGGATATAGCGTGAAGCTATTTAATTTTTTTTTTAATCTCTATTCAAAAAGTTTTTTTTTATATTTCTTACCAAGCAAATGAGCTGGGATAGGTCCTCTGGCTGACACTACATCTTCCCCATACTTGAGTCTTAAGTGACGTCTGACGTATGCGTGGATTTGTTGGTATAAGGGCTTGACTTGTTCCCATAATGCCGCAAACTGTTCCTCACTGTCATCTTCTTCGTATTCACTGATCCACCATTCAGCTACGTTGTCGTAACCTGAGTAAAAAAGATATAATTATTTCAAACATATAACTATAAGTAATATAATTATTATGGTACAGTTAGCACATGAGTGTCTAAGCATCTTATTGAAGGATATAAATTCAATGAAAAAGAAAGAACCATTTTCTAGTTCCGGTTTTGACCACAATCTGATTAAAACAAAAATTGAAATAAATGAGTGCCCTATCATTAATTAAAAAAATATGCTTTTTCCCATTCCCGGACTAATTTTAGGAAATTCTCTTTAACCCAATATATATCATATTAATAAAAACTCTCCAAAGCAACTATATTCAAAAAAAAAATATTACTATATAAAATATAGAAATAATAAACAATACTTGCCATTTAACTTAGCAGCTTCATTATTCATATTGACGTACTCGGTGAAGTTACGTCTCGACGGGGCTCCGGCCGCCTTGTGCCACTCTAGCCAAGTGTACTTGAGCTCTTCAGGATCATCGCTTGTTGCGAATACGTTGGTTACATCTGAAATTTTTCATTTAATTATTATAAGATATTTATTTAATAATTTAAATGAGAAATGTCAGATTCTTTCTATTGTTATCTGATAAACCACCATTATATGCTTTCATTAACCTCCGTTAGTGGCCACTAGAGTTCGTGGCCAGTCGTGGCCCAGTGGCACAACCATTTCCATTTTCTTCGCTCTGGTGTCGAGGTAAAGCGCGACGTTAAGTTCCGCCACTTAACACGCAAGCCTCCGAATTTGGCGGAAAGTGGGGAACGGAGTGTCTTAACACTAGGTTCCCTCTGCCTACCCTGCTGTGTGCGGGATACAGCGTGAAGCTAAAAAAAAAAAAAAAAAAAAAACAAAAAAAACTAACGGAGTACTCTGAAAGGGTGAAACGTTAAACGCTACGATCCCCGCAGAATTCAAAAAAAATAAATATAAGACTTACATATTTTCCTCTAGTAATGTATTTTTAAGTGAGAACACTACTCTCCCAAAGTAGTTAACCAGTCAGATCAGACAAATATAACGATTGTTGGTGCCGTGCTATCTAAGAAGTTATATTTCTAAATATGTCGACACTAACTCTAGTGTCAAATGTATACTCACACATTTTGATATAAAACTAAATTAAAAAACAATTTTAATCGCGTATATTTTTGGTATTCAAAAATGTATTTTTAGAAACCCTGATGATTAGAACACTGCGTGCGTTCGAACACTGCATGTAGTATTAAAAAATAGACTGAGGTGACATTCGTCTGTCAGTTGATACTTATTTTATCAGACTACCGCCAAATATATTTTGTTTCTTATATATAAATAGTTAAATTTCAAAATGTGCAATAATCAAGAAAACAATAGATCTTATCACTAGAGTACACGTTAGATTTTCTTAAAAGAATGCATAAAAACAAAAAAAATGCAGCTTACCAGGTTCCACATGCAAATCACACTTAGAACGATTATCATAATCACAAATGGTGGCTCTAGCGTACGTCCCCTTCATGTTATTGATAGCTTGTATCAGCCTCTGGTTCAAGTCCTCTGGTAAAGCGGATGTGCCTAATCGGGAGTACTTCTGGAACATTCTCCTAAGATCTGGGTCTTCGAACTCGTGCCAGAGATACGTCATTGTCTCCTTCCAATATTCTTTTTCTTCCTCAGCTACTTCTAGAGCAACTTGTAACTAGAATAAAGATAAATAATATTATTTAATAGTTAATTAACAAAGGTGCAATGATAATATTAATTGGTCTTGTTAAAGGCTGTTTGTGATATGTAACGATTATTATTTAGATTTTTTTACAATATCTATATATTGTAAATATATCTCAGGTCTATAACTGAGATATACGAAACTTTTATTGGGACCAATGTTGATGTTAGCAGGAGAAACATATTTAGTGTAAAATAATAAGAAACTCAAAATAAGAACTTTTGCACAATAACTGTAAGATTGAGTCTTTACAAACATTGTAATTATCAAAATTATAAGTGCAATAAATTTACAAATATTACAGTTACATACAACACTAAAAAGCATTTTTTTTTAAATACAGTACTGAATTAAAACCCAAAACTTAGACCTAGATTTGTTATTTTAGACCCTTCCTTACACCACAACAGTAAAATAAACCCAAAAAAATACCTGTTTCTCCTCATTATACACCGTAATATTAGACTCATAGTCCCAAGACGCCAGAATACGTCTATTCTTTGCTTTGCTCGTCAGTTCATCCAACGTTCGCATGTAATCTCTCCCAGCTGCCTCCTCCGCCTGGCGTTCAGCTGCACGCCCTTGAGCAGCCACTATGAAGACTGAGGCTATAGCCCCTACTAGGGCCAACTCTACGATGATCTTTAACATCATCTGTAATATAATTGATTAATAATTAACGTCTAATTACAATTTATGTATGGTATGTAGTTGCCAACATACAATGTCTCAATTTCAGAAGGGATTTGACACAAGTTGCTGCTATATGGGAATAAGTGTGAAGTTGTTTTTTTTTTAAATGTGCTTTTTATATATGTAAATGGAAGAAAACTGCAGAATAGAGTGTCTTGATACAAAATTATTTCCTTTGTACATTTTTATTATGCAGAACGAACAGTATAAAATAAATAATATTATTTTTCTAATAATTTCTTCAATAGTAGCGATAAGGTATGTACGAGTATATTAAATTAAACTGTTACTAACAAATACTTATTGCTTATTATTTGTATAGTAAAATACATTTTTTTTAACTTGACGATGTTTCGACCACTATATAGTATTTTGTTTTTTTTTAATTATTTTAGAATATATTCGATCACTTTACAGTAAGATATTTTACAGTCTTCCTAAAATAGCCCGTGATTACTAGTAACTCTTAACCACGCTAAATCAAATCAAAATACGCCACTTAATCCATATTAGTGGCCAGTCGTGGCCCAGTGGCACAAATGTGTGACTGTAAACGACTGGTTGTGGGTTCGACTCCCACTCGAGGAGTGGAAATATTTAATATTTCCATTTTTTTCGCTCTGGTGCCGAGTTAAAGCGCGGCGTTAAGTTCCACCACTTAACACGTATTGCCTCCGAATTCGGCGGAAAGTGGGGAACAGAGTGTCTTAACACTAGGTTCCCTCTACCTACCCTGCTGTGTGCGGGGTACAGCGTGAAGCTAAAATACAGTAAAATACACTTAAAATTTTATTTACATATTTAGAATATGTAAAATCGACCATTTTGTGTCGTTCATGAAATCAAATCATATCAGTGGTTAAAGATAAGCTTTTATTGCACATTTCCTAAATTTCTAAAAAATGGAACCAATAAAAATGAAGACTCATGGTGCAGGAACACAAAAGTGTATAAACGCGACTGATTGTGGTTTCGACTTCATTCAGGGAATTGAAATATTTAATATTCCATTTTCTTAACTATGGTGTCGAGACAAAGCGTGACGTTGAATTCTGCCAGTGAATAAGTAATGCCTTCAAATTTTGGCGGAAAGTGGAGGACCGAGTGTCTTAACATTACCTGCTGCTCCCTCTGCTTACTTTGCTGTCCTTTTTTTAAAAAAAATCCCTGACTGACGAACACGGTTTTCACGCTGCAGCGTGAAGCTCAAAATAAAATTGCACCGACATTATTATTATCAGTATCTTTAGCTTCACGCTGTATCCCGCACATAGCAGGGTAGGCAGAGGGAACCTAGTGTTAAGACACTCATCATCATTAGGTGCTCTCTATATATGTATATACCGCTTTAATCTCGATCCCATTAAGACGGAAAAATTTAAAAAAAATACTCAAAACTTTTAAAGACATTGATATACATACATATCAAATTTTTCTTTATATATGTATGTACCGTCAAATAACAACATAAATAAATAATATTGAAAAACAAGTCACGTTTTTCTATTTTTTTTTACCTATTAACGAACACAATGCACTGTACTCAGCTATACTGGATTAGATAATATGGATCCGTGACCATAAATAGTCGGTTAACAAATAAAAACTGCGGTCAACAGTGTCAAGGTGCTTGGGTAAAAAGACTGCAAGGATGGTTACAGGTCAATTAGTTACAGTTATTTTAGTTTAGAAGTAGTAATATAGTTTATACTGACTCCGTTTCACATTTTAAAGAGTTACTTAGAGAATTGCAAAAAACATTTTTAGAAAACGTATAAAAATTTGATATGAGGCCAGTCGTGGCGGAGGAATACATAAGTGTGATTGTAAATGCAACTGGTTGTGGGTTCAATTCCCACTCGAGGAATGGAAGTATTTAATATTTACATTTTCTTTGCTCTGGTGTCGACTCAAAGCGCGACATTAATTACAGCCACTTAACATTCAATGCCTCCAGAATGTTGGCGGAAAGTGGGAATTCCCTCTGCCTACCCAGCAGAATGTGGGCAGCAGAATGCAGTATAAAAGTTTGAACGCTGCAGCATTCGAACTTGCTTCTCTTGTAAACCGTCCACGAAGCGCAGATTCAAATTTTTACGCATTTTCTAATGATACTAAGTAAAAGAATAGTAAAGTCAGTCTCCCTTTTAAGTCACTACCTTTACAGGTTATCGTGGTGTAGTGACAGTGTCTGTATAAGTGATGGCCGTGGATTCGATCACCACTCGAGAAAATTATTATATTTAAATAACACAAGATGCAGCGTTGGATTCCGCCACTCAACATGAAATTAGTCATTTGTTGTTGATCTATTCGTCAATATTGTCATGAACAGGACTGATAGTGCTTCTTGCCATCTTTTGCTTGAAAAAGTATGTAGCGTCCAGATCCGATTAGTCCGGATTCAATAACAATGCAACATTACTGTATGCATGACCTTGTAACGACAGCCAGAATAGTACAAAAATATATATTTATGTTACTTTTACAGCTTTACTATTTTTTCTGCATTGCAACTCTGCAATAGCAAAATGAGCCTAGTGTCAAGACACTCCGTTCTCCATTTTACGCTTGAATTCGAGACACGGCGTATCGAGAGGCGGAAATGAATGCCGCGCTTTGTGTTGTCTCCAGGGCAGATAATAAATGAAAATAATTTAAATATCATCATTTCCCCAAGTGGGAGTCGAACCCACAACCGTCGTATAAAATCAGACTCTGTCATTCTGTGCGACGTGTACCCTTTTAGATTCCTTTTTGAAAAAAAAATCTATAAAACTTTTAAAAACAAAGAAAACAATATATAAATATATACACACATTTGTGTATTCATATGTATATTTATTTTGAAATATCATTGTAAATGACATATCTGATAAACATAATAAACTTTAGTTGAGTACTGTTTGAGGCTAACATAAAATCATTTTGATATCACTGATAAGAATTAAGTAACCTGTCAATAAAAAATGTTACGCTTTCGATTATTATTATTATTATGTACCTTGTGGCCAGTCGTGGCCCAGTGGCACAAGCGTGTGACTGTAAACGACTGGTTGTGGGTTCGATTCCCACTCGAGGAGTGGAATTAATATTTCCATTTTCTTCGCTCTGGTGTCGAGGTAAAGCGCGGCGTTAAGTTCCGCCACTTAAAACGCAAGCCTTCGAATTCGGCGGAAAGTGGGGGACGGAGTGTCTTAAGACTAGGTTACCTCTGCCTACCCTGCTGTGTGCGGTATACAGCGTGAAGTTATAAAAAAAAATGTACCTACGTATTTATATTGGAAACAGCATTTGACTGTAAACTTGGGTCATAGGTTATATTCTCACTCTGGCAATTACAATTTGTTTTTTACATTTAATTTATAACTAACATTTTTTTTTCCATTGAAGTGGAAAGAGTGAGGGAACCCAATTCGCAAGGTCTCAATTTCGAACGGAAAATGAAAACCGAAGTGTCTTTACACTGGATTCTATCTATCTTCCCTACTATGCTATTCTACAAATCAATATCTAATTATTAAGCAAGATATCAATAATACTCTGTAGTTTGAATTATTAGAAGATTTTAAAATTGCAATATATAGAAATTTGTTCTTCTGAATCTTAACAATAAAGCGATTATCGCTTCATAATGCATGCATGCATTATATAAAAATACTGTACCGAATGACGTATCATTATTCTGTCCTTACTAAAAATGCCTTTTCAAACTTAAATTTTAGGTTTTTTTCAAACTGCTATATTCGATAGTCAGGCAGAACCTAGTCAAAACACTCCGCTCTCCACTTCCCACTCGAATTCGAGAAAATTCGAAGCTCAAAGTCGCAACTAAACCGATTAGAAACAGCTATATTACGCTCATAACAAAAAATGAATTTTGAAAACTTATATTGCCACAAAAACCCAAAATTGACTTACAAATAAAATCTTTTTGGCAGTTTCCGAAAAATATCCACAAGGCATTTTCACTTCACTCGAATACTCTAAACTCTATGAAGATACTAAAATATTGAAAAATATATTTTAGTAAACTTATACTCGTACATATTATATTTTCTGCGTGTCGTTTGTTTGTATGCAAATGAATTAGTAGCCAAGTTAACTTGTCTTTCATGCTTGTAAAAATTTAGTCTTTTGTTCAGAAAAGATGCTAAGACCAATTCTTTCCATAGCCAATGTTAGATTTACATTTAAAAATACTTTTTTTTTGTGAAAAACGATCAAATTTAGGTTTTTCCACAAGATATGCCTTTAGGTTGGATACAATCAAAAAATAAAGAAGACATTGCAGATTGATATGCGAAGATTGATTGCAATTAATATATCAATAATATAAATTTAAAATTTAAAACTTTCCACGTTTTATTGAAGTTAATATATGTATATACTTAAAATAGTAATAAAAAATAAAAGCACAAACAGAAACTATTCATGACTTCGTCTTGTAAGTCAGAACGTTACACAAAATAGACAAAACGCCATAATATTTAGTAACAAAAATCTATAACAAGTAACTCACTCAAAAATATTTATAAGTATTTTAAAAACTAATTTTTAAAATCATTTGCCAAAAATGCCTTTCATAGTTTTGGAAAAGAGTTGACTCTCTTCATACTTTCGGTGTTTCCCATGCTTCCAAACTACTAGATTCAATCGAATGGAAAAACTTAATTGAAATCGTTCCATCAGTTTGAGAGCTATAATACCACAGACAGACACACACACAAAATGATAACACCCCTCCACTTACTACAGAGGTTCATATTTATGAACTACATCAAAATCGGGTCAGCCGAAACACACTAACATATAAAAAAACATTTTAAAGCAACCCATAAATACTTAGTTCTGTTCCAAAGCCTCACTAGTCAAGATTTCATAGTATTGATTTCGAATCTTGACTTTAAACTATTTAAACGCTTGCTATAATAAAATTTATTTTGAAATACCATTAACCGTCGACGGGTTTTCTTCTCAGTTGGAGGTTCTTGCTTCTCCATGTCTACTAAATAAGTTTTAATTGACACCTGCACATAATATCTATATGTACATTATTTAATTAACATTAACAGTAAAATTATTAGCAAAAAAAAATATTAAAAAAATCATAATACCTACTCGTACTCTTAACAGCGTGAATAACAGTCTAAAGACGTACTTATTTTTTGTACTGATAATATAACTAAATCTACTTAAGTTATGTTTTTCAGCAATATTTACGTTAACATAAGAAATAAAATTTTGCCAAATATTACACGCTCTTAGGAAGACTTATAAGAAAAAAGCTTTCTTAGTTTTATACACCCAATTGTATGAAATGTGAAAAAATATTATAATATATATAACAAAATTATATTCAGAGAAAATATAAAAAGTGTTCCATAGTGTAATAAATATTCTTTTTTAGCTTCACGCTGTAACCCGCACACAGCAGGTTAGGCAGAAGGGACCTAGTGTTAAGACACTTCGTTCCCCACTTTCCGCCGAATTCGGAGGCATTGCGTGACCTTAACTGTGATAGCAGAGCGAAGGAAATGAAAATATTAGATATTTCCACTCCTCGAATGGGAATCGAATCCACAACAACGACTGGCCCAATAACATAACAATACTAATATAATAATTACAAATAATTAAAAAAAAAATACAATAATTACAATAAACTCTATTTTGTCTCCGTAAAACACTACAGTAATAAAAGAATAACTTACCAAAGTTGTTCCCGTAACAAAGATAGCCACTCGACTATGAAGAGTATCTACGCGATAGTAGCTTTATATGACAATCAATGATATTCAATGATAAAGACGTCCGGCGATGTTTTTATCTGTCTTCAATTGATCTTTTAAGATGCGCTTTGCTAACTTTAGACGGTGTCTATTGTGAAAAAAATTATAGGGTGGTCAGAGAGAACCTAGTGTTAAGACACTCCGTACTTCACTTTTCGAACTAAATCGAGACATTGTGTGTTGAGGGGCGGAACTTAACGCTGCGCTTTGTTTCTGTTCGGCAGTGAGGAGTCAAAACCCTATGTTCTAATTTTCTCTTTTGAATGTTTAACAAAGCCATACTTGCATTAGGTAGAAGACCTAATAGAGATATGAAAATAATTTAAATATAATCATAATCTCGTCTGGGAATCGAACCCACAGCTTGTGTTACTAGCGACTGTTCACGGTTTTACGGCACGGTAAAAAAATATCCACGCCTTGAAAGTATATACACTAGTATATACACTAGATATTAAATAAATTAAGATTTCCTTAAACGTATGTAAGAAAAATTAACATCAACCTCTATATGTTAATTACGTAAGATGTGGGTAATTACGATAGGAATAAATTATAGAAAAAAAATCGGTAGAGGTTCTCCTCCCAGCTAGAATAAGAACTAGTTATAAGTTAAACAGTCTCGTTGTATAAAAATACTACTCTTACTCCCGTGGATGTCTAATTCATTTTAAAAAAAGGAATATATTGTTTCACTAGCGACTGTTTACGGCTTCCCATGGGTTCATTTTTGAAAAAAGTAACCTATGTTTGACCCTGGCTATTTCACTTTTTTCATTTTCCCATTTCTAAAACCATTATGCTCTGTATTCTAGAATACATTGAACTATGCGTAGCCAGATATATATTTTTGCAAAAACTAAATAAAAGTAATAAAAATTCTCAAAATTTTCTGATAAATTTTTTGATAACATAGAACAAGCTACATTTTACCGGTTAATAATAAAGTTTATGTTGTCAATTTTATCTAAATCTACGTGTAATACAATGATTGTCTTCTCGGGATGATGAAGCATGTATGGATTTTCAGCTTCAAATACATGTTTTCTGCAAATCATGTTCTTACAGCGTCATGATTTTTCCTACATGCTGGTAGTCAGGGAGCACGTACTATTGTTTTTACTCTATTTTATTACCCTACGGACATAAGGTCTGTACCTTTTTTAACATTATTCTTCCTTTATCATTTACAATATATATTGTTTTTACTCTACAGTACTTAAAACTAAGGCTTAAAGAGTAGTCTAGTATTAAGACAGTCTACTTTCCACTTTCTGCATATCAGGGTAGTTTCAGAGAATCTCCACTTTACGACTGGAATCGAGGTGTGTCCAGTGTGTGTTGAGATGTGGAACTTAACGCCGGTAGGTAGGCTTATTTTAGGTACTAGGGCGAAAATGTAAAAATAATTTATATTTAAGTGGGAATCTAATCCACGACTATTGCGTATACAGACAGCTGTCAAACACTGTCACAATGCGTAACAATGGCCTTAAAGTATAATGCAATCAATAATTAGAAGTCACAGTCAAATTGTATAAAAATATTTAAAATCATTTTCCCTCATTCGAAAATAAAGACTTTTTCAAATAAAAATTACTTCCTTTTTACTTTGTTTACAGCATTCTGTACACCTTAAAATGGTTCTAATTACAAAAGTTCTTTCTTTGTTTTTATTTTCACGCTGTATCCCGCACACAGCAGGGTAGGCAGAGAAAACCTAGTGTTAAGACACTCCATTCCCCACTTTCCGCCGACTTCGGAGGTTATAAACATCCATACTTATATTATAAATGCGAATGTCTGTGTGTTTGTCTGTCACGCTTTCATGGCTAATCTACCGGTCCGATTTGGATGAAATTTAGAATGAAAGTAGTAAAAGTGACTGGGTCTAACATAGGCTACTTATTTTTTCATTCAAAAATCAACTTCTAAAGAGTTGAAATAGGGGATGAAAGTTTATGTAAAAAATCTAAGCCGCTTGACCAATTGTGATGAATTTTGGCGTAAATATAGTTGATAATCTAAGCTTAAAGATAGACTACTTTATTTTTTAAAAATGCGCCCCCGAGGGTTGCAATATAAGGAAATAGTTCACGCGGCGAAGCCGCGAGCGGGCCGCTAGTCATTAATAAAACAGCAACTTCGCGCTTTTCAGAGAGTTAGGAGTATCATGACGCATTAGTTTGGTTTGATGGAACTCAACGCCACGCTTTCAACATAGCATTGCCCCAAAATAATTAAACTTTCAGTCATAGCTTAATTAGAGTTCATCATATATTTTTTTTACATCATTTTAATCGTTTAACGTTTGAAGCTAGTAGTGGCGCATGGGCACAAAGTGTGACTGCAAACTTGACTGATTGTGAGTTCGATTCCCATTCGAGGAATTGTATTTGATATATTTTATTTTTTTCGCTCTGGTGTCGAGGCAAAACGCGGCGTATATTTTCGCCACTTAACGCGCAGTACTTCCAGAATTCAAAGGAAACTGAGTCTTAGTATTAGGTTCCCTTTGCCTACTCTGCTAAGTGCAGGATATAGTGTGACGCTTCACGTGTATCTCTTTAACTATCGATGGAAGAAAATCTTGCCAGGCCATTTTCACTCACTTCTTACCGTCTAAATACTCAAATTCTAAATCCGCTCAATTTCTAGTAATGTTACAAACAAATCTGTTGGGAAGGAATTCCCCAGTAGTGCCACTGGTAAGACTACAACAATAATAACGACAGCGCTATTGGAAAGAAACGCAAAAATTCTACGCAAAAGTAAATTTTGTACAAAACAAGAAACGCCTATCATATAGAAAACAAAATATTATTCAAATAATAATTTGAATGATGACAATGGTACTGTAATAAATAATTTACTGAATTTTATACTGTTGAGATAATCGTAATAAACTTTATATATGTTTATTATTTTATCTACTATATTATAAAGATGTCTGCACAAGTAGCTGCTTGTTGTTTACTATTTACAAGGTTGAATACTTGCAAACGTATTTTAAATTATATTTTAAATTTAGATGAATATGCTTTCATATTCATCAAAACTTAAAATGCGTCTTTACGCAGTATTTTGTGTTCATTTTTAGGTTAACACTTTTTTCCACCTAGCAAGGTAGTCGGGGAGAACCTAGTGACAAGACACTTCGTTCTCTATTTTACACCCGACATATTGCTTGTTTAGCGGCGAATCTCAAGGCTGCTTTTCGTCTTATAAGAGCGAAGATAGAGAATAATTTAAACAATCATTTCACGGAATGGGGATTGAATTCGATACTAATCGCTTTACAGTAAGACATTGTACAACTGCGCCACGATGTAATAACTTCTTGGAAAAGTGTGAAGGTTCATTAAAACTGGGAAGCTGCTTTTCTAATAAGACTAGCTTTGTTAAGATAAAAGCATATACGATTTAATTTTTTTAAATACATATTCGACATACAGAGCACTATAAAAAGATTGGATTTAAAAGAACTCTAAGATATGGCTGGTACTGGTACTTGTACATTCCAACACATTTTTTTAACTTTTTAACAGTTTCATTATAAAAAAAACAATCTGGCAAACAACGCACAGGATCAAGTACCGCCAATTCTTATAAGACATACGAAGTTCAGAAACAACTTGTCTTGCGACTGGACAAATATCAATAGTTTCATCGTCTCTCGATGAAACTATTGATATTTGTCCTTCTTGTACTATTGATATTTGTCCTTCTCGTCCTTATTGTATAAGAATAATTAATTTATTTACTAAGTAAATTAAGTTTTTATAAATAAAATAAAAAACGCAACATACAAAACAACGTTTAATGAATACTGTTTACAATTAGCCTACTAAGTACTGTCACGAGCTCTGCGCCGCCGCCTCTTGCGCTGCTTTTTGTTCTGCACTACAATATTCTGAAATGTTTGAAAAATAATATATTAAGATCACATAATCTAGCAATATTTTAAAGATATATTAATTAATGATCTTATGTCCTGAGTTCGAACCTATTTATCTATTGTCTCTCTAATTAGGCAAGAAGTCAACTTAAGAGTAAACATTTTTTTAAAAATTAACCTTTCAAGTTAAAAATTAAATACAATTTGAACCCTGTAGGAGCGTCGTTCAACAAGGTTATGTTCGATTCCTGCCAGACCGTACTGACGTGTTTGAATATATACGCCTAGATGTGCATACATGCTTTTCCGAATAGAGATAAATTGTGAATCTAAAAAATGTTTAGAATTAGACACATAAATATAAACATGTCTCTCATTATAAATATTAGCGTTGAGTTTCGCAGCTCAACCAGCAATATTTTAATACTGGGCGAATAGTAGAGAACAAAGTATCTTGTCACTAGGTTCTCTCCGACTACCTAGCTACGTGGAAATAAGCGGAAAGCTAAAAAAATTAAATTGTATATACACATTATATTTATATGTAATGTGTATATGTCATGGTCAAATCGTAAAACTGACGACTTCATGAAATCGTTGACTATATCATGAAACGGTCGCAATTCATGAAATGACCAATTATCGTTTGGCCAAATCATGATGTCGTTTGACGAAATCAATGACCACCTAACGTTTAACGATGTGGTTAACTAAACGCGTGGCTTTTTCATGAATTCGTTGATATTGTTTGACCAAATCGTCAAATAAATACTTAAACAACCGATAGTCTGCCTTTTCCTAGTAGTCAAATAAATACTTAAACAACCGATAGAGGAGCTAGAAGCGCTTTTTGTATATCAGCTGTTCGCAACAAAGTCAACATTTTAGTTTTAAATATGTTTTTTTTTATTAAAAGCGGAAATAATTATTCGTTTATTTTAAGTTACAAGAATAATCTTAATAAAATATTCTTATTAATATAAAATCATTTTAAGTTTTTTCAAGTAAATGTACAATATAATAATAATAAATTTAAGAAATTATATAGCAGAACCTACTTTTTTATACTAAAGAATCTGTTAAATATAAAAAGTTTAACCTAACCTAACCTATCTTGATTGATTTTAAATATTTTTACACAAAATCAATCTAATTTCGTAACATATTTATTAGGTTAAGTTAGGTTAAACTTTTTTTAATAAATTGATTCTCTAGAGATTGAAAGTGTTTTTGTCTAAAAACATCGTAATTTTACGCACATATTCTAAATTTATATAAAATATATTATAAGGACACCTTATTTTACGATATGACCAAACGTCGATGATGAAATCGTTAAACGTTGACGAATCAACGATATCGTCAAATTCAGTTGGTCATTTCATGAACTGCAACCATTTCATGATATTGTCAACGATATCATGAAGTCGTCGATTCTACGATATGGCCACGACATATATATTATAAATATTTTTTTATATATATAATAATAAATACTTACGTATACTACTAGGTTCCCAGCCAACAAACTCGCCGGTCCTCTGGTTCTCCGCCGTCAGCCAGTCGTGCAACGGCCGGAAGTACTCGAGTAAACCGTCAGCGGACATCGCGCGCTGTCCTGTTAGCGCCTCCATCGCGTCCGCCCAGGGACGGGATGAGCCCATTTTGAGCATGTTTCTGTGGAATTTGAAGTTAAAATGTTATTTTTTAGAAAATTATATTAATATTTAAGGATGAAGTTTTAAAAAAAACATTTAAAAACTTTTTTGAACTTTAACAGGCGGACTCGAGTCCAGTTACATTTAAAATTTAATAAAATATAGTATATAGTACTTTATTTAATGTTAAAATATTTAAAAAAATAGGTAATTGTGAAAAATAGGTTTGAGAATGAAGAATCCAGTAGTCATATTACTCCGGACTAATATAGGATAGGCTAGACATTCAAATTATTACATGAAAAATGTCAATACCACAATTTTAATTATATAAAACTATAAAAACAATTATTTTTAAAGTTAAAAAAACTTTTTTTATATTTAATAAGACGAAGATAATAAGAGAAGAATATTATTTTAAGTATAAGCACTATTTATTGAAAATATAAGAATAGTGAAATTTAAATATTATCCAAAAAAATACTATGAATAATAAAATATATTTAGCATAAAAACATATAAAAGTAATAAACTCACCCAAGAGCATTACCAGCGATCGCACTCTGATATATATCACAGTCAACGAGTTTCTTCGACTGGTCGTTGGGCGCGTACTCGCCGGCTAACGCGCAAAGTGCACGATGGAATTGAAATTGTACTATGAACGACACGTAATATCTGTAAATTAATAATAATTTTAAATTAATTGATAGATATACATAAACATATACATCGAGGCACAGTGGGACAGAGTCTGACTCTGAACGCAATTGGTTGTGAATTCGATCCTCAAACCAATTTTAAAACGAAATATAAAGTCGTACCCTATACATACATATACAAAATTTTTGTGTGGTAAAATTATCAACTTTGCGCCTATCAGGATAGACAGAGAGAGCCTAGTGTCTCTACTCCTTTCTCCGCTTTCTCCTCGAAATCAAAACATTGCTTGTCAACTTTCGTACACCAATGTCGCGTTTTCTCTTTTTTTTCGGAAGGGAGAAATTAAAATAATTTAAATTCGTATATATAAGGCGATTAGTATATAGAACCATCGCGTAAACAATCAGATGCTGTTACATCTTATTTATATATTTCTAATCCTGCTAGTTAGTCAATCAAGTAATCGATACTGAAACACATGCCTTTTTTAAACAGTACACAGAAAAAGAAAAATGAAATAATTTATTTTGTTTTTCCTCCATTTTTATCGAAAAGAACCATGAGACTATTCAAGAGATTGCTTGTTGAACTTTATAGTTCCCGCGAGCTTCTCTCTGTTAAGATTACCAGGACTAAGAAATATTAATATTTCAAATACAATCATTCCCCATATAACAATCGAACCCACAATCATCACGCTCACATAAAACAGAGAAAAAAGTCACTACACCACGATAACCAACACGTAGTGACACGTCACTCACCTAGCATACTCAACGTCAGCAGCTACATGATACTTGGCGGCCGCATCGAAGTCCCTCTCGTCTCTGGGCGCGGGAGGCTCCACTCCTTGCAGGCGTTCTCTCAGACGCCAATACTCGCAGTTATAGTCGTCCGTTTGTATGGCGCCGCGGAACACGCCGTAGCGGAAGAGGTCTAGTGTGTAGGCGAATGGAAGGAACACTATTTTGTCTATGCCCTGTTGGAAGATATTTAAATATGTAGTTCAGTATGAAATATTTTAAAAATATTAGTCCTTCGAGCCAGATTTTGTATTTGTTAAATTTACGAAAGTTTTACTTTTTGTAATTTACATATTGTAAACTTTAAAAAAATCAGAACCTAATGTTAGGACACTCCGTTTTCCATTTTTCGCTTGAAATCAAGAAATTATATGTTGACTGCTATACTTGTAAGTTATCTATTTAGAGCATATTAATAAAAGTAATTCAAGTTTAACCGATGAATTGAGTGGAAATCTAATGAATGGCGTTTTGCACAAAACTAAACAAGTGTTTATTATTTAAGTACTTTAAAGTATTAATGTTAAAATGATGTTACTAAAACGAAAGCAGAAGAAACTGGGTAACAATTCTAGTGTAAAAACTAAGCCATATTTCCATTCCTAAATTAAAGTATCTAAAAACCACATAAACTAACCATTTTGTAAAGTTGATTAATTTCAGTCTGCTCATCTTCCGCATCCCCACTGATAAGACCAACTCGTCTCAAGTGCTTTGGCGAAGACACTGACAAAGCGATCGTATCGCCTACAGCTTCATGAAAACCTGAGGAAATTATAGAAAAATATATTATTTTCAACTATATTACAATAAATCAAAAAAAAAAAATTTATATTTGCGACTATAATCGAAACTACTGGACCGATTTGAATGAAACTTTTAAGCTAAGCAGGACTTAGATATTATAATTAATTTGAACCATGGAATACATAATGTAGATGTATTAACACAGTAGACTAGCTTTATTACTTTAAGATATAAAGAAATTACGCTCACGATTATTCTTCTTACTTAAACGAAACGTATAAGATTACTACTTGTACTTTTTGCATATAATTGTTATAAACACAAATTTCAGTGAAGATATTTTTGTTTTTTTTTTCAAATAATTAGCAATGCGGATAAGGAATATTTTTGAATGATTAAAAAGGTTAAATGATTTAGCGCTAGCTAAGATCTAGATCTTTCAACTAGATATTAGATCTTAAATCTAGATCCTAGATCCTAGATATATGTGTGAAGACAATTATATCCATAGCGTTATATACAAGTTACAGCACAACGTTAAATACAAATGTGACTAGTTAACTACACATATATGTACCTGTTGGTTTAGTGCATGGTAATAAAAAGCAATAAGAAGTCGCTGATTCTAATTCCACTCATCAAAAATGTAGGTATACATAAATCATCAATTTCTTAGTTATATTACACTTAATGTAACGAGTTGTGAATTGTTATTATTTGTGATTCGAAAGTTATTGTATATTTAAAAGTTAAATGTTAATTACAAGTTTTAGTAAGAATGTAATATTTTTATTATATATATTGTTTTTGATCTTCACGCTTCTGCATATAAATCAGAGTGAGTCTCATGACACTCTGTTCCACTTCCTAACTGTCACTATAGTGTAATATAATTACTCTAAACATACAATAATTAATAAATAAAATAACATTAAATACACAAATTTACACTAAAAATACATATCCCAACCATTTCTATACACCAAACATCACCTGGATTCGCTCCCCCACGGAAAACAACAGGCAAATGCCGATACTGCAAATAATATTCAACGTGGCCCATTTCATGGTGAACCACTCTGAACCTCTCCATGTCCACTGTAGTACACATCTTGATCCTGTGGGAATGAGACAGTAGGGAGTTGGTAGCGGGTTCAGAAATACCTCACCTGGGTTGGCTCCATCTCGAAACACGACAGGCTGGTGTTTGTATTGCAAGAAATACTGTATATGACCCATTTCGTGATGCGTCGTTTGGAAATACTCATAATCGATGGTAGTACATTGCTTGATCCTTTAAATGCCAGACATGGAAATTAGAATTTGGAAAAGTAAGCATTTTTTACCATTTTGAGCTAATGTAGGTTTGAAGAAATAAATTCATGATGTGGAAGTAAACGATGCAACACAAAAATTGTATAAACCATAGAAAGTAAAATAATATTTAAAATAAAATTAGTATATAATATATATTTCTTATATATAATTAAGACTTAGTATAGAAATAAGGTTTAGGTAATTCTCGATTTATATGATTAACAAATAAAGCATATTTTTTTAGCTTCACGCTGCATCCCGCACACAGTAGAGTAGGCAGAGGGAATCTTATTTTCCGTTTCCTACTTTCCGCCGAATTTGGAGGCATTGCGTGTTAAGTGGCGGAACTTAACGCCGCATAAATTACAATCTATAAAACTAAAAATCTATAAAAGGAAAATTTGAAGCCACATCTCTGAGGTAGTATAAAAACTTTTTCAATTTAATTTGTATAAAGAAAATAAATAACCATTATGTGATGAATATGAATGATGATAATCAATGAAATACATTAAAAGTATTTTACTTAAATATTAGATATAATATATTAGACTTAAATAATACTTAAAAAAAATACATAAAAACTTACTTCTAGAACTAACACATACATTTTTTTTTTATGGAATAAAGGAGGCAAACGAGCTGAAGGCCCACCTGGTGTTAAATGGTTACCTTCGCTCATAGACATCCACAACATTGGAATTATGGATGCGTCGCCAGCCTTGGGGATGTAGGACAGAAGGAGAGAGGAAGGATGGGAATGGTGGGAATAGAGAGAGCTGGCTTACATGCCATCGAACCGGAACACATCATAAGATACTTGGCGGTTCGTCTCTGACATGATAGTGTCGCGAGCCAGTCGGAGAACGAATCTCCTACCACCAAACTACTGGGTTACCCGCCTTTTACGGAACGCTACCCAGCGGCGGGGGGGAATTGTATTTTTAACCCGTCCCCCACGGGACAAAACAACTAGATTTATTTCTAAACGTACCTGAAATCCTCACCATCGTAGAAGTCCCACGCAGACGCGTGACAAACGATCTCTCTATCGGTAGGCTTTTCTATTATGGAATTTTGCCAAAACTTTTCAGGCATTGCCGTTAAGTTGAGAGATCTGAAGAATTCATCGGACATTTGGAACATTTTCAATGCAGTGTAGTTCTGTTCCTTCATAGCTTTGGTTATATCTATTTCTTTCTTGTCGGGGTAAGGGCGGGTGAATGATTCTATGTTGTTCCACGTTTGGGCCCACATGTTACCTGAAATTGTTGAAATATGCTATATTAATAATGATTTATGTGGTTTTTAGTATTAAATTTTATTTAAAATTAGCTTCTTAGGTTAGTTTTTTTAATTTTATTGCAGTGATATAAATAAATTTGACTGATTGTTGAGTGACTTAATGTTAATAACATCAAACAAAATTTGTGTCATTCAAACTTGGAACACTTTTGAATTATAAAAATGTTACAATATTTATTAGTTCTCTTACTACTACGCTAACAGTGCAAAATATCTTAACTGCTATCACAATTTGCATATCCACTCTCTAA
The DNA here is from genome assembly GCA_019049465.1 of Dryas iulia moderata. NCBI lineage: Eukaryota > Metazoa > Arthropoda > Insecta > Lepidoptera > Nymphalidae > Dryas > Dryas iulia. The sequence continues at coordinate 14,734,152 of CM032424.1, read as the reverse complement.
TATTTATTCTTTATCATTAAGATTCATTCATCAAAAGACTTAAAGATTCTTATCTCAAAAAGTCCAATATATAAACATTTTTTTTGAAGAAATGAATAAAAAGAAATAATAAAAAAATAATGAATTCCAAGTTCACCTCTAATCTTATATAAAGAAAACTAAACAATACCTAATAAATGCGCCGGAATGGGTCCCTTAGCAGATACTACGTTTTCCCCATACTTGTCTCTCAATCGCTTCCTGACATATGCGTGCAATTGTTGGTAGAGAGGTTTCACGTCCTCCCATAGTTTAGCTAATTGTTGTTCAAAATCTGGTACTTCATATTCAGATTGCCACCATTCTGCCACGTCTTTGAATCCTGTAAAACGAATTTTTTTTAATAACATAAATACTGGGGGCAGTCGTGGCGCAGTGGCATAAGCCTGTGACTGTAAACGACTGGTTGTGGGCGCGATTCACGCTCGAGGAGTGGTAATATTTAATATTTCCATTTTCTTCGCTCTGGTGTCGAGGCAAAGCGCGGCGTTAAGTTCCGCCACTTAACACGCAATGCCTCCGAATTCGGCGGAAAGTGAGGAACGGAGTGTCTTAACACTAGGTTCCCTCTGCCTACCCTGCTGAGTGCGGGATAAAGCGTGAAGCTAAAAAAAAAATACTAAGAAATCAATCGTTGTAAAACAGAATACGGAGTAAAAATGCTTAGTGGGATAACATCTGACTGTAATCGTGATTGGTTGAGGGTTCAATTCTCAGTCGATGGAATGATCATAATTTAATTATTTTCATTTCTCCAGTATAATGATCAAGAACAAGTGCAGCGTTCCCACTTTCCGCCGAATTCTGGAATCATTACGTGTTAAGTGACGGAACTTAACGCCGCGCTTTACCTTGACATCAGAGCGAAAAAAATAAATATTAAACATTCCAATTCAATGAAAAACAATCATATTTTCTCTTGCGTGTGACTAAAAAAATCCTACTTGAATATAATATTTTGCATAAGACTCCAGTATTTGTACATTAGTTGTTTTTGTAGTGTCCGACCGAAGGTTCGGTTTCGGTTTCGGTTTCGGCAAGTTTCGGCAAAAAAATGTAGTTTCGGCCGTAGTTTCGGTTTCGGCAAAAAAGCTGCCGAACCTTCGGCAATGCCGAAACTCTGTACTCATAAATTTTCACACGTCGTTTAGCTACATTTGAGTGTTTTTATAGCTTGTGTCTTAAGATATGGTAAACGATTTTAATGAATTATAAATGTATGTTAAGAATAATATGTGTGACATTGTGTGAATGGCTCCTTCCAGGGGCTGACTATTAATTTTGGGGGACCCTGGGCTAATTATTACATTGGAGTCCAGCCTAATTAGTTGTTATTTAAATAACTATACAATTGTTACACAGGACTTCTATAAAATATACAGAATATAGTCTAATTATATATCAATAAATCTTATCACAAACTAGCACATAAATTTACCTGCAAGAAAGACACAGTTGCCACAATATAAACATATTGTGGCAATAAAATACCAATTTACCAAATGCCTAATAAATTTACCAAATCCTTAATGGGGACTGAGGGTCTTCAAAACTCACAGGTCCCTGCACTACAGCTCAAAAAGCCTCTATGTAAATCCATCCCTGGTGCCTGGGCAAAGAGAACTGGCGTAGACCTGTAGTACTTACTACCTTTTTATTATTTCTAAAAAGGCGCCAAACGAACAGAAGGACCATCTATCTGATCGTAAGAGCTAAGGTTTTGTTCGCTCATGGACATCTACAAATCTAAAATATTAGAGGAATTGTGGATGTGTAGCCGGCCTTGACGGTTAAGAAGAAATAAGGATGGGCAGAGAGAGTTGGCTAACATGTCATCGAACCATATTATGACATATTTGGTAGTTCATTTTTGACGTAATTGTTGCGAGCTATTTGAATAGACGCAAACAAGTAGCTAAAATTATACGTATATACTAAAAGTTGCTCTTGGAAAAGGCAGTTTGTGGACATGAAGCTAGAGGACAAAGCTATGCCTTGCTGTCGTGGGATCGCTCGATTATCATTAAAAACCCCTAAAAATTTAGTGAGCTGTGCTGTAATCATGGACATCGTATATCTACATAATGATAAAGCATCTTGTGAAAACAATAAAAAAATATTAATTAAAACTTAACCTACCACTACCAAACCGGGGAAATTGAAAAGGCCAATGGCGGGTTTGAACATTACAAGAAGATATTTTTGTATTTGTTTTATATTTTTTAGCCGTCACTCAACACGCAACGTCTCCATTTCGGGCTGAAAGTGGTGAACGGAATGTCTTTACCCTAGTTTCTCTCTGACTACCCTGCTATGCGGGTAAAAGCAGAGCTCTTAAAGGTGGAGCGTGAAAGTATAAAAATGTATAGTATTAAATATAATTGAAAATGTAAAAAAATACTGTAATAAATTCCATATAATCACAATAAAACGTCAAAAATGTACTATTTTTTTACATGTTATACTAATTTAATGACGTCATCAGCAGTTTCGGTTTCGGTTTCGGTTTCGGCCGAAACTGAAGCCATTGCCGAAGGTTCGTTTTCGGTAGTGTCCGACCGAAACTGGGTTTTCAGCCGAAACCGAAACCGAAAACGAACCTTCGGCAATGGCTTCAGTTTCGGCCGAAACCGAAACCGAAACCGAAACTGCTGATGACGTCATAAAATTAGTATAACATGTAAAAAAATAGTAAATTTTTTACGTTTTATTGTGATTATATGGAATTTATTACAGTATTTTTTTACATTTTCAATTATATTTAATACTATACATTTTCATAGTTTCACGCTCCGCTTTTAAGGGCTCTGCTTTTACCCGCATAGCAGGGTAGTCAGAGAGAAACTAGGGTAAAGACATTCCGTTCACCACTTTCAGCCCGAAATGGAGACGTTGCGTGTTGAGTGACGGCTAAAAAATATAAAACAAATACAAAAAATATCTTCTTGTAATGTTCAAACCCGCCATTGGCCTTTTCAATTTCCCCGGTTTGGTGGTGGTAGGTTAAGTTTTAATTAATATTTTTTTATTGTTTTCACAAGATGCTTTATCATTATGTAGATATACGATGTCCATGATTACAGCACAGCTCACTAAATTTTTAGGGGTTTTTAATGATAATCGAGCGATCCCACGACAGCAAGGCATAGCTTTGTCCTCTAGCTTCATGTCCACAAATTGCCTTTTCCAAGAGCAACTTTTAGTATATACGTATAATTTTAGCTACTTGTTTGCGTCTATTCAAATAGCTCGCAACAATTACGTCAAAAATGAACTACCAAATATGTCATAATATGGTTCGATGACATGTTAGCCAACTCTCTCTGCCCATCCTTGTTTCTTCTTAACCGTCAAGGCCGGCTACACATCCACAATTCCTCTAATATTTTAGATTTGTAGATGTCCATGAGCGAACAAAACCTTAGCTCTTACGATCAGATAGATGGTCCTTCTGTTCGTTTGGCACCTTTTTAGAAATAATAAAAAGGTAGTAAGTACTACAGGTCTACGCTAGTTCTCTTTGCCCAGGCACCAGGGGTGGATTTACATAGAGGCTTTTTGAGCTGTAGTGCAGGGACCTGTGAGTTTTGAAGACCCTCAGTCCCCATTAAGGATTTGGTAAATTTATTAGGCATTTGGTAAATTGGTATTTTATTGCCACAATATAAACATATTGTGGCAATTGTGTCTTTCTTGCAGGTAAATTTATGTGCTAGTTTGTGATAAGATTTATTGATATATAATTAGACTATATTCTGTATATTTTATAGAAGTCCTGTGTAACAATTGTATAGTTATTTAAATAACAACTAATTAGGCTGGACTCCAATGTAATAATTAGCCCAGGGTCCCCCAAAATTAATAGTCAGCCCCTGGAAGGAGCCATTCACACAATGTCACACATATTATTCTTAACATACATTTATAATTCATTAAAATCGTTTACCATATCTTAAGACACAAGCTATAAAAACACTCAAATGTAGCTAAACGACGTGTGAAAAGTTATGAGTACAGAGTTTCGGCATTGCCGAAGGTTCGGCAGCTTTTTTGCCGAAACCGAAACTACGGCCGAAACTACATTTTTTTGCCGAAACTTGCCGAAACCGAAACCGAAACCGAACCTTCGGTCGGACACTAGTTTTCGGTTTCGGTTTCGGCTGAAAACCCAGTTTCGGTCGGACACTATGTTTTTGCTTAAAATGCTTAAACGTACATAATAAAATCTAATGCTAGAACGCAGTTCTTCACTTTTACACCTAAATTTAAAATATTACGTATTGAGCGTAACTCAACGCTGCACTTTGTCATACCGTGAATTTCAAATCATCAACTGTAGGTGATAAAACTACTTTGTTTAAAATACACTTAAACTATTCAATTATCGCTACAGCTTGAATCACTGGCGATAATTTTTTTTCTAAGAAATGCTCCTTTGGAAAAATATGATCATGACATCATTTTTTTAGATACAACTTTAAGAAATGTTTTAAATATTTTTTTTTTAGCTTCACGCTGTATCACGCACAGCAGGGTAGGTAGAGGGAACCTAGTATTAAGATACTCCGTTCCCCACTTTCCGCCAAACTGGACCGGAGGCATCGCGTGTTAAGTGACAGAACTTAACGTCGCGCTTTACCTCGATACCAGAGCGAAGAAAATGAAAATATTGAATATTTCCACTCCTCGAGTGGGAATCGAACCCACAACCAGTCGTTTACAGTCACACGCTTGTGCCACTGGGCCACGACTGGCCACAAATAAAATCCGACGTATATTTACAGATTTAGCTAGATACGGAATAGTTTAGTAATCCTCCACTCTCCTGTATCTTCACTTTGCACATAATAATCTGAAAAACACTAAAAAATCTCTATGGCGCTGCAGACAAGAGACTATGTACGAGGCAGTTGTCAGTTCGATTCCTTGTACGAGGAATTCTTATATTTAATTTAGAATATAAATGCGTGGAATGAATCTGATTAGAGTCCAATACCGGTTTAGCTAACCATTGTATCAAATAATAAAATTGTAATTTTTATATTTGAAAAAAGCAACTGCTGAGTTTTTGGCCGGCTCATCTCAGCAGAACTGCCTTCCGAGTCGGTGTAGCTTTATGTACATTCAACGATTCTAAAATGCTTACAAAAGTCTATTCGAATAAAGACATTTTGAATTTGAATTTAAACTTAATTTATTTGTATTTCTCCAATATAGTAATAATAAATGCGGAGTTTATTTCCGGTACTTATTGTGCAATGTCTAAAATCTAAATATATGTGAGGATTGCCATAGAAAATCTTGGCAATAGGCTATATCTGCCTTTGGTGTTACGTGGGAAGCTTCTTAATCTAGAAAATAATTAAGGCGGTGTTAAGTTCCGCGAACGTACGGTGTTAAAATATTCTGATAGGTATAAAAAAATATAATTACAATTTCTTACCATTAAGCTTAGCTGCCTCATTATCTAATTCCACGTACTTAGTGAAGTTCTCCCGCGCCTTGGCCCCGGCCGCCTTGTGCCACTCCAGCCAAGTGTGTTTCAGTTCTTCCGGATCTTGGCTTTTGGCGAATATTTCTGTTATATCTGTAATTTTTAGAAGGGTATTTTTTTAATATAAAGCTTAAAACAAAAACCTTTTTTATTATAATCGTTCAAGATTGGCGATTCTATATACAAATAATATATTAAAAAAGTAGAATTCTACAATTTATCAATTTATTTATTGACTAGCGCCCCGTTTGCAGGTTCGCCGTGTGAGCTACACGAAGTTTCGTTGTATAGCAACCTCCGGGGGTCGATTTTTGAAAAAAAAAATAGTAATGTATGTATATATGATTATAATCTTTGGCTATCAACTATATTTATGCCAAAAGTCATTACAATCAGTCAAGCAATTTAGATTTTTCATTATCGATTTGTTTCGTTGAGTTTTTAACATAAAATTAGGCTACTTTTACTTTACCAGAATCTTTAACGATTTTCGTTCCAAATTTTATTCGAATCCGATTTAAATGAAATTTAGACAGACATATCTATTACGATTTCGTATTTGTAATATTAGCATTGCTTTACTCGCCAACAGCACCAAATAAATTACATAATACACGAACAATATGTGTGATTAGTTCTGGTTCTTAAGCTAGTACTAATTACAGGCGTCTACGCCGTTCATAATTTTTCCTGATAAAATACTTTTACCTTTAAAGGTAAATTAAAACGCAATAATAATAAATTAATAGGAAGATTTGCAATATTTGAAACGACATAAATCTTAATTTATATATAATAAAAACAATTCAAATTGTAACTATTGACAATAAAACGATGTACTTAGTATCAAAAATATAAATAAATTATTAGGTTTTTAAATTGGAAACTTTTAATAAAAATATTAATATATATTCAAATAATTTTCATTTTCCGCGCTGGTGTCTAAGATAAAGCGTGGCGTTGATTTCCGCCACTCAACGCGCAATATCTCAGATACAATTTTTCCCCGTGGGGGGACGGGTTAAGAATACAATTCCCCCCCGCCGCTGGGTAGCGTCCCGTAAAAGGCGGGTAATCCAGTAGCTTGGTGGTAGGAGATTCGTTCTCCGACTGGCTCGCGATCACTATCATGTCAAAGACGAACCGCCAAATATCTTATGATGTGTTCCGGTTCGATGGCATGTAAGCCAGCTCTCCCTATTCCCCTCATTCCCATCCTTCTTCCATCATTTCACAGAAGGAGGGACCTTCTGTCCTACATTCCCATGGCTGGCAACGCATCCATAACTTTAATGTTGTGGATGTCTATGGGCGAAGGTAACCACTTAACACCAGGTGGGCCTTCAGCTCGTTTGCCTCCTTTATTCCATAAAAAAAAAAACAGGCGGAAAGTCGAGTTGGGGCCAGTCGCGGCTTGTGCCCACAGAGAGTGACTGTACACGCGACTGTAAGCGATCAGTGGAAATATTTAATATTTCTATTTTTTTCGTTCTGGTGTCGAGGCAAAGCGCGGCATTAAGTTCAACCTTAACACGTAATGCCTTCAAAATTCTCCAGAAGTCTTAATACTAAGTTCCCTCAGCCTAACTAGCTGAGTGCAGGATAGAGCGTGAAGCTAAAAAAAAAAGTGAAGAACAGAGTGTCTTGACACTACGCTCTCGCTATCAACCATGTTATATTAACAATTAAAAAATTAAAACAACACTTACCGGGCTCCAAAGCTAAATCACATTTAGTTGCATTCTTAAAGTCACATATCTTCGAAGTAGCGTAGTTAGACTCCATTCCGGACACGCATTGCATTAACATTTTATACTTGTCATCTGGTAGGGCGGAAACGCCGAGTTGACTGTACTTTTTGAACATACGTCGCAAGGAAAAGTCTTGAAAATCTTGCCATTTGTACATTTTAGTCTCTTCCCAGGCTTGTTTCTCTTGTTTTGATAGTTCTAGCTGGACTTGTATCTGGAAAAATTTAAATAATGGATATATTAGACATATTAATTATAAAAACAGCCAATTAGGGACCAGTCGTGATAAAGAGGCACAAAGTGTGACTGCAAAGCGACTGGTTGTAAGTTCGATTCCCACTCGAGTAATAGAAATATTTATTATTTCCATTTTCTTCTCTTTGGTGGGGGGCTTTCGCTTCGCTTCGGGGTTAAGTTCTACCACTTAACACGCAATGCCTCCGAATTCGAAGGAAATTGAGGAACGGAGTGTCTTAACACTAGATTCCCTCTGAGTACCCTGTTGGGTGCGGGATACAGCGCGAACCAAAAAAAAAACAATAAACATATTCACGCTTTGTCACGCGTAGCAGGATAGTCAGAGATAACCTAGTGTCAAGACACTTTCGACAAGTCCGAGGCGCTCTATTTTCATGCTCCGCGAAAGGGCCCACCAGCTGGGGCCCACATCGTCGTCGGCGGTGTTACTATAACCGTCGCGCGGAGCATGAAATACCTCGGACTTGTCCTGGATGGACGGTGGTGTTTTCGGGGCCACTTCTCCATCTTGGCCCCGAAACTCCCGAGGACAGCGGCGGCTCTGGCGCGCCTTTTGCCCAACGTCAGTGGGCCGTGCGTGTCGAGCCGTCGGCTGTACACCGGAGTGGTGAGGTCGATGGCGCTCTACGGTGCCCCCGTTTGGGCGGACGCCCTGGATCGGCAGAACGTCACCCTGCTGCGGCGTGCGCAGAGGGTGATGGCCATCCGGGTGATTCGGGGGTACCGGACCATCTCCGGTGAGGCGGCGTGCGTGCTGGCTGGAGTCCTGCCGTGGGATCTGGACGCTGTGGCTCTTGCGTCGGTCTATTGCCGGCGTAGGGAAGGTCTGGCTGAAGGGCCCGCGGCAGTGTCAGCACTGCATGAGGAGGAGCGCAGGAGGGCGCTGGAAGTGTGGGAGTCCCGGCTGGCAACGCCAACTGCCGGCCGGTCGACGATCGAGGCAGTTCGTCCGGTGTTCCGCCAGTGGTTAGCGCGGCGTCACGGCGTCCTAACCTTCCGCACCACGCAGGTACTCTCGGGGCATGGATGCTTCGGGAAATACCTGTGTGGGATCGCTGGGAGGGAGCCCGACGCTCGCTGCCACCACTGCGACGACTGTCTCGAGGAGACGGCCCAGCACACGCTGGAGGTGTGTCCAGCCTGGGCGTCTCAACGCCGCACTTTGCGCGGCGTCGTTGGGGACGACCTCTCGCTGCCTGCTGTGTTGAAAGCCATGGTGGGCAGCGAGGCGTCGTGGGACTCGGTCGTATCCTTCTGCGATGCAGTAATGCTCGCGAAGGAGGCGGCGGAGCGGGCGAGGGAGGAATCTTCCGAACTCGCCATCCGTCGCAAACGGCCGGGTCGCCGGAGGGCGGCACACGACCGTCGCCTTCCGCCCTAACATCGGCCAGAGGGCGATCAGAGTGGGGCTAGCTGACCGTCTACTCACCTGGCCCGAGTAGGTGCGCGTGGTAGCTCCGCGCGCTACTCAGAGCAGGCCGTCGGGGGTGCCCACCACCCCTTGACTCCAACGGCGAGCCTTGCTGGCACCCGCCGCCCAGGTCCGCGGACGATTGGGGCAGTGCCCGAGACCTGGGCTAGTGGCGGGTAAGGAGCACCGTCAGGTTTTTAGTGGGTAAACGGAGGAACGATCCGGAGTCCCACATAACCGCGTCCGGGTCCCCACCCCGGGCGGGTATCCGTAACGGATTTTCCTGACGATAAAAAAAAAAAAAAAAAAAAAAAAAAAGTGTCAAGACACTTCCGAATTCCCGTCTGACATCGAGACATTGTGTGTTGAGTGGCGGAACTCAACGCTGCGCTTTTTTTTGTTAGAACAGAATGGAAATAATTTAAATATAATCATTCGTCCGAGTGGGAGTCGAATCCAGAATCAATGGCACTTACAGTCAAGCACAGTACACTTTTGTATCTATTAAATATATCATGTTATATACATATCGAAAGTCACAAAGACTTAGAACATACCTTTAGAAAGTATTTGGAAGTGTAAATTAATTAAATGTTGTCTAGTTTATTATATAATTAGTAATTAAAAAATATACAGGATTTATTAACGTGTAAGACATACAGTACTTCTGTGTGTTTCTTTACAAAAGTGATGTAGACAGAGGAGCAAAATTTGATATACATTATGACATCGAGATATTAAAAACATATAAAATTAATAAAATGTATATATTACACATGCATTATGTGTTTATAATACACTTTTGTATAATTTTACACATTTTGTTTTTATTAACAACACATTCGCTAACAGCTACTAGATATTATAAACAAAAATAAAATATTGAATCGATAACAAATACGTAATAAGCATATATAATAAGCATTTAATAGTGTTTCTCCAAACATAAATATGATAATGTATGTAATTTAGATAAAATATTAATTGCAATTAACAATTAATTTATAATATTTAAAGTATACCAGGAAGTGACCGCAAATTAGTTGTATTTTACGTTATTATTAAAAGTTGCAATGTTTTTATTATAATTTTAGAGATATTTTTAAAACTAGGGGTCAGGGGGCCGTCGTGGCGCAACAGCACAAAGTGTCACTTCGACAAAGCTTGTGGGTTCGATTCCCACTTGAGGAGCGGAAAAATTTAACATTTTCATTTTCTTCGCTCTGGTGTCGAGGCAAAGCGCGGTGTTAAGTTCCGCCACTTAACACGCAATGCCTCCGAACGTGGCCATAAGAGGGAAACGGAGTGTTTTACACACGCTTGTGCCACTGGGCCACGACTGGCCACTTGCTGAAGTTAATAGATAGGTACTACTAATTACAAAAGAAGTACTGTACGTAATTACAAAAAATACCCGCAAACATAAAGAATAAGTGGATAATTTTAATAATAAGATTAATATGTACACCATTACTTAGTAAAATTGCCATAGATTGGTATCTAACGATTGTAATCGTGATAGGATAATAATACATTATGATGGCAGCCCTTTTATGCTTAGAACATAATATTAATTTAATTACTGTAATTTGATACAGGCTTTGTAACGTAGATGCTGGTTATAGGTTCCATTATTTTTGAGTTTCACATTTTTAGCCCCTCGTATAGCAAGTCAGAGAGAACTTAGTTTTCAGACACTCCATTCTCCACCATCCGTCCGAAATCACATGTCAATCAAAACTGTCCGAAATTCAAATTATTTTCATTTCTTCCTTATGGCACCTAAGACTTTTTCTTGTGCTTGTGCGGCTTTGTGTTCCTAGTCAGACGAGCAGAAGTGGAGAACGAAGTGTACTGACACTCAGAGGCTCTCTCTGACCACCTGGAGTGAGTTAAAAAGCGTGAAACTGACTAATAATAATGAGTTATAATCGAATACAAAACCATCGCGTTTATAGTCAGGTACTGTCACACGCTACTGTCCTATGATGACTTCATATTTCTACCCGTAAATAAATTAGAAATTCCGTAATTTCACTAATACGAAAGTATAAAATATAAAAGAAAAGAAAGAAAGAGAAAGAGAGAAATTTATCACTAGCTTATCACTATCTTAAACTGAAGACGCTAAACGTCGAGACTAGCTTATCTATGATAACCACTTGGCCTTTTCCCACTTAAATTGATATCTTTGCGACATTTGGCTCCACTTCATAGAAATGTTATCTTTAAATTTTCGTCATAACAATATTATTATTAGAATATCTGGATTAAATAAATAATTGTGGCCAGTCGTGGCCCAGTGGCACAAGCGTGCGACTGTAAACGACTGGTTGTGGGTTCGATTCCCAATCGAGGAGTGGAAATATTTAATATTTCCATTTTCTTCGTTCTGGTGCCGAGGTAAAGCGCGGCGTTAAGTTTTGCCACTTAACACGCAATGCCTCCGAATCCGGCGGAAAGTAGGGAACGGAGTGTCTTAACACTAGGTTCCCTACCCTGCTGTGTGCGGCGTGCAGCGTGAAACTAAAGAAAAAAAATTTTAGCTATACGCTTTTTCCACATAACAAAGAAGCTAAAAGAATAAATCCAGTCGTGGCTTGTGGGCACAAAGTGTGACTGTAAACGCGACTGGTTGTGGGTTCGACACCCACTTGAGGAGTATAATACTCCTTAGAAAGAAATATTAAATGAGTAACTGGTGCCGAGGTAAAGCGCGGCGTTAAGTTCACCGCTTTACACGCAACGCCTCCAGAATTCGGCGGCAAATGGAGGACGGAGTATCTTAACATTAGGTTCCCTCTGTTTACACTGCTATATGTGGGATATAGCGTAACGCTAAAAAAATACATAGTTTCAAGATACTCGTTTTGTCTTCGGAAAATAATTTAAACATAGCGTGTCGAGTCGCGGAACACTACGCGTTTTGTCTTCGGAAATTAATTCAAATTTAAACATATAATCATTCCCTCGAGTGGGAATCGAATCCAAAACCAATCGCATTTACAGTCGAACCCTTTCCCACTACGGCAGGAAGGTCTATATGGCCTAAATATAGATAAAACAAATGCAATTTATTATAACGATTCAAACAAAATAATATTGATCAATTTTTACTGATCTTGCAAAGCTATTAAACTTCTTGCCGTGCGATTTTTTTAGGGATTTTTTCGCGATATTTTATTATATATTAATATTTTCATAGTATTAATCTGATGTCCTTGCTAGGTTTAACAGGTTCGTTTTTTTACTTCAACTTCCTGTATAGTTCTAAGTAATGGAGATGTGTAGAAAAAATATATATTATTGCAAATATACTTATTTTAACAAAAAGAGATCACATTCGTGGCGTATTTACAATAATAAATATAAAAAATAATAAAAGCCTAAAACGCGTAAATATAATTTAACGTTAAAAACAAGTAGTAATAGAGATTTGTATGCTAAGTTGCAAGTTTGTACCATAAAAAGATTTAATTCAAGCTTTTGGGAACCCTCAGGCCTCCTTAATACAGCCCTGTCGCAGATTTTCTCCTTGGCGGATATCTATGAATACTACCTACGAATTACCTCACTTTAAATTTTAAGGATAGGACATCATGGCCCAATAGTACAGCGTCTAATAACAAAACAGCTGATTGTGGGTTTGATTCCTATTCGGAAAGACGATAATTATTTCACCACAATAGTAAACGAGACAAAACGCGTTGATAAGTTCCATCACTCAACACGAAATATCTCATACTAGCAGAAAGCGAAAGATGGAGTGTCTTGACACTATGAATTAACTCTACACAACTATTAACTTCTACGCATTAATCTAAAAAAAATATTAAACATGTCCCACATACCCGTTTCTCCTCATTCTCCTCTGTAATATTAGACGTATACGCCCATTCCGCCAGACTGGCCCTGTTCTTCCTAACACCGGCCATTTTGTCGAGATGCATTATATACTCCCTGCCTTCCTGCTCCAGAGCCTCTAAATCTGGGTCCCTGCCTTGAGTGGCTACTATGAAAACGGCAACAATGGCCGCGACCAGCGCCGCGCCACCGCCTATCTTCAACATCGTCTGAAATATATGGTAAAAGTAATTAAATATTTGTATATATAAATAAAATTAAATAGCTTCACGCTATATCCCGCACACAGCAGGGTAGGCAGAGGGAACCTAGTGTTAAGACACTCCGTTCCCCACTTTCCGCCGAATTCGGAGGCTTGCGTGTTAAGTGGCGGAACTTAACGCCGCGCTTGTATATATAGTATATGTTTTATGGGCTCGATTAAAACTTAGGAGAATGATTACGTTTTAATTATTTTAATTTGTTCTGGTATATAAGATAAAGCACGGCGTTAAGTTACGCCTTTAAATATGCAATGTTATGATTTCATGTGAACAGTATTGGTGTGGCAATGGTGTGTTTTGATACTAGGTTTTCTCTATCTACCCCACTTTTTGGAAAAGATGTGATGCTGTAAAAAAAAACTTTGTAAATAATCATTTCCTTGACTTTTGCAATTTTTACGTGATTTTAAGTGGCTTAAAATATTTAATGTAGAATATATTAATTTAGTATATATGTAGAATAATACTAATATTGTATAAGTTTATTATAAAAAAATTATGCTTGTAAACATTTTTAAAGTGTTATTTACACATTTAGGAGGTTAAAAATATTAAAAAAAAAACATAACTGGTTGTGGGTATATTTCCGCCACTTAACACACAATGCCTTCAGAAATCGACGGAGCATGGGGAATGGAATGTCTTAACATTAGCTTCCCTCTACCCTCCCTGTTGCGGGATATAGCGATATCATAAATATATAAAATATATAAAAATAAGTGCTTATCAAGCAAAGATAACTATGTAAGTACTTCGGTTTCCAAGGATGGTAGTAGGTAACATATGAAAATTATAACACACCATAGAACAACATAATAAAAATTAAAGAATGTATACATAGTCACAAAATATTATACTTACTACAAAATATATTTGAACTTAAAAATAATATCAAAATCTCAATAATTCACTATGACGTAAGTAAATGTCAAATTAATTTGATGAATAATAAGGTGGTATATTTTTTTTAGTAGTCGATATCACAAAAAAAGGTAGACTGAAATGTCCGACTGTACCCGTGAACGATGGTGAGTTTAATTCCTACTTCAGAAGACAATTGTAATTGATTTGAATTATTTTCTATTTTTACTGTAGTAAGACATAGCAATTAAGTCCACTAATTAAATAAATTGACTCAGATTCCAGCGGATAATGGAGAAAGGAGTATCTACACTAGGTTCTCACTTTCTAACTTATACCATTAGGAGAAAAGCGTGAAAATCTTGTATATACATATTTAAAAAAATAAAATAAATGAAAAACATACTATATTGTTAAAAAAAACTAAAAATCCTAGGCGCCTATATTGCGCGTTCAGTACCGTCTCAATTTCGAATGGCAAGTCAAGAACCGCGTAAGTTGTGTTTTTTAGCTTCACGCTGTATCCCGCACGCAGCAGGGTAGGCGGAGGGAACCTAGTGTTAAGACACTCCGTTCCCCATTTTCCGCCTAACTTTAAAGGCATTGTGTGCAACTTAGTACTAGATTACCTAGGATAGGTAATATATAGGATAGATAATATAACTATACGAAAATAAATGTTTAGCTGAAAAATGAGTTGCTTCAGTTGAATTTATTACTTCAGATTTTCCATTTAACAAAAACACGTCATAAAAGCAATGAAATGGCAAAAATCTTTTTTGCACCCACATTATACCCATGAACCCATAGGTAACATCTAAGTTATTGTATAAGTGTACCAACATAACGATCCCATGCACGGTCGACGGTGCGCGTCGAGCCGAAACGGTGATACAAGGTCTAAGTCAGCTTTGCTTTGAAACGTTTGTAAACAAACTTAAATTATGTAACGTTTTTTTTTATATACGTTTCCGTGTAGAGAGGATCTAGTGTCATAACACTCTATTTTCTACTTTCTGTCTGAACTCGAGGCAAGGTATGATGATTGTCGGAGCTCATCGCTAAGCTGTATCTTAGAGCAGAGAGCAGAGAAATAAACATACATCATCACTCGGAGAAATGGATTATTAGACCAATTCTCCGAATGATGATAGAACCCAGAATTATCACATTTATAGAATGGCCCCATAAATACTTGTATGTGCAAAATTGTACTACATAATTGTACACATATTTAGGGAGGCAGATAACCCAATATTAATATGCTAAGTTCCCTCACTATTTATACGTTTGACAAACCTAGGTCGTTACACTGAGCTCATCTCCGTGTCATGAAAACGAGTCTCGGAAATATTTTACAAAGGTATAATTATTTCCCTATGTGGTATGAACCACTAATTATTGCGTACTGTCAGTTATACACCGTCAAATTCATAGCAGCTTTCCCATACTTAAGAGATTAACCAGGAACACTCAATGATAAGACACACCGTTCTGCACTTTTTGCCAGAAATCAAGAGGCATTGCATGTTGAATGGTGGAATTGAATACCGTGCTTTGTCTTGAGTACCAAAGTGGAAATTGAAAATAACTGAACTTGCTCCAAGTGTGAATGGAACCCATAATCATTGCGCTTACAGTTAAAAGTCAAAGTCAAAGTTAAATAATTTTATTCAAAATAAGAGGTTACAAGCTTCATTTTTTGCACGTTAAATAGTTTACCACCGGTTCACTAAATTTAATGCCTCAGACCTGAGAAGAACCGGCGCAAGAATCTCTTTTTAAAGTAATTGTTATATACAAATTTATTGCTGACAGTGATACTTTTGAAATAGCCTGTTTCATTCCCAAGGCGTGTTATCATTTATAAAATCTTGAATTAGGTAATAACCTTTAACACACAAGCATCTTTTCACAACTTTTTTAAATTGGGATATAGAAAAGACGGAGAAGAAGTTAGACGCAGTGCCACTGTGCCACAATGGTCTCTAATTACATAATGAAGCAATACGTCAACTACATGTTATATTACATGACAGCCGTTGAAAAAATAATTTTCTTTGAAGCGAGCCTAATCGATTATCTTCACATTACAGGTAATTTATAAAAAACACGTAGGCGTTAATATAGGTAGTGTAAATAAATTTGAAGGTTTTTTTCTAATGAATAATTAAATATTTTCTTTTGCTTAAAGGCTATATTAGGAGACCATTGTATCGCAAGAACGACGTCTTCGCCGCGTGAACTATTTCGTTAAATTGCAACTCTCAAGGGCGCATTTTTAAAAAATAAAGTAGCCTATGTTTAACTTCGGATTATATATGCCAAAATTTGTTACAATTGGTCAAGCGGTTTAGATTTTTCATATAAACTTTCATCCCCTATTTCAACCCTTTAGAGGTTGATTGAAAAACTAAATATATCAGACCCAGCCTATATTAGACCCAGTCATTTTTACTATTTTCATTCTAAATTTCATCCAAATCGGACCAGTAGATTAGCCGTGAAAGCGTGACAAACAAACAGAAAGTCATTCGCATGTATAATATAGGTACGGATTATGTATATTATATATATGATGTTAATGTATGTGACGTGTATTGGTAAACGTATCCGTAACTAATGCTGTGCTTGTACCAATTATAAAAATGCAGTGTTTATTTATAGCTTCGCATAAACTTAATCTTTTTTTATTATTTTTAAGTGTTATTCGCACACTTGGTAATTGAAAAAAAATTAAAATTAAAAATTAAATAGCTTCATGCTATATCCCGCACACAGCAGAGTAGGCATAGGGAACCTAGTGTTAAGACACTCCGTTTAGTGGCGGAACTCAACGCCGCGCTTTACCTCGACACCAGAGCGAAGAAAATGGAAATATAATTTCCACTCCTCGAGTGGGAATCGAACCCACAACCAGTCGTTTACAGTCACACTCTTGTGCCACTGGGCCACGACTGGCCACAATTATTATTATTAATTGAAAAAGATATTTTTAACTGGTAATTGAAAAAGATATTTTTAACAAACATATGAAAATTTCACCACAGCGTTGTAACCGCTAAACCGTGCTTTCTACTACCAGTTGCATCATAATCGCGTAAGCGTTTTTGTTATTAACATGCAGAGAGATTTTTACAAATTTCTGCTACTCAAGGATCATTCTATGAACAATTCTTTGACAAGAGAAATGAAATTTACTATTTTTTTTGTTATTGTTATTTAATTAAGCGGCAAACAGGCTAGTATTTATTACCTTCGCCCATGGGCATCTACAAAATCAGAGGAGCTCTGGATATGCTTATCCTAGAGCTTTCCCCAATATTTAAGTTATCTTAGATATTTAAGTAAGGGGCTAGTCACGTCGTAGAGACACATAGTGTGACTGTAAAGCGACTAGTTGTGGATTAGATTCCCAATCGAGCAAATATTTCATATCTCCATTTTCTTCACCCTAGTGTCGAGACAAAGAGCTTAAGTTTCGTCACTTACCACGCCTCTGATTTTGGTGAAAAAGTGGGAAACGGAGTGTCTTAACCCTAGGTTTCCTCTACCTACCCCGCTGTATGCGGGATACAGCGTGAAGTTAAAAAAATTGACCGCGACGAAGACAGATTGTCTGGGCATTACGTTCTCTTTGACTACCTTGCTCTGCATGAAAAAGCGTGAAACTACAAATTATTTACTAACAACTTAAAAAAGCTTTCTAGCAATATTTTACCTATTTCATATACCAAAGTTTACTACAAGCATATTAATATTAAACACTTTTTGCACTTCAATTCAAGGGTAAGGTAAACTAGACTAGACATGTATTCGCAAAACGACGACTATAGCGAAATTATCTATTGCAAAACCGGTCGCCAGGTGTATGGTATGCGGTGTCGATGTCCTGTTGAGCTTCGAAGCGTTTTATTTTTATAATACAACTTTGCAAGCTGTCATAAAGTTCATCTTGTATTACCGCAAGATATGATGTTGAGAGCTTTTATGGGATTTTATATGGTTATTACTGAGTCGTGGCCCAGTGGCACAAGCGTGTGACTGTAAACGACAGGTTGTGCGTTCGATTCCCACTCGAGGAGTGGAAATTATATTTCCATTTTCTTCGCTCTGGTATCGAGATAAAGGGCGGCGTTAAGTTCCGCCACTTAACACGCAAGCCTCCGAATTCGGCGGAAAGTGGGGAACGGAGTGTCTTAACACTAGATTCCCTCTGCCTACCCTGCTGTGTGCGGGATACAGCGTGAAGCTAAAAAAAAATTACTGAGTACGTATTTTTGCATGTAATTTTGGTTTTAGAAATTAATGCAAAAGGCCATGGTAGTGTCGTGAGAGCGTTTGACTGTAAATACAATTGGTTATGGGTTCAGTTCCCACTCTCAAAATTCATAGTAATGTTATAAATGCGAAACTCTGTGCCTCTCTTTGTTGTTCTGTAACGCTTTCAAGACTAATCTGCCGGCCTGATTTGGATGGAATGCAAAATCCCAAAAAATTGTCCCTGCGTCAAAAATAGGCTACTTTTTGTCAGAAATCCATCCTTAAAGGGATTCATAAAAAATGAAATGTATGAAAAATTGCGTAGTTATGCAGGCGGATAATCACTAGTTAATAAGAATATTCAAATTATTTTTATTCAAATTATTTCTTATTCAAGAATATTCAAATTATTTTAATTTCATTGCTCTGGGGACAAGACAAAATGCAGCGATGAGTTCCTCCGCTCAGCACTTGTCCTCCCGGATTTGAGAAAAAAGTGGAAAACGAAGTGTTTTTACACCAGATTCTCTCTGACTTCTTTACTAGGCGGAAAAAAGTGTGACTGTTTTTAAAAAATAAATGTAATTTAAGTATTGCGAAAACGTTATTATCGGTAGCTATGAAAATTTGTGTGGAGAATCTTAATATGTATGTAGCTTCACCCTGTATCCCGCACTCAGCAGGGTAGGCAAAAGGAACCTAGTGTTAAGACACTCCGTTCCCCACTTTCTCTCTTTATTTTAATCTTGAGCTTAATCAAAATGTGTCCACGTGTCCGGATCCGACTACAGTATATTTTCGTAGCAATAACCTGAGAACGATCAGGATAACGAAAAAATCAAAGTAGTAACTTAAACATCTCTTTTAATTTATTTTTGAAACTTATTCATTATATAGGCAAAAACGAAACATAAATTCAGAATATTAAAAAAACTTAATTTCGATCTCTTGCATATTTTAAATGCAAATATAAACTAATAATAGCTGAGCTGCCTATTACTATGTTATGTAAATGCGATGTACTTTATGTAAATATGTACTGTATGCAATTACTGGTCTAAAAATAGTATTATAAGTAGAAATTGAATTTGCGATGTTCATCATTATTTTTAACATTTATAAAGTGTTATCCACATACTTAAGAAATTGAAAAACTTTTATTGGAAAATATATAAAAAACTACAAAATATGTATATTGTTCGTAATTTTTCAATTTTTGTTCGTTTGTAAAAATCTCTCTACAGAAATGCTAACAATAAAAACAAGTTGAAATAAATGTATAAAAAATTTCAACCCAACTGGACGTAGAACGCATGGCTTAGCGTTTAGAGCGCTTTGAAGGTTTCCAAAAGTCGCGGGATCGAATCCCGCTACGTTCATTATTTTATACGTTTACTAAATATACCTTTTTATCTTTTTTTGTAAGTGTAAATAACACTTTAAAATGCTAAAATTATTTAATAAATAGTATTCTCTCTTGGTAAACGATCTTTCGTAGAATAATCTTATGGTAGTAGGAATTTGTAGAAATCTCTGTACAGATATGCTTCTAAAAGGCACAAGTTGGAATCCCACTACGTAAAAGTTTTATATATCTGTATATCATCTGTATATCAAGTCTATGAATATTCAAAAATATTACAATATTTTAGTTGTTTATTAAAAATGCATAAAAATAATATATATCTTTCGCTTTGCCTTCAGAGCTAGCAAGCCTTACATGTACGGCGCCGCACTGTTGTCATTGGAACCAGTTCGTCTAGTCAACGTTGGTAAGCCTTTGAGTCATCACTATGATGAAATCATTTAAGAATTTATTTGCACTCTTTAAATACCATATTTTTAATTAATAAATAATTTTATAACAAATATCTAACTAAAATTTTAATTGCCCGGAAATTCAAGTCTTAAAGTTTTTATGAAATTCTCAGTACAGTCAAGTGCATTGATGTGTCAAATTGAAGGTAATTGTAGATCTTTTTGTATTAGACGTTATTTAATTTGGTATTTAAAACATAGGCTGCATATAATTTAGTTATAATATTACGTTTGTATTATTGTGACCAGTCGTGGCCCAGTGGCACAAGCGTGTGACTGGTTGTGGGTTCGATTTCCACTCGAAGAGTGGAAAGCGCGGCGTTAAGTTCCGCCACTTAACACGCAATGCCTCCGAATTCGGCGGAAAGTGGGGAACGGAGTGTCTTAACACTAGGTTCCCTCTGCCTATCCTACTGTGTGCGGGATACAGCGTGAAGCTATTAATGAATTAGCGGAGAACGGAGTGTCTCTCTGTCACTAGGTTCTCTCTATCTACCCTGCGATGCATGAAGCGGCTATATTAGAAGAACTTAGAATGCACATTTATATTAGAAATCTTTTTATATATATTTTGTTAACACACTATAAGCCATACACCATGTGTATGGCTTTTTAAAAAATTTACTAATTTATAAATCTATTAAGATTCATAGGCGCTGAGTCTCCTTGTATATCCTAAGAGTTAGTGTTAGAGTTCAAAGACCTTGATTTTTTTCAACATTTTTGTCCTATCATCATATTTTACTTAAAATTTAGTAAGCAATGGCTATCAAAAAGCAACTCTTAAGTATGTCGCTGGCTCTTCTCATCAGAACTGCCTACCAAGCTCCCTTAATAAGACGAATAATACTGACATTTTCATATTAATCTATGACTCCAAAGTACTTGTAACAGCCTATTTCAACATAGATGACCCGATTTTGATTCAATTTTGATTTTATCTATTACATAAAATACTCAAAGTTGATAAATCAAGAATAAATCACGATTCAGATTATCAAAATCAAGTGGTTCGGTTAAGCAATATTAACTAAAAACAGATATAAATGTATGTCAGTAAACTGTCAATCATTAACGTTGGCCACTATCTTATACGCCACCTAACCGCAAGGTTATGAAGAATCCCACAAGATGGGAATTATGGTTAACAGTTCTTATTATAACTTTAGGTAGATAATTTTACATGGAATTATTAAAAAAAATCTCGTACAAAAATCAGAGTCAACACTAGGTGTCGAAACACTGCATTTTCGACAGTAGAACCTACAACCAATATCATGCTCTCCCACTGAGCTGCAAAGGTCTCAAAAAATATAATGAATTTTATCAAATAATATATCATAATAACGAACTTAATAAATTGGATAACATTATTTAAAAACTTGTAATAAATTCAAACACAGTGGAATTCGATTTCTATTTTTTTTTTCTTTTTAAAACGTTAATAAATTTTCACACTGTATCCCGCACACAACAGGATAGGCAGAGGGTTAAGACACTCCGTTTCTCACTTTCCACCGCTTTCGAAGGCATTGCGTGTTAAGTGGCGGAACTTGACGCCACGCCTTGTCTCGACACCAGAGCGAAAAAAATGGAAATAATAAATATTTCTACTCTTCTAGTGGGAATCGAACCCACAACCAGTCGTTTACAGTCACACGTTTGTGCCACTGCGCCACGGCTGGCCCCAATATAATAATAAAGTTTTAAAATATAAAAAAATCTCAGAACTAGACGGAAACCATAAACCAACCAACGAAGCAATTATGTGACAGTTTTAAATTCAAATTCAAATTCAAAATATCTTTATTCAAATAGACTTTTTTTGCGACTTCTCCCAAGCACATAAATGTGTTTCAGAATGCAACCACCCGCGTCTGTAGTGGTTTGCCTTTTGTGACCCATATTTGTTTCACTAGAAGCGAGTTATTTTTTATTAAAAAAGTATTAACATTAAATATTAATTTTTCAAATATTTTACTTACTGATTGTAATATAGATTATTGTCTAAGGTTTCACAGGGTCAAGTCTATCTCCGCTTTTATCACGCGGTACTATTTACTACATTTCATTACGTCTGAAAAATAGCCAGATGTCTATACATTTAGTATTGGAAAAGACAAGCAAGATGCAGGGCTGCATATATAATAGTACTAATCCATTCCCATTATGTCCACGATCACCAGTTTTTTTCAATTAAGACGTTTAAGAGTTTTCACAATTTCAGTCTGTTGTATCAGGTGAAAAAACAAATTGATGATTAACATTTTACATTTTTCTTTAATATACATTGGCTTCTGAAGGAGATGAATGGCATGAACTCGTTAACTTAAATTGGTTTTGGTGAAAAGTAATTTTCAAAAACGCATTGCCACTTCAAGTCGGACTTGTATTAAATTATTAATTTTTACATGTTATATGTTCACGTCGCTCAATCTCCCGTTGTCGGTTGTGATACATCCCATGTAGCTTTATCTTATTTTCTCAGATTTAAAATTTTATTCCTACAATAAATAACTTGGGCCATGGATAAATAATTTTTACATATTTGGGAATACTTTCTAACCCTTAGATATGAATACCGGGACGATTCCATTGCCTCATATTATACAATTCGACAATTTTATTCTCTGCTTCGGTATATACCAACAGTTGCGCCAACACTAAATTTTAAACTTCAAGTTTTTATACACGTTGTTTACGTTAAAAATGCTGGTCAACTCTGTAACATTAATTTAACAAACGTTACCTGTACAATCGTTTGGATTTACTTCAGACATGTCACATAAGAAATTTTTTTGGCTATACTACATGTGAAATTATTTAATTTTTGACGTGTAATTGGTCTAATTGTTATGGCTTTTCGTTCTTTCACAATTTTATCGATTATTGTAAATTTTTGACCACAATGATCTGAGCTTAGATTGTTTATAATCAATTTTTCAAAAATCTCACAGTGACAGAAAACATTATCTATGCAAGTCGCTGATATATTGGTTATACGAGTCGGCTCTGAGAAGATATTAATCAGGTTAAATGACTTAAATAAATTAAGGAGACGGAGACTATACGTTGTTACTTGTAGTATATCTATATTAAAGTCACCGCACACTATTATGGATTTATTGTTCGAACTAATACTACTAAGAACATCCTCCATTTTCTCCTCAAATCTATCAAAGCTACCTGAGGGGGGTCGGTACACGCGTGTAATAATATATTGATTAAGTTCAATGCGAGACAGTTCAATAGTACGTTCGTCGGAGAGAGCCACTAAGTCGCGTCGCGATTTACAATGTATGTCATTTTTTACTAATGTAAGCGAGCCGCCGCGAATGGCCTTCACTCTGACGAACGAACTTAACAATTTATAATTTTCTATGTTTACTATATTATTTTGTTTCGACAACCAGTGCTCAGTAATGCACATAATACCAACATTGAATTTTTCCAAAAATAATTCTAGTTCCAGTTCTTTGCCTCCTAGGCCTTGTATATTTTGATGTACAATGTTAAGTCTATACGGCCTAGGCATTGTCTTATTGCTTAGTTTAAACTGGAACTTTCAATGTTATTATTGTTATGACATATATTAATATTATTTTCTATATAATTTACCTTCGTTATACAATGTACAACGGGGTTATGTATATTATATGCTACTAAAGTAGCAATTTGTTTTTTGTAATATAAAGGTAGATACAATGTATCTTCTGTCAACTTACAACTATTATAAATAAACTTATTTATATCTAAATAAAATAACGCGTCGCTATGACGTTGTGTCGTATTAAACAATGTCATGTTTAAATTATAAATATATTCATTTTGTTTATCTGTGAGGGAAGAAGAGTATGGAAAAGAGCATATAATAAATTTACATTTAGTTGTATTATTAAACTCAAGCAAGTTTTCTATACTCTTAATAACATCTTGTTTCCTCACTGACAAACTATTCCCATGTAATAGTACAATAGTACTATGCTCATTTACAGACATGGTCATTATTTTTTTTATATTATACTGGTAACTGGCTCCAGGAGAACATACATTAAATACATTTGAACAATGGTGGCTTAGAAGAGACCCAAAGCCTTGACCTAATTTATCTGAGATTATAATAGTTTTGTGTAGTGAGGCATTGGATTAAGAATCTTATCTCTTTCTTGCTGCCGTTTACATATTTATCTACCTTTACGTACTTGAGTATTTTAAATGTCTAGGCAATTTAGAAGCATACTCATTTAAAATGAATAATTAGAAATAATATTTTGTTTTAAATATACTCTAAAGTAATTTTTTTTTAAATCTCGCGGCGTTAGGTTCCGTTAAGTTTCGATTTCCGTCAGAAATTGGAAATCGGACTCACAAACTATCCATACTTATATTATAAATGCGAAAGTCTGTGTGTTTGTCTGTCACGCTTTCACGGCTAGTCTACCGGTCCGATTTGGATGAAATTTAGAATGAAAGTAGTAAATAACTATGGGTCTAACAAAGGCTACATATTTTTTCAAAAATTAACCGCTAAAGGGTTGAAAATGATGAATGAAAAAACTAAACCGCTTGACCGATTGTAATTAATTTGGAATAAATATAGTTGATAATCGAAGGTCAAAGATAGGATACTTTGTTTTTCAAAAATCTACCCCCGAGGGTTGCAACATAACAAAGGCAATTCGGCATTCCACGCGGCGAAGCCGCGAGCGGGCCGCTAGTGTAGGAATAAGTGTGAAGTATTTTTTTTTTAATTCAGACCTAATATAGAATATTTAAATTTCTACGAAGAATGCTATTATAACATTGTATCATTTTAATCTATATATTAAATTGTAAAACCATTTACATAATTGTATATAAAAATTATACAATTAATATATACAATTTAATAAATGTCAATCGGTTTGTCATTTGTTCATTGATCGTCGTTGAGAAATAAAAAAATATTAAATTGATTAATATGAAATTCTTTTTTTTTATAACTTCACGCTGTATCCCTTGCTGGGTAGGCAGAGAGAAAGGATCGGCAAACGCCTACGGATCCTGCATATTTCTTTCGCCTCGTCCACTGTCGTCAACCTCTTCATACACGCCCTCTTCATGCTTTTTACGTGACCTTCCTTCAGTATCGTCGATACTGTGTTTTCGAAGGTCAACCGAGGAATATGAAATTCTTTATGTATATATGTACGTATACACATTATTTACAAACCTGAGAGATTATTTACGTACCTTCAACGTTACTATTTTTCCCGTATATATTTTATAGGATAAGGGAAAACCTTGTGTCTAGACACTCCGTTCTGGAACTCAACGCCGCGCTAAGTCTAGTCACCAAAGTGAGGAAACAAATATAATTAAGCTATGATAATTCCACCGAATAGGAATCAAACCCACAATCGCTAATACGCTGTCACTATTTCATGATAGCCTCAAAACCATTTAGCTTCACGCTGTATCCCGCACACAGCAGGGAAGGCAGAGGGAACCTAGTGTTAAGACACTCCGTTTCCCCACTTTCTGCCAAATTCGGACGCAACGGATATTAAGTGGCAAAACTTAACGCCGCGTTTTGCCTCGGATAGCGGAGCGAAGGAAATGGAAATATTAAATATTTCCACCCCTCAAGTGGGAATCGAACCCACAACCAGTAGTTTACAGTCACACGTTCGTGCCACTGCGCCACGACTGGCCCCAAACATTTATTAATATTTATAATAAAACTTATAATATAAGTAATGTGCAAAATATACACTGTAGATGGTTAAAAATTTATTATAAACAAAATAACCACGTTTGTCCTCATTTCACATTTTCTGCTTACGCTTTACAACTTCCAAGTAATGCAACGAATGTGTTGTGCTTGTTTAACCATTTTTTTATTAAAATATAAAATAATAAATATATAAAAAAAAAACTATATTATATAATAAAGTTTTTAACATTAATATCTCGATTTTATTTTTTTTAGCTTCACTCTGTATCCCGCACATAGCAGGGTAGGCAGAGGGAACCTAGTGTTAAGACACTCCGTTCCCCACTTCCTTAAATAGTTAATTTTAAACGAGCATTTGTATTCGAGCATTTGTATTATGCGAATACTTTTTTCCAGTTTTACGATTTTTCCTAAAAAGTTGGGTAATCAGTCGTCCTTCACTTTCCGTCCGAAATTGAAATATTGAGTGTAGAGTGGCGGAACTCAAAGCCGCGATTCGTCTTAGGTACCAGAGCGAAGAAATAAAAATTGAATTATAATTCCGCTCCCGAAGGGGAACCGAACCCATAAACATGTGTATACAATCTGACACTGCACCACGACGGTTTATGCGAATATACACGAATTTTACTTTATTATTTTATTATAAACCTAAGCCAGTCGTGACGCAGTGGCACGAACGTGTGACTGTAAACGTCTGATTGTAGGTTCGATTCACACTCGAGGAGTGGAAATATTTAATATTTCCGTTACCTTCGCCCTGGTATCCGAGGCAAAGCGCGGCGTTAAGTTCCGCCACATAACACGCAATCCCTCTGAATTCGGCGGAAAGTGTGAAACGGAGTGTCTTAAGACTAGTTTCCCTCTGTCTACCCTGCTGTGTGCGGGATACAGCGTGAAGCTAATAAATAAATAAATAAATAATAAATATAAACTTAAGGAAAAATAGTAAACTAAATACAGAATCATAAAGAATAATAATAAAAATAACGATTAACTTCTTTTTTTTTAACTTAACGTATTTTCCCACAAAGAAGGATAAATGGAGAAATGGAGAACAAGATACAGTGTGTGTTGAGTGACGGAAATTAACGCCGCAATTTGTCTTGCCAAGGATAATTGCGTTTACAATAAGACCGCACGATAACCTCAATTTAATATATAAGAATGAATTATCCTGCTAAAAAAAAAAATCATCATCACAATATATTACTAAGTAAGTCACTAGCAATTTTGATGCCTACTAATATTATAAAATGAAAGTCTATCTGTCTGTCTGTTACGCTCTCACGGTTAATCTACAGGTCCAATTTCGATGAAATTCGAAACAAAAATAGTTGAAAATCCAAAGTCAAACATTGGTTACTTTTTATCAAAAATCGACCTCTGTTAGTATGAAAAACCTCAACAGCTTGACTGATTTCGATGAATTTTCTCAGGAAGATAGTTGATGACACTAGGCCAAACATATTCTATCTATTTTTTTAACAAAAATCAATCTCTTACGGGCAAAAATAGAAAATGAAAATTGAGATAAAAATATGCAAGCATAGCCACGAACAGATCGCTAGTTACAAATAAAAATTAACTAATACAAAAAAGAGCTTAAGCTTAAAACCAAATTAATCTTCTTAGAAACACAATAGTATCAAAAGCTCTAAATAACATTAGCGCTTATTCATACAAGTGTATTTACAACGGCATTGACACGATCCTGCCACCTTGACTTTAAGTACAGCAAGTGTTCTGACCTAGACATTCTTACTAGATATAGGAGAAGCTTTTAATGTGGTCCAAAAGTATATTTTAAGTTATAAAATATTGAGGGGCCATTCGTGGCGCAGTGGCACAAAGTGTGAGTGTAAACGAATGGTTGTAAGTTCAATTCCCAATCGAGGAGTGGAAATATTTATTATTTCCATTTTCTTCGCTCTGGTGTCGAGGCAAAGCGCGACGTTAAGTGTAGCCACTTGACACGCAATGCCTCCGAATTCGGCGAAAAGTGGGCAACGGAATGTTCTACACTAGGTTCCCTCTGTCTACCCTGCTGTGTGCGGGATACAGCGGGAAAATAAAAAAAAATGTATATTACGATTAGAAACACTCCAGTTCCACTGTTTTCCACTTTAATATTAGAAAAGATTACACATATATAATGGCGTAACCAAACGTATAGGGTTTTAAGATTTTAAAATCAATGAAATGTATTATTTAACTATTCAATAAAGAAAACTTTTGACTTTTGAGCCACTGCGTATATAGGTAACAGCTTAACTGAACATAGAATTTGAAGCTTTTAATATTATCGAAATGTAATATTTTAATTAATAAAATATTTTAATTGAAAAAATAAAAACAAGACACTAAAAATTAGACCTATTGCATATATAAAAGTGAAATTTAACGCCACATTTTGTCTTATTATAGCATACAGGGAAATGACAGTAAATTTAATATTTAATTCGCAACTATCGTCCATATATCCAGTTAAACTAAGACTAATCCCACTTCGCCAAGATAGTCTTTTATCATTAAATTATTATATTTCGAATGAGAATTGCACAAAATGACTTAAATTTAAAAAAGTCGTAAAAAAAATTGAGAAAGTAATAAATGAGTAATTTTTTTTTTTAGCTTCACACTGTATCCCGCACACAGCAGGGTAGGCAGAGGGAAACTAATGTTAAGACACTCCGTTCCCCACTTTCCGCCGAATTCGGAAGCTTGCGTGCTAAGTGGCGGAACTTAACGCCGCGCTTTACCTCGACACCAGAGCGAAGTAAATGGAAATATAATTTCCCCTCCTCGAGTGGGAATCGAACCCTCAACCAGTCGTTTACAGTCACACGCTTGTGCCACTGGGCCACGACTGGCCACTAAATTACATTGGCGATTGGCGAGTAAATTAATGAGTCATTAATTAAAATTGGTGAGGAAAATTTAATTAGTATGCATAAATCAAGAAATAAATTTACTTAGTAAATAAATCACAATTGATGTATTAGTAATACACATAGCGGTGTTGCGTGTTGTATTGAACTTGTATATGTCAAAGGTCAAAATAAACACATTCTTGTGTACACATCTATCTAAAATATTGATAGTAAATTTTACTTTATCCACTAAATTTACTAAGAAATAACTTAAAACTTAAGAAAATAATCATTATTACATATACTTAGAAAATAAAGTGCGGTGTTAAATTACGCCGAATAAGACATAGTGTCTATAATTCAGACAGAAGACAGAGTATCTTAACACTATGCTCTCTGTCTACACTAATAATTATGAATTGATGAAGCTTAAACTTGATTTTCTTTAATAACTATTGTTATAAAATGCAATCCATAACATAATTAATTTGGTATTAATTATAAATAATAAAATAATCATTATTACATATACTTAGAAAATAAAATGCGGTGTTAAATTACGCCTCATTAGACATAGTGTCTATAATTCAGACAGAAGACGGAGTATCTTAACACTATGCTCTCTGTCTACACTAATAAGTATGAATTGATGAAGGTTAAACTTGATTTTCTTTAATAACTACTATTATAAAATACATTCCATAATAAATTTCTAATTGATTATAAACGCTTTTAATTACTGCAATCGTTTAAAAAAGATTAAATTTTAATTATTTTTCGTCCAAATCCAAACATACATTTTTCGTTCCTATCGTCGCTAACTTAATATCCTTGAATAAGAAATTGTAATATTAATAAAATATATAAAAAAAATATAATATCAATAAATATTAAGAAATATGAAAAAAGATAGTCATAGTAAGTTATATTAATACTTTGTAAAAGATATAAGTTACATTTAATATTTAAGAGATTAATATTGAAAGAAAACTGGACTCTCTTATGGTACTTAATATATAAAAAAAAAGATTATTTTATAAAAGATATAGACCTTATGTCCGTAATGGTATAAATTGAATTGTAAAAAAAAAAACACACATTTTTCAATAATAATCGAAGAACGACACAAATAATGACGATGTTTACTTCAATACGCGTTCAAAATAGACACAAGAGAAAGTTTTAAAACTTGAGCAATTAATATTTTTTCCTTTAACGAAAAATTATATAATTAACTTATTTATGTTATCAAAATTGTATTTTTCTACTAAATTAAGTATTTAAAACTCACCGTTAGTTTCCAGTTAGTTATTCAGTTTAAGTTTTCAAATGGTACCGTGTATGTCTTATGTGGAATGACACAGCCAGTCGCCGCCACCATCGGCCGGCCGATGACTGAACGCTGCCTCGTCCACTCAAACATTATTGAGTGCATATAATTTTATCGTATTTTTTATGTGAATTATTTTAAAATGTATTTATTTTGTGCTTGTTAATATAAAAGTTATATGTGTGATCGGTTTTTAATTTGGCTTTCAAAATGTAGTTTTATATGACATTTTTGAAATTTTTTTCTTTTTAATTATATAATTGTTTTTTTTTAATCATATAATTTTCACATCACAGAAAATGACAGATGTCTTGAGACTAATTTCTCTCTGATTATCTTGCTCTGGGAGAAAAAAAGTGAAGCGCCAATAACTTACTATCTCACACTCTCCCTTAAATTCTTATTATTACACAAGCTGTGTATGCAGCTTTATCCACATAGAATTAAAAAGTTATAATTCTATAATAATAGCCTAAGTTACTCATTATTAGATCAGCTATCTACCAGTGAAAGTTCCGTCAAAATCTATCCAGCCGTTCCAGAGACAAGGTAGAATAAACAGATAGACATAAAATGTAAAAATTCCCATTTTGGTATACACATATGAATTTTGTAAAAAACGTTTGTAAAAAACAATTAGTTTACTATTACAAACGGACATCTTATTTTTATTTCTTTGTGTAGGTAACATTTCTTAAAAAATCAAAGAAAAAAATATTCCATAATAATTATTACAAACATGGTCACCCTAATCACACATGTTCAAGTATAGTAAGGCATCAAACAAACAGCATACAAAAAGTTACAAGCAATTATAAACCTTAGGCCAGTAAAGTAAAAGGTATAATTTGCAATGTACTTGAAAACCATTATAACGGGTATAACATTAGGCAGGTATCCCGTATTTTGATTTGATTTATTCATTTTTGTATACGCATTAGTACTAAGAAAAAATAACGTTTTCTTTATAACTTGAATTAACAATGTATAAAAAGATTGATATTTTTTTAAGGTTAGTTTGACAGTATAGTACTGTACAGCCATGGTTGTGAGTTCGATTCTCAATCGGGGGAATGACTATATTTAAATTATTTTCATTCCCTGCCAGTGATGAGGCCAGTACCGTGGCGCAGAGGCACAAAACACGCAATGCCTCCAGAATTCGGTGGAAAGTGGAGAACGAAGTGTCTTAACACTATGTTCCCTCTGCCCACCGTGCTGTGCGCGGGATACAGCGTGAAGCGTGAATAAAAATATCATTCAACTCTGGGGACAAGGCAAAGCGCGACATTGATTTCCACCACTCAACCCACAATGTCTGGAATTCGGGCGAAAAGTGGATAACAGAGTGACTTGACACTACATTTACTCTACCTACTATGCGGAAAAAAGCATGAACCTAAATATTTATAAGTAAGATCTTATATAAAACGTATTTTTTTTTTATTTAATTTAATTGTTTTTTTCACGATGTTGTTATTAACCACCTAACCAACTAACTAAATAGCTTGTTACATTGTGTCCAATGTTTTATTTATGTAAAAAATGTATTTATATCAATCTCCATCGACGGAGACGATATTTACCTTAAAAGGCAATGCATTAAGATATAAGAAAATAAATAATAACCATTATATATATAATTCTGTTTAATGTAATCACCACTCGTGAATGAAATAAATAAAAAAAAAATAAAAATAGGTTCCGTGTTTTGAAGGATAAGCAGAGAGAACCTAACGCTCATAGACACTCTTCTCTATTTTCCGTTATGACTGGTGGAACTTAGCTGAAATTAATTTAATGTACATCTTTTATGTTTACTGGGTTACCCGCCTTTTACGGGACGCTACCCAGCTGCGGGGGGAGTTGCATTCTTAACCCGTCCCCCCACGGGGAAAATAAAAACACAATTATGAAATTCTTTAAACTTTTTAAGCACATATTTACTTTAATAAAAAAAAACAGAATCAATACCTACTGAGATATAATACGTGATGCGTGTTATAATTAGCTTTCTATCACATGATGCAGTTAATACAGAAACCCTTTGCTCATTACATCTATTATTGTACACGTGTACTTGTTCATACATGTCGATTTACTTACAGGTACAATCATGGACATAATTAATAATTGTAATTAAGACTTATTTTCTTCTTACTTCAAGTATCGCATATTTTTTGTTGAGTAAAAAGGTTTTAAAATCATTGTATCATAAAATTCTGTGCATTCACAGAACCTAACACTCTGTATGTTTAATATAGTATTATTTAAATAACGATAGTTATTTTTTTACTTTTAAAAATTTTAAATGTGTTATTCCACACTTAGGAAAATTGAATTTTTATACGTTTTCTAAATGTCTTTTTCAGTTATTTTTTTTATTTCACAACTATTCACTACTGAATGTTGTAACGGCCTCTATCATATCATTCTAGGACAGCTCATATACATCAGCTTCTATATAAATATTGCTGCTATAAAATAATTTCAAAAATGCTTAAAAAAAATAATATAGAAGGTACATATATTCATTTCTTCGAGTAGAAATCGTCATATACAAATTCCTTCCTTCATTCGCACCACGATAGTGTTACTAAGTAAATAAAAAAAACAATATTAACTTATATTCAAGGGGATTCCCAAAAGCACTCATCTCTTATAACAGCGTCATTCACAGAATCTCAGTAAAATAATACATATTATAATGATAATATTATGCTAGGTTGTGCCATTATGACATTCTTTAAAAGCATGTTTGTAATTTGTATGAAATAGTTTCTTTATTGACTTACATACATAAATAAAATAAAAAAGACATTTTTTCTTTTATTCTTCTTATAGGGCCAGTCGTGGCGCAGTGGCACAAACATGTGACTAAACAACTGGTAATCGGTTGGATTCGTAGGAATCTCAGTTTCTCGAGTAGTCGAGAAGTGGAAATATTTAATATTTCCATTTCCTTCGCTCTGGTATCAGAGGTAAATTTCGCCACATAACACGCAATGCCTCCGAATTCGGCGGAAAATGGGGAACGGAGTGTCTTAACAATAGGTTCCCTCTGCCTAACCTGCTTTGTGCGCGATACAGCGTAAAGCTTTTATTCTGAATATTTATGCGCTTTTCTTATAATTCAAGGGATAGAAATCGATTGTGAGTTCGATTTCCTCTCACATGAATGACCACATTTAAATCACTTTCATTCTTCTGCACTGGTGATATGTAAAAGCGCGGTGTTAAGTTCTGGAACTCTACACGTAATGTCACGCAGGGACTTCTAAGTGTTTACTGTCACTCCTTTATTAATTTGTAAATAAAGGAATGTGTTGTCACTCCTTTAATAATTTTTTGACAATATTTTTTAGAGATAAACGTTTATCTTTTTAAAGATCGAACTCCCTACTATCACGGGTTAAGTCAGTATTAAAATATTTTTTATTGCTTAACTCTTTTTTCACACACAACAGGGTAGTCAGAGAATCTAGTGTCAAAACAGTTCTCCACTTTCCCCATGAAATCGAGACATTGAGTATTAAGTGGCGGAACTTAACGCCGCATTTTGTCTTACGAACACCACTGAGCCGACGACGACGGCTTCAATTCTATAGTATTAACTAATTTTTAGAAATAGGTAACTTGAAAACTGTTCAATCATTCATAAATTCAAATCAATTATTTTATTATTATTAATAATAATAATTTCTCTCTATCCAGCACATAGCAGGGTAGGCAGAGAGAACCTAGCGTTGAGACACTCCGTTCCTCACTTTTCGCAGAATTCTAGAGGCATTGCGTGTTAAGTGGCGGACCTTACCGCCGCGTCTTGCCTTGTTCAGGGCAAGAAAATGGAAATATTATATAATATCGCCCCCCGAATGGGAATCGAACCCACAACCAGTCGCATTTATAATCACATTAACTGGCCTTAACTTCAATTATTTATTAGTTAATCCTTTTTTTCTTAGTAATAACTAGAATAAAAAATGTATATAAATCTTTTTTGTTATTTATTTATGCATAGTACTGTACCGGCACGTCCGTGGGCGTAGTCGGTGAGTCACACGCAGGTAGACAACGGTATCGGTCGGTAAACTGCGTAACTTGAATGGGTATTTATTAGTGTCCGACCGAAACTGGATTTTCAGCCGAAACCGAAACCGAAACCGAACCTTCGGTTCTGACTTCAGTTTCGGCCGAAACCGAAACCGAAACCGAAACTGCTGATGACGTCATAAAATTTGAATAATATGTAAAAAAATGCATTTTTTACGCTTTCAAAACTACACGTGCATTTGAATTATTGTGATTACGTTGATTTTATTATATATACTAGCGTAAATAATTAAATAATCGTAAAAAAAAAACATTTTTTTTGAGGTTTTCCAAGTGGCAGTGAGAGGTTTCCTCAAATATAGTCGCATTGAAATAAAAAAACCATTTTAAACCTTAAAGTGTCCAGTTTTGAGATCTCAAGATGAAAAATATCTTTAAACGACGTGTTCCTATCTATCCTAATAAATATTGAAAGAGAAAAAAAATCAATTTTTTCAGTTAATTTTTTTTTCTAAAAAGTTGAAACATTTTTTTCAACTTGACCAATATATGGATCACTTGTTAGTCTAGACCTACGCCACTTCTCTTTACTCAAGGCTCCTAGGGATTTACATAGAGGTTTTTTGAGCTGTTGCGCAAGGACCTGTGGGTTATCAAGGCCCTCGGTCGCTTAAGATCTTTTTCACCTTTAACGTACCTGTGCATTTCTTGCAGAGAAACTTATGTGCTAATTTATGATAAGATTTACATAAGATAAATATTTATATTAACTTATTGACTATATACTGTGTAACATTTATATAGAAAACGGTTATGTTTAAATATTATTAAGGCAAGCCTCCAATATAGTAACTAGCCCAGGGCTCGCAAAATATCAATCAATCATAGGTATTCGACCCCTGAAAAGAGCCACACTTACGCGAACAGACATATAGTTTCGTTACAGATTAACAGGGATAGTCGATAATTTAATCTGTCGTCAGCAGTTCATAGTATTGTCATCATTAATTTAAATATATTAAAATTTACTACATCTTAAGATTAGGTTCACGAGCTATAAAAACACTCAAAAGTATCTAAGCTACGTGAAAATTCTTGAGTACGTCATGAGTTTCGGCATTGCCGAAGGTTCGGCAGTTTTTTTGCCGAAACCGAAACTACGGCCGAAACTACAATTTTTTGCCGAAACTTGCCGAAACCGAAACCGAAACCGAACCTTCGGTCGGACACTAGTATTTATATATACATATACTAGGGGCCCGCTCGCGGGTTGGCCGCGTGAACTGCTTAACTGCTTCGTTATATTACGACCCCCAGGAGTAGGTTTTTGAAAAATAAAGTAGCCTATGTTTAAGCTTAGATTATCAACTACATTTATGCCAAAATTCATTATAATTGGTCAAGCGGTTTAGATTTTTCATATAAACTTTCATCCCCTGTTTCAACCCTTTAGCGGTTGATTTTTGAAAAAATAAGTAGCCTATGTTAGACCCAGTAACTTTTTCTACTTTCATTCTAAATTTCATCCAAATCGGACCGGTAGATTAGCCGTGAAAGCATGACAGACAAACACACAGACTTTCGCATTTATAATATAAGTATGGATTATATGTGTGTATGTACATATGTACGTATATGTTGTAGTTAAACGTTGAAGTAAAGGTGCTAAGAGATTTGGCTAGTGATTTCTTAGATTTTTGATAAATAATAATAATAATTTACTTATCTCAATAGTAAAAAGTACATAATTATAGAATCTTATAGTGACTACAAAAACCCAAAAGCTAAATTAGAATATATTTAATCAGTTTAAAGTTACAGATTTTTTAATGTTTAAGTTTATCAATTATTTTGGTAGTTAAAATATTTTTTATTAGTCACTTGAAATGAGGGTTAGGTGAAAGTATCATGGCGCAGTGAGTCAGCGTCATGACTGTGGTTCTAAGTTCGTTTCTTACTAGGTGTATAATGTTTAAATTATTTTCGTTTCGTTAAACTCATTACTGTTAGTCTTATCGACTAAGTGTAACGTGGAATTCCGCCACCCAACATACAATATCTCAGATTTAAACGGAAAGTGAGGAATGGAGTGTCTTAGACATTTAAAGAAAACGTATAAAAATTCCCACATTGCTCAGTGGTGATAGCGCCTGGACGGTGTTCAGCAGGCGCGGGTCCGAATCCCGCTGCTATCAAATATTTATACGTTTTCGTTAAATGTCTTTTTCAATTTTCCTAAGTGTGCAATAACACTTTAAAATTTTTTTAAAACGGAGTGTCTTATCACTAAGTTCTCTCTGCCTATCTTTCTATGTGGAAAAAGGCGTGAAGCTACATGCACATGTAAACTTTTCAGTCTTTCTAGATATTTTGACTCTGTTTAAGGCTTTATTATAAGTTTTAGAGTTTAAATTGACAAACATACAGACACCAATGCTTAGATGTTTCACTATAACATATACATAGATATAATATGTGTACACTTAAAGGACGTTAGAAAAGTCCTTAGTAAACCAGTTATGTTAATTTTGTTTTTCTTACTCATTACTATTAAGAGTTAACGTTTGAAGTTGTAATTCCCAAATTCCGATGAGTATTTTTTTTTTATTTATGTACTTATTGTTAGTATATCCGGTTTTATATAAAGGTAGCAAGTTCAATTTTCTTCTGGGTAAAAGTTACTCGAAAAATCTTCTTAGAAAACCTATAATATTGATGCCAGTCGTGACGCAGTGGCAAAGACGTGTGACTTCAAACGACTGGTTGTAGGTTCGATTCCCACTGGAGGAGTGGAAATATTTAACATTTCCATTTTCGTCGCTCTGGTACCGAGGCAAAGCGGGGCGTCAAGTTCCGCCACTTAACACGCAATGCCTCCAAAATTCGGCGGAAAGTGGGGAACGGAGTGTCTTAACACTAGGTTCCCTCTGCCCACCCTGCTAAATGCGGGACATAGCGTAAAGCTAAAAAAACCTATAAAAAAATAAATACATTCTTCCTGAATTCTAACCCGCTCCATTTGGAAACTATCCAAGCGCTAAGCCATGCGTGTATCGTACATAAAACGTATAGCTTAGCTTAGCGGTCAACGATGGTGTGGATTCGATTTCCGCTGCGTTCAAATTTTTATACGTTATCTTAAACTGTTTTTTTTTAATTTCCTAAATGTTTATACTATAAATGATTTACATTATAAATTATATTATAAATAATTTGTAACACTAAAAATGTTAAGAAAATATTTGTATCAATAATACATAAGCAAATAAAAATAAATAATGAAGATAGTCGGCTGATTCTAGATTTTTACTACAGAGGCACATGCTAGCATACGTATAGGTAGAAATAGTTTAGTGTCAAGACACTCCGTTCTCCACTTTCTTCCAAAATTTGAGACATTACTTATTGAGTGGAGAAGTTCAACTCCATGATTCATCAAAAATATGAGCTCAAAATAAGTATAAAATACACAATGCTTCAATTTTTTTTTAGCTTCACGTTGTATCCCGCACACGGCAGGGTAGGCAGAGGGAACCTAGTTTAAGACACTCCGTTCCCCACTTTCCGCCGAATTCGGAGGCATTGCGTGTAAAGTGGCGGAACTTAACGCCGCGCTTTATCTCGACATCAGAACGAAGGCAAAAAAGGCCTAAAAAAAAATAACATATACATTGCCATGGCTACGTATTTTTTATGTATCAAAAAGTCTTCTAATATTTTCAAATAGAAAAAATAATCACATTTACCATTAGTTTAAAGTTAACAGTAGTTGTAACGAAAATAAAGAATTCTTAAGAAGTTTCTCGCAAAGTGTACCGCGGCAATGACACACTTCTGCTAAACAATAACAAACAATCAAAACACGTATTCGTATTCGTTTACAACTTTTGCGTAATATGCAAAAAAAATTATATATCTACATTTGGGCCATTAGAAAATGGTAAAGTAGGAAAAGTAACGTGGCATTCGATTAATTATGTTTTTTTTTATGAAGCTAGATTATGTTAGAGGTCATTATGGTGCAGTGGGATAGCGTTTGATTGTAATTACAATGGTTATGGGTTCGATGCTTATTTTAAGGAGTAATTATATTAAGGCAAGGCGCTATAGGAGAGTATAGTGTCTTGACACCTAGTATTAAGATACTCCGTTCCTCACTCTCCGCCGAATTCGGAGGCATTGCATGTTAAGTGGCAGAACATAACGACGCGGTTTGCCTCGACACCAGAGCGATGAAAATAGAAATATTAAATATTTCCACTCCTCCAGTGGGAATCGAACCCACAACCAGTCGCTTCAGTCACAACTTTGTGCCACTGCGCCACGACTGGCCCAACTTGCAGATTATAAAATATAATAATGTCATACTCTTGTCTTTCCATAGACTGCCTAAGAAACAAGTAGCATCTCTTACAGGCGCGAAACGATTATTTAAAGCAAATTAAAATTATTATATTTTTCAATAAATTTGATAGCACCATAGGATGTTAACTGCCGTAATAATTATAATGTTAAAAAGAAAATTTTGTATGGATAGTATTTAGTATTTTAAGTTTTTCGTTTATCATTTTTTCTTAACTTCTTAAATATAAACTAAAATTTATAACTCCAATTAATTAGTAGGTATTGGTACCAGAAGTGCAGAAGTACGCTAAGGTAATCTGCGTCGATGAATTCCGGGACTCAACGTATAATTCCTCAATATTATGTGACAAGCAGAGAACGGAATATCTTAACACTTGCTTTATACTTAGATGCATTTGAGTATTTAAATGCATTTAATGCAGTCGACGCATATTTATGTGCATCGAGGTCACGGTACGCGTTGTTTTGATACAATTTTAATGCAAATTCTTTTATAGTTTATATTATATGTAGAATCTTAGGTAGAAACCTAAGATGTTGTTAGCCCTGACTTTAATTTTATATAATGGGCTAATTTTCCTTAATGTGTATTGATTTAGTATGAGATTAACTCACGGCTAGCGATGCACATGCAGCTCTTTGAAGAATTATTTGTGGTTCTCTATAAAAGTACCCGACTGGTCCTTATTTTGTTATATATCTGTTTGTCTGTTACGCTTTCACGGCTAATGTACCGGTCCGATTTGGATGAAATTTAGAATGAAAGTAGTAAAATGACTGGGTCTAACATAGGCTACTTAATTTTTTTAAAATCAACCTCTAAGGGGTTGTTATGAACATGGGATTCATCCCATGTTCATAACAACCCCTTAGAGGTTTATATGAAAAATCTAAACCGTTTGACCAATTGTAATGATTTTTGGCATAAATATAATTGATAATCTAAGCTTAAACATAGGCTACTTTATTTTTCAAAAACCCAACCCCGAGAGTTGCAATATAATGAAGAAATCATGTAGTTAACGCAGTGAAGCCGCGAGCAGGCCGCTAATATTTTAAATAAAAAATTAATATCTTTTTGGCTTTATTCATATATGTAGAGTATTTAATTACGTTTCGTTGAAATTTTGATGTAGTGGTTCGGTCTATCAAGGATCTCTTGGCCGACACTGTATGGACGATACCGTACTACCAATAAAAAATAACTCCTTACTTATTATATTAAGAATCACATGATTTTTACCTAAATATTTATTAATATTGCAAGGCAATAAAATGTTCACATCATTACAAACTGAGTACACGAAGGTTTTATTTGTTCTTATTGTATATTAAATGTCTTTTATTTCATTTTCAAGTAAATCTTGTATATTGTGTAGTATATAAATTAGTCGTACATATCCGCTCTTCAATTTCCGTCCCTTTAAAGGAATTATTGTAAACAAACATGAGGATACAAAAGACAAAATCTTTATCTACTTTGAATGCTTAATATGATTTCTTGTTGAATTTTGAAAGAAATCTATACATTTTACATTTCTTTTTTTTAGCGTCAAGCTGTATCTCGCACAAAGCAGGATAGGCAGAGGGAACCTAGTGTTAAGGCACTCCGTTCCCCACTTTCCGCCGAATTCTTGAGGTATTATTTATTAAATGGCGGAACTTAACGCCGCGATTTACCTCGACACCAGAGCGAAGGAAATGGATATTTGATTTTTTTCCACTCCTCGAGTGGAAATCGAACCCACAAGTCGTTTACAGTCACACACTTGTGCCACTGGGCCACGACTGCCTACCTAGCTGTGTGCGGGATAAAGCGTGAAGCTAAAAAAAATATAATTAAGAAAAACAAATGTTCACTAAAAATTATTAGCAAAAAACATTACATAAAAAAATTATATTCTATATGAACCATTTGCCAGAGGTCATTGCTCCCAGTTAGGGTTAATGTCCTCAATTAGTAACACACTTATTAGGGTTTCGGACAATATATCAAAATTAATTAAAATTGCAATAGGCCATGCTACACTGGATGTAAGTCGTCGAATAGTTTTTATTAGTTAGATAGTTAGTCGACTAAATTACTATATATTATTGTATATATAGTTAATATTTTACATTTTATTACATAAAAGAAGCTTAAAAAAAGCTTAAAAGAAGCATAGAATAAAAGTATGGTTAATATTATAAACTTTATTACTCCGTAGGGCTAGTCGTGGCGCAGTGGCACAAACGTACTGAAAACGATTAGTTATGGGTTCGATTCTTACTCGAGGAGTGAAAAAATTTAACATTCATTTTCGAAAGTAGTAAAAATTACTTTACTTAATTACAGGTTTAACATAAGGCTACTTAGTTTTTCAAAATCAACATCTGAAGGGTTGAAATAGGGGTTGAAAGTTTATATAAAACATCTACATCGCTTAACCGATTGTGATGATTTTTGGCATATATATAATTGATAATGCAAGATTACACATAGGCAACTTCATTTTTTAAAATCCACTCCCACATACTATATACGAGCCGGCCGCTAGTCCATAGTATGTGTACATACTAATAAACTGTTATGTTATTAACAAAGTAACCAAGGCACCTGAGCTCTTCCAAAAATATAGTAAGATTAAAGTAGTGGCCAGTCGTGGCCCAGTGGCACAAGCGTGTGACTGTAAACGACTGGTTGTGGGTTCGATTCCCACTTGAAGAGTGGAAATATTAATATTTCCATTTTCTTCGCTCTTGCCTTCTCTTCTCTATGCCTTCGAATTCGGCGGAAAGTGAGGAACGGAGTATCTTAATACTAGGTTCTCTCTGCCTACTCTGCTGTGTGCGGGATACAGCGGAAGCTAACAAAAAAAATTAAAGTACTAAATAGTTTTTAACCCTTTTCCCACATTGTAGGGAACACTGTTACTTCCTTCCGGGTCTTTAATGTTTATGGGTTCAATTCCTACTCAGAGCAATATTTAAATTATTTTTATTCTTCCACTCAAAAATGGAGGACGGAGTTGTCTTTCAAACTATACTAAAAAAGCGGGAAATATCAATACGTTATATTTCAGCTTTGAATTAAATTAAATCTACCTGCTAGCGTCATCTAGTATATTATGAAGGAACTAAAAAAATATGCAAACAATCGTGATTTCTTATAAGTAAATTTTAAATTTTTGAAATATTAAAATACTTTTAATTAATTAATATTATCTATAAATATTTTTTTAAAATAATTTGAATAAAATTTTAGTACATCTTACACAGAAGTATGAAATTATAGTGACATCTAGTAGTAAATAGTAGTAAGCTAATTTTTATTTGTTTTAAGCGAAAATAGATGGCGCTCAATATGATTGGGAAATAAGAAAAAAATATATTTACCAAATTATGGTTTAATTAGTTATAATAACTTCGTAAGGAAAGCTGTGATGATATTTTATTAAAAAAATAAACACGATCAGCATGTAAATCACATAATTGGTTTGAAATTTAAATGTACTCGTATGAAATGAATCATTATGCGATTTCAACTCTTTAATATTAAATATATTTTTTTTTTCAGCTTCACGCTGTATCCCGCACACAGCAGGGTAGGCAGAGATAACCTAGTATTAAGATACTCCGTTCCCCACTTTCCGCCGAATTCGGAGGCATTGCGTGTTAAGTGGCGGAACTTAACGCCGCGCTTTACCTCGACACCAGAGCGAAGAAAATGGAAATATTAAATATTTCCACTCCTCGAGTGGGAATCGAACCCACAACCAATCGTATACAGTCACACGCTTGTGCCACTGGGCCACGACTGGCCACCCACTGGGCCACGACTGGCCAACTAATATTAAATATCAACGTATTTTATTTTTTTTTTATATGTACAATCTACCTTGATGTAGTAAAGTTTCTAGAGAAGAGAACAGAGAGCCAATATATTTTACGGATTAGAAATACACTTAATAATTAAAAAAAAATATTAAGTACTTAGTTAAAAATTACATTACTATATTACTGTTACATTATTAGTTTTTTTTTTCGCGTTAAGTAACAATGTAGTTTTCTATAAGGGTCCAAATATTATATCTTACACTGCTTACTTATTATATTTGTCACTAAATGTACATTACAAACATATTAGCTTTACGCTGTATCCCGCACACAGCAGGGTAGGCAGAGGGAACCTAGTGTTAAGATACTCCGTTCCCCACTTTCCGCCGAATTCGGAGGCATTGCGCGTTAAGTGGCGGAACTTAACGCCGCGCTTTACCTCGACACCAGAGCGAAGAAATCGGAAATATTAAATATTTCCACTCCTCGCCTGGGAATCGAACCCACAACCAGTCGTTTACAGTCACACGCTTATGCCACTGGGCCACGACTGGCCACACAAACATATTAGGTATAATATCATATTATTTTACTTTATATTTTTATTTCTACACATTTAATATTTTACATTATGCTTATTTTATATTATTTTATATTATTTATTTATATTATGCTCTATCTATATGCTCTATCTATCTATATGCTCTATCTATCTATATGCTTGGAAGAGTTTGGATACTAAAGTCTCTGTGGAAGGATAATTTTGGCAGTTACACCGTTATCCACGTATTTTAATACGACCAATATTAATAACCGATCCTAATCAAAACCTGCAACTTAAGATTGATCTAGGAAGCAATTTTTTGACAATAACCAATCGAAGAACCGCATATATTTTCTTTTACTCAAAGAATATATAATCTTAACTCTCTCTCAATTCTTAGCTTTTACATCCAATATCAATAATGGCATCTAATAGAAAATCGATTGATTTTTTTTTTAGTTTCACGCTGTATCCCGCACACAGCAGGGTAGGCAGAGGGAACCTAGTGTTAAGACACTCCGTTCCCCACTTTCCGCCGAATTCGGAGGCTTGCGCGTTAAGTGGCGGAACTTAACGCCGCGCTTTACCTCGACACCAGAGCGAAGAAATCGGAAATATAATTTCCACTCCTCGAGTGGGAATCGAACCCACAACCAGTCGCTTACAGTCACACGCTTGTGCCACTGGGCTACGACTGGCCACAAATTAAAGATTGATTTAGTAATTATTTTTTTTAGTAAATATTTTTTGGATTTACATAAATCCAAAAAATTAGGATTAGGAAAATTTTGGATCGATTTTTGATACTGCTTTGACGCCTTAAAGTACATCTAGGAAGAACATACCAACATTATACAAGTTATATAAAGAATTCTAGTGCCTAGCACTAAATAGATACATAGTAAATACATACATATATACAATAATTTGCTTCACTATTACGATCATCACGCTATGCATCGCTACGGCCAGTACCTACCTACGTCGTGTTACAAACGCATTATCTTCTGTAATAAGCCGTAATCAAATACATTTGCAATTGCATAAAACGTGGATTTCAAGTAAACAGTATTTAATAATATTATCTTTAAGCCATTATGGTTTAGTGCTAGGAAATGAGATGGGTGTAGGTTCGATTCTCGCTCGAGTAAATTGTTTTATTCTTACAATTTTTAATTTTACGTTTTGGTAAGGCAAAACGCAGTGTTTAATAGATTGATGCCTATGTGGAAAGACAGGCGGTGAAAAGACACAACCCGGCGTTAAGTCCCGCCACTCAACATGTAACTTGTCGAATTTGGCCGTAAAATTAAGAATGTAGTGTCGTGTCACTAATATCTTTTCTTTTCTTTTTATAAAATAAAGGAGGCGAGCTGAAGGCCCACCTGGTGTGAAGTGGTTATTTTCGCCCATAGACATCCACAACATTCAAGTTATAGATGCGTTGCCAGCCTTGGGAATGTAAGACAGAAGGAGGGAGGAAGGGTGGAAATGGTGGGAATAGGGAGAGCTGGCTTACATGCCATCGAAGCGGAACACATCATAAGATATTTGGCGGTTCGTCTTTGACATGATAG
The DNA here is from genome assembly GCA_019049465.1 of Dryas iulia moderata. Classification (NCBI taxonomy): domain Eukaryota; kingdom Metazoa; phylum Arthropoda; class Insecta; order Lepidoptera; family Nymphalidae; genus Dryas; species Dryas iulia. The sequence continues at coordinate 14,689,856 of CM032424.1, read as the reverse complement.
TGGTCGCGAGCCAGTCGGAGAACGAATCCTACCACCAAACTACTGGGTTACCCGCTTTTTACGGGACGCTCTTACGGGACGCTACCCAGCGGCGGGGGGGAATTGTATTCTTAACCCGTCCCCCCACGGGAATCTTTCTATCTAACCTGCCGTATGAATAATACATATAAAGTTAGACTCGTGACTTATTGGTATAAAGAGGATATAAAAATGGAGATCATCGTAGTCAAGTGTGGCAGCGTTTGTAGATATAAGCGAGGATTGCGGGTTCGATGGAATAATTTTATCACTGGAGAATCACTAGGGAAATATTTTAAAAGACTATATTTCATTGAGGCCAGTACTAGCTTCACGCTGTATCCCGCACACAGCAGGGTAGGCAGAGGGAACCTAGTGTTAAGACAGGCCAGTCGTGGCGCAGAGGCACACAAACTGTTGACTGTAAAGCGACTGGTTGTGGGTTTGATTCCCACTCGATGAGTGAAAATATTTAATATTTCCATTTTCTTCGCTCTGGTGTCGAGGCAAAGCGCGGCGTTATGTTCCGTCACTTAACATGCAATGTCTCTGAATTCGGGTGAAAAAAAAAATGATATGAGGCAAAACGCGACGTTAAGTTCCGCCATTTAACACGCAATACCTCCAGAATTCGGCGGAAAGTGGGGAACGGAGTGTTTCAACACTAGGTTCCCTCTGCCTACCCTGCTATGTGCGGGGTACAGCGTGAAGCTAAAAAAAACTAAGTACATGACTTTTTCTTCGATTCTTCAATGTAAAATAAAATATATATTTACTTGAAAAATCAAATCCAAAATAACTATTTTGTATTATAATATAATATAATAGAATCATCCACGAAAGTACATTCATTAAAGCATTGTTCAGCGCACGACGGATAACTGATAAGGCACTCAATTATACTGACATGACATGACTAAGGCTGTTAGGCATTATTATGAAAATTTACGAACATTAAATACTTTTGTTGTTGTCACTTAATAATTTATATAAGTATGTCAGAATTTTTTGTAATTGTTCTAAGTATAGCTGCTGGGGCGCAGTGGGACAGCGTCTGACATTAAATGCGCTGGTTGTGGGTTCGATTCTCACTCGGCAAAGGAATATATATTGTTTATTTATATTTCTACACTACTAACATATACCTATTTATAATATATAAGGTCTATTCCTTTTGTTAACAATTACATTATTTTTATTTCCCTGTTACTTGAATATGTACTTTCCTAAAAGAGTCCTAGAGTGTCCTAGAACTATTTATTAAATAGCATTCTCTTCTTCCAAACGAATGCTCGTACAAATAATCTTTAGGTAGCAGGAACGGTTATTGTCATGCAAAGTGTTTTATGTATTATATTACACTAAATCATTTAAAAATATATAAATAAATAACGTTATAAATGACTCTCGTGAGTGAATCTCTCGTGAATGGGGCCAGTCGTGGCCTAGTGGCACAAGCGTGTGACTTTAAACGACTGGTTGTGGGTTCGATTCCCACTCGAGGAGTGGAAATTATGTTTCCATTTTCTTCGCTCTGGTGTCGAGGTAAAGCGCGGCGTTAAGTTCCGCCACTTAACACGTAAGCCTCCGAATTCGGCGGAAAGTGGGGAACGGAGTGTCTTAACACTAGGTTCCCTCTGCCTACCCTGCTGTGTGCGGGATACAGCGTGAAGCTAAATAAAAAAAATAAATGACTCTCTGCCCTTTGTAATGGACATTTATCATCTGTATAAAAATTCAACATTTCTATACTAACAACAAAAACAAGTGGTAATAAGCGCCGATATAAACTGTTCAGTAATTTTTGCATGAAAAGGTAACAAATATCCTCCTATAATGTAATATTGGGATAACTTAAAAGCCATAATTCATTTTATTACTGTCAAAAAAACTTAGGAATAAATGTCTATACATAAGCAGTATAAACTACTACTAGAAATAGTAGCAACTACTAGAAGTATAGATATAGTTTACAAGTATATTCAACGAACGCGTAGTAAACAGTTTACGAGTCGCGAACGTCCCATTGTTGTGTAAATTGCACTTTGATTTGATACTAACTGCTTGTGGTTTGTAGAATGGGTTTTACATAAAAGTTTTATAGATTTTTTCATATACTTCTATTCTACATTTTTTTTGTTAGCTTCACGCTGTATCCCGCACACAGCAGGGTAGGCAGAGGGAACCTAGTGTTAAGACACTCCGTTCCCCACTTTCCGCCGAATTCGGAGGCATTGCGTGTTAAGTGGTGAACTTAACGCCGCGCTTTACCTCGACACCAGAGCGAAGAAAATGGATATTAGATTTTTTTAAGACTAGTACCAATACCACCATACATAATACAGTTTTTTTCCGCATAGCACGGTGGTCAGGGAGAACTAAGTGATAAGACACTCTGTTCTGTACTTTCCGCCCGATTTAGAAATATTGTGTGTTAAATGACGGAACTCAACGCTGTACTTTGCTTGCGCCAAGGCGGAGAAATTAAAATAATTAAATTATAACTGTAGGCGCGATCGGTTGGGGGTTCGATTCCTATACGATACGAGACGATCACTCTTCACCTACACACTACATACATATGCATCGATTTCGGGCAGAAAATAGAAAAAAGGGAGTGTCCATTTCTATTTCCTAAGTGTAGGAATAACACTTTAAAATGTTAAAAGTAACGTAGTTTCGATAATAGATTCTGCTTTACGGGAAAAGCATGAATCTGTCTTATAGTCGCGAGGCGAAGTAACGGTTGTTTCCTAGTGTACTTCTTTTAGAGTCACGTCATCTCGACACAAGAGGGTAGCCAAAGAAAACCTAATGTTAAGACACTCCGTTTCCCATTTTCGGGCGAAATCTGGGAGTATTGCGTGTTAAGTGGCGGAACTCAAAGCCGCGCTTTACCTCAACACCAAAGCGAAGAAAATGAAAATATTATCCTTTTCCATTACTACAGTCGGAATCGAACCCACAACCAGTCACGTTTGCGCCCCTGCGCCACGACTGGCCTACTAGTGCACAATACAACAACAATGAATTTATCAAAATAAGGAAATCTTTTTAATTATTACTAAAACTAAACTAAGCTATTAAGCACATTTTTTATTACGTCAAAGAATTACCTTGAATTTTTATTACTTTTTAAATGGGTCAATCACAATTGTTATTATATTATATATGGCATGACTATCTAATAAATTTAATATTATATTTAAAGAGTCATCCACCTAGAAAACGGGTAATATTTAACAAAAAGTATATTAATTTTATATACGTATTTTGAAAATATTCTACTTAGGGCCAGTCGTGGCGCAGAGAAACATAGTTTGACTGTAAAGCGTCTGGTTGTGTGTTCGATTCCCACTCGAGGAATGGAAATATTTAATATTTCCATTTTCTTCGCTCAGGTGGCGAGGCAAAGCGCGGCGTTAAGTTCCGCCATTTAACACGCAATGCCTCCGAATTTGGCGGAATATGGCGACGGAGTGTCTTAACACTAGGTTCCCTCTTCCTACCCTGTTATGTGCAGGATACAGGGTATAGTTAAAAAAAAAAAAGTATATCAATTTGAACGAAGCGGGACTCGAACCCGTGCCTTTCGGAAATCGTCCCAGCAAGATGCACTCAAATTTTTATACGTATTCTAAAAATACATATCTTATCTTATTTACTTCAACCAATAACAAATCTGGTGAGTTTCTTACGCCGGTTCTTCTCAGGCCTAAAGCATTAACTTTAGTGAACCGGTAAATTATTTGACGTTCAAAATGAAGCATGTAACTTCTTATTTTAAATAAAATTATTTGACTTTGTCTATGACTCTACCTAAGATCACCAAGCTGGAATCGAACCCATAATGATCATCAATACAATGAAACCTTTAACTACGATAGCTTTAAATTTAAACTTGACAAAGTTTTAAGACAAACAATATAACCTAGAACATAATCAATTACTAGTTTAACAAAAATCATCTTGCAATTTAGTGTGAAGGTCAACATGCAGTTAGTACCAGAATAAACATAACGGCGACACTGTGTCTCGTGTCATCGAATACACTGACTTATAACGAATAACGACAAAAAATATATAAAAACTTTTAATATTTTCCTTTGCTTTGATATTTTTTGCAGAATACGTAAAAGCTCAAGTCATATACTTAACGCCGGGCTTTGCCTCGACACCAGAGCGAAGAAATTGGAAATATTAAATATTTCCAATCCTCGAGTGGGAATCGAACCCACAACCAGTCGTTTACAGTCACACGCTTGTGCCACTGCGCCACGACTGGCCCCAATATGGTCATATAGTTCTTCATTTTTAATATTATACATTTAGAAATATAACAGCCTACTGCTCAATGGAAACTAACTGGGAAGCTTTTAATAAGTATTGTATAATTAGAGAAATTCAAATAACAATTTATAGGGAGGAAGGAATTGAATCGATAGAGTTTAGGTATTAGCCACTGAGCCACGATAGTTAACATTGTGTTATATAATACATAGGAATAATAAAAAAATATTTCTATAATCCTTTTATTATACATTTTTTCAGTGGATAAAATAAAAAAGATATTAGTTTGTGTTGTGGCTAATTCAAATTTACTGGACATTTTTTTCTTTTGTATTGCATAAAAGAGGTAAACGAGCCGGAGGACCATCAGATGATAACTGGTTACCTTCGCCCATGGACGTCTATCTATTACATAAGAGGAGTTGTCGATGCTTTGCCGGCCTTAAGAGTAAGGAAGAGAAAGAGGAAGGAAGGATGTGGATGGTAAGATTGCAAAGTATGTAACCAACTTTCAGCAGAAGTGTTCCCTCATCTTTATGACTCTTCAAGAGGTAGATCACACTAATTTCTTAAAAGCCGGCAACGAAATGATGGTTCCTTTGGTGCTGTGAATGAGCATGGACAGCGGTAACCATTTATATTTTAAAACTTAAATGTTGGGGCCAGTCGTGGCGCAGTAGCACAAGCGTGTGACTGTAAACGACTGGTTGTGGGTTCGATTCCCACTCGAGGAGTGGAAATATTTCCATTTCCTTTGCTCTGGTTTCAGACGTAAAGCGCGGCGTTAAGCCGCCGCTTAACACGCAATGCCTCCGAATTCGGCGGAAATGAGCTGGATAAAGCGTGAAGCTAAAAAAAAACTAAAATGTTTTATATACGTATTGATGATTTTCATAATGTACATTTTATTTCAGTACAAAGATTCTTTGAAAAGCTATACATTGCGTACCTACATATGTTTATTACCATTTGTGTTGTGTGTCCAACATATAAAGGCTAATGGATATATTCTACCAACACATTAAGCTATTGTTGACAACTCTAACTACCTATGCAAGTATTACGTCACGTGAAACGCACCAGTGAAATTACTCTATGAAAATTACTGACACTAAAGATAAACACAATGTATTTTTAAAATTTGCGTTCTTTTTACCTTCTTATCTTATATTTTTAATATATTTTCTTCAGTTTCACGAAGTTTCAAGACATTATCCGCTGGGAATCGAGACATTTTGTCTTTTTAGGACGTGTAAGTAAAAGTAATTTAAATATAATCATTCCCACGAATGGGAATTGAACCCATAACCATTCCTTTTCACATGAGACGCTGTTCTACTATGCTATGATGGCTTAATAGCTAAATTTTAAGTTAATATTAAAATACAATTAAAATACAAGGACGTGCGACGAGAGACTAGTTGGACGGGCGTCTGACTGTAAGCGTTATAATAGTGAGTTCGATTCCCAATCGGAGGAAAACACAAAGCGCGGTGTTGAGTTCCATCACATAACACGCAATATCTCAAATGCAGATGAAAGTTAAAGTGAAGAACTGAGCACCATGACACTAAAATATCTCTGTCTATAAAGCTCCTTTTTTCATATACTTATACATGTATACTGCATTTTCATATACATATGCTTTTTTCATATACATATATACTGCTTAAAATTAATTAACAAACACATGGCCCAGTGGCACAAGCGTGCGACTGTAAACGACTGGTTGTGGGTTCGATTCCCACTCGAGGATTGGAAATATTTAATATTTCCATTTTCTTCGCTCTGGTGTCGAGGTAAAGCGCGGCGTTAAGTTCCGCCACTTAACACACAATGCCTCCGAATTCGGCGGAAAGTGGGGAACGGAGTATCTTAACACTAGGTTCCCTCTGCCTACCCTGCTGTGTGTGGGATACAGCGTGAAGCTGTAATAAAAAAAAAAACAAACACATCAAATTTATCGCTTTGACTGAAACTTACAAAGAAAAATATATATCTTTTCACCAAAAACATCCACTATTTTCTTCCCAACAACAAAAGCTGACTTAATCAAACAAGTAGGTACATACGCTTTCTTTCCTTCACATGCTACGCTTAAATATTTAGAGCGAAACGACAAGAGAAATGAAAACTCGGGCTTCATGAATATTTTCTATTTCATTTCCATATAGCAGCTGTGTACAGTCGATAAAAAATACAAGAGAACCTTCAGAACAAAATCCATCAAAACTCTAACAACCGCTGGGAAAAATGAAATTGCGTTCATCATATTAAACCACATTCCAATCAAAGTTTTGTTCGAATAAAATAAATATAGTTTATATTGTAAGTTTTTTGTGAAAAAACAATTTCAGGTATTTTTCCTGCATTGCAACGAGAACGAATAGAAAGAAAGGCAGCGAGAACCTAGTGTCAAGACACTCTGTTCTTCACTTGTCAATTTTGTATTGGTTACTAAAGCGGTTAAATGAAAATAATTTTAATTTGTCGCGACATTGTCGCGTTTTGTCTGATTGTAAACACTGGTCGTGGGTTCGACACTCACTCGAAAGGTCGATGATATTTGCAAGTATCTCCCCCTCTGGTACCTAAAACGAATTGAGCGACAATAAGTTTTATCATTCGCGCAATGTCTCGAATTCAGGTAAAAAGCAGAGAACGGAGTGTCTTGACACTAGGCATTCTCTGCCTACCCTGCCATATAGGAAAAAGCGTGAAACTGAAAAAAAAATTGTGCACATTCCATCCAGTTGGAATCGAACCCCACAACTAATCACAAGTCCGATACTGAACCATTTTGCCATGATGACCTCAATCTATTAAGAATCTTATTATTATATCTTACAAAATATTAAATAGCACTAACACAGCAAGGAAACTTCCTGAAAGGCGACCGTGCGAAATTGACGGACAATCATAAAGTCATCAATATTTATCACACGCCGCTCGTCTTAGTAGTTAATGTTGGAGTTTAGAAAAAAAATTACTATTATTTTAACAATTGTAAAATGTTATTCTTGGAAAACTAGTAAGGAAATAACAAATTAGGAAAAGCATTTTTTGTAGACCATTTAAAATTTTGAAATATTTTTTTTTATAAAGATTCATTAAACTTTCTAGCAGAGAGTTGTGCCATAAAAAGAATGAGATTGCGTTTAATAGTTTATTTAATACAGTAACAAAAGTAATATCTGAAGAAATTTTGCGAGTTTTACTTTTAAACATTTTTAAAGTGTTATTCCACATTTAGGAAAATTGAAAGAGGCATTTAAAAAACGTATAAAAATTTGAACGTAGCGGGATTCGAACCCGCGTCTCCTGAATACCGTTCAGGCGCTCTCACCACTGAGCTCAGAGGTGAGAGCGCCCTTTTCCGAGTTATGTTAAAAGGAAATTGAAAGATGATAAGTCACTTTTATTTTTATGTACCTTCGTCTATTTTAGGACTGCACGATAGTGGGCCAAATCTGGAAATGCACTGACCATCTCAGGAAAATTACATAGAGAGAGATCGTTCCAAAATTTGCATGTGTAATGAAGTCATATAAGTCGAATCTTAATTTTAAAGATAACAAAAAATGACAAATAAAATATGTGTTAAATAGCAAAAGGTATGGAACGTACATAAGTCCTTAATGAATGTATCACAAAAACACATTAAAAAAACACGTGTCTAATTATTTTTTTTTAGCTTCACGCTGTATCCCGCACACAGCAGGGTAGGCAGAGGGAACCTAGTGTTATGACACTCCGTTCCCCATTTTCCGCCGAATTTTGAACGCATTGTGTGTTAAGTGTCGGAACTTAACGCTCTGCCTCGGTACCATTTCCACTCCTCGAGTACGAATCGAAGCCACAAACAGTCGTTTACAGTCACAAGATTGAGCCATTGTGCTACGACTGGCTCCAAATAATTCCAAGACTAGATATCGAACTGGGAACCACCTCTTTCAGAAGTACCAATAAACATCTATGGCATCACAATAACAAATTAATATAGCAACATAAATAAGTACACAATAGAAGCAAAAAGTATAATAGTACAAGAAAAGTAAACGGTATGTTTCATAACAAAGGTGTAATTTAGTTTACAGCGAGTCATATTGACTCGTAATGTTGGGAAATGAGAAATCTTAATACTACTTTACCACTTATTCAAGGGCACCTTTGATTGATTCTGTTGATATTCGTTTAGTGTTGACTTTCGGATTTGAAGTTGTTGAATATGAAATACGTTTTCAAATATATATTTTATGCAGCTTCACGCTTTTTCTCATATAGCTCATATAGCATATGTAGTCAGAGAGGACCTAGTGTCTAAATACTCCGTACTCCATTTTCTCACTAAAAATGTCTTACGTTTGGCGGAACTTACCTGTCATTGGGCTTCACTCTTTGTCCTACATAGCGGGGTAGTCAAAGGACATAATTTAAAAATACTGGGTCCTCCATTTTTTCCCTGAAAACCTGAAAAAATGACTTTCCCTGTCTTACCTTTGGCGGAACCCAACTATCATTGGTATCAGCGAAGAAATGAAAATTTTAATATTAATTTATTTAAATTCCTCTCAGTGGAAATCGACGTTACACATCGCGTTTACGCAGACGCTGTCACGTAACATTTTTTTTTCGCTGGGAAATGCTTTAACGCAGAACAACCGTTCACAAGACAGGAAGAACTTGCCCTGCGAACGGATAATACTGTGGGACTTACCAATGAGCTACCCACTAAAACTCAGGGGAAACCCTCTTCACCAACGTCACACGTCGGCCTTAAATTAACTTTTATTCAACTAGTATTAATATAGTTGAAAAAATCTAATAAGGTAAATTTGGTAAAGGAAATCTTAGAAACTTATCTTGCCACTTGACTATATAATTTAATATACGATTTGACTCATGTCTCACGCTTCTCAGCTTTCAAGGTTAATCTAACGGCCCAATTTGGAGCTCAGAATGAAAATAGTTGAAAACCTGGGATCAAACATACTATATATTTTTTTCAAAAATTAATCTATAAAAAATTCAAATAGGGGATGAAAGATTGTATGAAAAATCTGAACCGATTTCAATGTATTACAATAAGAAGATCAACTAACTTCTTTAAACAAACTTAATAGACTATTTGTTTTTTTTATTCAAAACTATTGCCGAAGAACGATACAAACTAGGGTCATCGACAATACGTCGCAGCTATAGTTGTGCAGTTCACGCGGACTAAGCCGGAGGACCGCTAGTATTATAATATACCTATATACATACATATATCTGACGATTAAAAAGCGCTTACAAAAGTCTATTTGAATAAAGATATTTTGAATATGAATTTGAATTTATTCTTCTTACTCCATATATAAAATAACATTAAAAAAGCATCTTCACTGTCAACCGGGATAGAATGGTGACTTAACTTTCGAAAAGCTTTTTTACAATATCAAAATATAATATTATTATTAATATCGACAAAAGCGTTCCAATATTGATATACTTTGTAAATTTATATGTCATACATCGATAGTAGGTTGTATAACCCACAGGCGCGATCAGCAAACAAAGTGAGCGCTAAAATGTCACTCTCGATATCGCTATCGATATATAAACAATGACAAAATCTACAGTGCCAAATAAAATGTACTTTTGTATTTCTTAAATAGCTAACAATAGAAAATGGTAACAATGCCTGATACTTATCAGACGTAGCCGAGCTCCTTGATAGGCCGAGACCAATTTTTCGCGAGCTACAAGTTATATTTATTAAAATTGTGTACAATTTTTTTTTTAACTTCCCTCTGTATCCCGCTCACTGCAGGGTAGGCAGAGGGAACCTCGTGTTAAGACCCTCCGTTCCCCACGTTCCGCCGAATTCGGAGGCTTTGCGTGTCAAGCGGAAGAACTTAACTGGTGTCGAGGCGCGGCGCCACCAGGGCGAAGAAAATGGAAATATTAAATGTTTCCACCCCTCGAGTGGGAATCGAACCCACAACCAGTCGTTTACAGTCACACGCTTATGCCACTGCGCAACGACTGTCCCCAATTGTGAACAATAACTCATTATTTTTATTATTATAGTAAAAAAAATAAAATTTATTATTAAAAATGAAAAGGGGAGTTACGTACATTTATGGAAAATCGCATATAATAATTCAAAGAGCCGCATCGCTTGCGAGCCGCAGATTGACTACTCCTGATATATGTACATAATATTACATTTATAGAATGATTTAAATTTCAATAAAAATTTAATTGATATCTATACTAGGAATATTTGAATCATTTAGCATCGAAGTTGTTTTTCTGAAGTTGAGTACACTAAAAGTTTTAGGTACGGTTTCAGCGCTCCATTATATTCCTTACGTAGGTATTATGTGGTACAACAGCAGGCATATTTTTCGAGAATAGAATATACAATAGCAGGCATATATATAGGGTACATTTTAGTCATTTCATAGCTCTGGTGTCGAGGCAAAGCGCGGCGTTAGGTTCCCTCTGCCTACCCTGCGGTATGCGGGATACAGCGTGAAGCTAAAAAAAAACAAATAAAAAAGCAAAATATATATTTTTTAACAAATGGCTACAAAATACATTATTTCTAGTATTTGAAAAAAAAATTGCACAAGTTAATGGCTAAAGTCAGTGTGCTATGATGTCAAAGCATCGATCCGATTTATCTGATTCCATCAGCTGAGTAATTAAAAAACTGGACTGAACTGATCGGATCCGTATTTAGTTACTCGAATTAATTTCAGTTGCGAACCTGAATGTCAATATTTAAAATATTATTAATCCGAAATCGCGTATAGTTTGGTATTTGAATAAACATCTTAGAAAACACACGCAATGCCTTCGAATTTGGTGGAAAGTGGGGAACGGAGTGTCGTAACACTAGGCTACTTCTGCCTACCCTGCTGTATGCGGGATACTGCGTGAAGGTAAAAAAAAAGAAATTTTAGAAAACCCGACGTTTCAAACACTTTACAGCAGGACGTGGTCACTAGCATTCCAAAAATATAGGAAATGAATCTGGTTAATATAGTTTCATTTAAAATTTGTAAAAATTACGATAGCAAATATTCTTACCAATGTTATGTTTCTTTTTGCCCTACGCTGTATCCTGCACACAGCAGGGCAAGCAAAGAGAACCACTTTCCACCGAATTTTGGCATGGCTGGAGGCATTACGCGTTAAAGGGTGAAACTCAACGCCGTGCTTTGCCTCGACACTAGAGCAAAGAAAATGATATATTAAATATTATAAATCCTCGAGTGGGAATCGAACCCACAACCAGTCTCTTTTACAGATACACTTTGTGCCCCTGCGTCACGGCTTGACTCTTAATATTATATAATATAAAAGAATATTATAGTAAAAATCTTAATAACATATTTATTATACAGATATCTTAGTAATATTATTAGAAAGCAGCATTCTATAGCCCACTTACGGATATTACAACGATCGCGTGTTAGCGTAATTGAATCTAATTCAATTCAACTCCTCAGGACTGATTGCGATCCTTCTAAGAAGCAATCAATCTTACCGTAAATTATGTATTTCTCCGCTTTTAATGTTACTTCTGTTGTATGGTTCTGACTAAGTAAGTAATTAAAATACTAGTAGATCCGTTACGATCGAAAAACATTTATATTTGTAACACTTTAAAGTGTTATTTTCTTCGCTCTGGTGTAGAGGTAAAGCGCGGCGTTAAGTTCCGCCACTTAACACGCAAGCCTCCGAATTCGGCGGAAAGTGGGGAACGGAGTGTCTTAACACTAGGTTCAACTAGGTAACCGTTACAATTAGTGAATATTCTTAGAAAGCGTATGAAAATTTGAAAGGAGCGGGATTTGAAGCCGCGACTGCTTAGGTTTCCTGGTTTTTATGAGGCGCGGTTTTGAATTCCGCTGCGTTCAATTTTTTATAGATATTCTAAAATTGTTTTCAAACTCTTATATACTCGTATATGTACCAACTATATACAATTTATACTGCTTTATACAATTTATGTAAAATGGGTGAAATAGATATTTTATTTATTTAATGTATTCTTATAGAAACATAACAACTTGAACTTCTTCATATAAATAAAAAATATTTAAAATTTCATACATCTCTGTCCTTTTAATTTTTATAAAAAGGTACTTAAGAACAAAATTTGTTATTCACATTAATACAAGCAGCTTCAGGTCTTTTCCTGTAAGGATCCTGCCTTGCGGGAAAAGACAGATAGTCAGAGAATCGATTGTTGAGACTCTCCGTTATGTGTTTTCTCAAGGAATAAATCCAGAGTAAAATAATATACAGGTAATAATCATTTCCCCTATTAAGAATCAAACCCACAATCAGCGTATTTGCAGTCACACGTCCTACTGCACCAATACATTTACAAGACAAAATTTTAAGATTTCAAATCAAAAAGAGTTACTTTAAACTTTTGATATCTTAGTTAAACTATTACTAGCAGTACTAAATACATACACATTAATAAACTTACTATCCTTGCGTGCTTATAAACATTGTTTATTAAACAATAGACCCATTATAGATGCTTTTCTACTTAAGAAAATACCCATAATGCAATATATAATTAATAATGTCAGAATTTTAAATGTGTTTATATACTAGCGGCACGCTCACGGCTTCGCCACGTGGACTACCTACTTTTTTTTTTATATCGAAATCCTCGGGGAATCAAAGTAGTCTATATTTATGCCGAAATTCAATACAATCGGTCAAGCGGCTTATATTTTTCATATAAACTTGCATCCCCTATTTCAACCTTATAGAGGTTAAGTTGGAAAAAATAAGTGGCCTGTGTTTGACCATCGTGTCACAGCGTCTAACTTAAATGCTATTATTGGTTGTGAGTTGGATTCCCACCCCGTAGGATGGTCATAATCTAATAAAATAAAAATATGCCTTTCAATTTACTAAGATTATCAATAACAAGTTAATGATTGTTCGTGAAATAATCCTAATAACAAAAATAAGTTGTAATAAAGCGTATAAGAATTTCAATGCAGCCGGTAGTAGAGCGAATGGCTGTCAAATTTATACGAGTTTACTAATATTTTAATTATTTTCATTACTATGCTCTGGCGACAAGACTAATCGTGGCATTAACACTTTAACACTTTTATGTCTCAAATTCAAGCTTATAGTGGAAAACGGAGTGTCGTGACACTAGGTTCTTTCTGATTATACTAAAATGAACGCATGAGAGTGGAACTGTAAAAAAAAGAAAAAAATACTAGGTCCCTTTCTCGTTATATTAATAGAAACATGAATAAAAATATTCATTTTAATATAGAGGACGGTTAGAAACTCTACCACCTTGGGTCTAATTCAAAAAATTTTCAAGTCCCATCATACCAGAGGGCAAGATACGGTCAGCTCATTTTGCAAGAATCCAGGGTAGTACTCGAGGCAACTTTTTTCTTTTTTTTTATTGATGAAAGGAGGGCAAATGAGCAGAAGGACCACCTAATGGTAAGTAGTTACCTTCGCCCATGGACATCCACAACATTAGAAAAGTTGTGGATGCGTTGCCAACCTTAAGGGGGCGGCGGAAAGGATGGAAGAAGGATGGGGATAGTGGGAATAGGGAAAGCTGGCTTACGTGTTATCAAACCGGAACACATCATCAGATGTTTGGCGGTTCGTCTTTGACATGTTAGTGGTCATGAGCCAGTCGGAGAACGAATCTCTTACTACCAAGCTACTGGGTTACCCACCTTTTTCGGAACGCTAGCCAGTAACGGAGGGGAATTGTATTTTACCCACGGGTAAACTAAGAAATCGTTGTTGGTAGTTAGACATAATAATGCATCAAGTGACAGAGGAATGCCACCTCAGTCTACCTGTGATCACGGTCTAATGTAAAGTGTTAGACACGTCGAGTTTTCCATAAAAATATTTGTTTGAATGTCAAAAATATACAATGCAATAAATTGTGTATATAGTTATATTTCAAAATAAACAATAATAATTTACGATAGTAAAAACAATATTGTGGGGAACAGAGTGTCTTAACACTAGGTTCTCTCTGCCTACCCTGCTGTGCGCGGGATACAGCGTGAAGCTAAAAAAAAACAATATTATATATATATATATATATATATATATATATATATATATATAGATATATATATATATATATATATATATATATATATATATATATATATATATATATATATATATATATATATATATATATATATATATATATATATATATATATATATATATAGGTACTTGGCCCTAGAATATGAGCCAAGTTCGCACAGTCAATCACCTACAATGATCATTCGACCTAAATATTCGGATTCCCTTCGGGCGGCGGCGGCGGCGGTGGGGATCAACGACCACGGGTTAATATGATTATTGCTTATTGAGTGAAAGCGACACCATAACACTGAGTGATAGTGACAAATGTTTAAACAATTGTTTTGTTAACTACATGTTTGTCCACACTTTGCTTATTGTGAACAAATTCTTATATTAAAAAACTAGCGGCCCGCTCGCGGCTTCGCTTCGTGGATTGCCTATGATATGTTGCAACCATTGGGGGTAGATTTTTGCAAAATAAAGTAGCCTATGTTTGACCTTCGATTATCAACTATATTTATTCCAAAATTCATTACAATCGATCAAACGGTTTAGTTTTTCATATAAACTTTCATCCCCTATTTCAACCCTTTAGCGGTTAATTTTTGAAAAAATAAGTAGCCTATGTTCGACCCAGTCACGTTTACTACTTTCATTCTAAACTTCATCCAAATCGGACCAGTAGATTAGCCGTGAAAGCGTGACAGACAAACACACAGACTTTCGCATTTATAATATAAGTATGGATAAAAATAAAATTTATGCAAATCTTTAACATTTACATAGAAAATACTAAAAGATTTTCAGATTTAAAAAATATTTTAATAAAATGGAAATACTAAATTTTAATAAAAAATAAAAATATGTCCTTTCAGTGTTTCTGCGTATTAATACATTATTTGACGACTAATTTTTTTTTTGCAGCCTTGAGCTTTTTCTAGCATAATGACTAACATAATGAATAGCAGAGAATAGCTATAGAGAATATCTAATGTACAAACACTCCGTTCTCTAAATTCCATCTAAAATCATGGCATTGCGTATTGATTGGTGAAACTTAACGAGCGAAGAAACAGAATTAATTAAAATATAATCATTTCTCGAAGTGAGAATCGAATCCAGAACCGCGTTTACAATCTTCATTTCTATTGCGCATAATCAGCTCAAATACACTCTTTCCTTTCTAACTAATTTTAATACCATATAATATGTATTTGTTTATAAGTACGTCAATACTTATTAAGTTTTACTACCAGTTGTGATTTAAAGAGGTTAACGTTGAAGTTCATTTAAAGCTTCTTACTCTCATTCTCATTATACTGTAAAACTTAACTATAAAAATATTTTTAGATAATGTATAAAATTGTAAACGCATCAGAATTCAAACCCCACGCCTCCTGGAAACGGTACAAGCGCTCTAACCGCTAAGCCATGCGCTCTAAACGAAAAATGAGTTAGTATTTCGCTGGGTTCATATTTTCATATATGTATTTAAAAAAAACGTCATTGACTTTCCACCAAATTCTCAAGTCATTGCGTGTTAAGTGGTGGAACTCATAGTGCTCTATCTCGACACCAGAGCAAAAATTATATATTACATATTTCAGTTCCTCAAGCGGGCATCGAACCCACAACCAGTCGTTTACAGTCACACTTTGTACCCCTGTACCACGATTAGCTTCAAAATTAAAAACAATATTTATTTAATATACTTTTTCCCAATCAGCCTAACTACAGCGCTCTCGGAGCGATATCGGGAGCTACTCAAATTCAAAGTCGTTAACAATTTAGTCAATTTAAGCTCGTTGACGCCACCCGATCGTCAAACACCGATAGAATTCGATTCGTATTAACATTTGTTAAATGAAATTTCATTTATTTAACATTGAATGATAATGTTTAAATTTTAATTAGGAAGAAAATATTGTGGCCAGTCGTGGCCCAGTGGCACAAGCGTGTGACTGCAAACGACTGGTTGTGGGTTCGATTCCCACTCGAGGAGTGGAAATATTTAATATTTCCATTTTCTTCGCTCTGCTGCCGAGGCAAAGCGCGGCGTTAAGCTCCGCCACTTAACACGCAAAGCCGAAATTCGGCGGAAAGTGGAGAACGGAGTGTCTTAACACTAGGTTCCCTCTGCGTACCCAGCTGTGTGCGGGATATAGCGTGAAGCTAAAAAAAAGCGTTTTCTGCAGTATTCTTTTGCATCTAATTTGATTTATGAATTTCAATTTTTAATTTGATAATTTTGCGTCATTTTTGGGCAGAAAAGTGGAGAACGGAGTGTCGTAAACTTAGGAGTGTTTTTTTTATAATACTATTTTATTACTCTACGGAAATAAGGTCTGTACCTTTTTTAACATTTTTCTTCCTTTTTCATGCACAATATATTTTTTTTACAATTTCAATACTCAAAACTAAGGCTTAAAGAATATACCTAGGAGTGTTCAAATACTAGTTTTTCTTCGACTATACGTGTAGATAAAAGATTGAAGCTATGAAAAAATGTTAGTAAAAAAATAAATATAAAACTCTAATTTGAAAAAAACCTGAATACCGTCCAGGCGCGCGTCAGAGAGCGCCTGGACGGTTTTCAGGAGGCGCGGGTTCGAATCCCGCTGCGTTCAAATTTTTATACTTTTTCTAAATCACTTTATCAATTTTCCTAAGTGTGGAATAACACTTTAAAAATGTTTGAAAGTATTAAAAATGTATGAAAACTCTAATTTGTTGTGTATAAGAATGAATTTGAGATTTGACCTAAAAAATAACACTGTTTTAAAAGACCTATAGCATTTATTATAATTATTTTGTATGTCTATCTGCTTACCTTACTAAGAAGAACAAGTGTAAAGTTTTAACAACAGTATTGATAAAAATACTACGTCCTTCTTTAAGAAAATAATAACATGAATATGTTAAGACATGAACAGGTAATAAAAATATTTTAATGACGGTTTTATCTATTCAATAAAAAGTATAACATAAAATCATAATCATAATAAGTGAAGGAAAAACAATGTTTTTCTTTGATTAAAATAAAGCTGACGGGGAAATATGAAGACCTCCATATACCTTCTCAGGTTCTTCTCAGGTCTGGGGGATTAATATGTGAAACATTTACATTTTTTTTGTTCAAATTATAAGTTATTTTTTTAGCTTCACGCTGTATCCCGCACACAGAAGGGTAGGCAAAGGGAACCTAGTGTTAAGACACTCAGTTCAACACTTTCCGCCAAATTCGGAGGTATTGCGTGTTAAGTGGCGGAACTTAACGCCGCGCCTCTGATATCAGAGCAAAGTAAATGGAAATATTCAATATTTTCACTCCTCGAGTGGGAATCGAACCTACAACCAGTCGTTTAAAGTCACACGTTCGTGCCACTGCGCCACGACTGGCACCGAAAAATCAAGTAGCAGTTTTAATTTAATTACTAAAAAATTTAAAATACATATTTATTTATATCTCCAATTTCTGCTACCAGCGTTTCATTTCAATGTTGGTTTTTCCATTGAAATAAATGGTAAGAGGCATTCCATTGCAAACGTAAAAAAAAAATATTTCATATTTTCTTTGTTTTTGTGAAAAGCGGGAGAATTAAAACGCGTCGTTTTGACCTAGAAACTGCGCCCGTAGTTTTCATTTTCCATACATTTGAACGATTTACTTATTTCTTTTTTATTTAATTTATAAAAATACTTGAAATCTGGAATGACACGGTGCTTTTATATTTAAATTGTGCTTTAAATCCTGCGCAATTAACATTTTATTAATAAAATTCCTTTAACATATTATTTTTGGGTTCATTCTTCCCATATATTCCCGTAGCCAGAGAGAACAATTCTAAAATATATTTCTTTCTGTGTTTTCATGCTGTATCCCGCACACAGCAAGGTAGGCAGAGGGTACCTAGTGTCAAGACACTCCGTTTCCCACTGCCTGAAATCTAGACCTTAACCCAACATTTTCTCTAGCTACGAGAGGGAAAATGGGAACGAGTGGGAATCAAACCCAAAACCAATCGTGGAAACAGACAGCCGTCCTACTGCCTCACTCGTTTGTACAATAAGGCACTTCTAATTAGATGCATGCCAATAGTTACCTAAGTTTATCTCGACATTATCATATTATCACACTATAATTATCTTTAAATAAATATACTTTAGTATGACATGTATTAGATATACTTATACACATGTTTGATATTATTAAGAGCCTCTTAACAGTTACCTATTAAAACGCAATCGGTTGTGGGTTCGATTCCTACTCAAGGAATGATTATATTTGAATTGTTTTTATTCCTACACCCTGGTAACAATACAAATTGCGCCGTTGAGTTCCGCCACTCACGCGACACTAGAGTACCAGTCGTGTGAAAAAAATGAGATTTTGTTCAATTCATTAAAATTAATCATCATATAAAAGCTATTCCGTTATCCACGAGTTACAGACAGACAGACAACACAACGCCGAGACTAAGAACGTTTGTTGTAAGATGGAGGATCCGACCAGCCCCCCATATTTAATAGCTTAGGGTGCCACAATGTGTCACCTTATATTCTGTAGTTAAAAGCACGAAAGATAAAAACGAAAGTAGTATAAGGGTACTAAAGCCCACGTAAACCCAATTGTGAATTACAATTAGTCGACAATAAAGTTTCATACTTAGTAGTACTTGATTATTCAATTAAACAAACTCTTAAATTATGAATTAGAATTCAATTTGGGATGCAAATATTGTAAGTGGATTTTTTTTAGCTTCACGCTGTATCCCGCACACAGCAGGTAGGCAGAGGGAACCTAGTGTTAAGACACTCCCGCTCCTCATTTTCCGCCGAATTCGGAGGCTTGCGTGTTAACTGGCGGAACTTAACGCCTCGCTTTATCTCGACACCAGAGCGAAGAAAATCGAAATATTAAATATTTCCACTCCTCGAGTGGGAATCGAACCCACAACCATTCGTTTACAGTCACACGCTTGTGCTATTGGGCCACGACTGGCCACAGATAGTAAATATAAAGAGAGATAGAGTCTTCCTTGGACTACGGAATACTGTTGAGTGTTCTTCTAAAATATATTTCCCATACTAAAAACATTTATTTTTTATGGAATAAAGGAGGCAAACGAGCAGTAGGCCCACCTGGTGTTAAATGGTTACCTTCGCCCATAGACATCCACAACATTAGAATTATGGATGCGTTGCCAGCCTCGGGGATGTAGGACAGAAGAAGGAGGGAAGGATGGGAATGGTGAGAATAAGGAGAGCTGGCTTATATGCCATCGAACCGGAACACATCATAAGATATTTGGCGGTTTGTCTTTGACATGATAGTGGTCGCGAGCCAGTCGGAGAACGAATCTCCTACCACCAAACTACTGGGTTACCCGCCTTTTACGGGACGCTACCCAGCGGCGGGGGGGAATTGTATTCTTAACGGGAAAAAAATACGCGTTTAATTAATTCTGTTAAATGTGTAAATCGTGAAAACAAATGATCTTATTAATTTAAATTCATTTTATAATATGATTTGAGATAACGCAAGATTTATATTATCTTTCCTGTAACGGTTTTATTGTTATCTGTACAACTATTAAAGTACTAAGTAAATATGAAGTAATCTTTACGTTACTATGTATTGTTTTATATGAATGTTTGGAATTGGTCTTCAGTGTCAGATATTTCTGCACATATCAGTATAGGCAGAGATAATCTAGAGTCGAACCACTGCGTTCTGGAGTTTTCGCCGAAATTAGGAACACTACTATACTACTATATGAGAGGCAGAATTAAATGTCAAAATAAGGCTTGTGCCGTCACAGAGAAGAAATGATAATAATTTAAATACGATCACAGTATAAAAATATTTTTATTTCGCCGCTCTGGTACGTAAGATAAATATAATATATAAAAATAAACAAATTAATTAAGATAAATAAAATACGTGGTGTTGAGTTCCGCCTCTCAATACAAAGTACCTGATAGATAATGGCAGTGACAAATGGCGGAAAGTGAAAAGTGGAGAGTCGTCTTGCAGAAAAAAGAGTAAAGCTGTTTTTTTTTTTCAATTCAATTCTAAATTTCTTTATACAAATAGATTTTTGTAAGCACTTTTGAATCGTCGAATGTACATAAGCTACCACCGACTCGGAACGCAGATCTGCTGAGAAGAACCGGCCAGAAATTCAGCAGTTGCAGTTTTCTTTTAAATATCGTTCCCCTGAATAAATTTGAACCCACAACCAATCACGTCTACAGTCAGAAGCTGACCCACTGCGCCACAATGACCTCAGAAATATATACGCAGAAAAACAGAAATAATTAAAGGGCTCACGATGACTATCTTATATTGTTTATGCAAATGTTCACAGTATATATTTAAATTTAATACATGCAATATGCATATTCTAAAATACAAAGATTTCTCAATAAACAAACATACTTAAATAAAAAAAATAATTTGGCAAAATGAACGTTTTTCTTTCGCACTCTTTCTACTTTTTTTAAATTACTTTTGACTTTCTTTTATATTCACTTTATCTCTGTAAAAACTTACACAATGTACAAAAATATTATACATAATACATGAGACAAGGTTAAATTCAAACACTGAGTTACACTTACTATTTAAATTATTCCCTTTTCTCAGTTCTGGTAAGACGAAGTGCGGCGTTAAGCTCCGCAATATCTCTAATTTAGATGAAAAGTGTAGAACGAAATATTTTGACACTAAGCTTTATCTGTCTATGTTACATAAAAATATTTTAGGATACACGAAAAAAAATTGTAAAAGTTTTAAAAAACAAACCTTTTGTTTTGCGACCTTGTCTTACATAAATATTGAATATTCAAAACGATTTACACATTTATAATACACCTATAAACGTGAAAACCCACATAAAAACTGTACTATAGGAAAATAATCGTCGCGTGATTATACTAGATATGTATAATATCAACAATTTAGTAAATAACTATAGTTAAATGTCGTCTTATTTTATTTAAATTAAAAAAAAAATGTTGAATCTATATATATATTTTTGCATTTTTTCCTCAAATGACTAGAGAAATAGAGCTAAAGTAGTGCTAAGACACTCCGTTCTCCGTTTTCATCGTCATTCGTGTTGAATAAAACCTACGCTTAATCAAACAAGAAAAATAAATAGAATTATAAACATTTGCCTCTAATCTACTAAACCAATACTATCTATCACAACAAACATTCAAAAATAGAATTCAACGCTTATAAATGAATATAAAAACTAATAAATACACATAAATATATATAAATACTTATAAAAATAACAAAAACAATACCTTGAGCTTAGACATGACTGTCAGACACGAAACATGAACACTTGTCACCACCGCGTGCTACCCGCGGCACGATCGAGACCAAACTGACTGGTTGGTAAGCTTAAATCAAATTAATTAACGAAATTTACGATACAGAAATCTTTTGTTGAATGTTATTGATATTTCAAATATTAAATGTATGAAGAATTTGAAGCTTTTTATTGTATATAGTGTTTTGAGTGTATATGGGTCAATTAATTGTTAAGGTATTCTTAAGTGTAAACGAAGAAAAAATTTTTTTTTTTTTTACCCTGTATCCCGCACACACCAGGGTAGGCAGAGGGAACCTAGTGTTAAGACAATCCGTTCCCCACTTTCCGCCGAATTCGGAGGCATTGCGTGTTAAGTGGCGGAACTTAACGCCGCGCTTTACGAAGAAAATGATTTGTTAAAAATGCATATGTAGTAATTTTAGTAAAGCAAATTCATTGTATTTTAAATTTTTTAATAGTAGCTGCTATGTTTTAATTATAATTTAAGAAATATTATGAAAATTTCAAATTTCAAATTTTCTTACTTTACCGTCATCGGGGACGTATAGTGTTTTTTTTTATAATGAAAGTTGCTGCTTTACGTTACTACAAAAAAAGGAAAAAAAATAAAAAAAATAGTGAGTTATGGTGTGTAACATCAAAATTTTTTTATGTATGGCATGCGAACATAAAAGGATTTTAAAAATTGAATGTCCCATATAAATACGTCTAGTAAGGTAGTGTGAATCTAATTTGAATAACAAATGACAGACAATGATACATACTTAATTTGAATATAACAATTTAAATATAATATAACAATATAGTGGGGCACGGAGTGTTTTAACACTAGGATCCCTCTGCCTACCCTGCTGTGTGCGGGCTTTTTCTCGCATATTACAGTTTGCAGAGAAAAACTAGTGACAAGACACTCTGTATTCCACTTTCCATCCGAATGTCACATATAGAAAATAAGACATTGTGAGTTAAGTAGCGAAATTTCAGACACAAGTGAAGATTCTTTTAGTATATGTTTGTTAACAACATTTTTATCTTGATCATTTTGTCTTTATTCTATAATGCATTTATAATTTTATTATCTTGCTATAATAATTTGAATAAATTATATATTTTATTATTTTTTAGTACCACAATAAATTATCTTTTTTATTAGTGCTAGGAACATAACTTTTAGTATAGGGGATACTGTATTAGGGTATAAGATTTAAAGGATTATTAGGTAAAGACTTTTACGCTATAAATTCAAGTTAAAATCAAAGTCTATGTCAAATATTATTTTTTTTTTAGCTTCACGCTGTATCCCGCACACAGCAGGGTAGGCAGAGGGAACCTAGTGTTAAGAAACTCCGTTCCCCACTTTCCGCCGAATTCGGAGGCATTGTGTGTTAAGTGGCGGAACTTAACGCCGCGCTTTACCTCGGCACCAGAGCGAAGAAAATGGAAATATTAAATATTTCGGAATTGAACCCACAACCAGTCGTTTACAGTCACACGCTTGTGCCACTGGGCCACGACTGGCCACAAAAATTTTATTCAACATTTAAAAAAATCGTTCGTAAGTTTGTGTGTATGTAATCTATCGTAGAGATAACCACGCTTTTTTAGCAAATTTTGTAATTTTTGGTGTAGAAATAATCACATATATCTTAATATTATTTGACAAGTAGAGGGAGAGTATCTATAATATAAATAAACGTTTGGCGCAGCATAAAAACATTAAGCGGGCCAAGGGTCGCTGGTTGCAAACCCCTTGTCCGTCATATCAATTTATATTTAGCTATTATATTATTTTTTATGTAACCTCACGCTTTTTCCCGTATAGCGAGATAGTCAGAGAGCTAGTGTCAACTTTGTCCGTCCACTTTCCGCTTGAAATCGAGAAATTGCGTGCTGATTTTCTGAACTCAAGGCCAATGTTTTTGGTACTAGTGGTAGGTACGAGAAAAGAACCCACAACATCATGTATGTAGATGATTGTTGTGCCACGATGGCTACAATTTACCTTTATGAATTTATATTTAGCTATTATATTAACATTTATGTATATGAGTACGTATATTTGCACTATTCCACTATCTCATTTTTTTAAAGAAGAAAATGGAAATATTAAATATTTCTCTAATTAATTATTACTCCTTGAGCGAGAATCGAACCCACAACCAGTCGTATACAGTCACACGCTTGTGCCACTACGCTACAACCGGCTGACTAGTTTTTATTTTTATTATGTTTTTGTAACGCACTATTAAATATTTATTAATAAACAAAGATCAAATAATTTACAACTGATTCACTAAAATTAATGCCTCTAACCTAAGTAGAACCGGTACAAAAACTCTATTCAATAGGTGTAAACAAATTCAAAGTTAATGTATTCGCAGATAGGCTAGTAGGTTATATTTGCATTTACATCGCTGCATGTGACAAGGCTAACTTTAATAATTACATAAATAATCAGCAATCTCTAATTACATAACAATATATAAGACTTTTTCATAATAAAATAAAGATTAACCTATATTATAGAAAACTTAATATAACTGTAAATGCGTTTGGTTGTGTGTTCGATTTCCATTCGGAAAAAAGATTAATTGAATATAAAAAACGACATTTAGAAAATGTATAAAAATTTGAACGCAGCGGGATTCGAACCTGCGCCTCCTGAATCCGTAAAACCGTCCAGGCGCTCTCACCATTGAGAACCACTCAACATGTAGTTTTATCAACGATATCGGAAGGAACTTAATACGGAGTGTCTTGACACTAGGTTCTCTCTGAAAGGTGCTATGATAGAAAAATCGTGCAATAATAAATAAGATTAAGTATATTATATTATGTACTGAGCTGCATATAGATATGGTCGTTGTAAGTTTTATCCCCAATTGTGGTAAAAAATATAAATCTTTTTTTTTAGTTTCATGCTGTATCCCGCACCCAGCGGAGTAGGCAGAGGGAACCTAGTGTTAAGTCACTCCGTTCCCCACTTTCTGCCGTATTTGGAGGCATTGTGTTTTAAATGGCGGAACTTAACGCTGCAAAAATATAACTAATGGATATATTACCGTTTCGGTCTACATAATTAACATTCTTAGTGTAAAGTAAATTAAAAAGGCAAATTGGCGAACGAAGTAGCTACTAATATTATACGAAGTTTTAAAACAAAAAAATAAAGGCAATTATAACATTTGATTTGATTATAAACGCGACGGTTACGGGTTCGATTCCCATCCGGGGGAATGATTTCTTAAACTATTTACATTTCTCCGCTCTGTTAAGACAAATATCGCAATAATGCTTAAACGAAGTGTCTTGACACTAGGTACCCTCTTCTTCCCCACTAAACTGCTATACGGGAATAGTATCAAACTATAAATAAATTATCTACTGGCAAAATATTTAATAAGCTCGTTTTCCCTATAATATTACATACAACGCTCACTTTGTATTACGTTATAATACGCTTTCTCTTCCTGATAATGAAAATAATGTATAAATACACTTTACTTGTGTATTTATAGCAAAATAGGATTTACTCGAATTATTAATACAAGGACGAATAAGGGGTTTGAGTAATTTGAAATATTTTCTTAATTCGAGGCTTCATTCAGGGAACTGACTGAATTTAATATTAAAACTTCTTCACTTTTAGAGATACTTTTAGAAACCTCGTCTAATTAGACCAGAGCAGTCAAAGTAATTTTAAAAAAGTAATTTTACAACATTATAATTTTAAAGATGTATAATAGTTTTCCCAGAGCGAATATCGAACCCACGACCGTTATCTAGCGCCTACTGCTCCACGATAGCGCCAAATGTGTTCTGAATACTAATAATGGTTTTATTGACTTAGTAAATGGAGGACCTAAAGACCTATTATATTCAACTAAAAATAATTTGTTCAAATATCAAATGTGCAAATTATGTATATAATAAATTGACTTAAAAAATAACTTCATTTTCCATGTATACTACACAGATTACTAAGTTGTATATACTTTTTACTGCTACTTGCTTTTTATACCAATTAATAAATTAATATATATTTTCCTTAGAGCTTATTGTTAAATGAAAATAACAGTGACAACAAACAAAAATTATTATTTTTTAAATTAAAATGTTTTTTTTTTATTAAATTAACATTAATGTTTTTATTTCTTTAAATTCTAATACAAAAAAAACAATTTATTAATTTCCTCACGTAAAGGCTAGCAGAAGGAAAATTAAACGGGACAAGGAGATACACGTCTATTAAGCTATACTAAAAATAAAACTTATAATGCATTTCTATTCCTTTTTTTGTTCTATAATTAGACTTAAAAATATTTTAACATTTTAAATACTTTTTAAATTTAGGAAAGTGAAAACACATATTTAGAAAACGTATAAAAATTTGAACACAGCGGGAATCGAATCCACGCCTGTTGGAAACCATCCTCTCTAAATGTTAAGCCATGCGTTTTCTAAAAACTTTTTTTATCACTACTTTTTAAGAAAAAGTACAAATTTTTAAACGCAGGATTAGTATAACAAGTTATATTAAGTGTACAAGTGTTTTTGTTTCAATCCCGTTGCGGTGCCTGCCGAATAGTGTTGCCCAAATGCAAGAACAAGACGAGACTTAGCCAGTCTTGGTCTTGGTCTTGCGCCAATACACCTGGTCTTGGTCTTGGTCTTGGTCTTGCGCTCCCAGTCTTGGTCTTGGTCTTGGTCTTGCAGCAAGAGTCTTGCAAGTCTTGCAATTACCTATTAGTCTATTACTATTTATTAAAGTTTACTTTAAATCTTGAAAAACGTATTAGAATTGGAACATTGTGAGCTTGAATTAACATAGCCATAGTAAAGATCAATCAGATTAATAAATAACTGAAGATTTGATAAGAAATTCGAAAAATCAACTGACCTATATGTCGTTTTCCATGGAAGTAACTGTTTCTTAATAAACATTTATGATTTATAAGCTTACATTTGCTAAAACATGTAAAAAAACACCAACAGGAACACCTGTAGGTACTCTTAAAATTCGAAATTATTTTGCATGAGTATACCTACGCCTATGGCGGCAATCAAATAGTGTCAAATGTTATGATTTCGGCGTGGCGGCAACGATTGTTTTAGATTTCAAAAGAAGCCGCCGGCGCGTGTATCATAACCAAGTACTTCCGAAAAGCGGCAAATACTCAGTGAAATAGCGCTAAGTCCTAGCTGCAAGACGCAAGAGTCTTGCAGGCTATGTCTTGTTCTTGCTCAAATCTTGCACGGTCAGTCTTGGTCGCGGTATTGCTAAAAATACGCGGTCTTGTTCTTGGTCTTGGTCTTGCAAAAACGCAAGAACAAGACCAAGACTGCAAGACCAAGACTGAATTTGGGCAACACTACTTCCAAAGAATATATTTATCACGTTTATGTTTAAGGGCACAGAGAGCCTAGAGCTAAGAGTTGATCTTCACTTCGTCTTTTTTTTTTCAATTTATCTTTATAACCCTCAAGCATAAAGTCAGTGGTCAGAGCGCCTGGACGGTATCAGGAGGCGCGGGTTCGAATCCCGCTGCGTTCAAATTTTTATAAGTTTTCTAAATGTCTTTTTCAATTTTCGTAAATGTGGAATAACACTTTAAAAATTATTAAAAGTGTTTATAACCCTTTTATTAGAATAAAAAATATTTAGAAAAAATACAAAATAGAAAGTCAGTTATCCGACTCTCAGTAAGACGGATTCGCCAACGGATTCCTCATCAAAATCCGCTTTACTTCATACATTCGATTATTTGGATGCCTAACAAATAGTCCGATTAACTACGTTTCTACTGTACTTTTAAATACTTAGCTAAATAGATATTGAACTCATTAACATTTCGTGTACATTCAAACTAACTGTCACCGTACCCTTACAACATCTACTTGCTCTTACTAAATAAGCGTTGCCATAGCAACGTTGATTTATATGAAAGTATTGGTATGACTGACATACTAATGTGTTATACCAATTCATACTTACATTATAAATGCGAATGTCTGTGTGTTTGTCTGTCACGCTTTCAGGGCTAATCCACAGGTCCTATTTGGATAAAATTTCGAATAAAAGTAGTAAAAATGACTGGGTCTAACATAGGCTACTTAGTTTTCAAAAAATCAACCTCTAAAGGGTTGAAATAAGGGATGAAAGTTTATATGAAAAATCTACACCGATTGACCGATTGTGATGAATTTTATATACCTATACATAAGTATAGGTATATAAAATTCATCACAATCGGTCAATCCGTATAAATGGATAGTTGATAATCCAAGGTTAAACATAGGCTACTTAATTTTCCAAAAATCCACCCCCCCCAGGGTTTTAATGTACCGAAACAGTTACGTAGATCACGCGGGGAAGCCCCGAGCGGGCCGCTAGTTTAATATATTTTGATTACATTATTTTGAAAGAATAATGCGTTTCGGAGCCTCTCCCCAATAAAAACTGTAACTATACCAAATTTCATATTCTTCCTACCTTCCTAAAAAGCGGTCCCAAATTTTTCCTTCACGTATTAATATAATGATGGATATATATTTCCTATTTTATTACAACTTTCCTATCGGTCAGTTTCAGCAATTTCACTGCGCCCTATCTATTATTCATTTGACCTAAAGCGGTAAAGTTTCCGAAACTTATTTTAAATTTAGTGGCTTTTTTATAGCGTTTAAATAATAAATTGCGGTTGAAAGGATGTTGTATGTGAATAAAATAAGTAATTGATAGGGTAACGGCGTCTGACGGTAATCACGATGATTGTGGATTCGATTTCAGCTGAGGGAATGAGTGTATATTATTTTCATTTCTCCGTCCCGGTACATAAGACAAAACACGGCGTTAAGTTCCGCCATTTAAAACGCAATGTCTTAAATATGCCAGTCTTAAATATGCCAGAGAGTGGGGAAGGGAATGTATTGCTAATAAATTCTCTCTGACTAACATACTATGCATTAAAAAAGCTTAAAAAAAAATTTCGAATGATCTGACATATCTGTAATAAGTGACTTATAATATATCCTACTAACTACTAATAAAGTATCTAAATATTTAGCCACTATATCAAAACGACATTCGAGCCTCTAAACAACAATTATAGGAAAAATGATACGCCGCAAAGATCGAGCCGTAGTCGTAGCAATTAAGATAATTTTATGTTTCTCACGAATTATTTGGCCAATTAGCCTTTGTCTGGTCTAGACGTAAATAGCTTATTCACTATTTGTTTATATTACACTAATCATTTCTAAGGCGAAGCGAACGAAGCTCTAGGTTTGATTATCTAGAAACTAAAGCTTTTGTAAACCGGAAAACAGCGTAAAGTTGCGTATACCGTAAAGTTGCATAAAGCGTAAAGTTGCGTAAAACATAAAATTTGGGGGTAAAACTGCGTAAAGCGTAAAGTTTAGGCCATGGGTTTAGTTTCGGGTATGTCCAATATGAACCTTTGCGTATCTACATAATGGTGAGAAAAATAACTAGAAGAAGTAGAATAAGGAGCAACAAAGAATGAACGGTGATTAGAAAACAAATTATTTAATTTATACCAAAATAAGTGTCCGTCTTGAAAATAGTTTCTTCTTACAAATTATGAGCATCGCATACACGATCAGAAAATAGAAAGCATATAGAAAATACAATAATTTATTAATTTCTTTTACAAATTATAATTAATAAATATAATTATAATTTTCAGACAAAGCACGGCGTTGAACTCCTGATCTCCTGAACTATACACGCAATGTTTGATTCGATTCCATTTCTAGAGTAAAGTTGACAGAGTGCCTTGACACTAGGTTCTCTCTGCCTACTAATCGTGAAGCTGCATTATTTTCCTTTACGAAACCCTACCCATATGGTCACAATTTGCCCAGTACGAATTAGTTACCTACGTATATTGAATGTCAGACACAGTGGTGGCAATTCACCTCGATCGGCTAGCATGTTAATTATCTCTTATTGTGTTGCCCATTGGGCATTCATTGTAAAAATCGCTTATAGCCCATTCAAAATCACGTCACGTAATCGTTATTTATATATAGTGCATGTACATCTTCAGCTTTACGCTTAGTAACTTAGCTTAGGTCAGTCAGAGCCTAGTGTCAAGATACTCCGTTCTCTAGTTTCTGCCAGAATTCCAGACATTGGGTGCTTAGTGGCGGAACTCAATACTGTGCTTTGTCTTAGTTACCAAAGCGAAGATATGAAAATTTAAATATTATCACTTCCCGAATGGGAGTCAAACATAGAACCATCGCGTATACAGTCGCGTCGTGTAGACGCTGTCACACTGGGCCACGATGACCTCAACCATTTATACCTATCTAAATATTAAAAGTTAGGTATAATGCCATCATTGTCGAGTATTTTTTAGCGTACAGCAAATAGAGAAAATCTAGATCATTCCATCTTCTATCTGAATTTACCTAATTCAGTTATATCTCATTTTGTAAAATACTTTTTTTAGTAACATATTGATTGAGCATTATGCAAGGAAAATAACCAATATATTAATAACAGTTTCCTTTTCCCCCTCATAGCAGGGTACTCACAGGGGACCAAGTGTCAAAACACTCCGTCCTACGCGTTTGGCCTGAAATTGACATATTGCGCGTTGAGTGGTGGAACTCAAAAAGCGAAAAGATGAAAAATTTATTATAATCATTCCCCCGAATGGGAATCTAATGATAGCAGACAAACACCTACCGATAAAAGTCCAATATTAGAAGTTCTGTATCAAAAAAGTACTTAAAATTATCAATTTGCCTGTTATTTTAATATTTTGAAACTAAAATACCCTTTGCCAATATACCAATATTATTTTACGATCTGAGTGTAACGTAACGTAATGCAAAATTAATAAACTTTTATAGTACCCGCGTATTGCTAACTGTACATTCCTTTATATTCAACCCGTGACCGTAATTTCATCAGAGAGGCACGGTCGAGTGAATAGTTCGAATTTAACTAAAGAATATATATTCCTTGTTTGTCAAAAACTAAAAAATAGCATTTTTATAGGAAATTTAGTAATAAAATAAGATAGGAGAGGCTAAATTAACTCTAAGTGTCTTAACACTAGGTTCCCTCTGCCTAACCTGTTGTGTGCGGGATACAACATTAAATTTTAAAAAATGAACACTCTTGAAAGTATCTTCTCCTTATGTTAGTCGTCCTAGTAAAGATAACAGATTCATGCTATGAAAATATTTTAATGAAATTATTTAAAATTGAAGCCAACGTGACAAATTAAAAAGTTGAACTGAAAATCCTTTTTGCAGCTCTACTTGACAAGCTTTTGAATTAAATAGTTTTTTTTTGGTATTAAAATTTAAATTATTAAATATACTGACAACAATATTAAACAGTAATAAGCGTGAAAGAATATCGACGCAGCAAGATATAGAACGTATGACAGCGGTGAGAGCGATTTGCAAAAGATGCAGGTTCAAATCCCGGTACGTCCAATTTTTAATAGAAATATTTTGCATATCCTAATTGTGTTAATAACGCTTTAAACATTTTAAAAGTGTATTAACATTACGTTCACTGTGCAAGGCTTGCTAAGAGCGGAATAAAAACAATATCATGGTGCAATACTTCTTACCGTATTAAGTAGTAGCCAGTGTTGGGTAAAATTTAGTTGCAATTAAAAATTAAATATTAACAATAGAATTCGCTCTGGTATAAGAGGTAAAGCGCGATGTTAAGTTCCGCCTCTTAACACGCAGCTATTCCGAATTCGGCGGAAAGTGGGGAACGGAGTGTCTTAACACTAGGTTCCCTCTGCCTACCCTGCTGTGTGCGGGATACAGCGTGAAGGTAAAAAAAAATGTTGTACGAAAATCACAATTAAAAATAAATGAATTGTTGATTGTAGTGGAGATATTTAGAACTAGTTAATTATACTTTTTATGGATTTTATGCGAGTTCCTCAAAAACAAATAATTGATTGATTATATTTAATTGTTAATTGCAATTAAATTTTGCCCAACATTTGTAGTAGCTAATATTAATACCAAGTTACATATTCAGTTACCTACACTTTATAGAAAACTTTTGAACGTCTCAAGCCTCTTAGAAAATGTTCTACACTATTCACCAGTTGCTTTAGCAGGCCATGAATAGATATGAATTTTAATTTTCAATAAGCTTTGACTTCTAAGGAAGTCATTTTGTATATTTAATCTGTAGTATAGAAACATATGCCAAGGCCTATATTTTGGTTTAATTCGTGGTTTATACGTAATAACTTCTTTTAGAACTAATGTTATACCATCGTGACGTACATGGCAACATCTAACTGAAAACTGAAAAGGCTTTGATAATTACTGATTATATGTTTTTTTTAGCTTCACGCTGTATACCGCACACAGCGGGGCAGGCAGAGAAACCTAGTGTTAAGACACTCTGTTCCCCACTTTCCGCCAAATTCGGAAGCATTGCGTGTTAAGTGGCGGAACTTAACTTCGCGCTTTGCCTCGACACCAGAGCAAAGAAAATGGAAATATTAAATATTTCCACTCCTTGTGTGGGAATCGAACCACAATCAGTCGTTTACAGTCACACGCTTGTGCCACTGCCTCACGATTGGCTCCAAAACTGGCATTAAATTCCATAACATATTAGTTACAATATTTATAAATGAAAAAAGGAGCTTCACGCTCGTTCCTGCATAGCAGAGTAGTCGAGTAGTCATCAATCTAATGTTAAACACTCCGTTCTCAGCTTTCCGCCCAAAATCGAGACATTACATACAAAGTGCGGAGTTTAACGCCGCGCTATATCTTAGGTACCTGAGCAGAGAATAGAAAAAAAATAATGATTCATCCGGTGGGAGTAAAACCTACCATATCGGCCATCGCATCGCGAATACAGGCAAACGTTGTCACACTGCGCCACGATGGCCATTTTTTTAAAAAAAATCTAAATATTAAAAGCTTTTAAAATATTAATTTTCTTTCACAGATCAAGTCCTTGAAAACGAATGTATTTATTTTGTAAAAGACATCAATAATTACAGTACAGTTGGTGGTAATAAGAGTGGGAAAACATAATGCATAAAAAATAAATCATTGCATTATTTTTTTGCCTCAATTATTTTCCGTATATAGCAGGAGAAACTAACTATTATTTGTTGCCACCATTCGAACCTGAGGCACCACTTCATTTTTGTATTAAATTTTAAATATAAAAAACACCTTCTTCTCATACCATTATAAAGTTATTAATATGTATTATTGCGAGAGAAAAAAACTAGGAACCGCCTCTTTGCTCAGCATGACGGAAAGAGCTAAGCGAAGTACATATTTAGTGTCATTACATGTTAAAAAAGTTTGAAAAGCATACACTTAACACTAACATAACTATAACACTTACCGTTCCACATCCTATGGGACCATTTAATTACCATTTATTCAAAAATTACAATTACAATTGTCACCAAAAAACTTCACAGTACACAAGACACTGTGCTCGATAACCCTGCCAAATTTCAGAGGTCTACTACAAATAGCCCAGGCAGAGTTAAACCACAACGAAACACACTTTTGCCCAGTAAGAGCTTCGTTTCGCTCAGCTCAATTCATTGGCTGGGAATATAAAGGAATTTAGCCCTGATATATAGTATAGTAGACAGAACGATAAATATTTGAAATTCCAATTCGAAGAGGGAAACCGAAACAATTTGAATACACATTCTGGATTCACCATAAAGCAAATTGAACCTTCAAGAAGCAGGAACACCATCTAACAGCAAGATATAGTCGTACGAAAATGAATCAACTAAAATTAGGAATAAGTTTTAAACTCATTATCTCAATTAATATAATATTAACGCTACAAAAGGCATAATGTAAGGAAAATAAGCACTAATAAAAAATAATAGTTTTGGTATTTCCCTATCTAATTAGACAAAGGAGGATAAATTAAGGAGAACTAATTAAAGAAAGCCAGACAAAAGGTGGAATAACCTTTTCTCTCGGCTAAATGACAAAAAATACGCGACAATAATGTATTTATAAGTATAAAAGTTAAAATTAACTCAACATTTATAAAAAAAAATCTATAATTTCTAAAAATATTACACAGGCTATGAAAAACATTTTAAGAAAATGTTAAATGCATTGATAACTCTTCAAAATGATAAAACAAGTCTTTAACTTTTACTTTGCTCAATGACTGACTGACATCCGCACAGCCAAAGGTACTGTAAACTGGAATTGTAAACGCTGAAATTTTGAATTGAAATAATTTGAAATTTGAAATGAAATAATTAATTACTCTATTATGATCTATACAAATATTCAGCGATTTTATGAATAAACTTATGTAACTGCACAATTAAAACACGTTATAAAGTTAGATATTAAATTAAAAACATCTGTAATGTGTAAAACGCATATTTATTATATTATTTAAATAAGCTGTACTAAATGATCAGAGACACTTATAAAATTTAAAATTTAAACTTTGTTTTATATCGTTTTTCCAAATATTACAAAGTTTCTTAATACTGTGAGCATTTTTAATTAATTTCTTTATACATTTTAATATTTTGAATTGTTTTTTTTTATAAACAGACAATAACATTTTTAAAAATATTTAACTAGAAAGAACATTTTTAATCATATTATTAAAACAACGCCATCTACTGCGCATTTACAGAACTAGCTCAAAACACCCACACAAAAGTTCCACCAATCACGACCAGATGTCTCCACCAATCAGAATAGCGGTACACGACACGTTGTGGACGCCAAGCAAGAATGCCACAGTTCGTTAATGGCCGCCGACGAGGTGGTCTATTTGTGTCTATACTAATATAATACGTTCATTGTTTACTATTTACAATTACAAAATATCATAATAAATAAAGTGTTAAGTTGTTAATTAATTTAATAATTAATTGAAACAAGTGTAAAGTGAATATAGTATAAGAAATGGAAAAGCGTATTTCGTGTTAGTGCTGTGCCGTGAATAATAACACATCTAAATGCTTGGTTATAGGACTATGTGTAATCGGCAGCATTCCCAAGCTTGCCTGAACACATCATTATCAATAAGACAGGAGATACAAAGATTTGAAAGTGTACACCCATCTATCTACGCTTTGTATGATTTGGTGGAACTGGTACCAGATCCCTTGCTCGCTCAACAGATTCGAGACCACGTCGTCGCTATAGAAGGTAATGTTTACTTTCGTTTCTAGGCAACTGGATAGTTTGTATGAAATAACTTAAATATTTAATGTTTGTTAATAATATTGGTAAATTATAGTTATATAGAGTTAATCTTAATCTTTCATTAATCAATCAATATATGCATATAGTAAAATTGTAACTGATCGCTGTCTGTACATAGAAGTCTATATTTTTGGGCATTTATCAATGTAATACAACCTTAAACAATGGTTTTTATATATTTTTCGATTTATCTGTTTGTGTATTTGTGTACGTTTATCTCAGAAACGGTTTAACCGATTTAAACTCAGTTTTGAGTATTCTATTTTAGTAAACTTTTCTTAATATTTGCTATTTATTTTATCAAAATCGCTTCATAAATAAAAGTAAATATAGTGGGGAACGGAGTGTCTTAACACTAAGTTCCCTCTGCCTACCCTGCTGTGTGCGGGATACAGCGTGAAGCTTAAAAAAAATAATGAAAAAGTAAACGAAATAGGTAGGTACTTACAGTCGTGTAGTATACTCAGTCGAAGCCGTGAACATCTCAATAGTATTTAATATTAATATACATTTAATAACTCTATAAATATGTATATAGAGTTTAATTGTATTGTTTATTCGTTAAGCAATTGTTTATATGTAATTGATTAAACGTCAGTATAATATATTATTTTTATTTTAGGTGCAATCCTTTCTATAATTTAAAAAAAAATATCAAAAAGAAAATAATAATTCATTTTTTGTTATTTTCTGTCTTTTGTTATTTGTCTTTATATAAATTTACTTATTCCATATATTATAAATTAGATAAGAACTAAAGAGTTAAATCACTATATTAATGAACTAAGAAAAAGTCTTTGGTAAAAATGATCGTATAAATCTCACGTGTACGTTCAAACTAACTGTTGCTAAGGTGTAAACATACGACTAGACGCTTTCAAAGTTAATTTATTAATTATTAATGACGACTTAATTGATATGTAAAATTTGTAATTAATAAACATTATTTAAATATTTAAGTGCGTTTAAGAATATTTAATTTGACATTTCTGTAGACGATTGAAATTTTATTTAATTTTTTTGCATATTATGTATGTTTTTGCTTATGCGGTATTGAGTTTTGCCGTTCAGCACGCAATGTCTTGAAATTGGGAAGAAAGTGGAGAACGGAGTGTCTTAACACTAGGTTCTCTCTGACTACCTTCCTATATGAAGAAAACTTTTGAAATGTATAAAGATTTTAGCGTCAAAATATTCCGTTCTTCCCAGTTTATTCGTTTATTAGGTATATCTTTTCGTGATTGTAAGAGGAACATTCATGATTTTTTATTATAATTAATATAATATAACTTTTTCTTATTACTAATTTAATGTTTCTGTTTAGTAGAGCCATTATAATTAAACAGATTAATGGACTTAAACGCATTACTTTAGATTAACTTAAAAAAAAGTAGCTACAAGGTCAAAAATAATATACCAAATGTAACCAAATGACCTCCTCCGTGCCTCAGAGAGCACGCTAAGTAGTCTTAGTTGTCATTTTAACACTATCTAGGCGTTATTGTCAAATAATAAAAAAAAACTTTATTCTTAGGTACGTCCCTGCGCCTTTTTATTTATGTTCTAGATTTGTGTTTTTTATTTTTAAATCCATACTAGCCCTGCTCGCTGTTTTGCCTGTGTGAATTATTTCACACCTACGATAAGCTGTTTATATTTTTCTTACTATCTTTTAGCCTCTTACTGATTGATTTTTAAAAAACTAGGTAGCCTATGATCGGCCTTGCGTCATGAACTATTTTCCTGAGAAAATTCATCGAAATCGGTGAAGCCGTTTAGAAGTTTCATCTCATATTTCATCTCATATTTCAAGCCTTTACAAAAAAAGTGAAAGTGTAACAGACAGACATATAAATCTCCACCTTTTTTTTATTAATATAGACGTTTTTAATATTTCGTCAGTCTTTACAAAACATGTTGTCAAATACACTATTTAAGTAAATCGTTCGCATTTTCTATAAATTTCATTAACATTTCTTTTTCTACTTTACTACAATTCAGTCACAACACAGTAAAGTACTGTGTATATAATAAGAAATTAGGTATAGAGGTACAATTCTGATAACTGGTCTACAAGATATACCAACACGAAATGAGCGTTCAAGGTCCCCTGACAATTGCTCCTAGGAAATAACAGCTAATCTCTTAACTGAAACAGATTAAAATTGGAAACTATTAAATAAATAAGAAATTCATTTGAATAGCGTTTTAGAAAACGTATAAGCACTTAAATTCGGCGGAAATCGAACTCACGCCGCGTTTTTGAAAACTTTTAAACAATTACATGGGACTGAATTGGAACCCGCGCCCCCTTGGGAACTTCTAAATTCTTTGATCATGCTGTTTTGAAAATGGGCAGGTTCGATTTCCACTGCCTTCCATTTTTTATACATTTTCTTAAAATATTACCTATATCTTATGTATGGAATTGACATTTTAATAAGCTTAGATATTATTACAATACCAGCGGCCAAAATGACACACTACTACTATTAGTACATGTACGGAAGATACATCTATATGTATCTTCTTTATTTGTTTGGAGAAATTTTATATTTATAAATGTTTCTTTTTCTATAATGTGAGTTAGTAAATACGGCGTTAAGTTACACTAATTTTAAAAATAAAAAAATTGTGAATCGGAAAAGGATAATGACAAGAATCGAAATACTGTACTACTTTCCTTCTTTCAGAAATACTCAATTTTAAGTATTTCTATTACGTTAAACAAACAAAAGCAATTAATTAACAAATGAAAATACAAAAAAGATAAACTATGGACTAATTTCCGACCTAATTGACTCTTTGATATTGTTCATTGTAGGTTTCATTGTGATTGTCCATACAATTTGATGCAATGAAAAATATATGTTTTTTAGGTTTACGCTTTTTTCCCGCATGGAATGAGTTTAAAATCGTAAGGGAGTAGTGGCAAAATACTCTGCTCATTACTTTCCGCTCGGATTGAAAACATTGTGTGTTGGGTGGCGGAAGTCATCGCAGTGCTTTGTTATATCAGATCAGGAAATATATTCAAATACAAAATATCTTTATTCAAATACACATTTACAAGCACTTTTGAATGCTCGAATGACCACAAAGCTACCACCGACTTGGAAGGCAGTTCTGCGGAGAAAAACCGGCAAGAAACTCAACAGTTGCCCTTCAAATATAAAAATTACATTTTTATTATTTGATACAATAGTAGTTAATCTGCATTGGCCTCAAATCAGATTAATTTCACGCGTCTTTTTCCTTTAAATATTATTCTACAGAATAAAAAGCCTTACTTATTATAAATATGCTTTTTTCAATGATTTAAAATTTTTCCAGTGGTAAGTCTAAGCTAGTCTAAGTAAGGCAAGCTGTGGAATTTTATATACTAGCGGCCCGCTCGCGGCGTTGCCGCGTAACTACAAACATAACATAACATAATTTCATTACAATTGGTCAAGCGGTGTAGATTTTTCATACAAACTTTCGTCCCCTATTTCAACCCTTTAGAGGTTGATTTTTGAAAAAATAAGTAGCCTATGCTAGACCCAGTTACTGTTACTACTTTCATTCTAAATTTCATCCAAATCGGACCGGTAGATTAGCCGTGAAAGCATGACAGACAAACACACAGACATTCCCATTTATAATATAAGTATGGATGCGTATACTCAGACGTGTATATTAAATATTTCCACTCCTTGAGTCACACGTCTGTGCCACTGCGCCACGACTGGCCCCAATTCGAGACATTGCTCGTTGAATTGTGGAACTCAACGCCGCGTTTTGTCTTACCACAGCGGAGAATTGGCACTACAATAACCTTGATTTGACGGATTGACAATTTGCAGATAATATCGTGTTATATTATTTGTGTCTATACAATTTATACATACCAATGCTTGTAACTGTCGTGCTGACTAATGATTTATTGTAAATCGTTATCGGTTTTTGTAATTAGAAAATGTAATGTAATTTTTCTTATTTTTTTTTATTAAATAGATTTGCACTTGAATGCACAATCTTGCAACGGTCCTTTGTTTTGCTTCAAAATTTGCACAGGTGTCTGGGTTCGACGTCAATGGAATGTATTCGTAGCATGAATCTTATGTCCGTACCAAAGAATCCATGATTTCTTTTAGCTTCACGCTTTATCCCGCACACAGCAGGGTAGGCAGAGGGAACCTAGTGTTATGACTCTTTTCTTCAATTTCCCCCGAAATCTGAAATTTGTGAAAGAAAAAATATTTTTAAAAACTTTTTTTTTAAATTTAAAATAACTGTAATTTTAAATACGACTGAGCCACGAGGGTACATTGCAAGTTAAATGAAAGCTCGTAATACAAATTGTA
Organism: Dryas iulia moderata; assembly: GCA_019049465.1. Lineage (NCBI taxonomy): Eukaryota > Metazoa > Arthropoda > Insecta > Lepidoptera > Nymphalidae > Dryas > Dryas iulia. The sequence goes on along the minus strand of CM032424.1, from coordinate 14,650,486 downwards.
AAATTATTGTTTAGTATGTTCTTATATATTTAAAGTAATAACTAAGTTTGAGGCCAGTCTGTGAACGTGAGTGGTTGTGGAAATGTATAATTATTTCCATTTTCTTCGCTCTAGTATCAAGGTAAAGCGATGCGTTAAGTTACACAATGCCTTCAAAATTAGGCGGAAAATGGGTAACAGAGTGTCTTAACACTAGGTTACCTCTGCCTACCCTGATGTATGCGGGATTCAGCGTGAAGCTAAAAATAATATTTGTTCAATATATTCACATATATTTAAACTGACTGACTATTTATGCACACGCTATACATTCTGTTAATTCATCTAGAACCCCGAGGTTACGGGCAATTTCACTAAACGAGCCTCACGGGGCAGATAGCAGTCGTTGTTTATAACTACCTGCATTCATCCGTATGGTAGACTGAGTCTGGAAAAATTCTAAAGCCAGTATTGAAATATTGAGAAAAACACTAAGTGTATATGTATATTTTTTGCTTCGTATTTTCTTCGTGTAGTTAAGTAGGCAATCATATGTATTGTGATATATTGCTGCCTATTATTAGAAATTTGGGTTTTAGTGTAACTCAACGCCGTGATTTGTTTTATGACAGGTAGTTCTCGAATTGAACATTTAACCATCGATACAATAGTCTTAACTCTTTCGACTACACTACGGTGCGTTCACAGGCTAACATATTCTTCCTAAAATTTAAGCCTTATGCTTTAAAGAAAATGACGATCCTATATCACAAGAAAATAAATTAAAAAAAAATTAAATAGCTTCACGCTATATCCCGCACACAGCAGGGTAGGCAGAGGGTTAAGTTAGGTAAACCTAGTGTTAAGACACTCCGTTCCCCACTTTCCGCCGAATTCGGAGGCATTGCGTGTTAAGTGGCGGAACTTAACGCCGCGCTTTACCTCGACACCAGAGCGAAGAAAATGGAAATATTAAATATTTCCACTCCTCGAGTGGGAATCGAACCCACAACCAGTCGTTTACAGTCACACGCTTGTGCCACTGGGCCACGACTGGCCACAAAAAACTTATAAATTAACTTAGTTATGGCGTATGACTCATTTAAAAACAGATTGCTTAGTGCCTATCAAATTTAAACTGTATGTATTTTTTTATTTTGAATATATTTCTTTGACGTATATGTAATAAGAAAATCAATAAAAAAGTAGTGTTGACGTTTTTAAATGGCGGAACACTTTACGACAGATCGTTCTTGAACCGGATTCAAATCCACACTTTCGGATCATGACATTGATATCCATAGACTAAGATTCCAAACATTTTTGTTCTATTTAAAAAAAATAGTCGTGGCCAGTCGTGGCGCAGTGGCACAAGCGTGTGACTGTAAACGACTGGTTGTGAGTTCGATTCCCACTCGAGGAGTGGAAATTATATTTCCATTTTCTTCGCTCTGATGTCGAGGTAAAGCGCGGCGTTAAGTTCCGCCACTTAACACGCAAGCCTCCGAATTCGGCGGAAAGTGGGGAACGGAGTGTCTTAACACTAGGTTCCCTCTGCCTACCCTGCTGTGTGCGGGATACAGCGTGAAGCTAAAAAAAAAAAATTTTTTTTAAAAAATGGCTTAATTAATTTTTCACAAAAAAAACTTAAATTTTAACTAAGTGATGGCTTATAACTCGTTTAATACCACTCTGTTTCATGAACGCGATTCAAATTACGACGGATTAAAAAGTGAACACTTGACACGCACGATCTTGACATTAAATGTGTTATGTAGAGTTCATTGTCTTTGCGTTAAATGGAACGAAACGTTACTAAAATAGATTTTATTAGTTAGTAGTTAGTTAAAAAGGATGCGATACTTTAACTTTGTGAATTATCTTAATTGAGCTGTTATGTAATATTTTTCTTGTGTATTTGCAGTTTTACGCATTTTCTCTTTTAGTAGAATAGTCAGAGAGAACTTAGTGTTTAGACACTCCGTTCACTGTCCGGCGAAAATCGAAACATTGCATATTGTATGACGGAACCTAACTCCGTATTTTGTCTTTGGCAACGGAGCGGAAAGTGAGAACAATTTATAATCATTCCTTCTAGTGAAAATCGAATCCACGACCAATGTACTACATTCAGATGAAAAAAAACTATTTTTAAGAGATTTTTGCCTTTTTTAAAAAAACAGAAAATATGTCTTGATAACTCACTTTACCTTTGTGTGTGCATTACCGTGTGATATATTAGAATTGTGCATTACCGTGTGATATATTAGAATTGTTTAAATACTGGTTGGCAGATTTTAACACCGCACTTTGTCTACCATCGATGAAAAATAACTAAATTATAAATACTCGTGCCAGCCAGGCCAGTCGTGGCGCAGTGACACGAACGTGTGACTGTAAACGACTGGTTGTGGGTTCGATTCCCACTCGAGGGGTGGAAATATTTATTATTTCCATTTCCTTCGCTCCGGTATCCGCGGCAAAGCACGACGTTACGTTCCGCTACTTAACACGCAATGCCTCCGAATTCGGCGGAAAGTGGGGAACGGAGTGTCTTAAGGCACAAGGTTCCCTCTGCCTACCCTGCTGTGTGTGGGATACAGCGTGAAGCTAAAATTATATAAATAAATAAATACTATTTCAAGTTTGAGATGCCACCATTCATAACTTCTTGTCTTATCAGGTTATATCTTAATAAATAAATGAACGCTTATGTTAATTCACACGTGGTTATCATACCTGAACGAAAAGCTTATTCATGTTAATATGTTAATACAAACCTGAAGTTGGCCATTACTGTTAAGAATGAAGATGTCATGTTCTTGCGTACATGGCTTTATATCCTCTGAGAATATTTTTAATTATTATGTGTTTTTTGTTATTCGTATCACTCTTGGCGGTCTTGTCGTAGTTAATATGGTGTTTCAATTCGGTATAGCTCGTTATATGATGCCTCGCTATCTCTTCTTGCTTGAAGTCATTCTAGTATAATAGTATACGAATAGGTCCACACATTAGTGACTTTACTTGATTTGTCTACCGCAATGTGGATCTTCTACTTGGTCCGTTGCCTTCTTTCTACCTTTCCTTGGAGAATAAAATTTTCAATTGAGTTTTGTTATTATATTATGTTTTAATAATGCACCATAAGTACTAAAATATATAATTAAGATAATACTAATATAAATCGTTTTGATAAAAAAGGAAAAAAGTCAAGATCCTTAAGTAAACCATTGAGACAGTTTTCAGCACATTTTATTCTTCTTAAATGCGAAGCCAGGGATACTCCAGTCATAACACTCTGTTTTTCACTTTTCTCCCGAATTCGAGACATTGCGTGTTGAATAAACCAAATAAAAAAAAGAGAATATACAAATCAGATCCATCAGTTGCCCATATATTACCTATATGTTGTTGTTGTTGTAGCTTCACGCTATATCCCGCACACAGCAGGGTAGGCAGAGGGAACCTAGTGTTAAGACACTCCGTTCCCCACTTTCCGCCGAATTCGGAGGCTTGCGTGTTAAGTGGCGGAACTTAACGCCGCGCTTTACCTCGACACCAGAGCGAAGAAAAATGGAAATATAATTTCCACTCCTCGAGTGGGAATCGAACCCACAACCAGTCGTTTACAGTCACACTCTTGTGCCACTGGGCCACGACTGGCCACCTATATGTGAATCAAACAAATGTAACCGTCTAATAAGTATTTGTCCACAGTCAAAACGTCTAATAACTTCCTGCATCGAAATCAAGTTCTCTTACGATTAGATTAAAGAATCGTATAGTGAAAGGATTTACTATTTGACCTTTAAGTCATTTTTTTTGATATTACGATATCTGATACTCAGAGATGATATTAAGCATTTAATTTAATGGAACTATTGCATTTACAATTAAAATGTACTAATTTAATGCTAGTTAAATATTTATTGACGTCTCTGTTTATCTTTCTGTACGAAAACTCTCTCCCCTTTTTAACAAAATGTCTTCAATTTCTTTTTGTTTGAGTGAGTGTTAACTAAGAATACGCGAAAGAATACGCGAAGCGCTTTATAGTTCACGCAAAATTACGGACTCCTATAATAATAACACACAAACATACAGGGGCCAGTCGTGGCGGAGTGGCACAAAGTGTGACTGTAAAGCGAGTGGTTGTAGGATCGATTCCCACTTGAAGAGTGGAAAACATTTAATATTTCCATTTTCTTCGCTTTGGTGTCGAGGCAAAGCGCGGCGTTAAGTTCCGCCACTTAACACGCAGTGCCTCCGAATTCGGCGGAAAGTGGGGGAAGGAGTGTCTTAACACTAGGTTACCTGCCTACCCTGCTGTGTGCGAGATACAGCGTGAAGCTAAAAAAAACATACAGTAAATAACATATTGAACGATATTCGTATTTTTTTATAAATTACGCAATTTAAAAATGCACAAGTGGCACGCACGAACTTGACATTAAAATTGTTCTCGAAGCTAATTGTGTGACGGGCAAATGGAGCGTGCGGTTGCACCTAATACTTTAATACTTATATATTTAAAAAACGAGTATGCTGTGTGAATGCTTTGATTATTTCCATACAAATTCAAAAAGTTTATTACCATTTTTCACTTTTAGATAGTTTATATTAATAAAAAATATACATAGTAATTTTGCCAGAGTGAACCTAGTGACACGACACTCCGTTCTTCACTTTCGTCCGATATCAAGACGCGTCGCATCTTGTCTTAATTACTATGAAAATAATATATAATAATTCCCCTGAGTGGAAACGGAATCTAAAACCATTGTGTTTACAGTACGATGCTGCCCCACTGCGCTACGAAGACCTCTGGAATGAGTATAAATAATAAAAATGACTAATATATAATAAAAATACATAACTATTACTAGTTGACTAATATATATAAAAGAATTAAAGCTCAACGTATGCTATAAGACTTTCAGCTATCGCTTTGTTTTTCAGAATCATCCTTATAATTTTAACATAATGCAGAGAACGTTTATCCGGTACTTAACAGGATAGGCAGAGAGAACCTAGTGATAAATCACTCCGTTCTCTACTTCCGCCCACTTTAATTATTTCGCGTATTGTTTGGCGTAATTCAACGCCGCACCTTTATCCCGAACTGGTAAATGACAACATTTTTTAAATACATATAAACATGCCCCAGGTGAGGATCGAGCTTCCAAACATTTCCTAGTATTTTTATTGTACTTTAGGCCTTTGTTTAATTTGTAACTTCCGTTCAGAAACATGTTTGTTTTTTTTACCTGCTTTTATCTACTTTTGAATAATGTAATTTTTCTACTTGAAATATTTCTTTGTTTCATAATTTTGTTACGCTTTCTTTTACCGTCATATAGAGAATAATATTTTTTTTACATTATTAAAGTGTTTGTAAAAATATTGAAGAGCAGATAAATAAAAAATAAATAATAATTCATATTTTGAAAGTCAAATAATTTACCATCGGACACAAGTCGGATTTAGGTACAACCGCAAGTAAGGCTGTGCTAAGGGAAGGGGTGGTCGAGAACTGTTAAAAGAAAATGTAATTAGTTCTACTTACAGTACGCGCATTCTAACTTGAATGGTCATAATAAGAGTCGCAGAAACGACTTTTAGGGAGTGATTGGTGGTAAGATGCAGTGATCAAGCTGACTAAGCGACAAATACTAATGATTCCATTACGCATAGTGTGTTGTGTCTCAGTCACTAGTCAACTCTCATTGGTTAGTTGTCTGTACCTGCGCGAGACTGAAAAACGTAGATATGACCGTTCAAGATAAAATGCGCTTACTTTAGCTTTAGTAATTATGGTGCATGACGTATATCCTCGTTTTTTTAGAAATGTTAAGAAGTTAAAACTTTAAAGTGTTTACTTTGAATTATGCTCTTAAGTAAACTTGTGGTTCTGTTTGAGCATGTTACACGGTTTTTTACGTTGATACTGGTACATGAATTTCACCCTTCACCTTATATTTACACCTATAACATGCTAAATAAGTTATTAAAATCAACATTACTAACACTGCTGTGTGTTTAGTATTTATTTTTATAATGTAACGTTTTTTTAACTGTCCCAAATTCTATATATTTCCTCCATTTTGTATCTGCATTTTCGCAATAAGAAATACAATGTTAATTTTGCATGTATTAATGTATAATAATAAAATAGAATTGACATTCTTGTTGACAATGATTTCGCTAATTTAAAAACAATGCCTTCAAAATTAAAAGAAAATGAAGAATAAAAATATCAGTTATATCTTAAAAATACATTTTTATACAACATATAAAGTTTGAACGCATCGAGATTAGAATTCACGCCTCTTAAAAACCGCCTGACTGTTAAAAATAACCAAAATAATTAAAAAATACATATATATTTAACGTAATTGTAGTAGTTTAAATTTCAAGTATTATATCAATTTGTGTTTAAATCAAACAATCAATAACAACATCAAAAACTTATAAATTATAGGCAAAGAGGCCTTCAATTTATTTATTTAATGAGTAAAAAATAATTCTGTTTAGTTAAGACAAGTTAATTTAGATATAAAACGTGATTCAGTGTTCACTCATCCGCGGACGTAACGACGTCCGGTGCGAGCGCTACTTGTTACTGAAAACTATATTTATATAAGTTTTGAGCGATTTAGTAGATTATTTGTAATATTATAAGTTTTGATAATGTGTCTTTTAAATAGAGTTACTAAAATCTTTTAAAATCATTTTTCTGTTTTTGCTATGTCTTTCTCAGCTCTCTTTTTTGTCAGAAAATCGGAGAAAACATAGTTACAAAACACTTTGGTCTCCATCTTCCGCTTCAAGACGTTGTGTTTTGGGTATAAATTTTATTTCTGTTCTTAAATTTCTTATTCATCAGAACAATAAAATGTAAATAATTAATTATGATGATTTTTCGAGTGGGAATTAAACCCACAATCATTGCTTTACAGTCAAACGCTGGGCAACGTTGCCACGATAGTCTCAACTTGTTACTGAAAACTATATAAATATATAAAAATTAAGAGTGAATATTTTAGTTTAATTTTAGTTTAGATAATCGGTTTTCATAAAACAGCTATCTGTTTTAATAATTCTGTGAAAAAAATACTTTTGTTTTTCCAATGTTTTCTCTTAGCTTCCCCCTTTTGCCAGAGGGTCGGATAGAACCTAGTATCAAGACACTTCGTTCCGCTTACGTTTTTGTGTTGATTGGCGGAAGTCAACGCCCAGCTTCATCTTATTCAACAGAGCGGAGAAATGAAAATAATTAACTATGATCATTTCTCTGAGTGAGATTTGATCTTATAACTAATCGCGATTATAATCCGACGCTGTCCCACTATGCCTCTGATTTGAAGTTCTTCTATGTATTAAATTTGCACACAGCATGGCAAATGAAACCTAGTGTTAAGACACTGTTCCTAACATTACCTTATTTATTACCATTTTCCGCTCAATTGCGGAAGCATAGCGTGTTAAGTGGCGGAACTTAACGCCGCGCTTTGCCTCGACACCAGAGCGAAGGAAATGGAAATATTAAATATTTGCACTCGTCGAATTGGAATCGAACCCACAAACAGTCGCCTTACAGTCGCACTGTGTACCTCTGCGCCACGATTGACCCCTAAACTTATTACCAATTTTAATTAGTTTTTTCCAAGTCAAAGTCAAATAGTTTACCATCGGTTCTACTCAGCGGGACTTCTTTTTATACAAGATCCCCCATAGCAAGGTCAAGTCAGAGAGAACTTAGTGTCAAAACATTCCATTCTTCACATTCCCTCCGAAACCACCTCTAAATATTATTATTTTTCTATATTATATATATCAATCATTTGAAACAACATTCGTGATCTAACTGTATACGTAGATATAATATTATCCAAGGCTGGCTTTGACCCAGTTAACCTTTACACGAAAACCGCAATTACAAAGTAAAACGATTATACTCAACAAGTTCTCTCGTATACGTTAAATTATAAATGTGTTACGTTTTTTTATTAAATAATCAATTATTTTATTACTAAAATCTGTATAGCATTTAAAAATATGTATTTTTTCAAATATCTGATAAACGGAAGTAGATGTCGAATTAATATCGGTTATGGTTTAGTTATTTAAAAATTAATAAAGAAATATAGTTAGAGGCCATCGTAGCGTAGTGGTATAATGTTAGACCGTAAACGATTAGTTGTGGGTTCTATTCCCGTTCAGGGGAGTGATTATATTTAAATGATTTCCATTTCTCCATTCTGGTGACAAGACAAAGCGCAATGTCTCGATATTTTACCCGTGCGCGTGCGACGAATTAAGAATACAATTCCCTTCAGCTAGGATAACGTCCCTTAAAAAGCGGATAACCCAGTAACTTGGTGGAAGGAGATTTGTTCTCCGACTGGCTCGCGACCACTAGCATGTCAAAGACGAACCGCCAAATATCTGTTAATGTGTTCCGGTTCGATGGCATGTAAGCCAGCTCTCTCCCTATTCCCCATTCTATCTCCCTCCTTCCCTCCTTCACCCCCAAGGTCAGCAACGCATCCCCAACCCCTATAGTGTTGTGGATGTCTATGGGCGAAGGTAACCATTTACCATCAGGTGGTCGTTCTGATCGTTTGCCCTGCTTTACTCAATAAAAAAAAACGCATCGACCAAAAAGGAAAAATAAAGAACAATATCTTGACATTAGGTTCTTTGACTAATAGTAAAGCTAATATGTAGTTATTATAACTAGACACTTCTTACGTTACACTATTTAGTTATTCATTTATTATCTGTTTATTTCTTTTATTATTATTTTAAAAAAATCTAATATGCTTATTAAAAGTATAATTTAAATGCAAAGTTTGCACGAAAAAGCGGGAAAAAGGAAAAAGTTATAAAAAATGATCTAAAAGCTTCTATATCATTTAATATACGATATCTCGTACATCTGTTGTGGCCAGTCGTGGTCCAGTGGCACAAGCGTGAGACTGTAAAACGACTGGTTGTGGGTTCGATTCCCACTCGAGGAGTGGAAATTATATTTCCATTTTCTTCGCTCTGGTGTCGAGACAAAGCGCGGCGTTAAGTTTCGCCACTTAACACGCAAGCCTCCGAATTCGGCGGAAAGTGGGGAACGGAGTGTCTTAACACTAGGTTCCCTCTGCCTACCCTGCTGTGTGATATAGCGTGATATAGTGGGATATAGCGTGAAGCTATTCGTACATATATCAGGTGTGTTTACTTATGTATGTATATTTACATACTCATGCCCCCATATATGTATCAATATTGAGTATCGGCGATATTCTCACGGTTCTTATCAAAAGATAAACACCGTATCGATTTCGATCCACTTGGAATCAATTACAAACCGCAATAAGCAATAATCCTGTGAAGTTTAAACTTTCGTTACGCGAACTGATGATATCCTCTTTATGTTAAGCCTTTTTTTTAGCTTCACTCTGTATCCCGCACACAGCAGGGTAGGCAGAGGGAACCTAGTGTTAAGACACTCCGTTCCCCACTTTCCACTGAACTCGGAGGCATTGTGTGATAAGTGGCGGAACTTACAGTCTAGAGTGAAGAAAATGAGAATATTAAATATTTCCACTCCTCGAGTGGGAGTCGAACCCACAACCAGTCGCTTTGCAGTCACTATTTGTGCCACTGCGCCACGACTGGCCCCAGTTTATGTTAAGTGTTTTAATTAGTTAAAAACAAATAGCTTCCCACTTTTTCCCGCATAGCAGGATGGTCAGAGAGCTTAGTGACAAGACACTCCGTTCCTCACGCATGTCTGAAATATAGATATTGCTGTTTAATTGGTAGAATTGTACGCTGCGCTTTATTTTAGGTCCTAAAGCGAGAAAATTAAAATAATTTGAATATAATCATTATCTCGATTGGTAATCAAACCCACAACCTATCGTGTTTACAATCAACTCTATCACAGTTGGCTACGACGGCTTCATATATTATAAATATTTTTTTAGTAGGATTTACTAAATATTTTGTTGGTTAGCTTTTACTGTATTAAGATAAAACCAAATACTTTACAAGGCGTATAAAATTTTGAACTATTTTTATGTTTTCATATGTGAATAACACTTTAAAAATCTTTAAGACTTAGTCAAGGCAAGTTATTTTAAAAATAATATTAGTAACAACTAACTTACAAAGATTCCTACATCGTTATTTATTGCGAAGGTTTATTGTACGAAGTGTTCTCGAAGAGCACGAGACGCTATTGTTAAGTAATTTTCGTAATACTATCCGTCTGTATGTTTCACTTCTAACAAAACTTGTTAACATTTGATAAAGATCTAACATAGATATGGTTTTAATATTAATATTATAGTAAATAATTTTAAAATTAAGTCCTATTTTTATCTTAGTCTTGCGAAGTGTATAGTTACAGGCATTTGGAACTAATAATTATTTAATTATATATTTATTTGTTACAAAAATATTAATAACGTTGGTGTAAAAGATTTTACTTTAATATTATATTCTATTTTTAGCTTTACTTCTTTTTACAGCAATCAAAAAAGACCTAGTGTTAAGACAAACTTCCACTTTCCATAAGAAATCGAGACATTGCATGTTAAAGGATATAACTCATCGTCGCGCTTTGTGCTTACTAGAGTGCAGAAATAAAAAAAAAACACTATAATTATTTCCCCGAGTGGGAATCGAACTGACAACCAAACATGCTTAGAGTCAGACGCTGTCCTACTTCGCCACGATACCTATATTAATTAATGTCGTGGACATTATGAATAGATACCAATAATAATAATGTAATACGTATTTTCTATTAGAAGCTAACCTTTACTAGGTAAAGTTTAAAGAATGTAGTTAAAAATATAGCCTTATAAGGTCATCGTGGTACAGTGGGACTGCGTTTGACAGTAAACGAGATGCTTGTGGGTTCGATTCCTACGAATCTACGTAATCATTATATATTATTTTCATTTCTCTGCTCCGGTACCTAAACCTGCTTTAAGTTACGCATGCTATATATTGCATCTTGAGCGGCAAATCAAGATATTAGGCGGAAAGTGGAGAACGGAGTGTCTTGACACTAGGTTCTCTCTGAAAACCCTGTCATGTGGAGGAAAGTATGAAGCTATATACCCGTAGTTATAACTTAACACTTCTTACTATTTATTTATTATATGTATTTATATAGTTTTAATTTTTTTATTTATTCCACTTTTTTTCTAAATTATTTGTTAAAGAATGTAATATAATTTCGATTTAAACACAAAGTTTTACTAAAATATTTGAGCTTCGAATACAAACTCCCGAATAATTGTCAGGTCATTCTCCTCTCGTTGATGAGAAGTGCTAAACCACAGACGAACAAAAAATACACCAAACTCATGGCTTCTTTGCCGTGGGAAATAAAAACTCATGGTGTATTTTATACTCTATATACCTACTTATGTAAATACTCTTTTTTTAATATGTATTTAGTGATTTTACGAGTTTATATAATTTATTCACTTTAACGTAAAATTAATCTTTGAAGTTTTTAATTTCACCCTTTTTATGCATAGGAGATTAATCTGAGACACTCCGCTGAATGTCTAGACAAAGACGAGAAGCAAAAATAAGTATCATTCTTTCCTCCGAGTGGGAATCGAACCCCACTACTTATGGCTTTTCCTTTAACTATCAAAATAATACCCAATCTGGGTATGCCATACAATATGCATATATTCTTTGAAGCTAATAACATTCTGAAATAAGTTTTTAATACTTTCGCTTGGTTGTATTTCTATTGGTTCTATTTTAGATTAAAACTGTTAGGTTATTTGGCTTAGTTTTTGTTTTCTTTACTTTTATTTACTTTTATATAGTAATTTATATAAGATTGATTTACATAATTTAAATGTCCAATTTCTGATTTTCATTAAAAAAAAACGTATTAACAAGTCTGAAGTTTTTGGGATAGGTAGAAAAGCCAATGATAAATATATACTTAAAAAAAATAAATATATACTGTGGCCAGTCGTGGCCCAGTGGCACAAGAGTGTGACTGTAAACGACTGGTTGTGGGTTCGATTCCCACTCGAGGAGTGGAAATTATATTTCCATTTTCTTCGCTCTGGTGTCGAGGTAAAGCGCGGCGTTAAGTTCCGCCACTTAACACGCAAGCCTCCGAATTCGGCGGAAAGTGGGGAACGGAGTGTCTTAACACTAGGTTCCCTCTGCCTACCCTGCTGTGTGCGGGATATAGCGTGAAGCTATATATATGTATATGATATATAATATATCATTTTTTTGTAGCTTCAGTTCATCACATAATTAACTTTCATTTTAAAAATATATTACGATGACGTCGCACATAATGGAGTCATTGAAACTTAAAAATAACTAAAGCTTTTATTGAAAAACGTTTCAAGATTTCTCAAGGAAAGGTAAAAAAATGAATATAGGGTGATTTAAACCCGCAACTCTTGGCCGGTTGCCAAGTCCTTGACCACTAAGCCATACGTTCAAATTGCTTTCAATTTTTTATATGTTTCCTTAAAATGTTTTTCAATTTCGGAACTGTGTGAAAAAAATTACTTTAAACATATTAAAATAAAGCAGTCATATTAATTCTAATGTCGTCTCACGTTTTTCTTAATAAAAATTCATATTTATTAAAAGTTATAAATAGATCTAGTAACATAAATAATTTGTAATAAGCGTATAAGGATTTAAACGCAGCGGGTACTAAAACGCATGGCTTAGCTTGAACGGTCCCCAAGAGCCGCGGATTCAAATCCCGCTGCGTTTAATTTTTTTTACGATTACTAAAAATGTATATATTTATTTTTTAGCTTCACGCTATATCCCGCACACAGCAGGGTAGGCAAGGGGAACCTAGTGTTAAGACACTCCGTTCCCCACTTTCCGCCAAATTCGGTGGTATTGCGCATTAGTGGCGGAACTTAACGCCGCGATTTGCCTCTCTATATGGACATATTTATATGTAATATCTAATATGGAAATATAATTACTTCAGTGGGAGTCGAACCCACAACCAGTCGCTTTACAGTCACACTTTGTACAACTGCGCCACGACTGGTCCCACTGGGGGTTAATAACACATTAAAATTTTAAAAATATAGGTAGATAGATGAGTTTGAAACTGATAACATATAACTTTTTAATTTTATACAGGTTTATAGCGAGTATCTATAAAAACAAACACTGTGACGGATCCCATAGTATCCAAGATAGCTTTTTCTAAGAGTGCCATACAGTTTTACCGTTAACGTCGGTGTTACGGTACACCTGCGATTTCACAGATGGAAGACTATATAGACTGCGTGCTACGTGCTTACGATAGTACGTTGTGATGCTATATTTATGGTGTAATCGTAGATTTTTTATTAGAATAGTTAGTTAAGATGAAAGTATTTTGATTTATTTTTTGAGTATATTTTGATATTTTTAAGATGTTATTCTGACATTTTGAAAAATGACTTAAATAGCGTTTAAAAGTTGGCGGGATTTGAACCCGTGACTTTTGGTGACAAACGCTCTGACCGCTAAGCTATGTGTTTATGTATGATAAAAGTGTTCTTTTTGAATTTGATAACAGTTAAGTAATTTGATGATTGACTTGGGCTTTTATATTGAATTGTTATATTGGATCATATAGAGAGCTTAAATTGCTAGTCATTTCAGTGGCTGAATCAAAATTAATTCGTAGTAAGTAAGTTTTTAAAAGATTACGTTATAATAGTGATAACTGTGGGAAAGCTTATATTTAAAAAAAATATTTCTTCGCTCTGGTACCTAAGACAAAAATACGCCGTTGAATTCCGTCACTTAATAAGCAATGTTTTCAGAAAAGTAAACAACGGAGTGACTTGACACTATGTTTTATCTACCTACCGTCTCATGTGGGGAAAGACGCAAAAATAGAAAAACCAGCAACGTAACGGGCGAAACATATCTACAATACTTATAATATTAAGTAATTTATAAAACAGTGATTATGTAACATATTTCTTTAGAATTATTATTGCTAATTGGATGAAAGCAACATTATGTGCAGGAAAAAAGTTTCCGCGTTCGTAGAATGCGAGCAAAAGTGAAGTGTCTCTAGTGTCAGCTACGTAAAATTAATTTTCAAGTGAAAATGTGAAATTGTAAACTCTCATCGTTCATTCATGTTTTTTAGGGTTCAAAGTTGGTATTTAATATGGGATATGTTATATTTAAAAAAAAACCTACATTAGCGTACTTCTGTTAGATTTTTGATAGATATGTACATAAATTAAAGAATTTAGTGGCCAGTCGTGGTCCAGTGGCACAAGCGTGTAACTGTAAACGACTGGTTGTGGGTTCGATTCCCACTTGAAGAGTGGAAATTATATTTCCATTTTCTTCGCTCTGGTGTCGAGGTAAAGTGCGGTGTTAAGTTCCTCCACTTAACACGCAAGCCTCCGAATTCAGCGGAAAGTGGGGAACGGAGTGAAGGCTAAAGAATATATGAACATCTTTCACGCAACGTTATGTGATAGATTTCAGATGATAACACGATGAGTTAGTAGCGTGAACCTTTTAAGCAAATATTTTATGTTAGTAGTTACATCCTATCTTACGTTACTGGGGAAACCGAAAATATATACCTTAAATATAATCTTTTAAATAAAAATGGAACCTGTAACCGTCCCTTAACACTTTACAACTGCGCTGACGTGTCGTTTAATGAAATCAATATTATACTCATTATAATTTATATGAAAGCTTTTTTAATACTTTGGAATATAAATATTGAGTTCCAAAACCAATGTCTCCGATTGAGTGTTCTAACACTAGGTGCCTGTAAAAGCGTGAAGCTGCTTCTATATATTTCATATCACTAGCATTTTCAATTTAACGATAATTGGTTAAAATCCTGAAATAGGTATAATATCTCTAGCAAAACCACATTTATTTTGCCACTCCACTCTGGTTATATAAAGTGCGCCGTTGGATTCGGCCACTTAAAACGTATTGTCTCTGCAAAGCCATGTATAAATCTCACGGATATAAATAACTTGTTAAGAAAAGAAACTCATAGCATTTCACCCATCGCATTGCAGAGAGAAGAACTGGGAGCAGTGCTTGGAACTTGTGACTCAAATGTAGGCTTTAGGACACAGGGAACCTAGTGTTAAGACACTCCGTTCTATTTTCTGTCGAATTTTGGAGGCATTGCGAGTTAAGTGGCGGAACTTAACGCAGTAGGTTTAAGGGGTCATTTTAAAATACATTAGTTACATTAACTTTTGCCTCCACTATCCGAGTTCCCCTCTCTAACTAACTAAATTTACAAAAATCCTATTAATACCTCTTTGATAAACATGCTAGAATTGAAGTTATGATAATTGTAAAAGCGTCCATATAAAACGAGTCCTACTGACTCACCTTTTATAAATTATAATAGATTAATTTATGTATTATTAATAAATATAGTTACTTAATAATTTGGAAAAACCGCTACGTAATTGATACGTAATTAACAATATTGTCAAACATATTAAATAGTACTAAGTAAAAAATGCACTTCTTTGCCTTGCCATATGCATACATACCTATAGGTAGATTTTGAATGTTTATCGTTCACCTCTGCTGATGAAAGATTTAGACAGCTTTTAGAAATAGCTCCCGTTATTTCATTACATTATTGCTTCATACTGTATCCCGCACACAGCAGGGTAGGCAGAGGGAACCTAGTGTTAAGACACTCCGTTCCCCATGCACCGCCGAATTGTGGAGGCATTGCGTGTTAAGTGGCGGAACTTAACGTCGTACTTTGCCCCGACACCAGAGCGAAGAAAATGGTAATATTAAATATTTACATTCTTCGAGTGGGAATCGATTCCACAATCTGTAGTATGTTTTTACAGTCACAATCATTATTTCATTACATTATTAAGATATTTCGCTATTATACCTCTTGCGTAATATCCTACACCGCATAATATTGAAAATGACAACAATCAAGAATCGAACCTAAAACCCTTACAAAAAAAAATCTATCACATTTAATCCCACCGTCGTATACAGAACACTTTTTCCTTTAAAATGATTTTGCTAACCGCGACCTCGTTTTCATTAGCGTGAGAAAAACCGTAAGCACAATTGTTTTAATGAAAACACACATTGCTTTAATTGCGTTAAAATTTAAATTTAATATAACAATGGCGTTTTGACCTGAATAGTATCTTTTAGTCTGACCTTTAGAGAAGAAATGTACGTTATGAGGTTGTATTTCTATTGTTTATCCATAGCCTATTTGCGTAGTGGGTAGTGAAAGTTTTTATTTCGCTTGGGGTATTTGATATGATTGTTATAGTAATAACTTATGGAGGTTATTTATTTTTTGAAATAGACAGTTTCTTTTAACTTTTTTAAATAAGGGAAGGAAGTTTGTTAACTAAGAGACGATATGCAAAAGTGCCCAAGATAAAGTCAGAGCTCATATAACTCGGCCTCCCCCAAAGCCCGGTGAAGCTGTCAAGGCCGCTCTGGTCAACAGCATACTACACATTCGAAAAAAAAAGTAAAAGTGTTCGTTTCGAATTCCATCTCCACTCGTGGGAATGATTATATTTTTTTCATTTACCTGTTCTGGTAAGATAAAGCGCGGCGTTTAGTTCCGTCTCTGAACACGCAATATCTCGAATTCAGGTGAAGATTGGTGGAAGCAATGTCTTAACACTAGGTAATACGTTCTCTGTTAGACAGTAGAGGATCTATTGTCAACAATGGGCAGATGTTATCAAGGAAAAATCTTTGCTAAATTTTGATATTACATTTAATTTGTATATGCCTCGAAAATCCATTTAGAAAAAACATCTTCATACTTTAAAACAACTTAGTTTAAGCATAATCTGAGTTATTTTCTTTACATATTCATTGAAATATTTAAGTCTCACATAATTTTATATTGAACGTTCCATTATCTTTGAGTATGGACTGAACTAATGACTATAGTAATAAACAACCGGTATTGATATGCGGTTATTGTATCGCCGCACATTGCATTGTATACGTCAAAGCAAACATTGAAATGACCATTCTAATTGCTTACGAGATTGCTTTCACGATTAAACAAAGTAAAACAGATTGAATGCAGGTAATTATTGACATTTTGCGTATATTATTTATGGAGTCTTCACGCGTTTATAACATTATGCTAGATATACAGTGTAAAGCTTCTTTATATATTTATACATTCAAATAAAGATGAGATCAATAAAATCGTGGCCTAGAATAGTTTTTAAACATTTTAAAAGTGTTATTCCACACTTAGGGAAATTAAAAAAGACATTTAAAGAAAAATTATAAAAATTAGAACGCAGCGGGATTTGAACCGGCGCCTATTTGAATCTTCTTTAAAATAGTTTTGTTCGATTTTACCTGTTTTTATTTAGTTTCTATTTAAATGTACAGCTTCACGCTTTTTTCGCATAGCATGGTAGACAAAGAGATTGTCAAAACACTCCGTTCTCCACTTTCTGCTATTATTCGGGTTTTGAATGGAGGAACTGAACGCCTAGCTTTGCCTTGTTCACCAGACTGGAAAAATGAAAATATATTTTGTATCCCCAGTTTTACTTTGTATTCCGATTCTAGTCAGACACTATCCCTTTGCGCTACGATGGTCTCGGCTCCATTCACCTTTTTTAGCCTTTGAAACGTAGTGTCTAGACAAATACTAGACGGAAAGACGAACATGTTTCAATAGATAAGAAACAAACTTGGGTAAATAAGTTAATAATAATGTCTCGCATTCGGGCGGAAAGTGATGGGCGGAGTGTTATGACACTAGGACCTCGAGATAAACCGTGGGGCTGTAAAATATATATCTAATTCTTAAATACTAAAGCCTTAAGCAGGAATCAAATGCTCATCTATTGCTTTTGCTGTCCAATAGTACCTATAAACATTTAAAAAGACATTTAAAGACAACGTATAAAAATTTGAACGCAGCGGGATTCGAACCCGCGCCTCGTGAATACGGTCTAGACGTTCTCACCACTGAGCTCTCATCGCGGGTTCAAATCCCGCTGCGTTCAAAATTTTTATACGTTGTCTTTAAATGTCTTTTTCAATTTTCCTATGTGTGGAATAACACTTTAAAAATTTTGAAAAGTGCCTATAAAAATTTAGCATATCAGCCATAATAGGTTTTACTTTTAAGATTATTTAGACAAAATAATGTTACCAAATACTTTTTTATAGCAAACAAAACGGAGAAAAGCAGAATAATATATCACTGTCAGTTTTTTTGTATTCTTTTCCAAGCAATTTCATATAATAAGCTGATGTATGAAAAGTGAGAACGACTTAACAAGCTTCACTCGATGACACATGAATGATGATTGATGATTTATTTTCTACTATTATTTGTATGATTCGAGTGGTTCAATGGCGAAATATGAAATGAGGGATTTTATTTATTATTATTTTAATATATTAGTTTATTTACTAAATTTGAAAGTTAGTAAAGCTTTTCTTTGCGATGCGTTACAAAAGCTTTTAGATCTTAACATCAAAGTCTATGCAAATAAAAAGGAGTGTCTGTAATATTAAAATAAATATTTTTACTATATGTATACATGGTACATATACTAAAATAACATTTTTTAATAATTTTTGTCTATCTGTTTGTTCTGACTTATTTCTGAAACAGCTCGACTGATTTTAATGGTGATGGAGATTTTCACTGGCAGATAGCTAATGTTATAAGGAGCTTAATATACTATTTATGTTGGAATTAGAAATTTTTGGTTGAATTCCACGCGGGCACAGGTAATAGAATAGATTAAATGAATTCTTCATTAGTCCTCAGTTCTTTACTTTTGGATTTGTTTATTTGGACGGAGAACAGAGTGACATGACATTCTCTCTGTCATCCTGCATAAAGCATGAAGCTGTTTTTCGTTTGTTAATTAATGTTGATTCCACAAAGCAAGCTAAGAATAAAGACAGACTAATTTATGATATCATCAAGAGTACTTAAGCTAGTATTTTTTTAGCTTCACGCTGTTTCCCGCACACAGCAGGGTAGGCAGAGGGAACCTAGTATTAAGACACTCCGTTCCCCACTTTCCGCCAAAATCGGAGGTATTGCGTGTTAAGTGGTGGAACTTAACGCCGCGCTTTGCCTCGACACCAAAACGAAGAAAATGGAAATATTAAATATTTCAACTCTTCGAGTGGGAATCGAACCCACAACCAGTCGTTTACAGTCACACGCTTGTGCCACTGCGCCACGTCTGCCCACTAATAATATTAGTAAAGATTATATTCTACTAGTTAGTCTATTCGTCTATTCGTCTAGTATAATTGTTATAAGTCGTATGACTAGTTCAAATAGAATTTGTAAAAACAAAGTTCTAATTGTATTTACCTTTTCGTAGCCTAGAACTAAGTTGCTTAGTTGTTTTGAATGTTGATACGTGTATTGTATTAGTAGCTGCCTGCGAGTTTATCTGCGTAAATTCAATTAATATTCTTACGAAAATACCTCTTTTCGTTATATTTTATAACGCATCTTGTTTATTATATTCCTACATCAGTTTTTCCACTCTTAAAAATTATTTATAACCTAAGGCCTGTCTAAGCTTAAACGCTATACGCAATAAAAAATGTTGCATTCAAATCCGTTTATCACTTCCGAAAATGTGCGCATACAAAGATTCTGGTTTTAGAGTTTTGTTATTAGACTGGATAGGAGATTCACAAACTTGCTATTTCTTAACTTTAAGAAAATTCAATCTATTCAATAAGAAAAAATATTTTGCTAAGCTCTTAGCAAAAGCTTTACTGCAAAGAATAAGAGAAATTACTCCAAGTATACCGAATACCACCGAAATGTTTTACCATATTAATAAAGTTCAAAAAGACCAAAGGACTTTGCGCTTTGTTTAATGAAGATAAACGATGGTATCTAAAATAAAATTAAAAAAAGACTTAATTTCAAGGGAAGATCACCAAAACAGTAGTTAAAACTGTATTCAAATCGTTTTAGCCGTTTCTGAGATTAACGTGTACAAACGTACAAACAAACAGACATATGTAAGCATTCCACCTTATTTAGGTTCTATTACATTGATATCTCTAATAATATATTTTCTCACATATCTTCCATGTACTTACAACGATCAGTTACATTTTTATTATATGTATGTATAGATAAATTAGTTCTCATTTCTTAACTTGCAAGAAAATTCATTCTAATTGTTCAAATATTTTTCAATAAGCAAAGCTCTTAGCAAAAGCTTTACTGCAAAGAATAAGAGAAATTACTCCAAGTATACCGAATACCACCGAAATGTTTTACCATATTAATAAAGTTCAAAAAGACCAAAGGACTTTGCGCTTTGTTTAATGAAGATAAACGATGGTATCTAAAATAAGCCCATTGTTCGCCGGAATGAGATGACATCACGCAATAACGACGGAAAACCCTAAATTGGAACTTCAATTTGGGGTCATTGGACAGTGGGAGCATATTTTTTTTAAGGAGTGACGTTTTTTCTTTACTCTTTTGATTCGATTTAGTTAAAAAAAAAAAAAAAATTAACAAAAATTAGTACTCTTACCGTTTTAAAAGTGATTTTCGCATGCTATTATCCGCCTTGTAAATCTTTTATTTTTTTTTAACTTTTTTAAAGCTCCTCAATCATTTGTCCGTCATCAGTCAAAATGTTCTAATTTATTTCGATTGTACGTTTTTGATTTCACATATCTTAAAAAGATATTAAAAACAATTAAAATATGAAATACATATAATTAATTATAGGCCAGAGAGAACCTAATGTCAACATTGATAACAAGAATTCACTGAATTTTCCATGGAATTCCAATTTCATAAAATAGACAAGAGAAACAAGAGAAATATTTTATCAAAAAAAGTATGTTCATTTTAATTATATTTATTACATAAAATATTTTTTTTTTTAAATAATAACGTTAACGTTTAATAAAGAAACTTTTTAGTTAAATAATTCTTATTTAATAGTGGCCAGTCGTGGCCCAGTGGCACAAGAGTGTGACTGTAAACGACTGGTTGTGGGTTCGATTCCCACACGAGGAGTGGAAATTATATTTCCATTTTCTTCGCTCTGGTGTCGAGGTAAAGCGCGGCGTTAAGTTCCGCCACTTAACACGCAAGCCTCCGAATTCGGCGGAAAGTGGGGAACGGAGTGTCTTAACACTAGGTTTCCTCTGCCTACCCTGCTGTGTGCGGGATACAGCGTGAAGCTAATTGAAGCTTATTTAATAAAAAAAAATATTCATGTGGCCAGTCGTGGCCCAGTGGCACAAGCGTGTGACTGAAAAGAACTGGTTGTGGGTTCGATTCCTACTCGAGGAGTGGAAATATTTAATATTTCCATTTTCTCCGCTCTGGTGCCGAGGTAAAGTGCGGCGTTAAGTTCCGCCACCTCACACGCAATGCCTCCGAATTCGGCTGAAAGTGGGGAACGGAGTGTCTTAACACTAGGTTCCCTCTGCCTATCCTGCTGTGTGCGGGATACAGCGTGAAGCTAAAAAAAAAAAGTAATTAGTGACAGTCAAAAAATATTTTGATCGTTTACATCAAATAGTTAATTAAACATAACATTTTTAAATTTCATTTAATAACTTGTACCAGACTACTAGAATACAAAACCATAGCGGCCATATGAAAACAAATTAATTAAATACCTTTGCCGAATTGTCTAAACCCCCCGAGAAATTTGAATCGCTATTCGGGCTGTTAATTAAACGTTATACGACTGGCTGGGATTGCAATGTATTCGATAGCTGCATAATCTTTGTATAGGAATGACAAATAAAATTTACATATATAGTTGTTTGTGTGAATCTCAGTTGAAGAATGTTTGCTTAATATTGTTATACTGCATTTATTTTAGCTTCACGCTGTATCCCGCATACAGCAGGGTAGGCAGAGGAAACCTTGTGTTAAGACACTCCGTTCCCTACTTTCCGGAGGCATTGCGTGTTAAGTGGCGGAACTTAACGCCGCGCATTGCCTCGATACCAGAGCTAAGAAAATGGAAATATTAAATATTTCCACTCCTCGTGTGGGAATCGAACCTACGACCTGTCGCTTGACAGTGACACTTTGTGCCGCTGCGCCACTACTGGCTCCAATACTGGCCTATTATACTATATATTTATTTAAATTATAATTTTAATGACAAAGAAGTTATGGGATAGCGTCTGGCTGTAATTGGGCTGGTTGTAGGTTCAATCCCACTCGAGAAATAGTTATATTATTTTTTTTTGTTCTACTGCCTAAGACAAACTGGCGTAAAGTTTCACGACTCAACACATAATATCTCAATTTCGATTGGATAGTGGAGAACGGAGTTTCTTAACACTGAATTCTCTTTGACTTCCTATGAGGGGAAACACGTGAAGTTGTCAGTTATCAGAGAGTGGAAGTGCATTTACTATAAATAATTGTATTTTTTTATGTAGTTATATGTTATTATTAGTCTTATTTTGTATTATCTCTATATTATATGTATGTACGTCTTGTATTATATATCTCTTGAATCGATCATCTAAGGTATCTGTTGCGCGTGTCACACAATCCCCTGCTACACAAAAATAACAAATACTTCTCGTAATATATATACAATTGTAAATGTATATACATTCAGCTATATAGCTGATATAGCAACTGAATATGCTTCCAATTATTTCATTCATCCGACTCGTTTTCATACGAGTTATTATATCTGCCAATGGCCATTGAATAGCTAGCATAATCGTGGCCTGTAATGAATCCACTATACAAACTAGGAACACAAAAGTCCTTCCTACATTGTGCTATACGTAACGTGACCATTTTTTCTTGGCTCAAAACGGGATATTATCATTCGTTTTTTTTTTACAAAAATAAATCATTTATTTTAGCTTTGTTTTTTTACAACAATAATCATCATAAAAATTAATGTTTGTCTGTTTATCGTTTGTAGAATCGTAAACATCCTTTGGTCATGTGATGATCTTTAGCAAAGTTGTTGTGTAAGCCCACGAAGGTTTCTGAATTAGTAGTAATTTCGAATTGAAACGAAACGTTGCAATGTCATAATTTTATTGGAGTGAACAACATACAATAAAAGGAATTGAATATTTGTGTCATGTCAGTGTCAGTATCAAATGTATTTCCTTTAAATTTATTTTAGATGGTGGCATAGCAACGCGCGCAGGGTACAACTTGTGTCACAAAAATTCCTTATGTAATACAATCTATTCGCTTACCTTCCGCGTTCTTTCTCTGCCTTTGTCTGCCATAAGACAGTTCTCGCACACGCACGGCGTGACTGACCAAAGTTTCGTGAAATTTTAAAAAAACAGGCACAGTCTTATTTAAAATGGAACAATCCAGTTCAAAATGGGACAGTCCAGTTTAAAACGGGACAGTCCAGTTCAAAACGGGACAGTCCAGTTCAAAACGGGACAGTCCCGTCAAAAACGAGACGTCTGGTCACATTAGCGTTATACGTTGTTTATAAAAGCGGCACTAATCATGGGATAAGGCTGTGACCCAGAAATCTAAATATGCATGAGAACGACACATTTATAGCTCTTTGCCAATTACCTTTGACTAAACTAAAGAAAGACGATGTATTCATATTTTAACATTTTTAAAGTATTATTTCCAAATTTCTGATATTAAATATATTATTAGAAAACTTATAACTTTTGAATGTACGTTGTAGAATGTTGTTCTGGTTGTAGATCGCATGGCTTAGCGATCAAAGCGCTTGGACGATTCCCAAGAGATGCTAGTTCAAATCCCGCTGCGATCAAATTTCTAACGTTGTTTTTTTGTGGTATTCATAGTGTTTTTTACTTCAGGATTTGTCATAGTATATAATATCGTTTTTTTATATTTCTTTTTTATATTTCTTGTAATTTAGCTTACAATATGTTATATCTCAACACTAGACATTTTCAACAGTAGAATCTGCATAATGCACAAAAGATTAAAACTTGCAGCCTACGCCTAGTATGTATGTACATATGTGTTGTTTCTAATATTTCATGACGCATTTTTCCTTTGATAAGTGTCCTCCCACATCCTTCCTGTACAGTACTCACTGTTAGCTAGATGTATAGGCGTAATTTGTTAGTTGTATCTATTGTACTAGAAATAATAGTTTATTTGTATGTTTGTGCAAAGAGACTGTCTAGTGGCAAGTCACTCCGTTCTCCAATAAGGAAGTGGGGAGTGATATTGTATGCAAAACGTTCATACTAATGCGGTACTGTTTATTTAGAAGGAAAGTGTAAATGTTTTAAATACAAACATTCTAACATTTTTACATAGTTATTCGTATACTTAGAAAACTAAGTAGCTAAGTCTAATATGTTTAGCGGTCAGAGAACTTGAACTGTTTTCTAGAGGCGCGGGTTTGAGTACGACTACGTTCAAATCTTTATACCCTTTCTAAAAATGTGTTCTTTTAAAACATTTATTTTAAATGAGCATTGAACGCATAATTATTTATTTAACTGCTCGTCGATGACATGCAATGCAATGACTTTGTAATAATATACGAGTGTATATTCTTGTAAAGTCTATTATGTATTTAAATATAAAAAGATTATTTTATTTTTATATTAAATAGTTTATTTGGTGCTAAATATTACTTAATACAAAAGTAGTGTTGATTCTTGCACACAATATCTCAGATTCGGGCGAAAAACATGAGAAAAAACTGTGCGATGTATGCGGGGCAGAGTTTGAAGCTATCACTTGTTATAAAAGCACTATACGTACAATTTTGTAGGTTTTTTTTAGGTTATACATACGTACTATATAGGCAAAAGGCATTATTTTGCTAAATTTATACCTACCTGGTAGAATGGTAAGAAAGATTTATGAAGCGAAGGTGAGTGGTAAAAGAGGCAGGGGGAGACCTCGGTTGACCTTCGAAAACACAGTATCGACGATACTGGAAGAAGGTCACGTAAAAAGCATGAGGACCCCCCGGAGGGCGTGTATGAAGAGGTTGATGAGTGTGGAGGAAGCGAAAGAAGTATGTAGGGACCATAGCGTTTGGCGCTCCGTTCTCTCTGACTACCCCGCAAGGGATACAGTGTGAAGCTAAAAAAAATATACCTACCTATGTTATTTAAAATAGTCTTTAAATGTTTATTCTTTTTAACATGTACTTCCTTATAGCTAGCAAAATGTTGCCAATTTAAAATCTAAGTTGTATAAAAGTAAAGCTGTATAGTGTATTACTTAATAAGTCGTATGAAAGAATTACAAACAAAGTTTTTTGTTTCAGGTAATTCCCCGAACTCAAATTAGCTGAAATAACACATCATTAAAGCCTCAGCTCATTATTTGTACGTAAATATATTTGTATGTATAATATTTTATTAAGTTTATCATTACTCGCTGAAATTGAGGCCATCGTGGGTCACTGTGGTTACATTAGACAGTTACGTGATTATTGTGAATTCGATTCTCACTTATGGAAATTATTTTTTTTTAGCTTCATCCTGTATCCGACACACGGCAGGGTAGGCAGAGGGAACCTAGTGTTAAGACACTCCGTTCCCCACTTTCCGCCGAATTCAGAGGTATTGCGTGTTAAGTGGCGGAACTTAACGCCGTGAGGCGTTTGACAGTAAACACGGTTAGGAGTTCGGTTTCCAATTGAAGAAATGGTTCATTATTATGCCTTTTTTTTTTTTTTTTTTTTTTTTTTTTATCGTCAGGAAAATCCGTTACGGATACCCGCCCGGGGTGGGGACCCGGACGCGGTTATGTGGGACTCCGGATCGTTCTTCCGTTTACCCACTAAAAACCTGACGGTGCTCCTTACCCGCCACTAGCCCAGGTCTCGGGCACTGCCCCAATCGTCCGCGGACCTGGGCGGCGGGTGCCAGCAAGGCTCGCCGTTGGAGTCAAGGTTCATTATTATGCCTAAGATAAAGCGCGGCGTAGAGTTGTTCCACTTGACACGCTACCACTAAATTTTGTGGTGAAAGTGGGGAACGGAATGTCATAACCTTAGGTTCTCCCTAACTACTTGTAAAGCGAGAAAAAGCGTAAAGCTGCAAAGTATATTAAGGCCAATTAAAAGTAACGTTAGAAGGTTCGATTCCCACTCGATTATATTTAATTTATTGTCATTTCTCCGCACTGGTAGAACACGACTTTGAGTTCCATCACTAAACAGGCAAATCAAATTTGGAGAAAGTTTAGAATAGAGTGACTTGAAACTAGGCTTTAGGAAAGAGAAGAATGGAGTGCCATAACATTCGATTCTCTCTAACTACTTCGTTATGCGAGAATAAGCTTGAAGTTATATTCTTTTAATTTTAACTATTATATAAGTAACAGTCGTGCGCAATGGCATAAGAATGTGACTGAAAACGGCTGGTTGTGGGTTCGATTCCCACTCGAGGAGTAGAAATATTTCCATTTTCTTAGCTTTGGTATCGAGGCAAAGCGCGGCGTTAAGTTCCGCCACTTAACAGCAATGCCTCCGAAATCGGCGGAAAGTGCGGAATAAAGTGTCTTCACATTAGGTTCCCTCTGTTTACCCTGCTGTGTGCGGGATACAGCGTGAAGCTAAAAAAAAAGAATTAAAACAACAACAGAAAACAACAAATTTTCTATTACAACAAATCTCAAACGCACAGCTAGAAATCAACTACGGATTAAAGGCGTGTTACGGACACGACCCCTGTACCTTTTATACCTGCCCTAAAGAAAATCTTTTAAGTAGGGGTTGTATTATCCTATATAGGTTATGTTATGTTATAAGCAAACATTGAGAGTAATCATTTGTTTTAGATTAATTACTTTGAGGTAATATTCTGATTGTGATGTTTGTTTTTGTATTTTTGTTTGTTTAAGTAATTTTCGTTTACTTTATCTTAAAAGTATTAGAATTTGAATATTAGGCAGTCTAGTTTTTTTCCTATTTAAGAGGAAATTTGTGATTTATAATATTTATGTAGTGAGAAATATAATATTTACCTAAGGCTAAGTGCAGTGTTAAGTTTTGCCACTCAACACGTTATTTCAATTTTGGAAGGAAACATTTCTATGTTTCCGATATGTCACTATGTCGAGATTCTTCTCGACACTGGATTTTCAGTTGTTATGAGAGGTATTAAGTTTAACAGATATTTAGTTGGGAGGTATAATATTATCAGAGTATTAAGTTTAACAGTCTATATACTTCGACATAATGTTAGAAATGTATTTATTTTAAGTGTTCAAAGTTCATGGATAGCAGGGTCGCCAGACAGTATCTAGTAATGACACTGTTCTCCAATTTCTCTCTAAGTTCAAGACATTGTGTGTTGAATAAAATAATTCAATGCCGCACATTATTATACCAATGCTGAGAAAGAAAATCAAATAAATATTATCATTCCAACGAGTTAAATTAGAACCCACTCACCACCGCTTTCAACCCGCGTTAATTAAAATAAATTTAGAAGCATTAAATATATAATTTAAAACTATCAAAAAATAATCATATATAAGTTATCCAATAGTTATATAAAGTAGATATCTCTAAATCCTGCAGTGAACATAAGCTAATTGCAGATTTGTTCGCTATCCGCCACACCTGTGCCGAGTGCCGACCAACTTCCATATAATCCGAAGAAATATTAGAGAATAAGCTTTTGACTTACACTCTGAGTGATGAATTAATGTTATATGATTTAGTTTTGGTTAGTGCTGTGCTCTTTCGCATGGTATTTTTGTGCGAACAATGTAAATATTGTTTTAAAGGTTGTTTAAAGCGGCTTACTTTTGTTTGTTATTGGTTATAGCTTGAAATTTAATTTTTACTAAATTAGGTTTTTTTGAAAACGGGCTAATGAGGGCTACCTAAAGTTAGGTAGGTAGTCTTTCGGATCGAAGGAAATGTAAATGCGTTGCCGGGCTTAAATTCATCTCATTGTTTGTTTATCTTTAAAAAAATGATGGATTTGCAAATATAGAGTATTAATTTGAAATTTTTATAAAAACGATGTCTAATTTCGTAGGGACGGTGTCTAATATACGGGAACTTGAATGGATCAAGAGTCAATCTCGATTGGATATGAATCTATTCGAAGCACCACAATTACATTTTCATATCCCTTCTCTATCAAAATATTTAAGAAAATAAGTAGTTAAGTCGTGTCGTGTTAATCTTATGATTAAAACTCAAAAGAATAATTGTATTTAATTTATATTTAATAATGCGCTCTGGTAACGCTGAGTGCGTCATTGAGTTTCGCCATGTACACAATGTCAAATACACAATGTCAAGGTAGTTAGGTAGAACTAAGTGTCAACTAACAGAGTGTCTTGACACTTAGTTCTATCTAACTACCTTGCTAAAGCATAAAGAAGAAAAAAATACATTTTAAACCCATTTCGTCAAAATGATTTATATGGAGACAAAT
This sequence comes from Dryas iulia moderata, assembly GCA_019049465.1. Taxonomy (NCBI): domain Eukaryota; kingdom Metazoa; phylum Arthropoda; class Insecta; order Lepidoptera; family Nymphalidae; genus Dryas; species Dryas iulia. The sequence goes on along the minus strand of CM032424.1, from coordinate 14,622,055 downwards.
AATAATAATATAGCTATCCGTTGTCATGTAGAAGGAGTGACATATACTCGTACATACTTATGTAAGGAACTTGCAAAGTTTTAAACTTTTAAAAGCATACTGCTGTGGTTTGGGTAAACTAAACCCACAAGCTTTACATATAAGAGTATTCGATGTTAGTCTGTTTATTGTGTGGTCTTATGTTTATTAATGAAAGTGTTTGAACATATTCACATACTTGATATAGTTGTTAAACGATAAAATATTATAAATGTAATTTACATAGGTATATTTTACGATACTAAATGGTTTTTTGCCGGTAAAATGATTTTATTTTGTGTAAAGCCAAATTGTTACAATATTTTTTTCTCGCTAACAGGGGTAGCTAAAAAGAACCTAGATTTAAGACCTTGACTTTCCACTTTTCGTCCGACATCGACATTGCGTTTTGAGTGGCGGTACGCAACGCAACGCTTTGCCTCGTTTTCAGAGCAGAAAAAATTAAAATAATTCATATATAATCATTTCCCCAAGTGGGAATCGAACCTTTGTAGGTTTGATCAGCGCAGTGTATTAACAATGATTGTATACGCTAATACACTGCGCTACAATATGCTTACAGTGTAGACAACTATATTTACACAAATGTTTATCAACTTGCACATTAAATAATATTAAAGTACATACATATATTTTAAGTAAAACCTGCATCGATATAGATTGTGGACATAAATCCCTTAAAAATCCTTAAAACTATGTTTACATACATAAAAATTTTTATGCATAAAATTATTCATTTATAATATAGAAAAGAAAAACAACATCATTAATATAAAGGTAAACTATTTTAGAAGCGACTTGAATATTATTTATCGTAATTCTAAAGCGTACATCAAAAATGTACTAAGAAGAAATACCGCGTTCAAAGTACCGCCCCACTACACAGCAAGTATATGATTAAAAGAATATTTTCCTGTCGAACGCAAAAGATTAAATAAGAACATAAACATGCCTTGTTACGAGGTTTTCCAAAGAATTTAATACACGCTCTTTGCGAGAATTTTCATATTATAAAATTTTACCTCAATTTTCATAAAGGATTTTTGGAATATGTAACGTTGTTAGGCGTAGCTGTGTTTAACTGAAACCAAGTAATTATACGATGACTACAAAATTTTAAGCCAAAATTGAAATTTTAACTTGTTTTGTTAATTTTTTTTTAGTTTTATGTTTTAATAACTGAGTTTTAGAAGATTTTCGAGCGTAGAATTGAATATTTATTAAGTAATGTACTGGTATTGTTTCCTTTATTTCTAGTTTTTATTATCCTTTCATCTTGTTTTCTAGATCTATTTAAAGCTATATGTATCCAAATATATAGGTACATAGACATTTTAGTAGTCTATATTTACTTTACTTTATTACGTACAACGTTTTACTGTGTAAGCAATGGTTGTAGGGTCAATCTCTACTCGGAGAAATTGTACATACATTATTTTCATTTTTACCCCTCTGGTAAGACAAAAAAAAATCTCTTCTAAGACAAAGCGCGGCGTTGAGTTCCGCGACTCAACACGCAATGTCACTCAATGAAAAATATATCTAGAAACTTTACTTTAAATATACTTGTTCAAGTTATTTTTAAACATTTTTAAAGTGTTATTCCACACTTAGGAAAATTGAAAAAGACATTTAAAGAAAACTTATTAACATTTGAACGCAGCGGCATTCGAACCTAACAACAAAAATAAGTTGTAATAAAGCGTATAAGAATGTCGACGCAGTGGATAGTATACTATCGTATACGCATGGCTCAGTGGTGAGAGCGTTCAAATTTTTATACGTTTTCTTTAAATGTCTTGTTCAAGTTAGTTTACATTTTCTGCTTATACTAATATATTAGGTACCGAAGTATACAACGTACACGTATATGCTTTGCGCGTTTATATACAAATTTTGACGCTCAAAATCTTAGTTCAAATTCCCGCAATAAAATTTAGCGTTTTAAGTAAACAAAGTATTTATGTCATAAATCAACAGATGAATGAGTCGTTGGCCGCGTAACCCGCCGCCCTCACTCGACCTTACGCGATCGTCATGCATCGCTTGCGATGTCATCACTTTGTGATTTAATATTAAATTGTTTTTTTTGAATTCTAAATGAGAAGATAGAAGTTTTAAATTGTACGTATAATTTGTGAACATTATTTTTGCTTTTTGATAATAGTAAGAAGTAGTTTCCGGCCGCCATTTTATTTATCGATGTACATTGTTTTTTTTTTTTACTTTACGCTGTATCCCGCACACAGCAGGGGCAGAGGGAACCTAGTGTTAAGACCCTCCATTCCCCACTTACCGCCGAATTCTGAGGCATTGCTTGTTAAGTGGTGGAACTTAACGCCGCGCTTTGCCTCTTATACCAGAGCGAAGGAAATGGAAATATTAAATATTTCCACTTCTCGAGTAGGAATCGAACCCACAACCAGTCGTTTACAGTCTCACGTTCATGCCACTGCGCCACGACTGGCCCCTTGAATAAACATTGTTAAGTCTTATTTTTCCTGTTTCCATAGGTATTTCGGGATATTCTCTGTAAGTGCGCTTCTATACTCCTCAAAGAACCTACATTGACGGTTGTCAACTATACTTTAATATATAGTATTGTACTGCATTTTGAAATTTTGTATTATATACGGCTAAAGAAATATTAGTACGCTTAAATACAGTGTAATTTTTATATTTTGAAACACGAAAAGTAGTAAATATGAAAAGAATATTCAGCATTTTTTCCGAGAAAGTTTTATTTAAGACAATAAGTTGTTAACAGTGTAGTAATATACACGAAAATCTAATTGTTCTAACTGCGCCATGTCCTTGTCAAATTAACGATTGCTATAAATGTAATTCAAACAGCTAATAGGTACATGAAATGTATACGGCGATCTGTTTTTGTGATGTGATTGAAGATAATGACGACCCTGACTCAAGTAACAGTCCAATTTTGTGTGTTTCTAAAACTTGCTAAAGCATATTAAATTAATTGGCTTAGGTTTTTTTTTCAGCTTCAATTGTTTGCAGCACTTAATGTCAAGGCACTCCGTTCTACACCTTCGCTCCGAAATCCTGACATTAAGTGGTAAGAGAGGCAATGGGAGACCTCAGTTGACCTTCGAAAACAGTGTCGACGATACTGGAGGAAGGTCACGTAAATTGCATGAGGACCCCCTGGAGGGCGTCTAAGAAGAGGTTGATGACATGGACAAGACGAAAGAAGTATGCATCGACCGTAGCGTTTGGCGCTCCGTTCTCTCTGACTACCCCGCAAGGGATACAGCGTGAAGCTAAAAAAATCCTGACATTGCATGTTGAGTGGCGGAACTCAACGCCAAGCTTAGAATGTATATATAGAAACTCAACTATTTCCAAAATACTTCAAAATTTGAAAACAATAAACAGTGTGATTATTATTTAAAAATATAGGTATCTTTGTATTATTTGATTCGATTATTATAACAAAACCCTGTATATTTATTTTTCTCAGATTAAAGCTTTTTTTCCTCCATTGCTATAGGTAGACAGAAAAAATTTAGTGTTAAGTCACTCCGTTCCCTACCTTCCGTTCAAAATTTTGATATTGCATTGCATGTTGACTGATCTAAGCGCTGCGCTTTGTCTTCTTACTGAAGGTGAGGAATGAAAGTAATGTTAAATTATTTTGATATAAAACTATTATAATTGAATTATTCGCGTATATTTTCGGTATTCTGAAATATATTTTAGGTATTCTGAAATATATTTTATAATAGTCCGTGGTCACAGATAGATATGAGATTAAAAAAAAATAAATAAAAGTTGAAATACTTTTATTTCTAAATACGTACATATATAATATCGTGAAAATAAAAATTCTTACTTTTAACATTTTTAAAGTGTTATTCCACACTTAGGAAAATTGAAAAAGACATTTAGAAAACGTATAAAAATTTGAACGCAGCGGGATTCGAATACCGCGCCTCCTGAATACCGTTCAGGCGTTCTCACCACTGAGCCATGCGTTCTACAATCCGCTGCGTTGTAATTCTTATTAATTCAAATATAATCAATCCCACAAGTGGGAATCAGTTACACGCCACGATGGCTTTCTGTTACACTAAGTAACATTTTAATTCAGCGGTTTTCAGGAGTCAAAGTCTCTTTGAATTTAATATTGGTTATTCATGATATCTTATGCAATTATGAACGAAGTTTGACTTTCGTCTTTGTGAAGTTTCAAGAGTTTGTTGAAACTACTGAGCGATGTCCCTCGAGTGATCCTTTTAGTATGATGTTATACAATAATTTAAAGGTAAATAACCATTACTGGTTTAACTTAGATGTTATGATATTATTATATAATTTCTAAAACGTTTTTAATTTTCCTTAGTTTGTGAATAATGCAAACGTTAAAAATATATAATTATATGTTTATTTTTTAAGAAAACTTCAATTTTAATAACTTATTTTATCAGTGTGTAATAAAAAAGTTGTATATACATAGGCATAGGTTATGCAGTTATACTGTTTGAGGGCTTTTCTGAAAAATGACGGGGATTTTTTTTTATACTCTGGGGCTGTTTTTTGGAACATAACGAAGGATATTTCATGGGGAGATTCTGACATTAGCCATCATACCATACCACTCCATTACATTACAATTATTGTATTTAATTTTTCGCAAATACTTTAGAAAATCTCTGGTATACTGCGATACTGGCCTTCAGACGATCAAAAACACACATACACATGAACCTCAAAATGCATAATTACCTAGGCGTTGAATTTATTTCCCAATGACACTTCAACTAACACTTCAACTTCATCGGTTACCTAATAGGATACGGGTTTAAGAATTTATGCTTCCTGCTTCATCCCGCAAAGCACGGTAGACAGAGAGAACCTAGAGTCAAAACACTTTGCTTTCTATTTATGATACAAATTAACTTGTAAAAAATATATTTATCCATAGAAATATTAGTAAGTACTTAGTCAGTACTCTAAAAACAAGTACATTTGACTATATATAATATTTCAAATATCAAACAATTTAAGAGAACGCAACGTTTTATAATGAAAGCTTCGCAGTGACTAAAAGTAACAAGCGTGAGTGTGCTTTTGTTATGAAATTCTTAGGAAACCCATCCTTTGTGTCTGAATATACCGACTCGGTGTAGCGAATGGCGTGGGGGATAGACAAAATATCTTATGACAAAACTGCTATGGATACTGACGTGGTATGGTGGAACAGTGTCTAACTAGACACTGATAGACTAGATCTATATAAAACTTTATATAAGATATATAAATAGACTAGACTAGAAAGATATAGATAGACTAGATCTATATAAAACTTTACATAAGATGGTTGTAGGTTTGGTTTCTAATTGAAGGAATAGGACAACCATCAAAGTAAAGAGGGTTTATGAGAGAGATACGTCCAATTTAAGATAAACCAAAAGTTCTTTGAAAAAAATTCCTCTGACTTAAAAAGGTTCAGGTTAGTAACATACTGCTTAGCAGGGTAATTAGAGAGAACCTAGTGTCAAAACACTATCTCCTCCACTTTCAACCTGTCATCGACCCATTGTGTTTCTAGTGGCGGAACTCAATGTTGCTATTCTTCCTATTTTTTCAGAAAAAAGGGATGGAATAAAAAAAATATCTAAATATACTATAATATTTAAAAACCTACCGTACTTCATATACTCCATATAAAGATTATTAAAATAACAAATAATTTATGCGTTATAAACTAAACTGAGCGATAGATCAGCGGTGAAATGTGAAATTTTGAGAGCCTAGCGATAGAGATAGATTTGTAAAAGGAAAGCCGGTGGGAACCATGTTATATGGACACTTCGCTATATACAATTTTCAAATAACATCTAAATTGTTCGAACTTAATTGAATAGAAACTTGTCTAAACTAAAAACATTATATACAATCTATCGCTACATACAAATTAGTGGTACCGAGAATCCGCCCAGCGACTCGCAGTCCGCATTAAACAGAACAGAATACCAATGCAGAGCTAATTGAACCTCTCGTTGGCTAAATGCCGTGCAAAATGATTTTGTACGTTTACATTAACCAAATATGTATTCGAGAGAGGAATTTGTTCCTACTGAGAGAATATTTTATTTTGTTTAATATTAATTATGTTCAGCTTTTGAGGTTTAAAAGCTTAGTTTTATTGTGTAGTGGGATAGGATTTGGATGTAATGGTGATTGGTTGTGCGTTCGATTTTCGTCCGTGGGAATGATTATATTTGTATTATTTTCCTTTTTCGTGGCCAGTCGTGGCCAGTCGCAGTGGCATGAACGTGTGACTGTAAGCGACTAGTTGTGGGTTCGATTCCTACTCGAGGAGTGGAAATATTGAATATTTCTATTTCTTTCGCTCTGTATAAGAGGTAAAGCGCGGCGTTAAGTTCCGGCACTTAACAAGCAATGCCTGAGCAATGAGGGAACCTAATGTCAAGACATTAGGTTCCCTCTGCCTACCCTGCTGTGTTTAATTATGTTCAGCTTTTGAGGTTTAAAAGCTTAGTTTTATTTTGTAATGTGTTTTGGTACTGTGTTAAGCTGATTGGTAATGTGGTGGAGTGGGATAGGATTTGGATGTAATGGTGATTAGTTGTAGGTTCGATTTTCGTTCGTGAATGATTATATTTATATTATTTTCTTTTTTCCGCCCTGGTTTCTAAGACAAAGTGCGAACTGTGTTTTTCTAAAAATGCAAAGTTGTGGTTTCCATTTCCACTTACAGGAACAAAAATATTTATGGTATTTAAGGCAAAGTAGAGTATTAAGTTCCGCCACTCAATGCGCAATATCTTGATTCGGGTGGAAAGTAGAGAACATTATGCAGTAAAAAATGTGAAACTGAAAAAAATAAGCTATTCTTGTGAGTTCTAGAATTTTCTTTATTGTATGTATTAAGAAATTGTGAACTACTTGTCAAAAAAACTGTTTGTTATTATTGGATTTTTCTAAACATTTAAAACACGCTAAAATTGGTAAATTCAAAAAAAACATATTCTTAATTCTAAGGCTAAAGTCTAAGTCGTAACAATATATGGCTATAGAATATAAACGATGCATCTAACAATAACAAAAAAATATAACTTAAAAGGGCCGCTCTGAATCATACGCCGCCTACACCTTCATACAAAAATCACTAACTCCCCAAACATGGAAATGCAAAATGTTGCGTTCCGTTGCCAAAGGAAGTTACCTTATTCGGCTATCCTTTACCACCCGCCGCTTTGAATATAAAACGTATTGAATAACCATTGAAGTACTGTGTCCTGCCAATTTATGATACAAATAGATGCTCTTTGTTCCAGGTTAGGTTTCTAGATAGTTTAAGATATTGGCTATAGGGCAATGCACGGCACCATTTGGTCGTTAAATTTTTGATCTCTTTTTGTTCTTTGAGTTAAAATTGTAGTTTTATAGTTAAAAGGTATACGAGTATATAGTATCTTCCCTTTTTTTCTGCATGTAAGGAATGTAGTGTCAATCTTCTCCGCTTGCTTCATGAAATCCAGAATAATACTATTCTTAGTATGTTCAGTAACTTTACTTTTTTATATACGAGTATGTATGTAACACTTGGGAGAGTTGAATATGGTTATAATTTATATATATTATTAATTAATTATATTCACTTTACTTATATATTGTACTGGCAAGTTTTTCCCATATTTTACAGTTATTTAATAACTATTGAAGTACAGTGTCCTGCTAATTTATGATACAAATAGATGCTCTTTGTTCCAGGTTAGGTTTCTAGATAGTTTAAGATATTGGCTATAGGGCAATGCACGGCACCATTTGGTCGTTAAATTTTTGATCTCTTTTTGTTCTTTGAGTTAATATTATATTTTTATAGTTAATAGATATATATAGTATCTTCCCTTTTTTTCTGCATGTAAGGAATGTAGTGTTCAGACACTTCGTTCTCCGCTTTATACCCGGATTTCATATATTAACAATACAATACAGTAGTTTTTCTTTTTTATTTTGAGAGAGGCAACTTATTAATTACACTTACATTGAATTTTAGTTATTGATGATGAAGTATTTGTGCTTAGACAAATTTACTACTTTAATTTTACAAGGAAAATGTCAAAATTCTCCCATTTTGCTATTTTTCAATTTTAAGATATGAAATGGTATTCATTCACAATAACGAGTATATCCTCAGTTCTGCCCTCGCTTAAGAGACATACAAGGAAAAAAATGTATTCAAAACTTCGAACAGACATATACAAACAGACGAGGACAATAAAAAATCATATATTTGTATTATTGTTTTCTCATCTCCCTTAATGATTTTTTTTATAATATATTAAATACAAACACATATTTCAGTTTTACTTTATGATACACATTTGAAACATCATAGTTAAAAATTTTAGTATTCTCACAATTTAAACATTTCTAAAGCATTACAGCATTTCTATCTCCATTTAAATTGCATATTATAGTATACATTAAAGTAAAACGTTTGCTCTCAGATACAATAAAACCTTTAATACTTTATTAAAAAAGCACGGTACATGATACAGGATAGATGTGCACTGTTGCGAACAATCCCTGTAAGCTTTGAAATTGAAAAATGTTTTACGATGTAACTCCACGCGATCTTTGTTCGGGGAACAGATTCGTTTATTTATTTGTTGTTCGGAAACTCTAAGGTTTTAGATATAAATACATTGATAGTATAGGTATATGTTTGTTTTAAGATGGAGGATTTGAATAAGGAATTTTAATAAATTAATTATTATTTAAATATTTATATGGCGGCCAGTCGTGGCCCAGTGGCACAGGCGTGCGACTGGTTGTGGATTCGATTCCCACTTGAGGAGTGGAAATTATATTTCCATTTTCTTCGCTCTGGTGTCGAGGTAAAGCGCGGCGTTAAGTTCCGCCACTTATCACGCAAGCCTCCGAATTCAGCGGAAAGTGGTGAACGGAGTGTCTTAACACTAGGTTCCCTCTGCCTACCCTGCTGTGTGCGGGATACAGCGTGAAGCTATAAATATTATATATCTTAGACAAAAGCGCGGCGTTAATATCTGCTGATTGATTGATAGGATACGATACCCGGAATGTGAAGAACGGAGTGTTATGTTCCTCTGTCTAGCTTTTTATGCGGAAAAGGCGGAAAATGCTTTTTTATTTTTGTTAATTTTGTGTGTTGATAGATATATTATGTTTTTCTTCGTTTATTTATTTCTTGTTTGAAACTCTAAATATTTACGTATAAATAGTATAAGATGTTTTTTGAAGATTTCCACTCCTCGAGTGGGAATCGAACCCACAACCAGTCGTTTACAGTCACACGCTTTTGCTACTGCGCCACGTCTGGCCTTAATAGCAATATTTGGATAATATATTTGAAATATATTCTCTTTAGGCAAAAACATGGCGTTAAGTTGCGCCTTTTGAAACACAATGTGTTGATTTCAGGCGGAAAGTAGAGAACGGCGTGTTTTGGTACTAGGTTCTCAAGTAAAGCAAAAAGAATGAAGCTACTTTTATATATTTTCAAAGTCAAAGTCAAAGTCAAATAATTTTATTCAAAGTAAGAAGTTACATGCTTCATTTTTTGAACGTCAAACAATTTACCACCGGTTCACTAAAGTTAATGCCTCAGACCTGAGAAGAACCGGCGCAAGAAACTCAGCGGGACGATTTTTTTTTTAATATATATATTTTTTTAAGTCAAGCATTTACAGATAATTATATTATATATTGACAATGATACCATTGGAATAGCCTGGAGCGAGCATTTCATTCCCAAGGCGTGTTATCGTTCAAAAATTCATTAATTAGGTAATAACCCTTAACACACAAACGTCTCTTCACAATTCAAAAAAATTGTGATATGGAACATTCTTGGACGTTTTCTGGGATCCTATTGTAAAAGCGTATACATTGTCCCATGAAAGAATTACGGATTCGATGCAATCGGGTTACAGGCGCAGTAAGTTTATGTTTATTTCTGGTATTTATGTTATGTGCATCACCGATCTTGGCAAAATCATTAATATTTTTTTTTACATATATTATATTTTCATAAATGTTTTAAATTGATATATTGAGATTTCGTCTTTTCTTGTTTTTGTTAACTTTACTTCTTATTTTATAGATATGTATTAGATTAAGCTTTTTCTTTATTGTACTGAAAACGTTTGTATAGGTATATCATTGATGTAATTCAAAGACATTCATATTTAGCCTAACGTCTTTACTATTTAATAAATAAATGAATGTGTATTAAAAATAACCATTTTTTACTAAATGCTTTGGTATGTATATTGTATAAACGGTACATACACAAATACAACATATTTTTGTTTGTATGTCGACTTGTCTGTTTGCTGCTAACTTCCGATTTTGATGAGCTTTCTCTGGCAGATATGACTTTCTATTCATAATTATCATCGCTAAATTTCAAAAGGACTAAATCACGGACACATAAAACAACATAACATAAAAAAATATAAAAAATAAACAAAATTTAAACTAAAGTTATACAACAATAGTTTGTGAAAACAAAGCTTTTTCATTGACTTTATCAACAAATTATTCATTTCATTTGCTCCAAACAATTTACATACGGCGTGCATTTAATTATAAAATTAATTAAAAACTTGAAGCCCCAGCGTCTGGTAGCGACGTCCGTTGCAGTACAAAGGCTTAATGCCATATCACCTATGACAGTAATATCTGTTTTTATAATGAAACTACTATTTTTATATAAAGTTTATTTACTTTTTAATAGATTTTTTTAAGTTTACTTAATTGGTGATATTGTGGGGAAATAATTGTTTGAATGTTATGGCGAGATAGTTTTGGATTCGATTCCCGCGTAGGTAATTTCTAAATATACTTGAAATGTAATTGTCTCGTCGGTCGGTCTCATTTGAGAAAGTGCGACGTTAGGTTCTGCTAACTAACAATTAAACAAGATTATGTGTAGGACTCTCTGACTACCCTGCTATGGGAGAAACATCATTAAGTATTTGAAGGATTAAGGAAGTACACGCTAAATATAAGTCTAATTTTTCCGCTTTGATACCTAAAAAAAAGCGCAGTTTAGTTCCGCCATTAAACACACAATTTGATTTTAGGGCGAGAAATTCACACAATATTTTAGTGTGGAGTGTTTTGACTCTAGGCTATGCCTGACTCTACTAGGCGCTAGGCGGTAAGAATCTGAAACAAGTGGATAAAAACCCATTACCATCGTATTCACTGTTAATCTTTTAACAGATTTCACAATTTTGTTAAATTTTAAAGTACAAAATGTAGCCAGTCGTGGCCCAGTGGCACAAGCGTGTGACTGTAAACGACTGGTTGTGGGTTCGATTCCCACTCGAAGAGTGGAAATATTTAATATTTACATTTTCTTCGCTCTGGTGCCGAGATAAAGCGCGGCGTTAAGTTCCGCCACTTAACACGCAATGCCTCCGAATTCGGCGGAAAGTGGGGAACGGAGTGTCTTATCACTAGGCCTACCCTGCTGTGTGCGGGATGCAGCGTGAAGCTAAAAAAATTAAAAAAAAATGTAGCTTGAAAATAAATACGAAATACATTTACAAAAGTTAAAAGCTTCAACTGTAAATATTTGGCTTTTTAATCTTAGTTAGTAACTGAATAACTTTATGCATACATTTATTTGTTAAAGGTTTAAAATATTTAAATTTAATGTGAGCAGTAAAGCTCCGCATTTAATGACTTTTAGTAACAATGAATAAAACAATAGGACGCTCGTGTATTAAGATTAAGTTTCTGCTGGTTATGGTGTGATAAATGTATGTATTCTGATTTACTTTGTATTTATGAGGAAGTAATATTAAGAGTTGAAGATTTTTCCTTAAGTATTTACTTGAGGAAAATCGTTTTAATTATTATGTAGGTAGAGTGTATATGATTATTATTGTGGCTACTTAGTAAATAGTTAAATAAACATTTGTATATTTTTTTTTAGCTTCACGCTGTATCCTGCACACAGCAGAGTAGGCAGAGGGAACCTAGTGTTAAGACACTCCGTTCCACACTTACCGCCGAATTCGGAGGCTTTGCGTGTTAAGTGGCGGAACTTAACGCCGCGCTTTACCTCCACACCAGAGCGAAGAAAAAGGAAATATTTAATATTTTCACTCCTCGAGTGGGAGAATCGAACCCACTGTTTACAGTCACACGCTTGTGCCACTGGGCCACGACTGGCTACATTTATTTATTTATATGTATTTTTAACGATTTAGATAGATTAAATAAGATTAAGCGATACAATTCCATTGTTTGTTTATATAGCATTTTTTAAGTTTAAGCATTACAATATCATCGTTATAACATGTTTGTGTCGACTACGAACAACAAAATTACGATTTTCCCATTTTCGTATGAATGTAGAAAAACTCTCTCTTAAACTTGAAGAGAATAGAGGAGTACCCTATTTTCTTCAAGTCTAACCCTACCTTTTTACAATTATTTTAACAAATTTCATCATATTCATTATATTAATTTGCTATATTTTTGTTTCAGGTACAATCCCAATAAAGGTTATAAAAGTAAAGTAAAATGATATGAAAGTAAGAGAAGTGTGATATTTAGTGGCAAGGTGACTAAGGAAGGTTATCACGTTTTGGTCTAGATTCATACAAAAAAATAAATTAAAAAAATATTATCACTTAGAAAATACCTTCAATTTTGTTTAGTTTTGTATTCTAAATATTTTTTAATGAAACAGACTTCGACATGCATACCCATCTATTGAATGCATAACTACAACTGTGCTACGATGGCTTAAATTTACTAATTAATTATTTTACAAAATAATTTTGTTAAAACTAACAATTTTTACCCGATTTTAATTTTAACTCAAATTTAAGCTAATTGTTTTAGCACGACTGCAAATTATAACAAAATACATTTTGTTGCACACATTGTCAAGTCAACTTAATCAAAACGTCAAAGTTTAGAACTACGGAGCTTAATTAAAGCTTGCTTGTATTTATTTATAGTAGTTTTTTTGTCTGCTTTCGAGCTTTCAAAGCTCCATGTTGATTATTTATTAATATTCTCGTCATAACTTAAAAGTCAGTGTTGTGAAAATGAAATATTTCCTTTTGGTAGCTTTTTACTTTTGAATATGAGTTTTATGTCAGTAGTGACAAACAAGCGGTGATTGTGGATATGAGTCTTGCTTATAGGTACGACACTATTGCAATAGTTTTTGTGCTTATTGGTTCTCTTACGCAAATATTAGCGTTGCGTTTGGCATTAATGGCATCTATAACAAGTAATGCTTTTGGAATAGATGGTAATTGGCAAAAGAATATGTTTACTTACATTCAATTTAATAAATCATTAAAAACATTTTAGCTTTGATTAGAGCTATAACTCTATAGTCGGTTCGGCTCAGGAATGCCTGAGGATTGTGGCCAGTATCAGGGTTGCATCTGGAGTGGATGATCTGCCTCCACCGGTTTCTGCCCAGCGCCTCTCTTGCGATAGTATGTAGTTTGAAAGATGGAGATTCCCTCATTTGGTCCGTCTATCGCATTTGAAACTATATTAATACATAATAATACATAAGTTTAAAATTAATTTACTATGTTTCTTTCCTTTATCTTTACCTGAATTTAGTTAGCATGTTATGAGCAGAGTACTTAGTATGATGACACTTTATTTTAAACTACTACATAACTAATAAATTTTCAGTAATCACTTTCAAACTTTTTCATACATGCAGGGTAGTCATAGAAGATGTAGTACTAATATACTCCTCTCACCACTTCCCGCTTAAACCAAAAACTATCGTGTTAAGTGGCGGACATCTACACGTAATTTTCTTTCTTTTTTTTTTATCTTCACGCTGTATCCCGCACACAGCGGGGTAGGCAGAGGGAACCTAGTGTTAAGACACTCCGTTCCACACTTTCCGCCGAATTCAGAGGCATTGCGTGTTAAGTGGCGGAACTTAACACCGCGCTTTGCCTCTGATACCAGAGCGAAGGAAATGGAAATATTAAATATTTCCACTCCTCGAGTGGGAATCGAACCCACAACCAGTTTACAGTCTCACGTTCATACCATTGCACCACGACTGATCCCTACACGTAATTTTCAATTTCTATAATTTATTTCGAATACAATACTGGCTGAGTACCAAATGGTATTACCTCATCCTTCTCACTTACAGCAGTGTTCCGTTCACACTTCCCTATGGGTGTATTGTCGGTACAATGGAAATAGATAGATCCATCCACCGTTATTTATTTTGTTCCCGCATACGGGAAGGGGACGCTTGCTGAAGTGCGATTTGTAGTTCGATGAGCGATGTTTGAGTGACATTCAATTTTCTGAATTTCAATAGGGTTGGTTATATTTTTTTTGTGTGTATTTTTTAATAGTGATAGTTACGTCGTTAATAACGAGATATTAAATTAAATTAAATAGCTTCACGCTATATCCCGCACACAGCAGGGTAGGCAGAGGGAACCTAGTGTTAAGACACTCCGTTCCCCACTTTCCGCCGAATTCGGAGGCTTGCGTGTTAAGTGGCGGAACTTAACGCCGCGCTTTACCTCGACACCAGAGCGAAGAAAATGGAAATATAATTTCCACTCCTCGAGTGGGAATCGAACCCACAACCAGTCGTTTACAGTCACACTCTTGTGCCACTGGGCCACGACTGGCCACGATAACGAGACATGATGTTTTTTTTTGGTAAATTAATAGAATAGATATATAGGAAAGTTAGAAACAGTAGTTATAAGTAAATTAAACATTAAACAACAACTTGGATGTTCCATCATGTTGAGTTCAGAATACCGTATAAACTGAATATGTATTCAAAATTTCAGCTCAATCGGTTAAGGCTTCAAAATTGATATGTATAACAATTAAGCTATATTCAAATTTGCCGTTTTGGTATAGCTGTAGTAAGTTTTCTTAGAAAGCTTAAAAGTTATTGCAGATAATGATTATTTGCACAAAGACTCATTTTCTTCATTACCTTAAAATATTTAAACATACATTTTTAGATAGTTATTCGTATTTTACTCATTGATAAACTTCCGATTCAATAAGAGACAGTTTTTTCACTGGAAAAATAGTTCTCAAACGTCAATAATGTCCTTCACCAAATCTGTTAAAGGTTTGTAAAGCCGATTGCATGATGTAAAAAAAATATATATTTGAAAGGCTATTGTTTTATTGGGGGACAGCGTCTGACTGTGAATCCAATCTGTCGTGGCTTCAATTTACCCTCAGAGGGATATAATAATACATTATTTTTTCTTTATTCAGATATTTAAGATAATTCTCACACAAAATCGCGTATTTGGGCTGAAAGTGGAGAACGGAGTGTTATAACAATAGGTTATCTCTATAATAAAAATTGTAAACCTGTTTTTTTAAAATACATCTGTCAACCACAACAAAATAAACTCTTCAAACAACTTTTTCTGAAATTTAATAACCTCTCCAATATTCCAAACCAGCAAACTTGATGTCAAACTCACATTAACATGTTAGAAAGACCCCTAACTAATTACAATCTTCCGGATGAACTTAAATTTATCCATTATCCAAGGTATTACTTAACGTTTCTGGTGTTTTCGTTCCGGGCTCCATTAATTATTTGGGCTTTACGCCACCTGTGCTTGTAGACTGTGTATGATGGCCGTATTAGAGTGGACATTTTAATTATTTAGCGCTTTTCCTTTGAGAAACTGGCTTTTTTTGTTTGTTTTAAGGATTTTTTTGTTTTGTTTTGGAAGTCTTTTGGTTGAGTATAGAGTATTTTCTAATGGTATGTTGTTTCTTTTTTAGTTTCAACGTGTAACAATTAATAATTATTGTGAGGATTCAGGAGTGGATGTAATGAAACAGCAATATCATTTGTCATTTCCATCTAAAAAAAGCTATATTTTACACAGTTAGTCTATCAGCAAGGCTCTGTCGCCAGATACCTTGCTACTTATACAATCTATTTAAGTGACGTTTAGAAATACTAAAAAAATCATTTTAGCTTATAATATGTTCTATAATAAACTTTAAATGAAGTTTTGCTATCTTTTTTAGTATATAAGAGTGTTTCTTAAAATACATATTGAAATGACGTTATTATCAATGAAAAAAATATTTAAAAAATAAAATATAAAGAATACCTAGCCAAAGTTATGAGCGCGTTTAAAATTTATATTTAAAATATAAACTCCATATTATCTTTCTACCACACGAAAGCTCAAAAAAATTGTTATGTTTTATTATTCTTATAAAAATATGAAATTTTCAGCAAAATTTTGTGAAAAATATCACAGTATATTCACTGGTAACTATTAAATTCCTCAAAAACACTTTTTTCAGCGTACACGAATATTAAGTGCGTTTGTACAATGGTATATAAAAGCGTTAAGCGAGGACATCTGAGGGACACTACGTGATCTCGCATTTACGAATATACTCGCGCTGGTGGGTTGGTATCGATCATTTTTAACTGTACAGTGTTTTATCTTAAAAGTTGTATATTTATTTTCTTCTAGAAATAGGCTAGTTTATTTTAGAGTGGAATTTTGTAGGAAATGTTTTTGAAATTATTATTTTTTATTTTGTTTTGATCTTTAAATACTCAGTTATTGCCGGGTAATTAAAGTGAACCTAGTGTTAAGACTCTACACTCTCCTCTTTTTACCTTGAATCATGACGTACACATTGCGCCTCTGAATGTTCTTATTACAGAAAAAAAATTGCCCCAAGTAAGAATCGCACCCACAACCATTTTTTTACGCATTTACAGTCAGACGCTAACCCACTGCGCCATGATGGTCTCAAATTATTATAATGATTATCTGTAATTTTTAAATTTGTGATTTCTAATATCTGATACAGGAAATAAATTACGCATAAATATGACAATAACAGATTTCAATATATAATTTGTGCGTAATATACAATATAAGATATAATTCTTAGAAGCGACTTGTGAAACGGAAATAAGATGCTCGTCTAGTTCTTTATTTACTGTAATACATTTCAAAGATTTCATATAATAAAAGGTTAAAGCTTAAAATTTAAATCTTCACACTTTTTTCCATATTGCAGAGTATTAAGAGAGAACCCTGACACTCTGTTCTCCGCTTTCAGCCCTAATGCGATACGCAATGTCTCAAATTATATGTGGCGGCAGAGCATTAAAACGAAAATAATTAAATTATGAACGAGACGGAGCATCGAACCTAATACTAATGGATATTACAGTCAATACCTACCTAGCCTAGAATTTGAGCAACTGTAATATATTAAAAATGTTAGAATATTAGAAGCCGTCGTGGCGCAGCGGGACAGCGTGTGAATGTAAGCGCGATGGTCATGGGTACATTTCCCAGTCTGAGGAATGTTTATATTTAAATTATTTAATTTTCCAAGCTCAGTACCATTCATCAACTCTCTGACTATCCCGCTATGCAGCAAAAAACATGAAGCTTCTAACATATTAAAAAAGGGTAATGTCAATTAAAAATTACAAAAATTGTATTACGTTACGTTACGCTCCCTCGTTATTGATTTTACTCGACCCGCAAGGTATAAAATATAAACTTTCTAAACGCAAGCCTTGAAAATAGAATTTTTAATACGTCCTTAGGCGAAAGACAATTTAAAAACAAAGAGAGAAAAAGGGTTAAAGCGTTGGAAGTATAAATGTTTTTTCTACGAAATGAGTATAATAGAATGAATATTTGTTCTGTTCGGGTTCTATGTCTATACTTTATATATAAATGTTAATTAATTGTAGAATAATGACTTGTGTTAATTAAGGATAAAGCAATCTATATTTCATTATATTCTAGAGTTAGATTTTGATGTGTTTCGCCTTAATTAATATAGCTTATTCCTGAATAGCAGGTATTTAGAGAGAACCTAGTTTTTTTTTACCTTCACGCTGTATCCCGCACACAGCAGGGTAGGCAGAGGGAACCTAGTGTTAAGACACTCCGTTCCCCACTTTCCGCCGAATTCGGAGGCATTGCGTGTTAAGTGGCGGAACTTAACGCCGCGCTTTACCTCTGATACCAGAGCGAAGAAATGAAAATATTAAATATTTACACTCTTCAAGTGGTAATCGGACCCACTACCAGCCGTTTACAGTCACACGATCGTGCCACTGTGCCACGACTGGCCCCTATAGTTGATAATATCGGTCTTAATTTCGAACATAAAGTAGAGACAGGCTATCTTGACACTAAATTCTCTCTGACAACTCTGCTATACCAAGAAAAGTATGAAGCTGCTTACAATATTTTAATATAAATTCCTACACCCACTCAAAAGTAGCTTTCCCTTTATTTATATTTGCAGTCAAACGTTTTACTTCCACCTGGCGAATCAGTTCCCTCGCATTAATCATACGAAAACTTCAAGCTCTGCCATGATTAATTGTTCTCTAGCGACAATTACTCTAAGAGCCTGTCAATAAAGATGATAAGCGACCGTATTTGTGATTAATATTTGCACAAATTTTAGGATGTTGTGGTACAGTGGTACGTCTGATTGTAGAAGGTATTGGTTGTGGAGTCAATTGCCGTTTTGGGGAATGATTAAGGTTAAATTATTTTCATAGCTCCACTTTAGTCCCGCTACTTGAAAGGCATTGTCCCTTTTAAAGATTTTTAACGTGTTATTCCACACTTAGGAAAATTGAAAAAGACATTTAAAGAAAACGTATAAAAATTTGAACGCAGCGGGATCGAACCCGCGCCTCTTCAATACCGTTCAGGCGCTCTCATCACTGAGCCATGTTTATTAAATACTTTTAAAGATTTTTAACGTGTTATTCCACACTTAGGAAAATTGAAAAAGACATTTAAAGAAAACGTATAAAAATTTGAACGCAGCGGGATTCGAACCCGCGTATCCTGAATACCGTTCAGGCGCTCTCACCGCTGAGCCATGGCCCGCTGCGTTCAAATTTTTATACGTTTTCTTTAAATGTCTTTTTTAGGCATTGTCTCGTTTTCGAGCGGAAAAATCGAAATCAGAGCGTCATGACACTAGATTCTTTTTCTCTTCTTCTTCTTCTTTCTGTCTTCTCTGCATTGCGGAAAAAAGCTGCAAAAAAAAGAAACAATTTAGTAATAAGTACGAAAAACTCAAATAATTTTCTGAATTTTCTTTATTTATGGTTATGAAATGTATTCAATTTTGTTGTGGGCACCAGGTGTTTTTGGTGGATGTTTATTAAATAAAGGTTTTTCATCGAAATTCTGATATAGTTACTATGGTAATTCAATATATTTGGATAATCATTTTCAAGTTTATCCTGAATAATTTAGACGATGGTGAAAATGAAAAATTATATTTAAAAATTTGGCGTGGCGTTGGGTTCCGCCACCTGCAGTGCCTTAGTACGATTGAAAAGTGGAATAGCGAAGTGTTTTAACACTAGTACTCTAGATTATAATCAATTTTTCTTTTTTTTTTAGTATAGCTTCAGACTGTATCCCGCACACAGCAGGGTAGGCAGAGGGAACCTAGTGTTAAGACACTCCATTATCAACTTTCCGCCGAATTAGGACGCATTGCGTGTTAAGTGGCGTAACTTAATGCCGCGCTTTACCTCGATACCAGACCGAAGGAAATGGAAATAATAAATATTTCCACTCCTCGAGTGGGAATCGAACCCACAACCAGTCGTTTACAGTCACACGTTTGTGCCACTGCGCCACGACTGGCCCCTATCCATGGTCTATTAAAAAAATATATATATAGTTTATTTATATCATCATAAATTAGCAGGTAAATTTTGAAAAATATTGTAACAATCATATTATTTTTCAGTTTTTATATGAAGTATTTCATTTTTCATTTCAACTTAATGAGCTCAAAAGATATTTTAGTAATTTGACGTGCAACAAGGCTTTATATATCACACGTGTAACATAATGCTATAACACCAATGTCATAACTGTTTACTGTTCTCATATGCAAGTTAAATGAAATTATATTTTTGACATTGACTGAGACAGGAAACAATAAGCCCGTCTAGTATTGCTAATGTAAATAACATTTTGTGCCCCTTACTATGAAAATTATTAAGACGAACAAATATTTGGCATAGTTGAAGTATGTATAGGACCTATATCTTTATTTCTAAGCTCTGGTAAGATAAAACGAAGTGTTGATTTCCATTAATCAATACGTAACGTCTTGAAATAAAAGGAAAGTATAGAAATCCTTAGGAAATCAAAAAAACATTTTTAGATAAATTGTGTCCAAGATTGCGTGCTTCAGCGGTTTCTACGAGAGATGCACTCGACTCCCGCTGCGTTCAAATTATATACGTTTTCTGAAAATGTTTAACAATTCCCTAAGTGTGTGAGTAACAATGTGCAAATAGTAAAATAAGGAAATCTTGTCTGAATACACTTGCTATGGGAGAAAAGCAACACAATTTATCTATGAACTTTAGACATGGATACATATTAATATTACAAATGTGAAAATATATCTGTCTGTCTGCCTGTTACGCTTTTACTGCGAAACAACTATAAATCTGTAGTTTTTAGGGCACGAACACGAGTCACGGGCGAAGCCGCGAGCGGGCCACTAGTATTATTATAATTTAACACTATTATTCCCTAAAAAAAATTACAACTTCTTCACATCTGAAACAGTACCTATACTTAAAATGGAAATTTGAAACTAAATTCAAACCGTAAAGGCTAAAGGACGCTTAAACGAATACGCTATCAAGTTGCCAGTTCAATAAAAATATTACTGCGCGGACCTCGTTACTTATTCATCGCGGTTTTTTTAACGTCAAAGGGTAGAGTGGTAAAGGTAGGATGTATTATACTATTTTTTTTATTTTTGGCTTTTAAATTGAATGGGAATAAGGAAATTGAATGAATGAAAAGTGTTAATGAGTGAATGAATAAAATACTTATTATATAAATTTTAATTATTGAAATAGTGATCTTCGAAAATTCTTAGCTTCACGCTGTATCCCGCACACAGTAAGGTAGGCAGAAGAACCCTAGTGTTAAGACATTCCGTTTCCTATATTCCACCGAATTTGGAGGCAGTGCGAAGTTAAACTGATCTGTTTTTTAAATAAAAATATCTAACCCATAGGCAATATGATTTAAAAAATATATTAATAAAAGAAAACAGCTTTAAGCTTTTTGCCGTATAACTGTATAGGCTAAGAGAACTTAGTATCAAGAAATTCCATACTTAATGTTAAAACTCAACTAAAACGTCATTCAAATAGGCTTATTATTTATATTTTCCTTATATATTACAGTATTTTTAAATGTTAATAAATTAATATAATTGTTAACTTAACAGTAATTACATTGTAAAAAGGCATTTAGTCCTATAATTTTTTAATCTCACAAAACAGAAAAGTAAACAAATTGTATTTTTATCTAATTTTCAAACATTAATCATAACTTTAATAGCCTTTTATTACTAATATATTTTCTCAAAAGCTTCTTATAAAAATGCCCGCAGTGCACATTTTCCTTACATTAAGGCAATTTCACGTCTTATGATCCAATTTGAATTACTGCCTTGTCCCGTTGTAAAATATGTTTTACTGCTTTTGTTTGTAGCTTCTTATATTTATACGGTTTACGTAAGTCAGTGTGCAGATGTCATCTCGAATGATTTGAATTATTGAATTATATCTATACTAATAAATAGAATTGGAATGTCTGTCTTTAATATAACTCCTTTTTAGTAAATGCATGTATACCTACATATTTATACGGAAATATATTTTTAAATATAGTGGCCAGTCGTGGCCCAGTGGCACAAACGTGTGAATGTAAACGGCTGGTTGTGGGTTCGATTCCCACTAGAGGAGTGGAAATATTTAATATTTCTATTTTCTTCGCTCTGGTGTCGAGGTAAAGCGCGGCGTTATGTTCCGCCACTTAACACGCAATGCCTCAGAATTCGGCGGAAAGTGGGGAACGGAGTGTCTTAACACTAGGTTCCCTCTGCCTACCCTGCTGTATGCGGGATACAGGGTGAAGGTAAAAAAAAAAAATATTTTTCCAAATTTTGTCCGTCTATCTGTTTGTTAGGCCCTAATCTCTGGAACGGGTGGACTGATTTTGACGGGAATCTCACTGGCAGGTAACTAATGTAATAATGAGTAACTTAGGCTATTTTTATTTCAACGCGCGTACAAAGTAAAGTTAGTCGTAGTCGTCTATATAGCTCAGTAAATATAATAGAACTCTTCAGGTCTCACTAAAGTAAGAAAATATTTCTTACTAGCGGCCCGCTCGCGGCTTCGCCGCGTAATCTGCGCGACTGCTTCGTTATATTGCAACCCCTTGGAGGAGGGCTTATGAAAAATAAAGTAGCCTATATTTAAGCTTAGATTATCAACTATATTTATACCAAAATTCATTAGAATCGGTCAAGCGGTTTAGATTTTTCATATAAATTTTCATCCCCTATTTCAACCCTTTAGCGGATGATTTTTGTAATAATAAGTAGCCTATGTTAGACCCAGTCACTTTTACTACTTACGTTCTAAATTTCATTCAAATCGGGCCGGTAGATTAGCCGTGAAAGTATGACAGACAAACACACAGACTTTCGCATTTATAATATAAGTATGGATTTAACCTGATCGTAAGTGATATCAATGTTTATACCACACAACATCTTTATGTAGTCTGTAGTGATGTAGTGCGATAATAATAGTAGAACAAGCATTTAAATAAAAAATCTTATATGTGTTATAGCATAGTAGGTCTACTTCATCAAAATCGGTAAAAACCAAAGTCCTGCCTAAGCTTAAATGTTTCATTCAAATCCGTCCAGTATTTCCTAAGATGTGTGAGTACAATCATTTTGTTTCTACTGCATTATTATAAAAAATTGCAGGGTATTCGGAGAGAATCTAGTGTCAACATACTCCATTTTCCATTTTCCACCCGAAATTGAAACATTACGTGCTAAGTGGCGAAACTTACCGTCGTATTTTCTCTTAGGCACCGGAGAAATTAAAATAATATGATATATATTCATTACAAATAAGAAGTGGGGAACATACTGTCTTAACACCAGGTTTCCTCTGCCTGCCCTGCTGTGTGCGGGATACAGCGTGAAGCTAAAAAACAAGAAGGAATTCAACTTATAACCGACGCATTGAAAGTCAGTCGCTATCTAACTGAGCCTTTTTATTTTACAGTAGAAATAAATATATCTATTTAATTTAAAACAAATTAGTTTTTCACTATCCAAAGTTTAGTAACGCATTACGAAACGTGTGTAAGCCCGCTTTGTACCAGTAAAGCGGTTAGTCGGGACGTCCCGAACACGCAGACAACAGCGACACCTGCACATCACCCGCTATTGTACTGAAATTCTGTTTTCTACTTGTGGGTTAACTTTACAGGTGGATTTTGTACAGTTGTAGTTTTAAGCTATTTTTAGTAACTCAAGTTTTGTTTTGTTATTTTATTTTTTAAGTAAAGCTATGGGGAATCGGTTATTAATTTGGATTAGAAGTTCATTTTCATGTATTTTTAGGTAGAATTTTTAACATATATTGGTAATACTTGCCTTCATTTAGTAAATCATAATTATTTGTCGTTTTATTTAACATAAAAAATAATTCATGAATAAATAAATCGTGTTCCTGTCTGTGAACACTACTTAGCTTAAATTACATTGAAGGAATATATTGTAATTTTCATATTTATAAAGGTATCTGTATAGTTAATTTTATAACGACAGTATAAATAGATAAATCTATTTTATTTAAAACAAATTAGTTTTTCGCTATCCAAAGTTTAATAACGCATTACGGAACGTGTGTAAGCCCGCTTTGTACCAGTAAAGCGGTTAGTCGGGACGTCCCGAACACGCAGACAACAGCGACACCTGCACGTCACCCGCTATTGTACTGAAATTCTGTTTTCTACTTGTGGGTTTACTTTACAGGTGGATTGGATTTGAATTGAAAATGTAGTTTTAAGTATTTTTTTTACAATTGTTGAAAATTCGTTATTTTTATTAGTATTATAGCAATTGATCAGTTATTATTTTGTGTTTGAAATTGCAATACATTTTCTGATGTAGCTGGCCTTTATATTATAAATATTAAATATTTGTAGGCACACATGTACTTTTATAACCTTTTTTATGAAAATTCTGTATTGTTCAGCAGAAAAGATGTTAGACAAAACTATCTTGATAATTAAAACAATACAATTGGTGACCTTAAGTAATTATGTAATTTATGTTTCTGTCTCTGATACTACTTGCTTTGCCTACATTTTTAGCAAAAATTTAATAAACATTAAAGGGAAATGTTCAATTTTACATAGCTAAGAGCACCTTCACATTTTTTACGTAACAGAGAGAACCTAGACTGAAGACACTCTGTTCTCCACTTTCCACCAGAATTCGTGACATTAGTATAAATTAACGCATCACTTTATCAACCACACGTACCAAAATACTTTAATAATAATAATGTTTTTTTTTTAGCTTCAGCTTTAGTGTTAAGACCCCAATTTCCGCCGAATTCGGAGGGTTGCGTGTTAAGTGACGGAACTTAACGCCGCGCTTTACCTCGACACCAGAGCGAAGGAAATGGAAAAATAATTTCCACTCCTCAAGTGGGCATCGAACCCGCAAGCAGTCGATTACAATCACACGCTTGTGCCACTGGGCCACGACTGGCCACACAATAATAATATCAATTCATTTAAAAACTTTTAACAATATCCATTTCAAAACAAACATTAAAACATCATTTAAACATAAAATACAACCGCTTTTCGAGTAATAACCGACCAACTAAAATAGGATGTCTGAACCAGACTGATGCACAATGGGGGCTCGTAACGCGCTCCATTGTTGCTTCCGAACTGTCTGGATATTGGTTCTGGAGATCGGTTGAAACTATAGTAGTGGATGAGTTAAACTCATTTTCATTATTTAAGTTGTAATTTGGAATTTTGTTACAGTTTATGATTATTTTGTATTAAGTACTTAATATTTGTATAGTTTTTTTAAATATTACATAGGGATTTAAAGCGGATGATTTAATAATTTTGCAATGAATATTAGAGAGTTTCGATACTAAATTTCCTTTGAATTGGTATTGAGTGGTGGAACTTAACACCACGCTTTGTCTTAGTTTGAATATAATCGTTCCTTGAGTGGAAATCGAACCCACAACCTAAGGTTATATTACACAGAGACGATGTTTTAAGTAAAAACTAACCAAGTAAAACAGGATCTTATATGGCTTTGACACAGGTCTTTTTTGTCTACCTTATTATATGAATTAAGACAATAAAAGAGTATGGTTGTACATTGTGGTTATAAATATGTAAAAAAAGCAATATCTTGCTTTTACCCGCATAACATGGCTGCCCGTCAAAAAGAACCTAGTGTTATGACATTCCGTTCTCCACTTTCCGCCTGAAATCGAGAAATAGCGAGCTCAACACTACGCTTTATCTTAGGTACTAAAGCGGAGAAATGAAAATAAATTAAATATAATGATTCCCTCGATTAGGTATCGAACCCACAACCAATAGCACTTACACTAAGACGCTGTACCACTGCGCCTTATAGTGATTATATACAAACTAAGACAATTTTTATAAAGAAACCTAATATTCCTTGAACAAAGCGCTACCTTCCATTCATACGCCCATACATCTCAAATGAGAGTGAACGGTAAATAATTAACGTCGCGTCCATAGCGCAACAATCACTCGGCAGATTGCTCTGGGACCGAGTTCACTTCCCAGCTAATGAACTGTTTGATTAGTTCCTGTGTATTGCTTATGGTTAATGTGATATTTTGTTGGTTGTTCGTGTATTACTCTACCAACAGTAGAGTTAATGTTTTGTTTTTTGTTTATTTTTGTTTTTTTTTGTTAGTTAAGATATAATAGAATTTCTAGTAACTATATTTTAAAAGATCGAATTAAGAACCAAAGTATTATTTAGATACTTTATTTTTCATTTTAAACTTTATTTTATATAATTACCTTATACCTGGTGACCTAGCTCTGCTCGATATTTCTTTTAAAAATCATTATTTTGAAATAACGATTACAATAAAAAGATTATAAAATTAATAAAAAATATAAGACAAAATCTACTAAATTTAAACAAAAAAAACTGCCTACGTAGTGTAGGGATTGCTTATGGGATAAAATAGAATCCATACTTATATTATAAATACGAGTGTCTGTGTGTTTGTCTGTCACGGTTTAATCTACTGGTCCGTTTTGAATGAAATTTAGAATGAAAGTA
This sequence comes from Dryas iulia moderata, assembly GCA_019049465.1. Taxonomy (NCBI): domain Eukaryota; kingdom Metazoa; phylum Arthropoda; class Insecta; order Lepidoptera; family Nymphalidae; genus Dryas; species Dryas iulia. The sequence continues at coordinate 14,595,709 of CM032424.1, read as the reverse complement.
GTAAAAATGACTGGGTCTAACATAGGCTACTTAGTTTTTCAAAAATCAACCTCTAAAAGATTGAAATGGAGGATGAAAGTTTATATGAAAAATCTACACGGCTTGACCAATTATAATGAATTTTCGCATATATATAGTTGATAATCCAACGTTAAACATAGGCTACTTTATTTTTTAAAAATCGACCGGTGATGGTTGCAATAACGAAAGGGCCACGTAGATCACGCGGCGAAGCCGCGAGCGGGCCGCTAGTAGAAATATAATTCTATTCGTATATCTAAAGATAAACGTATAAAACATAAATAATATACATTTAGAAATGTTTATCTTAAAAAACCTCACCATTTAACAACAAATTACACAATTAAAATAAATAATTTAAAGCAAAAAAAAATATTATAAAAGGACCCGAAATTTGTATAGACCAAGTGAATGAGTATTCATTTTTAAACCGTCTAATACATTAGCACCGCTTTTGTAAGTTGTGATTTATTGAGAGCGTTTTACTAACCTTACAGATTTTATTCACGAAATTGTTGCCTTTGTGCTCAGGTTTTTTAAAATTTTTAATACTAGCTTTTGCTAGTGGATTCGTTTGTATAAAAAATTAGGAAAGTATAAATATATAGATAATTTAAGTGTATTTGGGAAATGATTCAGAACGTAATTCTGTATGTATTCATTTAGTTATATGACGCCGTCATAGCTTATTGTGGGTTCGATTACCATTCGAGGTGTTCCAATTTACCAATATTCAAATTAAATTTTATTTTATCGCTCTGGTAGTAAAAATAAGACAAAGCGCAGCGTTGAGTTACGTTACGTTAAGTCTATTTCTCGAGTCCAGTTGGAAAATGTTGAACCAAGTGTCTTAACAGTAGTTTTCTGACTACCCTGTTTGCAAGGTGGGAAAAGGTGTGACACTGCTTTATTTAACTTAAAATTCTGTTCCTCACGTTGCCATTGAACACAATACTACCTGATTTTCAGTAGAATGACGTCCCAATACGTCACGATTACCTCATCAATGACGAATTATTGCATTTTTAATAATCATCTTCATCATTCGATTAAAATTTGAACCCTCACCATTATAATTGAAGAATATGAATTTTAATATCCAGACATACATTTGGTTAGCATACATATATTTTATTTTCACTACGTTTCGTCACCGTGAATCACAAAATAGTAGTTATTTGGCAGCGTCTTGCGCTGTCCCAGTTCACGCTACGTCCAAATTAAATTAGTTCGAACGAGAGTAAAGGTTGTGCTGGGCTATTTTCTGCTCGACTGCGCGGGCTATCGCATGGTGAATACAATGAATGGGCAGTTTGTGGAGACGGAATACCTTTTGCTAGTGGATATATATATATATATATATATATATATATATATATATATATATATATATATATATATATATATATATATATATATATATATATATATATATAACCTTTTGGTAGTATAAGTAAATAAGTATGTATGTATGTATGTTATTTACTTGGAGTTGTAAATTTAATATAAAATTATAGAATTATTTATATTTTTAAGTGACTTTAAGAGGAGGTGATTTTTACTTTGACGGTATTTTGTTATGCGGTAAAATGATTTTTTACTGAGTGAATCAATTTTGAATGATTATTTTATAGAATTAATGTATTAATAGTATGTAGTAATCATTATCATTATAATATATTTGAAACCAATGTATTAAATACTTACATTTTTGAGAGAGTTAGTAGGAAGTGTCCACATTATCCAAAAAATGGCAAATTTCTTGTATTTAATATGCTGAGGCATTACATCGCATAATGTGCAGCGTCTGATTGCAAACGCTATCGATTTTGGGTTCGATTTTCATTCGGAGAAACAATTATTATGTTTAAATCATAATTTCTTCGCTCCGATACCCTAAGACAAAGCGCAGTGTTTAGTTCCGCAACTCATCACGCAATGTCTCAATTCCAGGCCGTATGGACAACGGAGTGTCTGGACACTAACCTCTTAACGTGAAGACTAAAAAAACTTAATATAAAATAGTTCCATTACATCACCGCTGTCTTTGTATGTAACAAAGATACGGCCAGGTAACAGCCATTCTATGTAGAAGTCATCAATCATGCAGGGAGCGTCTCGAATGTTGACTACATTTGTCTCGAGGATCGACTGTACTGTGACTCGTAATAAATAAACAGCCGTTAAATCTACCTGTTTTGCTCTCATTTAATGGCAAGCGATGGCTTTACTGTTTGCTGCGTGAATATTGTATGATTCGGACTTTATGTGTAAGTAAATTTTGATGAATATTCGATTAGGTTGGCTTAAGTTGTTTTTGGAATATTTTTTTTTTATTGTGTGCGCTCTGGTACCTAATGATAATGTGTGGCGGAACTTATTTTCGCACTCAACACGCAATTGCTCAGTTTCTGACGGAAAGTGGAGAACGATGTGTCTTGACACTAAGTTCTCATCCTAAATTGCAATGCGGAATAAAGCTAACAAATTGTTTTAACATTTTTAAAGTGTTATTCCACACTTAGGAAAGTGCTATTCCACACTTTTTAAATGTATTTTTGTTTTAATATTTTATAATGTTATTCATATACTGAAGAATAGAAAACGTATAGAAACTGTGAACGTAGCGGTACTCAAACCCGCGCCTGTTTGACGTTTAGAGCAGTTGGAGGGCATTCAAGAGGTGCAGGTTTGAATTCCGCCACGTTCGACCCAAATTTAGGTTTAAGGACCCTTTAAAATTGCCCATTAACACTTACCTCCACTGTCAGAACTCCTATCTTTACCTAACTAAGTTATTATAATAGTCTTGGCATTTACTGAACTATGGATATTTATTTAGTAGTTAATTTACGCGTCGTCTTGGGTTATGACCTAGTAAAACGGCAATTCTCACGTGTAGAGTGTGACATTATTAAAAGAGCGCAAATATATTTAGCATAGTACGTTCAAATGTCATTAGGGGAATGTTTATATCTTATATTAGCTGTGCCCGCTACTTCGTCGGCGTGAAATTTTAAAAAAAGTTATATTTTTATAATAAAAGTAGTATAAGTTACTCCTTATTACGCCAGCTATATGTCAGTGAAATCTCGTGAAAATCGGTCTAGCCGTTCTAGATAAGTCGGAACAGACAGACAAATAAAAATTCAAAAAAAAACTTTTTTATGTATGTACCGTATGTAGGTACATAAATAGTATACAGCTATTTTAATATTACAAACATACGCTTACAGACAGAGATATAAGCTGTGCCCGCGATTCCGTTCCCGTAAAATAAGATTTCTGGCTTTTTTCATTTCCGCAATATTAAAATAACGAAAGTATAATGTGTTTTTCTATAAGTGACGGCAATAGATTAGAATTTTGATGTACCTATAAATATTTGAGTCATGTCACCCGTCATATCTTAAATCTAGACATAGATTATTTAAGATTTTTAGTTAAGCTTACGTCATAGGAGGATTTGCAGAAGAAACCTAGTGTCAAGACACTTCGTAGTTGTATTTCATTGTGACATTATATGTTGAGTAGTTTAGCCCAACGCGGCTATAATTCATCAAGTGGAAATCGAACCCACAACTACATATATCGTGCCACGATATAGGCTATATAAAAGTTAAACTTTACTCTAAATGAGTAATGTTCTAGTTTATTATCTAAGTTCTTGTAAGCACTAAATTAAGTATTTATATTTCAAACTAGCGACCGCTTACAGCTTCGCCTGCGTAATTACACATTTTTTCATACACACTTTCACTCCCCATTTCAACACTTTAGGGGGTGATTTTTGAAAATTGATTGACCTTGGGTCTTCAACTAATGTTATTCCCAATTTCATCCAATTGGACCGGCAGATTAGTCGTAAAAAGCGTAACAAACAGGCAGGCTTTCGCATTTGTAATATCAGTATGGATTTTACCATACGTTTTTGCATTTTTATTATTTACATCTGATTTAAATTTGTTCACCCCATTTTATTAAACAAAGGGTGGTCGTGTGTTCACAGCGAGGGTTGTTTGTAAGGGAGTGCTTAAAGTTTAATTTTATTAGTAATTTTCAAATATTCTTTACGTGTATTTTTTATATTACGTATTGTGTTGTCAGATTAATATTTTGTAGAAAAAAAATAAACTTACAAGTTGATATGGAGCCAAATGCAAATTAGTTTCTTTTTTTGGTACGTTAGTATGAAAAAGAAATAAAATAATGAATTATCAATTGAAAATGTATAAGTAATTTAACGCTTACGTTTTTCCCACAAAGCAAGATGGAATCCAATATCAATACTATCTGTTCTTGGCCTTTCGACTGAAATTGGGATATTGCTTTTCGAGTGGCGGTGACAGATCAGAAAAAAAGAAAAAAAATATATAATTCGGAGTGGGAATCGAATCTACAAATATCTTCGTGTTTCAGACGCTGTGTTATTGCACCATGATGCTTTATAAGTTTCTAATTTTAATTTCTGTCCAAATATATATATATATATATATATATATATATATATATATATATATATATATATATATATATATATATATATATAGCTTCACGCTATATCCCGCACACAGCAGGGTAGGCAGAGGAAACCTAGTGTTAAGACACTCCGTTCCCCACTTTCCTTCGAATTCGGAGGCATTGCGTGTTAAGTGGCGGAACTTAACGCCGCGCTTTACCTCGACACCAGAGCGAAGAAAATGGAAATATTAAATATTTCCACTCCTCGAGTGGGAATCGAACCCACAACCTGTCGTTTACAGTCACACGCTTGTGCCACTGGGCCACGACTGGCCACATGACATATATAACTTCAAATATTTTAAGAAAGGGTGTTTAAATAAGGAAAAGGAGGAAAAGAAGGAATCTAAAACCTCTATAAATAAGGAAAAGCGATATTACTGTACATTCTACCATTAAACAATTGTTATCGTACCGATATCAGAGAGCAGTTACCTATTTTGTTCAAGTATTGGTTTTAGTGCTCTGTATTTTATGCATAATGTTCGCCTTTTTCTTAACAAAATTCTGTGAATTTTAAATTAGTATAAAATGAATTAAAATTGTAACTGCGAAGATAGGTTCTTTTAGCTTCGTCTGGTTACATGACATTATATGCTAATTATCTTAACCCAAAGACGCTTTTAATATTTATATATTCTTCCAAATCCAATCTTTAAGAGGCTGAAATAAGGAAAATTTATATGATTTTTTCTTTCTTTTTTTTTTTGCTTCACGCTGTATCCCGCACACAACAGGGTAGGCAGAGGAAACCTAGTGTTAAGACACTCCGTTCCCCACTTTCCGTCGATATCGGAGGCTTGCGTGTTAAGTGGTTAACTTAACGCCGCGTTTTACCTCGACACCAGAGCGAAGAAAATGGAAATAAAATTTCCACTCCTCGCGCGGGAATCGAACCCACAACCAGTCGTTTACAGTCACACACTTGTGCCACTGGGCCACGACTAGCCACATGAAAAATATAAGCCGCTAAAATTTTGTGCCATAGGCGCGCAAATTCGCGAGCATATCGCTAGTTCTTATATAAGTTTCGTCAAACATACTCGTACCTACTCAATTAAAATAAATGCTTAAACGTTAAACATTACAAATTGACGGTTTAATTTTCATCTCTCCACATTAATCAGTGGATCGTTTATGTCAGAACATGTTAAATGCTTTTATACACTTTAAATTTGCCCGTTAAAGCGACTCAATGCGTAATGCTTCAACTCAATACATGCTCGACGTACTTCACTCGAGAGTCACTTTGCTATGCGAGGCTTATAAACAGACAGATGTAGGAAATTCACATTACTGAGGCTGTCGTGGCCCAGTTGGTGTATGATTGTAAATAAGATGGTTGTTGGTTCGATTTTCACTTGGGGAATGATTATTTTTTAATAGTTTTTATTTCTTCTATTTGGGACTTAAAATCAAGCGCTTTGTTGAGTTCTTGATTTCGAATGGAACAAGTGACTATTTTGTTGTGCGAGAAAAAACATTAGGTTGCACTTGACCGTTCTTTATATTTTTTGTTGATCGGTAAAATATGTGAACTGAAGATTCTTTCTTGTTTTTTAGTCGGACAACATAACAGTGTGTGGGTGCGGAACTAAACACCGTACTTCGTCTTCGATTAAATTAATAATTATTTATTTGTATCCTTCCGCGTGAAAATGGTATCCTTAACCATCGCGATTTCAATTGACACAATCGTGTATTTCAAAATATAATGTTGTAAATATTTTTCTTTTTTTTTTGAGAAATAAGCTATCTTTAACCATAAATATCACCCTATTTCACCGGTCATAGATAAGATTTTAATCAATATATTAATATGAGAAGAAAAATCTCTTTACGTAAATTGTACGGACGTAGGATTTTGAAATTTGGGATTTTGGTATGGAGAACACTTGCAGAATGTTTTTTAATTATTCCTAGTTATCTATTAGAAATACATTAAACTAATAAAATAAATATTATCTACACTATCACGTCTTTGACATATGTATATGATTTTATATGAACGTTGCTAATATATCTCACATCAGGGAACATTATATCATTATCTTATTATTTTTAATTTAACCTTACAGTTCAAATAATTTTAGAAAAACGCATCAAAGTTGGAAGCGTTGAAATTCAGTAAACAAGTATATTACATTAATTCCCCGGCCCGGGATACTACGACGGGGAACTTATAAAGCGGTGACATCTATCTTATAAGGGAGCCTCGCAGCGGGGCGACGTCTAAATGCAATTTTACGCCCCTCTATGTCAGGACTCAGGGGTGAAAGTTGTCTTGAATGGGAAAAGAATGGAAGAAATCTATTTTCTTTTTCTTTTCTTTGAAAAAAATAGTGATTATACTAATATTTTATGTACTGTAATATTGGATTTGGAAAACGTGTATCCGTAAAAAATATTTTTTTTTAGCTTCACGCCGTATCCCATACACAGCAGGGTAGGCAGAGGGAACATAGCGCTAAGATACTTCGTTCCCCACTTTACGCCGAATTCGGAGGCATTGCGTGTTAAGTGGTGGAACTGTACGCCGCGCTTTGCCTCGATACCAGAGCGAAGAAAATGGAAGTATTAAATATTTCTACTTCTCGAGTGGGAATCGAGCCCACAACCAGTCATTTACGTCGCACGCTTAGTCACACGCTTGTCAACGCTAATAAAAAAATAATATTTGTATGATAATGCCATGTTTTTCTGATATTTTTATTTGAAATTGGAATAGACAATTGAGAATGCACTGCTCAAATAAAGTTTTTTGTCTAACATGCCATATACGGGCGATGGGTAAAGGTAAAGAAAGAAAAAGAATATTTTTTCAATTTAACTGGTGTGGTAGCTGTTATTTAAATTGGTAAAAACTAGTACAGAGGTTTAACCTATCAAATAAATCGGACTAATGTAATGCTTCTTAAGTTTTGTTAAACTAAAGCAATAGCAGTCTTGTTTATTTACTTATTCGATCAAAATATGTATGGAAATAATTTATAGAAAACGTAAAATTTGAACGAGCGAGATATGAACCCACGTCTCGTGGCAGCCGCCGAAGCGCTCTAATACGTAAATATAGGTGTTAATGACGAAAAAGACTTTTAATAATTGTAGGTGGCAAGGCGCAGATTCGAATCCCATTGCATTTCAAGTATTTATACGTTTTCTAAAAATGTTTATCATAATTATCCTAAGTGTACTATGAAAATATTTGCAAAAGCTATGCAATTATATTAATTTCTGATTATATTTTATAATTTATGATTAAAACTATAAATACAATAAAATTTAACTTATATTTTACTTTATGTTTTGTAATATTTGCATTGTAAAAACGATATTCTAGTACACAAATTATAAATTCAAATATTCAGTTAGCTGTTAATAATATAATGTTAGGTTAAACTTTATTGCAAATTTGCAACCCTCGTGTTGAGCTTTTCCCAAACTTTGAAACTAGTAGCGCGTTACCTCCATCAAAATTCACACCGTGTTCTCTTTATTTTCGTCTATCAAATATGTTTATACCTAATATGGACACGATGTGAGAATATTTTATATATAGCTTAGATATTGTTTGGTTGTTTGTTTTTAATACATAGCTACTATGAAAATATTTTGGTTTAGGATATACTATATATAGGATATTTTGGGGCCAGTCGTGGCCCAGTGGCACAAGCGTGTGACTGTAAAGTGACTGGTTGTGGGTTCGATTCCCCTTTGAAGAGTGGAAATATTTCATATTTCCATTTTCTTTGCTCTGGTGTAGAGACAAAACGTGACGTTAAATTCCGCCACTTAACTCGCAAGCCTCCGAATTCGGCGGAAAGTAGGGACCGGAGTGTCTTAACACTAGGTTCCCTCTGCCTACCCTGCTGTCTGCGGGATGCAGCGTTAAAATAAAAAAAAATTGTTAGAATGTCATTAAATTCTTCCTTTAGATATCTTTCACTTACCATGGTATAGCTAGTAAGAAATTATATCGTTCTTCATTGACAGTCGAATAACAGTAGTCAACTCCGCGCTTTGTTTACCCAGATTCAATTATTGATGAGTGAATTGAATTTATTTTTATATAAAATAAAATTTAATTGAGGAGTAGAAATATTCTCATAAGTGAAACTTGATTTCAGGACCATATTATTTCTGGCCAATAATTTCATAGTTTTTTCGTTATGAAGTGCAATTTTTTTTGCTTCACATTTCATCTCTGGCGAGATCGTTATTAGGAATAGAGCGCCAAATGCATGGAGTCCCTGCATTTTTCTTTCTTCTTGCCCTCCTTACTCCAATGGGTCCTCATGTTTTTTACGTAAACTTCCTCCAGTATTATTTACTGTGGCCTCGAAGATTATGGAGAACTCCCTATACGTCTTTACCTTTACCTACGTCTTTCTACAATACATTCAAACATATATTACATTCGTGTGTCATTGTATGTCCAATTCAATTGAATCATTTCGCTTGGAATAACGTATTGATTTAATCATGCATAGAGACGTCCAATGTCTGTATTGTACAGTTAGCATATAGAGAACCCGCCTTTGTTCCCAATTTCAATCACTAAAGTCGTTTTGTATTCTCTGTGACATATTTCATTTACTAAAAGAAAATTAGTAAAGGATTATGTTTTAGTAAAAAAATATTAATTTTAATCCGCTCTGAAAATCTATTTAAGTGATAATTACAAAAAAGTTAAATATTTGCAACCAATCGTATATAATAATAGTTACGACATTTTTAAACTTCAATTTTTTTTCTATAAAACTGGATATTTAGTGAAAACCATTTACTATTAATACAAGCAAATTCAAATTCTAAATATCCTTCATTCAAATATACTTTTGTATCGTTAAATGTATAATAATAATATAAAGCTACCACCGACTCGGAAGGCATATTTACACTTTGAGTGGCGAAACTCAACGCCACGCTTTGTCTTAACTTATTAATATTTAATAATTTTACGCGACACGAAAATAAGTTTCAAATATTTCCTAATAAAGTCGAAGCCGTCGTGGCACAGTGGTTACAGAGTTGGACTGTAAAGCGATGGTGGTGGATTCAATTCCCACTTGGGCGAATAATATATATAAATTGTCACTTCTTCACTCTGGTACCGAAGATAAAGTGTGGCATTGAGTTACGCCACCCAGGACGCCTCGATTTCGTGTGAAAAGTGGACACTAAGTCCCTGAAAACTTTGCTATGGGATAACAGCGTAAAACAGTTTCTTTTAAATACGGGAAAAATAGAAACAGAACACTAACGGAACAAAGTAATGAAATAACGTTTTCTTTGCCAACTCTGTAAAATATGGGAGTTGTATAAATATTTATCTTAAAAGAGGAAATTCAAACTTCAAATTTTTATCTCACTAACCGCCGTCTCGTTTACATTCCGGTATCGTTAAGCATATTATATTAGGGAAGAGCGTCGTAATTCAAATTGTATCGTCAGATATATTGGCTTAGTTTAAGGAATATACACACTGGGTAAGGGAACGATTTCTTATTTACTGAAATAGAGGCAGTAACTTATTAGACTTAATTGAGTTTTTGTTTTAGAAGTAACTGGTATTTCGTATTGTTTTGATGTTTTATTTTATTAGTAATATTTTTGGAAGAGTTTTAAATTAAAAAAAAATAGTAACTAATTAATTATTTATTAATTTTATTTTCAAGAAGCCTAGAAAAATAATTTCTTTCATGTTTTTAAGTTTTATTCCACACTAAGGAAAATTGAAAAAGGCATCTAGAAAACGTATAAAAATTTGAACGCAGCAGGGTTATAAACGTATAAAAATTTGAGCGCCGCGCTTTGCCTCGATTTGCCTCGAAAATGGAAATATTAAATATTTCCACACCTCGAGTGGGAATCGAACCCACAGCCAGTCGTTTACAGTCACACGTTTGTGCCACTACGCCACAACTGGCTCCAAAAAATATTATTTTAGGAACCCTTTTAATGTTTTTATATTCTAAGCACGTGAATAACACTTATTCATCTTTATACACTAAATATATTACTGTTTTTAGAAGACTATCTTCTTGTAAATACCACATTAATGAGATCTCCACTCACACGCGCGATCATATTTAAATTATTTTCATTTGAGTCCTGGCATAACATAATATCTCAAATTCAAATGGTAAGTGGAAAATGGAGTATCCCTACACTGCTACGAAGAAAAACGGTAAAACTGCAAAAAAATAAATAACTACATACTTTGATTATATTCATGTGTACACATTGAAAAGGACTTTGTATCACATTTCATTTCACATTTTTTCCATCAAAGCGAATCGGAAATCTGTCGACACAAAGCCATGCCAGAGTCCATACTGTATACCTTTTAATGACATATGACTTATGAGTTATGACTAATGTGACCAGATGTCCCGTTTTTAATGGGACAGTCCCGGTTTTTGATGGTGGGACCAAAGAATATCCTCTTTTTTATAATTAATAATATGTCTTTTAGGGGCATAAAAATGATCCTTGTTTTGAAATGGCTTGATATTTTTTGTCGGATCGTGTGTCGTCTGCGAGTAATTGTCTTATGCTTAGCAACGCCGGCAGGTCTGCGAAAGAAACGAAAGTCAAATATTTTATTGATTAGATTTTATATTTAATTCTATAGTGGCGAAGTCGCACAGTGTCTGACTGTAATGTGATGATTGTGGATTCGATTTCATTCGGAGGAATGATTATATGCAAATTTTCATTTCTTCGTTTTGGTACTAAAAATAGGGCGCTTTTAACTTCCATCACTGAACACACGCGATGTGTGGATTTTTAGGTAGAGAGTGGAAAACAGAGGGTCTTAATATTAAGCCCTCTCTGACTATCCCGCTATGCAGGAAATAGCGTGAAGCTGAAAAAACGAAAAAGAAAACAACATAATCCGCAATATAGTGTAACGTAATTTAAAAAAAACGATGTCCCGTTTTGAGTCAATAACAAAATGGTCACATTAGTTATGACTGCTTTTTTGGGCTTAACATTTTGTATTGCTGAAAGTTGAGTTTGACCATTAAAGTTGATTTACTGAATAAGTATTAACTAGCTGCTGGTGAATTATGTATGTATTTTATATTATTGTTAAGACAGCCTTTTTGATTTAAACATTTATTTATTTGATGCTTTGGGGTGAAAGCTTTTTAATGAAATGAAAGATTTCATTTCTTTTTAGATATCGGTTTTGAAAAGTAAGCGAGTATAATTATTTTATTTGCTTTTTTGGCATGTTTTTATTAGGTTCAGTTGTAATCTGTCTATCTATAATTAAAAAACAAAAAATCATAAACGATAGATATGTATGAAAACATTCTCTAAGTTTATTATGCAAGAAATCGTATTAACCGGGTTACTCTATCTATAGGAATAAATAAAAAAGGGATGAATTTTTGTAATATTAAAATAACAACTTTTATGAAATGCATATGTTTGTGTACCAAAATAACATTTTTTTAATTTTTTGTCTGACTGTCCCTTCTGACTAATCTCTGGAACGGGTGCATAGATTTTAAGAGGACTTTCACTGGCAGGCAGATGGTGTAATAAGAAGTAACTTTGACTACTTTTATTTTAACATACGGACGAACACGCAGACACAATAAATAGTATTTCTATTTCAGTATAATTTGTTTAAATACAAATAATTTGTACAAGTTTAAAAAATGCGGCGTTAAGTTCCGCCAGTTAACACGCAATGCCTCTGAATTCAGCGGAAAGTGGGACACGGAGTGTCTTAACACTAGGTTCCCTCTGCCAACCCTGCTGTGTGCGAAATACAGCGTGAAGCATAAAAATATAATAAAATTAGGTACACATCTGTCGCTTAAATTGGTAATGTCAGTAGTAAAATGTATTTATTAAAATTCAATTCCACATATTTATTTTCAGACATATTATAAATAACATTCATTCGTAAAAGCAAAACATGAACTGAAATTACTAGTGAAATGTAAACATGCGGTTGTTTCAATATTGATTACACTGTATTTTGATATTTTAAATGATATACGAGATATTAATTGAGATTTAAATATATTTTAACATTTTAATATGAAGTCGTGGCCCAGTGGCACTAGCGTGTGACTGTAAACGACTGGTTGTGGGTTCGATTCCCACTCGAAGAGTGGAAATTATATTTCCATTTTCTTCGCTCTGGTGTCGAGGTAAAGCGCGGCGTTAAGTTCCGCCACTTAATACGCAAGCCTCCGAATTCGGCGGAAAGTGGGGAACGGAGTGTCTTAACACTAGGTTCCCTCTGCTTACCCTGCTGTGTGCGGGATATAGCGTAAAGCTAAAAAAAATAATAATATGAATTTATACATATACATATAGTTGTATAAATATTGCTGTTGTATTACGATTTATAGTACTTACCACTACTACATATACATACATTTACTAATACTTATTGATTGCTAATTACTGTCATGTTTTTAGCTTTTTTGGCCTTTCGCAAGTCGCAGGCACAGTCTAATTTGGACGTTGATTATATTTATATTATTGTCATTTCTCCGCTCTGTTTCTTAAACAAATTGTGGTGTTGAGTTCAGCCTCTCATCACACAATATGTATAATCTCGAAGTGTCTTGTCAGTAGGTTCTCCCTGCCTTTGCCTGTTTGAGGGAAAAAATGTAAAGTTGATTTTAAAAAAAAAGGACTAAATGAACATGTTTACATTTATTTTGTCTGTCTCCTGGTTATTCTGGCGAAGATATGCTATCGCATGTCTCTCTTCCTGTATTCACTATTATTAATCTATATCTACTTCTTATCTTCCGTTCGCCGCGTCCGATCACACTTTTCGTAACGATCTCTTTCCGCATACACCTTTTTATTGCCCTAATCAAACGAGCGTAAAGAAGTTTTACTACAAAATATAAGAATATCATAAGGAAGAAATGGCCAAGTTTCATAGCAAATAGTAAGTGTGTCAGTCAGGTCGTTGGACAGCTAAGGGTTGCAAGGGGAGGCAATGCGGCGTGCAATGTTCAAAGACCGGCCGTTTCGGATCATCTACAAATAGCTTGCGGCCAGTTGATTCAGGACAAAAAAGACAACGGCCCAGAAAAGTTAATTAAAAATAAATATAGTCGCCCCCAAAAAAGAGTGACATTTTTACGTGCTATCTTTTTTATTAAACATTGTTTAATTTTTTTTTTCAGTGTTTGTTTTAGTCTTGAGTGTAATTAAGTTGAATGTATTTTGGTTTTATATATTTTTTTTAAGTATATATGTATATAGCAGTTTGACGCTTTATTTAGAATAAAGGTGTAGTCAGAGAGGACCTAGTGTTGAGATACTGTATTCTCAAATTTTTGCTCAAAATTGAAATATTGTCTGTTGAGTGGCGGAACTCAACGCTGCGCTTTAAATATTAAGCGTGCGTTTTATATATACTTGCATACAAAAAATATTATTTCCTTTGTTAGGTATAATATACATGTCATAACGTAGATAGGGCACTTAGCAACACATCATTTCATGCTTTAATTTCCCACCTATTGTAGGTACGCATAGCGAATCCCAGCTTCCTCCGTTAAATGATCAGAATAAGGAGACACATTTTAATTTATCAAGCCTTTACGGCTGTTGTGGCGCAATTGAGCGTCTGACTGTAAACATAATGGTTGTAAGTTCGATTCCCACTGAGGGAATGAATCTATATTATTTTCATTTGTCTACTCCGGTATTTAAGACAAAGCATGGGGTTAAGCTCAACCACTCAACACCCAATATCTCGATTTGGGACGGAAACTGAAGAACGGAGTTTCTTGTCACTCGTAAAACATGTTTTGTCCACTGCCATAATCGTTATGTAGTTCATGTTAAAATATACAATACTTCCAAATTATCGATTAAACAATTTGCCCGAAGGCTTGTTATTTGTTTGTATTATACGGCAATGTTGATATTAGATTTGGTATAAAACATTCATGAATAATATATTCACCCCAGTTATAGTAAAGATATCAAATATATACAAAATAAACAAAAGTCATATAACAATACAAAAGAAATATCATCTATCTATACATAACTATAAAAAAATGTAACTGTTTGCTGTCTATATGTGGAAGATATACTATGAGAAAAAATATTATTGAAGTTTTATGCAATAGAGCCCAAAACAATGGTTGTTAATTTTATTTCTGTTTGTCTGTGTCATGTGTCAGTGCACGTTAATCTCAGAAATGGCTTAACCGATTTAAATGCAGTTTTGATTATTGTAACCATTTCTTACCATTAAATGTTTCTTATTTAAATCCTTTATAAATAAAACAGTTACATACAACAATTTAAATACAAACATAAGCAACGTTCCGAGGCCGTCGTGGCGCAGTGGGACAGCAACTAACAGCAGTAACGCGATGGTTGTGGGTTCGATTCCCCCTTGGGGGAACGATTGTATTTCAGTTCTTCAGTCTGGAACCAAAGACAAAGCGTGGCGTTTAGTTGCGCCACTCACCCCGCAATATCTCGATTTCGGACAGAAAGTACAGGTTGGAGTGTGACTAGACGATGTGCGGGAATAGCGTCAAGCTGTTTTTTTCTTAGCAAAGATTCTGATTTTAGTGAGGACACGGGTGAACAGAATAATAAATCAGTTATAACGCAGGCAAAGCCGCGAGCTAATCTCTAGCTATACTATAAAACCGAAAACAAATGAGTGTTCCCACTCGTATAACATCGTCATGTGTTTCTTCATACGAAATGTGTCAGAAATTTTGAAATGGGATGAATTGATCGCGGCTCTATCGCACGGAAAAACACTCTGCCTTTATTATCTCGGGGTTTGTTTGTGGGGAACCGATGGTGCGGTACGGGGGAAATGAGGATTTGGTTACGTTAGCCTTATTTTATATTTATTATTGATGTTTTGAGTACTTGTGAGTTTATTTTCGGTTTTTTGAGTTAATTTTTATGTAGGTATAGATTGTAATGTTAAAATTTCTTTGCTTTCAGGTATTATAGAATATAATTGGCTATTTTTCTCTTTAGTAGGTCCTGTAATTAGCCTTGATCAAACTTAGAATCATCAGATCTTAGAGATATTCACTTGGTCCAAAAGCTAATTCATGTTACACAGTAGGTTTAGCTTATTTTTAACATTATCATCCATTTTTTCGCCTAGCACGATAGACAGAGAGACAAAAACCTAATGACGCATTCCGTTTTTTACCTTGATCAAAGAGGAGAAATTAAATTAAATATAATATAATGGTTTTTCCGAGTAGAAATCTAACTCTGAGTGAGTTTGCTAACTACGTTTGCAGTCAGACTGTTAATTTTCATATTAATTATATAATAGGTGAAAAAAACGTAATGTCATTTTTTTCCTTTGGATAGACGCAACTTATAAGCTTGGTTCTAGACTTTTGTCCTGTCTAAAGGGAAGCATGTTAAAAAAATAGCTTCACGCTATATCCCGCACACAGCAGGGTAGGCAGAGGGAACCTAGTGTTAAGACACTCCGTCTAAAGGGAAGCATGTTAAAATATTTAATATTTACTAATATATATTCTAAATATATTGCACGTTTTCCTTATTCCTTGATTTTTTACGTACAATAAGAAATATAACTTAAATTTTTATATGAATATTTATGCTAATAACAATTCTATTGTAAAAAATAACGTATCTAGTTTAAAATAATTACTTTGTCCTAGAGTCCTAGAGCCTTATAGGTTTTGGCTTTGGTTTAAATACTGAAAAACTGTAGCCATAATTTACACATATTTCAATACTAATTTATATTTTAAATAAATTTAAGTTTTATTTACCGTATTTGATAAATAAATTTCTTTATTCATTTTTTTCATATATTTAAGATATATTATTTTAATTTCTATGCGCCTACTTAAATTGTTAATGATCCTATCCTAAACAATGCATGTAATATAAACTACTTGTCTTTGTAAACGCTATTGTGCTAAGTCTAGTCTAGACTCTAGACGTCGAAGTGAAGTTTGAATGTTAATGGATTGTTGAGCCGTTTAATTTATGGGTACGTTGTGTGTTTAGTATACGTTTGTTACTGCAATTTTGTTAGTACTGTTAGTTGTGAGTTAATGGTTATTTTAACATATGTATATGTATGTTTGTATGCTAGTATAGATTATTTATAATGTAGGCTATAGGCATGGAAGCTAAGACAGCTAAGATTTTAGATGTACTAAGACTACAAAAGTTCTAATTTTAATATATAATAAATCATTAACGTTTAAATTGGAAACAATTTGGGAAATTGAAGAAAAAAAATACAAATGTTTTAATTTTACAATTTTACAAAAAATCAATTTTGACAACTAAGCTATACTACTACTAGTTCTACTTCCGGCTACTTCGATTTTTTTGTTCAATTATTACCAATTATTTTTGTTGTTAGTATCTCTATGTGAATAGTCTGTCTGTGGCACCACGTACGAAACCAGCTACGTTAATTTTGTTATAGGTTTTCTAAAAAAATATTTTTTTTATCCTAAGTATGTGAACAACCTAAGTGTGTGATGTGGGGCCAGTTGTAGCGCAGTGGCACAAACGTGTGACTGTAAACGACTGGTTGTGGGTTCGATTCCCACTCGAGGAGTGGAAATATTTAATATTTCCATCTCTT
Source organism: Dryas iulia moderata (assembly GCA_019049465.1). Taxonomy (NCBI): domain Eukaryota; kingdom Metazoa; phylum Arthropoda; class Insecta; order Lepidoptera; family Nymphalidae; genus Dryas; species Dryas iulia. Next base: position 14,578,539 of record CM032424.1, on the reverse strand, counting down.
CGCTCTGGTATCAGAGGTAAAGCGCGGCGTTAAGTCTGCCACTTAACACGCAACGCCTCTGAATTCGGTGTCTTAACACTAGGTTCCCTCTGCCTACCCTGCTGTATGTCGGATACAGCGTGAAGTTAAAAAAAAAAACGTGAACAACACTTTAAATATATTAAAACATTATTCATGTTTAAAAAACTACTTTCTTTATACGGAAGCGTAGAATTTGCGAACTGAATTTCATTGCACGCACACTTTATTTCTCTGACAGTTATAGGTAGGAAGAGACTTAACTAATGTATGACTTTGAACGTTTTAAATATTTATAACTCTATATATTATTTAATTATTTATGTTATACTAAACAGAATTACTTTATTTAAGTCTAGTACTTTTTTCATTTATGTGATAAGCATAAAGTCGTGTTATTGGTAAAATCGTTTAAAAATTGAAAAGAGGTAATCCTAAACAAGATGATTGTGGACTCTGGATAAAAGGTGTAAATTATATGTTTTATACTGTGTCAATAACGGTTTAAAAATATATATGCGATATAATGAAAACATATTTTGTTATATTAAAAGATATATAGGGCCAGTCGTGGCGCAGTGGCACGAACGTGTGACTGTAAATGACTGGTTGTGGGTTCGATTCTCACTCGAGGAGTGGAAATATTTAATATTTCCATTCGCTCTGGTATCCGAGGCAAAGCGCGGCGTTAAGTTCCGCCACTTAACACGCAATGCCTTCGAATTCGGCAGGATATAGCATGAAGCTATAAAAAGTAATAAAGATATATAGGTTATATTAGTATTAGGTAACATCTATAAAGTGTTTAGTGGTTCTTATATTTCTTTCAAAGGCACATTTTTTTTAATAAGACCAAGCTTTGCAAAAACTAAAATTTCATGTCTTTTTCCCCACATGAAGGGTATCCAGAGAGAATTTAGTGTCAAAACTCTCCGCTCTGTATATTCCGCCCGAATTTGAGACTTTTCGTCTTGAATGGCGAGGTTGGGGCCTTATCTTTACCGGAGCAGGAAAGTGAAAATAATTTAAATATAAATACCCCCCCAAGAGGAAATCAAACCGCTAACCAATCACATTTACATAATCACATATACACTATGCAACGATGGCCTCACATAAAACACATTGCTTGGTCCATTATATGTACATATCTTTTGTTTGTATTTCATTTAAGTTTTACATTTCTACCATTAAAGTTATTGAACGTTGCGTAGTCATTTGCTACGGTGGAGAAATTAAAAAGCATTAATTTATGGTCCAATAAACAAAACGTACTGATCCGTGATTAAGGAGTTCAATTTTATTTTTATATGAAATCTTATTTTCTTTATTTTTGTTATTATGATTATACTTCTGATTCTGGGCCAGTCGTGGCACAGAGGCACAGAGTGTGCCTGTAAAGCGACTGATTGTGGGTTCGATTCCCACTCGAGGAATTGAAATATTTAATGTTTCCATTTTCTTCGCCTGGTGTCGAGAGAAAGCGTGGCGTTAAGTTCCGCCAGTTAACAATGCCTCTGACACTTAACGCCGTGTTTTGTCTTAGGTATGATAACGAATGAATGAAAATTATTTAAGCGTTTTCTTTTCACCCAGCAGGAATAGAACCCATAACTAATCTTGCTTACAGTAAGATGCTGTCCCACTGTAACACGAAAGCCTAATATATATTTTTTTGCATAGCAAAATAGGCAGAGAGAAGTTAGAGTCAAGATATTCCGTTCTTTCAATCTGCCCTAAACCGGCTAGGTTAGGTATAGTGTGTTAAGTGGAGAAACTCAACGTGTTGTCTTTATTACCAGGGCCATCATATATCGCCAGTATTCCCCCAAGTGGAATCGAACCCACAACTAATCGCGTTTACAGACAGACGCTGTTCGCATACATCACGAGCGTCATTAACATAATAATTAAAATATGTAGTCGGGGCGCAGTGGCACAAGCGTGTGACTGTAAACGACTGTTTTTGGGTTCGATTCCCACTCGAGGAGTGGAAATATTTAATATGTCCATTTTCTTCGCTCTGATGTCGAGGTAAAGCCCGGCGTTAAGTTCCGCCACTCAACACGCAATGCCTCCGAATTCGGCGGAAAGTGGAGAACGGAGTGTCTTAACACTAGGTTCCCTCTGCCTACCCTGCTGTGTGCGGGATACAGCGTGAAGCTAAAAAAAAAATATGTATTAAGGAGTTTAGCTACTTATATAACAAGGTTATTTTTTATTGATTTTGCTAGTTAAGAAAACGACGTCCGTCATTTCGTTTATATTCACGCATTAGTTAACAATTGAATAAATCGAGTAATATTTATGTTTCAATACAAATGATTTTTCATTGTAGTTCCAACCTCTAAATAAATTGTTTGTTTTGTTGTTAATATTTATTTGTTTTGTCATAACTGAAGGTTGCTGTATTATTATTGCTTTTTTTCGAATTATAATCTTAAATTTTGTAAACTTATTTTAAAATATATAGAATACGCGTTTAATACGTTTACTGTTTTGTTTCAGGTAAAATCTTCATGTCTATAATTTATTATAAGGTGAACAATAATGAAGGAATATACAATGTAAGTACTACTTATATATGTTTTTAATTTTATTTAACTTATAAGTACGTAACGGAGAGCAATACTCACTGTCTTTTCTTTTCGTCTTTTATATACTAACTGCGGTAGTTAACGTTTCAAAAGTATTGCAAAAAATAACAACGATCATCTCGAGCTCTTTTCTCCCGTTCCTAATTGAGGTGTAATAGACACTGCAAATTTACGTAATACTTAACATAACTTCAAACATGCCTAACGTGTAAAACACATGGCTTCGCGGTCAAAGCGTTTGTATAGTGTCCAAAAGGTGCGGGTTCGAATCCGCTTTTACAAGTTTTCTAAAAATGTTTTATTGTGTTATGAGAGAGAGAAAAAATAACAATGATGATTTCCTAAATTTACATAATAGTTATAATAATTTAATGTTTTTTTGTTTTCATTCCGCTAGACGGCGCCTCCATCGGTGAATATTTTATCAGCAGATTTCCTTTCCCCGCCCATTGTTGCTTCACGCTGTTATTTAATACAAAACAATTTGCCGTGAAAATTAAATATTAAACCCCCATTTTCACGTGAACTCTGAATTTTCGTTCGGTCCGAGTTGGTAATGGATGACAGCGGTATGTATTGTATATATGTATGTATGGTTAGATGTTTCTGTTACGGTGTTAGGCATAATCAATTTTTAAAGTATTCCTTTCATATTCCTTTAATACTTCTTTTTTTTTAGCTGTATCCCGCACACAGCAGGGTAGGCAGAGAGAACCTAGTGTTAAGACACTCCGTTCCCCACTTTCCGCCGAATTCGGAGGCATTGCGTGTTAAGAGACGGAACTTAACCCCGCGCTTTACCTCCACACCAGAGCGAAGAAAATGGAAATATTAAATATTTCTATTTACTCCTCGAGTGGGAATTGAACCTACAACCAGTCGTTTACAGTCACACGCTCGTGCCACTGGGCCACGACTGGCCACGATCTATTCTATAGTATCTATTCAAATAAATGAAATAAGTGCCTGTTTGTAATATTACAGTAATCACTTTCACTAAATGCAATGTATGTTATACATACACGGTATGTATATACCAAATATACCAAATATAATATACCAAAATTTCCGGCTTTACTAAGAAACGACTTCACCGATTTCGAAAAACTTTTACTGGCGGATTTTAGCTGATGTAATTAAAAGTAACTTAGGCTACTTTTATTTTAACATGCAGACAATGTCGCGGTCGTAGCTAATTCTTTATTAGCTTAGTACATTGTTAATGAATATTTTTAAATTTCATAGATATTTTACTGAATGGATTAATCACGTACATTTTTGATATTTTGAAATACATTTTAGAAAATCAGATATGTTGAACTCTTGAATAGTCCGTGTTCCAACGACAAGGTATTATTATAACCAAAACACATTTTTTATTTTAATTGAAATTTTTATATAAATTTGTACTAAGTAAGTTCTATTTATAGCTAAATAGAACTTTCATAGTTAGAAGAAGTTGACAAATTTAGACACACTTAAATGTTGGCAGAGTTTGTATGGCAAAGATATGGCCATATCGATGGCGAGATGGCCTAACGCCGTGAATAACTGTACTGGATTAACAAAATGGTCTTTTCCCTACAAGGTAGTCTTCAAAACGGAGGTCAAACCCACTATCATTTATAACTTCATAATATCTGCTCGTATACGTTTTTAAATGTTGAATGTTGTGTTATAAATCGCATAAAACTCATTTTTCATACTTTGTATGTATTTATAGAAACGGGAGCAATCTCCAAGGCCGTGTAAATCGTAATAATCCGAGAGCTATCTGAAATATGTCCTCTTTATATATTTCTACATTCAAATAGAGATCTGATCTTGCCAATAAAATCGTGGCCTAGAATAGTTTTCGATTTTTGCCTAGTTTTATTTGGCTTTTATAGAAATATGCAGCTCCATAGCCGCATAGTAGGACAGTAAGAAAGGACCTAGTGTCAAGACACTCCGTCTTTCACTTTCTGCCTGAAATCAAAATATTGCCTGTTACGTAGCAAAATTCAACACCGCACTTTGAAAATTTAAATATAAACACTCCTTCAAATGGAAATCGAATCCACAGCCATCGATTTACAGTCAGACGCCGTTCCACTACGCCACGACTGCCTATCTAAATACCTACTAGAGTAGTAATCTTATAATACGTCCCTAATGGGTGTCAAAAATAGAAAGCTTTTTTTTAAGGTACCAAAACGAAGACATTATTAAACATTAACGGCCCGCCGGTAGATTAGCCGTGAAAGCGTGACAGACAAACACACAGACTTTCGCATTTATAATATAAGTATGGATGTACAATCTTTCCACTAAGTCGGAATCAAACCCATAACCATCGAATATACTATCAGACACTATTCTTATGGGTCTATTCATTACAGTCATCATAAATTAATCACATATATGGATCAAATCTCAAAGCATTGTTCACTATATAAAGTTAAAAGAGCAGGTTTGTTAGCTTTTGTCTAGTCGAACCCAGTCAACCACTACTTGAGCTTTCATAGCCATTCGCAAATGGAAACTAGATGCCGAAAGCGAATTAAGCTTTGCCGCCTGTGGCTTCATTATGCGTAAATGGAGATTTATGTTAGCATTCCTTAGGGGTTTTCTAGCTTTTAAACTTTATATTATTAAATTTAAAGCTTAATAATGTACTGCAATTAGCTGTTAAATTAGACTAAATTCAGCTTTACGGTCTTTCCCGCCCGATCTGAAAATGGTTAGTGTTAAGACACTCTGTTCCCCACTTTTATTACAATTTTATAATTTTTAATTTGTCCTCTACGTTGGAATAGAAGAAGTAACTAGTCACTATGTTCACTATTCTGTGTCATCGTTGATTAAGAGACGGAAGCTGACATTGAAATTTATCTTATAAGACTTAATCACCGATATTCTTTTCAACGTGCATAAACAATTCTCCAAATAAAGATGCAACATACAACTGAGGTTCATACAACAAACGTGTTTTTTCATGCCATCCAAAGGACCAGCAAAAGCGTAATTATAATTCTTATTATATCCAATTTTAATTATTATCTGATTGATATTGATTCTTTCTATAAATAGTTTGCTTTAATAAAAGAAATAAGGGAGTTAAACTAAAAAAAGGCATATTTTTGCGTTTGAGGTTAAAAAAACATGCTTATATATTTTTTTTCACTATCCTGGTTATTATGGTAAAGATAAAGTTCAAGATTGCTATAAAAATATGATATTTTAATCGAAACCGAACATGTTTGTAAATTAGTTAGTTATTAGTATTAATTAGGTACTAATCTGTACTTATTTACAAAATAAGGTAATATAGTGTCTTAAGAAGTATTAAATGTTTGGAAATTTGATCTATTATTTATAACGAAACTTACTAATACAAATGATCTGTATACCTTTTATCAAAGAAGTTATATATAAGACAAGTAAGGGAAACGTTTTGTTTGATATCCATCGATCACAAACTATATCCATCAAGACTTAGGCCGCTTTCCCCATCTGCAAACGTCATCGTTTTAATAGGCAACCCTACTCATAGCCGTAAATATTGTATAATAATTGAATGCGTATAGACAAAAACATTTTAAAAAATTAAAAATCGAAAAATCTTTTAGTAAATTTATAAATACTTTATCGCAGCGGAATGTGAACCTGCGCCTGTTGTAAAATCGTCCAAGCGTTCTAAACGCTAAGCAATGCGCTTTTTTGGTTAGCAGGTTCGAATTCTGTTGCGTTCAAATTTTTATACGTCTTCTGAAAATGCTTTTCAATTTCTTAAGTGGGCGGACTAGCTACTAAAAACTATTTTTAATGCACTCCTACAATATGGATATCGAGTAAAAGAAGTTGCTGAGAATAATTCGAAAAAAAGATTGTTTAAAAAAAGTTTTTTCAGTTCTTGCTTTTTTTCTAAAGTAAATGATATACTTATCATATTACTTTTATATAATTGTTAAATTATAAAATTATTATATTATTATATTATTTTTAAATATAAAATTGTTTGTTTATTCAATCCATTTTGTTTCCACAACGTATAGTGCCCCGAGGACTTGCTAAATTAGTTAGGTATTTCTAGACCTGTTCGCGTCTACCCTCAGGTTACAAGCTTCGCTAAGAGACTAATAATTCCACTTGCAATAGAGAAAATTATATAATGGAAAAGATTAATTGTGGGCATTTTAGCAGAGTGACTTAATACTAGTACTTGCGATTGGTTGTGGGTTCTATTTCCATAAGGTGGAATAATAATGATTAATTTCATTTCATTTCTTCACTCCGGTGTACAAGAGAAAGAGTTAAAAACTACCACTAAATGTGTAATATCTCGAATTTGGATGGAAAGTAGGGAGCGGAGTGTCTTGATCTTCTTTATTAAAATCGCAAGTAATGATTATATTTAATTTTTTTTCCTCGCACGGACAAGACAAAGTGAGTCGTTAAGGTCCGTCATTTGATACGCTGTATCTCGAATTAAGGCGGAATATGTAGAACAGTGTCTTGACACTAGAGAGAACCTCTCTAGGAGTAAAAACGTGAAGCTATATGACGATCACATGTATATTTTTTATAGCTTCACGCTGTATCCTGCACACAGCAGGGTAGGCAGAGGGAACCTAGTATTACGATACTCCGTTCCCCACTTTCCGCCGAATCCGGAATCATTGCGTGTTAAGTGGCGGAACTTAACACCGCGCTTTCCCTCGACACCAGAGCGAAGAAAAATACATTTTATTACTTTTAAACATTTTTAAAGTGTTATTCCACACTTAGGAAAATTGAAAAAGACATTTAAAGAAAACGTATAAAAATTTGAACGCAGCGGGATTCGAACCCGCGCCTCCTGAATACCGTTCAGGCGCTCTCACCACTGAGCCATGCGTTCTACTAGCCGCTGCGTCGAAATTCTTATACGCTTTATTACAACTTACATTACATTTTATTAAATATTTCCACTCCTCGAGTGGGAATCGAACCCACAACCAGTGGCTTTACAGTCACACTTTGTGCCACTGCGCCGCGACTCGCCACAATTTTTCTTTTAAATAAATAAGAAAAAAATATATTTTCTCTCGGTTCGTAATTAATTTTAATACCAGAGTTCATTTACTGTAACTTTAACATTTACTGTTGTGTAACTTTACGTATCCTCCCTTAGAATTATAATTATTTATATATTTCTTCAAATTATTTTCGTAATGATGAATGTTTTAATTGCGGCGCGATGTTCAATGGAGCTGTTTTCTTTTATTTCTAATGTAGTTGTCGAATTGATTAATTTTTTGATATTAAATTATTTGTGTGGAATATTTTTTATTCAAGCTTTCTATAGTTTAAAGTTTGAATGGTAAACAATAATTCCTCCTTTATATAGGTACTTAAATGAGAAAAAAAAGCTTAATTTTTTTTTCTTTTTTACATTATCTGATAATCAGGTAAACGTTATGAAAAAAAAAAATTGTTATCGGATTCGGATACGTGTTCGATTATTTCTTCACTTTTAAAATTATCGTCAATCGTCAATTATAATTTTCAACACGCGTTTAGCAAGAGATACTTTTTTTAAATAATCTTTTGAGTTAATCTTATTCGTATATCATCTGAAATTAGTAAAATATTTTTAAAAGACAAAAAAAAAATTGAATGTAACAGGACTGACCTACGCCTTTTGAAAAGCGCCCAAAAAATAATTAAGTTACTAATAATATATAGCATTATCTGTTGCCAGACAATAGTTTGTAGAAAAATGTTTGAGTCATAGCAATTTGCAAAAATCTCCCTACAGATACGCTAACAAAAATAAATTGTAATAAGCTTATAAGAATTGCGACGTAGGCGGATTTAGAACGCATGGCTTAGCGGTCAGAGCGGTTGGACGACTTCCAAGAGGCGCGTGTTCGAGTTCTGCTACGTTCACTTTTTATAACTTTACTAAAAATACTTAAGAAACAAAAATAATCGCTGTTACACTGCACCACGATGACCTCAAAAATAATATTTTATTAATTTTTTGTAGCTTCACGCTGTATCCCGCATACAGCAGGGTAGGCAGAGGGAACCTAGTGTTAAGACACTCCGTTGCCCACTTTCCGCCGAATTCGGAGGCATTGCGTGTTAAGTGGCGGAACTTAACGCCGCGCTTTACCTCGATACCAGAGCGAAGAAAATGGAAATATTAAATATTTCCACTCCTCGAGTGGGAATCGAACCCACAACCAATCGTTTTCAGTCACACGCTTGTGCCACTGGGCCACGACTGGCCACTATTTTATTAATTCTATATATAAAAACTGAAATTCTATTGTTCCATTAAAATACAAAATATGAAATATCTAAAACAATTTATCAGTACAATTGTATCGTACCTGAGGGCTTTCATATAAATTCCTTTCAACGCTGATTAATTCTATGCAAAATAAATGATGTTATAAATTATAATTTGTAACTCTAGTAGGTATGTATGTGTATTCTGCTTACTGTATGACAGTTGATAGTTAGCACTTCAATTATTTCTTTTCTTTTGTTTTTTTCACGCTTCACGCTTTTTCCCGCAGCAGGATAATCAAAGGAACTTTCTGTCAAGACATTCCATTCATCATTTTCTGCTCATATGTACGAGACATTTTATATTTAGTGGCAGAATGAAGTGCTTCGTCTTCTTTTCAGACGGTGTCAATGAAAATAAATTAAATAAAATCATTTATCTACGTAGGAATGGACCCCACGACCAATCGTCGTTAAACAGACTTCCCACTCCAACACTATCAGCTCAGAAAATTTATATAAACCATATATGCCACACGGACCTAGAGCGGAGTATCTTAACAATAGCTTCTTTCCGACTACACTGCTATTCGGGAAAAAGTTAAGATGCTTTATTTTATAACTAGCGGCCCGCTGGCGGCTTCGCCGCGTGAACTATTTCGTTATATTGCAACCCTCGGGGGCGCATTTTTAAAAAAATAAGTAGCCTATGTTTAATCTTAGATGATCAACTAACTATATTTATGCTAAAATTCATTCCAATTGGTCAAACGGTTTAGATATTTCATATAAACTTTCATCCCCTATTTCAACCCTTTATTTAGAGTTTGATTTTTGAAAAACTAGCCTATGTTAGACTCAGTAATTTTTACTACTTTCATTCTAAATTTCATCCAAATCCGGTAGATTATCCGTGAAAGCGTGACAGACAAACACACAGACTTTCGCATTTATAATATAAGTATGGATTCATAAAGATGAAGGTAATCATTCTTAGTTACTTACGTAATTCTACCTATTTTTCCTCTCTTCTTATAGTCAGTTACCAAAGTACTAAACATTTATATTTCTTAATATTAATCGCTGCAGCATTCAAACGCGGTTATCGTTTAATAGTCCATTGGTTGCATGATTTGTTCAAGCGCTGCACCGCTCGATAGCGCTGGCGTGGCTCCAACTTGTAGTGTCAAATGTTAAAGACCAAGAATCATTGCTGTCTATTTTAAGAGTAAAGTTCAATAGCATTTGTTTATTTTGTCTTAGTTTTGTTTGTATTCATAAAGCGTTTGAGTGTCAATGTTTGGATATAAATAGACTAATAGAAATTTATGAAGCCATTGTGGTACAGTGGGACTAAATCTGATTCTATACGTGATGGTTGCAGGTTTGATAACTTAAATTTTAATAATCAGTATTTTTGGGGGGGAAATCGTGGGGAGATAAAATAAAAAATTACTTGAAAATTAGTTTGTTCTTAATGTCTTCACTACAATTAACTATATATTAATTGTTAATTGTGATTTTCGCACTAACAAATGAAAAATCAACTAAGCGTTGATTTTGTCTTTGGACAAAGTCTGATTGCGTTCGTGACGGTTGTTTAAATGTTCAGTCATTTTATTTTTTTGCTCATTTTCTATGGGCTGTGGTGTAGGCAAAAAAACGACTGTTAAGACGCGTAACTTAACACCGCAGAACCGCGAAACACAATTTTATAATATAAATATTACCTGAATTATCAAGGCCATCGTGTGACAGCATTTGACTCTGCAAAGTTTGTCGGTTCGAATCCTACATCCTACTTCGAGAAATGATTATATTTTAAAGAAAAATCATTCCGCTTTAGTGCAACTTTAGAGGAGACAAATTGCGGCGTTGAGCTTCGCCACTTAACACGCAAATTCTGAGATACAGGAGGAAAGCACAGAACACTCCGTTTTCTGCTTCTTGATCTGAGGTTCTCTCTATCTACCCTATGCAGGTAAAAACGTGAAGCTTCAAAAAAATATAGTAAACTTTGCACGACCGGCCACCACTATGCAAAAAACTTCATAGTATCCGTTTTAATGAAATTTTATTAGTCGCTAGCGTTTGAAGCGTGCAAACTATTTGCTATGAGATTGTTGTATTAAACATTCTTTCTATATTAATATATCGATTTCGCTATAAATAACTTAGTGAACATAAAAGAATTTAATAATTAAAAAAAAATGTGGGCCTTCGTGTCACAGTGGCACAGTATCGGACTGTTGTTATGGGTTCGATTCTTACTCAGAGTAATAATCACAATTGAATCATTTTTATTTTCAGTTCTAGTATACAAGACGGTGAGTTTCACCACTCAAAACGTAATATCTCGAATTTGGGCGGAATAAGGGACAAAGTAGATGTGTTGGCGTCAAGCATTTTTTTTTTAAATTTTTTTTTAGCTGTACTCTGTATCCCGCAAACAGTAGAGTAGGCAGAGGGAACCTAGTGTTAAGACACTCTGTTCCCCATTGAGCTTTTACTTTATCCGAAAAGCGAAAAACTGTAAACTATGTTAGTTGTATATTATTTCACGCATTTATAGCTTTACTTATTGGCAAAACTCTAATGCGGAAAGTGGGGAACGAAGTGTCTTAACACTAGGTTCCCTCTGCTTACCCTGCTGTGTGCGGGATACAGCGTGAAGCAAAAAAAAAACTAACCAGACCGAAAATAACTATAGGTAGGTACTTTTAAACATTTTTAAAGTGTTATTCCACACTTAGGAAAATTGAATGTCTTTTTTATAACTATAGGTTTTAATGTATGGTTTTCTTTTTTATAACTATAGGTTTTAATGTATGGTTTACTTTTTTATAACTATAGGTTTTAATGTATGGTTTTCAGCCTATGGCTACATTTTTTTTTCAAAAATCAACCCGTAAAGTGTTGAAATAGAGAACGATTTGGATAAAAAAACTAAACCGCTTGATTGATTGTAATGAGTTTTGGAATAATGATAGTTCATAACACAAACTTAAGTAAAGGCTACTTTACTTTCTGAAAAATCACCCCAAAGGGTTACATTATCACCAAATAGCGATAGTCTAGTGATAAAGTCGCGAGCGGGCCGCTAGTTTCAAAATAAACTAAGCTAATTCTTTTTGTTTTTTTGTTTCACGCTGTATCCCGCGCACAGCAGGGTAGGCAGAGGGAACCTAGTGTTAAGACACTCCGTTCCCCACTTTCCGCCGAATTCGGAGGCTTTCGTGTTAAGTGGCGGTACTTAACGCCGCGCTTTACCTCCACACCAGAGCGAAGAAAAAGGAAATATAATTTCCACTCCTCGAGTGGGAATCGAACCCACAACCAGTCGTTAACAGTCACACGCTTGTGCCACTGCGCCACGACTGGCCACAAGTTAATTCAATAACATTTATGTTAGGTAAAATCTAAAACGCAAACTGTCATACCGAATGTGCAATGTTTATTAACGGTACAGTGCTCTGTGAATTGTTTTAAAATGTACATAAATATATTTTATCTTTCCACTACAATAAACTTAGAATATTTTAGTATTAATTGTATTTGTGTTTTGTATATTTTTACCTTGGTTAGTATTTTTTTTTGTTCTGTTAATATTAATAATGTATTATATTTTTTTAAAGTTTTAGTCATATGCTCAGGATATCAAAAACATTCAGAAATACACTCAAATTTAAATCTAGTGGAATCCACTTGAAATCGCCTAAGTGGGTATACGGTTTCTATAAAAGGTTTTTTTTTTATATCATATCTTAATATAAGATAAATTTTACTACAGTAATCTGTCTGTAAACTTAAAAGGAATAAACACATACTACATACTATTACTGGCATTGTCTGTATCCACCTCCACATTTAGGACTTTAGTTTCCTTACTGGCATGGATTGTGGGTTCGACTCCTTCTAAGAAGTTTGATTATATTTAAATTACCTATATATTTTTATTTCCACCCCCTGATAAGGCAAATTACGCAATATCACGATTTCGGGCGAGAAGTGGAGAACGGAGTGTCTCAACACTGGGTTCCCTCTGACAATATGACTAAGTGTGTTAAAAAAAAATATTTTAAACTGCATATACTATATGGGTTTCTTTAGCTTAAAAAATCATAAATCATCTTAGCTTTAAGTAACGCCTATAATAAACAAAAGCCAAGTTATTAAAGTTTTTTATACTAAATGTTTACAGCAAAACTTAGAATAGAAACAAAGGCGAGCGTGACTGTACGTAGTTTCAAAAGTCAATTTTATAGTTGATTGACAACGCGGTTTATCGAATGTATTGAGTTTTTGTTGGATATAAACTTAAGTGAAATTGGGTTATGACATGAACAGACGGAATAAAAAGTTACGTTTTTTTTATATATATTATAAATACCTGTTATTAAATGTTTTATTCTATATAGAGGTGGTTCCTATTGATATTTTTTTGTGTTCTTTTTTATATGAGACTGTAATAAGGAGAATTGAGATTTTGTACGTCAAGTGGCGGAACTTAACGCTGCGCTTTATCATAGCTGCTAAGGCGGAGAAATGAAAATACATATATTACTATTCCCTCAACAGTGAATCGAACCCACAGCCAATCGCGTTTATACGTAGACGATGGCATTTTACCTAAATTATTCTATTATATTATTTTTTTTATAAATTATTTATATAACTACGACCGGTCGTGGCGCTTTGCTTTGGTATCAGAGGTAAAGCGCGACGTTAAGTTCCGCCAATTAACACGCAATGCCTCCGAATTCGGCGGAAAGTGGGGGAAACGGAGTGTCTTAACACTAGGTTCCCTCTGTTTACCCTGTTGTGTGCGGGATACAGCGTGAAGCTAATAAAAATGTATATAACAGTTTTAGTTAGAAATAATTGTTAGTATAAAATAAACTTAGATTTAATGCATTACATATTCCATGTTAATGAGTTTTTTACGTTGTATACGATAAAGACTACAGTCTAAAGGTGTAAAGCAAACGGTCTGTAAGTAATAATTCATTACGTATCGTAGCTTTTTGGCGTAGAAATAAAGATTTTAATGTGATTTACGTGTAAAGTGTTGATTTTTTAAAAGAAAACGTTAATTCGTATAACAATTGCAAGATTTCTTTCTTTTTCTTAACCTATATAGCTTAAGATAGACAAACACACAGACATTAGCATTTATAGTATAAGTATAGATATAAATTTTAAGTATTTTCGTTAAAATTGACATATTTCGTATGCATAAATCTTAGGTTATTTTTTTGTTTACAATTAAATCTTAACACAAATTTTAACTAAGTACAGTAAATCATACAATCTGGATATTAATACTACTGATAAATATGTTTGTGATTTTATGTTAACTTATAAATTGTAAGTAAAACTTATTCTGAAAGTTGACTCCATCCATGAAGCCATTAGTAAATATTTTAGTGCCTCAATATGGATGTTTGTATGTATGACGTTATAATCTATATCTATCTATCTATACGCTATTATATAAAAGCGAAAGGTCACTCATCACTTGATTGAAATTGAAATCGTAACTGATAACGTATTTACAGAGCCGGATTAAGGGAGTATAATAATTATAGGCCATGTGTTGGGGGCCAGTCGTGACCCAGTGGCACAAGAGTGTGACTGTAAACGACTGGTTGTGGGTTCAATTCTCACTTGAGGAGTGGAAATATTTAATATTTCCATTTTTTTTCACTCTGGTGTCGAGGCAAAGCGCGGCGTTAAGTTCCGCCACTTAACACGCAATTCTTCCGAATTTGGCGGAAATCGGGGAACGCAGTGTAGGGAACTATTTAATTATTGTTTATTTAGTATATTTTATTTGTACATTTACTTATTTACTACAAATTATAATACCTTATATATTTATCGTTTACATTTTATTATTTACTTATTATATCAATATACTACACATATTACAATATCATATTTACGTACGTATTAGCATTTAGTTTATAATATAAATAATATTCGGAAGCCGCCGGTAGTTGCAAATCCTTTCACCGGCGTAGCGACTAATATTTAAGACAAAACAGTCGTTACTTTGCTTTCGATACGCTCACTGTTATTCCTTTCTATTTCTTTGTTCTCCGCTTATTATCAGTTTTTATTTGTGCTTATTTATTTATTGTATTATTATTTCGTGGTGTATAAAACTATTTTATTAACAATTGTGCAATATTAAACCTGTAATTGTACATATTAAAAGTGGTGTTGAAATATACATTATAACACAAGTAAGTGGACTTTGAATTTCTACCACATCAACACTACATTGGTGACCCCGATACCACACGCCGGAGACTATCTGCACTACGATGAATAGTGATAGTGACTCATCTCATTCGCAATCTAACGTCACTATTCGAGCACATTCTGCGAGAAAAATGAAACGGGTAGAATCACACGCTGGTGACCTACCTACTTTTTCTCCTACGGGACAGATCCGCATACTACCTTTTTGGCCAGAAAAACCTGCAATTTGGTTCGCACAAGTTGAAGGTCAGTTCAATTTATATGGAATAACTGACGACGCGACCAAATTTTACTACATCTTGGCAACATTAGACCGTCAATGCGCGGCAGAATTAGAAGACGTCATCACTGGCCCACCAGATTACAAACACCTCAAAGCCGAATTAATTAAGCGTTTATCAGAATCTCGCGAGAACAATATGAAACAGCTGCTGACTCACGAGCAGCTAGGAAGCCGAAAGCCATCCCAATTCCTGCGTCACTTGCAACACTTGGCTGGACCCGACATACCCGGAGAGTTTCTACAGACCATATGGACCAGCCGCTTACCAGCGGCACTCCAGCCCATCATTGCATCACAGTCAACGCGACCCCTGGACGCGTTGGCAGAGCTCGCCGACCGCATGCACGACATAGCAGCTCCCCAACGGCAAGTAGCTGCCACGTCATCATCAGCGCCAGGTATTGACTTGTTGACCCAACAAGTCGCAGAGCTGACCAGACAGGTGAGTGCGCTTACTGCCTTTATACACGATAAGCCACAACCACGGGATAGAAGTCACAGCCGACACCGCAGCCGATCAAAGTCTGATCGGTCAACCTCCAACCATCGACTGTGCCCAAATAACGACAGCAATTGCGTTAAACCGTGCGACCCGCGCGCTAACGCTCGCCTCAAGCAATCAGTGATGGCAACCAATGATTGCTCCAACTCCTCGGGTCGCCTCTTCATATCAGACTGCAACACTAAAAGACAATTTTTAGTAGACACTGGTAGTGATATTTGTGTATACCCAGTCAGTGATACAAGTGATAGACATAAGACTTTCTACCAACTCAGAGCTGCGAACGGTTCTGCTATCGATACTTATGGTTATATAAATCTAACATTAAATATTGGATTACGTCGTAATTTTCCATGGCGTTTTGTCGTTGCTGACGTAACCAAACCTATTATAGGTGTAGATTTCTTATCTCACTACAAGCTTATTGTCGACGTCAGCAATCGAAAATTAATAGATAGCTTAACTAATATTAGTACAGTAGCCACTATTGTAAATACTAATTGTATAATTACGAGCGTAAAAGTATCGACTGGTAGTAATAATAATATTCTTTCTGAATTTCCAGAAATAACACGACCGGCCGGCACACCGATACTTGTCAAACATCACACTGTACACCACATACGCACTACACCAGGACCACCAGTCGCCTGTTCACCAAGGAGGTTAGCGCCCGAGAAACTCAAAATTGCTAGGCAGGAGTTCGACACAATGCTAGCTAACGGCACAGCTCGTCCTTCTGACAGCCCATGGCCCATGGACAATGGCTGGCGTCCCTGCGGAGACTATAGACTCCTGAACGCTAGAACCATACCGGACCAATACCCCATTCGTCACATCCAGGACTACTCAAATAGTTTATTTGGTTGTAAGTACTTTTCAGTTATTGATTTAGTTAAGGCTTACAACCAAATCCCCGTCGCTGAGGAGGACATACCGAAAACGGCAATTACCACTCCTTTCGGCCTATATGAATTTCCTTTCATGACGTTTGGGTTGAGAAACGCCGGGCAAACTTTCCAACGCTTCGTTGACGAAATGACTCGCGGACTTGACTTTTGTTATCCATACTTGGACGACTTCTTAGTGTACTCCAGAACACAGGAGGAGCACGAAGACCATTTACGCCAACTCTTTACCCGTATGAAAGACTACGGCGTACTGGTAAATACCAATAAATGTGTCTTCGGTGTTCCTGAGGTCACATTTCTGGGGTACCACATCTCTGAGAAGGGTACCAAACCACTGGATGCAAAGGTCAAGGCCATTTCAGATTTTCCCATTCCCAAAACTGTAAAGGAACTGAGAAGGTTTCTGGGAATGGTCAATTTCTATAGACGCTTCATACCCAAGGCTGCTGAGATCCAAGCCCCTCTCAATGCCTTGTTAACTGGCTCAGTAAAAGCGTCTCATCCCATCGCCATACAGGGAAATTCTTTACAGGCATTCGAGCACTGCAAGAAGAGTCTTTGCGAGGCCGCACTTTTAGCTCATCCTGACCCTAAGGCTACATTAGGACTGGTCACTGACGCCTCTGACACGGCGATAGGTGGAGTCCTTCAACAACAACAAGATGGAGCCTGGCAGCCTCTAGCATTCTTCTCTCGCAAGTTGAGCCCATCGCAGGTGAAATATTCACCATACGATCGGGAGCTCCTAGCGATATACGAGAGCATACGCTATTTTCGCCACATGTTAGAGGCCAGCCACTTCACCGTCTATACTGACCACAAGCCGTTGTGTTACGCATTCCACGAAAGGAAAAGTAACTGCTCCCCACGTCAGTATAGACACCTGGACTTCATCTCGCAATTCACGACAGACATACGGCATATATCCGGCCAGGACAACGTCGTGGCCGACACACTTTCCCGTGTCGATGAATTGCAGTCGCCTGTCAATTTAGAGGTACTGGCCAAGTCTCAGACAACGGACGCGGACCTCGCAAACATACTTCAAGGCGAAACATCTTTGCGCTTGAAAAAGCTGGTTATACCTGGAAGTCGTACAGAATTGTACTGTGACATCAGTACACCGACTCCCAGGCCTTACGTACCAGCCAATCTTCGCCGACAACTGTTTGACTCCTTGCACTCGCTCAGTCACCCTGGCGCAAATGCAACCACTAAGCTCGTAGCACAACGCTTCGTTTGGCCACTAATGCGAAAGAACTGCCGTGAATGGGCTAAGGCGTGTTTGGCTTGCCAGCGCTCGAAGGTACACCGACATGTGACTTCACCTTTAGGTACTCACACATTACCTTCGGCGCGGTTCAAACACGTCCACATAGACCTGATCGGCCCATTACCACCGTCAAATGGATATCGGTACTGCTTGACAGCCGTCGATCGCTTTACGCGATGGCCAGAAGCTGTCGCCATAGCCGATATCACAGCTGAGACGGTGGCCAAAGCATTTATTTCTTGCTGGGTGTCCAGGTTTGGTTGTCCTACCGACATCGTTACCGACAGGGGTCGGCAGTTTGAGTCGGCCCTGTTTCAACAATTATCAAGATCCATCGGATTCGAACATCGTAGGACAACCGCCTATCATCCGCAATGCAACGGCTTAGTGGAGCGATTTCACAGGCAGTTGAAAGCTGCTATAGTATGCCATGGTGACAGTAACTGGACCGAATCTCTTCCGTTCGTTCTCCTTGGCATTAGGAGTGCATATAAAGAGGACCTACAAGCTTCATCCGCAGATCTCGTGTACGGTGAGCCTCTGAGACTACCCGGAGAATTTTTCGGACATCATGTGGCTAGTCACACGACGGACTTAACCGATTTCTCTGCGCGGATGAAGCATTTTGTCCAAAACCTTCGACCAGTCCCTACGCAGCACCATCACTCAAACCGCAAGACATTTGTTTTTAAGAACCTCGACTCCTGTAGTCACGTTTTCCTCCGTGAAGACGCACTACGGGGTTCGTTGCAAGCTGCGTATACTGGTCCATACAAAGTCTTGTCAAGAGAAAAAAAATATTTTAAAATTGACGTAAATAACAAAACCGTAACAGTATCAATAGACCGCCTTAAACCAGCCTATTTATTGTGCGACTCCGACACGTCCCTCCATACACACATCTCATCTCCTGACACACACACTGACATACACACAGACACACACCTATATCACTCACCCGTCAAACTCACTACTCGGTCAGGTAGACAGGTTCGATTCCCAGACTATTATCGTCCGTAGACACGGCCTCTGAAGGGGAGTGATGTAGGGAACTATTTAATTATTGTTTATTTAGTTTATTTCATTTATACATTTATTTAATTACTACAAATTATAATACCTTATATATTTATCGTTTACATTTTATTATTTACTTATTATATTAATTCATTATACATATTACAATATCATATTTACGTACGTATTAGCATTTAGTTTATAATTTAAATAATATTCGGAAGCCGCCGGTAGTTGCAAATCCTTTCACCGGCGTAGCGACTAATATTTAAGACAAAACAGTCGTTACTTTGCTTTCGATACGCTCACTGTTATTCCCTTCTATTTCTTTGTTCTCCGCTTATTATCAGTTTATACTTGTGCTTAATTATTTATTGTAATATTATTTCGTGGTGTGTAAAACTATTTTATAAACTATTGTGCAATATTAAACCTGTAATTGTACATATTAAAAGTGGTGTTGAAATATACATTATAACACAAGTAAGTGGACTTTAAATTTCTACCACATCAACACCACACGCAGTGTCTTAACACTAGGTTCCCTCTGCCTACCCTGCTGTGTGCGGGATACAGCGTGAAGCTAAAAAGAAAAGAAAAAAATTGTAAAACTTTATATACTAGGCGGACAAAGTCGCACGAAACAGCTAATCTAACTGCACTTAGTGTACTAACAATAACTAAAATGTACCAAAAAGTATCATTTTATACGTCAAATAGCATTTATTCTACATTGTAAAAGAAGCTGAAAACTAAATTTACTGCGTAATCAGATCGTAAAGTTTACATCTCATTAAATGTACTGTTTACGAGCGTCTATAGTTTTATAACTGTTGTTTTACTCGGTGGATTTAAGGAGCATTGGTGGGATGATTATACCGTTTAGTGCTTTAGTGATGGTAATTATTGATTTTATTGAATCTATGCTGTTTCCCGCACATAGCAGGGTAGGCAGAGGGAACCTAGTGTTGAGACACTCCGTTTCCCATTTTAAATCGTCGAATTCTGCAGGTATTTGCGTGTTAATTGGCGGATTTTAACGCCACGATTTTGCCTCGCCAAGAGACACCGCCACTAGAGGGTATAAAATAGAAATATTAAATACTTCCAATTTCTCAATAGGGAATCGAACCCGGAACCAGTAGCGTTTTCAGTTACACTATTGTATTTTAATAACTGTGTATTTGACATCCGTACTAATATTATAAATGCAAAATATTTGTATTTATAATACTAATATTATAAATACAAAAGTTAAGTCTATTTGTTCCGGCTCTGGAACGGCTGGATCGATTTTGACGTAACATTCACTGTTAGATAGCTAATACAATAAGGAGTAACTTAGCCTTAGTTACTTTTATTTTAGAATAATATTTTTTATAATTAAGTTCACGCGGACAAAGTCGTGAGCACAGCTATTAACTAATATAATATGTAGCTACAGCAAAGTTTGCTCTGACAAATGACATGTCAAAAAACCTACTAGCCGGCCGGGCTTGCCGGGTTGGCAATTACGTGACTCCGCAAATCCACTTTACTTTCATTGACCAAAGGTTTCATTTCGTGCCGTGATTGATAAACATCCGTGTGGTTTTTAAAAATACAGCAAATAGCTATTAAGATTAATACTGAAAATTGAAACTATGAATTATAGAAGTTAATATTTTCTTAGAATAGCTTTTGTTAGTGGTTGGGTTGTGGCCAGTCGTGGCCCAGTGGCACAAGAGTGTGACTGTAAACGACTGGTTGTGGGTTCGATTCCCACTCGAGGATTGGAAATTATATTTCCATTTTCTTCGCTCTGGTGTCGAGGTAAAGCGCGGCGTTAAGTTCCGCCACTTAACACGCAAGCCTCCGAATTCGGCGGAAAGTGGGGAACGGAGTGTCTTAACACTAGGTTCCCTCTGCCTACCCTGCTGTGTGCGGGATATAGCGTGAAGCTATTTAATTTAATTTAATTGTTAGTGGTTGGGTTGTCTCTGATTACGGATGAAAAAGCGTAAAGTTTGTGTTGTTTTTTTTTTCAGATAAACTTTACTCTAGTTCAATTTTTATATGTATGTGTGCGGGACACAGTAGGGTAGGTAGAGGGAACCTAGAGTTAAGACACTCCGTTCCTTACTTTTCGCCGACCTCTGGAGGCATTGCGTGTTAAGTGCCGGAATTTTGCCTCGACACCAGTGCGAACAAAATAGAAATATTAAATATCCACCACTCAAGTTGGAATCGAACCCACAACCAGTCGCTTTACAGTCACACTCCGCTTCGCTTTACAGTAAAACTCCTTTTCAGTAAAATATTCTCCGTACGTAACTAATCGCTGAAAGAGGAAATGCACCGCGAAAGCAGAACTGCAGTCATTTGTAGAAAGACTCTAACAATGACTTACTAACTCCCATATAAATATTTTATGTTCTAAAATATTTCAAATTCCTGCTAGTTAGATAGGTTGAGTTACGCTCCTTATTATGCAAGTCTGTTTCGGTATAAAACGAAGAAAGTTTTAATACTACTTCTCTTTGCGTATGCTTATGCATCTCTGTATAGAGGATACGTTAAGATTTTTTTTTACAGCTTCAGGCCTTTTCGCATATAGAAAGGTAGTCAGAGAGTCAGTGTCAAAACTCTCCGTTTTTCACTTTTCCGCTGATATCAAGACATTGCATGTAGATTAGCGGAACTCAACGCCGCGCCTTCTTAAGGTACCAGAGGAGAGAAATGAAAATAATATATAATTGTTCCCCCGAATGGGAATTGAACCTATAGGCATCGCATTTACAGTCATACGCTGTCCCACTGAGCCAACAACAGCTTCTGTATTTTAGTGATTTATATTTGAGCAAATTCGTTTAATTGGGCCAGTATAATAAAAGTTCATATGCAGCCAAATTAAATAATTTTGTTAATTTCAATGCAATAAGCATTTGCCTTTAATATAATTTCGATAATTAAAAGCAATGTGTCAATTTTGTTATATTGAGTATAGGTATAAATATTTGAAACTCGGGATGGAATGGTGGTGAATTCGATTCCCACATTAGGCAAATTTTATATCTAGGTATTGAAATTACTTTAATTTCCTGATTTTAATTGGACACAATCCGGTATTGGCGAACCACTGAACACTCAGAATTTCGCTGAGCCTTCCTTTCTGAACCTTTTTAGATATGGAAAAGGAAAGGAAAGCCTACTTATAAATTGGAAGACAATTATAATTATTTTGATTTGTTCGCTTTGGTGGGATAAATTGCGGGGTTGACTTCCCGCCATTTAACACGCAATGTCTCGGCTTCGGGTGAAAAGTGGAGAACGGAGTGTCTTGACACTAAGTTATCTCTGTCGACCGAAAAATAAACATATCAAATATTATTATTTATTCCAATAATGTAATAATATGAACTTTAACTCCATTAAGCTACCTGTGGTTTATTTGCATGCGGGTCACATCGATTTTAGTTTGAAATACCCGATACTGGTGATTCGATTACAGCCCAATATGTTAAGTGTTGCGCGGCTTATTTGCATTTAGGTCGCTTGTTGCTAACTTATATTTAATAGTGTGTTGTCAGTACATTAGTTATTTTAGTTTGAATTGGGAGCCAAAGTTCATATATGTATCCTATAAATACATAACTATAGCTGTTTTGATAGCCCGCGATCTCGTTTAAGTTAAACTATTTCAGCTTTACGAGTTGGTTTTAGAAAAAACAGGTAGCCTGTGCTTGATTTGGCGTATCTTTCTAAGAAAATTCATCGAATTCGCTCAATCGGTTTAGGTTTTTCATGTAAAGGGTTATCCCCCATTTCAATCCTTTCGAGATTTTTTAAACAAAAAAGTATGACCCTGGATTATCTACAATTTTCATTCCGAATTTCATTCAAATCGGGCTGGCGTTTAGTAAACAGACCGATTTTTTATAACATTAACAACTATTAATGTTATACATATTTTTTACTAGGCTTTGTTATCCTGACAATGATTTCAAAATCGTATAGTCATTAGATTCGAACATATGTACATATCAAGTGTCAAGAAATAGGTCACATATCAAGCTAATAAAAGCATTCGTTTTAGATTTTATTTTTATTTATCCATTTAGAAACAAAGCAAAGGCTAACATGTACATACAATATGAATTATCGTATTATGTTTATATAATAAATTAAAAATGAGTTATTTTACGCATTTTAATTAAATCTTTTAACTAGACTTAGGATAATCGTTGCATAAGTAACTAACAGCAGAGACTTCAAAATTCTGCGGAAAGTGGGGAAAAGAGTGTCTTATAACTAGGTTCCCTCTGCCTTCCCTGCTGTGTGCGTGATATGCGTGATGCTAAAAAATGTAACTAAGTACATAACAACATTATATGTATGTGTATTCTATAAAATTAATTAGTTTCGCTCTCGTTTTCTAAACTAATTTTGTCCTAAAGAATTCCTACAAATTTTATATGTAACCTAATAAGCACGAACTTGTTCAAAGTCATCTCGTCCTGCCCACGCTGTTGGTAGGTATAACATTTTTGTATAAGCCGGTTTTAATATTGAATATTAATGTTATCCTAACTTATATAGAGAAATTACTACTGCAAGACTAAATTGATTACTGCAAGTTTTCCCTTAAAGTTCTATAATATAATCGGTGGTACTTATGAAAAATTAAATATTAATATTAGGTATATAGGAGAGAATTCAGGGCCGTCTGACCCTAAAAGCGACGAGTGTAGGTTCTATTCTTACTTAAGGAGAATAATTATGTTTAATTTATTTTCATTTTTCCACTCTGGTAACAAAAGCAATGTAAACTGCCACTCAATACGTAATGTCTATATTTTGAACGTACAGTAAAGAACGGAGTGTCTTGGTATAAGTTTCTCCGTGACTACTCTATTTGTGGGAAATAGTGTGATATTGCCTTTTCGTATCTTAATTTATATTTTTATTATTTTTTAAAAATATTTTCATTCTCTTTACGTATCCCGCACACAGCAGGGTCGGCAGAGGGAACCTAGTATCAACTAGTACACTCCGTTCCCTACTTTCCGCCTAATTTGGAGGCATTGCGTGTTAAGTGGCGGAACTTAACGCTGCGCTTTGCCTCGAACCAGAGCGAAGAAAATGAAATTATTAAATATTTTCACTCTTCGAGTGGGAATCGCACCCACAACAAGTCGCTTTACAGTCGCACTTTGTGCCTCTGCGCCACGACTAGCCCCATATACAATATAATTATATGAAATTAAAAACGTTCATTATTCAGAGTAGACTATACGATTAATTGTAATATTAATATATTAGCTTGAAATCTTAAGTACTTACTTAAGCTGCTCTTTATACACAACAACTTCACAAATCATCACAAGTTACTTGTAGTTTTTAAAGTTTCCTTCAATTTATAAGTAAAAGTTTCAGACCTAGAACACGAAAGCTCTGCCCTGGGGTGTTTAGATGGTTCTGTCACAAGAGATAAACACATTTTTGCTACGTATGTTTACTTATTTCCACAGTTTAGAATAAGATGCTGCTGATGATCATCTTATTTATTAGCGAAGTGGAAAGTTATAAATAATTTAACTTATAGTACATATATTCTTCCCTTGGATAAGTATTGAACAGGTTACAGGGTAACCGATTGCGTTTATAGTCAGTCGCGTTCGCTTAAATAAATATAGATCACTAAAGTAATCACTTTAAAATGAGCTAAAATTATAAATTCAAAAACTGTGAACTAGTTTGTTATTTATTTTACACAGTATACAACAAAGTCGCTTTCCCAGACAGAGGTCTGTCCTTGTATTATAGAGCATACGCTCTTCAAAACTACCACCAGGTCGCGACCAGGTCGATAGTCAGAGTATATAGTTAAAGTCCAATTGCCATCCACCATCACAAATTATGAAAAAGACATTTAGAAAACGTATAAAAAATTGAACGCAGCGGGATTCGAACCCGCGCCTCCGGAATACCGTCCAGGCGCTCTCACCACTGAGCCATGCGTTCTACTACCAGCTGCTTCGAAATTCTTATAAGTTTTATTACAACTTGTTTTTGGTGTTAGCATAAGTTGTCTTTTTCAATTTTCCTAAGTGTGGAAAAACACTTTAAAAATGTTTAAAAGTACAAACTATGAATTTCTTCCTTAACAGATTGTTGAATATTTAATACCTTTCCTTGTTTTCAAAATATATTATTTTCATTCGTTTGAAGTCTACATACAGTTACATTTGTACGTACCTTTAATATGTAATGTAAGGGAGGTTGAAACTGTACTGTAAAGTTGCAGTTCACATGGAAGTATGAAAGTTCGTGCGACTTATATGATGATATTATTTTCTAGTTTTTGTTTTCAAACTTGTTATAGGGTGTTTTGTTTCAGTATAGATGTTTTAGATGGATGTAATTTTTGTCATTTTTTTTAGCTTCACGCTATATATCCCGCACACAGAAGGTTAGGCAGAGGGAATCTAATGTTAATACACTTTGGTCCCCAATTTCCGTAGAATTCGGAGGCGTGTTAAGTGGCACAACTTAACGCCGCGCTTTGCCTCTGATACTAAAGCGAAAGAAATGAAAATATTAAATATCTCCACTTTTCGAGTGGGAATCGAAGCCACAATCAGTCGTTTACAGTCATACCACTGCGCCGCCATTGGGAGCATAGATGTTTTAGATAGATATAATTTTTGGTGTAGGCATATATATGGAGAACGGAGAGAATCCAGTATATGTTCTTTCGAACTGGTGTCGAGGTAAAGCGCGGCGTTAAGTTCCGCCACTTAACACGCAAGCCCCCGAATTCGGCGGAAAGTCGGGAACGGAGTGTCTTAACATTAGGTTCCCTCTGCCTACCCTGCTGTGTGGGGGATATAGCGTAAAGCTATTATTATTATTGTATTATTATTCTTTCGAACTATGCAGAAAAGTGTCAAGGTGTGAAAAAATTACCTATAATTCCAATAAGAAATATTTTGAGAGAAGAAACGAGAAAAGGGCTGTAAAAATACATTGTGGCTTCTTCATATAACGTGACATGATAGTCTTTCAAAACGGCATAAGTTAAAGAGGTAAATTGTTTTAAACGTACGTCTTAAGTATTTAGCTGAGATTAAGATATTATAGTACTCTACTAACGTTTAGCATCTATTATAATCTATGTATATCTTCTGTTTCCAATTATTTATATCAAGAATAAAACATAAAATAATGACTTACCTTACTTTTTTTTACTTTTAAAAATGGTCCTTCGAGTCGTCCTTCAAGATAAAAATGTTTTTTTTTAGAATTAAATGGCTTATCCCTTATTTTAATGATGCATTTCTAAAACAACATGCTTTTTGTTTACTTCTAAAATTAAATTTGTCTAAGACACTTTTAAAAGAAGATTTTACTATACTTTTACTACTTTTTTCGTAGCCCAGTGGCACAAGCGTGTGACTGTAAACGACTGGTTGTGGGTTCGATTCCCACTCGAGGAGTGGAAATTATATTTTCATTTTCTTCGCTCTGGTGTCGAGATAAAGCGCGGCGTTAAGTTCCGTCACTTAACACGCAATGCCTTCGAATTCGGCGGAAAGTGGGGAACGAAGTGTCTTAACACTAGGTTCCCTCTGCCTACCCTGCTGTGTGCGGGATACAGCGTGAAGCTAAAAAAAAAAAAAAAAAAAAAAAAAAACTATACTTTTAATAATCGAACTCCATTTTCACAGAACTATATAGAAACTGGCGTTCAGTATTGAAAAGTCTGACACTTTAACAGTAAAAGATCGAGGAATTCAATGACAACACGACATTAAACTTCAATGAGTTCCCGAACTACAAACATTGGAAGCAAAACGAATTTTTGCTAACTTAAAACACATTTTCTGCTTGTGTTTATATATTGTTTGGTATTTTTTTATTCTAAGATTCATTCCTTTTTTTATGATATGTGATTTTATGCATTAAAGACTTATTTTTTATAGTTTCATGTTTTTTCCTATATTCTTACTGGAGTTAGAGAGAACCAAGTGTCAATACACTAAGTTTTTCACTTTTTGCCTTAATCAGACAGTGCGTTGAGTGGCACGATTTGTCTTAGTTACCAGAGTGGAGAGATATTTTTTATCATTTGTTTTTTTTTTAGCTTCACCTAGTAATAAAATTCCATTTCCCATTTTTATCATTTGTCTGGAAACATTGCGTGTTAAGTGGCGCAACTTAACGCCGCACTTTGCCTCAATACCAGAGTGAAGAAAATGGAAATATCAAATATTTCCACTCTTCAAGTGGGAATCGAACCCACAACCAGTCACGTTTACAGTCACAGTCAGTGCCCACAACTCACACCTGGCCTCAGAAATGAAAATAACTTAAATATACTCATTTCAAACTACTGAATCGAGTATGGGCTTAAATTGGCTAGCTTTATAAGGTTGACACGTTTTATGCATTAAGCTGATCTAAGAAATGCAGTTGCAAGTACAGAAAAGATAATTGTAACTGACATTGGTTAGTGCTACTTAAGTTTCTTCTGAATTTTATAGTGCATTTTCTTATTATATGTCAGCATACTTAATTTCTAAATTGCCTGTTCGTGGTTTGAGGCAAAGTCAGCCACGGCTTATTACGGTACGGTTGTATCAGATAGATATGTATTATATATATAATTAGATACCTACAGAAGTGAGCTATATATATATATAGGTAGGTTCTTAGACTGAGTAGTACTTTATATATGTACTAGCGACCCGCTCGCGGCTTCGCCACGTGAACTACCACTTTCATCCTCTATTGCATTTTTTTTATAAAAGGAGGGTAGTCTATATTTGACTTTCGTCACTAATTATGTTCATGAGAAAATCATTGATACATTTAGTGCAATGTCTATATTATTTGATAACATATAGCGATAACTATTCTAGTAAGAAAACGTACGAAATCTGCTATCATATGATAGCACATTTCGTACATATATACCATCTGGTATATAGTATTATAAACCGGTCATAATATCTTAAATAAACTTCACGCTTTTTATTTTACAATCTTGTTATTTATTGATATTAAAAAATAACTTTACTTGCAAATAATCAATGCAATTTGACTTTGCCAGTTTTTTACGTTTCTGCGGGAACTGTTTCAAAAATGAGGATTTTAAAGGAATTTAAAAAAAAAGAGAGATAGCCTATGTTTGACCTTGCCTCATTAACTATTTTCCTGAGAAAATTCATTCATTTCAGGCAAGGAGTTTAGATTTTTCATTCTCACTATATACTAAACATACATAAGTTTCATCTACTGTTTCAACCTCCTAGGGTTTGATTTTTTATAAAGTAGCCTATATGACCCTGCATCTTCAACAATCTTCTTTACGAATTCCCGTCAAAACATAACAAATAGAAGAGATACAGATTTTTGCATTTTTATAATAATAATTTTAATGAGTGCGAATATGTCAAATGTCAACTATATAATAACAAATGGCGCTACCCGTTGCAGAAAACGTAGTGACATCTGTTGTCATATAGATTATATAAATATATAGATTATATAAAGTTTTATAGACCGGTCAAATGTATATTTAATAAATGTTATGCTTATTTTATTTTATAATTATTTTAATTAGTGATATTGAAACAAATTTAGCTTCACTCGTGAACTATCGACATAATTTGAATGGTTTTTTTTTTAATTTTATTTTTCTGCGGGAGTTATGTTGAATACCGGGATGAAAACTATTCCATATGTTGCTCTAACCTCTAAGCTAACTCCATACAAAAATTCATTAATTTCTACCCGGTAGATACCGATATACAAATGATTTACTTATATCGGTTTTTATTCTTTCCAAAAAAACTACATAGGATACCGGGATAAAAACTATCCTATATGTACTATAAGCTATCACCATACTAAAATTCATTCACTTCTATCCAGTAGTTTTTGCGTGATTGACGAACAAATTAACAGACAGACAGACAGACAAAAATTCTACTGAGTGGATTTTTGGCCTCTGTTATCGATATATTAACGCACCCAATTAAAATTTTTCTGAAACTTTTCATGTACAGAATTGACTTTTCTACTCTTTTATTATATATAGAGATGTATGTTTGTTTATATATTGGTACGCAATTTGTGATCGCAACGCCCTCTATAAAAGCTATGTATGTAACTGTTTCGTTATATTATAACCCTCAAGGGTGGATTTTTGAAAAATAAAGTAGCCTATGTTAAACCTAGGATTATCAACTATATTTATACCAAAATTCATTACAATCGGTCAAGCGGTTTAGATTTTTCATTTAAACTTTCATCCCCTATTAAAGGGTTGACCCTTTAGAGGTGGATTTTTGAAAAAATAAGTAACCTATGTACCCTGGATTTTTGACTATTTTCATTCTAAGTTTCATCCAAATCGGACCGGTATATTAGCCGTGAAAGCATGCCAGACAAACAGACAGACTTTCGCATTTATAATATAGATATGAATGAAATGAGGTAGTCAATAAGAACCTAATATCAAGAAAATCTATTGCTTATTAAGTGGTGAAATACAACGCCACTCAACTCAACCCCGTTCTTCGTATTTTTCAAGTATTTCTTTTTATATGAAGTAGTAATTTTAATAAAACTTTTACATAATATAAGCTATTACACACCCTTAAAAGAATATCTTTTCAAATAGCTTTCATCGCGTACAATCAGCAAGCCTCAAGATGCGTGTCACGTTCCAACAGGTCTTAGGGAAAACTCAAAATTAGCTTTCCGTGGTTTTCCTCGACAATATTGTTAGTCTTATTTGATATGTTGAGTGAGCTTTTAAGAATTTTTTTCTTTGAGATTTTTGCCTAATTTAATTTTATTTTGGATTTTTTAATGACAGGTTAGCTTCACGCTGTATCCCGCACACAGCAGGGTAGGCAGAGGGAACCTAGTGTTAAGACACTCCGTTCCCCACTTTCCGCCGAATTCGGAGACATTGCGTGTTAAGTGGCGGAACATAACGCCGCGCTTTACCTCGGCACCAGAGCGAAGAAAATGGAAATATTAAATATTTCCACTCCTCGAGTGGGAATCGACATTCTGGTGGGATTTTTTAATGGATTTTTATTAATATTTAAATGTTTTAAATAGAAAGGGATATATATTTTATTTCTCACAAAATATTTTATTTTATTATTTCATAGAAAACAAAGATAAGATAAGATTTAAATGAATAATAATTTTTGCAGCTTCACGTTTTCTTTCCACATAGCAGGGTCAGTCATAGAAGCTAATGTTAAAACACTCTGTTTTCCGCTGTCCACCCGTTATCGAAAAATTGTGTGTTGAATGGCGGAACTTAATACCACGCTTTTTCTTAGGTATCGGAGATAGATCGTATCGAAAAAATGAAAGTTTAATTATAATTATTCCCCTCGTAGGAATCGAACCCACATCCATCGCTTTTACAGTTAGATGCTGTCCTACTGCAGCACGACGGCCGATAATAGTATAAGTAAAATAATAGGGCAGTCAAATCTTAGTGTTAAAACACTCCGTTTTCCACTATCCACCTATAATTAAAACATTGTATACGATGCGACAAAAGCAATGTCGCGTTTTTTCTCGCCATAGCAGAGAAATGTAAAGAATTATTTTAAGAGAAATGGAAATAATTATTTTAAATTTTTCTCCAAATGGGAATTGAACCCATAACCAGTCACGCCAGTGTCTGTCCCTCAAAGACTATTCCTAACATAATATATTCCTAACATAAGTATATTGAATAAATAATATATATATTCATTTCATATACCTAGCTTTTGCGAACAAAAAGTGGACTTCTCATAATTTATGTAGCCAACTTTCAGTGTTGTAGTGGCGCTTGATTTATGTTCAGCTGTTGGAAAATTAATACATTGTGTACATTATTCTTGTACTTCATCTTATTCTACCGTTTTTTTATAGATATGCTTGTGTTATATGGTAAGATAATATACGGCGTTGAGTTACGCAACTCTCTATGCAATATCAAAAAGCAGGTAGTAAGCGGAAAATGGAGTGTCGTGATATTAGGTTCTCTCTGTCTATTCTACTATGTGTGAAAGAGTGTATAAGTTGTTTTTATGAATTATACAAATATTCTATATTCCATACTATCCATACTATCCATACTAATATTATAAATGCGAAAGTATGTCTGTTTGTCTGTCACACTTTCACGGCTAATCTACCAGTCCGATTTGGATGAAATTTAGAATGAAAATAGAAAAAAGGGTTGAAATACCCCTATTATGAAAATTTATATGTAAAATCTAAACCGCTTGACCAATTCTAATGAATTTTGGCATAGATATATTTGTGATAATCCAAGGTTAGGCATAAGCTACTTTATTTTTTAAAAATCCACCCTCGAAGGTTGCAATATAACGAAACAGTTACAACAGTTCAAGCGGCGAAGCCGCGAGCGAGCCTCTAGTATATTTATAAAAGTACTGTGATTTCAAAGAAGTCGATAATTCTTGAATAAAAACATATAACTAATTCTTTTCTTAGTAAAGTATAAATAAATTAATTGCACAATACTTTCCCATCGTTAAAGTGAAAAGTAAGCAGAATTTTCTTGCTAAAGCCGAGTCTTGAAATAGGATGTTCTATTAATAAATCGTTAATCCTATCTTACAGTCTTTTTATAATATATTTTACAAGACATTTACAGTTGAGCAGTAGTAGTAGTAAATAGGTTAGTTGTAGATTTGATTCCCGCATGAAAAAATATTTTAAGAATAATTTTGGATATTTTATAAGAAAGAGCGGAAGTGGGTAATTTACATTATAGAAATAAGTAAAATAAATTAGACCATCGTGGCTCAGGGCACATCGTCTGATAGTAAATGCGATTGGTCATGAATTCTATTCCGATTTGGGTGAATATTTAAATTATTTTTAATTCTTCGCCCTCGTTAAGATAAAGCACGACATTGAGTTCTACCACTCTATACATGAAGTTTCGATTTAATAAGGCAAAGGGAGAAAAGACTCTTGATACAAGGTTGTCTTTAACTACTTACTTAATAGTAGCGAAACTTACTTAGCAAAAATAAAAATAAAAGTAAAATCATATAAAATAGTAGCCACTAAATTACTGCTTTGCTAAATCCATTGTTTATAAAACGATTTTAAAACGTAGTTCATTTCATTATGAAAGTAATTAGAAACTTCAAGCCCTTGCACGTCTGGTTGCGACGTTGCGTTTAACCTTTCATCTCGACCGGCTATTTGGTTCGGTTTATTGTGTTTGTTTTTCTATATGTATGTTTACAATACGATTTTGTATTTGTATGCTTTTGGTAAAAGATTGTTATTAAAATATTGTTTTGTGGTAAAAAAGTAATGGTAAATATGAAAATAGTTTTAGAAGACTTTTTTAAGATTTACGCTTTTTCTCGTATAGCAGAGTCATCAGAGAACGTCGTTTTAAGACACTTCCTTTTTGACCAAAATTCGAGACATTGCGTGTTGGTTGGCGGATATCAATGCAGTGCTTTGTCTTGTTTATGAGACTGGATAAATGAGAATTGTTTAATTATCATCACTTCCCTAAATAAGAATCGAACCTACAACTGACTCGTTTTCGGTCACACGCTTTCCCATAAATAGTACATTGGTTTCTAAATATATAAATACTAACCGTTCGAGCGATCTCGTCCGCGCATAGTTTATGGAAGCATTTATGACTGTAAGACCAAAAAAGCCTACTTGATATTTTGAGTAATTCACAAAATATATTTATAAATTGTAGCCTATGTTTTATTTTGATTTATAAGCTATATTATTGTAAAGTTTTATTAAAATTCATTCAGTAGATTTTACGTAAAAAGGTAACAATCTTCCTTACAAACTTTCGCGTTTATAATATTGATAGAATAAATTATATACCATACATAATGAATTATATACACTAAGAATTAAAAAATACAATACATACATATGTATATAACAAAACCCCTTATCGCAGCCATTATCATTTTATTTTATTTAACTGTTCTTTTTTCGTAGAGTGTTTTAATACGTCCCGCGTAATGGGACTCGCGCTTACTCAATTATGAAAGTGCACTTACGGATGCCGGCATCAACGTAATTTGACTATGATGCGTTTAATTTATTTGACGTTTTAAAACTTATAAGGATTTAAAACATAGAAATTATTATTTAAATGATTATTATTATTGTTTTTCTTGTCTGGTAGTTAAGATGATGTACGGCGTTGAGTTCCGCTACTCAATGAACGTATAGATTACGGAATTTCGTGTGCATTTACTACGCCTTCAATGTTATTTGACTATGATGCGCTTAATTCGTTTGACGTTTAAACCTTATAAAGATTTAAAACTAAGAATGGAATATTTAAATGTGAATAATATTTAAACTATTTTTATTTTTTGCTCTGGTATTTAACGCAAAGTGCGGAGTTGAGTTCCGCTACCGAATCGGAAGCGCAGAGTACGTAATATTGCTCTGCTTTGATTTGATTCAACCTTTTTTTTAGCTTCACGCTGTATCCTGCACACAGCAGGGTAGGCAGAGGGAACCTAGTGTTAAGACACTCCGTTCCCCACTTTCCGCCGAATTCGGAGGATTGCGTGTTAAGTGGCGGAACTTCACGCCGCGCTTTACCTCGACACCAGAGCGAAGAAAATGGAAATATAATTTCCACTCCTCGAGTGGGAATCGAACCCACAACCAGTCGTTTACAGTCACACTCTTGTGCCACTGGGCCACGACTGGTACCCGTAAATTCAATTTTATTATATATCTTTTGTTTTATTGCGTTAGTTTTACTTGAAATATAATATACATTGAATTTATATATATTTAAATATAATTATATATATATATATATATATATATATATATATATATATATATATATATATATATATATATATATATATATATATATATATATTTATATGTTTGTGGCCAGTCGTGGCCCAGTGGCACAAGAGTGTGACTGTAAACGACTGGTTGTGGGTTCGATTCCCACTCGAGGAGTGGAAATTATATTTCCATTTTCTTCGCTCTAGTGTCGAGGTAAAGTGCGGCGTTAAGTTCCGCCACTTAACACGCAAGCCTCTGAATTCGGCGGAAAGTGGAGAACGGAGTGGCTTAACACTAGGTTCCCTCTGCCTACCCTGCTGTGTGCGGGATATAGCGTGAAGCAGTTATTATTGTAAACATATATGTCGGAGAGGACACAGAGAAAATATAAAAAATAATCGAGTAAAACCTGTGACCACCATTTGGTCATTGTTTTTACTCTAAATAGTTATGATAAAAATAATAATTTTAACAAGGTAGAAATAAAATAAATTCAGATTTAAAATATGTTTATTGAAATAGATTTCTGAAAGCACTTTTAAATAGTTTGAATGAACATAAAGCTACCACCGGCTCGGAAGGCAGTTCTGGTGAGAAGAGCCGGCAAGAAACTCAGCAGTTGCTCTTTTCAAATGTAAATGTCTTTTACAAAGTAATAAGCCATACTTATTAATATTGTTTTTTACAAGCATAAGAATAAACGAAAACATGAAAACACACTTCAATAATAAATGATTAATAATTACAATAACGATAAGCATAAGCAAAGCTATAGTAAAATTATTAGCAAATTATTTGAACAGTAAATAATAATAATAATAATTTGAACAGTAAATATTACAGTAAAATTATTAGCAAATTAATTAAACAATAAATATTACAGAATCGCAGTTTTAAATAAAACCACTTAAATAGATTTTACTCACATGTTTCCTTTCAGCGATAGGCCGTCAATTGTGTCTTTTGATACAAATGACGCCCTTTATAAAGACATTCGTCCCGCCATGAGCGGGTGTCAATCACACAACTATTTTTCACATAGTTCATTTTAGTATTCACAATATTTTATTAACTTACAATTTAATTTCTAAATAAATCTAAATTCAAAACAACGTTCAAAATTACTTAATAAATTATTTTAACTATTCTAAAGCACTCAAATAGTAATTACCAATAATAACAATGATTTTTGATGTTTTAAATAAAACAAGTGATAGATCGTCAATTGTCTCTTCAGACACAAATGACGCCTGTATAAAGAGACATTCGTTCCTTTATAAACGGGTGTCAACCACACTACTTATTTTTCATAAGATGAATTGATCTTGTCTTTTAGTATTCACAATATTTTATTAATTCTTAATTTAATTTCTAAATAAATCTAAATTCAAAACAACGTTTAAAATTACTTCTAACTATTCTAAAATACTCAAATATTAATTACCAATAATGACATTGATATCAGTGTTACCACTTGCAATAATAAAACATTGCCAATACATAATTTACACAGTTGCATATTTAAACAATAAATAAGTTGACTGAAATAATAATTGTATAATATATATATATATATATATATATCTACTACTATATATATATATATCTATATATATATATATATATCTCTCTATCTATCTATCTATCTATCTATTCTCTCTATCCTCTATCTCTCTCTATCTCTCTCTCTCTCTCTACTCTCATATCTCTCTATCATCTCTATATCTACTCGCTCTCTCTCTCTATCTCTCTCTCTCTCTCTCTCTCTCTCTCTCTCTCTCTCTCTCTCTCTCTCTCTCTCTCTCTCTCTCCTCTATCTCTCTCTCTCTCTCTATCTGTCCCTCTCCTTCTTTCCCTCTCGGGGCTTGCCCCTCTCTGCTTGTCTGTCCCCGCTCTGCCCTGCTTACTTTTCTCCCCGCCCCTTCCTTCTATGTCCCCTTCTTTTGGCTTCATCCTCAAACGTTTTAGTTCTACGTTTTAGTTAATTAATCCTTTGAATGTGTAGTTCAAATTAAGTTCATATATTATTATAAAACCCTTTACTTAATTAATTATGTGTGAGTGGAATAAAAACGGGGGATGCGCTCTTAACAGTGTTAATATTTACTTTTATATAATTACTTATATATTTTGACATTTATATGTTTTACTTAACACGCAATGTCTCTCAAAAATCTGAAGAACTGTCTTTTCATTAGGGTCTCTATGACTACCTTGCAACGCTGGGAAAAGCGTAAAACAAAAAAAATATATAAGCTGGCATCTTAACCATCACAAACAGTTAAATAGCTGATCTAATTAAATATACTTAGAAATCAATTACATAACAATTCCAAATAAGAAGTCGATAAAATAACGCAAAAATTTTTGAAGGAAAGGAAAAGACGAATTCTTAAGATAACTTTTATAACTTCTCTTATTATTTGTCTGGACAAAAAAACAAAATAATGTCTAGATCAAAATTCACATAAAACGCAAAGCTTCAACCTTTTTTACATAGCAGGATAACCAGAGAGAACCAAGTGTCAAGACACTTCTTTCTCCAATTTCTGTACGAAATCGACATATTAATTAATATATAATATTAATCCATATACATGTTTAGTGGCAGAACTTAACGCCACGTTTAGTCTTCTTACCAGAACGCAGCAATGAAAATAATTTAAACAATCGTTCCCCGAATGGGAATCGAACCCACAACCAATAACATTTACAATGGCCTCAAAACCTCAACATATAAAATCTCAAAATACACACAAAATAGACAAATTTCATAATAAAAGACTATCATATAACAAGCTTAGCAATTGAATTCAGACCGGCACTCAGTTCGACTTGATTATGCAAATCTGAGTATAAAAGGGCATTTTAGTATCCAAGAGAAAACCAAATTTTATGGATATGGAAAGTGATTTTCTTGATCTGTTTTCTGCTTGAGTAGTGCATAAAGATCGCAGATATTCTATATTTTATTTATAAAATATAATTTTAATTGTTATATAACTTTTTTTTTAGCTTTACACTGTATCCCGCACACAGGAGGGTAGGCAGAGGGAACCTAGTGTTAAGATACTCCGTTCCTCACTTTCCTCCGAATTCGGAGACATTATGCTATTTAGGCTGATACCGAGGGAAATGGAAATATGAGATGAGCGAAGGAAATAGAAATATTAAAACCTTAAAATTAATCTTCTTTTTCACGCTATTCACCGTATAGTAGGATGTTCAGAGAGAACGTAATAAGACACTAATTCTTCACTTCCTGCCGAAATCTAGACATCGTGATTTGTTTTTGCGAACTAATTTTTCTTAGATACTGGACCTAATAAATGAAAAATGGTCAAATTAAATAATTTTCCCCTATTGTGAATCGAATTCACAAATAATCGCGTTTACAATTAGACACTGTTCCATTTTACCACGAGACCTTGAGGTGTTGTTGTATTGATACAAACATACTACATATTAAATACCAATAATTTCTTTCCAAATTCAACAATATAATCAACTTTCGTTAACGATATGTAAACTTAGCAAGCTAACATATAAAGGAAGCTTCAATTCCCACTGAAGTTGCTAACGAGAAGCGCCGCCCACTGCGTTGGCTGTAGCCGTATGTATATGAACATGTTCAGACAGGTTAATTAGAACATTTATACTGTATGAGATGAGATACATGACTTTGCAAGTCTACTTCGTGTTTAAGTTTTATATAATTTCTATATTTTATTGAACGGCTGTTGGAATCACGATGAAAACGCATAGTTTTGGATTTGAATGTGAATTAATGATTTATGGTTAAGTTCGAGAAGATGAATGGGTCAAAAGAACAGTGTAGTTATGATATACACTAAAATTAAATTAAATTAATTAAATAGCTTCACGCTATATCCCGCACACAGCAGGGTAGTCAGAGGGAACCTAGTGTTAAGACACTCCGTTCCCCACTTTCCGCCGAATTCGGAGGCTTGCGTGTTAAGTGGCGGAACTTAACACTGCGCTTTACCTCGACACCAGAGCGAAGAATATGGAAATATAAATTTCCACTCCTCGAGTGGGAATCGAACCCACAACCAGTCGTTTACAGTCACACTCTTGTGCCACTGGGCCACGACTGGCCACATTATATACTAGTAAATTGTAAAAAACATTTTATTAAAGTGTTTAAAAATTAGAACCCAGCAGGATACGAACCCGTATCTTAAAAACAGTTCAAGCGCTCTTACCGCTGAGCCATGCGTTCTACTACCAACTGCATCGAGATATTTGTATGCTTTTTTATTATAACTTATTTTGTTCTTATCATTTCATCAATCAACATCAATAAATTCTTACTTTTTTAATATATTTTATTTTGTTCACGAGTGATTTTTGGCCTGTACTGTGTTTTGTTACTTAGTATTGTATTTATAATTTTACTAAAAAATTAAAATTCTTCTTATAACTAACTAGATTAGACTAGATTAATAATTCCTACAACAATTTCCTTATAGAGTCCAGTATTTATCATATAAATATCAACTTAATTGATATAAATTGAAAATACATTAACAATTAACTAAAGTAAGTCTTAGAACTTATAAGTGTCAAAATATATAAGTACTTATATAAAAGTAAATATTAACACTGTTAAGAGCGCATACACAGTTTTTATTACACTAAACAATATTAATTAAGTAAAGTTTTTATAAATAATATATGAACTTAATTAACTAACTTCAAAGTTAATTAACTAGAACTAGAACTAAAACGTATAGAAGCAAAATAAGTTACAGATAAGAATTGCTTGAAGAAAATAAATCGTGGCATAAAGGTAACAGACAAGCATATGTGTTCAATCCCCGCTCGTGGAAATAATTATATTTAAATATATATAAATATATATATATATATATATATATATATATATATATATATATCTTCTATTATATCATATATAATATATATTATATATATATTCTATTATATATATATATCTATCATATATACTATCTATATATATATTATACTATATATATCTATATCTCTATATATACTCTATATATCATATATAGATCTATCTATATATTATCTATATAGATATATATCTATCTCTCTCTCTTCTACTCTCCTATATATATCTCATCTCTCTCTCTATATAATACTATTATATATCTCTCTCTCTCTCTCTCTCTCTCTCTCTCTCTCTCTCTCTCTCTCTCTCTCTCTCTATCTCTCTCTCATCTCTCTCTCTCTCTTCTCTCTCTCTCTCTCTCTCTCTCTCTCTCTCTCTCTCTCTCTCTCTCTCTCTCTCTCTCTCTCTCTCCTCTCCTCTCTCTCTCTCTCTCTCTCTCTCTCTCTCTCTCTCTCTCTCTCTCTCTCTCTCTCTCTCTTTCACTTCTTTTTCCCTCTCGTTGTTACTTGCCCCGCCTCTCTTGTCTGTCCCCTCTATGCAATGATTTATTTTCTCCAAGCAATTCTATCTGTAACTTATTTTGCTTCTATACGTTTTAGTTCTAGTTCTAGTTAATTAACTTTGAAGTTAGTTAATTAAGTTCATATATTATTTATAAAAACTTTACTTAATTAATATTGTTTAGTGTAATAAAAACTGTGTATGCGCTCTTAACAGTGTTAATATTTACTTTTATATAAGTACTTATATATTTTGACACTTATAAGTTCTAAGACTTACTTTAGTTAATTGTTAATGTATTTTCAATTTATATCAATTAAGTTGATATTTATATGATAAATACTGGACTCTATAAGGAAATTGTTGTAGGAATTATTAATCTAGTCTAATCTAGTTAGTTATAAGAAGAATTTTAATTTTTTAGTAAAATTATAAATACAAATACAATATAGTAACAAAACACAGTACAGCCCAGAAATCACTAGTGAACAAAATAAAATATATTAAAAAAGTAAGAATTGATTGATGTTGATTGATGAAATGATAAGAACAAAAATAAGTTATAATAAAAAGCATACAAGTATCTCGATGCAGTTGGTAGTAAAACGCATGGCTCAGCGGTAAGAGCGCTTGTTTTGTTTCTAAGATACGGGTTCGTATCCTGCTGGGTTCTAATTTTTAAACACTTTATTAAAATGTTTTTTACAATTTCCTAGTGTATATTGTGGCCAGTCGTGGCCCAGTGGCACAAGAGTGTGACTGTAAACGACTGGTTGTGGGTTCGGTTCCCACTCGAGGAGTGGAAATTATATTTCCATTTTCTTCGCTCTGGTGTCGAGGTAAAGCGCGGTGTTAAGTTCCGCCACTTAACACGCAAGCCTCCGAATTCGGCGGAAAGTGGGGAACGGAGTGTCTTAACACTAGGTTCCCTCTGCCTACCCTGCTGTGTGCGGGATATAGCGTGAAGCTATTTAATTAATTTAATTTTATATTAGTGTATATCATAACTACACTGTTCTTTTGACCCATTCATCTTCTCGAACTTAACCATAAATCATTAATTCACATTCAAATCCAAACTATGCGTTTCCATCGTTATTCCAACAGCCGTTCTATAAAATATAGAAATTATATAAAACTTAAACACGAAGTAGACTTGCAAAGTCATGTATCTCATCTCATACAGTATAAATGTTCTAATTAACCTGTCTGAACATGTTCATATACATACGGCTACAGCCAACGCAGTGGGCGGCGCCTCTCGTTAGCAACTTCAGTGGGAATTGAAGCTTCCTTTATATGTTAGCTTGCTAAGTTTACATATTGTTAACGAAAGTTGATTAAATTGTTGAATTTTGATACAATTTATTGGTGTTTGACATGTTGTAAGTATGTATCAATACAACAACACCTCAAGGTCTCGTGGTAAAATGGAACAGTGTCTAATTGTAAACGCGATTATTTGTGAATTCGATTCACAATAGGGGAAAATTATTTAATTTGACCATTTTTCATTTATTAGGTCCAGTATCTAAGAAAAATTAGTTCGCAAAAACAAATCACGATGTCTAGATTTCGGCAGGAAGTGAAGAATTAGTGTCTTATTACGTTCTCTCTGAACATCCTACTATACGGTGAATAGCGTGAAAAAGAAGATTAATTTTAAGGTTTTAATATTTCTATTTCCTTCGCTCATCTCATATTTCCATTTCCCTCGGTATCAGCCTAAATAGCATAATGTCTCCGAATTCGGAGGAAAGTGAGGAACGGAGTATCTTAACACTAGGTTCCCTCTGCCTACCCTCCTGTGTGCGGGATACAGTGTAAAGCTAAAAAAAAAGTTATATAACAATTAAAATTATATTTTATAAATAAAATATAGAATATCTGCGATCTTTATGCACTACTCAAGCAGAAAACAGATCAAGAAAATCACTTTCCATATCCATAAAATTTGGTTTTCTCTTGGATACTAAAATGCCCTTTTATACTCAGATTTGCATAATCAAGTCGAACTGAGTGCCGGTCTGAATTCAATTGCTAAGCTTGTTATATGATAGTCTTTTATTATGAAATTTGTCTATTTTTGTGTGTATTTTGAGATTTTATATGTTGAGGTTTTGAGGCCATTGTAAATGTTATTGGTTGTGGGTTCGATTCCCATTCGGGGAACGATTGTTTAAATTATTTTCATTGCTGCGTTCTGGTAAGAAGACTAAACGTGGCGTTAAGTTCTGCCACTAAACATGTATATGGATTAATATTATATATTAATTAATATATCGATTTCGTACAGAAATTGTAGAAGTGTCACACTTGGTTCTCTTTGGCTATCCTGCTACGTAAAAAGGTTGAAGCTTTGCGTTTTATGTGAATTTTGATCTAGACATTATTTTGTTTTTTTGTCCAGACAAATAATAAGAGAAGTTATAAAAGTTATCTTAAGAATTCGTCTTTTCCTTCGTTTCAAAAATTTTTCGTTATTTTAGCGACTTTTTATTTGGAGTTGTTATGTAATTGATTTCTAAGTATATTTAATTAGATCAGCTATTTAACTGTTTGTGATGGTTAAGATGCCAGCTTATATATTTTTTTTGTTTTACGCTTTTCCCAGCGTTGCAAGGTAGTCATAGAGACCCTAATGAAAAGACAGTTCTCCAGATTTTTGAGAGACATTGCGTGTTAAGTAAGGGAAATCAACGCCGTACTTTTCCTTGGGCACCAGAGCCTGGTGAACTAGGAGAAATGTGATATGAAAATGACATTAGATTATGATCTTTCCACCGAATGAGAATCAAATCCGTATACAATGCAATTAGTTGCCTCACTGCGCTACGATGGCCTCATCAACAGCTTAGCAGATTAGCTAATTAATATCATCCGATTTACTAGATAACTATATCCAAACTAAGAACAGATTCAGGTATACACATAACATAAGCCTATCAAATTACTAATAGTGTTGTACCTAAGTACTTGCTAATTAATACACACTCCAAATGGCAATCCGTTTGGATCGCTTTATTTTACTATGAAAAAAAGGCTACTTTACGTTTTTCACGCTTAGCTTAGGTTAATTAAAGAGAATTTAGTGTCGAGACATTCCGTTCTCCACTTTTCGCCCAAAGACAATGCGTCTTAAGTGGCTTGTTTGTCTTAGACTTCTTAGTAAAGAAAGGATAACAATTAATATATTCTTCCAATTGGGAATCGAACCCACAACCAGTCGAAATAACAATTGGACGTTGCAGATGTTTATTTACTTTATAACTATATACAACCTAAGTACATACAGGCCAGTCGTGGCCCAGTGGCACAAGCGTGTGACTGTAAATGACTGGTTGTGGGTTCGATTCCCACTCGAGGAGTGGAAATTATATTTCCATTTTCTTCGCTCTGGTGTCGAGCGAAGTAAAGCGCGGCGCTAAGTTCCGCCACTTAACACGCAATGCCTCCGAATTCGGCGGAAAGTGGGGATCCCTCTGCCTACCCTGCTGTGTGCGGGATACAGCGTGAAGCTATACAACCTAAGTAAATACAGGTACCATATAACATAAACCAAATAAATAAATTACTAATACATAATTAAAAACCAAATATTAATAGTGTTGTACTCACTTGTTTATCGCCGCTTCAAATGGAAATGGGCTTAGATCGCTTTGCTTTAATATAAAACAATGGTAGTCAGAGAGAACCAAGCCACTTGGCCAAGACACTCCGCACTCCACTTTTTGTACGAAGATAATGCTTGTTGAGTGACGAAACTCAACGCGTTTTTAGTACCAGAGTGATAAAATGAAAATAATTTAAAAATATCTCCAAGTGGGAATCGAATCCACGACCAATGCCGATTACAGTCAGACACTGATACTAAGAAGATATTCACATACCTAACAACATAAACCTATCAAATTACTAATAGTGCTGTACCCACTTGCTAATAGACGCTTCAAATGGCAATCTGCTAAGATCGCTTTGTTTTATTATGAAAAAGCAGCTTGAGGTTGTTTCTCGCATAGTATGGTAGTCAGAGAGAACCTAGTGCCAAGACACTCCGTTCTCCACATTTCGCTCGAAAATAATGCTTGTTGAGTGGTGGAACTTAAGGCTACATTTTGTCGTTGATACCAGAGTGGTAATATAAATAATTTTAAAATTTCTCCGAATGGGAATCGAACCTACAACTACTCGCGATTATAGTCAGACATTGATACTAAGGAGATATCCACATACCGAACAACATAAGCCTATCAAATTACTAATAGTGTTGTACCCACTTGCTAATAGACGCTTCAAATGGCAATCTGCTTAGATCGCTTTGTTTCACTATAATCCTATTATAACTTCGCTGACCGCACTGCAATACAAAGCCTGGCCCGTTCAATACAATTCCATATTAATAGACCTTTGACAACTTTGCAATAATCTTCTAAGTCTCTTTCGTAGTCAATGGCGAAATGAACTTTGAAGTATGATTTGATTTTGGACAAATTTTTAATTTGCCTCGACCACTGTTAGGTTTCGGTGATCATGTTTCATTTGAAAAAAGCTCTTTAAATATAATATGAAATGGTTTGGGCTGTCGGTTGCTTTTTTGGTTTCTTAGTAATTTGAGACAAACATAATAAAATATAATATATATTTTATTATTTTTGTCAAGAACAAGAAATGTTTAAAAAATTGTAATTATTTATATTTTTTGTATAAAAATCAATTTTATTTACATTCATTCGCGTCATAATAGACATCTTTGTGTTAAATTTGAAGTTGTAGTAAAAAAATTACTGACTTAATGGTCCTTAGACCACTTTAATGTAGCACTGTGGCAAAATTATATCTTAGCGGGTGTCTACTTATTAGAAACTATAAATTTTTTTATTGTTATTGCTCAAGCTGTTTTTGATACTTCAAGATAAGCGACTTTTCACTTTTACAAATACAAATAGATATAATACAAATATACAATATACACTGTATCATGAAGAAATCATAGCAACTAAATATATGACCATAAATATTTTCATAGCTTCTTGCATAGCATGGTAGTCAGAGAAACCCTAGTGTCAAACTACTCCATTCTTCAATTTTCGCCAGAAATCGAGACATTGTGTGTTGAGTGGCGGAACTTAACTCCGCTCTTTGTCTTAGGTACCAAAGCAAACAAATGTTAAAAAAATAATTATAATCATTCCTATAATTTCGAGTAAGAATCGAACC
The DNA here is from genome assembly GCA_019049465.1 of Dryas iulia moderata. Classification (NCBI taxonomy): domain Eukaryota; kingdom Metazoa; phylum Arthropoda; class Insecta; order Lepidoptera; family Nymphalidae; genus Dryas; species Dryas iulia. Next base: position 14,533,951 of record CM032424.1, on the reverse strand, counting down.
CACAATCAAAAATATTTTCAGTTTCGAAATGTTATAAATAAAGGTTTGCATCGCGTTTTAATTTCACTCTGGGAACTCTAATTCCAGGGAGAATATCTGCGTGTCCAATATCTGCCACTCAATTATAATTATGCCTCTTTCGTTATCAAAATTACAAAATTTGCCAAATTTTCAGAATGTCATATCGACTTTACTAAGATGAGGACTTTTTTTGGAGCTTAAATGATTATTTTGTTGTTTAAGCTACATTATAAAAAAGCTTTTATATTTTTTACAATTCTTAAGGTACTTCGTTCTCCACTTTCCATCAGAATCCGAGACAGCGTGTCTCGTCAAATAGTGGAACTTAACGCCGTGCTTGGCCCTATAGAGAAAAAATGAAAACAATTTTAATTCTTATTATTCCCGAGATTATTTATTAACTTGAGAAAAGGGGTCACCACTCATGGCGCAGTGGCATGAAAGTGTAAACGACTAGTTGTGGGTTCGATTCCCACTCGAAGTGGAAATATTTAATATTTCCATCTCTTCGCTTTGGTGTCCGAGGTAAAGCGCAGCGTTAAGTTCTGCCACTTAACACGCAACGTCCTCCGAATAAGGTGGAAAGTGGGGAACCGAGTGTCTTAACACTAGGTTCCCTCTGCCTACCCGGCTGTGTGCGGGATGGGAAAAAAATAGAAAAGAAAGAACCAAACTCACAACCATTGCGTTTTCTGTTAGACGCTGTCCCACTGCACCACGATAGCCTCAAAGAAGCTACTTAGCTTCTTTAAACAGGTTAATATGTGTGTTTCTTTTTATTTAGATCTCTTTTGTACACGTTTATTTTTTTCATCCTTTATTTTGAAAATTTACTTTTTGGATATCAGAACCAATTGCACCTTTAATTTAATATTATTTTGTTACAATCCTTTTTTCTAAATTTTGCCCATAAAGTAGCAGTCTTATTTTATTTTAAAGAAGAAAGTAACTAAAAGTTTGCTTTCATCACTTTATCTATACAAATAAATAAATTTGTAGTGCACATGTAATTAATGCATGTACTAAAATAGCATTTTTTATAATTTTTAATCTGTCTGATTATTTGTTTCAGCTAATATATAAAATGGCTGAACCGATTTTCACGGAACTTTCATTGGGGGATACCTCATATAATAAAGAGTAACTTTTTTTTAAATTCCTTGAAAGTCACGTGCATAGCTAGTGAAATTATAAACCTTTATAATTAATTACCATTCTTTGTATCATTTCTCAATTACGATAGCACTTTAAGCCACTTTACAAATAAGCTTCGCGAGGCATAAATCATTCATAAGTAGGTACGTAGCTAACAGAACTGCAAATCCCAAAGGAGGCGCTCCCCGCGGCTATTTGCATCCGCCATTAGACGGTGTTTCGTTTGACGAGACGTTTACTGATATTATACAAGTAGCTATGAGATACAAACGCAGTCAGTTTTAGCTGCTTTAGATGGGCTAATGATAGTATTTAGTTGTAGTAGCTAAATGTAGGTTTGTAATTTGAAATAAAATTATTTAAACTGGATTTTTAATTGGGTATTTTTTTGGTATGTAGTAGTAAGTATATCTGTACCCCGGACGGAAGTGTTCGAAATGTCGCGTATTCTAATGTGTTGTCAAATACCAAAATTATACGACTTCTATCCGCTTAAAATTGGTTAATTTCAAAATATATAGAAAATTAAGAATTGGGAAAACTAAATCTTTTATATAGGTCAATCATATGTTATTTATATTGGTGACTTTCTAGGAATGCTACATGTGCATGCGGGTCTTACGTAAAATGATAACCTTTTGGACTTTAAAACCAGCAAAAATTTACTATTATTATTCTTTTCCCATAAACACTTTTTCAGAAAGAACCTACTGTCAAGATATTTAGTTCTTCACTATAGTTATATCTCTTCGTGAATTATCCAAACATCACATTGGTGGTTTATGCTCAAATCAAATGTTAAAAATATTCTGTATCACCTCAAATGTAGGTAAATTTTCACAAATATTGTTTTCACTTTAATTAAAAGAACAAATACAGTCTATAACTTGTTTCTGAATGCTCCAGAGGCCTCTAAAGTTTTGTTTTACAAAAAGTACCGACATATTCCATTGAAAGTTTCTTTCAGAGAAACCTGTGGAAATTTTTGGTAGCCGAGGGTTGTATTTGAGCGCTCACCCTGAACGTTGTTGAGAAACATTGTTTTCTACTCTGGTCGAGTTAGGCATTCTATTTTGTAGCTATCTGCAGGTGCATAAAAGTGTACGTACATATAAGCATTTATGTATAGGACAGCGTCGTGTGTTTCTTGCCTGGTACAGTAGACAGAGCTTAGTGTCAAAATATTCCGTTTTATGTTATCAGTTCGAATTAATTAAAAAAAAATGAGTATTGAATGGTGAAACTCGACGTCGCACTTTGTCTTGATAGAGCGGGCAATGACAAATAATTTAAATATTTTATCATAATTTCGGATGGTTTTGAACCCACAGTCCTTGCGTTTTCAATCAGTCGTTCCACAGCGCCACGATGGCTTCATATGTGTATATGTGCTTAAATATGTACATAATTTTTTTTAGGATGGATGGATGTCTATGGTAAGAGCGTTTGGGTGGTTCCCAAGAGGCGCGGGTTCGAATCCCACTACGTTAAAATTCATATCCGTTTTTAAAAAAGTGTTTCGCTACGCTCTTTTCAACTATTTAATAAAATTCATAAGGAACGCATATCTAAATATGCTTATAAAAATTATCAAAACAATTTTAAAGTTAACGCTAAATCGATTATGTTCGTTCACGCCCAACGTGCTCGTAGTTTGATTAAAGTTTACTGCTAGTTTTCCGGCGAAACATGATTAAATTGTTATACACATCGACTCTGGAAAGCAAAATTTCGATAGCCCCTAAGTAAAGTATCATATTATACTGTATTTTACAACTAAGGCTAGAATAAGGTTTGTATGCAGATTGTAAATGAATTGCTAAGAAGCAGACATACCCACAACAAAAATTATGTGCGTTCGTTATTGTTGTATTTCTCTTTTAAAGCAATTAATTTAAGTTATTATTTGCACTTTAAATAAATCCGAAAGTTTATCTGTCAGTCTGTGACGCTTTCTTGAGTAATTTACTAGCCCGATTTGGATGGAATTCAAAATAAAAGTAGTTGAATATCCAAGGCATAAACAAAGTTTCTTTCTCAAAAATCGGGATAGATTTTAAAGTTTGCATGAAACGATTAAAATATGAAGTAGCTATAGTATATAGGGGGCGTGGGCGAAGCCGCGATCGGATCGCTAGTTAGTAAAATAAAGTTTCGTTTACCGATTTGCCTTAATTAAAAATATATCAATTTGCACCAGAGAAACACGGTTACTGCATTTCGAGGTACATTCTATTAAAAATGTTGACGATGGATATAAACTTAAAGCGGTATTTTGGATCATGCGAAGCACATTTTTTTCTTTTAATATCTTTTTTTATATTTTTTTTTAGCTTCACGCTGTATCCCGCACACAGCAGGGTAGGCAGAGGGAACCTAGTATTAAGATACTCCGTTCCCCACTTTCCGCCGAATTCGGAGGCATTGCGTGTTAAGTGGCGGAACTTAACGCCGCGCTTTACCTCGACACTAGAGCGAAGAAAATGGAAATATTAAATATTTCCTCGAGTGGGAATCGAACCCACAACCAGTCGTTTACAGTCACACGCTTGTACCACTGGGCTACGTCTGGCCACGTGGCACAATATTTTTAGTATATTTTATTTATTAGAAAACCGAGTGTAGCTCTAAACTGTTAACCGATATATTAGCACCCACGATACAGGAATACCTAGTAGGGCCATCAGATGTTCCAAAATTTGTTAAAAATGTTTTTGTTAGTAAATATATGTTTCCTTTTTTTTGATTCAATGGTAAAATAAAACGTATTTCTGTAACTCTAAGGTCACAGCAAATACATTTTCAAGCTTCGATATATAGAATATCTACATACAAATTTGTATGTTATTTTAGGTGTACATTTTCTGCTGAATTTTGGTTATGTTTGGTTAGAAATATCTACCAACGAAATATGTTACGTATTTGGTATGTATGGGTATTGCGTATTATGAGAATTGTAGAATGCAAGAAAATTATTGTTTCATATTTTTGTGATTGTTATTATAGATTTGTTGAAATAAAAAGAGGTTATATAAATAAGTTATTGAAATGTTGATTTAGTTTCTACAATAAATATATATCAAATATCTGTATAACAGCGTCTGGCAGTTTACGCGATGGTTGTGGGTTCTATTCCCATTGGGGTTATATTTATATTAATTTTAGTTTTCCATTCTAATGACAAAAATGGAGAACAGTGTCTTGACACTATGTTCTCTCTGCTCAACCCTTCTATGCGGGATAATATTGAAGCTTAAGATAAAAAAATATATAATCGTTAGAGATACATGTACTTATAATTTAATTTAAACACAATACAAATTATTTTATTTCATATACATATATCAGCGTACATCCCTTATCGGTTTAAGAGTCTATATCTGTCATATTATATGACTTTATAGATGTATTATAACACTATGCTTACTTAAAGAGCTACTGTACCAATACATTATCTAACCAAAGATAACTTAGCTATTTCAAATATAAATAGTTCAGTTTTTCAAGGACCACACGGACAGACAGACTTTAGTAACACAATACAATTCTTGGAGTGCTCAGCAGGAGTTCGCTTCGCTCAAGTACTGCCCTTGTCTCTAGTGCCCGTTCAGTCACAGTATCACTGAAACGCTGGAGTGGAGGTCTGAGCTACGTAGGATCAACAAGTATTGAAGGTAATAATAGTTGGAATTTTGGGGGAAAATTATTATATAAATGTCATGTATATCTGAATTCAAAAAGAAATTGCTTATTGAATGTAGTATTGAATTTTTAAAATTTAATTAAGTAGTCCGTGGTCACAGGTAGATAGATGGCTACTGTAAAGAGTGAATCGTCGGGTTATATAAAAACGTATTTTCGAATACCAAGATTATACGCGATTATCCTTTTTAAATAGTTTTGTTTCAAAATGTTTAATAATCGCACAAACAAAAGATCTTATTGAATGAAATTGTTATATGAATTATACAGAAATATTTTTTTAAATAGTTTTTTACGACATAATTGTTAAGGCAAGTGTCAGGGACTCTTGAAAATAATAACTATATAAAATATTCGCGTATAATTTAGCTAAATTGAGGCCATTTTGGTGCAGTGGTACAGAGTTTGACTGTAAACTTGATGGACCGTTGTGGATTTGACTTCCCCCCTGGTGGAATAATAGTATTTAAACTATTTTAATTTCATACCCCTTTGCCTTACTATGCGCAACGTTACAAATAAGCAACACGCGATGTTTTAAGTTCGGGTAAATATAATAAAAGGAAGTGTTTTGACGGAAGGGGAACGGAGTGTCTTAACACTAGGTTTCCTCTGCCTACCCTGTGTGCGGGATACAGCGTGAAGATAAATATAATAAAAGGAAGTGTTTTGACACTAAGTTCTCTCTGATCATCCTGCTATCTTAAAAAAAGCGTGAAGCTGAAAATAAAAGATACCTTTTATTTTCACCTACGTAAAGATTCTAATCATCGTATAACTGATAATAACCCGGAACAATAACATATTTGTACCGATTTAATGTCAGTTAAATTCTTAACGATGTCTCTGGGTGTGGCAGCGATATACATTAAGTTAATGAAATAATCAAAACATTACGACATTAATTTAAATATAGCCACGTGGCCTTCACTGCCCACTATAGTTTGCAACCTTTTAAGGCACGGTATTATATACTATAATATACACATACCTACAACCTAGGGATGGAAACGTAAAATGGAGAATCGATTCGCTTTGGTTCGCAATTTCGTTTTGGTTTTTATTAATTTCGATTTTCATAACCGATTAATATAAGAAAAAGAATGATTCTTGAAATCTTGAATGAAATCTTTTCTGAATATATTTTATTTTTTAATGAAATAAAAAATTTGCAGTAATTATAAGATAAAACCGTAAATCATGTAGAATAGATGTCTGAAAAAACGAATACTACGTTCCTAGGGTGTAGGTGTCGATCATGCAGAACGATTCATAGTAGTAAAAATTTTGGTCGATAGCTAGTATTCGAGTAGAAATAATCGAGTTTTCTAAATATAGAATCGATTCTCATGTAGAATCGGAATCGATTACATCCCTACCACACCCTTTTATGTGCAGCTATTAGAGATAAGGCGTCTGCATGGAAATGACTCAAATCTTCGTCAAGGGCTCCCTTTACGAGCTTAGCAAAGTACAAAGGGCGAAGTGGCATTTTGTGCTTTTTAGAGGGTGAACGACAACTATCTGAGGGGGAGCTTTTAAATATAATATTTACGTGTTATAAATGTAAATGGTTTTGTTTCATTTGCAAAGGATTATATGTATGAAAGGTGGAGTTCTGTTAAGGGATTGTTTTGAAAAAGTAACCTCTTTTTAGTTTGTGTAAAATTTTTTGGTTAGTATTTTTTAGTTTTAAAAGGTTTTTTTAGGACTTGAAGTTTATATCGTTAAATTGTTATTCGTGAGAATAATTATATATAAATTATTTTTATTTCTCTGGACCTAAGGCCAAATACTCCGTTGAGTTTCCTTACTTCAACGCACAATGTCTCGATTTAAGAGTGAAAGTGAAGAACGAACCCTCCGTTCTTCTTAGTTATCCACTTCCTAACAGTCACGTCTGCCTATTACGGGAAAAAACGTGAAACTAAAGAAAACCTACCCAATAACCATATTGGAAATTGCTATTATATATATTCGACAATAGATTAATAAACATATATAATTATATCAAACTTTCATTGATAACTCTGAATTTATTATACAGCTATTGCAAGCTAAGTTTACTATTGCATCACTCCACAAACGGTCATAATTCGGTATCCAAAAATGTACAATAAATAAAAGATACCTACCTACTGCAGGCTAGACTCGCAAAAAATATATTCTTTTGAGGGCACGCGCAGTGGCAGCCGGCGTGGCTGTTTTATTGTTTCATTTTTGTACGTAGGAATGAGAACGAATTACTGCTCCACGTTTACGACTTTGATTCCCTTTCGAGGCAACCTTTTGCAAGGGATTTTGTTGTAGTTTTAGTATTACGGTGGAGAGAACATAGTGACACGATTCTCTGTTTGCCACTTTGAATCTTATGTGTATTTATTTGAATATGTTTGCCCCCCTAATATGAATTCGAACTACGTTCTACGTTTAGTAAAGCCATACGTTCTTTTTTATGTCTTTGCAAAAATACGATATATTTAAAGTATGTAAAAGCTACACCCATTTTTTTTTAGCTTCACGCTGTATAGCTGAGAACGGCGCGCCAAACGCTACGGTCCCTGCATACTTCTTTCGCCTCGTAGCTGTACCCATACAATCTATAGATTGTGTTACGATAATAAATAAATATATTATTTACATTAAAAATCATAAATTTACCCTAAATTATACTTTACCGCAAGTTATAAAGAATATTTTCTGCGTTTCTAATATTAAATGTTATTTATTCCTTCATAATACGTTATTAGTTCAATATGTGAGGAATTTGACAGCTTTATAAAGCAGCTGTGAACGTGTTCAATTAACTATTAATACCCCACGTTTGTAGCAAGTTCAAATCCCTGTTCTTATATTGAATTGTATGTCATTTTTGCCCCCAATGGTTTGGAAATGTTGTATGCCAAGGGAGTAGGTTTGATTTCTTGTTGGGGAATGTTATTATGGATTATTTTTTTTTAGATTCACTCTGAACCCGCAGACACGGGTAAGGTAGGTAGAGGGAACCTAGTGTTATGACACTCCGTTCCCCACATTCCGTCGAATTCGGAGGCATTGCGTGTTAAGTGGCGGAACTTAACGCCGGGCTATTGTCAGAATTTATGAATGAATATTTTTGTTTGTTTTTTAATTTGATTTAATTAGCAAAATGACGTTGGGTTATGTCATGTTTACCTTTATTATATGTATCTCTAAAATTACAGAATCCTAAACCTATTAGATATTTTGCATATTTTCTTTTAAGAGAAAACATTTTCTCTGCGAAGCAGGGTGAGCAGATCTAAGTTGTCAGGAAACTCCTTTCTTCACTTTTCACCCATATTTAAGTCATTGTGTATTGGAATTGGTGGTGGTGGAATTCAAGTTCACGCTTTTTCTTACTCGAACCGAATAATACTGTAAACATTTAAACAACTATTGCCTGACATTTGCGGCCTGCTACTTTTTATAAATATACTATGAAAAAAAATCACATTAGCACTCAAAAACTTCAAAATTTTGTATAGACCAGTTTCTATAAAAATTTACTCGTCTTTGGTATATTGCATCAAAGAACATCACTCAAATTTATGAATAATAAAGATAAACACAGAAACACCAAATATTGCTGTACTCAAATTCCGTCCATATTTCCTTCCTACTTCTACCTCTCTAAACAATACACTGCTATAACTTGAACCGCTAGTATTCATGTTAACTACACATGTTCCCCTCGTAAAATAGATTACGCTATTACGGTCTTTTATTACTTAAAGATGCTGCGTTGGCGATGACCGGATTGTTTAATGCGTTTGGTTAGCGTTTACTGCGGTGAGGTTGATTTTGTCCTGTGAATTTTCCTTTATTTGTTTATTTATTCATTTAATTAGTTATTTATTTATTTAAATATTTATTCATTTATTTATTCACGTATTTATTCATTTATTTGACATGCCAAGATTACTGGTAACATTGTGTGTATATAAGTGATGTGTACGAAGTTCCAGTTCCGAAACTCGTACTAATGTAAAAACTTTGTATATGAACGGTAGTTATTCATTTGTGATTTTTGTATCCCACACACAGCAGGGTAGACAGACGAAAACTAGTGTTAAGACACTCCGTTTCCCACTTTCCGCCCAATTCGCAGGCACTGCGTGTTAAGTGGTGGAAATACACGCAGGGCTCTGCCTCGGTACCAGAGCGAAGACAATGGAAATGTCAAATATTTCCACTCCTCGAGTGGGAATCGAACTCACAACCAGTCGTTCTCAGTCACACGTTTGTGCCACTGGGCCACGACTGGCCCCAATATAGCGTATAACTAATTTTGTAATATTTTGTTTCAGGTAAAACGTCATGTTTGTTTACTCTCATCAATTCATAATCAGGTGTAATACTCGTAAAATGTAAGTACTTTTATTCTGTTAAAAAAATCATTTAACTCTCTGCTTTACATTTAAAGCGAAGATATATATTTACTACTTTCTGGTTTAGACCACAGAATAATGTTACTGCCATTATTCGGTGGTATTCAATGTATTAATAAAAAAAAAATGTTTCACGCTTTTTCCCGAATAGCGGGATAGGCAGAGAGAACGTAATGTCAAGAGATTCTGTTCTCCACTTTACCGAATTGAATATATTATATGTTCGTTAATTTGAATTAAATAAATGTTGTGGCCAGTCGTGGTCCAGTGGCACAAGCATGTGACTGTAAACGACTGCTTGTGGGTTCGATTCCCACTCGAGGAGTTGAAATATTTAGTATTTCCATTTTCTTCGCCCTGGTGTCGAGGTAAAGCGCGGCGTTAAGTTCCGCCACTTAACACGCAATGCCTCCGAATTCGGCGGAAAGTGGGGAACGGAGTATCTTAATACTAGGTTCCCTCTGCCTACCCTGCAGTGTGCGGGATACAGCGTGAAGCTAAAAAAAAAAGAAATTTTATATATTTCTTTATTAGGTCACAAACAGTATGTTAACATACTATAAGTACATTAGTCGATCCGTTGACTCGATAAATACGCATTACATTAGCAAGCTTAGCTTAGCGATGCTTAATTTATTAATTAAATGTATTTCTAATTATTAATAATGTGGCCAGTCGTGGCCCAGTGGCACAAGCGTGTGACTGTAAACGACTGGTTGGGGGGGTCGATTCCCATTCGAGGAGTGGAAATTATATTTCCATTTTCTTCGCTCTGGTGTCGAGGTAAAGCGCGGCGTTAAGTTCCGCCACTTAACACACAAGCCTCCGAATTCGGCGGAAAGTGGGGAACGGAACATCTTAATACTAGGTTCCCTCTGCCTACCCTGCTATGTGCGGGATATAGCGTGAAGCAAAAAAAAATGTATTTCTAATGCTTTACTGAAAAAAAACCTTTATAGAATCGTAAACTATGCATTTGTTCTTTAGCAAATTTTTTGTATATGAGCACACAAAGAAACCCTCTTAGTAGGCAAGAATTTCTGAATTAGACGATACGAGACGATATCACAATTTTTTGAAGTGAACAAAATCAATGAGAGATGATTTAAAATGAATTGAATATTTGAGTAATATCAATCAGTCAGTGTCTAATGTCTTTACATAAAATTTTAGTATTTATTTTAGTTTGTAGCGTAAACGTATTTTAAATTTATTTTAAATAAAATTTATTTTAAAATTAAATTTATTTTAGTTGGTAGGGTAAATTTATTTTAAATAAAATTTATTTTACTTGGTATCGTAGCAACGTGCGGAGAGTACAGCTAGTATTTCATAAATAGGAGTCCAATATTTTTCTTCCCATTTATTGTTGTAAATTAAATTAAATTAAATAGCTTCACGCTGTATCCCGCACACAGCAGGGTAGGCAGAGGGAACCTAGTGTTAAGACACTCCGTTCCCCACTTTCCGCCGAATTCGGAGGCTTGCGTGTTAAGTGGCGGAACTTAACGCCGCGCTTTACCTCGACACCAGAGCGAAGAAAATGGAAATATAATTTCCAATCCTCGAGTGGGAATCGAACCCACAACCAGTCGTTTAAAGTCACACTCTTGTGCCACTGGGCACATTATTGTTGTGGTATACACATTAAAGACAAACTTCCTACAAGTGCAAAATTCGACCTCAAGTCTGTTTTCGCAGTGTTTTGATACACTAAGCAATTCAAAATGGGAGCAATGGGAACAATCGACATCAAAGAATAACGTATTAAACAGTTTTCCTTAAGATCAAGCGTATTATTATGGGTTGCTATAAGGAATCCAAGGCCGTCAGTTTGACCGCGTTTGACTATCAACGCGATGGTTGTAGGTTCAATCCGGTTCTGACAAAGGATTACATTATTTTCATATCTACGCCGTGGTACTTAAGACCAGGTGCGGTGTTAAGTTCGCGTATCAACACGTAATATCAAAATTTTGGGCAGAAAATGGAGAACACAGTGTCTTAACACTAGCTTCTCTTTTATATAAAAAAACTAATTTGAATTAATTCTAAATAAGAACTATGGGAAGAATTATCATCAAAAACACCGTATAAACAGTTTTCCTTAAGATCAAGCGTCTTATGGGCTGTACTATTCTGAAAGAAATCTAACGAAGGATAGGAATACATATACACAATTTAAATCCCTTTACGACAACAAAGTAATTCAATAAGAGCGTTGTGTGCCATTAAGCCACTACTGCGGAATTAGGTTAAGTGCAGATTAATGAGCTCTACGATACTGCGAAGAATAGAATAGAGAACGCTTGTTAAGGGTCCAGGTGTGAAATGTCTATATGTCTAATTTCTTTTAGTTTTATGTATGGATCATTGTGAGTGTACGTGGACTGGTTTTCTGATTGCAAGGCAATTGATGAAGACCTTTTTTTTTTTTATTTTCACGCTGTATCCCACACACAGCAGGGTAGGCAGAGGGATCCTAGTGTTAAGACACTCCATTCCCCACTTTCCGCCGAATTCGGAGGCATTGCGTGTTAAGAAGCGGAATTTAACGCCGCGCTTTGTCTCTGATACCAGAGCGAAGGAAATGGAAATATCAAATATTTCCACACCTCGAGTGGTAATCGAACCCACAACCAGTCGTTTACAGTCTCACATTCGTGCCGCTGCGCCACGACTGGCCCCTAAGGCCCTATAGGTGAAGACCTACATGTGAATATTTTTTTAGTTTTTGAATAGCAAGGTAGTAGAAGAGAGTGCAAAGACAATCCGTTCTCTACTTTCCACTTGATATAGAGTCTTTATATGTTGAGGAGTTCTCAAAAAATAATATTGGTGTCTCTTGTATAGCTTGAACGTCATGTGCATAATTTTTAATAAGTGGTCTTCATTAGTTTTTCGTATATAATTCTGACCCTACAGTTACACTTACGACTAGCTGAGTTTCGGTAAATATAATTATTTTTAATATTAAATTATATATAATTATAGCGTTTCAGTTCAGCGCCATGCCAGCATATGTGCTAGCTAGGTTACCTGCTAGTCTGGTTGGTTGATGGGTCTAATGAGTGTGGGTGAGAGTCGTTGGTGGTATATACTTTAAGAAACGTTGAGTGGCTCGACAATCATTCCTTCTGTCTTCAATACAATTAATCACATATACGTTTCCGATGAAACTCGGAAGTGAGAAAATCACAGCCTTTTTAACCCTTTTAGAGAGTTTTTATTTCTTTTAAAACTTAAACCTTACATAGTTTACAACCCAAGAATAATCAAAACAAATCCCAACAGAGAAACGGTGTCAATTCGTTAACGCACTAATATATTTTTTTTTCTTTTCTTTTTTTTTTTTAGTTTCACGCTGTATCCCCACGCTGTATATGCACACAGCAGGCTAGGCAGAGGGAACCTAGTGTTAAGACACTCCGCTCCTCATTTTCCGACGAATTCGGAGGCTTGCGTGTTAAGTGGTGGAACTTAACGCCGTGTTTTACTTCGACACCAGAGCGAAGAAAATGGAAATATAATTTCCACTCCTCGAGTGGGAATCGAATCCACAACCAGTTGTTTAAAGTCGCACGTTTGTGCCACTGGGCCACGACTGGCCCCAATATAAATTTGTTATCCGCAATTGAGGTACGCAGAGCCATGGGAAATTACTAGTACGATAAATATACCTATCCTAGCAATTTTACGCTCCGGGCCCAGCAACCTTGTAGCTGCCATTAAATATTAAACCCATGGCGTGTTTTCCTCATTGAATAGCTTATATCGGAATCACACGAGCACATTCTGCGCGCTTACCCGCCAATATTTATTGATTTATAGCAGCGCTTACAAAACGCCACTTTGTTTATTGCTAGATAAATTTGGATTTTTTTTATGGGAAAATAACATACAGTTTTTCATGAAATATTTGGTGTTGATAGCCGTTTTTGTATTGAATTTTTGATTCTATGTCCGTTATATACTCTGAAACGCTTGGATTGTAATTATTTTAAAATAAAATAGTGACTAGGTATGATTCTTCATGTTGCAGTAAAGGAATTATAATTTTTAATTTCCTATAATATTTAAATGACAATAAATGTGCTTAATTTTATTGAAACGGCACAAAGTCTCTTCACATTATTCTACATTACTGGGTTTGCCTTACCAGTACACAAATATTAAGTATCATAGTTTTCGTCGTTTTTTCAGTTTTTAGCTCTTTTTCACATAGAATGGTAGCCTCTCGTCTTAAAACTTAAGCTTCTCTCTACCTACCATGTGTAGGTAGAAAGATCTTACTCTTCTTTCTTTACTTTCCGCCCTAATTCGAGATCTTACGTGATAAGAGGCGGAACTCAACTCTTTGTCTTGTCTTAAAATATTCTTTATTTTTTTAGCTTCATGCTGTATTTCGCACACCGCACGGTAGACAGAAGCAACCTAGTGTTAACACACTCCGTTCCCCACTTTCCGCCGAATTCTACAGGCATTACGTGTTAAGTGGAGGAACTTAACGTCTCGACCTCAGAACTATGAAAATGGAAATAATAAATATTACCACACTTCAAGTGGAAATCGAACCCACAACCAGTCGCTTTATAGTCACACTTTTGTGCCTCTGCGCCACGACTGACCCCTTGTCTTACTATAATGTATAGTAAACAAAAAAAATTTCAGCAATTTAATAGAAATTTAATAGAAAAAAAGTATTCTATCGAGAAACCAATTACGTCCATACTTCTAATACAAGAAAGGATTAAAATTGCCATGGAAGGAGTCACGTCCCTGACACTTCAGCTATAGATTTTATTCTCGCCAACAAAAGCGGTTGTCGTAAGCGACGTTTGTCCAAGATCCTGCCAAGAACATCTTTTAAATAAGCTTTTCTTATTTTTATAACAATTTGTAATAATATGCTTATGTGTTTTTTTTTGTTTTATTTTTTTGTGCTTTTTTATATATTGTGAGGCCAGTGGCTCAGTGGGATAGATTGACTGTAATTGCGATTGATTGTGGCTTCGATATCTACTCGATGTATGATTATAATTTAATTATTTTCGTGTTTCTGCTTTGGTATACATGACAGAACGCAGCCAGTTTTTTTTCCACATTAAGTAAAAGCACAAGCTTAGTCTCGATTTCGGGAGAAAAATGTAGAAAGTCTAGACACTAGTTTATCTCTGACTATCCTGCTACGTGGAATAAAGGGTGAGGCTGAAGTTGATTTTATATTCTTTCTGAGGAGTCGTCCATTTTACACTTGTCACTTGCACAATTTGAACCTGTATGAATATTCTTATAAAGTAAAGTTTCAAGAGGCGCAGGTTCGAGACCTGCTACGTTCAAATATTTATATATTTTTTGAAAATGTTTTTATGGATGGATCTAAATGTGTGAATAGAACTTTTAAAAATATTGTACGTAATTTTATTTTTTTGTAGATAATCTTGAAATACCGCCAACAAACTTTCGAAGCTTCACTTCCTTCTAACTTAAATTTTACTATAAACACATAGACAAATAAAGGATTAAATATTATAATGGAAAATAGAATCTTAAGCTGACTGTGCTCCAGATACGGCGACTGCGGATTTTACTTTGGCCAACAATAGCGTTTGTCATTGCACGCTTTTGTCCGGTAGGTATCTATGCAGGACGTCTCGCGGTAGCAAAGTTTCGCCCGTTCAGTATAAATTATAAGAAATCTACTACTTTTCTTCTCAAATTTAATTAATCTTTCACTGTAAAGTAGTTTGGAGAGAAATGTTTGGTGGTTGGAATTAATTATTTTGTAATTCTAATTTTATTGTGATTTTTACATTATATTTAAGCAGTACATATTTAAGTATTTGAGTTCTATATAATCTTACCCAGGACCGGGAAGGTGGACGCTCTGTGAGGGAGGCCACGTTTAGCAGTAGACGGCAACATGCTGAAAAAAAAAATCGATGGACGTATCTATGTTGTTACTTTGAAAATATACTGTCAGATATTTATTACAATTTCAAAATGTTACTCACACAATTAGGATATAATTTTTTTTTGAAAAATGTTTAAAAAATTATATGCAGCAGGATTTGAACCCACTTGAGAATGTAAACGGTTTATTAGAGATTTATACACATTTACATACGTATACATACGTTATTTCCAAATGTTTATTCGTTTTCTAACAATGTTTCTTGAACTGCCAGCCTTGTCAACTATAGCTACCGTGTCTTAATAAGAACAACTAATACTTCTACCAATATTATTTATATTTTGGCCCCAAAACATAGATATTGGCAAGAAACATTTAAATTAGGTAATCAAACACAATTAATTAAGTTTCCCCCAATTTCCATATATCATACGGTCTGTTTTTTATTCCAATATACGTCTCAATCGAGGGTGGTATTATGAGTTTGAATTTATGGGAGCAATTCGCGAATTGCACCTGCTACTTGAAGAAGTGATTATACGGAACACTGGGAGATTGTACCAAATCGAATTTTTCCACTTGCGGGGCACAATTAGGTCACACGTTTTGGAATATATTGAAATCTTTATTGGTTTTTATATTAAGTTGGTATTTTAAGTCTGAACTGGGTAAGGAGAACCGAGCAGGTTTGTGTAAATTGGTTGAATTTTTTTATTTTTGTTATAATGGTAAGGTGTGAGGGTAGTTTGTAAAAGCGCATATGTTTTATTTGGAACTGCACATATATCTATATTTGTTTTTTTTTAATTTTGTCAGATAGTTCATGATGCAAAACTCCAAACAAACTTTGGGTAGCTGTTTTTTCAAAAACCAACCCTTAAGAGGCTGAAATAGGGAATTAATTTTTTTATTAGCTGTATTAATAACGCGGACGTCGAAATTAAAAAATAACTATAGCTGTAGCGTGAAAAAGTTTCACACTTTTGCCCGCATAGCAGGATAGTTAGGCAGAACCTAGTGTCAAGACACTCCATTCTCCTCTTTTTGCTCTAATCGACACGTTAATTGCTAAGTGGTGGGATTAACGTAGCAGAGCGGTCAGATGAACCTGTGACGTCTCACGAGGGTGGAGAGGGTTTCCGCTGGGTTTTAGTGGGTAGTATCGAACTCACCGGTGAGTCCCACAGTACCATTCGTACGCAGAGCAGTTCTGTCTGCGTTACGTACGGATAGTCTGCGTAAACTGCATTTCCCAGCGACAAAAAAAAAGAAAAAAAAAGCGGAGCAGTCAGTCAGTCAGACGCTTTGCAACTGCGCTACTATGGTCTCAATGGACACTAGTGAATTTATAGTTTATCTCTTAACCGTTAACAAACATTCACAAACATTAAACAAATCTAATTTACGACGATGCACTAATATAGTAGAAAGGTTTATTCCTTGGAAACCACAGCACTAAGTTATAGACCAGCAACGATTTGTCTTGTAAATGCAAACCGAGACCTCGTCTAATTGGGTTATTAAACAGACGTCTATTGACTTGCCTGATGTGAGTATTGTAATTTTAGAAGTATATGATATACATAAAAATTAATAAATTAATAAAAGTGTCCGTTTGTCATATAAAAGTAGTAGGGTTTTACTATTTATATATTTCTATGTATATATTTCTATTTCTTTATTTTTTGTCTTTATATCTGTTTGTTTATTCCGGCTTGTCTCTGGAACGCCTGGACCGATTTCGACGGAACCTTTCCTGGCAGGTAGTCGAAGTAATCGAGTTACTAAGGCTACCTTAAATTTCGCATGGGCAAATTCGCCAATTCATAAATCTCTGTAAATGCTGATGTCATGTAAAGTAAAGTCGTCGCTTCACTACTATATAATATGCTTTCCTTCTTTAGGCTCAAAAAAGCAAAATGATTTAAATATATCTATTTCATCGGGTGGCAAATGGTAACAACCAACCGCGATAACAATCAAAACCGCGCCACTACGCCAAAAGAGATCATGTTAATATACTCGTAAGTAATGAAACAAGAAGAAAGAAAACCATTTAACTTTTTGAATTTTTATAAATTCTAATTAAGTGTTTAAGTGTTTAAACTTTTCATAAATGAGATATATGATTAATCAAGAATTAAATTAATTTGAAGTAGAAATGATTATCTTTTGATGAACGTTCGCTCAAGATTCATTGCTTGGCAAAAGTAAATATTAGAAGAGCTTTAACGAAATTAGCATTTAAAAATTCAAATAATACATATAGTGTATTCTCGAAAGAAGAATTTCTTTATTTTACATCATTATTTAGTGATTTTTATGAAGCTGACTGTTATCGCAATTGCTTGTGGATTCGATTCTTGGGGGAAATATAGTAAATATTTGATACTTTTAACATTTTTAAAGTGTTATTCCACACTTAGGAAAATTGAAAAAGACATTTAGAAAACGTAAATAAATTTTGAACGCAGCGGGATTCGAACCCGCGCCTTTTTTACTATATTTGATGCTTTATATTTAACCTGCTCTAGACAAAGCGTGACGTTGGCTTCTGTCCTGCTATGTGGTTAAAAACATTGAATTTCACGAATGAGAACATTTCTGTTTAAGATATGTGTTAACATTTCTTGTTCAGAATATTTAAAATGCATTTTCGTATTCCGGCATTCAACATTCAATGTTTCAAAATGGCAAAAATGGTAACGCTGCAGGGATTCCACAGAACGTCAAGTTGCCTATTTCAAAATATATAGAACATGTATATTTACGTATTTTTACACCTATTGCTAGTAGGTTAAGAGAGCTTAGTGTCAGGACACTCCGTTCTTTCGTTCGTTTCTTATAAGTTCGAAGCATAGCGTGTTAATCGAATCTCAACGCCACATTTAGTCTTGACGCCAGAGCGTAGAAATGAAGTTATAATATCCTTCTTCAAGCGGAAATCGAACCCACAACTATCACGTATATATTGAAACGTTGTCGCATTGCTCTACGATGATGTCAGATAAATATATTTTTTTTAGCTTCACGCTGTATCCCGCACACAGCAGGGTAGGCAACCTAGCGTTAAGACACCCCGTTTCCCACTTTCCGCTGAATTTTGGAGGCATTGCGTTTAATTGGCGGAACCAGAGCTTTTACCTCGACACCAGAGCGAAGAAAATGGAAATATTAAATATTTCCACTCCTTGAGTGGGAATCGAACCCACAACTAGCCGTTCACAGTCACACGTTTGTGCCACTGCGCCACGACTGGCCCCTAAATAAACAATTATTACATATAAAAATGACACTATGTGATTTTTACCTAAGTTTTTCCTTATCTATAAGAATTTTCAATATTCTTAAACACAAGATTACCTAACCTTACCTAACCGAGTAAAAAGACAATATTGTAACTTATAAAAAATAGCAATACGTAGGATAAGAAAATGTAATGCAAATTGGATACTCGATTTCCGTAGTAGATACTCGTACGTGCAAAATGGCACTGAATATCCCTTTGCACGTGCAGTTTGCATAATTGAGTCTTAAAAATAAGTAGTCGAAGTCACCCGGACCTGGGATTTAATATTTTTAAGTTCTTTTTTATATTTAATTAGTCTTTTGAATAGTCATTTTGGGGCCAGTCGTCGCGCAGTGGCACAAAGTGTGACTGTAAAGCGATTTGTTGGGGGTTCGATTCCCACTCGAGGAGTGGAAATATTTAGTATTTCCATTTTTTTCGCTCCGGTGTAGAGGCAAAGCGCGGCGATAAGTTCCGCCACTTTACACGCAGTGCCTCCGAATTCGGGAACGGAGTTTCCCTCAGTGTTCCATCTGCCTACCTTGCTGGGTGCGGGGATACAGCGTGAAGCTATAAAAAAAAAAAATGTATTTTTTTGTATATTATCGGGTGGACAATAGAGAGCGGATTGTTTTGACACTGGGTTCTCTCTGCCTACTAGGTTCTCTCTGCCTAAATAATATTCACTTCTTAACGCTGATGGAGCGTGAGAAACAGAAGAAGTTAATATTATTTTGAAGCTTTAGTAGCTAGCTTAATCTTTCTTGGCTTTTAAAAAAATTTCATAAGGATCCGTTTATTAGTTTATGTTTAGAGCCTAACAAACAAATAAACTTTATACATTTTTATTTACCGACTGTAGTAGTCGACTGACTTTTTACTATTATATTCAGTATGCATATATTTGACTAAATATATTTATATAAACATAAATAAAATATATTTTTTTCTTTTAATATCTTAATTTTGCCGAATTTGGATACATTGCATGTAAAGTGGCGGAACTTAACGCCGCGCACATAAATATATTTATTTGTTTTGTTATTCCAAATTATTTTATAAATATCGTTAAATTTAAAACATGTCTATTCTACATGAATAAAACAAAAATACTTCTATACAACGTATTTCTATACCATTCATCATGACGTCCAATAAAAGTGAGCTAAGTGAGATTACCGATCACATTAGGGGAGGCTTTGATAGCAATCGTGGCTCGAACAATTAATCACGGGGTACCTTCCAATGATTAATTACGTAACTGATCCTTCAGGTGTGAAGTAGTCAAACAGAAAGTAAAACAGCCTGGTAGAGATAGCGAGGTATGTGTTGGTAATTTTGTATTAATGTTATAATTTTAGACTTTTTATTTAAGTTTGTTTAAGGTTTTTGTGGGGAGATTAAATTATTTTTGCATCTTTTCACAAGTTTTTGTTTTAACTGGAATGCTACAATAACAATAAAAATAAAATAATATGATTATTCTCCCGAGTGGTAACTGAACGCATTACATGTATTAAACTATAACATATAAAATCAGATGTTAAATTACGATGTTATATCGATCATGATTATTATTTGTACTTGTATTACTGTATGTCAAATACAGCATTATTACAGACTTTGGTTTATTACGTGTATTAATTACATAATTTCACTGCTATTTCCACTTTCCACTCAATTTCGAAACATTGCATCTTGAGTTACGGAACTTAACGTAGTACTTTGATTTTTTAGACCGAATAATCGCGCGCGCAGCATTTAGCGTTTTTTTTAATAACTATTGTCTCGATTTAGGGCGGATAGCGGACAATAGAGTCTACTTAAAACAATAGTATAATTATACCTTCCCTAGAGTCGGACTCGAACCCAAAATCATCCCGTTTCGTAATGACGGGTGCAATTTTACGAAGAGATGTATGAAAACTGCCCGTAATGCGTGTTTAAAATGTTTGACGGCAGTGCCAGAAGTGCCAGCCTGTAGGGGCCGTAGCGACATTCGCTCCGTCCTCTCTGACTAACCCGCTAGGGATAAAACGAAAAAAAAATAGCTCTAGGCTTTCCCGCATAGTGGGGTAGTAGATAGGACCTAGTGTTAAGACATTGCGTGTTGAATGGCGAAAGTCAAAACCCCGTTCTCTCTCTGATACTAGAGTGGAGAAATAAAAATTTAAATATAATCATACATTCCCCCTGAATGGGAATTCAACCGACAACCATCGCCTTACTGTTAGACGCTATCACACTGAACCACGATGGATATAACGGGATAAAGCGTGATAGTAAAAAAGAAGAAAAAATTAAAACCATCACATTAAGTAATAATTGAAACATTGGACAATATTTTGAAATGAATCTATTTTTAACCGGATTCGAAAATATATTTTAGAAAACCCGACGTTTCGAATACTTTACAGTAGTCCGTGGTCAGGTAGACTACTACGGGCGGCCTTCAAAATGTATAATGATCGCGCATACAAAAGATCTTATTTGACAATATTGCTGCGAAGTCGTCTCAACTCTCACCTACTTTACTAACACCAACGCATTCATCTATTTTTATCGTACTAAATATTCAAGGGCTCTACATACCTGACACAGACGAAATACTTCGATTTGTCTTAAGACGCACGATTTTTCACTAAATAGGTCGCGAAAAAGCGAATGAGATGTCCCAGACCTTTATCCTTGCCGGATATAGCCTGATTTTTATTAATGGTGATTTTTTTTTCTTGTAAGCCTTGTTGAATTGTAAGGTTTTGTCAGATATATGGGTATTCAGTGGACGTATTTTTGGTACAAAAATTTCTTTTTTTTTTCAATTTTGTTTATGTTTGGTCCACAGAACAAATTGCAATCAAAATACGTTTGTTTTTTATAGCTTCACACTGTATCCCAAACAGCAGGGTAGGCAGAGGGAACCTAGTGTTAAGACACTTTCCGCCGAATTTCGAAACCATTACGTGTTAAGTGGCGGAATTTAACTCCGCGCTTTGCTCGATACTAGAGCGAAGGAAATGAAAATAATAAATATTTCCATTCCTCGAGTCGGAATCGAACCCATAATCAGACGTTTACAATCACACATTTGTGCCACTGCGCCACGACTGCCCCCAAAATACTGTTTACGATTTTTTTAGATACAAACACATAAAATATAATTAGCTTTTATTAACTAAATTAGAAAATTGCAGTATTTTATATACAGATATTGTAAAGAAAGTGTTATGAATCCATTCCCACGCAACACTTAGTGCTTTTACATCAATTTATCTGCCAGCCCATCTATCACGCGGCGGCGTACGATACTATATGAAATGATCCATCAACAATTCATATAAGTAATATTTTAATATTCTTTTCATATCCAACGTGAGATCAATTTTACTAATGAAGTAGCCATTTTATTGCGAAACCTTAGTGGTTTATTTTGTATTTGTTTGACTGAATGCAGTGGTTGCGTATTCAAATTTGCTAGGGTTATTTTTTATATTTATTCTATAGATATTTCCTACATATATAATTGGATAAACTATTTAAAGTTTATTGCATTTCACTGGTCAGAAGTGTGTTTCGTTGTGGTTCAACTCTTCCTGGGCTATTTGTAGTAGACCTCTGAAATACGGCAGGGATATTGAGCACAGTGTCTTGTGTGCTGTGAAGTTTTTTGGTGACAATTGTAATTGTAGTTTTTGAATATATAGTAATTAAATGGTTAAAAATTGCCCATAGACTTAGGCTGTGGAATGTTAAGTGTTATGTTAGTGTTTTTGGCGCAGTGGGGCAGTCTGCATGTAAATGCGATTGGCTGTAGGTTCGTTCCCATATTAAGAACAGCGTTAGTTGTATGCGAATTGTACTAAAAAAATTTCTACTTCACCAAAATTGATATTAATTTTTTCTCTTTTCGTACCGCACTTTAATTAGTCTTTCTTCTTTGTAGTATCTTTATACTCATCGTCACTCGTCATGTAAAATTTTTGATAAGGCACACTTTTGTTCTTACATCTCACAGAACACTCGAGTAAAATTATTCACGTAGGTATAGTCCGTGCATTTTATCTTGAACAGTCATATCTATGCTTTCCGAAATTTCGCGCAGGTACAGTCAAACAGTTAAGGAGAGTTGACGAGTGACTGAGGCACAACACACTAAAAAACACTATTATTCAAATTCTAATTCAAAATATCTTTATTGAAATAGATTTTTTTCGCACTTTTTAATCATCGAATGAACATAAAGCTATTACTTGTTGGGATATGTCTCTATTCCGTCTCATTTACAACCTCTTGCCACCATTCACTCTTTAAAAGTCAATTTTGCGACACCTATTGTAGCTACGTTCCGACATTTCAAGTTAAAATGCGAGTATTTTAAAATGATTCACGTAGGTATTTCATATTCATGCGGTGATCTACAAAGGATTGTCAATGGGCCGCTTCCTGCGCGGTCATCGTGATACAATAGAGTTTCGAAACGCATTTTACGTTACCTTTTAGTTACATATTTCTGCATATTTTAAATAATAGCAGATGGTTTGTGGTTTTGTTTTTTTTTTCATTTTTTGCTTCATGCTTTTTTTTGTTTTCATGGTTTTTAAATAATAGTAGTGTTAAGAATACTCTATTTTTTTTATTACGGCTAATGTCGGGACGTTACGTGTTAAGTAGCGTAACTTAACGCCGCGGTTCAACTCACCAGAGCGTGGAAATGAAACTAAATTCGAGGTATTACGTATCGAGTAGCGGAACTTAACGCCATGCTTTGATTTACCACAGCGAGGAAATAAAAATAATTTACTTAAATATAATCATTCCTCGACTTGGTGATCAAACCCAATACTTAATCTCACTTTACCAATGAGCTATGGTAGTCTCATTTATGTTTCTGAAAAGTATTTCCACTAAACAATCGATATTTCAGCATAATATGTTTTTGTTGTATCTATTTATCTTTCATTAGTCACCACGTGTATATTTTTACTATTTTTTTGTCCTCATGCTACTTCCTTTTCGATTCATAAGGGAAGAATTAAATTTTTTTTTTACAATTTCACGCTTATTTTCCGTATAGCAGTAGTAGTCAGTAAGAACCTAGTCTTATTTCAATCAGCCTCCACTTTTCATTGAAATCTAGTCTAGTAGTGAAATGTAATAGCGGAACTTAACGCCGCGCTTTGACTTACAATGCGGGTAAATTAAAATAATTTTAACATAATCATTTCCCCGAGTGAGATTCGTATCCTCAACCAGTCAGACGCTATTCTACTGCGCCACTATGGTCACTAAACGCCTGGACTTATTATAAATTTAAAAGTTAACTGCACATGTAACATTATCTTTCCGGTTCATTTGTGAAGGAATTTTATCTAGCTTCAACTTATCCGATTGAACTGTTTCGCATTCTTATAATGTTTTATTACGGTTATTTATTACTTACTTATATTAATGAAGACGATAGTGGAACAGCGTCTGATTGTTACGTGATGGGTGAGGGTTCGATTACCCCTTTTTTTAGCTTCACGCTTTATCCCGCGAACAACAGGGTAGGCAGAGACACTCCGTTAAGACACTCCGTTTTCCGCCGAATTCAGTAGGCATTGCGTGTTAATTGGCGGAACTTAACGCCTCGCTTTGCCTCGACACCAGAGGGAAGAAAATAGAAATGTTTAATAACTCCACTTCTCGAGTGGGAACCGAACCCATAACCAATCGCATTTACAGTCACACTTCGTGCCCCTGCACCTAGACTGGCCTCAATCTATCAATTCTCAATTTATTTATTACTCAAGAAAATTTAAAAAACCCAAGCAATCAAAGTCACATCCAGAGGCTTATACTAGCAATTCAATCTCCACACGAGACGGGGTCTATTGAATATTTTATCAGTAGAGTTCATTCTCTCCAATGTTATTGTTATTTAAAACAAAACAATTCGCTATGGAAATTAAATATTGAGCTCTGTTTTTACACGCACGCCGAATTTACACGAATAATGGTTAACAGATGAGGTCCTTGTTGTTTTCAAATATTATCATTTGCAATATATGTATTTGTATAAGTAAATAAAGTTGGTATGTTTGTTTGTAATATAAAAATAACTGTTTTCTATATGTAAACATGGTACATATACCAAAATGATATGTTTTACAATTTTTATCGGTCTGTCTGTTTGTTTGTTTGTTTCACCTAATCACTGAAACGGCTGGACTAATTTTCATACAACGTTTTTTTTTAACTTCACGCTGTATCCCGCGCACAGCAGGGTAGGCAGAGGGAACGTAGTGTTAATACACTCCCTTCCCTACTTTCCGCCGAATTCGGAGGCATTGCGTGTTAAGTAGCGGAACTTAAGGCCGCGCTTTACCTCGGCACCAGTCAGCTTTACCGTTTCTCGAGTGGGAATCGAACCCACAACCAGTCGTTTACAGTCACTCGCTTGTGCCACTGGGCCACGACTGGCCACGTGGCACAAGCGTGTGACTTTGTGATAGATACAACGTTCACTGGTTAATAGCTGATGAATTGAGTAATAGTCTTTCCTGTAAGTTGAGAGTAATCGAACCTACAATCACCGCGCTTATACGTCAATCTGATTGACTGTCCTCGACTCAATTGTGTAGATAAAGTTTATATATTTTGAAAAAAATATATTATTTTGAGTTATATTATTACATTATATATAAATATTTGGATATAAAGAATTTATATTCTGTATTTGTTCATTCTGCTGTACTTGCGGCAAACTACATACATATATACTTGCCCGAAGGAAACAAACGGATAACTCGGATGTTATTATAAACTCATATTATTCTATAGTTTTGTTGTGCTGGTGTTAGTTTTGAACTAAGTCGCTCTTGCTATTTTCAACGGATAGATAGTTTATATATAGAAATGTAGGTGAAATATAGTTTTTAAGTACCAAAATATATTTATGATTTATCCATTCGATTATTCCATTCGGCGGAAAGTGGGGAACGGAGTGTCTTAACACTAGGTTCCCTCTGCCTACCCTGCTGTGTGCGGGATATAGCGTGAAGCTATTTTTATATATTTATGATTTATCCATTTGCAGCATCGATGGTGAAAGCAAATCTACTGTCAATACACTCTGTTCCAGCATTATTTAAGAATATTTTTACATTATTCTGGTTTTCCTGGTACGATATATACTAATAAGGTTCACGCTATCAATATAGTATTCTAAACGTTCAATTACAAGAAGTAAGTCAAAATAACTTGATTTGATTCGTAAGAGACAGGTAAAGATAAAGAGCATGTGTGTGTAAATTATTTAAATATTAAAAAAAACCGATGCAAAACTTATTATAAACTACATATGAATTAAAACGATTTTTAAAACCTCAATTTTATCCCTACGATGCCTTACCTAATTTTAGAAAAGAGTTCATACTATTTAAACTGCTAGACCGATATTTACTAAATAAAGTTTCGAATTAAAAAAAACCTGCATTCAAATCGGTTCATCTGTTTCAGAGATAGGATGCGACTGACAAACAGATGCACAGTGCTTGAATGTGTTTTTGCGTCGGAGGTTTCAAATATAATAAGAAAACCTCCATATTATAAATATTACTTTATACATTTTATATCGTACGTATAACTACTTAATTAAAGTAAAATCTCATATCGCTCTTGCGTAAAGTAATAAAACTTGTATGCAGACGCTATGCTTATTAGTTGCAAGTTGCAACACGCAATATATACGCGGGAACTTTACTCAAAGAGGAACCATAACATCCCACAGTCTGACTGTAGGTATTATAAGTTTGTAAATAAATAGCTTATCTGATAGTATATTAGTGGTATATTCTAAAGGCATATTATATTTTAGAGGTTACTCATAACCTCTAAAATATAATTATAATTATATTAAGTAATAGTATTTTTTTTTAATATAATTTGTTTGGTTATTATATTGTGGGAAATCGTCTGTAAATTCGATGGTTGTAGGTTCGATTCCCACTTAGAGGAATGATTGAATTTGAATTATATTCATGTAAGTGGAGACAAAGCGAAGTCTTGCGTTCAGATGTTAACCGGAGAACGAAGTGTCTTCACTGTAGGTTCTCTGTGTGCCCTGCTATGCGGGACGCATCATGAAGCTGAAACAATATTAACGATTTTTTTTAAAATCTTAAAGTATTATTCGCACACTTAGGAAATTGAGATAGATTATCTATAGAGATCCAGAGGCTCGAATCTCTACAGATATGTGCTAACAACAAAAATAAATTGCAATAAAAAGCGTATATCAGCGTAGCCGGTAGTAAAACACAAGGCTTCAAGGTCAGAGGATTTGGTTTCCAAGAGGCGCGGGTTCAAATCCCGCTGCATTCGATTTTTTATACGTTTATTAAAAATGACATTTTCAATTATTAATGAGAATTTAGAAAAGAAAGTATTTTCACAATAAAAAGAAAAAAGACGCAAAGGTAGACCGTGGTTTAAACTTTTAGCCAAAGAGAACAAAGGTACCAAATTACAAATTCTCTATACATTGCAGCCAAGAATATGAAATAAAGCCTTAGACTTGACATTGCACTAACAGTTACTATAAAATTCTGGTGAAATATTAAAATACTTAACTGAACGTTAAACGAAGCTCAAAGTGAAATTTTAAGCAAGTTAGTTAACGCTAGGTAGCAGAAAGCTTAAGAATATTTTAATAAATTAAATCGAGTATCTTCATATAACGCGTTGGAGCTTCTAACAAAGCATCGCTTAGTAAATAGCTTAAAGATTACATTGTTCCCTTCAAATGCAAATTGCAAAGTATTAGAGACGAGTATGAGAAGGATCGTTAATGAAATCTCGACGTTTAGTAGACACTAAGTGTAGTTAGTTTAAGAATGCTGTATTTGTCTGTCGGTTTTCTTTTATAGGTATGTATTTTTGTTTCTTTTTTTTTTTTTTTTTTTTTTTTTAGCGTCACGCTGTATCCCGCACACAGCAGGGTAGGCAGAGGGAACCTAGTATTAAGATACTCCATTCCCCACTTTCCGCCGAATTCGGTGGCATTGCATGTTAAGTGGCGGAACTTAACGCCGCGCTTTACCTCGACACCAGAGCGAAGAAAATTTAAATATTTCCACTCCTCGAGTGGGAATCGAACCCACAACCAGTCGTTTACAGTCACACGCTTGTGCCACTGCGCCACGACTGGCCACAACTGTTTATGTATATTTTAATATTAATCACGTTTTTATTGATTCTTACGTAAATATAATATAAACTCCAGAAATCTTTTTTTGACTATAAAAAGGAAATTGACATAGTTATTACTTGTAAAGGTTTTAAAATTTAATTAAAATTTTAACTTGCTTTTTATACCGAGCTGTGTCACGCTAACTATTCCGAGATTAAAATTTTATTACTATAGTGTAATATTTATTAATATTTATGTTTTACGATGCCTTATAACGACTAATTTGGTTATTTTATATTTTTTTTGAAGGACGACTTCTTTGAGTTATTGTGATTTGAAACTTAATGCCAATACAATAGTCATTTCGGTTTTTTTACACATTTTTTTTTAGCTTCACTCTATATCTCGCAAATAGGGTAAGTATAGGGAACATAGTCTTTAGACACTCTAATCTTCGTTTTTCGCCGAATTTTGGAAGTATTGCTTGTTAAGCGGCGTAACCTAACGCCGCGCTTTGCCTCCACATCAGAGCAATGAAAATGAAACATTAAATATTTCATTTCCTCGAGTGTGAATCGTCCCACAACCAGTCGCTTTACAGTCACACTTTGTGTTCAATTTTCTTTTTTTGTCTCTTGGCTCCAATGTTTTTCCCGTATTGCAGGGTAGGTAGAGAGAACCTACTGTCAAGACACTCCATTCTCCACTTTCCGGCCGAAATCGAGACATTGCACGTTGAATAGCGAAACAGAACGCCGCTATTCCCAAGAGACAAAAAATTAAAAAAATATCCCTTGTTACTCTTTTTTAGCGTCACACTGTATTCCGCACACAGCAGGTTAGGCAGAGGGAACCTAGTGTTAAGACACTCCGTTCTCCACTTTTCGCTAAATTCGGAGACATTGCGTGTTAAGTGGCGGAACTTAACGCCGCGCTTTGCCTCGACGCCAGAGCGAAGAAAATGGAAATATTAAATTAAATATTTCCAGTGTGTTATTTTGTTATAAGAATAAATAGTATTAATTATGCTATTTAATTATCCTAAAATTGTAATTGTATTTGAGTATTGTTATCATTTCATTTTAATATTCTTAGTTCAAAAGAATATGAACGTAAATATTTAATGAATATTCTTTGAAAATTATTATAAGGTAATGTTAGAATTTTCTTAATTACTTTTTTTTATCCTCGGACTTAAAAAATATTTTTTCTTTTGCGTTGTAGGTTCGATTACTACTTATAATAGGAATCATTATATTTATTTATATTATTTTTTTCATTTCGCCACTTGGGACCTAAGACAAAGCGCTGCGTTAAATACCGCCATTCAATAGAAAATGTCTCATAAGTAAATAATAGAATTATTCTTTTTTTAAATCTTCACGTTGTATCCCGCACACAGCAGGGTAGGCAGAGGGAACCTAGTGTTAAGACACACTGTTCCCCACTTTTCGCAGAATTCGGAGGCATTACGTGTTAAGTGGCGGAACTTAACGCCTCGCTCTGCCTCGACATCAGAGCGAAGAAAATGGAAATTGCAAATATTTCCACTCCTCGAATGGGAATCGAACCCACAACCAGTCGGTTTACAGGCAACTGGCCCCGCTTGCATAATAGAAAATATAATAGACATAAAGGTGGGTTAAGATACAAATCGAACATAGTAATGTTACATTTGCGTTTAATTTGCAAATAATAAATTGCAAAAAAATCTGTTTTTATAAAAATTTCAGAATTTTCCATAATGCAAAAACAAAAATATTTTGTTTTCAAGTGACTTGGCCTAATTGTACTATAATCTTTTTTACTAATATAATACTAATTTCTAAGTACCTACTAAACCTGCGAGCTTAAGTTTTACGTTATCGCTGTATGGAGACGCACAGTTGCCTCAGTGGGCGGGTTAATGTTGTGTAACTATGTAATTAATGTGTAAACGATATGTTAGAAAGGCCTACTTCAAGTCTTTTAGGCACTGCTAAATTTATTTCTAGCCTAAGGTAATGTTTGTTAGGCAATAATTATATTCAAATTATAATATAGGACTGGAGTTTATCGTGGCGCAGTGGGACAGTGTCGGACTGTTAACGCGATTGCTTGTGGATTCGATTCCCATTAAGGGAATGATTAAATTTAAATTATTTTCATTTTTCGCTCTGATACTTAAGTCAAAGGAAGTAGATCGCTTAATCGTGTTATGTCGCGTTGAGTTCCGACACTCAGCACGCAATGCTTCGATTTGAGATGGAAAGTGGAGAACGGAGTGTCTCAACACAATGTCCTCTCTGACTATTCAGCTATGTAGAAACGTGAACCTGATTGAACCGAAGGAGTGTGGACATATAAAACCTATTGCATTCGTAATATTAATACGAAATTTATACGGGCCAGTCGTGGCCCAGTGGCACAAGCGTGTGACTGTAAACGACTGGTGGGTTCGATTCCCACTCGAGGAGTGGAAATATTTAATATTCCCATTTTCTTCCCTCTGGTACCGAGGCAAAGCGCGACGTTAAGTTCCGCCACTTAACACACAATACCTCCGAGTTCGGCGGAAAGTGGGGAACGGAGTGTCTTAACACTAGGTTCCCTCTGCCTACCCTGCTGTGTGCGGGATACAGCGTGAAGCTAATACGAAATTTATACGTTTGTAATTCCGAACGTGTCAACAACGCTTTAAAACTTGTAAAAGTTCAAAGCTCCAATGCCATACTTCATATTTTTGGTTTCCACAAAATAAACAATCGAAAGAGTTAAAGTTAACCGGCTACCGGCGAGTGAGAGCTAACGTCCGCTACGAAACTTTTTGATTGCAACTTTTCTCCAACGGTATGTTTTTCTGTTAAATGCATGAAATTGGTTTTTTAATATCTTTACTTACAGAGGAAAAGTCTCAGGAACTTGAATTTAATATACCGGTCTTGGTAGCTTTTGTTTATTTAATTTATTCTTGAAACTCATTATGGGATGAAGCAAAGTGTTGTTTTGCGTTTGGAAGTATTCATTTAGTGCAAAGTGCGGCTGTGGAGATTATCAGCTACCGTTTGATCGCATTTAGGTTGAAATATGAAGTTATTTTTTCTTAAGCTCTCATATCTGCCAGTTATTGAAGGTTAAGCTGAGAATACTGAGTTTTAAGACACTATTAGGCACATTTTTCCCAATTTCAATACATTAAAATTGTAGCATGTTGAAGAATCTTGGAAATGTAAATATAATGTGTTTTACAGCTTTACTGTTTTTCTTACATAGGAGTATAGTGCCAAAACACTCCGTTTACTTTCACCTCGGAATCGAGACATTGTGAGATTAGTTATTATGATTAGGTACGTACATTTAGGTGATTTAAACTAATTTGAATAATCCTTATATTATAATTTACTTAAAATAATTGCATAACCAAGATTGCCTAAGGCTAGAATAAATTTAGCAAAACATAAAATTCTAGAAGTAGGCCTTTCTAACATTCATAACATATAGTTATAGGGGCCAGTCAGGGCGCAGAGGCACTAAGTGTGGAATTATTTAATATATAAATGGGTGGTTGTGTGACTGGTTGTGGGTTCGATTCCCATTCTAGGAGTGAAAAATATTTAATATTTCCATTTTCTTCGCTCTGGTGTCGAGGCAAAGCACGGAGTTAAGTTCCACCACTTAACACACGCTATGCCTTTAAAATTTGGCGAAAAGTGGAGAACGGTTTGTCTTAACACTACATTCCCTCTGCCTGCTGTGTGCGGGATACACGCTTCACGCTGGTGAAGCTATAAAAAATAAACTCCTCTTGGCTTATAATTTATAATCTACGGCGTAGTACCAACTAAACATTTCAATTTCTCTAACTATATTTAAACATAAAACTAGCTATTTAAGCAAAGTAGCAGCCCTTTTCGCTTTGGCTTAATGTAATTAAGATATTCACTGAGTCGTCTTCTAGAATATTAATAAATAGAAATGTATATCTTGACTTTCGTAATTTTTAAAACTAATATATTATGGATAATTGATATTAATATTTAGCAGATTTGAAGCGTTAGTTAATAAAAACAGTCAGTCATGTCAGTACTGTCAGTCCTACCGGAAGTTACCAATGTCTCGAAAGACGTTTCTGATGAGAAGAGACAATGAGTAATTCAACATTTACTCTTTTCAATTATTATAGTTATAATTGTGGTTTTACTCGTTGGGTCTTTATATTAATAAAGGTGGGTTATAGAGTTGAAACGGTTGTAAAATTCCGTGAATATATAATATACATGTTCTTTTTATTTCTTACGCTTCTATTAATTTATTTTTTGGGTAGACGAGAAATAGGAATGTTGAGGTACTCCCTTCTACATTGTACGCCTATTTGAAAGATATAATCAAAATACTTTACTTTCTAAAAAAAAAAATTTTAACTCCTTTTCAAAAAAAATAAGCAGACAAGCATATTTAAAGTTTATATGTTAAAGAAATTTATCAAATTAATAAAAAAAATTAAACATAAGTGGCACATATCATTTATTTGACATTCACTTTTGTATACAGTATCAAACACGGCCAAGCCCAGACAAAGTTTACGCAGGTTGCCTTAGCAACGCGTATTTTACGCTTTAACGCTTCCAAAATAGACATAAGTAAATATATCAGCTTGCCAGTTCTTTCGGAAATAGAAGGACCAATAATATAATGAGATCTTTTGTTTTCATGATTTTTTTTTTATTTATATTATATCAAACTACCACCGATTTCTTAGTTGTCTATTGTAATGTTACTTGTAAAGTAAGCTGGCTGTGTCATATCCTGTTGTGTAGTGGGTTTGAGACTTCAAAGATTTTAAAATTGGGTCCCAGGTGATAGAAAGTTTCTAACTTTCCTTCTATATACAATGTATTCTTTTATTTCTCTTCTCTCTCCCTATTCCCACCATCCCCATCCTTCTTCTCTCCTTTCGCCCTTCCATCTTAAAGTTGGCAACGCATCCACAACTTTGCTAATGCTGTGGATGTCCATGGGCGCAGGTACTACTTACCATCTGGTGGTCCTTTTGCTCGTTTGCCTTCCTTTCATCAATAAAAAAAAAATCAACGCACACAGCGGGGTTAAGTTGAACCTATTGTTAAGACACTCTGTTCCTCATTTTTCGCTGAATTTTGGAGGCATTGCGTGGGGGAACTCATCTCCGCGCTTTGCCTCGACACCTGAGTGGAACAAATGAAATATTAAATCTTCCTATTCTTCGAGTGGGAATCAAATCCACAACCAGTCGTGTTTACAGTGACACTTTGCGTCACTGCGCCACAACTGGCCTCAACCATCTTCTCTATTGAAATGATTGTGTTTTTGTATTTCAATAGCCAATTCCAATTCAATTCTTTTAATGGATTGATCCTTATAGTCTTCTAAACAACACGAACAAATAGTCCGAACGAAAACAATTAAAACTTCACAACGGTTAGATCAGTATTTATCTTGTGTTATTCAAGTTTTACGAGTTGCTTCGCTCTTTTCTTAACATTTACTTTAAGCTGTTTGACTTTTGATAGCTTAAATAGATTAAATGTGCATTTTATGACGTTGTAAAGTGAGCTAGTAAAAAATAAATCTTTTTTCTTATTATTGTCTTTTTTTTGTGGTAGAAATAAGTTAATTTTGGTTATGTTGTAGGTACATCATGGGTGTCCGGTCGATTTTCAGTGGTGATTTTTTTATTTGTAAAATAGATATTAACTAACATACTTATATTAGTTTGACTGTTGTGGCCAGTCGTGGCCCAGTGGCACAAGCGTGTGACTGTAAAACGACTGGTTTTGGGTTCGATTCCCACTCGAGGAGTGGAAATTATATTTCCATTTTCTTCGCTCTGGTGTCGAGGTAAAGCGCGGCGTTAAGTTCCGCCACTTAACACGCAAGCCTCCGAATTCGGCGGAAAGTGGGGAACGGAGTGTCTTAACACTAGGTTCCCTCTGCCTACCCTGCTGTGTGCGGGATACAGCGTGAAGCTAAAAAAAAAACAGACTGTTGTGTATTATAACCATTTGTGTTGTAATACAGCGGCTGAATGCTACTCAATGGTTGCGAATTCGATTCTCATTCAAGGAAATGATTGCATTTAAATTATTTTAATTTTTTTGCTCTGGCAAGACAAACTAAGGCGTTGAGTTCCACCAATATTATGAGACGTGGTTTCGAGCAAAAGGAGAACATAGTGTCTTAATTGTAAATTAGGTTTTTACTGTTATCCAGGAATAAGCGTAAATCTGCTATTTTTATACACAATAACATTTAAGAAAGTACAATTTTCTTTGCTGTATTTCTTTTATTGTGTCTTAAGATTTTTCTTTTCAACAGACAATTTCAGTTAATTATACTACAATTTTAATTAAGTAAAGATTCTCTTGAATCAACAAGTTCTTCGCTAATTGCTGTTGAAAAAATTCTGATGGAGCGAAAATATTATGTGATTTAGGTATCACTAAAAAGTATATTTTTTTTATTATTTAATTTTTTTTAATATTAAGACACTCCGTTCCCCACTTTCCGCCGAATTCGGAGACATTGCGTGTTAAGTGGCAGAACTTAACGCCGCGCTTTGCCTTCAAGGCAACACCAAACACCAAAGCGAAGAGGATGGAAATGATACATATTTCCGCTCCTCGAATGGGAATCGAACCCACAACCAGTCGCTTTACAGTCGCATTTTGTGCCTATGCGTCACGACTGGTCCCTTATTATATGGCCTTATCTATAAATATTTATTTAGAGTAAATAATTATTTTAACAAGCCACCATGGCCAGCTTAATCGGGTCTGTCTGGAAACGCGGTCGGTTGTGGGTTCGATTGCCATTTGATGGAACAGTTGTTCCATAAATTATCTATTCTAATTTCGCTAGTATACTACACTGATAAGACAGAGCACGGCGTTCAGCTCCACCACTTAATATACAATTTCAAACTTAGAGAAAATAAGAAAAGGATATTGAAACTTAATTAATTTTGAATTTGTGACGACTTAATTACCAGGTCGTCATGGCAGTGGAACAAAGTCTAACTATAAAAGTGATTGGTTGCAGGTTCGATTATCTCTTAGAATGTTTATATTTAAATTATTATAATTTCTCTACTCTGACAAGACAAATCGCACCGTTGAGTTCCACCATTAAGCCCGCAATGCCATTTACAGTATAAAAGTGGAGAATTTACGGCATAAAAGTTGGGGTCACTCCTGGCGCAGGGGCACAATGTGTAAAGCGACTGGTTGTGAGTTCGATTCCCACTCGAGGTGTGGAAATATTTTTTATTTCCATTTTCTTCTCTCTGGTGTGGTGGCAAAGCGCGGCATTAAGTTCCGCCACTTAACATGCAATGCCTCCGAATTTGGCGGTGCGTGGCGAATGGAGTGTTTAACACTAGTTTTCCTCTGCCTACCCTGCTGTGTGCGGGATACAGCTTGAAGTTAAAAAAACTAAGAGGATGGAGTGTATTGACACTAACTACAATGCCATACGAGATAAAGCGTGAACCTGAACGAAACGAGTTAAAAATATTTTAATTATATCACTTTATTATCTCTTAATTAAATTGCTTGTAAAGCTGCCATAATAAACACATATTTCGTTGTTTCAGGTAACTCCCAATGACTTCAATTTGCTGAAACAACACAGTATGAAAAGGTTCAGATAATTATTATATGAGTTGACAAAATTTAATTAAATTTGTAAACGTGTGCTGGTTTTTAACTGCTGGTGAAATAAGGGTTGTAATTAAGTATTCTATTAGAGGCCAATCATGTACGTTATAATTATGCTTATGTGTAATATTAAGTGATGTTTTAGATTGTATGTTAAGTAAATGTTGCTAAGATGATATATTTGTTACTGTAAAAGCCTGAATTATGATATTTTTTTGGATTTTCTAGGTAAAAATTAACATTCAGGGGACTGCTTGAGGCGTAGTAACCGCGATGGTTCGATTCTTTGGTGATTCGACTCTTATTCGGGGTAAAGATTATATTTGTTTTCTTTTTCATCTTCACGTCTGTATTCCGCACACAGCAGGTCAGGCACATAACTATTGTTAAGGCACTTCGTTCTCCACTTTCTGCTGAATTCTTTTTCCAATGTTAACGCCGCGCCGCGTGAAGAGATTAGAAATATTAAATATTTCCATTCCTAGGTTAAGTAAATTTCTACGCTTTAGTACTTAAACAAAGCGCTAAGTTTGAGGCCGACACTTAACACACGCTGTCTTTTATTTGCGCAGAAAGTGGAGAACAGAGTGTCTTAACACTAGTTCCCCGTAACGAAAGCGTCAAACTGATTAGTATATCTAAGACAGTTGCCTACTAAACTATTTTACCTATTTTCATTGGTTTACGTGACTTTATTACAGCAGAATTATGACCCTTTGTAATTTCCGCCGCAGCCAAACACTCTGACACTATATAAAGTTGGTCCTTCGTGCCGGATGCGGGAAAATAGCCTCTCAGCAACCATCATTGCTCCTATACTTATAATGTATGTGGTATGTAATTTTCATTAGGCCATAGTAGCGCAGTGGAATGTCTGATTCTAAATGTGATTGTTTGTGGATTCGATTCTTGTTCGGAGGATTATATTTAAATGATTTTTATTTTTGCGCTCTGCTAACAATATAATACGCAGCGTTGTGTTCCCACCAATTAACGCACAATGTCTCGAGTCCAGGCGGGAAGGTAAAATGCAGTGTGATTAACCGATTCCTACTGAAGCGAAAAAATGTAAAACTCAAAAAAGAAATTATTATGTACCATAATAATTTGTGCAAAAACACTTTAGAATAATAATGTTATTAATTTAATTAAATATTCTATTTATTTAGACCGTGGTGGTGAGTTAGAAATTTTGAGTTTGAGTTTAATTGTGAATGATGATTATTACTTTTTAATGTAATATTTTAAAGTAATTTTTAACATTTTTTAAAGTGTTATTCACACAGTGATTGGAAAAATATTTTTGAAAATGGATTCAATTTAAATAGTCGAAACGCCATTTAAAAATGGTAAAATTATTTAATAAATTGCATTTACTCTTGCTACTAAGCACTTTTCGTGAAAGTAGCAGAAATTTGTAAAAATTTCTTTACAGAGAGCATATCTGTAAAGAGATTTTTACAAATTTCTGCGATTTTTACCATTTTCAAACAACGAAAATAAGTATTAATAATGGAAGTAATTTAGACATAATCGAATGTAGAATGGCATGGCGATCAAACAACTTGAACGGTAAACAAGTAGTGCAGGTTCGAATCCCGCAGCTTTCAATAAATAATTTTCTATATAAAAAAATATTTTTTTTCGTTACATTTATTGTAATTACAACTTTAATTAGTAGGTAAATTATATATTATACATTATTTTATAAAAAAAATAACGGAATTTACAAAATATAATACAAAATTAAATACAAATACCCCTTAAACAATTCTTGACCCTTGTGGGAAAAGTAAATCCTCATCAAGAGAAAATAACTAAGGATTATAGCGTGTAGCGGACATTACCCCATTCCCCTTGCTTTCGCTCACCCTTCATGGCCGGTAAGAGCGGCTTTACTTCTCTAAGCCTACATTACGTCTTGCTGAAATTAGGTATGGTTTAACGTTAATCTTACGTACATTTATTATTAAATGTTGTTTTTAGTTTAGTTTTAGAGTTATAACGACTTAAAAAGTAGTTCGTTCTATATTTTTTTTAACTTTGAGGTAATTTTTGCAAGAAATCGTGTATATTTACTGTATAAAAGTAAAATCATGTTATGAAAAGATATAGATAAGACCAATAAAGGATAAGGAAGCCATAAGTTCGTGATACATTTATTTTTAAATAAAAAAATCAATAAAACTATAATATTATACTTTAATATGATAGCTACAGTCTAATCCTAAAAAACTAGTTCCTATATACCTACTTACTAGTAAGATGAGGCTGTCATGGCACGGTACAGCATCAGATCGTTAAAATGGTCGTGGGTTGTATTCCCATGTTAGGGAGTGATTGTATATTGTAATCTTTTCTCCGCTTTGGTAACTGACACAAAGGGCGGCAATAGGTTCTGCCTCTTAACACGATTTTTGGCGAAATTTATAGAATGGAGTGTCTTGACACTAGGTCCACTCTGACCCTGCTATACGTGAAAGACCTTAAACTGCTTTATTAAATATTTATTCACTTTAAAATTGTTCATAAACAAAAAGCTTAACTAAAATTCGATAAGAATGCTAAAAGTTTATGGAAGAAATTGCGAAGAATTCCAAGTTTTTCTTTTGATAAGTGTCGGCCAGCCTTTGCTTACGTTTACTCTCGATTTCAATTTGCATCGCAAGATTCTTTTAAATTATCAGCAAACACCTCGTTCTCATTTCCGCTGCGAAGAAGCTTCGTTCCGTTCCTTGGCGAAAGCTCGAACCAGTTAATTTGAATCGATCGATTTCTGTAGCTTTTAAATTGTGTTTACTAGTTTGTCTATTTTATTTACTTCTCTGGTTCTAGGAGTTGATTTGCAGTTTTTTTTTACTATTTTTGCTACGGTTTCGGTTCTGGTGGTTCTGGTGGTACGGTTAATGTTGGTAGTAAGTTGGTTTGGAGGCGACGATTTCGCGACGGGTTCGAATATCGCTTGAGGAACATTTTATGAGTATTTTTTTCTTAGTCTAATTTGTATGTGATGATTGACGTTATTGAGATTTTAATAACGTAAGTGTTATGCTAGTTAGTAGCTCACCTCGCTCTTTGCATTTTACCACTACTCACTCTTAATAAATCGGTTCTGCGACGTTTATTGTAGCTAGGTTTCGTCCATTCTGCTTAGAATGCGCATACTGTATTTTCTTTAATAGTTTTTATTTTACCATAATTGTATTATTTTGTTCTAACTTTACCTGAAAACCAAAAAAAATATATTTCAAATAAGCTGGCATTTCTGCTGCAATTTAATACTTTTGAGTTTCGCAAGCGATAATGTTCATATAAAATTCTTACAAAAGGCATCCCGTCATGTATTGTTTTACACTATATTCTATTCTATTTTTCTACGAGTCACTGTTTTGAAATAAACTTAAATGGAAAATGTATGTTCTATATAAAATCTTATTTATATATTTATTTTAGTTTATTTTTACCGCATAGTAGGGTAGGGAGTGAACCTAGTGTCAAGTGACTCTTGCTGCCAATTCGAGACATAACGTGTTGAGTAGTTTTGGGCAAAATTTAATTGCAATTTTTTTAGCTTCATGCTGTATCCTGCACACAGCGAGGTAGGCAGAGGGAACCTAGTGTTATGACAATCTGTTCCCCACTTGCCGCAGAATTCGGAGGCTTTGCGTATTAAGTGGTGGAACTTAACGCCGCGCTTTGCCTCGACACCGAAGCGAAGAAGATGGAAATAATACATATTTCCACTCCTCGTGTGGGAATCGAATCCACAACCAGTCGTTTACAGTCACACGCTTGTGCCACTGCGCTACGACTGGTCATAAATTGCATTAATAATTAAATGTTGACAATTCACTATAATAATTATGTATCTTCACACTATAATATTCAACACTACAATAACCACTATCACAATTAATTACTTGTTATTTTTTGCACTACAATTTACAATGAATTAATTGTTAATTGTGATTTTCACTCAAAAAATGTTCATTCGTTAATATTTAATTATTAATTGCAATTAAATTTGGAGTGGCGGAACTCAACGCCGGGCTTTGTTTAATGTTATACAGAGAAAAGAAAATAATTGATTTATACGAATTTTTTCGTATAGAATTCGAACCCCCAATCAGGTGTCAACACTATATATCACAATGGATGGATCATATATAGTATCTTATACATGTACATTGTATCAGTTATGTAAACAAATCAGTTACATAAGCTTTTATGTATTTACAAAATGAGGTAATAATAAATGAGTAAGGAAATGGTCTTTATCGTTTCTAATTAATTTACAATATTGATTCTTGTCACTATATTATGAAATCTGGCTAACTTTTTTACCTTCTTATAATTTACAGGCTTGCTGTACTAAAGGAATCTTAGTTATCGTTCTCTCTGTATTCGTAACTAATGCGTAGCGGAACTCACCGCTGCGTTTTGTCTTTCCAAACTGTTAAAAGCTTTTAAATTTAAAATACATCGTAGCGGGCCCCCCTTAATAGCTAAATTTGATAATGTTTATATATTATATATAGTTTATTCAAGAATTATCAATTACGATACATGACGTACTCGTACTCATGTCCATTATTAATATAATTAAAAGATAAGGCCTAACTATCGGACGTTCAACTTATGACCTGTTACTGCTAATAATTAATTGTAATAATGATATAA
This sequence comes from Dryas iulia moderata, assembly GCA_019049465.1. NCBI lineage: Eukaryota > Metazoa > Arthropoda > Insecta > Lepidoptera > Nymphalidae > Dryas > Dryas iulia. Next base: position 14,493,936 of record CM032424.1, on the reverse strand, counting down.
TATTGGGAATTAAATATGGCGGTAGCTTGATATGCTATATTATATGAGTGAGGAACTCAACGCCGCTATTTGTCTTATCACCAGAACGGTAAAATTTATGAAATTACATAATAATTACTTCTTAATTAGGAGCCAGTCGTGGCGCAGTGGAACAAAGTGTGACTGTAAAGCGATTGGTTATGGGTTCGATTCCCATTCAAGGAAATATTTAATATTTCAATTTTCTTCGCTCTGATGTCGAGGTTAAGTTAAGAGCGCGGCGTTAAGTTCCGCCATTTAACACGCAATGCCTTCAGAATTTGGCGGAGAGTGAGGAACGGAGTGTCTTAACACTAGGTTCCATCTGCCTTCCCTGCTGTACACGGGATAAAGCGTGAAGCTAAAAGGAAAAAAATATTCTCCAAGAAGTAATGGAACCCAAAATTAATCACGATAAATGACTGTAAGTCATTTATTTTGAACTATGACGATCTCGACTTAAGACAATTTGTTAAGTGCTATATAAACGTGACAATTAAATAAATAAGAACTTTTTTTAAATTTAAAAAGTTCTCAATTTTCTTCGCTCTGGTGTCGAAGTAAAGCGCGGCGTTAGTTGCGCCACTTGCCAATGCCTCCAAATTAAGCGGAAAGTGGGAAACGGAGTGTCTTAACACTAGGTTCCCTCTGCCTACCCTGCTGTGTGTAGGATATAGCGTGAAGCTAAAAAAAAAGTACTCAATTACCCATAGATTATAACGTATAAGTAAGTTAGTGTAATTTAAAATAAAATGGCCTTACTTGTTGCATTGATTACATAAATTAGAACTCTAACAGGCGAAGTCAAGGTGGTCTATTTATAGTCTCATTAGCACTTGCATCAGCCAATGTCATGCAAAAACTAGCGGCTCGCTAATACTGTGTGATTAAGACGTTAGGTAATCCATACTAATAATATAAATGCGAAAGTCTGTCCGTCTGTATATTACGCTTTCGCGGATAATTTTCCAGTTCGTTTTGAAATGAAGATAGTTTCAGATAAATCCAGGCTCAAATATAGGCTACCTTCGTTTTCAATCTGTTTCTAAAGGTCTGAAATAGAGGGCGAAAGTATTTATGAAAAATCTATATCGCTTGATCGATTATAATTAATTTTGGTATAAATATTTTAGTAAGGGATAGTAAGTAAAAATCAACTAGTTTATGAAGAAATAATCACTCTGATATTGCTTGTTAAGTGACTCATTGTCCAATTTTCAAATATATAATAATAATTTTACTAAACTGTCACAGAAATTAAAATAAACATTTATTAAAAGTGATATTTAAAGACATCTTCATACAATTCATAAAGCTTTTACATTTAGGCACAAATATTCTTTAAAAATACAAAAAATAATCTAAACATGTTGACTTTAACTTTAAAATACAAGTAACAAAATAACCCAACAGACGTACCTTACGAGTTCATTACGTACTCGCATACACACTGTGAACTTACTGGCTTGCCACACGACCAGAACTCTCATTTTAGACATTCGTTATATGTATTTTTTTGCCTTTTTCTGAAGAGAAAAGTTTTTGGTCTGTAATATATTATGTACTTTTCAAAGAGGTTTTTGGTAGCTTTTAGTATTTTATAATTTAATTCTGAATATGAGTTTTTTATGGTCCAGTGGAACAGCGTTTGACTATAAGTTCAATGGTCATGGGTTCGATTACTTAAGATAAAGTGTGGCGTTATAATGAGTTCCGCCATTCAACACACACAATAACAAAGTGTCTTGACACTATGTTCTCTCTAACTACTCCACAATGCAGGAAAAAGCATGAAACTGCTTCATTTGTAAATATGTATTAAAATTGTCATAGAAAAAGCGACGAACATATGTACAATGTGCATACATATGTAATAATATCACTAACGGCAAGAAAGAGTTATCATCAATTATATTAGTTCACCTTTTGTAGGTGAAACGTTTTAAGTGTAAATAATTTGCGCCTTTCTGGTGCAGTGTAACAATAATAGCTATTAGTTGTGGGTTTGACTACGACATGATGGAATGATCGTAATTTAATTATTTTAATTTCTCCGCGGCCTTCGGCGACTGTTGCATCCTCCGCTTAACACGCAATATATCGAATTCGGGAGGAAAGTGAACGGATTGTCTTGAAATTAGGTTCTCTCTGGCTACCTTACTATGCGGGACGAAAGCGTGAAGCTGAAAATATAATAATTTTATTAGTACATACTGAAAATTCTTTCATTTCAATTGTAACTACTATATTGAAATGTTAACCAAATTTTGTTAGTAATGTAGTAGTATATAGTGAATAATGAAATAGTAGTGTTACAAAGTCCCTAAAGACAGATGTCAGAGTGTTTTGCGGCTGAGTGCTTACAGAAGGGCATTCGGTTTTGATGACTGCGGTTACTTGTAAATAAGTTGTAAATTATATAACTATGAGGCTTCTCTTAGAAATTATTTAAAAACTATAGTTATGGTTAGAGATATTTTTAGAAACTTATAAAAAATTTAAAGCAGCAGGATTCGAACCTGCGACTTTTGCAAAACCGTGCGAGCGCTCTGACCACTAAGCCATGCGTTCCACTAATGAAATAATCAAATCACAAAACGTATTTTTCGTTTATTTAAGTATGTGATAATGCTATAAAATGTTGAAAATATAATGGTTGTTATTTCAAGCTTCGTGATGATTGGCGAAATTCAACACCGAGCTTTGCTTTGTCACCAGAATCCTTCCCTAGGGTGGGAATCGAATCTACAATCATTACAGTATATGCGATGATTGTGGAATTAAATGTCATTTTACACTATACGACATAGGATTTACCCCTCAATGACTTTCACTTATATACTGTAAGTGTAAGCAACAAGCACTCTACGAAGTCTTTAATCTTTAGTAAATTCTGCTCGTACACAACATTAAACAACTCAAATCGGATTACCGAAGGCAACACTAAAAGGTTTGCCCATTGTAAAAGAATCTTATACTAGTTGATTGCTTTTCCGATTGAGAAGATCATATTAATTCTTTTTAGGATTTTGAATGTTTCTTTTTACTTTTTTTACTATTATTTTGGCAGAAGGTAGATTTACGCTATTCTCCGAAAAGCAGAATAGTCAGAGGAAACCTAGTGTCATGACACCTGTGTTCTACAACTTTTTTTTTGGCTTCACTTTGTATCCCGCACAAAGCAGGGTAGGCAGAGGGAACCTAGTGTTAAGACACTCCGTGCCCCACTTGCCGCCGAATTCGGAAGCATTGCGTGTAAGTGGCGGAACTTAACGCTGCGCTTTACCTCAACACCAGAGCGAAGCAAATGGAAATATTAAATATTTCCGCTCCTCGAGTGGGAATCGAACCCACAACCAGTCGTTTACAGTCACACGCTTGTGCCACTGCGCCACGACTCGCCCCAATATGACTGACCGCACAAACAAATAATTAATTGTTAATATTTAATTGTTGATTGCAATTAATTTTTGCCCAACGCTGAAGTCTTGAAGATAGAGTGTCTTTACCATTGAGACATTGCAGATTGTGTGGTGGAACTAGCCTCAGCCGGAAAGGTGGTAATTGCCTCAAAGCGTATAATTTCAAATGGGAATTGAATTTACAACCATCGTTCTTCATTTAATACTGAATTGGCTTAAATTTCTTAATGTTCTAATTTTTGTAAGAACATTATATACCTAAATATTTTATCTTGTGATACTACACTTACAAGCATTGTGTTAGACATGCTCTAAATGCGCCAAGCTCGTGTCACTTGGCTTTTGAGAGCGTTTTGGTTATTTATAGTACATATATAACTAATAGCCGAGTAAAATATGCGTTGCCATAGCAACATGTTTGGCTCTTTTAAATAAATAAATAATAAATAAATAGCTTCACGCTATATCCCGCACACAGCAGGGTAGGCAGAGGGAGCCTAGTGTTAAGACACTCCGTTCCCCACTTTCCGCCGAATTCGGAGGCTTGCGTGTTAAGTGGCGGAACTTAACGCCGCGCTTTACCTCGACACCAGAGCGAAGAAAATGGAAATATAATTTCCACTCCTCGAGTGGGAATCGAACCCACAACCAGTCGTTTACAGTCACACGCTTGTGCCACTGGGCCACGACTGGCCACTGATTTTTTTTGTATAAACTTTTGCTATGCTATACTTGATACGCCTTTGTCCGCATAATAGTCGAAAAAAAGGATCATTTTTTTTTCCTTCACATATTATTACATTAAATAATATATTAATTTTATGTTACTTATTATAAATAGCTTCACGCTTTTTCCCTCAAGTATCAGTGAGAAACAACTGTCAAGAAACATTACGTGTAGAATGGCGGAACTTAACGCCGCAACTCAAATCATCAAATAGAAGAAAAAACAAATTCGTAGGTATCTTATACCATCGTCAGTCAATACTAAGTCTTCATAAAGAGCGACCTAATTTGCAATATCCACCATCCATAAACCACACATTTCATTTCCAAAGAAATCTTTTCAATATGTTCGGAATCTGCTTTTGATCTCGCTCACATAAAGGACTCGCGGCGCAGACTTCGTTATTACTGGCTCGTCTTTGGAAAGTCATTTTCGTCTGAGCCTTGAAGATTTTGTGTATAATTAAAATACTATTTTGGCAATTGAGAAATCATAACATTTTTGAAGTGAAAACTTCTTTAGGCGCGTTGAGCGTTTTGGTAGAGGGTAAAATCCTCGGTTCGCGTCACCGACATGCGACATGATAATAGTATTGAAATTGAAATTCGTGTAATTATAAATACTAGGTATGTATAATTAAGATAATTGTATATTAATTATTTTTTCAACCACTTTGTATTTATATTTTATTCATGATTTGTTTAAGTCATCATATGTAATATGTAACTAATAAATAAAACGTAAAAAAATTCATATAATTTTTGCATATAGTTTTAATTACACTCAACTTAATAGTTCCGTTTTCACTTCTATCGGCAGTCCCACGACTGCTACTGTTTTTGTTTTTTATTTTGCGTATATTAAGGGTATAGTGTGTGAAGTTTGGTTGAAGGTTCGATTTACAACTGGAGAAACAATTGAAGTAAATCGGCGGAAAGTGGAGAACGGAATGTCTTAGTATTAGGTTCCCACTGTCTATCCTGCTTTGTGCGGGATACAGCGTGAAGCTAAAAAGAATGAGTTATAGCGTTGCTACTTTTTAGCAAAACGAAGAGTGGCGGTGATCTCAGATATTTATAAGATTTATACACAACTTAACATAAGACACAGACTAATCATTGTTGATAAATTATATTTGTGTATAATTTAGTCAGTATTTATTTTAAAAATAAGAAAAATATGAAATTGAGAGAAAATTTAACGGACATTCCGTTATCCACTTTTCGCCGTATATGAGCCATTGCGTGTTTTTTAATAGCTTCACGCTGTATCCCGCATACAGCAGGGTAGGCAGAGGGAACCTAGTGTTAAGACACTCCGTTCCGTCCTTTCCGCCGAATTCGGAGGCTTGCGTGTTAAGTTGCGCAACTCAACGCCGCCCTTGGTTTTATTAGAGCAGAGAAATGAAAAAACCCACAAACAGTTGTAATACGTCCGGGTTATTTGTAAATTGCAAACATCGCATGCAATAGATCGCTGATTAGATGTTAATTAAACATGTCAGAACCGAATAGGACTCATTACCGGTATACGGGATTCATTGAGATGAACTCTCAATGACATTTACAAATGTCATTGATAGTTCATCTCAATGACATTTGTAAATGTTAATACTATAATTTAAATTAAAATAATAATATTATTTTAAAGGGCCAGTCGTGGCGCAGTGGCACAAGCGTGTGACTGTAAACGACTGGTTATGGGTTCGATTCCCACTCGAGGAGTGGAAATATTTAGTATTTCCATTTTCTTTGCTCTGGTGTCGAGGCAAAGCGCGGCGTTAAGCTCCGCCACTTAACACGCAATGCTTCCGAATTTGGCTGACCTGCCTTGCTGACTCTGCCTACCCTGCTGTGTGCGGGATACAGCGTGAAGCTAAAAAAAAGAAGAAGAGTGTGAAGCTTATTTTTTATTTAAAATATTACCCATTTAAATCTATTATACAATGAACAATATTTCCAAAGCCTTTTAACAACCAATTCGGAACATTTGTTTTCGACTTCGAGTACGTTTTAATTATAAAAGTAGTTAAAATCTCTTAGCCCTTGCATCTGTTCGCGACGTTGTCACAGAACACAAACGATTAATTCCACGTGCGGTCACTTGTACGCTTGACGGCCATATTTGCTCGGTTTTACCGCAGTGATTGCTTTCAATAGCAGATATCATGTTAACTTAGTGATTTTATATTTGTTTGTTGAAAGATTGAGGAGAAAATGAATGATTTTTTTTGTTCTTTTTTGCTATATTTGATATTTTTGTATATGGTGATGAGATTTTGCTCGTATTTTTTTATATTATAAGGCTTATGACGTGACGTATTTTTTTTCTTTAGTTAATAATTTAACGTTTACTTTAAAAATGATTAAATATATAATAGTTAAATATTTTTCACTTTACAATATTTAGTAAGCCGACAAGCTATCACGCATTTCTCACAGGAAACTAGCTAAGTAGTGAAAACTAGGTAGTGGAAACTAAGTCAATAATTAAATATGTAATTTAAGCATTTTTACAACGCCTTTTAACAACCATTTCGTAGCATTTGTTGTCGACTTCGAGTACGTTTTAATTATAAAAGTAGTTAAAATCTCTTAGCCCTTGCATCTGTTCGCGACGTTGTCACAGAACACAAACGATTAATTCCACGTGCGGTCACTTGTACGCTTGACGGCCATATTTGCTCGGTTTTACCGCAGTGATTGCTTTCATTTGCAGATATCATGTTAACTTAGTGATTTTATATTTGTTTGTTTGTTTGTTTGTTGAAAGATAGAAGAGGAAATGAATGACATTTTTTTCATTTTTCTAGGTTATTTTTGATGTTTATTTGTGAAATTTGGTAAGATATTGTGACTTTTTAATATTTTACGTTAAGGGTTTTCTTATTTTCTTTAATTAATAATGTTCATTTAAAATTATAAAATATATAATAAGTAGTTATATATTATTAACTTAACGATATTTAGTAAGCCGAATGTAGGTACTTTCATATTTTACCCGCAAGAAACAGGGTGGGTAGCGTAAAGTAAGTGGTCTATAACTGCGTTATTCTTGTGTAAGATACATTACCTAGGAAATGATAATATTTTTCTGTAATTATCTCCATGTCGAATTCTATTGAAATATAATTTTATTACATTAAGTTTACTATAATATGAGTGACTGAAAACAAGTTTTTTTTTCATACATATGCACTTGTAAAAAAACGCTCTTCCCAGCGTAATAGGATTGTCAGAGAAAACCGAATTTCAAGACACTCCTTTCTCCACTTTCCCATTGAAGTTGAGAGAATATGTATTAAGTATCAAAACTCACCGCCGAGCTTTGCCTTGTTCAAAATAGCGGATAAACGCATATACATGATTAAATTGTGATCATTCCACGGAGTGGAAATCGAACCCACGACCGATCACGATTACAATCATACACTATCCCAAAACAAAGACATTTGGGTTTAAAGAATTTATTCTTATAAGAACTTACAGCTCAATTATAATGAGATACAATCGAAATGTTTTTAAACATATATAACAAATTTATTTATTTTGCCTCTGGGACGCTTTAATTATACAATGCAAAAAAAAATAAAAAAATAGGATATAGAATTATTTTATCGTCTGAGTACATATTCCTTGAATTTTACTTTAAAAGTATTTATGTACACCATACTTCTAACATGATTGGGCAAATAATGTAATTTTGTGCTCAAAACCCTGCCCTGTATTTACAAAACATATAAACATAAATATATTACAGCTGTAAATTAATATAAAATTTCCCAACAACTCTTAAGTGAGTTTCGATATCTTGTTTCAGCGGGTAGAATTTCGGGCGAACCGCCATAAAACTCTGCATTTAACGAGGTGGAATATATAATAAGTATAGAAATATATATAATTATATATGTTGGACTGTAGGCATATGTTTTATTTTGATGTGATAGTGGTTTAATGATGTTTTTTTTTTAATTTTCAGGTAAATTCGTCGTGTTTGAAAGATGGGGTTATGGTAAAAGTTCAAATTTAATGTAACTATAGTTAGGATTTGTTTTTGTTATGTAGATATGTTACTTAGAATAAAATCCTTTGAGTGTGATGAACATGGAGATTACTTAAGAATACATATATACATATATATTTTAATAAAGCACTACATTATCACAGGAGCCATTCATGGCGTCATTTCCATTTTCGTCGAGACGGTGTCGAGGCAAAGCGCTCCGTTAAGTACCGCCACTTGACACGCAATGCCTCCTAAATTGGCAGAAAGTGGGGAACGGAGTGTCTTAACACTAAGTTCCCTCTGCTTACCTTGCTGTGTGCGGGATACAACATGACAACGCTCAACACAGTTGGGAGCTCAACACAGTTGGCGCAGTGCTTGTGCACACGCTTGTGCCACTGCGCCACGATTGGCTCCCAACTACTTTTTTCTCATTTTATAATGAAATCTTCCTCTCTTCATACATTTATATCACAAACAGCAATAATTATAAAATAAACCCCAAAGTACAAATATTAGTCAACATGTCGTCAAAGAAATAAAGTTGCGCAGTAATATTTATGTGTGACCATTAAAACCTCCATCACGGTGATGAGTCGGCTTATGGCGCCCAACGTGGGGCACGATATACTTAATTTGTCTTCCGCACCGCGTTATTAAACTAACTTATATTAAATCGTTAGTAAGATTTATTATTATTTGTTTATAGGGGCCAGTCGTGGCGTAGTGGCACCAGCGTGTGACTGTGAACGACTGGTTGTGGGTTCGATTCCCTGAGTGGAATTATTTATTGTTTCCATTTTCTTCGCTCTGTTATCGAGGCAAAGCGCGGTGTTAAGTTCCGCGACTTAACACGCAATCCCTCCGAATTCGGCGGAACGGAGTGTCTTATTGTTAAGACCTATTGTTAGGTTCCCTCTGCCTACCCGCTGCTGTGTTGCTGCTGTGGAGATTTATAGCTATTAACAGTGTTGAACGTCGAGTCTTGATACTAGGTTTTCTCTGACTACCCTGCTATGCGATTAACATCTTAAACCTGCCATTTTTATAACTTTTTTTTAGCTTCACGCCGTATCCCGCTCACAGCAGAATAGGCAGAGGGAATCTAGTGTTAGGACACTCCGTTCCCCAGGAAATAACTCGAAGCTAAAAAAAACATTTTTATCATCATATTCAACTATTTTCTCACCTGTATACATTTTCCGATCCACTAGAAACTTGTGAATTGTTATTTTATACACTCGAACGTATAAATCTATCTCAATTTCCCAATTTTTCCAAATACGTTGTAAAAGCCTCCGTAGAATACATCAACCCAATATTTATGCTATGTGTACGTAATAGAGTAAGGCTTTTTCTTTTTATTTATTACGCGACGCGACGCTTTGAAGCGGGGCGTATTGAACGTGTATGTGTGTATGTATGTATGTCCTTTTATAAGCGCTTTTATTAAATCATGACAGTGCTTATTTGTTTAGAGTTCCTGAATAAAGTGTAAACTTGTTAGGTTTGAAAAGAATTTTCTTTATTTTTTTAGTCTATTCGTATTTTAATGTCTGTGTCTTTTGAGAGAAATATATGAATTGACTAATTTATGGATTGTTAGGCTATGACTTATTGATTGTGTATTTTATGTGAGAATTTGTTTAATAAAAGTATATGAAGTTATATAAAATTAACCAGAATATCTCTTGCACCGTATTTTTTGTATATTTTGTATATTGCTATACATATCTAGAAAGCACCCCCAAATTAAAACTTTACTACTTCAATATACAAGTACTAAAAAAAAAATCATTTGTTTTACAGCTCCACCATATTCATTTCTCCACTTTACATACCAAATCGAGACATTATGTTTTAAATAACGCCGGATACGGAACAGAACTAAATACTACATTTTGTCTTGAATACCAAAACGGAGAAATGTTTTTTTTTAAAAATATCGAATGGGAATCGAACCTGCAACCTATTGCGATCTGCCACTGTGGCTTCTAATTTTGTAATCATTAAGTAAAATTTTCGCAGAAATAGAGTACCCTCTTACCTCATCCCACCGGAGTCGCTGTCAATACCAATAGGGTCAACAGCATTAACCTCAAGTTTGAAAAAATTACAAAAAATGTCTTTTAAAATATATTTTTAACATTAAATTTTATATAAAAATTTTAAGGTTATTTGTATGTAGATTAATGAATGTATATGTATGGATGAACTCTGATGGCTTAAATTTTAAGAGGTGCAATTTTATGCCGCAGTAATATTAAAAATTTTATACAAATTTTCATCATGTTTATAATAATTAAAAAAGTAGTAAATGATATATAATATGTATAATATTTTTTATTCAAGCCATCGTGCCGCAGTAGGGTAGTACTACCTTAGCGGAGAAATGAAAATAGTTTAAATTCGATTTCACAGTAAAATGCCTCTTACTGTGTAGATTGTGAATTCGATCCCTCTCAGAGGTATGATTATTATATTTAAATTATTTTTTATTTCAAGATCAAGTTCTAGTGGAAACTGGAGAATGGAATGCTTTGGTTCACTTTGTCTAACTCTCTATGCGGGAAAGAGATTTTACCTACAGACTTCTAAGAAAACCGATTCACGTCATCCGTACTCGGCGGAGGTTCCACCGGTTCGGACCAAGCGCTTTGAGCCTACGTTCTTTATTCGCGCAGCGGAGAATGGAACTCGTTGCCAGCGTACATACTTCCTGAGTCCTACAATTCGAAGATCTTCAAGTCTAGAGTAAATAGGTACCTTCTAGGCAAGCGTGTAACATCGTAGACCGCATCAACGTTTAACATCAGGTTTGATGTAGTCAAACGTGAGCCTATAATAAATAAAAAAAAGAAATTCCGTGAAGCGTGAAAATTATTAATATATTATCAAATATTCAACGTTTTTATCTAAAGATAATTTCGACTCCAGGTGGCTTTTACTCACCCTCTCCACCGCATGGTTCTTAATGCACAGCTTACACCAGATGCAGTGTAATCTGTATATATTGCGGAAGGATGCACGCGAGATGCAATGCATCTGCATTTATGAGAAAAGTTATTTATTTGGCCATTTGTGGATTGGTTAGTGTACTCGTATGTATATAAATTTTGCTAGTAAAATAAAGTTATAGTTATGATTGATAATAATAATTGATTGACATATTTATTATAGTTTCACGTATCATATCGTGGTTTTTCTTTTAGGAAAAATATAAATGGCTACATTTTACATATATTCAGTGTTCGATGACAAAACATAGTTATGTATTTATTACATACATACAGTTAACTGAAAGTGATAGTTCCTTCAAAATGGATTAACAAAATAGGCAGACAAAAATTAAAAAAATATATATTTTATATATATGTATCGTGTCTAGAAATTTTAAATTTCTAGATTTTTTTATCATTCTCAGACACTCTAATTAAATTTATTAGTATATTTATATAGATATTTATAACAGGTGTATACATATTTACAAAAGAGTTTTATAAAAAAAGACCATAATCACGAAATCTCAGTTCAGCACTTTAATTTAAATTGTTATCACTGTCCATTGGAGCTCGACAATCGATCAGCTCGCCTGATGGGAGGAGGCCGGCGATAAAATATACACTATAAAGTAATGGATTGCCGTCAGATAAGCTACCTTTAAATAGGTGCTTACCGCGTAAAGTTGATATGTCTATTATATTGAGTTTGCTCTTGATTATTATTTTTTGCTATTTTATTTGGAATTTAGTGATTTTTTTTTTTTAGCTTCACGTTGTATCCCGCGCACGGCAGTGTAGGCAGAGCGAATCTAGTGTTAAGACACTCTGTTTCCCACTTTTCACCGAAATCGGAGGCATTGCGTGTCAAGTGGCAGAACTTAACGCCGCTTTTGCCTCGACACCAGAGCGAAGAAAATGGAAATATAATTTCCACGCCTCGAGTGGGAATCGAACTCACAAACAGTCGTTTTACAGGCACACTCTGTCTGTGCTTCTGCGCCACGGCTGGTCCCATAGAACTTGTTAACATTTTCAATAAAACACAAGTAATTATTAAGAGCGTCGTATAATAGTGAGCCTGATTGTAAATGCGATCGTTGGTGGGTTTCATTTCCATTGCGAGAAGCAATTTTAACTAATATATTTATATTATATTTATTTTTCTCTTCTAGTAGGACTAAGTACGGCGTTAAGTTCCGTTAATCAATACGCAATGTTTCGATTTCAGCTGAAAAGTGGGAAAATCCATGCCTTGACAGTGGGTTCTCTGAAAAAATCGAGACAATGCTTTGCTTTAATCTTTGTCTTATTAATTTCTAAGCATTAATAGTACTTATTAATTAACATATGTATAGGTAATTACATACCTACATAAATTAGCTTCTTAAAAAATACTTACTTTTTACAATTTTTATATCAAAATGTTATTTAAGCTTCTTGGCATTCAGAGGCTAGTGTCAAAACTCTCTTTGCTTTCCGCCAGAATTTGAGACGGAAGGCGGAATTTATCTCCGCGCTTCGTTTTTTTTTTTAACAGAACGAAGAAATTATATTCGTCTACTGTACTTTTCGTATTTCTTTCGTCCCGTGTAAATGTTTCTCCCTTAAACACCTTTAGCTAAGTCACAAAGCAAAGTTATTAATTGTTTTATCGACAATTGCCTTAATAGCCACTCGGTGTGATTGATTAATCAAAATATCAAACGTCGTCGTTTGTTTTGTTTAAGATAAAGGAAGAATAATTCTATTCATTTTTCAATTATATTTGTTGTAATTTTATTGAAAAAAATGAAGTTATTAACACAATTGAGACACATATAAGAAGTAATTGTTTTTTGTCACATCAAAGTAGCCAGAGATTTTTTTTTTAGTTTTACTGTATCCCACATACACGGCAGTTAGGCAGAAGGAATCTAGTGTTAAGACACTCTGTTTCCCACTTTTCACCGAAATCGGAGGCATTGCGTGTCAAGTGGCAGAACTTAACGCCGCGCTTTGCCTGGACACCAGAGCGAAGAAAACGGAAATATTAAATGTTTCCACGCCTCCGAATAGGAATCGAACCCACAACCAGTCGTGTCTACAGTCACACCTATGTACTCCTGCACCGCGACTGGCCCCGAGAGAGAGAATTTTATTCTTAGAATTAATCCATTGACAATTCAAATGACACGCTTTGCCATTAGATTTCAATAGAATTATGATGGAATTTATATTAAGACCGATAGATCGATAATTATAACATTAAATGTCGTAAATTGTGGCCAACCTGGTGCATTAGGCAGCTTTTGACAGCTACTGCCATTGGTCTTGGGTGCCATTTAGTGGGTGGGATAATTTAAATTTAGACATTCTCCTCTTAGGATAATGATGATTATATTTAAATTATTTTCATTTAGTACCTAAGTTCCGCCCTGGTACCTAAGATATAGTGCGTCGTTGAGTTTCGCAGTAAACACACTAATGTCTCGATTTCCTAATATTAGCAGAGTTGATATAAAAACCACTGTATATAAATAAACCTGAGGTTTCTGACCTAATTTTAAAAGCTTTTAAATCTAAGCACTCTATGAAACGTAAAGACATTTTAATAAACTTAAATATTTTGCTTATGAATAACGTGATCGATAGGAAGCGCTTTTGCAAACTCTATAGATAAATGTTTGAACAACACTATAGAAAATCTTTGAAATTGACTTAAATAACGAAGTAACTTTGACTTGAAATTTAATGACTTTGCTCTGGTAAGTAGACAAACCATGGCGTTAAGTTCTGCCAATTCGCAAAGCCTTGACTTTATGCAGAAATTGAGAAAAACAGAGTGTTTTGATCGGTTGTGGGTTTGATTTCCATTGAGAGGAGCAATTTTAATGATTATATTTAAATTGTATATATTTTTCTCTTCTAGTAGGACAAAGCACGGCGTTAAGTTCCGTCAGTCAAAACGCAATATTTTGATTTCAGCTAAAAAGTGGAGAAAACCGTGCCTTGACGGTAGGTTCTCGGAAAAAATTGAGACAATGCTTTGCTTTAATCTTTTTCTTATTAATTGACCTAAATTTCTTTTTTTTAACTTCACGCTGTATCCCGCACATAGCAGGGTAGACAGAGGGAACCTAGTGTTAAGACACTGCGTTCCCCACTTTCCGCCGAATTCGGAGGAGTTGCGTGTTAAGTGACGGAACATAACGCCGCTCTTTACCTGTGATACCAGAGCAAGGGAAATGGAAACATTAATTATTTTCACTCCTCGAGTGGAAATCGAACCCGCAACCAGTCGTTTACAGTCACACGTTCGTGCCACTGCGCCATGACTGACCCTAAAAGAAAATAGTATGAAGCTCGAAAAATGACTCACTTATTTGTGTAAAACATAGTACCTTATAAAATGCAGCAGAATTTTTCAAAAAATTTCAATTTTCTTTTAGGATAAGACTGTACTTACCGTACTGCATTCCAGAAATGCAAAGATAAGGAAAGGCTTGTTAAGTCCTCCTTCTAAATTTAAGTTCTACGGAAGGTAGTTTTTACGTTTTCCTCGTTTGGGATTTTTTAGCTTTTCCAGATTTTTTTGCGAGATAACTTTTAAATTACACGTAGAGGCGTATATAGTTTTTCGTCTATACTTATGTTTGTGTTGAGTATTATCTGGCAAAGTAGATTTTTAATTTTATTCAATATTTCAAATTCTGCATATTATTAGATTTTTGTTTAACACCTTCACGCTGTATCCCGCACATAGCTAGGTAAGCAGAAGAAACCTGTTTTAGGATACTGTGTTTCCTATTTTCCGCCGAATTTTAGAAATATGGCGTGTTAAGTGGCGGAACTTAATGCCGCGCTTTGCCTCGATGTCAGAGCGAAGAAAATGGAAATATTGAATATTTCCATCCCTCGAGTGGGAATCGAACTTACAACCACGCGCCACACCTGGCCTCTTTTTAGATACTATTATTTCATATATCAAATTCATCATGAAAATGGTATGCTTACAGACTATGTTTACACGTAAAGTGTTAGATGTTGCAATTCAGCATTTCTTATTGTTTCAACATTTTTAAAGTGCTATTCATACACTTAGGAAATTGAAAAACATTTTTAAAAATCTTATCAAAGTTTTAACGTATACCTTCGTGTTTGTTACACTCTTATTACAAAATTTTTGTTGGTGTCAGCATCTCTATGGACTAATTTTTACTAATTAATCATTATTAATAATTTCTTATTGTTAGTAAGACAAAGAAAGAAAATACTTAGCTATAACTATCTAAATATACATTTTTTTTGTAGCTTCACGCTGTATCCCGCACACAGCAGGATAGGCAGAGGGACCTAATGTTAAGACACTCCGTTCCCCACTTTATTAAGCATTACAATTATTAGTCTTACACTCGACATAAAAAATAACACATTAACTCCACTCCACTTATTATGCCCTCATATTTTCAATTCCACATAAATTTCCCCAAAAGCTTTGGAAAAGCATGTCTTTTTTAAATTAAGGCAATTTTGTCTGATCATCCGACTTGAGTTACGACGCCGGTAATAAAATATGTTTCACGGTTCGTAGACAACCCCTCTTCTATTCATATGGTAAAGTTAAATAAACAACATTTACTTGTGGAACCCCTTTTTGGTCGAATTAAAAATCTTTTTATAATTTTTATATTAAATATATGTACCATTATTAAGTGTGGTGGGATTCGCAGTGGTGTGACTGTAATTGCGATTGACCATGGGTTCGATTCCCACTCGGTGGAATGATCTTCACTTAAATATTTTGTGTTCTCTGCTCCAATGAAGAGAAGCACGAATGCCAAATTTCTAGTTAAGGCAGAATATGGTGAACAGACTGTCTTGGTACTAGGTTATCTCTCTCTTTCCTGCTATTATGGACTAACCACCGTGTAATTTTTTTATATACTTATATATAAAATTCTATCGTCATTCTGTGTCTTGCTAACAAACAACATACTCGCACAGCCAAAACTACTGAATGTAGAAAGCTTTAATTTACCATGTTCTGTGGAGAGAGGAAAGCACTGAGAAAAGTTTTGTCTAAATTCGTACGAAAACGGGAAAAACAAATTTATACATTTTATATAGTCTACTGAAATTAAGTTGCGAGTTTACAATACCTATCGTAATAAGATAAAAACAGTAAAGACAGATTTTTCTTATGGTTGCAGTATCTGTGCTATATTATTACTATCTCTCTCTCTCTCTCTCTCTCTCTCTCTACACGCTTTTCCTAGATGTTCATTACAGGCAGAGATAACCTCGGGGTGGAAATAATTAATATTTCTATTTTCTTCGCTCTGGCGCCGAGGCAAAGTGTTAACTTTCGCCTCTTAACACGCAATGCCTTCGAAATCGGCGTTCCTTCTGCCTACCCTGTTATGTGCGGGATACAGCGTGAAGCTAAAAAAAAGAGCACTTTCCTCTAGAATTCGGGATATTGCGTGTTGAGTCGAACTCAACGTCGTGTTACAATATAGTATTTTTAAAATTCATTTTTAGATGACTTTTTAATTGAATAAAAGGAGTGAATGTAAAGTTTATGGTATTATAATAAAAATTATTTTAAACAAGCTTTTGTTCTCTTCAGAAAAGTTCTGAAAATGGGTTCAAAGCGGAATGTAAAATTGGTATTTTAACGTAAATTGTCTTTTAAGCCATGTCATTCGTCGGGTTGAATTATTTTTTGTTAATTTTTGATAGTTGATCGCTAAGGCCCTTATAGCGGAGCGTAAGAGCATCTGACTGTAAGTGATTGGTTGTGAGTTTGAATCCCATTTGGAAAAATGATTATTTATAAGTTATTTTCATTTCTTCACTCTGGTACTGAAGATAAAATCTGACGTCGAGGTCCGCCAATCTTAGATCCAATATCTCAATTTCGAGTGGAAAGTGGAGAATGAATTATCTTTATGACACTAATTTCTCTCTGACTACCTTTTTATACTATTATAGATAAAACGTGAAGCTGTATAATGCTTTATTGCATGCGTGACTTCAATTCTTGTATAGTATAAAAAATAACGAAACACAAAATATTTTTATTAGCTTCAAGCTGTATTCCGCATATAGCAGGGTAGGTAGAGGGAACCTATTGTTAACACACTCCATTCCTCACTTTCCGCCAAATTCGGAGGCATTGCGTATTAAGTGGCGGGAACTTAACTCCGCGCTTTGCCTCGACACCAGAACGAAGAAAATGAAAATATTAAATATTTCCACTCCTCGAGTTGGAATCGAACCCACAACCAGTCGTTTACAGTCACACTCTTGTGCCACTGAATCACGACTGGCCCCAACATACAACATAATAATAATAATATTATGTATTAACAAAATTAATCAATTCCTTCACCAGCACAGCAAACAAATTCGTTCCATTAAATTCATTCGACCGTTGAGATATAGCATTTCTTAAATAAATACTAGTTATAAATCATTCATAACGAGCTCCCAATAGCACTGGCAATTTGAAGTCTCCCTCAGCCATTTACATTTGTCATTAGACGGAGTTACGTTTGACGAGACGTTTAATATTGCCAGAGTAGAGCTTGGAACTGCGAAATGTTAAATTAATGTATTCGTTGATAGTGAAATATTAATTATTTATGTACTATACTAGCAGTTGGTCGCGGCTTTGCCCGTGTGAACCTTAAAATTATAGCTGTTTGGTTATATAGGAAGACTTTGAGGTGGATTTTGGAAATTCACTCCTTTATATGAATAATTCTGGGTTATCAGTTATATTTACGTCAAATTTTATTAAAATCGGTCACGCGGCTTAGATTTTTTAAACAAATTTGGTGGTGGTTGAAAGTGGATGGAATGGTTTGACATTTAAAGTAACTTATGTACGAAGTGCATACCCTCTATCTATCTTGAACTATTTTAATTCCGAATTTCATCTAAATCGGACCAATAAATTAGCTGTGAAAGCGTAACAGACAGACAGATAGAATTTTGAATTTGTAAATTTGGTTGTTATTAAATGAAAAATTAGCAGATTATTTATTCTGATAAATGATGTGGCTTAATTAAGTGTTTTGAAATAAAAAAAACTAGTTCAATTTTAATACCAAAAATGTAACTAAACGTGGGTGTACGATGTCAATGTCTCGGCGAGGCGATAGGTAGCGGAACTTAAAGCCGCGTTTTATATTAACGATATAAGATACATCGGAGGAACATTTAAAATATGAACGTCTAGAATGTTTTATACTGCTTGCAGACGATGCGTTTGTAATTATTATGTATTCAAATTATTTACTCCTTTATATTGTAATAACAAAGTGTTTACTCAACACCGCCTACTGTTTACAACCGGTTTTTTCATAGTGGGTGTAAGTCCCACACGGAGTAGGAATATGTGTGAATTATACAAATATTTCTTGTGAGGAGAAACATATGAGATATTTTGGAGTTATTTTCATTTTAATTTTAATTTCCAATGAGTTCCTAGAATCACAACGTTTAGGTAGACTCATTTTAACTTTGCTACATTTTAAGTTCTAATTACCAAACTATTCCATTACTAAAGAGGTTATATGTATGTACAAAAACTAATTGCTCCGGTCTCCTGTAGATCAATCTCCTGTAGATTAATTTTGTGACTAAATGTATTTTTTATTTTCATTCTTACGCTTTTTCGAAGTTTCCCTTTTTTCATGTTAAGACACTCCGCTTTTCGTCCGAAATCGACAGTGTTGACATGTGGAATTCAACGACATACTTTGTCTTAGGTGCCAAGGTACGTTAATATTTGCATTCTATCAGTAGAATGAATGGGGATGGATCCCACAACCATCGCGCTAAAAGTACAGTGTTCTCCAACTGCACCACCATTCATTATTTTATTAATTAATATAATGAAACCAGATCCCAGAATGTAATATGTATTACATTTTTATATATATTTCTTTCATTAAATTAAAGAAGAAACAGTAAATGTATAAATACAACATATTTGGTTCATTTATCCATATGTTAGGAAGTTATATTCACTAAATCGGTCAGATAACGCCTTGTTTGGCATGAAAGGATTTCCGGACATTTGGGTTCACTGCAATAGCAATACCTGTTTAGCGAAAAACTCGCATTTGTAAATGCTATGGGTTATGGGAAAATACGAAACATATCATATTTTTATATGAAAGGTATATTTTTTGTTATGAAATATTGAAATATGTTTAAAAAAAGCTACTGAGGACTAAAGTTACGTACGTTACTACGTTGTGGTTTTTTCTAACTAACCCAATAAAAGTATGAGATAAACAAAAATTATTACAAACCTATGCATACAATGCACTTCTAAATATTTCTCCCTTTATAGGCTTTTATTTAGGTAAATGAGTTAATAAATTTCATTCATTGTGTGAAGTCTAATTAGCTGAGTTTGGGGTTTTGCTTGCTTTGTTTAATTAAAAACATTACGTACCCAAAATGTAATAAAGGAGGCCAAATATCCTAAACGACCGGCCCCTGTTTAGGTTGATTTTAAACGAAAAATAAGATTTTTATATTATATAATAATTTGCTATTAATTAAGTAAGTAATTACTAATTAATAAAAAAATATATGTTGTTTTGGTTTTTTTAGAAATCCATCCTTGTATTATGTTGTGCTAGCGTTTAAATTGTGGTAAGATAACATAACATTTTTTTTAAGCTTCACTGTATCCAACACACAGCAGCCACATCCTGCTGTGTTATTTTTTTATTAATTAGTAATTAAGAAGGTAATTTTAGAGCACTTAATGTCAAGATATTTAATGGAAGTACGAAATATTTCCAATCCTCGAATGGGAATCGGAACCACAACCAGTCGCTTTATAGTCACAGGTAGAGGGAACCTAGTGTTAAGACACTCCGTTCCCCACTTTCCGCCAATTGCGTGTTAAGTGCCGGAACTTAACGCCGCGCTATGCCTCGATACCAGAGCGAAGAAAATGGAAATATCAAATATTTCCACTCCTCGAGTGTGATTCGAACCCACAACCACTCGTTTTCAGTCACACGCTTGTGCCACTGCGCCACGACTGGCTCCTATGAATTATTACATATTCTATTTATATAATATATCAGCCATTTTAATTAGTAAAACATATTGTAAACTATTATCACTAAAACCCTTTGTTCTGATATCAGTTTGATTAACCAGTCAATTCCGTTTGAAGCACAATCAAACGCCGCATTACACCTATTTACAACTACCTACATGTAATTATATAGTATTAATTAATTAATTATTTACTAATCTAAACGTTGTCTCCTACATTATAACACTTTTGGTCCTTAACTGAATAGATATAAGGATAAGAATCGCTTGGAGTTTTAGACTGGAATGGTGAAACAATAGAACAGGCTTACCTAACCAAATAAGCTTGTGAATAATTTAACCGTTTTGGGTGTTATTTGTAGGAGTTCAATGAATAATCTGTTTATTGAATTGTTATTTCTTTGGTTTTAGCTATGATTATTATTGTAAGAATTAAATTTCAAGTTATTCTTTAGTGTCTAGTGTCAAGACACTGCGTTTTTCACTTTTTGCTAGAAATTGAAACATTCGTGATAATTGGCGAAATTCAACGCTGCGTTTTGTCTTAATTATCAGTATGTATCAGAAATGAATGTAATTAATAATATTGCCATTCATTGAGTAAGAATCGAACCCATATCCATCACTTTCGCAGCTAGACTTTGACCCACTGCGCTATGATGACCTCAAATTTAGGTTTATTACATTTAATTTAAGCGAAGATAACTAATTTACAAAAACTGGACTCTCCACATATTATTTATATAATATTGAATATAAGGCTTATATACAAGATCTGAAATTTTAAGAAAAAACTACCATTATTCAAAATAATACTGACTGTATGTCAGTAATACATAACAATAAAAAAGGCTAAATGTTTTTTACGACATGTTAAAAAATAGAATATCTCTTTAAATATGTTGAAATAGTCAATAAATACTAAATAAATATTAAAATTACTAGTAATCCACCAATTAAAAGCCAGTTTTAATATTTTAAAGTTCCATAGACAGGTGAATGGGAAAGCTCTACCGCATGCCATTGTGTGCTTTTCGCCCTTACCGAGACAATGCTTGCAGGATGATTGCCAATCCTGCGTTTTTCCGTCTATAGTGAAATAAACATCGGTTAGTTAGACATTGACTGTATTGAATGTGTATTTCGGACTGCTGCAACTGGTAGAAACGATTAGTTTCTGATATTTTTGGTTATTTTATGTATTTTATCAGTTTTTTTGTGTCTGCATAATGTAACTTTGAGTAAATGTAAATCTTTTCTTCACTTACCATGAAGGATATAAGAAGATTGTAAAAAACATGACAGCTTCTAATTGAATAAAAAAATCTTTAAAATGCAGAGTTTCTTTTAAACTTTAGTTATTTTGATTGGAACTGTCGATAAAATCTTTTGATTGTCGATAAATTCTTTCCTATTAAAATTCTTAGTGATATCAATCTAGTTAGATCTAGATTAATAATATCTAAAATCTAGTAAATTTTATTCAATGCCAGTGTTTGCGAACCGCAAACATAAATATATTGTTTATTATTGTCACGCATTTGTATACGTTTTTCTAAAATTCTTGCATTTTTGGAAATGGTACAAAAGTTTAATGTAATTCTTGCGTAGTTTTTATAGTGGGCGGCTAACCCTGAAAAGTACAAATTATTTTTCAATATTTTTTTCTCTTCCGGGACTAGAACTGGCACTTATTATTCTTATTTAAAACACAAGAAAAGAAGCTTATAATAAAAAATAGTAAAAAGGTATATTTTTTTTAGCTTCATGCTGTATCCTGCACACAGCAGAGCAGGCAGTCGAAACCTAGTGTTAAGATACTCCGTTCCCCACTTTCCGCCGAATTCGGAAGCATTGCGTGTTAAGTGGCGGATCTTAACGCCGCATTTAACCTCTTATACCAGAGCGAAGGACAACCCACAACCAGACGTTTACAATCACACTTTAAAAAATATACAACAATTAAATAACAATTTTAAAAGTCACATGCCACAACTAGTATGTAGATAGACTAAATTCCTGTCTAATGCATATGCGGGGTCACGTATCCACTTCAGACTCCATTTTGTCTTACGCAAATACAAACTTCTTTAATATTCTCTTCCATTTAAATTAGTCTGGTCTAGCAATTACTTTAATTGCTAATTTTTAGTATTAGCTTTTAGGCAAGTGTGTATAGTTTGCTAGTTTATTAGAGGCCATGTGGTTGTAATCACGGTTGGTTGTGGGTTCTACTCTCATTCGATGGAATGATCATGATTTAATTATTTTTATTTCTTCGATCTGGTGATTAAGACAAAGCGCGGCGTTCAACTCCGCCACGTAATACGCATATTTGTCACTGTTTTGATACTAGATTTTCTATGTGTACCATGCCATACGGGAAGTAGGGTGAATTGATTTAACTAATTTATTAAATGAGTAAAGTAGTTTATTTACTTGATTAATATTTAAGTAGGGAACGGAGTGTCTTAACACTAGGTTCCCTCTGCCTACCCTGCTGTGTGCGGGATACAGCGTAAAGCTAAAAAAAAAAAAAATATTAACTAACTATAGTAGTTTTATACTTTTCTTTTCACATAATCAAAAGGAACGTAGTGTCAAGACACTCCTTCTCTTCTCTCAAACTGGAAACTCAACACCGTGCTTTGTCTAAGGTTCCAGAGCGAAGAAATAAAAAAATAAAAAAAAAATCATTGCTCCGAGTTGTAGTCGAACCTAAAACCAATCGTGTTTGCAATTAAAAGCTGTCCCACTCACTGTGCCACAATGGCCTCATGGTTCAAATTTTTATTTGACATTGCCATATATCATTTTAAAGCTTTATTGGAATTGCGTCGATACAAACTGACGTTCACTTAAAAAATGTCAATATGAATCAAGTAATTGTCGCTACAGTTTTTGTTTTTTTTTATTATTTTAATATGGTCTGAAATTCAATGTTTTCTTTACTTACTTATATTTTTAGCTATTTTCAAATAATTGTTTAATATTATTTAAAAAAGTATATTACTTAAGTATTTGATTGTACTATCTATTGGCCTCGACTACGTCCGCGTAACGCCAGTATTGGACACTTGTCTAACAAATTATAAGTTAATAGCAATCTAACATGCGAACGCCCTTAGATGTCAATCCGGCCCTGTCGCAAAATCTTATCTTCGTGTACATATAAATATAAACTACCTCTCTCCACCAAGACAAGTATATCTATATATTCAGACAAGCTCATTCATCATGATAATTTCATAACTTTATTGCAGCTGGATTTTTTCGTGTATTACATCTCCATACATTATCCCAGCATTCCTCTTCCACTCCATACACAGTTATTAACCTCTTCACACAACCTCTCGGGGGTCCTCGTGCTTTGTACGTGACTTTCATACATTATTATGAACATTGTATGTTCTAAGGTCAAATGAAAGCTCCCTTAAGACTTATTCTTGCATTTTGTTTGGATAGCAATAATTTTTAAATGCGTTCCTTTAATTTTGGCCCCCCGTTTTGTTTAATGTTAAGGCCATCGTGACGCAACGTCTGTCTGTTAATACGACAGGTTTAGGGTTCGATTCCTACTTGGGGAATGATTTCTTTATTGCATAAAGGAGGCAAATGAGAAGTACCTATAGTAAGTGGTTACGCTTGCCCATGGACATTTATAATTCGTCTTTGAGATGAAGGAAAGGAGGGAAGCAAGGTGGTGGCAATAGGAAAAGCTGGCTTACATGTTGTCGAATTGCGTCAGATTTTAATCCCTATTGAAACACTTTTAACATATTACCTTAATAGTTTAACTCTAGATAGAACAGTAAGTTCTGGCATATTAGAAAACAAAACCAAAATTTAAGTTTATAATACTTTTCTTAGATTTAGTTTGAAATGAAAAAATATTAAAGTTTCAACATATTTATATTACAATTATGTCTAAAAGCTTTTATTCTATTTTAACTTCATATTTCATTTAAACACTTTAAAGATACATTTTACTAACATATTTTTTAAGTATTTATAATTTAGAATGTATTTTTAAGTAGAAAATTATTCTAAAATGTTAATGTTGATGTAAAATTAATAAGAAAATGCGTAACAAAACAACAGTTAAATTGACCATCGTGGCGCAGTGTGAGAGTGTATGACTGCAAACGTGGTTGTGAATTTGATTCCCAATGGGTGGAATGAAGACAATATTTTTGTTTCTCCGCTCCATTACTTAAGACAAAGTGCAGCGTTGAATTTCGCCTCTTAACACGAAATGTCTCAATTTTGAGCAGAAAGCGGAGAACAAAGTGTCTTGACACTAACCTATCTTTATTTGCCATCCTATATTATAATCCAATGTTATAAAACGAAAAAAAATATATTAATAAAGAAAAAAATCATATAAGAATGTCAATCAAGCAAAAATTTTAACAAAAATTTTTCTTAACAGCTTGGATACTTTCCAAATGACCTGCCACTTTGTAGTTCTATGTAAATGTGAAGTCCGAGCGTCCATTAACATTTAAACTACTGTCTGTGTACTACCTAGTACCTACATAGGATCTAGACTTAAATGCTGGTCTAGACTTAAATAGAATACGTGTACTGTGTACGGTGTACGGTGTACAGTAAGCAATTACTATTAGTGCAATTGTTTTTAGTACAGTTAGAAGGCTAACTGTAGTATGTGAGGTTGAATGTGGAAGCCAGTTTATAATATCTATACTAATATTATAAATGCGAAGGTCTGTCTGTTATGCGGCTAATCTACTGGACCGATTTGGATGAAATTTCAAAGAAAATAGGTCGAAACTTAGGTTTACATTTAAACTGCGTTTTTGTTCAAAAATCAACCTCTAAATAGTTTAAAACATAAATGATTCCTGTAAAAAATCTAAATTGTTTAACAGATGCGATAAATATTTTCAGGAAGATAGTTGATAAATGATGAACATAGACCACCAAAATTTCAAAAGTTAAGCCCTAAATCAATCAAATGAAACCCACAACTAGTCGTTTACAGTCACACGTTCGTGCCACTGCGCCATGACTAAAATTAAAATTTTTGTTTTTTAAAAATTTCTTTTTTATTTTCCTAATCTTTATAATTAACATTTTAAATGTTAAAAGCTGTAGTTTAGTTCACGTGAGGGAAGCCCAAGCTGGCTCTAGTTGGTTATATATATTTTGTTTTGATTTGTGTAAGTTTATCTCATCCAATTAACATATATATTTTTGAGCTTTTATATATGCTTCTTTATTATTTTATATAACATCATTCCACAATGATATAAAAATCTCATTATTTGCCCTGTATTCGCTTCTGATATCAAATTTAAGCTTATAAAAAAATCAGAATAATCGTCCTCCTTATACAAAAGTCATCATAACTTACATAAGACTGACCAAATTTAGGCTCAATTTGAAGCATTTAGCCAAAAATAAAAGACTGAAAATGTAATTTTCACAAACTTTCAACTGCTATAAGACTAGAGTAATTAGCAAACTTATAAAGTTAATTTTCTAAAGTTCCCAATCTTCATTCTTTTTATTGCTGTTAAAGCGATAAAATTTGGTAACTTTGTTGTAAAGAAAATGCAGCTTCACGTCTTTTTCCGCATAGTAGAGTAGACAAAGCGTAGTGTCAAGACATTCCGTTGTCCATATCATGCCAAAAAATCGAGACAGCGACGGTGCTTAACGCCGCGCTTTGTCTTAGGTGCCGGAAATGAAAATAATATATATTCAGTCCTCTAAGTGGGAATCAAATCCATAATCACTGCTTTACAGTCAGACACTGTTCCACTATTATTTACTGTAAAAGTATGAAAAAATGTATTTACTGTAAAAGTATGGGGCCAGTCATGGCGCAGAGGCACAAAGTGTGCCTGTAAAGCGACTAGTTGTGGGTTCGATTTCCACTCGAGGAGTATTTGATATTCCCTATTTCTTCACTCTGGTATCGAGGCAAAGCGCGGCGTTAAGTTCCGCCACTTAACACGTAAAACCTCCAAGTTCGGCGGAAAGTGGGGGACGGAGTGTCTTAACACTAGGTTCCCTCCTGCGTGCCTACCCTGCTGCGTGCGCGATACAGCGTGAAGCTAAAAAAAAATATATAAGAAAATAGTAAAAAAAGCTATATATATATATTCAGATTTTTCCTATGTTCAACATAAACCTACATACATACACATTTTTCACTAGAATACATTAAGTGAAACCAACATATTGTGCACGATGTATCCTACATTTCATTCCCGCATGCAACGTGGGTGTAATAGAATAGTTTATTCATATTTGATTTGCCTTTGGTGGAACGTATTGAATTGTTTTCTGCTATATTTTTATATGGATATGGAATAATATTTATAGTACCAGAATATGGCAGGGGTGGCCAAGATTTTGATAGCTTAGTTATTTAAAATTTGAAATGTTTTGCGAGCAATAAAATACATGTACGTATTTTAAAGATATGGTAGATATATAAAAAACATGTTTTTTTTTTTATTTATATTTTGCAACTACACATTTTTTCTCGTGTAGCAGGGTGGTTAGAGAAAACTTAGTGTTTAAATACTCTGTTTTATACTCTCCGCCCGAAATCGACACATTACTTATTGAGTGCCAGAGCATTGCAGTTGATTGGAAATTAACGTACCAGAGAGGAGAAAGGCAAATAGTTTAAATTATTCTACCAAATGGAAATCGAACACGTAACCAATCGCATAATAAGTCAGACGATGTCCTGCTGCGTTACACTGGACTCAAAATAATTAAATTATTATTTAACACTAGATAAATATCTGATAAACGGTATATTTAAATATACCTATTTATAATTACAAAAAATATATTTATTAGTATAATATATAAAACAATATAAAATTGATAAAATTAATTCTTTAGTGACAGTTACAAAAGTCATAATATCATTACAGAAAAAAAATATCCTATATATAGTACATATGGCTCGCGGGCCGCAGGTTGACTCCTCCTGGAATATAGCTCCAGCGGTGAAAGATTTTTCAATATAAATACAGAATCAATGTTATCAAAATTTTCTATTCGATTACACTTTAACGTAACATGGCGATATCTAAATATTTTGGTAAGTTCTTTTATTCTTTTGTTGTCAGTATTTGTATAGTATTTTTAAATATATCCAATAATAAGTTTTATTTTCTTCGCTCTGTTGTCGAGGCAAAGTGCGGCGTTAAGTTCCGCCACTTAACACGCAATGCAACCGAATTAGGCGGAAAGTGGGAAACGGAGTGTTTTAACACTAGTTTCCCTCTGCCTACCCTGATGTGTCCGGGATACAGCGTGAAGCCGAAAAAAAAGGTTTAGTGGAGCTGTAAGTTTAGTGAAGACTATATTGGCCGCAGTATGACAGTTCTTGAATGTATCCGGGGTGGTCGTGGGTTCAATTCAAATTTGGGGAAATTATTATATTTAATATATTTTTAACAAAGAGGCCAGTCGTGGCGTAAGGTCACGAAATGTGACTGTAAATGCGACTGGTTGGGGGTTTGATTCCCACTCGAGGAGCGGAAATATTTAATATTTTCATTTTCTTCGCTCTGATGTCGAAGCAACGCGTGGCGTTAATTTCCGCTACTTAATAATAATAATAATAATATAAATACTTTATTGCACACAGAAAAATAAAAATGATACAGGTTACATTAAATAAAAAGTACATAAGAGCATATGTGCAATGGCGGCCTTATTGCTAAAAGCAATCTCTTCCAGGCAACCAACAGTAACGGATTTACTTCAAAAGATCGCAGAAAGGTGCATAAAGTAACGTATTATACAAATCATACACACATACATATATGCCTACATACATACAAACATAGATACACAAATACATAGATACATACATACATACATACAACATACATACAACATAAATACATACATACATACATACATACATACATACACATATACATATACATACATATATACACAAATACATGTCAGTTTATCCGTATTGCTCAAGGAAGTGCTGTTTAAGACGCCGTTTAAATATACCAACAGACTGCGACTGTCTTATATTTAGTGGAAGCTCATTCCAAAGTTTTACTGTCTTCACAGTAAAAGAGTCGCCATAGCATTTCGTACGGGACAAAGGTATTTCAAGGAAGTTGTTATTACGGGATCGGAGGTGTTGAGTGTGAAGTGTGTTCGCCCCCAAGAACTTAAACCGTTCCTTGAGGTACGAGGGAGTAGAGGGATGGTAAAGAATGGTATAAAGGAGAGTGAGGGAATGTAGATGACGTCTGTGATTTATTGTTAACCATTTTAATTGAGTACGGTATTGAGAGATGTGGTCGTACTTTCTTAGTCCGAAGATAAATCTTATAACAATATTTTGCAGACGCTCAAGTTTGTCAAGCAGTTGTTGAGACAAATCCAAATAGCAAGAATCTGCATAATCTAGGATAGGAAGGAGAAGAGTATGGGCTAGGGATATTTTGGTCTTTACGGGCAGGAGATTCTTCCACCTTCTCAATCCACCTATGGCGGAGAATATCTTTCGACTAAGCTCAGAAACGTGAGGTGACCAGGTAAATGCACTGTCCATCCTGATTCCCAAATTCTTGACACTCGCACTAAACTCCAAGCAAACACCATCAAAAGAAACTGGAGGTAGAGGTAAATGGATCTTAGATAGTTGCTTAGAGTTACCAAATATACATACTTGAGACTTACTCGGATTTACAGACAACCCAAAGGATTTACACCAGGTGCTAATTAATTGTAAGTCGGAGTTAATTTTAGCAATTCCGCTGGAGATGTCATTCGCGGCTACGGTTGTATATATCTGTAAGTCATCAGCGTATAGATGATGTGATGATGATATGTTTTGAGTGAGAGTGTCAATGAAAATTGAAAAAAGCAGAGGTGAAAGCACACCACCCTGAGGCACCCCAGCGTTAATATGGCTTAACGAAGACACCCTTCCGTCATGTCTAATGCTTTGTGTGCGGCTGCGTAGGTACGAAGAAAACCATTCAGTAGCTTGAGAAGAAAAATTAATTAACCTTAGAATTGCTAATAAAATGTCAAAATCTACCGTGTTGAAAGCGTTGGAAAAATCTAGTAAAACCAGTAAGGTGACTTGCTGGTTATCGATGCCGTATCTAATATCGTCACAGACTTTATTAAGTGCGGTGACTGTGCTGTGTCCTAGGCGGAAACCAGATTGGAAAGGAGATAAGATGTTATTTTTATGTAAAAACGTGTAAACTTGCTCGTGCACAATACGTTCTAGGATCTTGGATAGGAAAGGAAGAATAGAAATTGGACGATAGTTAGAGAAAGAAGTAGGATTGGAAACTTTAGGAATAGGAATCACATATGCATGACGCCAGGCGTCAGGGAATTCACTTGAGGATAGGGAGAAGTTAAAGATGTGACACAGGATAGGAAGGATGGAGTTAAGACACAGCATAATCATACGACGACTAATGTCATCACAGCCAGTAGCATCTGATCTGATAGACAGCGCATGCTTACGTATGTCAGTATTTGTAACAGGTGTAAACAGGAAAGGCACAGGATGTCTTAAAGGATGTGATGCTAGTGATAAGGAGTGAAGAGTTTTTGTTTTAACGTTATTATCCATCAAATTGGCATTAGTGAAAAACTTGTTCAGTGAGTCTAAATCCGTGCAGTTGTTTAAGGTTGATGTGTGTAGTGTGCGTCTACCCCCTATCCCCATCGTGTTTAAAAATTTCCAAGCTTTCGCAGGAGTGCTACGGTCAATGCATGAAAATATATAATTACGCCGGCCTTCTCTGCAAGTCTTGTTGCATTTGTTACGTAGTGCTTTATACCTTTGCAGATTTGCATCTGTGGGATTTTTCTTATATTTCGACTTTGCAGTATTTCGCTCCGCCATAAGTAACTTAATATCCTGAGTTAGCCAAGGAGCGGGGAGATGTTTAATTTTTACTGGTCGGAGCGGCGCATGAATGTCAAAAAGCTCAATCAAAATTGAATTAAAAATATTTAATTTGTCATTAACAGTTTCCGCACTAAATATACATTTCCAGTCAATACGAGCAAGATCACTCATAAACTTTTCATTGTCAATGCCGTTAAAACAACGTCGCATCACTACCGTCGGTTTGATCTTGGGTGGACGTACTTTGTATGAGAGGTAGACAAGATCGTGATATGAAAATGCCTCCGCAGAAATTTGCCCGAAATCAGCAACGTGCTCGGTGGATGAGACAATCATGAGATCTAATAGGGATGGGATACAACCAGGGAAGAAGTGAGTTGCGTTAGTTGGAAGGATATTGAGATTTGAACTGTTAATTATAGTATTTAGCCGACTTGCGCGTGAGTCTTTTTTAATGAGACAGGTGTTAAAGTCTCCCATTATAATAGTGTGGTCGGAACCTGGAACATATTTTTCTAATAGATTTTCAAAACTATCAAAGTAATTTACATGTAAGGTCGGGCTGTAAAAAACACCAAGCAATATTTTTAAGGTGCCGAATAAGACTTCTATTAGAATGTGCTCTGATGAATTAGAGTAGGCTGGAGGTGATTTGTCTAATATTGTGAAAGGAATGTGGCTTCTTAGATAAATGGCTACTCCCCCTCCACCCTTCTCTGTCCTGTCATTCCGTATAAGATGAAATCCCGGCAGGGGATACGCGCTTGACGGTAAACTCGGTTTGAGAAATGTTTCAGAGATAAGTACAGCGTGAACATTTTTAAGATTGAATGAGTCTAGCAAGTCTGGATAGTGGGCTGGAATACTCTGTGCGTTAATATGGGCTACATTAAAATTTTTGGCAAAGTCTTTTAGTTTGTTGTCTAATATTGAATGGAGAGGATCAGAAATGCTATGGAAACTATCTTCGGATGCTAACGAATCACATTGGTAAAAAATGTCGTCGTTTGCGCTATTACTACTGACACTGCTAGAATTGTGCATACTTAATAAAATACTAAATAAACTTATAATATAGATCGTTAATAATAAATCAAATATAAAACAAATAATTAAAAATAGATATATATATATATATATATTTATATATATATATATATATATATATATATATATATATATATATATATATATATATATATAAATATTTGTATAAATTATTTATTTATACAATAACATAGAAATATTAAAAGTAATAAAAATATGTTTTAATGATAATGTAATATAAAAGAATATATACAACTAAAATAATGAGTAAATAAAACAAATAAATATTAATTACTTAATACACAATGCTTCTAGAATTCGGCGGAAAATGGACGAAAAAAAGCATGCCGTTGAATCCAGTTCAACGTAGAGTATTGGACCACTCACGTTTATTCTCGGAGAACGGAGTGTCTTGACACTAGATCTAGATAATTTGGTCCTTTATTTTTAAACTTAAAGTACTGGTTTTCAAATTTTATATATATTTATATTTATATATATAACTCTTGGGTTGACTTGGGTTACTTCATTCAATTTTAGTTCTGAGCAATACATGTAATTTGTACAGATACAATGTTATTTAACAATGTTATTTAAGGTTTAAATCAATCAAATTATATGATATTAAGGAAAAAGGAGACAAGACGTCTGTATGTTTTAATTACTTAAATAAAAAAAAGGATTTTATAAATATTTTGTAAATATTTTTCTTCTTATTTAACCATCACACACTTTCGCGCACTGCAGCGTGTTCATGTTGCATGTTCTTCACTTTCCGCTCAATTTCAAGACAGTATATTAAGTGACCAACCATTATCATATAAATATAAATAATATTTTAAAATATATTTCACAAAATTGACAAAAACTTAAATTTTCTACATAAATACCACGGGATAATACTCAACCGTCGCTGATATTTGGGTCACAATGTATGGAATTATAAACACGGTCACGGCAATACTGTGGGGAATTTAGTTCGCTTCAGAACTCGCTACGTACGCGTTGTGAAGTAAATAATGTTGTGTAGTGGAGGAATACTCGTATGTCACACATGACTTATAGTTTAGTTTTAATGTTACAAATGTAACTTTAACAGTAAAATATAATTAAAATTATTTCGAAAAAATAAAAATTGTTTTTATATTTTAATTTATATAATTCGCCCGTGCTTAAGCTTCTAGCTTTAAAAATTACGTAATTTTCGTACAAATTTTCGTCCTCTATTTCAACCCCTTACGGCGTGTGACGACGCAACGTTTACATGTGTATCGCGCGGTGCTTGGTTTACTTGCATTATCATACAAAAACTTTCATCCACCACTATATTTTAAAAAAAACAATGAAGGTTGTATTTATTTATATATCTAATAAAGAACCTATAAAATAAATTTCAAGCTTCTTACTTTAAAAAAATAACATAATTTCCCGATACAATTTTATGCCTTACTTCATCCTTACAGAAAAGTAGCTGATGTTCGTTCTCAATATCTAGACTGTCTTTGTAGTAAATATCGTGTGATTGAGTAACACACAGTAAAAGTAGTACAATAAAACCTATTGTAAACAGTTGCGTTATCCATTTTCACACCCTGTAAATATTTAATTAATTTAATAAAAAACTTTAGCGAAATAGTATAAGATGTCCATTTCTTAATAGATATTTTGCTGGGCTGTTTTACTAGCTTCTTACTTTTTCTTGCATAGCAGATAAGTAAGAAAGGACTAAATACCCTAGTACAAAAGAAGACATTGCCTTTCATTCAACACTTTCATTGTGAAAAAAAAATGAAAATTTATATATACTCATTCCCCAAATGAATCTCTACCAGAAAGAATTCAATATATACTGGCAACTTGCATTAAGGCAACTCCCACTTTTATTTCGTGGAGTTCATGAATTTCATCATACTGGCTTCGTTCCAACAGAGGCTATATTAACTGATTCACGGCTTTCCGTTACTATCCTCTCCTAGATCTTTTAAATGAACGTATATGGGCCGATCGCAACATTGCAAGATTTAAGAGTGAAGCTATTGTAGATTGTTCTTTTCTAGGGAACTAGGAAGATTTATATAAATTAGAGTTTTCTCTAGCAATCAGCTTTACGCTTTTTTCTGCATAGCTGGGTAATCAGAGAGATATAAATGTGAAGACATTTCGTCCGGAATTGACACATTACGTGTTAAATGGCGGAACACAACGCCGCGTTCAATCTTAATTATCAGAGTATAGAACTGAAAATTTAAATATAATAATTTAGCTGATAAGGAGTCGAACCAACAACTATCGCGTTATAATAATTGTTACACTGCATCACGACGGCTTCATTCTCTACTAACTGGATTGTTAAAGAATTATTAAAGATATCTTTATTATATATCCTCTCTCGTATAAAGCAATGCAAGCAGACGTCATGTCAGAGCTACGTAATGGTTGCATTTTCAAAGAGACAGAGTACCTCTCGTCCCTTAAGTTACTTTTATAGTAAATACCAAATTTACTAGTATAGCCGGGCAGACAGAGAAATCCTAGTGTCAAGACAAAGCGTTATCCGCTTTCTTTTTAAGACATTGCATGTTTAATAATAAAACTCATCGCTTCGCCTTGACACTAGAACGAAACAATTATTCATTTTTCTTTTTTTTTCTTTATGTTCACCCTGTATCCCGTACATAGCAGGGACAGGGCAGAGGGAACCTAGAGTTAAGAGACTCCGTTGCCCACTTTCTGTTGAATTCGCAGGCAAGTGGCGGAACTTAACGCCGCGATAAAAATAAAAAAGTAAATATTTCCACTCTTCGAGTGGGAATCGAACCAGTTGCTTTACAGTCACACTTTGTGCTTCTGCGCCACGACTGGCTACAATGACAAGAAATGTAATTAAAATGTTATCACTCTCACGAATGGCAATTGGATCATCAAATGCATTTACTCGCACAGTCAGTTATTACCATACTGCTGACGATCTCTACAATATAGATAATACCAAAACGCAACCATCAATTACCGTCCATACTAGAAATACCAAAATACCAAAACAAGAGAGCAGCTAGCCGCAACATGAATCTATTCGCGAACTATTCCGTAATGAGCGACCCTCGTTACCCGAAGCGTCATATAGCTTTAAATATCCATTGTGGTAACCACTGTACGGCTGGCATGAGGTAGAGACCGCATTGATAATTATATACACCCACTGACAGCTTTGTGTTTAATGGAGTGATGATGATATAATAGTTGGGCAAGAAAATGCCATAAAATAACGATTTTGAGCCTGGGATCCAGGATATTGTAAAGTAATTTAAGAGTTAAAGTGCGACGTTTTGCCACTCAACACAAAATATGTCGAATTTGGGTGGAAAGTTAAATTTAGGTTATTTATTGAAAACTAAAAGTTTCTTTTTTGTAGAACTTGTTTCAATTTTCTCAGGTCTAATAATTTACTAGCAGTTTACTTAAGTTCATATCTCAAACCTGAAAAGAACAGGCATACGAAAATCAATGGGAAGGTTATTTTACTAAGTAAATGATTGACAGATTTATACTAAAAAATAAACAATATACTTCACTACTTATGCATAATAAAAAAAATGACGTATCTTTATTATTCATAGGCTTCAAGTTGTATAGTAGGTAATTCAGAGGTAATATTAATCCTTGAATACATTTTGCCCTTATCGTTGTAATAAACGTTGCGCAGGACACATAAATTAACTTTATAGGGCCTCACGTTGGGCGTAAAACGTCTCATCATATTGATAAAGTTATTGACTTACTGTCAATAATCATAAAAATAAAACACGTACATTTTTTGCTATTTTGTATTTGATGAAACTGAATTATTTATATGATAAGATTTTTTGGTTTCGAGATTTTTATACATTTTTGAATGAAGCTATTTTAATCGAATTAATCGCGTATATTTTTGGTATTCGAAATGTTAATGGACTCCTAGTTTACATGTTACCATGGAGTAGATACTGTAAGATATTCGTCGACTTTTCATAAATATATTATACGCAAAAACATAGTTTCATTTATGCCCAGATGCTGATTAAGAAAAATAATTATTATATTTAATTTAATTTTTTTTCTCGCTTAATCCTGCACACAACTGGTAGGTAGAGGGAACATAATGTTAAGACAGCCCGTCCCGCAGTACTTGCCGAATTCTGGAAGCATTGCGTGTGACGTGGCGAAACCCAATGCCGCGCTTTGCGTCGACACTAGAGCGAAGAAAATGTAATATTATTACTCAATAAGTAAAGCCCAGGATTCGCATAAAGAATAGTGTCTTCTTGAGACTAAGTGTCCTTTTTCTATTCTGCTACCGTAGAGAGAGTAGAGAGTGAAGCTGAAAAAGAAGTATTTTCATAATTAAAAAAATATGTTATAAAACTTTTGTATATTTCTTTTGACGTGAACTTCATGAGTCGTTACCAACTACATATTCTGTTACATTAGCAGCATTATGCAAACATACAGCGCTCAAAATATACTGAAATTTCGTATAAAAAGTAAAATTTTTATGTGGAATTTTAGTGCTTTTGCAGTTTTAGTTATTCGAACATTAAATATGAGATACCTAGTTATCGCACTCCTTGTAACCTTGTTTACTTTTGTTTTACCTGAGCTCTTCATGCTTCTTTAAATTCAAATTTCCCCAAGTAGCCTACAGCCAATAATTTAGATTGTGCATCGCCTTCTCACTTCTCAATATCAAAATATACACCATTAAAAAGGCATTTAGAAAACGTAGAAAATTTTGAATGCAACAAGATTCGAACCCGCGCCTCCTGAGTACCGTCCAGGCGCTCTCATCACTGAGCACTGAAACTTTAAAAATGTTAAACGTATACACCATTAATCCGTTTATAAAAAATGTTTAATTTCAAAACAAATATTTTTCTACTACCCTTTTAACCAAAATAATGAGAACAACATTGTTCACGCCAACGAATAGAAGAGCAACAGCAAACCATCACTATTTCTGCAAGCATCAAAGGTGTAAATGCTAAATGCAACCCCTTAACGATCTCTCTCGGGGTGTTTCCGAAATTCATCGTGTAACGGTCGTCGTCAAATATTTGCTCACGTTCGAGCCAACAGACAGCTTACCCGAGTAAGCCGTGTAATAGCTATCCACAGGAAATTGTATGGACAATTTGTAGTAAATATTTGTCGTGGACATGAAGAAAGGCTTGTGTAGGTAGATTTTTGGGGTTTTGCTTTTAGTGAAGTATATGTGGTGATATGGTGGAGGTATTTTTTTATTTTTTATCTTCACGCTGTATCCCCGCACACAGCAGGGTAGGCAGAGGGAATCTAGTGTTAAGACACTCCGTTCCCCACTTTCCGCCGAATTCGGAGGCATTGCGTGTTAAGTGGCCGAACTTAACGCCGCGTTTTGCTTCTGATACCAGAGCGAAGAAAATGGAAATAATAAATATTTCCACTCCTCGAGTGGGAGTCGAACCCACAACCAGTCGTTTTCAGTCACACGCTTGTGCCACTGGGCCCCGACTGGCCCCAACTGGCTACTTGTTTAATGATTTTTGCATATAGTAATTAAACATATTACGTTTTCTGCTTTACTTTAGAGATATGTTGGATGACATAATTTAACGCAACTTTATTTAATTAAAATTTGAGCAATGTTGTGTAGCGGCAGGGTTATCGAATTTGAACTTTTTTTTGGCACAAATCAAATTTGCTGATAGTTTTCTTAAGGGTAACGGGAGAATATATGTATGTAATATGTAATATAAATTAATGCTTAGTTGAAGTGCATAAAATTATTAATCGGGCTGTGGGTTAGTTTCTCCTGATCTAATAAAGACACCAAGAATATAAATATAGTCAGTAGGTCACACAACACATGAAAAGTAGTTCTTATTGAAATCCATTCTATTATTATTAGAAATATCCGTTGACCGAGCTCTGCTCGGTATTTCTTTCGAGAAATCGTTATTTTGTAAAAAAACATTATAATAATAAAATGATAAAATTAATAAAAAATACAATAAAAAATCTAATAAATTAAAGCAAAACAAAATTTCAACAAAAAAAAAATGTCTGGATGTCAGGATCGAACCGAGGTCAAACCGTAAAAAGTAAGAATAAAAAGCCACCACTCTTCCGACTGAGCTATCACAACGTTGTCAACAGTTGCGAAATTGGCATTTGTATACTAATGATATTTAAGCAGTTTTTTTAATGCCCGAAAATCCAGAGAAAAAAATATACAAGAATTGCTTGTTTAAATATATTACGTTAGATGAATTACAATCTAAAGAAACTAAGAAGTCGATATCCCTAAATATAATATAGGGATTATATTACCAAGAACATTATAAGGCTATTTATAAACAAACCTTTTTTTACAAACCCACAAACGTAGCACACAAAGCAAGAATATTGAAAAGCAAATTTGATTATACGAATTGGCGGGCATTACCATTCTATGGGGAAAGCATTTGGACCAATTTCATATTCATTGTAGCAATCTGCGAAAGATTGTCGAAGGAACGTTTCCGGGGTGGTCACGATACAATAGCCGTCGAAACGCATTTTGTTACTATTTTTAGTAAAATATGATGTAAGTAAAGTGGGAAAGGGTCTGACTGTTTTTGTGCTTGGTTGTGGGTTCGATTTTTAACTGAAGAAATTAAATAATAGATTAATTTTTATTTCCCTGCTCTGGTGATCAAGGTAAAGTGCAACGTTGACATAAGCCACTCAACCCGGAAAATCTCTAATTCAGACGGAATGTTGAAAACAGAATGTTTTGACACTAAATTCAAAGTCAAAGTCAAATAATTTTATTCAACATAAGAAGTTACATGCTTCATTTTTTGAATATCAAAGATTTTACCACCGGTTCACTAAAGTTAATGCCTCAGACCTGAGAAGAGCCGGCGCGAGAAACTCAGCGGGACTTCTATTTTTTAAGTAATTGTTATATACAGATTTTTAAACATTTTTAAAGTGTTATTCCACAGTTAGGAAAATTGAAAAATAGAAAAATTTTTATACGTTTTCTTTAAATGTCTTTTTTTTATATACAGATTTATTGCTGACAGTGATATTTTTGAAATAACCATGAAAACTTTCCTTCTGACTATCATGCAATGTAGAAAAAACTTGAAGTTGACTTTTAATGTAAGATATTTTTTCTTTTCTAATATATTTATTATCTTTTACTACGTTAAAATAGCCTATGAGACATTAATGTTAAGATGTAAAGGTAGGTAGCAAGACATTGGCCTCACTTAACCTTGTTCGCCGAAAATTAAGAATGATTGCTACAGTAATACAAGAAGAGTAATTCATGAACAATAAACTTGAAGTGTATAACATTTTTTGCACATATCGTCTAAATAAAATGAAAGAATATTGTATATTTGTATGTATATTTTATATATTGTTAGATTTTGGCCATTTAACACCATCGTGGCGTAGTGGATCAGCGTTGGACTGTAAATGCGATTGGTTGTGAATTCAATTCCTGTACAGGGGAACTATTATATATTTTTGGCTTTACACTGTATCCCGCACACAGGAGGGTAGGCAGAGGGAACCTAGTGTTAATACACTCCGTATCCCATTTTCCGTCGAATTTGAAGGCATTGCGTTTTAAGTGGCTGAACTTAAAGCGAGAAAATGGAAATATCAAATATTTCCCCCCACCGAGTGGGAATCGAACCTACAACTAGTCACTTTACAGTCACACTTTGTGCCTCTGCGCCACGACTGGCCATGGATTCCCACTCGAGGATTGGAAATATTTAACATTTCCATTTTCTTCGCTCTGGTGTCGAGGCAAAGCGCGGGGTTAAGTTCCGCCATTTATCATGCAATGCCTCCGAATTCAGTGGAAAGTGGGGAACGGAGTATCTTAACACTAGGTTCCCTCTGCCTACACTAATGTGTGTGTGAAGCTATATTTTTTTTTTTTTTTTATTTTTTAAAATATCTCAAACAAAGCTTACACAGATCCAAGATTAATCTCAAGAATAAGTCCAAATTCAATTTCATTGTCCAACGTTTTGCTGCACCTTTCCGCTTTGCAGAAAGTAATAAAGCAACTTTGTAATGATAACGGAGCGCCCGTAGACTTTTAATTGACGATTAATTGAAACTCGGTACAAATAAAGTTGTACGCGGTAATGTAATTGTTAGCGGCGTTTGTGATTGCGGGAAATTCTATTAGTTATGGGTTCGATTCCCTGGTTTTCATTTATTTTTATATATCCGCTCTGGTCCCTAAGACAAAGCACGGCGTTAAGTTTTGCCACATAATGTCTCAATTTCGGAAGTTGAAGGAGAAAGTGGAATATAGATAGTTTTTTGTCACTACTTTGCTCTTTATATTAGAATATTCGAAGGCCCGCGCTTTCGCTTGAGTGAAAGAGCTTATAATTTTCGTATAAATTTTCATCTTTTATCTCCGCCCCTTCAGTTCGATTAAAAAAATAAGTTTTTATTTTTAATTTTAGGGGCCAGTCGTGGCGCAGTCGCACGAACGTGTGACTGTAAACGACTGGTTGTGGAATATTTAATATGTCCATTTCCTTCGCTCTGGTGACAGAGGCAAAAAGCGCGGCATTAAGTTCCACCACTTAACACGCAACGCCTCCGAATCCGGCGAAAAGTGGGGAACGGAGTGTCTTAACACTAGGTTCCCTCTGCCTACCCTAGTGTGCGCGGGATACAGCGTGAAGATTTTTTTTTTTTTTATATATATACTTTGTAATGATAACGGAGCGCCCGTAGACTTATTAATTGAAACTCGGTACAAATAAAGTTGTACGCGGTAATGTAATCGTTAGCGGCGTTTGTGATTGACTGAAATTCTATTGAAATTGTCTATTAAGTGTATGGAAGTTTGGTTAGGTTTGTTTATTGTTTTGTTATTATTGGGTGTTAGGAGTGGGTTCGATTTCCATTCTTAGAACTTCTTTTTTAGCTTCACGCTGTATCCCGCACATAGCAGGGTAGGCAGAGGGAACAGAGAGCAGGCAATGGAAATATTTACCACTCCTCGAATGGAAATCGATCTACAACCAGTCGTGTACAGTCACACGGTCGTGCCAGTGCGCCACGACTGGCCCCTATTTATTTATTTTTTTGTTATTTTTGGTATTTCCGCTACGCAATTCGCTATGTCTCGATTTGGGAAGAAAGTGGAGATTGGAGTGGTTTGTCACTGCTTTTTTTGTTTATATTCAAAATAAGGATTCACTAAGTGTAATTGCTTGATTAATAAAAATTTTGCCACTTTGAACTGAGTTGAAGCTATTTACTAATATAATTTATACTATGAATTCCAGATTCGTTGATTTATATTTTTCATACAAACTTTCTTCCTCTATTTTCATATTTTAGATGTTTTTTTTAATATAGCCTTTAGTTAACCCTAGATCTTAAACTATTTTCATTTCAAATTCCATCAAAATCGGGCCGGTAGGTTAGATGTGAAAGCGTAACAAAAATACAGACAGACTTTCGCATTTATAAGTAGTATGGATACGCTCTAAAGAACTTTCGTGTATAAAAGCTTTATAATTAGCTACAAGCCTACCTTACAGATGTTAAAGTTATAATAGTACCTACGAGGTAATAAATTTCTAACGAAGCCTCCACTCCGCGAAGAATGAACGCCCTGAGGCGTTTGATCCTATAGTAACATTGTATGTACGTTCAACTTAAATATTACTTAGGGCTAAATTGTAGGTACTTTATATAATTTAGTATTGTCAATTAAAATTTATAGCTTTATTACTTTTTTTAAGACTAAGAATCTCTTTTTACAAGCTTTTTCTTAAATTGTTTGAGTGGTATTTTGTAAAATATTTTTTAAGTATATATTTATATATACAGACTAGCGGCCCGCTCGCGGTTTTGTCGCGTGAACTGTTTCGTTATAATGCAACCCTCAGGGGTGGATTTTTGAAAAATAAAGTAGCCTAACCTTGGATTATCAACAATGTTTATACCAAAATTCATTACAAGCGGTGTAGATTTTTCATATAAAC
The DNA here is from genome assembly GCA_019049465.1 of Dryas iulia moderata. Classification (NCBI taxonomy): domain Eukaryota; kingdom Metazoa; phylum Arthropoda; class Insecta; order Lepidoptera; family Nymphalidae; genus Dryas; species Dryas iulia. Next base: position 14,452,702 of record CM032424.1, on the reverse strand, counting down.
TTTCATCCCCTATTTCAACCCTTTAAAGGTTGATTTTTTAAAAACTAAGTAGGCTATGTTAGACCCAGTCATTTTTACTACTTTCATTCTAAATTTCATCCAAATCAGACCATTAGATTAGCCGTGAAAGCGTCACAGACAAACACGCAGACATTCGCATTTATAATATAAGTATGGATGTGTATTTTTTTCATATTGACTCTATTAAATTTAGGTTAAATCTAGTAACCTAAGTGATATTGAACAATGTTGCTATTTTCATATAAAACTTAGAATGGCTTGGTTCCAAATTTAGAACTTTGAATAAATGGTTGCCAAAATTTGCTCTAAACCACTACAGAAATCTACAGAATTTTGGATAAATATATTAAGACTTCAATTAAACTTGTAACGTTTTGGCCCACAAAGATTTATGTTATTAGTATGTAATTTGATAATTAATGGGAAAGTCTTAAAGTCTCGGTTGTACTTAAATAATACTTAGTTGGGTCAATCAACTTTAAAGATATTCGTTTGAGTTTAAAGGAAGAAATAGATTTGTTTAGAATGGACTAAGATATACACATTTTCAGAAAGCGTACAAAAAATTGAACACAGCGGGAATCGAACCCCCGCTTTTCGGCAACTGTCCAAGCGCTCTGACCGCTAAGCCATGTGTTCATAAATGTACATATTTTGATAAACAATTCATAGCAGATAAGTGGTATAACATAGCTCAGCGGTTAGAATGCTTAAAAGGCTTGCAAGAGGCGCAGGTTCAAATCCTGATGCGATCAAACTTTTATACGTTTTCTAAAAATCTTTTTTAATTTCTCCGAATGTATAAATTCTGTTAAAACATATCATTTCAAGCATACAAAACCCAACCACAGTTTATGACAAGTAAAATGAATCATATAACTTCTAATGTAAATTGAGCATCAGCTGTTTTTAGCAAGACATGGTAATAAACTTGAAGTAACCCATTTATGGGATAAAGAACTTTATACAAGCAACTTTAAAGTACACTCAGTCATTGTAACTTGCCTAATGTAAGCTACCTTTGTCTCAAAGTAAAAAGTTTCAGGTTTTTATAGCAATGGAAATATTGACAGAGTTAGTTCAAGTGTAAGAAACTTTTTAGTATATGCTAAAAACGTATTTTGCCATATAGCCAGTCCACAATCTTTTCTTCTTTACTTTTCACAAAAATCCACTTTTCACTCTAATACGAAATTTTCGAATAGGGCCAGTCGTGGCCCAGTGGCACGAGCGTGTGACTGTAAACGACTGGTTGTAGGTTTGATTCTCACTCGAGAAGTGGACATATTTAATATTTCCATTTTCTGCGCTCTGGTGTCGAGGCAAAGCGCGGCGTTAAATTCCGCCACTTAACACGCAATGCCTCCGAATTTGGCGGAAAGTAGGGAAGGGAGTGTGTTTAGTGTTTGCACTAGGTTCCCTCTGCCTACCCTGCTGTGTGCGGGATACAGCGGGAAGCTATAAAAAAAAACGAAATTTTCATGTTGTGTGACGGAACTCATCGCCGCGCTCTATCTTGGAACAGAGCGAAGAAATGAACATTCCTTTGATTATAAATCGATCTCACAGCTAATCACGTTTACACGTTGTATAATGATAATTTGTAAGTAAAATCTAAACCACTTGACCGATTACGGTAAAGTTTCTCAGAAAGATAGTCGTAGACGCAGCGTAAGTAGGGTACTTTTTTTTTAAAAAAAAAACCCACCTTCACTACGATCAAGAGATAAAACGAACGACAATTGCAGTACAAGATCACTATCACCCAAATATCTTTGTAAACAACAAATCAACCAAAATAACGAAGAATATTCAATTTCATTGAACCAAATGAGTATATGCAGAGGTAGTTACGTTCAAAACTGTGGTGAATTGAGCAATCAAACAGCTTTCAAAATGGCTTTCCAGTAAACGTCACTCGAATACCAACCACACAGTGCCACTAATTCCAGCTTTCAGACCCATTTGCGAATGGAAATTAGGTGTGGAGCATGCTTAAGCGATCCCACAGTGGGTGCCTTTGCCCTAGGTAGATATGACTGTGTTACTGCAGTTTAATTGAGTTGGGCGCTTCGTTTGGTGGTCTTTTGAGGGTAGTTATTGAATATCGATGTATTTTTATTGTATTTGCTTATTTGTATATTTGCTATGGATTTATGTTATATCTTTTAGTTTTTGTTTAGTCGATTATTTTTGTTTCTTTTTAATTGCTTTTTTTTAAATTAGGACTCCACTTATCTATACAAAAAAATAAACATGGAGTGCCTATTTCACTAAATATACCACAATAACATTGTCAGTCTATCTGACTCAATTTTGATCTGACATTTTTGTAAAAGTAGGTAACCTTAGCTACCTTTATTTTTAATTTATAACTTTTCAGCCATATTGGAAGAAGTCACGTGCATAGCTAGTATGTCTACATAAATAGTTCCTGTAAATTGCTTAAAGATTACGGTATTTTTTGATATTTTAATTCCCAATTTGATGAATGTTATATATATTAAAATTTCATAATATTATATAATATGAAAATGAAAATGAAAAAATGTTTATTAACAAAAAAAACAACATTATACAGTGAAATGTCCGGTGGTACCCACACTAGGTATTCCTGTGTCATGAATACCTATTGATAGTTTTACAGTATATGTTTATTGTTGTCGCTCGGCTTAGAATATAAATTATATAAATGTTAAACACATGTTGCATAATTTAAGTAGTAGTAATATTGAAGTAACTTACAGATGGTTTTATGTTAATGATTAGGTACTATGCTAAGTACGAGAAAAGTTTTTCGGTGGTATCATAGGTCAATGAGGAGAGCCAAAATATAACATATCGATGCCATAGGCGATGTTTCTAGCGACATTTGAACTTTCCCACCTTCGCATGTTTAGGACCCGAGAAAAGATGAAAAATCTTAAAGTATATCTTTTTAATTATATTCCGTAGAGAGATCTTATTTATTTTTTCTCTCCTCTGTCTATAATCAATAAGCAACGAGGTATTCTCTTGCGGCTCTGCTATTTCCGGTAATAAGGATTAACGTTGATTCTACGAGGCTTTGTATAGAACTAATACCAGAGTATTACGTATTATATATGTGCACGTAATACTTGTATCGTTTAGGTATATTATATGTAGGTATTAGTTATAATCCGTTTTTCGTGGGAATAAGACTATTTTTCCATGCTCGTTAGAGAGAAGAATCTGGATTTTAGGTCTTCATTACTATACTCAGTGTAAAGGCACAATTAAGATTTTCATAATTGCGTCTTGGTGATAAGATAAAGCGCGACGATGAGTTCTGTAATTCACACATAATGTCTCGAATCAGGCTGAAAATAGAAAATAGAGGAAAGACTCTCGAAGTGGCAAGAGCTAGAAGGTTTCTCACATAGCACGGGAGTTGAAGAGAATACAATGCTATGTAGGAAAAACGTAAAGCTTAATGGATTTTTTTTCAGATAAATAAATAAATTTTAAAAAATCAAGCAAATTAAACAATTTCAGGTGAAAACACACTGACTGCTCACAATGCTTCGCCCTTTTAGCGGCTACGCCCGCGTGGTTTATCACACAAATTTTCATTCTTTGGGCTATAAGCCCTTTAAGGCTTGATTTTTGAAAAAACTTTTTCAACTATTTTCATTTTAATTTTTACCCAAATCGGGTCGATAGATTAGCCATAACAGACAGACAGATAAACGGACTTATAATATTAGTATGGACACCAAGTACAGCTTTAGCTTTAATCCTTCAATACGTTGTCGTTATTATCAATCGGCAGATGCTGATAATTACTTCAGCTTAATTGATGCATCTCTAATATTTAGTAGAATATACATATACTAGTAAATACCTACATATGTCTTTTTTGCAGCTTCAGTCCGTAGTCTGAAGGAATTTTGCGTCAAAGCATTCCATCCAAATTTGAGTGGTGGATATCGGAGGCAACCATGCCTTGGCAGAGGCACTTGGCCTAGACCGACGTTTCTTCACGTTCACGCTTTTTCCCGCATAATAAGCTTGGCATAAAGAACTTAGCATCAAGACATTCCGTTCTTCTTCATTTTCCGCCTGAATCTGGAACCTTCCTAATTTTGCCATTGCAGGGAATGGGGAGACAATGTTATGAAAAAGTTAGTAACATCAATAGAAAACAATCCTTCCTCCCTCTTCATACCACACAGCCGGTGTATGGCTAAATAACGTGACTTTAAAAAAAACTTAGGAAATCCTGAAGCTGAAAAAGTTATTCTAACATCATCAGACCAATTAAATATAAAATTAAAGTATTCGATATTCGATATTTTAATGTCAACTTCCGAACACCTGCTCTGTCATTATCTGCTAATCTTGTCATTAAATTAAACTTAATTATTTGAATAAAAGCTCCAATTTAAAGCTTTTTATCTCCAAATAGATTATATTTCATCTAATAGCGTATTTTCAGAAGTGATTACGGCTGTCATCGCTTATGCAAATGACTGTTCCCCGGCGTGTCGTCGGAATATTGTTCACAGAAATAATAAATTGTACTCGACTAATTAATGTTCTCGTACTAATTTTTTGCTCGCAACATTTTATTAAATTGTTTTTTTTTTATTTGATATTTGTTGAGGAGAACAGCGTGTGACTATATCCGCAATGGTCGTGGGTTCGATTCTGACTCAGTGGAATGATTATGTAATATGTAAAATATTTTCATTCGCTCTTGTATGTACGATAAAGGGCGGCGTTGAATTCTGACACTCAACACGCAATATCTTAATTTTGGCGAAAAGTGGAGGACACTAGACGGAGTATCATGACACTAAGTTCCATTTGACTACCGATATGAGAAAGAAGGCGCGAAGCCGTTTAAAAAAAAAATTAGTAGCAGTTATAGCTCAGCCCACTCATAGTTGGGACATTGTGGCCTATGCGCTACCGTGGGCTCGAATTTCAGTCAATGAAATATTTTAATTTATCACGGACACAAACACAGACTATGTAGATGGAAATAAAGGTGTGATATGTCACTACGTATTTCTGTAAATTTTACAAAAAAAATATCATTTTAAATAATTATAAATTTGAAAATTTTAATACTTATATATAATATAGATGTAATATATATACATGGTTGTTACTATATTAATTTTTAATAACATTTAACAATTCATTTAAATGTTGTTAAAAATTAATTTTAATAACAAGTTTATATATTTTAATAACAGGTTATATAGTTTTTTCTATAAAAAACTCAAAGTAAAATTATATTACGCTATATTAAAATGGGTGGAACGAAAAAATTTATTATGCCCAGGAGGCTAGCTGCTCCTGACGTCTGCCCCCAAGAGATACAAGTAACGGGAAAAAGGATATATACTGCAGTAATGTTGATGATTTTACTTAATCTGCTTTACTTATTAAAACTTTAATTGATCGCCGTTATAGCACAGTCGGTAGGTTCTGATTATTCGCCGTAGTGTGGGGTTCTATTCTTGATAGAGTTAATTTTTTCAGTTTCATACATTTCGCCAGTTTCTCGAATAACAAGGCAGTCAGAAAGAACCTAGTATTATGAAACTCGGCTTTCCGCTCAAATTCAAGCCGTTAATTGCCGTAAAAAGCCGTTGTTAAGAGGCGGAACACAATGTCTTGTTTGTCTACAACAATGTTGTCGTCGTGTAGTTTTCGTTTTTACTTATATGTAACAGTTAAATTTAATATAATATTACGTATATCTCATATGTAACTCAGCCTAACTATATTTTGCATAGAAAGTTTACCTTAAAAAGTTTCTTGATTGAACCCTCAATGTATGAACGATGTCGGGTAATGACTACCACTAGAGAAGAAATTATTATTACAGCTTCACCTACTGTCAAGACACTTCACCTGAATTTGTGTGATATTGTGTGTTGCAAAGCGGAACTTAACGCCGCGTAACATATTTGTTATGTATAGCTTCACGCTCTATCCCGCAGTCAGCAGAGTAGGCAGAGGGAACCTAGTGTTAAGGCACTCCGTTCCCCACTTTCCGCCGAATTCGGAGGCGTTGCGTGTTAAGCGCCGGAACATAACGCCGCGCTTTGCCTCGGCACTAGAGCGAAGGAATTGGAAACTTTAAATATTTCTACTCCTCGAGTGGGAATCGAACCCACAACCAGGTGCTTAACAGTTACACTTTGTGCCACTGCGCCACGCCTGCCCCCTAATTTGTTATGCTTTTAAAATTAATATACAGAACACATTTAATTTGTAACTTAAAACATATAAAAACCAATATATTAATTCCAAGCCATTTCAATTTTATTTTATTAGTGTATAACTTACTATCAATGATCGCTGTAGCGCTGGATTTTGTTCATTGTTTAACAGTTCATTGAACGGATGATTTATATTATCGCTACAGCGCTTTACTAACTAAATGCCGGAACTTCAAGATGGTATTCAATTATTTAATGCCAAAGATAAAGAATCAATGCCGATTTTACGCTGGCTATGAATAAGTTTCTTTGCAAAAGTACTGTAGTTTTCTGTTACGATTTGTATTAATATCGCTAAGCTAAGCTTAAAAGTTTTTTTTTGTAAGGAAATAGGGTCTGAGTGTTTATTCTTTTTTTAAATCTACGTTAGCTGCGTCAAACTGCGGCGTTGAGTTCCGCCACTCATACACGTAATGTCTCGATTTTGAGCAGAAACTGGGGGACTTATTGTCTTGGCACTAGGTTCCGTCTGATATTAGGCTATGCGGAAAACGTGGAGATGCAAAGATGAAATTGCGTATATTTTGAAAACGGTTTAAAAAATTAGCAGACTACTTGGTATAGTAGCCCGTCGGCGACGGACTGCTATAGCTATATGTGATTAATCATGTTAAGATGATTTTGTTTAAAATATATAAAAATAAGAAAAGTCATTATTCTTAAGTTATTAATTTAGTGCCGTCATTCAGCATACAATGTCTTAGAAGCTGAGAAAAATTTCTGCCTACCCTGTTACATGGGAAATATCGTTAAGCCGAAAAAAATTGTATAACACATACATAGAACTCAAAAGAAGCAGAAATACGGCGCCAATAATCACCAAAAAGTTCATTCTAAATGCAATATAAAACAAAATAATCGACTTATATTTAAATAAGCAACATTCCCAATACAAGCCATATCTCAAGTAAAGGTGAGACGATGATATTTGCAAGGACCACGCTCTAACAAAAGCCTTTATATTTATAATGCCGCGTCCAATCTAAATGTTAATCTGTTAAGTTCCCATGGTAAAGTTATATAGATTGCTGTGAAAATATAAATATGTATAAAGCCATATAAAAACAAAATACTAAAATGTTAATTTATAAATTTTTGATTGTTTTTATCAATTATTACAATAAGACAGAAGATATTGTAGGACAGTATGTAATTGTAAGCTTGTGACAGGTTTGGTTCCCACTTGGGGGAATGGTAATATTTAAAACATACAATGAATTTGACCGGACAATGTTTTGACACAAGCTTTTCCATATACTCTGGTATGTAAGAAAATGCTGGAAATGCTATTTTTGTATATTTTCATGTTTTTTTTCTGCATAACAGGTTATTTAGAGAGAATCAAGTATCAAGATACTCTGTCCTCCGTTTTTCACCCAAACCGAGACATTGGTAATTGTCAGAATTCAATGTTGCGTTTGTTTTCGTACCAGAGCGGATATATGTAAATAATTTAATGATAATCATTTCCAGTCGTGGCCCAGTGGCACAAGAGAGTGACTGTAAACGACTGGTTGTGGGTTCGATTCCCACTCGAGGAGTGGAAATTATATTTCCATTTTCTTCGCTCTGGTGTCGAGGTAAAGCACGGCGTTAAGTTCCGCCACTTAACACGCAAGCCTCCGAATTCGGCGGAAAGTGGGGAACGGAGTGTCTTAACACTAGGTTCCCTCTGCCTACCCTGCTGTGTGCGGGATATAGCGTGAAGCTATTTAATTTAATTTAATTTAATAATCATTTCCGTTCTTAGAAATTATTATATATTATTTTCATTTCCTCGTTCTGTTACCTATACAAGACCCGACGTTGAGTTCTTCCACTCAACACGTAATATCTTGATTTAACGGAAAATGGCGGTCAGAGTGTCTTAACATTATGTTCTTTCCGTGTACCTTACTGTGCGGGAAGCGTGAAGATGTACTGTTAATAAATATATATATTTTTTGATTGTCACAAACAAACTAAAACCGTACTGGTTTTCGGATCGGATCGAAAATCGGATAAATCAGGAACTATATGAATACAACACACATAGAGCTAATATTTTTTTACCAATCTATCATAACTTTGACTTTATTCCCACTAAAGTCCGTTTATTTCAGGTGCCTGAAAAAATAACACTGTTTGCAATAGGTACTCGTGACTGGGAGCTAAAACACGTTTTGTGGAGTGTCGACTGTATGTATGATACTAGAGGCAGATTTAAATTTGATTTATTGTGTGTTTTCACACTTGCTAACTAGAAAAATATTTTTTTTTATTTCTGAAGTGTTGAAATTGATACTTTTTATTAGACTGCAATGTGATGAATAATATTGAATGGAAGTCATTTTTTTTTAATGAATTGCTTGTTTCTTATTAAAGTCGTTTTAGATTTTTTAAATCTGCTTTGTGTTTAAAGTATGGCAATTTCGCGCATATTAAAGATGGTATCATATTGTTTTATTAATATTTAATTATTTTAATTTTAATATATAATAAGTTCACCTTGGGATAATGTTATAATATCTACCTGTAAACGCGATTGTTTGAGATTCTCATTTCCACTCGAGAGTAATTATGTATATATATTTTTTCTTTTCATCACACTGGTAAGAGAAAGTGCGGCGTTTAGTTCCACAAATTAACACACAATATCTTTAATTCGGGTGCAAAGAAAAGAACCCCCTATCTTTATGCGTAAAACTAAAAAAATATGAATCTCTTTTGATTATCTATTAGCGAAAAAAATAAAGGATCACAAAATAATTCCAAATTTTTTGAGGTTATTTGAGTGGCTTTTTAAAAATGGTCGTATTGGAATTAAAAAACAAGCATATTTCTATTAAAGTTTCCAGTTTTGAGATCTTGAGATGAAAAAATGTTCAATTGTAATGAATACCGAAAGAAAAAAATCGATCACAGTGTTTAATTAAAAAAATATTATCAATAAGAAAGCATGAATAGAGCTGAAAAATCATTTGGCTTATTATTTTGTTAAAGGTGATCATTCTTTTTTCTTTTTTTTACCTTCACGCTGTATCCCACACACAGCAGGGTAGGCAGAGGGAACCTAGTGTTATGACACTCCGTTCCCCACTTTCCGCCGAATTTGGAGGCATTGCGTGTTAAGTGGCGGAACTTAACGCCGCGCTTTACCTCGACACCAGAGCGAAGAAAATGGAAATATTAAATATTTCCACTCCTCGAGTAACTTATAATTCTTATACGATACTTAAGCATTGTTTATTACTATTATTACAACGGTGTTCCTAAGTCATTATTGTCAAATATAATATTCATAGAACATTTAGACTGTTATTAGATATTTAATAACTGCCTATAGCTTATAAAACCATTTTTGGTTTACAGTGTAGACCCTTGTCCATCGTTTCTCTATTGAATGAATAATTGAAAACAGTGACTGGTGATTTGTTGGCTTCTGCCCATAATCTCTTAAATAATAAGTTAATGTAATGGCAAAATGTTGGACTGAATTTCTGATGATCTAGATTTTATTATTAACAATTCAAATTGTACTTAGGTTTGTGTGTTTCTAATACGTAAGAGAGTAGTCAGAAAGAAGTAAGTGCCAAGACATTCCAATATACACATTCTTTCCACATCCAAAACGGAAAGAAAAATATTGCGTGTTGAGTTGCGATACTTAACGCCGCACTTTTCTGTGTATATTAATAAAATGTATAGTTCATACTAATATTTTAAACGCAAAACATGTCTGTCTGTGATACTTTAAATAGGTATTGAAAGTTTGTATTAATAATTTAAACTGCTTGACCGATTTCGATGAATTTTCTCAGGATAATAGTTGCTGACGCAAGAAAAATATGCATTGCTTAACTTGACAGAAACGAATATACCTATAGCTAACGTCTATACCTATAGCTGTTCCTTCTGATGGCGATGCCGTGATCAGGTCTCTAGTAATATATAATTATTAAAATATATAAATTAAAGAAAAATACACCTTAATAAAAATAGACATATAACAACGAGAGTTATATTAAAAATTTAGAACTTATCTCTAGAAACTTACGACATATAAAAGTAATTCTCACAATACAACTACCTACTCCCATTATATTCTTCACTTAGTTTTAGGTTACAGCAACGTCATCCTGTCCTCCTTCGTATGGGATGTTTGGTGTTACACGTCCCTGGCCAGGCAGAGCAGTTACGTGACACAGCGAAATCTTGTTCTGTGGGGCAAAAATTTTCTATGCTATACCTAAGATTCTTAACATTATATTTGATAAGATTAAAAAGAAATAATGTTGTAACTGGTTTATTCGCATATATTTGTGGTATATGTTATTTATATTATGTTGGATAAGAAAACAGTTGACAGTTGGTAGTAACAAGTTGAATGCGGACTACTATTCCGAAATTTCTTCGAAACGCGATGGTTGTGGGTTCAATGTTTACATTTTTTTTTTCTCTGCTCTACTGACAAAGACAACACGCGGCGTCAAGTTCTGTTAGTCAACACGCAATGACTCGTGCTGCTGTGAATAATTAAAATTATCTATAATGTATATAAAAAAATAAAAATGAAGCGTCTGTTTGTAATATAACAATAACCGATTTTTTGTAAATGCATATGAATGTACACATAGTACATATACCAAAATAACAGTTTTTACTATCTGTCTGTCTGTTTGTTCCGGCTAATCTCTGGAATGGCTGGACAGGCCGACTTTTACTGGCTGATATCTAATATAATAAGTAACTTAGGGAACTTTTATTAAGGAATTACATATTTTTTATTAAACTCGAGGCGGACCGAGTCGCGGACACAGATAGTATAACATAAATACAATTTCTTTTGCGCAAGATCTCTATAAAAGATTACAATAAACATAAGAGCACATACAATCACACTTATCTCTAATATACATATACATGTACACAAAATTAGTACATTTACAGCGTTCTGAAGTAATTTTCGTTCACCTTAGTGAGGGAAGCACGCAATCGTAACTCGACTAGTAAATATCTAATAAGAGGAAAATGAGTTTCTTTCGTACCAAATTAGCTTTTTATGAGGTTGTAAAGCTCGCTTTCTATCGTTACTCGTGATGCATAAAATATTAATCAAATAGAATAATATATCAAAGTATCAAAAAGTTAATGTAATGAGGCATTGGGTTCCGTCATGTATGTCTCTGCTAACTCATAATGCTTAGAATTTGCCGGAAAGTGGAGAACGGAGTGTCTCTATATTCTTGGAAATTTATCAAAAACTTATTTATTTCTTCGTCTTTGACATATACGTAAGTGCTTACTACTTAAAGTAAGATACTTGAAACTTACTAAGATACTTGATACTTTTTGTTTCTTTTTTTTTAGCTTCACGCTGTATCCCACACACAGCTGGGTAGGCAGAGGGAACCTAGTGTTAAGACAATCCGTTCCCCACTTTCCACCGAATTCGGAGGCATTGTGTTTTAAGTAGCGGAACTTTACGCCGCGCTTTACCTCTGATACCAGAGCGAACGAAAATGATATTATTAATATTTTCACTCCTCGAGTGGGAATTGAACCCACAACCAGTCACTGTACAGGCGCACTTTCTGCCACTGCGCCACGACTCGCCCCACAAATTATTCAGTTCTATAAATTTTTCTTAAATCATATATACCTATAGAACGTAAACAATACTTTTATTCCTTCCATTCGCTTCATTCTAATACAATGTAAAAGGTAATGTAGAAAATTTTATTTTATTTTTATTAAGGCGAGCGTTTACTTCCAAAGGAGGTAATGTTGTGTAACGATTGAACAGATCACGAACACCCATTCGTACTTTACAAGATTTTCCAATTCACCTAACCGTAATGTATGGCGCCATCAAGTTATTTTATATGGGTGTTACTTTTTACCTTAAATGCGTTTTGGTTGAATTACTTTTTAATTGTTTTAGTAAAAAATGGCGAAAGTATTGGTATTTGATACTTGATGTAACTCTAAGGTGTATATATGTTATACTAGCGGCCCGCTCGGCGCGTGGACTGCCTAATTGTTTCGTTATATTGCAGCCTTCGGGTGTGGATTTTTGAAAAATAAAGTAGTCTATGCTTAACCTTGGATTATCAACTATATCTATTCCAAAATTCATTACAATCGGTCAAGCGGTTTAGATTTTTCATATAAACTTTCATTACCTATTTCAACCCTTTAGAGGTTGATTTTTGAAAAAATAAGTAGCCTATGTTAGAGCCAGGGCTAATTACTATTTTCATTCTAAATTTCATCCAAATCGGACTGGTAGATTAGCCGTGAAGGCGTGACAAACAAACACACAGACATTCCCATTTATAATATAGGTATGGATGGTAACGATCGTAGAGGTGTCGTGGCGCAGTGAGATAGCGACTAGCTGAAAATGAAACCGGTAGAACGTTCAATTTTTACTTGAAGGAATGATTGTATTTAAGTTTCTTTCATGTGAGAGACATGAAGTCTGTAAGACAACGCGCGATCATCACGCAATGTTTGGTTTTCAGGGAAAGTGAAGAACATTCTTAAAAAGTTTTTCGTTCACAAAGTTTTATCTAACTAACCTGCTATACGGGAAAAATCTAAAGCTGTTTAGGGGTCATGAAGCCTATGGAATGTGTTATGTTATCTATTATATAAAAGAGAAAACTGAAATTTGGCATGTAGGTGGTCTTGTTTAGAAGCACCAAGAGAGAGAATCGAACCTACGATCAACCGAGTTTACAGTCCAAGTTTGTTCTATACTGCAATTATGACCTGAGTGAAAAATAGTATAAAACAACAATGTTACTTAACCCAGCCAGTCGTGGCCCAGTGGCACAAGCGTGTAACTGTAAAACGACTGGTTGTGGGTTCGATTCCCACTCGAGGGGTGGAAATTATATTTCCATTTTCTTCGCCCTGGTGTCGAGGTAAAGCGCGGCGTTAAGTTCCGCCACTTAACACGCAAGCCTCCGAATTCGGCGGAAAGTGGGGAATGGAGTGTCTTAACACTATATTCCCTCTGCCTACCCTGCTGTGTGCGGGATACAGCGTGAAGCTACAAGACAAGTTACTTAACTATACAAAAATTATATACATTTCTATTATCAACAAAACAACAAGCACAAGTCGGCTTAGTATTCTACAAATCATTCAATAACAAGTTGTTAGACAATAAAGCGAGAGGCGAAGTGGTTTACAAATTGATTTCAAGTCCACATTCCGTAAACGAAGTGGCGACGTGTATTGCCACTTTACACTGAAATGTATTTAATTTTTAAAGTGTTTACGTTATTATAATATAATATAATTTTAATATATATAATTATTATTATAATTTTAATATACGAGCATGTAATATTAAATATTTTACCCGTGGGGGGACGGGTTAGAATACAACTCTCCTCCGTCACTGGGCAGCGTCCCGTAAAAGGCGGGTAACCCAGTAGCTTGGTGGTAGGAGATTCGTTCTCCGACTGGCTCGCGACCACTATCATGTCAAAGACGAACCGCCGTGTTCGAACCGATGTGTTCCGGTCCGATGGCATGTAAGCCAGCTCTTCCTCTCCCTATTTCCTTTCCACCTTCCTCATTCTTCTTCCCTCCTTTCCTCCTCCCCCATTAAGGTCGGCAAAAATAATAAAAATACCTGTTTTCCATAACTAACACATTTCGCATTTTCTAAAAAGGTTTTACTCTCTTTTGACTGTTGGTTCGTGAACCATATGATTTATGCCACAAAATGACTTGTTTAGTTTAAAAGCTTTCAGAAGGCAATATTGGATTTTGAATTACACATGTCACCTAACTAACCGCGTATTGTCATTGTCATACAAACAGGACGTGTATGCAAATTGTAGTTCTATCTATTAGCGGTAACTGGTTTATAATTCGGTTTGGAAAAAAATATTAAATAAATAAAAAGCTGGGGCCACTCGTGGCGCAGTGGCACAAGCGTGTGACTGTAAACGACTGGTTGTGGGTTCAATTCCCTATCAAGGAGTGGAAATATTTACATTTTACATTTTCTTCGCTCAGGTGTAAGTTCCGCCACTTAACACGCAATGCCTCCGAATTCGGCGGAAAGTGGCGAACGGAATGTCTTAAGACTAAGTTCCCTCTGCCTACCCTGCTGTAAGCGGGATACAGCGTGAAGCTAAAAAAATAAATAAAATAAAAAGCTTCTAATAAATGACCTCTGTGCTGTTACCTATGTGGTTCAGCTACAGCGTTTGATTGTAAACACGATAGTTGCTGATTCAATTATTTTTTTCGATTTGATTCTAAGTTTTCGATTCGATCATAAGTTTTTATACAGGTATTATTAAAGCGTTTTTTGTTAACTAAATGTCATAATTAAAAAAATGTTTATATACACGTTTTCTTTATTACAATAAACTTTAGTATGTTGATGTTTTAAATTTCTAACCTTTTCTCTTTATTTTGTGACAGGTAAAACGAGATGTAAATACACTGAAGACTTAAAGAATAGTTTGGTATTAGTGTATACGAAGTATATGGTTTTTGTTATTACTGTAAATTTTATAGTTTAATAGTTCTTACAATAATACTCTTCAAATTGCACGCGCAATGTAGATAAAATACATTTGTCAGTCAGTCATAAACAACTTGCTAGCTGTGACCGTTATACAAATACTGCTTATATTATTACAGCTTCACGCTGTATCCCGCACACAGCAGGGTAGGCGAAGGAAACTTGTGTTAAGACACTCCGTTCCCCACTTTCCGCCAAATTCGGAGGCATTACGTGTTAAGTGGCGGAAATGAACGCCGCGCTTTACCTCGACACCAGAGCAAAGAAAACGGAAATATAAAATATTTCCACTCTTCGAGTGGGAATTGAGCCCACAACCAGTCGTTTACAGTCACACGTTTGTGCCACTGCGCCACGACTGGCCTCTGGTATTTTATATATGTACATACATAATACGTACAAAAAATATACTTTACCTTTACTTAAATCAACAATAACGTCTTTTTAAACTATTTCCTCTCACGAATTAAATTACTCAGAACGCTTCATTTATTAATATGTTAGCCAATATATTTGCTTTCACCCTTTCAACCCTTCCGGGAAAACCCGACCGTGACTACAAAATAATGGATGAATAGTAACAACGGTTACAGTCTTTCATCCATTTAAATAGTATACAGTTAAATTATAGGTAAAATGTATTAGATTAAGTAAGGTGATTATGTCTTGATTGTTTTATTTTCTTTTAGGGTAAGAAAGGGGTTGTAATTAGTTTTAAGTATTGTTGAATGCTCTAAGAATATCTTCACGTATTAGAGAGAGACATAGTGCCATGACACTTTTTTCTCCAATTTTCATATGAAATTAAGATATTGTTTGTTTAGTCAGGCATAGGGGCCAGTCGTGGCGCAGTGGAACAAAGTGTGACTGTAAAGCGACTGGTTGTGGGTTCGATTCCCACTCGAGGAGTGAGTTTATTATTTACATTTTCTTCGCTCTGGTGTCAAGGCAAAGCGCGCCGTTAAGTTCTGCCACTTAACACGCATTCCCTCCGAATTCGGTGGAAAGTGGAGAACGGAGTGTCTTAACACTAAGTTCCATCTGCCTACTAGAAATAGAATAGAAAAATACTTTATTAGAGAAATAGAAATAAAATACTCAAGACAGATACAAGACAAATTTAAAATGTATGCAAAGGCAGTCTCATTGCTTTAAGCAATCTTTTACAGACAATCCTTGATCACGAAAAGACTAATTATAATTGCAAATGGAAAATAGCGTTGTCAGTGCATATATTATATAAACGACATTTATAATACATAAACATAAACTCATAGTAGTAAAGTAGGTATAGGTAAGGTAGGTATAGGTAAGGTAGGAGGTAGGTATAGGTAAGGCAAAAAATTAAAATACCACTCCCTTTTTAAGTATAATAAAAGAGTTATAGTCAGAGAGAACTTAATGTCAAGACACTCCGTTCTCCCCCCGAATTAATAACAAGTGGCAGAACTCAATCTCGCGATTTAATATCTTTTAAAAACGCACTACATTTTTGCCTTATAAAAAGGAAACTTAAAAGTAATCATTCTTATATATAACATTACGAAGTTATTGGAAAAACTAATATCGAAATGTGACGGCTAGAAACAGATAATGGTATTAACTTCACAACGTTTAACAGTTTCTTCACTGAATTTTCGAGATTTCTTTGACAAGCAATCGAGTGGATTGAATTTACTGTAGATTTCACTTTGCGTCGCTAGTTTATTTTCGTTTTGATTTATTTCGATTTCTTCTACGAATTGCGGGATTTTTCATTACTATAAAACGGGATATAAAAAAAATATTAAACTTTCAAGGCCTTTTGGGGTTTTAAATAACATAAATATTGCTTTTATTAATGAAAATATATATGTGGCCAACCGTGGCCCAGTGGCACAAGCGTATGACTGTAAACAACTGGTTGTGGATTCGATTCCCACTCGAGGAGTGGAAATATTAAATTAATATTTCCATTTTCTTCGCTCTGGTGCCGAGTGAAAGCGCGGCGTTAAGTTCCGCCACTTAACACGCAATACCTCCGAATTCGGCGGAAAGTGGGGAACGGAGTGTCTTAACACTAGACACCCTGCTGTGTAAGGGATACAGCGTGAACCTGAAAAAAAAAATAATGCTCCTAATAATTTTTCTATTCTAGTATACAAGTTATCCGTCCCTTCTCCCCTTAAATTAGAGACCTAAGATTTTAACCTATCCCATAATATAAGGCCTGCCTATTTTAGGGTCGAATAGTTCGAATAAATATAAGGCCACAAAAGTTGTTATTATAATGTTATTATTATTGTATATACATTCATCGAATAACAATTTGTCATGATATATAAATAAAGAAGTTCTAGAAACCCTTGTCAAAGTTAGTTCAGATTATAAAAATAATTTTATAATAATTTTATAGAAAATATTCAGTAAAGAAAGAATGTTGATGTAATAAAGGCATTCTTTAGTATAAGAATGTTGTATAAATCAAACTAAAACATTAATTAAACGTTAGTATTAAAAGTACATTTATTGTACTAATTACTAATGGTGTGGCCAGTCGTGGCCAGTCGTGGCGCAGTGGCACAAGCGTGTGACTGTAAACGACTCGTTGTGGGTTCAATTCCCACTCGAGGAGTGATAATATTTGATATTTTTATTTCCTTCGCTCTGGTACCAGAGGCAAAGCGCGGCGTTAATTTCCGCCACTTAACACACAATGCCTCCGAATTCGGCGGAAAGTGGGGAACGGAGTGTCTTAACACTTAAGAGGTTCCCTCTACCTAACCTGCTATGTGCGGGATACAGCGTGAAGCTAAAAAAAAAAGTAATATTTTTCGAACAACCATTTTTTCCGTATAACAAATTAGATAGAGAGAATCTTAAAATATAGTAGATAGAGATACTCTTTTTACAGAGATGGTAAGAATAAAATAGTTTATAATAAGAGTGTTGCTATTTCAGCGTTTGGACTTCCAAAAAACGCGGGTTCGAATCTGGCTGCATTCTAATTTATATACGTTATCAGGACTCTCTGTTTTCCACTTTCTTCCCAATATATGTATTTTTATTACTAGTCAATAGTGCGTTTCGTTGTGGTTTAACTCTTCCTGGGCTATTTGTAGTAGACCTCTGAAATTTGGCAGGGATATCGAGCACAGTGTCTTGTGTGCTGTGAAGTTTTTTGGTGACAATTGTAATTGTAGTAGTTGAATAAATCATAATTAAATGGTCAAAAAGTGCACATAAACTTAGGCTGTGAAACGTTAAGTGTTATGTTATAGTGTTAGTGTTTGCTTTTCAAACATTAAATATGTACTTCGCTCAGCTCTTACCGCCATGCAGAGCAAAGAGGCGTTTCTAGTAATTTATCTCTACGTTGTCCCCTGTCCGCCTAAAATTCAAATTATTGATATAGGGCAAGTCAACGCCACGCTTTAACTTAACCAATCGTGAAAATTAACACAATTTATATATAAATATTCCCCTAGTGCGAATTGAACTGAAAACCATCACTTTTACTGCCAAAAGCCGTTCCACTTCGCCTCAATGAATATAATATCTATTATCCTGTTTCAACGAACACATGTCTAATATTGTGCCCAAAACTAATAAACTAAGCTGAAAACCCTCTAAAACACTAAGATTCTCGACTAACCACTTCAAACTGTACCAAAAGTTGGCGATAATTTGTCGTCGAATTTCTTATTGTAGTAACATTGGTCGTAGACCGGTCCCTTTGCAACTTACTTATCCTCAAGTTTTGTAATTTAACACTGTTTTAAATGACTAGTCGGTATTTTGTGTTTATATGTGATAGCAAGGATTTTCTTTTTATATGAGACGGAGAGAAAGGAGAGAGCTTTGTATTGAGACACTCCATTTTGCGCTTTCTACCTGAAATCTAGTGATTCATTATGTATTTGTAGATGTATAGTTTCCCTAAAGTAAGCGCATAATTTAGTCTTTAGAAATGCGAATTCCTACAAGTTATTCGAACATAAAAATATGGGCAACATAGGGCAATGAGATAGCGTATAGGCGAATATTGGGTAAACATATTTCTTTTATTTTATCCACATATTTAGACAAATAAATACTTTTAACATTTTAAAGTGTTATACACCTAAGAAATTGAAAAATACATTTTTTAAAAAACGTAAGCATATCGGTCAGACCACTTGGGCGGATTCCAAGAGGCGCAGGTTTGAATCCAGCTGTGTTCAAATTTTTACACGTTTTCTAACATTTTTCAATAAGACTAAATGCGGCTTTGAACACTGCTACTTAAAACTAAAACAATATATTGTTGAAAAGCGAGAACAGTTTTTTAACTTTAAAAAAATAAAAAACCAGCACTCTGTCGTATATTGACTTTTGTATATTGACTGATTTGTATTTTGTAGATTGTCTGCTGTATAATGACTTGCATAAAAAATGTATAATATAACCTATAGGGTATTTGTATTCATTTATATTTCACTACGGACATATTAGTGCTAACTATAACTTTTATATTTTTCTAGCATTTTTTAGCACTAGACTGATATGACTTAACAGTTTCTAGTATTGCCTAAAAGTCCTACATTTTATAGCACTGGTTCCCAACCAGTGGTCAAGGGATAAAGTGGTCCGCAAACGAATTTAAATTTAGCGCGTCTTGCCGCTCAGTGAGCGACCGGAGCACGCGCCGCGGGTTCAAATATAAATTTCGACATATAAATTAATTTATATACTTTAAAGTATACATTAATTCTTCAATTTCAAGTAAAGTTTTCGTTTGATTATTACAGTTTATTTTTATTATACATACATACATACATGGTGGTCCCTGCTAGCAAGAATAATGTAAAAGTGGTCCTTGATCAGAAAAAGATTGGGAACCCCTGTTTTATAGCTTAAAAGTTGCCATATACAGTGTGCTATGTCAGTTTGCCTTCCAAGAATTCCTTAAGTAACATTTATTGCTTATTTAGAGAAGTCACCAACGCTCTCGACTCGACCTAGAATCTCGACCTTTGATCGAGTCACGTTCCTTATTTATCTTTTTACTGATTATTTTTTTATATAAAATGTTTAATAAATACTTCGGGATTTAAGGGCGTCGAATATTAATTACTATGTATTTTAGATTTCTGTAAAATATAAGATATGATTAAAAAAATAAATATATTTGCCCAGTAGCGGCGTAGTGGCACAAACGTGTGACTTTAAACGACTGGTTGTGGATTTGATTCCTACTCGAGGAGTGTAAATATTTAATATTTCCTTTTTCTTCGCTCTAGTGTCGAGGAAAAGCGCGGCGTTAAGTTCCGCCACATAAATCGCAATGCCTCCGAATTTGACAGAAAGTGGGGAACGGAGTGTCTTCGATTCTTGCTCAGGGGAATGATTATATTCAATTTTTTAATTTTACGCTCTGGTGCTCAAGACAAAGCGTGGTGTGTAGTTCCGTCACTCAACAAGCAATGGGTGAAAGGCGGAAAAACTGTTGTTTTATTACTTTGCTACGCGTGAAAAGAAGCTGTAATACTCGTATGTATGAAGATGTATCTAATAAGTTGATTGAAGTTTGAAAAATGCTTTTTTATTGAATGATTATTTTGAACTACGACTTTCGGATAAAGTCCTTTTTATCGTATTTTTTTTACGTTTTTAACCTTTCATATCTAACATTTTATTATAATTTTATAAATTATATTTATATGCCTATATTAATTTCGAACATAAAATAATCAGTCATTAGGACAGATACCTTTAGTAAGACAGTATTTATGACTAAATTTTAGTTTGACTTGATTTAATTAAACCGCAGAAAAAGATGTAAGAGTGTATTACTCAATAAGTATTTGCTCATCTTCAGTAGCTCTATAAGCCTATTTTTAAAATTTCTTTTTTCAAAACACTTTTCCCATTAAAGTTATTATACTATAATCCACAACTTATATATTTTGTATTTAAAATATTCATACAAAATATTCATTTCACGTCACTTCAGAACTTCTACGCTTTCTAGAAGTAATATAGAAGTTTGTTGAGATAAGGACGCGGCCGAAGTCAGAAGGCTTATTAGTTGAAACTAGGGTAGCCATTCGTCCGGGTTTCCCCGGATTTGTCCTAATTTCGAATTGTTTGTTTTTTGTTAGAAGATGAGCATGAATATTACATTTAATTTTAAGATCTTTAAAATTGTATTAAAATAAATAAAAGTTTGTTTATGACCATTAAACTCACATTTTTTCGACTCGATAACTTAGAAAAGATTCTGTTCAAGCATCCGGGTTGTGGGCTCTGAAATTCAGGGGTTTCTTGTTTTTTTTACTTCAAGCCTTTTCCGCAATAGCGAAATGTATCAGAAAGGACCTAGACACTCCGTCAGGACACTCCGGCCTCCACATTCCACCACTGCCATGTTTAATGGCGGAACTCAACGCTCAAAAGAAAATTACAAATTTTTTTCTTCAATCTGGTACGACCCGGGCATGATTATGTTCTATAATCATTCCCCGACTGTGGAAACGAACCCACAACCATTACTTTACAGTCAGACGCTATCCCACTGCGCCACGACGGCTTTAACGGTTTTCCCATTTCTTGTCCCAGTTTACAAACCTTTGAAATGGCCACCCCACTTGAAACCAAGTTTTAACCAACAATGCCACTAGCTACAAACAAAACTACCAGAATGAGAGAAAGAGGTATTACATTCAAAATTTCTCATTAACTTTCTATTTGTGAAGCTTGATGCAAAATTTTCGAGCAATTTGGTCTCATATTCTAAGTAACTAAAAGTTGAGTGTGTATTTGTGTTTTGTCTTAATAAATTAGTACAAAGTTTATAATATATGTAAGATACTCGTAGATGCGCTTTGAAAACAGTTTATTACTGTTTTCAATATTAATTTAAAAATGGCCAGTCGTGGCCCAGTGGCGCAAGCGTGTGACTATTAACGTGTGGTGTGGTAAGCGTGTAACGGAATTTCTTTTTTTTTTTAGCTTCACGCTTTATCCCGCAAACAGCAGGGTACGCAGAGGGAACCTAGTGTTAAGATACTCCGTTCCCCACTTGACACTATGTCGACAGAGTGTCTTGTTATTAATTAAAAAACATGAAGCAGTTAATATTATATTATAACTAACTAAACAAATTAATATAACTTGGCAAATTCATATTCATACACATGCAGTAACTATGTAACTGAGACTATAACAAGCAAGTCTAACTATTCAAAGTCAGAATACTCAATAGAGCTAGGTATTAGCGATCTCGTAAAGTAAACTTACCTTTGATAAATATGGCGTTTGCATAAAGCGAATATATTGTAATAGTTGTTAAATTAGTTGCTAGTTTATGTTTTATTATTAATTTTTGCCATTGTGGCACAGTGGGATTGCGACTGACTGTAGACGCGACGGTTTTAGGGTCGATTCCCACTCGGTCGCATGCGACCATCGTGAAGCTAAAAAAAACATGTTTTTTTTAGCTTCACGCTGTATCCCAAACACAGTAGGGTCGAGTGGGAATCGAACCCACAACCAGTCGCTTTACAGTCACACTTTGAGCCTTCTCCGCCACTTGACACGCAAAGCCTCCAAATTAGGCGGAAAGTGGAGAACGGAGTGTCTTAACACTAGGTTCCTTCTGCCTACCTTGCTGTGTGCGGGATACAGCGTAAAGCTAAAAAGAAATACCGGATTTGAACCCACACTCCCTTACATTAGATAGTCTACTAGACAACTACACTACTGTGCCTTACCAGATTTTCGTATTGATAATTCGATTACTTGTTAATGTGATTTTAACATGCTAGGTTTTAGCTTAGTAGTTAGGTTTGCGTGCATTGTTAATACGTCTTTAAACTGTTTTTTTATCTATATGTGTAATAAAAATGTAACTGATTACTGTCTGTACATGTAAAATATAAGAGGAATGACTGTTTGTTTGTGCACGCTGATCTCAGAAACGGCTAAACCGATTTTTATGCCAATTTGACTAATGTATTTTGGCAAACTTCGCTTAACATCTAATGTCTATTTTACTGTACATTACTTTATAGAACAGGGGTACACGACCCGCGGCCTCCGCAAAGAGTGTATGTATATATATATATATATATATATATATATATACATATATATATATATATATATATATATATATATATATATATATATATATATATATATATATATATATATATATATATATATATGTATATATATATATACATATACATTCTTCATCTAAGCTCAAAACATAGTTACCTACTTATTATGATTTTCATAGTAATGAATAAATAAAACTAATATTCATGACTTTAAAGTCTTAATAGGCTTTCGTAATGCAATTGAACAGCGTCTTACTGTAAACGTGATGTTTGGGGGTTCGATTCCTACTCAGGGAAATGATAATTTCTTATTTTCATTTCTTCGCTCTGGTACCTAATGTCTCGATTTCGGGCGGAAAGGGGACAGCGAAGTGTCTTGTTTCTCTCTGACTATACCACTATGCGAAAAAACAGTGAAGGTGTTTTTTTTTTTTTTTTTTAATATAAAAGTAAAACAAGTATTTATAACTCAGTATTCAGAGTTACTAACTAGACCAATATTTGCAATCCGAGTATTATTTTCCAATACATCCCCTAAGGCTTTGAATCAAATGACCACATTTACCAATTACGAACTAAACTGTGTATAATAACGATATTTAGTATTAATTTGAACGCTTTGTTAAGCGTAACGTTTGACTATTATATGAACAACTATATTGTATTAAATGGTGGAACTATTTTGGCAAATCAGGTCGGAGAGATATAAATTCATATGAAAACCCACTAAAAACCTATCCTAAAAAGGTATTTTTGACCTAAAAGAACTAAAAATATCAACTCAATCAGTTAGGTAATTATGATACTATCGACCTATTGGCGGCTCGCGTGATATTTCAAATAAATTTTCATCCTCTTAGGAGTTGATCTTTGAAAAAATGGGTCGTATTGTTTCACCTTGCTTTCAAGAGAATAAGGGAAAAAGAAATTTTCATTGATAACTTCAAGATTTCTATGAAAAATTGTAATTATTACACAATATATTTTAATTATTACAATTATAATTATTTCAATAATAAATAAATTTCACCAAAATCGGTCGGGCGGCTTATATTTTTACACAAATTTTCATACTCTGTTTCCACCTTTTAAGAATTGAGTTTGAAAAAAAAGTAGCCTATATTTGACCCCTGGTCTTCAGCTATTTTCGTTTTGAATTTCATCCAATTCAGTCCAGTAGATTAACCGTGAATGTGTAACAGATAGGCTGACTTGCACATTTACAATGTTAGCATAGATTTTATAGAATATTATAAACTTTTATAGGTATATTATATATTATGAACTTTTTATAGGATTTTGTTTCATAAGAGTGGTAGCTTACAGTAGTACTGACGTTTTTTGTTAATTGACTATAAGTCATTAGGGGCCAGTTGTGGCGCAGAGGTACAGAGTGGGCCTGTAAAGCGACTGGTTGTGGGTTCGAATCCCACTGGAGGAGTGGAAATATTTAACATTTCCATTTTCTTCGCTCTGATGTCGAGGCAAAGCGCGGCGTTATAGTTCCGCCACTTAACATGGAATGTCTTCGAATTCGGCGGAAAGCGGGGAACGGAGTGTCATAACACTAGGTTCCCTCTGCCTATCCTGTTGTGTACGAGATACAGCGTGAAGCTAAAAAAAAAAGAAAACAGTCTTTATATATCTAAGTAAAAAAACTAAACATCTCGAACAGGTATTTTGAATCTGATTTTCATATTTCGAAAATAAATAAAATTAATTTCACGTAGAAGCTATATTTTTTGATACAAAAAATAAATCATACAGTATTTTGTGAATATTTTGTCAAACGCGGCATTATACTTGTTAAGAATTTGAAATGAACGTCGAAGCAAAGCCCTTATTACTGAAATTACTGAAATACTCCTCAAATATATAAGAAAGTAAATATGCTTAGCCAATTTGTAATATTTTTTACATAATTATACACTATATAAGAATATGGAAGTATGTAGTTACTTACATCCGTCTTAATACAAATGCAATATTGAAATAGATATTTTTAGAAAACATATAAAAATATGAACGATGGATTCGAACCTGGAACGCCTCTTGGAACCATCCAAGTACTGTAAATACTAAACCATGCGTTCAAATATTTATACGTTTTCTTAAAATCTCTTTTTCAATTTGCTGAGTGAGTAATACTTTAAAAGTTGTTTAAAACAAAGGCAACATTTTTATGTAAGATCAATTTCTTTTGATTGTTCACCCCTACACAAAGAGTAGATATTGTAAGTAATTGATTGTAGGTACGGAAAAATTAATTGTATTTCAATCGAGATGTGGAAATATTTAATATTTCCATTTTCTTCGCTCTGGTGTTGAGGTAAAGCGCGGCGTTATGTTCCGCCACTTAACACGCAACGCCTCCGAATTCGGGAGAAATTGGGAAACGGAGTGTCTTAACACTAGGCTCCCTCTGCCTACCCTGCTGTGCGCGGGATACAGCGTGAAGCTATATCTCCGCTCTAGTAAAACTGATAAGTCTTAATTTCTGACGGAAAAGCCGAGAACAGTATGATTCACCACTATGTTTTTCCGACTACCTTGTTATACGGAAAGAAACGTGAAGCTAAATCTGATTTATTAAACTTTTAGACGTACTCATGTATTTAAAAAAATGTATATTTTTAAATTCTTTATTACATTATATAAATACTATAGTACTTACATATATAGATAATTAATTTCAGTGCTTTCTTAATAACAATATAAGTAGCATTCTCAAAACAAAAAAAATACATTCTAAAAGCAAACACAGGCACTTCATTAAATCCAGTCATAACTCCAAAGGAATACTTTATTTATATTAAAATACACAATATTTCTACAAACTCGTCTGAGTATTTTTCAACGTTATTTAGAATAGAAATAAAGTAAAAGTAATGAAACAAATTGCATCTCAACAGCTACCGGCACTTAAAAGGAGCACAGGAACATAAGCCTTGTCGCTCCGAAGGAAAATAATTGCGCTCAAAGCGAGAATTTATCGAATGTACTGAAAAAACAAGTTGTGTTTTCACGTAGTTGTAGTATGCGAGGTATTAACTCAGGCTTAAAATGTTTTGTCATATGGGTTTTTTTTTATTGTTGAAAGAACTTTTGTTGCTTTTATTATTTTCTATTATTGTTTATGATAATGGGAGAATATTATAAACTAATATTTCTGATACGGTTTCTAAATGTCTTATATCATTTATATTTAAAATTTTATTGTGGCCAGTCGTAACCCAGTGGCACAAGCGTGTGTGACTGTAAACGACTGGTTGTGGGGTCGATTCCCACTCGAGGAGGGGAAATATTTAATATTTCCATTTTCTTCGCTCTGGTGTTGAGGTAAAGCGCGGCGTTAAGTTCCGCCACTGAACACGCAAGCCTCCGAATTCGGCGGATAGTTGGTAACGGAGTGTTTAGGTTCCCTCTGCCTACCCTGCTGTGTGCGGGATACAGCATGAAGCTAAAAAAAAAGAAATTTAGAATTTTTATGGCGGTTAGAACCTAATGTAATCAATTTACACGTTTGTTTTCTACTTTCCGCTAAATCGTGTTAATGAAACAACTCATCGCTGCGCTTTGTTCTACCACCACTAAAATTATAATATAAATTTTAAGTATACACATTCCCCCGATTGGGTATCGAACTCACGACCAATCCAGCTTACAGTCACACAATGTCTCACTGCGTCACGATGTCTTCTAATATAATTAGTACTAAATTATAGATAATTAATACTTAATCTGCCTAACCACGAGATCAATATCATTGTAGCCGTCAATGTTTGTTTTGAAGTATTTTGTAATGTGTTAGGCATATTTTGAATTCAATTAATTGTGGGTTCGATTCCTACTCGAGGAGTGGAAATTATATTTCCATTTTCTTCGCTCTGGTGTCGAGGTAAAGCGCGGCGTTAAGTTCCGCCACTTAACACGCAAGCCTCCGAATTCAGCGGAAAGTGGGGAACGGAGTGTCTTAACACTAGGTTCCCGCTGCCTACCCTGCTGTGTGCGGGATATAGCGTGAAGCTATTTATTTTTATTAATTATTCTACATCAGGTATATTATAGTCATATATGTTTTTTTCACAAAATAGGGCAGAGAGAACTTATTGTTATGATACTCCGTTTTTCCCGTTTCAGGTGCAATGCTGCCATTTGTATTACCAGAGCGAAGAATTGAGTACAATTTAAATATAGCCATTCTTTCGAGTGGGAAAAGAACCCACAACCAATCTAGTTAATAGTCAGACGCTATCCTTTTACGCCACGGTTATCTCTAATAAAATAGATACTAAATTAAATTATTCCTTAAAGCAATGATACCGCCTTTGCATGCATTTCAAATTTGTCTTGTGTCTGTCTTGTGTGTTTTATGTCTGTGTGCAATAAAGTATTTTTGTTTGTTTTTTTTTTTTTTTAGCTTCACGCTGTATCCCGTACACAGCAGGGTAGGCAGAGGGAACCTAGTATTAAGATACTCCGTTCCCCACTTTCCGCCAATTCGGAGGCATTGCGTGTTAATTGGCGGAACTTAACGCCGCGTTTTGCCACGACACCAGAGCGAAGAAAATGGAAATATTAAATATATCCACTCATAGAGTGCAAATCGAACCCACAACCAGTCGTTTACAGTCACACGCTTGTGCCACTGGGCCACGACTGGCCACAACAAGTATTTTTCTTCTTTTTTTATAATATAAGTAATCCATATCAAATCACTAGATCATTGTCAATGTAAATTTTATACTATTTCGGTAAATAATACTACAAATTGTATACAATCGTTCGACCTACTTTGATTTGATAGATAAAGATCGCATCGACTAGCGATTATAGGGTTTACTCAATATAAAAGTAGTCGATTACGCAAATGAGTATTCGCTGGCATGTCTCAGTGACATTGTTTACTGAATTTGTAAATTGTATGAAGTTAGAAACGAGACTATGGTGGTACAGGGGGATGTGAATGGTTAAGGATGGACGTAATGGGTTTGATACTTTTAAACATTTCTAAAGTGTTATTCCACACGAAGGAAATTTTAAAAAGGTATTTAGATAATGTATAAAAATTTGCTAACAACAAAAGTAAGTTGTAATAAAGCGTATAAGAATTTCGACGCAGCGTGTAGTAGAACGCAGGGCTCAGTGGTGAGAGGTCCTGGACGGTATTCACGTGACGCGGGTTCGTATCTCGCTGCGTTCAAATTTTTATACGTTACCTAAATGTCTTTTTCTATTTTCCTAAGTGGGTTTGAATCTTAAAAGTAGTTTTTTTTTAAAAATATTTAATAAATTCCTAAATGTGTAAATAGTACTTTAAAATGTTAAAAGTATCTTGGAAATATGTTTATAATAATACTTTGGTCTTAGATTAGAATAATATTTAAAACACTTTATAAGCACCAGGATTCGAACCCACACCCCGTAGAAACCGTCCTATTGGAAACCGTTAAGCCAATTAAGGTCATATCTAATATCTTCATATCTTAGCAGACTTATCTTTGTTTCCTTTAAACTTAATTTTTCTATAAAAAATATTTATATAAATACGTTTCTAAACCATTAATTATAGATGTTTGATTCTTAGATTTTATATTTGTTTTTATAATAATTCGACAAATTGCAAACTTGGATTATAATTATATTATCCAATATTAATGAATAAATATTTTTTTACCTTCATGACTTCAAAATAAGCCTTCTTGCAAGACAAACCTAGTCTTAAGCTCTTTATAAAGCAAAGTAAAAGGAAGGGCTTTGTTACTAGAGTGGAAGAAATGAAAACAATTTAAATCATTCCCCGAATGTAATTCGAACCCACAACCATCGCGGTGACAGTCATACTGCGCCACTGTAACTACTATATTCATTTCAAGTTATTATTTTAATGTGTGGGGCCAGTCGTGGCGCAGTGGCACGAACGTGTGACTGTAAACGACTGGTTGTGGGTTCGATTCCCACTCGAGGAGTGGAAATATTTAATATCTCCATTTTCCGCTTTGGCATCAGAGGTAAAGCGCGGCGTTAAGTTCCGCCACTTAATACGCAACGCCTCCGAATTCGCCGGAAAGTGGGGAACGGAGTGACTTAGGTTCCTTACACTAGGTTCCCTCTGCCTACCCGCGTGAGGGTAAAAAAGAAATAATGTGTACTTATTTGTAAATTGAATTAGTTTCTAAATCAACAGGTTTTATAAATAATAAAAAGTTATCCAATATTTTACGATTAGAAGTTTTAATTGATCTTAATTAATTGTAATTGGCACTCTAACGTTAAATCGTTGTTAAACTTTAAATAAACTGTTTATATTTTACTAAGTAATGCCTAAACGCTTGTTGTTTTAAGCTTTTATTTTATATCTTTACTAGTTGTATAGGACATCGTGGTGCTATGGGATAGTTTCTGTGGTTAGGTTCGATTCCCATTCGAGGATATGACTAAATTTAAATTATTTTTTTCGCTCTAGTACCTAAGATAAGTAAGTGTGGTGTTGAATTCCGCCACTCATCACTCAAGTCACTTGAATGCTGAGTGACTTCTCTTACCAATCTGCTCTGAGGGAAAAACGTGAAGCTTAAAAAGGAGATATCATATGCTTTTGAGTATAGTAAATGCAGTCCTTTAATTGGTTATTGTCAATAACCATTACCAAAATTAACCATTTTTATATAAATTTACTATTAACTTCATTCATAGATCAATCTAATTTTGCAGTTTTTGGATTAGAATCGATTACTGATATTGGACGTACCTATAGCTAGCTATCATAATACCTCCTGCTTCGATCTCTCTAATATTGATTTACAAACAATATATCTGATTAAAATATAACAATAACAAAACAAACAGTTCGTTATAGCATTTTATATATGAAATTTTGTTTCAATTGAATTCCGCCCCCGGCGAGCGGTGAGAGGCTGATTCCTGTCTGCCTCTAGGGCGTACACAGTAGGTACGTAGAGGTATACGTGAAACTAATGATAATCAATTTGCTAAATATAAATATTGTTTAAATATAAATAGATAGGTATTAAAAAGATATTTAAAGAAAACGTATAAAAATGCAAGCAATACATTGCTCAGTGGTGAGAGCGCCTGGAACGGTATTCAGGAGGCGCGGGTTCGAATCCCGCTGCGTTTAATTTTTTATACGTTTTCTTTAAATGTCTTTTTCAATTTTGCTAAGTGTGGAATAACACTTTAAAAAAATGTTTAATAGATAGGTATTTTTAATTTTTTTGTAGACATTTCCCAAAAAAGTTGCCAGTCGTGGCGCAGTGGCACAAAGTGTGCCTGTAAATGGACAGGTTGTGGGTTCGATTAATACTGTAGAAGTGGAAATATTTTATATTTCCATTTTCTTCGCTCTGGTGTCAAGGCAAAGCATGGCTTTAAGTTCCACCACATAACACGCAATGCCTTCGAATTCAGCGGAAAGTGCGGAAAGGATTGTCTTAACACTATGTTTTCTCTGCCTACCCTGCTGTGTGCGGGATACAGCGTGAAGCTAAAAAAAAAATATCCCAAAGAAACGATTATATTTATTACGTTTATTCCAGTTTCCCTGCCATGCGGGTTCACGCGTGAAGCTGTATAAATAAATGTATTATATATGGCGATTTAATAAAATGAATGCTGATTTTTAAATTGTTATAAAATTACTAAGTTTTTAAGTTACTCAATTTAATATTTCCGTGAAGGCGATTTGCTGTAATTTCAATTTCAACGAGAAGCAAAGTTTATATCTATACTAGAAAGCATATTTGCTGTATATAAAAAATATACATTTTTGCGCCAGAGATTTTTGTATTTTATATGGTTTCCGCATTTTGAAGTAAAAAAAATACATTCTGCCAAAAATGTTGACGCTGTGAATAAATTAAAAATAGTCTCAGGGTTACGAGACTTGGAATATTCAACGCAAGTTTTTTTTCTGACTCTAAATATAATATGAAAATAAATTACTAAAATTTTGGGGTTACATTAAATACTCTTTTCAGGGTTAATATTTAAATTATTTTCATTTCTTCGCTTTGGTAAAACACGTTGCAGCGTTGAGTTCTGTGAATCAACAATGTCTTGAACTCCAGTAGAAAGTGAAGAACGTAGTGTTATGTTCTCTGTGTCTTCACTGCTTTCCTTTAATTTAAGAAAGCGTACATCTGAAAAAACATAATTGATTGAATTGATTGATTACATTAAGTACTAGGCTCCTAGGCTATATCTCTGTCATATTTAGGAAATAGCGTGATAATGCGTGAAATATTTTTTTCAGCTTCACGCTTTTTTCGTATAGCGAGGTAGTTAGAAAGGGCCTAATATCAAGACACTTTGTCCGAAAACTTAGACATTTTGCGTATTGAGTAGCGGAACTCAACGCCGCGCTTTGTTCTTGATACCAGAGCGGAGAAAATGAAAATTTAAAGTAATTATTTTATCGTGGCCAGTCGTGGCACAAGTGTGTGACTGTAAACGACTGGTTGTGGGTTCGATTCCCACTCGAGGAGTGGAAATTATATTTCCATTTTCTTCGCTCTGGTGTCGAGGTAAAGTGCGGCGTTAAGTTCCGCCACTTAACACGCAAGCCTCCGAATTCGGCGGAAAGTAGGGAACGGAGTGTCTTAACACTAGGTTCCCTCTGCCTACCCTGCTGTGTGCGGGATATAGCGTGAAGCTATTTATTTATTTATTTATTTATTTATCATTTTATCAGTGGTAATAGAACATAGAACAATAATAGAACCCACGATCATTGCGTTTACAGTCAGACTCTGTCCCACGACAACCACGACAACGGATCATTCGTGAAACTTTTAAAATGAATTTCAATTATTATAATATAAATACATTTTTATATTCCTTTCACAATTTAATAAGTGGCTAATTGGATTGTTTTGTTTGTTTTCAGGTAATTACTTGTTTGAGGAAAACGCTTAAAGATAATTACGGAACTCTACAAAAACGTCTTGTTGTGAAAAAGATTTTCTTAATTACTTCAAATTAGGTAGCAGGTAGCTGTGAATTTTATATTACTCTAGAGGTATTAAGTATTTATAAGTAATGATGGAGCCAGGCGTGGCGCAAGGGAGCAAAGTGTGATTGTTAACGCGACTGGTTTTGGGTTCGATTCCCACTAGAAGAGTGGAAATTGAAATATTTAATTTTTTATTTATATCGCTTTGGTATCGAGGTAAAGCGCGGCGTTGAGTTACGCCACTTGACACGTAATGTCTTGATTTCGGGCGAAAAGCGAAGGACAGAGTGTCATTACACTATGCTCTCTCTGACTAACCCTATGATGCGGGAAAAAGCTGCTGAAGCTGCCAGAAGTAATGATAGGGGTGAAATAGTTGGATAGGACCCGTTAGTCGGGTATTCGATTCCCAGTTTGGTTAACAGACTGTTACAGTTTTTAGTAATTCTGAACGCCAAAGCAAACGTTATAAGATAAAATCGCAACCAAAGTATTTTTATTTATTTTTATTTTAATTCAATTTCAAGTAACAGAAGAGTCAAACTTTATTAGTAACAATTTAAAAGTTAAGAACTATGTTAGTGTTAACATTACTTCACCATCCCACTCGCGATGGCGCAGCAATGATTAACATATATGTACAATCTATTCTAATATGTGTCATATATTTTTTTTAAGCTTCACGCTGTATCCCGCACACAGCAGGGTAGTCAGAGGGAACCTAGTGTTAAAACACTCCGTTCCCTACTTTCCGCCGAATTCGGTGGCTTGCGTGTTAAGTGGCGGAACTTAACGCCTCGCTTTACCTCGACACCAGAGCGAAGAAAATGGAAATATAATTCCCACTCCTCGAGTGGGAATCGAACCCACAACCAGTCGTTTACAGTCACACGCTTGTGCCACTGGGTCATATTTTAGTCGTTGTCTAATTAACTTAAGAGTAGAATCTACGATTGAGTTAAGTTTTAATGCAAATAATTGGTAATATTGTTTTTATATTTTTGTTTCTACTATTCTATTCTTGAAGTTAGTGTGTCAACATAAAGATATTTTTTGTTGTTGGCACGTGTGTCTAAATGACAATAAAAGACGCAAACAACAATAACAAAAATACTACAAACGTTTAGTATTTTAAAAGTATTCGTTTTAATAATATTAAATTTCTATCATAAAATTCACTTAGAATATAAAAATATATTTCAAACATATAAAAATTTGGACGTAGTAAAGCGGAAAGTAGAGAACGGAGGGGTTTGCCACTAGATTCTCTCCGCTTATCCTATTAGACGAAGAAAGGCGTGGAGCTGAAAAATTAACGAAATAATTAACGAAATTAATAATATCATTTGCTATTAGTTATTAAAATAAATTTCTAATTCCCCCATCGCTTTACCTCCACTGTAATTACAAAGATTGTAAAAGCAAACTAAGAAAACTTATGGAAGCTACAGAACTAATTTACCAAAGTAGTTCATTTACCGTTTTTAATTATTGATAGTGAGTGGTTATTTTTAAAATATTTCAACAAAATAAAAGTTGTTAATATATTTTGTTAGTTGTCGCTCTAATTTTATTTGCAACTAGCTGTGCTCGCGACTTCGTCCGCGTTAAATTTAATAATAAAAATAATATAATTGTAAATTAAATGTAGCCTAAGTTACTCCTTGAAACATTAACTATCCGCCAGTGAAAGTCCCGTCAAAATAGGTCCAGCCGTCTAGAGATTAGCCGTAACAAACAGACAGAGAGTATATATGAATTTAGTATTCTGTAGTTATATTATTTCATTTTGGGTATAGATATTAATTTTTGAGGTTAACTTTGACTTAAGACGATACTATCTGAATGGGAATGGGATTAATTGGTTGTGGGTTCAATTCCTACTTGAGAAAATATTATATGTCATTTATTTTATTTTTTTCGCTCTTATAACTTAGACTGGACAAAGTGCACTTATTTCCACCACTTAACACGCTTTGTCACTTAACACGCATATCGCTTAACCCGCAATTTTAATATTAAAAAATACACATTTACCTCATCCGAGACTCGAATTCGTAATTCTTGTAAATTATATATAATTTTTCGAAATTTTTGCTCATATTTTGTATTTTTTTTCTTATAAATATCTATATGTATGCATATATAAATGATTTTATTTAGAAACATGTTGACAAACTTTCACGTAGTCGTTATAAGAATACAGTAGCGCCACCTTGTAGTCTTTTGGAGAAGTACTTTAAAAAGCGCCATCTAGTGGCGCATAGTAGTACCATTTAATACCAAAGTTCAACATTTGTGTTTTCGTGCTAAGTTTGTTTACTAGATGGTGCTAGTTAATATTTAATATGTTTTAATAAGTTAATTTTTACATAGATACGTTTTAAACAGTAAATAAAACTATTTAATTTATTAAAATAATATTTAACTGTCCTTTTTTACTTTAAAAAAAATATTAAATGTATTTTTTTATGAAAAAGTTGAGTTTTTTATTTTCATAATTAATATTCTATGCTTAAATTGTATTCTTAAATAAAATTAAGTTTTTTTTTGTAAAAAGTAAAAAGAAAAAAATATATTCTCCGCCATGACAATGCCGTAACATTGCCGTGACCAGGATTCGAACCTGGGTTACTACGGCCACAACGTAGGGTCCTAACCACTAGACGATCACGGCTATCGGAGCGATGGGCAAAGAGGCGAAAATAAGTAACGGTATACAAATGTTGTTAGAAAATTTATTTAATATTTATTTTTATTATTTTATGTAATCTATTGTTGCAGAAATTGAGTAGTTTTAATTTTAATAATATGTTTTATTATAAAGAATTATTATGTTTTCTAATATAAAAACCTATTTAATTATATCTAAGTATAATGATCATTTATCATATATTTTCTATCTATAATACTATAATATAAAAGTAAAAACAGAGTGTGTGTACACCCACATCTTCGGAACTACTGAACTGATTTGAATGAAATATTTTAGTTTTATAGCTTATAATTTATGCAATAGTTAGGCTACAATTTTAAAGAGAGGAACACCTGATGTAGAACCTTAATAGACCAGCTGTACTTTAAGACAAGAGAAAATCGTAGCGAACGAAAGTTTTTTAGTGTGATGGGTATTTTGGTGATAAGGGCCTTAAATCCACATAAACGAAGATAGCTACAACTACTAGTCCATACTTATATATACTTATATATTATAAATGCGAAAGTCTGTGTGTTTGTCTGTCACGCTTTCACGGCTAATCTACCGGTCCGATTTGGATGAAATTTAGAATGAAAGTAGTAAAAGTGACTGGGTCTAACATAGGCTACTAATTTTTTCAAAAATCAACCTCTAAATGGTTGAAATAGGGGATGAAATAGGGGATGAAAAATCTGAACCGCTTGACCAATTGTAATGAATTTTGGCATATATATAGTTGATAATCTAAGCTTAAACATAGGCTATTTTATTTTTTAAAATGCGCCCCCGAGATTTGCAATATAACGAAATAATAGTTCACGCGGCGCGCCGCCGCGAACGGGCCACTAGTATTAAATAAGTGGCTAATTATTTTGTAAATGTAGAATTGTTGAAAATTTAAAATTTATTGCTTAGGCTTCTAAAGAATACTATAAAATAACGTAAATACTAATTAACAAATATTAAACATCTACTAATTATTATTTAAAATACACTTCCGAAAGTTCAAACCACCATCTGGAATGGTAAAGCTTGGATTAAGAAGGTCACGATCGCCTTATTTAAATAATATGAAGAAGTACAATTTATATTAAAGTTTGAGAAACACTTCAAATTGAAAAATACTTAGTGCTTATTATTTGTAGTCTTATTATATTGTATTTTACCTTTTTATTTTGTCTTTTGTAAAGTAAAAAAAATGTACTTAGATTGTATTCATTTTATTTCTTGTAGAAACTGTTGATGGTTCTGTGTATATTTTTTTATATTTAAACCAGTGCAATTAAAAAAGTAACAAGAAGGTTTGTTATATAAGTACTTATATAATGTTTGTATTAAATGTATGTAGATAGACATTGTTGTTATCGGTAGTTACAATGTATTTGAAGCAATAAAAATATGAATAAATGATAAGAAACAAAATTAAGGACCTAGGAATTACCTCATCAATAACATATTCTATTATTGACGTATTATCGACGGCGGCACCTTGAATCTAAACTGTCTATATTTTTTATATAAATTTTCATCCCCTATTACAATGGCCTAGGGGTTGGTTTTTGGAAAAATAAGGTATATTTGGCCTTGCGTCATTAACTATCTTCAATCATCAGAGAAAGAGTCAAGAATCAAGAGAGAAATTATGCAGATGTTTTTTATATCATAAAAACTTTCAAACTAATATATTCATCCCGAATTTCATCCAAATCAGGTCGGTAATTATATGAAATATAGCTGTGAAAGTAATAGACAAACAGGACAGACTTTCTTACTTTAAATATTAGTATGGATGTGTCTCTGTTTTTTATTACTTTAATTATACTTACTATGTGCGCCTGTAGTACGAAATTAGTTTTGCTTTACAAAATTTGAGTTAAAACATTTTTAAGCGACATTTTCTCAGAGTTCACAGATTCTCCCCTAACAAAGTTGCAAAGTTAGTGACCAGCCTCTTAGAATACTTGTTCTGTGCGATCGATTAAGAATATAGTAATTTGCATTCAGTTAAATTGTATTTGATTTGAGTGTTTTTTTTTATTTATGTTGTAAAGTACTATATTGCTCTTGACCTCGTGATAATGTAACGACTTTTAAAAAAAATTGCAACATAATAAACTTTTTTTAGTGGAGAACGAAGTGTCTTGATACTGGGTATCTTGGTCTTTACTGGGATTATTCTTTGATTTTCACAATGTTTACACATTTTAAATAACAATTAATCGCATATAATATTTGCAAATAGATTTTAGAAAACATGACGCTTCGTCCACTGTACACCTATGTCCTAGGCCCTTGGCGCTAGTAGATAGGGTTTGACTGTAAACGTGATTGATTATAGGTTCGATCCCCGCATGGGGAACTGATATTGAAATTATTTCATTTCATGTAAATTCTCATTGTGTCGTTGTGTCTATATGTGTTCTCTTTAGTTAACAGTTCCTTAAGAAAAATTGAAAATTTTATTTAATTTAAACACATATTCTTTAACCTTACATAAGACTTTACCATTTCGTAAAAGCAGTAAGTAAATAAGAGTAGCATTAAAACAAAATTACAAATAAAACATTTCTCAACTGTCATATTAAATTGTCACGTACAGTGTTATTGTCGTGTCGCGTTACGTTACATGAAGGCGTTTTGACACGTTTATTTCGCGTTTTAATATCATTTTTGTTTTAAATTTGTAGAAAATTATTGTGTTTTGAATATTTTCTTTTAATGGGGGGGGCTTTAATATTATATTAATTTATTAAACCAGTGGCCAGTCGTGGCCCAGTGGCACAAGCGTGTGACTGTAAACGACTGGTTGTGGGTTCGATTCCCACTCGAGGAGTGGACATATTTAATATTTCCATTTTCTTCGCTCTGGTGTCGAGGTAAAGCGCGGCGTTAAGTTCCGCCACTTAACACGCAAGCCTCTGAATTCGGCGGAAAGTGGGGAACGGAGTGTCTTAACACTAGGTTCCCTCTGCCTACCCTGCTGTGTGCGGGATATAGCGTGAAGCTATTTATATTTTATTAAACCCTGTAATCAGGGTACATAGAGAGAATCTAGAGTCAAAATTTCGTTCCCCAGTTACCGCCGAATTCGGAGATATTGCGTGGTAGCGGATCTTAACACCGCACTGATACCACCACCACGACCAGTACGAAGGAAATGGAATTATTAAATATTTTCAATCTTCGAGTTGAAATCGAACCTACAACCAGTCCTCACTCACACGTTCGTGCCACTGCGCCACGACTGACCCCATGAAAATATATAATTTAAACAAATTATTTTTCCGAGTTGGAATTGAACACATAACGATCGCGTTTATAGTCACACGCTGTAGTCACATACTGTGCCACTATTGCCCTTATATTATATTTATTAAATTCATCTTAAAAAAAGAGCAGTTATGAGATTGTTTATCGTAAAAAAAATAATATAAGCAACCTTATTAAAGGAAAAGTCAAATACCGTATTAATTACAAAAAAAAAATTGAATACATTAATGAAATATGTCTAGTTTCTAATATTATAACTGATTTTTGACAATTACATTAAACAATTTGCTTATAAGACGATAGAATATAGTGTTGGATCTCTCCGTCTCCCAGATTAATATCTTTTTTATATTCATTTTAGCGGTACGCAAAATGAGCTTAGTGACTCATGTCTATTTTCTGTTGCTATGTCAAAGACAACCTTGAAATTTGTGAACCGTACCCGTCATTGTTACCCCAAATGTGTATCATTTGAAAGAATAATAAGAATAGAATTGAAAGACTCGTGTAAAAATCGTTTATGCGTCAAAAAACATCGCCTAAGGCCGCGTTACATCCGCTTTTGTTGTCAATAATCCCCATACAAATACTTGTGGGGCCAGTCGTGGCGCAGAGGCACAAGAGTGTGCAAAACCACTGGTTGTGAGTTCGATTCCCACTCGAGGAGTGGAAATCTTTAATATTTCCATTTCTTCGCTCCGGCCTAGAGGCAAAGCGCGGTGCTAAGTTCCGCCCCATAACACTAACTGCCTCCAGAATTCGACGGAAAGTGGGGAACGCAGTGTCTTAACACTAGGTTCCCTCTGCCACACACAGCAGGGTGTGTGCGGGATACAGCGTGAAGCTAAAAAAAAAGACTTGATTGGCGAATACTGAATGAACTCAGACATATGTAGCTTTTATAAGATAAATGTTAAATTTGGTAGCGTGCTTGACAATAAATTGAAGTAACATCAGCCGTACGTTATCTGTCAGTCGCTCAGTGAGTAACGGAAGAGTTTATATACCTTTGTAAAATATTGATTTTACTCTTAGTAGTATATTATATTATAAGCTTACATTACAAGATAAACAAAACTACACCCTTAAGAAAAAAAAAACCCTTAAAAAATATTTCATTCACAGCCCGCATTAGACTGTTTATTTGACAGTTATATCAATGTTTAACTAACAGATTACTACTTAGTTTGAATTTGAGATTAAAATTCTTAAGTAGATGGTTAAACATGATTAAAATTCTAATAAAGTTGGCTATAGATTTACTAAATATCTTTTTTAAGTTATCGTATATATATTGTAGGCCGTCGTGGCGCAATTGTAAAAATGATTGTAGAAGCGATGATTGTCGGTTCTATTTCCATTCGGGGAATATTTAAATTGATTTTTTCGCTCTGTACCTAAGATAAAACGTAGCGTTAAATTCCGCCACTCAACGCGCTATGTCTGGATGTTTGGAGGAAATTGAAGGAAAGCGGAGTGTTTAGACATTAAGCCCCCTCTGAATACCCCACGGGAAAACACATTGTGCTGAAAAAAAGGTATTGTTTTCCAGCGATGTCTAACGAGATGGAGAGGGCTGGGTTTTGGCCTTAGTAAATCCCATAGGTAGTATCTTTTCTTGCGCAAAAACCTTATGCTTAAAAATGTATTTCCCAGTGTCACAAAAAATGTATAAATTATATTTATATAATTTTTTGTAACTCAGTAGTGTTGTTTCTATCTGCAAGCGACGGTGTTGGGTTGAAATCCCGTTTAAGGGAACCTAACCCCTAGAAACTCTTTAACATACAACTCTTTAACACGTATGTGAGGATCTTAGCGTTATACCAATAAGATCCTTTTTAAATCTGCTACTATTTTTTTATAGGGTAAATGTAGTTACTACTTTACAATATATATATTTTTAATTTTGAATATATTTGTTTATGTACGTTATTTAATGGGACACAATATTTAAAAAAATGCAGTCAGTAGTAAACAAGTAGGTATAAACAAGTGACTGTAATTGACGTGTAAACCAGATTACCTTACTGTCCTTGGCAACAGATAACAATAATATCTTTTAAGCCGCTTCATGTAAATAGTGTAGAATAAATTAAGTATATACTATTCTATACTATAGTATATATTCTATAAAATAAAGTTTCGGACCCGTCGTGGCGCAGAGGCACAAAGTGTGACTGTAAACCGAAGATCTCTCTCCGATATGGATGTGAATTCGATTGCCACTCGAGGAGTATTTAATATTTCTATTTTCTTCGCTCTGGTGTGGAAGCAAAGCGCGGTGTTAAGTTCTACCATTTGACACGCAATGCCTCCAGAGTGCAGTGTAAAGTGGGGAACGGAGTGTCTTAACACTAGGTTCCCTACCCTACTGTGTGCGGAATACAGCGTGAAGCTAAAAAAAGGGATCCAGTCATAATGTTTGTATACTTAATATGTGCTTTTCTGTTTAATTTTACAATATAAACGTAAGAATTTTAGTTGAATTGTAGTAAAATTAATTATAACATGTACTAATTAGTTGAGTGAATATTAAGGCTGCCTGTTAAAATTATAATTTTAGATATGGGTTAATATATATAGAATGGAACAGATCGTGGGTTAAAATAAATCAAAAAGTAAATAGGGGGTACAAGAAACGGTTAAAAAAAGCGTTGCCAGAATTGCCTACACTGATTGATAGACTAGTTGATTGGGTTTAGATTGATTGATGGATTGACCGAACTCGGAGGAATGTTCATAATTAAATTATTTTCATTTCGCTTCGCTCAAGTGATGGTGAATTCTGCACCCCAATGTGTATCTTGGATTCGGATGGGAAGAGAACAGTGTCTTGACACTAATTTCTCTTGCCTCTAACACTACACTGCTAAGCGGGGAAAAGCATAAAGTTGTATAAATTCAGTCACTAAAAACCTTTGAACATGAATTACACTAACAAGTATAATAAAGTGGGGAACGGAGTGTCTTACCCACACACAGCAGAGGCAGAAGGAACCTAGTGTAGGTTCCTTCTGCCTCTGCTGTGTGTGGGATACAGCGGGAAGGTAAAAAAAAAATTATGGTTCATACGTTTAAAACTATAAAAAAACCATATTTAATTATTATAAAAAGCGTATTTAATTATTATAAATAATGAATTTAAATGGAAGCCTACAATTGGGTCATACTTGAATCGAATCTGCGACTAATAAATAAATCTCTACCAAATTACTACCACTTTATTCTATTTCCTTTGTTTTCTTATTTTTAATTATAAGATTGACTAAAAATACCCTCCCTTTATACTTCTAAGAAACAGTCGACATTATTTACGAAACAATCGAGTCGCCTCGGGTCGTCTTTGATTTAGTAATAGCGGATTAATGGTTGCATCTGAGGTCTGGCTACTGGGAAACGATTCAGTTTGTTTATATATATAAAGTTATTTATTTTAGAAGTTATGATTTTGTCAAATTACTCACTGTATGAGCTAATTATGAAGTACGGATAGATTTTTAGACGCTTTGCAGTTTCGTGCTTTTTTCCTTCATAGCAGGGTACTATATTGAGAGAAAAAAAGCGCGAACAGACATTATGATCTCAACATCTTTAAAGCTTAGTGCCTATTTTTCGCCCAATTTCTGCCCAATGTCCAAGTGTCGAACAAAAATAAAGATAATAAACTACACAATATAAAAAATAAATTGACTACTTTTTTAGTTTCATGCTTTTTGCTTGCTTTTCACATGTGTGGGGAAAGGTTAAGAATACAATTCCCCTCCGCCGCTGGGTAGCGTCCCGTGAAAGGCGGGTAACCCAGTAGCAGCTTGGTGGTAGGAGATTCGTTCTTCGACTGGCTCGCGACCACTATCATGTCAAAGACGAACCGCCAAACATCTGATGATGTGTTCCGGTTCGATGGCATGTAAGCCAGCTCTCCCTATTCCCACCATTCCCATCCTTCCTCCTTCTGTGCTACATACGCAAGGCTGCAACGCATCCACAACTGTAATGGTGTTGATGTCTATGAGCGAAGGTACTTAACACCAGGTGGGCCTTCTGCTCGTTTGCCTCTTTTATTCCATAAAAAAATATATATAGTAGGGTAGTCAGTGAAATGAAAACCTAGTGTGAAGAGAACACTCCGTTCTCTATTTTTATTGCGAAATCGATATACTGCGTGTTGAGTGGTGGATCTTAACACCGTGGAAAGTCCTAAGTGGAAATTGAACCCACAACCATTCACGATTACAGTATGGACCCTGTCCCATTGCGTTATAAATTATCATCATCATCATCAAAGGCACTACAGCCGCGGGTGGGCCTTGGCCTGGTCCAGAATACCCCTCCATTCTGCCCTATTCCTGGCTTTCTCCTTCTAATTCTTTACGCCCGGAGTTCTCAGGTCTTGATCAACTCCATCCACATGAGTTTTGGTCTGCCTCG
This sequence comes from Dryas iulia moderata, assembly GCA_019049465.1. Lineage (NCBI taxonomy): Eukaryota > Metazoa > Arthropoda > Insecta > Lepidoptera > Nymphalidae > Dryas > Dryas iulia. Next base: position 14,410,428 of record CM032424.1, on the reverse strand, counting down.
ATTTCTCCGACCATCCGGTGAACCATTCAACAAGGACTTAGGTGTTCTGGATTCACCCATTCTCTCTACATGCCCGGCCCATCGTAAGCGTCCAACCTTGATAGTGTTTATTAAATTGGGTTTATTATACATGTGGTAGAGTTACTATTGCGTTGCAATGCCCTAATAAATTGTTCAGTTACTTTTATTTTTTTTTTTTTTTAACTTCACGCTGTATCCCGTACACAGCAGGGTAGGCAGAGGGAACCTAGTGGTAAGACACTCCGTTCCCCACTTTCCGCGGAATTCGGAGGCTTGCGTGTTAAGTGGCGGAACTTAACGCCGCGCTTTACCTCGACACCAGAGCGAAGAAAATGGAAATATAATTTCCACTCCTCGAGTGGGAATCGAACACACAACCAGTCGTTTTTACAGTCACACGCTTGTGCCACTGGGCCACGACTGGCCACAATCTATACTTTTATTATGTTTATATATGATACTTTTATTAAGTTATACAGTCAAGTCGTCTTTACAGTACCTACAGTAAAACCTTATATGGTCAAACTTCTTCTAGCAAATATGCATTGATATAAATATATGCAAATTGGTGTATTCAATCAATACATGTTTTTTATTCATCATTAGAAATACATGTTTTTTATTCATCATTAGAAATGCATTTGCAAACTTTGACTGACATGACATGTGTCAAAAATTGTAAAGATTTCTTTTTTTTTTTTATTTTTGTTCTCTTTATGACTGTCTTGGAAGGGTTATGACCCTTTGAACGAACGAGGTCGTTTGGTCTTTATTTAATACTAGCGACCCGTTCGCGGCTTTGCTTGCGTAAATTGAAGTTTGAGTTTAAATTTAATTTAAATTGTGGTTTTTATTTAGTTTATGAACTGACTGTTGAAGAGAAAATGTTGATGATGAATAGTTGAAACTGCATCGAAGTCGGTTAAGCTGTTTTGAGATAAGCGTGCTTAAATATGCAGACAAAAAAAATCATTGGTTTTGCTTCTATTAAATTGAAAAATGTCTCCAATATTATTTTTTGGGTCCAGTTGTGGCGCAGTGGCACGAACGTATGACTGTAAACGACTTGTTGTGGCTTCGATTCACACTCGAGGAGTGGAAATATTTAAATATGATATTTCCATTTCCTTCGCTCTGGTATCAGAGGTAAAAGCACGACGTTAAGTTATGCCACTTAACACGCAATGCCTCTGAATTCGGCGGAAAGTGGGGAACGGAGTGTCCTAACACTAGGTTCCCTCTGCCTACCCTGCTGTGTGCGGGATATGGCGTGAAGCTAAAAAAAGAATTTTTTTTCTCATATATCTTCCATCTACAGACAGAGATCAGTTACAATTTTATTATATGTATACCTTTTTTATCTATACAACGGGTTAGAAGAGGTTTTTATCTAGTTAATAATCGATTTAGATGTGACAAGATTACATTTGTAGAGCCAATTTTAATTCGCTATAATCTTTTTATGATCTAATACGTACTTCATGAGGCTATTATGAAATTATTATAGTATTAATTTTGACTTTGAGTCAAAATTAATACTATAATAATTTCATAATAGCCTCAAATTAATACTATAATAATTTCATAATAGCCTTATTTTAAATATTGTGTTCTTTTATATTATTTAATTTTATTTAAAAAAAATGAATTGTGCGGGATTTGAATCTACGTCTTTTAAGTAACATGTTTTTAATTGTTAGTACGTCCATACTTATATTAGAAATGCGAATGTCTGTGTGTTTGTCTGTTACGCTTTCACGGCTAATCTACTGGACCGATTTTGATGAAATTTTGAATAAAATTAGTAAAATTTATTGTGTCAAACATAGTCTACTTATTTTTCTAAAAATCAACCTCTAAAGGATTTAAATAAGGGATGAAAGTTTACACCTATGAAAAATCTACGCCGCTTGACCGATTGTAATGAATTTTGGCGTAAATATAGTTGATAATTCAAGGTTAAGTCTAGGCTACTTTATTTTTCGAAAATCCACCCCCGAGGGTTGCAATTTAACGAAATAGTCAAGTAGTTTAGTCGCAGCGAAGCCGCGAGCGGGCCGCCAGTAACTTATACGTTGTTAACAAAAATAGCAATTTAAATTGTAAAACACTCAAACTTGCCAAGAAAACTGTTTATGAGAACGCGAGCTACTTAGTATTGAATATGAAAATTACGTTGTAGTTGTGTGTTCGATTCCCATTCGGGGAAATAATAATATAATATATAATATTTAATATTTCTCCTCTCTGAGATATAAGATAAAAAACTTTGTGTCTTGGCACTAGGTTCTCTCTGACTTCCCTGCTTTGCGGAGGTTTATTAGGTTTCTTTCTTTTTTTGTTAGCTTCACGCTGTATCCCGCACACAGCAGGGTAGGCAGAGGGAACCTAGTATTAAGATACTCCGTTCCCCACTTTATTTCTTAAAGTACAAAGTTACAATCTTACAAGCACATTTTAAATTGCTTGCTAATAATAATGAATCTCCAATCAAAATAAACTTAAAATCTTTCACATTTGTTACAATATTTGAAAATATCTTTTGAATTTAAAGTACAATAGGCCGTGGAAGAAACCGGCTCGCAACGCGGAAGCTTAGTCCCACGTTTCCAGTTTTCTTGTAAATTGTATGTGTATGTATGTATGCATGTATGAATGAATGTGTGTGTGTGTATGTATGTATATTTTTCGCTGTATCCCGCACACAGTAGTGTAGGCAGAGGGAACCTAGTATACAGACACTCCGTTCACCACTGTTGGGTGGTGGAACTCAACGCCGTGCTTTGCCTCGACACCAGAGCGAGGAAATTGAAATCCCTACTTATATTATAAATGCGAAAGTCTGTCTTTGTGTCTGTCACGCTTTCACGGCTAATCTACTTGTCCGATTTGGATGTAATTTAGAAGGAAAGTAGTAAAAGTTACTGGGCTAAACATAGACTACTTATTTTTTCAAAAATCAACCTCTAAAGGGTTGAAATAGGGGATGATCTTATTATTACGAATTCACGTACTAGAAACGCGATTTGTGTGAAAAGTTACATCTGATAAGGAGTAACAGTTATTTTGAAGAAAAATGTTGTTTTTTGTTGGTTTCACTTGTCTTTTACTTTACAGTTGGAGTTTTTGGTAATGAGTGAGAAAGTTCTGTTTTGTAAGTTGTTTTAAAATTTACTATATACCTCTATTTTATAATATAGATTGTTATAAAAAATATATATACCATATTAACGTAAAAAATATTAACGAATAGAATTAATATCTGCGTTCTGTTTGCACGAATTTGCCTATATATAAATAAGGTTACTTTTACATTTTATTATAATTTCCCGCTAAATCAGCATACTTGACCAGGTATAATTCGTTCCTTTCCGCCTGAATTCGTATGCATAGTATATTGGTTGTAACTTTTTCGTTATCGTGATCATTTCTTTCTCCTTATTACGATCATTTCTCCGAATAGGATTCATACCCATAACCAATCGCGTTTACAGCCAGGCCCCGTTCCACTGTGCCACGTTGACCTCTACATGTATTAAATTTCGATTTAAATAAGAAACAATATATTTTGCACAAACCATTTTCCAAGAGAAGCTATTATTATTTTTTTCAATCCCCTATGGTCAAAACAAATATTTACCTCGTGCGAAAATAGAACCCGTGACCTTAGCGCTAACAAGACAGTCGTTAACCAGACGGCTGTCTAATCCATTTCATACAATTCATTCATAACGTCCTAAGGTGCATTGTGCTTGCGTCAAAAATGTTTTGCTGTATACAGATCGAGGGGCCGCGTGAGATTACTCGCATTGTTAATACAGTATTTTGTTATATTATATTATTCTTCATTATTTGAGAAATTGAATATAATGTTATGTATAATGCTTAGAAATTTTTCGTATTTTTTTGTGGTATTACTAACTGGACCGTGTTTGAGTTGGCAAAAAGAAAAAGTTATTTTTGTAAAATTACATATATTATTAAGTTATTTTTTTCTTCAGTCTCATGTATTCAGAGTAGTCAGGGAGAACCTAGTTAGTAGTAACACTTCGTTCTCTACTTTCGTTACGAAATCGAGACATTGCAGTTTGATTGGTGGGACGACGCTCTTTGATTTTAATATCAGATCAGAAAAATGTTTTTTTTTTTAATTAATCATTTCACAAATGAGAATAGAACCTACAACCATTCTGTTACACAGACCGCACCGTTTACAGACAGACATTGCCACCCTGCGTCCCGATAGCTAGGCTTAATAAACTTTAATAAATTAAAATTCATTAGTATATTGATAAAGCTTCTACCCGAGACTTAGTTGCCGAGTTGAGTGGCGGAAATCAACGTCACATCACAATAAAATCCCATTCCGGAATCGAATCCACACTTATCGAGCTTACATAATTCATCTACTTCCCGACAATTACAAGAAATGCTAAATAAAATATCATCCTTTGAAGACAATGTATCCCACTGATTCATATATTCGAAGAGAACATAATCTTTGCCAATATATTTATGCGAGAAGTTTTAGTACACGACTTGAATATCTATAGTTGTACCAGATCACGTAGAGATGAAATATTAGTTGATGCTCTAGCGTCTTTGCTTACCTGTATGTATGTGATTTAAGTGGGGTTTTTTTTTATTTTCAACTTCACGCTCTCTATATCCCGCACACAGCAGGGTAGGCAGAGGGCACCTAGTGTTAAAACACTCCGTTCCCCACTTTCCGCCAAATTCGGAGGCACTGCGTGTTAAGTGGAGTAACTTAAGGTCGCGCTTTTACTTCTGATACCAGAGCGAAAAAAATGGAAATATTAAATGTTTTCACTCCTCGAGTGGGAATCGAACCCACAACCAGTTTACAGTCACACTTTGTGCCTCTGCGCCACGACTGGACACTAAGTGGTTTTTCTAGTAATATATTTTAAATATGTTAATTTTTCGTAATGTAGAATAACGCTTGAATGTAATTGAGATGGGTTCTTTTTTTTCCCACTTTGATTTTTAATTTTATAGGTGTGACACATATTTTTTGCTCATTTCTATCTAAATAAAAATACTATCTTCTAAGTTAGCATATTTCAATTTCCAGTATATTCTATCCTTTAAAAAAGAACCAAATAAGGTATTAATTATTCCGTTTAAGCAAAAATGTCATTCAATGAGGATGTAGCTTTCCATTTGAATTCGACATTGCGTATCGTAAGTGGTGGGACACAACGCCGCGTATTGTATTCAGCTAGTTTACCTAGCCGGAAAAACTTATTTTTTGAAATAAGTTTTTTTAAATATAAGTTGGCGTGTAGTAGAGCGCATGGGTCAGTGGTGAGAGCGCCTGGACGGTATTCAGGAGGCGCGGGTTCGAATCCCGCTGCGTTCAAATTTTTATACGTTTTCTAAATGCCTTTTTCAAACTTTATTTTTTTATACGAGTTTTTTAGATTATATAGAAATCAATATATTATGTACAACTTAAATATGTATATTTACAAAAAATACATTTTTTGCAAAATCCTATATTTATGAACCATACCATCTTAACCGCTAAATCGTATCAACAAAATACATTTCACCGTATTATATTAATATAATTTCAATCAGCCACAACCTCACCTCTGATCAGTTCAGTGGTCCGGAAACAAATTATATGTTAGATGCCGTTAAATTATTACCTGTAATACTAGTATATACTTAGGCCAGTAGCGATAGAATTTGTAAATCAATTTTATTATTATTATTAGCGGCCCGCTCGCGGCTTGGCCGCGTGATCTACGTGGCTGTTTCGGTATATTGCAACCCTCGGTGGTGGATTTTTGAAAAATAAAGTAGCCTATGTTTAACCTTGGATTATCAACTATATATATGCCAAAATTCATTACAATCGGTCAAGCGGTGTAGATTTTTCATATAAACTTGCATCCCCTATTTCAACCCTTTAGAAGTTGATTTTTGAAAAACTAAGTAGCCTATGTTAGACCCAGTCATTTTTACTACTTTCATTCTAAATTTTATCCAAATCGGACCAGTAGATTAGCCGTGAAAGCGTGACAGACAAACACACAGACATTCGCATTTATAATATAAGTATGGATTACAGTTATCTTATAGTTCTGGGGCCAGTCGTGGCGCAGTGGCACGAACGTGTGACTGTAAACGACTGGTTGTGGGTTCGATTTTCACTAGAAGAGTGGAAATATTTGATATTTCCATTTTCTTCGCTCTGGTGCCGAGGCAAAGCGCAGCGTTAAGTTCCGCCACGTAACACGCAATGCATCCGAATTCGGCGGAAATTGTCTTAACACTAGGTTCCCTTTGCCTACCCTGCTGTGTGCGGGATACAGCGCGAAGGTAAAAAAAAAAATATTTTTTAAATCTGTTATGAAATTGAAACACTATGGTGGCGCAGTGGAAATACATTTGGCTATGATTCATTGTGGGTTCGATTCTCACTTGGTGGAATTATCATAATTCAATTATTTTCATTTCAAGTTGTTTCTCTGATTAGTTAAATGAGTTATAGTTTTATTTTCGTACTGCTTTTTTGTATCTAAAGAGCTTTTTTTAAATATCAAAGTATAGAATGATTATATTAAAAATATATTCATTTTGCTGCTCTGATAAGATAACAATATCAGATCTTAGAGGCCATTGTGCTTAGTGTTGATACAGTAACTGACTGTAAGCGTTACAGTTATTGGTTCGATTCCTACTCGGCAATCATTCAACAAGCAATATCTTGACTGCAGACGGTAAGAAGACTTGTAAGAAGAGACTTGGGATCCTGTTTCGATGTACCTACTCTCAAAAAAATATAATGACATATTTTTGTTCTCAGACAGATATTACTAACTCTTATAAAATGTAATTTATAGTAATATATTTAATAGTAATACTTCATTATTATTTAATAATGCCTAGTCACACTTAACAAGAAAGCTTTCTAGTTACTAGTTTTACACAAAAACTATAATTTGTTTTTACGTCAGTGTGTCAAATGCTGTGATTGAAACTTTCATTTTCATTTATCTTTTATAATATGAAATTTCTATTTATTTCACTCAGAGTTGTCAAATAACTTTAAGTTAAACTAAGTTTTTAATGTTACATAAATGGTTCTTGAACACTATGGAAATTGGCAATATTTTTTTACATATTCACATTTTTTCGTGAATTATCAAAATGCTAGGACACTCTCAGTTTCTGCCCGAATTAAAACATTGTTTGTTGAATAGCGGAGCTTAACACTGCGCTTCGTCTTGTTGGTCAGAATGGAACAATGATAATAATTATATTATAATTATTCTCCCAAGTGGGAACCGAGCTCTCAGCCAATAGCAAATACGTCAGACGCTTTGCTTTGCGCGTTATCATCGTAACCTTTTTCCCATATTTTTATATTTTTTTAGAATAAATAGAGAAAATAGCAGGAAAAATAACAAAAAAGATATACACATATAAAATATTGTACAATTTTGTAGAAAAAAAAACACGTGCAACACAATCATTTATTTTGCACCCAATCAATCGTCGAAATAAATCTTCTTCAACCAGTAGTTTTGAGAGGTGTTAAAAAAATTACTTTAAGACATTCCTTCTTGCCATATGGGAGTCGCCCTTGCGAATTCTGACCAATCGCAGATAATACATTCTCTCTTAGTCTTTCACAAAAAAACCCACAAAAAACTAGAGCAAGGGTCGCGAACCCCTAAATAATTCAGAACGGAATTTTTGATTATATTCCCAAACGTAGCTAAATTGGTTTGGGCATGTTTATATTATTTTTTTTTGGCCCTCGTGGTTTGTTTGGTTGTAAAGGTGATGGTTGTAGGTTTGATTCCCACTCGGAGGAATGACGATAGACTAGACGCTAGACATAGCGCGGCGTTAAGTTGTCCCACTTTCTTTCTTCTTATAAGATATGCTTAACAAGCACCACTGAGTCTCAGTGGTGAGGGCGCCTGAACGGTCTTCAGGAGGCGCGGGTTCGAATCCCGCTGCGTTCAAATTTTTATACGTTTGTTAAATGTCTTTTTCAATTTTCCTAAGTGTGGAATAATACTTTAAAAATGTTAAAAGTATGCTTAACAATATTGTTTGACAATAAAACGACACTATAAAAACCACTTAGATTTATCTCGAGTGCCGTATGTTAATCTTAATTTATTATATTACGCTTTAATGATATATAGTTTTTATCAGTAATTTTTGATCTTATATTTTAAACTAAGTCATTTATTAAGTAACGAATTAAGTTATTGTAATTTGTACGTTTACCGTATTTATTATTAGCTTCACGCTGTATCCCGCTCACAGCAGGGTAGGCTGAGGGAACCTAGTGTTGAGACACTCCGTTCCCCACTTTCCGCCGAATTCGGAGGCAATGTGTGTTAACTGGCGGAACTTAACGCCGCGCTTTGCCTCGATACCAGAGCGAAGAAAATGGAAATATTAAATATTTCCACTCCTCCAATGGGAAACGACCCAACAACCAGTCGTTTACAATCACACGCTTGTGCCACTGCGCCACGACTGGCCCCAATTATTAGCCTGTAATTATTAATTAAACACATGTCTCGATTTCAGGCGGAAAGTGGAGAACGGAGTGTCATGTCACTAGGTTCTCGGTTCTCTAAAGGGGGAAAGTGTGAAGTAGAAAAAAAGTTAATATTTTTACCATTTTTATAAAATTACTTGTTACTTTTGCTCCTACGTTGATATTTTTTTCCTTGTCTGAATAGTAGATGTGATTGGGGTATGCTTAAAATGAAATATGTTTTGTATGGTATTTATTTTTAGAGTTGGTTATTTTAGGATGTCATATAATTTATCTGTAAAAGTTATAGATTTGATTCTTACTTGAAAGATTGATTTTATCGTGCGGAGTTCAGTTCCGCCACTCAACGTACAATGTCTCTTAAAGTGGTGGAAACTTAAGAGTTACTTAACAAAGAAGCAAAGAAGAAAGCAAAGAAGAAAAAATATATTTTCATTTGTTATTTTTATTTATATTATATTTTCTTTCTATATTTATCCATATTTATATTTTCGTTTGTTTTTTTTCCTTTGTTATGCCAGTCGTGATTAAGTAATAAAACAACAGTACCTACTTGTTAAGTAAATTAATGGTACAACACTCTGCCTATCACTTTTTGTAAAGAAAAGAAAAAAAGGTTGAAAAGAAAAAATAAGAAGAAGCTTACGCATTTTTCTAACCTTACGCAAATATAAAATCTATTGTTTTTCCATTTGTGACATTGCATAGGTGGAGTCGAGTGGTGGAACTCAACGCTACGATTTGTCTTGTTTACCAGAAAACATAGAAATTAGTTAAATTACGTTTTTTTAGCTTCACGTTGTATTCCGCACATAACAGGGTAGGTAGAAGAAACCTAGTGTTAAGACACTCTGTTTATCATTTTCCGCCGAATTCGGAAGCATTGCGTGTTAAGTGGCGGAACTTAACGCCGCGTTTTGCCTCGACACCAGAGCGAAGAAAATTTAAATATTAAATATTTCCACTTCTCGAGTGGGAATCGAACCCACAACCAGTCGGTTATAGTCACACGCTTGTGTCACTGCGCCACGACTAGACCCTAAATTATGATCATTCCACTAAATGGGAATCGAACCCACAACTAATCGCGATTACACTCAGAGCATTTCCCAATGCATTGCACTTTTAAAATTTCCATATTTTGACTGTTTAACATGTGATCTTAAAATTCCTTTTTTATATCTTTCACACGACTTACATGATATTCTTCACGCTTTATGCCCTCAAGTGTTAAACTACAATAGAATACGTCAGTTTCAATTAGAAGCATTTTGCAAAGCATATTTACATATATTTTATTCTTAAATACATATACCGTCTTTATTATAAGGGACTAAAGTATACATTTGCTTGAAAAAAAATATTTTAAATTCAATAATATTTTTTTAATTTTTTTTAGTTATTTTAAAGCAGTCATCTTAAAATTAAGTGTATTGTTGTATTTTTTTCTAACAGGATTAAATTTTAAATACATTTTAATTGGGCCCCTGTTGAGTATTGCGTGTTTACATTTGACGGTATAATGACTGCGTGTTATAATCCTGCATAGCAAATTGGCTATACCAAGTGGTGGTTTGAAATGGGGAAGTAAATTTTTAATTGTTATTGTATGCTTTGTCTAACATGACTTGTTTCTTGGGTGAAAGGTAATAGGTTCGATTCCCGCTCGGAATTGATTATATTTAAATTATTTTGGGATTGAGTTAGCCCACTTAACACGCAATGTTTCGATTTTGCAAGGAAAGCCTAGAACAGAGTGACGTTAGGTTTTCTTTGTCTGTTATCGGACTTCAGATAATTATCCATACTTATATTATAAATGCGAATGTCTGTGTGTTTGTCTGTCACGCTTTCACGACTAAAATCAACCTCTAAAGGGTTGAAATAGGGCATGAAAGTTTATATGAAAAATCTAAGCCACTTGACCAATTGTAATGAATTTTGGTATAAATATAGTCGATAGTCTAAGCTTAAACATAGGCTACTTTATTTTGTAAAAATGCGCCCCCGAGGGTTGCAATATAACGAAATAGTACACGCGGCGAAGCCGCGCGCTGGCCGCTAGTAAGAATATATGCTAAATAAACTAGGTTCTTTCTGACTACCTCGCTATGCGGGAAAACGCGTGCAGCTTCTTTTCTGTGTTTTTAATACTACGATAAATACCAAGTACGACGATTTTGTCTTTCGCTGCCTAAGTCTTATATAAATTATTTCTATAAATCGTGTCATATTCTATTTTGTAAATATAAAGCTTCTATACATGAAAAAAGCTCTTCATATCAATTCTCAAAAGCTTTTTTTCTTTAACGTAATAAATATACTACGTTTAAATCCAAGAAAAAGTACAATAGAAACGATTTTTCGTCAGTTACCATTAATAAGTGCATTAACCCCCTTTTACTTGTGCGTTAAAAGATATCATAAATCAAAATTTTGCAAGTCATATAGCAAATGTTGAATAAAACGACATAAATAGAGTACATTCTGATACTATGATGACGTGTGCTTATGCTTTACAGTAAGTCTTTGTATAAAATACATCTTCTGAGGAGTTTTTTAAAAAAACATTTTTTTAGCTTCACGTTGTATCCCGCACACAGCAGGCTAGGCAGAGGGAACCTAGTGTTAAGACACTTCGTTCACCACTTTCCGCCAAATTCGGAGGCATTACGAGTTAAGTGACGGAACTTAACGCCGCGCTTTACGTCGACACCAGAGCGAAAAAAATGGAAATATTAAATATTTCCACTCCTCGTATTGAAACCGAACCTACAACCAGATGCTTTGCAGTCACACTTTGTTCCTCTGCGCCACCAGTGGCCATTAATATTTTACAGAAAAAAAATATAGAATGCTAATTCAGTCTGATGGTTATTTTTTGAACATTTAGACACTTTCCGTGTTTGGTTACTGGACTTAAAGCTGCAATTTGCTAAGGCAGAGAAACCTAGAACCTATACTTAATATAATATTATAGAGTGATGATACATAAAACTATAGAGTGTCTTGAAATTATCTTCTCTGTAACAAATCGTGACTTTTTTTAATTAAACAAAAATTGCCAATTAAGTCTCATGCCAACTGTATAACGGTGGCGACCTTAACCCTATTTTTTCCTTCTGTTTTAAAAATACTAACGACAAGGTTAAACATTATTTTATAATATAGCGGCTAGCGTTATATAATATTAACATACATATGTAATATACAAGCTGCGTCTATAGCTTCGTCTGCTTAAAATTTAACAAATAAGTTATAATTCTAAAATAAAAGAAGTTTTATTATATCACCCGTAAAAGTATCTTCAAAATCTGCTCAGCCGTTCCAGAAATTACTCGAAACAAGCAGACAGACAAAAAATGTACAAAAATGTTTTTATATTATATTATTGTATATATGTCGTGGCCATATCGTAGAATCGACGACTTCATGATATCGTTGACAATATCATGAAATGGTCGCAGTTCATGAAATGACCAATTATCGTTTGGCCCGATCATGATGTCGTTTGACGAAATCAATGACAGCCTAACGTTTAACGATATGGTCAACTAAACGCGTGGCTTTTTCATGAATTCGTCGATATTGTTTGACCAAATCGTGAAATAATTAATACATAAACGACCGATAGAGGCGCTAGAAACGCTTTTTGTATATCAGCTGTTTGTAACAAAGTCAACATTTTAGTTTTAAATGTTTTTTTTATTAAAAGCGGAATTAATTATTCTTTTATTTTAAGTAATAAGATTGTTCTTATTAAAATATTGTTATTTATATAAAATCATTTTAATTTTATTCAAGTCGATATGCAATATAATAATAATAAATTTAAGAAATTATATAGTAAAAAGTACTTTTATACACTAAAGAATATGTTAAATAGAAAAAGTTTAACCTAACCTAACCTATCTTATTTGATTTTAAGTATCTTCACACAAAATAAATCTAATTACGTAAAATATTTTTTAGGTTAGGTTAGGTTAAACTTTTTTTAATAAATTGATTCTCTAGAGATTGAAAGTGTTTTTGTCTAAAAACAAAGTCATCATATATAATGAGATTGTTTTACGCACATATTCTAAATTTATATTAAATATATTATAAGGACACCTTATTTTACGATATGACCAAACGTCGATGACGAAATCGTTAAACGTTGATGAATCAACGATATCGTCAACTTCAGTTGGTCATTTCATGAACTGCAACCATTTCATGATATTGTCAACGATATCATGAAGTCGTCAAATCTACGATATGGCCACGACATATATACTTTGTGTACATATGAATTAAGTAAAAAACCGTTTATTTAAATAGTACAAACAGACACTCCAATTTTATTTATTTATATATTTATACAATATTATTATATATAAGCTTTTTCTAACCCTATCTAGTGATCTTGCCACATTCATCCCCTGCTAACCACCCATACGTGTAGACGTTTCTCCACGTCGATTATTTTTCTAGAGCATATCGATTTTTCACCCCTCGCTTTATTAATATAACTGAAGTCTAGCTCGCAGGGGCACAATAGTGTGACTGTAAAGGCGACTGGTTGTGGATTCGATTCCCACTCGAGAAATGGAAATATTTCCATTTTCTTCGCTCTAGCGTCGAGCCAAAGCGCGGTGTTAAGTACCGCCACTTAATACGCAATGCCTCCATAATTCGGCTAATGGGGAACGGAATGTCTTAACACTAGGTTCCCTCTACCTATCCTGGTGTGTGCGGGATACATGCGGGATGCGTGAAGTTAAAAAAAAATTAAAATAAGCAGCTACCTATAAAAAATAAAGATAACTAGCTAAGTGTATATTTATAAAGTTGTAGATATTAGTCTGTTTGCTGTCTGTTTTCCTTTTGATATTCAAGTGTCTTTGAGAGTTCAGTGTAAGCTTTAAAACGTTTGAAATATCGTATTTTTATTTTAAAGAGGGATTTGGTTGGGCTTAAGTTGTGATTAAGTTTTTAAAAAAAAATTCAGTCATTTTTTTGTAGTTTTTTATTTTGATTTGAGTTTATATTTTGCGTAAATTAAAAATTAAAACAGAAAACTGTCTTTTACGTATCTATGGCAGAGAAGGCAGAGGGAATCTAGTGTCAAATTACTCCGATCACCATTTACCTCTCGATTTCGAAATACTGCGTTGAGTGAATAATAGAACTCGGCGCCTATTTATATTAGAAATATGAAATAAGTAGGTAATATTAAATATGAATATGAAAATAATTAAAATATGACCCAACCTTTGCGAAACAAACTCATAACACACGGTTACTATTTATCCTTTCATATAGTAAGATAAGTGAAGAAATTTTGTCTTAAATAGTTGTCTCCGTTCTCCGCATATCTCCTATTAATAATTTATAGTTAATAAATGTTACCACAAACAGTATTTACCTACACAACTTTACACCCTTAATGGTTGATCATCATCGCTAAAAGCTTAATAAGTTAAATATAAACAACTGATATTTGAAATGCAATTAAACGTCATATAATATGTATGCACATACGATATCAATGCACTTGTTAGGAGGGGTGTGTCATATCCGTGAAATAAGATACGCAGCATCCATACTACCGTGAATCACTGTATGGCGCCGATGTACTCTATGACTCGTTAATGCTTAGGGCGTTAAGTATATTTTTTTTAGTTTCACACTGTATCCCGCACACAGCAGTGTAGGCAGAGGGAACCTAGTGTTAAGACACTCCGTTTCCCACTTTCCGCCGAATTCGGAGGTATTGCGTGTTAATTGGCGGAACTTAACGCCGCGCTTTACCTCGACACCAGAGCGAGGGAAATGGAAATATCCACTCCTCGAGTGGGAATCAAACTCACAACCAGTCGTTTTACAGTCACACTCTGTACTTCTGCGCCACGACTGGCCCCGAATTCTGTCTTCCGTCGTTGTCGTCTGTTTATGAAAGTACACACATATTTTGCATCCCCTTTATTTTTAATGTAATAATGGTAGAAATTACAGTCTGTTGAATTGCGGAACTCAACGCCACGATTTGTCTTGTTTACCATAGCGGGGAAATGAAAATAATGAATTTATGATCCATCCGCCGAGTTAAAACCTTCAACCTATCACAATTATAGTAATACGCTGTATTTATGAACTTTTTTGTTTATCTTCACGCTGTATCCCGCACACAGCAGGGTAGGCAGAGGGAACCTAGTGTTAAGACTCTCCGTTCCCCGGGCACCCCCGAATTTTGGGCGCATCGCATTTTATGAACTTTATTTTTCATGCTTTCTAGTATAAAACATATGTTATAGTACACCTACTGTATATATAGGGTAGCATTTAGAGATGATTTCCTGAAAATTCTTCAAGGACAATAAAAAAAACAATATAAGATCTAAAATTAAAAAACAATATTTCAGATCATTCTACGTGTACGTGTTTATGCAAGTTGCAGGCTACATCTTGTGTTTTTATAATAGAGTTAGTATATCAAGGAGTACATGTATATCTATTACATTCATATAACGGACAGAAATTTCAAGTCTTTGTCACAAGATAAGCATCAAAGTCAAATTGTAAATCGATTTGTGGTAAAACTGTAAGTAGATACGACTGACGGCTAAGTTACTTCTTGTTCTATTCTAGTTACGTTACGAACATTTTCAAACTAACTTTGTTTGATTTAAGCACGCTTTGTAAAATATACATTTAGGTATTATTTATTAGATTTTTATTTTTTGAAATGATAAGCAACACGCGTTTTAATTACATAGATGATTATTTTATTAAAAAAACTTTTTTTATACGATTAGTCATTATCACCCTAAACAATACTATAAAATCATATAAAATTTGTAAAACATTCAAGATTCGAACCCGCGCCTCTTGGTAACTGTCCAAGAACTTTGACCGTTACGCCATGCGTTCTTTATTTTGCTATGTCGAAATTCTTATACGCTTTCTTTCTTATCACAAGGCTTTAAAAAAATATAAAAATATATTTTTTACCCCTGCAATTAATATACCGTACATATCAATCGATCGTGATTACAATTCTAACACGCAATTTGACCGGCGGCGCCCTTGTCACAGCGTACATTACTCGCACGACTGCTCTAAAACTAAATTACTATGAATTTCTACCAATAATATGAACTTTATTCTACTAGTAATAAAGATTTGTAGTAATCCCTAGTTGTTACATGAAGTGGCCAGATGTTACACCGTTTCGCTTAAGTAATTCGACGTTTTCAACCCTTTTTTTGAAATAAATTTGTTTCAAAGTGTTTTAGATTGTTTGTTTCAATTGTTTTTTGGTGTAGTTATCAGTGTTTATGGGTTATTGCATATGGTGGTTCGAGTTTCACTTACGGTATAAGTTTTATCTCAATAACTGTAGTAATGTAGTATTTAAATGCTATTTTTTAGTACTTTCCGATAAAGGAAAATAAAGTTAGGTATTATACTATATGGGTGTAGTTTAGGTGCTATCGTGGCGCAGTTAACCTGTATTTGATTAGACGTAGCTGTTGTTTTTTTTTTTAAATAATTAATTTTTTGTTGAGATTGTCGTGGTGTACTGTAAAGCCGATGGTTATAGGTTCAATTCACACTGGGGGAATGATTATATTTAATTTTTCATTTCTTCACTCTTGTAACTAATACAAAACATGGTGGATGGAGTGTCTTGACACTAGGTCCTCTTTGACTGTCGAAAACCTAAACGTGAAGCTGAAAAAAAGGTTTATCTGATTTAGTTAACAAAGTATTGTCACGCAGTCAATGATTTTGGGTGGATGAAAATTAGAAAATTGCCTACAAAAAGAGAAAGATATTTTATATGTAAAAATAAAAAAAAATGTATTTCATTTTTCACGATTTATTCCCAAAGTAGGGTAGTCAGAGAGAAGCCTTACCAGAGCGAAGATATATAGATAACTAAAGTATGATCACTGCTAGAATTGAAGCTGTAACCAATCACAATTATAGTCGGGCAATGTCTATTGCGGCACGATAGTAGAATATATCAAAGGTGACTCTCTATAAGTTCTATTAAAAAGAATCAAACTTGTACTCCAAGTTGAATGGGAAACCCATAAATTTTCTAAAATTATATAATTTCACTATTCCATATTCTGCAATTTAATTTTCTTCGTCAGTGGATCGTTACTAATCATTCTGAGTACTTTAGTACTGTACGTCTCAGAACATTCATATTAGAGAAAGCCCCGTAATTGCTATTTCAACTAAGAAAGCTTTTATGCATTTTAAGTTTTTGCTATATTGCTCTTATATTTAAAATGTTTTTAATGAAATAATTAAGTTTAGTTTTTCTTTTATGGGTAAAATGTCTTATTTTGTTTATTAAAGGTGTTTTTATGTTCATTTATACTTGAGGCCAGTCGTGGCGCAATGGCACAAGCGTGTGACTGTAAACGACTGGTTGTGGGTTCGTTCCATTTTCTTCGCTCTGGTGTCGAGGCAAAGCGCCGCGTTAAGTTCCGCCACTTAACATGCAATGCCTTCGAATTCGACGGAAGGTGGGGAACGGAGTGTCTTATCACTAGGTTCCCTCTGCCTGAAAAATAAAAAAGAATACTTGATTTTAATAGCAAATTCTTTGATTAATTATAAATTAAATGATATGTACAACAGTCGTTCAATATTATTATGTATACAAAAAAAAATACATTTAAATTGTCGCCCCTTTCCCTTGATTCTTTTCATTCTATTTTTTTCTAGTTCCCAAAGAATTTCAAAAAATTATCTCTTAGTACTTTCTTAAACTCTATGAAAAGTGTATGTGGAATTTCAGCTTTCTACATCCGTTACAACGGTGATTTGTTTGTCAGTCAAATAGTCAGTAAAAGATAGATAGAAAAGAAAATGCTTAGATATACATACATAATTAAGGCACATTATCAAGGATGAAAATGTTATTAACAACCTGTATAAAAAGGCAACAACACTGAACCCATGTCTTCAGTCTTCAGTACATATATGAGAAAAAAATTAAAGTGTCTTAGATTTCAATAATACTACATTAAAAAAATTATACGTTAATTTCAATACTTCTTTCTACATTTTTCAAAAGTACCCCACTAACTACTTTTATAGTACGAAATCGTAAACCATAAATAAGTAATTGAATCAAGAATCGATAATCGATATAACGCCCGAACGATTCCCCGTATTCATAAATTAACTAAATAATCGACCTATCAAGACCATCGGAACGTGACTTATGTTGAGAAAAAATAAAGAAAGATCGTAAATAGTGTCGGTTTTGGGTTATAAAGAAATCGGGCCCCTGAATATGTGTCAAGTATTATGATGGTATATTTATGGTTTGTATGGGGTGACTAGATATCCCTATGGTAAAAGTTTAAAGATACTTAGAAAAAATGTGTTAGAAAGTTTGTATGTAAAAAATATGCTGTTATACTACAGCAGGGTAGATAGTGAGATTCTAGTGTCAAGACTTCCGTTCATTTTCGTCATGAATGAGGCATTGTTCGTACAATTTCAAGCGCTAGTTTAATTTAATTTTAAAAATAATTAATAGAAATGATAACTCGCTTAAGATAATTTAAAAAAATCATTCTATTTTATTCCTTTATGTAATTTAAGAGTTAAAATCATATTATATTATGGGAAAAAAGAGATACGAGACCAGGTGTCTGTAGAGCTTAAGTAATTTGAAATAAAAAAAAAAGAATGAGACATTGCGTTTTGACGGAGTTCATCGCTGCGCTTTGTCTTACCAAAGCATGGGAATTAAATATGAAAATGAATTAAAAATAATCATTTCTCTAAATGGGTATCGAACTCATGACTAATCCCGTTTACAATCAAAGGTCAGGACATTCAGCGGGAGTTTCTTGCATCTGTTCTTCTCAGGTCTGGAGCATTAGTTTTAGTGAATTGGTGGTAAATTATTTGACATTTTAAATGGTAGCCTTACTTCTTATTTTGAATAAAGTAAAAGGAATAGAATAATTTATTGCTATTTTTGTGTGATTGTATTAAATAATTGCACAGTTAATTAATATTAATTTCCTTCCTTGTTATTTTTCTTCAGAGGGAAGGTAGTGAAAACCTAGTAGCCACCGTTCTCCATTCTCACAGCGAGACATCTGCAAAGCGTATTAAATATAATCATTTCCCAAGTAAAAAAAAACAAATATAATTATTTACCCAAATTGAACCCAAATTGAAATTGAACCCATAACCATCGTCTCCTCAGTTACGCGCAAAATAGCAATGATTTTTTAATATTTTTTTTATTTAACTTCACGCTGTATCCCTTGCGGTGTAGTCCAGAGAGAAAAGAGCGCCAAACGCATACTTCTTTCGCCTCGTCCACTGTTATCAACCTCTTCATGCTCGCCCTCGGGGAGTCCTCATGCGTTTTTTATATCATTTTTCATTTTTACGTGACCTTCCTCCAGTATCATCGACACTGTGCTTTCGAAGGTCACCCGAGGTCTCCCCCTGCCTCTCTTACCACTCACCTTTGCTTCATATATCTTTCTTACCATTCTTCCATCACTCATCCTCTCGACGTGCCCAAACCACCTGAGCACGCCCTTCTTCATTCGTACTGTGACGTTCTCGCTAATATAATAGAACAGTCTTGAAAATAATTTAGAATGAATATTTTAATATTTTATATCCAGCCAAGATATATATTTTAAATTTTTTATCAACCCACACAAGATTATCAGTAATCTAAATGTAGCGTATGACTGTGCTGACGTCAAACCGCTTTGCTCGATAAAGTGTTATGAGTTCCTTCACATTTGTGTTAGTTCCCTTTTTTAAATGAATCATTTAAGACAACGTAATTTGTTTCACTTGTTTTTCATCTGAAGACCTGATTTTGGTTTTTGGTCTAAATATATAAATAAATTTATTCGTGGTTATGGCTAAATCATGTTTTTATATATTTATTTTATAGATAAGGCCGATGGTTCTGGGTTCGATTCTCATTCGGGGGAATGATACGTGTTATTTTAAATTTTCCGCCCTGGAATCTAAGACTGGGGCCAGACGTGGCGCAGTGGTACAAAGTGTGACTGTAAAGCGACTGGTTGTGGGTTCGATTCCTACTCGAGGAGTGGAAATATTTAATATTTCTATTTTCTTCGCTCTGGTGTCGAGATAAAGCGCGGCGTTAAGTTCCGCCACTTAACTCGCAATACCTCCGAATTCGGCGGAAAGTGGGGAACGGAGTATCATAATACTAGTTTCCCTCTGCCTACTCTGCTATGTGCGGGGTACAGCGTGAAGCTAATAAAAATCTAAGACAAAGTGCAGGGTTGAGTTTCGCTACTTAGTGCGAATGTATCCCATTTAGGTGGAAAATTTCGAACGGAGTGTTTTGGCATTTGGCACTCTCTGACTACTCCTCTAACCGGGAAAAATCATGACGATGCTTTTTTTATTTCTTGAGGCGAATGTTAATGCACATAAAAAGGGGCCCTTATGGGCATCTCTTCCGAATTCTTCTCTCTTCACATTGAGTCCATAAAATACTAAGAGTAATGAGTAATCTCATGTTTTTAAAATTTTAATTTTAGTGCAAAAACGGTCCAAGGGCGTATTAAAAACATATGTATATGTTTTAATGACTTAAAACTATTTTAAAGGCCATATCAATTAACGTCTTAATTTTCAGTTTTTCTACTTCATTATCAACGTCAAAGCTCTATGTAGATGAAATATGAATCGCGAAAGATCGTATATAGGTCGCCTTCCCCAAGGTGAGGCAAGTAGGGCAAATTAAATAACGGTATGCCACCATTGTTTATGTAATGTATGAAATTTCGTGTTAAAATAATCGTGTTAAGTGTGTTTTTCGCTCAGATGAGGAATTTTTTTATCGTTCGTGGAATTTTTTGTAGCTAATACGTATATATATAATTATATGAAGGGAAATATTTGGATAATTTTTGGTGTAGATTATGCGGATGAAACGATTTTGAGAATATCCTGACGTAAGAGGCGCTTTGACTGTAAATTCGGTTGTAGGTTCGATTTCCAGTCGAGAGTATGAATGTAATTTTTTTTTAATTGAAGAAAGGGGGCAAACGAACAGAAGAACTACATGATAGTAAATAGTTCGCCCATGGACATCCACAACATTAGAAAGGTTGTGGATGCGTTGCCGACCTTAAGGGGGGGGGAGGAAAGAAGGGAAGAAGAATGGGGATGTTGGGAATTGGGAGAGCTGGCTTACATGCCATCGAACCGGAACACATCATCAGATGTTTGGCGGTTCGTCTTTGATATGATCGTGGTCGCGAGCCAGTCGAAGAACGAGTCTCCTACCACCAAGCTACTGGGTTACCCGCCTTTTACGGGACGTTGACCATCGACGGAGAGGAATTGTATTCTAACCCATCCCCCCACGGTTAAAGTTTAAATTGTTTTCATTTCTAGGCTCTCGATTTCGGTCGGAAATTGACGACAGTTTTTGAATAGTAGTTTTTAGGCATTGACTATCCTGCTATGCAGGAAAAAGCGAAAAGTTAAAAAGTAGTATTAGAAATCGAGTCTACCTTAACATGCCTAACACTGACTGACATTCCTTAGTAGATCATATATTTATTTTTAATGTATTATTTTTAATATAGAGATATATATTTATTTCTAATATACCTATAGAGATATAGAGACAGTCGTTGAGCATTATTTTGCAAATCATGGTCGTCAAATTGGATTGATCAAGTGCAGTGGGACAGAGTGTGATTAAACGCGATAGGTGTGGAAATGTGCGAATGACTATATTTTTATTGTCTTGTTGATCTGGTAGGACAAAGTACGGCGTTAGGTTCCTCCGTTCAAAATCAAAGTCAAATAATTTTATTCAAAATAAGAAGTTACGTGCTTCATTTTTGTACGTCAAATAGTTTACCACCGGTTTACTAAAGTTAATACCTGAGACCTGACGCAGTGTTCAATATGCACATGTCTTGATATTGGGCAGGAAATGTAGAACGGAGTGCTTAACACTGCGGTCTCTTTACAAATTAAACTCTTTACAGATTATACAGAAAAACTGATCATGTATGAGTGATTTTTTTTTTTTTGTTAGCTTCACGCTGTATCCCGCACACAGCAGCGTAGGCAAAGGGAACCTAGTATTAAGATACTCCGTTCCCCACTTTCCGCCGAATTTGGAGGCATTGCGTATTAAGTGGCGGAACTTAACGCCGCGCTTTACCTCGACACCAGAGCGAAGAAAATGGAAATATTAAATATTTCCACTCCTCGAGTGGGAATCGAACCCACAACCAGTCGTTTACAGTCACACCCTTGTGCCACTGGGCCACGACTGGCCACTGATGGTATGAGTGATACTTCTTAATATAAAATAAAATAGATACATTATATTCTATTTCCACAACTAAGTTAAATTTTATTTATATGCCATTTTCTGTGAACAGTAATTAGGTCAACTCATTAAAATTGCATATTCCAAGAATTAAATAAAATAGCAACACTAATTGTGATGATAAATGGACTTGTGGAGCTTTTAACTCAGCGACTGTACGCTTAGAGGATTGCTTAAAAGGAAAAACTAATAACGAATGGCTTAGCGGTCGGAACGATTCAACAGTTTCAAAGTAGCGCGGGTTCGAATTCCACTGCGTTCAATTTTTTATACGTTTTCCCTAAATGACATTTTATAAAAATGTCTTTAATTAATAATCATTTATTACAATTTCATAGTTTTTTAATTGTATTATTATGCTTATCATGCACCTCAGTCATTGTGGCTCAGTGGGACGTCGGATAAACGCGATGATTGTGGGTTCGATTTCTACTCGGGGGGAATAATTATATATAAATTATTTGAATTTCTTTGCTCTGGTAACTAGACTGAATGTGGAGAACGGAGTGTCTTGACACTTGGTTAAATTTTGACTATAAAAGGCGTGGCTAAGAAATTAGTGTATACGTCCTTAAATGTACCATAATGGCCGAAATAACCTTTATTTACTTTTCTCTCGTTAGTGCCTCTAACGAACATCGTTAAACGTTTTATTACTGGCTTCAATAATAAAATCTAGTCTTTTGTGGAAGCTATCTGGCCACAGTTTTTATTGACATTTGATGAGGAATTAAATGCTTGATCGTTTTACTTCAGGGGTGACTAACCTGCGGCCCGCTTTAGCGTCCCGTTCGACACGACCATCGCTATTTCGTGATATTGCAACTATTCCGGTAAATTAAAACGGAGTAAATTTTTAAAAAATAAATAAGCCTATGCTTAACTCCGTTTCATCAACTATCTTTATGCCAAAACTCATTACAATCGGTCAAGCTGTTTAGATTTTTCATAGAAACTTTCATCCCCTATTCTAAAATTTTTGAAAAGAAGTCTATGTTTGACACTGGATCTTGAATCTTATTCATTTCGAATTCCATTCAAATCGGACCGGTAGATTAGCTGTGAAAGGGTAACAAACAGACAGACTTTCGCATTTATATTATTAGTATGGGTTGCAGCCCGCCAAACATTCTCCGAGATAGATAAGATATTCTCGGGCTAATATATTAAGTTCTACCAAGTTAATGCGACTTGCACCAACATGCAATGTGATTGCGAAGAACACATTTTTTTACTCTTTCCTTAATATAAACATTTTTTTTAATTTCATGTTTTTATAATTGAATATAATATGAATACAATAATAAATAGTATTAAAAAGTCTGATTTAGCCTGCCATTTCGAAATTTAGGTAGACCTAATGTTAAAAAGGTTGTTTACTCCTGTTTTAGTGTTACGTATACATATTATACATTAAATGTATTAAATAAATCGTTTTCGTTTGTCAACTCTAGTTAGACAATACCATGGTGTTAAGTTACGCTTTTCTACAAGCAATATCATGAATTTCAAAGGAAAGCGGAAAACGGAGGGTCTTTTCACTAGATTCCCTCTGCCTGTCATGCTATTAGAAGAAAAGCGTGTAATTGATTTTTTAACGTATAACACATATAATTAAAAATTAAATAGCTTCACGCTATATCCCGCACACAGCAGGGTAGGCAGAGGGAACCTAGTGTTAAGACACTCCGTTCCCCACTTTCCGCCGAATTCGGAGGCATTGCGTGTTAAGTGGCGGAACCTAACGCCGCGCTTTACCCTCGACACCAGAGCGAAGAAAATGGAAATATAATTTCTACTCCTTGTGCCACTGGGCCACGACTGGTCACTATAATAACGATAAATAAAAATATTGTTATAGGTATGTTCATTTAAACTTAATATACGTGTAAATCAGAATTTCGTATAGATATTGTAGGTATATTGTATATACATATATGATAATAATGTTTTTTTTTTATTTTTCAGGTATGACACTGTTTTAATAAGAAGAAATATATTACGCGTAAATAAAGTAAGATTGCCTTTCTTATAAATTTCTTAATACTTTCATCTTTATTTGTATATATGTAATTGTTAACGGAAGACATCGTGGCGTAGTACTACAACGTCTGTCTGTAAACGCAATGGTTGGGCGTTCGATTCCCGCTCAGGGAATAATCTCAATTTTTTTTTCTTTTCCTAGCATCTATTCATACCTAAGAGAAAGCACCGTATTGAGTTCCGCCACTTAACACGCAATGTCTTGATTTTATTTTTATCGTTGGTAAAAAATATTACTAAATTATATTTAATAAATACGTGGGAATGGAGGAAAGAGTGTCTTGTCACTATATTCTCTACAATTTATTATTTTTACATCAAATATGTAATATTTTTTTACCATTTCAGTATAGTAGAATTTGATTGGTATGGCTTAGTTGGTCAAAGTACTTGAGCAGGTTGTTTAAGTGAGCTTTCGTGTAACTTCCTGATATTTTACTAGCTTATTAAAAGTTTTAGCTTTGTTACAAGCTTTATTCTTCAATCTAGACGTTGAAATCCGGTACAGTTCCAGTAATCCCAGTTTTAATCAATAAGCCTGTTTAACCAACAAATTTACGATGTTAAATAAGTTTTTTTTTTAGCTTCACGCTGTATCCCCCACACAGCAGGGTAGGCAGAGGGAACCTAGTGTTAAGACACTCCGTTCCCCACTTTCCGCCGAATTGGGAGGCTTGCGTGTTAAGTGGCGGAACTTAACGCCGCGCTTTACCTCGACACCAGAGCGAAGAAAATGTAAATATAATTTCCACTCTTCGAGTGGGAATCGAACCCACAACCAGTCGTTTAAAGTCACACGCTTGTGCCACTGGGCCATGACTGGCCACAATTATTCATTAAGCAACTTGACTCAAATTCATTAAGATTCTCTCTAACTTGACCTTTCTATGCGCGAAAAAAGGTGCTAAAAAACAATAATAATAATCTTTTTTTATATTTCATTTCATTGGGACACAAAAGGAATACTTTAAACGTCGATTGTCCCAAATATCACTTTTAAAACGTGAAGAAGATTCCCAGTTACGCCTATATACGAGTACGATCGGTAACCGGTTCGACTCCCGATTAGGGTGTAGGAGGACGACATTCTCGAAATCAGGATAAATAATTAGTCTCATATTTCTTAAAACAGGTTGTATAGGACTTGCTATGGAAAAGTAAAGTTCTTGTTGATTAATTAAAATATCATGATAGTATATGGTGCCAGCCGTAGCGCAGAGGCAAAAAGTGTGACTGTAAAGCGGCTGGTTGTGGGTTCGATTCCCACTTGAGGAGTGGAAATATTTAATATTTCTGTTCTCTTCGCTCTCGTGTCGAGGTAAAGCGCGGCGTTAACTTCCGCCACTTAAAACGCTTCCAAATTCGGCGGAAAGTGGGGAACGGAGTGTCTTGACACTAGTTTCTCTCTGTCTACTCTGCTGTGTGCAGGATACAGCGTGAAGGTAAAAAAAAATAAAAAACCATAAAAAATAAAAAAAATCTTTGTCATGCTTTCTACAACTTATATTTATTGTTATTACCAACGTGCTATAATTTTTATAATATTTTAACGTTTATTCAGATTTTTATACGTTTTCTAAAAAAAGTTTTAGTTAAAAACATTTTACCCAGCGTATATTAGTTGGCCGTAACATCGTGAAGGCGATGCCGTGACAAGGAATCCACGATTCCCGACGGCTATCGAGTAATGGTAAACCTCTAGCGCGGTGAATCGATTTATATTTATTTATGCCTCCAAATGATAATGCTGTGGAGAAAGTAAGAAATAGAGAATAACGGTTAGATTTTATGTTTTGTTTAAAATGTGTGTTGTTTTGGTGTATTTTACCTTTCGTTGGGTACAGAAAAGCTTAGTTAAAAACTGTTTAAAATAAATGTAATCAATAATTTAAGATTCTTTTATCTAGCTAGAGGCTTCCAATTAATTAATAACATATTAATATTTTATTAAATTAAGTATAAGGCGTGCTCAGGTGGTTTGGGCACGTCGAGAGGATGAGTGATGGAAGAATGGTAAGAAAGATTTATGAAGTAAAGGTGAGTGGTAAGCGAGGCAGGGGAGACCTCGGTTGACCTTCGAAAACACAGTATCGATGATACTGGAGGAAGGTCACGTAAAAAGCATGAGGATACGGCGTGAAGCTAAAAAAAAAAATTAAGTATAATAGAGATACTTCAAGGAGAAGCACACGAACTCGTACTATAAAGTTATGAAAAGATGAATTTATTTAAAAAAATGGGACCATCGTGTTTTACAGAACGAAAAACACAGAGGTGGCTTGATACTTGGTTCTCCCTAGAAAAAATAAATATATTTATAAAGAAAGCAAATAAAGTCACATGAAACATAAACGGAATCCGTATAAAAGGAGAAGCTTCAAATCTTGCTACATTAAAATTTTATACCTTTTCTAAAAAATATTAAAACAATCATATAAAGCAAAAATAAGTTAAATAACTAATTCACGATACAGAAACGCTGGCGCTTTCTAAAGAGCGAAACGAATAGAATATTAAAATAGCAATATGATATTAGACTTGCTCGCTGGAACTAAGGAGTGGACCCCAGAGGCCGTCTGACCTAAATGTACGTGTGTATATGTTTATGTACGTGAGTGAGAAGTGCTGACTTAAATAGTGGGCAGGTATTCATAAAACAAGTGAAATGATGACCCAGTGCGATAGAAAACGAGGGAATAATGAAAAATGAGTGTTCTTTTGATCAGAAGACTGAAGTAAAAGTTATGAAATGTCTCTGGCTATGAGAGAAAAAGAAAGAAAATGCTCCTACCTCGTTCTCTTGCCTTTAATGTAATATGCGAAACGTAAGTCTTTTTTTCTATTTTTACTATATTAGCCCTTAACTTCCAATTCGCCCTATCACATTTTTCGTAACATTTGACGATAGCGTTACGAAAATTGTTATCAAATCGAATCGTATTCACTATTTCAAGCCTTCTCTTACTAAGGAGCGGACCCCAGAGGCCGTCTCACCTAAATGTACGTGTGTATATGTTTATGTACGTGAGTGAGAAGTGCTGACTTAAATAGTGGCCAGGTATTCTTAGAACAAGTGGAATGATGACCCAGTGCGATAGAAACGAGAGAATAATGAGTGTTCTTTTGACCACAAGAGTGAATTGAAACTTATGAACTTATAAAATGGCTATGAGAGAAAAAGAATGTATGTTCTTACCTTTTCTCTTGCCTTAAACATGATACACGAAGTGTAACTCTCTTTTAAAAGCTTCACTGATTTATATCTTCCTTCAGCTCCCATTCACTCCCCCGGATCACACTTTTCGTAACGAGAGCCTTATATGTGTAATAAAAGTGTGATCGAATCCGATCGCATTCACTATCTTAAGCCTATACCCAAATGTATATGTGTATATGTATGTTTATTTACATGAGTGCGAACTGCTGATTTAAATATTGGGCAGGTTTTCATAAAACAAGGGAAATGATGAACCAATGCGATAAAAGACGCGAGAACAATGAAAAATAAGTATTCTTTTAAACACAACACTAAATAAAAACTTATGAAATAGCTATGGGAGAAAAAAAATAGGAAATGTGTGCTGGACCCCGACAATATACGATATGTAACACTCCTTCTACCTACCTTCACTATCGTATGTCTCACTCTCAATTTCCGGTCGCCTTTTCACACGGTTCGATCACACTTTTAATTTTTAATTGTTTTTAATTTCTTTTCAGACGCAAAAGTATTATTTTTATTGGAATTATTTAAAAAAATATATTTACTACTAGTGTAGTTTCGTGTGAATTCAAGTGGTCTAATATACTAAATTTTTAGCAGGGTACACGTAGAAAACCTAGCGTCCAGACACTCTGTTCTTCATTTAAGATATATAAAAAAAAAATTATACAGGAGAGTAAACATTTCGCTTCATTTCCAGTAGGAAACAAATTAAGTATAATATAATCTCATACCATCATGCTGGTGCCATTTAAACAACTATATATACTTTGTTACCCAAATACCTAGAGACTAACTTTATTAGAGATTATCTGACCCATATATGCCGTAGAGCGATTTGTTCGCTTTAAAATACTGAACAAGCGTGAACTAAATCGTGCTACTGCATACAGCGCTCATGACAAATGGAAGATTATACTATTATGCTATTTCGAGATGTGCTATTTAAGTTCTGTCTATTTCAAAATTGTTTATTTTTAATGAGAAAGTGGCCAGTCGTGGCCCAGTGGCACAAGAGTGTGACTGTAAACGACTGGTTGTGGGTTCGATTCCCACTCGGGGAGTGGAAATTATATTTCCATTTTCTTCGCTCTGGTGTCGAGGTAAAGCGCGGCGTTAAGTTCCGCCACTTAACACGCAAGCCTCCAAATTCGGCGGAAAGTGGGGAACGGAGTGTCTTAACACTAGCTTCCCTCTGCCTACCCTGCTGTGTGCGGGATACAGCGTGAAGCTATTTATTTTTAATGAGAAGAAAAAGAGTTAATTTTAACGATATAGTGGTCCATTGGCGATCTGTGTATTGTTAATACAAAGATATTGCTGGTTTGAATCTTATATTTGTTTCCGTTTGTGAGCTTAATGTTCAGATTCAGGGTTTTTTTCCGCATTTCAGGGTAGTTAGGACCTAGTGTTAAGTAACTCCGTTCTCCACTTTCCGCCCGTAATCGAGACACTAGAGTGGCGGAACTCAACCCCGTGCTTTGGCTTCGTACTAAGCAGTAAAAATATTTTTCTTGTTCTATAGCAAGACCAATGAACTAATAAAACTGTAAGTATAGATATTAAAAGTACCCTTAGTAGATATCGAACTCAAAGTCATTAAAAATTAGGTCTTCAGCAATTTAAAAAATACAAAAACTGGACTCTCTTAGGATATATCTTATAAGTTTAGTCATTAGTTTTAAGTACTGAAATTCCTAAGAAAAAATAAGTTATTATCAAAAATAACAATCCATACTTATATTATAAATGGAAATGTCTGTGTGTTTGTCTGTCATGCTTTCACGGCTAATCTACCGGTCCGATTTGGATGAAATTTAGAATGAAGCAGTAACAATAACTCGGTCTAACATAGTTTACTTTCTACTTTATTTTTCAAAATCCTCCCCTAGGGTTGCGATATTCCGCAACAGCTACGTAGTACACGCGGCGAAGCCGCGAGCGGGCCGCTAGTATTTTATATAGTAAATATATACGAGTAGACCATAAAGAAAAGTGTTATAATAAAATAAATAAAAAGTCTTCATTCGATTAAGTTGATTTTGTCTTATTATGATAAATCGAAAATGAATATTGACAGGTGAATAAGTATACTTATAATATAATAAAAACCCGTCTAACTTGCATTCTCTAATCATTAAATTAACAAAAAATGGACATACCCACATACGAGTGTGAATTAATTGATTCATCACGTCGTATTCATATTAAGTGATGGGCAGAATTGATTAGTAAAGCATATTGTTTTAGATATTATAATTTGACTTGCTTTTTAACATTTATATACGTTTTTTATGTGTACGTGTGGTCTCTCAGATCTAACTTTATAAGAGATTAGTTGTGGGTTCGATTCCCAGTCGTGGAAATACTTTCATTTTCCACTTAGACACTTAAGATAATGCACTGCGTTGAGTTCCGTCTTTTAGTACGAAATGTCACTCTTTCAGACGAAATATCAAGAACAGAGTGTCTTGACACTATGTAAAGCTCATATATTACGTACTAGCGGCCCGCTCGCGGCTTCGCCGCTTTAACTATTTCGTTATATTGCAAACCTCGGGGGCGCATTTTTAAAAAATAAAGTAGCCTATGTTTAAACTTACATTATCAACTATATTTATGCCAAAATTCATTACAATTGGTCAAGCGGTTTAGATTTTTCATATAAACTTTCATCCCCTATTTCAACCCTTTAGAAGTTGATTTTTGAAAAAATAAGTAGCCTATGTTAGACCCAGTCACTTTTACTACTTTCATTCTAAATTTCATCCAAATCGGACTGGTAGATTAGCCGTGAAAGCATGACAGACAAACACACAGACTTTTCCATTTATAATATAAGTAAGTATTTAACGAGAAAAGTCATATTTATTGCAGTTCTTTATTTATGGCTTTCGACTTTGCCATTTTGCCAATGTCATATCGAATAGGAAGACTCATATAACACGTATATCAAAATTGTATATCATTATCTGTAGATGCCCACTTAGATATCGTTACCTTACTACCTCAGTATTACGTAATATAGAGATGCAATATTCCCCGTGTCGGATGGAAGAGAAATTGTGCCCTATTGCGTAACATGCATTGTTATGTTTCTATTCTAATATATTGAATTTTTTTTTTAACTGTTAAGTTTTGTTTGTGGGTAAAGTGGAAACCGGAGTGTTTTGCCACTACGTTTTCTTTCACTAGCCTTCTAGGATATAAGTGTGGAGTGGAAGTTAGTCATAATGTTTTCTTTTTGTTTAAATAATTTGTAAATCATTGTAAAGTTTAGAGTGATTGACAGACAGGTATAAACCTATATTGCTCTAGAAAGACAAAAACAACGTTTTGATTCTTTACTGTGAACATTTTGCAAATTTGACGTGGTTACGTTAGTTAGATATGGTGATGAATTTCAGAAAAGTCAGTATTTTTCATAACAATGCATTATGAATGCATTAACGTAAATATACATCTTTACACGACTATTTACGAGCCTCTGTATGTCGTATAACAAGAAACATATGATTGGGAAGAATATAACATTATTTTAAGTATTTTCTTATGTTAAAGTAAATAGGGAACGGAGTATCTTAATACTAGGTTCCCTCTGCCTACCCTGCTGTGTGCGGGATACAGCGTTTAGCTGAAAAAAAAAAGTAAATGGGTATATTTGTGCGGATATATAAGTTTTTCAAAAAATTATTTAACCGTGCATTAAATACATCATACATATTAAGTAGTGCTGTTTTTTTATACAAATTCACGAGAATCATATACTACTTAAAAACTTGATCTTTTGTCAATTTTATCTTTGCTCATTCAGTACAATCAATCAACTTTTAAGATAGCAAGTATAGATAGTGATGTATACATTATTTATATTGAGTATCAGTTGTTTAGAGGGATAGTAACTCAATTTTACTATAAAGCTAGATTCTGTTAAGTATTCTATGTATTCCCTGTGTTGCCATGGTGCCCATCGCCTTGCAAAGTTAGGAGCTCATACTAGTGTTCAAGACTTGTGACTCAAGTATAAGCTTAAGCTTCACGTTTATTCCGCATAGCTGAGTAGTCAAAGAGGACCTACTGTAAAAACACTCCACTTTCCGCCCGAAATTGAAAAGTTGCGTGTTGAATGGCGGAAATCAACGCCGCGCTTTGTCTATTAGAGAGCGAAAAAATGAAAGTTTAAATTATCATTCCCTCGAGTGTAAATCGAAACCACAACCATTTTGTTTTCAGTCACACGCTGGTCCCACTGTGCTACGACGTCCCTAAGTAGTCTTAAGAAACTATTATAATATTAAAATTAGTTGAAGTCTATCGTGGCACAGTCAGACAGTATCAGACAGTCGGACTTTTAGCGCGATTGGCTATGAGTTCCATTCCCATTTGAGGGATGGCTATATTTTACCCACAGTCGCAACGGCCTCATAAATATACTAAAAATGTACGATTAATCCGGTAAGAATAGCTTCATTTCAAAACAGATGTTTTTATTTTTTCGAAATAGATGTTTTAATAACTTAATACACTTGTTGCAACTGTCCTGATATCGCTGATTCATGGTATTTATTTATCCTCTACGATAAAAATAACTTAACACGGAAAAAAGATAAGGATAGAAGACATGTTTTATCATCTGATGTTAATTTATAATACTTTGCTATAAAATCATTCACTATGTAGACATTTTAATGTAAAGAGTTTTGAAATTAAATCCGTTTGTTTTAAAACAATATCCATACTTATATTATAAATGCGAAAGTCTGTGTGTTTGTCTGTCACGCTTTCACGGCTAATCTACCAATCCGATTTAGGTAAAATTGAGAATGAAAGTAGTAAAAGTTACTGGGTCTAACATACACTACTTATTTTCTCAAAAACCAACCTTTAAAGGGTTGAAACAGTGGATGAAAGTTTATGAAAAACTAAACCGCTTGACCGATTGTAATGAATTTTGGCATAAGGCTACATTACTTTTTAAAAATCCACCCTTGAGGGTTGCAATACAACGAAACAGTTACGTGGTTCACGCGGCAAAGCCGCGAGCGGGCCGCTAGTTTTGAAAATAAAAAGTTTCAAATAAAAATAGTCGTACGTACTTTTCCATTATTTTTGTTTCTACGCTCGGAAAAGACAAAGCGGGGCGTTGAGCTCCGTCACTGAACACGCAATGTCTCGATTTCAGGAGGAAAATGGACAAGGGAATGTCAATACACTGTTTTTTTTTTCAAACTACCCTGCTATCCGAAAAAATTGTGAATCTGTTATGCCTAAAGAGTAAACTTAAAACGCAAAATTTCAAATTTTTTACAAGAAGTAGAAGAATATACAAGTTCATAGAATTCAGTAATACAACGTACTTAAATACTTAAGGGGCTCTACATTTTTATCATGATTCATACAAAATATGTTTTTAATTGCTGTACTCGAAAAATTGTATCTCTCGCGATAGCAGTAAAACTAGTTACATAATAAATATATAGATGCTACTTTTAGCATTTTAAAGTGTTCTTACTTAGGAAATTTGAACGTAGCGGAATGTCATACGTTCACTTAACGTATGGCGCGGGTTCAAATCCCTTCTTCAAACTTTTATACGTTTTCTAAAAATGTATTTGACAATATAGATGTTATTTCAACTAATTCAATATGAATATTCTTAAAAAAACATTATTTATGTACTTAGGTATTATATTAATAAACTTACGTTATAAAATTTGTAGGTACATGTGTTATTGTTACCATACTAAATAATATTTTATTACTTTAATAGTGTTCAGGATAACTTACTGCATTTACTGTTTTAAACATTGGGTAGCTCCATATCCCACCCGAAGGTAACAATACTTTAATGGATTTTTCCGGCCTCATGACAAAGCGCGGCGTTAAGTTTCGGAAGTACTTTCTATAAATAGAAAGGAATGGATTGACTTTTGTGATAAGTTGTTTGTGTGATAACTTATTCAACGTTTTTCTTTTTATTCAAATTGGAAATAAACTATTAATAGCAAAATATAAAATATATTTAATCTAAATAATTTAAAAAAAAACCTCAAATATTAAAAACTTAGTATGATATCTATAATCATTAACTAAATAGATTAAAAGCAATTCAGAAAGCTGCACACTCAAAATTTTGGAGGGACTCTTCAACACCCCTCATTAAAATTATGGTAAAATATAAGTTTAATCGCATATGTTAATTTATATCGACTTGAAAAAGACATTAAGGCTTTCACCACTGAGCTCAGTGGTGAGAGCGCCTGAACGGTATTCAGGAGGCGCGGGTTCGAATCCCGCTGCGATCAAATTTTTATACGTTTTCTAAATGTCTTTTTCAGTTTTCTTAAGTGTGGAATAACACTTTAAAAATGTTAAAAGTGTTATATGCACTTACTTTTATTTTATTTGAACATGGAGGGCATTTGAGTTCGACTTTTGCTATATACTTCTTACTTTTACTATAATCTTAATATAAAAACATTTTTACGTTGCACGTCTATATTACATTCGGCGTTAAGCTCCGCTTTTCAACATACAAGGTCTCGATTTCAGGTGGAAAGTGGAGAACGGAAAGTCTTGTCACTACGTCTAACTCTGTTATACGGAAAAAAGTATGAAGCAAAAAAAAAAAAACATACATGTCACTTCTAATATAGGTCAAATATAGCGGGGAAAATAAATATTTATAATCTTATCTTAGCAGTGTCCTTAGTCACGCCATATAAAGCTTTTTCTCTAACTAAGTAGAAAATTATTGAACTCACTTTGTTATTCTTCCTTTTTTTTTTTTTTTTTTTTTGCTTCACGCTGTACCCGCACACAGCAGGGTAGGCAGAGGGAACCTAGTGTTAAGACACTCCGTTCCCCACTTTCCGCCGAATTCGGAGGCTTGCGTGTTAAGTGGCGGAACTTAACGCCGCGCTTTACCTCGACACCAGAGCGAAGAAAATGGAAATATAATTTCCACACCTCGAGTGGGAATCGAACCCACAACCAGTCGTTTACAGTCACACGCTTGTGCCACTGGGCCACGACTGGCCACTGGCTTCTTCCTTTCCTGTTGTGAAAAGTAAAAAATATAATTGTAATGTCATATTAAAAGAAAATTATTGTTAATATCAATTCTACGTTTATAATAGAGGCAGTTATGGCATATGTGCACGTGTAACTTTATATGAGATGGTTTGATATTCGTATTCGATTCCCACTCGCCGGAATGATTGTACTTCAGGTAATATAATTTCTATGCTCTGATGCAAGACAATGCGCGGCGTTATGTTCCGCCTCGATACGCAAAATATCAGATTCGAATAGAGAGTAAAAAAACATAGTGTTAAGACACT
Organism: Dryas iulia moderata; assembly: GCA_019049465.1. Lineage (NCBI taxonomy): Eukaryota > Metazoa > Arthropoda > Insecta > Lepidoptera > Nymphalidae > Dryas > Dryas iulia. The sequence continues at coordinate 14,375,854 of CM032424.1, read as the reverse complement.
AAGGTATATCTGCTAAACGCAAAAAAGAGTGAACCTAACAAAAAAATAACAATATATCACAATTTTACCTGTAATTGCAAACAAATGACAACATTAACAGTCGTGACCTTTAAAACTACAATAATTATGTGTAAAAATAGCTGATAAGATAAAAATCTTGAAGACATTGTACGTAAAGCTATACTATAACCGCGTGAGGTAAGTCAGTACGCGCCTGACCGCCGACGGAATCAGACGTGTCGCGAGATATGTAACCTTAAAATAACTGGGAATCGAACCCAAATACGGCAGGGTACAACGTGTATTGAATCGTGATGCATCTAAAACAATAGACCGGATACAGTGAACCTATTTAAAAGTGTTAAAAAGTTGTTGTTGAAAGAAGGAAGGAAAGAGTTAGAGTATGTTTAAATGATTGCAACTTAATACAAAATGTTGGCAGTCAAGAATTTTTTTATGCCCGAAAAGAGGGTTGACTCTCCGCGGTTCTCTCGAATGCCGGAGGCTTTGATGAGGTCTATAAGACGACGGTCTTTAAGAGTGAAGAGAACTAAGTCACTGGTTTTAGTGAACGAGAAAAGGAAATCTGGTGAGTGGAGTGTTTTAGTCCCTTTTTTTTAGTAGGTTTTTAGTGTAGTGCCAAAATTATATTTGTTATTGGTTATATAATGTTGTTTGACAAGTATTTTTTTATATGTGGTTAAACATTTTAACCTGAAACTAGGTACTGGCCGTAGACAAGTAAAATTTAATATTTTTAACATTACTAAAGTGTTTTAAAGTGTTTTACCTACCTATAAAAATACCTATAAATATGAAAAACTATTTTGGAAATTGTTTGAAAATATCAACATATAGGGATTTGAACCTGCACCTCTTTTACAAGATTTCTAAAAATATTTTCTAAACATGCCCCTGTTTTTTTATTTTTTTTTATTTTTTTAAGGTAAAATTTGGCACGTATTTTCCTTGTGTAGTGCACGTGTACTCCTTAGAGTAGAGTACAGTAGATTTAAAAGATGATATCTCGAAATACCAACGAAAACTGGTAAAAACGCGATTTTTTGCTTTTAAACGTCGCAAAAGTCAAAGTCGTGATCGACGACTATATAATAATATATATGAAAAATAATAATATATATAGAAGTTTATTACTTAACTATTAATTTCCTACTCATTTATTAATGAATGTAAATAGTAATGATACGTATGTAAATATTTTACTTCAAGATATTATACATCGTAAGTTTATGTTGACTTAAATTCTATACCAATTGTAGAATAGAATAGTTTAACGTTTAACTATCTTGACTTGTTTGAATAACTACTTTGAGAACAAGGTTATATATTTTCTTTTTAGTAGAAGTGATAAAATTCGATATTCGATATTTTTTTTTTTAGTTTTTCTTCGGTACGTATGTTTGTACTTTTAATTTGTTTACTTTATTTTAAGACTTATTATTTTAAACTGTTTTTTGTTCAAAATTATTATTGTTGGTTGTGAGTTCGATTCCCACTCGAGGGGTGGAAATATTTAATATTTCCATTTTTTTCGCCCTGGTGTCGGGGCAATGCGCGGCGTTAATTTCCGCCACTTGACACGCAATGCCTCCGAATTCGGCGGAAAGTGGGGAACGGAGTGTTTTAACACTAGGTTCCCACTGCCTACCTTGCTGTGTGCGGGATATAGCGAGAAGCTAAAACAAAGCTCATTTTTATGTTCCTTTTTGATATCTTATTAAACATAAAAAAAAACGTATGTTAAAATTTTTAATACATAGTTGTGGATAACGGAGTATCTTGTCAGTAACTTTTCTCTTTCTAAATATCTGCTTCAAGTAAAAAAGCGAGAAACTTCACTCTATAAAAAATAAATTCGTATATGTATAATTAATAAAAAACGTACAATGACAATATAAAAAAGCTTTTATTTATAAATAAAATATTAAAATATAGCGAAAACAACAAAAGTAAAGATTATTTATTACTATATTATGCATGTATATTTAATGGTTATTTTATTATAAGAATATATGTAAATATAAATAATGTTCATATTTCATACCATTAACATTTTAGTCAAGGTCGGTAGAGATCTGCGTTTTACTCGAGCGTAGTGAAACCTTACGCGTTGGAACTAAGAAGTCGTAAATTATTAAGAATTCGTAATTTGAATAGGATTTCCTCTAACTTACATTTAATAGGTTTTTTTGTTTGAAAGCGGAGAAAGTAGTGATTTGGCACTTACATAACTCTCTTTTTTTCGATTTTTTGAGGGATTTTAAGTGTTTCGTTAATTATTTTTGTTAATATGGATGTCATTTTTGAGATATTTAATTTTTTTTACTAAGTACCATATTAAAAATAGATAAGAGGCCATCATGACACAGTGGAACATCGTCTGAATGTTAACGCGATTAGTTGTGGGTTCGATTCCCACTCGTGGAAATGATTACATAATAAAAAAATAATTTCTAAAACCCAGCGCGGTATTGACTTTTGACACTAGCTTCTCTCTGTCTACCCTGCTGTGCGGGATACAGCGTGAACGTGAAAACGTGAACCAAGACAAAGCGCGGCGACATACTTTGATGTTACGTAATATAATAAAAATAGATTGGTGCATCTTTATTTATATAAAAAACCAGTTTATGTAACATTATTAAAAAATATTGACACATGTTAAGTAATTTGTTAAGTAAATAGAAAGAACTTTATGTGATGAATAATTTTTGTATTCTTTTACTTATTTTTTCGTATTGTGGATTTAAAAGTTTACATATTATATCTTTTTTTTTATTTTGATATTTATATATAGGTCTTTCTAAGTGTAAAGTTATTAAATTCATATTTTTATAAAAGTCTTTCTAAATGTAAAATTATTATATTCTAAACAATTTGACAGTCTTGTGCCTCAGTTTAACAGTGTTTAATGAGACTACGATAGTTATAAATTAGATTCCCGTTTAAAGATATTGACATTTGTATACAATATCACGTTTTAACGTAACTTAATGGCACGATAAAACGTGGCATTAAGTTTCTCTACTTGATATACAATGTCTGGCGGAAAGTGGAGGGTGGAGTGTCTCAGGAGTGTGACAGGTTCTCCCTAACTTCTCTACTGTGTGAGATAAAGCGTGAACTAGTTTTAATAATTTACTTGTTGTAATAATAAATTTATTAATATCCAGATATCTTATATATAGGTTTTGATACAAATTAACACATGTTACTCATTCTTTTATAGACTCCATATGGTTTATGAGTTCGTCTGTCATCGTACTTTATGCGTATATTTTGCTTATAATAGCTGTTATGTTTCCCATAGGAATTATTTAACCTATATAAAAAATATTTTTATAGAGGTGCTATGTAAAGCTACATCAGTCTTTGTAGTCTACAACAGTCTTTGTATAAATAGTGGGGAAGGAAGTGTTTTGCCTCTAATAATTCTCTCTGGCCCTGCTATGCGCCTAAAAGAAAAGTGTTTATTATATAATTACGTAGAATTTTAGTAAGATTCTTTTAATTTAGAAATAAAAGTAATTCTGAACTGGAATATTTGCTCATTAAATTATCGTGGATACGTCGATTTTAGTACTTTTTTAGTTTTCTAACTTATATACATTACTTGGGGTAATAAATTGAAACTATCACTGTGTTATTTATTTAGAGACAAACCCACTGCATCACTATGAGGTTAAGAAATTTATATTAACAGCTTCATTCTTTTCCCCCTATAACATGAAAATCAAAGAAAAGCTAGTGTCAAGACACTCTATTGTCCACTTTCCATCCAAAATCGAGACATTGCGTGTTAAACAGCATAACTTAACACCGCACCTGGTCCTAAATAATCATTATATTGTTCCTATTTCCACATTTATATCAACTATTTAACTAAAAAGTTAAATTTAACCCAATCAAATATTATAATTGGGTTAAAAAATTAATCGCTTCCTGTCCACTAACCGAACTGTCAATTTCCCAGTAATTAAGCCCCGTTTAGTTTACACCTGGTGCGCGTGCCAACCCCTAAATGTCACACTTTACGTTACGTTTTATGTTAGTTTATTTTATATGAGTGGCTCGTGGGTCTGTTTATAGCTCTAATGATTTATATATCGACTTTGAAGTCTTAACTGATTGTCAAATACATTGTTTTAAGCAGTAGTGTTTAAATTTGAATATTTATTTTAGTTGCATATATTTTTGTCCTTTTTTTAAATTTTTAACATAAAATTCTATATAGTACTTGTTACTAGTACTTAAGTATAGTATTTTATAGTAGTAGTAGCAGTAGTAGTAGGCTCTTGAGAAAAGAAAGAAATAAGATAAACAATATATAAAACCAAAATAGTGTTGGTAAAATTTAATTGTAATTAACAATTAAATATAATCATTTTATTATTTCACGCTTGTGCCACTGGGCCAGTCGTGGCCCAGTGGCACAAGCGTGTGACTGTAAACGACTGGTTGTGGGTTCGATTCCCACTCGAGGAGTGGAAATTATATTTCCATTTTCTTCGCTCTGGTGTCGAGGTAAAGCGCGGCGTTAAGTTCCGCCACTTAACACGCAAGCCTCCGAATTCGGCGGAAAGTGGGGAACGAAATGTCTTAACACTAGGTTCCCTCTGCCTACCCTGCTGTGTGCGGGATATAGCGTGAAGCTATATATTTTATTATTTACTTTTTTTTAATTTTTAAAGTGCTAGCGGGTAAGTGCTAGGCTTAGCGGTCAAAGCGCCTGGACGGTTTCCAGGGGGCGGGTGTTCAAATCCCGCTGCGTTCAAAATTTTTGTACGTTTTCTAAATGTCTTTTTTAATTTTATTATTTGTTTGTGGGGAATGTACATAATAATCACTATTAGCTGAAAATTATTTAGTTTGGAGAAAGAATTATTTGTTAAATGCAAAAACAAACGATCATTTTTTATCATTTAATTGTTAATTGCAATTAAATTTTGCCCAAAATAAACATTAAAATTTAAATATTTAACTTACTTAACTATTTTTAGTGAATTTGAACCCATTAACCATAATATTCTTTTATCCATTTCATTTCTAATACGCCTTTCTTATCTAATGAAAAGATTTAATTAAAATTATTAGATAACTATCGGATTTCGTCGATGCAATTGTTCTGTATCAGGGGTACATAACATTAGGCTGTATTCGGCTAGCTTAACAATTTAATGCTGGCCGCCAAGCATTTATTTATATTATAGATCTTCTTCTCCTATTTTTTATAAATTAGTATTAAGAAGTGTGATTTTGAACCGCCAACGAAATTCTGGTTCATCGAAATTGAAATATTGCATATATTTTATTTTCGGACAGAAAATGGAGAACGGAGTGTCTTAACACCAAGATTTACTGATTACCGGGACGACTGTTATGCGGGAAAACGCGTGAAGGTAAAAAAAATGAATATTAAAAAAAAACGATTGGTTCGTTACTAAAAAAGGTTGCTAACCCCTGGTCTATATTACTAAAATAATTGTTTTACACTTCATTGTGTAATTTAAATGGTTTCAATAAAATATACTTTTGTCTTTAAAAGAAGGTCAAGGTGACCAGTTTCTTTAGAAATCGAGATAACAAGTAGTTGTGCTATGGTCTATGAAGTAAGGCTAAATAATGCCAGTAATTTGGCACAGTCATGCCTGAGCATGTTAAGTATTATAACTATGAGTATTTCAGAGGAAAATGTTGGTTGGTTAGAAATTATTTGTTAATATGAAATATGTATATTAAATTTTAGTTTTAGTTTGTATAAGCATATCGCTATAATTTTAGGCAAACGCAATTGATTGCGGCTTTGACTTGCTGGGGGAAAGATTATATTGTATATTATTTTCATTTGTCCATTCTGAGAATAGAGGAAATATATTATAATGTGTTTCCTCTGTTTTAACGAAGACTTGTGATGAAATCAAAAAAATAAATATATCTGAACTTAAATCAAAAATTATTAATTTAAGCGTAACTTATATGAATTAAAAAACATTAATCATATTTTTTTCTCAGTTTCATGCTTTTTTCCCGGATACCAATGTATTTAGAAGGAACTTACTGCAAAGACACTATGTTCTTCACTTTCTAATCTACATTAAAACATTGTATGTTAAGACATTGTATGTTAAGTAGCGGAACTCAACGACGATTGCTGTCTTAGTTACCAAAGAATTGAAATATAATCGAATTGGAATCGAACTCACAACCAGAGATGCTTCTAGATCTCTACAGACACTTCACCAACACGCCACAATAGCCTCAAATTAAACTTGAACAGAGATAAACATTTTTTTTTAGCTTCACGCTGTACCCGCACACAGCAGGGTAGGCAGAGGGAACCTAGTGTTAAGACACTCCGTTCCCCACTTTCCGCCGAATTCGGAGGCTTGCGTGTTAAGTGGCGGAACTTAACGCATTACCTCGACACCAGAGCGAAGAAAATGGAAATATAATTTCCACTCCTCGAGTGGGAATCGAACCCACAACCAGTCATTTACAGTCACACGCTTGTGCCACTGGGCCACGACTGGCCACAATTATACATTGCTTTAAAAATTGTCTTTAAAATAGAGGGGATATATTATATCACGTGACATCAGTTTTTTTAACTTCACGCTTTGTCCAGCATAGCAGGGTCAGAGGGAATCTAATGTTAAAACAAGTCGTTCTCCACTTTGATGCTATTAACATATATACCTTTTGAAAATACATTTTAGTCAAGTAAGTTATATGTCTTTATCGATACCATGTTCAAATTTTATCTGTCCTCCACTTCGGTAACTGAACGAAGAAATGAAAATATAAAAATAATCAGTCCCCGAGTGGGAATGGAACCCGCAACCAGCGCTTTACAGTCAAACGCTTAAATCCCATTGCACTTTGTCGACCTTCATATCTAATTACTCCACAAATAATAACTGCAGAATAACTACAGCAAAAAAGTACATATATATTATATAAATGCATTTCAAATAAAAAAAAATGAAGCGAATCGACTCATGCGAAGCGTTCACGAAACTGACGTCGATGACACTGACTTCTATTTATAAAAGCGAAACGTTTTATCGCACAGTAACGAATGTGTGGAATTTGCGATATTGCTTTTAAACACTTTTAATAAAAGGTAATTGAAATAATAAAACGTTATAATTAACTATATAACGGTATACTAGATTTCACGTGAGTTTAAGCTATAAATATTAATACGGAGGTCACGACTTCAAATACTGTAAAGAAAAGTTAGTGAACCTTTAGTGTCAATACACTCCGTTCTACTTGCTGCTATTTGCTATTCAATATATTGCGTGTTGCGTGGTGGAACTTAACGCTACGCTTTACCTTAGGAATCGGACCAGAGAAATGAAATTAGACCTAAATATACTCATTTCCCTGATTAGAAATCGAACCCACAATCAATATCGTTGACAGTCATACTGTCCCATCCTGCCACAATCGCTACACAGCATAACAGTGTTTCTTAAATCAAACATTCTCACGGTCAAGGCCAAATTATATTAAAATTTTCATTTCTTCACTAAGATGAAGTGCGGCGTTGAGTTCCGCCACTAAACAAACAATGTCTCGATTTCGGATGTAAACTGGAGGGCGGAGTGTCTCGAAACTTTTTCCCGTGGGGGGACGGGTTAAGAATACAATTCCCCCCCGCCGCTGGGTAGCGTCCCGTAAAAGGCGGGTAACCCAGTAGTTTGGTGGTAGGAGATTCGTTCTCCGAGTGGCTCCCGACCACTGTCATGTCAAAGACGAACCGCCAAATATCTTATGATGTGTTCCGGTTCGATGGCATGTAAGCCAGCTCTCCCTATTCCCACCATTCCCATCCTTCCTCCCTCCTTCTGTCCCACATTCTCAAGGCTGGCAACGCATCCATAACTTGAATGTTGTGGATGTCTATGGGCGAAGGTAACCACTTAACACTAGGTGGGCCTTCAGCTCGTTTGCCTCCTTTATTCCATAAAAAAAAAAACTAGGTCCTACCTAACTACACAGCTATTTGGGAAAAGCCTGAAGATAGTTTTTAGCTTCAACGCAAAAAAAGCCTAGAGTTAAGATAAATAATATATTTAAAATACATATTTTATATGGCGAAATAATCATAAAAACTCAAAACAAAACATTCGCAATGAAATAGACTCACAACATCGTGCAGTTAGTAATCAGAGACGAAGAATTCCGATTTGTGTGTATTTGTATCGCGTTACTTGAGGAAACCGCATGGGAAACGATGTTACGGGGAAAATGCACGTAATTATAATATATGCGTATTATTACATTTTATATGTTTATTTCTTTATTTCTGTGGCCAGTCGTGACCCAGTGGCACAAGCGTGTGACTGTAAACGACTGGTTGTGGGTTCGATTCCCACTCGAGGAGTGGAAATTATACTTCCAATTTCTTCGCTCTGGTGTAGAGGTAAAGTGCGACGTTAAGTTCCGCCATTTAACATGCAAGCCTCCGAATTCGGCGGAAAGTGGGGAACGGAGTGTCTTAACACTAGGTTCCCTCTGCCTACCCTGCTGTGTGCGGGATACAGCGTGAAGCTAATAAAAAAAAATTAAAAAAAAATGTATAAATACCACATATATTCATTTCATTTACACCTTAACTTATATATTTGACTCTACTATTAAAATAATACGAAATTTTGAATGCTTTTCCTTTGTTTGCTTTAATTCATTAACCATTAATATAGGTTTCGATATGCTTTATATGAAAATCGATTATTTTTCTGGCTGCACGCCCGGTGCAAACAACAGGGTGATCTTGGACGCACTCCAAACGTAACAGTAATCTAGATACAGTCATCTCTTACAGCCTCTTTGGAATTAAATATTGTGATTTTGTATTCATTTTACTTGTAAGTTAAGGCGTTTTTTTTAATTGTAAGTATAAATAATAATATTAATAATTCATTGCTTGTACATACATAGGACGTTAGTCAGAGAGAACCTAATGTTAGGACACTCCATTTTCCGTTGGCCACTTTCCTTCCGAAATCAAGACTTTGTGTGTTAAAAAAATGAAAATTATATATAATCATTCCTCTGAGTTGGAATCAAATTCACAACTATCAGATTTACAGTTAAATGATGTCGCTCTGAGCCAGAAATGCTTCGAATACGTGACGATGAATAATGCTTTAAAATATAAGGAAAAAGCTTGTTCTTTTCCACATGCTATAGTTATGAGAGATAACCTAGTTTACACCCTTGTCCACTTTCCACCCAAAATGTTACTTACTGAGTAGTGGGACTTAACATTGAGTTTATTGTACCAGAGTGTTAAAATAATAAAAATAATTGAATTAGAATAATTTCCCGAGGTAGGTATCGAACTGACAGCCAATCGCGTTTTGAGTCAGGCGTTATCGCGCTGCGTCACGACGGTACTCGAGCATTCATGCTTGCATATTATGCATGCGCCACGATGGTGATGATGACATTATTGTTTTAATAAGTCAATTATTATTTTTTAGTTTATGCTTGTTTTTCTATAAAAAAGATCTTCCTGATAACTAGACCGTGCTCAATCTTCTACAGTTTTCCACGAATTTTAAAGCCATTTTATGCTAAGTCATGAAAATCAACGAAAATTTTAAAATATAAAAAAAAAATGTTTTAAATATTGCTTCAAATAGGAATCGAACCCCCAATATTAAAGTGCTTAAGGCATAACCCTTTATCAATACACATATTCCTTAATTAACAATTAAATTCAAAATCGAAGTCAATGATTTGTAACAAATGTATTCAATGGAGAATAGCGAGATGACCTAATACATAAACAGGAGCAATTCAACCAATTGGACGGCAGCCAATTGTGCCCGATTTCATAGTACACCCTTCTGATAACCTTGTCTGAAGTTTTTATATAAAAAATGTTAAATTTACCTATGTATTTATATATTTTAGAGGTGCGCAGTGGGTTCACTTCCCAGTTGAAGGCTTCACGCTCTCGCACACAGCGGGGTAGGCAGAGGGAACCTAGCGTTAAGACACTCCGTTCTCCACTTTCCGCCGAATTCCGGAGACTTCCGTGTTAATTGGCGGAACTAAACGCCGCGCTTTACCTCGATACCAGAGCGAAGAAAGTGGAAATATTAAATATTTCCACTCCTCGAGTGGGAATCGAACCCACAAACAGTCGTTTACAGTCACACGCTTGTGCCACTGGGCCACGACTGGTCATCTTGCGAAAAAAAGCGTAAAGCTGTAATAAATGAATATTTTTTTGTCTCTCCTGTTAGGTAACTCAATTTGCAGTTGGCAGATATTAATCTCAGTCGTAGTAAATCGTAATTTAATTTGCAATATTTTTGTGCTAACGTTTATTATGTTAAAAAAAAACAATGACATACTAAAGTATTTAATTGAGGCTGTCGTAGCGCTGTGTAACTGCAAATGTGATTGTTGTGGGTTCTATTCCTACTTGAGGGAATGGTTGTATTAAAAAATATGTTCACTTCATTGCTATGGTGCCTAAGACAACACGGTGTTCCGATAGTCATCAAACAAACAATCATTCGTTTTGGGCGGAAAAAGAAAAATCTAATACCTTGACGCTAGTTTCTAGACTTAAAGAGCTTAATCTAATGTGATACAAGCTCTACCTGTCATCTTCACTCAACAAATCTACCCATAGTCACAAAAAGACTGATTGCACGATTCTCACGGAGAAAAAAAGTTTCTTTGTCCTATCTGAGCCAGGAATGATAATAATTTAAACATAATCATTATAATACCTCAAGTGGGAATCGAACTCACAGCCAACTGTATTTATTATTTTCTTAAGTCTACCAAAAAGACCGTGTCTCTAAACATGTCTGCATAATTCGCAGCCAACACACTTAATAAATTGATATAAGCGATAAAACCAAATCGTCTTAGATATTTTATGCCCCACACCGTCCATATAAAAGATCAGTTACACCGTCAATTGGTTCCGAGCACGCCTTTTACATAAAGCCTCTATCGAAAATTGCGAAAGTTTCGCGCGGAACGTCATAATAAATTCATTTAATGTCTGCGAAGGGCCTATATTATAGACCGATGCGAGAAATTTATTAGGAAATGAATAAATTTTGCTTATATATATGTATGTGTGGGGTGTGTAGTGGTTAGTGGTTACAGGTTCGATTATAGCTTAGAGTAAATAATTTAATGTATGGCAACTTGTGCTTTCAGAAGAAATATTAGAGATATTTTTTTTTCATAAATTTATAAAGAATTATGTTAAAAGAACAAAAAATAAGTTGTAATAAGCGTATAAGAAGCGCTTGGACAGTTTCCTAGAGGCGCGCGTTCGAGTTTCACTGCGTTAATTTTTTTATACATTTTATTAAAATTTATTTAATATTCCAAATGTATGATATAATATATTATATAAATAAAGTTTAAAATATTTAAATAATTTCAATCATTCTATTTATCCCATAAATCATATAAAATTATAATGAAAACATTGCAGCTACTACTGATTTTTGCCAACACTGACTTTATTATAATATCTTTATGCATTTTTATCAATTTTTTCTTGGTTTAAATTCAAAGGAGTACCGTAAAAAATACACATACAGGCACTCATGAGTCAATCATTTCAACTAGGCAGAGTGAACCTAGTGTTAAGACACTCCGTTCCCCATTTTCCGCTGAATACGGAGGCATTGTGTGTTAAGTGGCGGAACTTAACGCCGTGCTTTGCCTCGACACCAGAGCGAAGAAAATGGAAATATTAAATATTTCGTTTTCTCGAGTGGGAATCGAACCCACAACCAGTTATAGTCACACGTTTGTGCCACTGCGCCACGATTAAATATATCTTAAATAAATACTACTTAAATAGAAAGTCAGTTAGTAATTTTGAGTTATCTCGTTTTTCCGAACTCGCTGCCTCTTATGCCCTAATAGAGTCCCAAGACAGTTCAAGTTGTTGTAATTTATGGAGGCAAGAAGGTTATGTTAGGGTTACTTCCCAGGGGCAAAGATGGCTGTTTTCTTATAGTTTTTACCTGTGATATCTAACCTTACGTTTGTTATGATATTTATATGTTATTCCTGTACTAATTTATTATTCACGTTCCGAATAGCAGGGTAGACACAGAGAACGTAATGTCTAAAGACTCCATTCTTAGTTTTAATATAGTTTTAATATTGATTGTGTATTTATTATAAAAATATTTAATATATTTTTTACAAGAATGTAGGTATTTTGTTCTAAGTTATTATTTTATACACGAAACTCGAAAACTTTTTTCACGCAATTGTAAGTTTAAGGTTTATATTATATTATTTTTTGTATATTTTTATCTCGCATAGCAAGGTAGCCAGAGAAAACAGAGAGTCAAGACACTGTCCATTTTCCACTCGAATGCAACACATTGCGTCTTGCGTGTTCCAAAAATAGTTCCAAAGTTAGTTAGTTCCATATTCCATGTCTTTATATCTATCTCAACATAGCATATCTGACTTGATCCACTTAGAAGTAAACAATGTTATTTTATAACGACGTCCCAAGGTGGTCTCATGGCAATTTATATGGGGCAAAGGCGAGTTATTGAAAAGGTTGCCAAGATATACGACTGTTCCACTCCCCATGCTCTAGGGGACCATTCTGAAGGAGATTGGGAGTGACATGGTGTTTGTAATGGGATTTATTGAGTCCCTCGTCGGGCTGGTTTGTTTTGGCTATTAGTGGTTAGTAGTAATTATTGATAGTAGTATTTTTTTATTTCTTGAGGCCAGTGGTGGCGCAGGGGCACAAACGTGTGATGGTAAACTGGTTGTGGGTTCGATTCCCATTTGAAAAGTGGATGTTTTTAATATTTCGATTTCTTCGCACTGGTGTTGAGGCAAAGCACGGCGTTGAGTTCCGCAAACACGTAATGCCACCAGAATTCGGCGTAAAGTAGGAAACGAAGCGTCTTAACATTAGATTCCCTCTGTCTTCCCTGCTATGTGCGGGATATGGCGTGAAATTAAAAAAAAATTATAATGTATGTGTTTTGACGTAGTAGAAGAGAAGTTTAGTGGATAAGAATTCTTAACGTTATAATATGCTAATAGCGAAACTATATAATAATAAAACAGAAACTTGATTTTGAATTATTGGTGAAATGGTGCATTTAAAAATGTGAAGTAGCTGTTTGTATTCATAATTATAATAAATATTACAATAAATAAGAGGCCATTGAGTTTGACTTGAAAAACAGTGGGTTGTGGATTCCAATTCCAACACTTGGGAGAATGATTATATATAAATTATTGCCATTTTTCTAATATGGTACGCAACGCGGCGTTAAGTTCCACCACTCAACACGCAATATCTCGAATTGGGTTGGAAACTGGAGAACTAAGTTTCTTGATACTAGCTTATCTGTATTTTCTATGCGAAAAAAGCATACACCTAAAAAAATTAACCTTGTTATATCCTCATACATAAATACAAACCACTCATTTCAAACCACACTGAGAATCCAGTGTTGCTACAAAAGAAATTCTCCCACTTTCCGTACATCCAATTAAATTAATGATGTACTTTAAACATCAAGTAGGTCATGTCACAAGCCTTTTCCAATATCCATTCCATTTTTCAATCGGCCAGAGCTACGTACGTACTATTTTTACGTTTTCCGCCTTCGAACTTCGATTTAGTGCTTCGGAAATTGGAACGGAGCACTGCATTTTTCTGATAGGTATACGTTGTTTTTTAATACACTGTGCACTTTAATTTTCGTGGTCACGTATTGTATGATAGTGTCTGTTTGTCTTTATTTTTTGTTTGTGTTTTTGTTAATGTTTTGGTATTTGTTCTGTTTGTTATTGGTTTTAAATAATTTAAGTTTATAGAAGGCATATATTTTCATTAAGAAGAAGTAAGTAAAGATCTTAGATCTAATTATCCTTTAGATCCCTAAATTCATATATTTTTAATTAATGTGTTATTAAGAATTTCTTGTACCTATTTATAGGCAACGGGAAATTAGTCCTGTACTTAGAACGCAGGGAACAAAGCTCGTAAAGTTAAATTTTCTCATTTATGATATAAACAATTATTTCTTGATGATAAAATCCATTATCTTTAAATTTAACATGTCAGTTCAACAAGTCCATGCTTTGTCCTACGTAACACACTGGGCATACAGAATCTAGAGTAAACACTCTATTCTTCATATAAAATTATTATTTCGTTCTATATTTAAATTTATAGTGTTCGTTTAAATTTATAGTCACCGTGGCGCAATGTGGCAGTGTTAGATTGTGTACGAGATGGCTTTGGATTCAATTCCTATTTGGGGGAAATTGTTATATTTAAGTTGTTTTCGCGTCTTCGCTCTGGCACTTAAGGACAAGCGTAGCGTTGACTTCCGCCTGCTCAACACACAATATCACAAATTCCGTCGAAATTGGAGAACGAAATTTGTAACACTGAAAGAAGTCTTACCTTATATAAATTGTAACCACCAGTCCAGTCGTGGCGCAGTGGCAAAAAGTGTGACTGTAAAGCGACTGGTTGTGGGTTCGATTCCCGCTCGATTTCCATTTTCTTTGCTCTGGTGTAGAGGCAAAGTGCGGCGTTAAGTCCCGCGGCACTTAATACGCCACTATTCGCCGAATTTGGAGACAATGCCTTTCCAGTTTCAAACACAATTAATTATTCAACCAGCACAGCACATTTAAACATCAATAAATAATCAATGATTCAATAGAATCGATCACGATTTGAACGACATTGACTGCCATTTAGATTAAGCGGACCGTATACGTTTTATCAGATGAACGGCTCGCCGAGTGGTCGTTAGATGGCAGATCACCGCCAATTTCGGCATCGGTTGAGCGGAACATGACATTTAATTATATTTGGCTAGAAGTTTGAATATAATAAATTTAATTGTTATAATATTTTTTTTAGCTTCACGCTGTATTCCGCACACAGCAGGGCAGGTAGAGGGAACCTAGTGTTAAGGCACTCCGTTCCCCAATATCCGCCGATTTTTGGAGGCATTGCGTGTTAAGTGGCGGAACTTAACGCGGCGCTTTGTCTCGATACCAGAGCGAAGGAAATGGAAATATTAAATATTACCACTATTCGAGTGGGAATCGAACCCACAACCAATCGTTTACAGTCATACGTCTGTGCCACTGCGCCACGACTGACTCCACGTATTCTTACCTTGCTTACGCTTTCGATTTTTCGTTAGAAGTAAATTCTTCTGCACAATGTATCATAATATTAATATTTTTTTATACTAATGATAGACTATCATAACGATCATATCTGACTTCATTTAATGCATTGATATCATGTGATGATTCATTTTTAATGAATCATTATTACATCACCATATGAAAAATACTGCATGTTTATTTACGTTTAATGTATTTGTTTTTCTTTGTAAGCTTTGGTCCTTGAAAACCAATATTACGATAATGATGAGATTGGTTAATATCAATATAATAAGAATTTTCATTAAACAATTTGAGAATTGAATTGAAAAAATACAAAAATATAATGATATGTTTATATATTTTTACAGATACATTTATTTTTTTATTTGAAAAATAATACTTAACGTGCAAATTAACATAAACTATCCATACTTATATTATAAATGCGAATGTCTGTGTGTTTGTCTGTCACGCTTTCACGACTAATCTACCGGTCCGATTTGGATGAAATTTAGAATGAAAGTAGTAAAAATAACTGGGTCTAATATAGGCTACTTAGTTAGGATGAAAGACCGATTGTAATAAATTTTGGCGTATATATAGTTGATAATCAAAGGTTAAACTTAGGCTATTTTATTTTTCAAAAATCCACCATCGAGGTTTGCAATATACCGAAACAGCCAAGTAGATCACGGCGGCGAAGTCAAGTGAGCTGCTAGTAAGAAATATCTTTAAGCAGGCTAGGGTATAACTAGTGTTAAGATACTCCGTTCTTCACTTTTTCTTCTTTATATATCATCAAATTAAAGTTGAAGAATACATATTTAAACCTACACTTATCATTATCCTCCAGACTTATTAAAATTGAGCCAAGATAGTGAAAAAATAATCATCATATCATAATCTTTAATTAAAGACTATTATCACGACTTGTATGTAACAAGGTGCCCATTTCAAGTAATTTTTTGCTCATTTTTTGTTTTCAATTTAAATTATAATTAGTTCCAGCTAATTGACGTTAAGTAATTATAAATTGTTCGTTACAACTGTTAATACATTCGTAGGTATAACTTTCGCGTGCGTCGTTATTTTGGTATATATATTTTCAAATTAGCTGTTACCCGCGACTTCGTCCGCGTGAACCAAGAAACATCTTCATTGAGTTCCGATCCGGTTTTCCCATCTTCGAGTAATCTGAGGAACGTATACGTATTAAGAACCTCCTCCTTTTTTGCAGTCAGTTAATAAAATGTCATGATAGATACAGATCTCCCAATTGCATTATTATACGAAAAAACCGCATCTGTGCCTTTCAAATTTGAGGGTTGCCCTCGATTTCTCGAGGATTCCATCATCAGATCCTGAACTCCTTACCATGGAACCAATTGGAAAATACACCCTTTCGAACAAAAAAATAATTTTGTAAATCCGTCCAACCCATCTTCGAGTAATCGGGGAACATACATAAAAGAACCTTCTTTTTTATGTCGGTTGAAAATCCTTATAAATTTTAACTTATTATGTTATTTTGATATCAAAAAGTTTCATGAAAATCCGTTCAGTAGATTTTGCGTGAAAGAGTAACAAACATACACACAGCCGTACAAACTTTCGCATTTATAATATTAGTAAGATTATACTAGTAAATATTAAAAAAAGTGAAGTGAAGTTCTTATTTTGAATAAAATTATTTGACTTTGACTTTAGTAGGCTATTTTTTTAAGTCATTTTTTTGAGGAATAGAGAGAGATCATACACCGGTGATACTTCAGCATTTTTTTTACTTTTATTACTTGAATATACTTTCAAATTGACACCGTCGTTGCACAATGAAGTCTTACCACGTGGTTTGTAGTTATTTTAGGCTAAAATCAACCTGCGAAAGGATTTTACATTATAATATTTACTTTAATATTTTTTAATTCAACGTATACTGTATGAAGATTAAAAGAATATGGAGATCGTTCTCCATATTGTCTACATTTAATAGAAACTTAAGAATTACTGGTCAGTGGCCAGCCGTGGCCCAGTGGCGTGTGACTGTAAACGACTGGTTGTGGGTTCGATTCCCACTCGAAGAGTGGAAATATTTAATATTTCCATTTTCTTCGCTCTAGTGTCGAGGTAAAGCGCGGCGTTAAGTTCCGCCACTTAACACGCAATGCCTCCGAATTCGGCGGAAAGTGGGGAACGGAGTGTCTTAACACTAGTTTCCCTCTGCCTACCCTGCTGTGTGCGGGATACAGCGTGAAGCAAAAAAAAAAAAAAGAATTACTATCGTAAGCCGTCGTATGGTATAGTGAAATAACTAACTGCAAACTGCAAACGCACGTTCGATTCTCACACACTTCTCTCTCTTCTCTCTCTTTCTGGCTAGATTAAGCGCAGCGTTGAGTTCCGCCACTCAACACGAATAACGCGTAAAGTGGAAAACGGAATGTCTTGTCACTAGGCTCCCTTCCTCTCAATTCCTTGTTAAGCCTGAAGCTTATTTACTATAATATACTTAAAAAAATATATTAATTAATCCTACAAATTAGGGCATGACTTCATTTCTGATTTTAAGCTTTTTCAAGACAACATGAATAATTTCTTTTTGACTTTCAATTTAATAATTAAATAAAAAAAACATCAGAAATCTAGGTCGCCCTTTGAAATTGGAGCTCCTTTGAAACTGGTACAAAATGTTTTACAAGTTCCACGAGGAATGAAGACGAAATAAGCTAAATTCCATTAAATAGTTACTTTGTTAACTTAGACTTGGCTGTAATGCTTTTGAGTATATATTTAAGTTGAAATTTAACACAATTTGGTTTTAACACGATTGGTTTTAGGTTCGGTTCCCGCTCGGTGGAATGGTTTAATTATTTTATATAAGATGTAACGCGGCGTTGAGTTCCGCTACTTAACAAGTCATTTGTTTATTCCAGGAGAGCGTAATCCAAGGATATAGCTTTTATCATTGACTCTTTAGTGAATAAGTTATAACAATAAGATAGTAGTAGATTTAAATTATTTTTAAGTTTAGAAAAAGAGTTTTTTTATTTTATTTATTAAGCCGTGTATTGAATGGACAGCCAGAGATAACTTAGTGTGAGGACACTCCGTTCTCCGTTTTCCGTCTGAATTAGGACTGAAATTTCTGAGTGGAAATCAAACCTACAACCGTCGAATTTACAGTGAATATAGCAGATACGTACTAAATAGTAAGTATTGTATATTTAAGTTTTTTTGTATCCTTCGCATTTCCATATCAGGAGCGCAGTTGAACAACGTATAGAATTCCTATTAAGGACTGTATTTCAAACATATGTACATACATACATACATATATAGGTATGTTATAAGTTATTTAAGACTACTTTATAGGGCAAAGTAGTTTTTGTTTCTATTGTTACATCATATTTTGTAGGTTATACCTATCCGTTTTTAAACACACAGTTAAGATTTTTTTTTAAAAAATTTTATGACTTTTCTAACCTAACTTAACCTCTTCTTTAAAACTTTAACCGTTCTTTATTCTCCGGGTACTTAGGGTCAAGACACTCCGCTCTTTACTTTCTGCTCGAAATCAAGTTAGACAGAACACTTACAAGACGTGATTAAACGTTGCGCCTGGTCTTACCAGAGCCGAAATATCAGAATAATTTAAATATAATCCTTATATTAAATGGGAATCAAACCCACAACCAATAACGTTTATAGTTAAACCCTGCACTGGACTACGATGACCTCAGTAACACGAGTATATGTATCAATATTGCAAATATTTTCCCTTATGCAATATGGACGTGAGCGCGACCGGCAATCATTTAAAAATAAAATAAAGCGTAGCGGATGCTGCAGCGAAAGGAAGTTAGGGTTACTACGCAATGGTTATTTGTTTTTCTTGTTTATTTTTTGCAAAGTGTTTATTAGTTTGTGACTGTCGTTGCGAAGTGGGACGTCGGAAGCATTGGTTGTAGATTCGATGCTCGCGTCGGTGAAATGATCATATTTAAATATTTCTGTTTTGCAGTTCTGGTACTAAGTGCGGCGTTGTATTCCGCCTCTTAGCATATAATGTCTTGATTTCGCGCGGAAATTGGAGAAAGAGTGTCTTTTCTTGTTTCGCTTTGACTACCTTGCTAAGCTGGAAAGAGCAGGAAACCTTTAATCTAATCTATACTCATCCAATCCATCCATAATCCGTACTCCGTATAATTTTCGTTAATTTTTCATAATACTATCTTAACAAATAATAATAAATAACGTCAAATAATATACCGCTAATTCACTATAATTAAGTTTCAAATCTGAAAAATCCTGCGTAAAATTTATAAATCGCAGTCAGCAACCCTTCGTAGTGAGAAATCAAGCGAGATATCGACCTCTGAGGACATGGTAACACGGCCCCATGCGGGACAAGATTGCATTTACGGGGACTAGGGCTTTGACATATCGAAACTATATAATGTCGATATTATAGTAATCGTGAACTGTGAAACTATACTGTGGGATAATGATGAAATAGATTTACATATAAGTCTGTTTAAAAAAATGGTTATTTTTAGTTTGAACATGTGTTTTAACTTGTGCGTATTTTCGCTAGTTGGCTGCTTTTTGTATCCTATAAAAGTTTTTAAGTTTTTAAGTATACGAATAATATATTTTAATGTTAAATATTTAGAACGAGGCATTACAACTTCTTACAGGTTTTTGTAAGTAAGGAAATGATATTTTATTCTTTTTTTTAAAGTATTATTCATATTAATACATTCAGAAGAATATTTAGTTGTACTTTTTTTTCAGCTTCACGCATTTTCAGAATTCTATTGGCAGAGAAAATCTAGTGTCAAGACACATCGTTCTCCACTTTGACGTTGAGTGACTAAATTCAACATCGCAATTTCTCCTACTACGATAGGGGCATGAGGATGATTTCAATATTATCATTCGGAATGAACATCGAACCTACTACCAATCGCGCTTACAGTTAAACACTATCTCACACTGACTCACTATAATTAAGTTTTAAAAAAATAGGTAAACTAATATATATTTTTAAAAACTATTTTCTATCGACAAGTTACGACACTCACTATATTACACGAAAGTACAGCGTAGACTCTCATTTTCCTCTCTAAAGCCTTAATAATCGTTGCGTCGTATTCAACATGACAAACACAGGGTTGCTTTTTTAAATGCTAATTTATGAACGTTATTGCACTATATTATATGAGGTTGTATGTATGTATGGTTCAGTTACTGTCTTTGTAGTTTCGTTTCTTATTACGAATTATTGATAATTATTAGTATTCGGTCTGGTAGAATAAGGCGCGGCGTTGAGTTCCGCATATTAAAACAGGCGGAAAATAGAGAATCGAGTGTCTTCTCTAGAAACTCTCTGCCTCTTATACTGGAAAAAGAATGGTGATTTTTGTAGTACTTTTATTTTGAATAGGTTACCATTACAAATTTTACAGGTAATAATTTTTGGGAAATTATTTTAATAATTTAAGCCAGGAGTACACATAATTGTTTGATATCAATACAATCTGCTAATATGCCGGCATTTAACATATATGTTCGTATTTCTGTAAATATCGATTACTACCAATTGTTATTTGTCTATAAAATCTTCCTCGATAGCTCGGCTTTTTCTAAAAACAAGAAAGCAGAACCACTAGCACTTTTTTAGTTAAAAATTCTATAACATACCTACAAAAACAACCTTCAAAATTTTTATTTACTCAAGGTTGCAGTTTTTGGATTTGGAGTGATTATTATTTGTTGGACGGATAGGTAGGTTACTACCTACAAAAACAACCTTCAACATCTTCAAAATCACGTATTGTCTAAACCAAATGAACCTAATACATAACTCGTCTTAACAATAGCAAATCTTCGTAGTTTAACAACGCACGTGCCGTAACGGAAACGGAAGCCGTTTGTGCTGAGCCGACTCGATCATAAAATGACAAACGGAGTGTCTTAACACTAGGTTCCCTTTGCCTACCCTGCTGTGTGCGGGATACAGCGTGAAGCTAAAAAAAAATTAAGGCAAAACAAATTCGCTAACGCCCAACTTCAATAATCGATCCTATTCCAAAATCTTAGATTGATCTAGCAATTATTTTTTTGAGTAAAGTAAAGGTTAAATATGCAATGAATACCAAAAAATATTGGCAATAATCAATCGAAGGATTGTGTATATTCGATTTTTACTTACTCAAGATTACAGTTTTTGGATTTGAAGCGATTATTATATATTGGGCGTAACCACCCTATCTACAAAATAAACCTTCAACATCTTCAAAATTACATATTGTTTAAACCAAATGAACCTAATACCTAACTCGTCTTAACAATAGCAAATCTACGTAGTTTAACAACGCACGTGCTGTAACGGAAACGGAAGCCGTTTGTGCCGAGCCGACCTGATCGTAAAATCGCACGAACATACCTTGTTACGTTTCAATGCGTATTGATTTGATTGAATTGGTTTTAAACTACATGTATTTTGTGCCAGTCGTGGCCCAGTGGCACAAGAGTGTGCCTGTAAACGACTGGTTGTGGGTTCGATTCCCACTCGAGGAGTGGAAATTATATTTCCATTTTCTTCGCTCTGGTGTCGAGGTAAAGCGCGGCGTTAAGTTCCGCCACTTAACACGCAAGCCTCCGAATTCGGCGGAAAGTGGGGAACGGAGTGTCTTAACACTAGGTTCCCTCTGCCTACCCTGCTGTGTGCGGGATATAGCGTGAAGCTATTTTTTTTTTTTTTTTTTTTTGTATTTTGTATTGTGTAATAGTTAGCTGATAATTGTTTGAAATATTTTTAGAGGGAGCCAGTCGTGGTGCAGTGGCATGAACGTGTGACTGTAAACGACTGGTTGTGGGTCCGATTCCCACTGGAGGAGTGAAAATATTTATTATTTCAATTTCCTCCGCTCTGGTATCAGAGACAAAGCGCGGCGTTAAGTTCCGCCACTTAATACACAATGCCTCTGAAGTTGGCAGAAAGTGGGGAACGGAGTGTCTTAACACTAGGTTCCCTCTGTCTACCCTGCTGTGTGCGGGATACAGCGGGAAGCGAAAAAAAAGGGTATTTTAATATATAACTGACTGAATATATTCAAGGGCATTCATATAAAAACTGAAATGAAATTTTAAATATTTATTCACAATATATTTTTATAAATTAATATTACGTAATATTAATTTTAACTACACCTGAGCTAAGTTGAACAACTTTTTGTTATACAACCCATACAAATGCATACATCAATGCCGTCGTTACTGGTGACATTAAACGGCGGTTAACCGGTAGTTAACTGCCCTTTAACCGTTGACGTTACCTTAAATTACACCTTTAATTGCTTTGCTAACTGTGGAATTTTTAATTTATTTTTAAATACTGTTTCTGAGTGCCTGTTTACGTTGTAGTTTTATTTTTATTATTTATAGAAATAGTGAAATATATATCTTTTTTTTTAGCTTCACGCTATATCCCGCACAAAGCAGGGTAAGCAGAGGGAATCTATGCTGAAAAACTCCATTCCCCATTTTTAATGTTAAGTGTAATTTAGTTGATAGACTGAATGTATTGAGACTGACTGTATTGAAACTAATTAGTATTCAATGGATTCACCGTGCCTAGCAGTTTAGAACAATACCTGTGATCTGTTATAAGCACTTAGAGTACCTTTTAATTTACCTTCTTATCGTCAATTTAGAATTTATATCCCTATGTGTTTATTTGTCGCTAAGAAATAAATTATAAAGATAAGATATAGTCTTAGTTTATTAATATAACTGATTAGTACTTATAGATATATCTATAAGTTTATACCTGATCTGTTAAAACAAAAGTCGGGTATCTGACAAACATTATTTGTAGGCTTTTCTCACTTTTGAGTTAATAAAGTGCGGAAATTGTACAAATTAAAAGTGTATCTTTTATGATATTTTAGAAAAAGATATTAAAATGTGAATGTAGTGGGATTTAACACGCGCTTCCTGTACTTAGAATTCTCTAAAATATTTCCTTAACCTAAGTGTGAGAATAAAACTTTAAAAATATTAAAATATGATATAATTCAATGCTAATTTTATGTTAGAACTAAAATAAACTTTCCCTTTCAATGTACTCCTACTTACATAATCAATCCATCGATCAAAATTAAAAGTCAATAAAAGCAATCTCTAAGAAATTACCAACACAATAACCCTTTGAAAGGAAGTCGATCGTTTTTGAAGGAAGTTTGACAAAAAAACATCAAAACATATCATTAGAGGCTGAGCATGCGAAATGCACCCCGTTCTTTAGAGAAATCTGGGCGTTGCCATGGTAACCGACGAATAAATGACTTAATAATGATCCGTCAGACCGAAAAATTCACGTATCGGAAAACATGTAATTATAAACAAACTTGTAAGAGATGTGTGAAAGGGAGAGTTGTAGTGATGTTTTGAATTATATCGATAGGGTAGAGTTATATCGATGTTTAGGTTTTATCGTCGCTTTTGTACTTTGAGGGTTCAGCAAACCTATATTTTATGTTTTCGATCTATCAAAAAGAAAAAAATACTTGTTTTGCAATAATGGAATAGAGGATATTGTTTATTGGAATAAGGAGACAATATTTTCATAACAAATAATTCAGGATGGCATTTATGATTTTTCAAAATAACTCTTAAATAAACTAAAAACTATGGAATTAAAATTTAAAGGAAAGTTACTATTAAACCCTAATATTACATAGTCAAGTACACAATATGAAAAGCACTTTTACTAATAAATAAGTCATGAATGCTTGTATTAACATTGTAAAATTATAAATCTATGATCGAGATAAGATAGCAGGTTCAGCCTACTTTCTTATCGAAAGGGTACAAAACAAAGGAAGTTCGATAACCCTCGATATCAGATACTGTAGTCAGTTTATTAGAATACAATAAGATTACTGTTCTACTGTATCTATTGTACTTGCTAAATTTGCGAAGATTCGTGAATTGAATTTAAAATTATTAAAAATTATAAATAGTAAAATGGCTATAACATAGTTCTATATTTGGAAATACTTTTGTTTAGCTTTTCGTGAAGCTATGATATAGTATGTGATAATAATTAAATAACTTTTTTATTCTTGTACAGAATATAGAAAGTATGTGTTTAATCAATTCGATCTCTGCTGTCCGTAATTATTTACTTTTCAGCTGCTTATTTCATTTATAATTGTAAATGCTTGTTTCTTATATGAAAATTAACTCTAGCAACGTCTCAGATTCGGGAATAAACTGGAGAACGAAGTGTCTTAATACTAGGTTTTCTATGTATATCTTGCTATGTGGGAAAAGTATGAAAAGATACAATATGAAATATATACCAAATAATACCCAACATAGAAATTAATAAAAAATATATGAATTTTACTCATATATATATTAACTATTATAAAGAAATTTCCTCAAAAAAATCTCTTAACAACCAAAAATAACGACAAAGACATTATCGATATGCCTAAGCGACGTCCCTAATTAAGATTAGGGTTTTGGTGCACAAAGATCGCCATCTATTCGCAACTCGAGTAAGGGATCCGCACAAAGAGACAGATGTCTCAGATCTCAGGTACAGCAGATGTACTGCCATTGTTAGATTTAATTAAATTACGCATTTCATCTTATTATGTAAGGATTGTCTTGTAAAGCCAGTTTGCGAATTTTTAATTTAAGTGTGTATGCCTCTTGAAATGGGGCTGGTGTTGGGGGTTTTTAATGAAAATATATATGTAGGTATGTTTCTAAGTGGTAATATCTATAATTATATTATTAATGCTAATGTCTGTTTGTTTGTCTGTCACGTTTTCACGGTTAATCTGCCGATCCGATTTTAATTAAATTTAGAATGAAAGTATTAAAAATTACTAGGTCCAACATAGGCTACTATTATAAGTATAGGTGTAACGCTATTTTAGTATAGTGGACTAGTTGCTTATAGAAATAGATGTGGATTCAAATTCATTTTGTACTGAAATGACACAAAAGTAAACGATTTCCGTTTTTGCGTTTTAAGTTTCTGAGGATTCTTTATTTGAAGTCTTATTTATTATTAAATCACCTGAGCAAATAGGAAATATACGTTTCTTTAATATTTTTTTTATGTATGCAATTTATGAAACGCCGAATGTCTCGCATTTAGGCGGCATTTAAAATCGGCAAATCTTGCCGATATAACAATAAATCGATTAATCTTTGACCAATATTCACTTGATTTCAACCTGCTACCTCCCCAACATAACTATTTCATACCAAACTAAACCACACGGTTCTAATTAAATTTATATGCATTCATATTAATACGCCCATTTGTGATTTAATTAGTACAACTTTCATTATATATTTCCTTTTGAATAAAACGTGAATTGTAACCACGCCCACTGTTTGACCTTCATGGGAACATTAATGAATAGCGTTTCAGCAGTAAATTATTATATCTTGGCAATTAGTTAGTGAGCAATTAAAATAGCTTTATTATTAATTATTATTTTGTTTGTTTTTTTTTGTTTTTTTTTTGTATTGTAATTGGTGAAGTAAATAGTATATAGTGACAAGTCACTTTGTTGTTTAGCATTCCATGGAGATGGATCCATCTCGTTGAAAAGAAAGGAGCTCTAAACATTTAATTATTTTATCTTCACTCTGTATCCCGTACACAGCAGGGTAGGCATAGGGAACCTAGTGTTAAGACCTTCATTTGAAGCTAAAAAAATGTACATAATGCTAAAAATACAAAAAGAAAATCGTTATAGTTTGTTAATCAAATCGACATAACAAGTTTATGTATATTGTATACGTATGTATGGTGAGTCATAGTTTGATCACGTTCTTACGACATACATAATATAATTATTGGTTTTCTTTGAATATAAGTAATAATGATATAAAAAAATATTTTATTTTTCTTAAAAATTTTCTTTATTAGCAATATTTTTATTTTTTTGGCATCACGCTGTATCCTGCATACGGCAGGGTCTGAGGGAACCTAGTGTTAAAACACTACTTTTCATTAAAAACGCAATGTTAGAGGAAAGTGGAGAACGGAGTGTCTTGTTCTTTCTTACGAGACTGCTAAGCTTAAATATTAATACAAGTTAACACCAAGGTGATTCTAAAGTTTTAAAATATTTGGAATTCAAAGAACGACACCTCAAGAGACTTTTCACCTGGTATTCAGAACATCTGATAATAAAGCAATTTCACTACAAATACTTTTTCGTACGTCTGCCAAAAGTCGCTTGCAAATGCTGAGTAAAAACGACGAGGTTTTGCGTAAGATTTTGTGAAGCATGAAATGAAAACGACAGGGTTGCTACTAACGCTGTTAGAGATACTATTGTGTAACTGCTTTTAAACATTTTTAAAGTGTTATTCCACACTTAGGAAAATTTAGATAACGTATAAAATTTTGAACGAAGCGGGTCTTGAACCCGTGCTTCTTGAATGCAGTCCAGGCGCTCTCACCGCTAAGCCATGTGTTGCATGCTTATACGTTTTATTATAGCTTATTTTTGATATTGAATTATTGATCTTATTGCATTATCGAATTATTGATCGAATAATCATTATATTTGTCTTTGAATATTTTGACAAATTGCAGAAATAATTTTAAATATAAATGTGAAACAAAGCAACCTCACGCTTTTTCCCCCATAGCAAAATAGTTAAGGTTTATTTATTTATTTATTATGGATCGTCAACGGAAGAAATGTTACAACATGTTCAGGTTAAATCAATTTCAAACTTAAACTCAATATTTTTCCAATTAGGGATAATCACAACATGCAATAGTAAAATAAAGTAGAAATTATTAACATATAAAAATTATAGAAATTACAAATTCAAATTAAATAGTACTAAATAACTAAAGCAAACTTGTGCCACCGGTCTGCGTCATAAATTTCCTTTAAAGACACTCCTAGACTGCGTGTTCTGTGACGGAATTCAACGTCACACTTTACATTACAAACGAGGAAATGATGATTTTAAATATAATCGCCCTTCCCCCTACTAGAAATTGAAACTAGAAATTTAAAGTTCTACCTAGTCTTCAGTCAAACTCCTGCAGCCCGACGGTAACGATACGACTTGTAATAAATAAAATATGTAATAGATATGCTTTATTTTTCCCATGTAGCAAGATAAGCAGAGATAATCTAGTGTCAAAACTGTCCGATATCCGTATTCCGCCCGTAGCGGAAACTCAGTGCCGCATTTTCAATACTAATATTAGGGGCCCGTCGTGGCGCAGTGGCACAAGTGTGTGACTGTAAACGACTGGTTGTGGGTTCGATTCCCATTAGAGAAGTGGAAATATTTTATATTTCCATTGTCTTCGCTCTGGTATCGAGACAAAGCGCGGCGTTAAGTTCCGCCACTTAACACGCAGTGCCTCCGAATTCGGCGAAAAGTGGGGATTGGTGTCAAGTCAACACTAAGTTCCCTCTGCCTACCCAGCAGATGTGCGGGATACAGAGTGAGGCTTAATACAAATATAATAAAGAGGTAATGCAAGTAACTTTGTTTGTAACGGGACATACTGAAACGATGATGAAAATTCTTTCACACTTTAAAAGCTACACTTTTCAGGAGTGCTATACGCTATATTTTATTATGGTTAAATGGAATGAAGTCAGAGAATCAGGCATCGGATATGTTACAATGAATCTGAACATCTCGGGGTCCAGAAGAAGTGGAAGACCGAAGATGAGATGGGCAGATGTCATTGAGAGAGACATGAACGCCTGCAACGTTTCCGCTCACGATGCGTCCAATCGAGCGAAGTGGAGAAGAAATACGAGGAAAGCAGACCCTCCCATCAGATGGGATTAATAATGCACAGGAGAGAGAGAAAGAGAGGAATGTTCAGAGAATCCCAAACGGTAACCCCTTTAATAAGGAAAAATGTCAGATCATGCGGCGAAGCTGGGAGCGGGTCGCTAGTATCATATAAAAAATATTCATACTTACTGATATTATACCTATCCAAATGAATTGAAGTTTTCGCTGTAAATCGAGCGACAAAATTATTTCTTAAATCTATTCAACTGCCAAAACTAGTAAAAAAGTTGATTTGTAAGCAAAAACTATTAGATCTTTTATTTAGAAGTAAAAAATCCACCGTTTTTCGGGAACTGAAAAAAATACCGTTATGTTATAATTCAACATTTATTTCGTTGCAAAATATTTGTCTCGAAAGTTGGTGAAGTTAGTTAAAGGCGTAGAAATGTGAAATTTGGCTTTAAGGGACTAAGAGAGCATTTTACGAATTTTCTGCGGGAAAAAGATGCATTCCTCCTTTATTTTATTTCCTACTATAGAATTATAAATTTTACATAAACAAAGTTGAGTTTAGTTTATTCATCATTGTAGTACCGAATTACGATATATTCGCTTCATGCTGTATCCCGCACACAGCAGGGTAGGCAGAGGGAACCTAGTGTTGCCCTCTGAACACTCTGTTCCCCACTTTCCGCCAAATTCGAAGGCATTGCGTGTTAAGTGGCGGAACTTAACGACGCCCTTTGCCTCGACACCAGAGTGTAGAAAATGGAAATAATAAATATTTCCACTCCTAGAGCGGAAATCGAACCCACAACCAGTCGCTTTACAGGCACACTCTGCGCCACGACTAGCCCCAATGACTGACCCAACTGGACGGTATGTTATTATTATATATATGAAAAATATAATAAATATAAACATACAAAAAAATCAGTCTATCATCATTATCTATTACTCCATACAACATTATTTTTTTCATTTGCACAGAAATAATTATTCACAACAGAGACCTATTTCCTTAATCTATATATAACAGGTTAATGCGATAGAAACTCGTCGCTAAAGTAAACAACGGTTGTATAATAATAATTGCATTCATGGCGCCACGACACGCTCAAGTCTAGTGCAGGGGTAGGCAACCTTTTTTAGCAAGGGGCCTACTTAATTATTTTTTTTTTGTGACCCTAAATCATATTTTCTTAATTATATTTAAGAAGATAGTGGCCAGTCGTGGCCCAGTGGCACAAGCGTGTGACTGTAAACGACTGGTTGTGGGTTCGATTCCCACTCGAGGAGTGGAAATATTTAATATTTCCATTTTCTTCGCTCTGGTTTCGAAGTAAAGCGCGGCGTTAAGTTCCGCCACTTAACACGCAATGCCTCCGAATTCGGCGGAAAGTGAGGAACGGAGTATCTTAACACTAGGTTCCTTCTGCCTACCTTGCTGTGTGCGGGATA
Source organism: Dryas iulia moderata (assembly GCA_019049465.1). NCBI lineage: Eukaryota > Metazoa > Arthropoda > Insecta > Lepidoptera > Nymphalidae > Dryas > Dryas iulia. The sequence continues at coordinate 14,346,370 of CM032424.1, read as the reverse complement.
TAGCGTGAAGCTATTTATTTAAGAAGTAGCGGGAGAATAACTATTTATATAATTCTTCTGTCTTGAAAATATGTAATGTTTTCTATTCTTTTCCTATTTGTATGAGCGCTCAGAAACCACTTAATTGAATTAAATGTAGGTATTGTATTTTGCTAATATTTAGTGTTCATTTTTTATTTATCCGTTCATAAATAAACATGTTACAATTACTTATATTTTGTTCGGTTAAACTAAAGATAAAATAAATATTTTGTTAAATAAGTTGATATTTTAGTTTGTGTAGGCGAAGACTCTAGCGGGTCACTAGTCTGTAATATAAATAAACGTTTGGCGGGTCGCATTACCTTACTAATCTAGTCTCATGTGGCTCAAGGGCCGCGGGTTGATCACCTCTGTTCCATATGATGCACGTAATTACCGGAAATACTTAGATCTAAGTATTTACTAGAAACCAATATAGTACTGTATATTAGAAAAGAGTTGTGGATTTTGTTATTTTCACTCATATTTTTCACCAGTTATAGGTACATACTTACTTTTAAATGTTTTTTCCTAATTAAATACACTTGAGAATTAGGCGGAACTTAACGCTGCAATTCTTCATGTTAGCCAGATATTTGTACGTCACTCGACACCCAACACACACGAATTGCGGAACTTAACGCTGCGTTTACCACAAATATTTACAATTTTAAATAAATATTAAATATAAAAAATATTGTAAAGAATAAACAAACATTATAAAAATACAATTTCATAATATTCACTTAACTCAAACAGCTCTCGTAAAAGCAGCGACATATTTTCTTTCTTCGCCCATTACCGGAAGGACGTGTGGCGTGAAATGCTCCATTATACCCTTTCCGATCCTAATTCCATGTTATGAGGCTTCCGAGGTCAAACTTTTATATTATGCGTGTAATATATTTTTAATGTAATTTGTGTTATATTTTATTATCTTCACGTCTTTCTCGTATAGCAAAGTAGGCAGAGAGTCTAATGTCAAGACACTCCGTTCTCCACTTTCTGTCTGAATATATCACATTCCGTGTTGAGTAAATTGAATTATGACCACTCCATGGATTAGGAATGGAACCCATAACCAATTACACTTTCAGTCAAATACTTTTTCCACTGCATCATGATGGCCTCAATAGGATATGATGAATTATTTAAGATATTTTTTAAAAGGATATATTGAGCAACGTTTTACAGCAGCGGCATTAATTACTTTCGAATGATATTAAAAAAAAGCAACTTAGAAGACAAGACACTACATTCACCGCCCTCAGTCTTCGGAAACAATACGTGTTAAGTGGCGGAGATCAACGCCGCGCTTTATCTGAGGTACCAGAGAATAAGCCTTCCCAGTGGGAATCGAACCCACAAACATCGTATCTACAGGCAGAGGTTGTCTTACTGCGCTATGTCGGCCTCCGACGGATGATATCAACTAACTATTTATACAACTGTTCAAATTTAAATAACTTTGTACGTAAAAGCTATGCAAACCACTGAACATTTGCTTAATAAATTAAATAATAAATAATATTATGCACAAGGTTGTCTCTCTTTCCGCATTCGTATGTGAACATATTTAATGTTAACAGACTTTTATGACATTTATCTATGTAAGAATATATTGAAATCCTATTTGACGCCCACCTCATGTGGCCAGTCGTGGCCCAGTGGCACAAGCGTGTGACTGGTTGTGGGTTCGATTCCCACTCGAGGAGTGGAAATGTTTAATATTTCCATTTTCTTCGCTCTGGTGTTGAGGTAAAGCGCGGCGTTAAGTTCCGCCACTTAACACGCAATGCCTCCGAATTCGGCGGAAAGTGGGGAACGGAGTGTCTTAACACTAGGTTCCCTCTGCCTACCCTGCTGTGTGCGGGATATAGCGTGAAGCTATTTTTTTTCTCATACGCTCCGATTTACTTAAAAAATGTACACGTGTCCGGATTCGAAGGCAATATAAAATTTTCATAGTATGAATCTGATACTGTGGACATCGTGGCGTAGTTTCTAGTTCACGTGTCGTTGTGTATTCGATTCTTAATCGGTAAATAAATGAATTATTGGTATTAAGTTATTTTCATTTCTACGTTCTGGTGAATAAAACAAAACGCATATATAACAAAACACACAGAATGTCTTGAATTCGAGCTCCGAACGGAGAATAGAGTGTTATGACACTAGACAATCACTGTCAATCCTACTATTCATATTTATATAATAAATGCGAAAGTCTGTCTGTTTGTATGTTACGCTCTCACGGCTAATCTACCGGTTTGATTTTGATGAAATTTAGAATAAAAGTAGTAAACAATCCAGGGCTACTTTTTTTTTCAAAAATTAACCTCTAAAGGGTTGAAATAGGAGATGACAGTTTATATTAAAAATCTACAAGGCTTGACAAAATACCGAGGTATATAGTTGATAATCCAAGGTTAAACATAAGTTTTTTCAAAAATCAACCCCCGAGAGTTGCAACATAACGAAGCCGCGAGCTGCCGCTAGTGCTATATAAAGCAAGGAGATAAAAAGTAAAAACTTAACAGCTCTATCAAACGCGCCAGTTTACTCTAAAACTATTTTATATTTTCAAAAGCCCGGTATCTATATAATAAATCTCTAATTATGTCCTACATTTCGACCACCGAAAGATCACAGTATGTGTCCACTTATAACAATGTATTCGGAATTTATTATGCAATAGCGAATGTATAGCAAAAACATCTATATATCTATCTATATAAGACTTGTAAGGATTTTCTATTGTTGACGGTCTTAAGAGAAGGCAGATGCGCCTCGTGCTCTAGTTTAAAGACTATTGATGTCCTACGGCTCACTTGAACACAAAGGTTGGTTTAGATTTATGTATATACGCTGTTCTACGTCGGCATGGTATTTTGTATTGATTTTGCAAAAAAATCGGAAATTTGAATGGTTTTTGTATTTTATTGGGAGGTTTTATTATGAATATGTATGGCGGCTTGTCAGGATGTCTGACAGAATCTAGTGTTAAGGCACTCCGTTCCTTACTTTTAATTTCAAATCGAGATATTGCGTTGAGAGGTGGTACTCAACGCTGCCCTTTGTCTTGTCGCCAGAAATAATAATAATTTAAATATAATCATGCCAGAATGGAAATCGAATCTATAACCAATCGCGTTTACAATCAGATGCTGGCTAACTGCGCCACAATGGTCTCACGATGCTTCACATATTAACATATAGATTTTTTAAGAATAATATGACTGTTGACGTCTCTTTGCTATAGTATTCAAAAGTAGAAGATTCGATATCTCAAAAGAGATACATTTTTTCACATAAGTATGTATAATATATATATATTTTTTAGCTTCACGCTGTATCCCGCAGGTACCAGGGTAGGCAGAGGGAACCTAGTGTTAAGACACTCCGTTCCCCACTTTCCGTCGAATTCGCAGGCATTGCGTGTTAATTCGCAGAACTTAACGCCGCGCTTTACCTCGACACCAGAGCGAAGAGAATAGAAATATTAAATATTTCCACTCCTCGAGTGGGAATCGAACCCACAACCAGTCGTTTACAGTCACACGCTTGTGCCACTGGGCCACGACTGGCCACAGTACGTATAATAATAGTTACAAATTGATTTACAACTCGTTCCTACTAAGATCAGTTACACAGATCGACAAGATAACGCTCAATGTCACCTTAACTCCTTTATTTGCGTCCAAAGCCCTTCAAAATTGCAGTCAAACATCATTATATTTGTCAAGATTGTAATCTAATACTCTGCCTTATAAATAGAATCGCGAATATTCCTTTTAGTGTATGAAGCTAAGTAATTCTATATGATGTGAATCTTGTGAGATCTAGATAGGTAGTTAGTACTAAATTGTATTTTGTACCTATATACATACATAGGGGCCAGCCGTGGCCCAGTGGCACAAGCGTGTGACTGAAAACGACAGGTTTTGGGTTCGATTCCCACTCGTGTTGTAATATTTAATATTTCCATTTTCTTCGCTCTGGTGTCGAGGCAAAGCGCGGCGTTAAGTTCCGCCACTTAACACGCAATGCCTCCGAATTCGGCGGAAAGTGGGGAACGGTGTGTCTTATTAACACAAGGTTCCTTTTGCACACCCTGCTGTGTGTGGGATACAGCGTGAAGCTAAAAAAAATTAAAAAGAATATATATTATATAGATATTCTGAAGATATTTCGTCCTTTTTATTATTATTTTAGTGTATGGAAATGCAAATGATTATTCAAATTTCTTTCGTTTCTCAGTGAGAAAACTAAGCGCGGGGTTAAGTTACATCACTGATTTTAAAGTTACACGTAATATCTCGAATTTAGACGGAAAGTGTTGAACGTAGTGTCTTGACATTCTGCCTTACTAAGCGAGGAAATAAAAAAAATGCAGACGTCCTATTGGGATTAGTGCACAGTATTATTCTTATAGAGTTTTAAATTTGATTAGATTTCACTGTCATTGTCAGATAGTGTAAATACGTATGTTAGCTGATAACTTTTATCATTTTATGCGTAGAATGATATCAGATTTGAATGTGGTTCTTACTGTTATTTATTTAAATTTCTTCTTTATTTAAATTTCTTCGTTAAGTTCCGCTACGTCTTGAATTCTGATGGAAAGTGGAGAACAGAGTGAATCAAGACACATCAGTTTGACACTACGTTTTCTTGGGAATAAACATGAAGCTCTAGTAGAGCTTTAAAGATTAAGAAAGTTATAGGATGTGCGTAATAAATGCATCATAATAAATAATTATTCTCTTATTAAGGCCGAAGGAAAAATTATAGTATATTTCTGTATTGCGAGTTTTGCCCATTTCACTGTATTCTGTAGTAACTGTGACCGCGGATTTTAAGAAGTATAAGATTTTTATAATATACTTGCGTACACCAAAATATAAGCGATTTAATTTAATTTAATTTAATTTAAAAAAAATAATTTATTTCAAAATTAAAAATTACTTGCAAAATTCAATTTATTGCTTACAGTTAAAAATTGCTGGTGTAAACACTGATGATAAGCGGAAATGGAACCTGTTTTTGTCTTTATCAAACAATGGTTTCATATCGGAACTCGAATAATTCGGTCACAAAATTACCGTTAATAATTATACAATGATTGTATTATGAGGCGTGTAACGAATGATTATATACTTATTGTTCTATATTTATTAGATTTAACTTAAATGTTTAATTTGTATGCTAAATAAAGTTATGGGATAAATAATAGGAGGGTCATGACACTAGATTCCTTTTAAAGTATGAAATAAAAAATGTCAATGTGTTGGCCAGTGGTGGCGCAGTGGCACAAGCGTGTGACTGTAAAGGATTGGTTGTGAGTTCGGTTCCTATTCGAGGGGTGGATATTGATTATTTCAATTTTCTTCGCTCTGCTGTCGAGGCAAAGCGAGGCGTTAGGTTAAGCCACTTAACATGCAATGCGTGCAAAGCTACAGAAAAAACTTGTTATATTCCCTGTATATATTTAAAGTACATTGACTGTATGTCAATTAAGATCGACTGAAAGAAATGAAATGATATTTTTCAGTTTAGAAACAGAGTTTTTCTTTTTTCTAAAAACAGAGATTTTTTATCTAAAAACGAACCATTTTTTAAGTGTATTAGAAAGACATTCGATAATTTAAATATGTACTCCATTAAATGATATGTAAAGTAAATAAGAACTCCCAAAAGGAAATATAAGTCGTTATTATTGTATAACATATTTCAGAGAATAATTTCTATTATAGCCCTTACGCACTGTTACAGAACACGCAAGCTAAAGTATGAGTATCTTTATAGTTTTAGTTAGGGTTGTCAAGATATATATTTCATTTATATCTCAATTTACATATACACTATATCACAATTGTTTGTTATTGGATACATTGGCGCAGTAGGATGATCTGACTTTAAAAGCCATGGTCGTGGGTTCATTCCGACCCAAGAAATGATAATATTTCAACTATGTTCACTACTTTACATTTGTAAAACAAAAAAATGGTTGAAAGCAGAGAACAGAATGTCATGACACTATGTGGTTCACTCTGTCTATGTAGGAAAACACATATATGATAATAATAATAATGTCAAGGTATAAAAAATCTTACAATGACAAAACAAACGTTCCTTCTGTAGCACCAAATACTGGCATTTTTTACATAAATTCACGATTACAAAGTGTAACTGGCTATTTTAACATTAAATTTACCAGGTATTTAAAAACACCTATTTATAATTACAAGAAACAAAATTACAATCAAAATTAACAGGTATTTAAAAATACCTATTGATGTTCATTTTATGCATCTTAAATGATTATCATTTCTAGAACATTCTCTCCGTTTTCTCCGTAATATATAACCTTATTAAAGACTAGGAATTTAATTATTGTAAGTTATAATTGACAACCCTACCGACGGCGCCTCATTAAACATATTGCACACTACGTAGATGTACTGAAACGATCTGCACATGCACTAATGAGTAATTTCGCGCTTAATCAAGTTACTTGTTTATCTTAATGTGGAACAGCTTTCAAAATATCAAGCTAGCTACTTTACATCTAGATCTAAATATAGATATAGAAATCTAGAAACTAGAATAATAAAATCTAGATAATAGAATAACTATACATTAACTACTACTTTTTCTTTTTCTTTAATTAAATAAAATAGCAAAGCAGAGAAAAGAGAGTGTCTTAACACTAACCTCTTTAAAGGTGCATTAATATAATCTTTATACAAAATAAATAAAATTGGAGTGTCTGTTTGTATAATAAAATAACAGCTTTCTAATTAATATATACATATGTATGTATACCAAAATAACTTTTATTTTTTCGTCTGTTTGTCTGTTTGTTCCGGCTAATTCTGAAACGGCTCGACAGATTTTGGCAAGACTTTCACTTGGAGATAGCTGATATAAATAAAGCTTATCATTTCATTCCACACTAATGACATCACGGGAGCGACTTGTAAAAAATAAAATACTTCACTACAAATTTCTAACATAAATAAAATATTTAGCCCAATAAATTTTGAATTTCCATTTTAAATGTACCTATACACAATTCAACAAGTAGTTACAAACCAAACAAGCTATAAAGTCAGTTAATCAGCGTTATTGCCGCTACCTGTCGTAAATCACAGCAAGGGCTCGCGGGGGGTCCGGAATTAAACATTCATACTGGTGTAACCCGCCCATTAGTACTGAGTGAATGTGTGAAATGGTTTCTGAATTATAGGGTCTCCATACCTTGATTTGAAAAGTTAAAAAGTTGTAAAAATATACCTGTATATTGTTTTTTTTTGAGTCTTAAGCTGTATTCTGCAAAATAGGCATAGAGAATCTAGTAAGAAGATACTCCGATTCCCATTTATCGATCGATTTTGATATATTGAGAGATGATTGGCTGAACTCTACGCCTTGCTTTGTGAGACCAAAGAAATAGAAATAATTTAAATATAACTGTCATGAGTAGGAATCAAACCCACAACCAAGTCCTTTTAAAGTTTACAAGTCATCATGACCTCAATAGTTTATATAGTTTATAAGAGTACGTAAACTAGGTATATTCGTCTATATGTATTTTTACCTTATATTAACTTTTATGATTTTAGAGATATTAAGTGATATACTTACTTAGTTATAAAGAAATGAAATTTTCAAATTTCAAATATTAAGCAAAAAAACTATTACATTTTTTTCTTATTCAATTTGTACAAGGATTCTTTTCGTTTCACCATTCATTATGTTATTTGTTTATTATAAAGAATGATACTTTAGCAAGATAATTGTCATTGGATACTGTTTTATTTTAAAAACGTATTTAAGCTCGATCGAACTTCTGACTTTAGATTATTGCAATTTTTTGAAAGTAATGAGTTCGAATATTTCTTTAATAACTAAATTACAAGCTTTTAAAATAGCCTTCATTAAAAGATAGCAGCTATTTTTACCTAAAACTTTGTTATAAACAATCTTTTGTCAACAAATCTTTATAAAAATCTATCTACAGATTTTATATCTACTTTCTAGTTAGAAAAATTAGCCATTACATCAAAAATATTAATATTTTAATATAATATATCTAATATCGGCGTTAAGTTCCGCCACTTAACACGCAATGCCTCCGAATTCGGCGGAAAGTGGGGAACGGAGTGTCTTAACACTACGTTCCCTCTGCCTACCCTGCTTTGTGCGGGATACAGCGTGAAGCTAAAAAAAAAATATATATATATATCTAATCGCAAAAATTTCAATACCAACCGTCCCGACTGGTCTAAACTGTTGGACAGTTGAAGACGCCCCGCGTCCATGTTGACGGAACCAGTTGCTTATTGATTTACTGAACTCGTTTTCAACGCGTTCACTCCTTATATTATATTGTATGTATTATATTATAAGTATTATGCGGTATTGTAAACTACGGTTATACAAGACCAGTTGTCGCGCAAAAAGTTACTGGAAGCAGTTTTTTTTTGTATGGTTTTTTTTGTGTTTTTTTGTGTTGTGCTGCTCGCGGCACTTTGGATCTTCGTTTTTTTTTATATATTAGTAGAATTTAGTGTTAAGTCACTTCTTAATTTGTTTTGAATGAATAATTTTGAGACAATGTTTGTAATTAACATTTGTATTTTTAATATTTTTTCGCTTTTTGATTTTTAGCAGGGTTAGATGTAACCTGGGGTTATTATACTTCGTTCTCTACATTTATTATTTGCATGTTTAAGATTACTTTCAATTTTTTTTACGGAAAGGGAAAATAGTAATAATAAGAAACTATTTTAACCAAATTCGTTTATTTCATTAAATTAATTGTGTATAGTGTGTAAGTGTGAACCCGGAGTAGTAATCACAGGTAGAACTTTACATTAAAAAAAAACACACCAAACATTTAGAATTTTTCAATTTTCCTAAGTGTGGAATAACAACACTTTTAAAAATGTTTATAACTTTACAATAGCTTGATATGTCCAGTTTTCTGAAATATAATTTTGAAAAACAAAATACTCGATTGTTTTTTCTTTTTTAAGTCAGGATAAAAAAAATGTATTTTAATTCATCGAGTGGGAATCGAATCCACAACCAACCGCATTTACACTGTGTGCCTCTGCTCCACAACTGGCTTCTAGTTTTTTTTCAAAATGTGTTAAATCAGAAAATACAACACTATACGAGTATAGTACATACTACTGAAAGTCAATTTAAAAAGCATTACGACTGCATTCTGTAAGAATTTCTAGTAATTGTCGATACCAGAGCTAAGGCTGTACTATTGTTCGAGACGTTTTCATTCGCTTGTAGAAATCGTTCTATTCAACTTTAATAGTCAATGATTTGTTCTCGGCATGAGAAGAGCGTTTGCGTAATGAAACTGGGTTTTTGTGCGATTTGCCAAGAAACAGGGTTAAGGGGGGAAAGTGTTTGATATCGTTTGTGTAATATTAATGTAATTTTAATTTTTTTTTTGTCATTTTTTTTTTATCGAATAAAGGAGGCAAACGAGCTGAAGGCCCACCTGGTGTTAAGTGGTTACCTTCGCCCATAGACATCCATAACACTAAAGTTATGGATGCGTTGCCTGCCTTCGGGAAGTAGGATAGAAGGAGGGAGGAAGGATGGGAATGGTGGGAATAGGGAGAGCTGTTAGCTTGTTAGCTTGTTAGCTTAAAAGTCAATTAATAATATGATAGTATTCGTCTTTTTTGAAAGTCTTCTCTTAGTATCGTGTTAGGCCATTTGGAAAGAACTAACTGTAAATAATTTTACTATATATCAAATGTTTTTTTGTTTTCTAATAAATGACAAATGCAATGCTTTGGGAAGACAAATCGCGGCGTTGAGTTCCACCACTACCACTATTCACCACTGACTTATCATTGAAACAAAATTATATTGCCATGTATGTCTAATAATTTTACTAATACCATCAGTGTTTACAATAGATATTAATCTATGCTCTGAAAAGTTGTAAAACAATAACACCTTCGAAATGCTACGCCTAATAAGGAAAGGAAATTGATTAATTAACTAACTTACAATTAAAAAAAACTGATTAGTAATATTTTTGTAAAAAGAAATTCCAAGATTTTCTTTGAAGTATTATTATAATAATGATATGCTATTCTGTCGAGTCTCATAGTTGTTAAAGACATACATACTATCTTCTATGAACTGCAACGAGCGACGGATAGGTAATTGCGTAATGTGCGACACGCGTCGCTTTTTACTACGTTGGGAAAGTAGAAATTCTATATTTCTTTATTTTCCCTAGATACTATCGTATGCATTTTTCTCTAAGATTATCGTAGCGCAGTGTGATAACATCTAACTATAGATGCCATGGTTGTGAGTTCGATTCCCTCTCGGGGAAGAGATTAATATTCATATTATTTTTATTTCTGAGCTATAGCGTTACATACTTAGGCACGGCGTTGAGTTCCGCCTTTTTAACTCCCTCCTACCGTTCATCTAGAATTCGATAGGCTACGTTGGTTTTACCTACATAGTAACATAGACTAATTTCTTTTTATTTATACTATAATAAAAGGTAAATAAAATGGAAAAGCCTTAATCATTAGAATAGTAGGTTAATTATATTTTAAATACTTTATTAATTAATATTTGACCTTCACACGATAAACTTAAATTGCAATAACATCATTTTTTTAATCTCCCATTTCGTTTCTTCCCAGATTCATTCGTAAACAGTCAAGAATGGACAGCGTCACGTGGTGTCGCAGAGCTGAGGGTGGGTGTGCTAGGGTCACCAGACAGTGGGAAATCTGCGCTGGTCCACAGGTATCTCACTGGCGCTTATATGCAGGAGGAGAGCCCGGAAGGTAATGAATAAAATCTTTTGTTATTACTATTTTTATACATTTTTGCCACATCAATCTAAGCACACTTAGTCGAAAAACTAATATTTTGACAAGTTGGGTTTTCTATTGATGTTTTTTTTCGAAGTTTTACTACTACTACTAACAATATACGCGATTCATCCGGTTAAAATAGTGTCATTAGAAATATAAAAAGAAAGTTTTATTTTTGAAAAAATAAAGTCACTCCAGTTATGAGGTAACTTCAATTTTAAAAACGGCTAGACTAGACTCACATATAAACCAAAAACTAAGAGTTTGACACGTCGGGTTTTCTATAGATGTATTTAGGAAATTTTACTACTAATCATTAACTATATACTCGATTAAGCCCACTAAAATAGTTTCATTAGAAATGTAATAAGAACTTGTTTAATTATTGGAAAAAAATATGATCATAAGTGGAGAAGAGAGTGTCTTAACACTAGGTTCCCTTTGCCTACCCTGCTGTGTGCATCCTGCACAGCGTGAGGCTACAAAAAACGTAATCATTAGTCACTTCCGTCTTGGAGTGACTTCCATTTTGAAACAGCGTAAAATGTATTTTATTTTTCTATTTGTTCCACCTAGCGAGTTTTTTTGACACCAACTTAATATAGTAAGTAGTAGTAATAAGTAGCGCCATCTGTCGTAATGTAACGAAACTAGCAACGCCACCTAGTTGTGTAGTCTAAAAGTAATCTATGTATTATTTCTTCGATAGATGGCGTGCATACAATCGTATATTTGAAGTTCTGTTGTAACTAAAGTTTATTTATTAAAATAAAGTCACCGTCGCTCTCTCTCTTTATTTCTTTATTTATTAAATTATTAATTAATTGTTATGTTACATTTTTTTAGCTTCACACTTCGTGGTAAAGTGTATAGTCAAAGAGAACCTATGGCGAAGACACCGTGTTCTAAACTTTACGCCTGAGTTTGATACATTGCTTACGGTGCTTGCTTATTGAGTGGTGGATCACAACTGGAGTAATAAAAAAATAAATATAATCATTTCACCGAGTGGTAATCAAACCCACAACCAATCATAATAACAATCAGAAACGCTCCCAATGCGCCGAAATGGCCTCAATTTATCATATCATAAATTGATCAACATGCATTGATATTGACTTAATTGATTGAAAATGATGATTGAACATGTTTAAGTACTACGCTAAACGTTTTCCGTTATACTGTTTCATATTGAAAATTCGTTGAATTTTGCATAACTTAACGCCGCGCTTTATATTTCCAGAACGAAGATTTTTTTTATAGCTTCGCAGTGTATCCCACACACAGCAGGGTAGGCAGAGGGAACTGTAGTATTAAGATACTCCATTCCTCACTTTCCGCCGAATTCGGAAGCATTGCGTGGAAAGTGGCGGAACTTAACACGGCGCTTTACCTCGAGAACAGGGATGGGATCGAATCCACAACCAGCCGTTTACAGTCTCACGTTCGCACCACTGCGCCACGACTGGCCTCCGAAGAATATGATTATAATTTAAATAAAATGATCTCCGTGAGACAGAGTCTGACTTTAAACGCAATGGTTGTAGGTTCCATTCCCACTCGTGTGAGTGATTCTATTTAAATCTTCATTTCTTCGGTCTCGTATCAGATACAAAGCGTGGCGTTGAGTTCCACCACTCCTTACGTAATGTATCAAACTCAGACGGAGAGTTTAGAACGCAGTTTAGGAAAGTTTAGTCTCCAGGAAATTAAGAAACTTCCGGTGGAAAGCGGAGGACGGAGTAACTTGACACTAGGGTCTTCTCTGACTACCCCGCTATGCCGTTAAAAGCGTGAAACTATATATAATGATTTCCCCAAGTGAGAATCGAACCCACGGGCATTCTACTATATACAGAAGATCTCATACAAATTAAAATACAATACAATATAAAAGCAATATTTTTACTATTTTGTTAAATTTGCTTAAAACATGTGTTTATTTTGGTATTTGTTATATTTTTAGGTGGCCGTTTCAAGAAGGAGGTGATAATCGACGGTCACAGCTACCTTCTGCTGATCAGGGACGAGGGCGGCCCTCCGGAGATGCAGGTCAGTGAGCAATCTAACTTAATGATTTATTATTAGATTGTCTTTCTTTAATACTTTACTAATATGATGCTATATAGTGCAGTGTATGACTGGTTAAATTGATTGTGGGTTCGATTCCCACTCGGGGGAAAGATTGAGGTTCCCCACTTAATATGCAGTGTCTGGAATTCCGGCGTAAAATTTAGGACAAAGTGTGCTAACGCTAGATTCTTCCTGATCCACTGCATTCAGGGAGCGTGAAAATGTAAAGAAAATTGTATAAAACTTATTTATTTATTTTAAAGAATCTAACTGACTTACATTTTTTAAAGGACTTTGCCAAGAAATCTGCATTTAATTTGATTATAAACATTTTAAGTGTTTACTATTACATTGTTATTAGGGAATTTGTCACTCAAATATTGTTTACGAAATTGCACCGAGAACTATCATATGAAGACTGTTTTACCCGTCTCGAAAGTAAAGTCAAAAAAGTCAAAATGTCTTAACATCTTCTATCTACCTATCTTTATTTCCAGCATCACGCTTTTCCCCGCAAAGCGAGGTATTCAGAGTAAACCCCTAGGTATATTTAAGTACTTATTAGGAGAATTGTATAATAATTAACCCAAGTGGAAATCGAACCCATAACAGTAACACTCAGACACTGTGTAATGTAGTGACGTAATTGGAAAGTATCAGTCAGACACTGCCCATTTACGTCACTACGGCGTCACTAAATCTATCTACAATATCTAAAAAAAGAAAAAGCATTTTCACACGCTTTACCGAAATCAATAAGCAAAGCTTCTACACTATACACACACGAGTATAATGCGTCTGTCAACGTAACACGTTACGTGATGGATCCTCCTTTGCCGTTTGACTAATGAAGTATTTCTTGTGGGAAATACACTGAAAGTTTCTATTTCCGGTTTGATTTATAGTCTGTATTGGAGGAGCAAATGTATGTCAATTTTATGAAAATATCTACTAACTTTTAAAAGACTTTTTTAAAGCGTTATAATTGTTATTAGTAGTGTAATGCTTGTTTCAATATATGATTTTTGTTTGTAATTTCACATAATAGGGTAGTTACAGAGAATCTAGTGTCAAGACACTCTTTGTGAAGGCCTTCACTTTCCGTTTGAAATCGAGATATTGCGTGCTGAGTGGCGGAACTAAACGCCGCGTTTTGTCTTAAGTAACAGCGAAGAAATGAAAATTTAAATATAATCATTTCCCCGAGTGGGAAACGAACCCACGATCATCGTGTTCACAAACAGACCCTGCCTCACCGCTCTACGACTGCCTCAATATTTATTATTTTATAATATTTTTTTGTCTTTACATATCCTTTTAATTTTTTTGGTATAAACAGATTTTACTCTACTACTGTAACACGGATTTGACTATCTAACGATGGTCAAATCCAACGTTTTAAAGTCAAGGTCAAATCATTTTGTCTATACTATTACTAGTAAACAAAATTGGTATGACTGTTTGTAGTTTTAAAATAACAAATTTTTACTAAATTCATATAATATATGAATACACAGTACACGGCACAAAGTGTGGCTGTAAAGCGACTGTTTGTCGGTTCAATTCCCACTCGAGGAGTGAAAATCTATATCTCTATATATAATAAAAGAGTAGAAAAGTCAATTCTGTACATGAAAAATTTCAGAAAAATTTTAATTGGTTGCGTTAATATATCGATAACAGAGGCCAAAAATCCACTCAGTAGAATTTTTGTCTGTCTGTCTGTCTGTCTGTCTGTCTGTCTGTCTGTTAATTTGTTCGTCAATCACGCAAAAACTACTGGATAGAAATGAATGAATTTTGGTATGGTGGTAGCTTATAGTCCAAAGGTACATATAGGATAGTTTTTATCCCGGTATTTTATGTAGTTTTTTTGGAAAAAATAAAAAACCGATATAAGTAAATCATTTGTATATCGGTATCTACCGGGTAGAAATTAATGAATTTTTGTATGGAGTTAGCTTAGAGGTTAGAGCAACATATGGGATAGTTTTCATCCCGGTATTCAACATAACTCCCGCAGAAATATAAAAAAAAAAAACATTCAAATTATGTCGATAGTTCACGAGTGAAGCTAAATTTGTTTCAATATCACTAATTAAAATAATTATAAAATAAAATAAGCATAACATTTATTAAATATACATTTGACCGGTCTATAAAACTTTATATAATCTATATATTTATATAATCTATATGACAACAGATGTCACTACGTTTTCTGCAACGGGTAGTGCCATCTGTCAATCGTCAATCAATAAAATTATTATGATAAAAATGCAAAAATCTGTATCTCTTCTATTTGTTATGTTTTGACGGGTAATCTACTGGCCCGATTTAGATGGAATTCGTAAAGAAGATTGTTGAAGATGCAGGGTCATATAGGCTACTTTATAAAAAATCAAACCCTAGGAGTTTGAAACAGTGGATGAAACTTATGTATGTTTAGTATATAGTGAGAATGAAAGATCTAAACTCCTTGACTGAAATGAATGAATTTTCTCAGGAAAATATTTAATGAGGCAAGGTCAAACATAGGCTATCTCTCTTTTTTTAAAAATTACCCTGGTATTCAAAACAGTTCCCGCAGAAAAGTAAAATCTGGCAAAGTCAAATTGCATTGATTATTTGCAAGTAAAGCTATTTTTTAATATCAATAAGTAACACAATTGTAAAATAAAAAGCGTTAAGTTTAAGATATTATGACCGGTTTATAATACTATATACCAGATGGTATATATGTACGAAATCTACTATCATATGACAGCAGATTTCGTACGTTTTCTTACTAGAACAGTTATCGCTATATGTTATCAAATAATATAGACATTGCACTAAATGTATCGATGATTTTCTCATGAACATAATTAGTGACGAAAGTCAAATATAGACTACCCTTCTTTTATAAAAAAAAGCAATCCCAAAGAGGATGAAAGTGGTAGTTCACGTGGCGAAGCCGCGAGCGGGTCGCTAGTATATAATAAAAGAGTAGAAAAGTCAATTCTGTACATGAAAAATTTCAGAAAAATTTTAATTGGGTGCGTTAATATATCGATAACAGAGGCCAAAAATCATCTCAGTAGAATTTTTGTCTGTCTGTCTGTCTGTCTGTCTGTCTGTCTGTTAATTTGTTCGCCAATCACGCAAAAACTACTGGATAGAAATGGATGAATTTTGGTATGGTGATAGCTTATAGTCCAAAGGTACATATAGGATAGTTTTTATCCCGGATTTCCACGTAGTTTTTTTGGAAAAAATAAAAAACCGATATACGTAAATTATTTGTATACTGATATCTACCGGGTAGAAATTAATGAATTTTTGTATGGAGTTAGCTTAGAGGTTAGAGCAACATATGGGATAGTTTTCATCCCGGTATTTAACATAACTCCCGCAGAAAAATAAAATAAAAAAAAACATTCAAATTATGTCGATAGTTCACGAGTGAAGCTAAATTTGTTTCAATAACACTAATTAAAATAATTATAAAATAAAATATGCATAACATTTATTAAATATACATTTGTCCGGTCTATAAAACTTTATATAATCTATATATTTATATAATCTATATGACAACCGATGTCACTACGTTTTCTGCAACGGGTAGCGCCATTTGTTATTATATAGTTGACATTGTATTAGACATATCCGCACTCATTAAAATTATTATTATAAAAATGCAAAAATCTGTATCTCTTCTATTTGTTATGTTTTGACGGGAATTCGTAAAGAAGATTGTTGAAGATGCAGGGTCATATAGGCTACTTTATAAAAAATCAAACCCTAGGAGGTTGAAACAGTGGATGGAACTTATATATGTTTAGTATATAGTGAGAATGAAAGATCTAAACTCCTTGCCTGAAATGAATGAATTTTCTCAGGAAAATAGTTAATAAGGCAAGGTCAAACATAGGCCATCTCTCTTTTTTTAAAATTACCCTGGTATTCAAAACAGTTCCCGCAGAAAAGTAAAAAAACTGGCAAAGTCAAATTGCATTGATTATTTGCAAGTAAAGCTATTTTTTAATATCAATAAGTAACACAATTGTAAAATAAAAAGCTTAAAGTTTATTTAAGATATTATGACCAGGCGTTAAGCTCCGCCACTTAAAACGCATTGCCTCCAGATTTCGGCGAAAAGTGGGGAACAAAGTGTCTTAACACTAGATTCCCTCTGCCTACCCTGCTGTGTGCGGGATACAGCGTGAAGCTAAAAAAAAGAAAAATTATTTTAAGTACTTCTTGCGAAAAAGTCAAAGAAGAAATAACGTAACATCTACAACGTAATAGAATTAGTAAATATTGAATAATATTGAATATCCGAAAGTGTCGTGTTTGTGCAACTTAATGGTTCTCGTCTAAGCACAAACATTTACTAAGAAGTCTGCCGAGCTCAAGTGACCTACTATTGGGTGTTGGTTTCCATTGCCGCATACGGCACGATTTTATCTTGGCCATTTAATGCTGTGGAACAGCATCTAACTGTAAACACTATTGAATGTGGGTTATATTAACTTATTTTTGTTTTTGTAACTTATTTTTATTTTTGTAACTTATTTTTATTTTAAGTTATTTTTATTTTTGTAACTTATTTTTGTTTTTAACTTATTTTTGTTTTAACTTATTTTTATTTTGTTTAGACAAAGTGCAGCGTTAAGTTCCGCGTCTTGCACTGTGCATTATTCAAGCGAAAAGCACGGACTGCCTTAACATTAAATTGTCTCTGCCTATTCTACTATGCAGAAAATTGTGTGCTATAAGAAAAACAGTTGCATAATAAACGTTTTCATATTTTGAATGTTATGTAAAATACCAAAGCAATCTATGTAGTATTTGTATTTTTAATTTTGTGTGACAGCAATAAGCAGCGTTTCCGATATAAATAAAATTATTTATTACAATTTGATCGAGTACTTATTTTTTTGCAGGATATAATATTAATTTATCTTTTAATACCTATTTTGTGCGACGTAACCTAACGCTGTGTTTTGTTTCACAGAACTTACGACAATTGCAACCTAAGAAATCTATATTCTAACACCTATACAAATTAATTTAGAAAAAATATATTTTATAAATATTTCGAAATAATGGAAACGTGCAAGGATGTTCCTATCGATTCGCGCTGTAAAGGGAGTGTTGAGTTTTAACGGCCTACACTTTGTTTATACCACTTTGTGTATGTTTACAATCCAGATGATCATCTTATTTTTTGACTAACTTAAGTATGGGGCCAGTCGTGGCGAGAAGCACTAAGTGTGAGTGTATAGCGACTGGTTGTGGGTTCGATTCCCGCTCGAGGAGAGGAAATATTTCCATTTTATTCGCTCTGGTGTTGGTATTTCGGGTAAATTGGTTGTTTAAATAGTTATCATGTTTCCGCTTTGGTTCCTAAAACAAAACTTCACCACTCACTAAGATAGATATCATTAATTGAATAGGTAGATAAATTAAAAATGACGGATAACGGACGGACTTATGAAGGATTTGACATTTTACAAAGCGCGGCGTTAAGTTCCGACATTTTTTACGAAATGTCATAGGCTTAGGCTTAGGCAGAAAGTGGAGAAAAGAGTCTCTTGATAATGAGTAGTTTCTGCTTAACTATGAAGGAGAAAGCCTGAAAGCCAAGATAAGAAATATTTATTCAAATTGCAATGTAAATATATCTGTGTAAGTATGTACGAGTATGTACGAAACTCCATTTGCATATCAAATAGTGCTTAGTTTGAGTTATTCTATTATGTCACCAAGTTATGTCTTTGTAGTCAGCTGTGAATTGCCTGAAGGTATGTGATTGTAGTGAATTTGATTCCTACTTATATATTAAAACTAAAGATTTTTGATTCGTCCATTTTTAAAAGAATGGGAATTGTAAGCCATAGTATTAAAAAAGGCCTCGTGCTTTTTCACTTTTTATAACATGATAGTCAGGGAGAATATAGTGTCAAGATTCTAGTTCCTCCATTTTACGCCCGAAATAAACACATTGCCTGTTAACTGGCGTAACTCAACACCGTATTTTGTCTTTCTTATAAGAACGGAGCATTCTGAATAATTTAAATACCCCTGAGTTAAAATGGAACCTCTAACCATGAAAATGCTATCATTTTTATTAAGACACTGTTCCTCTGCGCCACGATGGCTTTTATATATATATTAATATTAATAAAAATATAAATAAAACAGTCAAGTTATTAGCAATTTAGAAATTCAAAAACTTTTCAAAGTAATTTAAAAGTTTAATCGTAAGTTTCCCAATACATGTATATGATATGAGAATATTAAAAGTTAGTAGTTTCTAGAAGCTATTAGATATACACATATCTCTTTCAAAGCTTTTAACGTTAAGAAAGTTGTGTTTCACTTACAGATAGTAAACAGATAATTTCTTAATATATCGACAAGTAATGAGTTCAGTTGAGTTCAGTTCAGTTCTTTAATTATAGTCAGTGGGAGTCTAGTGCTTAGGATAGGGTTAGAGAGGAGGTTTAGGGAAGTGTCAAGACACTCGGTTCTTCATTTTTCGCCCCAAAATCAAGATATTTTGCATGTTGAGTAGCAAAATTCGATTGACAGTGTCTAATTGTAAACGCGATAGATGTGAGCTAGATTCTCACTCGAAGGAATGATTATATTTTCATTTCTTTGGTACATAAGACAAACTGAAGCGTCCGACTTCCGCGACTTAATATACAATGTGTTGATTTCGGACGGAAAGTGGAGACGGAGTCTTTAGACACTAAGATCTCTCTGACTACCTGTTATGTACAAAAAAGTGGAAAGCTCAAAAAAAATATATTATGTCAAGACTATAATACATAACATGTTAAGAAAAAATATACTTTTTATATAAAACAAAAAAATACTTACATATATTTCACAATGTGTACTTATAAAATAACAATTGTTGCATCAAAATGGATAACTTTAAAATACACTTTGACACTTAAAGTTGATGAAGCGTTGTACGATCTTTCTGAACTTTAAAGGTTAACAGCCTTGAATAGATGTATAAATAGTGATTGTATTCTATTCTATACTATACTACTATACTATAGTCATTAAATAAAGAGCTCTTTGACTGTGTTGTTATTGTACATATGTATCAATCAATTATGTTATATTTTGGTTTATTTTGCTTAAAATAAGCGTAAATTATTATTTATATTATTCAAAAAAAGGGCCAAATTGGGGCCAGTCGTAGCGCATAGGCACAAAGTGTGACTGTAACGCGACTGATTGTGGGTTCGATTCCCACTTGTTACGGGGGTAAATTGGAAAAAAGTATTTGAAATGCAATTAAAGTGATTAATTATAAAATTTATATTTACATAATATAAAGTAAAGTCGCTTCCCGTGTCTGTCTGTCTGTATGTACGTATGTATGCTTAGATATTCAAAACTACGCAACGGATTTTGATGCGGCTTCTTTTAATAGATAGAATGATTCACAAGGAAGGTTTATATGTATATGTATAATACATGCATAATATAGAAGAGAAACACTGATAATTTTAGAGGATTCTAATGTGATTTCGGTGCGCGCCTATACCTAGTGAAATATTTCTGTAGTGCACGCAGGCGAACCCGCGAGCGGGCTACTACTAGTAACGTATAACATTTTTTTGTAATAATTTTGTAGCTAACAATACCATTTTAGTGTTAACTCGTTCGCGGCATCGAATTTGTTATCTCGACACGTGGCATGATAAAAATGTCACTACAATCAGTCAAAATAAACTAAATAGTATACATATATTTAAGCAAGACCATTGTGGCGCAGTGGAACGACGTCTGACTGTGAACGATTGGTTGTGGGTTCGATTCCTGCTCGAGGGAATGATTGTACGTACATACATAGCTTAACGCACGAACGAATTTTATTTAATTTATTTTATTTTTTCTGCTCTGGCAACACAGCATAGCTTGTTCAGCCAGTTAACACGAGATGTATCGTATTCGAACGGAAAGTGGTGAACGGAGTCTTTTGACACTAGTTTTTCTTTGCCTACTCTGCGAGAAAAACTCGTAAAACTGACGAGTATTTCGTGTTATAATACCACTGGGAGACATAAAAGTAGAAAGAAAGCTTAAATTCTCCTAAACGTGATTTAACTTTTAATTTGTTAGGAAACTTTAATTAAATTATAGTATTGGATTGTTCTTTGGATAAGTTAGTATTTATTTTTAATTATTAAACATCTTTTAATTTGATTTTTTCTTAGAGTTATTTTTTTACTGTTATTTTTTAATTGTATATTATCTAGTCAAGGGCAAAGGCCGTTTCATAAAATGTGCTTAGTACGACTATACTTTTAAAAAGTATATTTTTTTAATATTTATACACTTTAAAAAATAAACATAAGAAAGTCATGACAGGTAATTATATTTTTGTTAAACAGTTTTGCTATATTTTCCTCACAGCAAAGATAAGATAGTGTTAAGACACTCCGTCCTCCACTTTCTATCGGAAATCGGGATATTGCGTGGAACTCAAGGCTGTGCTTAGTATTGGGTACCAGAGTAGAGAAAAAAAACGATGTAAATATAATAATTTCCCCAAGTGGGAATCGAACCCACAATCAATCGCATTTACAGTCCGACGCACTGGGCCACAATAGCCTCAAGTATTTCTGTTCTTAAATTTGATTTTTTTCATACATAAATCTAGTTATTAGTCATATAATTAGGGTTTACAATTCACATACTACTAACGTGTAGACAAGTGACGAATTATAATAGAATAGGATGTCCGCGTTAACGTAACCCAAATACCGTTTACTATACTCATGTCCTGTAATTTGTATGTGTTGGAATTATTAATGTATAAAAGTATAATAATCACTACTTTTTTTAGTGACTTTTTAGTGATATATCACTAACTGTGACATGTCACTTTGTCTTCGATTTTCCAAATTAGAGAGTGCCGTGACACTAGGTTCTTTATATCTGTATACTGTTATGTGGTAAAAGCTTATAACTATAAGAAAATATGTAATGGTGAAATGGTATCATTGTTAAAGTTTAAAAAAATATAGATGACTACTACTACTAGATGTATTTTTACTATAAAATTGAAAACAATATTAAATTTTATTCTATTCAACAAATATTTGAAAGCCAACATTTCGTTTAAATAATATATTTTTCTCTAGCCTCAAGTTGAATATCACGCACAGCAGGGTAGGCAGAGGGAACCTAGTGTTGAGACACTCCGTTACCGTTTTAATACTAAATTCTAGAGGCACAACGTGTTAAGTGGTGGATATCAACGTCATGCTTTGCCTCGGCACGAGAAAGAAGAAAATGAAATATTAAATATTTCAACGCCAAGAGTGGGAATCAAACCCATAATCAGTCGCTTTTACAGTCTCACTTTGTGCCCCTGCGCCACGCCACTCCACTGGCCTCTACTATTAAATTTTATTCTATTTAACATATTAAATTATAAAAACAACATTTTCTTAAGAGAATTTTTTTTTAGCTTCACGCTGTATCCCGCATACAGTAGGGTAGGCAGAGGGAACCTAGTGTTAAGACACTCCGTTCCCCACTTTCCGCCAAATTCCTTGAGTGAGGCCTTGCGTGTATCGCTTGGCGCAACTTAACGCCGCGCTTAGCCTCGACACCAGGCGAGGAAATTTGGAAATATTAAATATTTCCACTCCTCAGTGGGAATCAAACCCATAACCAGTCGTTTACAGTCACACGCTTGTGCCACTCCGCCACGACTGGCCCTTTCTGAGAAAAAGAAGAGAGAATTTCTTAAATAATAAAATAGTTTTAGAGACATGTAGGTACATATGTGTATATAATATGTAGTAGTTATTTAGGTATCTTGACTCCTTTGACCTGGCAACAGAACCACACTTGGGGTGAAAACCCTCGCCCATCTGGCGTTTATATTTTATAAAGAAAATTAGTTTAGTTTAGTTTAGTTTAGTTTTGCTGACACGAGTCACGCACGAGTGTAATGGAAGCGTATAGAATTTGGAAGTCTAAGATTTGATATTTGAATTGTAATAACTGTATTTTTACCTAATTTCGAAAGTGGCCACTCGTGGCCCAGTGGCACAAGCGTGTGACTGTAAACGACTGGTTGTGGGTTCGATTCCCACTGGAGGAGTGGAAATATTTAATATTTCCATTTTCTTCGCTCTGGTGTCGAGGTAAAGCGCGGCGTTAAGTTCCGCCACTTAACACGCAATGCCTCCGAATTCGGCGGAAAGTGGGGAACGGAGTGTCTTAACACTAGGTTCCCTCTGCCTACCCTGCTGTGTGCGGAATATAGCGTGAAGCTATTTTTTTTTTTTTTCGAAAATTTTGATGGTGAAATTAAGTTTAAATGTATAATATTATGTTCTTTTGTTACTAAGTGACTGACTGATAAAGGACAGAAACTATTGGCCGCAAGCAACTGAAATATAGCATGTAGATTCCTTAATACTATCGTTGAGAAAAGAAAATGTAATGCATTATCCCCATAAGACCGTCGTGGGACGGCGTTGGACTGTGAAGCGATGGTTGCAGGTTCGATTCTTACTCGAGGGAATGATTATTTAATTTTTTTATCTCTTTGTTCTTCCTGGTACCAAAAACAAAGCGCGGCGTTGAGTTGTGGGGGACGGAGTGTATTGACACTAGATTCTCTCTAAGTACTCTCATATGCGGAGAAAGGCAAGCTCAAGCTGTATACAAGATAACACTATTTAAGTAATTTATTAGTCAAAAACAAAACTATTGAACTTTTCCTTTGTTCTAAAGCTCTAATACTATTGAAAGTGGTTCAGACTAAAGCAATCTATCCCAGTACTGTTAGTTCTGGCGTCTTAATTGCTTAGTAATCCGTCTGTCAATACCACAGAGCTGTTTGTTTTGTACTAAAAAAAAACCTTATTTTATGTTTGTATTTCTTTATACTGTATAAGGTTATATATAAACTGTCATTCCTTTGCTCTGACGTATCTAAGACATAGCGTAGCGTTGAATTCTGCCACTTAACACGCAATTGTCTCGATTTTAGGTGATAAGTTTTAAAGCTGTCTTTTTATACGATTTTTGAAATAGATAGACGAAATTCTTTATTGCGTACATACATAAAACATAGAATGCAAAGACGACCTTATCCCTATTAATGATCTCAAGTAAGGTGTTTATATTCAGAAAAAGAAATTAAATTATTTTTTTAATTTATTTTATGTTTTATTAAATTATTTATTAAATTATTTTATTTATTAAATTATTTTTTTAATTTATTTTGTATTCGGCACCACCAGTTTTCCCTCATAATATGTAGTCATAGTGTTCAAATATTCAATTCCCAAATTCGAAACATTGCATAGTTAGAGATGGATCTCAGCACCCTTCTTTGTTCTATTCGCCTGAACAGAGAAAAGATGATAATAAAATACAATCATTTTAACATGAAACCCTTTTATTTTAATTATATTATTATTCACTGTGTTTGTAATACTAACCACGGCGTTAAGTTCCGCCGTTAAATATGCAATATATCTAATTTGGATAAAATTATTTGATAAATACTCTAGGAAAATTGAAAAATACATTTAGAAAACGTATAAAAATTTAAACGCAGGGTGATTAGAGCCCGCGCCTTCTGAATACCGTCCAGGCGCTCTCACCACTGAGCTATGCGTTCTATTACCAGCTGCGTCGAAATTCTGATACGCTTTATTTATTACAACTTACTTTTGTTGTTAGTATCTCTGTAGAGAGAAATTTTTTTTTTTAGCTACACGCTGTATCCCGCACACAGCAGGGTAGGCAGAAGGAACCTAGTGTTAAGACACTCCGTTTTTTTTTTTCATTAAATTTTTATACGTTTTCTCAATGTCTTTTTCAATTTTCCTAAGTGTGGAATAGCACTTTAAAAGTGTTTAAAAGATATTCTAGGTTTTCTTTGCCCACTTTGCCCACTTTACATAGCGTGAAGCTGAAAATTACAAATTATTTCGCCTAACGATTTGTTTACACTATCAATTAAAACTCTATTAAATCAATAAACTTAAGTTAAATATTAACCAAATTGCCACTCCAATTTAACTATCGGCTTTAGGCTATTTCAACTTATTGACATTGGGAACTGCTTACTTTGCCTTTACAAATGTTTACATTGAAAAGCTGAGTTAGCGATACAATATTGGTTAATCATAGTTAAACGGTGTAGCGGGAAAGTAACTGATTGTACACGTGATTGGTTGTGAGTTCGATTCTTACTCGGGGTAATGATTAAATTAAAATTATTTTCATTCTTTCGTCCTGCTTAAGACAGTGCGCGGCGTTAAGTTCTGCCACTTAACGAAAACGCAGAACAATATGAAATAATGTATGTATGTTCTAACTAGATGTATCGACATTAATTAATTTAAAGATAAATGTTCTTTTAGTGTTACCATTTTTTCATCATCATTACGCTTTTGATATTACAGGATAGACGGAGAGAACTTAGAGTCAGAACACTCCGCGGTTTAGTGTCCTACCCGATAGCGCTACCGGGCTGTTTCACCAGAGTGAAAAAAAAATTAAAATAGTTTTAATATGAACACTCCTCCGAGTGGATATAAACCCACAACTATCGAGTAGTTAAAACACGTAAAACTGAAAAAAGACTGAAAATGAATCCATACCTTCCATATCTTATTCTTATATTATAAATGGGAAAGTCTGTGTGTTTGTCTGTCACGCTTTCACGGCTAATCTACCCGTCCGATTTGGATGAAATTTAAAATGAAAGTAGTAAAAGTGACTGGGTCTAACATAGGCTACTATTTTTTCAAAAATCAAACTCTAAAGGGTTGAAATAGGGGGTGAAAGTTTATATGAAAAATCTAAACCGCTTGACCAATTGTAATGAATTTTGGCATAAATATAGTTGATAATCTAAGCTTAAACATAGGCTACTTTATTTTTTAAAAAATGCGCCCCCGTGGCTTGCAATATAACGAAATAGTTCACGCGGCGAAGTCGCGAGCGGGCCGCTAGTCTTAAAATAAACCTTTTAAAATCACTGCATAAAAGCATTCTGTTAAACCAATATAAAAGCTTTTCTAAGCTTTATTTTTCCACATACATATACATATATGGTAATGTATTTTGTTTTATGATGAATCCTGTCCGTTAGCGAGGTTTCCCTCAAAGAGATTGAAATCTCGAAAGCTGAGGGCAAGCAAATTGTGTATCGATTGAGAGTTATTGTTGAACATTATGTAATATCAGATCGTTTTTCAAATATGCTATGATTTGTTTTAACATTTTAATAAGAAATATAGTGCGTTGATATTGTATTATGAATATTCTTTTGTATCAACCTTGTAAGAGAAAATCTAGTGTCAGGACACTCCGTTCTCCACTTTTCAACTAGTAGTACAAAATAGTCACAATTGATTTTTTTAGCTTCACGCTGTATCCCGCACACAGCAGGGTAGGCAGAGGAAACCTAATGTTGAAACACTCCATTTCCCAGTCTTCATAGAATTCAGAATGCATTACGTGTTAAGTGGCTGCAATTAACGCCGCACATTGTCTTAAGTACCAGAGCGAAGAAATGAAAGATTAAATTCGTTCGAATCGAACTTAGAACTATAGCAGTCAGATGCTGTCCCACTGCGCCACGACGGCTGCAATTTTTCACTTTAGTTATTATTTGCCTAATATATATTTTATTATGTAATATTTAAGAATAAACTCAGTATATCGAGCGTATACCCTCGGGTCAGTAATATTATGACGTCACTCGCGATAGGGTTGAACACAAAGAACGTACAGCTGTGTATAAAAGACCGTTTTAATTTGTATATTATAGTAGTATCGATGCCGTCATGGCATATTGGGGCAAATGGTCTGTAAACGCGATGGTTGTGGGTTCGATTTAGTCGGATTGTTTATATTAAAAAAAATGTTAAATAATATTATTTATAAATTTTAGTTACTTCAACACTTCATTATGAAATTGATGTAAATTTAATGGAAAGTAAAGAACGAGATGTCACTAAATAACTATATATGCTTACATACTTACGTTGTTATCCAAAACACCTTTTCCGCCATTTCAGGACAGATAGATAGAATATGATGTCTAAATAATCTTTTCGCTGCTTTCCCCGGAAAAAGAAATATGACAGAATAAATGACGGAACTCAACGCCGTATTTTGTCTTACCAGCGTGAAAATAAATTGGTCATATTGTCCTGGAACACAGTGAAAATCTTATTTATACTCTTGTTAAAATAACAATACTTTAGCTTCTCATTAAATTTTTACATTGAAATTCTTGCATATTCTTATTCGTAAGATTTCAATTGTTCTTCAAAAAATGTACCTAAAAACAAAAGAATTCCTAACACCTCATAATAATAAAAAAATATCCTTCTACGCGTTTTAAAGCATACGTCTTACTTTAAGTGTAAAGACGTAGTAGATATAGAGCACGTTTGTACGCCCGAGGCTTCTTTCATCCGAGTCCTGCCCACTACTGCCTTCACGCTGGTAATTACGACTTACTTTAAAAATTTAAGCATTATAGGTTATGTTACGGTACTTAACGCCGCACTTAGTCTTACTAGCGAGAAAATTAATTGCCCATAGTGGCCTGAAATATAGTGAAAATGTTATAATTTTGTTAAAATAACAATATTTTAGCTTCTCAATATTTTTCTACATTGAAATTCTTGCATATTCTTATTTATGCAAGAATTTCAACAGGTTGTGTGACGGAACTCAACGCCGAATTTGGTCTTACCAGCGAGAAAATGAATTGGCTACAATGGCCTGGAATCCTGAAATATGTCTTGTTCAAATAACAAAAGCTTTAGCTTCTTAAAAAAGTTTATAATAATAAGAAACACATATTCAAACAAATTGAAATATCCTTCTAAGAGTTTTAAAGCATACGTCTTACTTTAAGTATAAAGGCGTAGTAGATATAGAGCACGTTTGTACGCCCGAGGCTTCTTTCATCCGAGTCCTGCCCACTACTGCCTTCACGCCGGTAATTGCGACCCACTTCTGTTCCGCAAACCGTTCAACTTTACTTTTAAATGATAACAGTGTTGTTATTCTTCTTTTTTATTTATTTATAACCGTTTAATTAAAAATTGAATAATCTATAGCTGTTTAATTTACCATATGGATGTTTAATTTTCCTTTCCGGTTGTGGGTTCCATTCCAACTCGAGGAGCAGAAATATTTAATTCAATTTCCGTTTTCTTCGCTCTGGTGTCGAGGCAAAGCGCGGCGTTAAGTTCCGCCCCTTAACACGCAATGCCTCCGAATTCGGCGGAAAGTGGGGAACGGAGTGTCTTAACACTAGATTATTTCTGCCTACCCTGCTGTGTGCGGGATACAGCTTGAACTTAAAAAAAAAGATATATCTTTTCTTTTGTTTGCTTTATCTTATCTATCTATCTTGCTTTATCTTAGGATAAAGCACGACGGTTGGGTTTCTCAATATTAAAAATAGACGCCACCATAGCTGACTAGGTATAACCGCGATAATTTTATATTTTAATCTTATTAAAACCTGATATGAGATATTTTTTTTTTCGAAAAACGGAGGACTATGTTATCATGACACTAATTTGTCTCTGGCAACTGTTGGAGTTACATAAGCCTAATTAATATAAGAATTGTGAATATTTGTGGCCAGTCGTGGCCCAGTGGCACAAGAGTGTGACTGTAAACGACTGGTTGTGGGTTCGAGTCCCACTCGAGGAGTGGAAATTATATTTCCATTTTCTTCGCTCTGGTGTCGAGGTAAAGCGCGGCGTTAAGTTCCGCCACTTAACACGCAAGCCTCCGAATTCGGCGGAAAGTGGGGAACGGAGTGTCTTAACACTAGGTTCCTTCTGCCTACCCTGCTGTGTGCGGGATATAGCGTGAAGCTATTAATTAATTTATTTATTTATTGTTTGAGATTTTAACTATTTTCAATTCATTGCCTTAGCAAAAGAGAGCGTTAATACATGCTCGCACAGTATTCTTATCACTGTATTGTATCTTAAAATGAAAAGTGGAGAACAGAGAGTCAAACACTACGTCTATAAACAAGAATAAAGCTTCACGCTGTATCCCGCACTCAGCAGGGTAGGCAGAGGGAACCTAGTATTAAGATACTCCGTTCCCCATTTTCCGCCGAATTCGGAGGCTTGCGTGTTAAGTGGCGGAACTTAACGCCGCGCTTTACCTCGGCACCAAAGCGAAGAAAATGGAAGTATTAAATATTTCCACTCCTCGAGCGGGAATCGAACCCACAACCAGTCGTTTACAGTCACACGCTTGTGCCACTGGGCCACGACTGGCCACTATAGAATAAAGCATAAAGCCGTAAAAATATATTTTTCTTGCGTTTAAAATTTAAACTAACTTTACCCTGAAATAGTAGCTACTAAACTAGTCAAATTTAAACGAGTTTTTAAAAAACAAAAATATTTACTACATACATGTGAATGTTACGTATTTTTCTAACGAAGTTTTCAGAAAACAAAGGGAACACGACTGTTGTATAATTAAAATAAAATGGTAGAGAATGTTTGTTGCGATCCTAGTATGTTATTGTGATTTGGTTTATATTAAAATGAGATATTATTTTGTGTGCTGAGTAAATAAATATGCTTTTTCGCGGGAAAAAATCTTATTTTATTATATAATTGGCCTTTAAGATAGTTGTAAGTTCTAAATAAATATGTTGTAAGTCTGAAATTTCTTTGAATGTCTGTAATATTAAGAGCTAAGTACGTATACTGTATAAATAATGGTTGTGTATTCGATTCCCACTCACGACAATGATTATATTTCATTTATTAACTTCTTATCTCTGGTGACAAAGCAAAATTCGGCGTTGAGTTCCTCCACTAAACTTAGTTTATCTTGATAGCTTTTTAAAATATTAGAAAAAGCTTTTAAGTATTGTTATGAATTACTATATTTTTAAACAATTTTAAATGTTATTTATTGAAAATTTTAAGTTAACAATTCACAATATCTATGAAAATTAAATCATATAAACGCTTCATTTAAGTTTTGCTTCAAATTATCGGTAAAATTCTGAACGAAAGAAGTTTTTCAGGGAAATGGGTCGCAATTACCGGTAACACACAATAGGGCCAGGACACGCTGATGAAAGGAAACCAAGTCTATAGGCTTAGGGTTTACGATACGACCCATTTTTTTGTGTATATTCATAGGCTAGCTTAGATTTTGGATAGCTTAGATGTTAGCTATTTGATAAATATACAAATTTTGATGAGATTTAGAAAGCAAATAGTCATGGAAATAATATAAGTTTTTTTTATAGCTTCACGCTGTATCCCGCACACAGCAGGGCAGGCAGGGGGAACCTATTGTTAAGACACCCCGTTGCCAACTTCCGCCGAATTCGGAGGCATTGTTAAGTGGCGAAACTTAATACCGCGCTTTGCCTCGACGCCAGAGCGAGGAAAATAGAAATATTAAATATTTCCACTCTTCGAGTGGAAATCGAACCCACAACCAGTCGTTTACAGTCACACGCTTGTGCCACTGCGCCACGACTGGCCCCAGTTTTTTTTTAAATATAAAAATATAGTGGTTGTTAAGTTTATAATTGTAACTTACCTATAATCTTGGTTTTTCTTTGTACCTACTAGCCATTGTAGCGCAGTGGGGCAGCGTCTGGCTGTAATTGTGATTGTTTATGGGTTCATTTTCCCATTTGAAGGAATGGTAATATAATTTCTTTTTACTTCTGTACTCAGGTGAACAAAAGAAAGTGCGGCGTTGAGCTCCGCCCCTCAAGATACAAAGTCTTGAATTCTGATCTATATTACAATATTCAGAACAAAGTGACTTGACACTAAGTGCTACCTTATATTCGGAATCTATACTATAATATATATCGGATACTTACCTTAACTGATATGCGGATAAAAGCGTAAAGCTGAAAAACGTTTAATATAAAAAATCCATATCGTTATATTAATAACGTCAGATATTGCCTCTACAGTCTACAGGTCGATAGCTAATTTGTACTTTGAAATATCAAAGTTCCTTCGCCCTCAGCCCCCGGCTAATGACGGCTTCACAAAGAATATTTAATTCAGTAATAGCATCGTGTATTATATATGTAGTAGAGAGATATATATTATGTATATATATTACTTGTGTAGATTATAGTAAATACGTCAGTATTCTTTGTGTATGATTTTTTTCTTATATTTGTATTCCATGTTTCTTTAGTGTAGTTTTACGCTCAAGACACTCCGTTTCAGAAATGCTTAATAGTGTATTTATTCTGATATTGTTTGAACAAACCCATTGTCTAAACTACTCAACAATGGTCTAAATATTAAATTAAGACATTAAGCTTCACGTTATATCCCGCTCAACGCTGGTATATACAAGTATACAGAACCAAGTGCTTAGACACTTCGTTCCCCAATTTCCGCCAAATTACGGAGGCATTGCTTGTTTAAATACTTGTTATTGCTTAACGCGACGCTTTGCCTTAATACGAGAGCGAAGAAAATGGAAATATTGAATATTTTCACTCCTCGAGTGGGAGTCGAACCTACAACCAGTCACGTTTACAGCACACTTTGTGCTACAAGCCACGACTGGCCGCTACTGGATATTTAGGTCGTGCAAAATGTTTTTTATTACAACTATATTCGAACTTACTACAACTAACAAAGTTAACAACTGAGGTATACCTGTATGTATACCATATATGGTATACATACAAGTCACTTGTATAAATAATTAAAGTTTTACAACTCCATGGCCCTTCACAAAGCATGGCATTGCCCCTCCAATCAATCAGCGTTTAAATCAAAATAAAAATTTCAGTTTGGCGCCTCTGCGTCGGCACTAGTTAGGGTTGCCAATGTTTAAGCTTTATATTTTTCCCGTATTTCAGGGTAGTCAGAAAGAACTTATTGTCAAGAAATTCTGTTCTTCATTTTCAATCTGGAAGTTGAGTTGTGTGACTCAACGCCGTGTTTAGTGTTAGATATTAAAGAGGTGAAGTGAAAATAATTTAAATATAATTAAATTAATAAAAATTCTTTCGAGTGGGAATCGAATCTACAACAGTCTTGTTTATAACTGTGTTTATTACTTCGCCTGACTGATGTTGTCCCACTGCCCTACTATGGCCTACTATGGCCTGAATATATTATTTAAAACAAAATTAAAACAATATATAATACTATTCAAAAATATATTATGTTTTGGGAATAATAAAAAATAGACTGTGACATATTTTTTTTTCTGTTTTTTTTTAAAAACTTCACTACATGTTTAGCAACCTAAAATGGAGAGTGGAGTGTCTTGACACTAAATCCTCTCTCACTACCGTACTACGGGAAATAAGAACCATTTTTATTCAAATCCATTATATTACTATAAATTATACATAATTAATACAGGGACCAGTCGTGGCGCAGTGGCACGAACGTGTGACTGTAAACGACTGGTTGTGGGTTCGATTCCCACTCGAGGAGTGGAAATATTTAATATTTCCATTTCCTTCGCTCTGGTATCCGAGGTAAAGCGCGGCGTTAAGTTCCACCACTTAACACGCAATGCCTCCGAATTCGGCGGAAAGTGGGGAACGGAGTGTCTTAACACTAGGTTCCCTCTGCCTACCCTGCTGTGTGCGGGATACAGCGTGAACTTCAAAAGTATATATAATACAGTTGGCAACCCTAGCAAGTGGACTACAGGGGGTCGCCTAATTGTACTATTAGTTACGAAAGACCTTATATTTATATCCGGAAGTTTTAAAACTGTATGACAAATATTGTTCATAGATCGATATAGAAAAAGGTGGCGATTAAACTCGTGTTGATTGTCAAATCATTTTAACATGCCATATTTTTTTTGTTTGTTTTTGTTTTATATATTTTTGGTGTTTTTAAATGTAAAAACTTTTAGAAATAGTCTTTAATAAACAAAACGCGGCGTTGAGTTCCGTTACTTCATTACACATTTATTGCTTTTAGAATTATATGATATAACTATCGGCCCGCTCGCGGCTTCGCCGCGTGAACTACGTAGCAGTTTCGGTATATTGCAACCCTCGGGGGTGGATTTTTTAAAAATAAAGTAGCCTATGTTTAAACTTGGATTATGAACTATATTTATGCCAAAATTCATTACAATCGGTTAAGCCGTGTAGATTTTTTATATAAACATTCATCCCCTATTTCAACCCTTTAGACTGGGTGCAGTGTTAAGTTCCGCCCTTAATATGCAATTTCTCGTATTCAGATAGGAAGTGGAACGGAGAGTCTTAACTCTAGGTTTTCTCTGCCTACCCTGCTATAAAAGAGTAGTATAGTATAGTATAGTTTAAAAAATACATATATTAGAAGTTAGGGGCGTCAGTGTGAACGTAAATAATTTACAATAGGTCATTTATACACAGTGGTGACTTTATCGTGCCATCTAATGTTGCTTCTAATACGTATAAAAGCATAAGATATTATCAGTTTGTATAGAATATTTGTATAAGAATGCTTTGAAAGCTTTTTTTGATAGAGAATGTATAGAAATACAGTTTATTTATTTATTAATGGTTTTTTAATAGCACTTTATATTTTTGAACGCTATAGTTATGTATAGTGTTAAATATACGTAAGGTGACAGTGGGTTCGATTTGGGAAAAGTTCTTGTTTATAATTTTTCAGATTTTCTTAATTTTTAGATTGCCTAATCAAGACATTCCGTTCTTCACTTTCCGGCTGAATTCGAGAAATTGTACTGAGTGGAGCTCCTTAATACCACGTTTATACTAGAATAGAAAATGAAAAATTTCTCCTAGTCCTTTTTTTTAGCTTCACGCTGTATCCCGCATATAGCAGGGTAGGCAGAGGCAACCTAGTGTTAAGACACTCCGTTCGCCACTTTCCGCCGAATTTGGAGGCATTCTGAGTCCGAAGGCGATTCCTATTCGATTAAAATAAAATAAACGCTAAATAATAAAGGAAGCTTACAAAAATACTCTCGTCAAAAATCCATTCAAATCGGTTTAGCTGTTTTTGAAAGACAAATAGAAAATATATTAAGAATCATTGTCTTGTTGGTTCTGTTACATTGATTAATGCCCCCAAACTTTTTTTGTTCCTATATCCTCCAAATCTTTTTTTTTATTAAAAGTATAGATTTATATATACTTACATTTAAAAGCTTTTACATTTTTATACTCTAGAATCTAAATTCGTATATACAGCGTACCCTTAAAATTCTCTACGGAGTTGTTACGTAGAACGATTCTGTTAGGACTCCTTAGGCAGAACACATTTGCATAAAGGTGTATTAAAATATACTCGCAAATTACTATATTTTGTATAATATATTTCAATTTAAATAAACATATACATTCTACATATATAGGGGCCAGTCATGGCGCAGTGGCACAAACGTGTGACTGTAAACGACTGATTGTGGGTTCGATTCCGACTCGAGGAGTGGAAGTATTTAATATTTCCATTTCCTTCGCTCTGGTATTAGAGGTAAAGCGCGGCGTTAAGTTCCGCCACTTAACACGCAATGCCTCCGAATTCGGCGGAAAGTGGGGAACGGAGTGTCTTAACACTAGGTTCCCTCTGCCTACCCTGCTGTGTGCGGGATACAGCGTGAAGGTAAAAAAAAATGTTAATTTAATGTTTAATGTTTGAGGCCATCGTAGCGCAGTGGAATAGCGTCTGATTGTAATCGCATTTGGTTGTGGTATCGATTCCCACTTGAAGCAAATAATCGTAATTTAACTAATTTTATTTTTATACTCTGTTAAAGAAGTCGAAGCTCTGAGGTCCTTTACTCAACACGCAATGATTTTGGGCGAAAAGTGGTAAACAGTGTCGTGACACAAGGTCAACCAAAAAGGGTTAAACTGAGAAATAATTTTCTTTTTGCTTTTAAAATAGTATAATTTAATAAACACGCAAGTTTTGGTATATTATTGGTGGACCAAAATAAATTTATTTGTCTTATTTAATATGTATAATCTAACATCTACTCAGTAGTCGTATACTAATACTTTATAATACTTAGACTTATTAAAAGAGCATCGTGGCGCAGTAGGACTCTTTGACTGTGGACTCAGTAGTTATGGGTTCGATTAAATTTAAATTACTCCTATTTTACATTCTTGATAAGAAAAATCACGGCGTTTGGTTCCGCAAAAACCAATACGTAGATATAACGTGAAATTCGGCTCAAAGTGGTTTGCAAAGGTGTTTAGCACCAAGTACCAAGACTCTAGATAAAAATAAAATAAAATAATATAAAAATACTTTATTTGCAAAAACAGAATTAACAACAACAAAGTTCGTATTTTCATACAATTTATAGTAATTTAAACATTTTGAATTTTATTTTTTTACTAGTATCTACTCTACAGTTTTCTTAACAATCTTTTCCGTTTCCGCCTAGAAATTGCTTCTTTTTATTAAGCTTACGTATTTCACTCCTTCCCTTTGTATTTCTATGGCGGATGAAAATGTTTTCTTTGTACCTGCACTCTGGAGGCATATAATTTTGTATATATGTTCATTATTAATGTATGTTGATTACTTTTATATGGTTATCTTATTTTTATTTTAAGAGAGACGATTGTGACGCAGTGGAACAGTGTCTGACTGTTAATGCGATTGTTGTGGGTTTGATTCCCACTCATCAACCTGATGTGTTCCGGTTCGATGGCATGTAAGCCAGCTCTCCCTATTCCCACCATTCCTATCCTTCCTCCCTCCTTTTGTCCTATATCAACAAGGTTGGCAACGCATCCATAACTTAAATGTTGTGGATGTCTATGGGCGAAGGTAACCACTTTACACCAGGTGGGCCTTCAGTTCGTTTGCCACCTTTATTCCATAAAAAAAAACCTTGAGGTTGATTATAATTAATTTCATTTCATTCTTCATTCATTCATTCATTTCATTCATGAATTTAAAGTTTTGCTCTGATAAGACAAAACGTTGTGTTCAGTTTCGTTACTCCACACGCAATGTCTCGATTTCGAATTGCCTTAATACTAGGTTCTTTCTGCCTACTCTGCTATACGGGAAAAACAATTAAGGGGCGGAAATCAACGCCGCACTTCCTCTTTAATAATCATATCTTCGAGTGGGAATCGAACCCATTTCAATCTTCACAGTTTAATGCAGTTCCAACACGGCATGATTACTTCAATAGTAATAAAATATTACATGTTCTACTATACTGTAGTAGTAAATATGCCTACCCTACTGTGTGCGGGATATAGCGTGAAGCTAAAAAAAAAAAAGATATGCTATAGTAGTAGATATGTAGAAGTTGACACAAAAATTCCATTTCTTAATCCATATGCCTTTTGTGACATTGTTCTGAGTTCATAAACATGAAATGTCGTTTGTCACCTGCTTGAATAGTTGACGTCGTGTCGTGTCTATTTATTATTCAAAAATGTTATATACCTACATATGTCTAGGTATGTATGGCCACTCCTTTTAGAATTTTTGAAT
This sequence comes from Dryas iulia moderata, assembly GCA_019049465.1. Lineage (NCBI taxonomy): Eukaryota > Metazoa > Arthropoda > Insecta > Lepidoptera > Nymphalidae > Dryas > Dryas iulia. The sequence continues at coordinate 14,309,886 of CM032424.1, read as the reverse complement.
TATATTCTTATTTATATTATACTAGCTAGTTAGTAGGTGCCTTTTTTTAACCTCAGGAAATCCGTTACGGATACCAGTCCGATTGGGGACTCGGGCGTGGGTATGTGGGACTCCAGACTGAGCCGTCCGTACACCCACTAAAACCTCGCGGTGCTCCTCGTCGGCCGCCACTATCCGTGGCCACAGGTACCCGAATCGTCCGCGTACCCCGGAGGCAGCTAGTAGGTGCCTCCTACGTCATTTGCTAGGTCTTTCAATTTTTATATATTAACGAAAAGTACTTGTCACTCTGAACAATGTATGCAAAGACGGCATTTCAATATTTTTTAAAATTTAGCTATTCTGTTATGGTTCTACATCAGGTGTTCTACTCCAAAATTAATTATAGCCTAAGTCCTGCTTGAGCTTAAAATGTATACCACAAAAGAGGTTTAATTCAATTCCGTTCAGTGGTTCCTCAGATGGGCGTGTAGTAACTTAATGTTTTTATTGGTTTATTATTATAAATTAGTTGTAACCACTAACATATATTTACATTTGCGTGGAAAAAGAAAAAAATCGCTTATTTCAAGTACCGGAGGAGTTTTGGGAAATCCCGATGAATAGCACTCTCCTACATTCCCAAAGACAAATACGTGCCTTCAGCTTTCTACGTTCAAATGTTTCGTGTATGCGTTATCTCTTAGTCATTCAGTAACTCCAGAGTTTAACATTATTTTCATGAAGTATGTGAAGGAAACAATGAGACATAGCATAATTTAGAAATTAGTGTATGAAACTTGGCTTTACTTAAATTTTATATGCCGAAGAAGTACGGAAATTTAATATTCTCTATAATATTATATTAGAAATACATTACATACATATATTATTTTGGTCAGTCCATATAGTATTGGCCAGTCGTGGCCCAGTGGCACAAGCGTGTAACTGTAAACGACTGGTTGTGGGTTAGATTTCCACTCGAGGAGTGGAATATTTCCATTTTCTTCGCTCTGGTGTCGAGGTAAAGCGAGGCGTTAGGTTCCGCCACTTAACACGCAAGCCTCCCAATTCGGCGGTAAGTGGGGAACGGAGTGTCTTAACACTAGGTTCCCTCTGCCTATCCGGCTGTGGGCGGGATACAGCGTGAAGCTAAAAAACATATATTATTTTTGTACATAGTAACATAAAAATTGCCTAAAGTAATGCGTATTTTACGTCCCAAAAGGGACACTAGTACCTATAAATATATTTGAAAACAACTTTGCTTGTTATTAAGTAAATTGTTATATTTGTAACGGAAATTTTACCTGAAAGTTTGACAATTGTTAAGATTTTTCTTTCATTGTTACGCATATCTTTCGTTAAAAAAACACAATAGAACTTATTATTGATACTTCAGGCGATCACTGAAGCTGTACTATTATATACTCGTATCTTTGGGGTTTACCCCATCTGGGATTTGAATTCATAACTATTAGCTTTCCCTCTATATTCTGCATAACAGGATAATCAGAGAGAATTTAGTATAAAGAGCAGACTGGGGTAATGAAAATTTTTTTTTTGTAAATTTTGTCTTCAAGTAAGAATAGAACCCGCGACCAGTCATGTATAAAGCCAAGTACAATCCTATTGTGGCAAGATTTTAACATGTTAAAATAATGAATTCTAACTAGCTAATAAACTCATAAAACTTATGCATTTAATTTAAACTTGAATAATAAAACAAAACTAAGCTCACTCCAAGTAAGTCTTAATCTGAACGGTAATGAAAATTGTCTAGCTTAAATTTTTATACTTCAGTGCTTTGCTCTGTCTGGGGTAAAGTCCTTTTGTGACGTGCGAGACGATTTCTTCAATTTTTGATATTGACCATGATATGACTTTAATTTATTATATATAGAATAAAAACTAACACACAATGTCTCTGAATTCGGCGGAATGTGGCTAACGGAGTGTCTTAACATTAACTTCCCTCTGCCTACCCTGCTGTATATGGGATACAACGTGAAGCTTAAAAGCTTCATAATATAGTATAAGGACATCCCGTAAAATGGTTAAATTGATAAAGAATTCGGCGGAAAGTCGGAGTGTCTTAACACTAAGTTCCTTCTGCCTATCCTGCTGTGTTCGGGATACAGCGTGTAGCTAAAAAATAAGAAATTGTAAATTATTTAATAGAATTCTAGAATAGAAGAAAAAGAGGAAGAGAAGTGTCAAGATTTAAAAAAATGAAATTTTATTTAAATATAACATTGTATATCAAATATATAAATTGTATGTCTAAATTTGTTACTTCCTTTATATTAAAAGGACAACCCTTAAATTTTAAAATCCTTCAGTGAAAACACGGAATATAGAAATATTTTTCTAATTTTTTTTTTAACTAATTTATTTAAATATAAATAAGTCTCTTCTCTCGTAGGTTTGAAAACATTTTCTTTATATTTACTAGCGGAAATTCACAACGCTTTTTCTTAACCTCAAGTATATATTCGTATTTTGAATAAAAACTTTCCCTAACTTTTTTGCCTAATGCATTGAGTGAAGTAACTTAATATTCTTATTTTACGTTCCCAAATGTACAAGTTTTATGCCTATATTTGGAATTGAAGTGTGAATATAACAAAAACAGATATTTACACAATAAGTCCATTGGGACGCAGTGGAACTGATAACGCTATTGGTTGTGGATTCGATGCCAGGGAACCATTATATTCCTAGGAATTATAATATTTTAATAATTTTCGTTCTTCTTTTGGCATAAAGATAAAATGGAGTGACATTCGCTAAATAGCGAACACACAATATCTCGAATTCAGGCGGAAAGCCAAGAAGGGAGTATCTTGACACTACGTTCTTACTGACTACCCCGCTACGAAAAATCGGCTGAAAATAAATCATATATCAATTTCATCTCAACTCAAAATTTCAAAATGGTAACTTCATAACGTTTATTTCTTTTATTGTCATATAATATTTATTTCTTTTATTTGTTCTCTATGCATCTCTTGATTTTCGCTTAAAGCAAAGATGCCCTAGTATTAAAACGCACGTTCCCTACTTTCCATCTATTTGCAAAACATTGCTTAATGCATTGAACTAATGTTTTTTTTTTAAAATACTTTAAGCTTTGCACCGATTGCATATCGAACCCACAACCATTGCGTCAATACAATCAAATACTTAATTCCCAATGGCGTCATGGCTTTAAAACTTATGAACTTGTATAAGGTCAAATATTTGTAAATGTAATGGAACGCTAACTTAGTCTCCGGTGGGATCGTGCGCTGAATTTTAATGTTCATTTCTCGTTCAATTTGAGATGGCGAACGCTGAGTGCTATTCTGCCAATGCAACTTCGCTATTTTAACTAGAATCCCAATTCAGTGTTGCCAGTGGAAACTATTTTGCCTATTAAAGTGCCTATGGAGGTTTTGATAAATTTTGTTTTATGCCAACCTTAAGTTTAAATTTAATAAAATGTTTCTATAATATAAAAGGATTCTAGTTTTTTTATTATTACTTGATTTTAGGTGGGAAGTCGACAACGGAGTGTTTTGACACTAAGTTCTACTTAACCGTTTTCCAAAAATAAGCGAGACACCATTTTTTTGTATTTTTTTTTTATGATGTAATATTATAAAAGTTACGATATGTAACTGTAGTCCGTAACAAGTTAGCGAACGATATATTTGCTTATCAAATTCACTTCCCCCACAGTTGTGAGGGTCGCCGGTTATAAAGTTGTAACTCGATAAAATGGGGTTTTCCGTTTTGTATTTTCCTAAATGCTCTACTTTAAGTAGAACAAGTTCAATGCAGGAAATTTAGAGACCGCCCATCGTAGACACGGACGTAAACGCCTTAAGATAGGTTTTCTCGATCTACGATAAGATTATTTGAAATTCAGATTACATCAGAAATAAGTATTTTATAGCGTTTTATTTTTTTCTTGTGTAATGTAACCTACGTATACTTCTATATAATCTATAATAACATGTATGCATCTTTTCTTTTTTTGCTTCACGCTGTATCCCGCACACAGCAGGGTAGGCAGAGGGGACCTAGTGCAAAACCACTCCGTTCCCCAGTTTCCGCCGAATTTTGGAGGTATTGCGTATTAAGTGGCGGAGTTTAACGCCGCGCTTTACCTCGCCATCAGGCAAAGAAAATGGAAATATTTCCTCCTATATACCCCTCGAGTGACCGGAACCCCACAACCAGTCGCTTAACAGTAGCACTTTGTGCCTCTGCGCTACAACTGGCCCATACATCTTTTTTTTTTCTATTAATAAATTTAATCTTCATAAGTTTTCTATTTTCCTCCTTTATTTTCTTACAAAGCCCGGGTAACAAGATTGCCAAAGGCAAATGGTATATTATTTTGCAAATGAAATATCTAGAACGGACAATTTAATTGTAGTAAGGATATCTCTTTAAACCAGTAGACATTTTAAAACACAAAGGGTTTTGACAAGAGAGCTGTAGTAGGCCATGACGATTTAATTAGGATTTGGTTTTAAAGGAGTTTTTGCTTTGTTGTTTAATACGCGTTCTGGTTTCGTGAATTTTTGTACCTGATTTTAACCGTTTCATTTATATTTGTTGCAAATTATATTATATTAATTATACTAGTAAATTTGAATTTGTAATCGCAATACATAGAATTAATGAATTTACCTTACGTAAAGTTACAAGAAAAGTCTTTTTTTACGTTAAAACTAACGGTGAATGCAATTAAAATTAATTTTGCTAATTATTTGCATTAATTTGTATCTTTCAATGAATCATTATATTTTTTGTAGCATATTTTTTGTAGTGTAAAACGAATTTATGATTTACTGACCTAACTTAATACATATATAATACATGCACATAAAATACGTTTTAATCAATGTCCTTGACTTACCACGCTTCAATTGCTTTCAATACGGCTTGTGAGCGTAAAGTCCTTAGTGTTCATTGTTTTCGTCTCTTCAACTCTTGGTCACGTTCTGAGAGGTTGCTATGATTTCAATAGAGCTCAGATCCTCTTATTGCTTTCGAGATGTCAACGAACTAAATTAGGCTTTATGATTGAGTCTAAAAATGAAACCTTTTCAAGGTCTTCAATAAATGAAAGGTAAACGAGTACAGTTTTAATTGTTTATTTTGTAACTTTTATTGTTAATGTCATAACATGTTATGTATGTTTTGTTTACTTCCAACGTGCTGTGTTTTGTGTACAATTTTTTCTTTTGTATTCTTTGCCAAGTTTTTCCGTACATCGGAAGTAGTCTGACCACAAAGTAAAACTTTGCTACAGTATCACATACTACGAAGAACGTTGTAGGTGAGTGCCACAAGGGTACCTCAGTATCGGGTTACCTGCCCGCATTATACTTGCTTCTATTCATGCTTTAAAAAAACAAGTCTACGTACGTACATGCATTGTAAAGATCTTTTGTTAGAGGCTCACCCCGGTTTTGCGAGGGCTTCGAAACCAGTCCCCGATTACATGTAACAAGATAACAAAAGATGTCGTAGTTTAATGATGTACACGACTTTTGTTTTACAATTATAAGTTGTGATTTCAATAACTTGGTCTTTTTAACGGTCTTTTGGTTTGGTATATAGTTGTATTTAAAAGAAGCAGTATAGAATTGCTTTATTTACTACACGTTTTGTTAAATTATTTTGAGCACTTTTTCCTTTGATTTCATTATATGAATAAGAAGTTAATCCTTTGATCATGCGAAAACAACATGTTGATGTAATAGTGAATTATTTATGAGTAAAAATTTCGAATTTATGCTCAGAACTCCCTAAGTTAGATTTCAATTTTATGATTATGGATTAAATGGTTCGTTATTATGTAAATAAATTTTAATAGTAATCAGGTGTAAAATGGCCTTTATTGGGATACCTCAGGCGTGTTCATTTTACTATCTATTATACTATAGATTCAAAAAGTATTCGTTCTTTTACCAAATCATCTTGTGTAACGAACGAACAAATCACTATTTCTGGTACATTGCACTCAAAAGATAATGTGAATGGTGCACTATCAGCGGAACAATGGCGAAATGAATGAACTTCTGTCTAAAATAAAACGTCCTTTTCCGCAATGCACAGCATTATGTCCTCTAGTAAATATAATGTAATGATAGCGCTGCATGCTCGCTAAACGTTATTATATGCGCATAATATTATATTATATTGTTTTATTTTAATATTAGACTTTACTTTTGTTTGTTTAACGTAGTATTTTAAACAAGCTGTGTAGGTTTCTTGATGGATTCTATTCAGTTGACTGGTATATGTACTATATTATACCAGCATTTTCATTAATATATGATAATATATGCGTAAAATTATTGAATGTATCAGTCCTTCGTACTACCTAAATGCTACTAAATGCCCTCATGCTTCGAACACCTCGCTATGCTATTCGATTATTTGCTCGTCTCGCTTCCTAACTATAAAATTCTATTAATGTCCATAACATAAAATAAAAGTCTTCTAAATTTCGTGTCATGTGCGTAACATATCATGTTCTAGTATTTTTAAAGCTAGGGCTAGGTTCTAGAAGTATAAGTATGTTTATCAATAACTAAGCATTGCGAGATATACTGTTCGTTGTATGTAATGTTTAATCGCGAAAATCAATGAACCTAATATATTTGATTGATTGATACTGTGTATTCGGGAAAAGAATGATAAAGATCGTTTCAAGTCAATGTAATCTAAATGTGTATCGACCAGCATATAACCAAAATTAGTTATCATTTATATTAAACTCACTTGCTAAGCTATAGCCTATTATCAGCTAATACTCATGTATATATTGTATAGAGTATTGCAAGGTTCAGGAGCGATGCATTCTGGTTACCCTTCCCTTTCTGAAGCGCTTTGTTAGTGGGTGGAAGCGAGAAAGCCTCAAATGAAGGCTTCGCTAGATTCCAATCCGCCCGCCCGCCCAGTCGACTCCAGTATTTCGCCCTGGCCACAACGTGTTCATAATCCTGTTTCCATATTTTTATGTTAGTTTTTATGTAATTATATCTCGTGACGTTATCCATGTTTATTGGAAAGTGAAAAAGTGTTTTTGTCGTTATCGGAAAAGAGATAACTTAGTAATGGATTGGTAAGATTAACTTTATTATTTCAAATATTGGTGTTCAATATTGCAAATTGTTCTGTAATGAAAATTTATGAATTTCATTTAGGTAAGGCTTTTTCAATATAGTCAATATTTTTTTAATTAAAACTATATATAAGTAGATTTTGAGATTATATATTGTTGTATTACGAGAAATTTTTAAAAGAATCTCGTAATATTTTAATAGTTTCATTCAATTCCTAATACTGTTGTTATTGCCTTTAAAAATTTAAGTCATACCTGTGTATTTGTAACAAAAAAATACGTTAAGTGTGTAATAATATCGCAATTTTAGTAGCGTAAATATATTTAATTTAATCGTACATTGTGTTTTCTTTCGTAAGTTTTCATTTGCATAGCTATTTTCAAAAGTTCTTTATTTAAACATTCACACCCTGCATTAGGGTTATTATTTGGAGTTATTCATAAAAGCGCTTAGGCAAAGAGATTTTCTCTATTTTGCTATCCCATCAAAACTACGCACTCTGGATGACTCGACTTGTATCGCCGAATGCTATTCAAGAGGAATGGGGTGACACCCTCCTACGCACATATCTTCTTTGAAGTGGAAACTGAGTTATTCATACATTGTCGGCTCTTGCCTACGCAAATCAACTTTTTTATTCTCATAAATCTATGGACTCAATTTACCTAAAGTATCTTAGCTTTACATATTTCTGTTATATATTATTGTACCTACAATGATTTTATTGAAACATATTCTTCGTTATCATATTTGAATATGTAACATCTAATATGGTAACTTCATAACCCTTACGGCACTGAATTACCCTTCGTAATTATAATGGCTATAAAGCGAGGGTGCGGTATTTTTCTCAGTGCATAAATAATTCCACCATGTATATATGTTTAAGGTTTATAATATATATGTTAAAATATATTTATTTCTTATTTATAGTTATGTAGCTAATTGTAAAATAATAATTCTATAATAATATTTCTTCTTTCTTACAGTTTACTGCCTGGGTGGATGCCGTAATCTTCGTGTTCAGTCTCGAAAACGAGATCAGCTACAACACCGTGTCGAATTACTTCAATAAAATGTCTCACTACAGGAATTCCGCTGAAATTCCGATCATATTAGTCGGGACTCAAGGTGAATATAAGACAATAAGATATTTGAATGTACCATAAAAAGTATAATTGAAAACTAGTTCTTCAAATAACTTTGACCTAAAAGTGAAAGTTTTTTACTATTTGATTCCATTGCCCCAATACACGTAAGATTATATAAATTATAATTAGTTACGTTGTTAAATTTACATATTAAAAATTCTGCTGAGTGTTTCTAATACGTATTATTATTTCCTATTTAATGATCGCTTGCTCTTCCAGATGCCATAAGTGAAAGCAGCCCGCGTGTTGTGGATGACAACCGCGCTCGTAAACTAACGAATGAACTGCGGAGGTGCTCTTACTATGAGACGTGTGCGACTTACGGCTTGAACGTGGAACGAGTATTTCAAGATGGTTTGTATTAATATTTTATTATTTTAAAGTAACTATCACAATTTAGAATAATGATATGTTACAATTTATGTAAATTCAATAAACTGGACTACGTAAGTTAAAATGAAAGTGATTTAACAAAATATAATTTTAAATTAACCTTTTAATTACAAAATATTATTATTATTAAAAAAAATGTATTTTAATACGCAACACTAATTATCATAAACCATTTTTTTTACTTAAAACTATATTAGAAAGTTTCAACTAATATGAATAGAAAATCATCGAAACCGATACATTGATTTACTAACTAATATATACATTCTACATAAACGATCTAAATTACATAATAAGTCGTCTTTTTTTTACGGTTTGTTAGTATTAAGCGTGACGACTACGATAGTGCCATACAGCCAGATGTATTTGCGTGGGGAGATGCTATCTACGAGTAGTGGCAACACCGGCGTCGAGCCGTGCAGTCGTTGATCGTTCACAATCATTCGTTCCGCATTGTTTACATTCTTTTGACATAATATTTGTGTATTTTACTTGTGATTTATTAAAATTCAATACGTATTTAATGGCGTCATGGATAAAACAATTATTTTCAAATCTAACATGTCGCCCATATCTAGTTTGAGGCGACGGAGCTCGTGCTACAATATACAAAGAGCGGAGGAACGCGATAGACGTAAATCAGCCAAATTTGAATGTTCGTTACCGTTTGGATATACCGTGTTTTGAATTGTTTTTGTGTTAATTGTTTTATTGCGTGTTTTTTGAATGTGAAGTGATATTTTTGGTGTTATTTTTTCAGCGTGTCAAAAGATAGTCGGGACTAGACTGTCGGCGTCGTCGCAATGTCTCTCTGGTGGATCCAGGCCGGTAACTCCTCAACCATTATTAAACTCACCAAGTCACAATCATTCCACGTTTCTTTATAAGGTAAGAATATATAATATAGCGTATTTGCCTTAAAAACAATTGTTGTTTCGCTTCATTGCATCTCATGTCTAGATTTAGGTGTTCGTGCTTGATCCTCGTCCGCAAATCTATCGATTATTTTTGTAATCGCACTATAATTATATAGTTTCTTGAATATATTTTCTATTGCGGATGTACTGTTTGTTCTAGCATTTTTGTTTCATTTTCTATTTTTTTTTATAAATTTTATTAATTTGTAAAGGATATGTCTTTTTGGAGAAATTGTTCTAAATATATTTCATTTTTTATATAAAAATATTAGAGAAAAAGTAGACATTATCAGTTGTTTACTTTTGATAAACAACTTATCCAATCTATTACACAATATTATTGCATTATGTTTATACTTTATAAATCAATATGCAAATTTAAGTTTTGAATAAACATTTTTCTTGATATATGTAGATAGATAATTTATTGGAATATTAAAAAGCTTAGCCTTTTATAGTTTGGTTGATTTAAGAAAAAAATGTTATTTAACTAGATACACCTACAATACATTTTTCAATATATTAGTGATTGAATTAATGCCCAAATTCAGAATAAACAGTATTTTGGTATCATAAACATAAGCTTACAACATAGTAACTTTAACCATTAAAACAAAAAGCTTGTGACATTAGATTATTTTAGATTATATAAATTATAAATGATTTTTTTTATGAACTTTCCCTTTTTCCCACAAAGCAAGGGTAGTCAGAGAAAACTTAGTGTTAAGACACTCCATTCTTCATTAAATATGAGTTAAGATTTCTTTTAAAATGCCTTATTTCAAAATAGTATGTTTTAATATTTATTACACATATTCAGTCTTACAGCCTACATAAATTTTAACAATTATTTTAATGTCCTATCTTATAATCTAGTTCTAATTTTGTAAACATGTTTGCGTGTATTTGATTTGTTAGTAGATTGTACTAATAATTGATTAATTGGAATAGATAAAAATATATATAACATTTTATTGTTTTCAACTTACGTAGCAAATTATGGACCATTCCATAAAAAGTCTAATATAATAATTTATATAAATAGATTTTAATCCTGTATGGAATAATATAAGATTTTAATCTTCATTTTTTCTATCATGGCATTTACTGTTCTAATATAATATAAAAATATCAAAGATTTGAATTTCCCATAGAACACATTTTTTTTTTCATTTTAAAGCTGATTTCGTTTTCTTAATAGGTGCCTAATAATATATTGTGAAAAACTTTAAATAAATAGTAATAATAAATTGCATTTTGCATTTGAGTGAAAAGCATAAAATAGTATTTCTTAAGTAAAACCTCATTTTATGACACATAACATTGGAAATTATTATTATTATGAAATGTTTATTGCCAATTTTATATTTTTATTAAATAAACATATGTTATAGTATGTTTTTAGTGGGTGTCTATGTGACATGTCTATGTGACACATCGGCTTTCTTTATCTCTCTCTAATCCTATCTTATTTGTAATTTTAATTGCTAGTATGCCTTTTTTTTTCTTTGTATTGGTGATTCTTGAAGTAATTAATATCTCCACAGTAAATGACTAAGTGTGACAATCATTTACATTCATTTATTGAATATTCTTCTAAATATAATATATATTTCCAATACATACATATTCCACGTAATTTTTATCACACATTAAAATTATCTGTATTAGGTCATGATAAAATTGATAACAAAGTAAAAAGTTGTAATCTCGTCTCATTTCTGACTCATGGGTTGTCGGAAATCCTAATCTTTTAAGACTTGGATCTCGATGAGTGTTCCTGTGGGATGAATGTAAACAAAAGTTTAATAATTTATTAAGATTATATTAGAATTGATGATTTAAACTGAGGTGTTATGAGGTCAGTGTGAGAATGTCAGATTATAATCGCAATTGGTAGTGGGTTCTATTCCCATATGCTGGAATTATTATAATTTATTTACTTTAATAAGATGTTTTGTATTTGAGATTTTGACTCATTTTGTAATGAAACTATTTTAGTAGATAGACTTAATCCATAACAGGTCTATCTGATCATAAATTAACTTAATGTACACTGTAAAGTGATTAAAATGTCTGGTTTCCTAAAATTTGTATATAAATGTTTGTAGATTTGATTCTCACTTGAGAGAATGTAATATTTAAATTTTCATTTTTTCTCTTGGTACCACAGACAAAGCGCATCTTGAGATCTACCACTCAATACAAAAATGTCTCTTGAAAGTGTAGGACGGAGTGTCTTGACACTAGGTTCTCTCTGACTAGTATAAAGCAAAAAGTGTGAAGCTGCTTTTTATATTTAATTTTTTTTTTAGCTTTGCGCTGTATCCTGCACATAGCAGGCTAGGCAGGGGTACCTAGCGTTAAGACACTTCGTTCCCCACTTTCCGCCGAATTTGGAGGAATTGCGTGTTAAGTGGCGGAACTTAACGCCGCGCTTTACCTCGGCACCAAAGCGAAGAAAATGGAAGTATTAAATATTTCCACTCCTCGAGCGGGAATCGAACCCACAACCAGTCGTTTACAGTCACACGCTTGTGCCACTGGGCCACGACTGGCCACAGAATATATTCTGTTATCGTTTAAAATTTACGTTCATCGCTCTGCACTGGTGAACCAAAAGAAAGTACTGCGTGGAGTTTCGTCACAAATGGGGTGGAAAATGGAGAACGGAGTGTCTTAATACTATGTTTTCTGTGACTACTTTGCTATGCGGAAAAAAATGTAAAGCCTACAAAATAATTTATGTAGTAATATATACATATGTGTTAAATATGAGCAAACTGCTATTACCTAAATGCATATTTAAATTTAGCAATTTTAAATTTGAAACATATTTTTTTAGTATCGTATGTAGTTATTACAAACATTGGTTATTTTTAATTAACTAGTGCATATTCACGTCTTTTCTGTATAACAGGCTAGTGAGAGTTCTAGTGATCTAGTGTCAAGACACTCTGTTTTCCACTTTCCACCCGAAATCGAGACATTATTATTTGTCATAGGAACCAAATGAAAATAATTTAGCTATAATCAATCACAAAGCACGTTTACAGTCAGATGCTATGGCACTGCGATGATACCAAAATAATGTTTGTGTAAGAATTAAATAACAAATACGCAATATACTTAGTCAATAAAATATAGAATATATATAATCTTTGTCAATATAATATAGAATATATTTAGATGGGCCAGTCGTGGCCCAGTGGCACAAGCGTGTGACTGTAAACGACTGGTTGTGGGTTCGATTCCCACTCGAGGAGTGGAAATATTTAATATTTCCATTTTCTTTGCTCTGGTGTCGAGGTAAAGCGCGGCGTTAAGTTCCGCCACTTAACACGCAAAGCCTCCGAATTCGGCGGAAAGTGGGGAACAGAGTGTCTTAACACTACGTTCCCTCTGCCTACCCTGCTGTGTGCGGGATACAGCGTGAAGATTTTATTTTATTTTTTTATATATTTAGATGGCCATTAAGTAGGCAAATAATAAAGCAAATGAATAATTTGAATTTTAATATGTATACAAACCTTATTTTTGCATTAATACTAGTAATATAGTTGAAATACAGTTGCGATACTTTAGGGGTCATCTAAATTGCAACAGCAAAACTTAATCGCAATAAAAAATTAAATATTAGCAATTAATTATTTGTTTATGGGAAAATCACATAAAAATCACAATTAGCAGAAAATTAGTACTTGAGTTAATGTTAATTGTGATTTTTGGACAATCAATCAATCAACTGTCAACTGCAAATAAATTATACCCAACACTGATGGTAGGTAACCAAAAAATTGTTTTCAAATCGCATTTTTTCCACCAATTCCCAGGATTCGCTACCGCGAGGCCATCACACGCTATCAGCCTCTTCCCACCACCTCCACCGAGGCGCGTCATCATTCGACGCCTCATCCAACAGCAGCGGAATATCCTCGACTCACGTCGTCGAAATACACAGTACAAATGGTTCAGACACTTCCTCCAGATGGGGGAACTCCCTAGGCTCCCATGGGTCATCATCAGGCCTGGTTTCCATAGCAACCGAGAATAATAACGTCAAATTCACAGCCTGTTTGGATAATCTATCGAAAGATGTCAAGGATTTGCCCACACCGTCTTCGACTCCAACGACGTCGAGAAAGTCGAGAAGACGGTCGAATTTGTTTACGCCTTCCAAGAAAGGGGATGATCGATTGAAAAATGGGGAATTGGGGTCTGGTAGAGCGATACCATTGAAACAAGGGTATTTGTACAAGAAAAGCAGTAAAGCGCTGAATAAGGAGTGGAAGAAGAAGTATGTGACGTTGTGCGATGATGGCAGGTTGACGTATCATCCTAGTTTACATGTAAGTTTTATTGATTTTTGTTTTTTTTTAGAAGTTATAGCCTAAATGAGTTTCGATTTTAGGCAGAAAGTGCTGAAGCATTGTCCTTGACATTTGGATCTTTTTGCTTGTTCCTATTATAAGAGAAAAAGCGTAATAAAGCGGCAAGCGTCGTTGTAGGCTCGATTCCCAATTGGGGAAATGATTATAGTTAAATTATGTTCGTTTCAACGATTGGTAAGACAGTGCGGTGTTGAGTTCCGCCATTTAACACGAAATGTCTTGAATTCTGGCATTCATATCAGGAATTGGATTAAGTTCCCTACGTAAGTAGGGAACGGAGTATCTTAACACTAGGTTCCTTCTGCTTACCCTGCTGTGTGCGGGATACAGCGTGAAGGTAAAAAAAAAATTAGATTCAGCACCCGCTTCAGCGGAGACATTAAGCTCTCTTTGTCTATATCAGTGATTCTCAACCTTTTTTTTGCTGCGGCACATATTTAACGATTTCAAAATTTGGCGGCACACAAAAAAATGGATTTTAAATGATATTAATTTATTAATATTAACATTATTATATATTTGCAAAATTTGACGGTACATTTAAAATTTGGCGGCATACTAATGTGCCGCGACACAGTGGTTGAGAAACAACGGTTGTACTCGGAGAGATGTAAAGTGGGAAAGGTGTAGCGGGACAACGTCACACTGAAAGTGATTGTGGGTTCGGTTCCCATTCGATGGAATGATTATATTTAATTTATGTTCATTTCTTCGCTTTCATACCTAAGACAAAGCGCGGGGTTGTGTACCACGAAAGATGTTCTCCCTCTGGTTACCCTCATGTGTAAGAATAAGAAGTTATTTTAAGAAATTAATATAATAAAATAATTAAAGTACTAAACATAGGTTCGATTATCGTCTAATACATTTTTTTTTAATATATTTCCAGGATTACATGGAAGATGTGAACGGTAAAGAGATTTCTCTACAATACGTAACAGTTAAAGTTCCGGGGCAAAAGCCTAGAGGTTCAAAGTCCATAATAACTACAGTTCCAGGGTATAATGGATATACGAGTATGGATATACACGATAGTATTGGAGGATTGTCTTTAGGTAAGTTATTATTTAAATAAATATTTTTTTTTTTTTATTTCAGACAAAATACGGCGTTGAGTTCCGCCATTTAATGTCAAAGTCTGGTGGAGCGGAGAAGGGGTTATGACATTGAGATTTTGTCTGCTGAAAAACAAAAAAAAAATAGTAAATTCATACTTATATTATAAATGCGAATGTCTGTCTGTTTGTCTGTCACGTTTTCACGGCTAATCTACCTGTCTGATTTGGATGAAATGTAGAATGAAAGTAGTAAAACTTACTGGCTCAAACATAGGCCACTTATTTTTTCAAAATTCAACCTCTAAAGGGTTGAAATACAGGATTAAAGTTTATATGAAAAATTTACACCGCTTGACAGATTGTAATGAATTTTGGCATAAATATAGTTGATAATCCAAGGTTAAACATAAGCTGCTTCATTTTTCAAAAATCCACCCTCGTAAGTTTTAATATAACGAAACAGCTAAATAGGCAGTTTGCGTGGCGAAGTTTATATAATAATTTGATTAAGACTGTCGCAGTACATTGGGGTAGTATGCGACTGTAAGTGCGAAGGTTGTGGGTTCGATCCCTATTTGGTAGAATAGTTAAAATAGTTTACTTTCCCAACTAATAAAACAGACAAAGGGCGGGGACATATTCCGCGAATCCGTATGTCGATTTCGTATTAGTGATTTTGTTTTAATGCTATTATGAACTATTCAGATTCATGGGTTCCATTTCTACTTCGAAAATACTTATATTTGGTCAAATATTTTTTTAACAACCGCAAGATGTTTTAAAAAAATCATGCATTAAAAAACCCTCTTTATATACCCCACAACCTACGAACACAAGCGTTTTCACGTTGAATGAATGAAAAAAAAAACCTCCTTATTTCCCCACAGGCTACAAAGACAAGCCGACACGAGTAACCGACAAAGCACTAATGTCGGCATTCGACACGATGAAGGAGCCCGCGTCTAGCCGACAGTCGGTCGCGTCGGACGCGGACGTGTCGGCCGGCGCGCCCGACCGCGACACGCCGCATGTCAAGAAGAGACATCGACGCATGAAGAGTAGCGGCGTTAAGAAGGATGGGGAGGATGGTGAGTGGAGTTTTAGTTTCATGGTTATTTATTTGAAATCTTGTGTATTTTATTTATGGGTTATATTAATGTAATATTTATAATTAATATATTTTTGTACATTACATGTATAAGAATTATATGAATGGGAATGAGGGTATGAATAAGAGTTTAAAATTTAGTTCTTTTCGTCCTTTTATTCTCCCAGTCAATATTTATGCTAAGTTAAAAAATACATATTACATATATAATTATGTATAATACATACACACATAATTATTATAATATTTATGTTTTGTTTTTGCACTTTTAAATCTTTTTTTTCTCTTCGGTTTTGTATATTACGTGTACGGTATAGGAAACTGTGTATACATGGTAAAAATAAAAATTACTTACTATATTCTTCTTACCAGAACGGAGTTAAAAAATAATTTAAATACATTTTATTTTGTTAAGAATGCCATTCACTATAACTCGTGTTTACTGCAGTTTTTTGCGTCACAATCTCTAGTGCCTTTTATTCAGTCGAAAAGTGCAAGACGAAGTGAAGTTCAGTGAAGTTCAGTTATGTTAGAAAAAGTGGAGTTAAAAAAATATCTAATTTCGTCGTATTCGTCGTTTTATTTTTGAGATTAGCTATGCTTAAATATAATATTTATTATTTTTAGTTCGTATTTATTATTATATTTATATTCATGCCTTAAACAAAAAGCAATAGTAATAATTAAAAAAAACTCAAAACGTTCGAACAATTTCCAAAAAGTACCGAGTTCGAACCGCGCTATTTTAAATTTTAATACGATTTAAAAAAAAAAATCTTAAATCAACTGTAAATAACACTTTAAAAATGACCTTTCAACAGACGCAGACCCATCGACATCTTGCGAGTTCACCATAGTGAGTCTGGACGGCAAGCGCTGGCGGTGGGAGGTGGGCGCGGGCGGCGTGGGGGGCGCCGCCGCCGCCGCCGAGCGCGACGCCTGGGTGGCCGCTGTGGAGGCGCAGATACTCGCCTCGCTGCAGGGACGGGTGAGTGCGGGGACCGGGGGGTGTCTAGACTTGCTGTAGGGTCGGTGGGTGCGGGTAGGGGAGGTAGAAGAAGGGGAAGGGGGGCAGAGGATTTAGTGTAAATTTGCCGTAGGGACAAGTGAGTGAGTGAAGGGGGAGAGTTGAGGGGATAGGAAAAGAAGGGGGGGGGGGGGAGGTTTCCTTTGTGTGTCTAGACTATCTGCAGGGATGAGTAAGTGCTTGTACACAGGAGGAGTGGGGAGAAGGAATAAGAGGGACGTGCGTTGAGTGACAGGGGTGAGTGCATGTACTAGTGTCTGAGGGAGAGTATGAGTGGAGGGGGAAGCGGGGGGGGGGGGGAGTGAAGGTGGGGGGTTGTGTGTGTGTTGACTTGCTGCAAAGACGAGTGAGTGGGGAGAGTGCTTATAGGATGGATAAGAGAGACGAGTGCTAACTGACAGGAGTGGGGGTTGCATGTACTAGTGGAGACGAAGGAAGGAGTGCAGGGGGGAGTTGTGTGTGTGTGTGTAGACTTGTGCAGGGACGGATGAATGTTTGTACACGTAAGGACGGGGGAAAGAGTGACAAGGGCGGATGAGTGGGAGGGAGAGGGGGGGTATGAGGAGAGAGCTGAATGTATTAGTGTCTGGGGGGGTGTGACTAGAGGGGAGTGAGGGGAGGTTGTGTACGTGTGTTTGTGTGTACACTTGCTGTTAGGGACGGGTGAGTGCTTATACACGGGGGAGGTTTGGGGGTTTAGATGTGAGTGTAGAGTGGCTGCGGAGAATAAGCGACTGTAGCGTTTAGTGTATATTTGCTGCTGGGATGAGTGAGTGGTGAGAGGGGGAGAGGAGGTGGAGTAGTTTGTTTTGTCTTAGGTACCAGAGCGAAGATATGCAAAATTAAAAAATATAAACGTTTTACCATTGGAAATTGCACCCACAACCATCGTTTTACAGTCAGACACTGTCCCACAAGCCACGATGGCCTCAAAATTAGCATATCTTTTTATATATATAATATTAATAATATATATTTTATAATATTTCCAGACGTCCCGCCAACCAGCTCCCACGGGGGCTAATTCCACAGGCGATGTTCGTGCCACGTATTATATACGACGAGTGAAGGGAAATGACAAGTGTTGTGATTGTGGAGCACCTGGTTAGTATGATTTGTTTACTTTCACGCGTTATCACGCGTAGCGGGATAGGCAGACATAGTGTCAAGACATGTCGTAATGTCTGAATTTGAGACAATGTGTGTAGTGTAGCAGAATGAAGTGCTGTGCTTTGTTTGTTAGCAAAGGGAAAGGAAATCGAACCCACAACAATTGCGTTTACAGTTATATGGTCACACTGTGCCACAATGGCCCTAATATTTAATCTAATCTCTTTAAAATTAATATTAAATTATATTATACAATAAGTTTTTATGATGTTCGCGCCACGTATTATATAAGATATGAAGGGAAATGACAAGTGTTGTGATTGTGGAGCATCTGGTTAGTATGATTTGGTAACTTTCACGCGTTATCACGCGTTGCGGGATCAGCAGAGAATATAGTGTATGCAGGGTAGTCGAAGAGAACATGATGTTAAGACACTCTTCTACACTATTCAGCCATTTTTTTTTAAATTGAGTGAATTTACCGCAAAACTTGTATTGCGTTTGGTCTTAAGAGATCGGAGAAAAGATAATAATTTCAATATAATCATTCCTCTGAGTGGGAATCGAATCCACGATCATTAATTACATTTACGGTTAGATTACAACATCTAACCTACCGTCACAATAGCCTTAATTGAATCTAATCTTATTTAATTATTTTTTTTAATCATATATTTATATTATATATTTATCATTATAAATAAATACGTCTTGACATTACATAGGGATGTGATAAAATAATCATATATAATGGTATAGCATTAGCATACATACAAATATTTTAAATAATAGAAAATTTGGTGCAAATTTAATGTTAATGGTGATTAATAAATAAATCACATCTGTGAGTACAGCTTTGTGTCTTTATTTATTAAAAATACCAACAAATTTCTTATATATTTATATGTGTGTCATTTTTATTACAGATCCGGATTGGGCGAGTTTAAATCTAGGCGTTTTAATTTGTATCGAATGTTCTGGAATACACAGGAATTTAGGTTCTCATATATCTAGAGTGAGATCGTTGGACTTAGATGAGTGGCCGTAAGTGTTATTTTAGTTTATTATGTTTTCACGTTTCTTCACGCCTTTTCACGCAAATCAGATTAAGCATAGAACTTAGTGTCAAGACATTTCGTTCTCCATTATCCTTTGTTGTATGGTAGAGAGACAAACAGACAGACAAATGAAAATTATATATATGTAATGTTTACTCCGAGCGGGTCGAGCGACCGCTCGAATCCATGTTTTTTTCTGTAGACAGAGAGAACATAGCGTCAAGATATTCCGTTCTCCATTTGTCTTGTGATATGGCGGAGAGACAAAGAAATGGAAATTACTTATATGTATAATAATTTCTCCGAGTAGAAATCAAAACCACACTTAAAAAAGGCATTCAGAAAACGTATAAAAAATTGAACGCAGCGGGATTCGAACCCGCGCCTCCTGAATACCGTCCAGGTGCTCTCACCACTTAGCCATGCATGCGTTCTACTATCCGCTGCGTTGAGATTCTTATACACTTTATTACAACTTATTTTTATACAATACAATTTATATTTATTACAAATTTCTGCTACCCAAAGATTATTCTACGAACAATCGTTTTTCGGCAAGAGAGAATGCTATTTATTAAATAATAGCATTCTCTCTTACCAAAAACGATTAATTATAAAAGATAACGTATAATTTTTTTTATACGTTTTCTAAATGCCTCTTTCAAATTTTCCTAAGTGTGGAATAACACTTTAAAAATGTATAAAAGAACCACAACTAGTTGCGTTTATAGTCAAATGATGCCACACTTTAATTGCTTGGACGATAAACAAGAGGAGCGGGTTCGAGTCCTGCTTCGTGCACATTTTCCTACGCTTTATAAATATATTTCTTTCTTATTGTATTAATATTAAAATTTATTTTATTTTTTAGTTCAATATATTTTTTTATTTTTTACAGATTGGGTCACGTCAGTGTGATGGTGACTATGGGAAATGGCTTAGCTAATTCCATATGGGAGGCGGATTTGCGAGGTCATATCAAACCTATAGCTACGTCTACTAGAGAGGAGAAGGAGCAGTAAGTATTTTGTTTATTTTTAAGTAAAGAATAAAATCTATGAAGTTAGGCGTGAACTAAACAAGACGTTCGTTGGAAGTGGACGAAAGTATTACAAACATAATTAAGACTCATGAAGATAAGAGAATTATTCGAACATATGAATTTTTTCGCAGACAGAGAGTGCTATTTAGAGAGAACCTAGTGTGCAGACACTTTGTTCTTTGCTTTTCGTCCAAATTTGAGATATTGCATGTTGAGTAGCAAAATTTAACGCTGCACTTTTTTTCCTTACTCGCGTGGAGAAATGAAAATAAACAATTAATTTACTATAATTACTCCCTCGGTCGGGAATCGAACCCACAACCGTCATTATGCACACTTTATCACACTTATATATTCACCAAACAAATTATAAAATGAAAGTTCAATGTAAAGTGTACAAATAGCTGAGGAAATAAGGAATATTGATACTAAATAATAGCAATTTTTATTCGTAAAGAATTGAAATGAAGTAAAATAAATTAATGAACGATGTTCATTTATCAAACTACCCAAATTATATTCATTCATATATTCGTTCACTTAGCCATTATTCGTTCATTTTCAACATGGGATGTTGAAGTGAATCATGAAAGATTATCATTTATCAAACCACCTAAATCAGGGGTGAGCAACCTTTTCAATCGGCGGGCCACTTTTAACTACAAAATTTGTCTGGCGGGCCACATTTAAACTTTAATAACGGCTGGCGGGCCACACAAATTAAAAAAAATAATTTATATCAGTACAATTATACGTATATTTTAAAATATTTAAAACGCTCGGCGGGCCACTAAAAATGCTTGGCGGGGCACTTGTGGCTCGCGGACCACGTGTTACTGAGTGAATGAATGAATATCATTTAAGTCAGGGGTGACCAAAATGATATTCATTCATTCACTCAGTACTTATCAACCCTATCCAACTAACATACCCCACTTGCTCAACAGCTGGATCCGTCACAAGTACGAGCGGCGCACGTTCCTCTCGTGCGAGCCGCCGCCCGCCGCGCCGCCGCTCAGCTTAAGCGGGGACGCGCTCCGCTCGGCCGCCGCTCGCGGCGCCGTGAGCACGCTCGCGCGCCTGCTGGCCGCGCCGCCGCCGCGCGCGCCCGCCAGCCACGAGCGCGCGCTCGCGCTCAGAGCGGCCGCCGCTGCCGGGCATCTGGCCGCCGCTCAGCTGCTTATATGGGTATGTTATGTTAGATTGTTATTTTTTTATTTTATTATTTTAAGCGGATTAATTATTTGTTTTTTGGTATTCGAACATATATTTTTGGATAGTGTTGGGTATTGTAATTTAATTTCAATTAATTATTTGTTTGTGAGGAAATGTATAAAAGTGACAAAATGTTGCAAAATTTATTATTTGTAGTTTTTAAACTACAATTAACGATTAATTATTGTTATATATGATATTCGGACAAAGAAATTTTCAAAATTGATAATATATAGTAATTAATTATTAACTAAAGTGTGCCCAACACGATCAAATTTTAAATTTTAATAAATTGAAAATTTTAAAGTATACTTATAGTAAATTGAATAGTATAAAGTGGAAAGAAAAGTCATTTTGGCACGATGAAAAAGCGTCTGACGTCAGCGTGGTAAGCAAACCCACAATCATCACGTTTACAGTTAAAAGTCCTACTACGCCACGACGACCTCTCGGCCTTCGAATAGAGACATATCTATTTTTTTAACTTCACGCTTTATCCCGCACACAGCAGGGTAAGCAGAGAGAATCTAGTGTTAACACACTCCGTTCTCTATTTTGCTGGTGAACAGACATAGCCGCGCTTTGCCTTTTCACCAAAGCGAAAAAAAATAAATATTTACATTCCTCAAGTGGGAACCGAACCCACAAACTTTCTCGTTTACACTCACACTTTGTGCCTCTGCGCCACGACTGGCCCCTAAACTTAAACTCAAGTAAATTGTATAATTATAAGTAGAAAGGAAGACCATTAGACGCAGTAGAACAGCGTCTGACGTCAGCGTGGTAATCGAACCCATAGCCATACATGTCGTTTACACATCCCACTACGTCACGAAGGCCTCTCTTTTTATACATATATTATATTTATACACGTAGTATATTTGTGGCCAGTCGTGGCGCAGTGGCACAAGCGTGTGACTGTAAACGACTGGTTGTGGGTTCGATTCCCACTCGAGGAGTGGAAATATTCAATATTTCCATTTTCTTCGCTCTGGTGTCGAGGTAAAGCGCGGCGTTAAGTTTCGCCACTTAACACTTAACACTGTGAAGCTAAAAAAAAATATGTTTATATGTTCTTTATACTAATTCCACTCGCTATTATTTCCAGCACAACGGCAACCCCAACTTCCCGGACGCAGACGGCCACACGTGCGTGTTCTACGCGCGCGCCGCCGCCAACCACCTCTCGGGGATTCCCACACAATATCCAAAAAACCTACAAATAATCTGTCCAATTCATCCGAACCCCCCGAATTCTTGCTCTTCAACCGGTTCAACCAGCTCAACCTCCTCAGGGGTTTCGGCCAATTCTACCTCAAAAATACCTGATCCGGAGTGTAATTGTATTATATTTGAGCTGTTGAATGCTCAAAGCGCTTCGAATGCTCTAGTTGAGATTTTAATCGGTTTGCAGAACAATCAGTATATGAATAACGGGTTCGAATCCTTTAGTCAGACTTTGGGCAGACCTTTGGGGCCCAATTTGTCGCTGACGAACGGAAAATGTGGGAGTATTGTTTAATTTTTTTTGTTTGTTTGTTTGTTTGTATGTGTGATTGTATGGAAGTTAAATTTTTTGTCGATTTTTTTTTGTATTTTTTAAGCACAGAGCGGTTATTTGTGTAATGTATAGGTTTTTTTATAATATTATTTTTATTGATTTTTTATTATTAATACGTAGTTACCAGATTCACCGATTTTTTTTTGTATGTATTGTATGTATGCGTCGTATTTGTTTAGGATGAATGTTGTAATACATATTGTTGTATGCATTGTTTATTTTTTAATCTGTGCTCGCATTCGAATTTTAAATGTGAAATGACATTTTGACATTGACATTGACGTTTGTAATTTTTACACATGACGCGCGCGATGAGTATTAATTAATATTTAATGTCTATTTAAATTGTATTTTTTTTTATAATTGTAACTGTAAAAAAATATTCGAAATTTAAAAATTATGGAGATATTTTTTGTATTTTTAGTCTGTGGAATTAAATTTTCATAATATTAAATAAAGTTTTACATAATAATAATAATGTCATAATCGATTTAATTAATGTTTTTTATTTATGACACAGACTAAAAATATAAATTGAAAAATATATAAATTTCATTTAAAATAGTACTTAGGTGCTGTTTTTGTTTAGTGCTAATTTTTTTATACATACTTTTTGGTGCTCATGAAAATATTTAAGTGATTTTTTTTTAAGTGGTTCGGTTATTTTTTTTCGAAATTGTATTCTAAGTTCGAATTAAACAGAAAATTAAAGAAATAATATATAAATTAATTAATTAATATTATTATAACGATTTTAATACTTGATGGTGGATCCAAAATGTGTTGTAAAGAGTTCTTTTTTATATCTGTCAATTTTTTAGAAAAATATTTTTAAGTACACGTTCCCAGTAATTGTATGGATGTCTGTCTGTCTGTATCTCAATAACTATTGAATATATTTTATCTATTGTATATACGTATATTTCTAGCCGCTATATTAAAGGCCGAATCTTTTTTAATACAAAAAAGGCAGACATTAATTTTTTATTAGGAAATTCTTAATTTATTAATAGAGCCTTCTCTTCTAACAAATATTTGCACAAACAATGTAATCACTAGTGATGTGTTTTCATCGATTTTTCTTATCGATTTTTTGTATAATAATACGTCATTATTATCGATGTTTAATTGTTTAAACATTTAATATGTGGAATTATAAAATTAAAATAAATTAAAGTCACATTTGTATCACAATTTAGTAAATTTCAATGAACGCATCACAATGTCTTAGTAACAATGGAACGTTACGAATTTGTCGATATTTTTAATCGATTTTCTATCGAAATTGTAATCGTTATAATTAACGAATTATTCAAAATCACTGCAAATCATATAGATATCGATTTCAATATCGATTTTTCTCTATTTTACAAACACATTTCCAAAGAACTCGATTCTCGATTCGATAGATAATCGATTATGTAGCTATAGATAAATTTTATTAGTAATAAAGTAAATTATTGAACTAGTATACAAGATCTCAGCTCAACGCTAATCGTAGGATAAAATTAGTTTAATTGTTAGTAATAATAATTATTATCGTCGCTTTTACCTTTACTCCCTTGGGTCATTTTTTATCTGTGACTTTTTTAAAAAAAAAACAAAAATTTTCTTAAATTCATTCATATATTATTTGTAAATACATATACATATATGTTATGGTTTGATATATTTTATTATAATTGATAAATTTAATCGATTTTTTTATTGAGTATATTTTTTATATATATAATTATTTCAGTGTCTGTAAATATGTTTTTTAATTTAGTCTTTTTTATATTTTTAAGTATGTATGTCAGAATAGGGCTTTGCTACTACATTATTATTTAATTTGAATCTAATTAATGAAAAATTAATGGTTCTTTACAGCATCAAAAGCAAATTATAATGAAAGATAACTTTTTTAACTTTTACCAAAGTGAATGTATTTTTTTTAATTGTCTTAACGACGTAGTTTGATTTACGTATTTTGTCTATATTCAGTTAAATGTTAAATTGTGAAATTTAGGTAAATGTTGTCATTTTCAAATAAATCTTTATAAAGAAATTAAAACACCAGAAATATTTTTTACTTAAAAGTTGATTATAATTTTAAATAAAATAAACTTTAACAATATAGTTGCAATTATAAACAAAAATTATAACATTTTTTTTATTAAAAAAAAAAACTTTTATTTGTATCTTCATTTTAAGCATCGCTATATTTTGACATACATATACATTACACATTATTTTACACATAAATTTTAAACATTCCATTACACATAATTTATAATGTATATTTGTATAACAAACCCAAGGGATTATAGTGGATGTGATATTCCTAAGATTTTCCGTAATAAGCCAAATGTACTGAACCCTTCTGTGCCTGCTCTATGTAGTTTACGCTGTGTCGGATTTAGAACAAAGTTTTTATTTTAATTTTTTTATATAAATATTTATCATATATATGTATGTATTAGTTTATGTATTAGTTAGTATTTGACAGACACAATTGTATGTGGCCAGCTAAGAGTTAATTTATATTATATATAGTTTAGATATGCTTGCGACTTTGCCCGTGTGAAATTTAACAGGAAAGTTATATTTCTACAATAAGAGTAGCTAATTTTATTTCTACTACTACTAATACTATTTCAGTATGCCAAAAAAGAAATCAAAATTTGCATGGGCTCGTTATATAAAAAAAGGTAATTAGCAACCAAAACAGGCCTGGTAACTCCTCTGGTGTACCATCAAATGACCAAAACGCTCGTTTGCCTTGTTTTTACTATATAAAAAATACTTTAAGATAATTTCGATTACGGTTTTAACGTTTTTTTTGCAGTTTCACGCTTTTTATCAGAGTTATAGTCAGGGAGGACCAAATGTCGAGACACTCCATCCTCCAGAATTTGCCCGAAATCGATGCATTGTATGTTGAGTGCCGGAATTCAACGCCGCGCTTTTCTCTTGGGTACCAGAGCGAAGAAATGAAAATTTAAATATCATTTCTGAGTGGGAATCAAACCCACAACCAAGCAAGTCATAACTTTGAGGAATGTATATAAATTTTGAGTCATAATCTATCAATTTCTTCTTGTTTTTTATTACTTGTATATATGTATATCAATACGTAAAATATAAATTCGATTTTTTAGTCTTAAAATTTCATTAATAGTTATTTTCGTTTAAAAAATAAATTGCCAATATATATAAAATTAAATAAAAATAAACTTTGTTCTAAACTACACGACAACGCCCCGTTATAGTCCGAGGGCCGCCCCTCGGCCTATAACGGCGTTAGGATAAACTTCCTACTTATAATGCGAATAGATTCAAAGTGCATTTAGTTGTTAGATCGTTCAAATGTTGCCCCCCTTTTTATAATTACAAATATTTTTTTTAATCGATTTTTGTTTTCAAATTTCAAATAATATTTTATCAAGTTATTTAATCGATTATTGTTTTCAAATTTCAAATAATATTATTTAATCGATTTTTATTTCGAACTTCAAATAATATTATTTAATCGATTTTTATTTCGAATTTCAAATAATATTATTAAATCGATTTATTTCATATTTCAAATAACATTATTTAATCGATTTGTATTTCGAATTTCAAATAATATTATTTAATCGATTTTCTTTTCAAATTTCAAAAAAATATTATTTAATCGATTTTTTCAAATTTCGAATTATATCTAAGTACCGTCAATTGCACACGCTGTTTTTTTATTGCTTTCACGCTGTTTGTTGAAATTTTATTATTAAATTTTAATTTTGGTTGTTTTTTTTTAATATAGATTGATAGATTGATTTGATTTGCTAGTTTATTATTATTATTATATTAATTTGTGTATATTCTTTTGTACAGGCCAAAGAGCTTAAATTGTAAATATGCAGCTGTCGTAGCTGTAATAGACCTTCGTTAATGTAATTATTAAGTGATTTGTTGATGTTCTTCATCTTGTGGAAATAAAGTGGAAATTGAAATTGACTTTTTTTTTGTGTTTTCTTTGAATACCCATTGGTTTTTTTATATGATGAGACTAGAAAGACACAAACGTGTCTTTCTACTTTATTTAGACGGACAATAAAAGAAGATTTCCCTAAAATCTTACAGAAATCAGAAGATTTTTTTATATACTATAAAACATTCAAAGGAAATAATAAACATTTAAAAAAATATCTATATATTATAGATATTTTTTTTATATAATTAGCATACAGATTATTTTTTTTCCTTTGCATAACATTACTTTGAATAATAAAATGTTGGGAACCTTCATATTATCTGTCATGTAAAGTTGTTTTTTTAACTTTGTATCAAATTTCCTTTATCTGTTTTATAGTTTGGATTGTAAATAAAAAATGTTTTATTGCTTACCTACATATATGATCCCCTAGTCAAAATAAATGGCCAGTAGTTTTTGGTGGGCGTAGAGTTGGACGTAGTCACTGAAATAGTAACGAAAGAGTTTAATATATGCATATATAATTGGAAAGTAGCTTTATTTTTATTTTAGCTTCACGCTGCATCTCGCACACAGCAGGGTAGGCCGAGGGAACCTAGTGTTAAGACACTCCGTTCCCCACTTTCCGTCGAATTCGGAGGCATTGCGTGTTAAGTGGCGGAATTTAACGCCGCTCCTTACCTCAGCACCAGAACGTAGAAAATGGAAGTATTAAACACTCCTCGAGTGGGAATCGAACCCACAACCAGTCGTTTACAGTCACACGCTTGTGCCACTGCGCCACGACTGGCCACGACTGGAATGTAAATTATATTCAAAATTAACAATTAAAAAAACAACAGGTATATTTCGAAAACATTTAATTTCAAATTCATTCAGTCAATTCAAAAACTACTGCACTGTTTACCAATTATTGTCGTCTGTTGACAGTCACAGAATCAAAATAAAAAATGTATCAAATATCTAGTCGTTAGGCAATTTCAATAATTCTTCTTTCGGCGTTAAGTTCTGTCTTATATGGCAATAATGGAGTACACTATGTCTTAAAACTATATTGTCTTTACTAACACCATAGCATAAAAACTGTGATGTAAGAGATCTACTGAAATGTCGTATTAAAAAAATTTAATACTAGGAACCGCCCCTTTCCTCTGCATGGCGGTAAGAGCTGAGCGAAGTACATATTTAATGTTATTACATGTTAAAAAAGTTTGAAAACACTAACATAACACTTAACGTTCTATGAGCACTGTTTAACCATTTAATTACCATTACCATTTATTCAAAAACTACAATTACAATTGTCACCAAAAAACTTCACAGCACACAAGACACTGTGCTCGATATCTCTGCCAAATTTCAGAGGTCTACTATAAATAGCCCAGGAAGAGTTAAACCACCACGAAACACACTTTTGACCAGTAAGAGCTCCGCTTCGCTCAGCTCAATAAACAATTATTAATGAATTGAATTGCTAAATAATTAAAATATAAAGAAACACGTTTTTTTTTAATTACACACATTAAATTTCACTTTCAAGAATTAAGAAGGTTAGAACAAACATTACTCTTCCAGCTCCACTCTCTTTCCCATAAAGCAGTCATATAAAATCTAGTGTCAAGACACTCCGGTCTCCAGTTTCCACCTGAATTCGAGACAGTGCGTGGTAACTGGCGGAGCTCAACGCCGCGCTTTGTCTTGTTCAACAAGATGTTGTAAACGATCAAACGATAATATTTAAACTACGACTATTCCTTTAAGTGGGAATCGAACCCACAACCAATTACATTTTCAATAGCTGTCCCACTATACCACGATAGGCTTAAGCCTCAACGAATATAATATTCTCAGTAATTATATATGTCGTGACTAATAAACCCACTTTGTATGTAGACGTCAAAGTTTTTGATGTGAGAATAAATTGTTGGAGCAACTTCACGAACCTTTCCAAGTTAAATGAATATAACTTGTATGGGAGTTGTTCTTAATGTACTTATGAGACATATTAGGTTATAGATTATTTTGAGATTATTATGGCACAAGTGACAGTGTATGACTGTAAATGCGATAGTTTTGGGTTTGATTCCCACTCGGGGTGTAGGAATTAAATTACAAAAAAGCAGCGTTAGGTTCCGTTAAGTTCTTAGAATTCGGCGGAAAGTGTGGAACGAAGCCTCTTAACACTGAGTACCCTCTTGCCTACCCTGCTGTGTGCGGGATACAGCGTGAAGCTAAAAAGTGTTAAGATAATCAAAAACAAACAGTACGTTGTAAACACAAACTTAATTAAGTTTATAAACTTAATATTTTTTTTTAGAAATTTTATAAATTTTATAAACAATAATATGAAGAAAAAAGGCGATGATTTAAAATTTTCATTTCTTTGTTTTGGTAATAAAGACAAAGCGCAGTGTTAAGTTCTGCCACTCAACACGTCTAATGTCTTAATTTTCGGGCGAAAAGTGGAAGGCGGAGTGTTCTGACACTAGGTGAGCTCTCATTACCAGGCTATGAGGAAAAAGTGAAGCTGAAAAGAGAACAAAAACAAAAAGCTTAAGATTCACACAATATTTTAGACTAAATAAGATTTGTTAATCCATATTTACGTATATTATAACTGCGAATATCTGACTGTTTGTCTGTCACGCTGTCACGGCTAATCTACTGGTCCGATTTGGGTGAAATTTAGAATGAAAGTAGACTAAAAAAATTCTGAGTCAAACATAGGCTACTTATTTTTTCAAAAATCAACTTCGAAAGGGTTGAAATAGGGGATGAAAGTTTATATGAAAAATCAACATCGCTTGCCCGATTGTAATGAATTTTGGCATAAATAAAGCTGATTATCCGAGGTATGTTTTACCTTTACTACGTTACTTTTGAAAAATCCACCCCCAAGGATTATAATATAATGAAACAGCTATGTAGTACACGCGGCAAAGGCGCGAGCGGGGCGCTAGTTTAAAAATATTTTATTAAAACATATACGTCATGTCTTACAAGTTTGTACCACCATAGAATTTCAAAGTCAAAATATTTTTTTAAGAATATGTTTATCAATTCTAAGCTACCCAGTAACGAGGCCAACATAATTGATTTTCGCTCCGGACGTTTTTGAGAAACCGTTACAAATAAATTCGTCCCACGCACACAATTTCCTGTGGAAATGCCTATATATTGATATTTACATAAAATTCGCATTAATTCCTTTTAAGCTTCACGCCTTTTGCCGTATATGAGAGTAGGTAGAGAGAAACAAATGTCTAAATATGCCCGTAGCGGGACGGGTTAAGAATACAATTCCCCCCCGCCGCTGGGTAGCGTCTCGTAAAAGGCGGGTAACTCCGACTGGCTCGCGACCACTCAAGACGTTCCGGTTCGATGGCATGTATGCCAGCTCTCCCTATTCCCACTATTCCCATCCTTCCTCCCTTCTTCTGTCCTACATTCCTGAGGCTGGCAACGCATCCATAACTCTAATGTTGTGGAAGTCTATGGTCGAAGGTAACCACTAAACACCAGGTTCTGGCCTTCTGCCCGTTTGCATCCTTTATTCCATAAAAAAAAATACTGCGTTCTCCAATTTCCGCTCGAAATCAAAATATTGCGTATTGAGTGCCGGAACTCAACGCCATGTTTTGTCTTGCCAGAGTGGGGCAAAGATAATAATTTTAAATACCGGAACGGAGTGTCTTAACACTAGGTTCCCTCTGCCTACCCTGCTGTGTGCGGGATACAGCGTGAAGCTAAAAAAATAAAAATAAAAAAATAATAACAAAATAAATAGTGTTTTTTATTTCTCTTTTTATTTTGGAGGAGAGACTTCTTAGTATTCCAGTTTTACCAATCGTGTTGCAGAGAAAGGAGCTCGGATTGGGGCTTGCAATACAAATGTAGGCTTAAGGGGTTTCTTTAAAACGTGCATTGATATTCGCCTCTGCTGTCTATGCCTATTTCTACTTAACCAAATTGGAAAAAATCTTGAAAATATATGTTAGAAATAAGCTGACGATAGTTCTAAACAGGCCGAGATATCTGACTATAAACACGATTGATTGTATGTTCGATTTCCACTCGGGGCTATTATTTTTTTAGCTTCACTCCACTGCGGGATACAGCATTCCGCACATGGCATAGTAGGCAGTTTAGTGTTAAGACATTCCGTTCTCCATTTTCTGCCAAATTTTGAAGGCATTGCGTGTTACGTTGCAAAACTTAACGCCGCGCTATACCTCGATAAGAGAACGACGAAGAATTGACAATCATACTTAAGTTATTTTCGATTACCTACTCTTCTACCTCTCTACGTAAATCGAATTCGAACGGAAAGCGCAAAACGGAGTGTCTAGACACTAGATTCCCTGTACCTACAATACGAGAAAAATGAAGCAAACTATATCTATTTCTTTGTGTATCCAATATAATTGCATACAAGTCCTTAGAGACAAGCACAGCACAGTGCAGTGCAGAGAACAAACTACGCTTAACAAACAAAGTTGTTTTAATTGAATCCCGCTGTGATATTGGATTTCTACTTCGTTTCAACGTATTACTACAGTAATACGTTTTTTATTTAATTATTTTAAACTTGTTAAGAATGGCGCAGTGGGATAATGTCTGGGTGTAAACGTAATGGTTTGGGGTCCTGTTCCTACTTGGAGGAATGAAACTGTCTAAGCAACACTTCTGCTCTGAAGGCTTCCAAGATGGAACGGGTTCGAATTCTGCCGCGTTCAATTTTTTAAATATTTTCTAAAAATACCGTTATCAATTTCCTAAACGTATGAATACACTTTAAAATGTTAAAGATAATTATTATTAGATATTTAAATTATTTTCATCTACCCATCTTCTTCGATTCTGTTGACAAGGTAAAGCGCAGCGTTGAGTTCCGCCATTTAATATGTAATTTATGAAATTCGGGGAAAGTTAAGAACAGAGTGTTTAGACACTAAGTAATGTCCGCCTCTCCAATACGCGAAGAAGCGACAAGCTGCAGACTAGATTGTGACCTGAACGCTAGAGAAAGGGGAAATTAACATAAACGTAAAGATCAGAAAAGTACATTTAACAATTTTCTCGACTCGGAATCGAAGCTACAACCATCATATCATAACCAGACAATTTCCCACTGCGCCACTATTGCATCTAAATATATAGAAACGTATACTTCTAATTCTGTACTATCTAAAATAGTTTGTAGAAGCAAAAGCTCCGGTTGCAAGCCAATTACTACTTCGCTCTTTGTTCAGTTGAACACCGTTGAAAGTTGAAGCTTAAAGCTAACAATTACAATTTAGAACAGAGCTTCTCAAACTTATTACGTCTAATGCATACGAAATTCAATTATATTTTATGCGGCTTATATATATTTTTTTGCTTTATTTACCATATCCTAAATAAACTGCCCCGTCACAGTGGAACAGTGTCTAACTGTACAAGCGATGGTCGTGGGTTCGATTTCCACTGGGGAGAATGATTATAAATTACTTTCATTTTTCCGCTCAGGTACCTAAGACAAAGGTAACGTTTTCGGCCGGAAAGTGGTTAACTTGACGCTAGGTAAGACCCTACCGACCTAGCTAGTCAAAGAGATTTGACTACCCTGCTAAGAAGGAAAAAGCGTGAAGCTACTAATAAAAACCGTAATGTCATCAATAAAAAAAGGTACGAGAGCGGAGAAATGGAATTAATTTAAATATATTCAATCTTCGAGTGGGAACCGTACTCATAAGGAATACACAGCAGGACACTGTCACACTACGAGTGCAGTAGTCGCACTTGATCAACTGACAGAAGAATGCCACCTAAATCTACCTGTGACCACGAGACGACAGATAAAGTGTTCGAAACAGTAAGTTTTCGAAACATGTATTTTCGAATACCAAAAATATACGCGATTACATCACGATCCGGTTAAAATAAAATAAAAAAATAATTTTATTACCACATAATCAATTTTAATTTTTTTTTACCTTATATATAATTAAACAATGCATGTGCTATTTTTTCAAAGCTTATTTTGTTGTTGTTTGTTTAGCTTCACGCTGTATCCCGCACACAGCAGGGTAGGCAGAGGGAACCTAGTGTTAAGACACTCCGTTCCCTACTTTCCGCCGAATTAAAAGTTTCTTGATAGTCGTCAGTATACAGCTAAAAGCCATATTTAAATTGTTGCCTTCAATTACGTTATTCTTTATTGATGTATCAATAATTTTGATTTTGTACTAAGTTTGGTATTTTATCTGTCACTAAATCAAGTAAAATAATTTGCTGGGCGAATTTGGCAAACCAAACAGAATATTTTATTAATAATCCAGACAAATACCCGACCAACATTTTCAATGTTTTTAATCTTATCTAATATACTTTTATAGAATAATTTCTTAATTTTTTAAAATACAATATTATTTAATATTTGTTTTTGAACAAAAGAAATAATTAATAATTTTATAAGCTACAACGCTGGCTGTATGACTAACTGGCCAGTTATAGTTTACGACATTAAAAAAAAAAAAAAAAAAAAAAACGGAGTTTGCCGCGAGTGTCTCGAAAAAGGACACTAAGTAATTTATTAATATATAAATACAAATAATATAAGTTTTGTTTTGGATATTCTATAAGTTAAAATAACACTTAAAATATGAGGGAATTGGATTATTCTTGTTCTAGTTGTAGGTATTTGGAGTAAAAAATATTGCTTCAAAAATTATAATTGCTAAATATGAAGAATTTTTTGGTAAGTTTTTAAGACATTAATAAAGTAAACTTGGTGAAAAACTTGCAAAAAATGGACAAAAAATTAATAATAATGAATTCAATTAATTAAATTAAATGTACAAAATTGTAAATACTTGTTTGAGATTTATATCATTTACAATACATTTAAATAAAAAGCGCCGGACCGCCATCTTTGAATAGTGTTGTATAAACATTATAGTTTACGTTTTCTTAAATATTATGATTTTTTTCAATTATTTATGCGTTGCCAAGTTAAATAATGTTTAAAAAATATTAGAAAAATTAATATTTTATGCCAACCATTCCCACAATCTTATATGTATATATACATATAGGTAAATGCGACATTGTCTGCTGAATCGCGAAATTCAACACATCATTTTTGTATTGTAAAATGAAAACAACTTAAATATATAATTCCCTTCAAGTAAGAATTGAACCGACAACCAATCGCGTCTACAGTTAGACGCTCAACAACTGCGACACGATGGTTTCTAATTTCTATCTCTTTATTACATATTCTTATTTGGTAAATACTCACATATGTATGGATAATGGATATATTTACCTACATCATCCATCTCTTAAACATCAACTATTACTGACCCTCGTCATTCATTTCATAATAGATTGGCCTATTACGGATACACAACATAGCTATAATATAAAAATAGTTACATGTTGCTGATTCTTATATTTTTTTAGTATTAATTGCAATTATATAGAGAAAAACTAAGTGTTTAGAGACTTCATTCTCCACTCTCCGTAGGATTTTGAGACATTGTAAATTATGAAAATGAATGCCGAATTTTTAGCTTCCCGTTTCTTCTATAAAGGTAAGCAGAGAGAACCTACTGGGGACACACTGTTCTAAATTTTTAGCCCAAATTGAACCCTGAGCTATCGCTTGTCGTGCCATCGACCGGTTACCATATTACTTTTGAACATTTTTAAAGTACTATTTAAAGTGAAAATTGAAAAAGACATTTAGGAACTTTACACTCCGGAAAAATGAAAGTAATTTATAATCATTCTCCCCAGTGGAAATCGAACCCACGACCATCGCTTGTACAGTTAGACACTGTTCCACTGTGACGGGGCAGTTTATTTAGGATATGGTAAATAAAGCAAAAAAATATATATAAGCCGCATAAAATATAATTGAATTTCGTATGCATTAGACGTAATAAGTTTGAGAAGCTCTGTTCTAAATTGTAATTGTTAGCTTTAAGCTTCAACTTTCAACGGTGTTCAACTGAACAAAGAGCGAAGTAGTAATTGGCTTGCAACCGGAGCTTTTGCTTCTACAAACTATTTTAGATAGTACAGAATTAGAAGTATACGTTTCTATATATTTAGATGCAATAGTGGCGCAGTGGGAAATTGTCTGGTTATGCATATGATGGTTGTAGGTTCGATACCGAGTCGAGAAAATTGTTAAATGTACTTTTCTGATCTTTACGTTTATGTTAATTTCCCCTTTCCATAGTGTTCAGGTCACAATCTAGTCTGCAGCTTGTCGCTTCTTCGCGTATTGGAGAGGCGGACATTACTTAGTGTCTAAACACTCTGTTCTTAACTTTCCCCGAATTTCATAAATTACATATTAAATGGCGGAACTCAACGCTGCGCTTTACCTTGTCAACAGAATCGAAGAAGATGGGTAGATGAAAATAATTTAAATATCTAATAATAATTATCTTTAACATTTTAAAGTGTATTCATACGTTTAGGAAATTGATAACGGTATTTTTAGAAAATATTTAAAAAATTGAACGCGGCAGAATTCGAACCCGTTCCATCTTGGAAGCCTTCAGAGCAGAAGTGTTGCTTAGACGGTTTCATTCTTCCAAGTAAGGATAGAACCTCCAACCATCGCGTTTACACCCAGACATTATCCCACTGCGCCATTCTTAACAAGTTTAAAATAATTAAATAAAAAACGTATTACTGTAGTAATACGTTGAAACGAAGTAGAAATCCAATATCACAGCGGGATTCAATTAAAACAACTTTGTTTGTTAAGCGTAGTTTGTTCTCTGCACTGCACTGTGCTGTGCTTGTCTCTACGGACTTGTAATGCAATTATATTGGATACACAAAGAAATGGATAGAGTTTGCTTCATTTTTCTCATATTGTAGAGAGTAGGTACGAGGAAACTAGTGTCCTGACACTCCGCTTTCCGCTTTCCGTCCAAATTCGATTTACGTAGAGAGGTAGAAGAGTAAGTAATCGAAAATAACTTAAATATGATTTTCAATTCCTTTTTCTTCGCTCTCTTATCGAGGTATAGCGCGGCGTTAAGTTTTGCAACGTAACACGCAATGCCTTCAAAATTTGGCAGAAAATGGAGAACGGAATGTCTTAACACTAAACTGCCTACTATGCCATGTGCGGAATGCTGTATCCCGCAGTGGAGTGAAGCTAAAAAAATAATAGCCCCGAGTGGAAATCGAACATACAATCAATCGTGTTTATAGTCAGATATCTCGGCCTGTTTAGAACTATCGTCAGCTTATTTCTAACATATATTTTCAAGATTTTTTCCAATTTGGTTAAGTAGAAATAGGCATAGACAGCAGAGGCGAATATCAATGCACGTTTTAAAGAAACCCCTTAAGCCTACATTTGTATTGCAAGCCCCAATCCGAGCTCCTTTCTCTGCAACACGATTGGTAAAACTGGAATACTAAGAAAATCTCTCTCCTCCAAAATAAAAAGAGAAATAAAAAACATTTTTTTTTGTATCCCGCACACAGCAGGGTAGGCAGAGGGAACCTAGTGTTAAGACACTCCGTTCCCCACTTTCCGCCGAATTAGGAGGCTTGCGTGTTAAGTGGCGGAACTTAACGCCGCACTTTTACCTTGACACCAGAGCGAAGAAAATGGAAATATAATTTCCACTCCTCGAGTGGGAATCGAACCCACAACCAGTCGTTTACAGTCACACGCTTGTGCCACTGGGCCACGACTGGCCACAAAAAACACTATTGGTATAGAAAATAGCATTTCTATTAAACGAACTGAATTGCCTCCAGCTAGGAGTGGTTGTGGCGTTTCACTTGTTGTAAGTAATTACTTGTAGAATAAAACTTACACGTAAGATAAATAGAAGCTATTATTAAAGTGGAAAGTCGAATTGCTTAAATTAAATTATTCAATTACATTATATAGTAGCTATTGTAATTACTTATTATTATTAAAAGATAATATTTTCCAAGTTTACTTTTGAAGTTATTTTTTTTATAATATAAAACAATATCATGCTTTTTTTTTACGGGGTAGTCACAGAGAACGTATGGTTTTATTTTAACTGTTTATATTTATGCTCTACGGACATGAGTCTGTACCTTTTGTTAACATATAAATTTTATATTTTCTTGTTACATTTTCATTTTCTTGTTACATTACTATCTATCATTCTAAAGAATGATGAGAATCTATGAATAGTTAAGACACTCCGTTCTTACCTTTTCACTGGAAATCGAAACATTACGTGGTGAGGTGGAGGAACTCAATATCGTGATATGTATTATAGACCAGTGTGGAGAAATGAAAGGTAAATAAATTATGATCCTTTCGAAATAATATTATAAGTTGGATTAATCGAGTATAATTTTAATAAACTCGACATTTTGAACATTTTACAGTCCATGGTCACAAGTAAACTGTTATATTGTGTAATAATAGCGAAAAAAGGTCTTATTAAATCATGATAATTATGGGAATCGAACCCATGACCATTCGCAAATACAGAAAGACGCTGTGCCACTGCGCCTCGATGGCCTCAACAGTATACACAAATTTATATATAAGTAAGGTTAAACATATTTAATTTAAGCGTAGGCAATTAATTTACAAAACCAGGTTTGGAAATACAAGCCTAAGTCTTATAAGCCTAAAATATGGCTGTTTTAAAAAATATGTTCATTATGTCGAATATGTCCAGTATCTATGTACATAAAAAAATACACTTCGCTTTTGAGACATTTAGCGTAGGGTCACAAAGAATGACTGACGCGACTGATTGTAGGTTCGATTTTCACTTGAGGAGTGGGAATATATAATATTTCCATTTTCTTCGTTTAGTTAGATGTTAAGCTCCGCGACTTAACACGCAATGCCTCCTGAATTCTGCTGATAGTGGGACACGGAGTGTATTTACATATACAGCGTGAAGCTAAAAAAACACCACTTGCCGCCGAAATTCAATTTCGATTTATATGCTTTACCCGTTGATGTTTTACTCGTTGGGGACCGGGTTAAGAATACAATTCTCCTCCGCCGCTGGGTAGCGTCTCGTAAAAGGCGGGTAACCTAGTAGCTTAGTGGTCGAAGATTCGTTCTCCGACAGGCTCGCGACCACTATCATGTCAAAGACGAATAGCCAAATATCTGATGATGTGTTTCGGTTCCATGGCATGTAAGCCAGCTTTCCATATTCCCACCATCCCCATCCTACCCTCCTTCCCTCCTTCATCTCCAAGGTCGGCAACGCATCCACAACTCCTCCGGCGTTGTGGATGTCCATGGGCGAAGGTAACCACTTACCAATAGGTGGTCCTTCTGCTCGTTTGCCTCCTTTACTCAATAAGAAAAATGCTATGTTAATGCATAAGGAGAACAAGACCAGAAAGAAGACTGAAAAGCGTGGAGTAGAATTCCGTCACTTAACACGCTAAGTCTCGAGTTAGTCCGAAAAAAAAGGACAGGAGGAAGAAATTCCACGAAGCGGAATAGCAACGTTATTTGAAGTGATTAACAACTCTGCTCGCTTGCGCAACTTTTCATACAATTTTTTATCATTTTAACCCATTAAGGATAGATTTTTGGAAAAAAGTAGCCTGTGTTTAATATTGGGTCATCAACTATGTTCTGAATTTCATTCAAATCGGGCCTATAGATTAGGCCTGAAAGCGTAACAGATAGACATAGGACACGTTCTCGCTCAAGCGGTTTATATTTTTATACAATTTTTCATCCCCTTTCCAGCTGTTTAAGAT
This sequence comes from Dryas iulia moderata, assembly GCA_019049465.1. Taxonomy (NCBI): domain Eukaryota; kingdom Metazoa; phylum Arthropoda; class Insecta; order Lepidoptera; family Nymphalidae; genus Dryas; species Dryas iulia. Next base: position 14,271,043 of record CM032424.1, on the reverse strand, counting down.
TTGTAAAAAATAAGAAGCCTACCGGAGAAAATTCATGGCAAAGATGAAAATTGTTGATTTTTTGAAAAGTGTTTTTTTTTGTATGACGCTGTATCCCGCACACAGCAGGGTAGGCAAAGGGAAACTAATGCCAGAACACTCCGTTACCCGCTTTCCACAGAGTTCTGGAGATATTACGTTTTAAGTGGGGCAACTTCACGCCGTGGCTTGCCTCGACACCTGAGCGAATAAATGAAATATTAATTATTTCATTTCCTCTTGTGAGAATCGAATCCATAACCAGTTAAGTTCGCAGGCACACTTTGCGTCCCTGCGCCACGATTGGACTTTATAATATTAGTATGAATTTGAGAGCTATCTAAGTAAACTCGATAAGTGTTATTTTTACTTTTACTAAGAATCATATGTTTAGTTGTTTTAATTCTAAGCCTTAACTAATGGAAAATACTTCAAGGTAGTCAAAGAGTGAACCTAATGTCAAACACTACCGTATCCTCTTTCCTTCTAAAATTGAGACATTACGTTTAAAGTGGCGGAAACGGTCAACGCCGCACTTACTTATTCATGTACAAAGCAGAGAAATAAAAATAATAAATAACCGTTCCTTAGAGTAGGAATCAAATCCACAACCATCGCGGTTGTAATCCTCATTGTTAAATAAGTTTTTTTTTATTATTATTTTTTAGCTCCACGCTGTATCCCACACAGCAGGGTAGGCAGAGGGAACCTAGTGATAAGACACTCCGTTCCCCACTTTCCGCCGAATTTGGAGGAAATGCGTGTTAAGTGGCGGAATTTAACGCCGCGCTCTGCCTCTGATACCCGAGCGAAGGAAATGGAAACATGAAATATTTCCACTCCTCGATGGGAATCGAACCCACAACCAGTCGTTTACAGTCAAACCTTCGTGCCACTGGGGCACAACTGGCCCCGTTAATGAGTTATGTTTATTAATACAAATAAATACATTTCTATAAAACTAAACATTCATGAATCGCAATCGCATATAAAATGTAAAGAGCGCCCACTCGCTCGCCCTTTCCAGTTTCCACGTAATTCATCGTTTTATATGAATTTTGTTGTCATTGTCATGATAATGGACCTTATTATCGTAACTCCTATTTCCCGTTACACTTAAACAGGGTTGTTACTTAAGTAAAAACAAAAAAATAAATTAGGTAATATTTGTAATTAGAAATAAATTAAAATTTGTGGCCAATCGTGGCGCAGTGGCACGAGCGTGTGACTACGTAAACGACTGGTTGTGGGTTCGATTCACACTCGACGAGTGGAAATATTTAATATTGCCATTTTCTTCGCTCTGGTGCCGAGGTAAAGCGCGGCGTTAAGTTCCGCTACTTAACACGCTTGCCTCCGAATTCGGCGGAAAGTGGGGAACGGAGTGTCTAACGAACACTAGGTTCCCTCTGCCTACCCTGCTGTGTGCGGGATACAGCGTGAAGCTGAAAAAATAATATTTGAAATCATTTTGCCGCAGTGAGGCATCGTTTGACTATAAATAAAGAAGATTAGTTGGTTAGATTCCCGCTTGAAAGAATAATTATATTCATATACTTTAATTTCCATTCTCTGGTAAGGACAAAGGGTGGTGTCAAATTCTGCTATTTCAGAATTGTGGTAATGTTTGATTTATTAGTCTATTTCTTTGCCTTCTTAAATATTATTTTTTTTTTGTAGCAGTTCCACACTTTTTCCCGCCTAACATGGAACCTAGTGTCAAAACACTCAATTTTCCATTTCCCAGATGAAGCGTGACGTGGTGGGATTTTACGTCGAACTTTGTTTCAGTTAACGGAACCCTAAAATGTAAAGTGATTTAAATATAATCATTTCCCCAATTGGGAATCGAACCCACAACTGATCGTGTTTTTGTAGTCACTGACCCATTGCGCTTATAAATTAAAAAAAAAACGGATTTTAAGGAATATTGTAACAATAAATTTAGACACTGGCAACATTAAGATATAATATTTATCTAAATCGACTTTGCATTCAAATCAAATCATTAAATGAATTATTCATGCCCTGATAAAGTTTGAGAAGAAATTAATTCTAGAAATTATTATAATTTCTAATATATTTGCTCTGAATAAAGTTTTCAGGATATTTTTAAAATCAGTTCATGTTACTTTAGAAATAGCTGAGTATGTATAAAGTATTTTTAAAAAATCGTGTATGTCATTTCTTTTCTTGATATCATAATTTCTTGATAAAAGTGTTTCGTTGTGGTTTAACTCTTCCTGGGCTGTTTATAGTAGCCCTCTGAAATTTGACAGGGATATCGAGCAGTGTCTTGTGTGTGTGTGCTGTGAAGTTTTTTGGTGACAATTGTAATTGTAGTTTTTGAATAAATGGTAATTAGATGGTCAAAAAGTGCATAGACTTAGGCTGTGGAACGTTAAGTGTTATGTTAGTGTTAAGTGTTAGCTTTTCAATTTTTTTTAACATGTAGTTTTTTTAACATTAAATGTGTACTTCGCTCAGCTCTTCCCACCATTCAGAGCAAAGAGGCAGTTCCTAGTTATATCCCCATAAGTTAACTAATGAAGTGAATTATAAAATATTGAAAATATTTTTTAATTGGTAATATTTATTGTATGTAATGTCATAATAATGTAAGGAAGATTGAAGTCACTCTGACTTACCACAAGAGTCTTTTTATCTTCTAGTACATGCAGGTTACGTGTTAATATAAAAAAATAAGTAAGCGTATATAACTAGTAATGCGTGAGTTCAACCATTAAACTCGCAATGTTACCGAGATCAAATAGAAAGCGGAGAACGAAGTGTTTTGACACTAAGTCTTCTTTGAACAACAAATCATGCTTTCTTAAAGAACGAACTGTACTGCCCATAACTTTGATTGTGAGAAATTGAGTTGAATTTTTAGTGCTTCTAACGAATGCATGCCAAATTCATTCAGTTTTCTATGGCCTACAGCCCTCGGATTGCTAAGAACAAGTAGTAATTATTTAGTTTTATAAATATACTCGTACACGCATACGAAAAAGGATATAAAAAGTTATTATTGAGGGCAGCTGAAGTATTTAATATTCCCCTTTTCGCCTTTTCTCTGATAAGGCAAAATGCGGTGTTAAGTTCCACCACTTTACAAGCAATGCCTCCTGAATTTGGCGGAAAGTGGGGAACGGAGTGTCTTAACACTAGGTTCCATCTGCCTACCCTCCTGTATGCGAGATACAGCGTGAAGTTAAGAAAAAAATATATTTTTATTGATATAAAAATTGTAGTAACTGTCAACCCTACTATCGGCTAGCAGCAAATTGCGAAGTTGCTGCGATAAATTCTAAACACAACCGCCCTATTCGCTTATTTTCATCTTTTGTTATTACGTGTTCTCTCATTTGTTTATTATTACTTAACTACTATCTGGGTCATGATCTTTTTGTTTTTTTATAGCTTCACGCTGTTAGCCACGTAAAAGGATAATCACCATAGAAAATTTAGTGTCAAGACACTCCGTTCTCCACTTCCACTGAGAGGGAATCGAACCTGCGACCAATCTTGATTATAGTCAGACGGTTAGACCCACTGCGCCTTGATGACCTTTAGTTTTTGTCATATAAAATATATAGGTTATTTATATAGGCTTTAAAAAAAGACATTTACAGGAAACGTATAAAAATTCGAACGCAGCGGGATTCGAAACCGCGCCTCCTGAATACCGTCCAGGCCGTCACCACTGAACCATGCGTTTTACTATCCGCTGCGTCGAAATTCTTATACGCTTTATTACAACTTATTTTTGTTGTTAGCATCTCTGTAGAGAGATTTTTACAAATTTCTGCTACCCAAAGATTCTACGAAAAAGGACAGGTTCGAATCCCGCTGGGTTCAAATTTTTATACGTTATCTTTAAATGTCTTTTTCAATTTTCCTAAGTGTGGAATAACACTTTAAAAATGTTTTAAAGTATAGGCTTTAAGTTTAAAGTAAATATATAAAAATGAAAAATATTAGTAATAATAATATAACAGTTAAGTGCTAAGGATTATACATTCAAGTGTATGGATTTGAGAATGAATTGAAATCTGGATTACGAGCTTGGGTTTAAAAATCCACTGATTCTAATTTTTTATATAGAATTTGCGATATTTTAATAATCTATGAATGTACGTTGTTCATTTGTTCTAGTAAAATATTGTATTGATAACTAAAATATTTTTTTTTTTTAAGCTTCACGCTGTTTGCCTTGTGGAGTAGTCGAGAAAACGGAGCGCCAAATGCTACGGTCCCTGCATACTTCTTTCGCCTCGTCCACTGTCATCAACTTCTTCATACACGCCCTCCGGAGGGTCCTCATGCTTTTTAGGTGACCTTCCTCCAGTATCGTCGATACTGTGTTAATTCGCCGATACTGTATTTAAAAACTAAAATATCTAAAAAGTAATATCTAAAAAGGCCATCGTGATAAGAATAGCGTAGAACAGCGATGGTTGTGGGTTCGAACTCTTTCAGGAGAATGGTTACATTTCAAATTATTTTTATTTCCCATTTAAAACACAAAGTGAACCGGACAACGGAGTGTTACGACACTAGATACTCTCTGACTTCTCTGCTATGTAGGCTTGGCTAAAGCGTGACCGTGCAAAAAATAAAATAAACAAATATTCTAATATTTTCAAACATTATTTTAAAGATCTAAATCTATAGACATTTGTATCAAATAAAAACATTTTTTATATGGAACTTGTGATATATGTATAATATATGTATATACGTAGTAGACTTTAAGTAATGTAAAATATTGTATTTATAATTAAAATATATAGATAATATCGTGGCCAGTCGTGGCCCAGTGGCACAAGCGTGTGACTGTAAAACGACTGATTGTGGGTTCGATTCCCACTCGAGGAGTGGAAATATTTAATATTTCCATTTTCTTCGCTCTGGTATCGAGGTAAAGCGCGGCGTTAAGTTCCGCCACTTAACACGCAATGCCTCCGAATTCGGCGGAAAGTGGGGAACGGAGTGTCTTAACACTAGGTTCCCTCTGCCTACCCTGCTGTGTGCGGGATAAAGCGTGAAGCTACAAAAAGATAATATCTATCACAAGGACATCGTCGCTCAGGTAACGTCAGATTAAAATGCCATGATAGGATTCAATCTTTTTTCAGGAGAATGGTTACTTTTCAAATTATTTTTATTTCCCTGTTTTGGTAACACAAATCGCGGCATACATTACCCATAGAGGAAAGTGGAGAACGAAGTGTTTTGACATTAGACACATTCTTTTTGACTACCGTGCTATAAAGTAAAAAAATAAAAAAAAACCTATATTCTAACATTTTCAAACATTATTCTAAAGATCTTAACCTATAGACATTTGTATCAAGTAAAAAAAGTATATACTAAAAGAATCGTAGGCACATATAAAAAAAGGAATTCCTAAGAACATTATCGTTACGGGTTATCGCGGGCTATTTGCATAATTCGTGGCTCAATTGAGTTTACTTGTTATATCTGTAAGAGGCCGACGTGGCTTTACGATAAATATATAGATTGTGATATTCAAATTTTTTCGTCTATATTTAAAATTCATGTTTTTATGTTTACAATTCATAATTTTAGAATTTTAATACATAGTTTTTGCAAGTATTTTTACATTAAATGTCGTATAGTGTTTTCAAAAAGACAACACTCATTAATTCTTTGAAAACTAATGATTTGTGTTTTTTAATGTATATACTAGCCTGTATGCAGTACGGTTGTGGGTTCGATTTCCACAGACGCGCGGATGAATGGAAATAATGTGATTATATTCTCTTTTTTTTATTATTAAGGAACGACGTTCGCCAGTCGTGGCCCAGTGGCACAAGCGTGTGACTGTAAACGACTGGTTCGATTCCCCCGCGAGGAGTGGAAATATTTAATATTTCCATTTTCTTCGTTCTGGTGTCGAGGTAAAGCGCGGCGTTAAGCTCCGCCACTTACCATGCAATACCTCCGAATTCGGCGGAAAGTGGGGAACGGAGTGTCAGCTCCCTCCCTCCCTTTGCCTACCCTGCTGTATGCGGGATACAGCGTGAAGCTAAAAAAAAAACTTAACACATGTCATGATTTCGGGTAGACAGTGGAAAACGGAGTGCTTACTATATGTGAACATGACTATATCCATTTTTTCCTAACGCAGAACAGGCACTTTAAGACGTCGAGTTGCGGAAACCCTTTGCCCGTATTGGCTGAAGAAGATTATACGAAAAGGGTTCGATTTTCACTCGGTTTGACTATATTCACATTATTTTCATATTTTAGTTCCAGTAGGAAAGCAAAGCGCGGCGTTAAGTTCCGCCACTTAAAATCTTTGTTTCAGGTGGAAAGTGGAAAACGGAGTGCCTACTATATACGGGAAAACGCTGTAAACTATTCATTTCTCCGCAGTGATTAAGAGAACGCAAAATATCTAACACGTAATGTCTCGATTTCGGACGACAAGTAGAGAAATAAAGAAGTGGAGTGTCTTGACACTAGGCTTTTTCTGACAACACTACCGTGGAAAAATATATTTTTTTATTATATTTATATTTATAATAAGTATATCTTACGTACCTATGTATATCTTAAACGATTCCTAATCTCAATCTCGTTACCCTAAAGGAAAGTTATTAAACTCTCATATAAAAGATTGTATCGCATAAAATTGCTGTACCTCATAAAATATGGCTTTAAAAAGGTTTACATTATGCAAAAACATCTCTTTACTTTGTTATTTTAAAGTAGAACGGCGGTATCGATATGTATTATCGATATAGTAACAGGCTATTCTGGCGCAGTGGTAAAGTGTCTGAGTGTAAAGGTATTAGTGGCAGGTTCAGTCCCCACTCAGGAAAATGATTACATATAAAACTATTTGTACCCGCGATTTCATTTGCTTTGGAAAGAGAATTTGATGACTTAGGTTATATTATGACTATTTCGACGATTTCTTTGTTTATCTGATTCTGATTTCTGATTGTAAATTCGATTGGTTGTGGGTTCGATTCCCGCTAGGTGCAATAGTTGTAATATTATATTATTACGTTTTTTTGTGGTGAACGAGACTAAGCGCGGCATTGAGTTTTAATATTTAAAACGTAATGTCTCGAAATCGGTCAAAAAACGGCGAACTAAGTATCTTGACACTAGCTTCTGTGCTATGTGGAAAAAGTATAAATTTAAAAATAATAATATTTCGAGTTCAGAATCTATACTCAAAAAAAAAATTAAATAGCTTCACGCTATATCCCGCACACAGCAGGGTAGGCAGAGGGAACCTAGTGTTAAGACACTCCGTTCCCCACTTTCCGCCAAATTCGGAGGCATTGCGTGTTAAATGGCGGAACTTAACGCCGCGCTTTACCTCGACACCAGAGCGAAGAAAATGGAAATATTAAATATTTCCACTCCTCGAGTGGGAATCGAACCCACAACCAGTCGTTTACAGTCACACGCTTGTGCCACTGGGCCACGACTGGCCATTATACTCGTATTACTAAAAAAATATGTTAACATAACAAAAGAAAGGTCATTCGATAAGAGAACACAAAATCCATACAAAGCGTGTCCTTAAAATATTTAGTTGTGAAATGGCGTGTAATGTAAGTTGTATTCGCCCTTACATTCTATTTTTGGTTGAAGAGAACCCTTTGACCCTTTGCTTGTCCTCTTTTACCCTTTAATCTTTGGTCCGATAGGATTAGGTTGGAACAGTTATGTGCTTATCTTTTATGCGTTAATTAAAAGTACATTTACATTTCTTTGAACAAAAGGTCAAAATTCTATTATTTATATAAGTGCCCCTGTTGATGTGTAAAATACGTTGTCTTAGCAACGTCTATGTCACTTTATATATAAGTGTATGTCAAATATGTAAGTGTATCTAATATATATTTTTTACGCTTTACGCTGTATCCCGCACACAGCAGGGGAGCAGGGAGTCAGGGAGAAACCTAATGTTAAGACACTCCTTTCCCCACTTCCAGTCGAATTATAGATGCATTATGAGTTAAGTGGCGAATCTCAATGCCGTAGATCGCCAAGTTCATCGGCATCAGAATGAAGGAAAAATATGTTAAATATTCCAATGCCTCGACTGGGGATCGAACCCGCAACCAGACGCTTTCACAGTCATACTTTGTGCTCTTACGTCACGACTGTCTCCAATATTTATTTTATGTATTTATAATGTCTTATCACAAGTCAAGTTTAATACTAAATAGCTAATACTTAAGTCATGAAGGAAATATTTTCCTTCATGTAGTAATATATATGTACTTATTGTGTTATTTCAAGATTTAAACAAAGTTATAATACAATGCTTTAGTTCCAAAAAACAGCGTACAATAATTTAGTCTAGAATTTAGGAGGAAAATGCAGAACAGAATAATATGAAACTTTCTGTTTTATTTCTTTACCATTTTACATTTTTTCCTGCGTAGTAGTGTTGTTAGAGAGAATGTATAGTTATTTTATTCATTTTGTTCTACACTCTCTGATAGAAATCGATACATTGCGTGTTGAGTGGCGGAACTTAAAGCCTCGCTTTATGTCTGGTAACAAAGGGAAGAAAAGAAAAGAATTTGGATATAATCATTTCCCCGGGGAAATCGAAACCACAAACAATCGCATTAACAATCAGTCAAATCATCATAATAAGTTAAATGTATTATATTATAATATACTTGTTATCTACTAAAATGTTCTATTTCAATAAATCTTTAGAATTGGTTCCGCTTTATACATAATTTCCCAAAAGACCGAAGTTTATGAAGAAAAAGTTAGCAATGTTAGTAGCAAATTTAATAAAAAAGTAAAATCGCCCATATACAGTTTTAATGAGACCATCGTGGCAGAGTGCGATGTATCTGAATGTAATCCCGATTGGTTCTGGGTTCGATTTCTCTCGGTGGAATGAACATACTCGAATTATTTTTGTTTCTCCACTCTGATGAACTAGCACAGCGCTAGAGTCACCAAACCCGGTGAAAATTCAGACGGTAAGTGTAGAATGGAATGTCTTGACATTATGTTTTTTTTCTATTAACCTCTTTATTTACCCGCACACAGCAGTGTAGGCAGAGGGAACCTAGTGTGAAGACACTCCGTTCCTCTTTTTCCTCCGAATTCGGAGGTTAAGTGGCGGAACTTAACGCCGCGCTTTGCCTCTGATACCAGAGCGAAGTAAATGGAAATATTAAATATTTCCACTCCTCGAGTGGGAATCGAACCCACAACCAGTCGTTTACAGTCACACGTTCGTATCACTGCGCCACGACTGGCCCCAACGTAACCGGTACGTTGTGTTTTGTTACCCCTTAACCAGGTACGCGGAAAATGTCTGAAGTTGAAACATGTGAAATAAATGACATACTTTCATAATTCTTCTCTAGCTCAAAGGTTCAAATGTGCCATTTAATTAAAATAAGCAAAAAAAAGTTTGTTTTTCCAAAAAATAACCAGAATCAAACACTATTGATTTCCCTTTGGTTATCTAATAGTCGATTCTCATAGTATAGTACTGTGTAGTACAATTGGTTCGAAATTGCAGGCTTTTGGCTCTTTCGTTTCACAGTTGAACCGATATTGAGTTTGTATCTTCACTTGCCTTAAAGCTAGTTAAGCTTTTTGTATTACGTTTCTCAATTTTGATATTGAAGCTTTGTACAAATAGTAAAAAAGCATAAAAAATACATTTTTTAAATAAACTTCATATATAAAAAATAAGGTGACTCTAGCGATATCTTCGTTTTAGACAAAAAAAATCAGTCGGCTTGCTGTTTATATATTAGTATTAATTATTTTGCCTTCAGTATAACAAATCATGGCGATAGGAGACGTCACTGAACGCTGTAAATTAGGCAATAAGTGAAGAAAAGAGTGACTTGCCACACAACTCTCTGCCTGCTCTGCTACGTATAAAGCGTGAAACTAATAAACAATATACATATATTTACATATGAATGTATATTTTGATATTTCAGAACGCATCTCAATAAAACCTTTCCACATTTGACTTAACTTAGTTACGCGGTCGTGGGAATGCGGAAAACAAGTTACTGTACATGATTGAATTACGTATGTGGTAGAGTGTTTTTGTATACAAATAATAATAATACTTTCATAATATAGGGTCACCTTGGTGGAGTGGGAAACGTGTGTCCGTACATGCAGTGGGTTGCAGGTTCGATTCCTACTCAGGGGAATTATTAGATAATTATTTATATTATTTTCTTTTCTTCGCAATGATACCTTCTATTTAGTGCAGGGTTGAGTTTCGTCACTCCACACGGACTGAAATATGAAACTATAAAGTACTTAATTTTTTTCTTAGCTGTATCCTGCACAAAGCAGGGCAGGCAGAGCAAACCTAGTATTAACAACCTTCGTTCCCCACGCACCGCCGAATTCGGAGGTATTTGGTGTTAAGTGGCAGAGCTTAACGCTACGTTTTACCTCGACACCAAAGCGAAGAAAATGGAAATATTGATTGTTTCCATTTCGAGTGGGAATGGAACTCACAACTAGTTGTTTACAGCCACATTCTTATACCACTGCGCCACGACTGGCCCTAACTACTAATTATTCTCGATTATTCAAAAAAAATATTATACCTCGATATCAAGTGCTAAGTAAGCAAGCTCGTTGTCTTACTAAGCGTTATGTAAACGTGTATATCAAACACATAGAAGTGTTTACATTATTTTAAAAAAGCTATAAGCAATACAGCCACATTCTTATACCACTGCGCCACGACTGGCCCTAACTACTAATTATTCTCGATTATTCAAAAAAAATATTATACCTCGATATCAAGTGCTAAGTAAGCAAGCTCGTTGTCTTACTAAGCGTTATGTAAACGTGTATATCAAACACATAGAAGTGTTTACATTATTTTAAAAAAGCTATAAGCAATAGCTCTTCCATATTTCATACTCCTTCATAAACCGTAAAAAGGGGTACAAAGTTTTTGATATAAATATTAAAATGCACATAGTTTTTTTTTGTATTTTTAGTCTATATTTTGTCATAACTTAAGAAATTACTATCATTACTTTTATGATCTTAGTATTCTTTGATTTTGGATTTTACACGTGTAAAATCCAAAATCAAAGAATACAAACGGCAAATGTCGTTTTTTGAAATAAGTTAGTTTTTTCGTAAAAAAGATTAGAAAGATTTTCTTCCATTCCATTAGTATATAGATAAGCAGCATTTTCATGCATAGTATAATATACGAAAAAGACTTTCACTGTAAGCACTAGATATACAATAAAATACATTATTCAACGGTGAAAAATCATATATAATTCATGATATTACGTCCGTCGCATACGGAGCTACTCTCCTATATACATTTGCGGGCAAGTTATACCTTGAAAAGCAAACGCTTTATATGGTTGTGGTAAATAGCTTTACGCTTTATCTCTAACGAAGTCGTCAGAGAGAACGGAACACCAAATGCTACGATTGCTGCATACTTGTTACGTACCAACCTCGTCCACTGTCATCAACCTCTTCATACACGCCCTCCGGGAGGTTCTTATGCTTTTTACGTGACCTTCCTCCAGTATCGTCCATACTGTGTTCTCGAAGGTCACCCGAGGTCTCCTGCCTCTTACCGGTCATATTTGCTTTATTATCTTTCTTACTGTTTTTTCATCAGTCATCTTCTAAACGTCACAAACGAATTGTGCAAATATATTGCACAAATTCCTGTATAAATTTGCAAAATATTTGCTAATTAAAAAAGAATACAATTGAGAATGTTATTTTTACCCGTCTACGTCAGCAGAAGAGTGCCCGACTCAGTCAGGTGAGGGTAAACAATACTTTGTTTCCTACGGTACTTGTAACAAAGATTTTTAACAAAAGTGTTGAATTTATTCACACACATAGGAGATAAAAACAATTTTAGAAAAGATATTTACATATATCCTATTTGCGTGTCGATACAATTTCCTATTTTCGTGTTATATGCAAAATTTTTTTTTACGTTTTCACAAAATGATTTTCGTAAAGTAAAATTTATCAAAAGTATTTAATTTAACTAATTGGATTTTGTGTATGTACATATATTATGCAGTTATTTCAATATTTGTTGCGAGAAAGCGTGAAGCTGCTTTTAATACATAAAAAAGTACTCGTAGTAAGTAAGTAGTTATGGACAAACAATTACATAAAATTTATATACAGAAAAATGTGTAAGGCAAGAATAAGATCTTGGATTAAAATTCATACATTATGAATGAAATGAATATATACCGAATACGTTACTGAAGTTGAAATAAAAGCTATCACAATATCAGACTGCTTGTCTGTCAGTTCGGTTGCCGGCGTGTATTAATATTTGGAAACGGGTGAATTGGTTTTGACAAGTCTTTGACACCCGTCAAGATACGGAATTTTTGTTTAAAAAATATAAGGTAACCAAAAAAGTTTAGAAAGTTTTATTTCAGAGCACATCACGAACTAAGTCCAAAAGTTACTAAGACGTATGTCTCAATAATGTTTGTAACTTTTTTAATAAAATCTTTGAAAAATATATATAATTTTATTAATGACACGATTAATATGGCCAAACATAAAGAGATCGACTTTGATTATAAGTTGATATATTTTTACAATACAACAAAACATCTGTGGAGAACATTAACTATGACCTGCGGCATATACTTGACATTGCGCGAGTCTTTTTGACTAACTTACGAGTACATAAAGAAAATTAGTTTTTTATAGAAATGAGATAATTGTTGTAGCATTTGTAAAACGAAGTCGAACTAAAAAGGGTAAGGAGGAATAAATTTGCGGGAACGTCTCACTGTCTATTGTGGCGTGGGTTGTGTCAGATAGTAAACGAAATTGGTCTGCGTTTATCTTCATTTACGAATCAATTACTGCAGTAAAGGAGGCTGAGGAACAAGTGCGAGATTTACACATATACAGGATACTTTAAGAGAGCTTAGTGTCAAGACACTCTTTTCCCCACTTTTCGCTTGAAATCGAGACATTGTATGTTGAGTGCCGGAACTCAGTGCCGTGCTTTGTGTTGTTCATCAGAGCGCAGAATAATTTAGAAGTAATGGCTGTTCCGCTGAGTGGGTATCGAACTCGCAACCAATCTCGATTATTGTCAGACATTGTTCCACAGCGCCATTTTGCATCCAAGCCTGGATTACGAGCTTGTGTTTAAAAATCCGCTGATTCTAATTTTTTATATGGAATTTGTGATATTTCAATAATCTATGTATGTACGTTGTTGATTTATTCTACTAAAATATTGTATTAATAACAAATATTTTTTTTTAGCTTTACGCTGTATCCCTTGCAGGGTAGTCAGAGAGAACGAAGCGAAAATCGCTACGGTCCCTGCATACTTCTTTCGCCTCATCCACTGTCATCAACCTCTTCATACACGCCCTCTGGGGGGTCCTCATGCTTTTTACGTGACCTTCCTCCAGTATCGTCGATACTGTGTTAATTCGCCGATACTGTGTTTAAAAACTAAAATATCTAAAAAGTTATATCTAAGAAGGCCATCGTGATGAGAATAGTTGGTAAATGGTTACATTTCAAATTATTTTTACTTTTATGGGTTCGACTCCCGCTAGGCAGAATAATCATATTATAATATAATTAGTTTTTGGTGAACGAGACAAAGCGCGGCGTTGAGTTTTAATATTTAAAACGTAATGTCTCGAATTCGGCCAAAAAATAGAACAAAGTGTCTTGACACTAGCTTCTGTGCTATGTGGAAAAAGTATGAAACCAAAAATAATAAAATTTCGTCCAATAACCTATTTCTAAAAAAACATGTGAACATAACATAAGAAAGGTCACTCGATAAGAGAACACGAAATCCATACAAAGCGCGCCCTTAAAATATTTAGTTGTGAAATGGCGTGTAATTTAAGTTGTATTCGCCCTTCCATTCTATTTTTGGTTGAAGAGAACCCTTTGACCCTTTGCTTGTCCTCTTTTACTCTTTAATCTTTGGTGCGATAGGATTAGGTTGGAACAGTTATGTGCTTATCTTTTATGCGTTAATTAAAAGAATATTTACATTTCTTTGAACAAAAGGTCAAAATTCTATTATTTATACAAGTGTCTAAGTGATGTGTAAAATACGTTGTCTTAGCAACGTCTATGTCACTTTATATATAAGTGTATGTCAAATATGAAGTATGTAATGTTTATTTTATTAATTTTATGTATTTTTCTTTTTTTTTTTTTTTTTATGGAATAAAGGAGGCAAACGAGCTGAAGGCCCACCTGGTGTTAAGTGGTTACCTCCGCCCATACACATCCACAACATTAAAGTTATGGATGCGTTGCCAGCCTTGGGAATGTAGGACAGAAGGAGGGAGGAAGGATGGGAATGGTGGGAATAGGGAGAGCTGGCTTACATGCCATCGAACCGGAACACATCATCAGATGTTTGGCGGTTCGTCTTTGACACGATAGTGGTCGCGAGCCAGTCGGAGACGAATCTCCTATCACCAAACTACTGGGTTACCCGCTTTTTACAGGACGCTACCCAGCGGCGGGGGGGAATTATATTCTTAACCCGTCCCCCCACGGGTAAAACCTCCTTTCCTTTCTCATTATATACTGTTATAATTTTAAAATCTAACATACAATACTTTTGTCTAGAATTTTAAAAGAAAAATAGAGAAACGGGCTGACGTATAATTTTCTTTTTTACATTTTTTTAGTTTTATGTTGTTCAGTGTAGTCAGAGTGAACCTAGTGTCCACTCCGTTTTCCACTTTCCGTCATAAACCGACACTTTGCGTTTGGGCGGCGGAGCTTAATGCATGCCGCGCCTTACCTTAGGTAAAAAAAATAATTTAAATGATTATATCATTTCCCCGAGGAAATCGAAACCACAAACAACCGCATTAACAGTCAGTCAAATCAACATAACAAGTTATATTCATTATAATATATACCTGTTACGTACTAAATATTCTATTTCAATAAATCCTTAGAATTGGTTCCGCTTTATACATAATTTCCCAAAAGACCGAAGTTTATGAAGAAAAAGTTGGTAATAGCAGCGGTTAATTTAGTGAGAAAGCAAAATACGGTCCATACACAGCTTTAATGATACCATCATGGCTTAGTAGAATAGCATCTGACTGTAGTCACGATTGGTTGTGGGTTTGATTTCCTTTGGAAGAAATGATCATACTTTTTTTTTAGCTTCACGCTGTATCCCGCACACGGCAGGATAGGCAGAGGGAACCTAGTGTTAAGACACTCCGTTCCCCACTTTCCGCCGAATTCGGAGGCTTGCGTGTTAAGTGACGGAACTTAACGCCGCGCTTTACCTCGACACCAGAGCGAAGAAAATGAAAATATAATTTCCACTCCTCGAGTGGTAATCGAACCCACAACCAGTCGTTTACAGTCATACGCTTGTGCCACTGCGCTACGACTGGCCACAATCATACTTTTATTATTTTTGTTCTTCGCTCTGATAAACTACAACACCGCGTTGACAGTCAGGCGCTCAACTCCCGCAACATTCAGGCGGAAAGTGGAAAAAGGAATGTCTTGACACTAGGTTCATTTTTATTAACATGCATGCGGAAAAAAGTGAAGCTAAAAAAATGTCGTACTACTATTTTCGTCATTTTTCTCTTGCAAAAGTTCAAAAAAGTGCTATTTAATTTAAAATAACAATTAATATTTTTTTACATAAATTCATCAGAATGTTCGAAGATTGGTACATATAAATAGATCTTGAGGGTAAGTAAGACTTTATTGGTTTCCCTTTAGGTATCTAATAGTCGATTCTCATAGTATAGTACTGTGTAGTACAATTGGCTCGAAATTGCAGGCTTTTGACTCTTTCATTTTAAATTTGAACCGATATTGAGTTTGCCTCAGTACCTCCACTCGCCTTAAAGTTAGTTAAGTTAAGCTTTTTGTATAACGTTTCTCAATTTTGTTATTAAAGCTTTACATCAATAGTAAAAAAGTATAATAAATAATTTTTAAATTAGCTTCATATATAAAAAATAAAGTGATTCTAGCGATATCTTCGTTTCAAACAAAAAAAAACCAGTTAGCTTGTTGATTATATATTAGTATTATTTCTTTCGGCTTTAGTATAACAAAACACGGTAGGATACGCCACTAAACGCTTAAAATTAGGCAAAAAGTGAAGAAAGGAGTGACTTGACACAACTCTCTGCCTGCTCTGCTACGTATAAAGCGTGAAACTAATAAACAATATACATATATTTACATATGAATGTATATTTTGATATTTCAGAACGCATCTCAATAAAACCTTTCCACATTTGACTTAACTTAGTTACGCGGTCGTGGGAATGCGGAAAACAAGTTACTGTACATGATTGAATTACGTATGTGGTAGAGTGTTTTTGTATACAAATAATAATAATACTTTCATAATATAGGGTCACCTTGGTGGAGTGGGAAACGTGTGTCCGTACATGCAGTGGGTTGCAGGTTCGATTCCTACTCAGGGGAATTATTAGATAATTATTTATATTATTTTCTTTTCTTCGCAATGATACCTAAGATTCGCCACTTAGCACGGACTGAACTATGTAACATTTTTTATTCTCGATTATTCAATAGTTTATTATACCTTGACGTCCAGTGTCACGTAAGCAATGCGTTACGCCTTATCAAACTTAATGTAAGCGTGTATGTCAAACACAAAGAAGTGTTTACATTATTTTAAAAAAGCTATAAGCTCCATATTTCATTCTACTTCATTGCCGTAAAAAAGGGTACAAAGTTTTTGATACAAGTCTATAATTTAAGAAATTACTATCATTACCTTTATGACCTGGGTATTCTTTAAACCATATTAAGATTTTACACCTTCCGCCGTTGTATTTGAAAAAAGTTAGTTTTTCATAAAAAAGATTAGAAAGATTTTTTCCATTCCATTAGTATAAAGATAAGCAGCATTATCATACAAAGTAAAATATATGAAAAAGACTTTCAGTGTAATCACAAGATATACAATGAAATACATTATTCAACGGTGAAAAATCATATATAATTCATGATATTACGTCCGTCGCATACGGAGCTACTCTCCTATACACATTTGCGGGCAAGTTATACCTTGAAAAGCAAACGCTTTATATTGTTGTGGTAAATAGCTTTACGCTTTATCTCTAACGAAGTCGTCAGAGAGAACGGAACACCAAATGCTACGATTGCTGCATACTTGTTACGTACCAACCTCGTCCACTGTCATCAACCTCTTCATACACGCCCTCCGGGAGGTTCTTATGCTTTTTACCTAACCTTCCTCCAGTATCGTCCATACTGTGTTCTCGAAGGTCACCCGAGGTCTCCTGCCTCTTACCGGTCATATTTGCTTTATTATCTTTCTTACTGTTTTTTCATCAGTCATTTTCTAGACGCCACAAAGGAATTGTGCAAATATATTGCACAAATTCCTGTTTTTATTTGAAAAAAATTTGCAAATAAAAAAGAATAAAAATTGAGAATGTTATTTTTATCCGTCAGCAGTACAGTGTCCGACTGCGTCAGGTGGGGGCAAACAATACTTTGTTTCCTACGGGTTAAAAAAAGTTTCTTAACAGAAGTGTTTAATTTTAGAAAAGATATTGTCATATATCCTATTTGCGTGTCGATACAATTTATGTTATGTGCATAGTTCATTTTTTTACGTTTTCACAAAATGATTTTCGTAAAGTAAAATTTATCAAAAGTTTCTTTTTTTTTGCTTCACGCTGTATCCCGCACACAGTAAAAGGGTAGGCAGAGGGAACCTAGTGTTGAGACACTCCGTTTCCCACTCACAAACAAAAGTATTTCATTCGACTAATAGCGTATGTACATATATCATGCAGTTATTTCTATATTTGTTGCGAAAAAGCGTGAAGTTACTTTTAAAATATAAAAAAGTATTCGTAGTAAGTAAGTAGGTACAAACAAAAACAATTAAATTTAATTTGTATACCGAAAAATGTCTAAGGCAAGAATAAGATCTTGGGTTAAAATTCATACATTATAAATGAAATGGATATATACCGAATACGTTACTGAAGTTGAAATAAAAGTTATCAAAACATCAAACTGCTTGTCTGTCAGTTGGCTTGCTGGCGTGTATTAATATTTGGAAACGGGTAAATTGTTTTTGACAAGTGTTTGACAGGTTGATACAGAAATTTTTGGTCAAAAAATAAGTTAACTAAAAGATTTTTAGAAAATATTTTGTGTCAAGGAATGTAATGTAGCTTATTTCAGAGCACAGCACTTCTAAAATTTGACGACAGTGAAGGACTTTCCCTATAACGCAAAAGTAAGAACAAAGAAAATAAATGTCACAAATTCCCTTCTCAGACTTTTTAATAACGTTTGTAATTTGTTTAATATTTTTTTTAAAAAAGTATATATAACTTTATTGAATACACGATTAATATACTCAAACATAAAGAGATCAATTTTAATAATAAGTTGTTATATATTTTACAATACAACAAAATATCTGCGGAGAACATTAATTATGACCTGCGGCATATACTTGACATTGCGCGAGTCCTTTTGATTAACTACACAAAGAAAATTCCTTTAGTTGGAGATGACATTTGACATTTGTAAAATGCATTATACGAAACAATATGATACGCCGAAGAATCGATAGGAAGAAATTCAAGGAAAATATATTTTTAGGCTTTACGCTTTTTCCTAGTAAAAATAGAGCGCCACATGACATACCTATATAAAAGTTAATAGATGTCTTTTTCTTCCTTCCGTCTTGCTTGGATTTCATAACCACGCTTTGAAGGCTCTAGTAGGTACCTCTTACTATTCAGTGTGGTGCGGGTTATATTAGAAGACCTCTGTAAATCAGTCATATCATTAAAAGAGGGCAAGGAATTAGCAAATGCAAACTCACTTCATTGTATTTTTAAGTTCCCTTACTGTAGTAAGGAGGAGCTATCTTAGTATAATCTGGAATAAAAAGGGCGGCCTGAAGGTGACCATATACTAGGCTTACAAAGTCTAAAATTACCAGCGAAATCTGAATCTTAGAATTTTAGAGTAAGCAGTGGGTTGAATTACCAGTGAGTCTAACAGGAAGTAATTACGGAAGGTGTGCATAAAATACATTTCCTGAAGATAAGACAAAAAAAATCGTTCCTTCGTTTAAAATATAAACATTTCGTTGGCTTCTTTTAATTAGATTTAATTTACCTCATAAATGAGGATGAATACAAGTAATAAATAATACAAAACTAATTAGCTTTACAATTTTTCATATAGCAGAGTATAAAGCTATGAAGAAAGGAGTTTATTAATATTAGACTAATATTAATACACTCTTTTCGCCACTATCTGTCTCATAAATTATTCATTTTAAAATTATTTCCATTACCCTGGGGCCAGTCGTGGCGAAGTGGCACGAACGTGTGACTGTAAACGACTGGTTGTGGAATGTTGTGGGTGTTCGATTCCCACTCAAGGAGTGGAAATATCTTATATTTCCATTTCCTCTGCTCTGGTATCAAAGCGCGGCGTTAAGTTCCGCCACTTAACACGCAATGCCTCCGAATTTGGCAGAAAGAGGGGAACAGAGTGTCTTAACACTAGGTTCTTTCTGCCTACCCCGCTGTGTGCGGGATACAGCGTGAAACTAAAAAAGAAAACTGTTAAATAAAAGAATTTGCGTTTACAGTTAATCACTGTCCCACTGCGCCACGACGATCTTTACTTTATTCCCTTTAATCACATCACTTATCCTCTATATAATGAATACAAAGCGAAGGAAGACAAGACAGTTTTATTTACTTTCTGACACAAAAATGTTTCTTTGTTCAATACAGGTAAGAAACTCCTTGTTTGATACTACTTTTACTTAATACAAGGTTAATCTTTGTTTTATTTTAGCGTTCCATTTACGCTACCTTTTAATGATGATGGCTTATTCTTTTTTTAAGATGTAATGTGTTTTTTCACATTACTAAAGTTAGTAGAGAACCTGGTGTTTTTTACTTTCAGTTCGAGATAATGAGTGTTAATTGGCGGAACTCAACGCCGTACTTTGCCAAGGTGAAAAAGTGGAAACAGTAAATATAATCAGGGTGTATCAAAAATATGACAGTAACATGTAGAAATATTGCTTAGGGGAACCTATGTATATATGTGCCGAAATAATATGTGAATGTATACTTAAAAAAATCATACTACAAAAATATAATATTTATTAGTAAGCAGCAGTAGAAGATATCTAAATATTTATGTATATAATAATATGTATTAAGTTTATAAAAAAAAGATATAACATGAGCAAATAAAAACATGAATATATAAAAAAAAATACAGTATTTTCAAAGAAGCTTTTTTCTACTCTAGCGTTCTAAGTCTCAGTAATGACTTTTGAGATAGCAGTATGATAACTAAAATTTAAACTAGATTATAGGCGCTTGGACTATAAATTAAAGGTTTGGATCCAAATCAAAATCACCCAATGGCTAAGTAGAGCTTCACGCTGTATCTCGCACGGCAGGGTAGGCAGAGGGAACCTAGTATTAAGATACTCCGTTCCCCACTTTCCGCCTAATTCGGAGGCATTGCGTGTTAAGTGGCGGAACTTAACGCCGCGCTTTACCTCGACACCAGAGCGAAGAAAATGAAAATATTAAATATTTCCACTCCTCGAGTGGGAATCGAACCCACAACCAGTCATTTACAGTCACACGCTTGTTCCACTGGGCCACATACAAATAACATTATATAATATACCAAAATAATCAAATAACTTATGTAATAATTTCGTATCATCATATATTTCAGCATGGCAGAAGGCACCCTACCAACCTACCTGAAGGCTATAAATATTTATAAGGCAAGCAAGCTATTTACTTTCTACCTGTTAGTTCACAGCTTTGCATAGCGTTGGAGGCAAATCACGTTTGCTCAATTTATCTGCTCTGTATAGAGTGGGAAAAATGAGTTCAACATTATTTACTAAAACTCAAGACTGATGGGGATATTTTTGGGATTTTTTTTTGCGAGTTACTTATGTATGAAATAAAATTATATAAAAATACGGTACACTTAACAGTCTTGCGCCAGTAAATATAAAGTTGAACTACTTGTACGTTTGAAAAAGACATTTAAAGAAAACGTATATAAAATTTGAACGCAGAGGGATTCGATCACGCGCCTCCTGAACACCGTTCAGGCGCTGTCACCACTGAACCATGCGTTTTACTATCCGCTGCGTCAAAATTCTTATACGCTTTATTACAACTTATTTTTGTTGTTAGCTGCTTTTGCTGTAGAGAGATTTTTACAAATTATCTTTGTATTTTGCCAATTTTCCTAAGTGTGGAATAACACTTTAAAAATGTTTAAAAGTACTTGTATGTTTTTTCTTGTATAATAGAATGGTTAAAGAGAAGCTAATGTAAAAACGCTTCGTTCTCCACTTTCCGTCTGAATTTAAGAATTTACGCGTTAAGTGGCGGAACTTAACATCGGCCTTTGTTTTGCATCAGAACGAAGAAACGAAAATAATTTAAATATTAGGTATATTTAGGTATATCACTCGTCCACATGGGGTCAAACACATAACCATCGCGTATAAAATCAGCTGTCACACTGCGCCATAATGACCTCAAGTATATAGCTAAAATTAAAAACCATATCATTGTTTATGTCCGGCAAGTCGTGATGCAAGTGGCACGAACGTGTGACTGTAAACGACTGGTTGAGGGTTCGATTTCCACTCGAGGAGTGGAAATATTTAATATTTCCATTTCCTTCGCTCTGGTATCCGACGAAAAGCGCGGCGTTAAGTTCCGCCACTTAACACGCAATGCCTGCGAATTCGGTGGAAAGTGGGAAACGGAGTGTCTTAACACTAGGTCCCTCTGCCTACCCTGCTGTGTGCGGGATATAGCGTGAAGCTGTTTAAAAATAAACTATTGTTTGTCAAAATTAGACAATTTTTTACATTAAATCTTGACTTAAATATAGGATGAAATACTATTTTGCTTCAAATATCATTAAAACCAGTTTTAAAAGTACTGACTTTTAATTTTACATTTATCATGTAAACGAAGCAAACATAAACAAGTTGTTGTCGCTACTTCGTTTGTATGAACTTTATGACTGGCTGTTCTACCACGGTTCTACGGTCCTACCTTTCTTAATTACCGTAGGGAATTCAGGCAGTCCTGCCCCTGTGAACCCCATGGGATCTATATAACAAACTTTAACGTTTTATTTGCAGTAGTTCCGGCTGTATACGTTTACTGTCAGTCAGTAGTTCGACTTCGTTCGTACGGCCTTAAAAAAAAAGAGAATTTAAATAATAAATGTAATTCTAAAAGAAAAGTAACGTAAGTAAGTAGGAGGCTTGTCGTGGCGCAGTGGCACAAAATGTGACTGTAAAACTGCATGTGGGTTCGATTCCCACTCGAGGTGTGGAAATATTGAATATTTTCATTTTCTTCTCTCTGGTGTCGAGGCAAAGGGCGGCGTTAAGTTCCGTCATTTAACACGTAATGCTTCCAAATGTGGCGGAAAGTGGAACAGAGTGTCTTAACACTCTACCTACCCTGCTGTGTGCTGGATACAGCGTGAAGCTAAAAAAAAGAAAAAAGTAAGCAAATTAAAGTATCGTCAAAATTGCTCTAAGTTCTCCAGAGATTAGCCGGATAGAAAGACTAACAAAGGGACGAATATTGAAAAAATATGCCAACTTGATATAATTAGTACCGTGCATTTATACGAGTACATATGCATTTAGTAAATAGATTTTTTATATCGATTATTTCAATATCACAGACACTCCCATTTTATTTACTTGTATAGACAAGTCAATCAATAATAGTATGGATATCCATTTATATCGCAAATCAAAGCAAATAAGTCCCTACTAGAACAGAAATATTATAATACCCGGAAAATTGACAAATATCGAGTAAAATGGGCCATGGGCCAGTCGTGGCGCAATGGCACGAACGTGTGACTGTAAACGACTTCTTGTGGGTTCGATTCCCACTCGAGGAGTGGAAATATTTAATATTTTCCATTTTCTTCGCTTTGGTGTCAGAGGCAAAGCGTGGCGTTAAGTTCCGCCACTTAACACGCAATGCCTCCGAATTCGGCGGTATATATATATATATATAGCTCTCACCACTGAGCCATGCGTTCTACTCAGCGCCTGAACGGTATTCAGGAGGCGCGGGTTCGAATCCCGCTGCGTTCAAATTTTTATACGTTTTCTTTAAATGTCTTTTTCAATTTTCCTAAGTGTGGAATAACACTTTAAAAATGTTTAAAACTCAACACGTATTGTTTATAAAATGGACAGAAAGTGGGGAATGACAGGATATTAAATCACCGGGTTATATATACTCCTATGCATGTAGCAGCCCCTATGCATTAAAATAATTTGCTCCCGACAAACGTACTGTAATTACGTACAAAGCTTATCTTATTCCAGTTGCAAATGAGCTCTCATTGTAATTTTACGCGCAGTTAAATTAATTGAGTTTGCAAACCTGTTAAATACATAGAATAGATTAATTTATAGTGCACAGGTTCCCAACCTTTTCAGCTCGCGGCACAGTAACAAGTTTGGTATTTATGACGGCGCCCTACCCAAGCTAGTTCGCTATTAGAAAAAGAAGCAGTCGAAAGAAATAGATATCTACACCCCAATAGGATCAAAAATTAAAACATCCACAATATGATGTTGAGTTTTATTTATTTAAATGAGAAAATAACAATTAAGACATAAGAATAATAAAATACGATTTTAGATTTGGGAACCAACTTACGGCGCCATTTTTTACTTTCTATGGCGCACTAGTATATGTATAGGTATAGTGTATACATGTAGACAAAATTAATATCATGTTAATTCTAAGTAAATGAAATTAAAGACAATCATGTCCCAACGTTAACAACGGCCGACTATAAACGCGATTGATTGCGGGTTCGATTCTCACTTGAGGGAATCGTGTTATTTAAATTATTTCAATCTCTCCGCTTTCGTATTTAAGTAAAGTGATTTCCTTTGAAAAGTGAAGATTGGACTATCTTGAAATTAGGTTCTCTTTGACTTGCGGACACTGCAATGCGGAAAGCCTTTTCAGAGGCTAAATCAGATATTGCTCATTCAAAAGCGGAATCAAACTACAGAAACACCTACACTTTATATACAAACATTTGCCCAATTACATTTCAACGAACATTATAAATGAGAATGTCTGTCTGTGGGTCCTATTTGGATACAATTCAGATTAAACATAGTTAGAGATCCAATATAGATTATTTTAAAAAAATGAATTAAATCAAAGTTAATAATAAGGGATCAATATTTTTATAGATTAAAATAAAATCTAAATTGATTGGAAGGTTTCGATGAAATTTTGTATTGAAGATAGTTTATCACGCAAGGTAAATGAAAATAGTTGTAGGCCCAGGTTCTAATATAGGATACTATTTTTTTCAAAAATCGATCCCCATGGTGTTGAAATAAGGTATCAAAGTTTGTATAATAAATCTTAAATGTTTACGGATTTCGATAAATTTTCACATGTAGATAGTTTATGACGCAAGGTCAAACATACGTTTTATCTATTTTTTTAAAAAACAACCGCTAATGCTCTGATAAAGAGGGTGAAAGTTTGTATGAAAAGTTGTACAATTACGCAGGCGAAGCCGCGAGCAACCGCTAGTATAATATAAACCAATATTAAGTACATTTAATTATGATTGTATTATTCGCTGAAATGACATACATTTGGCTTAATTTACTTCCCACGCATGAATTGGAATTAGCGCTTTCATTGTCTATACTCTATAGCATACTAATAAGCTTCCAATTATGATGCTATGTCGATTGATTTTGCTTTGTTATAGAAACTTAATGTGTTTGTTAATGTATGTATACGAGTACATGTGTATATTAAATGATCTGATTGCTTAGTGGTTAGTGACTCTTGACGGTGACGACGGTAGTTCATTCGATTCCTATATTTCAATTTTTTGATGTATTTTACACGAAGTGAATATAACATAGAATGAATAACCAATATAGTTGTTTATAAATATTTTAAAACTTATATTGTTTATCAATATATGGTCTAAAATTATGTATATGTACGTACCTTCAAAAAGCGCGTTTATTCCTTGCAGCTCCTTCGGTGCTCCACGGGGTCGTGGGCGTCGGTGTTCACCTACCATCAAGTGACCCGAACGCTCGTGTGCCTTGTCCTTCATATAAAAAAAATATTATTAATAATAATAACGAGTTTTTTTATCATATCATATTATTTATCATTCTAAAAAAATCTATTAATTATTTTTTCATACATAAAGCATAATTTAAAAGTTATTTTTGCGAAATTGGCTAGTAACTAAGCACACAAACATTGTAGAATTGTTTGTGATTCTTTTATAAACTAACGTTACCCGATAAGTTGAATGCAGTGTTAGAATGCGGTATCCAATACTCAATCTATTTATAAAATAATGAACAAGAGTATCCATCGTGGTGCAGTGCAACAGAGGCTATTTGTAAATGCGATTAATAGCAAGTTCGATTCCCACTTGAAGAAATTATGTTTAAATTATTTACATTTTTCTGCTCTGGTATCTAAGACAAAGCACAACGTTGACTTGACGTCTTGATTTTAGGTGCAGAGTGGTGTCTTAATATCGTCAAAATCAGGTTCTTTCTACCTACCAAAAACAGTGAAAGTATAAATAATAAACAAGCTTATTATTATTTTTTTAACTAGCTTCACAGTATATCCCGCACTCAACAGGGTAGGCAGAGGGATCCTAGTGTTAAAACACTCCGTTCCCCACTCTCCACCGAATTTGGAGGCATTGCATGTTAAGTGGTGGAACTTAACGCCGCTCCTCGACACCAGAGCGAAGAAAGTGGAAATATTAAATATTTCCACTTCTCGAGTGGAAACCAAACCCACAACCAGTCGCTTTACAGTCACACTTCGTGCCTCTGCGCCACTACTGACCCCAATTATTAAATTTTTCTTTATAATACCCAATTAAAATAAAAAACAAAGAAAAAATCTAGTCGATATACGTTAATACTATAAGTACAGTCACCGTCGTATCTATTAGGTATTCATATCATTTCATTGGAGGCTTTTCTCATAAAACTTTTTGGTATGCAAAGACGGCGGCGAATATTTTATTCCGATAAAAGCTGGAATTTGTTACTTTCCGTGCTTTGAATCGTTCACTGTTCAACGTTATTGTCATATTTCTTAACATTATGGTCTAGGCGTGTTTTTTATTACTACCTGCTGGTTTGAAATGTGGAATAAAATTGGTTACAATGTATTAAACTTTAGAAAAAAGCAGTTTAACGTTTACTTCTGTATAGTAAATTATACAGAGAGTCAAATAACAAAACACTTTGTTCTCCATTTTCTGTCTAAAATCGAGATATAGGATTTTGAGTGGTGGAATTCGTAAGGGTGTTAAGTTATCAGGGTATTTCTTGCATAAACGGGTAGTTAGAGAGTAGAAACACTCTGATCTTCACTTTCTGCTTGAAATTTTTGTTGAGTATCAGAACTTAACGCAGACCGGGAGATTCAAAATAATTAAAATATGACTCGAACTGAATTCTGAGAACGAAATGGTCACTGTTTGAAAAGTAAAAAACAGTACCGCTGAGTTTCTTACGATGATTTTTCTCAAGTTTACCTCACCTCATCAGACTTTAATGTCTCGATTAACTTTATTGAACCGGTAGTAAATTATTTGGCGTTCGAAAAATTAAGCATACATACCTTTCAATGTAAATGAGATTATTTGACTTTGACTCTGAATATGACTAAAAATTTAATTTTGACTTTGACCACTTTAGCGACAATATTTTACCACACCTTTTCTCCAACTACACAAACATACCTATAAAGCGTATCTACATATATTCATTAAAATAAAATAATAAAATTAAATCAAGACCTTGCTTACTTCGCTAAGTTGTTTCATTGAAATTTGTATTAACATATTAAGCTAGCGTTAGTAATTAGTTCTCAGGTTGTAGAGTTAGTTGTAGCGCGAGTTGGCTTAACTTAGCTAACTATATGCCAAGTGAATGGTTTGTTAAGTGTTACAAGCAAGTTTTAACTTAAAAATGTTTTATGTTACACTAAATAAGATACTCTTAGTATAGAGGCCATTATAGCTCAGTGGAAGAGCGTCTGACTGAAATGCTATTAGTTGTGAGTTCGATTTCTATTCGGGGAATAACCCTTAATTGTTTAAAAGTATTTAATAAATAAAGTATTTAATAAATCTCTTGCCAAATGATTGTTCGTAGAATAATTTTAGGGTAGCAGAAATTTGTAAAAATCTCTCTACAGAGATGCTAACAGCAAAAATAAGTTGTAATAAAGCGTATAAGAATTTCGACGTAGCGGATAGTAGAACGCATGGCTTAATGGCGAGAGCGCCAGAACGGTATTCAGGAGGCACGGGTTTGAATCCAGCTGCGTTCAATTTTTTATACGTTTCTTTAAATGTCTTTTTCAACGTTAAAATATTTCCATTGCTCTGAATTGGTGACAAGTAAAGCATGACGTTCAGTTCCGCGAGCGCGTACAAACCGCAGATGAAAGGTGGAGTAAGCAGTATTTTGGCACTAGGTTCTTTCTGGCTACCCTGCTATGGGTGAAAAAGCGTGTAACCAAAAAATAACATATGTATTATTGCATTTATCCTTAAGAATCTTCCAAGAACAATATAGCAGACAGAAAGGATCATATGTTAAGATATAACTTCATTTTTACTTTCCTCTTGTTTTAGAAACGTTACGTAACACAGCGCTGCGCTTTGTTTAAACTTCGATGACCATGTTGAGCTGTGCGAAGACATTGATATTGAATAATGTAATTCCCTCAGTGGGAATCAAACCCATAACCAGTCGCGTTTATAGTCACACTTTGTGCCTCTGCGCCACGAATAGGCTCAAGTTTTGCAAAACTTCATAATGATATGTCTCTGCATGTTTCGGTTATACCCAACGTAAATATTTTAAACTATGTATATATAGTGGCCAGTCGTGGCCCAGTGGCACAAGTGTGTGACTGTAAACGACTGGTTGTGGGTTCGATTCCCACTCGAGGAGTGGAAATATTTCATATTTCCATTTTCTTCGCTCTGGTGTCGAGGTAAAGCGCGGCGTTAAGTTCCGCCACTTAACACGCAATGCCTCCGAATTCGGCGGAAAGTGGGGAACGGAGTATCTTAATACTAGGTTCCCTCTGCCTACCCTGCTGTGAGCGGGATACAGCGTGAAGTTAAAAAAAAAATGTTTATACCAAGTGAGAATAGAACTCACAACCAACACGTATAGTTAGATATAATCCCACAGCGCTACGATAGTGTCAAGTTTATATATTTTAGAATATTCACCCTTATTTAATTATAGTCCTGATAAGTCGCTAACATCGCTTCTGCCAAGAGACCGTCATTAGTCAGCCTTTCAGGATTTTCTACGTTTTGAATAGAGTATCAAATATCTATTTACTTAGGTAGGTAGTCTACCTACATTCTCCCCTACCTTCTAGTCCCACCGTCTAAGAATGAATATAATTATCTACCTTTAGGGGAAGGTAGTTAAATTTCTTAAGATATCATTTATTTTTTTAAATAAATTTTATTCTTTAATAACGTATAAAAATTTGAACGGGGGGGCATTCGAACTCGCACAAGCGCTCTAATCTCTAAACCATACGTTCAACTTGGACGGCTTCCAAAAGGGGCGGATTCGAATCCCGCTTCGTTCAAGTTTTTATATACTGTCTTAAAATATTTTATTCAATACCCTAAGTGTGTGAATAGCTCTTTAAAATGCTAAAATATTTTTTTAAAAGTTTATCTTTTTTTTTTATATCTTCACGCTGTATCCCGCACACAGCAGGGTAGGCCGCCGAACTCGGAGGCATTGCGTGTTAAGTGGCGGAACTTAACGCCGCGCTTTATCTCGGCACCGGAGCGAAGAAAATGGAAATATTAAATATTTCCACTCCTCGAGTGGGAATCGAACCCACAACCAGTCGTTTACAGTGACACGCTTGTGCCACTGGGCCACGATTGGCCACAATTAATTTTTTTAAATTTATATATTTATTATTTTTTTCTCGCAAGACTGCATAATTAAATTATGCCAAAACATCTGTGTTTGGTACGAAATAGAGAAGAATTGTTATGGAATTAAGATTTTTGATATTTTTGTCTTTTTTTTTGTAGCAGGTTACTGCTACGAAAAAAACATTAAGCTCCTTTACCAGTCAAAAGCTTTTTATATCTCACGTTAATTAACTAAAAAAGTTTCCACACACTTAGCCGGTTCTTTTAGAGAAGTTATTTGTGAACGTTAACAATTTTCATAAAGGAGCTTACTTCGGGACTTAGCGGCCTTAC
This sequence comes from Dryas iulia moderata, assembly GCA_019049465.1. Lineage (NCBI taxonomy): Eukaryota > Metazoa > Arthropoda > Insecta > Lepidoptera > Nymphalidae > Dryas > Dryas iulia. The sequence continues at coordinate 14,241,574 of CM032424.1, read as the reverse complement.
ATTATAATTGCTTCACGCAAAAAAAATTAAACATTCTTTCCTTACAGTGTCTTTTACAATTTTTTTTGTAATTAGTTATTTGGGAAAGAATATTGGTAGGATTCATATTTAAACTGATATATTATTTTTTTTAATTCAGTTACTCATCAGCTTGACTATTTTTTTAAGATATCAGAGTTGTCAGAGAAAAAGTACTTACAATATACTCCGTTCTCTACTTTTCTCCTGAGTTCGAGATATATGGTGCAGAGTGGCAGAACTTAGCACCGCACTAGAAAGGGGGTAATGAAAATATTTTAAAAAATCCTCTAAGTGGGAATCGAATCCACAACCACATACGTTTATACTTAGACTGTCTCATTGCACACGAGGACTTACTACACTAAATCTATTTCAAATTACATAAGCTACCCAAAATGTATTATTTAATTTTATATAAAATCTAATTTATAACTACTTTTTGCAAATTCATTCTCTTTTCATGCAAAAACAGAAATTTCGCTGCCTCATTTTTAAGTATTCAAAAAGCCCAGAATCACTTTTAAAAGTTTCGGCATTCGGTATCCATCTTCAGACGCCAATTTAACTCGCTTGCAAGTTGTTACTTGAAAAGCGTTGATCAAAGATGTCGTTTACAAACCGATTTAGAAAAACTCAAAACGTTATAGATATAATGGTTTCTGTGGAAATTTAATTTCTTTTTAATACTTTTGTAGTGTGTATGTGTTTTTATTGTTCTAATTATTGTTATATTTAAAAGTGTTATTGTATTTTTGTCAGAAAACGGTGTATATTGGTAATAGTAACGTTTTTTTAGAAAAAGTATGAAAATTAGAACAATTTGAGCAAGATTCGAAAACAAATCCTTTTGGAATCCGTCTCAGCTTCTGACTGCTAAGCCATGCATTGCATTATATATATGGTACATCCGTCTACGTCGAAATACTTATACGCTTATTACAACTTACTTTGGTTAGCATGTAGAGAGAGTTACGCGTATATATATTTCTGCTATCGAAACGGTATAGATACAACAGTTTGTGTAGAAGTTTAATTTCTTTTCAATACTTTTGTAATACCGTTATTTTTAAGTACCTAAGTTATTTTAATGTAATATAATATTATTGGAAAGTAACTATTTTTGTATAAGAACAAAGTGTCGACTAGGTTCTCTGTGACAATTTTCTTTCTTACAAAATATGTAAAGCTTTTAAACATTTTTAAAGTGATATTCCACGCTTAAGGAAATTGAAAAAGACATTTAAAGAAAAATTCGACGCAGCGGATAGTAGAACGCATGGCTCAGTGGTGAGAGCGCCTGGACGGTACTCAGGAAGCGCGGGTTCGAATCGCAGCGTTCAAATTTTTATACGTTTTCTTTAAATGTCTTTTTCAAATATATAAAAATTTCATCGTAAACAAATCCGAATCTACGCCTTTGGAAACTTTTCTAGCGCTCTGACGGGTAAGCCTACGGGCTATGTTAAAAAAATCTTATACGCCTATTACAGTTTACTTCGGTTGTTAGCATTTCTGTAGTAAGACTTTTATACTGTTATGTAAATATTTTTTATACGAAAAATCGTTTGGCAATAAGGATGTTTATATTAATATTCTATTTATAGACTTCTTCTATCATATAAATATGTATTTATCTCTAGGTATATATAAAAATAAATAAAAATTGATCATTTCGCAAAAAAATATTACATTTATTAATTAGTTTATTAAAAAATAAAAAAATTAAAAGATTTCATTACTTTATTGATATTTTAGATTCAACTTATAAGATCAAATTTGCTTATGTTTTGTTTGGCTTCACGCTGTATCCCGCACATAGCAAGTGAACCTAGTGGTTCCCTCTGCCTACCTACCTACTTAACACTAGTTAAGACACTCCGTTCTCCACTTTCCGTCGAATTCCGAGGCGTTGCGTGTTAAGTACCCCACTTAACGCTGCGCCTTACCTATGATACCAGATCGGAGAAATGGAAATAACACAACCAAAATAAGAAAAATATAAAAAGTAATCTGCTATTATAAAATTTGTATATATTAGAAAATACGAGGTTTCAAATGCCTTAATCAACTTGTGTACGAGGACTATTGTAGTGTTTTTCACGAAATAAAAAAAAAGGCTTGTAGTTAGAAATATTTCTTTTACATTTTTAAAAAGTTAGTAACACAGTTTTGATATGAAAAATACATTTTTTTATACTTTCTCTAAAAATATATTTAATAAATAGAATTTAATAAATAGAATTCCCTATTGTCAAACGATTGTTTGTAAAAAAATATTTAGATATTCATAGCAGAAATTTATATAACTCTCTCTACATGCTAACCAAAGTAAGTTGTAATAAGCGTATAAGTATTTCGACGTAGACGGATGTACCATATATATAATGCAATGCATGGCTTAGCAGTCAGAAGCTGAGACGGATTCCAAAAGGATTTGTTTTCGAATCTTGCTCAAATTGTTCTAATTTTCATACTTTTTCTAAAAAAACGTTACTATTACCAATATACACCGTTTTCTGACAAAAAATACAACAATACTTTTAAATATAACAATAATTAGGACAATAAAAACACATACACACTACAAAAGTATTCAAAAGAAATTAAACTTCTACACAAACCGTTATATCTATAACGTTTGGAGCTTTCTAAATCGGTTTGTAAACGACATCTTTGATCAACGCTTTTCAAGTAACAACTTGCAAGCGAGTTAAATTGGCGTCTGAAGATGGATACCGAATGCCGAAACTTTTAAAAGTGATTCTGGGCTTTTTGAATACTTAAAAATGAGGCAGCGAAATTTCTGTTTTTGCATGAAAAGAGAATGAATTTGCAAAAAGTAGTTATAAATTAGATTTTATATAAACACGTTTTTTTTACCTTCACGCTGTATCCTGCACACAGCAGGGTAGGCAGAGGGAACCTAGTGTTAAGACACTCCGTTCCCCACTTTCCGCCGAATTCGGAACCTTACATGTTAAGTGACGGAACTTAACGCAAATTCAAATAATAAATTGAGGGTAATTTCTGTAGTTTTAACAGATTTTGTTTAGGAGGTCGTCATGGTGTAATGGTACAGCATCTGACCTTTAATGTGATTGCTTGTGGATTCGATTCTCACTTGAAGGAATTATTTAAATATTTAAATTATTTTTACATTTCGCTCTGCTATGACAAATTGCGATGCTAAGTTCCGCCATTCAGCACGCTATATCTTGAACTCGTGCGGACAGTAAAGAACGCAGAGTATTGTTACTTGGTTCTCTATGACTAACCCGATGTTAAAAAATTATCCTACTAATATTCTTTCCCCATAAAGCTAATGACAAATAAATATGTGAAAGACACTGTAAGAAAAGAATGTTTAATTTTTTTTGCGTGAAACAATTATAATGTAAGGCCGCTAAGTCCCGACATAAGCTCCTTCATGAAAATTGTTAACGTTCCCAAATAACTTCTCTAAAAGAACTGGCTAAGTGTGTGGAAACTTTTTAGTTAATTAACGTGAGATTTAAAAGCTTTTGACTGGTAAAGGAGCTTAACGCTTTTTCCGTAGCAGGGTTATCAAAAACCTTAATACCATGTCTTGACATGAGCACATAGAAATTTAAAAAAATATAACTTAACAAAAACTTGGGGCCAGTCGTGGCACAGTGGCACAAGCGTGTTTAACTTTAAACGACTGGTTGTGGGTTCGATTCCCACTCGAGGGGTAGAAATATTTAATATTTACATGTTCTTCGCTCTGGTGTCGAGGCAAAGCGCGGCGTTAAGTTCCGCCACTTAACACGCAATGCCTCCACGCAATGCAAATTCGGCGGAGAGTAGGGAAGGAAATTTAAAAAAATATAACTTAACAAAAGGTTTTTTTAGCTTCATGCTGTATCCCGCACACAGCAGGGTAGGGAGAGGGTACCTAGTGTCAAGACACTCCGTTCCCCACTCTCCGCCGAATTTTGGAGGCATTGCCTGTAAGTGGCGGAACTTAACGCCTGATTGACTGTAAGGTAAAAATTGTGAAGCTTAAATGTTAAATATAAAATAATCGATTCTACCTGAGAATTTTATTTCAGCTTATTAGCACTGAGCTTTTTTCAATATTTTTTCATAATTAATATTCAACTGAAGCCATTGAGGTTTAATTAGCAAGTGATTTCCACGAACCTGATAATTCTCCAACCCCCTCTATAAGGACAACATAAAAGCTATTTGTATAGTTGTATAAAAACTGTACTTGTAAATAATGATGAAATTATTTAAATTTAATTAAGAAAGTAATAGCTAGAAAAAATCCGAACCACGTCTTCGTTGTGAATGAAATAAAAGCTTAAAAGAAGGATTTGATGGTTGAAAGTTTCGCAACCAAAGTATATTTATGACAATTAAACATAACACTTATTACATTATAAGTGATGAAGTGCGGCGTTGAGTTCCGCAACGGACTTCGCAATGTCTCGTTTTCTGATAGTAAATGGAGAACGAAGTGTCTTGACACTTACTGTGTCCCTCTGCCTACAGTGCTATACGGAATAAAGTTATATCCTTAATTCAATTGACCGGTAAAAATTTAGGTCAACATTTTATTGTGTAGATTCTATAAATCCTTTCACATTTCTAATCAATATTTAAGCATAGAGAAAAAGTATTTGCCATACTTTTTGATTTTTTTTAGCTTCACGCTGTATCCCGCGCACAGCAGGATAGGCAGAGGGAACCTAGTATTGAGATACGCCGTTCCCCACTTTCCGCCGAATTCGGAGGCATTGCGTGTGAAGTGGCGGAACTTAACGCCGCGCTTTACCTCGACACCAGAGCGAAGAAAGTGGTAATATTAAATATTTCCACTCTTCGAGAGGGAATCGAACCCACAACGTCGTTTACACGCTTGTGCCACTGGGCCACGACTGGCCACAAACAAATATATAAATATTATTTTCAACTATATACTTCTAAACGAGCTACAAAAATTATTTACTAAATAATCTTCATGCTTAATACTCAGGCAAGTTGTTGCCAACTTTTCTTTTCACGATGATCTTTTGTCGCTGACGAGATCTTTGTGGTCAACAACTTTGGGAAAGCTTTCTTTGCTCTCAACCTAAAACGTCCCTGACACGTTTTTAGAGTAAACGAACCATTAGTAATGATATTATAACTTGTTTATGGTTTTAGAAATTATGAATAGCATTTTTTTTATAATGTATTATAATGAGAACTTTAGATTTTAATAAAAATGGAGGAATATGGAATAAAAGAAATATTCTTGTTATGAATTAAATGAGCAGCATAAATTTACTCTTATTCATTATTTTTTTCTTATTAGTTAAATGTACCAACAAGCTTAAGTAAGTTTTATAAGAAAGTTTATTTGATACTAATGACCTGCTTAAATACTTCGCCCGTATCGACTACTCAACTATAGCCGTTTGGTGTTTTCTTCTGCGTTCTCGCTTAAGTTAATAACAGATATATTTTTCAAACAAATTTTTATCCTCTATCTCTCTGTATCTCGCAAACAGCAGGGTAGGCAAAAGGAACCTAGTGTGTAGACACTCCATTTCCTACTTTCAGCCAAGTCCGGAGGCATTGCGTGTTAAGTGGCGGAACTTAATGTTGCGCTTTACCGCGATATCAGAGCGAAGAAAATGGAAATATTAAATATATTTTCACTTCTTGAGTGGACATCGAACCCACAAACAATCGTTTTACAGTCACACTTTGTGCCTCTGCGCCACGACTGGATCCTTACAGTTTCGCTTATTGTTTCTATCGAAGTAGTCAGAATAATTCTTCGAATTAAATCGAACCCACAACTATAGCGAATAGTCATATAAAATCCCGAATATGACATGATAGTGTCTAGAATTTTTATCTTCAGTCATTTTTTAATCTGTTCGTTGGCGTGCAATTTAACAAAATGGCTTAACACGAGGTTCCCTTTATCTACCTTGTTGTGCGGGATTCAACGTGACGCTAAGTTATAATTTTATTATAAAAGTAGCCTAAAATACCTTATTATTACAGTAAACTGCCAGTGAAAGTCGTATCAAAAGTAGTTCAACTGTTCCAGAGCTTAGCCGGGACAAACATATGGACAGATAGACAGAAATAGTAAAAATTGTTACATTTATGTATACATTTGTATTAAGTAAAATGCACTTATTTTAATATTAAAAACAGACATTACAATTCTAATCTCTCGAACAGATTCTTTAATTCTAATTAAAGCGAATAAGCTTAAAAAGCTCTACAAAAGCTTTCCATTTTAAATAACAAAAGTACATAGTTTCATTGTTAAAAATTAAATGTAACTCATTAAAATTATATAGAATTTGAAAGCGTGGAAGCTTTCAGCGTTTCATTTTCAGTCTCAATTTCAGTTCAACCGGTGCTTCGGTGGAGAGAGCACGTCTCGACGGAAGATATACGAACTTTGTGTATTATATTACGTGTATAGTTACTTCAGTATTTTTGCGATAATTTTCAATAAATCTTTGCATAGATTTTTTGAAAGTGTGTTTTTGTGTGGTGAAGTTTCAAAGTGGTATGTTTTTTATTTTCTTTTTTTTTATATAAGTAATAATTTGGGTTTAATTATAGTTTTTAGATATGCTAGTGGTCTGAAATTTAGACGGAAAGCGGAGAACGGAGTGTCTTGACACTAAGTGGTCTACTTAACCTGATGTGCAGGATATAGCGTGAAGCTTAAAAAAAATATATAATATTACATTTATATACAAATATATCATATTTTAAGTCCTAACATTTTTAACAAATAAAACCTGAAACATTGATGTCAATTAACTAAAAATTTTGCCTATTTTTCAGTTTATAAGCATGTATTTGTAAAATTACTGACAGACTTATAATTGTAAAACATATTGTAAATATTTATTACTTGATTATTATTAATTCAATAGTTTATAGTACGTAGTGCTGATTCAAAATGAAGTGTTTTTTTTTAATTTATAAATATAATATTTATAAGTTATTACTACACCTCAAAAATAGGAATAAAAGAAATTAATATCCACTTTTCATATGAAAATGAGACATTGCGTGTAGAGTGACGGAACTCAACGACGTGCATTGTTTCATTCACCAGAGCAATGAAATGAAAATTGTTAAAGTTTGATCATTCTAGCCAGCCGTGGCGCAGTGGCATAAGCGTGTGACTGTAAGCGAATGGTTGTGGGTTCGATTCCCACTTGAGTTGTGGAAATGTTTAATATTTCCATTTTATTCGCTCTGGTGACGAGGCAAATCGCGGCGTTAAAACGAAATGCCTCCGATTTCTGCGGAAAGTGAGGAACTAAGTGTCTTAACACTAGGTTTAGTCTGCCTACCCTGCTGTGTGCGGGATACAGCGTGAAGCTATAAAAAAATGATTATTCTATCGAGTAGAAATAAAACCTATAATCTGCAATTACTGTGAGATACTGTCGCACTGTGCCACTATGACCTCAAGCGTTTAGATAAATAAAAAAAATGTATTTATAATTTATATTTCATTAATAAAGTTGTGGCCAGTCGTGGCCCAGTGGCACAAGAGTGTGACTGTAAACGACTGGTTGTGGGTTCCATTCCCACACGAGGAGTGGAAATTATATTTCCATTTTCTTCGCTCTGGTGTCGAGGTAAAGCGCGGCGTTAAGTTCCGCCACTTAACACGCAAGCCTCCGAATTCGGCGGAAAGTGGGGAACGGAGTGTCTTAACACTAGGTTCCCTCTGCCTGCTGTGTGCGGGATATAGCGTGAAGCAATTTAATTTAATTAATTTAAAGAACAAAATATTTAACATGAAATGTTCTCTGCATTCCCCTCTAATGCAGTACGAGTAAATTTGAAAAGCGAAGGTCGAATTTCTTCCAAGCATTAAGTAACATTAGTCGAATTTATAAATATATGAGAAATAAGTATTTCTAAAGATCATCAATTTAATTTAAACAAACACTTTGAACTTACTAACAGAACAAGAAAACGGCTTTCTTTACTGATTCAAAAAAAAATGCACCACGGACTTATAGCTTCTGTGTCTTTTAGCATTTATTTTTTTTAAGCTTCACGCTGTATCCCGCTCACAGTAGGGTAAGCAGAGGGAACTTAGTGTTAACACACTCCGTTCCTCACATTTAGCATTTCTCTTTTTTAAATTTCTTTTTTCGAAGTAAATATGCTCGATTTAGAAAACTATAGGATTCATTTGTATGCAGTAGAAGTAGATGTGAGTGGTATAACAGTCAGTCTCTTTTTCCTACTAAAAGATCCCGACTTGTCTAGAGCTATCATCAGTTCATTTCTAGCAAGTATTTAAAAAGCGACATTAGTAGAATTTTTTTAAATTCTAAAAATGAAGCATGTAACTTGTTATTTTAAATAAAATTATTTGACTTTGACTAATTTAGTTAGGTAGAGAGAGGAATTCGGACAGTGAAACTAACTTTCAACTGTTAATGCTTTTTAAGGGGTCCCTGAGGCCTACACTTATGTCGCATGCACTGCCCCGAGCTCCTCTCTCTGCAAAGCGATGGGAATACATGATTAATCTACAGAATCATAAGTAGTTTCTTCCCTATATTTTTTGTTGATTTGTAACAATATAGATACGTCAAAGTAAAAATCACTTTGTGAGAGCAAATCTAATTTGTGACCCTCTTAGTGTTATGAAATGAGGTTTTGTTAGACGATAAGGTCCATCGATCGATCGATAGACCTTTATTATGTAAGTAAAACAATCATATATTGACATTTTTACATGATTTTCATATTCTAAGCCTGTACATTAAAAAACTTTTACCATAGGATCCCAAAAAGAGTCTAGTGCTTGATATCAATATTTTAAAAAAAATATATAAAAAAATAAATGTGTGAAAATATTTGTTACCAAATTTAAGATTAAATAAATACTAACACTCCTTAGGATTAAAAAACTCGTTCTAGTCTATTTCAAAAATATCAATGTCACTGATACATCTGTAAAATACGATTGATTGAAAAAAATTGTCCTGCTGAGTGTTTTGCACCGGTATTTTTCAGGTCTGAGGTATTAACCCGTTAAATTAAACCGCTTGACCAATTGTAATGAATTTTGGCATAAATGTAGTTGATAATCCTAAGGTAAATATATTCTAGTTTATTTTTCAAAAATCCACCCCGTTCGTGGGTGCAAAACAAAACCGTTATATAGTTCACATGGCGAAGCCGTGAGCAGGCCTACCTATTTATATATCTAATATGTATATTTACAGCACGCATTTTCCCCTCATAGCAAAGTGGGTAGGCAGGGAGAACCTATTTTAACCTAACTTATAAAATTACTAAAAACAGAAACAGATTTTTTGTTTTATAGAAAAAAATTAAATATATAAAAAATTGAAAGAAAAGATAATAAATTCCATACAAACTACGTTGCATATATCTTGGCATATAAGCTTCCATCAAATAATAGGGCGTGCTTTGATTAATTAACGGACGTCTCTAACGGAGATGGGAACTAAATGCTACGACTTGAGCGCTTCATATCTATTCTACGAATTGATTGTCCTAGTTCTATAGGTCTATTACTGTGGAATGCGAATAGGCAGATTTTTAAATCTTTTAATTTTTTTTAGCTTTACGCTTTTTCCGGTATAGCAGGATAGGCAAAGAGAACTTAGTGTTAAGACACTCCGCTCTCCACTGTATGTGAAATTCGATATTTCGTTTGTTAAGAGACGGAACTCGATATCGTACTTTTTTTGTTTATCAGAGCGAAGAAATGAAAATAATTAAATAATTGTGAATGAAAACATTTTAAGGCCAGTCGGGGCGCAGTGGCCGAAGCGTGTGACTGTAAAGCGACTGGTTGTGGGTTTGATTCCCACTCGAGGAGTTATTCGCTCTGGTGTGATACGTTAAGTTCCGCCACTTAACACGCAAGCACTAGGTTCTCCCTGCCTACCCTGCTGTGTGCGAGAAACAGTGTGAAGCTAAAAAAAAGAGAACAATTAAATAATATTATAGAATATTACAGTTCAATAAAAGCTATTGATATAATGTTTAAGAACATTTACGTTTCTTAAGGTTTATATAAATAGGACATCTATGACTCAATAAGAAGAAAACATTTTTTCCAAGCATGAAAACTAAAACTATGGAGTTCAGGTAAGAAATCGTTCGACACGAAATACAAATATAATAAATATATTCCAAAAAATCCTAGTCGTGTCACATATAAAGTATCATACGTGATATGCTTTAACTAAAACTGTTTTATTTGTATAAATATATGTATGTATAGTACGAAATATCAATAGGCTATAGAGTATAGAAAAAGCTATTCTACACACAGTCGTTTTCATGTAATACACGAACTACTTCTTTTCGTGAGGAAGCCCCTTTATGAGAAACCGTCTGATTGGAAAGTCGAGTGGGTTATGTCTTAATCTAGGCCGGCAGATTAAGGGCGCCTGATTTAAATTAATATTGATTTTATTATTAAGAAATAAGCATCTTTCCGGAAGCATTCTAAGCATCTCGGAAGTCAGAGAGAATCTAGTGTTAAGACACTCCATTCTCCACTTTCTTACATATTGTCTACTAAACTCGACCACAGCGCCATAATGTCTAATTATTTTTTTTAGCTTTATGCTGTACTTAGCAGGAGCTCCCGCACACAGCAGGGCAGGCAGAGCGAACCTAGTGTTAAGACACTCCGTTTCCCACTTTCCGCCGAATTCCACATCAGGGCGAAGAAAATGGAAATATTAATATTTCTACTTCTCGAGTGGGAATCGAACACACAACCAGTCGTTTACACTCACACGCTTGTGCCAGTGGGCTACGACTGGCCCCATCTCTGGCCTCAATTTAGTTTTTAATATGCATATGTGTTAAAACTCAAAGCTTAGATAATCTATAAATAACAATAATAAACTGAAACGTACTTATTAGTACTAAAATACCACCCGTATTAAAAATTCTGAAAGCTTCAAATATACAAATACGTATTTAGAAAAGCATTAAGCAAACAACATTCGAAGTAAACAGATGTTAGAGGAAAACCTAATAAAGTAACAACTCGCACTCGAGCAAGTTCAAAGCGACCTTTAAATTACTCTTAAGATGAAACATTTTAATATAAAATAAGCAAATTATTAACAAGCTTTAATGCCTTTGTGGGTGATGACTGTGGGTTGAATTAATTTTGAAATTGTTGAAGCTATCGTGGCGTGGATTAGTGTCTGATTATGAAGGCGCTGGTTGTGGGTTCGATTTCCACCCGAAGGAATTTTCATTTCATAAGTAGTCATAAATATAGTCTTTTCGCCAAAAATTGACACTTTGCACGTTCATTAGCGATCCTTAACGTCGTTATTTGCTCTAGATAGTAGTGTGAAGAAATGAGATAATAATTTAAATTATATAACCGTTCCCCCGAGAGTGAATCGAACCTGCTACCACGATGTTACGATGTATATATAATAAGCTCCCTAATAGTGTTACACAGCGTTAGGTTACGCAAACAAATATACAGTGTCTTTAGTAAAAATAGAATCCATACTTATATTATAAATGCGAAAGTCTGTCTGTTTATCTGTCACGCTGTCACGGATAATCTACCTGTCCGATTTGGATGATATTTAGAATGAGAGTAGTAAAAAAGCTCCAAAGGATGAAATAGGTGTTGAAACTTTATATGAAAAACCTAAACCGCTTTACCACTTGTAATAAATTTTGGCATAGATATAGTTGATAAAACAGGGTTAAACATAAGCTTCTTTAATTTTTTAAAATCCACCCTCGAGGGTTGCAATATACCAAAACAGTTGAGTAGTTCACACGGCGAAGCAGCGAGCGTGGCGCTAGTACATAATAAAGGCACACAGGTGTTCTTGATTATGCAATGTTAAGATCATTCAAATCCCATTTTATCAATATATTTATTTTATATAGATATATATATATATATATATATATATATATATATATATATATATATATATATATATATATATATATATATATATATATATATATATATATATATATATATATATATCTTCATATACTCGATAGTTGTATACTTCAGATAAACAAAATCACATTTGTTCCTAAATAAAGTAGAAATTGCAAGCATTTCTTAGAATGAAAGCTTTTGGTTTGTGAATGAACCGAGTTAGTAAAAGAATGTAGGTGTATGGGTGCAGAAGATTTCTTTCAACCTAACGTAGCTATATTGTACGTCGCACAAAAGAGAAAATTCGCTCTTTCAAACCATTGTTAGCACATTATTTAAGGTTTCTTAAAGAGATGTGATTTTAAATTGATATACGTAATAGTAAAACTTTAAGAATTTCTTGATAATTTGTTTTGCCTAGTCTAGGCTTAGATATTTTTTTCAGTTTTACTCTTATAAAATGAGCTATATATTAAATTTACAATGTAAATTAAATCCTACCTATAAGTAGGTTTACCGTTTACTAAAAAACGAAAGGAACTTCGTTCCGACCACTTCATATACCTCATTTCTTATTTTTTTTATGTTCATACTGTATCCCGCGTACCCGGGTAGGCAGAGGGAATCTAGTGTCAAGACACTCCGTTCTCCACTTTCTGCGGAGTGGCACAAAGTGTGATTTTAAAACGACTGGTTGTGTTAAGTCAAGTTCCGCCACTTAACATGCAACGCCTCCGAATTCGGCGGAAGATGGGGAACGGATTGTCTTAACACTAGGTTTCCTTTACCTACCCTGGTGTGTGCGGGATACAGCGTGAAGCTAAAAAAACAAAAAAAAAGAAAAAAAGTATTTCTATTCTATAGCTAAACCGCATTTAAAGTTAAAACATTATCTTACGAAATATCTGAATCTTAAAGATTTACTTTAAAACTTTGATTTTACATCGCTCTATAACGATTATATATTTCGTCTGAGACTTAACTGTTGAATAAAGGCTGAACATTTTATTAAAATACATGTTCTTATTTTAAGCACACTTTGAAGATTATTTATATTATGTTAAGTAAGTTCAAAATCTAAAACTAAATCAAAGCAGTCTTTATTTAAATATATGTATTATAAGCACTTTAGAATTAAAGAATAATTTTGAAAAGCTATGAGCGGTCGAAACGATGTTTTTGGTAGATGGTAGGCAAAATCTCAATTTATATTGTAATTTATATTGTAATTGTAAAAATTGAAAAAATGTCTATTAAAGTACTGTTTTTTCATATAATTATTTAATTTAATTTTTAATGAATGTAGATGAATTTAAAAAGTTGATGAAATACATAAAATAAAACAATGAGAAATCATTTAACCTAATATATAACTCTTGAAAGATGGGAATTACAAGCACCATAAGTACACACTACTCTTTTTAAAATAAAAACATCATGGAAAAACATATTAAAAAATTAAAATCACAAGGAACCTTATCCTAGTGGTGGAGGAAAATTATGCTATGAAAATATTGTATTATCATATATGTCGTTTCTGAAATAAAAAAAATAGCAGTATAATAACAATAGTATGTTTCCGTATTTATAAATCAGCCAAAAGTTAAAGTTACATATTTTTAATCTAAATAAGAAGTTGTACGGTTCGTTTCTTGGACGTTAATTAATTTACCACCGGATAAAGGTTACCTAATTAATACCTCCGACTTGAGGACAGTGTTGGGAAAAAATTAATTGCGATTAACAATTTGCAATTTAATCATTAATTCAATCAATCAAACATTAAAAACTAATTATTTTTCAGCTAATTGTGATTTTTATGTGATTATCCCACAAACAAATAATGAATTATTAATATTTAATTGTTAATTGCAATTATTTTTTTGCCTAAGACTGCCTGAAGAAGATCGGCGCAAGAACGCCATGCGTTCTACTAGCAGCTGCGTCGAAATTCTTACACGCTTTATTACAACTTATTTTTGTTGTTAGCATCCTCTGTAAAGAAATTTTTACAAATTTCTGCTACCCAAAGATTATTCTACGAACAATCATTTAGCTAGAGAGAATGCTATTTATTAAATACTTTTAAACATTTTTAAAGTGTCATTTTTAAATTTATACGTTTTCTAAATGTCTTTTTCAGATTTAGTAGTGTCAATTTTCTTTTCTTAACTTTATTTATTCAAATGAACACTCAATGTCAACACACAAGGTAAATAATATATTTATTTAGATTAGAATGTCTACTGAAATAGATAGGACAGGTTTGCAAATAACTTGATACATTTAATTAATTTTCTAAAAATATATGCTTGATCAAGCATTGAAAACCGCATCTATAAGATATTCCAGCATATTAACATATGCAAAGACAACTTAGTGGCAAGACACTCCGTTTTCCACTTTCCGCCTGTATTCGAGACTTTATGTGTTAAGTGATGGACCTCATTGTTGCGTTTAATTTACATAAAAAAATAAATTAAAGTAATTTAAATATAATATTTTTAAGCCTGACAATTGAACCGAAAGAAATCAAATCTTCACCGATTTAGAATATTTTTTAGGAAGATAGTTAATGATGTTAAGGTCTCTTAAGCTATCTTTTTCAAAAGAGGCTGAAATAGGAAGGAATATAAACCTTAACCGAAACAGCAGGCTATCGAAATTACCAGTAAAGTCACGAGTCGCTAGTACTTAAAATATTCGGTGGGGTCGTTAGTGTTTAAAATATGTTCATCTTTCTTTCCTAGTAGAAAGTTCGTGGATTAGTTTCCTATATTTTTTTTGATAAACGGGATGTATAAAATAACGTAAAATATAGAAGTATCTATATTTATTTTTAATAACTTAACATGTTATTTAGACAGTTACGAAATTGGAAATGACGTTAAGAAACGTAGAAAAATAGAACGGTTTCCAAGAGGCGCGGGTTCAAATTCGGCTTCGTTCAAATTTATATACATTTCCTAAACATACTTTATCTATTTATATATAATACAGAATTAAAAAAAAAACTGTTGGGGCCAGTCGTGGCGCAGTGGCACGAGCGTGTGACTGTAAACGACTGATTGTGGGTTCGATTCCCACTCTAGGAGTGGAAATATTCAATATTTCCACTCCTCGAGTGGGAATCCACTATATTTATATATATTTCCATTTTCTTTGCGGGATACAGCGTGAAGCTAAATAAAAAAAACAGCATTTTCAAATCTTTCCAACATAAAATGAAAACATATCTGTATTAAAATTCCTACATAAAGCACTGTAAAGCTACCTCCCAACATTATTCCTAGGCGTGAAGACAAATGAACCATTAGCTTAATTAAGCTAGACTCAATTAGAAGGTGTATGCCACTATATTCTGATAGCTAGGCGCGGTGCTTTATGCTACCTGAAAGCTGAAAGCTAGCGTTAGGTACATTACTGGTAAATATAAACTAAATGTTTTTCTTTTCAATTTTTTTTATAACCCCGCAATCAGCAGGGTAAGCAGAGGGAACCTAGTGTTAAGACACTCCGTTCCCCACTTTTCGCCAAATTCGGAGCCATTGTGTGTTAATTGGCGGAACTTAACGCCGCGCTTTTACCTGAGCTAAGGAATGGAATGGTGATACCAGAGCTAAGGAAGTGGAAATATCAAATATTTCCACTCTTCGAGTGGAAATCGAACCCACAATCAGTCATTTACACGTTCGTGCCACTGCGCCACGACTGGTCCCACTGATAAAATTATACCTGTATTGACTTAAAAAAAAGGGCCGCTGAGTTTCTTACGTGGGTTATTCTCAGTTCTGAGGTCTGAGGCATAGTGAACCTGTGTCCAATAGTGAATTGTTTGACTTTCAAAAAAAAATGAAGCACTTAACGTCATATTGTTAATAATATTATTTTGTTGACTATATTTATGATCTAGTTAGACAAAACGCGGCGTTAGGTTATGTCACGTAACCCGCAACGTCGATAAATAGACAAAAAGTGTTCCACGGAGTGTCTTAAGCGCAAATTATCTGTATCCGCTACATTAGATTTCAGGTTCAATTTCTGCTAGTCGAGCCAGAGCGGGTAGAATTATATAATGTAAAGACACTCCGTTCTCCATTTTCCGCCTTAATTCTAGAGAGACTTATTACCGAGATAATAGTGTTTTATAATAATAATAATTTAAATAGTTATAATATTTGAATAGTTAAATAAATACACTGCACAGAGTGCAGACAGTGGTCTGCCTGCTTTGCAAGAAAATAGGTGAATATATTTTGTAACCAAACAACAACTAATATGAAAACATATTTGACTCTTAAATAATAAAAAATGTTCACTTTTCTTAGAAATGGCCTTTAAACTTTAAGAAACATATTGTACGCTTTTAAACATTTTTAAAGTGTTATTCTACACTTAGGAAAGTAGAAAAAGACATTTAAGGAAAACGTATAAAAAATTTAACGCAGCGGGATTCGAACCCGCGCCTCCTGAACGGTTCAGGCGCTCTCACTACTGAGCATCAGTGTCCGAATCCTGCTGCGTCAAATTATTATACGTTTTCCTTAAATATTGTACGCTTCAATCTGAAGAATATTCGTAGCAACACGTGTGGGGAAGTGATACGCCCGGGGTCTCGTGCTTTTATTGCGAAATATTTTGGGTTATTTCATGACACATAAGGGATATAAAGTGACATAGTAGCGTATTTGAAAAGCTTCAATATCTTGGCAGTATATAATACTTCTGTATTGGTTTTTTTTTCCAATTTCACGCTTTTCCCGTAGTGTAACCAGGGTAGTGACAGAACTGGCTTGACTAATCTTAAAACATTTCGTTCTGAATTCGTATCTTAGTCGAAAAAGGCATTTAGAAAACGTATAAAAACTTTCTAAGTGTGGAATAACACTTTAAAAAAAACTGTTTAAAACGCCCCAATTGACAAAACGCCCCACAGCCATAGCAGGCACATTAAGAAAGCTAGATGATACACGTATTGCACGGAGAGTAGCCATAAGTTGATAAACAACATAGCTAATGTGCACGTGTCGTTTATTACGCTCCTTTAAAAAATATTAATAAATTTAGTGTTTCAGTGAAGTTACAATTTGTGGTAAGTTGCAAACATTTTTTTATATTTTAATACTCATTAAATTTAAGTTAAATTGATATTAACTGTTGAAAATACACATAAATACACTTTATTATAAATGTTCGTTAAACGTGATAACTTTGAAATTGAGGCTTTTTTCTTGATAGGGCGTTTTAAAAAGCAAAATTTGCAATACGCCCCACCGCATGTTTTTTAAAATGCCCCGGTACTGAAATTACATAGATACCAATTTATATTGTATTTTAATTACAGAGTATGTCTCTTAAATATAAACGCAAGACTCTTCGAGCTTCTTGGAGGCAACGCGATCTGTATGAAGTAAAAAAATGGGAGAGAATGAAGCTTCAAAGCACTTCAAAGTTCCATCTTTGGGAAGCACCTTAAAACTGTTCGGATATGGACATAAAAGCGTTGAATGTACAGAAAATTACTACATAACAAAGTCTCCTGAAGACTGGATTCAAGTTTGACACGTTCAGGGTACCACGTTTGTGTAACAACTATGGGCAGAAAGCTGAGAGAGAAGCTGTTAAAAGCAGCAAGATTTGATTTTATTCTATTCAACTATTTTATGATGATTTTAATTTGGTTTATGTCAAAGTTAATTGAAAAGACTGTTATGTTAATTATTAATTTAGAAGACTGGTGTTTTTTATTGTTACAACTTTTCTTTTAATTAATTACTTACAAATGAAAATATTTTTTTTTTATTTAGAGTTTTTAAGAACTTTTAAGTCTTGCCTTACATATGTGTTATGTTTGTAAGTTATTAAACTATTGATATATTGTGTTTTTTTACGTTTTGGATAAAATTTAGGTATGGACATATATGAGGACATTTTAAATTGCATGGGGCATTTTATAATACAAAACGAGGCGTATTAGGTAACATGTACCTGATAAAACGCCCCACTCCATGTCTGCAAAAAAATTGAAATAGATCTTTAACCATCGTTCCAATTACATTAAGGTTTTGTAAAATTATTGTTAACGAACCAATTAACGTCCAGGAATAAAAGAAATAATTAAATCTATGATTATTTGGGTTTTATTGAAGGTTAAAAAAAAGTGGGGCGTATTACCAAGTTTTACCCTATTAAAAGTATTTGAATCTTAGTTGGTTAAATGTGGCGTAATGAGATGGAACTTAGTGCCTAGATATTATATTCTCCACTTTAAGCCTAAAATCGAGACATTGTGTTTTAGTAGGCGAAACCTACTGCCGCACTTTGTCTTACTAGAGGCAAAGTGGAGAAATATTATTTTTTACAGTTCCACGCATAGCGCATAGAGAACCTAATTTCAGGACATTCTATCTTACACATTCTGCTTGAAATCGAGACAATACCTGTTGAATGGCGGAACTCAACGCTGCGCTTTACCATTAGTACGAAGAAGAAATGAAAATATAAATATAACCATTCCTATATGGAGATCAAACCCACAACCATTGCGTTACAGTCAAAAGCCCCAATGCGTCACGACGGCCTAAAAGAAATAAATATGCTGAAACACGCACACTCTGCTATGCGGGAAAACGCGTGAAGCGTGAAACTAAGTGATTTATCATTAATATTATTAGTATTGATTGTGTGGCCAGTCGTGGCCCAGTGGCACAAGCGTGTGACTGTAAACGACTGGTTGTGGGTCCAATTCCGACTCGAGGAGAAAGGAGGTAAAGCGCGGCGTTAAGTTCCGCCACTTAACACGCAAGCCTTCGAATTCGGCGGAAAAAGGGGAACGGAGTGTCTTAACTCTAGGTTCCCTCTGCCTACCCTGCTGTGTGCGGGATACAGCGTGAAGCTAAAAAAAAAGAATCGAAACGTAAAACCACATAATAATTTAAAACCAACCTATCACACACAGCCCGTAATGTATAAAAGAAAACTCCATTATGCAAATATATTGCTTTAAAATAGCGCGGAGCGAATATTTATCGTGCAGCAGTTCTGAAGCATGTATTAGGTATATTAGGTTTTATATCACCTACGTGGTAGCTCTGGAGTGAGGTTATATATTTTATGGATACGATTGTAGCGAGTTCAGATCCTGTTTAGGGTTATACTCGTATGTATAATATATGAGATAGCATCTAGGATTCGATTCCCACTAGATGGAAAGATCATAATTTAATTAGGCAATTCTAATTGCTTCGTTTTAGTAAGACAAAGCGTGGTGTTGGGTTATGCCTTCTAACACACAATGGTTCATTTTCGGTTATCATATCAACTAAAATTCTTGGAATGAAGTGTCTTGACACTAGGTTCTCTCTGAGTACCCCGTTTTATGGGAAAATGCGTGAGTCTAAGAATAATACGAGTATAGAATATATTTGGTTAAATATGCTTTATTGGGGCCAGTCGTGGCGCAGTGGCACGAACGTGTGACTGTAAACGACTGGTTGTGGGTTCGATCCCATTCGAGGAGTGGAAGTATTTAATATTTCCATTTCGAGCGCTCTCGTATTAGAGGTAAAGCGCGACGTTATGTTCCGCCACTTAAAAAGCAATGCCTCCGAAACGGTGGAAAGTGGGGAACGGAGTGTTTTAACAGTAGGTTCGCTCTGCCTACCCACTGTGTGCGGGATACAGCATGAAGCTACTTATATGTACCTACTTTAAACACATATATGTACTTTATATATAAGCACTTTATATACGTGCCATAACAGCTGGATTCTAAGTTTAACTAAGTTCTGGCTCTGCTATAACATATCTAACAATAATTACGTAGTAAGGATTTCCTATTTTAAATACAACTCCTGTTTAACTTACTCTGATATTACGGGATTAAGCCATAACTTAACATAACATAACATAATAATACTTTATTGCACATGATATTTACAATTGTCATTATTACATAGTTTAAAAGACATGTGCAATGGCGGCCCTATCGCTACAAGCAATTTTTTACAGGCAACCAAAATTGGATAAAGAAATTTCTTACTAAAAGTTGCAAAAAGGTGCATAAAGTATTAGTATAAGCTATATAAATTTACGCTGGATACTCACGCTTTTTTTCACATAGCGGAATAGTCAGGGATAACCTATAGTTAAGATACAGAATGCAGACAGTACTTGTCTTTCTGTGACATGTGATTAAACGAATTTAGCAATGAATTAACTACGTCATAAGTATGTAGCCTTCGTTGTGGCGAAGTTGGACGGCGTCTGACTGTAACGCGATTGTTTTGGGTTCCATTTTCATTTGGGGTAATGATTATATCTAAATTTTCATTTCTTCTCTCTGGTACCAAAGACAAAAAGCGGCGTTGAGTTCCGCCAGACAAAACAAAATGTCTCGATTTGTGTCTCTGGGTCCTCTGTGACTACTCAGCAAAGCGGGAAAATGTAATTAAAAATATAGTAGTACAGAAATGCGTTCCAAATCAAACGTTTTATTGAAGTCAGTATAAATGATATCTGCTCTAGACCTTTTGTCCACCGCGTCGATCAGTATTTCACAAAAACCAACCAAATTTGTTAATGTAAACCTACTATCAATAAAACCGTGCTGGATTTAACCGTATTTGAAATAATTGTGAATTCTCAAATATAAGATCTCGAGAATTTTTCCAAATGAAGATAGTATGAATATAGATAGGCCTCTAGTTTTTGAAACTTGTTTTATCGCCGTTTTTAAACACAGCAATAATCTTGGCGATATTTCATTTAGTAAAAGATTCCACATTTTAGTAATTCTTCAATATTATTTTAACGCTTTGACCTGTGATTCAGCTTAATTTACGAAGTAGGTAGGAGGTAGGCCATATTATCATTTCCAGTTCTGTTGTTATGGGGTTTTTTCTTTTTTTCTTATTGCTTTATCTTACTGCATACTTTTGCTTAATAAATATAGTGTGTATATAAAATGAAGAGTATCATTTTATATATTTTTTTCTTCAAATGTTTCTCTCTCTAGTAGGGTAGTAAGAGAGAACATAGTGTTAACTCACTCCGTTCTAGTTTTCGTCGGATCTCCGAACGTGAAACGTGAAATTGAAAAGTACTTTGAAAATGTACAATTATATAAATATCATATACATACATAATAAATGCTTTCAGCCATAAAAAGTAATCCAGTACAATCATTTATAAATAATAAAATGGTAAATAACATTGAAATATGAAATCTAATTTGTCCAACAATTCGTGACTGAAATGTATGAGTACTCAGGCATTGTAGTAATTGAATTTTGATTGGTGTTTTAAATACATCGTCTGTATTTAATCTATGTATGTTTATAGTTTATATTAAAATAGTGTTTTCACGTTAAAATATAGTGACCAAACACTCTAAAATGGAAAACGTCCATTTTACGTTAAAAAAATGAATACTTTATTTTGTCTTAATACAGGGAGAAAATCAAAAATAGCAATATTTGTTTTCTTAGCTTTACACTGTATCCCGCACACAGCAGGGTAGGCAGAGGTAACCTAGCGTTAAGACATTCCGTTCCTCTCTTCCCGCCGAATTCGGAGGCATTGCGTGTTAAGTGGCGGCACGTAACGCCGCGTTTTGCCTCGGCACTAGTGCGAATAAAATGTAAATCTCTTCTCTATATATAATAAAAGAGTAGAAAAGTAAATTCTGTACATGAAAAATTTCAGAAAAAATTTAATTGGGTGCGTTAATCGATAACAGAGGCCAAAAATCCACTCAGTAGAATTTTTGTCTGTCTGTCTGTCTGTCTGTCTGTCTGTCTGTCTGTTAATTTGTTCGCCAATCACGCAAAAACTACTACTACTGGATAGAATTGAATGAATTTTGGTATGGTGATAGCTTATAGTCTAAAGGTACATATAGGATAGTTTTTATCCCGGTATTCCATGTAGTTTTTTTGTTAAAATAAAAAAAGCGATATAAGTAAATCATTTGTATACTGATATCTACCGGGTAGAAATTAATGAATTTTTGTATGGAGTTAGCTAAGAGGTTAGAGCAACATATGGGATAGTTTTCATCCTGGTATTCAATACAACTCCCGCAGAAAAATAAAATTAAAAAAAAAACATTCAAATTATGTCGATAGTTCACGAGTGAAGCTAAATTTGTTTCAATATCACTAATTAAAATAATTATAAAATAAAATAAGCATAACATTTAATAAAGATACATTTGACCGGTCTATAAAACTTTATATAATCTATATGACAGCAGATGTAACTACGTTTTCTGGAACGGGTAGCGCCATCTGTTATTATATAGTTGACATTGTATTAGATATGTCCGTACTCATTAATATTGTTATTATTATAAAAATGCAAAAATCTATATCTATATCTTTTATGTTTTCACGGGTAATCTACAGATTTCGTACATATATACCAGATGGTATATATGTACGAAATCTACTATCATATAGATATACTATGATAGCAGATTTCGTACGTTTTCTTACTATAACAGTTATCGCTATATGTTATCAAATAGTATAGACATTGTACTAGATGTATCGATGATTTTCTCAAGAACATAATTAGTGACGCAAGGTCAAATATAGACTACCCCCTTTTATAAAAAAAAACAATCCCAAAGAGCAATAGAGGATGAAAGTGGCAGTTCACGTGGCGAAGCCGCGATCGGGTCGCTAGTATTAAATATTTCCATTCCTCGAGTGGGAATCGATCCCACAACCAGCCGCTTTACGGTCACACTATGTGACACTGCACCACGACTGGCTCCACAATGCCATATGAGCAATATCATTTCCCCAATTCATGATTGAACCCACAATTACCACGTTTACAGTGAGCCACTGTTCTACTGCGCTACTATGGTCAGCGACATTTCTTGTGTTACTATTTAGGAGTAAACAAGGAAAATCAATTATCTGGACTTAGAAGTTGGTTTAGTTAAAATCTTTGTATTTTCAAACAAAAACATAATTACATTAAATGAACGTGGGATTAACTAACAAAAGGAGCCCTAGTTGATGTTTAGAAAGAAGACTAGCTCAGATTTTGTTAAATGAAAAACAGCTTATTTGGCAATTATTGGAAAGATTTAAGATGTATATGAATTGATCTAAATATTTTGTCAAAACAAAGTGAAATTATAAATAAGTATGTTTTTTTTAGTTTCACACTATATCCCGCACACAGCAGGGTAGGCAGAGAGAACCTAGTGTTAAGACACTCCGTTTCCCAATTTCCGCCGAATTTTGAAGGTATTGCGTGTTGAGTGGCGGAACTTAACGCCACGCTTTGGCTACCGGTACTAGAGCGAAGAAAATGGAAATATTAAAT
Source organism: Dryas iulia moderata (assembly GCA_019049465.1). Taxonomy (NCBI): domain Eukaryota; kingdom Metazoa; phylum Arthropoda; class Insecta; order Lepidoptera; family Nymphalidae; genus Dryas; species Dryas iulia. The sequence continues at coordinate 14,218,272 of CM032424.1, read as the reverse complement.
ATTTCCACTCCTCGAGTGAGAATCGAACCCACAACCAGTCGTTTGAAGTGACACCTCTGTGTATATGATAAAATGTGATTTATAATACTTTACATAATAAGACCAGGTGTGGCTCGGGGGTACAAAGTGTAGCCTTGACCCGTATGTGTAAACATGACTGGGTGTGGGTTCGATTCCCACTCGAGGAATTGAAGTATTTAATATTTCATTCCTTTCGCTCTGGTGTCAAGGCAATGAATGTGGCAATGAGCTTAATGTAGCTCCGCCACTTAACTCGCAATGCCTCCAGAATTCGGCGGAAAACGGATTGCGGAGTGTTTTAACATTAGGTTCCCTCTGCCTATATAATAGACAAATTAATTTCTATGTAATTACATTTCTAATTTAATAAATTAAATTTAATAGATCTAAATATAATTATTAAATTTTAAACGCAGCAGGATTCGAAGCATTTTTGTATTCTTACTTGAAAAGTCCATAAATAAAAATAGGTATAGAAAGAAATTTACTTGAAGCAATATATTTTTTGCATAATAAGCGATCTATATAAGAAGTTAATCTTTTGTTCCCTCATAATCTGACGAAGGCATTTTGACATGTCTTGTAAAATTTAAGTAGGTGCTCTTTTAAGAGTTCTTGTTTTTAAACAACGAGTCGCTAACTTTAGTATATCATACTTGACTCGATCCGCGTAGTTAGTGATATAATCAAAATTATATTACTAATTCTACTACTTTCTCTTTATAAACTAGATTTGTGGAAGTTCTTCCACCAAGTAATTTATATTTAATGAAAAAAAATCTTCCCAAGCCTTATAAGCTGCGTACGAATATGTAATTAGGAATATTATAATATTACTAGCGGCCTGCTCGCGGCTTCGCCGCTTGAAATATTTCGTTATATTGCAACGCCAATGTTGTCAAGCGGTTTAGATTTTTCATATAAACTTTCATTCCCTATTTCAACCCGTTAGAGGTTGATTTATGAAAAAATAAGTAGCCTATGTTAGATCCAGTCACTTTTACTACTTTCATTCTAAATTTCATTGTAAAATTCTAAATTATATACTTTCATTCTAAAATTCTAAATTTCATCATTTAGCCGTGAAAGTGGCAGACAAACACATAGACTAGTCTAGACTAGAAACTAGTGTTACGACTTTCCATTCTCTACTTTCCGTTTCTATCGAGACACTGTGTGTTGAGTGGCGAAACTCAACGCCGCGCCTTAACTTAGACACCAGAGACTTACTTAGACTAAAATTAATTTTAATATAATAATTCCGGCATATAGGAATCGAACCCACACCTAATCGCGTTTACAGTCGAACACTGCGCCACTATGGTCTATATAGCGGAAATAGTGATATAGAGTCAAAAATGAAGTAAATCAAAAACATTCATATTTCTATATAAGTGTGTATTTACGAAGTGCCCTTACAAATATTTTCGCAACCGGATATCAACCATCCAAACCAATTTTTCCTAAAGACTTATGTGGAACGTTCTTAGAATTACAATTTCGAAAAGAAAATTTGGTCTTTCAAAGATATTTATTTATATTATAGCGTGTTATATAACTACTATACTATAGTTGTGCCCGCGACTTTGTTTGCTTGAAATTTAACAAAAAAGTTATATTTCTAAAAAAAATGTTGATAACTTTCTTAAAGTTAAGTTATCTATCAGAATGATTAGGTCCCCGTGGCCCGGCTAGTGGCAGTCGAGAAGGACCAACGTCAGGTTTTAGTGGGTAACGGTGGCGTTACTTACCATCTTGCCCCACCGGAGTCCCACATAACCACGTCCCGAGTCCCCACTTGGGTTTGGATCCGTAACGGATTTCCAGACGTTAAAAAAAACAATGCTATCAGGATGTAAGTATCACACTACATAAGTTTCTATGTCCTACTTATCTTTACTTATATTATAAATGAAAAAATCTGTCTGTCTGTCAGCCTGTCTACTGTGCTTGCACGGCTAATCTGATCGTTTTGGATGTAATTTGGAATGAAAATAGTTAAAGACCTGGGGTTAAGTCTAGGTTACTTTTCTTTCTTAAGGAAAAAGAGAGGGTTCAATCATTTTTAAAATGATGACGTGTGTATGAAAAAATATTTAATTACACAGGCGTAGCTGTATATACGTGGAGGGTACATTACCCACCACGCAATGTCTTAATATATAAAAGTATAGTGGAGTCATAATAAAACTATTTTAAATTACGTTATAATTCCAACGACTTCGTCAAAAACTCAAATTAAATATGAATAAATGTTACACAAAGTCAAATTCAAAGGAATTAATTACAGAATACAGAAAAAATACAAATGAACTTTTAAGCTTTTGCAATTATATAACTGGAGAGAAAATGAAGTTATTTTTCGTTTGTACGTAATTTTGTAGTTCAGAAAGTTACATTCAGCTTTTTCATGTTTAAATTTTTGTTAAAAGTCCTTATTTGTAAACCTGGGGTTTGGTAACGACTAACAGCAGAGAGTCTAAAATAAATAGGACATCGGGAAAAAGTTTAAAGTCGTATGTTTTTTTATTTTTTGAGCTGTATGTCCGTCGTCGCATAGTGGAACAGCGTCTGAGTGTAAACACGATGATTGTGGATTTGATTCTCACTGGAGAGGAATATTATATATTGGTACCTAAGGCAAAGCGCGGCTTTGGGTTCCACCACTTAACATGCAATGTCTCGATTTCTGGCGAAGGGTGTAGAATGGAGTGTCTTAACACTAGACCTTTAGACTCTCTTGACTCTTAGAGGGACTGCTACAGTCTCTCTATTACATAAACAAATGTAATAAGAAACGTGTGACCGAGTGTACTCACTTACTAAATTAAAAAAAATCACAAACAGTAAAAAGAAAAATAGCTGGAAAGTACACGGACCTCGAGTCTGTGGCGTATAAAAAACAAAGAGAAAAAAAACACTAGATTCTCTCTGACCATCCTGCTATACGAGAAAAAGCTTCAAATATATATTTTTTATTCTTTACCATGTTGTAAGTTGTCTTACATATATACTCACGTCGCGTCGTGAATGTAAGACAAATCTCATACATGCATAATGAAATGTTTGCGGAAATTTACACTTTAACTACGCTCTAACACAGTGATTCTCAACCTTTTACTGCAGTGTATATCCAAATGTTTTTTTGAAGTGAAAACTTCTTTAGGCGCGTTGAACGTTTTGGTAGAGGGTAAAATCCTCGGTTCGCGTCACCGACATGCTAATGATAATAGTATATCTTTGGTTCTTTTTTTGAAACCTCGTTGCAATTCTGAAAATGGACAATACATTTTAATGGTTGCTGTTTATATATCTCCTGGAAAATCTATGAAACAGATAGAACTATTTTTTTAATTTCAACAGAACATGAATATATTTTTAATTTTTTTCAATTATTGAAGCCATCGTAGTACATTCTTGCACCAAGACACAATCTGTAGCGTTCCGTTCTGCCAGTTAAGATATCTGAACTTGGCTGCGAACATGCCGTCGTGACACAGAAATGCAAAGCGCGGCGTTGAGTTCCGCCTCTCAACACCGAATGCCTCGATTTTCGGTTGCAAGTGGAGGATATATATAGGTAGTTAGGGTCCTTATATCTTGATATAAGGACTCTAACTACCCCACCACTACCCATGTTAGAATTTTTTTTTTCTTTTTTTTTGGTTCACGCTGTATCCCGCACACACTCCGTTCCCCACTTTCCACCGAATTCGGAGGCTTTCGTGTTAAGTGGCGGAACTTAACGCCGCGCTTTGCCTCGACACCAGAGCGAAGAAAATGGAAACATAATTCCCACTCCTCGAGTGGGAATCGAACCCACAACCAGTCGTTTACAGTCACGCTTGTGCCACTGGGTCACGACTTGCCACAAATATTTCCACTACTCGATGTGGGAAATAGAAATAATAAAAAAATAACTGTTTTATATATATTTTATAAAATTTGGCGTTTAAAATACCTAGGTGCAGTGGTTGAGAATCTCTGGTCTTATATACACAATACTTACATATATGCGCATACATAGTAGATCCTTATTTTATTTCGCAAGATGACAGAACACTGCTGTAACTGAATTAAGATAGAGGAGACGTCTTAAGACAAATAAACTTAAAGGATTTGGCTACTCTGAAACTTTATATAGAAAGTACTAATAGAATATGATATGAGGCTATCGTGGCTCAGGGAATTGTCTGACTGTAAAAGCGTTAATTCTGGGTTCGATTTTCATGAGATGGTATGATCATAATTTAATTATTTTCTTTTCTCCACTTTGGTGATCAAGACCAGTTGGAGCCAGTGGCGCAGTGGCACAAGTGTGTGACTGTAAGCGACTTGTGGGTTCGATTCCCATTCGAGGAATGAAAATATTTCATATTTCCATTTTCTTCGCTCTTCAAGGCGCGGCGTTAAGTTCCGCCACTTAAAACGCAATGCCTCTGAATTCGGCGGATACTGGGTATCGGAGTATCTAAACACTAGGTTCCCTCTGCCTACCCTGCTGTGTGCGGGATACAGCGTGAAGCTAAAAAAAAGTAAAGACACAGCGCTGCATTGAGTTCTATAAATGAATATATTGTCTCGGTTTAGCGCGGAAAGTGAATATATAATATAGTGTCTGGTTATATAAGAAATAATATAGTGTCTGGTTATATCCGGCTATTCTCTTATGCACGAAAAAGCATGAAAATGGCATATATACATGGCAATCCAGTATAACAAGGGTCATAAAGTCCATGCAAAACTAATTACGTGCCTTTACTAAAGAATATAAAAAAATATTTTAAAAAATGAAATCATTTTTTTAACATTTTGTCCAATATTTTTTAAATTCCATTCATTATTTATGGTTCAACGAGCTGTATTTAATTGTTACTTATTTAATTATTACTACTTGAAAACTTGTCAAATAAAATAGCAAAAGCTTTAAAATTCTTTGAATAACAATAATTAATGTTATAAATATTTAAATAACGACCATCGTGTCGCATAAGTACAGTTATTGATTGACTATAAACATGTTTGGCAGATCGATTCGATTCCCACTTGAGGAAATAAGTTATTTTAAGTTATTTTCATTTCTCCGCATGACGTTTATTTCCACCATTTACTAATGTTTCATATTCAGGTTGTTTAAGATGAATTTTATCTTTTTATATGAAATTATCTCTAAGTTTTAGCAAAACAGACATAATTCTTCACCTTTATGCGGAAGAAACCTAATGTCAAGACACTCTTTGCTCTGCTGTCAACCTGAATTTAATACAATGTGTCGTATGGGGGAAAACTTCATTTATAATTCAAAATAATGGGACACCGACTGACTTCAAATAAGATTGGTTGTAGACTCCCACTCTGGTGCCCAAGACATAGCACGAAGTTAATTTCCGCCACACACTATGCAATGTCTATATTTAAGGCGGAAAGTATTGACACTAAGTTCCTTTTTTGACCTAGTTACGCGGAAAAAAGCCTGAAAACTTTGAAAACCTGATGTATAAATATAAAATATATAAAAAAATTTATCACTACAATTTCTTATTTTATGTAAATACTAGCGACCCGCTCGCGGCTTCGCCACGTGAACTACCACTTTCATCCTCTATTGCCTATTTGGGATTGCTTTTTTTTTTATAAAAGGAGGGTAGTCTATATTTGACTTTCGTCACTTACTCGTATTATGGTCATGAGAAAATCATCGATACATTTAGTGCAATGTCTATATTATTTGATAACATATAGCGATAACTGTTCTAGTAAGAAAACGTACGAAATCTGCTATCATATGATAGTAGATTTCGTACATATATACCATCTGGTATATAGTATTATAAACCGGTCATAATATCTTAAATAAACTTTACGCTTTTTATTTTACAATTGTGTTACTTATTGATATTAAAAAAATAGCTTTACTTGCAAATAATCAATGCAATTTGACTTTGCCAGTTTTTTACTTTTCTGCGGGAACTGTTTCGAATACCAGGGTGATATTGAAACAAATTTAGCTTCACTCGTGAACTATCGAAATAATTTGAATGTTTTTTTTTAATTTTATTGAAATTAAATTGGATGAAAACTATCCCATATGTTGCTCTAACTTCTAAGCTAACTCCATACAAAAATTCATTAATTTCTACCCGGTAGATACCGATATACAAATGATTTACTTATATCGGTTTTTTATTTTTTCCAAAAAAACTACATAGGATACCGGGATAAAAACTATCCTATATGTACCTTTGGACTATAAGCTATCACCATACTAAAATTCATTCATTTCTATCCAGTAGTTTTTGCGTGATTGACGAACAAATTAACAGACAGACAGACAGACAGACAGACAAAAATTCTACTGAGTGGATTTTTGTCCTCTGTTATCGATATATTAACGCACCCAATTAAATTTTTTCTGAAATTTTTCATGTACAGAATTGACTTTTCTACTCTTTTATTATATATAGAGAAGAGATATATAGCCAAGAAAAAGGACCACCTTATAGCTACTATCTCACCAGTCAACATCCTATTCAAACAATCTACATACATAATACCCTTTTCAATACAATACTTATCAATCTTTAATATGACGTATTCTGAAACAAATCAGTAAATAAACTGGCCGATTTAACCTTAGAAGTCCTCGCGGGCTTAAAAGCAATTTTGCTTGTCAAATATTTTCGTTACACATATGTTTTATTTATAGTACGTACGTATTCCTGAAACGCTTTTTCTGAAAGCTTCGTTGAAGCCGTGATATTTGTCAAATATGATGTTTTTTCTATCATTTTATAGGTTTAAATGAAAATATGTATTTGTGGCCTATATAATATGTAGATTTCTCGAGACCAGCCGTAGCGCAGAGGGACAAAATGTGACTGTAAACGCGACTGATTGTGGGTTCGATTCCCACTCGAGAAAATAAAATATTTAATATTTGATTTTCTTTACTCTGGTATCAACGCAAAGCGTGGCGTTGAGTTCCCCTACTTAACACGCAATGCCTACTGAAATCAGCGGAAAATGGAGAACGGAGTGTCTTAACATTAGGTTCCCTCTGTCTACACTGCTGTGTGCGGGATACAGCGTGAAGCTAAAAAAAGCTAGCTTATTGGAGGGAAAAGTTTAAATAGAAGTGTATGCAGTTTTCTAAGCTGTAAATATATTTCTGACTTACAGGCATCAGCATCAGACAAAGAGGATCGAGTGTGTAGACACTCTGTTTCCCATGTTCCGCCCGAAATAGAGACAAGAGTTAAGTAGTGGACCACACCAGAGCGAATAAATGAAATTAATTTAAATATAATTGTTCCCCAGTGTGGGAATCAAACCCATAACCATTGGCTATACATTCAAACGCTGTTTCTATACCACGACGGCCTCTAAGTGACGGCTTATATTGTAGTAAAGGCACTTTGCTAAGCTCTAAACGTTGCACTTCCGCTTTCCATTTCTAAAGCTTTTAAACAATATTAGACGAGTCTAGAATTACAAAGTGCAAGCAACTAGTTAACGTTGAATATTATTTATGAAAATACGTACATAAATATTATGAGTTTTTTTTTTTAGTTTCACCCTGTATCCCGCTCACAGCGGGGTAGGCAGGGCGAACCTAGTGTTAAGACACTCCGTTCCCCACTTCTCGCCGAATTCGGAGGCATTGCGTGTTAAGTGACGGAACTTAACGCCGCGCTTTGTCTCGGTACCAGAGCGAAGAAAATGGAAATATTAAATATTTCCACTCTTCGAGTGGGAATCGAACCCACAACCGCTCGTTTGAAGTCTCACGTCCATGCCACTGCGCCACGACTGGCCCCTTATTATGAGAGTTAAAGAATATTAATATATCCAGGTTAGTGGCTCAGTGGGATAGCGTCTGACTGTTGTGGGTTTGATTCCTGTTCGTGGGAATGATCACATTTAAATTAATTTTATTTTTTTGTTCTGTTGCCTAAGACAAAACGCAGCGTTGAGTTCCAACTCAATACATAATAATAAGAATTCTGCTTTAAAGTGAGGAACAGAGTGCTTTGAATATGGTAAATTGTTAAAAAAGGTATTTAGAAAACGTATAAAAATTTGAACGCAGCGGGATTCGAACCCGCGCCTCCTGAATACCGTCCAGGCGCTCTCACCACTGAGCCATGCGTTCTACTACACGCTGCGTCGAATTCTTATACGCTTTATTGCATCTTATTTTTGTTGTTAGCATCTCTGTAGAAAGATTTTTACAAATTTCTGTTACCCAAAGATTATTCTGCAAACAATCGTTTGGCAAGAGAGAATACTAAATACTTTTAAACATTTTTCAAGTGTTATTCCACGAAAATTGAAAAAGGCATTTAGAAAACGTATAAAATTTTTATTTTTTATTAACTTAAAAAAAGCTAGTTCCGCTGAGTTTCTTGCGCCGGTTTTTCTCAGGTTTGAGACATTAACTTTAGTGAACCAGTTATTTGACTTTCAAAAAATGAGGCATATATATGTATATGATCAATAAAATTCTTTAACTTTGACTTTATCCGAAGCATTCAATGAGTTTACAGTAAATACATGTAAGTCACTTCGTTACTCATTTTCTATTCAGGGCAAAGATATTGTTCTTGTTTGGTTAAACCTATAATCTGTTCTTTGTCTTATTTAAATACTAAATACATTATTATACGAAGCTAAACAATTGTGGTATTATAAGGATACGAACAATGAATGCTAGTAAACTGCTATTATATCTTTCCTAAGCAGGATAGTCAGAGAGGACTTAGTGTTTAAACTTTCCGCCCACAGTCTTGATGTATTGACTGGTTGACCTTAACGCCACCTTTTGTCTTTTCACCTGAGCAAAGAATTGAAGTTTTAATTTGCTTGGTAGTAGGAGATTTGTTCTCCGACTGGCTCGCGACCACTATCGTGTCAAAGAAGAACCGCCAAACATCTGATGATGTGTTCCGGTTCGATGGCATGTAAGCCAGCTCTCCCTATTCCCACCATCCCTATCCTTCCTCCCTCCTTTCCTCCTCCCCTCTTAAGGTCGGCAACGCATCTACAACGTTTCTAATGTTGTGGATGTCTTCTATGGGCGAAGGTAACTACTAACCATCAGGTGGTCTTTCTGCTGGTTTGCCAATCAATAAAATATAAAAAAAAATAATTCTTAGTTAATAAATTAACATATGCCACGAGTAGGAGTCGAACCCATAATCGGTAACTACAGTCATACATTATCATATTACGGTTTTAAAGTTAACAAAACGAAAAAAAAGTCATTAATAATCAATGTTAAAAATAGATATATGTTATGCTTTTCTTTTTAGCTTCACGCTGTATCAAACACACAGCAGTGTAGGCAGAGGGAAACCAGTGTAAAGACACTCCCTTTCCCATTTTCCGATGAATTTCGGAGGAATTGCGTGTTAAGTGGCGGAACTTAACGCCGTGCTTTGCGTTAACACCAGAGCGAAGAAAATGGTAATATTAAGCACTTCCACTCCTCAAGTGGGAATCGAACTCACAACCAATCATGAATACAGTCATACACAATCCCATTAAGGCTTAAAGTTAAACAAAACAAAGCGAAAAAGAAAATAATCTTAAATATGTAACAAAAATTTAAGCCTGTTAAAAATAGTTTTATATACGTACATAAAATATTTAATTTTTTATTCCACTACGAAACTAGATAAAAGGCAAGTTTCCTGTATGCGATCGCTAACTAAGCCTAGTAATCCGCGTACGTGTTACAGAATATATACAAAAGCTTTGAGGCTAAAAGGTTGGCCGATGTTATGATACGAACTATTTTTGTATCAACATTGTTCGACCTTGCAATATTTATGTACAACTTCACGCTATTTCCCACTACTTCTGGTGGTTATAACACTCCGTCCTCTATCCGTTGGAAGCCGAAGTGAGTATGGCAGTACTCAACACGGGGCTTTGTCACCATACTTGAGAAGTGAAAATATTATAAATATATACATTCCCCTAAAACCACCTGGATAATATATATTTTTTTTGTTTTTTTTTTTCTATCTTCACGCTGTATCCCGCTTACAGCAGGGTAGGCAGAGGGAACCTAGTGTTAAGACACTCCGTTCTCCACTTTCCGCCGAATTCGGAGGCATTGCGTGTTAAATGGCGGAACTTAACGCCGCGCTTTTGCCTCGACACCAGAACGAAGAAAATGGAAATATTAAATATTTCCACCCTTCGAGTGGGAATCGAACCCACAACCAGTCGTTTACAGTCACACGCTTGTGCCACTGCGCCACGACTGGGGACCCAATAATACAATAATTAGAAATAATTGTAAATTTGTAACCGAAGTAGATTAATATTTTTCCTATATTCCTATTCGATCTGAAAGAGTTTAGTGGCTGTAGAAACGACAAAATTTCTAATTAAAAAAATAATTTTGTCATTTTTTTATATGCACTGTACAAAAAACATTGAAATACTTTAGTGAAATTACAACGAAATAAAAAAAAACAAATTTAAAATAAAACAAAATTTTCAACGAATGTTGAGTTCAATATATCATAAACTAAAGCAGAGACCATCGTGGTGCAGTGATTGTAAAGACAGTTGGCTGTGGGTTTGAATCTCCATTGGAGGAATAATCATAATTTAATTATTTATTATTTCTTCTCTAATGAATAAGATGAATCGTCTCGTTAATCCCTTCTTTAACTACTTAGTAAAGACTAAGTACTTGAAGTCGTCCTGGCTCAGTGGTACAGCATCTGACTGTAGCACGATGGTTGTGAATTCGATTCCCACTAGGGGAGATGATTATATTTAAATTATCATTTCTTCGCTCTAGTAATATAGAATCTAGTCGTGGCCCAGTGGCACAAGCTTGTGACTGTAAACGACTGGCTGTGGGTTCGATTCCCACTCGAGGAGTGGAAATATTTAATATTTCCATTTTCGTCGCTCTGGTGTCGAGGTAAAAGCGCGGCGTTAAATTCCGCCATTTAACACGCATTGCTTCCGAATTCGGCGGAAAGTGGGGAACGGAGTATCTTAATACTAGGTTCCCTCTGCCTACCCTGCTGTGTACAGCGTGAAGCTAATATAGACAAAAAGCAGCGTTGAGTTCCGCCATTCCACACGCAATATCTCACCGTCGAGCAAAAAGAGGAGAAAGGAGTGACTCAACAATTAACTCTCTTGGTATTCTGCGAGAAAAACGCCGGAAGAAAACATACGATTACTATTTAATTATTGTTCTACATAGCTTCGTACAGGAAAACTCATGCTTTCATACTTTTAGTAGTATTCTCGTTTATTCCGACCCTTTTAGTGGATCACTCATATATCAAGTTAGTGAAGAATTTATTGCTAAGTATATACTGTTATACTACGTGAGGTAAAACATACAAGTACAATATATATTGTACATATTTATTCAACCGTATATCTACCATATATATTATGCACATACACTGTTTATACATTTTTAATATATGTATGTACATCTATATAACAATTAAAAAGTTCTGTCTAAAAAATGATTATTTTAACAAAAAATAATTTAAGTAAATCAAAGAACAGTAATAGAATATAAAATTATGTTTTTTTTAAGTTTTTGTTTTTCTGTCTGTCTTATTGTACGCGCATATCTTCGGAATTGGATGAAATCTTATTTATTGCATAGTTTTAAGCTTAGGCAGGAAAAACTATATACTATACATATTACATTGATGTAAATTCAAACAAGCTATTCTACTTGATGTAAATCCAGACAAGCTATACTATAAAATATAAGCAAAATTGTTCCTTAACAAAATTTATTAAAGGTGATTTGATGCAAAGGGCCATGACAACGAAGTAGCGGACAGCTACTAGTCAAATAACATAAAAAGTAAGTAATATCACTCATATTACTTCTTTGTTATATTACAAGGGCTATATAAACTTTCGGAAACTCAATTTCCTACTTTCATATGGTTTATTTGGAATAACATGAACCAAGTAGATTTTGTTATTGTGTGATAAAATACATATGTATGTGATTTTTGTAAAACAACATTAAATATTATTATATAATAAAATGCAAAATCAATGTTGGTATTTATTACTGTAGGATCCCGTAAATAATGAGTCTCTTAATAATTGGGGAAAGTCCAAATTAATACTTCAATTTTTGCAACGTAAGCAATAAATAATATGTTGATGTAAACTATCTTCACATCATTTTTTCCATACATATAGTTACATGATGTAGTTTTCTTATAAGCTTCACGCTGTATTCCGCACATAGCAGGGTAGGCAGAGGGAATCTAGTGTTAAGACACTCCGTTCCCCACTTTCAAACGGAACTTAACGCCGCTCCGCACTAGAGCGAAGAAAATGAAAATATTAAATACTTTTACCCCTTGAGTGGGAATCGAACCCACAACCAGTCGCTTTACAGTCACACTTTGTGCCACTGCGCCATGGCTGGCCCCTTATGTAGTTAACATAAGTAGTTTATAAAAAAAATAGGCGGTGATGTATTGGGACAGCGAAACTGTAAATACAATGGTCGTGGGTTCGATCCCCATTCAGATTGTGATTATATTTAATATCGGTTCTTTTCTTTAGTAATTAAGACAAGGCACGGCGTTGAGTTCCGCCACTTCATTCGCAAATGTCTCGATTTTGAACGGAAAATGGAGAACGGAGTGTCTTAACAGTAGGTTCTTCCTGATTTTCTAACTAGGTGAGAATAGGTTAAAACTACTTTTTTAAAAAAGAAGAATATATCTGAAATCCTAAATCGTTTTCACTAAGCCTTGACGCTTGTTCTATTATAACGCATATTATATAGCTATTTACATGAAGTAGAAACGTTTCATGTTTTAATATCGTGTCTTCATCTTAATTGAGAGCTCACGAGTGGTATCAGAAACCTTATTAGGCGAGAAGCTAATTTTCAGTAATGCTACATGAACTGTGTAATATTACATGTATTAAATATTTGTTCGTTTACATAAAAATGAATAAATTTTCTTGTATTATTTAAAAATATCGTGGTGCTATATTGAATTAAACCAGTAATTATTTTATACATTTGTTATCCTTAAAACTTTAGTGTTGTAAAAGAAATCCGACACATTATATGTTAAGTGGCAACCTTCAACTTCAGCCTTTGTCTTGTCACCAGAGAGGAGAAATGAAAATAGAAATAATAACAATGCAGGAAGAAATTATGTAAAATAACAAAAAAAAAGTCAGACATGTATGTTTGAATGTTATTTAATGTATTGTGAATCATCTATAATATAAAAATGAATCGCTGAATGTTTTGCTAAGCACAAAACTCGAGAACGGTTAGACCGATTTCGCTAGTATTTTTTTTAGAATATTGCTTGAAGTATGAGGATAATTCTAACGGAGACAAAAATATAAAAATTGCCTGAAATAGTCTAAAAACAACACTTTTCTATCCTCCCATATAAAAGATTCGTAATAACACTGATCCGAAACTACTGAACTTAGACCCATGATTTTTAGTATGTACGTGTATGTTACAGTGTAGAAGCTCATTCGGAAAGGATTTTTATAAATTCAACCCTCAAATAGATTAACAAAGCTAATTTTAACTCCAAATTTCAGTGTAAGGTGGCAATAAAATTAGTTGGTACATATTATAGTCACAAAATCCACGTAAACCAAGTTGCGGGCAGCCGCTAGTTAGACTATAAGGATATCCTATATTTCCTCCTCTATTATATAAAAATGTAGATATTCATAAATATGAATCGAATTTTTCCATTACATTTTAATATACAGATACAATGAATTTGTACGAGAAATCTCAGCGCCTCTTGTGTAAAATAATGCTATTTTCGTGCTGTTAACCCTTATGCATAATTGAGCTGGGTAGGGGTGGGTCACTACAAATTCCATACAATTGACAACCCCAAAGGTTCGCCTTAAATAATTCAAATTTCTTGGAAGAGGCTTTCTTCATTGGTTTTAGTTGAGGTCAGATATTACAAGGACCACTAATTCGGGGAAGAAATTTAAATTATTCACGGTTTTAAGAACTTAAATTGTTGCTCGAAGGAATTTTGGCAATGATCGTTTTGTAAATTGAAGTTGGAGCTTCAATTGGTCTTTGTTAAATTTTTAGATAAAATAATATAAGTCAGTTAAGTCAATTTTGAATTAAGTTTATTTTTTTACCTTTAGACGAGATCGAGAGGTAAAAGGTTTTTTCATCTTCATGTCTTTTTAGCCAGAGAAAACCTAGTATCAATAATTTGTTCTCGAATTTCCGTATAATTTAGAGACATTGTGGATTTGGTAGCAGAACTCAACGCTGCGGTTAAGTCAAACGGTGGAAACGTTAGCATTAAAAAACATATGTATAACCATCCCTGGGTGCGAGTCGAACCCAATGTATGAAATTTGGGCAAAAAGTGGTGAGAATAGTCTTGCTAAGTCCTCTTTCACTGCTTTGCGGAAAAACAGGTGAAACTGCTAAGTAAAAAAATATTTCAGCTGTATCTGTATCAATGTGTAAAGATTTTTGGTGCCGTCCAATTTGCTTCATTCTGACAAACTAGTCTTATATCTTTGCCAACACCAAGATAAAGTGAGAACAAATTTAAGGCTTCACGCACACAGCAGGGTAAACAGAGGGAACATAACCTGTTAAGACACTTCGTTCCCCACTTTCCGCCGAATTCGGAGGCATTGCGTGTTAAGTGACGAAACTTAACGCCGCGCTTTGCCTCGACACTAGAGCGAAGAAAATGGAAATATTAAATATTTCCACTACTTGAGTGCGAATCGAATCCACAACCAGTCGTTTACAGTCACACGCTTGTCTCTCTGTGTCACGATCGGCCCCAAAATTTAAGGTCGTTATTTTGAATTTTTTTTCTTATAATAATCTTTATCTCTAACAGGAATTGAATCAATAACTTCAGCATGTATAATCATTACACAATTGCGCCACGAAAATACAATAATAGCATAAAGGCATTGTGCAAACTATACCTAACTTATTTTGTTATGAACTTAGGGGGCGCCTCGCCGTGCCATTAACTGAATATCCGGTCGTGCCTTCATATTACTACACTATGTATACAAACAGTTATAAAAGTTAAATGAGATTGGAAATTGAATGTCTTTTATGTAACTGCCTGCTAGTTAGTTTTGACAAAAGTAAGTGATTGGTCACTATTTTATTTTCAGTTTAGCGGTGGTTCGGAATACTATGTAATAGTATTATAACTAACTCACTACCTTCATTACATATAATATATGTAATGAAGGTATAACTAACTCACTACCTTCATTACATATAATATATGTAATGAAGGTAGTGAGTTATTTTTAGTTTTATGCTATGTAGAGTAGTGTTAAGACACTCCGTTCTCCATTTTCCCCTCGAATTCGAGTCATTGAGACTACGCGGCGAAACTCAAAGCTGTGCTATGTCTAACTAATTATTGTGGCAGGGTAACAATTTAATTTCCCAAGTGAGGATCAAAGCTACGATAATTTTATATATAAAAGAGATATATATATATATAGGATATGAATCTAACACGATTGTGTTCTTGTGCCCCCATTGAGCTATGAGGGATAATATTTTAAGCAGTTTCACATTTTTCCCGCTTGATAGTGTGCGGCTCAAGTGCGAGAGAGTCAAGAAACACTCCTCCACTTTCCAACCAAATTCAAGACATTGTTATTCTAGCAGCGGAAGTTACCAGAGGGGCGAAATATAAATAATTTAAAATTTATAATATCTATTTTCTTTCATATCTATTTTTAATAAATATCAAGGACTATTTTCAATAATGTCATGATAAATTTGATGTTCCAATGAATTATTTACGGAAACAAAGTTTAAGCGTAGGTTATTGGGAAATGTTGGCTAATTTTATAATTGAAAATTAATTTGAAACTTCAGTTGGTACGATTTATTTAATTTTTTTTTTTACATGTACGTGGGAGCTATCGTGGCGCTGTGTGATAGCATATGACTTTATATCCTCTGGTTGTGAGTTCGATTTACAGTCGAGGGATAATGGTTTGATACCTAAAACATGCATTCTTGTACATTTTTTTAATGTTTTTTAGAGCTTCATGCTGTTTCCCGCACATAGCAGGGTAGGCAGAGGGAACCTAGTGTTAAGACACTCCGTTCCCCACTTTCCGCTAAATTCGGAGGCATTGCGTGCTAAGTGGCGGAACTTAACGCCGCGCTTTCCCTCGACACCAGAGTGAAGAAATGGAAATATTAAATATTTTCACCCCTCGAGTGGGAATCGAATCCACAACCAGTCGACTCAAACCTACGACTAATGCGTTCACAGTCACACAACGAACTTATCTAATCTAAATATATCTATATATATAGCAAATAATTATAGAATTTCGCTAAATTTAGTTACTAAATATAAACGTATTGGCATGAAAGCGATACGCAAATTTATTGGAAAAGAGGATATTTTATACAACAATAGGAGTTCTGGAAATTGATGTTTTGAACGTTGAAAGACTTAACTGCGAAATAACTAAACAAATCATATGGAAAATTTGCTTTGAAATTGTTTCTACGATATATTTAGAACTGATTTATACGTATCTCATACAAACTATATTGGTATACTTTTTATTTGTTTTTTTTCAGCTTGACGTTCTTTCTGGCTTAGCAGGATAGTCAGAGAGGACTTAGTGTCAAATCACTCCATTCTTCAATCTCTGCCTGAATTCAAGACATTGTGTGTTGAGTGACGGAAATTAACGCCACGTAATACTAATATCTTATTAACACAGAGAAAGAATGAAAATAATTCAAAACTATTATTATTTTATTTTTTACATATATTCCTCTGTTGTGAATTGAACCCACAAACGACCACGTTTACAGTCATACGCTATCAAAATTTGCTACAGTGACGCCTGCAATTTTTTCTGAATATCCATATATCATCTTTATATCTCCATGGTATTTCTCTCATAGCGGCGAAGGCAGATAAAACGTAATGCTAAGACACTCCGTTTTCCACTTTCCATCTGAAATCGGGACTTTGCCTGTTAAGTAGCAAATCTTAACGCTGCTCTTACTCTTATTCGAGCGGGAAAATAAAAATAATTTTAATTTTTCGTTCCACCGAGTTAGAATCGAACCCACATCCGCCGTCTTTATATTCATAGGGTGTACCATTGCGCCATAACGCCTTCAAAAAATAATAGCAAAAAATAAAATAAAAATTAAATTAAATATAAATTACATATATTCACAAAATTTACCTGAAGCTTCGCATATTAATGTACAAAGTTCCACGACAGAGAGATCCGCGAGTGACATACACGACGAAAGCTCCCATGAGAAATTACCTTTTCTTGGCAAAAAACTTAAAACGTATTGACATATCGTATATTTGTTTATGTTTAGCGTAGTATAGAAACTTAGATAGATATACATACGTAAACAAACCATGATTAGGGGCCAGTCGTGGCGCAGTGGCGCAAACGTGTGACTGTAAATGACTGGTCGTGGGTTCGATTCCCACTCGAAGAGTGGAAATACTTAATATTTCCAGTTTCATCGCTCTGGTACCAAAGGTAAAGGGCGGCGTTAAGTTACGCCACTTAACACGCAATGCCTTTAAATTCGCCGTAAAGTTGGGGACGGAGGGTTCCCTCTGCCTACCCTGCTATGTGCAATACAGCATGAAGCTAAAAAAATAATAATAATGAGAACGGAGTGTCTTGACACTAACTTCTCTCTTAGTACAACTAAAATTCTAAATTTCTTATGAATATTTAATACATAAGTTTAATATTTACTTTATACGGCAATAGCAATGCTCACAATGTACGTACGTAAAAGTAATAAGGCGGGAAAATTCCCTGGAGCTCTTAGAAAGGTCCTAACAATGTTGGATTACGTTTCACCGCCAACTTGTTACTTCATTTTCTTAGAATTACGGTAAAAATAACAAGATATCTCTCTATCTTTATTTACTTTATGTATAGCTGGTGATATATTAGGTGAATATTTGCTGATAGTAAATTGAGTCTGAAATATTATAAGTTAAGTTCCGCCACTTAACACGCAAGCCTCCGAATTCGACGGAAAGTGGGGAGCGGAGTGTCTTAACACTAGGCTCCCTCTGTCTAAACTGCTGTGTGCGGGATACAACGTGAAGCTAAAAATAAATGATATCTTGTATAAGATAGCTTGATCTTTTTTTGACAGATGTAATTTTTTCTGATAGGCATAACATTGCAATGACGGACTAATTATAATTTTCTTAATTTAATAATTTTAAAAATTGAAAAAATATTTGAAAGTGGACATATAACACAATAGTACCTAAAGATTCAAGCGTTATCCGAAAATTTTAAGAACTTTTAAAGTAAAATTTAAATAGGAAAACTGAAATTATTAGACGCTTGTATGTCAAAAAAATCAAGCAATCTTGTACAGGATATAGTATTAAATAAGTAATCATCATTTTAACAAATGTTTTTTAAAATTTTTATACGCTGTGTAAAATATTTTTTTGTATCTTAAGTATGTTAAGAATATATGTTGACGTTATTAAAATATTTAATAAATAACATTCCCCATTGTCTAACAGATTGTTCGTAGAAATAATCTTTAGGTAGCAGAAATTTATAATAAATCTCTTTACAGAGACGGTAATAAAAAATAAGTTTAAATAATTATATAAGAACTTCAAGGTAGCGTAGAATGTAGAACGTATGGATTTGCGGTCATAGCGCTTGAATGGTTTTCAAGAGGCGTCGGTTCGAATCCCGCTATGTTTAATATTCCCCATTATGTTTAAAATTCTAATACATTTTCTATAAATGTATATTAGAGATTTTTATTAGAATGTTGAGAAGAAGTAAAACTTAAAGATCTTTTCAGGTATTAATAATGTACATTAAAAATAAAAAAAAATAGTAGTAATTCACTACTATTATTACACTACTAATATCTTGAGATTCCTTTGACGCGTTTAATATACTTTACTATATTTAATATGTACATATGTACGTCAGTTAATATAAAAATGCATGTAAAACACATTGTTGTTGTTTATGTC
The DNA here is from genome assembly GCA_019049465.1 of Dryas iulia moderata. Taxonomy (NCBI): domain Eukaryota; kingdom Metazoa; phylum Arthropoda; class Insecta; order Lepidoptera; family Nymphalidae; genus Dryas; species Dryas iulia. The sequence continues at coordinate 14,199,184 of CM032424.1, read as the reverse complement.
TTAAGAATTGTTTCCAATGAATTATTCGAATTTCCACTGGAGATAAATTAATAATATTTATTTTATTAATTAAATATATTTCTCATATATATTTTTATTCTTAGTGAAAAGTATTCCAATATTAATTGACAAATAATAAAGTAGCATTAAATCACATAACGATAACACAATCATTTTCGATTTAATCTTCATTTAGCACTAATTAACGACTATGAAATTGAATATAATAATATCTTTTAATGAAGTACCACGAATATCAACGTTCCTGTGCCAAAGTAAGATACATACATCATATCCATTTACATGAGTGAGGTCATAATATTTACAGTTTATGAGTTGTTTAGTATCTAAAGTGCGCCAGAAATAGATAATGCTCCTACGTTTAATTCTTAGGTCCTATTCACATGGACGAGTTTCGCGGTTTTTTTTAACAGGGCTGTTAGATACTCCGTTTCCCACTCTCCGCCGAATTGGGAGACATTGCGTGTTAAGTGACGGAACTTAACGCCGTGCTTTGCCTCGACACCAGAGCGAAGAAAATGAAAGTATTAAATATTTCCACTCCTCGAGTGGGGATCGAACCCACCACCGGTCCCGGTCTAGTTACAGTCACCCCATTGTGCGCGTAGTCTAAGTAACATATAAAATAAATGTCACGAAGCAACGTTTATTTCCGTTATTTATTTTACGTTATGTTTGAATTTCGATCAGACAGTAGAAAACGGAGTGTCATGTCACTAGGTTATCTCTCTAATCGGAATAAGCATTACGTTGCATACAAAATGTTAGGGGCCAGTCGTGGCGCAGTAGCACAAAATATTACAGTAAAGTCACTGGTTGTGGGTTCGATTCCCACTCGAGGTGTGAAAATGTTGTAATATTTCCATTTTCTTCGATCTGCTGTCGAGGCAAAGCACGGCGTTTAGTTCCGCCACCTAACACGCAATGCCTCCGGATTCGGCGAAAAGTGGGGAACGCAGTGTCTTAACACTAGGTTCCTTCTGTCTACATACAAAATTTTAGTAGGCATATTTTAAGCAACGCCTGTATGTACTTATTATCACTCAGAGCGTAATGTTATGTAAAATGAATGTAACGTAAATGGGCGGAAAATGGAACAGAAGTGCTTGCACAAAATACAACAATATTTTATATAAAACCTAGTGTTAAGACACTCCGTTCCCCACTTACCGCCGAATTCGGAAATAGCAGTGGCACATGCGTGAGACTGAAAACGACTGGTTGTGGGTTCGATTCCCACTCGAGGAGTGGAAATATTTAATATTTCCATTGTCTTCGCTCTGGTGTCGGGGCAAACCGCGACGTTAAGTTCCGCCACTTAACACGCAATGCCTCCGAATTCGGCGGAATACCCCAATAAACCGTAGTAAATCTTACCAGAACTCAACGTGTTAGGAATATTTACTAGGGTTCATTTTAATGTAAATAATTATATCTCGAAGTGGCTGTCGAACCTACAGTCAATTGTTAACAGACCAATACGGCCTAATTATGCGTATATTAAAAAAGATCAAAGTTAGAAAGAACTACTTAACAACAGACAATCTCAATCATTTGTCTCACGAGAATACTTTTCCAATACTAAAAGTATTTTAAAGCTTTACTTTAATAGTGTTGAATTGATGGGATTTTAATTGGCAAATACGTTTCATATTTTTGTTAGTAAATAATGTATTGGTGAATTTACACGCTAGGCAAGACTTGGCAAGCCACTGCAAGCTCTAAGCGTCAAAATGTAAATAAGTCACAAGCGGTTGCCGCAAGCTTCTTTTGATTTTTGCAGCTTTTACAAGATTTCACAAGCCAGGCTCACAAAAAAATACACACATAGTGTTTATAATATAAAGAGCAAGACAGTCAAATATGCTATCGTTTAAACGCTCTATTCTTCACTTTGCGCCCAAAATTGACAAACTTCCTGTTGAATAGCGAACACTTATACCGAGCTTTGCCTCGTATTCCAGAGCCGGAAAATAAAAAGGATTAAATTATAACTCTCTTTCTCTTGCTCCGAGTAGTAATCGAATCCACTAATGCCTCCAAATTCGACGGAAAGTGGGGAACGGAGTGTCTTAACACTAGGTTCCCTCTGCCTACCCTGCTGTGTGCGGGATACAGCGTGAAGTGAAAAAAAAAGCAATAATCAATGAATAATATTATAATAAATATATGTATATAAACAAAAATAAATTTATGAAGCGGTCCGCAATTTAGTAGCCCCTGGTAAACTAAAAATACGACGTAAAAAAAAGAGTACCTACTCGGAGCAAAGTGATTATATCGTCGACAGAAAACGTATTTGCTGTAAGTAGAAAAAGTACAATTTGAAATAAAGCCGAAAAACGTTTTTAAATTTGAAAAAAAAATCATAGCTCTGTTAATATAAGCAGTATAGACATGATTTTTAACGCGTAAGTAATTTTTTTTTAATCTTAGCAAAAAGCTACCTAGATCATTCGACGCAGTTTTTTTTTCTGATTCAAATGATATATAAAACCAAATTTTGATATTTTCTACTTACAGCAAATACGTTTTCCGTCGACGATATTCGTAAACTTTATTGTTTGAAATGTTGGAATTTCGCACGTCTGCGTCAAGCCGTTATGTTATGAAGACGAGAAACGTATTGCTCTAAGCATTTTTCGTTTAGTTATTCTGTTTTTTTGTTTATGAAAATCTATTCTTATATTGTTTTCGAAATAATTTAACGAATTTATTTCAGTGTTTGATATGTAACATGTGTTCGTATCAACGAACGTAAGAAAAGTGGTAGACTTGAATATTTTTATAACAAAAAATGCTAACAGTAATATCAGTAGTAAACAGTAAGACCATCGTGGTTATCATTGTAATAGCGCCTAGTTGTATTACCGATAGAACTAGGTTTGATTCCCATTCGAGTAAAGGAATATATTTAAAAGTGCGGTGTCAAGTTCACGCACTCGACACGCAAAATGATGAAAATTTTGTGAAATGTACCTTGACACAGGGGCACCTGCTGCTTCAAGGGTGGATTTTTTAAAAATAAAGTTGCCTATGTTTAACCTTGGATTATCAACTATATTTATCCTAAACATCATTACAATCAGTGAAGCGGTTTAGATTTTTCATAAAATCTTTCATCCCCTATTTCAACCTTTTAGAGGTTGATTTTTGAAAAAATAAGTGGCCTATGTCCGACCCTGGGTTTGTTACTACTTTTATTCTAAATTTCATCCAAATCAGCCCGGTAGATTAGCCGTGAAAGCGTGGCAGACAAACAGACAAGTATGGATTTATCTCTTTTACTATAACGTAAACTTCACATAGATTATATAAAATATTGTACGTAAAGAAGCTGTATTTGAACCAGTAATTAATGAATAATATTATTTAAGTATAAGCAACTATTTTAAATTTAACATTTTTAAAAATTATATAAAAAAATTTAAAATTCTATCATTCGCCATTATTTCAAAGCTCGTTATACATTAAGATAATACAAAAATTAAAACCGCTTTAAAGTTATAATGAGGCGCGCGCGACTCAGAGTGTAACGTCTAACTCTGCATAACTAAGTTGAAAGGCAACTTTTTGTTTTTCTACATAAAACTACTTTGACGGATTTTGTTCTGCATAATTAATTTACTTACGTTATATTTTTTAAAATCACACCTTTTGTTTTTATTCGTCGTTTTTTATATTTATAATAGAAATAAAATTGTTTTTATAGCTTCATGCTGTATCCCGCACACAGCAGGGTAGGCAGAGGGAACCGAGTGTTAAGACTCTCCGGTCCCCACTTTCCGCCAAATTCAGAGGCATTGCGTGTTAAGTGGCGGAACTTAACGCCGCGCTTTACCTCGACACCAGAGCGAAGAAAATGAAAATGTTAAATATTTCCACTCCTCGAGTGGGAATCGAACCCACAACCGACCGTTTACAGTCACACGTTCGTGCCACTGCGCCACGACTGGCCATACTTTTTAAGTATATATAGTTAATACGTAAGTAACATTATCACTAAGTATGAGTAGTTCTGTGACACGGCAAAGAGTTATTGTTGAGTTAAATAATGCAGTTATTAGTTATATAATAATATGCGGTAGGGCTCTTTTTTTCCTTTATAACAACTAATGTCATGTACGTTCACACCTTGTGAGTTGCTCTAACCACTAAGATATAAGATACGTACTTGATTATTTAAACAAATACAGTAAAAAATAAAATAAGAAATGAATTAGATTCAATAAAGACTGTAGGATAATATTTTCTTTATCGCATTTCATATTTTTAATTAGGAGCCTGATTAGGTCGGGCATGCACCATGGCATAGTCCAATTGTGAGTTTTTTAGATCTAAAAAAGTCTTAAAGTTCCTAAAGTTCTTTAAGTAAAGATTTTTTCGCCGTTTTTTTCTTAAATTAACGACCTTAAAGTTCTTTAATAATTTAAATATATGGACTCTCTTAGAGTATATTATTTAAGTCTTAGTTTTAAGTACTGAAATCGTAAACAAAAAGAAAGTTGTATTGCATATGATAAAACAAGATTCGTGTTAAAAAAGGTACAGACCTTATGTCCGTAGAGTGATAAAATAGAATAATAAAAAAAAAGAAAAAAAGTTCTTTAATAATGTTACCTTAGAAAACTAATTAATAGTAAGTGCTATGCTTAGTAAAGTGCTTAAAAAGTCTATTCGAATAAAGATAATCTAAATTGAATTTGAATTATATTATTGCACAGTTTAAAAATTAATATCAAATAAAAATTAAGCAAGCTTACCAATGATGACACGTTGACACGTTGTTTCAGCTATATCACCTTATATGTCTTATCATAGTACTATGAACACACAACACAAATTCACAAAACTGTCTTCCATTTCAAACTCAATTCTAAAAACTTTGAAGTCTCAAAACCACCACACCCGAGGACAAGATACAGTCAGCTCATTATGCAAAAACACAGGGCAGTACGCGAGGTAACTAAAAACCGTTGGCGGTAGTTTGATATAATTGTATCAACTGACAGACGAATGCCAATTATAATCTATTTGTGACCACAGATTACTGTAAAATGTTCGAAATGGTAGGTTTTTAATAAAATGTATTTGAAATATAATAAATACAAATTAAGCGCTTAAAAATATTTTTGTTTTTCTTCAAAATGTATAGAAATCGTGAAAGCAATACTTAACTAATTCTTTCATTTTAATTTTTAGACTTTACTCATTTTTAATTGTTTATTACACAATCTGTGACGGTAGTTTTATAAAGTAATTGTATGAAATGACAAAAGTTTTAAGTTGACATTTTTTTTACAACTTACTTATGTTAAATTGGTATACATATGTGTGTGCATTTTGTAACTACTAAACGGTTAATTTAATATTACAAACAGACATTTCAATTTTATTTATTTATATTTTTTTTTTTTTTTTCAGGCTGTATCCCGCACACAGCAGGGTAGGCAGAGGGAACCTAGTGTTAAGACACTCCGTTCCCCACTTTCCACCGAATTCAGAGCGGCGGAACTTAAAGCCGCGCTTTGCCTCGACACCAGAGCGAAGGCAATGGAAAAGTTAAATATTTCCACTCCTCGAGTGGGAATCAAACCCACAACCGGTCGTTTTCAGTCACACGCTTGTGCCACTGCGCCACGACTGGCCACACTTATTTATACACTACTCAAAAACAATTTTATATATGAATCTGTTCTTGAATATTTTAGTTCTGATGTTTTTAATATTCTATGTTAGTTCTAGGTCACGTGCAAACTATATGTGACATTTATGCGACTTTTAATACATTTATTATACTGGTGTACCAAGAGTAGTATCTATATAAATAAATAAAATTTATTTTCTTCTGTTCGTAGTATTAAATTAACCGCTTTTAAAAAAAAATACACATACATATATGTACATACGTATACCCGGTACATATACCCAAATAATATTTTCTATATTTTTTGTCTGTCAGCACAATTGATTGCTGATTGAACTTTCAATGATACAAAGCTGATATAATAAGCAACTTAAGCTACTTTTATTTAGAACTATTTTTTTTCTTAAAATCTATGCGGACAAAGTCACGGGAACAGCTTATGGAGGGAGCACGGGTTATGGATGTTAAGTGAAATTAAGAAGCCATTCTGTCTTCCCTCACTATCTCAGTTGGCGTGTAAATTGCATCTAGAGTGTAAGAGAGTATTATGATAGATGACAACTTCACGTTTATTTCTACAGCATAGCAAAGCATAACAAGTAGTGAGAGAGCCTATTGTCAAGACACTCCTTTCGCCTTTTATAGAAGAAGTGGATGATCTTCTTTGGCAATGTCCATCGTGGTGTAGTGTGACAGAATCTGATTGTATGTGCGAAAGTTGTGGGTTAGATTCCCATGGAGTTATTATATTTACATTATTTTCATTCACCATTGAATTCTGCACAATTAATACTACTGTAAGGCATTGTATAGAGACGGAATATGGAAAACGGAGTGTCTTTACACTTACACAAGTGCTCTCTACTTTCTCACCTATGCAGGAAAAACCGTAAAAGTGTGAAAATATCATTTAAAAATGGGAAAGGAAAAGGAAAGTGGAGAACGGAGTGTCTTAGCACTAGGTATCCTCTGCCTACCCTGCTGTGTGCGGGATACAGCGTGAAGCTAAAATTAGAAAATGTATAAAAATTTTAACGCAGCGGGATTCAAACCCGCGTCTGATTCTTCGCTTCTTATACGCTTTATTACAACAAAAATAAGTTGTAATAAAGCGTACTCGTATAACGATTTCGACGCAGCGTTTAGTAGAACGCATGGCTCCGTGGTGAACGCGCCTGAACGGTATTCAGGAGGCGCGAGTTCGAATCCCGCTGCGTTCAATTATTTTTACGTTTTCTAAATATCATTCACAGACCGACAAAATAATATAAATAAAAATATTGTAGCTCAATACATTTTTAACAAGCGGTTCAAATGGAAATACAGGTCACATTCATCCAATTATAATCAATGCCTACATTTGTATAGTGTTATAGGTGTATGTTTATTTTTGCATGTTTATTTTTTCTGAGTAGCTTTCATTTTTATATTTTTTATAGCTTCACGCTTTATCACTGTACACAACAGGCAAGCAGAAAAAACGTAGTGTTAAGACCCACCGTTCCCCACTTCCCGCTGTGTTTGGAGGCATGGCGTGATAGGAACGAAGGAATTGAAAATAATAACTATTTCCACCCCTCGAGTGGAAATCGAACCCACAACCAGTCGCTTTACAATCACACTTTGTGCCACTGCGCCACGACTGGCTCCAAACTAAAATATAATCAATATAATAATTTTCCCGACTGGGAATCCAACCCACAACCTTTACATTTACAGTCAGGCTCTGTCCCCACTGTGTCAATATCATCTTATTACCTTATCACCTTATTTTCTTGTTACAACATTTATTTAATCCAGTATTTCAATTCACAGCCATTGTTTTATAAAATACCTACTGAATACATCCCAGTAGAGTCGTAACAGCGAAATGAGAATAACTTTTGATATATTTTATACCTTAACGAGCGCCGCTGAGCTACATGATACGTCTAATTATGTTAATGTTTATTATGTTTTTAATTTTGTTGGTACACGACAAGCTTAATTGGCATTGCTTTTGCTAGATATGAGTATTTTCTCTAAGATTGTATTTATTTTCTGTTTGAAAATCTGTCGTGGCCCAGTGGCACAAGCGTGTGACTGTAAACGACTGCTTGTGGGTTCGATTCCCACTCGAGGAGTGGAAATTATATTTCCATTTTCTTCGCTCTGGTGTCGAGGTAAAGCGCGGCGTTAAGTTCCGCCACTTAACACGCAAGCCTCCGAATTCGGCGGAAAGTGGGGAACGAAGTGTCTTAACACTAGGTTCCCTCTGCCTACCCTGCTGTGTGCGGGATACAGCGTGAAGCTATAAAAAAAAATGTTTTTAATTTTGTTGGTACACGACAAGCTTAATTGGCATTGCTCTTTCTAGAAATGAGTATTTTCTCTAAGGTTGTATTTATTTTCTGTTTGAAATTCTATTTCTAAATTATTGTGAAAATTCGACATTTTAGCGATTTCCTTGTTAATTATATATTAGGTTAGTCTTGGCGCAGGGGTAAGTGTGACTGTAAACGAGACTGGTTGTGGATTCGGTTCCCACTTGAGAAGTATTTTATATTTCCTTTTTCGTTGCTCGGGTTGAGGCGTTGAGCTCTCTACTTAACACGCAATGCCTCCAAAATTTAACGGAAAGTGGAGAGCGGAGTGTCTTAATAGTAGGTTCCCTCTGCCTACCCTGCAGTATGCGAGATACAGCGTGAAGCTAAAAAAAACAGTGCAAAACTTGGTATATTTTCATTTTAAAATATAAAAAAGTAAAAAGACATTTAAAGAAAACGCATAAAAATTTGAACGCAGCGGGATTCGAACCCGCGCCTCCTGAATACCGTTCAGGAGTGCATGCTCAGTGGTGAGAGCGCCTGAACGGTATTCAGGAGGCGCGGGTTCGAATCCCGCTGCGTTCAAATTTTTATACGTTTTCTTTAAATGTCTTTTTCAATTTTCCTAAGTGTGGAATAACACTTTAAAAATGTTTAAAAAAAGAATAAAAAAGTAGCTTTACGCAATTTCCCGCATACCGTATTGAGTGGCAGAACTCAACTAATCGCTTAGATTTTTCCTCCAAAGGAAATGGTACCCATAAGCAATTGTGCTTACCACAGTCCACGCTTCAACAATGCACCACGATAGCTTCAAATTAAAAATATGTACGAAAAAATAATTTTGTGCACGAATAAAATTATCATGGAATGTTTGACAACTTTTAGGCTTATGGTCTGTCTGTTTGTCTGTATGTATATATGTTTTATAGATTTTTTGAAATTTTTCCTTAGCAAAGATTAGTTTGTATTATTGCTTTAAAACTTGAACAGGCGCATAAGCTTCTTACGGCGGAAAGAAAGATTTGACGTGGCATTATATTTTTGGTAAAAAACAGTTTCACGTTTTTGTCGGCATAGTGGTGTAGTCAGAGAGAATGTCGCGCTAAGACATTCCGTTCTCAATTTGTTTAGCTTCGTGTTCGTGTTAAGACACTCCGTTCCCCACTTTTTTCTCCTCATATCTATATTACGTGTTGCTTTTTCTAAGGTGAAATGAACATAATTTACATACAGTAGTTATAGAACTAGCGTCAAGACATTTTGTTCTCCACTTTGTCTTAGATATATATATATACAAATTAAAATAACTTAAGTATGACGAGTTATACGAGTGAGAATTGAATCCACATCCTGTTGTATTTACAATCGATGTTGTGTAAATATCATAATAGTTTCAAATTAAATTTTAAGCCACGATGGCTTAAAAGTAATAATTACGAAATACAGGAAATGAGTTGTTATAGCATATCAAATTATTCTTTTTATATATAAATAAGTCTATGCAATTTAAGGACTCTTTAATATTTTTCCTTAGCAAAATGTAGTTTATATTATTGCTTTAAAACCTGAACAGGCGCGTAAGCTTCTTACGGCGCAAAGACGGTCACTACTTAAACGCGGCTTTTTATTTTTAATAGAAAAAATCTACTTTGCATTGTATTTCACATAGTAAAGTGTTTGGAGAAAAACATGTCTAAGGTTCGTTCGTTCGTACTTCGTTCTCCACTTTTTCCTGGAAATTCAAGATATTGTGTGTTGAGTTGAGGTACGTAACACTTCAGTTTTTCATAAGTATTAAAGAGAAAAATGTAAATAATTTTAATATAAAATTTAAGTATAATATATAATTTAATATTATTTCATCATACAGTCCTCCAAGTGGAAATCAAACCCATAAAATTTTACAACAGTTTACAATCAGACACAGCCCCAATCATACATTATGGAACCTATATTTGAAATATATTTTTACGTTCATTTAATTTTTTTAATTTTTTATTTATAACTTAACGCCGTGTTGACATAAAAAAGTTAATTTTAAGTATTAGAATATCAAAATATTCATTTATTAGTAAAAAAAAAAAAATTGCTTCACGCTATATCCCGCATACAGCAGGGTAGGCAGAGGGAACCTAGTGTTAAGACACTCCGTTCCCCACTTTCCGCCGAATTCGGAGGCTTGCGTGTTAAGTGGCGGAACTTAACGCCGCGCTTTACCTCGACACCAGAGCGAAGAAAATGGAAATATAATTTCCACTCCTCGAGTGGGAATCGAACCCACAACCAGTCGTTTACAGTCACACTCTTGTGCCACTTTGCACATTTACACATACTGGGTTCATTTATTAGTGTCAATTTAGAACTTTTGTTTCTCTTTTTAGATGTGAAAAGCTTTCTTCGAGGGCACCAACACCCGTACATATGAAGCGCAAACTATGCATCACGCCGCCTTTTACCTGTGACGACGATATGGAGGAACTCAATGTGGTAAGTTACTTCACGCTTTCACGCTTTTTCCCGCAGAGCGGCGTAGTCAGAAAGGCCCTAGTGTCAAGACACTCCGCCCTCCACTTTATGTTATTTAATCATCTTATTTATAATATATTTAGAAATATAGAATTTTTACTATAAATTAAACACTAGGTTCCCTCTGCCTACCCTGCTGTGTGCGGGATATAGCGTGAAGCTATTTATTTATTTATAAATTAAAATAATTCAGACCATTGTAACGCAGTGGACATGGTTCTGGCAAATGCGACGGTTGTGGGTTTGATTCCCGCTCGGGGAATGATTATTTATTATTTTTATTTCTTTGCTGCGGTACCTAAGACAAAGCGAGGCGGTGAGTCACCAGTCAATGTGCAGTGTGTCGATTTGGAGTGGAAAATGGTCGATCGGAGATAGGGATATTCCAATGTAGACTTTTTTGTAGATACTAATATGTTCTTAAATATTGTAGTACATTGTTTTGTTCTATCATCTATGGTTTCTGCATGGGGTGAAAGAATCAGACATGGTGACTCGACACTAGGTCCTCTCTGAGTACCCAACTATGCAAGAAAAATATACATATCTAATAATTAAAATAAAAAAAAACTCAAATTATTCGTAAAATAATTTCATCAAATAGTATTTAAAGTTCTGAACGGTTGTATAAAAGTTTTAAATAGATAATTTGAGCTTTAACTAAGTTTTGTTATTATTTACAGAGAGGCCAAACAAAGTGTGAAATTCAAATTGAAATTGCTTTTATAATGTTTGTTTTTATGAGTTCTGGGTTAAGTAGAACTAATCTGTTTTATTTAGACACTTTTCAAAGAAGTATCAGTACTGTTAGTACGACGTCACGTATTAAAAATTATTTAAAAAATCTTGCATTTGCCTGATGAAGGCTACGGTTCGCGCTGTATCCCGCACACAGCAGGGTAGGCAGAGGGAACCTAGTGTTAATACATCCCGTTCGTGCTAAGTGAAGAATTGCGTGTTAAGTGGCGGAACTTAACGCTGCATTTTACATTGACACCAGAGCGGACAAAATGGAATTATATTTTTTTTTGAAAAGCGACCGAGTGCCATAATTTTCCATTATAATCTATTAGAAATTTATTAAAGTAATCAAATAAATAAACTGCTATGCTTGACATATACTTACGTATAAAGTGACATAACCGTTGCTATGGCAACGTGTATTTTATGCGTCAATGGGGATACTAGTAAGTATTAAAAACAATAAAGGGGCCAGTCGTGGCGCAATGGCACGAACGTGTGACTGTAAACGGTTGGTTGTGGCTTCAATTCTCACTCGAGGAGTGGAAATATTTAATATTTCGTATATTTAATGCGCGGCATCACGCAATGCCTCCGAATTCGGCGGAAAGTGGGGAACGGAGTGTCTTAACACTAGGTTCTCTCTGCCTACCCTGAACGGAGCGTTTAAGCATTAAGTTTCCTTTGCCTGTCCCTCTGTGTGCGGAATACAGCGTGAAGCTAATAAGTATTTGTAAATTCGTAAATATTGCTTCTTCTAGTCACTAGACAATTGTAGTCTAGACAATTGTATACCATTATGGCAAGTTTAGGAAGTACTCAACATAAAAGTGAGAATTCAAAATTAAGTTTGCGGAACGTTTAGATAATTAAGTCAGCTAGAGGTTCTAGGATGACAATCGTGAAGAAGTCATTTGGCATGCTTTACGATAAAGCAAAAAAAATATTAAATTGGTTTCCTGCTTTGCGTTAGATAACTGTGAAATATAAAATTGAGTTTTATCAACAACATAATAAAATTTCTCGAAAGGTACAAAAACCTCACTGAGTGAGTCACACCCCTTAGCGTAAAATATGAGTAAGTAGGTGAAGACAAAGAAAAAAACTAAAAAACTCTAGGTCCTAAAAAGCTATTTTACTATCTGCCCCTATATTTTACGACTCAATTCCGATCAGATAGTAAAGTAAGCGTGTCACTGTTTATCTCCATAAAAAGATTGACCGACTTTTTTCTTATTTTTATATTTCAAACATAAAAATCTTATAACAGACTCAACTTTAGATATACTATATGCGAAAATTCATAAAGACTTTTTATTCAGCTTTCTACTTTTTGCCACGGCATAGGCAAAGGGAACCTAGTACTAAGACTCTCCACTCTCCGCCCAAATTCGAGTCATTGCATATACAGCGGAGGAACTCAACTGAGCATTTATTTAACAAGTTTTATCAGAAATAAAAAAAATATAATATTTTAACGCTTCTTTATTTATAAAACTCCTGTAATTATAAAACTTATAAAACAATTTTAAATAATAGAATAGGTTTAAAGAAAATACATTATTACTCCAATACAGCTGAAGTCACTCCAGAAGTCGCAATGCTAAGCAAAGTCGATTTATGAAGCGATGTTTGCGTAGGTTCCGTCAGTCGTTCCTCTAATCTCATTTTATGCAATTTTATAAATTCTTCGTGAGCGTTTAACGCTTGCCGTCGATCTTTACCCTCTGACAAAGTACTATCCCAAGAGAAAGGTACTTTAAACCTGTTATCGCGAACGGTTTTACTCGCTGTATTTTTTACACTGTTGTAATCCTCCATATACTGTGATTTCAATCTCTTTTTAGTACCAGGTAAGTAGCTCTTTTTAATCTTCTCTTCTTTTTTAATAGCTTCCGGAAACAAAATGGCGACTGTGTCGTTAAATATATTTTTTTGATTTTTCATTATATCCAACATCCGCCTTTCTTTTTCCAAGCGCTGCGCTTCCAGTTCTCGTAACGGTTTTTCTTGTTCTATCAATTCAGCCCTGTTTATTCTTTTTTTGACTGCAATTGTTTTTTCTATAAGTTTTTGAATTATATTTTGCCACCTTTCCTCAGGGCCGATGACTTTTAATTTTTGTAATCTTCTAGCTTCCGCTTCTTCTTCGAGCTTCTTTTCTTCTTCTTCTCTTAATCTACGTTTTTCTTCTTCCTTCAAAGCTAGTAGCTCTCCCTCTTTTCTTCTCATTTCCTGTAGTATTTCAGGATTGTTTTTCATCCACTGCTCTTGCCAAGATATAAATGTTCGCATTACTTTTAATTCACGTATTATCATATTTTCCATTCGCCCTATATAAGACGGATTATCAATCATAAAAATTGAAGGGTATAAAAACATTCTAAAAGAGCCGTTAACATCGCTCACTCCAATAATATTTTTGGCTAATGGAAGCGTATGTAGACTCACACTAGTGAGCATGTTCCCAGATAAAGTTTGAATTGCTATTGGTTGATCGCTTCGTAATAGCAAATCCCAAGTTTCCAAATCTCCTTCAGATGTCGTAATGAATAATAAACTAGGCTTATACAACGACCACGTACCGTCAGTTAATCGACAAGGTCGCTTTTTCCATATTAGAGGTCGATTTTCTAGCTTATCCGACCATATCGCAAATATTTTTCCCCCGACTGTCAATGTTATGTGACTAATGAAAGGATTTTTCTGCGTTCGTATTATAGTACCGTCGTGAATGTAACAATTAAATTTTATATCGCTGTACTCAGAGTTTACGACCTCGCCCGTATTAAATTCGTGCCCTTCCCACGTTATTCTCGCTAACTCACCGTGTTGAGATCCGCAATACAGAACAGTGTTTATTTCAGACTCGCCTTGAGGAACTATTTCGCAAGTAAAATATTTTCTACCCGTACCTGTATTTCTCGGCATATACTTGTATTTTATTACCGGGGGATTCATTCCGAAACTTTGAAGTGGCAAAGTTTGCGGTTGACCCGCAACGCCTAATAAAATCTTATAGCATGGTTGCAAGTTACGGTCTAACACCTTTAGAGGTGAAAAATCTACTAATAAGCCTGAAGGTCTTTTTTGTACTCTTTTTGATTTTTTTATCTTTTTACCTTCAAATAGTGTTACATTTTCTACGGATAAACTCCAAATTAAAATTAATCCGTCTTCAGATCCTGTAAAAAAGTACGGAGTTTTTTTATCATCTGTTGCCAATATCGATTTACCCGTAGGTGTAACGTTGAAATTCGGTGAAAGCCAATTAATTGCAGTAATAGGTCCATAGTGGCTTGTCATTAAATTACTTAACGCAGTTGCCTGAACAACTGATTTATCTTGCACATTTTTCATCCAATCCATATGTGCATTCATAGCAATTTTATATTTTTCTCGAGTTTCACTTAAAACTTCAATTTTTTCAACATTTTCCAGTTTATTTGTTATATCCCAAATAACAACTTGACCATTAATACATCCACCAATCAATATATTTTCATCAAATGGACAAAATGATAAAACTATTACTTCTCTTGGAGATTCTAAGTAAAGCTTTGGTAGTAAACTGTCAATATGACTCCATATTAAAACGGGGTTTAGACCATACACAGCTCTTTGAATTGGATCAGGACGAGAACTTAAAGTTTTGAGTACAACTGGTGAAGCATCCGAATAAGAAATAGCTACAATACCAGACCACATTGGATGAAAAACGGCGCATGATATATACTTATCTTTGGCTCTTACATCTGTAAAACAAACGTACTCTTCAAATGTCATAGTATTGTAAATATCTACAATTTTTTCTGTCACTAGTTTAGGGTAATCATTACAGTAAATGTCCATGACAGTGTTTAGTTCAACTATTGAATCCATTTCAGTTTTCCTTTCATTCATAAAGTTGTTAATTTTTTTAATATATGAGGGTCTCCGCATACGTAATAAGGCATTTTTATATGCTTGTAAACCAACTTCATCAGTAACTTCAGTTACTTTTTCTTCTTCTTCATCAGAACTCTGCACTCTCTCTTTATCTTCAGGTTTATCCGTTTGCTGATCATTTCCAGTGTCACCACCTGCTTCGGCATCATCTACTTTTCCTAAAGCATCAGCAATAGACTGTGTCCATATATTTTGTGGATAGCGTAACTCAGTTTGCGCAAAATTTTGTATAGTTGGAGGAGCAGCCTGAGTGGCACAGTCAACTCTTCGTCGAAAAACATTATTAAACTTTTGTCTATACGGAGTTAGTTCTATATAGCCATCTCTTATTGAATTTGTGTCTCTTACCTTAAATTTGTCAGGCTGGTAACGTTTCGGAAATTTAGCTTTAATTTCTATCTCCAATAAGGGTCTTGTATTAATTGGAATTAATTCTAGCAATTCTTTTTCACTACCAAAACTTTTCCAAGGCCTAGGCTTTTTTTGAACTGCTTTTTCCAATTTTTTCTCTTGCCTTCTTATAAATCTATCAGATTGCTGCTTACAGTGATCTCGAGCATCTTTAGTACAACATACGTAAAATTCATCTACATCGTTAGACTCATCAACAATATATCCCATTAAGACTAACTCTTCAGTATATTTTTGTAATGGTTCTTTTAAAGGGAAAAATTCCGATAGTTCACCTCCAATGTCAATTACTTCCATTATTTTTGCTTTCGCGACAGATTTCCAGGGATATTGTGCATTAATATCAGTACCAACAACCATTTCTATCTGTAATTGTGTTTCCTCTCCGAGTACAATTTTATACACTCCATCTACATCATAATTCGGAATGAATCTTTTTCTTCGAGGTAATGGTTGAGAAGTCATCTTATCTTCCACTTGATCTGAAAATGTTCAAATTATTATTTAATTTTTATTACATACAATATATCGTATCTTTTAATATTATACGAGTGACATCAATTGTCAAATGAATTTATGATTGCCTATCTATCAATTCTCGGTATTAAAACCTCTTTGTGCTCAGTCTATTTCAAACATTTGTACAATACTCCCGTTCTACTCCTATGTAAGTGGACTTGGGCAAACCAACAACGCTCAAACATTGTTAGGAACTTTGTTACAAACGTTTCCTGTATTTGACTTGTATAGAGAAATTCGTTCCATGTTTATGCTCAGTCTATTTTAGTAGAACAGGTGTTATATGTGGGTGAAATCTTAGGTATTATAAAAACAGTTATGCTAAAAAAGGCAATCAAATTCGATTTTATGCTGTCATTGTAAGCATACCTAATATATGTAATATTGTTACAAAACTTTTTTTTATATAAATTTAATTTATTTTTAATTCAGAATTAAAATTGTTAATTTGAAAATGAAGTCATTTCATCTGGGCAGTTCTTAAATATTTACTTCTGCCAGATTATTGTGATATATACATGCATTTACAAGCAGATTACAAAAATACGAAATGTATACAAAAATACAATACATGCTGGATCAAGACACATTTATCGGGTAAAACTTAAAGAGAAGAACTTAAAAAGAAAGAGGGAATCTGTAAAATAAATAAACGCTTAGCGGGTCGCATAAGATTAGAAAGCGGACCGAGCATTGCGTACCCCTGCTTTAAAAGTATATCTTACATTTTTAGTTTTAAAATGTTCTATTAAAGTCAGTTCATTTTTTTTACTAAATCAAACCAAATAATCTTGCCATGCGGAAAAAGGCGTGGCTACAGAAAAACAGCAACAAGGCTGAAAATAGGGTTGAAAATTAATAATAAGCATATAAACATATAACAAAAGCATGTTAAAAAACAGGGCAAGTCAATTTTCAGTAAAACTGTACTGAAAACTAAGCTATTTAAAACAAAAGATAAGGCACTATTATGGTCTAAATGCCTATTGTTTAATGTGACACATTTCGAGTGAGGGTATTGTTGTGAGTATATTCTGCTTTTAATTCTAGTTGCGCCCTTAAATGGCCTATTTTAGTAATTGCATTTTAAAAACTGTGTATGTGAGGCCAGTCGTTGCTCGTGGCTACAATTGTGACTGTACAACATGACGGTTGTAGGTTCGATTCCTAGTAGAGGAGTGGAAATAGTTTAATATTTCCGTTTTTTTCGCTCTGGTGTCAAGGCAAAGTGCGGAGTTAAGTTCAGCCACTTAACACGCAATGCCTCCACTACCACAAAGACAAGGTTCCTGCAGTCTACCCTGCTGTGTGCGGGTGTATTCCTCGGCGTGAAGCTAAAAGAAAAACTGGCCTATGTGTTCTGAATATTTTTTAAAATTTTTTTATAAAAGTGCTCCTGAATCGTTCCTGAATCTTCCTCCTAGCTGGATTAAATTATTATATTTGTTATACTAGTAAAGGTCTAATGGCATTGGATTTAATAGTAAGAGGTGAAGTTTTGTGTAAAATTTGTTCAAAATACTAAAGAAGTGAAAAGAGTAAACTTCACCCCAGCAAAAATATGAAAAGAAAGTATTTAAAATACTCTAAAAAAGTTAAGTGTTGACCTGAATATTAATTAAAGTACATCGAAAGGCCATCGTAACGCAGTTCGATGGCGTCTGACTCTAAACGCTATTGCTTGTTGGTTTGAATCCCATGTCGATCTGATCGATTTTTCTGATTTGAATAAACGGAGGAAAAAGCGTCAAGTTGAAAAAAATAACACTACTTATTAAATTATTGTTATTTTTTCAACTAAACACTTGATGTGAAACTCTAGAACTATTTTCCCAAATTTCAATATCAATAAGTGGTAATATATTATAGTCATAAAAGCAAACGAAGCCGCGGGCACCAACTAGGTTACTAAGCCAAACTATTTATTCCCTTTACGCATAAAGAATTGGACAAAAAAAGTGATCTCGATAAAAGTTCAGAAACACACCATAAGAGGATTTCGTAAGTGAAAGCAATAAAAAGAAATGTCGCCTAATAATATATTCACAAAGCGTCCCAGTTCAAGTATTCAATAACGGTAAATATTATGTTTATATCAGCGTCGATGTTAAAAGTTAGATCGGATTTAATGGTCTATTATTTTAATGGCCGATCCACGCTTTTTTAAGTTTTATATTGTTTTCTGTATATCTCTGTAGGTAAACAGAGAGAACCTAAGATAACGATACTCCGTTTTCCGTTTTTGTAATAGATTTTGTAATAATATATTTTTTATTTTATTCACGGTGTTAGTTGTGGCGAAGTGGCACAAAGTACGACTGTAAAGCGGAGGGTGGATATATTTAATATTTCAATTTTCGTCGCTCTGATGCTAAGGCAAAGCGCGGCGTTAAGTTCCACCACAAAGCACGCAATGCCTCCGAATTCGGCGGAAAGTGGGGAACGAAGTGTCTTAACACTAGCTTCCTTCTGCCTACCCTGTTATGTGCGGGATACAGCGTGAAGCTAAAAAAATCCCTTAGATAACTTATTTGTAATATCTAAGCAGTAATTATATAGAAACCTAGATTCGTTTATCTCCTGATTATTTTATTTTAAGTTTTTTCTGCACAGCAGGGTTGTCAGAGAGAATATTAAGGCACTCAGTTCCCGTCTTTTGCATGGCATATACCGTTGTGTAAATATATCTTATATTTATAAATACATTAAGTAATATAACACTACAAGTAAATAATAAATGAAGTGTATTTTAAGTATACTCCCCTTTCATCAATAATGCTAGAACAAAAATTAAAGATAATTTAAAAGTGATTTTCATGACCTTTGACATTAAATAGCTTTTAGGCGGCGCTATATCGATATAGATTTTTAATACAATTAATGAAAACGCGTAATAAAATTGTGTACAAAACTTCAGCACAATATATTTTAAAAGGTGAACCCTAAAATAATAACATTATACACGCCTTAATTTTTATTTTAATGTTTGAGCATGAATAGCAGAGCGGAGCCTAGTGTCATAACACTCCGTTCTTCGCTTTCCCCCCGAATTTGACATTGGGTGTAAAGTGACGGAACTCAACGCCGCGCTTAATTGAACCAGAAAGGGAAAGTGGAAATAATCTTCTATATAAATACATAAAATTGTTAAGTAAATAATCTTTGGAGCGGCTGGACCGTTTTTGATGGAACTTTTATAGGCAGATAGTTGATGTAATATTGAGTAACTTTGCGTAAGTTACTCCTAATTATACTTTTTTTTTAATATAAATTCACTTTTTTTCCAATTTCATGCAGACAAAGTCTTAAGCGTAGTTAGTTTTGAATATAATTATTCCTTCAGTTAGGGATTAAGTAGTCAGACATATTTGCTTACATACCTGTACGAATTGTGATTGCTTCTTCTTCATAACTAGAGTCTGATGAGTCGTTCCTAATATTTTTGATTTCTTTTTCGTCTTTTTCACTCTCCGTGTCACTCATTTTGTAGAATTACGGAATCCTGGAAATATTGAATTTGTATGATAGTTATTTTTTTTTATGTTTCACGTTTGACACGTCAAACAAGTGTGTTTGTAGTGACGCACTTTAACGTTCTTGACATTTTAATCGTTATTAGACGGTATATCCTATGTAGAAACATATAATTCGTTCATCTTTATTTCCATGCTTTTTCCCGCACAGCAGGATAGATAGAAAGAAGTGTCTAATAGTCTAATCTAGTGTCAAAATACTCCGTCCTCTACTTCTCAAACGAATTAGACATTGCGTTTTGACTTGCGGAGCTTAACACCAAGCTTAGTCTTACAAGACAAGCAAATGAACATAATTTAGAGGATAATCACTTCATCGTGTGGGGATCAAACTCACACTTATCACGTTTACAGTCAGACTCTGTCCCACTGTACTACGTTAGTGTCAACTATAAAACTTCCATATTCAAAACATTCAGATATCCCAATCCAATAGGCTTTTATGAATAATTTAACACTAACCTTCACTGATTGGTATAAATTATTAACTATTTATTACACCGTACTACGTAATACTATTTTCAAGTTAAACTACTGAATAGAATATATAATTCGTTACAATATCAGTTGAAATTGAATTCTATTATGTTATCGAACAATTTTGTTAGTAAACAAGTAAGCGCATGCGTTATTTGTACTTGGTACTGTTTGGTACCTGTTAATTTGTTAGTAGGGTAACTTTTGTTATGGTTACCTGTTTTATTAATAGGAGAGATGTAGAAATGAATCACTATGTTTCCTTATTTTGAATTAAATGCGTCAATTAATTAAGAAAATGTATAGCGGAAATAATTAAAGGATTTTTTAAGTGGCTGTATTTTCCTCTAAAATTTGCATTGAAATTAAAAAACAAGCATTTAAAAGCTTAAAGTTTCTAGTTTGGTGATCTTAAGATGAAAAAAATTTTCAAGCCACGTGTCCCGTTCTATTCTAATGAATATTGTGACAGAAAAAAAATCTAAATTTTTCAGATCTTTTTTTTAAACTTCAATGCGACCATTGAGGAAAATACAGTCACTTTCAATATACCAAAAAAATATTGGAAAATTTTTATGATCCTTTAATTTTTTCCGTTAGTACATAAATAATGTAATATATTTTTAAATAAATGCTTAGATATCATATTTGAAGTAAATATCGTTACGCAGTAGGAAAGGGATTCGATTCCCACTTGGACGAATATTACTTTTAAATTATTTTATTCCTTCACTCGGGTTAGATGACTAACTAAGCGTGGTTTGACACTTATTCGTATAAAGTAGGGTAGTTGAAAAAACCTAGTGTCAAGACACCCTGTTCTCCTATTTTCTCCCGAATTCGAAGCATTAAGTGTTTAGTGACGGAATTCTTTGTTAGCGTTCATTTTCTTTCCAGAACAGAGAAATTAAAATAATTGATATATACCCCCCAAGTTTAAATCGAATTTACAACCAACCCCATTATTAATCAAACCATATTACTTTCAAATACTGTAAAATATAAAAATAAGGAATAAAAACTTATAATAACCATGAAATATATAACAGATTGTATATTAAAGTCCAATATTAAATCTAGGGTAATAGCGGGAAGAACTCAACATCATGCGCTGTTTCATAATAATATTATGAAATAACGTATAATAATATGCGTTATCGTAAATATTTTTTCTGCATAATACAAACATAATATAAGACAAAGCAACTTCACGCTTTTTTACCCATAGCAGGATAGTTGAAGAGAATCTAGTGTTGAAACACTCCGTTTTCCACTATCTCTAGTCTGTCCGAGCTCCGTCTTGAAGTTTTATCTTGTTATTAGAGAATGAATACATGTTTTGAAGAGTTATTGCCATTTTTTTTTTAATTATATATATAGTGAAATGTCACTCCATTCCATTTTCCGCTTACTACGACACGCACATATACAGAGAGAGACGGGAGGAATGGCCCAAACTTCAGGTGTGTTTTCTGCAGGTCGAAATAATGGGCCATTTCTCCCGACTCACCCTGCATACTGTATATTGGAAATAAAAAATATTAAAGATAATTTGTTTTTGATGTCTCAAACATTACATGTTAAGTTTTAGGTCCAACCAGAATAGAAAAATGCACTTACATAAGCCTTATTTATTTCCTCAAGTGGGAATCGAACCCACAACCATCGAATTTAGAGTCAGATATAATATAAGATGATTTTTCAATACAAAATGTAATGGCTAACCAGCTCTTATAAGCTTCACCCATATCTATCAATCAATGTAAGGGAATCTTGCGACCCATTTCTTGTTTGTCCAATTTACTTGGAAATTTGCATACATGTCAAGATCCGATGGGAATACTATATTTTCATACTATAAATCTAATTTTCTTGAACTAACGAAGAGCTTTAACAAAAATATATTATTATTTTTGTTCAGCTTCACGATTTTCCTAATACCAGGGCGGTTATATTTATATTTTTATACGTCTTTTTCAATTTGCCTAAGTGTGGAATAACACTTTAAAAATGCTTAAAAGTATTTAATAAATAGCATTCTCTCTTGCCAAACGATTGTTCGTAGAATAATCTTTGGGTAGGCAGAAAATTGCAAGAAGCTCTCTACAGAGATGATAACAACAAAAATAAGTTGTTACAAAGCGTAGAGCTGGTAGTAGAACGCATAGCCTAGATGGAATTCAGGAGGCGCGGGTTCGAATCTCGCTGCGTTCAAATTTTTATACCTTTTCTAAATATATTTTTTTAGTTAGAGATAACTTAGTGTCAAGACTTGAGTGTTCTTCTCTTTCTGAGATATTACAAGTTAAGTAGCAGATCTCAACGTCACGTTTTGTAGCCAGTGTTTTAGTGCCAGAGCGGAGAAATGAAAATTTAAATATAATTAATCCCCAAGTGGGAATTGAACCCACAACCATCGATTTACAGTCAGGCACTGTCACTCTGCGCCAAGTAACCTCTTTTATGAAATTTTTGTTTGTTAAATTACATTATTAATATGTTTTTTCTTACAGGCAGCGTTGTCACATCGCAAAGAGTCAGCCGCTCCGCTGACTGCGGACCGAGATGGCACACTCTTTCGAAATCCACTCTCTTACCCATTGGCTCTCATACTCCGGCTTCGAGTGTTACAGGTAAGTCTATATAGTGAAAGTGTAATTAATTTTTTATTTAGTGCAGTTAATTACGGATTCAACTGCTATTTTCTGTTGAATATATTAGGACATGAAAGATGAGTTGTCTTGACCCTAGGTCTTTTATGAGGCGGCAAAAAAAAACTATTAAAAAAAAATAACAAGTTCATGCTTGTTCTCGTATATCAGGATAATCTCTTTATGACTGACCATCCTGGTATCTTTAGTGTCAAGACACATCATTCACCACTTCCTGCCAGAAATCAACATTTAACAAGAACTTTCAATTATTATTTTTTAGCTTTACGCTGTATCCCGTACATTGCAGGGTAGGCAGAGGGAACCAGTGTTAAGACACTACGTTCTCCACTTTCCGCCAAATTCGGAGGCATTGCGTGTTAAATGACGGAACTTAACACCGCTTTGCCTCTGATACCAGACCGAAGGAAATGAAAATATTAAATATTTCCACTCTTTTAAGTGGAAATCGAACCTACAACCAGTCGTTTACAGTCACACGTTCAAACCACTGCGCCACGACTGGCCCTTCATTTAATCACTTCAATAATATTTAAGAAAAAAATAATTTAAAAAAGTAGTTTCACACTTTTTCCTGCATAGAAGGGTAGATAAATAGAACCTAGCTAACATAGAATTAGTCCAATGCCGGTTAGCTACCACTGTATCAAATAATAAAATTGTAATTTATATATTTGAAAATAGCAACTGTTGAGTTTCTGGCTTGCTCTTCAGTAGAACTGCCTTCCGAGTCGGTGGTAACTTTATGTACATTTGACGATTAAAAGTGCTTTGAATTCAAAAGAATTTGAATAGAGATTGCGTGTTGGCGTAACTTAACGCCGCGCCTTGCGTCATACTTCAAATTTAATGCATTATATTTTAAAGTTAATAAATGAATTAAAGAAATATCAATAGTAGAATACAAATTTACTCAAGAGGGCCTAACAGTACTTTGTACTTTACATTAACTTAACTATGGAACATAACGACGCACTCTATATAATGTATGTATGGAAATGATCCCACAAGTCAGATTTGAATTACCATTTATATTAAGACTTTACTTAAGTAAGATGAATAAAAATCGAGAGCCATATTGGCGCAGTGGGCCACTATATAACGGTAAATGCGATTGGTCGTGGGTTCCGTCTCACAAAATTCAATATCTTGAACTTAGGCGGAAAGTGTAAAATGGAGTATCATGACACTAAGTTCTCTGCCTTCTCTGCTATGTGGAAAAAGGCGTGAAGCTGATATATTTTACCGAGTGGACTTCATACCTTCAACCCGATCTTAAAATTTAAACAAACAAATAAAATTCGAGCGCCTGTTTGAAATATTAAAATAATTATTTTTTATTATATGCACGTACATACACGGTTATGTATAGGTTTATATATTGATAGGTATATAATTATTTGTATTTGTGTTTAGGTTTATGTATTTTATTTAATAATTAGTATATATTAAATATCAGTCATATATATTAGTGTATTATGGTATATTTGTATATAGTATATATATGT
Source organism: Dryas iulia moderata (assembly GCA_019049465.1). NCBI lineage: Eukaryota > Metazoa > Arthropoda > Insecta > Lepidoptera > Nymphalidae > Dryas > Dryas iulia. The sequence continues at coordinate 14,174,872 of CM032424.1, read as the reverse complement.
ACACTTTGTTTATGTTTATATATACTTGTATTTATCACTTATTTAAAGGTATAATATTAACTTTTGCACAGTTTTGCACGCAATGATTTTCCACATGACGAGGTTGGCTGGTAGAAAATGGTGTTTAGCGTTAAGCCCGCCTTTTGTACATATTTATTTTTTAAATTGTGTGCAATAAAGGATATAAATAAATAAAAAATAAATAAATCTCTTTGGGAAGATTGGATGGAAAGATTTTGATGGTACTTTAACTGGCAGGTAGCTGATGTAAATTAGACAACGTTTATTTTCGTTTTTGTTTAATTTCACGCGGACAAATCGCGAGCACAGTTAGTGTTATACATAATATTATAGTTGTTTGCAACATAGTATTAACATAGTGTATACATTGAAAACGATATGTGATCGAACTGATTGCTATTATCTTTCAATTTCCATTGAAATGCCTGCACTTGTGATATGAAATCAATATTCGATTTCAAAAGCTTGATTGTTACTTGTGTAACATAATATGATAATAATATGTACTCGAAATTACAATATGTTTATGAAGTATGTACATACATATACTTAGTATTAAGACAATTTTTTACTTATTTAGTATTTGCAATGAAATATAGTTTTATAAAATTATCGTTTTTATTAAGCTTTACACTTTTTTTCGTATAGCAAAGTAGGCAGAGATAATCTATACAATCTCCTCTCTACTTTTACCCGGTACCGAGATATATGTGTTAATTGGTGGAACTCAACACTTCGCTTTGCTTTATTAGCAGAGGGTAGAAATGTGAATAATTTATATATATAACTGGCGGCCTGCTGGCGACTTCGCCGCTTGAACTAATTGCCTAAATGTTTCGTTATATTGCAAATCTCGCAGGTTTATTTCTGAAAAATAATGTAACTTATGTTTACCCCTGGATTATCAACTATATATATTTCAAAATTCATTACAATCAGTCCAGCGGTTTAGATTTTTCTTATAAATTTTCATCCCCTATATCAACCCTTTAGAGGTGTTTTTTTAAAAAAATAAGTAGCCTATGTTTGACTGTGGACTATTTACTACTTTCATTATTAATTTCATCCAAATCGGACGCTTAGGTTAGCCGTGAAAGCATGAAATACAAACAGATAGACTTTCGCATTTATAATGTAAGTATGGATTATGTCCCTGAGTGAGAACAAACTCACAACTAAATTTTATACTGTTTTTTACCTGCTACATATACATATTTCTTCATATTATACAACACGCTGAGACAGCCTAGTGAATATATAATCCAATCAGACAATGAACCAGGAGATTTAAGAGAATGTTTTTATTACAATATTTTTATTTGCCTAACCTGGCTACAATTTTACGATATTGCTTCAAACGGGATAAAAGTGAAGAGATATTAGATAGGTCATCGTGGCATAGCATGACAGATTGAATGGATTTGGTAGGTTTGATTTCCACACGGGGAAATTATTTTTTACTCAGCTTTACGTTTTCTCCATCAAAGCTCGGAAGTCAGAATAGAATATACATATATATATATATATATATATATATATATATATATATATATATATATATATATATATATATATATATATATATATATATATATATATATATATATATACATATATATTATATAAAAATAGACGTAGAGTTCATTATAATGTCTTAACGGGGCAAGACCTGGTGTGCTGAAACTCAAGGAATATTAGTTTAGATCCAATTGATTTTTGGATTGATTTTCTAGTTTGTAAGTAAAAAAATCGTTATTGTAGTATTTAAGTTATTTTTGTGTGTGTGAATAAATAAATAAAAAATGGAGAATTAAGTGACTTTCCCTGTTTCTACTGTTGTGCGGGAAAATGCGTGTAACTGAAATGAGCAAATAAAAAATTACACGCTCAAAGTATTTTCCCATTAAACTGTTCATCCCGGCGAAGATATCAGGTTCATGTTATGAAAATGATGTATTGTCATCGGCTTTGTACAAGTTTATACATCAGCGTTGTCAATTCAGACAAAGGGCAAGAAGTGGGTGTAAATAAATAGCGTTGAGATTATCTTACCTAGATCTTATTGATCTTATTGATATAGATTTAAATGCAGCTACTTAAGGTGTAAAAATGTTAATAATATTTTTTTTAGCCCTGCTGTGTGCGGTATACAGGATACCGCAGCAGCAGCAGGGTAGGCAGAGGGAACCTAGTGTTGAGACCCTTCGTTCCCCACTTTCCGCCGAATTTTGAAGGCATTGCGTGTTAAGTGGCGGAACTTAACGCCGCGCTTTGCCTCGACACCAGAGCGATTAAATGAAAATATTAAATATTTCCACTTCTCGAATGGGAATCGAACCCACAACCAGTCGCTTTACAGTCACACTTTGTGCCTCTGCGTCACGACTGGCCCCGGATAATACTTATTTGTGACCTGTTAGCAAGTTCATGCTTTTTCCTCGCATAGTAAGGTAGGCAGAGAGAACATAGTATCAAGACCCTTCATAATTCTCTTTCTTGTCCAAATTGAGACATTGCGTGTTGTGTGGCAGAGCTTAACGCCTTGCTTTGTCTTAAATGCCAGAGTAGAAGAATTATCATTTCCCTGAGTTGGAAATAGAATCCACAACCAATCATATTTACAGTCAGACGCTGTCCCACTGCGCCACGAAATCCTCTGACCTTCAGATATTTAAACATTACGTAACAACGTATTATTGAGAGCGTTAATTAACGAAACAAGCATTGTCTGCAATAACAAGCTATAGAGGTTTAATTGGTAAGCTAAAGAGTAGTACTTAAATTTCATTGTTTATTTATAAACATGGTGATATATCCTGCTTACAATTTTTTTTGTTTATTTTTCTTATCGTTTTCTTCTATTTGGTGATGTAAAATGGGAAGGTAGTTAATGTGAAATTCTGCTTTTGTCATTTTTTTTGAGCTGCACGCTGTATCCCGCACACAGCAGGGTAGGCATAGGGAACCTAGTATTAAGACACTTTATTCCCCACTTTCCACCGAATTCTCAAGGCATTGCGTGTTAAGTGGCGGAACTTAACGCCGCGCTTTACCTCGACACCAGAGCGAAGGAAATGGAAATATTAAATATTTCCACTCCTCGAGTGGGAATCGAACCCACAACCAGTCGTTTACAGTGAACCAGTCGTTTAGTCACAGGCTTGTGCCACTGCACCACGACTGACCCCAACTGGCTTTTCATATTATGCTTGTTTCATTCTTGTTTTAATTTGTAATCGAACTCATGACTACTAATTTACTCAGTAAGTCACTCGAATCGGTCATTTTACAAAGCCAAAATCAAATAATTTTATTCAGAAATAGAAGTTTCGTTTCGTTTGGGCCTGAGTGACTTTCCCTATTAAAATATCCATCACGCTGAACAACTTTAGCTAAGGCAGCATTTCTTATTACTTGTACCTAGTATAGGTGGACTATCGTGGATAGTCATCAAGTGTTAAAAAACCCCCTCGTTTTGAGCACTTTACTGTAGTCCTTGGTGAAATATACGTGATAAATTTGATTAAGACCAAGCGCGGGGTTAAGTTCCGGTTCTCAATATGCAATAATAATATAACAATGTCTCAAATTCAGGCCTGAAGTGAAGAACGGAGTGTCTTGACACTAGGCTCTCCCTGACTAAATTGTTATGCAGCAATAAACATTAAGCTGCTTTAATCCGATTAAAATAGTTTCCTTTCAAGAACTCTAATTTGAAATATTAAATTATACTTTGAAATACTAAACAAAGAGGATAATTAATTGCGGTGGCATCCCAAAAACCGCCCTTTATGATAATCTTAATTAAAATTCATTTCTTATTCCCAATTCGACCTTTACAACGACGGTGAGTCGGCATTGTTTTGACGTCACATAAATATGTACATCTAATTATGGTTTTGTATATAAAATTAAAGGTATTTTAGGTAATAAGTAAATTAAATTATTATTAAGAGGCCAGTCGTGGCGCAATGGCACAAAGTGTGATTATAAAGCGACTGGTTGTGGGTTCGATTCCCATTTGAGGAGTGGAAATATTTTCATTTTCTTCGCAAAGCGCGGCGTTAAGTTCCGCCACTTAACACACGATGCCTCTGAATTCGGCGGAAAGTGGGGAACGGAGTGTTTTAACACTAGGTTCCTTCTGCCTACTCTTCTATGTGCGGGATACAGCGTGAAGGTAAAAAAGAAAAAAATATATTATTATAAAAAAAGAAAGCTATCGTGGTTAAGACGTGAAAAATCTTAATGTACAATCAATATATATATGTACTTACTTGCTATTAACCACTGTAAACTATATAGTTTACAGTGGTTAATAGTAAGTACATATATGTATATATTGATTGTACATTAAGATTTTTCACGCTACCAGACCAGAGATATAAAAATAATACATAAATATGTATATACATATTTATGTATTATTTTTATATCTCTGGTCTGGTAGCTAAGACAAAGCGCGGCGTTGAGTTCCACCACTTAACATAAAATTTTGGGATGGAAAGTGAACGAAATTTGTTGTTGTATTGGTTGTGTGCTCGATTGTTATTCAAAACAAAAGCTTTGAGTTTCATGTCACTAAAATCCGTTCTTTGCTATCAGCCTAGACTTGAGATAGTGCATGCTTAGTAGCGGAGTTCAACGCCACATATTGTCTCACTAGGGGTAAATGAAAAATAATTGATTAATTGTACAAGTAAAGATAGATAGGAGTTATTACGTTTCAAAATGTTTTCGTTTTACAAGGTTCATTGTACATTGGTTACACTGTTTTTGTGATACAGGAAATGTTATAGATCGTGGCGCATTAAAACTAAAAGTTCGTTGTGGGTTTGATTCCCACTCGAGAAATTGAAATGTTTAATATTTCATTTTTTTCGTTCCGGTGTCGAGGTAAAACTTAATTCCCTATACCTCCAGAATTCGACGTTAAATGAAGAACAGTGTTTTTACATTAAGTTCCCTTAATATATATTTTTTCCCCACTTAGCAGACTAGTCAGAGAGAATTTAGTGTTACGGCACCCCCTCGCCACTCGCCACCCGAATTTACGCGTTCAAAGGCGAGACATCACACCGCGCTTCGTCTTAGTTATCTCAGCGGAGAAATTAAATAAATTTAAATATAACCATTCTTCCGAATGAGAATCGAAAATACAATTTTTTTTTTAGCTTCACGCTGTATCCCGCACACAACAGGGTAGGCAGAGGAAACCTAATGTCAAACAATCCGTTTCCCACTTTCCGCCGATTTCGGAGGCATTGTGTGTTAAGTGACGGAACTTAACGCCGCACTTTACCTCGGCACCAGAGCGAAGAAAGTGGAAATATTAAATATTTTCACTCCTCGAGTGGGGATCAAACCCACAACCAGTTGTTTACAGTCACACGCTTGTGCCACTGGGCCCCGACTGGCCACGATAATCGCGTTTATAGTAAAACACTGTCCCACTAAACCAAGAAAAGCCTCATTTTATTTTGTTATTTTTATTTTAACATAAAATATAGAACAAGTGATACATTCCTTTGAACATTTCATTTCTTGACATAGTAATATTATGCGAATATGTCGAGTTTTATCGATGGCTTGCAATATATTGAGAATGCCTTTGACACATAAATCGTATCAGAAATAGGGTATAAAAAGGTTTGGAGACGGTGACTTACTCTATATCGTTTCGTTATCGCTTAGCGGTAATTGGATATCATTTTTCTTTATATTTAAATTTGCTTTGTGTTAAACAGTATGTATACAAAAATAGACTCGAGTAGAATTTGACTGAATATTCGAGAGAATGTTTTTTTTTTGTTTCCACGCCCTATTGATGGGATAAAGCTCGGCGTTTAGTTCCGCCACTTAACATGCCATGTGTTCGGTTCGAGCGAGAGTGGAGTATCTTGACACTAGGTCCCTTCTATGTGAAAAAAAGCATGAAATTGAAGAACAAACTCACCTACTCAACTATAAAGGTAATATTTATTTTATTAAATAATTTCGGGGCCAGTCGTGGCGCAATGGTACAAAGTGTGACTGTGAAGCTACTGGTTGTGGGTTCAATTCCCACTCGGGGAGTGGAAATATTTGATGTTTCCATTTCCGAGACAAAGCGCGGCGTTAAGTTCCGCCACTTAACATGCGCAATGCCTCCAAAATTCGTCGGAAAATGGGGAACGGAGTATTTGTTGGGCCCTTGTGCTGTGTGCGGAATACAGCGTAATGCTAAAAAAAATATTATTAATTGAATTCTCAGAAACAAATAAAAGAAAGAAAAAAAAACATCACTTTCACACACTTTACCGCTAAGCAATACCTACTTAAGAATAACTACTAAATACACTCTGTTCTCCACTTTACGCTCAGAAATAAAAGATTGCGTGTTCAGCGGCGTAACTAAACATATTTTAAATATATGTAAAAAAAATAGTAACAATTGGGAATAAAAGCCATAACCAATCGCGTGTCCAGTCAAAAGTTAACCTTCGTTCTTCTTAGATAAGCATTCAACAATAGCTTAATCAGTTTTTACTTTATATAGAAACTTAAGCATTCATTATCGGACAAAAGGTCCACTTCTTGAGTGATTAATGTATATAAAACAAGTACTGAAGTAACAAGAATGGCTTTTAAATGGAACTGAAAAGTGGCAGCTTAGTGGTTTAAGTCTAACAATAAATATCTTTTTTGTTTGGTTTTCTTTGTTTATAGTAAGTTTGTATTAGTGAAATAATAGATGCTATAGTGGAGTGGTTAAAAATTGATTATCGCGAGATGCTTGTGGGTTTTATTTCAATTAAGGGGATTTTTTAAATAAATCTATTTTAACCAGATTAATCGCGTATATTTACGACATTCGAAAATACAATTTTGGAAAACCCTATGTTTCGAATACTTTTCAGTAGTCCGTGGTCACAGGTAGACTGAGATAGTATTGGTCTGTCAGTTGATACATTATTATATCAATCTACCGCCAACGGTTTCTTAGTTGCCTTGTGTACTGCCCTGGATTCTTGCACAATGAGCTGACTGTATGCCCATGGCGTGGTGGGTTCGAGATTTCAAAGTTTTAGGAATTGAGTGGTAGAAAGTAACTGTTAAAACATTTTATTATTATATTAGTTGTATCTAACTTTTGTGTTTATTATCCGAAATTCCTTTTAAAACTCTTTTGAATCTTTCCTGAGTATTTTTTCCTTAGAAAATTAAATAGAAACACTTGCAGGTATAATCAAACATAACTTTTCTTGCTATGATTTAAGATTTTGTATTGATTATAAGCTTATAAGCGTGTAAATGTAATACGTGTACGGACACGTGTAGTCTTAAGGCAAACAATCGACCACATTTTACTATGCAAGGAAATGAATTATGCAAGAACTTAAGTAACCTGTATTTTAGGGGGTCTATTAGGTCCCTAATATAATTGAAAATCTAGGGTACGTACACGAGCCAGTGAACAAATTGCATCTAACAAGGTGGTGTATTCGAAGTTATATCAATCAACTCTGTGAAACTAGAAACCTTAGCGAAAAGTTTGTAACATTTTGAAAACAGTAAACTAAGTTACTCGTAGTTAAGCAGCGAGCTACAAGCAACATTAAAGTTTAATTTTTAACCTACTTTTGTTCATCAGTTTAAATGCAGGTTTATATATTTTTTATAGCTTTACGCTGTATCCCGCACACAGCAGGGTAGGCAGAGGGAACCTAGTGTCAAGACACTCCGTTCCCCACTATCCGCCAAATTCGGAGCCATTGCGTGTTAAGTGGCGGAACTTAACGCCGCGCTTAGCCTTGACACTAGAGTGAAGAAAATGGAAATAAATATTTCCACTCCTCGAGTGGGAATCGAACCTACAAGCAGTCGATTTACAATCACAAAGTTTCATTTTTAACCTACTTTTGTTCATTAGATAAAGACACACGTTTATTTAGCAGAAAGTAAAGCAAATTCAGGTATAGAGTAGGTATAGAAAAATTCTTCATTCTCTTTTTGGCTTTTCGCCGGAATTTGAAATTTTACGTATTCAGTGGTGGAACTTAACGTTGCCTTTTGCGTAACTAGAGTAAAAGAATGTTAATTATAGTAATTACCCTAAGTAGAAATAGAATCCACAACCATCGCGTTTACTGCTAGTCATAGACGTTGTCTTAATTATATCACGATATTTTTTTAAGCAAAAGATTTTAATTATTTAACTAAATATACCAGCCAGCGGCCAGTCGTGGCCCAGTGGCACAAGCGTGTGACTGCAAACAACTGGTTGTGGGTTCTATTCCCACTCGAGGAGTGGAAATATTTAATATTTCCATTTTCTTCGCTCTGGTGTCGAGGTAAAGCGCTGCGTTAAGTTCCGCCACTTAACACGCAATGCCTCCGAATTCGGCAGAAAGTGGGGAACGGAGTGTCTTAATACTAGGTTCCTTCTGCCTACCCTGCTGTACGAGTATGCGGGATACAGCGTGAAGCTAAAAAAATACTAAATATACAATTTTCGATTCAAAATTTTGATAAATTAATGAACACATTTATTTACACAAAATACTAATTGTAAAAGCTTTATATTATATTTTAAGATAATCTTTACAATACGATTTCATTTGAACTATTAAATATTTAATATAAGCTTGGTAATTTAATTAGGCAGAATGTGATTACATAAATAATTAACATATGCAAGAGGTAGTTGTTGACCGCAACTTCATTAACGTGGACTTTTGACCTTTGACATACTGCTCTATCTTATGTAGTATACAGTAATATATAAAATGAAGAGAGCATTTTCTATTTTAAAATTTCGAAAAATTCTCTCTTATTTTGGCTTCACGCGTATCCCGCACACAGCGAGGTAGCTAGAGAGAACCTAATGTTAAGGCATTCCTTTCTCCGCTTTATGCCGAATTCTGGAGGTATTATGTGTTGAGTATTATGAGTTGAGCGGAACTTAACGCCGCACTTTGTCTCGACACCAGAGCGAAGAAAATGGAAATATTTTCATTCCTCGACTGGAAATGGAACTCACAACCAGTCGTGTTTACAGTCACACTCTGTGCCCCTACGCATGACTGGCCTCAGTTGATAACTTGAAATTGAATACTTACTATATTTTAAGCGTAGACATCCTTAAGTTTAAATATTAAAGATTCGAGAAGATTCGTAAAGATTTTTAAGGTTATTTAAATACTTTTTACGTAAAATTGTGTGATTTGCTACAATTATTGTTTAAATCAAACAATATTCACTTATGAACTCTATAAATACATAAATTCGGATTCCTATTAATATTGAAAAACATACGTAAATCAACTTACATATTTACGCCTGGTACGGATAATAAACAATACTATAGATTCTTTAAAACATTTTTAAAGTGTTATTCCACACTTAGAAAAATGGAAAAAGACATTTAGAAAACATATTAAATGCCGCGGGAATAGTACCCGCACATATACGCAATAATACCCGCGAATTTCGACGCAGCTGGTAGTAGAACGCATGGCGCACGCGCTTTACCTCTGATACCAGAGCGAATTTCCACTCCTCGAGTGGGAATCGAACACTCAACCAGTCTTTTACAGTCACACGTTCGTGTCACTGCGCCACAACTGGCCCCAAATTTTTATACGTTTTCTAACCGCTTTTTCAATACTATAGATTGATTAGTACATTACTAACACCATTTATCACTATTTTTTTACATTTATTAGATAATAATAAATAATTAACTAAGAAATATGTGCAATAGTGATATACTTTATTACTAAATTTCAATAAGTAAATTTGCACACAGGTGCAGATTCTGAGCGCTCGTTACAGGGTTGTTAGTTATAGGTTAAATTTAAGTTTCCGAGTTTAAGCTTACTTAAGTAGGTACTCAGAAAGCTAACTATTGGTAGAGAAATTGTAGGATCCTTCGTCAAGCGATCTATAAACGTGAAAGTCTGTCTGTTTGTCTATCACGCTGTCACGGCTAATGTACCGGTTCGATTTAGATGAAATTTAGAATGAAAGTAGTTAATAATGCAGGATCAAACTTAGGTTATTTATTCTTTCAAAAATCAACGTCTGAAGGGTTGAAATAGGGCTTCATATACCTCACTACCTACATATAATAATTTTGTCGGTCTGTTTGTCTGCTTGTTTTTGTTAATCTCGTAAACTTACCTTGTTTTATCTTCTACCAGAGTTATTATTACTTTATCTTTATATACTCTTCACTTTCTCTTATATAATATATTATTTTAATTATTTCCGCTAGTATATATTATCTTATATTCTTTTTCCTATTACCAGGACAAGACAACGAAAATAATTTCCTTAGATTGAGAATCAAACTTATCACATTTACAATTGGACGCTGGCCATTGCACCACGATAAAGTAAATTATGGCTTTGAAATAAATAATACACCCTGAAAAGAAAAGCTCATTAAATGAATATAAATGGTAGCTTATAACAGGTTATTTATTATTATTTGCTACTTAATAAATTGGACGTAAGAAGCATAGCTCTCGTGCAATAAAAACTTTATGGCCAAATATACGATATTAAGAATAAAGTATTTAAATATATCTTTATGAATATTACTAACTTTATGCTGTGAAAGGACTAGTAGAAGTACAAATAAAAGGTATAGGCAAAGAGAAACTACTGTGAAGACATTTTGATCCCCATTTCCTGATGAAGCCGAGATATTACGTGTTCCGCAGCGAAGCTCAACGCCGCAATAAGTCAATTACATATTTTTTTTAGCTTCTCGGTGTATCCCGCACACTCCGTTCCCCGCTTTCCGCCGAATTCGGGGGCTTGCGTGTTAAGTGTCGGAAGTTAACGCCGCGGTTTACCTCGACACCAGAGCGAACAAAATGGAAATATAATTTCCACTCCTCGAGTGGGAATCGAACCCACAACCAGTCGTTTACAGTCACGCGCTTGTGCCACTACGCCACGACTGGCCACACTAAGTCAATTAATTGCATATAAATATGTTCTTTCTTTCTAATTGTAAAAAATCTGCCTGTATTATAAATTTTAATCGGTAAATCATAATTTCTTACATTGAAGTTACTAAATAAATAATGTTACACTTAATATATATACTATTTACTATTATGATATTCTTCAGTAAGCAGAAAACAATGTCAAGACTTTTTGTTAAATCCAAAATAGAGATATTACGTGGTCCGTGGCGGAACTCAACACCGTGCGTTGTGACACCTTGATTATTAGAGCGGTGAAATTAAAATACTTTTTAAATATATCGGGGCCGGTCGTGGCGCAGTGGCACAAGCGTGTACTGTAAACGACTGGTTGTGGGTTCGATTCCCACTCGAGGAGTGGAAACATTTAATATTTTCATTTTCTTCGCTCTGGCGTCGAGGCAAAGCGCGGCGTCAAGTTCCGCCATTTAACACGCAATGCCTTGAGAATTCGGTGGAAAGTGGGAAACGGAGTGTCTTAACACTAGGTTTCCTCTGCCTACCCTGCTCTGTGAGGGATACAGCGTGAAAAAAAATATAACCAATCACCCGAGTGGGGATTGAAGCCATAATGAATCACGGTTACAATTAGGTGGTTCTGCAAAGCGGCGTTGCTTTTGATCTGAAAAATTTTGAAGGCTTCCTATTGACCTATTATTAAATGTATTTTGTAATCTAAATTTTTTGAAATTTACTTGAAATTAGTCCTTGGACTAAAGCTATGTTTTATAAATCACAATCATCAAATTTAATACCTTTTGGGATTACGATATTTGCGAAAAAAAGCTTGAAAATTTGAGTTATAAATGTTTGCTCCGTTCTTCAATGTGCCTTCTATTTAAGAAAACTTAACAATAAAAAATCAAACAGATTGATCGCTTATATTCTTGTATACACCTATTATATTCTTGTATATGACCCATGGGGGACAGGTTAAGAATACAATTCCCAGGTAACCCAGTTTGGTGGTAGGAGGCTCGCGACCACTATCGTGTCAAAGACGAACCTCCAAACATCTGAGGATGTCTTCCGGTTCGATGGCATGTAAGCCAACTCTCCTTATTCCCACCGTTCCCATCCTTCCTCCCTCCTTCTGTCCTACGTCTCCAAGGCTGGCAACGCATCCATAACTCTAATGTTGTGGATGTATATGTGCGAAGGTAACCACTCAACACCAGGTGGGCCTTCTGCTTGTTTGCCTCCTTTATATCATGAAAAAAAAATCAAAAATACATTTCATAAAAGTCTACCATATGGATGATGTAACAACAACAATATAATATATATATGTGGTGAAAGGACTCCTATTAAGGTTATTTTTATATAGGTTTAACCTTTTCCCCAATTACTGAGTAGTCAAAGATCACCTGAAATTTAGACAATGTGAGTGACAGAACTAAACGCTGCACCTTGTCTTTGAATGAATGAAATTTTAAATATAATCATTTCCCCGAGTAGGAATCGAACCCACAATCAGATGCGTTACAGTCAGACGCTATCCCACTGTGCCACGACGGCCTCGAAGGAAAATTATTTTTGTTTGTAAAAACCACAATAACCAAATACCTCGTAACTTTTTAATGAAATTATAATAATTTAAAGAATCTTCCTTAGAAGATTAGAAGATTAAGACATTCGAAATTTTTATTATTTTGTATTTGCATGAAAACTTTTGAAATTGATTCATTTGCATAGCTTCATCTTTTTGAATTATTATTTCAATGCTGTAGTACTTAGTAAGATCAGAAAGACTTCTTCTGCAACGAACGTTTATAAGATTTGTTATATATGAAGAAAATACGTAAATACGTATGTATAAGGTCAAATACAGTATATTGGGACAGCGACCGTCATCACTACTAATGTGGGGTGCCACTCGGTGGAATGATCATAATTTAATTGTTTTAATTTCTTTGCTCTGTTACACAAAATACAGCGCGACATTTTTTTTAATGTAAATGATTCTGATTGTCAAAAGAATTAATTATTTTCTTAATCATGTATGAAATACTGATATATTATAAACAAAAACATTTATCTGTATAGCAGTGTATTTAGAGAAAATGTAGTGTCAAAACACTCCATATTACCTATCTCACTGCGCTACGATGGCCTCCAATATATTTCTTATGTATCTAAATCTCTATATGTATCTCACTTTTAAAATATATAAAAAAAATTATGATATCCTATTTAAAATCAACAGAAGTCTCTTTTTTAATTTCGTCACAGCAGGTAAAATGAAAATGTTTAATTATATACTTTTCAACAAAGCTGTATTTATTATTTATTTCTACAAAGCTGCCCACACTACGCCTGGACATAGCAGAAACGTTTTCACAGAATGACAGAATGCTTTAACTTAATTCTAGAGATATATTTAGTAAAAATAGTACATATTAAGTTGGTTGTACGCTTTTATTAATAATTTATTTTTACAAATACAAAATCCAGGGGCCAGACGTGGCGCAGTGGCACAAAGTGTGACAGTAAAGCGACTGGTTGTGGTTTCGATTTCCACTCGAGGAGTGGAAATATTTAATAAATCTATTTTCTTCGCTCAGGTTTTGAGGCAAAAGCGCGACGTTAAGTTTCGCCACTTAACACGCAATGCCTCCAGAATTCGGCTTAAAGTGGGGAATGGAGTGTCTTAATACTAGGTTCCCTCTGCCTATTTTTGCTGTGAGAGGGAAAGCGTCAAACTAAAAAAAATATACAAATAAATGCAATTTACACCTGTTTCGTCTAACCACCAAAATGACAATGATTTACCGACAGACTTCTGTCTCTTAGTACAAGTTTAGTATCAGTTTTGATCTAAATTCGATGGGATGATTATATTTAGATTATTTTATTTCCATACTCTGGTAAATTAAATCACAACATTGAGTTTCGTCTCACAACATAGACTGTCTTGATTTTAGATGATATGTGGAGAATAGAGGATTTTGACACTAGCCTATTGTCAAGACGTCCTTTGTACAGGACCATTGTATAGAAAAAAGCCTATATTTTGTTTTTTTATCTCTTTATGCATTATGCGTTTAGTTTAACTCTTCCTAGCAGAATAGCTATATAAACTGGTCGTAGCTTCTGTCAGAACCGATATTAATCGATGGTTCTAAATTAATGCCTGGCTAATTAGTTAAGAATTATTTTGATTTTAATTTTTAATACCTTTTTATTTACTTCATTTGTGAATTTGTGAATGTCAATTAAAAATATGCACACGTGTCCTATTTCATTAATAATACAATACAAATCATCACAAGCATACGAAGATGCGTTCTAATGTTAAGACACTCTGTCATCAACTTTCTGTTCGAAAATCGATACATTGCGTATTGGCTGGCGGTAACAAACGCTGTGCTTTGCCAATGGTATCAGAGCGAAGAAATGAAAATTTGAATAATCATTTCCTCGAGTGGGAGTCGAACCCGCAACCAGTCGCGTTTACAAACACACCTTGTGCCCCTGTGCCACGAATGGCCCCTTCCCCCTTCTCCGTTAATTAGTTTAATATAATATTATAGTATTGATCATTAATTAATATTTGAGCTAGTCGTGGCGCAGTGGCACAAAGTGTGACTGTAAAGCAACTGGTTGTGGGTTCGATTCCCACTCGTAAAGTGGAATTATTTAATATTTCCATCTCCTTCGCTCTGGTATCAGAGGTAAAGCGCAGCGTTAAGTTCCGCCACTTAACACGCAATGCCTCCGAAATCGGCGAAAAATGGGGAACGGAGTGTCTTAACACTATGTTCCTTCTGCTTTCCCTGCTGTGTGCGGGATGCGTGCCCAGCGTGAAGCTAACAAAAAAAAGAAAAAATAATTAATATTGAATGATATTAAATTACCTACATTTTGTTGCAGATAGTATGCGGCATATCAACGCTAGTCATGGGCAGCGTCGCGTTCATAGAAGAGAGGCAGAAATTTAACATGGGCCTTGGCATACCGGCCGGAGGCTTTAGTGTTTTAGCTGCAGGTATTATATATAAGGATGTTTGACTGTAAGCAATTGGTTGTGGGTTCGATTCCCAATAGGGGAAACGATTATATTTAAGTTATTTTCTTACATTACGAATTAGGAAGGAATGTGGAGTGCAGAGAGCGGCTTTGATAATAGTTTTTTTTTACCTTCGCAGGGTAGGCAGAGGGAACCTAGTGTTAAGACACTCCGTTCCCCACTTTCCGCTGAATTAGTAGGCATTGCGTGTTAAGTGGCGGAACTTCACGCCCGCTTTGCCTGACACCAGGCGAAGAAAATGGAAACATTAAATATTTCCACTCCTCGAGTGGAAATCGAACCCATAACCAGTCGCTTTACAGTCTCACCTTGTGCCTCTGCGCCACGACTGGTCTATTCTAATGTGAAGCGAAAAGCGTGAAGTTGTATATACGAGTATTTACTTAAGTAACTTAATACTTTTTTCAATTATTATATTTATGTAATCATTCAAGAAAATAATAAGCGACGATAACTTTGTTAGCCTGATTTGAAAGGTTTAAATTTATAAATTTCTCAAAATATGTATCCATATATTTTTTGCAATGATTATTTATAAAAAGCTATATACAAATATAACATTTTTGACTTGATCTGTGTGTGTGTGTGTGTTTGTAAAAATACATACAATTACAATACCTACACATACACACAAGTCAAATAATAAAAATATTGCAAAAAAGAAAGAAGCAAGAAAGATCCAATTGATGAATGGTATCTGAAAGATAGGCAACTTTAAAATGAAAGTTGCAGCTTAAAGCTCTTCGTGGGAAGTTTAACAACTCTTTTTCTATATAGATTCGTTATAAAAAATAATAAAAAGTGGCAGGAAATTCTAGAGCTTTATTAACAAGGGTATGAGATTTCCAATTGAATAGAGCTTTTTATTTGCAAACGTTTTCTTATTTACTCTTTCGAAACCTATAAATAGGATTGTTAAAGACTATTTTATTTTTTATCAATTATTATTAATTTTGTATATGTTTATATATATATGTGTGTATATAAGGTCATCAGGGCCAGTCGTGGCGCAAACGTGTGACTGTAAACGACTGGTTGTGGGTTCGATTCCTACTCGAGGGGAGGAAATATTCAATATTTCCATTTTCTTCGCTCCGGTGTCGAGGCAAAGCGTGGCGTTAAATCCCGCCACTTAACACGCAAAGCCTCCGGAATTTGGCGGAAAGTGGGGAACGGAGTGTCTTAACACTAGGTTCCCACTGCCTACCCTGCTGTGTGCGGGATACAGCGTGAAGTTAAAAAAAAAAATGAGGTCATCATGGATAGCCTCGGGCTGTAGTATGACTAGATGTCGTTTCGATTCCCATTCGAATGATTATGATTTAATTATTTTCATTTCTCCACTCTAAAAAGTAGCAGAAATTTGTAAAAACCTCATACCACTGTACAAAAATGCTTACAACTATAATAACTATATTAAAATCAAATTTTTATACGCTTCTGCGTACAAGCACATTTTAATATGCTTATCAATTGCTCAACGATTTGAATAACATTTTAAAAATATTAAAATTTTATAGTTTTTAACTCTAAATCTGGATAGAAGACTGTCTATCAAATTCGTTATTTGACTTTCAAATACTCTCTTTTAAATCGACATTCATTATTTAAATTTCAAACTCGATCTTTTTAATACTTAAAATATTAGATTTAAAATTTAAAAATATGAATTTGTTATGTAAATTGGATTATTTTGGAGTATAAAACCTGATCTGTATTTGCAAAGAACAACGAAATAATAACCATATACTAGAACTTAACAGATTTTTCTTTGATGGTAGTAAGAGATGTAAGAATACATGTTTCACAAAGAATAAGTTCTTTTAAACATTTTTAAAGTGTTATTCCACACTTAGGAAAATTGAAAAAGACATTTAAAGAAAACGTACGAGCCAGTGGCTCAGTGGTGAGAGCGCCTGGACGGTGTTCAGGAGGCGCGGGTTCGAATCCCGCGGCGTTCAAATTTTTATACGTTTTCTTTAAATGTTTTTTTCAAAGACTTAGTTGAAGTTTTTCAAGTACTTAGTTAAAGTTGTTTAGAAAACGTTTAACAATTTGAACGCAACTTGTGAGTTCGATTACCACCCGCTGGAATGATGACAATTTTGTCATTTTTCATACCTCATACCCCTTTCCCTTACATGTTAGAGTGCTAGCGTGTAAGGAGAAGTGCAGGGCTTAGTTCCGCCATTCAACATGCAATTTCTCAAATTTTGGTGAAAAGTGAAGAATGGAGGGTTTTGACACTAGATTTTCTCTGACTACTGCCCTAAGCGAGAAAAAGCGTGAAGCTAATAAAAAAATAAAAATAATAATTGACCAAAATTCAAATACTTATATCAGTTCACTTATTCAAACAACTTGCTTTTGCCATAAGCTATGCCGAAATTAAATTTATTAGTTAAATTTGCTACATTTCTAAGGTGCCTTGGGAGGGAGCTGCTCTTGAATTCTATTCATATTCTGTCCTAACTTAAAATTATTGGCTAGTTAAGTAATGGTCTTAGAATGTTAGAGATTTAGGCACAAAGTTCTTAGTGCCTATTACTAGGCCTTGGCCTTTGCCTTCAAGCTATCTATCGTGTGACTGACTGTATTTTGTAGTTAGGATAATGGAAAAACAGTGTAGGGTATTGTGGCGTAGTGGGACAACGTCTAACTGTAAACACAATTGGTTGAAGGTTCGATCCCCACTCGGAGGAATAATATGTTTCAAATTATTTTTATGTCCCGTTTTATTAAGCGCGGTGACGAGTTCTTCCATTTCATGTATATTTAACAAAGTTTAGCAAAGTATCTACTTTGTCTAGAGAAAATCTAGCGAAGACACTCCGTTCTCATTTTCTAATTCAAAACATTAGTTGTTGAGCAGCGGAACTTAACGCCGCACTTTATCTTGTTAGGATAGGGCAAATGAAAATAACTTAAATATTAATAACTTAAATAAACAAATATTAATAAATTAAGTTCCGCCACTTAACACGCACAGCCTCCGAATTCGGCGGAAAGTGGGGAACGGAGTGTCTTAACACTAGTTTCTCTTTGCCTACCCTGCTGTGTGCATAAAATCTAAACCACAACTTATTATGTTCTCTTTTTTTCTCTGTGTCTTTTATGACCTCCTCTGAAACTATCTAATGAATATTATGATCAATACAGAAAATATTTATAATATAGAGAGCTTTTCCTAGAAGCTCTTAATATAATGTGGAACTAAGAGTGAACTTGGAAGTACACTCCAAGTTACGATATTCGCAAAGGAATTACAATGATTGAATTCTGTTCCCAGAAACTGTATACTAATATATGGTATAAAATTTAATTAATTCTGTAGTATGTAAGTACTTATAACAGCTTTGAAAAAGAGTTGGTTGAATGAATTTTCACTGAAATTATAAATACATGAAGGAAAATTTTCGACTACATTTTGCGAAAATAATTGCAGCTACGGGATAGTATTCATTATAATTAAAATTTATATGGACATGGTGATATTACTTTAGTTAAAAATGTTATAAACTAAAATATGTCATCGTGGTGAAGTGGAACTGCGTCTGACTGTAATTTCAATTGGTAATGGGTTCGACTCCCACTCGATGACTGTAATTTTAGTAATGATTATAATTTTAGTAATTTCATTTTTCCACAAACTTCACTTGCTGTGCGCATTGAGGTCCGCCATGACAAAGTGGCTTAAAACTTCGTTCTCCGTGTTGTCCGTAGAGCCTAGTGACAAGACACTCCGTTCCGCAAATTATAAGCTCCGTTATCTTATATCCGTTATATTAAATAAAATATTTATAAATTTAAATAATAATGACTAATATTTTTTTATGTATTTCTATTTCATTTTTAAAATAACACGAAAATATTAAATAAAAAACAAAATCCGCCTAAAGCTATTGAAGTATTGAATAGCCAGATGTAGATTTTCCAGCGCTCTTGTTAATTAAATTATTGGTACGCACCACTCATACTGCAGTGGAATTTGTGTATTTATATTTGGATATTTGTAGGTAGTAGCTATATATGTATGTGTAGAAAATGAAATTAAAATGTAATGATTTTTAATCCCTACATTGGGAAATAATAAAAATAACTAATATACAGTCTTCTTCTTCTAAGTCGTTCACTCCTGTCGGAGTGGTCGTGATCATGAAATGTCTTTCCTATTTGAAAGCGAGATTATGAGATTTCTCCACTTTTCCCTATCTTCGGCAATGCGTGTGCAGTCGGCAATGGAACGGCGGGTGTATGATTTTATTATGTCCGTCCATCTTGTGGGTAATCGACCGCGAGAATGCTGCCCTTCCACTCTTCCTTGCATGATAAGACGCTCCAAAGAGTTCTCCCTCCGCGTGATGTGCCCGAACATCTTAACAATACGCATTTGCACAATCGATGTTAGTCTTTGCGTAATGCCAAGCTCTTTTAAGATGGAGACATTCGTTCGATGAGCAGTCCACTTTATTCTTAACAAGCGCCTCCAGCACCACATTTCAAAGGCATCGATCTTAAGACGCAATTTTTTCTGGATCGTCCATGACTCAGCTCCATACAGGAAAATAGGAAATACTAGGCATCTCATTAATCGAACCTTGGTGTTTCTGGTTATGCGGCGATCTTTCCATATTTTCTTGAGCCTTTCCACAGCAGAACGTGCAACAGCGCACCTTCTCTTCATCTCATCTTCACAACTACCAGTATTTGTGATTGTGGATCCCAGATAGATGTAACTCTGAACTACTTCACATTTGGCTATCTCCCGTAAATCTGGGCGATTATTAGTCTTACGATCCACAATCATCATTTTAGTTTTATCGCGGTTTATAGTGAGACCAAAATTATAGCAGCTAGTCTCAAGGAGCATGAGTAATTGCTCTATATCTGCTTGTGATGTCGCTAGAAGAGCAGTGTCGTCAGCATATCTCAAATTCGAGATTACCCGGCCACCAATCGAAAATCCTCTGTCCCACTTTTCCAGAGTTATCCTCATGATGTACTCGGTGTAGATATTAAACAAGAGCGGAGAGAGAATGCATCCCTGCCGAACACCAGTCTTAACTTGGAAAATATCTGAATCAACTCCGTCTAAGCGGACAGCCACTGTACCGTCTTCGTAGAGTCTTCTTATAATATAAATCAGATGTTGTGGTGCGCCCATTATCGAAAGTACCTCCCAAAGCCTATCCCACCTAACGGTGTCAAATGCTTTCCGAAAGTCAACAAAACATATAAATAATGGCTTATTGAACTCACGTGCCTTTTCAATAATTTGCCTTATATTAAGGATTTGCTCACGTGTTCCTTTTCCTTTGACGAAGCCGGCTTGTTCTTGAGCAATCTCTGGACTTATATATGCTTGTAGCCTCTTATTAAGTATATAAAGCATTATTTTGCCTGCGTGGGATAGCAGAGAAATTAGGCGGAAGTTATCACATTTTTTAGTTGAGCCTTTTTTGTGAAGAGGGATAAATAGAGAATGCGACCAATCTTTAGGCCAATCTCCTGTATTCCATATCTGTGAACAGATGGAGTGCAGCATCTCTACACCAACATCGCCCATAATCTTAAATATTTCTATGGGAATGTCGTCAGAGCCCGTAGCTTTGCCGTGCTTAAGGTGTCTTATAGCAGCCTCTATTTCCGATTTTAAAATAGAAGGTTCCTGTTTTAAACTCTCCTCATTCTCAGATCCAGGTGCCAATGATCTTCGGTCATATAGAAATAGTGATTTACAATAGTCCTCCCATACTTTGATAATCAGCCCGATCTCTGTCACCGTGTCACCATTGGAGTCTTCAATTGCCCAAGTTTTTGCTTTGAATTGTCTAGTAATAGTTTTGATTTTAATATGAAGATCTTTGGTTTCACATTTCTGAGCGTGTTTTTCTATATCTGAGCAGATTGCATTTAGCTCTGCATTGCGATCTCTTCGACAGGCAGCTTGTATCTCAGAATTAAGCTGATTAAGCCTGTGTGTGCTAGCTCCAGCTGCCTTTTCATTGCGCCGGTTTTCCACGAGCTCCCAAGTAGTTCTAGACATCCAATGTTGACGTTTTGCAACTTGTAGTTTGGGCTGAGAAGTTTTTATCGCGCCTTTAATCACTGTTTTTGCTGATTCCCATAAAGCCTCTGGTTTGCCATTGCAGTTAATAGATGTTTTCCAAGTACTCCTTACAATATTTATTGTTTTACAGAAGGTCTCTTTGTCTGTAATTTCAAAGCGTCGTGATATTTTCTTGGCAATGCAGTTGCGTAGTTTTAGTTTCAGGCTGCATATTAATAACTGATGATCAGATAGCACGTCAGCTCCGGGTAGAGTGTGTGTATTAAATATAGAGCTCCTCCATCTATTTCTAATCAGCACATAGTCAATCTGATTGCGATGTATGCCATCAGGGCTTGTCCACGTATAGAGCCTTCTTGGGTGGTGCCTGAACACGGTGTTCATTATGGTGAGATTGTTTTCAGCTGCAAATTGAATAAGGCGGTCTCCCCTCTCATTGCGTGTGCCAAGACCATAAAGTCCAACTATGTGCCTTAAGCTGTGTTCATTCTGAGTATTGCCCACCTTTGCATTGAAATCTCCCAAAACAATCAGAGGTTCCCTGCTTGGAACCCGGGCCATGCATGTTTCTAATTCTCTATAGAAAGCTTCCACGGCGTCGTCGTTAGCTGCTGATGTGGGTGCGTAAATTTGAATTATATTTATTGGGACTGGTGACGCATTCATTTTTATGGATATAATTCGCTCGCTAATAGGATAGTAACCCAGGACAGTACAGTTCCATATTTTTAGTATAGCAATAGCCACTCCAGCATAGCTGTTATTTTCATTTCCAGAGTAATATAAGATATATTTTTCTGTGTGGAAGTGGCCACTACCTTTCCTATGAGTTTCACTTATGCCGGTTACAATATAATAATAATAATAATAAAATATTCTTTATTGTACACCCATAAATAGAAAAGAAATACACACAAAAAGAAAATATAAAAGTAATTAAGCTGTACAAGAGGCGGCCTTATCGCTAAAACAGCGATCTCTTCCAGGCAACCTTAAGGTATTGAAAGAAAAAGAAAGGAAATGGGTGGGGGTGTGAACAATACATATTATACTAAAAAATATATACAATAATACATATACAAATCATACATACGAACAAATATATATATTTATACACTATACATATATAATAATAAATAAATATAAATATTATATATACATAAATTGTACATAAACATATGCAAAACATAAAAATATGAACGGCATTGTGAGCAATATATATTATTGATCAAAAATATATGTATATAATAAATGAGACTGGTGATGGTAATGGACCATGTGTTAAAGAGAATGAAAATATAATTTAAGATTATGTTTAAATGTATGCAACGATTTTGACTGTCTTATGTTTAGTGGTAGACCATTCCACAATCGAGAGGCTGAAATTGTGAAAGAATTAGTATAAAAAGAAGTGGAGTGCGAAGGAATTTTTAATATAAGGTTTTCTTGAGAGCGTAAGTGTCGGGAATGAGAGCGTCCTAGAAATTGAAAGCGCTCTTTTAGGTAAGGTGGAGCATATGGGTCGAACAGTATACAGTAAAGAAGACGAAGAATATGAGTATCCCTGCGAAGTCGGATTGGGAGCCACTTGAGCTTTTTGCGAAACTGGGAAACATGGTCATACTTTTTTAATCCAAAGATAAACCGAATAGCAAGATTTTGTAGCCGCTCAAGTTTGTTTAATTGCTCCTCTTTTAAGTCAAGATAACACGAGTCGGCGTAGTCGAGTATTGGTATAAGGAGAGACTGTGCTAATAGTATTTTTGTCGGAATAGGTAGGAAATTGCGCAATCTTAGAAGATATCCCACCGATGCGAACATCTTCCTACTTACTTCACTCAACTGTGGATCCCACGACATATTTTGATCAATTACAATACCAAGATTTCTAACAGAATTGCTATACGGTATAATTTGGCCATTTAAAACTATAGGAGGTAAAGAGGTTTTGTTAAATCTGGACATGAGGTTTGGACTACCAATAATTATAGCTTGCGTTTTATTTGGATTTAACTGCAGTCCAAAAGACATACTCCATTTAGAAATGTTTGACAAGTTGCTATTAATGAAATTAATAGCAGCAGGTAGTTCAGAGAGCGTAGAACGGCAATAGATCTGGAGGTCATCTGCATAGAGGTGGTAGAGAGAAGTGATGTGTTGGGAAATATTATTAATAAAAAGTGAAAATAAAAGAGGAGACAACACGCCACCCTGAGGGACACCGGCACTGACTAAAGACCAGTCCGAATACGAATCATTAATTCGAATACGCTGCCGGCGCCCATTCAGGTAGTTGCGAAACCAGTCAATTACATCAGGAGATATGTTAAGAGAACCTAAGGTAGCTAGCATGATATCGTAATCTACGGTACCAAAAGCATTACTAAAGTCTAGTAACGTTAATATCGTCACCTGTTGCGTGTCCATTCCCATACGAATATCATCAGTTATTTTAACTAGTGCTGTTGTCGTGCTGTGACTAGGACGAAAACCGGATTGTAGGGGATTAAGAAGATTGTTTTGGGTAAGGAAACGAGCGAGTTGACATTGCACCAAACGTTCAAGGACTTTGGACAGGAAAGGAAGAATGGAAATTGGACGGTAATCGCTTTCACATAAAGGATTTTTGTTTTTAGGTAGAGGAATAATTTGTGCTTCCTTCCAAGCTGAAGGGAATTCATTGGAATTAATGGAAAAATTTAACATGGACGTCAGGATGGGACTAATGATGTTAAGTATAGGAATAATCATTTTGCGACTGACGCAATCAGCACCAACAGCATTAGAATCAATAGCCATAATATTCTTCTTAACATCACTTTCTGTAAATTGACTAAAGAAAAAAGAAGGAGAGTTAGGAGAGGCAAAAGCGGCGATATCGTTGAGTGTTTTTTGTTTGATATTATCATTTATGATGCTTGAAGAAGAGAAATGTTTATTAAGCGTGTTTAAATTTATATTTTGAGGATTAACATTTTGGCGTGCCTTACCCACTCCTATAAATTCAAGAAATTTCCATACTCGGGAAGGGTCATCTTCCTCGAGAACAGATTTATGAATATGGCGTCGTTGGTGATCTCTACACACCCTATTGCAGTGATTCCGGGCTTTATTATATTTAAATTGATTCTTGTCGCTAGGATTCAGCCTATATCGTAGTTTTGCCATGTTTTTCTTTCTTTGTAACTTTTTTATATCGTCAGTTAACCATGGCGCGGGAAGATGTTTTACCCGTACAGGACGCAAGGGAGCATGGCTGTCATAAAGTTGTGATAAAAGTGAATTAAAGGTAGCAACTTGTTCATCAATAGTAGCACAGTCAGATATCATGTGCCAGTCAATTGCAGTTGCATCCTGCCGTAGCCGGTCCCAGTCTATTGCACCAAAGTTGCGTCGCATAAGAATTCTAGCTTTAGCTTTTGGAGGTTTAATTTTATACGATAAGTAAATGAGGTCGTGGTACGAGAAAGCTAAAGCAGGAAATTGGCCATATTTTAGTAGAGTTGCATCTCTCTAGCTCGCTTTCCAAGATGTCTAGTTTGCCGGCTTTGAGGAGACCACGAACATTCCAAGTACCTATTCGGATCTTATTGCGTAGTTGTATGGATCTTCTTCCAGTAGCATGGTTTCCAGAAGATGCCTGGTTGCCTACAATCTCCTGGCCGGTAACATATTTCACACCCTGACTCCCGGAAAAGTCATGGCGCCGTATGCTACACGGGTCGCTCGGCGTCTCTATATTGTTTTTCGAACTTGTCATGATTCTCATGGGAGTTTTGATAGCAGTGGTTTCCCGTTGCCTTCTGCTTCAGCTCTTTTAGAGGTTATTTGGACCTCAAGGCTACTGTAGCCTCATCTACTAGGTAGGTGAGTGGATATACCGCCACTTACTCGGTCGCCAGAGCCTCGTCCGTTGTCTAGCAGGGAGCACCACGGAAGCCAGTTGACTTCCGCCGCCATCCGGCGCGTGCAGGTGAGGTTGACATTTGGGATGGTAGAGATGTTGATTACCTTCCCCCCTTACTCCCCTATATACAGTACCTATATACAGTACTAAATTATAAAATAAATAACTATATTTTTCACGCAATGCGCCGAATTCGGAGGCATTGCGTGTTAAGTGGTGGAACTTAACGCCACGATTTATAATGTAAATAACTAGTATACAGTCGGGAACGGAGTGTCTTAACACTAGGTTCCCTCTGCCCACCCTGCTGTGTGCGGGATACAGCGTGAAGCTAAAAAAAAACTAATATACAAAATTAGTTATTTTTATTATATCCCAAAGTGTATATGTGTATAGTGATGTGGTAGTATCATTTATGATGGGAGAGTTATAAGTAAACGAAATCCAACGAAATATTTTAAAAGTTGATCATCAAAAATAAAGAGTAAAAAAAAATTAAATAGCTTCACGCTGTATCCCGCACACAGCAGGGTAGGCAGAGGGAACCTAGTGTTAAAACACTCCGTCCCCCACTTTCCGCCGAATTCGGAGGCATTGCGTGTTAAGTGGCGGAACTTAACGCCGCGCTTTACCTCGACACCAGAGCGAAGAAAATGGAAATATAATTTCTACTCCTCGAGTGGGAATCGAACCCACAACCAGTCGTTTACAGTCGTTTACAGTCACACGCTTGTGCCACTGGGCCATGACTGGCCACAACCTTTTAAGAAGTTGAAAAAGATAATTTGAATGTAAAGGTATTCGAATGCTTGGTGTGTAGAAAAAACAATAAAATGTTAAAAGAACTGAAATTTAATAAATATCGTTCTCTTACCAAACGAACATTTATAGAATAATCTTTCTGTACCAGAAATTTGTAAAATATCCTATATACAGAGATGCTAATAATAAAATTAAGTTGTTATAAGAGTATAAAAATTTCGATACAGCGGGTAATAGAACGCATAGCTTAACGGTCTGAGTGCATTTCGTGCTAGAGCCGCGGGTTCAAATTTTTATACATTTTCTGAATTATGTTTTTGCCATTATAAAATACTAGTGGCCCGCTTGCGGCTTCGCTTGCTTGAATTACACAACTATTTCACTACAGGCACGCGCCGCCACGCCGCCACATCTCATTAGAAACCTCCAAAATTACCAGTGTTTCTCTATTATATTATGCGTGTACATATAAACCTTCCTTATAAATCATTCTATCTATTTAAAGAAACCGCATCAAAATCTATTGCGTAATTTTGAAGATCTAAGTATATATTCATACAGACAGACGCGGTAAGCGACTTTGCTTTATACCATGTAAAGCCTTTTTTAATCATTTATATCTTTACAGCCGTTTCAATACACACATCGCGAGGTTGGGGTCCTTCTAGCGGTGCGAGTGCGGGGGCGGCAGCGGCTATACTATGGGCGGCGTCCGGCTGTCTTCTCATAGCGTTAATTGTACAATGCTCTAGGACCATACTTGACCCACCTGGGTTTGATCATGGGTGAGATTTATAGAATAGATTTAATTTTCTCTTTAGTTTTAAGTTTTCCTATTTTTATTTGTTTTCTGCGGCATTTAGCTCCTCCACTTAACACGCAATGGAGTTTGGATAGAGGAGAGGTATAGAGTATCATGACATGACGCTGATATGCGGGGAAAAGCATGAGGGTGATTTCTGTCAATTTTTTTGTCTTGGAATATCAGAGGTATTATTTATTAAAAGTAATTTTATTTTTGGTATCACTCTTTATCTTAGGTACAAGAGCGGAAAATAATTTCAAATATAATTAATTATTCCTCCGAATGGAATCGAATCCACAACTGCCCAACGATGGTCTCGATGCAGATGATATTAGTAAAATTATCTATGTGAATGATCACGATAATATCTCATCTGAATTCCATATATGTATTAACTTTATATAATTATAACACAAGAGATGGTTGAGTGATACTTAAATCAGCTCGATAGCAATTTAAATTGCTATTAGGCCATTTACATTGCATTAATATAAAAACATTGGAATTTACATTTAGAAAACGTTTAAAAAATTGAACGCAGCGGGATTCGAACCCGCGCCTGTTGGTAACCAACCATCCGCAGTTGAATTCCATTGCGTTCAACTTTTTATCTAAATGTTATCTAAATGTCTGTTTCAATTTTCAAAATGTATGAAGAACACTGTAAAATGTTAAAAAATATAAAAACCATTGGAATTACTGTAATTATCATTACAGTCTAGCAGTTTTCATTTCTTGTACTCCACTATGATTTTAAAAATATTGTTGCGGAGCTACATATGTCTCTCATAAGTAGTATACTATATGCATGACATAAATGTCTATTATGGCACGGCGCGCTAACTTGATATAACAGTTTAAGCTATACGTATCGTAATTTACTATTTTTAGAACCGACGGTATTATGTTTTATTAATATGATGTCTTAAATATTATTATTAAAATATTTTTTTTTGCTTCACACACACGGCAGGGTACAGAGGGAACAGTGTTAAGACACTTCGTTCTCGATGTGCTGCCGAATTCTAAAAACATTGTGTGTTAAGTGATGTAACAGAATTATGGCTTTTAAATATTCTAATTCGATTTTAATTACTTTATGTGAAATAGTAATATAGTTTTTAATTTCAATTGTCATTTATTTAAATGTCCTAACTGTAGTATAAATGTAATATTTCTGATCTAGTATTCATTGTTGTTTTGTTTTTTTCTGCCCTGTTGTAGTTTTCTTTTTAAGTGGAAACATTGTTTGTCTATGCAATCTTTTTGCGCGCATCATCAGCGCGCATAAGAACAGGTGATCCGATCATTATGAAATTTTACGAATTTTAAATAAGCTGATGGTCCGATGGCTTATAAAATTAAAAAAAAATCCATAGATATTTACTAAGATGTGCTCGCTTCGCTCAATATGTAAGCGGCACTAGTGCTATATTTGAATCCTAGTTTATATTTGAATTGTAGATTTACTATATATACTGTGTTTCCGAAATAAAAAAAATATGACAAAATCCTAATCTCTCTTCCAGAGATGGTCCGGAAGAAGAATCAAAACCTTCCTCCCGCGATCTGGTCGTCATAGCCAGT
The DNA here is from genome assembly GCA_019049465.1 of Dryas iulia moderata. Taxonomy (NCBI): domain Eukaryota; kingdom Metazoa; phylum Arthropoda; class Insecta; order Lepidoptera; family Nymphalidae; genus Dryas; species Dryas iulia. The sequence goes on along the minus strand of CM032424.1, from coordinate 14,146,711 downwards.
GTGCAGATTGCCCTAGCAATAGCCACTTTACTTAGCGCTGTAGTGTGTGCCAGGATCGACTATAGCGCATGACGGGAACCCCCGGGCCCTCTCGCCCGGCGGAGAATCAGTGAGGCACCTCTCCCGCCTGTAAACCCGGCGCCGGAGAAAAGAGAGAAAGGAGGGAGGGTCGCTTGGTTGATATAGACAGATAGAAGTTAATGTGTGCTTAAGTATTTCGTCATATCATTCAGTGGGTGGTGCTGGTGACTTTCTTTGAACTCGTTGAATATTGATTTTAACCTTTTCAAGATATCGATCGATATTTTAAAGGATATTAGCTTGTTTAATTATAACTAGTTAGTTATAGATTTAATGGAAAATAGAGATTTTATAACATTTTTAGTGTTTTCCTCCAATTTCAATGATTTTGTATGTGCATCCTAAACCTGCAATGAAAAATAAAAAAAAACGAAAATGTATTGCTATAGACTTTGTTAATAACTCCTAAAATTTGTTAATTATATAGCCATATTCATTGAAAAAATATCTTTATGGGGTCGTATATAGTCTTACACAGAATTATATATTATATAAACGTTAGATTTCTGTTTTTGTTTATAATTCAATTTTATTTTAGATATTCTAGAAGTATGTATTTTATTTAATTTTTATTATTTGTTATTATTGTAAATGCCCTTTATATACTTGCCCTTATAATATTTAGTCATTTTTTTTAATATTTATTGTGTAATTGTATAAAAGTGTAAATTGTAATGTAGGATTAGATTCTATTTTTGTTTTAATTATCCATATAGTAGTAATAGATTGAATAAAAAATCACTAATATAATTTAATAAGAATTATATAAAAATAAAATATTATAGTTATAAATAAGAATAAAAATACGTAAATAATTGTAAATATATAATTTATTTATATTTAGACAAATAAATCTGACTGTAAATACGATTGCTTGCGGGTTTGATTCCCACTAAGAGGGTGATACAATTGAACCCATACTGACGGGCGTGTGGCGTTGAGTTCCGCCACTCAATTATGCATTACCTCGAATTCTGCGAAAAATGGAACGGAGAGTAGTGGCACTAGGTTTTGTCTGCCTCGGCGTGAAGCTGAAAAAAAGTAATAACGTTATACGAGAAAAAATATTTTTTGCTTAAATTCCTAACATTTTTAGAAGTACTAGAAGTATATGTAAATTCTTCGTAGGTAAAGAATACTACTACTACTATATTAATTTTAACAAATTTATTTAAAACATCATTTGTACGTAATTTAGACGTTTGTTTTAACTTGTATTTTTCTAATAAATGAAAACTAATATGTGATACGTCTTTTAATTGTTCCTTTTAGTTTATATTTAAGTACATACATCCATACTCATATTATGAAATCGAAATTCTCTGTTATACTATTTACTACAGTTTCACCGGTAAACCACCGACTTAATTTAGTGTTCTAGCCCTAATATAAATTGAGAACTAGAATCAAATATGTTACTTTTTTACCAAAAAAAAATACCAAAAGATTTTTACCATTTTTCACAGGAAGATAATTGATGACGCAAGGTAAAATATATAAGAAAAATAACTTGTACAGGACTGAATTAGTGAAATTTGTTTGAGTTGCTTATATTTTAATCGAGAACGCGAGCCATCAAAAATACGAAACAGCTGTGTAGCTGCACATAGCTGTGTAGTTTATGAGGGCGAAGTCGTAAGCGAGTCACTAGTATTATATATTCCTTTTTTTTAGCTTCACGCTGTATCCGGCACATACCAGAATCCAGCAGAAGGGAACCTAGTATTAAGACACTGTTCACCACTTTGTATCAAAATTCCTTCAAAATGATTTTGGAAGCAATGTGGAGGACATTGCAGGTTGAGTCGCGTAACTCAACGCCGTGCTTGCGTGCACCTCTACGACTGTCGACTTCAGTGGGAATCGAATTTAACCAGCCGCATTCACAGTAACACTTTGTGCCCGTGGGCCACGACTGGCCTTCTTATTCTTAGAGATAATACATACACCATAAATGTGGCCAGTCGTGGCCCAGTGGCACAAGCGCGTGACTGTAAACGACTGGTTGTGGGATCGATTCTCACTCGAGGAGTGGAAATATTTAATATTTCCATTTTCTTCGCTCTGGTGTCGAGGTAAAGCGCGGCGTTAAGTTCCGCCGCTTAACACGCAATGCCTCCGAATTAGGTGGAAAGTAGGGAACGGAGTATCTTAATACTAGGTTCCCTCTGCCTACCCTGCTGTGTGCGGGATACAGCGTGCAGCTAAAAAAAAAAATTAAATAAATTATGTCGAGATTATATGAAGACAGTTATAATTACCCTCATCCTTATTTGCTGTCGACCAACTTGGAGGCGCTATGATTACTTTGCCCAATTAATAATTTTAATTTATATTTGAATAGATAATTGTTTTGCATATTGTTTGTTATTAAATATTTCTTGTAATAATTATTATTTAAAGTTGCCATGCCATCGTGGCGTAGTAGGACAGCGTCTGATTGTAAATTATGATGGTTGTGGGTTGAATTCCCACTCGGGGGAATGATCATATTTAAATAATAATTTCTTTGTCTCAAAGACAAAGGTCGGCATTGAGTTATCCACTCAATATGGAATGTCAACAATTGGTTTAAAAAAACAAGAAGTGCCGCTGAGTTTCTTCTCAGGTCTGAGGTATTAACTTTAGTGAACCGGTGGTAAACTACGAGTATTTGACGTTCAAAAAATGAAGCATGTAATTTTTAACTTAGAATAAAGTTATTTCACTTAACTTTGACTTTGTTTCGATTTTGGGGAAAAAGGGCTTAGCAGTATTATGTGTTTATGCGTTGAGCGCTGGAGCTCGTTGCACGAGAGCGGAGAATTAAAATAATCTTTCACTAGGCTGAAAATAATCAATGCTGTAGTAAACGCCGTCTCACTGCGCCAAGATGGCCTCTGTACTGAGGAAATCCGTTTTCTTTTCCCAACAATTCATTTCCTAGTGTTGTGTCACGCCGTCCTAAAGTGCGGAGTGTCTCAACACTAATTTATCTGCTCGTACTGCTCTTGATCCAGCTGTACGCTTGAAATACAGCAAGTCAAAATAAAGCAAAATTATTACGGCACCCTAAAGTACCTATTTCAAATCAAACTTTTGTAATTCCAATTCCTACATTCATTCACGTATTGAGCTCTCGATATTTCAATACACATTTAAGTGGAATAGTCAAAGGCAATATAGTTTTTTTCAATTAGAGTAACTTTTAGGAAAAAGTAATAAAAAATCTAAACCAAATATATATTTTTAGTTGAACATTGGTGTTTTATTGATTTGGATATTTCACATATTTCTTATTATTATTTCTTAACAATGTATTGTTTTACGCAATAAATTCATGATACTTTAAACATTTTTAAAGTGTTATTTCACACTTAGGAAAATTGAAAAAAGACATTTAAAGAAAACGTATAAAAATTTGAACGTAGCGGGATTTTATACGTTTTTTTTAAATATTCTTAAAATGTCCTTTAAATTTATTTTTCAAGTTCATGATATTTTTCAGTTTTACATCTTTTCCCGTATAGCACGGTAGTCAAATAGAACACAGCGTTAAAACGTACCGTTCTCCACTTTCTTATTATGTATTGAGTGAAATGTCAAAAAAAAAATAATATAATCATTTCTTTGAGTGGAAATCGAACCCACAACATTGTGTATATAGCCCAGATAGACGCTATCACACTGCGCCACAATAGCCTATAAAGACGTTATAATTATTAAAAGTGACTATTATTATTTTCTATAAAAAGTTTGAAAAATACAAGCAATAAATTATAATTGTATGTCCAAAGAATATTTCGTTTAACTCTAATATTCAAATACAATTTTAAATTGCAAATTAAGGAAAATTAAGGTATGAAAAAAAATATTATCAAAGGTGAAAGAATTTCTTTACAAATACTTCGAAGTTCAAGTAAGCTTTCAACTAAGAAAATTACTGTTGCTCTCAAAGTCGTTTAAAAAAATATTAATATAAAAAACACTTTTCTATTATTGTACAGCATTTTTTTATAAGGTACAGCGTGCGTTTGAGTGTAAAGGCGATTTTTGATGGAGGTTGTGGGTTTGATTCCCAATTCTGGTAGTGAATATTTAATAAACTATATATTTAAATTTCTCTGCTCGGATACCTAAGACAAAGCTGGGAGATGAGTTCTACCACTCAACAAGTATTGTTACGATTTCAGGTGGTAAGTGGAGAACGAAGTATCTTGACGCTACGTTTTATTTCACTAACCTGTTATGTGGAAAAATAGGGAAAGCTGCAAAAAAGTAATATTTTGTTTTGAAATGAAACTATTTCTAACCAAATTAATCGTGTATATTTTTGGTATTCGAAAATACATTTTTAGGAAACCCGACGTTTCGAACTTTACAGTAGTCTCAACTAAAATGTCTACATTTTGGATGTAAAGTGGAGTACGGGAACGCGTGAAGATGGAAAAATAAGTACTGAATATATTAAATATATTGAATGAATGCAGAGATGTGCTTGACTTTATACATAGTGGTCGTGGGTTTAATTCCCCCGTGATGGAATATTTGCATCTTAATATTTTTGCTTTCCTCGTTTGAATAGACTTTTATTGGAAAACGAAAAAATGTATGAATAATTTCTTCTCCTTGAAGGAATCCTACGGAGTAAGGATAAAAAATTGTAAAGTCACTCCCTCCTACACTTTCGAAATCGACGAACTCAACTATTAAAGTCAACGTTACACTTTATTGTCTTACCGGAGCGGAGCATTGAGAACAATTTAAAAATCACCATTTCTCTGTATGGAAATCGAACCCATAACTAACTTCATTTATTATTCGGCGCTGTTTCGTTGCGAAAAAAACGAGCTTAGTATTTTTTATACTACATTTTTATTTCCTGACTACCTCGTAAGGAATACAGCGTGAAGTTAAAAAAAAGAAAAAATAATCAGTATATAAAAACTTTTGCTCAGCACATAGATTAATACACACTAGTGGATGCAGATTTAATGAATCCAATACGTATGAAGAACTTTTATTTAGAGAACAGAATTTAATTCATTTTATAGAATACTTTTATACTAGATAAGCAATTGTAGGCAGAAAGAAACTAGTTTCAAGATAATTATACCTTATTTCCGCTTGCCACTGGACTGGATGCATGTTGAATGACGGAAATTAACGCCGCAAAATGCCTTACTAGAACGGGGAAATAAATTTATATTATTGTTTCCGCATTCAACTTTTTAGTATTCCAAATTCATACTCTTCTGACCGAATATTTTTTTGTAATAAAAAGTCCAAAGTTATTCTCCCAATCGTGCCACTGTGGAACAGCGTCTGACGGAAACACAAAGGTTATGATTTCTATCTCCATTTGCAGTAATGATTATATTAAAATTGTTATCGTTTCTTCCCTCTGGTGAGGTGAAACGCGGCGTTGAGTTACATAACTTAACATTCACAATGTCTCAATGTCTATAAGAATGTGGGAACAGAGAATCTTGACACTAGGTTGATTGACTGAAGGCCAGTCGTAGCGCACGGCACAACACGCGACTGTAAGCGCGACTGGTTGTGGGTTCGATTCCCACTCCAAAAGTGTAAATGCTTAATATTTCCATTTTCTTCACTCTGGTGGCAGGCAAAAGTGCGGCGTTAAGTTCCGCCACTTACCACGCAATGCCCCCAAATTCGACGCAAGGAGGGGAACGGAGTGTCTTAACACTAGGTTCCCTCTGCTTACCCTGCTGCCTATATGCTGTATATATATAGCGTGGAAGTTGACTAACTAACTATATATATTAAAAAAAGAGTAAATTTGCTAACAATAACGATTCAATTAAATCTGTACAAAATACTCTCCAGTATAATCCAAAACTCATGAAAACATATCATTTGATATGTAAAAAGCTTGTTATTACAGCGGTATTTACTATTTACAAAGGCACGAATGAATATAAATGAATGTTTTAGGTTCCGTACTAAAACAAACACCGGACTGACGAATTTGAAAACTCACGTCGAACTGAATAAAGTTTGTTAGCGATATGGTAAGTATAAAACAATATTTATTAGAATTATATTGATATTATAATTTTAATGAAAATATACTTGATTTTTGATATTTATCTTGGAGATATGGTTTTGGAATTAATTATTTGAGTTTTTTGTGTTTATATATACGAATTATGAAGAGACCATTTTCCACTTTTCGCTTAAAATGAGACGTTTTTGTCTCATTTATCAGTTATTGTCTGGAATGAAAGTATTTACGTATATTCATTCTTAAGTTAAGTTGAAATCGAACCCACAAGCCATTGCGCTTACTGGTAGATGTATCCCTCTGCACCACGACGGCTTCTAATTTTTTTTCTTTAATTTTTTTTTTTGCTTCACGCTACGAACCTAGTGTTAAGACACTCCGTTCCCCACATTCCGCCGAATCCGGAGGCATTGCGTGTTAAGTGGCGGAACTTAACACCGCGCTTTACCTCGGAACCAGAGCGAAGAAAATGGAAATAATAAATATTTCCACTCCTCCAGTGGAAATCGAACCCACAACCAGTCGTTTACAGTCACACGCTTGTGCCACTGGGCCACGACCAGCTACTGGCTTGGCTTCTTATTACATATATTAATTTAAAACAGCCGTTTTCTTTAAAAGCATTAGAGTTATTTTCATAGAGTAGCACAAATAACAAAAATTTTCTACATAAATCTATGTAGTTTTATAAATCAAGCCATTTATTGTGATTTAGTGTAGAAAGTTGGCTAGTTTTAGTAATTTCATGTTCCACCGAACAAGTCAAATGCAATTTTGTTTGAAATTTAAGTATTTATTTAAAAAAGGAAATGGAAAATCGAGGGACTGCCGGAGCGGATAGGAACTGTTGTGGGTTCGATTCCTACTCGAGAGAATATATTTATTTATTTTTTTATTTCTTTACTCTGTATCCAAAGACGAATTAAGAAATGTCTGGATGGCGAAAAGCAAAGGATGGAGTGTCTTGACATTAGTCGTCTCTAACTACCCTATGGGAGATATCGGAGAAAGCGTGAAGGTGAAGAAAATATAAATTTAAATTATCTGTATTTTTTTTTGTAATTTGTGAAGCTTAAATTATAAAAGTCTACTTTAGAATAATTAAAAATATAAAAATAATGAAAACCTGAGAAGAACAGGCATAGGAAATTTAGCAGGAATTCTTTATTTTTTTTAACCAATTAATAATATAGATTTACGATTACTTTCAACAATTAAAGGTATTATTACACACTTTGGAAATGGAAAAAGACATTTTTATAAAACGTATAATTTTTTATTTAAGAATGTCTTTTTCAAATTTACATTTATTCGTTGTGCAGCTTTGAAACTGAATGGTGCGAGTATTCAAATTCTAGAGTCTAGTATAATTAATAAAGTACGAGTATTTAATCAGATGAAAAACGAAAAACAAATTCTTTTTTATTAGGAAATAAACAACGTAAACACTACGTACGTAAACATTTCAATTAAACTATTTACACGAAATATATGTGTGTGTATTTAAAATATTTTTATTATAATGTTTTTTTTTTCAATAGTCAGCTAGTGAATTAAAGTAATTTAATTTGTCATTTCCACTTTGACGTTATTTAGATTCCAGTATTCATAGTAATAACCTTGAAAATTGTAACTTTTGCAGAAGTGGGTGCCATAATCCGTATTTTTTTATTTTTTTGTGAAATAATAGTATTTTTTATTTGTTTTGATATTACTAGTCAGTTTCGTTTGTTCAAAAATATTGAGAATCAGTTGTCGTTGAATTGTGTATAAAAAGTAAGAACGAAATTCAAGGTGAAAATTAGGAAACAATTTGAATTATATAGACTCCATACTACACTCCATACTACACAACAGCAATACTTTTTTATTGTCAGGCTGAATCCCGCATACAGAAGGGTAGGCGGAAGGAACCTAGGTTCCTTAACATTAGTGTTAAGACACGCTGTTTTCTACTTAAAGGCAACGTATTACAGTAAGAATATTTAATATTTCATTGTATTCGAGCCGGTATCGAGGCAAATTGCGGTGTTAAGTTTCGCCACTTAATGGGCAATGCCTCAAAAATTCCGTGGAAAAAGGGGGAACGGAATGTCTTAACATTAGGTTCTCTCTGCCTGCCCTGCTGTGAGTGGAATACACCGTGAAGCTAAAAAAATGAGGTGACTTTTATTAGCTGTATTTACTTAACTGTCGAAACAATATAATTATTTGAAGACAACACACAGACGAGATCACCATCGTGGCGCAGTGACACAACATCTGTCTCTGGGGGAAAGTGGGGAACAGGGTGACTTAGAGTGACTTACCACTAGGTTATCTGTGGCTAATCCACTATGCGGGAAAAGAGAAAAGCATTAAATATCTAAAATATATATTATAAAAAAAGTTATGTAAAAAAAATATGTTCTTACACTTATACCATTAATCAAAAGATGTTTCTTAATAAATAAGTTTGTTAATATTTCCGTCCTAAGTATCTCCTAAACTTTGCACTTTAACTTTCATGGCAGCTTAATCAAAAAAAGTTGAGGTGCCCGGAGCAGTTCTAAAAATTCTCATACAATAAATCACTTGTCGTCGTCTTTTTATAAAGTTTAACTTCCATTGACTAATATGCGTCTACTATACTTACGTACGACTGACAATATTGTTTTTTTTTGTTAATTGGTTTTTTCAATTATTATATTTATATTATCTAAAAATATCGAGGCCATCATGTGTTGCACAACGTCTGACTGTAGACACGACAATTGTTGTTTCAATTCCACTTACGAAAATTGTATCCACTAGTGTTAAAGCACTCCGGTCTCTAATTTCTACTCGATACCGAAACATGATGTGTTGAGTGAAGGAACTGAACACCGCGCTTTATATAAGCTACCAAAGGCTATTTCATTTTTCAAAAATTCACCTTAAAAGATTAAAAAATAACAAAAATAAATTAAAAGCATGTACAAAGAATTATGTACTTACGCAGGCGAAGCCGCAAGCGGCCAGCAAGCGCAAGTGGCCAGTCGTGGCCCAGTGGCACAAGAGTGTGACTGTAAACGACTGGTTGTGGGTTCGATTCCCACTCGAGGAGTGGAAATTATATTTCCATTTTCTTCGCTCTGGTGTCGAGGTAAAGCGCGGCGTTAAGTTCCGCCACTTAACACGCAAGCCTCCGAATTCGGCGGAAAGTGGGGAACGGAGTGTCTTAACACTATGTTCCCTCTGCCTACCCTGCTGTGTGCGGGATATAGCGTGAAGCTATTTTTTAATTTTTTTAATAAATTGAAAGCATGTACAAAGAATTATGTACTTACGCAGGCGAAGCCGCAAGCGGTCGCTAGTAAACAATAAAGTAGCTTCACTTAAGTGTATAATTGCCTTAAAATGAAAGATCCATACTTCAAACGTTATCGGTTTTATGCGCCATTGGGTTTTTACGATTGTACCTAACTACCTTTCAGTGACCAATAAGTAATGACTGAGGAGATTCATGATAATATAAGGGGATTTACAAAGGCTTCCTTTGACACCGGGTAATAAGTTCTTGTTAGGTTACTCAATAGATATATAGGTTTGGTCCTCGTAATTTATATTTTTCGCAACGAATACAGTATTTATATTTTTTTAGTTTGTGAAGAACGTGGAGAATGGAGTGTTTTAAAACTAATTTCTCTCTCTCTCTTTTGGAATTAAAATTTACTCTATTAATCTCTAATTTCATTTTCTTGAAAGGACAAAAAAATTGTACACAATAAGTTTTATAAAAATCGATTGAATGAGTTTGAAGTTTAAAGAGCTAATTTAAAAGTCAAAAAGGTGAATTTGACGACTTGTGGATTCATATTTTATTCCTTCCATCAGGAGCAGAGAGAACTTAGTGTCAATACACTCCGTTCTCTCCTTTCCGGTTGAATTAGAGATATTGGCGAAACTTAATTCTGCGGTTTTTTGCTAGAGCGGTAAAATTATAATAGTATGTACATATAATTATTACTTCGAGCGGAAATCGAAACCACAACCTTCACGTTTTTATTCTGACTGTCCCATTTTGCCACGATGGTCTGAACATATGATATATGGTAGAATAGTAAATCACCAGAAGCCAGTCGTGGCGTAGTGGCACAAAGTGTGACTGTAAAGCGACTAGTTGTGGGTTCGACTCCTATGCGAGGAGGAATTTTTTTCTTCTTCGCTCTGATGTCGGGGCTAAGCGCGTCGTTATGTTCCGCAAATTAACACGCAAAGCCTCCGAATTCGGCGGGAAGTGGGGAACAATCTAGTGTCTTAACACTAGGTTTCCTCTGCCTACACTGCTGTGTGCCGGATACAGCGTAAAGATAGAAAATAAGTCACTATTTAAAATAAATAAAATTGAGAGCAATATATACTTTGTAGATTTAAAAAAAGTAATTTTCAAAAGAAATTTAATCTTATCTAATAGAATAGGTTTCATGAAACGAGTTAAATGCGCATCCTTTCCCTCGTTAGAGATCAAAACAATATCAACACACTTTGAAACAGTGTGAAGGCTTTATTAAAATATATTTAAGTCATAAGATATTGTTTATATATTGTGTTTATATAAACAAAATATAAATTATAAATGAAAGAAGTAAAAGAGTATTCTATAATAGAGAGAAAGAGAGAGAGAGAGAGCTGAGTTTTTAAAATCTATGTTCTTTTTGTGTGTGTTGTATATTTTAAAAAATAATTAAATAGCTTCACGCTATATCCCGCACACAGCAGGGTAGGCAGAGGGAACCTAGTGTTAAGACACTCCGTTCCCCACGCACCGCCGAATTCGGAGGCTTGCGTGTTAAGTGACGGAACTTAACGCCGCGCTTTACCTCGACACCAGAGCGAAGAAAATGGAAATATAATTTCCACTCCTCGAGTGGGAATCGAACCCACAACCAGTCGTTTACAGTCACACTCTTGTGCCACTGGGCCACGACTGGCCACTGTATATTTTAAAGTTTGTTATATGTAATCTATTATAATACGAAGGAAAAATAAAAAATATTTTTTATGAAAATAATATGCACACCCCTGGGTAATTTGGCTTCAGTAGTATTTTTTTTTAATTGAGAAAGTAAAAGGCATGAAAACTTATATCTTATAATATTATGAGAAATGTAACTGAACTATTTTAAATTAACAAAATTTATATACTGCCGTTCCAAAAGCTTGAAAATGGCCCGATAAAATCACATAAAATATAATTAAGAAATTTTAAATTACTTTTATTGATATAAAATTACAAATTAAGCAAGTAGTAAATTATGAAAAACAACAAATTAACATGGGGTCAGTCGTGGCGTAGTGGCACGAACGTGTGACTGTAAACGACTGGTTGTGGGTTCGATTCCCACTCGAGGAGTGGAAATATTTAATATTTCCATTTCTTTCGCTCTGGTATCCGAGGCAAAGCGCGGCGTTAAGTTCCGCCACTTAACACGCAATGCTTCCGAATTCGGCGGAAAGTGGGGAATGGAGAGACTTAACACTAGGTTCCTTCTGCCTACCATACTGTGTGCGGGATATAGCGTGAATAAAAAAAATAATAATTTTACATAAAAAAAAATTAAACTTTCGATTCATCTAAATTCTTTTTGTTAATACATACAACTCCCATTGATCAAAAAATAAATAAATAAAATATTTACAATGAGTTCGGTTTCTATAACTTAAACCATAAGCTAATTCAGAAGCAGACGTCAATTTCATGCAAAATATCAACTTAGTTTCTCATTCGTTTTTTGTTATACCAATTGAGTGGATTAACTTATGCTTATCAAAGTATGCTTATTTAACTTTGATGTCGGTATTTTTCACTGTTTACAGTCTGAACCTAGTTCTATAGTGGCAAAAATGCTTTTTAAATGTAAGTAATATTAATAGTGTTCTTAGAATTAAGAGAAAATGTTATGTTTCTGTGTTTTAAATTTGTTTTAGGGAATGATGGAGCTGACATTTTTGTATATTTACTTAAAAAACCCTTAAATAAAAATAAATCAAAAAAAGTGTTTCAATATTTTTCAGCTTTACATTTTTTCCTTAACAGGGAAGGTAAATAACTTAGTGTTAAGACACTCCGTTCTTCATTTTCGATCTGAAATCGGGACATTGCGTGATATGAGTGGCGGAACTTAAAACCGCAATTTGTCTTGCTACTAGAGTGGAGAAATTAAAATAATTTTAGTGTAATTATTGCCCCAGGAATCGAACCAACACCGATCGCGAATACAGCAAAATACAATCTCACTGCCTTCAATTTTTTTTCAAAAATATTTTTTTTTACAAATATTTTTATTTCCTAGGATTCGTATTTCTCAACTTTTTTCTTTAGCCCTTTACGAGATAAAAGAATGTAGTATTAAAACAAACCCTCTGTCATTTTAAATTTATTTTTAACGACGATGTAGAAGAAACTCAACGTTGCAATTTATCTAATTAAAGTAGATTGAGAAAACATGTTTTATTAGCGTCGCCTGAACCTTACAAGGTTTGCCGTTTCAAGTGCAAGGAGGACCCATCGTGTATCTGTGAGCCGGGCATGGGGGAGACGGTGGCCCACATACTGTGTGAGTGCCCCGTCCATGGTCACGAACGAGTCCAGGCTGAGCAGGAGTTGTCAATGAAAATAAAAGTGGAGAACTTAAGCACACTAATTGGAAACAAGGAAAGTAGAAAACTGTTTATAAAATTTTGCATTAGTGTGGCAGAAAAAGTAATTAAAAGAAACAAGTGAAGAGGATGCTATGTGAATAAAGAAATTTGCCATTTTACTTGCGACGTCACGAAACTGTTTAAAAATTAAATTAAAACTATTGACATTTACTTATAAAATTTTTAGAAATCAAGCACGGATGAAAAAGTTCTCTGATTACGTCAGAGGAACATCGATATAAAAAAAAAAAAAAAAAAAGACTATTTCCAACCGCTTTTGAACCACTGTCAAGACGTAGAACGGAACGCGGCTTGAAGGAGGCCGTTGAAAGAAGCCTCGCGCTCCAATCGTCCTCACGCTACCGACGGTTATTTAAAAAACATTTTTTGTAACGTTAAAATATATATTATACGCGCAAGACTTGTATATTCTCATTTAAAACTCTCAACAAGAACCCCAAACATTGGTCCTTCGAGCCGGATCTCAAAATGTCGAAACCAGAACTTATGGTACCAATACCGGTATCACCACTTGGAGATCCAACGACGCAGTTAATCAAGGAGTTGACCAAACAAAGAGGATCCCTGAAAGGCCGCCTTACCAAGTTATCTGCCTATGTTAATTCGTATAAGGATCAGGTTTTAGACCGCAATAAAAGAATGGAATTAAATTTAAGAATTAAAGGTGCAATTAATATATTTTCAGATTTTAATCAAGTGCAAAATAAGCTAGATGAGGTTCTTCCTGAGTCTCAAAGTGATGAGCAACTTGACGAGAGGGAATCGTTTGAAAGTAAGTACTATGGTATATTAGCGCAAGCAAATTGCATTTTAGACATAGATTGTGCTTCACCTAATATACAAATCAGTGAAGACAGTTTGAGTGTGCATCAGTCAGTTAAATTGCCTACAATTAATTTGCCTACTTTCGATGGTAGCTATGATCAGTGGATAGAATTTAAGAATACGTATATCTCACTAGTTCATACCTCTAAAGACATAAGTAATATTCAAAAGTTTCACTATCTCAAGTCATCTTTAAAAGGTACGGCTTCATTAGTTATAGACTCCCTTGAATTTACCTCTGATAATTACTATACCGCCTGGGAATTGCTTATGAATAGGTATAACAACAGTAGGCTTCTTATTCATAATCACATTAAAGCTTTGGTTAATCTTAAGCACCTAACGTATGAGTCACCTATATTATTACGTAAATTAATTGATACTGTACTTAAAAATCTAAGATCATTAAAGTTATTAGGCGAGCCCACTGAGCATTGGAATTCCATAGTTATTTACTTAATTGTTACTAAACTTGACAGCTCCACTGAACGCGAATGGGAGCAGTATAGGAGTGATATTTTATTACAAGAATACAAAAAGAAAGAAGCTCAAAAGTCTAAAACACGAATAGAAGTAGATGATTTGTTACAATTTCTAAAATCAAGGGCGGATATGCTTGAAACATTACAAGCTTCACATACAAAACACAGTTACGAGTCTAAAATTAACACTAAAACTTCACATAATATTTCTAAAATTCATTGCAATTTAACTACGTCAAAATACGATAAATTTAATAAAAAACAATGCCCTTATTGTAAAGTCGATCACTACTTATATTCGTGTCAAAAATTCCTAGATTTAACTATAGATGATAAGATTAATTTCATAACTAATAAAAAATTATGTAAAAACTGTTTGCGTCCCGCACATAGCGCAGATACTTGTAAGTTTGGACCGTGTAGGAAGTGCAACGCTAAGCACAACACGATCATTCATCGCGAGCATAGCCGCAGCCCCACTGAGGGACGGACGTCGCTGCTGCCGGCGCACGAGCAAGGCGAGTGTAGTAGTGATGCTCCTCAATTAGTTCAACGCACACAAATGCAATCCTATTCATCGCAGGTGACTATAGGTAATGTAGACGTACAAGCCGCGCAGTCGTCGCTTACTAGCCCTGTTTTGCTTTCAACCGCGTTAATCAATATTGTAGATGAATTAGGGAATGCAATTACTTGCCGCGTTCTACTAGATAGTGGCAGCCAATGCTGTTTTATTCGAAAATCACTATGTGATCAAATTAACGCGCCAGTAGTACAGTCCATTCAAAAAATACAAGGAATTGGAAATTCTATCACACAAAGTTTCCAATCCTGTAAAATTAATATTCGTTCCTTAGACGGAGATTATACAACTTGTTTACAATGTTACGTATTGCCAAAAATAGTCGCTAGTATGCCGTCTATACCTATAAATATAAATAAAATAATAATTCCTAATAATATTACGCTAGCGGATCCCTCGTACCTAGAAAGCAATCCGATTGATATTTTGATAGGTGCTGATCACTTTTGGGAATTATTATGTGACGGAAAAATACGTCTTGAGTGCGGCCCTTACCTACAAAATACTAAACTAGGTTGGATAGTGTCGGGACCGATAAGTACATTCGCATGTTCTAACAACACTGTTTGTTGTAATTTTTCGCAAAATATAGATTCACAATTACGAAAGTTTTGGGAGATTGAAGAAGTTCCCGATAGATGTCGCAAGTTGTCTGATATTGAACTAAATTGTGAGAATCATTTTATAAAAAATACTAAACGCGATAACGAAGGTCGGTTTATTGTTTCGATTCCTTTTAAAGATTCGCCAGCTATGTTAGGCGAATCATACACACAAGCGTATAAACGTTTTGTTTCTCTCGAGAAAAGACTTTCTCTTTTACCGACTTGTAAACAATTATATAAAGAATTTATAAATGAATACATTAAATTAGGTCACATGAGTCGTGTTTACACTTATAATAATATACATTATTTCATGCCGCATTTTTGTGTATTTAATGAAAATAGTACAACTACAAAATTACGGGTTGTGTTCGACGCGAGTGCGCAATCATCGACTAATAAATCTTTAAATGATTTGCAGATGGTCGGGCCAGCCATTCAAGGCGATTTATTTTCTATTCTATTGAGATTTCGCGAAAATACTTATATAGCCTGTGCTGACATCGAGAAGATGTATAGGCAGGTGTTAGTCGTGGAAGATCAACGCGATCTCCAGCTTATATTATGGCGAAGCAATCCAGATGCACCCATCGAGATCTATAGATTGAATACGGTGACCTACGGGACTGCGTCGGCGCCTTTTCTAAGCGTGAGATGTTTGCGACAATTAGCTATCGAGTGCAATGACCTTAACGTTCAACGAATAATAACACAGGACTTTTATGTTGATGATATGATTACGGGGAGCAATAATAAGCGTGAATTATTAGAATTATGCGAAAAAATTACTAAAGTTTTAGCTTCGGGTTGCTTTCCTCTTCGTAAATGGTTATTTAATTTTGAACGGGATAATGTACAATCGGAAACACAAGTTTTTAAAAATCTTTCATTAGGTGAACGACCACAGTCAAAAACACTTGGATTGAGTTGGCTTAGTCACTCTGATCAGCTTAATTATCAAACTAAAATTGATGTTCACCCTAATAAGATAACGAAACGTGTTATATTATCGATTATATCTCAAATTTTTGATCCCTTAGGTTTGTTAAGCGCGACTATAATATCTGTTAAAATTCTATTACAAAAATTGTGGTTGTTAAAGATTGATTGGGACACAGAGTAACCTCACGATGTGTCAAATGAATTTAATAAGTTTTTAAATAGTCTCAATGAACTTTGTAACATACGAATTGTAACAATCTCCCCCTTTCATCATACCTGAAATGTTTGAAAATATATGAATAATTAAAATATTAATAAAATATTACTGTGGCTCGTGATACGTCTCGGGGTTAGGACCTTTATTATTGTTTTCGTAAGTAACTCAAGATCTTTAAGAGATTCAGAGGTAACAGTGTCAAGAAACGTTCAAGATATAATATGTTAAATCCCATCAGTAGAGTTGACAGCAATTGCAGTATCATAAACTTTTCCGTTGTAATCGACCACAGCTCGTCTTAGGAAAAGCTGAGGTCACGTCTTATTTATCCTCTCGTTACAGCTATCTAACTTGAGAGTCATAACAAGGGGAAAAATAGCTTAGTGGCCCCACCCCGCCACATGCCGTGAATTCCGACCGATCGGCGGACCCGACCGACCAAATATTGAACCCTCCGAGCCGCAACGGAACAGTTCACGTATATGATACTTACAATGCCTCAGCAAAAGATCAATTATTAGCTAGCTGTCCGTCCGTAGTCGTCCCTTATCGTTTTATACGAATATTTAATATTATTAGTTACCTTTTACTCTTTATATTTAAATTAGATATTAAATTTCTAAGGTGCTTGTTACGCTTCTTATATATTATGTTAGATTTGTGATTTATGATTTGCTATTGATTGGTTTGTGAGATCAATATAATTCATCGGGTTGTGAGGCCGATATACGTAATTACTTTATGAGATCAATATGAGTCATCGGGTTGTGAGGCCGATATACGTCTTTGATTTGTGCGATCAATATACCTAATTCATCGGGTTGTGAGGCCGATATACGTCATTGATTTGTTCGATCAATATACCTAATTCATCGGGTTGTGAGGCCGATATACGTCATTGATTTGTGCGATCAATATACCTAATTTTGTCGGGTTGTGAGGCCGATATACGTCATTGATTTGTTCGATCAATATACCTAATTCATCGGGTTGTGAGGCCGATATACGTCATTGATTTGTTCGATCAATATACCTAATTCATCGGGTTGTGAGGCCGATATACGTCATTGATTTGTGCGATCAATATACCTAATTCATCGGGTTGTGAGGCCGATATACGTCATTGATTTATGCGATCAATATACCTAATTCATCGGGTTGTGAGGCCGATATACGTCATTGATTTATGCGATCAATATACCTAATTCATCGGGTTGTGAGGCCGATATACGTCATTGATTTATGCGATCAATATACCTAATTCATCGGGTTGTGAGGCCGATATACGTCATTGATTTGTTCGATCAATATACCTAATTCATCGGGTTGTGAGGCCGATATACGTCATTGATTTATGCGATCAATATACCTAATTCATCGGGTTGTGAGGCCGATATACGTCATTGATTTATGCGATCAATATACCTAATTCATCGGGTTGCGAGGCCGATATACGCAATTACCTAATGAGATCAATATAATTCATCGGGTTGTGAAGCCGATATACGTCACTGGTTTGTGAGACCAATGAATTCGTCGGGTTGTGAAGCCGATATACGTTACTGGTTTGTGAGACCAATATAATGTAAGTCGCTGGTTTGCATATCAGTTCGAACGCACAACCACACGGTGGCTGTTTGATTTATTTAACCGCACAGCACACGCGTAGCAGTCGTTTGTCAAAGCCAACAACTTTAAACTTAGTCAAACGTCTCCGACATCAGTTATCAGTTTGCTTTAAGCTTACGGAACCCCAACAATCGTATGCCACGAGTTATACCAATATCCGACTTTGTACAAGTGCTTATGTAACACAAGACAGCATCAGACAAGATACTACAAACTAACATTCACATAGCGGATCACTTTACCAAACGCGTCAGCCTCAGTGATGCTAAGCAGTATCGGGACACCGACATCGGTTATCAAAAAGCTATAAGCTTATTGACCCCACGACAATCGTGTCACAAATTATACCAATGCTGTCGCCGTACAAGCTCCCACACGGAACGCAAGACAGCGTCAGACACGATACATTTAACCAACACTGCTATAGCGATTCACTTTACCAAACGCGTCAGCCTCGGTGCTGCTAAAGAACATTAGATCATGTCAACGACATCGGTTATCCGTAAACTACCAGCTCACCAAACCCTGACAATCGTAAAACATTGTATGACGCAGCGTGCTATACATTTAATTATATTCTTTTAAATTTTACCCCTTTAAATACCATCTTGCTATAAAACCTTTATTCTTTAAATGCATCTTATATATTAATATCTTATTAGTAGTTCCTAACCTTTCAATATACCAATACTTTATATATTTCATAAAAATAACGATAATGTAAACTAAAATACCCATACAACACTATTTAAAGATGGCGGTGCGTCACGGCATACTCTTTTACTTATAAATATTGTAAATTTGAAAAATCTCATACAAATAACATTATTATCATGTAATATTATTATTTAATACTATTATTTACCTTTTAATATTTATTATACTATATAAGTTATCATTTCATATTCGTTTTATGCTAATTTCCTACTAATAATACAAGAAAACTTACCAAAGAAGTCTTCATAATTTACAAATATGCATCTTACCAATCTTGAATATCATAAAACTATTATATTTCTATTCCTTTGCATTTTAAATAATAATTTTACTAATTACATATATGCTTCCTTGTCTTAAATTCATATTATTTGCATTTTAATTTCAATAATTTCCTAAGCGTCCTTTTATTGCGTCATCCTCCCGCCAACCTTTTTTTTTTCATTAACTATAACCTGCCAGTATGGCATTCAGCCTACATAACATTTATAAAAATATTAATTACTTTTTTTATTAATTATTTAAATGTATTAAATAAAATATCATTTTCTTACCATTATTAAATTAAATTAAATTATATTATTCAGTAAAAATATTTTATAAATATTCCTACGCACATTTATGTACAGTATGGATTGTTACAGTATACCGCGCCATACATTTGCTAGGTCTCACATTCGTTCAGAACTACACATTTTTACCGATGCCTCTCAAGTGGCTTACGGGGCATGTGCATACGTACGTACTTTTACGCAAGAAGGTGTTACAATAAGGTTGTTATGCGCTAAGGGCAAAGTAGCCCCCTTAAAAACTTTAACTGTTCCTAGGCTTGAGCTGTGCGGCGCTATGGCGGGAGCTAGGCTAGCTGTGAAGATAATTGAATCACTCCGTTGTCAATTCGATGACGTCATACTCTGGAGCGATTCAACTATCGTTTTAGGATGGTTACGTATGGCACCTCATCAATTAAAAACATATGTACAGAACCGGGTAGTCGAAGTACAGGAGCTGACGCGTGACTTTGTATGGAGGCACGTCGCAACACACGATAACCCAGCTGATTTAGTGTCACGAGGTACCGATTTATCGACATTAAAAGACCTGGGGTTGTGGTGGGAAGGCCCAAGCTTTCTTCACCATCCTAATTTTCACGTTCAGCTCAGGTACATACGACCATGACAAACGCAGACAATCTACCGGAAGTTAAATGTTTAAGTATACAAAGTAACACCTCTGGTGATTGTAATGATTTATTTCCATTTTCCAGGTTCTCGCGGTTCAGCCGCATCCAACGCACCATGGCATACGTTAAACGTTTTTTATATAACACGCGTAAGACAAACACAAAACGAACGGGTGCGTTGAGTGTGGATGAGCTGCGAGACGCTGTTAGCACGCTTGCTTTGTTGTCGCAGCGCGAATCGTTTCCTGAGTATGATACAATGTATAAAAATAAAGCTATTGCAAAAACTAAAAGTAATTTAAAAAATTTAAATATATTTATGGATGAAAATAAATTATTAAGAGTAGGGGGAAGATTGTCTAACGTTTCTCAATTCGATTATAATAAAAAATATCCTATTCTACTTTCATCTAAACATCATTTTACTTACCTGTTATTTCGCCAGGAACACATAAAACTGTTACACGCAGCACCACAGTTGTTATTATTTACCATTCGGGAAACGTGGTGGCCAGTCAGCGGCAGGAATCTTGCCAAGAGGGTTGTGCACGAGTGTGTTGTTTGCACGCGGTTTCGTGGCAAGACTCTGTGTCCACTGATGGGCAACTTACCAACTAAGCGACTAGCTATAAGTTTTCCATTCGCAGTCAGTGGTGTTGATTATTTTGCACCTCTGCCCTTTCGATTTAGTATGAGCACCGGCCCAAAATAATCAAAAGCGTATGTTAGTTTATTTATTTTTTTCACGACTAGAGCTATCCATCTCGAATTAGTGGGTGATTTGTCTACTGATGCATATTTACTTGCGCTCAAGCGATTCATCTCACGTCGAGGTAAACCAGCAGAAGTATTCTCGGACAATGGAAGAAACTTCACTGGCTTAATGACAGAATTTTCAAAATTTTTAAATAATTGCGCAGATAATATTAGAGATTATGCTATTAACAATAATATTAAATTTAGTTTCATTCCCCCCTATTCCCCTCATTTTGGTGGTCTATGGGAAGCGGGGGTGAAGTCATGTAAGCATCACCTTAAAAGGGTGCTAGGCAACGCTCATTTTACATTTGAAGAGTTTAGTACAGTCTTAACACAGGTAGAAGCAGTCCTGAACTCCCGTCCTATTTCTCCTATGTCAACGGATCCGAATGATTTTTCCCCACTCACTCCTGCCCATTTCTTGGTTGGTCGTCCACTGACGTCGCCTGCTAGTGAAGACTATGAGCAAGCTCCACTTCAGCGACTCACGCGGTACCAACAAGTTGAGCAAGTCCGACAGCACTTTTGGACCCGCTGGTCAAAAGAGTACGTTTCGGAGCTACAAGTGAGGACAAAGTGGATGAAGAGTGGAGATTCATTAAAAGAAGGGACTCTTGTCCTTATCAAAGATGACAACAGCCCTCCGTTAAAGTGGAGCATGGGCCGGATCGTATCTACGTTCCCTGGGAAGGATGGAGTTTCTAGAGTTGCTGCTATTAGAGTCGCATCCGGCGCAATTACACGACGCGCCTTCTCTAAAATTTGCCCGCTACCTCTGGATGCAGCGGACAACGTAAACTCTTGGAAGTTGGAGCTTCCAAGGCCGGGGGCATGTCAAGACGTAGAACGGAACGCGGCTTGAAAGAGGCCGTGGAAAGAGGCCTCGCGCTCCAATCGTCCGCACGCTACCGACGGTTATTTAAAAAAAACATTTTGTTTTTTTTTTTTTTTTTTAATTTGTACATGTATCTGAATTGAATGGTAACTTCATATTTCATATCATAAACCTGATGTTCTTGTTGTACTGGTAACAAGGACGACGAGAAAATAATTTTAAATGTGCTTCATTTAGTGTTTTTTCACTTCATAGAGGGCCTTTGCCTTTTTCTGCATAGCAGAAGAGTCAGAGACTTCACTTTTCGCTCGAAATCGAGATATTGCGTGTTGAGCAAAACTCAACGCTGCCCTTTGTCTTAGTCACGAAAGGGGATACGTGAACATAATTTTAAGTCCAATCCTTTTCCCTTGAACGGGAATTGAATCCAGAATCATCGCTATCCTACTGCGTTACTATACCTAGTCTTGATCATCTATACAGTATGTATATTACTTTCGTTTTTACAATAATTTGTTATTATTGTTATACGCTTATGTAGAACCAGTCGTGGCGCAGTGGCACAAACGCGGGTTGTGGGTTCAATTCCCACTCGAGGAGTGGAAATATTTAATATTTCTCTTTTTTTCTCTGGCATTGAGACAAAGCGCGAGGTTAAATTCCGTCACTTAACACGCAATGAGTCCAAAAAACCGGTGGAAAGTGGGGAACGGAGTGTCTTAACACTAGGTTCCCTCTGCCTTCCCCACTGTGTGGAGGATACAGCGTGAAGCTAAATCGTTATATGTATATATAAACATTCCTCTAAACCACAACCATCTCAATTACAATTCAATAATCAAAATGACACAAAGGCATCACGTTTTAAAAATATAATACAAAAAGGTGGCTGGGATTGTTCCATCGAAAAACCAATTTCGAATGAGCTTAATACGACGCGATGAACTCAAATTAAATTACTCAAACGAACTTAACCCGGCAAAAGTGAAAGCGAATCCGACTCGGCCAGTGTAATTGGTTTGAAATATAAATAGTGCGTGAAAACGTAATTAGGTCTTAATCCAAATAGTATATCGGAGTAAATAAATATTACTATTTTAAGATTCAGTTTTTTTTGATATAGCTAAATAGGCATATACAATGAAATCATGATATAGCTTGTTAAGTGGTGGAATTTAACACCGCGTATCGTCCGTACAAATATAGTGGATTTTTTATTGCAGCTATACGCTTTTTCCCGCATAAACAGGGAAGAAAGAGAGAAAAGGACATTTAAAGAAAACGTATAAAAATTTGAACACAGTGGGATTCGAATGAATGAACTGAATACCGTCCAGGCGCTCTCACCACTGAGCCATGCGTTCTACTATCCGCTGCGTCGAAATTCTTATACGCTTAATTACAACTTATTTTTGTTGTTAAAACGGGTTCAAATTCCGCTGCGTTCAAATTTTATACGTTTTCTTTAAATGTCTTTTTCAATTTTCCTATGTGTAATTACACTTTAAAAATGTTTAAAAGTAAAAAGAGAGAAACCTAGAAAAAATAAATCAAACTCCATTCTTCACCTTCGACCAAAATTAGAACATTGTATGCTTAATGGCGAAATTGTATATTCCCTTTTTTTTCCTACCAGCGCAGATAATGTACGAATGCTATGAATAATTTGAATATATTCATAGCATTCGTAAAAACAAAGTTATTATTTTTAATAACGACTTATTTTTGAATTGCGGTCTGATTTCTGTTAAAGGTGGCTTATTTATAAATTCTGTACGTGTATTTTTAGATTTGATACTATTATTATAATGATGTAGGCCATCGAAGTGCGTGGACAGCGTATGATTGTAAACTCAATTTGTTGTGGCTTCGATTCATACATACCCCGTTGTATTGCCCCATAGCATCACAAAGACAACTATATCGAACGAATATCTTGACACTAGGACCTCTTTTATAGACTTTGATACTTTTTTAGCTTCACGCTGTATCCCGCACACAGCAGGGTAGGCAGAGGGAACCTAGTGTTAAGACACTCCGTTCCCCACTGTCCGCCGAATTCGGAGGCATTGCGTGTTAAGTGGCGGAACTTAAGGCCGCGCTTTACCTCGACACCGTAGCGAAGAAAATGGAAATATTATATATTTCCACTCCTCGAATGGGAATCGAACCCACAACCAGTCGTATACAGTCACACGCTTGTGCCACTGGGTCACGACTGGCCACTGACATTGATACTTATTCTCCATTTACGGAAAAAAGCGTAAAAAAATACAGGTAGCTTACAATTTAAATACATCATTACAGGATGACACCTTCAGACGTCTCATTATATGGAAGATTTTTGTCAGCTAAAAGGAATTTCACGTACATTTCTTCTTGTCGTCACAAAAATTCAATTTACAACAATTATTTGACCTACGTCTTGTCATGATAAGGAGTCAGAATTTTTCTATGAAATCTTATATTTTTGAAGTAAATATACTATACATATATTTGTATAGTATAGATATATATGAAGACCATGTATGTCTATCTGATCACTTGTGACTGTTGCCTGTTTGCTACTAGTAGGGGGTTCAATTCGCTTCGCTCAGGTATGACAAAACGTGGCGTTAAGTTCCTTGGCTCAGCACGGAGGAAGAGATATGTAGGGTAAGGGGGATGTACATATAGCATGTACAACTGTCAACATTTAATTATGTAATTATATTTATTTAGATTAGTTTTTTTACATAATTTAAATTATGAATTTATATGAACTTTAGTTCATGTAAATGCAAAAATATATTAAATCAATTTCCAACGAAAAAAAAAATAAATCTGAAAATATGTACAGAAAATGTAACCTAGTTTCTAAACATACCATTTTCAACTTTTTGCCTGAAGTCGAGATGTGTTGTTCTAAGTCGCGGAACTCAACGCCGTGCTTTGTCTTACTAGAACGCGAGAATACAAAATATTAAAATATAATCATTCATCACATTGGGACTACAACTCACTACCAACGGCGCTTTGTTGCCAAGTTACCATTTTTAAATTAAGCCATTAAAAGAACTTTAGGTCGAGTCTAAGAGCTTTATACAGTCTAAACTTTAAACAAGCTTTTAAAACAAGTTTGAGCTTAAAATTTTTCAACTCGAAATCTTAACTTGGGTTTCAGCCAAATCAACTTACAAAGTTTCCATGTGGGTGCAGTGACGTAAGACGTTTCGTCTATTATTAGAAACTACTTAAATAAGTTGTTTTAGAGTTTTGGAACCATAAAAGCTTTTTAATGATAAGAATATCATAGGAAGAAAGAATATAGAATTGAAATCTTTTCACGCTGCCTTATTTTTGTATTATTTTAGTATTATTATTCAATTTCACAGATAAGTCAGAGTGAAAATAGTGTCAAGACACTCAGTTTTCCACTTTCCGCCGGAAATCGAGATATTAAATTTTGAGTGAAGGAACTTAACACCATGCTTTGTGTTAAGTATCAGAGTGAATAAATGAAAAAATGTATACATTCATAACTCGACTGGGAATCGAATCCTCGACCATTGCGACTACATTCACATATTGTAACACTGCACCACTGCACTCTCTTTGTCGGGTATACAATAAAAAGTATTTAAATAATGCTCTATCTCTAACCAGAGATGAAAAAAATAATCCCCCCGAGCGGAATTCAAACCCACAACCATTTACGTTTTTAATCAGACATTGTCCCACGCACTGCGATGGCTCACACCATAATAAATAGTATCAAATCTAAAAATACACGTACAGCAACAAGAATTTATAAATAAACTACCTTTAATAGAAACCGGACCGCAATACAGAAATAAATCATTAGCGAAAACAATAACTTTTGTATGCTTTTATGAAATTTAATTACTTCGATTCTGTATTTACTGTGGAAGCCTACTAAGGACGATACCAATAGATGTATAAATATAATTATTATAAGTTAATCTCTAGAATGACATAACGCAGCGTTAAGTTCCGTCAGTCGATATATATGTCTTGAATTCATTTTCAAATAATTGATGAAGTGAAAGTGGTTTGACACTACTATATCAAATACTGGCAATCTCTGGAGGAGGCCTTCGCCTGAAGAGGGGTTCTTGCTCAATAACATAACACAATAAATAAAGTTTTATAAATATACATAACATACATTACACTTAACACATTATATACCTATACCAAAACTAAAAATATGTACATATTATAATAAAAATATATCTGTATACATAAGCATTATAATGAAGTAAAATAAATAAATAATAAAGAAATAATAACACCAACTTATACTATATCACTACACCAACTACAAAACTGTAAATAAAAGAAATGTAAAGAACATTATGTAAATTTTTAAATAGCTTTTAAATCTCTTTACTACCAATGTATTCAACTTTATTGTAATGGGCAAGAAATAAAAGGCTTTTTTATTTTTTATTTTATTTCTTTATTATCAAATACGAGTGAATCTGTGTATATATGCTTGTATTTTATGTATATTATGTATTATATTAGTATACCATAATAATTTGTGTAGAATCTTAAAATACAATAAAAAAAAAAAAAAAAGCTTTAACAGAAATCGGACCGCAATTCAGAAATAAATCATTAGCAAAAACAATAACTTTTATATGATTTTGTGAAATTTTCTTACTTCGATTCTCTATTTACTGCCGAAGCCTACTAAGAACGATACTAATAGGTGTATAAATAAAATTATTATAAGTTATTTCATCTCCATATTTGGAAAGACAGTTAGCGGCGTCAAGTTCCGTCGCTTAATACCCATTGTCATACAATTATTTTGAAATCATTCAAAAATGTACACTAGTTGTCTTTACGACCAGTCGTGGCGCAGTGGCACAAGCGTGTAACTGTGTGACTGTAAACGACAGGTTGTGGATTCGATTCCCACTCAAGTAGAACCATATGATATTTCCATTTTCTTCGCTCTGGTGTTGAGGCAAAGCGCGGCGTTAAGTTCCGCCACTTAACACGCGATGCCTCAGAATTCGGCGGAAAGTGGAGGACGGAGTGTCTTAACACTAGGTTCCCTCTGCCTACCCTGCTGTGTGCGGGATACAGCGTGAAGCTAAAAAACAAGTTTTCTTTATATTACTATGCGGAAAACGAGTATATATGTATATTTGTATGTTATATATATTATATTACGACATAATAATTTGTATAACATCTAAAAATACATATACAAAAAGAATAATTTATAAATAAGCGACCTTTAACAGAAGCCAGAAATAAATAATTAGCAAGAACAATAAGTTTCCCTTGTTTTTATGAAATCTGATTACTCCGATCCTCTCAGTATATTTACTGTGGAAGCCTACCGTGATACCAATCAATCACGGCCGACCCAGATACATTACATCTATGGCCGTATCATGTGAAAATGCGAATGTATTATTAAGAAAATATCGTATTTTTTTATAGATATTACGATATTTATTAATATTAAGTTGAGATATTGCATTTATTTAAGTGTTTTTAAAGTGTTGGTTTCGAATTCGAATTCCACTGTTCCTGTGGGTAAAATTTTTATATGCTTTCTAAAAATATTTTTATGTTCTAAAGTGTTTAAAAATATAAATATTCTGTGAGTGGGAGTGGAATCCACAGTTAACAGCCGCTTTACACTCAGACGCTGTTCCACTGCGCCACGACGCCTCTACAGAGATGCTAACAACAAAAATAAGTTAAATAAATACACATGTTGAATATAGTACAGTAGATTAGCAGTTAGAGAGCAAAATATGTCACTGTACTCGTATATAAAAAATATTGATTTTTTTGTTAATTTATGCATGTTGTATTATAAAATTTATATTAACTTTATGCATTTCTTCTGTGACTTTTAAATTTTATACAACAACTTTATAAATGAGTACCGTCTCTCGTTACAATTATTATAATTAAATATTTTTTATTTCCCAAGTGTCACCAAGTCTTTTCAAGTGGAGAAACCACGGCGTTGAGTAGAATTTAGGTTTAAAATGGAGTATATAGTCGAAAAAATCAGTATAAATAAAAAAAAAACTAGCGTGTAACTGAATCTCAAATATTTTGTGTGGACAAGAGGACCTAGTGTTATATTATTCTACTCTCCATTCTATGTCTACGTAGATGCTTTTAATGAGAATATAGTCTTGCCTAATGAGAATCATTCAGATAAGTTTCCTCGATGTCTTATCCCATTTAATAAGTAGTGTTGGAGGTATTTCCATAAATTTACATTTTTTACGAAATTTCAAATTTTAAAAAAAATACTTAGAATGTGAAAAATATGTTCAAAAAAATATTAGAAAAATTGGACATACCGAAATTCGAACCCGTATCCTTAAAATATAGGACTTATAAGCAAAAACTATTTTAACATACTCGTAAAACAAAATTAACTCGAAAAATCTATTAATAAAGTAACCCCTTCAAATTATTCCACTTTGGCTAAATTTGGATACAATTTTGAGAAGCTATTTTGGTTCTTAAAGTTTTGTTATAAAGTTTAATTTTAAATAATGTTATTATTTCTGAGTAACTTCGAAGTAAAACCTCACCCAGTTTATTACTTAATGAAAAATTACATTCTGCCCTAACGGCACATTGCAATCTAATTATATATATATATATATATATATATATATATATATATATATATATATATATATATATATATATATATGTACATTATAAACTTATTTCCAAAGGTTTTATTATATAAGGGAGGAGTAAAAAATCACTATATCATATCATATCATTTTCTTTATAAGAAGGCAGAGAGTTTTATGTTAAGACACTCTGTTTTCCACTTTCCACAGAATTATGAAACATATTTACAGATCGATAGAACATTAGGGCCAGTTGTGGCGCAGAGGCACAAAGAGGGACTGTAAAGCGATGTTGTGGGTACGATTCCCACTCGAGAAGTGGAAATAATATTTTCATTTTTATCGTTCTGGTGTCGAGTGAAAGCGCGGCGTTCGGTTCCGCCACTTAACACACAATGCCTCCGAATTCGGCGGAAAGTGGAGAACGGAGTATCTTAACACTAGGTTCCCTCTGTCTACCCTGCTGTGTGCGGCATACAGCATGAAGCTATTAGTGGAGTGCCTGGAGCATTCAAAACCGTAAAACCTCGGATTAGAGTTATAGTGAATGAATTAATATGATCGATGTGGGATATTGTTTATTAAACTATAAATTGCAATGTTTACCCAATTTTTTTTTGTGCACTCAATTTTTTCATTGTTTAAACGAATTATTATAAAAAAATAATTTTTGACCATATTGTTTCACTTTAAACAGTACTTTTTTTTATTAATATGTTAAATCTTACCTGAGTAAACATGTAGGAACATTTTTCAAAGATAACTGTGTATAAAAATAGCAGTAGGAATCCCGAAAAGGTAGAAAAACGTAGAGGGGAGAGTGGAGCGACAGTAATTCTATATACAATAATTTCATGTACATTGGAATTCCTCGGCCAGTTTAATTATAAATGAAACGTGATCTGTTATGTACATTTAAAAAAATAAGGTAATTAATGGTGACTAATGTGAAGAGAAAAAATATATTAATACAAAATCTGTTTATTTAAATCCATACTTATATTATAAATGCGAAAGTCTGTGTGTTTGTCTGTCACGCTTTCACGGCTAATCTACCCGTCCGATTTGGATGAAATTTAGAATGTAAGTAGTAAAAATGACTGGGTCTAACATAGGCTAGTTATTTATTCAAAAATCAACCTCTAAAGGGTTGAAATAGGGGATGAAAGTTTATATGAAAAATCTAAGCCGCTTGACCAATTGTAATGAATTTTGGCATAAATATAGTTCATAATCTAAGCTTAAACATAGGCTATTTTGTTTTTTAAAAATGCGCCCCGAGGGTTGCAATATAACGAAATAGTTCACGCGGCGAAACCGCGGGCGGGCCGCTAGTATAATATATTTATACATTGTTGTCTACATCGAATATTTTCTTCTACTTCTTCTATCTGTATAATAGGTGAAGTATTGAAACAACTATTTCCGCTGCACTGTAAACATGCAGTATACACACAGTACACAGTAAACATACAGTATACACTTTTTCTGCATTCACTCGCAGCTGCTACATCCCTTTTTTGGAATTACAAAATAACATTTATAATAAATTATCATTGCTATTGGGATTTACATGTTATTGGAATACTATTCTATATTCTATTCCCAATTCTCAATAACTACGTCATTTCCTAGCCATATCTGAATTTGTAGGTACACTCTTTAAAGGTGCTCAAACGCTGCATCAGTTGTTGGAGGCAGTGATGACAAAAGAACACAAATATTTTTGGCTGTTGCTTTTATGAAAGAATTGAACTTCAATGTATTTAAATCATGAGTTTTAGACGGAGCGCCATATAAACTCAAAATACATGCTACACCTGCTTGCAATATATTATTGGGGTCTTCATTGATATTTTGAAATACTTTTACTGAGTCGTGTAAATTCGTTTCTCAAAATTTTTGGCAAACTTCATTTTTCCTTTATTGAAAAAGGCAGAAGTAGTGTCACAACCCGTAAAATTCGTGATGGATTCATTTACAATTGGAGTGTTGTGTATGTATGAAATCTGCCTACGCCGAGCTTTATTTAAGTTAACTTTTTTTGTTTTATCAGATTCTTGTCCGCAAAGAAAATAGTTTTTTCCCAATTATTGAAATTTATGCTACTTTGAAGTTTTTTTTCGGAGGCGATAATGAGAGATGTTCACGGACCTTATTTTTATAAATTCCAATGTACTTCTTCAATATTCATTGTTGTCACATTTTTTTTTATTCAAAGTTATCTTTAATTTAAGATTTATTTATTATTTAATTAGTTTAATTATGAACTGTAGTTTTCAATCTAATCACTTAACAAATTAAGCAATACAAAATATTTTGTAATAGTTCAAAATAAAAACGTCGTCCACAATACACCTTCCAGTACAAAAATATACAAGAATTTTTTTACTAAAAAAACAAATTTACCCTGTTATAGAAGAACAATATTCACAGAACACGTGTTATTTGCAACTAAACTGGCCGAGGAATTCCAATGTACATGAAATTATTGTATATAGAATTACTGTCGCTCCACTCTCCCCTCTACGTTTTTCTACCTTTTCGGGATTCCTACTGCTATTTTTATACACAGTTATCTTTGAAAAATGTTCCTATATGTTTACTCAGGTAAGATTTAACATATTAATAAAAAAAAGTACTGTTTAAAGTGAAACAATATGGTCAAAAATTATTTTTTTATAATAATTCGTTTAAAAAATGAAAAAATTGAGTGCACAAAAAAAAAAATGGGGTAAACATTGCAATTTATACTTTAATAAACAATATCCCACATCGATCATATTAATTCATTCACTATAACTCTAATCCGAGGTAAAAACCCCCAGGCGCTCCACTATATAAAAAAATAACAGATCGGGAATTATAATAATATAATTATTGTAAGTCAACATCGAATTCACGATTTTCGCAATTAGTCTGGCTGTCACATAAATTTTTATATTGAAACATGTTTTGATATATTTGAACTATTTTCAGAGCAACATAATGTACGTAACTCTTTATATGATTAATAGTTTTTTTTTTCATTTACTTGTCATTGAGTTAATGAATACAATTTAAATACAGCTTCGATCGTGGCACGCCCTCTTAAAATAAACTGTTTATTTTTAATGCGCATCCTTTCCCTCGTTAGAGATCAAAACAATATCAACACACATTGAAACAGTGTGAAGGCTTTATTAAAATATGTGTAAGTCATAAGATATTGTTTAAATATTGTGTTTATATAAACAAAATATAAATTATAAATGAAAGAAGTAAAAGAGTATTCTATAATAGAGAGAAAGAGAGAGAGAGAGAGAGAGAGCTGAGTGTTTAAAATCTACGTTCTATTTGTGTGTGTTGTATATTTTAAATTTTGTTATATGTAATCTACTATAATATGAAGAAAAAATATTTGAAGAAAGTGAAGAAAGTGAAAGAGGGCACGATACCTTATTTCTTTTAATGTAACGAGAAATGTCATTGAACTACTTTAAATTAATAAAATATATATACCTACTACCTTTCCAAAAGCTTGGAAATGTGCGTTAAAATCACATAAAATATAATTAAGAAATCTTAATTAATTCTTACTTTTATTGATATAAAATTACAAATTAAGCAAGTAGTAAATTATGACAAACAACAAATTAACATGGGGCCAGTCGTGACGTAGTGGCACGAACGTGTGACTATAAACGACTGGTTGTAGATTCGATTCCCACTCGAAGAGTGGAAATATTTAATATTTCCATTTCCTTCGCTCTGGTATCCGAGGCAAAGCGCCGTGTTAAGTTCCGCACGCAATGCCTCCGAATTCGGCGGAAAGTGGGGAACGGAGTGTCTTAACACTAGGTTCCCTCTGCCTACCCTGCTGTGTGCGGGATATAGCGTGAAGCTATAAAAAAATAAAAAAAAAATAATTTTACTAAAAAAAATTAAACTTTCGATTCATCTAAATTCCTTTTGTTAATACATACAACTCCCATTGATCAAAAAATAAATAAATAAAATATTTACAATGAGTTCGGTTTCTATAACTTAAACCATAAGCTAATTCAGAAGCAGACGTCAATTTCATGCAAAATATCAACTTAGTTTCTCATTCGTTTTTTGTTATACCAATTGAGTGGATTAACTTACGCTTATCAAAAGTAGTAACTTTGATGTCGGTATTTTTCACTGTTTACAGTCTGAACCTAGTTCTATAGTGGCAAAAATGCTTTTTAAATGTAAGTAATATTAATAGTGTTCTTAGAATTAAGAGAAAATGTACATATAACATTTTTTGTGTTTTAAATTTGTTTTAGGGCTGATATTTTTGTATATTTACTTAAAAAGCCCTTAAATAAAAATAGATAAAAAAAAGTTTCAATATTTTTCAGTTTTACATTTTTTCCTTAATAGGGTAGGTAAAAAACGTAGTGCTAAGACACTCCGTTCTTCATTTTCGATCGGAAATCGAGACATAGCATGTTATGAGTGCCGGAACTTAAAACCGCAATTTGTCTTGCTACTAGAGTGGAGAAATTAAAATAATTTTAGTGTAATTATTGCCCGAATTGCAGGCATCGAACCCACACCGATCGCGAATACAGCTACACACAATTTCACTGCTTTTAAATATTTATTCAAAAATATTTTTTTTCAAAAATATTTTTATTTCCTAGGATTCGTATTTCTCAACTTTTTTCTTTAGCCCTTTACGAGATAAAAGAATGTAGTATTAAAACAAACCCTCTGTCATTTTAAATTTATTTTTAACGACGATGTAGAAGAAACTCAACGTTGCAATTTATCTAATTAAAGTAGATTGAGAAAACATGTTTTTATTAGCGTCGCCTGTACCTTACAAGGCTATTTCCAACCACATTTTGACCTATTTTTTTTTTTTTAATTTGTACACGTATCTGGATCGAATGGTAACTTTATACTCCATGTTATAAATCTGATGTTCTTATTACATTGGCTATTAGGACGACGAGAAAATCATTTTAAGCGTGCTTCATTTAGTTTTTTTTCAGTTTCATAGTAAGTTTTTACCTTTTTCTGCATAGCAGAAGAGTCAGAGACTTCACTTTTCGCTCGAAATCGAGATATTGCGTGTTGAGCAAAACTGACATGAAAAGGGATAAATGAACATAATTTTAAGTCCAATCCTATTCCCTTGAACGGGAATCGAATCCAGAATCATCGCTATCCTACTGCGTTACTATACCTAGACTTGATCATCTATACAGTATGTATATTACTTCGTTTTTACAATAATTTGTTATTATTGTTATATCCTTATGTAGAACCAGTCGTGGCGCAGTGGCACAAACGAGTGACTGTAAACCATAGATTGTGGGTTCGATTCCCAATCGAGGAGTGGAAATAAATAACATATCCATTTTCATCGCTCTGGTATCGAGGCAAAGCGCGACGTTAATTTCCGACACTTAACACATAATGCCTCCAAAAAAAACTAGTGTAAAATGGGGAACGGAGTGTCTTAACACTAGGCTCCCACTGCCTACCCTACTGTGCGCGAGACACAGTGTAAAGCTAAATCGTTATATGTATATATAAACATTCCTCTAAACCACAACCATCTCAATTACAATTCAATAATCAAAATGACACAAAGGCATCACGTTTTAAAAATATAATACAAAAAGGTGGCTGGGATTGTTCCATCGAAAAACCAATTTCGAATGAGCTTAATACGACGCGATGAACTCAAATTAAATTACTCAAACGAACTTAACCCGGCAAAAGTGAAAGCGAATCCGACTCGGCCAGTGTAATTGGTTTGAAATATAAATAGTGCGTGAAAACGTAATTAGGTCTTAATCCAAATAGTATTTCAGAGTAAATAAATTAAATTAAATAGCTTCACGCTGTATCCCGCACACAGCAGGGTAGGCAGAGGGAACCTAGTGTTAAGACACGCCGTTCCCCACTTTCCGCCGAATTCGGAGGCTTGCGTGTTAAGTGGCGGAAACTTAACGCCGCGCTTTACCTCGACACCAGAGCGAAGAAAATGGAAATATAATTTCCACTCCTCGAGTGGGAATCGTACCCAACACCAGTCGTTTACAGTCACACTCTTGTGCCACTGGGCCTCGACTGGCCACAAATAGCGAAGAAATAAATATTACTATTTTAAGATTCAGTTTTTTTTTTAATATGGCACAATAGGCATATACAATGAAATCGTGATATAGCTTGTTAAGTGGCGGAATTTAACACCGCGTATTGTTCTACAGGTGTAGTGATTTTTTTTTTCGCAGCTATACGCTTTTTCCTGCATAAGCAGGGAAGAAAGAGAAAAGGACATTTAAAGAAAACGTATAAAAATTTGAACACAGTGGGATTCGAACCCGCGCCTCCTGAATACCATCCAGGCGCTCTCACCACTGTGCCATGCGTTCTACTATCCGCTGCGTCGAAATTCTTATACGCTTTATTACATCTTATTTTTGTTGTTAGTGCAGGTTCGAATCCCGCTGCGTTCAAATTTTTATACGTTTTCTTTGAACGTCTTTTTCAATTTTCCTAAGTGTGGAATAACACTTTAAAAATTTTTAAAAGTAGAAAGAGAGAAACCTAGAAAAAATCAATCACACTCCGTTCTTCACCTTCGATCAAAATTAGAACATTGCATGCTTAATGGCGAAATCGTACACTGCCTTTTTTCTTACCAGCGCAGGTAAATGTAAATAATTTGAATATACGAGTATTCATAGATCACAATAGCATTCGTAAAAACAAAGTTATTATTTTTAATAACGACTTATTTTTGAATTGCGGTCTGATTTCTGTTAAAGGTAGTTTATTTATAAATTCTTGTTTTTGTACGTGTATTTTTAGATTTGATACTATAATTATAATGATGTGGCCATCGCAGTGCGTGGAACAGCGTCTAACTAAAAACGTAATTGGTTGTGGCTTTGTTTCCCGCATACCCCATACGTACTTATATTGCCCCATAGTAGCACAAAGACAACCGAATATCTTGACAATAGGACCTCTTTTATAGCTTCACGCTGTATCCCGCACACAGCAGGGTAGGCAGAGGGAGCCTAGTATTAAGATACTCCGTTCCCCACTTTCTGCATTGCATGTTAAGTGGCGAAATTTAACACCGCGCTTTACCTCGACACCAGAGCGAAGAAAATGGATATATTAAATATTTCCACTCCTCGAGTGGGAATCGAATCCACAACCAGTCGTTTACAGTCACACACTTGAGCCACTGGGCCGCGACTGGCCTCTTTTATAGACATTGATACTTTTTCCCCATTTACGGAAAAAGCGTAAAAAAATACAGGTAGCTTACAATTTAAATACATCATTACAGGATGACACCTTCAGACGTCTCATTATATGGAAGATTTTTGTCAGCTAAAAGGAATTTCACGTACATTTCTTCTTGTCGTCACAAAAATTCAATTTACAACAATTATTTGACCTACGTCTTGTCATGATAAGGAGTCAGAATTTTTCTATGAAATCTTATATTTTTGAAGTAAATATACTATACATATATTCGTATAGTATAGATATATTGAGGCCATGTCTGTCTATCTTACTATGTCTGACTGTTGCCTGTTTGCTACTAGTAGGGGGTTCAATTCGCTTCGCTCAGGTATGACAAAACGTGGCGTTAAGTTCCTTGGCTCAGCACGGAGGAAGAGATATGTAGGGTAAGGGGGATGTACATATAGCATGTACAACTGTCAACATTTAATTATGTAATTATATTTATTTAGATTAGTTTTTTTACATAATTTAAATTATGAATTTATATGAACTTTAGTTCATGTAAATGCAAAAATATATTAAATCAATTTCCAACGAAAAAATAAATATATCTGAAAATATGTACAGAAAATATAACCTAGTGTCTAAACATTTCATTTTCTACTTTTTGAGATGTGTTGTTCTAAGTCGCGGAACTCAACGCCGTGCTTTGTCTTACTAGAACGCGAGAATACAAAATATTAAAATATAATCATTCATCACATTGGGACTACAACTCACTACCAACGGCGCTTTGTTGCCAAGTTACCATTTTTAAATTAAGCCATTAAAAGAACTTTAGGTCGAGTCTAAGAGCTTTATACAGTCTAAACTTTAAACAAGTTTGAGCTTAAAAATTTTCAACTCAAAATCTTAACTTGGGTTTCAGCCAAATCAACTTACAAAGTTTCCATGTGGGTGCAGTGACGTAAGACGTTTCGTCTATTATTAGAAACTACTTAAATAAGTTGTTTTAGAGTTTTGGAACCATAAAAGCTTTTTAATGATAAGAATATCATAGGAACAAAGAATCTAGAATTGATATCTTTTCACGCTGCCTTATTTTTGTATTATTTTCGCATGCTTTTACCGCGTCACAGATTAGTCAGACGGAAAATAGTGTCAAGACACTCCGTTTTCCACTTTCCGCCGGAAATCGAGATATTGCATTTTGAGTGAAGGAACTTAACACCATGCTTTGTGTTAAGTACCAGAGTGAAGAAATGAAAACATATATATAAGTTTCTCTAATGGGAATCGAATCCTCAACCATTGCGATTACATTCACATACTGTAACACTGCACCACATTGGCCTCTATTTGTGAGGTATACAATAAAAAGTATTTACTTAACGCTCTGTCTAACCAGAGACAAAGAAGAAATTAGTACCCCTAGAGCGGGATTCAAACCCACAACCATTTACGTTTTTAATCAGACATTGTCCCACGCACTGCGATGGCTCACACCATAATAAATAGTATCAAATCTAAAAATACACGTACAGCAACAAGAATTTATAAATAAACTACCTTTAATAGAAACCGGACCGCAATACAGAAATAAATCATTAGCGAAAACAATAACTTTTGTATGCTTTTATGAAATTTAATTACTTCGATTCTGTATTTACTGTGGAAGCCTACTAAGGACGATACCAATAGATGTATAAATATAATTATTATAAGTTAATTTATCACCATCTCTGGAGGGACAGAGTGCGGCGTTTAATTCCGTCACTAAATACGCATTATCATGATTTTGCAATGATTTCAAAATTTATATTATGTAAAAATGTGCACTAGTTTACTTAACAACCTGTCGCGGCGCAGTGGCACAAGCGTGTGACTGTAAACGACAGGTTGTGGATTCGATTCCCACTCAAGTAGAACCATATGATATTTCCATTTTCTTCGCTCCGATATCGAGACAGAGCGCGGCGTTAAGTTACACGCGATGCCTCAGAATTCGGCGGAAAGTCTGGGCGGAAAGTGGGGGACGGAGTGTCTTAACACTAGGTTCCCTCTGCTGTGCGCGGGATACAGCGTGAAGCTAAAAAACAAGTTTTCTTTATAATACTATGCGGAAAATGAGTACATATATGTATATTTGTATGTTATATATATTAT
Organism: Dryas iulia moderata; assembly: GCA_019049465.1. Classification (NCBI taxonomy): domain Eukaryota; kingdom Metazoa; phylum Arthropoda; class Insecta; order Lepidoptera; family Nymphalidae; genus Dryas; species Dryas iulia. The sequence continues at coordinate 14,109,125 of CM032424.1, read as the reverse complement.
ATTACGACATAATAATTTGTATAACATCTAAAAATACATATACAAAAAGAATTTATAAATAAGCGACCTTTAACAGAAGCCAGAAATAAATAATTAGCAAGAACAATAAGTTTCCCTTGTTTTTATGAAATCTGATTACTCCGATCCTCTCAGTATATTTACTGTGGAAGCCTACCGTGATACCAATCAATCACGGCCGACCCAGATACATTACATCTATGGCCGTATCATGTGAAAATGCGAATGTATTATTAAGAAAATATCGTATTTTTTTATAGATATTACGATATTTATTAATATTAAGTTGAGATATTGCATTTATTTAAGTGTTTTTAAGTGTTGGTTTCGTAATTTGTATATGAAGCACGTTTTTAAACTATAGGTATATTTTTCTCTAATATATGTTTTTTATAAGAATTTCGATGTAGTGAGATGAAGGACATATTACTTAGTGTTCAGATCGGTTGGACGGATTCTAACAAGCGCAGATTCGGATCCAGCTGTTTCTGCGTGTAAAATGTTTATACGTTTTTTATAATAAATGTTTTTTTTTATATTCTAAGTGTTTAAAATTAACACTTTAAAAGTAGAAATATTCAACGGATGGGAATTGAACCCACAATCAACAACCGCTTTACAGTCAGACGCTGTTCCACTGCGCTACGAGGCCTCTACGGAGATGCTAACAACAAAATAAATTAACTAAATATGTTGCACGAAGTATGCAGTACGTTAGCGGTTAGTGCGCAAAATATGTCACTGTATATAAATTATATTTTAATTTTCTTAATTTATGCAATTATAATAACAAAATATCGGCTTTATGGACTTTTCCTCTGACTGTTAAATTTATTATACTACATCAGCATAAAAGAGTATGATCTCTCGTAAGAATTATACAATTAAATAATTTTTTATTCCCCGCTGGTCCGCAAGTATCCAGAACAAACCACGGCATTGAGTTCCATCAATAAACACGCAGTCTCTCAAATTTAGGCATTAAGGCTAACGTTTTTTTTTAAACATTTTTAATGTGTTATTCTACACTTAGGAATGTTGAAAAAGTCATTTAAAGAAAACGTATAAAAATTTTAACGCAGCGGGATTCGAACCCGCGCCTCCTGACCGCGCTCTCACCACTGAGCCATGCGTTCTACTACACACTGCGTTGAAATTTTTGTACGCTTTATTACAACTTATTTTTGTTGTTTAGCATTTCTGTAGAGAGATTTTTACAAATTTCTGCTACCCAAGATTATTCTATGAACAATTATTTGGCAAGAGAGAATTCTATTTATTAAATACCTTTTAAACATTTTTGAAGTGTTATTCCACACTTAGGAAAATTGAAAAAGACATTTAAAAAACGTATATATATGATTGACATTTTTATACGTTTTCAAAATCTAACGTGTAAATGAATCTCAAATACTTTGGGTGGACAAGGAGACCTAGTGTTATATTATTCTCCTCTCCGATTTATGAAGCAACGTAGAAGAAGCCTTTAACGAGAATATAGTCTTGATTAATGAGAATCATTCAGATAAGTTACCTCGACGTCTTAGCCCTTTAATAAGTAATGTTGGAGGTAGTTCTATGAAATTGCATTTTTTAAGTAATTTCACTAAATTTTAACAATCATACTTAGAATGTGAAAAATACTATCAAGAAAACACTTGAAAAATTGAACATAGCGGAATTCGAACCCGTATCCTTAAAATATAGGACTTACATATAAGCAAAAACTATTTTAACATACTCGTAAAACAAAATTAACTCGAAAAATCTATTAATAAAGTAACCCCTTCAAATTATTCCACTTTGGCTAAATTTGGATACAATTTTGAGAAGCTATTTTGGTTCTTAAAGTTTTGTTATAAAGTTTAATTTTAAATAATGTTATTATTTCTGAGTAACTTCGAAGTAAAACCTCACCCAGTTTATTACTTAATGAAAAATTACATTCTGCTCTAACGGCACATTGCAATCTAATTATGTACATATACATTATAAACTTATTTCAAAGGTTTTATTATATAAGGGAGGAGAAAAAATGACTATATCATATTTTTCTTTATAAGTAGGCAGAGAGTTTTGTGTTAAGACACTATGTTTTGAACTTTCCACGAAATTATGAAACATATTTACAGATCGATAGAACATTGGGGCCAGTCGTGGAGCAGAGGCACAAAGTGTGACTGTAAAGCGACTGGTTGTGGGTTCGATTTCCACTCGAGAAGTGGAAATATTTAATATTTCCATTTCCTTCATTCTAGTGTCGAGGGAAAGCGTGGCGTTTAGTTCCAGCCACTTAACACGCAATGCCTCCGAATTCGGCGTAAAGTGGAGAACTTAATACTAGGTTCCCTCTGTCTACCCGACTGTGTGCGGGATACAGCGTGAGGTTACAAAAAAAAATTACAGATCGGGAATCTTAATTATTGTGAGTCAACATCGAATACACGACTTTCGCAATTAGTCTGGCTGTCACATTTATTTTTGTTAGATTTTAACTATTTTCAGAGCAACATAATGTACGCTTTATATTTAATTAATAATAATAAAGCCTTTATATAACCTAATTAATATATATTTTTTCGATTTGAGTCAGACTTGTCATTGAGTTAAAGAAAATAATTAAAATACAGCTTCGATCGTGGCACGGACTCTAAATTTTAATTTTAATGTTTTTTTTTCAATAACATGTTTCTTATTAATAATAGAGTAATCAAAGATTATTTGATGTTAAAAGATTCCGTTCTCCATATGTTTTTTTTATTGAATAAAGGAGGTGAACAAACGAGCAGAAGGACCACCTGATGGTAAGTGGTTAACTTCACCCATAGACATCTATAACGTTAGAGGAGTTGTGGATGCGTTGTCGGCCTTGAGGGTGATGGAGGAAAGGAGGGAATCGGGATGGGGATGGTGGGAAGAGGGGGAGCTGGCTTACATGCCATCGATCCGGAACCACATTATTGGATAATTGGCGGTTCGTATTTGACATGACAGTGGTTGCGAGCCAGTCGGAGAACGAATATCCTACCACCAAGCCACTGGGTTACCCGCCTGTTACAAGACTACCCAGCGGCGGAGGGGAATTGTATTCTTAACCCGTCCCCCCACGGATAAAACGGGTAAAAAAATGTTTTTATACCTTGGATAGGTATATGTAATAATGTAATCATTTAATAAAATTAAAACAAATAACATGTATTATAATATTATGATGAAGAATATTTCTGTTTCGTGATTGTTTATAATCGATTTTTAAATCAGTTACGTATCATTATTAGACACTGTTTTTTCTTCCTTTTTCTGAATAAATCATTAATTTAATTAATTGTTAATTGCAACAGAGTTATGTGGATTAAAACAAAAAAAAATGTTTACTGGTGCATGCTGTATCCATCTTCAAAGATATGCATTTAGCTTAAAGCTTTAACCTATGTAACACTTCTTTATGTATAATGTAATTATCACTGATAGTTCTAAATAAATAAATAAAAAAACGTGAAACGGAGTATCTTGCTACTAAATTCTTTCTAACTACGTGAAGCTGATAAAAATAAATAACTTCTTCTTCCCTCCAATTTGACTTAATTATTATCTTAACATATCATAATGAGCTTAATTACCTCAGAAAATGTAATATTGCTTGGCTTTTGATTTATGTGTTTAAAATTTATAATTTAAAGATATTGTTAGAGATATTAAATTATCTGTACAAAGTCAGTAGCATCTGCTTCGCTGCCTTATAAATTAAACAATTTGTAATGAAATATCGTACTTGAAAGACTAGTTTAGTAGTTTTTTGTTTTAATATTTTACGCATCTGTCGTCTCTCGAGACTTAGATTATATATAATATATTATTAGAGATTATAGGTATATAAAAAAAGTGTAAAATATGTGTCGCCATGGCAACTTATTTGTCGCTTTGTATAAGAGTGTACTCGTATGCCTTTTATATAGTAGTATGTGTAATATTTGCTTTATTTATATTTTAATTTATAAGAAATGCCTTCTGCATTGCTTATCCGTGTAAATTTTACGTGTGTTAAATGTCGATTTTCTTCTACTTCTATCTACATAACTTTATTAGAATTCAATCAAAAATCTTTGTTTACATGTTAATATTATGATGGTTCCACACTGTACTCAAGTTTTCTTAAGATTTAGACAATTGTAAATAAATAGCGATCTACTTTCAACATTTTTAAGTATTATTAACACGTTTATGAACAATTTCCTAAAACTTTTTTCAATAAAAAAATATTTTTTTATGATAGTATATACATATATACCGATAAGTATAGGTCGCTCCTACTGCAAACATTGTCGGAGTATTTTGACATTTGATATTAGAGTTAGCGTTGAGTTCCGCTACTCAATACGTCAATGTCTAGAACTCATGTGGAAAGTGAACAGCGGAGTGTTTTGACACTATGTTTAAGCGTATAGCTAAGAGAGTTTTACAAAAAAGAAGATTTCATGTTAAAAAGGGATCTAGTGACAATGTAACAAACTTCATTCTATAGAATTTGTTAAATTATAATAAAAGCGTGTAGTAGAACGCATGGCTCTGTGGTGAGAGCGCCTGGACGGTATTCAGGAGGCGCTGGTTCGAATCCCGTTCAATTTTCCTAAGTGTGGAATAACACTTTAAAAATGTTTTAAAGTATTCATTCTACAGTTTTTTACCTTCACGCTTTATCATGTATAGCAGGATAGTCAGAGAGAATCTAGTGTCCGTCTAAATTCAGCACATTATGTGTTAAGTGGCGGAACTAAACGCTGCGTATTATTAAGACTTTTTTTTCTTTTTTTTTTTAGCTTCACGCTGTATCCCGCACACAGCAGGGTAGGCAGAGGGAACACAGTGTTAAGACACTCCGTTCCCCACTGTATTAAGATTGACATGATATAAAATATATTTTTAAAACAAGCGAAAAGTGATAATAAATGTGGCATAAGATTTATGAAGATTGTATCCTTGTGTTTCCTTATTCATCATCTGTCAAAATACTTTTAGTTAATAGCATAAAGAGAAAGTTATTTTGAGGTTACTTAAAAGACTGTACCTGTTGGCTGTTTACTGTGATGTGGTCTGATTTCTTTTTGTATTTTTTTTTGTACCTTCACGCTGTTTCCCGCACACAGCAGGGTAGGCATAGGGAACCTAGTGTTAAGACACTTCGTTCCCCACTTTCCGCCGAATTCGGAGGCTTGCGTGTTAAGTGGTGGAAGCGAAGAAAATAGAAATATAATTTCCACTCCTCGAGTGGGAATCGAACCCACAACCAGTCGTTTACAGTCACACGCTTGTGCCACTGGGTCACGACTGGCCACAATTTATTGTATTTATTATTAATTTAATCATATTGCATACATTTAAGGCCGTCCCTCGTGGCCTAGTGGGACAGTGTCGGACTGTAAGCGCGATGGTTATGAGTTCAATTTCCACTTGAAGAAATGATTACTTATTATTTATATTTCTCCGCTCTGGTCTGATCTACGGCAAAACGGCGTTGAGTTCAGTCACTTAACACGTAATATATATAAAGTAGAGAACGGAGGGTGTTGAAAGTAGATTTTCTTCAGTGTTATTCGGAAAGCATGAAGCTCATTATTTTTAGTTACAAAGTAATTGGCGTTTGATTCCTTAATTCAAAATTCCAATCCATCTATACTCGAGGGAAATTAATATTTTTATTAAAATTATTCTACAATTCTAGTCAGGTAAAGTGTATTATTAAATTCCACAGGGCTATGCTTTTAAATGCAGCTTTTCCGGTATTCGATGAGAACTTAATTAATCCATCCAAGAATATTTTAAGGATATCTTTTATGCAGTCCTTTAATATTTTTTACCGCATAACAGAGTAGACAGAAAGAATCGAGTGTCAAGACAGCCCGAATTTTAGACATTACGTGTTGAATGGCGGAGTTCAACACCGCGTTTTTCTAACTAGAGCGGAGAAATGATAAGATTAAATGTCATCTTTTTTTTTAGCCTTACGCTGTATCCCGCACACAGCAGGGTAGGCAGAGGGAACCTAGTGTTAAGACACTCCGTTCCCCACTTTCCGCTGAATTCGGAGGCGTTGCGTGTTAAGTGGCGCAACTTGACGCCGCGCTTTACCTCTGATACCAGAGCGAAGAAATGGAAATATTAAATATTTTCACTCCTCGAGTGGGATTCGAACCCACGATCAGTCGTTAACAGATATAATACGTTCGTGCCACTGCGCCACGACTGGCCCCTAAATCTTTTTTACAGCTACTATAATAGGAAACATGAAATACTATATACTCTCTTTACACTCTAAACAATAAGAACAATCACTTTCCTTGAACCTTAACGAGTTGACACAAATAACTTGTACTCTATTAAAATTTTCATCACACAGGAATCGAACCTATTACTACCTCATCTCGTTTAGAGATCTTCTAATTGCTGTATCAAAATAAACAACATTTAATGAATGAAAGTAATTAATGAAGCTAATTATAATTAAGCCTGTCACGACATTTAGAGGATAATCTTGGGTCTTAATTAATGCGAATCTTATTATGTTTGCATATTTTCAAGAGCCACGTTCTTTATTGAAGTTACTATAAAAATAGCATGGACGTTCCTTAGTGTATAAATATATATATATATATATATATATATATATATATATATATATATATATATATATATATATATATATATATATATATATATATATATATATATATATATATATATATATATGTGTGTATAAATAACACTTTCAATTTGTTGAAAATCCATCTAATATTATTATTGCGAAAGTCTCACACTTTCACATTTATTTTACTAGTCCAATTTAGATGAAATTCATAATAAAAATAGTTGTGACTCAGGGTCGAACATACTTTTTTTTTTAAAAAACCCCTAATGAGTTAAATTAGGGAATGAAAGTATAAACTTAGCTTAGATTTTAAGTTTATATTTGAAATCTAAACCGTTTCACCGATCTTGATTAATTTTGCTCAAGATCTTGTGTGATGACGCAATATCAAACATAACCTACCGAGTTTTTTTAAAAAAACCCCTAAGTGGCTAAAATAGGGGATGAAAATGTAAGGAAAGCTATGCCATACGTTCTTCTACATGACGTCACGATATCTATTTTTTATTTTAAATCGTCATGTACTCGTACATACATACAAATAAAACCTACTTATTTAAAAAAAAAGAACAACAACCCTTAATTAGCTAAAATAATGGTTGAAAGTTTGTATTTAAAATCTATGCCGTTTCACCGATTTAGATTAATTTTGCTCGAGATCTTAGGTGATGACGCAAGGTCAAACATAAGCTACCTATGTTTTTTAACAAAAAAACCCTTAAGTGGTTAAAATATAGGATGAAAATTAAAGTATTCCTTTAATTTTACGCCATACGTTCTTCTGGATCACGTAACGATTTCAAAATTATTTTTTGAAATCCTTATCTATGTCATTTTCACTTTTCTAAGATAGTGCAATAATTATCATTACTAAAAGAACTACTTTAGATTGATACTTTAGTAATCAGAACAATAACCCACCAGAATTAAGTATAACTTTTGAAGTGTTACCAAAATATATGGATGCAATTTACCGCAATTTTTACGTTATTTGTATTAAGGTTAGTAATAAATGACCGCTATTCATCTCGGCGAGGGTCAGAGACTGCTCTATATTTAACCCATTGTGCGATGTAATGGGACACTCTCTTGAAAAGGAGACGGTATGTTACTTTAATGCCAACGTGTGCTGCCTAATGATGGAACAAAATATCGTATAAGTATATCAAAATTATATAGTTGGATCTTTTGTTTTCGCGATTACTACACATTTTAAAATGAAACTATTTTTAAACGGATTAATAGCGTATATTAAGGTATTCGAAAACACATTTTTAAAATTTCAAAGACTTTACAGTAGCGGGTGGTCACAGGTGGCATTCGTCTGTCAGTTGATACATTATTATATCAAACTACCGCCAACGATTTCTTAGTTGCCTCGCGTACTGCCCTGGATTCTTGCTTTCATTTTAAAAATTAAAAATTCTAAAGGAAAAAGGAAAAAAGGAACTTACGGACTTAAGAAAATAAGCTTTCGCTAAGTAATTGCGTACTTAGCACTTAATACTAGCTTTTTATTTCTAGCAGGCGTCATGTTCTAAAGCTTAACTAAGGTGAATTGAATTTAAAATATATTTACTATTTAAATTTACTTTAAGCTATCGTAGTACAGTCTGTCTGTATACGCGATGGTTGTGGGTTCGATAAAGAAAGATGTTTACTTGTATCGGTGTTTTCACCGTATTAGATTCCACCATTCAACACGCAAAATCTCAATTTAAATCTGAAATTAGATAACTCTCTACACTATCGTGTTTTGCGGGAAGAAGCGTGAGGAGTGAAACAATAAATTTTACTGCTTTATGCTAAGTTTTGCCCGCAAAGAGGAGACTTTTTTCCACTTTTTGTACTAAGAGAAAATGTAGACTTACTCGTAAGTTCGCTACTTACAGTCACTTAGTATCTATTCGTCTCAATTAACCTTTTTCTACATCGATGAAAGAGATATAGTTTGAAAACAAAACTGTTTTTAAGATTGTAATACAGGATATTTTACTAAGAAAAATAATTACTTTATTTAATAATCTATAACTATGCCGGAAGCAATTGTCCAATAAATCGTTAAAATTTATTGAATTTACATCGCGTTTAAATACATGAACACCGCTTTCATATTATTCTGTCCATTGAATATGAAATATTATTTCGAAATGCTCTGTTATTTAATCAGTTGTTAATATTTCGTATTTATTTAATATAAAAATGATAAAAGACTTAGTGTGGTAAAGGTATGGTAGTGGGTTCACATCCCAGTTAGGGGTTAGTAAGTAGGGAGAACTACTTATTTATTTATTTATTAAATATGTACATGAGTGTGGCAAAATTTGGATATTAAATATATGTATATTTTATTATACTTGTAAGAAAATCAATGAGAAATTTACAATATTGTTGACCCAACATAGCTTATAGATATGAGAATACGTATTAAGTATTTTTGCAAGTGCATTTTTGGAGCTGCAGCATAAATATGTACTCATTACACGAATACAAACAACCATAATAATTAAAGATACGAATATTATATGAATAGCTATGTATATATTTTAGCTATATATTTTATTTCATTTAGCAAATCGTTAAGAACCTAGGTATTTCTGTGAACAAGCGTTTATTTCCGGAACCACAAGCAGGAGCAGCAAATAGAATGTACTTCTTCGAGACTGCCTACTTTCCTACCGATAACTACTAAAATTATACGCTCATATTACCAGATCTTGATTATGCTGATATTTGCTATCTTGACAATAAAGAGAATCTACTAATAAATATGCTTGAGCGACTTCTATATATTTACACTAGGTTTCATATTTAGTATACGCAAATATAATCACATCTATGAGTTTAGTAATAAGCTCATATAGATCCGTGTCTGTATTCGCAGAGATATTATCTATTCTATGTCTTTCTTGCTTGAAGAAATAATTCAAATTTTTCATGACTAACGACCCTCCTACAAAAATTAACTTTTTGAAAGTTTCTATCATTCGTTTTCATTTTTCTCAAATTCCTTCATAATTAAAGCTGAGCAGCTTGAACCATGGAATTCCTTACTAAATAAAACAGATGTGCTAAAAATTTACATATTTTCAAAAAAGGGCTTAAAACGCTTATGCCACTGCACCACGACTGGCCACAACACAGCAAGGCACTTAAAATCTTACCTAAAAAGAAAGCACGGAGTTGAGTGCCACCACACAACACAAAATGCTTCGATTTCGCATGGAAAGCGAAAGACGGAGTGTCTTCACACTAGGATATGCCTGACTACCCTCCTATATGAAAAAAAAGCGTGAACCTGCAAAAAAAAACCACTACTTAAACATTTGACTTTGTCATAGTATCGATTAGGGTCAGTCGTGGCGTAGTGGCACGAACGTGTGACTGTTAACAACTGGTTGTGGGTTCGATTCCCACTTGAGGAGGGGAAATATTTAATATTTCCATTTCCTTTGCTCTTGTATCAGAGGCAAAGTGCCGCGTTAAGTTCCGCCACTTGACATGCAATGCCTCCTAATTCGGCGGAAAGTGGGGGGCGTAGTGCCATAACACTAGGTTCCCTCTGTCTATCCTGGTGTGTGCGGAATACAGCGTGAAGGTAAAAAAAATTGTATCTATACCCCACTGTGTCACGATAATCTATATACGAGTAAGAGAGTTGATATTGCAAACAATGAACTAATTTTGTTCAGACTTTTACTATTCAATTACAATGCAATACTCTATGAAACCTATATATTTCTTCTTAAAGCATAAGTTATTTGTAAAACTATGTTTTTAACCAATATACTGAAAATGTAACAAATTTTGTGTTATATTAATATTTCCAAAGGAGATTATCTATTGACGTCCCGAATGAAAATTTATCGCATTTCTGTTTTCACGTACATAAATCAAATGTTATTAAATGTTGAAATCGACCCTGAGTTACAAGCTGCCCAGATTTTCTATAAAAGTGATGGCTGACCATAAAAATAATTAGTCCATCATGGCTCAGTGCAGTAGGACAGTGTCTGACTCTAAGCCCGATTGGTTATAGGTTCGGTTTCCGCTCGGGGAAATATTTATACTTAAATTAGTCAAGGAATAAGAATGTATATTTTTTTATTTGAAGAAAGGGGCCAAATGATCAGAAGGACCACCTGATCGTAAGTAGTTCCTTCGCCCATGGACATTCACAACATTAGAAAAATTGTGAATGCGATGCCGTCCTTTAGGGAGGAGGAGTATAGGAGCGAAGAAGGATGAGGATGGTGGGAATAGGAAGCGAGCTGGCTTACGTGCCATCGACCCAGAACACATAGTCAGATGTTTGGCGGTTCGGCTGCCCAGCGGCGGAGGGGAATTGTATTCTAACTCGTCCCCCCACGGGTAAGAATTAATTTCCACGACGCAAATATGACATACTAGCGGCTCGCTCGCGGCTTCGCCGCGTTATCTACGTGACTGTTTCGTTATATAGCAACCCCCAGTGGTGGATTTTTGAAAAACCAAGTAGCCTATGTTTAACCTTGGATTATCAACGATATACATATATGCCAAAATTCATTACAATTGGTCAAGCGGTGTAGATTTTTCATATAAAGTTTCATCCCCTATTTCAACCCTTTAAAGGTTGATTTTTGATAAACTAAGTAGCCTATGTTAGACCCAGTCATTTTTACTACTCTCATTCTAAATTTTATTCAAATCCGACCAGTAGATTAGCCGTGAAAGCGTGACAGACAAACACACAGACATTCGCATTTATAATTTAAGTATGGATAATTTAATAGATTAGAGATAATTTAAATATTATCTTTCCTCTGAGTTAAAATAGAATCCACAACCAATCACATTTACATTTAGAGGTTGTGCCACAGCGCAACGAGGGCCTAATAAGAGATTTCAAATTTAGAAACCTAATAAAAGTGTTCAAATGAAATATACTGTTAATATAACTCACTTAAAATAAAGGAAAAGACTTAGTTCAGCGTAAATTATTATCGTAATTTATTTCCAATTAAGTAAAATTAACAGGGGTATTGTTTTAATGTGCTTAGAAAGTATCTAGTATTAATCACACAGTAATTTGTGGCGTTAAGTTCCGCCACTTAACACGCAATGCCTCCGAATTCGGCGGAAAGTGGGGAACGGAGTGTCTTAACACTAGGTTCCCTCTGCGTACCCTGCTGTGTGCGGGATACAGCGTAAAGCTAAAAAAAAAAAAAGTCACACAGTTCTTAACCTTCTTCTTTTTTTTAATGCTTCACGCTGTATCCTGCACATATCAGTGTAAGCAGAGGAAACCTATTGTTAAGAATTCTGTTCCAAACATTCCGCCGAATTCCGAGGAATTGCGTGTTAAGTCGCAGGACTTAACGGCGCGCTTGCCTTATGAAAATTTAAATATGAAATATAACCACTCCTCGAGTGGGAATCGAACCCACAATCAGTCGCTTTACAGTCACACTTTGTGCCTCTGCGCTATGACTCTCCCCAACCTTCAATGGACCTTCTTCTCTTTTAGAAAAGATTTTTGGCATTATCTCATTTGGCAGAAAAGAGTAGACTAAGATACAAATATAAATATATCCAAAATTAAATATCGCATGTATTTAAAGTGTAAACAATTGAACGAAAGTGTAATTTTGTAAGATTTCAAGCATTTCAAAGAGAACCTACTCCGAAGATGTTCGTTCTTCGCTTGGCATCGAGACATTACGTGATGAGTGACGGGACAAAACGCTATGCTTTGTCTTACGTATCGGAGGGAAAAATAGAAATTAATTTAAACACCGCTTCTCTCTGATACCGAGGCAAAGCGCGGCGTTAAGTTTCGCCACTTATCACACAATGTCTTCAAAATTCGGCAGAAAGCGGGGAACGGAGTGTCTTAACATTAAGTTCCCTCTGCCTACCCTGCTGTGTGCGGGATACAGCGTGAAGCTAAAAAAAAAACGAACCCACGACCAATAACATTTACAACCCACATTTGTCCCACTGTACCACTACAACCTCTTACATAACTATACCTACAATTAACAACAAAACAGCTAAACATAATACAGAATACATAATTCAAAGTAAATTATAGGCTTAAGTTCTTTAATGTTACCAAAAATCTGTTTGAACCGGGAATAATTAAATTTTACACCGCAGCGTTGCCTCTCGACTCGCGCTGGTAATATTGCTTGTGTAATTTTATTTCGGTATATTTAACGACCGACCCGCCTTTACTGTATTTGGGGTGTTATGAATGAAATTACATAGTCATAATGTAATATCTTTGCTTGCTAGTCAGTTTGGAGCTTAGTGTCGTAGGTTCGATTACCACTCGAGGGAATGATGTTCAAAGTGTTTTGAACATTGTTTTCCCTTCAAATTCTTATATAATCATAATCTATCTCATATACATAACTATCTCATAATATGTGTCAGGATGGGGTGGATGTAGTGTCTCGATAGTACCTTATGATCTGCCTACCCATATAACAACATAAGGAAGCATGAAATCTTTAAAAAATTTAAAAATTTTAATTATTTAAAAAAAAAATATTTTTTTTTTTTGTACGTGACATTAGATACATTAGTGATTATATTTAAGTTATTTTCTCTAGTGAATGAATCCGAATAAATATTCACACGAATGGAACATTGCATGTTTAGTGGCGGAACTCAACGGTACGCGTTATCTTACAAGATATATAAAAAATATATATTATAGTCACGCCTTTTGAGTGGGAATCGAACCTACAACCAAGTAACGTTCGCAAAGTCCGACTGCATTGAGAAGACTACATTTTCTTGATGATAATAAACGATTAAACAACATATGTAAAAAAAAAGGCTCAACGCCGAACTTTGTTTTGTTCACAATAGGAGAAAAATGAAAATAATTAAATAAAATCACTTCTACCAGCGGGAATCGAACCCACAATCATCATTTATGCGGTAAGACTCTGTCATATTACACCTCTATAAACTTTTTTTTTCTTTTTTTTTATCGTCAGGAAAATCCTGTTACGGATACCCGCCCGGGGGTGGGGGTTATGTGGGACTCCAGTTCGTTCCTCCGTTTACCCACTAAAAACCTGACGGTGGTCCTCTCCCGCCACTAGCCCAGGTCTCGGGCCCCAATCGTCCGCGGACCTGGGCGGACACCTCTATAACCTAGTTTAGTTAAGTAACAGATCAAAATGTACCATGTGTTCCCAGTAATCCGAAAACTCATATAAAAATGACAAGCAAATAAATATCATTCGCTTTGTTAAAAGTTCAGTCTTTAAATAATAACCTTTAGACACTTGTTTATTATTACTGCCTAAATTACTTTGGATTTCTCATAAAGTAATAATAAGCAGCAGTTCAAGAAATTTTGTGGTACGACTCGAAGTAATTACAATATGTAAGGTATAATTTCTCAAAGTCGTTATGTGAAATTTACTCCTATATTTAACACTCTAATTATTTAGTGGTAAAATTACCTAATAAATATAGATAAGCCTTTGTAACGCAGTTGTTTGCTTCTATGTAAGAATGGTTGTGGGTTCAATTTCCACTGGGAAAAATGTTTATTGTATTATTTTGATTTATGCAGTCTGATGATATAAAACGCACATAGCAGGGTTATCAGAGGAAACCTAGTGACAAGACACTCTGTTCCCCATTTTCTGCCGAATTAGGGAAACTCCAGAGTGAAGAAAATGGATATAACAAATATTTCAATCCCTCGAGTAGGAATCACCACAACCCAGTCGCATTTACAGTATATGCCCCCTGCGCCACTAATGGCCTTGAATTGGCACGAATTTTTTTTAAATATACGTAACACATTTTTATAAGTAACGTTAAGGTTAGTTTTCCAAAATCTTTTTGGGACTTTTTTTTTTTTTATACTAGCGGATGCCCGCAACTTCGTTTGCGTGGATTTAAAAAATAAATATTTTCTTTATAACTATAATATACCTACTACTTTTATTGCTACCTTACATTGAAATTTGGAGTCAAAATTATTGAAATAATAGCTTTGCGAATCCTTTCTTAGTGAGCGTCTACGCTATAATTTACACGTACACACCAAAAATCATGCGTCTAAGTTCAGTAGTTGCGGATCAGTGCTATTACGAACCTTTTCTATGGGAGAATAGGTTTTTTTTTTTTTTTTAGCTTCACGCTCTATCCCGCACAGAGCAGGGTAGGCCTAGTATTAAGATACACCGTTCCCCACTTTCCGCCGAATTCGGAGGCATTGCGTGTTAAGTGGCGGAACTTAACGCCGCGCTTTACCTCGACACCAGAGCAAAGAAAATGGATATATTAAATATTTCCACTCCTCGAGTGGGAATCGAACCCACAACCACTCGTTTACAGTCACACGCTTGTGCCACTGGGCCACGACTGGCCACTTTTCAGGCAATATTTATAATTTTTCTCTTCATTGAACCATCCTCATACTTCAGGGAATACTCTAAAAAAAGAATTAGCGAAGTCGGTCCAACCTTTCTCCAGTTTTGCGTGTAGCAACACATTCGTTGATTCATTTTTATATTATAGATTACACACAGTGATTGTAGGTTCAATATCTACTCAGGAAGTCTTGTACTACTATCATTCATGTAAGCGGCGGCGTTGTACTCCGCCGCTTAAAGCATAATTTTTATAAATGGGCTGAAATCGGAAATTCAAACTGTTTAAGACTAGGCTTTTTGACTTAACTAAAAATAAACATAGTAAGTACTCTTTAAATTTGTTACAGAAAGCTCTGAAGTTAGATTTTTTGTCAAATTACAATTTCAAATAAAGTAAATCTACAATTCTATTCCGCCGAATCACGTCGCGAGCTTTATAATGAACTGACCAATTAGGAGTTCTAAAGAAATTGAGTTAGAAAACTGAGAGATTTCTTCTATTTCCTCAAATATTTTAAGACCTAGTTAGACAAATATCCTTATATAGTTCTAATATTATTTTTTTTCTTGTTTCACTCTTCCACATAAGAAAATTGTCTGAAAAAATCCATCGTTAAGATATTCCATTGTCCACTTTCCGTCCAAAATCGAAGCATTACGTGTTAAATGGTGAAACTCAACGCCTCGTCTTGTCTTTACCAAAGCAAAAAAGGGAATATTTTTTAAATGTAATCAATTTCCCACTCGAAGAGTGGAAATATTTAATATTTCCATTTTCTTCGCTCTGGTGCCGAGGCGTTAAGTTCCGTTAACACGCAATGCCTCCAAATTAGGCGGAAAGTGGGGAACGGAGTGTCTTAACACTAGGTTCCCTCTGCCTACCCTACTGTGTGCGGGATACAGCACGAAGCTAAAAAAAAAGTAAACAATTTCCCGAGTTGGAATTGAACCCACATCAAATCACATTTACAGTCAGGCGCTGTCCCACTGCGCCAGGATGACCTCAAGATAAAACCTTACACAAATCAATTAAAAATATTAACAAATCAAAGGAAAAGGAAAATAATAATAAAATACAAATTCCTAATAAACATTTTTATTACTAATTAATTATTCAAATAACTAATTATGTACATATTTGGCAGTAACATTATTGTATATTAGAATTACAAACAACATTTTTTTATATTAAACGAGACATTTGGCACTTCTGAATACTAAATAATCTTAAATCTACGTTATTACCGGCTTCTAGTAAGCCATTCGTTCGTGAAATCTTGAGACTTGTTTAGCATATCTAAAATTTATATTATCTTTATTTATTTAGTTTGGCCAGTCGTCGCAGTGGCACAAACGTGTGACTGTAAACGACTGGTTGTGGGTTCGATTCCCACTCGAGGAGTAGAAATATTTAATATTTCCATTTCTTTCGCTCTGGTATCAAGGCAAAGCGGGGCGTTAAGTTCCACCAATTAACACGCAATGCCTCCAAAAGTAAATCGGAAATAGGGAATCGGAGTGTCATAACACTAGGTTCACTCTGCCTACCTTGCTGTGTGCGGGATACAGTATGAAGCTAAATAATAAATAATAATATTTATTTAGTAAGATGTTAGTGACAAAATACTCCGTTCCCTTCATTATCCTGTTTACATTTTATGTAAAAGTGTATTTAACATATTCGTAATAATAACTTAAATTAAAACATTACGTATTGAGTGGCGGAACTCAAGTAAATTAAATGTAATAATTTCCTCAATCGTAATCGAACCCACTACTATCGCGTTATCGTTCAGGCATTTTCTACTGCACATAATGGAATTGTTCCTATATTTACTGTACCAAGAAAAAATCTTTTTAGTATACTAGGTTAAATATTTAACATTAGTTAACAAGAACTATAAATTATTTGAAGTATAAAGTATCGATTTTTTTAAGAGGGAGATACTTACTTGTGACTATTACTATATTTTGAGATATTTTTCTGCATATGTGAAAGCTAAATAATACATAAAAATTACAAAAAAAATAAATTAACATACGTTTTTCAAAATATTTTTAAATGTAAATAGAAATTGAATATAAAATGAACTGAACTGAATCATCATTTTATAGTATTTTTTAAAATATATTTTAGCAGCCACAAATAAGTATACAATTATACAAGAAAAAAAGATAGAAAACTGATGAAATTTGAGCAAAATATTCACAAAATAAAAATAAAAATAGTATAAAAAATTCTAAATATCCCAATTATTACTGAAATATACAAAAAATACAAAAAAAAAGTTTACAAAACTTAACATAATAGCTACTATTAATTTAAACATACGCTAATTAAATGCAAACTTACAAAAAAGCTGCCTAACAATTAACCTTAACGAAATAATCAAAAAGTCAATCATAATCAAGAAAAAAAGCTCACAAAATCGAGCTTTTTCCGAAACAAGACACAATTCCTTTGGTTTATTCAACTTTCTTCTTAATCTCGAGTAATTTCAATGTATGTAGACACCAGAACATAGCTGATATAACGTAGAATATCTGTAGAATAGTAATACTAGGTGTAGTTGCAAGTGTTCTTGTTAAAAAGGCGAGTGCTGAACATCTCAACACTTCAAGCAAAGGTGCATATTTTGAATTGTCGAATAACATTCCTATAATAGTGAGTGACGCGATCACGTAGAATACGAAGATGATGACTGAGAACGGTGTCATGCCCTGTTGACAAAATAAAGTCTTTTTTAATATAAACACATAAGAAAAATATTAGTGGCCAGTCGTGGCTCAGTGGCACAAGCGTGTGACTGTAAACGACTGGTTGTGGGTTCGATTCCCACTCGAGGGGTGGAAATTATATTTCCATTTTCTTCGCTCTGGTGTCGAGGTAAAGCGCGGCGTTAAGTTCCGCCACTTAACACGCAAGCCTCCGAATTCGGCGGAAAGTGGGGAACGGAGTGTCTTAACACTAGGTTCCCTCTGCCTACCCTGGCTGTGTGCGGGATACAGCGTGAAGCTATTAAAAAAAGAAAAATATTTTATTCTTTATATAAATATAGGCCGTAGTAGCGTAGTGGGACAGTGACTAAAACGCAATGATTGTGGTTTCAATTCCCACTCGAGGGAATGATTATAATAAAATTTCATTTTTCCGCTCTGGTACCTAAAACAAAGCTGAGTATTGAAGTCTCGATTTTGGCGGAAAGTGGAGAAGAAAGTCTTTTTGATATTAGGTTCTCTCTGGATACGTCACTATGAGGGATAAAGCGTGAATTAAACTATACATACATATAATTAAAATGTAACTAATCACTGTCGCTTAGATGGTCGGATGTCGATATATGAGAAAGAATATTGTTTAAATTATTATTGGATGCGTTTATTAATGTAATAAGCCCAAAATATGTTTTTTTTTTTAATATATTTTTATTATTGTTTGTGCCCTTGCTTCTCATTTTATCTGTTTGTCTGTGCATTTGTGCATGCTAATCTCAGAACCTAAAGAAGAGAAGCCTAAATCTATTCAATTATAAGAAGTATAAGCGCAATTCTTATATTATTTAATTACACCCTTAGCAATAGATTTATTTACCGTAAACGACAAAAAGATATACCTAACACATTCATGTGATATTCTATTATAATAATTTAAAATATTCCATTAGTTATATTTTTAATGTGTTTTTAATCCATTATATCTTGAACTTTCACGTTCAACTGTATAATTTTTGTAAAAACTTCTTTCTCTTTACTTTACTTATTAATATAATACTATAGTAATGCTTAATTAAATATACGCATAGTACATTTAATAAAATATTTCATATTCTAAGATTATTAAAACGTACAAAAGAAAAAAAGTGTAGAGTAAAATATCTAGTTTTTTCTTTTGTACTAAGTAAAGTTAGTTGAAGCAAAAATATGAAAACACATAAACTATTCATCCAACGAGCTGCAAACGTTGAAACACAATTGTTATCAAACAAAACTTTTTTGTATAGAACTGTAAAATTAATTATAAGTTCCACAATTATATATTCACACTCAAATTGGAACTGGAAAAATTTTTAATGACGCATTTATTTCGTGAGCTTTGCAAATTAATTTTTTGTACTGGGTTCTCTGAATAATGGCGAAATGTCACGTTTTGAATTATGCAATAATTAATATTTTAATTTAAATTATTTTAGTTATTTTGTTAATAGCTTCAGAAAGAACCTTATGTCAAGGTTGTTCTGTTGTTCATATTTAGCCCAAATTCGAAATGTTACTTGTTGAGTGATGGAACGTAACGCCGTGCTTTGTCTCGCCAGAGCGGGAGGATGAAATTTGTAATTTCTATGAGCGGAGATCGAACACAGTAATTTAGTTTACAGTCAGACATTGCTCCACTACGTCACGAAGGCTAATGTTATTTTTTTCTTTTGTTAGCTTCACGCTGTATCCCGCACACAGCAGGGTAGGTAGAGAGAACCTAGTATTAAGATACTCCGTTCCCCACTTTCCGCCGAATTCGGAGGCATTGCGTGTTAAGTGGCGGAACTTAACGCCACGCTTTACCTCGACACCAGAGCAAAGAAAATGGAAACATTTCCACTCCTCGAGTGGGAATCGAACCCACAACCAGTGCCACTACGCAACGACCGGCCACTAATAGTAATGGTAATGTTAAAATATAAATATTACACACAATTTCGTAACATTTATACATTTATTTTTACATTTTCCCTCCTTTTACCCCAATGCATAGTAAAAGAACCAAGTGTCAACGCATTCCGTTCGCCATTTAATACCCGAATTCAAGACATTGTGTGTAGAGTGGCGGAACTCATCGCTATATAGTATTAAACATTTGTAAAATATTCATTTGTGCCAGTAAAATTTATTATTTTCCGTAGAAACATAAAATTAAAACGAAAACGAGGCCAAAACAAATATTTGGTATGCAAAACGATATTCTTAATTTTCTTACTCCGAAATGCTTTGTGTAATTTCGTACTGTATAATTAATGTTTGTAACTAAGGGAGGACCTACTCTCATAATTGCTTGGAATAAAATGTTGAAAATTGGAAATTTCTTGTAGTTTTTTTTTATATTTAATTTTGCCTGTGAAGTGATTTTTTGCGGGGAATATGACAAAGATTTGAATTACTTTATATTTTTGTAAATGATAATTTTAAGTCGTAAGCTAATTAATAAATTTGTAACTCTTCAATTACTGATTGTAAAAATATGCTTTGCTTAGCAATGTATTTGTCTGAAACTATATATACAAATATATTTTACATTTATTAGTAGTTTTTTATCCACTTTATGCATTTCTACTGCACTAGTTAGGCAAGTCGCAAATTTTGTGTGTTATTTCTCCATTTACTTTGAGAGTGCTAAATTTTTTCTAACCTACAGAACTTTTCCTTCGCAAACTTCGTCAAGCGGTTTAGTTTTTTCATATAAACTTTTATCCCCTATTTCAACCCTTTAGCCGTGAATTTTTGAAAAAATAAGTAGCCTATGTTAGACCCATAGTTATATACTACTTTAATTCTAAATTTCATCCAAATCGGACCAGTAGATTAGCCGTTAAAGCGTAACAGACAAACACACAGACTTTCGCATTTATAATATAAGTATGGATTACGCTCGAAATCGAACCTAAAACCAATCGCGTTTACAGTTACACTTACATATTTACTTAGTTACACACAATTATCTAATAATAAAACCTCATTGTAATAAACATAATAACAATTAGCGGAAGTATTACTTACCATGTATCTGGAGGCGAGCTCGAAGAAGCCGTACAAAACGACCGCGTAATGCAATACTACGTACACGTTGCACCAAGTGGGCAAGAATACGTCATATTTGTCACGATTCTCCACCTGTAATTGAATTGATTTAGAATTTAGTGTCTGAACACTCTGTTTTTTTTAGTTTTTTTGTGTAAATTTTATATGTTGGGTATTGAATGGGCTAAGTTGAACAAACGAAATGACGATAACAAGCAATTATTCGATTTATTCTATTTATTTTATTTCTTTTTCCATACTATATTGATGAGCCTTTGTACTGGCATTCATCATATATATAATATATGAATGACTGCGGGTTCATACATATTAACTTAAATTTGTTAAAATAAAAATATTTATTAAAATTATTTTATAAGTTTTTCTTTTAATATGTAGCATAATAAAATAGCTTTAGACAGCTTTTTTTACAGAGTAGGCAAGGTACTCCGTTTTCTTCATTCTGCCTGAGTTACGGATGTTACGGAGTTGCCGTAGAATCACCCAACTATATGCCGCAGAACGCTTTGTATTAGCTGAGTGGTACAATGAAAATAATCATTCTACCAAGTGGAAATCGAACCCACAACTATAGCATTAATATATACTGAAGAAAATTACTTACGTCTAATTTCATGTCCTCTTCACCAAGCCTAGGGGTACCAGGTTCCCAGCTCGGTCCCCATACAATTGCTTTCACTTTGTCACCCCAAGTTTCAAGCCGTCGGAATTTCTCTATCACGTATCTTGTATAGAATACCTGTGGAATATACAAGAAATGTAATACTATAAAATATTTTTTTACATTAAGTAAAATTAAGTTTTTGTATAAATTAAATTAAAAAAAAAGTTCTAGAAGTCATTGTAAGTCAAATGAGTGAAGCAAAACTTAACGCTGCGCCTCATCTTACAAAAGTTGAGAAATGATAATAATTTAAACATTATGTTCAATTATTCCAAAATTTGAAAATTATATATAAGTATTTTCATATATTAATGATTTTGACGAATATATTCCATTCTGAGCTTTCGATCCGAATTTAAAACCTAACTTGAACGGGACTCAATACCGCATTCTATCTTAACAGAGCAGGAAAATCTTCATATTTTTTTTTAATAGCTTCACGCTGTATCCCACACACAGCAGGGTAGGCAGAGGGAACCTAGTGTTAAGGCACTCCGTTCCCCACTTTCCGCCGAATTCGGAGGCATTGCGTGTTAAGTGGCGGAACTTAACGCCACGCTTTACCTCGACACCAGAGCAAAGAAAATGGAAACATTAAATATTTCCACTCCTCGAGTGGGAATTGAACCCACAACCAGTCGTTTACAGTCACACGCTTGTGCCACTACGCAACGACCGGCCACTATACGAAAATCTTAATAATTTAAACATAATATACAATTATCACAAAAAATCAATAAAAGCTACTTTATATGTATTTTAAATAGCTCATTTCGTACCTGTAAATACATAGGGTTGAAAGACGGCTGGTTGTAAATAAGACCGTATACTATTTCAATTTTATCGGTCTCAGGGCGGAAGGTGCCGAACAACCTGTCCCATACGATAAGAACACCGCCGTAGTTCACGTCTAGGCAGTATTTGTTGCTACCTGTAACAAAAATAATAGGGATGAAAAATAAGAAATATACAAATTTAGATATACATATATGGGAAGTGGGGGGGCCAGTCGTGGCTCAGTGGCACAAGCGTGTGACTGTTGTGGATTGGATTCCCACTCGAGGAGTGGAAATATTTAACATACATTTCCATTTTCCTTCGCTCTGGTATCAGAGGTAAAAGTGCGGCGTTAAGTTCCGCCACCTAACACGCAATGCCTCCGAATTCGGTGAAAAGTGGGGAACGGAGTGTCTTAACACTAGGTTTCCTCTGTCTACCCTGCTGTGTGCGGGACACAGTGTGAAACTACAAAAATATAGTTCAAGCCAGAACTGAACCTGTAACACGTTCCCATTGAGCCTATACTGTCTTAAAATAGGTAGGTACTATTAATACAAATGTTAGACTGTTAACTGTATTACTGTAACCATACATAAGCAACGTTGCGTTTTACTAACTATTAACCACACCTCATAGCGTTAAATATTTACAGTCGGGCTTGGGTATAACCATCAAATTTGGTTGAAAATTGCCTGTGTATAGCTTAATGTGTTTGCAGTTTGAATTTACAATATACAAACGTACATATATTAAATTTGTATATAGAAAATATATATTTCTAAGCATATAAAAAGTAGACGATTGGGGCCAGAGGCGCAGAGGCACAAAGTGTGCCTGTAAAGCGACTGGTTGTGGGTTCGATTCCCACTCGAGGAGTGGAAATGTTTGTTATTTCCATTTTCTTCGCTCTGGTGTCGAGGCAAAGCGCGGCGTTAAGTTCCGCCATTTTACACGCAATGCCTCCGAATTCGGCGGAAAGTGGGGCACTCCGTTCCTTCTTAATAGGTTCCCTCTGCCTACCATGCTATGTGCTGGATACAGCGTGAAGATAAAAAAAAAATATAAGATAGTCTGTTTTTAATAAGTTTGAAAATTCTACTTTTATCACTTCGCGTTAATTTTACGTAAGTACTTTCTATTTTGTACTTTAAAATCAGTTGTGGGTGACAACTGATTTTAACGTAAAAACTTTGGATAATCCTCTCTTGGTGTTTATGCAGAAATATATATAAGAAAATAGGAAATGGATCAAAACGCATGATTTTTATATTAAAGGATAGATAGATACTTAGATTAAATAGATAGATAAATGTCAAGCAAATTAATGTGCTTCAATTTAGAATAACAAAATAAGTACAGAAAATCTAGTGACTATATATTCCGTTCTCCACATTCCATCAAAATCCGAGAGATTGTGTGGTTAGTGGCGGAACTCAAGGCCGGGTTTTGTCTCAAATATCAATGTTTTCTATAAAGTCCAAGTCAAAGTCAAATAATTTTATTCAAAATAAGAAGTTACAAGCTTTATTTTTTGAACGTCAAATAGTTTACCACCGGTTCACTAAATTTAATGCCTCAGACCAGAGAAGAACCGGCGCAAAAAACTCAGCGGGACTTCTTTTTTTTAAGTAATTGTTATAATAAATGCAATCAAAATTATAATTGGAAATATCGAGGCTATCAATTAAAAGTTGTCTTAGAAGATTTGCAAGATTCATTAGAAGGAATTAAATTAAAAGGTTCATTAGTGAAAAACAATGTAACAATTATAATGAAAAGCTTAATAATTGTAAAATAAGATGGCGTATTACAATTATTTATTTAAAAAAGTTGTAGAAAAATTTTTAACATTAAAGTATATTAAAATAATTATAAAATTGGCTAAATTTATTATTAACAAAATATTAATATATTTAAAAATATTATTTGTACCTAATAGCATTCTCTTTTGCCAAACGAAAAATCTTTGGGTAGTAGAAATTTGTAAAAGTCTGCTAATGTTAACAACAAAAATAAGTTGTAATAAAACGTATAAAAATTTCGAGGCAGCTGGTAGTAGAACGTAACGCTTAGCGGTGAGAGTAGTAGAGCACCTGGACGATATTCAGGAGGCGCGGGTTCGAATCCCACTGCGTTTAAATTTTTATATGTTTTCTAACGTTTTCCTAAGTGTGGAATAATATTAAAAATGTGTAAAATTATAAAAATATTCCTCTAAATTTGACAAATAAATGTATTTAAAAATAATTGTATTTTTTTTATCAAGTGTATACGTTGCTAAGGTTACACGTATTTTACGCTTCAATGGGTTTAATCGCTTCGTATTTTTTCCTGCATAGCAGAGTAGTCAAAAATAAGCTAGTGTCGAGTTATTCCATTCTCCACTTTTTGCCAGAATTCTAAATTTGAGTATTGACTAACTTGAACACCGCGCTTTACCTTCTTTGTAATATTATGATCTTTTCTATAATAATAATATTATGATCTTTTCTCTGAGTGGGGATTAAACCCACCACCAATCGTGACTACATTACGATACGATATCTCGCTGTACAACGATGGCCTCACTTACATATATAAAGGTATATTCTAGCTTATAAAAAATCGTTTTCTTTTTTTTGCTTCACGCTGTATCCCGCACAAAGCAGGATAGGCAGAGGGAACCTAGTGTTAAAAACACTCCGTTCCTCACTTTCCGCCGAATTCGGAGGCATTGCGTGTTAAGTGGCGGAACTTAACGCCGCGCTTTGCCTCGACACCAAAGGAAAGGAAATGGAAATAATAAATATTTCCACTCCTCGAGCGAGAATCGAACCCACAACCAGTCGCTTTACAGTCACACTTCGTACCACTGTGCAACGACTGGCCGCTATAATGGCTAAAAATAGAAAAGATTTAAATTCGAAACAATAATAATTTTTTTAAATAGGAAAAATAATAAAAAGCTTACCATGATGCACTCTATGATGGCTTGGTGTATTCAAAATATACTCCAAAGGCCCCAAGCTCTTGATCGCTTCCGTGTGGATCCAGAACATGTAGAGGTAGCTGAATTGGTGATGCATTATGAACTGGGCTGGAGGTATTGCTACAGCGAGTGGTAAGTAGAAAATCTGTTGGACAATTTAAGTTTATTAGTAAATATGCTTTATTTAGGAAGGATTTCGGCGTTTTTACTCATTTTAAATGATTAATTTATGTATTTTGTGTTATATATTAATTTATGTATTTTGGTAATTCGGTGTGTGGAATACAGCGTAAAGCTAAAAAAAAAAGAAAGAAAAATCGGTGGAAAATGGGGAACGGAGTGTTTTAACACTAGGTTCCCTCTGCCTACCCTGCTGTGTGCGGAATACAGTATGAAGCTATGAGAATGAGTATTTTGGTATTCGTAAGTACAAATTAGATAGACTCAAAATCAAGGGTAAATCATCACTTTGAATATACCAGAGTAATGAAAATCCTTATAATGAACTTTATATATTTGATACATGATTCGGGAAGTAACGTTTTTTGCTGTAGATGAAACTGACGTACAAAATATAGTGACAAAACAATTTAATATATCGTTTGTTTTTCTTCACTTGTTATTTTATAAAGAAAGCATTAGCTTTAATTATTAAATTGCGATTTTTATCTTTGTAAGCTCTAATTTGGATTTGAACTCAAAATTATAAAAAAATTGTGTTAATATTACTTCTATTAAGCTTCCGTGTTTTTATCTGCGTAGCAGGATAGTGGGAAAACGGAGTGTCAAGACCCTTCGTTCGCAACTTTCCGCTACATTTTTTCCATTTATTTAAATAAAAATAACTAAAAACGAAATTTTTCAACTAAATTGCTTCACATATACTTTAACTATCCGGTTGAAGGCAATAAGAGCTTATGATTATGGTTTAAAATTGTCATAAGACTGGTCTTATAATTTCATTGTGTACTTTAACTTGCATATAAAATTTCAGTTATTTAAATTTATTTGGCAATTTCAAGCTACTTAGTTCGTATTGAATTTTTGTACTTTAGAACTCAAATTAAATGTAAAAATAAAATATTAAAAAATAGAAACTTTTTGAGAAGAACAAAGGAACTAAAGGTATGAAGGTACACGCATGGTGTGCAGAGTGGCCCCGGGAACACAACGTCACACTTTTTCTTAACAGAGCGGAGAAATTAAAATCATTTAAATAAAACTGTTCCCATGGAATCAAACCTACGATCAGTTTGTTATAGAGAAACGCCTTCCCGCTGTGCCAAAATGGACTCAAAAGACAACTATATGCTTTCTTAAAGATAAGTTAAGTAAAATAGCCTAAATTCATACTAATACCTCAAACTTCAAAGTCAAAAAGTCTCAAAGTTCTAAGTCTTATCAAAATTGGTCCAACAATTTAATCACATAAGTAACAAAGACAAAATCCCAGTAACATGAGAACTTTATTATACTAAAGAATAATTCACTCCATAAAAGTTTATTTGGAGCTTTCAATTGGCGTAATTTCGCCTTTGAAATTTTCTTATCGAGCACGTCAGATGCGCTTAACGGCTCTGTGCTATATACGAAAGCTGTCGAGCTTTTCATTTGAATAAGCTTGCGGTGTTATTGTGTCTACTGTAACCCAATTTATAGGGTTATATTTTTAAACTGCCTTTTAGTTCTGAGGAATAAATATAAATAATGCCTCCTAAATTCAGTGGTAAGTGGGGAACGAGGTGTCTTAACACTAGGTTCTCTCTACCTACGCCACGTGAAGCTAAAAATATATAAATTGGCTACTGCTAGTTAAATTTGTAGAGCAACTTCACGTTTGATTTCCAATAGTAGGTAACACAGAGAGAATGTAGTAATGTCCAAATACACGTTTATTTATTTTTCACCTTAAAGTTAAGTGGTGGAACTTAACGCCGCATTATGTCTTCTTGCCAGGGCAGAACAACAAAAATAACTAAAATGTAATCATTCCCTTTTTCCATGAGTGGGAGTGGAACTCGTAATTAGCCATTTTACAGTTCGACACTAACTTTAGATATATATTGAATATTATATGTTCTATCACTGAGGGCCCTTATATTAAATTATTTAACCAAATAGTTTAATTATTTATACTTACAAAACCGCACCAGCCTTGTAGCATGGACTGCCTAATACCGACTCCCATGTTGAAGTCTTCAGACGTGTGGTGAACTTGATGCTGCGCCCATAAGATGTGGACCTCTGTAAAATTATACTTGCTTTAATGTCTTATATTACTTAAGTTTTATTATCTGTAGGTATAGTTTCAGTGAATTTGATGATTTAGTTGATTTTTTTAAGTATTTATATGTACGTGTATAAAAATCTTTAAGTTTTCACCGAGTAACTGACAGATAAGCCACAGCCTACTAGGAACAAAAATCTAAAATTTAGCATATAGAACATGGCTACACAGTCCAAGAAACTAAAAATCTACAAGGATTTCTCGAAATTCCTTTAAAACCTGGAATGTATGAAGCTCTTACTCATTAAATTTAAAATTATAGAAGATAGAAATTAAGAAAGTAAAAAAAATGCTAGGGTCAAAGTTTCCGCAAACGAGGCAACAACTCGCAACGTTATTTACATTTCGAACGTCATGCAAATAGGGGCGCGGTTTACACTGAATGTCACATTAATGTCGATATTCGTCCGTCAGATACAATGCCTGTTTAGTATCAAAGTGACAATTTCCTACTATACCTAACTGGACTAAATTAGAAATCAATATTATCAAAATCGCTTCAGCCATTTTTGAATTTCCCTCTAAACACAGATGATAGATGATATGGACATTCAGATTTTGATCACGTTTTATCTGGTAATTGGATGGAAATTAAAATTTACGTACATAATATAGTTTGTTATTTTTTATTGTATCTTTTTTTAGCTTCACGCTGTATCCCGCACACGGAAGGGTAGGCAGAGGGAACCTAGTGTTAAGACACTCCGTTCCCCACTTTCCGTCAAATTCGGACGCATTACGTCTTAAGTGGCGGAACTTAACGCTGCGCTTTGCCTCGACACCAGAGCGAAGAAGATGAAAATATTAAATATTTCCACTCTTCCAATAGGAATCGAACCAACAACTAGTCGCGTTTACCGTCGCGCTCTAAGTCTCTGAACCACAACTGGCCTCAATTTATTTATATTAATACTAGTTATATCGATAAAAATAAACAATAACAGTTTCTTACCATGACAAGCCCTGTGCATCCAGTAGTAACAGAAGTCGACGCCCAACGCCGCCGCGTACCAAGTCAGCGTGTTGTCCCATGGTAGATCTATTAACCTATAGTTAGCGTATATCCATGTATACAGGTAGGATTCTGCGCCTCTCCATACGAGCCTGTGAAGATAAAATTAATTTAGTTTTGTTATTTGTGAATATGGGAAATAAAAGTATTAAAATTCTTGGTGTATGCGAAAAGCATGGAAATTAAGTCAAAATAAGATTGTAGGCGGAAAGACCTTCCGTTCTCCACTTTTCTCCTGAATTCGAGATTTTGCGTGTACAAAGGCGTCACTCAACGCCGCGCTTAATCTTCCCCTCGAGAGCAGAGAAATGAAAGTGATTTAATAATTATTTCCCCGTGTGGTAATCGAATCCACAACCACTGTGAATACAGTCAGATGCTGCAACACTGTGCTACGATAGTCAAAAATAAATAATATTTAGTAAATAAAGTTGTAATATATAAATTTATAAAAAAACTGAAACATCGAAAAAGCTTAAAGTTTAAATTAGATTCTAATCTGTAAGACAAATTTTCTCTTAAATATTTTTATAGCATAAAATTACAATATATAAATTAAGAATGTAAAATTGTAAACTTATTAATCACTTGCTAAGTTAACTTCAGTGATGAATTCATGAGTAATGAATTTATAATGAATGAATGAGTAGCATTCATATTAAGAATATGAAAAGGAATAAAATATAATTAAAACCAAAAATGTTTACAAAAACATGTAAACAAAACCAAACAAAACAAAACAATTAACATATAAGGAAAATCATTAAAATTAATGATATAAAATGACAAATTGTAATGATATTTATATAAAAAACCTAATAAGTTTTTATTAATATAATATACATATACTGCAAAAGTAATTTCATTTCCCATCAGTCATCATCATTAGTAAGTGTAAGTTAAATTATAATGAATAATGATGTACTTATAACGATCGGCTGAGATTATTTACTTATTGACAGTCGATTTATCAATTTATGCTAAATTTTAGGTCATCGTGGCACAATGGGATAACGTCGGGCTGTAGAAGCGGTTGGTTGTGGGTTCGATTCACAGTCAAAGGAATTTTATATATGAATCCTTCTATATAAATGTACTGATAATAGTTTTAGACAGGCCAAAATCTTTTAGTAGAACGTAGAGAGATTTCGCTGTTGTACCTATCGTGTCTACTTCTTTCCCGTACAAAGTCAGATAGTAAGCTGAAAGTACTTGTTTGCTTTTACGTGATAATTTTTAAAAATAAAATGAAGACCATAATATTCATCGCTTTTTCCCGTATAACCTGGTTTAGAGAGAGAACCAAGAGAGCGAGTTAAGACACTATGTTTTCCATTATCCGTCTAAAATCGGAACATTGCATGTCTAGTAGTAGAACTCAAAGACGCACTTTGCCTTACATACCATAGTAGATAAAAAAATAACATATAAGGATTCCCCCGAGTGGGAATTGAACTTACGCCTTAATAGATCCAGTAGCAATACCCAATAGGATTCTAAAAATTTACAAAAATGGTTATTAAACTCGTCTTACCTTCCACATTCCTGTATGATTCCATGTGATATACTTGTTATACCGTCGTTGAGACGGATGCCCTTCTTGCCTTCTAGCCGTAGCACGATATGCTCAATGATCATAAACAGCAGGAAGTATGGGTAGGACTGCAACAAAAACTTAATATTAATTTATGCTTGATAAGACGGTCAGAATAAAAGTATGGATAATATTTTAAACTTTATTACTCCGCTTTCTAGAAAGGCTAAAAACCAGAAATGAAGAGCAGAAAGAAGAGAGACTAACAACATTAAACACTTTATAAAATGATGTTTTAAGTCATCGCGGGTAGATAACAAAAAAATATGACAGTAACTAGAAACGCGATTGGTTGTGAGTTCAATCATTCAACATCCCACGCAGTGTTTTAATTTTGAGTGGGAAATGGAGAACGAAGTGTTTTGCCACTAGATATTTTCTGAATACCCTGGTCAGTGGATGATGAGAAAGATGAGCAAAAACTTTTTAAAAAATGTTATTAATATGTTTGAAGTAATTCCTGTTTTAATTATAAGTATTAGAAATGCGTATAAATATACAATATTTAGAGAAATATATTATTAGGATCTCATATTGCATAACCTAAATGTTTTCACTAAATGACGAAAATATATATTTCAGGTTAACTTTGTATGAAAGATTGATGTGTTAACACATTATGGGCTTTTAAAACCACAGGTTCAATGATTTAGAGCAAATGATAACATATTTTTTTGTGAACATCAAGTATATTGAAAGGAAACCATAAATAAAATTGTGACGTTAACAATAGTATTTTTTATTCTAGAAGACAGATTTTTAAGTACAAATAATTTCTGTTTTTACATCAATTATTTAAGACAGAAACCGGCGTTGAGTTACGTCATTCACACATCAAACAGAAAATGGAGAACGGAGTGTTTTGACACTAGGCTTTCGTCTGACTCCTCCATTATGCGGAAAAGCGTAAAATTTCACTGACAATGTATTTTTTTTCTAAATTAATTATATAGAACTTTAAAAATTTAAAACTTGGTAATACCGAAAACATGTTAAGTAAATATGAATGTGTTTACAAATTAACCAGTAATCAAACCTGCGACCTCGAGATTAAGTTACATTTCGAAATTTGTCAACATTAGTTAAGCAATAAGGCAGAAACATTGACATTCTTTTAATTGATTTTAATTATATTATTAAAATTTACTTTTAAATAAGCAATTTGACTTTAAGCGCAGTAGTTATGGGTTCAATTCCTACTCAGAAGAATGTTAATATTAAAAAAAAAAACATTTCTTCGTTCATATAAATAAAGCCCAGCGCTAAGTTGCGCCATTTGTTACACAATGTTTAAAATTCTAGCGAAAAATTGGGGCACAGTGTCTAAATTTCAAGAAGAAAGGATTCAAATCCAGTTAATTTTAATATTTTACATATTTTTTTTATACAGCTTCACGCTGTATTTCGCACAGAGCAGGGTAGTCAGAGGAAACCTAGTGTTAAGACACTCCGTTCCCCACTTTTCGCCGAATTCGGAGGCATTGCGTGTTAAGTGGTGGAACTTGACGCCGCGTTTTACCTCCGATACCAGAGCGAAGGAAATGGACATATTAAATATTTCCACTCCTCGAGTAGGAATCGAACCCACAACCAGTCGTTTACAGTCACACGTTCGTGCCAATGCACTACGACTGGCCCTAAAAATAATCTTATCTCAAATATGTAAATAATACTTTTAAGGATATTAAAATATCTAATGATATTGCCTGTATAGAGTATCGGGTATCTAATGTGGTGTACGACCGCTATAACACGATACTACCCACTGACGTTGATAAATATATTGCTTAACACTTTATCTTATATCTTGTATAGTTTCTTGCGCCGGTTTTTCTCAGGTCTGAGGCATTAACTTTAGTGAACCGGTAGTAAATTATTTGACGTTCAAAAAATGAAAGTGGGGAACGGAGTGTCTTAACACTAGGTCTTCCCTCTGCCTACCCTGCTGTGTGCGGGATATAGCGTGAAGCTATATGTAAAATGAAGCTAAGTTTAAGAAATAAAAAAAAATATTTTTAATAAAATTATTTGACTTTGACGTTTTTTTATAATTTAATTTATATCACTACGGACATAAGGTCTGTACCTTTTTCTTAAAATAATCTTTTTTTTATATAAATTCCTTTTTTCTTTCACAATATCAGAGCTTAAAACTAAGTAAGCTTTATCTAAGTTTATAAAATATACCCTAAGTGAGTCCAGTTTCCTTTAGTTTTTCAATATTAAATGACGTTGACTTTGATATATGCTGTAATCCGTGACTACACTTACTTGAACTATAAGACGTAGTGTCTAATTTTTTTTCCGCCTTGCAGGGTAATCAGAGAGAACATAGTGTCAAATGGTGAACGGAGTGTCCGTTCACTTTCCGCTCAAATCTTAGAAATTAGTGCTGAGACGCGAAACTCAACGACACAATTTCTCTTGCCAGCAGATTAATATAATTTAAGTATTATCATTCCCGGAGAATGTATCGAAGTTTCGAAATATATAAGAAGAAATGTCTTTTCTTATTATCCTATGAATTTCAAGGAATCTACTACTAATACTGTTCCTTATCAATTATTATAATTCTTCAACAACTATTTCTGTTCAGTTGTGATTCTAATAATTGTATAATGTTATTCATATTAATAGATCTGTCTAGAAAAAGGGATGAAAATACAAAATAGCCACAAATCGGAACGAGATATAACTAAATCAGAACATCTACATTATTAGTATTGCACAAGACTACTTTGTAACGTACGAAAGGGACTTTCAAAGATTTCTGTAACTTTTATTGGAATTTCTTTAAAGGAAGCTTTTAAGTTACAAATTAATCTTCTTCTTTTTGTAAAGTGTTTCATTTTCTTTTATTTATGCTCTTTCCCGCATTGCAGAATAATCAGAGATGTCCTAGGGTCAAGATACTACATTCTCCAGTAACCACTCAAATTCGAAGCATTATGTATTGAGTAACGGATCTTAACGCCCCGCTTTTCTACCACTAAGGAATGATATATTCAATTTCAAAATATCTTTATTCTAATAAACCTTTGCAAGCACTTTTGAATCGTCGAATGAACACAAAGCTACCACCGACTCGGAAGATAGTTCGGCTGAGAAGAGCCGGCAAGAAACAGTTGCTTTTCAAATTTAAAATTACAATTTTTACCCGCGACGGAACGGCGACTGTATATGTGTTTGGGGTGAGAGGTTGTTTGTTTGTTTGTTTGTTTGTTTGTTTGTTTGTTTGTTTGTGTGTTTGTGCAAATTACTATGTCAATTATTTCCAAAACTATAAGTCCGATTTTGATACGGTTTTCTATGATAGGTTAAGGTTCAATTGGCGTATGTTCTTATGTATGTCTTATTGCCTTAACTCACCAGGGGGCGCTGCAGTAAGCATTTTACGTGAAAACGAATGTTTTCAATTATCTCAAAAAATAATAGTCTGATTTCAATAGATTTTCAGTGGTAGATTCAGGTTTAATTGGTGGATGTTCTTGGATATGTTTTATCGTGTCAAACCACCAGGGGGCGCTGCAGTAAGCATTTGTTTGTACTTTTTTTGTATTTATTTGTCTAAAACCGAAACTACTGCTCCGATTAAAAAGAGTTTTCATAAAAAGATTTATCTTTGCTTGGTGCATATTTTAAGATTTTTCTTTTTTTGTTACGGCGAAATCTCACCAGGGGGCGCTGCACTAAACATTTGTTTATGCAGAGCAAAAACTACTAGTCCAATTTAGATGAAACTTTCAAGGATGGGTTCAGGCTTAATTGGTGCGTCTTTCCATATATGTGTTATGGTGACCATTCATCAGGGGGCGCTGTAATAAGCATTTGTTTGAGTTTTTTTGTGTAAAACCAAAATTTTTCTTATATTTATTTGTCTAAAACCGAAATTACTTATCCGATTGGCTAGAGTTTTCAAAACTAAATTAAGCTTTACTTCGTTCATATTTTAAAATTTTTGTTTTTACGTTACGGTGAAAATTCACCAGGGGGCGCTGCAGTAAACATTTGTGTATGTAGAGTAAAAACTACTAGTCCGATTTAGATGAAACTTTCAACGATAGGTTCAGGTTTAATTGGTGCATCTTTTCATATATGTGTTACGGTGATCACTCACCAGGGGGCGCTGCAGTAAGTACATTTGTTTGTGCAAAACTAAAACTACGAGTCCGATTTGAATGCAGTTTTCAATGATAGATTCAAGTTTACTTAGTGCATATTTTCATATATGTGTCATGTATGTTTACTTAGTGCATATTTTCAAGTATGTGTCAACTCTCTAGGGGGCGCTGCAGTAAGTAGCTGCTTCCATTTTTTGTGTATAACAAAAACGACTAGTACGATTGGAAAGAGTTTTCAGTATTAGATTCCGCTTTGTTTAGTACATGTTTTTAAATTTATATTACGGTGACAAGTCACCAGGGGGCGCTGCAGTAAAATATTGTTTGTGCAAAGCTAAAATGACGAATTCGATTTGGATGCAGTTTCAGTGATAAGCTCAAGTTTAATTAGTGCATGTTCTTGGATATGCTTTATCGTGTTAACTCACCAGGGGGCGCTGCAGTAAACATTTGTTTGTAATATTTAATGTAAAACCACAACTACTAGTCCGATTGGACAGAGGTTTCTATCTGCCAGGCGCTGCAATAGGCATTTGATAACCAAGCATTGAAAGCATTGGGCTTATAATTCTTTTTGGATTTGCATGAAGATTAATATAAAGTATTTCGAAATTATGTAATAATATATAATGTGTATCTATACACTTTAAAAAGTTTAAAATAAAAAACAAAATTAAAAATTTTGAAAAAACCCACGACGGTTTAATTGTAATTGAAAAAGGATAAAATAACTAGAAATCCCCCGCCTAAAAGAATATATGTAACGAGATGATGGGGACAACTTCGTCGGGGGCTGCCAGTTGCAACCTCTATTTTAAATATAGTTGCTAACAGTATAGATTTCGTTCTTAAAGTTTTTAAAAGGAATACCAGTTATCAAAACTGTAAATTCATATTAATATTTTAATTTTTTCCTAAACCTGTTTTAACAGCATGAAAACCTAGGAGAAGTTAGCAAACTTAAAGTAATGGCAGCTCCGACGAAGTCGTCCCCATCATCTCGTTACATATATTCTTTTAGGCGGGGGATTTCTAGTTATTTTATCCTTTTTCAATTACAATTAAACCGTCGTGGGTATTTTCAAAATTTTTAATTTTGTTTTTATTACTTGATGAACTGATCGTGTTTAAATTCAGGCACTGTCTCAATAGTCTAAATATTAAAAAAAACATAGAATAATATTTTTTTTTTTATTAATAATTACCAATTTTATATACGCCTTTAATAGTTAACTTAATACTATAAGCAAATCATACGGAACCTATTGCATATATCTACGGTTTACACTTAGCCATTATTTTTTTGCTATTTATACAACTGTTACGTCGTATTGGCAAGGGCATTCACCCGCATTATCGCATTACATGTAACGTTTAATATATTAATTAAAACAATGTAAAGTGACATATATAATAAATAAGTTTATTGAATAATAGTTGAGGATATTGTGGTACAGTGGGGTAAATGTAGCTGGTTTTGGGTTCGGTTCCCATATGGATATTTTCTTTTAGCGTCACGCCGTAACCTGCACACAGCAGAGTAGACAGAGAAAACCTAGTGTTAAGACACTCCGTTCCACAATTATTGCCGATTTTGGAGGCATTGTGTGTGGAAAAAAATGGAAGTATTAAATATTTCCGTTTCTTCGCTCGCTTTCGCTTCGTTGTATGGGGGAAATGAAATTAAATTCATGATGTTTCAAATATGGAGACAATACGCAGTGACAAGTTCCGTCAATCATTGTCTAAAGGAACCTAATGTCAAGACGATCATTGTAGTACTGTCCTATTATGCCACAATAACTACAAAATATTTTTGTTTTAGGTATCAGTATGAAAAATTGAAAATTTAAAAAGATTATTTAGGGCCAGTCGTGGCGCAGTGGCGCAAACGTGTCCACTGTAAACGACTGGTTGTGGATTCGATTACCACTCGAAGAGTGGAAATATAATATTTCCATTTCCTTCCAGTGCGACGTTAAGTTCCCCGCCACTTAACACGCAATGCGTCCGAATTCGGCGGAAAGTGGGGAACGGAGTGTCTTAATACTAGGTTCCCTCTGCCTACTCTGCTGCGTGCGGGATACAGCGTGGAGCTAAAAAAAAATATTTCGCCTGAATGGGAATCGAACCCATGAACATCGCGCTACAGAAAGACGCTGTGCAACTGTGCCATATCGGCCTTTATAAATTTTTGAACAACTAAATAAGGAAAAAAACATTTTATATAAATATGAATTCATACGCAAACAATGTTCCATAATTATAAACGGAAAGTAAAGTAATTATAACAAGGTTATCAATGTTTACCCCGCAAAATGCTCGAATACCACGATTTAAGAATAAAAACAATTGATCACGCAGCTTCCCGCTGTTTCACGCAGGCAAAGAGCCTATCCATCTCTGACTATCCGGGTATACGGGAAAAAGCGGGAAGCCATAAAAATGAAAATAAAAAAAACACACGTGCTTCAAGCATATCTCAATATGAAATTTAACTATTTCCAATAACTTATTCGTTTGCATATTTTTGGCAAAAATAGGACATGAGAGCCAATGGACGTACCACCGAGGATTTTTTTTTTTTTTTTTTTTTATGCAATAAAGGAGGCAAACGAGCTGAAGGCCCACCTGGTGTTAAGTGGTTACCTTCGCCCATAGACATCCATAACATTCAAGTTATGGATGCGTTGCCAGCCTTGGGAATGTAGGACAGAAGGAGGGAGGAAGGATGGGAATGATGGGAAAGGGAGAGCTGGCTTACATGCCATCGACGAACCGGAACACATCATAAGATATTTGGCGGTTCGTCTTTGATTTGATAGTGGTCGCGAGCCAGTCGGAGAACGAATCTCCTACCACCAAACTACTGGGTTACCAGCCTTTTACGGGACGCTACCCAGCGGCGGGGGGGAATTGTATTCTTAACCCGTCCCCCCACGGGATATAGAGGATGCCAAAGACCGTGCAAAGTGGAGGTGGTTAAGCAGGAAGGCAGACCCTGGCTAAAGCTGGGATAGTTGCCAGGAAGAGGGACAACGTTTTTTAATATGTATGTATCAGTATAATGATTCCGTGGTAAATAATAACTTTTCTGTGTCTTTTATAAAATATCTAAATATCATCATTTTCTTAAAGGAACAGAACCCGCTATTATCTTCTTCAATTTGAATTTCAAATATTCTTAAATTCTTATCTTATAATGTATTAGGTGGCTTGTTTACTTCATTTCAACTTAAAAACAAGTTTACATCCTATTCATAATAAACACTATCAAAATTCGATTAAGCATAATCCAAACTCGATTGGCAAGTTTTTGTATGCATAATAATATGTTATTATTTTTAATATGATATATCGAGGCATTATGGCGGAGTGGGAAAAAGTCTGGCTAAACGCGATTGGTTGTGGGTTCTATTGCCACTTGGTGTATTTTTTTGCCAGTTCCTTTAAACTAAGCGCGGCGTTGAGTTCCGCCAATTAACTTGAAATGCCACGATATTGGGTGGAAAGTGGAGAATACACCAGTTGAGCGTAAGGGCATAAAGTGTAATAATTGTAAATCCGACTGGTTGTGGGTTCTATTCCCGCTCGAGGAATTGAAATCATTAATATTTTAGGTCCTTCACTCTAGTGTTGAGGCAAAGCGTGGCGTTCAGTTTCGCCACTTAACACGCAAGGCCTCCAGAACTTGGCGGGAAATAGGGAAAAGAAAAAATGAAGAACATGGTGATTTAAGTACTGACGATGCTTAAAACATACTTAAATAGGAATCAAACCCGCAACTATCGTTTTGGGGCTATCTTAAAATAGAATTTGGCTGTAATTTACATATGTATATATATACAAAGACGTAAATCTTATTACTGATTTGTGTTTGTGAATTTTGGCACTCCACCTACAAGAGCCGAGTGTATTGCTATATTTACATTTGCAGATTAGTTGCAATTAAAGCCACTTGTGCCAATGTTCTATTTTAAACGTTTATGAGAGTAACGCAGCTACTTCATTTTACAGTACATATACTATGAAAGTTATATATACTTATGTATTAAGTTAAAAGTTTTTATATATTGTTCAAGGCTTGTACGTATACATATCTGTGTGTATTGTTCTGTTTTTTTTTTCAAGTAAATCAAAATATGCAGAGAGAATCCAGTGTTAAGACACTCAGCTCTCCGCTATTCGAATATAAGACAACTGCAACTTGCAACTTTAATACCTACAAATAGCTATTTAGTACAGGTACTGACCAGGCTCAGACTTTTTTAGAGGTGGGAATTGCGAATGAAATGAAATATTATGATTACTCCTTTGTGGAAATCGAAGCCACAATCACGTTTTTATAGTTAGACGCTTCTGTTCCACTGAGCAACGATGGGTTCTAACTTGGGCTCTTTTTTACTTTTAACATATTATTGACATACTTAGGAAATTAACAAAGACATTTTGAGCAAACGTATAAGCATTTAAACTCAGCGGGATGCGAACCCGTGCCCTCTGACCGCTAAGCAATGCGTTTTACTACCAATTACTTGAATATTTATGATTTTTTTATACTTTTCAATATACTTCATTGAATGTTCTTAACGCAATAATTAATTTAATATATTAAATAAAATATAAAATTATTTGCAAGCTATAATTGTTCCTCACATAAAATACGTTTACTATATTTATTTCTTGCTAAAATGAGAATGTGTTTCGCCTTGAGATCTATTCTTAATACGCGTATTTACATTAACTATTTACATTATTTATCTTCGAGTGGATGGCTTAGTTTCAATAGCATAGTATATTAGTAACAATTCAACATCTATCTTACTATAAGCCACATAAATTGTTGTTGGAAAGAATATGAAGAATGTGATATTGTAATTCGACAATGACAACCTTTAGCATGTTAATGAAATACATCGTTCTTATGATGCTTTACAATAGATGGTTAACAATAGTATTTAGTTGAAGAAAGGAAGGATGTCATTTTATTAAATAAAATGAGCTGCACTGGATGGCGAGCCATCAATAACTGTTTATTTTTCATCGGGACTTCCGGAAAAAAGAAAAATATTGCACATTATAACGCATTAATATTATTATTAAAATCTTAGACTTTAGTATTCAAATCAAAAAATATCGCGAAACGAAGTACGCCGGGCCCACTAGTCTTCTTATAAACGAAGTGGTTACAGGTTCGATCTCCACTCGGGAAATATATTTTTTATTATTTCTTCAAATAAGACAAATCGCGGCGTTAAGTTCTGCCAATCAGTAGTCGGTACAATATTTTCAATTCCAACGGAAAGCCAAAACTTTGTGTTTTGTCAGTACCTTCTCGCTGCTTACCGTAAATGTAATTTTAGTATCATACCTTCAAACTATATAGGCATCTTCATATGTATTTATAAATATCTTAACCATATCAAAGAAAGAATAATATATATTCAGCATGGGAATTGAACTTATTACCATCGCATGAATTAATTACTTGACCATTGGAACCCAAAGACTTTCATCCCCTATTTCAACCCTTTAGAGGATGACTTTTAAAAAAATAAGTAGCCTATGTTAGACCCAGGGGTAGTTACTATTTTCATTCTAAATTTCATCCAAATCAGACCGGTAAATTAGCCGTGAAAGCGTGACAGACAAACACAGACTTTCACATTTATAATATAAGTATGGATATAATAATATAATAAAATCTCAAATTCATTAAACGTGTGGTCTTCTTGTAATGGAATACCCATTCAATTGTCTGAATCAGATCGACCCAATTTCTTTAAACGCTTACTATGCGATAAGCGATATTTGGTATCACTGATTCGACATTTTGCGTATAATTCTTTTTTTTGCAATTATAATTAAATATATAATATTCGTTGTTGCTCAGTTATTGTTTCTTTATGTTGCGAAATTACAGGTTTATGGCGAAAAATGATAGTTTTTAAACAAACTTACGAAAGCTTTAGAATACCTTATTCGGTCCTGTTCGCGAAATATATTCTTTTTATATTTTTACTAACTCTAAACTACCTACCTGCAAAATTTTGTCTTTATTTTGTCTTTATATATCAAACAGTCTTCTATATTATTTTAAACATTTTTAAAGTTATTCCATACTTAGGAAAATTTAAAAAGGCATTTGGAAAACGTATAAAAATTTGAACGCAGCAGGATTCGAACCCGCGCCTCCTGAATACCGTCCAGGCGCTCTCACCGCTGAGCCCTGCGTTCTACTACCAGCTGCGTTGAAATTCATGTAAATTCTTAGTCTTCTATATTTTTTTTAAGATGTGACCTTTCGCTTTTATAATTCGATCTATTCGAAATCTACATAATTTAATTTACATACAAATCTTGTGATTTTTATTGTTAGTCTTCTCTTTTTGCCTAAAAAACTGTCAATTCTAATTTTAATAAAATAATACAAAATCAAAGCTATTCTTTTAAATTTATAAAAATCTAAATATTTTTTTTATTCAAATAGGCCATTTGAATTTAAAAAAAATCGAAATTATTTTACTGTATCCCGCACACAGAAGGGCAGGGAGAGGGAACCTAATGTTAAGACACTCCATTCCCCACTTTCCGCCGAATTCGGAGGCATTGTGTGACGTGGCGGAACTTAACGCCGCGCTTTGCCTCGACACTAGAGCGAAGAAAATGGAAATATAAAATATTTCTCGGGTGGGAATCGAACCCACAACCAGTCGTTTACAGTCACACGTATGTGCCACTGCGCCACAACTGGCCATTTATTACAAGCACTTTCAAGTGGTTAATTAACGTAAATAGTTATTATTGATCAGTCCTATAAAAAACTACCTTAGGCTTATAAAGTAGCTCAAAAGCAGAAAAACTCAACAGTTGCTCTTTTCAAACATAATATAATCGATATATAAATGTGAATTAATAATGAATATATACATAAATAATATAACTTAGCAAATTAATCAATGAATTATGTATATGTCCGTGTGAACGGCTTTTGTATAACATGAATTATAATATATTGTACTAATGTTACCTTGACCCCAGAATTTCTAGTTATTGTCACTGCGAGTGTCTGACTGTAAACGTGATTGGTTGTGGGTTCGAATCCCACTCGAGGGCATTCCCCGTAATCATTATTATGAATAAAATTTATTTTATTTCTCTCCTTTGGTAAAATAGTATGTAATGATGAGTTTCGCCGTTTAACAAGCAAATTGTGTCAAATTTGAGCAGCAGTGGAGAACGGAGTGACTTGTCACTAAGATTTGTCTAACTCTATAAGTGGGAAAAAGCGTGAAGCAGTAAATATTTAACTATAAGTCACTATACATAACCTAAAGGCAACATTATACACAACCTAAAATTTCAAGCTGTCGTGTTGAAAACTCCATCAAAATCTGTTAACTTATTTCTAAATGTGACCAAATGAATGGACACGCTTTCGCATTCATAATGTCCATATTTGTATAAACTATGAACACGTGAGTAGTAACCTTGTGTAAAAATTGATAGAAAACCAGTTATTGCGTACACGACAAGATTGTTTTTACGAAATACTTACAAAACTGACATTCTCAAATTATCTTTAATATGTCTATAATTACGAGATTTTATTTATGCAATAAATTTTCATTTTATATGTACGTTTGTTTGAAGATGTGCTTACTCAGTATACAGTAAATGTATATTATATTTGTACAATAACAAATCAGTTTATATCACTATTTCCCGAGAAAGGTAGTGAGACGCTGCACTGAATAGACGTGTTTAACTTATTTGTCGCAAAATAATATAAAATAAAATAAAATAACGGTTTCAGTGATAATTAAAAATAAAGCTTCATAGCAAAGACATACGGTTCATTATCATAATCTATTCAACGTGACATACTGCATTGTAAAAGTGACCCGTGCGCTCGAGTCGCTATTGGATCGTTGACGTTATCTTGGATCTAAGGATGAGTGTTCAACGATCAACGAAGAGCGGAAATAATTCGATTGCTAAATTACGTTCATCGGAAGAAAGAGATAACATAACTATAAGAAAAAGAAAAGAAGATGATTTTTTTTAAAGAAGAATTTACCAAGCTGCGAGAAGAAATAAAAATATTATTTGAAGAATTTAGCAGAACTCAAAAAGAAAATAACAACAAAATCTTTGAAGACATACTAGAAATAAAGAAAGAAATTCGAGAGATAAAATATTCATCTGAAAAATTGATATTAGACCATCAAACTTTAAGAAGGGACTTAGAAGCAATGAAAGAACAAAATACAGCACTTCAAAATAGAATAAATAATTTAGAAAAAAATATTCATTCACCCATAGTCAATCGAACATCATCCTCTAATCCGCTACCGCTTATGTGTGAAAGCGTTGCCTTAGAAATCCAAGACCGATGCGACCGCCAGAAAAATATAATTGTTGCGGGTATTATTGAAATAAATGATAAAAATGCGGATTCAAGGCGTAATTATGATACACAAGAAGTTATGAAAGTTATAAAAGATATATATCCAGAATGTCCGATGCCTATAAAGTTAATGAGATTTGGTAAATATCTTCCTAATAAAAATAGAAATATTAAAGTGTGCTTTAAAGAACCTTGTACTGCTCAATACATATTGCGTAATAGAAAAATAATAAATAATGTTCGTATCTATTAGGATCAAACTTCAGCGCAACTTAAGTATTTTAAAAATTTGAAAGACGAACTGCGTCAAAGGCAAAATAATGGAGAAAATCTTACTATAAAGTACCACAATGGAGTTCCTAAAATCGTTAATATAACTTCAAAAAACGACAAAAGTATAAAGACACCCTAGACGAGAATATAACATACCAAATAGCACACGATTATAAAAATATTAATACAACTTCTACTTCATTAAAATTTTTTTATGCCAATGTAAGGAGCTTACTAAAACCATGCAAATTAAACGAAATAAAATGCATTTTAAAATCCTTTAAGCACACGATACACTTAGTGCTGTTAACAGAAACATGGATAAAATCCGATCAAGATGCTGATGCAATACAACTACCGAATTATACCCATATCTTTAACTACAGAACTGGTGGAATTGGTGGAGGCGTATCCATTTTTATACATAAGGATTTGTGTCATCATGTTACCGAAGAAAAATATTTAGACGGGAATAACTTTTTATGGATTTACTTAGAGAGGTACTCTATTAATATTGGATTAATTT
Source organism: Dryas iulia moderata (assembly GCA_019049465.1). NCBI lineage: Eukaryota > Metazoa > Arthropoda > Insecta > Lepidoptera > Nymphalidae > Dryas > Dryas iulia. The sequence goes on along the minus strand of CM032424.1, from coordinate 14,065,628 downwards.
ACAAACCACCAAGTACGAATACAACGAGATTTTTAGAACAATATTCTTCACAATTAGAAACAAGAAAAAGATATATAGTTTTTGGTGATTTCAATATTAATTTATTAAAAAATGATTTTATTACTAAGAAATATATTAGTATTATAAAAGAGGCTGGCTATGATATATTAAATAAAATAGATGATATTTACTGCACCAGAGAAACAGATACATCCATATCTATTATAGACCATATTTGTACAAATATAACTGAAAAATTTAATTTGGCTATTATCGATTCGCCACTGTCGGATCACAAACAAATATACTGTGAGTTAAAAAAGGTCAAGCCTGAACCTAAAAGGAAACTTAAATATGAAGTTATAAATTATGATACCCTTTATAAAACCATTGAGGAGTCAAATTTTATAAGCCCAGATTGTGATTTTACATTATTCGAAAACTTTATTGTAGCCAAAATACAGCAAAATAAACTAATTAAATATAAGATACAAAACTTACCCAGAAGTGATTGGATCAACAAAAATATAATTCAAGATATAAGTCAGCGAAATTTGTTATGGAATAAACTTAAGCAAGATAAAAATAATAAGGAATTAGAATTAAAATTTAACAACGAAAGAAATAAAGTTGGTGAAAATATAAGAAATACTAAAGACAATTACTATTACCAAGCTTTTATAAGGTGTTTTAATGATTCAAAACGTATGTGGGACTTAATAAATTCCATAGCAGTAAATAAAATAAAAAATAAAAGCTGTGCTCCTCCAAAATTAATTATAAATAATGAGACTATTACTGAAGGAACCAACATATGTGAGTGTTTCAATCATTACTTTTTATCTCTAGGCAAGGTGTTAATGGAACAAATCTCGGCTAAATATCACAATTATCACACTTATAGCGAAACTTTACCTGTACAAAATTACACACAAAATCTTGAACTACTCAAACCTTGTACAGAACAAGAGGTAATAAATATAATTAATAGTTTAGATTCTAACACAAGTACAGGGATTGATGGGGTTACAGTAAAATCAATAAAATGTATAAAAAATTTAATAAGTAAAAAATTAAGTCACTGTATAAATAAATCCATAAGTATAGGAAGTTTTCCAGATAATCTTAAAATTGCACGAGTAACTCCAATATATAAATCAGGAACACAATCAGACCCTGGTAACTATCGACCTATTTCTGTGTTACCCGTTTTGTCAAAAATATTTGAAAAAATCATTCATAATCGCTTAAGTCAATATTTAAATGATATAAACTTTTTCTATCACAAGCAATACGGTTTTCGTCCGAAAGCAGGAACGCTTTCTGCTACAATTGATCTCATCACTAAAATAAAAAATAACATTGATAGCAAAAATATTGTAGTAGGAGTATTTATTGATCTAAAAAAAGCGTTTGACACGGTTTCACATTCTATATTATTACAAAAAATTAGAAGAGTTGGAATAGCTGGGACCGCGTACGAAATTATTTCATCTTATCTTAGCAATCGTCAACAAATTGTAAAAATAGATAATTTCAAAAGTAAACCAGCTCCAATCACATGTGGAATACCACAAGGTTCCATACTCGGGCCTTTACTCTTTTTGATATTTATTAATGATATTGATCAGTTGCCACTAAGTGGAGAAATAACATTGTACGCGGACGATACTTGTTTATTTTATTTTGGAAAGTCAATTCACAGTATTATTGAAACAGCTCAAAACGATTTAAATATCCTAAACGAATGGTTGCAGTACAATTTACTTACTTTAAACGTCTCAAAAACCTCATATATGATTTTTTCGGCCAAAAATAAAGCTATTCCTTCCCATAACGAATTGATACTTAATAGTCAAATTATCAAACAGTCAAATAATGAAAAAATACTTGGGATTAATTTTAGATAAAAATTTTACTTGGAAACCTCATATAGATTCTATACATTCCAAAATAACTTCGCTTACCGGAGCTTTACGTAGATCTGCACGTTGTATCCCTCTAAGAGTACGAAACATTATTTACAATACTTTAGTTACACCAATATTAGAATATCTTATAGAAATCTGGGGCAACGCGGCTAAAACACACATAAAAAATCTGCAGGTGTCTCAAAATAAACTTATCAAGGTGTTATTTCATATGGATTATTATACGCCTACTAAAGATTTATATAAAACAACTAAAATTTTATCTATTAAACAAATGTATAAATATAAATTATGTATACTGATTCGTAAAATATTAGCAAACCTTACTCATTCACAAATTACTTTTAAAACCAAAACCCATTCTTACCACACAAGGAACAGATATAAACTAGAAACACCTAAAACTCGAACCAAGTACGGCATAAAAACTATTTCATTTGAAGGAGCACAGCTGTATAACTCTTTGCCTCTAAATGTTGTCAATTCAAAATCTCTTAATATATTTAAAAAACGATTAAGAACCCATATATTAGATGATTTCACTGATATTGTTTAATATCACTACTGTTTATTATTTGTAATATCTAAATTGTAGTTATAATTTTAAAATTTCCTTTGTAAGCGAACTGTGTTCTTTTTGGAAATAAACTTCTTTAAACCTAATTTCTTTCTTCAATGAAGTGGAGGAACCGTTTCAGTCTTATCATAAGAATCGGAGAAATAAAAAAAATTAAATTTATTTCATTACATGGAAAGAATCGACTCCACAACATATACAGTCAAACATTCTCAAGCTGCGCCACAATAGCCTTAACTAGTATTTTTTTTAGCGTCACGCTGTCCCGCACACGACAAGGTAGGCAGAGGGAACTAAGTGATTCTGCCGATGCTTGGAGACATTGTATGTTAAGTAGCGGAACTTGACGCCGTGCTGTGCCTAGATACCAGAGCGAAGAAAACAGAAATATTAAATATGTCCACTCCTCGAGTGGGAATCCAACCCACAACCAGCCGCGTTTACTGTCACACTTTGTGCCACTGCGCCATGAGTGGCTTCTGCGTGTATTAATGATTAATGAAACAAAATGCAGGTAGCACCAGGTTTCTCTACAGGTAAGTTTTTATAAGAGGTTGACATACTTTCGTATAATGAGATTTTAATAGCCTTCCATTACCGCTTCTATATACAATGCATTGCTCCACTTACAAATTGAATTAGCCACTAGAAGTAGCTAACCCTTTCACTGCCGAGTTGTAATTAGTGAATATGTTTTATTTTTTGTTTTTTTTTGTCTTTTACGGTACAATAAGTATTTTAAAATAGATTTTCTTATCAAGAATTTATTATTATAGAAAGTTTCTAATAAACATTTGAATATAAAGAAGAAAAGTAATACAAAAGCAGTTTCTCTCTCTCAGCTTTCGGACTCAACACCGTACTTTGTCTCACACCAGAGCAAAGAAATGAAAATTATTTAAAATATAATCGTTCCTCCGAATGGGAATTGAATTCACAATGTCAATGACTGTCTCCTTCTACGTCACAATGGCCTTATAATCTATAAGTAGTAAATAAATTGTTTTCGCCACGTTCGGTAAATCGGTTCCGCTACCCAGTACTTACTCGTAATAAAGACACTACGAGCCCAATATCAATAAACGATCATAATCCAAAAACTGCAACCTTAAATTGAACTGCCAATATTTTTGTTTTAATAATTCTTTTTTTTTTGGGTAATATAAAAATTGAATCCTTCGATCGGTTCTTGGTAATACAAGTTTACAGTTAACCTTTACTTCACTCAAAAAATAACTCAAAAAAATATTTATTCATAAAAATGATTGCTAAATCAGTCTAAGGTTGCAGTTTTAATTAGAATCGGTTATTGATATTGGGTGTAAATGAGTCAAGTGGAGATTGGAATTATTAAATACACCACTACATTTTTCTTGTGACCAGTCCAATTGGGGCCAGTCGTGGCGCAGTGGCACAAGCGTGTACACGACTGGTTGTCAATTCGATTCCCACTCGAGGAGTGGAAATATTTAATATTTCCATTTTCTTCGCTCTGGTGTCAAGGCAAAGCGTGGCGTTAAGTTCCCCCACTTAACACGTAATGCCTCCGAATTTGGCGGAAACTGGGGAACGGAGTGTCTTAACACTAAGTTACATCTGCCTACCCTGCTGTGTGCGGGATACAGCGTGAAGCTAAAAAAAAAAAATACATTTTTCAATGTCTACTCAAAGAACCAAGTTACTTCACAAAATCCATGAAGAAAAATTATTTTTAGCCGCTAGAAGAAAATGTATATAAAAATAAAATTTAACATGCAAAGACTAAAGTGAAAATTGGATTGTCTTGTTCGCTACAAGATTATTTTCATACTGAGATTGAAACGATATTTTTGGAAACCTCATTTCGCCAATTTAATAGCTTTATTAATATGACATTACATTACTTAAATTGTAAAATTATTTTATTTTTGCCAGTTTCATGCCTTTTCGTGCATAGAAAAGGCAGAAATAACCTATTGTCTAAACACTCCGTTCTGCGTTTTTCACTAGGATTCAAGACATTGAGATTCAGAATTAAACATCACACTTTTTTAACTTAAAAGAGCCGAGAAAATACATTATGATCGTTTCATCAAGTTAGAATCGAATCTGCAACCATTCGTGATTACAATTAAGCTTTCTCACTGAAGTTCAAATACGTCTTTTATGTTGTCTGTGAAAATTTTACTTACTTCCATCAATTTTTTAAATTACAGAAATACACACGATATAAACAAGTCATGTTTTTACGATGCTAATATCTTTGGGCAGACAGCTATTCGACCGCTAACTAGGCAGAGCCTGAGCTAAGTTGGATTAAATTAAAATTAAAGCTAAGCTATCAGAGCGGAGGAAGGAAAATACTTCAAACATAGTCATTCTCCAGACTGGAAATTGAACCTAAACAGTCTAACATTCGTTCTTACATTCAGACCCTGTTCCACTACGCCACAACAACTTCAATTTAATATTCAACTTGAAAATAATTTTCCATTCAATTGTTTTATAACTTTTGTGTTACACGAATTATATAAGTTCATAATTCTATTAAATCTTACACCGCAAGTACCACTTCAATAGTAAGTGGACAGACAGACAATTATGAGCTGCTATAGCAACCGAGTTAATTACAAATCGATAATCTTAGGAAACTTTACTAAGAATAGGGCTTATGTATATATAACTTATATATAGTTTCATATCTTATTCTCGTGTAACTCTGGATAGGCAGAGGGTTAGTGTCAGGACACTCCGTTCTCCACTTTTCGCTAGAAATTAAGACATTGCACGTTGAGTGGCGGATTTCAACGCCGCGATTTGTCTTAAGCCTTTTCATAAAGGTTCATATCATCTCAGCTTAATTGGGATTGATTGATTGCGCCTAAGTTATCAACCATACGTATGTATTATTATGAATAAGTCAAAAATTACTCGTCAGATATTAACTTAATATAAATGGGACTTGAAATACAGAAGCATTAGTTATCATATAGAAAAAAAAATCGAAATTAATTGGCCTAATAAAGATAGTTAAGATGTCTGTAAAAAAGTCTGAAATTAATGGACAAATACATATTCTACATTTCATAACGAATAAAACATTTATAACCAAAGCATAAGTAGTAAATTGGTTAAAAGGCATGGACAATTGGACATGTCTTTCTAACCGACAATGACGTCGAATTCTTTTACGCCTATTTTTTATGTGAAAAATTACAAAATATATATAATAATAACTAAAAAACTTCTTACCTGTCTAAAGAAATTAGGTACATCTTCAACTTTTTCATACAATTGTTCTTTAGGCGAATGCAAGTAGAACATACGGCCGATGCCTTTCAAATGGTTAGAAACCACATCCGAGAATCCGTTCTCTGTGGTCATGTTGGCGAACGACATTTCCGCCATTTTCTCTTTTGCGTTTTACCTAAAACAAGAAAATAAAATATTTTAAATACATATTATAACATTATTGTTAGAAAGTATAGCTTATATTTTAATTATATAAAAGAGCTCATTTTTCATTATTTATTCATTTTGACGGAACTTAACGCTTGCTGCCTTACCACAACGGAGATGTAAAATTATATGTCTATAAACATTCCCCTATAGGGATATCAAGCCCACAACCATCGTATATATGACAGACACTGTCTCACTGCGCCGTAATGCCTTAAAAAATTTATAATACTTTTTAAAAATAATATGGTTATAACTATAGTTTTGTAAGTTAATTATAACCATATATTTTTTGTATCAACACAAAAAATAACCCATTTATAATTTCTGTGAAGTTAATGATTTTATTGTTTACATTAAAATGTTTTTATATAAGCGTAACTATACGAAAAAGATCAAAATTAATCGGATTTTCATCACAATAACCTTAATAAAGTGTCACTCCACAGAATAAAGTTATAAAAGTTTTTAAAAACTACAATAGGTCCTGCTTTTCCCTTAATCATAATCTAGATTTCTCAAACAGTAGGATTTACGTTCCGTTTCTAACTTTAAAAAACTTTTCCAATTTCACTTTACATCCGCGCTTTAAGTCTGATGTTTTTTTTTTTATTTCTTGCTCTATTATAGTATAGACGGTTTGTATATGACTGAACTGGTTGTGGGTTCATTCATATATCAGTTAGAACAATTATCTTTAATTATCGTTTTTTTTTTTAAATTAAAATATCTTATAAATATTATAAATGCGAAGGTTTGTATGAATGTTTGTTATTTTTGACGTAAAAGGAACTGAATGGATTTCGATGAAACTTGACAATAATATAACTTACACATTAGAATAAAACATCGACTACAATTCATAAAGATATTTTGTGAATTATCCAAAATATCAAGTACTTGCAGGGCTATCAAGAGAATAAAGTCGAAAGTATGGTATAAAAAGAATATTTCGAAGTTTTGTAAATGTGGAACAATATCATTAAAAATATTATTAGTCTGAGTGAACCTAACGTCAAGACACTCCGCTCTTCGCCTTCCCCGAGACATTGTTTGTAGATTGGCGGAACTTAACACCGCATTTCATCTTGCCAGACCGAAGACACGAACATAATTTTATTATTATATCTTATTATTATATCCTTAATACATATATTACTTGTGTACTAAGCGAAGCATTTTCAGTCATTTCATATTTCCCTAAGGACCAGTGAATGCTGACATGAAATATGAATAAAGTTCAGCGCGGTATGCGCAATCATATTTGAAATTGAAATTCTTTGTGAAGTAACTACGTACAAAATGTACTTATTTTTGTGGAAAAAAATAAAAGTTTATGAGTTTTCATAACATTTCATATTCATATATATCAAACAAAATATAACATAATATAAATAAAACAAAAGCAGCTGCGCCTTTTATCGTATACTAAGTCTGTGGGAATTTAGTGATGATAATTTAAGACACTCCGTTTTCCACTTGCTGCCCAAAATTCAGATTCAGATATTGCATGTTAAGTGGCGTAACTGAACGTCGCGCTGTGTCTTCTTACCAAAGTATAAAAATGGGAATAATTGAAATATAATGATTCCCTCGGGTGAAAATTGAACCTCCAACCAATCGCGTCTCCATACAGACACTTTCCCACTGCGTCACGATGGAGGCCTAAAAAATATTTTAGTAAAATTTTCTCTAATATAAAGAATCTAGTGCTAAGAACATTCTGATCGTTGTTAACTACGTTCCACGACTATTCTGGTATATGGCAAAAAAGCTGTTAGAAAAATAACTAAAAAATCAATTTTTATTTTAGCTTTACGCCTCTATATACCTCCTACAGCAGGGTAGGCAGAGAAACCTTAGCTTTAAGACACTCCGTTCCCCACTTTCCTAAGAATTCTGGAGATATTGCGTGTTAAGTGGCGGAACTTAATGCTGCGCTTTGCGTGAAGCTTTATCAGAGTGAAGAAAAGGCAAACATTAAATATTTCCACTCTTCGAGTGGGAATCGAACCCACAACCAGTAGTTACATTTACACTTGTGCGCCACGACTAGACTAGAAACATTTCTGTTGAAAACTAAAAATATACAAGACTAGAGAATTCAACCTTTAACCTTTTGAATATAATGCATATTCATTGGATACAAGTGGTTATTTATACAATAAACTAGCGACCCTTGTCAGCTGTGTTCCCTTACTTACATTTTAATATTTTTTATAGAAATTTTAATTACATTTATTTTTAGGATATATTAAATTTATATTGGTGCAAAGTGCGTCACGGTATAGAAATATAAACTGTGAATATTTATATACTGTGAATACCTTATAAAGTATAGAAATATATGAAAAATGGAGAACGGAGTAATGTGACACTAAAATGTTTAAAACTTTAGTAAAAGAAACAAACACCTAAGTTAAAGTGTCTACTAAATTATAAATATTACAAATGCTTTTATGAGGTCCACATCCATCTGTTTATGTATAACTTAAGTATCGCTTAGTTTCTACTTCAAAAATTGTACAAGTGTCCGGTTCTTATGGTAGTACAATTTTTTCTTAGCATGAAACTTGTCATAGCGTACTGGATAATAACGAGAAAGTAACTTTAAATGTATTTTCATCAATTTTTAAAATTAAATAGTTATTTAAGCGATTCTTTGATTTTAGATTATACAAATTTAATTGTTTAAGCTTATTATAAATATTTAGCCTTTGAGAAGCTTAAGGAACAAAAACTTTTTATAATACCTTAAATATAATTGTAGCTATTTATTGCAAATAACACACTATCAGTTTGACCTCTTGTACATACCTATATTTACATATCTTTTATGTTATATACATTTGTTAGGTATGAGTGTTTTTTTAATGTATAAAAAATTAGATAATGTTTCACCATGTGATAATAATGTGAAGTTATGTATATAAAATTGGAGTGTTTGTATGTTTTTTTTAGCTTCACGCTGTATCCCGCACACATCAGGGTAGGCAGAGGGAACCTAGTGTTAAGACACTCTTTTCCCCACTGTGTCTGTTTGTATAATTAAAATACCTAGTTTTTACTAAATGCATATACGCGATATATATACCAAAATAATATACAATTTTTGTTTGTTTGCTTGTTTACTCTGGCTAATTTCTGGAACGTCTGGACCAATTTTTATTAAACTTTCATTAACCAATAGCAAATTCAATAAGACGTAAGTTAGGCTACTTATTTTTATAATTATAACTTTTTAGTTAAAATTCACGCGGATAAAGTCGCGGGCGAAGCTAGTTTATATGTAAAAAAGTTAGATAATGCTTCTTTTGTGATAATAAAGTAAAGTTAGGTAAAAACTTTGACCTGTGACTGGTGGTCTTAGGAACTGCGGTATCAACTTTTATCGTTATTTACAAAATATGATGTAAATAAATGAATTTATTGTGAAATAACAGCTTTATACTATCACTAATTGTAATTTTGCGATACTAATTAGAGCAAAAGAACGAAAAAGAAAGGAAAAGAAAGAGTTCCTGGTTCTTCAATTAAGGGTTATTGTGGGTCATGACGACAAAAGCTTGCCTAGAAAATATCTTTTGACTTTCAAGAATAAAAATAAATCAATTAATTAATCTATTACTGAACTTGTTTGTCTTCACCCATTTAAAAAAAAACGTTTTATTTGTCAAATAACATCATGTATTGTTTTAACAGAAGGAAGAAAAGAAGATAATTAAAGTAAAAATATTCTGCCAAATGAAAATCGAACACACAAACGTCCTGCATACAGTCAAACACAAACCATCTTTTATCTGTTAATGTTATCCAACTATTTAGAAAAAATATATCTTTAATTTTTTTTTCTCTTCTTAATTATTATTTATTACACAATTCCTAAAAAGAAATTAAACCCATATCCGTTTTAAATTATCAACATAGCTATCCCGCAGTCAATAAAATTACATATAACAAAAATCCTTCATATTGTCGTTAATTTTAGTACTATACCTAACTACTACGAGCGAATATATTAAAATAAATTATATGTTAAGTAACAAGTCTTTGTTAGAGATGTTTTATTTAAATAAATATACATGTCTCGGTATCGGTTAGCATGGTAACTGTTATATTTTTATTCTACTCAAGCCTTTTGTGATATATTGATGGTCTTCTACGAATATTAAATATATAGTAGACTATATATTACAGTGTACAATGTTATGCTATAAATTAAAGAAACACTGGTACTATTTCTCACGGTAGATTAATTATTATTTAAATGTCAAGTTATATCTTAAGTTCTTTTTTTTTTTCTTCTTTTTCTTTTTTTTAGCTTCACGCTGTATACCGCACACAGCAGGGTAGGCGGAGGGAACCTAGTGTTAACACACTCCGTTCCCCAGATTTATAGATTTTAAAACCATAAATAAACAGTAATGTTTAAATCGCTTTTCTTTGAGATTGCATAGAAAAGATAATGACGAGACACTCTGTTTTATACTTGTAATCCCTAATACTAATGTTTTTGTTATATAAGTAATAGTTTTTTGTTATATAAGCCATACATCAAATCATTTCTCCGAACGGTAATCGAACCCACATCCATTGGATATCCAGCCAGCCTGTTTAAGCTTCAGTTAATTTAAATATTTATAATATAGTTCGGCGTTGATTTCACTTAACACACATTATTTCGATTTCAGAAAGTGGACCCTACTCTTTTTTATATACACAAGATTTTCTCTTACTACCCCAAAAGCTTAGAAAAAAAAATGTCACGACCGAAGATAAAATAATCATTCACTGTCCATTCGGTGCGATACAGCGCAAAAAATAAATACGTTCGTTTAGATAAACAACATGTTTAGGAAACAGACTAACCTAAGCTACAGCAATCAATGAACTCTTATCATTTTGGAAGTTTATTGTTAATATTTTACTTGTTTAAACAAATTATTATTAAAAAAAAGACATTTAAAGATTCTCTACAGAGATGCTAACAACATAAATAAGTTGTGATAAACCGTATAAGAATTTCGACGCAGCAGAGAGTAGAACGCATGGCTCAGTGGTGAAAGCGCGTGAACGGTATTCAGGAGGCGCGGGTTCGAATCTTTCTACGTTCAAATTTTTATACGTTTTCTTTAAATGTCTTTTTCAATTTTCCTAAGTGTGGAATAACACTTTAAAAATGTTTAAAAAATATTATTTAAGTTTTTTTTATCTTTTTATTTCATATCCCGCACACAGCGGGTACGCAAAGGGAACCTAGTATTAAGATACCCCGCCCAATTATCCGCTGACTTCTGGAGGCATTAATTAGCAAAACTTAATGCAGCGGAGATACCAGAGTGTAGAAAATGGAAATATTGTATAATTCCTAGAGTGGGAATCGAACCCAAGCTCACACACTTTATGCTTCTACGTCACGACTGGCCTCTTATAGACTATTAATGTTCAACCTCATTACTTTCATTCCTTATGGGAATTTAAAGAAATTTCGTAGTGTTCCATTATAGGTACTCCTGAAGATCTATATGAAAATTTCAGCTTTCTACTTAGTACATAGTCCAGCAGTTTCAGTTATGCCTTGCTTGTACTAATTAATACACTTAGTAAATAAAAAAATCATCAATCAATACATGAAGAAAAAAAATTTCACCTCTTGTTTAAGAAATTTATGTTAAAAGAGAAGTAAAAAGGTCAATTTCTAATAATAAGATATAAAGAAATGCTTCTAATTAATAAAATTAATATCACACTTAGTAATATGTACGTATTTGACATATATTTTCTATATAAAGTGAAACGTAATCAAGGCAACGCTTATTTTACTCGTCTACTGATCTCCTAGCAGAGGTTACAGTAAAATAATGTTACAGTAAAATTTTAAAATAATATAAACAGGCAAGCTTTATTGGATGCCGTAAAAATGTGTAATAATATAAGGGTTTATGATAATAAAATGTAATATATAGCATTTAATAACCAGCCGGAAAATTTCGGTGTTTTGCAAAGTGAAAATTGAATGTAAATTGAATGGATTCATTCAAAAAAATAGAAAAGAAGAATTTATTTACTCAGTCAGAGTGTGGGTCACTGACTGACTGAGGTACACGCGAGGGACGTCGGTTCGATTTCCAATTGAGATGCTTAAAATTAAAAAAAAACCTTGGATTAATCCATCCAATGCCTTTAAAGGCATTTTGGTTTGTAGGTTCTCTGGGAACATACACCAGATTTTAGCATTCATTACTTATAGGTGTGGGGAAACATTAATATACAGCATTTTCAGCCGCGGCTTGTCTCACTATAATCTCGCCATAAATAGCATTTTTTTTAGCTTCACGCTGTGTCCCGCACACAGCGGGGTAGGCAGAGGAAACCAAGTGTTAAGACACTCCATTCCCCACTTTCCGCCGAATTCGGAGGCATTGCGTGTTAAGTGGCGGAACTTAACGCCGCGCTTTACCTCTGATACCATAGCGAAGAAATGGAAACATTCAATATTTCCATTAATAACGAGTCACACGTTCGTGCCACTGCGACTAGCCTACTAGCTAAAGAGCAAATAAGAGTAATAATTTAAATAAAATATTTTCCACGAGAATTTTTTAGAGAACTAGGCTTAACTGGCTTTAACTATTTTTTATGTAAATAGAAATTTAATAAAATAGAAATGTGTTCTAACTTATTTACTTATTACTTAGCGACACCCGAATTACACCTGATTTAGACAAAAAATATTTTTTACAATTTTTGTCGACGCGAAGAAAATGAAACAGTAGTCAGTGTTTTTATAATAATGCTAAGTGAAGAATGTAACGAATTAAACTTGCCGACATTTCAATTAAAAAAATCGTAAAAGTAATGAAAAATGAACAATAGATATTATGAAAATAAAATTATAGTTGTTCTTAATTTTGAAACTTTACTTAAAAATCATATTACAATTTTAGATTTTTGAAATTGTTAAGAAATCCAATATTTCTTTTACACTTTCTAAATTATTAAATATATTTGTTTGCGGAACTTAACGCCACAATATCAAAATATACATTCATTTGTTTAGACTTTGAACAGTTTTTTGTTTAGAATTGAAGGCACTCCTTTACCCACTTTCTGCTGAATTCGGAGACTTGCGTGTTAAGGAACTTAACGCCGCGCTATGCCTCGACACCAGAGCGAAGAAAATGTAAATAATATATATTTCCACCCCTCGAGTGGAAATCGAACCCACAACCAGTAGTTTACAGTCACACGCTTGTGCCACTGCGCCACGACAGGCCCTAATAGTGCTTATTTAATGACTTATTCTCAAAACATCGTTATCAGTCCTTGACATTAATTCACACGTGTCTCATATATGCACTGCACTGATAACAAGACCCCTGCAGATGTAATATGATTTCCCTTTACAAAGTTACTTATAGTCTTCTATACTTGTAGGTATTTTTAAAATGTTATTTATAAGATGTTTAACTTTTTATAAAAAAAGTGTTTAATAACTTTTTTTATTATCAAGAGATGCATTATAAAAATAGCCGTTAATTTAAATTATTCATTTTATGTACTATTTATTTATATTTTACAATAATATATTAAAAATACTAATTCATTAGTTTAGACCTAGTAACTTTTACTACTTTCATCCAAAATTTTATCCATATCGGACCGGTAGATTAGCCGTGAAAGCGTGACAGACAAACAAACAGACTATCGCATTTATAATATAAGTATGGATTGGCAGTAGTTTAAAATAATAATTGGTTTCATGTTACATTATTATATATAATATGCACATAAATGAAAATATAGTAAACACATTTCAATAACAAGCTATAAATAGAATAAACATATACGATCAAATATAAAAATATGTAAACATATATTCATATATCTAATATAATAAAATCGTAAAGCCACGAGGTCAAATGTATATGGAATAATTTCATTTTTTTTACTGTGGCAGGCATTTTTGAAGACTGATGCTTAAGCAGCGTTTCTTGCAATTTTGCTTATTACCCTTTTTGTAAATATTGTAAAAATAGCTGAAATTGCGTAATTTACTTTTATTATAATAATTTGTGAGCCATTTTAATTTGATAATGATTTAGCGCTGCAGTATTATATAGAAGCCTGACTTTTTAAGTGTAATATTTTTATCTCTATTTTAGGCTTTTACAGAGGCAGATATAATAGGCAGAAGAATATACTTCTAAGATATATTGTTTTTCATTTTAGGTCTGAATTCGAGGCAACACATGTCCAGTGTCAGAATTCAACGCCCCGCTTTGCAGTATGACAACGACATGGATCGACAAAATAAAATGTAATTATTTACATATTAATTTAGAAAAAATGAGAATTAATACTATGAACACGCCGTTTTTTTCCATATCCTGGTCTTTTTGGCAAGGACATTCGGTTAATAGCATGAAAATATTGTCATTAGATCATATGTGTACATATATTTTTCTAAAATGGACGGTAAAAAGTGATTTAAAAGAGTGAAGAGGGGTTGTACGATTTTTTTGCATAGATTTATTAATAGGTAGTCACAGGACAAGCTAGTAAAAGCATGTCAATAAAAGAAGAACAAAGCTATCTATGTATGTATACTAAGGTTATATTAATTTCTAAGCCTACCCCATATATTGCGAATGTGTAAGTATAAAATAAACTTAGGTATATAAAATTTTAGTTTTAAGTGAACACATACAAAAAACCATAATGAATACAATTATTAACAGTAAACATTATTTACTGTCAAAATCCTACATTGTAATTATAAACTTATATTTGAAACAAATTATTTAAAAAAATAAAAGTGGTTCGATTCCTACTCGTAGAAATGATTATATTTAAATTAGTCAATTCTCCGTTCTGGTAGAATGTAAATAAAGAAAAGCGGAAAGTAGAGAACAGCATATGTTCTCTCTAAATACCCACGTGAGAAAAAGTGTAAAATCTTCTTTTTTATGTTTATAAAAAAATAGTGGCCCGCTCGTGTTTCGTTATATTGCAACCCTCGTGGGCGACTTTTTGAAAAATAAAGCAACCTATGTTTAACATTGAATTATCAACTATATTTAAGCCAAAATTCATCACAATCGGTCAAGCGGTTTAGATTTTTCATATAAACTTTCATCCCCTATTGCAACTCTTTAGAAGAAGATTTTTTTAAAAATAAGTAGCCTATATTGGACCCTGAATTATTTACTACTTTCATTCTAAATTTCATCCGAATCGGACCAGTAGATTAGCTGTCAAAGCGTGACAGACAAACAGATAGACTTTCGTATGTACAAGTATAATATAAGTATGGATGATTGAGACAATACAACTGTCATACTTGGAAAAGATACGAGATAGCGGCAATAAAATGTTTACACGTTTGACTAAAAATATCTCTTAATTGTCTACATTTTGTTATATGCTGTGTTTTGATGAACTCTGTTTCTTTGCTTTGTCATTCATTTTTTTATTATATGTAAAAATAGTAAAACCTTCCTTAAGAGCATAAGTTAACTAAAAGAATGTAATATATAAATATGTATTAAATTATTATTTACAAAAAATATTTAAGGAACGTCATTTTATTTATAATCTCAAAGAGTGAATTAATGTCAATTGATTTATTTAAAAAAAAAAACTGTTCTTAGTGTTTGATCTTTTGATACAAACATAGATTAGATATATCTTCTATATTGATGATACTACGTATATCTTATCTTGTTGTTTTCAGGTTACTTTCCTTCATATTTATCCCAACATACGTATCCATGCCTTTATATAATATAAAGAAAATAAAAACATTAACTATATATTAAAATTACAAATATTTAATAACAAACACAATTATTATTAAAATAAACTAACAAAAATTTCATTAAAAACTACAAAGTACTGTTTACTTGAAAATTTTTATTTACCCATTTTGATAATTGCAACAATAAATTATCAAAACGTTAGAATAATACATAACGAAGTTTAAAAATACAATAATAATAAAAAAAATAACTAAAATAACATAAAAAAATGTACTTACAAACAATAAATCAACAATCAAACTTCAATACACATAATCACAATCCGTTTATATTTAAAAAAAAAACACACTATTAAAAAATTTATTTAATATTAAAAAATAAATTTTACTTAATAATAGAATAAAATCATGCGCACGTATCGATCTGTCGTATATGAGACCGCAAGCGACAATGTTAACTCAACGCCGAGCGGCGAGTTTTTGTATAAATAGACCAATGTAAGTGAATTAACACGACGCAAGCGGCGCGTTTTGTTATTCGTTTTTTGTACCGCAACGGTACTTTGTGCCGTATTTTTTTAATTTTATTTTGTAGTTTCAAAGTTGTTATTATTAATTGCTTTTAAAATTGTAATGTTTATGATTCATAGTTATAATTTGTTATTTATTTTTGTATAAACTATTTTTGTTATAATTGCTTAATGAATTAAATAAATAATAAAAAAGAATGAAGTGTCTTGACACTACGTTCTTTGTGATATGTGGGAGAAGGAATATCATGAAAAAATAGGTTCTTAAAAATGTAGTTCTTTTTAAATAAAATGAATATTATAACAACTTGTTGTAAACATGGTCACGAAAGTAAAAAACTAATAAGCAAAAAACATGTATTAATTTCAAAATTGTTTTTAATAACTTTAAAATTAATTTACGAAGAAATGTTATTGGACCTTGTCTGAAACGTGATGGATTCGCATTCCCCTCGAGGAGTAATTATATTTAAGAATGCAATTGAACTACGTGTATTTATTACACCATGAGTTTTTAAAAGAACTGACATTTTAAAAATATATTTTAGTAGTTGTACTATTTCTTAGCATTAATTCCAGCGTTTGTGTGAAGGGACTAAATTATTGTTAAACAATTTAGCCACTGCTCAAAAACAATTGCTATTTAACACATTTAATACGTTATTTATACAAAACATATAAAATTACATTAAAATATTTCACTATATAATGTTTAACAATATATATTTAAATACTTAGTTTTAAGAGATCATCTCAAAATTACCATCTTATTAATATTATTTATCTGTTGTAATACTTTTTCTGTTTTTCTATTAATACTCAATATTTTTTTTTGGATAAGACCTATATTTAGCAAATTTCGTCACGTCAAGAGTGGAGTGTTGTACCACAGTTTTTTTCTAATCACATAATATGGGGACATATATAAAGAAATCAAATATAATCCCACAACACAACTCATATATCAGATTTAAAAAAAGGAAACTTCCCAAGCTCGGAAGCTGCATCCAAATTCAAGACGCTTTTTTTGCAATATTATAATCTCACTATAAATACTGAACTTACAAGTATCTGATCCACGGTGATTCTTAAATATTTAAAAATAAACCATGACCAGACCACTTTTTAAAAACCATTTATTTACATAAGCTAATTTCAATATATGTTTATTCACATTTATCTTTCAACATAAACTTTTTAGTTTGCTGCAATTCTTTAGAATCGTAACGTAAAATGTGTTTGTTATGTATGTTTAAAGAGTTTAGACAAAATTAGATTTTTGCACCATTTTAACCTAGTTGGACTGTACTTTATTATATACGATGATTAATTGTTCAAATGATACTCTAGATAATACTTTTGTTTCGTTTTCACGTTTAAAAAAAGTATAACGATTAAGTTATATGCTTGTAAATACTAAATGGATGGATGAAAGGCTATATTATTAATATTTATACAGAAATTTGTATTGAGTAGTTTTGTATTATTTAAAAAATATAATTTGTATATAGTTAGTAAAGAATAAGTAGTAAACATTTATAAGAAACGCTTCCTTAGAAGGTGTGGCAATTTGTGCAACATTTAGGACGGACGTCTCTTAAAACATAATAGACCTTCATAAAAGAGTACATTTTGTTAGTTGTATTTATTAAATAAACTAGGAACGTCACCATATACTCGTAAGTAGAAAGTGAAAGACGGAGTGCTAACAAAAAAAATAAACAGACGAAAGGTACATGAAGTTGTCTCAAGTTTTTTTCTGCCTAAGAAAAGCCTTATTATTAGCTTCACGTTTTTTTCTGAATTGGAGGGTAATCAGAAAAAAACTAGTGTCAAAATACTTCGTTTTCTACCTTCTCTCCGAAATCGAGACAATGCTTGTTAAGTACGTAACTTAACCGCAACGTTTTGTCTTAAGTACTGAAGTGGACAAATGAAAACGATATATAATCATTCCCCCAAGTAGTATAAGTGAGTCTGTATTGTAAATTTACATTTATATTTATGTTGTTGACATGATTTCGTAAAATTATCTTTCAATGACATATTTTAAGATGCCCTTGATCTTTATGTTGAAGATGTAAATAACGAAGTATCGGTTTGAGTGGAAACAACAACTAGTTCAGGTTTTCTTTTTTGTTTTCACGCATTTCTTACGAATTATCCTTAAAGTACACTTATTAACACAATATTTACTATATATTAAACGTGAATTTTGCCTTCTATATAAAAATATAGATACTATTTTAAATATATAATTTTAATTGAAATTAATATTTTGCTTAAATAATCAATGGCGTAACTTAACGCCACATTTTGTCTTGTCACCAAAGCAGAAAAATGAGGATAACATAAATATAATCATTTTTCTAAGTATGAATGGAACCTACAACGGTCATGTATATAATAAGATAATGCTACACATTGCCACAATTATAATATCATAAGTATTAATTAAAGAATTATTGAAGAAATATCACTTGTTCCTCCACGCATACTGTACAACATATAAAAAAAATACTAACATCTTATAATAGTTTAATTTAGAATATTTACTTGGTTTTAATGGGAAGTTTAAATTGACTGTAGCAAGAAAGGGTTAACCGTAATAATACTGTTGCTTCTTGACGTTAGTATACATGTACATGTATATAGTGTATGCAAAGAAAATTCTTAGCGCTCTGAGAATGAAAGCACTTAAGATGTTGTTTCTTAGTCCGTAATGAGTTTCAGTTTAAAATATGTTTCTGTTTTTCTTATTTAGAAGAATAAGTCATTTATAAATTTTTGAATTAGCAGTTTAACGTTTTCCGGCGTATAAACTACATTTAATATTTAAGAGATTAGATTAATATTGAAAAACTAAAAGAAAGTGGACTCTCTTAGGGTATATTTTATAAGCTTACATAGTTTAAGCTTACTTAGTTTTAAGCTCTGATATTGTGAAAGAAAAAAGGTATATATTTAAAAAAATGATTATTTTAAAAAAGGTACAGACCTTATGTCCATAGTGATATAAATTAAAATATTAAAAAAAAACCTTTTCCGGCATACTGTTACTGAAATCATAGAGAATCTTTTATCAAGACACTCTGCTCTTCACTTTCGATTCGGAACTCAATGCCACTAGTTGTATACCAGGGCGGAGAATTGAAAATCATATTGTAATCACATTCCACTGAGTGGTAATCGAACCCACAACCATTTGTAATTAAAGTCATATTTTTTTTTATGTATGGTATAATATTTGGTATGTTTTTTTTTAATATTAATTAGACTAATTCAATAAATGAAGTCAAAAATACAAATAATTTAAAATTCTTATCGTGAAACAAAATTTATTGCAGAAAAATAATGTTTAAGTAAAATACGAGTTCTTTTGGAAGCTTTCTTAGGTAAATGAGTATTACTTTCCACTTACTGGCATAAAGTATGTAAATATATTGGACTGAACGGAATCCTTGTATCTGTAAAAAACAAATAAGATTGTTAGTAATATTTGTGTATTTTCAGTATACAATATAAATAATAACATACAAAAAACAATATAAATAATAACATAAAAAAGACATTTGCTAAGTGTGTGAATAACACTTTAAAAATGATTTTTTTTATCATTTGTCATTGGCAACTGTGAATAACACTTACAACTATTATTTTGACTGTTTTTCTTGAATAACAGGAGAGTCAGAGAGAGATGTCTTGATTTTAGACAGAGGGTCTAGATCCTCTTTCTTCTCACTATCCTTGACACTAGTGTCAAGACACTTAGTGCAGTCGCAGCATTCAACGTCGCGTTTTGTGTAAATTATTATCATTTCTAACAACAAATGAATTTACGTAAAATAATTCTGGAATTGAACCCAAAACCAATTGTATTTATAATCAGACTTTTCAGTGAGACGCTGCACACAATGGCTTCTATATGATCTTTCTTTTTTTCTTTAGCTTCACGCTGTATCCCGCACACAGCAGGGTAGATAGAGGGAGCCTAATGTTAAGACACTCTGCTTCCAGTACGTACAATAGTACTCCTACTACTTAATATTAGATATAGCCATCGTTTTGACTTTCTTTCCCAAGTGTACATAAGACACAACTTTATGCAGTATCTTGGCCCTGCTTATACAAATTACTAATTATTGTAACCAAAAAATATTACTTGTTATATTTTGGTGCTATATGGGCTATCTGGAAAAAAGAAGTACCTTATTTTTTTATAGATTTCGTCTAAATTAACATATTTTTTTTAACATTTTAAAGTGTTATTCACTCACGTTGTAAATTGAAAAACATTTTTAAAAATGTATAAAAGTTTAAATGCAGCGGCGCTCGAACCAATTTGGCTCAATTTTTATACTTAAAGTTTTTATACTTTAGATAAAAAGTAAAAATGTTTACTTAATTAGATATCTAAGAAAATCAAAGATTAGATTTCTTTGCAGGGATAATCTTCCAAATGACCTCAAGATATAATAACTAGACAACAAATTTATGATGAAGCTACACGCTTTTTCAAACAAATCATGGTAGCCAGAAAAAACCTTGTATCAAAACACTCCGTTTTCCATTTTCCACCGAAATTAGGGACATTGTGTGTTTAATATTGGAACTCAAAGCCGCGCTTTATCTTAGTTACCAGAGCAGAAGAATAAAAATTCAAATATAATTAATTCCCCCGAAAGGGAACCGAACTCATAATTATCGTTTTACAGTCAGAATCTATCCCACTGCACCACGAAGGGTTCTCAAGGGGGTATATAAATACGTAAGAGATTAACTTTGGACCCCTTTTTTAAGAAAATTATGTGGACAGTATGAAAATATGAAAATAATTTAAATATTATTATTATCCCGAGTGGGAATCAAACCCATAACCATTGCGTTTACAGTCAGACGCTGTCCCACTGCACCACGATGGCATAAACATGATGGTGTTTTGCTCTTAAATCCGATTCACAATATTGTGTAATATGGTCTTTAGAATACTTAATTTGCCCTTTGCGTAGTTCTTTCTTTAAAAAATTTTTGTTGTTGTCCAATAATAAGGATATAAGTATCGTTATAAAGTAACATTGACTGTTATAAGATGTTTGACTTTCGCTATTTACACGTTTGAATTATTTTAAAAGAATTATTTCGTTTAACTTTAAAAGAATTAACTCGTTTAGCTAACTTCAGTTGGAGCCAGTCGTGGCGCAGTGGCAAGAACGTGTGACTGCAAACCGCTGGTTGTGGGTTCGATTTCCACTCGAGGAGTGGAAATATTTAATATTTTAATTTTCCTTCGCTCTGGTATCAGAGACAAAGCGCGGCGTTAAGTTCCGCCACTTAACACGCAATGCCTCCGAATTCGGCGGCAAGTGGGGAACGGAGTGTCTTAACACTAGGTTCCCTCTGTCTACCCTGCTGTGTGCGGGATACAGCGTGAAGCTAAAAAAAAGAAACTTAGTTCAATTAAAATTAAAATAAAGGATAACCTACTATTCAATTCTATACATACTTTTCTCTATACATAATTCATATAACGCGGGAAGTATTGTGGTTACAATATAACGTCAAACCCGCATAAACAATTTAAACAATAATACGGGCTCTGTGTACTTTATAATAATTAATGTCAATTTAAACACTAATATCGTTATTTAGATATCATCGTATATTGATGATTCATGGGTTTAATATTGGAATTTATTTTCTTTTACTTTCTTTTTATTTTCTTTTCCTCGTAATATAGACTCATTCTGAACTTTTTTCCGTTCGAATTTGGGACACATAAAAGAAAAAAAAATGAAAATTCCCTCAAATGGGAATTGAACCCATAATCAATGGCGACTACAGTGTCATTGCGCGGAAATGTGAAAATGTGTTGTGTGTGTCAAATTATTTTTCTTTCTAATATATCTATTATACAATACAATACTATTTAAAACCAGTCGAGGCGCAGAGGCACAAAGTGTGACTGTAAATCGACTGGTTGTGGGTTCGATTCCCACTGGAGGAGTGAAAATATTTAATATTTCCATTTCTTCGCTCAGGTGTCAAGGCAAAGCGCAGCGTTAATTTCCGCCACTTAACACGCAGTGCCTCCGAATTCGGCGGAATGTGGGGAACGGGGTGTCATAAGACTAGGTTCACTCTGCTGACCCTGCTGTGTGCATACAGCGTGGAGCTAAAAACAATATAATACAAATATTGGATTTCTTTAACGATACTTTAACTAAGTATGCTCTGATATTTATGCTCATGCATATGAACTTAGTGCTAAGTATACCATATTTCTCAGCTTTCCGCACAAATTTCGTAATAAGAAGTACAAAACTTTCCCTTCATGCATTATTATAATAACAAGAATAAATTATTTTAAGCAATTATGTCCCATAAAATATAACTACAATAGTAATAGTCTTTTAAATAATATAGAATACCGTGAAGTGTTGAAAACATCGTATATAAAGTAGCCAAACGCTTTTTTTCCACATAGCGGAGTATGCAAGGAGAAATTAGAGTCAAGGCACTCCGTCTTCCATCGTATATATAATGTAATTTAAAACTGTATAATGTATGTTTTTAGCTTCACGCTGTATCCCGCATACAACAGGGTAGGCAGAGGAAACCTAGCGTTAAGACACTCCGGTCCCCACTTTATGTTGAATTCTGGGGGCTTTACCTCGGCACCAGCCGAAGAAAACGGCAACATTAAATAATTCAACTCCTCGAGTGGGAATCGAACCCACAACCAGTCGCTTTACAGTCGCACTTTGTGCCTTTGCGCCACGACTGGCCCATATAATTTCGTATAACGTAATGATTATCAAATTCTTTGCTAAATCTCTATACCTCTAAAAATAGTTAACTAACCTGTATAGTTTCCATTTATATTACTTTTTCACGCTACTCCCACATAAGCAGTGTAGGTTGAAGAAAAATGAGTGTTATAAAGATTATTTTGGAGAAATTGAGCCTAAGTAGAACCTAACGAGGCGCTTTGTGTTACCAGACCAAAATAATTCTCTTGAGAGAGAAATTCGAATACCTAACGGTTCCTTACACAATAAACAATACTTACAATACAGTCAGGTAGTTCCTTTTGTACTACGATAGCTTTACTACATTTTAAAAGACAAAACTCCTATACTTTACGACTTTGAACGCGACTGGTTGTGGGTTCGATTCTCACTTGAAAAATTTGAATATTTAATATTTTATTTTCTTCGCTCGGGTGTCGAGGCAAAGCGCAGCGTTTAACTCCGCCAATTAACAGACCAGACCTCCAGAATTCGGCGGAAAATGGGGAACGGAGTGTCTTAACATTAGGTTGCCTCAGCCTAAACTGTTGTTTGCGGGATATAGCATGACGCTAAAAAAAGGA
This sequence comes from Dryas iulia moderata, assembly GCA_019049465.1. Taxonomy (NCBI): domain Eukaryota; kingdom Metazoa; phylum Arthropoda; class Insecta; order Lepidoptera; family Nymphalidae; genus Dryas; species Dryas iulia. Next base: position 14,042,020 of record CM032424.1, on the reverse strand, counting down.
TCTGGGATCGGATATTTTCATTCGTTTTAAAAGTCATTTGAAGATATACTAATTTGATAACACCTGCTTTACTGTAAATTTTGTGAATGGATATTTTTTAGAGAAATTAATTGCTCTCTTTATTAAGATAAGAAAAAGATATATTGTATGGAACGGTAGAAGTAAAAGTTATCTGGACTTTAGGATATAAAGATTTTTTTTTATTTATATTTAAAATATTTATATAAGTTTCTATATTATTTTGAGGCAAAAAGTAGTAAAACAGATCATTTTTAAAAAAATCGTTAGTAACTTACTCTCAATTCAACTTATCAGAGCGAAGAAATAGAAATGATTAAAATATTACTTTACTCCGAGTGGGAATTAAACCCAAAACTAATTGCCTATACCGTCAGCTATTCCACTAGCTACACCACACGCGTCACGATAATTTAGCTTATAACCATACAAACGGCGTATCGTACTATTAAAAAGAGTTCTTCGAGAGATCTTTTTTTCGCTTTTGTGAAAACTAAGCATAAAAAGCCTATTCTAATACCAAACAAGTTTTAACTAACTTAAACTCTTTTTACTAACTTAAATTCTTTTAACTAACTTAATCTCTATTAACTAACTTAAACTCTTTTAACTAAATTAAACTTTTTTAACTAACTTAAACTCTCTTAACTAACTTAAACTTTTTAACTAAATTAAACTCTTTCAACTAACTTAAACTCTTTTAACTAACTTAAACTCTTTTAACTAACTTAAAGTAGTCAGGCCACTTTTATTGTTCAAAGTCATACTAAAAACAAACATAAACAAACTTGTCACGTTGTCTTTCGTTAGTTATAAATGGAGCAATACAATAACAATTATTAAACGGAAGTCATTCTATCCTGCGCTTGATACTCATAGTCACGAAAACAAAAAAAAAAAAAAACTTTGTTGATTGTTTACATTCTATATTGCGACGTATTGAGACATGTTAATGTATTGAGAAATAGTACCTTAGTTTTTAAATGGTAGAAGACGGTAGATTTGATAATTTGCTAAGTTATGTAAGTTTAATGCGTAACGCCTCCGAATTCGGCGGAAAGTGGGGAACGGAGTGTCTGAACACTAGTTTCCCTCTGCCTATCCAGCTGTGTGCGGGATACAGCGTGAAGTTAAAAAAAAGTGTTTAGTGGTAAACAAGCGAATGTCAAGAGATATGCTTTTTGTTTTATCCTTTTAGCGGGGTCAGAGAGAACGGAGCGCCAAACGCTACGGTAATTGCATACTTCTTTCGCCTCGTCCACTGTCATCAACCTCCTTAAACACTCCCTTCGGGGGGTCCTCGCGCTTTTTCCGTAACATTTCTCCAGTATTATTAATACTATGTTTTCGAAGGTTATTATTTAAGCTTAATATAATGACAAATAAGGTAGTCGAGATAAACCTAAGTGCTTTTTTGTAGTGTCATTGTAATGTTATACAACATTTATTGAGTATATTATATAGTAATAAATCGAGGTCTCACCTACCCTTACCGCTGTGAATATTAAAATTGTTTTCTTACTATATTGATTTCGTTGTTTTTTCATCACATGTACTTAAGCCATAATATAAATTATAATTTTATATGGAATAATAATTTATATATGGAATAATGTTTGGCGTATCTTTCTTTCTTATAATCCTGCTAAGGAAAAAGCTTGAAAACCTATGAAAACTAGTATTTTTTTACAGCTTTTTACAGCTTTCTACGCTTCCCCCCACATAACCGGGTAGGCAAAGAAAACCTAGTGTCAAAGCAGTTCCTCGCTTTCTACCCAAATTCACCTCGTATGTTGAGTGGTGTAAAGGCAAAATCAAAGTCAAAGTCAAATAATTTATTCAAAATAGTTCAAAAAGTAACATTTTTTGAACGTCAAATAGTTTACCACCGTCAAATAGTTTAGTTGTAAATCAACGCCGCGCTTTGTCAAGTTTGATAATAGGTAAGAACGGAACATTCAACTATCACGCTTACAGTGGCTGTCCACTGCGTCAGCTGTCACTTAAATAACAAGAATAAATTTACAATATAAATTTAAATTTTTGATACAAGTAATGAAGTAATTGCTAAATAAGTTAGAATACGTAAATAAGGAAATTTGGTTCAAATAAAATAAATGTTATTAATAAATTTTGTAGCGTACATGTTCTATGAAATAATGAATCATACAATATTTGTTCGATTCATAAAATTAATAGTTTATTTTTAAGTTTTTTTTAAGAGTTTAGTACGTAATAGTTGACAAATGTATATAAAAATAACGTAAAGGTATTTCCGCTTCATGCTTTTTGCTGCAAAATATAGTAGTCAGAAATAACCTTACTACGTTATTCTAGACATTCTATTCTTCTATATATACTAGATACAATACTTCCTAGAGCACTCTTTTCTCTACTATTCATTAAAATTCGAGATATTATGTGTAGAGATGGCCTTAGCGCTATGGCACGAAGATTGACTGTAAACGCGACTGGTTGCGTGTTCAATTCCCACTCGTACAGTGGAAATATTTAATATTTTCACTTTCTTTGCGCCGGTGTTGAGGCAAATCGCGGTATTAAATTTTGTTAATTAATACGCCACGCCAAAATTCGGTAGAAAATGTGCAACGGAGTGTCTTAACATTGGGTTCTCTCTGTCTACCCTGCTGTATGTGGGATAGCTATATCCCGGGATGTAGTCAAGTTCAGTGATTCGTCAGAACGGATTGGGGAAACGAAAATATTAAATTATGATCATTCCAGTGATTGCAAATCGAACCCACGAGCAATGGCAATTACAGTTAGACGTCACCCGGAAGTTCACCAGGAAGGCCTAAAATAGAAATTAAAGAATTTTCAACAATCAATTAAACAAGACTTTTACAATAGTAATACTATTATAATATATGAATAATAACATTTTACTTCAATTCCCTTGTAAAAGGTTGACAGCCTTACTGAACCAGTTAAGAGCACCTTGGAATATTCCGAATTGTGCACTATATATGGTAAACATTTAGTAAATTTATGGTTAAACATATTAAATTAATTTTAATTGTCACTTTCAATATAGCTATGAGACAAACAATATATAAAATATTTCGACACTGAGTGATTGACAATCGAGACTTCTGGGAGTTGAAAACGGGGATTTGGTATGAAATATCTTTGAAAAATGTAAAAAAAGAGTATAAACATTGGTGGCGTAAGGGCACAAAGTGTGACTGTAAACGCGAGTGGTTGTGGGTTCGATTCCCACTCGAGGATTGGTAATATTTAATATTTCCATTTTGTTCGCTCTGGTATCGAGGCAAAGCGCGGCGTTAAATTCTGCCACTTAGCCCGCAATGCTTTCAGAATTTTTCGTAAAATGAGGTGTGTTGTAGGTTCCCTCTGCTTACTGTGCTGTGTGCGGGATACAGCTTGCAAAATAAACATAAAATATGACAATAAAATGACAGATCTGACTGTAATCCTTGTGTATAATTTCTTCCTCTGTCTACATATTTTCTTTAAAAAAAGGTGCAAAGCTATTCTCTCACGTATTTATTTTATTAAGAGGCCATTGTGTTGCATTGTCTAAATGTAAAGTAATGATTGTGGGTTCGATTCTTGCTCAGGGGAAGGAGTTATATTTGAATTTTTATTCTTCCGCTCTGGTAAATCAAGCAAAACGCGGCATAAAGTTGCAACACTTAACACATAATGTCTCGATTTCCAGCAGAAATCGGAGAACGGAGTGTCTTGTCACTAGGTCACTAGGACACTTGACACTCTTAGACTGCCCTGCTATTCGCTGCGTCGGTATTAAACAATATTTATTAATGTTGTGACAATTATTAATAGTCAGAACAATTAAATAGCAGTTAAGGAATCAGTTCATATTATAATATATCAATCAAACAATTATTCCCTAATGATCTTTGAAATAAAAATTAACGACAGTGTTTTGATACATTGTTGTGTAATATTATGAAATTATTATACCCTTTTTCAGCTTCCTGCTATTTTTAGCCAGCAGGTTAAACGTAGAAAACCTAGAAACCTAGTGTCAAACCACTCCGTTTTCCACTTTTTAACCGAAATCGAGTGTGTTGACATTAAGATATCTTTGACTACGATGCTAAGACGTGAAGTAGGGACAAAATAATTTTGTAAACAATTTAATAACGATCATTTAATCAACTTAACAAAAAAATATATATAAATTTAAACATAGAAGGATTCGAACCCGTGACTCTTGGAAACGCCCAAGCACCACCAACCCATACGTACGTATTATAGTAGTATCTCGCACACAGCGAGGTAATCAAAAAGGGGGAATCTAGTGGTAAAACAATCGTTCTCCATTTCCGCAGAATTCTGGAGGCGTTGCGTGTTAAGTGGCGGAATTTAACGCCGCACTTTGCCTCAATACCAGAGCGATGAAAAAGGAAATATTTCCATTCCTCGAGTCTAATCCATAACTATTCCGTTTACAGTTAATCCGTTCATCCTTAGTGCCCGTGCGCCGTGACTGGCCTTAACACTAAACATAATATAACAAGTACCTTTTCGTATACAGACTATTTTACACTGTTAAATATAAAAATGTAAACCTGCTATTTCCTACACTATAGGTTGGTCTGATAAATCCACCACTGAACCATAACCCTCTTTTATAAATAAACATTCTCGAAAAAGTGAGCAAAATCTGCCAAAGAACTTGCCACTTGTTTATTTCTCTAAATTCACCTTGAACGAGTGATATATCCATATCCATATATAAATAAACTACATATTATATAACGATTTATTATGGCCATAATTATCTTAAATTCAGTTACATATTAATTATTCGATTTTACTAGAACATACTATCGAAATATGATAACGTCGACGATATAGTAAATGACCTGTCAAATTTGTTGAATTTATATAAATGTAATTTTTTTTTATGTTTTTCTTAGCTACACATATAGCAGGGTAGGCAGAGAAAACCTAGAGGCAAGACTCTCCGTTCCAATATTGCTTGTTGATTGGCGGAACTCAACGCCGCACATTGCCTTAGGTACCATAGCGGAGAATTTAAAATAATTTAAATATAATGAGGCCAGTCGTGGCGCAGTGGCACAGACGTGTGACTGTAAACGACCGGTTGTGGGTTCGATTCCTACTCGAGTAGTGGAAATATTTAATATTTACATTTTCTTCGCTCTGGCTTCGAGGTAAAAGCGCGGCGTTAAGTTCTGCCACTTAACACGGAATGTCTCCAAAAATCGGCGGAAAGTGGGGAATGGAGTGTCTTAACACTAGGTTTCCTCTGCCTACTCTGCTGTGTGCGGGACACAGTGTGAAGGAATTCAACCCTATGCTTTATCGTACGCAGCGAGGAAATAAACACAATTTTTACAATTAGAAATCATTTCCAAATTACATTACCTCAGATAGAAATCGAACCGACAACCAATCGCGTTCATAGTCAAATACTTTCCCACTGCATCACAATGACCTTAACAATACTGATTCGTCCCGGAAATGAAACCTCTGACGTGATACTATGTTAACAGTCTTTTTCTGAATAATTTATTGAGATTTGTAATTTATTATGCTATTCAAATACTTTTAATCGCCGATTAGAATACAAATAACACCTGTTAATTCGTAAATAATGCAGTATTTTCCTTATTCATATTCGTGGGGCAATAGAGTGAGTGTTTTAGGTACTGTAGTGAAGTGTGGGTTCGATTCTGAATTTCAAAATTGGGATTTTTTTTAATGTGTTGTTACAATTACTTTATTTTGTACTAGCGACCCGCTCGCGGCTTCGCCACGTGAACTACCACTTTCATCCTCTATTGCCTATTTGGGATTGCTTTTTTTTTATAAAAGGAGGGTAGTCTATATTTGACTATCGTCACTAATTATGTTCATGAGAAAATCATCGATACATTTAGTGCAATGTCTATATTATTTGATAACATATAGCGATAACTGTTCTAGTAAGAAAACGTACGAAATCTGCTATCATATGATAGTAGATTTCGTACATATATACCATCTGGTATATAGTATTATAAACCGGTCATAATATCTTAAATAAACTTTAAGCTTTTTATTTTACAATTGTGTTACTTATTGATATTAAAAAATAGCTTTACTTGCAAATAATCAATGCAATTTGACTTTGCCAGTTTTTTACTTTTCTGCGGGAACTGTTTTGAATACCAGGGTAATTTTAAAAAAAAGAGAGATGGCCTATGTTTGACCTTGCCTCATTAACTATTTTTCTGAGAAAATTCATTCATTTCAGTCAAGGAGTTTAGATCTTTCATTCTCACTATATACATAAGTTTCATCCACTGTTTCAACCTCCTAGGGTTTGATTTTTTATAAAGTAGCCTATATGACCCTGCATCTTCAATAATTTTCTTTACGAATTCCCGTCAAAACATAACAAATAGAAAAGATACAGATTTTTGCCATTTTATAATAATAATTGTAATGAGTGCGGATAATTATATGTTTAATACAATGTCAACTATATAATAACAAATGGCGCTACCCGTTGCAGAAAACGAAGTGACATCTGTTGTCATATAGATTATATAAATATATAGATTATATAAAGTTTTATAGACCGGTCAAATGTATATTTAATAAATGTTATGCTTATTTTATTTTATAATTATTTTAATTAGTGATATTGAAACAAATTTAGCTTCACTCGTGAACTATCGACATAATTTGAATGTTTATTTTTTAATTTTATTTTTCTGTGGGAGTTATGTTGAATACCGGGATGAAAACTATCCCATATGTTGCTCTAACCTCTAAGCTAACTCCATACAAAATTCATTAATTTCTACCCGGTAGATACCGATATACAAATGATTTACTTATATCGGTTTTTTATTTTTTCCAAAAAAACTACATGGAAAACCGGGATAAAAACTATCCTATATGTACCTTTGGACTATAAGCTATCACCATACCAAAATTCATCCATTTCTATCCAGTAGTTTTTGCGTGATTGACGAACAAATTAACAGACAGACAGACAGACAGACAGACAGACAGACAAAAATTCTACTGAGTGGATTTTTGGCCTCTGTTATCGATATACTAACGCACCCAATAAAAATTTTTCTGAAATTTTTCATGTACAGAATTGACTTTTCTACTCTTTTATTATATATAGAGAAGAGACTAGCGACCCGCTCGCGGCTTCGCCACGTGAACTACCACTTTCATCCTCTATTGCTCTTTGGGATTGCTTTTTTTTTTATAAAAGGAGGGTAGTCTATATTTGACTATCGTCACTAATTATGTTCATGAGAAAATCATCGATACATTTAGTGCAATGTCTATATTATTTGATAACATATAGCGATAACTGTTCTAGTAAGAAAACGTACGAAATCTGCTATCATATGATAGTAGATTTCGTACATATATACCATCTGGTATATTGTATTATAAACCGGTCATAATATCTTAAATAAACTTTAAGCTTTTTATTTTACAATTGTGTTACTTATTGATATTAAAAAATAGCTTTACTTGCAAATAATTAATGCAATTTGACTTTGCCAGTTTTTTACTTTTCTGCGGGAACTGTTTTGAATACCAGGGTAATTTTTAAAAAAAGAGAGATGGCCTATGTTTGACCTTGCCTTATTAACTATTTTCCTGACAAAAAACATTCATTTCAGTCAATTAGTTTAGATCTTTCATTCTCACTATATAATAAACATATGTAGATGTGTCTTGTTATTTGTAAGAAAAGTCTCTTGAAATTCACACACAGTTTATTAGTAGAAGGAGAAGCAGAGCACAAGCACAATAAATAGTTCATACACCACAGAAGAAAGTAGAATATAAGATGGAAAACATAGAAAACATAGAAAACACAAAGAATTATTAAATACTGATGGATTAGTTAAAAGCGACAGCGATTCTTACAAAAGCCACGTTCAACAAAAACTGGTTTTACGTCGCCGGCGCATCGCCTGTTCCTTCGCGTCCCGCGACCCCCGCAAAAGAGACATTTACACGATGCGACCTTTTATTATAATTTTATATATTTTTATTTAATTTGTTAATTAGATATAAATTTCGAAATTTTAAATGTTAAATTTTTATGTTTTAAATTTTGATTGTTTATGTTATGTTTTAATTTTAATTTTATATGTTAAATTTTAAATGTTTAATTTTAAATATGAAATTTTAAATGTTACATTATGTGGTCCCCACACATACATAAGTTTCATCCACTGTTTCAACCTCCTAGGGATTGATTTTTAATAAAGTAGTCTATATGACCCTGCATCTTCAACAATCTTCTTTACGAATTCCCGTCAAAACATAAAAAATAGAAGAGATACAGATTTTTGCATTTTTATAATAATAATTTTAATGAGTGCGGATATGTCTAATACAATGTCAACTATATAATAACAAATGGCGCTACCGTTGCAGAAAACATAGTGACATCTGTTGTCATATAGATTATATAAATATATAGATTATATAAAGTTTTATAGACCGGTCAAATGTATATTTAGTAAATGTTATGCATATTTTATTTTATAATTATTTTAATTAGTGATATTGAAACAAATTTAGCTTCACTCGTGAACTATCGACATAATTTGAATGTTTTTTTTTTAATTTTATTTTTCTGCGAGAGTTATGTTGAATACCGGGATGAATGAAAACTATCCCATATGTTGCTCTAACCTCTAAGCTAACTCCATACAAAAATTCATTAATTTCTACCCGGTAGATACCGATATACAAATGATTTACTTATATCGGTTTTTTATTTTTTCCAAAAAAACTATATAGGATACCGGGATAAAAACTATCCTATATGTACCTTTGGACTATAAGCTATCACCATACTAAAATTCATTCATTTCTATCCAGTAGTTTTTGCGTGATTGACGAACAAATTAACAGACAGACAGACAGACAGACAGACAAAAATTCTACTGAGTGGATTTTTGGGCTCTGTTATCGATATATTAACGCACCCAATTCAAATTTTTCTGAAATTTTTCATGTACAGAATTGACTTTTCTACTCTTTTATTATATATAGAGATAGAGATTTAGAAAGAGATTGTATTTTCTTGTTCATACAAATTTATAATTTTAAGTTGATATACATATTATAATAAAGCATTTTTAAATAATAAATTAAGGAATTCGAACTTATGACCCCTCACGTACAGACGTTAACGTTTCAAATGTGACATAACAACACGAATATAGAGAATGCATCATCCATACTTATATTATAAATGCGAAAGTTTGTGTGTTTGTCTGTCACGATTTCACGGCTAATCTACCCGTCCGATTTAAATGAAATTTAGAATGAAAGTACTAAATAACTGCGGGTCTAACATAGGCTACTTATTTTTTTAAAAATTATCCGCTAAAGGGTTGAAAAATGGAATGAAAGTTTATATGAAAAACTAAACCGTTTGACCGATTGTCAATGTACATTTTGGAATAAATATAGTTGATAATCGAAGGTCAACGATAGGCTACTTTATTTTTCAAAAATCCACCCCCGAGGATTGCAACATAACGAAACAATTAGGCAGTCCACGCGGCGAAGCCGCTAGCGGGCCGCTAGTACATAATAAACGAATTGAAACAATAAGTACTTTGCATGCATAAATTAATAGCTTTGTTGATATAAACTAATTAAATACATACGCCATCGTGGCGTAGTGCAATACCGTCTGTCTGTAAACGCGATTGGTTGTGGGGTCAATTCCCCTTAGCAGCAATAATTAGAATTAAATATTTTTCTGAATTAGGGGCCAGTCGTGGCGCAGAGGCATAAACATGTAACTGTAAACGACTGGTTGAGACCCCTCAACCATTTTCTTCGCTTTGGTGTCAAGGTAAAGTGCGGCGTTAAGTTCCGCCACTTGACACGCAATATGCCCCCGAATTCGGCGGAAAGTGGGGAACGGAGTGTCTTAACACTAGGTTCCTCTACTACCCTGCTGTGTGCGGGATGATAGCGTGAGCATAAACATAAATAAATACATAATTTTGATTTCTCCGCACTTAAGACGTAGCGCGGCATCTATCTCCGCCACTCTGCATACAATTTCTCGATTTCCAGCGGACATTGGAGAACAGAGTGTCTTAACACTGAGTTCTCTTCGACTACCCTGCTATGTGGAAAAAGGCGTGAAGCAGCATACGATTTTTTTTTGTTATAATTGTATAAGTTGTAAAAATATTGTCATATAATTATTCTTTCTGTCGATAAAAAGTACAAAATGAAGTATACATCTAATCTCTAACAGACTTCTCAAAAGATTCTTCTATAGTATTTCTATAACTAAAGACAAACAACAAATATTAAGCAATGGCTAGTTTTATATCCACTAGAGTATTTATCGTATTTCCGACTTCCGCCTCACATCCGGTTTCAAGTAACAACTGTCCTTTTATAATTATCAGTATTGAACTTGTCAAATAAAAACCTTGTTAATATGTTGGTCACGTTTGTTTTGTTTTGTTTTATTATGATATTTAAAAATATTCTTGAAGCGACTATGGTATAGTTGAGAAGCGTGTGATGGCACGTAATGATTGTGGGTTCGATTCTCAATTAGTAAACGTTTTATAAAGTTATAAGTTGAAATAACCCAATTTAGTTCCATTAAATGAACGTAAATTTCAGAACGGAGTAACAAATCTTAATATAATAACAAAGGTAACAACAAAAATATATTGTAATATACGTATAGCAGGTTTGATAAAGCCGGATGGCTTAGCGGTCAAAGTGATTGGACGGTTTCCAAGAGGAGCGAGTTCGAATTCAGCTGTGGCTAAATTTTTATACATCTTCTTAAGCAGTCATTTACTAACAAAACGAACTCCTTGAATATTATAATTAACAGAAAATGACAATGTTGTATAGTTGAACTGCACTATAGTAACCCTCAAGTGAAAAACGGAGTGTCTTAATACTAGATTCTCTTCGAGTACTGTGTTACACAGCTGAAGCTTCCCTTTTTTCTAGTGGCGTAAGGAAGAAAGCAGAGAAATATATAACTAGTCTATTATTATATTGCATATACTTTGTGTACATCCACTGAAATCGGAAATACAAAATAAATAAAAAGTAAAATTGAAAAGGCGTCAGAAATATGAAAGTTGTAATGCAAATACATATCTTTTCCCCGTTTGAGTTATTTTCAGTTGACCCAAAATATATACATGTAAATATGAAAGGCCCAAGTTCGGATAATACGATTCTCAAACTATTTGCATTGTGATTTCAGAACGTCAAGTTCATATTATTCACAAGAATATAACTCGAGAGCGAATAAATTCAAGATTTCATACAAACACGTCTGAATACTACTTGTTCTTTGCTATTCTGAATACAGGTGATATGTAAAATAAACAAAAATGTATCGTGAAATAAAATATTAAATATGACATTTTTTGTATAATGCAACACTTTATTAAAAATAAATATTAATTAGAAACTGGTTCAATTCTTATTCGGGGGAATGATTATATTTGAGTCATTCTTTCGCACTGGAAGCTAAGACAAAGGGCGGGGTTGAGTTACGTCACTTCACACGCAATGTCTCGAATTGAAACGGAAAGTGGACGGACGGAAGACGGAGTCTTTTAACACTAGATTCACTCTGACTGCTATCGGACAAAATCGTGAAGTGAAAAATAAAAGCTTTTTCCCTAGCTTCCACAATATTGTACTTCACGCTGTATTCCGCACACGGCAGGGTAGGCAGAGGGAGCCTAGTGTTTACCCTAGTACACTTCGTTCTCCACTTTCCGCCGAATTCGGGGGCATTCCTTGTTAAGTGGCGGAACTTAACGCCGCGCTTTGCCTCGACATCAGAGCGAAGAAAATAGAAATATTAAATATTTCCAGTCCTCGAGTGGGAATCAAGCCCACAACCAGTCGTTTACAGTCACGTTTTTGTACCACTGCGTCACGGCTGGCTTCAATTCTTTTTATATAATTCCATAAGTTCTAAGTAAATTGATAATATTTATTACAATAATATTAATACCATTCTAAGAAGATTCTCTCATAGCTTTAACTTAAGTAGAAAATCGTGATAAACCGACACGTGTCGAGCTCTCCCAGAATTTTACGCACTTACGGTATGTACGTACTATATTTTATATGGAACATAACAGAATACATAAATTTTCCTTTATTTTGCATTTATTTACGTACTTTATTATCTCAGAAAAGCAGAAATTTTATATATGCAAAGGTTATAGCAGCGTAGTGGGACAGTGTCTTATAGTAAAATGTAATGGTTGGGGATACGATTACTATTCGGGGTAATTATTTTTAAATAATTTTCATTTCCTCGCTTTGGTAAAATAAATCGCGGCATTGAGTTCTGCTATATTTTTTGTAATTCACAATTCAAATGAGGAATGTCTTGAAAAGATGGTTGTGGGTTCTGAAACTATGGAGAACTAAATTTTATATATAAAACCAGTCGTGGCGCAGTGGCATGAATGTGTGACTGTAAACGACTGGTTGTGGATTCGATTGCCACTCGAAGAGTGGAAATATTTAATATTTCCATTTCCTTCGCTCTGGCATCCGAGGAGAAGCGCGGCGTTAAGTTCCGCTACTTAAAAAGCAAAGCCTCCGAATTTGGCGGAAAGTGGAGAAAGGAGTGTCTTAACGCTAGGTTCCCTTTGCCTACACTGCTGTGTGTGGGATACAGCGTGAAGCTATAAACAAAAAAAAGTATTAATTATTTCGGCTGTAATATGCCTTACTTGACTTACTCATATTATATAATAAGTGTTAAGACACTCCGTTCTTCACTTTTCGGCCACAATCGAGATATAGCAATTTTATTGATCGAATTAAACATACTTTGGCATACCAGAACGTAGAAATGAAAATTTTAAAGTTTTGTATCAATCAACGAAAAAATAATAATGGGATGGGAAAATGAAGAAAATAATATATGTTTACTTCTTAATCAAAGTTACAATTAGTTGATTTCTCAAAACTGATTTTGAAATTGAATTGCTTATTACTAGCAAAAATAAAATAAAACATATTTTTATATATGTAAAATTTGAAAATATGACATTTTGCTATCCATTGTTTAAATTATACATTGTCAGCGATACCTTAGGGTTTCGGCATGCTAACTCGGCTCTATAACTTTTTAAATAAAAGTATGCCTTGCCAACGCTTATCTTACAAAGAATATTTTAAAGAAAATTGTAATTATTATAATATATTACAGTTATAAGTAGGTATTATTAGCCATAAGTGTAATCTCAAAATGGACGTAAAAGAGAAATTAATTAACAAAAAAAAAGATCTTCGTTTTTTTAACATAGCATGGTAGTCAGAGAACCCAGAGTGAAAACACTCCGTTCTCCACTTTCCTCTAGAAATCAAGATGTTGTTTTGTCATACCAAAGATGTGCAATATTTTTTTATTTAGCTTCACGCTGTACTCTGCTGTGTGCCGGAGCATACAGCAGGGTAGGCAGAGGGAACCTAGCATTAAGACACTCCGTTCCCCAATTTCCGCCGAAGTTGGAGGCATTGCGTGTTAAGTGATGGAACTTAACGCCGCGCTTTGCCTCGGATATCAGAGCGAAGGAAATAGAAATATTAAATATTTCCACGCCTCGAGTGGGAATCGAACCCACCAGTCCTTTACAGTCCACGTTCGTGCCACTGTGCCACGACTGGCCCATAAAAGCTCTGTATTAGTCTTATTATTAAAGTAATAATAACAATTTAAATATAATTATTTCCCTGAGTGGAAATTGAACCCACAACCAAATAGCGTTTACAGTGAGACACTGCCCTTATGCATTATGGCGACAAGTAAGTAAATATAACTTAAAAATATATTTTTAAGGAAAGTTCTAGAAAGAAGTGCGGAAAAAACACAGGACATAGACTTTTAAAGATAATTGACGTAATAAGTACCTAAAGCGTAAATATTACAGTACAGATATGATCTCGGGTTGCTATGACAACTGAAAGTCAAGGTTTATCAATATATTGATAATAATAATTAATTGTAAGTAATAATTGTTTATAACTTTACGTATAGGTATATAGTAATATATTTTTGGTATCTTCTACATTTTGACTCGCAACTTGAATAGCTTTGATGGTTCTCAAGATGAGCGGGTTCGAATCCTATTTGAAATGCATTTTTTTTTCAGCTTCACGTTATATCCCACACACAGCAGGGTAGGCAGACGGAACCTAACATTTCGTCCCCCACTTTCCACCGCCGAGCCTGGAGGCAATAAGTGTTGAGTGGCGGAACTCAACACTGTGCTTTGCCTTGGCTCCAGAGCTTAGAAATTGAAGCTTTCGATTTTTATACTTATTCTAAAAATGTTTGCTTATTTCATATGTAGGCATAACACTTTAGCTATATTTTAATAAAGCAATTTAGCTGAGTAACTTTTCACTCAATCAGTATAGTTAAGTTGATAAGCACTTAATTGTTGACACACAAAGTGTGACGGTAAAGCAGCTGGTTGTGGGTTTGGTTCCCGCTCGAGGAGTAGAAATATTTAATATTTCCGTTTTCTTTGCTCTGATGTCACTCTGTTGCCTGGTGTCGTTATGTTCCGCCAATTAATACGCAATGCCTCCGATTTCGGCGAAAAGTGGAGAACGGAATATCTTAACACTAGGATCTCTCTGCTTGCCATGATGTATACGGGATATAGCGTGAAACTAAAAAAATAAAAAAACGTCATATATAATCGTTCCCACAACTTGGAATCGAGCCCACAACTACTGGTGTTTTCCGTCATACGGAGTACCACTGTGCTACGATGACTATAGTACTCGTATGTGTTATGATTTATCATATAGGTACCTACAATGTAGTACTTCCTCGTTACCAGCCAATAAATATAAATAAAATATCTATATTAATATTCTTCTTTGAAGTAAAACGAATATCTAATAATATATATGCAGAACTATCTTTAATAAGGAAAATCGTAACTAATGCTTCATGAGCACCTATTGTTTTTAAATTACTTTACTAATTGATTTTAAAATGCTTAATTTATTAAAATAAGATGTACAGTGGCAAAGATGTGTAACTTCAAATGACTGGTTGTGGGTTCGATTCCCATTCGAGAAGTGGAAATACTTAATATTTCCATTTCCTTCGCTCTTGTACCGAGGCAAAGAATGGCGTTAAGTTCCGCCACTTAACACGCAATGTCTCCGAATTTTAAGAGGTTGATAACAGTGGACGAGGCGAAAGGAATATGCAGCAAATACAGCGTTTGGCGCGCCGTTCTCACTGACTACTCTGCTATAATGGGTATTTATGAGTATCTATGTCTCTCAATTTCTAACGACGTAAAAACGTGTATTGGAACACCAATAATATCTATGTCTTTGAATTGAAATTCAATTTTCTTGAAACTTCGCGTATGAGTATGTTTCTGGATAATGATGACTATAGTACACACATTACAATGACACGACACGGCGTTGAATTCCGCCACTTAACACACAATAGTTCAAGTGAAAATGGATATACCAAAATTTCTATATAAAATGTATTAAATACTTTTACTTAATAGACTCAAACATGTAAAATACATCTTTATTTTCTTTTATTACCTTCACGCTGTATCCCGCACACAGCAGGGTAGGCAGAGGGAACCTAGTGTTAAGACACTCCGTTCTTCACTTTCCGCCGAATTCGGAGGATTGCGTGTTAAGTGGCGGAACTTAACGCCGCGCTTTACCTCGACACCAGAGCGAAGAAAATGGAAATATAACTTCCACACCTCGAGTGTGACTGATTAAATGCGATATTTCAAAGTTGCAATTCTTTTTCGTGAAAGTCTTACTTTCACGAAAAATAATTGCTTATTTTCTTAGTTCTCTCTTCCCTACAATGCGGGGAATGAGTGACAATAATATTATAACAATATGAATTTAATAGATTATCGCAAAAAATCATAGGTCACGTTATCTTAACCAACAACAGTACAAAAACTTATGAACCTTTAAATTTTATGATAAACCTAACATGGTTCATAGATTGTGTATTATTATTTATAATATAAAAAAAATATTAGATAAGTTCAAAGTAATATCTTTTTATTAGTTAAAAATAATTTTATCTATTGCCATGTGAATGTCACATTCGCTAAGATAGTTGTAGATTTCTAACCGTTTCTAAGCTTATTTGATATTTGCGCGAATATATAGTTATTAGACATATAAGATGCCTCTGGTTTTGGGTTCGATTCCAATTTGGGGTATATATTTAAATTGTTTTAATTTCTCTAGTACTCTTGTACTTTACTCGTGTACTTATTCAGCGTTAACTATAGCGTTCAGTTGCTATTCAATTCTTTTTTAGCTTCACGCTGTATCGCGCACAAAGCAGGATAGGCAGAGGGAACTTAGTGTTAAAACACTCCGTTCCCCACTTGCCGCCGAATTCGAAAGCATTGCGTGTTAAGTGGCGGGATACAGCGTGAAGATAAAAAAAGAAATCCCTATACAAATAATCAATATAAGAATCGAACCCATAACCATCGTGTTAACAGTTAGACTGTCCACTGCGTTACAAAGGCATTTAAACTATAAGGATATCACATACAATAATATATTCCAATTGAATATTAATAACCAGCTGATGTCTTACCTATACGGATAAATTTAATGTCAATAACATTTATTCAACCTTATTTTATTGTAGTGGGACAATGTCTGCCTCTTATCGGGAGTTCGATTCCAGCTCGGAGGAAATAATTTAATTATTTTTGTTTTGGAGGCCAGTCGATTCCCACTTGAGGAATGGTAATATTTAATATTTTCATTTTCTTCGATCTGCTTACGATACAAAGCGCAGTCTTGAGTTCCACCGAGTTCAGCGGAAAGTGGGGAACGGGGCGCTTAAACCCTGCTGTGTGCGGGACAGAGCGTGAAGCTCCCTGCTGTGTGCGGGATACAGCGTGAAGCTAATAAAAAAATGTTTTATCGCTCCGGTGAACAATGCATGGTGTTGAGCTCCGTCAATAAACATGCAATTCAAATTCGGGCGAAAACTTGATGTGACTTGATGAATGTTTTATCGCTAGGCTCTCATGCTATCCTATTTTTGTAGTTCCATCTGTGTGTTTTATTGCATTATCTAATTGTTATCAAAAGTATCAAAAGTATATAAAGGCGAAATCCAACCAAATTAAAGGCAAAGCAATTTATATAGCTTGTAGTAGCAAACATCATGGTTGTGAGTTCGATTCCCACGCGGAATAATTATTAAATTTAAATTATTTTACATAAAATTCAGTCTACACTTAACAGACAATGTCTCGAACTAAAGCGTCAACCTGATTTTCATTTAGAAAACTAAAAATAAATAAAACTTATAAAAAGCGCTTTAATAGAAGTCAGTAGTACTCCCTGCGGCTTAGCTTTGGGCGGCGTGAGTCTTGCAAAAGAAATAAGTACCTATGAAATATAAAACGATGAGCTTTTATTGGAATCTAAGCTAGCCTAACTAAAATTGTTTTTATAATATTTATTGTACATATGTTTTTTTAGCTTCACGCTGTATCCCGCACACAGCAAGGTAGGCAGAAGGAACCTAGTGTTAAGACACTCCGTTCCCTACTATCCACCGAATTCGAAGGCATTGCGTGTTAAGTGGCGGAACTTAACGCCGCCCTTTACCTCAACATCAGAGCAAAGACTGGAGAATGTAAATATTAAATATTTCTACTCAGCGAGTAGGATCTGGCCCCAATAGTGTAATTATAAATGATATTGTAATTTAATAATATTTTGTTGCATTAAACAAGACAACAACAACTATCTTACGTAGGGGGAATTTATTATTAAACCAGGCATTTGTCAATTTATTGATTTCACTTTTAACTCTTTATAGACATTACTGAGCTTGAATTGAGCTATAGGACCCAAAGCCGCCTTTCGAATCACCAACATATTTTCTTTCTAATTCCTACTTTTATCTCATATCATGTTAGTTAGAGATAGTCTAGTGTCAAAACACTCTGTTATCCACTCTTTCCGATATGGAAATTAAATAACTTTTAAATATAAAAAATCTCTAGTGGAAATCGAACCCAAAACCATCGCGAGCTACTCAGGTACTACCTTCCGCAGGTATAAATAAAAAAATATATAGGTTAAGTAGTAATTAAAATGCCAAATGTATATTATGATAACGTGTATGAAATATATTACAATAAATTTATAATCAAAATATCAATCTAAAGTCGCTTAGTTAGCAAAAAATGTAAACAACAAGCGACTTTTTGTTCAGCAAAATTTTTATAACATTACTGCTTAATAATATGACTTGCATCATTTGGTCCCTTCTAATAATTTTAATATGAAAAAAAGTGTTTTTCATTTTTATTTTACAGTTTTGATCGTGAATTTGAAGGTCGATTTTAAAGTAAACAAGTAGTAAATTTTTATCGTCTTTGTTTTTTTAGTTTCACGCTATTTTCCACATACAGCAGGCAGAGGGAACCTAGTGTTAAGACACTCCGTACCGCACTTTCCGCCGAATTCAGGAGGCATTGCGTAGTAATTGGCGGAACTTAATGCCGGACGCCGCACTTTGCCTCGGCACCAGAGCGAAGAAAATGAAAATATTAAATATTTCCACTCCTCGAGTGGGAATCGAACCCACAAACAGTCGTTTTACAGTCACACATTGTGCCTCTGCGCTACGACTTCAAGTCGGTCTTTGTGTCATATGATTACTCATTATCATGGCTTAGTTCCATTAGTTGAATTGATGAAAGTCTTAGTTGAATCGCACGGCGTTAAGTTCCGCAATCTATTACAAAATGTCTTGATATTAGGTAAAGATTGAAGAATGTAGTCGATAACACATAGATGATCTTAATATAGTCTGCTATGTTATTTACGTGTGAATCTAATTATATGAAAACTATTAAAATATTTAAACTTAAAACCTCTAGAAAATATTTGAGCCGTTAAGTGTTTTTTTTTAATTCGTAGAGAACACAACGTCAAGCCACTTTCATACAAATTTGAAAACGCATGCTCAATGTCAGCAAACAAATATACACAATAACTTACCCTATATATATTTCCTTTAATGGAAATCGAACCCATAACCAATCACCTATACACACTGTTCCACTGAACTACGACATTCTCTTTTTTTTCAGCTTCACGCTGTATCCCGCACACAGCAGGGCAGGCAGACGGAGCCTAGTTAAGACACTCCGTTCCACACTTTCCGCCGAAATCGGAGGCATTGCGTGCTAAGTGGCGGAAATTAACGCCGCGCTTTACCTCAACACCAGAGCGAAGAAAATGGAAATATTAAATATTTCCACTCCTCGAGTGGAAATCGAACCCACAACTAGTCGTTTACAGTCATACGCTTGTGCCACTGGGCCACGACTGGCACCACGATCTCAATTACCATTTAAATTGTTTACATGCATATTAGCCGCATCGTGGAAATTTACTATGTAACAAATAATATAATATAATAGACGCGAATAATTAACAAGACCTGTTCTTCTTACGAAAGGTAGAAACCCTATTGCATCATAATAATAAACATAATATATAAATTAAAAATTATTTACACCTTTATAATATGTATTATAATTAGGTTATATTATATTTTCAAGTTATTTCGTTTTAATCTGACCTTCAAATTTGCAATTTTAATGCAAAAATATTACCGACTTGATCATCTTAATTCGGCTGCCGGGTTAAAAAAAATATAAAAAAAAACTGTTTTTCACACAAGAATCAATGCAACGAAAATAACAATATAGGTTAAATAAAATTTCTTTAAATATATATTTATTATTAAAAAAAGTGTAGAGTGGAGAGTCTTGCCACTAGGATATCTCTGACTTCCTTGCGTTACGAGAAAACTACGTAAATTTGATTATTTTATAAATATTATAATTTTTTTTAATAGCTTCACGCTCTATACAGCAGGGTGCTGCGTGCGGGATACAGCGTGGAGCAATAAAAAATATTTCAACTATTTTCACTCAAATATATTTTTATTATTTCCATTTTCTTCGCTGTCGAGGCAAAGCGCGGCGTTAAGTTCCGCCACTTAACACGCAATGCTTCCAAATTTGGCGGAAAGTGGGAAACGGAGTGTCTTAATATTAGGTTCCCTCTGCTTACCCAGCTGTGTGCGGGATACGGCGTGAAGCTAAAAAAAAAACAGAAGAACTTTTACAACAGTAGAATTATAAAAGATAAATTCAACTGCCTACAATTTATTAACAAGAATAGGCAGCTTCTAATATTATGTCACACTTTAATAAATACTTAAATGACACTTGCAGCTGTACTCAACTCAATTATAATTTAACTGACATGTCATTTAAATAAATAATAATTGACATCTCTGAGTGTGGTTAAAAGTTATAAAAGACATCATGGCACAGTAAGTAAGTGTATGACTGTAATCGACTGTATTGCCAATTCAGTCTCCACTGGGAGAAATGGTTATATTTTAAATTATTTTAGGTTTCTTTTTTTTCTGTCTCTCTCTCTACAGAGATGCTAACTACAAATATAAGTTGTATTAAAGCGTATAAGAATTTCGACGCAGCGGATAGTAGAACGCATGGCTCAGTGGTGAGAGCGCCTGAACGGTATTCAGGAGGCGCGGGTTCGAATCCCGCTGCGTTCAAATTTTTATACGTTTTCTTTAATGTCTTATTTTAAGTTTATTACTCTTGTAAGACAAAGTCTTGCGTTGAGTTCCGCCACATATAACGCAATGCCTCCATTTAAGGCGGAAAGTGGAGACCTCTTCCTAGATCCACTCTGCCCAGTGCCTATGTTATGCAGAATTAATTATAAAAGTGAAGAAAAAAAAATGAAAATTTATTACTAGGAAACGGATTTTGAATTTAATTCAAAAACGTTTCATTTTTATAATTATAAAGCACAGTCGCTTCCCGCATACGTCTGTAGTCAATAATACGCTTAGATCTTCAAAACTACGCAATGGATTTTGATGCGGTTTCTTTTAATAGATAGAATGATTCAAAAGGAAGGTTTATATGTACAATATATGCATAATATAGCAGAGAAACACTGATATTTTTTTTTGCTTTTTTTATTTAATTTTATTTTAGCTTCACGCTGTATCCTGCACACAGCAGGGTAGGCAGAGGGAACCTAGTGTTAAGACACTCCGTTCCCCACTTTCCGCCGAATTCGGAAATGCGTGTTAAGTGGCGGAACTTAACGCCGCGCTTTACCTCGACACCAGAGCGAAGAAAACTGAAATATTATTTCCACCCCCCGAGTGGGAATCGAACCCACAACCAGTCGTTTACAGTCACACGCTTGTGCCACTGGGCCACGACCGGCCAAACTGATAATTTTAGAGGTTTCTAATGTAATATTACGCGGGAACGCGTGCCTATAGTGAAATAGTCGTGTAGTTCACGCAAGTACAGCCGCGAGCGGGCCACTAGTTTAAAAAATTATCTATTTTCATTTTTACCTCAACAGAAATTGAACTATATCGATACTAAGTAGGTAGTATTTAGTTAAAAATACCAGCTATTATAATATGATTTATTGACTTCTTGCACTTTAGAGTACAAATAGACCAAGGACTATTAGAAAACTTGTTATGATTTACATTTCCTTATATCGCAATTGTTTGTTGTATCATAACTTCTGCTATTATAAAACAATCAGGCGCTTTTAAACAAAATCTAGGCATATAATAAAAATACATATAATATATTCGTCTATGCATGAAATATATATGAAAAAATTGTTTATTGGGAGCATCGATCAAGGTTTTATTTTTATTTCGTCTGTTTGTTTCGACACACTAATCTCTTAAACGGCTTATCCGATTTAAATGCAGTTTCGACTATTGTATTCTGATCAAATTTTCTTAACATTTAACAATAAGTGGGTAACAGAATGTCTTAACACTAGGTTGCCTCTGCCTACGCTGCTGTGTGCGGGATACAGCGTGACACAAAAAAATAATAACAGTAATAATTATTATTTTATTTCAGTCAGTTCATAAACAAAAAAATATAATTTAAATTATAAATTAAGTTTTATAGACGGGCAGGCCAAAGAGCGAAAGAGCGAAATATAAAATCCTATCGTATAGTTTACGCAGGCGAACCCGCGAGCGAATCTCTAGTACTGCATATACTATTCATATGACTGTTTTCCTAAGTTAGATGATCGCTGTATAATTAAAGGTAATATTTATTATGTCATCGAGACTTGAATATCAATTTAGCAATTATATTATTATTCACTAAGAGGCTATAGTGGCGCAGTAGGCCTGACTGTGAATGCAATAGGTTGTAGGTTCGATTTTCGCTCGAGTAATTGAAATATTTAATATTTCATTTTCTTCGCTCTGGTGTCGTGGCAAAGCACGGCGTTGAATTACGCCACTCAACAAGTAATGTCTCCAAAATTCAGCGTAAAATGAATAATATAATACCATGTCTTAAGATTAGGTTCCCACTGCTTACCCTGCTGTGTGCGGGATACAGCGTGAAGCCAAAAAAAATAATAACTAACCATCGGCCATCGTGACGCGTAGGGTGTCTGACTTATAGGTAAAACTGTGACTTATAGGTGGTAAGTTCGATTCCCACTTTAATATTCGTTAGCGTGGCGTTAATTTTTTGCTCTCAACACCGAATGTCCTAAATTCAGGTGCAAAGCGGAGAACAGAGTCTTTATAGGTTCTAAAAAAATATTAGTCGATAGGTGTAAAATTCTTTCGTTGCTTAATGAGTCACTAATAAATAAATTATGATATACGAGTATACTAAAGGCCATTGTAGGTCAGATTGTCACTGTGAGCGCGGTGATTATGGGTTCGATATTCACTCCGGGTAAAATGGTTATATTTACTTGCTTGGTAAGACAAAACGCGATGTTAAGTTCCACCACACACACAAATATTGAATAATAAGTGCAGAAAAGTACTAGGTTTTATCGGAGTACCTATTCTGGTAAAGTTCTGGTAAAGTTAAGCATTAGGTTCCTTCTGCCTACCCTGCTGTGTGCGGGAAATAAGCGAACAGACTTTCGCATTTATAATATAAGTATGGATAATGATGATTATGATAATGTAACAAAAAGTTCTGAATTAGATCTGTACCTAGACAGATCTAATTCAGAACTTTTTCTTTCCTAAGTAAGATTTGAACTCACGACTACTGATTGAAATCATAACATCACCACTATACCACTATGGTGTTATTGAAGATTGATAAGAAAAATAAGGATTATTCTTATACCTGATCGAAGGATAGTGTAAATCTAATACAAGTTGCATCATTTGTAATTACAATCTCACTCAATATAATAGATTCTTACGCGAGTTTAATGTGCTAATTTCTAATTTTATGAACAGAGTTACGATTTCCTTATGTTTTTTAGTAAGAGAATTTTGTAATGGTAATGCATATTTATTATTTATGTATGGGAAATAATATTTTTGTTTATTATATATACTAAGTTGTGTTTAAAATATTTGGAAAAATACTTTATTTAGTATAAGGAATATGTTGTGATTGGTTTTAGGATCGATTCTCGCTTGAAGGAAAGACAAATTGTGGTGCTAATGAGTCGACGTGATAACCACTTTTCACCCGAATTCAAGACATATAGACAGTCGGAAATCGAATTAACTACCAATCTCGATTCAGATGTCGATCACAAGTCAGACAAATGTTGATGACTAGGCCACCCGCACCTTCGTTTTCATTTAATTTATATGAAAAAGTTATAAATCTTAAATAAAGACAGCCTAAAGTATTACTATTACATTAGCTATCTACCAATGGAAGTCTCGCCAAAACCGGGCCAGCCGTTCCAGAAGTTAGCCGGAACAAACAGACAGAAAAATAGATAAAAATTATATGTACCGAGTATGTTCATAACATATATATACGAGTAGATTTAGAAAAAAAAGTGGTTATCATAATACGATTACAACAACAAACAGACACTCCAATTTATTTACTTGTATAGATTTGTACATACAAAGTAACACTAACATTCTACCTACAGACGACAGTAGATGCTCGTATATTATGTATCAGATGCATTTATTATTATTTTATTTATAAGTACAATTAGGTATATGTCTTACGAAATAAGGTTTTTCTTTGCATCAGCACTGTTACACGTGTAAATGTAATTTGTGTTTTTTAAATATTTATTGGTTATAGGTAACCAGGTCGGGACCAGTCGTGGCGCAGTGGCACAAGCAAGTGATTGTAAACGTCTGGTTGTGGGTTCGATTCCCACTCGAGGAGTGGAAATATTTAATATGTTCATTTCGTTCGCTCTGGTATCACAGGCACAGCGAGCGTTAAGTTCCGAAACTTAGCACGCAATGCCTCCAAATTCGGCGGAAAGTGGGAAACGGAGTGTTTTAACACTAGGTTCCTTCTGCCTACCCTGCTGAAAAAAAGGTAAACAGGTAAAGTTGCTTTTATTATTTTAAACCTTTTTTGAATTTTGACTTCTGCTTTTGTAGTGTAAATCAAATAGGTAGGGAGCGAGATCCTATTGTCAAAACTTTCCACTTTCTCTTTCATTTCAATTCTAAATATTCGTAACGCGGAACTAAACGCCGTGCCTTGTCTTGTCTTGTAGTCAACCAGAGCAGAGAATTGAAAGTAATTTGATATTGAATATAATATTTCCCTAAGTGGAAATCGAATCCACTAATAACCGTGCTTACTCACTCTGCGATGATGTTTTTAAGCTTTACCAGTGTCTATAAAACTATATATCAACATAAGATCTTGCAACGTTATTATGACCCACTTTCCTCAGTCTCAGTTTGCTTGAAAACTGCAAACGCCAGTATAATATATTTTTATAATAAAAATCGGATGTTCTTTGCCGGTATAAACAGGATACATTGAAAATCATATTAAAACTGTATCCTTTTGAAGTAATTTGATTTTATTTTTTGTGCGTTATCTCGCACAGAAGGATATTCAGAGATAATCTAACGTCAAGACACTTGTTTTTGGAACTTGTATATTCAAATCTTATTTGAGAAAATTTTTGAGATCAACACACATCAAGGTATATCTGGGGTCAGTGTGGCGCAGTGGCTCATAATGTGACTGTAAACCGACGAGTTGTGAGTTCGATTCTCACAAGGAGCGGAAATATTTAACATTGCCGAATTCGGCATGTGGTGTCTTAACATTAGGTTCCCTCTGCCTACCCTCCTTGTTGCGGGATATAGCGTTAAGTAAAAAAAAATATATCCCATATATAGGCTTACCATACGTCCCGGTTTGACCGCGATAGTCCCGGCTTGAGATCCCTGTCCCGGCATCCCGGTCGGTCGGGTTTTCTTTTTAATAAAAAATATACTTAAAATATATTTCAATTTATAATAATTTTGATTGCATTTCAAATATGAAAAACACAAATTATGCGAAAAGCAAAATGAAAATGAGCCTCGTTCTCTTCTGCGTCCCGGTTTGGCTCTTCGTAATTATGGCCTTATAAGCCTACCCATATAGAAATGTAGGCAAAGAATTAAGTATTTATACAATAGTAATTCATTTATTAGTTTCAAAATAGGCTAAGGCGAAAGAATATTTAGTCTACGAGTATACATATATATAAAAAAATCGCGATGATCAGCTCGAAGCAAGCAATATCTCTATTTTGGACTGAAAGTTTAGTACAAAGTTTCCTGACACAACATTCTCTCTAACTACCCAATTATATGAAAAAAAAGCACAAAATTATTAAAAAAAATGTATATTTGTATGTATTTATTTATACGACGTGTAATGTAAGGAAATGGGAAAATAAAATTACCTCATACACAAAGGGGCCCGTAACTCAGGGTTATGTCGCTGGACGTGACCATCTGAACTATTCTCACCTACGTGATAGTATTTTCGATTCATCCATTATATTAGTTTCAGGTACCTACATTGTAAATTTCTGTGTTTATTAATGGTTTTTATGCTTGTATAAACAAGCGTATCGTTTCAGATTTTATTACATGGGCAATATTAATAATACTCATATTATAAATGGGAAAGTCTGTCTGTTTGTCTGTCACACTTTCACGGCTAATCTACCGGTCCGATTTGAATGAAATTTAGAATGAAAGTAGTAAATAATTCAGGGTCAAACATAGAGTACTTATTTTTTCAAAAATCAACCTATCTAAAAAGCAAAATTAAAAATTTTGAAAAAACCCACGACGGTTTAATTGTAATTGTAAAAGGATAAAATAACTATAAATCCCCCGCCTAAAAGAATATATGTAACGAGATGATGGGGACGGCTTCGTCGGGGGCTATCATTACTTTAAGTTTGCACAAACCTTCTCATAGGTTTTCTTGCTGTTAAAACAGGTTTGGCAAAAAAATTAAATATTAAAATGAATTTACAGTTTTGATAATGGTATTTTAAAGACTTTAAAACGAAATCTATACTGTTAGCTACTATATTTAAAATAGAGGTTGCAACTGGCAGCCCCCGACGAAGTCGTCCCCATTATCTCGTTACATATATTCTTTTAGGCGGGGGATTTATAGTTATTTTATCCTTTTACAATTACAATTAAACCGTCGTGGGTTTTTTCAAAATTTTTAATTTTGCTTTTTATTTTAAACTTTTTAAAGTGAATAGATATACATTATATATTATTACATAATATTGAAATACTTTATATTAATCTTCATGCAAATCCAAAAGAAATTTTAAACCCAATGCTTTCTGGTTATCAAATGCTTATTGCAGCGCCTGGCAGATTGTCACCGTAACATTTCCACGAAACTTAAATCTAACCAAATCAGTGAAAATCACAAAACCCACTAGTAGTTTTGATTTTGAACAAACTAATTTATACTGCAACCGTGGTGAGGTGTCACCATGACACATATACGAGAACACGTGCTAATTAAGCCTGATCCTATATTTGATAACTGCATCCAATTCGGACTTGTAGTTTTAACTTTGCATAATTAAATGTGTAATGCAGCGTCCCCTAGTGACTTCTTAACGTATAAAAATCTAAAAACTTACACCAAGTAAAGGTAACTCTAATACTAAAAACTCTGCCCAATCGGACTAGTAGTTGTGGTTTTGCATTAAATATTACAAACAAATGTTTAACTTTAATTCCATAACTTTGCTTTGATAAAGACGAAGCACATCGTTGAGTTCCGCCATTCAGCATACGGAGTATCTTAACACTAAGTTTTCTCTGCTTACTTCGCTTTGGGAGAAAAAGAGTGAGTCAGGTATTTAATAATTAATCAGTAATAAGCAATAATTTCCATTAATCTCATATAATTTTACCTATTTCAATGAAATGGGTATTTTAGATCTACAAAGGTTCTTAATGACAGTTAGAATTACTTCGCAAAGTGGATGTAGTTTGACGGATCTCATCTATAAAACTTTATGTATATAGATATGCGTAAGCTTAGGCATGAGGCCATGTTATGGTTGTGGGTTCGATTCTCACTCGGAGCAATGTTTATGTTTGAGTCATTAGAAAATGAGCAGAAGCTCTGACAAGGCAAAGCACGGCGTGGAGTTGTGAGACAAAGTGAAAATCAGATTATCTTGAGACTAGGGTTTCTCTGAATCTGAAAATATACAACTAAGTATAATGTGTCCATACTTATATTATAAATGCGAATGTCTGTGTGTTTATCTGTCACGCTTTCACGGCTAATCTACTGATCTGATTTAGATGAAATTTAGAATGAAAGTAGTAAAAGTTACTGGGTCTCACATAGACTACTTATTTTTTTCATAAATCAACCGCTAAAGGGTTGAAATAGGGGATGAAAGATTATATGAAAAATCTATACCGCTTGACCTATTATAATGAATTTTGGCATAAATACGGTTGATAATCTAAGCTTCAACATAGGCTACTTCAATTTTCAAAAACTCATTTCCGAGGGTTGTAATATAACGAAGCAGTAATGTAGTTCACGCGGTGAAGCCGCGAGCGGGTCGCTAGTATACTAATATAATGAAAAGAAAAAATTGTGACTTTGTTTGTAAGAGGTAAACTTCGGAAATACTGAAATGGTCATGAAAATTCTTTCACAATTAGAAAGCTACACTATTCAAGAGTGCTAAAGAATAGAAATTTCAGAGAATCCTAATACGTGACGAAGTAATGCTTAGGCACAAAGTACAATATAGCAAGATTACGATATAATATAGGACTAGTATACTCATTGTCGCGTAAAACATGCGTTACCATAGCAACGTGTATGATGCTATACATACACAAAAGTGTAAATAAACATTGACTTAAACATTGTATGTAAACATTACTTTATATGATATTTATTTATTTATTTTTATATCATATAAAGTAATGTTTATGTTATGATACTTTATATGACATTTATTTCGCAATGAATAATTACGGGCGTATTTTTGATTATTTATTATAAAAAATGATTTTCTACAAGTATGCCAAAATTTCATATTCCTTTGTCCGCATAATTCTCATTAAGAAGGGTCCTAAATTCTTTCACGTATTATTATTAGGATGTATGTACTTTTTTGTGATTATTTTTTAAAAGCATTATCATCGCAAATATATTGGTGATGTTAAAATATAGATTTGTTTCATAATTAACAGAATTGAGGCCAGTCGTGGCGCAGGGGTACAATGTGTAACTGAACACGTGACTGGTCGTGGGTTCGATTCCCACTCGAGGAGTGGAAATATTTAGTGTTTTTGTTTTCTTCATTATGGCGTTAAGTTCCGGAGAACGAGGAATGGAGTGTTTTAACACTAAGTTCTCCCTGCCTAACCTGCAGTGTGTGGGATACTGCGTGAAGCTTCAATTTATTTAAAAAAATTACCATTAAATATTTTAATATTTTTATTATTACTGAGTCGTAACGTCATGAGCCTTCAATCATTTTCTGCGTATTAAGGGATGAGCTGACTAGCAAATACTTACGTTGCATTATGTTTTTCTCTTGCATACTTGTAACTAAGGCAGCTATATACGTTAGAGATGTACCGATTATGGCTTTAGCCGATTAATTGGTTATAACCGACTTTTCGGCAGAATTACGGAATTACGGTGGACGTTGTTTACAACTGGTACGCAAATAAAACGCAATAGAGCTGTACCAACAGAATGAAAATGCTGAATTACTTTACATTTAAAAATATATATGACTGATTATAAAAAAAATAACGAAAAACAATCAATATGTAAATAGTATATAAATATTTTTATTGAATAATATCATAAAAAGTGAAAAAGTTAACGCCCAATAGTCGCTGGCAAATCAACTAACTACGATAATGACTGAATTGTTGGCATTACGTGGCGGAACTTAACGCCGCGCTTTACCACGACACCAGAGCGAAGAAAATAGAAATATTAAATATTTCCAGTCCTCGAGTAGGAATCGAACCCACAACCAGTCGTTTACAGTCACACGCTTGTGCCACTGGGCCACGACTGGCCACTTCAGTCATTATCGATTAGTTATTAACTAGCCATTATATATAAGGGCATATATATACACCATATAGGGGCATATATATACAGACAGACAAGGAACGAATTTACTTAAAAGGCAGGAACTTAGGAAAAAGGCTAAAATTTGGCATGTAAAAAGAATTCACGAAAACCCAGTCGCAGGCTGGAACTCGTATGTCTATATATTTAAACGCGTAATCTCTGTTCAGTATCTTCCCTAACCAACTCCTCACTATAAATAAGTAATTAAGATATAACATTACAGATTAACTAAGCGATCAGTTGTCAGTGGCAACCCTGCCTCACCTATGTCAATATACGATAGTTAGTTTGACAGTTAGTATACGCAAACTTTGCTAATTGCTATAATATAAAGATATTATTTTTTTCTTAGAAAGTTGTGTTATTATTATAAATGTAATCGTAGGATCAGTTGTCTGTATGTATGTTTTGGTTATGGGTTTTAATATGAATTGGCTTCACGCTTTATATATCACGCATATTAAAGTAGTTAGAATGAACCTAGTACTCTCACTACTACTACTACTACTACTGCTACTACTACTACTACTACTACTACTACTACTACTACTACTACTACTACTACTACTACTACTACTACTACTACTACTACTACTACTACTACTACTACTACTACTTCTACCACTACTTTCTAAGTAGAGAGCATTGTGGCATAAAGAGAAGCGTCTGACTGTAAATACAATTGGTTGTGGATTCGATTTCCATTCGGGGCAATGATTATTTTTAAATTGTTTTCATTTGTCCGCTCTGGTACCCAAAATAAAGCGCAGCACTGATTTTTGCCACTCAATGCGCAAAGTCTTGAGTTCGGACGGAAAGTGCAGAACTAACAAACTTGACACTAGGTTCTCCTTGTCTACCCTGGAACGCGGGAAAAATATGAAATCTAAAAAAGTATACAATAATACTTTTAACATTTTTAAAGTGTTATTCCACACTTAGGAAAATTGAAAAAGACATTTAGAAGACGTATAAAAATTTGAACGCAGCGGGATTCGAACCCGCGCCTCCTGAATACCGTTCAGGCGCTGCTTTATTACAATTTAGTCAGTGGTGAGAGCGCTAAATGTCTTTTTCAGTATACAATAATAGCTTCACGCTTTTTCCACCATAGCGGAGTAGTCACAGAAGATCTAGTGTCAAAACACTGCGCCTTCCACTTCCAGCCGAAATCGGCACTTACCACGTGAAACTTAATGCTGACCTTTTATCTTAGATATCAAAGCAAAGAATAACATTTAAATATAATAATTTCACTGAATGGGAATCGAATCTACTGCGCCACGACAGCCTCAAAGTATACAATATATAGTATATAACATATTACAAAATTTCAAGAGTACAGGTGATAAAGCTTAAAACTCAGTAAATAAGCGATCCATCAAACAGTCTCGGCAGATCTACCCTCTCAGTCAACACTTCAACTCCGAACTCGCTGAGTGTCGCGAAAATAATACAAGTGGAATGGAACCGAATGGAAATCGTCAGTAAAGTAAGTTTATATATAAATTATTCTTACTGGATTTGTGTACACCTGTGCCTTGAATTTAAGTTGGTGTTTCTGAGAAATGTGTCTTATAGATGCTGTATTAAAGAGTCAAATATATCCTATTGTAACTCATATCAAGTATTAGCTCCACGCTGTATCCCGGTCACAGCAGTGTAGGCAGAGAGAACCTAGTGTTAAGACACTCCGTTCCCCACATTCCGCCGAATTCAGAGCCATTACGTGTTGAGTGGCGGAACTTAAAGCCGCGCTTTGCCTCGACACCAGAGCGAAGAAAACGGAAATATTAAATATTTCCACTCGAGTGTGAATCGAACCCACAACCAGTCCTTTACAGTCATACGCTTGTGCCACTGAGCCACGACTAGCCCTAGGTATATCAAGTATTAAAGTAGTAAAGTCTTTGTAACTTAACGCTTAGTGAGGTAGTCAGCGAGAACCTGTCAAGACAGTCTATCCTCCGTTGATACATTGTGTGCTAAGTAGCGAAACTTAATGTTGCGCTTTGTTTTAGGTACCAGAGCGAAGAAATGGAAATAATCATGCTCGAATGGGAATCGAACTTATAAACACAGCGTTTACAGTCAGACCCTGTCCCACTGCACTACTATATCCTCAAGTATTAATAATTGTACGTCTTTACTTTATCAAAATACACTTTATTTAAATGGATCAAAGAATATAATAGGTAAAGTAAATTTAACACCGTCAGGGTATGTATAAAGAATTTGACGACTGTGGACTATTCGAAAGAAGTATGCTGGGATCGTAGCATTCATTTAAATATTCCGCCAGGGAGAAAGCGTAAAGCAAAACGAAAATAAAACAATCGAAATTACGGAATATAGACATGGAAATAGTATGCCAAATGTACAAATGCAAATGCACGCCAAATATAATCCACAAAAACAAACGTTTTAAGAATAAACATACTACTTTTAACATTTTAAAGTCTTATTCATTCGGCGGAAAGGGGGGAACGGAGTGTCTTAACACTAGGTTCCCTCTGCCTACCCTGCTGTGTGCGGGATACAGCGTGAAGCTAAAAAAAAAGGAAAGTCTTATTCACAAGATTCGACCACTCTGGTTATGATGAATGATGATGATCTTGGCTGTGCTCCTCTTCCTTAATAAAACTGTTTTAGAGATAAAACTATTTTATTTTTCAACCTTAATTTTTACATACAGTATTATCCTTTGACCTCCATCCAATATGTGGGACACAACACGGGACTAAAAAATTTCTCCAGACAAACATAGGTCGAAATGTGTAAATCTCGTCACAGTAAAAAGTATTTTAAAACGTTATTTTTTGGTTTACTAGGTATTTTCTGTTTCCCATCACTAGCCCGTCTGTTAGAAATATCAAGCTATCTTGTACGAGATGTAGGAAATTCTAAAGGCCTACGAAACGTAAAAAAAAATGAACCACTTGATTCTAACCCAGTTGAAATTCTAATAAAAAATTAATATAATATCTGAATCTACAAACATGTGTATTTAACAAAGATTCCTCCACTGGGCCTTGACAGCGTAAATATGTTAATTGAGCAAGCCAGACTTTATACTTAGACACTAATATATGTACAATTTCAAATTACTAATTATAAATTCAAATTATAATGTTTTATAATTTGCATACGTCAATACTCATTAACATTATAGATGTATGGAATAATTTTTGACATTTAATGGTTTTTTTTTTTTCTACTTTAAAAATATATAGTGGCACAGTGACTTAGGTTTTTTTATTGCTTTACGCTGTATCCCGCACACAGCAGGGTAGACAGAGGAACGTGGTCTTATAAGACACTCCGTTCTCCGCTTTCTGCCGAATTCGGAGGCATTCGTGTTAACTGGCGAAACTTAACGCCGTTCTTTACCTCTGATGCTAGAGTGAAAGAAATGGAAATATTAAATATTTCCACTCCTCGAGTGGAAATCGAACCGACAACCAATCGTTTACAGTGACACGTTCGTGCCACTGCGCCACGACTGGCCCCGTGACTTGGTGTCTGACTGTAATTGTGAATAGTTGTAGATACAATTTTAACTCAGGGGAATGATTATATTTTCCTTTCTCCGCTTTAGGACAAAGCACGGCGTTGAGCTTCGCCACTAAACACGTAGCGTCTAGATTTCATGCATAGAATAGAGAAGAGTGACTGTATATGATGGTGGTCATGGGTTCGATTCCCATTCAGGGGAATGGTCATATTTTTTTTCATTTGCTCTCGTAACAAAAACAAACTCCGCATTCAACACAAAATGACTCGGATTCGGGTGGAAAGTGAAATTAAAATAGTAAGGTATATCCATACTTATATTATAAATGCGAATGTCTGTGTGTTTGTCTGTCACGCTTTCACGGCTAATGTACTGGTCCGATTTGGATGAAATTTCGAATGAAAGTAGTAAAAATGACTGGGTCTAACATAGGCTACTTAGTTTTTCAAAAATAAACCTCTTTAGGGTTGAAATAGGGGATGAAAGTTTATATGAAAAATGTAAACCGCTTGACCAATTGTAATAAATTTTGGCATAAATATAGTTGATAATCTAAGCTTAAACATAGGCTACCTTATTTTTAAAAAAATGCGCCCCCGAGTGTTTCAATATAACGAAATAGATCACGCGGCGAAGCCGCGAGCGGGCCGCTAGTATTTTATCAAGGAATATAACATTGTCGATTACTATTTGACATCGTCCTCAATGACTTACATGGACGAAGGGCAGACGGCATGGACTGAAATTGAAATTCTTGCTATAAATAGAATAATAATAAAATGTAATTTAATATGTTTGTCCAATACAAAGAAAACTTTAACAAAAACAAGAATATAAATAAATATTTCAAAAAACGAACAAATACTTTTTAGCTGCTTCTTCGCTTTCTCCCTCACAGCGATGTAGTTAGAGAGAATGTAGCCTCAAGTCAACTCTCCACTTTTTGCACAAAATCAAATTAAGTCAAGTTAAGTGGTGGAAATTAATGCCGCGTTTTGTCTTAGATACTAGAGCGGTAAAATAAAAACAATGTATAATAGTTACACCAAGTGGGAATCAAACCTCCCACATCGCGTTTATATAATCGTCATCAACATCTCATTTTACATTTTATCTCGAAATTTAGGTTGCACTTTATATCCACAGGATAGAAAAACACAAAAATGATTTTATTTAAAATATATACTCGTATTTTATTGACTCATACGGACGTTACGTGTCGAGTGGTAGAACTAAACTCAGCACGTTGTATTACTAGAGCGAATAAATGGAAATAATTTCAATATATTATTAATCATTGTTTTTTTTAGCTTTACGCTGTATCCCGCACACAGCAGGGTAGGCAGAGGGAACCTAGTGTTAAGACACTCCGTTCCCCACTTTCCGCCGAATTCAGAGGCACT
This sequence comes from Dryas iulia moderata, assembly GCA_019049465.1. Lineage (NCBI taxonomy): Eukaryota > Metazoa > Arthropoda > Insecta > Lepidoptera > Nymphalidae > Dryas > Dryas iulia. Next base: position 14,007,494 of record CM032424.1, on the reverse strand, counting down.
GCGTGTTAAGTGGCGGAACTTAACGCCGCGCTTTGCCTCGACACCAGAGCGAATAAAATGGAAATATTTAATATTTCCACAACTCGAGTGGGAATCGAATCCACAACCAGTTGATCTATAGGCAGGCTCTGTGCGTCTACGCCACGACTAGCCCCATGTAATCATTCGTTCGTGTAAAAATCGAACCCACAATCGATCGCGTTACAGCCAAACGATGTTCCACTGCTTACTCTCTAAGAAAAATAAGTTACAATTAGGTATATTATAAGTAAGGCAATCTAAAGTGCAATGAAGAAAAATAAAAACTGTTTCAAAGTAATTTCAACACTCCATTAAAACTTGCTGTATAGTGACAACTCAATTTCTTGATAGATTGTTCTTTTAAAGGCAAACTTTTACTTTTATCAACGCGGAATAAGCTTTGTCTTGCAATAAGCGCTTTTGACCCACGATATTGTACTAGTTTTCTTAGATGGTATATATATTCTTTATTGCACTTAAAAATATATACCAAACTAGAGGCTTGCTCGGGGCTTCGCCGCGTGAACTACATGACTGTTTCGTTATATTGCAACCCTCGGGGGTGAATTTGAAAAATAAAAAGTATTCTAATTTTAACCTTGAACTATCAACTATATATATTCCAAAAATCATTTTTCATATAAACTTTCATCCCCTATTTCAACCGTTTATAGGTTGATTTTTGTAAAAATAAATCGACTATGTTTGACCCCGGATTCTTTACTACTTTCATCCTAAATTTCATCCAAATCCGACCAATAGTTTAGCCGTGAAAGCGTGACAGACAAACAGACAGACTTTCGCATTTATAATACAAGTATGGATACAAAATTAGAGACACAAGTTAACAAAAGGTGGGCTTATCCCAAAGAGAGATCTCTTCCAGCCTAAGAGGTAAGTAGTTACTTTCGCCCAAGGACTTTACTAAAATAAAATATGTTATACTGTTTTTTTCTGACTGGTACCCAAGACAAGGCGCGGCGTTAAGCTCCGCCGCTCAACGCAATGTATCTGTTTCGGTTAGAAAGTGTCAAAGAGTGTCTTAACCCTTGGTTCTCTCTAACAGAAAAAAACGTGAGGCTGCTTTTTATTTGAGTAGAGAGCTCATGTAGTATATATTTTTTTTATTTCCCTACTTTCCGCCAAATTTGAAAGCATTGCGTGTTACGTGGCAGAACTTAACGCCGCGCTTTGCCTTGTCATCAGAGCGAAGAAAATGGAAATATTAAATATTTCCTCTCCTCGAGTCGGAATCGTACCCATAACCAGTCGTTTACAGGCACATATGTGTGCCACTGAGCCACGACTGGCCCCAATTAATTACTTTTAGCGTATTTTATAAACATTGCTCGATAGATAACCGCACTCAAAGCCGCAGTTTAACCAGCGGCTAGTAATTAGCCCCAAAGACTCAATATACGAAATGAAGGATAAAATTTGCTATAATTCGGATTTTATATATTTATATCACATATTAAAAAATGTGCGAACAGCACTTAAAAATATTAAAGATATTTAATAAATAGCATTCTCTCTTGCCAAACGATTGCTCGTAAAATAATCTTTTGATAGCAGAAACTTGTAAATTTTTTTACAGACATGCTAACAATAAAATTAAGTTGTAAAAACACTTTAAAAAAGTTAGAAAAAATAGATAAAAGCCTTTCAAAATTTTAAAATGTTGGAATATATTAACGTACATACATATAAAAAATTAAAAACCTAAACATTTTCTCGTGGGGGGACGAGTTAATAATAGAATTCCCCTCCGTAGCTGGGTAGCGCACCGTAAAAGGCAGGTAACCCAGTAGCTTGGTGGTAGGAGATTCGTTTTCCGACTGGCTCGCGATCACTATCATGTCAAAGACGAACCGCCAAACATCTGATAATGCTTTATGGTTTGATGACTTTCTCCCTCCTTCCCTCCTTTATCCCCAAGGCCGGCAACGCATCCATGACTTTAACGATGTGGATGTGACCTTTATACCAGTTATTAGCGTGGAAAGAATAAAAAATCTAGTGTCAAGACACTCCGTTTTCCACTTTACACCCAATTTTAAAATATCTCACCTTTTGTCGAGGGATACAGAACCCGAAACTGTACTTTTTTAAAAAAAACCAGTGGGGAACAGAGAATAAACTAATTATTTTCTTTTCCCCGTGTAGGAATCGAACCCACTACCTTTCTGAAACCGAATCTTTCTAAAATCTTGTGTCATAGGTCAAAAAAACGTTTTTGCGTAATTCCTTCATTTACATAACACCGTTAAGTCAATTAAAGACTTCAATTTCCCTAAAAGCTTGTTTCTAATTTACCTGGAACTCTATTTAAATTTTAAATTGTGCTCTTTTTCTAGGAAAAATGTATATTCGTAATTACTTCAGGGTTTTAGTCAAGTTATTTCTTGTTAAAATACTTCTTCAATGGGACTTAGTAATTTTCTTTTTTTTGTTTATTTTGTAGCTTTTTGAGATAGTTTTTTTTTTTATTGAATAAAGGAAGCAAACAAGCAGAAAGGCCACCTAATGACCTTCGCCCATAGACATCCACAACGTTAGAGTCATTGCTCAGTGGTGAGAGCGCCTGAACGGTATTCAGGAGGCGCGGGTTCGAATCCCGCTGCGTTCAAATTTTTATACGTTTTCTTTAAATGTCTTTTTGGTAATAAATATAATTTATTTTTTTTTGTTTCACGCTTATTCTATTAAATGCCTAAAAAAACCTAACCTAAAAAACATTTTTTAAGGAATTACTTCATTCCATACATATTTAGTATAACTATCTCTATATATGCATCTCATAATTATTTAGTATACCTACGTCTATATGTGTTTCGAAGCCATCCTAGCACAGTGTCTGACTATAAAAGTGATTGATTACGGGTTTGATTCTGGATAAGAGAAATTATTTTATATTTGTTTTCCACTACTCGACACTGGTACCTAAAGCAAAACGCGAGGATCAGTTTCATCCCTCAACACTTAATATTTCGAATTCGGGAGAGAGGAGTGTTTCGACACTAAGTTCTTTCTGACTTTCTTGCTATTTAGGAAATACGTGAAACTGTAAAAATAGTCTATAAAAAAGATAAAATGTTCGCTACAATTCAAAACATTTGAATTAAAGTAAGAGGTGCTTATTCTTGGATTACGACGTTATTCTTAGTCAGGATTATAAAATACAAGGAACAAAAACACTTTTAGTACTATTTACTTACGCATAGAAGAATTAATGTCTATTTATTTTTTAACAAAACCTTTTTTCTACGAAACTGGATTTTTTGGTAAATGAAATGAATTTTTATTTTTATATAATTTTCTTTTTTCGATCTGAGGAAATGGGTCAACAGCCCTTTTGGTTTTCATACCAAGAAGGGAAAAAGGTACTCTGTCCCTGCAAAATGCAAGCACTACATGTATGGTATCCATATGCTTAGATAGTTTTAAAATAAAATAACATTTTTTTACTTATTTAACAGAAGTTAGCAATCCTACAACGCCATCTAGTAAAGTTAAGAGAACTTAATAAAGCGCCATCTATTATGTATTAGAATTATTATGTTTTGAAGGTAAGAACCGTATCCGACTTTCGTATAGTTTATATTAATTCCTAGATTTGTTGCAGAAATGGCATACTACAAGATTCGGATTATAAAAATAATATTAAAATATTTGCAAATTATTTACATTGGCTAATCATTGTACTGAGATCATATTGAGATAATCATTGTACATATATCATTTTATTTTCTCTTTTTTTTAGCTTTAAGCTATACCCCGCACACAGTAAAGTAGGCAGATGGAAAATAGTGTTAAGACACTCCGTTCCCCATTTTATGCCGAATTCGGAGGCATTGCATGTTAAGTGGCGGAACTTAACATCGCGCTTTTCCTCGACACCAGATTGATGAAAATGGAAACATTAAATATTTCCACTCCTCGAGTGGGAATCGAACCCACCACCAGTCGCTTTACAGTCACGCTTTGTGCCTGTGCGCCGTGACGGGCATTTTGGGCAAATTTAATTATGTTCACTTAAATTAAACACTCCATTTAATAGTTTTAGCAGCATTAAACGTTGCAGGCTATTTAAGAAGACAAAAAGTATATATTTTTTTAAACACAACTATTCAAAAGGGTGGAATCGAACCCACAACCTTCTTCAGTCAAGGTACATTCCAATTGAGCCAAGGTGGCACTCATTTACTTATTATAATCTGTATTACTATTATTATAACGTACCTTTACGGTTCTTAAAACATATATAATAAAACCTGAGATAGTGTTAATTAAAAAATCTTTTCAGAAGCAAAAAGTAATTAACCTTTTAAGATAAAGAGCTGCGGTAATGTTGGAAGAACAATTATTTTATAGATATTAACTTTCACCATAGAGAAAATTTTAAAAATGCTTTCAAGCTAGGAGCATACTTGTAAAAATCCAAATAAATTCTTTCATAGCTCCGAGATATTAAAGTTGTAAAAAGGACGCTATTTAGTAATGTCGTCGTGAGCAGTGGGAACCTATTGTTAAGACAATTCCCGCTTTCCGCCGAGTTCTGGAAGCATTACGAATGGCGGAATTCAACGCCGTGCTTAGCTTCGACATTAAAGGAAAGGAAATGAAATAATATATATTTCAATTCCTGAGTGAAAACCAAAACCGCTACCAGTCGCGTTTACTGTCACACTTTGTGCCCCTGCGTCACGACAGGCCTCAATTACTATTTTTTTCTAAAAATTATATAAGTATCTATCTGTTCTTATATATTTGCTACTCACTGAGAGAATGACTTCCTTCTTTAAGGAGTTCAGTTAAATATCAAAAGGGAATTTTCCAAAATTAGAACAGAATGGCAAAAAATAAAATTTTACCTTTTACAGTATAAGGTTATAAAGTCTTCGCAAACAAAGTTACAGCCTACCACTAGTATGTGATATTTACCATTTCCATTAACTTGCCTATGATTTTCACAATTGTTCCACAGACTGATTTTCAATAACGTATTGTTATTAAACAATGTATTGCTATCAATGAGTTATTCATATAACTTTTTCATTTAAAAAATGTAAATGTATTAAAAAACGTTTTAATAAAAAAATGTAGCATTTAATGATTTTCTAGATAAAGGTTTAATTTTATATTAAGTTTATGTTAATTATTCTATAATAAGTACTATAATGTAAAATAAAATATTATTTATATTGGTGAAGCCATGTTGGCGCAGTCGGATTATAAACGTAATTGATTGTACATTTATTTCCGTTTCATTTGTTGAAATGATTATATTAAATTGAGGCCAGTCGTTGCGCAGGGGCACGTAAGTGTGACTGCAAACGCAACTGGTTGTGGGTTCGATTCCCATTCGAGGAGCGGAAATATTTAATATTTCCATTTACTTTGCTCTGATATCAAGAGCGTTAAGTTCCGAAACCGCAATGCCTCCAAATTCAGCGGAAAGTGGGGAACGGAGTGTCTTAACACTAGGTTCCCCCTGCCTGCCCTGCTGTGTGCAGAATACAGCGTGACGCTAAAAAAAATAAATAAAAAAAGTAAGATAATAAAATATATACACGAGTATATTTAAATTATTCACAAGTATCTGCTACCTAAGGCAAAAGATCTCATTAAAGCCTCGTTTTGTCTTGTTACACCGGAGAAATAAAAAAAATAATACCCCTAAATAATTCCCTACTTGGAATCGAACTCACGACCAGTCTTTATAACGACGGCTTTTTCCTATTCAACACTATTATTTGCTTAATAATTTCATTCAACACTTGAGAAGTGTATATACAATAGATTCGATTTCCACTCACATAATATTTAAAAGAAACATATTTAATTCTAAGTTGCAATATGCAACTTAGTAAAATTTGTACAAAAAGAGGACGAAGTTAGCACTAGGATTTGCATGCTCCACTAAATTGAGGAATTTTACAAACCTTTTTCATTTTTTTAACTTGCTATGTTAGTTAGCGTAGGTCATTTTTGCAAGTTAAATTTGACCGACTTTTCAGAGTCAGAGTGAGCTGAAATTTGGAATATATTTTTAGTTTTCTCTAAAATGGCCGCAGCAACAAAATGGCGGATTTTTTATATATGCTCAACACATCCAATATTTAGGTATGAAATAAAAGAGTTGAAGCTGTAGAATATAATACATCCATACTTATATTGTAAGTGCGAAAGTCCGTCTGTTTGTCGGTCACGCTCTCACGGCCAATCTACTGGTCCGATTTGGATAAAATTTAGAATTAAAAGAGAAGAAAGAAAGTAGTAATACATCCAGGGCCAAACATAGGCTTACTTATTATACTTATTTTTTAAAAAATCAACCTCCAGTAGATGGAAATAGGGGATGAAAGTTTATATGATAAATCTAAACAACTTGACCGATTGTAATGAATTTTGGCATAAATGTAGTTGATAATCCAAAGTTAAACAAATAATACTTATTTTTAAAAAAATCCACCCTCGACTGTTGCATTATAACGGAACAGTTACGTAGATCATGTGGTGAAGCCGCGAGCGGGCCGCTGGTCTTGAAATAAACGTAAAAAGCGTGTTTTTTTTTTAATAGTAATTTATATCTATTTCCATTGAATACTATTTCTCTAAAGAGAAAGAAGCTAGAGCTTCATGTTGTTCCCCCTACAGATATAACCTAGTGTCAAGACACTCCGTTCTACACGTTCTGCCTGAAACTTAGACATTGAATGTTGAATGACGAAACTCAACGCAAGTTTTCGTCGTTAAATCAAAACAGAAAAATGAATATAATATAAAAGCACCATTATTTATTGATCATCAATTATTCCACGAGTAGGAATCGAACCTACAACCATCACATATAAGTCAGCCTCATCACACTACGCCATAATGACCTTAAACACCCATTGAATAGCAAAGGTAAATATATAATTAAAGTTACATTGTTTTAAATAGTATATATACATCAAACTAATATAGCCGCTCAAGCGGGAGCCCCTGACCAAGTCGCCGGTCGACTGTAAGTAATACGATCGACAGCATAATGAGCTTGCATGCTTGCACTATAAAATATAATGGAGAAACTTATATATGTATATTATATTTATATTTATAAATCACAAGGAATTATATTTAAAAATGATATATTGTTTTCTCCGGTCTAGTACATAAGGCAAACTGTGACCTCGAGTTTTCCGACACTTAATAGGCAATGTCTCGATTTTAGGCGGAAAGTTGAGAATAACAAAACGACGACGACGATGAACGACGGAGTTGACAAAAAAAGATATAAAAAAGGGCATCTAATACTTTTAAATAATTTTAAAGTGTTTTTCCACACTTAGGAAAATCTTTCAAGACCATCTAAAATAACTGATTCTTTTTTCTAAGATACATGGAAGTTGTACGAGTATGCTACATACATGCAAAAACGTAGCGTAGTGTAGTTACTAGGTATATCTTGAGATTACTTTATATTGAGACTAGCGGCCCGCTCGCGGCTTCGCCGCGTTAACTACATAACTGCTTCGCTATATTGCAACCCTCGGGGGTGGGTTTTTGAAAACTAAAGTAACCTATGTTTAAGCTTAGATTATCAACTATAGTTATGCCAAAATTCATTACAATCGGGTAAGCGGTTTTTTATATAAACTTTCATCCCTTATTGCAATCCTTTAGCGGTTGATTTTTGAAAAAAATAAGTAGCCTATGTTAGACCCAGTCACTTTTACTATTTTCATTCTAAATTTTATCCATTTTAGCCGTGAAAGCGTGACAGACAAACACATAGACTTTCACATTTATAATATAAGTATGGATGTATTATTGTTTGAGGCCATTTTGACTCTAGAACAGAGTGGAACTGTAAACGAAATAGCAGTAAATAGTCGTTGGTTTGATTCTTCACTTGGGAAAACGATAATATTCAAAAATTATTTTTCTTTTGCGTAGTTGGCGTGTCGTTAAATTTCACCACTAAACGTGTGATATCTCATATATTGACGGAAAGTGGAGAATGGAGTGTCTTGACACCAGATACTCTCCATCAATTCCTGTTATGTTCAAGTAAGCCAATACCTGCCCCTTTAATGAATGAAGCAATGTATATCAATAAAAATTTGACACGACAAGTAAACTTTTATGTAATGTCAGTCGGTATATGAATAACGGAATAACATGCAACAAAATAATAATAAAAAATAGATTTTAGCAATATATTTAAATGGTACTCACAGAGAAGCTTTTAAAATATTCATACTAAAAACAAACGAGACAAAAACCGCATTAAATTGTGTACTAAAACGTAACGAATCGTCGCTCAAAGTACCTATAAAATAAAAAGTTTGATTATTGACATTTCTTTTTAAATTGCTATTTTTATATAGATATTACATTAAAGTTTTTGTTTGTGACAATATCTTCATTTTGTATGGCTATCTATAGAGAGCTTAGAATGGAGGACGAAGTATCTAAGCAATAGGTTCTCTCTGCCTACAGTGGTCGTATGATATGAGTAAATCATTTTTTTTTTCAAATTAAATGAAAAAAGGTCGATATTTGTTAAAATTTAATTTTAAAAAAACTATGTTCAAATGTACCAGCCAGTCGTAAAAAAACTTAAAATCTTGAATTTGTTTAGAAAAAAAAAAAATATAATTATTTATATATATAAAAAAAATAAGCACTTTTATCTGTGTATTAGTCCCTTTTTTAATTTTGCCTTATTAAATAAAACTAGAAGGCTCCCTGACGTGTTTAATAGCTTTGCTTAAGAAACGTGTATGTACGAGTATCTGTCTTGATATAGATGTGTATTTCAAGTATATGGTAGTTATGAAATATCTATTTCAATAGTTAAACGTTTTTAAATATATTTATATTTAAGGGCCAGTCGTGGAGTAGAGGCAAAAATCGTAAAGCGACTGTAAAGCGACGGGTTGTGGGTTCGATTCACACGCGAGGTGTGGAAATATTTAATATTTTCATTTTCTTCGCTCTGGTTGGAGGTAAAGTTAAGTTCCGCCGTTTAACTCGCAATAACTCTGAATTCGGCCGAACGTGGCGAACGGAGTGTCTTAACACTAGGTTCCCTCTGCCTACCGTGCTGTGCGGGATACAGCGTGTAGCTAAAAAGAAATAAAAAATAGATACATTTAAACGTGAGTATAGAATCAATATAAAGTAAAGAATATACAATGTATCTAATTTAACTGGATTAATTGCGTATATATATTTTTGGCGTTCGAAATGACCTTTTAGAAAACTCTACGTTTTGATTACTCTACAGTAGTCTGTCAGTAGACTCTAAGTCAACCTAGCCTGTATAGTCCAATATCATCAATATACGCAATTATGCCAGTTAAAATAGTTTCATTTCAAAATACTCTATAGCCCGTCCATCCCTTTGTCTTATCTTCAGAAAATGGATTTAGTACTACAAGTGAACCAACTTGGGATGCTTGATTGTAATTTTCTAAAGTTTCAGACGTTTTCAGTACAACTTTGCTTTAGTTCAGAAAATAATTAAGCTCTAGTAGTCCGTTTAAATAGAAATTAGTAGAAAATGATAGTTATTTATATTTTATATTACCCTTAGTGAGTAATTTAGTCTTAATATATAAAAAATATTATATGATGAAGTTTAAAAATTTGAACGCAGCAGGATTTGAACCCACATCTCTTAATAACTGTCGTAGGGCTCTGCCGGCTAAGCCTAACGGTATAAATAGGGTTTTGTCGAAATTTTTATACGCTTATTGGAAGTTAATATTGTTGTTAGCATATCTGCAAAGAGATTTTTACACATTTTTGTTACCTAAAACATTTAAGTAATAAAGTGGGGAACGGAGTGTCTTAACACTAGGTTCCCGCTGCCTATCTTGCTGCGTGATACAGCGTGAAGCTAAAAAAAATGTTACCTAAAGATTATTTCTACATGTAATCGTTTCACAAGAGAGCTTTTATTGAATATTTTATATTTATTTAAAATTTTGCAATTTATTTAATATTTTAACTTTTTTAAAGTGTTATTAATATACTTAGGATATATGTTTTTAAATATTGTGTCAAGTTTGTACACATATTTTGAAAGTACTTATTTTTTTATTATACGTTCAAATAATTAATACACCAATTTAATAAGCATTTTAATAAAATTAAAAATAAATAGCTTCACGCTATATCCCGCACACAGCAGGGTAGGCAGAGGGAACCTAGTGTTAAGACACTCCGTTCCCCACTTTCCACCGAATTCGGAGGCTTGCATGTTAAGTGGCGGAACTTAACGCCGCGCTTTACCTCGACACCAGAGCGAAGAAAATGGAAATATAATTTCCACTCCTCGAGTGGGAATCGAACCCACAACCAGTCGTTTACAGTCACACTCTTGTGCCACTGGGCCACGACTGGCCACAGAATTTTAATTATTAAACATATAACAACGGTAGTGTTTTTCTTGTTTTCAATGATCTTACTTCTTAATCTTAGATTGAAGTAAGTATTAAATATTACTTTAACAAACGATTAACTTTATAATAATTATATTGAATACATATTTAGATATGAAGTAAAAATTGGCTGCTTCTTACTACAGTAAAAATATAATGTTGGCGAAGAATAAACCCGATCTCGTACTTTGGGTAACACGCCAAGACTTTTGATTAACTATAATAGTTTCAGCCAGAATTGTTGTAAAATTTTGATAGCGTGAAGCTAGAGCGTGTCAAGACACTTCGTTGTCCACTTTCCGTTCGAAATCAAGAGATGTCTAGGCGGAACTTTTTTTTAGCTTCACGCTGTATCCTCCACACTCCCAGCAGGATAGGCAGAGGGAACCTAGTGTTAAGACACTCCGTTCCCCACTTTCCGCTGAACTCTAGAGGCATTGCGTGTTAAGTGGCGAAATATAACGTCGCGCTTTGCCTCGAAGCCAAGCGAACCCAAAGACCAGAGTGAAGAAAATGGAAATATTGAATATTACCACTCCTCAAGTGGGAATCGAACCCACAACCAGTCGGTCACTGCACCACGACTGACCCCGCAGTTGGATGCGGGAGTTAACACTGCGATTTATCTTAATGTAAAGGCAAAATGTGAATATTTAAATATAGTTATTATACTAAGTGAGAATCAAGTCTACAATCAATCTCGTTTACAATTAGATGATGTTTCACTGCGTCACTTATTTACATTTATTATTCGTATAAACTTTTCAAGATTTTTGTATTGTCTGGGACAGGAATATGGTACATACTACAAATTGTATGCTTACTTTATGTTATTCATTAGAGAGCATAAAATTTAATTTAAAACATCTGATTATGTACTATGGAACAAACATATATTAAACTATTGTACTAGAATAAAGCGTATTCTGTATAGCTTTGTAGGCAGGGCCAGGGAATGAAGTGTCACAAGACACTTCCTTCTCCACTGCCCGAAATCGGGGCATTGCATATTAAGTGAAGGAATTCAACGCCGAAATTTGTCTTACCAGACCGTGAAATGTTTATTTATCCCTCGAGTTGGAATCGAACCCACAGCCCTTGCATTTACAATTAGATGCTGTCCCATTGATATATTATCAAATATAAGCTGAAAAAATACGTAATAAAAAATATACAATATTCTTCATATTATTATACAGATGTTTTCTACAAATGAACTCGAGCTCATTGTTCAAATTCCCACGGGAAATTCCCTTGCTTGATTAAATATTGAAAACATCTAAGCCATGCGTGATCCTGACTAATATTGTGGGTTACTGTGGGTTATTTTTCATGTAATTTATTATAATGATAAAGATTTTTTTTTGTTTAACCCTTTTTTCGTAAAGGAGTAAGAGTTAACGGGGTAATTGCGTACTTCTTTGGTCACGTCCACTGCCATCAACCTCTTTATACATGCCATCTGAGGCGTCCTCACGCTTTTTACGTGGCTTCCTCTGGTAGCAGTATTTTTTTGACCAGATGTATTGTATATTTTTACTTTTAGAGGAAAAAACATTTTTTTCTTCATTTACGGCAAAAAATAGTTTGAAATATGTTTAACAATTAAAGAAAACAATTAAAGTTAAGTTGTTATATAATTTTCTTAAGCATGTCTCATAGTTTGAAGTTTGTTAAGCCGATTATTTATGTATTCTCATAACGAAACAGAACATCAGTATAAGAAGGAAATAAACAGTACACTTCTCTTCTTTTTTTTTGTTTAAATTTGTCCACATTAATATTGTTACGGTAAAACGTAACAATATTGTAAAAGCTAAACTCTGGTATATCCTAAGATTTTCTAAGTAACATAAAGTTTACCAACTTAATGGTAAAAGTCTGTACTGTTTCTAACCTAACCTAATCAACATTTATTCTGCAACTTAGAACTAAAACCTCAGATCGGACTTTTAAATTACTGAACTGGTACTTTTTATTTACTGAATTAAACTGGTAAATTTTAAGCTTTAATTTAGAATTTACCGTATTTTAGGCTTTACCATGACGTTATTATTTGACATAGTACTAAACTGGTATCGTACCTGGAATTAGTGCATGAAGTGGAAGTAGGTCAGTCATGTCTACAACTTGCCGATAGTCGATGAAGCTTTCGTTTGAGTGAAGATAATGTTTAAGTCAATATAGTCTCGGGTATTTTTTAGATTCATGATTTAGCTAAAAAAGTTGAAAACGTTGAACTACGGAACTCAACGCCGCCCTAAGTCAAGTCGTTATAATGGAAGAATAAAAATAACTAGTTAATAATCATTCCTCTGTATAGGAATCGAACCCACAATCAGTTGCAATAAACATTGGCCCACTGCGCCACGAAAGCGAAATATTTCAGCTTCAGGTTCTGTCCCGCATAGCAAGATAGACAGAGAAGACCTAGTACCAAGGAACTCCGTTTTCGTGACATTACGTGTCAAGTGACGAGACTTAACACCGCGCTTTGTCTTAGATACCCTGAGCGATGTAAAGAAAACTAAAATATTTATCATTCTCCAAAGTTTCGTTTCGTTTCGTAACGTTTCGTTAAAATCAATTTTTCTTTGCAATTATTAGTTTGATCACAAATTATTCCTATATATATATATATATATATATATATAATATATATATATATATATATATATATATATATATAATATATATATATATATATATATATATATATATAATATATATATATATATTATATATCTATATATATATATATAATCTATATATATATATATTATATATATATATATATATATATATATATCTATATATATATATATATATATATATATATATATATATATATATATATATATAACATGGCGTAACCTTCAGTAAATCGAAACCAAATTATCATGCATGTCACGAAAACATCAAAAACATAAACGAATGCTTATTGTGTAAGAATATTATATCGTTCCACACCACACTACGGAATCCTAAATAGCGCATAATGATTATCGTATTGCAGTTGTTATCGATTTCAGGACGTACGGCGCTTCTAAGGACGTGGAAATTCCTACGGCAGAATTATTTTATTGTTAGGCTTTTTGTTCTTGTGGATTAGTTTTAAGATATTTATAATGTTTAAATGAAATAATATAAGATTTTTGTTATATATTATGTATATAATATACACGTTTTTCTTTTATTTCTTAAGTGAAATTAATTAGATTATATTTATACCTCGGTTTTCTTTTCATTAGAGTAAATAGAGAGAACCTAGTATCGAAATACTCTGTTTTTTGCTTTTCACCCCAATATAAAACGACCAGTTGTGGCTGTGGTGACCAGGTGTGGCCCAGTGGCACAAGCGCGTGACTGCGAATGATGCTTTGCCTCGACACCAGAGCGAAGAAAATGGAAATATTAAATATTTCCACTCGTCGAGTGGGACTGCGGACGCTTGTGCCACTGCGCCACGACTGGCCCCACTAAAAATATTTCAGACTATAAGATGTTTAGAGTGATTTTTGGTGGCAAAACTAGTTTTATAAAAAATGATCTTACTTTGACTTTGATTATGAAAACCGTAAATAACAATCACAAATAATCACTCAATCGCTACCTGAGCTAGTCTAAACGGAGTTTAATTTGCATAATTGAATTAGCTATTCGTGTTAAATCTTGTGTGCCCAATAATTTAGCTTATATAGTCCTCCGAACTAAATGGAACATCTGGTTATACAATGATAAGAAATTACTGTAACTATTAGTTTACATACTTTGATGTTTATGTATGTCACTTTATATAAAAGTGTATCTTTTGTTAGGCCAGTCGTGGCGCAGGAGCACGAAGTAATTGCAAAGTGTGACTGTAAACACGACTGCTTGTGGGTTCTATTCCCACTTAAGGAGTGAAAATGCAATATTTCTATATTCTTCGCTTTACTGACAAGGCAAATATCGTATCTTTTATTAATAAAAAAATTAATTAACTATCTGTATCAAATATTTATATTAGCCATTATATCTATCCACATAATATGGATATACTACGGTTGCAGAGAGAGGAACTCGAGCAGTGCCCCCGAGGCTTATGACCCTAATGTAGAATTAATGGACCTTTAAAATGGTAATTACTCTCGCCTCCACTCTCCTAACTCTATCTGTATTAACATCTGTGCCTTGCGAATATTGAAAACAAAAAAGCAACCTTCGAAATATGTGCAAGAATTGAACGGATGTCAATATTGCATCTACTGCTTCTACAAAATAATTGTAAGCCTATTGCTGGTCAATTTTCTCATAAGTAATTATATAGATATGGGGCCAGTCGTGGCACACAGGCACGAACGTGTGACTATAAACGACTAGTTGTGGCTTCGATTCCCACTCGAGGAGTGGTAATAATAATTATTTCTATTTTCTTTGCTCTGGTATCAAAAGCAAAACGCGGCGTTAAGTTTCGCCACTTAACACGCAATGCCTCTGAATTCGGCGGAAAGTGGGAAATGGAGTGTTCCCTCTGCCCTACCCTGCTGTGTGCGGGATACAGCGTGAAGATAAAAAAAATATATAGAATTTAAAATGAAAACCCTTTTTTTGTGTTTTCCTTTATATATGAACCGACATGTTGGTAATGTATACTACTCATATAAACAAAAAATCTTGTCTGGTATCACTTTTTTGTTACCTTAATTACCTCATATAAATATGTTTACTCCAAACAAAAGCTCTACAAAAATATACGAGTATTAAATACAAAAAAATAACAATTTCGCTTCATCCTAATTTATTCTATTGCCCACATAATATAAAATGTACTCGTGTAATAATTTCAACATTGCGCATATCATTATTTAAACATATTTTACAGTCATTGCCGAATTTGAATATTTTATGTATTACACACATAGTATGAAATTTTAATTTATTATCTCTATGTATTATTATTTATTTATGAGTACTAGTGGTTTATTCGGTTTTCGTCCGGAAATTGTATATTATTATTTTTTGTTTTATTTTCGCTTTGGTGACAATGCAAAGTGCTGTGTTGAATTGGAAGTTGAAGAATGGAGTGTCTTGACAGTAAGGACTCTCTGTCTACCCGGTGATGAAAGAAAAAGCTGAAAAAAAAAAAGAAATAGAAATAATTTTAAGACCTTAGGAATATTAAATTTGAGTAATATTTATTGCGATTCCAACAACAATCCCCAAGTGAGTGAAGATTCGAACTCACAATCAATAATTAAGCAAAACAAGTTTCAATTACAATGCGGTTATAATTTTAATATACTTCATTAAAATGTTAAAGAAACGGCTTCACGTTTTATTCTTCATATCAGAATAGTCAGAGAAAACCTAGTGTTATAACACTCCGTTGTCCAAAATTGATATTTATGCGTATTTATGTAATGGTGTAGAAAAAGGGGTATTTTTTAGCTTTATGCTGTATCCCGCACACAGCTGGGTAGGCAGAGGAAACCTAGTGTGAAGACACTCCGTCCATTCCCCATTTTTCGCCGAATTTTGGAGGCATTGCATATTAAGTGGCGGAACTTAGTCCCGCTGTTTGCCTCGGTACCAGAGCGAAGGTAATGGAAATATTTAATATTTCCACTCGTCGAGCGGGAATCGAACCCACAACCAAAATTTTGAAGTTAAGTGGAGGCCGGAAGTCTCAACACTACGTTCTCTCTGACTTCCCTTCTATGCAGGAAAATATATATTACTAAAAAAATATATATTTATTTGTCCAATTAGGAATCGAAACCATAACCTGTCAGATACAGATCGTCTTTACCACAGTACCCTAAAATTTAACCAAAATTTAATCATTAAAATGTACCATTATAACAAACATTATAAAATAAATCCACCCGATGACTTGTAGAAGTGTATACAAATATTTATTTGAAGACTCCCCCGAGACTCGTTCGGTTTGCTTCGCTCGCTGTTATTTCGAACTTCGGTATATTTTCATACAATGCTAATTGAATGTTGTTTTGGAAACAATAAATAACCATCAATATGCCTTCGTATGCCATACCTAGCCTTTTTTAGTTGTTCCTGAAAAGAAAAGTACTAGAACTTTTATTTAAACTAGCTATGCCCGTGACTTCGCCCACATATTGATATAAGAATAGCCTAAGTTACTCCTGGTTACATCACCTATCTGCCAGTGAAAGTCCCGTTAAAATCGGTCTAGTCGTTCCAGAGATAAGCTGAAACAAACAGACAGGGAGTACAAATTGTAAAAAATTGTTATTTGGTATATGTATGTACCGTGTATATAGGAAGAAGCGGTTATTTTAATTAGCCTAAAATCTTTAGGTGTAAGACATTTAAAGAAAATGTTTAAAAATTTGAACGCAGCGGGATTCGAACCCGCGCCTCCTGAGTACCAAACAAAAATAAGTTGTAATAAAGCTTATAAGAATTTCGACGCAGCGGATAGTAGAACGCATGGCTCAGTGGTGAGAGCGCCTGAACGGCTGAAATTCAGGAGGCCCGGGTTCGAATCCTGCTGCGTTCAATTTTTTATACATTTTCTTTAAATGTCTTTTTAATTTTCCTAAGTGTGGAATAACATTTTAAAAATGTTCAAAAATCTTTAGGTATATATTTTATACAAAACACGTGATATTTTAAGAAAATATTAGCACATTGTACTTTTTCTTTATAGAAATCATAATTGTATCAGATTTAATAATCCTCTACCCATATAATATTCGTAAAAATAAGTAAAAAAAAAAGTTGCTCCACGTACACACAGATTCATTCGAATCAATATTCTATTTTTAAATAGAATGTAGGAATTTTAAAATTTGTTTTAAAAAAAATATGAAAACAGGCAATAGTTACAATTTTTTATTTTTTATAGATTTTAATGAACTTTCTAGTTCGACATACATACATACATAAATATGTATGTATTTCGAACGTTACAAATTCTACGTGAAAAAGTTTTTCAAATGCCAGACCCGTATATACTCTGAAAAATACGGTATGTTTTTAGAAAATAAACGCTACGTAGTTTTTGCTAGAAAGAGTATCGTAACGCAGTGAAACAGTTACTGACTGTAATTGCGTTTGGTGTGTGGGTTCGATTTTCACTCGTGGAAATTTTTATATTTAAATTATTTTCATTTTGGCTCTCGTACGGCGTTGAATTCTTACATTCAATATTCAATGCCTCAGACTCAGAAACGTAGAGAACGTGTCGGAGAGGGAGTGTCAAAACAAAGAAACGAACGTCTTTTGATTTACTGATTTTATGTATACTCATATATAAATGGTAAGTAAATATTAAAAGAGAGTTACATACACATATTTTAATATTAAAT
The DNA here is from genome assembly GCA_019049465.1 of Dryas iulia moderata. Classification (NCBI taxonomy): domain Eukaryota; kingdom Metazoa; phylum Arthropoda; class Insecta; order Lepidoptera; family Nymphalidae; genus Dryas; species Dryas iulia. The sequence continues at coordinate 13,989,700 of CM032424.1, read as the reverse complement.
TAAAAAAAAATAAATAAAATTACTAAATGCATACAAATCGCATCGAAAATTACTATAAAAAATCAACATTTTGAATACTTTACAATAGTCTGTAGTCTGTAGTCAAATAAATCTAATAAAGTATCATTTTTAGTGGCATTTTCATTAATTTTCAGTTTATTTACATGTAAAAATCATGAAAGCCAAAATCTTACACTATTAAAACTTTTTACGTCTCGAGTATCGACTTCTCGAGAGCTCATTTTCCCATTTACCCTAACGTTGCTACGACACAATATTGCAAAACTCAATTTTGTTGAAATTTAAACGTTCATAGCATTCCGTAAAACTGTGAAATTTTGTATAAATGTAAATATCGTGACAAATAAGTGTTTCTCTTAAATTTTCATGAATATTGTAAAAGTATTTTTATTTTAGCTTCACGCTGTATCCCGCACACAGTAGGGTAGGCAGAGGGAACCTAGTGTTAAGACACTCCGTTCCCCACTTTCCGCCGAGTTCGGAGCCGTTGCGTGTTAAGTGGCGGAACTTAACGCCGCGCTTTACCTCGACATCAGAGTGAAGAAAATGGAAATAGTAAATATTTCCACTCCTCGAGTGGGAATTGAATCCACAACCAGTCGTTTACAGTCACACGCTTGTGGCCACGGCTGGGGCGACGACTGGCCACAATTTTGTAAAACTAAAATTTCTTATAAATAAAATAAAAATAAATATAAGATATTATTACTGTATAATGCTTTTTACTATGGTGTATGAGAAAAGTAAAAAGAGTTGGATGATAGATAGATGATGACTTCATATAAAAAGTATAATAAAAATATAATAAGTAATAGGAGGCTCTTGTGCCCACTAGAGAGAATAATTATGCTTCATTGACTTTTTTCTTCTTCGCTTTGTTGAAAAGATGATATGATATATTGTTTCAGATTCAGGCCGAAATTAGAGAACAGAGTATCTTGACACTAAGTTCTCTCTAACTCCTGCAGAAAGAGAAGGTAATGTTTTTTTTACATATTTCAATATATATATATATATATATATATATATATATATATATATATATATATATATATATATATATATATATATATATATATATATATATATATATATATATATATATAATATATAATTCTAACGATATTAATATTGGTTTACAGTTACAAGGTAAAGTACATGTATTTATGTTATAAATATTTTAAATGTTTATAGAATTAATGGTTATTGTACTAGGAACCGCCTCTTTGGTCTTCGGGAAGAGCTGAGTGAAGTACATATTTAATGTTATAAATTACATGTTAAAAAAGTTTGAAAAGCAAACACTTAACATTGATTTAACACTTAACGTTCCACAGCCTAAATCTATGGGCACTTTTTGACCATTTAATTATCATTTATTCAAAAACTACAATTACAATTGTCACCTAGAAACTTCTCAGTACACAAGACACTGTGCTCGATATCCCTGCCAAATTTCAGAGGTCTTCTACAAATAGCTCAGGAAGAGAAATCACAACGAAACACACTTTTGACCAATTATTGGTTTTAGCGTCAAATTTAGAACTTCATATATATTTTTTAACAATTCACCTTTTTTTTGATATTAAATTCTTACTTTTAAATTTTAAAGCATTATTTTTATCTTCAAATTGACTTCGATCTTCAAAAATATGATTTTTTAATGCATAAAAGAAATTAAACGAAAATATAAGTTGATATATGAATCAATCAATATAAAAAATGTGACGGTAGGAAGAGGCTGTGAAAAGGTATTTCCAACTTTATCTAGCGATACCTGAAAATCGTATCGACTTTCATCTACCTCACTATAATTTCTAGTAAACATATTTTCTTAATATAAAATTTATTTTTCACTTTTTCCGTATAGCAGTAGTCCTTGTGTCAAAACACAATATTTACTTGAAAAAGACATTTAGACACTTTAAAAATGCTTAAAAGTTGTTCTTTACTTTCCGGCCGAAATGGTGGCATTGCATGTAGCAACGCAGAACTCAACGCCACACTTTGTCTTATACAAGTAGAAAAAATAATGAAATCATATAATCCATACTTATATTATAAATGGGAAAGTCTGTGTGTTTGTCTGTCACGCTTTCACGGCTTATCTACCGGTCCGATTTGGATGAAATTTAGAATGAAAGTAGTAAAAGTGACTGGGTCTAACATAGGCTACTTTTTTTTTCAAAAATCAACCTCTAAAGGGTTGAAATAGGGGATGAAAGTTTATATGAAAAATCTAAACCGATTGACCAATCGTAATGAATTTTGGCATAAATATAGTTCAAAATCTAAGCTTAAACATAGACTACATTATTTTTTAAAAATATACCCCAGACGGTTGCAATATAACGAAATAGTTCACGCGGCGAAGCCGCGAGCGGGCCGCTAATTACTTTATAAAGGAATTGAAGCTACGACCAAACGCGTTTACAATCAGACGTTGCCCCAGTACGCCTTGATATCGTCGATTCTATATTATTTAAATAATAATTAGTTATGTCTATGTCTTTGTGTGCATTATGCACAGTGCAAATGCAAATATAAATTAAAATTTCTTTGCTACGTCTACAGCTGTATTTAAAATATGTAAAGCATATCTTGATTTGAACCTACTGTCTATGAGCCAGAGGATGTTGGGCTACTCCATATTAACTATTACTTTAAAGTTTAATTTAAGAAATTTCAATATTATATATTAAAAAACCGAAGTCAACTTTACTACTATGACATTGTCGTATCGTAGACTAATTAATTTAAAATGGTAATAAAATATAATTTTTTTACTGAAAATATAGTTTTACTTCAATCTGTATAATTTACCGCAAAGTGCGGCGGTTATTTGGGGACTACGTCGGGTTTAGTGCGCATGTTCAGTACCTATGTAGGGATGTGACAAGTTGATTACATCGATAAAGTAATATAGGTAAGAAACTAGACAAACTTACAAGTAGCTTTTATTTCGGTTAAAATTCAGATGTTAAACTTTAAACTTGTAAATAAATAATAGAATGAAATAAATAAATAAATTTAAAAGCAATCTTAAGCAATTAATTTTGGGTTTAAAACCAGAACATTCAATCACGAAGATTTACGAAGCTCTGCAACATATAGTATTATGAATTGTATAACAAAGTACTATATAAAAATTCTCTGAGGTTCTTGAATTCTCTAAGAAATTGAGGAAAATTTAAATATAAATATTAAACTGACATAAAGTTAGTCCAAAAATTGCTATTTCATTGTTATTTATACTTGTATTTTACATAAATAAATTGAGAACTGCCATTGCTGTACAGGGGAGACATGTCATGACTGTGCACATTATGGGAAATCTTTCATTTATTTAAGAGATACCTATGTGGATATGTTTAAGTGTTACTTATTTATTAGACACTTTTCACTACACATCAACTTAACCATCCAAAATATGATACCTAGAAATAGACGGTAAATGAAAAACAAACTTACTGAGTTTTCTCTGGCTACCCACCAAAATATGATTAACTTGTAAAATTGAACACTTCTAAATAAACTTCATAAAGAATTATTACATTATAAATATATCTATATATATTTTTTTAACATTTAGACCTACGATAATTTACCTGACAGCCTTATGACAAGCAAGAACAGCACTACTCAAGCCAAACCGTAGTCAGCGGCGGGAGTTCGACGGCAGCGGCCGTGTTGAGAAAAATTAATATTAAAATTACATATATAACTGATATTTGACTACAGTGGCAGTGTTTGTAAGGTGCGCAGGATTCTAACACATGTTGCAGAAGGGTATAAGATTCGATACTGCGTGGCACAAGCCTGGCTAGCTCGTTGCTCCTTTGTGCGAGGGAATGATACGGTAAGTCTTTTTGTTATAATTTTTGTATAAAAATTGTTTTTTTAGTTACTTAAATATAGAATATGTTATTTTCTATATTAAAATCATTTTCATTTACTACATAAAGGTTTAGTTTAATTAATCGATAATTTAACTTGTTTTATTCATTATTTGCATTATACATTACTAAAAGTGAACTTTTACTTGATTTTTACTATAATATTGATCGAAATGCCACAAAATTGTAAAAATACGTGAAACCGAGATAAATTTTCGTTTGTAGGCTTTGTTAAAGTTGCATCATAATTAGGGAAGTAGGTCATTTAAGCCAATAAGGCTAGGAGACGGTAATTTTGATGGGAAATATGAATTTATTTGACAGTTAGGTAACATGGAGTTGGTAGATTGTACAGAGTATAAAAATAAAATGTAATTCCTTCCTATTTTCCTATACAGATAAATTGTAAATTTAATATTTATGAATTTAATATAGTTTTATATATTTGTTAAAAAAGGATTTTTATGTATTTTTTAAAGAAGAAGAATTTTACCTTTCTTTCCACTTAGCAGCGTGGTCAGAAAGAACGTACTGTCAAGACACCGTTTTCTACTTTCAGCCCCAATTTCAGACGTTGCGTGTTGATTCGTGTAGCTCAACGCCACGCTTTGTCTGCATAGAGTGGAGAAATAAAAATAATTTAAATATAATCATTCCTCGAAATGGACATCGAATTAACAACCAGCCACGTTTACAGTCTGACGCTGTTCCAATGCGTCGTTTTCTTTTGTTTAATTTGTCATCATTTTTTTTATAATGACGTCATTCATAGACGGCTAACATTTTTCTTATAAAATATTAAAATCTAGACTTTTTATTTAAGTTCTTTTTCTTCTTTCTTTACACTAATTTAATCTGACAAATATACCATTCATTAGATTTTCATAACCAATATATACCATAAATTTATAAACACTTAAATGTGCTGCTTCATAATTTACAGTTAAACTGTCTTTCAATTTAAATTTGACTCCAGCCTTTTCTTAATAGTGCTCGACTACTAGCGAATGCAATTTATTATAATGATTATCTTTTTCTGCCTAAAAATGAAAATCCCGTAAATAAAAACATAATAATATAATACAATCGATATGTTTAAGAATATTTTACATGTTTAAGAATCTAATATCAGTTAACGTTATACTTTTCTTTATTTATGACAGCGAAATAAAACTTACATTGCGCTGAAGCATACAGCCTTCTAATTTTCCCCACAAAGCAGGGTACGCAGATGGACCTAGTGTCAAGACACTATTCTTCACTTTCACCCCGAAGTTAAGACATTGTGCATTGAGTAGCGAAACTCGACGCCATCCTTTATGTTCTTCACCACAGTATAAAAATAATAATAATTTTGGAAATGAAAAAAAAAAAAAAAATAGCTTCATGCTATATCTCGCACGCAGCAGGGTAGCAGGGTAGGCAGAGGGAACCTAGTGTTAAGACACTCCGTTCCCCACTTTCCGCCGAATTCGGAGGCTTGCGTGTTAAGTGGCGGAACTTAACGCCGCGCTCGAGTGGGAATCGAACCCACAACCAGTCGTTTACAGTCACACTCTTGTGCCACTGGGCCACGACTGGCCACAGCTTGAACAAAATTGAAGTAGAAAAATATAACATTAAAAAACCCGTTTAGAATTTGCTACCCATTGTAACCCACAATTGCCCACAAGCTTTTTAGTACTAAAAAACTAGCTAAAAATATTCACATTTTTATATTACGTCGCTATGTCATTCTATAGCAAAACATTCCTCACACTGCAATATTATGAGAAAGTTCTGAGCAGTAAAACTAATTTCTAAGCAGTAAGGCCACAGCAATTTTAATATGGGTCAATTATTTGAATACCAGAATTAGCGGTTAGAGGACTCTCGTTGGTGAAATGGCTTCATTAAACGCAGCGCCGGAGTTCAGAACATTTTAAAAATTAAATTTCATTGAAAATGTAATATTTCTTCGTGTAAATTACATAAAATATGTTGTTGACACCGTTTGTATGTATGTTAGCTTGTTCGTAAGTATTTAGGTAGACTCTATGTAATAAAATAGAATTTTAGTTGTACATTAAACTCTTTTTTTTATTTTTTTTTGTGGGCGTCTCTTTTGTATGTACGAAATATTTTCCATTTATAGCTATGACTGACTTTACGGTTCTTATAAATTTATAATTTGTTGCAGCAAAAATTAAACTCAAATAACTTTATCCATGACAAAAAATAAGGATTTTTCATTTTAGGATTTGGTTGCTTCATTTTTTACATTACATGTAAATCCCGCTACATACTTTACTACCGGTTTTCCAAAGTAAATGCTTAAAAAGAACCGTTTTGTTTTCAAGTTAATAATTTACAGATCACCATTATTAATTTGTTATAATGATAACTTTGAATAAGACCAGAGCGATCATTTCAATCCCAAGGTGTTTATTTATAAAATTATTAGTTAGGTAAAACAGTCTTTTTTTAAATAGCAGGGTGGTCAGAAAGAACTTAGTGTCAACACACTTTGTTCTATACTTTTCACCTGAAATGGAGATGTTTCATGTTAAGTCTTGTCTTGGGTACTAGAGCGACGACAATAAAATAATTAAATTATGATCATTTCACCGAGTAGGAATCGAAGCCACAATCAATTGCGATTACAGAAAGACACTACCCCACTGCTCCACGATGGCATCTATAGCATAAATACCTAACATGATTTTTATTTAATATGTTTAGATATATAAATCTAAAATAAATAAAATCATAATTTCTACAAAATATACTTATTAGTATATATAATTAAATTAAATTAAATAGCTTCACGCTATATCCCGCACACAGCAGGGTAGGCAGAGGGAACCTAGTGTTAAGACACTCCGTTCCCCACTTATATATAATGGCGCAGAACTAATTCCTTTCGTCAATAATAATATGAAACTTGCAGATATTTTCGTTGTCTGATGCCATCATTATAAATTCAAATCACGTTTGAGGTTTGGTTAAATAAATCACACTCAAAAGTTCGACACTCTAAAGTAGAGGAAAATAAAGGACCTTTCATAATATAACACTTACTAACGAATTGCTTGTGACTTTGCCCGCGGGAACTACAATTTTTATCCCTTATTTTAGCTCCTTAGGGGTTGATTTTTGATAAAACGGGAGTCTAGTATGTTTTACCTCGCGTCATCGACTATCTTCCTGAGAATATTCATCGAAATCGGCAAAAGCGGTTTAGAGTTTTCATACAAACTTTCATCCCTTATCGACGAGGGGATGATGATTTAAAAATAACCTGTGTTTGAGCCTGGGTCTCTAACTATTTTTCTTCTGAATTTCATTCAAATCGGGCTTGTAGATTAGCCGTGAAGGCATCACAAACAAACAGACATACAGACTGTCGTATTTATAATCTTATAAAATTGACATATGTATGTATAATTACAATTAGCAACTCGATACTTAAATTAACATCGATACAATTATTAAGGCGTAAAATAACAACATCAATAAACCTCGATATGCAAACAAAGGCAGCGTAGGTCCATCCATTACCGGAAGCTCGGATTTCTAGGTCAAATATTTGTGCTTACTTTAGCTCACCGAAAAGGTGTATTGACCTCTGGATATACAGCCTTAGTATATATTCTGTCATATGAGGTGTGACTTTATAGTACGTGTCTAAATTTATGCCTTGGGAAGGTTCGCTTTAGTATCGATATAGGTAATGTGAAATGTAATATTTTGAAAGATTATTTTTTTAGGTTTTGTGGTGAATGAATGAATTTCTTGTATAATATTTTACCTTTTTTTTAGCTTCACGCTGTATCGCAGAGGGGTAGGACAGGGAACTCAGTGTTAAGACACTCCGTTCCCCACTTTCCGCCGAATTCGGCGGCATTGCGTGTTAAGTGGCGGAACTTAACGTCGAGCTTTTGTCTCTGATACCAGAGCGAAGGAAATGGAAATATTAAATATTTCCACTCCTCGAGTGGCAATCGAACACACAACCAGTCGTTTACAGTCGCACGTTGGTGCCACTGCGCCACGACTGGCCCCAAATTTCGGTGCCACTGCGCCACGATTGGTCCCAAATGTTGGTAAAATGTACCGGCCATCGTTTTTCAGTGTGACTATATCTGACTACATAAACGATGGTTGTGGGTTCGATTTCCACTACGAGAAATGGTAATGCTTAAACAGTTTTCATTTCACCGTTCAGGAAAGTAGAGAATGAACATTCCGGTCTCCACTTTCAACCACTTGACGATATGTTTCCTTCCTTCTTATGCGAAAAAAAAAATGTAAAATTAAAAAAATATGTGCGAAATTATCTGAAAATTTTGACGCATTGACCTTTTACTGCGCAAAGGATTTTTAGATATGTACGTAATATATCTATTTTGTATTGTGGGAGAAAATAAGCAAGGCCAATTAGGAATGAAGCATTTTGGCTCGCGTTTCTGGTATACTATATACTAAATTTTTTTTTTAAATAAAGAATATATATAAATTGGGAAAATATTTTTAAGATTTTATTACCTTCATTTTTGTTTCTTTTTCGATATTATAACAAATAATAAGCTTGTTACAAGTATATAAAAAGTGTATAGCGAGTGAGCTCATTTAATAAATATATATGTGGTATATAAAGATGATGCAAAGCACGGTTTTATGTACTGCACACTGCGTCTCGATTTCCGGCGGAAAGTTGAACAAGGAGTACCTTAACACTAGTTTCTCTCCACACCTTGCTATGTAAGCTCGTATAATATTAACCTACGCAAATTATAATATGCTGTATTTTTAAAAGGGAACTATTCGTTTATCAACTGAGATGTTTTCTAAGCAAAGTGACTTAACGTGTTTTTCACAAAAGATGCTGTATATTCGTTTCTATTGACGTACATAGTAACACAGTATACGCACATAGTATGTACATTATTAGTAAAAAAATCAGTTGGTAACATATGTTGTTTTTCTATATGTTTAAAAAATGCAAAAATACTGAATGAGGCAAGAAATCAATTTAAAAAAGTCTTTATATTTTCGAAATTAATAAAAGGCGTTAAAGCTTTCTTCAGTACTTCGTAAAAATATGTCTTTCTTAACTATTATTTTAAATCTATAACCAATCGCGTGTAACGTGTCCAGTGGGAAATGGCGTAGAGACGCTACGACTGGCTCTACGGATATATAGGTAGGTGGATGAGCACGAAATTCTTCTTTCAGGATAGACTGAAAGCGGTGTATTTCGCCATCAATTTTTTTTTTTTTATATAGACGTAAACTAGAGAGTCAAGTAGTATTTAACAAGACCTTCTCTGATTACCTCCAAAGAGAGCGACACACAAATCTCTCATATAAGTAGGTACTAAGGGGATAATTTTCATTTCTTCGTTCTGGTATCTAAGACAAAGCGCAGCGTTAAGTTTAACTCAACACGCAATGTTCCGACGGGCAGAAAGTGGAAAACAGATACTTTATGCTAGGTCCTCCCGATACCCTCCTATAATTTAGCTTCACGCTGTATCCCGCACACAGCAGGGTAGGCAGAGGGAACCTAGTATTAAGATACTCCGTTCCCTACTTTCCGCTGAATTCGGAGGCATTGCGTGTTAAGTGGCGGAACTTAACGCCGCGCTTTTACCTCGACACCAGAGCGAAGAAAATGGAGATATTAAATATTTCCACACCTCGAATCGAACCCACAACCAGTCGTTTACAGTCACACGCTTGTGCCACTGGGCCACGACTGGCCTCACCCTCCTATACAAATGCAAAAAAACGTAAACGTCTTTAGTTATCTATGTATATCTATTCCTTGTGTAGTCAAAAATGGTCATAATTTTCATTAGTCCAGCCGAAAAATATTATTGCAAGCGCAAAGTATCTTAGTGACCACGCGCGTTATTGGCGTTTCGCCAACTGGCGTGGCCATGCAGTGGAGGCAGGCCAGTAGACGTGCAGTTAAGTTGATTTATACGCCTGAAGATTTCTTTAATGCTTACGTACCCATGTAACAGATATGAGTTAACTGGTTGGTTACTAAGTACAGTTAAAATTTATTGTGAAATTTGCCAAATTTTTACTTGGTTTTAATTGCAATTTGTAAATGTGATGTGTTTTTCTTTACTTGGTCTCGTGACACATGAGGGCAACGTCTGACTATAAGCGTGGTTGACTGTAGGTTCGATTTTCAATCGAGTCTAGCTTAGGGGAATGATTATATATTTGAATTATTTCCATTCTCCATTCCTACCCACCTAAGTTAAAACGCGTTGAATTTCACCACTCAACTGGCAATATGTCGATTTATAACAGAAAGTGTAGACTGTTCTCCAAGTCTGTACTTTCTTGACATTCTGTCTATACTTCCTTTACATTCTGTCTGTTTATTATAATATGCTATAAAACTTCATACTGCTAAAATATACTCTTATCTTGTCGAAAAATTACAATATGGGTATCTAGGGTAGGGAAAAAATCTAGTACTAAGCCTAAAATTTTAATCTAAATTTTACGTTCCTTAATTAAATACATGTACTTACGAAAACGCAATGCTTTTCATCTTTAAGACCTATTCATAAGGATGATATTTTTGTATTGTTTTTTACTACAGTTCTGATTTTTGCACACTGAGTGATTGACAAACAACATGCAGACGTAGAACAAAACGACGAATAACATAGAAAGAAATCTGAAATTAGACAACAAGAAGAAAAGGAATTGTACTTTTCACATTACAAATGCAAAGCACATAATAAATTAAGGATAAAGAAGCTTTCAGCGAAATGGAAATAAAGTCCGCGCATAAGAATTTGCATACAAAGTTTTAAGCAATGATACTTGAATCCGCACCTCTTGGAAGACGCCGAAATAAGAGCGTTTTCTTATCGCTAAGTCATGCGTTTATGTTGACGGTTTTTAAGAAGTCCTCTATTTATCTCTCACTTTACGATATTTTTTGTTCAGTTCTGTGCTTCACGTTGTATCCCGCTCACAGCAAGGCAGAAGGAAGAAGTTTTTGTTCCGTGGGGGGACGGGTTAAGAATACAATTCCCCCCCGCCGTTGGGTAGCGTCCCGTAAAAGGCGGGTAACCCAGTAGTTTGGTGGTAGGAGATTCATTCTCCGACTGGCTCGCGACCACTATCATGTCAAAGACGAACCGCCATAATATCTAATGATGTGTAAAAAAAGGAACCTAGTATTAAGACATTCCTTTCCCTATTATCCGCTGAAATCTGTAGGCATTGCGTGTTAAGTGGCAGAGCTTAACGCCGCGCTTTGCCTCGAGACTAGAGCGATGAAAATGGAAAAATCAAATATTGCTACTGCCCGAGTAGGAATTGAACCCACAACCAGTTGTGTTTATAGTCGTACTTTGTGCCACTTTGCCACAACTGGCCTCTATACGATATATTGACAATATTTCTATACATTCATTATACAGTATAGTAAGACCTACAACTGCATCTTTGTTTGCACTTTACGTCAACTATAAAAACTAGTAACGTGTATATTTGTGTTCTCGTAAGAATTTTAAATTTTCTTTTAGTGCTCGGCTGCCATACCCTAGAAATTTACATACAGAATTTCTGCTATATGGCCAGTATTTTCGGCTATGTGTTGTTTGTCAGTCAGTCATTCAGAATCGTCAACGGAGCACCAACTGGTATCTAAATATATACGTATTCTTCTATAATAATAAACGTTATTTGAATTACTTTAACTTCTTATTTAAAATCCTGTAACATTTTTATTTATGAAGAAATTGAAATATAAAAAGGCTGAAATGTTAAGGGGAGTTTACCAAAATATTACATATTTAGTCAAAACTGCACTTAAATTGGTTAAGCCGTTTCAGAGACTATCGTGCACAAATGTACAAACACAAACAAATCTAAAAATCATTGTTTCAGGTTCTATTACATTAATAAATGTTTATAAAAGTATTTTCTCATATATTTTTTTCATGTACAAATAGCGATCAGATACATTTTTACTATATGTATAGATAATAAATTCAATGTATTTTATACTAGTGACATGCTCGTGGCTTCGCCGCGTAAACTCTGTAGCTGTTTCGTTATAATGCAACTCTCAGAGATTGATTTTTATAGACAGGAGATACATTTTTCATATAAACTTTCATCCCCTATTTCAATTGTTTACTTTCATTCTAAATTTCATCGAAATCGGACTGGTAAATTAGCCGTGAAAGCGTGAGACAAACAGACAGACTTTCGCATTTATAATATAAGTATGGGATTTCTGTTTAAAGCGAGGTATATAAAATTGTGTTTATTTTGTGCTGCTGCTATTTGCAAGTCAAATTTTAGATGAACTTTATTTACAAATGTTTCATATTTGAATATACGACAATACTAACTAACCGCTAGTTTAAATATTCATATGTAAATAAATAAAATATATTCAAATCAACTTTTATTTATGAATTTTTATTTTACAGTTTCTTCTCTTATTCTAATTTTTAGTAGTCATAAAAACAGTGGTCTTAAAATCATGATCAATTAAGAATAAGTAATTATTACTTAAAAGGCAATGTTTTGATTTTGAGCAGAAAATGAAAAACGGAGTATGTTGACAAAAAGTTTTCTCTGACAATAATTAAAAAAAAAAATATATATAAATAATATATAAAATATTAATCAAACAAACAAATACTTATATACTTTATATATTCCATAGTACTAAAACATTAAATAGCCAGTACTTTGATCTTACGTTGGGTACTTGCCAACAGCAAGTTGCAGTAGTGCTGATAAGAGACAGGGAAAGGACCATATTTAAAACTACATTGACCCAACAAATATTATTTTTAGGAAGAAATAGGAAGAAGAATGACATATACTTATAATTCTGTCAAGCTATCATAGCTCACTGGAACAGTGTATGACTGTAGTCGCTAATAGTTGTGAGTTCGATGATGTTCGATGATGTTCTACGATGAGAAGTTCCTTCGTTATCGTTTCCTTTCAGCGCTCAAGTAAAAATAACAAAGCGCGGCGTTTAGGTCTGAAATTCAGATGGAGACTGCAAAGCTGATTTTAACACTAGATTCTCTCTGACTACCATATGCTATGCGTACAAAGAATCTTTTACAAATGAGTAAATATTAAGAGTATATATTTTTTACATTTTATAAGAAACTATAATGTTATAAATGCGAAAGTCTGTCTGTTACGTATTTACGACTATTCTATGAGTCACAGTTAGTCTAGGGTCTAACATACTCCTTTTTTTCCAAAATCTACATTTAAAATATTCTAATAGGGGATGAAAGTTTGTGTATGAAAAGTTTTGTAATTGTGCAGCTGATATCAAAGCCCATCAAGATATCTCCATGTATGGTAGCTTTTAGTATTATTTTAGTACCAAAAGATAAAACCTAAAACTTTTTCTCTCTGATACGTATTATCTATACTAATGTATATGCCTAAAGTGTTAAGTAACTGCTGAAATTCGTAATCTTAAAGGAACACTTGTTTGTACAGGGCAATACTCAAAACAAACAGTCTTTGTTAACTTATCTTTGTAATTGTGACGACCCCTTCTCAGTGTGCAAAGGTCGTGCCTAAAATGACTTGAGTATATTGGTACAATTAGAATATAATTGGTTGGGTGTATTTTGGTAGTCCTCAAGTTTCTTCCACGTTTTGTGAAACAAAAAGAAAATGATAATTTACATTATTTTTCCAGCCAGTTGTGGCGCAGTGGCACAAGCGTTTGACAGTAAACGACTGGTTGTGGGTTCAATTCCCACTCGAGGAGTAGAAATATTTAATATGTCGATTTTCTTCACTCTGATGTCGAGGCAAAGCGCGGCGTTAAGTTCCACCAATGAACACACACTGCCTCCGAATTCAGCGAAAAGTGGGGAACGAAGTGTCACAACACTAGGTTCCCCCTAAAAAAACATATTTTTCATTTACTTACTACTCGCTTACAAAATCTACGACGATATTTAAAATTAAAGTGTCCTAACTCAAAAAAATGCTTTGGTCTAAGTTACAATAGAACCTTATTTTTGAGTTAGGTCAGCTTAATTCTGAGGTTGAAAATAATTTTATTCAAAATAATAACATACATATTTCATCTTTTCAACGTCAAATCAAGTCAAAGAGGCAAAGTGTCAAGTTAAAGTACGTAACAGAAAGTGTCTGAAATTAGTCAGAATGTAGAAAAGGTTGGTGGATCGTGGATTAAAAAAAAATCACATGTTTTTCTCGTATAAAGAAACTAGTGATAAAATAGATACTAATATTCCATTTGCTTTTTATGAACACAAAACAAAATATTTTAATGACATTCCTTCTCAACAATCTAACGCCCGAATTCGTAAATTATTTAAGGTAACTAACTAAAATATTTAAACCTATTATAAGTAAATGTGAGGATATCGTGGCGCAGTGTTACATCATATGACTATAAGCTAAGTGGTTTTCGGTTCAACTCTCACTCGGAAAAATAATTAAATTTAAATTTATTATCATTTCTTCGCTATATACATAAGAATAAGCGCGGCTTCAAATCCCGCCACTCAACACGCAATATCTCATTTTCAGCCTCAAAGTGGAGAACGGAGAGTCTTGACTCTAGGTTATCTCTTCCACTAAGCGGAAAAAGCTATAAAAAAATAAATAAAAGCAAGACAGCATACATTTTAATCAACGCAACGTACCATTTAAAATTTTATTGCATCACCCGTCTGTTGAAAAAAACCGCCTTCACGAGTCGTTTGGCAAAGGTCCTTGGGTTTTATGCCAAATATATTCTACAGAAGTGCGGGTAGATGACAGTGTGGGCTTAATATTCACAAACGTATCAAATTTTCAGAGGTTAAGAAATGTTTTACTTATCTTAAAGACAATGAAAATCATCTATTTATTATTTTTCTTATTTATATTAATTTTTAATATATGTTTTTAAATGTTGATTTATTTTTCTTTCTTTAACTTCACCCTTTTTTACGCATAATAGTGTAGACTGAGTACTTTGTGTTAAGACACTCCGATCTCTTCTTTCAGCTCCAATGTGAGAAATATCATGTCGAGTAGCGGACGTCAATGGCACGCTTTGTCTTGTTCACTAGAGCAAAAAAAAAATAATTTTTGTGATCTGCAGAATCCAATCCATAACCATATATACCGTCAGGCACTGTTCACCTGCACACATCAGGGTAGGCAGAGGGAACTCTGCTCCCCAATTTCTGCCGAATTTTGGACGCATTGCGTGTTAAGTGACGGAACTTAACACCGCGCTTTGCCTCTATACCAGAGCGAAGAATATGGAAATAATAAATATTTCCACTCCTCAAATGGGAATCGAACCCACAACCAGTCGTTTACAGTAATAGGTTTGTGCCACGTGTTTATCTCACACTCATATTTCTTTGTTCATACTGAATGATATTTTCTTATTTTTTTAATAACGTAATTCACTTAATATTAATTTTAAGAATTGGATATTTTTATCGTCTAGACGCAATCTATTAAAATAGTTTACTATAAATTTTCAAACCACAATATTATAATAATACAAATAACAATAAGCGTTTTAACATAAAAACTCATAAAGTAAGGAAATTACTTTTTACATTGTCATAAATTTTCAAAGGATATCAAAATTTTATTGTTTCATAAGGCAGTTACGATGTTTAAGTCAGTTATTGAGTAGAAACGCTTAAAATTTAGACTGCTTTATTAGCACGCAAATGTTTGAAGGGCTTGAGCTTGTCGAAGACTCACAATTACAGAGTATATACAAAATTACTTCAGTATATTGTCTTAGTAGTCTTATATTTGTTAGTCATATTCACCTTATAGATAACAATATATTGAATGTTACGATTTTATTCAAATTCAGAGCTTTTCGCTTTAGGAGAATTAATTTAAATATTTAATTAGAATTAATTTAAATAATTTAAAAAAATTTAAATATTGTCGAGTGGGAATTGAGCCCACAACCAATCACGATATAAGTGAAAATGTCAAACGCCTCGTATGTGTATTTATTTTACTGCTCGAGTCGAACATTTACGAGGACTTAACACGTTTTAAACTATTCTCAAACATTCACACATTTTACAAACGTGTTGTTGTTGATTTTTGGCATAGATATTTAAATCTTATATGCACAAGAAATGGTGCTCTGTTTTTATATTTTATTTCCCTAATTTCGTTCTTAATTAGAAAAAATGTAAAATTCCCAGATTTTCGTGAAATTTTTCCTTTAACTTTACATACAGGATTCGGTATTCGACGCCGTAGTTAGCCGTAATTAATGATATGATAACGTAATTGTGACAATTATGCATTTGTTTCAACAACGTTAAATTATAAAATTCTAAAATTGCAAAGAGTAAACAGGACGTATTCATTTACATCAGTAACATGAACATTATAGGTTAATGTGTAAATTATCCACCTACGTATCAGTTACGTGCAGTCGAATTAGTCACAATAGGTGAGAAATACACACAATTTTATTCTGTGGAAGTATTTTTTGGGAAAAAATATATAATGATAATGATGATTTGACAAATCAGGTGTAATTTATACCAATTACATTACTTATCATAATGGTATAAGATTATATTATCCTTCCTAATGATTATAGGTAATGAAAATAATACATTTTCATTATCTCTTTTTGATGTTAGAATCTCTTGGATAAGTATGTTTTTGTTAAAAAAATGTAGCATCCATATTTATATTATTAATGCGAAAGTCTGTCTGTTTGTCTGTTACGTTTTCACGGCTTATTTCATGAAATTTAGAATGAAAGTAGTAAAATTTACTGGGTCAAACATAGACTACTTATTTTTTCAAAAATCTTCCTCTAATGGGTTAAATAGGAGTTAAAAGTTTGTATGAAAAATCTAAACCGCTTGACTGATTGTTATAATTTTTGGCATAAACGTAGTTGAAAATCTAAGGTTAAGCATAGGCTACTTTTCAAAATCCACCCTCGATGGTTGCAGTATAACGAAACCGTTGTATAGATCACGCGGCGAAGCCGCGAGCGAGTCACTAGTACGTATGTTGTGACTCGATTAAATTATAATACGTCTTTATACAAAGTATATTTCAAACAAAATAAAATTTAAGTGTGTAATATTACATGCTGTCCAGTTTCCGTTCGTATTATAAAAGTAAGAAGAAATAGAAAGCTATTCTTTCCTTCAAATATTTGTATATAGAACATATTGATCTAAAATCATTTGAAACATAAAGAATTATCTAAAAATACACATTTCTGATTTCTGTTATATAATTTGTAATAATACTGAACCTTTTTTTCATCGTCAAATATATATAGGTGGATTTAATTACTGATGGGTAGTCTTTCCATACATCTTTTGTCCTGTTTACTGTCATCAACCTCATCATACACGTTCTCCTTACTCCAGGGGATTCTCAGTTTTTACGTGACCTTCCTCCAGTTCTCGAAGCTCAACTAAGGTCTCCCCCAGCCTTTCTTAGTGCTCATCTTTGCTTTATATATTTTTCTTATTATTCTTTCATCACTCATCCTCTAGACGTTTCCAAATTACCTTAGCACGCTTTTCTTCATTATTACTGTAATATCCCCACTTATACTTGCCGTTTTCTAAATGTTTTCATAGCGGATTCTATCAGTTACGCTGTCTCTGCACTTTCTACTAAGTGATGGCATTTCTACAGCATTATATTTATATAATTTAAAAAAGAAAGAAATATTTCTTTCATTTTTATTCTGAAATACTTAAAAACACATAAAATAAATATCAGACTTTTATACATAAATATTATATCCTATCGTTCCTTTTTATTACAGCAAATGACGACAAAAGTCATTAATAAAGCCCGTAACTTAATTAGCTTAAAATTAATATTAAACAATATTTCAGTTTCAAACAGATTGTATCGCTATTTATTAATGAGACTTGGTTATGAAACTTATTTAGTTGTTACGAATGTATTGATTTTTCATTAACGTTTCAACATTTTTGTTAGCATAATATAATGTAGACTTTTTCGAGGCTATTGTAGCGTAGTGAGTCATAGTCTGAATGTAATCGTGGTTAAAGGTTCGATTCAAGGTTCGAAGCAAAGGTGAGTGGTAAGACAGGCAGGGGGAGACTTCGGTTGACCTTCGAAGCCACGATGTCGACGATACTGGAGGAAGGTCACTTAAAAAGCATGAGGACCCCCCGGAGGGCGTGTATGAAGAGGTCGATGACAGTGGACGAGGCGAAAGAAGTATACAGGACCGTAGCGTTTGCCGCTCCGTTCTGTCTAACTACCCCGCAAGGGATACAGCGTGAAGCTAAAACAAAACAGGTTCGATTCCCACCTCGTGGAATGGTCAATATTTATTTATTTTCATTTTTATTCTTTGGTGAACCACACAAAACGTGGCACATTGCGGTCCGCCACCTAACACGCAATGTTTAATTTCCGGGCGGAATATGGAGAACGAAGTGTCTAATGCAAATAGCGAGGTATTTGCGTGATAAAGCATACAATCAGAATAGTATTGTGGAAATACAAATAGTCAATAGTTAATCATAACAATGTGAAATTTCAATTAAAAATATTTTCCAATTGGTAGCTTAACACTTCATATGAATTTTATATTCTGTGGTAAAAATCTTTATTTTTACCTTATTTATCTTACTTCACACTTTTTCCAAAAAAACATGGTATTCAGAGTCAATCTTGTTATCAAGGCTTTTCGCTTTAATTTCAATTTTAAAGATATGTTGTTGACCCTGTTGTTCTTTACAGCTTCACCAGTGGGTTTATCCATATTTCTTTCGCCCGAATTTGATATTTTGTATATATTTGTATTTATTGGAAATCAACGCTGCGCTTTGTTCTAGAAGGTGGAAATAATAGTAGCTTAAATAGTATCCTGCGTTGAATGCTGTCACTCAAGACGCAATATCTAGATTTCTGATTCAAAAGTAAAAGACTAAGTTTTTTACATAAGCTGCTATTGAAATACAATTCAAATTTAAGCCAACAACCAATAACTATAACGTGTTTATACTTTGTCTCATGTATTCTATAAGATAATATAAACTGACTGTATAACATTTTAAATTAACTCTAACTTCGAATAAAAGTATCAGAAAGCGAAGAACAAACATATTCGTCTCAACTTGTTCTTTTAAACAAAGTATAACTGAACTTATAAGTAGTAAAGTCACGTGCTTGCACTAGGGTTGTCGACGTAATATAATACTTTAAAAAAAAGCTTAAAATGTTCACTTCAAAAAGTTTTTATATTTTATAGGAATATTGACTAAAAGTAGATATAGACTAAGACTACAATAGACTAAGTCATTTTTTTTACCTGATTTTTATTTTTTATTAAAATATATTACAATATGTTCTTGCACTTCTTGCATTCTCTAAGATTGTTACGTCTTTAGTGAAACTCTTGCGTATTCTAAAATGATGGAATCTTTAATGAATGTTTTTTTACTTTATTAATATGCGTTGAAATTATTAAAACAATTCATAAATATATACTATTTATGCATAATATATATTTCTTTAACAGAATATAGTAAAAATTCGAAAAATAGTGTAATATCATAGTATCGTTGGCAACCCTAACTTTGACTGAAGCTGAACGTTTTGAAAATTCCAAGCGAAATATACGCGCTTGATAAAGTCTTGTGAAAATAGCGTACCTATAGTCAATTTCTTTAGATTGTGTATTTTATATAACAAAATTATATATGGGGTATTATATATTTTACATGTTTTTTTTCATTTTGAGGCTATCGTAGCACAATCAGTAAGAACCTATTCTCAACACACTCCGATCTGTACTTTTTGCCCGAAATCGGGAAATTGCTTGTTGAGTAGCGGAACTTAACGTCAGAGTTTGTATTCTTACTTAGCGCTAGAAATAAATATAATCGTTCCCCCGAGTGAAAACCAATCAAAACCACAACCAATCGAGTTCATGAAACGCTATCCCACTGGAGTTTCTCGATTTCTGCTTTTATTTTAGTATCATTTTTTTATTATTTACCTTTTCTATCATTTGTCTTAAAATTTACAAGAAGTACGTTACTTGGGGATAAGAAAAATGCCATGTAATCTTTAAGATCTTTCTATTTGTTCAACTGGCTCTTTCGATGCGTCATAATTAAAGAACACAATTGAAGATTCACCTGCTAGGGCTAGTAATCTTTTGATTAGATCAGTTATTACATTAACCTTCGTATTCATAACATTGTTATTGACGTTATTTAGGTAAAATGGCTTAATGTGAAAGAGTAACGAGTCCAAAATATCTAAATCTATTAGATAAATAAACCTTGTATAGTGAGATCGATTTCCGGGAATGATATATTTGAATTATTTTTATTTCTCCACTTCGCGACGACCACTTCACCTGCAATTCACTTCTTACTCCAATTTGAGTAGAATTGGCAAAAGAGGACAACGAATGACAGTAAGTGACTTGACATGAAGTGTTAATAATGAAAATATTCCCACTCGAGGAGTGGAAATATTTAATATCTCCACTCCTCGAGACTCCTCCTCCATTTTCTTCGCTCTGGTGTCGAGGTAAAGCGCGGCGTTAAGTTCCGCCACTTAACACGCAATGCCTCCGAATTCGGCGGAAAGTGGGGAACAGAATATCTTAATACTAGGTTCCCTCTGCCTACCCTGCTGTGTGCGGGATACAGTGTGAAGCTGAAAACAAAAAAAAGAAAAAAAATGAAGCGTCTTTAGGAATTTTGGAAGAATTTATTCCCATAATGTTCACCCCAATTCCTAATGTAACCAGGGTGGAAAATGCAAATAATTTACATATCAAGAGGAAATAGTGTCAGACGTTTTTCGTGTACAAAAATGTTATGTTACATTTGAAATAGTATTTGTTCCTTAAATTTGACCAAATTTTATTTTTTAAGTTTTGACACATAATTAAACTTCATATTAAATAAATATTGAGGACTATTTTCTTTGAAATTATTAGATTTTTTTTCCTTTATCTTTTAGTATCCAAAACACAAAGGAACTTAAGTCTACACAATTAACACTAACGATGTCTTAGTCACCTTATACGAATATATAGTATACGCATAGGTTTCTTTCTTTTTATTTTACTATGTATTTTATAAGACTTACATTTTTTAGTCTTTCATATGTTACTGACAGAAAAAAGCTATTTTAAGTGCACGTAGAAAAAAGGAAGGTCACGTTCAAGAATCTTTTTTCTGAATAACGTGTTGTAGATAAATTATTTTTATTTTTAGCTCCACGCTGTCTCCTGCACATATCAGGGTAGGCAGAGGGAACCTAGTGTTAAGACACTCCGTTCCCCATTTTTGACCGAATTTGGATGCGTTTTAAGTGACGGAACTTAACGTCGCGTTTTGCTTCCACACCAGAGCGAAGAAAATGAAAATAATAAACATTTCCACTCCTCGAGTGGGAATCAAATCCATTACCAGTTGCGAAATAAATATATAAAAAATGGAAATTTATTATATTTTTTAATATTTTTTGCCGTCTTGCTTTTACCATGGTAGTGTAAAGACACTTTTTTCTGTAGTTAGCATTTTTATATAGAGATTTTTGTACACTTCTGCTAACTAAAGATTATTTCTACGAACGATCTTTTTGCAAGAGAAAATGTTATTTATTAAATATTTTAATATTTTTAAAGTCTTACTTAATTTACTTTTCAATTTTTAAACGTTTTTAGAAAATATAATATATTCACATCGTGGCCAGTCGTGTCTCAGTGACACAAGCATAGCATACTGTAAACGACTGGTTGTAAGTTCGATTCCCACTCGAGGAGTGGAAATTATATTTCCATTTTCTTCGCTCTGGTGTCGAGACAAAGCGCGGCGTTAAGTTCCGCCACTTAACACGCAAGCTTCTGAATTCGGCGGAAAGTGGGGAACGGAGTGTCTTAACACTAGATTCCCTCTGCCTACCCTGCTGTGTGCGGGATACAGCGTGAAGCTAAAAAAAAATATATATACATATCGTATATTCATATAGATTCCGTCACTTTATACGCAATGCCTCCAGAATTCGGTGGAAAGTGGGGAGCGGAGTGTCTTAACACTAGGTTCCCTCTGCCTACCCGGCCTTGTGCGGGATACAGCGTGAAGCAAAAAAAAAATTAATAACTAACTGTTACTACTTTAGTAGAAAATTACTTGTTAGTATGATAGAAATAAAAACTTAAAAACTTAAAGTATCTACAAAGTAGTTGAATTGGAGTAACAACAGGATGTCACAGCGATTACCTTTTATTACTTCATTCGAGGCAACAAAAGTTATTTCTAAAAGAGCATTTGGCTAGACTAAGAGCTTATTCTAGTTGAGCTTTGAATAGATTTTCGTACATATATAACGTTGTGCCTTAAAATATCTGTACAGAAATTGAAAAATATTTAATTTTAGATTATGTTTTTATTCGTTTTTCATAATGGGTTTGATTCCTGCTTGGGGTAAAGCTTATATTTAAGATTTCCTTAGTTTGCCTGTGTTACACGACATGTTTCTAGAATAGAAGGAGAGTTGAGTAAACTTTATTTTTGGCTAGAGCAGGAAAATCCAACAGCTTTGTTATATAAGTTAAAACGAAATTATATTATACTAGCGACCCGCTCGCGGCTTCGCCACGTGAACTACCACTTTCATCCTCTATTGCCTATCTATTGCCTTTTTTTTATAAAAGTCTATATTTGACTTTCGTCACTAATTATGTTCATGAGAAAATCATCAATACATTTAGTGCAATGTCTATATTATTTGATAACATATAGCGATAACTATTCTAGTAAGAAAACGTACGAAATCTGCTATCATATGATAGTAGATTTCGTACATATATACCATCTGGTATATAGTATTATAAACCGGTCATAATATCTTAAATAAACTTTACGCTTTTTATTTTACAATTGTGTTACTTATTGATATTAAAAAATAGCTTTACTTGCAAATAATCAATGCAATTTGACTTTGCCAGTTTTTTACTTTTCTGCGGGAACTGTTTTGAATACCAGGGTAATTTTAAAAAAAAGAGAGATAGCCTATGTTTGACCTTGCCTCATTAACTATTTTCCTGAGAAAATTCATTCATTTCAGTCAAGGAGTTTAGATCTTTCATTCTCACTATATACTAAACATACATAAGTTTCATCCACTGTTTCAACCTCCTAGGGTTTGATTTTTTATAAGTAGCCTATATGACCCTGCATCTTCAACAATATTCTTTACGAATTCCCGTCAAAACATAACAAATAGAAGAGATACATATTTTTGCATTTTTATAATAATAATTTTAATGAGTGCGGATATGTCTAATACAATGTCAACTATATAATAACAAATGGCGCTACCCGTTGCAGAAAACGTAGTGACATCTGTTGTCATATAGATTATATAAATATATAGATTATATAAAGTTTATAGACCGGTCAAATGTATATTTAATAAATGTTATGCTTATTTTATTTTATAATTATTTTAATTAGTGATATTGAAACAAATTTAGCTTCACTCGTGACGATCGACATAATTTGAATGTTTTTTTTTTATTTTATTTTTCTGCGAGAGTTATGTTGAATACCGGGATGAAAACTATCCCATATGTTGCTCTAACCTCTAAGCTAACTCCATACAAAAATTAATTAATTTCTACCCGGTAGATACCGATATACAAATGATTTACTTATATCGGTTTTTTATTTTTTCCAAAAAAACTACATGGAAAACCGGGATAAAAACTATCCTATATGTACCTTTGGACTATAAGCTATCACCGTACCAAAATTCATTCATTTCTATCCAGTAGTTTTTGCGTGATTGACGAACAAATTAACAGACAGACAGACAGACAGACAGACAGACAGACAGACAGACAGACAAAAATTCTACTGAGTGGATTTTTGGCCTCTGTTATCGATATATTAACGCACCCTATTAAAATTTTTCTGAAATTTTTCATGTACAGAATTGACTTTTCTACTCTTTTATTATATATAGAGATTCAAATTGTATTTGTGTATCTAAAATCTTGCCTGAAATTTTAAAACCAAAGAAACTATTTAACGTTTAGAGTTCAAAAAAATAGGACATCAGTGGGACATCATCTGTAAATTATTTTTATTACTTAAACAAATCATTTTCATTGCTCATTTGTAGTAAAAAGACTCCGCGCGGAGTTCCGCCACTCAATACACAAAATCAAGAACAGAGTGTCTCGATACTCGTTCTCTTTACATTACCTCAGAGACCACCCTAGATATAAAAATAAAAGTTATAAATATAAAATTTTACGAACATTATCGAAAGAAGATATTAGGTTTAAGTTACAGTCCTTGTTCTTAAAACAATTTTGAAGACTTATTACTAAGGTTTCTTGTTACAAAAGGAACTTTGTATATTAACTTTTTAAATAAAAAAATGAAGTATGAAACCTAATAAAATGAAAGCTCAAGATATAAAAAAGTTGTGCGTAATTCTTCCTTTTCTTCAAATTTCGCGACTGAACTAAGTAAAAGTTCAAAGTGGTTGGCTCATCTTTCAATGAATATTTTTTTATTATTTTTACGCATAAAGCGGTAAGCAAATAATACCAAAAGTAAAAATATTTCGTTCTATATTACTTGCCATTTAAAAAAAAATGCAATGTCATGGATGTTGGTGTTTTTCATAGTTTATTGTCTGAGCCTGCTTCTGTAGCGGCTATAATGCTGTATAGATTTAAATATAAATAGTATTCTTAGAATTAAGCTAAAATTGTTATGTTTGTGTGTTTTAATTTTGGTTTAGGGAACGATGGGGCTGACATTTTTGTATATTACTTAAAAACTCCCTAAATAAAAACGGATTAAAAAAATCCTTATCGCATTTGTTCGCAACCAATTCTTACAACTTGTCACTTATTGACTTAGCATTGTAAAGAAACGAAATCCTGGGTATAGATTGAACCTACAATCTTTTACGCTAACATTCAGATGCTTTTCCACTGCGCCACGAAGAAGACTATTTGATTTCTGACTAACATTGTGTTAAGTAACTATGACGTCCTTTTATCCAAGTAAAAAGCTTGCACTTGGCCAACAGCAACTTAAAGCATTACAAAAAAAATCTTTTCCTGACTTTAATATGCAGCTTTGTACAGAATAAGCATACATTAGCAGAGAACATAAAAATGTTAAAACATTCCGTTCTCCATTATCGTCAATTTTATTGTTTTATGTATGTTTATGTGATTCGATTGCATCGAATCCGTAGTTCTTTCATGGGACCATGTATACGCTTTTACAATAGAATCCCAGAAAACGCCCAAGAGTGTTCCATATCATAATTCAAAAAAATTGTGGAGACACGTTTGTGTGTTAAGGGTTATTACTTAATTAATGAATTCTTGAACGACAACACGTCTGTGATGAAATGAAATGCTCGCTCCAGGCTATTTCAAAGGTATCATTGCCAATAAACAATTATATAATATCTGTAAATGCATGACTTTAAAAAAAAATAAAAAAGATCGTCCCGCTGAGTTTCTTGCGCCGGTTCTTCTCAGGTCTGAGGCATTAACTTGTGAACCGATGGTAAATTGTTTGACGTTCAAAAAATGAAGCATGTTACTTCTTATTTTGAATAAAATTATTTGACTTTGACTTTAGACTTTGACTTTGACTTTAGATATATTATAAGCAGAATTCAAGTTTCAAATTTCAAGTCATGTTATTTACGTAGTATATTTAGAGACCTTGAGCTTGTTTACTTTTCAATATCAAAATTATTGACTCACACTATGATTTATGGCTTCAGACGTTCGTGGGAGTACCGTCTCAATTATTTAAGACCTCAAATGTTTTAAATAAAAATCTTTAGTTAAATTTACTTATTTAGTTAAGTTTATTTATTTAATTAAATTCGTAAAGCGGCTAACGGATTATAGTAAATTTTGCCTTATGTCTAAATATTCTCTTAATGTATTTAAATAACTATATAAAATGGATTAATTAACTGCATACAGGAAAGATAATTTATAACTTTTAACAGTTTTATAATATTATTTTGGATTCGTTTCTCACTTAGATCAGTAATATAAAATTAAATAATTTTATTCCTCCGCTTAGAGTTCCGTCACTTACTGTTTCATATTAGTTTGACGGAAAGACGCAAAACGGAGTGTTATGACATTAGGCGTTATGTAACTTTTTAGCGTTCTAAGGATCCTTCGTGACCACTACGTCGCAGAGAGAGGAGCTAGTAGCAGTCCCTGGGACTTATGGAGCAAATGTAAGCTTAAGAGGGTCTCTTAAATGCATTAACGCTCGCCTCTATTGCCCGAGCTCCTCCCTCTCTTCCTAAAAATCGATACATACTATAAAGTTTACAATTATTAACAATTTTTAATAAAATACAATTTGATAAATATCACCGTATTTGTATATAGGCCTTTCTCAATCTTTAGATAGAAGCAAAGTCGCTTCAAACGTCTATCTATGCTTATGTATATATGCTTAGATCTTCAAAATTACGCAACGGATTTTGATGCAGTTTCTTTTAATAGATAGAATGATTGAAAAGGAAGGTTTATGTGTATAATACATGCATAATATTGTTAGAGAAACACTGATAATTTTAGAGGTTTCTAATGTGATGGCAGGGCGTGCCTATAGTGAAATAGTTGTGTAGTTCACGCAGGCGAATCTTTATATCTCTAAGAGTGAGTCAATTATTGCATTTAAATACAAGAAAGATTTATTTTAAAAATTGTTTTTTATTGTAATATTATTCATTTCAATTATTTTTCTGAACGATGAGTTTAATATAAAATAGTAAATTATATTTTATATTTCAATAACAATAAAGTTTTTATGTTTTCATACCAACATATATAGGTCGGAATGATCCATTGTTAACTTAACAATTGTATGTACAAGTAATTACTTATTGTTATATGACGATTGGTTTATTGTATACGCATTCCGCAGGTAGGCATCAGCCTATACTACTATATTCTTTCAGAATATGTTAAAAAATTGAAAAATGCTTGCTGTCGAGTTGAAAAAGTTGTCCAATTTCCGCCCAGATTCGGAATATTTTGTGTTGAGTGGCAGAACTCAACTTCGAGGTTGGTCTTATCCGATAAATGATTAAAGGTGCATAATTAATATCTGCACCCCTGGACGCCCAAGAAAGCGATGGCTGGACACCGTGAAGCACGATATAAGAGCCAATGGACTTACCACCGAGGATGCCGAAGGCCGTGCAAAGTGGAGAAGGATAAGCAGGAAGGCAGACCCTGGCTAAAGCCGGGATAATGCCAGGAAGAAGAAGATTTAATATCTGGCGCTAGAGTGTAGGAATAGAAATAATTAAAGTACATATAATCGTTCCTTCATGTGGGAACCAAATCCATAACCATCGCACATATCTATATAGTCGATAAATCTATGAAGATCGAATATGGCATTTAAAAAATCGTTAGCATATTTGTAACTACATTATTTTTTGCATTACGCAAGATTTTTTTCCCCTTTTACCTGTGAACCTAAATGAAATTGCCATTTCATTGTCCCAGATAGCTTCACGTTTATTGAAATATTGAAATTCGAACGTGACACGATAACTGAACGATGACTTAATAAACTTCCGATGTCAAATTTTATATAACATGAATATTTGCGTTAAATTTTATATTTGAAGTTACACGCTTTTCTCGCTTTAGCAGGATAGACAGAGAGAACTTAGTGTCTATACACTCCGTTTTACACTTCTAATATATACATTTCTTCTAAATATTTCCCAAGTGGTAATCGAACCCACCATCAACAGTGCGTACAATCACACGCAATGTTTTTCATATCCTAAAGTTATCCTTTTCATTTCAAAGTATTATTTTTACATGATTTTGTCATACTTTAACGATATTCAATAGGCTTGAATCTGTATACAATTTTTAAATCTACAAGATTTATTCATATATTGCAACGTCGCTAGCATCATTCTGTGTTTAAAAGAGCAACTGCTGAGTTTCTAGCCAGCTCTTCACAGCAGAACTGCCTTCCGAGTCGGTGGTAGCTTATGTACATTCGACGATTCAAAAGTGCTTACAAAAGTCTATTTGAATAAAGATATTTTGAATTTGAATTTGTACTTCATGTTTTGCATAAAAAGCATCATAAATTCACCAAATGAGATTTAAACCCACAATCATCCATTCTCAAGCATAATTTATTTCAAATATGATCACTATGCATGATGGATTATAATCTCAATTTATAATATACCACAAATTCCAACCATCGTCACTTCATTTGCGCGTTCGCTGAGTTATTTAAACTTTGGTAACAAGATACATACCTATATATTATATAAGTTACGTTCAATCTAAAGTTCAAGCGGTTCAATAATTAAGCCGAATCTGTAATTTATACTTGTTCGAACAAACATCTTCATTCTATAAGTTAATATTTAATCTTGTTTGTGTTGTAATTAAATTTTATAACCGAATAGTAATGATCTGTAACAGTAGTAGGTTCGATTCCAATTTGAAGTGATGATTATATTTAGTTGAACTTTTTTTTAGTACAGTAAATGTATTTTAAGCCAGGAATTAAGACATTGTGTTGAGTGATGGAACTTAACGCAGCTCTTTGTAAGGTACCCTAGCGAAGACAATAATACAATTTGAATATAATAATTGACATAAGTAGAAATCGTGGCCAGTCGTGGCCCAGTGAACAAGCGTGTGACTGTAAACGACTGGTTCGATTGGTGGGTTCGATTCCCACTCGAGGAGTGGAAATATTTAATATTTCCATTTTCTTCGCTCTGGTGTCGAGGTAAATCGTGGCGTTAAGTTCCGCTACTTAACAAGCAAGCCTCCGAGTTCGGTGGAAAGTGGAGAACGGAGTGTCTTAACACTAGGTTCCCTCTGCCTGCTCTGCGGTGCGGGATATAACGTGAAGCTAAAAAAAAATAAAATAAATAACCTTACGGCTCACTTATTAAGTTACTGAAAATATAATAATAAAAAAAATATAATAAAATAAACTATTTCATAGAGTTATATTTATTCGCTTTAGAGATTTAATTTTGTGGTAATCATTATGAAACTATCGTATATTGTATGTACAATTAAAATCATTTAGGCTTTAATATATTAAACTAGGATGTAGTTTACACGCTTTAGTAAATACGTATGCGAGACTAATGATTAATACTAGATAATTGAAACTGATTTGAATTAAATTTATTTGAAATTTCGTGCGGAAACACATTTTTGTATAATATATTGTCCATATTTTGAAATCAAAATTTTTTTTAGCATTTAGGTAGTCTCAGTCTACCTGTGACCACGGACTGCTGTAAAGTGATCAAAACGTCGGTTTTTTAAATGTATTTTCGAATACCAAAAATATACCCGATTAATCTCGTTAAAACTTCTTTAATAATAACTCATTTTTCTTTTAGCTTCACGGTATATCTCGCATACAGCAGGATAGACAGGTGGAACTTAGTGTTATAACACTTCGTTCTTCACTTTCTGCCGAATTATGGAGGCGTTGCATGTTAAGTGGCGGAACTTAACACCGCGCTTCGCCTCGACACCTCGAGTGAGGTTGTAAAATTTCATATAATTAGATATTATTGTAAAAAATATATTTAGTAGTTTTAACGTGAATAAGTAACAAGCATCCAAACAATTTTTGCGTTTTTAATATAAATAGGATAAAATAAAATAATATAACGATACAATAACGAGTATTAAAATCGCCTTCTATTCGATCTATACCATATTTTGACATACACATTTCCGACATACGTTGCTAGGCAACACGTATTTTTTTGTCAAAGGACACTATAAAAGGCACATATGTTCTTATATGATTGTATTTAGATAACAACCATGACAAAGGTTGACATTTGATCTGCTATAAATCCTCGTAAGGGTTTCCCAAGAGGTTTAAATAAAGTCTGTTTAGTGAGTAAGGAAACCCGTCTAATCTCTTCAAAAAAGCTTTTTAAATATTATTTTGTGTGTATATAAGGTAAGGGCCAGTCGTGTCGCAGAGGCACAGTAGTGCCTGTAAATCGACTGGTTATGGGTTCGATTCACACTCGAGGAGAGGAAATATTTAATATTTCCATTTCGCCTGGTGTCGAGGTAAAGCGCGGCGTTAAGTTCCGCCACTTAACACGCAATGCCTCGGAATTTGGCGGAAAGTAATCGTAATCGTGATTGGTTGTAGGTTCGATTCCCAGATGCAAGAATGATCATAATTTAATTATTTGCATTTCTTTGCTCTAGTGAACAGAGAAGGAGGCGTTGAGCTCCGGCGTTCAACACGTAATATCTGGAATTAGGGTGGAAAGTGGAGAGAACGTTTTTTTTGACAAATTTCTGCTAAGCAGTCATGGGTCTTATTTCTGTGGTTTGAAATAGTGTTAGCTATTAATAATTGACTTTGAATTTTAAGAAATTATCTCGCATACACTAACCAAATAACGTATTTAATAAATTTAATTAACTTAAGTGCAATTATTTTGGCAGTGCATTGTTTGTTAGTCAGTAACGTAATTTTCTAAGAGTACATAGTTAATAGTTATATAAAAATTTGAATACTTTTTGACTTGTTCTATTCTATTTATTCTTTTAACCTTTAAATATATTATTTTAATTAGAATGAAATATTTTAATAAATATATGCAGATAATTTAATTATCTGCATTTCTTTGCTCTAGTGAACAGAGAAGGAGGCCTTGATCTCCGACGTCCATGACGTAATATCAGGAATTACGGTGGAAAGTGGAGAGAACGTTTTCTTTGACAAATTTCTGCTAAGCAGTCATGGGTCTTATTTCTGTGGTTTGAAATAGTGTTAGCTATTAATAATTGACTTTGAATTTTAAGAAATTATCTCGCGTACACTAACCAAATAACGTATATAATAAATTTAATTTACTTATACGTACAATAATTTTGGCAGTGCATTGTTTGTCAGTCAGTAACGTAATTTTCTACGAGTATATATAATAATTTGGATACTTTTTGACTTGTTCTATTCCATTTATTCTTCTAATCTATAATATATTTTTTAAAACTATATTTTATTAAATATACTTCAAAAAACATACCTTAAACAAACGTTTATACGCGTTTCTTTTCTTTTTTAAACACGTAAAAAATGAATTTTGCTATTCGTGGAATGAAAATATTAAAATTCAAGTATATTGTACACCTTAGTAGCCATCTGGCGAGGTTATTGTATGCGCCCCTTTGTGGCAATCGCAATTCTCTTTAGAAGACGACTTTGTATATTTTTTATGAGTTTTAAGTAAATATCGCTTTTATGGTGCAGTAGTTGTAACATTTGTTCTTGGGATAGTTTTAGATACCAATTTGAAATTTAGAATGTATTTTTAACAGATAGTAGAAAACAGAATCTTGATACTCTCTATTTCTGACTGCTTCACGACAAGAAGCTTAAATTATGCCAAAATTATTTTATTGGTCGTAAAGTAAAATAACATATCGACGCTGGAAAGTGTATTTGCTGTAACTGCAAAATATTTTTATTTATTTATTTTTTTATTTATTTTTTATGCATCAGTGATAATTACATTATACTTGAAAAAGTGTTACACAGGTTAATACTGAAAACTTAATGAAATAAATTAAATTAAATTAAATAGCTTCACGCTATATCCCGCACACAGCAGGGTAGGCAGAGGGAACCTAGTGTTAAGACACTCCGTTCCCCACTTTCCGCCGAATTCGGAGGCTGCGTGTTAAGTGGCGGAACTTAACGCCGCGCTTTACCTCGACACCAGAGCGAAGAAAATGGAAATATAATTTCCACTCCTCGAGTGGGAATCGAACCCACAACCAGTCGTTTACAGTCACACTCTTGTGCCACTGGGCCACGACTGGCCACTTAATGCTTAATGCTTTATTAGTTAAGATGGATAGAGCACTCACTAGTTTAGATTTTTTTTTGTTTTAATCACACCACATATCACAGTTGCAATTTACAATTAGTTAAATTATTGATTTATTCGGGAAAAGGAACAAAAAACAGCGTCAAATAATGATACGTAACTATTTTAAAAATCTATTGACTATGAAACAATCACATAACAGAAATATTCTTTATCATAATATTATAATTTTTTTGTTATATTTCATGCAATGTGCTTAGGCAAATACCAAAATAGGGAACATCATTTACGCCCTACTAAAGATAGACTTAGAAAAGATACTTTCTTTCTTTCTATTAAAGACATCAAGGCAATATCAGTACTAAGATATCTAAAAAATTCTCTCTAATGTACTTTTACTCCAGATGGCTTATATTAATATACTACGTGCGTAATACGTGCAGGAAACATGTTATGAAAATGATATTACAAGGAAGTATGAAATTCGGCTAACGTATACTTTATATGAAGAAGTGTCAGCTGATATTTGTTTTAATATTGCATTAGAAATATATTATCATAATAAGAAAAATGTTATATGTTTGTGTTTGACACCCTATATACTTTTGTATAAAGTAATAAACATAGCTCCTAAAGATATGCGTATGTTACGTATTTTATTTAACAATTTTTTTTTTTCACGTATAATCCTAACCTCAGATCCATTGCCTTAAATTAAATTATCTCTAATGTTAAACATTTTAAAAAAATATATGAAATTTGTATTTTTTTCCACAACAACAACCATAAATTGTAATAGGCGTATAAGAATTTCGTCGTAGACGAATGTAGAACGTATCAGAGCGCTGTTGTCCAAAAATCCGCTGCGTTCAAATTTATTTATTTATTTTTTTAGCTTCACGCTGTGTCCCGCACACAGCAGGTTAGGCAGAAGGAAATCAAGTGTCAAAACACTTTCCGCCGAATTCGGAGGCATTGCGTGTTAAGTGGCGGAACTTAACGCCGCGCTTTGCCTTTGATACCAGAGCGAAGAAAATGGAAATATTAAATATTTCCACTTCTCGAGTGGGAATTGAACCCACATCCAGTCGTGTACAGTTCGTGCCACTGCGTCACTACTGGCATCTAAATATTTATACGCTTTATAAAAATGTTTTGGATGTTCTAAATTGTGAGAAAGACACTACAAAATACATATATTTAAAATAGCATCACTAAGCCCGTTGCTTAGTTAAAAAAAAATAACAAATAAATTCAAACATTCGAACATCCATTTATTTGCTAAGTTTACCTAAAATTCACATTTTCATAGCATGTTTTACCATGTTCAAAGTAGGTACAAATGTGAACAAGGGGTAGCATAAAGTAGGTGTCGCTCCCTTACAGATATCACCCCGCGCCTGACAGCGCCTGGCACTGTTATTCGATAATGACAATTTAATTGTACAATATATACCGTCTGACATTGTTTTTTATATGGAGTTTTGGTGAAAATTTGTTAAATTTTAGGAAAATATTAAGTATTTTGTAATGTTTTTACTTCTTTTTTATTATTGGCCATTATGATGCAGTGGGATCGTCTGACTCTAGTCGCAATTAGTTGTGGATTTGATTTCCTGTCGGAGGTAATAGTACATAATATTTTCATTTCTCTACTTTCTAACAGGCAATGTGCTGATTTCGGGCGGAGAGTAGAGAGCAGAGTGTCTTGAAGACTAGGTTCACTCTGATTATACATTGACCATACAAGAAACAGTGTCGCTCAAACAAAATATATATTGTTTAATAATTAATTAGAATCGTCGCCTACACACTGTATGACCCTGTTAGTAATTTGAATTTGAGATGCCATGATGACGCCCATGTCTTTAGTATGGACGAAATGTGATAATTCTTATTTTACTTAATAATTAGCTTCTCTCTTCTTACTCTCCAATGCTGGAACAAGCAATGAGATGAAAACTAAGTTGTGGTTTACAACGAATACACATATATAGAAATAAACATATAAACATATACAATATATTGAGCACATATAAAGCAAATGTTGACAAAAAAAATGAGCAAAGAAAAGAAACCAGATAAAAAACGTTTTGAAATAAACACAGCTCGTGGATTCCTTGAACCCACCAAACCTTCAACACACCAAAACGATCTTACGAGTCAATAGTCACGAGTGTCGTGTTGGAGACGTGTCACATATAAATATCTTGAAATACGAAAACACCAAATATATAAGAGGAGTAGAAACACGTACAATTTCAAGTGCTATCTTTTATAGGCTAACGACAGTGTGACAACGTCTGACTGTAAATGCTATTGGTCGTAGGTTCGATATCCATTCGGAGAATGATCATAGTGATTATAATATTTCTTTACTTTTATAATGTACGCAGCTTTTTCGGTGGTGGATTTTTAAAAAATAAAGTAGCCCATATTTAACCTTGGATTATCAACTATGTGTAGATTTTTCATATAAACTTTCATCCCCTATTTTAACCCTTTAGAGGTTGATTTTTCAATAACTAAGTAGCCTATGTTACACCCAATCATTTTTACTACTTTCATTCTAAATTTTATCCAAATCAGACTAGTAGATTAGCCGTTAAAGCATGACAGACAAACACACAGACATACGCATTTATGGATGATTATAATTATAATATTTGCTTTAGTAAGACAAATTGCGGTGTTGAGCTCCACCACTTAACTCACTATGTCTTGACTTGGGATAGCGTGGAGAACGGATTGTTTTGATACTAGGTTATCTCATACTATACGAGAAATAGAGTAAGGCTGCAAAAAAATGACAAAGCACAGCGTTTAATTCCACCATTCATCTTGCAATGTTTCGATTTCGATTACGGGTTCGAATATAGATTGTTATGACATGAATTTTTCTCTGACATTACGGTAAATAGCGTGAAGCTGCAAAAAAAGCTATTTCGTCGTAAGAATCATCTTTTCAAAAGGAAAAAATAACATGAAAAGCTTAAAGCTCTATAGAGCCTTAGTACACATTGAGTCAGTATATTGTGACAAAAGTCAATATATCAGTGAACGGGATGGTTGGGTAGATAATCTAGATATGGGTATATATGTATCTCTCTAATAAAACTGTTTGGCCAGAGCGTTGAGTTACGCCTAGTGAACAATTTTCCTATCGTTAATTTAATAACCAAGAAAGTGAATGAAGACATTAAGACATTTAAACATTTATTTATTTATTTATTTAGGAACACCAACAGTACACATATGCAACATTTATATTAAATATACAGTCAAAAGTATCAGGTCTTCATATGTACACCAATTACAGGTATTCACAACATTGTCTGAGAAGTTTTATAACAACGATATCACCTTAATCCCACTAAATTAAATTACTACAAAAAAAAACAACAACATTATATATTTATTATTAAAACAATATTATAATTACTACAAAAAAAAAAACATTATTGTATATATAAAGAAATGAAAAAATGACAAAACGCGGCGTTCCACCACTTAACATGCAATATTTTTCAGAACACATTAAACCCTAAAGACCTTAATATATCAGGATTTCATTCTGTTTCAGCGTCATGCTAGTGTTAACCTAATGTTAAGACACTCCGTTCTCCATTTTCCACCGAATTCAAGAGGCATTGCGTATTAAGTGTCGACTCTTAATGCCGCGCTTTGCCTTGGAAATATTAAATGTTTACCCCTCGAGTGGGAATTGAACTCAAAACCAGTCGCGTTTACACACTTACGTGCTCCTGCGCTACGATTTCCCCGTTTCATATATTCTTACTAATTCTATTGCTATTATTTAATGAGCCCGGTTAAATGAAGATTAGCTATTGTTTTATAGTTTCAAAGGAATATATAATGAGTGTAAGTTAACATCTTTGACCTTGTCTAGCATAGGCTGGTGTCTAGTTGGACGAATCAATTTGTATCGATTTGAAAGGAACCTTACTTTACTAGTATGCTGAGATATCGATACTGTGATAGCAAAATGCTGTCTATAGGTTCTATCTAAATTTATTTTTTGTTTCTTTCCACTTTACTTTCTTAATGTATAGCAGAGGAAGAGAGAGGGATAATTTAGTTTCAAGACACTCTATTCTCCATTATTCTAAAATTCGAGGCATTGCGTTTTGAGTAATGGTACATATTCACAGTGGGTGTTCAGAAGCCGGATGTAATTTTATAGTATACTCACAATAACGTATTATTATTTTTTAAACTTACCCGTTGTTTAAAGATATAAAAATTGTAATTTCGAGGTCTTAGTCATTACACGTATTGTCATTATATTTTGCTGTCATAATTTGAAAAATCATTTCAAAACCTGATAGAAGAGAGAATTCCAACACAGTGGCGGTAAAGAACTTAAAAAAATTTGAACCAGTCACGAAATGGGAGACAAACGTTAACGTTATTTCAGCTTCAACTAAGCAACTAAGATAAGCCGTTCTGTAATTTGTCTTAGGTGCCAGAGGGCAGAAATAAGAATAATTTCAAATACTATCACTATCCCGAGAGGGAATCGAACCCACAATCATCACGATAAAAGTCAGACACTGTCACGTTAAGCTCTCAAATATTTATAAACATTAAATTTTAAAATTCATGTTATATTTTAATTTATATAAAAAAAAACTGAAAATGTTTTACATTTTCATTTTAAGAGCTTTTAAGATAATTACTAAGTAAGAATTTCCTCGTTATATTAATGAGGAGGAATGTAGGAAGCTAAGAATAAAAGGTGACGTTAATAGATTTTTCACTTTACTTAAAAAAAATTCGACAAGTTTAAATATTTTAATACAAAAAAAATGTAGGTCATTTTTAAGTTACCTTGTAGAAAGTTCAGTTTGAGTTCATATACAGAAATCATATTGCCAAGAAACCTTCGCCTTATTCCTTATCTAACACATTAGTGACAAATCTTGGCGGGAAATTGGCGGAACTTAACGCCGCGCTTTGTCCTAGGTACCAGAGCGGAGAAATCAAATACTCATTCCCCCGAGTAGAAATCGAACCCACAACTATTGCAATATAGAATCATTTGCCGTTATTACCTTACTGGTAGTATTTTGTGACCAATTTCATGGTTAACTAGCATGAGAAGGAACTAATTAGCTTTCCATGAATTCACCACACCCATGGATGCCCATCGTGTTATATATTTTAGTATCTTTTCTATATCAAAATTTAGTGAAAATCTTTAAAGAACTTGAAATCGTTCATCTTAGGTCTAGTAATACCGTTAAAGAGTTTGATAACAGCCTATATAATGTAGAGAGATTAGAATTATATTTAAATTATTTTAACTGCATGTCTGTTTGAAACAGAAATTCTGCCATTTTTATTATATTAATATATATTTGTATTTTTGGTGTTCATTATATTATTACAGCTAAATTTCAAGCATTTGAGCGTCTTTCAGACTGTTTTTACCCGCGACGGAACGGCGACTGTATATGTGTTTGGGGTGAGAGGTTGTTTGTTTGTTTGTTTGTTTGTGTGTTTGTGCAAATTACTATGTCAATTATTTCTAAAACTATAAGTCCGATTTTGATACGGTTTTCTATGATAGGTTAAGGTTCAATTGGCGTATATTCTTAGATATGTCTTATTGCCTTAACTCACCAGGGGGCGCTGCAGTAAGCATTTTACGTGAAAACGAATGTTTTCAATTATCTCAAAAAATAATAGTCTGATTTCGATACGATTTTCAGTGATAGATTCAGGTTTAATTGGTGAATGTTCTTAGATATGTTTTATCGTGTCAAACCACCAGGGGGCGCTGCAGTAAGCATTTGTTTGTATTTTTTTGTATTTATTTGTCTAAAACCGAAACTACTGATCCGATTGAAAAGAATTTTCAGAAAAAGATTCAGCTTTGCTTGATGCATATTTTAAGATTTTTCTTTTTTTGTTACGGGGAAAACTCACCAGAGGGCGCTGCACTAAACATTTGTTTATGCAGAGCAAAAACTACTAGTTTAATTTAGATGAAACTTTCAAAGATAGGTTCAGGCTTAATTAGTGCATCTTTTCATATATGCGTTATGGTGACCACTCATCAGGGGGCGCTGTAGTAAGCATTGGTTTGAGTTTTTTTGTGTAAAACCAAAATTTTTCTTGTATTTATTTGTCTAAAACCGAAATTACTCATCCAATTGGCTAGAGTTTTCAGAATTAGATTCAGCTTTGCTTGCTGCATATTTTAAGATTTTTGTTTTTTTGTTACGATGAAAATTCACCAGGGGGCGCTGCAGTAAACATTTGTTTATGCAGAGCAAAAACTACTAGTCCGATTTAGATGAAATTTTCAACGATAAATTCAGGTTTAATTGGTGCTTCTTTTCATATATGCGTTACGGTGACCACTCACCAGGGGGCGCTGTAGTAAGTACATTTGTTTGTGTAAAACTAAAACTACGAGTCCTATTTGAATTCAGTTTTCAATGATAGATTCAAGTTTACTTAGTGCATATTTTTATATATGTGTCATGTATGTTTACTAAGTGCATATTTTCATGTATGTGTCAACTCTCTAGGGGGCGCTGCAGTAAGTAGCTGCTTCTATTTTTTTGTGTAAAACCAAAACGACTAGTACGATTGTCAAGAGTTTTCAGTATTAGATTCCGCTTTACTTAAAGCATGTTTTTAAATTTATATTACGGTGACAAGTCACCAGGGGGCGCTGCAATAAAATATTGTTTGTGCAAAGATAAAATGACGAATTTGATTTGGATGCAGTTTCAATAATAAGCTCAAGTTTAATTAGTGCATGTTCTTGGATATGTTTTATCGTGTTAACTCACCAGGGGCGCTGTAGTAAACGTTTGTTTGTAATATTTAATGCAAAACCACAACTACTAGTCCGATTAGGCAGAGTTTTTAGTATTAGAGTTACCTTTACTTGGTGTAAGTTTTTAGGTTTTTTTTACGTCAAGAACTCACCAGGGGGCGCTGCATTAAACATTTAATTATGCAAAGCTAAAACTACAAGTCCGGTTTGGATGCAGTTATCAAAGATAGGATCAGGCTTAATTAGCACATGTTCTCGTATATGTGTCATGGTGACACCTCACCAGGGGGCGCAGCAGTAAGCATTTGCTTTTATTTTTTGTGTGAAACCTATTTAAATGCGGTTTTCTGTGATAGGTTCTGGTTTAATTGCTGCGTGTTTTTATATGCCATATCTACCACGAACTACCGCGGGGCGCTCCAGTATAAATTAGTTTGTTCAAAATCAAAACTACTAGTGGGTTTTGTGATTTTCACTGATTTGGTTAGATTTAAGTTTCGTGGAAATGTTACGGTGACAATCTGCCAGGCGCTGCAATAAGCATTTGATAACCAGAAAGCATTGGGTTTATAATTTCTTTTGGATTTGCATGAAGATTAATATAAAGTATTTCAATATTATGTAATAATATATAATGTATATCTATTCACTTTAAAAAGTTTAAAATAAAAAACAAAATTAAAAATTTTGAAAAAACCCACGACGGTTTAATTGTAATTGTAAAAGGATAAAATAACTATAAATCCCCCGCCTAAAAGAATATATGTAACGAGATGATGGGGACGACTTCGTCGGGGGCTGCCAGTTGCAACCTCTATTTTAAATATAGTAGCTATCAGTATAGATTTCGTTTAAAGTCTTTAAAATACCAGTTATCAAAACTGTAAATTCATTTTATTATTAATTAATCTTTAATTTTTTGGCCAAAACTGTTTTAACAGCAAGCAAACCTATGAGAAGGTTTGTGCAAACTTAAAGTAATGACAGCCCCCGACGAAGCCGTCCCCATCATCTCGTTACATATATTCTTTTAGGCGGGGGATTTATAGTTATTTTATCCTTTTACAATTACAATTAAACCGTCGTGGGTTTTTTCAAAATTTTTAATTTTGTTTTTTAACTATTAAGAACAGATGTTTAACAAATTATGTTAATATATTTTTAGTCAAAATATTTAAATACACAATATCCATACTTATATTATAAATGCGAATGTCTGTCGATTTGTCTGTGACGACTTCACGGCTAATCTACTGATACGATTTCGATGAAATTTAGAATGAAAGTAGTAAATAATCCAGGGTATATAGGCTCCTTATTTTTTCAAAAACTAACCTTTAAAGGCTTGAAATAGGGGATGAAAGTATATAAAAAAAATCTAAACTGCTTGACCGATTGTAATGAATTTTGGAATATATATAGTTGATAATCTGAGGTTCAACATAGGTTATTTTATTTTTCAAAGTCCACCTCCAAGGGTTGCAGTATAACGAAACAATCAGGTAGTTCACGCAGCGAAGCCGCAAACGGGCCGCTGTTAATTAATATATAAATAAAGTATATCAGAATATAAAAAACTTTCAGAATATCAGAAATTAAAATTACTGTTTAATCTTATTTAAAACAAGTAATTAACAACTAAACTCAGAGTAACTTTTACCACAAAGCAGGCTGTTAACATTTCTTCTGAAAATTAGTCATAGCTATGAATATTTGATACAAAATTATATCTATTTTTTGCGCTTTTTCGGCAACATATTCAGTAATTGCGTCCTAATGACTTCCGCAAATATTTCGAAGGGAACTTCTATCAACGTCAGAATGACGAAAAACATATACTTTTTACTTTGTTATCTTTGCAAATTTCCTGCGTCTCGCGTATTAGGGTGGGAGAAGTTAGTAATAAGATATTATTTGTTTGTGGAATGGAAAACACGTTTACTGTAACTAGACCAGTTAGTTTAAATATTTTTTTGCATACCTTTTTTTTTCAAAATCTTTCAGAAAGAATCTGGTCAAGACATTCAAATCTTCACAGTGGAACCCAACGCCGCGCTTTTTTCTTACCACAACCGGGAATTGAAAATAATTTAAAATTTAATCATTTTTTACAATAGTAATCGAACCCACAACCTGTCGCACTGCTCCTATACGTATATAAATTTTGATCTTCAAATGTATTACCATTTTCATTTTTTTGACCTAAATTTGCTTTTATAGACATCAAATGTATTCTTTTAAATTATAAGTAATATACAATATTTATAATGTTCTACTTTAGAATATATTAGTTTGGTTCTTTGTAAATTATTTCCTAAATTTCAAATTCTTCTTGAATATCATATATAGGTTATAAAGACTGACGTGACCATCCCCTAACCCTTTCCGCATAGCTATATTCCCAATTTCACTTAATAAAGATGGATTATTGAGTCGCGATTTCGACGATTTGATCGATCCATCCTGTAAGTGTTAGATTCCGTTCCTACAAAAATAAAATTGATACTATTCCAAGCCAGATATGCAAAAAATCTTTTAATAGTTATTAAGTAAATTTTCATTGTGGCCAGTCGTGGCCCAGTGGCACAAGCGTGTGACTGTAAACGAC
The DNA here is from genome assembly GCA_019049465.1 of Dryas iulia moderata. Taxonomy (NCBI): domain Eukaryota; kingdom Metazoa; phylum Arthropoda; class Insecta; order Lepidoptera; family Nymphalidae; genus Dryas; species Dryas iulia. The sequence goes on along the minus strand of CM032424.1, from coordinate 13,948,404 downwards.
TGGTTGTGGGTTCGATTCCCACTCGAGGAGTGGAAATATTTAATATTTCCATTTTCTTCGCTCTGGTGTCGAGGTAAAGCGCGGCGTTAAGTTCCGCCACTTAACACGCAATGCCTCCGAATTCGGCGGAAAAGTGGGGAACGGAGTGTCTTAACACTAGGTTCCCTCTGCCTACCCTGCTGCGTGCGGGATACAGCGTGAAGGTACAAATAAACCTTATATACACTTTCATACCAAGAAACGGAAATAAGTTAAATAAATCAAATGAATAAAAAGGTTTGTCTGTAATATATTTCTATACGTTAAGTATATAAACGGTAAAAGGGCGAACGTTCTAACATTTCTTTTTTATACAATAACACTCATATGTACTCGAAACACGAACAGAATCAACGATCTCAAATAAATAAACCTTTTTTGTAGATTAAGATGTAGGGAGGTATTTCAAGTTTATATATTAATATATATTTTTTAATCTTTATAATTTATAAGTTCCGCTACTTAACACACAATGCCTCCGAATTCGGCGAAAAGTGAGGAACGGAGTGTCTTAACACTAGGTTCCCTCTGCCTACCCTGCTATGTGCGGGATACAGCGTGAAGCTAAAAAAAAAACTTCTAATGAATGAAATGATTCTCTTCGCCGCTTCGTAAAGTCGGAAAGAACCTAGCATTAGGTTATTGTGTTGTCAAAAAAGACATTACGTATCGAATGGCGGAACTTAACGCCGCAGTTTTTATCAGAACAAAGAAACTAAAATAATTTAAATATTGAAACAGACAGCCGCGCCTCCTTGAAACCCTCCAGACGCTCTGACCGCTAACTGGAACGTATGGCTTAGCGGTCAGAGTGCCTGGACGGATTCCAGGAGGCGCAGGTTCGAATTCCGCTGAGTTCAATTTTTTATACATCTTCTAAATGTCGTTTTCAATTTCCTAAGTCTATGAATAACACTTTTAAATCTTAATAAATTAATTTATTAATGGGGCCAGAGTCGTGGCGCAGTAGCACAAGCGTGTGATTGTAAATGACTGGTTGTGGGTTCGATTTCCACTCGAGGAGTGGAAATATTTAATCTTTTTATTTTTTTAAGGAACCTAGAGTTAAGACATTCCGTTCCCCACTTTCTGCGGAATTCGGAGGCATTGCGTGTTAAGTGGCGGAACTTAACGCCGCACTTTACCTTAACACCAGAGCGAAGAAAATGCAAACATAAATTATTTCCACTCCTCGAGTGGGAACCGAATCCACAACTAGTCGCTTTACAGGCACACTCTGTGCCTTTGCGCCAAGACTGGCCCAAAGTATAGCTCTATGCGATATAGCTGTAATTTTTTTTTTTTTTCACTTTCTTGACATACAGTTAGATCTGCTTGAAAGTCAGCACATGGGTCTGAATCTGATGACGATACAATATTATCTTATAAGGAAATTCAGGATAACCAAAAATAACCCTTTTTTATATTATAACTGATTTGTCATTTCATTATAACGTACATACGTCATGACTGCATTTTGATAATATACACTAAGTCACTTATCATTTACATATGCATATATAATGTTTTATTTGTGTACCATAATTTATGGCATAACGCTGCAAGTCAGCCATCTAAATGCAAATTTATAATCTTATAGTACTATTTGTGCATACTAATATAAGCTTTATAATATTATTGTAGCGTAGTGGGACAGGGTATGATTGTAAACTGCTGTTGTTGTGGGTTCGATTCCGGAGGAATGACTATATTTAGACTATTTTCTCGAATTTGGGCGAAATGTAGAACAGAGTGTCTTGTCACTAAGTTCATTCTATGCAGGAAGAGTTACCCTAATATATTATGCTGTTAAACAAATTATAAAAATGTATTTAATGTGAAATGTTAGCCGCTTATATATTACACTAAGATATGTATTTTTTTGAATTTGTCGTAGTATTAAGTGACATTTTCCAACTGTAATCGCGGTTGATTATAGGGAATGGGAGTCGTCTCATCCTTGGAAGTTAACTTATAGCACAGTAATTCTCTCTCGATCTTTAAAAAAACAATTGTTAGCATATTATTGTAAAAAATCTCTTTACAAAGATGCTAGTAACAAAAATAAGTTGTAATAAGCGTTTCATAATTTCGACGTCGCTTTACGTAGAATGACGTAGAGGTCAGACTGCTAGGTTAGTTTGCAACAGGTGCAGGTTCGAGTCCCTAATTCAATTTTTTATACATTTTCAAAAAATGTTTTTCAATTAATATCTATCTACATCATATTTATTTTGTAATATTTAATTAATTTATTTATTAATTACAATTATATTTTTTACTTTATTTTATGAATATATTAATATTTTAACATATGAATATTTTTTAGATATTTTTAAATTACGAAAACAATTTAATATATAATATGTAAAAACATCTAAGAAAAGAGATTCACAAATTGCGCTAGCTAAGATTGTTGTCAAGTGCCTTCTATAAAGGAAAGTAGGACAAGTCTTTTACGTTAATTAAGTCACAAAAGATGCTGCCGTGTGGGAGATAAAACACCGCTAATTCTCGACTAGGCCTAGTGTAAGCGTATTTTTGTATACATCGTGCCTTGAGAAGATTCTATTCTGTGATAGTTACTGGACCTTGACATTTAGTTTATTATAATATACTGTGAGTATAGTACCATATAATGAGGTCAATCGTAGTGTAGGTGGTGGTATAAAGGGAGATTGTAAAGCAGTGACTGGTTGTGGGTTCGATTGCCACTCGAGGAGTGGAAATGTCTAAGGTTTCATTCCGATTTCCATCGTTTTACACGTAATGCCTCCAGAATTCGGCAGAAAGTGTGGAACGGGGTGTCTTGACACTAGGTCCCCTCTGCCTATCCTTTTCTGTTATTATAATTATAAATTTTAACCTTTTTTTAGTTTCACTATTTTTACTACATTACAGAATAGGCAGAGAAAACCTTACTTACTTAATTATCAATTTTCTGCCAGAAATCGAGACATTGCGTATTGAATGGCAGAATTAAACTATGGAGAAATGAAAATAATTTAAATTTAATATTTTTTCCAAATGGATCGAACCCGCAACCAATCAAGATAGCACTCGGACCCATTCCCACTGCACCGTTTTGGTCTTTTGTAGATAACGTTATAAATATACAAAATGTTAATATTTAATGCATTAAAGCTTCAGCTAGCACTGAATTACTTTTTCAATGTTTAATAAGACATGAAAACTTTAACTTAATTGCGTTAAACTTGTTCAGACTTTTCATAGCAAAACGGTATTATTTTGCTAACAGAATTAAAAATTGTTTAATTCCGAAACAAAGTAATTTTGAAACGAACACAAGTAGTAGGTTTGATTCAGAGTTGTGTAATAAGAATAAAAAATATATTGTATTTTTTTTGTTTATCTAATAAAGTCTATGAAACTAAGGCTTTGATCGTATATAAATTTTCTCTCTCATTATTAATCCTTTGATGTCTAATAAAAATATACGTAAACAGAAGCTAGTGTCTGTTCTTCACTTTCTACCTAACATGTATATATTAAATGGCGAAACTTAACGCTGAGCTTTGCCTAACCAGAACAATAATTACTGTACATCTATTTTAAATTTACTCATTCAAAGCTTTTGTAACTCAACGAATGTAATTGAATGCGAAATGAAAAACTTACACTTTCAAGACTTTTTTACATTCTGCCAGAAGTTATTGCGTACAAGGTAGTAAAACACAACGCTGCGCTTTGAATTATCAGAGTGACAATTATTATTTTTTTTAGCTTCACGCTATATCCCGCACACAGCGGAGTAGGCAGAGGGAACATAGATAAGACACTCCATTCCTCATTTTCGGCCAAATTTCAGACGCATTGCGTGTCAAGTGGCAGAACGTGACGCTGCGCTTTGACACCAGAGCAAGGAAAATGGAAATATTAAATTAATCCATTCCACCAGTGGGAATTGAACCCACAAGTAGTCGCTTTTACAGTTACACTTTGTGCCACTGCGCTACAGATTGACAATTAAGATATTTAAATACTATTTATCCCTCAGTAAGAATCGAAATCACAACCATCATCCTTATAGACGCTGTCTCACTGTGCCATGAGGGACTCAAGGAAAAAATAACGAAAATAAATACACAGAGTGTAAAGCATAATAAAAGGTTATTTTTTACAATATATGAATATAGAATTACGATAAAAAAGGTCGAAGACCTAATAATAGCTACCCTTGTTTGCGTAAACGGATGTCTTAAGTTAGGCCAAGGAGGAAAAAGGAACAATCGGGTACACATAGTACTTGAAAAATCTTAAATAAAATTATGTTGCTTAGAAATATTTCAAATATTTAAAGAGACTTTGCTATATTTTAATTATATAATTAATAAAATATATAATTAATTAAATATATTTTTCAACGTATTTATAAAACTTCACGATTTTGTCCATTTAGTAGGTAGCCCGAGGGCCTAATATTAAAGCACTCCGTTCTCCATATACATACATACATTTGCCCATAATCGAGACATTGCGTGTATAGTGGCACAACTCAACCCTGCATTTTGTATTACAAGTGCTAGGTGTTAAATGAATATAGTTTTAATAATCTTTCCTAGTAAGGATCGAACTCATAATCATTTACAGTCAGACGTGGTGCAAATTTCGCCAGTGGACGCTTCTTTCTTATTAACACATATTATTCAACACAAAATGTAGCAGAAAAATTGAAGTGCTAAATAACATCCCGAATATCGACACATACATCTTTCTTTATAATACTACCGTCAATGATTTTCATAAAATCATCAGCATTTGTTTCATTGCGTTTTTCTGACAACTAAATATAAACTAATTTTATATTACGTGATTGTTAATTGTAACGCCATTGTGGCTAAGTGAAATGTTGTATGACTGGAAATCAAAGGGTTATGGGTTCGATTCCGAACTTCCGAGTTAGAAATAAATTTCTTAATTATTAGCTAAAGCTATATTTACCTCTATTGATCATAACGCACCACCAACAAATACGCAATAAGCAATTTCGTGTGAAAAGCTGAGAACGAAGTGTCTTGACGTTATTCTCTCTGTTATACGGGAAACATTTAGAGCTCAATGGTTTATCATGTTGGTAAATTTTGTATATGTTTTGTTAAACTTAGTGAACACTTTGTATGGCATATTAAAAAGTTAAGTCGATTTTAAATCAAATAATATTGAATTTCCGCAGTTAATTTTTAAAAAGTATTTAAAAAATACTTTTTTTTTCTAAGTAAAAAATAGGTTACTCTTATATAAGTGTCCCTTTTAATCTACTTAGTTTAATTATTTGAAAACTCTTCACTACATTTTAAATATTATAAAAGCCATTTTTGTAAACTCCATGGGGAATGACATAAAGTGATGTATAGGTCTAGAACAGAAAAAAACACATCGAATAAAAATTTAACACTTATAAATATATTATATATAGTATAATAGAACAATTTATGATCTCAATATAAAATAAAACAATAAAAAACCTTTTTTTTGAATTATTAAGGTAATTTCTTTTATACTAATACTAGCGGCCCGCTCACGGCTTCGCCGCGTGAACTACATAACTGCTTCGTTATATTGCATCCCTCAGGGTCAAACTTTCATCCCCTATTTCAACCCCTTAGCGGTTGATTTTTGAAGAAGTAAATAGCCTATGCTAGACCCAGTAACTTTTACTAAATTTATCCAAAATTTCATCCAAATCGGACTGGTATATTAGCCGTTTCACGGCTATGACAGACAAACACACAGACTTTCGCATTTATAATATAAGTATGGATTATCATGTTGTATAAATTTTTACTAAAGTGTACATTTCTAGGTTTTGGTAATAAGAAATATTTTTTAAATAAAAAGAGTTAGACGCTTTGTGCTTTGTTAACACAGTAATCAGAAATACCTTAGTGTTAAAACACTCCGTTCTACTTTAACCTGAATTCTAGACACTACGCAAGTGGCAGAACTCAACCCTGTGCTTTGTCTTACGAGAACGAAGCAATGGAAATAAATTTAACGTAATAATTTCTCTGAATGGGAATCGAACCCACAACCAATCACGTTTGTACTCAGTCACGCGCCAGAACAGCCTTAATTGCTACCCATTTACAAAATTATCAAAAAAAGAAGAAAACATAGAGAATGATCACTCTATGATTAAAAAAAATCAAAAATGCATGCATGCATTGGGCATATGCAATACATGGATGCATACAATAATAAAAATAGGCATTTTCAAATAATTTCATCAAACTCTTGTATGTGTGTCACAAGTTTTTTAGTTTAATGGAGGAGCCTCACGCTCGCTCTCGTCTTGCCGGCGCCGCGCACTGCGGTAGAGTAACCACGCATGCGTGGCTTTGGAATGCTTTTTCGAGCTTTATTTTATATATAATAAGATATGTTTTCCTTCATTTTTGAGCTTTTTAAAAGCTAAGCGTTCCACGAAGTTTCCAGGATTGAATGCAGTGTCAATTGTTTTTAGTAGTTGATAGTTATTGTTGCTGATTTGATTTTGTTATAAATGACGAATGTTAGTTAGTTTTTTTAGGCTTCACGCTGTATCCCATTCACAGCAGGATAGGCAGAGGGAACCTAGTGTTATGAAACTCCGTTCCCCACTTTCCGCCGAATTCGGAGGCATTGCGTGTTAAGTGGCGGAACTTAATGCCTCGCTTTGCGTCAACACCAGAGGGAAGAAATTAGAAATATGAAATATTCCCACTCCTCGAGCGGGAATTGAACCCACAACCAGTAGTTAGTTACAGCAGTTAGTTAGTTATATATGATGATTGTGCCATTATCTTTAAGTACTTTTTTATAAATATATTTTTTAATATTCTTAACGTTCTATTTACACTATTAGTATCAGAAAAGTTAAAGTTACCGTAATGATAATATTCTATTGTTATAGAATTCGAATACATGTGCATATTTTCTAGCAAATAATATGGTAAAATATGAGTTAAATTAGCATTTCAAATTTTTTTCCATTTATTAGGAGATTGCTTCATTTTTTTTAATAACGCTATAAATATTTGGTATTTTTTTCTCGTTTTTTTTAACTATTTCATTTTGTTCTTCTTATTAATATAAATAGTTACTTCATACTAAGGCTAGGTGATGTTAAAGCCATTTTTATTGTTTAAGTTATTGTTACAATTGCATAATTAATACACAGTGATTAAAGTCAGAACAATACTTTTGGGAAACGTATAAAAAATTGAACATAACGGGAGTTGAGTCCGTGCGTCTTGGAAACTGACCAACCACTCTGACCAATAAGCCTAACGTTCTAGATTCATTAACTAGAGTCGACGATACACGAAAATAATTCTTATGGTTCACGGCTACGTTGAAATCAATATACGCTTATTACAACTTATTTTTTGTTGTTAACATCTCTGTAAGGAGATCTACACATTTCTGCTAAATACAAGGATATTTATAAGAAAATATCCTTGTATTTATAATTTTGCTTTGGGAAAAAGAATTAAAAGTCATAATTATATTTTTAAAGTGTATTTCTTAGATGCACTTGTATCTATTATATTTGTCTATGCATGAAAATCTATTGTATTGTCAATATTGACCTACTTTTCTCGTCTGAGTTAAATGAAAATATGCACACGTGTCCGAATTCGATGACAATACAATAATTTCGTAGTGTGCACCATACTACGAAATATATATATTTGCAAGTACGATCAGGATAATGTAAAAATATACTTCACTTTTAGGGGCCAGTTGTGGCGCAGTGGCACGAACGTGTGACTGTAAACGACTGGTTGTGGGTTCGATTCCCACTCGAGGAGTGGAAATTATATTTCCATTTTCTTCGCTCTGGTGTCGAGGTAAAGGCCGGCGTTAAGTTCCGCCACTTAACATGTAATGCCTTGGAATTCGGTGGAAAAAAACGTTATTTTTAAGTCTTAAACTACTTTGTGATTTTTCATCGTACATACTAAATTTATTACATACGCACATATATTTCGTAACATTTTTCATTATTTCCTAGAGCTATATATTTTTTAGGATACATAATTGAGAATTGTCTGTACAGTATGCCAACATGGCCAGAATTGGCATGTTGCCATATAAGCACTGTCTTCTATGGCCAAGACCTTTTCAGTTGAACTAAAAATTTAAATAAGATACGTGTAGTACATGAGTGTTAACGATTTTAACTATGCAATAGATTTTGTATTGACCATTTTTTATGTTTATTGAAACGATTTTTTATTTTTTAGTTCACGCTATATCCCGCGCATAGCAGGGTAGGCAGAGGGAACCTAGTGTTAAGACACTCCGTTCCCCACTTTCCGCCGAATTCGGAGTCATTGCTTTGCCTCGACACCAGAGCGAAGAAAATGGAAATATTAAATATTACCACTCCTCGAGCGGGAATCGAACACACAACTAGTCGTTTACAGTCACACGCTTGTGCCACTGCGCCGAGACTTGCCCCTAACGAAAATATTAATAGTGTATTTTGAATATGGCTTAAAAATCGGCTTTATATTTTGTTTTTATACATAATGGAGTAGTCAGAGGGAACCTAGAGTCCAGACACTCCGTTTTACGCTAAGTTTACAATATATATTGATTATTATCTTGAATGTGTATTTTTAATTTATACGTACATATTTTTTATAGTATTATTTAAATATATTTTGTAATCTATTTTAAATAATGGTTGAAACTAATTTAATATATGTGTGTTCCGAACATAGCTTAAAGGTCAACTTCTTGCTGTTTTCCACATAAAAGAGGAATCAGAGAGAAGAAGTGTTAAGACACTCTGTTTTCCACTCAGCATCTTGATGTTACTTGATACCGAAGCAGGAATAATTTAAATATAATTATATATAACTACTGCTAAATTTTGTTCTTCATTTTTAAATTTAGATTCACTGAAGGGAATAAACAATTATAAACCAAAACTTTTTTTTTATTTTAACTGATAATAAAAATAGAGATTTCGTTTTATTACAAAATATTTTGACCATTTTTAAACTACTGTAACCTAAATATGTAAGTTATATAACGCCATACTTTATCAAAACTGACTTGTGGAGAAACTTTGAAAACGAGATCAAAAACTTAACCTCTAATTTGATCTAAGCCAAACGTTTTAACATTTTTAAAATGAAAATGCTATATGAAAACCAATGTTAGAAAACGTCAAAAAATTTGAACCCAGTAGTATTTCAACTCGCTATTTAAGAACGCATGGCTTCCACGAGACGCGAGTTCTTTTAGTTTATCCTGTAGCGTTTAAATATTTTATATGTTTTTTTTAACTGTTTTGGGGCCAGTCGTGGCGCAGTGGCACAAGCGTGTGACTGTAAACAACTGGTTGTGGGTTCAATGCCCACTCGAGGGGTAGAAATATTTAATATTTCCATTTTATTCGTTAAGTTCCGCCGACGCAATGCATTCGAATTTGGCGGAAAGTGGGGAACGGAGTGTCTTAACACTAGTTTCTCTCTGCCTACCCTGCTGTGTGCGGGATACAGCGTGAATCTACAAAAAAAAATCAGTCAGATATGCCAAATTTTACAATTAGATAATTTAGAAATGTTATAACAGAAATTGAACTCATAACCTCCTTGATATAGTGGGGAAACTCGCCTTTAAGTGCTACGTATTCAATAGACCCAGCTTTCATATCAGTAAGAGCTTAGAACAACAAATATTCAGTTGAATAGAACGTGATGTCATACGTACACGGTTTCTAGTTGACCGAGTTTAGAATGATTCAATTTTTTATATGTACGCCTGTTTTTACTTCTGCAGAGTTATGTGGCATGATTTTTTATTTGAATTATGTGCTTGTCTTTTTTTCTAAAAAATACATTTTTTTTAATCCCGCACACAACAGGGTAGGCAGAGAGAACCTAGTGTTAAAACACACTGTTCCCCACTTTCTATTTAATTTTGGAGGCATTGCGTGTTAAGTGGCGGAACATAACGCCGCGGTTTGTCTCGACACCAGAGCGAAGAAAATGGATAAAGTAACTCTTCGAGTGGGAATCGAAACCGCAACTAGTCATTAACAGTAACACTAATGTGCCCCTAAGCCACGACCGGCGACTTGATTATTTATCTAGTAGTAGTATGCGACTTATCATGTTATTGAAGTTTCAGTTTATATATCTATTGTATATCAAAAAACCTACGTGAAGAAGCTTCTTCACTTTTCCTACATCGTAGGACAAGGATAGTGTCATGCCTCTCTTCGTTTAACCCAAATTTGAGGTATCACATGTTGTGTGACGAAATATAACTTTATTGTACTATACTGATTACTTAAAACTATTTTAGTTTCCTATTCTAATCAAGTCATAGAAATGCGAAGGTATGCTAATTTCAATACGAAATTACTATATCGAATTTGAATTGGGGAACGGAGTGTCTTAACACTAGTTTCCCTCTGCCTACCCTGCTGTGATACAGCGTGAAGCTAAAAAAAAAGAATTTGCATTGCATTAAGTTCGATACATATAAACTGTGATGATATGCCCTTTTATAGATATTAGTGAAAAACATTTTTAGAATTTTAGACTTCGTTAGCATCTCTGTAGAGATTTTTTTCCTTTTTTTTGCGATTATTCCTAGGAACAATTGTTTGGCAAGAGAGAATGAATGAATTTAATTTTTTTTTTTTTTTATCCGCTATTCACACACATAGGATCCGAATAACATTTTTAGAGGAAACTTTCTAAAACGACCGACACGGTCAAACAAACACTTAGTAGTGTATATAATATTTATTTTGCCAATGTAATATTCCTCTTCTAATAAATTTTATAAAATATATTGGTTTTTCGTACCTTTACATATAAACTTTAATTACATATATAAAAATTTCGTTTAAAAGAACAAAGGAAAATTTTACCTTCTCATATTTGTATGAACCTGTTATTTTAAGTACTTGAATAATAAACGAGTAAAAATCGTTAGATAACAAATTCGGTACAAATTACTGTAATAATACATAGCGGTACAATAAAATTTAATAGATTCCATTAAGCAGTACTCGCCCATTTGAGATATAAGCTTTCAAATTTATATGGTCAGTCATTTTATTGGCGAAAACACGTTTAGGATTAGTACAATTGTTGGCAGCCAGTTGAGCAGAGTTCTGACAGATTATTTACATTTTAACATTAACACTTTGATTAACTTTAATATAATTACTTATATAAATACTATATATAGGTAATGCTTCAAGTGATTCTGCTTAATTACTTAAAACCATACTTATGTATATTATAAATGCGAAATCTGTTTGTCTGTCTGTCACGTTTTCACGGCTAATCTACCAGTCTGATTTGGATGAAATTTATAATGAAAGTAGTAAATAACCTAAGGTCAAACATAAGATACTTATTTTTTCAAAAATCAACCTCTAAAGGGTTGAAATAGGGGATGAAAGTTGATATGAAAAAACTAAACCGATTGACCGAATGTAATTAATTTTGGAATAGATATAGTTGATAATTCAATGTTAAACATAGGCTGCTTTATTATTCAAAAATCGACCCCCCGGGGTTGCAATGTAACGAAATATTTATGTAGTTCAGGCGGGCCACTAGTGTAAGAATAAATTTGTTCAATAATTCACTAACGGGTTTTTGCATCTGCATCTACAACTTTTATCAGTTTATTTCTAGCTCGTATTTCGAAAGCAGCATTAAAAGCGTTTTTTTTTTAATTTAGTTAGATATAAAGAAAAACTAGGACAGTAGAGGTGTTTATGTGGGCATTAAGTCACTAGCACTGACTGGCAGACTAGAGGTGGCAGGAACTGTTCCAAGCTCCTCCTACTATAAAATGACGAGCGCCTCTAGTTAGGCCCCCACTAAACGGTATCGCAAGCCAAGGTTCGAGTTTCAACTGAGCATGCCGTCATCGTCATTTGATGGTTTCCTTCACAATTGAGGATTCCAAGTTGAGACCACTCTGGCCAACAGCATACTACAGATTCGAAAAAAGTCTGTGAATAAATGAGTGTAAAACATGGTAGAAAAAAACCAGTATCAGTAGACTCCACTCTCCACTTTCCGCCCGAAATCGAGACGTCGCGTTGAACGAACCGTATTGACGAAATCTCTTAGTCGCTATAGTACATCTTAATAAAAAGATAAAGTTAAAACATTACAATCAATTTAAAGTAGTATATGTTACCAACAAAGGAAAATTGAAACAACTAATTTCAAAGGCTGCATTAGCAGATTCTTTTTTTTTAATTTTTTAGGTAGTGAAAGAGACTAGAAGATTAGAGGCAGGCGTTAGTCTCCATCTATAGTGTAGGCTTATATGGGAGCACTAACATTTAACAATGAATTCATAATGTTAAATGCAATGTAAAAACTAACAACTAATTAATTTTCAACTAATTGTGTTTTATGTGATTTCCCCACAAAGTAATAATGAATACTTAATAGTTAATTAAAATTAATTTTACCATACACTAAATGGGAGACGCTGCTCCGAGCTCCTTCACGTACAAAACAACTGGCACGTGTACAGTGTATCAGGGGAATGTAAAGGACTTTTTTTCTGTTGACTTTCTCGTCAACCCTTTTCAACTACCTTCTGAACAGATAATAAACTTCGGTGGGACTGACAAACAACGTATTATGTTAATTGACGAATTGAAAGTGTTTGTATTAGCTTGTTTAAAAATTTAATAACTTGATTTTCATATATTTCTTCTAATTTAACGAGTAAGTTTTTAATACTTTACTTCATGCTCTAATATTTGTTTTTTAAAAGGACATTTAATACGATATATTCAAAGTTCGTACAAAAAGTTTTACTTACATTTATTTAATTATCTATTGATTTTAGAAAAGCTCACAACGCTACTTTGACCCACAGATGTCATTGCCAGGACGAACAGGTTAATGAGTAAATAATTTTAGTGTTATTTCTTTTATATAGTCCTTTTTTTTCGTAGTTTATTTTTGTTATACGTCTGAAAATTATTAGTTAACTTCAAAATACTATTTTCTTTTCAAAGAGAAGTTTCACGGCTTTTCGAGCATAACAGCATAGTCATAGAAAACCTAGTGTCAAAACACTCCGTCGTCCACTTTCCATTCAAAATTGAGATATTGCGTGCTACGTGAATTAAGCTTAACGCCATATATATTTTGCCAGAGCGGGGAATTGGAAATAATTCTAATATATATGCTTCGAGTGAATGATCTCGATATCTAATATTTTATAAATAATATTACAAAATGTTGTAATTCTTTGTCAAATATACTCAATTGTAATCTCATTATTTCTAACGCTTCAGTTCTTTCCCCCCTAATCCTTAACTTTAAGCTTAGTCACTGTGTTGATTTCTTTCAGTAATAAATTAGGAAAAGAATAAGAATGGAATATATTTAAGGCCGTTATAGCTTAGAACTTTTGGTTAAAGATGGTAGTTATGGATTTAGTTCCCTAGTAGGGAAATAATAATATTTAAATTATTTTAAAATGTTACATGATAAGATATAACAGAGAACTGAGTTTCTATATCATTAGTAATTTTATTAAATTACTTAAAATCTTACTTAAAATATGTCATTTACATATCACTGTCATATTTGCCATGTTTTAATTTCAATCGAAAAGTGGAGAACGAAGTGTCTGGACACTAAAATTTTTCTGAATACTCATATACGCAGTAAAAATAGTGAGATTGTATAATATGATGAATAATATAAAGTTATCTAAACATTTTTAACAACATACAAAAAACTCAGCAACATTTTATGAAAATGTTTATTTGGAGATTTGCAAGGTATTCGACACAAGAATTCTTATATGCGAAGCTTTTACAAATTTCTCTCAAAGATATTGCGAAGGTAGAGTAAATCCTCTAGAGCGACCGAATTTTGTAGATCTTTTTTTCTTTTCATACATTTTACACCTCTTGTAGCCTATTCAGATGTGAAAAGGAAATTAGTTTTGATGTTTTATATTTAAAAAAAAACATAATAGATTATATACGTATAAGGAATCTATGAGTGTAGACAATTTAAACATTTTTAAATTGTTATTCCACACTTAGGAAAATTGAAAAATACATTTAGAAAACGTATAAAATTTTGAAGAATCCCGTTCGAATCCCGCTGCGTTCATATTTTTAAATATTTTCTCTATGTCTTTTTCAATTTTCCTAAGTATGAAATAACACTTTAAATATGTTGAAAATGTCAAATGTTTTTTTCAGTTCTATCATAGACAGAGAAAATCTACTATCAAGACACTCTGATCTCCTTGCTCAGAATTCGAAGTATTGAATTTTAAGTGACGGATCTTAACGTCGCACTTTGTCCTATCTAACCTAACATTTGCAGGAAACGCTTAAAGATTTAAAGGAAACGATCAAATTCTTTTAAGAAATTCATCCGTTCTGATAATTTTTACTTTAAAACAACAGCAAACTTCTAGCTATATTTAGTTATTACAGAAATTAGGTTATTACTAAGTGTAAAATAAATACAGAAAAAAAAAACAATTTATTATGCAGGCATTTCGTGAGAAACGCTATGTGTATTTAATCATTAACGTATGGTAAGACCTATAATATGAATCATTGAAATAAAAAGTGGTTTCGAGCTAATTGCGAAACATAATATATAACCTATTTACATGTGAAAATATGATTCAGTAAAATGTAAAATTATAAAATCACGGTTTTTTTAATAGAGTATTCGTTCTCCACGGAGGCAGCTCAGTGCCTTAGTTGTTCTTTACTGTTAAATTATAAAATGACTGTCTTTTTCTCTTTAAAATGACGTTTAAAGTTACGGGTATTTATTTTAAACCGAACAACTAATAATAATTGTTACACAGTGGAGACATAAGCAGTAAAAATAGAAAAAAAATGTTTTGCGTTCTATTATATAGATTAATCCCCCTTATAACAATTTTTCTTATATAACTTCTATGTACAGATAGCAAACAGGTATTTTTTTATATGTACAGTTAATATATATTACGATTCAGTACAAAAAATATATTTTTAATTTTTCTCTACAAGCTTTTATATTGTGCAATGTAACTGCAATTGTACTAAGCACTGTGTGAACTTAATCATAATATTTATAATCCAAAATACTTCCATATTGTGCAATAATATTGAAAGAATCTATTTCATAGTCGAGTTTTCACAAAAAAAGGAATAACAACCGGGACACAAAGGCAGTCTTATCGCTAATTAGCTATTTCCTACAGACAACTTTAGTGTTAAGGGATAAAAAACATTGAGATAAGATGGTTAGTTAACTTTTACGGGAAGCAGTTGTGAACAGTTGTGACCGTCAGAACTTGTTTAGAACATGTGCCTATGTTAAAGTCCCATCGCGCAGTGGAATAGCGTTTCACTGTAATCGATGGATTGATTCTTAGTATAGTAAATCTATACTAAAATAAAAAGGCAAAGTTTGTAATTTTGTTTGTTTGTAAGGGCTAATATGCAGGAGTGCCATAGGGTATATTTTATTATGATTGAACAAAAAGGTCAGAGAATCTTAAAGGGGCTCAAAAAGGAGTATAATCTCGCTAAAGTTAAAAAAAGTCGCCAGTAAATACGAATAAATATAGCTAACAACTATACTCATGAAGGAATGGATCAATTTCGAACGGAAGTGGAGAGCAGTGTCTTAGCACTAGATCTCTGTCTGCGTATTTTATCAGGAAAAAGCGTTAAGTAGTAAAAAAGAATAGTCTTGAATTTATAGCTACAGATTTATACTGACTATTTACGTACGTGTCTTAAATGTAAGTTAGATCAGAACAAAAGACTTTATACGACATTCGAAAAATAACAGCTTTTGACAATAAACAATCTAATTTTTTAGTTGGTTCGTTTGTTCTTTTTTTATTTCTGTACATACGATAAATAGAATACTCAGAGTAAATCTAGTGTCAAGATACTCCGTTCTCCACTTACCATCTGAATTATAGACCGAGATGCATACTAAATGGCAAGACTCAACGCCGCGCTTTGCCTTACATATATTGAACTTACATATGTTGCTCTTAGTCAAGCGTATCTTCACATCATTTAGAATCTCGTAGACGAGTTTTAATGATAATTCCATATTATCTATATTGTGGCCAGTCGTGCCCCAGTGGCACAAGCGTGTGACTGTAAACTACTGATTGTGGGTTCGATTTCCACTCGAGGAGTGGAAATATTTAATATTTTCATTTCCTTCGCTCTGGTGTCGAGGTAAAGCGCGGCGTTAAGTTCCGCCACTTGCCTCCGAATTTGGCGGAAAGTGGGGAACGGAGTATCTTAATATTAGGTTCCCTCTGCCTACCCTGCTGTGCGCGGGATACAGCGTGAAGCTAAAAAAAATCTATATTCTATATAAAATAGTATTAATATGAGCTTTATAGATTTATGATTTTCCTAGCAGACAGAGTCCTCTATATTTAGGTGTTAAAATACTCTAGTCTAGTTGTCACCCAATGTTGCCATCATTTTTAACGGTAACCTTTTGATTTATTAGTTTTTTATTCAAATTGATTTAATAGTTTCGAAAAGACTCCGAAAGCTCACAAACATTTTATTTTTACTTATTTTTTATAGTATATAATATTTATATAGTATTTATTATAAGAATATGAACTTAAA
Source organism: Dryas iulia moderata (assembly GCA_019049465.1). Classification (NCBI taxonomy): domain Eukaryota; kingdom Metazoa; phylum Arthropoda; class Insecta; order Lepidoptera; family Nymphalidae; genus Dryas; species Dryas iulia. Next base: position 13,931,714 of record CM032424.1, on the reverse strand, counting down.
AGATGAAATAAGACCTTATATTCCTAGTCTGTTTTATTTTGCCTCCACTAAGCAAAATAAATTCAATGTTTCATTCATTATATAATGCAAGCTTGAGACGGTCTGTTTGTGACTTCTTGCCTACATAAAGTGCATCGCGTCACAGACGAAAGTAGCAAGAATTTTATTTATTTATATTTAAATTTCACTGTATGATGTAACTAACGTAACGTAGTATAGTGGAACTAAGTCAGTTCAATTGTAAGGGCAATAGGTACAGGTTCGTTTCCAATTTGGTGAAATAATTTATGTTCTTTTTTTTCTCTTAATTTTTTCAAACGCTACAGATTTATATATATATATACGTGTACTTTACTGCATTTTTTCTTTTTCAGTTTGTGTTTTTTTAGTTTTTAAAATTTATTTTAACGAGTGACTATACATGGTCACACATGTTTTTTATTTCGTAGAATTCATTTCATTTGATTATGTCTCTCTATTGTCTGTAGCAGTCCTTCAAAGTCATGGTTGGTTGGTCACTATCCTCCTCTCAAGCAGTGCAGATAGCGCCAATGTATAGTTGTTTCATTGGATGGCTTCAGTATCTCTATAAGAGATTGATATTTGAAACAAATTATGTTAATTTATGAGCTCTGGTAAGATAGCAAGATAGTAATATATTGAAAACGAGCGGAAAGTCAAGACTGGAGAATCAAGATAAAATTCTCTCCGCCTACTCTATTGATCGAGAAAAATATAAAGTAGAAAAAATAAATATTGGTATTCACTTGGACTTTATGTTGTGTACACAACGTACAAAAAATCATAAAAAAATAAAAAATATAATTTTTTGTCAAATATATAAACTGTTTTTTTGTTTTTATTTATTTTTTTATAAAGGTTGACTATAGCAGCAGCTTTGCACTTTTTACTGCTTTTTACCGCAATAAGCAAAGCAGGGTGAAAAAACTAATAATTTAAATATAGCCATTTCTCCGAATGAGAACCGAACCCCCAATCAATTACAAACGTCGCCCATTGCGCCATAATGACCTCTTCAACTTTCGTTTACGTCAGAACAATCATATCCTTCACATATAAAACTTAGTGGCCAGTCGTGGCCCAGTGGCAGAAGCGTGTGACTGTAAACGACTGGTGGTGAGTTCGATTCCCACTCGAGGGGTGGAAATATTCAATATTTTCATTTTCTCTGCTCTTGTGTCGAGGTAAAGCGCGGCGTTAAGTTCCGCCACTTAACACGCAAGCCTCCGAATTCGGCGGAAAGTGGGGAACGGAGAGTCATAACACTAGGGTCCCTCTGCCTACCCTGCTGTGTGCGGGATACAGCGTCAAGCTTTAAAAAAAAAAACTTAGTAGTATTAATAAAAAATAACTACATAAAAAAACAATGAATCACGAATTGTACCTGCAAATAACTTCTCAACAACTCACAACAATACAAGAAACTAGAAAGTGGAATGAATCAACAACTGTGGAACTGCGACAATAGAATATAAAGTATTTTATTTACCTCACCATTGCGGCATTTACTTTTTAAAGAAACCGATCGTGGTAGTAGAAGCTTTTGTTTTAGTAAAGCTGATTTTAGCTTTTCGGTATTACGTTTTTAAGTATTTTTGTATATTTAAGAATAATTTTATATAAATATACAAAATTTTGTATAATTAAGTTATTTTCCATTTGAACACGGTGGTAGTAGTGTCGATTCCTATTTGGGAAATTATTAATTTTTAGCTTCACGCTTTAGTCCTTGCGGGGTTGTCAGAGGAATTATATTTTAGTGATCATGATTCTAGTGAGAGAAAGCGTCTTTTGTATTCGTATTCCAAAAGCTTCGTATTTGGATGAGGAATGGAGAATAGAATATTATAACACTACTTCACTTATCCATCTATCCTGCATAAAGGGTGAAGCAGAGATAACAAATTAATATGTATAAACATTTAAATTTTAGTAACTATGAAATCAAATTATCTTATCATTCAAAAAATCAAATTTGGTGTATGATGATAGAGAAACTCAAATAGTGGAAGCGAGAGTTAAAACAATTTTAAACATAGGATTATGTCTCTTTTTTGCGTTAATATTTGCACTCGTGTAATGAATCCATAGAAAATTAAGAAGCTCCTTCCCTATTAATCAAAAATCGATATTTGTTAACTTTATTTAAAAACTAAAAGTATACACGTTGCATTCAAATAACATCGCCCACAGCCTACCTTTGGTTTTCATGTCCCCTGCATTGATTAGCTTTGCTCGTAGGTTTGGGTTTCCCGAGCGTGACACACGCACGTTTTAATTATAACGAATTGTAAGTTTCCAACACAATTTCATCGTTACTAACTTGTACCTTTCATTCGTTCCTTTCTACTTTGTTGCCTTGTTTAACTGATTTTTTTAGATGTAATATTTTTCATTGTATATAAAATGTATAGGCTATTTCCTTTATTTTACATTATTCTTATTTTAATACATTTACATTTATATAAAAAATACATTTCTACAAATATAAACATAAAAAAATAGTTCCCCCCCCGACGGAGGATTTACAACCAAGCCACCGGTGGTCAGGGTGACAGACTGAGGGCCTTCCGCACAATACGTGCCGTTCCCAAAATAGCTGCCTTTTGAATCCTGCCCTTGATCCAGGCATGTAGCGAAATCCTCGTAAGATGTTGATTGAGGCTCTTCGCTACAAGACCGTTCACACTGACGACTATCGGGACCACTATTGTTGAATCCACATTCCACATGTCGGTAATCTCGTGAGCTAATTCGTATAGGCTATTATTATTATTCTATTTAATTGCTTATTTGAGACCATCATAGCGTAATGGGACAATATGATTGTAAATTTGAAGTGGTTGTGAATTCGATTCCCACTCGGTGAAACTATTATTTTCATTACCTAACTCCAGTAAGACAAATCACGGCGTTAAGTTCCGCCATTCAACACAAAATGTTTTAAATCGGTACAGAAAGTTGATAACAGATTTAGTCATTCATTTTCTGTACTTCTCTGCCACGTGGGATTAAGTGTTTCCCTTGAAAATGGTTGGCGGACTTACTAAGTTCTTTCTATCGAAAATACTGAACTGCTTAAGTGTTAAATCAAATTTCTAAGCATTTCTATAAATCCGTAACTAATACTAATATACACAAAAGAAAAATAACATCACAACTGTTAATAATATCACAAAGTATAGATTGAATTTCTTTGTCAAAAATGTTCAAAGAAAATTGTATGTTTTTGTCAATTACGCAATGATGGATGACTCAATAACGTGAAACTTAACGACGACGACGTCGAGTTTCTTCAAGAAATATATTAAAAATCACTCAGTGTTTTATGATTTGTTAAGTGAAGTGTACTATATTCAATATGAAAGAAATGATTACGTCAAATATTATTTAGATATAAAACATGTTAATATTTTCGCGAAATAGCATAGAAAATACGCTTTTTTTAAATAAAGTTTAAAGTATAGCAAGAGAATATAAAAACTTTAGGTTGTTGTATATCCAAATGATGATTATTATATGATGTATACTATATTATACGTATACGTATATTCCTTTCTTTAGTGTAAGGAACTAATAGTAAAATTAAGAAATGTAGAAAATTTTCATAATTTTATATGCAAGTAAATCTGCCAAGAATAATAAACCATTTGTAGCGACCGCGTTTTGTCAACTTTTGACGGGTGATAATCACACTTTCTAACAATATTTAAAATTGTATTTAGATTATAATTATACGATATGATTAGTTCCGCCACTTAATACACAATGACTCCAGAATTCGGAGGAAAGTAGGAAACGGAGTGTCTTATCGCTAGGTTCCCTCTGCCTATACTGCCGTGTGCGGGATACAGCGTGAAGCTAAAAAAAATATAATCAATCAATTAGAATAAAAAAAAAAAAATTAAATAGCTTCACGCTATATCCCGCACACAGCAGGGTAGGCAGAGGGAACCTAGTGTTAAGACACTCCGTTCCCCACTTTCCGCCGAATTCGGAGGCTTGCGTGTTAAGTGGCGGAACTTAACGCCGCGCTTAACCTCGACACCAGAGCGAAGAAAATGGAAATATAATTTCCACTCCTCGAGTGGGAATCGAACCCACAACCAGTCGTTTACAGTCACACTCTTGTGCCACTGGGCCACGACTGGCCACTAAAAAATACATAAAATATTAAAAAAAATGATTACATACCAAATGTTAAGAAAACAACAAAAACTAATATATAGATCGCAATCGTATTGCATGTTGGAACAGGTCACATTAATTTGGTAGAACTTATGCTATAGCGAGAGAATATCGTTATATAAATAAAAGCTTGGCGGGCCTCATTAAATTATTGAGCGGATCGTAATTCATAATTAAATTAACAATTTATTTATTATGAATTTAATTTGTCTTTGTAAAGAAAACATTGAACGTAGCAGCTTAGAATGTAAGCTTTACGTTTTTATCGAGCTACGTCGATTTATGTTTGTTTTTATTTATATATGTATGTATGTACTTATAAGCATATCGTTCTACCAACGATTTCGTTTTTTAAATTTCCACTATTAAGAAATTGGTGGTCCTTTGGAATGAGCGACTGATATAATTAATATGTTACCATATGTATAAACAAAAATTAAGGAAAGGTATGTCCGTCTCGTGTATATCTCTTTATTTTTATTATATTTATTAGAAACATGTAGCAGTAGCACATTAAATAAAATTATAAAAAAGTATTTTTTAGTTAACTGTAAGCTAAATACATTATTTTACTAGAAGCCACTGTGGCACAGTGGAACAGCATTCCCTGTGGTTTTGCCCGTGGGGGGACGGGTCAAGAATACAACTCCCCTCCGCCGCTGGGTAGCGTCCCGTAAAAGGCGGGTAACCCAGTAGTTTGGTGGTAGGAGATTCGTTCTCCGCCTGGCTCGCGACCACTATCATGTCAAAGACGAACCGCCAAATATCTCATGATGTGTTCCGGTTCGATGGCATGTAAGCCAGCTCTCCCTATTCCCACCATCCCCATCCTTCTTCCCTCCTTCCTTCCTTTATCTCCAAGGCCGGCAACGCATCCACAACTCCTCTGATGTTGTGGATGTCCATGGGCGAAGGTAACCACTTACCATCAGGTCCTTCTGCTCGTTTGCCTCCTTTATTCAATAAAAAAAAGCATCTGACTGCAAAGGCTATAGAATGAGTATTCGATTCCTTTTCGGGGGAATAGTGACAATTTAATAATTTTCATTCATTCCTCTTCTGTCAAGACGACAAAATTCGGTATTGAGTTACGCCATTCAACACGCAGTGTCTCAATTTCGGAGAACGTAATCATCACTAAAGGCTCTCTTTGACCACACGTCGAAGTCCACGAAAAGGTTCTCTTTGCACTTATATTCGGGAAGTAGCGTGAACCTGGCATGCTGGTAGCGTGAAGATATAGCTTTTAGCTATATGATATCACCCAAACTGATCTACATTACTTTAATTTAATTAAATTTAATTGATTCTAATCACAAATTTTAAGCGTAACTTTTCCTATTTATACGAAGAAGAAAAATATAAAATGAAATTTGATATTCTGAACGCGATTCTTTACTTAACTTTCAAACAAAGTTCAGTAAACTTTGATACAGCGGATATTAAACGAAGATAAACTTGATATCCTGATAAGCCAATACAGGCCCTTGATTTTGTATTGGAAAACTTAACTAGTGTTTATCGGTGGTTTGGTGTAAATTAAGGTTATTAATGTTGTAAATTATGGTTACACATATATTTTAGTACTTTAATATTACTTCTCTGTATTCATATTAAAAATAAATTATCATTTTTTAGTATTATTTTCAATATTAGCAGAATCGAACCTACAACCAATCATATTTACAATCAGACGCAGTCTTGTTGCGCCACAACGGTCTCGTATATTATATTTGCTATTATAGAAATCAAATATTTTATATTTCTTCGATAGATCGAGAGAACTTACGAACGAACGTAAACGAAAAAGACACATAATTTTTCGAAAACACAAACGGAATAGTTTGAAACTACGTGTATATCAATTTTTATAGTTAAATTAAAAGTTACATTAATTTTAAAGTTTAATTTTAAAGTTACATTAATGTACACATTATTATTGAGGAAATTATGCTCTTCTATGCAAGATTGCTCGACATGTGTGGAATTAAGCAATCCTGATACTCTCTCGAGAGGCTAGACAATGTTTTGAAATTATTGCAAAACTAGCGACCGCTCCCGACTTCACCTGCGTAACTTTACAACTCGTCGCACAAATTTTTATCTCCTATTTCAATCCTGTACAAGTTGATTTTTGAAAAAAAGTAGTCTATGTTTGACTCTGGGTCTTCAACTATTTTCATTTCGAATTTCATCCAAAACAGTCCGGTATATGAATCTACAAGGAATTGTGAAAGCGTAACAGACAGACTTTTACATTTAATTTATTGGTAAGGATTATGTTTGAAAAGGGCAAGTGTTGAATTTCTAGCCGGTTCGTTTCAGCAGAACAGTTTTAGGTGTTAAAATGTTAATAATATCACGTAGCTACCTACCGCCAGGAGTGACATTTTAAGTTAATTGACAATTGAAAAGTGCTTGTAATAGTCAATTCGACTAAAGAATATTTAGATTTTTCATTCATATTAGGAAAAGGTACAATGTGGGTTCGATTCCCACTCGAGGAGTGGGATACATAACGTTTGCATTTTCTTCGCTCTGGTGTCAAGGCAAAGCGCGGTGTTAAGTTACGTCACCCAATTGCCTCTAGAATTCGGCAGGGATGGGAAACGGGGTGCCTTAACACTAAGTTCGATCTGCCTTCCCTGCTGTGTGCGGGATACAGCGTTTAGCTAAAAAAATATTTTAATAATAATGCAATGGAAATACACTCATAAAATAATATGTTATGTTTGACATAAATTTTTATACATTTTAATAGAATAAATATTACACACACACACACACTAATAATGTGTTTGAAATACACTTCTTATGAGTAGCGTGTACACGTTACTAGGCATGTATTCTAAACGTCAATTAGTAGACCCGCTAGATAATATAATTGTGAAAGTTTATAAGTCAATTTGGGAGCATGGAGCTAAGTCAGGAAATTAAAGATCGGAGATTATAAGCATGTTACATGTTAGATAATGTTATAGAAATTAATATGATGGGAAAATTTTGACTATAAACTTGACAACTGTGGGCTCGGTTTCCACTCGAGAGGGTGACTATATATTTTTTTCACATTCATGTCACAAGATGAAGCGCGGTGTTGTGTTCCGCCACTCAACATATATCAAAATGAAATGAATACAGTGAAAGGAGTGTCTTGACACTACGTTCTCTCTGCCTACTCCGCCATGCGGAAAAATAACGTAACTGTAATAAAGCAGTGTGACAGTTTGTTTTATTGTAGTAAAAATTTTGAAAAATAAAGTAGGCTATGGTAAACCCTGGTTTAATTATCTACTATATTTTTTATACAAGAAAAAAAATTACAATCAGTGAAGCGGTTTATATTTTTCAAACAATTTTTCAACCCCTATTTCAAAAGGTTTTTTAAAAAGGTTGCCTGTGTTCTGAATTTCATCCAAATCAGACCAGAAGAGTAGTCGTGAAAGCGTAACAGACAGACAGACAAACAGACTTTCGCCTTTACAATATTAGAATGGATTAAAAATATTCTAAGCAAAGTTTTCAAGGCAGTAGGTATATCCGTACAAAGTCCAAGATTTACTTGTTTACGAACAACAAATCTCGAGTTTTGCTCTTTTATTTCTTACAGTCCCTTGTTATTGAGAGTTTTCCAAAAGTTTATCTTTTCACTGTTTCTGTCTGTATTTATCGGAAATAATATACTTAAAATACTTATGTAAAAGTAATTAATATAGATTTGGATGCAGTTGTGGCGCACAGGCACAGAGTGTGACTGTAAAGCGACTGGTTGTGGGATTGATTCCCACTCGAGGAGTGGAAATATTAGTATAGTATTTTTTTCGCTGTGCCGCCACGTAACACGCAATGCCTCCGAAACACGGAAAGTGGGGAACGGAGTGTCTTAACACTAGGTTCCCTCTGCCTGCCCTGTTGTGTAAGGGATCCAGCGTAAAGCTAAAAAAAAAATAGATTTTGAAGGGCAGAACTCAATATTATACCGTGCCGAAGCAGTGTAGTTTTTAATTGCAACTCCTTGTTTTTTCCAAGTGCCAAGTGTCAAGCCACTCCATCCTCCAATTTCCGTTGGGAGTCGAGACATTACGTATTGAGTGGCGGAACTCAACGCCGTGCATTGTCTTAAGTACCAGAGCGAAACAATGAAAATTTTAGTAGAATCATTCCTCCGAGTGGGAATCGGACCAACGACTATCGCATTTTAGGGCATCAAAGTGTATCATGATGGCCTCAAGTGTATTAAATTATTTATAATGAGTTAATTATTTTTCGATGCCCACTCGAGGGGTGGAAATTATATTTCCATTTTCTTCGCTCTGGTGTCGAGGTAAAGCGTGGCGTTAAGTTCCACCACTGAACATGCAAGCCTCCGAATTCGGCGGAAAGTGGGGAACGGAGTGTCTTAACACTAGGTTCCCTCAGCCTACCCTGCTGTGTGCGGGATATAGCGTGAAGCTATTTAATTTGTTTTTAATTATTTTTCGAAAAATTGCACCGACCATTCGAGTTTGTCAAAGGCTGTCCCGTTTCGCCTCAATAGCTTCTAAATAGTATTTAACACGTCATTGTCATTTTAATCCTATTTAAAAGGACGCAAAACTAAATGTTCAAACTTTATATTAATACTTTAAGCCGTTTGTTCGTGAATTCTTTGAACCCTTTGTATATGGCTGCGGTTAATGATTTATTTAAATCTTTGTTGTATATACGTATGTATGTAAATATTTTTTTTTTAGCTTCACGCTGTATCCCACACACAGCAGGGTAGCCAGAGGGAACCTAGTGTTTAGACACTCCTTTTCTCACTTTCCGCCGAATTAGGAGGCATTGCGTGTTAAGTGGCGGGACTTAACCGGTGCGAATAAAATGGAAATATTAAATATTCCCTCATTAGGGGAATCGAACCCACATCCAGTCGTTTACAGTCACACGTTTGTGCCACTACGGCATGACTGGCCCCATGGCATGTATATATCGTTGTATATTAATTTGCCGTAGTGTACTAGTGTCTGTCAGTGTCATTGGTTGTGGATTCCATTTCCATTGGGAAGAATTATTATATTTAATCATTTTCATTACTTTGCTCTCTGTTCTGTTAAGCAAAGCATAGCATTATTTTCCACCTTTCAACACGCAGTGTCTCAAATTCAATCAGAAAGCGGAGAATAGAGTGTCTTGACACTAAGCTCACTCTGCCTACCCTGCTGTGTGCGGGATACAGCGTGAAGCTAAAAAAATCTTTATATTATCAATACAAACACGCTTATTTATGAATTCTTTGAACCCACTTTGTATCTGGGCGCGGTTAAAGGATTTACTTATTTAGCATTTTTCATTTTATATAAAACGTGAAATAGTGTAATGTAATCCGTCGCTTGAATATTTTATTTTTCGTTACTTAGTGTTTGTTTATACTAAGTTATTCTTTATATTATCGTAATTACATTATTAGGCAGAGGGAATCTAGTTTTAAAACACTCCGTTCCACACTTTACGTCGAGTTAGTAGGCATTACGTGTTAAGTGGCGGAACTTAATGCTGCGCTTTGCCTCGACACAAGACCGAAGAAAATGGAAATAATAAATATTTCCATTTCCTTCTCTAGTAGGGATCGAACCCACAACATTCTTTACAGTCACACCTTGTACCTCGGCGCCACCACTGGCCCCATAATAAGTTATGTAATGTTTTTTTTAACTATTAATTATTAAATACTTCATAGAATATTAGGAATTGTATAATTTAAACATTGAGATTGAAATTGGAAATGGAAATACCAAATATTTCCACTCCTCGTGTGGGAATGGAACCCACAACCGACTGGTTGTGCGTTTACAGCCCCTAAGCCACGACTAGTCTCACATTACATTATTTTCTTATTATATTCTTGTAGTTTTTAGAACATTGTTTTCTTTCAAACTGATTTTAAAAACTATTAGACTTGGATAGATTCCAAAAGATGTTTTAGTATCTACCTATTTTAAGTATTAAATACGTTTTTAGGAATATATAAAAATTATGAATGTAGTGACATGTAAGCCGTACATTATGACAAAGAGGCCAAAGCGCTTGGACGGTGACCAAGAGGCACGGATTCGAACTCCCTCCGTTCATATTTTTTATAAACTTCCTAATAATAATCTTAAGTGTGCAAATAACACTTTAAAAAGGTTAAAACTGTTTTTCCTATATTTAAGCCAGTTTCTATATTTAAACTTTCTAGATAATCTAGAAAAATTACAGGTTTTTTGTTGAATATTTTATATTATAGCTTTAATAACCTATAGCTTCAATAAAATATTAATAAATTAGGAAAATAACGTAATAATGTTATTACACGACACTAATACAAAACCCAAAGCAATGTCGGAGGGAATGAGTACATAATCCACTAAATGCCATTGCCTATGTCTGAGAAACTGAAATTCCAATTTTCCAGAACCTCATATGATCTGGGACTTGTAATCGGCGGTCAAAGCATTTCCCCAATTTCTAAGGCAGTATCAAATTTCTCGGTAAAAACACAAATTACGAAGGCCGGACTACATACTGAATGTGTCCTTAAGTGTATCAGTCCATCGCTTTTGAAACATTCTTGAAGATATATGGACACTTTACATATGTATTTGTATATGTATATCATATTGTAATTTATATATGTATATCAACCTATTGTGGGACTTACGATATTTCCTAACATCACATCTAAATTTACTTTTACTCTTTTACGATATAAATAAAAGCCTCTTGACAAATTTAGATGCTAATGTCACAATAACATTAAAGGCGGAGAACGGAATGTTTTGACGACACTCTTTGACTATTCTGTTATACTGGAAAAGGTATGACGCTGTATTATTTTGCAGGTCGCAATTCCCAGATATTAATCAGTCCGACCACTGCACTTTTGGATCGGAATCGAAACATTGCTTGTTAACTGGCGGAACTCAACGCCGCGTTTTGTCTTTAGTACCAGAGCAAAGAACTGAAAACTTAAATTTAAAAATTGCGATTGATTCTATAGCTTATTTACTTTTAAACTAGAAGATTCTTTGACGCGTTAAACACGCGTTACCTAAGCAACGTCTATGTCATTTTATATAGACGTACATATATGTCAATCATCTGGTAGTATATGTAATATTTATTTTATTAATTTTATGTATTTTTTATGTATTATTATAAAAAAAATAACTTTCTGCATTTAACCTCCATATAAAAATTAACTGTATAATTTTTCATATTTCTCCGTTTGCATATTATGGTATTATTTTAATGACGAGGATTTCAATATTATAATATAATGTTTTAACATAGTACTTAGTGTCTAATATGAAATTAATTTAAAATTTTCAACTAAACAGAAAGTGGGTCAAGCTGCAGTCCTCTGGGATGCGTCATAATTATTGTGAAGGCTTCAACTGACAAAAGTGGGTTGTATACTAGTATGTGAGCCTAGTGATGCCTAGAATACTATTATTTGTTTATTATTATTATTTTTTAGCTTCACGCTGTATGCCGAACACAGCAGGGTAGACAGAGGGAACCTAGTGTTAAGACACTCCGTTCCCCATTTACTACTATATTTATATTAGTTTAATGTATTAATTATTACATGGATTGTTACTTACAATATTTTTTTATCCTCATACTTTTCCCTTATAGGAGGGTAAGCAGAAAGATTTTTATAGCAAGATACATTGCGTGTTGAATTGTGGAACACAAGGACACGATTTGTTACGAGAGCAAAGAAATGAAAATAATTGATATGTAATCATCCCCCAAATGGGAATCTAACCCACAACCATAATACTCAAACGCTTTTCAATATAATTTACTAGTACTACTACTTACTAGCTTCGCCTGCGTGAACTACACAACTGTTTCACTATAGGCACGCGTCGAAGCGCCGACATCACATTAGAAACCTCTAAAATTATCAACTATATTATGCACGTAAATATACAAAACTTCTTATTGAAATATTTTATGTATTAAAAGAAATCGCATGTAAATCCGTTGCGTAATTTTGAAGATCTAAGCATATGTATATACATACAGACAGACGCGAGAACCCACTTTGCTTTATACTATGTAAATATAACCACATACATTTAGACGCACTGCGACTGTATCACTGTGGCTTTATTTTATTATTTTTTTCTTTTTTTTAGCTATATATTTTTTTTAGCTGTATCCCGCACACAGCGGGGTAGGCAGAGGGAACCTCGTGTTAGGACACTCCGTTCCACACTTTCCGCCGAATTCGGAGGCATTGCGTGTTAAGTGGCGGAACTTAACGCCGCGCTTTTACCTCGGCACCAGAGCGAAGAAAATGGAAATATTAAATATTTCCACTCTTCGAGTGGGAATCGAATCCACAACCAGTCGTTTACAGTCACACGCTTGTGCCACTGGGCCACGATTGGCCTCATATTATTAAATTTCATGTTTATAATAAACATTTTTGTAACTGTTACTTAGAAAGATAGTCTAGTACACCAGATGAATGTGGGTCCAATCTCTACTCGGAAGAGTATTTGTAATTATATAATTTTCATTTCATGTAAGCCAAATTGTGAGATTAGTTATAATGACTCAATATTTTTCGAAATTAGTTAAGTGAAGAACGGAGTACCGAAACCCATTTTCTCTGATATCTTGCTGTTAAAATAAAGCTGTAAAAGGAAATGCATAAGGACTAGATGAGAAAAGAGTGTAAATTTTAACAATAGTAGATTTAAAATAATCGGCACACATTTAAACTTTATTAATGTTAATCAACAAAGTTATGTTAAAATTGAGTTAATGTACAGTTCTCGTTTCTCCCAGGCGTCAGGGAGGTGATATGAAAATAACTTAAATATAGTCATGTCTTCTTTTGAGGCCAGTCGTGGCGCAGAGGCACAAAGTGTGACTATAAAGCGACTGGTTGTGGGTTTGATTCCCACTTGAGGAATGGAAATATTTGATATTTCCATTTTCTTCGCTCTGGTGTCGAGGCAAAGCGCAGCGTTAAGTTCCGACAATTAACAAGGCAGTAAGTAGGGGACGAAGTGTCTTAACACTTCCCTCTGCCTACCTTGCTGTATGCGGGATACAGCGTGAAGATAGAAAAAAAAGAACATTTCTTCAAGTGGGAATCGTACTGTAAATTGAATATACAAAGACACGGTATTCCAATGCATCACGATGGCCTCAGTACTAATATAACTTAAATTAATTTAATTTATTTTACACATTATTGATTAAAAGCCTTACTTATTTCAATATAGGCAGTATTTTTAGAAAGAGTTGCGTGTTTTACGATAGTAAATCAACAGGCACCTTTATTCATATTTTTTAAAATTGCTTATTTGGCAAATTAGGTATAAGAATTTAGTTAAAAAACGACATTTCGAAACGTATGAAAAATTGAACGCAGCGGGATTCGAATCCGCGCCACCTGAATACCGCTCTCGTCGAAATTCTGATACGCTTTGTTACAAATTATTTTTGTTATTATTTTTATACGTTTTCTAAATACCTTTTTAATTTTCCCTAAGTGTGGAATAACACTTAATAAAATGTTTAAAAATCTCTATTACATATTTTTCTATAATTTAAGACACATGACTTGTTAAACTAGCGGCGATTGCTGCACTTTGTCCCGTCTTACTAATGAAAAGAAAAAGAAATTTCCAATACAAGCAAATCCCAAATTAGAATCGAATTCACTACCGTCGAGATTACAGTCAGTCGCAACTGCTCCTCGATGGCGATAGCACCTCATTATTGATGTTTTTTATCTTCTGTTCTTTGGATTTTATATGTATTTCATAGTCTGAAGTGTAAATGTTTCTTTTTAAGAACTTCGAAGCATTATTTTTATTGTAACTTCGTAAGCTAACTACCTGTCGTAATTATATCGTTTTTATTATTATTATATTTTTTTATTTCTTTTTTTCAACAATTTAATAAAGCCAATTGAATTAAGTTTTTTATTAATGGCAATGGCATTTTTAAATAAAAATATACAACGTTAACCAAAAAAAAGTCACCAGTTACAGAACAAAATACTATGTGACAACTTAAACTATTATAACTATAGATTTAAATATAGATTTTAATTGGATGTACTAGCCCTTTTAAATACTTGTCATTCCGATAGTTACCTGTCAGAATAAAAGGTGTTAAATATGAAATAATATGTTAAATATATACGTGACATAGGAATTTCAGGAACGATGTAAAACAGGGGCTCGTAGCCCGAAGCCCTCGGGTCGTATGCGACCCGCTTAATAATTTAATACACGCGCCTGCCACGCGTTATTACGAGAGAATATGTGTAAAACATATAGCATCCTCGTTATTTTTTATATAGGTACTATTAAGAAGTGCAATTGTCGTAGTTGATTACAAATTTCATCTCCATTGCAAATGGATAATATAGGAGGCTTCTTTAGAATGCTTGCTCTGAGGATGTAAAGTTAAATAAATAGTTAACTTAGAGTTCTTTTTACCCGCGACGGAACGGCAACTGTATATGTGTTTGGGGTGAGAGTTTGTTTGTTTGTTTGTGTGTTTGTGCAAATTACTATGTCAATTATTTCCAAAACTATAAGTCCGATTTTGATACGGTTTTCTATGATAGGTTAAGGTTCAATTGGCGTATGTTCTTAGATATGTCTTATTGCCTTAACTCACCAGGGGGCGCTGCAGTAAGCACTTTACGTGAAAACGAATGTTTTCAGCTGCCAGTTGCAACCTCTATTTTAAATATAGTAGCTAACAGTATAGATTTCGTTTTAAAGTCTTTAAAATACCATTATCCACCATTATCAAACCATTAACCATTATCAAAACTGTAAATTCATTTTAATATTTAATTTTTTTGCCAAACCTGTTTTACAGCAAGAAAACCTATGAGAAGGTTTGTGCAAACTTAAAGTAATGACAGCCCCCGACGAAGCCGTCCCCATCATCTCGTTACATATATTCTTTTAGGCGGGGGATTTATAGTTATTTTATCCTTTTACAATTACAATTAAACCGTCGTGGGTTTTTTCAAAATTTTTATATTTTGCTTTTTATTATCTGATAGTTCGGATTGTGTGATTGTGGGTTCGATTCCTGCTCGAATAGAAGAACAGAGTGTCTTAACACTAGGTTCTCTCTGCCTACGCTGCTGTGTGCATACCGCACAGCGTGAAGCTAAAAAAAGAAAAAAAATATAACCATTCCTATGAGTGAGAATTGAACCTACTACCAATCGCGTTTACAGTCAATCGCTGGCAGAACTATTTTATTATTATATATGAAGTGATCCACAACAGCGATTGCATTTCAATAACTATTGTTGATACAAAATCAATTCTGTTTGTATTCTAGTTTCCTTAAATAGAACAAACAGAACAACATTGTATCGAGACTTATGTAGAAATATAAACTGCAACATTGATAAAGCCTTTTCAGGCTTCCTTTTATTTATATGGCTTTATTAAAAATTTAAAATCTGAGTAATCATATAATGTGGGTTTTTGTATTTAACTATATCTTCTTATCCATACTTATATTATAAATGCGAAAGTCTGTGTGTTTGTCTGTTACGCTTTCACGGCTAATCTACCGGTCCGATTTGGATGAAATTTAGAATGAAAGTGTTAAAAGTGACTGGGTCTAATATAGGCTACTTATTTTTTCAAAAATCAACCTCTTAAGGGTTGAAATAGGGGATGAAAAATCTAAACCGCTTGACCAATTGTAATAAATTTTGACATAAATATAGTTGATAATCTAAGCTTAACCATAGGCTACTTTATTTTTTAAAAATGCGCCTTATAGGGTTGCGATATAACGGAATAGTTCACGCGGCGAAGCCACGAGCGGGCCGCTAGTCTTATATAATTTAACGAGCAATTCTTCTATATCCGGATCTCGGAAACGGCTCCAAAAATTATCCTGAAATAAGTATGTAGGTTTCGGGAGAGACAATTCGATCTAGCAAGGTTTTATTTTTAGACAATGTGTTCTCTGGATTTACGGGTAATAAAAAAATCTGGTAAAATGTCATTAGTATACAAATGTCAATTTCGCAATGATTGACAGTATTGCAATGGCTTAGTCTTTTTACAAACCAGAAAACGATGGTGCAATACTGACATCCCGAAACTTTTAAAAAAAAAAAAAAAATTAATAGCTTCACGCTATATCCCGCACACAGCAGGGTACGCAGAGGGAACCTAGTGTTAAGACACTACGTTCCCCACTTTCCGCCGAATTCGGAGGCTTGCGTGTTAAGTGGCGGAACTTAACGCCGCGCTTTACCTCGACACCAGAGCGAAGAAAATGGAAATATAATTTCCACTCCTCGAGTCGGAATCGAACCCACAACCAGTCGTTTACACTCACATTCTTGTGCCACTGGGCCACTACTGGCCACCAACTTTTTTTTAATTTTTTTAATTTTTTTTTTGTTTTAATTAATATATTTTCTTTTCATTTAATTTATTATTTTATCGTATTATGTGTTTTAATTATTTTATCACGATTTCCCTAGAAGAAATACCGAGCGGAGCTCGGCCACCGGATATTATATATAAACTAGTTATGATTCTATCTTTATAAATAAGAAGATAGAATCATAACTATTCAAGGTTCCGTGGCAGAGTGGTATAACGTCTGACAGAATATGTGACGTGATAATAGTGAGTTCGATTCTAGCACTGATAAACAATTATATTTAAATTGTTTTCATTTCTCTGCTTCATTTTGCAGTGATGATTGAATTCATTTTGCAATGTTTCCATTTACGGCGGAAAGTATAGAACGGAGTATAATGACATTATCTACTTTTTCGCTACCCTAATCTGTAAAAAAGTGTAGCTGTATAAAATCATAGCATATAGCGTAAATCATTTATATAATAAATATCTATACAAATATCCTATTAATATTATAAATGGGAAGGTTTCAATGGATGTTTGTTACTCTTTCACGGTAAAAGTACTGAACGGAGTTTAATGAAATTTTACAATTATATAGTTTAGACATCATAATAAAAAGATGTCGTGTGAATTGTCAAAACATCAAGTAAATAATTAAAAAACAATCTATCATCAGTGATCTATTCTGGCTTGCGCTGTCAATACCGCTAGCGTTACGTATATGTAAAGTATGATGGAAATGTTTATCTTTAATAGTCCTACAAAAAAGCCCGCCACAGTATACAATCTATATCTTACATGCAAGCTTTTTTTTTATTTTCTGCCAAAATAGTGGAACCATAACTGCAATTTTTACTGTCAAACATATGATGTAATGCGGAGTAATTAGGCTCTTTTGATTTTACAGTTATAACTGCTTTCTTAAATTTCTCGCAGATGAAGTCGCGGGCACAGTTAGTAATTTATATATTACAAAATATATAAAATGTCTTGCTATAGTCATTTTTTTTATTCCAAATTGTATACTATAATAATATTTTTTTTATTAACTTCACGCTGTTTCCTGCATACAGCAGGGTAGGCAGAGGGAACCTAGTGTTAAGACACTCCGTTCCCTAATTTCCGCCGAATTGGGAGGCATTGCGTGTTAAGTGTTGTCATTCAAATTTTAACACATTTCTTAAAATACTTTTTCACGCTAACTGTACTTTTTAACACTAAAATTTTAAAAATTCAAATCCTCAATTCGTGTAGATTAACGATATTACCAATAACAATGTAAACATAGTAATATATTACACTGAAATTCAACCGATACATAATATATCATAGCGGTCAGAGGCTTAATCAATCAGATTGGTTGCGTATATAAGCCGATGTGATGGCACCTCGCTAATTCTAACTCGATTACTATCGGATTTGCTTTATTAATTAACTGGTATAACGATTCAAATGTTTATGAATGATTTATTCGTTGGGATGTTGTATTTTTGATAAAGAGAGATTATAGATTATATTGCAGGTCTTTTTTTTAATAGCAGTGATTCAGAGTGGACAGTGTCAAAGCACTCCTTTTCCCCTTATCAACTCAAGTTTGACAATTCACATGTTTAAAACTTAACACAGTGACACACAGTGAGTTAAGACTTGCTGGAACAGAGAAAATGAATAATTGAAATATAATATAATTATTCTTGTGGCCAGTCGTGGCCCAGTGGCACAAGCGTGTGACTGTAAACGGCTGGTTGTGGGTTCGATTCCCACTCGAGGAGTGGAAATATTTCATATTTCCATTTTTTTCGCTTTGGTGCCGAGGTAAAGCGCGGCGTTAAGTTCCGCCACTTAACACGCAATGCCTCCGAAGTCGGCGGAAAGTGGGGAACGAAGTGTCTTAACACTAGGTTCCCTCTGCCTACCCTGCTGTGTGCGGGATACAGCGTGAAGCTAAAAAAAAAGAGAAATATTATTTTGAGTGAACACCAAACTCACAACTATTTATAATTAGAGATTGTCCCCCTGCACCTTAACCTAATACCTGCACCGCGTATAAAAAACATATGTTGAGTTTTACAGTTTATGTAAGAAGACCAACATGCATTTATTTATAGAGTATACAAAAAATACCTTAACGATTTTGCCACGTCACACAGTCCAAGAGATATTAGTATTAAAGACACTCCGTTTCCCACATTATTAATAAAATGTTAAATATTGATTAACCAAGATAAGCGGGAGTTCAAAGACTCGAGGAACATATGATACTTCAGCCTGCTTTTTTCTTTTTTTTTTCTTTAGCTTCACGCTGTATCCCGTACACAGTAGGGTAGGCAGAGGGCTATTGTTAAGACACTTCGTTCTTCATTTTCCGCCGAATTTGGAGGCATTGCGTGTTAAGTAGCGGAACTTAACACCGCGCTTTATCTCAATACCAAAGCGAAGGAAATGAAAATATTAAATATTTCCACTCCTCGAATGGGAATCGAACCCACAACCAGTCGCTTTACAGTCAAAGTGTCACACCTTGTACCACTGCGACACGACTGGTCCCAACTGCTTTATTTTAGTTACATTTCATTTTTAGAAAGTAAATGTTTCAACAAATAATTATAACATATTAGATATATTTGAAATTCACCGTCGCTTAATACTCCCCTGCTTAATTGTGGCCAGTCGTGGCCCAGTGGCACAAGCGTGTGACTGTAAACGACTGGTTGTGGGTTCGATTCCCACTCGAGGAGTGGAAATTATATTTCCATTTTCTTCGCTCTGGTGTCGAGGTAAAGCGCGACGTTAAGTTCCGCCACTTAACACGCAAGCCTCCGAATTCGGCGGAAAGTGGGGAACGGAGGGTCTTAACATTAGGTTCCCTCTGCCTACCCTGCTGTGTGCAGGATACAGCGTGAAGCTTAATACTCCCACAATATAGTTCATTTAAAAAACATAATACGAAAATAATTGTATTTCTAATATTCAACACGTTTTAAAACGAAGAAATAAAAACGTCTGAGGCCAATAACTGCGGAATGACAGTCATTGAGAAAATTGAATTGCTTTCAAACGCACACTCAAGAAAGCTTTCATGTTATGTTGTAATATAAGATTTTATTCAAATATTTCCAGAAATACGTGAAAGGTATTGACTTATACTTATTACTGTAAATTTTCAAATTAAGGCGTGACTTACAAAAATTGTAATATCGAATATATTAGCAGTATATTATATTCATTGGCAATTTTACTTTCTTCTGGTTAGTATATTATTATTAATATATTTAAATATATATTGCATAACCACAAAATAATATTTTTATTTAAAAAAAGAGAGAAAAGAGAGAAAGATACTACAGTAAAATTTTGCCTGATTTGTTTTTCTACATCATCTTCACGTCTTAAGTGTTACCTCTTGTACTAAGCAATAAATTGCAAAACATGATTGCTAGGTTGTGCCTCTCTTAAACAATACTTGATATAAATAAAACTATATTAAATTCTATATATTTATGCAGAAGGGAGAAAACCTAGTGTCAGTACAATCCGTTCTTCACTATCCATGCCTAAAGTTGTAACATTGCGTGCTAAATTTGGAAATATAACAAAATTCGAAAAAAAATAGAAGAACAAAGAATTAAAAGTAATAATAATTCTCCAAGTGGGAATAGAACTCATAACCATCGCGTTTAATCACCACTATCCAACTATACCACATAAACCACAATATTCTACATATTACTTAAAATGTATTCTCCATTTACAGGCAGTTGACTGTTATGTGACGGGGGGTCGCCAGCATGCGGGCCGAGCGCTCGGGCCGGGCCGCGCTCGCGCTCGCCGCGCTGTTCGCGCTCGGGCCTTGCTACGCCGAGCTTGAGGTCACTACTGCTGCTGTGTTTGGTTAGTTTACTATATTGTTTTTAATTATATTAGAATATATTTACACGTACACGAATTATTTCACGCTGTATCCCACGCACTGCTGGGTAAGCAGAGGGAGCACAACGTTAAGACATTCCGTTCCCCACTATACATTTTTAATTTTATATTTCTTCGCTCTGATACCAAATATTTATATTTGGTAAGGTACCGCAGGGCGGTAAGTGTTCCCATTAATCACGCATATATCTCGTTTTCGGGCGAAGTGAAGGACCACTGCGACACGACTGGTCCCAACTGCATTATTTTAGTTACAATTCATTTTTAGAAAGTAAATGTTTCAATAAATAATTATAAGATATTAGATATATTTGAAATTCACCATCGCTTAATGCTCCCACAATGTGTCATGATGCTATGTTTTCTCTTGCTAACCCACTATTCAGGAAAAAGCTAAAACTCTCACATTGAGCAGTCTCATAACACACATGGAAAGTCACACAAGAAGTAAATACGCCAGTACTTTTGATTTACATATATTATTATGTTGTACCTTCGAAAGGCTTATCAATTAAATTCACTGAGATCTATGTCTAAGGCCTATCTAGGAATCTATTTGAGGATCTATAAAATCTTATTTTAATTTGGTTCTTTTTTCTAACCTTAATAACATAACACGTATTTAAATTATTTCGTTCAACTTGTAAAGCTTATTTATTTGCTAATTATTTTGTAGAGTAAAATAATTAAATCAAATACTTCAAAAACACATATATGTCTGTACATATTAAATAGAAAGAAAAAAGAACTATGTATACTGAAATAAAAACAACGCGTACAATTGGGTCCTTGTCTCGATAAAGGTACGACGAATTAGATGTGCAGTAAAATGAAATTTCGTATTATAAAAAATAGTGATCCCCTTAGGAACTCCCTTTCAAATAAACGTTGCTATACTTCTGCATACTTGTTTGGTTGAACTATTTTTTTTTTCCTCTAAGCTTACATAGATTTTTTTTTGTTGGTTTCCGGTACCAAAACTCACAAAATATTCAAAAAAAGTAGTTAGTTAGTAGTATACTATTACTGTTGCAGTGCAAAGCACTCTGTTCTTTGCTTTCAATCTAAATTAGAGACATTTTTATTAGGTAGCGGAGTTTCACACCGCGTTTAGTCTTATCAGAAAGGAGATACAAAATAATTTAAACGTTATTTTACTGATGGGTTTTGACCCACGACCAACGTGCTTACAGTCAGACCTAATGCCACTGGATGGACTATACTGTAATTATAGATTATCAGTAATGTTTGAGTATTAATTAAATAATAAGCTATCATGGCGTAGTGAGACAGCGTCAGACGGTAAACGTAATTGTTCGCGGGTTCGATTCCCACTCACAGTTATCGTATGTTAAATAATTTTCATTTCTCAGTTTAGAGCAGTACATTAAAGCAGTAAAGGTAGGGTCAGTCGTGGCGCAGAGGTATAGACTGTGCCTGTAAAGCGACTGGTTGTGGGTTCGATTCTCACTCGAGGGGTGGAATGTTTAATAATACCATTTTCTTCTCTCTGGTGTCGATGCAAAGCGCGGCATTAAGTTCCGCCACTTAACACGCAATGCCTCCGAATTCGGCGGAAAGTGGGGAACAGTGTCTTAACACTAGGTTCCCTCTGCCTACCCTGCTGTGTGCGGGATACAGCGTTAAGCTAAAAAAAAAGGTACATTAAAAAGCGCGACGTCAAATTTCACCACTCAACACGCAATTATCTCTAATAAGGGCAGAAAGCGGAAAACTTATTATAGTACCCGGCAATAAATAATGCACATCGTGCCTACGAATGAAACAGTCGGTCAGTTTCGGTTTCGTAGAGCGCTGTCTTTGTCACTCAGTTGATATGTGACGTTTCTCATTGTTATTATTTTAAGCGACCGAGACAACGCTCTACGAAGTCGAAGCTAACCGACTGTTTCGTTCTAAGCATCGATGTGTATTATTTGTTGCCGGGTACTATACTTAACACTATATTCTTTCTAGCTTTAGGCTATTTCTGGTTGACCATTTGCGTTTTCTAAAGGCAATAAAGTCAGGAAAGCCTTTTAAATTAACAAAATGACGACAAAGTTTAAACAAAGTTGGTTCGCAAGCGTTTAAATTCAAATGTACACACATACGAGTAATTCTAGTTGCGGTTTAATCTAACTTGAATAGAAAATGCACTTGGCTAAAGCTGGTATGCAATTGAGTCAATATATTGTAGTACTTTATGCCGTTCAACGCTTGAATTTTGGTTTTGCCCGTACATAAATATAATAATAGAAATAGAGACACCCTAAAATTGCGGTAGCGTTTTTTTCTTTCTTTTTATTGAACAAAGGAGACAAACGAGCTGAAGGACCACCTGATGGTTACCTTTGTCCATAAGCATTATGTATGCGTTGCCAACCTTGAAAGTGAAGGAGAGAGGATTGGGATGGTGGGAATAGGGAGAGCTGGTTTACATGACATCGAACCGGAACACATCATCACATGTTTGACGGATCGTCTTTGACATGATAGTGGTTGCGAGTCAGTCGGAGAATGAATCTCCTACCACCAACCTGCTGGGTT
This sequence comes from Dryas iulia moderata, assembly GCA_019049465.1. Classification (NCBI taxonomy): domain Eukaryota; kingdom Metazoa; phylum Arthropoda; class Insecta; order Lepidoptera; family Nymphalidae; genus Dryas; species Dryas iulia. The sequence continues at coordinate 13,908,603 of CM032424.1, read as the reverse complement.
ACCCGCCTTTTACAGGACGCTACCCAGCTGCGAAGGGGAATTGTGTTCTTAATCCATCCCCCCACGCGTGAAATTCTTTTATTATATTTATATAGTTTTTATTCGTCGCGCTAAATCTGGTTAGACAAAACACGAGATTGATTTCCACCAGTCAATACATTGCGTATGGACGAATGGAAACCAACGCCACGTCGTTTGGGAATTTTAAAGTTTTGTAATGGAATCTTATATTTTTAGTTTTACTCTGTATTCGGCGTAGCGGGATATTCTGAGAGAATATAGTGTCAAGACAGTCCTTTCTCCATTTACATCTCATATTTATGAACATGGGGCCAGTCGTGGCGCAGAGGTACAGAGTGTGCATGTAAAGCGACTGGTTGTGGGTTCGATTCCCACTCGAGGAGTGGAATTATATAATATTTCCATTTTCTTCGCTCTGGTATCGAAGCAAAGCGCGGTGTTAAGTTCCACCACTTAACACCCAATGCCTCCGAATTCGGCGGGACACTTCCCGGAACGAAGTGTCTTAACACTAGGTTTCCTCTGCCCAATATGCTGTGTGCGGGATACAGCGTCAAGTTAAAAAAAAAATATGGACATTGATATTTGACTGGTGAATCGCAACTCGGTTTTTGTTATGTTTACGAGAGCGGAGAAATTAAAATAATAGAATTGTGATCATTCCATCGAGTGGGAATTGAACCCACGAACAATAATGCCAAAAACTATAATTGCCACTTTTTATTCTTTCTATAATAATTTATTATTTTTTGGGACCAGATCCATCAAAACGCGGCAACATGATGTACGGTGACAAGTGCTCAACCCTGACCGACTGTGGCTTTCCTAAGTCGGTGTGCGACTCCGTACAAAAGACTTGCCGCTGCCACCCGGAATACCCAGTCACTAACCACATGGACAAATGTGGGAAAGGTAATATTTCAAGAAAATATATTAAAATTTAAACACAGCGGATTCGAACCCGCGCCTCTTGGAAACGGTCTAAGTGTTCTAATCGCTAAGCAACGCGATGTACTTCCGATTGCGTCGAAACCCTTATTACATTTGTTTTTAGCGTATCTTTATAGATTCTTTTACAAATTTTTGTAATTGATGTATGTATATACCAGGAAAAAATCATATTATTATTAGTTTTTTTTTAAATTTATATTTAAAAAAAAATAACAAAAAATAAGTTAGGTATAAAGTGTAATTATAAGTCATCTTATCGATTCTGCCGTTTTTAAATAAATTAAAAGTATGGTTAATTTTGCTATTTTCTACACTACACATTTTTAATGAGAAAGTAGAAATAAAATCTTTAGGTTAGTTAATGGATGGAATGGAAGAGACCCTTATTGGTAATAAAACTTTTAAACACTTTAAAACGTATTTCTTTAATTCCAGTCCTACTATTTTGAGACAATTACAACCACTTGAAAAGCTTCAAAACATTTGGAATTCTTTTTTGATCTTGAAGTTATAAAACCTAAGGCTGTCCTAAGCGAAAGAAATTCACTTCTTTAACTTTATTAAAAATTTTTTGATTAATGACAAACCTTTAAAGACATACTATATGTAAATAGATACATTTAAACATTCTAAAGTGTTATTCCACACTTAGGCAAATTGAAAAAGGTATTTAGGAAACGTATAAAAATTTAGCTTCGTGGTGAGAGCACCTGGACGGTATTAAGGAGGCGCGGGTTCGAATCCCACTGCGTTCAAATTTTTATACGTTTTATAAATGTCTTTTTTATATAGATTCACGCTGTATCCCTTGCGGGGTAGTCAGAGAGAACGGAGCGCCAAACGCTACGATCCCTGCATACTTCTTTCGCCTCGTCCACAGTCATCAACCTCTTCATACACGCCCTCCAATTTATATAGACATAATAAAGAAAAGCGAATTTTACCACTAAAATATATTTTTATTAATATTCTACACATATTATACATAGTATGTAATATAAATGCCAAAAAGATATACATCCAACACATCGTCAATCATATGATCAGCAAAGCTCCTTTCAACCACTAAGTATTTTAGGAATGCACTATATTTTCAAGTAAATATGATTTATGTGGTCTTATTTTTACTTATAACTAGCAGTTACCCGCAATTTTCTTTGCGTGGTCTTAATGACCCTTCTCGCTAAAATACTAACAGCGCTGAACAGCTTTTTTCATAAGCAATTTCCTTATGTCTTATAATATAGCTGATCTACTAAGATTCTACATTAGGTTTTCCACTATTCTAAATTAAATTTAACCTTAGTACTGACTAAGCTAAGAGAACTGAGATAGAAAGAGAACACAGCGATAGAACATCCCATGAGAGGGTTTGTCACCTCATCGTTTATTGTGTAGTTTTACGAAAAAATATAATTGTCAAACCCAAATAAATTTATTCGAAATAAGGAATTACATTACTCATTTTTTTTTTCATTTCAAGCAAATTATCACTAGTTCTAGTTCACTGAAATTAATGCATTAGACCTAAGAAAACCCGGTTTAATAAACTCAGTGTAACTTCTTTTTTAAAATCATTAATTAGTAATTTTTTCTGAAAATTATATCTTTTATAAGTAAATGGAACGATCATTTCATTCGCAAGGTGTTATCACTTATATAATCTTTAATAAGGTACCTTTAATAAACAAAATTAAAATTTAAACGACAAAGTATCGAACCTACAACCTTTAATCACGTTAAAACAATACCACTGTACCACGATAATCTTTCCGTCTTTTACATAAATTAAATAGAAAAGAAACGTTTAACAGGAAATTTTAAATATTTCGTAAAGCTCTACATAATTGCTTTGTAACAAGAGACGAATTAAATTCAATTACGACGTTATATAACCTTTCAAAGCTTCCTTTTAGGCTTGGCGTTTGATTCTTTTTTTTCTTTTTCTTTGAATACAAATTATATGGAACGAGCTTTTTTATAAATTAATGGGCTTTTATCATTGACTGAATAAGTCCTTTGTATAGATTACTTTAGTATATTGAATTCGTCGTGGCTCAGTGTGATAGCTTCAGACTGTGAAAGTTGGTTGTGGATACAATTCTAATTTAGAGGAATAATTACATTGACTATTCAATATGTAAAATCTCGAATTCGGATGGGAACCGAAGAACAGAGTGTCTTAATAATAAAATTGTTAATAATAAAATTGCTGCTTTCTTTCAAATTAGAGAAATTGCGTGTTGAGTGAGAAATCTCAATGCCGCGTTTTGTGATGAAAATAATTTAAATACTAATAAAATCTTTTGTTTTCGCGATTATTACACATTTTGAAATGAAACTAACCGGATTTACCCGGATTAATCAATCGTGTATATTTTTAGTATTCGAAAACACATTCGTATTTGCGTTATTATAAATATATGCGATTAATCTGAAAATAGTTTCATTCAGTTTTAAATACTCTTCGTGCCCGAGTGAGAATTGAATCCACGACCACTGCATATACAGTCACTTACTGACACACTGTCTGGCACAGATACCCTCAAACTATATTATATTCAAAATAAAAAAAAAAAAAAAAAAATAGCTTCACGCTATATCCCGCACACAGCAGGGTAGGCAGAGGGAACCTAGTGTTAAGACACTCCGTTCCCCACTTTATATTCAAAATAATTATTAGTATAATTATTTTAAATATGATATTTTAAGTTAAATAATTCACAATGCGCTATAATACGTTTTTATGAGCACTTTCTTAAAATTTAAGGAAATCACATTTTTTGTTTTAAAATACTAATAATAATATTCTTTTTCCTTTACTTGATGAGTCACATAAAAGCTCTTCAATATGATTCGACAATTGTCAAATATAACAAAAGGTAGCTCGTAAATGAAAATGATCGTCTTCTTATATTAAATTTTTAATTTTAAATTGTGAAAAAGTTCTTTGTCTCTTTTTCGATTTCTTAGATTTTTTTTATGTGGCCAGTCGTGGCCCAGTGGCACAAGAATGTGACTGTAAACGACTGGTTGTGGGTTCGATTCCCACTCGAGGAGTGGAAATTATATTTCCATTTTCTTCGCTCTGGTGTCGAGGTAAAGCGCGGCGTTAAGTTCCGCCACTTAACACGCAAGCCTCCGAATTCGGCGGAAAGTGGGGAACGGAGTGTCTTAACACTAGGTTCCCTCTGCCTACCCTGCTGTGTGCGGGATATAGCGTGAAGCTATTTAATTTATTTTTTTAGATATTTTTATGAAGCGGTAGATTTTATTCCTATTTTAATTTAAGCTTTTCTCTCATAGCAGGGTTAACCTAGCACCGAGACACTCCCTTTACCAATTTTCACTCGACATCATGAGATTGTGAATTAAGTAGCGGTACCTAACGCCGCGCTTTAGCCAGTGCGAAAAATTTTTTTTTTTTTTATTTAATTATAAAATTCCATAATAAAATTCGATTTTGATATATATTAATAGTTATAAATATATATCAAAATCGAATCTAATGACAATCGACCAACGGTAATTTCATTTAAACGCTTGTGAAATAATTATAGTAAAACAAAGCGTGACGTTGCGTTCTTTCACTTACAATGCAATTGGTCTAATTTGGGTGAAAAGTTGAGAACGGAGTGTTATGACACTAGGTTTTCTCTGCCTTCCTGGCTATACGAGATAAGGCGTGAAGCTTATAAAAAAAAATTAAAATACTTAGAAAGCCTATAAAAATTTGAACGCAGCGTTATTACAACTTATTTTTGTTGTTAGCATCACTGTAGAGAGATTGTTACAAATTTCTGCTACCCAAAGATTATTCTACGAACAATCGCTTGGTAAGAGAGAATTCTATTTATTAAATACTTTTAATATATATTAAGTACTTTATATTTATTAAATTTTTATACGCTTTCTAAATGTCTTTTTCAATTTTCCTTAGTGTGGAATAACACTTTAAAAAATATTTCAAATAATTTTAAAACATTATAAATTTTGTTTTAATCTGTTCGATCGATGCAAGTACAAAATAGAGCGTCGCGTGTCTCAACCTGTCACATGATGTATGGATAGTGCACTATAGTAATTATTATGCCAGTATAAAACTTATTATTTTATATAGAACTAGTAATTAAAATATATTTAAGTGTTATATATTTATATACACGGTATGTCTTGGAGGTGGAAAGTAGTAAATGGAGTGTTTTGACACTAAGTTATTTTTGACTACCGTGCTATCATGAAAAAAATTTAAAATTAAGAAAACACATCCATACTTGTATTATAAATGTGAAAGTCTGTGTGTTTGTCTGTCATGCTTTCACGGCTAATCTACCCGTCCGATTTGAATGAAATTTAGAATGATGGTAGTAAAAGTGATTGGGTCTAACATAGGCTACTTATTTTTTCTAAAATCAACCTCTAAAGGGTTGAGTTATGGGATGAAAGTTTATATGAAAAATCTAAACCGCTTGACCAATAGTAATGAATTTTGGCATAAATATAGTTGATAATCTAAGCTTAAACATAGGCTACTTTCATTTTTAAAAATGCGCCCCTGAGGCTTGCCATATAGTTGACGCGGCGAAGCCGCTAGCGGGCCGCTAGTATTTAATATATTGATAGTAAAGAGTTGTTTAATATTAGGTTCCCTTTGCCTACACTGCTGGGTACGGGATAATAATAATACGTATGCATTTATAATAATCATGTGACAGCGCAGTGTACATCAATGCGATTGTTGTAGGTTCCATTTCCACTGGGGGGATGATTATATTTAAAATTGATTCATTTTCGTTTTTTCGCTCTGATATGTAAGACAAAGCATTTTGAGTTACATCACTTCACATGTCATATTAAGAATTTAGCTGAAAAGTGGATAAGGGAGTGTCTTAACCTTTTTTTCTCTACGCTTGCTACGTGAGTAAAACCATGAAGCTTAAAAAATAATAAAAAGTGGAATGGTTTAACACTAGAATACATGCAGAGATAAAAAATCTTATCAAGAATTACCTATTTATGCAATACTAGAACTACATTGACGCATAAAATACGCGTTGCCATTAAGAAACACGTACATTTCTCAAGTTATTAATAGTACATACAATTTCATTAAATGTCTTAATTAAATAACAATTTTGAACAAAAAACATTGCAAGCTGTAACTTATTCTAACTCGTAAAAGCTATTTCCTGAGAGTAAAACCATGTTGCTAATTATTGCTTAACGGTAGGCACTAAATATAAATGACCTGAATTGTATTAATACTAGCCTGCCCTAGCTTTGCTACTAATAAGAATAAGTTCATAAATCAATTTTTCTTCTAATTTCTATTTTCGTTTCGTTGAGTGCCCTTTCGTTGAGAGTTTTTTCAACAGTGGTAGTTTTCAGGCCCACTGACGATAAAACTGGAGAATGGAGTGTTTGAACACTAAGTTCTCCTTGTATGCCACAAAATATATGTATTTATTGTATGTATTTATTATATATCTATATTTTATGTATTCTATGATATAGTGTATACGAGCATATGCAGGTTTAAATAATACTAGTTCTATGTTTTGCTCACAACGCACTTTGCCCGCTCCTCTGCTTTGATTCGAATAAGTTAGTTGCCTGGAAGAGATCGCTGTAAGTGATAAGGTCGCCTTTTCATACAATTATTTATCTAAGATCTTCACACTGTGTAAAATTGTATGTGTGAAATAAATCGATTTTATGTTATGTTATGTTATAGTGTGACATCCCTCTATTTTTTCTATATGTGTGTTCTCATTAATTGGTAAGGAAAATCACAACTACATCTATTGCATGTAAGAAATAACATTTTTAAATGTATCATATCTTTAAGAATTTCTACCATATATTTTATCTTAAGCAATGTAAAGGCTATAATAGCATTGTGAATTCAGGCCAATTAATTAATTAGAAATATTCAATATCAGTTACCATTAGGTAAATCAATATACGACATTCAGTCAGTTTAAGCTCATGCCCTTATCAATTCAATAACAATTAAATGCTAATTAACTTCTATAAGTGTGTATTTTTGATTATTAACACTATATTTACTAGACCAGTCAAAATGAGTGGTTTCACAATTTAAATTTAAAATTCCTACTGCATGTGATATTTTTATCTGTAGTGAAGTCATCATGATTTTTGTGACTTTAACTAAATAATTAGTTTTATGAAGTTATTTTTTTATATATAATAGTAATAAATGTATTTCTTGTAATTATAAGTATAAGTAAGGTGGCCATTCGTGGCGCAGGGACACAAGCGTGTGGCTGTAAACGACTGGTTGTGGGTTCGATTCCCACTCGAGGAGTGGATATATTTAAAATTTCCATTTTCTTCGCTCTGGTGTCGAGGTAAAGCGCGGCGTTAAGTTCCGCCACTTAACACGCATTGCCTACGAATTCGGCGGAAAGTGGGGAAAGGAGTATCTTAATACTAGGTGAAGCTAAAAAAAAATTATATTTAAATGCCTGGTAAATCGAGTGTTAAACCACTATTTTCTTTCAAATATTTATAAATACTGGTCGAAAATTTAAAGTAACAAAAAATAACGTGTATTTCAAATTAATGTTTTGCTAAAAACACAAAGAAAAACTTGTAACGAGCTCTCGTGACTGTAAAACTGTAAGGGTTATTGTGAAAGTCCATTAAAAATTCCAACATACGTCGATAAGAGGGGTTTTTGCGAATTAAACTGTACAGTGTTTTTTTATTTAACATTGTTCTATAACAAAATTTACAAAGAATATGTAGTAATAAGAGATTCTTCGGAATTTTAATTTCGTAAATGTTTAATTTCGTAGAATTTAATGTCGTTATGTGTAAAGTTATGAAAATTACATACATTTTTTTAGTGTTTTACCCTTAAATTTTGTTTTTTTATGTAGATATTATTACTACTATACATATGCTGTAACTTCACGCAGAGGGAAAATAGTGTTAAGACACTCCGTTCCCCACTTTCCGCCGAATTCGGCGTTGCGTGTTAAAAGGCGGAACTTGACTTTTACCACTGATACCAGAGCGAAAAAATGGAAATATTAAATATTTCCACTCCTCGAGTGGGAATCGAACCCACAACCAGTCGTTTACAGTCACACGCTTGTACCAGTGGGCCACGACTGGCCCTATACATATATTACGTACAAAAGTAAACATAATGAAGAACTAAATTCTGTCTCTAGTTAAACACCTTAAAAGTATAATTAGATACTATATAAAAAAAACATCATCAAGCTTTCTCTGACCCAGTATTATGACACTCCGTTCTCCCCTTTATGTCAGAAATTAAGATATTGCATGTTGGGTGATGGAACTATTTTTAACCGGATTAATCGCGTATATTATTGGTATTCGAAAATACATTTTTAGAAACCCGACGTTTCGAACACTTTACAGTAGTCCGTGGTCACAGGTAGACTGAGGTGGCATTCGTCTGTCAGTTGATACATTATTATATCAAACTACCGCCAACGATTTCTTAGTTGCCTCGCGTACTGCCCTGGATTCTTGCAGAATGAGCTGACTGTATCATGCCTTCTGGTGTGGTGATTTTGAGACTTCAAAGTTTTTAGAATTGGGTCCCAGGTGGTAGAAAGTTTCCAACCGTCTTCTCTATTGAAATTTGGATGTTTTTGTATTTCAATAGCCTCGCGGATCATTCTAGGGATATATCTATTTTCCCTAGCGAGGATATGTGGTTTATCAAACCTTATGTAATGGTTGGGCTTATCCGTAGCATGCTCACACACAGCTGACTTTGATGCACGCCCATTCTTGATATCGGAGATGTGTTCCTTCACCCTAGTACCGATGCTCCTCTTTGTTTGGCCAATGTAAGATAAGCCACAGTCACAGTCTAGTTTGTATACACCTGCACACTGTAAAGGAATATTACATTTAACTGGTCTCAAGAACTGGCTCACTTTTTTGTTAGGCTTAAATATAGTTTTTATCGAAGCTCTTCTTAAGATGTTGCCAATCCTGTCTGTAACTCCCTTCACATAAGGTAGAAGTGCTGGTTGTCTCTCCACTGTGAGCGGCTTGTTGGTCTTCCCACGACGCTGGCGGGGAACTGGCAGCTTGTTCTGATGAAGGGCATTCTTCACCTGTCGAAGCTCGTCCCCTAGGTGTTCAGCGTCGCAGAGGTGGTGGGCTCTCTGAAACAAAGATTTGCCAACGGTAGATAACTGTGTAGGGTGGTGGTGAGATTCACCATTGAGATATCTATTAGTGTGGGTGGGTTTCCTATACACTGTGTGGCCTACTGTGCCATTGGGATTTTTAATTACTAAAACATCAAGGAAAGCTAAAGAATTATTTGCCTCTAATTCTATTGTAAATTGGATATTGTTATTAATAGAATTAAGATGGTTTAAGAATATATAAATGTTATCTGTAGGTAAAATTGTGAAACTATCATCTACATACCGCTTATATATTCTTGGTAGACAGGGTGCAGTGCTGAGAGCCATCTCCTCAAAGTCCTCCATATATATATCTGCTATTACGGGGGACACAGGCGAACCCATAGCAATGCCGTCTATTTGTAAATAGAACACTTGATTGAACACTAGATATCCAGATGTTAAGCAGTGTTCTAAAAGTTCAAGATATTCTATAGGCATTTGTTTTTCCTCTAGCTTCCGCTTGACAATCCTGATGCAGTCCTTTATGGGTATACTGGTGAACAGCGACTGGACATCAAAACTGACCATGGTCTCATTGTTAGCTAACTTAAGGTCTTTCAGTCCGCTAACAAAATGGTAGGAATCCCTGACATAAGATGTTGTGTGGCCACGCAGCGGAGAAAGTATTTTCGCAACGTGTTGAGCCAGTTTATACGTCGGCGTATCGATTTGGCTTACTATTGGACGAAGCGGAACATCTTTTTTGTGTATTTTTGGTAACCCATACAACTTTGGAGGTTTTACACAACTAGGCACGAGAGATTTAATGTCAAGATGTAGTTTTTTTCGCGTGTTTAGATATTAAATCGGATGTTTTTTTGAGTATTTTTGTTGTAGGGTCTTTGTCAACAATTTTATAAGTTTTTTGATCCGATAACAAAACTGACATTTTTCGGTTATACTAGACACCGACGAGTATAACCGTCGCGTTACCTTTATCAGCTTTAAGAACTGTTATATCTTCATTTTGCCGTAATTTTCTAAGAGCCTGAGATTCATCACGAGAAAGATTGGACTTAGGTGGTTTACTACGGCGTAATATGGCAGATATATCTTGACGAATCGCCTCCGAATCTTCCTTCAAAATCTGGTTTTTATATAAGCAGTCCTCAACGCACGTTATTATTTCTTCAAAAGGTATTTTTGTCGGCGCCGGCGCAAAGTTAAAACCTTTACTTAAAATCTCAATAGTAGAATTATCGATTGTTTGTTTTGACAGATTGACAACTGACGTTTGTGTTGCCTGTGTAGACGTTACGGTGTTGCCATAGACATTTTTCCGTTTGGATTTGGATTCGAGTTTTTCGTACTTTCGTATTTGTCTAATTTTATATTCATTATATTTATATTGTGCCCGTTTATTTGTAAAATCTACACATTGATGGAAATCTGTCTTAGATAAACACGTCCCGATCTCATTGCTTAAGGCTTTTATTTGTTCGTCGAAGCGATTTAAATCATAACGGTGTTCTTTGATGAGTTGACATAATATTTTTTTACTTGCCTGATTGAGTATCTTTTTGCAATATTTGATGTCTTTCTTCGGCGCGATTTCTACACAAACTGGCACAAGATTATTATCGCGGCATCTTTTTAAGAAATTTATAGATGTTAAATATCTTGCACGTTTCGTTTTGAGACACTCTAATCGGCGTATTTTATTCGCGTTTTCCAGTCCGTACTGGTTTACATAATATGATCTTTTGTTTTCGCGATTATTACACATTTTGAAATGAAACTATTTTTAACCGGATTAATCGCGTATATTATTGGTATTCGAAAATACATTTTTAGAAACCCGACGTTTCGAACACTTTACAGAAGTCCGTGGTCACAGGTAGACTGAGGTGGCATTCGTCTGTCAGTTGATACATTATTATATCAAACTACCGCCAACGATTTCTTAGTTGCCTCGCGTACTGCCCTGGATTCTTGCAGAATGAGCTGACTGTATCATGCCTTCTGGTGTGGTGATTTTAAGACTTCAAAGTTTTTAGATTTGGGTCCCAGGTGGAAGAAAGTTTCCAACCGTCTTCTCTATTGAAATTTGGATGTTTTTGTATTTCAATAGCCTCGCGGATCATTCTAGGGATATATCTATTTTCCCTAGCGAGGATATGTGGTTTATCAAACCTTATGTAATGGTTGGGCTTATCCGCTTTGTCTTCGCTTTTTTTTTATTTTTTTTCTTTATTTTTTTTTTTTTGCGTCAGGAAATACCTTACGGATACCAGCCCGAGTGGGGACTCGGGACGTGGTTATGTGGGACTCCGGTGAGGCAAGATGGTAACGCCCCCGTTACCCACTAAAACCTGACGGTGCTCCTTCTCGACCGCCACTAGCCGGGCCACGGGGACCGAATCAATCGTCCGAGGACACCGGCGGCGGGAGCCTGCAAGGCACGTCGCGGAGTCAAGGGTGGTGTAGATCACCCTCAACGGCCTGCTCGGAGTAGCGCGCGGGAGCGAGCGCGCGCGCCTACTCGGGCCAGGTGAGTAGGCGGTCAGCTAGCCCCACGCTGACCGCGCTCTGGCCGGTTAGGGCGGAAGGCGACGATCATGTGCCGCCCTCCGGCGACCCGGTCGTTTGCGGCGGACGGCAAGGTTGGAGAAGACTTCCCTCGCCCGTTCCGCCGCCTCCTTCTTGAGCACCACCGCCTCGCCGAAGGATCTGACCGCATCCCACGACCTCTCGCTCTCCACCATCCATGGCCTTCGCCACGGTTGGAAGGGAGAGGTCGTCCCCAATGACGCCGCGCAGAGCGCGGCGTTGAGACACCCAGGCTGGGTACACCTCCAGCGTGTGCTGGGCCGTCTCCTCGAGACAGTCGTCACAGTGGTGGCAGCGAGCGTCGGGCTCCCTCCCAGCGATCCGACACAGGTACTTCCCGAAGCAACTATGCCCCGAAAGAACCTGCGTGGTGCGGAAGGTTAGGACGCCATGACGCCTCACTAACCACCGATGGAAGACAGGACGAACTGCCTCGATCGTCAACCGACCAGCGGATGGAGTTGCCAGCCGGGACTCCCACATTTTGTATGCGGCTTCCCGCGCCTCCTCGCGTAGTGCTGACTCTGCCGGGTCCCCGGTGCCCAGGCCTCGGCGCCGGAAATAGACCGACGCCAGGACAACGGCTTCCAGGTCCCACGGCAGGACTCCCGCCAACACACACGCCGCCTCACCGGAGATGGTCCTGTACCCTCGTATCACCCTGATGGCCATCACCCTCTGCGCCCTTCGCAGCAGAGGGACGTTGCGCCTGTTCAGGTCGTCCGCCCATACGGGAGCACTGTACATCGCCACAGAACGGACCACTCCGGTGTACAGCCGACGACTTGACGCGCACGGCCCACCCACGTTGGGCAAAAGTCGCGCCAGAGCCGATTGTCTTGGGTACTAGAGCGAAGGAAAGAAAATAATTTTAATTTTACCACTACCCAATAGAGTGGGAATCAAACCCACATTCATCGCGTTTTACAGTCAAACGCTGTCCCGCTACACGACGGCTTAAATACTATATGAGTCAATTTCTTTAACTGACTAAGTACGACATATTAACTGAACTGTAAACTGAACTGGTGTATATGGTTTTTTAAACATGTATTTTATGTATTTTAAATATTTTATTTTAAACACATATACGAGTATTTCCACCATTAAGCAAACTAAATCAAATTTTAATTTTAAACCAATGTCATGCATTTATACAATCAGTTGATAGTCTAGTTATAAGAGAAAGTTATAATATATTGAGTGGCGCTTAACGCCGCGTTTTGCCTAACCAGGTAATTTAAACATAAAATTTTCTAGGGGCCATTCGTGGCGCAGTGGCACCAACGTGTAAACGACTGGTTGTGGATTCGATACCCACGCGAGGAGTGGAAATATTTAATATTTTCATTTTCTTTCGCTGGTATCAGAGGCAAAACGAGGCGTTAAATTCCGATAATTTGCAACTATGTCTCTGACTACCCCGATGGCTAAAGCTAAAAGCATAAAGCTTGGCTATATCCAAATGTACTAACACATTAATTATATATTTCAGTGGCTGGTATCAACGAGACTTGCATTTTCAACGAACAATGTGAGGAAGTGGTTCCTCAGACGGAATGTAGGAACGAGCGCTGCGTTTGCTTGTACGAAATGGTAGCTGGCTTGAATGATGAAGGCCGCATTGAATGTAAAGGTATGCTATTTTTTAATTTGATCTAGTACGTAGTAATCTATAAAGAGGTTTTGAATGCAACAATATAAAAAATATATATAATCTTTTAACTATCTTTTATTTTAATATTCGTATTTTTAACACAATAAAGAATAACAAACCTCCTGTGACATTACCACAAATTTCATCACGAGGCAAAGCGCGGCGTTGAGTTCCACCTCTCAACACGAAATAATATCTGGTGATCGAGCTCCACTCGGTGTTCCTTTTCAAAAATCATTACTTTAAAATAATAGTTACAGTAAAACAATGATAAAATAAATAAAAAACATAATTAAAACAAAAGAAATAAAAATAAAAAAAAATTAAACAAAAAAAAATAAAAAATACTGGATATCAGAATCGAACCGTGGACAAACCGTAAAAAACACAACCGTTCTTTCAACTGCGCTATCATAACCTTTATACTAATGACATTTTAGCAGTTTTTTTAAAGCCCGAGAATCCAGAGAAAAGAACATTATATAAAAATAAAACCTATCTAGATATAAAGATAGAATTTTCTCCCCTTAAACCCCCTACATGCTAAATTTTATGAATATCGTTGGAGCCGTTTCCGAGATTCCAATTAAATATTTATATACATATACAAGAATTGCTCGTCGTAAATATATAAGATTTGAATTTAGGGCGGAAAGTGGACTACGGAGTGTCTTGACTCTAGGTCCTCCCAACTGCCATGCGGGAGAAGGTGGCAATCTAAAAAAAATGTAATACTTAAAAGACACAGTGATAATTGTATAATTTCATATTCCAGCGGTCAAACAAGTAGAAGAATCGACAAGGACTCTAGACCCGGCTATGATTGGCGTGTTGGTGGGAATGGCTTTGATGTTTGTCATTATTTGCGTAGTGTTGCGTTTGTTTAGCAGGTACGTTTATTTTTTATATGAAATATGTGACTAATGCAACTCTGTAATAGAATAAATGCAATGATGAATATCATTACCATTGCAGGAATGATTATATATATCCTTTATTGCACTTTGTAACAAATATAAATACAAAATTTACAAAATTGTTGGCAAAGGTGAACTTATCTCTGACAGAGATTTCTTCCAGTCAACCTATGGGTATGAGAGAAAGTAATATTTTGCAGGTCTAAAAGTGCAGAGATGTTTTTTATTTTCAATTTATAGTCTATATGCCCCTCTTTAGATGCCTCTTGATACCGGTCGAAAAGTAAATAAAGTTATTTATTAATTATCTTTTTTTTATCGTTTGACTAGAAGGTTGTGAATTTGATTCTCACTCGAAGGAGTAATTATATTTTCATGGTTATTAGTACCTAACAAAAAGTACACCATTGTGTTGAGCTATTCCGCACAGAATGTCTTCATTTTCAGTAAAAAGTAAAAAAATGTTCTATTTTACTGCCCTGCTCAACAGCAAAACGTGCCATTCATTCAACCAACCACTGATGTATGAAAAATAAAGCTAACGTGATTATTTTTATCAATTTAATGATGTTTTATACCGATCTGGCTATTCACCTGCTACTTTTGTTATTTCAGAGCGCGCTGGAGAGAGAACCGTACTATCTTCAACACTCCAAATCCACGATTAATGAACGTATCGCTGCTAAGAGATTCCAAGTTACTTCATTCACAGGTTAGGCAAATAAATTAATTGTTTTTGTTCAAAAAAAAATTAAGAGATTTAATACAGAATAAATCATAAATTTCTGGTCTCAAAATGTTTTATCTTTTGAGAGACTTAGAACTACATTTTCTCTAAAGTGAAAATGTAGTTCCAAGTAATTACTTGGATATTTTCGTTTCCCACCAAGGAGTACGAAAAAGTAATACGTGATGACGAAAAATAATAACTTTTGACTTTTGAAAATTCAAAGTTTCGAATCTTTTGTAAAGTTTTTGAAACCTCGAGTTTGATAATATATTTGACATATCAAATCACATATCATTATAAGCCCACTTAAAATAAGGTCTTAACGCAGAAGATGAAAAGTAAAGAAAATACTACTAACAAAATCCACTTTATTCCAGGATCGACGTGGCTCTCGCGTGAGCATGCGTCCCCCATCGAGGCAAGCCAGCCAACAAGAACTCAGACCACACTCTCCAAGCCCCGGTAGCTTTATTTTTTTAATACAACTTATACATTTTTGGTCATGATTTCCAATAATTTGTGTTGTTCTGTCCATGTTTTTAATATGTGTTGTAATTAGTTTGCTTGTTTTATGTGTAGAATTATTTTCGTTTCTGTCAAAATTATTATATGGGTGTCAATTGAAATTGGTTTACATATTTTAATACATTGACATAAAAACTTGACAAGGAATATTTGTATATTTGACTACTCTTACACAAAATTGTTATATTTATTTTTAAAACGCTTCCTTCCTGTCTTTTCTTCTGATTTTTAATATCTTCTTGAATTTGTTTTTTTAAATCTATTACTCACTGTCTTTTTATTGTTTTTAAATCGCTTCGCCTTCACAATTTCTATGATTTTTGCTATTTAAACTCTGTCACGTGACTCATACATTATTTCATCTATCAACAGCACGACCTCACCAAAGCCATCAGCTACACCGAAAAACTTCAGGTTATTTGGGATATATTTTATTTTTGCTTCGTTTGCGACGCTCAAATTAATATGAAATTGATAATTATTAACGCATGTATTGAAATTGCATTTAATAAAATATGCTTTTTGATTGATAATATATATAAAAAAAAGCTTTGGTGTTTTAAAATTTAGCTTTGAATAATTGTGAATTTTAGAATTTTATAACTTTTAATTTGATTCGAGATGAAATTATAATTACTAATTATAAAAAAAGAACGCATGTATAAATTTTGTTAAACATTTTTGTGATTATTCTGTAGTACCTATCTACTAATAGTGAAATTCTATGCCCCTAAAGCATCAGTGGAGATACGACACAATGTAAATATTTTATAAATTAAGCTTATAATTTTTAGATACGGGTTTTATGTGACTTGTTAGTTGTTGCTTAATACTTAGGATATCTTAGAACAGGTGATTATTATATTAATATACATATCGCACTCCCAAAATTAAAGTGTCCTAACTCAAAAAATGCCTTTTTTACTTACAATAGAATCTTAAAATAGCTTTTTAGGTCTAGACTAGGTCGTCTTTAGCAAAATGAAAAATAGTCAACATTTTGAGTTAGGTCAGTTTATTAAGGGCGCGATATGTATAGAAATTATTTGGCATGACGAAGACATAGGTTTTTGTTGATTTGACATAGCATGCACAGTGCATAAGAATTAAGATGATTTTTTCAATAATTTCTTATGTTTTAGGTTCTCGTAGAGGATCGAGAGCTAGCAGCGGGCATTCTGCGACGTCCCTCAGATCTGCCACTCTGAGATCACCCACAGCGCCGGGACCCACATCCGTCACTGTTGAAATCCGTGCACCGGATTCATAAATAAATATGACAAAATGAATTATTACAAATATATTTAAGATCAAATGCTATATAAATTAAAAAAAATATCGACAAAATATATGGATTATAAAATCGACGTTCAGTCCAAGCTTACAATGTTTGTGATAAACTTCTTAACTTAGCTTGTATTTAAGACATGCTGGTCTAGCAATAATTTATGCACTATTAACGTTATTCAGCCACGTGATAAGTGCCTCTAAATATAATTGAGTGAAGTTTGTCATATACTAAATAAATATATTATAATAAGCAGATCAGGTTTTAATATAACACATACAAACATACATACATAGATTTATAACAGTTATCTTGACAGTCTTATCACTCTTGTTTCAAACGTTAAACACTTTTTTAATATTAAGTATAGAGCACGTAATTCAACGATTTTCATAGATAAGTATCGATTTAATAGACGAGTTGGGAGTTTTAGCTTTTTTGGCAATAATTATTCGCTTTTTGGCATTTTGTAGTTCGATAGTTTAAAGTCTATTATTAAAGTTATGTAAGTGTTAGCGCATTGATTGTTTCTAATATATTCTTTTCATCCTTAACAAGAATGCTAGATCTGTGAATCCCAGCCTTAGGTCTTAAATTAGGTCACACATAAGTGAAGTTAGAACTAAATACTTATTTACGGGGACCACCTCCTAATATGGGAGTGTTCTGAATTTTGTTTTAGGATGGTATTAGATTAGTTGGACTAAACTTGCTTTTCTTAAGATTTTCATATTCTAGCTTTAAATCGAACGGAGAGTGTAGAATAGCCATTTCTATGAGAGAGAGTTGTGAATCGACCCTAAGTATTTTTTCGTATGTTTTTTTCTTCTAGTAACCTATTCCTTAGTATAAACATGTGTAAAATCGGGGAAATTTACACATACGTATTAGATAAGGCTTCGTCGCACCAAAGAAGCTTAGACCAAAGAAAATCGCAGAACGCACAAGCGATAATATATACCAGTAGAGAAATTATAATCCGAATAATATGTAACCTATAAAGACATTAAGTAAATAGACATCATTAATACGTCAGTCATACTACAATTAAGGGGAAGAATTGTTGTATGACTGGTGCAAAGTCACTCTCATTTTGGATGCAATAATAAATAAATAAATAAATAATAATTATTACAATAATATAAGGCATTTGTATCTTTAAAACTATGCTCACGATATTATATTATATATTTCGAACACTGTGCTAGTTTATATATCTATTAAATGCTGTAATTTACTTATATGAACTTTTATTATAACTTATACTTCTAAATATTGTTGTTTTATTTTAATCTTATATATTGACATTTATATGTAAGTAATTATTTTAGTTATTTTTTTTGAAAAAACATGGACAAGGAGAAACATTTAGGGTCAGAGAGAAAAAAACGGGAAAAAGAGGTGTAGGTGTTTGTAGGGTAACCTATATATATATAGTGAAAATTGTTTAGAATCGTAGTGATTTTAATCTCAATGTAAAAAATAGTTGCGTATATATGTACAATTGAGCGGAGAACTGTATACCTAGTAAATTATATAAAGTTCAATATATGTACGTAGATTAAAATTCAATTCAATAAAATAGTCATTTCTAAATACTTTTATAATAATAATTTTGACTTTACACTTTTTTCTCCATAGCAGGTCAGGGAGAGAGAACTTAGTGTCAAAATACTCTGTTCTCCACGCACCGCTCGAATAATAATAACATTTTCTGTCTGTCCGTCTGTATGTAACTCAATCACGCATAGTCTACTGAATGGATTTAAATTAATTTTGGCACAGAAATATTCTACAGACTGAAAAAGGACATAGGCTATTTTTTTATCCGAAAAGTGGACTGTAGGGTTAAAATAAGGGATGAAAGTTTGTGCTTAAATAATTTTAAAGTTAGAGCATGAAATTTATTTTCTAGATTCTTTAGTAGATAATACGACATTCAAAATTTATTAAAAAAATATCTTTATATAGGATGAAAGTTTTTGCATGATGATATCGGTATACAGGTTATGGCTTTGAAAATAAAAATATAGAAGAAATGCAGAGAATTACGAAGTAATTACGAAATGTGGAACTGAAATTAACACAAGTAAGAAACCAAATGCCGCGCGCCATACACAGTAAACGCTGAGCTGTCACTCGTCATTAGGGGTTGAATTCTGCTTCTCAAGTATATCTTATCTGAATTTTACTAATATCGGGGATAAAGTGCGCACAAAATTTATGTTTTTTTTAAATATTGTTCAGAAAGAAGAAACTAGGGTGGTTTTCCAGTACATTATATGTATATAATACTTTATATGTATACTTTTTATTAATTTATAGTACATTATATGTATTTTTTTTATTAATTTAATGTATTTTTATATTCATATATTAATATAATGATACATACATATTATAGTTATTTTTATATTTTTGTTATACTACGCCATCTTTATTCGATTTAATTCAATCTATCTTATTGTATAGCGCCATCTATGAAAAAACTTTTATAATTCATATTCCTTTTTAATAGCTGAAGTGAGTTTTTAATAGTAGAATGTCACTTATGAACTTGTTTTCTTTATTTTACAGCAGATGGCATTATTTTAAAAATATTTTAAATTTTTAATTTTGCCTTTATGTCGTTTCTTTCTTTTTTTTGCAAGAAAGATGGCAGAAATTTTTCATACCAGAGCGTGGATTATCATAAAGATGATTTAAAATAAAAAAATTCCTTGAATGGTCCTGAAAGAAGAATCGATCATACGCACGCAGTTAAATACTTTTCCGTATCTTGCCGAATGGGTACTTATTATTCATTATTTGTAATAATATTAATTATAAGAATAATTTAATTACGAAAAAATATATTAACTTATATCCAATTTGAATGGAAATTTGATAAAAGTACTCAGTTTTACAATTATCCCTTCTCGGGATGGAAAAGAGTAAAAGAAAAACGAATTCAATTATGAATATTAGAAAAATGACTTATAAAATGACTTATAAAACGCAAACATATTAAATGAAAAATAATAAAGAAAAAACCATCGTGCCCACCATTGCGCAGTGGGACAACGTCTAATTTAAATTACGATTTGTTTTATCGGGTGGAGAACGGAGTGTCTCAACACTAAATCCTCACTGGCTTGGCTAGTACTATACGGAAAAACGATACCCTACTAAACGCTAAAAAATAATAACAAAGAAAATAACAAACAAATATCAAAAATATTAAAAAGGTCATACTAAAAATGCTCCCAACAGGTCCACGTGAAAACCAGCAAAAAGCTACCGCCTGGTGCATACGAGTGTATTTTGACAAAAGTGGGAGCAAACATCGAATAATAGCGACGCAAACAACCTTGCGAATTGTGAATGCGAGAGCTACTAAAGAGGCTTAAGGCCTTAGTAAATGTTTTCTGTGAAAGCGGAGGCGGACGATGCAGCGTGTTTATATATTTATTTAACACAATTGAAAAACTTAATTTTGTTATTTTTAGGCTTAAAAAATTAATACATAGTTTAGTTTAGTTCAGGTTAGGAAAATCTAACTAGAACTTTGTGGCGCAGCGAGACAGAATTACTGGTTGTAGGTTCGATTCCTAATATTTTTTTTCGCTGTATCCCGCACACAGCAGGGTAGGCAGAGGGAATCTAGTGTTGTGGCACTCCGTTCTCCATTTTCCGCCGAATTTCGGAGGCATTGTGTGTTAAGTGGCGAAACTTCACGCCGCGCGTTGCCTCGATACCAGAGCGAAGAAAATGGAAATATAAAATATTTCCACTAGGGAGTGGCTGTCTGCGGGATACAGCGTGAAGCTAAAAAAAATAAGGCAAAACCAATTATCAAAATACAAAACAATATCTCTAAGGCGGATAATTTAGAGCAGAATAGTGATATAATACTCTCTCTCTATACCTCTGCTTATTATGTACGATGCGCTCAGACAAAAAAAAATATTATTTGAAAGTGCTCTTTAAGCAAAATGGACGATAAGAATTGTTGCAAGCCGCAATTAACTCGATCTTTGTTCTGCAAAAGCGAGCTATTCGTGTAATCTATAATTTATTTCAAAAGTATCACTGTCAGCAATAAATGTGTACATGATAATTACTTTAAAAAAAAAGAAGTCCCGCTGAGTTCTTTGCGCCGGTTCTTCTCAGGTCTGAGGCATTAAATTTAGTGAACTGGTGGTAAACTATTTGACGTTAAAAAAATGTAGCTTGTAACTTGTTATTTGGAATGAAATTATTTGACTTTGACTTTGAAACAGTTTATTTGAATAAAAACGTACTAAAATACCTATTTTTACATTATTATTATTCAAAATACGGCAATTCACGTTATTATTATTTCAAATAAAGTATATTCGTCTCTTCTATGACCCAACCCAATAAGAAGTGGGCCACCAAGTACTGAATATTTGAGTTTCATGATAAGTCGGTATTATGAATTTTCTTTGAACTTACCTATTTATTAGCTACTCTGAACGAGATATCCTCATTATATTTTCCATCATAATAGTGTTTTCACAAAGAAATCGAGATAATCTCATTATTTTTAATGAATGCTAACTGCTTGATTACAGCTTCGAGTATATTCGTCTAAGCTGAAAATATACTAATGATGTGTCTCAACTTTGTTAGTCTGTATAAGAATGACATTTATTCGTTTCAATAAAAAGTACGTACATTTGTATATTCTATACTAATGTACTTGATATGGTTACAAAATCTAGCAATAAGCAGACTGTGCCTGTAAAGCGACTGGTTGTGGGTTTGATTTCCACTCGAGGAGTAAAAACATATTTAATATATCCATTTTCTTTGCTCTGGTGTCGAGGCAAAGCGCGGCGTTAAGTTCCGCCACTAAACACGTAATGCCCCCAGAATTCGGCGGAAAATGGGAAACGGAGTGTCTCAACACCAGGTTCCCTCTGGCTACCCTGCTGCTTGCGGGACATAGCGTGAAGCTAAAAAAAATACACCTACGAAGAAACACAGAAAGAATATTATTTGAAATTAATATTACTCAGACTGCCCTGTGTCCGACGTAAGCTTTTGTAAAATGTGACATACATGTTTCTAAGGCAGAGTATTTTTAACTGATCAACAGTTCTACTCACTCGGGGGAGTGACCATATTTAAATTACTTGCCAACCACCAACCAAACAACCAACCAACCAACCAACCAACGAATCGACCAACGAATTATTATATTTTAAGCTATTTACATTTCGCCAAATAAATGCGAAAAAGTGAGGCGTTAAGTTCCGCTGCTTAACACACAATATCTTAAATTTAGGACGCAAAGCGGAGAAGCTTAGTGTCTTGACACTACATTCCCTCAGCTTACTATACAATGCACAAAAAAATTTAAAAAAAATAACAAAAAACGAACACAAAAAAACATTATCTATATAAAATTGATACCGGCCAAATAAAGCACGAACAAACATTACGCCCTCGTATGACATACAAACATTCGATTTTGGTAATTAAAATATTTAAATTAGTAGGAACAGCATGTTAACAACGCGACACGAATTGTATTAGCATTCATATTGACAACGAATGTAATTTATGCTATCACACCACTATTACATATATACATACATTAAATTATATTATTAATGGTTAATGGTTGACGATTTCGTTTAAATTTCGTTTTATGTTATTACATGTGATTATTTCATAATTAAGATAAGAATATGGGAGACATCTTTATATATTTAGGGTTTTCCTAGATTCACTAAAATTTATATTTCTTCAAGAATGAAAAATATATAAAAAAAGTTTGAGCTATTTATTGTATTGTTCAGACATATAGATGGACAGGCAGAGAGAAAAATTTTTGCATTTATAATATAAGTATGCATTTCTTGTATTATGTTTTAAAATGATTATTTTATAATTACACAAATACCTTCAAACATTTTCCTATATATAATGGTAATCAGAGAAGATGTAGAATCAAGACACTCCATACTTCGCATTCCGCCTGTAATCTAGACATTCCGTATCAAGTTTCAGAAATCCGCATTTTGTATTAGGTACTAAAGCGGAGAAATGAAACTAGTATATGAATATAGTAAATGGAATAGTATATATTTATTTTTATGGAATTAAGGTGGCAAACGAGCTGAAGGCCCACCTGGTGTTAAGTGTTTACCTTCGCCCATAGACATCCACAACATTCAAGTTATGGATGCGTTGCCAGCCTTGGGAATGTAGGAAAGGATCCCTCCTCTGAAGGATAAGAATGGTGGGAATAGGGAGAGCTGGCTTACATGCCATCGAACCGGAACACATCTTAAGATATTTGGCGGTTCGTCTTTGACATGATAGTGGTCGCGAGCCAGTCGGAGAACGAATCTCCTACCACCAAACTACTGGGTTACCCGCCTTTTACGGGACGCTACCCAGCGGCGGGGGGGAATTGTATTATTAACCCGTCCCCCCACGGGGAAAAATATATATATGTATATTTACATATTTATTTATATAAGCCGGTATGTAATATATAGAATGTATTTTTTTAAGTATGTTTACTATTTGAAGAAATTGCCTGGAAGAGATCGCCTGTGGTGATAAGGCCGTTTTTACACTAAAATTACCTTTTTTGTTCTTATTATTTTTTTTATTGTTAATCCTCCTGGTGTAATATAGTATTTAAATAAAAAAAAAATATCGTAATACGTTCCACTTCGCCACAACGGCTGAATGGACGTTTCGTATTGAACGAACAAATTAAAATTTTATCGAACTAACAACCATCATGGTAATTTCAACAGCACCATAGTAGCGTCTATACCTTACACACCTTAATATAAGTAAATGTAGGGCTGATCGAAATAACGAATACGAATAAAAATTTATGTAAGGAAATAACATTATACTAGACGGTAAGCTATTACAGAAACTAATACCGCACGATGGAAAAAAGGTTACTCGCAATAAATTTCATTGAAAACTGACAAGGGCGAATTTCAATAGAGAGATTTGTGGGCTGATAAGTAATAAGATTCGTTTTGTATATGTACATATGTATGTATGTTTAAGGTTAATTAATTATTGATTAAATTTAATTAAGTTTCTTTAACAAATATATTACAAATTTCACGCTTATAGCCCTACTACGATCGCGAAATAGAAAATAGGATCTTTAATTTTGGGGCTTTTATTCATGTTAATTATGTTTTAAAATAATGCAACCGAATTCGAATATTTAAAAAACCGAGTATCGAACACTTTACAGTCGTCAGTCGTCACAGTACTTCTATGGTATCTACTTGTGCCCACGCACTATTGTAAAGTGTTAGAAAATAATATACTGTTTGTTAATACAGTTTGATCTCCGTTCTGGCCCAAATCGGGGTATTTAATGTTGCTGGACCATGTCGCAAGTACCAGTATGGGGAAATAAACATAATTCATTATAATATATTATCATTTCCCCGATTGAGAAAACAACCCACAACCAATCACCTGTTTACCGTGAAGTTAGAAGTTGTTCCATTACGCCATTATGATATTAAATATCTTTTATATATGCACGTATATAAATTATTTCTAAGTAATTATTTTCAAACCTTCCAGACTTTATGGACATAAAATCCTACTCAGTCAGGTCAGTTTCTTAACACTTTTTAGTGATATTATCAACAAATAAAGTATAAATAACAAGCGAAGCACGTCTCACTATAATCCAAAGTTAGTACAAAGCGAATGTAATTACAGGTCTTGTTGTTCAAAGGGAACTTCCTACTACAACTTGGTACTGAAGGTGACAAAAGTACGCTGCAAGCACCAAGTTTTATCCACGCTTCTGTAAACATTCCGAACTTTTAAGTAAACAAATATTTTTAAGGATTTTCCTTTTTTTTTAGTCTGTTTATTTGTATATTTTTAAGGCAGTTTCACGTATTTTTCTACATAGTGGGGTAGTGAAGAGGACCTAGTGTCAATACACTCCGTCCTCCACTTTCCGTCCGAAATCCAGTGGAAATCAACGCCACGCTTTGTTATTGTTATCAGTAGGTAATATAATCATCCCCTCGAGTGGGAATCGATCCCACTATCATCCCGCCGCAGTACGATGTCGCACTGAGCCACATCCGGCCTTATCAGCTTTACACATTTTCTTCATCATAGTGCCATGACTCTGTTCCTTTGAAATAGAGACATTAATGATTGTGGTGGTGGAGTTTATCAAGGAAAGTCGTTTTTAGAGGTGAAGTATTTTAAGTATATTAATTAACTAGCGGCCCGCTCGGCTTCGCTGCGTGATCTACGTGACTCTTTTGGTATATTGCAACCCTCGGTGGTAGATTTTTTAAAAATAAAATAGCCTATGTTTATCCGTGGATTATCAACTATATATATTCCAAAGTTCATTTCAATCGGTCAAGCGGTGTAGATTTCATTCAGGTATAGATTAGAAACTTTCATCCCCTATTTAAACTCTTTAGAGGTTGATTTTTGAAAAACTATGTAGCCTATGTTAGACCCAGTCATTTTTACTACTTTCATACTAAATTTTATCCAAATCGGACCAGTAGATTAGCCGTCGAAGCGTGACAGACAAACACATAGACATTCGCATTTATAATATAATTATGGATTTTCTTGGACTTTACCTAATGCCGTTTGTATGGTTTTTTTTTGTCACAGCAAACGTTTTAAGCCATCGATATAATCATTGATATGAATAGGGATCATTATAGTTAGACGTTGTGCCACTGCAAAGTATTGGAATAAAAAATAAACTATAACAAGCGTGTAATTTAAGAATTCCATATATAGTTGTATAGAGCGTATACAACTATATATGGAATTCTTAAATCATACGCTTTCTTAAATTATATGGCTTAGTGGATCGATGGTTTCCAAGGTGCGGGTTTGAGTTCCGCTATGTTCAAAGTTTTATTAGTTTTTATATACAAAATGGGTAAATAATATTTTAAAAATGTTTAGATACAAGTACAAATAATATGATTAACCAAGTGTACTATGTTCAAATTAAACATTTTAGACCACTTCTTAGATTAAAAATATACATTATTCCCAAGAATGTGTCAAGAAAGTGGAAAGCGCAACTAATACCATTCTTTTATTAAATTAAATGGAACTAATTTGATAAGAGAACGAAAAGCAAAGGTTGATGACACATTTGGCAAATGAAATTTTGTCCCACCGCGAAGAATTAGATTAATGTTAGATACAGTATACGTTTTGTGACTTTGTTTGTTATTATTTTTTTTTATATTATGATTATTTTAATACCTGAAGGAAAAATCTTTATAAGATAATTATGCGAACAGAGGAGTATGAAATTTCGTACAGTAATAGATTATATGAAAAAAAACGTCAACAGAGTCAAAAATATTACACGATTTATAATATATTTGCAAAATACTTGCGTATACACGTTGTTTAGAGGCTTATAACAAATCATAAAGAGTAAAATTTTTATTTCATGCATGATAAAATTATTAATTATTCCTTGCAGTAGGAAATGCTTTAAATTGTCTTAGAAACTTGATTTCTTTGATTTTTGGCAGTGTTTCCAGGTCGATAAAACATGGGTATCTTCAAACGTTTACCTCCACTTTAAAGGCCGGCAACATCCCTGTAGCTCCTCTGGTGTTACACGGGGCCGTGGGCGACAGTGTTCACCTAACACCAAGTGACCCGAACACTCGTTTGTCTTGTCCTTTTTATAAAAAAAAAGAATGTCGGAAGGTGGTTGTGCTATATATCTTACCTTGTTATTCGTATAATATATACATATGGTATATGGTTCAATTTGACAGAGAACGTTGAATTGAACCCCGAGTTATATACATTTTCTAGATTTCAGGCATTTAGACAAAAATACTTGTTATTTATCTTTCTTCTTATTGCCATTACTATGTACAAAAATTTTGCGTAAGTATACATATATACTGTACTCATATATGTAATATTATAACCTTCGTCTTAACTAATCCATATCATAATTCATCCATATCATAATTCATCCTTACAAAATTCTATATCAAAATATATTAAGAGAATTATTATACTCAAACAATTCCTTAATTCAACAAACAAATACCCACAATCATTTATCAGAAGTAATTCACTTTCCTTGGTAATTTGTCCAAAATTTGTTCAAAGCACACGCTAATGTATTAAACTGTCTTAAGTTATTCAAAGTGTCGTTCACATGATGACAATTTATCACATCAACCTTGTTTAGTAGTAATTTTAAGCTGGGAATTTGCGGCGTTGAGTACCGTTCATTTCGAAAGATACAGAACGGGGTCCTTGTATCTTGACACTAGGTTCTTTTTGTCTATCCTGCTATACGGAATAAGGCATAAAGGTGCTAAGTATGCTAGGCTATGCTAAAATAAATTCGTCACGTCTACGATCCAACTAGTGATGATTGTGGGTTGAAATCTCATTTATTGTATTTTTCTAGTCTTGTTCTTCTTTTGTATTTGTCACGGATAGGCAGAGAGAACATAGTGCTAAACACTTGATCCTTCATTTTCATTTTTTTTTATATTCAATTGTTAAATGGCAAAATCAAATGTCATTACTTGCTTACTTGACTTGTAATTAAATTATAATGACAACAGAAAGATATATTGAACAGATATATTCAAGTGATAGTGACAGATATATAGAATAGATATATTCAAGTGAAAATTGAACCAAAACTCACCGTCTTTACTCAAGTACCTACCGACTGAACCCTAAAAGGTAACTACTTTGCACTAAGTTTAACTAAATATCCAAGGTTTTCTCTCCTTCGGATTTATAGGCGTATGTATATTTATTCGTGCGGATATCGAATTCAAACCACTAGGGCAGGGTACGGATATATAAATTGCCGCCAAGCTGCAATAGATAACTTCCTTGCCGACATAAATTCCCGGTAAATAATCTTTGTTATTAGTAGTACTGAGGAGTAAGATTGTGTGACTGTTTCAATATTAAATGAAAATATTGATAAATTAATTTTAGATAAAGTCGTGGAGCAGTGGCACAAAGTGTGAATAAAGCGACTGGTTGTGGGTTCGATTCCCACTCGAGGGGTAGGAAATATTTAATATTTCCATTTTCTTTACTTTGGTGCCGAGGCAAAGCGCGGTGTTAAGTTCCGCCACTTAATACGCAATGTCTCCGAATTTGGCGAAAAGTGGGGAACGGAGTGTCTTAACTCTACGTTCCCTCTGCCTACCCTGCTAAAAATATAAAAGCACATCGTACTTAAGAGCAGTACCTCTCTGATTATAAAGGTGATTGGTAGTGGGTTCGGTTTCTCATGAAAGTGTTTTTTTTTTTTAATTTAATCACTCTACCATCTTTCGATTTTTTGGCGGGAAGTGGAGAACGACAAATGATTTCGCTTTTCTTTTAGCTTTATGGTGTCTATCCCATGTTTTGTTCTTATATTTAAAAAGGATACAGAAATAATTTCATATGGAGAAAAGATCATATATGTATAATGCAAGCAGTGGCACAAAGTGTGAGAGTAAGCTCAATTGGTTGTGGGTTCGATTTCCACTCGAGGAACTAAAATATATTTAAATATTTCACTTCCTTTGCTCTGGCAAGCGCATTAGTTCAGCAACTTAACATGCAATGCCTCCAAAAACTCTGCTCAACTCGGAAAACTGAGAAATATAGTGGCTTAACAATAAGTTCCCTCTGTCTACCCTGTTTTGTGCGGGATTTAGCGTGACGCTAAAAAAGTAATACTCGTATAAGACTATAAAAAAAAAACAATTATTGTTCCGACTTAAGTCAAGAATCGAACTCACACTCTTCAATAAGCCACCAAAATTTTCAACCTCTAAGCCAACAGATCAACAGCTCAAACAAAATAATATCAATTTTAACATGCAAAAACTAAAATATACCTCCATACAGCACACGATCTGGTTTTATAACAGCTAGCAAATTAGCAACTCCAGTCCAATCAACGGCGAGTTTTCGGTCAGCAACCGGTAACAAGGAAAGTTTGGATGTTGCTTTGATTACATGTATTTTACTTTTACATAGTAGTCTGTGATGTATTATTATATGTTTTTTTCATAATAAAAAGAATATTTGCGTAAAAATATATATTTATAGGCAAAATGATGAAGACGGAATATCTTCTTATTAGGTCTTCCCTGATTATTTTAGTATGTGGGAAAAGCGTGAAGCTTTTAAAAAAATATATGAATAAAAATCTGAGGCTATCATAGCGTAGTATCAGTTTGTAATTACGTATTGGCCGTAACAGAAGCTGTAAAGTAAGTTTTTCAGGATTTTCACAAGCTTTTTTTTTGACTGAAGCAAAACCATGTATTTTCTAGTAAGAAAACCGTAGTCATCGTCACCCAGTAAACGCTTCTACTCGGGAAACGATTATATATTGTTTTTACTTATTCGCTCTTGTACCTAAAACAAAGCGTGGCATTGATTTCTGCCAATCAAACACATAATCTTGATTTCGAGCTTAAAGCGCAGAACGGAGTGCCTTAACACTAGGTTCTCTCTAAATTCCCTATTTGGATAAAAACTTTTTAATATAATAATACAAATAATATGTAAAATCTAAATAATAATTAGTCTAATCTAAATAGTAATCGTGGCCCAGTGGCACAAGCGTGTGACTGTAAACGACTGGTTGTGGGTTCGATGCCCACTCGAGGGGTGGAAATTATATTTCCATTTTCTTCGCTCTGGTGTCGAGGTAAAGCGTGGCGTTAAGTTCCACCACTGAACATGCAAGCCTCCGAATTCGGCGGAAAGTGGGGAACGGAGTGTCTTAACACTAGGTTCCCTCAGCCTACCCTGCTGTGTGCGGGATACAGCGTGAAGATAAAAAAAAAGGTATTTTCAAACGTAAACGTGAATTTGATGCTAACTCTGAGATGTTATATTTAAATGATTTTCATTTGTACGCACTATCTTGCTTTAACTAATTTCAATTAACAGTTCTATTGAATTTTCTTTCTTTAAAATGCGAAAGACAAAAGATTTTTACGTCACTTACTTCTACGTCAGTCAGATCTCTTTTGTCATGTCACGAGTCCTATTCAATTGGTCTTCAGGTCACCGTTAGTGCTTGTAAAATTGAAATATTGATTACAGTTAAGGCAACTGTATTAGATATTAAAAATTAGAAAAAATATTTATAAATACTTTTTATTTATTTTTATTAACTAATATGATTTACATATTTGAATTATAACAGGTTTTTTTATTTCCCCTAAGTTACTTTATCAGGAAACAAAAGGAAACCATGTCTTTTGTTATTTTGTTTCTAACGAATACACGACTTTTATTCACAACAAGTTTGATTTCCTCGTACTTCTATAGAATTAGTTAAAAATATTTCTTTTTATATATGCCTTTATGTATTTTAGATATCATGGGAAATAGGTAATAGTTAATGTTAACCACTCTGAAAGGTAAAGATAGAGCAAAGCATAAATCTTTTTTGACGTCAATGGGTTTCATTCCACAAACAGTTTGCAACTGCGACTGTATGACATGTTCCTTTTTTTTTAAATTAGTTCTGTGTAAATATATATATTTAAATAGATTTTCTCTTAATAAAAACAGAATAAATATACAATCCTTAAATTTTAAGACTAAAATGTTATTTCTTAATTTTTTATTTATTTAAAGGCTTAATTCTAACAACATTAACGAGAAAACATCAATACAGCTCCGATATAGCAGTTCGGGGCCATTGTTACACAGTTTTGACTTAAATTTAACCTGCCTCCGTTTTGCATACTTCCTTTACCTGGATACGGCTTTGTTTCGTGAAATACGTCAATATATTGGCATTGGCAGCGTTCAACTTTTACCATCACACGAAAACTGTGGAACAATAGTTTGTTAATTTAAAATTAAAGTTTAATAGGTTCGATTTTGAAACTTTTTTTAACTGTTTATATTTATGCTCTACGGACATGAGTCTGTACCTTTTGTTGACATATGCATATATTTTCATTTTCTTGTTACATTACAATCCACTATTCTAAAAGAGTTCAAGTATTACACAAAATTTACATTACATATACACATATATTACCATATTATAATACATTATTTTAATTTTTTTTCTTACATATCTAATTATTTAAATTAAGAAAATTAAGAATATAAAACATACAAACAAAGCCAGTAGTGGTGCAGTGGCACCTACATGTGACTGTAAACGATTGGTTGTTAGTTCGATTGCCACTCAAGTGGAAATATTTAATATTTCCATTTTCTTCGATCTGATATCGAGGCAAAGAGCGGCGTTAAGTTCCACCACTTAACTCCAAAATTCGGCGGTAAGTAGGGAACGGAGTGTCTTAACACTAAGTTCCCTCTGGCTACCCTGTTGTGTGCGGGATACAGCGTGAAACTAAAAAACAAACAAACAAAGCCGGTATCTCGTCTTATATAGCATTAATTGGTCTAAGATAACAGAAATGTTCACATAATTAATCATCAAAGGTATGTCATATCAATTGGCGCTTATTGTAATATAATGATATTAATGTTAATAAATGACTGCTTCAAAGTACCTTCGTCATTTAGGGTTTGGTGATATGTAATATATAGAAATACTGTAGTTTTAAAGTAAAGTACTTTATACATAATATTATTTTTTTTTAATATTTTAAGGCTTATTCACATGTTAAGAAAAATATTATTAGTAAAAGTATAATAAACGTCTGAAAATCTCTCGTTGTTCAAATTTTTATAAGATTTTTAAGTATATTATATATTTATATTTTTTATATTGCAAAAACCATGTGATCGACGGGTTGAAATCGAAAGGAATGTAGAAAGAGACAGTCTTCCTAGGTTTCCTTTCTTTACTAGATTCTACTTTACTTAGATAAATCTAAATAAAAATGAGTAATATTTTATACTTATTAGTAAAATATTACATCTTTTATAATGGACTTATGAACCTTAGTCTTACCAAAGCGGAAAAATGAAAGCAATTTAAAAATCATCATTTCTCTGAATGGAAATTGAACCTATAACCAATGGTGTTATCACTCAGACCCATGTCCACTGCACCACGATGGCCGACAGCCAGTTTTTTTTAGCTTCACGCTGTATCCCGCACACTGCAGGATAGGCAGAGGGAACTTAGTGTTAAGTGGGGAGGGAGTGTCTCTCTCCCCACTTACCGCTGAATTCGGAGGCATTGCGTGTTAAATGGTGATACTTAATGCCGCGCTTTGCCTCAACACCAGACCGAAGAAAGTGAAAATATTAAATATTTTTACTCCTCGAGTGGAAATCGAACCCACAACCACTCGTTTATAGTCACTGCGCCATCATCATGATTGGTCAGATATAGCAATAAAATTATTTTCATTACCAACAATCAATAAACAATAAGTATTTATATAACATACGCTGTAATAACATAATTGTAATAATCTGTATCAGATAAAGCGATACCTAGATGAGCATTCAATTATTCAACCGACGATACGAACGCAGCTAATTAATTTCTATTCGTGTGTATTCTATTCTATTCTATACTATTGTATACAATACATGTTAATGACATTTGAAGCCGCGTCAAAGTTACTACAATTAAATTAATATTAAGCCTAGAATAGCTTTGATAATTATGCCTAACTGAAATTATAGACTGAAGAGTTAATATGACATTCTAAGGACGAAATAAATTCGAATACTTTCACTTTAATACCACTATGTTCGCTAAAAAAGGCATGGCATAGCGGTCAGAGCACTCGGGCAGTTTTTCAAAGGCGCGGGTTCGTATCCTCGGGCATTTAAAATTTTCATACGTTTTCAAATTGTTTTTTTACTTTGGAGTAAGAGTAGTGTCTAATGTCAAAACATTCTATTCTATAATTTATGCCTTAAATAGAGATATTGCAGCTTGAGTGGCGGAAGTCAACGTCGCCCTTTGTCTTAGGTAGCAAACCAGAGTAAAAAAATGAATTAAAAATATAAGTGGAAATCGAATCCACAACCGCTCGCGTTAACAGTTAGACACTGGTACATTGCACCATGATAGGTTCCATAGCATTGACAGTTACTAAAATTAAGCCTGGACCCCAATATCTACCACGACGTAGGTTTCCTCTTTAATAAATTTATTGATCGTCAAGCGTCTAGTTTTAAAAGTAACATATAACATTTTCTAGCTTAACGCTGTATCCCGCACACAGCAGGGTAGGGTTCTCAATTTTCCGCCGAATTCTGGAGGCATTGCGGGCTAAGTGGCGGAATTTAAACACCAGAGTTAAAGAAATAGAAAAATTAAATATTTTCATTCCTCAAGTGGGAATCAAATCCACAAACAGTCGCGTTTACACTAACGCTACGTGTCCACAAGTCACGACTGACTTCAAAAAAATGAAAAACCTTTTACAAAGAGAAATTCACCGCAGATACCTGAGATCAATTTCAATATTATTTTGGACATGTATTCAGATATTTATAGCATATTCCAATATTTTTAAAATTCGTCAAAGGCTTTCCTTTGACGAATTTCCTAAATTTTGTCTATCAGAGATAGCGTCACACTTTTTAATCATATAGAAAGACTTATGTATGTACATTTGATATTGTAAAATTTCTTTTGACTTTATTACACACACGTCCCCGTGGGGGGACGGGTTAAGAATACAATTCCCCCCCGCCGCTGGGTAGCGTCCCGTAAAAGGCGGGTAACCCAGTAGTTTGGTGGTAGGAGATTCGTTCTCCGACTGGCTCGCGACCACTATCATGTCAAAGACGAACCGCCAAACATCTGCTGATGTGTTCCGGTTCGATGGCATGTAAGCCAGCTCTCCCTATTCCCACCATTCCCATCCTTCCTCTCTCCTTCTGTCCTACATTCCTAAGGCAGGCAAAGCATCCACAACTCTAATGTTGTGGATGTCTATGGGCGAAGGTACGACTTAACACCAGGTGGGCCATCTGCTCGTTTGCTTTGATAAAGTTTGCTTGAATAAAGGATTATTCCATAAAAAAAAAAAAAAAAAAAAATTTGTAATTGTATGTTATCATGTAATGATGCCAGAGCGCAGAGACGCAGAGCAGTGTAACAGGGTCTGACTTAATACACAATTGGTTGTGGGTTCGATTCCCACTTGGAAAAATGATTATATTTATACGTATTTCAGGGAGAACAGATTATATTTATATGTACGTCAGAGAGAGCCTAGTGTCGAAACACTTCGTCCTGCACTGTTTGCCTAAATTGAAGGGACGGACATCAATGCAGCGTTATGTCTCGTTCTCCAGAGCGAATAAATGAACTAAGTGGTGAAATGTCGAGCTAGTTTATTAGTGCTGCCCAGGACAAGGACCTATTATGGTAGGAAAACGATTATGTTTGAAGGGGCGCAATTCTATAACAAATTACCTTCAAATATTAAAAAATGTTAGCTCATTTAACACATTTAAATTTCAATTAGCTAAACATATTTACCAGCATTTTTAACAATGTGTTAAGTGAGTATTTCTATTCAATTGTTAAGTTAGTATCTGTTTATTTATTTTTACTTTACAATACTCAAACTAAGTAATGTAAATAGTAACGAATATGTTACGAAATGATATTGTAAGCTTTTGGCTTTTTATCTTAACTTATCCATTGCAATATATATATAAATTGGCAAAGACAATTTAAAATATGTTATAATGTTAAATGTCTATAAATTTGAAATTTAACAACTGAACGAGAACGTCTTAGGTGAGTGGAAATAATATAAGTGGAAGCGAGAATCGAACTCAAAACCATCGCGTTCACAGTCAGATGGCCTTATCTCGTATACTTATATCGTAAATATATTTCTCACATGGCCTATACGTCTAAATTATTCGTATCCCTAATGTATTGCAAAATGGCTCAATAAACAGTCGTCAGTCAAGCATGTTCTATAATCAATCATTATGTCAGAACATCGTCGCGTAAAATGTTATATCCTATTTAATATTTTAATACAACTTTTGAATCGTATTAAAGAAGTGCTACTACTACTTTAATAATTCAAGTAATTTTATTAGATACTCTAGTTTTTGTTAGTTTTGTCAGTTGGTGTAAGTCACGTAAGGTGTGATCATTGTTTTAATCAGATTGATGTCTCGATTATTTTTTTCTATATGTATAAAAGTATTTTTAAAAAATGTCAGCTACGTATTGTAGTTCAAAATAATGGACTTAAGGATAATATTTTGGTAAGTATCTTTCTTCGCATTTATGAAAACAAGTGTTTACAATTCAATAAAATCACTTTTAGCAAACGTGCCTATTCCCTTGTAGAGAAAAAAATAATATAAAACAATATTTTGAGTGACGAAAACTATTAATATGAATGTTTTTAAATTATATTATAGCAGTTATTGGAGCCAGTCGTGGCGCAGTGGCACGAACGTGTGACTGTAAACGACTGGTTTTGGGTTCGATTTCCACCCGAGGAGGGGAAATATTTAATATTTCCATTTCAACCGCTCTGGTATCAGAGGCAAAGCGCGGCGTTAAGTTCCGCCACTTAACACGCAATGCCTCCGAATTCGGCGGAAAGTGGGGAACGGGGTGTCTTAAGACTAGGTTCCCTCTGTGTGCGGGATACAGCGTGAAGCTAAAAAAAAATATAGCAATGAATCAATACGATTAGAACTTGCGCCGTTCGAATCTTAAGACAGCCAAGACACTCCAATCACCGTTTTCTGCAAGAATTTTTGACATTTCATGTCTTACCAAAACAAATAATTGAAAATAATTTCTATATTCGCCGAAGTAGGAATCGAACCCACAACCATCCTCTTTACAACGAGACTCCATCCCTGCAATTAATATTATGAAGCGTAATATAAATTCTTATAAAGTTTTTCATTGTAATAAATCAAGTTCGCAAGTCCAGGAATAAAACAAACGTCAGGCAGCGAGATAATTAGACTTCTACTTGTTAAGTCCGGGGCTAAATTATAAAACTCGAATCATTATAAGTATTAAGGTTCTGGTTTAATTTTTAATTTTAAAAGTAGCTTAATGAATTTTCTAGCTTAGTCAGAGAGAGAGAGAGAGAGTCTAGTGTAATGACACTCCGTTCTCCACTCTCGCCCGCAATCGAGACAGTGACCGAATTCAATATCTTAGAGTAAAGGAATGACAATATTTTAAATACTAGAAATTATTGTAATTGATAAATCGAAATTGAAAAATTTGATGGGAATCGAACCTACAATCATTGCATTTACCAGTGCACCATAATGTCCTCTGTGTATATATTTTCATTTTTTAATAAAATCTAGATTTTACTAATAACAATAAGGAATGAACAAAATAATTTAATAAGGGGCCAGTCGTGGCGCAAAGGCACAAAGTATCTAAAAAATTGACTGTAAAGCGATTGGTTCTGGGTTTGATTCCCACTAGAGGACCCACTAGAGTGGAAATGTTTAATTTTTCCATTTTCTTCGCTCTGTTGTCTGCCTACCCTCTAAAATAGTAAAGAAAATATTTGCTTCCATAAGATCACAAAGTTACTTCATGTTTTAGGAACATTTTTTCAAGTCTTACATACTACATACATATATTAATTACATAAGTACTTACTGTCTTATATAAATAATATATTATATGAGGTTAATAAATATCGACTAACCATTATATTAATTTCCGTCCGACAAGTGATACAATATCCATCAGATCATATAAAAACAAATTAACCACTACATAAAGGCATACTTCATTTTATTTTTCTAATCACTCATTCTATTACGATATTAGCTTTAAAAAATGTTTTCACAATATTTTACGAGCAGATTATCAGCATTAATCTTATATACATCTACTTATAAATCAATTAAGGAATATTTCATATAGTGGGACAGTGGTTGACTGTAATTTTGATGGTAATGGGTTCGACTCCCACTTGTGGAAGCGATTATTTTAAATACTTTTTAACATTTTTAAAGTATCATTCCACACTTAGGAAAATTGAAAAAGACTTTTAAAGCGCTCGGACCGCTAAGCCATGCGATAGCACGAATTACAACGCATGGCTTAGCAGTTAGAGCGCCAGAACGGTTTTCAAGAGGTTCGGGTTCGATTCCCGCTGCGTTCAAATTTTTATAAACGTCTTTTTCGACAATATTAAATTTAGTTTCATTTCATCACTCTAGTGATAAAAAGCACGGCGTTAAGTTCCGCCATTCAAAATTCAACTCAAAATTTCTCGTATTCCGGCGGAAAGAGAAGAATAGAGTGTAATAATAAGTTCTCTAAACCCAACCTTCGAATGCGTGATAAAGCGTGAAGCAAATAGAAAGAAAAGTACATTCATATTCACTTTACCACATACAGAAATAACAATTTTTACCACCGCAGTAAGGAATTCCAAACTTTCCCGGACTTCTTAGTTTATGTCGCAGTTATTTAGTTTTATTTCTGCTTTAGAGGTGGCAGACCATTGTCTTCTCGTTGTTCGTAGAGAATTAAGATCTGATAACTTAGTTGGTGTTTTCTATTTGTTCTTAACTTGGCTTAATGATATTGTTGAGCTAGATAATCTTGGGATCATCGTTGAATTATATTTTTAGTTGAAAATTATTATTTATAATGGAATTTAAATTAAATATGGCTATAATCTGCACGCTCTTTTTACTCCCTCATGGTTTTCATGTAAAAAGAATGTAAGAAGATGTAAGAAGTAAAAAAATCTTTAACTTTTTTTTAGTTTCATGCCGTATCCCGCACACAGCAGGGTAGGCAGAGGGAACCCAGAGTTAAAACTCTCCGTTACCCACTTTCCGCCAAATTTGGAGGCATTATGTGTTAAATGGCGAAACTTAATGCCGCGCTTTACCTCGACACCAGATCGAAGAAAATGGAAATATTTCCATCCCTCGAGTGGTAATAGAACCCACAACCAGTCGCTTTGGAGTTACACTTGTCACTGCGCCACGACTGCCCCCAATCTGTAATCAGGTATTCAGGACGCGCGGGTTCGATCCCACTGCATTCAAATTTTTAAACGTTTTCTAAATGTCTTTTTCAATTTTCCTAAGTGCGG
This sequence comes from Dryas iulia moderata, assembly GCA_019049465.1. Lineage (NCBI taxonomy): Eukaryota > Metazoa > Arthropoda > Insecta > Lepidoptera > Nymphalidae > Dryas > Dryas iulia. Next base: position 13,870,701 of record CM032424.1, on the reverse strand, counting down.
AATGATACTTTAAAAATGTTCAAAAGAACTACGAGTATTACTATGATTTCAAAAAATCTTTTTCACATTATCACATTCTAATCTTGTCATCAATATAATAAAAGGAGTCTATCCTTTACTAATATACTAAAATCGATTCCAATTTACTATAGGTCACACTAATTGTAACTTAAGTGTATTTATTTGGTTATAATAAAAAAAGAAACACGTGTAGCATGTATTTATTTCACTCAACAAACAAAAATATAAAGTGGTAATAAAATAAGGTTGCTGCTTTAACTTTTATAGCTTTGAATATATTTTGTATTTGAGCTTTACTCTATATTTTGCATAGGAGGGAAGCCAGAGGCTCATTATAAAGACACTCCGTTCTCCGATTTCCGTCTTATTTCTAGCCTTAAGTTACTAATAAGGCAACAAAAATATAACTGAAATGCCACAATCATCGCGTTTACAGTCAGGCGCTTACCAAAAAAGCCAAAGGTATGTATCTAGGTTATCCCGGACAATATTCTTATATCGGCTACATTATCCTAATGTTGGTAAATTACAGGAAAACGAGGATATTGCAGATAAAGAACGAAAAAATATACATATGTATTAATTTATTATTCAGTATAGTCATTTAAAATGTTATTAAGTGTTATTCTCCAACTTAGGATATGAAAAATATTAGAAAAAAGTACCTATATAAATTTGAGCAGAGGCTGCTATGTAAAAAAATAATACGTTTTCTAAAAATTTTGCCCAAATTATCATACATTTTCTTAAATTATGCAAAAATATAGCTTCCAATAGTACTTCGCTTACAAATCGCTATACAAAACGAGCCTAAGCACCATGCGTGTGGCGGCCATAGTCGTTTGTCAAAGCAAGCTATCCATCTTCTTCGCTCATTCGTCAATACGTCCGTTAGGAAAGCCTACACAAAACCCATAATGTACCCCTAAACTACGGTTGTTCATTGTATTATAGATATTGCATGTATGCTCCTTTTTATTATGTTCTGTTGTTATTTGAATAGAAGTTGTTATTTTTTTTGGTATTTAGGTTAAAATGTTAATAAGATTGTTGAATTGTTGTATTTTGTATGGCTTTGTAATAACATGAGAATTATAGATTAAGGTGGTTTAATGGAATGTAAGTTGTGTTGCTTACTTAACTATAAATAATAAAATAAATAGCTTCACGCTATATCCCGCACACAGCAGGGTAGGCAGAGGGAACCTAGTGTTAAGACACTCCGTTCCCCACTTTCCGCCGAATTCGGAGGCTTGCGTGTTAAGTGGCGGAACTTAACGCCGCGCTTCACCTCGACACCAGAGCGAAGAAAATGGAAATATAATTTCCACTCCTCGAGTGGGAATCGAACCCACAACCAGTCGTTTACAGTCACACTCTTGTGCCACTGGGCCACGACTGGCCACACTTTGCTTACTTAACTGCAATACTGATTATAGTACCCGGCAACAAATAATGCACATCAATGCTTAGAATGAAACATTCGGTCAGTTTCGGTTTCGTAGAGCGCTGTCTTTGTCACTCAGTTGATATGTGACGTTTCTCATTGATATTATTTTAAGCGACCGAGACAACGCTCTACGAAGTCGAAGCTAACCGACTGTTTCATTCTAAGCATCGATGTGCATTATTTATTGCCGGGTACTATACTTGATAGTACAATATGGAACGAGACCATCGTTATGCCGTATCTGACTATAAACGCGATTGGTCGTGAGTTCGATTCCATTTGGGGGAATCATCAATACAATTTAAAAAAAATCTACTACTATTGAAAAAGGCGTTAACCGCTACCCAACAGGTAACGCCTTGACTTCGAGTGGAAATCGGAGAATCAAGTGTGTTGACAGAAAGTTTTTTCAGACTAAAAAAAAGTTGAATTTGTTCATTGTCAATAAATGATATGAGTTAATCTCTAGATATTTTATAATGATGTTGTTCTTATATACCTCATTCTTCATTCTTACACCAGGAAGGGACAATATTAACTTGTCATGCATAACAAAATTATTGCTGTTTCCCATTGACGTCGCAAGTACGAGAACGATATTATAAAAGATGCTTAATTTTCTTTATCGTGTAGCAGAGTAGTTGGAGATCAAGGTATCTGGTCAAGATACTCTGTTCACCACTCTTCGCCGGAAATGAAAACATTTCATGTTGACTAGCAGAACTCAACCCTTTGTCTTTGATACCGGAGCAAAGAAATGAACATTTAAATATAATCGCTCTCCCTAGTGGAAATCAAACCCAAAATCATCGCGTTTACAGTAAAACGTCTCACTGTGCCATTACGACCTCTATATATGTTATATAAAAACTTTAGCTCATATTTTATAATATATAGTTATATATTTCATTTCAATCGTGTACTAGAACTAAAGTTGCAGCTTAAGCCTTCCAATTTCCCGATAGTTGCGAACTCAATCGCAACACGAACATGACGCTCCACGCTCAATCTAATAGTGGAACTAATCTATCGCTAGCTATTATTAAGTAGTATAAAAGATTTACTTTTTTGAAATAATAAAATACTAATAAATTAAAATTCTTTTGCAATTTTTATTGATTATAATTTTAAGTTCTAATGCATTTTTGTAAGTATACTTAGTGGCTATAGTTAAATGGCTTTTAGAGTGTTATTCAGTCATTTAAGATTTTTTAAAAACATGATATGAGATAAGATATAGCAGCGGATTCGAACTTGTGCCTCTTGGAAACTGTTCAAACGCACTAAGCTATGCGTTCTTTATTTTTACAGTTACGTTGAAATCGTTATATGTTTTGTACTACAACCTTATAGCATTTTTTTGGCTACATAATTCACTTAATATTGTCCAATTGATTTAGAAAATGTAGTTATTTAACTGTTGCGTAAAATTTTATAAAACTGTACAATTGTACATATATAGTTTACTTGTTTATATAAAATACCTATAAATAGTTCTTGAAAAAATTCTAAACTTTTGTTATATATCATATTTTCATAGTTTATTTTATTTTCTTTCGTCGTTACACTTTTTCCGGCATAGCAGGGTAGTCACAGAGTACCCAGTGTCAATACACTCCGTCACCCACATTTTGAAGAAAATCGAGACATTGCATGTAAAGCTTAACCTCGCGCTTTATATTAGACACCAGAGTGCAAAAATGAATATTTAAATATAATCATTCCCGCGAGTGGGAACTGAACCTGTAACCAACGATTTAGAATCAGATGCTGTCATACTATGTCACGATGACCTCACAGCTTTTCTATTCAACAAAAACTGGACAACAATACAAAGTTTCAGTTAAAGCTACCTCTAATCATCTTCGTGTACATACAAAAGGAGGCAATTCCCATTCCACACAGTCATAGACAGTTGCGACGTCAGTTGTGAAATTCAAATTTCGTCAATGCAAAACTACTGGACCGTACGTTCTCATTATATCCTCGAAACTTTCCTGGTTTTTGAAAAGGTAACTTTAAAAAGGTGATTTCTAGCTTTGCATCGGTATAGGATATAGTAGTATAATAATAATGAATATGATGCTTTTTTTCCGCAAAGCAGGGAGAGGGTAGGTGTAGTGTCAAAACACTTTTTCACTTTCTTTCCGATATAAAGCCATTGAGTGTTAAGTAACGGAGCTCAACATCACGCTTCGTCTTAGTTGCCAAAGTGGATAAAATTATCGAACCCAATACCAATTGCTTTTACAGTTAGACCCTACACCACTATATATGGGTCGGTATGATAAGAAAAAGATGTTATAAAAAAATACATTAAAAAATAAGCGGCTTGCTGATTTATTGAAAGGCATTTGGTTTGTATGTCTATGGGTTAGATTCAAATTAGAACTGAATGCTTTAATATATTACAAGATATTAAATCAATATAAAAAGTACTGCGTTGAATTTTGCCATAAAACACGCAATTCCTGTGAAATTAACAAAAGATTGATAACAGCTAGCTTTGCTTAGCTTAAGTGAGGGTACACTTTCCCATTATATTAACTAATACAATTTATTAATTACAATGCTTTATTGTTACAATATGAATACATTTTGAAAATAAAACTAAAGGCCGTTTGTGGCGTAGAGGCACAAAGCGTGACTGTAAACACGACTGGTTGTGGGTTCAATTTCCACTCGCGGAAGGGAAATATTTAATATTTCCATTTTCTGCGCTCTTGTGTAGGTAGGAACAAAGCAAGGCGTTAATAATATTTTCATTTGGGGGGCCAGTCGTGACGCAGTGGCACAAAGTGTGATTGTACAACGACTGGTTATGGGTCCGATTCGAAATATTTAATATTTCTATTCCTTTAACTCTGGTGTCCGAGGCAAAGCGCGGCGTTCAGTTCCGCCACTTAACACGCAATGTCTCCAAAATTCGACAGAAAGTGAGGACGGAGTGTCTTAACACTAGGTCCCCTCTGCCTACCCAGCTGTGTGCGGAATACAGCATGAAGCCTGTAGGAATCAAAGGAACATATATCTCTTCTTCCGTCCAGTATTTTCTGTTGTGCCCGTCAGTTACTTTATTATATATCCCCATTATATATAAAATTACATATATTATTATTTTATTCATTATGTATATTTATTATTAATGCATTGAGACGTACTAGTACAAATAACAGTAGTAGGGGCACCACACAGCCATGTAATGGAATTCGCAATCACAACGTTGATAGGCTTTATAGAGCTAGAACTAGCTTTCAGATACAGTTTCAATGAACGATCCATAATTCATAAATGCATTATGCTAGCTAACCAAAGGACAAAGATATATTATGTATGTATGTACGTACGTATGTAACTACTGGGGTCGGATTGCATGTACTTGCGTATGATGTAAGCACATATGTGTGGTTAAATAAGGAAGGACTGTGTAATGGAATTTAGATGCTTCTAATTATGCTGTCTCACGTTCTTTACGGTATACCAAGTCAGACAGATTTTAATGTCAGGACACTCCGTTCTCCCCTTTCGCAAAGCTTTCTCAAGTTTTCTTTTTTTGCGAGAGCTGAGAAATTACTTTTTCTTAACTTCACGCTGTATCCTGCACATAGCAGGGTAGGCAGAGGGAACCTAGTGTTAAGACACTATAGACAATATTATTATTTCTCCGTACAGACTTCGAATCCTCGACAAATAAATCACTTTAACTGCAAGTGTCTTTAATTTCTTTTATATTGGACGGGAATCAGACTGTGCATATTTTCTACAATGTTTAAAATTTCATATTTCATAATGTTTAAAGTTTAAGCATTGAATTAATAAATTAATGACCTTTAAAAAAGTACAAACATTAAAAAGTATACGATACTTACCGAATGATTTATTATGAAACATTTTATTTATATTATAATCAGTTTCTCAGTAATTTAGTATTTTAATGAATTATAACACCTAATTCATAATTATACTTACTTCATAATTAGCGAAAACAAAGAAAATCGACAAAATCCAAGAATTTCAGAAGCTTTTCCGGCTTTAATAAAACATATCGTACGAAGCCAAACATATAAAAAAATATATACAATATTTTATTTTCCATAAACATGAAAAGTAGAGGAACAAAGAGTTGAACGGTCGTTTACGAGGCAGATTGAGTGCGCAATATTGTTAGTTGAGAAACGTTTGTTTGATCACCGTATGTTGGGCTTACGTGGGGTTGCAGACGGGCGGGCTTTTGGTAATGGAAACTGGAAATTAATTATATAAATAGTTAAATGGTTAGTACTTTTTGTGTTTTACCGTATAGGAAGGTGGGCAAAGATAACTTAGTGTCAAAATACTCCGTTCTCCATTTTTCAACCGAAATACTGACGTATTATATTGCGTGTTAAGTGGCGGAACTCAATGCCGCTTTTTAACTTGTTGCTAGAACGGAGAAATGAAAAATAATAATTCAAATTCAAAATATCTATATTCAAATAGACTTTTGTAAGCACTTTTGAATCGTCAAATAATAATAATAAATCCCACGAATGGGAACTAAACTAACAACTATCTCATACGTAGTTAGGCGCTGTCTCACTGGGCCACGGTGGCCACAATTAAAACGATTACTAGTAAACGTATTCTACGTACCTAATTTCATTATTACATATATATTTCTAGTTATATTAAACGTAATCATAAATCACCGTTCTTCATCTTCTTGCTGTGTGCAAACGTTTCTTTTATAGAAAGTAAGGCAGGCTTCAGAAATGCATGCTTATATGAAAACGACAAAAAATATATATTTTAGATTTTATTTTATGGGCATTTCATGGTTACAACGAACATGTTTTGCGGGGCCAAAATTAGAAAATAGCAACTCCACAACCATTCTCATTGATTTTTCTCGAAAAAACGACCTACGGAGTCGTAGCTTCTGTACTGACGTTTCTACAGACAATTTTACGTTAATTGAAGACTTTATTTTATTTTATTTATTTAAATGCTTCGAAAGTAATAGCCATATTTTCATAAATAATGATTTAATTTATATTAAAACTAAGATTTCAAACTTTAAATAAGACAACACGCTCGTCTACTGCAACCAAGTTGCGGGTTTATTTGCAACACTCCGACTAAAACAAATAGTGTACAAGATCGATGTTTATTCGGGACACTTGTACTGTTGTTACACGCCACGGGAGTCGGGAGTCGGGAGTCGGGGACGGACCCAGAAGTTACTCTGTACAAATATTAAATTGCCTCTATGTTTGACGTGTGGGACGTTAGATAATCTTGACCCCGCCGTCTAAGCTAAATTTTAGTTTTACTTTGTTTAAGTTTGTTAGTTATTTTAATTTTTTGGCAAAATACTATTTTTGAGAATTTTTGTTTGATTCCTTATATTTGTAACTCAGTTAAATGAGTCTATTTTAATAAAAAAAATCTTTTTCACTTAGTTATAACTGTCATGAGAGAGATTCCGCAGAGCATCAGATTGTAAACGGTTATGAATTCGATTCCCAGTCAAAGCATTATTTTTATTTATTTACTCTGGCGAGACAATGCATGGCGTTGAGTTCCACCACTCATCGCGCATTGTCTTGCATACGGACAGAATGTAGAGGATGGAGTTTTAATACAGTTTTCTCTGCTTTTCATTTTATATAAAAATTTAAAAAAATAAAGATATGCAATAAAAATCGGGATACAACTCTATATAGCATTCATTGGAAAATGGTAACGAAAACGGTCGTAAATTTATATATAGTACAATAATAAACGAAAAAAATATTTAAGAAATCTTTTTAGTTAGCCAAAACCTTTCTTAACTAAAAAAATACTATATTAAAATCGATCACACAATCTCCAATACTAAATCATACATAATTATATTCAATTATAACATTAATAAGTTAACATGTCTCATGCGACCTCGAAGTTCTGGGTAAACAAAATTTAATACAATATATAACAATATATACGCGATAAAACTTAATTTCGTGCTCCATAATTAAAAACAAAAGCTAATCTTTTAATCGCATCAAAGGGCGCCTACAAATCGTGCCTTACAAAATTTTCTAATGAAACGTAGCGAACGCCGTTATTCCTGTTTGTAAGGACGGAGTAAATATAATAAGTTTGATATATTTAATTTTTAAAGTTTTATTATAGTGGCCAGTCGTGGCCCAGTCGCACAAGCATGTGACTGTAAACGACTGGTTGTGGGTTCGATTCCCACTCGAGAAGTGGAAATGTTTAATATTTCCATTTTCTTCGCTCTGGTGTCGAGGTACAGCGCGGCGTTAAGTTCCGCCACTTAACACGCAATGCCTCCGAATTCGGCGGAAAGTGGGGAATGGAGTGTCTTAACACTAGGTTCCCTCTGCCTATCCTGCTGTGTGCGGGATACAGCGTGAAGATAAAAAAAAAAGAAAAAAAAGAAATTATATACATTTTGGTTAAGAAAAATATTTTTAGATAATGTATATGAATTCGAGTTATTTTTGTTGTTAGTATCTTTAAATTCTTATAAGTTATAACTAGTGTATAAAATTTTTGATGTAATTGAACAGAACGTATAGCTCAGTGGTCAAAAAGCTTCGGTAATTTCCAAAAGGCGCAGGTTCGAGTCCCACTTCGTTTAATTTTTATAGTTTTTGTGATAAGTGCTTAATTTCACGTTTTTTCCATACACTAATAAGGCAAAAATAATCTTATGTCTAGACACACCATTCTTTACTTTCTGCCCCATTTCGACATATTACGTGTTAAATTACAAAATTCAACGTCACTCTTTGTCTCACCAGAACAGAGAAATGAAAAAAAAAACAATATAATCAATACATCATGGGGGAATCGAACCCACAACCAAACACTCTTAAAGACGCTATCCCACTAAGCCACAATAGCCTCAATTGTTTCATTGTCTTAAACTTATTATTATAAGATCGTAAATAAAACCAGTACTTTGAACTGTCGGTGTAAAAGATTATGAGTGTTGGCTAAGATTTACAACTTGCTTAGTAAATTCCTTTCATTGGAGCGCTTTAATCGTCTAAAATATCAGATTTATTTTGTCTTAACGTTATAATGAATAACATTAAATGTGGCATTAAATTTAGTGTATTTCTTAACTAAACTGTGGCCAGTCGTGGCCCAGTGGCATAAGAGTGTGACTGTAAACGACAGGTTGTGGGTTCGATTCCCATTCGAGGAGTGGAAATTATATTTCCATTTTCTTCGCTCTGGTGTCGAGGTAAAGCGCGGCGTTAAGTTCCGCCACTTGACACGCAAGCCTCCGAATTTGGCGGAAAGTGGGGAACGGAGTGTCTTAACATTAGGTTCCCTCTGCCTACCCTGCTGTGTGCAGGATACAGCGTGAAGCTATTTAATTTATTTAATTTAATCTTAACTAAATGTTGATTTGTTAATATGATAACTATATTGACTATTGTAAGAGGTAGCAGAGTAGTCAGAAGAACTTAGTGTTAAGACACTCTGTTTACCATCGGAGCATTGCTCCAAAGAGAATACAATAAGTGTTATAATACATTTCATAAATGACAATAATTTCGACTCAACCATTGTCTCGAGTGGGAATCCATTCCCACCTCAAGTCTTTCAATAGTATTTACAGTCAGACACTGTTCTCCTAAGTCATGGTGGCCTCAAAGATAATATAATAAAAGGGTAAATCAATTACCAGTCTATTCATTAATTTTCCCTAGATTATATAATAATAGAACATGACGAAATGACTAGAACAAAAAGGAATATTGTTGCTTATTTGACCAATAAAAAAGCATGTTTTGATGATTTTATTACTACTAAAACTTTTGTATTTAATTCAGATATTTAAATTCAGTGGAGGTATAAACCCAATAGACGACAGGGTGTGACGGGATGACATAAACTATTATTATTTAATACATTCACCCAAGGATTGCATTGCATAATGGCGTAGTGTAACAGCGTCTGACTCTATACGATAGTTATGGGTCCAATTCCTACTCGGAGAAATGATCATATTTGAATTATTTTTATTGGTTCGCTCTGGACTAAGGCATTAATTTTCTAAACACTCTAAATGTTCTGAATTGAGGTGGAAAGTGGAGGACTATAGTGTCTTGACACTAGGTTTTTTCTGCCTATCTTGTTCTGCAGCATGACAAAACCCATTTTATTCAATAGCCTAAAATTTGCTTATTTGAATTAATAGCTTTTTTAGTAAATTATTTCTCTTATTAATAAGTAATTTAACAAATATTCTAACCGCACGCTGAAGCACATCACAATAAGTCCAGCAATTTTACTATGAAATCACAAAAAAATATTGAAACATACAAATTGTAATACATAAATATATAATATTAGTAAGAATCAGTGGACAATAAAAATCGTAACAAAGGCAATATACATAAAAATGAAAAGAGAATTGCTTTATCAAATAGCTGTCGAAGTGCTGGCCCTCACAATACACAGTCAAATGTAGGGCAAAATTGAATAGGCAATATTATATAAAATTTCCATAGGTTTTTTTTTTTTTATAAAGAAGTGTAATATAAAAACTATGTTTGTATGTATGTATTATGTATATAGTAGGTGACAAGTCATTGAAAGAAAATTGCGATAAGGCGTTTAAAAAATGTGCTTTGATTATATTTTTATAATTATTATTGGATTTTTTTTATAATTTAATTTATATTACTACGGACATAAGATATGTACATTTTTTAAAATAATCTTTTTTTTATTATATAAAATCTTTTTTCACAATATCCAAAAAAATATTGTACTTTATGATAAATTCGTTAACAAACTTCAAATTAATGAAATTGTATAGTACCAATTTTTTAATGTAGTTGATTGATTTCAAAGCGTTGCTTTATATTGTTGTTGTTCTTAGTGTGCATAAACAATACAGTAAACTAAGCTATGTGTTCATACTCATGCATTAAAACTATATAGATATTTTGCAGTAAACAGATTTATATATCTATAGCCCTGCCTATAAATATAGAACTGAAATAAAACAAACAACCACATTTTTTTCATCTTCACGCTTCTCATATAGCAAAGTAGTCAAAAAGCGTTCAAGATACTTTGTCCACCACTTTTCACTCGAATTTGAAATATTTCATGTTTATTAGCGGATCTTAACGCCACTCTTTGCCTTTGGTTAGTGCAAAGAAATAAAGATAATTAAGTTATTATCATTTCCTCAACTAAGGATCGAACCCACAACCAATCCCACTTGGACATATTGGGCTCCAATAAATATATAATAACAAAATATATACAAAATAATGGCCAGTCGTGGCCCAGTGGCACAAGTGTGTGACTGTAAACGACTGGTTGTGGGTTCGATTCCCACTCGAGGGGTGGAAATTATATTTCCATTTTCTTCGCTCTGGTGTCCAGGTAAAGCGCGGCGTTAAGTTGCGCCACTTAACACGCAAAGCCTCCGAATTCGGCGGAAAGTGGGGAACGGAGTGTCTTAACACTAGGTTTCCTCTGCCTACCCTGCTTTGTGCGGGATACAGCGTGAAGTATATACAAAATAAACAACATTTTCCACCTAACAGTGTACAATATCTGTCATCTGCCATACTGTTTCAATATTTACCTCTCCATGCATGCTAAATACTAATAAAGTAACAAAAGGGTGCGTAACTGCCTTTATTTATGACTTCGCCGGAAGTCTCTTTAATAAGTTGTGACAATTTTATTCGTAACTCTTAGCGTATACGTTTTCAGTTAAATTGTTTTGTCTGTTTTATGGGGTGGGGGTGCATGAAAATATCAATTGGCTGCCGGTTTTGGACGATTTGTAGGAAATATGGGCAAGAAATATTTTAAGCTATCAAGATGTATTTAAAAATATAATTATTTACTTTGAAAATTTTTAACTTATGATTGATAAGATATACTTTTGAAATTAAACTATTCTTAACCGGATTAATCGCGTATAGTTTTAGTACTCGAAAATTCTGAGTGTAGCTGTGACCACGGACTACTGTAAAGTGTTCGAGAAATCTGGTTTTTTTAAAATGTATTCAAAAATATATGCGATTATTTCGATCAAAAATAGACTCATTACAAAATATGTAACAATCGCGAAAACAAAAGGCGTTATTATGATACACTTTTATAACAGGTGTTTTTTTTTAAATAATCTTTTGACTTGAATTAGACTCCGCCCGTATCCAATACGTATATATGAATAATATTACTAGAGTACTCACATACCAATTTTATTTAGCTTCAGGCTGTATTCCACACGCAGCAGAGGCAAAGGTAACCTACTCCGTTCCCCACTTTCCACCGAATGCTGGAGGCATTGCGTGTTAAGTGACGGAACTTAACACCGCGTTTTGCCTCAACACAAGAGCGAATAAAATGGAAATATTAAATATTTCTATTTCTCGAGTGGGAATCGAACCCACAACCAGTCGCGTTACAGTCACACTTTTAACCTCTGCGTCTTCAATTATACCCCATGAGAACGAGTATGAGAAACCTAACCAAAAACATACATAGGCATTTTCTTCACCTACTGTTCAATATTATAAAATAATCATTTTTTTTAAATGTTACTGAGTAGTAATCGAATCCACAACCTGTGCTGTCAAGCACTTTTCAACTACGCCACGCCAAAATGCCTCCTTTCTCCACTTACCGCCTGAAATCGAGACATGACGTGCTAAGTGGTGGAACTAAATAATACCCCTTTGCCTTTGATACCAGAGCGAAGTAATGAGAATAAATTTTATATAAAATAATCCCCCTAGTGAGAATCGAACCTACAACTAATTCCGTTTACTGTGCTACGATGGCCTTAAAAATCACTTCGTTATACTAAGTGATTGAATAAAACTTTAGAAGTAGTAAAAATACAAAGATATACATATTTTTTTCCTTATCTTTTTAATTATTGTAGAGCAAGACAGCTTTAAGTAGCTTCAAGGCTTCCTTGTCTATAAAAACTCATTCCATCTCTTAATTCACCGTGGATTGGATTATAGTTTAATGTGCCTGGAACATTGAAGTAAAGTCAATAGAATGTGCCTGGTATAAATATTTTATTCAATATTTTTTCCGGATTCTTCTTTTGACTAAGTAAATTTTAGACAACGAGTTCAATTACCGCTTGTACTTAATGTTTAATGCGACTATAGACATATAAATAAAATTGGAGTGTCTGTTTGTAATATTCAAATAAGCGCGTTTTACTAAATATATGCACATATGCATACACGGTACCTATACCAAAATATTTTTTTTTACAATTTGATTTTTTTCGGTTTGTTCCGCCTAATCTTTGGAACCTTAACCGATTTTGGCGAAACTTTCACGGGCAAATAGCTGAGTTAAAAAGAAGTAGCTTCGGCTACTTTTTCTTTAACAAACGGACTACATCACGGACATAGTCGCATAACTGAGTTACTGTCTAAGAAACAACGCATAGTTCAAACAAATGAAATAGATATATATAATTTAGTAATTTGCCTTGGAACTCCTCAGGAAACCTGTTTACACTCTTAAGAAAATATAGAGAGAGAACTTATAAACGTTTTTAAAGTGTTATTCCACACTTAGGAGGGCCACAGTGGTGAGAGCGCCTGGACAATATTCAGGAGGCGCGGGTTCGAATCCCGCTGCGTTCAAATTTTTATACGTTTTCTAAATGCCTTTTTTATAGAGAGAGAACTTCTCAAAATTCTATAGTAACTGAAATAAACGTTATTTTATAAATAAATTTCAGTCTACAGTTTATATTAAATAAAACTAAAACCCACTTGTCTCTTCTAATAATAACAATAGGTACAATAATAGTCGCGTGCAACCGATTATTGAGCACTCAAGAAACCCCGACAGAGTTGAAGTGAAAACAGCGCACGCAATAAAACTACCAACACGCGATCACGCGAACACGTCACGTAATAATTATTTCACGTGAAAATTGTAGACGTGAAGCAATGAAGGGAGGTATGTCATATTTACAAATATTTACAGGTCTTTTGCATTTTAGTTCTAGGCTAGCTAGAGTTCAGACCGTGTGAAGTTTGACTGGAAACGCGTTTGTGGGTTCGATTTTCACTCAGGCAAATCTTTTTTTTTCCTTTTTTTAGCTTCACGCTGTATCCCGCACACAGCAGGGTAGGCAGAGGGAACTTAGTGTTAAGACACTCCGTTCTCCGCTTTCCGCCGAATTTTGGGGGCATTGCGTGTTAAGTGGCGGAACTTAACGCCGCGCTTTGCCTCGGATACCAGAGCGAAGGAAATGGAAATACTAAGTATTTCCACTCCTCGAGTCGAGGGAATTGAAGCCATAACCAGTCGCTTTACAGTCACACCTTGTGCCTCTGCGCAACGACTGACCCCGCATGTTCATATAAAATAAGTATGGAATATTGTTACAGAAGCGTAATTGAGTAACATCTGACTAAACGTATTAGTGGCGGGTTTAATTCCCGCGTGAACCAATCATTCAATATAAATATTGAATGATTGATTCAATAAATTGAATGATTCACAATTTCCCCATTCTAATTAGAAACAATATATTGAGTTTTGTAGTAATTGAATTTTCTATTACTTGACCTTTTACTTTAATCAAACTTAGCTAAGTAAAACATAAATAAACTTCTATTTAAGTTCTTGCTTGTGTTAGTTTACTTTATTAGAAATACTATTTTTATTTTCGTTTTTTTTTTATTTGTTTTCAGTCGTTATTTTCTTAATCATTATGTTACGACACTCCATTCTCCACTTATATTTATTAATTTATTTATATATTCTTTATTGCACACCACAATTACAATAAACAGACAAAAGTACCAGCACAAAAGAAGAAACAATTACATATGTATTTTTGTATAGTAATATAATTAAGTGTATTATATATATATAAATATTCTATTTAATTTAATGATTATTTCCGTTATTATATATATATTTTTTATAGTTTTTGGGTACCAAAAGCAAGTTGCTGCCTACCGCAGAAAAAAGATAAGGATGTCACTGAAAACCAGTTTTGGAGCAAGCTCCAATAATAACTGTGGATAATATGGTCATTTAATGATTGTTACTATTTTTTATGTGTATTTCTTTTATTTGTAAATGTGGGTGTTCCCGAATAAAGGTTTTATATATGTGAGACACAAGAGAAGGTCTTATCGCTAAGCAGCGATTTCTTCCAGACAGCCTTAAGGTTCGGATACAATATACTAATACATATTTTAATATCATGGAATGATAAATAATATAAATATAATACCTTGTGATGTTAAAATAAACTTCAGTCTTCTCTCGTCACTTACCGCTCGAATTCAAGATATTGTATGTTTTTTTTTCTGTAGAGTTTTTCGTCTCCGTGCCTTTGTTGTTCTTGATGTTGTTTGGATTTTTTCTTGTTTGGATTTTTTCTTTCACGTCTTGTGTTGCGGTATTGTATGTTCCGTAGTAGACAGCAACGCCATGTTATCTTACCAATGCGAAGAAATGAAGTATTTGTATTTTTTTTATTTTCTATATAGATTCAACTACCATAAAAAGTTATGATCATTATGTTAACTTTATTAAAGCATTAAAAATTAAATAAGCTAAATTGTTAAAATTCAATATAAAACTTACAGCCATGCGATTTTTTAGACTTTTATAAAAGTGACATTCATGTAGATACGTTTCTAAGACAACGCGCATTATACGCATTTAACTGACCCTGTTGTAGTAATAGTTCTAGTATATTATCAATATATCGAGATTTTATATTTTCAAAATGTTATTTTTTTTTCATTCCCTCATTTCTTTGCTCTGATACCTGAGAGAAAGCACGGCGTAAATTTCTGCAACTCAACACGCAAAGTCAAAGTTGGCAGAAAGTGTAGAACAGAGTGTTATAACACTTAGGAAAATTGTAAAATACATTTAGAAAACGTATAAAAATGTTGAATGCAGCAATATTCGAACTCGCGCCTTCCGTATACCGTCCAGGCGCTCTCACTGCTGAGCCAAGCTCTACTACCAGCTGCGGCGAAATTCTTATACGCTTTATTACAACTTATTTTTGTTGTTAGCATCTCTGTAGAGACATTTTTAAAAAGTTTAAAAATGTTATAACACTATATTTTCTCTGACTACGATATAATACGGGAAAGAGCGCAAAGCTGCCACTATATTATAAATACGGAATATTGCGGAACGGATTGTCTTAACACTACGTTCCCTCTGTACCCTGCTGTGTGCGGGATACAACGTGAAGATAAAATATATATATATATAATAAATATGATCCATCCATCCAAAAAAAACATAAATTTCATCAAAACACATCTCAACACACAGTAACATTTTAAATAACAACTTTCAACACAAACATATGTACATACCTACTTCAAACTACGTCCTAATACTTTTCACACACAAAAAATATATTGCAAAAATACACCAAACAAAATATATATTTTTTTGAACAACGTAGTTAGTATTCTGCCCGTTATAAGAGACACTTGGCTATTATTGAAACATGTCACCACATGTCAACATGCCTAAAGCCCAAAGCCTGAAGCCTGAAGCGTGGTGACTGTAACCGGAAGTGCGAACGCATCAAAGCGTCGGATATTGCAAGGCTCTAACACGGACTGCTTCCGTTTATTGACGGAATGAAGATTTCAGGTATACGTATCGCTTTTTGTTAATGTTATTTAGATTGGAATTTGTGAGTTTGTATAGTTTTTATATGTGTTATGTGCAAGTATTAAATCGTAAAAATAACTGAAATATAGGATATTTTAAAAATATCAAATGTGTAATTTGATATTCATCATCATCGGGTAGGTTGCTTTATTCTTTTAAAAAAAAATACTGACAGTTTATTTTTGTACGTTATACTTGTACGTACGTATTTTTTATAATTGTGTATTATAAGAGTATTACGTTTTTTACTTTGTTTTAACACTTTTACGGTTTTCCCTTATAGCAAAACTAGTTCCAAGTCACTGCATATTGCGTGTTTAGTGGCGGAACATAACGCCGCGCCTTGTTCCATATACCAGAGCAGAGAAATAAACATAATTTAAATCTAATCACCATAATTTCACAGAGTGACGATTGTACTGACAACCGTTGTGTAAAACTTTTTATAATAACATGCATGTACATTGTACAAGAAAGAAAAACACATAATACAAGTACATACTTCTTTGTTTTTAATTTTGATCGCAATCTATAATATACTTCCTATATATAAAATAAGCTGACAAATTAAAAATTCTAATGTCAAATTATAAACAATAACAAAAGAATTTCCTCAAGTAACTCAAGAAACAAAGTTAGAAGCTATTAAAAAGAAAGCTTGTGCGTGCTGTCGCTCATTTTACTAAATGTATTCATTGAAATAATTTCTAAATATTTTCTTTTTGATCGTTTTAAAAATCTTCAAGTACATAATATACTAGAATTATTTTTTTAAAATAATATTTTTTATCAATTTTTGATTTTCTATGTGTTTGTCTATCCAGCTAATTTCTGGAATGGCTGGATCGATTTTGACGAGATTTCAACTGGCAGATAGCTAGTGTATTAAGAAATAACAAATAATTTTATTTTAGAATGAATTCCACAATGATTAAATCGCAGGCACAATTAGGCAACAGGCTTAGCAACGTATATGCCACTTTATTGGTACAGAAATGTATGTACTACTCATTATGATGTGTAATTATGGATTTATATTTAATGCGTTCGTAATATAATTTAATTTATATATATGTTAGATGTTATAAAAAAAAACCTTCTTTCGATATTTCTTTAATATATAAACTTTAGCTATGCTAAATTTCGTACTTGAAAGTTTTCCTTCACGTTATGTTAATATAGACATTATAATTCATAGCGGAATTGTTATATAGCGTGACAGTTTCACACTGAATATATCAAAGTTACGGGTTCGATTTCCACTCAGTGTATAACTTGATTATTTTCATTCTTTGAAGAAGACAAAGGGCGACGATGAGTTGCGCACTCAACACATAATGTCAAGAATTCGGGTGGAGAGCGGAGAGCGGAGTATCTTGACACTTAGTTCTCCGCCTTTTTAGCGAGATAAAACGTTAAACCAATTAAAATCTTCAAAAAAAATAGAAAACAATATTACATTATTAACATTTCACATTTCCAAAGTGTTACTTGAAATAGCACGGTAATAAATACTCGTGAAAGATATGTATTGTATGGTACCTATATATGTGGAAATATTCACAAAGTGACCCAGTTTGGGTGACAGTCACTATTTCCGCAGTATACTAGTGTCGGAATAATTTAATTTAAAAGTCTTTAGGGTTTTCATTTATGTCTATTTTTATATAAGCTTATTATTTATTTATATCTTAGTGTATACGCTGATTGTAAGAAGTAGTTATGGGTTTTATTTCCATTCGCTTTGAGTGATTGTTATTTATTTGTTATTATGTGCCCGCTCTGGCAAGGCAAAGCGTGACGTTGAGTACCGCCTCTTAATATGCTTCACGCTGTATCCCGCACATAGCAGGGTAGGCAGAGGGAACCTAGTGTTAAGACACTCCGTTCCCCATTTTCCGCCGAATTCGGAGGCATTGCGTGTTAAGTGGCGAAACTTAACGCCGCGCTTTACCTCGGCACCAGAGCGAAGAAAATGGAAATATTAAATATTTCCACTCCTCGAGTGGGAATCGAACCCACAACCAGTCGTTTGCATTCACACGCTTGTGCCACTGGGCCACGACTGGCAACAATCTTAATATGCAATGTCTCAATTTAGAGTCGAGAACTATTCTTTTATACGGGAAAAGCGTGAAGCTGTCATTTTTCTGACTTAGTGTCAAAAAACTAGTGTCCATTTTCCACTCTGTCTGAAATCATAAAGTACGTCAAAGTCAAATAATTTTTATTCAAAATAAGAAATTACATGCTTCATTTTTTGAACGTCAAACAGTTTACCAACGGTTCACTAAAGTTAATGCCTCAGACCTGCGAAGAATAGGCGCAAGAAACTCAGCGGTACTTTTTATTTTAAAGCAATTGTGATATACAGATTTATTGCTGACAGTGATACTTTTGAAATAGCCTGGAGCGAGCATTTCATTCGCAAGGCGTGTTATCATTTATAAAATCTTGAATTAGGTAATTAATACCTTTAACACATAACACCTTTGGTCTTTTAACACCTTTTTTTTTAAATTGGGATATAGAAAAATCTTGGACGTTTTCTGGATCCTATTGTAAAAGCGTATACCTACTATGAATAAATTATTGACTCGATGTAGTCGAGTTACAGGAGTATTCAATTTATGCTTATTTCTAGTATTAATATTGTGTGTCACCGATTTTCGTAAAATTATTAATACTTTTCTTAACATACATCTATATAACGTTGTCGTATTTAATATATGATGGTGCTTTGTTTTAAATACCAACGCGAAAAAATGAAAATTTAAATATAATTATCTCTACCAGTGATAACCGAACCCACAACCATTACGTTTTAGTCAAACACTTTCCTACTGTGCCACCATGCCCTCTATTTTTACATATATATTACAAGGAATATTAGAATATAGATTAAGTTTAAATATATAGATCCTAACAACTCATAGTTAACTACTAAATTGGTAGCAATATTAAACTATTATAACTTTATTTTGTAACAAGCCTTAAATTGGCTTTCGACCTAAATAGTTTTAAGATATAATCGTTAGATTATTTTTATTTTTAATTTTTTTATTTCTTTTTATTTTTTTTAGCTTTACGCTGTATCCCGCACATAGCAGGGTAGGCAGAGAGAACCTAGTGTTAAGATACTCCATTCCCACTTTCCGCCGAATTCGGAGGCTTGCGTGTTAAGTGGCGGAACTTAACGCCGCGCTTTACCTCGACACCAGAGCGAAGAAAATAGAAATATAATTTCCACTCCTCGAGTGGGAGTCGAACCCACAACCAGTCGTTTACAGTCACACGCTTATGCCACTGGGCCACGACTGGCGACATTTTTTTTTTATTATAATTAACAGAAATTAATCGAAGCCATGCTGGTGTGGTGATACAGCCCCTGACTATAATCACGTGAGTTTAGGGTTCTATTCCCATTTGCCGGAATGATCATAATTTAATTCTTTTTAACCTCCGCTTTGGCCAATAAGACACGGCGTGGTGTAATGCCCCACCAATGAACATAAATGTCTCCCGTTCAGGTCAACAGAAACGGACAATAGAGTATCTTGGCACTAGGTTCCCTCTGACTACGCGTGTATACGAGAGAGGGCATGACACCTTTTATATAAAGATATTATCGGCCCGCTCGCGGGTTCGCCGCGTGAACTACGTGACTGTTTCTTTATATTGCAACCCTCGGGGGTGGATTTTTAAAAACTAAAGTAGTCTATATTTAAGCTTAGATTATCAAATATATTTATGCCAAAATTCATTACAGTCTGTCAAGTGGTTTAGATTTTTCATATAAACTTTCATCCCCTATTTCAACTCTTTAGAGATTGATGCTTGAAAAAATAAGTGTCCTATGTTAGACCCAGTAACTTTTACTACTTTCATTCTAAATTTCATTCAAATCGGACCGGCAGATTAGCCGTGAAATCATGACAGACAAACACACAGACTTTCGCATTTATAATATAAGTATGGATATGGATTAACACAAATAAACAGACAGACCGAACAAAAAGAATAGCAAGTAATCGGCAGTTAGACCACTAAAAATGTTTTTCTCTTTGAAAATATAATTTCCATTAAAGCATGATATTAGCAGTAACGGTCTGTCCCTTTTAGCATTTGAATTTTACTTTTTCTCTTTACCCTGTACCTATCTGATCTCATTAAGATGATATATTTCTACCGGAATTACAACTTCAATTTGAATATTTTTTAAAATTATGTTTTAATTATTTTTGGGCGGCATTGAGCAATCTTGTCATGTTATCAATTCAGATGAAAAGTGGAAAACGGAGTGTCTTGACACTACCCTTGACTGGGTCAGAGAACTTAGTGTCTAGTTCAGAAAACCTAGTATGAAACTGATAATGGTTATTGTTTCAAATTTCAAAAACAGTAATGTTTTTAAATTAAAATATAAATACATTTAAGTAAACCGATTACTTCTATGACTTTTTCAAGTTCCACGCTTTTTAGGAGGCAGAGCGTATATAATGTTAAGACACTCCTTTCTCCACTTTCCATCCGAATTCCACTGGATCCTTCGTATTTGTTACTTTATTATACGAACTCACATCGTAAAATGATATCCGATTCAGGGGTGCTATTATCATATTGATTTATCTAACTCGTCACAATGCTTAATATGTGAAGACAGGCTGACTTGTTTGGTATTTAAACGTAACGTAATGTTACAAATAAATTTTCAAATTTAATAAATTATGTTTGATTCGTAGATTATTTTACAATTAGAACGCACGGCTAAGTGGTGAAAATGGTTGGACCGTTTACAAAAGGTGTGTGTTCGAATCCCGCTGCATTCAGCTTTTAGTATGTTTTCTAAAAATTTTTTTTTAAGACTTCATCACTTTTTTCTACAACATAATAACATTTGATATATGGATGTTTTTAATTCTTGTGATATAATTATTAAAATAATATCTTAATCCTATTGACATACGCCAATGTATAAAATTCGGCAATATTTTCGCACGACACGAGAATAGTATTTACATAATAATGTGATATTCATAAAAAGTAAATTTGTACGAGTCAAGTCGCTCCATAAAGACGTTTTACGATGTGTTTCAGGTGGAGTATTGGTATTTCATATATTTTATACATGTGGCAATAATGAACAATCATTTGTTGAATATTATTTATATATTTTTTATTCGAAACTAGCGTTTATCTGTTGGTATTCTCGTGTAAATATCACTTAGACACACTTATGTTATCTCTGTTTAAGCTTTAAACAAGCAACTTTAAAATTAAACTAGAAGTAATATTTGATTTTAATGGATTTTGTTATTATTTTTATAATTTTTTTTTATAATTAATAACATACATTTCTTTTCGGCATAGCATGAAAATCAAAGAAAACCCAGTCAAGACACTTCATAGTCCATTTTCTGCCTGGAGACATTGAGCGTTGAGTGGCAGAACTCTCTGTAGCTCTCTCTCTCAGGTCAAAATTTAAATAACATAAATGTCTTTCGTTTAACCAATTGGAAATCGAAGCGACGACTACAATATTATTACTTACATAGGCACATATATGCCAGTGTTACTAGATCGATACGATATGGGCATCTTAAATAAACGCGTTTATTCCCACCTCAAAGGCCGGCTACGTCCTTGTAGCTCCTCTGGTGCTACAGGGCGTCGTGGGCGTCGGTGTTCACCTACCTTAAAGTGACCCGAACGCTTGCTGCCTTGAACTTCGTATAAAAAACGAAATTATTAGAATTACTTCTTGTAACTAATTTACATTACGTTTTAAATTATCGTCACGTTAATTTGAAAACAAACACATAATAACATCGCAAAAATGATACATTAATGTATAACTTTAACAACTTCATATTACATATTAACATAGAAAATACAAGTATGTCACAAATTTTCATTTAGCTATTTATTTTCTCTTCAAACTCTTTTTTGTTATTTCAGTTCCTAAAATTAGAATTTTCTGTTCAAAAACGGACTTCAATACACGCTTCAAATAAAAAGAATCATTACCATATCAAAAAAGAAAACATAAACAAAAGCTAGAGCGTACAAAGTCCGTAACTCATGAGTTTATGAGAGGCCACTTCGTTACTACTATAAGTTTAAAAATTGATTAAATTAAACTTTACTATTGGGCTAGTCGTGGCCCAGTGGCACAAGCGTGTGACTGTAAAACGACTGGTTGTGGGTTCGATTCCCACTCGAGGAGTGGAAATATTTAATATTTCCATTTTCTTCGCTCTGGTGCCGAGGTAAAGCGCGGCGTTAAGTTCCGCCACTTAACACGCAATGCCTCCGAATTCGGCAGAAAGTGGGGAACGGAGTGTCTTAATACTAGGTTCCCTCTGCCTACCCTGCTGTGTGCGGGATACAGCGTGAAACTGAAAAAAAAACTACTATTGTAGATAACGCAATGATAGAAATCTAAGTTTGCAGGTTATGTTTGAACAAGAGGTTACATTTATAAAACTATCTTCGTTTAGTCCTAAACGTCAGATTTCTAAAAAACATTTACATCGCAATTAATCGGGTTATTATATAATTTGATTCTAAGCATACAACGTTTCTGGAAACAAAAAATCTTATTTTGCGTTTTTTTTTCGTTTAGTTACTAAAATAAAAACATAATTTTGAAACTAATCATAGTGCTGGATGTTTAAATCAGTATATGGAAAGAAAATAATAGTAAGGTGACAATTAGATATTAGTTTCCCTTGTATATACTATATATTATGAGAAATACATTAATGTTAGAAAATCTATACACATATTTATATCACTTTTAATAAAAATGGCAAAAAATATAAAAAGTTACGAGCCCGTATATCAAATGCTGCTAATACCAGTCTACGTCTATTTAAGCATAATATTTTATTTTTTTTTAACATAAATTATTTGATCATTAAATCATAAAGAAAACGTAAACGCTAACGACTATCGAGTGTGACACGTAGTAAATTCACCACAGGAGGAAACAAATTCAACAAATAGCCATTTGTATGATAATGAAGTGAAAATATCTATGTAGGTGACACATACGTATTGTCTTTACAGTATTTTGCTTGGGATAATGGATGTAAATACACAGTAAGTTTAATAAATGATTTTCACATTATATATTAGTTAATCATACTCAAACATGCTCATTAATATTTTTTATAATTTATTTAATATTAAAGGGCCAGTCGTGGCGCAGTGGCACAAGCTTGCGACTGTAAACGACCGGTTGTGGGTTTGAGTCCCACTCGAGAAGTGGAAATATTTAATATTTCCATTTTCTTCGCTCTAGTGTCGAGGCAAAGCGCGGCGTTAAGTTCCGCCACTTAACACGCAATGCCTCCAAATTTGGCGGAAAGTGGGAAGCGGAGTGTCTTAACCTAGGTTCCCTCTGCCTGCCCTGCTGTGTACAGGATACAGCGTGAAGCTAAAAAAGAGCAATTAAAATGGAATACATAATGTCTTGACACTCGGTTATCTCTGACTAACACGTTATACGAGAAAAAGAGCCAAGTTCAAGAGTCAAGCCGAAGTGGTTTTATTTTATTCACAATTGATCAATTAAATCATAATAAAAAATATATTTTTTGAATATTACACCTTACCTATTACACTCATTGACGACAAGCTAGCTGACTCGTTTTTACTCAAAGAATTGGAAATATGATGTGTTTTTTTTTAAATACACATTTAAACCGTAATTTAATAATAATTATGTGCTAATTGATGTATTTAAGTGCGGTTGCTGTTGTAGGCAAAATATATTTATGTTATTTTCTGGGATAGTGTAAATAATTAATTCTATAACTTTTCATATTTATATACTAATTAAATCAGATTAAAACCATGATTTATAAAAAGTTGTTGGAAAATATGAAACATCAACTTCCTTCATCATTACATTCAATAACTACAAGCATTCATAAACCAATATAACATAACCATCATATAATTATCATCGTCATTATCTGTAAGACCTCAAATTCTGGACATATACCTCTCTCATATATAATAACCATTTAGAACGATTACTACCATAATAAAACATAAGCTGAGATAATTTTAGAAAATAAAATAATTGAATATTTTACTCGAATTATAAAGTTAGTATATCGTGAAGCGGGATATGAGAGCCAATACACTATCCACCGAGGATGTTGCAGACCGTACAAAGTGCAGTAGACTTAGTAGGAGAAGAGACTTTGGCTAAGCCGCGATTAATGCCAAGCAGAAGAAGAAGAATAAAGTTAGATATGTATGAAGAGCCTATAGATGCCTCTCAGGTTAATAAGTGTCAACGTAGACTACACCAACACAACCGCTCGCTCGTTGTGGTAAAAACCCTTAAGTAGTCATTATAAAAAAAAAACATTATATTTGATAAAAAACGGATAAAACCAAAATTATTCAGTTTACTTTTTACCCGGAAATGATTTCGGAGAAACCTACATAGTTACCGAAGAAGCAAAACCAAAAGCAACTAAAATAAATAGAAACCATTAATCAAGTAGAAGGTGGCATTAAAGAGCACGCAATAAGGCGAGGGGCGTGAAATTAATAAATCCATTATAACACAATGTTCCCACACTGGCTTTTTCTGTCTGCGACAACCGGGGATTTATTGTACGGTGGGGTGTGGCCGGCGGCGTAAAGTATGTAACTGTTTCATTTTTTGGAATAAAAGCTTTTTTTATTAATTTTCTTAACTTATACAGCAAAGTTTCAATTATACGAACTAATTAGGAGTTATAAGTGTTAGGAAATCCGGGTTTTTTGGAATATAAGACTGTATTTTCGGTGGCGTTAGTTTTATTAGTCTTTAGGACTAAAATTTGTGCCATACTCAAATTTTACTTATTAATGAGTATTATCTGTGTTTAGGTAAGCATAATTCGGATAAGCAGTTGCCTGTTTCGTCGACATGCGGATAACCGACACTCTATTGTCACTGAAAAGTTAATTCGAGTCATTTTAAAGAGGAACAAAGACGATTAACAAAAACCTTAAGGGAATGGTGGAGAGTTTAGAGTGCAAAGCCTGTAAAGCCTATTATTATTGCTATATGCGAGGGATATCCCAGATTATATAATAAGTAATGTATTGATAACTTTTATCATGAGTATTAGAATATATTTATTTATGTATATGCTATACTATACGTTACATTTTTATGTGACACATAGACATAGACATATGTTTGACTGTGGGAAGATAGATAATTATAAACCATTCATAAGACAATCCATGGATACGTTTTACAGCGAGTAGATAGTAAGTGTAGTTAATTTATTATAATAATTTGAGTTTTGCAATAATATTCAATATTCGTGGCGCATTGTTATAGCGTCTCACAACCCACTTAGAAGAATAAATATATATAATTATTTTCGTTCTTCCTGTGGTCATAAGATAAAAGGCAGCGTTAAGTTCCGCCACACGCCTAACTTGTTTTGCTGGGAATAGCCTTAAGTTAATGTTTAAACAAAATTAAATAAAAATGTATTTTGAAAGCATGTATGCGAATGCAAACGCGACTTTTGTATCAATTTTTAATGATGACGATCGATTATTTAAAAATAGGAAAATGAGGACAAGTAATAAAGCAATTGCTTATTTTTGAATATTCCTTTTTTGAAATATATTTAATATCATTTATTTGAAATTGTCATACTATATACCTACCAAAATACGCCAAAGGAACTGGTTAACGCTAGTTTAATATTACTAATGTTACATTAAATTTAATTTGATAAATGAAAACCATCATTCAAACATCATTATAAAAACAAATTTAAGACCTCCGACCTATAAATATAGAATAAGTCCACAAAAATAACCAACAACATAAACCCACAAGGGATTGTTCCATACAATTCATACAAAAACAAGATATTCTCCCAAAAAAATTGTATTATGAATACAAAAAGCGTTATATTAAAACTGTTTAAACAATGCCAAGTATTAGGGGAAATGACGAGACACTTCTAAAGTGACTTCAACTTCGTATTCCTCTGGGTGATCCTCAGTTAAGATAAATTATTCTGACGTCTACATACACGTCAGCCGCCGCGAAAAGGGATAACGTATCTAAGTTGACGGGCGCGATATAGCCGTTAGGGTAACTTTCCAGTGATAGCGTGGCTCGGTAAAGTGCTTATATATGCTTTTAAACATTTTTAAGTGTTATTCCATGCTTAGGAAAATTTATTGAAAAAGATATTTAGAAAACGTTTAAAAATTTGAACGCAGCGGGATTCGAACCCGCGCCTCCTGAATACCGTTTAGGCGCTCTTACTACTGAGCCATGCGTTCTACTACCAGCTGCGTCGAAATTCTTAGATGCTTTTATTACAACTTATTGTTAGCATCTCTGTAGAGATTTTTACAAAATTCTGCTACTCAAAGATTATTTATTCTACGAACAATCGTTTGACAAGAGAGAATGCTATTTATTAAATACTTTTAAACATTTTTAAAGTGTTACTCCCTCCTTTTTTTACAGCATAGCACAGACAGAAACTAATATCACTAATGCATTCTCTACTTTCCGTAAGATATCAAGACATTGCGTGAAGTAAAACAAAATCAACGACATATATATATTTTTAATATCATAGTGAATACAAATTGAATCATAAATCGTTTTTTAATTTTATTATTCCTCAAGAGGGCGTCGAACTCACAATCAATAACGTTTACGATTAGACGCTGTCCATGGATTTTCCAATTTAATTGCTGATAATTACAAGTAGTACAGTAGGTGTTTCAACCTGACAAGCAATTCCTCTATAAGTGTAGAAAAAGGAGAAATCAGTGACTCATTAAAAGATGTCATTGCTTACGTAGAATAAGATAAAAACGTAAAAAAGCTCACTCTGGTACCTAAGTTCTTATCCGGCGCCTAAGTTCTTATCCGGTACCTGGCACCTAAGTTTTTATCCGGCACCACTGAAAAACCACTTTCTCGATATCGTAGAAAATATCACATAACAGAGTGTCTCAGCTCTAACTTCTTTTTGAATTTGAATTTCAACAATTTCAAATAACTTTGTAAACCAAATTTATTTAAAATTTCCCAGGATATTTATATAATATGCGCATTTTTTATCAAAAAATAACTTTTTCAACACCCAGTGGACAACCAGCATTGGGGCTGAGTAGAAAATGGTTCATGTGGATGGCTTTATCAATATTAATGTTTCATTAGGGCATTATTCGCACAGGTTTTACTTATATAAAGTTTATTTTTCAATTCAGCACTTTATCGTCACTGCGACAGCTATACTCGTAGATAAAGCTTTTATAGTCCATAACGTTTTATTTTTAACTATAATAGGTTTTATTGAGCTTTTCAATATTTCTTTGGCGAGAATTTATTATTTTTTCTTTTACTAACTTGCATTTTGTGTGATGAGAGGAAGGCAGAAAGTGACTTTATTCTTTGCATTACAAAGTATTGCTTTAAAGCTAGTAGTCAGGTAAACAAATGTCATGTCTTTAAACATTTTTAAAGTGTTATTTCACACTTAGGAAAATTGAAAAAGATATTTAAAAAACGTATAAAAATTTGAACGCAGCGGGATTTGAACCCGCGCCTCCTGAATACCGTTCAGGCGCTCTTACCACTGAGCATTTTTTATACGTTTTCTAAATGTCTTTTTAGCAAAATGAAGTATATTGGATAAAACAAATATAAGCTTAGACTTGTCCTTTTTAATTTAGTTTAGTAATGAAAGTATTCTTATATTAATTCCAAAAATCTTCACGCTGTATCCCGCACACAGCAGGGTAGGCAGAGGGAACCTAGTATTAAGATACTCCGTTCCCCACTTCCCGTGTTAAGTGGCGGAACTTAACGACACCAGAGCGAAGAAAATGGAAATATTAAATATTTGCACTCCTCGAGTCCCACTCGAACCCACAACTAGTCGTTTACAGTCACACGCTTGTGCCACCGGGCCCAGACTGGCCACATATATAAGAAAAATTAGAGAATAGAGTATTTTGACACTAACTTCTCTGTGCCTATCCTGCACGTGAGACGAACATGAAGCTGATAAAAAGGAAATTCACGTCATTCAACACGCATTGTCTTGAATTCAGGTGAAAACGGTAAAGTGGAGTGTTTTGACACTTGATTCTTATACTTACCATCCGAAGTGGGAAAGTGGCAATTCAAATAACATTAAACTGCATAATATAAATAAAATTAATCCAATCAACAAGGTATAAACAGACGTCTATTCACGGCATACCATCTCCAGTTTCCAGCTTCTTCAGAAGACGTTGCTATTAAATCGACATTTAGATTAAATTTCCAATCTGATTCTAACAGCAATACAAAATTAATATCAGAAACGTCTATTTGATAACGTTATTAGTTGAGAATTCTGCTAGATAACTTTCGTGTCTTACCTTTGAAATGTAACTGTGATTTTGCAAGATGGTTTTTATAATTAAACTCGCTGTTGTCTACGACTTTGTCTGCATGGTCTTTAGTTTAATTAGGTTAACTAAAGATTTTTTTCTTTTTATAAATAAAAATTATATTGAAATATAGTGTAAGTATTTATTTGATATTTAAATTTGGTAGATATATATTTTTAAAAACAATTTTAAAGTGAATACATTACCCTGAGTAAGAAATAAGCTCACAACCTCCACATATTATTACACAATACATACAAACAATACATAATACAAAATTTTACTCATGCATAATGAAAACTTAGCTTTTTTTTATTATAACTAAAATTAAAAAAAAAATACTTATAATAAATATCAAATTAGTGACTTTTGAAAATTTAAAATATTATATCGTCGCACAAGAATTGTAACCAAAATCAAAAAAGTAATTTCGAAATTCTCATTCAAATTAAAGCGAATCAACGATGTAAGAAAATTCGTACCCTACTGATATTAAAATTGCTCGCAAAATATGTATCGGAATGAAATGAAAGTTCGGGTGTCTTTATGTACGTACATATGTAGCTCTATTTATATTTATAATAATATATTATTTTATTGCTTTGCTATATTAATTCTACGTTACTATATGATATACATATATTTATGGCCAGTTGTGGCGCAGTAGCACAAGCGTGTGACTGTAAACGACTGGTTTTGGGTTCGATTCCCACTCGAGGAGTGGAAATATTTAATATTTCCAAACTTCCTCGCCTGGTGTCGAGGCTAAGCGCGGCGTTAAGTTTTGCCAATTAACACACAACGCCTCCGAATTTGGCGGAAAGTGGGGAACAGAGTGTCTTAACACTAGATTCCCTCTGCCTACCCTGCTGTGTGCGGGATACAGTGTGGAGCTAATATATTTATGGCAGATATTCCGCCAATACGTCGCCATCGTAATACAGCGTTTGACTGACGCGGTTGTGAATTCGATTCCCTGTAGAAAAAATTACAAAAGTTATTATTAAAATTTTTGTACTTTTAAAAGACAAAGTGATTTTTCCGCTTGAAATCGAGACATTGCGTGTGTCTTACCAGACGTAAGACACTTAACACGCAATGTCAATTTCGGGTGGAAAGTGGCAAACGGCGTGTCATGTCCCTTTATTATATATATACAACTTTCTTTTAAAAGTAAAAATATCTTAGTTGACCTCTGCTCAGTGAAAACATAAGTTTTTTCGTTATATATATATTTATTAACCGTTATTAATAACAGAGTACAAGGCGAAGGTGCTTGCGAGTTTCAAGACTTTTTACGTGTTGAGTGAGTAGAACTCAACGATGTGATATGTGAAACAGACAAATGTAAATCAATATAAATAATCAATATAATATAAATATAATCAATCATTCCAGACTCCAAACTGTTAAGATTTTTAAATAACCAAATTACTGCTCGGTGTCTGAGATTTGTTTTATTTTGACTCTAGAGTCACTCTTAAACCGGGCATTATTCTTACTATAATATACATGAAAACATTGTTTTTAATAATACTTTTATAAACTTACTATCGATTCGAACCTCCTTATAAGCATGTAGTTGCTTATACCACGAGAATCCGCTCTTCCATTTGCATAGTTATAAAACAACAATAGAAACCGTAATTAATGATAACAATATTTCAAAGACATATAAGTAATATTGTTAAATATTTCAAAAACATTAACTAATTGGAAATATTTAACAATATTACTTGAATAAATATATTTTTCTGTACATTAACTTAATGACATGTGCAACAGTAGTTAAGTATAAAAGTTTTAAGAGATAAGTCAGTATTTAAAAGTTTTGAAAATCTAGTATCCCTGGACGAAAAATTTACGAAAAGTAAGCCAGTGGAAATCGTGTTATATGGATACTTCTACACTGATTCACATATGTATATGCATTATCTAATACATAGGTAGCTAAATATTTTCATACTTATAGGTTTTTTTGTAACTTTTTTCTTTTTTTTCTTAGCTTCGCGCTGTATCACGCTGTATCACACTTCAGCAGGCTAGACAGAAGGAAACTAGTGTTAAGACACTCCGTTCCCCACTTTATAACTTTATATATTAGAGTATTATTATCACCATATATAATGACCCAAAATATATGAAATTGGTTCATTTAAGCAAAATTAGTACAAACATGGTAAATATAAGCAGTATTAATTTGATATAAATATATTATAGTCCGTTTCAATCATGGTCCACTTAACAATTTCGAATTCACGTTTAATTATTGAGCTATAAATTTGTATTATACATACTACAAATTACATATTTACTGTATAATGTAATATATTATTGTTGTTGATTTTTTAGCTCCATTCCCCCAATTTTTGGTAAAACAGAGAAGGCAGAGAGAGGGCCTAGTGTCATGTCACTCAGAATTCCGCTTTTTTCGTTAACTTTACTCAATGCTGGTTAATCTTGCCAATCTTATCTATTCTTCAGGGAATAAACTCCAAAATCATTGCCGATACAGTTAGTCGCTGTTTCTATACCTCGCGATGGTCAAGATTTAACGTCGTATCTAGGACATTATCGCATTTACTATCAATTATTTTATAAACAAAATTAGTATTAATTAATTATAGTATAGAGAAAATTCGATTAGCTTTAGCCATGTCCGCGTGGGAATTAAATCCGTTTACAGAATAATGCTTTGATTTATACTAGGATATTAATCATCCGATGAACTGCTATTCAACGATCCGATGGGAATTACTAGCGTTCGTTCAAAATCTAAATGCCTATTTACCTTAGCTATGTAATTTGTATAAGCATATTTGATTTTCAATCGAAATTGTATATTTGTGACAAAGGTTCTGTAGATTTCTACAAAATATTTTTTTTTAATTTTTTTTTTGTTTTAAGAAATTTAGAATATTAAATATAAATTCAGATTATGTGTAGCCGAAAGTACTGGGCGAAGAGAGCACTTGGATATTTAATTCGCTTGGATAGTATAGAGAAGCGTTATTGAAGGATTTCCCAAAATTTTTACTGGAAGATTATTGATATATCTCTTGTGATAGTAACTAAAATTGAACCTGTCATTTCGAAAAGGGCTCAAGTCCATTAATTAAAACTTTTCAAGAACAACAAAAATATGCTTATTATAAAAAAAGTTATTGGTGGTAAAAAAACTGAACATAAGAGTAGTTAAATAATATAAGTATATACTTTATGTGAATTTTATTTATTAAAAAAAAAGCATTTATCATACAGTTATTTTTGATTGAAGTTTCAGGACTAATGCCTTTTTCAAAATGACTCTCTGATGTTTATAGAAAATCAAATATTTTCAGAAGAACTGTTACTAATTATCTTGAATTTCTTGATACTCATTGTTTGTTGAAGTTATTGGCCATGCAAAAACTTCTGTATAGAAAGTTTGGTACTCTACTGGAACACATTTTTCTAGTTTTTATTAAATCAGACATTTTCTTTTTATTAATTGGCACTTTACCAGCATATGCAGGAGTATTGTTTGATGGTAAGGGGGGGCCTGGTACCCATCCTCTGTAAGAGTTGGAAATCATGACTGAGTAAATAATCTATGGATTCACGTGTTGTCACAAGATCTGGTGTGGTCTCGGAATATGTAAAATGAGACACTTTGGAAATAGTAAAAGTTTTTTTTTATTTTAGTAGTATGTTTATATTTTTCAATATTTCTTATGCCAGATTTCTTTTTTCTAAAAGACGCGGGTTCGAATCCCGCTGCGTTCAAATTTTTATACGTTTTCTTTAAACGTCTTTTTCAATTTTCCTGCGTATGGAATAACATTTTAAAAATGTTTAAAAGTACTCTTTTTCAAGATTTATAAGCAGTTTCGGCAAGCTCGCGATTCTCCATTTTCGTAAAAGATGAAGTAAAGTGACATTAATCTTTACAGTTGCGTTTCGTTTCATTACAAAGGGGTATTAGTCCAGGACTCGTGCCATTTTCAAACAGACTTCAATGTTCGTTTGCCTTTTAAGTTGGCTTGTTATGTATCAAAATGCGCCCTTTTCACAGGTAATATGTAAAACGCTTCAATAAATAAAATGGCACCAAAAAGTGATATTTGAAAAAAGTGTGACTCGTGCCCTTTTCGAAATGACGGATCAATTATGGATATATTGACTAAATAGATTAAAATTGTTTTTTCTAGTCGTTAGGTGAATAGTCAATAAATATTGATTTTCTTGTCAAATTCTGATTTATTTAATTCAAAATTTTGTAAACTGGTTTTGGGTTCGACTCCGACTTGAAGAATATGTTTAAATTATTTTCATTTCTCCTCTCTGGTACTTAAGGTGTCATCGAGTTCTTTCATTCAACAATAATATATCGAGATTTGGCGGAAAGTGAAAAACGGAGAGTGCTAACACTGGGTTGTCTCTAGTGGGTTGCCTCAATATGTGAGAAAAACGTGAAGCTAAGAATTAACAATACAATTTAGTCATATTCACTACAATTAACTTCACGCTGCATCTCGCTCACAGCAGGGTAGGCAGAGGGAACCTAGTATTAAGATACTCCGTTCCCCACTTTCCGCCGAATTCGGAGGCATTGCGTGTTAAGTGGCGGAACTTAACACCGCGCTTTACCTCGACACCAGAGCGATGAAAATAATTACACTCCTCGAGTGGGAATCGAACCCACAACCAGTCGTTTACAGTCACACGCTCGTGCCACTGGGCCACAACTGGTCACAACAAAAAAAAAAAAACTACAATTATTATTTTGGTTTTATATTATTATTAACTCTTTACTAATATTGTACTACAGCTTACACTCGATTAACGTTTACATTTAAAATCTTTACTATATATTATTGTATAGGTCTTTAAACTTCTGCCATACTGTCATTAGACTTCACTATTATAGTTAACTATTACTATTTCTATTATAGTTAACACTTGGTTCGGTCGATTTATCTAAATGCTTGTATTGTTTTAATTGCAAGATACAATGTGTCTTTATTGTTACGTTTTTTTAGCCGCTTTGAGCAGATACATATACAACGCGGTACGATTATAGTACAATGTTTTCAGAATACTATTCTGAAGGCAGGTTATCACCATTATGTTCTCGTGTCTGACTGTCGCAGTCGAGGAGGAGCATTGAGTTGTTTTTTTTTAGTTTCACGCTGTATTCCGCACACAACAGGGTAGGCAGAGGGTTAAGTCACTCCGTTTGGCATTGCGTGGCAGGCATTGCGTGTCAAGTGGCGGAACTTAACGCCGCGCTTTGTCCGATACCAGAGCGAGGGAAATGTAAATATTAAATATTCTATGATTTATACTCCTCGAGTGGGAATCGAACCCACAACCAGTTGTTTACAGCCACACGCTTGTGCCACTGCGCCATGAGTGGCCCCAAAATGATTACAGGCATTAAAATAAAATAGTAGTTAACTACTTAAATAAGTAACATAAATTATAAAAAAAATATAGTTACTGACACGTTAATCTCATCATTAATTTATTTATTTATTTTGACTAGTATGTTAATTTAGTTTTAGGACTTTGACTGCTATATTGCTATTTACCAACGCCCTTAAGCGTTTGAATTTAAAACCTAACTGCAAAGTCAAATAAATTATAAAATATTGCGTTGTAGTTATTTATAGACCGTTCATAGGTTAGAGGCTCTGGGCATGAGCTCTCTGCCCTTTGAGCCATGGTGAAGACGGAACTGACCTTAGGTCATGTTTCGGTTCTGATAAAATATGAGGAATCTATTCTGTCTTACACAGACATGTTGATGTACATATATTTTATATTTTACATTGTTTTTCGGGTGGAGCCTTGCAATTCAATTTCCGGTTTTCTGCGATGAGCAGTTTTACTAATCAGTTAGTAACTGAAGAGTTTTATATATTGACCTAAGTAAATTTTGCACAATATAATAAAAATGTATAATTACATTATACAACAAAAGGCAGTTTTATGCCTTTTATAATATTGCTAAATAATCATAGAGAACGTAGTTTCTCTCCATTCCCTCTATTCCGTCCGAAATCGAGACATTGTCAGAACTCAACGCTTTGTCCTATCCATGAAAGCGGATAAAAGCAATTCCGCCGATTTATCGAACCCACAGCCATCATCTTTACAGTCAGACACAGCACCACTGCGCCACGATGCCCTTATAATACAACGATAAAATTCCACATATATAAATTTCCCCATACTTCGGTACAAGTATCAAACGACCGCAATACTGTATAATCCGTAAACGGTGAAGCATTTTCATTTAGCAACAAACGTTGCGGTCGAATGTTCCGCTCATTGGTCGTTATCTGCCTTTAATCAGGATCATTATTCAAAGTGTTCAAGCGGAGACCGAAAACAACCGAATGTGTTCGATTTAAATATTGTATGGAATACAATAGTTTAAACTGTTTTTTTTTATATTACAGTAAAGAAAAGTGTAAATTATGCTTTTTAAACATTTTTAAAGTGCTATTCCACCATTCCAAAAATTGAAAAAAAATTGAACGCAGCGGGATTCAAACCTGCTGCGTTCAAATTTTTATACGTTCTCTTTAAATGTCCTTTTCAATTTTCCTAAGTGTGGAATAACACTTTAAAAGTATTTAATAAATAGCATTCTCTCTTGCCAAAAGATTGTTCGCGGAATAATCTTTGGGTAGAAGAAATTTGTAAAAATCTCTCTACAGAGATGCTAACAACACAAATAAGTTGTAATAAAGCGTATAAGAATTTCGACGCAGCGGATAGTAGAACGCATGCCTCATTGGTGAGAGCGCCTGAACGGTATTCAGGAGGCGCGAGTTCGAATCCCGCTGCGTTCAAATTTTTATACGTTCTCTTTAAATGTCATTTTGTAAATGAAGCTTTTTCCTTCGTAGCAGAGTAGTCAGAGAAAAGGTAGTAATAAGACACTCCATTCTTCACTTTCCACCTGAGTTCAAGATGTTGTGTGTTTAAGGGTAGGATGCAACGCCGCACTTCTTCATTCGTCTTATTTATCAAACAGGAGAAATGAAAATAATTTAAATACAATAATAAGAATTGGGCCAGTCGTGGCGTACTGGCACAAGCGTGTGACTATAAAGGACTGGTTATGGGTTTGATTCCCACTCGAGGAGTGGAAATATTTAATATTTACATTTTCTTCGCTCTGGTCTGGTTTACCTCGACGGTAAAGAGCGGTGTTAAGTTCCGCCACTTAACAAGCAACTATAAAATGGGGAACGGAGTGTCTTAACACTAGGTTCCCTCTGCCTGCTCTGCTGTGTGCGGGATACAGCGTGAAGCTAAAAAAAGAAAAATAATAAGAAGACGACATAACCAATCACGATGATGATAGCCAGATGCTGTTCCACTAATATATATATTATAAAAAAAACAGTAAAAATATGTACAAATTTCTAACAATAATTAATGATAACACTATAGGCTGCCTATAGGCACTATATGCCAATATGACCAGGATGTTGTCTTAAGATTTGTTTTTTCGCTTTTCCCTTCTTCCCAACGTTTTGTTGAACGTATAATGTATGAAAAAACCTAGCTTTATTTTCTTAAGTAAATCATTTCATGAATTCATATTATAAATAAATATCTATTTCATTGAAAAGTTGATAAAATTTCGTATAAAAAATTCCTTATAGTTTTAGAAATTTACTTTGAAGCCTTTCATTTTAAATACTACGTAAAGAAACAAAGGGAAATAGACTAATTAAATATATCCTTGCTATAATAATAAATAAACATAAAACAGTGCTTTTCTCTGAAAAACGACGTTTTTTTATTATATTAGCAATAACTACAGTACTACACAAGTCGAAATAGCCCGCCCTACGCCGCCCTACGAGCCCGTCATGCGACACGTCCTAAGTGGCGAAGTTTTCTCATCTCGTCCCTTCGTATTATGGTTAAAACTTTTAACCAAATGGACGGAGGGTAGCATTATCTACCTGCATGAATATATTGCAATAAACATTATTATGAATAATGAACGTTAGGTTTTTCAGCCTTTTTTATATGTCGTAACAGAATATAATAGAATATGTTTTAATAGTAACACGTTCCTAAGTAGAAGTTTTTGTGTTTAAAAATGCCACAGAGGAGCACTTGACAGTGTTGGACTGTAAGCTAGATTGATTGTGGGTTTGATTCCCGCTGAGAAACATATTTGCATTGAGATAATTTTTATTTCTAGGCTGGGGTCCATCATATCCATTAACACGCAACATCTTGAAATGCGGAAAGTGAAGAGAACAAAGTGTCTTGACACTAAATTCTCTCTGCCTTTATAATCTGAAAAAAAAACTTCAGAAATAATAAACTTCACGTATAAACGATCGAACGATCACTCCTTTAGAAATAGAATTACATAATCCCTGTAATAGACGATATCTTTTACTATTTATTTCTCAAAACTCGTATAAAAACGCGACAAAGAAACACGATTTTACATTTTATAATTAACGCAAACGAAATTATGAGTTACAACACATTTACAGTCGTAGCGCAGAGGCACAAAGTGTGACTGTAAAGCGACTGGTTATAGATTCGATTCCCACTCGAGGAGTGAAAGTATATATCCATTTCCTTCACTCTAATGTCGAAAGCAAAGCAAAGCGTGGCATTAAGTTCCGCCACTTAACACGCAATGCCTCCGATTTCGGGGGAAAATGGGGAACGGAGTGTCTTAACACTAGATTCCCCTTGTCTACCCTGCCGTGTGCGGGATACAGCGTGAAGCTAAAAAAAACTCATATATAATAAAGAATCTGCTTTAAATAAGAAAATGTATATTATATAAACATTACTATATTCGTATCACAAGCACTGACAGGCAATACTAATATTATCATTTTAAGCTGTAATTAATATTTCGATGACAACTTAAAACAATCTGTTACACTGGAATATGACAGCGCTATGTTTAATTTATAGTTTCATAATTAAATGGTATGCAGAATTGTTAAATCGTCCGTGATTTAGGTTTGAATGTTCAATAATATAACGTAAATGAATTTGTGTATATGTATAGAGAATATACTAATGATGTTAAAATGGCCGGTTGACAGATTGACAGCACGTTTTGTGTTACAGTTAAAGGTTGAGACATTGATATTTCTCGTAATGCCTAGGAAAAAATGATATTTAATAAGATTTTTTTATTATTGCTTATTAATAATAAAGTGGACTGCTCATCGAACGAATGTCTCCATCTTAAAAGAGCTTGGCATTACGCAAAGACTAACATCAATTGTGCAAATGCGTATTGTTAAGATGTTCGGGCACATCACGCGGAGGGAGGACTCTTTGGAACGTCTTGTCATGCAAGGAAGAGTGGAAGTGCAGCGTTCTCGCGGTCGATCACCCACAAGATGGACGGACATAATAAAGTCATACACCGGTCGTTCCATTAACGACTGCACACGCATTGCTAAAGATAGGGAAAAGAAATCTCATAATCTCGCTTTCAAATAGGAAAGACATATCATGATCACGACCAATCCGACAGGAGTTAACGACTTAGAAGAAGAAGAATTTATTATTGCTTATTTATGAGAGCATCAATTAGAGAGCTAAAAAATCTGAGCTAACGTAAACTGAATAACTCTTTGGTCCAGTCTTTTTTTAATATTAGTATACTTTAATACCTTACATTCTTTTCTTTCTTTTCACAAAACATCGTTTCAAAAATATTGCATAAAATCTTTAAGAAACTGTAACAATCTTAATAAAATAACAAAATAGAAAAAAAACAACATGAAATAAAATGAAGAAAAAACAGCCTGATGTAAAAATTCGTTGTATAATTTATTTATAAAAACCAACATCGTTTTTTGACTAATCATCATCGTTTTTTCTTAGGGTAATAAATATAAAGTTTTCGTTTAACTTTCAAAAATGGTCATAAATACTTCACTTTAAATAATTAATTAAAAAAATACTTTTTCCACACAAAAAAATTAACTAGCTAAAGAACTAAATATGGATAATTCGATGTTTAACTACAACATATACGTTTATTGTTTCATTTGAACATTACTGTATTTAATTGCTAATATTCTAGTTTCATAAATCATTGGTCACATTTAGACAATTTATAATTGAACAGATTTTGATTGGCACTTGTGGTTTATTCGGAGGTGCTGAAATACAAAATAAATTCAACTCCGTTGTGTCATATGTTGTGTCCGTTGTGTCATGTTGTGTCAAAGAAAAACAGGAAGACCGCTGACCCGGTGGGACGAAGTTAAAAAAAAAATCGCCGACGACAATTGGTGGCTAACCGCGCAGAATAAAGAAAAGTGGAAATCATTGGGGGAGGCCTTTACCCAGTCTGGGGACCGTACATAAATAAGAATATAAAAGTTTATTGAAGTAAATTTGTAGTAAAAAATTAAAATTACAAAGTCATAAATTTAGTAAGTTTTTAGTTTAAATCAAAATGGTCAAATAAAGAAATAAGGCAAAGCATCTTGGCACAGTTGGATAATGCGTCATAATAAACAAGATGGTTGTGAATTAAATCCATTAAGGGTAATGACTATATATGTATATAGTTTCACAAAGCTACCTTAATAAAATACGGTATTGAATGCAGGAACTCAACACGCAATCTTGAAATTGGGCTGAGAATGAAAAAAAAGGAAGTTTCTCTTCGCATTTTCTCTTACTGCCCCGTTAAACGCATAACTTATATGAAATTAA
Organism: Dryas iulia moderata; assembly: GCA_019049465.1. NCBI lineage: Eukaryota > Metazoa > Arthropoda > Insecta > Lepidoptera > Nymphalidae > Dryas > Dryas iulia. Next base: position 13,831,382 of record CM032424.1, on the reverse strand, counting down.
ACTAAAGATTAAGCAAAACAAAAAATACACCAGGACGCTAGTCTGGCGCAATGGCACAAAGTGTGACTATAAAGCGATTGGTTGTGGGTTCGATCCCCACTCGAGGAGTGGAAATATTTAATATTCCCAATTTCTTCGCTCTGGTGTAGAGGCAAAAGCGCGACACTGAATACCGCCACTTAACACGCAATACTTTGTAATTCGGCGGAAAGTAGGGAACGGAGTGTCTTTACATTAGGTCCCCTCTGCCTTACCCACTGCCCACTGCTGCTATGTGCGGGATACAGCGTGACACTAAAAAAAAAACCTTCACGCTTTGTCCAGCATTCCGTATATTCAGAGAGCCGTACTTCATCAAAAACAAAAACAAAACATCAAAAACAAAATATAAAACAATAGTTGGAAATAATTTTAGAACTAAGCGGTAACAGTGATCAAATTGTGGTAGGAAAAAACTTTTCTCATTTGGGATTCATTTCTCAACCAAGATGGAATAACTTCAGCGCTTTGTTATATGCTATGATCCTTTATCAAAGGGATGTCGCGTGAAACTTTTAATATCCGTATCTAGTCGTAGTCTGCTATTTTTGTATGATGTGTAATGTACTCGTATGTTAGGGTATTGTGACGCAGTGAAAGTAAAAGTGGTTGTGGGTTCGATTCTAGCTTGGTAGAAAAATTGTGAATAGATTGGAAGAGATTTTTTTTTATTTATTTATTTATTGGGAAGCCAACGCTATATACTATACAATTTATGTTATGACATCTATATAAAACTTATTACACCGTATATCTCAATTACAGGTTAACACATTATAAAAAAATAAAATAAAATAAAAATGTCTCCTAGAGATAATACTACCTTTGTTAACTAGTCTTTGTTAGCTTTAACAGTTGCAAATTTTAAAAACATATTATAAAAAGAAAATAAGACTCAATTTACTTATAGATTTATATCAAACTATTTCTAATTATATTTTCTGAGGCCAATTGCCAATATTGTTTTGCATTAATTGCGTAAATATTATACAGCCCCGCTATGAGAAATTAAGTGTGAAACTGGTTTTTCTGTATATAAGAGTGGGCAGAGAGTAACGTACAACTCTTTTTGAATTTTATAAGCTTTTGGAGGCTTTGTTGACATGGCCTTTGATTCTTTTACATATCCATGTACATGGCATATCAAAAGTATAATGCTGAAAGGAAAAAAGTAAAATTTACTCATATTTGCGTTTCATGATGCATAGCAGGGTGGGTAGAGAAAACCTAGTATCAAGATACTGCATTCTACTTTTTTCGTCCGAAGTTGAAAAACTGCGTTGAATGGCGGAATTTAACGCCGCGCCTAGTCTTATCAAAGGACAAACAAAAAGCAATAAAATATAATCACGGCCCAAGTAGAGAGTTAGAGAGAACGAAATACAAATCGCTACAGCCCGTACATATCCATGCATACTTCTTTTGCCTCGTTGCATTTATTGTCAATATGCCCAAACATATCTATTATAAGTATAGTCACTTATGCCTAACATTATGTGTATCTCTTTATTATGGATTTGATCAGCTGAGATGAATTTGCACACCCTTGAACTACATCACCTCTTTAGACCATAATCTTCCGAATGAAGTTTGAATTCACCACCATCTTGCTTATACTCAGGCGTTGTCCCACTAAACGATGAAGGTTTTCTTTTTTTTTTTGCTTCACGCTGTATCCCGGACACAGCAGGATAAGTAGAGGGAACCTAGTGTTAAGACACTCCGTTCCCTACTTTATTGTAGCGTTGTTGGTAATATTATTTTATTATTTTATTATATTAGTTATATCAATATAAACAAACAAAAACAATTTCTCACCGTGACAGGTTGTTTATAATTTTTTTTTTTTCTGGAGTGCATTTCTAACTTTGTATTGCACAATACAATATCATACAAAAATATCCACAATATTTATACTATCCATGTTTCAAATAACTAATACAGCCATATTATAATATCACAAACCCCTAAATACATAATATTTATTAGCTAGGGGCCACCACGTGACTGGCCGCGTTTCTATTTGTATTCACTTCGCGTTAGAATGCGGTTACCTTAACTAAAGCGTTTAATCTTCCCACGCGACAGTTATGAGAACTAATCTATTGTTTTTCTACATTTGTTCTGGGGAAATAAAATAACGATTTACGTATGTTAATATGGTATTGTGGCCAGTCGTGGCCCAGTGGCACAAGCGTGTGACTGTAAACGACTGGTTGTGGGTTCGATTCCCACTCGAGGAGTGGAAATATTTAATATTTCCATTTTCTTCGCTCTGGTGTCGAGGTAAAGCGCGGCGTTAAGTTCCGCCACTTAACACGCAAGCCTCCGAATTCGGCGGAAAGTGGGGAACGGAGTGTCTTAACACTAGGTTCCCTCTGCCTACCCTGTGTGCGGGATACAGCGCGAAGCTAAAAAAAAAATGGTTTTTATTTTTTTGATATCTTTGGGGGCCATCACGGTGCACTGTCACATTTGACTGTATTCATGGTGATTGTAAGTTCGATCATCACGTATTTATATTAATTCCTTCGCTCTGGTGATAAAAGAAAATGCGGCGTTAAGCTTCGCCACTAAACAAGAAATGTCTAATATTCAACTGGAAAGTGAGAACATAATGTCTTAACACTAAATTCTCTCTGTCTACCTTGCTAAACAACTCAAAGTCAAATAATTTTATTCAAAATAAGAAGTTACAAGCTTCATTTTTTGAACGTCAAATAGTTTACCACCGGTTCACTAAAAAACAGGAAAATGCTATAAATATACGAAGTACAAATCGCTACAGTCCGTACATATTCATGTATACTTCTCTTACCCCGTATATAGTCGACGTGCCCACACATATCTATTATAAGCATAGTCACTTATGCCTATAATTATGTGCATCTCTTATATGGATTCGATCAGCTGAGATGATTTTGCACATCCTTCAACTAGATCACACCTTTACATCACACTATCCCGAATGGAGTTTGAATCCACCACCCTCTTGCTTATAGTCAAAATTATGAAAATGTAAATAAAAAAAAATGTAATAAATATAAATAAAAAAAGTCATACCTTATTTATCACCCAAGCAAAACAGCGTGGAATTTTGTATTAAAATCGCCACGTTGAAATGTTTAAAGATATAGTAAAAAAGATTTTTTACAGCTAATTTCGTTGATATATTAAGCACTTAACCGGTCACGCTAATATTGTGTGAACTATTCATTATATGTAATTGCGCCTACAGTGCATTGAGAGTGTGTTGGACTAAATGTTATGTTTGTTGACTGAAATTTTATTCAGTATTTTTTTAGCGTCACGCTGTATCTCGCACATAGTAGGGTAGGCAGAGAGAACCTAGTGTTAAGACACTCCGTTCCCCACTTTGCACCAAAATCGGAGGGCATTGCGTTTTAATTAGCGGAACTTAACGCCGTGCTTTGCCTGGTTGCTTTTTTGCTGCTGCGAAGAAAATGGAAATAACAAATATTCCCAATAGTCGAGTGGGAATCGAACCTACAACCACTCGCTTTACAGTCACACGCTTGTGCCACTGCGCAACGACTGGCCCACAAAAAAATTCAAAATATCAATTAAAAATATATAATTATATATTAATACTATCACTTAAAACCATTAGAAGCCCAACCCACATTGTAATAAATACATCACAATTATGCATAATGCAACATTTAATTATGAAACTATAAATTACGTGGAGCCATCACTTACATGTCGTATATCATTGCAACTTGACATATAGTTTAAACACTGTAATTATAATATGTTTAACTATACAATAAATGGTACTTTATTATGTTTATAAATTATTCATAGTAGGTATAAATAGCTTGTTGGGTTTCTAAATAAATTGAAAGAGAATGAAGTGATACGTCATTTAATTCGCAAAATGCAAGACGTGAAAATTATTGTTCATGAAAGCTATTGTGCTTCTGTCCGCTGTATAAAAAAAAAATGTTCTGTGTAGTGAAAGTGGGGAATGGAGTGTTTTAACACTAGGTTCAGTCTGCCTATCCTGCTGTGTGCAGGGATACAGCGTGAAGCTAAAAAAAGTTTAAAAGAATCTTTACACACTTTATACAGTTTCACGGTAGCAAGGTAGACAGAGGGAATCTAGTACACACTCCGTAGTAGATACTCCGAGGAATTGTGTCTTAAGTGGTGGAACTCAACGCTGCAGTTTGTTTTGTAACCAGAGCAGAACTATAAACATAATTTAAATATAATAATTTTTCCAAGTGGGAGTTGACACCAGTTAGGTCGAAAGTGGAGAACGGACTATCTTAACACTAATTTCTTTCTACCTACAGCAAAAATCTAATAAAAAAATTCATATAAATATAATAAAAAAAGCACTTGTTCAAAATAACCTTTTGCGGTAACCTTCGTCCCTCTTGAAGTTTCAACTAAAATAGACGGTCACAATAGGATCGAGATGAGAAAAGTTCACCGGTCAGCCATCAAGATAATGGCGGGGTTTTTAATTGTTGTCAGTTAACTTAATACCTATCTGAGATTATGGAAAATTAAATTTAGCTAAGTGTCAGTTAAAAAGATTTAGAATGTTGATGATGTTTACGTTCGGTTTTAATGCTTTTGGGGTCAAAATTTTGGTGTTCTGTGGTTATTTAATTGGATTTTTTTCTTTTTATTTTTGATAAAATGTATGTAATTAATAAGAGAAAAAGTACAAAAAAATATGTAAATTAATTTATTGTTTTTATAATGATATTCCTATACACTCCGTTTTCCACTTTCGACAAAATTTGAGGCATTGAGTTGGGTGGCAGAACTAAAAGTCGTTCTCTTTCTTGTTAACAACAGTGAAAAAATGGAAATAGTTTTGATAATTTCTGTAAATGGTAATCGAATCCCAATCCCAATTACACTTAGCTACTATGGAACTGTGCCATGTTGCAATGGCTCATAATGTTATTTTTATACTAAATGTATAAAAATAACATTATATTAATTAATGTATATTTTATAGAATTAGATAATTAATACCAAATTAATAAAAAAAAAGAAGAAAAATTTACACCAATTAATTAATTAATAAAACAAGACTTTTTCTATATCAATATGACATCAAACAGTAATACCAAACATTATTTAAAATAATCATTCACCCGATACATAACTTTTCTCATTTGCTGCCATCTACAATATGCTGTTTGCAAAACTTGTGCAATCATGTTCTGTTTAGACTTGTTGATAGAAGAGGCTTAAGTTTGATAATATTATGACAGTCGATGTACTGTCTTAGTGGAAACTTTAAGGTATGGACTAGTGTTTAATGAGAAAACTCGGAATGGCAGTGGCAAGAGATGGCTTAGAATCAGGAAATAGTTGTTTTGGATTTAAATCAGAGTGAGAATATTATTTTTGTGGCCAGTCGTGGCCCAGTGGCACAAGCGTGTGACTGTGAACGACTGGTTGTGGGTTCGATTCCCACTGGAGGAGTGAAAATATTTTATAAATTCTTTGGAATTTTCTTCGCTCTGGTGTCGAGGCAAAGCGCGGCGTTAAGTTCCGCTACTTAACACGCAAAGTCTCCGAATTCAGCGGAAAGTGGGGTGGAGGGGCTGTCTATGTTTTTGTTCAAAGTGAAGGTAAAAAAAAATAAGTATATAATATATTTTTATTTATATAAGATTTAAATCAATAAAATAAATTTATTTTTGTTTTCAATAGTAGTATAAGTATAAAGATAAAGTTATATTCTTTTCTATTTAATTTTTTTTTCGCTGATCTATATTATATTTGAGGCTATAGCCTCACTATAGTGACGAAGTGGGATAGCGTCTGGCTGTAAATAGAATTGGGTGTGGGTTTGATTCTCACACGTGGGAATGATATTTCAAATATTTTAATTTTTCGCTCTAGTACATAAGACAAAGCGTGGCATTAAGTTTCACCATTCTACACATAATGTCTCGATTTCGGTTGCAAAGTGAAGAACATAACTATTTTTTACTATTTTAAAGATATAATCTAAAACAAAGTACTTTTCAGTGATACTTGAAAGTACTCAGTTAGTAGTAACAAACTCCTCACTGAAAGCTTCAAAGCTGTAGACACAAAGTTTTAGAATAAGCTAGCTATATAACAGTACTACTTCAAACGTTGACAATGGAACAATAATGTATTTTATTGAATGTGATATTATATGTTCCTCGTACTAACATTCTTCAAATTATTAAAAATCCCATAAATACATTTCGTTAAAATTTCGAAATCAATCTATTTATAATTAAATAGTAATATTTCCATTTACTTCTTTCTGATGTCTAGGCAAAGCGGCGTTAAGTTCCGCCATTTAACACGCAACACCTCCAGAATTCGACGAAGAATGGAGTGAACACAAGGTTCCCTCTGCTTAACCTGCTGTGTGCCGGATTCAGCGTAAAGCTAAAAGTCGTCGTTTTGAACACCATGTAGATTGACTACTATACGTAGACCGAGTACAGTGAAGTTTCTTAAAATATGATTTCAAATATCAATAGTAATAGATAGTTAAAATAGTTTCTTTACAAAATTTTTAAAATTGCAAAAACCATAGATCTTATTAAGTTAAGTTTCTTAGTAGTTCATCGCAGAGTAAATGAACTTTCATAATTATAACGACGCAAGGAACTTTACTTTATTATGACGCAATTGGAATAAGTTTAAAAGAAACCAATGGTTGTAAGTTCTTCCTAAAAACATTATATTTATATAAAGTTATAACATATTTTTCTTCTTTGTATATATGACATTTATTACCCTTGTCATATAACTTAAGTATTTCATTACTCTAAGAATTTTAAAAGACCTGCTCTGTAAAAAAAAATTAGGTAACAGATATAAGTTTAAGCGTAGCGGAAATCGAACCTACGCTCTTCGAAATCGTCAAAAGCCATACGTTTTATTAAGCTAGGTTAAAATGAATATACGCTTGTAACGCTTGTACGCTTAATTTCAAATGTCAAAAAAAAGTGGCTAAACGCAACGCTAATAAAAATAATATCTTAAACCATCATTTTACCTTAATCGCTTCTAGGGCATACAATTTACGTCAAACAGTACAAAACTGATAGGCATTCATATTTCATATGTAAGACAAAGCAAATACGATCGATATACGATAAATGGGCTAATAAACGTGTGTGTCCACGGATTAGTGAAAATGAACATGATATATTCGTATACTCATTTTAATAACGCTTTAACACGAAAAATCTCGATTTTGGGCGGAAAGTGGAGAACGGATTATCTTGACACTAAATTCTCTCTAATTGGTATGCGGGAAAAGACGTGAAGCTGTTTTTTTTATTTTTTTTTAGTTTCACGCCGTATCCCGCACACAGCAGGGTAGGCAGAGGGAACCTAGTGTTAAGACACTTCGTTCCCCACTTTCAAACCCACAACCAGTCATTTACAGTCACACGCTTGTGCCACTGGGCCACGACTGGCCACATTTTTTTATATTTATTACAATATCTTTAGATCTTTAGAAATGATAACTTCTAATTACAACTCATTAAATATCTTGATCTCTATGTATTTATCAATGTTAGAAAATCTTTTTAATGTTGTTTTGACATTTATTGCCCCCTGATTTGTTTGAAGAAAGGCCAGGTTTCGTTGTTTTTATTTCCACTTAGGAAAATAATTATATGAAAATAAATAAAATTATTTTTATTTCTCCGCTTTAGTACCTAAAACAAAGCGGAGGGTTAAGTTCCGCCATTCACCAAGCAATATCTCGACTTCCGCCGTAAAGTGGAGAACGGAGTGTCTTGACACTAGGTTCTGACTACACTGGTATAGAAAAAGCGTGAAGCTGTTTTTTTTTATTAATGCAATATTTTTAAATTTAAAAGAAAATGATAACACTTCTAATTACAAATCTATTCAACTTATAGCTGATATAATGATCGTACTACACGTCGCCAGACAAAGACTATCATTAAATAGACAGTTAGACTAATAAATGTTTAATATCTATGAAACATTCAAGATTAAATATTTCAAATAATATTATATTCCTATGTAAATATAGTATATTAGTTGTCACTTTTCCGTTCTTTGGTTCATTTTGCTTACTGCTTGCTGGTTGCTTACTGTCTGAATTCAGGACGTTCTGTTTTTAATAGCGGAACTTAACGCCGTACAGTGGAGATACAATCCACGACGACATTTAAAATCGGTTCCATTACCCCACTGCGTTATAATCAAAACTAATTTATAGTAACATTTATAGATCAGTTGAAATATTATATATACTTTAAACCTGTGTGGCATAACGCTTCTTTATACTCATACACTACTAAGAAGTTACTTGTATTGACATTATAAATTAAAAATTAACGTTATAAATGTCTATTTTCAAAATTTTTATTTTATTTTATCAAATTTTACTATGTTTTGTTTTTTTCACGCGATATAACTTCCATGATAAGGCCATCGGCCAGTTAGTTATAGGTCTCGATCTTCACTCAGAAATGATTACATTTAAATTCATTTTATTTCTTCTTGCTTGTAAGATAAAACGCTGTATTGAATTCCGCTATTTGATGTAATGTTGGTCGGGAAACAGAGAACGGAGTGTGTTGACACTAAGGTCTCTCTTACTACCTTTCTATATGGGGAAAACCGTAAATCTGTAAATAAGCTCCAAATGGGAATCGAACCTACTATCACTGTGCTTATAAATAGATATGGCGCTTTCTGCCTCCCTGGCGTCAATTACTAAACAAAACAAAAGCTCTAATCCAATTAGCTCATACATTTTAGCGCTATATGAAAACATACACGAGCTTTTCAAGCTTTTGATTTAATTAAACACAGTTAGTTGTTTTGCTGGCTCTACCTCGTCTGATTGCTGACATTTAGCAAGTCCCAGCCAGACTCATCATGATTTGAATATTAATAATCTTTCCTTTAGTTCAGGGGTAAGCAATTTTTTTTAGTAATGTCCCTAGAAAATTTTCAAAAGCTTTTAACAGGTCGAAATGTAACTTAAAAGCAACTTTATAATTTTAGTGCATAGCAGGGTAGGCAGAGAGAATCTGGTGTCAAGACACTCTGTTCTTCACTTCTCAATAGCATAATCAGCCAAAGTCATACTTTTTAAAAGTATGTTAAAAGTAGGAGATAGCAAGAGAATATTTGTAATATAAAAAAAACACTTGGCAATCAACAGTTATTAAGCGAGCCGCAGGTTACAAACCCCTGCTTTAGACAAATATAGGATCATGTTCGGACTTCTCTTAATTCTGAAGGAAATATTTCCTTGTATAGTTAATTGACCATTAGGATTTTTACCCGCGACGGAACGGCGACTGTATATGTGTTTGGGGTGAGAGGTTGTTTGTTTGTTTGTTTGTGTGTTTGTGCAAATTACTATGTCAATTATTTCCAAAACTATAAGTCTGATTTTGATACGGTTTTCTATGATAGGTTAAGGTTCAATTGGCGTATGTTCTTAGATATGTCTTATTGCCTTAACTCACCAGGGGGCGCTGCAGTAAGCATTTTACGTGAAAACGAATGTTTTCAATTATCTCAAAAAATAATAGTCTGATTTCAATAGATTTTCAGTGATAGATTCAGGTTTAATTGGTGGATGTTCTTGGATATGTTTTATCGTGTCAAACCACCAGGGGGCGCTGCAGTAAGCATTTGTTTGTGCTTTTTTGTATTTATTTGTCTAAAACCGAAACTACTGCTCCGATTGAAAAGAGTTTTCATAAAAAGATTCATCTTTGCTTGATGCATATTTTAAGATTTTTTTTTTGTTACGGGGAAAACTCACTAGGGGGCGCAGCAGTAAACATTTGTTTATGCAAATCAAAAACTACTAGTCTAATTTCGATGTAACTTTTAAGGGTAGGTTCAGGCTTAATTGGTGCGTCTTTTCATATATATGTTATAGTGACCACTCATCAGGGGGCGCCGTAGTAAGCATTTGTTTTTATTTTTTTGTGTAAAACCAAAAATTTTCTTGTATTTATTTGTCTAAAACCGAAATTACTTATCCGATTGGCTAGAGTTTTCAGAACTAGATTTAGCTTTGCTTTGTGCATATTTTAAGATTTTTGTTTTTTGGTTACGGTGAAAATTCACCAGGGGGCGCTGCAGTAAACATTTGTTTGTAATATTTAATGCTAAACCACAACTACTAGTCCGATTGGGCAGAGTTTTTAGTATTAGAGTTACCTTTACTTGGTGTAAGTTTTTAGGTTTTTTTATGTCAAGAACGCACCAGGTGGTGCCGTTAATGCGGCATTTAATTATGCAAAGCTAAAACTACAAGTCCAATATGGATGCAGCTTTAACTTCACGCTGTATCCCGCATACAGCAGGGTAGGCAGAGGGAACCTAGTGTTAAGACACTCCGTTCCCCACTTTCCACCGAATTCGGAGGCTTGCGGGTTAAGTGGCGGAACTTAACGCCGCGCTTTACCTCGACACCAGAGCGAAGAAAATGGAAATATCATTTCTACTCCTCGAGTGGGAATCGAACCCACAACCAGTCGTTTACAGTCTCACGCTTGTGTCACTGGGCCACGACTGGCCACATATATATTAGTTTGTTCAAAATCAAAACTACTAGTGGGTTTTGTGTTTTTCACTGATTTGGTTAGACTTAAGTTTCGTGGAAATGTTACTGCTCTGCTAATAATCTGCCAGGAGGCGCTGCAATAAGCATTTGATAACCAGAAAGCATTGGGTATTATAATTTCTTTTGGATTTGCATGAAGATTAATATAAAGTATTTCGATATTATGTAATAATATGTAATGTGTATCTATTCACTTTAAAAAGTTTAAAATAAAAAGCAAAATTAAAAATTTTGAAAAAACCCACGACGGTTTAATTGTAATTGAAAAAGGATAAAATAACTATAAATCCCCCGCCTAAAAGAATATATGTAACGAGATGATGGGGACGACTTCGTCGGGGGCTGCCAGTTGCAACCTCTATTTTAAATATAGTAGCTAACAGTATAGATTTCGTTTTAAAGTCTTTAAAATACCAGTTATCAAAACTGTAAATTCATATTAATATTTAATTTTTTTTTGCCAAACCTGTTTTAACAGCAAGAAAACCTATGAGAAGGTTTGTGCAAACTTAAAGTAATGACAGCCCCCGACGAAGTCGTCCCCATCATCTCGTTACATATATTCTTTTAGGCGGGGGGTTTATAGTTATTTTATCCTTTTACAATTACAATTAAACCGTCGTGGGTTTTTTCAAAATTTTTAATTTTGCTTTTTATTGTAAAGATCACTATTTTTTGTGAAATATGTTACTACTAGCTGTCCGCTTGAACTATACAACTATAGCTGTTTCGTTATAGTACAACCCTTGGGGGATTTTTGAAAAATAAAGTAGCTTACGTTTAACCTTGGGTTATCAACTATATTTATACCAAAATTCATTAAAATCGGCTAATCGGTTTAGACTTTTCATATAACTTTTCATCCGCTATTTTAACTCTTTAGGGGTTGATTTTCGAAAAATAAGTAATAGGCTACTTATTTGACCTTAGATTTTTAACTACTTTCATTCTGAATTTTATCCGAATCGGATCGGTGGGTTAGATGTGAAAGCGTAACTGTGTGAGGGACAATAACAGAGGGACTATAGTATTTTTAATATAAGTATGGATATAGAAAGATTTCGTATAAATAGCCTAGCTTATTTTTCTGCCACATGTTTCCTAATTTTATTGTAAAAACAGAAATAAAAATCTGAAATGTAACTAGCATATATTATATTCCGCTTAACGCTTTTCCTGCATAGCGGAGTAGTAAGAAAGGACATTGTCAACACATTATTGTCCACTTTCCGTGCCAATTCGAAACAAAATACTTGTTCACTAGCGGGACGTAAAGCCTCGATTTTTCTTGTTTATCAGAGCAGAGGAGTGAAAATAATTTAAAGAAAGTGGAAATCGAGCCCATAACTAAACACGATTACAACTTGATTGCGGCAAAACAACTTACATAATCGGGAACTTCGATGAGGAAAGTGAAATAGTGATTACCACCACGGTCGAAGCAGCAAAAGATCTGAAGGAAAAGCTCGCGCACCGCTTTGGCACGAAGGCCAAAAGAAAGGTGCGCACTATGGCATCCATCCTAGTCAACGGGTTTCATGAGGGAAACATTATAAACCGACTGACGGTGGATGAAGCCCTCATGAACCATTTTGGAGCCATAGTAATGGCTGCCACGTTGTCTGGTGCGGAGATAGTCACACTGATCGGAGACGTAAACCAGCTACCCTACATCGATAGAGGAAATTTATTCGACTTAAGGTACTGCCGTCCGAACCTGACAACAAACATCACATGTGAGTTGTCTTGCACCCACCGAAACCCCATGGATGTTGCCTATGCCATCGCCGGAGTGTACAGCAGTATATACTCTTCAAACCCCATCATCCACTTCCTTAAAATGGAAAAATATACTGGCACACATATACCAAAGGACAACGAAGGAACCCTATATCTGATCCATACGCAGGAGGAAAAGAAAATCCTGATGGATCAGGGATATGGATCCGGAAACAGGTCGCGGATCGTGACTATTCATGAGGCACAAGGACAGACGTATGGCGATGTCATCATCGTCCATACCAGACGCAAGAGGTACCTTATCCACGACAGCATCCCTCACGCGGTCGTCGCAGTAACAAGACATACCAACTCCTGTGTCTATTACTCCGACGACTGTAGTGATGCGATCGCCAATTTTATCAGCCGAGCGATGACGGCCTCACCAAAACAAATTATGGAGCACAACCTCAAAGCAGCTATTCACGAGCGTGACGTCTCTGTCACCGAGGCTGTACTCGCAAAATTACAACACCAAAGAGGGAACAAAGCGTGAGCTGGGTGGCTATTTTTATTACAATCATATATATGTACATATAAAAAAAAAAAAAAAAAAAAAATCGCTTATTGGTCAGTGATGGACATCACCATTAGATTACTTTAAATATAAGATAATACAAATTAATACTAATTTATACTAACAAATGCCATGGGCACCTGTGAGCCCATGAACAGAGTTTCCAAATTAAAAAAAAAAAAAAAAACACGATTACAGACAGACACAATCCCACGACAGTCTCTATATTTTTAACTATATAGTAAAAACAGGTTCAGAATAAAAGTATGGTTAATATTTTATACTTTATTACTCCACTTTCTACAATATTTAAGACTAGAAAGGTTAATCATTTTAAATGTTTCTAAGTCGTAGAGGGTAAATAACGAAAAATATGACAGTAACTAAAAATGAACAAGTATTATCGTAATACAAAAACAACATTTATACGCACAACTATAAGTATAAACTCTAACACTAGAAAATATTTCTTTCAACAGCATTCGAAAAAAATATTAGCTATACTCAAATGTACCATTTTTTTCAATTGCTCTACAGGGGCGAGAAAATATGTAAAACAATAAACGAAATAAGTCAAGTATCGACTAAGTGGACTCCATTTCTTATTACATATGCAGACAACGTGTTATATAGTAACTAGGTGTGCTCACGACTTTAAAAAAAACAGTTATAATTACTAAATAGCAACAATAAAAACGTAGCCTCCTTATTTCATTAGCAATCTGCCAGTGAAAATCTCATCAAAATCGCTACAACTGTTTCAGAGATTAGCCAGAACAAATAGACAGACAGATGTACTGTGTATACAGTAAAAGGGTAATTTTAATATTAAAAATAGACACTCCATTTTTATTTATGTATATAAATAAAGATTGTTTCAAGTATTTTAAAAAAAAACCTTTTCTATATTTACATTTTAAAAGCCCATCAAGATTTTTCACAAAAATGATTTTAAATGAACCAAAACGTAATCAATTTCGTTTGGTATTAAATCTCAAAGCGACTGATTTAATGCGATTATGAGGGGTTGGTTCCACGATCTATGTTTAAGGGATGTTATACGTTAAAATTATATAATACTTGTAATCCTGTAATAGAAATATTAAATTCGTAATATTCATCTAAGCATTCAGTAAATTAATTATTTTGGTCCAACTTTATGATGTATAAAGGTAAAGGATATCACGGCGCAATGTGATAAAGTCTGATTGAATATAAGATTTGAAAAAAGTTGTGTATTCGATTCCCACTCGGGGCAAAGATTATATTCAAATTATTTTGACTTCACCGCTCAGGTGATAATACATAGAGAATATCTTAGATTCGTCTTAAAAGTGGAAAACGAGCCTCGAATCCACAAGCATGAAATTTACAATCAGGCCCAACATATTGCTATGACACCTAAATAAAAAAAATGTATGAAGAGGCCATAGTTGCGCAGTACCATAGGCGTATTATATACGCAAATGGTTGTGGAATCGATTCCTACTCGGAGCTTAAATTTTATATTTATATTAGTTTCATTTCTCCGCTCTAGTAAGAAAATAAAGCACACCGTTGAGCCCCGCGACACAAGCAAGGACGGATCCACCATCATGGGCCCTGCACCCACAACCTAAATTGCTTGTGATGATGTGTGTGTGATGTTTTTGCTTTTAACAAAAGTTCATTGACTTACACCGGATATGAATATCACCGTATCACCTTGATAAAATGAATAAAATAATTGGTGCAAGTTTCTCAATTGTAATTCTTCCTGCGTTCTTACTCCATTAGGCATTTGGCCGATTTTAAGGTTAAAATAGGCTTGAAAGTCTAGGTACCGGTAACCGCCCTGCACAAAAATAGAAAACGGAGTGTCTTGACACTCAGATGACAGGCTAACTCTGCTATGCAGGTCAAAGCGTGAAGTAGCAAAAGTTTATTAGAATTTCAATCAATCAGTTTTAATTAAACAAGCATCGATAGAGATACTATTAATTTTATATAAATAGTTATACATACATACATATATTAAATTAAAAATCAGTTTTATCAAAAGCTATACAATAACATAGCTTGTGCGGTGACCGAGTGGGAATGATGGTGGCATTTCGCTATTTCAGCCATTTTTTCATTCGCTCGCTCTAAACGCCTGAATGGAACTCGTTCATATAACGGACAGGTAAGCAAGTTTTAATTTGGAGAAGGCGCATTTGAAATTTTTAATTTTAAAAATATATGTATGAAATGGATTTTTTAAATATATTTTTTTTACTTTGTTTCCTAATTCAGAATGACCTAATTTAAATTTTAAGTAAGAATTTATATATTACTAGTTATAAATTGCAACTACATTTACATGGCCTATAATAGGTAATACAGGAAAATATGATTTAGTCTTATATTAAGAATATTATAAATTGATGTCTTTTTTTCTTAAATTGTAAATACTATGTAGCATTATTTAAATATCATATTTTTTTTTAGCTTCACGTTGTATCCCGCACACAGCAGGGTAGGCAGAAGGAACCTAGTGCTAAGACACTCCGTTCCCCACTTTCCGCCAAATTTCGAGGCATTGCGTATTAAGTGGCGTAACTTAACGCCGCGCTTTGCTTCGACACCAGAGCAAGGATAATGGATATATTAATTATTTCCACTCCTCGAGTGGGAATCGAACCAATAACTAGTTGTTTTAAGTCACACGTCTGTGCCACTTCACCACGACTGGCTCCACTACAAATATTTTTACTAATACAAATATCACTGGTAGTTAAAAAAAATAATACTCACCTTATTTTTCTTAACAGATTTTATTTTGCATCCCCAAGAATATGTATATATAATAAAATATTGAACGATCTCTTCTTTCCTCCTTTACACCTTTAACTACTTATATTGTGTACTACGCGGTACCTATAACCTAACCTAACATCACTTTTACGACGACTAATTTTTATTTTACATTAGTCTTTCCTTAAAAATATATTGTCAAACGAAATTCGAGCCACAGTCGCACTAACTGTACTAGTGGTACTTTAAATAATTCTTAAAATTTATCAAAGCAAAACCATTTTTTTTAGCTTCACGCTGTATCCCGCACACAACAGTACCCTGTTGTGTGCGGGATACAGCGTGAAGAGGATAGAGGGAACCCAGTGTTAAAACACTCCATTCCTAACTTTCCGCCGGGTCCTGGAAGCATTGTGCGTTAAGTGACGAAACTTAACGCCGTGTTTTGCCTCAACTCCAGTGCAAAGAATACTTATAGACACTTATAGTGTTAAGTAATTCCACTCCTCGAGTGGAAATCGAACCCACAACCAGTCATTTACAGTCACACGTTCGTATCACTGCGCCCCGACTACACGGCCCCAAGCAAAATAATAATTATTGTTATTTTAAATAGCACTGTCTGTCTGCGTCACTGTGAATAATACTTATTTTGAATAATACAGTCTAACAAAATATACGCTTAGCATAATTCTATACGCGAGATGTGAGATAATCTAAGTTGCAGGGGAGACAGCGTTCAGTAAGCTTTGAGCGTAAGCCCTTAAGAGCATAATATGCATTTATTATTAGAGAGTACACCCACAAGGTATTAATGTTCTTCGTACTTATATAAATTCGTTTCTATCGTAGTTTGTCTTGGTTTAAATTGTAATTTGGTGTAAGTAATGCGAGAAGGCCATTTCTACTATGTATCAAGATATCGAAATCAAGATATTATTTATTCAAATAGTCTATTACAAGCAGTTTCGAATTGACAATTTTATTCTAAGATCAGTATTGTTAGTTTTAGAAAAAGTTTTTTAGAAGACATGTCATATTGGAATCGCAATGTAGCGTAGGTAAAAAATTACTTTAAATTTTTCTAAGTGTATGAATAATACTTGAAAAACGTTAAAATATTATAAGTCTTTGTCATTTTAGTCGCTGGGAAATGAAATTCCATCCGCAATATACCATCTATACGTAAAACATCAAGATCTGCCCTAGAGACGAGTGTGCTATTAGACGAGTGATGCTGTGGAACTCATCAATAAACCGTATACTACCCACAAAAAGCAGAACCCTCTCCACAAACATGAGACGTCGAAGACTCTCTCGCACATTCTAGTGGATATCTCCGTTGACAAATTATGTAGGGAATTAACACTTTCTTCTCTGTACTGAGAAGTAACAATTAGTTGAAACTTTTAGAGTTATATATAAAAACTAACGACTGCTCGCAGTCGTCTAAAAAACTACAAAGCTTTTCATACAAACTTTCATCCCCTATTTTATACCTTTAGGAGATAATTTCTGAAAAAAGGAGCCTATATTTGACACCTATCCAAATGGGGACGGTAGTTAAAGTGTAACAAACAGATAGACAGACACACACTTTCATATGTATAATATTAGTATAGTATATAATATTAGTATGAATAGACAAAAACAAAAATTTTTCGCAACTTCAGATTTAATCGAACGAAGCATAACATGAATGAATGACTGTGGACTTGCACACGTAAAATGTAGAACAAAACTCTAATACATAGCCACGAGTGTATTTTAATGGAGCGTGCTAGTAACCGTAATACTAGCGTGATAAAATTCAAATTGCTATAACAATTTTAGTGAAAAAAAAAGTTTTTTTAGAATGAAAATTTTGTAACTAGACTAAAGTTGGAGTTCATTCGTGCGTGTTAAATGAATTAAACATTCATTTTTTATCTTTACGCCTCACTTAGTAATTTGTGGAGCGAGCTTATTTAGTATGTTTATAGTGTAGTGTCTGTTTTCTCCACTTTCAGCTAACTTCTCATTTTTTTGTTGTATGTAGGAGGTAAACGAGCAAAAGGACCACCTCATGTTAAGTGGTTACCTTGGCCCATGGTCATCCACAACATTAAAGGAGTTGTGGATGCATTGCGCGCCTTAGGAGTGAAGAAGGGAAAATCATCATATTTGAATAAAATGTGAACATTATGGAGAGACTATCGTGGTGCAAGCAGATAGGAAACACGATTGTTTTGAGTTTGATCCTTGTTGAATGATTCTTTTTTTTTTTGTAGCTTCATGCTGTACTCCGCACACAGCAGGGTAGGCGGAGGGAACCTAGAGTTAAGACACTCTGTTCCCCACTTTCTGCCGAGTTCGGAGGCATTGCGTGTTAAGTGGCGGAACTTAACGCCGCGTTTTGTCTCGACACCAGAGCGAAAAAAATGGAAATATTAAATATCTCCACTTCTTGAGTGGGAGTCGAACCTACAGCCAGTCGCGTTTACAGTCATATTTACGTGCCCCTGAGCCAGAACTGGCTCCGAATTGAATGATTCTATAATAATTATTTACATTTAAATATTTTGGTAAGTTTTGTCTTGCGTGTCTTCAAACACACAACTCACACACACAGAAACTCACGTGAGGATTTTCGGTGGAAAATGGAGTACGGAGTGTTTTATAGATATTAAGTTCTCTCAACGTACAATAATATGCAGGTAATGGCATAAAGCTAATTTAAAATATTAACTTCTTATTTTGAATAAAATTATTTGACTTTGACCTTGACTTTGAATAGCATTATCTGATTAAAGTTTATTTATATAAGACCAATGTATTATATATATACGTTTGGTCTCTACATTCAATAAAACACTATAAATACACGCTTAGAGTTAGCATAAGTAATGTTAGAGTCACAGTTATAAATAGAACAAAAGAAAAAGTTTTTCTATAACGTCATGAACTGTTGTATGACAAATGTTTCCCCAGTTATAGCTAAATTTATAGCTAAAACTACTAAAATAGTGAAAAGGAATGTGTTTTAATAGTTTTTATTGGAATACACACAGTATAATGTAGATGTAGTGTAGGTTCCCTCTGCCTACCCTGCTGTGTGCGGGATAAGGCGTAAAGCTAAAAAAAAAGAAAAAATAATAATGTAGATAAGATACATGTGCGTGCATGTATTTATGAAATTGTAAAAGAAAAATTATTTTTTTCAACATTACCCTCTTTCCAGCTTAGCAGAGTTAGAAGGGAACTGAGTGACGATATTTTTACTTTACTTTTTACATTGAAGTTTAAAATAATGAATATTAATAAAAAATATAAACGTAATGAAAAATCTACTAAATTTGAAATTGACTATGATTCATAAACTTCTGAAAGCGTCTATGAGTAGGTGTCATGTAATCAATGTGTACAAGCATGTAAGAATGAAAAAAGTATTAAACATTACACGATGGGGACCGGTAAAAGAGGTTGGGGGAGACCTCAACTGACCTTCAAGAACACAATATTGACAATAATAGAGAAAGTTCATGTAAAAAGAATGAAGAGAAGAGGTTGATTAGATAGGATGAGGTGATAGAAGTAGGGGGGACTGTTTAACGCTCTATTCTTTCTGACTACCACGCTAGGGATAATAGGTGAGCCTTCGGTAAAAATTGTATTATTTCTTTTTAAAAATAGAAATTATTAGAAAAAAAAGTATCATAGACGTTTACAATAACGGATTTGAATAAAAAATATAAATATCTACTTAAATTTGATATCAAAGCCTATTTATACAAATACATATATCGCTGGAATATATTAGTATGTTAAACCAATTCTATTTATGACAATGTAAGTGACGGATATAATGAGTGTCGACGAGTCATAATGACGCTCAAATTAGATTTCAGGATGATGGATAACGAGGCAAATGCGGTAGTCATATTATATGTTACTTATACATACCTTAATAAATATTTTTTTTTCTTATAGCTAGCAGTTTTTTTCCCCGCGTTACTGTTTTTTACTTACCTGTATGCCAAGTGGCAGATTTGTTGTATTTAAAATGAGGAATCAAAATTTAAGTAGTGATACTACTTAATCTAATAATTCCTCCAAATCGAATTTGAACCCTAGAACAATCATATTCACAGTTAGATGCTGTCTAACTGCGCTACGAGTCTCTTAGCTGGTAGTTTTTTAACTAAATTTTTATTTCTACCGTGTCAATAGGATGTGCTTAAACTATAAGCGAAAGTTTAGGATTCATGTCTTATTCGTCTGAGAATAGAACATTGTCTGACTGACGAACACGACATACGTGTTTCAACACTTAGGATCAAATTTTGAAAATATTGTCATTCCCCTGCTATGGCAGTGTTAAGTTCCCCTGGCCAATAAACGAAGCCTCAAATTCAGTCGGAAAGCGGATAACTGTGTGTATTGAAATTAAGATTGTCCTGTCTACTATTCCTTTGCTTTGATGAGTTTGCTATAATATTGTAAAAAAAGTGTAGCTTTGAAATACTTTACGGGCATAATATAATAAATATTTTTAGTACGTAATTTTTTATAATATAAAACATTACAACATATAACAATTTAAAAAAATATGTATTATATATACTTGGGATCAAATAAAGGTAAGGAAATTTCTGCAAACTACTATAAGTGACAAAATTTATGAATAAAGTCAAACAATTAAGACAATCTTTTGTATAATTACTTTTGTTAACCTACTAAATTTATTCCAGGGGATAATAAAAACATATATTTTTGCAGATTTGTGCGTTTTTTTAGTAAGGCAGAGAGACAAGACACTTCGTTTTCAATTTCTGCTCGAAATCGAGATATTGCGTTTAACATGCACGTGGCGGAACTGAACGCCGCGCTTTGTCTTAGATACCAGAGCGAAGGAACGAGTAGAATATATGATAGTTCCCACGAGTAGAAATCGAACACATAACTGCAGTCAGATGCCTTCCCAATTTAATACAACGACATCTATACTAAAACATAAAGTAAAATTGTTGTCGTATACATTTTTAATTATATGCTATTAAATATTTAAACACTTTTATTTATAACTTATCTCCGGCATTATGAAAGCATTTGAAATGACTCCCAAATAAAAGTAATTTAGTAAGATGAGAAAAAGTCACCGAAAATTCTTGCTGTATCTAAAGATATACTAAGCCAAACACCACTCGTACTCTACTCCTAGATAGCGGTCTACACTCGCGGTCGCTAAAACAAAGTATTAAGCATCGTAAGCAAAGCAGGTAAACTTTCGTTACTAGCGGCAAAGAGGAATATAACAACCAACAAACGGTATAGAGCTTGTGAAAGAAGCATTGTCTCAATAATCCATTGAATAGCTTTAATCAATGTTAGATAAGACAAGATGACCACATATGAGAAACAGTATAGAATCCCAAAAGATGTTGGTATTTAGGTATGTAGATTGAATATTTTCCTGTATTCTATAAGTGTATGCGTATTTTTGGCAGAACTTATAGTTTCACAGGAAAGAAATATTTCAAAAGACTATTATTTCAAAGTAAATAAGTACTTTGAATTAATCAGTAATAGAATTAGATTTAATTTATACGTGAGAAAGTAAATGTGAGAGGTGTAAATACGAAATCTCTGTGTAAAAAAATATCATATCATGACATGTATAGAAGTACCATTAATTTACTTTTACCATGTATTTCGAGGACGACATTAGTAGGAAAGAGGAGCTTGGATATTGAAGGCGAAGTTTAATATGCATTTAAAAAAGAGGCTGCACACTTACCCCTCTACTCTTGCGCTACAAATGCGGTATCCGCTATCTGTAGCCGCTCTATAAATGCAAAAAATGTAGTGTCTTGACATTAAACTCAAATAAAAATTGGACCAAAGACGAGAAGAACAGAGTGATTTGTCACTAAAATTTCATTCTAAACATTAAAAACCACTCTTATTTTTAGACGAAATATTTACACAAACTTTGTAAACCATTAACTTTCGCAACAAACTTACATTTATATTGTAACAAAGTTAAATAATTAATTAAACTTAACAAAATTTTCAGCCACTTACACCAATAATCTAGTCCAGTAATTCCTCAGATTGTACAATCTCTTAGACGTGCTTTCTTTGTTTGTTACTTCACATAATTGGATTACTCTTGGAGCTGAGGTGGTGTTATTTTCCAGTACAAATTGTATTTTGTCTCAATGAGACGTTGAAAAATTTTAATTCTGTAGCAGCACTTGGATCAGTTTCTTTTGTGTTTCTCGCGTTACTTCAGTCTGAATTTGCGAAATATTTTTAAGCGGGTCTCATGCTTTTTATCAATTTTATATAATATATTTATTTATAGCTTTGTGTGGTTTAAGTGGGCTTTGGTCTGCTTCACGTTGAAGTGATTGTGACAATAAAGAATTGAGATAGATTTCATTTTTATATAGGGGTTATACTGACTTTGATATAAGTATGTGCAATTAGATACGTTTTTAGCTTCATGCTTTTCTCGTATATCAAGGTAGTGAGAAAGTATCAAATATTATGACACTGTCGTCCCGCGGAACCCAACGGCGCGCTTTGTTACCAATTTGACAATATAGTTAAGGAAAAGAAAGTGAGAAACGAAAGTCTTAACTAACACTAGTCAATTTGTCAACTTTATTAAATGAAAAAAGGTCAGACGCTGTCCACTACGTCATAAAAGCCCTAATTTTAACCAAAGCAACATAGCTTTCTATTAAAAATATTCCCTATGAAATAGCCTACATAACCAACATATATCCTTTCACTAGCTAGATAGGCTTCGCTTTGGTAACTGAAAAAAATAAAATATAATTAAAAAAAAGAAAGTGAAGAAGTGTTAGTGGCCAGTCGTGGCCCAGTGGCTCAAGCGTGCGACTGTAATCGACTGGTTGTGGGTTCGATTCCCACTCGAGGAGTGGAAATATTTAATATTTCCATTATTATTCGCTCTGTTGTCGAGGTAAAGCGCGGCGTTAAGTTCCGCCACTTAACACGCAATGCTTCCGAATTCGGCGGAAAGTGGGGAACGGAGTGTCTTAACTCTAGGTTCCCTCTGCCTACCCTGCTGTGTGCGGTATACAGCGTGAAGCTAAAAAAAAATGAAAAAAAGATAGTGAAAAACAAGTGTTTTAACACTAATCCATCTGACTTCTTTTATCAAAAAAATGAAAGCAAAAAAAAAATAACTAAAACAATTAAAACACAAATCGCCACATTTATAACAGGTCATAAATTTCAAGTTCCGTGTAAACATTTTACACTTTTCCAAAAATGAGGGAGCATTTGTCTTCAACCGTTTGCCCTCACGAAATCAAGGCGAGAACTTTCCAAGTAACACTTCGAACACTGGACTTTCATGGAATTAAATTAAAATGTTACAATTTATGGGTGGGCGGGCGTCATAAATTTCTTCTCCTAATTGGCTTCGCCGACTTGCTGCCACCGTAAACTCTTTTACAGCTCAATTGCGCACTTTATTAAATAGTATTGTTTTGAACCGTGACTCTGTCTAGCTAGTGAATGGATATATACACGTGACGCAGGGGCACAAAATGGGAGTGTAAAGCAACTGGTTGTGGATTCGATTCCTATTCGAGAAGTGGAAATATTTAATATTTCCATTTCTAGTTGTTAACAATAGTCCTAGTTCTCAACAATAGGTTCCTCTTCCTACCTTGCTGTATGCAGGATACCGGCTATCATTTCATATGAAATGTTTTAACAAGAATCGTATATTGTTTTGGTTGAAATGGAGGGTTTTGTGACGAATCTCGAATTTAGCTAATAAGTGATTATTTCTGACAATCTTAATACGCGGGAAAAGCATGAACCTGCAAAAAAAGTATTAAGATCTAAAGACTATAGTAGTGCAGTGTGTTATAGTCCGACTGTAAACGAGATTTTATTGCAAAATTTGATTCCCACTCTTGGTAAATATAATATAAATAAAAAAAATACATTTCAATACTAACTTCCTGTTCAACTAAAACACAATACAAATTAAAAACTTTTAAATTACAAAAGACATTTTATATCCACTAGCTGAGCTACAGTAAAACCTAACCCACATAACGGCCGATACTGAAGTGCCTATACGTGGCTTGGACATTATTAAACACTGTTTTATAAGCCACAAACTATCGTTATCATCTTCATTTCTCTCTTTATACGATGTAATAAAGTCAAAGCGAAACCTCGTGAAATCGTTAACTGACGCTTAAAGCTCGGAACATTTCCTAGAAGTTTTCATTATTTTTATGCCACATGTTTTATTGGTGGTAATTAAAGTGTTTATGGCATACGACAAGCACTTTTCTAGTTCTAATCGAATTGCTTGGGCGATTTTAGACCTATTTTTGTTTGTGACTTTGTTTTTTTTTTTAAATAGTTAAAAAAAAGTTACTTTGGTTAGTTTCAAAAAACTTTTTTTAGCTATACGCTGTATCCCACACACATACCTTTATAGTTAGGGAATATGATAGTCCGTTCTTCATTAAAATATACCAAAAAATATCAAATGCAACTCATTTCGCTAATGTCATGTTGTATGAAAGACACACGAGGCAGATTGGTAAACAAGAGATACAGTTATATGATGATTGATTGAAATTATAAAAAAAGTTGAATTGAAATTGTAAAAGTGGTAAGTGCTGAGTTAAAAAGATGTAAAAAAATTGAGTGACTACTCGTTATAGGTTCTCTCTGCTATGTAGGAAAACGTAAAAAACAGTCACAATATCTTGCTTATATGAAGAGGTCAAATATATTAAAATAGAAAAGAAAATAATTTTTAACATTTTTAAAGTGTTATTCCACACCTATAAAAGTTTAAAAAGACATTTAAAAGACGTATATAAAAACGTATAAATATAGGAGGCGCGGGTTCGATTCCCACTGCGTCCAAATTTTTATGTGTTTTCTAATAGTCTTTTACATTTAAAATTTATTCTTATACATAATATGGTTGCAAAAATTGCAAAAAGACACACATAATCAAAATACAACCACTATCAAATATTCAAAAATTAAATATCACTGCAAAATACGTATTCACATCAGAATATGATATATTTTTCAAGATATTCAGGAAACGATACCAATGTGTTCCAGGAGAATGAAGGTGATGAACACAATCACGTAAAGGAAATAGGTCTGCGCGAACTGAAAATTTGTTTTCGTTTTTGTTTGTCACGTTATGAAATGAACTATCCGCGTTGAGTATCGACTAACGATGTATAGTATAGTAAAGCTTTACATATTATATTATAGCTTCACGCTATATCCCGCACACAGCAGGGTAGGCAGAGGGAACCTAGTGTTAAGACACTCCGTTCCCCACTTTCCGCCGAATTCGGAGGCTTGCGTGTTAAGTGGCGGAACTTAACGCGTAAAGCTTTACATTAAAGCTTTTTTTTGCCACTCATTTAGCAAGATATGTGGAGGGAATAGTGACTTGATATTCCGTTTTTTTAGTTTTATGTAAATAGTATGGCAAGTTCAATTCCCAATAGGGGAATGATTATGTTAATATATGATTAATCAAGGCCATTGTGGTGCAAAGTGGGTTTGAATGTGGAATGTAAAGTGGTTGCGGGTTCGTTTTACACATGGGGGAAATATTTAAATTATTTTCGCTGCTAAAGTCCCGCCATTCGATACACAATGTCTTAGTATAGGATGAATAATAAAGAACAGATTGTTTTAATACTAGTTTATTTTCGACTACTGAAGCGAGGCAAAAAATAAATATAATAAAGTTCGAAATAGGAGGTATTGACACTTAGTTACGGAATATGATAAGCAAAGGAAAATAGAGTCATAAACGGTTTTTGTCTTTTTTATAGGTGTATGCTTTTCTCCAATAGTACCAGAGCCAAGAAACGAAAATTTAAATATAAATATTCGCACAGCTCACAACAATCTTTATCTTAACCAATGTCATTTGAAAAAATCATAATATTATTATTATTTGTAACTAAAAATATCTATTGCTACAAAATGCTTATAACATATAATTAGAAAACAGAAATGAAGTATATTAAATAATTAAGAAAAAAATTACAAAAATATAATTTATTAACCAAAGTGACAATTATTTAGACCGTTAAAACAGTTTCAAAGCGAATAGCAAAGTAAAACACCAACTACATTTAAACAAACAAAATGACTTACTCAGTATTAACCATGACAGTACATTTAACAATTAATATTAAACAATTTAACTCAATTAGAAGTAAAATTACCCTTAACTTAAATACTCCTTGTATGATATTCTTCCCTCTTATATACAGCGTCCTGTTAATGTGAAATGTTTGTTATCTCTAGTTTTTAGACCTTTTATTAGAAAGTTTGCTAAGTTTATTGTAAATAATGAAATTAAGTTATAGTTGATATTTTCACATCACTTACTTGCTCTCATTAGTTATTCTATTATCTTTGTACATTTATATATTACTATAGCTTTTCATTTGTGTCAGGTTTGTACCAAACCACTTTATCATCCGTTGTTTACATATCATCAGTTTACATAATCCTACAAAATTTTCTGCTTTATCGCACTCGTGTTTTCCCTACCATACGTGACACTGGCAGATTATTTTGCGCCTGTCATCGCAAAGTTAGGCCATTAACTCAATTAGAAGTAAAACTTGAGAAATACGTTACAACGAAAAGAATCGTCTCGGAAGTCTACGAACAGAATGCGTCAGATGCATCTGACCAGCGGTTTATATAGGCATGAAACAAAAAAAGGAAACTAAAAAGAGGTTAGATTCCTAATTATATATAATAAAATATATTTGCAAAATGGCCGTAATCAATTTTTATATACTTGTTAAATCTTTACATTATTTCAAGTTAATTGCAATTTATGAATAAAATGGGTGGAATTTTGCAACTTATTTTTTTTAGCTTTACGCTGTATTCTGTACACGGCAGGAAAGGCAGAGGGAACCTAGTGTTAAGACACTACGTTCCCCACTTTCTGCCCAATTCGGAGTAATTGCGTGTTAACACCGCCTTTTACATCGACACCAGAGCGAAGAAAATGGAAATATTAAATATTTCCACCTCTTGAGTGGGACTCGAACCCACAACCAGTCGCTTTATAGTCACACTTTGGCCCCGTGCTGCTGAAGCTTGCTGAGATTAATGCAATTAAAAATGATTGTTAAAAACTATATATTTATTGATACAGTAAAAAACAATATTTCAAAATGATCATCGAACCTGTATCCTTTTGCATCTTATAACAAAACGTTTTACGCAACTAGGCTTCGCATCGCTAAAATTTGAAAGGATTTTTATTTATTAGGTCATGTTCGAACTCCGCTACGTTCGGCATTTTTATAGAGAATTTCAATATATTTACACGTAGGCCTTTCTAGTACAATGGACCGACAAAATCTAACAAATGCTTTGGTTTTTCTACTTTTTCTGCCCGTATAGGTGATGGTCATTAAATAGATCAGAGCTATTTTTTAAAGCTTAGATAAGGCAAAAAAAGACATAAAATAATAATTTACATAATAATATATTCTATATTTTGTGCGATTGACCGCAATTTTGCTTACCAGAGCGGCGAAATGGATATAATTTAGATAAATTCAGTTAGTTCCTTGAGTCAAATTGTGAAGAGGGGGATAGAAAGAGTTCAAATTTCATCAAATTGTTACAGTCAGTCGTTATTTCTCTACGCTACTGCGTCATGACGGCCTCCAAAAATATTTTAAAAATAAACATTTTACTAATAGCGATTCGAAATTACAACTATTTTGTATCAAGACACCTAAACTGTGCTATGACAAATTTACACTATCAGATTCGAACGTAGAACCATCACTCAAAAATAAGTTACTTCTTTGCTAATACAAAACAGAAAATCAAAAGCATTTATCATAAAAGATACGAAGTTCATTACATTTTTGCATTAACAACCGGTCATTTGAAATCATCAATCACCTCCATTACGATTCGCCATAAAGTCTCCCATCTTCCCATAAAACTACGTTAAAGTTAACGAGAATAAGAATTACAGCGGGTAACTGCTTAATTTCGCAGGTTATAGTCGGCCCCTTTAGATATTTGATGTTTACTCCCAATATTATGAGGAGGTCAACAAATTAAGGATACCTTGAGATCAAATTTCGTAAGAATAGTGTGGATTTTGTTAAGAAATATATATTTGTTTTATCTTATCGCCAAATTCAGAGGCATTGCGTGTTAAGGGGCGGAACTTAACGCCGCGCGTTGCCTCGATACCAGAGATCGGTGTGTAGGGAACGGAGTGTCTTAACACTAGGTTCCCTCTGCCTACCCGCTGTGTACGGGATACAGCGTGAAACTATAAATTAAAAAAAAACTATTTTATCTTTTTTGTATTAAAAACCAAATTGATTAAACTAAATTAATAAATTTTTATTTATTATGCCATTTATTTAGTACATACATTATTTTAGTATTATTACATGTTGAAGTCATCGTAGTGCAGTGGGCTAGTTATTGATTGTAAACGTAAACTGATATTCTTTTTTTTATTCACCCACTATAGAATGACAAAATGTATACATTTTAAATAAAAATATTTATTTTTTTAACCTGACTTTTCAAAAAAGCCTAATCGTTTTTCTTCATTTTTTTCTTCATTTTCTCTGAACGTACATAGTTTGCTATTGTAAAACTATTGTCTTTGGGTAACAATAAGGTTGTATGCTTTTAGTGAATTTCAACTGATTTAGTTTAGTTGTTTTGAAAAAACTCCTTCTTTCGTCCTTGCTTTCTGATAAACCCCTGATTTATGACAAATAAACAAAAATTTACATTATAACTCAACTTCTACATTACTTGAGTAACAAATTCTACTCTTTAAAAATATAACAAAATATCCTCCTCTTCTATCCTACTCTTTAAAAATATATTGATATTTATTATATGTATATTCGATTCCGACTCGGATGAATAATTATATTAAAATTATTTTCATTTCTCCGCTTAGCTACCTAAGACAAAACGCTGCGTTGAGTTCTACCACTCAACACGCAATGTCTCAATCTCTGGCCGAAATTGAAAAACCTTTTGTCCTGAAACTAGTTTCTCTCTGTATCCTGCATACAGTGTGCATAAAAAGCGTGAAGCTTTTTTATCTATTAATCTTTTCTATATAACTATACACTAGCGGCCCGCTCGCGGCTTCGTCGGGTGAACTATACGACTATTTCGTTATATTGCAACACTCGGGGGTGGATTTTCTGAAAAATAAAGTAACCTATGTTTAGATTTTTCATATAAACTTTCATCCCCTATTTCAATCCTCTAGAGGTGGATATTTAAAAATATATATGTTTGACACAGTATGTTTGACATAGTAGTTTTTACTACTTTCATTCTAAATTTCATCCAAATCAAACCGGCAGATTAGCCGTGAAAGCGTGACAAACAAACAGACAGACTTTCGCATTTATTTATAATATAAATATAGATAAAAATCCACACAACACAAACACTTCTAATACTGATACAGTCAACACTTTCAGATTAATTTATACGGCAGATATTAATCCAAGCCTGTCTTTATTTCCCGTTTATTTATATCTCGGGCTAATAGAGATGGCAATCGTGGGAAATTGTTTCTCTGATTGCTTATTAAGATCGTTTAGGAATGTCGCCACCAGACGTCGAGATCGTTGTTTGTGTATTGTTATGATGTTGATATACTTTAGCTACTTGGTGGTAGTTTGTTTTAGTTTGTCGTATTGAAATTTGGGAGTGTAATGAGTTTTTATTGATTTGTTATATTTTTTTAAGTTGTTTTTTCGATTTAGGTAGGAGTAAGTAGAGAGAATATAATAATGTAAACACCTTCCGTCTAAATATGAGATATTGCGTATTGAATGGCTGAATTCAACGCCGTGCTTTGTATTGTCACCAGGGTGGAAAAAACGTGAATGATTGTGTGTTCGGTTATATCCAATAATAAGATGAGTTTCACCATTCAACACATGAAGCAAATAACACAATTTTACTGGAGAATGTATTTGTTTCATTATTTAAAGAAAGTTAGTATAATTTTAGAATATGCAACATTCATAATTCAGCCATTTCAATTATTTTCTTGGAATAATGACAAACTTACAAAGTTATAATGTAGTAACCAGATTTAACAATTCGTTTAACTTAACTTAAACACCACTTAGTTTTAGGTAATAATGTCAGTTAAGTTAACGCTTAAAAATCATATAATACTAAGGAAAAATGGATACAACACCAGGTGCGTACATTGCCTATATATATGCTATAAATTCCATAGGAACCATCGCAGAAATCGCCTCCTGTGTAGTTATATGTTATATTCTGTGTGTTTTCTGGTACAAGACACTTAAATGTGTCTAAAGTAATATGATAGGAGATATCATAATATTGGGTGGAATGATAACTGGTATGTACAAAAAGAACAAGATAGGCTTTTGCCTAGAAGCCTCCTTTTGCTTGGAAGGAAGCATTTTCAATTTTGACAAAATTAATAACTTTTTAATAATAAAATGTTGTATTGTTTACTCGAAAATTATGAAGTGATTGTTCATTTTCTATTCCCAAACACTAATTAACCTCTTTGTAATATATAATGGAATATAATTGTAAATACCTCGTTTGAACCCTATTGTTCGGAAGAACTCCTTCATTTATCGAAAGATTTGAAAGGCTTTATTGTCTAATTAAATTAGGAAGCTTTTAAAAGTTTATTTTTTCTTATAAAACATTTTTCTTGTCGCTAAGCGTCGTCTGAATTATTTGAGTAGGGAGGTTGTTTCTATTGCTATGTGTCAAAGTCTAACACTACCTTTGATCTAACACAGCGTTGGGCAAAATTTAATGACTTCAATAATTAAATATTAACAATTTATCATTTATTTTTGCAAAAGTCACAGTTAATTGTAGTGTAAAAATTAAGTACTAATGAAGCTTTAACTAAATTGTAATTTTGATGATTTTATGTGATTTCCTCACAAGCAAATAATGATTTTTTAATATTTAATTATTAATATTCCAATTGAACTTTGCCCAACACTGATCTAACATGACTAGTGAAATTATTAGATTAATAAAAATGTTTCTTACCTCATGCGACAGTGCGACAGCTTCTGATGGCAAGTATATTGGTTGTAGATTTTATGTTCATTCTTGGAAATAAGCATTTTTAAAGTATTCTAGTTTTGCCAGCTCTTAAAAACTTTGAGATTCGTCACTCGATACGCATAGTCTTAATTTCAGGAGAAAAGATGATAATTTATTTAGAATATAAAAATATCTTGTTTTTTTTAGCTTCACGCTGTATCCCGCACACAGCAGGGTAGGCAGAGGGAGCCTAGTGTTAAGACACTCCGTTCCCCATTTTCCGCAGAATTCGGAGGCTTTGCGTGTTAAGTGGCGGAACTTAACGCCGCGCTTTACCTCGATACCAGAGCGAAGAAAATGGAAATATTAAATATTTCCACTCCTCGAGTGGGAATCGAACCCACAACCAGTCGCTTACAGTCACACGCTTGTGCCACTGGGCCACGACTGGCCACACAACATTTAAATATAAGGATATAAATTTATATCCTTTACATTCCATTTAATTCAATTCTACTGAACCATAACAACGTTACTAAGACTCTCCCCTTCTTTATATTTTTAATACAAAACCCTAAAACAAAATTTTATTTTTACGCTTATTTTACCTCCATTTTAAACACATTTCGCTCCTTAAGTATAAAAGCAAAAATAAACTGATTACCGCTGGTATTAATGACGAGAATTTTTACCAAAATCCATTTGCTTAAAACCATCCATTATTGTGATTCATTCAATTATTCAACGTCGAATAAGTCACCTTTTCATATAGAAAAGTGTAGAGAGGGGCTGACATGAAAACGGGTATCGTGTCAACGTAGTTTAATTTTGACAAAGCCGACGCATTATGTCGAATCTAAATGAAATGAATTTGTAATTTTCATGAGATGAAATTAGTAATGCTTTTTTTTTATTGCCACAAGGTTTTTTTCTATATTTGCAGAGAGAGAGAGTGTAGTGATACGACACTTTTTCTTTACTTTCTGCCTATTTTTTTTAATACACTTTGTCACAAGTGAAGGTCACTTTTTTCCACTTAGCCGCTTTGTGCCAAAGAAAAAGTCACATTACAATACTATAATATAGGGTCATATTATGGCATGAGACCGAGACATTCTGTGTTGAGTTTAGAAACTTGACATCTTTTATTATTTTGCCAGAGCGAAGAAATTAATATAAATTAAATATAATCATTTCACAAGTTGAAGCTAAGCCCACAACTGATAGCTGCAAAAATCATATGTTATCATATGGCACCACAGCTATTATTACTATATATTCAAATTATGTTATTATAACGTGAAAAACAATTAACGCAAATCAATCGTGTTGAAAAATAAATAAAAAGGCTATGACAGGACAGCGTGAAACGTGTACATGGGTAATCGAGACGATTGACGAAACTTAACGCCGGGCTTTATCTTAGGTATCAGATCGAAGAAATAAACATTTAAATATGAAATCATTATTCTGAAACGGAATGGAACACACAACCATCGTTTTACAATCAGACGCTGTTTCACTGCGCCATGTCTCCGTTATGAGGGTTAAATTTAATATTTCAAATATTTCTACATTAAAGCTTCAATAAGAATTTCATTGCATTTGTTAACTTACGCGCCTAATTATCATAATTTAAAATGAAGTATAAAATATGTGTAATTAAAATTATTTAGTAAATTATTTATATACTAACTTGAATAAGAAAGGAGTGAGTGTTATTGTACAGGATGTGCTTATGACGGCTACACGCATTTGGCGGAACCGGCATTGTGAGCTCAGTGCGTTTTTCATTTATTATAATTACATCGCATCGCTTATTTATAACTAGTAGCTGTCCGTTGCTTCGCCTGCGTGGGCAGAATAAGCCTTTTCTATATTAATTTTAAATATAAAATTGTGGCCAGTCGTGACCCAGTGGCATAAGAGTGTGACTGTAAACGACTGGTTGTGGGTTCGATTCCCACTCGAGAAGTGGAAATTATATTTCAATTTTCTTCGCTCTGGTGTCGAGGTAAAGCGCGGCGTTAAGTTGCGCCACTTAACACGCAAGTCTCTGAATTTGGCGGAAAGTGGGGAACGGAGTGTCTTAACACTAGGTTCCCTTTGCCTACCCTGCTGTGTGCGGGATACAGCGTGAAGCTATAAAAAAAATAAAAAAAAAATCAAATTGAATAACTTTTACCAATATAGTATTTCTTATTATTTAGTTGGACTATTAAGTATATCAGATGTTTCACTTTTCTAAATTAATAATAACTAAAGTTCTATCTAAGCGTAAAAATTTTATAGTATGACAGGTTTCCTTTAAATCCGTCCAGTAGTTCTAAAGGTGTGGGCGTAGAAACGTTTTGTTTTTATTGTTTTATCATAGTACTAACAGCCCGCTCGCGGCTTCGCCGCGTGAACTACCTGATTGTTTCATTATGTGGCAAACCTCGAGGGTTTTAAAATCAAAGTACCCTATATTTAATCTTGGATTATCAACTTTATTTATGCCGATTTTCATTAAAATCGGTCAAGCAGTTTCGACTTTTCATACAAACTTTCATTCCCGACTTCAACCTTTTAGAGGTTGATTTTTAAAAAAACAAGTAGCCTTTGTTTGACCGTGGATTTTGTACTACTTTCATTTTAAATTTCATTTTCATCAGCCCAGTAAATTATCAGTGAAAGCGTGACAGACTGACAGACTTTCGTATTTATAATATAAGTTTCTATATATTAATAACTAGCGACCCGCTCGCGGCTTCGCCACGTGAACTACCACTTTCATCCTCTATTGCCTCTGTGGGATTTTTTTATAAAAGGAGGGTAGTCTATATTTGACTTTCGTCACTAATTATGTTCATGAGAAAATCATCGATACATTTAGTGCAATGTCTATATTATTTGATAACATATAGCGATAACTGTTCTAGTAAGAAAACGTACGAAATCTGCTATCATATGATAGTAGATTTCGTACATATATACCATCTGGTATATAGTATTATAAATCGGTCATAATATCTTAAATAAACTTTAAGCATTTTATTTTACAATTGTATTGTTACTTATTGATATTAAAAAATAGCTTTACTTGTAAATAATCAATGCAATTTGACTTTGCCAGTTTTTTACTTTTCTGCGGGAACTGTTTTGAATACCAGGGTAATTTTAAAAAAAGAGAGATAGCCTATGTTTGACCTTGCCTCATTAACTATTTTCCTGAGAAAATTCATTCATTTCAGTCAAGGAGTTTAGATCTTTCATTCTCACTATAGGTATACTAAACATACATAAGTTTCATCCACTGTTTCAATCTCCTAGGGTTTGATTTTTTATAAAGTAGCCTATATGACCTTGCATCTTCAACTATCTTCTTTACGAATTCCCGTCAAAACATAACAAATAGAAGAGATACAGATTTTTGCATTTTTATAATAATAATTTTAATGAGTGCGGATATTTGTAATACAATGTCAACTATATAATAACAAATGGCGCTACCCGTTGCAGAAAACGTAGTGACATCTGTTGTCATATAGATTATATAAATATATAGATTATATAAAGTTTTATAGACCGGTCAAATGTATATTTAATAAATGTTATGCTTATTTTATTTTATAATTATTTTAATTAGTGATATTGAAATAAATTTAGCTTCACTCGTGAACTATCGACATAATTTGTTTTTTAATTTTATTTTTCTGCGGGAGTTGTGTTGAATACCGGGATGAAAACTATCCCATATGTTGCTCTAACCTCTAAGCTAACTCC
Organism: Dryas iulia moderata; assembly: GCA_019049465.1. Taxonomy (NCBI): domain Eukaryota; kingdom Metazoa; phylum Arthropoda; class Insecta; order Lepidoptera; family Nymphalidae; genus Dryas; species Dryas iulia. Next base: position 13,796,763 of record CM032424.1, on the reverse strand, counting down.
ATACAAAAATTCATTAATTTCTACCCGGTAGATACCGATATACAAATGATTTACTTATATCGGTTTTTTATTTTTTCCAAAAAAACTAAATAGGATACCGGGATAAAAACTATCCTATATGTACCTTTGGACTATAAGCTATCACCATACTAAAATTCATTCATTTCTATCCAGTAGTTTTTGCGTGATTGACGAACAAATTAACAGACAGACAGACAGACAGACAGACAGACAGACAAAAATTCTACTGAATGGATTTTTGGCCTCTGTTATCGATATATTAACGCACCCAATTAAAATTTTTCTGAAATTTTTCATGTACAGAATTGACTTTTCTACTCTTTTATTATATATAGTGATATCTTTTATACAACACATTCATCTTTTTTAATTTCATATATTCTTCTTTTTAACCTTAAATTAATTATTTTGATTGTATTGATGTTTAAATGAGAGGTTCCTTAAACATCAAACGTAAATTTTTATATTCAATTTTCTAAAATATCTTCTCGAGTACCAAAACATACAAGAATTTTACAAAATTCACAAAGTACATTAATCAATAAATACTGACGAGTATATTATACTACAGTAACGTCAAATTTCTTCACGACTGGCTAAGTTAAACTAAATCTATTTTAGATATTCTCAGAATAGTCTGGTACGTTTACTGAAGAGAATGATCTAAATTTGCGGCAATGCTAAAGCTTAATGAACTTTATTAAAAAGCTTACTAGAAATTCGCATAGAAAAACGTTTACCATATATTATATTAAATTATTTATTATAAATACTAAAAATTGACTTATTAAATTAAAAAAATAAATAATTATTCTTATTATAAGAAGCATGTATATATGTATTCTAACCACATGTTTAATAAAATTACGGTAAAATGGGCTACTGCTAGCCTATGCTATGGGGAAAACCCTCAACTAATCGCCATCAATGAATGCATCATGGACCCTATAACAAATAATTTCTATACATACCAATGTTGAAATGCGGAAAATCCTATCGTTCTGATTTCCAATCGACCAATTTATAAACTTTCTTAGTATTAATGGTTTACGATATGAGGCTAATATAGACAATTTATTTTTTAAAAAAATTAGCGTTTAAAAAGCTGAAATAAGGGACGAAAATTTATTTTTTTTGAATTTTTGATTATGAAATGTTAACTTAAGCCGCTTAACTTAAACGCAAACGCGGGCTGTCGGAAATGTGTCACGCGGGAGAAGCCGTGATCTGGTTACTAGTATTCAAACATATTGAAAATATTACTTTCTATACTATATATTTCTAGCCTAAAGAGGAATATTAAGAATACAAATCCCCCCGCCACTGGGTAGCGTCCCGTAAAAGGCCGGTAACCCAGTAGCTTGATGGTAGGAGATTAGTTCTCCGACTGGCTCGCGACCACTATCATGTCAAAGACGAAACGCCAAACATCTGATGATGTGTTCCGGTTCGATGTCATGAATGCTAGCTCTCCTTATTCCCACCACTCCCATCCTTCCTCCTTCCATCCCCAAGACTCCATATCTCTAATGTTGTGGTTGTCTATGGGCGAAGGGAACTTAACACCAGGTGAGCCTTCTGCTGGTTTGCCTCCTTTATACAAATCAAAATATTTAATGCAAAAGTCCATAAAAAATATACTTGTAAAAATTAACACATTCGCAGTAACATACAAAAATAAAACATTCATTCTCACCTGAGTGTTTCCAGCTAATTATGTAAAACTTTTAACTATATCACTTGCGTTGGCTTCATTAAAATTCGGAAGCTCAGTTGTTTTGTTTGTACACAAACTTGCCTCCGACCGGGGAGTGAGAGACCTTTGTAAAAAACGGCGTATCGTCAAAAGTATGCTAATATTGTATTTTTGTTTTAGTAACGGCTCAGTGAACGCCTGAGTGGATTATGTGTGTTTAGTTTACTACGTACAAGTATGAGGGGATGTAGGGGAAACATATGCTAGGTGGCTTTTAATTATAAATTTTATTATTTATATGTTGCTTTTAAATATAAGTGTAGAGTTAAGTTTTAGCATTTATTAAATAATGACTCAATTTTGGGAGGTAAGTGAAGAACGAAGTGTTATGACATTAGTCTGAAAAAATAATATACTGGTTTTTGCCTACAATTTCTTTTCCGTGAACGACATAATATAAAATCTTAATTATTTTTGTTTTTCATGGAATTTTATGGAATTCTGATTTAGTGTACATATCCCAAGGTTATATTACGTGTTAGGTTTTAGTGTTAGTTAGTGTTAAGACACTCCGTTCCCCACTTTTCGCCAAATTCGTAGGCTTTGCGTGTTAAGTGGCGGAACTTAACGCCGCATTTTACCTCGACTTCAGAGCGAAGAAAATGGAAATATTAAATATTTTCTCTCCTGGAGTGGGAATCGAACCCACAACCAGTGGTTTACAGTCACACGCTTGTGCCACTGGGCCACGACTGGCCACACTTTTAGTTTGTTACATTTCATAATTTTGGCCATGCGCTGTCAGCCAGTCGGTAGCCGAAGAGTGTTATGGGTATATAAGTAGATAAGTCATATGATAGACATATGCATAAAGTTTTAAATAAATTTAGTAAATATAGGTCGATATCAAAATTGTTTTTATTTTACAATTTAAGTGAAATCGTTTAATCTTCAACCTCAACTTTCTTAAAATGTCTATTTTTTAATACAGTGCTTCGATATTTATATTTTTTTTCAAAAGGATAAAAATTTGGAGTAGACAAATTTGGAAATTAAACCCTCTGATTCCTCTTTGATATAATGGAGTTATTCGAATGTACGTTTGAAAATATTCTATACATTTTACTTCTTGGAAATAAAACTTTCATACCGAACATTCGACGTAAAGTTCAAATGCACTTCTGGCTTATTAGTAAAATCAGGGGTTCTGAATAATTGAAAAAAAGGAAAAGAGTAAATTGATACTTAAAAATTATCTACATATAACATTAATTTAATATAATTATATGCCAATTTATAATCTCTTTCTAATTTTTTAGTAATTTATAATCTCTTTCTAAGTTTTTGTGGCCAGCTGTGGCCCAGTGGCTCAAGCGTGTGACTGTAAACGACTGGTTGTGGGTTCGATTCCCACTCAAGGAGTGGAAATATTTAATATTTCCATTTTCTTCATTCTGGTGTCGAGGTTAAGCGCGGCGTTAAATTCCGCCACTTAACACGCAATGCCTCCGAATTCGGCGGAAAATGAGGAACGGAGTGTCTTAACACTAATTTATCAAGGCGCAGTTGGACGTCTGAGTGTAGTACGGTTTGTTGTGGGTTCGATTCCCACTCGAAAGTATAATTATTTTTAAAATTATTTTCATTTCGTCGCTCTGGTATCTTAGACAAAGAGTAGCGTTAAGTTAGCATTGGTTTCACCACTCCGCATGGATTGTTTCTATTTCTTGATACTGGATTGTTTCTAACTTCCCTGCTCTGCAGAAAAAAGCGAGAGAGCAACTTTTTTAAGTAAGCAGTAATTAATCAATTTTTAAATTCTTAAGAATTTAATTGATTTCATTGGATGTGGATTCGATTCCCGCTAGTAAAACAGATTAAATATAAAACTATTGCTCTAAAAGAAACAGCATCGAAATCCTGCAACAAAACACGCATTGTCAATTTCGGACGACAATTAAAAAACGAAGTGTTTTAACACTATGTACTTTCTGACTATCCTGCCAAACGAGATACAGCGTGAAGCTAAACTATAACCGCAACTTTCTTAATTAACCAAATTGAAATAATGAATATTATAAAGTCATCCATAACGCTTTTAATTAAATTAACGAGCCGCTGCGATTCTCTCACCTACGTAAAATTAACTTTGTGTATATGAGTCAACTCACGAACAAATAGTTCATTTTGTTAGTAAGTCTTAGTAATTAGTCGTATTCGTTTCTGTAACTACTTATTGCAAAATAATAATAAAACTATAATATAAGAACAAATTAAAATTAATATAGAAAATGTCAAATATAAAAAATAACGTACATAGTACATAGATTTTACTAGTATATTCTTTCTATATGGAACTATATAAACATTTTTATCATTATTCCAAAAAAAAATAAAAGTATATGTGTACGCGCGTTTTTTTGTCTAAGTAGCATTGTTGGTTGGGCGGAAAGAATCCTCTGATATTTTTCTCGTAATAGTTAATGTAGCTTAATACTGTATTATATCTACCTATCTATATACAGATACCGAATATAGTATAATTTTTCCTATAATATTAAAAAATCCCTTTATTTTTCCTAATGAAACAGCAGCCTAATGCCTTATCCCATAAGGTAGGAAGAGAGGACCGAGTGTCAAGATACTCCGTCAAAAAATTTCTGCCCAAAATTGAGACATTGCGTGCTTAGGGGCGGAGCTCAAAGTTGCGATATGTCTTGCTACAGTGGGAAATGACAATAATTTAAACATGCCAGTGGTAGCGCAGTGGCACAAAGTGTGACTGTAAAGCGACTGGTCCGATTCCCAATCGGGGAGTGGAAATATTTATTATTTTCGTTTTCTTCGCTCTGGTGTCGAGGCAAAGCGCGGCGTTAAGTTCCGCCACTTAACACAGAATGCCTCTGAATTCGGCGGAAAGTGGGGAATGGAGTATCTTCATACTAGGTTCCCTCTGCCTACCCTGTGGTGTGCGGGATACAGCGTGAAGCTAAAAAAAATATAAAATACAGTGCTGATATAAGCAGTGACCGAACTTCCAACCATCTTGTTAATCAGATATTTTTCTGGTAAACAAATATACCATCAACTCTTCAATCAACAAATGAGCTTTTACATTTCAAAAAGTTTCTTCTGAACTTTTTAAGGATTCGCCGTTAAATTTTTAATAAGACAGCATTTAGCGTCAGGACAAATTGACGTGCGAGACCTCATGAAAGTTAAATGGGCGAGCGTGATTGGCGGCTTTTCCATTACTTAATTAATATTAACGGAAACCGAAGCACTAACCTTTTACAAAGCGAAACCGCGTCGTAATTATTTATAAATAGGCAATTTTATTATATATATATATATGATTATTATTTAATTTTTTATATAAATATAGATAGATGATTTTAATTAGAAATTTAGGTTTAAGATATGGTATTAAGCAGAGAAAATGTTTTGGTCTATCTGTCTAGAACAGGGCTTCTTAAACTATGAGTCGTGACCCCAAATGGGGTCGCGTAGCAAAATTCTGGGGTCGAGAGATTATAAAGTCAAATATTTATATATACCATTTTATAACATCACTAGAGTTGGCGGATATTTTAACATCACTACAGAGGAGTGGAATTTTTAATTTTGGTTTTTTGTATGTTTCAAAACGAATTCTAAAACTATATATTTTCGTATGTATATTGTTACCTAATAAATAAATAAATAAAATAAATATTTTTCTTTTATGTTTGTATGGGGTCGTCAAGAAACTCGCAATCATAAATGGGGTCGTCAAGAAACTCGCAATCATTAATGGGGTCGTGAGTGACAAAAGTTTAAAAAGCCCTGGTCTAGAATATACGATATCTCCATGTAACGAATGTTATTGAACAAGACCTTTGTGGCGCAGTGGGATCACGTCTGATTGTGAATGCGTTTAGTTCTGGGTTTGATTTTAATTTAAAGAAATAATTATGGATATGATTTATTTTCATTTCTCCGGTATGGTGGGATAAAGCGTGACATTGAGATTCTCCACTCCACACGTAATATTTAGATTTCGGGTACAAAGTGAGGAATGGGGATTGACTTTAGGCGCGTCGACTTATTCCTCTTTGTGGAAAAGCGTGGAGTTATATATGCCTATTTTTTGCGTTTATTTATTAGCTTGACTTATAGTTAATGAACAAAAATCAAAAGATCTTAAATAATAACTTTGCTAACATAATAAAATTCAGAAAATTTGTGCAAGCTTCTCGCTTTGACCTAGTGAAGAGAAGACCTAGTGTCAAGATCTTCGTTCAATGTTTGCAAAAATCGCAATGCTTTTGAAATAATAGATTTTTTTATATAATTAGTAATAATATTAAGTTTTTGTGCCTTTTTTTAAATTAGATTTATATGTATGTCCATTTTTTAAACAAATTTTAGTAATTGAAAAAGATATTTAAAGAAAACGTATAACAATTTGAACACAGCGTTTATTACAACTTATTTAGTTGTTAGCATCTCTGTAGAGAGATTTTTACAAATTTCTGCTACCCAAAGATTATTCTACGAACAACCATTTGGCAAGAGAGAACGCTATGTGTTCGTAAGTGTGGAATAACACTTTAAAAATGATTAAAAGTAAAAAAAAAAATTAATAATATTTACAATCCCCAGCCTGTGTAAATGCCTCCTACAGATTGATAAATACTTAATATAATTTATTTAGCAATATATAGTACTTCGATATGTGTACCCGTAGGTACTGAGTGTACTGCCTACGCTATATGTCTTCAATTCCCACATAGAACGCTATTTTTAAACAAGAATGGGTAAATATCAAATTTTATTATTTTGAATTAATTCCCTTTTACTATCTTGTTATGTAGGAAAAAGTATGAAGCTGTTTTTATTATAAAATTGTGATTTTTAAAGTGACTTCAATATTTACCTATATAGCAGAGTAGGCTATATCCAGCTATATTCCAGAGGGTGTCCTACCAAATATCGGACAGATATTTGGTTTTGGGCATACGGGTACGCGACCCCGGATCCTCGAGCCACCACTTTCATACCCCTACCCAATCCATGAAAGTGGTGTCCTATCTGCCTCTTTCCTAATCTCTCCTCCTCTTTTTCCTAATCTCTACCCCTTTTACCTTTTCCCTTCTTCGGTTTTACCCATAACAGGGGTTTTGGAGGTCAGACGGCAGTCGCTCCTTTAAAACCACCCTTCGCCATTATTATGAGTGACAACAAGGACACGCTGGGTACGGCTAGGGCGTCGCCGCTAAACGACGCGCAGGCACATCGCCCTACACCTGCGATAAGTGGGCAAGGGCTACCGTGTCAAGTACGGGCACGGCTAAAGACGTCAGTACCCAAACGGAAACTCCGCTTTGCAACGTGGAATATTGGCTCTCTTACCGGAAGATGCAGAGAACTCGCAGATGTACTCATGAGACGTCGGGTCCAGTGTGCGTTCCTCCAGGAAACTCGCTGGAAGGGCAATAAGTCTCGGAACATCGGACAGGGTTACCGGCTGATATACACTGGGTCGCCTTCAGGTAAAGCTGGTGTAGCGGTAGTGCTATCTGAAGAGCTTCGGAATGGTCTTCTTGAAGTCGACCGTCGCTGCGACCGCCTGATGCGGGTGCGGGTACTGATTGAGGGAGTCATTACTAACTTAATCAGTGTCTATGCTCCTCAGGCGGGATGTAGCGGGTCCGAAAAAGAGACATTCTGGGAGCAATTTGAAGAGGTTCTACGCGCTATACCAGCTGCTGAAGTAATCATAGTTGGGGGGGATCTGAACAGTCACGTAGGTAAGGCTGCGGATACGTATGAACGTGTGCACGGTGGTTTTGGTTACGGTCGTCGCAATACAGAGGGAGAAAATTTTCTCAGAACCTGTATTGTGTCTGACTTGGCCGTCGTGAACACGTTCTTCCAAAAGACTCCGCAGCACCTTATCACGTATAAGAGCGGATCCCACTCAACTCAAATAGATTACCTGCTGACCAGACGGTGTCATATCGGCAAGGTGACTAACTGTAAGGTCATTCCAGGTGAAAGCCTGACGGCCCAACATCGTCTTCTTGTCATGGACTATGTCGTCACCCCGAAAAAGAAAGTAGCCGAGAAACGTAAGCCTCGGATCAGGTGGTGGTTGCTGAATGGACCGATGCAGACCGACTTTCGGGCAGAGGTTGAGAGTCAAAATCTTTCGACTAATACCTAAACTGCTCAGGAGGCTTGGGATCGAGCCCAGTCAGCATTTATCGCAGCAGGTAAACGAGTTCTTGGCCTTTCTAGGGGAGGACGGGTCATCGACAAGGAGACATGGTGGTGGAATGACGAAGTGCAGGAGGTGATTCGTGGAAAGAAGGCTGCCTTTAAGGAGTGGCAACAATCCAACTCTCCTGAAGACAGACTAGAGTACATAGCAGCGAAGCGTGCATGTAAAAGGGCTGTTGCCAGAGCCCGCAGTGACAGGTTATCACCTCTGTATGATACACTTGAAACTGCGGAGGGGCAAAAGCTCATTTACAAATTGGCACGAGCTCGGGATAAAGCGACGCAAGATATCGCCAAATGTCTTTGCGTCAAAGATTCCCAGGGCGCGCTGCTGTGTAATCATGCCTCTGTGAAGGAGAGATGGAGATGCTACTTCAAGGAGTTGCTAAATACCCAGCACCCATGCAGTCTTCCAACCGAACCACCTCCTAATCTTGGACTTATTGCCCCGATAACACCTGACGAAACTCGGAATTGTCTTCGACGCATGAAGAATCGGAAAGCGGTGGGACCTGACGACATTCCGATCGAAGCGTGGAAATCATTGGGCTCTCATGGTGTGCTCATACTGACGAACCTTTTCAACCACATCTTGAACACTGGGACTATGCCACGTCAGTGGCGTTACAGCTTCATTACCCCTATTTACAAAGGCAGGGGCAGTGTTCAGGATTGTGGTAGTTATAGGGGCGTTAAGATCATGAGTCACACCATGAAGCTCTTTGAGCGCATGATCGATCTCAGGCTCCGCCGAGAGTGTACTGTCTCTGAATGTCAATATGGGTTTCAGCCAGGATCGGGCACCTTGGACGCCATTTTTGCCCTCAGAACTCTGATGGAGGCATACAGGGAAAAAAGGAGAGCTCTGCATGTCGCATTCCTAGATCTGCAGCAGGCCCTTGACCGTGTGCCTCGTCAATGTATCTGGTGGGCATTGCGATCCAAAGGGATCCCTGAGGCCTATATTGACATCATCAGAGACATGTACCGCGATTCCGTTTCAATGGTTAGGACTGCTGTTGGCGATACAAAACCCTTTCCGATTTCTGTTGGGGTTCACCAAGGCTCGGCTCTTAGCCCGTTCTTGTTCAATGTAGTGCTGGACACTGTCTCGGCTTACATCCAGGACCAGCCCCCATGGCTGATGATGTATGCGGATGACATAGCGCTCATTGACGAGAGCCGGTTGACGCTGGAGCGGAGAGTGAACCTCTGGAAGGGTACGCTTGAGAACGGCGGTCTTAGACTAAATGTGTCGAAGACCGAGTACATGGCTTGCGGGAGCCCGGACTCATGCACTATCCAAATAGGTCCTGAACCAGCCGTTAAGTCGGAAAAGTTCAGGTACCTTGGATCTATTCTGCACGAGTCTGGAGGCATCGATCACGATGTCCAAGCCCGTATCAGCGCTGCTTGGGCGAAATGGCGTGAGGTCACAGGTGTGGTCTGCGACCGCAGAATACCGCCCAAGCTCAAGGGACTGATATACAGAAGCATAATCCGACCGGTTCTCTTATATGGCAGCGAATGTTGGCCAGCACTGTCCAGGCACACTCAGCAGCTTCACGTCACGGAGATGAAGATGCTGAGGTGGATGTGTGGCGTTACGCGGGCTGACCGCATACGCAACACATTTATCCGAGGTAGTCTTGGTGTCCGTGACGTAGCGGATAAGCTTCAAGAGAGTCGCCTGAGATGGTATGGCCACGTTGCACGCCGGCCTGAGAACTATGTCGGAAGAATTTGCCTCGATATATCTGTCCCTGGAGCAAGACCCCCAGGACGCCCAAGAAAGCGATGGCTGGACATCGTGAAGCACGATATGAGAGCCAATGGACTTACCACCGAGGATGCCAAAGACCGTGCAAAGTGGAGAAGGTTAAGCAGGAAGGCAGACCCTGGCTAGAGCCGGGATAGTGCCAGGAAGAAGAAGAGCAGAGTAGGCTATATAGCAGAGTAGCCATGCCAGAGAATTTAACGAATGAATTCATAATAGAAAGAAACTTATGTGTAACTTTATGGCTTATTTACTACATATTATTTCAATACCTACCTTCCATGCCTTCATTTATAAAATATGTTTCGTTTTACGAAATTCCGGAATCTATACATCGTATTTTAGCTATCTACGACCAATAGTTACACTAATGCTCAAAAGTTTTATATATAAATTTATTATATTAATGAAGTAATGATATCGATAGCCTAACACTAAGACCATTTTGAAAAAGAGCCGAATCCGCTACCTAAAAAAAAAAAATAGCTTCACGCTATATCCCGCACACAGCAGGGTAGGCAGAGGGAACCTAGTGTTAAGACACTCCGTTCCCCACTTTCCGCCGAATTCGGAGGCTTGCGTGTTAAGTGGCGGAACTTAACGCCGTGCTTTACCTCGTCACCAGAGCGAAGAAAATGGATATATAATTTCCACTCCTCGAGTGGGAATCGAACCCACAACCAGTCGTTTACACACTTGTGCCACTGGGCCACGACTGGCCACTACCTAGTAAAGTTTTAAAATATATTTTATTCAGAAAAGATTTATTTAGAACATTTTCATTTACCCAACCTATTTGGACTAATATAGTTTAAACAAGTGGAAAAACTACGTGAAAGCTAGTATCCCACACTTCTATATACTTGTATATTTTAAATCAAATTTGACTTAACCTTATATAAGCAACACACACATATACTTAAGGTAATATTCTGAGACACTACGTAATATGAAAATATATTAAATAGGCCCTCCTACATTATAATAACGAATGCCTTATTCGGTTTTTCTTAATCTGCAGTAAATCCGCTTATAGATTGAGTGAGTCTTTGAAAAATGAATGAATATCCCTTTCATGTGCGATACTCCTTTACTTTGTGTGAGATAAGGTTTTTGAAAATAAACCCCTTTTGATATACGATATTTATTATGTTTTTTTTTTCTTACTTTATGTTACAATGTCATGTGTATTTAATACTTTTAGTTATATTTATAATAGTATCGACGAAATTTCTTAGAACTAGTATACTTGAAGATAATGCATTTAAAGGTAATCTTATATTTTTTTGCAGCATCACGCTATATCCCGTAGATTACACGCTATATTCTGATTAGTTTACATCTTTTTAAATTTTCCTATAAGAAAAAGTTGTAGTTTCCATACTAAATTATTTATTTTCAATATTACCATTCCCAATCGGAGCAATGATTATATCCATATTTATATTATAAATACGAAAATCTGTCTGTTTGTCTGTCACCCTGTCACGGCAAATCTACTAGTCCGATTTAGAAGAAATTTAGAAAGAAAGTAGTAACCAATCCAGGGTCAAAAATAGGCTACTTATTTTTTCAAAAATCAACCACTAAAGGGTTGAAATAGGGGGTGAAAGTTTATATAAAAAATCTAAGCCGCTTGACCGATTGTAATGATTTTTAGAATAAATATAGTTGACAAACAGGTAAAAAGGCAATATATTTTTTAAAAAATCCACTCCCAAGTGTTGCAATGTAACAAAATAATTATGTAGGTCACACGCGAATCCGCGAGCGGACTGCTAGTATAAAATATTTCCAATTCCACTCTGGTGCCTAAAGAAGAACGCGGCGTTGAATTTTGCCACTCAACACACAACATCTTGATTTCGTGAGGATAATGGACAACATAGTGCCTTGACACTAGTCTCTCTGATTATCCTTCTATTCAAAAATAAAATCAAAATTCAATATATCTTTATTCAAATAGACTTTTGTAATCACTTTTAATTCGTCGAATGTACATAAGTTACCACCGACTCGGAAGGCAGTTCTGCTGAAGAGCAAGCCAGAAACTCAGCAGTTGCTCTTTTCAAATATAGAAATTACAATTTTATTATTTGATACAAAAGTTAGCTAAACCGACATTCGACTCTAATCAGATTCATTCTACTACTTATTAAAGTATTTTTACAATGATTTTGAATTTCTTCAATAGTAAATCTAAAAGAAGCTGTGTAATTTTATGATGTATGCGTATACTCCGACCTATAAAAGATTTATTTACCTTTTAGAGGCGATAACTATGAGAGACAAAGCGTAAAACTACAAAAAAAATATAAAGCAAAAATAACATATTTCAATTCATCGATCAAAAACAGTGAAAGCATACATGAAAGTTATCCACAAAAACTAATATTCACGTTAGGTGACTTGGAAAAATTCAATTACGAAATGTCCCGCGTGCATTCTAATAGACAACGGTTCGTGTTCTAATCAAAGTTTTCTATCCGATAGAAATATGTGCATATATTTTACATGTAACTAAATTATGTAGGTTTTGATCTTTAAAATAGCTTTTGTTCAGTATAATATCCTTTTTTTGTAGCTTCACACTGTATCCCGCACACAGCAGGGCAGACAGAATGAACCTAGTGTTAAGACACTCCGTTCCCCACTTTCCGCCGAATTCGGAGGCTTGCGTGTTAAGTGGCCGAACTTAACGCCACGCTTTACCTCGGCACCAGAGCGAAGAAAATCCCTCCCCCCACTCCTCGAGTTCACACACACGCTTGTGCCACTGGGCCACGACTGCCCACTAATAATCTTTTTTCATTTAGTTTTACGCTTGCCTTGGCGTAGTAGGTTAATCGGAGAAAACTTAATGTCAACTCTCTCCGTTCCCCGTTTAATATGTTTAGAGACTTTATGGGCTAGGTATGTTGCAAAGTTACAAATTATATACAAAGAAATATTAAATTCTACCAAACATTTGTGTAAATTCTCAGAGTGAATTTAAAATTATGAAATTTTAAATTAGATTAAAAATTATAAAAGCAGAATAATTAATGAGAGACAACGAACTTAAAAGTCAAAGGCCGAAATCAAAAAAAAAATTACCCGTTGTGGGACGGGTTAAGAATACAATTCACACTATCATGTCAAAAACGAACCGCCGAATATCTGTTGATGTGTTCCGGTTCGATGGCATGTAAGCCAGCTCTCTCCCTATTCCCACCATTCCCATCCTATCTCCATCCTTCCCTCCTGCATCCTCAAGGTCGGCAACGCATCCACATCCCCTATAGTGTTGTGGATGTCTATAGGCGAAGGTAACCACTTACCATCAGGTGTTCCTTCTGCTCGTGTGCCTCCATTACTCAATAAAAAAAAGGATAAACTTTATGCTTAATACATTCATTATAATTTAGATTTTTTCAGCTTCATGATTGAGGAACTAGTATCAAGTGTCACTTCACTCACCACTTTTGATAAATTAGAGATTTTATGTGTTGAGTAGGTAGGTTGGTAGGAGAATGCAATGCTTAACTAAGTGTCATTTCCGAGAGGAGAAATTAAAATAATCTAGTTTATAATTCCCCCAATGGAAATCGAATCTCTAACTACCACGAGTCGGACACCGTCACACTGCGCCACAATAACCTCAATATATTTCAAAACCTACTTTCTTTTCGCGACTATAAAATATAATAAAATAGCTCGTCTTTTAGGTAACTCTAAAAAAGGTGTTCTATATATATCAGATATCCAGTGTATTTTAGTGGGTTATTAAAGTTATGAAATTTCGTTCCCGCCCAGGGGATCGAGATAAAATTGTAATGCTTCACGGGCGAATTTGTTCGGAAGTTTGTAATAGGAAAGTGTTGATAGTTTCGTCATAGTTGAATGGATGGTTATAGTTTATTTTCTAGGTCCAGCTTTTAAGATGTGATTTTTTTAAGATATGGTTAGGTATGAAAGATATAGAAAAAAATGTTTGAAACCAATATTGGTAAAATAAATTTAATTAATAATAAATTTATTTATTTTATAAATATTGGGCCAGTCGTGGCGCAGTGGCACAAACGTGTGACTTCAAACGACTATATTTAAAATTTCCGATTTCTTCGCTCTGGTAGCGAGGCAAAGCGCGGCGTTAAGGTCCGCCATTTAACACGCAATGCCTCCAAAATTCGACGGAACGTGAGGAATGGAGTACCTTAACACTTAGTTCCCTCTACCTACCCTGCTGTGGGCGAGATACAATGTGAAGCTAAAAAAAAAATATTTTACGAATATTGGTTTATTGTAAAATTTGTGGGTTCGATTCCCAGTCGGGGGAATGATTGCTCCACTTTGGTAAGAAGAAAAATCGCGGCCTTGAATTCCACTTACTGACTCACTCTACGAAAACTTTCCTCACTCGATAGAAACTGGAGAACAGAGAGTTTTGACACTCTCTTCTCTGACAGGTTCTCTTTACCTGCCTACTATAAAGCGTAAAGTTATTTTTTTAAAATATATTATACATAAGTATAAATATATGCTTATTTTACCAACACTTATACATTTCTTTATATTTTTAGTCGAAATAGAACACATGTTTTAGCATAAAACAACTATATTTTACTAAAAAATTCTATTACACAGTAAATTTACGAGGAAAATCAATGAACATTAAGTGATATATCGATATTGTGTACTATTAAACTGTCACATTTATGTTGTATGGAAAAATAATAAGGCATTTTTGTATTCGAGCTAGTGTACACGGACAAGTGAAATTTATTATATTGCCCGCCTCCAGGTCTATTATTTACCTAAATGTTTATGTTTTGATTAAATTTTTGTAAGAAAAAAGTAGTATTATTTTTTTTTTACTTTACGTATTTTAGGCAAATAGTGGTTATCTTAGGCAGAGAGAACTTAGTGTAAAAACACTCCGTTCACAAATTTAAAATATTGTATGAGTATTGGGAGAGTAGCAGAGAGCACCAGAACGTAGAAATAATAATATACATATTTCCTGAGTGGTAATCGAGCCCACAACTATTCTGTTTACATTCAGATACCGTGGTGCAGTATTAAGATCGTTGCAAAGTTAAAAGGTTTTTATATGTATGTATATATATATTAACTGCCCGCTACAGTAAACAATTTTAAGATCTTTATTTTTATGTATGTAAGGAAATGCTCAATACGTAAAAGAATTTTTGTTAATCTGGCATTTATTTATTTATGTTGGTTCAGTTAGACTATTTTAACTAGTTCTTTATTCGTAGTGCCTGATGTTAAATTTATAGAAATTAAAATTCATAAAAATTTTAATTTAACGGAAAGTTCGTATTAAGCTAAGCAAATTTTGTTAAAATGTCTCCTGTCTAGGGTTAAAAGCTACACAGTTAAATTACTTTTTCTTATATAAGTTCAATGTACAGATTCATCTTTGGACTATTTTATTATGGTATACATTTAGTATTGAAATATCAGTCTATTACTAAATATAAAAAGTAGTTTTTTGTATATAGTAATATTATAAATGCAAAAGTCCTTCGGTCTGTCCGTCTGTGTATGACTCTTTTAACTCTAAGCTACTGGCCTAATCCGGATGAAATTTCAACGGAAAATAGATTAAAATTTAGGGGAAAATATAGACTATTTTTTCACAAACCAACCCCTGAAGGTTTGGAATTAGCGAGGAAGTTTTGAACGCAGGCGAAGCCACGAAAGGTCGCTAGTATCAGATAGAGGAATGGTGTGGTATTACTAATAGAACTAGATTCTTTATGACATCTTATCCTCCTGATGTGCCATCAGAGAACCAAGTAAATATAAGAAACATGCTTAAAATGACTAATCACGTCTAGGATAACAACCAGGAGGTTGAAAATGGCATTTCGAAAACGTATAAAAATTTGAACGCAGCGGGATTCGAACCCGTGAATGCGTGGGTGTGGAATATCACTTTAAAAATGTTTAAAAGAACCAGGAGGTTATTCTAGGAAAGACTTCACAGTCGTGCATTGAAAATATTGTATTATTATTGAACTGGACGAATGATTATCTTTAAATAATTTACTGTTTCCGCTTCGGTAACAAGACATATCACATTGAAGTTGCGCTTCTAAATACTTATCATGCATTCCGGTGGAATGATCGAAAGAAGAACGGGAGAAAATTTCCTAGCACTAGATTCTTTCTTCTTGGTAGTTTCTCTCTAGCTGAAAACAAAAATAGTTTGAACGTCAAGAACTATAATAATATTCAGCAAACTTACAAATATACATATGTGCATATATTATAATCTCACATTGTAGCCTGACTCGTAGTCCTCTAACATTCTCAGTAATTTTTCCCTAACACCCAGCTCGCGTTGCAAAGCAAGCGTTGTAATAATCTCTAAAATTTCATACCACCGCATACAAACGACTCACCTCACCCACGTCATAAAGACAAACATACTAACTTAAGAAAATCCTTGGAAAATCTTCAAAATCTGAGAAAATTTAAGCAATGGACTAGAAAATTCAATTACGCCGGTCGCGATTCACGCATTCTAATGTAAGCTGCCGCGGCCGTGTTACAGAATCTAATCAAAGTTTATGGGTGGCTTTAAGGTTTTTGTCGGTTTACCTTTGGGAGAAGGTGCGGTTTTAGAAACGGTTGGACCGCAAATGTTTTATTTTTAACTAACAGTGCAAGTAAAAGGCGTTGTCAGTTTTTAAAATGAAAATAGTTGTTAGTTTGTAGAATATGATTGATTTTGGAGGATTCTGTTTATATTTACAATAGAATAGATTGCTTTTCACGTGTATATTTTGGCACTTAATCCATATTAATATTATAACTTATAAGTCCATCTACCTGCTACCCTTTCATGCCTAATCTACTACATTCAAGGTATACTTAGACATAGACAAGGGACAAGGCATACATAGACTACTTATTCCTAAAAATTATGCTATTTATAACATATGTTTGTGTTGGAGTCATGTCAAAAACACGATTGGAATTTTGATCATACAGTGTCATTAATGTAGGTCGGTATTTTTAAATATATGTTTGTAGTAATAAATTCTTTATCTTTTTTTTTAACAAATTATATTTTAATTTGCAATCAAGTTATGGCAAAATTCCAATGAAGACTGTATGATGCCATTGTCGCAAATGGTTGTTAGTATTGAATATCAAATAAATCAGTGGACTAAAAAAAATCCAACAATGGGATATAGGATCACGTTATAGCGTATGTAAATGTGATGGTTACAGGTTCGATTACCATTCATGGAAATAATTATGTTTAAATTATTTTAAGATTACCACTTTAAAAAATCATCAATGACAAGTAAAAGGAAAGTTTGGAATTACGTCGATCTACACTTAATATCTTCGGTTCGCGCGGAATGTGAAAAAGAGAGCTTTGACACTAGGTTCTCTCTGTCAACCTGGCTATTGAAAAATAGCATTTCGCTGAAAAATAAAACAAAAAATCAAATCAATCATCGATAAATCTTTAAATTGTTCCAGTAAATTGGTTTAGTTTTTTATTTACAGTCTTACCCCGCTTCTCCCCACACTATAACCTATACCATAGACTTTATGCTAAATCACCTTGCCCAATATACCTCTGAATTACATTCTATTGTCCAACTTAAAACGTACAAGGTGTTTCATTCCACTCAATACAGTAGACGTGTTGCGGACTAATTTACCCCAATATTTTAATAAGCACGCGATTTTATTGTTTTATTGGTTAATTTAGGTAATTTAAGTATATAATACTTCGTTGCGTCAATTTTTTTTAAACGAATAATTGTGGTTTGGCTGATAACGTTTGAACTTCCTATAGTTGTAATATATATGTTGAAAGGAATAGAAACTTATTTCAGATTTTATTCAGTTAGAGAAGATCTAGTGTAAATTTTGTAATTTACTTTCTTTCTGAAATTGAGACGTTTCCGTGTTAATTGGGAAAACTTAATGCCACGTTTTGTTTTGGTACCAGAGCGGAGAAATGTAAGTAATATATAATCATTCCTGCGAATGCGAATCGAATCCATGTCCATAAAGTTTACTAATGTAATAATAATGTATGTCTAGTATTAATAAATAAATAAATAGCTTCACGCTATATCCCGCACACAGCAGGGTAGGCAGAGGGAACCTAGTGTTAAGACACTCCGTTCCCCACTTTCCGCCGAATTCGGAGGCTTGCGTGTTAAGTGGCGGAACTTAACGCCGCGCTTTACCTCGACACCAGAGCGAAGAAAATGGAAATATAATTTCCACTCCTCGAGTGGGAATCGAACCCACAACCAGTCGTTTTTACAGTCACACTCTTGTGCCACTGGGCCACGACTGGCCAAATGTCTAGTATAATATATATAATATGGCAAATAAAATGTTTTACATACTTTAAAAAAAATAACAGTTCCAAAGATCTATAGATATTTATATTTAGGAGGCTATCGTAGCGCAACAGATTAGTGTCTAAATGAAAACATGTTTGTTTGGTACTTTTAAACATTTTAATGTGTTATTCCATACTTAGGAAAATCGAAAAAGACATTTGGAAAAAGTTAAAAAATTTGAACGCAGTGGAATTCGAACCCGCGCCCCCTGAATACCGTCCAGGCGCTCTCAACGTTGAACCATGCGTTCTAATAACAGCTGCGTCGAAATTATTACATCTTATTTTTGTTGTTAGCATCTCTATAGAAAGATTTTTACAAGTTTCAAGCTACCTAAATATATTCTACGAACAATCGTTCTTAAATACTTGACGTATGTTTGGTGTTCGATTTTCACTCTGAGGAATATTTTATTTAAGTCAATTTTCATTAAAAGAAAAGAAAAGAGGTGGATGGAGTGTTTTAATACTAGGTTCCCCTCTAAATATACTAGATGGGAAAAAGCAAAAAAAAACAATATATTTTTATTATACTATCTTATTATAAATCTAATTCATTACAGCAATAAAATCAACGCGCTGAGTAAATGAAGGCTCGACCTTCCATTTAATCCTATTATACGAAACCATATTGAAATTTTGACTGTGACAAATGAATTGGCTCACAATAAATTATTGATAATGTTATTACATAGATATAATGACAAAGAATATTATTTCATAGGAAATTTAAATTACGTTAGGATATAATTCGGCTTAGTGGGAAATCTTCTTTATAAAGAAGATTAAATATATAAAGAAGATTTCACAGTAAGCCGACTAAAAAAATCTTCATATATATTTATAAATATCTTAATACTTGAGTTACCAAGTGACAAACAGTTAATTAATAAAAACCGGCCAAAATTGGTAAGCTTTAAAAGCTTACAGTTGACAAGCAGTTCCTTGGAGAGTAAAGGAAAATACTAGAGGAAGATTTCCCGAAATTTCGAAAGGAAAAGAGCAAAATAGACGGTTTAACGTATACTCGTATAGTCGCTGCAAACGACGTTGAAGACAAAAAGCTACTATAGTATATAGATATACCTACTACTTATTTTAAAGCGGAAGTAAGAAAACGTGGCAGGGAAATATCGCTAGGTTTTTTTTTAGCTTCACGGTGTATCCCGCACACAGCAGGGTAGACAGAGGGAACCTAGTGTTAAGACACTCCGCTCTCCACTTTCCGCCGAATTCGGAGGCTTTGCGTGTTAAGTGGCGGAACTTAACGTCGCACTTTACCTCGACAACAGAGCGAAGAAAATGGAAATATTAAATATTTCCACTCCTCGAGTGGGAATCGGACCCACAACCAGTCGTTTATAGTTACACGTTTGTGCCACTGGGCCACTACTGACCACAATCGCTAGGTACCTACATAAAATTAATATTAGCAAGTCCACGCAAACGAAATCGGGGCCAACCACTTGCTATATAGTTCTTATACTGGGCTATATATATTAATCGAGAGAACATGAAGAACGGAGTGTCTCGACACTAATCTGTGTCTAAAGTATTTAATTAAAAAAAAATATAATAGACATGACTGACCCCTTTACACTGAATTTGAACCCAAAAAGAAAAATATTATATTTTAAACATAATAAGTTTAGTAAATTATGAAATAAAATTCCCTTCATAGGATCCCTTTCAGGAAAAGTTCTTTTAAGTATTTTTAAAGACTCAAAGCAAAGTATTTTTAAGCTTCCTAAGGCTTACTAGAAAAAGTATTATCGATCACATTCACTTGTTGTTATATACATTTGCCGGCTTCATTAAATTTTCTTTTGTAATATAATATCTTTTTTGTCGCAAGAGGTAGACAAAGAAAACTTAGTGTCAAGACACTCTGCTCTCCATTTTCTGACATAATTCTAGATATTGTGGATTAAATGGCGCAACTTAACACCTCGCTTAGTATGAATAGAGCGGAGAAATGCAAGGAGAGAGAAAATCGAAACCATAACCGATAGTGTTTACAGTCAGATGCTCTCCTGCTGCGTCACGATGGCGTTTTACAATAATATTACGTTTAAATTAATTAGACATTAAAAAAATAACTCGATAAAAAATCAACAATTGCCAAATATCCAAGAAAAACGGTTAACTATTAAATTGTGTAACTTTAATTCAAAAAACTTCTGTATAATAATACAATATATTACTTTTACGTACAATAGGTTCTAAAGTAAATATATTGTACAAAACATCAATAATAATGTTTGAAATGAAGTAATTGGGACCAGTTGTGGCACAGAGCCACAAGTGTGCCACTGGTTGTGGGTTCGATTCCCACTCGAGAAGTGGAAATATTTAAATATTTAATATTCCCATTTTTTCGCCCTGGTGTCGAGGCAAAGCGTAGCGTCAAGTACCGCCACTTAACACACAAGCCTCCGAATTCGGCAGAAAGTGGGGAACAGAGTGTCTTAACACTAAGTTCTCTCTGCCTATCCTGCTGTGTGCGGGATACAGCGTGAAGCTAGAAAAAAGAAAAAAATGAAGTAATAACTTTATTAACACTCCGTAGTATAGTTTAATAGAAAGTATCTGATTCTATAGTGCCCGATATGTGTGGATTCGATTTCTGCCCCAAAAAATGTTAACATAAACAAACAAGTACACCATTTGATATGTAAAATGTATGACTTTCGTGGCGCAGTGGGACAGCTTCTGTAAACACAATTAGTTGTGGATTCGATGCCTACTCGGTGAAATGACCATAATTTAATTAATCATTTTTCTGCTCTTTTACAAGTTAAAAACTCTGCATTTAAGTCAGCCATTTAAGATATAAATTCATGAGTTAGGATGAAAAGTGGGAACAGAGAATTTTATAGTTATAAGTTCTCTTTGAATGCCCTGATTTGCTGGGAAAGGATCGAAAATACACAAACATAATACGTTATAATGTGACACTACTATAATAAACAGAGAGTGAAGAACTCAGTGATATAACTCTCTGTATTTTCACAATATTCTATATATGAGTGTAATTAAAAAGCAAAAACACATAATATAAAACATAACTTAGCAAACGGTACACTTTAACGAATCTTAAAATAAATATTAAACTAATTAAACTTTATTTGTTCTAAAGCTTCTGCGTTATGTACGAAAGCTCATATATTTAAGCTTTCACAGTAGACTAACAACATCAGTATCGTAAAACTTATCAAACTTTTCATATAAAAGTCGTGATAAAATTTAACGCCAAATAAATATAACTGAAGGTCAGGTTTCGTACGATTCCGTTTTATTTCATAACTCCTTGGAATAAGATAAGATGGTTCTTTCCGTTATAGCGTATACTTTATAATAGTGTATTAAATTAAATATATGTTTTTTGTTAGTTAAAATATCTTTAATATATATGTAAAATATGTCTATGTTGAGCTCAGTATTGTGAGTGCACGTCGTGGCACAGAAGTCTACTCGAGGAGTAAAAATGTTTAATATTTCCATTTTAGAAATTGGGTAATGAAGTGTCTTAACAATAAATTCCCTCTGCATACTCAGTTGTGTGCGGGATACAGTGTGAAGGTAAAAAAAAATATTTATACTTATATTATAAATGCGAATGTCTGTCTGTTTGTCACGCTTTCACGGCTAATCTACAGGTCCACTTTGGAATGAAAGTAGTAAAAATTACTGGGTGAGACATAAGCTACTGATGTTTTCAAAATAAGTCGTATTTTATTATTTTACACTAAATCGAACCTATCAGATAATTCACAATCATGAAAAATTAACCCATACTCTTTGCGTATACAGTTAGACATTGCCACACTGCGCCGACTGACGTCAAAGACACATTCTATTATTTAAAATCAGAATTGATAATCAAACTACAAAAAAAAAAATGGAAATAAATGCTAGTTTATATATTCGACAGATTTCATACTAAAAATGTAAATATAATTTTGTCAAGACAGGCGTAAGTTTATCCCATATGGGACCTCAACCCACGTTTAGTCTGAAGTAGTTCTTATATAGAATTTTCTAGCGACCCGTTCGTACTACACTTGCGTAATTTTCACACAATTTTCATCCCCAGCTATGACTAAAATAAGGGACAATGGTTTCAAAAGCCAATCCCTAAGAGGCTCGATAGGTATGGACTGTTTTTTTTTTAAAAAATAGTTAAAGATTACCTATTTGTTTGACTTGGGGTTATCAACTGTCTTTAGGACTAGGAAAATTAATCAAAAACGCTGCCTTAAATTTTTTATACAAACTTTCATCGCCTATATTTGGACCTGTGTCTTCAACTACTTCCATTTCAAAATTCAGCCCAATATGGCCAGTAGATTAATGGTGAAAGCGTAATAGGTATACAGGTAAATATACACACAGACTGACATTAGTACGTATAATATTAGTATGGATTTAGTTTTCTCAAGTGTCAGGAACTTTTCACTTCTAAATAATACAGATCCAAAATAATTTACAAAAGTTTAAATATCAAATAGACTTCTTATACAGTTTCTAGTCTATTTCGGTAGAATATTTCGTTTTATTTGTAGTTACGTAAAAAGTTCTTAGAATACAGCTATTTATAGGCTATTAAATTAAATCTTTAACTTATATTATTAGTGTTACTTTTTTGCACTTACACGATTTTGTCCTCTTCTCCACTTTCCACCCAACATTATTAAATGTTTGTTTTTTTATTATTATCTAATATTGTTAATGCTATAGATATTATTAATATAGTATATAGTATAACTATGACTCTGAGTCATATTTGTTTACGAAACATGGCTTTAATGACTTCCACTTTGCTCTTATTGCAGATGTAATAATTTTATATAAAAACTATAAAAAAAACGTACGCCTATGCCTATGCCTGTAAAAAGAAAAGTTTCTTTTTACAGTAGTCAAAAAAAATCTAGTATCAAGACACTTTACAACAAGTTCTTCACTTTAAGACAAAAATCAAATCATGGTATAGATTTGAGTGATTTGAGTGGTGAAACTCAACGCCATTTTTGTCTAACCAGTGGCAGGAAAAAAAATAAAATTTAAGAGAAATCATTTCTTGAATTGGATCTGAATTCAGAACTAATCGGGATACCAGTCAGATGTTGTTCCACTAGGTTACAATGGCCTGATATTTTAATGTTTTTTTTACAGCTTCACGCTGTATCCCGCATACAAGAGGGTATGCAGAGGGAACCTAGTGTTAAGACACTCCTTTCCCCACTTTCTCCGGAATTCAGGAAGCATTGCGTGTTAAGTGGCGGAACTTAACGGGGCGTTGACCTCTCGACATCAGAATGAAAGAAAATGGAAATATTAAAATTAAATTGAAATAAATATTTCTACTCCTCGAGTGGGAAACGTACCCACAACCAGTCCCTTTACAGTCACACTTTGTTCCACTGCGCCAGAACTGGCCCCAGATCTAATGAATCGGTAAGTAATATATTTATATTATAAAATCAGATTGCAAAGGATTACCTGTCGACGCACCAATATGCCGGGTAACGGTACGAATGGCTTCATTCAATTCGCTATAAGCGAATTAGTTATTTAATATGAACAAAGTATTATGTTATAATATAACATGTATTATATTTTAATAATATAAGTCTGTTATGAATTATTTTTAAATGGATATAATTTTTTTTGTAGCTTCACGCTGTGTCTTTCATACAGCAGGGTAGGCAGAAGGAACCTAATGTTAAGACAGTACGTTCCCCATTTTCCGCCGAATTCGGAGACATTGCGTGTAATTGCATTTCCTTCTCTCTAGCATCAGAAGAAAGAGCGCGGCATTAAATTCCGCCATTGAACAAGCAATGCTTCCAAATTCGGCGGAAAGTGGTTAACGGAGTGTCTTAATACTAGGTTCCCTCTGTCTACCCTGCTGCTGTGTGCGGTATACAGCGTGAAGCTAAAAAAATAAAAAATAGTCAAAAACAAATCGACTTCAACATAAATTATTAGTCGTTAGTTTAAACTAGGTGAAGGTGTGAATAAATTATTTATTTTTAATGTTTGATAGCCTTTCGATATGAGACCAAAAACATATGTTCAATATAGGCGTTCAGTAAAGTAGTTAGTAGTGTTAACACGACGTGTCTTGTTACACTGACCCATTTAAGTTTTAAAACTTTTCAAGTTTGTAATTGATGGAAGTTGATATCTGTTGTATGGAAAGTTACATAATAAGTAGATTTTTTTATTAAGAATATACAATGTTTCTACAACTTTTTCTGTAAAAAAAATGTTTTTAATATCAAATATATGACAAGTCTTAGAATTTAAAGCCTTCCTTTTAATCCATTTTTAAATTATGAATGGGGGTACTGTTCTTTTTAGCTTTATTCCGCACACAGCAGGGTAGACAAGGAAGGGAACCTTGTGTTAAGACACTCCATTACCCACTTTCCGCCGAATTCGCAAGCATTATGTGTTAAGTTAATGTCGCGCTTTGCATATATATACCAGAGCGAAGGAAATGAAAACATTAAATATTTCCACTCCTCGAGTGGGAATTGAACCCACAACCAGTCGTTTACAGTCACACGTTCGTGCTACTGCGCCACGGCTGGCCCCTGGAACTGGGGAAATTATATGAAAGTTAATTTCATTTCACCACCCTCATATGATTTAATGCAGCGTTAAGCTCCACCACTAAACATACAACGTATCAATTTTCGTGCCAAATATGGAGACTGAATCGTCTTGACATAAAATTCACTTTGATTAACCCTTCTAGAATAAGCGGTAATCTGACATAAAGTTAGAAAACAATATATTTTTTCACTTGTTCTTTCTATGAAACGTAAAAGTAAGATAAAATATTTTTTGGTTCTTTTTTTAGCTTCACGCTGTATCCCACATTCATAGCACCCTGCTATGAAGGCAGAAGGAACCTAGTGTTAAGACACTCCGTTCCCCATTTACCGCCGAATTCGAAAGCATTGTGTGTTAAATGACGAAACTTCACGCTGCACTTTGCCTTAGCACCAGATCAAAGAAAATGGAAATATTAAATATTTCCACTCCTCGAGTGGGAATCGAACACACAAACAGTCGCCTTACAGTTACACTTTGTGTGACTGCGCCACGACTGAACAGAAAATTTTGTACTTATTCCTCAATATCTAAAAGTCAAGAAAATCACATATAATCACCAAGATTTGGATTGTCAGGGTGCAATGACGTTGGTTGTAATCCGGTCGATCTGACACATTAAACCTGAGATTAATTCCTGTAATTGATTGCATCTACACACGAACGTAATATGTCTAAACGTAGTGTCTCGCATTGTGATGGGTGTGACATGCTTTTAAATAATAAAATGTATTACAGCTTCACGCTTTATCACGCACAGTGGGATAGACAGAGAGAACAGGGCGATAAGATACTAGCTTCACGCTGTATGTTAAAACATTCCTTTCCCCACTTTCCGCCGAATTCAGAGGTCTTGCGTGTTAAGTGGCGGCACTTAACGCCGCGCTTTGCTTCGATACCAGAGCGAAGGAAATGGAAATATTAAATATTTTCACTCCTCAAGTGGGAATCGAACCCACAACCAGTCGGTGACAATAACACACTTGTGCCAATGCGTCACGACTGGTCACAACTGGACTCTGCCTCCTTTGCTGTGTGCGGGAATACAGGTTGAAGCCAAAAAAAAAAACTATACCTTCAAATACATGTTTACATGTTACATATCTATTCTAAGTAAATTATGAAACATATGAATTACATCATCAAAAGCTATAATTTATTATTTTTTAAACTCCAACATGGCTTTGAAATTGGTCAAAGAGAACAGAACGCACTAGCGAAACAAAAAAAGGAAACACATCGAAAAAACAGTCGAAAACGATTCTATTGCACAATGTAGTTAAAAACAGCATCGGCAATGCAACTAGACGCAATCTACCAACGGTTAGTACCCGCAAAGGGGGACGATTAATCCTTAGGACACCACAGTAATCAACTTTTGCTGTACCTGTGTAGACCTCGACACGTCTCTATGTGAGGGAGAGGTATAAAGACTTTTTTTTTGTATTTTATTTAGAAAAAAATGAAGTTACTTCATAATTAATGTGGAGACCCAATATATCATTAGTTCCTCGTATTATTAATCATATCTAATATAAGTTAAAGTTATTAAATATACGAGGCTGATGAAGTGTAGTAGGAGCACCTGACTGTCAACGCGATAGCTTTCGGTTCGATCTTCACTTTCGTTAATGATTTTATATAATAATCTAACCGCAGTCTTTATTTTTGTCACTCAATACACAATGTCTTGAATTCGGTTAGAAACTACTTTCTACTCAATACTCCACAGTATGGAGTGACTCCATACTCCACAGTAAGGAGTGTTTTGACACTACCTACTCTCTACCTTCACTGCTATGTTAGAAATATGTGAAACTGAAAAACATATATATATATATATATATATATATATATATATATATATATATATATATATATATATATATATATATATATATATTACAAATACATTGTTCATATTTAATAATCTATATATAAACAAAAGTTTGTACATATATATCTTAAAACGAAGAAAAACGGCAACGAAATTTCTAAATAACGTTTTCTTTTCTTATAAAACTTATCAATTTGATCACCAAGTGCTCCATAGCGCAATTACGTCAGTCTTAATCTCTGCAATCTACTAAATTGGACTTTTGTACAATACGTCCAATGATTGTACCTACGAGTGTACGTATGTATGTATATATACAAAAATAAAATGTTATTGGTTTCAATAAAATATGTAATTCTTTTTTTTTGTTTTTTTAGCTCCACACTATATCCTATACACAGCAGAACAGAGGAAACCTAATGTTAAGACACTCCGTTCGACACTTTCCGCCAAATTCGGAGGCATTACGTGTTAAGTGGCGGAACTTAACGCCGCGCTTTACCTCGACACCAGAGCGAAGAAAATGTAAATATTAAATATTTCCACTCCTCGAGTGGGAATCGAACCCACAACCAGTCGTTTACACTCGCACGCTTAAAATATGTTTTTTCTAATATACCAGTTGTAGCTCGCAGATATGTTTGAGTGAACTATAAAATGTAAAATTTCACTTTTATAGTCTTTGTAGGAATTTCAAAACATCTATTCTTAGTGTTTCTCGTTTTTACTCTTTAAGAAACTACACTTTGTATGTCTAGTACTTTCACACGCTTTTTACTAACATATATAATTTATATAAAAAAGTTTGCATACTGATTATATTATATCCTTTATTCGTGAAAAACAAAGAATTTGTTTGTTATTTATTTTCTTTTTATTTAATAAAAGTAAAGTTAATACACTAATAAGAATGTTCGTTACTATCTTACTAAAGCAGTAAAAAATATACTCGTAAGTTAATTTCAGCTCTAGTATTTGCTTTTGTTTATTATGAGAATAATATTATAACATGTAATGTAATATAAAGTTTCCATTTTCTCTAATATGTCATGGATCTTGATATAAAACAAAAATATATTATTTTAGGCTAAACCTATATTAAAATATTATAGTGAGAGATAAGAGAAGCAAGAGGAGAACACAGTACCGATGACGATTATATGGAATAACGTCAAGTAAAAATCATGGAAACCATCCGGAGGGCATAGGTTTATGAAGCGACAATGCTGAGATAAAGTTATAAAGCTAAAAAAGAATAATGTTATTTTAATAATGCGAGAGTAGTGATCTGATCACTGAAAATAGATAATTACAATTCAATTTCTACAATAAATAAGTGGCTAGTAAATATTTTTTTACTTTTTACTTTTTTTATTTACTACATAGTGTAAAATGCCTTATATTATGTAGGATGAGTGTCTGGTGATCTGTAGAACAGGTTTCTTACCTACTACGGACACCAGTCTCTCACAATTATTATTTTTATTAATTTAATAGATTGTTTTAAAAACAATCAAATATCTTCTTTACTTAACAATATCTTTCACTTGATATCTATACTGTCAGGGTGTATGAAAAATAACTGTTCTCCTTCTTGGATTTTCCGCCATGTTAAGCTCAGAATAATGGCTAACCAACCATATATCCAAAATAAATGTGTATACAAAATTTCAGCTTAATCAGTTAAGAATATGTTTCAATATTCAATTTCATGATTCCGCCCCGAACAAATATACATACACTGCAAATCAAATAAAAACTTATAAAAAGGAGAGAAGAAAAGACTCTCAGTGTATATATTTCATTATACCTAGAAAATATACATGTGAATAAATCTTACCACAAAATTCAAAAACATTTTGAACTTGTATATCAAATATGATTTATTTTCAAACCGACTCTATGCAAATGTATAACGTCTCTATCTGTGTATTCGATCAGCGATAAAGCGATACCATGTGCGGTAGCATTGTATTTGAATTATGGAGAAAATAGAACCGTGTTATATCGGCAGCCATTATATAAGATTGCATTTTATCAGTACATGCGGTGGTAGAGTCATAATGCTTTCGTAACATGATTAAATTTTTATAGTAGGTATATATACAAATAAATTGATTTAAAATATCTTTATTGCATGACAAGTACACTAAATACTTTTTTGAAAGATAAAACGTTTTTTTCTAAATTAATTTATCTCAAATATTGCGCCACAAACGAACATAGTCGGTAAGGAAAGTAAATTTATTCTACAATGTAGCAAATTATAAAGATTTTTTCAACAAAAATAAATAAAAACCGATAAATATAACTTTGCTAACATATTTTTTACTGAGTTTACATTTTTATGAATTATTTCAACTTTAAAAGCAAGTGACTCCACTGGTATGCGGAAAAAGCATAAGGTTGTTTTTTATATATGTATTTTAAACTATACATTTCACATAAATATAATAAACCATACACATAATACAAACTAAAGTAATAAAACATTAAATATCTATAATATTTTCAGGCTGACACCATAAGTACGTTACTAGGGGCACTCTACCTGTCATTCGTCGCCCGGTCGTAGACGCGAGCGGTCGTTCGCAAGTCGCGTGTGTTAATACGTGTGTTATCGTGCTTTATGTTCTGGCTTGGACTCATCGTGATATAAACGTGAGATTACTTTATTAATAATAATTGTTAACTGTTTTTTAGTTAAATTAAGTGAAAATAATATAATTTTATGACTGGTTAATAAAATGTAGAGTCAAAGTTTGGCGTGTGAACTTTGCAGGAAGGATAATTTTGGTAGGTTGATTGGTAATGTTTGTATAGATTATAGTATTTTGTAGATTTTGTATTAAGAATTTGAATTAAGAAAAGGTTTAAAATCTATTTTTCATTTTTAATTACTTAAACGTACCTAATAGATTTAAGTGCTAATTATTTTTTTAAGTTACTAACTATTTATTTATTTTTTTGAGTTCTTTTGCGTATTTGATTTTATATATGAAGAGGTAAAAAAATTAAATCCATTCGAATTATACTTATACGGTAAAATATCGAAATATAAGTATTTTTGAAGCCCAAAATTTAAGGTTTTAAAGTACATAAAATGCCCGTTTCTTAAAAGCTTCATTTTTATAATAAAATAACATACAATAATATAATAAATAATAATAATTGTGGATTTTATCTAAATTTATAATTTAAAATATACAAGACTGTAAGTATATTATGAAGATATTTAAGCTGTAGCAAAAAGCGCTACGGCGTAGAAGCTTTACGAAATTACTTATTCTAAATCTTCAATATACTACGCTTGTTTAAACAAAATCACTTTAAAATATGTATTCTTACATATAATTGATACCTTTTATTCCATAGTACATAATAGTCTATTACATAATAAAGATAAATATTTCCATACATAAAATTTAATTAGGAAGTTCTATATAATAATATATAAGCGTCAACTTCTGAGAATGTCTAAGACTGGACGGTACTAAATTTATTTGAAAAGCGAATTTGGTTACCTTGTTAGTAATTTGCGCTTTGTCTTAAAGGATTAGTGGTTTTAGCACCTAGTTTGAATTCTCGGTTTTCATACCCACATTATGTATAACATGTATGTATGAACATGAGAAACTATGAAGTTTGTTGTGATTACTTTTATATAGCAGTTTTTTAATACTTATAAATATTCACTTAGTAAATTACTATGTTATATTATCAAATTGGACCAATTATTGAATTGTTTGATTCTTTTTTATATTAAAAATCACTTTATTACATTAAAAAAAATATAAAATTACCATGAAACAGAATTAACCATATTTTTTTTAGTAAAATTATAAATGTGTATTGAAACACTTGACTTAAAAATTGAGGAATATATTTTACTAGTGTCCCGCTTACGGCTTCACCGCGACGACTGCCTAATTGTTTCGTTATGTTGCAGCCTTCGCGGGTAGATTTTTGAAAAATGATGTAGCCTATGTTTGACCCTCGATTATCAACTATATTCATTCCAAAATTCATTACAATCGGTCAAGTGGTTTACTTTTTTCGTATAAACTTTCATCCCCTATTTCAACCCTTTCGCGATTAGTTTTTGCAATAGACAGGCTATGTTAGACCCATGTTCAATAACTACTTTCATTCTAAATTTCATCCAAATCGGACCGGTAGATTAGGCATGAAAGCGTGACAGACAAACACACAGACTTTCCCATTTATAATATAAGTATGGATTTCTGAGCCTTTATTGATTGTTTCATCTTCATAAAAAGTATGTTATATATATTGGAAATAAAACACCTAAGACGTAATTTCTACTCTCTACTTTGCAAATAATAGCAATCACCATTCTTGTATCGCAAGTCTTATTAGGAAAGAACAGGATTTTAACAAGTAACGTGGGTCAAGGCCACAAAATAGACAACAAGGGTTTATTTACTGTAACGTTTACAACCTTTTTTTCTTTCTATTCTTTAGTTTGAACAAAATAGAATTTTTTAAGTTAGGTTTATGTCTTATGTATCTGTTATATTTCTCTTTCTTCTTTTTATTTTGCATAGAAACCATTTTGAAAAACTTCTGTACACAAATTTCAGTTGAATTTATAATTTTAATAACATAAAGTATATTATTGTTGGGGCCAGTCCTGGCGCAGTGGCACAAGCGTGTGGCTGAAAACGACTGGTTTTGGGTTCGATTCCCACTCGAGGAGTGGAAATATTTAATATTTCCATTTTCTTCGCTCTGGTGTCGAGGCAAAGCGCGGCGTTAAGTTCCGCCACTTAACACGCAATGCCTCCGAACTCGGCGGAAAGTGGGGAACGGAGTGTCTTAACACTAGGTTCTAGCCTATCCTGCTGTGTGCGGGATACAGCGTGAAGCTAGAAAAAATAAATAAATAAAGTATATTAAATTTCATTTTCCAACTGTAACTCTAAGATTTGATACTTGACCTTTCTACCTTTTACCTTATAACTTAATATCTACAGAGTTATGTTATATCAAATATGTTCAAAATGCAGACTAAGTATATTTTGCTCGTTACTTTTAAAATGTCTGAAAATTTTTCGTCGACGTCGTCATTTTTAGTATTTATATCTTTTCTATTGGACTTTAGGTTGGATTTATTGCTAATTGATTAGATGTGTGTCAAAGATTAAGTCATGTATTACTTTTTGGTCATCTAATAATTTATTACCAGTTCACTTAAGTTAATGGCTTTGGCTATTTCAAAAGTATTACTGTCTGTAATAAATCTGTATATAACAATCACTTTAAAAAAAAGGAGTCCCGCTGAGTTTCTTGCGCCGGTTCTTCTTAGGTCTGAAGCATTAAATTTAGTGAACCGGTGGTAAATTATTTGACGTTCAAAAAATGAAGCTTGTAACTTCTTATTTTGAATAAAATTATTTGACTTTGACTTTGACTTTGAATGCCTCAGATCTAAGAGTGAACAAGATCAAGGTACAAGAAAGTAAGTGGTGTTTTAGGCCAGTAATTTATTCACAAGCTCATGTATACTTGCGTACATGATATAAATACAGATTGTTTGAATTAAAATTTAATAACAAGATATGAATTTTATATATTTGTGGCATATATATGAATACTATGTTATGTAAACTTAATAGACCAGATTTGGTTATTTTTACTCCCTTAGAAAATATTTTTCTTTTACTGTATAACAGAATTAGACCAACCAGAATAAATAATCGTTGGGTAGATTTTTTAAATTTTATTATTAATAAAATATACTATTTTTTTACTACTCAAATAAATCTGCAACTTATTTCATTACATATTTAGAAATATATATATAATCTTTGGCATACTGAGATAATAGACCATCAGAACGCATTGAAATAGCGTGGGACTGTTAACAATATGGGCATAAATTATTATCGTTCGCCCTCTCTGGTAAGACAAAATGCGGCGTTGAGGTCTGCCAATTTCAAGCAATGTTTCAAAATTAAAGCAGAAAGTGGAAACAGGAGTGTCTTAAAGATAGGTTCCCATACACACAGTTGTATTAATATATGGTATGTTTTATTAATATTTTTAAATTTACAAATTGTATATAGTATAGATTATTAATAAAAATGTAGATTAAAATAGAAAAAACTTGTTTAATTGATATTTTAGACTAAACTCTAAGAAACCATTAGTAACCACGTCAATATAGTCAATATAAGTTAATGTTTAAGTAAACAAATAATAATAAAGAAAAGTAAGGTACAATAAGATCAAATGTCTGTGTCTAAACAGCTGCCATGGTATACCATGGCAGGTTTTATTTTCCTACTATACTATACTATAGTATAGTATAGTAGGAAATAAAACCTTTTATACATATGCA
Organism: Dryas iulia moderata; assembly: GCA_019049465.1. Classification (NCBI taxonomy): domain Eukaryota; kingdom Metazoa; phylum Arthropoda; class Insecta; order Lepidoptera; family Nymphalidae; genus Dryas; species Dryas iulia. The sequence continues at coordinate 13,763,794 of CM032424.1, read as the reverse complement.
CATAGTTTTGCAGTTTCACGCTATCTTTCACTCAGCGGGGTAGTCAGAGAAGACCTAGTATCAAGACACTTCACACACATTCTCTACTTTCAGCCCGAAATTACGACATAGCGTTTTGTGTGGCGAAACTTAACGCCGTGCTTTGTCTTGTCTTTGGTACCAGAAGTGCCCGAAGTGGGCATCGAACCCACAACCATCGCGTTAACGTTGACCCATTGTGCCACAATGGTCTCTTATACATAGTCAGTTTAGTTTATTTAATTTAACCTCACTCAATATCACACAGCAGGACAGAGGAAACCTAGTCTTAAGACACATGCCCCATTTTCCACTGAAGTCTAGAGGTATTGCTTGTTGAGTGGCGAAATTTAACGCCTTGCTGTCCCTCGACACGAGAATGAAGAATATATCCATAATATTATAATTCCACTCCTCGTGAGTGGGAATCGAACCCACAACCAATCGCGTTTATAGTTACACATTGCGCCCCTGCGACACGAACGGCCTCGCAAAACCTTATGTAAAATTTAAAATCGAAAGTAAAAAAATACCTTTTATCAATTTCTTTGAATCATCTAAAGCTACCTCCCACAAAGACAGGTTAGTTTCTAATTGATCACATTCAAGTCACTGTAAAGGTCGCGGCCGCATTGCGAATATGCGTTAGCGTTGAAAAAACGAAGTCAAGGTAATCTTTCCATTATTCATATATAATATAGATTATTAATAATATTGTAGAGTAAAAAAGAAGACACTTGCTTAAAAATATATACCTTAAGCTTTCTGAGAAACCATTAGTAACCATGTCAATCTAAATTAATTGATTAAGTAAACAAATAAGAATTGGTGGCCTGTCGTGGCCCAGTGGCACAAGTGTGTGACTGTAAACGACTGGTTGTGGGTTCGATTCCCTCTGGAGGAGTGGAAATAATATTTCCATTATCTTCGCTCTGGTGTCGAGGTAAAGCGCGGCGTTAAGTTCCGCCACTTAACACGCAAGTCTCTAAATTAGGCGGAACGTGGGGAACGGAGTGTCTTAACACTAGGTTCCCTCTGCCTACCCTGCTGTGTGCGGGATACTGCGTGAAGCTAAAAAAGAAAAAAAAAACAAATAGGAGAAATACGGTATAGACGAAGTCCTGTAGTATTGTACTCGTTTACGGTTCTCTCCTAACCTGCTACTTCGATAGTATTGTGGAAATATATATAGTTTTGCAGCTTCACGTTTTTTGTTGCTTATCGGAATAGTGATTGAGAACCTTATATCAAAACCCTCCGTTCTCTACTTTCTGCACGAAATAGAGACATTGTCTATAAAGTAACGGAACTCATTGCTGTGCTTTCTCTTTGGTACTAGTACTAAGAAATTAAAATATGAATATAATCATTTTCCTAGTGGAAATCGAACTTACATCTATCGAGTTTACAATCACACGCTGTCCCACTGTGTCACGATGGCCTTCTATACATAGTTGCTTAACCTTTTAACTTGAATATATAAAAAAATCTTATGCAAAATTAATAATCAAAAATAAATAAATACCATTTTTCAATTTCTTTGAGCCATCTAAAGCCACCTTTCACAAAAACAGGTTAGAAATATAAATATAATAATGTTCCTAATGGAAATTGAACGAAACCAAACGTTTACACTCAGTCATTGTCCCACTACACCACAATAGCTTCTTATACGAGTTAGTATATTTTGAAATGAAACTATTTTTATCCGGATTAGTCGCTTATATTTTTGCTATTCGAAAATACATTTTTAGAAACCCGACGTTTCGAACACTTTACAGTAGTCCGTGGTCACAGGTAGTCTACCTGTGACCACGCAAAATATACGCGATTAATCCGCTTAAAAATAGTTTCATTTCAAAATGTGTAGTAATCGCGAAAACAAAAGATCATATTATAGTTAATGCAGTTTATTTGACTTTAGCACTTAAGCATAAATAAATATTATGCAAAAATTTAAAATTGAAACTAAAAAAGGACTAAAAAGACATCTAGGAAACGTATAAAAATTTGAACGCAGCGGGATTCGCAGCGCAATGAGCTCAGTGGTGAGAGCGCCTGAACGGTATTCAGGAGGCGCGGGTTCGAATCCCGCTGCGTTCAAATTTTTATACGTTTTCTAAATGTCTTTTTCAATTTTCCTAAGTGTGGAATAATACTTTAAAAATATTTGAAACTAAAAAAGTATCTTTTATCAATTTCTTTGAATTATCTAAAGCCACCTTCCACAAAGACAGGTTAGTTTCTAATTGATCACATTCAAGTCACTGTAAAGGTCGCGGCCGCATTGCGAATATGCGTTAGCGTTGAAAAAACGGAGTCAAGGTAATCTTTTCATTATTCATCCTTTTGTTTACATTTTCATTCGCTGATATTTCTCTCTTTTGAATCTGTAATATTTTACTAAAATCTTTCTGTTATTTACTAGGCCGTGATGTTATATTGTGGCTCTTTTTGATATTTTAGCTTCACGCTTTTTCTTATATAATAGGGTAGGTAGAGAGTCAGTGTTAAGACACTCCGTTCTTCACTTTATGCCCAACATGAGACGTTACATAGTGAACGAGTGAGTGAAGCAAACTTCAACGTCATGATTATTCTTGTTCATTAAAGTGGATTAACGATAATAATCTAATTATGGTCAATTCTTCGACCTTATAAGTCCTTTCTTGGGTTTTTTAAGTGGGAATCGAACCCACAACCAATTGCAATTGCAGTTTCAGTTAAACGTTACCCCATTGTGCCACAGGGGCTTACTTTCTAGGCCATGTTATTATTATTATGTTTATTTTATTCAACCAGTCTTTATATAAGTTTAGTTTAAAATATTCTAAAATTTAACACACATTTTACCTTTTTGTAGTGGAAAAGTGAAACACAAATGGATCTTTCATTTTATCTATTCGTTGGTAAAAACTACATTATTCACTAACCGTACAAAATGACGTTTATAATAAAAGAAGTAAGAGTATTTTAGCTTTTATTTCTTTGTATACAATTATACTACAGTTTCATTGCATACAATCTATTGTTAGAAATGTCTTACATATATATCTATACTTTTTTTTAGCTTCACCCTGTATCCCGCACACAGCACAGCAGGTAGAGGGAATCTAGGGCTAAGACACTCCGTTCCTCATTTTCCGCCGAATTCGGAGGCTTTCTTGTTAAGTGGCGGAACTTAACGCCGCGCTTTACCTCGACATCAGAGCGAAGAAAATGGAAATATAATTTCCACTCCTCGAGTGGGAATCGAACCCACAACCAGTCGTTTACAGTCACACGCTTGTGCCACTGGGCCACGACTGGCCACAATACATCTATACTAATATTATAAAAGCGAGTCTGTTTGTCTGTTACGCTTTAAAGGCCTGATTTGGATGAAATTCAAAATAAAACTATTTAAAGACCCTAGGTCTTCAATTTGACCCTAGGGTCATATATAAGCTATTTTTTATTTAAAAATGGACCCCCCAAAGGGTTGAAATGGTGAATCAAAGATAGTCAGAAAAATGAAGTAGTTACACATTCAAGGCAGCGAGCCGTCGCTTAATTAACTAAGATTAAAATTGATATATAAATATTTTCTTGCATACAAAATTTCAATCTAATCGGTTTAGGATATATGTATATGCTTCAAAATTGACTTTTAAGATTCCACCATCACTATAACTCAAAAAATGTATTTTTACTTTTAAACATTTTTAAAGTGTTATTCCACACTTCTTTAAATGTCTTTTTCAAAAAATGTGACTGGTCTGTCACTACATGCTCGTATATATAACAAGTTCATTAGTTCTATAGGAAACAAGTAAACAAAACAATGAAATATATTATTATAATTCAATCGAACAAATACAAACACAATAAAAGCTAATATAAGCTTGGAAATTCAATATAAAGTTTGTCGAACGAAATTATATTGAGTTTATGAAACACGAATTTTACATTACCGCCGATTATCAGTCTCCTCTTTTAGTATTCAATTATATTAAAGATTTATACAAAATGTATTTTTATATTGTTTTATTTTATAAAATATATGTTATGTTTATAATAAACATTTAAAATTTGTCTTATAAGTATGATTATTTCCCATGAATGGGAATAGAACCTGCTAAAATCATTCTTAGGTAACGTATAAAAATTTGAAAGTAACGGAATTCGAACCCACACCTCTTGGAAAGCGTCCAAGCACTTTAACCGCTAAGCCATGCGTTCTATCGGCTGCCTCAAAATTCTTATACGCTTATTATAACATTTTTTTATAAGTTTTCTTATAATATAATTTTGATTCCGTAAGTATGTAAATAACATTTAAAAGTTTTAAAAGAACCTATTCTTGTCATTTGCTAATTTATTCTTCTTTGCAACTGTACCATAGTGGCATCAACATCATTAAAAAAGTAAAATATGTACTAACAAATAAAGCTACTACTATATTTAACTCGCTAATACATTAATAATAGCTGTTTGTGGAACTTTATTTTACCAGAATATATAGAGCTGGTAAATTAAGTTAACCCGCATATAAATGTTTTCGATTATAGGGTAAAAGTTTATGTACATAATAAATATATAGTATGCATATATATTATACTTTTTTTACTTTTTTTTAGCTTCACGCTGTATCCCGCACACAGCAGGGTAGACAGAGGAAACCTAGTGTTAAGACACTTCGTTTCCCACTTTCCGCCAAATTCGGAGGCATTGCGTGTTAAGTGGCGGAACTTAACGCCGCGCTTTACCTCGACACCAGAGCGAAGAAAATAAAAATATAATTGCCCTCGAGTGAGAATCGAACCCACAACCAGTCGTTTATAGTCACACGCTTGTGCCACTGGGCCACAACTGACTATATATTATATGTATGTATATATATTTGTATAAGCCTAAGTAGCGTATGCTTAATGCAGATTTGATTACGCTTACGCTAATGAGTTTGATGGTGGCGTGGTAAAGTGGAATATCTTTATTATATTCATACTTAGTACGGTAATGAAGGAGAAACTAGTGTCGAGATCCTCCATTTTCCACTTTTCGATCGAAATCGAGTGGGGAACGGAGAGTTTTAACACTAGGTTCCCCACTCGATTTCGAGCGGCCTCTGCCTACCCTGCTGTGTACGGGATACAGCGTGAGGCTAAAAAAAAAGTTGTGTAACTCAACGCTGCGCATTGAGTTTATGTTGATAGCATCTCTGAGAGATTTTTACAAATTTCTGCTACCCAAAGATTATTCTACGAACAGTCGTTTGGCAAGAGAGAATGCTATTTATTAAAATATTTTCTAAACATTTTTAAAGTGTTAATCCACACATAGGAAGATTGAAAAAAGACATTTAAAGAAAACGTATAAAAATTTGAACGCAGCGGGATTCGAACTCGCGCCTCCTGAATACCGTTCAGGCGCTCTCACCACTGAGGCATGCGTTCTACTATCCGCTGCGTCGAAATTCTTATACGCTTTATTACAACTTATTTATGTTGTTAGCAGTAATATTTTAAATATTTCATCAAGTGAGAATCAAACTCGCAACCATTTAGACAATCACTACGCAACGTGTCTACGATCGTTTATCAACTTTATATTATTTTTCTGCCTCGCTATGTCTATATATATCTTTTCCTGCAAGTTCGTTGGAAGTACAAAACACTTTAATACTATTAAGTCTACCTTTGTGTGATATGTTTATACTTTTTCAATGATATGTTTAAAGTGTAGAATTCTACAGAAGATTTAATAAAATATATAAGCACTATAGGTACATAATATGTATATGGGGAACGGAGTGTCTTAACACTAGGTTCCCTCTGCCTACCCTGCTGTGTGCGGGATACAGCCTGAAGCTAAAAAATATATATATTTCCGATAACGTGGACAACGTAATGATTATTTGTTTCTCTTTGTATGTTTTGAATAATGCGTAATAAAGAAAAACAAGCTTCTAAATTCTTTCGTTCAAAACCCCGCAATAACCCACATTCAGGTGGAAAATGGAGAACGGAGTGTCTTAACACTGACTAACTCTCTGTCTACCTTACTATGCAGAGAAAAGCATCAAGCTAAAAATACATTTATAACTATAGTAGTTGCATTTAAAATAAATGTCTAAAGGTCACTTCTGTCTAGTTAGTAATTAATCACGAAGCGTCTAACTTTGCTGTCCAAGTCTCGAAATTTCGGTATAATTAAATAAATGCATTAAAATTTCTAATTCTACCACATGAATATAACATGAAGGCTATTTTTACAATGGCTCATAAATAGTGTTTGAGATTTCGTGATAAAGACGAGGCTTAGTTAAGACGTTTCTTACAGCATTCGAGGGTTCTGGATTCGAATACGACTAAAAACTTAGTTCTAAAAACTTAGTTCCACAAGACTTAATTCAAATTTTGTTATGTTTAACAAAAAGGTGACAATTTATTATTATCAAAGACTATTTTTTTTACTGCTTATTTTTGTGCCCTACGGACATGTGTCTGTAAGCTCTTGGTAACCAGTACATTATTATTATATTATTACATTACTACATTTTACATTTTCAGTTACATTACGAGATCGTAACTACTTTTCTAAAAGGGTCCAAATATTATGCCTTATACTACTTACTTATTTTACTTACAATTACACAAAATTTACATTACATATACATATATTATGTCATCATATTATATTATAATACTTTTAATTTTTACATATTTAATTTATTTTTATTATAAATGGAAATGGGATGGGATAAAAGACTATTAAAAACACTCTGCTCTTCTGTATTTTCCACACACATAAAGAATGGCGGAACATAACTAAGTAAATAGTTTTTATTCTCTTGCCTGAAATATTGATTTTGTAACCTCACGCATTTTCACTCATGGTGAGCAAATCGGAAAGACTCTTATGTCAAGACCCTCTATTCTCCACACTACCTGAAATCGAGACATTACATGTTGAGTAGTGGATCTCAATCGCGCATCTTGTCTGCAAAATCAAAACATTATTTAATTACTCGAGTGTACATTATAACTCTGCCTGGTACAATCAGCCACTTCTTATTTGCGTCATAATGCTTTCTTCTATTACATTTGCCAATGTACCTAAAGTCTCTTAACATTCGACTATTCATTTTTTTAGCTTCACACTGTATCCCGCACGAAACAGGGTAGGCAGAAGGTACCTAGTGTTATACTCCGGTCGCCATTTTACGCCGAATTTTGAAGGCCTTGCGAGTTAAGTGGCGGAACTTAACGCCGCGATCAACTATTCATAACAATATAATACATGATTTCTTCTATAACAATTTAAAAGGAAAGCTTTCATGGCGTCTGCGTTTGTGAATTTAATTCTCACTCTGGGGAATAATTCGGAATTCGCTAAGGAGACACAACGTGGCGTTAAGTTCCGCCATTAACCCTACAGCGTTTGGCTTCGGACAAAAACTGACTAACGGAGTATTTTGACACTAAGTTCTCTTTGACTGCTATGCGGATAAATGTATAAATATTTAAATAATCTGAATAAGAGTGTTTTAAACAATCGTTAGGGTCGCGCGTAGGGTGGTTAGAAATTTATTGCGTTACCGTTACGTTAATGCCGGGTCAGATTTGAGTAATCTTTTCACTTTGTAACGATTGTTATATAGATGTTAATAGGTTTTGGTGTGAAAATTTATTGGATTTTTGTATTTGTCGGCATTGAAGCTGATTTTTTTGAATAAAAATATATTAATATTTATTTTAACTATTAAAATAGTTCTTTTAAAACAATTTCAAATTATTATTTCACACTTAGGAAAATTGAAAAACACATTAAGAAAACGTATATAAATTTGAACGTAGCGGAATTCGAACCCACGCCTCCTGAATACCGAATATCCAGGCGCTCTCTCCACTGAGCCATGCGTTCTACTACCAGCTGCGCCGAAATTCTTATACGCTTTATTACAACTTATGTTTGTTGTTAGCATCTCTGTAGAGAGATTTTTACAATATTCTGCCACCCAAAGATTACTTTACGAACAATCGTTTGGCTAGAGATGGTAACAATGGCTATTTCATGCAGATAAGTTAAGTATAATGTGTTAATTTAAATATATTTATTGTAATAGGTACGTGATTTCACAACATGGATTACTATAAAAAGTCACAGCTAGAAAAATATTTTGAAATAATCATATTATACGTGTTTAATAATTATTGTCACGAAAACTGTATAACTACGAAATTTTGTTTATTTTCCTTTATTTTTTTAGCTTTATTCGTTTGCATAGCATAACAGGGTAAACAGAGATAATCTAATCTCAAGATACTTTGCTCTGATACTGATTTCTACTTTCCGCCCAAATTTGAGACATTGCGTCTGAACGTCGCGTTTTACTCTGACCAGATCCAACAATATTTTTTTTTAGGTTCACGCTGTATCCCGCACACAGCAGTGTAAGCAAAGGTAGTGTTAAGACATTCCATTCCCCACTTTAAGAAGAATATAATTTAAATAAAATATATATAACAATTACTCCGATTGGAGAATCGAGCCGATAATAACCACACATTTACAATTTAACACTGAGCTACAATAGTTACAAAAAATATATTATGATTAAAAAAAAACTTTGTTGTGGGTTCGATTGACACTCGCGGAGTGGAAATATTTAATATTTCCACTTTCTTCGCTCTGGTGTCGAGGCAAAGCGCGGCGTTAAGGTTCGCCACTTAACACGCAATGCCTCCGAATTCGGTGGAAAGTGGGGAACGGAGTGTCTTAACACTAGATTCCCTCTGCCTGTCCTGCTGTGTGCGGGATACAGCGTGGAGCTAAAAAAAGTCCATTATTATTTATTACATGTACTAAAAACAAGAAACAAACATTAAGTTTCTACTATCGCACCGATTTAGCTTCTTAACTCCACAATCTACAACATAGAGGGGGAAACGCTCATTTCTTTAAACCATTGCACTTTTCAGTTAACCCAGTTCTACCAACATGCACAATCACGTGTTTAATAACGCTGTTAGAATGCAATATGTACTGTATTACGCTATAAGAATATGTTTAGAAAATGTTCTTATTATAGTGAATGTTTAAGTAATAATAGACTTGCTGTTGTAGTTTGTAAAGTGGTTGAAAAAGGCAATTTAGTTATAGGTTCAAATCCGTTTAATATTTTTGAATAGTGTTTATTTATTATTGAGTTCCGCCACTTTCTATGGAGTACCTTAAATTCCGGCGAAAAGTGGAAAACGGAATATATTAACACTATTTTTTTTAATTTAACAGATTTAAGAACATGTTTTTTTAGATTGCACTGTAAACGTGAGTGATTCGATTCCTTCTCGAGGTTATGATTGTATTTCAAATATTTTCATAATGTGCTCTGGTATCTAAGAGAAAGCGCAGCGTTTAGTTTCGCCATACAACACGCAACATCTTGTTATCGGACAGAAAGTGGAGTATCTTGTGGATTTCTCTGAGTAATTTGTTATAGAAAAAAGTATGAATAGTGCTATTCAAATATTTACTAACTTGTAAGAGATAATTTTAGAAAACGTATAAAAACGCACATAGCTCAGCTATCAAAACCGTTTAAGGTTTCCAAAAAGTGCGATTTCAAATCTGACTGCGTTTAATTTCTATACATTTCCTAAAAACGTCTTTTTCATTGATTTGAAGTTCACCTACAATTACAAACATCTTAACATATTAAAACCTAAAATATGTATATCCATAACACAAGAAAAACAAGAAAAATCTGTGTATACCAACATTTTAAAGTTAAGGCAGCGGTTGTTGCGGCCAAGCGCTATACTATTTTGCATGCTTAGCACTCTGTACTGAATAGGCAACTTTTTATACGTTTTTATTTCTAAAACTTGTATCGCGCGGGATAGCTAAGTTTCGACACGTTCATGTAGATTTTATAGCCATTTGCTAAGTGTATTGAACATCGAAATTGTTATTGGGGCATAAAATGTTATCTGATTAGAATGCAATTGAGTTTTTATGTATGTTATTTGTATTATCTGAGGTAAGATATAGCGCGGTGTTAAGTTCCGCAACTCGAAGTGTAGTATCTTAAATTGAGATGTGAGCTGGAGAACTCAGATTATCCTACTTATTAAATACTTTGTAATGGCCAGTCGTGGCCCAGTGGTACAAGTACAGTGACTATAAACGATAGGTAGGTTTCCTCTGCCTACCCTACTGTGTGCGGGATACAGCGTGAAGCTAAAAAAAATGAAGATATTAAATACTTTAACATTTTTAAAGTGTTATTCACACATTTAGGAAATTAAAAAAGACATTTAGAAAACATACATTCTCTAAACAGCATTCTCTCTGGCCAAATGATTGTGCGTGGAACAATCTTTGGGTTGCATAAATTTGTAAAAAATCTATCTACAGAGATGCTACCAACAAAAAAAAAGTTGTAACAAAGCGTATGAGAATTTCGACGCAGCTGGTAATAGAACGCAAGGCTTAGCGGTCAGAGCGCCTAAACGGTTTTCAGGAGACACGGGTTCACATCCCGCTGCGTTCAAATTTTTATACGTTTTCTAAATGTGTTTTACTACCTCAAGAGTTCTGTCCGACTGTGCAATAATGGCAACATTTGCTTATAGTCTCATTTTTCCTATTGCTAAAGAAATTTCATAAAATCCTCTTCTAGTTTTTCCCTTATGTTCCTCAGGGAACCTAAATGCTCAATTCATCTTCACCTCTCAGTAATTTCGCCTCTGTTTGTTCAGTTTCATTCAGTAACCATAATTTTTGTATAATATACGAGTATCATATTCAAACATATAATCTATATACATTTACATATTCCATATTCAAACTGTAAAACAAAACTCCATTAGTAATGTATAGTTTGATTTGATTTGTTACGGCTAATGACCAATACAGCTCAATTATTACAAGTAATTTATTTATTATACAACCTTTATACATGCTCCAAATATATTATTCAATATTTATCTTAATAAATTACATATATGTACAATTGTACATATATATAAAGTAAACGCTCAAAGTACACGCTTGAAGTAAACAAAAAAATATTAACAAAAAAAAGCGTATATATTTTATTATTCTTTTCGCATTTCTACGAATTCGTACAGCGCTTTGTCGGCGTAAGCTTGTAAACGTGTGAAAATATTGTTCAACAAATTCCTATAATAATGGAATGTTTTTACAAACATTGCTGTAGTTGTTGAAGAAAAAATATCTTTTGTTGTTTTATATTTCGGCTTGACGCTATATCTTGCATATGTAGTAGTCACTAGTGTCGCCCCTAGTGACCCTAGTGACACTGTGTTTTGCTATCAATTCTCCAAACATACTAAGTGTCATATTTCCACTTTAAACCCTCTGGTAAACCGAACCGCGGTGTTAAGTTACGCAGCTTAACACGTAATGTTAAGTTACGTAACTTAACGCCGTACACACGTAAAGGAAATAAGATAAAAGGAGAAAAATGAATAAAAGAGTATCTAAGTACTCTCTAGAAGAGGAATACTCTCTTCGTTGTTAAATGTATAGCACCATTAGAACCAATTCGTGTAACATGAATAACTTTTTTTAGTGTCACGTTTTTTACAAAAAAGCAGGAGGGTAGGCTCTTCAGCCTTAGTGTCAAGGCACTCTGTTCTTCAGTTTCTAAACTCTAGACGTATCATATGTAATATTCGTAACTTGCATTGATTATCTAGTAAATCAGACCATGGTGCTAAGTTATGCTATTCAACACGCGATATCTCGATATTTAGCGTAAAGTGGAGAACAGAGTGCCTTAACACGACGTTCTCTCTTTTGTTAAGTATAACATAATTATTTTAACTTTTTATTGGCTATTACCAAATGTTTTCTTAGTAGCAAATTGTTAAATAAAAGCGATTTGAATCTGTAACCATTAAGAAACGCTTGACATAAAATAATACTGTTTCTGCCCTACTATAATCGTACATCAAAAATTAGATATATTATAAATTATTTTCGATTTTTATCAATACAATTTACACATTTTTTTTTATATACATACATAGGTATTAAATTAACACTCTTAGGTTATTGTTCTTACTGTATAATTTCAGATGTACTGTTTTTGCACTTAGATTAGAGTTTCTTATTATTTGTTTTACATTGTTGATATCATTAGTTTTGGAACAACTTGTTTTTTTATAATTTGCATGCTGAGTTAGCCTATAAGAGCGGTGTATGGTGTACCCTAAGACCATAAAAATGTATTAATTTACATAAGAGAATAACACTGTACACCGTGTTGGCTTCCTAAATAAATAAATAAATAAATAAATAAATAAATAAACAACATCAAAAACATAGTTTACTCAGTAATTGTTGTAGCATAATAGTGACTTTACTAAAATTCTTTGAAACTTTCACGTTATGTTGGAGAACGCTTTTTCCAATAGATCGATGCAGACAGAATGTAAACTTAATGGTTTGTTCCAAGTTAAAAATGAGAAGCGATTTATCTCTAGAATGCCATGATAAGAATTTCGTTCGATCACAGTTTCGTGATTGTTTTGTTGTACAGCCATTTTAAAGTGTTGAATATATTAAAGGTACGTTGCCTTGCTTAAAATTAAGATATTTTTTTGTATTTTTATAGATTTAAGTTTTTGTTGCCAGTCGTGTGGCCAGTCGTGGCCCAGTGGCACAAGCGTGTGACTGTAAACGACTGGTTGTGGGTTCGATTCCCACTCGAGGAGTGGAAATTATATTTCCGTTTTCCTTCGCTCTGGTGTCGAGGTAAAGCGCGGCGTTAAGTTCCGCCACTTAACACGCAAGCCTCTGAATTTGGCGGAGAGTGGGGAATGGAGTGTCTTAACACTAGGTTCCCTCTGCCTACCCTGCTGTGTGCGGGATACAGCGTGAAGATAAAAAAAAGAAAGTTTTTGTTTACTTGAACTATGGTTAAATATGATATAATTTAGGTAATTTGGAATGTTATTCAAAATATACAGAGATGAAGGTGAATCCTCCTCGATATTTTTATAGTGACTAAGAGTTTTTTTAATTTTAGATGTTGTATGTCATAATCAATTTCACTGTCTATAGCATACATTGGATAAAGGATTAAAATTTTATTATAGATATTATTTGCAGAGAATTAAAAATAATTTAAATATAATCGTTCCTCTCAAAAGGGACTAGAACCCACAACCAATTGAATTTACACCCACGCGCTGTGATGATAAATTTCGTCTATCTTATCCTTTTCTTTTATTATGAAATCAATTCCAATTTGCGCCATACTTGAAAATATTAACTGAAATTAGAAATAATCAATAATATATAACATTACAATAGAAGATTCACCTTGTATGTATATATACTTGTTATATATTTTGATTCTATACATTTTGTCTAACTTATTACAAATAATTGATATATTAATCTCTCTTTATTTTATTAAATTAACGTAGAGAGCGGGGAGAGGAAATATTAATAATACTCACTACATGTAAATTAAAAAATAATATAAAAATATGAAACTTGAACCAATATACAAAATAGCTTTTCATTTTGTCGATTGGAAACCAAGGAACGCTTTGTGCGGGAACGTCACTGCGTTGTGGACGTCGGGTCGCGACGGTACATTTTACCTATAAACTACTACTAACTATGAAGTTTATTTTGATCGTATTTGAAATTTTTTGTAAGGAATGTCATTTAAAAGCTTAATTATAAGATCAGAGTGGTCAGTCGTGACCCAGTGGCACAAGCGTGTGACTAAACGACTGTTCGTTCGTGTGGGTTCGATTCCCACTCGAGTGGAAATATTTAATATTTCCAATTTCTTCGCTCTGGTGCCAAGTAAAGCGCGTCGTTAAGTTCCGCCACTTAACACGCAATGCCTCCGAATTCGGCGGAAAGTGGGGAACGGAGTGTCTTAACACTAGGTTCCCTCTGCCTACCCTGCTGTGTGCGGGATACAGCGTGAAGCTATAAAAAAAAAGATTATAAGATATAGTTAAGTATTTCTCACAGATTTTTGTTTGTATTATTTTGGCAGAGACAATTTAAATATTGTATTATTTTGTTTTCCCCATTTCGCGTGTTTAATTACAGAATCTGTTGTAGAGCCTTGTCTTATCGTAACAGCATATTTACGTTTTTTCCCCAAAACGGGAAAGTTAGAAAAAATTAAGTAACACTTTGGTTGTACTAGGCATTTAAATCTTTTATAATTAAAATATTTTTGATATTTAAGCCTAAAAAGTGGTTTTAAATAAAGTAAATATATATTTTTAAGTTCGTTACGTGTTCAGTTAACCTCCTCGTAACATTCTGCAAGCTCGCGTAACTATGACGCGACACGTGGGTTCGATCTCCACTCGAGGGAAAGATTGTATTTAAATTATTTTCTTCCTCCCTTTTAAATAACATGACCTTAAGATCAGCCAAGTTCTGATGACCAAATAAAGCTAAAATATATACATATAAAGATAATAATAGATATAAATCTAAAATATAACTATAATATTTTTCGTTTGAAAGTAAATATTGTGCAAATATTAGATATATAACTTACAGTCGAAATTTCTACACGGACTGTAAAAACATATGTTTGTATATTATCTATTTACACAAAAAATATTCTTTTCCATAACATGTATGTACATTTGTAAAAGATTTACTCTATACAAATAAACTTAAAAATAAATGTATCTCATATTATAAATGTAAATAATGTTTAAAAGCGAGTACTTGTTTTTGCTCTTGTTATTCAGTTGATATTTATCTTACTGTATTCTTACTGTACATATTTGAAGTAATACTTTTAATAATTACTGTATGAAATATACATTTGAAATATAAAATGCTTTTAACATTTTAAAATATTATTTACACACTAAGGAAATTGAAAAAGACATTTTTAGAATTTGAATAAAAAATTGTATAAAAAGAAAAAAATGTTACGAAAAGAATTTTCGGGTAGCAGAAATTTATAAAAATGTCTACAAAGATGCTAGCAATAAATATAAGTTTTAATAAAAACGTATAAGACTTTCGACGTAGTTGGTAGTAGAATACATGACTTAGCGGTAAAAGCGCCTGGACCGTTTCGAAGAGTCGTTTATTCGAATCCTGCTTCCATTATTTTATTTTAAGAAAAGTACTGAGAAAGAGAGTCATATAAAAAATGAATTCCTTGTGCTTATTTTATATATTGTAGTAGAAATACATACATATTTTCAAAAGCTGTGCCACAAAAAGCCGTAAACTTTACTAAGATAGACTCAAGAGTTTACAACTTTAATGGTGAAAGATCGAACTGTTGAAACTTAAACTACACAACATTTATTGTGTCTCAAAAGTAAAACAGAAGCTGTATCGATTCATATGTACCAAATGAATAAAAGCTCAAAGAATAGTTAAATTTTTTTTCAAACGAATTGGTTGATCTTAAGATTTACTAAAAAAAACCCTGTATTTACCAGTTCAAGCTTTTACAATAACATATAGACATACAAACACAATAATATAAATAAATTTTCTCATACGCATTTAAATAACTTACGACATTTCGAAGCAAAACATTTACTTTGTCAACGTATACGAGTGCAGCATAAACTTTGCATTCATAAAACACAATCCCAAGCATTTCACGAATTAAAATTTCATCATAGATTTAAATTAAAACCATAATTTAATATGAAAAACATGCAGCAATAATGCAAAAACCAAAACAAAGTAAATATAATTATAGTATTTTAACCAAATAAATCTTATAATAAAATATTATTGGCCCGCTCGCGGCTTCGCCGCGTGGACTGCCTGATTGTTTCGTTGTATTGGAACCCTCGGGGGTGGATTTTTGAAAAATAAGGTAGCCTATGAATAACCTTGAATTATCAATTATATCTATTACAAAATTTATTACAATCGGTCAAGTGGTTTAGATTTTTCATATAAACTTTCACCCCCTATTTCAACCCTTTAGAGGTTGATTTTTGTTAAAAAATAAGTAGCCAATGTTAGATGATGCTCAACGCCGCGTTATGTCTTAACAGTTATTTTTCTTAAATTTTGTATGTCTATTTCATCGAGAATGCGTTCTACTTTCTAGTTCAAAGGTATCATTGTCAATATATAATTATACCATATCTATAAATTCTTGATTTAAAAAAAATCGTCTCGCTGAGTTTCTTGCGCCGGTTCTTCTCAGGTCTGAGGCATTAAAATTAGTGAACCGATGGTAAATTATTAGACGTTCAAAAAATCTCTGACTTTGACCATTAGAAGTGTTACCGAAGTAACTTTACACGAGTACATATATGTATGTATGTACAGCGTAAACTGCATTCATAAAACACAATCTCAAGCATTTCACGAATTAAAATTTCATCATAGATTTAAATGAAAACCATAATTTAATATGAAAAACATGCAGCAATAATGAAAATACCAAAACAAAGTAAACGTATGTAGAAAACGTGCCTAGGATGCATGTATAATTATATAACAAAAAGATACTTGAAACTGTTTGACCTATAAACGAGTTGCCTACAAAAATACATGTTTGTAAAAGGCAAGGGTTACGGTGAAAGCCTTCATAAACATTACCTCAGCCTTAGAAATCTCTAGAGAGTCAAATGGCAGGTCGCATTCTCGTTGAGTCATGTTTTAGAAAAATAACAGTATTAGAATTATTATCAGATCGTTTTCATAATTAGGTTTAATTTATGGTATTATCTATAATTACTGGAATATGGAGAAAGGAGTATCGTAACTCTCCGTTGTCTCTATACTTAATCCTCTTTATGCCGGTAGCTAAAATCTTTGCCCTTTTTTCAACTTCACTCTGTTACAGCATATAAAGTAGGCAGGCAAAAAGAGAGAATCTAGTGTGAAGACACTCCATTATCCACTTGAATGCGTCTGTATTACGGGAATTGTATAAAATTCGAATTTCATTTGGGAAAATATTTAATTGTACAATAAATGTGTTCTCGTTTAGTTATAACAATCATCTTATGATGTGTTCCGGTTCGATGGCATGTAAGCCAACTCTCCCTATTACTCCATTCTCATCCTTTCTCTCTCCCTTCCTCCTCCGCCCTTAAGGTTGGCAACGCATCCATGGGCGAAGGTAACCACTTACCATCAGGTGGTCCTTCTGCTCGTTTGCCCCTCTTTTATAAAAAAAAGTAGACACAAATATGAGACGAGCCAAGATAAACTATGAACCTAGGCTTCTTTACTTCATATTTTTTCCCGCATAACAGCATAGTTAAAGTAAATCTAATGTCGTGTTATAGTGACGGAACTCAACGCCAAATTTTGTCTTAACAGTCCTTTGTATAAAACTTTCGTATGTCTATTTCACCGAGAGTGGGTTCTACCATTAGAAATGTCACCGAAGTAACTTCACAACTTAGCTATCATTAATTCTTCTTATCATTATTCCATGTCGAGAATTTCAACATGAATATTTTAATAAAGGAGGAACTCTATAACGGAATATGAATAATGGAAGTTTAAAGTGATGTGTTTGAAATGATTTTGTTGTATTTTAATGTCAGTTTGTTTTATTGTTAGGGAGTAAATGATGAATTGTATGTATTCAAAGGTATTTTTTTTTTTTGTTCATATATTTTTTGGGTATGTAGAAATATTATATAATCCCAGCTGTGATAGGTAAATTTTAAATAAGGTAATAAAAATATTAATATAACGTTCTGACCGGTCAGAGTTCTTGGACGGTTTCCAAGTAGCGCGGGTTCAAATCCTGCTGCGTTCAAATTTTTATTTTATATGTTCTTTTAAAATATTAATATATTAAATTAAAACCAATGTCAATGCGCGATATCACTCGTGGAAACCATTGCTTATATAGTATATTGTAATTATTGCGCTCCAATGGCAAGAATATGTTACTTTAATGACTGAAAACAATATTACTACCAATTTTAATTTAAGAAAATTGGTTACAAAACATGTTCTATTAACAGACTGACAGCAATTAAAACATAACTACATATAATTTTCAATTTTTACATATAAAATGAAGAAAAATTTCAAAACGACAATTAACTTGTCCACCACAACTCACATAAGACAGTGTTTGTTTGAATTTTGTATAACAAAATCACAATAGCCAAGTTGCTTTGCGGAGCTTTATTTTTGCCCCATAAAAAAGGTTTATTGTCCTGCTTATTTTTATGAAGGGAACTAATGTTGGGACAGAGAAGAGGGAGAATTAAGCTGTCAAGTTTGAAATGTCGAGAGAAAATTATTGCATGGACAAATAAATATTAAATTTGTCGTGGCCATTCGTCACGTAAGGGCACAAAGTGTGACTGTAAACGTGACTGGTTGTGAGTTCGATTCCCATTCGAGATGTGGACTTATAAAAAAATAGCGTCACGCTATATACCGCACACAGCAGGGTAGGCAGAGGGAACCTAGTGTTAAGACACTCCGTTCCCCATATACATATTATGTACCTATAGTGCTTATATATTTTATTAAATCTTCTGTAGAATTTCTACACTTTAAAAATTTTATTGAATAATAAAATTTTTAAAGTGTAGAAAAATACATGTATTTTAAAGGCTAAAATACACTTTTAGCCTTTAAAATACACTTTATTTTAAAGGCTATTAAAATAAAGTTTTAATTCGGAGGCTTGCGTGTTAAGTGGCGGGACTTAACGCCGCGCTTTACCTCGACACCAGAGCGAAGAAAATGGAAATATAATTTCCACTCCTCGAGTGGGAAATGTGGATTTATAATAATTGCATTTTCTTCGCTCTGGTGTTAAGCAAAGCGCGGCGTTAAGTATCGCCACTTAACATGCAATTCGTCCAGATTTTGGCGGAAAATGGGGAACGGAGTGTCTTGACCTTACACTTGGTTTCATCTGTCTACCCTGCTGTTTACGCGATACAGGGTGAAGCTAAAAAAAATATTATACAATAAAAATGGGGGTGTATGTCTATATTATACACAGGGGTTTACATTTAGATTCAACGTTTCATTTCGTTATTTGGTTTGGCAAAATATTCTATTTATATACCTATTACAGATATTAATATGTATGTAGGTATATTTGTATTGTTGAATATTTAATTACGTCTGGGGAATTCACAACGTTTGTATTTTAAAAGCAGTTTTAATGGATTGCTATGTTAAACTGACTGGGGCTTGTCACAGCTAGGTCAGAGGTGTTTTATGCTATTTTTTAGCTTCACGCTGTATCCCGCACACAGCAGGGTAGGCAGAGGGAACCTAGTGTTAAGACACTCCGTTTTCCACTTTCCACCGAATTCGGAGGCATGGTGTGTTAAGAGGCGGAACTTAACGCCGTGCTTTGCCTCGATACCACATCTCGAGTGGGAATCAAACAAACAAAAAGTCGTTTTATAGTCACACTTTGTGCCTCTGCGCCACGACTGGCCCCATTTGTGGTACCAGACCACAAAGTGTTATTTAATTTATTAATATATTTTGCAAGGGTTTCCTGCATATCAATGTGTTAGGGCAATTCTAGTATCATAACACTCCGTTCTCCGATTTAAGCACTTCAAATTAATTACAATTTCTCGCTCTGATAAGACAGTTGTATAAATGTGTTGAATTTTGCCTCTCAATTCAAAATGTCTCGTATTCAGACGGGAAGGACTCCGCATTGGAGTGTTTTGACATAGTGTCAAAAAATTCTGTTTTCTACAAGCTGATAAGAACCTTCTAGGTTCTTACTATCCGCTGTACGAAGTACGGAAAACAATTTTTGAATCGTTTTTTTTTTTTTTATTAAATACTGAAACTCTACAGACACTCGGTCTCGTGTCCTGTTTTTTACTTAATTGTTTTTTGGTTACAAATCTTAAATTACCTACTACTCAAAACTAAAATGATGGTAAATTGTTTACATTTTTCCTCTCTCATAAGACAATAAGACAAAGTACGGTGTTAAACTCTGCCACCCAACATATATAGATTTAAGCTCGAACAGAAATCAGAGAATTCATTCTCTCTTCACCTTAACACTAGATACTTATCGCTTACCACAACACATACGGAAAAAATGCATATAATTGCCTGTTTAAAACTATTTTTACTTTGTACATTTTTCCTTTATCGCTAAACTGTTAGACTGATGTTGAAATTTGTAGAAAATTAAATTTGCACGGACAAAGCTGGAACGCAAGTAACACAGGCTAGGTTTCAAACCGGCGAATTACGTGTTTTCCCGCGTATGTGCCATTATTGTGGCCGCAAATATGACGTCGGAATATCATAAGTGTGGAATAGCTAAATGTATTTGTGGATGGTTACAGATTAGACTTAAGTCGGGAAGTTTTATATATTTGAATAAGTTTCCGGCATTGAGTTACGTCAGTCATGACTTGATTTCTGACTGACTTTTTTATAATGACTTGCCCCCTGCAATTGAAGAAAGGAGTGTTGTGATACTAGATTTTCTATTATTGTAAAATATAAAAAATATATTATGTATATAGTGGCCAGTCGAGGCACAGTGGCACAAGCGTGTGACTGTAAACGACTGGTTGTGGGTTCGATTGACATTGGAGGAGTGGAAATATTTAATATTTCCATTTTGTTCGTTTTAATGTTGAGGAAAAGCGCGGCGTTAAGTTCCGCCACTTAACACGCAGTGCCTCCGAATTTGGCGTAAAGTGGGGAACGGAGTGTCTTAACACTAGGTCCACTAGATGCGGGATACAACGTGAAGCTTGTAAAAAAAAAAAACATATATTTTAAAATAAAACTTAAGTTATACAAAAACTATTCACACTTACCCAAACGCTAAGCTAATAACGATTAAACCAAACATATTCAGATATTTAATACACGAACTACTTCTCTGTTCCTCCTTCATACATATGTTTAAGTAAAATAAATTCAACATTCATGTAAAACGACATTCTGCAAAACGCTGTAACGTAAATAAATAATATATTTTTATTCCCAATGACTTAATAGAGCGTATGCTTTCGCTTTTCGCTTTAAGTGCACTTGAATCTGCGTGAACTCGTGGGATAATTATATATAATGTGTAGGATACGAGACGGGATAGGAAAAAATATAAAGAATGTTTTGTTCGTATTTTATACAAAAAGAAGAAAAACGCCTACATTATGAATTTTCTGTTTTGTTTTGTTATTTTTTCTATAGTTTCACGGTTTTTATCGGAGAGCAGGGTAGGCAAAGAGAACCTAGTGTGTGGACTTTTAGTGTCAACTTATTGTGGCGGATTTCAACGCCGCGCTTTGTCTTAGGTACAAGAGCAAAGAAATGTTCATATTTTCATATAACAATTCCCTCGAGTGACAATCAAACCCATAATCGCGTTAATAGTCAAACGTCTACCCACTGCACCATGATGGCCTATTTTTTTTATGCTTTAAATATTTGCGTTTGTAGCAGAGTCAACAAAAAATGCAGTATTAAGACAATTCGTTCTTAGTTTTCTATTCTTCTCAATATAGTGGAAGAACCACTGTGTTGTGTATTCCTTATTATGGAAATGAAATAAAATTAAATAGAATCATTTCTTCAAATCGAGTTTATGATATCGCGCTTACAGTTGGCAAGTATTAATGCGCCACGATGGTGTCATCGTTGGTTGACTGGTTGGGACCAGTCGTGCAGTGGTACAAAGTGTGCCTAAAGCGACTGGTTTTGGGTTCAATTCCAACTCGGGGACTGGAAATATTTAATATTTCCATTTTCTTCGCTCTGCTGTATAGGCAAAGCGCGGCGTTAAGTTCCGCTATTTAACACGCGATGCGTAGACAAACGAAAAAGACAACATCGTATTTTTCTTTTTTTAGCTTCACGCTGTATCCCGCACAGAGCAGGGTAGGCAGAGGGAACCTAGTGTTAAGACACTCCGTTCCCCACTTTCCGCCGAATTCGGAGGGTTGCGTGTTAAGTGGCGGAACTTAACGCCGCGCTTTACCTCGACACTAGAGCGAAGAAAATGGAAATTTAATTTCCACTCCTCGAGTGGGAATCGAACCCACACCCAGTCGTTTACAGTCACACGCTTGTGCCACTGGGCCACGTCTGGCCACAAATAATTGTAAAAAATAGCAAAACATACAAAAAAGTTAAACTTATACACCACTAAAACGTACATATATATATAAAGTTGTAATTTCGTAGAAAAAGCAAATCTAAACATAACATAACGTAAACAACTACAAATTAAAAAGGCTTCCCCGTTGTCTTCTGTAATCAGAGTTGCCCATTAATTGACCTCGTTCCCCCGTCTGCCCCCTAGTATCCTCGTATTTCAACTATTTACGCAAAATTGAGCTTCTCAGGTCAGTAATTAAAGAACCTTCTCTAATGGTTGGGAATGGCCAAAGTGTATTAGAAATATCCTTTATTTATCTACAGGTTTATATATTTTATTGGTATTAGTTAAAAGTTGGGGCCAGTCGTGGCGCAGTAGCACAAGCGTGTGACTGTAAACGACTGGTTGTGGGTTCGATTCCCACTCGATGAGTGGAAATATTTAATATTTCCATTTTTACCGCTCTGGTGTCGAGGCAAAGCGCGGTTAAGTTCCGCCACTTAATACGCAATGCCTATTTGGCGGAAAATATTGAACGGAGTGTCTTAACACTAGATTCCTTCTGCCTATCCTGCAGCGTGCGGGATACAGCGTGAAGCTGAAAAAAACGTTAAAAGTTAGATATTGTGGTGCGGTAGACTGTAAATGTGATCGGTTGTGGGTCTGATTTATCTTATCGTAAACGGGAGAACAAAATGTCCTGATAATAAATTTTCTCAAACTCCCTTGATCTTAGCTCAAATATACGTTGATAAAATTATTTTGAATATTATAAAAATTGTATAAATAATAATAAATAAATAGAATATATCTCTTTTTTTTTTAAATGCAGAAATTGAAATATTTATTTATTTATTTATTTATTTATTTAATATGGAACTCCAACAGAGATACATATGTCACACAAAAAATACAAGTTTAGACAATAAAATACCAAATGTACCTCCAATTATAGGAGTACACAACATGCGCTAATAAAGTAACGAACTCTAAAATACAACTTAAGAATTAGAAATAAAAAAGAAAGTAATATGAGAAACTAAAAACTCAAACGTTTTACCTCCTCTAAAAAACATAATTAGATCCATATAACCAAGTCAAAACTGCAATTAACTAAATGAAATCAAAACAGTTTAGTCTAACTACATAGCGCAGTTAGACTGTAATCAAGTTACAGTAGCCCCAATCAAGTGACAGAGACGAATTTGTCTGTATATATGTATATGTATTTGAAAAAAATCTAATAATACTTTTGTTTTATAAATATTGATAGATTTTAATATAGAATTTATATACTAAACATTTTTTGAAGTACGTTTTTTTGTCAATATTCTTGCTTTTATTCTCCCCGCATAGCAGTACACTGTTTCAAAGAGAACTTAGTGTTAGTATACTCGGTGTGTTCCCCACGTTCTATTTAAATTTGAAATAGTGCTTGATGAGCGGCAGAACACTTCGTCTTGCTAATGAAAATGATTAAATTATAATAATTTCTCTGAATGAGAATCGAACCAACAATCAATCATGATTACAGTCAGACACTATGCTACTGCTAATAATAATGGGTTTTAAAAATACATTTTAAAGTTATTGAAACATTGGAAAAACATTTTTGAAAAATATGTAATAAAATTCGTACGCGACGGGGTTTGAACCCACGCTTCTTGGAAAACTTTAAGAACGCATGGCTTAGCGGCTAGAGTGCTTGGACACCTTCCAAGATTCGCAGGTTTAAATTCCCCTGCGTACTAAATTTTATACGTTTCCCAAATATTACATTTTCAATTTTCTAAGTGTTTATATAACATTTTAAAATGTTATAAATTATTAACATATCAAATATTATTATCACCAAGATTCTATACATTAAATTAGCATTATTCTAATTCCTATAGCAAATATTACTCCAGTATAAGTCAAACACTACATATATCGACTTAGCCTACCGTTGCTATGGTGACAACAGTACACACTGGTGTGTCTGACATACATCCTGTTAATTTATTCGATAGCTGAGTAATAAATTACTAAAACACTGTCCTACTGGCCTAGCTTTATGTCATTATTGCAATAATATTGCATTAGTTTTTATTACTTTTCGGAATTTTGAAATAAACATTGTATGTAGGTATGTAGGTATAAGAGGCCAGTTGTGATGTAGTGGCACGAATGTGTGACTGTAAACGACTGGTTGTGGGTTCGATTCCCGCTCGAGGAGTGGAAATATTTAATATTTCCATTTTCTTCGCCTAGTGTCGAGGTAAAGCGCGACGTTAATTTCCGGCCGGAAAGTGGGGGACGGAGTGTCTTATCACTAGGTTCCCTCTGCCTACCTTGTGAAGTTAAGATAAAAATTAGGTATAATATGTAAAATAGTTACAATGACATATTCGTTAATATTCATTTTAAAAGGTTGTTATTCAATTTGTTGAAGGCTTAAGCATTTGTTAAAATGAAGGATTGGTTAAATCAAGAAAACAAGTGCAGTAAGAATACTTTATTTTGTAGTTATTCCTCCTTTTCTTCGTTTACAGTTATTTTATAAATAATCATAGAATTATTTGTTATATTAAAAAAAAATGAGACATTGCACTTCACTCTCCACTCGAAATCGAGACATTACGTGTCGGATTGCGAAACTCTACTCCACGCTTTGTCTTAGGTCTTAGGTACCCGAACTGAGAAATGTAAAAAATATAGGTAAAAAAAATATGATTAAATTTGTTTATATCTCTAATCGATATCAATTCTAACTAATCTATAATGTTTATATATATATATTAGCTTCACGCTGTATACCGCACACAGCAGGGTAGGCAGAGGGAACCTAGTGCTAAGACACTCTGTTCCCCACTATATATATATTTTTTTTTAAACACTTTAATCATGTATACATTTTTGTTTATAAGTATGTACATATTCGTATTAAGTTGGCTTACCTAATAAATAAATGAAGATTTACCAGCGTTAACCAATATAATTAACAATCCAAAAATTAGTAAAAATTCCAAAAATTAGTAAAAATTCTTACAATGTTTCATCATAACGAGCCTTAACCGTCTATCATAAAAAAGTTGCCTCCCCCTAATTCGCTAATAGGATTCTTTAAATCCCTTAAGGCCATACCTCTTGATTAAATTAAATCACGTCCAGTCCCCTGTAATGCGTTGGTTCCGCTCTGATTTCATCATTTGCATTGTTGATTTTAATAAAAAAAGTATGTTAAAATAATAGCCCTTGTGGCGCAGTTTTGCGGAACTAAGCGCTTTGGCTTACAAAGATATTGAAAGTTAGATAGTATCCTATATTAATTATCTTTAAATATGATTGGGGCCAGTCGTGCAGTAGAGGTACGAAGTGTGATTGTAAAGCGACTGGTTGTAGGTTCGATTGCCACTCGAGGAGTGGAAAAATTATTTCCATTTTCTTCGCTCTGATGTCGAGACAAAGCGCGAATTGGCGGAAAGCGGGGGTCTGAAAACGGAGTGTCTTAACACTACGTTCCCTCTGCCTAAAAAAATATCATTTACAGTGCGAATCCAACTCAGGGAAATGACTAAAAAATATCTTCATTTTTGTGATATGGTAAAATCCATTCCATTTAGTTCTTTTTTAATACATTAATCATATATTGATCACAAACTGTGTCTGCGACTTTAACTTAATGGAGTTTAATAAAAAAGACCATCAGGTCCAGAGATTACCCGAAACAAACAGATAGACAACATGCATTTACTTAGAATTGAATATTTCAATAAATTATTTTGAATTTGAATTTGATTTTGATACATTTATATAGTTACGATAAAACACCACATACAAACATTTGTAAGGAAATAATTTAAATTATTATTATCTTATCATACAACATTCAATAAAAATCAATCCTAATTTTATATATTTTTCGTAATGTCACAAGCTTTTTCTTTTAGCTTTTCGTTTTCGTGATTTATTAAATCATATGCTGGTCCATTCCAACCCCTATAATGCATTTGTTCCGCTCTGGCTTTGTCACTTGCTATATTATTATAAAAGGTCATATTTATTCACTAGACAGGGGTGAGATGGAAACATATGGGTTATAGTAATAATAATCATGTTACTTTTTTTTATTATTTGCTTGAAATAATATTGTTTTGGTGAATTTTTGTTTTTTTTTTTTACTTTTGTGATAGTGAAGGGCCAGTCGTGGCCCAGTGGCACAAGCGTGTGACTGTAAAGAACTGGTTGTGGGTTCGATTCCCACTCGAGGAATGGAATTTTTTCTTCGCTCTGGTGTCGAGGTAAAGCGCGGCGTTAAGTTCCGCCACTTAACACGCAATGCCTCCGAATTCGGCGGAAAGTGGGGAACGGAGTATCTTAATACTAGGTTCCCTCTGCCTACCCTGCTGTGTGCGGGATACAGCGTGAAGCTAAAGTGATAGTGAAGTATGTGAGACACTTAGGTCTACGTTTGATGCTTAACTTTGCGCGACATTAAAAATTGCATTTTATACGACGTAACTCAACGCCGTGTACAAAACATGGCATTGCCAATCTAATGAAATCAAAACGATAGAAATAGAATTAATCTGTCGGAAGAATTTCGTACCTGCAACCAAGACATTTATATACAAGCAAATAATAAGAGATGGTTACTGTTATTATATATTTTTAAGATATTTCTAATATACAATGCAGAAAAGCTCAAAGTAAAATGATTGTTTGGGCACCACTAGAATAACAAAAAAGTCAAAATCGGAGTGACGTGTCACTAAAACCTGTCAGTAACGTTTAAAACATGTCTGCAAAAAAATATAGCAACAAAGTAACCATCACAATTACAATAGAAGCGCGGTTGAAGCCACAATAATGCTATCGTCTTTAATGTAGCATAATTCTTTAACCTGACCCAGTTAGAGTTAGTACAGCGATTATATATTTTTTTTAGCTTCACGCTATATCCCGCATACAGCAGCGTAGACAGAGGGAATCTAGTGTTAAAACACTCCGTTCCCATTTTTCTCTGAATTCTCGAGACATTGCGTGTTAAGTTTTTTTTTTTATTTAATAAAGGGGGCAAACGAGCAGAAGGACCACCTGATGGTAAGTGAGTGCCTTCGCCCACGGATATCCATAACATTAGAGTTATGGATGCGTTGTCGGCCTTGGAGGTGAAGGAGGGTAGGAGGGAGGAAAGATGGGAATGGTGGGAATAAGGAGAGCTGGCTTACATGCCATCGAACCGGAACGCATCATAAGATGTTTGGCGTTTCGTCTTTGACATGAGAATGGTCGCGAGCCACTCGGAGAATAAGTCTCCTACCACCAAACTACTGGGTCACCCGCCTTTTACGGGACGCTACCCAGCTGCGGATGGGAATTATATTCTTAACCCGTCCCCCCACGGGAACGGCCGCCGGAGTAAGTGGCGGAACATAACGCCGCGCTTGAGGCTACTCAATAATATTTCCAATCCTCGAGTGGACATCGAACCCACAACCAGTTGCGTTTACAGTCACACTTTGCACCCACAAGTCACGTCGCCCTCATTATATTCTTATCCTAAATAAAATAAAGTAAAATAAAATTTACTTTTATCATGTACACGTGACATGTATGTGTATGAACTTCCTTATGCCTCTCACATGTCATCGCTGACAACGTAAATGTTAAACGACCAGTCTTTTCCTAGAATACTATCTATCTAATTTGTGTTTTTTCTTTTTTGCTTTTTAAATTTAATATCACTTTATAATAATTTGAATGAAGTAAAAAGTACATTATGTATTTTATGTATGTGTTATATTGTAAAACAGCAAGTCTACCTTATATAAATAACCACTTTCACGCTTTCCCGCATAGAAGAGTAGTCGGAGAGTAATTAGTGTCAAGACACTCTTTGCCCGATATCGAGACATTTGCGTGTTGAGTGGGGTAACTCAACACCGCGCTATTGTCTTAGGTACCTTAGCAGAAAAAAATATATAATAAATTATTATTACTTTATTACTTAAGGAGTGGAAATATTTAATATTTCCATTTCCTTCGCACTCCTCGACTGGGAATCGAACACACAACCAGTCGCTTTACAGTCTCACTTTGTGCCTCTGCGCCACGACTGGCTCCTAATATTTTTTTGAGTAAAAAAAATGTATTTTATATATCTGTTATATTGTAAAACTGCTGTTTAACTTTAAATAAATAAACAGACCTTAATCGTTCACACTTCAAAATTTTTATACGTTTTCTAAAAATATCTTTCTAAAACATAATCGATAATCGCTAGCGAGAACGTAAAATTATGTAACAAGCTTACCTTATCACGGCTATACTACGGGCCATAATGAAAGCTGGCATTATATCATCACTACGCTAGTGATAAAAGTAAAATTACGTAACTTTACGACAGTGGTAGAGTCACTGTAGCCATTATGGCGCGGTTATGTAAATACTTTTAGCGCTATACTCTACTGAATACTATACTGTGTGGAGGTATGTAGTCAACCTTTTTGACTTAGCTTTTTTGGAGGAGCTTTATTATTTTCGTGCGCTGGTTCGAAATGGTAATGAGAGGGTGTGTTATAAAAAAAAATTGCTAGTCTTCCTGTAAATTTATCAAATTATTTTTTTAGTTTTAATTTAGTAGCTATTAAATTCTAATAAACAAATGTTTTTGGGATTTAGTAAAATTCGTGTGGTAAATGTATTTCTTTTACCGAGCATTTCCTCTTACCAGACTAGAAAAATGGAAATAATTTAAATACAGATATTCCATCGAGTGGAGATCGAACCCATAACCCATCATATTTGTAGTCAGACTCCGTCCCACTGTACCACGAAGGTCTCATAAATGTATTTTATTGTCTAATATAGAAAGTATTTTCTATAGATAAGATTGTAACTCTTATTCCAAATTAGTCAAGAATAGTTTAGAATTATTAATTACGACAGTTATTTCAAATTATTATTATTATATTTTGAAATATGTAAAATCTAGTACCATATTATATTATTTTTGTTTATTGATAAGTCTTACGTTACAAGTGTGATAGTTAAATAGTTTAACTGCCGTTTTTCAGTCATATGTTTGAAGTTATTTCTTAAAGAATATGTATATATACAAGGAATGTCACTTTTTTCACGCTGTATCCCGCACACAGCAGGGTAGGCAGAGGGAGCCTAGTGTTGAAGACACTCCGTTCCCCACTTTTTGAAGAATTTGGAGACATTGCGTGTGGAGGTGGTGGAAAGTAACGCCGCGCCTTACCGAAGCTAGAGCGAAGGAAATGAAAATGTTAAATATTTCCACTCCTCGAGTAAGAATCGAACCCACAAGCACTCATTTACAGTCATACTTTACACAACTGGAATGCCACTGTTTTATGTAATGTTACGAGTATATAGAATCTATGAGAAAATAATACATGTTTAAAATGTTAATTATTTTGCTTTGGTGAAAAATACAAAACGCGGCTTTGAGTTCCAAACTCAACAAAGAGTCTCGAATTCCGGCACAAAGTGGAAAACGGAGTGTCTTGACACTAAAGTCTTATTAACTTGCTATGCAATTTATCATAACGCTACAATATACAATAAAATAAATCAAAAGAATAATATCCTCCTTTCTATATGTGTAACAGGATTTTTACTAACATATAAAAAATTGGCAAATAAATAAACTCTGTTACCTTTAAAAGGAAGAATTTCGGGCAACCCTTTGTATTTGATACGTAATGTTATCATATTACCTCCTCTGATCTATCCATTATTCGCAAAAAATATATATGAACAAATTGAATTATCTGGTTTTTATGGTAAAATATAATGATATAAGGCAAGATCTAAGCTTCTATAACGGTAATGATCTGGCCTAAATAATATGTGATGTTATTTTTTTGTAATATTACGTTATTTTTTTGCTATTTGTATTTGTTTAGTCGTTGTATGAAATTAGTGTAATATGAAAAAATAGAATGTGGAAATAGAAACCAAGGTCTTCGTTGAAGTCAATCGAGAACGTATTGTATTCCATTTCTTAAAGCTTAAATTCCATTTATTGTCGTTTCAGTAGGGATTTTGAGAAGTCATCAATCATTGTTAGTATATTTTAGCATCTTATACTTTTTTTTTTTTTCTATCGTCAGGAAAATCCGTTACGGATACCCGCCCGGGGTGGGGACCCGGACGCGGTTATGTGGGACTCCGGTTTGTTCCTCCGTTTACCCACTAAAAACCTGACGGTGCTCCTTACCCGCCACTAGCCCAGGTCTCGGGCACTGCCCCAATCGTCCGCGGACCTGGGCGGCGGGTGCCAGCAAGGCTCGCCGTTGGAGTCAAGGAGTGGTGGGCACCCCCGACGGCCTGCTCTGAGTAGCGCGCGGAGGTACCACGCGCACCTACTCGGGCCAAATACCGATCCCGGCGGCACTGCAATGCCGGGCCGACCCGCGACAGGAGTGAAGCGAGCCCCGAACATCCCGTCAGTCTACAAAAATCAGTTTAATATACTGGTCCCGCAGTGCGGGAACTTTCAGATATTAAGCTGAAAAGAACAGATACTACACTTTGATCTTAGCCAATCTTCCATTTCTTAAAGCTTAAATTCCATTTATTGTCGTTTCAGTAGGAATTTTGAGAAATCATCAGTCATTGTTAGTATATTTTAGCATCTTATACCTAATAGTTACTATACAGTTTAGCTATCGTAAGAGTGTCATAGTGTAGGTGATGACTGACTGACTGTGGAGGTGATGCTTGTGGGCTGGTTTCCGACTTGGAAGAAAGATTATATTCAAAGTTATTCTCATTTATCGCTCTAGTGACAAGATTACTCGCGGCGTTGAATTCCGCCACTTGATAAATAACGAAGTGAGATTATTCATGTAGAAAGTGCAGAACGTTGTGTTTTGACATTATGCAGGAAAAAAGGGCAAATTGCGATTCTAGCTTCATTTAAAGCAATCTTCTTTTTTATGCTTTTTAAGACGTTCCCCATTTTCTGCCTAATTCGGAGGCATTACGTGCTTAGTTACGGAACTAAATGCTGCGCTTTTTTATTTTTTTTCGCTGGGAATTGCAGTTTACGCAGACCATCCGTACGTAAGACAGGCAAACTACCTTACGGACGGATGATACTGTGGGACTCACTCACCGATGAGTCCGGTACTATCCACTAAAACCCAGCGGAAACCCACTAAAACCCAGCGGAAAGCGGATGCTGCGCTTTGCCTCAACACTAGAGCGAAGAAAATCGAAATATTAAATTCCACTCCTCGAGTGGGAATCGAACCCATAACCAATCGCTTTACAGTCACACTTAGCGCCTCTGCGCCACGATTAGTCCCAATAAAACAATTAAAAAAGTACTCAATTATAAAATATATTAAAAAATATTCACTAAGTATTTAAAAATCTTAATTTTAATTAAAATTCTTAATCCGTCCGTCTTATTTTCTAAAACGACAACTTTTTCCTTCCAACTTTCTCGCACTGCCAACTTGTTGCCGTGATATGACTCGTAAAATATTTTAGACTCGCTATTTTCTTATTTTTATTACTTCTTGTTCTTTTGTCAGGAAGCTATTTATATTCTAGCTTCTCTTTGTAATTTTATATTTATGCGTATTTTTATTAAGTTGTACGCTGTTAAATAGAAATTGTGTTGAAATTTTGTTTTTTCTTGTTTTTTGCTTTTTTTTTGTTTTTTAGCTTCACGCTGTATCCCGCACACAGCAGGGTAGGCAGAGAGAATGCAACCTAGTGTCTAGACACTCCGTATCCTACTTTGTTCTTTTCCTTTTTTTCTGTATACTATATTTATTGTTTAGCGTTTTAATTTTTTTTTACTGGCTATCGTGGCACAGTGGGGCAGGTTATGGCTTAAAGCGCGGTTGGTAGTGGATTCGACTTTATATAAACTATTTTTGTTTTTACATTCTAGTATATAAGAGACTAGCGGCCCGCTCGTGGCTTCGCCGCGTGTACTACGTGTCTGTTTCGGTATAATGCAACCCTTGGTGGAGGATTATTGAAAAATAAAGTAGTGCATGTTTAACCTTGGATTATCAACTATATATATGGCAAAATTCATTACAATCGGTCAAGCGGTGTAGATTTTTCATATAAAATTTCAGCCTCTATTTCAACCCTTTAAAGGTTGATTCTTGAAAAACTAAATAGCCTACTTTCATTCTAAATTTCATCCAATCCGGCCCAGTAAATTAATCGTGAAAGCGTGACAGACAAACACACAGACTTTCGCATTTATAATATAAGTATGGATAGCGCGGCGTTTATTTCCGTCAGTTAACGCGCAATGTTTTGATTTCGGACGGAAAGTTCTCTCCGACTATCCAGGCAGTAAGAATCATATAAGACATCAAAAAACGATTTTTAGAGTGAGTTCGTTTAAATGAAAATGGTTAGCATTTTATTAAATTATGTGAAGATTTGAAAAAAATGGTGTATTATGCAATTAAAGAAGAAGATTTTCTTTATATATTTTCTTAATTTATATAAATATGTCCCGTTTTCAAACACAAAGAACAGAATGGAATGGCTTGACCAATTTCTCTTTATAATAGAGTAGCTTTTATAAGGAAAGGACATAAACTTGAAACAAAAAAAAGACATTTTAGAAAGAGCAATGCTCAGTGGTGAGAGCGCCTGAACGGTATTCAGGAGGCACGGGTACGAATCCCGCTACGTTCAAATTTTTATACGTTTTCTAAAATGTCTTTTTCAATTTTCCTAAGTGTGGAATACCACTTTAAAAATGTTTAGAAGTATTTAATAAGTAGCATTCTCTCCTGCCAAATGATTGTTCGTAGAATAATCTTTGGGTAGCAGAAATTTGTAAAAATCTCTCTACAGAGATGCTAACAACATAAATAAGTTGTAATAAAGCGTATAAGAATTTCGACGCAGCGGATAGTAGAGCGCATGGCTCAGTGGTGAGAGCGCCTGAACGGTATTCAGGAGGCGCGGGTTCGAATCCCGCTGCGTTCAAATTTTTATACGTTTTCTTTAAATGTCTTCTTTAAATGTTAAAAGAACTTGAAACAATATGTAAAACACGAGAATACCAAAATACAAAAAAACAACATTTGTATATTAAGCAAATTCATTATTTCAAAATTTCACCTTCGTTAAGAGAACGTAAAGTTAAAGTTACTAATTAGTCAATAAGGCATGTTTAAAAGTAGGTCGTAATTAGAACATGGCGTCCATATTAAGAGCAGTATGAGTGGAGTTATGAAGTGTTTTTTAAATTTTCATTATAAAATACAATTTTACGAAAAAAGGAATAGAAAATGTAGTGTTAAACTGTTCCGTTCTTCGTTCTCCTTATGTGACGATATGTTACTACATTATTTAGATGTACTATAATACGTTTAAAATTTAGTTTTGTTTTAAAACGTGAAACAGGTTATGCAAATAGAATCGTTTTTCTTAGCTTCACGCTGTATCCCGCACATACCAGGGTAGACAGAGGGAACCTAGTGTTAAGACACTCGATTCCCCACTTTCCGCTAAATTCGGAGGCTTTGCGTGTTAAGCGGCGGAATTTAACGCCGCGCTTTGCTTGGGCACCACGGCGAAGAAAATAGAAATATTAAATATTTCCACTCCTCGAGTGGGAATCGAACCCACAATAGCTAAGCAGGAAGAAGCGTGGGCCTGCTTTCGGGGATCGAACACATAATCATAATGTTCATAGTCAGATACAGTCCCATTGCGCCACGATATAAAGACATACTAAAATAAAATTTAAATTTAATTTCAGAGAATCCTTAATAATTTCAGGTAAAATACAACTGGACTGTTGGTTTCAAGGAAAATATTTACTATTACACACTCCAGCAATTTGCAGTACGTTCTCGTTACTTTAAAATATTATGTAGCCTTACTCAAAATACTTTAGTTATTACTTCTTGAGTAATATTACGTTTAATTTAATATGAAGCCTTTATAGCGCAGTGAGATTGCGTCTAGCTTTAAATGCGATTGGTGGTCAGTTTTGGGCAAAAAATTATTTTGTTAGCTTCACGCTGTATCCCGCACACAGCAGTGTAGGCAGAGGGAACCTAGTGCTATGACAATCCGTTCCCTGTTAAAAAACAATTCTAGTTAATAATTATAAATTAGCAATTAGTTATTTGTTTGTGGGAAATCATTTAAAATAAAAATTAGCTGAAAAATAATTTAGTTAATTTTTTTCATTACAATTAATTGTAAGTTAAGTCAAGGCGCATATGATTTATGTCACTCAATATTCATCGTATCTGTATATAGGTATTTAGCCAGGCTATCGTAGCGCAGTGACTGTAAACGTGACGATGGCGGGTTCGATTCTCACTTGGGGAAAGATGAAAAAATACAAAGCACGTCCATTCAAGTATATCACAAAATTCGATAAGAAAAGTAAAGAGAGAAGCATTTATAAATTCCTAAAAATAATTCCTAAAATTTTTAAAAAATAAAGTAGCCTGTGCTTACCTTGGATTATCAACTATGTACATTCCAAAATTTAATACAATCGGTTGATCGGTTTAATTTTTCATAGTTTAGTAGATAATTTTTCATCACCTATTTCAATTCTTTTAGGGGTTTATGATTAAAAAAGTAGCCTATGTTGATCCCTATATTTGACACTGGATTATTTGCTACTTCCATTCTTCTAAATTTCATCTAAATTAGACCAGCAGATTAGCTGGAAAGTGTGACAGACAAACATACAGACTTTCGCATTTACAATATAAGTATAGACTAGTAACCCCTTGCTGCTTCGCCTGTGTAACTTAACTTTTCATTCAATCTTTCATCTCTTCTTTGGACCGTTAGGGTTTATTTTTTTCCTAAAAATATACTATGTTTGACCCTGGGATTTCAGCTATTATTCATTTCAAATATCATCCGATTCGGGCCGGCAGATTAACCTTGAAAGCGTAACAGTTAGACAGACAGACTTTCATAATATCAGTATGGAATTAAATATTTTATTAATTAAGTATTAATAAAACACCTTAAAAATAATTAAAAATAATTATATCTACAATCAGTATTCGAACCTACGATCTAAAGATCTGACTTCTTCTTTATATAAATTAATCAAAGCAAACTCAAAATATATAAATATTACAAAGTTATCATGTTCCACAGATATGGACTCGGATTTAATTAAGCGAATAATCAATGAATGGAAACGAAGGAAGGGATTCAATTGGTTGGAAAACGAGGCAAGAACTCCTGATAAATCTACAAAGACTAATTCAAATACCTATAGAAATAAAATCTTTCATAGTATATGTTACTAAAGTTATTTTTTTTTTACATTTAAAAGTCTTAACTATTCACATACTTACAATATCGAAAAACAATTTTTTAAAAAAGTATAAAATGCGAATGAGCCGGATTAGAACATGTGCCTTTTGGAAAATATCCAAGTGCTTTTAACATTTTTAAAGTGTTATTCCACACTTAGGAAAATTGAAAAAGGCATTTAGAAAACGTATAAAAATTTGAACGCAGCGGGATTCGAACCCGCGCCTCCTGAAGACCGTTCAGGCGCTCTCATCACTGAGCCATGCGTTCTACTATCCGCTGCGTCCAAATTCTTATACGCTTTATTACAACTTATTTTTGTTGTTAGCATATCCAAGTGCCCTGACCGCTAAGCCATGCATTCTATATGCGCTTCTTTTACATTCTTCTTATATTCAAACAGGATGTGTGTCGAGAAATCTAGCTTTCAATTTATTAGGAAACTCATTTATTGGATGATGTAAAGCAAAATAATGAGAAAATTAATTTTCTAAAAATAGATATCTCCTAAGTAGGGCTCTACGATAGTGTTACGTATTATATTTTTTTTAAATATAATACATATTTAAATATTAGCAAGTATCTTAGACTCTAGATTTTAGCTTTGTAATTAAAGCACCTGTAAAATCTACTACAATATAAGAATGATTTCTTTAGCGCCTTTTCTAAATGTATAGCACTCGTTACTTAACCTTAGGTGTTCTGATAAAAACTTACTAACTGGCTAGATATTTATCGTTATATTATTACCAAATTACACTAAACCGATTATGGGTTCGATTCCCACTCGAGGAAATGATTATATATTAGTTTCTATTCTCGATACCGGGTGGAAAATGAAGAACGGAGTGTCTTGACACTGGATTGGCACTGACAACCACAAAATTTTCATAAATTGTAGCTTAATTATGATTTTAATGTATAGTAGGCTATATTGCTGCAAACATTCATGTTAATCTTTTTTGAAACTACAAAACATGTGAAAACAGAATAAATATTCACTCATTTTCATAAATATTCACGCTTATAATATTAATACAAAGGCAAGGCAACTTTATAACACCAGTGTTATATAAAATATTATCATTTTTTTATAGTTTTATCAAAACAAATACAGACACGTGGTCAGTATTTTGTGAATAATTCGGAAATATTACATTTTTTTTTCCTAGCGTTATAACTCTGCTAAGAACTAAAACATAACTATTTGAAAATAAATAGTACCTTCAACTTTTACCTTATAAGTTAAATATTCTATTAGATATTTTTCAAGACGTTAGACTTCATTAATAATTAATCTGGACGAAGTCAGAGTTAGTTCGTAGAAACATTGCTTACGAAATGTAGTTTCTAGTTCAAAGAGCTGAGAACAGAGTAAATAGTCTTTTGCTTGGTGATTTTCCTGCATTTCAGTTTACGGAAATGCTGTATACTAGCTAGTAGGGTTGTTAAGAAACAATATTACTGTACTGATAAATAGAGGTTTTCTGTATAGTCAAAGTCAAATCATTTTATTCAAAATAAGAAGTTACAAGCTTCATTTTTTGAACGTCAAATAGTTTACCACCGGTTCACTAAATTTAATGCCTCAGACCTGAGAAGAACCGGCGCTATTGCTGAAAGTGATACTTTTGAAATAGCCTGGAGCGAGTATTTCATTCCCAAGGCGTATTATCATTTATAAAATCTTGAATTAGGTACGTTTAACACACAAACTTTTCACAATTCTCTTGGACGTTTTCTGGGATCCTATTGTAAAAGCGTATACACTGTCCCATGAATGAATTATTGACTCGATGTAATTGAGTCACAGGTAATACGATACTGTACTGATAAATACAGATCAAGATACTTCGGCCTCCAATTTTCACCCAACATTGTGTGTTGAGTGTCGGACTCATGCCGCGCTTTGTGTTAGGTATCAAAGCGAAGAAATAAGAATACCTCGAGTAGGAATCAAACCCACAACCATCGCTTTACTGTCGTATATACGCCAGGATGGATTTAAAAAACGTTATAATCTTTGAAATGGTTTTTGTTTACAAAAGTTGCAGCCGAAAGCTGTTAGCATTGTTAAAATAATAAAGATTAAATTCTGTTTTACAATAATAAAGATTAAATAATAAAGATTAAATTCTGTTTGATTAAAGTAGTCATCATCAATCACTCCGTACGTATATAAGTATGTATTGGGAGTTTTAACATGGATACATACTAAACAAAAAAATGTAACTAAATAAGAACCAGACACATTGCAAGAAAATATACCTATACGTTACTTAGTTTGTTTGTGCAAACCATGAGAGAGTGATAAGCATCTACTTTATTTCTGAACAAAACTTGCAGAAAAAGTAAAAATACAAATTAAAGAAAAGAGCAGATATGTTCTTTCCTAAAATAGCAGCAAGTAGTCAATAGTAGATCTCGTGTCAAAACACTCCGCTCCATATTCAAGTGACGAACGTTGCGTTGTCTTAGGTAACAAAACGGAAAAACGAAAATAATATAGGCTATCGTGATGCAATGGAACAGCTGAATGTAAACGCGATGATAATGGGTTCTATTCTCGTTCGAGGTAACGAATAATTTACTTACTTACAAAATGAGTTTATAAAGACGCGTCCTACCAATTACTGCAGTTTAAGTCATAAATTTCACAAAAATATTATGAAAAAGATAAGAAACTCCATTATTCCCCACTTTCTTATTGGTAGTACTTAATTCCAATTAAAAGAGCAAAGTGTTAATAACTCGAGTGTAATCGCTTACAGTCTTCCACAGAAAGTTAAAGGAAATGCAACTTCAGTTTTTACTTCGCAATTTCCGAGTCAGTTCTAGTTAACTTTCCAGATGTGCTGCCAAATGAAATACCTGGGGCTGTGTTTTTATATGAATATTATGGTATATTATTAAAAATATATATATTTTATAGAAAATCTAGTGTCAAGACTCCCCGTATTCCGCTTGAATGCAATATATTGTGTTTGAGTGGTAGAAATCGACGCCGCGCTTTGTTTTGATCCTAGGGCGGAGCAGAATGATAATAATGAAAAATTTAAAATAATTATTACCCCAAAC
The DNA here is from genome assembly GCA_019049465.1 of Dryas iulia moderata. Taxonomy (NCBI): domain Eukaryota; kingdom Metazoa; phylum Arthropoda; class Insecta; order Lepidoptera; family Nymphalidae; genus Dryas; species Dryas iulia. The sequence continues at coordinate 13,725,318 of CM032424.1, read as the reverse complement.
GAGAACCAAACCTACAACCAATTGTACTACAGTTAAAAATTCCACTACAAACTTATATAAACTAATTAATTATTAACATTATGTATAAAATGTATAGGTATTACCGAAGTACTATTTTTATATTTCATCGTGAGGCAAGAAAGTATACCTCTACAAGCGTGTGACTGTAAACGACTAGTTGTGGGTTCGATTCCCACTCGAGGAGTGGAAATATTTGATATTACCATTTTCTCCGCTCTGCTATCGAGGCAAAGCGCGGCGTTAAGTTCTGCCACTTAACATGCATGGCCTTCGAATTCGGTGGGAAGTGGGGAACAGAGTGTCTTAACACTAGGTTCCCGCTACCTACCCTGCTCTATGCGGGACACAGCGTGAAGCTAAATAAAATTTTATTTAATTATTGTTCCAAGTAGGTTCCGAACTTGCAACTTTGCCTGTGTAGCCAAAGGCTGTTCTACTAAGCCACGATGAACTCAATAGAATATATTAATCATTATTACTTTACGTATTCTACCTTTTTAAAACTTTTTTTTAAACTTTTTGAACCAAAGCATTTTAATAATCATCTATCTATATCTAAATTCGTTAATATAATATTTCAAGCAATATAAATGATTTCTTCACATAAAATGATCAGTCAGTGTAATTATAATGGATGGTACAAAAACTTTAACTGGACCGGTCACAGGTGTTGCCGTGATTAATAATTTAGCTGCCACCTGCAAGTAGTTAAGGACTTTAAAGCAACATGGACTATGAAAAAGATAGATTGTATTATATTAAATTTAGTTAAAATGAAAATATATTAGTGGCCAGTCGTGGCGCAGTGGCACAAGCGTGTGACTGCAAACGACTGGTTGTGGGTTCGATTCCCACTCGAGGAGTGGAAATATTTAATATTTCCATTTTCTTCGCTCTGGTGTCGGCGTAAAGCGCGGCGTTAAGTTTCGCCACTTAACACGCAATGCCTCCGAATTCGGCGGAAAGTGGGGAACGGAGTATCTTAATACTAGGTTCCCTCTGCCTACAGCGTTAAAATGAAAATATATTATACTGATAACATAAGTTTAATAGAGAAAATTTATTTAATTAATGATATAAAAAGACTTGGGGCCAGTCGTGGCGCAGTGGCACGAACGTGTGACTAAACGACTGGTTGTGGGTTCAGTTCCCACTCGAGCAGTGGAAATATTTAATATTTCTATTTCCTTCGCTCTGGTTCCACAGGCGTTAAGTTCCGCCACTTAGCACGCAATACCTCCGAATTCAGCTGAAAGTGGGGAACGTAGTGTCGTAACACTAGGCTACTACTACTATTAACTATTAATTAATCCATTTTATTTACAACTATAATAAATAAGGAACATTATAATGTTTAATAAAATTAATATATGTATATTTCTTCAAGAATATCCGAGTATCTTGTACTCTTTCTGCTACTGCAGCAGTTACAAAATATACAAAAAGAAATTCAGTGCAAACATTACCTCTTATATAGCAAATTGTCAGTTTATATTTTTAAACTAAGATTTTTCACGTACCGCGTAAAACGGTGAAAGCATTTTATTTCGGCTCGATGGGAGTACACCCACTCTGAATTTTTAGGTAGTCAGATATTTTAAATGTGTATACTCAATTGTATGTATACATATCTACATGGCAAGCGTGAACAAATGCCATTCGTATTTTAGTCAAAGACTTTTCTTTTTTCGAAAATATCAGTATCTTTTATTTATTTATTTATTAGAAAATATTTTATTTATTTTGTACTAGCGACCTGCTCGTGATTTTGTCAACTTGAACTTTTTCATCCCCCTTTACAGCCCCCATAGGGGAAAGTTTTTGAGGAAATAGGTAGCTTTATGCTTCACGCGTAGCCTCATAGGTCATCAACTATGTTCATGAAAAAATGCGTCATGCAAAGAAATACTTATTGTAAGTGGATTAGATTTAACATACAATTTCTTAAACCCTATTTCCATCCTTTAGGCATTGATTTTTGAAAAAAGGGAGCTTTTTTTGACCCACCAGGTCATTAACTCCACCGTTATTAACTATTTTTATTCCCAATTCCATCAAAAACAACTTTCACACTAATAATATTAGTAAAGATTTTTGCTTAAAACTTTATTTATTTTTATAAAACGACGTTAACCTATTTCATTTTTATATAGAATTTTCAAAATTCACCTTTAGAAAAGGTTATCAAGGCTATGAAGAGGGTTAATCCCCCTTTGTCGCCTCTAGAGGTACAACTTTGTATGATAACTTTGCATGATAAATTCGACAGTTTCGAACTAGTTTCAACTACAGTATAACTATAGTTATGACACATAGATCATCCGTGAAAAATATGAAAATACGAGTACGATGGAAATAAGGGCTTAACTTTCTATAAGAAAGGTTTATAAAAATATTAAAATATTAAAAAGCTTATAAAAGTATTTCTTTTTATGAGAGTTAAAGCTGCAATACTCCACAAACATTATAAAATTATATATTAAACCTCTTCAAGTTTTTTTCATAACAGAATCGTCAGAGAGAACCTAGTGTCAAGACACTCAGCTCTCTATTTTCCGCTCGAAATTGAGCCATTGCGTGTTAAATGTATAAATATACTTATGTAATCATTCTTACATTTGGGAATCGAACCCACAACCATTGTAGACAGTCAGACCCCGTATTATAAAAGCCTCAAGCTAAATTATATTATATAAATACTGTTAAACAATTTATCAATAATTATGACGTGAACTAAATAAATCAAATGAACGACGCAATGCGACCCTCGACGCATTTGTGAGAAGCCAATAAAATACCTATTACGGCTTCATCGTAATATAATAACACGAACATAAAGCAATTTGTTCTTTATTTGTAATAACAAATATTGTTTAATGTTAAATTTTTGTTTTATTTGTGTTATTTTTTTTAGCTTTTTTTTTAGCTTCACGCTGTATCCCGCACACAGCAGGTTAGGCAGAGGGAACCTAGTGTTAAGACACTCCGTTTCCCACTTTCCGCCGAATTCGGAGGCTTGTGTGTTAAGTGGCGGAACTTAAAGTCGTGCTTTACCTCGACACCAGAGCGAAGAAAATAGAAATATAATTTCCACTCCTCGAGTGGGAATCTAAACCACAACCAGTCGTTTACGCTCGTGTCGTGGCGCAGTGGCACAAGCACGTGACTGTAAACGGCTGGTTGTGGGTTCGATTTAAACTCAAGGAGTGGAAGTATTTAATATTTCCATTTTTTTCGCGCTGGTGTCGAGGTAAAGCGCGGCGTTAACCTACCACTTAACACGCAATGCCTCCGAATTCGCAGAAAGTGGGGAACGGAGTGTCTTAACACTAGGTTCCCTCTGCCTACCCTGCTGTGTGCGGGATACAGTATGAAGCTAAAAAAAAATAGTATCTATGGGGGGTTTTAGAATATATGTTGTTTTTTTGTCAGTTTTAAATAATTCTTATCCTGCATAGTAATAACAGTGGAAGAAAAATAAAACATTAGAATTCTTCATTTTCCGTATAAATCATACACTGCTAAGTGTACGAATAACACTTTAAATATGTTAAGAATATAGCGTATAAAGTCAGATACTGTCACTGCCACTGTGCCATATATGTATTTACATGAAAATTATTTAAATCTTAGTAGAGTATATAATTAATATTATTGATTATTAATTATTTAAATATTAGTACATTAGATTATGATAAAGGGAAATTAATGTTTTACTCACTCGGTTTTATAGACAGAATTCTTTATTATGGTTTATGGTCAGAAATGTTTTAGTCGCCTTATGTATAATAAATGAAGTTTTAAGTATTTTTTATTAATTTATCAGGTAATTTACACTATTAAGAAACTGTTTGTTTATATTTATTTTGTATTGTTTCATGGACCATAGCCAGAAGTATAGCAAAGATAAAATCGGTAACTAAATCTCCCTCCGTCGACAAGTATCCCAGTACTTAGCGGAATGGAGACATTAAAATGCTAAATACTAGAATCTATGCAAAATTACAGCTTTCCAGGTCAACGAGATCCCGAGGATTTGGCGTGACACTAAAAGTACAAGCGTGAAATATAAATTGCATATTAGGACAACAACAAAAAATGCAAAAATCCGTTTAAAATGTTACGGGGATTTAGTTCTTAATGTTATAAAAATAAGGCTAATTTTTTTATTTTTTTTCGGAGGCATTGTGTGTTAAGTGGCGGAACTTAACGCCGCGCTTTGCCTCGATACCAGACCGAAGAAAATGGAAATAATAAATATTTCCACTCCTCAAGTGGGAATCGAACCCACAACCAGTCGTTTACAGTCACACGTTGTGCCACTGCGCCACGACTGGCGCCAAAATTAAATGTTAACTTTAATATATTCTTAAGAAGAGTGAAAAACTCATTTTGATTCTCGTTCGAGGAATAATGATGATGATGATGATGATGATATTTAAAAGATTTCCTTTTACAGTACCTAAGATAGAGCGTGGGGTTAAGGGCTTATATTTAAACTAGCGGATTTTTGAAAAATAAAGTAGCCTATATTTGACCTTGCATTATTCTAAAATACATTACAATCGGTTAAGCGGGTTAGATTTATCATACAAATTTTCATCACTTATTTCAACCTTTTAGGAGTAGATATTTAAAAAAAAAGGTAGCCTATGTTTGACCCCGTGTCATCAAATATTTTCATTTCAAATTTCATCCAAATCTGTCCAATAGATTAGGCGTGAAAGCATGACAGACAAACACAGACTTTCACATTTATAATATAAGTATGGATTATTTTCGTGGTGTTAAGTTCATCCACTCATCACACAATGTCGCAATTTAGGACGGAAAGTAGAATCTTAATATTTTTTTTAGCTACTCTGTTATGTGAGGAAAAGTTTAGTACTGAAAAAGTAGCAAAATATCATTTTTTAGTATGCATATTTTTTACAAAAGACAGTTATTAAGTAAAAAGACTACTAAGTATTCTAACCCCTTTTTTAATCCTTTTAGGGGATGAATTTCCAGAAATCCTTTTTTAGTGAACGTTTATTCTATAAAATTATCCTACTAGCCAAAATCATGCGTTTAAGTTCAATAGTTTCAGCTCGGCGATGATGAATCAGTCAGTCAGTGAATCAGAACAAGTTATTTAATATATGGACTATAGATATGGTATTTACAATATTCCGTGAAAGATTAGAATCCCTTAACAACTCGCCCTGATCTATAAAAAAAAGAAATCCTAGATTATTAAACTCAATCTTTACTGTTTACTCTTTAATCTGACTTTAAATAAGAAGATTATCATATTTTAAAAAAGCTTGAATATTTTTTGCCGTAGTTTCAAAGTTCATAGCATCAGCAACGTAATCTGAATTTGATACGGACTAACTTAAACTTCTATTGGAACTACTTAAAAATTTTTACATATTTCTTTTAAAGAATTATTTTGTATTTTAAATTTAAGTTTCTATCTCATTTTAAAGCTTCACTTTATATTTTATTCAAAATAACATAAATACATACTTTCTTAGATGAAATATGTATGTATGGACATACATGAATATATGTAAGTGGGGAATGGAGTCTCTTAACACTCCCTTCCCTCTGCCTACCCTGCTGTGTGTGGGAAACAGCGTGAAGCTATAAAAAATAAAAATATGACAATGAATGACAATTTTTTGTATGATGTTTCAATAAATACACAAACTTTCACGTAAAGATCTCACAGCTTTGTAAACAGTTGCAAAAAGTGGTTTAATTGTTTTTATTGCCATCCCCAAAACCAGTCTTATGGGAAGACCAAAAGAAAAGCTAAAAATGGGAGAAAGATTAAGATTTTTGTTTATGGAATAGAGTTATAGTAGTACTTTAAGAGTACCCTAATGCCTAGGTCCAGATATTATACAGATACTTGGCAGGATCCTTAGTAGTAGTAGGTAGTCAGAGTGCTTAGACAATTTTCAAAAGGCGCGGGTTCGACTCCTGTTACGATCAATTTTTATACATTTTCTAAAAATATATTTTTCCATTTCCTGAGTGTTCCCACTTTAAAATGTAAAAAGTATATAATACAGTTGTTTATATAAGCTTAAAGCTTACGCAAATAGTGGATAAAGTCACTTATTGCTATACGCTGAAAAATAAGAGGAATCCCTGTATCGTGCCTAACTAACCACCAAATGCAATTTTTCAAGGACCTCTAGCATTTCTCGTTGAATATTTTTTCTTGGCACTACGCTCACGTAAGTCCTCGTGTCGTGATATAATTTTAACGGTATGAAAAATAAACAGATCTGAATTTACAAATAAACTATATTTTTTGCGTAGTATAGAGACTATGACATATACCATGAATATCTAGATCAAATCTATATCTATCATCAAATTACTTATTATTCAGTGTCTTCACACTGTATGTTAAGTGGTGGAACTCAACGCCGCGCAATATCTTACCAGAATAAAAAAAATCAAGTAATTGAGGCATAATTAATTCCTGAAGGGGGATTTAGTAATTTTATTAGAAACCAAAAAATAATTATGGCATATATGACTTTCACAATCAACATTTTGTTCCATATTTTTTGAAATAAAACTGAAAAGATGAACTGTTTAACTGTATGAAACATTAACTTTTAACAAGATACAAAAGAATCTACCACCTGAGCTAAAAACTTAACTTGCCAAGTTATAAAAATCTGTAAAGTATTACTACCTTTATATTAATGGAAGGCAGCATTTTCATATATAAAAGGGATCTGGTGCGATCCAATTAAAACTTTAGAGCTAAGCAGTTACCTTTTTAAAAATTATCTTAGTAAATTAAAATATCTGGTTTATGAAATGAGAATTAGTGACGGCTTCATGCTTTTCCCCACGCAGTAGAGTAGTAAGAAATAACCTAGTTGCAAGTTACTCTGTTGTCCACTTTCTACCAAAAATCTATATATTGTTTTATCTTCACGCTGTATCCCGCACACAGCAGGGTAGGCAGAGGGAACCTAGTGTTAAGACACTCCGTACACTCCCCACTTTCCGCGGTATTCGGAGGCTTGCGTGTTAAGTGGCGGAACTTAACTTAAAATCTATATATTGTATGTTAAAAAAAACGGAACTTAACGCCACGCTTTATCTTGAGTGTCAAAACGGAAAAATGAAATAAATTTAAATATAATTATTTGCTTAAGTGTGAATCTACAACTAATGATGTAAACAGTCAAACACTGTGTCATGATCGCCGTATGACTATTTTTTTAGTTATTTTTTTTTTTTAGTTTTCACTTGATGGCTTGTGTAGTTAACCATAAATCTATGGTTACTGACTTAAATGAAAAAGGATATATTTGTAAAGTTATTTGTGAATATTATTTATAATACCTTGTTTAGTTAATCACTAATATAAATGAAAATCTATTGGTAAGCCAAACAGTAAATCTAGTCACTATTCTCTCCGTCAAAGCTAAAACAGCTACAACTAACATACAAAATCAAACATAACGCAAATAAAATAAGCGTTAATAAACATTTTACATACAAATCAAGTTATAATGAAACAAGCCGGCATTGATCTAATTAAAATCTTACACTCAAAGTACCGTCGTGGCGGGACAAAAGATTTGGCAACAATGGCTTATGCTAGTGTAACCCTCTTCACTTGAAGTTATTCCTTCATCGAAATGCTATTGAAAACTTTTTGAAAGCCAGCTCCTTTGATGTCTGTTTTAATAATAAAGGAGATAACGTTCATAGCTTATTGAAATGTACAGCGTGATCACGGTTTTTTAAAGGTTGATTGAGTTTATGAAATAAATTAAATTTTGTTCTTGGTGTGCAATTTTAAATTAACTGCTTTTTATTAAATGCTATTGTATGTAGATATGGTATATATACATACATCAAAGTAACATATTTTATAATTTTATTTTCTGTCTGCCTTATATTTGTGTGTATTTTAACTATTCTCTGGAAGAACTGGTCCGATTTTGACGGGACTTTCACTGGCCGATAGCGTAATAAGACGTAATAGACGAAGTTACATTCGCAATTTCATTTGCATCGATTTATACGTACTATCTACATAATACTTAAATGTTTATTTTCGGTAGTTATTTCACTACACTCTTAAAGAAACTGAACATGTCAAAATATTCCAAATTTTAGATTTATATGGCCAGTAGTTTGCTAGTCATTTAGTTAGCAACGGAAATATTTAATATATACACATTACTTAGATGACTAGTGAAATATGTATGTAATTATTCTTCATCTTATACGATTATTGATTAAGTATAACAGAAACGACGCAAATCCTAACTAAAATAAATAAATATACTAACAATACATACTGCAATATCTGTAAAAGTGTCATCAATACAGTGAAGCTTTTTCATTTTATCGTGACGGCACGAAACAGACAAAATTTAGATATTTTCCCTATTCTGTCAAACAAAACAGTGTCGGGTGACCAATTAGTGTAACCTTTTGGTACCTTTGAATATATCAGAGTAAAACCTATGTCATGACAAGGTAGACTAAAAAAACCTTCTATTTCGTTTTTATTTTTCAGCTTTTAGCCAAATTTGATACATTGTTTTGAGTGGCGGAGCTCAACGCTGCAGTTTATCAACAAAAATATTTACTGGGAATTGTGTTATTTTATACATAAACAAAATGTACGTTGACAAACGTATTAAAGTTGAGTTGAGGTTGAGTTAAAATCATATGTGTCTCCGCTGAGTTTCTTGCGCCGGTTCCTCTCAGTTCTGAGGCATTAACTTTAGTGAACCGGTGGTAAATTGTTTGACGTTCAAAAAATGAAGCACGTATCTTCTTACTTAGAATAAAAATATTTGACTTTGACTTTGACTATGTTATTAAGGAAAAAAGGATACGAGACCAGGTGTCTGGAGAGCTTAAGTATTTAAATTAAAAAAAAAACTGCTGAAGTTACAAACGACGCCCACGTCAAAGTACATATTGTTACTCTAATTTTATAAGCGTATGCATAGAACAGTGAAATATTTATATATAGAACAGTGTGTCAAGTTACTTAACCAACTATCTTATACTTACAATTAAAATGATATACCAACACAATTTTCTGAAAATATATATTAAATAATAAAATCTATATATTTGACAAAGAAATCATAATTATCACGTTTACAAACAGACATTATACGAATTTCCTACTATAACCTCGATTATACAATAAAAACAAAACAAAAGAAAAAACCCAGTACAAAAATATGACAAAGCCGACCCAATATTAGACAGACAGAGACGCTTAATTGATTTACGATATAATATAAACACGCGGAATTTTCAGTCGTTCAGAAATTTTGAAGCAATCAACGTTTAATGAAGTTAAAAGTTAAGTAACAACACTGATTTCCCGTCGACCTCGTCTTAGTTGTTATAATGAAATAAATTACTTTTACTTTGTGAGAATATAAGGTTCTAACTCGATATAGTACTTTTGGTAATTATGGAATGATGAAATTGACTTTCTTCCAATTTTTGCTATATAATATATTGTTATGTATAACAATAATATGAAGGAAGGAAAGTTGTGGCCCAGTGGCACAAGCGTGTGACTGTAAAGGACTGGTTGTGGGTTCGATTACCACTCGAGGAGTGGAAATATTTAATATTTCTGTTTTCTTCGCTCTGGTGTCGAGGCAAAGCGCGACGTTAAATTCCGCCACTTAACATGTAATGCCTCCGAAATCAGCGGAAAGTGGGGAACGAGGTGTCTTAACACTACGTTCCCTCTGCCTGCCCTGCGGTGAGCGGGATACAGCGTGAAGCTAAAAAAAAAACAAAAAAGAAATGTTATGTATTCGTGGAGAACGGATTGTTGTGTCACTAGATTCTCTCTTCGTTAGAAACATAGAGACCTTAACAGTACAATCATTCAATAAGTACAACAATATCATGTACTTATTGAGTAAGTGTGCATTACCATAACTAGGTTAAGTGATATGTGAAAATGGGCACATTCAAAATTTCAATCTTGGTGCACGCAATTTTATATATAGAAGCCAGTCGTGTCTTATGAGCTCAAAGTGTTACTGTAACGCGGGTGAGTGTCGGTTCGATTCCCACTAAAGGAATTGAAATATTAGATATTACTTTTTTCTTCGCTCTGGTGTCGAGGCTAAGCGCGTCGCTAAGTTCCGTCACTTTACACACAAACCCTCCAGAATTTGGGGAATGGAGTGTCGTAACACTAGGTTCCCTCTGTCTACCCTGCTGTGAGCGGGATATAGCGTGAAGCCAGTTTTATATGAAATTTTAAAAATGTCAGCAGATATGAAAACATTTTGAAACAATAAATTAAGTAAATACATATATTACAGTACATTATTACAGATAGAGTAAATAATGAGCTTATTTATCATTATCATACAATTATATGTTTAAAATTTACATTTTAAATACATAATTATAGCACACCATTTGTGCAGATTCACTTTCCCGCGTAGTAAAGTAGGCAGAAGTAATACACTTTTCAGCATTTTAAAGTGGTATTCACACACTTAGGGAAAATATCCTTCTTCTTCATAGATTCTTTAGACATTTCGACCTTAACGACCGAACTAAATCTAGACATTGCGTGTTCGAAATCTTTCTCAAAAGAGAAATGATATGAAAATCATTTACCTCGAGTAGTAATTAACCACAAAACCAAGGTAATTTACAGTCAGCCGCTAACCACTGTGCCAAAAGACAAAATTTTAATACAATCGTTATTCTAAAGTCATGAAAATATTTTGTGGCCAGTCGTGGCCCAGTGGCACAAGTATGTGACTGTAAACGACTGGTTGCGGGTTCGATTCCCACTCGAGAAGTGGAAATATTTAATATTTCTATATTCTTCGCTCTAGTGTCGAGGTAAAGCGCGGCCTTAAGTTCCGCCACTTAACACGCAATGCTTCCGAATTCGGCGGAAAGTGGGGAACGGAGTGTCTTAACACTAGGTTCCCTCTGCGTACCCTGCTGTGTGCGGGATACAGCGTGAAGCTAAAAAAAAAATGTTTAAAATAATTAAATATCAGAATAATAGCAAAAAATAATTAACAATCCGCTCATTTATCATTCACGTACGATTATATCATTATTGTATTGTATACAATAATAATTTTCGAAAAATTTACATTTCCATTAAGAATGTTACGTGCAAAAACTTGAAAAATGGCCTCTGGTCGTTATTACTTTAGCGCATCACGGTGACACGTCGCGTTACGCGCGTATAATTTGACAATACTGTGAAATAAATGAGTTATTTGAGCAGGTGTAAATGTACACATATGTACATATAAGACTAAAGTAATTTTTTTAAATTATACTTATAATATAATTATAATAACATTTTATTTATTTTTTATTACTTTATGTATTTTTAAGCGCAGTGCTGCGCTTTTATTCCGATATGATAAACAGAGAGAATCTATGTCAAGACACTCCGCTCTTTACTTTACACCTGAATTCTCTAATTACATAGATCAATGTCTCTACATTGACTGTTAGGTGACGAAACCTTTCCCACATAGCGTAGTAGTCAGAGAGAACCTACTGTCAAGACACTTCGTTTGAAATATAATCATTCCACCGAGAGGGATACGAACCCATAACCATCGCTTCACAGTCAGACGCTGTTCTGTTTTTTTTTATGGAACTAAGGTGGCAAACGAGCTGAAGACCTGGTGTTAAGTGGTCACCTTCGCCCATAGACATCGACAACATTCAAGTTATGGATGCGTTGCCAGCCTTGGGAATGTAGGACAGAAGGAGGGAGGAAGGATGAGAACGAATCTCCTACCACCAAACTACTGGGTTACCCGCCTTTTACGGGACGCTACCCAGCGGCGGGGGGGAATTGTATTCTTAACCCGTCCCCCCACGGGAAGACGACTTCGGAAAGTCAAAACTTAAATTAATATTCTTTTCAACTCTTCGCTCTGGTGACAAGACAATACGTGGGCTTAAGTTTTGCCATTCAATACCGTCTCGGATTGTAGTAGAAAGTTGAGAACAAAGTGTCTCGTTTCTAAGTTATCTCTGCTTTCCCTAGTATGTGGAATAATATTAAATTCAAAAAAATAATTATATAAAGCACATTTTATACTAGCAAATAATGTGGCTAATTAATATACATCAGCTTAAACATATTTGACACTGTTTCGATCAATTCCAAGAAGGAAATTAAAAATAAATTCATTTTTACTTTCCAATATAATCCTACTTTTATGAAAATAAAAATTTTTTTAATTAAAAACTACCATAAAATGGTTAAAATAATTACAATCATAATACATATAAAAAAAACCACAAAAACAATATTAATCTCCACCAAAAGTTTTAACATTGAACCATATTTATGGGAAGGAGCTCGAAAGCTGCGGTACATTTCACTCACGTACAAAGCACAGTACATTCAACAAAAAAGCTCATTTGCACTCAGGCGTTGCGCTGTCGATCCTGCAGAACAACGATCGCTGTTTGAGTACAGCCAGTCATGTTTGCCCTAATTCGTAGAGAGGAGCGAGCTTATTTCTGCTTGTACAATTTTGTATTTAAAATGTATGTAAAAAAAGCGAATTTTACGAAAGCTTGTAAATAAATACATTTTTTTGGCTTTATCTTTATGCATTTCGTCTATAGTGTGGTTAAAAAGTAAAGAGGAAATCTGTGTATTCAATATGAAGCTTCTTTAATCGTATATCAGAATAGTAAGAGATAATCAGTGTCATGGCATTCCACTTTCCACCCTCCACCCGAATTTTAGAAATTATATTGAGCGCTGCCTCAACGCAGAAATTATATTGAGCATGGCGGAGAAATGTAAATATTAAAATTATGATTACTCCTTCGAGTAAGAATCAAACCTACAACCTGTAGACTATAGACTATAGACGCTGTCACACTGCGCCACGATGGCCCCAATTAGGGTAATTAGGGTGGAATCTGTACGATAAATGTAAATGTTTTCCTACAGTTCTTTCTTTTACCCGCATAGTAGGTTCGTTAGAGTAAATTTTGTTTTTCCACTTTCCACCTGGATTTGAAATTTTGAATGTTAAGTAGCGTAACTTAACGCTGTATTATGTCTTACCAAAAAGGAGAAATGAAAATTACATTTATTCATTTCCTCGCTGCCCGCTCGCGGCTTCGCCGCGTGAACTACCATGACTGTTTTGTTATATTGCAACCCTCGGGGGTGGGTTTTTGAAAATCAAAGTGGCCTATGTTTTACCTTAGACTATCAACTATATTTATGCCGAAATTCATTACAATCGGTCAAGCGGTTTAGATTTTTCATATAAACTTTCATCCCCTATATCAACCCTTTACAGGTTGATTTTTTAAAAAATAAGTAGCCTATGTAGATAAGTAATTATTACTACTTAGACTATATATACTATATATAGAGTCAATAATTATTACTACTTTCATTCTAAATTTCATCAAAATCGGATCGGTAGATTAGCCGTGAAAGCGTGACAGACAAACACACAGACATTCACATTTATAATATAAGTAAGGATATCGCTCTAGTGAGACAAATATAAATTTACATTCAAGCGTTATTCTAGTAAGCCACGATGGCTTTAACAGATAGTATGAATTTAATCAATTTTAGCCTATAACTAATTTTATAAGTTTGTTCAGTGAACTATGTACATATGATGTTTACTTAAACATATCTGATTTGAAAATTGAAATATTTTATCATGTAGGTAAAGTAAATATAATAAAAGTCAGTTATTAAAATTATATAAACTTCACCGATTTGAATTTTATATATATAGAATTGTTATTAGAATGAGTTCAGTAATTTAACCAAAATAATAATCTAACTGAGGCCTTTATAGCGCAGTGGCATAAGGTCTGACTTCAAACACGAAAGGTTGTGGGTTCAATTCTAATACGGTATGAAAGCATTTTTAATGACACTAAAGAATAAACTAGTTCTTGTTTGCAATTTAAAAAATCACACCCTTTATGATAAACAATTTAATGTTTCCATTAAAAAGAATCATACACCGTTTCAATCATGTTTTACCCGATGCAATAATCGAATCTGCGTAACAATCTATCCGTATACAGTCTAGAATATCTCCATCGTGACACAGTTTGACATCATCTGACCATATACACAAAGATTGTGAATTCTATTCTTACTTAGAACAATGTTTATATTTAAATTCTGTTTATTTATTCGCTTTAGTAACAAGACAGCTTTGAGTTTCGCCACCCAACATGCACGTCTCTCAAATTTAATTAGAAAGTGGAGAACGGAGTGTCTTCACACTATTTTCCAACTGACTGCTCTATGCCGAAAAAACCATAAAGCTTTTTGCTTATTTTAACTACAATATCCATATACTTTTCAAAATATTTGAACATTCGAAAGCTCAATAGTAGACCCACTGAGTCGTGTCAAGTGGCCATTTATCCGTCACAGAGACCGCTTGGAGTGGCTCGATCGCGATTACTAGTTTTATTTATGTTAACGCTTATTTAAATATGTTGTTGACTCATAATTATTATTTTTATTGTTTGGCTTAAATATGGAAAATATATTTAAAATCAATTTTCTTAATATATAATCTATTATTTAGCTTTACGCTGTATCCCGCTCACAGCAGGGTAGGCAGAGGGAACCTAGTGTTAAAACACTCCATTCCCCACTTTCCACTGAATTTGGAGGCATTGTGTGTTAAGTGGCGGAACTTAACGCCGCGCTTTGCTTCGACATCAAAGCGAAGAAAATTGAAATAGTAAATATTTCCAATCCTCGAGTGGGAATCGAATCCACAACCAGTCGCTTTACAGGCACACTATGTGTCTCTACGCCACGAATAGCCCTAAATTTTAACTTCAAGATCGACTTTGCCTAGGGAGAATGAACAACGCACGGCGTTGAATTCCGCCACATAACGAATTGTCTTGGCATAAGATTAAGATACCCTCTGCCTACTCCGCAAGAATTGTGTAAAGCATTAAATTATAAATTTATATAATAACTTTATTTAGTTATGTAATGAAGACAATATAGCTTAACCTAGAACACTTAGCTGAGACCTAAAAAATACAAGTTAAAAAATTAAAATACAAAATATAATCGCTTGCCTTGCTTTTCTTTACTATTTTAGATACCTCTATGGATTAGTTTAGTTTAGATTAATGTCTAGTGACTAGTCGAACATTTGATTGTAAGTAATTTTTATGTCTCCACTGTCGTGAAGAATACAAGGCACGGTGTTACGTGCAAGGCAAGGTACGTACTGTCTGACTAGCCTGTTAAACAGGAAAAAACTGATGCTGTAGCGTGTTTAGGAAAGAGAAATGAAAAGATGTTAAATTGCGTCTATTACATTCGCAACATCTATAAAATTGGAGAGACTTCTTAAGAACGAAGTGTCTAAAAACTATGACCCTTTCTTCCTTTCCTTTTATAACTTTTTTTTTAGCTTCACGCCGTATCCCGTCTACACAGCAGGGTAGGCAGAAACCTAGTGTTAAGACACTCCGTTCCCCACTTTCCGCCGAATTCGGAGGCATTGCGTGTTAAATGGCAGAACTTAACGTAGCGCTTTACCTCAACACCAGAGCGAAGGAAATGGAAATATAATTTCCACTGCATGAGTGGGAATCGAACCCACAACCAGTCGTTTACAGGCACACGCTTGTGCCACTGGGCCACGACTGGCCACAATAACTTAATAATTCACAAAAATCGCTACACCACTCACTTAGACCACTCTCCTTCTATAGTGGTTCCACTGATTCGTGTCAAGTGGCCATTTGTCCGTCACTGGCCGTTACGAGTGTCTCGAGCGTGACCACTGTTTATATTTGCGTTCCGATCTCTTAACACATATGTTGTTTGTAACTACTTGTTCTGTGTACACTGTATCGGGTATACTAGATCGAATGTTTATTTTGAATCATTTTGTTGATTTACTGAATTTTAAGGTGAAGTTTTGATGAATTCGAAATTTTTTCTACGCATAACAGTGTAGTCGCTAAGATCTTTGTATTTAGGCACTCCGTTTTGTCCTTTTTTTCTTGTTCTGTTCAGAGTTTTTCTGCTTTAGTAAGACAATATGCGGCGTTGAATTCCGCCAACAAAAAATGCCATCAAAAATCTTATTTACGATATTCTAACCACGTACTAAAGCATTTTAACAGTACTTTTTTTACTATATTATATATAAATGAATTAAATTGTTATTTTTATATTAAAAATAGCACTATTGCAAGAAAACAAAAAAACGTAATTTCATTTATGTGTACAAAATTTGGCACTAAATCGCAAGGAAAAGCAACACTTCCTTTGTTAACGTCTATTCGTGTGCCAAATTTTCACACTAAAGCTTGAAAAGTGTAGCAACAGATTTCCTATTATATATCAACGTTATTGATTTACGACTATTTTCATACGAAGTATAAAATCTGACAGTTTGTTGTATGGCTTTAGTATATTAACTTTCTGTATTTTAATATATTTTGAAAATGTTGTTCACATATTTAGTATTACTAAGAATAAACGTATAAAAATTTGAGCTTTTTCAAATCTGTTGCGGGATATCCATATTTCTTGAAATATTTAAAATACCAATTAAGTTTATCGATTAGTTATTTGCGTCACGTTTTTTTCCCTGCATAATAAGGTAGCCAGAAACAACGTAGAGTCAAAACACTCCGTCCTCCCCTTTCCGCTCTAAATCAAGACATTGTATGTTAAGTGGCGAAACTCAACGCCGTTCCTGAGAGCGACGAAATGAAATTTTAAATATAATACTACCCCGAGTGAGATTCGAACCCACAATCACCGTGATGCAGTCAGACGCTGTCCTACTGTGCCACGATAACGGTGCGTAAATGTGTAGTTAGAGAGAGCTAGTGTCATGTCAACATTCTATACTCCACTTTCCGGGCGAAAACAAAACATTACGAGTTAAGTGACGAAACTTAGCTTCGATGCCAAGGAGTCAATTATAACGTAAAAACAAGCCAAGAAAATAAATATATACCTATTAATTTTTCTTCTTATTCTTATTTACTATTCATTCTACACTTTCTGCCTGAAATAGAAACATTAAATGTTGAATGCAACTAAACGCCGCGCTTGTCTTAACACCAATACGCAAAAATAAAAATATTTTAAAATTATTTCTGATATTTGGAACCGAACTCCCAATCAATTGCGGGTTATAGTCAAACGTCCCTTTGCGTGACGGTCGCATCAGATATTTAAAGGAATAGGTATATTATATTTACATTAAACTTTTTTCTTACTCGCTAAGTAACTGAAATACAACGCACGACTGAAACTACTGGGCGTACAAAGCTAAAATTTGGCATGTATTTTTTTGAGGAATGTCTCCTCTAAAAGACGATTTCTTAGAGATTTTGAAAGATGTGGCCTACAATTCGTTATAAATATGAACTTTTGAATGTAAAACATTTACATCCTTAACTAACCTTAATTTTGAACAACTGTTCGCTATTTTTAATATTTTAAGCGGTATTGAAAACGCTCAAAAATTGCACATAGCAAGGATTGAAACCCACGCGCTAAGCGCTAAGCTATGCAGTCAAAAAAAGCTACTTTTTATCAATTAATTAATTTATTTAGCCTCACGTTGTAACCCGCATACAGCAGGGTAGGATGGGACCTAGTACCAAGAAACTCCGTTTCTCATTATTTATTTTTTATGTTTGGTAGAAGTAGCTTGCAATATAAATACATATGTAAATATTTGCATCAACAGAAAACCTGACATTTGATAAGCTTTACAAAGAGATAATTTTGATATTTTAATACAAAATTTATGAAAAATGTACTATCAACTATGTACTCGTATGAGTATATTCTTAATGAAACAGTTCGTTAAAATACCATCAAAAAGAAAAGATTATTAAAATAAAGGATTATAACGTATGCATGTTTCTGTGAATTTTAATATTGCAGACTGTTTTTAGCAGGTTTGCTCTTTTTCCGGCATAACAGGTTAATCAAAGGGAACCTAATGTCAGGACACTCCGTTCTCCACTTTCCACCCGAAATTGAGACATTGTGTTGTGTGGCGTAACTTAACACTGTGTTTTTGACATTCACTACAAAAATGTTTTTACATACATGTAATAACAGTATGTACTTTTCAACTTTCCATCACGTTCCTCGCCTTTTTGAATATGGCATTTTGAGTAGCGGAACTTAACGTCGCCCTTTGTTTAACTAGACTAGAAGTTTAACTAGAGGTATATATTCGACGGTATGTTTAGACGGTACTTACCTATGTAAATTGTACACATTACAAATAGAAACATTTTTTCGAGTGCGACATTGAATTTACACACATTAATTAAATTATTAATTGAATGAAATACGCCTCTACATATATATTCTACAAATACAAAAGAAACTTTTAGCGAGAATCGAACCTGTTGCCCACTCAAAATCAATGTTACTATTAAATTATTTTTTATAGCTTCTCGCTGTATCCCGCACGTAGCAGGGTAGGCAGAGGGAATCTACTGTTAAGACACTCTGTCCCCCACTTTCCGCCAAATTCGTAGGCATTGCGTGTTAAGTGGCGGAACTTAACGTTGCGCTTTGCCTCGACACCAGAGCGAAGAAAATGGAACTATTTCCACTCGTCGAGTGGGAATCGAACCCACAACTAGTAGTTTACAGTCACACGCTTGTGCCACTGCGCCACGACTGGCCCCTACTAAATAAAAGCAACAAAATAACCTAATTTAACAATTTCCATAATATATTAAATTGCCAATAGTAATCAGTATATGCAACGAGAAAATGACTCTTGGGAAATCGCGACTGTAATGAACTTAGTACGTATTGTATATTTATTTAATTTTCCGCTCAGTATTACTTTAATAAAGTCAGTGTTCAAATTGAATAAGAAGATTATTAGTTTTTTTTTAAATCCAGTATTTGCTTATTCTTAAATAGCGGGGCAGACAGGAGACAGGAGACAGAAAACAGAAGACCTAGCGTTATGATACTAAGTACTTCACTGTCCACCCAAGTTTGAGAAATTTCCTTTTTGTCTTATGTACTAGAGAAGTGACATATATATATATATTATATATATAGTATATATATATATATTATTATATTATATATATATATATATATATATATAATAATATAGATTATCTCTATCATACATATATATATATATATAATATATATATATCTATACAATACCTCTCTATATATATATATCTATATATATATAAATATATATATTATATATATATATATATATATATATATATAATATTATATATATATATATATAAACTAGCTGTATGAATGACTTCGTTCGCGTAAAATTAAAAACAATATATATAATTCAAAAGTAAACGTCGCTTAATTTACTCCTTATTACATCAGCTATCTTCTAGTGAAAGTTTCGTCCCGAAATTCTCCAGCCGTCCAGAGATTAGCCATAACAAACAGACAGATAGATTTTTTTTAATATTATTTTGGTATATGTACCTAACGTTGATTTATTTATTCTATTATTATAGTATAGATATAATCATTTCCCCTTGTACCACGAAACGAAATCGAACCTAAATCCATTTTAATTATTCTCAGAATCCGTCTCCCTGCACAACTATAACTTCAACATTGTTAATTTAAAATTTAATTATATCAGAACCTACAACCACCGTGTGGTTTAATTTGGAACATCTACTATGCCAAAGCGGTACTTCATTAGCATGTTAATAGCAAACGAAATTATTATGAAATAATTAATCTCCTAAATTCATTTTCATTTACTAAACTATTAATAACTTATTTTACGTCGGGTTTTACTGTACAAAGTACTTTGCGAACTAATTGAAAAGCTCTAATAGTTTCTTTTGTTCAAAGGGTTATAAGTTCTATTTACTTAGGTATTTTATAGTAAATTCATAAGAATTTTATATTAAAATAGTAATAAAATGTTTTTGAAATTGTTTCTCTAATAAATATATTACACAAAGGCCACCTGATACAGTCAGGTCAACGCGATGATTGGGAGTTTGAGCCTCACTCGGAGAATTATTGTATATTATATTAATTTATGTATATTTTTTTAAAAATATTTACATTATTTTAATTTATTTACATTATTTACATTATTTTACTCTGTTACCTAAAATGTAGCGCGGCGTTTAGTTACGCCACTCAACGCGATGACGTGTGTCTTGACACTTGGTTCTCTGTGACTACACCGTAATGCAAAAAATCGTGGTTTTTTTTATTGAATTATGGAGGCAAATGAGCAGAAGGACCACCTGATGAAGGTGGTTACCTTCGCCCATAGACATCCACAACACTATAGGGGTCATGGATGCGTTGCCGACTTTGGGGGTGGGGGAGAGAGATAGGATGGGAATGGTGGGAATAGGGGTAGCTGCTTTCATCGAATATATTTCAAAATTCAATTTAAATACCTGACTGGTCTACGAGATATCAAGTCGTTACTTAGAAGTCAAAGGTTAAACCATATTAAATTTCTGATACGATTATATAAGAAAAAAAAATATTTTATAACATTGACACTAATATCCTTATACATTTCCTTGAAAAATCTCGAGCTCAAGTCGACCTCAAGTAGACTATCGTGTTATCAAACTTCACTCCTCGAAATTTTCTAAGAATACTTTTGTAGAAAAGACTGATCAATTCTGTAAAATGTTTGTCATTTTGTAAATAGGACATTTACAAATAAATGTTTGGAGATTTATAAACAAATGCTTACATTTCCGCTCACAGATATTGCGATAGGCAGAGAGATCTTAGTGACAAGGCTCTCTGTTCTTCCACAGTTGTGTTTACACTTGAATATGATGCAAAAAAAGGACTACCAAAAAAAGGTTTTATTATAATATTCATGCAAGCAACTATTTCATAAGAACTTACAAAAAAATTAAATAGCTTCACGCTATATCCCGCACACAGTAGGGTAGGCAGAGGGAACCTAGTGTTAAGACACTCCGTTCCCCACTTTCCGCCGAATTCGGAGGCTTGCGTGTTAAGTGGCGGAACTTAACGCCGCGCTTTACCTCGACACCAGAGCGAAGAAAATGAAAATATAATTTCCACTCCTCGAGTGGGAATCGAACCCACAACCAGTCGTTTACAGTCACACTCTTGTGCTACTGGACCACGACTGGCAACTATTTAATAGTTCTATTTTAAGAAAAGTAAAGGTAAGTTTGTCTAACTTACCAAGAGCGCCTGTTCACGTTGCTTAGCTGCTCACTGAGGTACGCCATCATACTCAGTTCAGTCTACTATAAACATATTTATTTATACTCAATATATTATTTAATAAATATTGATATGGTGATTTTTACATATACGTATGTATATGGCAATACTAAGGTTTTTCTTTTTTTTTTTAGCTTCACGCTGTATCCCGCGTACAGAAGGGTAGGCATAGGAAACCTAGTGTTAAGACACTTAGTACCCTACTTTTTATTAGTAATACTAAGTGATAGCAACAAAAATAAGTTGTAATAAGCATAAAAAATTGACGTATCCGGATATGAGACTCTTACTTACAACACGCGGCGGTGAGTTTCAATTGACAATTGTCAATATCTTGATTTCGGAGGGAAAGTAGAGGACGTAATGTTTTAACACCGGCTTCTGTCTGACTATTCCGCAATGCGGTAAAAACGTGAAATCTGAAATTTTTGTTTTTTTTTAAATATATGAAAATACTTTGTATATGTATTTATGTCTAAACGTTTGTATGTATTTATATATATATTTTTATAACTTCAAGCCGTATCCCGCACACAGCAGGGTAGGCAGAGGGAACTAAGTATTAAGATACTCCGTTCCCCACTTTCCGCCGAATTCGGAGGCATTGCGTGTTAAGTGGTGGAACATAACACCAGAGCGAAGAAAATGGAAATATTAAATATTTCCACTCCTCCAGTGGGAATCGAACCACTGTGCCACTGGGCCACGACTGGCCACAATGTATTTATATTGTAATAATATTAAAAAATATACAGGATTAGGAACAAGACTTGATAAAAAAACATTTTTTCTCTATAATAATAACTATTATTATTAATAGATATGTAGGTAGAAGCTTATTAATGGGTGTATAAGAATACTATATTATTATTTTTTCTTTAGCCACACGCTTTTTCCACTTGCGGGGTAGTCCGTGAGAACGGAGCGCCAAACGCTACGGTCCCTGCATATTTCTTTCGCCTCGCCCACTATCATCAACCTCTTCAGTCGATGTCGTCATTACTGTATTCCCGAAGGTCAACCGGGGTCTCCCTGTAGCTCTCTTACCGCTTATTTTTGCTTCATGTCACTTAATGAATTGTTATTATCAAAGTCAATTCGGCGGAAAGTGGGGAACGGAGTATCTTAAAATTAGGTTCCCTCTGCCTACCCTGCTGTGTGCGGGATATAGCGTGAAGCTATTTATTTATTTTTTTAATTTAATATTAATATTAAATTTATAATTGAATAGAAAACAAAATTTACAATAATTTTATTCAGTATATATAAAAGTATAAAATAATATTTCTTATTTTTGTTACAGAATAACTAGAAGAGATGAAAGCTCTGGGATGCGTCCACGATGTAACTTCGTAACATGAGTCCGAACAGCTTAGCACTTTACATCACCTGCCTGCTGTGGCTTGACTTGACACATGCTAAAATTGGTAAGTAAAAGAAATTAAATTAAATTTTCTAATAGTTTTTGTTACGATTTGACGTTATGTTAAGATTTGACGTTTATCCTCTTTATGAATAGATTTTGCTTTTGGTAAAAAGTATAAGTTTAATAAGCAGCTTCACGTTATACGTTTTCTAAATGTCTTCCTAAGTGTGGAATAACACTTTAAAAATGTTTATAGTATGTGGTACCTAAGACAATAAATAAATAGATAACATTCTCTCTTGCCAAACGATTATTCGTAGAACAATCTTTGGGTAGCAGAATTTTGTAAAAATCTCTCTACAGATATGCTAACAACAAAAATAAGTTGTAATAAAGCGTATAAGAATTTTGACGCAGCTGAGCACATGTTTCAGTGGTGAAAGCGCCTGGACGGTATTCAGGAGACGCGGGTTCAAATCCCGCTGCGGTCCTATTTTTATACGTTTTCTAAATGTCTTTTTTAACTTCAACGACACTTTAAAAACGTTTAAAACAGATTCACGTTTTTCCTGGTAATAGAGTAGTTCGAAAGTCTTACTTAATGTCAAGACACCCCGCTCTCAGCTTTCCACCCACCCAGACGTCAAGATTCATCAACTCATTGCCGCGCTTTTTATAACAATTGCGGAGAAATTAAAATAGTTTAAATGTAATTATTAATACAAATGAGAGTCGAATCTACTACAAATCATTCAAAAAATGAATGTTACTTCTTGTTTTGAATAAAATTATTTGTCTTTGACTTTGTTAACATACCGACACCGTTACGATGCGCCACAACGATTTCAATTAAATCAATCTTAATCTTTTCAAAATAAACGAAAAAGCTAATTTAGTGAAATATAGAACATACAGAATTATATGTAAAAAATATTTTGGAGCGCGGCCTTCAGTTCTAACACTCAAAATTCCACTTAAATTTCATTCGGAAAGAAAGTAGTGTATCAAGTCTGAAGAAGAACGTAGTGTCATAACACTAGGAATTTCCCGCTAAGCAGAAATGATATAAAAAAAATACAAAAACATTCCATTCGAAGACAATCAAATAAATTAATTCTGAGAACAAAATTTATAACCTACAAACTTCCTGGGTTTATTAAAGTGGCTTTTATATTACTTGTAGGTACCCGTACATAGCCAGTACGTAGGACTGGGAACATAAATCATGGCATTTGAAATCTCTTTAGATTTTTCTAGGATGAATACGAAAAGTTTGTTGAAGTGTGAATTTTCACGTTTTGCATTTTAGAGGGAAGTTAGGGGTTGGTTGCTTTTTCTTCCAATACATATATTATGTACGTGTGTTTGTATAAAAGCTATTGACAGTTAAAAATAAAATATATTTTTAAAATATGGTATAGAAAATATACAGTAAGAACTTAGTTTTCCCAGTGGACGGATTAAAAATAAAATTTCCCTCCGCTAATGGTTAGCGTTTGGTTAAAGCTAAATGTAACGCATGGCTCAGTGGTGAGAGCGCCTGAACGGTATTCAGGAGGGGCGGGTTCGAGTCCCGCTGCGTTCAAATTTTTATACTTTTACTTTAAAATGTCTTTTTCAATTTTCCTAAGTGTGGAATAACACTTTAAAACTGTTTAAAAGTTTTTAAAGGTATGTAACCTTGAAAGTTGGTAGTAGGGGATTCGTTCTCCTACTGGCTCGTGACCACTATCATGTCAAAAAGGAACTGCTAAATATCTGATGATGTATTCGGGTATGAAGACATGTAACCCAGCTCTCCTTATCCCCCCCTCACCCTCCTTCGCCCTTAAGGCTGGCAAAACGTCCACAATGATGGTAACCACTTAGCATTACAGGTTCTTCTGCTCATACATCCCCTTTTAGAAATATAAAATTAACTAAATGTTCCCACGGTCGATATAGAACTAGAGTAAAATAAAAAATTAAGCGTATATTAATTATTTAATTAATATACCTAGCAACTCCATGCTTTCTCGAAATAGATAGAGAGAACCTAGTGTCATGACACTGTACTCCACTTTCCAAAGTCAAAGTCAAACTCAAAGTCAAATAATTTTATTCAAAATAAGAACCTACATGCTTCAATCAACACTGCCATTTGAGAAGCGCGGGGTTGAGTTACGCCACTTGTTGAGTCAGACCAAATCTCAGATAGAAACGGAAAACGAAGTGTCCTAATATTTGATTCTCTTTGCTTACCTTGCAAAGCGATAAAAACTGTAAATTTAAAAAATGTAATATTAATTAGTTTGATTTCATAATTTGCGACTTGCAAATCATGAAATTATGAAATTTGTAAGTCATGTATATTTCCATTTCTAATTTAATACTTGAGGGGAATAACCTAGTAAAGTAAAACAAAATATTTAAAATAAACGTTTTAAAATAATACCATATAAAAATATATAAAATATGTACTAAAAATATATATAAAATAAAAAAATAACAAATACTCTTTCGAATTGTACAAGTATTTCTGCGTAAAGTACGATCACATGAGCTTACTCATGTGGCAAGACGGCAGATAACATATTTTTAAATGAAAAAATATTTTTACGCTCATAATAAATATTCTATTTAAAAACGTGAAGCGGATCTGTTTAAGAAATAAGTAGAGGTTTTATATAAATAAATAATTAACTCCACTTGGGTGCAGTAATGAGAATATGGTATTAGTGGTAGATTCAAATCCTGAATGAGGAAAAGGAAGCAAGGGTTACTCAGACGAAGTCATCGTGGTTCAGTCGGAGAGTTTTACTATAAGCAGGACTGATTGTGGGTTCGATTTTTACTCGACGAAATTAAAACTATTGTCATTTCCCGTTAATAAAACTAAGTGTGATGTTGAGTTCCGCCACACAAACCTACAAACAATGTTTCGATTCCGTATTTTGTTTCCAACCTGCTGCTGTCCACTGCTGAACGTAGTCCTCCCTCTTAGTTTGCCAACCTTCCCGGTCCTAAGCAGTTCACATCCATCCGCTACCAACCACGTTTTTCAAATCATCTGTCGGGCGCCCTACACTACGCTTGCCTAAGCGCGGTCCCCACTCTATAACTTGTCGGCTGCATCGATTTCGGATGCGGGTGCAAAAACAGTATCTTAATATTAGATGTTAACACTAAATCCTACAGTTAAAATAACCTTAATCTTAGAATTTAACGTGCATATACATACTTAGCAGCTTCACGGTTTTTCCGCATAACAGGTCACCAAACAGCAGTAGGAAAAACCCAGCATTGAGACATTCGAATCCCCATTTTTGACCCGAAATCGAGACATTACTTGTTGAGTGACGGAACTTAACGCCACATTTTATGTTAGGTACCAGAACGGCGAAACCAACACGTACATCAATAAAATATAATAATTCTTAAAATCGGGATCGAACGCGTATCCAATCGTGTTTACAGTTAAATTCTGTCAGCGTCATAACGTCCCCAAACTTCCTTCTACACGTTCATGTAGAAGTAATACAAATATACAAATCTATATTTCATTTCTTTTAGCTTCAAACTTAATCCCGCACACAGCAGGGTAGGCAGAGGGAACCTAGTGTTAAGACACTCCGTTCCCCACTCTCTGCCGAATTCGGAGGCATTGCGTCTTACGTGGCGGAACTTAACGCCGCGCACTTCTCGAGTGGGAATCGAACCCACAACCAGTTGTTTACAGTCACACGTTCGTACCACTGCGCCACGACTGGCCCCAATTCTATATTTCAGTACAAACAAACTTTTGTTTGTGCTTACACTAATTTATAAAACAAAACATCTGGTGTTCTTGAAGGTCTAATAAATATATTGCTTTAACGGCTGTCGCGTCTGCCTACAAAGTTTTTCTGTAAAACAGTAACGTAACAACTTTTAAATGATATTAAAATTTGTTGGAA
Source organism: Dryas iulia moderata (assembly GCA_019049465.1). NCBI lineage: Eukaryota > Metazoa > Arthropoda > Insecta > Lepidoptera > Nymphalidae > Dryas > Dryas iulia. The sequence continues at coordinate 13,698,701 of CM032424.1, read as the reverse complement.
TAAAAAAATCTAATTTGTTCAAAGATTTTTCTTAAAGGGACCTTTTATAAAGTTTCTTTTGAAAAATAATACTATTATAGTCCTTGTAGTGACTTAATTTTTAGAGAGAATTACGTTCAATTGTCGATTTTAGAAGTGCTCCAGGTAATAAGCTGTTCGATTTTATCCCTTCTTTTGTTACACTGTTTCTTTTTGAGTAATACAATAAATTTGAGTCTTATATTTCATAGAAGTTTAAAGATTTTCTGTATATATAGAAGAAATAGGTGTCCTACTTAGTCGTATTGGCTTGTTTTTTGTAATAGGTATTTAACATATATTTCCATTAAGAAAATAATGCTATTAAATTCAGTCGTGGCGTAGTGGCATGAACGTGTGACTGAAAACGATTGGTTGTGGGTTCGATTCCCACTCGAGGAGTGGAAATATTTAATATTTCTGTTTTCTTCGCTCTGGTATCGGGCAAAGCGCGGTGTTAAGCTCCGCCACTTATTTATGGTTAGATTTATCCCTCTGCTTACCCTGCTGTGTCCGAGATATAGCGTGAAGCTAAAAAAAAATATTAGGATATCTTGGTGCAGGGTAATAGCCTGTGAATGTAAATACGACAATACAAACGCTTGGTGACTGTTTCCGTCACTTTATACGCAATGGCTTGGATTTAAATGGAAAGTGAAGAACAAAGTGTTTTAACACTGGGTTCTACTACAGCCTACTATGCTAAGTGGAAAAATTGTAATCTTGGTACAAATTTCTTAAAATTCTTATATGATTGTAAATATATTACCTTTTTCAATTTCCATAAATAGCATTTAAATATAAATAAAATAAAAGTAGCTCCAACCCCCAATAAATCCGCAAAGAAGAGATACAAGGAATGGCAGGTGTTAGTGAGAATGTAATAGTAAGAATGAAGAAGGGCGTACTCAAGTGGCTTGGGCACGTCGAGAGGATGAGTGATGAAAGAATGGTAAGAAAGATATATGAAGCAAAGGTGAGTGGTAAAAGAGGCTAGGGGAGACCTCGGTTGACCTTCGAAAACACAGTATTGACGATACTGGAGGAAGGTCTCGTAAAAAGCATGAGGATCCCTCGGAGGGCATGTATGAAGAGTGGAGTGAAGTGAAAGACGTATGCAGGGATCGTAGCGTTTGACGCTTTGTAAAATTTTAGCTCAATAGGTTAAGGATATAGCTTTAAAATCGAGTTGCAAGATTCCATTCAAAAAGCATACATATGTACATACATTGCAATTTTATTAAACATATATAGTTCCATAAAAAAAAACGCGTACTATAAAAATTACGTAAATATTCATATTATCCCAATGCGACTATAACATGCTAATTAAGTATTTAATAAAAAAAACTGCCTTATAAATCTACCTGTTGGTACTAAATTCAAATTTTCTTTACAGGTTACTTTTGGCACATCACCGATCTTCATTATGACCCCTTCCACAACTCCCCAGAGCTACATAGAGGTAAGCATTGAATACAAAATTTTGTTTTTAATTTTTAACCGTACTTTATTACGCCATAATCGTGTTTTTGTTCCCGGCAACTTTGTTAATGGGGAACAGAGTCTAATTACAACTAATACATGCTAATAGGAAAATATTGTTGTTCACGTTATTTAACTGGAATGTTATAATCTTGTTGGATTTTGTAAATAATTTGTATTTTTTTGTTTATATTGAAATATATTATGTTTAAAAATAAGCTTCATGATTTTTTTTGCATAGAAAGAACCTAGGCTGTAAAGCGACTGGTTGTGGGTTCGATCCCCGCTCCAGGAGTGGAAATATTTTTTAGATTTCCATTTTCTTCGCTCTGATGTCGAGGCAAATTCGCGGCGTTAAGTTCTGCTTCTTAACACGAAAGTGGGGGACGGAGTGTCTTAACATTAGGTTCCGTCTGCCTACCCTGCTGTGTGCGGGATACAGCGTGAAGCTAAAAAAAAAGAACCGCTACTAACGTAGTCAGAGATAACTTTGTGTTAAGAAACTCCGTTCTTCAATTTCCTTCCAAAATCGAGATATTGTATATTAGATACCGAGATACAATATAGCGCTTTTAGGTACCAAGGCAGGGAAATGAAAAACATTTGACACATCGAGAATCGAGGTCACGACCAGTCGCGCTTACAGTAATATGCTGTCCCTCTGGGCCACAATGCACTGAATATTTTATTACAATGAATATTTTACCTTAATAATTGACGTGAACTTCAATTTTATTCTTTTATGTTTCACATATATATTTTAAATTTTAAAATTTACTATTTTAAATGTATTTTTTTGTTATATTTATAAATATATATAATATACATAAATTTGAAAATTAAAACAATGAATTTGACGCTTTAAAAAATGAATATAAAACTGCAAAAAAATCGATATGTGAAACAAAGATTTAGATTTTTAAAAATGTACACTTTTTTTAATATATTTATGATTAATCGTGGGGCAATAGCACTGAGTCTGACTGTAATCGCAATTGGTCATAGGAATCATGTTCGATTCTCACTCGAAGATATGATTACGTTAAAATTATTATCATTTTTGTCTTATACCTAATAGGTATAAGGCACGACATTTAGTTGCGTCAATAGCTATGTTTCGGCATTGTGAGTTCATTCCGAAGGAAAACGGACAACGAAGTATCTCGGCAGTAGGTACAACACAGTAGGTAGCGCGAAACTGAGACAAACAGACATACATTTTTTTCTACATAGCAACAGTAAAAAGAAAAAAAATCTCTACACAAGCATTTAAAACAAAACCACAATCCAGAATCACTGAAGAAATTATAAAATTAATCCAAAAAAACAAGAATAAAATCTATAAAACAAACTGGTTGCAATCTCGCAACAGATCACGTAGTGGCTAGAGTTAGTTCTAATTTAAACCACGTAGCTCCAGGCTTTAAGGATCGATGTTACTGGACGTTATGAAACGGAAACTAAACTAAACATCTTGTTCTACATGTTGTATTGTAGTATAGTTGTTTGAATATTTATTTTAGCTTAAGAAAATTCAAGAAAAAAAAGTTTCATTTTTAAATAACTATATTTCTACTATTCTATGAATTGAAAAATTAAATTTTAAAGTTTGTTTCATTTAAAGTAAGTTTCATGTTGAAATTAGTCACTCTCCTTTGTTTCGATTTCGGATTTTTGGACATTTCGATAGGGAAGCAAAAAGCGTCTTGAATGTAGATTTTTTCTGACTTCTCTGATATACAGGAAAGGCGAATAAATAATCAATCAACATTTTTATCCTTTGTAGACCGAATCTATGGCAAATTTGTCTACCATCTTATTATCTTTACTATTCCTTATACGAATCCAAATATTATTTCCTAAAATATATTCTTTTAAAAATTGCTTTATTTTTATTTTACTAATATTATTTTTCAGTATTATTTTCAATTTTGTTTTGCTTTGTTCTAATGTTATATTATTTATAGACTGTACATTACTACCACAGTAATGCGTGCTGGTTAGTAAAACAGCCAAAAATTGTTTAACTTTTTATTTTAATAAATACATAGTTCAGGTTGTAACTTTTAATGTTTGAAGTGAAAATGTAACAATGTTATCAAAATATTTTAAGCACATTTTTTTTTTTAAATTTCATATTTAATTCTATATTTTTTTATAGAATTAAATATGAAATTCTATTATTTTTAATTTTATCATTAGCTAGCAGTTAATCTTGTCAAGTGGACAGTATTCCACTTAGTGTAACTTTTAAAAACAAATATTTAATTTCGTATCGTAGATTTATTTCCATTCCCTTAGCACAGCAAGTCCTTAGTTTCGGACGCTTAAAATATGAAAAAAAAAATCTATAAATACAAAAAACACAAAAAAATTACCAAAAATGTTTCTTTATTCAAAAAAAAAACAGCCTAGAGCAGTGTAAACATACCCTTAGAAAGAGCGTCACAAAACGGTTGTTACTATTCCTTACACGTATTCTCTACGGCGCAACTCGAATTGCAACATCGAGATTTGCTTTAAGTTGAGATACGAACTATACTAATAATGCATTCTAATTTTATTATATTAATACACGAAGGAAAAACTTTGCATCTCATTTTATGAAAATTATGCGGAAAGAGGAATATGAAATAGTTAAAGTTTATATGCAAAAGAAGTCCACAATGACTTCTATTATAATCTATGAAAAATATAATAAGGGGCCAATCGTGGCTTGTGGGCACAAAGTGTGACTGCAAATCGACTGATTGTGGGTTCGATTCCCACTGGAGGGGTGTGCTCTGGTGTCGAGGCAAAGCGCGGTGTTAAGTTCCGCCACTTAAAACGCAAAGCCTCCGAATTCAGCGGAAAATGAGGAACGGAGTGTCTTAACACTAGGTTCCTTCTGTCTACCCTAATGTGTGTGGGATGACTGGCCCATTTTTATTAAAATTAAACTGTTAAGAAAAACAAATAATAATTTTAATTAATTATTTAATTTTCTTTAAGTACTACTTGAAGAGGTTGTTTAGACGTTCACTAGAAATGTGTTGTGGTTCTTACATTATAATAACGATTTACGTATTAACTCTAGAGATTTATTTATTTATACATACTAGAACATAATATGTAATTATAATCTATATGAGGCCAGGCGTTTGCCGTCACATTTTGTGCGTAGAGGCACAAAGTGTGACGATAAACGCGACTGGTTTTGGGTTCGATTCCCAATCGAATAGTGGAAATAAATATTTAATATTTCTTCACTCTGGTGTCGAGGAAAACGTGGTGTTAGGTTCTGCCACTTCGGAATTCAGTGAAAAATTAAATGTTTTTACAAAAAATAAAATATTTAATACTTATGTAGAAGTAATAGCAAATCTATGTTTCTTATTAAAACAAAAATAAAAATTATAACATTATTATAAACACACCTCTATTCGTAGGTTGTAAACACAACCAAGGCAGGAGCGAACACAACCACCGTAACGGCCGCCGCCGCGACCACACCTGCGACAGCTCGTGGCCGATCATACAATGATTTGCTATCATTTATATTGATTAATAATAATTAGCCAGTTAATAGTGATTATCATGATAACCAAGATACTACTAAAAATAACAAGAAAGTCGTAGATAGATTTGGATTAAAACATTTATTTTATCTTCGTTAAAAATCTTGTTATATATGTCGTGGCCATATCGTAGATTTGACGACTTCATGATATCGTTGACAATATCATGAAATGGTCGCAGTTCATGAAATGACCAATGATCGTTTGGCCCGATCATGATGTCGTTTGACGAAATCAATGACAGCCTAACGTTTAACGATATGGTCAACTACAACGCGTGGCTGTTTCATGAATTCGTCGATATTGTTTGACCAAATCGTCAAATAATTACTTAAACGACTGATAGAGGCGCTAGAAACGCTTTTTGTATATCAGCTGTTTGTAACAAAGTCAACATTTTAGTTTTAAATATGTTTTTTTTTATTAAAAGCGGAATTAATTATTCTTTTATTTTAAGTAATAAGAATGTTCTTATTAAAATATTGTTATTTATATAAAATCATTTTAATTTTATTCAAGTCGATATGCAATATAATAATAATAAATTTAAGAAATTATATAGTAAAAAGTACTTTTATATACTAAAGAATCTGTTAAATAGAAAAAGTTTAACCTAACCTATCTTATTTGATTTTAAGTATCTTCACACAAAATAAATCTAATTACGTAAAATATTTTTTAGGTTAGGTTAGGTTAAACTTTTTTTAATAAATTGATTCTCTAGAGATTTTGAATCTCTTTGTGTTTTTGTCTAAAAACAAAGTCATTATATATAATGAGATCGTATACGCACATATTCTAAATTTATAATAAATATATTATAAGGACACCTTATTTTACGATATGACCAAACGTCGATGGCGAAATCGTTTAAACGTTGACGAATCAACGATATCGTCAAAATCAGTTGGTCATTTCATGAACTGCAACCATTTCATGATATTATCAACGATATCATGAAGTCGTCAAATCTACGATATGGCCACGACATATGCATAATAATCACAAATTCAAGGAACGAATGTTTTTTCAGGTTAAAAAACAAATATAACATGAAAAATATAACTATTATAATACAAATAACCCAACATATATTCGTAGGTTGTAAACACAACCGAGGCAGCAGCGAACACAACCACCGTAACGGCCGCCACCGCGACCACACCTGCGACAGCTCGTGGCCGCTCATACAAAGCGCCGCCGCATTCATGGCCGAGAGACACCCGGATACACTGGAATTTGTACTCTGGACTGGGTTAGTATTAAATTGGCGGTGAATATAGTCGTTATGTAGTTGTTTTGGTTCATTTTCTTTAATTATACGCATTTGTATGTGTTTTCAATAACTAACTGTTTTAGAATTCTGTTTATTAAGACACGGAAAAAATATATGGACCCCGTTCTAGTATGACGGAGTATCAAAATTATAGGAGCAAAGTTATATAATTATATATTATACATTTTTTTGGTTGGTTGCTAAGGTGACGAGTATTTTGTGCTTGTAATGTAGTTACTATTTGAATTGGTTGGACTAATGGAATAAGTAAACTTTTTTTTTATTTATATCAATGTTCTAGTGCGAAGTTTCTAATCATCAATGCCTACCATAGCCAGTTAAAGTCCTAATTATTCTTCAAGCGAATGACTAAAACTATAGATTTTTGTATTATAAAATAAGAATAAATATACTTGTAAAATAAGAAATAGTATACTAGTAAAATAAGAATATAATTTATTACATCCATTTCAAAATTTAAAAAAAATAAGCCATCGTGGCGCCGTGGGTCAGTAAAGACTATTATTAAATTCGATGCTCGCTTGAGAAAATGGTCATATTTAAAATATTTAGTTGTCCCTGCTCTCTTTGTTTTACAAAGTGCGGGGTTCAGTTCCGCCACGTAGAATATTACGATATTGGATAAAAGGTGCAGAATCCGTTTTGTCTGTATCCCAAAACAAGAGTTTTTCTACCCTGCAATACGGGAAAAATCTGAAATTACTTAAAAGAAAATAAAGTAGGCATTAAAGAGTGCCTATACATTTGGTTGAATTACTTAAGGTTACGAAAGGGATTAAAGGATACATGTTCTCTTATGTATGTATGTGTACATTAATTATAAAAGCAATTTCCATCACGTGTGATTACAAATTTTCGCCTCATACTATCTAAATTTGAATTTTCATATTAAACGGCGAAATTAATTTGAAGACCTTCTATGAACAATGTAATGTCTCACTGATCCCATTTGAAGATATAAGACTACTCTACCTTCATTAATAGCTTTATATGTAAAATATAGCTTTATTATAACGTCGTCATAGTGAATGCGTAGGAATAAATGAATACTATAACTTAGAGAGGATTTGGTTTTAAATCCATACTTATATTATAAATGCGAATGTTTGTCTGTCACGCTTTCACGGCTAATGTACTGGTCCGATTTGGATGAAATTTATAATGAAAGTAGTAAAAATTACTGGGTCAAACATAGGCTACTTATTTTAAAAAAAAAACAACCTTAAAGGATTGAAATAGGGGATGAAAGTTTATATGACAAATTTACACCGCTTGCCCGATTGTAATGAATTTTGGCATAAATACAATTGATAATTCAAGGTTAAACACGGACTACTCAGTTTTTAAAAACCTACCCCCGAGGGTTGCAATATGACGAAACAGCCACGCAGTTCACTCGGCGAAGCCGCGAGCGAGCCGCTAGTAATTTATATATTCTATTCTGTTCTATTCAATTACATTATGGTAGCGCAGTGGGAATATCAATAAAAGTGGGATACAGAGTGAAATCTTTTTGACTACTTTACTATGCGGGAAGCTGTAATGATATATTCACACATTTAATTGTTTAAGTTTGTTATTGTGAAACTAGGCAGACAAATTATTTACTACGCTTATCAACTTCCAATTACTTTGAAGACACTTCATATTAGATGATAATATCAAATACTTGTATAATTTACGTAAGTTAACGTTGAACCTACAGTCAACCCACGTAAGTAACTTTTATTAACTAAGAGATGATGACGTCCTAATATGTACGTTATATACAAAAATGGAGATTTATAAAACTTCTATATTTGGTAATCTATATATTTACTTAAGTTAATTTTCAAATATTTACATAGTACCCGTTTGATTCCCACTGCCATGTCTGGTAAGGAACTAGAACTCTGACGCTGCTTGATACAAAACATTTTATTTTATTCAACATTTTCAATTTTTCCACATTTTATATACAAATAAAATTTTCAAAAATAAAAATTTTCAAAATATCTGAGATCTAAAATGATATAGAAAACAATTCAAACCAATTTACTACCAACCAGAACTGGACAAAACTAATAACGAACTCTAACAACCCAATAAGATGAAATCAATAGACGAAATGACTTTATTACCAGCGACCACGCAGAACCATCCACAATATTGTGTCATAATAAATGGGTGCATTTCGGTCGATAATGTTTTGGTAACACAAATACGAACATTACTCTGAAATATGGCTCTGCAACAGCTGGCATGGTGACCGCCATGCGATAGCTTGCGGCAGCTAATATACTGTTTACAAAAGAACAATTTTCCATTTATGTGTAAGTAATGGAATATTTCTTGAATTGAATCTTTAAATTTTGGTATTTTCGTATGAATCGTGGCCAGTCGTGGCCCAGTGGCACAAGAGTGTGACTGTAAACGACTGGTTGTGGGTTCGATTCCCACTCGAGGAGTGGAAATTTCCATTTTCTTCGCTCTGGTGTCGAGGTAAAGTGCGACGTTAAGTTCCACCACTTAACACGCAAGCCTCCGAATTCGGTGGAAAGTGGGGAACGGAGTATCTTAATACTAGGTTCCTTCTGCCTACCCTGCTGTGTGTGGGATACAGCGTGAAGCTATTTAATTTTAATTTAATTTAATTTAATTCGTATGGATTGGTATTTGGTGCTCGTGCCTCTGTGAGTGTTTGTTATAGTATTGGCTCTTAAATATATTCATGTATAATAGAATCATATATTTGCGGAAACATGGTATTATCATATTTTTAATTAATTAATGAGCATCAGGCATTAATGTACGAAGCCTAATGGCACTCTCTATCTATTCTTCAACTCTTAAGTTTATTTTATAAAATGTTGTTACAAATATCTTCCAAATATGTTTAATTTCAGATTATTTGATAGTTCGAAGGATTTCATGTCATATAAGTCTAATCTAACATTACTGTATATAATAATTACTTTTGTTTTAAAGTTACTGCAATTAATGACTTATTAATTACTATAAGTGATATTAATAATTCTGTCTAATTTCAGAATAGACTTAACCACTCATTAAAATTAATATTAAGTATCACAGCTGTCTATATCACCAAGTTATTTACTTAAAAGTTTAAACACAAAACGAAAACTATTTATGAAAGCTACTAAAGAAAATTCGTGGACTGAAATTTGGAACCTAAAATCTCGAGTAGACTATGTAAATTAGAGTATGTAGGAGTTTGTCAACATTCCGTAAACTTTGCTGGTGGTAAAGTTTTTATAGTTAACGAAATTTATTAGTGAAACACTTAAAGGTAACTTTGGCGATAAGTAAAAACAGAATTTCGCCTTACCATGGGTTGTGAAGTTAGCAAAGTGTGTAATTGGCAAGCTGCTGAGTGCACTTTCTAGTTTTCTTCCGTTTATGTATTATGAAGACCACCCTAAGTTTAGCAATGTATTTTACTATATTGCGATTTGTTTGAAGTTATTGATTTACATTAATTTATACAAGAATCTGCCAAACTAACATATTTTTACGATATTAATTAACAATCATAAGCTACAATAAAGAGACATAAACATGATATATATTTAATAAGTTTAAGTTACTTACAAAATTAGTTCTCAGCAAATAATAAGTATTTTTTAGGTCTAACTATATGGAAAAGTATAATTTATGTTGTACAATTACACTATATAATGTATAATAATGCAATTTTTATGTAATTCGAACATAGGATGTCCCAAATATATAATGCCGTATTTAATGAATAACATTTTAAAATAAATATTTTCATACAGGGACATACTATCCTCATCGATGGAACACTTAAGTGAAGAAATCAAACTTGAAGCAGTAAGGAATGTGACAGATATTCTAAGTCGGACGTTCAGCAGTCAGTTCGTTTTCCCAGCATTGGGACATAACGATCCACCGCCATCAAGAAAATTAGTTGATATGTGGATGCAATGGCTACCCACTGAGGCCTTACAAACTTTTGTTACTGGTAAGTTTTTTGAAAAATATTTATTGTTATTATAATTTTAGTAGAACCAAGGTTCGATTCCCGCTGCGTTCAAACTTTATACGTTTTCTAAATATCTTTTTCACTTTAAGGTTACTGATTCGTTTTAAAAATTAAGTAAATTCTGCATTTTGAAATAAAGCTCCGGTTAAAAAACCGGATTAATCGCGTAGTTCCTGGTTGCAGATTTCACAGTTTTATTTCAAAATGTAAATCAATAGCGAAAACTAAAGATGTTATAACAGATATTCAGCATTTATATTTTTCGAAAATGTGAGTAGTTTAGGTAAATTAGATGGACATGTTTTCCAATATAATACATTAGCGGAAATTTATAGTGTAAAATAAAAAAATCGCTTGAAAATATTTTCCACCTTAAGATCTGAAAACTAGAAACTTTAAGTTTTTTTTATTTTAATGTGACCATTTTTGAGGAAAATACAGCCAATTTAACAAAAAAAATTTGGAATTTTTTTCCGTTCCTTTAATTATTTCCCCTAGTATATAATATAAAATTACAATAATATTTTTTTCATGTTTATTGAAATTTTATAGATATTTCTCTTATAAACAAGTAACAAATTAGGACAGAGTTCTTGTTCTTAGTATTAATTATGAATCACAGCTAGAGGCCATCGTGACTATTAACGTGGCTTAGAATTCCATTCCCATTCATTAAAGTTAAAACTATTATCGTTTTCTCTATCAGGTTAGATAAATCGCGGTGTTAAATTCACCGCATATCAACATGCAATGCCCCTAAAATGAGCAGTACAGAATGTATTGAATTAATTTTTACTTTTAATACATCATTTTGTTATGAATTACAATAGAATCTTATGATAGGTTTTTTTTCGGTTGTTTTTAGCAAAACCAAATATTGCGAAAATTATGAGTTAGGCTAATTTAATTCTGAAGGCGTACATATGTATATGTTGTATGTAAATGTAAGCATTTTTGAAATAAAACTTTTTTAATCGGATTAATCGCGTATATTTTTGGTATTCGAAATTACATATTTAGAAAACCTTACGTTTCGATCACTTTACAGTAAGTAGTTTGTGGTAGAATAAACCTGTAAGCAGGTGTCTAATTGTGTCCACTTTTACTTCAAATAAATATATAATAATCGGGATAACAAAATAACTTATAGTTTAAGCACTATTAATTTTATTTAACAAATTATTACATATTATTTACTAGTATACTTTATATAACATATTAAACAATCTTAAACCTTTAGGTGGATATTACACAATTGAGCAGTCTCACAGCAGGTTGCGGATAGTGGTACTAAATAGTGTGCTGTGGGCCGGAGGTGCGGCGAAAACGGATGGCCCCCACCGAGGCAGGGCACAGTGGGAGTGGTTAGAACACGTGCTAAGTAAAGCTAGGAGAAAAAACGAAATGGTAACAGAATTATAAGTCTTTATTTCTGTTATAGTAGTATTTTATAGAAATTGTTTTTTTTAAGATTTTTAATTCTTGATAAAAGTCGGTTTTTATATTCTAAAATATTACCTAATTACTATTAATGGGAAAAAATCTTGCATGGACTGAACTGAACTGATGAGACCGTCGCAGCACAGTAAAACAATATCTCATTGTTAACGCAATGGTTGTGAATTCGATATACTATTGAGGGAATTGTACTGAAATTATTTTTATAAAGTAAAAGTAAGCGTGGCGTTCAATTCCGCTATTCCACACTCGTTATTTCGGTGGAAAGTGAATAACTGTCTTATTCCTGATTTTCATTAATCTTTCATTAATCATATTGATAAAAAATAGCTTCACTCTTTCCCGCGTATCGGAGTAGTCAGAGAGGATCGAGTGTCAAAACACTCCATCCTCCACTTTCTGCTCGAAATCGAGACATTGCGTGTTAAGTGGCGGAACTTAACGCCGCGCTGTGTCTTACCAGAACCTGTACCAGAGTGAAGAAATGAAAATTTCAATATAATCATTCCTGAGTAGGAATCGAAGCCGCAACAATCGTTTTACAATCAGACGCTGTACCTATTGCGACATGACGACCTCATTTTGAATAAATATATTTTTTTCTTAATTATTAACTAACTTTTAAAAAGAAATTGAATAAGAAATCTTTTTTAGGTATACCTAGTAGCTCACGCTGGACCAGGTGTAGAAGAACGGCATAACGCCGGAAGCTCTTCAGCATCAGGGGGCGGGGAGCTCACGCCCAACGCCAATGGAAGGCTGTTACATGTCATCAGAGCGTTCAGCGACGTCATCGCTGGACAATTCTATGGGCACCGTCATACAGATACTTTTAGGCTTATTTATAGTGAAGGTACTTATATATTTTTTAATATTGCAGTTAAATGAAATTCTGAATATATTGTTTTTTTGTAAAGTTTTAGTTTTATGTTTTTTCTCTATAACTAGGTTATCAAAGAAAACTTAGTTTCGAGACACTCCATTCTGAGCGGAAAGACAATAGCGAAAGAAGTAGATAGCCAATCAACACTGGCGAAAATCAAGTTAGGCGACAGAGCGGAAAGTTGAAAATAATTTAAATAAAATAATTTCCCTGATGGGAATCGAACTCCCAACTAACTGCATTTTTCACACGTTATACCTGGACTACTGTAGGCAGTATGGACCAAAACAGCCACATTTTTTTTTTATTTTTAAAGAATACGACTATAATATAAATTTAATTTCTGAAATGTAAGAATGTCCTTGCTATGTTCTTGAAAAATCGTAATGTTAGTTCAGTGAAAAATGACTCAGTTTTCATTATAAGTGAAGTATATTAGGTAAGGTGATATATTTTTCGAAAATTGCTAACTTTTACGGCTAGTGCAATGCGCAATAGGGATAGTGAATGACTGTAATCATGATTGGTTGCGGGTTCTATTCCCGCCCGGTGGAAAAATTATAATTTAAAATTTTCATTTCTCCGTTCTGGCAAACAAGATAAGCGCGGCAATGAGTTTTTCTTTGTTTTTTTTGTTTTTTTTATTTTTTTATTTTTTTTTAGCTTCACGCTGTATCCTGCACACAGCAGGGTAGGCAGAGGGAACCTAATGTTAAGACACTCCGTTCCCCACTTTCCGCCGAATTCGGAGGCTTGCGTGTTAAGTGGCGGAACTTAACGCCGCGCTTTACCTCGACACCAGAGCGAAGAAAATGGAAATATAATTTCCACTCCTCGAGTGGGAATCGAACCCACAACCAGTCGTTTACAGTCACACGCTTGTGCCACTGGGCCACGACTGGCCACAATGAGTTTTACCATCCAAAACGTAACGTAATTCGGGCTTAAAGTGAAGAACGTAGGTCTGACCTTATATTTTCTTTGATTACGATTGGCGAGAAAAGTGGTAAAGCAATAAAGAATAAGAACTTTAAAAAAACTTTTGAATTTAAATTTAGCAGAAAAAAGTAAATGTTATCATACACACAATTTATTTCCCCGTAAATATGAACTGTAATTAGTATTAATATAATAATTTCTTCTTAATTGAAAGTAAATTTCATTAATACACGTCAACTTGGCACTGTGAAATGTTAAGCTTTTGACACGTTTCCGTAAAGTTGATCCATATTAATTAATCCATGAAATACTCGAGCATATTGCATGTATGTTACATTGTTGCTTACACATTCTGTTAGTGGGAGCAAATTATCGTATATATTAGAGTACTCTAGCGTATTTAGGTTAAGAATGGTTATTTAAAATCTCTTCTTTTCCCTGTCTTTCCAAATTTCTTCTTTTAAAAGTAAAAAAAAAGTTTTACAATTAGTGTCATTAAGCTCGAGTAGTTAATGGCTTGACATCTAAAATCATTTGGATCCATTTTGAGAAGATTTTCTATTTGTTGTTTTTTTTTAGCTTCACGCTATATCCCACACACAGCAAGGTAGGCAGAGGGAACCTAGTGTTAAGACACTCGATACCAAAGCAAAGTAAATGGAAATGATAAATATTTCCACTCCTCGAGTGGGAATCGAACCCACAACCAGTCGTTTACAGTCACACTTTGTGCCTCTGAGCCACGACTGGCCCCAATTTCTATTTGATTTCCTGATTTTCTAAAAAAATATTTCCAGTATGAAATATTGAAAAATAAACATTTCTAACTACGCGGTTATCCTCTTATTTTTATTTTTTTAAGCTGGGCTAGTAATGCCTGGACGTATTGACGTAGTTACATTTTCGCAAAAAATTATATTTACTCAACTATTTGTACATATATTTATTTTATATATTTATAAAATACTTCTACCGTAATGTTAATAAGCTCAGCCTCTAAGGAAAACTGGGCTAGATTTCCTGTACAAACATAATAATCATTAAAATTATGAGTCCAGGGACAATTTTAACTACAAAAGCTATTATAAAGATACTAGCGACACGCTCGCGGCTTCGTCGTCGTGAATATACAAGACACACACACAACTATAGTTTTTTTTAGCTTCACGCTGTATCCCGCACACAGCAGGGTAGGCAGAGGGAACCTAGTGTTAAGACACTCCGTTCCCCACTTTCCGCCGAATTCGGAGGCTTGCGTGTTACGTGGCGGAACTTAACGCCGCGCTTTACCTCGACACCAGAGCGAAGAAAATGGAAATATAATTTCCACTCCTCGAGTGGGAATCGAACCCACAACCAGTTGTTTACAGTCACACGCTTGTGCCACTGGGCCACGACTGACCACAACTGTAGTACTGGTTCATATTTGCTACGGCCCGTATCATCGTTTAAGCGGCGGTAAATATTAAAAAATAATAATAATAATTGGTTTTGGTGCGATTTGGTAATATAAGTAGCCTATGTTTGATCTTGTGTTATCAATTGTCTTTTTGAGGAATGTTATCAGAATCGGTCAAGTGGCTTAGATTTTAAAGTAATTAAAGTTAATTTAAAGTAAATTAAAAATAAGTACTTAGTTGGCAGAAAAACGGTATTTTTTAGCTTCACGCCATATCTGGTACACAGGGTAGGCAGGACTAACTTTCTGCCGAATCCTGGAGGCATAGCGTGATAAGTACGGAACTTAACGCCGCGTTTTGCATCGAGTCTAGAGCGAAGACAAATTTCAAATATTTATACCCACGACCAGCACATAAGCGCATTTACAATCACACTTATGTGCTCTTGCACCACGACTGGCCTGAAAAACGATATTTTAATATTTTTAAATAAAATAAGTATTAATTAACGTCTCTGAGTGCAACTACTATTATGTTTATTGTATCCACAGGTCGACCAGTATCATGGGCTCTTCTTGCACCCTCATTAACCCCACGTGGTGCGGGAAGCATATCCAATCCAGGATTAAGGCTATACAAATTTGAATCTAATACCGGAAAGGTAAGGATTTTTGATTACTAATATTAAACATATAAATACTTGTAAAAACTTCAGTTGTAACTCAATTTTAAAGTATGTGTATAAAATACTTAGAAATAATTTAGAAAAGTCGCGTAATATAATTGTTTACTTTTTACTAAAAAACTTCTCTACAACATCATACTACATTAACAAGATTATTTAATACTAGCGACCCGCTCGCAGCTCAACCTACAAAAAAAGCAATAATCAAAACTATATCAAAATCGATTTAGCCGTTTTGGAGATTAGCGTGCACAAATGAACAGACAAACAGAACAAATGAAATATCTTTATGTTGGATGCCATTATTGTATTAAATGCACAGCAGCACTTACAATTCTTATTATATGTTTAGATAGACATTAGACCAGGACCTCTTAAACTATGGATCGCGACCTCAAATGGTGTCGCGTAGCAAAATTGTGGGGTCGAGAGAGATATTTTTTTTGTGCCATTTTTAATTTTAGATTATTGGTATACTTTAAAACGAATTCTAAGACTATATATTTTCATATGTACATGTATATTGTTACCTAATAAATAAATAATCATAAAATATTAATTTATTTTTAATGATTTTATATTTGTATGGGGTCGTCAAGAAACTCGCAATCATAAATGGGGTCGTGAATGATAAAAGTTTAAGAAGTGATGCATTAGACCAATAAAAAATATAGATTGCCTACTTGTTAATAACATTTCTCTGGTCGAGAACTGAACCCACAACCACGATCACATTCTACCACTTAACAGGAAATATAAAAAAAAAATATATATATATCAGATTTCATTAATCATCGAAAGGCTGTATAACTGAAAGAACACGACACAGCCTAATTTGAGTTGGTGCCGACCCCGCCTCAATCGTGTACAAGGTGTTTGCTTCCCGCGAACGATAACGAAACTCTAATGAATGTGATGTTTTTGTTCTGATACACGGAAAATAATTATTTTGATCAGTATTTGTTTGCTCATGTGAGTGTGTATAAGTTTTTAGCCTGGAAGTCGTTCTTTTACACATTAAATTCAGGTTGATTGTTTCTTTGTATAAGAAAAAGAATACTAAACTTAGAGATCTTCGTAACGCAGTGTTTGACTGTTATGGATTCGAATCCCACTCCGGGGAAGATACAATTCTTCTGAAAAAAAACAAAAAAATATTGAACAGATAATAATATTTAATTTTTATACACTCTCTAGGATATGATCAATTTTTGAACTCTAAAATTAATTTGTTAAGCTTAATTAAATAAAAATATTTTTAACTGAATTGATCATGTATATTTTTGGTATCGAAAATACCTACGTGAACAGTCCACCTGTAGCATCGGACGATTGTAGTGTCTGAAACATCATTTTTTTTAAAAAATGTGTTCTCTAATATAAAAAATACACAATTAATTCTGTTAACAATTGTTTTATTTTTAATATATATTAATCACGAAAGCAAAAGATCTTTCAAAGCCACATGACCTTAAATAACCTTATTTTCTAGGTACTAGACTACACACAGTATTACCTAGATGTAACCAATACAAGAGGCGAAACGCATTGGGCGGTCGAGTATAACGTTACTCAGTACTACGGTCTAAGGGAAGTTAGTGCAGCTTCATTAGACACCCTCGCTGAGAAAATAAGGAATCATCATGACAGGACTTTACTAACGAAGTGAGTATTTCAATATTTATTTATAGAGATTTATATTAAGTATTTGAGATGAAATATGTGATAGATTTAAATAAAAGAAAAGTCTATGTATGCATTTAATTACTTTTAGTAAAGCAGAATTTAAGTACATTATATTTAGTGTATTAGTTTTTTTTAAATAAATTATTGAGAATCGTATCAAAATTTAACACAGTAATTTTCGAGGTCTGACTGAACAGACTCTTAACTGTTGAACAGACAGGCACACTCAATTTATATGATATCATAATATTTTAAAAACGCTTTTCGTTTTAATGGTATTTAAAATTGTCGTGTAGGTACACGCTTGAAACTGTAAATTAATTTAAAATCTATAATTGAATCCTCCAATAATTAGTCCCTATAATGTCAAAAGTATAATGTGTAAATTGTACTGAAAAAAAAAAACAAAATCAGAAATATATTTTTTAACAAAAGTAAGATTTACTTTCATTAAAAGACATGTAATTTAAGACTTAATTTAATTAAAATATAAATATTATTTACTTTATCATTTTGAAGTGTTATTAAGCCACTTAGAAAATAGAAAGATACATTTTTAGAAAACGCATAAAAAATTGAGGGCAGCGGTATCAAACCCAAAGTTTAATGAACGCATTGCTTAGTGGTTAAAGACTTCCACTTGGACGATATCCAAGAGACGCGGATTCGAATCCCACTGGATTCAAAGCTTTAGCTTTAGCTTTGGCTTTGGCTTTGGCTTTGGCTTTGGCTTTGGCTTTGGCTTTGGCTTTGGCTTTGGCTTTGGCTTTGGCTTTGGCTTTGGCTTTGGCTTTGGCTTTGGCTTTGGCTTTGGCTTTGGCTTTGGCTTTGGCTTTGGCTTTGGCTTGGCTTTGGCTTTGGCTTTGGCTTTGGCTTTGGCTTTGGCTTTGGCTTTGGCTTTGGCTTTGGCTTTGGCTTTGGCTTTGGCTTTGGCTTTGGCTTTGGCTTTGGCTTTGGCTTTGGCTTTGGCTTTGGCTTTGGCTTTGGCTTTGGCTTTGGCTTTGGCTTTGGCTTTGGCTTTGGCTTTGGCTTTGGCTTTGGCTTTGGCTTTGGCTTTGGCTTTGGCTTTGGCTTTGGCTTTGGCTTTGGCTTTGGCTTTGGCTTTGGCTTTGGCTTTGGCTTTGGCTTTGGCTTTGGCTTTGGCTTTGGCTTTGGCTTTGGCTTTGGCTTTGGCTTTGGCTTTGGCTTTGGCTTTGGCTTTGGCTTTGGCTTTGGCTTTGGCTTTGGCTTTGGCTTTGGCTTTGGCTTTGGCTTTGGCTTTGGCTTTGGCTTTGGCTTTGGCTTTGGCTTTGGCTTTGGCTTTGGCTTTGGCTTTGGCTTTGGCTTTGGCTTTGGCTTTGGCTTTGGCTTTGGCTTTGGCTTTGGCTTTGGCTTTGGCTTTGGCTTTGGCTTTGGCTTTGGCTTTGGCTTTGGCTTTGGCTTTGGCTTTGGCTTTGGCTTTGGCTTTGGCTTTGGCTTTGGCTTTGGCTTTGGCTTTGGCTTTGGCTTTGGCTTTGGCTTTGGCTTTGGCTTTGGCTTTGGCTTTGGCTTTGGCTTTGGCTTTGGCTTTGGCTTTGGCTTTGGCTTTGGCTTTGGCTTTAGCTTTAGCTTTTTTTTAGCTTTAGCTTTATACCTTTTCTAAATATGTATTTATCAATTTCGTTTATTTTTTTCTTTTAAACGTTTTTAAAGTGTTTTTCCACACTTAGGAAAATTGAAAAAGACATTTAGAAAACGTACAAAAAATTGAACGCAGCGGGATTCGAACCCGCGCCTGCTAAATACCGCCCAGGCGCTCTCACCACTGAGCAATGCCGTGAGCATGCTTTTCCAAATCCGTTTTCTAAATGTCTTTTTAAATTTCATATATGTTTTTTTTTAAATTACTGATTCTCCAAATCTATATTTGAACCAGGTACCTAACAGCGTTACGAGTACGACACTCGACAGACGTATCGGAGTGCGACACGGCTTGCGTCCACGTACACTACTGCGCGATAACGAGGGCCGACTTCCACGAGTTCAGATCCTGCGTCACCAACCCAGCGTCAGCTCTTGCGTCTCGAGCCCCTCATAATTCAGCTGCTATTCTATTATATGCTATATTAATTTTGATATCGTCGTAAATATTTAATAGATTTAATATTGATTGCCATTTTTTTTATTTTTTGTTTTTTTTTGTAAGTTCAACGACTGGTAAGTTAGTGGTATAGCGTTTCGTTTTTTAGATTCAATTACTTTGAAAAGTGTGGCTTGGTACATAATGAGGCCTTTTTTACATCTTAAATTAAATGTAGAGTAGGTATATTTAATTTAAGATATAAATAAAGAGATTGGACTTGGCTGTCGTGGCGCAGTGGGGCGTTTAATGGTAAACGCGATGGTTGTGGATTGTATTCTCTCTAGAGGGAAGAATTATATATTATTTTTATTTCTCCGTTCTGACAAAGCGCGGCATTGAGATCTGTCACACAATATCTCAATTATTGAAAGAAAGTGGAGAACAGAATGTCTTGTTACTAAGTTATCTCTGATTTGCCAGTTAAACTTAAAACTCCTTCTTTTATAAGTAATAATTTCTTGCATCTTATAAGCAAGCTATTGATACATTTATTTCTTACATTCAAATACAATAGCATGCAAAAACACAATAGTACAATACATAAAAAATCATTTTTTCTTTCATTTTAAATTAAACATTCCCTCAAAAGAGATTAGAACCCAAAACTAAATATTAATAGCTAGTTACCAACTGAACCACGACGGCTTCAAATATTTTTCATATAACAAGTTCCATTTGCATTTATATAAAGAATTAAAAATTTTAATTTGCAAATAACAGTACAGAGTATTACACCAGTTCACAAAAAGGAAGTCGACGTTGTTTTTTCATTATATTTTTTTCATAATAAAATTAATGGGCGCAACAACCTAAGCTAAGCAATTTCCTTCGTCAATATTTGTGTCACGAGATGGTACGTTTTAAACGAATAATATTAGATTACTTCTTTATATAATACAGTTAGATTGAATATATTTTTTTTCAACATGATTTGTTAAATTCATAAACTGAAGTCATGAGAATGTATAGCTGTTAAATATGATAACATAGAGTTTCGTTTTATTTTTTATGTATTTCTCTTAATTTTATAATAATTTTAATATAATATATAAAATTATAATTATTTTTCTTACTTATAATGTTTTTATATTCTGAAAAATGCCTTAAGAATTATAATTTGGCAAAATCATCCTATATAAGGTGAGTATACACAAATATATGAGTAAATTTTGTATATTATAACATAGTATGTAATCAATTATTAAGTACACTTTAGTTTAATTTCTTATTTCTATTCAAATGACTGTGTATTTTTTTAGCTTCACGCTGTAGCACGCAGCAGGGTAGATAGAGGGAACCTAGTGTTAATACACTCCGTTCCCCCGAATTCGGAGGCATTGCGTGTTAAGTGGCAGAACTTAACGCCGCGATTTACCTCGACACCAGAGCGATAAAAATATATGGGTACATATAAATAAATAAATAATATTTCCATTCCTCGAGTGGGAATCGAACCCACAACCAGTCGCTAACACCGTGTGCCTCTGCGCCACGACTGGCCCCAATAACTGTGTTTTTTTTTTAAATTGTATTAAAAATGTATTAAAAAGGAATATTATTTAGATTTTGTCGTTTATTTTAGGTATTTTCAAAATAATCGTACGTTTTTTAAGAAAATAGAAGATATTCCTACAAATTTTCAAATCAACAATGTAATATATATTTAGAAAGAAACTTGCAATGTATAAAAGCTACTGTAATATGAATATTAGGTAAGCAAATGTCGCAAATTATAATGTTTATAAATAAAAAATGTAGAATTGTTACAGCTACTTTCCATTTCTTCCTCTTTCTGGGAGAAAATATCAATAACTCAAATAAAATATAAATAACCTAGCTTCAT
This sequence comes from Dryas iulia moderata, assembly GCA_019049465.1. Classification (NCBI taxonomy): domain Eukaryota; kingdom Metazoa; phylum Arthropoda; class Insecta; order Lepidoptera; family Nymphalidae; genus Dryas; species Dryas iulia. Next base: position 13,677,343 of record CM032424.1, on the reverse strand, counting down.
ATTATTATTTCTTTTCAAAAAATTATGTTAAATAATATTTATTTATTTGAAAAATTAAAGAAATGCAGTTAATTCATGGTTATGATGTTAAAATTACTGTTAAAATTAACACTAAATATCACTAAATGTAAATGTCACACTAATTTTAGTGCTAATGTTAACAAAATATTATCATTAAAATTACTGTTAACATAACATTCTTAATATTCTTGATCTTTTTATTTTAACGAACAATCTCTTTAATTACGTTTGTTAAAGAAATATAAAAAAAATACATTATAATACACACGAGGTACACTATCTGCTAGTTTATTAATCTCTGATCATATTCATATAATTTTAGAGACAATTACTTTAAAAGTTTAATTTTAGAGACAATTACTTTAAACAATTTAATTATTTTTCTTCTAACATAAGTTTAAAATATATTTTATTATAATCAATACTAGTCAATTGTAAATAGCATTCAATGTTTAAAATAATCTTTAATTCTGAATTTTTATGTGCAACAATTTCTATGCTAATACATAGATGAGTGTACATAAATATAACCATGTGGTTAATATTCACAACTTGTATAGTATATCTATTATTAGAAAATGCTTAAAAACTTCGTGAGACTGTTTGGTGAATGATACTTAAAATACGAGTTTTTTAGCTTCACACTGTATCCCGTACACAGCAGGGTAGGCAGAGGGTACTTAGTGTTAAGACACTCCGTTCCCTACTTTCCGCCGGATTCGGTGGCGGAACTTAACGCCGTGCAACCAGTCGCTTTACCGTTACACTTTGTGCCACTGCGCCACTACTGGCCCCATATAAAACTTACTATATAAATTTTACTGTCATTTTTATTTTATTTATAATTCTCTTTTTTAGTGTCGAGACACTCCATTATTCACTCTTTGCCATTAATTGAAACATCACAAGTTTTGTGGAGGAACTTTGTGTTGGGCTCAGTCTTTCACCAGGGTTAAGATTTTTTTACTACTTTAACGCTTTTCTCCCATAGCGATGCAAATAGAGAGGACCTAAGCAAGAAGAGGACCTCAGGTACCAGAGCTAAGGAGTTAATATTTTAGTAATGATTCCTATTCCCAGAACCCATAACCATCGAGATTACAGTCAATTGCTGTTCCACTGCGCCACGATGGCCTATTCCGGCTTTGAAGAAATCAGAATATTTTTTTTATTTCTTTTTATTTCTTTTCAAAATCGGAGACATTTAATGACTACATTTACTGATTTTATCTGAGCTAGTATTGTTTTAACTGTGACCAATTTTCAGCGTGTAGCTCGAACCTACAACCATCGAATTTACTATCGGACACCGTGCCACTGTGCCACAATGATATCAATGCGTCAATGAGAAATCTATTAATTATATCTGAGCTGAATAACTGAAATTGATACATGTGCATTCAGTTATTATTATAGGTATATTAAAATTATTTTTACTTTTTTTTTAATATTATTTGTTTAATATTTAGGAAACGAAAAACAATTTTGTTAAAAGTATGAAGTATGTAAAAAAAATTGCAGAGATCTATACGTAAGTAAACTCATTTGAAATTAGTAAAAAACGTTAAAAATAACAGTACTGTAAAGTTTTCTGAAAAAGAGAAATAAAAATAAATTTAATCGTGTTATGGAAAAAGGTCCACGATTTTTAGGGCTGCCCATTACGATCCGTCACTGTCACTACGCTCTTGTAACAATTATACCGCATTTTACTATGGTTCCGTGGAATTGATGCTATTTGTTTGTAGTTAAATTTCGACTACATTTTTTTTTGCATCCCGCTGTATCCCGCACATAGCAGGTTAGGCAAAGGGAACCTAGTGTTAAGACACTCCGTTCCCCACTTTCCGCCGAATGTGAGGCTATGCGTGTTAAGTGGCGGAACTGAAAATATAAAATTTTTCGACTCCTCGAGTGGGAATCGAACCCACAATGCGTTTACAGTTACGTACGTGCCACTACGCCACGACTATTTAACATCGTTTATATTTCTTTTTTCTGATATTAGATGATTCTCATTAGTTCAGATATCAGATATTTTTTATACTTCATCTTTTGTCAAAGAGATAAATTAGATTCAGCTTAATAGTTCGCAATATATGTAATTAGACAAAGCTTTGGTAACTAAATTAGTAAACATTCATATGTAATCCAATATGACAAACAATCCCACCTACCTTAGACGTACTCGGGACAGAAATATACTAATACCTATACTGGATAAAGTGAATTGTATGCTTATTTCGTATGATATAATAAAAAAAATGAGTTTATGAGGAAAATTTTTAGCTCCAGATTAAATTAGACTGTGAAAGCAATAGTGACAGTGCAAATAATTAAAAATAATCATATCAATTTGTAAAATGTTATTCGTTACTAGCTTACAATACTATATATTGTAATTTTTCCGTTTTATATGAGGTGAAAATTGCTGTATTTGTAGTGGACCTCTTTTCAAATTAAATTCTAAAATAACTTTATAACCATACCTACGAGTTTTTGTGTATTCTCCATATAAGTGACACTGGTTAAGTGATAAAAAGTCAACTTGCACGTTCGATACTCCATAACTTAAGAACTAACTAAGTAACTTACTAACTGACTCTTTCAATTCTTATATTTTAGATATCACTAACTCACTTACTCACTAACTAACTATTCAGCTCCTATATTCTATAATTACGCGACACAAAAAAATCTAAAACCAAATAAAATAAATATAACAGTAGAAAAAAAAGGGAAAACAGAATCCTAAAGCGTGGTTTGATCGTCAGAAATTGTGCACCCCTCGCTCTCGTTACGACGAAGGTTAATCTCATTACGCGAGTGAAAAAGCCCAACGTTTTTCCGTGAACATAAAAAGGATGGATAGTAAAAAACTAAACTCCAATACTATCAAAGCAGACGTCAGATGAATGAGTAGATCGTTTGATATTAGCTGTTTGCATTAATAATTTTGTTTAAAATAAGTATTATTTACAGTTGAAATGGTAGTGTGTTTTTAAAGAGATTTTTTTGGATCATTTAGATATTTTCTTATATACTTGTGTTATATGTTAATTGTATAATGATATAACCATACTTATAAATGCGAAAGGCTGTGTGTTTGTCTGTCACGCTTTCACAGCTAATCTACCAGTCTGATTTGGATGAAATTTAGAATGAAAGTAGTAAAAGTGACTGGATCTAACATAGGCTACTTATTTTTTTTCAAAAATCAACCTCTAAAGGGTTGAAATAGGGGATGAAAGTTTATATGAAATATAAACCGCTCAACCAATTGTATTGAATTTTGGTATAAATATAGTTGATAGTTTAATCTTAAACATAAGCTACTTTATTTTTAAAAAATGCGCCCACTAGGGTTGCAATATAAAAATTGAGGCTATCGTAGTACAACCTCTTACTGTAATCGTGATTGCTATGGGTGCGATCGGAGAAATTACATTTAAATTATTTTCTTTTCATCGCTTTGGTATCTAATAGAAAGCGCGGCGTTGACTTCTGCTGCATAAAACGATTACTTTCAATTCGAGAGTAAGTGGAAGACGTAGTGTCTTAACACTGAATTAACCCGACTACCCTGCTATACGGCATAGATTGTGAAGTTTGGAATTAAAAAATTATATCATTATACAACGACTTCATAGTGCAGTAGACGAATGTCTGCTTGTATATATTTTACAGATTTAGGTTGTCTTTGCAAAAGCTATCTTTGAAATGGTAGAAACAAACGACTCCTTATCATAACCAATATACCCGTTATATATATAAGATCCATTTTAATTTTCTTTTTTTTATTATATAGCGAATGTGACAGATTCCTCCAACCTCAAGGCCGGCAACGCATACCCAACACCCTGTTGTTGTAGATGTCCATGGGCGAAGGTAACCACTTACCATCAGGTGGTCCTTCTGCTCGTTTGCCTCCCTTTGGCAATAAAAATAAAGAAAAGATTTTTTTTTATATTTAATTTACTCAATCGCTATATTTTTTAAGTAAAACTATTCTATTACTACCTATACTTAAAAATTCTATTTTCTAACATTTTAACACCAAACAGTCTCAATAACTACAATTAAAATCATATTTACTCATAACTAGACTACGTATTGCTGATTTAATTGTGATATTCGAGGATTTGTATATATTTAACATTAAGAACTGAAAATGTAATGAAGAAAATAAATATGCATTTAAGAACTCTTTATAAGTCTTTTTATTGTTCCCTTACTTTTATATTTATTTATTATTAGTTTATATTTTAGCTTTACACTTTTTTTCTGAATACCAGAGTAGGTAGAGAGTACATAGTGTCGAGACACTTGGTCTCCATTTTTTGGCCGAATTCACGACATGGTGTGATATACCTACACCATTTGTCTTACTTAAGTGGGGAACGGAGTGTCTTAACACTAGGTTCCCTCTGCCTACGCTGCTGTGTGCGGGATGCAGCGTGAAGCTAAACACCATTTGTCTTACCAGAGATGCGGAGATGAAAATAATTTAAATATAGTAATTCCTCCGAATGGGAATCGAACCCACAACTAAGCGCGTTTATAGTCAAACGCTGTTACACTTCGCCAAGTTGTTATACTTCTAAGTTATAATGAAATACAAGTATTTTGATTATATTTACACACATAAACATATAAGAAAGTTAAAAATAAGAAATCAGGACAACCAATTGGCAATTGCGATTACGTAATATTTCGTCCTGGGATGACAAGGAATAAATAAATGATGCTCAAAAATGCATATAAAACTATTTATACAAATAAAGGAACCATAACTAGTATTATTAACACATAGGCCGAGAAATTTTGAATTTTCTAAAAAAAAACAGCTTCACACTTCGTCCAATATAGCAACCGAGGTGACCACCGAGAACTTGATACACAGTTTTCCACCTCTATATAAAACTACGTACAAAACTATGTCATTTTTTATTACGTCTTTAGTAAACTCGCACTTTGTTTTATAAGAGCGAAAAAATGAAAATAATTTAAATATAATCATTCCCCAGAGGGAATATTGAACCCACAAACATTCGTGTTTACAGTTACACGCTGTCAAACTGCGCCACTATAGATATAAAATATTTTTTTAAATAATTTCCTCTAATAAAAGAATTGAACCTGTGACCATCCCATATGCCTACTGAGCCCTGATGTTGCCATTTCCATTTTTATGACAATATATTTTTAAGGACGTCTATTGCTAATCTTTCGGGTTCCCCTAAAACGCTTAGGGGAAGAGGGTCGTCCCAACCTTTTTCCCGTGAAATTGTTATCCAGCTTACCCTGGCCTTTCCCAACTTGACATGTGGAAGTAATTTGTATGAAGGCACATCTGAACATAGGTCTCGATTATGTGGCCAACAAACAGGTACTTTATGCCATATGAATACGATTCGGTATGGAAAGGTAAAGTAAAAAAAGTAGGGCAAGTGAGGTTAACATTCAAGATTGATGTGTTCCGTAGTGAATAATTTTTATAAAAGAAATCGATTAGAAATTTCTTTAGAGGCATCTTGACGAAACGCTACGATTTAATCACGATAGTTGTAAATTCGATTCCCACTTGGGCACTATTTATATTTTAGACATTTTCACTACTATGGCAAGATAAAGTGCAGCGTTAACCTCCGCTATTCATGTACAATGTATTAATTGAATTGAAGCAGGAAGTAGACGTCAAATTATCTTTAAACTACGTTTCCTCCACTTACGATGTCATGCTGAAAAAAAAGTATGGAATCATTAAATTGTTAATTAGAATGGAATTGTTACGTCTATATTTTTGTATTGTGACTTTGCTCCTCGTCCATATATTGTTTTAAACCTGTTCCTGCCTCATCTGTTGCATAAGTAAAACATCCAATGTTAAGGTACTTTCTTCTCCAATTTTAATATACAATTGCAATAGTAGTTATCCTCACGCAGTATCCCACACACGGCAGAGTAAATAGAAGGAACCTAGTATTAAGACGTTCCACACTTTCCACCGAATTCTGAAAGCATTTACGTGTTAAATGGCGAAATTTAACGCCGCGCTTTTGCCTTCGAACCAAAGCTAAAGAAAATAAAAGTATTAAATATTTCCATTTCTCGAGTAGAAATCGAACTCACAACCAGTCGCGCTTACAGTCAGTCACACTTATGTGCCTCTGCACCACGACTGGCCCCTAATAGTACATATTTACAGATTAAATTGAATTGTTATTTTTCTAATGAGTGTCTTAATTTTCTCATTTACTTAGTTACTTAAAAAAAATCGTAAACTGTTATCACAACAATTTAGTTTGCCCACATTAAATGAGGAATCCTAAAAAACGATAAAAAGCTAGTAAGCATTTATGAGTTGAGAAAGGTATAAAACGGGAATGTACCCTTTTGTCGCTTTGTTAGTGCAAATGAGAATAAAAAATATTCTTCATAAATATTATATTGGAACTACTGAATAGTTGCTATAGATTGTATACTAATCTAGTTTATGTAATAAAAAGTTTTTGGAATATCAACAATAAGATGTATTCGAATTATATACAAGAAAGCCAGTCGTGGCCCAGTGGCAGAAGCGTGTGACTGTAAACGACTGGTTGTGGGTTCGATTTCCACTCGAGGAGTGGAAATTATATATCCATTTTCTTCGCTCTGGTGTCGAGGTAAAGCGCGGCGTTTAGTTCCGCCACTTAACACGCAAGCCTCCGAATTCAGCGGAAAGTGGGGAACGGAGTATCTTAATACTAGATTTCCTCTGCCTACCCTGCTATGTGCGGGACACAGCGTGAAGATAAAAAAAAAACCAAATAATTTTTACTTTTTACTATAGAGGCCAGTGGCTGCGCAAGGGCACAGAGTATTACTATAAATGCGACTAGTTGTAGGTTCGATTCCAACTTGAGAAGTTGAAATTTTTAATATTTCATTTTCTTCGCTCTGGGGTCGAGAAAAGCATGGCGTTAACACCCGCTACTTAAAATGTAACATCTACTGAAATCCGCCGAAAATGGAGTATAGAGTGTTTTAACGGTACCTCTGCCTACCCTGCTGTGTACGGAATGCAGCGTGAAGCTTAAAAAAACTAGACTGTATGTATAAGCTACAAAGTAAGTAATTATAACTGTTAGTTAATAATGATGGCCTTGTCTCTAGAAGAGATTACTTCTAGAACACTTGCGGAATATTAGTAATTAAATTGAAACACAAGGAAAAGGAAAATAGTAAAATAGAAGAAAATTTTTAAAAAGGACCTTAGTATTATTCATATAAAATGTATAATTTATTAAAAAAAAACAATTTGGTTAAAATTGATGCCAAAAAGAAAACGCTTAAAACGGTTGTCTCGATACGTTGGCAAGGTCATCAGATCCTTCATATTAATGTAGTCGGATTCGAGCAAAGGTGCAAAAGTATCTTTTACATCTTCATCCATATTCACGAGAGGGAATCGAATCCACAACCATCTTGATTACATACACTTTCCCACTGCGCCACGATGGGTAAGCCTATACGACATTAAAATATCATGACGGGTCATATCTATTTAAAATTCTCAACCGAAACCTTACGCCGGAGGCTGCTATCTAATTAGCAAACATAAAAGAGTACAATATACCAACCCATGTTTATTATATTACACGTATTTAGCTCATTCACCCTCCTTAGTAATTAAATTTGGTGCAAAATTAATAAGATTTGACCCCTAACGTACGCATATATACGCGATTGAATTACGTATAATGTATGAAAAAAGTTATTAGAAAGGAAAAGCCTGTGATGATGGTTATGTAATTATGAGATAATGTGTGCTTAATGTAGTTAACGAAGTGTAGTGGGAATGTTAATAATAATATAATAATAAGCTATATAGAATTTGTGGGGCAAGTCGTGGCCTAGTGGTACAAGCGCGTGACTGTAAACGACTGGTTGTGGGTTCGATTCCCACTCGTGGAGTAGAAATATTAAATATTTCCATTTTCTTCGATCCGATGCCGGGGTAAGGCGCGGCATTAAGTTCCGCCACTTAACACGTAACGCCTCAGAATTCGGCGGAAAATGAGGAACAAAAGGATTTGTGTTATATAAGTGTGGGTAGGTTTTGTTTACATCAGCTTCATAATTTTTTGCATAGCAAAGTATTTAGAGAGAATCTAGAGTTAAGTCATTACGTTCTCCACTTTCCGGACCGGAAAATAATTTGTGTCATAATTTCATCAAACAGAAATCGAACCTACCAGCAATCCCGTTTACCGTCAAAAAGTGTCTCGCTGTGCCATCATAGTAAGTATAGTTTTACATATTGTTTTCTACATCAATGTTAATAGATTAAAAAAATATTTCAAAATAATTTAAGTATTAGTAAAGTAAATTGAAGGAAGATCTTTCCATATGGGCAGATTGAGCAAAGCAGTAGTAAAAGTAGTTACCAATTTTCCAATATCCCATTCCTGGAACTATAACTTACATTTAAAGAAAATTTGATTATCTTTGGGTAGCAGAAATTTGTAAAAATCTCTCTACAGAGATGCTAACAACAAAAATAAGTTGTAATAAAGCGTATAAGAATTTAGACGCAGCGTGTAGTAGAACGCATGGATCAGTGGTGAGAGCGCCTGGACGGTGGTATTCAGGAGACGCGGGTTCGAATCCCGCTGCGTTAAAATGTTTATACGTTTCTTTAAATATGTTTGTCAATTTTCCTAAGTGTGGAATAACACTTTAAAAATGTTTAAAAATAACTTACATGTTTACTGACACTCATCTGAATTTATGATCAAGTTTTCTTTTCACACTTCAGAACACAAAAATGAAAATTTCAATATAATTAACCTCCCAATTGAGAATCAAATCCACATACAACCAAACACAATGGCTATATAAAATAATACATTGAAAACGAATTTTAAAATATTATTCTATTTTATTCGAAAAACAAGCTTCAATTTGTTATTTCATTTCTACTGAAATAAAAATAAAATGTAATAACACGCAAAATATTACTAACTTCATATTTTTGTTTTTACTTTAGCTGTGTTATAAAATTTTACATTTATTTTATGCAAAAGAAATTTGTAATAATCAAAATCAATGCTTTTTTGGCTTCGTGACTTTTTACCGCACCTTACCAGGGTAGTTAGAGAAAATCTAGTGTCCAGACACTCTGTTCTCCGTTTTACCCCTCAATTCAAGATGTGTTCCGTAGTAGACTACAATGTCTTTTTCCTTGTAACCAGAAGGCAAAAATAAAAATAAATAAATTATGTTTCTTTCACCAGACAAGGATGGATCTAAAAACAATTTAAATTTAGACTCTGTCCCCTACGCCTCGATGGCTCATTTCGATTAAAACGATATAGTTCCTCTATTTTCAACTTTTCGTTGCCTCAAGCATAGCAGGGAAGTTACAGACATCCTCATATCAAGACAGTCTCGTTCTCGGCTTACATGTTAAGTATGTTAAGTAGCGGGCCCAACGCAGTCCTTTCTCTTAAGAAATAAAATTAATTGAATGATTTCATTGAAACGATTAAATTTTAAATTGAATCAATTTTAAAATGAATCATTTTTCAACGAGATTTGGCAAATTAAAGAAGTAAAGTTAATTAAATACTATTCCATCTAACGGGAATCAAACCTACCCAATCATGAATACATTCAGATGGTATCTCACTGTGCAACGAAATCACTATTATGATAACATTTATGATAATATATATTTTTTTTAGCTTCACGCTGTATCCCGCACACAGCAGGGTAGGCAGAGGGAACCTAGTGATAAGACACACCGTTCCCCACTTTCCGCCGAATTCGGAGGCTTGCGTTTTAAGTGGCGGTACTTAACGCCGCGCTTTACCTCGACACCAGAGCGAAGAAAATGGAAATATAAATTCCACTCCTCGAGTGGGAATCGAACCCACAACCAGTCGTTTACAGTCACACGCTTGTGCCACTGGGCCACGACTAGCCACAATAAAATAATATAATAACTCCAAAAATGCAATAGCATTTATTTCTAAATATTTATACGAAAACCTTAAATAATAAACCAGCAAAATAAAAGAGCAAATAATCGTCGTTTAATTTAAACTATTGCTTTGGCGCTTAGTTTTCATTGAAGTGCGGCGGTGCACATAAAATCAAATTAGTGGGACTAATAAAGCAAAGGTTCTGCCGCACGTTGTGTTATTGCATTGTGGATTGCCAGTACTTGTACAATTGTTTTATTTTTTAATTTGTTTCCTTGGAAAGGTTAATTTATTTCTGTATATATAAATGGGATTAAATTTGTTGTAACTTGTATATGGTATACTAGTGTATTATACAGTCAACGAGTAGATGGTTAGGATAGATAGGTTCGGTTCCCATTCTGAAATAGTCATATTGAAATTTATAATTTTTTGTTCTTATTTTTGAGTGTTTAAGGATAAATAAAGTTCCATTTTACTTACAGTCACGCGACTGTAAACGTGACTGGTCGTGGGTTCGATTCCCACTTGAATAGTGGAAATATTTTTTTCTTCCACTATTACTCTAGTGTCTAGTGAGGCAAAGCGCAGCGTTAAGTTCCGCCACTTAATTCACAATGCCTCTAGAATTCGGCGGAAAACGTAGAACGGGGTGTATTAAGAGGGGATTCTCTCTGACTACCTAAGATAAAAAGGGTCGGATAGTCCAATATTTTTTTATGTGTTTTTCTGAAGTATCTATGTATAAAATATATTTGACCTTCCTTTTATTTTTCACTAAAATTAAATACAATAAATACTTAATGAAGTTGTTAATTCGGCCTTTTTAAAACGTAAACTTGCATTTGAAGGCAGTGGACCGTAAATTAAAAAAATAATGATCGCTGAAATTTAAATCTCTCAAGAAAAATCCTTTCTTTTTCACTGATCAAAGGCAGAAGTACTGAGAAGGTTGGTAAAAGAATGTTTTTATATTATTAAATATTTATACTAAGTGGGATCTTTTTTTAAATTGAACGACTAAAATGTTAAATTTCTTGGTAAATTATGTTAACAGTCACTCTGTTTTCATAATTTAAAACAAAAATATAATAAATATATAACTAACCGTTTTAAAAAAAAGTATCTCTATGGTTTTCGGAGACCCTAGCCCATGAAGAAACTTCGTTCTCCACTTTCCACCAAAATTCGACATACTGCATACTGAGGCGGGGCCCAATGCTATGCTTAACCTTGTTCATTAGAGCGGTTCAATGAAAATAATTACAAAATAATTATTTTACCGACTGAAAATCGAATTATTATAGGTTCGCATAGTAATTACAGTCAGAGGCTGTCCTATTGCACCACAAGGGTCTTTCAATTATTATATAAAAAGCAGCTTCACGCTCTTTACCGCATATGGAGGAAATCAGAGGCTTAGTGTCAAGACACTCCGTCCTCCATTTTCCGCATGAAATTGAGACATTGCGTGTTACGTGGCGGACCTCAACGCCGCGTTTTATCTTATTCGCTAGAACGAAGCAGTGAAAATTATGTAAAATGTTTATTTCCCCGGGTCAGTCGTAGCGCAGCGGCACAAACGTGTGACTATAAACGACTATTTGTGGGTTCGATTCCCACTCGAGGAGTGGAAATATTTAATACTTCCATTTTCTTCGCTCTGGTGTCGAGGTAAAAGTACGATGTTAAGTTCTGCCACTTAACATGCAATGCCTCCGAATTCGGCAGAAAGTGGGCAACGGTGTGTCTTAACACTAGGTTCCCTCTGCCTACCCTGCTGTGTGCAGGATACAGCGTGAAGCTAAAAAAAAAAATATTTCTCCGAGTGGGAATCGAACTCACAACTATCGCTTTACACTCTACCCGTTATATAATTAGAAAATATATCAAAATGATATCCTTTTGAAATTCAATTTAATTTAAAGATCCTATAACTAAAAGTAACAGATCAAGTGAGTAAATATTTGTCTACCAACACACAAGATGTTGGGATGCGGGAACTAAGTAAACAGTGGCTTTCAGCTTAACTTGTCTTAGGTTCTAAGACTCCTTGACCTATGCATTTGATGTATTTATTTACTATCTTAAATGTATACGTTTTAGATAACTATTTTAAAATGAACTTTAAGCTTTACACTGTATCCCGCATACAACAGGGTAGGCTAGAGGAAACCTAGTGTTAAGACACTCCGTTTCCTAATTTCTGCTGAATTTGAGGCATTGCGTGTCAAGTGGTGGAACTTAGCACCGCGCTTTGCCTCAGCACCAGAGCGAAGCAAATGGAAATATGAAATATTTTCACTCCTTGAATGGTAATCGAACCCACAACCAATCGTTTACAGTGACACGCTTGTGCCACTGCGCCTCAACTGGCCCCAATTATATATATAAAGTGGAATATAAGGAATTTAATGTAAACAATAAATTCCTTATATTCCGTCAATCCACATTTAAAGTCATATCAATCTCTACTGACAGACAAGCTTACATAAAACGATTAAATAAATATTATGTTATACACACGCTTATCAAACGAATGGCCACCAATAAGCCACTTTAAATAATATATGCTAAATACAAGCCTAATGTTATACCAACAAATGTATACTATTGAAATTTGTACCAACATTCATTATAAAGACTTAATTTAGTTCTTATGTCCTAGATGATAAAGGTCAAAATGACGTTTAAATCGATGAAAATACTATCAAAACGAGGGATAATGTAATGTTTCCATAATAAAACGAGATAATAACATAATTAGGGTGATACAGGAATTGTAGCAAATTATTGTAGAGAAATTTATAGTGCGTTGTGAGCGGTCTAAATTTGTTCAACCGCACTGACAACGATATTATTTATTATTCCGGATATTAAGTTGACTAATCTGAGATTGAAAATCTGTTGAAGGTAGCAGGTTCTGTTTTGTTTGGTGAAAATTTCAATAAATGGGAGATTTTAGTAATATACAGCTTAACGCAGATATATCCTTCTGATGTAGTAAGTACTGTAGAGATTGATTTCCAATGACTTCTTTATTATATATAATGTTTTGTTATTAGAATAGCAAATTGAATTTAAAAGTTTTCTTTTCGTACTAGAAAGAATAAAAAAATGTGAAGATAACCATTTCCTCAGTGTGAGCTTCGAACCCACTACCATCGCGTTTACAGTTGACACTGTTTGACTATTCGGCCTTATCAATTAATTAGTCATTTTTCTTCAAATCATCACCTTCCCGTATAGCAACGTAGTCAGAGAGGACTTATTATCAAGACACTCCTTTCTGCATTTTCCGCCCGAAATTGAAATATTGCATGTTGAGAGACGGAAATCAAAACCGTGCGTTTTTGACATTATTAGTCACGTTAGTAATTTTATTTTTTTTAATTTCACGCTGTATCCCGCAGACAGCAGGGTAGACAGATAAAACTTAATGTAAGACACTCCGTTCTCTATTTTCCGGCGAATTCTGGAGGTATCACTCCGTTCGCCACTTTCCGCCAAATTCGCATTGCGTGTTAAGTGGCGGAACTTAATTTAACCTTAAAACTTAACCGTGCTTTGCCTCAACACCAGAGCGAAGAAAATGAAATATTAACTATTCCAATTTCTCGAGTTGGAATCGAACCCTCAACCAGTTGCGTTTACTCTCTTTGTGTATAATATTTCTGCCATGCCATGCCTGTATATAATATTACTTAGAAAAGAAAAATATATAATTCCAGATTCAATATGTAACATGCAAGCAAAATAACAAATACTACTTGTTTACGTCAGGCTTAAGAGTAAAGTTGGAACAACTTGGTGGAGTCGAAGAAAAGTTGGAGACGGCTGTTTGAACTCAGCTTATTAGTTTGTCGTTTACAACGATTAAGAATATTTTATACAGTTAACTTGTTTATTTTCTTAGTTAAATGCAAATTGATTTTCAATTGCTGGAATACATTATGGACTAGAAGATTTTATTTATTTATTTATTTATTTATATCCTTTCTTGCACACAATTTAAAAATAAATATGTACAAAAGGCGAGCTTAACGCTAAATAGCATTTTCTACCAGCCAACCTTGTCATGTGGGAAATCATTGTGTAGGTGTGCAAAAACTTATATTATACCTTTAAATAAATGATAAATACAAGTATATATAAACATAAACAAAGTGTACATATACATACTATATACAAATATACTATAATACACTAATATATATTAATGATATTTAATACATACTAATTATTAAATAAATTACACAAACCTAAACACAAATACAAATAAGATTGTATGTTTTATGTAAAAAAATATTGGTAAAATAAAATATATATACTAGTGATAATTAGTGATAATTTTTACTTTTCTTTTATCTTCACGCTGTATCCTTTGTGGGGTAGTTAGAGAGAACGGAGCGCCAAACGCTACAGTCCCTGCATACTTCTTTCGCCTCGTCCACTGTCATTAACCTCTAGAAATCCCTCTAAAACTAGTACTAGTAGTAGATAATATTCGCTTTTTTCCACTTTTCCCACACGTACATACATATATGGAAGGCTGTAGAAGGCTAATCTTGTGCCCCAGATATGTAATTTTTTTGATATCAGGTCCTTTTAGTCATTTGACCTTACCCTCTCCTCTTTCCTCATTTTAAAATTAAAAAGAAACCTACATGCTTAAAGCCAACCAGGTTAAGTCCAACATAAGGGAAGATCAAGACAAAAACAACCTACAATTAGCATTAAAAACAGAACTTTACAGAAGAACGATTGAATTTTCAGTTTGCAATTTTTGAGTAATGCTCAAAGGAAGTGCTTATAATTTATAAATGCTAAAATTTTGCAATCTTTCAAGTATTGGAAATACTTTTCTATTTTGAAAATTTTTACTGCTTTACTTTAAAGGCGTGGTTAGCGAACATTTTAAAAAGCGTTTCATTTGTCATTATTAAAGAAATAAAGTACTTTATTTAATGGGGAAAACTAAAATATTTTATTTATTAATCAATACCACTATAACTTTACGAGTTCGTAAGCACATTCTTAATACTCTGAGTGCATTTTATATATGTATGTAGTGAAAATATTGAATAAATGTGATTTATAAATAATGATATCAGCAAATAAAATTCGTTAAAATATAAAGTAATTGTAATACGTATATCGACACCCATATCAGTAAAAATAAATAGAAATAATCCTAAAAAATTATTAAATAAAATAAAAAAAAATAATGAAATAAAAATAAAAGTTGATCCATTTATTCTTTTTGGTCCTAATAATGTTTTAAATTCATTATGAAGTTTATTTGAAATAAAATTTCAAAAAATAAAATGTCGATTAGGAATAAATCAAAATGAAAAAGGAATGAATAATAATCCAATAAATGTTCTAATTCAATTAAAAGTCAAATTGAGTAAATTAGTACTTACTAACTTACTTGAAAAAGTTTGATATTTGAGGCACTGTTTCGAATTCCGCTTCCAAGCATACTTATATTATAAATGGGAATGTTTGTCTGCTTGTCTGCCATGCTTTCACGGCTTATCTACTGGTCCGATTTCGATGAAATTTAGAAAGAAAATAGTGAAAATTATTGAGTCTAACATAGACTACTTATTTTTTCAAAAATCTACCTCTAAAGGATTCATCTCTTTAGCGGATGAAAGTTTATACTAAAAATCTACACAGCTTAACTGATTGTAATGAGTTTTATCATAAATATAGTTGATAATCCAAGGTTAACTACTACTTGAATGGACTACTTTATTTTTCAAAAATCCACCCTCGAGGGTTGCAATATACTGAAGCAGCTATGTAGTTAGCGGCCGATGCCGTATGTGTTTGCAAACAAAACGATTAATATGATATTATAATATTTAGGTATTACAATGTAGGGAAGGTAGCGTTTTCAACTTATTTTAAATATATCTTAAAAAATATCCAATGTCCAAAATCCATAGTATGTAACGTTGGCTTCGTAACGATATATTATAGAAATATATATTTTTTAGCTTCACACTGTATCCCGCACACAGCAGGGTTAGCAGATGGAACCTAGTGTTAAGTCTAATCCGTCCCTCACTTTTCGTCGAATTCTGGAGGCATTGCATGCTAAGTAGCGGAACTTAACGCCGCGCTTTGCCTCTACACTAGAGCGAAGAAAATGGAAATATGAAATATTTTTACTCCTCGAGTGAGAATCGATCAAAGCCAATCGCTTTACCTTCACCCTACACTTTGTGAAAAAACAAATAAAAATTAAATTATATAAACAAAAATATACTAGTGGACATTTTGTCCTTTTTTTCCCACACATACATATATATACATATAATATATCTTTTACTACATGTACAGTCCTAGATAGCTAAAGAGGAACGGCCTCGTGCACGAGATGTGTAGCAACTTTTCTGATGCCAGGTCCTTCTATTCCTTTGCTATAACAATCACCCTCCTCTTCATTAATAAAATAAGAAGAAACTTACATACATAATGCCATCAAGTCCTAGTTAAAGAAATACCAAAACAAAATCACATCTAAAATAATAAAAGGGGCCAGTCGTGGCGCAGGGGCACGCAAGTATGACTGTAAACGCGACTGGTTGTGGGTTCGATTCCCACTCGAGGAGTGGAAATATTTAATATTTTCATTTCCTTCGCTCTGGTGTCGAGGTAAAGCGCGGCGTTAAGTTCCGCCACTTAACACGCAAGCCTCCGAATTTGGCGGAAAGTGTGGAACGGAATGTCTTAACACTAGGTTCCCTCTGCCTACCCTGCTGGGTGCGGGATACAGTGTGAAGCTAAAAAAATAGAATAAAAAAAAATCTAAAATTTACAATAAGAACACAATTTTACATGAGAACGATTGAGTTTTTAAGTTGCAATTTAATGGGTAATGCTCAAAGGAAATGTTTACAATTTATAAATGCTGAATATTGTATATAGCGAAGTATAAATCTAAAAAGCGTTTTAAGTACCATTCAAATAGTAAGAAGAAATAAAGTGATGACGATTTTCAGTTACTCCTTTTTCCAATATATTCAAATATGATTCATTTGAAAAGAGAGAAAAAAACTTTAAAGCATTATAATTTTAGTATTTTGTATTCAAATCTATGTTTGTTAAGCAATACAATATTTTCATGACACAAACCTTATATCATTGCAAGGACGACTATAAAACTAAGAAAAGCAAAATTTAAAATTTTGAAAAAACCCACGACGGTTTAATTGTAATTGTAAAAGGATAAAATAACTATAAATTCCCCGCCTAAAAGAATATATGTAACGAGATGATGGGGACGACTTCGTCGGGGGCTGTCATTACTTTAAGTTTGCACAAACCTTCTCATAGGTTTTCTTGCTGTTAAAACAGGTTTGGCAAAAAAATTAAATATTAATATGAATTTACAGTTATGATAACTGGTATTTTAAAGACTTTAAAACGAAATCTAAGCTGTTAGCTACTATATTTAAAATAGAGGTTGCAACTGGCAGCCCTCGACGAAGTAGTCCCCATCATCTCGTTACATATATTCTTTTAGGCGGGGGATTTATAGTTATTTTATCCTTTTACAATTACAATTAAACCGTCGTGGGTTTTTTCAAAAATTTTAATTTTGCTTTTTATTTTAAACTTTTTAAAGTGAATAGATACACATTATATATTATTACATAATATCGAAATACTTTATATTAATCTTCATGCAAATTCAAAAGATTAAGGCTACATGTATATGTAATACCCAATACTTTCTGGTTATCAAATGCTTATTGCAGCGCCTCCTAGCAGATTATTAGCAGAGCAGTAACATTTCCACGAAACTTAAGTCTAACCAAATCAGTGAAAAACACAAAACCCACTAGTAGTTTTGATTTTGAACAAAGTAATATATATGTGGCCAGTCGTGGCCCAGTGACACAAGCGTGAGACTGTAAACGACTGGTTGCGTTCGATTCCCACTCGAGGAGTGGAAATGATATTTCCATTTTCTTCGCTCTGATGTCGAGGTAAAGCGCGGTGTTAAGTTCCACCACTTAACCCGCAAGCCTCCGAATTCGGTGGAAAGTAGGGAACAGAATGTCTTAACACTAGGTTCCCTCTGCCTACCCTGCTGTGTGCGGGATACAGCGTGAAGCTAAAGCTGCATCCAAATCGGACTTGTAGTTTTAGCTTTGCATAATTAAATGTTTAATGCAGCACCCCCTGGTGAGTTCTTGACGTAAAAAAACCTAAAAACTTACACCAAGTAAAGGTAACTCTAATACTAAAAATTCTGCCCAATCGGACAAGTAGTTGTGGCGGACAAGTAGCATTAAATATTACAAACAAATGTTTACTGCAGCGTCCTCTGGTGAGTTAACACGATAAAACGTATCCAAGAACATGCACTAATTAAACTTGAGCTTATCATTGAAACTGCATCCAAATCAAATTCGTCATTTTATCTTTGCACAAACAATATTTTACTGCAGCGCCCCCTGGTGACTTGTCACCATAATATAAATTTAAAAATATGCTCTAAGCAAAGCGGAATCTAATACTGAAAGCTCTTTCCAATCGTACTAGTCGTTTTGGTTTTACACAAAAAAATATAAGCAGTTACTTACTGCAGCGCCCCCTAGAGAGTTGACACATACATGAAAATATGCACTAAGTAAACATACATGACACATATATGAAAATATGCACTAAGTAAACTTGAATCTATCATTGAAAACTGAATTCAAATCGGACTCGTAGTTCTAGTTTTACACAAACAAATGTACTTACTGCAGCGCCCCCTGGTGAGTGGTCACCGTAACGCATATAGGAAAAGAAGCACCAATGAAACCTGAACCTATCCTTGTAAGTTTCATCTAAATCGGACAAGCAGTTTTTGCTCTGCATATACAAATGTTTACTGCAGCGCCCCCTGGTGAATTTTTACCGTAACAAAAAAACAAAAATCTTAAAATATGCATGAAGCAAATTTGAATCTAGTCCTGAAAACTCTACCCAATCGGATAAGTAATTTCGGTTTTAGACAAATAAATACAAGAAAAATTTTGGTTTTGCACAAAAAAATACAAGCAACTGCTTACTACAGCGCCCCCTGATGAGTGGTCACCATAACATATATATGAAAAGACGCACCAATTAAGCCTGAACCTACCCTTGAAGGTTCCATCTAAATTGGACTAGTAGTTTTTGATTTGCATAAACAAATGTTTACTGCAACGCCCCCTGGTGAGTTTTCCCCGTAACAAAAATAACAAAAATCTTAAAATATGCATCAAGCAAAGCTGAATCTTTTCCTGAAAACTCTTTTTAATCAGATCAGTAGTTTCGTATTTAGACAAATAAATACAAAAAAAGTACAAACAAATGCTTACTACAGCGCCCCCTGGTGGTTTGACACGATAAAACATATCTAAGAACATCCACCAATTAAACCTGAATCTATCACTGAAAATCTATCGAAATCAGACTACTATTTTTTGAGATTATTGAAAACATTCGTTTTCACGTAAAATGCTTACTGCAGCGCCCCCTGATGAGTTAAGGCAATAAGCCATATCTAAGAACATACGCCAATTGAACCTTAACCTATCATAGAAAACCGTATCAAAATCGGACTTATAGTTTTGGAAATAATTGACAAAGCA
Source organism: Dryas iulia moderata (assembly GCA_019049465.1). NCBI lineage: Eukaryota > Metazoa > Arthropoda > Insecta > Lepidoptera > Nymphalidae > Dryas > Dryas iulia. Next base: position 13,657,707 of record CM032424.1, on the reverse strand, counting down.
ATTTGCACAAACACACAAACAAACAAACAAACAAACAACCTCTCACCCCAAACACATATACAGTCGCCGTTCCGTCGCTGGTAAAAATATTTTTAAAATATGATCCTTCTAATTTGTTAATCATATACTAGAGACTACAAACGCCATCAAAGTGACTGTAAAGCGACTGGCTGTGGGTTCGATTCCCACTCGAGAATTTGAAATATTTAATATTTCCACTTTCATCGCTCTGGTGGCCAGGCAAAGCGCGGCGTTATTTTCCATCTTTTAACTTGCAATGCCTCCGAATTCGGCGGAAATTGGGGAACGGAGTGTCTTAACACTAGGTTCCCTCTGCCTACTCTGCTGTGTGCGGGAAGCTAAAAAAAACTAATAATAAATAAACGCCATTGCATCGCAGTGTAACAGCCACTGACTATGTGCGCAATGATTACGGGTTCGATTCCGAATCGAGATAACGATCACATTTTAATTAAATACTTTCACTACTCCGCTCTTATGACGAGACAAGCCGTGGTAATGATCTCTGCCTTTCAAAACACAATATCTCTGATTCTTGAAAGTAAAACATTTCGGGTTTTATGCGAGAAAAGCAGCAAAAAAACTTCTAGTAGGTACTACTAGAATACATAGTAGTAGTATATAAGTAAACTATAGTAGTATATCCGCTGTAATGTAGTAATCCGGCACTATTATCTCGTCAGCCCGATCCAGCCCACATTATAATAGGAATATTAATGCGGTGGACAACATTAAATGGTACGTACTTTCATCACCCGCTGCTTTATTATTAAAACTATATCGATCGTTAATATTCATATTCAAATAAATGAGGTTATTGTGATAAATAGTGTTTTTATGAAAAAAAAACTAATAAAAACTAAGGTGCCTTGTTTTCAGGTGTTTTTATTTTTGAGCCATATGATGTTACTCCGATACCGAGGGTCGAATGGAGGAAATCTTTACGGAAAATTAAAATGAATAATAAAAAAACTAACGTCTAATACTAATAATCGATCCTAATCAAAAACTGCTATGTTAGATTGATCTAGCTGGTAGTTTTTTGAGTTTTTTTTTTTTGAGTAAAGAAAGGGTTGAATATGCATCCCTTTAATTGGTTATTAGCAATAAACAATCATATTAATTGCATATTCAACTTATACCTTTACTTTACTCAAAAAAAGAATTTACTACTTAAAAAATTGCCAGATAAATCAATCTAAGGTTACAGTTTTTGTATTATGATCGAATATTGGTAATGAGAACTTATATATTACGCTAGGTAATGAAATACTGCCGATCTCGTTTCAAATACAAGATATATACTCAACAAATTTCTCATATTAAGACATAAATGTGTGAATGTTAAAGTGAGCTCCAGTTTAGTTTAACTTGGATTAACTAACGTAAACTCTCTCCTTACGAGTATAACATAAGTAAATGCCACTCTCAACCAAAAACGAGAAGTATTATTCATATTCAATGAAAACATCTGAAAATTCCTATGAAACATTTTCCGAGCAATTTATTATGAAGTGAAATATTATGGGACAAGTATCGTTTACAATTTGAGGAGGGGTCCTGAAGGGGCGTTTATTCATGTTTGTTACGCTCTTGTACACTTCATTATCTTAGGTGTTGTGTACTTAAGATAGGAGAAATTGTATTCAGAATAATTATATGTATGTATTTTATTAAATCAGTTATTAGTATAATATTTTTTTATAATTTACTTATAATATATATAATATTTAATTATTTTTGTTTTTATTTCCCTGCTCTGGCAAGAATGGTATTGATTTCTGCCAGACTTTTCTTTTACCCATATGCGGGTTCAAATGCTGATAAAGAGTAAAGCTAATTAAAACATAAATAAAACGTATAAAAATTTGGACGCAGCGGGATTCGAACCCACGCCTCCTGAATACCGTTCAGGCGCTCTCACCACTGAGCCATGCGTTCTACTAGCCACTGCGTCGAAATTCTTATACGCTTTATTACAACTTATTTATGTTGTTAGCATCTCTGTAGAGGAATTTTACAAAATTCTGCTACCCAAAGATTATTCTACGAACAATCATTTGGCAAGAGAGAATGCTATTTAATATACTACTAACGTAGTAGAACGCATGGCTCAGTGGTGAGAGCGCCTGAACGGTATTCAGGAGGCGCGGGTTCGAATCCCGCTGCGTTCAAATTTTTATACGTTTTCTTTAAATGTCTTTTTCAATTTTCCTAAGTGTGGAATAACACTTTAAAAATGTTTAAAAGAGTAAAGCTAATTAAAACATAAATAAAGCAATAATTTTTAATATAATTTGTACATTCATTATAAAAATATTGTGACATACTTATATTTTGTATAACTAAGATACTGTTACGGTTGTGCTTACAACGAAATTGTACATTATTTTCATAAATAATTGATAATGATTGAATTATTATAGATTTTCTGTGAAAAACAAGAGTGGAGTGTCTTGACAATAAATTCTCTCTGGATACCCCAAAAAACTTAAAGCTGAAAAAATTCAACCACACATAAAACACTGCTTTTGAAATTCCTCCCCTTTCGAGGTTCACTCTCACCAATAAGAGTACATTCAAATCCTTTTAAGTAATACTCATTTAATACAAAGTCCTTGTAACATTCGTATATTACGTGACAAACGTAGCTGTTAAGAAGGTAACTTAACTAGCAAAGCCGCAAGCTAAACCCTGATTTAAAGCGGGCGCATACTATGGAATTTCATCTAGCAGCGGTTATTTTAAATAAGTTTGTTGACGTTTTTATACATAAGTATTTTTATTCATTTGCATACAAACATCTCTAGACCCCAAGTTATAATAATTTGTATGAATTCTTATTAATTAATTTTATTTCGTGAATTTTATAATCGTTTATTACTCCTCTATACTGTTTTTATTCTAGTTTTTTATAGTTATAATATGTAACAAGCATATAAATATTACAGGTTGTAATCATGCACTTAAAAATAACATTCGATCCTTCTTCCCCATGATTATTTCTATGTACAAATTTTTTTTTTGTTTATTCATCTGAAAAATGAGGAATTATCTAGAACGTTAGCTATTTAATTCAACCAGGAACAGATTCGTAAACAAATATGTAAAATCAAAATTATCAAAACCGCCACCGTGGCACAAAGGGACTGATTGTGAACGTGGTTAGTTGAGGATTCGATTTTCACTTGGAAGATATTATATTTAAATTACTTTCATTGCTATGGTCAAGTACGAAGACAAAGCAAAACGTTAAGTTCCACTACTAAACAGGCTGTATGGAGACAAACGAGTGTCTTGACACTAGGTTTCTCCCTGACTATCCTGTGTTGTGGAAAAAACGTTGAATCTGCATAAAAAAAAATAATAAATTCTACACAAAAATCTACAGTATACAGTACAACTTACACTTGATAATATATTTATTTAAACCTCACTCAATAGTGGCATCACGCTTCAATGGTATGAGCAACGTCGGGACGGATCGTTAGCATTGAAACAATACACACCAAATCATATTGTTCTATTTGTGTGTTAACAATACCCTTATTTATCGTGAATATGATAGGGCATGTATTATATTTATCTTTACATGTGGATAAATTTAATTTTGCTTTACTTATGTTATATCTGAAAGGTAGCGTCTAGATATTCAGATCTCCATTTTTCTCCTCAATTTAAGACTGCACGTTGGAAATCAACACTGTGTCTTCTACTGTTGCCTAAGCGAAAAAATTAAAATATTTTAAAAATAATTCATTCCCCTGAGTAAGAATCGAACTTCAATCACATTCAGTCACATTTGTATGCTGCACCACGATAGACTCAATATAATTCTCATATTCTTTGAGCAAATAAAAAAGAGATTTCTTTCAGTTGACCTATAGAGGTAGATAGATGAGTAACTTGTATCATTAAATAAAAAAGAAACGATATGATTCATCAATGATTTATTTACTTATTACATAAAAATAGAACAAATGTTTAATTGTAAATATGTTAAAAATTTATAAATAAGCAATAATTATAATACTAATATTCTCTGCTATAACATCCTCTGCTCATAAAATATCAACAATTGGTAAGCAAGTGATAAATAATTTTCACTATTACACATAAATATTTTTTCCTTTCCGCAGAGAGAGAGCCTACTATTAAGACATTTCGTTCTTCATAATTTTATAAACTACCAGTGACCCGCTCGTGGCTACGCCGCGTGATCTGTAACCTTATCCTCAATTTGAGCTCCTTCTGGATTCTCTGATCTCTATGTTCAATCATAATAAAAGTTAGCTATTAGCACTCCTGCAAAGTGTAGATTTCTAATTGTGAAAGAATTTTCATGATGAGTTTAGTATTTCTGAAGATTAGCCCTTACAAACAAAGTTACAAACTTTACCTCTTTTTTATATTAGTACTTCGATACGAAACTAACTCAATGCAAAGCCCAAAGCTACTAGGCGTTGTGACATGTAGATTTTATGAGTGTACCATTGGGACCATTTTTTGTGCAATCTTCAAGGGAAGAGGAAACGAGATTTTAAATTGATAATATAACCAAATAACACGGGCAACTTCTGGTAATAAATATTCGACCTATGATATTAAAAAATTTAAAGCCTATCGTGGTGCACGGGCTCAAAATGTGACTATAAATGCAACTGTGGGTTCGATTCCCACTCGAAGAGAGGAAATATTTATTATTTTCATTTCTTTCGCTCTAGTGTCAACACAAATAGCGGCGTTAAGTTTCACTACTTAACTCGCAATGCTTCCAGAATTCAACAAAAAAGGGAAAGGAGTGTAGGATACAGCGTGAAGCTAAAAAATAAATACTAAAAATCATATTGCCATTTTAAAAAGTAAAAGAAAAAATAAATGGTACTCTTCAAATAGGAAACATCGAGGCTGTCAAGGCGCAGACATTACTATACGTTAGCAAGAAGAAGTAAATTACGATGTCAAACAAACACATAATTTTATATAAAGACGCAATCATTTCAACGGGATCACGGCGAAATAGCGCCGAGTTACGCACATATTGTGACACACGGCTATGTAAGTTATATGACATATTATATATGTCGGCGCAACGTCTAGATAAATTATTATAATAGTTAGATTAATCGACTTAAAATAACTTTGAATAAAATGTTGAGATTTACCATAAAGCCAATGCAAAAATAATAATAAAAGATAGTGGGTAGTTTTGACTCGCTTTCATTTTCCAAAGACGAGAGTCTCGCTTCGGACAGCGCAAATCTCTCTGTGATAATATTACTGTGCCTAAATAATAAGCTAGGCTATCAATAATATTAAGCAGTTTTATTTTTAGACTTATCATCATCCACGATCATCAAAACAAACGAGTGACGTCAGCTGTGGTGATGTCACCCCATTTAAAACATAGCTCTGGGATATTTCTTGCGACATATACACTTTTTTACATTTTAGTTGTTTTAGTTTTTTTATGGAAAAGTCAATTTATTTTTTTAATTCCAAATTCACTCTTTTTGTTTACATTCAGCCAAGACTATAATGTAATGAACTTAACTTAAGATAATAAAAAAAAGAAGATGAAAGGAGTGAATTTAAGTTAGCAAAACGTAGTTTTTTTAGCTTCACTCATTATCTCTAGCACATTCAAAGAAAAATCGACGAATAATATACGAAGATTTTTTTTCCGTACATTACATTCTCCACTTATCACTGGAAATCGTAACATGCGTTACGCATTATCTTATGTACCAGAGCGGAGAAACAAAAATAATTTAAATTCCCCCAAGTGGGAATCGAGCCCACAAGCATCATGCTCACCCATTAATCCAAAGACACAAAGTCAAACATTATCCACCGCACTACTATGTATTAATTAAATGTATGTCTACAAAAAAACATATATTAAAAAGCTCAACATCCTGTCCGTACGTATGTATCAACAATCGTCACAACGTCTCCTCTCGATGTTAATGGCCGCTATTTGACGTTAGACATTGACAAATATATGTCTTTCACACTCGCATCTGATTGGTTAACTCTAACTACAGTGTCAGTAGACTGTTAAAAATCTGTAATATATCAAAAGGAAATCACTTCCTAATATATAGCGGTAAAGTGATGTTTCGTTATTTAAAGTTATTTTTGTAACATAGTTAATTGTTATAATTTTTATATGAAAAATATTTATGATGGGCCAGTCGTGGCGCAGAGGCACATGTGTGACTGTAAAGCGACTGGCTGTGGGTTCGATTTCCACTCGCTCGAAGAGTGGATATATTTCATATATCCATTTTCTTCGCCTGGTATCGAGGCATAACGCGACGTTAAGTTCCGCCACTTAACACGCAATGCCTGCGAATTCGGTGGAAAGTGGGGGACGGGGTGTCTTAGCACTAGGTTACCTCTGCCTATCCTACAGTGTACGGAATACAGAGTGAAGCAAAAAAAATAAGAAAAAAAATATATTTAAAACCATTCTGGTGCAGAGTGGCACAGTCTGTCTCTATGCGAAGGTTGCGGCTTCGACTCCCGCTCGGGGTTGTATTTAATTATTTCCATTTCTCCTTTCTGATGACAAATAAACAAAGCGGTGTTCAGTTTCGCTACTCAACACCGATTCGAGGAGGAAGTAGAGAACGGAGTGTCCTTACATTAGGTTCGCTCTGTCTGTGATACTTTCATGGTGAAAAGGCGTAAATATGAAAAAGAAAGTTTACTAGGTATATATCTAATTTAAAATAATATTAGATATCATTTTTCTTTATATTTGTAACACTTTTTCTTATATTTTGTCTTTGAAAGCTTACTATAGTGTTACATACCTATTATAACAACCTAAAAGACAATTCATACAGTAATTTTGAATTTTTGAAATTGTATTAAAATGTATTGTTTACTTGTCTTATTATAACTATATAATATATTTATTATTTTTTTACACTTACTTCATATTTTTAGTTAAGAAAATCTTTAACTCATCAATTCTGCCTTTTTTTACTACAGGAAATATAGTTCACTAGATAACTACCGAATAAATATATAATAATAAAGAAATACACTAAAATTACTGTACCTTAATAGGTACGACACAGTTCATAATCAGAGAGAACTAGTGTGTCAAGGTACTCCGTTCTTCACTATCCACTTGAAATCGAGACTTTACCAGAAAAAAGAAAATAATATATAAACATTTCCGTTAGTGGGAATCGAACTCACTCCAATTTCGGTTACCTTCACGCCCTCAAAATGAGCCACAATAGACTCAAATAACTAGTAACTACTAAATAAATAACCCATTTAAAACTAAACGTTACCTAATACAGGAAACAAACCCACAACTTTCACGTTAAACTTCTAATTTGATCTATTGCTTCAAACAGTTTAACACTGGAGTCAATTAAGTAGAAACTAGAAGCGACAATTACCTCCTTTGTAACTCGTTAGTTTAGAAGTTAAAATGTACGTGGGTTTTTCACCTGTAATTATCTAGTTAGATATCTGTGAAGTATATCTTTGTTGATGGAGTATTGTGTGTCACAGGATAAAGTTGGCGTGTTGAAAATTAGATTTTGCTTTAGTTTCTTTTGTTTATTTATTTTTTGATAAGTATCAAAGTTAAATATTAATAAAAAAGCAGGTTCAGGCAGTTTCCCGCATGTCAGGCAGTCAGAGCGAATCTAGTGTCAAGACACTTCGTTCTCCACTTTCCGCCGGAAATCAGGAAATTGCGTGTTAAGAGACGGTTATCTTTATCTTAAGTACCGGAGCGGAGAAATTAAAATAATTTGAATACAATCATATCTCTAAGTGAAAATCAAACCCACAATCATCACAGTTATATTCAGACGGCCTTTATTTTTTTTTCATCACAAATGCTTTACATACATATAAGCGCTGCACTCAACTGAAGGCAAATCTAATTACAGAGCTAATAAAGCGAGCGATTCCCTTTAAGCTTACGTTTTTCTGCATGAACAACATATTCACTGTCCTTTTATTATAGTATAATATACCTAATAATAAAATAATAATAACTACTGTCACTAACACTTTACAAGTAATGTCTTTTTTTTTGGAAGAACATTTAGAATGAAGTATCTTGACATTAGGTTCTCTCTGACTACCCTGTTATGCCGAAAAACGCGTAAAGCTTCTAAGCGTTAGTTGTATGTTGAACCGAACCCAGATCATATAACTCGAGTTAAAATTTTACGTTTGCGTGTATATATGTCACTTTTTACAACAGTATATATAAAAAACAATATGTTATAATGTTTATTTCATTAACTTAATGTATTTCTAATAGATTTTTGTAAAGATATGGATTATTCCTTGGTTTGCATAATTTTCTTAAAAATGGATACTAGATTTTTCTATCACGTATTACTATTTTTTTATTTTACAGCTTCACATTATTGTCTGTGTAGTCAGAGAAAATCTAGTGTCTCTACTTTCCGTTCTCTACTTTCCACCCAATGAAGACATTGCTTAGTAGACAGAGGGAACCTAGTGTTAAGACAATCCGTTCCCCGCTTCCGCCGAATTCGGAGGCATTGCGTGTTAAGTGGCGGAGCTTAACGCCGCGCTTAACCAGAGCGAAGAAAATATTAAACTTCCCACTGGAGGAGTGGAAATCCACTCCTCCAGTGGGAATCGAACCCACAACCAGTCGCTTTACAGTCACACTTTGTGCCTTGCGCCACGACTGGCCCCATAACTCTTAAATAATCATTACTCCAAATGGAAATCTAAACCACAACCATCACGGTTACTTCTTTATTATATTTTAAATATAAATTCTTCAATAAATATACAATAATTCCTCCTATTTCTTTTACCACCGCTGATTTTAAACGAGATCACAGCAAAAAATCTTTAAAAGCACGTAGAACGGGTATCATAACTTCGTTTGAACAAAAAAACCACTCTTTGTGGTGAAGTTAAAATCTGTCAGTTCGAACCGCGTCACGCTGGGCTAGTTTCATTTTTTCTATTTATTATAACCGCCGATATTTTGCGGCCAAAATTGAGATTTAAAATTCTGTGTCAACTATGAAAAATGGATGATGTTAGTTTTCGTTTACTAAATAAACTTTTAAACGAATTGTTTCGTCGATGTATTGTGTATTGTATATATTTCTTTATTATTTACAGAGAGAGTAAATGGAGAGAGAAAAGTCACTACTTATTTTTTTTTCTAAGAATCACTGCGTACTCAACGCGGAACTCAACACCACATTTTAAAACAGAAATATAGGAGACTTAGAAATTTCATAATAAATGAAGCTTATATTAATGAAATATTTTTAATAAGTAATTAATAAAATTCGGTTTTGTCATTACTATCATTTAATTATTCCTGTGGTCGACTTTGTTTAATTTACATGGATTGAGTTATCAGCTTTGTCACAATTATAAGCACTAGTAGTACTTTAGTAGCATTTGTTATGAAAACACAATATGTAGATTAGTAAATAACAACACAGTATTACAATCCGAAAACATGAACTTGATATGTAAATATGTAATAGAATGAGGGATAAAATCTTCATATATTCACATACTTTTTCGTGACACACTTATTATTTATAAAATAAAATATTCCACTGGAAACTTAATGAGAAAATAACAGCCAAGTTCAATATATTAAGAATATGAATCATTGTTATTTACCATATTATTTCATAAGCATTGCAATTTTATAGTACATTGTAATTTTAGCATACCCTTAAATGCAATTACTTTGTAAAATACCAAAGTTTAGTTTTCTAGGTCCTCTATTCAGATTTTTTTCGAATATCTAGTATGTTAGCCTGTGGTCTCGACAGTGTCACCGTATTTTGGGCAAATGAGCTCTGACCTTGACTTGGAATCTTCGTTTGTAAGGGAAGCCATCAATTAACGACGCCGTCGTCGTAAGTATGCCTCAGCTGAGACTCGAACCTCGGTTTGCGACACAGTGAGTGAGGTTTTTGAATCTTGTACCTCAATCACTCCGTACAAAAGCCCTACTTTTAAACGCTATTATCTTCTTAAACTAATTGTTAAAAATTTCATGTGTACATGCATATTTAGCGAAATTTGAGATATGACTGTTTTAAAGTGAAACAAAAGTCAAAAGGTCTGTGTTGATGCCATTAGGCACCTCCTTAGGCACCTCCTTCCTTGAACTTGGCTGTACATACTCTCGTGTCCAGTTTGTAATTAGAGTATTTTCAGTGAAACATAATAAATTGTTTTGCACAAATATTACATACACATTATGAGTGGACTATAATTGCATAACCGCGAACTGGCAGCCGCCTTATTAATCATTCTGAGCCATATTTATTAAACACATTTAATATTTATTCCGCAGTTAGTGTTTCATTTTCATCCAATTTTAAGAGAGCGCAAAGTGGCATTTAATATTTATAATGTTTAATTTATTTTTTTTAGCTTTACGCTTTTTCCCGCATTGCTATGCGGGGCGGGTACTTAGAAAAAACCTAGGTTTAAGAGACGCCGTTCTTCGTTTCCGCGGGGTTATGATAGCTAAACATTATCGTAGTATGGTTATATAAGGACTTTTTTTAAATATTGCTAGATTCTGGTATTAGTAGGTTGAAATTCTTTAACTATTGAATTTAGAGGTTCAACATTTAAAAAAAACAGCTTTTTTCGTTTTAGAGTGAACTGACTAACTTAGATAGTATAGTATGGTTATATTAAACACACTTATTGTAAACATCTATTGGCATATCATCGTGTACGTATGTAATGTCTCTTTATTCAGACGCCTATTTTAAACATAATATGCTAGTATATATATTTTTTTCTTTAATATAATTTTTCTTTAATATATGTATTTCTAATCCTTTATTATAACAATTGATGGCTTTCTACACTTCTTCTACATATAAACTAACTATACAAATTTCATACTCAATCGGCCTGATTTTTTTAAAAAAACTAAAGATAAAAACGAAAATAATAATAACAATATATACACACAAAACAAATAACAAGAATTACCTACATATTACAATTTTCTTATCAAATTCCATTAACTTAAACAATACACACTAAACATATAAAGCTTGCTTTAACATTGCTTGTTCAAAAGGAATATTTAATATTTAATTCGTAACTCCTTCCTAAACTACACTTACACAATGAATCTGTATACACCCTGAAGTAAACATGGTAGTTAAATAGCCAGAACAAACAACAAACATTGTTGCTTTACTCTTGTTGTGACTTTGTGATAAAAATTTCTTGTAGTTTCATTTAGACAATGGGTTTCTGTAATTACTTCATTTGTTAGTTTATTATGAAATGGGAAGTGGTAATAATGTAATTGAGGTTAAGCGCGGCGTTAGGTTCCGCGTTATTCCTTATACTCAAAAATCTAAAAAATAACGAACGGAAAATTTTGCAGAGGCGTGTAAATGAAAGTAAATTAAATAACATTGTAGCTGGCAGGTCGAATAAATATAACAGATTAGCGTATTATTAATTTCTATCAAATAAGAAAGAATATTGAGGTCATCTTTCCACAGTGGCACATAGTCGGACTGTAAGCACGATTGGTTGTAGGCTCAATTTATACTTGGGTATGATTATATTTAAGCTAATCCTATTCCACCGTTCTGGCAAGACGAAGCGCAGTGTTGAATCCTGCCACCCAATGTCTTGAAATAAGGCGAAAATTGAAAAATTCAGTGTCCTGACACTAGGTCCTCTCTGCCTGCCTTGTTATAGAGAAAAAGCGTGAAACTGAAAAAAAAGAGTAATATAATAAATTAAATGTATTGAACATTAAGTGTCTAACTCAAATTAGACGTCACAGTATACAACTTGTAATTTTAATTTATGACCTTATTAAACTCTATAACTTTCATCCCCATGAAACTAAATGAAACAAATTTTCGAAATGCGTAGACCAACAACTTAATACTATAAGATTTTTTTTTGATAGAATGTATGCCCCATATTACAAATAATAAATTACCATAATATTGTGGCCAGTGGCACAAGAGTGTGACTGTAAACGACTGGTTGTGGGTTCGATTCCCACTCGAGGAGTGGAAATTATATTTCCATTTTCTTCGCTCTGGTGTCGAGGTAAAGCGCGGCGTTAAGTTCCGCCACTTAACACGCAAAGCCTTCGAATTCGGCGGAAAGTGGGGAACGGAGTGTCTTAACACTAGGTTCCCTCTGCCTAACCTGCTGTGTGCGGGATATAGCGTGAAGCTATTTAATTTATTTTTTTTTAACCATAATATTGAACTGACTCGATTAAGAGTCGATTCGACCACTTAAATTATTCATAAATAGACTACGTACTTATACAAAATATTATTTTCACACAAGGAATATTAAATCACATGTAACAACCACGCATTGATTGTAATGAGGCATAAATAATGTACAGAAATAGTGAAATTTATTAATAAAGCAGTAGGAATTTGATGCGCACGTACCATTAAATGTTGGTCACTCGCTATGTTACAGTTAAATCTCTTAATCGGTCAAAAGCTTTTTACTGAAAATGGCTTTTTGTAAAAGTCATTGGAAATAAACGAATTCCCCAAAATGTATATGTAAATACTTTTGTTTGTTATTTTTGTATACATTTTTTTTTCAGCTTCACGTAGTAGGGTAACGCCAGAAAACGTCATGTCAAGACAGTTTTCGACTAAATTAGACGTCGTTTTTCGATAGTGTGAAACTTAATGTAGAAATTTGTCTTACTACAGGAGAAAAATGAAAATAACTTAAATATAATTATTTACCCATAACCAATGCATATGTATGTATATTTAAAATCTTTTATATATTACGTTTTTTGTAATAAAATAGCGTGCAAATCAGCAACTTAACATACAATATTTCAAAATCAAAGGGAAAAAGAGGAAAATAATAAATAAATAAATAATAAAAAAAAAATTAAATAAAAAAAATAAAGGAAAGATTTTTTTTATTTAAGATAATGACTAATATTTTTTTAATACTAGATTCACTTTGTCTCTGCTATGCGAGAAATAGAGTGAAGCTATTATTCTTATGAGCTCTGTTTTACTAATATTATACACACAGAAGCTTATCAGGATGAATTGAAGGACGTTGTCTCTTACACGCAAAAACTACTAAACCAATTTAGATATAATTTCTCAGTAATAATCTTCTACATTAGAGGAGCTACATTATATGCTGTTATATAATTATAGCTACATAACTAATTAATTTAGGTCAAAATTTCTATTCTGCTACTAGTTTTTCAGTCAAAAGTAGTTTTGACTAATTTAACCTTTCAACTGTAACAAGTACATTAATATTCCGGTTATAATGAAGGCTGCAACGAGCGGATGGGATAATGACTTCGGTTTACAACATTACGTCACTCGTACGGTTTCAACTGTAAATTGTAATAATGTAAAGTGAAAAGTAAATTATACGGTTAAATTATAGATATGTGGATTTATAAGGAAAAATATGTTACTTTTGTATCTAAAAACAACATCATTTTTAATGTTTTAAGACAATTTTCGTTGAATAAGTTTCGTCGTTTAATTATTTGTAAGTGTTATCTGTAAATGATAATACTGTATCTATTAATAGTTAGAACTAGTACAGACAAAATAAGAACCTTTTTTTCTATATTATATACCAGCGGCCCGCTCGCGGCTTCGCCGCGTGTACTGTCTAATTATTTCGTTGTGTTGCAACCCTCGGGGGTGAATTTTTTTATTTGAATAAAATTATTATTAATAATTATAATATAAATATTCGATTACCAACTATATATATTCCAAAATTCATTAAAATCGGTCAAGTGGTTAAGTTTTTTCTTATAAACTTTCATCCCCTATTTCAACCCTTAAGCGGTTAATTTTGAGAAAATAAGTAGCCTATGTTAAATACATTGTTATTTACTACTTTCATTCTAAATTTCATACAAATCGGACCGGTAGATTAGCCGTGAAAGCGTGACAGACATACACACAGACTTTCGCATTTATAATATAAGTATGGACTAGCTTTGTTTCAACTTCTATTTAATTGGTATGTCGCCTTACCACGAGTATTTTAATATCCTAAATTAATTCATTGTGATTCAGTATATTTTCGAGGCCATTCTGGTGCTGTACTTACTGTAAATGTGATTTAAATCTTACTGTAAATCTTACTGTAAATGTGATTTATTGTGGATGCCATTCTCACTAATAATTAAATATATCTATAATATATTGTACTCGACTCGTAGCGTAGGCCAAAATCTAGACATTAGTTCCGCCACTCAATATCTAATGTCTAGATTTTAGGCAAAAAATGGATATCGTGTGATATGCCAAATTTTCTTTACACTAGTTTCTCTCTGACTACCCTGGTATGAGGGAAAGAGCGTGATTTTTTATTTCATTTTTCTTACATTAAATATTGCTAGAAGTGGGAATTAAAATTTGGCATAGTAAAATTTTATATGAAGAAAAAATGCTCATAAGTTATATTTTTATAGTAATGCATACAATTTTAAGGAACAAAATGAATTAAAAAAATTTAAAACGCAACAAACAAATTGCAAAGGAGATTAAACTTTACTTGTCAACGAAGCCTCTAGTAAAATATTAAAAACTCGACTGTCAGAATGTCTTGGAAACAAAAGAGGCACTAAGGTAGACTAAGTAGTACTAACAATTTTACACAGTGACAGAATAAGACCCAATATGAAATAGTTATATAAGTACTAAATTATAAACAGAGAAACTTATATATAGTTAAAACATTTTTACGTGACATTTTTTGAGTTATTATTTGAATTTTAGTTAACTATTTCTATTTAAGATTTAGAAAAATAAGATCTTAATTTTTTTTTCTCTGTGACAAGTTTAACGTTTTCTGTTTTAAACTTTTTTCTGCACAACAGCTTAAAAAATAAAATATATAATAGTGTTAAGGCACTCCGCTTTCCGCACAAATTTGAAGGATTATGTGTTAAGTGGGAGAATTATGTCATCACCACTCATTGTCTTACTAGAACGGAGAACTAAAATATATTTAAATATTATATTCTGCCAAGCAAGCAACTCGCAGCCAATGGCGATTACAATAATAATGCCACAAGCCGGCGCCTTGAAGTGATGATCTTTATACCTACATTATGATTACGTTGTAATTACTTGTAATTACTATCTAAATATGTCTAACATACATACATGTATATGTCTAACTTATATATTTCTATATTTCTATTATAAATATTTTACCAAGGTCATGGGGCCAGTCGTGGCGCACGAGCACGTAAATGTAACGCGAGTGGTTGTCGGTTCGATTCCCACTTGAGGAGTATTTAATATTTCTATTTTCTCCGCTCGAATGTCGAGGCAAAGCGTGGCATTAAGTTCAGCCGCTTAACACACAATGCCCGCTAAAATTTAGCGGAAAATGAGGGATTGTTTTATTATTAGGTTCCCTTTGCCTGCCGCTGCTAAAAAACAAAAAATATTTTACGAATCTCGTACTAAGTTATTTTTCAAATTTACATACAAATAAATAAAATTGTTGAAATTCAAAATTATCTCAAATTACATAAAACTATTCATTAATACAAATTAATTTGTGGTAGAAATGATTAGAGAGGGATGGCGTATTGAAGCTTTTGCTCTGTTGCAGACAGGCTAAGATTGATAAGGGTATTATTCCCTTTATAGTTGTAATTATAAGAACCGTGACGAACACACCACTCCTAAATTAAAGACGACCGGGCTAAAGTTCTAAAGGCATTGTTATAAAAAACTCAATTAACTTTATTATAATGTATTTAAATATAAAATTCTATGAAAAAATTATGTCCAATATTTATATTTCAATATTTATGACAGGTAAATATCCCTATAGCCAGTCGTGGCGCAGTGGTGTGACTGTGGCACAGACGTGTGACTTCAAACGACTGGTTGTGGGTTCGATTACCACACGAAGGATTTAATATGTCCATTTTGTTTGCTCTGGTGTCGAGGCAAAAGCGCGGCGTTAAGTTCCGCCACTTAACACGCAATGCCTCCGAATTTGGCGGAAAGTAGGGAACGGAGTGTGTTAACACTAGGTTCCTTCTGTCTGTGTGGCTGTGTGCGGGATAGAGCGTGGAGCTAAAAAAATAAAACATAAAATATCTTTGGATTTTTTCTAGCATATCAGGATTGATTGAGATAACCAGAGTACTCCGCTCTTCACTTTCCATCCAAGCAAGATGATGCGTGTTGAGTAGCGTAACTTAACACCGGAAAATGCCAATATGGTTAGACAAAAGGCTGATTGGTGAATAAATTATGAAGAACGAAGTAACTTATTACTATGTTTCTCCTCACAAATATGTGACATCACAGTAGCATTACTTTAAGATGTATAATAATTTTAAACCTTGTAACTATTTCGTTGTCTTTTGCGGCTGTGCTTTATGAATTCTTTTATCTGGATCATCCTAACAAAGGCCATCACCATCGGTTTATACATATACATTGCGTTCTTATGGGATCCGAATACAAGTACAAATTTCCAAAAATACGTCGAAATAATGCTGAAAAATACTTACATTGATATACTCAATACAAATAGATATAACAAATGAAACTTAAATTCGAATATTAATTAAAGTATTTTAATGTTTATTTTTCTTATATTTATAAGGACCTTTTAAACTTACACTTGAATCCCAATTTCCAAGCACTGTTCCGAACTTCACTTTATGAAAAACTAAGAGTTCCTTCTCAAAACCAAAAACGACATTAAAGCAAAAAATTAACAACAAAAACTTACTTCCGTCAGTAATATAAGAAATTACATAATGAAATTATAATATCAATCATAATCTATATCTTTCAAGGAAACCGCAATTGAATAGGCGTGCCATTTTTCAATGTTCCCACAGCTCGTTCTGTCCTTTTCATCAGGTTTTACAAGCCATGAATCCGATACGCTATCTCATTGGCAAATTTAGCGTAAACCGTCTATGAGGCCGCGGTTACTTGGTGTAAGGTGGGAATATTCGCGCTGTAAGTATATTTTATTTTTGTTTTTATGTGAAATATATTAATTTAAAAACGTAGTGACAAGTTACTGTTTGTTATTTTATATTTGTCTAGTAACATATATACATTACATGTGATTAATGTTAGGCGGAACAAATCGAGATTATGTTAAAATACCCCCGTGTGAAATGTTTACCCCCGTGGGGGGACGGGTTAAGAATACAATTCCTCCCCGCCGCTGGGTAGCGTCCCGTAAAAGGCGGGTAACCCAGTAGCTTGGTGGTAGGAGATTCGTTCTCTTTGACTGGCTCGCGACCACTATCATGTCAAAGACGAACCGCCAAATATCTTATGATGTGTTCCGGTTCGATGGCATATAAGCCAGCTTTCCCTATTCCCATCATTCTCATCCTTCCTCCCTCCTTCTGTCCTACATTCCCAAGGCAGGCAACGCATCCATAACTCTATTGTTGTGGATGTCTATGGGCGAAAGTAACCACTTAACACTAGGCGGGCCTTCTGCTCGTTTGCCCCCCCCCCAATTCCATAAAAAAAATATATATATTAATTAGATTTTTATTCACGAATAAAATAATTTTATTAATCTTTATATTAAACGTTGGTACCGAGATTAGAATCTAAGTAACGAATACCGTTAAAAATCTGTCACCAATCATGTCACGCGTCCCCATATAAATAGTGACAACCTGAATCTATATAATAATTATATTATTGACGCTACTGTAACAAAGTGGATCAGCGTACGACACTATAAATACGATTGCTGATAGGTTCGATATATGCTGGAGGGAATGATCTTATTGAAATCATTTATTTGCTATGGCAAGACAAAGCGTGATGTTGACTTTCGCTGCTTAACACGAAATACCGGCGAAAAGTGGAAGAACGGCGTATATTGTACATTCTGTCTTTCCACCAATACCATCAAGAGGCATTAAGTTGACCAAAAAATATATAAAAAAAAACCTAAATTTAATATGAAGCTTGGCCAGTATTAAAATAAAGTGGCCAGTCGTGGCCCAGTGGCACAAGCGTATGACTGTAAACGACTGGTTGGGGGTTCGATTCCCACTCGAGGAGTGGAAATTATATTTCCATTTTCTTCGCTCTGGTGTCGGGGTAAAGCGCGGCGTTAAGTTCCGCCACTTAACACGCAAGCCTCCGAATTCGGCGGAAAGTGGGGAACGGAGTGTCTTAACACTAGGTTCCCTCTGCCTACCCTGCTGTGTGCGGGATATAGCGTGAAGCTATTTTATTTTATTTTTTTAATATGAAATGTTAATTTTCTAATTTTTAATATCAAATACGTAGGCCAAACTGCGAATCTTCATCTTTTCCTAACGACATCGCCTAATGGCTGAATAACGACAAATAATCCGTACCGATCAATGCTTTATCTCTCATCTCATAAATTATTCATTTTACACAACAAAATAATGAATTAACAGAGTCTTTGAACGCAGATGTTTTAAGTGAATGACTTAATTTAAAATGTATCTAAAATGCGCGTAAAGTAATTGTATGCAAATTATTTGGTAAGTTTTATTTTTTCTTTTTATCAAGTATGAAAAGAATATAGGCCAGAATATGAAAAGAATATAGCTACTTTTAAACATTTTTAAAGTGTTATTCCACACTTAGGAAAATTAAAAAACACATTTAAAGAACACGTATAAAAATTTGAACGCAGCGAGATTCGAACCCGCGCCTCCTGAATACCGTTCAGGCGCTCTCACCACTTTTTTATACAGATGTTAGGTAGAACTAAGACAAAATACTTGTTAATATATTACTTATTTATAAATAGAATGATAAATTATATTAAAAATAGTAAGTAAAAATGATGTTTTGTACACATACGAAAAAATAAAACTGCGATTATGTTTAAATTATTATTTCAATCTAGTTAGACAGAGAGTGGCATTTTATACAGCTTTACACATTGTCTTATATTCATAATCGAAGATATCGGAATTACAGAAGTGAAATAAATACGGATTCGTTCCACTCGGGAGCATTTCTTTTTCCACTCTCGTACCTAAGTTATAGCAAAGCGTTGAGTTACAAAGAAAAACTGTAAAATGTAAAGTGTCTTGACACTAAGTTCTCTCTGACTACCCTACTATGGAAAAAAATATAAAGCTGAAATTTTTTAAAGAAGTCACTAGAAAAATATAGTCTCAAAATATAGTCGAGATTGCGTAGAAGTCTGAACACATCCAAGTTTACAAGAGCTTAACTATTATTTGCATTTAATTTCGTGCACGACGGTGAACTAACTTGGAAAGAGATTATAACGTGAAAGAGTTCGTAGGAGATTAATATACGATCAAATATCTTACGGTTTTAAGCTTAAAAATGTAAGATTTTAATAAAATAACTAATGATTGTAAAAGCGATGGTTGTAAATTCTATTGTAAAAGTATCGGAGGTAAAGCGTGGCATTAAGTTCCACCACTTAACATGCAATGCTTCCGAATTCGACGGAAATTGGGGAACGGAGTGTCTTAACACTAGGTTCTCTTAGCCTACCCTGCTGTTTGCGGGA
The DNA here is from genome assembly GCA_019049465.1 of Dryas iulia moderata. Taxonomy (NCBI): domain Eukaryota; kingdom Metazoa; phylum Arthropoda; class Insecta; order Lepidoptera; family Nymphalidae; genus Dryas; species Dryas iulia. Next base: position 13,638,111 of record CM032424.1, on the reverse strand, counting down.
TACGACTGGCTATGGTTCGATTCCCACTCGAAGAGTGGAAATATTTAATATTTCCATTTCTTCCCTCTGGTAGCAGAAGTAAAAGCGCTGCGTTAAGTTCCGCCTCCGAATTAATAAATATAGCGTGAAGCTAAAACAAAAAAAAAAAAAAAACTAGTTTAATTGTAGTTTCTCTGCTGGTACCTGAGGCAAAGAGCGGTGTTGAGTTCCGCCACTCAACACATAGTGTCTTGAATTTGGACGGAAAGAGAAGAATGGAGTGTCTTAACACTAGGTATTTTCTGACTACCTTTCTATATTTTCTCTTGCATAAGCAGGAGAAAATGTAAAGCTACTAATTGTATTAAAATTTTCTAGATTGGCAGTAGCTATGATGTTCTTGGTAACACTTGACCATTTTGTTTGTAGCCTGTTAATTAGTTAGATTTTTCCTCTAGAAAATGCATGTATTTGCAATTTAAAATATCCTTTTACTGATCGTTTAACTAATCGCATAAGCTATCACTGAATACGTGAATAGCACTATTTTGACGAAAAATAGAGAAGAAAATAGTATTTTAACAGTTTTTTGTATTCTCTTTATAATTAATTCATCTTGTTATTTGTGTATATGAAATATTTGAAGATTAACTCAAATACAGGATCTTTTCTATTTTTTCTGCTTTTGCATTTGAGTTGTTTCCACAGACACTATAGATAAGATAACATAAAAAGTATCAAAGATCCTAGTTTATCAAAGTATAAACAAAATATTTTTTTTATTTTACAAATCTAAAGCCAATCCACCAGTCAGTTAGGGGCCAGTCGTGGCGCAGTGGCACAAGCGTTTAACTGTAAACGACTGGTTGTGGGTTCGATTAACACTAGAGGAATGGAAAGATTTAACATTTCCATTTCCTTCATTCTGGTTAAGTTTCGCCACTTTACACGCAAAGGCTCCGAATTTGGCGGATAGTGGGGAACGGAGTGTCTTAACACTAGGTTAACTCTGCCTACCCTGCTGTGTGCGGGATACAGCGTGAAGCTAAAAAAAATCTATGAACAAATCCATACGCAAAAGCTAGCCAAAAAAAAACACATTCGACAGTTTATAAGCGTAAAACATTATACACTGAGTTTACGACACACAAAAAGATGTCAGGCAGATTGAAGAGTTTACAGCCATTCAGGAAAATTATATAGAAATTCAAACCTTATTTTTACATACAAATAAGTTATATTTTCCTATATTTTACTATTCCACAACGGGGTACATATTCATTGTCAAATAAATGTAATTTACGTCATTTTACCCCTTACCTCAGGCTATGCAGGATTTTGTGATAAGAGTAGTGATTTCATTATTTATTGCCGCTTTATAGCCGAAGATAGAGCGGTAATGTTGTGTTTTACGTTAATAGTTAAATGTTTACGGAATTTATTATTGTATGTATGGACTTTGTCTATTATTACGGTTGAAATGGGTTGTAATATTGTTAAAGTAATAAGAAAAGGTGATTTTTAGAATAAAAATGTTGTTTATTGGATGCAGAGGTGGATTCAGGGACTTTAAAAAAGATTGTGGTCACGGTTATCTTGAAATTTGTTAAATATAAGTGAAAGTAAGATTTGGAGGTAATTTATATTGTTTTCGTAGTAGTAGTATCGCATAAATATGTGCACTTGTGCTAAAAATGTGACGTCACAAGTCAGTTTCGATTGTAAGCATGTCCACAACGGTGGATCTGTGCTTGATTAGAAGGAAGTTCCTAGTATTTCAAGGCTTCACCGTGCACGTGCTTATTACATTGCAGGAGGACAAGCTCAGAGCAATGCCCACGACTTGAAACTCAAGCTTTAGCTTCTGAAGCCCTATCAAAATCGACTCACTTTTACTTCTCACTACCTAAAAAAGCCTTCACCTTTAAAAAATAAATAAAATACATATTTTTAACACAATGAACTGACGATAGTCCTAGATGGGCCGACAACTTTTATAAAATTGTGGAGAGATTTATCTGTTTTTTTAATCCTAGTTCTACTTATTTCTCTAACCTTAAATTGAACTCACTACCATCGGCTATTATTGTATACTCATTTCAACTCAGCCATAATGGCGTCTAATCTAATCACGTGTAGAATAAACCAATTCAGTGTTAGATATGTGTATGAACATCCGCGTTAAATCCATATGCTTCATGAACGGATGTGGCGTAAATCTCCGTTTAGAGCCACGAAAACTATGTTGTTTTCTAATATTTTGTCCTTTATACATATATTGTTTATGTAAAACATTAAAATGCTTTATTTCAATATTTTGAATATTTTTTTAATAAATACAAATCAATTGCTCGATAACTTGAAAATACCAAAAAAATAATCAGGGCTAACCCAAAAACCACGATTTTATAATTTTAATAGTATTAATTGTTTATTGTGTATAGAAACAAAAGAAGAGACAAAAGTAGAGAAACGAATATATAGGTAGATAAGAGCAGATATATAAACAGAAATTACATGTACAAGAGGCGACCTTGTCGATTAATATCGATCTCTTCCAGGCCAAATAGGAAAATGCAAAATAAAAACGGGGTAGGGTGTGAAAAATTAAGATTTTTAAATATATTTTGTTATTCAGTTCCTTTCCTCATTGATCATATTCCCATGTTGAAGTAAGAAAACGAGTAATATAATACGCAAATAAATTCTCAAAACAAAAATCTATAAAAAATGTAATTACTTCATGTTTTTTACTTCTTACGATCATTTTAACTTCTTTTGTATTCTTCTTCTATTAATATAAGAAAATGTAGTAAAACTATTTTGGTCCACTTTATGTCATCCGGTTTGCTTGTAAATCTACACTCATTTCCGGATCCAATATCAATACAAAAATTTCATATCGTCGAAGAGATTTTTCGAGGAAATGGCGAGAAAACAGTATTTGTTATATTTTTAAAAACTTTTATTTGTTTCTGAAATATTGTTTAGTGTGTCTTGTATTTTATTATTGAGAATCTTCTTTTCGATTAATTTTTGATCTCTTAATAAAATCTTCAAAAAAAAAAATAATTATATGTAGTGTAAGATTTTAAGCTATTTATCTCACAAGGGTACAATATTTTATACATTTAATATTTCCATTTTCTTCGTTCTGGTGTCGAGACAAAGCGCGGCGTTAAGTTCCACCATTTAACTCGCAATGCCTCCGAATTTGGCGGAATGTGAGGAACGGAGTGTCTTCACACTAGGTTCCCTCTGCCTACCCTGATGTGTGCGGGATACAGTGTGAAGCTAACTTAATAATAAATATTCAAAAAAAGCAACATATTGATCAAAATAATAAAGATTTTCATACCGCTGTAGCAATGGCTCAATCATCTTAACCGAACAATAAATAGCACAGCAATCCCTCCTATGTCGTCGCGTGCCGCGGCAACTTAATGGACTATTAACCATAACTGTTCAGCAAATCTGAAGCTCATCTATCTTGTTATTGACATCGCAGTATGATAGGATTCCTATAGTAGATTTGAATACGTTTTAGTGAATGTTTTGATAGTTTTATTAAAGTTGTTGAAAAAGAGTTTTAATTACGGGCTAAGTCCGGTTAATTCCTTACTTCCACCCTGAGACCCTAAAGGAAAAGACGAAAACTGAGTCCCCTAAAACTTTATTTAAAATTGTAACTGTACGTTTGGCGGCTTGCTTTTGTATTATGTCTACATCTATGTTGGCGTCCAGTATAGTTTTATTATAATAAACGTGTCTTTGATCTGAATTTGTAATATAATTCCGTTTTTTCTTCTTCTTTTAATATAGAATTTTCAAAAAATACTCTCTTAATAATCCATTGCAGTCTTTAATTATAACACAACAACATCAGAACAAATAAGACATTAAGCTACATGTTGTGACCAAGCTAATTCGAAATTCTTTTATCTATAGGACGATTTTTAAAAGATGCGGATTTGAATCGTATTATGATCATATTTTCGTACCTTTTTTTTTTATTTTTTCAAAATAAGATGGGATAATCGATTAACCAAAGTAAAAATGTAGTTTTTTGTAATATACATCCATATTTATATTATAAATGCGAATGTCTGTGTGTTTGCCTGTCACGCTTTCACGGCTACTCTACCGGTCCGATTTGGATGAGATTTAGGACGAAAGTAGTAAAAGTTACTGGGTCAAATATAGGGTTTACTTACTTTTTTAAAATTCAACCTCTAATTTTATATATTGAGGTACGTCGCATTTTTACGCATACGCACGCGCCTTTATGTATAGTGGGGTAGTCAGAAGGTACCTGGTGCCAAGACACTTCGCCTTCCACTTTCCGCCTATAAATAGAAACATTGCGAGTTGATTGACGGAATTCAACGCCGCGTTTTGTCCCTGGTTCTAGCGAAAATATCAAGGTTTTAATATATTATTCCCTGAAGTGGGAATGAAACCCACGGTTATGACGTTTACAGTCATATGTTGTACCACTGCGCCACAATGGCCTCAATGACGACGGAATTGTATTAGAAATCACCAATAAAAGATATCCTATACAAATTTTGACGTCTTATTTAAAAACTCATGGTATTCTATAACCCCCTTGACATTCGAATTGTATGTACCACGTACTTACACGCTATACAAATAAGTTGTTAGAATATTAAACTGATAATATGATTCTTTATATATTTAAAAATATAGTTCCGATGGAACTTAAAATATAAAACAAAAACTTGAAGCCTTTTATGGGGTTTCATAGCCACGATGGTAATGTACGAACATTATTATGTTTTTGTATTTTTGCTATTCGAAAATTCATATTAGAACAATTCTAGAAGGTCTCGGAAAATTTACAATAGTCTTTGGGCGCCTCATTAACTTTAAAATAAATTAACTCTATAAGTCTAAAATATATTTTCAAATACCAAAAATATACACGATTAATCCTTGATAAAATAATTTCATTTCAAAAAAGATATTTTTAGTATTTTGCTTATATGTTACCTAGAAAGATTTATATAACTATTACTATGGCAACAAAGGCTTTAACTAGTTCCAAGGCTACATCATTGTTGTATAGAACTAAAGAAAAAGCGTGTTGGTCTTTATGGTTATGAAGTTAAGGCGAGTGGTACACTAGAAAAAAAAGGAAAAGACTTAAAAATAAATAAATATATATTAATAAATGTAATTTTAAGGTAATTGGCAAATTATTTCATTAAAATTATGATTGTTAGTAGATATTTTACTGTTTATAAAATATAAAAAAATATAAAGTGCGGCGTTGAGTTCCGCTCTATATAAACTTGCTCATGTATATGAAAATTGGTGAACGGAGTGACGTGTAACTCCTGCGTTGAGGAAGAGTAACGGAGAATTAAGTAAAATATTATTCAACTCTCAAAAAATGTAAATATTATTACGTATTTAGTAAAACAACTCAATGCTATTTATTTAACCGGAAGTAGGTACGTTCACAGCAACTGTCAAACTATGATATCTATCAAATTAAAAAAAAATCAAACGTTTTGACAATTTAATTACTAAACTTTGACACGATATTTGCTTATTTTGATACGATAATATGCAATTATTTATTTAGCTTTACATTACATCTCGCACACATCAAGGTAGGCTCCTAAGATAGGTCCTCATGTCCTTTGTAATGTTTTTTTTCATCTTCACGCTGTGTCCCGCTCAGAGCAGGGAAAGCAGAGGGAATCTAGTGTTAAAACACCCCACTCCCCAATTTTTTACCGAATTCTGGAGGCATTGCGTGTTGAGTGGCGGAACTTAACGCCGCCATTATATCCATATTTGGCCACAATAATTAATATATATAAATATAAATTAATAACACGTACAACCGTCGTATTCAGTGTCACGAGGCCTTAATAAAGTCTCAGCGGTAGCGACCTAAATTTCTAGTTATTAATGAGACAAGTTTTAATTGTGCTGGCATACTACGGTTTTGTTACGTGGTTTATTAGCACTTTGGATTATTTAAGTTAACGGAACTTGTTGTAGATACTGTATTTATGAAATTAACTCTTGTGATGTCGAAATTGTTGAGTGAAATTGTTAAGATTGAGTAAACAATTGGTAATATGTGTTTATTTTAATTGGAACATCGTGGGTCAGTGGTGTATCTTCTGAAGGTTATCGTAATGAATGTGGGTTCGATTTTCAGTTGGAGAAATGGTTACATTTAATTTAAGTTCGCGTGGCTTTGAGTTCCGCCATTTGGAGTAGGGCTGTCGATCGTGTTCTTTCAGACTGCTATGAGGAAGAAAACGTGAAACTGATTTCTTTTTATTTTTAAATACGTAATGTATGCAATAAATTTTCAAACTTTTGTATGTATAAGAATATGGCATCATTCTGCTACCGCCCCGTTCGACAGGCGTCCTTAGGTTCACTAAAAGAGGTATTTTCAATAAAAAAGTCCAACTCCATGAATATATTCATCAATACATTTTTTATGTTTTATGTGAATTTTATTATTATATATTGAAGAACATGTAATAATAAATAAGACGTTATTGTGAATCATTGTACGTAAAATTGTAAATTATTATTCCATGTAATAATTATTTATAAACTATATGTACATAGATGTAGATTAGAGCCCATCAGGAAACATTTGTCTGTAAACACATTTAGTTGTGGGTTGGTTTTTTTTTGTTTTAGCTTCACGCCTTCTGCCTATCCCGCACACAGCAGGGTAGGCAGAGGGAACCTAGTGTTATGACACGCCGTTCATCACTTTCCGCCGTATTCGGAGGCATTGCGTGTTACGTGGCTTAACTTAACGCCGCGCTTTGCCTGGACACCAGAGCGAAGAAATTAGAAATATTAAATATTTCTATTCCTCGAGTAGGAATCGGACCCACAACCAGTCGTTTACATTCACATGCCTGTGCCACTGCGCCACGACTGGTTGTGGGTTTGAATATATTTAAACTATTTTCATTGCTCTGCACCTGCAGAAGACAAACCGCGGTGTAGAGCTTCGTCACTCAACACGCGAGCTTGAACGGAAAGTGAAAAACGGAGTGTTTTGTCACTAAGTTCGCACTGAATACCAAGCCATATAAGAAAAAGCGTTAACCTTATCCACCCAAGGATTCCCCAAACATGACTCGAATTCTGAATCAAAATCTCTATAATTAAACGCATTCCAACTGTGCTTTAAAAGCGTATCGTAAACTTAATTGAAATAAATACAACTTAAGGCAATCAAATTAAAAACCAAGAGGTACACAACCAATAAATAAGCGCTGACATTCAGCATCCATAAAAAGTAATCGAAATAAAATAAGTGCGAGTCTGATTAAGAAGAAAAGGGTTCCGTATGCGTGTTTTTTTAGTTGTGTAAACCTGTCATGAAAAATAAGTTAAATGTTAATTTTTATTTAAACTTTATTTAAACTACCGGATATTACTTGAATAGTATAGAATATAATGAGGGAAGGAGGGCTTGGGACTTGCGATATGGGCTTAAGAGGGTCCTTTAATAATAATGTGTATAGCGATTGCACCCACTATTCATATTCCTCTATATACCTAACCTGTAATTAGTAATAATAATATATTATTTTTAAATGACGGACACTAGTGTCCCTCTGTAACAGTTCTTCTATTTAGGAAAGATGTGCTAAAAAAATTGGGTAAGAAATAACAATAGATACAGGCTACAATTTGAAGCTAAATAATATTAATTAAAAATAAAGAAAAAAAATTAAAAAGCAAAAAATATTACTATACCAATTAAATTACAAAAATATTACCAAGTTATTTTAATTATCATGTTATTCATAAAAGCTATTGAAAATAAAAACTCTACCTACCTAACTATAACAGACATACGGAACCAAACAAAAAGTGGATCCGTTTCCCGCTCGCAATTCCACGAATATTACGCAGAGCAAAAAGGAAATAAATAATGGTGACAAGTAAACATAATTTCATATAAACTCACTCATTTCGTCGGGATTACAAATAACATTGAGTTACACGAATAATGGACGCTGGATTGTTGATACGCGAATGTTTGTTCGTAGCGTCTCTTATGATGATTAAACGAATGTACCTATGTATAATGTTTTTTTTCAGCTTAACGGTTTTTCGTAGCAGCTTAGTCAGAGAGAGCTTAGTGTCAAGACAGTCCGTTCTCCACTTTTCACTTGACTTTAATATATTACATGTTGAGTGATGACACTCAATGCCACGTTTTAGTTTAGGTATTTGAAAGGTGATTTTTTTTAGCTTCACACAGTAGGGTAGGCAGAGGGAACCTAGTGTTAAGACACTCCGTTCCCCACTTTCCGCCGAATTCGGAGGCATTGCGTGTTAAGTGGCGGAACTTAACGCCGCACTTTGCCTCGATACCAGACCGAAGAAAATGAAAATAATAAATATTTCCACTCCTCGAGTGGGAATCGAACCCACAACCAGTCGTTTACAGTCTCCACGTTTGTGCCACTGCGCCACGACTGGCCATGTTTTAGTTTAGGTAATTGAATGGAGAAAAAAATATTTTTAAATAATCCTGCCCCTGAGTTGGAATTAAACTCACAACTTATTACGTTTACACTTCGACGCCATTCCACTGTGCAACGATGGTTACGTATTATATTTTTATAAAAACCGTTTTTTTTTACAAAAAAATCGAACGTAATCGTAATTGCTTAAAGAATTCTCGCTTGTTTTATTAGCTTTTAAAAGAACATTTACTTTAAAATTGACTAGACGGAAATAGAAGGCAATTAGACCGGAAATAAGAATTTCAGGGAGGATATTGGAGATATTCCGCCTGTTTTTTATTTATGGTTAATGCCCCTTTTGCATATCTACGTATTTTTAAGTTTAGAAAAGGTTCCTTTTCTTTTTATTTTTATTTTCAGTATTTTTTTATTGTAGTTTCTCGCTTTTTCCTGCATAGCAGGATACTTAGAGAGTACCTAGAGTCAATATTCGGTTCTCCCCTTTCCGCGTAATTCTGAAATGTTGCTTGTTAACTGGCACAACTCAACGCTACGTTTGGTCGTGCCACCAAAGTAGAAAAATGAAAATAGTTAAATTATGATCGTTCCACCCAGTGGGAATCGAAGCGACAACCAATTACTGCGACACAATTTATTACAATCCATCTAAATTATTCCAAATAATTTGAAATAAGCCACTGTAAACAATGAAATTTGCATACTATTATATATAATATAATTTTTATTATATTTAATAGTGACTGGACTGTAACCATAATGGTTGTGGGTTCGATTCCCATTCATTAAACTGACAATAATTAAATTAATTTCATTTTTTTTCGCCACTCAGTATCTTGAACTATTGCGCTTGTGTATTGACACAGTATCAAAAAAATATATTTTATATTGTTCCTATATTCATGTAGGATTTTAGTAGAATGTAAATTTTAGTGTCTTAACACTAGGTGCCTAGGTTCACTGGGTTCCCTCTGCCTACCCTGCTGTGTGCGGGATACAGCGTAAATTTCTGTAGTACTAAAATACTAAACTGTATTATCTAACCTACAAAATTTAACCGTACCTAAAAAAAATGTTTTAAAATAAATTAAAATCTAAATGTAATTATATTCTTACAAACAACGAAGTGAATATTCTAAAGACGGTCAAGAAAAGGCAAAAGAAAAAAAATCAAACAAAACCTCGTAGAAAAAAAAATTCTTTAACTTATCAATTAAAAAGACAGCTTGAAAGCTGGACAGGTTTCTAAATCTTTTATGCTTTTTAATTCTAATAGTCAGACGCTATCGTGGTGGAGCGGGACAGCGTATGACTGTAAGCAATGCTTATTGGTTCGATTCCCAGTCAGGAAAAATATTTTTATTATTTTCTTTATTTCGCAGTCGTGCTAAAACAAGTTGCAGCGTTAAGTAGCCACTTAACAAGCCGCCACTTAACAAGTAGTTTTGACACTAGGTTGCCTTGCGAGACAAAACATGAAGTTTACTTTTAGTTTAATTCATATCTATTGTGTTCTCATTTCAACATTACTAACGTATAAATACGTGACCTTCTCTAATTTTTTTTTTTTTTGTTTAAAACATTAGTACAACTAGCCCACACATACCGCAAGCACAAAATATATACAGCTCTAATGAGTAGACATGATTGGTTGTAAGTTCTATTTCCTTCTTTTTCTTTCTCCACTTTTGTAATCTTAAGTAAAATATGTAAAAGAATTGTAAATATGTGTTTGGTTTGTATGGTTTAAGAAGATATAAGAAATTATGAATAATATGGGGCCACTCGCGGCGCAGTGGCACGGGCGTGTGCTGCACAAGCTCTGGTATCGACGCAAAGCACGGCGTTAAGTTCCGCCCCAAATTGGCGTTGAGTTTCGTCACTCAACGCGCAATGTCTAGATTTTGAGCAAAGATTTGAAAGCGGAAACAGTAGTGTATTAAAACTAAATCCCCCCTGACTATTTTATTGTGTAAAAAAAGCGTAAAGTTGCAAAAAAATAAACATATTCTATACTAACAACCATTCCCCATACTACACAAATTGCCTATCCTAGCGTTTTCTCAACATTATTTTTCTCTTATGACAAAAAAATATCATCTTTTCATAATATATGACAGAGCGTAATGATTTTGCGTAGACAGTGCTTGATTCGATTTCACGGTCTGATAGAACCATGTTTTGCTAAACTACATTTTTGTAATAGAAATCTTAAGTAAAATATGTAAAAGAATTTTATATGTGTTTGGATTTTATGGTTAAAGAAAGTATATTATACTTGAAATTTATTTATTTATTTATTAAACTCACTAGTGGCCAATTACATTTGACAATACAATTTTTATATATTTCTATAATCTTATATCTAAATGCATTGCCTTTTAAAGCGAGTACCACATGCATTAATGTGTTCATTTACCATACAAATACATGGTAACATTATTTAAAATTAACAAGGAGAATAAAAATCAAATTAAATCTAAGAGTTATTTAAAGTTAACAAGGAAAATAAAAATCAAGTTAAATCTAAGAGTATAAAAAAGAAGTGAAAATTATTATAATAACATAATAAATGAAAAATACTAACATGAACAATTATAAAATTAACAAAAAATAATAAAGAATAATAACATAAAAAACGAAAAATAATATTAACGTTAAATTTTTAATTAATTAGTTAAGTACTTCATTAGTTAGTTTAAGTAACTAATCAAAAACTGTAATTACTTATACCGTTTTCCCACATGTTTTCGATATGTAGGTAGGTTATCACCTATTGGATCTAAATGGCTTAGCTCGTTCAGAATCGTAGAAAAGCGAGAGATAGGGGAGTTGTTTCCCAAAACAGTCCTACGTGAAGGCGCTTCGATAAGTTTAGATGGCTTACGGAAGTTCCTAGGTACCTTGAAAAATATGTTCTGTAGAAATAATGGATTATCATATACGCTATTAATACTTTTATATATGAAAAGTGCATCTAAATTTTCTCGTCTTTTTTCAAGACTATCCAATCCGAAGTACGCAAGTCTATCAGTATAGGTTTTAAGTGATCTCGATTTTCCGATTGAGTAAACAAGATAGTGTAAAAAACGCTTTTGGAGCCTTTCAATTCTCAGACAGTGAGTAGCATAATGGGGTCTCCAGACAACGCTACCATACTCTAATATGCTTACTACTAAGCTTTTGTAGAGAGCTAATTTTGTACTATTTTTTTTAAATATTTTGGAATTTCGTAATACAAAACCTAGCATTTTACTAGCCTTACTAACAATAGTATCTATATGTGGTAAAAATGTTAATTTTTTGTCAAACACCACCCCCAAGTCTCTTATAGTAACCACTGTATCAATGGGTAAATCCTCCAAGTAATATTTGGTTGTCACAACGATTTTTGACTTTGTGAAGGTTATGTGAGAGCATTTATTGGTATTCAATACCATACCATTCAACTTACACCAATTATTCAGATTCGTAAGATCATTCTGTAACAAGCAAATATCATCGGAATTACTGATAGTTTTAAGAATTTTGAGGTCATCAGCAAACATAAATGGTGTACAGGACAAAAAGCAATTTGGTAGGTCATTTATAAATATATTAAATAAGAGAGGACCTTGTGGTACACCAGATGTGACGTTGCGTTTCACGGATTCGTAACCGTTAGCTACCACGTAGAACTGCCTTTCTGTGAGATATGATTTTAACCAGTTTAGCACAGAGTTGACTATGTTATTTACGGATAATTTGTGAAGTAGTATCGGAATGGGCACCAGATCAAACGCTTTACTAAAGTCCGTGTAAATAACATCTACTCTAAACTTCTTGTCGACCGCATCTATTAATTGTTCACAATAATTAACTAAATTTGTAGTAGTAGACCTACCACTTATAAAACCGTGTTGGTAAACGTTGAAATACTGCTTAAAATAATTATAAATTCGTAAATAAACTAAAGATTCTAAAATTTTGCCAAACTGAGACAGTACAGATATAGGTCTGTAGTTCATGACACTCTCCCTATCACCATTTTTAAATATAGGAACGACCTTTGCGATCTTCCATTTCATAGGAAATATTCCAGATTTTAGTGAATTATTATAAATTCTCTTTAATGGAATAGCTAGTGATTTAGCGCAGTTTATTAGGTAAATAGGAGGAATACCATCAGTTTCAGCACCCTTGCTGCTATCGAGTGTTTTTAACTTATTAACTATCTCAGTAGAACTTAGGTTCACGTTAGATAAACTACGACTATCATATTCTTTTAGGCCTATATTCTGTTTAATATCGTGAAAATTATAATCCGTAGCATTATTATTAACATAAACAGATGAGAAATATGATGCAAATAAGTTACATATATTTTGGCCACCTGACTCATTTATGTTATCATATTTCATTTCGGCTGGTTATGAATTGGTGCTGTTATGTTTTTTACGCTTTAAGAATGACCAGAAAAATTTACTACTAGAAGTTATTTTTTCTTCAGCAAACTGGATATAGGAGTTATAACATTCTAACGGTAATTTCTCACACCGTTTCTCTAGCAACGATAGAACTAACTTGTCCATTGGGTTTTTATATTTTTTGTACCTTAGCCTTACATTTTCTTTTTCTTTAATGCGTTTAATTAGAGTACGACTAAACCAAGGAGGATGTTTTAAATTATAACCAACTGTTATCTTTGGTACGAAGAGATCAATTGATTGATATATCACATCGTATAACACGTCCACCATCTCATCGATGTTCTTACATAGGGAGAATCTAGCCTCCCAATTTACTGTAGATAAATATTCATTAATTGACTTATAATCGGCCCTTGAGTAGACATATCTGAGACTAGAACTGTTCCTTTTTAAAATGGGGCCAGCTTTATTACTTATAGTACTAATGTTTATTAATAGTGGTGGATGTAGTGGATCAATTTTAACTAGTTCTCTAGAGCAGCGTTCAACTGATACTTTAAGGTGATCTTTGTTAAGCAAAACTAGGTCTAAAAGTTTATTTTGATTATTTGTAACATAATTAAATTGCGTAAAATTGTTAAAAATACAAAAATCTAAAAAAGTTTTAGCAACACCGGATATACTACTTCCAACAGATTGATTATTAGCCGTATTCCAGTCAAGACAGCTCAAGTTGAAATCTCCAACAATAAGCACAGCGAAATTAATCATATCCACAACGCTATTTACGTTATTTACAAAATTATCTAACGCTATCTCACTGACTGGTGGAGGAATGTAGGCCACACAAATGGCCAATTTTTCAGTTTTATTTATATCTATAGTAACCCAAAGATCTTCACAAGTACTATCCCACTTACTGTTACGTTTTGAATTAATGCGGTTGGAGACTGCGACCAAAACTCCCCCACCATTGGGTTATTAGGAGTTGGTGAAGTCGCGATCCCTTCTATACACGTTGTATTTAGCTTCAAACATTTCAGAATCAAATATCCCTGTAAAGAGCCATGTTTCAGTAAGTATAATTAGATCATAATTATTACAACATACATTATTCATGAGTTCATGAGTTTTAGAGCGTAAGCCTCTGACATTTTGATAGTAAATATTTAGTGAATCGAATTTTAGGAAAAATTATAACAATAAAAATCATGCAAAACAAAAAAGAAATAGAAAATATAAATATTAGTTTAGTTTTTCTAAGTACTCCATATTGGAAATCACTTTATAGTCGGAATTATCAGTTTTTCTCATAAATATTTTGCCATTACGCACCCAAACATGCTTGTAATCCAACTCTTTAGCTTTACGTCGAGCAGCTGCATGAAGTAATTTATTTGCACTCGAGAGATGTTCACAAACAAAAATAGAGGTATTGTCTTCCTTGAAGCCAAGATGGGATGAATTTAACTTGCCATGTGGATTGTTCTTATTAAATTTTATAACACCTGCTAAAAGATGATCACGTGTTAAAGGTGTATTCAATTGAACCACAATCAATCAGTCAGTGCAATGAGCAATACTGCTATCGCATAAATTATATCCAATAGTTGTTGATAAATGCTGTACGATTGAAACCAAATTTTCATTCTTGGACTCGGGAACACATTGAATCTCTATGTTATTGGATCGGGCTTGCTGTTCCATTAGATTAACTTTGTTGGAGAGATTCAAAACTGTACGTTGAAGGGTTATATTTTCTTCTTTTTGTTTGTCCATTTTGTCCGAATATGTGTCAATTTGTTCCTTCATATCATCATATTGTGAGCTTATAATTGAGATTGATTGCAATGCAAATTGCAATTGCGATGCAAATCTTCAATTTTATTATGTATACTTTTGAGATAAGAGCTGACCGTCGAAGTTATAGTTTTATTAATGTTAACCAACAAGTTTGCCATCTCTGCTTCAAAAATATCTTTGACTATTTTACTTATTTCTTCAGTAGTAACGGTCTGTGGCATGCTTGGTGATCTTGGGGAATTAAGTGCTTGTCTTTTATATGATCTTTTAGTGATATTAGAGTCACTTACGTTGGATCGATTAGTGCTTGAACGTATAGGTGTTTCGTCATCATATTTCACTTTAGTTTTACTGCACTTTAAGCACATCCAGTTATTTAATGCCCCCATATTAGAGTTCATATTTAAACATCCATAATGATAAGCCTTGCCACATTTTGAACATTGTATAAAATCATCTTTATCCTTTCCCATTTTACAACATCCCCAAGAAAGCTGTTTATCTGTCATTGTTAGATTCAAATTGATGTAGTACAGGTTTTAGGCACTTTCACTTAATCTTTTCTAGATTCAACTATTTGAAAACCGTAGACAATAATTAAAATCACTATTATAAGTCTTTTTTGATAATTTTCTATAAATTTAAATATTTTAAATTGTATAAAATGAACAAAGCAAAATAATATACGTCTGTCACCGGTGATGACAGATGTCTTATCTTATGAAATCTTATGAAATAAAGATTAAAATAAAATATGAAAAGAAGGCCAGTCGTGGCGCAGTGGTACAAGCGTGTGCTGCACAAGCTCTCGTATAGTTGTAAAGCACGGCGTTAAGTTCCGCCACAATTTGGCGGAAAGTGGTGAACGGAGTGTCTTAACACTAGGTTCCCTCTGCCTACCCTCTGTGTGCGCGATATAGCGTGAAGCTAAAAAATATAAATAGTAAAAAAGAGCAAAATATCGTTAGTTGGATTGAAATAATTATAAATATTTTTCCCCGTGGGGGGACGGGTTAAGAATACAATTCCCCCTCGCCGCTGGGTAGCGTCCTGAAAAAGGCGGATAACCCAGTTAGCTTGGTGGTAGGAGATTCGTTCTTCGACTGGCTCGCGACCACTATCGTGTCAAAGACGAACCGCCAAATATCTGATGATGTGTTCCGGTTCGATGGCACGTAAGCCAGCTCTCCCTATTCCCATCATTCCCATCCTTCCTACCTGCTTTTGACCTACATCCCCGAGGCTGGCAACGCATCCATAACTCTAATGTTGTGGATGTCTATGGGCGAAGGTAACCACTTAACACCAGGTGGGCCTTCTGCTCGTTTGCCTCCTTTTTCCATAAAAAAAAACCCTCATTGAAGTAAATATTTTCCGTTCCGTTAAAACTCAACATTGAGTTCCGACATTCAAATGCAATGTCTCAAATTGGGACGAAAAGCAAAAAGCAGAATGTCTTAATTTTAGGTTCTTTTCGATTACCCGCTTATACAAGTAACAGCGTGAAGCTAAAATTGTCGTCATCTTCAATAGTCCGTTTCATTGTCGTTTAAAGTAACAAAATTTCAAGCACTCACAAAAAAATGAAAGTGTACATAGAAATTTGACATTTAAGTTTTACTTCTCAACCTCTGTAACAGAAAGTAAGTACAGTAAGTATACAAAAATAAGTATACAGCTTCAAACATTTTTCCACATAGCAAGGAAGTCAGAGAGAACCTATTTTCAACTCAACCTATTATGCTCGAATTTAAGATATTGATTATTGAGTGAGAAATGAAAATAACAATATTAAGAACATTATATAATTATTTTCGTCGTATCATTTATTTTCATAACATAATAATTTATGTTATATTCATATCTCCAAGCTCTTCTAAACCAAGTGGACATCGAGCCCGAAACAAATCGCGATGACAGATGCTATCTCATCGAAAAAAATATATGCCACGATAGTCTCTTAAAATAAATGACTAAACATAAATAATTACACATCTATCAACTAGTCCATACTTATATTACAAAAGCGAAAGTGTGTCTGTATCTCTGTCACGCTTTCACGGCTAATCTTCCGATTCGATTTGGATGAAATTTAGAACGAAAGTGGTAAAAGTTACTGGGTAAAACATAGGCTACTTCTTTTTTAAAAATCAACCGAAACCGGAACCTCTTAAGTGTTGAAATAGAGGATGAACATTTATATGAAAAATCTAGGCCGCTTGACCGATTGTAATAAATTTTAGCATAAATATAATCGATAATCCAAGGTCAAGCATAGGCTAGTTTATTTTTTAAAAATCCACCCCCGAGGGTTGCAATACAACGAAACAGTTATGTTGTCCACGTGGCGAAGGGCCGCTAGTATACTATATTTATCACTCAAATCTAATAAAACAGAACAGTCTAGACTACGGTGCTACAATTAAAAAAGAACGCTAGACTCAACCACTTATAATAAATTACAGTAAGCAAATATTAATGTAGTCGACCTCAATTGTTTACCCGTGTAGTGTATAATAGTGTGAAATAATTAAAAATTGTTGAACAAGTAATTTTTCAGAACACCGTTTACATAATGAAGTAAAAGCTATCCAGTTGAAGTGTACTGACACTAGTGGTGGAGTACTAGCCAAGTGTTAGACGCCTCGCCTCGCTCTACGCGTAGAGCACTCATGAATGCCAGACTCAAAACAAGCACTAAATGTTGTTTTCGTTGTAAAATTGTATGGAGGAATGTATATTTGAAACGGAAATGTGTTAAGTTGTGTTTATTTTTGAGATTATTTGTTTGTTCGTTTGTTTGTTTGTGTTTTACTAGCTCTTGGTACGGAGTTTTCGAGTTTGAAGCGCATATGCACATATGTGTGTATGTTTATAATTAATTATTTGACTTGTATTTTTTTTGCAACACGCTTTATCTCAAAATAGCAGAGATAATCAGTGTCATGACATTCCATATTTCCCTTTATCGGAATTCGATACATTGAATGTTGAGTGGAGGAATTCAACACCATATTTATCTTACACCATACTTACACTTTTCACCGAATTTCGGAGGCATTATATGTTAAGCGGAACTTAATGCCACGCTTTACTTTGACACCAGAGCGAAGACAATGAAATATGAAATAATTCAATTCCTCGATTGGGAATTAAACTCACAATTAGTCACGTTTACAGTCACACTTATGCCCATGTGCCACTAATGGCCTCTGTTTTTTTATTTATTTTATTTTTTTTTTCTATTTACTACACTATGGACGTATGGACTGTACTTATTTTTTTTTACAAAAATTATATTTTTGCTACAACATCAGTACTTAAAACTAAGGCTTACAAGATACATTATATCATAAAAGAGTCCAGTAAAATTAAATTGGCTTTCTTCAATATTAAATGTAACTAACCTAATTTATTACATGTATATGACTATTATAATACTAATGCAGAATGATTATGTGTAAATTATAATTGTTTTAGAGTTCTTGTTAATAAGACAAAGCGGGGTGTTAAGTTCCACCACTTAACACGTAATGTCTCTAGTTCGTGCGAAAAGATGTCAAATGAGTGTGTATTCAAAGAACGAAAAAACGTGAAACTAAAAAGCTGATATATAAGTAAGCGGTTCTTTTATAAATGTATTTAGTTTGAGTAATTTTAAGTAAAGTAAGGACATGTTTTTCCAACTTCCCAGACTAAGATTTCATATATTTTCAATACGTAAAGTAAAGTCATATATATCTATTTATACATCTTATGAAACACCCTGAATCAACTCTTGAAATATCCTTCAAAATCATATAAGGCATATTCTCAAAATAAATCCTAATATAGAAAATGTTGACCTTTACATAAGGAGATAATTTTCTTAAATATATATTTTTTTTTAAATATATATTTTTTTACCTTATGACAGAGTAAGCCTTGCTGTTATTGTCAAGTTACTCCGTTCTCCACTTTCTTCTTAAATTCGAGACAGTGTATTGACTGGCGGAAATCAATGCCACGCTGTGTCTTGTCACCACAGCGAAAGAATTAATATAATACAAATATAATAATTCCCCGACTGGGAATCAAACCCATAACCATCACATATACACGAAAGTCTCAAATATACAGGGTACAGAGAATTTTAATTTTTAAAATTAGAATCGTTATTATTAGTTTGTTTAATTCTGAATATTTAAGTATTATGCTATTTCCCGCACACAGCAGAGGGTAGGCAGAGGTAATCTAGTTTTAAGATCCTCCATTCCTTATTTACGCCGAGTTCTAGAGATATTGTGAGTTAAGTGACGTAACTTAACGCCGCGCTTTACCTTGACATCAGAATGAAGAAAATGGAAATAATAAATATTTCCATTCCTCGAGCGGGAATCGAACCCACAACTAGTCACGTTTACACTTACACATTGTGCCTCTGCGCCATGACTGACTTTAAATATATAAGGATACATATAACTTTAATTTCTTAAATTACGATTATTATATTTAATTTGTTAACGTTCTAAATATTTAAGTAAATATAAAGTAACATTTCAAGCAGAAACGTAACTATTTAACAAATTATACAGCGTTAAAGTGTAAAACAAAAGACTTAGTCCTAAAGAATACTCCCTTTTAAAATTCCGTCTCCATCAACAGGAGGACGGCAAACTAAATTAATAAAAGTAAAACATTAAAAGAGCATCTGTTTAAATTACACGAAGAAACATCAAAGAAAGTAGGCTTTCCAGTCCTAAACGACAAGCATCAAAGGCGACCGTATTAATTTTTCCATACGGCTAACTTCTAAACGTTTGGTTAATTTAATACAGTTTATTTTTATTTGAATTGAAAGCCTTTGGTTTTTTCTGATGAATTTATTAGTGATGTTAGATTTTTTAAATTATTTTTTATTTTTTTCGTATTAGGTAGAGAGAAATGAGTCACTAATACTTTATCCTCTTTGTACTGACTGTTTTACAAATATAACAAAATAAATAAATTTCTGAAGCCATGTCTGACTGTAAACGCGATTGGTTCTGTGTCTCCATTCGAATACCTGCACTAAAAAATGGAGAATGGATCGTCTCCTATGTTATTTACCTTACTATGTGCATGAATCTTTATAAGAAATATTGACAAAAAATAAAAACAATATGATCTTTTGTTTTCGCGATTACTACACATTTTGAAATGAAACTATTTTTAACCGGATTAATCGCGTATATTTTTGGTATTCGAAAGTACTTTTTTAGAAACCAGACGTTTCGAACACTTTACAAAAGTCCGTGGTCATAGGCTGACTGAGGTGGCATTCGTCTGTCAGTTGATACATTATTATATCAAACTACCGCCAACGATTTCTTAGTTGCCTCGCGTACTGCCCTGGATTCTTGCAGAATGAGCTGACTGTATCATGCCCTCTGGTGTGGTGATTTTGAGACTTCAAAGTTTTTAGAATTGGGTCCCAGGTGGTAGAAAGTTTCCAACCGTCTTCTCTATTGAAAATTGGATGTTTTTGTATTTCAATAGCCTCGCGGATCATTCTAGGGATATATCTATTTTCCCTAGCGAGGATATGTGGTTTATCAAACCTTATGTAATGGTTGGGCTTATCCGTAGCATGCTCACACACAGCTGACTTTGATGCACGCCCATTCTTGATATCGGAGATGTGTTCCTTCACCCTAGTACCGATGCTCCTCTTTGTTTGGCCAATGTAAGATAAGCCACAGTCACAGTCTAGTTTGTATACACCTGCACCTGCAAGGGCATTCTTCACCTGTCGAACACCTAGGGGACGAGCTTCGACAGGTGAAGAATGCCCTTCATCAGAACAAGCTGCCAGTTCCCCGCCAGCGTCGTGGGAAGACCAACAAGCCGCTCACAGTGGAGAGACAACCAGCACTTCTACCTTATGTGAAGGGAGTTACAGACAGGATTGGCAACATCTTAAGAAGAGCTTCGATAAAAACTATATTTAAGCCTAACAAAAAAGTGAGCCAGTTCTTGAGACCAGTTAAATGTAATATTCCTTTACAGTGTGCAGGTGTATACAAACTAGACTGTGACTGTGGCTTATCTTACATTGGCCAAACAAAGAGGAGCATCGGTACTAGGGTGAAGGAACACATCTCCGATATCAAGAATGGGCGTGCATCAAAGTCAGCTGTGTGTGAGCATGCTACGGATAAGCCCAACCATTACATAAGGTTTGATAAACCACATATCCTCGCTAGGGAAAATAGATATATCCCTAGAATGATCCGCGAGGCTATTGAAATACAAAAACATCCAAATTTCAATAGAGAAGACGGTTGGAAACTTTCTACCACCTGGGACCCAATTCTAAAAACTTTGAAGTCTCAAAATCACCACACCAGAGGGCATGATACAGTCAGCTCATTCTGCAAGAATCCAGGGCAGTACGCGAGGCAACTTAGAAATCGTTGGCGGTAGTTTGATATAATAATGTATCAACTGACAGACGAATGCCACCTCAGTCTACCTGTGACCACGGACTACTGTAAAGTGTTCGAAACGTCGGGTTTCTAAAAATGTATTTTCGAATACCAATAATATACGCGATTAATCCGGTTAAAAATAGTTTCATTCCAAAATATATACTATACATGAACGTCTTATGAACGCAGATACAAATGTATTTCTGAATTTTTCTATTTGTACTTACATTTTTTAATTTCACAGTTTTCTAATGCAGCAGGAAAATCATGGCACTTCGTCCTCCAACTTAATAAAGCGGTAAATTTCAACTTTGCGTTTCTTAAGAAATAGAAGAAGTTATACACTTATAATAAATTAAATTAGGTTACGTTTAATATTCATATCATAAATGGTATCAAATGAAAACATGCAACTTAAATTTTGTAAAAGCTAGACTCTCTTAGAGTTCTTTAAGTCTTAGTTTTAAATACTGAAATTGTAAACAAAAAAATTGTATGCATATGATAAAACAAGTATCATGTTAAAATAGGTACAGACCTTATGTCCGTAGAGTGATAAAATAGAATTATAAAAAAAATAAATAATGATAAAACTTCGCGTTTATATAAACAAGACATATTTCCCTGAGCGAATCAAACTCACAACCAATCACATGAACAGTCGAGACGTTGTCCCACTGCACCACGATAACCCCAAGCATACAAGCACACAAGCAAATTGTACTATGTATCCCGCACACAGCAGGGTAGGCAGAGGGAACCTAGTGTTAAGATACTCCGTTCCCCACTTTCCGCCGAATTCGGAGGCTTGCGTGTTAAGTGGCGGAACTTAACGCCGCGCTTTACCTCGACACCAGAGCGAAGAAAATGGAAATATTAAATATTTCCACTCCTCGAGTGGGAATCGAACCCACAACCAGTCGTTTACAGTCACACTCTTGTGCCACTGGGCCACGACTGGCCACTGGTACAATAATTATTTCATAACTATTATCTCAACATCTATCGATCCGGCGATGTTGAAATGTAAACAAAGCCGCCATTTGCATAACTCGTTAGGGCTGCGTGTGCTTAATTTAATTTTATTTGTTTATATTTAATACATAATTAATGTTGCTGTACGTACGTACGTACACACTTGCTC
This sequence comes from Dryas iulia moderata, assembly GCA_019049465.1. Classification (NCBI taxonomy): domain Eukaryota; kingdom Metazoa; phylum Arthropoda; class Insecta; order Lepidoptera; family Nymphalidae; genus Dryas; species Dryas iulia. The sequence continues at coordinate 13,615,814 of CM032424.1, read as the reverse complement.
TTGTATCATAAATAATTCACGATGTTTCCCCATTTGAGTATGTTGCTAATTGAAAAGCTATATAATTTCATATACGTAATTTGTAATGGCTAGCTGGCCATTGTTTTGTGATGTTATTGTTAATAAAGTAAGCTTACATTGTCTGTGTTCAAATGGAGAAGGGCTATTGTATATTGTATAAATTATTTGATAAGTATTTTTATATACTTATGATATCAAAAGAGGATTTCATTATGGTGAAGTGGGACAGTGTCTGACACGATTGGTTTGGGATTTGATTACCACTCGGAGAAATCGTTATGTTTAAATTTATTTTCAATAAATCCATTTTAGACTAAGAGTAAAGAACGAAGTATCTTTATACTAGCCGATATATCTCTTATATATACTGCCATGCGCGAAAAAACGTAAAGCTGCTAAGCTGATTTTCAGAATTCATTTAAGTTATGCAGAAAATTAAGTGTTAGTGTTTTTTTTTAGCTTCACGCTTTATCCCGCACACAGCAGGGTAGGCAGAGGGAACCTAGTGTTAAAACACTCCGTTTCCCACTTTTCGCCAAATTCAGAGGCATTGCGTGTTAAGTGGCGGAACTCAACGCCGCGCTTAGCCTCGACATCAAGCGAGGAAATTGGGAAATATTAAATATTTCCAATCCACGAGTGGGAATCGAACCCACAACCAGTCGTTTACAGTCACACGTTCATGCCACTGCGCCACGACTGGCCCGGATTTATTTATCTATACTTATATTATAAATGCGAAAGTCTGTGTGTTTGTCTGTCACGCTTTCACGGCTAATCTACTGATCCGATTTGGATAAAATTTAGAAAGAAAGTAGTAAAAGTGACTGTGTCTAGTGGTCTAACATAGGCTACTTATTTTTTTAATAATCAACCTCTTAAGGGTTGAAATAGGGGATGAAAGTTTATATGCAAAATTTAAACCACTTGAACAATTGTGATGAATATATTTGGCATAAATATAGTTGATAATCTAATCTTAAACATAGGCTACTTTATTTTTAAACATGCGCTCCCGAGGGTTTCAATATAGAGATATATATAACGCGGCGAAGCCGCGAGCGTGCCGCTAGTATATCTATATATTATTGGTAGCCCTTAAGACATGCATACGTGTATATTTTAATATAGACGCTTGGTCTCTAAATCCTGTCCGCTGCGGATTAAGGATGGATCCTCATTTCAGACTATTAGATGCTACATTGTTATTATAATGTATCTAAATATTCAGACCGACATTTGTTAGATTAAACTTGTATAGAAATTATTTTAAATTTTTGTATAAGCAAGATGAATAATATTATTTTTTGTATAATGATTATATTAAAATAAGTAATAGGCTAACCCATCGAGGCATAGTGGGACAGCGCCTGTTTGTAAACTCATAAATAACCTCACGGGAATAAAAATATTCAAATTATATGAAGTAAAACAAACAGAGGCCAGTCGTAGCCCAAAGGTACAAAGTGTGACTGTAAACGCGACTTGTCGTGGGTTCGATTCCCACGGGAAGTGTGGAAATATTTGATATTTTCAACTTCTTTGCTCGTGTGTCGAGCCAAACGCGGCGTTGACTTCCGCCACCTAGCATGCCCCTAAAATTAGGGGGAAAGTGGGGATCGGAGTGTCTTAACACTAGGTTCCCTCTGCCTACCCTGCTGTGTGAAGAACACAGGGTGACGCTAAAAAAACAAAGCACTTGTTAACATATCGAATTCATACCGTAAACGAAGAATGGAGAGTCTTATCACTAAGTTCTCTCACTTAAGCCGGAAAAAAACTTGAAGCTGCTTATAAGCATTATAAAAGTATTATCTTAAATAGCTTTAACGCTATTTGTAGTAACATAATCATGCCTTACGGATCTGAAACGTGATATTATGTGATTTGGCAGCTACGATCCGGTAGGCGGACAAATAATAAAATATTGTTACAATAATAAGTGTATGTAATATTTTTAGGTCTTGCCCTTGGAGCTAATTCTAGACCAGCTAATATTATATAATAAAGATTTTTCTTTATACTTAATTAATGTCGTTTAATGTATAGACGTATATTTTTTTTCTTCTTAACACTAAATTTATCCGACGAGTCATAATGACTGGTCTTACAATTTCAAATTAAAATTTCTACTGAATTTAATGTTTTTTCTGTGTGATAATATCATGACTTTTGTAACTACAAAAGTCATGATATTATTTTATTACGTATTTACGAACGTTATATTATTTTACATTTAATAGTAATAAATATATTTTTTATAATTATAAATAGGTCTATTCAAATACCTGATAAATCTAATGTTAATTTAGAAGAATCTAGAGGAATAGAATAAAGGTCATCGTGACGCAAACTGACTATAAACGACGGTTAGGGGTTCGATTTACATTCGGGGGTATGATTATATATTATTTTTATATCTTCGCTCTGGTATGTAAGACAAAGCACGGTGTTGAGTTCCGCGACTCAATACACAATGTCTCGATTTCAGGCGAAAAGTTTAGAATGGAACGTTTTGACCCTAGATTAGAGAAATAGAAATATTTTTCTATTTTTAAAGGTAATCTTTTAATAATTTTGTTTAACTACTTCTGACAGTAGCGTAGCTGAAATATGTGGGAATTGCGATAGTCTAAAATGTAGGTACGAATGTACATTGCGTGTCAAATAACGTAGCATGTAATATCTCAGTTTGGGTGAAAAATGGAAAACGGACTGATGTAGATATTTCCTTCTCGCTTTGCTACGAGAGATGCATGTAGATTATAAATGTAATTGCTATTAGTTAAACTTCATAAGTCTAGTCAAAATCTAAATTATAGAATTCCTTCTTCAAATGGCAAACAAAAATCTTGCAGTCGATAACCAAAAAAAAATGTTAATGTTGTCAGTTTAACAAACTACCACCAACTCAGAAGCCAGTATTTCTGAGACGAGCATTTCATAATTTATTTTTCAATAAAAATCGCAATCATCCGTCAATCATTTCATTGTTTTTTTTTAGCTTCACGCTGTATTCCGCACACTGCATGGTAGTCAGAGGGAACCTAGTGGTAAGACACTCCGTTCCTCGCTTCATTAAAAATCCCAATTCTTTATCCCAATAGACTATAAAAGTGCTTTTCATTAATAAACAAAAAAAAATGATAATATTATCAGTCCTAAGAATCTACCATCTGTTCAGAACGCAGTACTACTGAGAAGAACATTTCATTCAACCTAATTTTTGTATTATTATTTGCTTAAAGGTAATTTGTACATAGACCTTAGATTCTAGGAAAAAGAATTTCTACAATTTCTCAACACAATAGACCATCCATTTATAACCATCTATCATAAACAATACATCAAATACATAACCAAAACATAAACAAACACAAAACACATATTAGAACAAATTACAAACACGATCAATTTCCCCACTTCTATCGTTACACAAACCAAAACTAAATGTGGTTAAAAGGAAACTTCAAACATATAATTAGTATAATTATAATAAAGCTACAATTTCATAGTGAATGGGCATAGCTGGTTTAAATTTGCGGCCAGCGGTCACCGACCACGTCATTTGTACCTACGGCGTATTTACGCTTGGTGGATAGTGATTGTGGTCTACTAATATGCTATAGACGCCGCCTACTCGATTTACAATTATATGATGTTTGTTTAAAACCGCGGTAATGACTTGTGAGTAATAAGGAGTTTTTTGTGTGTTAATGAATACCTGGTGGTTGGTCAAAGGTGATACCATAGCATAGCATAGCAGTTTCAATGTTATGAAAGGATTTTGCGAGGTATAACATTAATTTACCTTATACCTTTAATTGCCAATAACCTGTACAATATTATGGATAAGTTCATCTAAATAATATGGTTTTATATTAATTACTCTTTTTAGATAGTCTTTTTCAGACACTCCAAAATACTGACTTTATAATGAACAAGCTGTGCCTACTACTACAAAAACAGATACGTCTAGTATTATATGGCTCTCACTTGCTAAACTTCTTTGTTATTTAGTGTAAGTACCAAGTTAATAGATTATTTTTAAATTTTCATTTATCCGCCATTACCAAAGATAAAGTGCGGTGTTGCCATTTAACACGCAGTGTCCCGATTTTGGGGGAAAGTGGGAAAGTTAATGAAGCTACAAGTACTCCCTGCAAAACTGTTTTTGCAACTATTTATATACTTACGTACTATTCATGTTACCCAATTTGCTTTTTGTGCATAGAGCAAGTGAGATCTTCAGTGATAGATCTCACTCTTTCTTCACTGGCAATACTCTTCCTACATTACCTGAAACAAAACTGTTATAAGGAACAATAAGCAATGTATATTATTGCAAGCTATTTTGCCAGCCTAATTCAATCTAGCGCAGTGGCATAAAGTGGTGTGACTGTAAAACGACTGGTTGTGGGCCCGATTCCTACTCGAGGAGTGCTAATAATATTTCGATTTTCTTCGCTCTGGTGTCGAGGCAAAGTGCGGCGTTAGGTTCCGCCACTTAACACGTAATGCCTCCGACTTCGGCGGAAAGTGAGGAACGGAGTATCTAGAAACTAGGTTACCTTTGTCTACTCTGCTGTGTGCGGGATACACCTGCTGTGTGCCGATACCGTCTGAATCCTAAAAAAAAGAAAAAATCTAGTGGATCAAATGATTAAGAAAATGGCTCTGCACAATAACCAGTGTCATTGAAACTGGTCATCTTAAAGAAATTTTGACGATTTCACTAAATTATAATTATTTGTTAGTCCTCAATAAAAATTTTGCAGGTAGTAGGTAAATTGGAAAATGTTATAAGGCTTCGCACATTGAGCTGTGTGATATTAAAGTTGAGAAAACTTTTATTATAAGCAGCGAAGACATAAAAGTTCATTAATTAATATTTAAAAGAGGTTCCTTTGTAAATCGGAGTTGTGTAAAAAAAAAATATTTTCTAATAACAAGGGCTTCCAGCAACTAGAAAATGTCGGACTGTATAGTTGTAGTAGTTACTTATTATTACATAAAAAAAAAAATTTTTGGTTAACTTTACGCTTTTTTCACGCCTAGGCTTTATTTCCTTCATCAGGATGGAGAAATGAAAATAAGTATATAATCAACCCTATCCAAGTCGAGGGACTTAAATGGACTCTAAATAACGAATCATCATATAAAATGTATATAAAAATAATAAAATATATCGAGAAAGTGAAACAGTATAAATCTTTACTATAATATTGTGACTATAAGCTCAATTTCATTATCATAAACAAAATTTAAGTTGGTAACATACACACATTGCTTACAGTCCTAGATTGTTAGTGTTCTATCCCCACTCGTGAAAAAAATATTTCTTAATTTACATTTCTCCGCTTTGATAACAGTTGTGGCAAGTCGTGGCCAGTCGTGGCCCAGTGGCACTAGTGTGTGACTGTAATAGACTGGTTGTGGGTTCGATTCCTACTCGAGGAGTGGAAATATTTAATATTTCCATTTTATTCGCTCTGGTGTCGAGGTAAAGCGCAGCGTTACGTTCCGCCACTTAACACGCAATGCCTCCGAATTCGGCGGAAAGTGGGAAACGGAGTGTCTTAAGACTAGGCTCCCTCTGCCTACCCTGCTATGTGCGGGATACAGCGTGAATTGAAGTTAAAAAAAAAGGGATAACAGTGTTAAATTCCACTAATACACCATTCTCAACACACACTATATCGATTTTAGAAAAAAAGTGGAAAACGGAGTGTCTTAACACCACGCTCTCTCTTCCAACACAATATAAAAAAAAAAACTAATATTATGTTCTTTATATACATATAAAAAACACACTTAACAAAAACAATTGCACAAAATTCATTTCAGTACCAAACAAAAGACAGACGGGGCGGCAAATCGATACAGAGTTATCAAAGAGGATTCGGATGCAATAACTAACATGTCAGCTCAGAGCTTAGGTTGTAAATATTTTACTTTTCAATCAAGACGGATTGCGTCTAAATATCATTGTTGCTTTTTGCTATCTCGGTTGCATTACTAAGATGTATTGTTGTAATAAATAGAAGGAAATTTTGTAGGGGTTGAAATTATATGTTTTATGATATTTTTTTTTTTTTGTACTCTTTTTTATGTTTTTAAAAGATTAGTGCTTATAAGGTGAGTGATCTAATGGTGATGTGGGTTTGAATCTCGTGCTAGGATTAAAACATTTTTTTTAGTGTAATCAGAGAGGTCCTAGTGTCAAGACACTTTCCCAACCGAAATCGAGACAATGCATGTTCAGTGGCGGAACTCAACACTGCACTTTGACTTAGACATCTGACGAAGATATGAAAACTTAATAATAATCAATATTCTGAGTGGAAATCTAACCTACAACCATAGCGTCTAAGTATAAAGACATACGCTGTTTCATTGCGGCACGACAGCGTCGATCAAAAACTCAAAATGTATTTGTTTTGCTATAAGAATCGTAAGACTTTTGTGGCAAAGTAGGACAGTCATTGACTACCACGATTAGGTGTGGGTTCGATTCCCCCGCAGTGAAATGATAATACTGTATTTTTTTAAATTTCTTCGTTCTGGTAAGCAAGACAAAATATATAGTTGAGATCCGCCGATCGACACACAGTGTCTCAAATTCAAGCGGGAAATGAAGAAGTGTGTTTTGCTATCTCGGTTATATTACAAAGATGTACTGTTGTAATAAATTGAATGATATTTCATGAAATTATGAATTTATATTTAGATGTTTTTTTTATATCTTGTACTTCTTTTTTATGTTTTCATAAGATTAATACTTATAAGATGAGCGTTGGGTGATTTAATGATGTTGCGGGTTTGATTCTGGTGCTAAGATAAAGATATTTATTTTTGACAGACATAATATTTATTTGACAGCATCATGCTTTTTCCCGCACAGTATAGTCAGAGAGAATCTAGTGTCAAGACACTCCCTCCTTCGCTTTCCCGAAAGAAACGAAGCATTGCGTGTTGATTGGCGGAACTAAATGCCACGCTAATCTTAGGTCTTTTTTGTTTGAGGCTATCGTGGAGCAGTGGGACATCGTCTGACTGCAAAACGATAGTTGTTGGTTCATTTTCCACTCGAAGTAATGATTTTATTTATTCTTTTTATTTCTTTTTTCGGGTAAACAGGATAAAGTTTACGTTACGTTTACGTATTGTTTGGGTCCGCCACGTCTTAATCTAGCGGAAAATTCTCTGTGATTAGCGAATTTATTTTATTATTATTTATTATGTAGAACTTTTACAGAACTTTACGAAGAATAACTAAGGTAAGGTATATTTGACATGATTCTTATTTTTACAGGAAATATGAAAAAATAAGAAGCAAGTAAGAATAAAAATACCTCTTTACGATATATTTGGCCTAAGTTTCATAGAATACAGGTAAATATAAAAAAAACATCTAAGATATACTTTTAAACATTTTTAAAGTGTTATTCCACACTTAGGAAAATTGAAAAAGACATTTAAAGAAAACGTATAAAAATTTGAACGCAGAAAAATTTGATGCGTTCATGGAACGCATGGCTCAGTGGTGAGAGCGCCTGGACGGTATTCAGGAGGCGCGGGTTCGAATCCCGCTGCGTTTAAATTTTTATACGTTTTCTTTAAATGTCTTTTTCAACTAAGATATATATAAAATCAAAAAACTAAGCTAAACAAATAAATCACACTAAAAATATATATGCTGATGTACATACAAACTTGCAAATACCTTACTAATGTGTTTATTAGGACCGCAATATGGTCCCTACGCCGCAAACTGTTTATAAACTTAATGTCACTTAAACAACGATAATACCCATTTAATATTCACCGATATGAGTTCCGCGACCGTCACGCGCCAACTATGCCACTGTTAATTCGACAAGGACGTGATAACCTTTGCCCATTTTAGTATATAATTAAATATTAAATTTGTTGAAAGTTTTAATTTGTTTACAGTTTTGACATATTAGGAGTTTATGGAGCTTAGTCGGATGTAAGTGGGTAATTTACAGGAGTGTCCATAGCTCAGTATGACGGTATGTGTTTGTACATGCGGTCGTTGTCAGTTCGATTTTCGCTAAGTGAAACGAATATATTTAAATTGTTTTTATTTGAAGTGCAGAGTTGAGCTTCGCCGCTAAACGCAATGTTTCAGATTCGGACGGAAGAATTCGGGTAAAGTGGAGAACTGTGTGTCTTGAAACTACGTTGCCTCTGTCTATCTTCTTATAAAAAAATATGAAGGTATGAAGGCGTAAAGCATTGCGCAATTTTTTCAAGATCACCTATCTGCATTTATAAGCATTGATAAAAAAAGAAATTAAAAAATAATAGATAATCTTCATTCGTTTGTTTTTCGCGAATTTAAATAGGCAAGAAATTTGATCACAGTATATAGGCAAAAAGAAATATAAATCATTTTTTAACCAAGACGACTTTAAAATCACATTTAAAAACGAGCCCCATTAGTACCGTATTACCGTACCGTATTCGTAGGCAGCAGCATTGGATTCAATCATCCAACACGCAATGTGTCTGAGATATTCAAAAAGTGATGAATGCTATAATGTTTTACAAAATTTACCTAAAATTTAAATAAGTAAACAAAAAAAATATATATAAATTTCTTTGAAAAAATCTATATTTTTGAAAGAACTTTAACATCTATCACACTTTTCTTCCTGTATATATAACACACAAATAAAAAAACCCTAAACTTAAATAAACGCAAGCCGATTCAATATTTTGAAAAGAACAAAATGCCATGAACTTCACTTTAGCTCTTAAGCTTTTTGTGAAAGCACATACGTATTTACCCACCATTATACAAAGGTAAGTGACAAATATCAAACCCTTTCCTTCGCAATACTTAAGCTAAAAGATTCGTGTGAACCGCCGCTATGATGAGTGTATTCACAGCGATCCTTCAGATCATAGTGCCCTTTTATCATAAGTGCGATAAATTTGGTGTAAGTTGTTAGCTATCGCGATATTGTTTACTGCTACAAAAGGTTTGGAAGCATAATACTTAGAATAATTGAGTAAAAAAAAAGAAAATAATTCTTAATTTTTTTGGTTATGTTGATATTGATATTTAAAAAAACTATATTATTAATTTATTTTTCATTTATTAAACGCTGTATTTTATAGCTTCACGCTGTATCCTGTCCTGCAAACAGCAACTGCAGCAGCAAAGGAAACCTAATCTTAAGACACTGCGATAATGCGATGAGATGATAATTTGAGATATTTACTTTGACATTAAGTTATTACTATAGCTTGACTTGTTTCAACTACTGACCATACTGCCTACCTTGCAGGCATAAGGAACATAGTGTTTAGACACTCCGTTCCCCATTTTCCGCCGAATTCGGAGGCATTGCGTATAAAGTGGCGCTACTTAACACTGCGCTTTGTCTAGGCACCAGAGCCAAGAAAATGGAAATAACAAATATTTCCACTCCTCGAGTGGTAATCGAACCCACAACTCGTCGTCTTACAGTCACACCTATGTGCCTCTGCGCTACGACTGGCCTCAACGTACTTTTATTGTATGAGATATGTTTATACAATAATGCAAATATATGGTATTTGCTATGTAACAAAGATATGGTGCAGTAGGAGAGTATGTGACCAGAAAACGCGATTGGTTGGGGATTCTATGGCCATTCGGTCGAATGATTATATATATTTTTTTTTCATTTACTTAATTTATTTAAAGCTCGCGCTTTGTTTTACTTTAAGGTAAGACAAATCAACTTTGCCACTCAACACGCAAAGTCTTTAATTTAGGAATGGAGGACGAAGTATTTCAACCATTTTGTTTTCGCTGGGAAATGCAGTTTACGCAGATCATTTGTATACAAGGAAGACAGAACTGCCTTCATACGGACAATACTGTGGGACTCAACGACGAGTCCGATACTACCCACTAAAACAAAGTGGAAGTGTTTCAACCCTACGTTCTCTCTACCAACCAAATTAGGTAGAAAAAAAGCGTAGATTTAAAAAGAAAACAAAAAATCGCTATCATCTCACAACTTGGGCATCTATAAAATACATACACTAACACGATATTGCTTTTTCCCTCATAGACCGTTCCTTTTTCATGTAAAACACTATACACGTACTGGACTCATGTGTGGCGAGCGTATGGAGATGAGACGGTCCAAGTTAAATGACCATTGTCAATATATAACATGTGGGTAGAATAATACGTAGACATGGGTAGATGATTTCTGATGATGGTATAATAGGTTCAAATCTCGGTTGGGGAATTATTTGATAGGTTTTCGTGGCCAGTCGTGGCCCAGTGGCACAAGAGTGTAACTGTAAACGACTGGTTGTGGGTTCAATTCCCACTCGAGGAGTGGAAATTATATTTCCATTTTCTTCGCTCTGGTGTCGAGGTAAAGCGCGGCGTTAAGTTCCGCCACTTAACACGCAAGCCTCCGAATTCGGCGGAAAGTGGGGAACGGAGTGGCTTAACACTAGGTTCCCTGTGCCTACCCTGCTGTGTGCGGGATATAGCGTGAAGCTATATTTTTTTGTGATAGGTTTTCTCGAGGTTAGATATGAGTGTAGCGTAAACTAAGGTTTTTTCCGCGAAGCAGTGTAGTCAGAGAGAGCCTATTGTTAAGATACTTCTTTCTTTATTTTACACTCGACTCTGCTATCTGTATTTTATCCAGAATATTGATATATTTTGGGTTTACCTGTTAACGGTTTAGGAATCATATTTTAATTTGTAATTTAATCACATGACCAAAGATGCATGCGTATATATGTATATATATTGTAGATATACATATAGATATTTAGCGTAACGCTGTTGGAATAGATATAATTAATAAATAAATAAATAAGCCTTTATTGCTGATTTTTGATTTACATATTACCTTCAACTAAATCTTTTTTTTTTTTAATTTTTACATTTATATGTTCACATGATCAGTAGCCGGTTTATCAATTTCAGCTTGTCTTTCGACAAAGGCCTCCTCTAAAGCTTTCCATTTTGCTTTATCCTTTGCAATACGCGTCCATTCTGGACCAGCTATTTTTTTGATTTTATCTTCCCAACGTGTAGCTGGTCTACCTTGACTCCTTCTACTAACACGCGGGTACCACTCGGTTCAGTTTGGTCCACTTTTCTATTCTTTCCCTTAACATATGCCCTGTCCATCTCCATTTTAGGGTTCTGTATGTTGTGTTTATGTTTTTAAACTTCGTTATGTTCTTTATGTTTTTTAATTTGACTTTCTCTCTTCTTTTTATTCCAATGGCACTTCTTTCCATTGCGTTTTGACAAACTTTGAGTTTTCTGAGTTGTTTCTCGTTGAGTGCCCAGGTTTGGCATCCGTACGATAAACAAGGAAGGATACAAGAGTTAAATATTTTCCTTTTTTCTTTGATACGCATATCTTTGTCTTTCATGACCTCGCTCAGTGACCAGAATCGTTTCCAGCTATTTGTTATCCTTCTATCTATTTCCTTTTGCATTGTGTCTTCTGGGGATATCAGTTGGCCGATATATATATTCGTTAACATATTCTATTTTCGTTTGTCCTTCCTTTATTATAATGTCTTTTTTAATAGAGTTTGTCATAGCGTACGTTTTTGACATGTTCATTGTTAGGCCAACTTTAGCACTTTCATCTGACAGTTGTTGCAGCATGTGTTGTAAACAATTGGTGTTGGAATAGATATAATTAGGAAAAATTCTAAGCCTGAAAGCTGCATGCAGCATAAAAACAAAACAAGACTAAATGAACTGTATTATTGAACTACAAACTAAATTCTTGTTCTATTTTCTGCTAATTTTTTAAATTTATAAAAAATAAATCTTCCTCTTCGGTTTTCAGCTTATTTTATATGAATTTTTTATACTCAGTTCTGAGAAACGAACGAATGAAAATATGTTTTTATACAAAATACGAGTACATGAAATTCTTACAAAAATTAAACAGCTTTTTTGTAGCTTCATGCTTTTTTCCCAGTAGTCAAAGAGGCAATATTAAACTCTAAATTTAAGCTATTTAAATTAAATTATTATTATTACAACAAATATAATTCATATAATAAATCTAAAAAACACTCCACTTTATATTTTCTACTTGATATATTCAAACTTTTTTGTTCTAATTTATTTCGTATATACCTATTTTTTTGTTTGCCCCATACATTTTCACCACAAAATATCCGCTTTAGCACAGTCTGGTCACTTAATCCTATCTAACAAGCACTTATTAAGATAGGAGCGATATATTAGCGGCAGCACTTAAACTCAAGAGCTTCTGTCAACACAATAAGCTTGTTTAAGGAGTCACATTATTCCTCTTAATACGTTTCATATTTTCGGTTAAAATTCGTATAAAATTGTATAAAAGTTGAAGTTTTTAATTATTGTTATATGTACTGCTAGTTTCTATATAATATTTGTGCATATTCGCAAAAAAAATTTTAGTTGTAGGTAACCTTCTTCTTTATTTCCAGCTATTTAGTAAACTACTTTAATATTTTATTCGTCTTAATCAACGAAATTCATACACTGGTAATGTTAAATCACTTCCGGGGAATAAAGTCATTTTAGGGCTTAAGGTTTCAACTTACAACTATGGTTTCTAAACGTAAGGGAAACTAGTGTCAAGACAATCCCTCATCCACTTTTTCCCCGAATTCTAGATATTATGTGACTGATTGACAGAAATATATACTGCGTTCTTGTTTTGTCACCAGAGCAGAAAAATTAAAATATTCTACATATATTTTCCCTAGTGGAAAATCGGAATCGAACCAATAACCACTATTCCACGATGGCTTTACATACATGCATACATATGTACATACATGCACTCCAACTAATTTCTTTGTGTGCAACTAAAAATAAAAACTTCAAAGTAATGTATGCGTGTTGCAACTATTTTTACGATTCTGAAAAGCAAGAGAAATAAACCTTCAAGTTATAGTTATGTACAGTTATGACAGTCAATCAGTCAAAGCTTTCATGCGCTCCTCCTATATATGGCATTTGCATATTTACTTCAAATTGTAGATTTTTTTATATTTTTTAAGCCTAGTTATTTTCCCCAAATAGTCAGATATTAAGAGAGAACCTAGTGACAAGACACTCCGTTCATACTATTTTCTTTATAAAAACGTATATTCTTTTTCCGAAACAAAAGCTTTAAAATTTGAACACTCATCAATATGCCGTAAGAAGCCAATATAGTGAAGCCCGAAGGCTATCCGTCTCAAATGGAAAATGCAACGTGCGGGCATTCGATTCTTTAGATTGTGTAGTTCCTATTTACATGCAATACAATGCTTATGACTGCATTCATTGTTAAAACGAATGTTTAAATTTTCGAAAACAAAGATGAATGCAAGCTATCAGAAAATATTTGGAAATTGCCTGAACTGAACACCACTATTAGAATATCTAATTTTATATTATTTTCAAAAAAAAACGAAGAACACATGGCTAAGCGGTGAGAGCGCCTGGACGGTATTTAGGTGACGTGGGTTCGAATCCCGCTGCGTTCGTTTCTCTCACAACTGTAGATAGATACATGATGACAATTTTATTATAAATTTCACTTTTTGAATTCTATTGAAATATTTTTTTCATAAGTAAGTATTAAATTATAAGCCGCTAAAGTTTCTTATTTGTTTAGGATAATCTTTGCGAATTTCACAGAAAGGTACAAATCCAGTATTCGTGGAAATTGAAAGAATGGTTCGTCTTAATATAATTTTACAAGGAGCCGATCTTTGTCTTAGTAACATTTATGATTAAGATTAACATCTAAATCTATTTATATGTTACTAGTTACACCCGTTACTTTGTTCCCGTAAACTTTATGATATAAGAGATATTACCTGTAGCTTTACACTATTATTATTTTTTTTTTTTTTTTTATGGAATGAAGGTGGCAAACGAGCTGAAGGCCCACCTGGTGTTAAGTGGTTACCTTCGCCCATAGACATCCACAACATTAAAGTTATGGATGCGTTGCCAGCCTTGGGAGTGTAGGACAGAAGGAAGGAGGAAGGATGAGAATGGTGGGAATAGAGAGAGCTGGCTTACATACCATCGAACCGGAACACATCATAAGATATTTGGCGGTTCGTCTTTGACATGATAGTGGTCGCGAGCCAGTCGGAGAACGAATCTCCTGCCACCAAACTACTGGGTTACCCGCCTTTTACGGGACGCTACCCAGCGGCGGGGGGGAATTGTATTCTTAACCCGTCCCCCCACGGGTAAAAGGAGTAGTTAGAGGATCTAGTGTTGAGACACAACGTCCTCCACTCTCCTCACTAAATTAAAAGCATGCGTGTTAAGTGGTAGGCCTCAACGCCGTGCTTTGTCTTTAGTACCAAAGTGAAAAAATGAAAATTGTAATATAATCATCAATTTTTTTTTTTATTTTAATCATCAAGATGGAAATTGCAGTACGGAAATACGGAACCAGTAATCCGGTGAAATGTTTTTTTTTTAAGTTAACTATTCCTTCAAATGGGTATGAAACAATTATCACGTTTACAGACCAGTCATCAAAGATTTTGAAAATACTATAAGCTAATTATTTACCTATTACTTCTCTCTTCTTATGTGCTTTTTTAGCTTCACGCCACTGCACATTTTGCATCAATCTTGTCATCAGAGAAACATTTTTTTTTAAATTTACGTTGAATCTCCCACACAGCAGGGTAGGCAGAGGGAACCTAATGTTAAGACACTCCGTTCCGTACTTTCCACCGAATTCGGAGGCATTGCGTGTTAAGTGGCGGAACTTAACGCCGCGCTTTGCCTCGGCACCAGAGCGAAGGAAATGGAAATATTAAATATTTTCACACCTCGAGTGGGAATCGAACCCACGAACAGTCGCGTTGACAGTCATATTTATGTGTCCCTGCATCACGACTGACTCCTAAATATAATAATTTTCATAAGAGCGACTCGAATCCACAACTACCGGTTTTACAGGTACCTTCACACTGCACCATGATTACCTCTTTTTTTCCTTTTATTATATTACAAAGTACATTAGGAATTTTTGTATGGGGTGGAAATAACAAGCAAGAAATTATTCTTAAAAAATCTTTTCTTATAAGCCCATACAGTTTAATGTACTAAAGCTTATTAAATGTTTACAATCTTATTTCCTACAAAGAAAATTTCACCCAATAAATGCCTAATCAAAAACCGGTTTTTACAGTCTTTAATTTAGACAGAGTTTCATTAAAATATTTCAACTTCGATGAACCGTGAAGAAACAAGATTACAAGCCACACTCCCCAACCAAAACAGTTTATTACTGCTTAAGAACGTTTATAAAAAGTTTTTTCGTACCGAAAAAAGTTCGCCCAAAGTAAAGCTTCAAATTCTATGTCAGTACCTTACGCTTCGCCTAATTACGTTTTCGACTAGACCGTTTCAATTAAAATAATTTAATTAAACCCTTCATTGTATTACGTTTTAATTTATTGTGTTCTAAACATCTTTTCGTGAATTTCCTTTTAAAATACTAGTGGTTGATTTGACTTTGTCCACTTACTTCCTTGCTTTTGTTTCCATTTGGAACTATAATATTCTGAAAATAAATTAGCTTCACCTTTTTACACGCGTAGCAGAATAAATAAAGAGAACTTGGACTTAGTTCTTAGGACATCTCCTGAGAACTAAGTCAAACTTTTTCAAACATTTTTTTAAAGTGCTATTCCACACTTAGGAAAAATTATTTAAATTTATTTTTCAACTAAGTCTAAGTTATCTTTATTTACTAAGAAATCATCGTTTCTTCTCTATATAAGAAATCATCATTTCTTCTCTCTTAATAAGATATTTGGTAAAGAATAATTATTTGAGCAGCAAGAACACTTTCGTAAATTCTACCGTAGTAACGAATATTAGGAGTTTGGTGTCATATTGATCTAAATTATACGTAAAGTTACATAGTATGTGTAAATTGACAAATTACAAAAAAACATTTAATAATGAAAGTGGGGAACGGAGTGTCTTAACACTAGGTTCCCTCTGCCTACCCTGCTGTGTGCGGGATACAGCGTGAAGCTAAAAAAATAAAAAAAAAAAAATAATGATTATATATTGTACTGATTGGTATTGTGAATGTTTTGCTAATTATTTTTTTTAATCACGTATTAAAATTTATAATTTATTGAACTATTTAATATACCTAATTAAAAAATCAATATTTGATACTATACAATTACTAGTTACCAATCATTATAATTAATATTATCGGAGTTTTTTTTTAGCTTCACGCTGTATCCCGCACACAGCATAGTAGGCAGAGGGAATCTAGTGTTAAGACACTCAGTTCTCCACTTTCTGCCGAATTCTGGGGGATTTGCGTGTTATGCGGCGGAACTTAACGTCGCGCTTTGCATCGACACCAAATCAAAAAAATGGACAGTTTAAATATTTTCACTCCTCGAGTGAGAATCGAACCCACACCTGTCACCGGTCGCTTTACAATCACACTTTGCGCCTCTGTGCTTAAACTGGCCCCCAAAGTGTTATTTTCTTATTATGAAAATAAAGGTGTTATTATTATTATTAATAATCAGTAAACATTTAATTAATAAAAAGGGGTCTAGATACCAGAGGCGAAGCGTCTTATAGCATGATTCCCACCGGCTTACCTTTACCTTTAGTACATTATTCGTCCAGGGATCCTAGGTTTTTAATATATTTTTTTATCTCTACGAAAATTTCACATTTCGCCGCTGCTGGCTAACTTAAATTTAATGAAATTGACTTTCAAGCGTCCTTTTTAAAATTATAAGGACAAAAAAATAAAAGATATAATGTTTAAAATAATAGTTCAGGTTATCACGACTATAATCTTTCGATTGGTTGTGGGTTCGATTACCATTCAGAGGAATTATCATAATTTTGCCTTTTTCAGTCCTTATTCTTACATACTCAACACGCAATATCTCAGTTTCAGACGGAAAATGGAGAACGGAGTGTTTGACACTCCCTGTTTGAGTCTCTTGCTGACTATGTTATTATGCTTCCACGTAGCAAAATTAAATTTTCAATATACATTTAAAACATTTCTTTAATATATTTTTATTACTATAAAAAAATAACAATTTAATAACAAGAACACTCTATATCACTCAGTTAAACCGCGAAAAATGTACCCAACGTTAAGAGATAACGAAATTGCCAACAAATGTTTCGTTAAATTAAATAAGGAAGCTACTGCCAATAAACTCCACTCACGTACAGGGTGATAAATTTCAGAAATTGTCCTTGTCGCCTGCTCTCTTAATTTATACAAGTTCCCATGTGACTGTTTAAGCAGGGTTCGCACTGACTTAGTTTTAAAAGGAAAGTCAGGTGAAAAAATAATATACAGTTTACTTTTAAACATTTTAAAAGTGTTATTCCACACTTGAAGAAGGCATTTAGAAAACGTATAAAAATTTTTGAACGCAGCGTGATTCGAATCCGCGCCTCCTCCTCCTCCCTTGAACGCATTTCTCAGTAGTGAGTGCGCCTGAACGGTACTCAGAAGGCGCGGGTTCGAATCCCGCTGCGTTCAAAAAAATTTATACGTCTTCTAAATGCCTTTTTCAATATACAGTTTATTTAAAGAGCACATAGTGTTGAGACACTCCATTCGCCATTTCCGATATTGGGTCAATGCGTGTTGAGTGGCGGAACTACAACGCCTTATTTACTAGCCGCGTTCTCTTTATTAAGACGCCGTAGAAAGTAGAATAATTTAAGTATAAAAAAAATAATTTAAAAATAATCATAATTAATTTGAAAATAATAAAAGAATAAAAATATAATCGTTCTTTTTTTTTAATTTCACTTGAGGAAATGTTTATATTTAACTTATTTTCATCTCTTTCCTATAGTGATAAGACAAAGTGTGGTTGAGCTCCACCATTTGACATGCGATTTCTCAGATTCTCGAGGAAAGAATGGAGTAGACATTTAGAAAACGTATAAAATTTGAACGCAGCAGGATTCCAACCCGCGTCTCCTGAATATCGTCCAGACGCTCTCACCGTCGAGCCATGCGTTCTACTACCAGTTGCATCGAAATTCTTATACGCTTTATTACAATTTATTTTTGTTGTAAAAATATCACCACAGAGTTGCTAATAGGAGTATCAGCTACACATAACAACAATAAACATCCTTTTTTAATTTTCCTAAGTGTGAAATTACACTTTTAAAATGTTTAAGAAATAAAGAATGGAGTGTCTAGACATTAGATTGTCCCAACTTCCTACCTACAGAGAAAAAACATGAAGATGAAAATTAAATATCCTAATTAAATATTCTAAAAATAGCTCTAAAAGCATTGTAGGATTTCCACAAAGCCGTTGTTTAACCAACACGTGGGCTTTCAATATTGTGGAAAATTCAGTGATATTTTTACTTATATATTTATTCAAGCGATAGGGAAATTTATTTGTATAATATTTTATAGGCAGGCCGATAATATTTCATGGTCAGTAGTTAACCTTAGAAGGAAAGAAGAAAAAATATAGAAAAAGTTAGACGTTTCATCATTTGACTGTAGTAGCAGTTTGTAATATTTCATAGTAAAAAGTAAATAGTAATTATTATTAAGATAAATTCGTACAGGAATTTGAATGTACCAGGGCTCGAAGGTCGAATCAGGTCGCTCAGCGGGGGATGGAACGTGCGATGCTTTGGGTTTCGGGATTCGCCAGAGAACCAAAGTCACCAACGTTGCGCATAGGATCAGCACGCTGAAGTGGATAAGGCCAACCATGTCTCCAGACGAAGCAATGGTCGATGGAACCGACATGTGCTAGAACGGAGACCGCGGTTAGGCAAGCGCAATGTAGGACGCCCTGCAGCAAGATGGACAGACGATTTAAGGAAGGTGGCTAGCAGCCGATGGATGCGAGCTGCCCAGGATCGAAATAGTTGGCGCTCTATAACTAGGCCTACGTTATACCGTCCTCTATATCTACCGTCCTATATGCCTGTCTACCCTGCTGTGTGCAGCGATACAGTGTGAAGCTAAAAAAGTTGTCAAAAACACAAGACATTATTAATTGGATTCGGTTCGGGGAATTGACTATATTTAGAAACAAAGTGACCTTACGTCACTCAACATGCAATATTTCAGTTTCTGACTGAATAACGAAAACAAAGTGTCTAGACACTAGTCTCTTTAACTACCGTACACGAAAAAAACCGTGTGAAAATACAAAAAAAAACCATTTCCTAAACCCATATCGACATAACCCTAAATCCTAAAAACTCAAACTTTTAAATGTTATTCAGTAAATGTAGATAAAGCTTTTATGTATGTATGTATGTATGTTGTAGAACACCTCACCAATAACAAAGCGAGGCTGTTAATCTTGCTTCGACTGTGACCACTTTATTAGACATCGAGACTTGTATGGAGAAATATACGCCTTCGGGGTATAGTTTTCAGCGTGGTAGACGGTATATATTGAAAAGACGTTCTTATACTTTACTTTATATTGCAAATAACAATTTGTAGGTCTTTTGAGATTTGTTTAGTGTTTTCTAAATTAATTTTACTAAGAACAAGTTAATAGTGTGTCGTATTTATTTGGTTATCGTGGCTCAGTGAGCTAACATCGAACTATAGTAGAAACTAGTTGTGGGTTCAATTCTTATCTAGGTAAAATAAATACAAAAATAAATATTATAATTTATCTGCTCTATGAAAAATGGTAAGAAAGATATATGAAGCAAAGGTGAGTGGTAAGAGCCTCTCTTAGGGGGAGGGGGAGACCTCGGTTGAACTTCGAAAACATAGTATCGACGATACTAGAGGAAGGTCACGTAAAAAGCATGAGAATCACCCAGAAGGTTGTATGATGAGCTTGCGTAACCGCAACGGATACAGCGTGAGGCTAAAAAGAGCCGATATTCTGCATGATCACATATAAGGTAAAAATAATCTATTAAGAGCGAGCGAGATCTATATCACACTTTTTCTTACTGTACATGGAAAATGCTTTTAACTTGAATGAACTATAAATCGTTTTATAATTTAAACAAGTTAAGTTGCGGGGTACAACTTGGCTGACATGTATATAAATAAATTAAATTGGAGTGTCTGTTTGTAATATTAATATAAATAACCAATAACTGTTTTTATACTAAATAGTCTTTTTTTGCATAAAGTCGCGGGTACAGTTAGTATTATACAAATAGAATGGTTGACAATCTTCGTTTATTCCTTTTCACACAGTAGACGTAACAACTTTAACTGTTATATGTTACACTTTATACAAGCGTACAAGTAAGATGAGAGAGTAAGAGCTTACCTTATCTGCATATATGCTTTACATTTAAATCAATTGAACACCTACTTAGATGAAAATAAATATTCAAATTTTCTTAGAAATATATTTTAAGCGTTTTTATAATTAAATACATAACATAATAATATAAGAGTATTCTGATTATAACAATATTTAACAGTTTACGTTCTTTTACACATAGTTACAATTTTGATCTCATTTGTTTGAAATTCAGATTCAGAGGTAATATTTCTTCGATTTTATCGGTCTAAGGGAGTCCATGAATAACCTTTTAAAAATAGCACATAGCAGGGTAGACAGAGAGAGTCTAGTGTCAAAACACTCCGGTTTCCGAATTCCGCTAAACTCGAGGCATTCAATCATGAGTCAAATAATATGATTAGTTACATAAACTCTTAATTTTTTGAATGTCAAATATTTACAACGGCTTCAGTAAAGGCATTAATATTTATCTTAACATTAACAAAAATACATTTGTAAATATGAAAAATCGATATATCTGCTTTTTTTATTTTTTTAGCTTCGCGCTGTATTCCGCACAAAGCAGGGTAGGCAGAGGGAACCTAGAGTTAAGACACTCCGTTCCCCACTTTCCGCCAAATTCGGAGGCATTGCGTGTTTCCACTCCTCGAGTGGAAATCGAGCCCACAACCAGTCGTTTACAGTCACACGCTTGTGCCACTGCGCCACGATGGCCCCAATCTACAATATAATATATATTTCAAAATATCAACCATATTATTATTTTAAATTGTCCTCAAGCAATTCTACTAAAATAATTCATCAAAAAATCAGTTTCCATTCTATCTAAGTTAGCACTCCACGGAACGGTTAAACTTACACGAGTGAATTTATAGGGGCACTTTGGTTCACTCCATGCATACGTGATGCCGTAGAATCGACGTATCTAAACTTTCACTGCGCTATTTGTAATCTTTGTTTCTTCAGAGGTTCACTATCATAATACGAATCTAGTGCTATGTTTTCTATTTAGAAAAAATATGTAGTTTAATTTTTATAGAAAAAATCATAATTCAGTCATTTAAAGTAGTTTATTTTATTTAGTATTAACCTAAGTGGCCAGTCGTGGCCCAGTGGCACAAGCGTGTGACTGTAAACGACTTGTTGTGGGTTTGATTCCCACTCGAGAAGTGGAAATATTTAATATTTCCATTTTCTTCGCTCTGGTGTCGAGGTAAAGCGCGGCGGTAGTGGGGAACGGAGTGTCTTAACACTAGGTTCCCTCTGTCTACCCTGCTGTGTGCGGGACACAGCGGGAAGCTAAAAAAAAATACCTAAGTAAATACTTAGTAATATGAACTGCATGAAAAGAATTTTAAATACGCTTTGAATTGTTATTTATATATTGATATGATATATATAAAGAAATATTTAATATAATGTAAAGAATTTTAAATAGTTTATTCGTAGAATAATCTCTGGGTAGCAGAAATTCGAAAAATCTTTCTACACAGATGTTAACAACAAAATTATTGTCATAATAAGCATATACAAATGTCCGCAAATAGAACGTTTGGTTTAGTGGTTAGAAGGCTAGGACACTTTCCAAGAGATGCCGGTTCGATTCTCGCTACGTTCGAGGCTTAATACGTTTTCTAATAAAGTATTTAACTTAAAGCTAGCTATCTACCACTTTCAAAACGTTTGTCTATTGAAAATATATTATAGTCAATTTGATTTCACTTCAAGGGTTATGTTTTGGAAATTACTAACTATAAATCTTATAACTGATGAATATAATTAAGCATTAAATTAATAAAGGACTAAGTTAATATTTTTGCAGAATAATACAGAAAAGACAGAAACAACCTATTCATATCAGTGCCACCATGATTTTATATTTTTTAAAAGACAAAATCTGACTGTAGTCCTGTTAGGAGAAATTATATGAATATTATTTTCCTTTTTCCACTCTGGTGGTCACAAAGTAGTGAAGTGAAACTCAAACAAAGTGTCCTTACACTCTCTGCCTACCCTGCTATTTGAGACCGTAAATCTAAATCTCTCTTTTTTTCTTTTTTTTTAGCTTCACGCTGTATTCCGCATCCAGCAGGGTCGGCAGAGGGAACCTAGTGTTAAGACACTCCGTTCCCCTCTTTCCGCCGAATTCGGAGACATTGCCTATTAAGTGGCGGGACTTAACACCGCGCTTTGCCTCGACACCAGAGCGTAGATAATAGAAATTATAAATCTCTATACGCAAAATACTCATAAATTATGAATTTCGTTGTTATTCTATTCGCATTACACACAACCTAACTTGCAATTCCGTGCGGTCACTTAAATCAAACGCCTGAATTTATTAGGTCACTTAGCTCATTCTTCACGTAGCCACGCTCTGTGGGATCGAGATACCTAACTTTCACTTAACATTTCTGGACGAAATACAGTAAGAAAAAAATTGAAAGGCTTACAAAATGAAAATTTTGTAAGTTATATTTTTTTTACCTTCACGCTGTACCCCCACATAGTAGGGTAGGTAGAGGAAACCTAGTGTTAAGACACTCCGTTCCCCACTTTCTGCCGAATTCGGAGGAATTGCGTGTTAAGTGGGGGAACTTAACACCGCGGTTTGTTTGGATATATCGAATATGTATATTACATATATATACATTTTAACTACAACAGTATTATACCAAGTAATTATTTTTGATGTACTTTGTAATAGGTTTTTTTATAAAATACATAGAAAAGAAAATGGTGTTAAAGTCTGAAATTATTAAGTTTCGCTTTATTCATAGATATTGTGTGCTGTATTCGTAACTTAACCTCGTGATATGTCCAACCTCACCTAAGAAAAGTAAGTATAAAAAGTATATTAATGTATAATTGTATCACTTTAATTTTTCCTGTAAAATATTATAAATATTATTTGTTTTGTGGACTACTAAACGGAAAAAAAGTTTATACATTCAATGCCATCGCCACTCAAAAAGAATGAATTTGTATTTCAAATTAACGAATTAAAAATTTAAGAAGTTCCATTTGCTTAAAAGGCGTAATCATGAAAAACATACATTTGCTTAAAGCTTTTTTTTCTTGTTTTTTATGTTCACGCTGTATCCCTTGCGGGGGGGTAGTCAGAAAGAACGGAGCGCCAAACGCTACGGTCCCTGCATACTTCTTTCACCTCGTCCACTGTCATCAACCTCTTCATGCACGCCTTCCCACGATCCTCATGCTTTTTACGTGACCTTCCTCCAGTATCATCGATACTGTGTTTTCGAAGGTCAACCGAGGTTGTTTAAAGTTGAAAATTGAAACATTACAAACATTTACTCCAGTGAAAATCGAACTGACGACTATCACGTATACTCTCAGACACCAATCAATTTCTATCCTCATTCTAGTAAAAAACATTACACTATTAGAAGATTGAACGCTATAGTTCGCTTTGTCTAAACATATCAATAAAACATAAATGTAGCTTCATTTCGTAATGGATTACACTTCCAAAAATAGCAATCAATACCCACTTGGTTACTACCTAAATTTAAAATAGATCTGTCTAGTCTGTAGGCATTGATGTACAAGTTCTCCTTTGTTTACTTATTTGTTTGCAACCTAAATAATATATACGTATATGATAATTTCATAATATGCTTAAAATATTCAGGAGTAGAAAAGATAATAAAACAATATAATTATAAAATTGGTGGCCAGTCGTGGCCCAGTGGCACAAGCGTGTGACTGTAAACGACTGGTTGTGGGTTCGATTCCCACTCGAGGAGTGGAAATTATATTTCCATTTTCTTCGCTCTGGTTTCGAGGTAAAGCGCGGCGTTAAGTTCCGCCACTTAACACGCAAGCCTCCGAATTCGGCGGAAAGTGGGGAACGGAGTGTCTTAACACTAGGTTCCCTCTGCCTACCCTGCTGTGTGCGGGATACAGCGTGAAGCTAAAAAAAAAAAAAAAATATAAAATTTTATAGGCGCGCGTGGCGTAGTGGCACGAACGTGTGACTGTAAGCGACTAGTCGTAGATTCGACTCCCACTCGAGGAGTGGAAACATTTAATATTTCCATTTCCTTCGCTCTGGTATCAGAGGCAAAGCGCGGCGTTACGTTCCGCCACTTAACACTCAATGCCCCTGAATTCGGTGGAAGGTGGGGAACGAAGTGTCTTAGCACAGGGTTCCCTCTGCCTACCCTGTTTACCTTGAACCTAAAAAAAATATTAGAATTTTATATGCTCAGACCCGTGCTAGTTGTAAATTCGTATTCTTTTCAATAAAATGTAAAGCTTTTTATATAGACCAATAAAATGACTAAATATTGTTGAATCAATATTGCTGGATATTTTTGTTTATGTGGATACGGGGGAATAGGACAAAATACACATTAAGCTGTTCCCCAGTATTCAATTTCTTCGTACCTTACAAAATCATATATAAACATAACTAACAATTGACCCATTGACGCGCAATGCATGCGATACTTTAGCAACACTTTATTTTAATAATTTAATTTATTTCGAATGCAATGAAAATGTATGTCAGAAGACGAATAAAAGGAAGACGATTATCGACTATCCAGATTCGATCACCTCGTAAAATATGCAGAGTGAGCTTAGCCGATAAAATCACAATCGTTAGTTAGTACATTAGAGTAAATATAAAAAAAAAGCATGCTCGGCTAGGCCTCGGCTTGGGCACGTTGAGATGATGTGTGATGAAATAACGATTAAATATATGAACTAAAGATTAGCAGTAAAAGAGGAGAGAAAGGAGAATCTTAGAAAGGCCTTCGTAAACCAAATATCACGTTTAAAGCGAGAGAACCTTCCCAAAAGGCGTATATAAAGATGTTGATGACAGTGGACGAGGCGAAAGAAATATACAGGGACCACCCCACTAGAAATAAGGTATATAACTAAAATAATATATTCACTATATGTATACTTATTTACTACACATCTAATGTGCATATTATATACATACATCAATTCATTTACGAACCTAAGGCAATGAAATCTAATACAAGCACAAAGTTGAGCATCAATATAGACATCTCGCAAACAAGTCAACGAGCTCTAAGCTAAAGATCTTGGATCGTAAACTCCTTTACTACTTAGTCTATTTAGGACTGTGTTACACTAAAACTGCATTACATAGCATTATATATTATGGTAATCATAAACGTATCGCATTTTTTAAGCTTATGCTTTTTTTCGCTTAATAAAGTAGTCGGAGAGAACCTAGTGTCAAGTCTCCGTTCTCCATTTTTCGTCCGAATTTGAGATATTGCGTTAGTGCACGATCAGAGCAGAGAAATAAAGATAGTTAAATTATAACTATTTTAATTGAAAAGAATAAGTATTTTTTATAAATAACATAAGATTTTTTTTAGATTTTTTTGAAAAAACAATAACTTCACAAAAATTAAGAATATGTAACGAATTTTTTGTGTAAATTATTAAAACGTGGTATATTTATTTGATAGTCACTACTTAAAAAAAATAGCAGAAACTGAAAACGGCTCTGATAAGCGATCAAATGATATCCCTTAACTCAAAAAATGTATTATTTCGACACAATACAACAACGTTCACGCATTTTTAATAGAACAATAACTTATACATCCCCAAATTTAAGATAGTGCTATAAATTTGATGGACAAAAACCCTATACGATTTCTGGCTCTATGCGATATGAGTTGAGCTTCTATGAATATGATATTGGAGAAATTTTTAAAGCATTTTCAAATAAAGTAACTTTTAGTATTAAGTTATTGACAATCGTTTAAGCTAAGTGCTTGTACTAAATTGAACATTTAAGTTAAGTGGCTGAAATTGCTTACTTAATAACTGATATATTTTACCGGAAGTAGAAACCCTGAAAATATTTCAAAAGCTGTAAATTTATTAAAGTGTTATTCACGTATTTAGGATATGAAGCACATTATTAGGAGAGGTATGACAATTTGAAAGTAGCAGGATTTGAACGCCCGCCTTGAAAACTGGAAATCGTGAAAATTGAAAATCGTCCAATTGTGCTAATATGTTTTTGATATCCCGAATGTATTAATAACACTTTAAAAATGTTAAAATATTTAATAAACATAGGATTAATTTTTAACAAGAATTTCCACTTTTTTTCTACAAATTTGTGAATACTCCGAAAATAAAAATATAATTTGCATTTGTGAAGCATTTAATATTTTGCTGAAAAACTTTTACTCTTAGCTCCCTTTTCCGGGGTAACAGGATAGTCATGACTTCCGCTTTCCACCTGAAATCGAGACATGGCATTTTGAGCGACGAAACTTAACGCCACGCTGCTTTTTATGTGCGAGAGCGGAGATATGATAATAAAATTTAAATATAATCCATTCTTCGAGTAAGAATCGAATCCATAATCATCGTATTTACAGTCAGACGCTGCTCCCCGCGTCAACGACCTCACATTTTTTTTTATAGAAAGGACAAGCTTTCGGGTCACTTGATGTTAGGTGAACACCGTCGCCCACGGCCCCGTGCAACACCAGACGAGCTACAGGGACGTTGCCGACCTTTGAGGTGAGGTACCCATGTCGTATCGACCTGGAAACAAGCTGCTGGTAAGCCGTTTACATTTGTATTTATTAATACGAAAATTTTGACATGACCTTTTAACATGAATAAAAAATATTATAATGGAAATCCATATTTGAAGGCACATAGCACCTTAATTTTTAATATTAGTGGGTAAAGTTACTGTATACGTGAGCACATCTCATAAATTACGCCTTCATCTTCATTCATTAAGTATGTAAAACTATATTGTGCCATAGCCCTTTGCGGAAAATTAAATTACTATAGGGGCAAGACAGGACAAGGACAGCCAAGAAGGTTTAGGGGTGAACTACATTTGTTAATAGAGAATCGGCCGTATTTGATAAATTAAGGCTGTTTTTCAGTTAACATCCGCAGTTTTAATATGGGTTTTGAATTTTAAATTTATTTTTTAAGTCAAATTCATTTATTCACTTAAAGTTCAGTTTTTTGTCGCTTCGGTAATAAAATAGCATATGAGAGCAGGAAGCTGTGCAGGGTCTTCAGTTCTAGAGCCAAGTCTGCCATTCGGCTTCGCGGCTCCAGAACCGAGAACTAAAAGGGACAACCGTGCCTTATCATTAAGCACGGTTATCCCTTTTAATTTAAAGACAGTTTTTTTTAACCAAAGTTTATCGTCACAAATCAGTTATAACAATAGAAGCCTATAACTGTGTAGCTATAGTCTGTGAGATGTTACTCCTTCGAGCCACAAATCCAGACTGACGATGCAACAGAAAGCGAGAAATGCTACACAATTGTAGGTAGAACGAAATTATTACAATGACAAGAGTCCATCACTTTACTTTCATATACAATAATGAAAACTAAAAATTAAATGTTTAATTTTTATAAACTAAAACGTTAGATAAAATATTTTTTATGCTCTCGCAAGGACAAGCACATAGTGAAATAAAATAGCTTCTTCCGTTTTCCACTTTCAATAAAATCAGAACCTGTTTAGTAAAGGAACATAATATTGCCGCACCTTATCCTATCTAAATTCTAAATCAAAACAAAACTATTTAAAATATTGACATTCCTACTAGTAAGAGTCGAACCCATATCAATTACATACAAAAATGTCCTAACTGATACTAAATACATAAAATTAACTTGTTTTTGAAATAAACTTTTACAGTTTTTTTATGCATATTAAGACAGTCAGAAAGCCTAGTCTAAAGACACTTTTCTCTACTTTAAAACCTAAAATGGAGACCTCGCGAATTGAGTAATGGAATTTAACGTTTCCCCTTGTTTAAACACAAAATATATATATCAACATTTACTAGGGCCAGTCATGGCGCAGAGGCACAAATTGTGACTGTAAAGCGACTGGTTGTGGGTTCGATTCCCTCTCGAGGAGTGGAAGTATTTAATATTTCCATTTTTTTCGCTCTGGTGTTGAGGTAAAGCGCGGCATTAAGTTTCACCACTTAACACGCAATGCATCCAGTATCTGGTGCAAAGTGGGGAACGGAGTGTCTTAACACTAGAGTTCCCACTTGCTGCGGAGTGACTTAACACTAGATTCCCTCTGCTTACCCTGCTATGTGCGGGATACAGCACGAAGCTAAAAAAAATATAATTTTCTAATATAAAATAAAGGTAAGAACCAACAACCAATCACGTTTATATAGTCACAAGCCATCCACAGCGCTAAAAGGTCCTAAATTACAACTATAATAAATGTGAAAACAGCCATTTTCGTAACTATAATATATGAAGGGACGTTTCCAGGGTCACTAGCACAGTTATCGTATACTTAAACCGCGTTATGGCTTACATGACAATAGACTTAAATGGCTTGTGTTAATGTGCAAGTTATATACATATGGGAATGTTGGGACGCAGTGGGACAGCATTTGACTTTAAACGCGAATGGTTATGGGTTCTTGTATTGAGGGAAGGAAAGGTTTTATTTGAAGAATTCTTTCTTTTTTTGTTCTTTGATGTCTTAGACTAAATTCGACATTAAGTACCGCCGTTCAACACGTAACGTCTCGATTTCAGGTGGAAAGTGGAGAATGGAGTGTTTTGACACTAGGTTATCTTTAACCACCCTTATTCAGGTTGGAATAAGCATGAAATTGCATTTTGATATGTACATATGAAAGCAATAATACAACCTTTTATATTAAAATTCATTTATTATATTAATATATTAAAATTAAATATTTTAAAATTAATTTATTAATAATTACAATGATATTACTTAATTAATAAAAATAAAAAACATCTTTTAATATAAATAATCAATAACCACAGATACTAATAATTTATAGCAGAAGTTCTAAAATCAAGGCGGATATACGTATTTACGTACTTCGGCCTTGATTTCAATTTATTTAAATTATAGAAAATATATGCCGTAGATACGAGTAGTTATACAGTAGTTATTATGGAATTGATATCAGAAGCCTTTCAGAATCTACCTTAGTATGGTCAATCCTCACATAGAATTCATTGCAGGCTGTGTTTCACTGTAACATAATAGTTGTGGATACTCGAATGACTGCTTTTAATTTATACATATAGTACTGGGGTAAAGCTGGGCAAAGATAGGCTATGTGGAATGGATATTATAATTTAACTTAAAATACAATTATTTTTGCTTTTACTCTTGTTTGTGTGTTGTCAGGTCAAAATAATATAATTATTAGAAAAAGCAGCTAAAAATAAAAATCGATATTTACATAAAGGCATAAAAATGATCGTTGACTAACATGTTTTTTTAACTTGTTTTTTTTACATATTTTCAACACGGCAGGGTAGGCAGAGGGAACCTAGTGTCATAGATGACACTCCGTTTGCGTGTTAAGTAGTGAAATGGAAATATTAAATATTTCCACTCCTCGAATGGGAGTCGAACCCCCAACCAGTCGTTTATAGTCACACGTTTATGCCACTGCGCCACGACTCGCCCCAATATTTAAAAAAAAAGAAGTATTGTATAGCTAGCTACTTCTTACCAATCACTACTGGTAACTGCAAAACAGAAAAATATTTCAATTATGAAACACAAATTATTCTGAGTATGTATATATCAAATTCTTCCGAAGAGAGTGACATACAATACACAACCGCAATTACTAAGCGTAGAAAGCTATACTATTCCTTATAGGTTCCTTGGGGAATTTACAAGAGTAATGAGGGACGGCTTGTTGATATTTCTACGGTAACAGGAAATTGATGGAAAGGAATGAACTATCATCTCGATCTTTTCAAATTTAATTAGAGAGAAGAATTCGGATAATGGAGGGGAGCGTTACTGCTATTTACAGGGACCCCTTAAGCCTACACTTGTGTTACGAGTCGCAGGCACTGCCCCAAGCTCCTCTTTATACAACTTAAAGGCATGGTAAATCCATGGTACTCCACGGGTTTACCATGCCTTTATTACCATGGATTTACCGAAGAAATTTTGTCTCTTGCGTTTTATTTTCCACACGAACAAAATGGCAGGCTACAATTTGTTTTACAAAATTTTTCTATTGCGAACATCAAATATTTGCACTGATATTCTATTAATCAATTTATCTGATCTATTTGATTTCGTTATTAGTTGAACAGTTTAAATAACATGGCTCGTAGTTTGTACTTTGTAAATAATATTTTTATAATAATATAAAAGCCTTTTATTTATTTTACGTGTAAAATAAATATTCTAACATACAATTTTATTTAACGTTTCAATTAATATAATTGATATGTGAATTAGTTTGCGTTAGTATTGCTAGGTTATGCTTATGTAGCTTAGTGGGGTAATGTCTGACACATTTAACTAAACGGTGTGTGCTAATGTTCAAGTTATATATGTAGGTATACATAGGCTTTAGGGTAGTAAAGACTTAGTGTCAAGACTCTCTGTTTTCCACTTTCCGCGCAACATCAAAACATTGCTTGTTGAGTGACGCAACTCAACGCCACGCTTTTTTTATCTTAGAGAGAAAAAATGAATGAATATTTAAATATGATAATTTTCCCCGGGTGGGAAATCGAACCCACTACTAGGGCGTTACAGTCAAACGCTGTCCCATTGCTCCACGAAGGTTTGCGTAAGTTAAAATATATATGTATACATATATGCTTGTATATTTTAACGTATGCAGGTATACGTATAATGGATCCGATTTCATCCCTTCTACATTTATCTTTGTATGGTCAATACATAAATTGAGGTCGTTGTAGGCAAGGTCGATCTTCGCTCGTATGATTGATTATATTTAAAACTATCGACCCGTTTGTGGCTTCGCCTGCGTAAGTATACAATAACTTAGTACACGATACAACGTTATAATTTAAACTGAAATAAAACAAACAATAATGTTATGGAAAGTTTACAAAAACACTATAGTCAAAATAGTATTTAAATGAGTAAGCCGTTTAAGATATTAACGTTCACAAACGCACAGACAGACTAACAGAAAAGAAAAATATATAAAAAGACATTTAAAGAAAACGTATAAAAATTTGGCGCTCCTCCTGCGCCGCCGCCTCCTGAATACCGTTCAGGCGCTCTGGCGCTCAGACCACTAAGCGCCTGAACGGTATTCAGGAGGCGCGGGTTCGAATCCCGCTGCGTTCAAATTTTTATACGTTTTCTTTAAATGTCTTTTTCAATTTTCCTGAATGTGGAATAGCACTTTTAAAATGTTTAAAAAGAAAAATATATTTTAGAAATTAAAAAAATATTTTTTCGGGATAAGTACATTGATAATTTCCTCCACTAATATTTTTTCTCATATATTTTCTGTGTACGGACAGCAATCATATACATACATTTATTTTATGTATAGATAGATCATTTTCGGAAAAGTTGGATTTTTTGCGGTTAGGTCCGCATTTCAATACAAATGTGACTAAAACAATTAGAAAACAAAAGGCCTTTACTAAGTATTATCCCTAAATTATGTGGGAGACATGAATATGAAGGTAATATTGTTTTATTTTATAAATTATTACAGATTGCTTAAAATTATACTTGTATATTGATTGGACTATTTATCCCTTAATCAAATTTAGTACACACAAATTGGTACAAGCAAAAATTGAATTTCTAGATCAAATCTAATAAAGCTTTAGTCTGGCCTTTGATTCAATTACACAACAATTTAGTTTCTTTGAAGAATTATTTGTGATGCTTCATCAGCAAAACGCTGGAAATATGAAAAGATTTTGAAAAATATCAGCGTTTTATATTTATTTTTTACATTTTCTATTTCATTCATAAATAAATCTATAATTTTTTTATATATATTGTAATTCAGAATATTTGTACGAATCTCAAACCTTTATACAATTCTCACTTTAAATTAATATTATTAAATTAGAAAGAAGTAACATTTAATAGTCTATTTATACCAAGATTAAACAGTAAGAAAGTGTGTACATTATTGATTATTTACAAAAAAAAATATTTTAAATCGATGATGATTGAATAATGGAATATGGAAACATATTTTTTTTAATTTTACAATATTGGAATATACTCAACAGAATGAAACTTATATTGATGACTTTTAAGCCTGCTTGGGACATAATTGATTTTAAAAACTGTGATTTCTAATTAATTAAATTTGCCATAATATATCTCCTAAAGTAAAATAGATACGTAAAATATAATATTCCTTAAGTAATATAGTATGGGGCCAGTCGTGGCGCAAAGGCACAAAGTGTGACTGTAAAGCGGACAGTTGTGGGTTTAATTCCCACTCGAGGAGTGAAAATATTAAATATTTCCATTTTCTTTGCTCTGGTGACGAGGTTAAGCGCGGCGTTTAGGTTCCATCACACGCAATGCGTCCAAATTTGGCGGAAAGTGGCGAACGGAGTGTCTTTACACTAGGTTCCCTCTGCCTACCCTGCTGTGTGCGGGATACAGCGTGAAGCTAAAAAAAACAAAAAGAAACTAAAATAGAAATAAAGAAAATGGCGACTAAGCAAAACTTATTAGTCAGATATTGAATGTTTTTTCTGAAATATAAAAAATGAGATACCCTTCAATTTTTTTACACCTGCATATAATATACTTACAATATAATACACAAAATAAAAAAAAACACTTAAATAAATACATACGAAAATGCAAAAAAATTTCCAAACACACAAATATATTAAAATATTCAATTCCCTATAAATTAAGGATTACTTGATTATTCAATTTTCGTTATAGAAACATTCACATTCAAAATAGACGGCAACTTCTTAACTTTGCAAAGTTTAAGCCAACCATTTACAGGTCACGCCTCTCTGGCGTTCGACGTTACTCGTAGGTACTTACTGTATTTTTAATGAACTTTCCTCGAGAAAATCGTTTATTCAAATATTTTTATCAATTTTAATAGTAATTTAATTGGAAAATGGAAATAGTAAAGTGTTGTATTTAAAAATTGATATTTTATTCTTTTAAGACTTTTATTTCAAACATTTTATATACATAGCACTTTGTACTACTACTTTTTAAAATATTATATCGAGGCCAAAAATCTGACAGTCTAACTGAAACATAAGTCTCAGATTCAATTCCCACTCAGGGGACCGATTATGTTTTATTTTGATTTCTTAGTTCTGGTAACAAGACAAAAGGCGGCGTTGAGTTTTGCTACACCACACCTAATCTACCGAGTTCGGACGAAAAGTTATAGTATGTATGTATGTATGTAGTATATATGTATTTGATAATAGCAATAAATGAAGAATGAAGTGTCTTGACCCTAGATTTTTCCTGACTACCCCACTATGCGGGAAAAATCGTGAAGATGATTTTTTTTTTCATAATAACAAGTGCATTTAAGTTTAAGTGTATATTAAGCAGTTGCCAATTCAGGCTTATGGGCACAAAGTTTGCCTGTAAACTGGCTTTGGGACCACCTGAGGAATTGAAATAATTATTATTTCAATTTCTTCGCTCTCGTGTCAAGGAAAAGCATGGCGTTGAGTTCCACCACTCAACACGTAAAGCCACCAGAATGCCTTCTGTATGCGGGATACAGCGTGAAGCCAAAAAACCTAAGCTTGAGGCTTATTACCATCCAAGATGTCAAAATTATAAGAACAGATTGATTTTACCGTCTCCGCATATGAAAATTGATCATTTTATTCAAAAAATTAATTCAGAACACGTATTACAAAGTCAGTACACCTCTTAGCCGTGGGCGAGAAATTAAATTACTTCAAAAAGAAAACGGAAACTTTTAACTCAGTCCGCAACTTTATGTTTTATGATAATGATTTTCTTAAACAAGGACGAAAGTAAAAAGTAAATTTAATTAACTCTTTTCCGATGTCAATTGGGAAGGAGTTCGCGTTTGGTAATTTTAAATTAAGCGTTTTATTATCGACTTTTAAATCGTGCTATATATGTATAATTGTATATACTATATATGCATATACTAGTATATATAGTTACTGTATATTAGTACTGCTCGCCGCGTGAACTGCATAACTGTCTCGTTATATTCCAATCCTCAGGGGTAGATTTTTGAAAAGTAAGTAGCCTTTGTTTAAACTTGGATTATTAACTATATTAATGGCAAAATTCATTACAATCGGTCAAGCGGTTTAGATTTTTCATATAAACCTTCATCCCCTATTCCAAACCCTTAAAGATTTTTTTTGAAAAATAAGTAGCCTATATTTGACCCTGGATGTTTTAATACTTTTATTCTAAAGTTCATCCAAATTGGACCGGTAAATGCGTAGTAAAGCGTGACAGACAAATACACAGACTTTCGCATTTATAATATAAAAAGTAAGTATAATATAATAACCAAATATGTCGTTTTGTAATTTGTAGAGTGAAATTACCTTTTTTACCAAATTACTGCGTAGTTTGGTAAGCAGAGAGAACCTCACCAAAGATAAAGTCGGATATGGAGTATGAGGATGGAGTGTCAGGATACTCCGTTCTATGGTTTTAACCCAAATTCGAGACATTACATGTCAAAATTCAAACTTCAACAGCACACTTACTATCTTACGCACTTACTACCTTATTTTGTCTTACAAGATCGAAGAAATTAATAATTTAAATATAATCATGACCCCGAGTGAAAATCGAGCCCATTCCCACTGATTCAGATGCTGTCCCACACAAAGACACCACGATAATTGATTTTTTGTAAATTTTTGTTGTAAAATTTTAAATATAAATTTTAAAAATTACATTTTATGGACTACCATAAGTAAATACTAAATAAATATGGTTTTTAGATTCACGCTATTACCCGCATAGCAAGGTAGACGGAGAAAAAAGGAGAAAAGAGTATTTTAACTCTTAACACAGGGCCAGTTGTAGCGCAGAGGCACAGAGTGTGCCTGTAAAGCGACCCAAGGAGTGGAAATGATTAATATTTCCATTTTCTTCGCCTGATTTCGAGCAAAACGCGGCGTTAAGATCTGCCACTTAACACACAATGTCTTCGAATTCAACGGAAAGTGTGGAACGGAGTGTCTTAACACAACAGGTTCCCTCTGCCTACCCTGCTGTGTGCGGGATACAGTGTGAAGCTAAAAAAAACGAACACTCTTTTCTCCTTTCTGTATTACAATACAGTATTTAAAGCCATAATATATTTAAGTAATAGCATTGTTAGTTATTTACGAATTTGGTTCAAACTGACCTAAGCTTGAACACTATTAATAGAAACGAGCGATTAAAAATGTATAGTTGCCCTTTTAATGCTATCGCCGTGATATATCGTGATAGGGTAACACTGGAAATGTACTAAATAAATGAATTTAAGATCTCTCATTAATAGTTTCGGGCTATCGTAGCGAAGTGGACCACTGTCTAATTGTAAACTCAAAAGGTTTTAGGTTTACGGGTTCGATCCCTACTCAGTGAAATAATTATATTTAAATTATTTTCATTTCCACGTTTGGTCAAATTATACACAGCGTAGAATTACGCATTTCAATATGTAATTTCAAGAATTTGTATACAAGGCGGGGAATGGAATGATTTCATACTAGAGACTGGACTTAAATCGAGACATTTGGCTGCGCTTTGCCTTAGATAACAGAGCGGAGAAATTAAAATAACTGTATTTTCGTCATTGAATGGCGTCATATATGCATACGACAAACAAAAAAAGGAAATTAACGAAAAGGGTAGTTAATTGTATAATCATTTCTTCGAGTGAGAATCGAACCCAAAACCTTTGCGTTTACGGTTCGTTACTGCGCAACAACTGCCTCAACCAACACACATACATAATATTATATAATAAATACATACAATATTTCCAGTGACGATGGCCGTCGGCCTCAGATGTCCCTTATAATGGCGCCACTGAACGTCTCGGTAAAATTAATGTTTCACACAACTTTACTCATAAATATCGTTTAAATTATTATACTGTACTGAGAGAAAGTAAAATGCTATTTAGAGTGGAAAGTTAGTGTTTGTTTTAGTATGTAGCTTTATATTTTATAGAGAGGATAAACGTGTAAACGAGTTTAGCTATGGGTTCGATTCCCTTTCGAGGTAGTATGCTTAATTTATTATCATTATTTACTTTTAAAACTTCAAAATACTACTCAGTTCCTAGCTTATTCTAACAGGCGCGGATTCGAATGCCGCTGCGTTTTAATTCAATACGTTTTCTAAAAATATCTGTTTTAATTTCCTTTCTTCGCTTTAGTAGCTTACAAAATGCCGAATTGAGTTCTGCCACTCAGAATAACATTGTGGTGAACAATATGTTCTTTCTGTCCCTGCTGTGCGAAAAAAGCGTGAGAATAATGGAGGATTTTTCTGAGTTTTAGCTTCTAGTAGTTATATCTTACAATTAAAAAACCGCCACACTGTCTCCCACATATTAATATACAAAAGAAAATCTAGTGTCAAGACATTCCGTTCTCTGCTTTACACATTAATACGAGATCACTTGTTTAGTGGGAGGACTCAATGCTTATCTTACTAGAAGTACTTATCTTACTGAGTAAATAATTTATATATTATCATTAAACCACCGATTACTCGAACCCACAATCGATCTCCTTTGAAGTCAAAGGCCATTTGCGCTTACGCCTGTGAGTGAACACTAGGTTCTTTCTTACTTAACTAAAAAGTCGCCTATGTTACTCCTTGTTATATTAGCTATCTACAAGTGAAAGCCCCATTACATAGATTAGCTAGAACAAATGTACATACAAAAAAAATTATATTTAAACATATACATAAATTTAGTAGAAAGCGTCAATTTTAATATTACAAACAGACACTACAAATTTTATAGGTATATATTAAAATTTGTATAGATACATTTAAGTCATTTTCATTTACATATATAAAAAAATACATTTCATTTAAAATTTCATTTAATAATACTTATAAAAACTACAAAATAATATTATACAATATACATCTTCAATTTACTCAGATCCTGTAATGTAAAACGTTGACCTATTTACAGGGAGGGAACAAGAAATATCTACTTCAGTAAAACTATTACAAATCGCGTTTCAATAGAAACTTCCATTAGAATCATTGTGTTTCAACATTTAATAGAAATAAGGGACTGTCTTTAGAGCTTTAGTACTTTGTAATTAGAATAAATTAAGTGTCATTTTAAATGTATTTTATATATTTTTTTTCAGCTTCGGTGAGAGAATCTAGTGTCAAGGCATTCCGTCCTCCACTTTCCGGTCTAAGTCGAGACAGAGAGAATTAAGTGACGGAACTTAATTCAGCACCTGAGAGAAGAAATGAAAACAACTTAACATGATAATTTCCCGTGAATTTCAAGATTTTTGATCCACCTAAGAGACATGATCTTCACGCTGTATCCCGCACATAGCAAGCTAAGGAAGGGTACGCTGAGGAAAGTCAGTATTAAATCACTCCGTTTTCTATTTCTACCGAATTATATATACACTACGATATACCACTTGTGGCCAGTCGTGGCCCAGTGGCACAAGAGTGTGACTATAAACGACTGGTTGTGGGTTTGATTCCCACTCGAGGAGTGGAAATTATATTTCCATTTTCTTCGCTCTGGTGTCGAGGTAAAGCGCGGCGTTAAGTTCCGCCACTTAACACGCAAGCCTCCGAATTCGGCGGAAAGTGGGGAACGGAGTGTCTTAACACTAGGTTCCCTCTGCCTACCCTGCTGTGTGCGGGATATAGTGGAATCTATTTTTTTTTTTACTACGATATACCACTTGTATAATATATGCTAAAATAAAACGTGCTTTTTATGCATTAACGAATGACAAGCTTTACTTAATAATTAACTCAATTCCTCTCTAACATAACCAGAACAAACAATCTTTCATATTATGAAGAAAAATACATTAAGTTACTTTTAACATTTTAAAGTATTATTCACACACTTCGGACACTTAAAAAGATTCTTGGAAACCACCTAAGAGGCGGTTCGAATCCCGCTACGTTTCAATATTTGTAATTTTCTAAAAATGACTATAAAAATCATATACAGATTTAATGTTACAAAGTTACATAGCATATTCACCATTAATACAAGAACAACTTAATTTCCTCCTTTCCCACTCCATACAATTATCTCAAAGAATATTAAATTAACAGCTACAATAGAATTGGTATTTCGGGAGCGTTAGTCCGTTGGCGATATTACTAATATTGCACATAAGGATTGTAATAACGAGGGTTGAATGCGGCGTATACACCGTAAGTGGAGCCTCGTGTATTATGTACAGGCTGGTTTAGTCTTACACTCCATTGAATGCTTGGCATTTTGTAATTCTATGAAAAAGTTGATAGAAACTATTAAGAAATCTTTTAAAACATTTTTAAAGTGTTATTCCAAACGTAGGACAATTGAAAAAGACATTTACAAAACGTATAAACATTTGAACGCAACGGAATTCGAACCTGAATCTAACAACAAAAATAAGTTGTAATAAAGCATATATGAATTTCGACGCTGCGGATAGTAGAACGCATGGTTCAGTGGTGACAGCACCTGGACGATATTCAGCAGGCGCGGGTTCGAATCCCGCTGGGTTAATTTTTTTATATGTTTTTTAAATGTCTTTTTTTATTAAGAAATCTGTCTGTTTTTTATTTTCAAATTATTTTTTTAAACGTATAAATATCGTCTGACTGTGTATGCGAGGGATGAAGGTTAATTCTTTTTATTTCTCTGCTCTGATGACCAACAAGCAGCGCAGCATTTAGGTCGCAAAATTGAATTGGATGGAAAGTGGAGAACGAAGTATATTTTCACTCCGAGTACCCTCTACCCCGTGTATGCGAAAAGCGTAAAGCTGAAAACGTGATAATAAGTACTACATTCAAATGCTGAAAAAACATCGATAAATGTCAGTCCTTTTTAATAAAAAAAGACCTACAAATATATGTACAGAGTAAAGGATTATTATATTATATCAAATTTAATAAATAAGTAGTAGAACAGAAATGACATGTAGCAGGATAAGAAGAGAATCGTCTCGACAGAAATTGACGATAGTATCTAGACGCTCCATAATGGAAAATATATAAAATATTGTATTTAAAAATGACTTTAAGCAAAACGTTATCCGAGTATTTATTTAACTAATGGAGTTAAAATAAACTTTAAAGAAATAAAGTCAAATTTGAAAAAAAAAACACCTCTTTTAATAATCAGGCCACCATAGGACAGTGAGAATTTTCACTGCCCTATGGCGTATAAATTATTTTAAATTAATTTGGGTATAATATTTAATTTACTTTCATTTCTCCGCTCTGCAAATCAATATACTATATCTCAATTTACAGCGACAATTCGCATTTCGTTCTATACGGAGTGTTCTGACGCTGAGTTATGTCTCTCTACCTACCTAAAAGATAAAATAATATAC
The DNA here is from genome assembly GCA_019049465.1 of Dryas iulia moderata. Taxonomy (NCBI): domain Eukaryota; kingdom Metazoa; phylum Arthropoda; class Insecta; order Lepidoptera; family Nymphalidae; genus Dryas; species Dryas iulia. The sequence goes on along the minus strand of CM032424.1, from coordinate 13,576,079 downwards.
ATTACATATACTTAACTACTAAAGTAAGCTATTTATTTAGTGGAAGCATATCTTACTTAGGGATAGCTTATGGCACACCCGCACAATTTGACTTGCCCCCGCCTTGACGTCACTCCTTCTTAGTATCACCTCTCTCTGAGCTTTACTTCCTCTGAGAAATTGACACTCTGGAGTGTATAATTTGAATTATTTTCATTTATCTGATCTGGTTAAGTTTCACTAGTTAACTTTTTTTTTCAGTTTCACGCTATATCCCGCACACAGCATGGTAGACAGAGGGAACCTAGTGTTAGTGCCGCGCTTCGCCTCGACACCAGAGCGAATAACATGGAAATATTAAATATTTCCACCCCTCAAGTGGGACGAATCGAGTCGAACGCACAACCAGTCGTTTAAAGTCACATGCTTGTGCCACTGCGCCACGACTGGCCCCTTGGCCTGATTATCTTTCACTGGGTTTTAGCTATCTACCTACCTAAAAGATAGAATAATATACATTACATATACTTAACTACCACAGTAAGCTGTTTATTTAGTGGAAGCACATCTTACTTAGGGGTAGCTTATGGCACACCCGCACAATTTAACTTGCCCGTCGCCGTGACGTCACCCCCTCTTAGTATCCGAGCATGTTTCAAATTGACCGTGAAGATAGTTGTTGGTTTTAACTAAGTTTCTTGATGGACTTCCTCTCTCGGACCGCTCTCTGAGATCTTGTGTTTGATTTGTTACATGTATATGATATTGGACATCTTCTTGTTTGTTTATATTAAGATGCATATAACGTGAGATGTCTCATTGTAAATAAATGGCTGTGGGTCCTTATTCTGGCCAGTCGTGGCCCAGTGGCACAAGAGTGTGACTGTAAACGACTGGTTGTGGGTTCGATTCCCACTCGAGGAGTGGAAATTATATTTCCATTATCTTCGCTCTGGTGTCGAGGTAAAGCGCGGCGTTAAGTTCCGCCACTTAACACGCAAGCCTCCGAATACGGCGGAAAGTGGGGAACGGAGTGTCTTAACACTAGGTTCCCTCTGCCTACCCTGCTGTGTGCGGGATATAGCGTGAAGCTTATTCTAAGAAATGATTATATTTAATTATTTTTCATCTTCTTCGGTAAAACAAAATGCGTCGTAAAGTTATCGTGGTGAATCACATAACACGTAATATTAGGTAGAAAATGGAGAACAAAGTGCCCCGATACTTAGTTCTCTGACCATCCTGTTACGTGAGAAAAGCATAAAGCTAAATAATATCCATAGCGTCACATTATTATGAACTTAAATCCCACTAAGAGTAACTAATATCCAAGTTTTTTGCAGCTTCATACAGTTATTCATGCATAGGAGAGTTTTCAGAAATAATCTAGTGTCAAGACACTCCATGCTCTAGTTTTTACCCGAAATTGAGACATTTCGTCGTCGACATGTTGAGTGTCAGAATTCAACGCCACGCCCTGTCTTAAATACGAGAGCGGAGAAATATAAATAAATTAAATATAAACATTACCCCAAGTGGGAATAATACTGGATTTTTTTTATTGGCTTAGAAATGCAAAATGTAATAAAGGACAGAATAAATATTTTCTATCTATCAATGAGTATATTTTAAGATCAATCTTATAATCCTCATTTTTGTACCAATTCAAATTTAAAACGGCAATACGAAACTCAATTTGATATAATACGGCAATGTATCTAAAACAACAGCAACTATTGTAAATATTTAAGCACGCTTTGTTAGTTTTGCTTCCGTACATTACAAATGCGATTAAATACAGTACGGAAATTCAGAAGAACTTTGCGTTGGCTTATACACTTCTTGCCAAAATAAATATAGCCGTGTGTCGCAACTCGTAATTTTAAATGGAAAATTGTTAAGATAACTTTACCTTAAAAAACTACGTTATTTAATTGCTTTGTCTATTTTTAACAGTTTGATATTTATTGACAGAACAGGGTAATCAGAGAAAACACTCCGTTCTCCAAGGTGAGTCGCGAAATTCACCGCTGCGCTTTCTCTTATTAGAGTGGAGAATCCCAAAAGTTATAATGTCTCTCTTAACCCTTAAGTGTTAAGTGAGACTTTTCCAAAGTTCTTACTGGATTGGGAATATTAAATGTAATCCATGCACACGTAGTTGCAGACTATAAGAATTAGTTATGATGAGATGAGAGAGGGCGCCAATATACGAAGACAATAATTGGTAAACTTAACACTCAACAATTTCACACAGCAGTTTATGTTTTTACTAGAACGCGGTGCTAAAAATAATTTAACTACTTAGAGTAAGAAATAAAGAAATAAATTCACAAATGTCAATATGCCACGATTCCTCAAATATTGAAACGAAGTTCCTTATCGCGCGTTGTGAAAGGAGGCTAGACGAAAAAAAAATCTCACGAAAAGTTGTAATGACACTTTTTGTGCAGCGCGCGCAGGTTTCTCTGTCTGTTTCTCTCTCTTATAGAAAGCAAGCCAGATATTTTCATTTCTAATTAATAATACAATATAATTTAAATCATTTAAAAAAATTAACAATAAATTAATAAAAAAAATATTAATATAACTTAAAAAAATATATTACATTTCCTTCACTAATTAATCGGAAGGAACTTCGTTCCATCCGGGTGCCCCTTGACACCTCTCTTTTATTTTTTTAAATCTATAATAAAATGGGCTACTTCATATGCAATGAGGTGTACGCACCATTTAGAATCAGCTTACACTTAAACATCTGTTTATAGGAAGCGAGACGTGTTCCTTATAAAGTGAATATAACATGCAGGTATTTTCAGTATTATGTTTATAAGTTCATATATTTTCTCTAACACTAATTACACCCTCTTAATGATTCAAATATATTAAAAATAAATAGCTTCACGCTATATCCCGCACACAGCAGGGTAGGCAGAGGGAACCTAGTGTTAAGACACTCCGTTCCCCACTTTCCGCCGAATTCGGAGGCTTGCGTGTTAAGTGGCGGAACTTAACGCCGCGATTTACCTCGACGCCAGAGCGAAGAAAATGGAAATATAATTTCCACTCCTCGAGTGGGAATCGAACCCATAACCAGTCGTTTACAATTACACACTTGTGCCACTGGGCCACGACTGGCCACGCTCAAATATATTAGTATGGTAATGTAAATGTCTAAATCTTCTATTATAATTTTCAAATACTTTTGTTTGGCCATTGTGGGGCAGTGGGACAACTTTTGATTGTAAACTCTTGGTTGGTTGTGGGTTCGATTACTACTCAGGCGAATTGTTATTTAAATTATTTTCATTTCAGTGCTCTGATAATATAAATCGCAATATTAAATTTTGCTACACAATACATCTCAATGTCACCAGTTCGTACAGAAAAAGAAGGCTTAAGTTTTTTTTACATAAGATTCTCTCTGCCTTCTTTCTTTTTATTTAATTATTTTTTCTTATCACATTGTTCCTAACGGGATAGTCAGAGAAAACGGACCGCTAAAAGCTACGGTCCCTGCGTACTTCTCTGCCTAAAGGAGAAAAATCATAAAACTGTAAAAAAAAATATAATATTTCTACCAATAGCCTAAAATATAATATGAAAAGTACCAAAATTTGTTTATTTGTAATACAAACACAATAAGTTAAATGATTAAATCAAACAAACATGTCAAAGCTCGAACCTACTTTGCTAAGTTTAAACAAGAACATTAACTAGCTCCTAGTCTCATTACGTGAGCTTTTGAATGTGCTTTCGAAGTACCATTTAAACGTGACTTAGATGTTTATAGTTAACAAAATATTATACTATATTGTATACAAATATAACATATGTTTGATTCTAATAAATATAAAGGCCGTCGTGGCGCAATGACAGCGTCTGACCGTAAAGGCGATGGTTGTGGATTCGATTCCCAATTGGGGAAATGATTTTTATTTAATTTTTTGTTACTTGGCTCTGGTACCTGAGATACAGTTGAGTTCAGCCGCTCGCAATGTTTTGATTTCAGGCGGAAAGTAGAGGATTGAGAGTGTTTTGACACTAGGCTCTCCCTGAGGCTTTTCTGAAAAATGCATGAAGCTGCTAAAAATAAATTTAAAGTATGCAAAAAATTGTATGAAATAAAAAAAAAATAACAGAAAAAAAAAAAAATATATCTTTCAAGATTTTAAAATGTTACAATTATTTTCATTTTTCTTCCTTATTAAGACAAAGCGCGATGTTAGGTTACGGCTGTCTCCTTACAATGTCACGAATTCAAAGAACCAGAATGTCTTGACATTACGATTTGTAAGAATGAGACGTAATAAACATTATTATAAAAAAAAATCAAGTCAGAATACTTACTTATAAAGTTCAATGAACTTATATAATATAATTTCCATTACATGTGTAGTGTATATGATACATGCTTCAACAAATACTTAGCTTAGTAATTACTCATACTAATGTAACTTAATACCTTCTATTGACGTTATTTCAGTGTTACGCTATGAGAATACATGCAGAGAATATAGTAGTTTAATTTGGAAATATACATTATAAATTTCTTAGAAAATCCAATTCAATGTTTTTTTTATAAATAAGTATAATTATAATTATTTGTTTATATTTTTTCACAAACCTATTTAAGTTAAAGGGTTAAATCAACTGTACACTGTCAACTAATATATTAAACCTCGAAATTAACATAATGACATAATGAAGAACATTGTGTAGAACCTTATCAGTTTCTACATACAAACAAAATATTTTATAAAAATTTACATACTACTTTTAAACATTTTTAAAGTGTTATTCCACACTTAAGAAAATTGAAAAAGACATTTAAAGAAAACGTATAAAAATTTGAACGCAGCGGGATTCGAACCCGCGCCTCCTGAATACCGTTCAGGCGCTCTCACCACTGAGCCATGCGTTCTACTAGCCGCTGCGTCGAAATTCTTATACGCTTTATTACAACTTATTTATGTTGTTAGCATCTCTGTAGAGAAATTTTTACAAATTTCTGCTACCCAAAGATTATTCTACGAACAATCATTTGGCAAGAGAGAATGATATGTATGCTATGTCTTTAAATGTCATTTACATACTATGTTTCATCTTTACTCTGTGCGTAAAGACCCACAACAAGGTCAGTTAGAGAACCCAGTGTAAGGACACTCTGTCCTTCGCTTTGCTCTAGAATTCCTGATATTGCGTCTTAAAGGACAAAATTCAACGCCGCGCTTTGCCTTAACAAATCGTAGAATAGAAAATAAATGAAATATCAATGGAATTTGGAATCGAACCCACAAGCAATCAATATTACTATCAGACACTATCCCACTGCACCATGACAGCCTCTTCTTAAATGATAAATAAAAAGTCTTCACGGTGATAAACAACTTAAACTAAATAATGATTTATGAGTGTTAATCCCTTGCATAAAAACTCAAAGAGGGTCGGGAATGAAGTAATGGAGTTCTCTTGTCCGGGTTTCCCTTAAGTTTTGAGCTGCGGGTGTATTGGCCAAATTCAACCCCTTGATGTCGCACGTAAAAACATTTAGTACAGGAGGTAATATAACTTATAATATAGGATTTTGTTATTTTTACTTATTTCGAATATGAAAATGAAATTAAGTTTATTAGTACGAAATTAAATATAGTTTAAATAAAATATAAATTAAGCAATAATTCTTTGTAATAAATTTTATATTTTTCGTGGCTTAGATTATTATCCGGTATATAACGCTTAGACATTGACCATATTTTTAAATAACAAAAATTATCAAAGGCACTACTATTTTCTTCTTACTTATTATATTTTAATTAAGAACTTTAGAAAAAGAAAGAAAAACAAACTACTTATTTTGAAAAGAATTTTAAGTAATTGCTATTCAGAGACACTGTGTTCTTTATTTGCCGCTGAAATTGTATAATTGAACGTATCACTTTTCCATGACCACGATAACCTTCTACTTAATTATATATTTACTTTCTATACAGTATGCCTTAAGAGGCTTCCTATAAAAAATAAATTGAGAGATACATTTAAAGAAAACGTTTAAAAATTTGAACGCAGCGGGATTCGAACCCGCGCCTCCTGAATACCGTTCAGGCGCTCTCACCACTGAGCTATGCGTTCAAATTTTTATGTCTTTTTCAATTTTCCTAAGTGTGGAATAACACTTTAAAAATGTTTAAAAATTGAAAGATATTTCTATTACCAAAAACAAGCCACCAGCTCCTAGACTACAATAAGTACTAAAAACTTTCAAACTCGGCCGCCCAGGTAGGAAGGTAAAAAGTTCCCAAGTGGCAAACCTTCACTTACGCGATAGAGAATCTGTCTCACGTTCACGCCTTTTTATTTATAGTCACAGTTATTTTATCTATGCTAATGTTATGTGCAAGTTTTTCAAAGGCATTTCTTACTTTTTTTTTTTCAACGTCGCCTCCCTTATTTATTGCTTAGTTCTAGATATAAAACTATTCTTTGTGTGAACAAAGTTGGAGAAAGGTTCAAGCTACATTTTGAATATGTGTTTATATAAGGTTTTGTTATAAAGTTTTTGTTATTGATTCTTTTTTTTTATGGAATAAAGGAGGCAAACGAGCAGAAGGCCCACCTGGTGTTAAGTCGTACCTTCGCCCATAGACATACACAACATTAGAGTTGTAGATGCGTTGCCAGCCTTAGGGATGTAGGACAGAAGGAGAGAGGAAGGATGGGAATGTTGGGGATAGGGAAAGCTGGCTTACATGCCATCGAACCGGAACACATCTTCAGATATTTGGCGGTTCGTCTTTGACATGATAGTGGTCGCGAGCCAGTCGGAGAACGAATCTCCTACCACCAAGCTACTGGGTTACCCGCCTTTTACGGGACGCTACCCAGCGGCGGAGGGGAATTGTATTCTTAACCCGTCCCCCCACGGGTATAGTGCATATTATTATATTCTTTTTTGAAAAATGAGCTTTTTAAAAAAGCTACAGGCTGCGTAGACGCTTGCATAGTCTTAACCTATACCAAAGTGTACTTTTATCAAAGTGTACGTCAAACACTTGTCGTCTTTTGTTTTTAGCTTCACGCTGTATCCCGCACACAGCAGGGTAGGCAGAGGGAACCTAGTGTTAAGACAGACACTCCGTTCCACAGTTGTTGTATGTACTATTTATTGTATTAAGTTAACAAATTTTAATGCATTATTATAAAAACATTCGATTTGTATACTTCGTTGACATACATATACTTTACCAAATTTCATAGTGTTTTTTTTTAACTTCACGCTTGCAATATCCCGCACACAGCCGGGTAGGCAGAGGGTGACGAGTGTTAAGACACTCCGTTCTCCCATTTTACAACATATATAGTTAGGCTAGCAGCTACCTATAATAATACCTAATACATATATAGCGATAGCATGAACAAGTAATAATTAATGTATTTAATTGAAAAAAAAACTTATAAAAAGATCATTTTTCTTCTAGATTTAATCACATTTTGATCAATGTCTCGTTCGAGACAGCAAAATAAAACTTGTCAAGAGCGAAGTTCTACTGGAAAAATATCAACAGCAACGTTCTCGTATCAAATTATAGAGATGCCTAAGAAATACTTGCGGTGAATCTCACTCTATTTCGAGATTAAATTCATGACAACCCCAGGAATCTGTCTACACACTGTCCAATTTGAACTGTAAACACGCTGAAACGTTTGTAAGTCACGTAATGTAAAGCCGCTTAATATTGAGCATGACATGTTATTTTTTTTCAAATGTATGTATATTTGTGTATTTTAGATTTGGTAAGTAATCGTTGATATCGTGGCTATATGAGAACGTAATTGTTATAAATTTATATACAATTTAAAATTTTAGTTTCTTATATCTTTTCCCGCGCAGTAGAGAGAGCCGTAAGAGTGAACTTGGTATAATGATGACACTCCGTTTTTGTCACTTGTATCGTGTGTCAACGCCACACTTTATAGGACCAGAATATAGGAATAAAATAAATTTAAGTATAATGATTTCTCAAATGTGGATTGAACTCACGCTGTATCCCGTACACACCAGGGTAGGCAAAGGAAACCTAGTGTTAAGACACTCCGTTCCTCACTTTCCGCCGAATTCGGAGGTTGCGTGCGTGTTAAGTGACGGAACTTAACGCCGCGCTTTACCAACTCACAGCCAATTGTGTTCAAACACAAATAACATATACACATATCTCTCTTACACCATGACATCAGGATTAAATTAAAATTTTTCATATTTCGCCGTTAACAATAAATAAATATTTACAAAAATAGTCGATAAGTACAACATAACCAAACGTTTCTTCCCCCCAGTGTGCAGCAATCAAACCACGGCTGACAAGCGTCAACATTTGTCAGTGTCTCAGCAAACGATGGCAATTAACATTCCAGTATTGTCAATGGTCCCCGCTGCACCCATTGTCTATGCTTTACGACTTATGTAGGTAATATACCTGTATAATGTATGTTGTATTAAATTTATATATATTTATATGAAAACGGATGGTCATTGGACCCCTTGACGTAGAAACGTGAAAGTTTGCAGAAGGGTAATATACAGCCAGTAAATATCCTAAGCTAAAAACGGATTTTGCAACAGGACCGGATTAAGGTGGTCAAGAAACAATAATATTAACAAAATGTAGAATATGGACTACATGTCTTTACTGTATATTTGTTGAAATAAAAAAATGTCGTTCCAAGAATATGCTAAGTTTTTGCCACTTTAAATGAAAACCTACTTTTTAGACCTGAAAATTGCATCAGAAATATTTCCATTCATTTTTGAAAATATCGCGTGCAGCAACTTGTTTATTAAGTGTATTAAAAACACTATTGCAACATTTTTTTATAATTTATTTTAATCTTTTAACCTATTAAGAAAAAAATAGTGAACCTACAGTCTATTCATCATCCATCTATTTCAAATTAAGCGTTGAATGAATTGCGTGTATTATCAGATGTTCCGTATTATGCGGTCAAAATTGCATTTTAATTTTATAATTTTAATATTTACTACGAGTTCCACATAACGATAACTAAAAAGAAATAAAAAAGAAAAAAGGTATTAAAGAGCAAAAAAGAAAAAAGCCGCTACATAGACGTGGGCAGAGAGAATCTAGTGTTAAGACACTCCGCTCTCTACACTTTCCAGACTTTGGACATTAAGTATTGAGCGGCGCGGACGTCAACGCCGCGTTTTATCTTATGGTAAATAAGATGGATGGATGGAGCAGTTTCTTGATTTTTTTTCAGTATTTATTTTTTTTTGATAGGCAGAGAGAACCTAGTGTTAAGATACTCCGTTCCCCAATTTCCGGCGAATTCTGGGGGCATTGCGTGTTAAGTGGCGGAACTTAACGCCGCGCTTTGCCTAGATACCAGAGCGAAGAAAGTGGAAATATTAAATATTTCCACTCCAGTCGTTTACAGTCACACGTCTGTGCCACTACGCCACGACTAGAAAATTGTACGAAAAAAGGTATGAATTAGATTAAGATAATTAATAGACAATTTGCGAGGCAAGTTTTATCTTAATTTAATTAGTTGTTTTCATTAATTGGTTAACCAAATCTTATAGTGTTTTTGTTTTTACTTTTTCAAGATTAATTTCTTCATTTTACATTATTAATTTATATTTTTTCATGTCAACTGATTGTATGTATTAAAATAATTATATTATTTAATGATTCTAAACGTAAAACCGAAAGACTTCTCCTATCTACTAATACTAAGTCGTAACGATATCAAATGTTGAAATTGAAACGATTCAAATGTGCTTGCAAAAGTCTGTTTGAATAAAAGATATTTGGAATATTTTGATTCATTTTTTACAGCTTCACTCTTTATCTCAAATAGTCAAAGTATAGGAAAAGAGAACTTAGTGTCAAAACACTGTTTATTTCCTCGAGTGGAAATCGAACCCACAACCATTAACGTTTACATTGTACTGTTTCTGCCTCTTTTTCTACTGCGCCACAATGGCCTCGTATATAATAAATATATAAAAAATTGAAATTGTTAATTTAGCCTAAAAGCCGTGGTTTTAGATGATTACAGATAATAATTAAACAGGGATCAAACAAAGTCAGACGTTCAATGACTTCAACTATATTCTTTAGCTACCAACCAAGTATGAAAACGTAAATTGAGATATAATCCCTCTTAATAAAGACTCAGTCAACTATCAAATTATTGTTTAAAATAAGGAGACCCACTAAAGTCTAATTTATTTTAGAACGTAGGCATGAAAGCAGAAAATACGCAGGCCTAAAAGCAGAAATTTTAATACCTTCTGACTGGTAAAACAAGGCACGGCGTTGAGTTCCGCCTCTTAGAGCCCAATTCTCGAAGTCGTGGGGAGAGTGGAGAATACACTTTTGACACAAGATTCTTTCTGCCCACATTGCTATATTTTAAAAGCGTCAGGTTGAAAGAAAAAAATGTTTGTACTTAGAAATACACATATCGAAACTAATACCCGTCACGAAATTATTCAACGAGACGTCATTATTCAAGTTAAAAAAAGGAGTTATGTAAAATAGCTGCGTTAGGTTAGGCTACTTAACACGTAATGCCTGCAGAATTCGGCGGAAAGTGGGGAACGTAGTGCCTTAACACTAGGTCTCCTCTGCCTACATTGCTACATGCTGGATACAGCGTAAATATAGTTACGTAAAATTAAATTTAATTCAAGCTGAAAGTATAAGGAGTGTTTTGACACTACACCCTCTGCCTACATTTTGCAGGATTTTACTATATTTTCTCCTTATTAGATAGAATGTTAATTGAATTCATATTTTTTATAATCATGCACCTACAAGTACATGCGGTGTGCATTTAACGTTCGTTCAATCGATTGCGCTTTTCATTTTCATCTACCAATCTCCGGTATCTTTTGAAAAGGTTTAATCAGTTCTTTCATATTAAAATTCTATTTCAAATTACAGTTTAGTTTCATACATGTCGAATATTTATATGTAACTTAGGCATATAATATGTAATTAATGACAATTTAGCGTAAAATGTACTGAGTTTTAAAAGTCTTAGATTTTATTCCTAATTCAGGTAAAACATAACACTTTTTTTCCTTGATACCAGAGGGAAGAAAATGAAAACGGACCAAGACGGTTCGTATGGCGGTTGCATTCAAATTATTACAATTTTTCTAAAAATATTTTTCAATTTCCTAATAAAAGACCAATAACTCAAATATTAAAAATAATAATTATTATACATACACTACAAACATGCATTAATTCAAGCTTTTACACGTACAAGTTTTTCAGATATAGATTTTTGTAGAACGCTCATATTTTTAAGAGGCCAGTCGTGGCGCAGTGGCACGAACGTGTGACTGTAAACGACTGGTTGTGGGTTCGAGTCCCACTCGAGGAGTGGAAATATTTAATATTTCGTTCGTTCTAGTCTCAGAGGTATAGATTCCCTCTGCCTACCTTGCTGTTTTAAGGATATAGCGTGAAGCTAAAAAAAAAAAATTAATAACAAGCTTTTTTCAATACATTGAAATCCAAAACCATTATAAAGATATGAAGGCAATCGTGGCATAGTCAACTAACGTTTAACTATAAACGTGATAACTGTGGTTCGATTAGCACACGAGGCAACGTTTATATTGTATACGTATATATTTTAATTTCTCCACTGTGGTGTCTAAGACAGAACGCAGCGTTGAGTTCTATCACTTAACACACAATGCTTTGATTTCTGATAGAAAGTGGAGAACATTTCAGCATAGTGTCTTGACACTACCCTGATTACCTTGCTATTTAAATATTTAAAGCTGCTTGTTTAAAACTATAATACATATTGAAAAGAATAAATAAATAATATCAAGTTCTCCTGTGACTAAGCCACCTCAAAAGCTTAAATTTATCGCAAACAATTTCGCAAGCTAATAGCTTTTGTAAGTTTTTCAAGAATTCAACTAAATGAGCTTTTCCTAGAAAAGTTGACTAACAACATTGTAAACTTTCGGTGGCGACGGCGGCGGCAGCAGCTCGCCGAGCGCGACGCAACTGTCGCGCCGCCGCGGTGTCCTCCGCTGCCGCTGCCGCCCCTGGCTCGCGCCCCTCGCACGTCTGCCTGATGCAGGCCTTCGCCCGCCGCTGAGTGTGGTGTGCGGGGCCACTTAAAAGTAATGTGTAAAGAGGTGCGAGCAAACCGGCGAGCGGGATCGAGGCATAATTACGTAAGTGATGCGGAGGATGAGGACTTTTATAACGTGCTGGTGGACGGATCAGGTGATGTACCTTATATTATTACGGTGGAGGTGGACGGTAAACCCATAGACTTTGAAATTGATACGGGAAGCCGAATTTCCACAATTAGTGACGAGTTTTATAGACAATATTTTAATGGGAAAAATCTTATAGCAAACCAGTTAAATATACGTACCTATGTAGGTTCGAAAATTGAATCTATAGGTTTAATATATGTAGATCTTAAATTTAATGAGGTATCCGTTTCATCTTGTAAATTATATGTAATTAGAAAGGGAGGTCGACCATTATTAGGACGAGAATGGCTCCGTATGCTTAAAATACATAATATTAAATTTAAAAATCAAGAAATGTTAGCAAATCTAAATAGCAACTCATTCATTAGTCAGCTGATGGTCGAATTCCCAGAAGTGTTTACCGATAAGCTCGGAACTTGTAAAAAATCTATTACTTTGCATGTGTGTGACAGTTCGCCGGTGTTCGTGCGCGCGCGACCGGTTCCGTTAGCGTTGAAGGCGCGCGTCGAACATGAGCTCGAGCGGTTAGAGCGGGAAGGCACTATTTATCGGGTGGAATCGTCTGATTACGGTACGCCGATTGTTCCCGTAATTAAAGAAAACGGCGATATACGAATTTGCGGAGATTATAAAATAACTATTAATCCGAAGCTCAAACGCGACCCGTATCCGCTTCCTCGCATTGAGGAATTGTTCGCTACGCTTAGCGGGGGTGAGGAATACTCGAAAATTGATTTAAAGAATAGTTATCAACAACTTCTTTTAACAGAAAGCTCCCAACCGTATACCGCGATCACGACACATTTAGGGACATTCGCATATCGTCGCACCCCGTTTGGGTTATCGTGTATTCCAGAAAAATTCCAAAAAATAATGGAGGAGACTCTTCGGGGTATACCTAAAACGGTTGTTTTTCTAGATGACGTGTGCGTGACCGGGGTCAATCGACGGGATCATTTAAGTAATTTACGGTTAGTACTTGAACGATTACGTGATATGGGTTTTACAGTAAAACTGGATAAATGTAGGTTTTTAGAACCTAGTGTTAAGTATGTAGGTTTCATTATTGATAAAACCGGTTTGCGCCCCGATCCAATGAAACTCCAGGCGATTCGTGAGGTACCTAGGCCTGTTAATGTGACCCAATTAAAAAGTTTTTTAGGCCTGTTGAATTATTATGGTAAATTTATTCCTAATTTGAGTATTTTATTACAACCATTACATGAATTATTAAAAAAAGAATCGTTGTGGAATTGGAATTTAATGTGTGAAGAGGCTTTTTCAGCGGCGAAGAATATCCTCACGAGTGACAAAGTGTTAGCGCATTACGAAGAGGGACGGCCTTTAGTACTCGCGGTAGATAGCAGTGCGTACGGGGTAGGAGCGGTGCTGGCCCACATCTACCCGGACGGAAGTGAGCGGCCAGTCAGCTGTGTATCGAGGACTTTGAACTCCGCTGAAAGAAGTTATAGTCAGCTAGATAAAGAGGCGCTCGCTATATTTTTTGGTATTACAAAACACCATCAATATTTGTTTGGACGCTCGTTTATATTACGCACCGATCATCAGCCCTTAACTTTTATATTTGGTAAAAAGGGGGGCATTCCTCAAACAGCGGCCAGTCGGTTGCAGCGGTGGGCTGCTCGATTATCGGGATATAATTTTTCGGTACAGTTTGTAAGATCGACAGCGAATGCACCCGCGGACGCGTTATCGCGCCTTCCGTTGCAGTACGAGCGGCGCCACACCGAAACAGTCGAGTACGTACATTTAGTTAGAGACATTATGCCAGTAAATTTCACGGAGGTCGAGAAAGAAACGGATAAAGATAAATTATTAAGTAAAATAAAAAAATATATTTTGTTCGGGTGGCCATCAGGGTCGAGTTGTGTGGAAGAGCAGCCGTATTTTTCGCGTAAGGATGAACTAGTACTTCAGTTGGGGTGTATACTATATAAATATCGATTAGTCGTACCGCCATCTTTAAGGCCTCGGGTTTTAAATGAAATTCATGAAGGACATTTAGGCATGAATAAAATGAAGAATTTGGCTAGAAATTATGTATATTGGCCGGATCTCGACCGAGAGATTGAGAGCCTAAGTCGATCTTGCGAAGCATGCGGCACGGTGCGGGACGCACCTCCCCGTGCGGCTATGCATCCGTGGGAATTTCCTTTAAAACCCTGGCATCGTATACACGCAGATTTTGCGGAATATGGGGGGATAAAATATTTAATTATGGTTGACGCACATTCAAAATGGATTGAAGCAATCACGATGAATCGCACCGACGCGGAATCTACGATAGCGGTATTTAGATCGATATTTGCTCGGTTCGGGTTACCCACTCAACTCGTAACTGATAATGGCCCGCCTTTTTTGTCTAACGATTTTAAAAATTATTGTGAGAAAAATTGTATTCGACATATAACTTCGGCACCGTATAGGCCACAAGGTAACGGAGCGGCGGAGAACGCAGGTTAAAGCAATTAAAAAGTTATTGAAAGGGCTATTTATGAGGGGGAAAATGTATCTAAAGCGTTATCGATTTTTTTATTCCAATATCGAAACGTGGAGCACGCGACGACGGGTGTCGCTCCCGCGGGCGCACTATTAGGGCATCGTCTGCGCGGGCGCCTGGACGTCATCCGACCCGAAGTGTCGAGTGTAGTCGAGGCCGCCCAGAAAAGACAGGTTCGTAACAAGGGGGGCTTGGACAGGGACATAAATGTGGGCGAACCCGTTCTCGTTCGAGGGTATTCTGACAAAATACCTATATGGATAGAAGGTGGAAAAATATTACACATAAAACGGGTCCGGTGTCATGTAATGTTAAGGTAGGGAATGACTTAATATGGTGTAGACACCAAAATCAGATCATTCCCTTGAAACCTAAGAAAGGTAGATTTCCTTTATTTAAACCTACTTTAAAGGGAGAACAAGAAAATTTAGGTAGTGAGAATGAAGTTGCTTTTGAAGACGCGGTGGGGAAGGAATCGGTTCGTGAGAGGGGGAAAGAAAGTGGAGTGTCAAAAGAGTCATCAACTCAAATAGGCAGCCCCGGTACTAACAGAACCCGCACCCCGAGTCCTCCGCCGCCCGGCGCCTCCGCGCGAGCTGTACGCGCTTACAATAGGGCTAAAAACATTAATTAATTGTAAATATTGTTGTTCTTATTTTATTGTTATATTATTGATATCATGTTTTTATTTATATTAGTATATAGTAGTAGAATAATAAGTAATAATAATTATAATATTAGTATATAGTAGAAGAATAGTAAGTTAGTTGTAGATTCCTTGATTGTAATATTATATAAGTTTAAGGGGGGAAAGATGTAGGGTGGTTACATTATATTGTAAATGTGGGTACGTTATTATCCGTTAATAAACGCTCAGTCAGTCTCCCAACTTCGCCTTTTATTGACGTTCCAGTTAGTTCGATTTCCACTTGGAAATATAATTTAAAAAAAAAATTAATTTAATAACTCCCCTCTGGTGGACACGACAAAAAGCGATGTGGAGGGTAGTGACTTGACTCTAAATTTTTTTCTGACTGCCTTGCTATGCGAAAAGGTATGCGTATTGTAATGGGGCCCGACGAAGGGATGTGAATTTTCAAAAAAAGTAAAATCATTTTTTTGTCATCTTGATTGCTTTAACTAAGACATCAAACTCATGCTATGAGAACACTCGTGCAAATTTTCAAGCAAATTAGATAGCATGTTGAGTCGAAATGGTACTATAAGACTATCTTTGGCGTTTCGTACATTTTTTAAATTTAATTATATCTATTAATAAATAAGTTATTAATAAATGGATACAATTAAATGTAAAAAAAAAGTATGAAAAGCCAAACACCATAGCTTTAAAAACAACTTGGAATCGAACCTATAACCATCGTAAACCGATATTAGACACACACTAACTAAACCACAAAGACATTCAAGTTCTTATAATTTTATTTAAAATACTGGTGAAATCGAGGCGGAAAGCCATTTTAATCCCGACTCGGTCAGCATGTTCTATAATCTGCGCGAACAAAGGACCACAGATGCACTTAATGCACCTTTTGTTTCATTGCTGCTCATTCCACATCAAATTTTTATTTAAACTTTTATATGATATTTTTTCTATTTATTTTTTATTTATTGCAAATATTTTAAAAACGGCGTTAAGTTCCGCCTCTTAACGCGCAATGAAGGTTGGAGTGTCTTGACATTAAGTTCATGGAAACCCAGCGTCAAGACATTTCATCTTCAACAATTGTGGGGTGGGAATTAGTAACACTTACCTATAGAAATCTTGCGTTACTCATGGAGTGACTTGCTAGACAATACTTTAAAACTTGCATACATACGCTTATGCTTGTAAACATATGCTTGTAAAAACCTGAAATTTAAGCATATAAGTTCCTTCAAATAGGGAAATCTTTATATTCATACTAGAGATATATAAGAAACAACGAGATTTTTCGTTTCAAATTCCTTTCTCATTTTACGTATCAGATCATCAATCCACACAAACGAAAGGAGAACAGTTTATTAAGAAACATAAAAAAATACCATCAATATGTGCTACTTTCAATAATAAATAATAAAAATTTAAATCATTACTATTTTCCGATGTATATATAACAATACTTTATTAAAATAAACTTAATAAGCAAAAGGCTTAACTTCTTTTGGTTAAGCTTTACCGTTTAGTGGGGTAGTCAGAGAGAACCTAGTGTCGAGACACTCCGTCTTTCCCTTTCCGCCCAAAATCGAGACATTTTGTTTGCTGAATAACGGAACACAACGCCGCGCTTTATCTTAAGCACCGGAGCGAAAAAATAAAAATTAAACGAAACAAATAAGAAATTCATAATAAATAAATTCAAAATCACAATTCTCACACAGTTTAAAACCAAAAACAATTCAAACCGAATTCGGGACAGAAAGGGATGAAACGTAGTCTCCTTCGCACGAAAAGGGATAGTAAATACGCGGAAAATCCTATAAACATGTGAAATTCATTATAATAAACCACCCTTGGCGAAACACTCTGAATCGTTAATGTAATGCCTCCAGCGAACACTTATTTACCCGTAGTCTTGTACGTTAGTACGAAACGTAATCGCAGATTAAGTTTAAGCCTTATCGATTTTGTGTAATCTACCCTAAGTAAAATAGTTTTGAAAAGCAAATTAAACAACTAAATGGATTTACTTTGAATAATGGCGATGTCTCGTTGAATAATTTAAATACGGGGTATCTGTTTCGATAGGCTTGTTACTTGAGTGACCTGAAAGGGTAGTGTTGTTTTTCTATATTAAATTAATTTGTATAATAGTAATAGTGTGGTCTGAAGTTTGAGCTTCAAATTTAATAAATGTAATCGAAATGTCATGTTATTGGTAAATTATTGGAACGAAGTTCCATTATCGCGCGTTGTGAAAGGGGGCTAGACGAAAAAAAATTCTCACGAAAAGTGGTAACGACACTTTTTGCTATAGTAAGCTATTGTAAGCTGTGCGGCGTGCGCATGTTTCTCTGTCTCTCTATCTCTCTTATAGAAAGCAAGCCAGATAATTTCATTTCTAATTAATAATAAATTTAATTAATTTCATACATTTAATTAATAATAATAAATTAATAATAAAAAAATATTATTATAACTAAAAAAAAATATTACAATTTCTTCACTAATTAATCGACAGGACCTTCGTTCCATCCGGGTGTCCCTTTACACTTCTCTTGTAATTCTATTTATCTATTTAATCCCCCAGTAATATGGGATAACATAAAAACAATATCTATTAGAACTTTAAAAAATCACGTTCTAGACATAACTAATCTTTAAATTTTAAATTACGTAATTTAAATCTTTTCTGAAGGGGACGGCGCGTACGCAGTCCCCACTATCAAAAATTACGCGTCCGAGTTATCCACATTAGGGATAATCGCAGAAGTCAACCCAACCGCAGTGCAATGGAAGGGCCTCGCTCTGGGGGAACCGCCTTTGTGATCATGGTGTCCCCTACGCCAGGTAAGTATGCTTTAACGAGCAAAAAAAACCGGTCGTCACTGTTCGCCAGAAAATCTTGCCAGCGCGATTCAGGCATTGAAGGAAACAGAACAGAGCCATCTCTTGTTGGCGTAGTGACATTTTAAATATATAGAATTTTAGTATTTTGAACTTTATAAGATCTTCAGCTTGATGTCTATGATATGAGAATTATTGACATAAGATTAAATCATATTTTTTCCTATTTTATGTTTTTTATTAACGGTTTTATATCTTGTAAGCAGTACTTGGTAATTGACTCAGGTGTAAGGGGTAGGTGTAAAATGTGCAGTAATGCTCTCCTCTACTACCGGAGCTCTCTCTCTCTCTCTATCTCTCTCTACGATTGCAACAAATATGAAAAGTCTATAACATCCCCTGAATGAATTCGAACCCATAACCTCCTAGACATCAATACCGTTAAATAATATCTCCACTTATTCCTATAATAAAGCTGTCTCTAAAGCTCTAGTAGAAACCAGTGATTCAAATCTTTAAAATCGTTTATTTGACTTACAGGGGCATACCGATTCCCAGCGGCAGTCACGTTGGCCCGTTTAATCATCACACATGTATGGAACACGGCACGGCACTAGCGGGCCAGCAAAGAGTTGAATTACCGTTCTCACCTCGTGGGATTATTTTAGACCCTACTAATGTTAGCTTCAAGTCTTTGGTTTTGGTGTGTGAATTTATTTGAAATTTGTAAAAATCTCTCTACAGAGATGCTAACGACATAAATAAGTTGGAGTAAAGCGTATAAGAATTTCGACGCAACTGGTAGTAGAACGCATGGCTCAGTGGAGAGCACCTGGACGATATTCAGGAGGCGCGAGTTCGAATCCCGCTGCGTTCAAATTTTTATACGTTTTCTAAATGCCTTTTTTTAAATTTTAGCTTTCTACGCCCAGTAATTTCAGCTGAGTATAGTTTAGTGTGTTATTTTCTAAGTTACGATAGTGTTATATATACATAAATGTATTAACATTTTTAGTTTACAATGTTATAAGAGAAAAAAAAACTAATTTCGCGAACAAAATGAAATGTTATTAAATGAAAAATATAAAAATATGGAATCCATGGGAAACGTAATGCATGTGCCACAAGATTAAATTATTATTAGTGAAAAAACTTAAAATTGTGTAATGTACTTACTTATTAATTATTTTTATAAACATATATTTCCAATACGTATATTTTAGTAAAGTCTGAAAAAATAACAAAAGTAATACACACTGTAAGCTTCACACCTTTAACTTGTAACAGGATAACCAAAAAATGCGTAAAAATATGTTAAGATAGCGAATCCAATGCTGTTCTTTGCTATATTCACCAAAGCAAAAAAAAAATTAAATATAATCATTCTCACTTACTCTCTGAATCAGTAAGAATCGAACCCACGACCAACCGCAACTATATTCAGACACTGTCTCTGACAGGATGGACTAAAATACCTACAGAGTTTTGTCGAAATACAATAGTAAAGTAGACATTCAGCGTAGTAACATCGGAACTGGGAGAATTTTTAACTCATCGTAAATGGCCGGGCGGCAATGATCGTAAACCAAACGTATTACAACTTTGAACTCTCAACTTTAGTACTGATCGAAACGCATCGATTTGCGTTTTGTTATTTGATACTGTTTTTTCGTAATTGTGTTTTTGTATGTTATTTTTTTACAAAATAGAGGTAAAACACTACGTTTTCTATTATTGCTTCATTTTAGAAGGAGAAATAAGATTATAACTACATTAAAAATTTTACTCTAAGCAATATTTTTTAACATTTATAAAGTGTTATTCCACGCTTAGGAATTTTGAAAAAAACATTTAGAAAACGTATAAAAGTTTGAACTCAGCAGGATTCGAACCCGTGCCTCTTAGAAACCGTCCAAGCGATGTATTTTTCAATTTTCCTAAGTATGGAATGACACTTTAAAAATGTTGAAAAATACTTATTTTTATTCTAAAAAGCCTTCTTCTACTTTTTTACTCTAAGAAACCCAACCAATATCGAACTCACAATCACTGTGTATAGAATCATAGACTACTCAATTGCTTCATAAAAGTTTTTAACTTGTCATTATATGTATATATGAATGTATGTCGTTGGTTAACTTCACCCTTTATTACAGGCTTCCGTAAAACGAGATATTACTCAACATAACTCAATATAAACTCAACGCCATGACTTTATATACTAAAGCAGGTGAGTGAAAATAAATGAAATATAAATAAATATAGTATTTCCCACAAGTAGAAATCAAACCCACAATTAATCGCGTTCTATAAAATAATAGACGCTGTTACTGTGCCACAATGCCTTCAACTATATACGCAGATACATGGTTATTAAACACTATATAAATTTATATTTTAATTTTTAGAAATAAAGAAACTAAATGAAAATAGTGCATTTTCTGTTTAATTATGCTTATAAATGAACAAAAGATTTCGCATTTTAATTATAATAGCTTCAGTAATATAATTTAAAACTTAAATAGTTTACTATGTAATATTGTTTTTAAGTGGAAAAAGCAGAAACATTCAATTTTATGTTCAAATTTCTTTTAATTAAAAAAATTAAGCTTTTAACTATTTTATACGACAGAACCTAGTGTTCCAGACTCTTCTTTCTCCATTTTCAGCTCAAATCAAATAGTAGCCAGTCGTGGCCCAGTGTGTGACTGTAAACGACTGGTTGTGGGTTCGATTCCCACTCGAGGAGTGGAAATATTTAATATTTCCATTTCTTCGCTCTGGTGCCGAGGTAAAGCGCGGCGTTAAGTTCCACCACTTAACACGCAATGCCTCCGAATTCGGTGGAAAGTGGGGAACGGAGTGCCTGAACAGGTTAGGTTATGTTCCCTCTGCCTACCCTGCTGTGTGCGGGATACAGCGTGAAGCTAAAAAAAAAAAAGAATTCTTCAAACTTCAAAAAAAATCTCATTCTCTCACTCTAAATTTTACATACCGTATATGTCCTGTACCTGTCGCTTTTTAATGACGCATGTTCATTACCTTGAATTTAAAATCACAACGATAATAAAAAAATTAAAAAGTTTTAATAAAATAATTCAATCAAAAGCTTTTCACAATTAAGTGCTTTCGCAATTTGGTTTTAAACCAAAAAATATTCTCATCAATCAATGTTAAAAATTCATTTAAATTAGGCATTGTCAGTAAAGGCCAGTGGAGAGCAAAAACGCTACTGTTGCAGATTTCATACAACCGATATCCCTTGTCCTTTTTACGTCCGATTTAGGTAATAAAGTTATCAACTTTGATATATAAATTACTTTGATAATTATAAAATGGTGAATTGAATATGTTAATTGGATATTAATAATATTTAAAATTTACGAAGACACCTTTTTTTATTATTACACATTTTTTCCGCATAGTAGGTAAATCAGCGAGAACGTATTGTCCATACTCCGTTTTCTACTTTCCTCCCGAATTCGGAACGTTGCAAGTTGAGTTGCGGAACACAACACCGCGCTTTGTCTGACCAATTAATTAACTAAAAAATATATATTATATAGTTAAAAATTAAATTGACAGAACTAATTTTAATTGATCGAACTAATTTTCTGACTATTCTGTTGGTTTAATTTGATAATAAAAAAAATAAAGTACAAAGGAATATAACGATAAATAATGTATCGTTAGTCATATGAATATATTTCTCAGCATCACACTAATTCCCTCAAAGCAGAATAGTCAGAAAGAACCAAGTGTCAAGGTACTTTGTTATCCCTTTTATTTTATGGAATAAAGGAGGCAAACGAGCAGAAGGCCCACCTGGTGTTAAGTCGTACCTTCGCCCATAGACATCCATCCATGACATTTGAGTTGTAGACGCGTTGCCAGCCTTAGGGATGTAGGACAGAAGGAGAGAGGAAGGATGGGAATGTTGGGGATAGGGAAAGCTGGCTTACATGCCATCGAACCGGAACACATCTTCAGATATTTGGCGGTTCGTCTTTGACATGATAGTGGTCGCGAGCCTGTCGGAGAACGAATCTCCTACCACCAAGCTACTGGGTTACCCGCCTTTTACGGGACGCTACCCAGCGGCGGAGGGGAATTGTATTCTTAACCCGTCCCCCCACGGGTAAAACGGGTCCCTTTTCCGCCCACATTTGATATATTGCTTGTTGAATGACGGAACTAAATGCCGCGTATTATCTTAGTCAAAGTCAAACTCAAAGTCAAATAAATATATTCAAAATAGGAACTTTTAACCTTTACTTAATTTCAATATAATTAAAATAATGTACCACTTGCTGAATAACAATAACACAATAAAAAATTCTAATAACGTAATGACAGGACAAAATGATTGCGATGATCGATTTTAATCACGAAAGAATATTCACAAATCTGATCTGAAGTTTCCAATTTTTACATTATTTTTTTTAAAATATCTATTTTACTAATATCAACTATATTATTATTGGCGTAGAGTTGAAATTTACATGCACTGATTTATGACAAAATTTCGTAATACGTTTTACGAAGTGACAACAAAGTTCAAAGCAACAATGAGAGAAATTCATTTTCACCTATCGAATGATAAAAAGAAGGACATTTCAAAGAGAAATCTGTTTTTATCACTACATGAAGTTAAAAAGCAAATCAAGATTTATTATTAATATTATTATTTCTGTGTTTGATTAATATTATATTTTTGAACTTATTGTCATATGACTCCGTTCTCTAATTTTCTTCTACATTCGTGTTATTATGTTTTTTGCAGTGGAATTCAATGAAGTGTTTTGCTTTACTTACTTTTCAATATAATTAAAATAATGGAACACTTCTCGCTAAATGTCAAACACACAATAAAAAGATATAATTTAAAAATTTAATTTAATATCGCGTGTTGAGTGATCTTAGGTACAGATATGAAAATAAAAAACTAAAAAAGTCCCGATGAGTTTCTTCCGGTTCTTCTCAGCTCTTTTGAGGCATTCGCTTTAGTAAACATGTCCGGCAATAAATTGAACAAAAAAATCTTACTTCACTTTGATTTTCACTTTTTTCATTCCTCCGAGTAAGAATCGAACTGGCCAATTTATCCAAAGCCAGAATTGAACATGCAACTACCGCTTCAGCCAGATACACCTCAACTACAGTATATTTACTGTACGTACAGCAATTCAAGCCAATTTAAGCAGCTATAAATGTAATAAATTGCATAAAACAGAAAATAAAAAGCCATTTGAGTCAACAGAAATCAACTGTAATGCATTTCAGGGGTGTTAAAATGTGCATTTTACCTTCGAATTGCATTTGATTACGTCAGCGGCCGGCCTTATCGCCTACCGGAAATAATGACTCTGACACACGAGATATTGAATTGTACAATTTACAATACTGTTTTTTTAACGCTTTTTTTGTATAAAAAGCTTGTTTTAACGCTCCTGTCGTTATATAGTAATTCACACCATTTTCCGGTATAACAGTGAGGGAGAGAGAAGCTAGTGTCAAGACACTCCGTTCTCCACTTTCCGTCTGAATTTCAGATATTCTGTGTTAAGTGACAGAACTCAACGCGGCGCTTTTAACAAGGCAGTTTAAGTAGTTTTAGTACGTCTTTTCTATGCGCATTAGTTAATAGAAATGAATCTGTACATTAAGGTTATTAAGCTAGTATAAATAATATATTTTTTATATTTAAGGCAAACTTTAACTTTATTATATCTTTATTCAAAAGTAAGCAGCTTCTTGTTTTTTCCGCATATTGGGGTAGTTAGAGAAGACCTAGTTTCATGATATTCTGTAGTTTCAGCCCGATATCGAGACATTACGTATTGAGTTGTGGAGTGAGTGAATTTTCGATTTTCAATTTTGCAATTTTTATTATAATAATATATAATAAAATAATATACATACTTAACCAAGTAACTCTAAAGTGATTTTACTTGTAGCTTTAAAAATATCAAAACAATTGATCTTCCATGTCACATCCACTTTAAACACTTCGTATTCCTCGACACTTGACGTGATACAATTCTTAATGGCGGAAAAAGCTACAAAGAGATTCTCCCGAAATATCATGCATAATATATTTCATTTCAATATTATGCTAATACTTGTAAATCACCTTTCTTCGTAATATTCTATTTCCGTGAATTAGATATACATTTGACAAACACGAGTTCAAATATAATAATCATTAGGTGCCCTGTTATGATTGGAGGAAAAAGGACTTGGAAAAATTATTTGTTATGTTGAATAATTTATTTATATTTTGTAAAAATTCTGTAGAAATAAAATAACTAAGAAGCAGACATTTAAAGAATGTAATAAAGCGTATAAGAATTTCGACGCAGCGGCTAGTAGAACGCATGGCTCAGTGGTGAGAGCGCCTGAACGGTATTCAGGAGGCGCGGGTTCGAATCCCGCTGCGTTCAATTTTTTCTACGTTTTCTTTAAATGTCTTTTTCAATTTTCCTAAGTGTGGAATAACACTTTAAAAATGTTTAAAAGTAACTAAGAAGCAGTTTAACGCTTTTTTCCATAGTAGATAAGTAAGAAGCTTTCGTTTCGTTCTCTTTGCACCCGAAATCGATTCATTGTGTGTTCATTAGCGGAACGCAACATAACACTCTGTTTTAGTAGCAGAGCGTTGAAATGAAAACAAAAAGATATTTAAATAAAAATAATTTAAATATAGTTATTCCTCTGAACAGAAATCGAACCCATAACTTCACGTGAAACTTGTCCTACTGCGCCCAGATGGTTATAATACTAGTAATTTTATACTGAGCAACGCTTTTAATTACTCAAGAGACATCGAAAATGGTTTTAACGCATCTAAAAGGTTCGTCATAATCATTATACTTAGTACATAACATTGACTCTATGAAGAAAAGATCAGAGTGATTAGATTCTCTTGTATATGCCGAGAGAGAAAAGCTTCAAAAGCATCTGATGTGAAAAACTTATATATTACGACATAGAAGGTTATAAAATCATAAATTCAAAGCAAATGAAGCTGCGGGCATTAACTAGTAAAATATAAATGAAACGCAATTCTATTAATTATTATATAATTTTATTGAAAATAAAATATAATTATGAACTGCAAACCTTTTGACTACATCAATTGACACAGTTCCTATATGGTTGCAAAGCTTTTCTAAAGCTTCCTTAATAAGCTTCTACGTGATTTTGTGGTAATCCAACTTTAAGTTATATTAGAGTTTTGTACATTTACTACTAATTTAATAATGTCTTTTCAAATTCGTATTTAAAAATTAATTATCAATAGTTTGTAGCATTGTAAATGCTTGATAGCTGACTTTGAGTACCTGAAAATTATTATTTTTTATTTATCTTCACGCTGTATCCTACACAGCAGAATAGGCAGAGGAAATCTAGTGTTAAGGCACTCCGTTCCCCACTTTCCGCCGAATTCGGAGGCGTTACGTGTTAAGTGGCGGAACTTAACGCCGTGCTTTACCTCGGATACCAGAGCGAAGAAATGGAAATATTAAATATTTCCTCCTCCTCCACTCCACTCCTCGAGTGGGAATCGAACGTACAATCAGTCATTTACAGCCACACGTTCGTGCCACTGTGTCACGACTGGCCCCAGTGGTGAACCTTAAAATCGTGCGTTTTGTTTACCAGAACGGAGAAATAAGAATAATTATTTGATCATCTTTCCTCCGGGTGGGAATCAAACCTAATACTAGTCGTGATTTCGTCCAAATAGGCCTCAGATATGTTTTTTTTAAATTAAAAACATTGTTATACAAAAATTTTCGTGTTATACTTTACTTTTATAAAGTGTAAGCTATTTTTATAACAAGTTTTTTTTTTATTAAAAGCTCAGCTTTACTCTGTTTTCCGTACGATGCAGGTAAAAAGAATATACTAAGGGGCGGCCAGTCGTGACGCAGAGGCATATGTTGTGGGTTCGATTACCACTCGATCGATTACCGTTCAAAGAGTGGAAATATTTAATATTTCCGTATTCTTCGCTCTGGTGTCGAGGCAAATGCGCGGCGTTGAGTTCCGCTAGTCAACACGCATTGCCTCCAAAAATTCGATGGAAAGTGGGGAACGGAGAGTCTTAACACTAGGTTCCCTGCCTACCCTGCTGTATACAGCGTGAAGCTATAAAAAAAATAACAAAAAATAAGAATATAGGCAGGAGACAATCCGTTTTCTACTTCCCACCTCGTTGTGTGGTGGGATTCAACTCTCCGTTTTATCATACCATAACGGGAAAACAAATATAATTTAAATAAATATTATATAATAATTTAAATACTTCCCACAATTCGGCATCGATTCTACGATCATCTCGCTAATAGTCAAACTCTTAACCACTTAAACACTTTGTAGTACACAAAGGCTCTTACGAAAAATATTCAAAAATGTATAGAATAATAACTAAAGTACTTTAAATTTAATTAGGAGTACTTACAGCAGTCATCGTTATCAATGATAAATCATTTCCTATCGCCGTCTTGACACCGAAATCTTTATTTATATACATAATAATTATAAAGTATGACTTTCTATCTTTTAGATCTAAGTTAATCCAATCGAAATTAATTAATGCTGTTTGTACATCGCGCGCCTGAAATAGGAAAATATATATGTTTTTGTTTTTACAAAGTCTTAAAAAAACTTTATTTAATAACTATGACCTATCAGTACAACTAGTAGCTTAGAACTGACTTAATATTAACAAAATGGCGATGGTATGGTGCGACAACAATTCTTAAAACTACTTATTCTAATTGTTATCCATTAGTTTGAATAGGCGCAGAAACCATAACACTCTGTTTATATAAATCACTTCACCGAACACTACACTTAATGACATAACATAACTTAATAAACATCTTGTTGTGGGAACGTAACTCACTTTGCGTCTTGTTTCTGCATGGCAGAGTACTTGGTAGTATGAAGTGGAAATATTTAATATTTCCATTTTCTTCGCTCTGGTGCCGAGGTAAAGCGCGGCGTTAAGTTCCGCCACTTAACACGCAATGCCTCCGAATTCGGCGGAACGTGGGGAACGGAGTGTCTTAACACTAAGTTCCCTCTGCCTACCCTGATGTGTGCGGGATATAGCGTGAAGCTAAAACAAAATCAATATATTTAACATTTAAACACAGAATAAAAGTTATTTTTTTATTTATTTAATATAAAATATAAGTAACATTACCTTTGTTTTTATTTGTTCTCCGAACCAATTATAAGCAAAAATTTCGGCAAACATCGGCATTACGTGCGGAGCAAATCTCCAATTGACCTCCTAAATATTGTACAATATTGTATTAATATCTTATATTATGTTACATTCAGGCCACCATGACGCAGTGGGACAGAGTCTAAATGTAAATACAATTAGTTATGGGTTTAATTTCCAGTCAATGTTTTTTTTAGCTTCACGCTGTATCCCGCATGCAGCAGGGTAGGCAGAGGGAACTTAGTATTAAGACACTCCGTTCCCCACTTTCCGCCGAATTCAGAGGCACTGCGTGTTAAGTGGCGGAACTTAACGCCGCGCTTTGTTCGGTCCCAGAGCGAAGAAAAATGGCAATATTAAATATTTCTACCCCTCGAGTGGGAATCGAACCCATAACCAGTCGAATACAGTCACACGCTTAATAATATATAATTTTTCAATCTTCTAATACGGTGCACAAAACAAACTACAATGTTAGGTTTTTTTCCAAAGGCCGAAAGATTTTCGGAAACATTTTCAAGTAATATTCTCTCTGACTACAGTCTTATACAGAAAAAAAACGTGAAGCTAAAAAAAATATCTTTCATAACCCATATAAAATAGTTTTTACTTAAAAGTTGAAATAAATAAGTATGTAGTAGTGGGAAATAGCACGTCTTAAAACTGTGGATTAACAATAATTAAACTGTTTATCTATTAAGCTCTGGTGGGACAAAACGCGGCGTTTAATTCAGCAACTCAATACACAATGTCTAGAATACAATTGTAAAGCGAGAACAGAATGTCAAGACACTTATTTCTCTCTGCTTACTCAATCACTTAATACTACTAAAAAATACAAAAATACAAAAATTAGAACGATTTATTATCAAAATTTAGCATAGCTATATATAGGTACATACTTAAAACTCAAAATAAGTAACAAGGCCACGCTAATAACACATATTTCATCCGTGAAAATACACACATACTTTTTATATGAAAAAGTTTATAAAATTTCAAAACGCTATCAACAAGAATGAAGTGGGCTTAACTTGTTTGTATTCATATTCAGAAAAAAACAAGATTTATTAAGTTTCTTCAACATCTCTTTTAATGGAAATTGCCAAAAAATTTCTCTACCTAAAGAAAAAAGTTATGAATATAAATCTAAAGTTAATAAATGGGTATTGTAAATATAATCTACACGTTTCTTTCCACGGATCCTGTCTTAAATTTTGATTTATTTGGGAGAAAATGAAACATGTTCTTTTAAATATTCACATTTTTTCCGCGTAGCAGGGTAGTCGGAAAGAATCTAGTGTGAAGACACTCCGTTCTACACTTACTGTCGGAATTCTATATATTCCATATTAGTTTGCGAATTGGAATTGCACACAATTTAGTCCCCCACGTAACCACGTGATGGTTAAGTCCACAGTTGGCTAAAATATGTCTACTTTTATTTGCTAATTTATTTTTTTTCTTATACAATAAAGATATAACAATTTAAGTAGGTACAATCACTCCCCCGAGTGGATCGAACCCACAACCAATCGAACACACCGCTCACTGAGCCACTGTGGTCCCAATTATTTTTTAGTCATCGATAATGTTATTTCTAAAAACGAAACGCAAACATACTAGTAGTCAGGTCAAAGGAATTAAAGGGTTCCTCAAAGGATATCGACGTTAGAATATCGACGCTATTTAGATTATCTATCTTAATAAACATTTGACTAAACTAGTAATAAACCTATATGAACTATATACCTACCGTAAGAAGTAGAGAGGTAAGTGTGTAATCTATTGTTAATTTCGTTCGCCACAATCTCCTGAATTTCGAGGCATTGCATATTTCGAGGCAAAACTTAACGCCGCATTTTGTCTTACCATATTGACGAAATGATTATACTTTCAATATTACTGTCTCTTTTTGCAGCATCACACTTTTTCTTCGTCTAAAAATCGAAACGTTGCGTATTAATTGCGGAACTTAACGCCGCGCTTTGTCTAAGGTAACAGAGTGAAGAAAAAGAAAATAATATATAATAATTGACCAAATGAGATTCGAACCCACGATCGTCGGGATATTTTCAACGATATTATTTTCCCAGGTGTTTTTTTCTGCGGAAGAAGTAGTGATAGAACTCTCTTCCAGTTAACGGCAGTTGTTCATAACCCATACACATATTGCACTAAGTACTCATAAATAATGTATGCATGTTCTCTTTAACGTTTACGTGAATATATCTTTGTCTGTCTATGAATGCATATTAGATTTCGGAACACGCCTAACTACCTTCCTAACTAAGCAACGCCTAGCCTTTGAGCTACAAATTTACTTGCTAAATTTGAGCTCAAATTTCCTTTTTTTTTTTAATTGAGAAAGCTTATACTGATGATAAGGTATGAAAAATTTACACTATTCCTTTTTTTAAAAAGAAGAACTGCCGACCCTTATTTGAGACAGTGCAGGTTGAGTGGTGATTCTCAACACCGCGCTTATTCTTTTTCATCAGAGCGAAGAAAAATAAATTAATTAAGTGGGGAACGGAGTGACTAGTGTTAAGACACTAGGTTTCCTCTGCCTACCCTGCTGTGTGCGGGATACAGTATGAAGCTAAATTAATTAAATAATGAATATTCCTCCAAGTGGGAATCGAACCCACAAACGACCGATTGCTGTCCTCCCACTGCACCACGATGAAAGTCTATAACGTATTATTCAGAATTCGTGTATTCAGAAGAAATGTTCTACCATTATTGCAGTATTTATATACATAAAAAATATAATATGAAATTTACTTAATTATTATTTAAATGAATAATATTTTTTTTACTTTTTTATGAATTTATTAAGAATCTCTATAACAAAATATTTTTCTCAGTTTGTTGTTATATACTCACCTTGCTCATCAGAAGCAAAATAAGACAAATACACATAGCCGCATTGCACAGAGGCACGAACGCTAACCATTTATACATACGATTTAACGTCTTCATATATCTGTAATATAAACAAAAGCATTATTTAACCAACAAACAAAACCTCAGTTCAATAAAGTTTTACTTTTTCTATGCTGCCATAGTCGCTGACATAGAAAAAGAAAATTTAGTATGCAAGTGTGAGAGTGAGTTCCTTGAAGAGTACCTCTAGTGGGACTGCCTTATTAAATAGCAGTGAGAATCAGTTTTACCATTTTACAGCTGCTAGTATAATATAAAATAATTCTTAGTCTGCTCGTATTAAAGTGAAGAATCTAACCATAGTTATCTCGGTTATCTAATTAAAAATATTTTATTCCATTAATTTTAGCAGTCGGAGAGGTAAAAGAATTTTTGGAATATAAATAATTCCTGTGTATGACTCGAATACGCAAATCAAAATAATATTTAAAAACATACTCACTCTACTAGCTTAATATGGGTCTCATAAAAATGGTACAAGCTTTCATTTAGGCGTTTTGAATATGAAACTTTGCTTTCACCAACATCTCTGCTCAGCACCAACACTCTTGTCATACAATCACAAGCAGTGCATAGAAAGTAAATGAGAAACACAAACCACATGTCTAAAATAATTGTAGTAGATATTTCAAAAAGGAATATTGTGTGGAGGAACCAAGCAAGTTCGTAGTACGGTGAAGTCATGGGCATGAGAGTGACAGTGGACCTGGAGAGTAGAACCCTTCTTCCATTCAGGTAGTTCCATAAAGTGGTCAATTCGTATATAGAGCAAGGTACAAGGACCATCAAAAATAAGGCGTACACAATTTTACTAACAGTTTTCAAAACATTCTCAGTTTTAACAGTAAGAACAGAATTTATGACTTCCATTAGAGTCGTCTTGACTGTGATATAAAGTTTTCTAAAATAATGTCGATTTTGAATGAATAATATCATTTTTATAGGAAAAATGCCTATCATAATAAGAGTGTAACACGCTTCGGCTACCAGGTCCGCGTCAGTGGTTGTGTTCAAACATTCCAGAGTACCAAAAAACACATATATGAAAAGAATTAAATTCAGAAATTGATGCATGAAATATTTTTTCCAAGTCCATTCAGGATCGAGAACTTGCTGACCGAAAATTCGTTGCAAAATAAGAGCAACGTTAGTAATTCTGTCGACTTCGGTTCTATATCCGACAGTTTTTGAGTATTTTTCAATTAGTGCACCAAAAAAATTGGACATTTTTCTGAACGTTTGGTTCCAACGAACTATGGATATTGTAATGAATGAAAAAGATACCTTTATGTACTGTTCGTGATAAAAGTGAATATGATATCTTTGTCATTGTTTTCACTATGATAATTGAATATTTTTTTAAATAATGTTTTTATATAATACAATGAAAGCGATTTTTTTTACTTTATTTACTAACACCTTTATTTTATAAAGCTGTATAGCTAAATATCTCGTATTATAAAAAAAATAAGTTTTTCACTAGAACATAACGTAAATTCCTACAAATACATATTAAAATATGTTTACAAGCATTCACCACATAACGTGGCTAAACACAAGTTAACCCAAACACGATATCTAGTTAACTACCACCTAATTTAAATATTATTCATGTCAATTTGAAATCGTTTAAAAGCTCAATTAATTTAGGGGCACTACTGTTACTGTATGACAACCGACGCCGCAAACGTTTTGCATCCGAAATTACGTGACACCGAATTCTAATTAAAACTAAAATGTTAATTGAGAAATTAAATACAAAGCTTTTTTGGGGCTAGTCGTGGCGTAGTGGCACAAGCGTGTGACTGTAAACGACGGTTGTGGGTTCGATTCCCACTCGAGGAGTGGAAATATTTAATATTTCCATTTTCTTCGCTTTGATTCCGCCACTTAACACGCAGTGCCTCCGAATTCGGCGGAAAGTGGGGAACGGAGTGTCTTAACACTAGGTTCCCTCTGTCTACCCTGCTGTGTGCGGGATACAGCGTGGAGCTAAAACAAAACAACAAAACAAATACAAAGCTCTATTTGTTGTTTCGTTATTTGTACCAGTGTCCGTTGATAGATTTAGATTGCGGGCTTTATAGAATAGTCAATGTATATTGTTTAATAATTCAAATTAACTAATGGATTAGTTTGATTTTCATTTTTATTTTGTTACTGAATTTGAATTTATGTTGATTGATCATTTGGTCGTTTAAGCGCATCTGTTTAATGTATTTGTATATTAATATGTTGACAGAGAGTGTTCACAGAGGACCTGGTGTTAAAACACTCTGTTACCTACTTTCCGTTAGAAATCGAGGTATTGCTTAGGAAGTGGCAAAACTCAACACTGGTCTTTGTCTTACCACAGCTGTAAATTGAAAATAATTTAAATATAAACATTTCCTCGAGTGAGAATCGAACCAACAATCAAATGAGTGTACATTAAGCTGCCAACCTACGGTACATCGATGGCCTTCATAGTCCTTATAATATTTCATAAAAAGCATGAACATTGGCAAAAATCTATCTCTTTTAAGTACACAAAGAAGTTTAATTATTATTTCCTACAACATTTTATTCAGTTTAACCGGACAGTATGCATTATCACTAAGATAAGACACTCTAACTAGATTATTCTAGTATTAGTAGTAGATTACTCTAGATTATTCTAGTATTAAAAAAAATAATAGGCCTAAAAAAATCTTTATCAAAAACATAACTTTTAACTTTTATTTTCACATGGCATCTTGAGCGTTGCCAAAACTGTAAGATTATTGTGAACCGAATAAATATTTCTGTTTGTCTGAACTAATCTCCTAAGTAACTGAACCAGTTTTGACAGACTTTCCTGAGAGAATTCAAAAATTTAACAGAAAATACTTGTAGTGTCCAAATGATTGAATATTTAAAATCTACTTGTCAAAAAATGTCAAAGTTGTTTCGCTTTCTTGCAATATAGAAACATATACATAAAAAAGCAGCTTTACGTGTTTCTCGCATAGCAGGGTGGCCATAGAGACCCGATTGTCAAGACAATTCTTCGGAAACTGGAAAATGGTGTGTTTTCCTCTTTCGGGAGTCGAACCCACAACCCACAACCTCGGATGCTATCGCTGCTGTACAGACCCTGCCTCTGCCTTCTACCTATATGTGTTGTTTGTCTGTCTGTGTTGCGGGATTGATTACATATATTTAATTTATTTACTTTTTCTCGCTCCATACAGACAAAATACGGGATAGTATAAATTGACACGCAATATCTCGAATTCTTTGCCTACCTTACGTGTGACTAAAATATACAAAAATAAGTAAAACCTAATAATTTTTCCATTCAACTGTACCCAATATAACACATCTGTTATTATTCAATTAACAAATTAATCTTTTGCCGCCTCGTTTTCTTACATCCACTCCATAATTTCAGAACGGCTAACCGCTATCTTCTAATATTAATTATGTAACACCTTAACCCGTAGTTTGGTATTTTTAAGTCGCCCTTAAAATCTAAAACAATCGATTTTAGACCTAAAACCTTGCTTGTTAGAGTTAAAATTACATTTTTCAAGTCAAAAGTTATAATCTTTTTCTATGAAAGAGGTAAAAATCGAAAACCATTTCTCTAATTGCCCGGTTGCTACAAAATTGCACAATAATAATTCATTGGCAATAAAATACTCATTTAGAAATATGAGTTATGCCGTCGGTGGAGCGTTACCGGGATCCTTTAAATTGATTTCCTAAATGACTTTCGATCGACAGTGTTATTTTTTACACTTTGATTCGTTAATTAATGATATTTTGATTGCAACACGCCGGTCACGAGCTTAGATCGTTATAATGTATGTATGTATGTATATAGCTTTTGTATAGATTTTTTCTATGTATGTATATAACGTTTGTAGTGGTTTATAGATGAATGGTTAGATTTTATTAATAATATAAGAGACATTTTAGGATCTTGCATTTTTTGTTTTTTTTTTTAAATAAACTTAGAAATAGAATTCTTAATAACTACCTGTGCTAATGGAACCCCGCCCAACGGCCATAAGACCAATTATTCTTCTACCACTGAATATGGAAATTACTCAACCTAACATCCTCTCCAAAATTCCTTATTATAATAGTTTGTGTTATATGTAAATACACTAATTTTGCTAGATATATTATTGTGTCTCCCGTATCTAGCCGAAGGAAGCGTGGAAAGAAGCGTTAAGACACTTCGTTCTCCATTTTCCGCCCAATTAGAAATTATATTAGTACGGCGGAAATTGTTTCTGACTACCCGCAAGGGATACAGCGTGAAACTAAAAAAAAAATGCGGCGGAAAGTAAGCAATCGATTTATATATAGACAAATATATAAAATAAAGGCCAGTCATGGCGCAGTGGCACAAATGTGTGACTGTAAACAACTGGTTGTGGGTTCGATTCCCGCTTGAGGAGTGGAAATATTTAATATTTTCATTATCTTCGCTCTGTTGTCGAGGCAAAGCGCGGCGTTAAGTTCCGCTACTTAACACGCAAAGCCTTCGAATTCGGCGGAAAGTGGGGAACAGAGTGTCTTAACACTAGGTTCCCTCTGCTTATCCTGCTGTGTGCGGGATACAGCGTGAAGCCAAAAATAATAAAAAAACGTCATGATTACAGTAAAATATTATTCCACTACATTACTAAGATGTCAAATAGAATTATAATTCAATTTCTATTATAAATAATGTGTTACAATAAATAACTTATATTTTTACACTGTCTAGACATATAAAAAGGCAGTAAATGTGCGATTTTATTGAAATTGATTCTGTGGTATGATTGATAGTGTGCATTAAGATGATTATTCAAGTTCTGTCGAGTTGTTTGCTCCCTGTGTTATTGTGACTGTGAAACGTATTATAACTTTGTATGTATTACTCTGAATATATATTTATATCTATATGTTTTCTTAGTAAAGAAAATATATACATGTAATGGATATGAAACATTTTGTTATCATAACGTATCCCGCACACAGCAGGGAAGGCAGAGGGAACCTAGTGCTAAGACACTCCGTTCCCCAAATTCCACCGAATTTCGGATACATTTCGTGTTAAATGGCTGAACTTAACGCCGCGCCGCGCGAAATATTAAACATTTCTACTCCTCGATTGGGAATCGAACCCACAACCAGTCGTTTACAGTCACACATTTGTGCCACTGCGCCACGACTGGCCCCAGAATAATTATTCCACTCATTTAAATTGAATATCTATACTTACATAATAAACTCAATAAAGTTGCCAGCCTGCAGTTATCTAGTTACTTGCTACTTCCTTGTATGTAATATCTTTAACACGGAGTGTGAAGAAAGAAAGTATAGAACAGATTTCTTTTTTACCTTCTATTGCAGTACGAGGTACATAAAGATGGCTCTAAATTACAAATATCCGCATCAAAAAAGGTATATTTGTGAAAATATATATGGGGCCAATCGTGGCACAGAATCACAAAGTGTGACTATAAAACGACCGGTTGTGGGTTCGATTTCCACTCTATGAATGAAAATATTAAATATTTCCATTTTCATCGCTCTTATGTCGAGACAAAGCGAGACGTTAAGTTCTGCCATTTAACATGCAACGCCTCCAATATTCTGCGTAAAATGGGGAACGGTGTATCTTAACACTAGTTTTCCCTAGCCTTCTTTGCTGTGTGTGGGATACAGCGTGAAGCTAAGTAATAATAATAAAAGGTAAAATCTTTTACTTCCTTTGAAAAATTATCCCTTAAATTCTTCAAAAAACCTACACATGCCGAATTGCAGCATAACTTTCGACTATTCATGTAAAATTTTTATATAGGTACATAATATAATTTATACTTTCAATGTAATAATTTTCTTTGTCATTATACCTATGTAATAACATTATCAATAATTTATTGTGAGCCAATTCATTTGTCACAGTCAAAATTTCAATATGGTTTCGTATAATAGGATTAAAAGGAAGGTCGAGCCTTCATTTACTTAGCGCGTTGATTTTATTGCTGTAATGAATTAGATTTACAATAAGATAGTATAGTAAAAATATATTGTTTTATATATATTGGCATATAGCTTTTAGTATTTAGTTATACTTACTTTAGCGTTATCTATTTTAACAATTTTATAGAATTATTAGAGACCTATTCACTCTTAGGCATATTACAAATAAAATAAAAATATAATGTTAAAAAATTATTAATGAATAGCATTCTCTCTTGCTAAACAATTTTTTGGAGAATTGTATAGTAGAAATTTGTAAAAATCTCTCTACAGAAATACTAACAGCAAATACTTTCTTTTCGTTTCGTGAGACAAATAAGTGGTATTAGAAAATTGCTTATATCAGAAGCGTTCAAAACGCCCTATATCTATATACATTTTTTTTTTTTTGGTTCACGCAGTATCTCGCACACAGCAGGGTAGGCAGAGGGAACGTAGTGTTAAGACACTCCGTTCCCGATTTCCCACAAAATTCGGAGGCATTGCGTGTTAAGTGGCGGAACTTAACGCCGCGCCTTGCCTCGACACTAGAGCCAAGAAAACGGAAATAATAAATACTTCCACTCGTCGAGCGGGAATCGAACCCACAACCAATCGCGTTTACAGACACACTTTGTGCCACTACACCATGACTGGCCCCATCTATACATATATACATATATTTTTTTTTTTTTTTTTTTTTATTTTTTATTTTTATAATACCAGGCAAACGAGCTAGCGGGTCACCTGATGTTAAGCGACTACCGCTGCCCATGAACATTTTCAGCACCAGAGGAACCGTTAATGCGTTGCCGGCTTTTTAGGAGTTTGTTGATCCGCCCCTTAAATAGACCAACATTAAAACTGTGTGGGAACACGTCTGGTGGAAGATCGTTCCACAGCTTGCATGTTCTAGGTAAAAATGATCTGGCAAACCGGGTGGTAGTGGTGTGCCAGGCACCCAGGTGGTGGGGGTGATACCGCTTCCGGTGGCGTGCAGATCGGTAAAAAAATTCCGATGGAGGGATACGGTCGAATAGTTCTCCTGAACATTCTCCATTATAAAGTTGATAGAAGACGCAGAGTGAGCTGACGTCTCTGCGATGTTCTAAGCGATCTAAGCTGTCGGTAAGTCTCGGATTGGCCACAAGACGAACTGCCCTCTTTTGTATCCGGTCAAATGGAAGAAGCTGGTAATGAGGTGCGCCGGCCCAAAGATGAGAGCAATATTCCATGTGTGGGCGAACTTGTGCTTTATATAATAGTAGCATATGCTCAGACGTAAAGTATCGCTTCGCTCTGTTTAACACACCTAGTTTTTTTGAAGCCAATTTAGCTTTGTTCTCCAAATGATGACGGAACTGGACTTCGTTCGAAATATGGACACCGAGGATACTGATTTTGTCGGTTGGAGTTAACAGGGTGTTCTGAAAGGAGATCGGTGTGGTAAATGGGGTCTTTTTTGCAGAGAATTCACAAACCTGTGTTTTAGATGCATTAAATTCAACAAGATTTTGTAGGCCCCAGTTCGAGACCTGCACCAGAGAAGTTTCGATGTCTGCGACCAGTTTCAACCTACGTTCCTCCAGCATGGTCCGGGAAAGCTGAGCATTACCTTTATAAGATCCATCAACAGTACTGTCGTCGGCGTAGCAGTGAATGAAGTTGTTAAGCAACAAGTCATTTATATGCAAAATGAATAGTGTAGGTGACAAGATGGACCCTTGAGGGACGCCAGCGTTGATGGGCTTGGGTTCTGAGCTGCAACCGTCGACGGCGACTTTAATGCTACGCCCGTCAAGGAAGCTGGCGATCCATTTGCAAAGCTTCGCCGGAAGTCCATAGGATGGCAACTTCGAAAGAAGCGCTCTGTGCCAAACCCGATCAAAAGCCTTAGAGACGTCAAGGCTAACTGCCAAAGCTTCTCCCTTACAATCCAAAGCTTCTGCCCAGCGATGAGATAGATACACAAGTAGATCACCAGTTGAACGGCCATGGCGGAAGCCGTACTGGCGATCGCTGACAAGCTGGTGCTCTTCAAGGTAACCGA
The DNA here is from genome assembly GCA_019049465.1 of Dryas iulia moderata. NCBI lineage: Eukaryota > Metazoa > Arthropoda > Insecta > Lepidoptera > Nymphalidae > Dryas > Dryas iulia. Next base: position 13,537,572 of record CM032424.1, on the reverse strand, counting down.
GCAGTTGGGAGTTAATGATTTGCTCCATAACTTTTGAAAGAAGGGAGGTAATGGCTATCGGCCTGTAATTTGATGGATCTGAGGCATTACCCTTTTTAGGAACGGGGTGCACAAGGGCAGACTTCATGGAAGTTGGAACAGTGCTGGAGGAGTATGACAGCCGAAATAATCGGGTTAGAATGGGCGCTAACTCTGGGGCACATGTCTTAAGCACGACCGCGGGAATTCCATCCGGACCACTAGCTTTATTGATGTCGAGGGAAAAGAGTGCCTTACGTACAGCACTTTGTGTGAAGCGAATGTCACGAAGAGAACTCTTACATCGCGGTATAGTTGGTGGTATTTTCCCCCCGTCATCGAGCGTAGAATTAGCAGCGAAAAGTGTGCCAAGAATTTCGGATTTCTCTCCAGCTGTATAGGCCAGTGTGTCGTCTGTTTTGCGTAATGGTGGGAGAGTGGAGCGACAAAAGTTACCCTGAATAGCCTTGGAGAGAGACCAGAAAGCGCGTGAACCAGAGGGCCACGCAGACAACTTAAGCCCGATTCTCTCGATGTGCTGGAACTTAGCCCTAGCCAGAGCGTGCTTATAGGATCTTGTAGCGGCGTTGAAGGCTTTTTTTTTCAAGCTGACGTGATCGGCGTTTCCGTTTTGCCGTGCTAAGGCCCAGGCTTGGTATGAAGACAGCTTATAATGAGCAGCCTTGTTACACATGCCATCGAACCACTTCTCTGTACGTTCGCCGACGGGTATAATTGAATAGGGGACAAAGCATTCCATACCCTGGAGGATAACATCAGCCACGTTTTCGGCGCATTCGTTAGAGTCGGTCGCTGAGAAGCAAAGTTCCCTCCACGGATACGAGGCGTAAAATTCACGGAGGCCATCCCAATCCGCAGACTTATAGTGCCAAACCCTACGTCTACCACTTACTTGCGTGCGGACATTAGGTGGGAGTTGCACCGAAGTACGAATCAAGCAGTGATCTGACGTCCCTAGAGGAGCATTTACAGTGACTTGGTATCCACTAGGGTGAGTTGTAAGGAAAAGGTCTAGTAGTGATGGAGTATGGTTCACTATATCGGGGATTCTTGTAGGCTCGGACACTAGTTGAACAAAATCGTATGCCAGAACAAAGTTCTGAGCGCACCTTCCAGCGTGATCGGTGATACGTGATCCTAACCATTCTACATGATGGGCGTTGAAGTCCCCCAAGATCACAACCTCTGCGAAGGGAATGTTCTCCAGCACAAAGTCAACGGAAGTTTGGACATGGTTATAAAGTCGGTCCGTTTCTAAATTGCCGTGATGAGATCTGTACAAGCAGGCGTACACTCTGGTTTGACTTCCATAATCCACTCGAAGCCATATCAATGAAAGATCCGCAACCTCGAGCATCTGTAAGCGTTGGCTACAGATGTCGCTCCTTATATACACACATACACCGGCGCGCGGAAGAAAGAGGTGTTCCAGGCTATAATTCGGGAAGTTTAAGTATGCAATATCTTGGGGGGCTGATAACTGTGTCTCCGTGAGAAAAAGTAAAGCCGGCTTATCTGTCTCCAGGTGGTGGTGAACAGCATTTAGATTTGAATGCAGGCCTCTAATGTTACAGAAGTTCACATTTAGTTTGGAATGAGGTACCGCTGTAAAACGCTTTTTACTTTTTCTTTTATATTTCATAGTTGGTATTCGTTGAAATAAAGGGGGATCTGGGCAAATGGGACTGGAAAGTCATTCAGGACTGCGATTACTAGGGCAAAGAAGCAGACTTAGCCGTTTCCATATAAGCAGGTGGGGTGAGTTACTGGCGCGGGGGACGGAAGGGCCCCCGATCCGATCTGCTGAGCAACCGGCGGGTTCCAATCCGGTCTCCCTTTCCGGCACTCCGGTCGCTCACCAGACTTTTTTCGTCGGCGGCGGGACAGCCTCCTAGGATGGGATATCCCAGGTTCGGGTCCCCTACAACCAACGGGCGGCCAGCGGACAACCGTTTCATCGGGTCTCCCTGGACCCCGTGCCAATACATCACGTCTACGAATACTGGAAGGGTTTAAAATAAGCGACGGACCCAATAATCGCAGGGCCTCGACCACTCAGAAGGATGGGGATGTGAGGGGAGGGGAGTCCACTGGCTCCCCAGCTCGCAGCCGGAACGCAGAGAATGCTTTGCGACTGATTACGACTGGGGTGTGGTCGCAAGCCAGGCGGATTCGGAGAGAATCCTACCACAACGCAGTGATTCCTTAGAGATTACGTCATGCGGTATCAATCACGACAACCCATAAAGGGGAACTGTGAGCGTCAGAGCCTCGTTCGTCGAACAGCAGGGTGCACCACGGGCAGGTGAGGTTGACTTAGGCCACAGGATGGAGTTTAGGCCTCTTACACCCCACAAAATATATATTGATAGTATCTCCCATAAACTGTGATCCCTCCCTTCATCCGGCAAACTTTATGGCTGGCTATAATCACAAATTAAACTTTTCATAGCATATATAAAATCCGCTAAATAAACACCGGCCGACCATTTACAGTGGACTCGTTAAAGCAATTACGATGATTAAATTTTTTTCCTCGTCAATTTTTCAAGCTTTTGAGTTATATTACGTTTGTTTTTTTAAAACAATATTATATAAGTGAATGTTTGAAGTTCTGTTTTATTTTTATATAGTTTAGTATTCACTGAAGCTTTATGTAAATAAGTACAGATTTTATTACATGCTGTTATCAAATGTTTTTACCAAAATGTAAAAATATAGAAATGGAAAAATGTAGTTGTATATCATAATTTTTATTATATTTGAAAAAATATTTATAGAATTATTTTCTAAAATTAAATTTATGTCTAGAGCAACAAATAGTATAACAAAAGATGCAATTTTATAAAAGAAGGGAAAAAGTACGGAAAAGTAGAAAATATGAGCATGATATAATCTTATTTCAAGATTATGTTATATCTATATATGTATTAGCGTTATATTATTAATGTGTATTAATTCATTTCTTTGCTCTAGTACAAAAACATTTGGCTGGATTGAGTTGAGTCATTCAAAGTTACAGTCAAACTTAAAGAATTTACTAAAAATAAGTAGTTACATCCTTCATTTATTAAAATGTTTGATAATTTGTCATAGGTTCAATAAAACGCGTGTATGAAGAGGTTGATGACAGTGGACGAGGCGAAAGAAGTATGCAGGGACCGTAGCGTTTGGCGCTCCGTTCTCTCTGACTACCCCGCAAGGGATACAGCGTGAAGATAAAAAAAAAGAAAAAGTTCAATAAAGTTGATAGCTCAGACCTGAGAAGAACCAGCGCATGAAACTATGCGGGACTCCTTTTTTAAAACAATTATAATTTAAGAACTTATTAGTGACATTGATAATTTTGAAAAAGACTGGAGACAAAAAAAATAGATTTCAAGCGGAAAGTAGAGAAAAAATGAAAGTGTTAAGATAAGTGTAAGATATCAAAATATCCTAACGTCAAGACACTAGATTCTCTTTGATTACCGCGTGTTACACGACGGTGATTAACTCCGCGCTTTGTCTCTCTGTAGCTAAGTTGTAAAACGAAAATAATTCAATTTTAAAATGCCGACATTTACAGTCAAAGGTTGACACACTGCTTCACGATAGCCTCAACTGTCTATTACATACTAGAAAAACGTCTTTCATACAAAAACTGTTCTTACTTTAGTCAACTAAGCAAAGTTCTTCAGCAAAAAGGAATCTATCCTCATATATTTTACAAGGGACGCGAAACCCAGACCCTATAATCAAATAATGATTAATTAAATCGTAAACCGACTGACCGTTACGGTTTTATTGCAGCTTTTACATTATCACTGAAACGTTATTTTCTTTTATTATGATGAATAAATTAATGTGGCTCTATTGTGGTGAAGTTATGATGCAGCTATAGTTTTAAATCAAATTTAAGGGGGATATTTGTACGTGTGTAAAATATAAGTACATTGGTATACACAAAAGTGTATCTCAAACACAAATATATGGTAGTTTGTATAATATGTATTAATATGTATTTCTTTAATGTATTTGAAGCCGTCGTGGCGCAGTCAGAACAGGACAGAGTCTTACTGCAAACGCAATATTTTTAGGTTAGATTACCATTCAGGGAAATGATGATATATTGTTTTCAAATCTGCTCTAGTAATTCGAAAAAGTGATTTTGCCACTTAACACACAATGTCTCGATTTTATATGGAAAGTAGAGAATGGAGTGTAGTAAGTTCTCTCTGAATACTCTGACTCTGAGCTATAAAAAAAGTATATAGGAAAATATTACCTTTTAAAATTTTTTCTACCAATATATTCCATATTCTTCCATAATAAGGAGTTCAAAGACTTTCATTCATATATTAATATAATAATAATATAAGATTTTCACGATCTTGTTAAACATTGTAGTACTGAATTCCTTAACTAAGTACACAAATATGAACTGAAACTAGAGAACTGACTGATATACAACTGACCAATCAGACTACGCTGAGGAAATGGAAATTAATTAACAGTGCATTTGAGAAGAACGATACCTTGAAACTATTGTTCTATTTTCAACAATGGTGTTCCGAAATTATTAATTTGGAAATTCATGTACGAAATTGAAATTCAAGTAGTATGTTATTTTGACTCTTTTTTAAAGTTTTATTTTTCACATACTTATGAATACAAAACATTATAAAAAAAGCAAAAAATCTTTAGGAACTTGAACGCAGCAGATTCGAAGTTGCGCCTCTTGGAAATCGTTCAAGTACTCTCACCGCTAAGCCATACGTTCTAAATCTGCCTACGTTGAATTCATATTCATTTATAACAATACTATATATATTGTTTATCTATACTGTTCTAACTCTAAGTATTGAAATTTTCTAATTATGTTTGAGCAAATAGGTGCCTATTTAGAAAAATCGTTGTCAGCCGACGCAAAAGCAGATTTCTTATCAACTGATTACCTCTGAAGACCTAACATTCCGACATATTGAAGCAATTAGCTATTAATAACAGGAAATAGTATTAGTATTTATAATTATTCCTAATACTAATTTAAAAGACGCTCAGTTTATAGCTGTAGCTTGGCTCTATTCATCCATTTATCGTACCGTCTAATATATAGAGCCTTCCAAGCATACACCATTAGGCTGAACCAATACAAAAATTATAATACTCAATAATACTAATATCTAGCAAAATAATTCACTAACCCCTAAAAGAAATAATATATAACAAAAAATAATTGTAAAAACACGAACAACTCAACAATCACAACACGAACAAACTAACAATAACAGACAAATTTAAAGTCAAAGCAACTTTTATTATCAATACCTAAGAAGTGATTTTATTTCGCCATCGCCTCACGTTCTCAACTTCAATGCTTCCGGGCTGAATCGAATTGCTTTAGAAGTTTGCGGGTAGATTGTTGTTTCAGATGACAGTGGTGGTGAGGCGGAATAACAACGCTAATGCAGGGATAAAGTACAGGTTAGCCTAAAATAATAGACGGTTAAAATGGTGAGGTTACTCGTAAGTAATAATGGCATGGTATGTTTTACATTATTTTTTTTTTTTAGCTTCACGCTGTATCCCGCACTCAGCAGGGTAGGCAGAGGGAACCTAGTGTTAAGACACTCCGTTCTCCACTTTCCGCCGAATTCGGAGGCATTGCGTGTTAAGTGGCGGAACTTAACGCCGCGCTTTGCCTCGACACCAGAGCGAAGAAAATGGAAATATTAAATATTTACACTCCTCGAGTGGGAATCGAACCCACAACCAGTCGTTTACAGTCACACGCTTGTGGCACGACTGGCCACAATAAATATGTTTTACATATTGGTTGGTATTATATTTTTTTAGAGATTCTGGGACAATAAGTGTGCAGGCGGGGGGCGGTGTGCTTCTCTTCTGATGATCCCAGTGTCTGTGCCGCCGCTGTCGCCGACGTAGTTCTACAGGGTATGGAACTTTATATTCCTAGCTCTGTAGTGCCCATCGGTAGCAAATTACGGCATTGGTTTGGTAAGTCCTGCAAACAAGCTGCCTTTGGTAAGCGCGAAGCTTATCAAGCCTGGGCCGCGGCACTAGTCGCTAAGGATCCGAAGGCGAAAGCCTTAAAAGGGAAGTACAACCGATCCTCTAGGTACTTTAAGCGGCAAATTGCTAGAGCAAAGTCCCAGCATATCACCAAAATCGGTGAGAAACTTGAGAGGTACCCGTCGGGAACGCGGCAGTTTTGGGCCCTCTCCAAGGCTGTGCTTGGCAACTTTAGCCAGCCTTCGTTTCCACCGTTACGCACAGAGAATGACATCCTGGTCCACACGGCGAAGGAGAAAGCCGATCTCCTGGGCGCTCTCTTCGCCTCGAACTCGACTTTGGATGACCAAGGAACTACTCCGCCGACCATCCCGCGGTGCCAGTACGCAATGCTTGACGTAAAGTTTAGCCAAAAGGCTGTTCGTCGAGCTCTGTTTTCCTTGGATATCCAAAAGGCGAGTGGACCGGATGGCATTTCTCCTATTGTGCTCCGAACATGTGCTCCTGAGTTGACGCCGGTGCTAACGCGTTTGTTTCGGCTCTCTTACTCAACCGGCGTAGTCCCAGATTCGTGGAAGAGCGCTCTTATTCACCCGATCCCGAAGAAAGGCGATGGCTCAGATCCGACTAACTACAGGCCTATCGCCATCACCTCCCTGCTTTCCAAAGTAATGGAGAGCATTATAAACAGCCAGCTTCTGGGTTATCTAGAAGATCACCAGTTGATCAACGACCGTCAATATGGCTTCCGCCATGGTCGCTCAACCGGTGATCTTCTGGTTTACCTAACGCACCGCTGGGCTGCTGCTATTGAAAGCAAGGGAGAGGGCCTGGCAGTTAGTTTGGACATGGCGAAAGCCTTCGATCGTGTGTGGCATAGGGCGCTCCTAGCGAAACTACCATCTTTTGGGCTTCCCGAGAACTTATGCAAGTGGGTCGCCAGTTTTCTCACAGGGCGTAGCATCAAGGTCGCTGTCGACGGTTTTTGCTCTGACTTTATGCCCGTGAACGCTGGCGTCCCGCAGGGCTGTGTGCTGTCCCCCACGCTATTTCTTCTGCATATCAATGACATGTTAGAAGACCCTAGCATTCATTGCTATGCGGACGACAGCACGGTGGACGCCGTTTACACCGGCCGTGCAGGTCTTTCTCGGGAAAACGTCGACGAGAGCCGAACAAAACTTGTGTCTTCTGTTGAGGCATCCCTCGTGAATGCCTCCTTATGGGCTGAAAGGAACCTAGTTCAATTCAACCCCCAGAAGACACAAGTTTGCGCGTTGACCACTAAGAAAACCCCATTTGTCCTACCACCACTTTTCCAGAACACTCCCCTCCATGCCGCGCCCAGTATCAGCATATTGGGCCTGAAAGTTTCGAGTGAGTGCCAGTATCGCGATCATTTGGAAAGTAAGGCCAAGTTGGCCTCGAGGAAGCTGGGTGTCATCGGTAGAGCTAGACAGTACTTCACGCCCAAACACCGATTGTCCCTTTATAGGGCCCAGGTGCGGCCTCATATGGAGTACTGTTCTCATCTCTGGGCCGGTGCCCCCCAGTATCAGCTCGATCCATTTGATCGCATACAGCGCAGAGCCACTCGAATTATCAGGGACCCAAGAATCTGTGCTGGGCTTGACACTTTGGCGTTGCGTAGAGACGTGTCCTCGTTATGCGTTCTCTATCGCATGTATCACGGGGAGTGTTTTGGAGAACTGTTTGACCTGATACCTGCCGCTGAATTCTCCAACCGCACAGTACGTGCCAGGTTGAAATATCATCCTCACCACCTGGATACCTGGCACTCCAGTACTGTGCGGTTTCGTCGTCATTTCTTTCCACACGCCACTCAACTGTAGAATGGCTTACCAGCGGCGGTGTTTCCAGGTCGATACGACATGGGTACCTTCAAAAGGCGCGCTTACCTCCACCTCAAAGGCCGGCAACGTCCCTGTAGCTCCTCTGGTGTTGCACGGGGCCGTGGGCGACGGTGTTCACTTATCATCAAGTGACCCGAACGCTCGTTTGTCTTGTCCTTTTTTATAAAAAAAAAAAAAAAAAAAAAAACAATAAGTATAAAGTTCTGGGTTCGATTTTCAGTGCAGAAACGATTTTTTTTAGTATTGTTTTATAAAATAAAAATGATAAGAAAAATATAGTATATTATTTAGTAGAAGAAAATCGTCACGTGCTACTGACATGTGCAGACTAAGATTTTGCATTCTTTAATTATTTTATTTAGATTTACGCTCAATCCCACACACAGCAGGGTAGGCTGAGAGAACCTAATGTTAAGAGATTCCGTTCCTCCAAATTCATTCCTCCATTTTTCGCCGAATTTTGGAGGCATTACGTGTTAAGAGGCGGAACTTAACGCCGCGCTTTACCTGGACACCAGAGCGAAGAAAATGGAAATTTTATTATTTGTATTAAATATTTCCATTTCTGGAGTAGGAATAGATCGCGTCTATAGTCACACTGTGTCCCCCTGCCCCTGTGCCAAGACCGGCCTCCTTACTGAATTCTTATTTGATATATAAAACAAAGTAAATATAAAACAATACGTACCTTATATCATCGCCTTTATCAACGACTTCTTTTAAAAAGTTAGCCGATTTGTACACGGAAAGCGTCTAACAAAGGTTGAAAATGTATAAAAATTCATAACCGTCCACTAAATTTTAATTCCCATTCAATTTTTCAATGAATCAAATGACATATAAATTAATTTCTCACAATAATCGATGTCATTCAATCAAAACACTTTGAATACGTAAAGTCGAATACTTCGTAATTAATTCCGAGTGGGCTTTGTGAAGGAAATGCCAGTCAAAATTGATTTAAAAATCGTCTTTTCTATTGCTGTACCTATTTGATTTTGACGTCTATAGATCTGAGCGATTCTATAGGGACTAAGAACGTCGATACCTGTTAAGAAAGTATAAAAAGACTAGCTGGGCCCGCGACTACGTCCTCGCAAAATATACGAAAGTAGCTTAAAAAATATAGTTTTGGTTCACTACTATCACTATAATAGCTTTGACCAGAGCAAACGCGAGTTAAAATTTCACCACCCAACATGCAATGTCCTGAATTCGGTTGGAATATGAACGGAGAATTTTGACACCAAGTTTTCTCCGATTTTAATTATAACTAGCAGTGCCTTAAGTGGAAAGAACTATGACACCTGTTTATTGAAGCAGTCTCATCAGTGAACAACGGAGTGTCTTCTTACAAAATTCTCTCCGACTCTCCCGTACCAACAAAAACTTAAAAACAAAAACAAAAAAAAAAAAAAAAAAACAACACTTGAACTATCAAAAATAGGGGCATATAATAAAATAGGACATAAAAATCCTAATATCCTAATATGAGTGTGTCAAACTACATACTAAACGCTGTGTAACGACCGACACGTGGCGCTGTGAGTTACGCGAACATTTGAGTTTCAGCTTTACTTTGCTATACCTACTATATATATATATGTACTTTGTCGTAATCACCCCATTTAGAAATGGTGACGAAATAGACGAAAGTTTTAGACAAATTCATTATAACTATTGGAATATAAACGCAGAGATAATAATAAAAAGTTGGCAAAATGAATGTGTTGTGCTCGGTGGTAGTAGATTCGAATTCCGGTTGAAGAACTTTAATATATGTACGTATTTATGAGACAAGTTGGAGATCATCATGATATAGTGGAACAGCATTTGACCATGATTGCGTTTGGTTGTGGGTTCGATTCCTTCTCGATTAATGATCATTACTTAATTATTTTCAGCTGTATTGGCCATAACAAACCAAAGCGCGATTTATGGGAATCGGATGGAAAAGGGAAAACGTAGTGTCTGGACACTAAGTTCTCTCTGAAAAAGCGCTTAAATAAAAAAAATGTACTTAAACAGAACTAGTCGTTTAATATCATCGCCCTTAAACACTTAGTGTTAAGTGTAAAGTGGAGTAAGGAATAGTTAAACTTTACATACTCTCTACATACTTCGCTTATTGCAGAAGATACATAAAGGTAAAAAAGTAAAAAAAATACATCAAGCTATAGTTTAATAATCTTGCACTTACGTGTCAATTGTCTAATAACTTCATAAGTATATAATCATTTAATTAAAAAAGACTGACATTTACAAACTCCTAGTACATGTGTACGTATATTAGATAAATTACGTAACAAAATCCGCCTGACATACCGTTAAGATGTATCACCCACCAAGACTCACCCATCCTTAAAATAATAAAACTGCATCACAACATAGAAAATTCACAATTTTTACCTAAAAAGCCAAAAAAACGGAATATCGCCTTAAAATTTATCATATCCTGTAGCTAAAAGGCTTTCGATACAATGCGAAAGGCTTCCTGAAAGGCGTTTAAATGTACTTACTGTACATACAAAGCATGTTAAGTAGGCAAAAAAGTATGCAGCCAGCGGAGAAAATTAACTTCGCTTCCATACGAAATACCTAGGCTTTGGAAATTTGTCGGGTAAACCGTGAGAACGTAATGAGAGGACCGTGAATTGTGAATTGTGGATGTTCTTTTTAGGTTTAAGCTTTTTTTTGTTTAAATGTAGATATGTAAGTATTAGAAGACAATAGACATCATACATAAATTAAGAAATTTTCTAATTTTATGTCCATAATATATAATTTTTTTGGAAATATATTATTATATATATTTAGTTTCACTCTGTATCCCGCACGCAATAGGGCAGTCAGAGGGAACCTAGTGTTAAGACACTCCGTTCCCCACTTTCCTCCAAAATAGGAGGCATTGCGTGTTAAGTGGCGGAACTTAACGTCGCGCTTTGCCACGATACCAGAGCGAAGAAAATAAAAATATTAAATATTTCCACGAATTCTTCTCGAGTGAGAATCGAACCCACAATCAGTCGCTTTACAGAGAAACTTTGTGTCTTTACGTCACGACTGGCTCCAATTTCGAATATTGATTTTTTGGTAAATGAATATAAAATATTGTATTTAAATGTTAGTTCATTAAAAAAACTTCGCGTTTTATCACAACATGATATTCAGAAAGAACTTAGTGTCAAGATACTCCGTTCTTCACTTTCACCAGAAATAGAGGCGTCGTGTGTTGAATGGTGGAACTTAATAACTTACTTTGTCATAGATACCAGAGCGGAGAAATGAAAATAATCTAAACAGTTTCCCGAGTGGTAATCGAACCCACAACTATCCGCTGACCACTTTCAGTCGGACGTTGTCCCACTGTACCATGATGGCCTTGTTTTATTACACTACGTCTTAATTAGTATAATCACTAGATTATAGTAACAAAGACTTTATTATACTTATTTTTTTAACATTTCATCAAAGGCGTTAACTATTTTTTAACTTTAAAAAAAATCATTCTAATACAAAAGTACAATAAATTTTAAAAGGCACAAGTTCTAATTTGTTTAACAATATTTAATTAAAACATATATTTCTTTTATATTTTAAAGACAACCAAAATACCACATCCATATACACAAATATTCTAACACAATTTCATACATCTCCAAACCCTACATTTGAAGGTAAAGTCCAAGCTTATGACGGAGTTGAAAATTCATTACTTTCTCATTAGTGTAACGTTACAGCTGCTCTGAAATAATGAGGAAACCGTTATATAGATTTAAAGCTTTAGTATCGCGTATGCAATTATTTTTCACCGTTATAGTTCAGTGCTAATGTGTCCATGCTATTGTATACTGTTCGTAGATTGTGAATTTAGAAAAAATTTTAGGGGCCAGTCGTAGCGCAGTGGCACAAGCAAAACTACTGGTTGTGGACTCGATTCCCAATCGAGGAGTGGAAATATTTATTTTTTCCTTTTCCTTCACTCTGGTATCAAGGCAAAACACAGCGTTAAGTTCCCCCACTTAACATGCAATGCCTCTGAATTCGGCGGAAAGTGGGGAACGGAGTGTCTTAACACTAGGTTTTCTCTGCCTACCCTGTTGTGTGCGGGATACAGCGTGAAGCTAAAAAAAAAAGAAAGTAGGACAAAATTAAATTTATTATGCTTGACTATTAAACGTATTGTATCACGGAGCTTAACAATGTAATTTCAAATATGAGTATATAAGCAGCTTCGAGCTTATTCCGGATACCAGGGTAGTGAAAGAGGACCTAACGCCAAAAAGTGTCGTCAACTACAACAACGAAGAATGGAGTGACATTTTTCTCTTTCCGCTCGAAAAAGATTCTATGTGTTTGTTTATTGAGTGGCGGAAACCAACGCCAATGCTTTGTTTTAAGTACGAAAGCAGAAAAATCCAAACAAAGCAAATATTTAATCATACCCTCGAGTGGAAATCGATCCCACAACCAATTGACTTCTACTTCTTCTTATATTCACCATATAAAATAATTACTTACTGTGCATTATGTACAATATAAAACTTATTTTAAGCAATGTATTATAATACGAGACTAACTCAACTAAAAAAAACCTTTTAAAACTCTTCTTAACTAATTTAGAGTAAACGCTTAAACAGCTACAATAAAAGCTACTTTTGACGAAATAAATTAGTCAAATCTACTTTAAAACCAATAATTCTATTGGATGGAACTACTTCCGGCGATTAAAGTTGAGTTTAAAGTTCTATTGTCAAAATCAATCGCGCATAAGTACTTTCAAGTTATCAATTCTACAATACGATTTTCATTGTACAAATTTCCTAAGTGAGCAATAAATTGGATATACAGTCCTTAGAATTACAAAAGCTAAAATTTTAAACATCTCTGGTAATATCTACTTTTTTAGCTTAACGTTTTAACATTTTTAATACTTTTAACAGAATAAGAATTTCGACACTGTGTATAAGAATTTCGACGCAGCGGAAAGTAGAACGCATGGCTCAGTGGTAAGGGCGCCTGAACGGTAATCAGGAGGCGCGTGTTCGAATCCCGCTGCGTTCAAATTTTTATACGTTTTCTAAATGTTTAGCTTAACGTTTTTCGTGCAAAGTAGGGAATCAAAGAGTGTCAAGACCCTTTTCCTCCATTTTCCGCCCCAAATTGAAACATTGCGTGTTGAGTGGCGTAACTCGATCTCGCGCTTTGTCTCACCAGTAAAAATAATTAAGACAAATTAATCATTACTGGGGGGCGGAGTGTCATAACACTAGGTTCCCTCTGTCTACCCTGCTGTGTACGGGATACAGCGTGAAGCTAAACAAAAAGGGAGCGAGGTTCGATCCCTCAACCAACCACATACCCGCCGGTGGTAGCAAGACCATAATAAATGCCTAAAAGCGTCTAATAAGATATACTCCAAAAACACTAACGATATGAAATACAAGTTATTATATTATAAATTAAGAATAAAAGGCTGTCGTATCACAGTGAAACTGCGTCTGACTATAAATTATGTTTATGGGTTCGATTCCCATTCATTGTATTTAAATTTTCATTTTTTAGCTCTGGTAGCAAAGGCAAAGCGCGGCGTTAAGTTCCACCACTGTCCTCAATATCTCGATTACAGTTTGAAAGTGGAGAACGGAGTGTCTTAACACTAGGCTTTCTCTCTGAATATCCTGCTATACGATAAAAAGAGTGAAGCTACAAAAAAATATTATAAATTAAACACACTTTTGCGGTAGTCACGATAAACAAGAGGATGTTAAATTTTTCACTATTGAGAGAAGTGGAATATGTTAAAACAAACATCAAATATTTATTACGAGCTCCAATATATGTACATACGATTGCTTTTTTAATTTTTTAGTTTGCCAATTCCGTTACCCGCATGATGGGCGTCATATTTTTATTTTCTTTATTATGTAAAGTATTTGAGGTCGACGTAGCACAGTGGGATAGCGTCTGACTGTACACGCGATTGGTCGGTGGTTGGATTCCATTCGGAGGAGTGATTATTTTTTAAATTATTTTTATTTCTTTACTGTGGTGCAAAGCGCGGTGTTTAGTTCTGCCACACACGGCTCAGACGGTGAGTGGAAAGAAGTCTTGATACTACGTTCCCTTTTACGTTTCTTCTATGCAGATATAGCTTAAAGCTGCATAAAATAGTTATATTATGTTGTTGAATTCGATTAAATATTTTTGCCTGCAATTCTGTTTTCATGGACTTGTTCTACGTCGTTAATAATTGTTCTACGTCATCGACTTCTATTCTACATAGTTATGTATATTCATAAATAGTTAATGTCCACATCAAACGGAAAATCCTGTCATGTTGTATTTCCATAGAAAATTGTACATACATCTTCTACCATAGCTTTCGATCTCCAGCAGTTTTAACTAGCGTTGTCTGTCAGTCACTTATTGAATAATGAAATCATTATAATATACATATACAGATCGATGAATCTTTATTATTATTTATATACTACTAATTATATAAATTTTAACAAAGACATTTTTGGAAAAAGTATAAAAATTTGAACGCAGTGGAATTCGAACTGACACCTGTTGGAAACCGTCCAAGCACTCATCACGTGCGCCATGCGTTCTACTATCAGCTCCGTCGAAATTCTTATACGGTTTTTTATTACAACTTATTTTTGTTGTTAGCATCTCTGTAGAGAGATTCTTAAAAAATTGTGCCTTACATTTATAGAAAACGTATTTGTAGACGTACTTTTCAATTCTCTAAGTAGATGAATAAAACTTTAAAAATGTTAAAATTATATAAATTTTGCTAGTTAATATGAGTACTAGTATTTTCGTGCCAACTTTAACATATTATAGTAATAAGCAAAAACGAAGTGAAAAAGATATTTAGAAAACGTAGAAAAATTTGAACGCAGCGAGATTTGAACCTACGCCTCCTGTAAACTCCTCAGTGTGGAATAACACTTTAAAAATGTTTAAAAGTAAAAAAATCGAAGCGCTTTAGCACTATATTTGCTCTGTTTTTTTAATAATAATAAACATTATACCATATAATTCAAATTATAAATATGAACCAACATGCTTTAAATAGGGGCCAGTCGTGGCACAGTGGCACAAGCGTGTAACTGTAAACGCCTGGTTGTGGGTTCGATTCCCACTCGAGGAGTGGAAATATTTAATATTTTCAATTTCTTCGCTCTGGTGTCGAGGCAAAGCGCGGCGTTAACTTCCGCCACTTAACACGCAATGCCTCTGAATTCGGAGGTGTGCTGCTGCTGTGTGCGGGATACAGCGTGAAGATAAAAAAAAAATCTTTAAATAACCTTTCTGTCATTCTATATACAACATTTTATACAAATATATTAAGTAACTACATCACCACTACATGTCGATATTTATTTAACTTAAGTTTGTTAGTAATACAGGAAGTTGTAGCTCGTCTGTTGGTATTTCATAGATACATACTAGCAATGATTCAACAATGCCCTAGTTTGCTATTTATAATACTTCTATAAAGCGATATGGTTTTAGTTTTAAGAATGTATTTCAATATAAAAAAATACTATTAAATGATATTATATATTAATTTCTTGAATATTCGTATAGAATTATATTCCGCTTTAGACTTTTTTCTCCACAACAATGAAGGGGTGGTAAAAGGCTGGTAACCAGACAACTTGCTGGTAGGAGATTCGTTCTCCGACTGGATCGCGACCACTAACATGTCAAAGACGAACCACCAAATATCTTATGAAGTGTTTCGGTTGGAGGATGTGTAAGCTAGTTCTTCCTATTCCAATCCATCCTTCCCGCGCTTTTACTACCAGAGCTGCATCCACAACTCTAATGTTGTAGAAGTCCATGCTCGAAGATCCACCAATCATTTACCATGTGGCTAAAAAAGAAAGTGTCAAAGATCCGCCCGAACATGAAACGGGGCAGAGCTCAGTGCAACGCTTTGTTATGTTACCAAAGTCAAAAAAAATATTTTTCTACAGTAATCCAAAGAGGTGAAGTTTGTAACTTTAATAATCGGTAATTTTCAAAAATAGTGAACCGGTCATGCGAATTCTTTTACCATTAAAAAGCTGTTCAGGAGTCCTCTAGGCTATATTTTATTATGATTGAACTGATAGTTCGGAGAACAATAAAAGGAGCTCGAATAACGGATATGCAACTTATATAAAGATGCAGATTACTAGTTTTAAATATAATCATTCCCCCGACTATATCCCGATGCTCTCGAAGAATTGTATTATATCATTACTCGCAATAAGAAAAAAAATGGTTCAAATAAAACGAAATTTCATGTACTACTCAATTCGAGAACAACTGGAAAAATCATTTATCAGAAAGGAAAATCTATCACATATAAAATGTAACCGATATATACATTAATCTAAAAAGTCACAACACATCAATAATAAGGGAAAAAAAACGAGGCTGACGTATGATCAATCACAAGACAAGTTGAGCGATCGCAGTATTGCGAATGGATTTGCCACGATTCATTAGGCTGAGATCATTTATTTTTTTTTATTGAAATGCCTTAGCACTGTGCACTTGGTTGATTGAAAAAGCCTACTACTGTGTATAAAATATTTAAAGTTCATATTTACTAATATAAAAATTATGAAATAATTGATAAAAAAAATTGAATTCGGTATAAAAAACATATTAATTAATAAATAGACTTAGCGCATTAATTAATAAATAGACTTAGTTACAAAAATAACTACAGTAATTCTATATAAGAAAGGTAATTAAGATTATTGTTTTTGTATGGTGTTTAACTCGAGCATTGTTGCTAATGATAACCGATAAATTAGTGATGCACTCGGTTTTTCTGTCTATTCTACATATATACATATATTTTAACCCTTCCGAAAAAGACATTAAATAAAAGCACTCAGCAACAGGCGATCGAATCTACGGCTATCGCCATCAGATAATTTCATTTTCATAATTATTAAATTTATAATGCTAATACATTCAAAGTCTTAAATAAGACACACATCGAACAAAGGAAGCTCTATCTATAGTATATTGGGTTTTAGAAGATAATTTATGATTGTAGATTTAAGATATGCATTTCAAAAAATATATAATCTCTTAAAATACATATCTACGTTAAGTTCGCCACATAAGACGCGATGTTCTGCAGTTAAGGCGGAAAACGCAAAATCTAGAAATTCTCACTACCCACTCTGGTATGCTCCTGTGAATGCGGAAGAGCGCGTAAAGTTGATAAACATACGTATTTAAAATATACACTTTACAACTCATTATACAAATTACATTATTTATTCTCTACTAGTTCCAACTCTACATTTCAGATACCAACACTAACTTCATATTTTTTACTTCTTAAAGGTAAAATAATATTCAAATGTAGAGCGCAGAATAACGAAATGTATAAAGTAAAAATATTCATGAATCTTTTTTCCTACTTTTTTCATGTTTCCAAGTTGACTCGACTCCACTCTACTTATGTTTTAACATCTCACAGTTTTATTCGGAACGATTGGCACTTGACGTTTTGCGGCCATTAAAATGTACTTATTCAACCCAGTTTTTTTATTAATTTACATGTAATTTTGACCAGTTCTTCGTAGTACAAATGAGGGAATGCCACGTATGTTTTCAATTTTATTCGAATGCTAGAGTTAGGTTAAGGTACTGTAAATTATTCACATGCTAATGTTTTACTAAAAAAATTTTGTATATCAGTTTTTAATGTATGTATTACAATTTATTCATGACATTACATTACAAAGTCAGATACATTTTCTGTATTCTACGAGCTAAACAGCCATAATTTAGTCACATTATTCTCCATTTTCACTGTTTTTTGTCTCACCTAATAACATTTTTTATTTATAGTTTGCAGTTAATCATAATTCAACGCCAGGGCTTAGTAATAATAACTCAACTAAAAAATATTTGACGAAAATAGTCTTCAAATGTTAATTAGAAATACTTCTCCTGAATAGAGATGCTTTAACTATCAGAATTTTCCTGTGAGTAAGTCATATTTATATTTTATTTTTTGAAGCTTATTTGATTACTAATTATACAATACCATATTCAATTGTGGATACTGATGAACACCGCCTGCGGTGCCAAGAGAGGCTCAATCTTAAGGTAAGATTTATTCATTAAGTTACATTAGTTTGAGAAACAACCAAACAATTAAAATCAACGATTCCTACCTTCCTAATAGAAATACATATGTATGATAATTTTTGTATTCATATATTTTATTACTATTTATTTTATTATAAGTTTAAAATATAAGTTTTTATAGTTACACTTTAGAAATAAAATATCAAGACATTTAAAGAAAACGTATAAAACTTTGAACGCAGCGGGATACGAACCCGTGCCTTCTAAATACCGTTCAGGCGCTCTCACCACTGAGCCATGCGTTCTACTATCCGCTGCGTCGAAATTCTTATACGCTTTATTACAACTTATTTTTGTTGTTAGCATCTCTGTAGAGAGGTTCTAATAAATTTCTTAAAATTTTTATACGTTTTCTTTAAATGTCTTTTTCAATTTTCCTAAGTGTGGAATAACACTTTAAAAATGTTTAAAAAATAAAACATCAATTACATTGACAATACTTTATTGCCATTTTAGATTACCATGATCTTGAATTATTTGTTAGTATGAAAATAAAATATTTGTATAACTTAATTGATTTGATAACAAGCTTAAAAAATATTTTTAGAAAATGTATATATATAAAAATTTGATCTTAGACTCGAACCCGCTCCTTTTAGAAACCGTCCAAGCGTTCTGACCGTTAAGCTATATCTTTTCTAAACATATTTTTTATATCTTTTCTAAACATATTACTAAACCCGACGAAGTCGTCCACATCATCTCGTAACATATATTCTTTTAGGCGGGGGATTTCTAGTTATTTTATCCTTTTTCAATTACAATTAAACCGTCGTGGGTTTTTTCAAAATTTTTAATTTTGTTTTTTATAATACAATAAGTATGTATATAACATTTTAAAAATATTAAAATTTACATTTACTCCATACAACCCAAAAGCATTCCTAAAAATTTTAATACAACTCATCCAAATTGACTTTTACATGTCGTTACTAGAATTTTCTATTGGCAATAAAAGTAGAAAGTTCATCGCCCATCCTTAACCTCCCCTCGGGATTTTAGTGAAGTATCAGTCCGATACATCGCTGTTCGGGATGTTTTTCCAGATGAACGCGTGAAAATTACTATAGAGAAAAATCTGATAGTTTTCTTATAAATACTTAGTAATAGGATAAATAAGGATTAAAATTTAGAAAATTAATAAAATTTGTATTTTTTTATTTAGCTTCACGACTTTTGTCACGTATCAGGGTAGATGAAAAGTGATGCTACTTCTTGCGTATCGAGTGACGGAACTCAACGCCGCGCTTTGTCTTATTTAACGGAGGAATTAAAATTAATTAAATACAATAAATTCTAAGTGAAAATCGAACCCACGAGCGATTTCGATGACAGTCAGATGCTGCGCCACTGTGCGGCTGCTAGCATGCAATGTTTTCAAATGAGCATTAAATAAAGAGCAATATACTTTATCAATTACTAGAATCAATTTACGGACCTCTTCACAAAAATTCAATAAGTCACTTTGATTAGACAAGACATTTGCTTTGAAAAGATGATAAGACATTTCTTGCAGTGGCCAATCGCGTCGAAGCAGTGCCCGGGACGTGTGACTAACGTGTAGGCTTAGGGGTCACCCTTAAAATGCATTAGCTTATCTATGCAAGCTCTATCATTTGCTGTCCATATTGTTCGAGTGTATTAAATATATCTCGTTTTCTGAGTATATTCAAACTAACTATTAGATTTACGATACCGCCAGCATGCCATCATCTAAACTAAACGTGTATACAAAGTTTCAGCTCAATCGGTTAACGAACGATACATACTTAAAAGTTGAATCTTGCGTTTCACTCGAAAAAGTAACAAACATTGCAAATTAACAAAAGTTTGTAACACAACACATATAGTACCTATACAAATAATAAAGAGAGTATTAAAAACGTATAAACATTTTAATGGTAAGAAGATGAATCATGCTACATGAAATGCATCTAGTGCCAATTAAAATTGATTAACGCTCACCTATTATATTCAACTAACTGAAGGAAGAGATTAAAAGCTAAAGTTAGATTAAAATATTCTTTCTCTCTTTGCTCTCTCTTTTTTTTTATAGCTTCACATTGTATCCCGCACACAGCAGGCAGAGGGAACCTAGTGTAAAGACACTCCGTTCCCCACTTCCCGCCAAATTCGGAGGCATTGCGTGTTAAGTGGCGGAACTTAACGCCGCGCTTTACCTCGGTACCAGAGCGAAGAAAATGGAAATATTGAATATTTCCACTCCTCGAGTGGGAATCGAACCCACAGCCAGTCGTTTACAGTCACGCGCTTTTGCCACTGGGCCACGACTGGCCACTTTGCTCTCTCTAAGAAATACAAAATCGAGAAAACCCTACTCATGTTGCTTTTGAAGTATGTGATAGAAACAAGCTGAGCATACACCTGTTTTAGCTTCATTGCGCCTATCATGCTCTGTGTGGAATACAGCCTCGCAAAGCAAAATAGGCAGAGGGAACCTAGTATTAAGACACTCCGTTTTTGCACTTTGGAGTCTTCACGGCGACTTTTGGATGTATTACATGTTATGTGGCTAAATTCAACGCCGTGCTTTGCCTCAATACGGCCACGAAGGAAATAAAATATAATTAACCGAACCCACAACCAGGCACGTTTACAGGCACACTTAGTGCCCACAAGCCATAACTGGCGTCAATGATTATATACATTTTTTTAGCTTCACGCTATATCCCGTATACAGCAGGGTAATCAGAGGCTAACCTAGTGTTAAGACACTCCATTCCCAATTTTCTGCTGCATTTTGGAAGCATTTAATTTTATGTGGCGAAACTTAACGCCGTGCTTTGCCTGAATACCAGCGCGAAGAAAATAATATATTAAATATTTCAATTCCTTGAGTGGGAACCGAACCCACAACCAGGCACGTTTACAGGCACACTTAGTGCCCACAAGCCATAACTGGCGTCAATGATTATATACATTTTAATATTTTGAAAAATCTCACAAGACCACGGTATAAAGGAATTCTATTCAAATTCAATACACATGCGCGTCCATAGTGTAGGTTTTATGATCGAATGGCAATGCCAGGTAAGTCGCAATTCACTCTGTAAACATTTGAAAGCTCGCCTTGTCCAGGTAATGCATCGGTCGATCTATCATTTATTTTAACGTCACATATCCATTACTACGTCGATAAGGCGATATATCGATATGAGCATTATTTAAAATTTGAATCACAATAATGTTAAATATTAGGTTTTGAGCTTAATAATTTGTTTATTTATCTATTTTTCCTTTATTTTAGTTCTTTGTTTTTTTTCTAGTCAGAGAAAGCCTAGTGTTTAGTCACTCCGTTCTCCTATTTCGATTCATTCGGAGACACTTACAGTTTGAGATATCGTGTTATAAGTTATGGAACACAACGCCGCGCTGTATCTTACCAAAGTGTAGAAGGGAAAGAAAATTATATATCATTCATCAATCATTCCCCTGAATTGGGTTTGAACCCACAAAAAAATCGCTCGTGTTTACAGTCGCTTCCCACTACGCTATATCAGGATCTCTTAAATTTAATGATTATTATAATTTCTTTTAGCTTCACGCTGTATCACGTACACAGCAGAGTAGGCAGAGGGAACCTAGCGTTGAGATACTCTTTCCGTTCCCCACTTTCCGCCGTATTCTAGAGCCGTTGCGTGTTAAGTGGTGAACCTTAACGTCGAAGAAAATGTAAATATTAAATAATTCCCATGCTCGAGAGGGAATCGAACCCACAACCAGCGGCTTTACAGTCACATTTTGTGCCTCAGCGTCGCGACTTGCCACTAGTTTATACTATAGTAACAAAAGAATTAAATGTATCTTTCAACCATTAAACGTAACTTCTTTAGTTTTACAATAAACTCTTTATGATGTGTTGAAAGCTTAAAAGCTATTTCCAAGGTTGCTTTAAAGTTTCTGCAAAACAACGTCATACTATTATGTATCAAACTTAGTGACGTCAAATAACGTGTCTAAAAGCCACACTTTTAAATATATGATAAGATACTAAAAATGTTTTAAATGTTCTTGCACTGTGGATCAGTGGAATGGGATGGTTGTAGGTTCTATTCTCATTCGGGGAAATGATAACAATTACATTTTTTTTCATTTCTCAGCTCTGCTGACAACACAAATTTCGCCGCTGAATACACAAGGTTTAAATTTTTGGCGGAAATGGAAAACCCGAGTATTTAACACTAAGATCTCTGACTATCCGAGATAAAACGTGAAGATACTCCTATTTTCGAGTATCTCTTAAAATCTCAAGAAAGTACTTTTGTTCATGTTAATTATAAGTAGTTATTGTCATTTGTCATTTTATTACCCGCGACGGAACGGCGACTGTATATGTGTTTGGGGTGAGAGGTTGTTTGTTTGTTTGTTTGTTTGTTTGTTTGTTTGTGTGTTTGTGCAAATTACTATGTCAATTATTTCCAAAACTATAAGTCCGATTTTGATACGGTTTTCTATGATAGGTTAAGGTTCAATTGGCGTATGTTCTTAGATATGTCTTATTGCCTTAACTCACCAGGGGGCGCTGCAGTAAGCATTTTACATGAAAACGAATGTTTTCAATTATCTCAAAAAATAGTGGTCTGATTTCGATAGATTTTCAGTGATAGATTCAGGTTTAATTGGTGGATGTTCTTAGATATGTTTTATCTTGTCAAGCCACCAGGGGGCGCTGCAATAAGCATTTGTTTGTACTTTTTTGTATTTATTTGTCTAAAACCGAAACTACTGATCTGATTGAAAAGAGTTTTCAGAAAAAGATTCAGCTTTGCTTGATGCATATTTTAAGATTTTTCTTTTTTTGTTACGGGGAAAACTCACCAGGGGGCGCTGCAGTAAACATTTGTTTATGCAAATCAAAAACTACTAGTCCAATTTAGATGAAACTTTCACGGATGGGTTCAGGCTTAATTGGTGCGTCTTTTCATATATGCGTTATGGTGACCACTCATCAGGGGGCGCTGTAGTAAGCATTTGTTTGAGTTTTTTTGTGTAAAACCAAAATTTTTCTTGTATTTATTTGTCTAAAACCGAAATTACTAATCCGATTGGCTAGAGTTTTCAGAACTAGATTCAGTATTGCTTGATGCATATTTTAAAATTTTTGTTTTTTCGTTAGGGTAAAAATTCACCAGAGGGCGCTGCAGTAAACATCTGCTTATGCAGAGCAAAAACTGCTAGTCCGATTTAGATGAAATCTTCAAGAATAGGTTTAGGTTTAATTGGTGCATCTTTTTATATATGTGTTACGGTGACCACTTACCAGGGGGCGCTGCAGTGAGTACATTTGTTTGTGCAAAACTAAAACTACGAGTCCGATTTGAATGTAGTTTTCAATGATAGATTCAAGTTACTTAGTGCATATTTTCATATATGTGCCATGTATGTTTACTAAGTGCATATTTTCATGTATGTGTCAACTCTCTAGGGGGCGCTGCAGTAAGTAGCTGCTTCCATTTTTTGTGTAGAACTAAAACGACTAGTACGATTGGAAAGAGTTTTCAGCATTAGATTCCGCTTTGCTTAGTGCATGTTTTTAAATTTATATTACTGTGACAAGTCACCAGGGGGCGCTGCAGTAAAATATTGTTTGTGCAAAGCTAAATGACGAATTCGATTTGGATGCAATTTCAGTGATAAGCTCAAGTTTAATTAGTGCATGTTCTTGGATATGTTTTATCGTGTTAACTCACCAGGGGGGCGCTGCAGTAAACATCTGTTTGTAAATTTTTACTGCAGCGGCCGCCTTTAAAACAAAACGACAACTACTAGTCCGATTGGGCAGAGTTATTAGTATTAGATTTACCTTTACTTGGTGTAAGTTTTTAGGTTCTTTTTTACGTTAAGAATTCACCAGGGGTTCATTAATTAATTTTCATTATTTCATTCATTAGTTAATTCATTCTTCGCTGCATTAAACATTTTAATTTGCAAAGTTCAAACTATAAGTCCAATTTGGATGCAGTTATCAAAAATAGGATCAGGCTTAATTAGCGCGCGTTCTCGTATATTTGTCGTGGTGACACCTCACCAAGGGGCGCTGCAGTAAGCATTTGCTTGTATTTTTTGTGTGAAACCTATTTAGATACGGTTTTCTGTGATTAATATAAAGTATTTCGAAATTATGTAATAATATGTAAAGTGTATCTATTCACTTTAAAAAGTTTAAAATAAAAAACAAAATTAAAAATTTTGAAAAAACCCACGACCGTTTAATTGTAATTGAAAAAGGATAAAGTAACTAGAAATCCCCCGCCTAAAAGAATATATGTTACGAGATGATGGGGACAACTTCGTCGGGGGCTGCCAGTTGCAACCTCTATTTTAAATATAGTAGCTAATAGTATAGATTTCGTTCTTAAAGTTTTTAAAAGGAACACCAGTTATCAAAACTGTAAATTCATATTGATATTTTAATTTTTGCCCAAACCTGTTTTAACAGCATGAAAACCTAGGACTTCTCCTAATTTCTTAGCGAACTTAAAGTAATGGCAGCTCCGACGAAGTCGTCCACATCATCTCGTTACATATATTCTTTTAGGCGGGGGATTTCTAGTTATTTTATCCTTTTTCAATTACAATTAAACCCACGACGGTTTTATTGTCATTTGTCATTTTATATAAAAACAGTAAATATAAATCACAAACAAATTAAAACAAACTAGCTATTTCTAAGAACTCTACATCAAGCGTAAAGAAATCTACCGACAAAGAAATATAGTACGAATAACAAATGTTAGAACATGTTCAGAGTTTCACTATATTTTTTACTTGTGTTTTAAGAAAATACAATAAATAGCTTCACGATATATCACGCACACAGCAGGGTAGGCAGAGGGAACCTAGTGTTAAGACACTCCGTTCCCCACTTTCCGCCAAATTCGGAAGGTTGCGTGTTAAGTGGCGGAACTTAACGCCGCGCTTTACCTCGACACCAGAGCGAAGAAAATGGAAATATAATTTCCACTCCTCGAGTGGGAATCGAACCCACAACCAGTCGTTTACAGTCACACTCTTGTGCCACTGGGCCACGACTGGCCACTTATGTTATGGCACTTATGTTTTAAGAAAACACAATAAATATATTTTATTTAGAAGCTAGGGTTATAGCAAAATTTTTCATTGTAACATGAAAAATTTAGAAGAAAAACTAAAATTAATGTCTACAATACTTTTAACCAAACCGCCGTACTCTTCCGTAGTAAAGCGTCGCCAGCAAAGGTTGTATTCACAAATGATTTTTCATGTCAAAACCAGTTGGTCAGGTAGTTAATGGAAAGAGGAAATATAAATAATGGTATAAAGGTTGAGAAGCCAGTTTGAATCTTTGCACTGAAAAGTAAAAATGTAGAGTCATAGAGTAGGCGTTAATATCTTTTTCTTTAAAAAGTGAGGTTTTGCCTGATTTTCTTATATTTTTCTTTGAATGTTTATAAATTAATATTTATGGTCAACATAAAAATAATATTAAATATATAATCAAACTTTCTTATAGCAAATTTAGATCGAGTGTGAAAGGTAGTTTGATCGAGGTCGAAAATTAGCAAATTTTTAAATAAAATACACATATATTACACTCTTAAGATCATTATTAACACATACATAGCATAATAGTAGTTTACTATTCCTTTACATTTAATCTAATAAAAACATATAATATAAATGGGATATTTAAATTTTCGATCATTTATATATATTATAGTATTTTTCTTTTTTACTATGAAATAGAAAACTTATTATATATCCATATATACGACATTTTATTGTTCAAATTTGCTTGTTCGAAGGTGTAAGCTCAAATATTTAAAAAAATAATTTAAATATAAACCAAAATCTAATACAGCAAGTCCAAAATGAAGCTAATAAACTTTATAAGTAATTTCAATATAAAAATAGAAAATTCAATTCCAAGTCATGCATCAGAAGTTAGTGTAAAAAAGCCGTCGATATGGGTGTATTGCGGTAGTAAATTGGCGTTGGTACAAGGGGCAAATCCTTTTTACGAGATTTACTGACGGGATTCTGTTGCTCGTTTCGTTGTAGCGCCGCCTACCTATGGGTAAACGGTCTAAGTTTTATGTTTTTTTATACTTTTTGACACATAGCAAACTAAACAGAGAGAACTTAGTGTCATGACCCTCCGTTCTCTACTTCTAACTCCAAATTATGCATAAAGTCTGAATATTCAAAATGGGCCTTTTCGTTGCGAAGCTTGTAATTTCAACGTTATAATTTTTTAGAAATTAAAAAGTATGAAGAAATATTAACCTTCTATGCTATGGCTATGAGAACTAATGACAATAACCACTGCAAGGCAAGATCCCATATACACGAGAAGTCCCTTAACAGTTAATGTTTTTCTAACAACATTTTTTAAGTGAAATATAATATAAGTAAAAATCAGTTAACATTACAACTCTTTGTTCATCGTAATGCAGTGTGATAATGTCTGACTGTAAACGCGACTGGTCTTGGTTTCAATTTCTTGATGGAATATTTATAAATATTACTTTTTGATTTCTCCGCTCTGGTGTACAAGAAAAAGCGGAACTATAAGTTCCTCTGCTCAAAACATAATATTTTAAATTCAGGCGAAAAGTTAAAAACGAAGAGTTATTAATAACGAACGAACGTACAAAGGATATTAGATTATATTTGACTAACCTGCTATGCAGAGTAAAACGTGAAAAATATATAAAAAATAATAAGTTGGTGGAAAACTAAAAAAAAGTATTATATTTACTTCCTGTATTCAGAAAGTCAGCGAAAAAATATAATTTCACCACTCACTTATAACTTACACCAATCACAGCCTTAGGTCTTAGACTAGAGCCGAAGTTCAAACAGAACAAAGGTATCCTATTGCCGCATTTTTTATTCCGAGGCTGCCCTCAGTTCAGATTAGAAAGATTTATTTACTGATACTTAATCTTTTTGTTTACTTCGTATTATGTAGTTTAGTTTAGTTCAATCCGTGTGTGGTGTTAACAAGAAAATATATAAATGTGGGTTAAAAAATTCATTTTGTTAGTTTTTTATAACAATTTTGGAAGGATTTACTATTAAATTTGTATTTTTTCAATCGATTCGGTCGTTGATAAAAGTGCATTTATCGTAGTATTACTAGCGGTTATTGGTTTTAAAATTTTATGTACATAGGTTTATATTTTAGTAAAAATTATAGAAAACCTTTTTAAAACACTTTATAAGTATTATTGCACTGATAGATGATATATGTTCGTGGACAATAGTAGGAATAACTTACAATGTTGTTTTGACCCACTTCTTATTGTCGAATTTGTTTGAAAATATTCTAGAGATCAGATGACAATAGCATTAACCTGTTATGTTTCCAGGAGGTATCGCGAATATGATTTTAAGCTCTCTCTAATATATCTTTAAGTTCTTTGAAGCCAAACACTATTGATAAAAAATTGACACCTATAACCGAAAAATAGCGCTTTTAGAATATATATTCTTCGTATTTACCATATATTGTTATTTATTACCCATCGTATTTTCTAAATAAATGTAATCTAATGAAATTTATTTTTTAATCAAAATATTTGTAATATACATATATCAACTGTAAAAGAAGAAATTGTTTAAAAGAGAAATGTTGTTAAATAATTCTTGCACATTTAATTTTGATATATTATAAAAAAGAAACAATAATTGTGCAAAAACTGTCTATATCAAGAAACAATTTCCCATTATTAACAATTACCTCCAAAAAATTAGGAAATCCCTTCAAAAACGTGATTTCAAAAAAAAAAAAAATTACATCACAATAAAAAATATCAAGTAGGTTTAAAAAAATAGTTATTCCGATACACGGAGGTGTTGATTAACGCCGGCTTTGAGCCCCACGGGCGCTCATTATTTTTCTCATTAGCACAGTGCTGTCTACTACGATTAAAGATGATGAGGGCAGATAGTACTGTGTGCACAACGAGAGGAATTACTGTGCGACCTTAACGCTTTGCGACTTGGAAGTTATATGCTTATAATGTTTTTTTAAGTTATTTTCTTTATATTTTTTATAGAATTGTAGAAATTTTAAAGGAAATATTTTAGTATTTTCCATCTGAATTTTAAATATTGCGTTTTGGTTGAAAGAATGTAATACCACAACTGAAAGTTATTATAGTGAAGAAACGAAAAAAATATTTTATTAGTTTCTTGTTACTCTAAAAAAACCAACCTTCAACCTTTTTTTTATTTCCACTTTTCCCACAGCAGGATAGTTACCAAGAACCTAATATCAAGACATTCCGTCATCCACTTTCCAGCTAAGATCAAGACATTGCTCGTCGGGTGGCGGAACTTAACGCTGCGCTTTGCGCTTTTCTATTACCACAACCAATCGCGATTACTGTTAGAAAGGTTCCATTGTTCCACAGTAGTCTCCCATACTATTTCAACCAATTATATATAAAAAATACCTAAAAATCCTTAAAAATAAATTTTCAAAAATTCAAATACCGTGCTCTATCCTCACCAGCACATGCGCGTAATGCGTCATTAACAAGCATCGACGTTGTATACAGTTAATGACGTCATAAGCTATCAGCCATTAGTTAAGCAGAGCTTTATGCTCGCTTAGTGCTCTATGTGCTTGGAAATTACTCGTAAGCGAATCATTTTATATGGAAAATTTGTGTTTCTGTTTCGTAGTACTAAATAATGGTTTATAAATATTATGGAGGTTTTAATAGATAGTAAATATTATGGTGTGGCCAGTCCTGGCCCAGTGGCACAAGCGTGTGACTGTAAACGACTGGTTGTGGGTTCGATTCCCACTCGAGGAGTGGAAATTATATTTTCATTTTCTTCGCTCTGGTGTCGAGGTAAAGCGCGGCGTTAAGTTCCGCCACTTTACACGCAAGCCGCCGAGTTCGGCGATGCGTGGGCAACGGAGTGTCTTAACACTAGGTACCCTCTGCCTACCCTGCTGTATGAGGGATACAGCGTGAAACTAAATATTATGCTTTAAAGGCTTTTTAGAACTATTAACTTGATAATAGTAAAATAATACATTTTACATAAATTAACCAGATAAGGGAAAAGAAATAATTTGATATATGTAGACAACTTAATTTATTTTAAAACAATAACCAAAAAAGAACATAAATATAAGCATCTTAAAAACAAAAAAAAAATACGTTATGGTTGTGCGTTCGATTCCGATTGGTGGCGATGATTATATTTATATTGTTTTCATTTTTTCGTCCCGGTTAAGTAAAATAAAGGGCCGGGCTGAGTTTCGCTACTCAATACGTACCTAATGTCTTGAATTCGGGCGGAGGTGTAAAACGATGTGTGGGTTCGATTCCCACTCGAGGAGTGTAAATATTTCATATTTCCTCTTTCTTCGCTCTTTTGTCGGGGCAAAGCGCGGTTAGGTTCCACGACTTAACACGCAATGCCTCCAAAAATCGGCGGAAAGTGGGGAACGGAGTGTCTTAACATTAGGTTCCCTCTGCCTACCCTGCTGTGTGCGAGATACAGCGTGAAGCTTTTAAAATAATCCAAAACAGTGCAAAGTAATTTGAATTTCATGTAAAATTTTATTTATCTGTTAGTTGCTACGTAACACTACACAAAATATTTTTGTAGCACACCATACTACTACGATGTACTACGATGCTACGAAATTGCTACACATATTATTTTATAACTTAAATTAACTTTGATAATAAATCTTGTAGATAAAGCTTTACTTATTAACTATAAATAAAACTAATACATTGTAGCGATAATGATGAAAATCAATATTTTATTAATAGATACTTTTTTGAGACACTTTTATATATATTATATTTATAAATATTTATAGTGCAGTGAAACAACAACTAACAGTAATCACTTGGTACTAAATTCGATTCGCACTCGTGAAAATTACTGTAAATATTTAAATTATTTCTATATCACTACTCTGATAAGACAAAATGTGGCATTGACTTAACCCACTTACTGAATAAAACGAGAAGGTAAAATAAATATAAAAATGTACATTATAAGAATTTGAATGCTTTTTATGGTTCTTAAATATATTAAAATACGTATTTGAAATATTACTAATATTTAATACACTAATTTACAACTTTATAAATAAAATAACTATAATGTTGTATTACAGTACAATAATTTCTACTTTTTTTAAAAAATTACTACGCAGAATTGTCTTATAAAAATTATTGTAATGTAAACATACCTTTACATATATCCTCGTTAAGAACTGCTGGCCGACGGATTAAGTACTTATATTTGTGCACTAATCTTGGTATCATGTTAATAAAGACTGAAAAATGATAGCTTAAGTTAGCTAAATGTTAGACTTTACAGGGTTTTTGATGGTTTCATATTAAAAAGAGTCTAATTTGTATTAAACATAGGTAATTTTATTTTATTTTTGAGTTTCAAGAATCTTTCAAGGAGGAAATACAGCGTTAAGCTCCGTATGTGTAAGCTTGGTGGAAAGTAGAGCAAAATGTCTACTAGGTTCTTTGTATGTTATATAAGTGTTAATATGTAAAGAACTAGGGACCAGTCTTGGCGCAAAAACCCACTCGAGGAGTGGAAATATTTAATATTTTCAATTTCTTCGCTCTGGTGTCGAGGCAAAGCGCGGCGTTAACTTCCGCCACTTAACACGCAATGCCTCTGAATTCGGAGGAAAGTGGGGAACGGAGTGCCTTAACACTAGATTCCCTCTGCCTACCCTGCTGTGTGCGGGATAAAGCGTGAAGGTAAAAAAAAAGAAAAAAATGATTTATAATAGCTTGAAATAAAAATATACGGAAAACGAATATTTTCAAACTTTACTTCAATGTAACAATTGGGTATATAATCAAAGCTCGACTAAGTTCAACAGCTATCGAAAGAAGCTTACAAGGTTTTATCTTACTTAGCTGCTTCGCAAATTAATAAGAGAAATTATTATATTAAATTCCTATTCAAGAATTTAATAAAATAATTTAAACCTTAAACAGACGCATTTCTTCTTATATTATTATAAAAAATGCAGAGCTTATGAGCGTATTTACATATTTAGTTCAATTACATGCACAGAGTGTGCCTATAAAGCGACTGGTTGTGAATTCGATACCCACTCGGAAATATTTAATATTTCCATTTCTTCGCTCTGGTGTCGAGGCAAAGCACGGCGTTAAGTTTCGCCACTTAACACGCAACGCCTCCGATTTCGACGGAAAGTGGGGAATGAAGTGTCTTAACACTAGGTTCCCTCTGCCTACCCTGCTATACAGCGAGAAGCTAAAAAATATACTTAAAAACACGTTTTTTGCAACCTCTTGAAAACCGTTCAATCGTTCTGACCAGTTCTACATGGGGCTCGAAATTCTTATACTTTCACTACATCTGTAGGTTGTTTTATTTAAATGATTGAGAAACGGAGGAAAGAAGGCAAAGTGCCTTAGAAAACTTAACATTAATGATTGTACATAAGGGTTTCACCCTTTCTGCTCCCTTATGTATGTAAATACTTGGACATATGTATACAATGAAATAGGAATATGGAATATAAACTGAATGAATGAATGAATATAAACTTTTTAATTATAATTTAAAAATGTACATTTATAATAGATTTTTAATAAATAATCACAATAAATATAAGTGAAAACAAACGTGATAACGTACTAGACGTGGAAAAAATACACAAGAGACCTGTATATCTAATTGTGTACCTGAATATGTAATATTGCACTATAACAACAATTACTTATAATAAAATAAACAATATTTATAAAATTCTTATAGCAAATTTAGATCGAGTGTGAAAGGTAGTTTGATCGAGGTCGAAAATTAGCAAATTTTTAAATAAAATACACATATATTACATTCTTAAGATCATTATTAGCACATACATAGCATAATAGTAGTGTAGCAGTACTAGTAGTAGTACTATTCCCTAACATTTAATCTAATAAAAACATATAATATAAATGGGATATTTAAATTTTCGATCATTTTTATACTTTATAGTATTTTTCTTTTTTACTATGAAATATAAAACTTATTGCATATCCATATATACGACATTTTATTGTTCAAATTTGCTTGTTCGAAGGTGTAAGCTCAAATATTTAAAAAAATAATTTAAATATAAACCAAAATCTAATACAGCAAGTCTCAAAATGAAGCTATTTATAATAAACTTTATAGGTAATTTCAATATAAAATAGAAAATTCAATTCCAAGTCATGCATCAGAAGTTAGTGTAAAAAAGCCGTCGATATGGGTGTATTGCGGTAGTAAATTGGCGTTGGTACAAGGGGCAAATCCTTTTTACGAGATTTACTGACGGGATTCTGTTGCTCGTTTCGTTGTAGCGCCGCCTACCTATGGGTAAACGGTCTAAGTTTTATGTTTTTTTTTATACTTTTTGACGCATAGCAAACTAATAGAGAGAACTTAATGTCATGACACTCCCCGTTCTCTACTTCTAACTCCAAATTATGCATAAAGTCTGAATATTCAAAATGGGCCTTTTCGTTGCAAAGCTTCCGATTTCTACGTTATAATTTTTAAAAAATTAAAAAGTATGAAAAAATATTAACTTTCTTATCGTTTTTTCAGGGGTTTGGGTTGATTTCCTCTATAAAGCTATGAGAATTAATGACAACCACCACTGTAAGACAAGATCCCATATACACGAGAAGTCCCTTAACAGTTAATGTTTTTCTAACAACATTTTTTTAATGAAATATAAGGCTAAGGCTATACTCGGCGTTAAGTTCCGCCACTTAACACGCAAAGCCTCCGAATTCGGCGGAAAGTGGGGAACGGATTGTCTTAACACTAGGTTCCCTCTGCCTACCCTGCTGTGTGCGGGATACAGCGTGAAGCTAAAAAAAAAAAAATAAAATAAGTAAAAATCAGTTAGCATTATAACTCTTTGGTTATCGTGATGCAGTGTGATAATATCTGACTGTAAACGGTCTTGGTCTTGGTTTCAATTTCTTGATGGAATATTTATAAATATTACTTTTTGATTTCTCCGCTCTGGTGTACAAGAAAAAGCGGAACTATAAGTTCCTCTGCTCAAAACATAATATTTTAAATTCAGGCGAAAAGTTAAAAACGAAGAGTTATTAATAACGAACGAACGTACAAAGGATATTAGATTATATTTGACTAACCTGCTATGCAGAGTAAAACGTGAAAAATATATAAAAAATAATAAGTTGGTGGAAAACTAAAAAAAAGTATTATATTTAATTCCTGTATTCAGAAAGTCAGCGAAAAAATATAATTTCACCACTCACTTATAACTTACACCAATCACAGCCTTAGGTCTTAGACTAGAGCCGAAGTTCAAACAGAACAAAGGTATCCTATTGCCGCATTTTTTATTCCGAGGCTGCCCTCAGTTCAGATTAGAAAGATTTATTTACTGATACTTAATCTTTTTGTTTACTTCGTATTATGTAGTTTAGTTTAGTTCAATCCGTGTGTGGTGTTAACAAGAAAATATATAAATGTGGGTTAAAAAATTCATTTTGTTAGTTTTTTATAACAATTTTGGAAGGATTTACTATTAAATTTGTATTTTTTCAATCGATTCGGTCGTTGATAAAAGTGCATTTATCGTAGTATTACTAGCGGTTATTGGTTTTAAAATTTTATGTACATAGGTTTATATTTTAGTAAAAATTATAGAAAACCTTTTTAAAACACTTTATAAGTATTATTGCACTGATAGATGATATCTGTACGTGGACAAAAGTAGGAATAACTTACAATATTGTTCTGACCCACTTCTTATTGTCGAATTTGTTTGAAAATATGGTATTCTATTGTACAGATCAGATGACAATAGGATTAACCTGTTATGTTTCCAGGAGGTATCGCGAATATGACTTTAAGCTCTCTCTAATATATCTTTTAGTTTTTTGAAGCTAATCACTATTGCTAAAAAAATTGACATCTATAACTGAAAAAATCGCTTTTATAATGTATATTTATTGCATTTACCTTATGTTGTTATTACTTATAGTATTTTCTAAATAGAGGTTATCTAATGAAAAGATTTATTTTTTAGTCAAAATATTTGTAATAATTGTAATGTTTATACATTAACTGTGAAAGAAAAAAAAATTGAAAGGGAAATATTGTTAAATGATTTTTTTATTAAATTTTGCTACTAAAAAATATAAAATTAATTGTACAAAAACTGTCTATATCAAGAAACAATTTCCCATTATTACCAATTACCTCCAAAAATTAGGAAATCACTTCAAAAACACGATTTCAAAAAAAAAAAAATAACATCACAAGAAAAAATATCAGGTAGGTTTAAAAAAAATAGTTATTCCGATACACGGAGGTGTTGATTAACGCCGGCTTTGAGCCCCACGGGCGCTCATTATTTTTCTCATTAGCACAGTGCTGTCTACTACGATTAAAGATGATGAGGGCAGATAGTACTGTGTGCACAACGAGAGGAATTACTGTGCGACCTTAACGCTTTGCGACTTGGAAGTTATATGTTTATAGATATTTTTTGGTTATTTTGTGTATAGAATTGTAGAAATTATGGTTTTAAAGGAAATATTTTAGTATTTTCCATCTGAATTTTAAATATTGCATTTTAGTTGAAAGAATGTAACACCACAACCACAAGTTATTATAGTGAGAAAACGAAAAAAAAAATATTACTTTCTTGTTACTCTGAAAAAAAACTAACCTTCAATCTTTTTTTTTATTTCCACTTTTCCCACAGCAGGATAACTATCCTGATCCTGATATTCCGTCATCCACTTTCCAGCTAAGATCAAGACATTGCTCGTCGGGTGGCGGAACTTAACGCTGCGCTTTGCGCTTTTCTATTACCACAACCAATCGCGATTACTGTTAGAAAGGTCCACAGTAGTCTCCCATACTATTTCAACCAATTATATATAAAAAATACCTAAAAATCCTTAAAAATAAATTTCAAAACTACAAATTCCGTGCTCTATCCTCACCAGCACATGCGCGTAATGCGTCATTAACAAGCATCGACGTTGTATACAGTTAATGACGTCATAAGCTATCAGCCATTAGTTAAGCAGAGCTTTATGCTCGCTTAGTGCTCTATGTGCTTGGAAATTACTCGTAAGCGAATCATTTTATATGGAAAATTTGTGTTTCTGTTTCGTAGTACTAAATAATGGTTTATAAATATTATGGAGGTTTTAATAGATAGTAAATATTATGGTGTGGCCAGTCCTGGCCCAGTGGCACAAGCGTGTGACTGTAAACGACTGGTTGTGGGTTCGATTCCCACTCGAGGAGTGGAAATTATATTTTCATTTTCTTCGCTCTGGTGTCGAGGTAAAGCGCGGCGTTAAGTTCCGCCACTTTACACGCAAGCCGCCGAGTTCGGCGATGCGTGGGCAACGGAGTGTCTTAACACTAGGTACCCTCTGCCTACCCTGCTGTATGAGGGATACAGCGTGAAACTAAATATTATGCTTTAAAGGCTTTTTAGAACTATTAACTTGATAATAGTAGAATAATAATTTTTACATCAATTAACCAGATAAAGGAAAAGAAATAATTTGATATATGTAGACAACTTAATTTATTTTAAAAAAAGCAAAAAAGAACACAAACATAAGCATTTTTAAAACAAACATTTTTACACGTTCGATCCCCATTTAGGGAAATGATTATATTTATATTATTTTCATATATCCGCCCAGGTGAACAAGTTCCGCCACTTAACACGCAATGCATCCAAAAAACGGCAGAAAGTGGGGAACGGAGTGTCTTAACACTAGGTTCCCTCTGCCTACCCTGCTGTGCGCGAGATACAGCGTGAAGCTTTTAAAATATAATCCAAAACTGAACAAAATAATTTGAGGCTTACATTTAAAATTTTATTTACTTGTTAGTTGCTACGTAACGCTACACAAAATATTTTCGTAGCACACCATAGTGCTACGATGCTACGAAATTGTTACACATATTATTTTATAACTTAAATTAGTTTTGATAAGAAATCTTGTATATAGAGTCTTAGTTATCTTTACATAGTATAAAGCAAAGTCGCTTCCCGCGTCTATCTGTATGTATGCTTAGATCTTCAAAACTACGTAACGGATTTTGATGTGATGTGGTTGCTTTTAATAGATAGAATGACTGAAAAAGAAGGTTTATATGTTTAATACATGCATAATATAGTAGAGAAACACTGATAATTTTAAAACCTTTAAAATGATCAGTGGTGTATCAGCAGTCTAATGTGATGTAGGTGCGGCGGCGCCTGCCTATAGT
The DNA here is from genome assembly GCA_019049465.1 of Dryas iulia moderata. Lineage (NCBI taxonomy): Eukaryota > Metazoa > Arthropoda > Insecta > Lepidoptera > Nymphalidae > Dryas > Dryas iulia. Next base: position 13,501,153 of record CM032424.1, on the reverse strand, counting down.
AAAAAAGTTGTGAGCGGGCGACTATTTGATCATAAATTAAATTATTATATGGCAGCGCAAATGTACAAAATATTTTGTTAATAGATACAATTGAGAAAAATACTTATAGAAGCCATCGTGGTGCATTCGATTGGCGCGTGGTGCGATCATTGTGAATACGATTCACGCCAGAAGAAGTAATTATATTTAAATTATTCTATCTCTTCTCTTATAGAAAGGTGGTGTTGAGTTCCGCAACTTTACCTTCCATATCTGAAATTCAAGCAGAAATTGGAGACCAGAGCGTCTTGTGCTACCCTGCTAAGAGATGGTAAAAATAATATTAAAAATATATTCAATATAATTGAATACTTACATATAATCAAAAAAAAATAATAAAGAAAATGTTTATGGTTCTAAACATTTAGTAATATGAAATTTAGAGAAGCAGTAAATTCTCTGTACACTAATTTACAACTGTGTAAGTAAAATATCAATAATAATTTGAATATTTTTTTTTAAATTATTACGCAGAAGTTGTCTTATAAAAATTATTGTAATGTAAACATACCTTTACATATATCCTCGTTAAGAACTGCTGGCCGACGGATTAAGTACTTATATTTGTGCACTAATCTTGGTATCATGTTAATAAAGACTGAAAAATGATAGCTTAAGTTAGCTAAATGTTAGACTTTACAGGGTTTTTGATGGTTTCATATTAAAAAGAGTCTAATTGTATTAAACATAGGTAATTTTATTTTATTTTTGAGTTTCAAGAATCTTTCAAGGAGGAAATACAGCGTTAAGCTCCGTATGTGTAAGCTTGGTGGAAAGTAGAGCAAAATGTCTACTAGGTTCTTTGTATGTTATATAAGTGTGAATATGAAAAAAACTTGGGACCAGTCTTGGCGCAAAAACCCACTCGAGGAGTGGAAATATTTAATATTTCCATTTTCTCCGCTCTGGTGTCGAGGCAAAGCGCGGCGTTAAGTTCCGCCACTTAACACGCAATGCCTCCGAATTCGGCGGAAAGTGGGGAACGGAGTGCTTTAACACTAGGTTCTCTCTGCTTACCCTGCTGTGTGTGAAATACAGCGTGAAGCTATAAAAAAAAGAAAGGAATGATTTATAATTGCTAAAAATAAAAAATATACGGAAAACGAATATTTTCAAACTTTACTTCAATGTAACAATTGGGTATATAATCAAAGCTCGACTAAGTTCAACAGCTATCGAAAGAAGCTTACAAGGTTTTATCTTACTTAGCTGCTTCGCAAATTAATAAGAGAAATTATTATATTAAATTCCTATTCAAGAATTTAATAAAATAATTTAAACCTTAAACAGACGCATTTCTTCTTATATTATTATAAAAAATGCAGAGCTTATGAGCGTATTTACATATTTAGTTCAATTACATGCACAGAGTGTGCCTATAAAGCGACTGGTTGTGAATTCGATACCCACTCGGAAATATTTTCTTCGCTCTGGTGTCGAGGCAAAGCACGGCGTTAAGTTTCACCACTTAACACGCAATGCCTCAGAATTCGGCGGAAAGTGAGCAACGGAGGGTCTTAACACTAGGGTCCCTCTGCCCACCCTGCTGTGTGTGAACAGCGTGAAGCTAAAAAATATACTTAAAAACACGTTTTTTGCAACCTCTTGAAAACCGTTCAATCGTTCTGACCAGTTCTACATGGGGCTCGAAATTCTTATACTTTCACTACATCTGTAGGTTGTTTTATTTAAATGATTGAGAAACGGAGGAAAGAAGGCAAAGTGCCTTAGAAAACTTAACATTAATGATTGTACATAAGGGTTTCACCCTTTCTGCTCCCTTATGTATGTAAATACATATGGATACAATGAAATAGGAATATGGAATATAAACTGAATGAATGAATGAATATAAACTTTTTAATTATAATTTAAAAATGTACATTTATTATAGATTTTTTAATAAGTAATCTCAATAAATATAAGTGAAAACAAACGTGATAACGTACTAGACATGGAAAAAATACACAAGAAACCTGTATATCTAATGTGCACTATAACAACATTTACTTGTAATAAAATAAATAATATTTTTAATTTTTAATTACAGATCAAAAAGACACTAGAAATTTTGAAGAGCAGTTTTAGTAATCTTAATTTTTTTAGCTTCACGATGTATCCTGCACACAGCGAGAGGGTAGGCAGAGGGAACCTAGTGTTAAGACACTCCGTTCTCCACGATTCATCGTGATCAGTATATCATCACGTCTTGAAAAGTGTTTAAATGTTTGTTTTACCCTTAATAAAAATATTAACCACCTACGCTACATTTGTACTGCTATAATCAAACATGTATATAATACGTATGTAATACCTATGTATATTACTTACAAACGTATATACATAAAACCAACCAACAATACGAGAATTGACAATATTAACTGGAATTCAATAAAGAAAGCCTTTGTTCTATAATTACCCGAATAACCGAAATAGACATGTGGAAATGTCAGGTAAATGAAATGTTATACCAGTATTTTGATAACATTCTGAGTGTTAATTAATTTTCATCTTTATTACACGACTAGTAGCTACCCACGACTTCGTTTACATAGACTTGATTCTCTACCAAGATACTTATGACGCTGAAAAACATGTGTAAAGGCGCCATTTTCTTATTTTTTATAGTTTAACTTATCTATTATTGCGTTCCACTTCGAAATCATGCACATACATATATTCCAAATCTTGCACAACCTATATATATACCTTCACGCTGTATCCCGCACACAGCAGGGTAGGCAGAGGGAATCCAGTATTAAGACATTTCATTCCCCACTTCCTCAAAAATTCGGAGGCATTGCGTGTTAAGTGGCGAACTTAACACCGCGCTTTGCCTCGACACTAGAGCGAAGAAAATGGAAATATTAAATATTTCCACTCCTCGAGTGGGAATCGAACCTACAATCAGTCGTTTAATGTCACACGTCTGTGCCACTGCGCCACGACTTGCCCCATATATTTTTTATTATTATTTATATATAGCCTGTGCAAGACTAAGGATATATGTATGTGCATGACTACTACGGCTACTAATGCTATTTTTTCCTAAAAAAAATATTTAAACGGCGTCACGCAATGTCTCAAATTCGAGCAAAAAGTATAGAACGGAGTGTTTTGATACTAAGGTCTCTCTGCCGACCCCTTCCCGCTTAGCAGAAAAAGCGTTAATCACTTTTAAACATTTTAAAAGTGTAAAAATTAAAAAAGACATTTAGAAAACGTATTAAAATTTGAACGCAGCAGGATTCGAACCCACGCCTCCTGAAAACCTCCCAGGCGCTCTGACCGCTAAGCCATGCGTTCTACTACCAGCTGCGTCAAAATTCTTATATACTTAATTACTTATTTTTGTAGTTAGTATCTCTGTAGAAATATTTTTACAAATTTCTGCTACACAAAGATTATTCTACGAACAATCGTTTGGCAAGAGAGAATGTTATTTATTAAATACTTTCAAACATTTTTAAAGTGTTATTTCACAATTAGGAAAATTAGAAAGACACTTAGAAAACGTATAAAAATTTGAACGCAGCGGGATTCGAACCCGCACCTCCTGAAAACCGTCCAGGTGCTCTGGCTTTTTCGATTTGTACAAATATTAATCAGTTTATTTTTTGTTTAAGTTAAAAGAAGACTATCCTGTAATATAAGAAACTTACATATCTTGTATACCTTAACGCAATAAAATTACAGATATAAAAATCAGCGTGATCAGCTCCTAAGCTATTACACCTTCATTCTGATTCCACAACGCAGAAATAATAACGAGGCGTATTTGAGGATCACAAAAATGGGACGACAGGGTGCGTGACACGAATAAAACTTGACATGTTGTGTGCCCTGACACCGGTTGGCTATAGATAACCATCGTGGTACAGTGGAAAGGTGTGTTTGACTTTAAGCTTGAATTCGATTGGTTGTAGTTTTGATTCTCATTCGGAGAAATTATTAAATTTAAGTTATTTTCATTTTTCCCCTCACAGTAACTAAACAAAACGCCCCTTTGAGTTCCGTCACTTAACATTTACTTTTACGATTTTTAGCGAAACGTGAATAACGGAGTCTTCTAACACTACTTTCTGTCTCACTATCCTGCCATACAAGAAAATGTGCCAACTCCTTTGGTCGTAGGTTCAATTCCCACTCAAAAGATTAAATTTATTTACATTTCTCCGTTTTGATAAAACAAAGCGTAAAGGTAAGCTCCACCTCTAAACATGCTATTCCTAGAAAGTTAAGCGGAAAATAAAGAATGGTGTTTCTTCGACTACTCTGTTATATGCAGGATAATTCGGAAAGCTGAAAAAAATAACAAAAATGGGGCTACAGGGTGCGTGACACGAATAAAGCTTAACATGTTGTAGGCGATGACATCGGTCGGTTATGGTGTTCCGTTATAATATAGATGGATTGTGGTTTTATGGTATTTGTAACATGCTATGTAGTATTTTTTTATTGGAGGCATTGTTTTGCTTAAGGGAATGAATAAAATTTATTTTTTTATATTTTATACGGCTCTAAGTTATTATTAGAACGATTTTAAACATAACATTATAAAATTTGGCAAAAAATCACCGAAATTGAAGACAATTTTTTTATAATTGTTCAATCAAGACACTCGGACACGATTTCTCCACTTCCCGTCCAAATTTGAAACGTTGTATGTTAAGTGGCGGAGAGAAATGAAAAAAAATTGTAATCATTCCATCAAGTCGTGGTTACAGTAAGTAGTAGCAAAAGTAAGCTGGTGTGTGGCCACGATGGCATTTAAATGAATTCACTGTATAATATTTTCTTTTGGTATGTTTATTTTGTTCTCTGATTGACAAATTGACCCACAATTATTATTCGTTCGTCGATTCGATTCATTTGTCGATTGTCGTTGTCGATTTTACAAAATTTGTAATTGTTTGGCTTGTAATTGTTTTGGCTTGTAATAAATTGTAATAACTATACCCTCAAAATGAAGATAAGGAAACTCAAATATTATTTGTAGAAAACTACTGTAAAACATTACATTATAAATGCTACTACTAATAAACAAATTCTTAGTTGTATCAATTTCTTTATCATATACCTAATATTAACATTACCGACGGTAGTTCGGAATGGGGTGTCATCAAGTGCTCAAAAAGCGTGAAGCTGAAAAAGAAAGAAAAACAAAACAAAAAGATTACCAGTGGCATAGAATTTTGATCATCAGTATATTTATATAATAATGTGTACTTTTAAAAGTAAAATATTGTATATTTTTTATACAAAGCACGTTTCGTTCCACACCTCAACAGACAACATTTGTAACTTGGGCGGAAAGTGGAGAACGGAGTATCTTAACACTAGATTCTTTCTACTTAAAACCGCCCATACCTCACATATTCATATAATTATTAAATTAATATAACGAACAAACATAAATTTCAACTAAATCTCTCTACACCGCACAAAGCTGTACTAAATTTAACATGTAAAATCGCAAAGATGATTAAGGTTACAAAACATTCATTGCGTATTCTTTTCGTGTTCCTTTGAAAGTGTTATTATGAATACATACTAACGACTCGACCTGGATTCGTCAGAGAGAATATGAATTTAAATTGTAATGTAAATTTAGGTTTTCTATTTACTTTACGTGGGATGAGATTAAATGATTGTTATATTATAATAAATATTTCAAAATGTTATTAAAATAATTTGGTTAACAAAGCATAATGAATTCTTGATGATGGGTTTTCAAAGAAAACAGCTTCAAGTTTTTTTCCATAGCAAGGTAGTCAAAGAAAGTATAGTGTTAAGACACTCCACTTTCTACTCAATATGAGACATTGTGTTGAGTGGCGTAACTTAACGCCGCGCTTTGTCTTGTGTAAGAAAAAAAACTGAAAATAATTAAGTTGTTATCATTCCTCTAAGTGGTAATCGAATGTACAATCAATCTCGATTACAGTCAAACTCTGTCCCACTCCGCCACGATGGTACGACTACGCTATATCTGAACAGTAGTATTGGATTCTCATACGCTTTTTTTAGCTTCACGCTGCATCCCGCACACAGCAGAATAGGCAGAGGGAACCTAGTGTTAAGACACTCCGTTGTCCACTTTCCGCTGAATTATGGAGGCATTATGAGTTATGTAGCTGAACTTAACGCCTCTACACCTGGGGGAAGAAAATGGAAATATTAAATATTTCTACTCCTCGAGTGGAAATGGAACCCACAACCAGTCGCTTTACAGTCACACTATATGCCTCTGCTTCACAACTGGTCTTATACACATGTTACAACCCATTTTAGTTTTTAGCATCAATAAGTAATAACACTTTAAAAGTATTTATAAAATTAAAACAACCTTTTAAAACATAAAAAGTAATAATTTTAACCTTTACAAGTTTATAAAATGCATTTTTCCGTCCACAACTAAGCCGTCTAAATTTTATGCGCTTGTAAATTTATGTTTCTCTCAGTATTTAGGCTAACCATTGGAGTGAAGTCGCAAGATATGGGTCAACTTTGTCTTCACTGGTTTATGTGTGCATTAACTTGCCTTTGAGATGTACTACGATATTATATATTGTGTCTTAAACTATACAATGTTTCAATGTTATTAAGTGAATATTGAAAATTTAATATTTTCTATATCTGGTATATAGTTTGAATATTTGTAAGAAGTTAAGATACATCGATAAGCTATTTTGACTACGCTAAAATAACGGGGAGAAAAAAGATTAAAGATATTTTAATTGGCAGAATGGGACTGTACAGGCAATGGTTATGGTTATATGTTCACGAGAGAGATTCATTTTTTTATGTAATGCTTTGACTAATTCAACTTCTCTCTCAACTACAGGTAGATGGACAAATTATCGTTTTACCCTACATAACAGAAAGTCAGAGAGAACGTAGTGTTTAAATACTCTGTTCTCCACTTTCCACCCTAATTAGTGTCATATACCAAAGCCCCACCTTTCTTATTATGTATAAGACAGACTTATTTATAAGAAGGAAGGAATAAAAATAATTAAATTAAGATAATTCCACCTAGTGGAAATCGAACCTGCAACCAGCCGCAATCACAGTAATACGCTTATGAACCATAATGCTCTAAAAAAAATAAAAAAATAAAAACCTTATATCCTCATTTAACTCAACAATTAACCAATTAAGTTTAACCAAACTATTACTTATAACAATCCGTTTAGAACTCGAGTTATAGCTTAATCTCTTGAAAGTATGCGCCTCCATTTGAACCCCAGATCATGATTAAACGAACTAATATGTCTTCCGCCGGAAACCGGGTCACATTGCCATGGAGAAAATAGAAGCTATATAAAATGGTTTTTAGTATGTGTGCTTGATATATGTATTATATGTATTTTTTAATGCATATCCCTAGTAGAACCTAGTGTTAAGACACTCCTTTCCCCCACTTTCCGTCAAGTTCAGAGGCATTGTATGTTAAGTGGCGGAACCTAACGCCGCGCTTTGCCTCAATACCAGAGCGAAGAAAATGAAAATACTAAACATTTCCACTCCTCGAGTGGGAATCGAACCCACAACCAGTCGTTTACAGGCCCACAGTTTGTGCGACTGCGGCACGACTGGCCCCAAATAATATGTTATTATAGATTCAAATTTTAAAGAAGAATCTTGAAGACATTTAATAGATATAAAACTATTTTAACTGAATTAATCGCGTATATTTTTGGTATTCAAAAAATACTTTTTGAAAACTTGATATTTCGAACACTTTACAGTAGTCCATGGTCACATATAGATTGTGTGAAGGCATGTGTAGTAATCGCGAAAACTAAAGATATTATTATCTTGCAGTCATTCTCAAGAAATGTTTGTAAAAGAAAAAGAAAGTATACTTTTTAAATTTTACGCTTTTTCCTGCGTATGAAGGTAGTCAAAGAGAAGTTAGTGTCAAAACACTTCTTTCTTCACTTTCTGCCCTAATTTGAGACATTACGTGGCAATTGGCGGAACTCAACACCGCGCGGGGTGTTGTTACCAGAGCAGAGAATTAGTATAAACATTTCTCCGAGCTTGGATCGAACTCATAACCAATCTTGTTTATTGTAACGCTATCACACTGCACCTTCTATAATGTGTACGATATACATACATATTTTTTTTTTCATTTAATTTTTTTTTTTTTTTTTTTAGCTTCACGCTGTATCCCTTGCGGGGTAGTCAGAGAGAACGGAGCGCCAAACGCTACGGTCCCTGCATACTTCTTTCGCCTCGTCCACAGTCATTAACCTCTTCATACACGCCCTCCGGGGGGTCCTCATGCTTTTTACGTGACCTTCCTCCAGTATCATCGATACTGTGTTTTCGAAGGTCAACCGAGGTCTCCCCCTGCCTCGCTTACCACTCACTTTTGCTTCATAAATCTTTCTTACCATTCTTCCATCACTCATCCTCTCGACGTGCCCAAACCACCTGAGCACGCCCTTCTTCATTCTTACTATGACGTTCTCGCTAATACCTGCCATTCTGTGTATCTCTTCATTGCGGATTCGGTCAGCTAAGCTGACTCTGCACATCTTTCGAAGAGATCTCATCTCCACAGCATTCATCTTTCTTTCATTCTTCTTCTGCAATACCCACGTTTCGCTGCCGTATAGCAGCGTCGGTACCAGCACTGCATTGTGCACAGCTAAACGTGCGGCTATGCTCACGTTCCGCCGTCGCATCAACGCAGCGAGGGCACCGTTAACCCTGTTACCGGCAGCAATACGCCTTTCAACATCCATATCATACCTTCCATCTCTGCTAAACATACTTCCCAAATATACCACCTCATTCACTTGTTCTAATTTCTTTCTGTTAACCATGATCTTACATTCCGTTCTTTCTTCGTCTCTTTCAAACACCAGAATCTTAGTTTTACTCGCATTCAGGCTTAGACCATTATTTTCACACCCATCTTTCAGGATGGTGACCAATGCCTGCAACTCGCATTCTGATGATGCAATAAGCACTGCATCATCTGCGTACAACAGGCAGTTTACCTTCAAGTCACCCACTTTCACTCCCATATCACTTTGTTTCACTCCTTGGAGACAACTATCCAAGTACAAATTGAACAGCCAAGCTGACATGGCACAACCCTGTTTGACACCCGATTGGATATCAAACCGAGGTGACATGCCAGCTCCTACTCGTACACAGGCTGAGTGATCTCGGTAAAGAGACTTTACAGCCTGCAACAAGGGTCCGTTCACATTGTACCGAGGTAGTATCTCCCATAAATTCTTTCGCACAACTCTGTCAAATGCCTTCTCCAAATCCACAAAAGCACAGAAAACTTTTTGGTTTACAGCCAAAAATTTTTCTGTGATCATGCGGAGGGAGAAGATCTGATCCATACACCCTCTTCCAGGTCTAAAGCCTCCTTGGGCCTCCCACAACAGCCTCTCAGATCTCTCTTGCATTCTTCTCGCTAAAATTTTAGCATAAATTTTACTACCTAAGCTAATCAAACTGATAGCCCTATAGCTTGCACAGTCTATCTGTGAACCTTTGCCTTTATACAAAGGCACGATGACTGCGCCTCGCCAATCATCTGGGACCTCCCCTTTCTTCCAGCATAAATTGCATAGATGAAAGAACAGGTCCAAGACGCGCGGCCCACCATGTTTGATCATCTCAGTAGTAACTCCATCTGCTCCCGCTGCCTTACCACATTTCAGACTTCTTATGGCACTCTCTACTTCTTTTATACTGATTTCGCCGTCTGCTACATCAAGATTCAGCATATCGCTGTTACTTGAGACAGAGGCGTCATCACATTCATACATCTCCTTATAGAATTCCGCCCATCGTCGCAAAACAGGTGTTGATTCTGTTAATATTTCACCGTCCTTCGAAAGCACCCCTTTCATTCTGCAGGTTGACGAAAAACCCCGAGAATCACTAACTTCTCTCCAGAAAAGCTTCGTGTTTTCTCGGAAGTTGTTCGTCAACCTTTCATCTCTTTCATTCTCCGACTTTTCACGCTTCGCCTTAATCAGTGCTTTCGTTTGGTGCTTTTGCAACTTATACTCTTTCTTCTTGATCTCTCTCATACTTTTATTCTTACCAGAGGCTTTATAATCCTGCCATGCTTTCTTCTTTCTTTCTACGGCATCTTTCACTTCGTCATCCCACCATTCATCGCGCTTTTTACTAAAGCCTCTTTTCACCGTACCACACACCTCTATTGCTGCTTCAGTCATACTATTCCTAAGATTCTGCCAGCATACTTCTACACTCTCATTTCCTATTTCGCAACTGTCTAGCTTCTTGGAAACCCTTTCTTTATATTCCTCTTTAATAGGTGGATCTTGAAGCTTCCAGCTTCTTATGCGGTTATTCGCCTCCAAGTTTGGGCACCTCGTGCGGGCGCGCCAGCCTATGAACAGACCCCTTATTCTAGTAACAACTAGATAATGGTCCGTTCCCAAGTCGGCACCCCTAAACACACGTGTGTCCATAACTTGGTTCCGAATACGCTGATCCACCAGGAATAAGTCAATCATACTTTTCTCTTCCATTCGCTCCCATGTGTACTGATGAATTTGTTTGTGGTCAAACATCGTGTTTGCCACAAACAAATTCTTCTCCTTACAAAGTTCCAAAATAAGCTTACCAGCCTCATTCACTCTCCTATCCCCGTACTTCCCTAATATAAGCTCGTAACCGATCCGCTCGGTTCCGACCCATCCATTCAAGTCACCGCACACTATTAACTTTTCATTCGCTCTTACGCTACCTAGAACTTCCCTGACACTCTCCCAGAACTCCTCTAGCTCGCCTGATAGAGCTGAGGATACTGGCGCGTAGGCCGCTAACAAGAATAATCTTGTTATCCCCAGCTTAAAGCGAACCCAAAGGAGCCTCGGGTTGATCGCCTTGTATTCCACCATTGCACACACCAATCGAGAGGACAACAACACACCTACCCCCTGACACCCGCGATCACTCTCTGGTACGCCGGCCCAGAGAGCTACGCGACTACCCGGCAGATCGGTAGTGTTACTGCCCTTCCTCTTGGTCTCAGTCACACAGATCACATCCAGATCTCTATCATCCATCACATCTAGTAGTTCATTCATCTTCTGTTCCATCCCTCCTCTTACATTCCACGTAGCTATTTGTAGCTCCGTCCTCCACTTCCCGCCGTTTCGGACATGGCGTGTCGGGTGGCGGTCCCCAACGCCGCACTTGTCTACTCCCCCCTCCCCACTTCTCACACCAACGGGGACGCGCTGGTGCGCGTCGCCTCGGGGGGACGCCCTAACATACAGTGCCCTGGTGTACGTGGCGGATGGAACTCTGCAGCCCTAACAAGTAGGGCTGGCGGGGATCGCTACGGGCAAGCATTCCATCATGGACCCCCATATATAATTTTTATATAATAATAGTATTTGTATTAAAAATTTACATAAATTTCAATATTTATATTTTTTTTGAGATCAAAAGAATCGATTAAATGCAAGAAATTTCAATAAATAGTTATAAAATATATAGTCAAATATATGTAGGTCGTAGTATTTAAATAAGTAATACACAACGTTTTGATATGCTATAATTACTTTGGTTACGGACATGCCCTCCGGAACGCAGGCTTATCTCGTCAACTCTTGACTAGAATGAACAATACTCAAGTCAAGAAATTTGTAGCAAGGATAATGCCATAGAACTATAATATATAACTTTATATAATTATGATTTACCATTACCAATCAGATAAAACTTAGTGTTAAGACACTCCGTTATCCTCTTTACCCACGAACATAGCATAATTCAACACTGAAGAAATATAATCTTTGCTTTAAAAATATTAGTTATATTTGGGGCCGGAGGGTGTGACTGTAAACTACTAATTGTGGGGTGTTTTTGGTGGGTTCGATTCCCACTCGAGGAGTAGAAATATTCAATATTTCCTCTTTCTTCGCTCTGGTGTCGAGGCAAAGCGCGGCGTTAAATTCCGCCACTTAACACACAATGCCTCCGAATTTAGCGGAAAGTGGGGAGCGGAGTGTCTTATCACTAGGTTCCATCACTCTACCCTGCTGTGTGCGGGATACAGCGTAAAGCTAAAAAAGAAAGCCTTTTTTATTAACACTTTATAATTTTCAGACTAAAACAGTGTGGAACACCACACGTTCGTAGAAATTAAGTGCGAAATGGCGGAACTCATCGCCACCATTTGTCTAGCAAGATGAAAAGTCTATCCGTATTATAGATGTAATGACATTTGAAAGTAAATCCGGCGCATATATTCGTATTCCAATTTGCTTGGACTTTGCCACTATAGCCTTAAAGAAGTAGTAGTATAATGTTTATTTTAGGTTATGCGATTTTAATACACTTTAAAAGTTTTAAGGCCAGTCGTGGCTCAGTGACATGAACGTGTGACTGTAAACGACTGGTTGTGGGTTTAATTCCCACTCTAGAAGTGGAAAAATTTGATATTTCCATTTTCTTCGCTCTAGTATCGACACAAAGCGCAGCTTTAAGATCCGCCACTTAACACGCAATGCCTCCTAATTCGGCAGTAAGTGGGGAATGAAGTATGTTAACACTAGGTTCCCTCTACCTACCTTGCTGTGTGCTTGCTGGGATACAGCGTGAAGCTACAAAAAAAAAAGCTTCGGTGACTAAGACTAATTGCAGTGTTAAGTTCCACCACTCTATTGCGTATTCGCAAGTCTCAATTTATGGGTGGAGTCGCTAGGGCCGCTCTGAGTACCCAGCTCTGCGAAAAAGCATCACACTGCAAAGAAAAACAATTTATTTTAAAGATATTTCTTAATTTTATTTAATTTATCTTTATATAAAACAATTCTTACAATAAATAAGCACACTACTTTAACTCGTCACTTTACGTTCATTATTTCTGTCCGGAGCCCGATAGCGTCGGGCTTAAGCACCTCAATACTGGAGATAAAGGGCTCCATTATTTTTCTCATTAGTTCGGATGGATCGCCCTCGCACTTTGCATCGGCATCGGCACCTGATAGCTAGCTATTCGAATAATTGTCTTGTTTATTCTATGATGATAAGCGTGTGGATAAGTTAGCTTAGAAAATGTTCACGCTTTAACACGCACTATAATATTTTTATTTATAATATTTTTATATATAATTATACTGTACTATAATATTTTTATTTATAATTTTTTTGGCTTCACGTTTTATCCCGCATAACCCTAATAAAGAAATAATAATGTTTTGACTCTTTGTTGTCCGCCTTCCGCTTTAATTTAAGTCACACAATGAATGTTGAATCATCCATATTTTATTAGCATATTTTGTCTCCCATTTGCGTTAGAATTTCTAATTTTTCACCCTTTAGAGATACATCAGATATTTCAATTTGTCAATGTGTAATATCAACAAATAATATACTAAAACTACAATTTAAATTAATTTAAACATTTTATACTTATATATTATTTTTTATCCCGTGGGGGGACGGGTTAAGAATACAATTCCCCCCCGCCGCTGGGTAGCGTCCCGTAAAAGGCGGGTAACCCAGTAGTTTGGTGGTAGGAGATTCGTTCTCCGACTGGCTTGCGACCACTATCATGTCAAAGACGAACCGCCAAATATCTTATGATGTGTTCCGGTTCGATGGCATGTAAGCCAGCTCTCCCTATTCCCACCATTCCCATCCTTCCTCCCTCCTTCTGTCCTACAATTCCAAGGCTGGCAACGCATCCATAACTTTAATGTTGTGGATGTCTATGGGCGAAGGTAACCACTTAACACCAGGTGGGCCTTCAGCTCGTTTGCCTCCTTTATTCCATAAAAAAAAAAAAAAATACTTTTCACGAATAACGCAACATGAATAGCTTCCAGCTATTTTTGCTCAAAAATTATTATAAAAATAAAAGACCAAACTATAGGAAGCTAGCATTGAACTGGCAAAGCTAACTAACGTATTCAAGTTAAATTGACATTTAAAAATGTGCTTGGTGAGCCATACCTTAACGAAGACCATTGCAATATTTTATTTAATCTATACTATAATAAAAAGAGTAAAAAAACGTGTCTGTGTATTGAATATTTCTGCAACATTTTTTTTTACCGATGGAGATATAGTTATTGAATTTGAATATATGAATTTTAAACCGTGTATGTCTGCTTGTACGTTACACTGGATTTGTTTGCACACGTATATCTTCATAGTTACTAAATGGACTTGAATGAAATTTTTGATGTAGCTTTTGACTATAATTAAAAAAAAACAAAAAACAGAGTATAATTTATTTCCAAGATTAAAACTCCAAAAGTACGATCATAACAGACTATATATATTATGAGAAAAAAAGGAAAACAATCTTAACATATAGTGATAGGGATGCAGATTTTCCTTTGACAAATGAAAATTAAACAATCGATACAAATGATGAAGGAAAATGAGGGCCGAGTAGTTTTGGTTGACAAATAAAAATGACGTAATTACTGTAACCGCAATGGTTATAAGTTCAATTCCTGCTCGATATATTTACATCATTTTTCCGGTATTTTTTCCGGTAAGACAAAGTGGTGACTTCTGATATTCAATATGCAATATCAATTCTAGGGAAAGCGAAGTAACGGAGTGTCACTAAATCCTTTACGTCTGGGAGACAAGCGATAACCTGCAAAGAAAATACGATCGTCGGAAATATATGTTGTAAAAGAAGAGGCAAGAAATACTTTTTTTTCCACTTTAGAGCTAGTTATTGCAATTTTCGTGGCAAATATCAATTTTAACAAGTTATAAATGAATATAATATGTTAAAAAGTCATAAAGAATCATAAAGAGTAACTGAACGCGATCGATTGTAGGTTCATTTCACATTCTAAGGAATGATTATATTAAAAACTCATTTCTCCATTCATTAAAAAACATGAAGCTGTTTTAGTAATTTACATTAAATTTTATATTATTTTTATTTACATACATATATCCATAGAAATAACATAATAACCGGAAATATAAATACATACGAGTACATAGGGCACATCATTATTATTCATTAAAACGTACCAAATTAACAACAAGGCACGGCCGATTGAATTGTAAAACATTTTCGAAGAGCGTTGATTACTGCTAACGATGCGTTTCATTATTCTCCTCTCTTATCGGAATTGTTTTTTAAAGTTTATATGCAAATTCGGACAGTATCGTCCGGGGGTACTTTATTAATATTGCTCTTTTTTTGTTTTACGACGTCCTGTCGACGCGTTATTTATTCTGGGAACGTATGTATTTAATTTCGTTGCATTAATATATTGGGTATGTTATGAATTTTTGGTATAGATTTTATGTGTTAAGATTTCTTATTATTGTTTATTGAAATATGGTTTCTAATATGTATTAAAATTGATTTTAAAATATAAACATGTAAAGGATGCGGTCAGTCGTGGCGCAAACGCACAAAGTGTGTCTGCAAAGCGACTGGCTGTAGGTTCGATTCCCACTCGAGGAGTGGAAATATTTATTATTTCCATTTTCTTCGCTTTGGTGCAGAGGTAAAGTGCAGCAGTTAGGTTCCGCCACTTAACACGCAATGCCTCCGAATTCGGCAGTGCGTGGGGAACAGAGTGTCTTAACACTAGGTTCCCTCTGCCTACCCGGCTGGGGTACCCGTGTGCGAGATACAGCGTAAAGAACATGAAAAACATATGAACTAAAGGCCGTGACGCAGTAGCACAGCTTCCAGCTATAAGAGTGATGTTTCTGAGTTGAATTTCTATTTGTAGAATATATAAATTATTTTTATTTCCCCGCTTGAGTATCTGAGGTAAACCTCGGCGTTGATTGCCGCCAATATGCAATGTCTCAATGTTCAGGGGCAAACTGAAGAGCACAATGTCAAAACGCTGGTGTTCAATAAATACCTGGCTATGCCTTAAAAAATGTGAAACTGTAAAGTAACAATTAACCACTCGCTAGTTGTGTATAAGAAAACCACAGTACTGCAAACTAATTTAAACAGTAACAAGTAAGTAAACGAATATGTTGAATGTTTAAGCTTTTACGTGATATAATGGTAAATAACCGAAGCTTTTTTTATTATTAAAATCAATTATAGATTGACAACGACTTAATTAATGCTTACTAGTAGATCCGTGCGAAATACGTGTTGCGTGAGTAACGTTTGGTATATAACTTTATACAAAAGTGTATATATAAGTGGCACTAGCCCCAATTGCCACAAATACAAGCCAAAGGGCGTGGCGCAGTGGCACAAGCGTGTGACTGTAAACGACTGGTTTTGGGTTTGATTCCCACTCGAGGAGTGGAAAAAAAGGTATATATAAGTCTTTATAATATTCAAACAGAAAAGTATACGAAATTTTAGTTTTATCCATTTATTGTCCTAATTTCTACATAAACTTCAACCATACAAATGTCATACTCTTCCATATGCATAAATTTCCTAAAAAAGGTTACAATATATTTCCTTCTTAAATTAATAAATTAATTACAATTCAAAAAATACAACCAATACAAAGCATCAGTATTGAATACACTACGTTACATTTTCAATGTAAAAATTGTAATTACAGAACGAACTATGAATATAAATCAAAGTTATTACATCGTCCCAATTAAGGAGAGCAGTTATTTCATTTGTTTTGCTATTGCAATTAGCAATGCATGAATCTCCACGGTTCAATGATAAAAATTGTATATACACAGAAAATATACCTTACTTACTTAAAATACAGTCCATTTTAAAATAACCTCTTATTATAACCATTTTATCAGGTTAGAATGAGAAATTAAGCATTAAATTGATTTGATTCTGTAAATCAACAGAAGTGAGGGACAAATTAAACGAACCCTGAGCGAAAGTGAGGCGAAATTGTGTAAATGTTTTAATTTAACTAATAAACACTTTCAGTGTTAATTATTAACAGTTAGTTAATTCTGTTCGATGGCCAATTGAAAGGTGGGTGGGTTTAAGGGTTTGTAATGTAAACGGAAAATAGGGGAGATTTTATTATGTTATGATTTTGACTAAATGCAATGTTATGATTAGGATCTGTTAACTCAGCACGTAATATCTCAAATTCGGGTGGAAAGCGGAATGTGAAGCATTTTGACACTAGGTTCTCTGTACCTACTTGCTACGCGGGAAATAAAATGCAATGTATGTAAATATCTATAAATACAATACCTACCTTCTATATTTAGATGCTACGCAAGGAGTAAAAATAACTGCCACAACGTAATTTTACTTTTATAAGGTCATTTTACTATGACTTGCCTTTTATATATTTTTTCATATACCCCGAGCAGAAGAATCACCTGATGGTAAGTAGTTACCTTCGCCCATAGACACCCGCAACATAAGAAAAGTTGTGGATGCGTCGCCGACCTTAAGAGAGGACGAGGGAAGTAGAGAGCAAGGATGGGGATGGTGGGAATAAGGAGAAGTGGCTTACATGTCATCGAACCGAAACACATCATCGATCTCCTGCCACCAAGCTACTGGGTTACCCGCCTTTTACGGGGCGCTGCCCAGCAACAGAGGGGAATTGTATTCTAACCGGTCCCCCCACGAGTAAAGTCTTAATGGTTATATATATACGCTTTTCCCCACATAGCCAGTTATTCAGTGAGAACCTAGTGAAGGCAAAAGCCATTCCATTCTCCACTTTCCGCCTGAAATCTAGACATTGTATATTGAATGACGGAATTCACTACGCCTTCGTTTAGAGTGCCAGAGCGATGAAATAAAAATATTTTTGTTATTATAAAACAAATACAATATAACACAATATTAATTATTTTCCTAAACACTATGTTTCGGGAACACTAAGCTATGACATCTATTGTAAATTGCATTGTAGATACAGGGTGACTGAACTATTTCAAAGTTCCACGGACTACTATAAACTTACAAATTAAGCGTTCAAATATTGAAATATTGACATAATGGGACTGAAACATCTTGCGAAAAGGGAAATTGTGTGACGATAAACAAAATTGTATTAGAGCTTGTTTTAATTGGTTTGATTTTTTTTTTATTTTTTATATATTATAATATACCTACAGTATTTTCGTTGAAAATAATTTAAATATAATTCTTCAGAGTTAAATCGAATCCACAACTATCGCGTTTACAATCAGACGCCAACCCACTGTGCCACGATGGCTATAAATAATTTGTCTTTTTTTATAATTATTGGTACTTAAATGTGTCATTTTAACATATATAATAGTTAAAAGTGAAATATTAGGAATTGTATAACTTAAACGTTAAGAAAAATTGACTTAAATCTTAAATTTTAATAAAAATAATATATTTAAAAGGTAAATTTAAAACTTTTTTAAAAAAATATTTTAAAGAAAATTTTATTTAAACCTTAATAAAAATAATATTATTAAATAGATGACATTTTTATATGCAAAACACATACAATTTCTAATTTAACATACAAAATTTGTTATATTTTCTAACAGAACAACAGCCCTGTATAGTTTCAGTAGTTTGGTATGATGCGGCCACGGCTCATGCATTCTGATGATATTCATTAATGTGTTACCGCTGACGAATTGACGGTCTGCCCAATGACGAATATTGTTCCGTCGGTTTCAGATATTCGGGATTGTTTGTATGTTGGTACCATATGTGTAATATATGCTAAAGACATGGATTTAAATTTAAATGATGACTTTATTATGAAAATTCTTAATAAAATGCATGTTTTCCCCTCAAAAACTTTCTAAAGCCATCGCCAAGGAGAATTTACTATAAGCGTGACTGGTTATGGGTTCAATTCTCACTCGGTTACATGGCTATATTAAAATTATTTTATTTAATATATTACGAAATGTATTGATTTCCGTTGGAAAGTGGAGAACGGAATGTTGTGAGAACCTAGTGAGTTTCTCTTAAGCTAGTTTGCGGAAAAAAGCTTGAAGTAGCTAGTTTTATTATTTCTTAATGGGAAGCTCAAAAGTCATCAAATAAAAACAAAAAATTAAAGTAAACTGAACTGGAATTATTTGAATTAGTCATTACCGCTATACTTGTATTTTTCTCATCTTCACGATTCACGTTGATTAGAATCTCAGACAAGGAGTATTGAAAGACGGAATTAAACGCCGCTTGTCTTGACACGAGAGCAGAGAAATAAAAATAATTGAAATAAAATATTTTTTTAAAATGGAAATCCAACTTGCAACCATCGCGTCCACAATCAGACGCTATCACACTTCGCTCATACATTACAAATCATTATGTCATTACATTGGGGCCAGTCATGGCACATACGTGTGACTGGAAACGACTGGCTGTGGGTTCGATTCTCACTCGAGGAGGGGATAATAATACGCAATGCCTCCTAAAATCAGCGGAAAGTATGGAACGGAGTGTCATAACACTAGGTTCCCTCTGCCTACCCTGCTGTGTGCGGGATGTAGCGTGAAGCTAAAAAAAAGAATGTCATTACATATTAAAGGTATCCGAATAATAAAGAATAAACAAGTATTTTCGATTCACTATTCCGTCAGCGGCGTACAAGTAATTAATTTATTTCACAGTACGTTGTCATTTGGCGGTGTATGAATTTTTATTTTGTCAACGGAGGCTTATGGCGGGGGAACAATTTGGTACTGTTGATTTTCACCAAAAAATGTTCAACGCCCGTTATTTAATGCACAAGCTGGAGCAGATTTATGACTTTATAAATAATGTTTTTTTAAATTTTAATTTAATTAAGATGTGTATGTGAAAGGATTTTTGGTTAACAAATTTCATACCATTTACGTTTAATTTATTGAAAAATTTCAATATTCATAATGGTTTTATAACATACATATTAATATTTAAAATAATTAAGATATGAAATTACTTAACAAGAGGAACACAGGGCAGTGGGACTTGCTACCGAAGTGTAACTTAAGGTTTTTAATATTAGCATTAACACACCCCTCTAATGTCCAATCTCCTCTCTTTACTTAACCTAATTAATCTAAAAATATATATGTATACTCTTTTTTATACTTCTTCTAATGATGATATTTGCTAGAATAAGTATATTCTAAATGATCAGAATTTTTGAATGTTACAAGAGAATTACAAAATTTCTAATTACTTTTAAACGATTTCAAATATTTTACGATACTCCGCCAATTGTAAGAAATTGTATTTAATTGAAATAGACTCACATATTTACATACTTATGTGGAAATCCAATGTAAAGACCGAATAAGTTAAAACAAAAAGAAACACGAATTCAATCCAACGTTATATAAACAAACAAACTGTGTATTAAATACATAAATATGACAAAAACAAAAATTACCAAAAAAAAATTACATTTCAACCAGTAAAAAAAAATCCAAAAATTTAGTAAATTACGTGCAAACTAGCCAAGTATAGGCGTTGATAAGTGCACCGAGTAAGCACAGCGGGGTATTCCGAAACGATTGTAATAACAATATCTACTGCCCAACAGCGGCCCATAAAAACAAATTGTGCGCTCTGGTTTCCGCCTGGAATTAAATTTTGTACACAGACTAATGCTAAACCCACCATCAATTCGGTTATACTGCACAAATACCGTTGTTAACCCTGAAATGTTTTTAGGCTGTAACAGAGAAGAGTGTAAAACGGTAATACGGCTACCACAATAATAACACATAAACTCGAGTGTTTTGAAAAGTATCATTTTGCTAATGTGAAAATCAGAGTGTACTGTATCGATGGTCGATTATATTTAGATTTTGGTTTTACTTAGTTTAAGTTGATATTGATCTTTTTAGTCTTGTAGTGGATAATTGCTAAGTTTCTTTGCCTCTCTTTTTTCAGATTTCTATATTGTGTATTTTATTGCATGTAACTCACAGATAACATTGTAAGAGTTCATTTCGGTTATAGGATGTTTTTGAGTTCCGCTGTTCAATACGCATTGTCTTGATTTCCGGTAGAAAGTTGAGGACAAAATGTCTTGACACTAGGTTCTCTCAAGCTGCCCTAGTGTAGGAGAAAAGCGTAAGGTACCTTTTTTCATTATTTTTAATAGGACCCTCAAAAATCATAATAAGCAAATAAATTACACAGTACAGTAATTACAAGTATGTTAACATAACACACACGACATTAAAAGAGAGTAATTCTTTAACATATCGAAAACAGGCCAGTATTTTTTGGCTTTAGACTTTTTCCTTACAGCAAGATAAGCAGAAGACTATCACTTCTCCACATTTCGCCTAAAATCGAGATATTACTACTACTATATAACTTTAATATATTAAAATCATTCCACTGAGGGAAAAGGAAACCTTCAACTTAGTCTAACTACGATAAAAAGTCTAATCAAATATTAATCTAAAAAAATAATAATTGTACATACATCGTATACACTTTTTAAACTTAATCAGCAACCGCACAAACAGTTTCAGTTTTAAATTCATACAAATTAATTAATGCATCTAAAGATCTTTTTAATCAAGGCTTAGCATTATTTTTTTAGTATAAATTTCCTGAAACGTTCTTTGGCTAGTTCAGTGTAAGTTGTAACTTAGTAAGAAAACATATTTTCTTTGTTTATTGCGTAAATTTAGTAACAAATATAGTAAAATAATATACATAAGTGGCCCTCGTTGCCCAGTGTGATAGTTTCTTTTTGTATACGCGATTCTGGGTTCGATTCCCACTCGAGGGAATGATAGAATTTATATGATTTTCATTTCTCCATTCTGGTGACGAGACAAAGTGTAGCATTGAGTTCTGCCATTCTTCGGCTCTCCTTCTGCCAATATATTCGGGTGGAAAGTGGAAAGAGAAATCTCTTAATATTAGGTCCTGCCTAGGCAGCTCTCCTTTTTTCCTACTTAAAAACTTGCAGTCTAAGCATCACCAACGTCATCTTCAACTATAGTAAATGAATTCAAATAGACACCGTAGTGTATGTAATATTTTTTATTATTAATCAAAATTTAATTAAAACACATACATTTTAAATAAATGTTCTTCCATATCTTTCTTGGCGTAAATAAATAAGCCTGTACATATTTTTCTTCCCAACTATTTAGCGTCAACGGGTGTTTAATGACCATCCAATAAGAACATTTTCTTCAAGAATTAGAATCCACAATCATTGACTTCCTTTACAATACTTTTAACAACTACACCACAATCACACTAAAACTATCAAAAAAGAATATTCAAAAGATTCCACACTAACCTATTAACCTTGATTACATTCTACGATGTATATTTTCTTTTGCCAACAAGAAATCTAGAAATTAAGAACCAAACATATAACAGTTTCCCTTCCATCCTACAAAAGAAAACTTAATACTAACAAGTGTATTTCAGCCGAGCAAAAATAAACAAAGTTGTTCAAAGGAGCGTAATGCCACTTAACTAATGAGCCGAAAAGTGCTCTCTCAATAAATCCCTTCAAACCTTAGCTTACACTACACCTGTTTTTGTGGTTGCAGTACAAAGTTCTTAGCAAAAACCAACATATATTTGCTTATGCAATCACTCTTTTTGCATTAAAAATAAGGTCGAAATTCCAATATCAGGGTATATAAAGATTCTAATGACAATACAAGTTTCCTCCCCCAGTTCGTGAACTAATCTCTTAATAGCGGAACTCCTTGGAAATACATGAAACAATAATTATGACGTCGAATTTATTGGTTTCACGGGTCGTCTTAATGCTCTTGTAATGTAATAAATAGCGTATGTAAATTGATTATTGAAACAGTTTATATGGAATTGTTTAAGGGTTATTTGAGGCTGTCGTGGCGTAGTGTCTGGGTGCTTTTTTCTTTTTTTTTTTTTAGCTTCACGCTGTATCCCGCAAACAGCAGGGTAGGCAGAGGGAATCTAGTGTTGTGACGCTTCGTTCCCCACTTTCCGCCAAATTCGGTGGCATTGCGTGTTAAGTGGCGGAACTTAACGCCGCGCTTTGCCTCGACATCAGAGCGAAGAAAATGGAAATATTAAATATTTCTACTTCTCGAGTAGGAATCGAACCCACAACCAGTCGTTTACAGTCAGACTCTGTTTCACTCAGCCACAATGCCTTTTTATAATTCTTTTTGCTTTTTGTATTGCAGCATTTCACAAAGATTTGGTTTTAATTTTGGAATGAAAAACGCTGAAATTGATGAGCCGGTTTTTTTTTCAACTTATGGTATATTGTTTATCGTTCAAATCGTCTTATTTTGAATAACATTATTTGAGTTCGTCTTTGATCAAGATTTAAAGTCAATCCTTTAAAAATCGTCTGCTTTTCAAGTTCAGCCAATATCTAATCATATAAGATTATTCTATGTACGATCTACTACGATCTACTAGGAGCGTTTTACGATTTTTGCTTTAGAAATTGTTTATATTTTAAATAAGAATTCGGTTTCGTTATCTAAAATTTTTGTTTCTAAATAACAAGAAGATGATGAAGTAAGTACTATGACTGTCAGACAAATTATGGAGAAAAATGCAAAACTTTTTTCAAATGCAAAAATCCTCGTATAATTGAAAAAGACCTTTGGATATGGGATCGATTCCTACGCAGAGAAATGTTTATAATTTTATTATTTCCCTTTCTCCGGTCTGGTTAACATGACAAAACACAGCTTACTTTTGTACTACTCGATTTGTAATGTGCCTGAGAATTGAGTCAAAAGTGAAGAACGGAGTGTCTTGGCACTATATTCTTTCTGAGTACCCGGTTAAGCGGACAAAAAATTGTATCTAAATAACTTGCAAAAATAGCTTCACGCTGTATGTGGCATACAGCAGGGTAGCCCGAGGAAACCTACTTACGACACTCCGTTCCCCACTTTCCGCCGAATTTTAGAGGCATTGCGTGTTAAGTGGCGGAACTTAACGCCGCGCTTCGCACTTAACACCAGAGCGAAGGAAATGGAAATATTAAATATTTCCACTCCTCGAGTGGGAATCGAACCCACAACAAATCGTTTACGTTTACGACCCCCTAAAGCAAAAATAATAAAATAAAATAAAACAAAGAACAAAAAATCATATTTCAACGTTACGTTACTTCAAGTTACGTGAAGAGTATTTGTAAAAACAAAACTATTACATGTCAGGGATCTTTCCAAAGCAACTCACGATATAAAATACGACGCATAGAAATGAGACGGGGGAATATGGGTGGCTTATACTATAATACGTCGCTTACTTTGCAACGGGAGCTAAGCGTTTGATGTTATATATATTTATAATGTTTAAAATAATATATAGGTTTAAAAAGTTATCTTTTGCCAGTAGTTTTAGATTATTTTTTATTAAATGCATATTATGCCCATATACATTATATAATGTTCTCATGTAGCGACGTAGTTACACAATATTTGACTGTAAACGAGGTTGTTATTTTCATTCCACCCGATTGATTATATTTAAATTATTACAATTCTCTCCCTTTTGCTATATAAGACAAAGCCCGGCGTTAAGTACGTTAATCGCCAGACAAGTTACAATTCCTCGAATTCAAGCCGAAAATGGAGTACCGAATATCTTAGTACAAGGTTCTTTCTGACTATCCTGCTCTGCGGGGAAAAGTGTATCTCTGCCAGATTATGTGAAGTCAAACGTAAGCTTTTATAATGTTCTGTCGAAAATGTTATTTTTGTTTTGATGATTTAATTTATTTAGCTTCACCTGTATCTGATGAAAGTAAGAGAATCTTGCAATGTTGTTTTGACCTACATCGTGATATGATTCGATTCATTGGAAAAGATTTACACGTTTCTGGATCCCATAATAATATAAAATGTTAATATCATATCCTTACCAGAACGACCAGGTTAAGGATAAAACACTCTAAAGTGTTATATTTTAGCTCCTTTTTTTAAGTCGCTGGTTGATTTTTTTGATATTGTTACCTTGGAAGAGTATTTTAAAAGTGTGTATAGTTTTTTCATGCATAGCAACGTAATCATAGAGACCCTAGTATTAAGACTCTCCGTTCTCTATTTTCCGCCTGAAATCATTGCGTCGCGGAAACTAAACCCACGCTATGTCTTATTCAAGAGAGTAGTCAAAACAAAATTAAAAATTTTGAAAAAACCCACGACGGTTTAATTGTAATTGAAAAAGGATAAAATAACTAGAAATCCCCCGCCTAAAAGAATATATGTAACGAGATAATGGGGACGACTTCGTCGGAGCTGCCATTACTTTAAGTTTGCTAACTTCTCCTAGGTTTTCATGCTGTTAAAACAGGTTTGGGAAAAAATTAAAATATTAATATGAATTTACAGTTTTGATAACTGGTATTCCTTTTAAAAACTTTAAGAACGAAATCTATACTGTTAGCTACTATATTTAAAATAGAGGTTGCAACTGGCAGCCCCCGACGAAGTTGTCCCCATCATCTCGTTACATATATTCTTTTAGGCGGGGGATTTCTAGTTATTTTATCCTTTTTCAATTACAATTAAGCCGTCGTGGGTTTTTTCAAAATTTTTAATTTTGTTTTTTATTTTAAACTTTTTAAAGTGAATAGATACACATTATATATTATTACATAATTTCGAAATACTTTATAATTAATCTTCATGCAAATCCAAAAGAAAAGAATTATAAGCCCAATGCTTTCTGGTTATCAAATACTTATTGCAGCGCCTGGTAGATTGTCACCGTAACATTTTCAGGAAATTGAAGTCTAACCAAATCAGTGAAAATTACAAAACCCACTAGTAGTTTTGATTTTGAACAAACTAATTTATACTGGAGCGCCCCGTGGTAGTTCGTGATATGGTATATAAAAACACGCAACAATTAAACCTAAACCTATCACAGAAAACCGCATCTAAATAGGTTTCACACAAAAAATACAAGTAAATGCTCACTGCAGCGCCCCCTGGTGAGGTGTCACCACGACACATATACAAGAACACGCGCTAATTAAGCCTGATCCTATTTTTGATAACTGCATCCAAATCGGACTTATAGTGTTAACTTTGCATAATTAAATGTTTAATGCAGCGCCCCCTGGTGAGTTCTTAACGTAAAAAAGAACCTAAAAACTTACACCAAGTAAAGGTAAATCTAATACTAAAAACTCTGCCCAATCGGACTAGTAGTTGTGGTTTTGTTTTAAATATTACAAACAAATGTTTACTGCAGCGCCCCCTGGTGAGTTAACAAGATTAAGCATATCCAAGAACAAGCATTAATTAAACTTGAGCTTATCATTGAAACTGCATCCAAATCGAATTCGTCATTTTAGCTTTGCACAAACAATATTTTACTGCAGCGCCCCCTGGTGACTTGTCACCGTAATATAAATTTAAAAACATGCACTAAGCAAAGCGGAATCTAACACTGAAAACTCTTTCCAATTCTACTAGTCGTTTTGGTTCTACATAAAAAAATTGAAGCAGCTACTTACTGCAGCGCCCCCTAGAGAGTTGACACATACATGAAAATATGCATTAAGTAAACATACATGACACATATGTATATGAAAATATGCTCTAAGTAAACTTGAATCTATCATTGAAAACTGCATTCAAATCGGACTCGTAGTTTTAGTTTTGCACAAACAAATGTACTTACTGCAGCGCCCCCTGGTGAGTGGTCACCGTAACACATATATGAAAAGATGCACCAATTAAACCTAAACCTATCGTTGAAAGTTTTAGTTTAGTTTACTGCAGCGCCCCCTGGTGAATTTTCACCGTAACAAAAAAACAAAAATCTTAAAATATGCATCAAGCAAAGCTGTATCTAGTCCTGAAAACTCTATCCAATCGGATTAGTAATTTCGGTTTTAGACAAACAAATACAAGAAAAATTTTGGTTTTACACAAAAAAACTCAAACAAATGCTTACTGCAGCGCCCCCTGATGAGTGGTCACCGTAACACATACATAAAAAGATGCACCAATTAAGCCTGAACCTATCCTTGAAAGTTTCATGTAAATCGGACCAGTAGTTTTTGATTTGCATAAACAAATGTTTACTGCAGCGTCCTCTGGTGAGCTTTCCCCGTAACAAAAAAACAAAAATCTTAAAATATGCGTCAAGCAAAGCTGAATCTTTTTCTGAAAACTCTTTTCAATCGGATCAGTAGTTTTGGTTTTAGACAAATAAATACAAAAAAAGTACAAACAAATGCTTACTGCAGCGCCCCCTGGTGGTTTGACACGATAAAACATAGCTAAGAACATCCACCAATTAAACCTGAATCTATCACTGAAAATCTATCGAAATCAGAATACTATTTTTTGAGATAATTGAAAACATTCGTTTTCACGTAAAATGCTTACTGCAGCGCCCCCTGGTGAGTTAAGTCAATAAGACATATCTAAAAACATAGGCCAATTGAACCTAAACCTATCATAGAAAACCGTATCAAAATCGGACTTATAGTTTTAGAAATAATTGACATAGTAATTTGCACAAACACACAAACAAACAAACAAACAAACAAACAAACAAACAAACAACCTCTCACCCCAAACACATATACAGTCGCCGTTCCGTCGCGGGTAAAAAGAAAATAGTTTAAATACAATAATTCCCACATTGAGAAATAGAACCCACAACCATTTGCGACATTTTTTTTTACCTTCACGCTGTATCCCGCGCACAGCAGGGAAGCCAGTGGAAACCTAGTGTTAAGACACTCCGTTCCCCACTTTCCTTTAAATAGAACCCACAACCTTTCGTGACATACGGTCAGATATTGCCTCACTTAACTACTATGACCTCCACGATAAAATATATATATATACCTACAAAAAAAAATTATTAGAATTTGTATAAAAACTCCCACACACAAAAGTAACGCTATACCCACGTAAGTACTAGATAGCTCTTTGACACGTGAACGTACAATAGGAAACGTAACGGTCTCTACAGAATTCAGAGATAATTTATAAAATTCTTTCTCAGTATTGTTAATGTGAAATGTCGTAGAAATAAACTACAGCTATTGCATTCTATACAAGAGAAAATACAAATGTATTTAAAGCTTAAAAGTCAATTTTGTAGGGTAGTTTAATAAAGTTTGTTATATTGAGGCCAGTCGTGGCGCAACAGCACAAAGTGTGAGTGTAAACGTTACTGGTTGTGGGTTCGATTCCCATTTGAGGAATTGAAATATTTCTTTTCAAAAAGATAATTCTTTTCCTTCGCTCTAGGGTCTCGTTCATTTAACACATGATGCCTCCAAAATTCGGTGGAAAATGGAGAACGAAGTGTCTTAAGATTAGTCCGCAAACAGCAGGGGGGGGGCTCCCTGCTGTTTGCGGGATTTAGCCTGAAGCTAAATAATGAGTACTTTGCCTGTGTCTAACTAAACGCGATGGTATGGGTTCTAATAACACTTGGTTATTTTATGTATGTTTTTTTTGAATGTGTAGTAAACTGTTAGACAGTCTTGGAGACCCTGTGATGTACATATCAAACTAGATTCTCGTTATTGCAAAGACGCCTTAGATAAGTCTAAGACTTTAGGTTGCGTTCATTTATATTCGTAATAAATTATAGGTGATGGATTTACTCACACAGAGTGCATCGTGAAACAATGTCATCTATTAGATACACAGTACTTCTAAAACAAAAATACGTTAAATGTTGTGAGATTATAGTCTATTCCAGTATTACTTTGTCAGATGTAAAAGTATGATATAAGTATGTTTTATTCCGCAAAGTAAGTACATACCATACTACAAACAGATACAAAATATTAATATTACATTTTAGAGACATATAACTGTACTTTTTTTGCTTCATGTTTCTTTCTGCATATTATGCAGTAAGAAAAGGGTAGGCAAAGAAAAGCTATTGTCGAAACACTCCGTTCTCTACTTTCCACCCTATTTGGTGACATGGTATATTGCGAAGCGGAACTGGGCTTTGTTTCATTAAAGCGGGGAAACGACAATAATTTAGGTAACCACTTTGTAGACTGGTGATTAAAGTCATACCAATCGCGTTTACAGTCTTGGTATTTATTTTAGCTTCACGCTATATCCCGCACATAGCAGGGTAGGCAGAGAGAACGTAGTATTAAGACACTCCGTTCCCCCACTTTCCGCCAAATTCGGAGGCATTGCGTATTAAGTGGTGGAACTTTACGCTGGGCTTTGCCACGTCACCAGAGCGAAGAAAATTGAAATATAAAATGTTTCCACTCCTCGAGTGGGAATCGAACCTACCAAGTCAACCAGTCGTTTACAATCACACGCTTGTGTGAAAGTAAGCCCCTAAAGTAAGTCTTGGTAACGTACATTCTTTTTTGTAAAATTTTAAAGACGTAGTGTCAGATTGAAAAAATACTGTCATCCTCGTGAAGTTCCTGTCATGATGTTTGATAAATTATTCAATAAATACAGGTTCAAATTCTTTTAAGCAAATCTTTACCTAATATTTTTTTCCGGCACAGATTCGAACACGTTCCACCAGAACATGATCTTACAAATTACATTATAAGGTGTATCATTACCCAAACTTTCCAAATACGTGAAAAACCCTACACGAGCGGGCCATAAGTTAAAGATTTGCGGCTCAACCTTTGTTCAACATAAATAAAGTTTCTGTTAAAACAATACTGCGGAGATTTGAACTTTGGGAAAGCTCTTCGACGCGGAAGAATAGCGGATAGAGATGTTTAGAATGTACGATATATTTGTTTTATTTAGATATATGCCTTTAAGTTTTTATGATTTTTGTATGTGCATAACATTTCTTGATTTATATGTAATTTTTTCAGAATTGATTTGCATTTAAGAAGTAACAACTAGAAGTATAACAACAATCTCTCTATGATACATTAAAAATATAGTTATAACAAATTGTTATTATAATATATTATTATTTATTATTATGTTAATTAAATATTTAAAAAACAGCAGTAGTACGATCTTTTTACTATTTTTTTAAATAGAGAAAAGCTCAGAAAATGGAGGCGAGTCTATATAAATTTTGATTTTTGTGGAAGGCCAAAATCACACTTCTTAGCAATATTTAGAAAGAAGTGGGAGAATTTCTGTAATATGAATATACGATTAGCAAGCAACATAACATTTTTAGGCCGACCTCTTGTGCCGAGGGCCGCAGATTGACCAACCTTGATAGAAAAAAAAATGATTAAGTCAAGTCAAAATTGACAAAAATAGTTGCAGGAATCGAACCAATCATTACTGCTTGTACAGTTGTTTAATTGACTCTTAGTTAAAAACTACAACCTAAGAAATAAAATTTATTTTTAAATAAGAAAAGCAACTTTTTTACAATAATTCATTATTCAAAGTGAAATGAATCGAATCATTTAGAGTATTTAGAGTTTCCATTGACTGAAAAATGTTGAGTTGAGAACAAAGAGCGTTGATGAACTCGTCACAACAAGTAAATGATCGTTAAAAATTTGTCGAAAAGAATTTTAAAACAAAGTGGGCCTTCTGCTCGTTTGCCTCCTTTATTTCATAAAAAAAAAGTGAAATAAACATAACGTTTACTTTTTGAAGCGTCTCATTTTACTTTGTAGTAAAGTATTGAGAGAGAACTTAGAGTCTAGACACTTAGTTCCCATTTTCCGGCTAAAATCGAGACATTACATGTCACGTAGTGGAGCTCAGCGCCGCTATTTGTGTCAGCAAAACAAAAAAAATAAAAAATAATCATTTTATCGAATCGAAACCACAACTACTAGCGCTTACAGCTAGTCAAGCCAAGGGCCAAAATGCTTCTTTCTAATGCGTTTCTCTATTACGCATATAGCAAAAAAATTTTTTTTTTAAAGTAAAACAATCTCAATTTTGAGTGGAAAGCGGAGCACGGAGTGATCCCTCTAAGAAACCTACTTTGTAAAAAAGCTTGAAGCTTTAGAAAGAAATTACTAATTAATCGCTCCCTTCAGTCTCCGGCTTATTTATTTATTTATTTAGGTCTAGCACAAATATACAGTTACAATATTCAAAGTAGGGTAGTTCTAGATAGGATCTAAATCTTTCTAATTCCTTTTTCTTTATATTGCATAAGTCAAAGAATTTTTAAAAGTATTGCAATCTTGATTTCAGGTGGACAGTGGTGTCTTAACACTAGATTCTCTCTAAACACCCTGCCAACAAAAAAATAGTAGTAAAAAATGACTCCCTTCACCACTCTTCGATTTACATCGTAGTCGTGTCGTCACATGTAAATAAAAAGGTATACAACTTGTCGTCCACTTATAACGGTGACGGTGAAACTTAGCTCGAATAAGCAACGTGTTAGTATAAGCCCGGGCTCTACACCGAGAGCACCAGCCCGCGTCTACACTGAGAATACATACCAAGTTTAAATACCCATGTCATAACTTATAGACTGCAAGACTTCTGTATTGCGAATTGAATTGGAATTTACATTGTAAATCGTTTTCAATTACTTTCACATTTTCGAAAATAGTTAGACGTAGTTATGTAAGTAAATATATAAGTTTTCATTAGGTTCATGCTTCTTCCCGAATATCAAGGTAGTCCAACCGCACAGTACGTGCCAGATTGAAATATCATCCACACCATCTGGATACTTGGCACTCTAGCACTGTGCGATTTCGTCGTCGTTTCCTTCCACACGCCACACAACTGTGGAATGGCTAACCAGCAACAGTGATTCCAGGTTGATACCACATGGGTACTTTCAAAAGGCGCGCTTACCTCCACCTCAAATGCCGGCAACGTCCCTGTAGCTCCTCTGGTGTTACACGGGGCCGTGGGCGACGATGTTCACCTAACATCAAGTGACCCGAATGCTCGTTTACCTTGTCTTGTGAAATGACCAATTATCGTTTGGCCAGATCATGATGTCGTTTGACGAAATCAATGACAGCCTAACGTTTAACGATATGGTCAAATAAACGCGTGGCTTTTTCATGAATTTGTCGATATTGACCAAATCGTCAAATAAATACTTAACGACCGATAGAGGCGCTAGAAACGCTTTTTGTATATCAGCTGTTCGTAACAAAGTCAACATTTTAGTTTTAAATATGTTTTTTTATTAAAAGCGGAATTATTCGCTTATTTTAAGTAACAAGATCTTAATAAAATATTTTTATTTATATAAAATCATTTTAATTTTAGTCAAATCAACGTGCAATATAATAATAATAAATTTAAGAAATTATATAGTACAGTAGTAAGTATTTTTATATACTAAAGAATCTGTTAAATAGAAAAAGTTTAACCTAACCTAACCTATCTTGTTTGATTTTAATTATCTTGACACAAAATAAATCTAATTACGTAAAATATTTTTTAGGTTAGGTTAAACTTTTTTAAATAAATTGATTCTCTAGAGATTGAAAGTGTTTTTGTCTAAAAACATCGTCATTATATATAAGGAGATAGTTTTACGCACATATTATAAATTTATATTAAATATATTATAAGGACACCTTATTTTACGATATGACCAAACGTCGATGACGAAATCGTTAAACGTTGACGAATCAACGATATCGTCAAATTCAGTTGGTCATTTCATGAACTGCGACCATTTCATGATATTGTCAACGATATCATGAAGTCGTCGATTCTACGATATGGCCACGACATATATATTTATATATATATATATATATATATATATATATATATATATATATATATATATATATATAGATATATATATATATATATATATATATATATATATATATATATATATATATATATATATATATATACATATATATATATATATATATATATATATATACAACGATATCATGAAGTCGTCGATTCTACGATATGGCCACGACATATATATATATATATATATATATATATATATATATATATATATATATATATATATATATATATATATATATATATATATATATATATATATATATATATATATATATATATATATATATATTAGGGCGGGTCGATTTTTTTTTCGTTCAAATACCTATGATTTCCGTATTCTATGGATCATTCCAAGAAAATTTGCCCTAACTTAAACTAACTTCATGTTGACATCTATAACGCGAAAACTATTGATCGGATCATATCGAATCGACGCTCATTGGGAAGGTGAGCTCATTCTAATATATATTCTAATATATATGTATATATATATATGTATATATATATATATATATATATATATATATATATATATATATATATATATATATATATATATATATATATATATATATTAGGGCGGGTCGATTTTTTTTTCGTTCAAATACCTATGATTTCCGTATTCTATGGATCATTCCAAGAAAATTTGCCCTAACTTAAACTAACTTCATGTTGACATCTATAACGCGAAAACTATTGATCGGATCATATCGAATGGACGCTCATTGGGAAGGTGAGCTCATTCTAATCAATTTACATAAAAAAATAACCGACATTGATGGTACGGTTCAGAACTTATGACCATGTTTGTAAAACCTTTTGGACTATTTCTTCAATTTATCTAGTGGTGATATTCCCACGGATTTTTCTTACAATAAACCAGAAGGAATTGCTCATTCTCTCTGGCTCACCAAGGCCAATAGATTATTACGGTTGTATGTGACAACAAATAATCCAAATTTAAGAACTCTGGCAAACTATATAATAAAAGTATATACGCCAATGTATTTCAATATTAAGTATTATAACTCTGTTGTGTACGGTAGTATATTACTTTTTAAATTTATACGTTGGACACAATATTTGCAACCGAATTTACGTCAAGTTGTAAATACAGTAATTCAAGATAATGCATATTTCGCACACTCAGAAAATATCTTGCTATCTATGTTGTTCGATGATAGAATGGAAAAACGAAACATTGCTATAAAAAAGATTTTACATTATCGAAAATATCTGAACGACCCAATGCAACTTAGAGTTTACGAAAAACCTATTATAAACTTTAATTGTACGGACTATACAAATATGGTTGACTTAAATGACGATAATATTTTATTCGAACCACCGTTTACGCAAAATTATCCGTATGAACATTTGGAGGGATATTTAGATTACGAAGATCCATTCCCTGATCCAGAAATTTCGTCAGACACACAAGGAACGGAAAGACACGTTCAATTGCTGGCTGCCACTGCTAAACGAGTTACAGGAAAGAATGTAGAAGGTGCTATGGCGACGACATTAGAGAGCCGTAAGAAAACACCTAGACTTGAAAGCAGACAAGACTTTGAAGAAAAATAATTTTATTTCACTTTTTTTCTATTAGTAAACTAAAATTAAATATTTTTTTTGATTGCAATACTATCTTATGTCTTTATTTGAATTTTTGAAGAAAATAAAATAAAAAAGGACAAAAAAGTATTAAAAAGTGTGTTTTATTTGTTCACTGTTTTAGCAATATCTCGTGAACTAATCAACCGAGTTCATTGTTTTTTGGCTCAAAATCTTCGTTTTTACTTTAAATTAAAATTTAGAGTTACTTGAAAAATGGTCGTGAAAGTAATGTTTTTGATCGAAATCATAAATAAATTGAAGAAATAGTCCAAAAGGTTTCACAAACATCGATGTCGATGATTTTTTTTGTAAATTGATAAGAATGAGCTCACCTTCCCAACGCGCATCCATTCGATATGATCCGATCAATAGTTTTCGAGTTATAGATGTAAACATTAAGTTAGTTCTCAAAATTGCACAAAAAATTTTCAAACAAAAAGTAGCAGACTCAGTTTTCAAGATAGAGGTATGGTTCCTTGGGAAATTTTGCATGGAATGATCCATAGAATACGGAAATCATAGGTATATGATTGATTTTTTTTGTTCCCTACAAATCGACCCGCCCTAATATATATATATATATATATATATATATATATATATATATATATATATATATATATATATATATATATATATATATATATATATATATATATATATATATATATATATATATATATATATATATAACAATATTAATAAATATATAAATAAAATAGCTTATTACAGGCATCCCACAACACAAATAGAAGAAGCAATAAGCGTGCTGGTCGTGGGTTCGATTCCCACTCAAGGAAATGTTTATATTTAAATTCACTTCAATGAATTCCGCCACTCAACGCAAGCAATGTCTCTGGATGAAAGTAGAGAACTTTGCAATTTGCCTACATGTGAATGCGGATGAAAAACGTTAATTTGAACAAAAAAGGAAAAAAGGAGATAAGAACAAAAAATATTACAATAATACAATTTTATTGTGATTTTTCATATAATTACAGAACTTAAGCTTAATAATAAGCTTTAAAAAGCAAAGGCTCGTAAAAATTACTTATAGAGAAGATTACAATTGTTTGGCAAGAGAGATACTAGATATAGATAGATATTAAATAATAGATGTTTTTTAGCTTCGAGCTGTATCCTACACACAGCAGGGTAGGCAAAAGGAACCGAGTGTTAAGACACTCCGTTCCCCACTTTCCGCCAAATTTTGGATTGCGTAATTGGAGGCGATGCGTGTTAAGTGGCGGAACTTATAATGCCAACGTTATTAAACAAACCACTTAGCCACTGTAGTTCAATTAATTAAAATCGGCATGAAAATACATTCAATTGAAAGATTTTCCCAATCGATAGCTTCACTATTAAACCTATTAGCTTTTGTGAGAACTAATAAATCTCAAATACTTGTTGAAAGTGTCATCTTTACGGAAATCGAGTCCATTTTAGAGCACTCAAGTGCTCCTTTGAATTGCAGCAGACGCACGACTAATCATTATGCGAACTAAATGTGGTGGAATAAGTTTGTGTGCAATGATTTTAGTTATAGTGCTTAATAAATTATAATGAAATTTAGTAATTATAATATATAAATAAATTTTACTTTGCGTTTTTAAGTAATACATTGGAGAAGAGTAAAAATGTTCTTTAGACAGTAAAATAAGTAAGCATTAATCTTGACTGTGGCCAGTCGTGGCCCAGTGGCACAAGCGTGTGACTGTAAGCGACTGGTTGTGAGTTCGATTCCCGCTCGAGGAGTGGAAATATTAAATATTTCCATTTTCTTCGCTCTGGTGTCGAGGTAAAGCGCGGTGTTAAGTTCCGCCACTTAACACGCAATGCCTCCGAATTTGGCGGAAAGTGGGGAACGGAGTATCTTAATACTAGGTTCCCTCTGCTTACCCTGCTGTGTGCGGGATACAGCGTGAAGCTGAAGAAAAAAAAAAATTAATCTTGACATGAAATTTCCTTGTCTGCGGCAAAAAGTATAAAACTACAAAAAAATCATCGAGATTAGATTAGATTATGCTAAAAGGTAAGTCATTCAGCAATTCACGTCTTTACTTTATAGCAGAGTAGGCAGACAGAACCTAGTGTCAAGACACCTCGTTCTCTATTTTTCTTACTTTTATGTGAGCTAATTTATGATTGATGTGGCACATTCGAAACACCATAACAAAAAAAATTAAATGCTTTTTTTTATTATAGCTTCACCTCTATTCCCCTAATTTACTATTAAGCATGTTTCTCGCATTAAGTAGTGTAGACGGAAAGAACCTCATGCCAACGTGCTCTGTTCTCCAATTGACACCTGAATCTGAGGCATTGCATGTTTTTGTGTTGTCAATAGGGCGGAGAAATTAAAATAATCTAAGTAAAATAATTAACCCTAGAGGTAAGAATCAAACCCACAACCACCATGAGTATAGAAAGACGTTTGAACTTAAGTTTTTTTATTTGTAATATAAACTAAGATATATCATAGAATTATACTAACGTGAACTAAAAATTAATAACAAGAATTCTACTCTTAATAAGTTAATAAATCCTAAATACAGCTAAGAAATAATGACTTTTCGTTTTGTTTCAGGCTGTATCCCGCTCACAGCAGGGTAGCCAGGGTGGAGGGAACCTAGTGTTAAGATACTCCGTTCCCCACTTTCCGCCGAATTCGGACGCATTGCGTGTTAAGTGGCGGAACTTTACGCCGCGCTTTGCCTCGACACCTGAGCGAAGGAAATGGAAATATTAAATATTTCCGCTCCTCGAGTGGGAATATAACCCACAACCAGTCGTTTACAGTCACACTCCCCACTGGGCTACGACTGGCCACAAACTATATTTAGTAATAAGTACGTATACAAATAACACTCTTTGCATACTTACTGAATGACTGACAGGCGCACAGAAAAAACTACTGGGTGGGGAAAAATAAATTCGGTATGTCAGGGAGTGTATGACACTAGTAAACGGGAATTCCTTAAATGCCTCATAAAAATAGAGAAAAGTGCGTTTTTACCGGTCATAAAGACTTCGCAAGCAAGTTGTAGGTGAATTTCTCCTAATAGAATAATTAAAATATAGTTTGGAAAGTATCAGAGCTTTCTTGATCAACAAAAAATCATAATAAACGTTAAGTACGCCGTCACTCCGTTCTCCATTTTGCGCCCTACATTGTTTTATCACCAGAACGGAGAAATGAAACCAATTTAAATATTAAATATGCCCCCGAATAGAAATTGAACCCACATCCATACAGCCAAACTATGAACACTGCGCCAAGATACCAAAAGAATTAAAAGAAAAATTATGAAACGAATCGGTCGCCCTGCAAATTAACTACATAGAAACGTTTTAAATTAGACAATCTTTTTGATATATACCTCTGCTTTCCTGAACAGTGGTCGACAATAATTCACGTTTATTGGAACGATAAGGGATCGAACAAAGAACGCTATTCCAATAAATCAACATTACTATTTTAAAATTATATGACGTTTAATAGAGCGGTTAATTAATTTATATACTGTTTGTATCAAAAATTGTATTTTACTAATTTTATGTCAATACATCAATCATTTATATTATTTAGTTAACTGCAAGCAAATTGATTTATGTGTGATAATTCAATATTATGTGATGTTCTTTGGATTGTGTTAAATTATTATTTTTTTAGCTTCACGCTGTATCCCGCATACATCAGGGTAGGCAGAGGGAGCCTAGTGTTAAGATACTCCGTTGACCACTTTCCGACGAATTCGGAGGCATTGCGTGGTTAGTGGCGGAACTTAACGCCGCGATTTGCCTCGATACCAGAGCGAAAGAAATGAAATTATTATATTTTCATTACTCGTTTTAAACTTTGTGCCACTGAGCTACGACTGGCCTCTAAATTATGATTCAGCTAAAATTTTTAAAAATAGAAACTATATTTTCTGTTACTTAAAAAATATTGTAACATACTTCCTTGATGACTGGACTGAGTAAATAAAAGTATTTTGAATTCTTTGAATTACATTAAAGTTTATTTACGGAAAAGAAAATATTCGTTATGTTTACAGTAGTTAGAATAAAAATATCTCAGAAAGTATGTTTTTAAAAAATAAACCTCTGCTTTCGAGGAACGTGGTAAAAAGGATATTATTGTACCAAAGAAGTAAGAAATAATTCCCATTTACATGTTTTAACTTTTCCACTTTAATACGTAAATTAGGATATAGACAGAGAGATTGCAGTATTATGACACTCCGTTCTTCACTTTTTGCCTGAATATGAGAGACTTGTCTTTCATCACAGGGGAGCAATAAAAATAATTACAGTACTCCGAGTCAGACGAGACAGCCACTTATTCAGTTTTAAGTAGATAGCCCATAAGTATTAAGAAAGAGAAAATAAAAATATTTATTTTTTTCTATATTGCTTTTTATTTGAATAATATAAAATCACAAAAAGTTAAAAAAATAAAGCAAAAATATAAAAATTAAAAAATACAAAAACACATTTTCCCAAATGCTATAAAGTAAAAAAGGGTTAAAAAATCTTAATTAATAGAGGGCATTGCGTACACCATTGTGTTTCTTAAGTCTTCCCTTCTCAATTGTATAGAGGTACGTAGTGGTAGAAATAACATAGAGAAAATTGCTTAAAAATTTCCACGTAATAGAAACTGAACTTTCTATTACGATCAGATGTTCTTTTCTAGCCAATTACATAATTACATGTTCTTTTAGTACAGGGGTTCCTAACCTTTTTTGATCAAGCACCAATTTTACATTATTCTTGCTAGCAGGGACCACTATGTATGTAGGCATAATACAAATAATGTATTATAATCTACCAACACCCGGTAAATTTAAAATCGTCCACGGACCACTTTATCCCTTCAGCGGACCACTGGTGGTCCGCGGACCACTGGTTGGTCCAGTGTTTTATTATTACGTCGAAATTTTATACAATTCAAAAACACTTTCTTATCCTAGGTATAATAGTATTAATGCCCGTAAAAAAATATATATAAGAAAAATATATATAATCAACATCATCTTATAGTTTAATTTCATTTTGACCCTGTTTCAGACTTTTCTCAATAAAATTAAAAAATTGGCAAAACACATAACAATTATAACAAGCTCATATACATATCGTATTGCAATCAATGTAAGATATAGAAATCCCATCTAAAAGTATTAATTAAGGTCTACAAAATATTAAAATTATAAAAAAATTGAAGAGAGCAAAAGTTAAGCCCTTTGAGATCGGAATTCTATTGTATATATTTCTAAAGTAGTAAAGTCTATATTTTCACGACAATACTTTAAAAGTGTGTTAAATATAAACTTAAAATAATTTTATATTTTTTCTCCCTATATCTACGTTGGCAATTTTATTATTTAATATATGTATGTGCTTCAATACAGGAAAACCATATTATATCTTCAAAAACAGGTACGTATTCTTAATGAAAATATTATAACGTAATTAACGATTCCCAACAACACTATTCAACATAGTAAAAAACAAAGCTTACTGCATACTTACCTTATATGCAATAACGTAAACGCTTCTTCTGTGAAAATACATAGCCTTTAATACAATTTTCTAGATCAAAATCAAAAATCAACTTACGCAAGTACTTTCAAATTGTCAATTAACAAAAAACCTTAGTATTGTCAATCCTAACAGAAGAGACCACGTACTTAAAACGAAGTTTTACTAAAATAAGACGAAAATTTTGATCCAAAATTGGGGCCAGTCGCACACAGTGTGTCTTTAAAGCGACTGATTGTGGGATCGATTCTTACTCGAGGAGTGGAAATATTTAATAGTTCTATTTTTTTTCGAAGCAAAGCACGCCGTTAAGTTCCGCCACTTAACACGCAATGCCTCTAAATTCGGCGGAAAGTGGGAAACGAAGTGTCTTAACACTACGTTCCATCTGCCCGGCTGTGTTCGGGACACAGCGTGAAGCTAAAAAAAAATGTACGTTACGTTTACTGAGTTAGAATAAAAATATCTCAGAAAGTATGTTTTTAAAATATAAACCTCTGCTTTCGAAGAACTTGGTTACCAAAGAAGTAAGAAATAATTCCCATTTACATGTTCTTGTTTTAATTTTTCCACTTTAATATGTAATCAGGATAGACAGAGAGATTGCAGTATTATGACACTCCGTTCTTCACTTTTTGCCTGAATATGAGACAAAAAAAAAGAAAAAAAAAAACAAATAACAGGCAATAGTATTCAAAACATCGTATAAAAACGTAATAAATCCTATAATTTGTCAGCGCTTGCGCTAATACGGATGAATGGTCGTAACAGAACAGTGAATTAAACTCTCAGAATAATGAAGTGGTAGCATTCGTCTTCATTTGATCTAACTCGCTTTATTAGATACATATTAACTTGTCCAAGTTTTGGGTTCATCGGATACTAAGTTTGTAGTGAAATTGTTTGACAGCTTTGGGTTGGATACGCTTTATTAACTGAGGTTGACAGTTTACGGCCCTTGAAGTCTTGAAGTTTTTTACGTTATCACGCTTATATATCATGGGATTTGGTGAATCAAAAACTTAAATTACTTAGTGTTTGTTTTATAATTAGGTAGGTATAAGTTAATTGCTACGAACTTTGGCCGCATTATTGTACGTTTATGTTTACTTGTCAATAGTTGATTAAAGTGGTAAGAAAATACGTTTGTACCTAATTTTAAAAACAATATAAATCATTCTTATAACTACATATTAACAATAAAATGTATATAGAAAAAATTATTATAATTTGAATATAGTCAATAGTATACACATAATAAAACATTGAAAAATATGTTATAAAATATCTTACACATCAAACCAAATGGAATGTGAAAAGTACTTAAAAAATATGAATATTTAAAAATAATGGCACAAAATGTCGAAAAATGACAAAAATATATATTTACGTAATTTAAAATCCAGCAGCACTGCCATTACTGCGGGGATCGAACGCACCTTCAAGCATACCATCGGCATGTCGCACTAAGGCTCCGGCATGGCCCACGTTCTCGTCATACGCAGACAACAGAACTACTTTATGACCTCTCTCTTTTAAATATTCAACGGTCTTTTTATCAAATCGGCTCTCTAATTTTAAACTATCATCGTAATTTCCTCCCAATGATCCGTACAACCATCTTGGCATCGAAACCGACGCTTGCAAATTGATTTTCTGAACAGCGTACCTATGAAATATAGCAGCTTGCGTCTGAGGTTGACCGTCTCCACCTCTAGTGCCGTAAATCATAATGCGACCGTCGTTTAAGCGAGCAGCCGCCGGATTCAATGTATGGAATGGCTTTTTACCTGGAATCAAAGATCTTATATGACCTTCTTTCAAATTAAAAGAAACGCCTCTATTATGCCACAAAATTCCTGTCGAGGGTAAAACAACTTCACTCCCGAAAACATGATAAATGCTTTGTATAAATGAAACTGAAAATCCTTTACTATCCATAATACCCATCCAGATCGTATCCCCCGGGCCTTCACCCTTCCCGGCAGTAGATATTTCATTGAGACTAATATTACTCGTCATTTCGGAAATTGCGTGACTTGCTAACAGTGATTGGGCATCGACTTTCATGTAACAAGGGTCGGTTATATGCCGGTCTCGTAATACAAATGCCTGTTTTGTAGCTTCAACTGTTGCATGAATAAATTGACCTTCATGTTTGCCATCGATGCGTAACTTATCTAAGATAGCGAGAATTGATAAAGAAAGTATGCCTTGTGTCGGC
The DNA here is from genome assembly GCA_019049465.1 of Dryas iulia moderata. Lineage (NCBI taxonomy): Eukaryota > Metazoa > Arthropoda > Insecta > Lepidoptera > Nymphalidae > Dryas > Dryas iulia. The sequence continues at coordinate 13,459,149 of CM032424.1, read as the reverse complement.
GGTGGTAGGTTGAAAATCTCACCGCTTCGGTGTGCTAATCTCAAAGGAGTCCGTCTAACGGGCGAGTAATTTGCAAGATCTGATTCTGTGATTGGCATGCCGAGGGACTCCATGTCTTTCGCAATCAATTTCGCCAAATTACCCCGATAGAAACTATTCAAGCCATTCTCTGATAGTTCTCTTAATGATCTAGCCAAATTTTTTTGACAAAACTTTTGTCCTGTTCTAAGGAATTCGCCATTAGGTAAAAAGGTGTTTTTAAAATGTGATGACAAGTTTTTATTCGTTTTATAATCATTAAGTGCCTTTTCGTGAGAAGACGACACAGCAAATCCATCCTCTGCATACTTAATTGCGTCTTCCAGCAACTTTGAAACGGACATTCTTTGGTAACCACATTCGCTGACATACTTTAAAGCTTCTTCCCACCCACCTACAGTCCCGGCCACTGTAATCGCAGACTTCACACCTTTAAGTGGAATTGAATCGGAACCTTTATAAAAATCCAAGTTAGCTAAACTACCGGCTGCCCCACAAGCTTCTATCGCCACGGGGTCGCCTTCAGGGGGCACTATGAGCCAGAAACCGTCACCTCCAATACTATTCATATGAGGGTACACGACTCCAATGGTCGCTGCAGCGGCAACCATTGCTTCCATCGCTGTACCACCCTGCCTTAAAATGTTGACAGCGGTTTGAGTCGCTAAGTGGTGTGGAGTAACCACCATACCACGGGGTGCAACGTGGCTAGTATCCATATTTCTTTAAATGCAGTTTTTCTTGAAATTTTATTATCTGTAAACAAATAAAAAAGATATTGAATACTAATAAAAAATACATTGAACTATCGTTATTCCACTAACATAACTTTGTGTCATCTATATTTTAGCAAAGTATTAATAGAGTTTCATAGAATATTTATACTCTAAAGTAACACAGGAACTTTTGTCGTCAATATATCGTTAGTCTCGGCAGAGAATAGAGCTTAAATCTGAAATGCCTGGTTTCACAATATAAATTTTAATGTCCCGATAGCTTCTAAGCCACTTCGTCATAAATACCTAAGGTTATACCAAAAATTACTCCCAGGGGTTCCAAAGACCGTAAACTGTCTATGAAGGATAGATAAAGTGTAATATAATAAAGATTAGAATTATGGTAAACGGTTCGCATTATGAGCTTTCTTTACGGGCAAATACGAATTTCCAGTAAGGAAATGATTTGAATATTATTATCTCAAATATTGGTTTCGCAAAAAGGAAGAACTTAAATACAAGTTACGAATGTCTTAAGGAATTCTTTAGTATTACGGAAATCTTGAATTATTTAAGTATATTTTATTTCAATAAATATTAGACCCTAATATGGTACAAATGAAATGTAAATGAATACATTTTATAGTTGATAGTTGAAACGTTACTTAGAGAAATATATTTATTAAATAATTTCGTTTATTCCCGCTCTTTAAACGAAAGCGCGGCGTTAAGTTCCGCCACTTAACACGCAAAGCCTCCGAATTCAGCGGGAAGTGGGGAATGGAGTGTCTTTACGCTAGGTTCCCTCTGCCTACCCTGCTGTGTGCGGGATACAGCGTGAAGCCACTGCGTGAAGCTTTAAACGAAATATTGAATATCACAACACTTAATGTTTATATTCAATCAAGTCAATAAATTACTATGCCTATATCCTACAAAGCTCAGGAAAGCCTCTAAAATATACATCTATATCATATATACGTGTACAACACGAGTACCCTACAATAAACCAATCTAACCGTTAAACTTTTGGAGCCGAAACAATCCAGACGTTTGAGGGAATATTATTTTTTAATTGAATCCTCAGAAAACACAATACTGTTGACATTTAATTAACCCCTAGCCAAGTTCCATGAGGCGAAACCTTAACGATGAATTATTTTAATTTACGTCCGCCATCTTTAGTTACGTAACATCTTTCACGGCTAATTGGAAAAAACTTCTGTGACGAAGAGTTTCAAGCGTTTTAGACGTTATTAAAAACTGTCAAAGGAATGTCAGAGGAAAGCTTAATTACTATGATAAGTCACTGGCACAATGCTTAGGAACTTAAAATAACGCTAACGAGTTCTAAATGAATGGGAACAGTTGTTAAATTCGGACGTTTTCAGATATATATTGGAAACCTGTCTTTGTAGTTTAGAAGTCTAGATTCTAGAATAAAAAAATAGTTTTAAAAAACTATTATTTGTATTAAATTTCAAATTGCTGTCCCCTTTCAAGTAAAGTAAAGCTTTTAGATTCAAAAAGCAGAGTGACTTGTCTACTGCTCCTCTATATATATTTAAATAAGGTTGGACATTCAAAATATCCGTAAAATTTCTTTCGTATATCCTACGAGGAAGCGCATACGTTTTGAGATGCGTATTATAGTATAAACCACCCTATGACCCTTTCATATTGTAGGGCAAACTCGTAAAATATGTTTTAGAGCGATCCCTAACGGGGACATATTGGCCCCGGACGGATATTGAAAATGAAGTTTTTTGTATGCATTCAACGGTTTGTATTAAGTGTTTTCAATGGGAAAATTATTACCATTTGTCAGTATGTTGAATAAGATCAAAGAAAAGAAAGAATCGAATAAAATAAAATTCGAATCAACGAGTATGTTAAAATTCAATATATAATAATGTTCAGAAATCTGTTTTAGTAATATTATATATGCCTTTGATTAGTAATAATGTTATTAGGCCTATGTTACTTGTTACTCCAGCTTTGTCTTGTTTCCAAAAGTATAGAAATGAAAATTATTTAAATATAATCTTTTCCCTAATGGGAATGGAACCTTTAAGCTTACAGTCAGAAGTTCTAGTACTGCACCACTATTACCTCACTATTACTGTCTTATAGCTAAATATAAGTAATTATTATTATTTTTTATTTAATATTTCTATTTTCTTCGCTCTGGTGTCGAGGTAAAGCGCTGCGTTAAGTTCCGCCACTTAACACGCAAGCCTCCGAATTCGGCGGAAAGTAGGGAACGAAGTATCTTAACACTAAGTTCCCTCTGCCTACCCTGCTGTGTGCGGGATAGAGCGTGAAGCTATTATAATTTTTAATGAAATGTAACCCAATACTCTGTTAATAGTAATACAATAATAAACGAGTATATATTTAATCTTTTATATATTAAGTTAATTAACAGACAAAACAAAGAGAACAGACATATTACAAAATGCACAAATAAGATGCAATTTTAAACTCAAACTTGAGCTCATTAACAAAAAAAATAATTAATCTTGTATCAAATTGAAATATTACCTACACAAAATCATGTATTATTTTTTTTTTAGCTTCACGCTGTATCCCGCACATAGCAGGGTAGGTAGAGGGAACCTAGTGTTAAGAAACTCCGTTCCCCACTTTCCGCCGAATTCGGAGGCATTGCGTGCAAAGTGGCGGAACTTAACGCCGTGCTTGACCTCGGCACCAGAGCGAAGAAAATGGAAATATTAAATATTTCCACTCCTCAAGTGGGAATCGAACCCACAACCAGTCGCTTACAGTCACACGCTTGTACCACTGGGCCACGACTGGCCACTTTATTATACAGAATCACACTTTAGGGATAAAGCGTGAATCTGAACAATATACACAAAAATATGTAATTTACTCAACCCGTAATAACCTAAAAAATGGTTATCCGTTAATATGTTTCTCAAATAAAAAATAAAAAATAATAATAATTGAACCAATTTTTTACAACATAACAACACCCTCATCATAAACATAGAAATAACAATACATCGTAAAGTCAAATACAATCCATTGTACCATCATAAAGTCACTCGATACTGAATATTGTCTTAATATTACTAGGCAGAGTTTACCGAAGATATAGAAGCCAGGATCTATATCAATTTGAGCAGCGCAAATTGAATTTATTAGTACAATGCAGATCGAGTATATCAATAACATTGGTCAAATCGGAGCTGTTATATCTACTATATGGGATTATGTAGTGTATGCATATAATGTTAGTTAATTATTGTAGTTAATAAGATAAATTACTTTAGATGTTTAAATATTTTAATGGTGTAGGTTCGATTTTCACTTGAGAAAATGATTGTTTGTTTTTTTTCTCATGTATCTGTACTAATAAGATAAAGCGCGGTGTTAAGTTCCGCTACTGTATAAGCAATACGCTACTGTATAAAAATACGCTCTAATTTGGGTATAAATGGGCAGTAAAATGTCTTGACATTAGAACTTACTTATTAGATTTCGTTTTAACTATTCTGCTTTCTTGGAAAACGCGTGGAGCTAATAAAATAGATACATAAACATTGTTATACACTGATGCAGTCCATTAATAATGTCTGGGTGTACACGTGACGGTTAAAACGTCGATTACTGTTAGAGAGAACCGAATGTCAAGACACTCCGTAGTCATGGCAGCCCTTAAATGCTGTGTTTCGTCTTATTTATCAGAGCAATGAAATACAAGCTGAGTATGAATAGAGAAAGGAACACTGAATTGGAATCAAACCCAGAATCAATCGTGATTACAGTCAGACACTGTGCCACTGCGTCACTATTGCCTCTAATGAATGAGTAATTAATAATTGAAGAAAAATATTAATAATAAAATTTAAGACGCATAGCGAACATATTCAAACAATTATAACAAATGGAATATTTAATTTACACAACTATAAGTAAATATCTAGAATAGAAGTCGATAAGAAATTATACTTGATATATGAAGTTGTAATAACTTGAGGTAACTTCTATAGAAGTTGCCAACTCTGCTATTGCATTCGAAGTTCGATTTCACGGAAAAGTTTTATCAGAGAATGGCAGACGGATATTAGTTATGGCACTAGTTGGGATATTAGTGAATAATAGAAATTTGCAAATATAATGAAAGTAAAGAGACCATAGACGGAGTATAGACAAAAGATAGATGACATAGGTGATGCAGTGGGGAAGGTCTAACTGTAAACGTGTTTGGTTGTGGGTTTGATTCACGCTTTCAGGAATGATTATAGACATCTTAATTATTTATATTTGTCTTTTCAGGCAAGTTCTGTCTTTACGCAATGTCGTAAATACTAGTTAACAGTGGAGATTTTAAAAGTATCTGCTACCCTGCTATTAGGTAAAAAGCGCACGATAGGTACATTAGTTCGAATCTTTTACTGGGGAAAATTAATAATAGCAAAACGCGGTATTAAGCTCCGCCAGTGAAAATGTTTTATTTACTGTTTAAGCCAAATTTGAAGAAACCAACCAAATTCAAGGCATATGTAAAAATAAAGTAAAAATTTTGTAGTAAAAAGCAGCGCGCTACTTTCATCACAGCAAAGCTGATCAAAGACAGCAAGCTGTGACAACTTAGTGTCAGGACACTCTATTCTCGACTTTCCGCCAAAATCTAAAACATGACGACGCCGGATTTTGACTTATATAATAAAATCATTTATAAAATAAAGTCCCTGAGTAGGAATTAAATCCACAATCCTCATGTTCACGGTCAAACGCTGTCCCACTGCGCCACTATGACCTCTAAATACTAAATCAAAAGAAAATAACAAAGCACATACATACAAATATATGTACATACATGTTTTTTTTTTTAGCTTCACGCTGTATCCCGCGCAGGGTAGGCAGAGGGAACCTAGTATTAAGATACTCCATTCCCCACTTTCCGCCAAATTCAGAGGCATGGCGTGTTAAGTGGCGGAACTTAACGCCGCGCTTTACGTCGACACCAGAGTAAAGAAAATGAAAACAAATATTTCTACTCCTCGAGTGGGAATCGAACCCACAACTAATCGTTTACAGTCACACGCTTGTGCCACTGAGCCACGACTGGCCACTAATATCTATATGTATTTCTTTTTACAACTCAGTATTAACATCTTAAAACAGTCCTGGGACAATTCAGCGCGATAGAATCTAGATCAAGTTGATCTTTGACTGCAACTAAAGAAACTTCCAGAGAGCTAGCACAAACGTTAGGCCAGCGGTATCGAATAGCGATCGTCTGTCTGTAAATTAGTTTGCAGAAGATTGCAGCTAGTAGTTTTTTGTTTTCATTTATTCTATTTCATTAAGACGTAACTCTATTGGATGTTAGTAAAAAAGCGTAAAGGTTCTTTTGTTTTGTTTAGTTACTGTGAGTGAATTGTTCTTTCTGTTGTGTAAAATAATACAGTTTAAGTGTTTTTGTTAGAATATTTAATTTAAGTTGTTTATTTATTATTTATTTTATAATATTAGTCGTAGTTTTCGTATCTTTAAGTTTTTAAATTTGAAGAAATTTATTAACTATTCATTAAAATATTTTATTTCCAGCATTCGGGATATATAATTTGTAGCTTTATAGGTACATAGTGATAGTACAATATTTTCACAACATGAACTGGATATCTTTGTCAGGACGTACAGGATGACGAAAAAATAATCTGTCTTTCCTGGTTTATTTATATAAGCAATATGTTGTGCACATATTGTATTATCACCGAATACACGTGCACCTAGCATTATTTAAGAAATTTTACTGCAGGAAGTTATATTAAATTTACGTTGTTAGATAGACCTATTCATAAAAGCATTTTAAAACGTGATTTTACCTAATTATTATTTGTTTTATGTTGTCCCTACGCTTTAAATACCAAACGATTTTTTATATCTTAATAGTGGAGAGCATAGTGTAGTAACACTAGGTTCTCTCTGCCTTCTTATTACCTTGCTGTTCACTAAGACTTGTAATAAAAATATTACTACTTATTTTTCAAAAATCTTCTTCTAAAGGGTTGAAATAGGGGATGAAAATTTATATGAAAAATCTACGCCGTTTGTAATGAATTTTGCCATAAATATAGTTAATAATCCAAGGTTAAACATACGCTACTTTATTTTTCATAAATCTACCCCCGAGGGTTGCAATATGCCGAATCAGCTATATAGTTCACGGGCCGCTAGTCTTCCATAATAAACTTTAAAAAATACATTAAACTAACGAAATAAATATTACAAGTACTAAATAAGCATAAACTTGACACATACTTTTATATAAAGTAACCTAAACGTTGCTAAAGAAACGTATATTTTACGCGTCGAGGGAAAAGATAAAAATTTTAAATAAAATACTTATACAAAAATGTCGCAAGTATACGCAGGCCGGAGACACAGGACAAACACAATTCGATTTATTTACTGCCGTTGGACAGCCGGCCTCTTTATAACTCCGCTCTTATTACTTTTACGTTGAAAAGCAAAAACATGTTTTCCACTCTGAAGTTTCTTTGTTTTAGGATTCATCCTTATGCCTTATACATCGCTATTTGAACATTTATTGGATGACTTAATTAGTATTGTCTTACCGTTCGTTGTGTGCTTTATTTTATTGTATTAATATAAAGGTTGTTGTGGCGCAGTGGTTTGATTAAATTTTGGTTGTGGGTTTGAATAAAAAAATATATTAAATGTTTTTTTTGATTTGCGCTTTGCACACATTCCAGTGTAGGCAAAAAACCATCCTTCGCTCTCTGCCTGAATTTGAGTTTTTAGTGTATCTACTGGTGGAGCATTAGACACGGAAATGTGGAATTCAAATATAATCATTCGCTAAATAAGGATCGAACTCACAACTTATTGTGTTTATAGTTATAGTCAGATGCTGGCCCACTATGGCGCGATTGCTTTTTTCTTTACCCAAGTGTGCAAGCATGCGAGAAACTTTTTTCGGCGCTACGTTCGCTCTGGTTATGGATAAAAGTGCGAAGTTAAAATAAGCTATACATATATAATGATTAGTTTTATTTACATTGTCAGTTTTCATACATATATATACAGCTTGGTAACTTGGTTGGCTTGGTTTCAAACATATATATGAAACAGAGGTACAAGAAACCTGTGCCTCGGTCCCCTTTCCTTATGGGGGCCAAAGATAGCCCCAAACTCGCGCCCAAGAGTCTCAAAATGATCTAAGGTGCTGGGTATATCACTAGGGTCTTAGTAGGTAATACCTACGATGTTCTAGAATAATGATAATTATTATAAGTTGCATATAACACGCAAGTGAAAATTACTATTAGATGTCTATTTTTTTTAAATTGTGAAATAAAATAAAATAGGAACTTCTTTTCTTTTCTAAGTATAGAGCTGTGACTAGATACTTATAAAAGTAAAGAATACAATTCACCATATGCAAATGCATAATATACATATTTTTTTTAGCTTCACGCTGTATCCCGCACACAGCAGGGTAAACAGAGGGAACCAAGTGTTAAGACACTCCGTTCCCCATCTAGTATACAATTAGCATTTGAATATTTTGAATATACAACACACTTTCTCGCTTATTGGATGTAGTCAGTGAGAATATCATAAAACATTAGATTTCACTTACTGCCGAAGATTGAGATGCTCAAACTGTTTAGTATTACGTGGCGAACTCAACACCACGCTTTATCTTACATCAGAGCTGGTAAATGAATATAAATATTACTTATTCCCCTAGCAAGAATTGAACTCATAACTCTTAACATTAACATTTTGACGTTGTTTCACTGTGGTATGATAGTGTAATTCTTTACTACTATAACATTATTCATTTCTTTCTAATATAAACAATAAATCGTACATCAAACTCCGATTTTATTACCATATATTACAATCACAATGAATATTGACATTCCAAATACTTGCTACACATATATAATATATACATACATACATACATACATACATACATACATACATACATATATATAAGAACAAAAGAAACTCGTAAAAATCAAAGACAGTAATTCAATTAGTAATTCGACCTCCTCCCATAGCCCATAGTCCATACTCAAAAGAATTAATTATCACGCCGGTGTCTTTTCATCTCGAACTTCAAAGCGAGTCGATTGGTATACTAGAAAATTTATAATCTTATTGTCATGTACGCTTTGCCTCTGAAAGGCCTTTAAGAAAGGAATTTTAAGTAGGCTTTGACCAGCTCCGGCTGGGCTGGGCTGGACTGAACTGACTATATTGATTTATCCTATTACAAGGCTTAGACTAGCATATGAAATGAGCAAAGTTGCCAGGAAACAAAAAGGTTTTATTTACCCCGTATTTATATTGTGAATTTTATATGAGCTGGAGGTAGTATACGTTTGTTTATTTCATCCTATCGTGAATAACTAAATAGGTAATTTATATTGTACATCACATTGTTTGGAGTTAGCGTTATTTAATGTGTGATTAATAAATGAATAATGTTTTTTTGCTTAAAAATTTATTATAATTTTCATACCTTTGAAATTAATGAGGAAATCATTATACTTGTAATATGCAAGGATACAGTACTAATGAAGTGATAATGAATAAGTATATAGTTAATTTTATAATTAGTTATATAATATGCCATCAATACGCAGTGGGACGACTTATGACTGTAACAGAGATTGGTTGTGGGTTCGATTCTTATTCAGTGAAATGACTATGTGCCAATTATTTTCATTTTTCTGCTCCCATACCTTAGACAAATATCTTCGTTGAATTCCGCTACTCAGTACGAATGTCTCGACTTCGAGTGGAAAATTGAGAACGAAGTATATAATTTAAATAGTTTTATTTTAATTAGTGGCCAGTCGTGGCCCAGTGGCACAAGAGTGTGACTGTAAACGACTGGTTGTGGGTTCGATTCCCACTCGAGGAGTGGAAATTATATTTCCATTTTCTTCGCTCTGGTGTCGAGGTAAAGCGCGGCGTTAAGTTCCGCCACTTAACACGCAAGCCTCCGAATTCGGCGGAAAGTGGGGAACGGAGTGTCTTAACACTAGGTTCCCTCTGCCTACCCTGCTGTGTGCGGGATATAGCGTGAAGCTATTTAATTTTTTTTTTTAATTGAAGTATATAATAAGTAGATACAATAGAAATTTTCGTAATGCGAGACACTGCCTGGCTGTTATCGCGAGAGTCATACATTCGATTCTTACTCTGGGCAATAATTAAACTTAAACTATATTCATTTCCCCGCTTTCGTAAAACTCTACTACCAAAACGCAATGTCTTGAAAATTAAAGAACGGAGTGTCTTGTCACTAAATTCAGTCTACCTTCAGACTACCTAGTCTAGATAATTTGCCATACGCTCGAGTTAGAGACCATAATACCCATAACAAAATCTAAATTAAAGGACATATCGAATTTCTTAAACCGAAAGTGATCGTCCATACACTTCCAGTCCAAAGGCATGAGGCATTATTACGGAAATTGCGTTTACCAGTACAACCTCTCAGCACTACTATATTCATTTTACTACTAATACAACGTCTAACATGGATTTTATTTGAATTTAAACCTTATTTAAGAAATAATAGGAGTTATTTTTGATAGTATTTATTCGTATCTCTTGTCATAACATAGAAGGCTTTCTATGTAGTAATCTGTCCAAATCTTCCTTCCCATAAATTACATTGCGAAGCGTATAAAGCTAAATACGCAATCTGCTTTAGTTTGTCAAGTTTTTGTGTGCTCCACTATTTGCCAAAGTAGGCTTGGTATTGTTCAATAGTTATATTTATTACAATATATTGTAATGGGGCCGTATTGTAGTCGTGGCGCAGTGGCACAAATGTGTGACTGTAAACGACTGGTTGTGGGTTCGATTCGAAGTGTCGAGGCAAAGCGCGGCGTTAAGCTCCGCTTCTTTACGCGCAATGCCTCCGAATTTCGCGGAAAGTGGGAAAAAGGCTGTCTTAGCACTAGGTTCCCTCTACCTGCTGTGTGCGAGATTCAGCGTGAAGTTACAAAAAAGTATATACAACAGATAGAAAAATCCCCAATCTTTATATTTTTTTTTCTTTTTTTTTTTGATTCACGCTGTATCCCGCACACAGCAGGGTAGGCGGACATCTTTATAATATCTACGATGGATTTAATATTTACGTATAAAATAAAAATAATTACTTAGCTGAAGGAATGACATACAACTTCAATACACATTTTAAATATTTAATATTTATAAGAAAACTCGTATCTTATTAAAATAGAACTCTAAAAACTTCTTTGCTTAGTGTACAATACGATAAAAGTAACAAATGAAAAGTAACCTTCTTACATTAGACAAAAAGATGGTAAAATTAAAATCACAATTAGAGAGATATAATCTTTAGTGTGGATATTTTTCTAAGCATTACACGAGATTAGCAGACTCCATGGACCTCTCGCATTACAGATGACAAATTATGACCATTTATATCCGCTTGAAAAACATATTCAAGTGGGCTAGTACTTTTTACCCTATTACGAAGAGGTCAAGAACACATTTAACAAAGTATACCGCGTTAGAAATGACTGTTTAGTTTTTGTGTTCACGCATTTATTTTATTTTTTAGAATAAAAAGAAAACTATATAAAAAAAACTACCGATGTAAACAATGATATAACGTTGCTATAGCAACGCGTCTGTTTTTTAATTAGTGTTAATAATAACATACATTAGGAACGTCTTACTCTTAAGCATAAGTACAGCAGTCTTGGTTACACCCATGTAAATAGAAATTCAACAGTTTACGACTTAATAATCTATACCTTTTTTTTTAGCTTCACGCTGTATCCCGCACACAGAAGGGTAGGCAGAGGGAACCTAATGCTATGACACTCCGTTCCCCATTTTCTGACGAATTTTGGAGGCATTGCATGTTAATAATCCATATTAATATTATAAATGCGAAAGTTTGTGTGCTTGTCTGTTACGCTTTCACGGCTAATCTCTTCTATAGAAGTCGTAAAGAAAATAGTTGAAGACCCCTAAAAGTTTGCAACAGAGAATGCTTGTACTGAAATTCTAAACCTCTTGGCTGATTTGAAACCCATTTTATTGAAAAACCTACCTCTAAGTGGCTGAAATAGGGGATAAAAATTGTTATGAGAAATATAAACCGCTTAGCTTAAACGCGAACGCTTCGAAAATATGACGTAGCAATAGTCGTGTAGTCACTCAGAGGAAGCCGCGAGCGCGTCGCTAGTATAAATTAATTAAATTAAACGCCTAAAAAAATATTTAAAGTATAACGTTACTATATACTCATAAGAAATTACGTCAAATCACCAGTTCACTAATCTTCTTTATTTATACTAAACAAAAAAATATTACCTTTTTTTGTGTCATCATAGTGACAGGTATTTTTTTTTATTTTCGCAGCAAACAGCTTTGCCAAGGCCTATCTGGATAATCCTAAAGCGTTTCTGATAAGTAATTGAATGTGAATAAAACTCGTCCACTATTTTGCTGACTCTATTGATAACGTATTGCTGACTGTTGCTTTCAATTTGAGTATATAGATCTATTTTTGTATTCTAACTAACTATTTTGTCTGATTTTAGGTAAAAATAAAATGAAAAAGGACAGTAAATGGACTCCTGTTTTTTTATATAGCTCGATATATGATGTAGCAAATAATTTTAAAAACAAGACGTAATGTCGTGTGTCGTAATAAAATGAATTGTGTAATATTATCATTTAATTTATTATCTGTTATTTATGTGTATTTTAAAATTGGATTATTTTAGAATAAAAGTATAAACTTTTATGTGCTGTGTTAAGTATTTTTTGATGATTACTTTGTGTTTTTTTTTAAGTTGTTAAATTAGTGACTAACTGATATTTAACAACGTGTTTTTAAATAAGTAGGTAATAGGCTGTATACCTAATATTAAAAAAATGGAATGACGTAACATAAAATTCTCTCAACCTATATTTACGTCGTTACGTCATTACATTAACCAGCTCGTTTCAAGAACAAAAAATTAAAAAAAAGAAATTCTCAGAATTAACACCTATTGTCGTTTAGAAGTAAAAATGGGGCATGCATACACGATTTACAATGTAGCTGGCATGCCCAAAGGCTAACCCGATAAACAGAAATAAATTGCTTAAATTGTTCTCAAGTTAATTTGAACTTTAAACCGACATATATACAGTTAAAGTTATATCGCAACGCATAGTGGAGCATTTTCGCCGTATTCCGCAGGCCCGCGGCGGAACTGTGACGTGCAATTGTTTACTCGCGACCGCAACATGCCGAATTCGCTAACGAACTTATTATACGAATTTCGCATGCCAGTCTTCAGAGCTTTGAACGTTATTTATGTTCATAGGAAAACGCTAATTCACGTATTGGCTATATGTATAAGTGGTCGTATGTGGTCGTGTGGGGGAATTTACTGGTGGTTTTTTTGGATGTTTCTTTTGTTTTTAGTATATGTTTGTTTTTGTTTTATATTGTTTTGTTAGGGGCCAGTCGTGGCGCAGTGGGACAAAGTGTTACTGTATAGCGACTGGTTGTGGGTTCGATTCCCATTCGAGGAGTGGAAATATTTAATATTTCCATTTTCTCCGCCACTTAACACGCAATGCCTCCAAATTCGGGGGAAAGTAGGGAACGCAGTGTCTTAGCACTAGGTTCCCTCTACCTACACTGCTATATGCAGGTTATAGAGTGAAGCTAAAAAATCTTAAAATAATTAAAAACTGAAAAGAATTGCAGTTTTTGTCGTGCTAAGGCTTTTTCGTTAACAAAGATTTTAAAAGATACAGCAGTGGCCATGATACATATAACCGGTTCGTTTAGCTAAAAATATATAACCTTATTTAAAACCTAGACTATACCTAGACTATAACCTTATTTAAAACTTATACTAGAAAATCAAAATATTGTTTTGTTCGTAGGTAATTGTGTGTTAAAGTCTCTGTTGTGACTCAGGATGCATGTAACGGGTACAATGTTGTGATTGTGCCTTCAAATACTGGCTCAAATTATTAATATTTAGGTACTAATTCATGTACTATACTAACATTATCAGTATGGACTATTTCTATAAAGTATGTGTAGGAATATTTTCGTGTATGGGAATTTGCTAGTGGCTTTTTTGGATATTTCTTTTGTTTATTTTGTTTACATATGTTTGTTTTAGATGATATTGTATGTTATTACTAATTACATACTTACTTAAAATATGTTTTATAGTGTCTGTTGTAATTCAATTCTGCTAGATGTCGGTTAAAATCCTAGTTTAAATACAATAAGTAGATATTTTTTTATTAGGTACAACTCAAGTACATATTAAGATTTAGAAAACTGAATAGAAGATTTAAGAATTCTCTAATGTTAGCAGAATATTTTTAAAATACTACCTGATCAGTCTTACAGATCACAAAACAGAAAGGTAAAAAACTCAAATGACTAGTCGCTTAGTTTTGAGATTTAGTAATGTTAAGACAATTTAGCAGTGACAATTCACGCTTTCTGCACAGTGGAGTAGTCACAGAAGACCTAGTGATAAGACACTCCGTCCTCTACTCTCCGTCCGAAATAGAGACTTTGCGTGTTGAGTGGCGGAACTCAATGCCGAGCTTTGTTTAAGTTTATTAAGACATATTAAAAGCGTAAACGTATTACATAACGGAACCTAATACACAGAAAAATATTTAAAATAACGTAAGTAATTTTAATTAATCTATCTAATTTTAATAATCTTAAAACAACAAATTAAGCTTATTATGCTTGCTTGACACGTGACATGACTTAAATAACGAAACGTCATCAAAAACTTTAAAAATATTTAAATAACAGATAAATAAAATTAAATGACAGGTAAAATTAACTTAGGCTTTACTTTGCAACTAGTCTTTAAATAAATTTAAAAAGGTACAAAAATATAATTACATAAAATATCGCCATTTATCCATTAAAATATTATATTTTACAATATTATCATAAGAAAAAATGTGTTTTAAAAAACAAAAGAAGAAGTAGGGGACACCCGGGTTTGAACCGGGGACCTCTCGATCTGCAGTCGAATGCTCTACCACTGAGCTATATCCCCGCTTGACTAAGAGGTTTAAAATAAGATACAATAGCGTAAAATATTTCTTTTATGCAAATAATATAATTATTTATTGTTTTGTATAATAAAAAGAATAATACTTGATTTCTTTTGACATTACGTAACGTAATGTCACAATATTGTAATGTCCTGCTTAAATATAAAACGTATCTATATATTATTTTTAAATATGAGTTCGAAAAATGCATATGTCTATAATATTTAGGAAATACAATTATTGTAAAAAAATAATAATAATAATATTACGTCAATATTGTTAATGGCACGCCATCTGTTTATTAATTTACAAACTGCTTTTAATCTTATCCCCAGAACAGACTTACTAGCTTAGCTTAGTCGATGATGCGATGATGATATGGTGTCCAACTAGATGTCTCTTTTAAAAACATTTAAGTTCACTTTAAATATCAATAAAATAACATTTAAAATATAAACGTTTGATATTTTTGAAATAGGATCATAAAATTTGCTTTCATTGTTAGCTGTTTAAATACATTAAAGATTCTCGAAAAATCTCATTACTTAATTTGTTTTTAAAGATTAATTAACTAATTACTAAAATTAACTTCAGATTATGTAATTAAAATATTATTATCTTAACGATAATTATCGACATATTGTTGAATTGTACATACATTACGATTTATTTCCTCATATTCAAAGCTTGTCATATTTCTGATTTTGCTATAGATGTTATATTTTTTGCAAACAAGGAGATCTGTGCAATATTTTTGTACAAAATCACAGCTTATATTATGATTTCAAATTAAAAAATATGAAGAAATTATTCATTTTAAAAAATAATACGATTTCATTTAAAATATAAGCATTTTTAAATAGAAATTGTAGTTTTAATGTTTGTTTTGAGTATTTTATTTAGTACGTTGACAACCCTATTAACGCCAGGCACTAAGCTGTAGGCTGCAAAATTACAATAAAGTTGCGAACGGAACGCAACACCCGGCTCTTGATCATGAGCATAGTGCGTGGAAATCTAAAATAGATTTGTATTATTTTATATATTGTGACGTAACAAAGGGAAACGAACTTTAAACGAACATCCAATAAATAAAACAGTGTATTCTTTTAAGGGAAGAAGACTGTGTAGTTACGAAAAAACACTGTAATGCATAAATTCTTGTCGAACACTTTGATCACTCAGGCCAGCTGTCAAGAGGTGGGTAAGTTTTTAATTTTCAATGAGCATATCAACTTAGAAATGTTGTTATCAATTGATTCCGTTATCGGTCGGCGGTATGCGGTATTTTTGTGGCACAAACGCCCTTGAATCGTTTGCCCTTGAAATACTTAAGAAACGTCAGTTTTGCGGCATAAGGTTACCCAAAACTATCACTATGCGCCTGAACTTGATATTGTTATATTTAACCGATAGATAAGCTTTATCGTCTTCCGTCAAACAATTGTTTATTACTACTGATTGTTAGATAATCAGAACTAACCTCTTTGACCTTTGCATGGAATATGTTAAAAAAAAAATACTTATTATTATTTTTAAATACATTGACATACATTTGAAAATAGAATAATAATGAGGAATTTTTCTTACCTTGTATTTTTTTATAAAAAATGTTTTATTTTTCACTTTCACTATATATACTTGTTGTGCTTATGCATAATATTTGCAATATGTCAATCTCCTTGAATGATGAGCACTATATAGTTATGTACGTTTATTGCTTATGCAAACTAGATAAAATACTCCTTATCTGTTACGTCGACTGGACCAATATTCATTAATTCAGTTCAATTCGAGTCTTCGCAACAAAATGACTGTACATCGGGTAACTTTACATTTCTTAATAACTATATTTTTGAGTGAATATCATTTGCTAATGTGTTTTCTTAATTATTAGTGAATATATAAGTGGTGATATTGGATATTCAGCCTTAAAGGCAGCTTAATTGGGTTTGATTTATGATTTAATTATATGTAATTATTCTGTGTTTCAAAACTACAAATCATTTATGTTTATCACTGTGTTCATGCAAAATTTCAAAAGATGATATTGTAATGTAAAATTATTATTATTATTATATTAATGTTTTATTTTAAGTGTAGAGTGCAAATGTCATAATTGAAACACTTTTATACCCACATAAGTTGTATTTAAATTAACACTATACAAAATATTTAAATTTAAGCATTAATTCAAACTAAATTTGCTTCTATTACAATAATTACTTAATGTTAAATTAAGGGGATGGCTAAATAATAGTTATAAGAAGTTGCTTTTATATAGCTATTTTGTTATATATGTGCATATTTCTATAAAATCAAAAAGTTATTGTTTTTCAAAAAACTTGAAATTTAATATAACAAAGCTATTAAACAATGTGGACAGAGTCACAGGCAACACCTTGTTAGTATACAAATAGTTAACACTGGCAAAATGTAGAATCTAGTTCAAATAGTAAATCATGTGAGTCAACAACATGCTTACATCAGAAAATAGTCCAATAGCAAATCAATAGGTTATTTTTAAACAATTTACAATAATAAATTAATGTAAATATCTAGTCATAGTACAAACTACAAACAATTTACTATGATAATATAGATTTAAAAATACACATGTTATAAATAGGAGGTACTTATAAGAATTTGGCAAGTAACTTTTAATTAGATGACTATAATATATGAGCACGCTCAGTATGAATGGCTGATAACTGCTTATCTTGACCCTATATGCTGTAATATTATGACACATTTTTCCCCATAAGCGACTGTTTGTAAGGAATTATGTAATACTTCTTTTGTAAAGTATAGATAACCTAAAGTAATATGTAAATATATAATACATGAATTAAATAGTGTAATATATTAAGAATTTAGCCTAATTTGGAAATGAGTCTCAGTGGTAGAAATTTTAATAATAAACATTTAACTTTTAACTGTTACATTACTTGAATTTGTAGTTGTTGATGATGGAGAGAAAAAGTGTGCTCACTAACATTCTCATATATGCTGTGTCATATTAGATATTTGACATATTTTCATTTATAAATTTAGTAGTTTAAGACAACAATGGCATAGTTGGAAAGTATCTAGCTGTAAAGACAATGATAGTAATTTTGATCTTCACTCAAACAAATAATTATTTTAAAATTAGTTTTGTTACTGTGTTCTAGTTTATAATAAACTACTCAATATATTATGTCTACAATATGGGTAGACATTGGAAAACTGAGTGTCTTGACACTTCATTCTCTGTATTTGAAGAATAGCATGATGCTAATTATTTTAGTATAAAAGTAACTTGTAGCACTATACCATATATTAGTTCACATAGTTGTTAAATTATGTTTTAGTTATTTTTTATCCAGTTTACTAAAGCAGATTGTGAAGATAGGATTCCACAGTACTAATAGCTTCCATTCATAATACACCTATTGAGTAATGGTATATTATAAGACCCACATGCTTAAACATTATTATACCACTTTTTTACTATAGAGTTAAAAGTATATTTAAATATTGTTTATAAAGTTGTTCTGATAAACTAAGGATCAAAAAAATATTTTACCATAAACTTATAAAATTGTGCAAACATATTTCAGGTTTTATCTTTTTAAAAGCATACTCCATGTATTTTACTTTTCTTAAGCAACTATTATCATAATATAATATTAAGTAAGAGCCTGAAGTGAAAAAAAAAATATTTAACATTTTATTTAATTTGACATCTTAGTTAAGATAAATGTTAAAAAAAATCATGAGTTTATATTAAAAAAAAGTTCTTACCATTAAGAAAAGTATAGACAGCATAAAATTATTCATGGAAAATGTTAAAAATAAACTTATTAGAACCTTATAAGATCTTAGTCCCTTTAATTTCAAAATATTTTTTATAGTCATTTTCAATATGTTTTTACCAATACATTTTTTATTAAATTAATGGCAAATGTACTGCTTACACATGCAATTAAAGGTAAACACCTGTTTAGGTATTCTTATGTTACCCAAGTTTTTCCTTGTTTATGTTTTTGTTTGTTTTTGATATATTACCTTTTTTAAAAGTTGTGAATTTTTTTTTATAATGTATGCAAATACTTAGTATTAACTTTATTATTTTATTGTATGTAATATGCAATAATTTTTAATGGAATTCATTCTTATATTTACTTATTATAAAGTACTTTTCAATAGATATTATATACTTAAAACATGAGCTAGACGAATATGCAGAAACATATACTGAAAGAAAAGTTTTATTTTAAATCTAAAAATCATAAATGTTTTTAATTTGACTGATTGATGTAAGATCTTAAATATTAAAAGAAACACGAATTTTTTCTGACATTTCTAAATGTAATGAAAATTTAATTTTAGTAAGTATGTTAGCTTTCAAAGGAATGCTTAGTCAATAGCTGAACTTGACTTTAATTTTTAAAGTCTATGCCATGTGCCATTGAGTACTATGACTTTATTCAAACACACATTATTTTCATCAATTATTTTTCCATCACCTGTCATAAGTTTTAATGTGTTTATATTTTAAATTTATTATTATTTTTTAGATAATAACAATACTACCAGACATTCTTAACTTTACTTGCTTTTTGGGTTATCTTTCCCAACTCATAATCTTTCTTTCTCCATCTTTAAGTTGAGCAGAAAGTAGAGAATGAAGTGTCCTAATTAATACATTTTTTCAATATTTTTTTTTCCTAAGTGTGGAAATCAATCCATTTGAATTTTTCTTAGGGTGGAATAACACTTTAAAAATGTTTAAAAGTAATTTCTTTATGCTCATCAAATCTCAGGCGAGAGATGCTAAGCAAAGAATGTTCCTTCTTTTGACGATTGATAGGCAATTTGTTGGTACAAATGAATACATTAGTTTGTTATATACATTTGATATTTCTTTTAATTTAGTTGTAGATTATTTTTTGTTGTAGTCGTCGAAAGTGCCTTTTAACATACAAGGATTCACATACACTAAACACATGCTGTTATTGTAACCTTACAATTCTGTTATTCCCCGAGTGACTGATAGACAGCCTTGTCTCGCAGCGAAACTACTCAGAATAGGAAGCTTAAATTTGGCATATAGGGCATACTGGGTTTGACTTCGTTTAAAGAGGGTTTGATTGGAAGAATTTCTTGAAATTTCGACAGCACCGAAAATAAATGAGTGTCTTGCAAAATATGTTATTGGTGGCAACTGGTAATATTATTTTTTTTAGCTTTACGCTTGATCCTGCATAGTAGGTTAATTAGAGGTATGTTAGTGCCAAGATATTCAAGACAAGACTCCGTTCTTCGCGTGTTCTTGTAATTGTATTAGTGAATTACTCTTAATGTGTTCTTTTGCTTTAGAAGATTAAAATATAATAGTAATAATAATCCTAAGTCTAACAAAAGTTTCTTTATAGCGTAATTTGATAGAGTATCATATGGTATACGAAGATTATATAATTTTTTGAATCGTAACGGATAAACAATTAATACAACACATTGAGGTAGTTTATCCAATAATACATCTTGTGAAAGATTTTGAAAGAACGAGTAACAATTTATGTTTTGATTTATTTAGTCTAGAATGGATGACAGCTGTCACCTTTTTACCCAATAGAAATTTTGCGCGGCAAATTCTTTTGTATGTCAAATTTAGTTTCATACGCAACAAATTTTTGAGCTTTATTTTTTTTTAGCTTGACGCTGTATCCCGCGCATAGCAGGGTAGGCAGAGGGAATCTAGTGTCAAAACACTCCGTTACCCATTTTCCGCTGCCGCAATTCTGGAGGCATTGCGTGTTAAGTGGCGGAACTTAACGCCGCAATAAATATTTACACTCCTCGAGCGGCAATTAAACCCACAACCAGTCTTTTTACAGTCACACTTTGTGCCTCTGCGCCACGATTGGAGCCAAAAAATAATTTATTATGAATATTTAAAAATTTTCATTTAATTTTTATAAGTACTATTTATAGTACTATTAATTTTTATAAGTACTTAATTTGTACGTAAAGTAATAAATTTGCAATTCTTAATTTTAAATACTAAACATAAGCTATACATTGTAATATGGCAAGAGTATACGCTTAGTAACAAAATATTGGCAGCGGAGTACTAAATCGTAATTAGGTTATGACTTTGATAAACGAATAACAACAATAGATATAATAATACTCCATTAATAGTATTGTAAACAAGCTATATACTACACGTTTTAAAGTGAAGTTGGTGATAATAAGTGATAATAGAAGCCCTGTATGGCAGGCCAGTATAAAAGTTACTTAACTCAAAATTTCTGTGAGTTTGGATTCTTTTTTTTTATTATTATTTTATTTTATCACTCTACGGACATAAGGTCTGTACCTTTTTTAACACGAATCTTGTTTTATCATATGCAATGCATTTTTTTTGTTTACGATTTTAGTACTTAAAACTAAGACTTAAAGAATATACCCTAAGAGAGTCCAGTTATCACAAATTTAATTTGCCTGTTTTCATTTTATACATTTTATGATATGAAAGTTAAATGTAACCTAACTTAATTTATTATAAGTGTATAACTTATTTTATTTCTTACATCTATTACATATATGCCAGTTTGGATTAGGTGAAACTTACCTACACAAACCTGTACTTAGATCTTATAATGTTTTTATATCCTTTTTTTAAAAATCCATGTAGTTCAGTAGTCCGTGGTCATTGATAATAAAAATTATGCGCGATTAATCCAGTCAAAGCAGTTTAATTTCAAAATGTGTAAAATATGCGAAATCCAAAGATGTTTTCTTCATTTTTTTTTTTTTTTACCCTAAATTAGTTTATAATCGATATATTACTTTCTAATATAATTTTGTACGTACATAATACAGACCTAATGCCTATATAATACCGATATCTCGATTGTTACACATTTACTCGTATACATTATATATAACGAAGGCCATGATTAAATGGATTTAACGTATTGCTAATACACGATTCTAATAATACTCTTCATACAACGTAATGGCAATGATGATCAACAATCATTAATGAGGTACATATGTTAGACATCATCATGTTGGACATTTTACACACAGAATATGAGAAACATTTTTAGAAAACGTATAAAAATTTAAAGTATAATAAATAACATTCTCTCTTGCCAAACGATTGTTCGTATAAATCATCTTTGGATTAGCAGTAATTTGTAAAAATCTCTCAACAGAAATTCTAACAAGAATAATAATTTGTAGTTAACGTACAAGGACTTTGATGTAGCTGGATTTGAAAGGAATGGCTTAGCGGTTCGACTGTTGCCAAGATATGCGGATTCGAATTCCATTGCGTTCAATTTTTTATACGATTTCTAACAAATGTTTTTCATAATCAGTTCATCAAATCAGTTTAAAAGTTATTTTAAGTTAAAAATTATATCGCACTAAGCATAAAGTAAGAAACAGCGCCTGACTGTAAACGCGATGGTAGTGTATTCGATTCTCATTCGAATACATTATATTTTAAATATTTTACTTATGGAAAAACAATGCACAGCTTTAAAGGTAAAAGCGGAGAGTATGAAATTTTTTGACGCTAGATACACTACCCAAGTACAAATGTGTAAACTACCTTTTAGACTTACCTTTCGAATTAACAATGTCTTCTAAAAGAGCAACAGGATGATGCAATTATTACGTTCAATAAGGTAAAAATAAAATTTAAAAACGAAATTTTAAAAATACTTTGTATATTCACTTAATAAGAAACAAAACTGACCTTTACACGTATATATTACTTAACTTAGACAGGAGTTCAAAGCTTTAAAATTTTAATACACTTTTAACTGTCTAATACAACTGTAGATAATATAAAAAAGTTATACATGTTTTTGTTTATATATTTATATTTTATCTATGGTAGCTAAAGTGATATCGACAATAAAACGCAACATTTCCCGTTGCGGTATTTTTCCTTGTGCTTATCATTTTAAAATTGAATCGAATAATATGACATGGAATACAGGGTGTACTAAATATCTTTCTACATTTGCAAGAATATTAATTAGTTTAGTTTAGCTTCACGCTGTATCCCGCACACAGCAGGGTAGGCAGAGGGAACCTAGTGTTAAGACACTCCGTTCCCCACTTTCCGCCGAATTCGGAGGCATTGCGCGTTAAGTGGCGGAACTTTACGCCGCGCTTTACCTCTGCACCAGAGCGAAGAAAATGGAAATATTAAATATTTCCACTCCCCGAGTGGAAATCGAACCCACAACCAGTCGTTTACAGTCACAGGCTTGTGCCACTGGGCCACGGCTGGCCACTTTAAATATTAATTATTAAGTACTAATTTATTCTTGGCCCGCCGCCCACGTTGTTATTGTTCACTCAAATTTTCTTCCCTTTTCCCCTTTTGGTATTGGCTTTTCAATAAATATCTACCCTATCTATGACCTTGCACCAGAAACTATCTTCCTGACAAAATTTATAGATATCGATCAAGTGGTTTAGATTTTTCACACAGACTTTCATCCGCTATTTCAACAAGTCAAGTCTTTAGGAGTAGATTTTTGAAAAAAAATGAAGACCTACAAACTATTTTTATTCTAAATTTAATCCAAATCGGCCCGTTAAATTGGCCCTGAAAGTGTTACAGACAGACAGACATACCTTCGCATTTATAATATTAGTATGGATATATATAGCTTCTTGCATTTTCCTGCAGACTAGGCAAAGAAAACTGATATTTCCCGATCCATGGAAATACATTGTGACAGTGCCTGTGAGGAATGATTATATTTAGAGTTCATTAGTAGAACCTAACTACTTGTTTTGTCTACCAATATGAGAAATAAGCTTTTATTGTTATAAATAATCGATATCTTAAATAAGATTTAACTAAAACCATCACGATTCCAAATTAGTTTTAATAACACGTTATTAACGTCGTTTCTCTCTCCTACTCTATCTCTTAACGTCTTGATATTTTATGCAACGTAAGTTTTAAGTAGATGTATTAAAATATAACCACGTATAAAATGTATATAACATCGATCGCAATTTCTTGGTATTGCGTTCTCGCTGCATATAAAAAGGATTATTTAAATAGGCCAAGTTCAGCCATTAGAGTCTACCTGCGATTTTTATATAGTTATCTAACTACTACTTACACCTTTAAAACAAATATATAGAATACTTTATACATGTTTAAAGTGTTATTCCACACTTAGGAAAATTGAAAATGACATTTAGAAAACGTTAAAAATTACGTTTTCTATATATTCTAGCCAGCAACAAAAATAAGTAGTAATAAAGTGTATAAGAATTTCGACGCAGCTGCTAGTAGAGCGCATGGCTCAGTGGTGAGAGCGCCTGGACGGTATTCAGGAGGCGCGGGTTAGAATCCTGCTGCGTTCAATTTTTTATACGTTTTCAAAATGTATTTTTCAAATATATTGAAACTTAATTTGTAAGAATTATTTTATATAAGGGTGTGAGAGTGTAAATTATAGTAGAATTATTGTTACTTGATTTCTTTTATCAGCTAAGTGCTAAAATAGAAAAGTAGAAAATATTAGCTAAAAGTCTATTTAGGATTGTTTTCGTAAAATCAATATTTAGACGCATCTGCTTTTTAGTTTTAATATGTACTAAGTACCTAGAGATATATAACTCATAATATAATTTTGATCATATATGGAGGGGAAATTAAAATAATAAAAATATTACCATACCACCAGCCAGTAGAAATTGAATCCCCGTCTTATCACGTCTGATGTCATAGTCAGATGTGCCATTGTCATGATGACCTCTAATTTTAATAATCCTAACAAAAATGTAGGTACAATGTACATATTATATCATTAAATGTATTAATGATATAATATTTAATTTAATGTTATCATTTAATTATAAAAAATAACAAAAGTATATTAAAAAACTGCATTCAGGTGCGGTGACGTGAAGGTTGAAGTGCGGCAAAGTAAACAATCAAGATAATGCTTTTCCTTTACGCTATCAACTTTGTGTTATTTTTTTTTATTTTCAATCTACCTTTTTGAGCCAGTACTTTTATTCGTTATAAATCATGTTTAACCTACTTAGTTGTCGTGGATAAAATCGATTTTATTATAACTACAGTATTTACTGCTGCTACAGTATTTTTTTTAATTATTACTTAAATGCATTGATTTATCGAATAAATAAGAAGATCTATTTGAATAAATAATTTTTACAATTTGAATAAGTTTATTAGAGACCGTCCTGGCGTAGTTGGATAGCGTCTACACGCAATGGTTGTAGGTTCGATTCCCACTCGGGAGAATGATTAGATATTATGTTCATTTCTCCGGTGTGGTATTTAAGACAAAGCGCGGCGTCAATTTCTACCACTTAACACGAAAGGAATGTCTTGACACTAGGTTCTAAGTACCCTGCTATGCGAAAAAAGTGTAAAGCTGATATAGAAATTGTAATTTATCTATTACATATACTCGTATTAATTATTTATTTCTTGTTATAGGGGGCTGGTTATTTAAAACGGGCCGACACAGACCGACTACATGAAATTTTCCTAAAATATGCCTCGGTAGAGAAGAATGGCGAAAAATACATCACTAGTGAAGATTTCGTCCGAAAGTTCCTTGGTTTGTTTGATGAAGGTAAGTAAATATTAGTATATTTAATTTTTTATATTATTATAGCTTCTAAACTTTTTTATGCAAGTCAAAAAATAAATTGATTTCTGACCATTTAAAAAACATTACTTAAGAAAATATGTTGTTGACCTGAAATAATAGTCTCGTTATATAATAATATTATGATTAATAGAATACGATAATTAACATATACTTGAAATATAATCAACACCAGATCAAATGCTTTATCTGTAATAGTAAATTATTTGAAAACACCTATTTACTATATTTTGTGTTAGATAGTAAGAAATTATATCTTATCTGTTGACATGATATAGTCGTGACGTAACATGTTTATAGATTCAGAATATTCTCAAATGTTATTTTTTATCTATTATTGTTTGTGAATTTAAAAAAAAAAATAGCTTCACGCTATATCCCGCACACAGCAGGGTAGGCAGAGGGAACCTAGTGTTAAGACACTCCGTTCCCCACTTTCCGCCGAATTCGGAGGCTTGCGTGTTAAGTGGCGGAACTTAACGCCGCGCTTTACCTCGACACCAGAGCGAAGAAAATGGAAATATAATTTCCACTCCTCGAGTGGGAATCGAACCCACAACCAGTCGTTTACAGTCACACTCTTGTGCCACTGGGCCACGACTGGCCACTGTTTGTGAATTTGAAATTCACAAACAATAATAGGTAAAAAACTAACATTTCAGTATATTCTGAATCTATAAACATATTAGGTATGTTAAGAAACAGAAAACGTAATAAATTAGCTATGTAGAGTATGTGGAATACAGATGAAAAGCGGAGAACGGAATGTCTTTACTAGGCTCTCTGCCTACTCTGATATGCGAGAAAAAGCCTGAAACTTAAAAAAAAAATATTACATACTGTTTTATAGTGCCAAATTCTTAAATATCATTAATTATTTCAATTATTTCTATCACTAGTTCAATAATTTTTTTTTTAATACACGAGCTAGACACTAAAAATATACTAGAATTGTTATAATAATGTTATTTCGTGTATAAATGAAAAATTTCCATACAAGATCTGGTTTCTGTCTGACGAAGCAATATTTACATGGCGCGTTGCTTAGGAGTGATGTTTTGTACCAATTCATAGCTATTTAGTTATGCATTTACATCTGAAAGGCAAAGTCCGTGTGTTTTGTTAATTATATAATTAATTAATATATTAGTATTCAGATTTGATTATCTTCGTTTTGATTTGTGTTCTTATCTTTTCTTAATAAATAAGTTATTAAAATGTCTGTAATTTGTAACTTAAATGATTTTTTAACTGTAAAATATTAACCATAAACAACTGGTTTTGGGTTCGATTCCCGTTCGGGGAGTGGGAATATTTAATATTTTTTTTCTTCGCTATGGTGACAAGACAAAACGCGGAGTAAAGTTTCGCCACTTAACACGCAGTGTCTCCAGAATTCGGCGGAAAATGGGGAACAGAGTGTCTTAACACTAGGTTCTCTCTGCCTACACTGCTATATGCGGGTTAAAGCGTGAAGCTATTATAAAAAATCTTAAAGTAACTAAAAACTGAAAAGAATTGCAGTTTTAGTCGTGCTAAGGCTTTTTCGTTAGTAAAGATTTTAAAATATTCAATAGTGGCCATGTTACATATAACCGGTTCGATAAGTTAAGCTAAAATCTTATAATCTTATTTAAAACCTAGACTCACTTACTAAAATAGCCTTTAATGACGCAAACGTCTCACAGACGTAAATTAGGATTTAACTGACATCGAATTAAAGTAAATTTAGTTGCCATTGTGTGTGGTGTTGTGTGACATCGTCTAAATGTTTCGGTCAGTCAGTTACGGGTTCGATTTGCACTCGACGATATGATATTTAAATTATTTTTATATCTTCACTCTGGGTGACAATAAACAGCACAACCTTGATGCTGCCAGTCAATACGCAATACGATGTAGACGTTACTGTTTGTGGATTCGATTCCCACTCGAGGAATTGTAACATTTAATATTTTATTTCCTTCGTTCTGGTGTCGAGGCAAAGCAACTTCGTGCTTTGAATTCTGCCACTTAACACGTAATGCCTCTAGAATTCGGTGGAAAGCTGTAATGAAGTGTCTTGGCCTTAAGTTATCTCTGACATATATCCCTTACCTGCTATATGGGAAAAAGCATGAAGCTGTATTCTTTTTAAATTAATTAAGTGGAGAACGAAGCGTTTTAACACTAGGGTCGCCCTCGACTACTCTGCTATACCTGTTAAAGCGTGAACCTGAATTTTGTATTCCACGCTGTATCCCGTACATAGCAGGATAGGCAAACGGAACCTAGTGCCAAGACATTCAGATCACCATTTTCATCCGAATTCTACAGACATTGCATGTTTAGGCGTGGCGAAACTAACGCTTCGCTTTGCAACGACACCAGAGTAAAGAATAAATGAAAATATTAAATATTTCCACTTCTCAAGTATGAATCGAATCACACTTTGTGTCTTTGCGCCATGATTAGCCTCGAGATACTTTTTTCCTCTTTTTTACGTTAATCTAAATATTTCACAGATGACTACAACAAGGAATCGGTTAAGCTCATCGCGGGCATCGTCGACATGGACAAGGACGGTTTCATATCGTTCTCGGAGTTCCAAGCGTTCGAGGGTCTGCTTTGTGTGCCGGACGCGTTGTACAAGACCGCCTTCCAGTTGTTCGACACTAATGGAAACGGGCTCGTTGCATTTGGTAAGTGAAGATGATTTTTAATACGTTTTTACTTTTAAAAAAGTGTTTTTTAGAAAACGTATAAAAATGTGAACGTAGAAGGATTCGAACCCGCGTTTCTTCAAAACCGTATGAGCGCTATAATTGCAAAGCCATGCGTTCTACTAGCAGCTGCGTCGAATAATTTATAGGCGCTTTATTATGTATGTTTATTATGTACTTCTTAATGTTTTTTGGTTATTTGTTATTTTACATTATCTTTCAAATTAGGACTCGACTTATATGACTACGTCAATAAAATAATTTAAAATTATTAACTTAAAAAAAGATATGACCTCAGGACGTGAGCAAACCTTGGAATAAGATATTCTACTCTCCATAATTTTCTGATTGCCAATTTTTTATAAGATTATTCATACCCACAATTATCGTACGTGCACGACAGCGGTTTCTTTCTAAGCACAGAACAAGAAAATAGTAGAAAATCATGCTGAAATTGAAAAGTGAATATTTAAAAATGTTGTACTAATTAATATTTTTTTTTCCTTTAAAAAATATACATAGTTTTTCATTTAGCTTCACGGTGTTTCCTGCACGCAGTAGGGTAGGCAGACGAAACCTAGTGTTAAGACACTCCGTTCCTCACTTTCCGCCAAATTTGGAGGCATTGTGTGTTAAGTGGCGGAACTTAACGTCGCGCTTTGCCTCGACAACAGAGCGAAGAAAATGGAAATAATAAATATTTCCAATCCTCGAGTGGGAATCGAATCCACAACCAGTCGCTTTACAGTCACACTTTGTGCCTCTGCACCACGACTGGCCCTTTTAAATATCAAATTTTAAAACTGAATTTAATTACATAATTTCAAATTCAGTTTTAAAGTACTAAATATATAATAAAATAAATAAATATTATCATGTATTCATAATAATATAGTTAATATATTTTATCAGTGTCTGTTTGACTAATGTCATCCAATTCATATACAGTAGCGATGACTTTATAATTCTTGTGGAATATGAAGCTAAATGTAATATGAGTTAAACATACATATGCAAGTATGTTTATTATATGTTAGTAGAAAACTGAAACCATATTATAACATTGTTATCAAATGGAATTAAGCTCTCGTGGCGCAGTGGGTAGCGTCTGACTGTAAATGCGATTGGTATTGGTTTGAATCCATCTAGAGGGAATATATTTAAGATATTTTCATTTCCGCTATAGTACCTGAGGCGAAACTTAACGTGAAATTTCCCTATTCAGCACGCAATAGAAAAAAACAAATATAAGTTGTAATAAAGTTAAGTTCTGCCACTTAACATGCAAGCCTCCGAATTCGGCGGGAAGTGGGGAACGGAGTGTCTTAACACTGTGTTCCCTCTGCCTACCCTGCTGTGTGCGGGATACAGCGTGAAGCTAAAAAAAAAAAAAGTAATAAAGCGTATAAGAATTTTGATTGATGATTTTGAGCTGGTAATAGAACGGATGGCTCAGCAATCAGAGTGCCTGGACGGTTTCCAGGAGGCGCGGGTTTGAATCCTACTGCGTTAAAAATTTTATACGTTTTCTAAATGTCTTTTTCAATGTCCTAAGTGTGCGAATAACACTTACAAAAAATGTTAAAAAACCAGCATTCATTGTTTCAATGTCCGTCGGAAAGTGGTGAACGGAGTGTCTTTTTAGTAGGTTCTCTCTGACTACCCTGCTATCTAGGGAAAAGAGTGGATCTGCTATGAAATAGACAGAATAATCTACCAACATATTTATGTATTGACTTACTTGTTTTTTGTATCAACGTAGGAAAATCTTGCATCCCTAAATAAGGGAGGGTTTAAATAAAACCATTTCCTACTGTCTGATTTGCTCTAAAAATTGCACACGTATCCGGATCCGATATCAAAACAATATTTTCACAAAATTGAACTGATGTCCATGCTAGGACAACGGAATAACGATATA
This sequence comes from Dryas iulia moderata, assembly GCA_019049465.1. Lineage (NCBI taxonomy): Eukaryota > Metazoa > Arthropoda > Insecta > Lepidoptera > Nymphalidae > Dryas > Dryas iulia. The sequence continues at coordinate 13,428,980 of CM032424.1, read as the reverse complement.
ATAGCTTTAGACCTGTTCCTTTAAATTACTTGTTTTAAACTATATATGAATATTGTGAGAAATTTCTTTCTTTAATTTAATTAAGCTTACTAAAAATCGCAGGTGCAATGGTGCCTCAATGTCTGACTGATTCCACTGCTATGAATCTTTGATAAGACGAAGTGGTAGACTGAATTGGCATTTAATATGAAATATCTTTATTTAAATCACAAGTGTTAAACGTCGTGAAATTGCAATTGTTTTTTGTATAAACATTATTTTTTTCTTTTTTAGCTTTATAAGAATAACAATGTTTTTTAAATTACATGACATATACTTTTTTTGAGTTCGTTGACCTGAAATCAATATTGTAACTCGTGACGTGAATACAATAAGTGCATGTAAGTCTGACAATTATATTATAATGACGGATGAATTATAGTTATGTCGAATTAAAATATTTGAATTATAAATATTTGAATTATAAATTGTCCTTTTTAATTATTTTATTTTTAAGTATCAAATATATATATATATATTTTTTTCAAAATGCAGAAAAAGATAATCAATTAAAAATATTATCGTGGCGTACTGGTACAGATTCTGACTGTAAATGCCATTGGCGATTCCAACTTCAATATTATTTACAATTTTTTCGCTTCTACTTTCTCACAACGATTATAAAGCGCGGCGTTGAGTTCTGCCACTCACTACGCAATGTTTCCAATTCAGACGGAATATTTAACGGAACGAAACAGAAAAGACCCGCTTTTCTTAAACTCCATATCAATTAAGAATGAAACTTAAATACTTAAATATTTACCCCGTGGGGGGGCGGGTTAGAATACAATTCCCCTCCGTCGCTGGGCAGCGTCCCGTAAAAGGCGGGTAACCCAGAAGCTTGGTGGTAGGAGATTCGTTCTCCGACTGGCTCGCGACCACTATCATGTCAAAGACGAGCCGCCAAGCATCTGGTGATGTGTTCCGGTTAGTTGGCATGTAAGCCAGCTCTCTTTTCCCTACTCCCACCATCCCTATCCTTCTTCCCTCCTTTCCTCCACCCCCCTTAAGGTCGACAACGCATCCACAACCTTTCTAATGTTGTGGATGTCCATGGGCGAAGGTAACTACTTACCATCAGGTAGTCCTCGTCGTTCTGCTCGTTTGGCCCCTTTCTTCAATAAAAAAAAATCTTAGAAAATCATACTAAGAGGCATATATTCAAATAATCATCTCATGTTTCAAAATTATGCAAGGCAAAGGATATTCGTTGGTCGATTGAATGATTCGTGTACCGTAATGAAAACCGCTTTCAACTGGCAATTTCTTCAAAAACTGGTTTTAAATTTCAGTTCACTGGCAATTTTTAGTGCACATACTTTAAGTTGTTGATTCATTATTTACTTCATATATTGTACTTTAAAGTAGATTTAATTGATTGATTGATTAATTTATACGTAAAATTTGTTTTAAAAATAAACCTTTATTAGGTATTTAGATGATTGGTAATGTTTTTCCTTTTATCGTTTTAGGTTTTCATTTCCTTGATTAATTTATTTTAGATGTATGTATACGTTACGACTACGCTAATTGTAACATTATTTTTTTGCTAAATTTTACATTACTTAAGACTAGACATATAAATTACTTAAAAGACTCCTAATAATAAAAAAAAATGTTGAAAAAAGAAACTAACAGGAACTTTGTGTCCAGTCGTGGCCCAGTGGCACATGCGTGTGACTGTAAAAACTGGTTGTGGGTTCGATTCCCACTCAAGGAGTGGAAAAAATTAATATTTCCATTTTCTTCGCTCTGGTGTCGAGGTAAAGCGCGAATTCGGCGGAAAGTGGGGAACGGAGTATCTTAAAACTAGGTTCCCTCTGGCTACTCTGCTGTGTGCGGGATACAGCGTGAAGCTGAAAAAAAAACAGGAACTTGGTAATAATAACATTTTCGGTGATCTGACCGTAGGTAGCCCTGCTAAGGACATTGTTCATAGTATGAAAATATTGCATTACCGTATTGATCTGTACACATGTGCAATTTTTCAGTCAAGCCTAACATAATGGATGACAATAACTTATTTTTTAATTATTTTCGTTTCTCCGCTCTCGTTAAAAAGACAAAGGCGTTGAGTCACAGCACTTGTGGAAAACGGAGTGTTTTAACACTATGTTCTTTGTACCTATAATACCTAGAATATACCTGGATACACATTATAAGCTCTATAAAAGCCCAAATATTGTATTTCGGAGAATGCTTATAAATTACATAAAAACATGTACATTTTTAACATAAAAGTTTAGGTATCATGTTATTTACTCGTTAAACGAGTTTCCTCTGAAAATTCGGGCATCGCAAAGTTCAGTAAGCAATTATTGGATGAAAATTGTCGAGCAAATTTGACTAGCAGAAACTTGCAGGTAGATGAGGTAGCCGATTAGAACTAACAAAAGTTGTAAGTTAGGTTAACGTTGGACGGTTTCAAAGAGGCGTGGGTTCGAATCCCGCTGCGTTCAATCTTTGTATGTTTTCTAAAAATGTCTTTTTTAATTTCCTTAGTGTGTGAATATCACTAAAAATGTTAAAAACATTGTAAGGACGTTGTAGTGATATATATTTAATACTTTTTTATCATTTCTAGTAATCGTATCGCGTGCTATAAAAATACAGTAATTTGAAAGCGGTTTGTATTAACATAACATTGTTGGTATTAACTAAAATTGTATCCTTGAACAAGGAATATTTGAAGGTTAAGTTCTTAAGTAGAATTTTCTTTTATTATGCAAGTATTTATTATTTGTATTAAAATATACTATGACTTAAGAGACACTTAGTTCTTACACTTTTTCCTTATACTTTTATCCTTTTTTTTCTCTTCAAGCTGTCGTTTACAGTCACACGCTTGTGCAACTGGGCCACGACTGGCCACAAGGTATATAAATAAAAACCTAAAATCACATTTTTATCCATTGTCGTTGGAATTCAAAGATATTTTCTCTTAATGCTTCCCTACACTCCTTAAGTAACGCCTCTTGACGACCAGTAGTCCTTTTTATTAATTCCAAATTATTTTATTGCAATCTGCAATTAACAGGTAATTGCGATTATTTTAGTCACTATTAATTTAATTGTAATTAATTAATTTAGTCAACTAATTAGTTGATTACGTTAAGAGGCACTAGCGTGACTGTAAAGCGACATTCAGTATTTATCATACATCCGTATAATATTCTGGGACAGTATAAATATACTTTACTCAATAATTTATCTGTTATTTACTCAATTACTAAAGGATTTTATATAAGTTTTATATCATAGAACAAATACGCACTTTGAACTAAAGCTAGGTTTTTATTGGTACAATTACACTGTACTTATAAATATGTATTGATTTTTTTATGCACAATTAAATGCGACTAGTGTTACGTCACTCCATTTTCTACTTCTTATTCATTGCAAACGTTTAAATCTGTGATTCTCAACCTTTTTTTGTTGCGGCAATTATTTAACGATTTCAAAATTTGGCGGCACACAAAGGAAAAGATTTTAAATGATATAATTTAACAATATTAACAGTATTATATATTTGCAAAATTTGGTGGCACACAAAAGTGCCGCGGCACAGTGGTTGTGAATCACTGGTTTAAAATATACCAGAGGTGCTCAGTTTAATTATCTTTGCGGCCGGCAAAAAATTAAAAAATCGTATTCAATTAAAAAAAATAATAGGCCTGTTGTTAAAACAGGTTGCTCACCAATGAGATATCCTTACTAAGGATATTTTGTATACCAGAGCCTAGAAAAAAAATGTAAACATATTATCCGGAGGTTGACAGTTGACGAAATGTATGAAGTATCAGACGACAAAATGCAAGAATCTAGTAAAATCCATACGTTTTATATACGCCATCGTGAGCCGGTTCAAAAGTTATAAATTATATATATTTTTTTTACAGATGAGTTCGCCGAAGTCATGCGTAAAACGGCGCTGCACAAGAAGTTACCTTTCAACATGGAAAGCACCTTCGTACGCTTGTACTTTGGAAAGGTAAGAAAAATATAGAAAAATATATGATTTACTAGCGGCCCGCTCGCCGCTTCGCCGCGTGTACCGCCTAATTGTTTCGTTATGTTGCTACCCTTGGGGGTGGATTTTTGAAAAATAAAGTAGCCTATCTTAGACCTTCGATTATCAACTATATTTATTCCAAAATTGATTACAAGCGGCTTAGTTTTTTCATATAAAGTTTCATCCCCTATTTCAACCCTTTAACAGTTAATTTTTGAAAAAATAAGTAGCCTATGTTAGACCTATAGTTTTTTACTACCTTCATTCTAAATTTCATCCAAATCGGACCGGTAGATTAGCCGTGAAAGCGTGACAGACAAACACACAGACTTTCGCATTTATAATATAAGTATGGATTTTTATTCCAATGCAATGCATACTTGTATTTTTTTTATACTTGATTTCATTGTCAAGATCAAAGTTGTTATGAATAACTGTCTATTGTGTTTATTTTCATCGTATTACGAATGTGAAGCGTATTTCTGTAATGTGGAAAAAGTGTGAAACCGGAAAAAAAGAAAAAAAAAAATAACGATATCGATATCGATAATCGATAGTAATATAATAAAAACATAAAGTTTGTAACTTTGTTTGTAATGGCTTATCTTCGAAATTACCGAACCGCAAAAGGAAATTCTTTCACAATTAGAAATCTACACTATTCAGGAGAGCTACAATAGGCTATATTTTATTACGATTGAACAGAATGTTCAGAGAATCCTAAAGGGGCTCAAATAGGGGATAAAAGCTGCAGATCAGGCAGCGAAGCCGCAAGCGGGTCGCTAGTATTTAATATAACAAAAAAACAAAATAAGAGTAACGCCATTTCGATATACAATAACTCTCAAAAACATAAAATGCTTCTTATTTTTACTTATACTAAACAGTAAATATTAATCATTTCTGTAAACATATAAGATGACGAAAAATAATGTTTAACATTTGACATGTGACCATTTTTTCGTACAAAGAAATAAATATTCCTATACATATTTTATTTACACGCTTTTCGATTGTTGATAAAATAAATATTTATCATATAAGATACTGACACGTATTTGTTACCTTGAACAAAAAATTCAGAACTTTAGTGCAGCGTAGTACCGTTAAACTCTGTCACTTTTTATTTACTTTTAGTTTAAAATTTTTATTGGTTATAGGAAGTCAACTCTAGCGAGAAGCCTTTTCTTTCAGTATCCATTATGAAAAATGACTGTTGACTGTTTTCTATATTCTGATATGTAAACGCGACTGGTTGAGGGTTCGATTCCCACTCGAAGAATTGGAATATGTAATATTTCCTTTTTCTTCGCTCTGGTATAAAGGCAAAGATCGCCTTGAGTTTCACCTTTTAACACGCAATGCCTCCAGAATTCGGCTGAAAATGGGGAACGGTGTCTTAACATGAAATGCTATCTGCCTACCCTGCTGTGTGTGGGATAGAGTGTGAAGTTAAAAAAATACATATATTAATATTATAAAATCAAACTATTTTTAAGCGGATTAATCGTACCTATAACCACTGTGACCACGGACTACTGTAAAATGTTCGAAACGTCGGACTTTCTAAAATGTATTTTCGAATACCACGAATATACGCGATCAATCTAATTAAAAACAGTTTCATTTCAAAATCTATAATAATCGCGAAAACAAAAGACCTTATAATATATAAATACATATTTTTTTCGTTAATAGGACAAAAAGCGACTAGTAACATACCCAGAGTTCAGTCAATTCCTTCACGATTTCCACGAGGAGTATGGAGTGGAAGCGTTCAAGAAGTGCGACAAAGATGGTAGCGGTTTCATTAGCGCTGGCGACTTCAGAGATATTATGTTGAGTGTGAAAAATCATTTACTCACTAAGGAATTGAAGACTAAAGTTATTAATGTAAGTATTTGTTTGACAATTTTGAAAATAATAAATTATTTTCAAAATAGGATTTGGTGTGGGTTCGATTCTTATCTGGTGGAATGATTGTTATTTGTTTATTATGTTTACTCTGCTTTGGTGAATAAGACAAAGTGTGACGTTAAGCTCAGTCACTATGTTGAAGAAAGTTTTGAATTTGGAATTGAATTTGGAAGAAAGTGGAGAACGGAGTGTTTCGATACTAGGTTCTCACTAACTACTCTGCTATGGAAAAAGCGTAAAGATAAGTTTTTTTTTTTTTTTTTTTTTTTTTTTTATAGCTTCACGCTGTATCCCTTGCGGGGTAGTCAGGGAGAACGGAGCGCCAAACGCTACGGTCCCTGCATACTTCTTTCGCCTCGTCCACTGTCATCAACCTCTTCATACACGCCCTCCGGGGGGTCCTCATGCTTTTTACGTGACCTTCCTCCAGTATCATCGATAGTGTGTTTTCGAAGGTCAAGGTCCGAGGTCTCCCCCTGCCTCTCTTACCACTACTACCACTACAAATCTTTCTTACCATTCTTCCATCACTCATCCTCTCGACGTGCCCAAACCACCTGAGCACGCCCTTCTTCATTCTTACTATGACGTTCTCGCTAATACCTGCCATTCTGTGTATCTCTTCATTGCGGATTCGGTCAGCTAAGCTGACTCCGCACATCTTTCGAAGAGATCTCATCTCCACAGCATTCATCTTTCTTTCATTCTTCTTCTGCAATACCCACGTTTCTTGCTGTATAGCAGCGTCGGTACCAGCACTGCATTGTGCACAGCTAAACGTGCGGCTATGCTCACGTTCCGCCGTCGCATCAACGCAGCGAGGGCACCGTTAATCCTGTTACCGGCAGCAATACGCCTTTCAACATCCATATCATACCTTCCATCTCTGCTAAACATACTTCCCAAATATACCACCTCATTCACTTGTTTCACTTGATTCACCAGTCGTGGCCCAGTGGCACAAGAGTGTGACTGTAAGCGACTGGTTGTGGGTTCGATTCCCACTCGAGGAGTGGAAGTTATATTTCCATTTTCTTCGCTCTGGTGTCGAGGTAAAGCGTGGCGTTAAGTTCCGCCACTTAACACGCAAGCCTCCGAATTCGGCGGAAAGTGGGGAACGGAGTGTCTTAACACTAGGTTCCCTCTGCCTACCCTGCTGTGTGCGGGATATAGCGTGAAGCTATTTAATTTTTTTTTTTTTATTCACTTGTTCTAATTTCTTTCTGTTAACCATGATCTTACATTCCGTTCTTTCTTCGTCTCTTTCAAACACACAGAATCTTAGTTTTACTCGCATTCAAAAGAAAAAATATTTTTATTGAATTTCAGAGTTTATTAAAATTTTATTTTTTTAATTTTTCATATAAATTAAATTATGCTTAACTTTTAATATAAGTCTTAGAATGTAGCTGAAAATTAATAAAAAATAATATTTGTCAATTGTCAAATATAAAAGATAGTCCCCTAAAGAATGTCATACGTCCCCTACTTCCTTAATTATTCAATTCGTACACGAAGTATCGCGAAATAAAATACAATTACAATTGTGCATTTTAAGGGCCCTTGAGATACTCTTATAATTAGAAAAGAAAAAATATTATAATTAGTTTGTTAGTTAAGTAGGTACTTAATTAATAAACTATTTTATTTAGAAAAAAAGTTGACCTTGACCGATATACTATAGATATATTTTCTTTTTAATACAATATTGATTAAATAATGTAATATGCCATCATGGTGCAGTGGAACAGAGACTGACTGTAAACTTGATTGATAGTGGGTTCGATTCCCACTCTGTAGAATGATTATATTTATCTTATTATAATTTCCCTTCTTTTCTCTCATTTCTTACTCTTCTTATATCTTTATGCAAGACAAAGCGTGGCGTTTTGTTCTGTGTTCAGAGATTAGTTTTCTGTTATTTTTTTATGTACGAAAATCGTGAAGCTTTTGAAAACATATAGCTTATACAATAATATTTTAAAAATATTGTTTAATATATTTTTTATTGTGATACATTTCTCTTTTTCTCATTGTTTAAGCATTTCTAAAAAATACAGTAAACTCTTATTCCACACAGAAACCAATTTAAAATCAACGATTTCCTTCCACTTTCAACCCAGACAGGTAATATAAATTAATACATATATAAAAATTAACCTTTCAGGCATCAGGGTTCCCACAAGGGGAGCGTAAAATCAGTTTCCCATACTACATGGCGTTCAATTCTCTATTAAACAACATGGAATTAATAAAACGCGTGTATTTAAACGCTAGTAACGGACACCGAACGCAAGAGGTCACTAAGGAAGAGTTCCTTCACTCCGCCCAAATGATGAGTCAGGTCACTCCGCTAGAAGTGGATATATTGTTTACTCTTTGTGATATGATACATCAGACTAATGGGTGAGTTGTATTTTGTATTTAGATTTTGTACTAGATAATGGCGTCACTCATCCCTGTTAATGTTTCCTTCCCCATTCCATCCCATTGATTCCCATCAATGTTTCCTTTTGCGCCGGAAATCGGAGAACAAAGTGTCTTGACACTTTGTCTCTACCTATCCTGCTATGCGAAATAAAGCGCTGACTCTAAAAAAAAAGTTAATCAAAATTAGAAAACATAATACATTTAAAAACTTTTTTTCAACTAATACACTCACTATACATAGGTACATCGTAATTAACGTCCCCATAACAATGTACAACTAGTGCTTAACACAAAGTAAATAATTACCTTCGGAACGGTCTATGGAGACTAGATTATGTCACTTAGTGATATTACTTTATTAGGTAAAGAGTTTAGTAGATATATTTAAAAATATATGCTATTATGCCGAAGTGGTGCAGAAATAATTCAATATTTATTCTTCAAAAAAGAGCCGTGAGATCCATTTATAATCTTAGAGCTAGAGATTCCTCACATTATATATACTACAAAGCTACCATCGACTCGGAAGGCAGTTCTGCTTAAGAGCCAGCCAGAAACTCAGCACTTGCTGTTTTCAAATATATAAATTACAATTTTATTATCTGATACAATTGTAATTAAGAGTTTAGAAATTATATTGATAAATAGGAAAGGTCAGAATATTTTAAAAAAGTGTATAACAATTTGAACATAGGTTTTGTAATACGCGTTAAGATTTTTTATAGATTTTTATATTTTATAGATAATAGTTAAATTATAAGCTCGAGACCATACTTCAACCAAACAAATCTTCTCAAGGAGAACCGTCAAATATATCGAATATACTAGAACTATGATATATTAAGTTAAAAAAGCATTTTAAACTATTTAAACTAAACTTTAATTTGTATTGACAAACGACCATAGCAATAAAAGTCCGTGACATTCATTCCTATCATATAAGCTTAGATAAATACACATTATCTATACGAGATCGATATTGCGTATCCGTATTGATAACAAAATAGATAAACGATTTTTTGCAAATTCTATATTATAATTCTATTTTATAGTGGCCAGTCGTGGCCCAGTGGCACAAGCGTGTGACTGTAAACGACTGGTTGTGGGTTCGATTCCCACTCGAGGAGTGGAAATTATATTTCCATTTTCTTCGCTCTGATGTCGAGGTAAAGTGCGGCGTTAAGTTCCGCCACTTAACACGCATACCTCCGAATTCGGCGGAAAGTGGGGAACGGAGTGTCTTAACACTAGGTTCCCTCTGCCTACCCTGCTGTGTGCGAGATACAGCGTGAAGCTATATTATATATTTGTTTATATCTTCACACCTTTTCCACATAGCAGGGCAGCTAGAGGGAACCTAGTGACAAGACACTCCGATCTCTCCTTTCGAAATCGATACACACAATGTATCGATTTCAGGTGGAAAGCTGATTGCCCGTGGGGGGACGGGTTAAGAATACAATTCCCCCCGCCGCCTTGGTAGCGTTCCGTAAAATACGGGTAACCCAGTACCTTAAGCGTAGCAGGAGATTCGTTCTCCGACTGGCTCTCGACCACTATCGTGTCAAAGACGACCCGCCAAACATCTGATGATGTGTTCCGGTTCGATGGCATGTAAGCCAGCTTTTCCTATTCCCACCATTCCCATCCTTCCTCCTCCTCCTTTTGTCCTACATCCCCGAGGCTGGCAACGTATCTCTCAACATAACTCTAATTTTGTGGATGTCTATGGGCGAAGGTAACTACTTAACACCAGGTAGGCCTTCTGCTCATTTGCCTCCTTTATTCCATAAAAAAAAGAAATATTGTGTGTTACTTTCCGCCATTTAACACGCAATGTTTAAGATTAAGGCTGCTATTAAATATTTCCACTCCTCGAGTGGGAATCGAACCCACAACCAGTCGTTTACAGTCACACCCTTGTGCCACTGCGCCACGACTGGCCCCTCTTTACTGGGACTTTAAGAGATCCGATAATTTCAAATTCTTGAAATCAATTGGCACAAAAAGTCAAAATATTATTTAATATTCGTAAAGTTACTTCTGAACTAACCATAGCCGATCTCCATTAAAAAAATGTATAATGAAAATGTGAGTAACATATAAACATCTAAAATACTTTTATAGTAACGCAGTAAAAGAAGTAGATGACATCGTATACCAAAGACATCATTCCGGGTTCGATTCCTGTTTGAAACAAGTTTGTTCTTTTTGCTTAGAATGCCCTATTGATTAGTCTGGTTAATTATAATTGAGCTATATATGCCAGACTTGGCATGCATGTTTTAATGTACATAAATATTTTATCAATAATGATTTTTTTAATTGATTTTGATGATACATATGATTCTTTTTCTTTCTTCTTATTTCAGTATTTTTTGTGAAAAATAAGGTTCTTTTAAAAATTTTTAGTGTTATCCACACTTAGGAAAAGTGAAAAAGATATTTATAAAACGTATAAAATTTGAACGCAGCTGGATTCGAACCCGCGCCTCCGAAATATCACCAAGGCGCTCTCACCACTGAACCATGCGTTCTAATAAATTAATAAAGCGTATAAGAATTTCAACGCAGCTGGTGGTAGAGCTGCGTTCAAATTTTAATACGTTTTCTAAATGTCTTTTTCAAGAAGGTTCTTGTTTGTCTTTTGAATCACAATTTGAAATCGAATATTTATTTTAAATGAGCCCATCGTGGCGCAAATAGTTGAACGGCGTTTGACTGCAAACGCGACTAGTTGTGGATTCGATACCCATTAGAAGGAATGATATATAAATTTTACATATAAATTATTTTTATATCAGTTATAGGAAATAACTGAATTTCAGTAATATTAATAAACCATTTTTTGGTTTTGAGTGCATTTTTGTTTTTACTAACAATGAACACGTATCCTAGGCATTTCACTATTACATTATATTATATGATCTTTTTATAACTGTTTGATAATTTCTTCATTTATTTTTAAATAAAATGGTATTCTTTTTAATGATATTTTTATATTAAATTAAATTATTTCATTCTAGCCGAATAGTATACAACGATCTGAACGCAATAACACCTGAACAGTACTTCAAGCAAGTGACACGAAGAGTGGCTGAAATAAAAGCCGTATCGGTAAGTATAAACAAAATTTAGATCTAGACCTAAATCTGGGTCTAGAAGTCTAGACTTTATTCACAGCTGCGCCGGCCTTAGATTAGTATATATAGTTAATTTATATATAACGCGAAACACGACTAACTTATCGCTGTGTATTTTCTTTCTTATGCTGAAAAGGAGGAGGTAATAGAAACTTGTCAATTAAGTCGATTATTGGAACGGCTTTTGGTAAGTAAGTGGAGCGATGTTTAATATTTACCTTTCAATCTTTGTTACAGTGAAATTTTGGCTATTTTCAAGGTTTTTTGGAAGCTATTTTGTATTTGGGTATGGCAATGTTAAAATATTGTAGAAATTCTTCATAATATTTATAAATTCTTCATATAATGGTCGACTAATAAGAATTTATTGCTTGGAATTTAATGGTAATCTTATTATGGATATACCAGTAATCTGAATTAATTTTAATATTTTTATTACAATGCCATATCCATAATATGTCATCATGTTAATAGCTAAAATGGTAAAAATTCGGCTAAAAAATGGTAAAATTTCGGCTAAATTTCTCAATTTGTTAGGACAATTGGCTACACGGTTAGGTTATAGCCAACATCTCGCTATGTTTCAGATTTTCTCTTCTTGCATAAGCTTTGTTATATCTCTGTATGTAAAATTATATAATTATTGAATCAGGATATGTTTATTGATATGACAGATAACCTATTTTATACTGTTTGAAATTTGGTCTAAGTCTGAAGTATTTGTAAAATCGTTCTAATTTTAAAAATTATATAAATGATATAAAAAGAAGTTTTTATATATTTAATCCTTTTTTTTTAAATAATCTGTCATATCTATAAATATTTTAAAATGGTAATATCGTGTTTGAAATTAATATAGCAATTTAAATAATATAAAATTTGATAATATGTTATTTGTCACGATATTACTATTACTCAATTCACAACTGATAATCGGTAAGTAATTAAACTTTTTTTTTAATTTACAGTCAATTTCAAATAAATATGTGTGTATTTTTAATAATTTACAATTTGTGTTTATTATTTAATAATTGTTTTTTTTTTTTTAAATACAATTTCTTTTTTTCTTATTTGACAAGACATGATAGATACAGATTATATATTAATAAATAATCTTTTGACTGTACCTTGTGTGTATTACCTTTATGTATAATCTAACACAGTATAGTACCCGGCAATAAATAATGCACATCGTGCTTCGAATGAAACAGTCGGTCTGTTTCGGTTTCGTAGAGCGCTGTCTTTGTCACTCAGTTGATATGTGACGTTATAATAAATTTTAAGCGACAGAGACAACACTCTACGAAGTCGAAGCTAACCGACTGTTTCATTCTAAGCATCGATGTGCATTATTTATTGCCGGGTACTATGCATTATAGATTAAACAAAAATACTCCCTGGAAGTGTAAAATCTGCAAAATTGACTATTATTCTACACTAGGTTCTCTCTAAAAAAAAAGTCTGCTTAAATCACATTTCAAACCAATTCCTTATTAAAAATACAAATTTTAAATAAATCAATATTTATTTTCTTAATATTATTATTTTTTTATAATAATTTGCGTTTATTTAACATCATTGACACATTTCCACAGATCTACAGCTTGTTATCATACGCTATATATAATAGCTATATATAGAATTTTGGTAAATATTATGTGTTATTGTTTCAGAGTCCAGAAGAGAGGAGTATACTGATTCAAATATTGGAAAGCACTTATAGATTTACATTGGGTTCTATTGCTGGTGGTATGTTATATGTTTTCTTTATGATAGTACTAGCGGCCCGCTCGCGGCTTTGCCGCGTGAACTACGTGGCTCCTTCGGCATAATGCAACCCTCGGTGGTGGATTTTAAAAAAATAAAGTAGCCTATGTTTAACCTTGGATTATCAGCTATATATATGCCAAAATTCATTACAATCGGTCAAGCGGTGTAGATTTTTCATATAAACTTTCATCCCCTATTTCAACCCCTTAGAGGTTGATTTTTGAAAAACTAAGTAGCCTATGTTAGACACAGTTATTTTTACTACTTTCATTCTAAATTTCATCCAAATCGGACCAGTAGATTAGCCGTGAAAGCGTGACAGACAAACACACAGACATTCGCATTTATAATATAAGTATGGATGGGGGCTTTATATAATAATATATTTTATTTATTTTAATTGAGCTTATATTATTTATGAATATTAATTATGATGATAAAATTAAATAAATTATTATTAAATACATTTTATTTCAAATATAACGTTTTTTTTTATAATATAATAAAAGTTCTTAAATCTTTACAGATAAAAAGTTAATGAGTTTAAACTATTTGGTTTAAAAATCAAAGATAAATCTTGATTTATTTCAAATATTTTTCATAAGTATATATCATATCTTTAGAATATAATTTCAAATTCTCATATTCGAAGTAATATTTTTGGACTACCTTACTGTACCAGCTGTACCGATTTGGAAAAAACTTTATGCAGACTTTTTATTTTCTCAATACCCTTAAAATCAATTTTTATCCTACTTCTACATATTGTTTTACTATAATTATATTTATAAAATTAATATTAAAACGGCATTTTTCCAGCCGTCGGTGCCTCAGCAGTATACCCAATAGATTTAGTAAAGACTAGAATGCAGAATCAAAGAACGGGCTCCTTCATAGGGGAAGTTGCGTATCGCAACTCGTGGGATTGTTTCAAGAAAGTCATAAGACATGAGGGTTTCTTTGGGTTGTACAGAGGTTTAGTACCTCAGTTGATTGGTGTGGCACCTGAAAAAGCTATTAAATTGACGGTAAGTATCATTTTTTTTAGGCTTTTATATGATTTTTAATGAATTGTTGGTATACGGACGTTATGGATGCGATTAATGTTGGCATTATATACGGTTTATGAATTTATTTATTTCTCATAAGAATATTACATTTACTTACTGAGAAAAAAACATTATTACATGTTGCCGTCCAGCGAAGCTTACAAATATAATTGATATAAAAACAAAAAACAAAAAGAAACACCAAAAATAATACTAAAAACACTAAAATTTAAAATTATTTACAATACAGGGTAGTAAATTCGTTAAATTTAAACCGCAGTTTGTTTACCGCAGTTAACAAATAACACATTATATTTGCGGAATTAGCTTCAAATTCTGCTTTATTATCTTTTGTAAGCTTGTAGTTTTTAAAAGTATTATTCAAACATAAAAAAAGAGTATATACGAATATAAAATGTATAAACGTTGGATTGTTTGTTAGATGATACAGGTTCCTGTTATTTACAAAATGGTTATACCAATGTAATTTCCAAAATAGATTGTTTTTTTTTTGTATATGTCGTCGGCCGATCGCCAAAATGACCAGATTACTATATGGCTGGAGATTTCATAAAACTACGGCATAATAAAGTTAGCTAGTATATTTTTCATTATACATTTTAATTAATATTGTAACATACATTTTCAGATGAATGACTTAGTTCGTGATAAATTGATGGATAAGAAAGGAAATATCACATTGGGTGCAGAAATTCTTGCTGGTGCTTGTGTGAGTGTATTTCGATTATTTTTTAATATATATTTCTTTTAAACTTTAACTGAGCCATGCGTTCTACTACCCGGCAACGTCGAAATTCTTATACGCTTTATTACAAATTATTTATGTTGTTGGCTCAGTGATGAGAGCGCCTGGACGGTATTCAGGAGGCGCGGGTTCGAATCCCGCTGCGTTTAATTGTTTATACGTTTTCTAAATATTTTTTTCAATTTTCCTAAGTGTGTAATAACACTTTAAAAATGTTTAATAGTATAGATTTTTTATTTTACATACGTCACTTTGTTTTATTTTCGAGATGGACTAAAAATTGTATTAAATGACCATTTCACTTTCCAATTATTACTTACCTATATCAATGTTGAGTAACACATAATATCAGACATTTGAACACTAAGTTCATTTTATCTACTATACCACACAGAAAATACCTTAAAACTAAAATCACTCAAAATAAATCGAACCTACACCCACTTCTCAATTCCAGGCAGGAGCATCGCAAGTAGTATTCACAAATCCACTAGAAATAGTAAAAATTCGTCTTCAAGTTGCTGGAGAAATCGCTGGAGGGGGCAAAGTGAGAGCTTGGGGAGTGGTCAAGGACTTGGGACTCTTTGGCTTATATAAAGGAGCGAAGGCGTGTTTGTTAAGAGATGTCCCGTTCAGTGCTATTTATTTCCCAGCTTATGCTCATGTTAAGGTATGTTTTTTTTTTATTTTTGATTTTTTTTTGGTTAGGTTATGTTAGGAAACTAAATTTTTTTTTTTGATTTCATTCCTTATGGTTTCTTATTATTTCATTAATGAATTTGGTCGGATTCGAACCTGCGCAAAATAATGTTTGCTTTGTGGAACATATTATTTTATTAATATAATGATTTTAAATATTGTAAAAATATTAAAAAATAATATATATTCCATAAAAGTCCGAAATATCCGAAAATTTTAAGAAGAAAGAAAATTTTCTTGCCTAAAAGTAAAATTTATTTAGGAACACTGAAACGATTGTACAAAGTTACATCGGATGATGGTTAATGATGCGTGACGTCCACTTCGATATTGAACACGTAATAATAATGAAAGTTCGAGATGATGACACAAGCTTCATTATTCTTGGTCCTCCAATAGGTGGACCAAGGGACCAAAAAACTTTTTCAAAGGGTTGAAAAGTGTAAATAAATCACAGATAAAAGTATTTTAAAACGTTATTTTTTGGACTACTACATGTTTCCCATTACTAGCCCGTCTGTCAAAAAGATCAAGCTATCTTGTACAATATATAGTTAATAATAATTTAAACTCATTTTTTTATATAAATCATATAATTTGTAATTTCCAGGCAAAATTCGCAGATGAGAACGGTTACAACCATCCCCTTACTTTATTAGCTGCGGGTGCCATTGCGGGTGTTCCCGCTGCGTCTCTTGTTACACCTGCTGACGTCATCAAAACACGATTGCAGGTTAGTTACTGTTGAGTTTAATGTTACACTTCTTTTAATCTAATTGTATAAATAATAAGCGTTTTTTAAAATGGCTATTTCAATTTAGGAAACAGTTGTGGATGTGGATGTTTTAGAAATGGTATAACATATTGAATGCAGCGGGATTCGAACCCGCACCTCTTAATAACTCTCCATGTGCCATTATTTCTATATCTACGTCAAGATTTTTATATGCTTATTAAAACTTAATTTTGTTTATTAATGCATTCAAATTTTTATACGTTAAATAATCCCTAAATTTTGATACGTTAATTATTCATATACATGAATAACACTTTAAAAAATATTAAAAGTATATTTTTCTTAACTTAAGCGCTTCGCTCTGTGTTACCAAAGTGAAAAATTGCTAATTTATTTCTATATAATCATTACTCCTGATTCCCGTGGGGGGGGACGGGTTAAGAATACAATTCCCCTCCGCAGCTGGGTAGGGTCCCGTAAAAGGCGGGTAACCCAGTAGCTTAGTGGTAGATTCGTTCTTCGACTGGATCGCGACCACTATCATGTCAAAGACGAACCACCAAACATCTGATAATGTGTTCCGGTTCGATGGCATGTAAGCCAGCTTTATCCCTATTCCCACCATTTCCTTCTTTCCTCCCTCCTTCCCTTCAACATCCCCAAGGCTGGCAACGCATTCATAACTCTAATGTTGTGGATGTCCATGGGCGAAGGTAACTACTTACCATCAGGTGGTTCTTCTGCTAGTTTACCTACTTTATTCAATAAAAAAAACTCCAAATAGGATTGAACCCACAACCATCACGGTTATAGTCAAACGATATCTCACTGTGCCACAATAGTCTTTCTATACATAATTATTATTATTAATAATATATATTTTTAATACATTCCAGGTGGTAGCCCGATCAGGTCAAACGACGTACAATGGTGTAATAGACGCTACTAGAAAAATATACGCTGAAGAAGGTGCTAGAGCTTTCTGGAAGGGAGCTATAGGTAAGGAACCATTATAATTTACAATTTTAGCTTCAGTTTTTTTCCCCATATTAGGATAGTCAGACAGAACCTAGTGTTAAGATACTCCGTTCTCCGCCTGAATTCGAATTAAGTAAATTTTCAAAGAAATTAGAAAAATATATGCTTAAGAAATAATGTATCGAGACAGAGATAAAAAGTAATTGTACTTACAATTTTCATATTAATTATGTGCTGATCAAATATTTTGTTATGTTAAGGATATTGAAGGCGAGCGTTAAGCAAATTCTAAAGCGCTTTACTTCAACTCAATTCAAACATTGACATAGAGAATATTTATTAAATCATTATAAAGTGTTATGCACACACATAGGGATTGAAAAAGACAATTTTAAAAAACCTAGCCGCAGTGGGATTCGAACCTGCGCCTCTTGGAAACCGTCCAACCGCTCTGATCATATCATCATAGCTGTGCATTTGAATGGCGTTCCGTGCGTTCAATTTTTTATATTTTCTATTTTTTTTTTTTTTAATTTATCTTTTTGCGTTAGCATGAAGCTATTCACGCTATATCCCGCACACACCTGGCTAGGCGGAGGGAATCTATTGTTAAGACACTCCATTTCTCATTCACCGCCGAAGTTTGGAGGCTTTGCATTTTAAGTAGTGGAACTTCAAGCCGCTCTTTGCCTTAACATTACAGACCTCAAAATGAGTTTCTTCTCTATTTAATTTATTATTATTATTTCTTTTTTCTACAGCTCGTGTGTTCCGTTCGTCTCCACAGTTCGCTGTGACGCTGGTGACGTATGAAATTCTTCAACGTCTCTTCTATGTTGATTTTGGAGGATCGTGAGTATTTTTTTTTGTATGATTTTTGATATTAAATATAAAAAATATTTTAAGCACTGTTTTAATAGTAATTTCTTGTTTCAACTCTACTAAGACAATAAAAAATAAAATTGTTAAAAATAATTATGGTTCCACCAAATAAGAATAGAATCTATAACCAAGTCATGTTTAATCAAAGATATATTTGCTGTGATAAGAGAAAACCTAGTGTCAATTTCGCTCCATTTCAATACATTGAGTTCAGTCACAAAATTTAGTGCCGCATTTTGTCCTACTAAAGCAATGAAATGATTTATGTATAGATATTTAATTCACAAAAGTATAAGACCTCTTACGCTGCACTTAGCATAATATCGTCGTAAGTTAAGATGTTTAGTTGGGGATTCGATTTCCATTAGGT
Organism: Dryas iulia moderata; assembly: GCA_019049465.1. NCBI lineage: Eukaryota > Metazoa > Arthropoda > Insecta > Lepidoptera > Nymphalidae > Dryas > Dryas iulia. The sequence goes on along the minus strand of CM032424.1, from coordinate 13,410,189 downwards.
AAAAAAACTTAAGACAATATTTTCTACGTGAAAAAGACATTTCGAAAACGCAAAAATTGGAACACCGTGGGATTCGAACCCGCGTCTCCTGGAAACCGTCCAGGCAACCATGCGTTTTACTATCAGTTGCGTCAAAATTCATATACGCTTTATTACAACTTATTTTTGTTGTTAGTTCTGTAAAGAGACTTTTACAACAATAACTTTAAAAATATGAAAAATTTTAAAACTTTAAAAATGTTAAAAGTATTCTCTATGTACAATGCTAAGCGTAAAACTACAAAATAGCCATATAAATACCACCATACAATTTACATACAAATATCCCATTATCCACAGTCGTCCAGCGGGCTCCGAACAAACCATCGCCAGTCCAGTAGAAGAGGCACCGAAACGAGCTCACCACATCGGCGGCTACCAAGTGGCCGCGCCCGTACTCACCGGTCTGGAGACCAAGTTCGGCATATCTCTGCCACGGTTCTCTTTTAAACAGTGAGTATCAGGATAGCACACAGCAGGGTAGGCAGAGGGAACCTAGTGTTAAGACACTCCGTTCACCACATACATCAGAGCGAAGATAACGGAAATATAAAATATTTCCACTCCTCGAGTGGGAATCGAACCCACAATCAGTCGCTTTGTAAATACACTTTGTACCTGAGAGCCACGACTGGCCCTGGTATAATTGATGTTTAAAAAAACACCACTAAAGAAATCACAAAAGATAAAAACATAAAGATAAATGTATCTCAATCTGTAAATCTATGTAGTAATTATATGCAGGCATAGACAACCCAGGGCCAGATTAGTAATTTAATATGGCCTACCAAACTTTTAATAATATTATAAATATTCTTCTGCTTGTAAAAAGTATATATTTTCGCCAAAAAGTATCGCAGTTTAGATAGATCTATTACTAAAGAAGGTTGCTCACTCTTGCACACAGCAGGGTAGGCAGAGGGGACCTAGTGTTAAGACACTCCGTTCCCCACTTTCTGCCGAATTCGAAGGCTTGCGTGTTAAGTGGCGGAACTTAACGCCGCGCTTTACCTCGACCCCAGAGCGAAGAAAATGGAAATATAATTTCCACTCCTTGAGTGGGAATTGAAACCACAACCAGTCGTTTACAGTCACACGCTTGTGCGACTGGCCACAATATATTTTCATTTACTAAAATATGATATAAGCTTTTATTAAAAATGTATACATATGTTATATTTGTTCACAGGTGAACATCTAGTGTCCAGTTCAAAACACATAGTTAAATGATTTCAATAAAATAAAAGCAATTATTTATACTGCCCGAGCGAGTGTTGCTTTAAGTTATGTACTAAATAAATATAATATTAAGAGAAAAATAATGTATAATAGTCAATATTGAAATATTGGTATACCAGTATATTGAATATTTTTCGCACTGCTTATATATATGTACCTAAGCTTTTTGTGAAAACCCAGTGTTTTTCAAACTTTTTGTACGAGGGAATTGTAGATTTTGTACAGAAATAATAAAATTGTTATAGGATTGGTCATTGTTTGAAGAATTAAAAGTTATTTTGGAATTTATATGTTGTTAGTAAATAAAAAACGTAAATCTAAGGCGTTAAGTTTGAGAAACACTGGTATACGAAATTCTAGATTCGTTATGACACTTGTGATGTTAGTCTTTTTAAAAAAGTTACTAACTTATTTAGTATTGAATGACAAAATTTAAGAAGGAATTTTAATCCAATTAGAAAAAATGTTATTTCATATGAGCGAAGAAAAATATAAAGAATCAAAGATAAAAAAAAAACTTCTTTATGCAATTATTTAATTATTTCGAATATAAAAACAAGTTTATTCATAAAATATGATTTAATTATTGCGAGCAAATAAGAACAATTTTCATAAATGATGACGTCACTAGTGTCATTAATCTCCCATAGATTTTGAATACAAGCAAAACAAACCAGTCCTACGCACCTCGCATTTGTATGGAACGCTAAATATTTTCTTAAACCTATTTATTTATTATTTCACCATTTTTATATATATAGAATAAATAAATTTGCTTTTTGCTTATTATTATATATTTTTATGATATTTTTTTATTTATATAATACGGTTGACTTATTCGAATGTTTATTTTTTTTTATGCAATTCATCTTTTAATAAAAAGATATATTAGCATTGAAAATACGTATCGTTTTTAAAACGAATTGATTCGGATAAGTTGATCCTTTTATCTTTTAAATCAAGAATTACTTAAATCATGTTATATTTTTTTATATTTCCTTTTTTTTTAATCTGTAATTGAAACAATTTCCAAAAAAAAGATTCTGTCATGGCCTAATATTAATTAGTTAAAGCAATAAATATCACAATTGCATACTTTAAAAGAAAATTATGAAGCTAATATATCTGTGGCACATCTAAATTTGTATTATTGTATAGAATTATATTAAATTCTCATATTTTTTTTTTAAATACATCATTTCAATTTAGTATGAAGAGTTTTTTGAGATTTAATTATGTCAGATAAAAGAAAAATGTATAATTATATTATCTTCACTATATAATTTTCATTTTTATGTTTATAATATCTAAAATGTAACAAAATGCAGTCCAGCTGTCAAAGAAATTAATAGTGTTCATTCTTATTTTAAAAACATTTTTTTTTAAATAAGTTGAGTAAAATTTTGAGCCCTAAGGCATTTGTTTTACAGAAAATCATAATTTTGTCTTAATTACTTTCAAATTGACAAAAAAAGGTTTTACATATTAATTTGCATTCTAGTAAACTTTTTAAGTAAATAATTTAATTAATTAGACATTTCGCTTCACGCACTAGTTTGGGCAAAGTAACAAATGTATGGAATATAGACATTCAATGTCTTGTAGATAGAGCTCAAACGAAATTAAAGTTAAGAATTTAGGAAAAAAATACAAAAAAATTGTGAAATTTGTACTGTACATACTCATATAGAAATATATTGTATGAATAGATAGGTGTGTAACGATTTTTGTTTGAAGAAATTGTAAAAATATTCAAAATCTATTAAAAATTGCCTTTTTCGTAATGCAATGGCGTTCACTAACTTTCTTAACATAATAGAATATTTCATGTTCGCCATTTTGACACATTGTAAAATAAAATTATGTTAATTGGATTAATGGCGTATATTTTTGGTATTTGTTTTTTTTTTTAATGGTTCCATTAAAATATATATATATATATATATATATATATATATATATATATATATATATATATATATATATATGATATATATATATATATATCTATATATATCTATATATATATATCTATCTCTATATATATATATATATATATCTATATATATATCTATATATATCTATATATATATATATATACTATATATATATATTTTTGGTATTTGAAAGTTTGCCTGTAAACACGTAGGTTGTGGATTCGATTCCCACTTGGGGAAATGATTATATTTTTATTTTTATTTCTTCGCACTGGTATCTAAACAAAGACGAAGTGCAAAGACTACTTTAATTGTGTTCGAAACGTCGGATTTTAAAAATGTATTTTCAAATACAAAAAATATACACAGTTATCTGTTTAAAATAATTTTATTAAAAAATATAAACCAAATCGTCATTGCATTGAATAGGCACAACGATAAAGCTTATAAATTCATATCAGTAAAGAAACTTAAATATTTTATTATATAATATATGTATATGTATTAGTGCCATGTTTTCTTCTTAAATAATAAAGTAGTCAGGGTTGCCATATATATTATATACAATAAAAAAAACATTTAAGCTCTTGATTAAAAATAATAGTGTATTTAATTTTTTATTTATTGCAAAATTGTGTAAAAAACTTTTCAGCCATTCGTTTTCAAATCCCTTTCAGAATTCAATTAAAATGCTAATTTCTTATAGCAAATGCACAATATATTATTATATGTATAATGTATGTATATATAAGTATCGTATTAATTTTTATATATCGTCGCTTTGGTGATGAAGAATCAAGTTAAATATTAAAATTACAATATTAAAATTACTTTATGAAGCCATCATGGCGCAGTGGGATAGTGTCTCATTGTAAACGCGATTGGTTGTGGGTTCGATTCTCACACAGTTAATTATATTATTTTCATTATTCTGGTAAAACAAAGTTGCATTAACTTCCATCACTCAGCAGTCAATATTTTCTAAGTCCACGAAAATTGGAGTACGGAGTGTCTTAACACTAAATTCTCTCTTATTATATCTTGAAATATAATTCTTCACCAAAACAACGATATAATTATTTATATAAAGTACTAGTTGTAAAACAACAGTACGCGTGTGTACGACAAGTGATAAGCCCAAGTGAATAGGTACTATATTTATTGATATTGTACATTTTTTTGTGTTAAAATAAAAATTAATTAAATAAAATTTTGTCATCTTTTTATTTTTCCCTGTTATTCTATTTTTTTTTAGTTATGGTAACACTGTTTGCGTTACAATTGGAATAACATTTCTTTATAATAATAATTTGTTAATAAATGTATTGGAAATTCTGTATTAATATTAGCATTGGTTATAAAAAATAAATCAAATAAAAGAGATGGTTCTGGGTTCGATCCCCTTTGTGGGAATAATTGTTTACTTTAAAATATTTCCATTTCTCTGTTCTGGTAAGACAAATCCCTGGTTTAATCTCGGTCACTATATAGTCTTGAATTGGACGGAATTTATAGCACGGAGTGTCTTAACACTAGATTCATCATTAGAAAAAGCGTGAATTTAAGAAAAAAAATAATTCTTTGAGTCTCATGGATCTAAAAGATATGTAGTTTTTTTAGGAACATGATAAAATACAATGAAAAAGAACCATCATGGAGCAGTGACTGTAATCATGATTAGTTGTGGGCTCGATTCCCACTCAGTGAAATGATCATACTTAATAATAAATTATTCTCTCTCCTTTCTGTTTATATAAATATGTATTATTTTCATTTCTCTGCTCCGGTTCGTGTCTTAAATAAATCGCGGCGTTAAGTTCCGCCACTTAACACACAATATGACTTCTTCACTTCAGGCGAAAAGCAGAGAACGGAGTGTCTAGACACTAGATTCTCTCTGATTTAGGCTTAAAGTATGATTCTTTACCAAAACAACGATATAATTAATTAAATAAGGCGTAAAACAAAGCGCAGTGATGATAACGCGGTCGCATTAACTAATGAAATAAAATCTCTAAAACGTCAGTGAAGTACCAGGCTCACATACAACTTGAGGAGGTTGCGCATAGCTAGAGTAAGACAGTACTATAGTTAGAAAGGGATCGATATATACTTGAAATAGTATTTCTTTAAAATTATATTGAACATTCAGTGTAAAATATTAGGATTGTATATAAAACCAATGGTTGTGAGTTCGATTCTCACTCTAAGGATTTTTTTAATTAATTTCATTATTCTAATAAGACATAGCATGGCGTTAACTTCCGCCATTCTATAGGCAATATTCCGACGTTGGGCGAAAAACGAAGAAAGGAATGTCTTGATACTAGAGATTCTGTCTGATTTTGTCTTGGAATATGATTCTTCATCAAAACGACGCCATGATTATCATCTATCTATAAAGTAATAAATAATAATAATAAATAGCTTCACGCTGTATCCCGCACACAGCAGGGTAGGCAGAGGGAACCTAGTGTTAAGACACTCCGTTCCCCACTTTCCGCCGAATTCGGAGGCTTGCGTGTTAAGTGGCGGAACTTAACGCCGCGCTTTACCTCGACACCAGAGCGAAGAAAATGGAAATATAATTTCCACTCCTCGAGTGGGAATCGAACCCACAACCAGTCGTTTACAGTCACACACACTCTTGTGCCACTGGGCCACGACTGGCCAATAAAGTCAATCTATAAAGTACTAGTTGTAAAACAAAGCGCGGCGTTAAGTTCCGCCACTTAACATACAATGCCACGATTTCGGGAGAAAAGTGAAAAACAGAGTGTAGAGTGTAACTCTAGGTTATCAATCATCTCTTGCTATGGGGAAAAAAAGTCGCTCTCCCGCCTTCAACCGTCGCATTTTAATGATATTCGCTAAAACATTAGAGAAGTACCAGGCTCACATACAACATAAGGAGGTCACGAATAGCTTGAGTAGGACAGCACTATAGTTAGAAAGGGATCGATATATGTTTCCGAGTTCTCACTAAAGAATGACGGCGTATGCGTCAGCCTAGTAGCCAATTAAAAGCTTGTACGTTAAATACATCCAGTGTTGCCTTTCTGGGGACATTTTCGCTAAAAAAGGGAGATTTTTTTCAAAGATTAACGAGAAAATATCTAGTTTTAGCGATAAAAAAATGGGAATTATTTAACGAGTTGGAATATTATTAAATTGATTTCCATCTTGAAGCATTCGTTAGAAAAATATGCGATAAGATGATGACGTCAGAAAGTAATTGAGTCAGGGGGACAGCGTCTGACTGTTAACGCGATTATTGTTGGTTCGATTCTCACTCAGGCGAACCAATATATTATATTTTCATTTCTCTAATCTGGTGCCTAAGACAAAATATAACACGTAAGGTCTCTCAATTTTCGGCAGAAATTGAAGAACGGGAGTGTCTTCGCAATCCCATTAACCTGCTATGCAGAAAAAAGGGCGACGAGGTTCACGCTGTATCCCGCACACAGCAGGGTAGGCAGAGGGAACCTAGTATTAAGATATTCCGTTCCCCACTTTGTTAAGTGGTGGAACTTAACGCCACGTTTTACCTCGACACTAGAGCGACGAAAATGGAAATATCAAATATTTCCACCCCAAATTATTAATTATAAGAGATTGTTCATGCTTTACTCATTAGGGACCGTACCAGGTTTTAGATGAGGCTTATTACAATCTAGTCGAATTTATGGAACCTAGGGACTTTCATTTTTGTTCAAATGGCAACACTAATATACTTCGGACGTTAAAAGAAATTGGCAGTACCTACATTTAATTATTTCTTCTTTTAATAAGCATTATTATACGTAGCACGAGCAGTGCAAAAAACACTTTAATTGTTGCATTTTTTTTAGCTTCACGCTGTATCCTGCGCATGCCAGGATAGGCAGAGGGGATCTAGAGATACGACATTTCGTTCCCCACGCACCGCCAAATTTTGAAGTCATCGCGTGTTAAGGGGCTGAACTTAATGCCGCGCTTTTGTCTCGACATCAGAGTGAAGCAAATTAAAATATTACTCCCCGAGTGGGAATTGAACCCACAACCAGTCGTGTTTACAGTCACACTTATGTACCCCTGCGCCACGGATTTGTTAATCATAATTTAATTGTAATTCTATAGTCACAAAACTTAACCTAAGCGAAAGTGAAGGACTCACAGTTCACTACTAAAAAATATTAAGTAAATGTACATTTTAACAAGCCTTCTAGCGAGGGAAACTGCTTAACGTTAGATATTGTGCTACAATTGTCATTGCATTACGCATACCGCCTATTCTTCAAGGTACTTCAATGGTAGATATGATATTCCCAATTCTGTCTTCCATTCTCCTTTACTTACCTTCCTGTGAAAACTTTCTTTTGAAATTAGTATTTTTGTTATCGCTTTTAATAGACCGAAGTTCTTCACAGTCTCTGCTGTGTTACTTACTAACTTCAGACCTATTTCTATACTTTGTCCACTATCAAAAATATTAGAACGCGCCATTAATACCAGACATAAGATTTTAGGAAACAAATGTGCATTCTCAATTTGGTTTCAGGTCCCAAAAGTTAAAATGGAAATTCAAAAGTCAAGACGGATATAAGAAAATCTATAATTTTACTAAAGTTTCATATCGCAATATATAAAATTAGGAAGGAATGGAAAAACGGAGTGTCTTGAATCTAGGTTGCAAGCAAAGAACGTGGCTGTATGTTGGAATGCGGTTCCCCGAGGAGTAATGGGAACAAGAAGTTATAGCAAAATTACTTTACTACTAAGTTCAAGATTCCATACTGTGAAAACGTAACAGGTACATAGTCTTTTACCTCTTCACATTTGAAGACTTAAGGTCGAACATAGGTAACATTTTTTTTAATAACATCTAAAGGATTTTAATAGGGGATGTTAATAGACAGTTGAATGCAAATTTACACAGACGAAGACACGAGCGGTCGCTAGTAAAACTGTATATAATATAGAGGATAAGGATACAAAATAAAACAAAGTACAGCGTTTAGTTTCTTCAATTCGTTTCTAGGTACAAAATTACAAGTCCGATCACCAAATGTTCTTTTACTTTATAACTTTATATTATAAATATTTTATTTTATATTTATTGCATCAACAGCATCTATTGTTATGTTAAAATCTATTTTATTTTACTAAAAACGCTACATTTCTCCGAAATTCGTATGCATTGTCTCCTTTGCGTGTTTCTGAGCCTCGGCTTGGCCTTTTAGCAGCTTTTCGCATATCATACATTTAAGCGTAAATTTGTTGAGATCTGTAAATTGTCTAGAGGATTTTGCTTCGTGCGCTAGTTGCTCAGCCTCTCTGTATACTTCCAAGTCCTCAGCCGGAAATACTGTTTGGATTCCACCCTGAGAAAGATTACGAATAAGTTATTTATATATATTGAATACAAATAAGTTTATTTTTTTGACAAAATTTAAGAAATAAATGGTTTTACTAATATTTTTATAATTTTTTTAGCTTCACACTGTATCCCGCACACAGCAGGATAGACTGAGGGAATCTAGGGTTAATACACTACGTTTCTTATTTCCCGCCAAATTCTATAGGCATTACATTCACGTTATGTTAAGAGGTGGAACAAAACACTGAACATATAATTTATGCTTATATTAAAATCAATTATAGTAGCTTCACGCTCTTCTCGAATAGCAGGATAATTATCCTGCGCGGAACGGAGTATTTAGACACTAAATTCTCGCTAATTAGAGAGAATCTAGTATTTAAATACTCCGTTCTCTACTTTTCGTACAAAATCGAGACATTGCGTACTGAGTAGCGTAATATTAATTGTTTATTTATATAATAAAGTGTAGTAACCTAAGACTATGTTAAATTTTTTGTTTCTGTAATCCTGAGTCCAAAGATTTCAACAAGAACAAGAAGTCAACAAGAATTTGTAAAATATATATAAATCAATGAACGTGAGTGATGAAAACAATGAACAAGTTTCAGCTAACTTTTTTATTTCGCTAACGAAATGCAACTTAAAACGTTTTTAGAGAACAAATGAAAAGTTTAAACGCATGACTCAGCGGTCACAGCGCTTGACCGGTTTCCAACAGACGAGAATTCGAATTAGAATTCGAGCTTTTAAAATCTCAATTCGAATTCTCGTCTATTTATTCGAAGTATCGTATCCTAAAAATGGTTTTCAATTTACTAAGAATGTCAATAAGACTTAAAAAATGTTAAAGATACAATTTGACAATAAACTTAAATGTTTATTTTGTACAAATTTATAGTCCGACACTACACCTTAAATAAAAAAAACTTTTAATTCAAACTACGAGTATTTAAGACCTAAAACACTCTCAATTTAACTCTGCCTTATATTCAAACTCGGTATAAATTTAACCGTAGCAGTATTAGAGACCTTGCTTGTTGGACAGCGTCCAAGTACTCCAGCCAATTAAGCTATACGAGTGTTAAACCTCGTTGCTAAGAAATATATACGGTAGAGGCGAAGTGTGAATTTTTTGTAGAGATAATCTAAAAAAAGACCTAAAAATATATAGAAGTAGACCTAAAATGAGCATCTTTGGATAAATTATTTACAAAAGGTAAAACTGTAAAAAATTGTTATATGAACACTTGTACAACTTCAATACTTCGACATTGGCTGTTACAATATGGGTTGTTAACACCCATTTTACAGGAAGAAAATATTCTTCCACTTTGCCATGATACATCGTAATTACTATACCAAATGATATGGACGTAATTCTCAACTACTTTTTTACAAAAAAGAAAACAAAGCTACTTGAAGCTTTCTTCCGCATAGCAGTTAAGTAACAGAACTCAACGCCGCAAAAGTTTATTTGCAAAATTTATTTCAACTTTCCAAATATACAAAAAGCTGACAAATCATTATTTTATGTGGATGTGGATGTCCATAAACATGTTTTCTTTATTTTGTATTTTTTTAGCCTCACGCTGTATCCCACACACGGCAGGGTAGGCAGAGGGAACCTAGTGTTAAGACACTCCGTTCCCCACTTTCCGCCGAAATCGGAGGCATTGCGTGTTAAGTGGCGGAACTTAACACCGAGCTTTGCATCGACTGGCCTCAATTAAATAAATAAAGAAATAAATATTTAGTTAATTAAACTTTTTAATATTGAGTTATCTATACCTATATCTCTAGGCAGTAGTAATTTTGATAGACGCAATTAGAATGTAAGTACCCGCATAAAGAGGTCAGTAGCTTCCGTTATCAGTTAACTTACAATACAACAAAAAAAACATTTATAAATATTATTATTATAGCGCCATTTAAACAACAAATGACTGATATACGTAAAGGGCATGTGGCGCAGTGGGACATAGTGTGACGAAATCTGTTATGGGTTCGATTTCCATTAAGCGGAATTAGTATTGGGTAAAATTTAATTGCAATTAGCAATAAATAGATTAACAAATGAACGTTTGTTTGTGCGAAAATCAAATTTAAACAATTAATACATTGGTATTTGAAATGTAATAATTATGAACTAAATAATGAATTGTTAATAATGAATTGTTAATTGCAATTGAATTTTGCCTAACACTGGGTGGAATGAACATAATAAAATTATTATATTCTCTTTGCTCTGTTAAACAAAGCAAACAAAGCTCAGCGCTAAGGTCCCTAACTCAAGACGACAAAAAACAAAGTGTCTTGACACTAGGTTCTTACAGACCACTTATATGAAATATGGTGAAATATGGTCAATGCAAGATGAAATACGTGACTTTATACATATAGGTATTCCGTATGGAAGCTGTATTTGAATTGGCGCTAGGTCTAACTAATGTAATATAACTTAATTTTTTACTTAACAAAAATATCGTTTAAATAGGAAACTAAACCGAAAATAGCTTAAAATTATCTTTTGTCTGTCAAAAGAATTGGACACTTGTGCTAATTTTGAAGTAACCCTTTTACAAGTCAAGGCAAGCATTTTACAAGTTTATAAGTTATAGATCAGAATAAGATTGTCAGATCTTTTAAAATTAATAAACGGATATATTCAGGCAAAAGTAATAAAATAATTAAAAAAAGGAAAAAAAAAGCCAAAGTAATATACCAAAAAAATATTCTGTTAGAAAAAAACCGGTCAGGGATTCACGGATAAAAACACTGTATATAAAATTAGAACATATTCAATAAAAACAAGGATTTCGCGAATTGCTTAAAATCTTTGAAACGTCGGATTTAAAATATATTTTTAATTTTTATGACAAAATTACACGTAATAAGGATTTATTACGCCGTTATAGTTCAAAGTAGAAAATTCTGTGCTCAAAATATTTAGATAGTACATTTTCAGATCGACAAATAAACATAAAACATTATGTTAAAGTTAATAATAACTCAATGGTATATGACCTATCCTTCAAAAAAGTTTCTACAAAGTAATAAATATAATATCAATATATGTGAGTCAAGAGTAAATAAAATATAAAGATTAAAAAACAACATTTTTTGCACACAAAGATAGGTCACATGTCAAATGTTAAATGATGTTTTTCATTATGTTCGAACTAATTAGCCATGATTTTATTATTTTTGAATGAATAATTTTGGTTATAAGTTTTAGCCTAAATTAACATATTTTATATGCATATGCATTTCCCACATAGTATGATAGGCAGAGAGAGCTTAAATACAACCATTCCAAAATGAAATTATTAATAAAAACTAAATTTTATCTAGAGAGTATCTTGTATTTTGTCAATAAACTATAACATTATTCATTTAAATTTATTAGTCCCGAAACTGGAATCAAACCTATAACCAATCTCATTAACACACACAGTCAGACTTCCTACTGCACCATGAATGCCTCAATATATTGGTGACAATAAATATATTTTTAGTAATTATTTACTTACATCAGATTGTTCCAAGTACAAAGGGTCATAATGAACACCATCAAATAATAGAAACACTCTTTGTCCATAATTTTTATCTTCACCAAATCTATTAATAATTGCATTTAATGTATCTACTACTGCCATTTCTAATCCGTAAAACCGGGAGAGGATGGCCACCTGGAAAAAAAATTAAATTAATTGAATATAATAAATGAAATTTGGTTATAACAAATGAAAAATAAAATGGTTATAATATCATAGACTTTCAGGTATAAGCATATTTTAAATGAACCCAAGTTGAAACATTTTTGTGAAGTCTACAATACACATCCAAAATATATGCAAATTTAATAAAACTGACTGAATAGAAAAAAGTATTAGTTTCCATATATAAATTTGAAAAAATTGAAAAAAAAAAATTATACTCAATTTTTTTATTATTATAAATAATATTAAAAATGTTGACTTGTTTGTTTTTGTTTTACATTTTTATATAATAAAAATTTTGTTATAGAGTGCAACAGTTGTATGTAGATGGTATAGAAATATTCATTTACTATTTTAAAGTTGAAACAATAATCATGGATGTGATGAAATATTTTTTGAAAATTTAGTTCTTTTAGATTTTTATTTTTTTAGTTATTAAGTCCATGAAATAGAGTACCTTGACACAAGATGCTATTTGTTGAAAAAAAATTGAAGCTTTTTATTTCATATCACATTTGATACTCTGACCTGACTCAGCCTTACAGCCAGCCAAATATTATATAAATTTTCACTTATAAAGAAATTAGTTTCTTAAACCTTAAGTAAAGGTACTTACTAATACTTTATATTCTTTTATAATATAAACAGCATGTTAACCACACCACATGTCCTTTTAATATAAACATTTCTATTAATACATGATACTGTAGCTGGTTTAAAAATGTAAAATTGTATTCTTAATCCCATTGAATTTAAAAATATATATTTATACATGTTATTTATAATAATAAATTATAGAACTAAATTTTCAAAAAATATTTCATCACATCCATGATTATTGTTTCAACTTTAAAATAGTAAATGAATATTTCTATACCATCTACATACAACTGTTGCACTCTATAACAAAATTTTTATTATATAAAAATGTAAAACAAAAACAAACAAGTCAACATTTTTAATATTAGAATTAGCAGATGTTTCTCGACACTAGGTTCTCTAACTAAAGATGAATAGGTGTGAAGTAGTTTGACAACAAGCTAATTGAAAAACTATTATAGTATATGGGAAAACTAGTATTTTTATATTATATCTCTAGTATAATTACTATAATCACCTCTATAGCACCACCCCAGGAGCTAGGCTGCTGTATCCACACACAGTATTCGTCATTGGGTTTACCTAACATTGCTTCGTTATAAGTCTCATGGTCACTAGCAACCTCCATAGCTATAATTTGACGCATTAAAGTATGTGCCGTTGTATCTACATTACCATTTAGTACAAAACCTGTAAAGCATTGTAAAAATAACCGTTAATTAATTATTAGAAATCAATTACTAAAAGAAAAAAGAACAAATTTGCAATATGCACCACTTTCACTTTGATATACTGAGAAAATACAATGAACCTAAAAATAGATGCTCTAAGAGCAAATTTCCAATGTATTTTTACTCAATTTACATAATAATTAGGTTATTTATAGGTCACTCATTCAGAAATAACGATTAATAAAATAAATTACCTATGCTAGTAAAAAGGCATGAATTGTCAGAAGGAACAACTTTTTTCATTAAAATTCCAGGTCTACATGGTCCTATTGTTTCATGCGACACTCCGTTTTCTACAGGTTTTGTGACGTCAGGTTTCTTAACACTCTGTTCGACAGGCACTGATTTCTCTTCAACTATCAGAGTTTCGCCAGACTTTAAACCAATCTCACTTAATGTTTTATTATCATTACTGATATCTAAGGGTTTAGGCGGATAACCACACAATACGCAAATTCTTTCGCAACCTACGTCTGATATACTAGAGAGAAACATTTTTAATTCACCCACAGTACTCTCAGAGGTCAATTCTTTCAAAATCTGCTGGCCATTTTTACTCTTCACTTTAAAAGCTAACGATGCCATTTCAGGACAATAATTTAAATTATATAGACGTAATAAATTAAATAGTAACCGTTCGTCAAAAAGACGCCAATAAAAAGTAGTTGCAATAAATAAATAACATTACGTTACGTAGGCGCTTGACTTATTGAAATGACAAGTCACAAAAGCAAAACAAACTGACAATCGAATTGACAAATGAATTGTGAAAGGTTAGCCATAGAGAGTGCATTTATACCACAGGTAAAAAATATGTTACAAAAACTAAGATGTTACAAAAATAAATGTAATATTGTTTTGTAACAAAATATTTAAAATTAATTATTCTATTTATAAGGTAAAAAAATATATTTTAAAAATTTTATTAGGTTAAACCTAACCTAAATATATGAAATCTCAGACTAGTCTTGGAGCAAGGGCACAGAGTGTAACTGTAAGCCTCCACTAAAGGTATGGTAATATTTAATGTTTTCAATTTTGTCGCTCTGGTGTCGAGGCAAAGCGCGGCGTTAAGTGCCGCTACGTAACACGCATAACCTCCAAAATTCGATGAAAAATGAACGTAGTGTCTTAATACTAGGTTTCCCCTGTCTACTCTGCTGTGTGCGGGATATAGCTTGAAGCTTTTTATTCATATGTTTCATTTCATTCAGAAATACAAATATATAACCTTTGTTACTATATTTTATAACATACATTTTGTTTTAGAATTCCAGATAATATAAATTTTAGATTAATAAAACAGCAATTTTTGATTTTACATTCATTTTAATAAAAATAATATGGAGTTCCTACAATATAAATATTTTCACATTTAAGTTATAAAATACTAGCTTACTTCACACTTAAATCAATAATAAGTATCAGTTTTTGGCACACACGTAACCATCATTCAAACAATAATTAGTTTTTATTTTACCTTTTTCAAATATACATTGAAAAGAGATAAAACGAACATTAATATTTGCTACCACGTTTTATTAAAAACTCTTTGGTATGCTAGTGATATTTTAGGATCTTAAATTATAACTGACTGTAAGTTATGTTGATATTTTAACTTTATTCATTTACTTTATCATACAGCCCAACACATTTATACCAATTTATTAAAAATTTAATCGCTTGATATGACTTAACAACACTATCATCTAACAAAATATTATAATATTAATTAATTAAATCTAGAATGTATTGTCACATTTCTTACTAAATTGTGCTTTTTTAAACCAATGCCTATCTAAAATGCAAACTTTACTAGCAAGCATTTTCTAAAATGAAAATTACATAGTATAGCTATGATTATAACCTCATAAGTACATTTAAATTAATATTATTGTATTATCGAGAATAGAATTCTTAATTATAGTAAAAGTTGTTACATTAATATTTTCTACATGTATGTATGAGTATGAACATTTATGGCACTGTACTTAATAACTCGGAACCACTGTCTTTGGTCTCAATTGTCAAATTAAAAAAAACATTCTCTATTGACAAAATATTCTTAAAAATAAGGGATTATATTCATAGAGTTTCTTCAATAACCAGTACGCAGTTTGCATGTTACACAAGAATGCAGAAAATTTTTGTAAACATTTTCAAAATAAATTTATATTATGAAAATTCTATGAACATAAAGTAAGATTTAAAATTGTTATAATAATGGATATAATAGTTGAAGTAACTTTACTAGGAATGTTTATATTGAGTATTATCTTGGTAACTGATTAAGTATTAAACCTACATAATTCTACAATTTATAATTTATTTACACGTTCATTCAGTCACATAAAATAAATTCAATAATTACATTTGCATGTCACAATGTTCGAATGTCATTGATATTTGAAACGTCAAAATTTTAAAAAAATAATTTGTTTATCCTGATTTTTATTAAGAGGTGGGATTAAAATTAAAAATGGCAGTCATACAGATTATTCGAATAATTAACGTGATTTATGTTATAATGTCTTAAAATTGGGCGGTAAGTAAAGAATAGAGCCAATTATTGTTCTGCCCACTTGGCATCAAATGTTAATATAAGATTTAAACAGAATTAGGGAAAAAAACATGATTCCTTATATACGACTGGACCAAAAAAAAAAGATTTAAATATTTGGTTTTGATTTGATTTAAAAAAAAAGATTTTATTTATTACATGTTGGTGAAATTTCTATTTATGAAGTATTTTTGGATCATACCTAGAATAACGCGACTGAAAAATTTTTCGTTATTATTTGCAAATCTCTAGTTAATTCCTTTTGTAATAACTTATATAAAATCAAATCCAAACCAACGAAATACAAAAACAACAAATTACCGATTCACAAAACTACGTTTATCAGTGGTTATATAAATTGCAATGTAATCGTCTATGCTTCGTTCGTGACGGTCACCTAAAATAAAGTTATAGAGTTTTTTTTTTAAATTTGCAAATCTGCATTTAACTTTCGTTTTTTTAGCTGATAAACCAAAATCAAATCCAAACAAAAAAAAGAAACAAATTACTGATTCAAAAAAGGATGTTTATCAAAATTGCGCCGGTCATATATATTTGTTCACTATTAACGACCTAAAATATGTTAATTTTAAATATTTTTTAACGAAATTTGCATTCAAAATCATAAAACAAACAAATTACTGATTCAAAAATCCACGTTTATCAGTTTTAAACCGGTTGTACAGATTACGATGTAATCGTCTATGTCTCATCCGTAACCGTCACGTTGGTCGTCGCACGAACCTCGGTATGGGAGCCCTGAGACCCCTCCTGCCTATCACTGAAGGGGTTAATTGTTCATCTTCTTCCTCCTCTATATCTTCTCCGTTTTCACTATCTTCTCCGCTCCACACTTCTGGGGTTACCACTTGGTATGACGCTGAGAAACCTTTGAACACTATTGTGTCGTCTGTACGGAATTTTACGAGTAAGGCTTCAGATGTTGATACTATTTCTGGTGGCATCTGTTGGAAAAGTAGTTTTAAAGCGTGTAAATAATATTTTTAAATGGTAAAAGAATGAATATATTGTATATAAAAAAATATTAATGAACTAAGGAGCTTCAAATGTTGATACTATTTCTAATAGAATCTGATGATAAAATGTAATAAAAAAAAATATATAAGATTTCTGAAATTATCTTATTCAATTACCTAAGCATGTGAATACGATTTTAAAATGTTTGAAGAATGTAAATATTATAGCGGAAAAGCAGGAAAAAGCGTAAAGCTTCTTAATTAATGTACTATTCTTATTATAAACATTTAAATTAAAAAAAAAACGGTTAAAAGAGACGTTCTGAGTTCTATGCACACATATCTCAGGCTGGAGGCATTAATATTAGTTACTCTACGATGTATTATTTGATTAAGAATGACGAGAAAACGATGGCTATGGATTCGATTTTCACTAGGGGAATGATAACATATTATTTTATTTTTCTATTCTGGTGACAGCACAATTTGACTACCGCCTAATATGCAATATCTCGATCTGGAGCGCAAAATGGAGAACAAAGTATCTTTTCACACACTAGATTTTTTCAACCTAATACTAATTACTAAAAATGTGTGCTATTATTAATAGCAATTAACCAAATATACTTACTTTAGTACCACAAAAACTGCCATAGTCCCCGCCACTGCCTTCCAAACCACCAAATACTTGCACATAATCGTATCCACAGTTATCTTCAGGCTCCAAGTCAAAAGTCAAGAAGGTAAGTCTCACAAATTGACCAACTGGCGCTACGATACTCCAGTCGCATCTAGAACGCGATTCGTATGAATCATGTCCGTATCTCGCGTGAGAATATAGATGTTTTACAGTTTCTGTTGCTGCTAGGTATCCTCCGCAAGCTGGAATTAAAATTATTATTTATTAATAATAAATATCAATTGGATTTCTGATTGTTGCAGTTAGTTTGTTTCAGTAACAGCCCAGTAATATAATGTAGGACAGAATGTCTTGATACAAGGTTCTCTCTAAGTGAACGTGAAGTTGTATCAAAGATAATAAAATAAGAAAAAATCCAATCAAATGTCTTAAACACAGGCAAAAAGTAAAAAGAAAAGACAATGTGTTTTTTTCTATTTGGTTATTTAATTGAAATCGCACTCAGAAGAATGATTATATTTAAATGTTCATTTCTTTACTCTGATACCAAAATACTACATAGTAGCATCGAGAACGCGATTCGTATGAATCATGTCCGTGTCTCTCGTGTGAATACAGATGTTTTACGGTTTCTGTCGCTGCTAGATATCCTCCACAAGCTGGAAGTGTAAATAAATTGGATTTCTGATGGTTAAAGCGAATACAATAAGGGATAAGCCACATTCATCTGATTATTAAGGTGAACAAAATCAGGACAATTTGTTTTGTTGAATAAAGAACACATACGAACAGAAGGACCATCTGTTGGTGAGTTTGAATAACTGGTCGGACTAAGTGATGCCGGGAGACCAATGAGTGGAAAATAGGAAGAGCTGGTTTACATGTCATTGAACTAGAACACATCATCAGATTTGATTGAGAGCAAGTCTTCTACCACCAAGTGACTGGGTTACCCGCCTTTTAAGGAACGCTACCTACTAGTACAGGGGAATTGTGAATATAATTCCACAGATAAAATGAAATGTCTCAAAACCAGACAAAATATAATGGAAAAGGACAAATTGTTTTTACTTTTTTAGATATTTAATTAAATTATATCAAAATGGTTTTCTTATATACCTATATAATAAAAAAAATTAAAAAAAATAGCTTCACGCTATATCCCGCACACAGCAGGGTAGGCAGAGGGAACCTAGTGTTAAGACACTCCGTTCCCCACTTTCCGCCGAATTCGGTGGCTTGCGTGTTAAGTGGCGGAACTTAACGCCACGCTTTACCTCGACACCAGAGCGAAGATATAATTTCCACTCCTCGAGTGAGAATCTAACCCACAACCAGTCGTTTACAGTCACACTCTTGTGCCACTGGACCACGACTGGCCACCTATATAATAAAAAAAAACATTATTCAACGGAGTGTCCTGACATTAGCTAATCTCTGACTATCCCACCATGTAGTCTAAAGAGCGTGAAGCAATAAATATTACCTATATAAGCACAAACTTCGTAACATTTTTTATATTCATTTATTTACAATTCACCTCTAAAACTTAAGACAAATTGTGGAATGACCTTCCTCCTGAGGTTTGCCCTGTGAATTACGATTTAGGGGCCTTCCAACGTCGAGTATATAGACACCTTCATAATCAAGGCCGGCAACGCATCCGCAACTCCTCCGCTGCTGTGGATGTCCAAGGACGAAGGTAACCACTCACCATCAGGTGGTCCTTCTACTCGTTTACCTGCTTTTATAGTAAAAAAAAAACAAAGAACAATAAAACTCACAAGTGGAATACGTAGCCAGGAATCCCTTCCTTTGCACAGACGCATCAGATTTGAACACCACGTACATCTGGTTGTAGGAGGCTACCACGGGATGAGGGAGTTTGCTTCCACAGAACCGTCCCAATGTTTTTTCATCTGCTGACGCTCCGTCGTATATTGTGACGTGGTCGTAGGTACATTCCTTGAATTATATTTTTTTTTGTTAAGAAAGAAACATTAAAAAACGAAAACGTATAAAATTTGAACGCACCGGGATTCGAACCCGCGCCTTTTGGAAACCGTCCAAGCGCTCTCACCGCTCTGCGCCATGCGTTCTACTACCAGCTGCGTCAATATTCGTATACACTTATTACAACTTATTTTTGTTGTTAACATCTCTGTAGATATTTTTTTTTTAATTTCTGCTACCCAAAGATTATTCAAAGAACATTGGTTTGGCAAGAGATAGTGCTATTTATTAAGCGTGCAAATAACTCTTGAAAATGTTAAAAATGTTGCATTGCATTACTAAACTAACCTTTTTATATTTTTGCGGTAGTCATTTAGGATTAAAAATAAAACTGCTACTTCGAGTAAATAGGAATTTAGGAAGTGGGTCAAAATTAGCTTTCAGTGTATAAATAATTGTCAAACATTAATATTGTTATCTTGTTATGATAAAATAAATTACGACATGAAACAAAAATTCAGTATAAATTTGTACGTTAATAATTAGAAATATACCTGATGAGGTTCCAATTCGAAGACGTTGAAGATCAACTTGATGCGATGACCGGGAGTTGTAGAGAACTGCCACACGCAGTCTTTTCTTGATGGATACGTGTCAGGATAGTTGGGACTGTGAAAGATGATAGATATTATTTATTTATTTATTTTAGCTTTAAGCTGTATCCCGCACATAGCAGGGTAGACAGAGAGAATCTAATGTTAAGACATTTCGTTCTCACCGCACCGCCGAATTCTGTAGGCATTGCGTGTCTATTACGTTACGTAGATTTTAGGTATACCTTATTATTTTTTACTGCATTTAAAGTAATAATTTTCTTACAGTGTCATAATCATAAATTAAGTTTTCTATCATATATTTATCACGCGTTAGATCCTCCACACATCAGTGTACCCAGAAGGAACGTAATGCGAAGTTCCCTTCGAACACTACGTTCCCTAAACAATAATAATATAGACCTGAATATAGTCCCATGCGGGTGCGTGATGTCGTGCTTGCAGCCGCCCTCCTTGCAGTCGTGTCGGTTGGGGTGCAGCGTGAAGCCGCTGCGGCACGCGCACTCGTAGCCGCCGAGCGTGTTGCGGC
Organism: Dryas iulia moderata; assembly: GCA_019049465.1. Lineage (NCBI taxonomy): Eukaryota > Metazoa > Arthropoda > Insecta > Lepidoptera > Nymphalidae > Dryas > Dryas iulia. The sequence goes on along the minus strand of CM032424.1, from coordinate 13,389,286 downwards.
ACTCGTGCTGGCAGCCGCCGTTGTTGTCGGCGCACTCGTCCGCGTCGATGTAGTACGTGGCCGCGAAGCCCGAGTGGTGCACGGAGGCGTCTGACGTGAACTGTGGTGAGGGATATTATTTATGGCCTCACGCTTTTTATGCACTGGCTTACTATTACACCAGTACCGCAGTCCACCGTCTACGGCGTCTGTGATAAGACTGCCCCTTCCACTACTCAATACTGATGTACATGAGACAATGCTACATATCTATTTAATAGATGCAAACACTACAATGGGCACCCCACAGAGAGCATGTATGAAGAGGTTGATGACAGAGAGAGAAATGAGAGGAGTGTCATACTAAGTTCTGTCTGGTTACTTTGGTATGTCAAAAAATAGGTGTGATTTTTATAGATTGGAGGTGAGATTTTTTTAAACAAAACCTTATCATTACATGTACTGCCAAACTATATTCTTACATTTCTACAAAAAAAGTCATGTAAGTAGTATCGTTTGAAAATGATTACAGTATTTTTATTAAACTTAAAGAAGAAAGAACAAAGAGTGAAATTTCATACGATGTATATGTACCTGAACTCGAAGTACGGATCCCTCTGAAATCACAGGCTGTGGCAGACCAGAGCCACAGAAAGCGCCATGACGTCTTAGTACATCAGCTCCCAACCTCGAGTGCACTGTTACACTGTCGTATTCGCATTCCTGTGTATAAATAGATTAAATAAATCAAAACATAAATTATGTAAATAAAATAAGTTATAATAAATTTGTAACTGGTTGTTTTGACTAAAAGAAAGACCAATAGTTTTATTTATTGATTATGTATTTTTTGTGTTGAGTGCTACAGACAGCCTTAATCATTACGTTTAGAAGTAGTTGTAGCGCAGTGAAAGGTAAACCGTGCCGGTTTACCTTTAAACTCGACAGTTGCAGATTCGATTCCCCACGTGGAGAGTATATTTAAATAAGTTTAACTTCTCCGTTTAGGAAAGATGAAGAGATGCATTCATTGGCATTGTTGGTAGTTATATCACATAACATACAAACTTTCAATTAATTCAGGCAGACAGTGGAAAACTTTGTAATAGTTAGCCCTATATCGTCTGATTTTCTTGATAAATTAAAAAAAAAATAAAATTATTTTTGACAATAATTTCATGGGTCTTAGATTTTTAGACTACCTTTATTTCTGAAACAAAAAAAGAACTCAAAAATACAAAACAAACAATAATTTAACCTATCGTATAATATTCAAATGAATCCTTCAAGGATTCAACAAGATTGCGTCACAGTATGACGTAGTAACGACTTCCTCACATTACATAAATTGTTGGACCTTGTCCTAGAGACGGGAGTCACTACGGTCGAGTTCAACGATGTGTTATAACGATTTTTATTAGATAATTTAGGTAACCGCCTAATGTGTGACCTTTTGGACGTTTCCTTAGTTTTTAAATTCAAAACTATGTATTAATATATTTATTATAATTTCTTGGGGCCAGTCGTTTCGCAGTGGCACAAACGTGCGACTGTAAACGACTGGTTGTGGGTTCAATTCAAACTCGAGGAGTGGAAATATTTAATATGTCCATTTCTTCGCTCTGGTATCAGAGGTAAAGCGCGGCGTTAAGTTCCGCCACTTAACACGCAACAACTTCGAATTCGGCGAAAAGTGGGGAACGGAGTGTCTTAACACTAAGTTCCCTCTGCCTACCCTGCTGTGCGCGGCATACAGCGTGAAGCTAAAAAAAAATCTAATTGAAAACATGCATGTATGTATTGTGTTGGTATTTTCAGATTTCAGATTTTTGTACGCAATATATATTTATGAGTATTATGAATTTTAATTGTAGTAAAAATTTCAATTCTTCCTAGGCTACTCATTGTGTTCCTAGACTATTTTCCAAATTCTGCTGGCTTGAATTTTTATATTGTAAATATAGACAATATTATTATTTATTGAAATCTATAATAACTTGTGCATATTGCACTCATCAGTATTCATAAACAGTAGCAATAAATTTATATTTTGTGAATCTGTAGGAATAAATCTTATAATATATTTTTTGCACATTTATAAAACGATTAGTCGTTTAAACTACACGATTCGTGCACGACAATAGATAGAAATGACAAATGAATTACGGTGAACGTAACAAAATATTTAAGTACTTAACAAAACAGTCTTTTAGGGATTGTTTATAAAAAAAAAAAAACCTTATAGCAATATTTAAAATTACAATTGTGACAATCATATTTCGACAAAGCTTAATAGGAAAGTATACTTTAATTCGAAATCTCGAGTTCCCGATCTCAAGAATTTAGATTCAAATACAGGTATATTTAAAAGATTTTTCGTAGATTTTTTTATATAGATCGTAATAAATAATATTTAGAAACATCAAAATTGTTCCGTGTAAGACGTTAGTCAATAATCAGTTTCACGATTTTTCAAGCATAGCAGAGTAGTCAGAGAGAACTTGACACTAGTGTCAAGACACTGTTGTCCAGTTGCAGCCCGAATTTGAGATAGAGAGATTGAGTAACATAAATAATTATAAGGAAATTGTATGAAAATTAAAACGCAGCGGGATTCGAACCCATGCCTTCTGAAACGTCCAGGCGCTCTCACCACTGAGCGCATCGCTCAGGTCAAATTTTTATACGTTTTCTTTAAAAGTCTTTTTCAATTTTCTTAAGTGTGGAATAACATTTTAAAAATGTTTAGAAAATAAATAATTATGTTTCACGAAGGAAAGCTTATACGATAATTTATAAATATATACATACATATTATACAAACATACATATGTAAATGTAGAAAAGAAATAGTCTTTTCTAATTTTCGAAATTGCTGAAAGGGCAGCCCAAAATATGATGTTTACAATAACCTTATTTACGCTTTTTCTTTATAAAATAGAGATAACATTATATAAAAGGGTTTATATAGTTGTCATAATAAATACGAGAAACAGTCATATTATGGTTTCCTATTTTTTTACTTAGTCTGCGTCAATGGAAGTTAGGTACTTTTGTATTTTTAGAGAGGACAGTTTTAAATTTTCTTTTATTCAAATTTAGAACTATTTTAAAAGCTTATTCGAATTTCATTGCTAACGTTTGAAAAATTGAAAAATCACACTTAGAATCACGTTTCATTTATTTTTACAAAGACATACCAAAAAAATGTAACCAAATATAAAACAACTATAGCAAAACTAAAAACATGAAGAAAAAAACAAGAAAATCAAAAATACCTGGTGGTAAAGACATTTTTAGCAAAACGTATCAAAAATTGAACGCAGCGGGATTCGAACCCACGTCTTATGATGTCTTTTCAAAGTCCTAAGTGTGTGAATAACACTTTAAAATGTTAGAAATACGTAATGGGGCCAAATATAAATATTTAATATTTCCATTTTCTTCGCTCTGGTGTCGACAAAACGCGGCGTTAAGTTCTGCCACTTAACATATAACGCCTTCGAATTTGGTGGTGCGTGGGGAATGGAGTGTCTTAACACTAGGTTTTCTTTATCTATCCTGCTGTGTGCAGGATATAGCGCGAAGCAAAAAAAAATATAAAGAAATCAAATACCTGGTGATACATATTATTGCTGCCTTCCAAGTCGAAATGTGTGAAGTTTAGTGTGATTCTATGCTGAGGCTGGGCGACGATCTCCCAAAGGCAGTTTTTCGAGGGCGGGTATAAGTCAGGGAAAGATGGTGACGTGATCGTGCCGTTTGGACCGTATAGAACACCTCCGCATGCATCTAATAAATAAAAAGACATTTAATCGTTTTTTTAGCTTCACGCTGTATCCCGCAAACAGCAGGGTAGACAGAGGGAACCTAATTTACAGCGTGAAACTAATGTATAATAAAAGAGAGTGACGCTACTCTGTTCTTAGCTTAAGTCCACTTGAGTAATAATGAAATAGTGGTGGGGGAAATGGACTTTTAATGCAGTCATTTATATGTATAATATAATAATTGTATGAAAAAATGGTGTCCGAAAGTAATCAATACTTTAGGACACCAATATTGATTTATTTTTCAACTTTACACTTTTTGCCGCATAGCATAGTAGTATGTATAAGAAATTTCGCCCAATACTGTTTTTTTTTGCTTTACGCTGCCCCTTGCGGGGTAGTCAGAGTACGTAGCACCAAACGCTACGGTCCCTGTATACTTCTATCGCCTCTTCCACTGTCATCAACCTCTTCATACACGCCCTCCCCCCGGATGGTACTAATGCTTTTGACGTGACTTCCTCCAATATCGTCGATACTGTGTTTTCGAAGGTCAGCCGAGGTCTCCCCCTGCCTCTCTTATCTTTGCTACATATATCTTTCTTACCATTCTTCCATGACTCATCCTCTCAACGTACCCAAACCACTTGTAATCAATATATTTAAAAACAAACATAGCAGACAACTCACTCTCGCATTTCTTCCCATCCGAGTGCAGCTCGTACCCGATGTCGCACGCGCACTCGTACCCGCCGAGAGTGTTGACACACGAGTGGCTGCAGCCGTGGTCGATGGACGCGCACTCGTCGAACTCCTTCATGAACGTCGCTGAGAAACCCGCTTTCTGTACTGAACTGTCTGATTCGAAGATTACTAGTAACTTGTTGGATGATGACCTGGAAAAGTATTAAAGTTGATGTTAATTAAAAGAAAATGATTTTATTAGATTTTTTTTATTTATTAAGTATATAATTAAACTCATCTTCATTGAACTGAAGATCGCGCGAAAAATATATAATCGATCTCAGAGTGAAAATTAAATCCATACGCAATAGTCAGAAGCTGTCACACTGTGCCATTATTGTTTTTTTTTAAACAAAATATAATGATTTTGTTTTATATATAGAAGGGATTCTATAGAATAATATTTTTTTAAATACTCTTTTTGTCTTTCTCTGTACCACTAGTTATAAAATGTTGCTTTCAAAATAGCTGTTTTGCCATAAAAACATTTCGCGCAAGTGAGATTTTTACTTATAACCAACGATGTGGCTGATCTAATCTGGTCTGACTGATTGAAGGCACAGGCGGTCTGGCTTACAATCACCTATGTCCTTCTTAAATAAACGAAATTTATCATTTTCCTATGTTTAACTAAAATTACTAAAATAATAAAAAAGTATAAGTAAAAGGACATATTTAGAAATAAATATCCTAAGTGTGTGAATAGAGCTTTAAAATGTTAAAAGTAAGTGTAAGTAAATTACTAAACACATCGTACCTTATATCAGGAGGTATTTTGTGACCACAGAACATGCCTATAAGAGGGCTGTCCATTGAATCTCCGTCTCGAACTTTCACTTTATCGTAATTACAAGTGTCGTGGTTCTCTACTTCGAATGAATGGAATCTTAAAGCGACTTGATAGTCCTGTAAAAATAAATAAATAATAATGTCTAAAAAATCCTGTTACAGTATATTTTTTTGTTTAGCTTCACACTTTTTCTCATGGCAGCAGTTGTAGGCAGAGAGAACCTAGTGTCAAGATTCTCTGTTTTCCAATTTTCCTCCGAATCCGATAAATTGTCGTGCTCTGTCTTATCTCCAGACAGGCGGAAGAACAATAGTAATTTAAATATAATTAATTTACAAAGTAGGAGTCGAACCCACAACCATTTCGTTGGTCGTGGCGGTCGCACGTTGTCTCATGCCACGATTGTCTCTTTTTTAAATATTTCATTTTCTTTGAAACGTCTCATTTTTTTTATTCTATATTATGAATCTAACTAACAAATAACATTATCTTTCAGTTACTGAATGTTTTCATAAAGGTTTATAAAATAATCTATTTTTAGACACTGTTATTAAAAAAGAAATTAGTGTCAAAGTTTCTTCTTGTACCTATCTTGTTTATTAAAATAAGATTTAAAGGCGGAAAAGGTGTCATATTAGATAGAAATGGTATCATATTAAATATTTTTAAAATAAATTTTAGTATTTTGTTACCTTTATAAATGTAATTCTTTTAGCGTCACGTTTTTTCCGGCATAACAGAATACGTAAGGAGAACCCAGTGTCAAGACACTTCGTCCTCAATTTTCCGCCCGAATTCGAGACACAAATTATTAAATTTCAATATAACATTTTTTTGTTAATTTTAGGTAATATAATTGTTTATACAAATTACCTGCGGCACAGAAAGTCTCCAAACGCAAAGCTTGTTTGGTTGATAATCATCGGGATAGTTGGGTGATTCCAAGTGACCGCTACTGTCCACTTCTATGTTACCACCGCAGACGGCTAAATAAAGGGTAAGAAGTGATAAAATCAATATATTACTTACTTTTTAATATTTTAAAGTGTTATTCACGCAGATAGGACATTAAAAAACACATTTTAGAAAAGGAAAAAAGAAAAATGAACGCAGCGGGATTCGAACCTTCCTCTTCGAAACCGACCCAGCGCTTTGACATGTTCTAAACAAAAATATTCTGTAATAAAAAGTGTATAAGAATTTCTACGCAGCTGGTAGTAGAACGCATAGCGCACGCGGTCAAAACACTTGCCCGATTTTCAAGAAGCACGGGTTCGAATCCCGTTGTGATCAAATTAGTATATGTTTAAAACGTATAAAACGTATTTTTCAATATATTATATTTACGTTTTCTTTTTTTTATCTTCACGCTGTGTCCCGTATACAGAGGGGTAGGCAGAGGGAACCTAGAGTTAAGACACTCCGTTCCCCACTTTCCGCCAAATTTGGAGGCATTGCGTGTTAAGTGGCGGAACGTAAACGCCGCTCTTTACCTCGATACCAGAGCGAAGAAAATGGAAATATTAAATATTTCCACTCCTCGAGTGGGAATCGAACCCACAACCAGTTGTTTACAGTCACACGCTTGTGCCACTGCGCCACGACTGCTCCCAACGTACGTTACATTACTCTTAAAAACAAATTAACTTTCATATATAAAGTTTGTGAATAATACTACTTTAGTATATTCATCTCTTTAATTTTGTATTTAATTAACTTTCAGTAGAATGTTAAAAAAATGTTTATATAAAACTTATTATGCAATTTACATATAGGCTCCTTGGAGACTTATTTCTTGACGGTACTCGACATAACTGAATCGTATTTAGTCTAATTCCTAAGAAAACGTTTTTTGTTATATTTATGCCCCGCAAAAAGAAAAAATAAAAGTAAAGTTACTCCATGACTTTACAAAAGAGAAATTAAAAGTAACCTAAGATACATTATTTGTATGCCAGTGAAAGTTCCGTAAAAAATTGTTCAGCAGTTCCAGAGATTAGCGAGAACAAACAGATAGCCAGATAGACAGACAGACAGAAAAATTGTAAAAAAAAAATTTGCTATTAAATTAAAATTTGCGTACCGTATATACATGTATACATACGCAGAATTTTATTCATTAGTATAGATGTAAATGTAAGCCAAGAGATGTATGTTAAATCATACGTAGTATATATTTATTTCCGCAAATAATACAATGCAAATTATGTTTATTACAACAATATCTGCCCTACTTATAGTATTTAAAAAAAATATAATAAACGTTTACAATTTTTAAGCGAAATTAATATTACGGACCAGACATATTGTATTTTGTAGCTTAAGGGCATTGGACATGGTCGATTGTGGAAAACGAAATTCAATTACCCCAATTACTTATTATGTTGTATATTTATCCATGTTGAATAATATTTTTTTTTTGTATTCATTTGTTATTATTTTATAAAGCATATCAGAGGATAGTTATAGCGAACCTAGTGTCAAAACACTCTCTTTACCGTTTGCCGTATGAAATTACAAGGAGTGTGGGAAACCAGAGCAGAGAAATGAAAATAATTTAAATGTGATCATTTTTCCTAGTGGGAATCGAACCCAGAACCAATTGTATTTACTATCATTGCGCCACGATAATGTTTTTAAATTGTATATCCATACTTATATTATAAACGCGAATGTCAGTGTGTTTGTCTGTAACGCTTTCACGGCTAATCTACTGATCCGATTAGGATGAAATTTAGAATGAAAGTAGTAAAAGTGACTGGGTCTAACAAAGGCTACTTATTTTTTCAAAAATCAACCTCTAAAGGGTTGAAATAGGGGATGAAAGTTTTTATGAAAAACTAAACTGCTAGAGCAATTGTAATAAATTTTGGCATAAATATAGTTGATAATATAAGCTTAAGCATAGGCTACTTTATTTTTTAAAAACGCGCCCCCGACGGTTGCAATATAACGAAATAGTTCACGCGGCGAAAGCGCGAGTCGCTAGTTTTTTATAAACGTATTTACACATTATATTTAAACATCAAATGGTCCCCGAATAAGAATCGAAGTTACAACCAAGGCATACTCGTATATTCAGATTTTTCAATTAAGCGACAATGGAAAAACTGTACATTTAAAACACAATACTCATACAAACATTTAAAATACATTACACATACGAACATTTAAAACACATACATACACATGTGTATTATGTGAAAGGAAATTTATTACGTCATCCAGTCCTACCCCCGTTTTCTATTATAATGACTAGGAATGCCATATATCTAATATTGCGGTCATCGCTATAAATAAATTGATCATTTGATTGAATTACGTATTGTGTTATTGGATTTCATACAGGCGTTTAACATAATATGTATGATTGTATCAAATCAATTTCGGAGTTAGATACGGATTATATTACAATGTGGTTTTGTATATCAATTAGTATGAAAATTAAGAATTAAACAATTGGGGCCAGTCGTGGCGCAGTGGCACAAGCCTATGACTGTAAACGACTGGTTGTGGGTTCGATTTCCATTCGAACCATAGGGACCAGGCGTGGCACAGTGACACAAGCATGTGAATGTAAACGACTGGTTGTGGATTCGATTTCCACTCGAGGAGTGGAAATATTTGATATTTTCATTCAGCGTGGCGTTAAGTTCCGCCACTTAACATGCAATGCCTCCTAATTCGGCGGAAAGTCAGAAACGGAGTGTTTTAACACTAGGTTGCCTCTGCCTACCCAGCCGTGTGCGGGATACATCGTGAAGCTAAAAAAAAGAGAAATTAAGAATTACTAGTATAATTTAAAATGATATTGAAAACTATTTAAACTGGATTAATCGTATTATATTGTTTGGTATTCGAAAATACATTTTAGAAAAATTGAGGTGTAATTATTGGGAAAATAAAAGATCTTAATAAGAATTACTGAGCTAAATATGCCTACGCCTACATATATCAAGGGTGGGCAAGCCCCAAGACCATTTGAGCTATTTTAAATTTGATTTTTTTAATTACTGAAAACGCGTACAAAAAAGGTTTATTTTTTTTAAATTTAAAACATGAAATCGAAAAGGGAACTCAGATACGTTTATCGAGAGCCAGAAATAATCTTTCGAATTCTTCTGTTATATCATACACATAATAGATACATAATAGATTTTCGGTTAACTTTTTAAAAAAAATATGTGTACAGAGGTATATTAAAGTTTATGGTGATAGTGTATTAATTAAATACAATAAATTAATAAAACAATTATATATGTTACCATTTATTTGATATTTTTAGTTTAAGTGTTACCTACATGCTAGTGAAACAAGTATTTTAACCGTTATATCGCTGTCGTTCAATAGTTAGTGACCTACTAGTAAGAAATTTACGAAAAAAAATCTTTTTTTATAAGCTTTTTTTACTAAAAAAATTTTTTTATGAAAGCTATAGTTATAAATTAAACACTATACAATTGATTCTTAGCTATAATGTTAAATACCATCTTTCTGTCAAATTTTAATAAGCCAATGAAGAAAATCTTAAAAAATTAAACTAAAAATATATTATGTATATTACCTTCATAATGCGCTCGGAAGCCCTTAAGCGGTTTCGGCCTCACTCCAGGTTGGTATACCACAGTCAGTCGAGAGCCTGTTGACCTGATGATGGGACCTTTACCAGAACCACATATGCGACTTAACACTGGTGAATTAGGCATATAACCGTCTATAAACTCTACCCACTCTACACGACAGCCATCTGATTTGTGGATGTCGATTTCTGAAAAATATAGATAAAAATTAGGAATAAAATTTAAATTTAAGTATATTATTTGGTGTTGCCAGTATTTTTATTTATGACGGAGTAGCTTCACTCTTTATTGCATAGAAGGGAAGGTAGCTAGAATGTTATGTCAAGATTCTGTGTTCACTTTCAGTCCATAATTGAGTTATGGCGAGTTAAGTAGCGGATTTCATCGCTGTATTTTTTCTTAAGTCAGTACTAGAGATTAGAATTAAACTTAAGAAATCTGTGGGGGGTATTTTTTTGAAATTATAATTTCTCAGTCTTTTGTCCTGTCAACTAAAGGCTAAAAGGCTATAAAAACACTTGTATGGTCAAGACATTTTAATAATATATTTTCATTTCTAAGTAACCTAACTTATATCTAAATATTTACCAATAAATCACATTTCACGATTATCATTTTTATAGACACAACAAAATTCAGTATTAATGGCGACGTGAGTCAAGTGCAGCCCAAGTCGTAAACCAAGTCAGTAGCTGTTGCTATAATATAATATATTGCTCCTCTTCAAATTTAGGTGGACCCTTTTCTTACCCCAATTCTTTAGCGTCGAGATAATATGAGAGCAATGTTGTGTAAAACGCGGGACCTTGTTATAGTGGTCATTTGTACAAAATACAAACACTTCAGGACGTAAGGTTTGGAAGTGGTCTAATAAATGGTTCGGGCGTTCTGTTGAAAGTCATTTGGTAAGTTACAACTTATGGGTTTTAATTAAATTCATTTGAACAATTTTTTAAACTATATAATTTATTTAGTATTCTAATATGTTTCTCTTCATTTGAAAATGTACATTTATATAAATTTGGGCTTTTGCAAAACCAAATCAAGCAGAAAGTAAACAACAAAAAAACTGTTACACGCTTCTCCCCATTCGATTAATTTACCCGCATTCTACCTCAATTCGAGATATTGTAGGTTGGGAGGCGGAATTCAACGTCGCGTTTTGTCATGAAAAATATAAACTCCTTAGTTTACATCTAGTTACTCACATAATTCTCAGTCGTATAATTTAATAGAGACCAGCATAATATACATATGCAGATAACCTTTTCAAAGTAATATAGACCACCTATTTCGTCTATATATTAAAGTAATAAAATTTCCAAACATTATGAATATATTTTTAATAAAATCAAATGAATCATCTCCATATTCAATTTACGTATTTTAGATTAATTCAATGCGTGAGGATTAACCGCAGCTCGTCCTGGTCCAATTGCATTATATTATATGTAATTGATTTTATTAATTATAATATTATTGAAATTGATAGATAGTCAATTTTAGACAAATTGTTAATTTTTGTATTATTGTCATTAGGTTTAATAGATGTACTTTTCATTCATATCTGTTATTATTAAAATATCTAGATCTTTTTTTGTTGCTTCACACTTTTCCCCGCAGTACGTTAGTGAGTAGGACTGTTAAGACGCGAGCAATATTTTCAGTATTAAGCTAAAAAAATATTATGCTAATATTTTTTAAGTAAATATGACTAAAAATATATAAACATAGATTAAAAGTCTAACATGCGCTGACGTCGTGTTAGTTCAGGTTAAAGTGAGAAGCAATTCTCATAATATGTATTTACTAGAAACAGTATAATAGACGATGAAATGTTATTGTTTTGCAAAATTAACAAGATATTTCACGAATATTACGATACTAAACGGTTACTTTCAGACTGATTTAAGCACTTTTGTAACAAGCAACCTCGCACTCCAAATACATATATTTACAGTCTCCATACCGTTGCGGGTCAAAATGATGTACAAACATCAAAAAAGTCACTTCATTTATCAAAAAGTATTTAATGCAGTGCTAAGATACTCAAAAATACCAAAACCGAGTAGCATGTATACTACTTACTGTAACACACAGACTCAAGGCTAAGATTTCCATATGAAGAACTTTCATAAAGTTCGTTTTATCACAATGTGCTATTGATTGAGATAAACTCTGAATATAATGTTAAATCTGAATTTTATTTTGCGTCGACATCTAACAGATATTTACTATTCCACTCGCCCCCAGAGGACATTAGGCTTCGATGTACCTCTTTGTAAAGAATGTTGCCTAACAGAATATTTTATAGCAGCCTATAGTTTTCACTTCCAGTTATTTTTAAAAGTATATGTTATTGAAATATTTTATTTTAGATTCGTACTTTTTCTCGTGCAGCAAAGCAGGAAGAGATAATTTAGTGTTGAGACACTCTATTTTCCATTTTTGACCCGAATTCGAGATATTGTGAGATAAGTTGCGGAACTTAACGCCGTCCTTTGTCACCTGAGCGAAGGAATAACAATAATCCATACTTATATTATAAATGCGAATTAGAATGAAAGTAGTAAAAATGACTGGGTCTAACATAGGCTACTTAGTTTTTCAAAAATCAACCTCTAAAGGGTTGAAATAGGGGATGAAAGTTTATATGAAAAATCTACACCGCTTGACCGATTGTAACGAATTTTGGCATATATATAGTTGATAATCCAAGGTTAAACATAGGCTACTTTATTTTTCAAAAATCCACCACCGAGGGTTGCAATTTACCGAAACAGCTATGTTTAGATATAATCATTCCCTCGAATTTGAATCGAATCCTCAACTATTGCGTATACATTCAGTTGTAAGATTGCGCCAAGATGGCCTCTTCTGTCAATACTAAAATTTATTTCTAAGAAGTTTACATATTTTAAAAAAATATGTTGATATCTTATCTGACTAGATCAGTGACTCAACCACTGTGCCACGCCACTTTTGTGTGCCGCCAAATTTTGCAAATATATAATACTGTTAATATTATTAAATTATATCATATAAAATCATTTTCTTTGTGTGCCGCCAAATTGAAATCGTTAAATATGTGCCGCAACAAAAAAAAAAGATTGAGAATCACTGGACTAGATCTTGATCTAGTCTATCTTTTAATAAAAAAAATAATTACCCTAAATCTCAAAAAACTTAGTGTCAAGACTCTCCGTTCTCCTTTAACAAACTGTTTACACAATAAACATATTATCTGCAAACGTAACAGTGTACAAAGATTTATGTCTATACAAATGGCAGGCCTCGGGCTGTGTTCTTACATAGCAATAAATTCATTAATTCCCATACTGTAAATCCATTAGATGGAACCCAATATACATATTCATTTTGCCCCGAGAAATATAAATAGATCTGTATGTATGTATGTGTGTTACAAGACAAAGTAATAAATTTAAGTATTATATAAAACATAATTAGCTTAAACGAATATAATTAAAAAGTTCAGTTCCGCCACTTAGCACGCAATGCTTCCAGAATTCGGTGGAAAGTGAGGATTGGAGTGTTTTAACACTAGGTTCCCTCTACCTACCCTGCCACGAGCGGGATACAGCTTGAAGCTTATATAATTATTGACGTTTAAAACGGAGTGATTTGACATTATTTGCGCAAAAAGCTTGAAAGTACAAAAAAAATTACACACGCGTATAAAAAGCGTTGCCATAGCAACATGTATTGTGTAGTGAGGGAATATTTGTTTTATTATTAAGTATATGCAATTCTTCACCATATATACTTTTAAAAGTACTGTTTACTTAAATAAATTAATTGATTTATGAATAAAAGGTAGAATAAAAAAAATACTAAGTATTTTTTAATTAAATCAAAACAAATCACAACTTTCACTAAATAATAATCTTCATACAACTCAAGGTTACTCTGAACCATTTAAACAATTGTTTGTAGCACTTAAAATATAATCTCTATAAAATGAGTACTTTAGCAAACCAAATGGTGAAAACAAATAGTAAAGGAGGCATATTCTCTGGGAGTGATTGTTTAAGCATAGGCTATAACATTTTTTTTTCTAATTTTCACAATTTTTAAAGATAAAATTTGAAAAATATGTTAAAGTGTATTTTTTTAATACTTTTACTTATTAAATAAATTTATTTCTTGACTTTCATCATTATTTAAATTTCGTAGTTACGCGTCTTAAAGATTAAATTCCGTTTTTTTCAATTTCAAGACCTTTTTGGGACATTATCTTTTAGTGATATAACTATAGTCGTGCAGTAGGAAGTATAAAATAAATGGTGGGTTCGATTCCCATCCGGGCAAATGAAATATTTGAATGATTTTCATTTCTGCGATTTGTCTCGAAATGGAAAGATTTGGTATTGTGTAATCCCCCACGCATCTCTCTATCTCCACCGGAAAGTGGAGAGAGTGTCATGACACTAGATTTTCTCTGACTACCTTACTATGCGGAAAAAAATTAATTGGTTTTGAGCTTACAACAGTTACAGTGATTCAAAAAGTGTTACTTCAACGTCGAATATTTAGAAAATGACATGTCAATTATAAATTATTATTATTTTTCTTATTAGCTTCACGCTGTACCCCGCACATAGCAGGGTAGGCAGAAGGAACCAAGTGTTAAGACACTCCGTCTCTCAATTTCCGCCGAATTCGGAGGCATTGCGTGTGAACTGGTGGAACTTAACGCCGCGTTTTACCTCGACACCAGAGCGAAGAAAGTGAAAATATTAAATATTTCCACTCCTCAGAGAATCGAACCCACAAACAGTCGCTTTACAGTCACACTTCGAACCACAGCGCCACGACTGGCCACAAAATCATAAATTATAATATTGTAAACAATTTTTCACATTATAAATATAGATATAAGTGTACAAAATGAAAAGTACGATCTGAATTTATTATGTCCGAATAAAGATGCGTGTACATTAAGTAAAAATGTAGATTATATAAATTTTACAAACATTTTTTTAAGCAACCTTTGCAGTCAAGAAAGTAATGTATAATTAATTGAATGTACAGATTACTTATATAGATTTTTCATTATCTTATTTATAAGTTTTTTTAGTTGCTACTTGTGGCGCAAAGGCATAAGGTAAGACTGTACAACGACTGGTTGTAGGTTCGAGTCCCATTCGAGGACTGGAAATATTTAATAGCCCTTTTTTTTTTTTTTTTATAAAAAGGACAAGGCAAACGAGCGTTCGGGTCACTTGATGTTAGGCGAACACCGTCGCCTACGGCCCCGTGTAACACCAGAGGAGCTACAGGGACGTTGCCGGCCTTTGACGTGGAGGTAAGCGCGCCTTTTGAAGGTATCCATGTCGTATCGACCTGGAAACACTGCCGCTGGTAAGCCATTCCACAATTGTGTGGCTTGTGTGTTTCTTCGCTCTGGTGTGGAGGTAAAGCGTTAAGTTTCGCCACTTAACACGCAATGCCTACAAAATTCGGCGGAAAATGGCGAACGGAGTGTCTCGACACTAGGTTCCCTCTATCTACCCTGCTGTGTGTAGGATACAGCGTGAAGTAAAAAAACAAGAAATAACCTTTTTAGAAAAAGGTATAATAATTCAAATAACTTTCAGTGTGTGAATAACAATATAAAAACGTTAATAGCGTAAATAGCATCACAAATTTATTGGTTCATATTGAGAATTTGCAAATCTATTTGTATAAAAAAGGAAATGTATTAATTCTTTTATTATATTAATATTGACAAATATATACGATTTAAATTTGGATATTTCCCTAAAAACAAACAAAATGGATTTTTTTGTGATGAAACAGTACGTCATTCAGAATTCAGTTTCAAAATTGATACATACAAATGTTGATAAGTAAGCTTTTCATAAATAAATAGTAACAATATTTGCCAAGTGTTATAAGAACTCAACGTATCTTCTAACAGTTACAAATCTACTAGTAGGCAGCTTTTATATCAGAATTATAAGTTCTTGTAAAATTTAACACGAACAAAGTCACATACCAAGCTTGTATTAATAACGAAACCTATTAAAATCCTATGAAATATAAAATCATAATTATATTACATTCCACAATAGCCTATGCTGGAAACCTTACTATTAATAATATAATAAAATATAATGTACGTGTGCCCTTAAGTAGTCCTTTCATTGAAATTGAAGTCCCCTTCAGGGCAAACACTTTGCGTTTCATGACGATGCTCTTTTCAAGTTTAATCTTAAATGGTACTATATAACTGCGAAATAAGATAAGATTTTGCTAGGTTTTAATTTTAACGGTTTCATGTTTCTTTTAAAGCAATATTAATAGACTGTTATATAAGTTGCCGTAAAAGGTAAAAAGGTGAATAATTAATTCAAGAGTTATGATTAATTAGCTGTGCCCGTGACTCCGTTTGTGTATTAAATTAAAGGTAGCGTAAGTCACTCCTAACCACATTAGCTATCTGTCAGTGAAAGTCCTGTAAAAATCTGTCTAGTCGTTGAGGCAATTAGCCTGACTGTTAGGAATGTTATTTTGGTATATGCAAGTCTATGTATTTAGCAAAAAGAGATTTTTTTTAGCTTCACGCTGTGTCCGCACACAGCAGGGTAGGCAGAGGGAACCTAGTGTTAAGACACTCCGTTCCCCACTTTCCGCCGAATTCGGAGGCTTGCGTGTTAAGTGGCGGAACTTAACGCCGCGCTTTACCTCGACACCAGAGCGAAGAAAATGGAAATATTAAATATTTCCACTCCTCGAGTGGGAATCGAACCCACAACCAGTCGTTTACAGTCACACGCTCGTACCACTGGGCCACGACTGGCCAAAAAGAGATTATTTTAATAATATAAGTAGAACACTTTTATTTCATTTATTTGTGTAGATAAGTAGTGTAGATAAGTAGCGAAACTCTAAGCTGAGCTTTGTCTACCTCAGGAGAGTGAAAAAATGAAAACAATTAAATTATGAGCATTTCACGGAGCGGAAATCGAATCCATATAATTGTGATTACAGTCACACACCATCCGGTCCCACTGTGTCACGATGGCCGCGATAATTCAATAACAATGTTATTAAAATTTAAAACTTACCAGTAATATTAAGAACAACGCGTTCCCCGTGCGTAGCGACAATCCGCCACTCGCAGCGGTCCGGCGTCCCCGCTGTCTCCGACCCCCAGCCAGGTGAGTTGAACCAACCAGAGTTGCCCAAAAATGTTTTTCCGCATTCTGTTTACAAATCGTAACATATAAACACCATTGCACTTTGGGCAAAATTTAATTTCTATTATCAATTAAATTTTAACAATTGATCATTTGTTTATTTAGTTCATGATAAATTGTAGTATAATAATTAAGAAGTAATTAGTTTTCAGCTAATTGGCGAGTTTTGTGATTTCCCCATTAACAAATAATGAAATGTTTATATTTAATTGTTTTAGTTTTAGGGCGTTAATTACACATGAAAGAAAATTGAATAAATGACAAACAATTGATGAAAATTTTGGACTAAAACTATTTTAACCTTCTTAATCGCTTATATAACTGATATTCGAAAATATATATTTAGAAGCAGCAGGGTAGGCAGAGGGAACCTAGTGTTAAAACACTCCGTTCCCCACTTTCCGCCGAATTCGGAGGCATTGCGTGTTAAGTGGCGGAACTTAACGCCGCGCTTTACCTTGGTAACAGAGCGAAAGAAATGGAAATATTAAATATTTCCACTCCTCGAGTGGGAATCGAACCCACAGCCAGTCGCTTACAGTCACACGCTTGTGCCACTGGGCCACGACTGGCCACACATTGATGAACAGTTAAGTTATTATAAAAAAAAAGTAACATAACATATACATACTAGCACATTTATAAAGCAAATTTGTCTGCGCGATATCGCTCGCGCTCAGCCTCACTCGCTGCCCGATCTCCGGCCGCTTCTTCCCATGGACCTCGAGAGGTAAGATCGTATCTAAATAGGTCCCTTTACTAAATGTATTCCGGGCGTAATGCATTATAGAATCGTAGTCATACGTCTGCCCGAGAGAATTCACTTCTTCTTCTGTTAACTTGTTGAAATTGTATTCTTGACCTGTGAAAGAACAAATATGTATGCAAATTATGTTATGATTACAGAAACATTTTTGAATTCTTTTTTTTTTAGCTTCAAGCTGTATCCCACACACAGCAGGGTAGGCAGAGGGAACCTAGTGTTAAGACACTCCGTTGCTTTGAATTCTTTTAGTCTTGCTATTGGAGGTAGTTAAACAAGATAATAAATGTCAAAATATCACTTCTTTGAGGACCACTGCTACATGACGTAGCAATGGCATAGCGTCTGACAGTCAGCGTAAACCCGCAATCGGGTTCGATTCCCGGTCTAGGCGTTATATGTTAATTATTTTCAATTGGGGCCAGTCATGGCTCAGTGGCACGAATGTGTGACTTTAAACGACTGGTTGTGGGTTCGATTCCCACTCGAGGAGTATTTACGTACGAGTATTTAGTACGAGATAATATTTAATATTTTCATTTCGTTCGCGCTGGTATCAGAGGCAAAGCGCGGCGTTAATGTCCGCCACTTAACACGCAATGCCTCCAAATTCGGCGGAAAGTGGGGAACGGAGTGTCTTAGCACTAGGTTCCCTCTGCCTACCCTGCTGTGTGCGGGATACAACGTGAAGCTAAAAAAAAACAATTTTCCGCAGTTATACCTAGGACAAAGCTCAGCGTTAAGTTCTGTCACGCAAAATGCAATGACTCAGATTCGAGTGGTAAATATCTTAAGACTAGATCTTTCTCTTACTACCCTATAGCACGACAAGAAGCATAAAACAAACTAATAAGAAAACACTATCGAATTTCCCACACAAACTTAAAAATCAAAAAAAGAAATTCCACTCAATTCTAGCAAAGTGTAATACTTTTTTCAATACTTCATATCTGCACGTAGCAGTTACTAAAGTATGAAAGTTTGAAGAAAATCCTCGGCCGAGATTCAATAACTGTTGAAAGTGGATTAATAGAAATTAACGTTGAACTTTACAATTCTCACAAACTTGAATTGGTCGGTTGGTAACATAACGGAGCTTATTGGGAGCGAAATTTTAGGCCTCTTATAAAATCAATATGGTTACTTGATTGGTTTTCGATTAATGTGTTCATTTATAATTAAATTGTTTCTTCAATATCTTTTGCAGTTTTACGTTTTTTAATAGTAGTTAAAGAGAGCATAGTGTCAAAACGCTCCGTTCTTCACATTTTGCCCCAAATCGAGGCACATTGCTTGCTAAGTGGCGGAACTCAACGCTGCGCATTATCTTAGGTATCAAAGTAAAGAAATAAAAAATTGAAAATATTATATTGGACGTATATGAAGAGATTGATGACAGTGAACGACGCGAAAGAAGTATGCAGGGACCGTAGCGTTTGCGCAAGGGATACAGCGTGAAGCTAAAAAATAATAACAATAATAAAAAAAATCTATTATATAATAATCCCTCTGAGTGGGAATCGAACTCACAACTATCGTGCTATAGTCAGATACTGTCCCACTGCGCTACGACGGTCTCAATAATCAATATGGATACTAAATTGGTTTTTGATTAAACGTGTTCATTTAAAATTAAACTGTTTATTTAATATTTAATCTATTTTCAGTAAATTAATTGAAGAAATATTTTAATAACAGGTTAATTTGCAAATAATTAATGTTAGTTATTGAGTAATTTCATTTTATACATATTATTTAAATTGTTAAATATTTTACGCACTTGATGTATTCAAGTGGGAGGTAATGAGAACCTATTATAGATAACAGATAACCAATTATACCAATTTAATCACTATTTGGATTAATAAACATCTTTTATATACTAAAATATCTGAATCCCAATTAGAATTTGATTATAAGTATGTACTATTCGTAGTATATATGTATGTACGTACATTTTTCCATATTCCCGTCATCTAATAAAAATAACTACTTTATAATCGATGTTTATCGAAAAAAGTACATATATTATTACTAACGTTATTTTAAATCGATAAAAACTATGCTCTTTTAACATTTATTTGTCAACAATTGCTTAAATATACAGAAAATATTTAATATTCACTTTATTATTCTTAATTTACAACGAGACTTAGGAGCGTTAATATAAAGGCGGTAGTTCTGAGCTCAGTCCCCAGACAGGGAAAATAATCTATTTAATATACAGAAAAAGAAAGTCTGGAGCTTCCACTCGACATGCTGTGAAACAATGTTCTACTTGCTTTTATTTTTTGGCTTTATGCTTTATTCCACACACAGTGGGGTAGGCAAAGGGAACCTAGTATAAAGACACTCCGTTTCATTTTCCGGCGAATTCTAGAGGCAATGCGTGTTAATTGGCGGAACTTAACGCCACGTTTTGCCTCGATTCCAGAGTAAAGAAAATGGAAATATTAAATATTTCCACCCCTCGAGTGGGAATCGAACCCACAACCAGTCACTCTTACTACAGTCACTCTTAGTGCCTCTGCGCTACGACTGCTGTTACGGCTTATGTTACTGTGAAAAGCTGAGAAAAGTCTTATAATGGACAGTATGTAAAGGTTATTAATTATATAAAGTGGCTCAACATTGTCTTGTGTTTTTTGGCAATTATTCAATTAGAACAATATAAAGTTACTGCCACGAACAAATTTACTTACCTAAACTAAACAATTTATACCTGCTAAGCTAAACAATTTATATTTAAAGTTTTACCGGAAATTGTTAAATTTCGTCCAAAAATAGAAACTTAGTAACTGAAACCCTTACAAATGTCAAATTGACGTAAATTTAGAGAGGTCGTCGTGGCGCAGTGGAGCAACGTAATTGTAAACACGATTGTTGTGAAGTCGATCCCCATATTGAGGAATCATTATTGAAGTGAAATCTTCTTTAGGCGCGTTGAGCGTTTTGGTAGAGGGTAAAATCCTCGGTTCGTCACCGACATGCTAATGATAATAGTATATCTATAGCTATGGAGAGCCAGACTAGCGCACGCGCAGTAGCCTGTGTACACGTATACACTAATACATCGACTATTTCTGACTGTATTATGTAACTAATAAATACTATATGCAAAAATCATATAATTTTTGCATATAGTTTTAATTACACTCAACTTAATAGTTCCGTTTTCACTTCTATCGGCAGTCCCACGACTGCTACTGTTTTTTTTTAATTTATTTTGTTTCCCTGTCCCAGTAAAACAAAGCACGGCGTTGAGATCCGTAACAATATACAATGCTTCAAATTTGGGCGGAAAGAGGAAAATGAAATGTCGTGAAACTACATTCCCGCTACATATACTGCTACACAAAAATGTATGAGTCAATTATATAGAGTAACTTAATACGAACTTTCTGCTACGAACAAATTTTCTAACATAAACTAAACAATTATATACCTGCCAAGTTAAACATTTAAAATTTAAAATTTCGCCGGAAATTCTTAAATTTTGTCCAAAAATACTAACTTAGTAATAAAACCCTGACAAATTTCAAATTGACGTAAATTTCAAATGAGAGGTCGTCGTGGCGCTGTAAGAAAGCGTTTATTGCAAACACTATAGTGGTGGCCAGTCGTGGCCCAGTGGCACAAGCGTGTGACTGTAAATGACTGGTTGTGGGTTCGATTCCCACTCGAGGAGTGGAAACATTTAATATTTCCATTTTCTTCGCTCTGGTGTCGAGGTAAAGCGCGGCGTTAAGTTCCGCCACTTAACACGCAATGCCTCCGAATTCGGCGGAAAGTGGGAAACGGAGTGTCTTAACACTAGGTTCCCTCTGCCTACCCTGCTGTGTGCGGGATATAGCGTGAAGCTATCATGTCACTATAGTTATGATTTTGGTGTCCACACTAGTAAATTGTATTAATTTCATTTATTTCTCGGCTCCGGTAGAACAAAGAGCAGCGTTAAGTTTCGCCACTTAATAAGCAATGTTTCGAACTCAGACCAAAAGAGGAGAACGGAGTATGATTAAACTAGGTTTTCTTTGCCTATCTTACATTGCAGAATAAACTATGAAGCTTGAAAAAATCCTACAATCGGTTAATTTTATGAAGTTAAAATTATTTACTTAAAGCAATAAAAGTTACAGTCACAAACAAACAAACAAAAATATTCCAACATATAACCTGCTAAGCTAAACCTTTTAAATTTAAAATTACACCGGAAATTCATAAATTTCGTCCAAAAATACTAACTTAGTAACTGAAACCCTTACAAATTTCAAATTGACGTAGATTTAAATTGATAACAATAACCGTACAGTTGCTTATCTCAATTAAGATGTGAGGCAATTAAGATGTGAGGGGAAACTGCAATATCTACTTTACTGCTTAGCGTTAAGTCTAACTTTGGAATACTTTAACTTGTTAACAAAGGCGAAGTTTTGAATGTCTAGAATATCGACGCTTTGCTGGCATTTTGGTAATTTATGTACCAAGACGGGGTAAAGATCTCGCCCGAGCAATTATTTTTCATGAATAAACTATAAATACGAGGTTTATATTGAATTGGTGTCTCGTTTTTGTGAAGTGGCATTTCGGCTTGTGCAAACGTTTTTAAAATATGAAATTGGTTTCAAAGAATGTTTTTTTAAGCTTTTATTTATTAGAAAATATTCAAAAGTTTTAAATGCAATTATTTTGAAAACTAATTTAATCTCCTAATGTTTTCTTACGAAGATAAGTACTTTGGTGGGGTGAACAAAACATGTAAATAATATAATAGTTAAAAAGTTGTGCTTGTGTATTGACATAAGAGGCAAAATATCTACTGTAAAGTATTCTCTTTATTCCGGCATAACATTTGCCTGCATTAGGTATATACGCCGCGTTTTGTCTTTACCAAAGCGAAGAAATAAATATAATTTAAATATAGTCATTACCTCGCGTAGAAATCGAATCCAGAACTATAACATTTAGTATTTCCATTGAATACCTACTCTACACGAAATTGCGAATAGACTACATAGACGCTGGAAAACGGACTTCCAACATTTTGAATTTTCCATTCAAGCTACTATAGACTAAAACTAAAATAAACAAGCGATATCAAAACGTAAAACTTATTTCTTCAAAAATAACTTTTTAGACAAATGAATTTTTAGACAAATATATTCTTTATATTTTTTAAAAGGTTTTTGACTCTATTGTAGCAGCTTTATGCTCTTCCTCGCATATCAGTCAGTTCAGAGAGAACCTAATGACAAGTTTGAAGAGAAGACTGCATTTTATTCCTAATGACGAGACTGCTTTGCAAGACATTGCGTATCAAGTGGCGGAACTAAACGCCGCGTTTTATCCTATATACGAGAGCGAACAAATAAAAAAATAAAATAGCTTCACGCTATATCCCGCTCACAGCAGGGTAGGCAAAGGGAGGGAAGATATTGCGTGTTAAGTGGCGGAACTTAACGCCGCGCTTTACCTCGACACCAGAGCGAAAAAAATGGAAATATAATTTCCACTCCTCGAGTGGGAATCGAACCCACAACCAGTCGTTTACAGTCACACGCTTGTGCCACTGGGCCACGACTGGCCACAAACAAATAAAAACAAATATAAAATAATTCTCCCGAGAAGGAATCGAACCCACAACAATCGCATTTACAGTCCTTCGCCACGACGGCCTCAACTACTTGTAGATTAGTCTCTAAATCGTGTCAACAGGTAGAAATAGTTTTTGTTCTATTCTTTTGTCCCAGATCACGGGGTAAGTGTAAGTGGGTTAGTGGATGTGAACTAATTCTTGGGACATTCTGAGTGAGTCAACGTATTACTGAGTTTATTGCTTGTTTGTCTTTGTGTGAGTAGTATGAATAAAGTAGCTATATGCTTTTTTCGCTTAACAGGGCAATCAGAGAGAAGCTAGTGCTAGGACACTCCGTTCTTCACTTTCTGACTGAAATTAAGTAAGTGTTTGTTAAATGGTGGAACTCAACGTCGATCTTTGCGTTAGGTACCAAAGCGAGGCCGTTTATACTACTAATTAGAGGCCCGCTCGCGGATTCGCCTGCGTGAACTACACAACTATTTCACTAGGTACAGACACGCGCCGCCGCGCCGACATCACATTAGAAACCTCTAAAATGATTAGTGATTCTCTACTACATTATGCATATATTATACAAATAAACCTTCCATTGGTATCATTTTATGTATTAAAAGAAACCACATCAAAATCCATTGCGTAGTTTTGAAGTAAATATATAAATACAGTCAGACGCGAGAATCGACTTTGAATTATACTATGTAAAGATGAATATCATCTTTGTACACATATTTACGTGTATAAATAGGGCTACTTGTAGCTTTTGGTGAAATTTATATTTAATCCAATCTAATATATGTAGTTGACGACCTAAGACTAAGCGTGAGCTAAAGCGGTAAGTTCCGCCAATATCTTAATTATATTTCTACTTGTATTTTGATTTTGTGCGAAGAGTGGAGAACGGAGTGTCTGGACACTATGTTCTCTCTGACTACCTTCTTATGCGAGAAAAAGGGTGAAGTTGCTTTTTTTACAAGGATACCATGGTCGTTCTCGCGTTCTCGCAGGCAAATAATATTGCTTACGGAGACGAAATTTAAACGCTTTTATTAAAATTTTTTTTTTAGTTTTACGCTGCATCCCGCATACAGCAGGGAAAGCAGAGGGAACCTAGTGTTAAAATATTCCGTTCTCAACTTTGCGCCGAATTCGGAGGCATTGCTTGTTATGTGGTGGAACATAACGCGCTTTGCCTCGATATCAGAGCGAAGAAAATGGAAATATTAAATATCCACTCCTCGAGTGGGAATCGAATCCACAACCAATCGCTTTAGTGGCAACAACAATGGAAACTGAACTGGTAAAAATAAATAATTTCCCACGAATAAAAATCAGATACAAAAATCGTATTTACAGTCAAACACTCACTCATCACAATGACCTCACCCACTATCTATTATATACATAAACTTAAATAAGATCAAGGTGTAACCCATTTAGCATCGTGATGTAAGTTTTATTTAATATTCGCGTTCTTCGCGCTTGAACCTAGCAATTAGCATGAGATTATATTCTCAAAGGTTATCTTTATTACTAGTGTAGCTAATTTTTAATAATGTATTGACAATATTATTTTGATTTTCCGCTCTGACTTAAGCGCGGTGTTAAGTTCCGCCATTTAATTATTAATGCCTCGATTTTAAGATGGAAGCGGGGAATGGAGTGTTTTGACACTAAGTTCTCTCTCTCTACAAGATTAAAAGAAAAAGTGTGAAGGTAAAAAAGAAAGTAAGTTAATGAACTTACTTTCTCTCTTAGTTATTCTTGTTATTCATTTTTTATTTCTATTTAATTATTTTTTTTTAATTTAATTAATTTGAATTTGAATCAACAAGTTATAGACACTGTACTCTATATAAATATATTATTAAATAAACCATTATTACGCTATATATTATGCAAAATAATCAGCAATCCTTCAAAATAGGTTGTATATTCGAATTTAAAGGCATTTTTCTACTCTTCCTTTAAAATTATTAGCTTGCCTAGTTACTTTTCTCATAAATTCCTTTATTATAATTCAAGTAACTGCAATATAGCAAAATAATCTGGTGTGATGCATAAGCAGGTTTCTATCGATGATATTGAAACCATCATGGCGTAAGGGAATGATTTATGGTAATACAATATTTCTTAACTAAGACTAAAGTCTAATATCAAAAATCGACTCTAATCTAAAAGCTATAACCTTAGACTAATTTAGCAATCATTTTTTTCAGAAAAGGTTGTAAAGGTTGAATACGCAATCTTTCGATTGGTTTATTACCAACTAGCGGCCCGCTCGCGGCTTTACCGCGTGGACTGCCTAATTATTTCATTATATTGCAACCCTCGGGGGTGGATTTTTGAGAAATAAAGTAGCTTATGTTTGACCTTCGGTTATCAACTATATTTATTCCAAAATTCATTACAATCGGTCAAGCGGTTTAGTTTTTTCACATAAACTTTCATCCCCTGTTACAACACTTAAGGGGTTAATTTTTGAAAATATAAGTAGCCTATGTTAGACCTATGGTTATATACTACTTTCATTCTAAATTTCATCCAAATCGGATCGGTAGATTAGCCTTGAAAGCGTGACAGACAAACACACAGACTTTCGCATTTATAATATAAGTATAGATAACATTTTGCATTACCTACGATTCAATATTTTTTGACCAAGACTAAGAAAATGATATGTATCTTATTCTACCTCATAAAAAATAGACGCAAGAAGCTAAACATACTTTAAAAGAAATAAGTTTACATTGAAAATATTTTCATAACAAAGATTTTATGAAGCAAGTATTTCCTTATTCTAAATTATATTACGTTGTATTTTTTGGAAAAATGTTCAACATTTATCAAATATAGGGCGAGTTGTTTGGTTTGTAAAACATTTTAACTTTTGTATAGATTTGCAAGTAAATGTTGTTAATAGTTATTTTTACGTTCTGTTATGTATTTTATATTTCACGGTATTTAGGAATGGTAATTGAGCGCACGCTATTTCCCCAATATCAAACGAAATTAGAAAGACACAAATGAGATTTTCTAAATATAAGATTCACGCTTTTGCCAGCAGGCTATCCACTTTCCCACCAGATTTGAAGTCAATCAGATGCTTAGCTATTTAGTAGACATAATAATATAATAGGTTAGTAGGAAGTTACCAAAAAGCTTCGTAAGTTCCAATGACAAAATCCTCTAGAAGTCTACTCATCTGCAAAATTTGATCTTTAAGTATATTTCGTGTGTTGATTCTATGTTTTTTTTTTAGCTTTAGGCCCTATCCCGCAAACAGCAGGTTAGGCAGAGGGAGCCTAGTGTTAAGACACTCCGTTCCCTACTTTCCGCCGAATTCGGAAGCATTGCGTGTTATGTGGCGGAACTTAACGCCGCGCTTTGCCTCTGATACCAGAGCGAAGGAAATGGAAATTTTAAATATTTCCTCTCCTCGAGTGGGAATCGAACCCACAACCAGACGTTAACGGCCACACGTTCGTGCCACTGCGACTGGCCCCAATATGTTTATATTGTTAATATTTTTTTAATAATTTTAATATTTTACATCACAATTTAGTTATTACTAAATGCCTTATAACCATAGAAAAAACGCGGTGTAGAGTTTCGCCATTTAACACGTAGTGTCTCGATTCCAGGTGAAAATTAGAGAGCGGAGTGTCTTCATACTGGTTTCTCTTTCTTCTCTGTTCTAAAGCGTAAAGCTGTCTTTCTGTCTTTCTGTCGAAAAATACCATATTTACACTAACAGAAGATAAGTGATATTACAAAAATCGCTCTAAATGTCGGTCACAACTTCGAATATAATTCGTTTCATGCGTAGACGTAAATAGACAGGAAGTGACTTCTTCCGGATTCCCGAGTGATTGGCGTGCAAGGACGTGACATTTCATGACTTGACGTGACATATTACTTGTGTTATTTAATAAATGTTTTTTTTAGCTTCACCCTGTATCCCGCGCACAGCAGGCAGGCAGAGGAAACCTAGTGTCAAGACACTACGTCCTCTACTTTCAGCCGAAATGGAGAGATGGTATGTTGAGTAGCGGAACTCAACGCCGTGCTTTGCTTAGGCGGTAAAGAGAAGAAATAAAAATTTAAATATAGTAATTAACCGACTACATATAGCATATTAACAATTTCTTTTTTATCTTCACGCTGCGTCCCGCACACAGCAGGGTAGGCAGAGGGAACCTAGTGTTAAGATACTCCGTTCCCCACTTTCCGCCGAATTCGGAGGCATTGCGTGTTAAGTGGCGGAACTTAACGCCGCGCTTTACCTCGACACCAGAGCGAAGAAAATGGAAACATTAAATATTTCCACTCCTCGAGTGGGAATCGAACCCACAACCAGTCGTTTTACAGTCACACGCTTGTGCCACTGGGCCGCGACTGGCCACATTAACTATATATGACTGCATTTAAAATATTATCTAATTAAAATTTCCTAATATCTTTCCCGAGTAACCTAGTTGCATGATACATCGTTTGACAATCAAAGTCATCTCAACTCAAAATTTGTTTTTTTTTGTAATGTACAACAATGGGGAAAAAGCGTCTTTTTCTATTTTTAATTTCCCACTCTCCTTGAACAAATTGCGTGAATTAAAATCAATTTCTATTTATATAAAAAAATATAACTTTAACATAAAACACATCAATTCGTGTACGCGACGTCGCGTCAGTATTCAATAACTAAACATGTGTACGAGTCACAATGACTAGTAACATCTAGCTCAAAGAAACTGTGTCATGAGCGATGTTAATCTCCTAATGTACGTAATTAGTGCCGCTATTCGCTATTCGCTATTCCCGACTGAATAAACTTATGGTCAGGGTTATTTTTGTGGGAAAAAATATGTTTCGCGATATAAAATATAGATTTTAGTGGTGTGTTTAAAGTTTTTAAATAATTCTGTTGTTGTTGACTAATTGAGTTGGTAATTTATGGTAATTTTGTAAAATATTAACTTATTACGCGGCGTTGAATTCCGTTAATTAATACGAAATGTCTCCGATTGATTTGGGCGGAAAGTGAGGAACGGAGTATTTTGACACTAAGTTCTCTTTGCCTGTCCTGGTTTGCGAAAAAAGCGTGAAGAGAAAAAAAAGAAAAAGCATGAATGATTCTATAAACCTATCTATTCAAGATAGGTCATAGAAATCATTTCTCTAATTCGTCTTTTCATCGAGCATTTTCTTAGTATCTCAAACCTTTAGGGAAATACTGTACTTCATATTTTTTTTTTTAGCTTAACGCTGTGTCCTGCCTGCTGCTGAGGAACCTAGTGTTATGACACGCCAAATTTGGAGGCATTGTGTGTTAAGTGGCGGAACTTAACGTCGCGCTTTGCCTCGACAACAGAGCTTTGCCTCGAAAATGGAATTATTAAATATTTCCACTCTTCGAGTGGGAATCAAATCCACAACCGGTCCATTACAGTTACACGTTTCTGCCACTGAGCTACAACTGGCCACTGTATTTAATAATAATTACAAAAAGAACCTTTAATTCTGTTTTGAATCTCTCTTATATTTTACGCAGCTTCATATTTATCAGATTAGCCGAAAAAATCTAGTCTAGACACTTTGCTCCCTACTTATCATCCAAAATCGACACATTGTGAGTTGTGACGCGCATTGTCTTTTGCAAAAAATAATTTAAACACAATTTCTTTGAGTGAGAATGAAATCCAGAACCATCATGTCAGTCATTTGTACAGTCAAATGCTCTCACCCTGCGTCAAAACGGTTTCATGGCATCTATATATAACTTTTATTACTTAGCAATATTAAAACCTAAAAAAGTTAAATTAAATTAAAAATTAAATAGCTTCCCGCTATATCCCGCACACAGCAGGGTAGGCAGAGGGAACCTAGTGTTAAGACACTCCGTTCCCCACTTTCCGCCGAATTCAACTGGAACTTAACGCCGCGCTTTACCTCGACACCAGAGCGAAGAAAATGGAAATATAATTTCCACTCCTCGAGTGGGAATCGAACCCACAACCAGTCGTTTACAGTCACACTCTTGTGCCACTGGGCCACGACTGGCCACCTAAAAAAGTATAATATAAAAAAATATATATAAATAGCCAAGCTCTTAAGTTGTTATGCAACGGCGTGAAAAACGTGAAGATTCCAGACGCACGTTGTATTCAGGTCAAGTGGCTGCTTAAGAAAAGACGCGGCTACGTTACGCACTTCACGGTGGGTTTCTACCTCGTACCGTAAAGGTAAGGTTAGTTGAAATTAAAAATGGTATCAATTTTACAATTTTTTAAGTGCTTTTTGTAAAGGTTTTTCAGGTAGATGGTAGGTGTTGGACTTAATTTTAATTATTAAAGAATTCTTATTATATTTTTTTAGAAAATGTATAAATATTTGAGTAGGTGTTGAATCTATGCCTGTTGGAAACTACCAAAGCGCTGTAGTTACTAAGTTATGAATGTATGACTAAAAATGTTTTTATTAAACTAAATATGTAAATAACACTTTAAAAAACTTATATTATATTACGTATATTATATTTTCTATATTCAGAGCCTAAATTGTCTAGCCTAGTAATAGTAGCCTAGTGGCCAGTCGTGGCCCAGTGGCACAAGCGTGTGACTGTAAACGACTGATTGTGGGTTCGATTCCCACTCGAGGAGCAGAAATATTTAATATTTCCATTTTCTTCGCTCTGGTGCCGAGGTAAAGCGCGGCGTTAAGTTCCGCTACTTAACACGCAATGCCTCCGAATTCAGCGGAAAGTGGGGAACGGAGTGTCTTAACATTAGGTTCCCTCTGCCTACCCTGCTGTGTGCGGGATACAGCGTGAAGCTGTGAAGTGTGAGTGTGAAAATAAAATCCAAGTTCAGTATTAAGAATATTCGTTATTGACTTTACAAATAAAACAGTTGATACACATGCGTGCCAAGTTCTGTAGTTAATACGAAAAATATATTTACGTGTAAAATGATTATATAACTTAATATAATTAATGAAAAAAAATAATAAAATTTATCGTAAACTACGATTTTTACGATTTTTTTTGCAGTTCTACGCTT
Organism: Dryas iulia moderata; assembly: GCA_019049465.1. Lineage (NCBI taxonomy): Eukaryota > Metazoa > Arthropoda > Insecta > Lepidoptera > Nymphalidae > Dryas > Dryas iulia. The sequence goes on along the minus strand of CM032424.1, from coordinate 13,358,783 downwards.
TATTGTCATAGAACAAACCTGGTGTCAAGATATTCCGATCTCTAGTTTCAAGGAGCAGAACTTATTGCCACGCTTACCCAAGTACTCAGAGCAGAGAAAAAAAAATTAAAAAATCATTCTCCGAACGGGAATCGAACACACAACTATCGCGTTTACAGTATTCCACTACAGCTTCTACATTCAATATTAAAAACATAAAAGCATTCACAGTCAAGCCTGTCAATATAAATTGACACAGTAACAGCCAGCTTTCTAACATTTCTAATATACTATTTATTATAAGGCTTATTCAGATCATCCTTTTGAGAGGTTGCTATTTTGTATATCATTTTTTCCTCTCCAACTCCCTGTTTGTTTAGGGACAAAGGCCACTTGAAATCGTTTTAGGATCTGAGCACAATTGTTAGAAGACAGTCTTTTATATTTTTTAATATATAAGAAATCCGAATAAGCTGGTTCTAATTAGGAACTTTTGTATGCTTTTTCTTATATATTTGTATTATGAAGATTTATATGGTGTAGTAAGTAGGTTTGTTATTTTAAGGCTTTTAAGGCGCTGTGGGAGGATCTGACCGTAAACGTGATTATTACAGGTTCAATGGACTACATGAAGAAAAATTGAAATACGATACAATAACATACTTTAAGTACTCCGTTTTCTTCTAGATTTAGTAAGACAAAGCGCGTCGTTAAGTAGTGCTTCTCAACACACAATGCTATTTTCGCCGGAAAGTAAAAGATTAAGTATTTCATCGATATTAAATCGATTTTGAAGTATGTAAAAGAAATTATAGTAAGTATTAATTAACATTAAGTAACTCGTTTACCTTAGGAAAATTTACGAATTCTCCAGGTATTTGCAAGGAGAATAAATACGTACCTACACGCCTATAAATATTAATAATAACAAAAATATAATAGAACTATTTACAGTACAAAAAAAGAAAGATTGATAACAAATTAACTTAAAATGAAAGAAGAAGATATGTGCAAAGATGGTTTTAGCACATAAATTGATCTTTAATAAGCAATCAACATATATACATTATATACACTTACATACACACATAAGAGAACATAAAACATCATCCGTGTCAATTGTGCTCAAAATTAGCAAGCAAACATAATTAATTTGACAAATTATTCATATTTAGGTTAACACAGGATGCTTCCGCGAATTTCTTAATTAAGTACCTACTCCAAATATAATTGAAAGTAATTCCAGTATTAATTCACTTGTCAGGAGTGACATTGCGTGACAGACAGACATCACGTGTAAAGGCGTCTTCACACGCAACGACGACGGTTAAACAGTTTAATTCTCATTGAATTGGCAGCTTAATTTGGGTGACACTCTAAGTTCATGTGAAGAGGGTCTGTCTTGAGTGGTCTTACAGTTTTAGTACTTGCAATTAAAGTGAGTGGACAATTTTGTTTATTATTTTTTAAGGTGAGGTTAAAGTCTCTTTCTCCTGAAGATGTAAATTCAAGTAGTTACCTCATAAATTTCAACAAATAAAGATTTCCATGAATATATCGCTATCAAAGTAGTTGAAATGTATATTTTTGAAAATTCTCGATATGGTTGAGTCCAATTTGCTTAGATATCTATAAAAATATAATATAAGTATTTCCATGGTTTAAGTTAATCAAATATTTATAAAAATAACGAAATATTACGTACCATTTTAATCCTATTCTACAAAAAAAACATTAAAATAGACAATACTTCAAACGTATCCACAAGGGTTTTTATAAAGTATCATAATGTTATTTTTTACCTAGGTGATAAATTATCTTAGCCTCATTTTGTACCTTTTACTTTTTACTCAGGTACAAAATAAGATAACAAACATTAATTAAACTTAGTACAAACTTACCAGTCATAATATTATCTCTGATGATCTGCACGTGTCGATCTCTATCGGGGCGCGTGTGTTCGTGCCAGAAGCCGACCACGTGGCCAAGCTCGTGGACTACGATGCCAAATTTGTCGCAGTTCTTGCCTATGGATATTGCTTGAGAACCGCCACCTCGTTTGCCCACGAATGAGCAACAGCTAGAGAAAGTGGGGAAAAATAATTATTAATATAATAATTGTTTAACTAATTGTGTTTATATGAGCATATTTCTTTACAGGGAAGTATTGATGCTGTGGGACTGTGGCAGACTGTAAAAGCATGGTCGTGAGTTTGAAACAAATTATTAAATAGCTTTCGTTTCTTTGTCCGGTTCGCGAAAAGCGCGGCATTGACTTCTACCACTCATAGATAAATATCTTGAATTCGGATACCTAAGGAGAGACCGAAGCGTCTCAATAGAGGTTCTCTCTTCTCTCTACCTATCCTACTATGCGGGGGAATTCGTGAAGCTAAATAAAATAACTTGAAAATATTTAAAATTATATAAGGGTTAAGTCCAGCCAAAACTAACCAGGCTAGAATATCTGACCTTTTCAGTACAAGTGTAATCTGTTACTTAATCTAATAATTTGTCTCCTTTTTTTTGGCTTCGCACTGTATCCCGCACACAACAGGGTAGGCAGAGGGAATCTAGTGTTATGACACTCAGTTCTCCACTTTCCGCCGATTATGGAAGCATTGCGTGTTAAGTAGCGGAACTTAACACCGCGCTATACCTCGGCACCAGGCGAGGAAATCGGAAACATTACTATTCCTATTTTTACTCCTCGAGTGGGAATTGAACCCACAACCAGTTGCTTTACAGTCGCACCTTGTGCCTCTGCGCCACGACTGCCCCGACTGTTTTATTAGATATAAAAAGAACAACAATATTTTTAATTTTACCAATCATGTGACATACCTATTTGGTTTTTAAAATAATTAGCAATAATATAAAAGCATCGTTACATCTTCAATTGCATAGCAACTTAGTAATTAATCTTCAAGCAATATTTTAGATATCGTTTTAGTTACGTAATAAGTCAAGGTAAGCATATTAGATAATATTATTTACTTAACTTTGTAACTAGTTAACCCCTACATACATATGTCATAGGGAGTATGTTGTAGTAGTTGAGTAAATCAAAATACGAGTTTTATATGAAAATATTTAAACATTAAGAAACTTAAAAAAAAATCTTTTTGATTTTTCCCGCATAGTTGTCCCAGCTTTGTGTTTCACGAGCACAAAAAAAAAAATCATATATAATTTATTCCTTAAATAGGTATCGCGCCCTCAACCACTGCGTTTTCAGTTAGATGCTGTTCTACTAAACCACGATGATGAATAAATATTAAGATTTTATCACTAGAAAAAGTATAAATAATACACATATTTTTTTAGCACAGTAAGCAGAGGGAACCTAGTGTTAAGACACTCCGCTCCGCCTTTTCCGCCCAATTGTGGAATCATTGCGTGTTAAGTGGCGGAACTTGACGCCGCGCTGCGTGCCGCGAAATATTTAATATTTTCATTTCTCGTGTAGGAATCGAACCCACAACCAGTCGCGTTTACAATCACAATTTGGGCCCCTGCGTCACTATTGGCTTTAATAAACATAATGTTATAATATAATTAAAATTGAATTTATATTCGGGTTTATTAATACAACCAACGTATAAAATAATTTCGTATATCAATTTAGTACATAAATTTAGTCAACTGCATCCAACTGCAATAAATTAGGATGCTCCAGTAATTTGGCCATCAAATTCTGTCATGCAAAGCTATAATTTGCTAATTTACGAAATAAATTGAGTGAATTAGTCTAAATTTTGATGACTTTTATCTTGTTATTTTTATATAATGAGAAATTACAACTCTTGTTTTATTAAACGTAAACATCAAAAGTTTATACTTAGAAGAGAAAAATTCTATAGTTTTCTATGAATTCATCATGTAGGTAATAAATAAAGAAATCAGCTCGAGGCAGTGCCTCTAACTTGCCATCCAAGTTTAGGCTTAAAGGACCCCTTTAAAATGTGCATTAACGTTTGCCTCTACTGTCCGAGCTCCTCTCCCTACCTAATCGAATTTGAAATAATTATACTAATACTGCCTTGAAAATTAAATAAATGATTTGAATGATATGCGGCGGAAATAAAATAAATGTAACTGTAAACATAATATATGGAGATATCATCGTTACCCCTAATTCCTTATTTTACCGCATACATCATTTTTCTTCTTTTTTTATCTTCACGCATCATCCCGCACACAGCAGGGTACGCAGAGGGAACCTAGTGTTAAGACACTCCGTTCCCCACTTTCCGCCGAATTCGGAGGCTTGCGTGTTAAGTGGCTGAACTTAAAGCCACCCTTTACCTCGATCGACCAGAGCGAAGAAAATGGAAATATTAAATATTTTCATTCCTCGAGTGGGAATCGAACCCACAATCAGTCGTTTACAGCCACACGCTTGTGCCACTGGGCCACGACTGGCCACAATTTTTTTGATTTGACATAATATATGTATATTAATTGTCCTTGGCCAGTTCAAAGTAAATATTACTTCGAACTGACCAAGGACAATGAACATACTACTTCACACGTTTTTCAAATAATAGGGCAGCCAGAGACATCGTAGTGTCAACATACTCTACCCAAAATCGACACATTAAATGTTATATGGTAGAACTCAACGCTTCTCTTTATCTTAGGTAATAGGGTAAAGTACTGAAAATAATTTATAAATAATAATTCTTCCAACAACCATCGCATATAAAACCAGACAATCTTGGTTTACACTCTGTACTTAAATTAGAAAGGTAGAAAGATACCGAACTAGGAGCCGTCGTGGCGCAGTCACAGAGCGTCTGACTGAAAAAATAATAGTTGTGAGTTCAATAGCCACAAGAGGGAATGATTAAGAATTTAAATTTGCATTTCTTCACAGTGGCAGAACTTAACATGCAATATCTCGAAGAGAACGGAGTGTCTTGACACTAGATCCTCTCTGATTACACTGCTAAGCGGGAAAAGCGTAAAAAAACTAGAAAAAAAGAAAATACTTACCCACAAGGCCTCTCAGTAAATACAATATAGTCCTTATGCAGTCCTGAGTCTCTCTCAACGAATTTGACACATGTAAAGTTCTCCCAATGCCTCATAGCTTGTTTGAACAAGGATTTGTGCGCTCCGCTGAAATTGCCGTCGATTTCGTATGGGATGACGCCATTCTCCCATATACGCTCTTTTCTGTTTGTAGCCGCTCTTGTTGTGCGATGTCTTCTTCTTATCTATGAAAATATGTATTTTATTGTAGTTTTTTTTAGATATATGTTTTTTTCGGCATATAATAGGGTAGTGTGGGTAGGGCGAGAATAATGTCAAGGCACTCTGATGTCCATTTCCACTAGAATTCAAGAGAGAGCACGAAATGTCAATTATTTTAGGCATTGAGTTACATGATTTCTTCTCCTAATTATGTTTAAGACAGGTATTTGAAATAGTCATTAATAAGAAAAATCACACTTATAAGTAATATTTATATGAACCATCGTGGCGCAGTGGGACAGCTTCTGGAATATAATCACGATTAGTTGTGGGTTGATTCCCACTTGGAGATATAATCATAATTTTATTATTTTCATTTCTCCACTTGGATGAAAAGGCAAAGCGCGATGTTTAAATCTTGAATTCTGGAGGATTCAGAACGTTTTGACACTAAGTTCTCTTTGACTGCTCTGCTATACGGAAAAACCGTGAAGCTGCACTACACTTATAAAGATAGGTATATATAACATATAAGTTATATATAGGCATATCTTAGAGGAGATTTTTGAAATTAGTTGCCTATGTTTGACTCTAAATTTTCTACTTTTTTAATTCATTCAGACAGACAGACTTTTGATCTTTATTTAATAATATGAATTTCGTATCAATAAAAAAATTTACAATCGGTAATACGGATTTTTTTCATATAAACTTTCAAGCCCTTTTCAATCCTTTAAGTAGGCTGAAGAAAATGCAAAAATCTACTCCGATTTTTGAATTTTCTTCGGCCTATGTTTGTGACTCTAGATTTTCAACTATTTTCTTTCATTCAGACAGACAGATTTTTGACATTTATATTATTAGTATGGATTTCGTATCAATGAAAAAATGTCTGTCTAATGATCCAAGTTTCGTAGCAGTGATAACATTTTAAATTTAATAGGCATATCCTTTATAGCATTTTGTAATAAATATTAATACAAAAAGATTTCTTCCAGTCAACCTATTGCTATGAGAGAAAGTAATACTTTTACAGGTCTAAAAACGCAGAGATATCAATATAAAATAGACTTACATAAATACAAACAAATAATATCTATAAATAACCATATAACATAAATATATAACACAAATATATATAAAAATTAGTACAGTATAAAGTAGAAACTTTCAGGATTTTCTAAGTGGACTTTAAAAGAGGCTATTTCATGGTTCTAATGCTTTAAAAGCTAACGCTTACGAAGCTTAAAGCTTTAGTTATTTTGTTGGAAATGGACAAAAAGTGTCCTTTGTAAAATTTATGTACACTTTTTGTATGTTTATGTAAGAGAGAGAATATTTAATTAGTTATAAGTAGATTAATATAGGGGACCTTTTTCAGTTAGTAAAGCGCTTAAAATAATAATTTAGAATAAAAGTATTGATAATTTTATTTATTCGCACAGGTCGATGTAAAAGTTGAAAAGAGACCAGGCAACTTCTTAGAGACAACCTTTGATTGGTTTTGAACAAGAGATAGTGAGAGAAAGGGAGAAGAAATATAGACTGTTAGTGGTAGGAAATAAAAATAAATTTAAAATTAATAATACATAATTAATAATAATTTAATTGTCGTGGTGAATTTAATTTAACACTATTTATTTCATCACAGAGTTCCAAAGTGTGGACGATCTGCAAAATAATTTCTACTTACAGTATAGAAAGCAATACATACAGAGAAGCACAAATTGTATAATTGTTTGTTTTTGAACTTCTTGAATTTAATAAATCTTAGCAAAGAGCATTTTTATCAAGTTTTCTCACGCACTAAAACGAGTTGAAAATATAATAGTTCCCTAATTATGTTATACCTCTATACATATATTATTTATTCATTTTCATATATTTAATGTGGTTATCTTTATGTATTTTATTTACGATTATTTATAATTTTTTTAATTTAATAGTATATTTATATGGGGCTAGTCGTGGCGCAGTGGCATAAGCGTGTGACTGTAAACGAGTGGTTGTGGGTTCGATTCCCACTCGAGGAGTAGAAATATTTTATATTTCCATTTTCTTCGCTCTGATATCGAGGCAAAGCGCGGTGTTAAGTTGCGCCACTTAACACGCAATGCCTCCGAATTCGGCGGAAAGTGGGGTACGGAGTGACTTAACATCAGGTTCCCTCTGCCTACCCTGCTGTATGCAGGATACAGTGAAGGATGCAGTGAAGCTAAAAAAATATATAGTTATATATTTGTTCAGAATTTATATGCAGTATTTATATTAGCCTATCTAGATTTTTTTATGTTTGAACCATCCCTATACTTGCCGCGGCAACTTATAATTAAGTCAACACTTAGCATATATGTTATTTTAAAATGTGTTTTTATCTTGTATTAGTGTTTGTCTTGTAAGTTGTTCTTTATAACGAAATCAGATAATAGATTTAAACCTACAACCATTATATTTCAACAACAGTCGGACTACAACTGTGCCTATAAGGTTTCAAATAAATACATTCCCAGGCTACTAAAGTTCCGGTAACATTCAAACGGAACTGTCTAGCCCGAGGCCTACGTCTGTAGACAGGAGTTCATGGAAGTTTTTCAATTTGTACTTTTATAACTCGAGCGCGCTACTATGACGTTATAGTCGAAAGTATTATAGAAACGCCTAAGTACTTGTTCTCCTGTCTTAGAAATAAATTGAATGATTTACATATTTTATTTTGTAAAGTTGTTGTGATATAAAATCATATTTTTTTAACATTGGGAAGTGTAATTACAGCGAGAAGATGGAAAAATATTTTTAGAAAACATAACATAATTTTTTTACCGCTCTTTTGTTGATATTCCGCTGTTTAAATTATTATTCGTTCTCTAAAAATGTTAATTATATAATATTTATTTATTTTTTCAGATTTTCACTATTTACATTTTTATAAACTGTACTCAAGTATTTCTATTATAGTAGGTTATATGCGAATCAAGTTTTAAATACAAATGTTTTTGAACAAAAATTATAACCACTATATTTATTAACTTTGATCTTGCTCACATATATCGATATGTTTTATCGTAATACAATCAGGAGTTTTTGTAATGTGCTGTATTTTAGAAGTATAGTGATAAAGTTCAATTCTAGGAAGAATATTCATACTTAATTAAATAATCTTATATAAAAAGAAACGTTAGGTGTAAATAAAAAATAAAAATAGACTGATAAGTGACAAAATTCTTTCTGCCACTAGCTATAGGTAGCTCAAATAAAAACTATTAAAATAAAACTATTTAAGCTAGAACCGCATAAAGTTTTTATACTTATTATTTATTACATATTTATTATTTTATTTTTTTTTATTGAAGAAAGGGGGGCAAATGAGCAGAAGGACTACCTGATAGTAAATAGTTACCTTCGCCCATGGACATCCACAACATTAGAAAGGTTGTGGATGCGTTGCTGACCTTAAGGGGGGGTGGAGGAAAGGAGGGAGGAAGGATGGGGATGGTGGGAGTAGGGAGAGAGAACTGGCTTACATGCCATCAAACCGGAACACATCATCAGATGTTTGGCGGTTCGCCTTTGATATGATAGTGGTCGCGAGCCAGTCGGAGAAAGAATCTCCTACCACGAAGCTACTAATAGTTAATAAGTATTTATACTCAATTTTTTATAAAGCCTGTCGTTTCATACACTTTACCCTAGCCCGTAATCACCACGGTGGATTTCCACCAGGTTTTTTACGCTTTAATCCGGTTGAAACAGTTTTATTTCAAAATGTGTAAAAATCGCTAAAAAACTTATTAATTAATTTATAAAAAAAATTATACCTCTGTATGATTGTAAAACTGGCTTTCACTAGCTTCTAAGTCATCTTCTGTGTCCCGAAAAAACCATTCCTTAAAAGTTTGACCCTCAGTATCGTTAGATACATTGATTATATCTTTTGGTGGTGGTTTTACTTCGAATTTCTCTTCGAACTCATGCACTGGTATTTCAAATCTCTTACTTTCGTCTCTAATTTTCAACTTTTTTTGATGACGAAAAAATTTTTTTTCATGCGACGATACATTATCTTCATTGGAATGTTTGAAGGTGTTAGATCCGGATCTCTCGTTTGATTGAATATTTCTTAACCTGAAATAAAGACTTTTTTGATTAAATTATTCTATAATATAATGGCTGTCTATGTTCAGGAGCATAGTGTCTAACTGCAAGTACGATAACTGTGGGTTCGGTTCCCACTTGGGAAAATATTCATGATTTCATTATTTTCATTTCCTCGCTATGGCGAAAACGCAATAAGACTGACTTTGCATACATTTTAAATTATCTGTGTCTTGTATCTCTCTTGTGTGTTTTAAGTGTATGTGTGCAATAAAGTTTTTTCTTTTTTTTTCTTTTTAGCTTCACGCTGTATCCCGCACACAACAGGGTAGGTAGATGGAACCTAGTGTTAAGACACTCCGTTTCCCATATTCCGCCGAATTCGGAGGCTTGCGTGCTAAGTGGCGGAACTTAACGCCGCGCTTTACCTCGACACCAGAGCCAAGAAAATGAAAATATTAAATAATTCCACTCCTCGAGTGGGAATCGAACCCACAACCAGTCGTTTACAGTCACACGCTTGTGTCACTGGGCCACGACTGGCCACTAAGTATTATTATATTCTATTCTAAATAAATGCTGCTGCTATATAATATATACATACAAAATCCTAGATTAAATAAGAATTCAAATATATATGCACAAGATTGTATGAATGATGTACGAGTATTTCCCTTGAAAACGTACAAAGAAGCTTTTACAACAATCTATTTTATGTATAAACGCCAACGTCGAGATATTTGCAATGCATTTGCATCACTGAAATACTCTATTCCTAACTCGGAATCAGGTTTACGAGAACCGAGTAAAAGGTAAAGGATATTATAGCTTAGTCGCAAACAGGTTGAATATGTCTCGTAGCTTTATACGTTTAAAATGAAATATGATTTTATTTAAGTGTAGATATGATGATTCAAATATTCTTGTGTATGGAAATAGGGACGTTTTTAATATGTAGTTTCACAATACAAGTGTCCATCTATTGTTATTTATTGTTTGATTGTAACAGAAAATATATAAATATGTAAAAAGAAAAACTGTACTTAAGTTTCATCTTCTGTTAGGTAATTATTATAATGAAACGAAATTTAATATATTTTTTTGAGTAACAAGCAAGTACTATTTTACTTGTCTAATTCTAGCGTTTCGCAGACATGGCATGTTAAATGGCGGAACTCAACGCTACGCTTTGTGTTAGGTAACAGGGCGGAAAAATGAAAATAAATGAATTATAATTTCTCTTCTGAGTGGAAATCGCAGCCACAACGATTCACGATAACATTCATTAAACTATATTGAATTTTTAACAAACATTATTATTTGCTCTACGCCCAAAACATGTAAAGAGCGAGTTGATGTGAATGAGTTTAAACTCAAAATGTAACCCTTACCGTCTTCCATTTCCATGTCTCCTTCTCCGACGTCGTCTGTGATTAGAATTCCCTATCAAGCTCTGCAGGCTTTCTGTAGGTTTGACTAGCTCATTGCCTTCAAATCCCTTTTCTTCTTTCTCTAAACTCGTTTTATTTATCATTACTTTTTGAACATCTTCAGTATCTTCATTTGCTTCACTCGTTGGCAGCACTCCGTTAGTGGGAGCTGGAGCTACAGTTATATTATCAGGTAAATCTTTAAATTTAATATTATTATTGGAATCTCCAGTTATTTCACGACTGTTACTTTGTATTTTATTTGTGATTTCGTCTTCTTTATTCGAATAATTCGATAATTGAATAATCGAAGGATATAACTCATTTATATTTAAAACGTTGTCGTTTGATATATTTACTACTAAAACACCATCTTGCTCTAAGCTTTCAGATTCTGTTAAATTATCTACAATACTTTGGTTTACGTTGCTTGGTTTGTTCTGATTGGTTAAATTAATGCTATCTAAATCTTCTTCAGGCGGTATTTTACCATTTTTCATTAAGAGAGCCCTATCTAGACCTGGTGGGATAACCTAAAAAAGAACAGTTGCATTTATTTCCTTATTAACTTAAACTTCTTAATACAAAATTGGAATTATAATATTTAAAATGAAGTTATAATTTTACCTTAGTTAAGAGAGTAGCATCATTATACTTTTTAGGCTTATCTTGTGAAATTGGTTGTTTAGTTCTTTTTCTTAAAATATCTGTTAGGCCTTCTTCTTCAACTTGAAGTCCTTCTAGAAGTACTTCTTTTTTAAGTCTCTCTACCTCTTCTTGTAATGATTTGTTAATCTTAGATGTAGCAGGGGCAGTGTTTGGTGGCTTATAATAATCTATATCTGGTATAGCTATGTCCCCTTGAAAGTTACCTGAAACAAAGTGATACAAATTAAATAATAGAATATTAGTTTAATTTTATCTTAGTATCAATAATTTATTTCATTAAAATAGGTCTTAGTAGCATCACGTTTTTCCCCACATAACTGGATAGTCAGAGAGGATTTAGTGTCGAGACAATCATTCTCTTGACGTTATTCACTTTCCGCGCGAAAGCGAGATATTACGCGTTGAGTGGTAGAACTCAACTCTACGCTATGTCTTTGGTACTAAAGTAAAGTGGAAATCGAACCCACAACCATTGCGTTTATTGTCACACTTTGACCCACTACGCCACGACGGCCTCAAATTTGAAATATTAGTATGTATTTATATTTCTGTGTCATGCGTAGTGGGCATATAGATCCTATAAATTAAGTTACTTCCGGAATGAAAAGTCTACAAGTTTTTCACTTGCCATTCTGTTTTAGAGAAATTGTGAATTAGATTGCGAGACTTAGCGCACTGTTGCGGCACTTAAGGCTAGCACAGGAATGAATATTCGAATATATTTAAGGTAGAAGCATTAACATTTCTCTTCTTTGTTAGGACAAAGCGCGACATTGATTTCCACCATTAATATATCTTATTCCAATGGAAAATGGATGACGGAGTGTCTCGACACTTTGTTTTCTTCGGTACTAGAAAGTGTGAAGTTGAAAAAAAATACAATTTCTCATACGGAAACTAAACCCACACATATCATGTATCATCAGTAAAAATAATACAGAGTAAAGAAATAAATTCCTCATGAGCAAAAACCTTAAGAAAATAAGAATATAATTATCTGTATACTGCTGATTGTCAAAATAAGTTAGTACTCGACTTAAGTAATTTAATTACGTAGACAAGACGCTATTGTTCCCAAACCTCTGTACAGTATCAAATTATTCGTCAAAATTGATAACATTTTGCCTACGTTGAAATATTTTGAATTGTTGATTAGCTTAAGTCGTTTTACCAAAGTGGTTTGTAAATTATTCTCATTATAAATTATAGATGCCGTCGTGGCACAATTGGACAGCTGAATGTAAAGTAGTGTTTGTGGGTTCGATGCCCAATTGAGGAATGAAAATATTTCATATTTTCATTTCAAAATATTTATTTGCGGCCAGTCGTGGCCCAGTGGCACAAGCGTGTGACTGTAAACGACTGGTAGTGGGTTCAATTCCCACTCGAGGAGTGGAAATTATATTTCCATTTTCTTCGGTCTGGTGTCGAGGTAAAGCGCGGCGTTAAGTTCCGCCACTAAACACACAATGCCTCCGAATTCGGCGGAAAGTGGGGAACGGAGTGTCTTAACACAAGGTTCCCTCTGCCTACCCTGCCGTGTGCGGGATATAGCGTGACTAAAAAAAAAAAAAAATATTTCATATTTTCATTCGCTGTGGTGTAAGATAAAGCGTGGCGTTAAGTTCCGCCATTTAACATACACAATGTCTCCAGAGTTTGATCCGAAAATGGGGAACGGAGTGTCTTAACACTAGCTTCTCTCTGCCTACCCTGCTGTGTGCGGGATACAGCGTGACTCTAAAAGAAAGTATCAAATTATTTCTTTAAATTAATAATGTTTTGCCTACGTTGAAATATTTTGAATTGTTGATTAGCTAAGTCGATTTACCAAAGTGGTTTGTAAATTATTTTCATTATAAATTTCGTTGTTAATTTCCCTTTAGGGGTGTCCTCGAAGTTGTCAATACTTTTATCGACGTGTCAAAGGTTAATTTGTATTAAGGCTTCATTATGGGCTACGTAATAAAATATGATCTCATTATCTGTTAATTGGTTGAAACTTGTAGGATTTTTATTCTAATTTGTCCCATGTAATATTTTCCAAGGAGTTATGCCCACGCTTAGGATAAGTAAGATGTTTTTTTATAGCTTCACGCTGTATCCCACACACAGTAGGGTAGAAACCTAGTGTTAAGACACTCCGTTCCCTCCTTTCCGCCGAATTCGGAGGCATTGCGTGTTAAGTGGCAGAACTCCACGCCGCGCTTTACCTCGACACCAGAGCGAAGAAAAAGGAAATATTAAATGTTTCCACTCGAAGATAGTAAGTAAGATATTTTTTTTAAATATACTATTATGTTTACTTATTATTTTATGAAACTTGTGGGTATATACTATTGTTATATATAAGTAATGTTCCCACAAGTGGAATTTCAGCACCCTTTTTTCATCATTTTTTTTTTACTTTTTTTCAGGTTTATTCTATACAAGCGGCGATGGTTAATTAAGTTTTACATTAAAAACCCAGCAACTTTTGTGTCACTTTAATATTAAACTTTTAATTGGGTGATTTATAATTAATGATTCAATTAATCAGTTATATTAAATGTCCATACTTTGTAACATTTTCATACTTTTGTTATGTTTTTTCACCTTGTTTAGTAAGGTATATAGAGAGTACCTAGTATCAACAGACTCTGTTTTCAAATTTTGACCTAAATCTAGATATTGTGTATTAAGTATTGGAACTCAACGCCACGCTTTGTACTTTACTAGAGTGAGGGAATAAAATTAAATGAAAAATATTAATTCCCGAGTGGGGCTCAAACTTACAACCAATCGTGTTTGCTATCAGACACTATTCTACTGGGCTACGATGCATAACCTCTAACCTAATTATATACAAAAAGACACCATTAAACTAATCCTAACCAAATCTAAAACAAAGAAAGAGAACAAAAAGTCTCTCTACCATACACAAAACATCGGAAACACACAAAAGGCAATCGTCAACACAATTTCAATTATCTCGAACAATTAATCTAATCCCGAATTCAAATTCGCAATAATGCGGCACGATGCAGGCGATTACCGTACATCTGTTGTTGTCATAAAATGTAACGACCTGGTCCTGCCCAGATGCGGCCCAACGCTGCCTGCCAATTAATTAATTCGCCATACACGCCTACTCGACGGGAATTGTACAACATGTTTTACGATAGTAACTCAAACATGAATATTCAGGGCAGTTGGTGATTGATTTTGGAATATTTTGGCTATGGTCGAGCAGACGTGTAATGTGTGCGGCTACTGGCTAGTAAGTTGCAATAGCTAATAACTGGCTGTGACACTGTAATGTGGTTTTTGATATGGATCTATGATGTTTGGTTTACATGTACTCGTATTTAACTGTAGGTCCGTTTCGTGGTAGGAGATTCTCCGTTCTCCGACTGGCTTGCGACTTTAACTATTATATCAATGACGAACCGCCAAACATTTGATGATGTGTTCCGGTTCGATGGCATGTAAGCCAGTTTTATTCCTATTCCCACCATCCCCATCCCCATCCATCTTCCCTATTTCCTTCCTTTATCTCCAAGGCTTGCAACGCATCCACAACTCCTCTAATGTTGTGGGTGTCTATGGGCGAAGGTAATCACTAACCATCTAGTGGTCCTTATTCAATAAATTAAAAAAAAAACAAGAAGGTAGATATGCCTTTAAATAACGGTGTTAAATTATTTGATGAATTATGTACTTTCCCGATTAACAAGGAATTTGGAGAAATAAGTGTCATGACACTTCGTTCTGTTTTACGACAGTAACTCAAGCACGAATATTCAGGTGAGTGTTGGTGATTGATTTTGGAATATTTTGGCTATGGTCGTGCAGACGTGTAATGTGTGCGGCTACTGGTTATTAAGTTGCAATAGCTACTAACTGGCTGTGACACTGTAATGTCGTTTTGGATATGAATCTATGATGTTTGGTTACTCTACTTTGGGTAGATGTACTCGTTTTTTACAATACAGGTAACTACAATGTTCATTTAATGGACTAGAATAAAAAAGTTTCAGATTTTTCTCTAATAGGGTGGGCAGAGATAATCTAATATCATGACATTTCCTTCTCCGATTTCGGAACGGGGGGTACACAATCCCCGCTTTGTCTTAGGTAATAGAGAGGTAGGTCTAGTATAAGAGGAGAAATAAAAATAATTTAAATTTATGAAATGAAACTTTTTTAACTTGATTAATTGCGTATATTTTAGATAGACAGTCTACCTGCGACCACGGACTACTGTAAAGTGTTCGAAACGTCGGGTTTCTAAAAATGTATTTTCGAATACCAAAAATATACGCGATTAATCCGGTTAAAAATAGTTTCATTTCAAAATGTGTAGTAATCGCGAAAACAAGAGATCATATTAATTTGAATTTAATTATTCCCCGATTAAGAATCGAGCCCACAACCGTCGTGTTTAAAGTAATACTCTGTCCCACTGTGCCAAGATGGTCTCCTATATAATATGTAGTAGTAGTATATAACCTACATACACATACTCGTAAAATGATTACACAAATACCTTTGTGGCTGATCGTCTCCAATCAGGTCAGCTTTGCTTGATTATCTTAGCTTTGTTAGATGATGTGTTCTACTTGATTATAAAGTTTTAAATTGACACCGTTATGGCACAGTTCAAAACTGTGCGGTATGATAGTTGCGAGTTTAGTTCCATACATGGGGGAAAGTTGGAAAGACAAGTGGAAATATAATCCACAATCAACCAGGTTTTATAAAACAATTAAATTATGATATATGAGGTCATTTATCTAGTGAGAATCGAACCCATAACCGATGAGTACAATCAATCACTGTCCCACTGTTCCATAGCAGCCTCGCACTTTTCAATTTTAATATTATGCAAAGATAAAATACATAAAATACATGTAATATAATATCTTTTATAATAAGTACTAAACTATTCGTTTATAAGAAAATTTCGTAACCCTCTAAAAAGAAACACAATGTAAGAACATAAAACAGTAATTTGCGTCACGTATTCTATCACAATAAGGCAATTTTATAGCGCCTATTGATTAGCTATGAAAAGGGCGTAAATAGAATGCGGGCAATCACAAGCTTCAGGTTACAAAGGACAAGGGATGATTGCTGTTTTCATTCATGGGCCTAAGATTTTTTTCAGATTTTCACTTTTTTTCTTAAGAAAGGGAAAATATATTAAAATGATATGTATATATGTATTATTAAGTGTGTATAAGAATTGTAATAATTAATTATGGCTACCCTAAATGTTTGATTTTAACTATACTTTTTAGATTTCGAGGAGAACGTGAGAGTGGAGTGTCTTAACACTAGGTTCTCTCTGACTGTCCAGTTATTAGGGAAAACACCTGAACCATTTTCCTTCCAATTTCGAGTTATGACAAATGGCGTAACTTAACGCCACCCAGCGTCTTAATCCGGGTGTAGAAAAATTAAATATCAATTTAAATATTTTCACACTCCACATAAACAAAAAAAGTAACATTACAGCATTCATAAGCGTTGAGTACAATTTTCAGTATTTATTTAAAATATAAAAGCACTTTAAAGTACGGTCAGCATTATTTTATTAATTTTTGTTGTATATTTCTGGCAAACAATTTATTGCACGCATATATAACTGCGTTCTTGACATTTATTTGGTCATAATTGTAAATAATGATATTTTTGTTAAATTTACTTTATATGTTGTAGTAGACCTACATACATACTTTAAACTTTGTTTTTGTTAACACATTCCGCTATTTTTTTATTAAGTAGACGGATAAATCCTGATGTTAAGATACTGGGCTCTTCTATCCGCTAGCTTTAAAAATTGAATGTTCAGATCATGGAAAAATAAGATGCTTTTAATATAAATATTCTTAAAATGTAATTGAACCCGTAGTCATCGTGAATATGTGAATACACTTGGCGGTTGCGTAACTATAACATAGGAACAGAGATTTATATAGTAATACAACTCCATGCTTTCTCCCGTAATGGTGTCATGATACTATGTTCTCCACATTCCAACTGAAATCAAGATTGTGCATTGACCCAGTGCCGCGCTTTGTCTCAGGTATCAGAGAGAAAAATAAAATATAATTTAATTATAATCATTACCCCAAGTGAGAATTGAACTCATAATCTTTTTTTTTATAGCTTCACGCTGTATCCCGCACACAGCAGGGTAGGCAGAGGGAACCTAGTGTTAAGATACTCCGTTCCCCACTTTCCGCTGAATTCGGAGGCTTGCGTGTTAAGTGGTGAAACTTAATGCCGCGCTTTACCTCGACACCAGAGCGAAGAAAATGGGAATATTAAATATTTCCACTCCTCGAGTGGAAATCGAACCCACAACCAGTCGTTTACAGTCACACGCTTGTGCCACTGGGCCACGACTGGCCATACATAATCATCCCGTTTATAAACAGACGCTATTCCACTGCACTATGATAGCCTAATAATATAGAGTAATAGCATGTTCATAAATCGTTTGTGAACCACAATTGCGTCGTGTTGATGACTGTGAGGAAAATAAATATTGTTCCAGGCAGTTTCGCTGAATTGTATTAGGGATCAACTATATCAAGTATGGGGTATGTTACAAGCGATTTCTTTGATCACAATAACATTTACGCGTTATTGTGATACACGCACAAATAACATTTATCAATTTATATTCTTTTGTTAAAATATATGTCGGGCAGATTTAAAAAAACTATCCAGGCTACACACTGTCCAAGACGACTGGAGAAATAAAATCATTAATAAATATAGCCCCAGCTAGGATTCAAACCCTTGCACATCGCGAAGATTTTTGTTGTATATTTTTAGAAAGAAAATACTTATTTTGCATTTTATCAATTTAATATACAATGTTCTCAGCAGAACTGCCTTCTGAGCCAGTGCTTACTTCCGGTAGAATCGATAATATTAACTTTTTTCTGTCTATCAACGATTTGAATGTGTTAGTGATCTAGCTTATTTCAAAAAAAATTGAAATTGACTTTAATTTTTGCTCCTAAGGATATTTATAAGTACATATATGTATTTTGATGAGCACGATATACCTAAACGATATAGATTTTGTTCTTCATACATATCTTCAGACATGCGGAAAAAACGATAAAACTGAAGCTGTTTATATAATTTGGCTTACTTAAATTTTGTATAGAGCTTAATATGAACATATGTATAGAGCGGCTGGCAAACTTACGTTGAGATTTACTCGCTAATAAACTCCTACTAATTCACTTTATTATTTCAACCCGCTATCTCTTATCGTTTAGAGTAGTGTAAAGTCTTTATGCAGTGTATAATTTAATCAGAGAACGGCGCATTGCATATAGTCTTCAATCGATTTACGTTATACATTTTGCATATTAAGCTAGCATATATTGCATTTTTGATGGATCACGTGGGCGGGTGAATGGAGCATCCATTAGGCTTTATTTTCACTTTAATTGAATGAAGAATACTATAAATGCGGAAATGGATTCATTTTATTATTTATTTTACTAGCCGTTGCCCGTGGTTTTGCTCGCGTTATAGTAAAGTTTATATATTTTCCTTACTTAAAAATATTCAAATTTTAGGAAATTACGTCTTAAATCTTAAGAATTTGCATTAATTAAATTTATTTAGTACTATTTAATCTAGATTTTTAAGATTTCCATGCCATGCCTAATGGCCATCGAGGCGTAGTGGGAGTGTCTAATTGTAATCATGATGGTTAGATATGGGTTCGTTTACAACTCAGAGAAATGATTAATTAAATTATTTTCATTTCTCCGCTCTGGTACCTAATATAAAGCGCTGTGTTGCGTTTCTCGATTTCGGGCAGAAAATCATACTAGGTTCATACTAGGTTCTCTCACTAGGTCACTAGGTTCTCTCTGATTACCCCGCTATGTAGATAAGCTTATAAGAATGATAAAGAGAAGAAAGAACAACGTAGTGCGTCTTGACACTCCATTCACTAATTACTAACTGAATTCAAGATATTGCCTGTTAAGTGGTGAAACTCAACGCCACTCTTTGACTTAGGAGAGAAATGAAAAGAAAACAATTTAAATATAAACCTTCCTCCAAATTCAAATTTAATCTGTAAACAATCGTGCTTGCAGTCACACACTGTCCTAATGCGCCACGACTACCTTCACTCAAATTAAACGAAATTAATCTTAAGTATTTAATTACTTTAGAGTAATTAATCTAATATCAAAATAATAAATCACACTATTACCACTAGCTCAAAATCAAAACTTCATATTTCTAACTTTAAAATTGACAGACTTTCATATAAACTTTCAATTCCTATTTCACTCCCACCTCGAGAAAATAACTTTGAAATTATTATAACCTTGACATTTTATATGACGACAGGTAAGAGTCTATAGGGAGAAACAATAAAACAATATTATTATAGTACAGTTCTGTAGTTATGACGGTTCGAACGTACAAGTTGATCACTTTGCAAATGTCACGTTGTATGGAGAATTTACGGAAGATATTGCTGCGTGAATATTATTGTATTTTTTAGATTGATTTACTTGGACTAAAATAAACAATAAACGAACCTCTGACGACGAACACTTTTAAACATTTTTAAAGTGTTATTCCACACTTAGGAAAATTGAAAATTTTTTATACGTTTTCTTTAAATGTCATCTGTCGACCTTACCTAATCTTAGTTTTGAAATAAAAAAAATGTATACATGTAATTATAAATTATTGAAATTACCCGTTCAGTCAGAGAAACGTTCTTCGGATTAGAGATATTACGTATTGAGTGGCAGAGTTAAAATGAAAATAATTAAAATATGATAATTCTATAGAGTAAGAACCAAACCCACACCCAATCACGATTACAGTCAGATGATGGATAAGATTTCAAAATAAGTAAATAAAATAAAATAATTTCATAAAAGTTTTTATTAAGTACGAGTAGATATAGAACAGATGTAATTAGTTTTGATCAGTGATGAAAATTTGAATTTTTTGCTAAAATTATTAAATGAATTGAAAGTGTTAATATAAAGAAGTTATGAAGTAACTTACTTGTATTTCTGTTTATAAGACAAAGTATTATAATAATAAATAAGTGGAAATATTTAATATTTCCAATGCTTTCGCTCTGGTATCAGAGGTAAAGCGCGGCGTTAAGTTCCGCCACTTAACACGCAAGCCTCCGAATTCGGCGGAAAGTGGGGAACGGAGTGTCTTAACACTAGGTTCTCTCTCCCTACCCTGCTGTGTGCGGGATATAGCGTGAAGCTATTTATTTAATTTTAAGTATTAAAATAAGATAAACTTTTTGACGTATATAAAATTATTTAAAAATAATTTAACAGTTGTTAATCGCAGCAGTTTCAAACGTTTAAATTAGATATATATTTTAAAAATAAATCGAATTCAGGTATAAAATGAAGAACAGAGTGTCTTGACACTAGATTCTCCTTTAATATTATTATATAATACCTACATTAAAAGCGCTATTAAAACCAATTTCTCCAAATACCCTTTATTTTCAAAATTAGAGTCAAATTCTATTATTCGCATTTCGTCCAATATTTTCACAATAAATGATAAATTACTAAAGACATTATTATATAAATATATTTTTCGTTATATAATTCAAAACGGTTATGTCATTAAGATTCCTCTAACCGTTGATAACAAAGTGATAGCGGCGCGGCGTCGCGATCACAAACAATTCCTTTTAAACTAACTAAACTAAATTATGAGGCATACTGTAATATTGTTGGGAGCTCATGAATAGTCTTTAAAATACGTTGCTCTTACTATGTTTTGTTACTCGTTATACGTTAGCGATGGCAGTTTTTTTTTATATAATTATTGTGCCTTTAGTAAACTATTACTTGAAATTATTCACCTATTAGACTTTTTCAGTTACTTTCTGGTTAATATAAAAGCTACGTATACTTATAGTTCATATTTATTACATGTCATTCAAAAAATGAGAAATTTGATTTCACGCCACTGTGATGGAGTGAGACAGCGTGCATATTTCTATTATTTTCATTTTTCGGGACTGAACAAGAGTAAGTGCAAATATCTCGAATTCAGGCGGTTATTTCTGCCTACTAAACTACTACTTAGCAATGTATCTAAGTATCTTGAAATTGGGTAAACATCTACATGTGTTTTTTATTGTAGTTAGTTAGTATATTTTAAAATATAGGTCATGATGATCTTGGGCCATAGTAATGTTTTAATCATTGATAAACTTTTTACAAATAATTACAACTCTTTATAAGCTAAGCAATGACGAAATAACCTCATAAACATTACGTTAATTACAATAGTCACTCAACATACGTATTCGATAGCGACAACAGTAAAAAGTAGTACGGGAAAAATATTTTAAACAGCATATTGAAAATTTCTAAAATAAACTTTAAAATTTATAACTTGGGGTTGAAATTTTATTGCAATTCAGAGGGTTGTTTGCGGACATGTTTCGTGGTGTTCGCCGTTAATTGCCAGTTGGAATCTATTTGTATCTTCATTTTGGAGATCGGCCAAGTTGTTAACTGGAAGCATTTATTGCAAATTGATTTGACTTGAATATAAGTAGGCAAATGCTTGTTTATTGCTGTATGTCTTACTTTGAATTGTGTATAATTAAATGTACTAATTATTCGTTAATTAATTTACGTATTTTTAGACGAAATAATAGAGTCATATTAAAATAGAGTATATTATATTTATATGTAAACTTTGAATTTTTTTTTTTTTTCGAATTATTCTGCTTGAGCACGAAGTTTGGTACAGTTAAAGCTCGCAAGGAGGAGAATTAATTATATGAGAAGAAGAATACATGAAATTAGTAAAATAATATTATGCACACAATCATGTTTTTGAAATATCCACTAAGATATTTATTATGTATCTGTTACGCGTCAACGTGTCTACTGCCACATAAAACCAATTAAAAATTTATAAAAAAATATCAGCATTACCTACAAGTATAAAAAAACTTATTAATAAAATTTACAGATTTTTTTTTATTAGAGCTTAACGCTTACCGCATAGTGGAAATGTTCTCCATTTTTCACCCGAAATCTAGACATTGCCTATTGAATGGCGAAAAAAAAAATACGGCGGTTGTCAACGCCGCGCTTTGTCTAGGTATAAGAGAAACGAAAATATTACAAAAACTCTCCCCCGAGTGGGAACTGAACCTACAACAATCGTGTTTACAGTTAGACGCTGACTACGACTGTCTCTTCGGCCCGTTTTTAAATATTACGTTATAGCATAAATTCAAAATTTGAACCTTTTAAACTTCCATTATTTCCAGCCAAACGCAATAAACCTAACAAATAGGGGAAAAAGCTTATTTAGTAGATGCTTTAAATAAGCTCTATTCAGTTAAATCCTGAAACGTGCATTTAAGTATCATAAGAGCGCGTATTTTATGCGAAACGACTGAGATGGGTGTTCGGAGCCAACTCTCGAATTATCATCTGACGCCAGACTTTAGTGACTACGTTACAAGTCCCTTGCCTCTAGTTGGAAAACAAGAACATGGATGGTAGAATTTTGATATTAATTTAGTATTTTGATTGTTATCTTTTTGGATGATATTTTTGCATTATTAAGAGTGATTAGATATTTTTCTCTTACTTTTAACATTTTAAAGTGTTATTCAAACATTTTGGAATTTGAAAGATATAGAAAACATATTTTTTTCTCTTGCCCTGAATATTTTAAATATTGCGTGGTTTATTGAGTATACACGTACTCGTATATACGAGTACATATAAAAACAGCTTCACGCTTTTTTTTAAGTAAAGGCAGTCATTAGGCAATCACAATAGCGCAGGATTTTTTTACGTCATGCGTGCAGAGGGAACCCAATGCTAAAACACTCCGTTCTTCATTTTTCGCTGAGTTCTGGAGGCATGTTGAGTGCTAGAACTTAACGCCGCGAATTACCTACACACCATAGAGAAGAAAATTATTATTTATTAGAAGAAAAATATTATATATTGATCAATTACTATTAAATATTTCAATTCGAGTGGGAATCAAACCTACAACCAGTCGCGTTTACAGCCACACTTTGTGCTCACGACTGGCCTCTTTTAAGTCTATCTGATTGATTTTAAATTTACTTATATAGAACGAATTAAATCTATCAATATATTTAATTCATGCTATATTAAACAGCTGATAATATATGTTGGTTTTTTATTAATCAATAAAAACTTTTCTATAATCATAGACCAGAAAGAGCCCTAAAGCACTTTTAGTATAAAGAGGAATTTATATGCCTTCAAATAAGGCGGAGCATTTCTAATTAATGGTAAGTATTTATTTGCATAAAGAATACAAACATCGTTAGTCTCTCCTTTGATCTAAGTCTGTTTGGATTGTGCAGTCACGAGTTAAAATATATAGACATTTCCCATATTTTCTAGATAGGCAGAGAATATTTAGTGAATCACTATTCCGTTCTCCATTTTATTTCAATAAGGATATGTTCTTTTTTGACTTTTTAAAGTATTATTCACATTCTTAGGAAATTAAAAACGATTTTAAGAAAAAAAAATGAACGATATGGGATTTGAAACCGTGCCTCTTGGAAACCGTCCAACCGCTCAGACCGCTAGGCCATACGTATCTAAAAGTACATGTTACTTATTTAAATTCAATGCTACAACTTATCTAACCAAAATCAGGAATTGTCTATTATTCATATTTTACGTGAATTTCATTTCGCAAGTAACAATGAGATTGTTATAAAAAGCGTGTAAAAGTCTGAATGCAGCGATTTTCAAACACATACCAAATGGAAATCATCCAAGTTAATTAAAAAAATATAATAATATGTGTGTCACACACTTATGACATTTTTTTTAAATGAAATTACCGATACATTTAGATAAATGGTTACTCGACAGGATATTCTTAGCAGCTTACGTACCGGGTATTTCCAGTAAATGAGAGAATGTATATGTAATAGAAAGAATTTCCTTATCTATTTTCCACCAAAAATCACGACATTGATTAGTTAGAGGGAACTCAACGTCGCGCTTATCATACCAGATTGGAAAATTCAAAAGAAATTAAATATAATCATATTCCAAGCGGTTATCGAACTTACAACAATATAATGGCGAGAACCTTCAGACTCCATCTCTAGGGTTTTTCTTTTTTGTTTTTTTTTTAGCTTCACGCTGTATCCCGCACACAGCAGGGTAGGCAGAGGGAACCTAGTGTTAAGACACTCCGTTCCCCACTTTCCGCCGAATTTGGAGGCATTTAGGGTTTTTCTAAATACGAAATAAAAATATTTATAGAAATGTATACAATATTATCAGCTATTAACATAATAAATTAAATGAATTGTTCTAAAATAACACTAGCGTAGGAAACACTCATAATCGTTATCACTTAGAGGGTTGAAAAGGGTCACCATTTGCACAAGTTATAACATAGTCCACTCTAAAATGTTATTTTGTGTTATTTGTATTATGATTATTTACATATAACACAAAATAACATTTTAGAGTATATGATTATTTGATAAATATACTTTGATATTTTCTCTCTGAAATATAGGTTATTAAAATTATCAAATGGGATATAGGTTCAAATCAAGGTTATTAAAAAATATTTAATATAAGTGTTTTTTTTTCTTTTATTTTTTAACCTTGTGCCTACTTAATTTATTGTTATTATTAATGTTTATAGAATTCCCAGAAATTTAATAATAAATGTTCATCCAATCTTATACTTATACTATATGTACCTAATATACGACACTACGTCTCATCTACTTCGGAATTAAGTTGACTTTGAAAAAGACATTTAAAGAAAACGTATAAAAATTTGAACACAGCGGGATTCGAACCCGCGCCTCCTGAATACCGTTCAGGCGCTCTCACCACTGAGCAATGCGTTCACAGTGCTCAGTGGTGAGAGTTTAAATATGTTTTTCAATTTTCCTAAGTTGACTTTACCTATTTATGCGCTATTAAAGCCGGCGTAGAGTCCACTTAGCACGCATGTTTTTTTCAATTTATCCATCTAAAACATATCGGCCTTTCAATATAAGAATGTCTTGCAACGCTAATTGCACTTTTTACTGCTCCGTTTGCCTTGAAATTTGCGCTCGTGTCCGGATCTGATGGCAAAATAAACTAATACCATGAACCTAACGTCTTTTTTAAGGACGACTAAAAGGAGAATATAATTAAGGTATTCCTTTTACTTTGTTAAATTAATTTGTTTATTTTATGTTTATTTATTAAAAATTACAACTACACAATTTAAGAAACAACTTGGCACAAAAAAACATTTCTGTATTAAAATCTGGCATATTTCACTGGATTTTCGCTTTGACGAAGGTAAATTATGTAATTATTGTGGCAATTTGGACTAAAATGAATAGTTTCCTCTTAGCAACAGAATATTACAGAAATTTCTGCTCTATTTTACGAGAGAATTATGTAATTTTACTTGATGAAACATAGTTTACGTATTTACCTGGAATTGAAACTGTCTTCAGGAATTGAAACTGTCAATTGGCTTAGTCGTGGCGCAGTGGTACAGACGTGTGACTTTAAACGATTAGTTGTGGGTTGGATTCCCACTTGAGGAGTGGAAATATTGAATATTTCCATTATATTCATTTTGGTACCAAGGCAAAGCGTGGCGTTAAGTTCCGCCACTTAATACGCAATGCCACCATAATTCAGCGGAAATTGGGAACGGAGTGTCTTAGCACTTGGTTCCCTCTGCCTACCCTGCTGTGTGCTTATCTTTCAGCGTCACCATCATTCGTGCATAGCAGGATAATCAGAGAGAACTTAGTGTCATGACACTCCGTTCTCCACTTTCTGCACAAATTGGTGACATTTAGTGCTGAATGGCGGAGCAATCAAAATGGATAAAACCATTTTCAAATATGTATGTACATATAGCTAATATTCTTGTTGTGTTGAATATTTTTTTAGATTTGAAGATGACAATTAAGTGTAATCATCATCTTGTTTATTTCTGTACTTATACTAAATCAGGTCATCGCAACAAAATGAAGTGACAATAGCGTCTGACTGTACTATTATATGGTGTTTTAGGTTCGATTCCCACTTGGAGGAATGATAATTATTTGTTCATCACTCTGTTCAAGTCAAGACAAATATCGCAGCGTTGAATTCCGCAAATCCCAGATTCTGGCGGGTTAAAACTAGGTTACTTCGGAAATGCGGGCAAAAGCGTGAACATGTTTCACGCTTAGTTGAGTGAATCAAATACGTCTGAACCAAATATAATTTTTACTGCAACACGCACAATCTTATTACAAATGTTGTATACTACTGATAACATTATCATGACAGTTATTATTACATTTCTGAGAAATTATTAATGATCAAAATAATATATTGACTTGTAAATGATGTGTTAAAACAAGATGTAAGTAATTATAAATAATAACGTAATTTTGTTTATTGATCTACTCGTGGATTCGTCTTTATTTATAAGATATTAAAGAAAAATATATATCTTTTCTATTTCTTTATTTTTTAAAAACGCTTTAGTGACTACCGAAAGTGTTTGATGTTTTTAATGAGTTGTAGAAAAATATGTGATCTGTAATTTTTTTGATTCATCTACTTTGGATTAACAAAACCAAACAACATACACACAATTTCAATGATGAATGAAAATCAAATTCCAAATTTTGTCTCCAAGTTAACTAATACGCAAAGTTAAAAAAATCTAATAATTTAGGTATGTCAATTCTCAGAACAACATTTTTAAATAAGTTCGGTGTGTTCTCACGATGATGTCAATGGAGTGTTGGGTCACTCCTTTTTTATACTATAATGTCACTACACTATTAATATCAGTTGTATCTTAATGTGACACTAGTAACAAACTAGAATACTAGAACGCGTCAAATACGCTTTGCGTTAGCAACGTATACATGTCTCTTTATATAAAAAAATATAACTAACATATGCAAGCGTGTAATATTTATTATATTAATTTAATATATATTTTAATGTGAGTAATATAAAAAAAGAAAATCAAATGAAAACAAGGAAAATAATTCACACAAAATTCGTCCCCATAATTGTCAAAAAAATCAATCCAATGTTATTTCGTCATGTATTATTCATAGAATACTATAGATTACACGGTATACATGTAACGTATGTACTATAATATCTAATAATAACGTATGAAGGGCGTATGTATACGTGTCCACTGTCCATCTTCATTGAATGCTTCCCATAGATATATCGATGAATGGAGTGAGCACTCCTGTCAATTGATTATAATAGTACTGTCGATAATATAAGGCTTGTTATTTTTTTACATAAAAAGACTTGAAAATAATTTTATCTATTTTATGACTAATTCAATACAATTGAATTCAAAATATTCTTAATTTAAATTGACTTTTGAACCACCAAATGAACATAAATCTAATCATATATAATTAGACCAATTTGTGTGAGTTCGGTTCCCGCTCGAGGCAATGTAATAATTGAGATTATTTGTTATCTAAAATATATTTATTATATTTTTTTCATTCTTCCGCAGTAGTAAAAAGACAATGCGTGGCGTTGAGTTTCACCACTAAACACATAGTGTCTCCATTTTGTGCGTCCAGTAAAGAACGAAGTGTATTGACACTAAGTTCCCTGCTTATCCTGCTATACAGGAACAATCATGAAGTTAAAGAAAAACCTTAAAAGTGTTTTAATGATTTATCAGTAATCAACGTACGTTAATAAGGATAAAACACACGTTTAAGAGTTATGTAAATATAATCATTCGATGTTTGATTACGATACTTTACAAAATATTTGTACTAATTAACTGCTATAGAAATTTTGACACGTGTTAATAAAGGACACGTGTTATTAAGTATTTTTTAGCTTCACAGAAAGAACGGAGCGCTACGGTCTCTGCATGCTTATTTCGCCTCGTCCATTGTCATCAACCTCTTTATACACACCCTCCGGAGGGTCCTCATGCTTTTTACGTTGCCTTTCTCCAATATCATCGATATTGTGTTTTCGAAGGTCCACTGAGGTCTCCCTCTGCCTCTCTTACCATTGGCAAGTGGTGGTATGTGTATTAGTCTTGCGATATCTCAATAAAAGAAAATGAGAAAATTACATATTACTTTTTTAAATCCATTTCTAAGAAGAGAAAAAAATAGTGTTTTGATAAAAAGTTTTCTCTAGTCAGAGACCTTTCCTATGCGGGAAAATATGTAGAGATAAACAAACAAACAACGTCTTGAATAGTGATAAAAATGTAACAATATTATATTTCTTGAAAAATGAGTAGATGGAGGTGAAAAGTAGGTACGTTTAGATCAAAATTTTAGTTATTTCTATTTTTTTATTTTTTAACGTGTTATTTGCACATATAATACTAAAAAACTTACTACGAGTACAACGAAAATAACGTAAAGCTCTGACCTTTAAACCATGCAGGCTTAGTGCTTGGACAGTTTCAAAGAGCTTCTCACCACGATCAAGTTTTATGTATATTAGTGTTTCCCAAATAAAAAATCAATTTTGAATTGTATTATTAGGATCAATAGATTTTAAATATAGGTTAGGTAGTCTTGACCTAATTAAACAACAAGATAACTGAAGATTAACAATTATAACAAATAATTTAAAGATATTTTTTTTTTTTTTTTAGCTTCACGCTGTATCCCTTGCAGGGTAGTCAGAGAGAACGGAGCGCCATACGCTACGGTCCCTGCATACTTCTTTCGCCTCGTCCACTGGCATCAACCTCTTCATACACGCCCTCCGGGGGGTCCTCATGCTTTTTACGTGACCTTCCTCCAGTATCGTGGATAATGTGTTTTCGAAGGTCAATCGAGGTCTCCCCCTGCCTCTCTTACCACTCACCTTTGCTTCATAAATAAATAAATTATAACTTTATATATAAATTTAATATATACAGTAATACAGTACCGTTGAACGCATGCTCAGTGGTGAGGGCGGTATTCAGGAGGCGCGGGTTCGAATCCCGCTGCGTTCAAATTTTTATACGTTTTCTTTAAATGTCTTTTTCAATTTTCCTAAGTGTGGAATAACACTTTAAAAATGTTTAGAAGTAAATTAACTTTATATATAAATTATTACTTATCATATTTCTTCCCCACCTGTACCCACCCATACATTTCGATACAAGTCCAATGAACGTTCACACAATACTACTACTATGTTCGTACATACATACAATCATACACACATACATATATTGTATAGTATGCTTTAAGCTTGGACAGTTGCGTTCGTAAACGAGCCGCCCGTTTCCGTTATACTAGTGACGGGGACTAGTTTATTGATGAAAATGCATTTTATTATATTACTTTCAATTGTTAGTTGTAACTCTTTGAATGGTTAATAACAGTTCGTTATGCTCTAATTGTATTGGTATTCTTTTTTTTTAGCTTCACGCTGTATCCCGCACACAGCAGGGTAGGCAGAGGGAATCTAGTGTTAAGACACTCCATTCTCCACTTATGTATACTCGTATTGGTATTCGTTATATAGAAATACGTTGACTTTAAGCAATAAGGTGTTTTTATATAACATTTTCGTATAACTTTGTAGTCAGAGAGAACTTAATGTCAAGACACTTCGCGTTTTGTATTAGATACAAAAGTGGAGAAGTGTATATAACTTCAGACATAATTCATTCCTTCGAATGAGAATCAACCTGACATCCACAGTCAATATTTTTTTCGTAGGTGTTAAGCGAAAACACTCGTAAGAGAAAAAGTTGCATAATAAAAAAAAACTTTCCCTTAATTATTTTTCAGTTGTTTCTTTCTAAAGTATTTATTTGTCCAACTTGCGAAACAACGTAACATAATAGAACTTGCCATCTTAAAGTACATAAAAATATCCCTATACTCCTAAAAAGTCTTATGGACTCTTTTTTAGCATACTGTATATTAACATTTATGCTTACTAATTGGTTAATGACATTTTTTTAAGTTTCGCACTGTATCCTGTACAGCAGGGTAGACTGGGGGAACTAGTAGTAGTATACTCCGTTTCCCATTATCTGCCGAGTTTTACAGGCATTACGAGTTAAGTGGCGGAGATTAACGCCGAGCTTTACCTCGACACCAAAGCGAAAAAAATGGAAATATTTAATATTTTAACTTCTAGTATAGACAACCATACCACAAGCAGACTCAGACGCATTTATATCCACACTTTGTGCCCCAGCACCACGACTGGCCCCCTTAGTAACATATTTTATAATATAATCTCACAGATTATATTATGAAACGTCGTATAAAGTTCAAAATGCCGAACAAAGTTACTACGTACTAATTTAGGTTATCATGTTTTTAGAATATCAAAACAATAATTGTGTACTGTAGAGACTTATTATTATAAATATATATTTTCAGATCTAGAATATTTTTCACCATGTTATATTGGCTCGTATATTTATTACGTTATAAAAATAAGATCAAAATCGAGATACTTATCAAATTTAAGATACTTAGATATACTATTACGTTGTAATTACTCGTAATAGTATATCTAAGTATCTCGAAGTAGTAATAGAGTAGATTGTCAAATAACATAAAAATGTCAATATTATCAGTCTTAAAAAAGCTACCGCCCGGTTTTGAAGGTAGCTCTGTAAAAAAATCGGAGAGATTCTCGACATGCGCACATTTTGAATTAAATTTACATCAATGTATTTGCATGCAATGTAAAGTAATATTATTTTCAAATCTCTCGCCATCTTTAAACAAGTTGTAGAAAACGTATGTTATTATAAATAAAAGATTTATAATAACATATTTTATAAGAGTGGCATTGGAATCCACAATAATTATGCTTTACAATAGGGAGGAGAAACCTTTTTTAGCTACGGGCCTATATATAGTATATCTGTAATATAAATAAACGGTTGGCGGACCGGGAAAATTATCAAAACAGGTCGTGGGCTGCTCAATTATGCTTTACAATATTCTATTATTCACCTGAACTACTATAATATAATTACTTTATTGAACTACTTTTGTAAGTTTTACACATATTCCATACATAGCAGGATAGGTAGAGACAATACAATGTCAAAACACTCTGTCCTTCGTATTCGAATAATTAACGATTTTTTAAGCCTTACAGATTTACAGATATCGAGTAACATATCGAGTAATCGTTCAAACATCACTATATATATTACATCTCAATACACTATTATTTATTGCCGTACGCCCTTTCGTATACGATATTACTAAGCGAGCTGAAGCTTTGCGTCCACACAAGAAGGTAAAAGAACACTCAAATATAAACTTTATAATATATTTGATAGAGTTCTTTTTCTAATGCATCTTTATCAAGAGCTCTAGGAAACTGTCAACAAAGATCACCTTTAGAATAAGAGCTTCTGTCATGTGTAATAGAGCAAGGTTTTTGGCGTGAAAAATGAAATTGTGGAATTATATTATATATTTTTTCCGTATTTTATATTTTATTTAAGATTACATTATTCAAGTACTTTTTTATTTTAGACTAAATTTAAACTTTATAAGAAATTTATACTACTCGTAGCTTATCTTAAGCGATTAATATTCCTAGCGGTTTATTTTGTTATTATTATTAATATTACTCTTTATATTGTATTGTTGCTATTTAGTCTTGATTAGTACTGAGTGCAAAGGTATCCAGGATAATGTAGGCATGCAGGATAGGTAACTGTACCTACCTACCCACCCACTGAGGTGGGGTAGGTATTGACAATTGTATTTACAAATAAAAGTGTACCGGACAAGTAAATAAAACTTACTGATTATTAGTTTAGATGTTCCCTTGAGCTAAATTAAATTAAACATAGATAAAGTTACTATAATTATAATAATATTTCCAAAGAAAATAGCTTTTCTTATAAAAAAATATACATCCTTTGATTACAAAATTGTGTGAAATACGTGAAATTTATTTTATTCGTACGTAAAGCTGCTGCCAGCTGAGTAATTACATATCCGTAAAGGAACTAT
This sequence comes from Dryas iulia moderata, assembly GCA_019049465.1. Lineage (NCBI taxonomy): Eukaryota > Metazoa > Arthropoda > Insecta > Lepidoptera > Nymphalidae > Dryas > Dryas iulia. The sequence continues at coordinate 13,326,371 of CM032424.1, read as the reverse complement.
TCAATTTCCTGGACCCACCTGATCTGTAATTTTCATTTGCTACGACGACGTTCCTTATATTCAATACATATGTATAAAAGTTATATGGTTTTCTATTTAGAGGAACATAGAAATATGCACATATTTATGTATTAATAAAATTATGAAAAAACAATAAATTCGTGATATATCTAAAATGCTATTAAGAATTTGATGAATTAGGCATCATGATATGAAACGGAAAAAAAAAACTCTTTTTACGCAAAATTATGCGGAGGGAGCATGAAATTTGGAACAATTAGCTCTTACGAAGCAGAACTCTGTGAACGAATGCTGAAACATTCTTCTTCTTATCGTAAAAGCTATTTGTATTTGTGATTTTTTATAATAATTTATCACAAATATGGGTTACATCGCTTAACAGGAAACATTTCGACTTCGGGCGGGGTGGAGTGGAATGGCTTGACACTAGGTTCTTTTTATTTACCCTTTTATATGGAAAATATCAACCTGAAATAAATGTGAACATATATTCTTAAGGTCTCTTTATTAAAACCTAATCAATATAAGATTTACATCAAAAATACTAAATCAGTACAATAAATTCACTCTAAAACATTTATATTACAATATTTAGCTAAGCTCCATCACTAAAAGCACGAGACAAGGGACGGGAATATACATAGACGTTATTTGTATAGCAAAACTAAATATTTATCCTTTGCGGGATCTCTTTAAACTGGAATACTATGCAATCTCAGTGGAAGAATACTGAAATAATATTTAATAGCCGCGTTCGTGATATAAAGGAATATAAATTAACATGTTAATTCGATCTCACTGTGATTTAAATAGGATTTTTTCTGTTTTTGTTGAGTAAAATTTTAATTCAGTTAGGTGTTTATTTAAGCTGTGTCTGTAAAAGATGAAGGTATAAAAATAATCTAGTGCCACAAATGGCATGTCGTTCTCCATTAAAACTTTCGTTCTTCCTTATAAAATTAAGGTACTGTTTTAAGTTGCGGAGCTTAACGCTGCACTTTGGCTTACTACAGTAGGAAAGTCAAAATAATTTAAATATCAATCGTCAAATTAATTTAAATACATACTTCTACGAGAAGGAATCGAACCCACAACCAATCCATAAACAGTCACATGCTGACCTACTGCGCCATGATTTTTTTGTTCTTTACGTAAATATTAAATGTTACTTATGAACAATTTGGCCAATACAAAGCAGGTAGAGAAAACCTAGTATTATGACACTCCCTTCTTTGCTTTTCGTTTGAAGCTAAAACTAAAATCTTTCAAGGGAAAACGATTGCAATTAAATTTTTTTTTGCTTAATAGTCAACGATGAAAGAATCACAACTTTTCGTATTACCGTTTGCTTAAAATTTCAATGAGTTAGCGATTTTAGGGTCTTTTTCCCTTAATTTAAGTGATTTTAGAATCTCCTGAAAGCAATTTGGCAAGGATTAATATTTGAATAGGAGTTTGATTTGATTTTACACTTCAATCTTTTTACTTTCACTTGGTAACAAGTCTATTAATAATTAATTAATTATATTAAAAATGTATAATATACTTAACTTTTTTTTAGATATAGATTTTTTATGTTGGGAAACTACTTAGCTACTTTTTGTCTACCCTGCTATGAGGGAAAACATGGAACTAAAAATTATACTTTTGTATTGTATAACAAAATTAAATATTAATCTTAACTAATCCTTAAATTCCTTTTGTGGCCAGTCGTGGCCCAGTGGCACAAGCGTGTGACTGTAAACGACTGGTTGTGGGTTCGATTCTCACTCGAGGAGTGGAAATTATATTTCCATTCTCTTTGCTCTGGTGTCGAGGTAAAGCGCGGCGTTAAGTTCCGCCACTTAACACGCATGCCTCCGAATCGGCGGAAAGTGGGGACCGTGTCTTAACACTAGGTCCGAAGTGTCTCAACACTAGGTTCTCTCTGCCTACCCTGCTCTGTGCGGGATACAGCGTGAAGGTAAAAAAAAAACTTTAACTGTTCGACAAAACCCATTACAAAAAAAACTAATCCTTTAATTTTTAAGGATTCTTAGTTTTCACATATCGTCTATCTCGTCGTATATATCTAAATAACGTAAATAACCAATAAAAATAAGTTGTAAAAAGCTTTCGAATTTCGTTGTAGCTTTTACACAGGCGTGTCGGATCCTGCCTATAAATTTTCATACGATTTTTAAAATAATTGAACTATAGTATCCTAAGTTTAAGAATAACTTTACATATATAATAAAAACTATATTTAACTTGTCATACTCAAAGCCTTCTATTTAAAAATAACTATAGAACTATTTCAACTAGAAATCACTGTAATAAATTTTAGGTCAATGTCAGTACTAAAATAAACATAAAATTAAATGTGGCGTAAGATTCTAGTCATTTATAATGAGGTCTGGTTGGACCTGATACAGTATTATCTACTTTACTATAGTAAAATAAACTTTAATATGATATATTTAAGATGATTTTTGTCTAAATATTTGTACCTAAATGCAGGAAGGCTTATTGAGTAACTCACACAAATTAGACGTAAAGAGCTTATAATGTTTAAACAGGAAGTGCTTTCAGTAAAGTTTTTTTTTTATATTTTTTGACACTTTCTTGTTGATTTGCATGTTTAAATATTTACTTTTGTTATCGTATCACAAACAGAATGTCTTAAAAGTGTTTTTTTACGTTAAAAGTATATTTCTATTAAAAGAAATAAATAGAATATATACCTACATTTTTTCTTTTTTTTTAAGTTCACTTTTTTCCGCATAACAAGGTAGGTAGAGAGAACTTAGTGTTTAGATATTCCGTCCTCCACTTTCCGCCCTAAAATTGAGATATTCAGTGTTGAGTGCCAGAACTCAACGCCGCGCTTTTTTTATAAAACTATACTGAAGCAAAAGGAAATTTAAATAATCATTTCTCCGAGGGGGAATCGAACCCACAACCGTTGCGTTTACAGTCAAACTCTGTTCCACTGTGGTACGAAAGCCCCAATGCCTACAAGTCAGCGAACAAAAATAGCTTTAACGCATCGTTTATTATGCATCCACAGTCCTACCATTTACTATAAAATAACGAATACATATTTTCATACAAGCCAACTATCAAGATTAGTTAATTATTATAAGCTTTTTTTTAACATAAGCAGTTAAAATTGGACTTCTATAATATTTTTTGAAAGCTACAAAATAATAGGTTAAGGAATAACTTTATACAGTACAAAGTTTTTTATCAGTATATATGGAAAAAATTATATGGAAAAAAGTGCAGAAAGGCATTAAAGTATTTTAGTAATACTTAATTTAAAATATTTATATAAAATAAATATTACACACACACTACAATTTCTTTAAACAAGTCATTACAATTTTTACGTTCTTTTTGTCACACTTTTGTATAAAATGTACTGTACTTTTGGTTGCCATGGCAACGTGTCTCTTACGCTGATGCGTAAGAGATGCGTAACGAGTCGTACTATCTATAACAAGTACATATTTTTTTATCAAACTACCAGTTCATTAATATACGTTTTCTTCGGATTTTTTTAACGTTCCGCCACATTTAAGTTCCGTCACTTAACACGCAATTCGGCGGAAAGTAGGGAACGGAGTGTCTTAACACTAGGTTCCCTCCGCCTACCCTGCTGTGTGCGGGATACAGCGTGAAGCTATAAAAAAAAAGCTATGGCAACGTTGGTTTTACGTATCATGAGGTTCAACTATTTACTATTAATAACAAGTATTTTCATAAAAACCTTAAATCATATTAATGACTCCTATATTTCTTACTCGCTAAATAGAGACTTATAAGGAACATGCCACGTGATAATATATTGCCATTTTCTCTTTTCTAAGAACTTTCTTTTAATATACAAAGTTGAACATAATTAATGTTTAGTTCATATAGTGTATTGTTTGGTAATATGAAAAGTTTTATATAGCATATGTACATAATATAATGGGGGAAAACTTAGAAAATATTTAGATTTGCTTTGTACATTGAGTATCTGACTATGTACGTGATGGCTGTGTGCTGCAAAATTATGCGTCTTTCCGTTCGGGCCACGTCGGTCAATGCTGGTCGACAATGAGACTTTTCGCTCGGGCCGCGTCGGTCAATGCTGACCGCGGCATCGGATTCTTTCGATTCATTAATACAGGCTGTAGGGCACTGCTATCTAATTAAAAATCATAAGTATTGACCCGCGTGGCCACTAGTTACTCTCAAATAAGTTGGTTTTTCAAAAAGGTAAAATATTTGGAAGTAAGACCGTCAATTTCAAGAGCTGACCGACGTGCAATAGCGTCACAAATAGTGACATTTGGATAGAAATGTGATTTTTGCTTGGCCTGTAGGGATGGCGTGCTGTCGGTCAGCATTGACCAACGTAGCAGTGAACGTGTAAAGAAATGTTTTTATTAAAATTTCTCTCATTATTAGGACAAAGCGGTGTGTTAGGTTATGGCACTTATACATGATAACTTTGAATTTTGAAAAATTAGAATGGATTTTCACGCTTTTAGTCGCCTAGCAGGGTAGCTAATTAGAGCATGAAGACAAGGCACTCCATTCTTCACTTTCAAGACATTGTATGGCCACGCTTAAATATATTTTAATAATCTAAAATTACGAAATATATATAAAAGTTTTAATTTATCCATTTTTTTACTATCTTCCATTGTCCGAAAGCTCAATTGAATTATTTCGTATTTTAATGTCAAGCGTGTTCCAGTTTAAAGGACAGTACGGTGAATATAATTACTAAATATTTCTGATTCTGAATTCTGAATGTGAGTTTAAACTATTTTACATTTTAAACCACAAGTTATACTTTTGTACAATTTCTACAATTGTGATTCAAATAAAGCCAATTTTTAAAAAGTTTATTATTTCGACTTTATTCATATATTTTATATTTATATTATATATTTTAAAAGCCATCGTGGCATAGTGGGACAGTCTCTGAATGTAAACGCGATTGGGTTAGAATTCGATTCCACTAAATTAAATTAAATTAAATAGCTTCACGCTATATCCCGCACACAGCAGGGTAGGCAGAGGGAACCTAATGTTAAGACACTCCGTTCCCCACTTTCCGCCGAATTCGGAGGCTTGCGTGTTAAGTGGCGGAACTTAACGCCGCGCTTTACCTCGACACCAGAGCGAAGAAAATGGAAATATAATTTCCACTCCTCGAGTGGGAATCGAACCCACAACCAGTCGTTTACAGTCACACTCTTGTGCCACTGGGCCACGACTGGCCACAAATTTAATTTATGCACAAACAAATATCAATTTATCCGCTCTAGGGAGCAAGATAAAGACCTACATTGAGTTCCGCCACTGAACACGCCTAACCTAACCTAAAAATTAGTGTATATTAGTAAGAAAACATCAATTAATTAAATGATTTCGCGACAGGGTGAAGGTGTAAGGAATTGCAAGCTAATATAGAAATCCTTCATTTTATTGTTACGAAATTGTAATTTAGTAGTGAAATGCTCATTATATCAAGCGAAGGGACTAGTGGACTACAGCCGTTATGTTAAATTCAATCTATCTTTTTTACAACATTATGGCCGCAAAAGACAATAAAATAAGATTAAATTTGACATGTATGTTATTTAAGGAGTTTATAGTAATTTTATGTTTTACAATACGGAATAAAAATGTAAAAAGCATAGTAAAAATTTCATACAAATGAAGTAGAATATAATGTTGATTAGTAAAATTATGTCAGTATATGCTAATATAGCACACATTTACGCAAAGACATTTTACGAATACGTACCCTGGATCAGGGAGGGTCATAAGGGTTTTTACGACATGCTTACAATTGGTCGGGTACGTTTATGGGTGCGTAAAGAAAATTGTAGAATTTACAGTAAAATATAGGCCAGTGTAAAATTTAGATTAAACTACTAGTAAATTGAGTACAGCTTTAGGCGTTTTCTCTGACATAGTAGAGTAGGCAAAGAGAAACTAGTGTTAAGACACTCCGTTTTTTACTTCTCTTTTTACTACTTCGAAATCGAAAAAGTTATTGCGTAAGACATTAGAAAACGTATAAAAATTTGAACGCAGCGGGATTCAAACTTACTTCCCAATTTTTTATACAAAACGTATACTAACGTATACAAACGTGTACAGACGTATACTAAATGTCTTTTCCAATTTTCCTAAGTTGTAATAACACTTTAAAAATGCTTAAAGTGTGTTATTGCGTGTTGAGTGGTGGAACTAAACGTAACACTTTGTCTGAGGTACCAGAAAAGAGGAATGAACATAATTTAAATATAGTCATTTCTTAAGTTCCTCAATTGCATTTAAATATATGACGCTTTTCTTCCTTGAATTCAGACTGGTGTCTAGAAACTCCGCCCTTCGCTTTCTACTCGAACTCGAAGCATTGCTTGTTGAGTCGTGAAACTCACATTACAAATTGCTTTTACGGCTATAACAATAGCGGCCATGGTCATGGCGCAGTGGCACGAACCTGTGACTGTAAACGACTGGTTGTGGGTTCGAGCTCTGGTATCAGAGGTAAAGCGCGGCGTTAAGTTCCGCCACTTAACATGCAATGCCTCCGAATTCGGCGGAAAGTGGGGAACGGAGTGTCTCAACGTGTGCGGGATACAACGTCACGCTAAAAAAAAAAGAAAAAAAAAAGAAACAAAGAAAAAAGCTATTACAAACTGACCAAATAAATGTAAACAGTTTGCCTTAATGTAAAATGTAAAGTAGTTCCTATATATAGCACTTTATTACACTGTATTTATTATTATGAGCAGACGCGACACTTAACGAGACGAGTGTCGCACTTGTCTCGCCACCTTTTTTACAAAAAATATAATAATAATTGTTCTTGTGTAATGTCTCGATTTCGGTTTGAAAGTAGAAAACGGAGTGTTTTTGAACTAGATTTTCTCTGTTTTGTTTAGTAGATGGGAAAATATGTTTAACAGTCAGTTGCTTTCTTTTATAACAAAATAAACACAGTATACTTTTAAGCATTTTTAAAGTGTTATACCACACTTAGGAAAATTGAAAAAAAAACTTAAATGTATTTTTCAACTACAGTATAGTTATACAAAACGCTGTACAAAAATAGTTTACAGAGAACAAACAGTTAAGAACATAACATACTATTCATACTATTTATTCTAAAGTTAACTTAACTTTTAACTATAATTTTATATACTAATTAATTAATATTTAATTTAATTATATATAATTTAATTTCTAAGCAAATACTCTTCCAAAACGAAATATACACTTAATATATCATACATAATTAACAACACAATTAACCATTTCATAAGAAATTTCAGTAGAAACAGTAATAAAGTAGGAAAAGTAATACAGACATCGCATGTTCATTCAGTGAATGACATGCGTAGCGCCCGTCGTCCTTTATTAGTAGAGTACTGTGTTATACAGTACGCTGTCTGCAATACATTTGTATGTACAGAGAGCTTGTCGTGCGATAGTGATGTGGTTTTGAAAAGGTTCACGATTTGATTTTTGGCTTTTGAAAGTTTTTAAAGTGTAATTCATGTACATTTGGGATAGTAATAATATTTATGGATAACGTTAAATAAATTGTATATAAAATTAATAAAAAATGGATCTCTACAATATTTTAATAACATAAATAAGTTCTAATGCGTATATAAGAATTTTCACGTGCGAAGAAGTTCAAGAGGTGTGGGTTTATTTCTAGCCGGTTCAAGAATTTTCAAGTTATTTTCTATTAAATTTTTTCCTCTTTTTTGTTGTTAATAGGTTATATATACATACATATATATTGCAATTTGTTTTTTATTTATTTAATTGCTAATTATATAAATATTTGTAACGAAATCGAGGCCCTGTGAAATAGCACTTTGAGATAAGGGCGATTGATGACGCTTAAATTATTTTTATTTCTTTATTCTGGTAACACAAAACGCGTCGTCGAATGAGTATTCGAACAGGCAGTATATCAAATTCATGCAGAACGCAGAGACTGCATGTATTTAATATACAGTATCTTGACACTGTAAGCCTACAACATAATTGAGCAATGTGTTCTTCTCAACGTGATAGTTGTGGATGTTACATGTTAATGAGGCTAGTCAATTTCAAACATTAAAATTATCAAACAAGAAAATTACTAACTTTTCACTTAATCAAAATAAGACATTCCGAAATTTTTTTTAACAAAGTCACTAAAATAATAATATCAACTTCTAAAATCGTTCTTAACTGCTAATACACATTTCTTTCTGTCTGTGTGTAGTTACGAAACGTGTATTCACTGAGAAAAAAAAAATGCTAAACAGTCGTCTCATACAGAAGTAGGGTCGAGCCTATGTCCGCCATTTTTAAACTTAACCAGCCCGGGATTTATTTGAAGTGTGTGTACTTTCGTGAAATTGAAAAAGCTTCGGGAAACGTTACATCAATCTTGACGGGTTGAAGTCTGCTATTTTCATTTGTAAACGAAAATGTATTGTAATTTTAAATTTTTTCATACTTTGCTAAAAAACAAGTCATTGAAAGTACTTCGTTTTTTGTATTTACGCACTCATAACAGTTAACGAGATAGCCAGAAATAGCTCAGAGACAAGCTTTTCCATTGTTAGCTCTTTACCAATTTAGAGTCATGATGTTTTTATTTCAGCTTCACATTTTATCAGTTTAGCAATCCTCAGAGAGAACCTAAAGTGAAGACATTCCGTTCTCCACCTTTCAACCGAAATTGAGACATTGCACTTGAGTGGCGGAGCTCAACGCAGCGCTTTGTCTTCTTATCAGAACGGAGAAATAAAAATAATTTAAATAATTGCAGCCCTAATAAATCTCACTTAAAGTCCCACTGTGCAGTGACGTCGCTACCCAGAGACCCAGAGAGCAGGAAAACGAAAGTAAATTAAATAAAATAATTCCTCTGAGCAAGAATCAAACATATTACCATTGTGTAACAACCAAACATATTTCCATTGCATTGTGACTACTACATAAATAACAATATAGTTACAATGTAAACTAATTTCAGATTACATCGAGTTAACAAAAAATGCAAAGCTTTATAGCATTATTAATTCACAAGTTTGAGAATCTTGCAGGTGTTAATGGCGCGGTCTGGTATGGCCTATCTATTATCTATAAAAGGCGTCGCCCCAGTTACATTCACGCCTGTAAATATTGTAAAATGTATACTGAAATAACCGTCAATATCCTATATTAAAAGGTAAAAGAAAAAAGATTTTTCCTTTTTTTCTGATTTCTTTTTAGGGACCAGGTAAAAAAAGTATTAAAATATTATATTACTAAGAGGAAATGTACAATTTCAATGTCTTTTAAATTATATTAATATATTACAAATTCAACAATAACAATTTTATATAATAACATATACTTGTGGCCAGTCGTGGCCCAGTGGCACAAGCGTCTGACTGTAAACGACTGGTTGTGGGTTCGATTCCCACTCGAGGAGTTGAAATATTTAATATTTCCATTTTTTCGCTCTGATGTCGAGGTAAAGCGCGTTAAGTTCCGCCACTTAACACGCAATGCCTTCGAATTCAGCGAAAAGTGGGGAACGGTGTATCTTAATACTAGGTTCCCTCTGCCTACCCTGCTGTGTGCGGGATACAGCGTGAAGCTAAAAAAAAAAAAAACCTTAAAAAAAAACAAAAAACATATAATATTGTATAGTGTCCGACCGAAGGTTCGGTTTCGGTTTCGGTTTCGGCAAGAAAATGTAGTTTCGGCCGTAGTTTCGGTTTCGGCAAAAAAGCTGCCGAACCTTCGGCAATGCCGAAACTACTCACACATGTGTACCTACTCATGAATTATTACGCCGTTCAGATACTTTTGAGTGTTTTGATAGCCTGTGAACCTAATCTTAAGATATAAGTAAACGATTTTAATATATAAATTATAAATTAATGATGAGAATACTAAATGAACTGCTGACGATAGATTAAATGAACTATCCCTGTTAGCCTGTAAGGAAACTGTGTGTCTGTTCGCGTAAGTGTGGCTTCTTTCAGGGGTCGAATACCTATAAACTTTGCGAACCCCGGGCAATAGCCCGGTAAATATACTATATTGGAGGCTTGCCTTATTAATTATTATTTAAATATAACCGTTTTCTTTATAAATGTAACATAGTATAAGTTAATATAAATATATATCCAATGTAAATCTTATCATAAATTAGCACCTAAATTTCCCTGCAAGAAATGCACAGTTAAATAGACGGTTTTTATTTTCGTAAAAAAATATATATTTACCAAGTGTTGCCAGTCTTAAATGGAGACTGAGGGTCTTCGGGATTGATAACCCACAGGTCCCTGGGCTACAGCTCGAAAAGCTTTTATGTAAATCGCTAGGAGCCTTGGGCAAAGAGAACTGGCGTAGGTCTCTAGTACTTACTACTTTTTTATTATTTCCAAAAAAAACATTCTAAAAGGGGGCAAAACACTAACAGATGGACTGTCTGATGGTAATCGTTTATCGTCGCTCATGGACATCTACAACATTAGAGGAGTTGTGGAAGCATTATCGACCTTGAAAATGAAGAAGGGAGAAGGATGTGTACCAGTTCAATGACATGAACCGGAACACATCTTCAGATGTTTGGCGGTTAATTTTTGACGTGATAGTGGTTGCGAGTCCTTTGAATAGACACAAACAACTAGCTTTTAGATTAGATTAGATTATAGATATTAAAAAATAGTCTTGGATACGGCATTTCGGGACATGGAATTAGGGGACAAAGGCAAAGTATTATTCCCGGTCCTGAAAATATCTGTGCCTTGCATTTTGGGGGATTGGTCTATTATCACAGTTGGCAACTCATCTGATATAGTATTAATAAACCCTTTTATTGCGCCGTGTTGTTCCTGTAGACATTGTAATTCTACATGATGATAATCTGGTGAAGACAATAACGTGAAGACAATAGAAAAGTTTATTAAGTAAAACTTAAACTACTACTTTTTACCCGTGGGGGGACGTGTTAGAATACAAATCCCCTCTGTCGCTGGGCAGCGTCCCGTAAAAGGCAGGTAGCCCAGTAGCTTGGTGGTAGGAGATGCGCTCTCCAACTGGCTCGCGGTGTATCATGTCAAAGACGAACCACCAAACATCTGATGATGTGTTCCGGTTCGATGGCATGTAAGCCAGCTCTTTCCCTATTCCTACCATCCCCATCTGTTTGCCCCCCTTTAATCAATTAAAAAAATACTACTACCAAACCGGCGAATGTAAAAAGATATAAACCCTAGCCAATAGCGAACTTGAAAAATACTACAACCAATCGTGTTTATAGACCTTCGTGGCGCAGCGTGGGACAGCTTCTCTAACTGTTAACGCGATGGTGGTGTTTTCAATCCCCACTTGGGAGAATGATTATTTCATTTCTCCGCACTCCCACTTGAAACAAAGCGTTGAGTTCCACTATTCAACACGCACCGTCTCCATTTCAGGCAGAAAGTGACGAACGAAGTGTCTTAGCACTAGGCTCTCTCCGACTATTCGCTATGCGGCAAAACTGGTCGTGAAGCTTTAAAAATGTACATATAATGAATTAAAATGAAAAAAATCATAATACGAGTATAATAAATTCAACGTAATCACAATAATTCAATTGCACATTTAATTTTTAAATCGTAATAAATGTACATTTTTTTACTTATTATACAAATTTTATGACGTCATCAGCAGTTTCGGTTTCGGTTTCGGTTTCGGCCGAAACTGAAGTCAGAACCGAAGGTTCGGTTTCGGTTTCTGTTTCGGCAGAAAATTCAGTTTCGGTCGGACACTACGTTCAATTTATGTGACACACGGGTTGCCAAGGCGACATACATATATTTTACGCGTCAACAACAGAGAAAATTTAGAACAGCGTGAAAGCGATTTTCACATCTTAAAATGTTAAATATGTACATATTTTGAATAGTCGACAATATATAAATATAACCCCAAGCGTTTTAACTTTTAAATGTAATAGAAAGTTTCATAGCGTCCTGCTAAAGCGGGATAAAATCCCTTGTCAGAGAGAACGGAACGCCAAACGCTAGGGAGGATGGCTACAAATAATAAAAAGCTACTATAGTAATTTAGAAATTACTAAATAGCAGAGTCTACTCTGCTTTTAAATTTTCACCTATTTTGTAAACGCTTCGTTCTGAGTGGCGGAACTTAACGCCGCAGCGTTTTCTAAACAGAAACAAAAAAGCTAATAAATATTTTAAAGTAAGAAATACTTTCCCTTTATTCAATACTAGCGACCCGCTCGCGGCTTCGCCACGTGAACTACCACTTCCATCCTCTTTTTCTAATGATTTGGGATTGCTTTTTTTTATAAAAGGAGGGTAGTCTATATTTGACTTTCGTCACTAATTATGTTCATGAGAAAATCATCGATACATCTAGTGCAATGTCTATATTAATTGATAACATATAGCGATAACTGTTCTAGTAAGAAAACGTACGAAATCTGCTATCATATGATAGTAGATTTCGTACATATATACCATCTGGTATATAGTATTATAAACCGGTCATAATATCTTAAAAAACTTTAAGCTTTTTATTTTACAATTGTGTTACTTATTGATATTAAAAAATAGCTTTACTTGCAAATAATCAATGCAATTTGACTTTGCCAGTTTTTTACTTTTCTGCGGGAACTGTTTTGAATACCAGGGTAATTTTTAAAAAATAAGAGATAGCCTATGTTTGACCTTGCCTCATTAACTATTTTCCTGAGAAAATTTAATCATTTCAGTCAAGGAGTTTAGATCTTTCATTCTCACTATATACTAAACATACATAAGTTTCATCCACTGTTTCAACCTCCTAGGGTTTGATTTTTTATAAAGTAGCCTATATGACCCTGCATCTTCAATAATCTTCTTTACGAATTCCCGTCAAAACATAACAAATAGAAAAGATACAGATTTTTGCATTTTTATAATAATAATTTTAATGAGTGCGGATATGTCTAATACAATGTCAACTATATAATAACAAATGGCGCTACCCGTTGCAGAAAACGTAGTGACATCTGTTGTCATATAGATTATATAAATATATAGATTATATAAAGTTTTATAGACCGGTCAAATGTATATTTAATAAATGTTATGCTTATTTTATTTTATAATTATTTTAATTAGTGATATTGAAACAAATTTAGCTTCAGTCGAACTATCGACATAATTTGAATGTTTATTTTTTAATTTTATTTTTCTCTGGGAGTTATGTTGAATACCGGGATGAAAACTATCCCATATGTTGCTCTAACATCTAAGCTAACTCCATACAAAAATTCATTAATTTCTACCCGATAGGTACCGATATACAAATGTTTTACTTATATCGGTTTTTTATTTTTTCCAAAAAAACTACATGGAAAACCGGGATAAAAACTATCCTATATGTACCTTTGGACTATAAGCTATCACCATACCAAAATTCATCCATTTCTATCCAGTAGTTTTTGCGTGATTGACGAACAAATTAACAGACAGACAGACAGACAGACAGACAGACAGACAGACAGACAGACAGACAGACAGACAAAAATTCTACTGGAAAGTGGATTTTTGGCCTCTGTTATCGATATATTAACGCACCCAATTAAATTTTTTCTGAAATTTTTCATGTACAGAATTGACTTTTCTACTCTTTTATTATATATATAGATAACAATCGAACCGAGGCCAGTCGTGACGCAGTGGCACGAACGTATGACTGTAAACGACTAGCTGTGGGTTCGATTCCCACTCGAGGAGTGGAAATATTTCATATTTCATATTTCCATTTCCTTCGCTCTGGTATCTGAGGCAAGGCGCGGCGTTAAGTTCCACCATTTAACACGTAATGCCTCTGAATTTGGCGGAAAGTGGGGAATGGAGTCTCTTGACACTAGGTTCCCCCTGCCTACCACGCTGTTTGCGGGATACAGTGTGAAGCTAAAAAAATAATTGAACCGACGACCATCGTATGTACTAAACACATACTTTTTATTTGGGTCACTGGGCTATATGTATATACTTACCTAGTACCTATATGTATACATCCATTAAGAAATCTCAAAGGTAAATGTCATTCTTTTCAAGATTTACGCAGCAATTATGAAGTATTATAAAAGCGGTATTTTATTTAAATTGTTTCTCGAAATCACTTTGCGTAACGAGTTTTTTTCGTTAAATAGGTTTTTCATTTGAGACGAGAATTTTATTATTCTAATATTCATGCTAATGCCACCCTACAGGAATGAAACAAACAAACAAAGTACTTATAAAAACTAAAATTAATTTAAAATCTTAGTCTAATCTTATTTTGTTTCATATCCTATATTTTTCAACGTTTAAAAGACAATTAAATATACAAGACAAAGCGCGGTTTTAAGTTCCGCGCTTAACATACATACATTTCATTCGCGCGGTAAGTACAGAACAGAGTGTCTTGACATTCGGGTACCTCTGCCTACCCTAGCCTAGCGATACAATAATTATCTTACTTTTATTTTTAATTGTAAAAAGGAGGCAAACGAGCAAAAGGACCGCCTGATGGTAAGCGGTACCATCGCCCATGGACATCTAAGCAACAGGGGAATTGTAGATGCGTTGCGGCTTTATTAGACTTTACGTTTATATCAAGTTGAGATATATTTGACGAGGTTACGGATTATATGGATTGTGGAAAATACATAGCATGTGTACTTTCAGTAATACAGAAACGGTAGAAAATGAAAACTAAATCTTAAATTTAAACTGTACCTTCATTTGGCTTTCTAAGATAAACTTATGGATTTCTGCCAACTAGTTGTCTTTTATTAAAAAAAATACCTGAATCTGGCCTAACAATTTTAACTACCACGGCGAAAAAAAAGGAAATACTGAAGAACAATTCAGTAAAAGTACATTCTGAATGCTTTCCGAGGTTATAAGAGCGCCATATATTAAGCTTTTGAAAGGACGGATTCCGTTCGGTATTCAAAACAAATGTCTGCCGTTTTACCGGTCTGGGATAGCGGTACAAAAGAGCATTGTCCGGGTCTGTCTGTGTCTGCTCGGGTTTATCTGGGTCTACCCGGGTCTGTACTGGATCTATCCGGGTCTCTCCGGGTCTGTCCGGTTTACGGGCGGATTGATGAGGGCAACGTTATTGACTTTAAAAGCTTATGGATTACTCGTTTTCAATTTACGGCCGAACGTTTGTTGGTGATAAATGTAGACAATAATAATAGGCGATTTGCAATGTGTATGTTATTCATAGCTAAACTAAAAAAGGCCATTATAACAAAGTGGGATAGTGTCTGACTGTGTGATAGTGTTTGACTGTGGGAGAACGAGTATATTTAAATTGTTTTCTTTTTAAGAACACAACGCAAGAAAGCTATCTTTACTTGCTACTCAATAGTAGTTTTTTGTTTTATTTATTACTCTACAGACATATGGTCTGTACCTTTTTAAAATATTCTTCCTTTTTTGGTATAAATTACATTCTTTCAATGATATCAGCAATTAAAACTAAGGTTTATAAGATACATATATCTGACCTCGCACCCGCGTCTTATGAAAACCGTCCTAGCATCTGACCACTAAGCTTGCATAGTTTTCCTTAATCCGTACTTATATTATAAATGCGAAAGTCTGTCTGTTTGTCTGTGACGATTTCACGGTTAATCTACCGGTCCGATTTAGATGAAATTTACAATGAAAGTAGTAAATAATGTAGGGTCAAACATAGGCTACTCATTTTTTCACAAATCAACCTCTAAAAGGGTTGAAATAGTGGATGAAAGTTTTTATGAAAAGTCTAAACCGCTTGACCGATTGTAGTGAATTTTGGCATAGATAAAGTTGATAATCCAAGATTAAATATAGGCTACTTTATTTTTCAAAAATCCACCCCCGAGCGTTGCAATATAACGAAATATTTATGTAGTTCACATGGCAAAGCCGCGAGCGGGTGGCTAGTATTATAATATTATTAAAATATATAAATAGCAAATTAATTTTTACTAAAAGAACAAGGCTTCAAAGTAAACGTAACAAATTATTATAATAAAAAATAATATCTCGAGAAGCCGGCAATATATTAAATTCCACTGCGGCGTTAAAGAGCTCTAAAACTGGAATCAACTTGTGATAAAACCGATCCCGACTGTTTTCATTGAAATTCTTGGTAAGAGATTGTGATTTAGGGAAAAACAAACATCGTTACTTTAATAGCGAAATATTAATATTTTTTTACGATACATAATTTTTATAATATGATTTTCTAGTTAAATTGGTATAATTTTAAATATTCTTCGTCTGGTTATAAGAAATTTAGACTGTGAAAAAGACTTTTAGAAAAATTTTAATGGTAGTCGACCGGACCTCGCGTCATTTCGAAACTGTTCAACCGTTCTCACTGCTAAGCCATATATTCTACTAGTAATACGTTCAAAATTTACCCCACTAGTCCTATGTTCAAAGTTCTATGCGATTCTCAAAGATTTTTTATACGACATTTGTTTCCGACATTCAATACAAAATGTCTTTTAAGTAAGAAGTGAAGTATAACTAGATATATACATATATATTAATGTGATTAAATAACTAAAATTGTAATGACATTAAATGATACACTTACCAGCTTTACAAGGATCCATTCCCAAATCATTCGATTGTTTATTATCAAAATGAGTTGAAATAAGCTCTTCTATCGTATACTTGTGTGGTTCATCCCTCCCCTCCACCGAGGCTACTTCAGTCGTAGCGCACGTTAAAACAATCACTATCACCCCAACCGCCGCACTGGATGGACGCCACAACGTCATTTTGATATTATTTCACTTTATCACGGCACTATTACATACTTTTTTGTCGAATCGTTGTACCACCTGAAACAAAAATATAAGATTTAGAAATTTTATTATATGACAAAATACGTATAAATGAGTTATGTTTGATCAATTTTTCAATGCAATTAGTTTATGCAAATACATATTTCAATTATACAAATTTTCCTAACATTCGACGCTAGCTTTGTGTAGTTCTAGTAGACGAAAACCTGTATCAAATTAACATTAGTAATACTATTTAATAAGTAAATAAATAACCTTATTTTTAAAACTGAACCTTATTCTACTGAACCATTTGGTCAATTCTACAACTAACGTTACATACGAGTATGTTAATTGAAATTGTTTTAGATAATCATAGAGGATGTTTGCTGAAAACGTTTAGTTTCTCTTTGATGAGATGATTAGCAGCCGTTACGTGAAGAGCAAACTTGTAAAGTTCCACTCCGACTTCGCTACAAAGTTTCTGTAAAGCTCTGGTCGAAATAGTTTGTTGTGTAGAATTTTGGGCTGCCACAGACTAATTTTGAGGCGGCATTAACATTAATCTATTAAATTATTGTTTGAAAACAAGCTGTAAGCTTCGAATATTGCTGAAATAATGACTGTGATATGTCTTACTACTATGTAATGGTTGTTATTTAAATAATGAATATCATTATCTTTGATTGTAGTAGTGTTTTAATTTAGTCAATCAATCAATCATTTAGACAAGTGATGTAGAGTTCGTTTTTTCTTGCATAGCGAAGTAGTCAGAGAGAACCTAGTGTCAAGATACTCCGTTCTTCACTTATGTACGAAATCCAGACATTGCGTGTGCCTTCTCAACAAAGCGGAGAAATAAAAATAACAATGTGAAGAGGAGAAATAAAGAGGCTAAGAACAAAAATAAGTTGTAATAAAGCATATAAGAATTTCGACGCAGCTGGTAGTAGAACGCATGCCTTCGAATCTCGCTGCGTTCAATTTTTTATACGTTTTCCTAAATGTCTTTTTCAAATAAAAACAATTTCATTATAATTAGTCCCCTGAATGGAAGACAAACTTACAACCAAACGCTTACGGTAAGACTGCTGTGCTACGATAGACTCAAGGAGTGGCCACGTAGGGGTATAAACAGTATGTTTTGTAAAAAAAAATATTTTACACGTTTTTCCTATTGATTGGAATCACATCGTTAAATTGTATTAACAAAATAAATTGTATAAACAAAAATGTGTCTCAGTTCATTACTTACGTATTATCGTCCATATAATGAAATACTAACTAAATTACATTTAAATCCCTAACAAATTAAATGTATTGCAAGATATAAACAGTTATAATTGTTCTAAATTCATAAGGTTAAAAGAAAAGAAAACACAAAATTAAATATTTCGTTCTCATCTCCTTACCAAAGACGTTAAATTATATTAAATCGATACACCAAAGAAACTCCTTAAAGATATCTAAAACACACCCTGATTTGTAACAGATAAAATTTTTCTTTGATGCCAAAAAATCTTTATATTTAAAAAGAATTCAAAACTGTTATCGGCTGCGCGAAACAAAAAAATTCTAACACTCTAGTGAACTTTTCACGATAACTCGCAGGGTCAGGGCTGAGATAGCGCGCCCTTTTAAAGGCGAAAATATATTTTTTCGTCCGGTGACTGTACTAAAGTGATAAGGTGTAGTTTATATAATGTGGCCTAATAAAATTTCTATTTTGACGTTAATACGTTTCCGGCGAATGGAATATTCTATGATTTTTATATGTATTTTTATTATAAGCTTTTCATGCTTTGAATAATGCAGGTTTATCATGATATCGCATCTGTTTGTGAGGTTTAAGTTATTAGGGGTATGTGCACCTTTATAAGTAAAAGTCATTCTTTTTTATTTTATGAATAAATAATCAAATTGTATTATTAGAATTTATCTATATGGGGCCAGTCGTGGCCCAGTGGCACAAGCGTGTGACTGTAAACGACTGGTTGTGGGTTCGATTCCCACTCGAGGAGTGGAAATAT
The DNA here is from genome assembly GCA_019049465.1 of Dryas iulia moderata. Classification (NCBI taxonomy): domain Eukaryota; kingdom Metazoa; phylum Arthropoda; class Insecta; order Lepidoptera; family Nymphalidae; genus Dryas; species Dryas iulia. Next base: position 13,307,483 of record CM032424.1, on the reverse strand, counting down.
TTAATATTTCCATTTTCTTCGCTCTGGTGTCGAGGTAAAGCGTGGCGTTAAGTTCCGCCACTTAACACGCAATGCCTCCGAATTCGGCGAAAGTGGGGAACGGAGTGTCTTAACACTAGGTTCCCTCTGCCTACCCTGCTGTGTGCGGGATACAGCGTGAAGCTAAAAAAAAAGTCAATTATTAGGTGCTATCATGGCGCAGTGTCTGTCTGTAACTCTTGTTGAATCTGGGTATTCAAGGGATTTTTTATTCACAAAGCGTTGCGTTAAGTGCCACCACTCTTCATGCAATATCTAGTCAAATAAACGAAAAGTAAAGAACACAGTATATTAATATTTATATATCTGCATACCCATATACTTTTTAGTATAAGAAAGATACATAAAGCAAAATGATCTATAAAATATAAAAACTACATTCATTTTATTATAGTACTCTGAATGCTTGTAGCAACTAATCAGCTATGTTCTCACTAAAGGTTAGTGCAACTCCTACCAATATGTCCTAACACCCACACAAGCTAATATAGACCTTATAAACCAAGTATAAAGTACAATTTAGAATAACAAATAGAGGTTATTATAACAAATTGAATTGGCATTGTACAAGGCCTGGTCACTATTATCACTAAGCGATAAAGGAGATACATTACTATAGAGGAATGCCTTTCTTTGTGTTCGATACTCGCTCACGTTAAAGTAGATGTTGAAAGGAAACGTATTTGATAGAGCGCTCGAATATTTCACTGAAGCTTTCGTCCTTCTGTCGGAATATTATTAATGTATTTTATAATATCATATCATATTATGATATCCTTTACGAATATTTTTGTGAAATATTATTATATGTAGTGTGAAGATGGAGTGAATATGTGTGATTTATTATGTGTGCTTTTGTTGAAATGATTATTGAAAATCTTTATAAGAATATATTACACTATTTTTTTGAATACTTAACACGAAGAGGTTCTCAATTTCGGGCAGAAATGAAGGATGAAGTAACACTTCGTTATGACTCTAAGTTTTTTGTTACTATCCCGCTATACGAAAAAAGGGTTAAGCTGTTCTTTTTATACAAATACATTTTTTAACGACTAAATTTATTAACATCATCTTTATTGAATCAATGTACAAAATTAAAAAAAAAGGTTCAATTAATGGTGGCTCTGGCTGGATTTGCAATCAGAAGAATGCATGCACTTAAAATATTCTTAAGTATACAGGGATTGCACAGCATGTGCTTAAAATATTCTTATATACAAATAAAATACCTTAATGTGGGCAAAAAATGAAAGGCAATGGAATCTGTTAGGCCTAAAACACAATATCCAGAATAAGCAGAAAATAGAGTGATTTTACCCATCAACCTAATCAGTATGATCCGGGAGAGTAACAAACGTAAGTCATAAAATCCACGAGAAAGTCAGAAGTCTAGAGAGAGGCAGGAGGAGTCCTCGGTTGACCTTCGAAAACACAGTATCGCCGATACTGGAGGAAGGTCACGTAAAAAGCATGAGGACCCCCCGGAGGGCGTGTATGAAGAGACATTGATGACAGTGGGCGTACCGAAAGGAGTAGGTATGCAGGGACCATAGTGTTTGGCGCTCGAATCTCTCAGACTACCTCGCAATGGATACAGCGTGAAGCTAAAAAAAAATATCCACGCAAATGAACTCTAGCTCCAGAGGCCACAGTTCTATTCTATAACTTAAAGCATTTCATAAATCGTATTTACGTATTATCTAAAAGAAATAAAATCTTCAATTGAACGACTATTTTTAACTTGGCTCAGATTGCGGCGCACTTAAATCACAAACAAGCCAATGACACTGATGATATAATTGTGTTACTCATAGAGAGATAGATGCAACAATATTGCATTAATAGCAGCTGGCTACTTCGTTATATGATTTTGTATTGAATTTCTGAGGCTGTCGTAGCGCAGGTTGATAGTAGCTGAATATTAACGTAATTGATTGTGGGTTCGATTCCCACTCGAGGAAATTATTTATTTATTTATTTATTCTTTATTGTACACAATGTATATAAAAAAAACAGCACAATAGGCTTAAGGCTAAAAAGTTTTCTCTTCCAGCCAAACTTGTCATGTGGGATATAATAGTGCAGGTTTTTTCCCGTGGACGTGGATGTCTATGGGCGAAGGTAACCACTTAACACCAGGTGGGCCTTCAGCTCGTTTGCCTCCTTTATTCCATAAAAAAAAAAGAACTAATATGAGTTGATATGAATGATTATATAATATTTTGTTTTCTCCGCTTTGGTACCTAATATAAAGCGCAGCGTTAAGTTCTGTCACTTAACACACAATATTTCAAGTAGGGAATGGAGTGTCTCGACACTAGTTTCTCTTTGTTTTCTCTAGTATGCGGAAAAAGCGTGAAGCTTGTTTTTTATATTGAATTTCTAGTGATGTTCGTTTGTATCTAAGTTAGTTCGTTGTATAGAGAAATTTTAAATTTCACGACAATTTGTTTGATTGCTAAAAAGGAACGACATCAGAAGCAGAAAAAATTGAAACGTGATTATTTTAAATTGATACCAAAAACAGAAATGGTTGTATGAAATAGATTTTTATTACCTAATGCTTTTTATTTTGTCATATTCACTCATATGTGAATATATAGTACAAAGATTTTTTTTATTTGACAATAATAACAATTTTCATTTAGCACCTTAATATCGCTTAGGAGATTTTCATTGTTTTGCTCTGGTAATTATGGTAAGACACGGCGTTGAGTTACGCAACTCAACACGCTGTATTTCAAATTTAGGTAGAAAAATGAGAACGGAGTGTCTCACCACCGATTTTCTTCAAGCAAAATTGAAGCTGTAAAAAATGCCTTACATTTCGTGCCGGATAGCAATAACAGACATATGAATGATTAAAATTAGCCCTAAAGTAAGATTTATTGTACCAATTATTTCAGTCAATCTAACTGCAACTGAGCCATGGTAGTGTTAAATATAAAAGTTTAATTTATAGTACGTAATCTAACGCAAGAAATTTCAAAGAAAATCATTACAAAACACGTTACTCAATAATCACCGTCTCGTATTATCTCAAATCAGGCTAAAAGTGGAGAGCGGTGGGTCTTGACACTAAATTCTCTGTAACTACTCTATTACGCAGAAAAGGAAGCTTTAAAAATCGTAATTGACAATATTAAAACTTGATAATACATATTACATTATAAATATGATATTTTCCTGTTTCTCGCTACAGTGGCGTACACTGTCATAATAACAAGAGGTGAACGACTGATAGAAGAGTTTCATATTGTATGTACATCAATTCCTATTATAATCGAATTGGCTGTTGCCGTGGGCCATTACGTTGAGTTTACTAAAAGTAACATGTTCTAGCTTTTAATATTTTTAAAGTGCTATTTACATACTTAGTATAAGAAAAATATTATTTGAAAACGTATATAAAATTATATTTGATAAAGTATATTTGAACGTAGCGAAAAAAATCTTTGGCTAGTGGCAAAATTCGAAAATCTATCTACAGATAGAAATGGTAATAACAAAGATAACATGTAAGAAGCCTATAAACATTTTGATATAATAGCTCGATAGAAGCGTTTAGCTTAATCGACTAGAATTTTATCTGTATCTTATATTTTTTTTTTTAAAAAAATGCTTCCTAAAGAAAGCTAAGTTGGCTTAGTAAGGAGGATCGCCAGTTCAATTCTCGCTTTGTACACATTTACCTATTAATTTCTGGATATTCAGTTAAAATTCTAAAATTCACGTTTAATTTGACATAAAAATGCCTCGTATGTGTTTTTAAAGGGTTTAATATTAAATCTCGAGTAATTAAATTAAATTGGGTGCTTTTAACAAACAAATATTACAAAAAAACGACCAATAATATGCTCAACGATTGCTATATCCGAGTATGTAGGATGTGTGAACATATAAAAAGTAATATTCGATAGAATTCATGTTTACCAACTCAGGGTAATAAAGTTCGATTTAACGTGAAGCAAATGATTATATTCTATATCTCATCTCTTCTATATTCTTTATGCCTATGGATATATATATTTCATGGTATATATTAATATTTCATATTGTTTGTTATTAGAAGGTGTACAAAGATGATATTATAAACACAAAAACAAGTTACTACTTTGGCAACCATGTAACAAGGTAGTAAAATGTTTATGATGTTTTCCATACAACAGATCTACAGACAGACAAAAATTGAAAAATCAAACGATCATTCTTTTTTATATTTATTTTTATCGATTTCACTCTGTATAGATACATGTAGTTATACTATTCAAGATAAATATAAATATGGACACGATATTTATATATCGAATACGCATATCTGTTGGTTTATGTATCGAATATGCATATCTATACCAAAACTATTATTAAATTCTAAACAGGTGTCAAATTCTGCACATAACCCTTAAATTTATTTATAATTAACCAAAAACAAATTAACCCGCAAGGGATACAGCGTGAAACTAAAAAAAAAAAAAACAAATTAACCTTAAAACTAAGGAGTTTCGTATGTATGTAGATATAAAAGCAAGAGCTAAAATGATACTCTATCATCTCGATTCGTTAGAAACTCCTCACCACTAGACGTTTTAAGTAAACAACTTCGCAAATCTTTCAGCACTCATTAGGAAAGTTTCACGTTAACGAGAGATAATAAATATAGGTACCAACTATATGTGTACCATTATGACGAATCAATTTTCATTAATAAATTTATTTATTACTCTTGGCACAGTAGGAGTCTTATTAACATTGGTCGTGTGTTCGATTCCAACTTGGGGGAACGGTCATAATTTAATTATGACTGAGCTATGCGTTTTACTATCCGCTACGTCGAAATTCTTATACGCTTAATTACAACTTATTTTTGTTGTTAGCATCATTTCACTGGTGAGAGCGCCTGGATGGGCGGATATCAGGAGGCGCAGGTTCGAATCCACTGCGTTCAAATTTTTATACGTTTTCTTTAAATGTCTTTTTAATATGATTATATTCTCACTACACTTTACATACCAGAGTATGACGAGAGGATCGTTTCATACCCACACTTAAGATACCATCACACTGCATCGTCGTAGTTTTAAATTGATATATTAGTAATTAATATTAGTAACTAGTACATGAAAAATATTTTATTATTTAGAGATACCATAATAGAGCAGTGGGACAGCGTAAGATTTTAACGCGATTGGTATTGTGTTCGATTCTTGTGCATAGTCATGGTTATAAACTAATTATTTTCATTTCTACGCTCTGATACCTAATACAAAGATCTACACGGCTCTAAGTTCTGCCACTCAACCCACTATGTCTCGATTTCGGGCAAAGAGAGGAAAGGTTTTTTGAAAGGTTTTGAAAGTTTTGACACTAGATTCTCTTTTACTACCCTGCAAAGGAAAAAATGCGTGATGTTGCTTTTTTATTTAATTCATTATTAATAAACTATCTGATAAACAACAGTCCAAAATGTATGTATATATATGTAAATCAATAACCATTTGCCTGTTATTTGGAATCCAGAGCGACTTTAGTTAGATATATGTGGTCGTATCGTTACACAATATTAACGTGGAATTCTCGAATGTACACGGATATTCTGTTTGACGGATAGCTTCAAATATAACGTTTGCTTGTTTAGTTTTTATATCGGAAAACTAAAAATGTCATAAATATAGATTTTGAATATTAAACTGTTATATTTTTAAAACTTTCTTATTTCCTATTTAAACAGTTATTAAATTTAAAAGTCTATTATAGATCCGAATTATTGTTTGAATCCGAATTATATATTAAAGATATAATTTTGATTATTTTATTAAATTTCTTTTTATAAAAGTTATAAAGAATTTATGAGACTTTAGCCTCTACGTGTAGTGGAAAAATGTAGACAGAAAAACAACTGGCTAATCGTTCTTTGCTTCGTCCAAACTAAAATTTTACTTGTTAAATGTAACACATGTTAACACATATTACAACGGTATCTGTTACTGATATACCGTAAATAACTACAGGATAAATATAACCAAAATATATTATTTAAGTAAATGACCAATTATTAATAATGACATATTAAATTTGAGAATAGCTTTGTAAATAACAACCTCGAAATGTAAATAATTAATTTGAAATAACGGCTATATAATTTTGAAATATTTACTTTGTTTCAGTTTCATATTTTTCCACTGTAGAAGGGTAGTCGGATCTAACGTTAGAGTTAACTACATTAAATTCTCTCTTCCTCACTTTGCTTTCAAATTCAAGAAATAGCTTGTTGAGAGGCGGAAGTTAACGCCGCGCTTTGGCTTATCAGAATTTAGAAATGAAACAAAAACATTAAACAATAAATTTCCCAAGTGGGAATTGAACCCACAACCAATTGTGATTACAGTCTGATACAGTCCCACTGCCAATTCAACAGTCTATTGAAAATTGACTTAGCATTATTATTTACCTTCCGAACTTTTGTTTAGGATAACAGCGCTATTCATGAATGTAGCTACTTTTTATAAGTATTTCTTAATTTTCATACAAACTTAATCTTGTTATAAAGATACTGGTTGTTTTATAAAAAAATCAATAAATACGTTAAAAACGATAAAACTTCATTGAGTTAGGAATGTGTATATATACATATATATTTTGCTTTTGCCAGCCTGCTCAAATAAACAAATATTAAGGATCAACAAGATTACATTTTTTTTAAATGTATGAAAAGTAGATAAAGATATACATCCACTTCCTTCCCCGCACGATGTTGTTAGTTGAAGAAAAATAACCTTTTTTTATATCTTATAAAAATCTAATTATTTTTTTATTACAACTGAATAGCTTGAGCTAGATCTAACGGTAACAAGTGTCAAAACAGCGTTGCATAATTTTATTATATAGATAGATAGATAGAGATTAACATCACTGCTGCTAACTGAAATGTAAATTAGTACCTGAGATTGTTTAAAGTTTACTTACTTGAAACGCAAAAATGTCCGATTAAAAGCTATGGTCGTAGGTTCAAATAGAGGGAATATATAGGGAATATATAGTGTACAGATGTACAGATTTTATAATTTAGACTGGCCTTTACACGCGGCTTGTCTTGCGTTTTCAATGGAAATTGACATAAATTTCCTCGAACATGAATGCCATCCCAGTGTAACGTTAAATAAGTAACACCTCAACAATTAAAAAAAATATTAAGAGGGTCCCAAGGTAATGCTAACCCTCAACAAGTGACAAAAATTCGTATTGATAACTAAAACTCAACGTGACATCAGTGTCACGTCTAAAAGTAAAATTCTACACGACTAAAATTCTCAAATTAACGTCAGCATTAACTTGAGAATTTTAGAGAAAATTATGAAGACGCTGGGAATTGGCAAAAATCTATTAGTGATAATAAAAGTGTCATTACACTATCTTATGTTGTTGTTCTTTATATCTTTTATACGTTTATACAAAAGACCGCTATCAATTGGAAAAAACGATAATTAAATTAAATAGTCCTTAAGTTGACAAGCAAATTATTTATCACTGGTTTTTTTTTTAATGTAGAGTACATTTTACATACGTAAAATAAATATATAAAACTTACTAAGAATGCTGTTTCACAGAAAATAATGCTGAAGGAAAAATTCACAATTCACATTTTTTCATATAAAGATGTGCAGAGAGACCTAGTAGACATTCCGTTCTCTACATACCTTTCGAATACGAGACATTACGTGTTCAACGGCGGAACTCAACGCCGCGCTTTAATCAATTTTCAATCAATTCCAAATAATAAATATATTATTACAATGCAAATCAACTTTTAAAAAACTTTTATAAAGCCGAAAACAAATTTAACAACAAATATAAAAATTTCATGCTTTCAAAGAAAATTACATTTAAAATGAAACTTTTAACTAACTTACTGTTATAAGACTATATATCACCAAGGAACACTGTCACGGAACTCGCGTTCAAACACTCAGCGACAAACATTCGTCACGGCGTCCCGATGATAACTGATACCCTAGGTCACTCTCGGGTCCATCCCGGTACAGATAGCGAAAAAAAGTTTTTTTTTTTTAACTTTTTTAACTTTTTTTCTTTAAGCTTTAATTTTAGTTAACAAGATCAAAATGTATATCATATGTACCTAAATTACATTTTTTTTAAATGTGCTTTAAATGGACTATAGTTGCTCAAGTAATATTCCAAAAAAGAACTAATATATATTTTTATTTTTTTGTATTTACTATAACTTCTACCAAATTATATACATTTTGTTAATATGTAAAAAAAAACAAAAAAAGAGTGAATGAATTAGATCCACTAATTACATCGTTCTTTACAGAGAGTTAAATATAAAGAATATCGGCAAATTGAAAGGGTCAGTTGATTTTATTTAGCTTCACGCCTTTTTCCGCGTAGCAGGGTAGGCAAAGAAAATTTCGTGCCAAAATACGCCATCCTCCACTTAAATTTAAATTCTTATTGTAACATAATACAATCAAAATATTATATAATTTAAAATATTAGAACAATAATAGTAACAAAATATATTACCCTATACTACTAAAATATAATTTATTTTTTACTTATAAAAGAAATTTATATGCCAACGCTACCACATATAAACGCTTGTCAAAACTGTGTACCAGTCATTCATTATTGTGTTAAAGTTTATCTCATTTGGTAAACACACTTAATTACATTACATCGAAGACGCATCGCTTATATATTTCTGTCTCTAATTACGTATTGTTATTCTATTGTTTATATTAAGGTAGCCTCAATTGAGTGAACTAATTAAGTAATTAAAGTAGTTTGAGCTCATTCTGGTGCAGTGGGACGTCTGACTGTAAAGGTGATTGTTTTGGGTTCAGTCTAAGTCTAAGAATATGACTAAATTTGAATTCATTATTCCGGCTTTAGTAAAATATAGTACAGCGTCAAATTCCTCTATTTAATGTGCAATTTTTCAAATTCGATAGGAAACTGTAGAACGAAGTGTGTTGATACTAAATATTTCCTTCCAGAACAATGCAGGAAAAATTGTATTTTTTTCGATTTGAAATTAAATTTACAAATATCATGATATATATTATAGAGTCAAGAGATATGCTCAACGCCGCGCTTTATGTACCAAAGCGAAGGGAAAAAAATAGGAATAATCTTTACCATAGCAGGTATCAAACCCACCACCCACTGTGCCACTATGATATATATTACGAGGTCGTATTAGCAATTTTTAAGGAAAAAAAAATTAAACGAAAAGGTCACAGAATCCTTTCTTCCCCATTCTCTGGTGCCTTTCATTTAAGCTCTAGGGATGGACATCTTATTTTTGTTGAATAAAAATCCATTAACAAAGAATAAACTGTACGAGATCCTATTTAATCCACTGATTCATTATAAGATCGTGTCTCTAGTAATTAAATTATATGTAATGTTTTTAAAATTAAACATTATAACTATTTCCCTGTTACATCTACCTCTTTATAAATGTTAGTTTTTTCCAATGGAACCTACAAAGGTAAGAATTATCTTCAATTATTATTATTATATATTATAAATTAATTATATACATTTTAAATAATTTTAATACATGCAAAAATATAATTTAACAAAAACAAAAGCTAATATTCAACATAAAAGCCTTTGAAATCTAGAATTTAACTAAAATAACTGACGTTAGGTAAATGAAGTTACCAACCAACAATGGTTTTTTAAGGTCGCTTATTTCCTTTCACAGAAAATCCGTTATTTTTCGTCCCGGACTTTAAATTCAGACCTAAAACTAAGCTTAAATATAAAAATGTAGATAGACCTTTGCTAACTAATGCTGAAAGAATTGTAAATGTCTCTCCGCATATTATGGTAGGCAGAAAGATACTAGTGTCAAGACACTCCGTCATTGACTTTTCGCCCGAATTCAAGACGCTAAGTGTTGGAAATCCTCTCAGAACATTATTTGAATATAATTCTCCGAGTAGCAATCGAACCCACAACAATCACGCTCGTGTTTACATTCTAATTAACCAACGAAATAATATATTAAAGCTTTTTCCCGCATATTCAGAGAGACACTAGTACCAAGACACTCCGCTCCCCACTTTACATCCAACGCATCGCGTGTGTTAAAATGCCAAATACAGTTCCGGGCTTTATCTTAGCTACCAGGGCCGGGAAATATCAAACATCTCAATATCATCCTTTCTCCGAGTAGAAATCGAACCCATAACCTTCCGATTTACGTTCATACTTTAGTTAACCAGCCCAGAGAACATAGTTAAAATTTAAACATTCCCCACTGAAATTCGTACCCACAACTTCTCTTCATAACTTACATGGTTTTATTACAAATACTTTAGTTTTATTGCGGTCTATAGTCCCTCGCACTGTTCTCCCATACGTGGTTCGGGTTCACACAGATAACTCTTACACTCTTTTATTATATCTGTCAAAGATAAATTCAGATTTCATTTAAAGATCTTTAACTTCCCGTTGACGTCTTGCCGCTGATCAAAATATATGTGCGGATATGTCGTCGCCCGAATAAATAAGTCGTGTCTTATCGATCTTTTATAATAAAAAACTGCAACTTTACGATTATAGTTTTCACCTTATTGGAGTGGAGTCAAGACACTAAGTTCTCCACATATAAGGCATTGTAATTTAGATGGCATGACTTAAAGCCGTGCTAAATCTTACCAGAGCTAAGAAAAGAAAGCATTTAAAATATAACTCCCGCGATTAAGACTCGAACCTGCATTAAGAGACCCGCAAAAGAATTACATACATATATCTATTATCCATTTATTATTTTTTTAAAAGTAAACCACGAATATTTTTGTATGTAAATTTAATAGAAAAAGGTCAAAAAAATGTTTTAGACTACGTACTATATCATTCTAAGTTTATAAAAAATATTTTGCTATTATTGTATCCGGGATAATCCTGCAGATCAATAACGGCTTTCCAAAACCGATTTTCACAGTAGTTATAATTCTTTCTTTTTTATACTAACATCTATACAAACATTTGGAGCCCGTCGTGGCGCAGTAAGCGTCTGATCGATGTCGGAATTGGTTTTATGTTCGATTCCTACTCAGTAGGATAATTATCCTACTACTACTTTATGAGATAATTGCAGTAGGACAATTATCCTACTGAGAATAAAAATAATTATAATTTTTTTTTTTCTCCCCTATGGTAAACAAGACGCTGTGTTAAGGTACGTATCAGTGTTATCTCAAGATTGATTGGAAAGTGGAGAAAGGAGTGTCTAGACATTAAGCTTTCTCTGCCCTGTAATAAGAGAAAAGGAGCGAATAGGAGCATTTTTTCCACTAACATTGTACAGCAGTATCAGTTTCATTCAATTACTTCATGCATCTTTAACATTTTTTCGTTATAAGCACGATAGATCTCATAAATAATTGAATATTGTGCATTTTCTACTATTTTTAGAAATATCCTAACGTTCAAAAGACTTAAGGAGATAAATTATGTTCAAGAAATATTATTCAATATTAAAATAATATTTTTGTACGTACAAGCAGCGTCACACTTTTTCTTGTATAGCAGAGTAGATATAAAACCACTAGTGTTAACATACTTCGAAATCAGCGATTAAGTTTATAAACTCGAATTATTAAATGTATTTCAATTTTTATTTTTCGTTTTTTTTTTAGCTTCACGCTGTATCTCGCACATAACAGTGTAGGCAAAGGGAACCTAGTGTTAAGACACTCCGTTTCCCGCTTTCCGCCATTTCGGAGGCATGGCGTGTTAAGTGGCGGAACTTAACGCCGCGCTTTACCTCTGATACCAGAGCGAAAGAATTGGAAATATTAAATATTCCCACTCCTCGAGTGGGAATCGAACCCACAACCAGTCGTTGACAGTCACACGTTCAAGCCACTCCGCCACGACTGGCCCGTAATTAATTGTATTAAATTATATTTAATTGTACTTTAACGGACAATGTCTTGAATTATGACGAAAAGTGCAGAACGGAGTGTTTTGACACTAAATCCTCTCTGCCTATCTAGATATGAGGAAAAAAATGAACAGTATTTTCATTTCAATGCAGTAGTAGATTTATAAAAGAGAATCGGATGACCTTTTCACAAATCAATAGAAGCATCGAACGGGGCTCAGGCGACAATTCGTAAAGGGCAAAACAATAAATAAATCGCTTTCACTCCTTCAAACATTTACTTTGAAAACGTTTGACAGAATGAGAAATAGTTCTGCTTCAGGCTTTTCACGATTTTGCAATGTCTCCTTTGACACTTGGTTTTCAATACTAATTGAATAAAGTGAAAGCTCTCGTGATTTGTGTACGCGTTGTTTGAATATTGGAATACAGTTAAGCGCTAGGTTAGTAAAATTAAAATTAAAATGGACGTTTGGTATCGAGTCAATTGTTATTTTTTTAACAATTTTATGCTTTTTATTATATTACCTTTTATGCTTTTTATATATGCTTTTTATATAGTGTCAAGACACTTTGGTCTCCAGTCCAGCTTCAGACACTGTGTGTTAAGTGGCGCAACTTAACACTGCAACGCAGCTTTGTCTTAGGTACCAGAGCGAAGAAATAAAAATAATATTAATGAAATCATTTCCCTTAGTGACAATTGACCCCAGAACCTTCGGTCTTCATAGGACAAAAAATACTAATGACAGATAACTAAGGAAATTGTTTTACCTTATACCGAGGTTTTGAATTAATGTGATTGTCTCAAGGAACTTCTAAAGTACCTACTTCCTAAAAAGTTTTGAACTTAACAGAGACATTACAACATATATTTATTTTCCAGATTTAATTAATTTAAATCTTATCAATTCGTGTTTCAAAACGCAAATCACATAACGATACCAAAATCTCTCTCTGTACTCACCCTCTAGGAACTACAAGTTACAGCTTTCTACGCCCAGTAGCCTTTTAATAAATTGATTTTCAGGTACTCAAATACAATATTTTTAAAGTATTTCTTATTTTAGCCAATCGTGGCGCAGTGGCACAAACGTGTGAATGTAAACGACTGGTTGTAGGTTCGATTTCCACTCTCATTTTCTTCGCTCTGGTATAGAGGCAAAGCGCGGCGTTAAGTTCCGCCACTTAACACCCAATTCAGCGGAAAATGAGGAACTTAGGTTAGTCTTAGGTTTCTCTGCCTACCCTGCTGTGTGCGGGATACAGCGGGAAGCTACAAAAAAAAAACAATTAAAATAATCAATCAATCCCCACAATACATTACACGAACTAACTTCCGAACTACGAGCAATACGTAACAATATACCGGCAGAAGTGAATTGGTTTTCAAAGTGTGTAATGGCGTAGGCCTTATTGCACGCACTCCACGGCCTGTTTACCACTTGGTCACGTCCGCAAATAAGACTCCCGACTTGGACTATTTTAAGAACTCAATATACCCTCACTTTTTATTAGCTACTGATGTTTGGATTACCTTTTTTTAATATTGATTTATTAGTTAAATTATTTTTTTTTTAAATGTATCTATTGTTTTATTGTAAGTATTAAATAGACACTAATAGGTGGTTTTGGGCCTATAATAATGTCCGAAGAATTGTTTAAATGTATAAAAAAATATATGTAAAAAATGTGGCATTTCATTTTACGGAAATTGGAGAACGGAGTGATGTCTGAAAACATTAGAATATTATGTAAAAAATATAAATCAGATAGCAAAAAGTGATAAGCAACAAAATTGTACTTTTCATATATATAGTCGTTCGATTCTACTATCTTTTGTCATATCTTTTGTTTAGTCCTAACTATTATACTATTACGTCATACAGTCAATGCACGTACATAATGTACGGCCGAAATTGACCTGGCCTTGTGGGACAGCGTCTGACTATACAAGCGATTGATTGTAGTTCGATTCCTACTTTTTAATTTTCCCGCCCCGTTAAGATAAAGCGCAGCGTCCAATATCATTTCAATTTCAAATGAAAAATGAAGAACGAAGTGTCTTAACACCAAGTTCTCTCAGTCTATCCTGCTGTGCGATTAATACCCGAAGCTGCTTTTTATAAGGTAGGTATATATATTAAACATTTTCTAAACTTTACATCACTAAGCTTAGTTTCCTTACAAATCGTCTCAGCACAGAAAATGAGAGGGACTTAATAAATTTTTCACGCCTATTCATTGAAGAGAAATGGCGATATTTTTTACCGCCCTAATGACTTTTGACATTAATCGGAGCTTTCAGCATTTTAGATTATATGACTTTGTGATCACTTTTCAAAATGAAAATATATTCTTATAAATTGCACGTTGTAATTAAAAATTCTTCACAAAAAAATGGTACGTAGTAAAATATAAGGAAAATTTTGTGTATTATTTTTTTATATATATTTAAGATTACAAGAGTGTTAAATTTAAATAGTAAAGTTTCAAATTCTAAAGCCGTCATAGTGCAGTATGACACCGTCTGACTGTATAAGTGATGGTTTTGAATTTGATTTCCATTTGGGGGAATATTTGTATTTGAGCTCTTTTCATTTCTTCACTCTGGTGATAAGTCATAGCTCCACCACTCAACATGCAATGTCGTGAATTTAGACGGAAAGTGAAGAACAGTGTCTTAACACATACTCGAGACGAGACGCTAAGGAGTAACTTAACTACTTTAATATTAGAATAGTAACGTTTTTGTTTAATAACACGCGAATAAAGTTACAGGTACAGGTAGTTTTATATATAAAAATATAAATATATCTTTTAATTAAGGTCCAGTACTATTCCGTTAGTTAACATGTAATATTTCTATTTCGAGCAGAAAGTGAAGCAAATTTAATTAAGACTGTTTTAACACTTTCTGATTACCCTGCTATATAGGCTAAAGCGAGAAGCGGATATGTAAGTCAAAGCGTAGTAAATATAAGTAAATGTCAGTTTCAATTTATTACGGATATCAGTGTCATTTTTCATTACATTTTTATTACCTGCCGACGTCAATAAAAGATTTATAGGACCCTCATCTTACAAATCAGATGTGACAGTTGAAGACGTTCTATTATGCACCTTTCATCGTTTTTTTTAATCTTTGCTGTGTGAGTTAAAAAGTTAAAGGTTTTATATGTTTAAAAAAACTTTTTTACGTTATCCGTATTTTGAAAAGGTGCATAGATATTATTTAGTGGTACGTACCTGCTTTGGCTTGTTCACCAGAACGAAGAAATAAAACTAATAAATGTAGCGATCGAATTAGAGCATTATGGCGTTGTGGCCAATGTCACATAACTTATACATGATATGAAAAAAATATATAAATAATAAAAAATAATTTCGAACTTTTACGCTAATAACTTTAGGGGGAAAGTGCAAGAGATAAGAAAGTGGAGAGTGACAAACTGATTTAAGAAATAAAAAACTGTAATGCAAAAGATAATATGTATTTTATTATGGCTGTGAAAACTAATTAAATTATTTTTATAAAAGCTCTCGGGAATATAAAAGTAATGATCTTTCAGGTCGCCTTTGTACGTTCAAGTTAGAGCTAAGTTAAAACGAGTAATAGTAAAAGAAAAATCTTAATTAACGCTCTTCCGTTAAGATCTTCACAGTAAATTTAAGGGTCGTTGTACAATGAGAGTATTATTATTATACTTTAATTTTTAATTTTTCATCGTAGCATATGTACGAAGTTAAGTTCAAAGTTAACAGGTAAGTATGTATGTATTTT
The DNA here is from genome assembly GCA_019049465.1 of Dryas iulia moderata. Classification (NCBI taxonomy): domain Eukaryota; kingdom Metazoa; phylum Arthropoda; class Insecta; order Lepidoptera; family Nymphalidae; genus Dryas; species Dryas iulia. The sequence continues at coordinate 13,291,734 of CM032424.1, read as the reverse complement.
TTTTACGGAATTCTGGGGTAGTGTCAAATACCTTAGCCAGTAGTGAGAGCCAGAGCTTTTAGGGGGCCTTTGTCTGCCAGTCTGGAGTCCTAACCCATTTTAATCCCTAATAGGGTGGATCTGGGACACCACTTAAGAAAAGCTACATTAAGTTTTTTTAAGCTTCACGCTATCCCACACAAAGCAGAGGCAACCTAGTCTTACGACACTTCGTTACCCACGCACCGCCGAATTTGGAGGCCTTGCGTGTTAAGTGACGAAAATGAAAATATTAAATATTTCCACTCCTCGAGAGGGAATCGAACCTACAACCAGTCGCTTTACAGTCGCACTTTGTGCCTCTGAGCCACGACTGGGCTCAATTACAACATTAAGTTTTCTAATATTCAATGATATTTGCATTTTTAAGAAAATTACATGTACTTTAATATTTCTATTTCTTGGTGTATTTACCGTATTCAGATAAGGCTGTAAGTATTTAGTCATCCTTTTCTTAAGTATACATTCATTTGCAGAAATTGTGAAACGTTATAATTGAATGTGTCCAGTACTAATTCTTGCTTGTGTACTACGTAATTAAAGATCATCACGCCACGATGGACTTAATTTAGTTTCAAATTAGCATGATAATATATGAAATTTACTATAGTACTGACCTGGTAAATTATATATTTTGAATGACGTTAATATATTTCTAAAATTAAGTAGTATTTGTTATAATGTATTTTTTTTTCAATGAAGACATTTATAAACAAACTATGAAATATGCCTTAGTAACACAGAGGAAGCTTCATAGTGACTAGATTTTTTCTCTTAATTCTTTCTTATTCTACAGATACTTAAATAGCTTTACGCTATATCCCGCACACAGCAGGGTAGGCAGAGGGAACCTAGTGTTAAGTCACTCCGTTCCCCACTTTCCGCCGAATTCGGAGGCTTGCGTGTTAAGTGGCGGAACTTAACGCCGCGCTTTACCTCGACACCAGAGCGAAGAAAATGGAAATATAATTTCCACTCCTCGAGTGGGAATCGAACCCACTACCAGTCGTTTACAGTCACACTCTTGTGCCACTGGGCCACGACTGGCCACATCTGGCTACAGATACTAGAGATACTTACTTATACTAGAGATACCTAGAGATACATAAGCATTATTTATTCTATATGTTCCCATATAGAATAAAGAATGTTTATATAGGTAGTGGGTTCCCTATGAAACAAGATCATAACTCCACATTCATAAAAGAGTAAAACAAGAATGCCCAATGAAATATTTTTACGTTCAACAAAAAAAAGCAGTTAAATGTGACTCTCGGTCTCGAATGATATCTTGAAGTGAACGACGTTTTTATTCGTATTCTTACAATGATACACAGTTGATTAAAGAACTCGACTAGACATCGCTGCTGTTTACGATTTGTTTTGTCGAAAACGCTTTAATACTTTTGTTATCAAAATAAAATAAATTTTTGTGATATTTCATTGTTAAAAATATCAATAAAATGATAGATTTTAATCAGTCAATATTTTGAATTGCGTTGTTTCTTTAGCTTCATACATCCGCCACCTACAATAGATACGGTAAAATAACATTTTCCCGCGTACGGGAATTGGGGATTGATTCGGCGCATCACACTGTGCCCGAATGCCCCGCTTGGGCCCCACAACGCCACGCCTTGATGGCTGTAGTGGGTAGAGACCTCTCACTTTCTAGTGTGGTGGAGGCTATGCTGGAGAGTGAGAGGAACTGGTCTGCGATGGTCTCCTTTTGCGAATCAGTTATTGCATTAAAGGAGGCCGCGGAGCGGGTGCGCGAGACTGACGTCAATGCAAACTTGCTCCGCCGTCGGAGGCCAGGGAGTAGGAGAAGGCGGTACGCGCATCTCCAACTCCCCCTACCCTAGAGGAGCTACTGCGGGGGGATCGGTGTGATCCTCCTGCAAGTCATCGAGGCTGCGGGTGCTCTGGAAGAAACCCCGGAGGACCCTGAAGGCGACGGTGGCCTGCACTAGGCGGGCCGTCCACCGAGGCGTCGTAGAAGAATGCGCAAGAGAGCTTACGACGTCTTCTGATGGTGGAGAGGGTTTCCGCTGGGTTTTAGTGGGTAGTATCAGGCTCATTGGTGAGTCCCACAGTATCATCCGTTCGCAGAGCAGTTCTGCCTATCTTGCGAACGGTTGGTCTGCGTAAAAGCATTTCCCAGCGAAAAAAAAAAAAACATTTTACTATTATTTTCAATTATGTATAGAATAGTATATAATCACTGTCTGTATATTGATTGTTAAAGCTGAACACCGCATTTCTCTGCCAAGCCAGTTATCAGAGGCGGATCCAGCCCTCGAAAAGCTTCTGGTCACAGCCACATCAAAATGGGATAAGTCGGAGTCCGACCACGACCACGGAAATAATTACAATTGAGAAACTCGCAAGTCTTGATCATGATCTTGATTGTGATCTTGTGACAAGATCAACAAATGTGACGTCACAAGCCATTTAAGCTATAGACCATATGCTATATACCATGCCCATAGTGCCCACAATTGTGGATCCACGCTTGCCAGTAGTATATATAAAAACTGTAGAATAAACATAATTCAGAAATGAGAGGATTTCAAAATAAAATTATTTCCCAAAGTGTAGATCGATCTGATACATCGATGGTTATAGTACGTTATATTTTTGCCTTTTGAGCGAAAAGTAGAAGACGGACTGTGTTGACAATAGATTCTATTTGACTACCGTACTATGCGGGAAAGAAGAGTGAAGCTGTAATTATGTATGTATATACATATTCATGCTTAAAAATCGAAACTTTGTGTTTTCAGTGGCGAAATTTAACAACGCGCTATGTAGAAAGCAAAAAAAATGCAAGTAATCCATACTTATATTATAAATGCGAAAGTCTGTCTCTTTGTCTGTCATACTTTCGCGGCTAATCTACCGGTCCGATTTGGATGAAATTTAGAATGAAAGTAGTAAAAAATCCAATGTCAAAAATAGGTTACTTATTTTTTTAAATATCCCCCACTAAAGGGTTGAAATAACGATTGAAAGTTTATATGAAAAATCTAAACCGCTTGACCGATTGTTATGAATTTTGGCATGGATATCGTTGGTAATCCAAGATGAAATATAGACTACTTTATTTTCCAAAAATCCACCCTCGAGGGTTGCAATATAACGAAATAGTTATATAGTAAAGGCGGTGAAGCTGCGAACAGACCCCTAGTTTTAATTTAATCCCACTGCACTCCGAAGGCCTATTGTAAATAAATAAACTATATTAAAAATAACAACATATTCTTTGTACAAATTAATTTCCTAAAAAAGCAGTAATACCACAACAAAAATCACCAAAAAAAATAGTAGGTATTATTGGAACATTTAAAAAGAAGTTACAAATTCATTATTGAAATAGAAACTTCTTTGAAAGCTTTCAATAGTCGCATGTCAGATCCCTTTTACCCATACATTTTTGGTCCTTTTAAGATGTAAAAGCAAATGAACTGACAATCTTTTCGTATCATTGATGGATCCTTTCATCCCTATGTGCTTATGGCGATAGGTTATTTTTTTTGTGTAAAAAAAAGATTGCTTGTCTATTTTTAATATCATATAGGTTCCTACTTGTTTTTGTTGTTGACTGTGAACGTGATTGGTTATGGATTTTATTCCCACTTGGTGGAATTACATTTTAATTATTTTCATTTTTTCGCTCTAGTACGTAAAACAAAGAAAGGCTTGAGTTCCGTCTCTCAACAAGCAATGTCTCGATTTTTATCGGAAAGTGAAAACCGGAGTGTCGTTCCCTCCGATTACCCTACTGATAAAATTTAAGAAGCTGGGATAAATATATTTATATTTGTTGATCGTCATGGCAAAGTTTTACTGCAGACGCTGTTGGATGTGGCTTGTTTTAAATTCAATAAATATTTCAAAGTAGAGAACGAAGTGTTTTGAGATTAGGCTCGTTCTCACTAACATGCTATGTGGGTAAAGCATGATGGTTACTATATACGCTCCCCTAAGAACTTTGTAATACCCTCACAGCGCTTTCTTTTACTACATATGAAAGAAACCTATCTACAATTAACACGTTGACTGTCAACGCGGTCAATGCTGACCGACAGCATGCTATCCCTACAGGCTAAGCAAAAATCACATTCTATCCAAATGTCAGTATTTGTGACGTCATTGAACGTTCCAAGTATTTTACATACAAAACTAACTTATTTTAGAGTAATTCGTGAGCTACGCGGGTCAATACGTATGGTTTTTAATTAGATAGCAGTGGTCTACGGCTTGTATTAGTGAATTAAAAGTATCCGAAACCGCAGTCAGCATTGACCGACGCGGCCCGAACGAAAAGTCTCATTGCCGACCAGCATTGACCGACGTGGTCCGAACGGGAAGATGCATAATTTTTCTTGGCGTTGAACGTTTTAAGGAACCTACATGTCAAAGTTCAGCCTTCTACACCCAGTAGTAGTAATTTCGGCTGTGCTCATTGTTTCAGTCACTAAGACATCCATAAAACAAGATTTTTTACACACGTATATAGATAGAAGCTGATATTTTATATAAAATAACTCAACATTTTAAAAGGTTAATTGTTTAAATACAAGCGATTTATATAAGCTTAAATGAGACTAGAGAAAAGTTCCATTAGCTAGCGCAACTGCGGCAAACCATCCATTGTGTCGCGTCAAGGCCTACTTCACTAACCTGCAAGTAAACGACTGGCTTCATTAATACCTACTATAGTATAGAAACATGTATAGAATATATTTTTATTGAGTTTACAATATTGTTATCGATGTATCTAACTGAGTAGTAGTGAGCTCGGATCCAAAAAAGGTTGAAGTTTCACATATATATACTGAAAAAATATTTACTAGTTGAAAATGCACAATATTTATAAATGTACTGTAATGTACATATAATTTTAATGTACACAATGTTTATACTTAAAGTACCGCGATTAGTTGAGTTAGAGTATGCAAGACAGAGGTACTCGTTATCTAAATAGACGCTGTTTTGATATCTCTATTTACTATGAATTTTAAAAAAGATTTTTTGTAAACATAATTGTTTAAGGAAGCGTGAAAGTGAATAACAAAAATTAAAATTGCCTAAAATTTCGTGGCGTATGATAGTTGATTAGGTGTGGTCAGCTAAGTAATGCCGGACTGCAGATAGAGACAAATATTGAATTTATTGAGAATAATAATATCAAAGTGTACAATGCAGAACATATAAAATGAAAAATAACATATGTATAATATGTACGTATTTAGCCTTTGCCAATTGACTGAAAGTCACTTTTAGTCACCTGTCACAAGCTAGCCACAAGTAAAAAGTCCAAAAACAATATTCGTACATAAAATTGTTATCAAGTAATATCCACCTAATAACAAAACAATTTAAAATTTAAAACTTTAACCTGAAAAAAAAATACAAAAAAAATTCTATACAATGAATCCATCACTGTCACCTGCACGTTGAAACGGCTGCTTTTAATAAAACGCTAAATCGGTTATTTCGGTGTTACGCACGCTTTCGCCGCCATTAATTTGTTTGGAACAAGGTGTGTTTGATAGAAGGTGGCAACGCTAAATAAAATTTTAAATAATTAATAACGTTAATTCTAATTAATTATAATGATAAATTTACGTTAATTTATCGTTTGTACTAAATTTTACGTAAAATATTATTTTATTAACGTAATTGGTCTATTGATGTAGTATAGGCTACTGACTGTAGCTGCTGAGCTGGAGGTTCTGTATTATTTCAAAGACATTTTTTTTTACGTTTCCCGCCTTAAGGGGAGGTTAAATCACTGTCAATTCTTGTTACATAATAAATATAATTCATTTTATTCATTATATACAGATGGCTCTAAAAATGAATTTGGGGCAGGAGCGGCGGTTTTTGATCCTCAAGCTGAAGTAACATTAAAATTTAGTATAAACGTAAACATTTCAATTATGCACATCGAGCTTATTGCTATCTTTGAAGCATTATCATTATTCTAACAAAAAAATTGTTATTTTAACGGACTCAAAAACCGCCCTCTTACATATGGCTCGGTTAACCTCGACTATTCGAGGATATCCGATAGCCTATGATATGTTAAAATGTATATATGAAATTGAAGCTCAGAATAAAACTGTGTATCTTCAATGGATACCCTCTCATGTTGGGATTACGGGTAACGAGGAAGCTGACAGTGCTGCCAAGCACGCCATATATGATGGTGGTCCCTATGACTGTATGCCTCTTTATACTAACATTATAAATAAATTAAAACAAATATGCAAAAGTAATTGGCAGGAATATTTTTATGAGCGGTCGCGGTACAAAGGTATATGGTATAAAACAATGGTAAATGAACTTCCTCGGTACCCGTGGTTCCATCGGTGTAAGACGAAAAGGAAATACATAGTTTCATTGCTAAGACTTCGTTCCGGACACATTTTATCAAATAAATTTAAATTCATGTTAGGTCTATCCAATACTGAGAAATGCCGACAGTGCAACAAAATTGATGACATTTTTCACTTGTTGATGGAATGTGCACGAAACGAAGTGCTGAGACCATATATACTTAAAAAGTATAATGTCGGTATGTGTAATAATATTCTTGCAGAACCTCTGTCAAGTAATGCAGTTGCAGTGGCGAAATTGTTAATAATGTAATAATTTAAGTATTTAGATCATACGAAGGTGACGTAGTCAATGATATGACTAAAACTCCCAGGTAAAATTAGAGATTAATAAAAAAAAAAGGGGAGGTAGAGAAAAGTTAGTGTATACACTCCATTTTTCAGTTCGGTGCGGTTTAACTTATTAGTGATTAAACTTTTTGCTTCCGCTTGGCTTACAAGAGTGGAAAACGAAAATAATTTATTTATTTGTATAGTGCTGAGGAGATTCTGCAAAACTAATCTATAAGTCTACAATCCTCCTGGTACAACTGTACAGCTGTGAGTAACTCGCAGCGTTGAGTTTCGCATATCAATAACCAATTTCTCGAATTCGGACTGAAAGTGGTTACTGGGGTCGTAATACTCGGATACTAGTAGCACTAGGTTCTTGATACTAGGTTATTTCGTGGATGATAGGCTTACGTTTGACCACATCAAGCCTAATGTCAAGCAAATTGATATGGTGTACGATGTTACACGCTTGCCTAGAAGAAACCTTACCTAACCTAACTTTGATACTAGGTTCTCCTTGACTGACCGGCGTAAAATGGTATATTAAAATCATATTTCAACTCATATTTTTTTACTTAGATCTGTAATATTTTAATAATATTAATAGTACTTTACACTATCAACACAGAATGTATTCAATATCTTAAAAGCACTTAGAGAACATGTACAAACTTAGTAATAAGATGGAACAATAGTAAACCATTTCCCCATTTATCTTTAACTAGCTCTAATTACCTCCTTACTCCGCTAGAAATTCTGCGAAATGATGTAGAATTCGAGCTTCATTATACAAGTATGTATTTTGTTTTGTTAATAACATACCCGTTTGTACTAGTTAACTAGCTAACAAGATGTATTCAATAGTAAAGTTTTACATGCGATAACATTTTCTTGGAACCTGATCGAAAATGTTTATCGAAATATACCGATATTTCTACATATCTGTTATGTATTATAATTTACATGCTTTCTGTAATAAATATAAAATATAATTTATATTATACGCTTATGTTGCCTACAGAAATGTAGCCTCGGGTGACAAAAGGGGAAAATTCAAAGGTACTTTTTAAGCAAAATTATTAAATGTTTTTTTAATATACTATAATATTTCGTTCTCGTAAAATAACAATAACGCGCCGCAACGATTATATTTTATTTTAACACACAGACTAAATAAAATTATGATAAGACACTCCGTTCTTTTTTACTTTCTATATTCATTTTAAAACGAACTGTATTACTTTCCGCATACGTATATAGTAGGTTGAAGTTTCCCAAACAATTATATACTTCCTTTGGATAAATCATTAATATATATATATATATATATATATATATATATATATATATATATATATATATATATATATATATATATATATATATATATATATATATATATATATATATATATATATATTAATTAGTGTAGTAAGAAGTAATTCAGAAACTGCTAAAATATACCGACGACGTGTCAGTAGTGATAAGAGAAAGCTTTAAGAAAATATATAACAAATGTATATTTTATATATATTTTTTTATATAATAATAAGCTAAGAAAGCATAATAATCTATACATATGACATATATTATTATAAAGCACCATATCTGCGTTCGACATGAGCATTCACTTACAATATAACAGAAACGTCGATGTCCAATCACTAGAATAATTGCGAACAATTATACTAAATGGCCTTATACGTTGTGATGAATTTAGTGTATAAATACATATATTATCTGCTAATAAGCGTCGAAGCGTAAAATACGTTGTTAGCAAAGTGTAATATGTGCTTATGACACTTTATAGAAAAGTGTATGTTAAACACATGGCAGTGTGTATTTTTTTTATTCACTCAATGTATTTCTAATGCATTATTGTATAACTATAAAAGTTTAGTTTTAGGAACTTCTTTCTTTTATAAACTAAAAATTTGGCAAATGTTATACTCCTCCGTTCGTTAAAAGGAGTCAAACTTATACATATTAATATAATTATATGATTGTGTTTTTTTTTTCAGCTTCACGCTGTATCCCGCACACAGCAGGATAGACAGAGGGAATCTAGTGTTAAGACACTCCGTTCCCCACTTTCCGCCGAATTCGGAGTATATAGTAGGAATATGATAGTGTTATATATAAGTATTAGGAAATGTTTGTAAATATGTATCTCTAAAATGGGCTGTTGCAGAAGGAGGATTCATATAGTCTAAGGTTCTCTAAGTCCATATGGTCATTATGAAATGATAATACGTCATGTCTAAGACCAAGTACGGCGTTGAGTTCCTCCATTGAACATGCAATATCTCGATTTCAAATGAAAAGTGGAATTTCTTGACACTAGACTCTCTCTTAATATCATATTATTCTGAAAAAGGATGAAGCTAAAAAAAAATTGTGCTCAGATGTATTCTAATACAAATTAATAATAAAAATTCATAATGACTATATTCAAAGTATTCCTAAAAAGACGATTTTACAATAATATGAAACGAAATTTAATTGTAGTGTATTTCTAATTTAAAAAATAACTAATAAAGTAACTTTACTTTACTTTACTAAAAAACCAAAGAAATAATATTAATTGAAGAGGAACACGGTAAAAACTTGCATTCAAAACGCAATAGTCTTATTGTTATTTCAAAACATGAGTGCTACTGTACCACTGCTTCTTGACAGCTGACAGCTGTAGCCAGGGAGTGGCAGTTAAATACTTTCAACAATCTTTTGAGTTCGTTACAAAAGTCTATGGAATACTGCCTTAATAAACAATTAATTAAAATGTTGTACGTGGTCTGCATTTTAATTGTGTAGAGCTTATCGTGACGCAGGAGGAACGAGTTCTCGTAGCGCTTTTATATAGAAAATATGACTTGAAATTAAAATAATTGTCAAAATTAATAGAACAAAATGATAAGAGGAATGCCTTAAAATATTAATACCTCTCAAATAATATATATTATATGTGGACATTGTAATTGGATGGCGGAAACATTATACAAATTATCATTCTTTAATCAATTGCGAAACGAATATCCCGATGTACATTTTAAACATTTTCAAGTACTTAAATTACGTCGGGTAACCTAATAATATCATTATTATTTTAACACACATCTACTGCACATAGACTGGAACAGTGTTTGGACAATCCATTATAATATATTGCGTAAATGGAACAGGGAAACAAAAAACATATAATCAATCTCCCCCAATGGAATTCGAATTTTTTTAGCTTCACGCTGTATCCAGCACACTGCAGGGTAGGTAGATGGAACCTAGTGCTAAGATACTCCTACCTCGACGCCAGAGCGAAGAAAATTGAAATATTTCCACTCCTCGAGTGGGAATCGAATCCACAACCAGTCGGTTTACAGGCACACTTTGTGCCACTGCGTCACGACTGGCCCCTGTTACACGACATTAAAACTATCATTATGTAAAATTTAAAATAACTTATACGTTTATATTAAACAGAATAAATGTTTTCTGTAACTCGGCCTCAACGTTGCCACTCAAATAAACTTTCATCGCGTGGAAATTTTTAATTAGTAGCTAGTAGCTAGACAATCGAACTACGAGTGTAGTACATACATATGTCTGTAAGGCCACGATTTTTGAGAACCAAAAGTTAAAATTGTGTTCAAATGTTTACATTACTTTATATATTGTAGAAATGTTTTAAAAAGTTTTTCAAAAAGTTTGTGAGTTCCCCAACGTAGTGAAAGATGTACTTTAATGTAAATGTGATGATTACAGGTTCTTTTCATACTTAAGACCGTCTAAATTTAAATTTTTCTTTTCTGACCTATTAAGACAAGCGAAACAAAACAAAAAAGTTACTATGATTGAAAACTATGATTAAAAAAAAACAAACAATTTTGTGTCGCATGCTTAATCCTAGGGATTGTTTTTCTAAGCGAAACTATGTAGGTGAACTTTTATTTACATTATTTACAAGATAAAATTTAGGTCATTATTCATTCAAATGTTGAAATCTGCGTAGTGATCCGCCACTCAATATGCTATAATAATAATAAATAATAATATAATACTTTATTGCACATAAAGATTACAGTGTTGTTGTAGGTGTCAGTATTTATGGTACATATTATGTGCAATGGAGAGAGAAAATAATATCCAATAAGTAAATGTAATATTATTATTATTATTTAAACTTCTTATGTAAATTTTCCGTTGAAGATCTTGGTAGTACCGAGTAATAATGAACTATATTTACCATTCGAAAATACCTGTGAATTGTTAAAACTCTACGCGGTGTTTTATCATCTGTAGAAAGGGGAGTACCCGGATCATAAATGAGTTGGTCACTCGTAGTTTTTTTGTGAACTATAATTACGCAATATTACAACACAACAGAATAGGCTGAAAGAACATAGTGTTGAGACTCTTCGTCATTCGCTTTTTCCCCGAATTCTAGATTTTGCATATCGATTGATAGTATTCAAAGCCACGCTTTGTCATATCAAAGCGGAGAAATAACAATAATTTTAATACAATCATTCTCCCAAGTGGGAATCGAACCTAAAACCATTCAACCGCTGTCCCACTGCATTATAGTGACCACACCTAGACCACGTCATAAATAATAAAAAGCAAAATTAAAAATTTTGAAAAAACCCACGACGGTTTAATTGTAATTGAAAAAGGATAAAATAACTGTAAATCCCCCGCCTAAATGAATATATGTAACGAGATGATGGGGACGACTCCGTCGGGGGCTGTCATTACTTTAAGTTTGCACAAATCTTCTCATAGGTTTTCTTGCTGTTAAAACAGGTTCCCAAAAAATTAAAATATTAATATGAATTTACAGTTTTGATAACTGGTATTTTAAAAACTTTAAAACGAAATCTATACTGTTAGCTACTATATTTAAAATAGGGATTGCAACTGGCAGCCCCCGACGAAGTCGTCACCATCATCTCGTTACATATATTCATTTAGGCGGGGGATTTACAGTTATTTTATCCTTTTTCAATTACAATTAAACCGTCGTGGGTTTTTTCAAAATTTTTAATTTTGCTTTTTATTTTAAACTTTTTAAAGTGAATAGATACACATTATATATTATTACATAATATAGAAATACTTTATATTAATCTTCATGCAAATCCAAAAGAAATTATAAACCCAATGCTTTCTGGTTATCAAATGCTTATTGCAGCGCCTGGCAGATTGTCACTGTAACATTTCCACGAAACTTAAGTCTAACCAAATCAGTGAAAATCACAAAACCCAATAGTAGTTTTGATTTTGAACAAACTAATTTATACTGGAGCGCCCCGTGGTAGTTCGTGATATGGCATATAAAAACACGCAGCAATTAAACCAGAACCTATCACAGAAAACTGCATCTAAATAGGTTTCACACAAAAAATAAAAGCAAATGCTTACTGCAGCGCCCCCTGGTGAGGTGTCACCATGACACATATACGAGAACACGCCCTAATTAAGCCTGATCCTATATTTGATAACTGCATCCAAATTGGACTTGTAGTTTTAGCTTTGCATAATTAAATGTTTAATGCAGCACCCCCTGGCGTGTTCATAACGTAAAAGAAATACCTAAAAACTTACACCAAGTAAAGGTAAATCTAATACTAAAAACTCTGCGCAATCGGACTAGTAGTTGTAGCTTTGCATTAAATATTACAAACAAATGTTTACTGCAGCGCCCCCTGGTGAGTTAACACGATAAAACATATCCAAGAACATGCAGTAATTAAACTTGAACTTATCATTGACACTGCATCCAAATCAAATTCGTCATTTTATCTTTGCACAAACAATATTTTACTGCAGCGCCCCCTGGTGACTTGTCACTGTAATATACATTTAAAAACATGCTCTAAGCAAAGCGGAATCTAATACTGAAAACTCTTTTCAATCGTACTAGTCGTTTTGGTTTTACACAAAAAAATAGAAGCAGCTACTTACTGCAGCGCTCCCTAGAGAGTTAACACATACATGAAAATATGCACTAAGTAAACATACATGACACATATATGAAAATATGCACTAAGTAAACTTGAATCTATCATTGAAAACTGCATTCAAATCGGACTCGTAGTTTTAGTTTCGCACAAACAAGTGTACTTACTGCAGCGCCCCCTGGTGAGTAGTCACCGTAACGCATATATGAAAAGAAACACCAATTAAACCTGAACCTATCGTTGGAAGTTTCATCTAAATCGGACTAGTAGTTTTTGCTCTGCATAAACAAATGTTTACTGCAGCGCCCCCTGGTGAATTTTCACCGTAACCAAAAAACAAAAATCTTAAAATATGCACAAAGCAAAGCTGAATCTAGTTCTGAAAAGTCTATCTAATCGAATTAGTAATTTCGGTTTTAGACAAACAAATACAAGAAAAATTTTGGTTTTACACAAAAAAGTACAAACAAATGCTTACTGCAGCGCCCCCTGATGAGTGGTCACTGTAGCACATATATAAAAAGATGCACCAATTAAGCCTGAACCTATCCTTGAAAGTTACATGTAAATCGGACCAGTAGTTTTTGATTTGCATAAACAAATGTTTACTGCTGCGCCCCCTGGTGAGTTTTCCCCGTAACAAAAAAAGAAAAATCTTAAAATATGCATCAAGCAAAGATAAATCTTTTTATGAAAACTCTTTTCAATCGGAGCAGTAGTTTCGGTTTTAGACAAATAAATACAAAAAAAGTACAAACAAATGCTTACTGCAGCGCCCCCTGGTGGTTTGACACGATAAGACATATCCAAGAACATCCACCAATTAAACCTGAATCTATCACTGAAAATCTATTGAAATCAGTCTATTATTTTTTGAGATAATTGAAAACATTCGTTTTCACGTAAAATGCTTACTGCAGCGCCCCCTGGTGAGTTAAGGCAATAAAACATATCTAAGAACATACGCCAATTGAACCTTAACCTATCATAGAAAACCGTATCAAAATCGGACTTATAGTTTTGGAAATAATTGACATAGTAATTTGCACAAACACACAAACAAACAAACAAACAAACAAACAAACAACCTCTCACCCCAAACACATATACAGTCGCCGTTCCGTCGCGGGTAAAAATGTAAAACATTGGCCTTCACAAAGTCTGTCCTACGTCTTTTAAACGACGCTAATCAGATTACAATATTAGCCGTAAGTGCTGAATGAGCGTCGAATAAATAAGATTACTTACTAGAAGCTATTCAATTTCCTTAAACCGACTTCAAATTAACTGGTTTCCATTTGTAAGTGCATATGCTACTTCTTTTTTTTAATTTAACCATATAATGAATATGACAATTTTTTTTTATTTCAATTTTTTTTTATGTTATGTTTTTTGTGTCATTGCGTGTTGAGTGGCGGAACTGAACACCGCGCTTTATCTTACAAGGGCGGGAAAAGAAAAGTAATTTAAAAATAATCACTCCTTCGAGTGGAGATCGAAACCAAAACCGATCACAATAATATACAGACGCAACTTTCACTGCACCACGATAGCCTCTGAATGCTAAAATTATCAATCTATTTTAGTCGTCCAAAATTAATAAGTTAATTTTTTTTCAACTTCACGCTGTATCCCGCACACAGCAGAGTAGGCAGAGGGAACCTAGTATTAAGATACTCCGTTCCCCACTTTCCGCCGAATTCGGAGGCATTGCGTGTTAAGTGGCGGAACTTAACACCGCGCTTTACCTCGACACCAGAGCGAAGAAAATGGAAATATAAAATATTTCCACCCCTCGAGTGGGAATCGAACCCACAACCAGTCGTTTACAGTCACACGCTTGTGCCACTGGGCCACGACTGGCCACACAATAAGTTAATTAGTCTAAAATAGAATTCTTCGTCAGAAAAAGACTTTATAATATGAATATGAAGTAACGTACAATAGAAAAGTTAATAGGAAATGAAGGGAAGTGTAACAGTGTCTTAAAATAGTCGAGCTAAGGTAGAAATGGCTTTTCACTATCGGCTGGAAAGTAGGGCGGCAAAGAGGTATTCCATTCATCTTGAACAATAAGAAAGCAAACAAAAGAAAAAGCCTCATATGCATAAGTTCGAACATTTTGTGATTATCCACCGTCTTGAGTATGAAATCGATACTTAACTAATTTTGACATTATGAATGCTATACGTAATTGAGTGACTGAAAGATAACGTAAGGTCAAAACTACTTATTTTTATGTGTTAAAGGGGGGCAAACGGACAGAAAGGCGACCTGTTGGTCAGTGGATATTTCGCCCATTGACATCGACAGCTTTAGAAGAGTTGTGGATGCGTTGTTATCCTTGAGGTGAAAGATGGGGGAAAGATAGGTGAAAGATGGAAGGAATAGGGAGACACTATTGGTCGTCGAAAGCAGTAATTAGATTTGGAAGTACTTTAAATAATATAATAAAAGACTAAGTGATAATTTCTCACAATTTCTAAGGGAACGGGTAAAAACGTCTAAAATCACGTTTTAACCTTTTTTAGAAAACGTATAAAATTTACACACGGCGGGGTTGAACTCGCGCCTCTTGGAAACCGTCCAAGCGCTCTTACCGTTAAGCCACGTGCTTGAAACATTTTAGGTTCCTGAGTTGAAATTGTGGAAGAAACAAATGAATTCAGATTGACAAGGGCCGCAAAGAACATGCAAACGAAATTGCTGGCGAAAACTCGTCCTAAATAAAGTGATATAATAATACAAGTTCTTGAAGCATAGCATAGAATAGACTTTATTGCACACAACATAAATAAAAATATACAAGAAATAAATTTAAAAAATTAAAACGTATGCAAAGGCGGTCTTATTGCTTCAAGTAATCTCTTACAGACAACCTTTGGTGTGGAAAGGACTAAAACTACTGCAATAGAAGAATAGGAGAATGGGAAATAGCGCGATTAAGTGCATATATGCGATATTTATTGTATAAATACGTAAACTTATCGATACAATAATAAACTAAAATATATACTTCAAATACATACTGTTAAATATATACATAGACCCATACATGTATATAAAAATACATATACATATTTAACAATAAATGTATTCTTGAAACAATTACCTTAGATAAAAATAAATGTAAGAAATAACGACTAATTTCTTTTTCGTCTTCTGCCAACAATTATTTCTTTTAATTCCTGTTTAAAAATAACGTGAATCGCTTTTAAATAACTAATAGTATATGTATAAACAGAGAAAACCTAATGTCCGGACATTTTTTACATTTGTTCTGTACATGTGATAAATGTGCAAATACGTATAACAAATTTAAAGGGTGGATAATACTTATTCTTATTTTAAAATATATTTTTCTGGGGTCTTAAAATTTCAAATTTTATTCAACAAACAAATATAAAAAAATAATAATAGAAACTAAAGTTAAAAAGTGTAGTCTCATAACTGAAAAAAAAATCTAAATATTCATTTCTTATAACACAAATTACGCAAGTTTGTTTGCGTAACTTGACAAATTAATCTTGAAGCAGGAAATTAAATGAATCAAGAGCTGTCAACGATATCACTGGGAAAACGCGCCTCAAGGTAAAATCATTATGATACGTATTATTTATTAGTGGTAATCATATAATTGAAGCCATCAAGGTGCGGTTGGATAGCGTCTGATTGCAAGCGTCATGGTTTTGGGTTCGATTCCCACTCTAGAATGATTATATATTGGAATGAAGTTCCTTATCGTGCGTCGTCAAAGGGGGCTAGACGGAAAAAATGTCACGAAAAGTTGTAGCGACACTTTTTGCTATAGTAGGCTATTGTAAGCTTGCTTTCTCTCTGTCTCTGTCTCTCACTTATAGAAAGCAAGCCAGATATTTTCATTTATAATTAATAATAAATTTAATGAATTATAATTTAATTAACTTAATAAATTTAATTAATAATAACATTAATAATTAATAATAAATTTATAATAAAAAAAATATTATTATAACTAAAAAAAATATTACAATTCCTTCACTAATTAATCGATAGGAACTTCGTTCCATCCGGGTGTCCCTTGACACCTCTCTTGAAGTTTTTACTTTTATTTGTCCAGCTTGTGATAAAGTACGACGTTGAGTTTCGCCACTGAACACGCAATTTCTCGATGTTGCTTGAAAAATGGAAAACAGTGTGTCTTGAAAGTTAGTGGGATGTACCTATGCGGGATAAAACATGGAGCTGTTTTTTTTATTATTACATATATTTAGGTACTTTTTTTCTTTTTTTTTTTTAATTAGGAAACTCTGTTCATGGGCTCACAGGTGCCCATGGCATTTGTTAGTATTAATTAGTATTATCTTATATTTAATGTAATCTAATGGTGATGTCCATCACTGACCAATTGTAAGCGATTTTTTTTTTTGTTTTGTTTTGTGGTATATATATGGACATATATATGATTGTAATAAAAATAGCCACCCATACATTTAGGTACTAGTGAATCCGTTTAAGCGTTATGCATAGCAATATACATTATTATCAAAATGTATTACCGTGCCAAAAGGTGTATTCATCTCCATTCAAATTATTGCCGTAAGAGAGACTTTTCTTGCTTAAGAGTTTTTCCTTCACACATTTTAAGACATTTCTATATACGTTTTAAAATTTTGACTAATGCATATTTTTCATATTCAGCTAATAATTGTTTTTTTTTATTTAGTATCGATTGCTAAATTAAATATATTTTAATATATTCCGGGTCCGTTTGATTTACTAATTGTTCTAACTTATCTATTTTCCTATGTGACTTTTTGATTTCCTAATTTATGATATTATGCGTTAAGTGGCTAAACTCAAGGATGAGCTTTGTCTCGTTAACTAGAGAGAAGAAATAAAAAAAAAATATAATCATTCCTCCCGATTGGAAACCGAACCCGCAACCGCCCATCTGCACCACGATGGCCTCTCTATCATATTCTGTAATAAAATAGCAAGAATCTTATCACTTTGTTTGTATTGGGTTAAAAAGAAAATTACTTTATTTTGTTTTCAACAGAACACTTCTCCGAACGGAAATAATATTTATATATTAAAGTCATATTGTTTCCTTTCCAAGAAATGTCAATAGGAAATAGTTGTATGAAAAAGTTTGTATCAAATATAAATATATACTTATAGTATAATAGATGGGGGCCAGTCATGGTGCAGTGGCACAAATTGTGACTGTAAAACGACTGGTTGTGGGTTCGATTCCCACTTATTAATAATATGCCACTTAACACACAATGCCTCCGAATTCGGCGGAAAGTGGGGACGGAGTATCTTAACATTAGGTTCCCTCTGCACCCTACTGTATGCTGTACACAGCGTGAAGTTAAAAAAAATGTATAATAGATATAAGTCATCCTTAACAACTATTTGTCGTGTAATATTATTTTCTTCGTATGAGAATCGTAAATTGATTATAGAAAAAGTAATATAATTAAAATCAAGTGTTGAAAACGAACTTCAACTATAAGAACCCGTGTTCCTTCTTTATACTCTTGAATACCGATCTACTATAAGTTAATGAAAAAAATCTTAGAGATTATGTAAAAAATTACGTAACATAACTCAAACCCGTTTTTGGAAAACCGTTCAATTTCCAAGTCCCGCCATTTTTAAGTTTATACATGTTTTCTAAAAGCATTTTTCATGTCTCAAATATGTGAATAAAATATTAAAAGTATTGCTTATTTTAAACAAAAATGTTGTACATATTTTAATATTTATTTTAAACAAAAAAATGTTATGATTTCATAATACCTTTTAAAATATATAACTTGTAAGAAAGCAAAAGCAAACAAAAACAAAATTATAAGCTCTTATATCGCCCGCCCAATTAATAAGGCTTTACACATAAAGCCGGGTACTAAACGGGCGCCATAAAAATGACCACATGGCTCCAAAAGTTTGCAACAAATAAATAACTTTGAAATTGTTATATTTGTGTTTATGTATTGTGTATATAGGAATTATTTATGTAGTAGAATTATTTATAAGAAATAGAAATTAAAATGCTTGGTGTGTTTTTGTAAATTGCAAAAAAACCTAAAATGATGAATACTTACAGAAAAAAATAAAGAAAAATTATTTGTTTTACTATAAAGTAAATCCTAAAAAAATAAAAAGATATTATACTTCAAAATAAAAAAATATAGATCTACTGATATATGTATATAAATGTTTCGGGGAGAATGAAGGATTTTGACACATAGTTCTCTGTGCATTCCCTGGTCTGCAGGAAAAAGCGAGAAGCTGTCTTTTTGGCTAGTAGCAATGGGATTGGGCATTCAAGGTGTTATATTTGTAAATAGGTTATAACTCAGTTTATAAGAGGATAATGGAGAGTTGAGTGACTGACGCTAGATTTTCTTCTCTATAATAGCAATGCACGAATAAGTATGAACGTAAGAAACAATACTACTTTAAATTACTTAGTCTGTTACAAGACGACTTCCTATACAAGCAACTACTGTGCTCTATGGCATTCAAATAATAAATAGCAAAATAACATTCGCAATCCGTTATTATGCTAACAGATGAGTTCGATAAAGGTCGGCATTTGTTAGGCAAGTCGATCGCGACAAACTGGTCCGGATTACGAGTATCTGGGATGGAGGAATTCCAATAATATTTCACTGCCCACCCTTTGCCCTGACTGCCTTGATACAGGAGCGAGGAGCGGTTGTCAAAATGTTTATATAATATAACATATTTTCTTTTATATTGTAGCGAAGTTATGAAATGAATTGCCTGTAATGGTTAAAATATCTCTGATTAATACATACAAAATATTAAATTGTTTCGTTACTTGCTAAGTGACTTATAATAATGCTTAGATCCGAGATCAGTGGACGTGGAATTCTGAAAATAGATATGCCATTTCTAAATAGTTTTTTTTATAGATTTGACTAGAATCAAATACAAACAAGAGTTTAAAGGCCACGCAAACGAAGATGCGAGCGACAACTATAAAAATTGGTTTGTAGAATTTCACACCAACACAAAATGTCAATAAAGAAAAACAAAAAGTAGAGAACAGAAAGTCTTAATTCTATATCATCTATCTTAGTAAAAAAAAATAAAGATGTTTTTAAACGTGGGTGGAATGGAACAGTATGTCTGACTGTAAAAACGATATTTGTGGTTTCAATTGCCATGCTTAGGGTTGATTATATTTGTATATAATTATTTTATTTTTGCAGCTTTAGGTTCACCTATTCAACACGCAATCTCTCTAATTTAGTCAGAAACCAAAGAACGGCGTTTCTAGACACTAGCCAAAAATTATTTCAAAAAATATTACATTCCAAAAATTGCTACAAAAAGCAGTAAAAAATATAATCGAGTAACAGAAACTTGGCGACGACAGGATCGCTACTAACTTAAATCGCAAAGGCTCTCCTTTGGCCCGTGCCCGTGCAGTGGTCTGGTACTGACATGCCATTAATTTGGGTGCAACTACCGTTTATACACCGGGATCAGCTTTTGGCGGTTTTCCTTAGTATTTATATATAATAAATATACTTATATAAAATTTGGCCTTCCTGTTTTGGGGTTTTCGATGGTTATTTTGGTTTTAGGGTATTTCTAATTGTTTTGTTCTGTTATCTGTTCTTTATATACTTAAGAAAAAATATATTTGTTAAGTTTTATATCTATATTGTTAATAATTAATATTATTAAATAATATAAACTACACAGCTAGGGATAAAGCATGGTAATAATTCAGATTATAAAAAATATATCATGTCATCGTGGCGCAATAGCACAGCGTCTGTTTGTAATTGTAAATGATTGTGGGTTCGATTAATACTCAGAGCGAAAGGTTATAATTTAATTAATTTCATACTGTAATCGTAAATGGTTCAGATGGAAAGTCTTAGCCAGGTGCTCTATGATATGACGTATGCTACTATATCGGAAAAGCGTGAAGCTAAATAATAATAATACATGAAAATATATATTAATCATTCAAATAAATTATAATAACAAATTAGCTTTTAAGACAAACAAAAATTAACGCGCTTTAATTTTTTTTTTAGGTTCACGCTGTATCCCGGACACAGCAGGGTAGACAGAGGGAACCTAGTGATAAGACACTCCGTTCCCCACTTTCCGCCGAATTAGGAGGCGTTGTGTGTTAAGTGGCGGAACTCACACGTTGGTGCCACTGCGCCTATGCCTAGCAAGCATATGAGAAACTAATACTATGAAAATATTGTATTACACTTGGATCCGGACACGTGTGTAAATTTCAAGCAGAAGCAGAAAAGTTGTTAAAAGTAGCATTACAATATTCCATTAACAGATGACGTTAATAAGGGCGTGTATATTGATTTACTCTATCAAGAGAGAGATCCTTTATAGAGTTTCGTATAGTAAATAAAATAAACCTAACGTAGGATAAAAGAGGTAACACAGTTAATTAACTAGCTAAATTCTTGCCTAAGAATATAAAAATACTTTGACTAGATAGCTTTTTGTTATATCTTCACCCTTTTGGGGCGAGAGACAGAGGGAACTTACTGTCAAGGCATGTCTCTTTTATCTGGCCTAATCCTATACATTATGTGTTAAATGGCGAGATTCAACGTGTTACCAGACCGAAAAAATGGAAATAATTTAAACATAAACCATTTTCCTAAGAGGTTTTTTAAGAGAAAGGTTAACAAATTATAACTAATAATTTTATTTATTAGTTATAATTTGTAATAATATACTTAGTTTGATATAGGAGCCAGTCGTGGCGCAGTGGCACGAAGGTGTGACTGTAAACGACTGGTTGTGGGTTCGATTCCCACTCGAGGAGTGGAAATATTTAATATTTCCATTTCCTTCGCTCTGGTATCAGAGGTAAAGCTCGGCGTTAAGTTCCATTACTTAACACGCGATGTCTCCGAATTCGGTGGAAAGTGGGGAACGGAGTGTCTTAACACTAGGTTCCCTCTGCCTACCCTGCTGTGTGCAGGATACAGCGTGAAGCTAAATTAATAAAAAAATAAATAATTAAGTAAAAAAGTAATTAATTAATTAAATTAGTTTCATATAGTTATTAGCTTTCCATTGCCTTTTGAACGCATTTCGTATTAGGCCTGCGCAGACGAAGATAATTTTTAACCACTCCGGTGTCTTTAAATGCGAACCCCAACTACTAAAATAAGACATGTCGTAACTGTGTCATAGGTACAAACTATTCAATAAATAATTTACTATTCAGTCTAAATTTTACAATAAATTTGTAAACAAATCAAACTAAATGGACTCATCTGAATCAAAATGAGAAATAGTTGTGTTTATTTAGTTCCCTTTTGTAATTTGGCTTGTTTCATGCTTTTCGTGATTCTAATGGTAGGTTGTTATATATTAATATGTGATTATAATTTTAATATTGCCTGATAATTTTCCCAAAAATATTCAGTTATTATAAACTTCATTCCCGTTGACGCATAACATATTTGTTACCTTAGCAAATTTTATGGATAATATGACGCTAAAGTATATGTCAACCATATTGTAGTGTATGTATAATACACA
The DNA here is from genome assembly GCA_019049465.1 of Dryas iulia moderata. Classification (NCBI taxonomy): domain Eukaryota; kingdom Metazoa; phylum Arthropoda; class Insecta; order Lepidoptera; family Nymphalidae; genus Dryas; species Dryas iulia. The sequence continues at coordinate 13,269,494 of CM032424.1, read as the reverse complement.
CATAATGGAATATATTGGCTTTCTGGACTTCTTTGGCTTGCTGGACTTCTTCAGCTTGCAAACTTTAAGTATGTCAAATGTCATACTTAAGCATCTGCACAATTATCTTAAAGAAAGGGACCAAAGTTTTCCTTTAAGTATTAATATAATGATAATAGGATGTAGGATGTAACCGCAGCTTAGTATAGCGAAACAAGGTCTACCTCTATATCCAATCATTTTTATATCAATTACTTATATACTTTACGCTGACAAAATGCGGTACTGAATTTTTTTACAAATCACGCATTGTTTATAATATGCACAAAATATTTAGACACTCGGTTTTCTCTGTCTACCCTGTTTTGCGAAAAATAAGGTGAATTTCAAACGATTTAAATCTTTTGTATAAGATAAAAATTGCTTTGCTTACTTTTCTATATTTTTCATAGATTTGATATCCTTATATATAATTAAAACCGAAGTCAAAATAAACCTTCACATTATTCATTTATGAAAAAAATGTGTTGTAAGTCACTAATAACACGTTTTTATTTTAACTTTAATAACCTAAAGAACGAACGTAAATAGCCTCCTACATCCCCCTTCCCATCTCATACCTATATAAATATAAAAACAATAATAACACTTAAAAATCTCGTTACCATCTCTAAAATATATATACACAGAACAAAATACACATAAAGTACAAAAAACTTCATCCCACCAGATTATACTGAAAAAAAAAAACAAAACAAAACGCAAGGACAAGGATCCTCCATCAAATAAAATCTATGCAAAGTAGACGTGCTTAAAATAATGAAATGTAACTTACTACGCCGACGATTCAATTACATTAACGGTTAAAAAGCTTCGGAGGCCTGAGTGTAAAAAATCTTCCCAGACGATTTTAGATCAAGCTTTTTTTTATTCAACCATCTTTCTAAATTCGTAGAGATATTTCATGCTTAAACCCTATTTTGAATGCAACATTAATTTTCAGTGTTTTGTTAAGAATAAATTGACTGCTTTCCGTTTTGTATGAATAAATCTGTGTAGAGGGATTTTTTAGGCTTAGAAAGCAGTGACGTCTTTTAATTTTTTTTTATACGGTATAAGCGATTTTATTTAATACTAGCGACCCGCTCGCGGCTTCGCCACGTGAACCACCACTTTCATCCTCTATTGCTCTTTGGGATTGTTTCTTTTTATAAAAGGGGGTAGTCTATATTTGACCTTGCGTCACTAATTATGTTCTTAAGAAAATCATCGATACATCTAGTACAATGTCTATACTGCTTGATAACATATAGCTAACTGTTATAGTAAGAAAACGTACGAAATCTGCTATCATATGATAGTAGATTTCAGCAAATAATCAATGCAATTTGACTTCGCCAGTTTTTACTTTTCTGCGGGAACTGTTTTGAATACCAGGGTAATTTTTAAAAAAGAGAGATGGCCTATGTATAATAACCTTGCCTCATTAACTATTTTCCTGAGAAAATTCATTCATTTCAGTCAAGGAGTTTAGATCTTTCATTCTCACTATATACTAAACATACATAAGTTTCATCCACTGTTTCAACCTCCTAGGGTTTGATTTTTTATAAAGTAGCCTATATGACCCTGCATCTTCAACAATCTTCTTTACGAATTCCCGTCAAAACATAACAAATAGAAGAGATACAGATTTTTGCATTTTTATAATAATAATTTTAATGAGTGCGGATATGTCTAATACAATGTCAACTATATAATAACAAATGGCGCTACCCGTTGCAGAAAACGTAGTGACATCTGTTGTCATATAGATTATATAAATATATAGAATATATAAAGTTTTATAGACCGGTCAAATGTATATTTAATAAATGTTATGCATATTTTATTTTATAATTATTTTAATTAGTGATATTGAAACAAATTTAGCTTCACTCGTGAACTACCGACATAATTTGAATGTTTTTTTTTTTAAATTTTATTTTTCTGCGGGAGTTATGTTGAATACCGGGATGAAAACTATCCCATATGTTGCTCTAACCTCTAAGCTAACTCCATACAAAAATTCATTAATTTCTACCCGGTAGATACCGATATACAAATGATTTACTTATATCGGTTTTTTATTTTTTCCAAAAAAACTACATAGGATACCGGGATAAAAACTATCCTATATGTACCTTTGGACTATAAGCTATCACCATACTAAAATTCATTCATTTCTATCCAGTAGTTTTTGCGTGATTGACGAACAAATTAACAGACAGACAGACAGACAGACAGACAAAAATTCTCCTGAGTGGATTTTTGGCCTCTGTTATCGATATATTAACGCACCCAATTAAAATTTTTCTGAAATTTTTCATGTACAGAATTGACTTTTCTACTCCTTTATTATATATAGAGATATCCTTTCTTTTAAAATATTTTTCCAGGCACAATGTTTTATATAAAAATAGATTATTTTTGTAGTTATTTGGTTTAGCTTTTATATACATATTTCATATTTATCGCTATCGCTATCGTAACGCAGTGGGATAGCATCTGACCGATGCGATTGATTGTGGGTTCCATCTCCACTTAGGGGAATAACTATATTTAAATTATTTTCATTTCTCCACTCAAATATAATAAAGCATAGCATGAGTTTCGCGACTCAATACGCAATGTCTCGTTTTGCGACTCTGCGACCTGGACCAAGCGTGAATGTTTTTAAGTCTATTTATATGTTTTAAAACATTTATGTTTCTTTGTAATATTTATTTATTTGAATAGTTATGAATATTTCATATTTGCTGTATTTTTTTCAATTTTACTCATATTTAGAATTAAAATATTTTTAAAAATACGCAGAAGCTTCGTCTCGTCTCGTAGAAGCTTCTACGAGACCCGTTTTCACACATATCACGTACTTACATATATACCGCCCACACTTGAATTCACAACATAATATTTACTTAACAAAATCATGTAACTTATAGCAATTATACCCAAATTCATCCAGTTAATTAATCATAAATTATATGGATATCTAAAAAGTCCGTTTAAACTGATCTGAGAAGCCCATTAAGTTGTAATCCGCATCAGAATTTCTGCCAACAAGTTCATAATGAAAAAAGGCGATCCTATCTCTAATTCAATTTCCAAGAGGAATTGTTGAGAATGGAAATTAATACAGTCCGGTAATCATCGGAACTTTTGCTTGTATATAACGAGGCTAAGGTTAGGAATCGCTTTACGGTAAGCCCCAAGAAATAGAAGATTAAAGGGATGTTTTGAAAACGCTGAGGGATATTCAATGCGTTGTCATTACTTTTGATCTGGTTGGTAAAGTTACAGTTATTTTATTTTTTGTTTGGAAGTAAATGTTTTTGCTGCTTTATTTTAATTTCTCTTTCAGGAAACATCGCTTTCCCGCTTTTTCCTGCATAACAAGGTCAAGGAAACCAAGTGTCAAGACACTTCTCCATTTTCGGCACGAGATCGAGATATTGTGAGTTGGGTAAAGGAACTCAACGGAACGTTTTGTCTTAGGTACATGTCAGCGGGAAGAAATGAAAATTTAAATATCTCTCTGAGTGGGAATCGAACCCATCACTATCACGTCTACAGTCAGACACTATTCCTCGCCTCGATAACCTTAATGAACACTTTTCCAACCGTTATTAATATTATATAACAAAAAAAATACAGTATTTCAAAAATATCAAACACACGAAAAGATTCACGAAAAAAATCATCTAAAATCGTATTTGTTGATAAACCGAACGAACGAAAAAAATATAGACCATCTACATACCCGTACATATATCCCAAAGCAAATTCAACGTTTGAAATATTTTTCAAATTATCCGTAAACAAACAACGGCAGCTTCAAAGGGCTTTGACGAACTTTTTTATATGCGAAAAGAACTTAACAAGCGGTAACGAGTACGCCCAAAATACAGGTGTAAAATCCAACAGGACCAAGCGAATTCAGCTTTTGTGGTAATTGAAAGCGTTACGAGTGAAATATGTAGATATTCCGTCTAAAATTATATGGTAATCAGATGGAATAAAAAATAATGAGGCTTTTCCGTTCGTTTATGGTTTTTTAAGGTGTCGGTTAAGTATAATTTAGTACAGTGTTGAGGTAAGACTGCTTATCTCTTTATAAGCGAATAGGCGTAAAGGCGTAGTGACAGATCACTAAGTTTTCTTTGCTATGAACAATACAGGATGTATTTTAAACAAAATATGAATATATTAGAAAATAAATTCCTTAGCATTACGTGGACTTATCGTGTATATACTGGGTCTATCGCTTTGCTGTAAAAGACTTGTCAAGTGCCTGAGACTAATGACCAATCTATAGGTTTAAATGTAAGGGTTTTTTTTAAATAAGCATTAATATTTACCTCTATTGTCCGAGCATCTCTCTGTACATAATCCATATATTATACTTAGTCAAAATAGTCAGAGAGAACCAACTGTCAAGACACTCTGTTTCCCGCTTTCTGCACGAAATTAAGTAGATATGTCAAATAATATCATAGTAATATACGAGCAGTTTATAAATGTTCATAATATTTCATTCATGATAAAGTTAGTCGCATCTTCGTCTAAGTTAACGCGGTTTAATATTTGAAACGTAATAAATATACTCTTATACTGTAATTTATTTAAATGCGTTTATTAAATAGAATGCATTTGATTATGAAATGTTTTTTTATAACAGTACAAAAATATATTAATAACAAAATTGTTATAATTCCTTTTATATTATGTGCCATCGTGATTTAATTCAGCTCTCAAGCTATTTTACAATTTCCACCCTTTTAAGAGATACATCGATAATATATAGAAAAAAGAAATAAATTAATCTGTTATTAATTTGAATAATGAGCCATTTTTGCAGCATAATAATATCTAATATATGAAAATTAGGTACTTAATAAATATTTAATACAAATCGTAGACAGAGGGGAGCTTTTTACATTTCAGCTTTTTCGTATCCCCGCACTGCAATAAAACTCCGTGACAGTGACGCAACAAAGCCAATCCCGTAGAACATTTGCATTGAAATCAATTTATATACGTCGATCCCAATTAAGAGATAGGATACAGACTGTACTGAGATAATCTTAAAGTAGGCAGAATTTTAATTGTTTGAAAGAAATTCTCAGCGGGTTGAAATATGAATGATATAACTTGTATAAAGTTGAGGATTCAAAAATTGTGATGCAAATATTTTTATAACTAATTTTTATTATATAAAAGCGTTTCCGGGTCCATTATTTGCGTTTAAAAACTTGTAAAACATGAAATATGATTTAGAATGTTGTATTGATTTTAATAACGAGTTCGAGCAAAATCCGGCTCTATTTCACCATCAATTGAAACAATTTTTGAAAATCGCATTAACATCCTATAGGATGTTAATACGACCGAAGCCTAAGACAGAAATTTGAACTAAGACTTTTACATATATAAAGTCTTTCGATATATTAAAATTTCCAATTTTTCCAATTTCATTACAAACGTAATTAAAAGTACAGTCTAGTTCCTATTTCTGTTAAGTATTGCTTCATGAAAAAGTCGTCTTCTCTATCATCAATAGCATTATATGCGTGTATATTTTAGCGCCTCAAATATCTACTAACTATTTGCATGAATTATAATTCATACGATCAATCATCAATACGGAGTGTCTTAACATTAGGTTCCCTCTGCCTACCCTGCCGTAAGCTGGTTACAGCGTGAAGCTAAAAAAAAAAATGATGGGCTAATTGTTGAGAAGCAAATTAGAGTAGGTACAGTATTTGCTGTTCGCTTGCTACTCTTTAGTTATACAAAGAGCTATTAAGCATGTAATCTCTATACAGAGTGGAAAGTGAGACCTGACTTGTTATTATTTAAATAGCGGCTTAAGGCGATTTAAAATAATATAAAATTAAAATTAGCCATTATATAAATGTTAGTAGGTTACTAGTTTTTTTCATACATAAATTTAGATTCCTTTTTTTATCGAATATGAAATGATTATATTGATATGTAAATGATAACGCACGCAATATCTGAGATTCGGACGGCAAGTACAGAACAGAGTGTATTGACACTGGCTTCTATCTGCCTACCTTAGCAGAGTAAACGGTAACGGGGTAAAGCATTAAAATAAAAGACAGCTATAATTAATCAATATAAAGCTATTAAAATCGTTACAAAAATTTCAATATGTATGAAATCCTATAATCATCAATTTTTAGCCAAGTTAGAAGTTACGAGAATTTTACCTTAAGTTACTTTCATTGTAAGGGTGAGATATATTTGTCTAAGATATATTTAGGTATACCGTCTGAGGAGGGATTGGAACCGCCATCCCCTTCGGAAGCACTCGTCTCGCGCACATTGGAGTGCTTTCAAACGGAAGAAAATTTTTCCTACAAGTTTTCTTCAGAGCAATATAGGTATGGCTTTTATTTCTCTTTTTGTTAAGGCCATACATACTTATGCTAATTGTTGTTAAGCTTAGGTTTTGTTAAATTTCTTTATTAATTGCTTATTTTTTTACTTATATTCTTAAATATATTTCGAATATTTAAAATAAAATTAGATAAAATGGCAACTGTGAGTATTTGTAGCAAATGTATTTCGGCAAATTTATATTTGAAAGTATCTGTGGTACTGACTGCATTCGTGTAGAATTTAGCAAAAGAGAAAATGAAAGTAGACTAAGTTACTCCCTATTACATGAAAAAATAGTATAAAATGTTATTTTAGTATATGTACCATATGCATTTAGTAAAAAACGGTTGTTTTAATATTACAAACAGACACTCTAATTTTATTTATAACTATAGATAATAAATACAGTGTTGTTTAATTATCATGTAAATACACATTACACAGTACGTTTGGTCAGGTTATCTCTATCTACCTTGCTATATTCAGTTCAGTCAGAAAGTGTTTAACTGTCTTAAATAAATTCAATTGCAATATAACAAACAAATATAACAACAATATTAAAATTATTATTTAGATTTTATAAAAATATCTTCATGCCGCATCCCGTATACGGCAGGGTAGACAGAGGGAACCTAGTGTTAAGACACCCCACTTTCCGCCAAATTCGGAGGCATTGCGTGTTAAGTAAAACTTAAAATCGCGCTTTACCTCGACACCAGAGCGAAGAAAATGGAAATATTAAATTTCCACTCCTCGAGTGGGAATCGAACCCACAGCCAGTCGTTAACAGTCAGACGCTTGTGTCACTGCGCCACGACTGGCCCCCACAGCGTAAAGCTAAAAAAAAAAATCTAATATTTATACAAATTTGCAAATTAATTTCGAAAGCATAAAATCTGTTAATTCGTCTTTAGAATAGCTTAACGGATTAAAAATTATTTACTCACAAGTTATTGTTGAAAGCAACTTTGTCAAACTTTGTATAATCTTCTCAAAACAATAAACGGTGTGAATCGTAATACTTTACTCGTGGTTAAATTACTTATAAGATAAGAAAAGTATTAAGTGTTTTTTTTTACAAATTCGCGTTTTATCTCGTATAGAAGGATAGTAGGAGGACGGAGACCCTAGTGTCAAGACACTCCGTTTTCGTTTCCGTTCGAATTTGAGACGTGTTGTGTTACGTGTAGTTAAGTAGTGGGACTTAATGTCTTGTTTATAGCTTCACGCTGTATCCCGCACACAGCAGGGTAGGCAGAGGGAACCTGGTGTTAAGACACTCCGTTCCCCAGGCACCACTGAATTTCGGAGGCATTGCGTGTTAAGTGGCGGAACTTAACGCCGCGCTTTGTCTCGATACCAGAGCGAAGAAAATTGAAATTTTAAATATTTCCACTCCTCGAGTGGGAATCGAACTTACAATCAGTCGTTTACAGTGACCCGTTTGTGCCACTGCGCCACGACTGGGCTCACTGTCTTGTTTACTAGAGTGAAATTCGAAAAATCAAAAATTGGAGAAAATGAATCAAATTATAATAATTCCATTGAGTACAAACTGAACCCATACTCAATCGCGACTGCAGTACACAGTCATTACAGTAATCGATTACAGTATAGTAATTAATACAGTGGGCAGTGGCATCACAAAGACAATGTTTTTTCTTCAGCTTTATAATAGTCAATCTATTTAACATATAGGTACATACTTCTTAAATACGAGACATCGTATATACCGTCGAAAGTCGAAAATCATGAAATCCAGTTACAGATAGAAAGTCGAAAGAGAGTAATTGCATATTGTACTCGTATAAGGGAATCAGGCGCCGCGTTTTGTCTAATTAATGATTTAATTTATAACTTTCATACCTAAGTTCATACATTTATGTACATACGAAATGAAATTGAGATCGACCTTAATGACTCACGTGTTCTAGAGTTCATCTAACTTGTAACTCTTATTCGAGTGAATAATAACTTTTCTTTGAGAATATTTACATATTAACGTTTATATAATAATGAATTCATATCTAACATACACGCATACAAAGAAAACTTCTAGAAAAGTGTTTATTCCTAAACTTTAGGTTTACAATTAGTAAGACATTAAATAAGGATACTAGCGACCCCCTCGCGGCTTCGCGTGCGTGATGTACTACTTACAATATCTCCTAGTCGAGCTCCTTTAGTATTCTCTGAACTTTTTTCCTACAGCACTCCTGAATAGTGTAGCTTTTAGTAGCTTTTCCTATAGTACTCCTGAATAGTGTAGCTTTCTAATTGTGAAAGAAATTTCATGATCGGTTCAGTATTTCCGAAGATTAGCTCCCCTTACAAAGTTACAAAGCTTTACCTCTTTATTATATTAGTATACATTATGGCGTAGTAGGAGCGTGTTTGACTTAACGCAGTTAGTGGTGGGTTCGATTTCTATTCGGTGAAATGATTATTAAATAATTTTCGTTTATAAGCTCAGTTAGGTGCCGTTGAGTTCTGCTTCTTAACACGCAATGTATCTGACGGAAACATCAATTCTGACCGAAAGTGGAGAACAGAGTGTCTTAATACTAAGTTTTCTCTGACTACCCTGCTATGCGGGTAAAATTAAAAAACATGTCGAATTTATAATAATTTGTAATAGGTACATTGTTTTGAAATGGAAACGTATTTTATTTAACAATTATTAACACTTTTTAAATTAAAAATATATTTAAAGACATACTGTGGAGTACATATGAACAATAAAAAAAAAAATAAGCAAGTGATAAAATCAAAAATGAGTCATATTTTTGATTTTATCAGTTCTACGCACAAATGAAGATTAAGAATTAAAATTAACTTTAATAAGATTTCATTTAAGTTTTCATGTCAAAAGAATATAAATATTTAATATTCTGTAATGAAATCCTAAAATTACATTTATCAAAATTCCTTATAACAAATTTGGTTATTCAACACCTGTTTTAAATTTCTAACGAAAAAGTTTTCACTCGAATCATAATTTTCTGCAAAATACTCAAAATCATAATATTGTGACATTAATATCTTCATCCATAAATGTTACTAAACCAACCACTTGATTAAAAATCCAGAATCTATAAAAAAAACCGTAAATATCAAAGTAAAATAATTTAAAATTACTTACAATATTCTCGTAGCACTCGCGATAACTTTGTATTTCAACGAACAAGGCGTACACGTCCACCCTGTACACGCGCCCGGACGGTCTGACGCATCCCCGGCTCACTAAGGGATGATAAAACGTGAATGGTTAGATAAATTAAATATTATATTTAGTTTAGTATTATCGTTTTATAGTGTTTGACTGTAAACGTAATGGTTGTGGGTTCGATTCCCATTAGGGGAAATGATTATATAATTCGGAATCTACCCTCTTCTTGAGTTTTTTTGTTAAATTCGTGTCTATATAAATCGTCGGTTAAAGGCATGGGACACATTTTGTTTTCAATTTTAATGTATTTTAATTTTAATGGGATTGATTGGTTGGTACGTTGTTTCTGTGAATCTTATTATTATAGTTTTAATATATTTCACTACTGCATTCTAAAATGATGTTATTATTTTTAATATCTTTCACTACTGTTCCCTCAAAATATTTTTTTTTCATGTTTTACCTTTGGTTCCTGAGGCGAAGTGGGGCGTTAAGTTCTGGCACTTAGCACGCAATGTCGATTGATCTAAATATGAAGGTGCATACATAACCTGAAGCCTTCGTGGCGCAGTGGGACAGCATCTGATCGTAAATACGATGGGTTTATTGTTCACATCCAGGGGTATTATAGATTATTTTTATTTCCCTAGCTTGAAATTCCGCCACTTAACACGCATTGTGTCGTATTCAGCCGGAAAATAGAGAATGGAGTGTTTTGACAGAAGGTTCTCTCTGACTACCCGGCCACACAGAATAAAAGTAATACTACTAACAACTTTCATAAATATCATAATACCCTTAAGAAAGTTTGTTTTTTTTTTTAAATCAGGGGATAATTGGAAGTTTATAAATACGCAACTTAAGCTGCGGGATTAGTGAATAAGGCTTAAGCACCTGCGGCCAGAAAAAGCTTTTACAGCAAATTATGCTCAACACAGACCTGCCAAGATATTTTTTTATCTGTAAGCTTAAAATATTATGTACAATAAAGGAAAAAGAGAGACAATATAAGTAAGTGGTGACCAATAACTTATTAGTGAAGAACCGAGTGTTTTGAGCACTATGTTTCGTCTGCGTTAAAATCCAGAATATCGTAATAATCGTGAAAATGACGAATTAGTCGTTTTTGTACATAAATTCATATTAATATTGAAACTTTTTTCTAGTTTGATACCTTTACACATAGCAGTGTAGTTAGACATAAGTATACTAAAGTCAAAACATGCAAACCTCCATTTTCCGCCCGATTTCGAGACATTCCTTGATAAGTGACAGACTACAACGCCGCTCCTTGTCTTCTTCTATAGAACAGATTAATAAAAATTCTGAAAATTTGGATATATAAAAAAAATAAATTTAACTTGAAGAATAAAAAAAAATAAAGAACGTAAGATTCAATGCGAATGCAATTGCTATTTTTATTTATAATGTTGCCAGTAATATAAATTATTAATCGATTATAAAATAAATACAGATCATTCGCAACACTGTTAATTAAAACACATAAATGCCAATTTAAATGTCACAACACTATTTGCTCATCTGAAGCATATTTAAAGCGCATTGCAAGTTAATTAATATGTAACGGTTTAACATTGACAAACTTTACGGTTTTTCTTACAGAGTAGGCCTCTATGCCTACTTTGTAGGAAAAACATTGAGAATCTAGTGTTAAGATACTCCATTTTTTGGTGTTTTCTCGATTTCAGTTTAAAAAGTGGCGAAAATCAACACTCCGTGGCGGAGGGCATGAGCTTGGAACATTCAAAATAACATTTTCTTTTAATTTCAAATATTTTCCGCATTATAGGTAGGCAAAATAGAATATTAACATGTAGAGATTAATCACCACACTGGTTCAACAGACCAAATAAATAAATATTATTTTCAACATTGTTTCAAATGGAAATCGAACCCACAACCGTTGTGTGCTGTCGCACAAGTCTCAACTGAGCCACGATAGTGTTTAAGTTAACTATACATGTTTGTTTAATAGTTATTAAGTTCGCCATAAAGTTTACTATCATGTAATTCACCAGCTAATATTTATTTAGGATTTGCGGTGGTAAGCACGAAGGTTATATACAAGACCATTATATTTATATACATAGGTAGGTATATTCCCTCATAGTGTATAGCTAGAGAATATATAGTGTCAAGACACTCCATACTCCGCTTTCAAAACAATGCATGTTAAGTACAAAGTGAGTGCCTTAACGACTTTACCTATAATCCATACTTATATTATAAATGCGGAAGTTTGTCCGTCTGTTTGTCTGTCTCGCTTTCACGGTTAATGTATATCCGATTTGGATGAATTTTGGAATTAGTAAAAAATCAAGGTCAAACATAGGGTACTTTTTTTCAAAAATCCACCTTTAAAGGGTCAAAATAGAGGATGAAAATGTATATGAAACATCTAAACCGCTTGACCGATTGTAATAAAATTTGGCATAAATATAGTTAATGGTCCAAGTTTAAACATAGACTAGTTTATTTTTCAAAAATCCATCCCTGAGGGCACGCGGCGAAACCGCGAGCGAGCCGCTGGTATTATATAATTAATATCAGCTAGGTAGTATTAAAATTTCTTTTAACATTACAAATAATAAGCTCATATTCATTACAATATTTTATTAAATCACACCTTTTATGCAACTTACGTGGGTTCAAATCTCACTCGAGGGAGAATATATACATATTAGTAATATATGTAGGTGTCTGCCAGAAGGTCGTTAAATTAGACTGAAAGAAAGTGCCTTATAACGTATCGTAATTTCTTTAAGTGGGTGTCCATGTGGGCGAAGAAAAAAGACAAAATGAAAGAAATCCAAATATTAAGACAGTTGTACAGGTCTCACCGGATACAATAATTATGAGCGTTAATTTATCTTGAAAGTATATCTATATTAGAATAAGAAAATGGATTTAGTTTTGGTGGATTATTATAACAAGAATAATAATTGTTCTAACATTTAACCTTAAATATAGCGAAAGCCTTGATTATACGGCATATAGCGAAATACAACGTAATAAATCGCTAGACTCTTTTTGAAAGCGCTGATTATTATGAAATACATTTATATTTTAAATAATAATTTCAAATATTTAATGTGTACCTTCGAGAACCTTTTCTTCACTTTCAGTGCTTCGTCTCCCCACCCCACATTGCCATGAGCGGAAATCGAAGCAACCATCACCAAATAGTAACTATTACACATTTGTTCTGAAATTAACTTGAATTACTAACGCTATAGTAGTACAAAATTTAATTTGAAAAACATTTTCGTTCACGTAAAAAAGTCATTTTTGGATAACGTATGAAAATTTGAACGCAATGCGTTCAACATGCGTTCGCATGGGATTCGAACCCGCACCTCTCGAAAACGGCAAATGTACAATTTTGATGCGTTCTAATTTGCGCAAATGTACAATTTTGATGCGTTCCAATTTGCGCAAATGTACAATTTTTATACGTTTTCTAAAACGATTTTTCAATTTCCTAAGTGCAAGAATAACAATTTAAGAATGTTATAAAAAAAGAGTCACACAACCGTAAGTAGTTATTTAAAGCCTCTCTAAAATAGGAACGTTATAAAATTTTTATCTAGCCTTGCATTTCCTTAAATGGGGTTCCAACCGAAAAATTAGTGGCTCGACCGTTTGGAAGGACTGCGTTGTACCCAGGATCCGTTTCCGGTAGTAAGTCGCTCATTGATAAATTCTCCCAGCAAAGCGACCACTTTTGCCGTAGTAATATTGACTTTTATGTTCTAAACGGCTTGTTTTTGCTTTTATATTGAATTATTATGTTTTGTTATTTAGTGAATATTCATTTAAGTAGAAATTTAGACTTAAGATACATTTGTCTTTTTATTTATGTCACGATATCTGTAAGTTGATTGATTGATTAGTTTATATAAGTAGCTTACAACACAAATAATTTTAAATAATTTCTTGTAAAGTAACGTACCTAACTGTGATCTATCCACTCAGTCAAATATCTCTGACACCAGATTTCAGTATGCTCTAAGCTTCACCGAACCCCGACAGACGTGTCACAAAATATATCTATTTATTACCAGTTTACCATACAAGGATCGCTTTCCCGACGCAAGGCAGCGTCGAACAAGATATATGAAACCAGTGTTGGGCAAAATTTAATTGCAATTAAGAATTAAATATTAATAGTCCATTATTTGGTTGTGGGGAAATCACAAATTAGATGATATTTTTTTTTCATTGTACACTGCATTGAACAAGAAATTAATTGATTGATCATTGTGATTTTCGCACAAACAAATTATCAATTGTTAATATTATGTTATATTTATTCCTAATTAGATTTTTTTGTATCCCGCACACAGGGTAGGCAGAGGGAACCTAGTATTAAGATACTCTGTTCCCCACTTTCCGCCGAATTCGGAGGCATTGCGTGTTAAGTGGGGGAACTTAATGCCGCAATATTTAGATTAATATTTATTTAATTTTATTAAATATATAAGATTTGAGCTCTATATTTTTTTTTATATACTTATTAGTTAATTACAAATAAAATTAAATCTTGCACTGTCAATCCAACCAATATCGCCATAGCGGTTCACTTAAGTCGAATGTATCAAAACTCAGTGATGCCAAGCAACATTTAAATTATAAATTTCACACATTCGTAAGATCTTGCTAATGGTTGCCGTTAGACATTTTACTTTCCATCACATCATATATTATTACTTTATTAGCAATCACTATTAATATCTCAATATTGTATCTCAGTATTGAGATTAATATTTTATAAATTTTATAATGTTCTGGAAACTAAAACGTCCATTCCAGACTATTTAAAAATGGCGTCGTAATTCATTGTATTTCATCGTTTACGTTTTTCATTGCAAAAATTAAGTAAAAATGTATTGTTTTTAATATTGTTACATTTATTTAGTTAATAATTATTTTATATTAATAATATAATATAAGAACTCACCAAAAATTTGTATTATTTGTAGTTATGCTTGTTTTCAAGTCACATTTCCGCCAAGCTCCTTTCGCTTTTTTTTTAAATTCATGTTAAATCTTGACGAACTTATTCAGCCGGCATTCTAATGTATTAAAAAAACTTATTATTTTTTTATGTTAAAATATGTAAAATATTACATACTATAGTAATCTATATTATTAGTAAATAATCTTATAACAATGAAGAAAAAAAATCTTAGCATTCCATGAATTTATAGTGCGGGTATCGGAGCCATCGCGTTGCATAGAGCTCTATTTTTTTTTTAAATTAATTTAAATCAATTTAGAATAAAATAAAAACTGTTATATTAAAAAAATCTGTTGTCAATAGAATAATTATTTTAATAATGAAATGGAAAACCTGACTTTGATGTGTAAAAAAATAGGTACATACAGCAAAATATTGAATCAACTATGAAACAATTACTATCAATTTAATATATGACAGTAGAAAGTAGCTACCTAAACCTACTCTCATTTCAATTTATGCGCTCACGTTATTTTGTAAAAATATTATATTTTGCTAAGACCGCCATTCACCCACGTATATGTTCCAGAAAAATTAAATACTTCCCAATCTTGAAACATTAATAAGCACTTATTTTTGCGTATCTGAAAATTAAAACTGAAATTTAAAATCAATGATTTTGTACAAAATATTAGGTTGACTTGTAAAATATTTTATTCGTTCAAATTAGGCATAATAATATTTTACGCATTTACAACTTAATTACAAATACAAATTTTATTAAGGATCTGAATAGCAATAATGATAGATAATGGGAGTTTTGTTATTGTTTAGAATAAAGCTTACAACGCAGATGAGTCTTATATCTAATATCTGAAAAACAAATTTAAAAAAGTCTTTAAATGCTTTCAAGTATTTTCTATTAGTAGCTATCCTGGTTGTGTTGGGAACGATATTGGGTTCATATTTAAAATATTGTAATGTCATCGTATCCGGACACATATTTAAAATTTTGATCAAATCGAATGGCAAGAAATTGGTAATTGCATTATAAATGTTTACATTGAAAAAGATATAATTGAAAATTATTGCAAATTTAGCAAAAGAAGCCTGGAGCGGGAAAATTTAGGTAAAATTATGTATATATTGAGTAATTAATTTAGGTTTATTTAGTAAATCATTATTAATAGTGTGTTTTACAAAACGAAAGAGGCTAGCTCAAAAACAAAATGGAAGAATATAAACGTCAAAATTAGTTCAATAATAAAAACTTAGACTTATGATTAAACCATACCTGCAGCATTCGTTCACTGGAAAAGCGTGAAGTACTGGAACAAAATAAACAAAGTAAAAATAGAATCGACTAAACTCAAATGTAACGTCAATCATATTTGCATCGGCCCGTCTCAAGAAAAATTTTGTTTTACTGTCATATAAAATGGATATAAATGATATTGTGTTAGCATTTAATTATTTATACTTAAAGTTTAGAAACGGTTTGATAAGATCTTATGATTTATACGACGGTTGGCTATATCAGCTTCGACGCATCATTTTCAGTAAGTCATTATGTTAATATAGGTATTAGTAATTTTAACACAAGAAATAAGTGTCAAAACGTGAGAATATTATAATCTAAAACATATCTTGTGTCTTAAAAGCGGTACTATGTATTTTATCCTATTAAGCGCTTATATGTAACTAGTATAATATTAAATAAATTGCCTGAGTGTTTTGAGTTCCAGCGTTTAAGCAAGGAACTTGCAGTTAAAAATATTCTAGTTTTATAAGTATTTTTTTTTTCAAATAAAATTCCGTTGAGTGTATTGTATTTAATGTATTTAAGTGTAATTGATTTTATATTTATTTATCAATTGATTATTACATCTGTCTCTCCTAGACATTTGTCACGTACACTATAAATACTAATCTATGAAATCTATGGAATAAACGTCACATGAATTTGTTTGTCAAATTGACAACAGTGAGTTTATAAAAAAGGGAAAAATGGAAGCGAGTGTTCTATGTGAAAGCCCTGGTTGCAAATCCCTGGCTATGCTACAATGCCCAACGTGTATTAAGTTGGGTATACAGGGCTCGTTTTTCTGCAACCAGGAATGCTTTAAAAAAACTTGGAAATCCCATAAAATCATACATTCATTAGCTAGTGAGTGTTTTAAGGTTATGTTAGTAGAGACGTAAGCGAGAATTTCATTATTATTTTGTTATAGAAGGAGAAAGTACAGATGGATCGGGCTTGGAGTATAATCCTTGGCCATCTTATAACTACACTGGGAAGTTGAGACCGGCGCCGCTTGGAGCTACACGTACAGTAAAACCTCATATAGGCCGCCCGGATTATGCCGATCATCCTACTGGGTTTCCGGCGTCCGAAAATGCGGCTAAAGGCTCTGGACAAATTAAAGTGCTTGATGATGAAGAGATAGAGGGCATGCGTGTAGCTTGCCGCTTGGGACGAGAAGTATTGGATGAAGCTGCAAAGTAATTTATTTATATATGCAAAATTTTACAGTTAACATATTACGTGCACATATTATATTAGTAACTTATTGGGTTCTTTTTATACGTAGCATGTTACTAAAAATATTTAAAAGTAAAATAAATTTATTTTTATAATACAAAGAAATTGGACAATGTCAAATTTTTGTTATAATATACTTTCAGGGTTTGTGATGTTGGTGTGACTACTGATGAAATTGATCGAGTTGTACATGAAGCTTGTATTGAAAGGGAATGTTACCCAAGTCCATTAAATTATCACAATTTTCCCAAAAGTTGTTGTACATCTGTAAATGAGGTCATTTGCCATGGAATTCCTGATTTACGTCCTTTGAAGGTAATTCTTTATCTCATTACTATTTCTATTACATACAAAGCTGTCATATTGATCTATTTGTATTGTGGTATATATGTATTGTATATCACATATCATATTTTATATATACGACATAGCTTAAACATTTCAGAGTATTTCTGTAAATAACGCCTTAGATATTGTACTGTAAACAATAATCCATGTGTTTTAAATATATAATGTTACATGTTAAGAAAATTAAAGTCAGTTGTTCATTTATAATAAAATAATTTACAGGATGGAGACATATGCAATGTAGACGTTACTGTCTACCACAGAGGTTTCCATGGAGATCTCAATGAAACTTTCTTTGTTGGAAATGTTCCAGAATCTTCTGTAAAACTTGTACAAGTCACTTATGAGTGCTTGCAAAAAGCCATAGAAATTGTGAAACCAGGTGAAAAGTATAGGGAAATTGGTAATGTTATTCAGAAACATGCTCAAGCAAACCGATACAGTGTTGTGCGTTCATACTGTGGACATGGAATACATAGATTGTTTCACACTGCACCAAATGTGCCTCATTATGCGAGTAAGTATTTTATTACTAATTTAACTGTTTTTAAATTCATATGTGCTACGTATACAGGATGTTGCACTTCAGTTTCCACCGGCCAGCCAGTTATAGATAGATAAAATTTTCTAATTACACAGAAAACAAATAAAAGGCACAGAGAAATATACATAATTGTATCATGCCAATATATAGTGTTGAGTGAAGGAAATTATTTCCATTTTCCTCCTATGGTAGGAAAAACTGCAAAGTTGAGTCTCACCTCTTACAATGGAATGTCTTGTTAGTTTCCTAGAGCAGAAAAATATAAATAGGTTATACATAATTTTCCTCATAGTTATAATTGAATTCATAATCATTATGTATACAGTCAGTTGTTGTCACACTGTTCTTTTTTTTTTTATTATTGCCAAAGGGAGGCAAACGAGCAGAAGGACCACCTGATGGTAAGTGGTTACCTTCGCCCATGGACATCTACAACAACAGGGGAGTTGTGGATGCGTTGCCGGCCTTGAGGGTGCAGGTATCTGTACACTCGACGCTTAAAGGCCCCTAAATCGTAGCGTTCAGGGAAGTTTTCTAGAGGAAGACCGTTCCACAACTTACAAGTTCGTGGAAAAAACGATCTTGAGGCACGCACATTTGACGCAAACCATGCGTCAACTGTGCCACAAAGGCACCAGTTTATTTTATTTTATATATTATTTATCATATAACTATATACTTTACAGAAAACAAAGCAGTTGGAGTAATGAAACCAGGACACTGTTTCACAATAGAGCCCATGATAAATGAAGGTGGATGGAGAGATGAACAGTGGCCAGATCACTGGACTGCTGTTACCTCTGATGGCAGTCGATCAGCTCAAGTAAGTATTTAATACTATTAATCTTTTTTGTAGTGCTAGTGGCCTACTTGCAGCTTCATCTTCATTGTTACACAACAATTTCACTATAGGAGCGCCGCCACACTGACATTATGTTAAAAACCTCTGAAATCATCAGTGTTTCTCTGCTATATTATGCATGTATTATACATTTCAGTTCTATTTAAATCATTCTAAAATTCTTAAAAGAAACTGCATCAAAATCTATTGTATAATTTTGAAGGTCTAAGCATACATACATATTGAATTAACCATTTGATTTATTTTTTTACCCAAAAATATATAAGTCATACAAAAAGACTCCACAGTAGTATAATAATTAAAAAGACTAAATAAATAAATAAATACAGTAGTAGTGGGCTTAAATTTTATTTTAAAAGAAAATTTGTAGGTTAGGTGGAAAATAAAAGCTTTGTAGTACTTGTTTCCCTTTATCTGTCTATGGAAATAGGTGAAAATAAAAAAGAAAGTGTATTACATTTTTTTTTTCAATGGTGTGAATTCATTTTAATATGAAGTTATTGTGATGCATTTGCGCAGTGTCTAAATAAAAACAATGATAGTAGTTTGAATTTCATAGAAGGATATTTAATTTGTTTTTCAGTTTAACCCTCTTATGAGACGTGCAGTCATGCTCACTACCATAATATTATATAATAATAATATCATGTCTTCTATATTAAGTTTAATTTTTCTCTCCAGTTTGAACAAACTCTACTTGTGACGGAGACAGGCTGTGAGATTTTAACACAGCGAGCCTCCGGTCGTCCTTGGTTCATGGACCAAATGAAGAAAAACAACTAAATACTAAGTAATCCACTGAGCTGTTTGTATGTATCCGTGCAATATGAATTAAAAAGACCTCTTAATTTTGGTTTTAGTTTATCTTTCGTTTTTGTTTTTTCTACCTCTTTTACATTGATTTAAAATGTTGTGGTATTTTTTTTTTAATAAACATTTTACAAGAACAAAACTTTTCATTCTAAACAATTTGTTTTGACACCTGTATATAATTTAAAAAAGTATTTTGATTTAAATTTTTCAATTTACTGACTGTATGGCTGCCAAAACTTATGATATTATAAAATAATATTAAAATGTGAGCTTAACAAATTTTTAGAAATGAATTACAAAGATATCTACTATAATAGATAGTGTTCAAATTAGTTACTTACCAACTATTACATGTGGAAGCTACCCCTAATTCATGTTAGAATATGTTTTTTTTAGGCAAATTCATCAGCCATCTTAGATTCATCAAAGATTTTACAAATTATTTTTTATGATTTTTCGAGGATTCATAATATAGTATTAGTACCGTCCACAAAACAATACCTAATTGCCAAAATAATGTCAATTTTCAATAGAAAATAGTTTAACATAGCTTTAAAATGTCTCAGTGGATGGAGTTAATACGTAGATTTTACTTTGTATTTATATTATATGTTTGTCTTACTTTAAATGAAAATAAATTATAAAAACTGTGCTTAGACTTAAAAGTCTATTATGTGTTTTGTTAATTTTATTATATAACTAATTTTAACTGTCTTTTTAGTTATCCATTATTTGTAATAAAAAAAATACTGGTAAAGTGTTTGTAAGGAAGTCTTGTACTTTTACTTTTCCAAAATTAAAAAAAAAAAGATTTATGTGTTGTGTCACAATATGGCAGATGTTTTCTTTATAGGGTATCCCAAGTGTTTCTGAAAATGTTTTGTAATTTGTGATAGGCATTCAAATAACTGAATAAATTTTTATTCAACAACTTGTTAGTTTTATTTTATTTTTTATTCAATACATTTGGCATTTTACAATTAAATTAGTTAGTTATGAATTCTAAATGCATATAATATATTATTATTTGGGATGTGACGATGCACAGCATCTGTGAGAGAGCGTTGTATACTTCCCGTTCCGTTTCCAATGATATTTGACTTCCGGTTGTCTTTTTCGACCAATCAGCGCTCTGCCTTAAGTCACGTGTGGTACCAGGTGGTGGGGCGCCTGTTGCAAAAGGCGCCAATACGCTTCTTACCTCATAGCGTCGTTATTTCCCATCCGAGTAACATTGTTTCTTTTAAAAGAAAGTGAATTTTTTAAGTGAAATTAAAGTGTTAAAAATAAAAGTATAGTGAAATATAAGTGGTGATAATCAGTGCCACAGTGTCGTCTCGGTGATACGGAGGTAGGCTTGGCAAGGTCTGTCACAGTGCTAACGCCGTTCTACATCGGTGTGCTCGAGTCCTTCGATCTCTGCGTCATCGGAACCAGAGGTAAAAGAAGAAAAACGGGTAAGTCCTTTTAAGATTTTTTAAAAAAAGTCTTGCTGGATCAGATATATATGTTGAGTAATATTTTAATACAAAATGTTATGTGTACCATAACTGCGACAACTCGTATTATAACATAAGAACCTTCACCGACACTGACGATGTACTTAATTGTCGTTTAAAGCTAACTGGGGTTAACACAAATATCCTAAGTTACCTGAAGCTAAACCACATATTTTAAAATCAAATATCCTTAAAATTTAAAATTGTTTCTTTTCTTTACGTGACGTAACGTTGTTAAGTGTGTGCGTTATATGCATGTTTTAAAGAAGAAAAAATATTACACCGCAGCTCTCAACTTTATTGAGCTTGCAGTTAAAGACTAGCTTAGGCAATTTGTCACGAGCGGGATCTTGTTTTGTGTTCGGGAAAAACCCTTAGCTGTTTTATGAAGTACACTGATGCCACAAATAAAAGTTTATTTGTATATTAAATTAAAGTTTGCAACGATTCATTAACTGTTTCGCATGTTTTACGTTATCTCCCTCAAATATGTAACTATGATGAGATATCGGCATCATTTTACCCTCGTCTTGAAATTCATAAAATTCATAGGCTGTGGAAAGCGAGGAAAATACTTTGAAAATTGTCAGGAGCGTATCCTAGACAAGTTGGCAAACTAGAATCTATGTGAGGGTCTGCGTAAGTTTCCTCCGGATTCAACTTGTAAGTTTGACAAAGTAAATGTGAGTTTTAGAGCACAGGTGGATTAGGACAAGTGGGTTTGACTTTGCAGATAAACAGAAGTCAGACTTTCGATAATCTGAAGGCATCTGGCAGGTCCTTTTTTGTCCAATGTACAGGGATAACTGTACCAGCCCCTTCATCAACCACTAGTATGTGCTTTATCAGTACATACACTAAAATTGGAACGATACAGATAAGATTGGCATGGCCCCTGCGCAAGGACACAAGGATGACACGAAAAATCATGTCCTTTTCGGTGACAGGCAAAATTACTCCCTTTGGCAACTCTCCGATAAGTCGATGTATCGCAGATCTATTCAAACAATCATGACAAACGTCTTGCAAATCAGACATTGATATCTCTGGATCTACGGGGGCTGCCTCCGAGCGTATCGGAGGCAGTGGCAGATGGTCTGGGCTCCGAAGGCCCTTCTCAGTTTAATTACATGAGAATGCATCTGCCATTTACCTCCAAACCACAAGTGGTTGATCCAATGTTTTGAGATTGAGGCACCTCAAAATTCGATAGTAAAGAACCAACGTAATAAATAAACTAATAAATCATCAAATTCTATGGGGGCTGTCTCCGAGCGTATCGGAGGCAGTGGCAGATGGTCTGGGCTCCGTAGGCCCTTCTCAGTTTAATTACATGGGAATGCATCTGCCATTTACCTCCAATTCTTCCATCAAGAAGAATTTTAAAGCAGTTCGAGACTGCATTGTCATTGAATATGTCTGTTCGGATAGAGGAACTTTATAAATAAGGCGTTTTGGATATTTTAAATGCAATAGAGATAGATTGAAGTGTTTTTTTTTTCGATAATATTGCTGACTAAATAGTAGTACCATTGCTACTACTACTAACTGATATTCAATCTAAGCATTTGAATCAATTTAGAGCTTCAGGATATCTTTCAGACTAAGCTCTTATTTTCAAGTTCCTCAACAGTTGCAAAAAGAGAATTGCATAATAACAATAATGAACTTCTAATCGGCGTACTGTCACGTAAGCGCCAGGAAAAGTCACTGAAAATATCTTGAGGCTCGTTTACGGTAAAACGGTCGTGAAAATGATATGCCTGTCCTTGAGTCTGTCTTGTGCATTCAAGGACGGTTTTCTGTGCTTACAATTTTTATAACACAGTTTTACAATTTTCACATCTTCGGTCCAAGGGCATTTGAGTAATGAGTAGGTTATCTTGATGTTTTTCTTGTAATATGTATTGCACACATGTACAAAGAGCTATCAGAACAGAGTCTGGAATAGAAAGGTATACCATTGTACAAATGATTACCTACATATATTGCTTGGCACGTTGAACTTGACTCCTTCGTTTGTTCACAAGGACGTCACGTCATAAGGTGTCAGTCTAATTACTTCCAAATCAACAGATGTGTTAATCACCTGTGAAGCCAGTAGATTTCCAAAGTGGAGATATCTGAAGGAAAAGATTTAGTTTGGTGAATTACAATGCTAAGCAGGTCATCGGCCCGGAACACCCTATAAACGGACATACAATGTTGGTTGCGGGGCACAATTAAACAAACAAATGATATGAAACAGTTGAGAACAGAACCCAGATAAATAGGTATGTATTCCAACTAAAAGGTTATCTTTGCAATAATAGCAGCTGTCAAAAATTTTCAATCTGCAACTCGTGTTTGTAATTTCATCATCCAATGAAATCAAATGTATGCACGATATATGAAAGGAAGAAAATGATCGATCTTTCGCATGACATATCACTTGTGTGAGACAAAGAATAGTCATGACGATACATAGTCATGACAGCAAAATATATACCACAGAAGTTAAATGTATTTCGAAAGTAAACTAATATGGGACGCCTTACTTTTTGGCAATCGGAGGAATCAACAGTTGTGGAAAGGTATGTTACGATGATTATCGAGATCCATTAGTAGAACTCTGAAGTGTTTTCGCTCTTCCAGAGTGATATCGACTGGCGTGGGTACTTCCACTTTCAAGCCTGATGTCACGAGTTTTTATACCATCTAAACGCGACTCGGGAACACACTTAGTGGCATCTCTAATGTGGTGGAGAGCTCATTAGTAGCCCTACCTACAACAACGGCCCACGAGCAGACCAATAAAGATCATCGATGATAAATATTGTTGTTCGTAGTTCAGAGCATTGATCTTCCGTCCGATTCATCCGTCGCTCCTTCAATATAGGGAATTACGTCTGGAAGTAAGTAGCTGGGGTGACAATACAAAATAATAATAATATAAAATATGGTCAGACGCAGAGAAATTACGTTTAGGATGGAGACTGGGGTGGAGAGAATCAGGTGTTAAAACTTATGACCATTTTGGTAGCAGTGGTTAAAATTTTACAAAATGAATAATTTTAATGCAATTGTTCTAGTGGTACCGGTGTATTAAGGTGTTTAGGCGTCTCTTTATATAGAGAGACTAGTTTTTGACAAACAATATTTTTGTATAAATGTCAAAGTTTAAGAGCAAGAAAAGTGTAAATTTTCTAGTTATCTCTTTTTAGGGCGTTAAGTCGCAAAACTGCGGAACCCAGATGACTCGACTGAGACTGCTGGCTTGGTTGCAGAGATGCTAGATGTATCCTTTGTATGTAATAATGATAATTTAAACAAAATCTTTCGCAGGTGTGCTGTCCATTAGAATTATTGGCGTCCGGTATCATATGGTTCACGATCTCACTTTATCACATTGGTAATTGTGATATTATATATCGAGTATTTGGTTCCAAATTGAAATTCTAAGCTCTTTGGTCATCTAAGTGACGATGTGTCTAGTTGTTATTATATTGTAGTATAATATTGCCTAGGGATAGTGGTTTAATAAGTCAATCAGATACATACAACAGAGTTTAATTATTCTTTATTTTTATCATTTGGGGGGAGTCTAGGTAAAGTGACTCGCAAATAATTATCGGTATTTGAATAAAACTTTATTAAGGGACATTTCAGCATCTCCGTGAAATTCCAACTTAGCCGTAGGTTAATTAGTATGAGCACTTTCCCATAAATATATATAATTTAACATAAACTTAAAAATCGAGGTAATATATATTATAGATAGATTTCAAATATTTTCGAAAGATTATATTATTATTAAGTAAGCCAATGGAAAGCGAATATTGCAAATAACTTAGAGGCAGTGAAATATAATCAATTTAAGAATGACTTGAATGAATTCATTGTTTTTATGGGTTTTCTTGTATTTGTGTGGTGTAATTAATCAATGTTACTCATTATGTATATTTTGTTATTCTTATACTTTTCAGTATAATAATTCATATCACATAGCGTCGTTGGTGGTCACCAGGAGTTATAAACACGTCTCTCACAGATGCTGTGCATCGTCACATCCCAAATAATAGTACAAGTTTTACCCAACAATAAAACTTGTATTATTGTGGAGAGACGATGCACAGCATCATTTTAAGTCCTCCTGGTGAGAGACTTCTATGAGGTAAGAAGCGTATTGGCGCCTTTTGCAACAGGCGCCCCACCACCTGGTACCACACGTTACTTAAGGCAGAGCGCTGATTGGTCGAAAAAGACAACCGGAAGTCAAATATCATTGGAAACGGAACGGGAGTTATAAACACGTCTCTCACAGATGCTGTGCATCGTCTCTCCACAATAATACAAGTTTTATTGTTGGGTAAAACTTGTACTATTAACCTAATTTTATAAATAAATTTAATAAATACTATTTACATTTTAAAGATTGTTTTAAAAAAACTTACTTAACTAATTTCGTTATAATTATTTTTAGGCAAGTCGTTCTGTTTTCAAATCTTAGAAGCAAAGATTAAAAAAAACAGAATTTTGACGTACATGAAATTTCTTAAAACTGTTATTAATTATAATATTTAAGGTGCAAGAAAAAAAAATATTCTTTTTGTGTTTGAAGAAATTTAACTTTTTCATTTTTTTATATGATAAAATGCTCTTTGGAATTATATATTTCAAATTCGTAATACCTTAGGTACCTATATAAATTATTATCCCAAGTACTTTATAGTAAATTTTACAAAACAGACAAGTAATTTATAATAGATTAAAAAAATATAATAAATATTATTCTTCATAGTCATCAAAAATTGGTATGGAATCATCGCTTCTAGATTTCATTTTAAGACCAAACTGCATTACGTGATTGCCGTCACCCGCCGCCAAAGCTTTTTCTAGATCTTTAACAGGGTCTCTTGAATCGTTATTGTCTTGCTTTCTACTCATGTCCTTATGCTTCAAGTTTGAAAGTTTTGCTGTTAATAGCTCCTTCTGTAAATTAATATAATATTCATTATATTAAATATATAATTTTTGCACTAAATCGTCCTACATTATCCTCCACATAAATGGTTATGACAATGTGATATATTTATTTAACACATTAATAACTGAAATAAGTAGTAATTTAATTGAAAAGTTATTAATGCCATAATTCTTTTTCTGTTCATATTATACCATATTGATGTAAGCTGTGGCGAGGTTTGTCTTTATTGTTAATTGTAGGTATATACCTACTTCTAATTTAATTTTGCGGATAATGCGGATGGATCCTAATAACTTAAGACAAATTTCTTTCTTATTTTTTAAAAAATCATTTTAAAAAGTTTATGTGTAATTATTTCTTACCTGCGCTGTATTATCAACGTAACTCGCG
Source organism: Dryas iulia moderata (assembly GCA_019049465.1). Taxonomy (NCBI): domain Eukaryota; kingdom Metazoa; phylum Arthropoda; class Insecta; order Lepidoptera; family Nymphalidae; genus Dryas; species Dryas iulia. Next base: position 13,242,954 of record CM032424.1, on the reverse strand, counting down.
TATATTCTCAGTACCGGCTCACCAGTTTTGTCATCAAATATAAGTTTGCTTTTTGGTGGTATTTTTGCTTTAACCACTGTTCTTTGGGGAGATGGTTCAGAAACCCTTTTTTCTGTCACAGCATACAATCGTAATGGCGGACGATTTGCCAATGTTGCTTTCTCCTTGTTAAATTCTTGATCTTCACTTATTTTAGCTTCAACTAACTGCCCGGCGAATACTTCTCCATCTTTATTAACCTTAGGATCTTTTTCATTTGCTCTTAATATTGTATATGCAACATTAACAGATTCCGCCGCCTTTTCAAATGGGGAACCTAGCAAATTTTTGAAATCTTCAAGTTTAGTATCCTTATTTTCATTGTTTTGAAAAATTGATTGAGTTTCCTTTTGAGTAGTTGTTGCTACAGTTGTCGTGATATTATCTTGTAATTTATCTTTTTCATCGTTTTCTTCTATTGAAGCTCTAACATCATTTATTGCGGAATAAAAACCGTTGGCTATGACGTTACCCACACTCTGCCCTATTTGAGCATAATATATTGGAGTTGTTCTATTAGTTTCAATACTTTCAATACTTTTGACAGTTGTTGGAATTTCAGTCTCCTGTTCTGTAACATTTTGAGGCACCGTAGTAACATCTATTTCAACAAGATTCTCTGATACATTTTTAGCTGTGAATCCATGGGAAAGTATTGACGCAACGGAATTCTCTTGAGTTTCACGTTGTACAATATTTTTGTTTTCAACCGGCTGTAGGTGTTCAGTTATTTGTTCGTTTTGTAGCAAATATATAGGCGTTTGTGTCTCAGTAGGTGGCTGCGTTTGGACTTGATGTTGTATTTCCGGTGTATAAGGTACGAATTCAAGAGTGGGATATTGAAGTATTTGTGTTTGCAACTTATGCATAAACATTGGATCTGGTTGATATAACCCGTTCGGTGGTAATATTATTTGCTCTGGCCCTCTATGGATGAATTCGTGTGGATTTGACATTCCATGGAAACCCTTGAAATAAAAACATATGTTTAGTAAACTGAGAAGAAATCTAGTGACGTCCGGCTGCTTTCTTGAACTAGTATACCTTAGTATTATATCATTAGTACCTTAGAATTATGTGATATTTATATACTATAAATACCTATGACAATACTAAAGTACTAACAAAGTTATTATTATTTTTTTTTTATTCCAATCTAAACATTTCAATGGGTCATATGACAGGCCAAAACCTATTAATATAATTCGTTTTTTAATAGTATACTTAATTCGTTTAAACTATTACAATATAGTACGTAATATTTTTTCAGCTTCACGTAATTCCTTCCATAACAGGCTAGACAGAGAAAACTTCGTTTAGAGATACTTCATTCTCCACTTTCCGCCTCAATCTGAGACGCATGTTGAATGGCGGAACTCAACGCCGCGTTTTGTCTTGTTACCAGGCAAGAGAAATGAAAATATTTTATATATAATTATTCCCCACGAGTGGGAGTCGATCCCGTAACAAAGTTTTATTTTTTTTAGCTTCATGCTGTATCCCGCACACAGCAGGGTAGGCAGAGGGAACCTAGTGTTAAGACACTCCGTTCTCCTCTTTCCACCGAATTCGGAGGCATTAGTGTTAAGTGGCGGAACTTAACGCCGCACTTTACCTCGGCACCAGAGCGAAGAAAATGGAAAAAATTAAATATTTCCACACCTCGAGTGGGAATCGAACCCACAACCAGTCGTTTACAGTCACACGCTTGTGCCACTGGGCCACGACTGGCCCCAGCTTAATTTATACACGACGAATATAGTTGTACCTACCTGCATCGAGAACTGTTGTGGTATAATCGTAGGCTGAGGCATTTGGACCGTCGGGTGCGACAACTGTATCGTTGGCAAACCATATTCCGATGCTAATTGCAAAGCCGTATTTTGCCTCATTATATTTTGTAGCTCAGCAGCTGAGATGGCCTTAAATTTAATAAGATTTTATTAAATGAAAAATTGTGATTATTTATAATAAATCAAGTTAATTAGTAAGTAATATAGAAGTTACTGTTATTATGACAAATAGATCTTATCCATGTATTAATAGCAGGGTGAATGACCTTTTGTGACATTTTTTTAAATATTATATTTAAATCAAGTTTTAAATATATGGATACCATATTCCATTATACATTAGTATTAAACAAATCTACCTTTGAGACTTATCACAATTAAATTGTTTATTTAAATTACTTGTTTTATGATCTTAAAATAAATAATGAAATGAATGTTACTTTCTTACCGAAGCTTTTGAGAAACCGACAGGCGCTTCAATCTTTGGGTTTAAGTGAAATAATGGTTGATCTGCAAATTTTTCTGTAACTTCGTACGTTGGCTTGGGCTAAGAGAATATTATTAGCATTACCAATACCATATATTGTAATTTATTTATTTGTTTATATATTACATCGTAGTATTATTACGATCATCTGAACACAATAAGATTCAAAATATTTTTAAAAACGTATAAACCCGCGCCTTTGCCAATCGTGCAAGTGGGTTGACCGCTAAACGTGCACTTAAACGCCTAGCTTAGCGTTTGGATAGTTTCCAAAAGGCGCAGGTTCGAGTCCTGCTTAAAAAAATTTATACGTTCTCTAAAACTGTTTCTTCATTTCCTAAAATACAATGATAGTTTAAGTTTTGACTACTAAAATGGTTGGGGTTTATATTCCATATTGAATCTATGAATATTAATGATCTTTATCCTATCGGTTTCAGTACAGAATGAAAAAAAAAACTTCTATACTACAAAAATAAACCAATTTAACATGTAAATAAAGAATATTATTACATTTTACCTTTTCAGAAGCATCATTAGTTGCAACATTCTCTGAAGTATCAACAACGACGATAGGCTTTTCAGAAAGACTGAGGTTAGGCGCTGGTATAGTGTGGATGGCACCTGCGGTCAAACAACTCTGAACCGAATTGTCTTTGCCCACAGCCATTTACAAATATCACTCAAATTATTAAAAAAAACAATATACGTATGCTAGCTACTCAATAAGTTGTAACAAGAAATGATTTGGGTCGTTTTTTTGCATAAAATAATTCCAATTTTCTCGAAAATGATGCTCTTCCTTAGATTATTTTATAATATATTAATATACACGCATGAGATTCTATATGAAAGAAGCTACCACTTGGCGGTTTGAGCGTTTAGCGTTGATGGTTAAAAATGGACGGTGAACGATTTTAAGCCTGATTTTATATCCCGCTAACTTAGATTGTGTAAAATAGAATTTTAATGTTTCCAGTTTCTGCATTTTTTAAATCATGCTATGTTTAAATGGTGTATTAAAATATGCTATTTATAAATTGCATGTGATTTGAATAGCAGCTTTACCTGCTGTAGTGGAATAGCAAATAATTTATTCGGAAAATTACTAGGTACTTCAATTATATTTAAGGTAGCTATTATACTTCCTTGCCTTTGATATAAAAACATGTTGTTAATCAAAATCACATATATCAATATATTTTGGTAGAAGTATATTAATTTGAGTGATATTTGAGTGCTGTGGACACTTAAAATTTAAAGTGCATCGTGCACTAAAGAAATGAAACAGAAGTACGAGCCGTATAGCCAATGAACAATTAATAGTCAAAATAGATTTTAAAATTACTTACAAGATTTTTTTTTAAATTGCCCAAATAATAAATAAAATTATAAAAGTCACATTAAGTAGAAAAATTAGGTACCTAAATATGTACATCGATACTTAAAACACCGATAGCTTACCTAACTGACCGTAAATGTAGCGGGCTCAAAAAACACTTAGGTAAATGTTAAATACATATATTACTTAGTTCTTGACAGAAAAATGTAAGCGCTCTTGGATTGTAGCAAAAGCAAACATTTTAGAAGAAAGTTACATAAGCAGAATCTCATTGTGTTTTTTTTTTATATTATCACATATTCAGGGAGTTGCGTAATTTACAATATAAATATAGTATAAAATATTAAAATGAGTCCACGATGCAGCGGAACAGTGTCTGACTGTAATGCGGTGATTGTGGGTTCGATTCCCACTCGGGGGTAAAATTATATTATTTTCATTTTTCCCTTCAGGTAACTAAGACAAAGCGCGGCGTTGAGTTCCGACACTCAATACACAATGTCTTAATTTCACGTGAAAAGTGGAGTACGGACTACTATGCTATATAACCTGAAGCTGCTATTAATAATAATAAAATAAATAAAACTCCTTTTACAAGAAATATTTGTAAGATAAGGGTGCTAAATAGTGCAAAGTGCGTTCTAGGCAGTCAACCTGTACCGTCTGGATGTATGACGGGGGAGGCTGCTCTCACGTATTCGTACTCGGGAGTGCCAACAGGCAGCGGCTGTCGCGTCGTCCTCCAAGAGCTGTAGAGGTTTCTTGAGGGACCTTGATTCATGTGCTTTAGAGCGTATCTGGAAATAAGATAGATTTCATGTTATTGAAATTAATATTGATTTAGGATTTTTGAAAATGAACTTGATTATTGATTACTTGACTACTTTTTGAGTAATGTTTATTGATACAAATTTATTTATTTTTATTTAAATTTTACGATATTTTTCATACTGTGAGTTGAGAATGACTTTACATAGGTAATTAGATATTCCTATATTAATGAACAATACAATTTTTTTTATTTAAATTTATATATTAAACTGATGTCGTGATATAATAAGATAAATATAAGAAAAATGTGACTTTGACTACCGTTAAAAACTGTGATGCAAGGATAGAATATAATTTCTCCTTCGCTACGTTTGAAATCTACTTGCAAACCTTAAAATGTATGCTGATAATTTATAATAAGGGAACAGGAAACAATTACTGACATTTTCATTGATTAGAAGACTTGTATCCCATACAGTTAATATAAAGTTACTTAGATATTTCTACACTTTAAAATATATACCTATGTGGTGAATTTCTATAAAATATATAAGGAGCTCGTCGAGTGGCCACTACGTGGTGTGGATAAGGCCTCGGCAACATCACGCCAGGTCGGAAAGCTACTGGTGACCGCATTCTGTTCATTGCCACCCGACTGATGTATGCGTCCGTCACCGACCATAGCGTTAGGAGGAGTATGCTTTTCTGTAAAAAAAAAGATTAATTAATATAAAAAAATAAACGGCTCGGCATTTCTTTTTGTTAAATCGTGATTTTGATAGTATATTTACCTATAATACAAAAAAAAAGTTATGAGATAATGATATGAGAAATAAAAGTTATAATAAAAATATCTAATAAATTAAAAATAAAAAATGTAATAAATTAAAAATAATAAAACAAAGTAGTCTGGATGTCAGGATTAAACCGTAGATTTCTGTTTGTAGATTTACAACGCTGTCAACAGTTGCGAAATTGACATTCGTATATTAATAGTATTTTAGCAGTTTTTTTATAGCCTGAAAAAATGGAGAAAATAGAATACAAGAATTGCTCGTTTAAATATATAAGATAAGATTATACGATGTTTTGAATATTTTTGCGAAAACATAAGTATTAATTATAAGTTTCGCATAAATAATAAAATTAGAATCAATTACTTCCAAAAAATATCAGATTATTCAGTATAAGATTATTAAAATTTCTTTTCGTCGAAATTAGATTTTTGTGTCAGATGTTATGGAAATCTATTTTTAGATTTTGTATCAAGTGTTGCAAGAATATAAATTTATTGTTAGTCTAATTGGACAATTAGTAAAGAAAAAGTCGGTTTTCGCTACAAAAATATAACGCAAAAATTTAACGCTATTTTACATATCTTATAGCGAAGGAGCGAAATACAAACTTCTAATTTATGAAAAAAATCTTGATTATATATTTTTACAGTAAAAAATCTTATGTGAAAAATATAATGTACAAAGTCCGACGGTAGATCCGATTTTAGAAATTATAAAAGTCAGGAAAGGCGCTTTTTTATTTAACATGCGACCGGTTCTGTTTCTATTGGAAGAGAGAAGGCATTCCCTAGTTTCTAAGAAAAGGCAGTCAACATTGAATCATCGGAACTTGGTGCAAATTCAATTACATATAGTTTTAGAATGATATGAGGTCGTCGTGGTGCAGTGGACCAGCGCATGACTTTAAACACGGTGGCTGTAGGTTCGATCCCAAGTCAAGAAACATTTATATTTCAATTATTTTCACTTCCTTATTTTAAGGCAAAGTGAAAAGTTATTCCATTCATCTCTCAACGTCTCAAATTTATGGGTAAAATCTCGATGAAGTATCTTTACCCTGGGTTCCATCTGACTGTTTTACTGAATGCGAGAAACTGCTTCAAAATTTAAATATTAACAATATACAGCATCTATAAAAGGAAATCATCACAGGAAATTGATATATCTACCCTTGTACATTGGACACAGAGACAGCAGTAGTTATTTGAATCTAACTCCATAGACAAAGCAAGTGATAAATAAATCAGTCTTATTCTATTTAACGAGAGTTGATTTGTAAAATCAAAAAGGAAATACAATGATTTTATTTTCAAACCACAAGTTGATATTTTATTCAGAAAACATATGAAGATATTTAACTGGATGACTCTTAATTACCAATATTTTCTGCCAAAAACGTGGATTGTCAATTTAAATGTGGGGTCCTAATATGGTAGTTGTTCTGAATAACCTTTAAATTCGTAACTGTCAAATTGTATGTTACATATAGTATAGCATTGATAACTAATAATAATAAAAAGTTGAAACAAGCAAGAGTCAAAATTAAAAAAAAATCACCTAATGAAGAACAAAAATAGGTTTTTTTATCAATCAAGAGTTACCTAATTATTATTTATAATACTTGTTTATTTTATAATGTTGTATGCCAGTACACAGTGCAGTTCATGATTTTTAGAGTTTCATTCCCCCATATAGTATAGGTAGTCAGGGACTTTATGTAAAGACATTCCGTCATCCACTTTCCCCCCGAAATCGATATATTACGTGTTAGGTGGCTTAGCTCAAACAGCGTTTTGAAGAAAGAAAGAATCATTCCTCGGATGGAAATCGAACCCATAAGCATCGCTTTACAGTCAGACGCTATCTTACTGCGCCGATTGATATATAACATTGAATGAATTTAGATTAATCTATCAAGTCCAATGTATTCATACAAAAAATCGATACATTTTAGAGGTCATTACCACATCACTCACACTTTCGTAAGTTTTTTTTTATTAATGGCTTCAGTCATGCGAACAAACTTTAGTGAAACGAGTCACGGACGGGCGACGACTAAATTCTTTACAATAACAATAATAAATACACACACATATGCACTGAAATTTCGTACATATAAATTTACACACTTATTTTTGATTTTTCAAATAATTTTATGTGAAGAAAAATGCATTCTGTTATGTATTACACTAAATTTATAAATGTCACAATTGTATCGTAATAGTCCAGTGTTTTAATGTATAACCGAATGTTGTAAGTTCGTTCCACATTTGGAGTTAAGATTATACTTAAATTATTTCCATTTCTCTGCCCCGTTGAAAAGACATAGTGACCTTATTAACACCTAATGTCTCGAATTTAGGCGGAACATGGAGAAAGTAGGAAAATGGAGAAACAGGAAAGGAGTCTTGACATTACATATTCTGTGACTACCCACCCGGCAATGCAGGAAAATGCATGCAGCTGTCTTATATTCAAAGTTTGTCGTTGTGTTCTGATATTCGACACAAAATATCTTATAACGATAGAAGGACAGTAAAGATCAAAGTGTTCCGTAGCAAGTAGCATACCTACCTGTTTAGCTTACTAAAAGCGGAAGACACGAGTAGTAATGAAGAAAAAATTGATAAGCAAATATTGCATTAATATTCATAACAAAAACGTGTAAAACATTACGTATGCAACAACAAATTTAAATAAAATTAACACAGGAAAGTCTCATTGAGTCAAACATGCTGAAAAACTCAAGTCAACGTTCTGTTACTCAATGTCATTAATATGAAACATGTGTATCATGTAACTTAAGAATGAACTGAAAAACATGTGAAAAAAATTACTTATACAGACATGTATGCACATGCAATAAGTCGCGTGCGTCTTTGTCATAATATATCTTATTCTGTTGTTTATATTTTGTGATAGAAACTGATTTATATTATTACTTTCTTACTTTTCTTGACAATTGCGTTGCAAGGAAGACAGCTAAATTGTATTTACAAGACAAGATAAGAGGTTCAAAGGCCTTTTTTTTTAAGGAAATGTAATATTATTTCATTTTTTTTTCAGCTTCACGCTGTATCCCGCACACAGCAGGGTAGGCAGAGGGAACCTAGTATTAAGATACTCCGTTCCCCACTTTCCGCCGACTTCGGAGGCATTGCGTGTTAAGTGACGGAACTTAACGCCGCGCTTTACCTTGACACCAGAGCGAAGAAAATGGAAATATTAAATATTTCCACTCCTCGAGTGGGAATCAAACCCACAACCAGTCGTTTACAGTCACACGCTTGTGCCACTGGGCCACGACTGGCCTAGATTTTGTTAATTTTATGTTGTGATATATTATGTTATAGGTAATCATTATTTATGTTGGTAGTAAAGACATTTTAAGATCACTAATATAAGTTTATCAATTTGCAATTGATTGTGGGTTCGGTTTTCACTTGAAGAATTGATTATAAATTAATTATTTTCGTTTCTCCGCTGCTGTGATAATAGCGACTTTAAGATACGCCACTGAACATTCACGTCTTTGAAAAGTGGAAAACGAAGTGTCTTAGATCTGCGACACTTGGACCTACACCTGTTCGTTTACTTTAAGTCAAGCACGATTTAAAATACTGTATCTTGCAAAAAATAAAACAGTGAAAACGCTCTACAGTCAAATAACTAAAAAAATATTCATTTAAAAAATATAAAAGCCAACCTATATAATATTTTCCATTGTCAAAAGAGCATTACAAGATTTGGTCACATTATAACAACGCTAGAGTTACGTGCAACAAATAAGGCAGAACGATAACGGTTTTCTTCAGTCTAATTGCTTAGCAGCTCTAGAGAAATTACTCACATCATGAATTCTCTACTTGCCACGGTTATTATGGTTATAAACACAATTTTTATGTAAATGCAGGTGTATGGACGAGAAATGGGTTTAAATACGAAATCACGTACGATAAGTAAGTGTAGCTATCTATTATATACTATGACTTGCTTTCTCCGTTTGCAACTTTAATAGTTATGTACTATGGTGAAGTTTCAATTAAGATTGTAAAGATTTTTTACCGAATCAGAGACCTTCGTGGCGTAGTAGAGCATTTGATTGTAACGCGATTGATTGCGGTTTGATTCCTTTCCGCAGAAAAAATATTATTACAATTATTTTTACCTCTTCTCTCTGGTAATGGTCTCTAGGTCATGGCCTAGAGTTTCGTGTTTTTACATGGAATGTCTAGATTTCTGGCGTAAAGTAGAGAACAGAGTGTTTAGAGTGAGCAATGTAAGCAAAACGCAAGACGTGTTAAGAGGCAGATCACAACACCATGTTTTTACTTGTTCATCCGAGCTAAGAATAAAAAAATATTAAACTTTGATGATTCCACCAAGTGGGAAAAATATCCACAACCAATCACGATTACAATGAGATGCTATCTGATCGCCTTTATAATACGATCTGAAATGAATTAAATAAAGTTCTAAAATGTAAATTATAGAAACTGCGTATATTTGCACTAGCGACCCGTTTGCGGTGCATGAACTACAAGCCTTCGGCTTCGTTATATTGCAAACCTTAAAAGTGTTTTTTAAACAATAAAGTAACGTAGTAGTAACAGTTAAAAATAAAGTAACGTAGTAAGTAACGTAGGTTACGTTTAACCTAGGGCTATCAACTATATTCATAGCAAAATGGATTACAATCGGCCAAGCGGTTTAAATTTTCTTATAACCTTTCAATCCCTCTTTCAACCCTTTAGTGGTTGAATTTCGAAAAAAGTAGCCCATTTGTGATCCTTAATGCTCAACTATTTTCATTTCGAATTTCATCCAAATCGGACCGTTGGATAAGTCGTGAAAGCGTAACAGACAGACATACAGACAGACAGAAAGACTTTCGCATTTATAATATTAGTATAGATTTGTAAATCTTGATAAGATAATCAGATGATATTAGATCCGTAGTGTAAATGTGAAACGTGGATAGACCGGTTGTAATAGTTGCTTGAACAGTATGAGAAAGAAAACCCATTTCCTTCGACATCGCCTTATTTTAAAAATATACAATGTATGAGTTTGTTGTATGTGCTTTAATTTTATTATACATTTTTATTAGGTATAATATAGAGGCCATCATGGCTCAGTGGTCAGATCAGTCCGACGGTAAATATAATGGTTGTAGGTTCGTTCTCTGCTCAGAAAAATCATTATATTATTATTATTATTTTTTATCTGCACGCTGTATCCCTTGCGGGGTAGTCAGAGATAACGGAGCGCCAAACGCTGCGGTCCCTACATACTCCTATATTTAAATTATTTAGATTTTCTCGTTCTGATAAGATAAAACATAGTGTTAATTTCCATCACCAAATATACTGTTTTGTGTTTGGGTGGATAGTGGAGAACGAAAAGTCTTGAAACTTGGGTCATTCTGCTTATTTTTTTATAGGTATGGTAAATCTGTGAAGCTTGGCGCCATTGGGCTCACTATGTTCTCGTATGTGGATTCTAATACCACTTGAGAGAATATTAGCGTTTAAAATATATGATAATATTGACTGGATATGTTGGCTTAGAGTAATAATGAGTAGTGAAAAATGTAGAATGAACGGAAATGATCTAATTCTTTATTACCTTCTCCGTAAATACGTGAGATGTGCAAAGAAGTGTAATTATCAAATATAACTACAGGATAACTTCTGACTGTAAAAGCGTTTAAACGTTGCGATCATATTTTAATGTGATTGAGGGTTCGATTTTCATTACGAGGAACGATTATATTTAAAATATTTTTATTTCTTCACCGTTCATCACATAATTTGTTGAATTCAAAATTGAAATCGAATGTTAAAAATTAACTGTCTTGAGACAGAATGTAGAAAACCCTGATAACTCTGATATGCGGGGAAAAGCGTAGAGCTATTAAAAAGTTGCAAGATTTGTACCCGCGTCTTTTAAGTAGTAAAACTATCTTTAGATACACTTAAATAACATTAAAATACACATTATTACACGTATTTTAATAAAAGAGAAAAGCAAAAACCATCTTCACATTAACTATTACTAATTAGCACAAGTAATCCCGTTTATCTTCAAAACGCACGCAACGATTTCATAACTCTTGCAATATTATCGTGAAATGTGACACGAAAAAAAAGTATGATATAAAGCTAAACTTTCACTAATAAAATTAATTCAAATATTTTTTTCAGATTTACATTTTTGCCCATATATAGGGAGAATAAGCAGAGAGAACCTAGAGACGAAACACTCTGTTGTCCACTTTTAGCCCGAATTCAAGGCACTGTATCTTGAGTGGCGAAACTCAACGCCACATTTTGTCTCTTCAGAATGGAAAAATGATAATAATTTAAATATAATCAATTTTCCGAATGGGAGTCGAACCTACAATCAATCGCGTTTACATTCAGACGCTATCCAAAGCATCATAATGGCATCTAATATCGTATTATAATAATACTTAAAAAAACTCACCTTTATCATTTCGAAAATATTAAATATATAAAAAATATATCAAATTAAAAAAACAAAAATTAACACATTTTCACCAAATTAAAGTAAATAATATAAACACGAACTAAAGAAATAATATTTTTTATTTTTTTTTTTATTTAAAATTTCACGTCATAACTTAGTAACAGTCAAGTGTGTATGAGAAATGAAATAGGTCATCATAAGTTTTTAAAGCTTCCCCACCAAACGATCTGGCCGGTACATTATGCTGGTTGGCAAAATACGCCGACCGAGACATTTCTACTTGATATCTTTACTTGAGTACGTCTTTTGTTATGTTATTGGAGGTAACGCAGCGTTTCGTGTGTTGCGATAGGTCGTGGGCTCCATTTTCTTGCGGTGGAATTATATATTTGATTTAATTTTTTTTAGGTACACTCCGTTCCCTACTTTCCGCCGAATTCTGGAGGTATTGCCTGTTAAGTGGCGTAACTTAACGCCGCGCTTTGCCTCGACACCAGTGAAGAAAATGGAAATATTAAATATTTCCACTCCTCAAAAGGGAATCGAACCCACAATCAGTCGTTTACAGTCACACGTTCGTGCCACTGAATGAATTATTACCACGCTTTATCCCTAGCTGGGTAGTTCATATTAATTAATAATATCAATAAATAATAGTATAGATATAAAACTACGTAAATATATTTCATCTTTATTGTATATGGAAATATTAAATATTTTCAGTCCTCGTGTGGGAATCGAACCCACAACCAGTTGCTTTACAGTCACAATTTGTGCCTCTGCACCATGACTGGCCCCATTATATTTTCATAATTTTTATCTCTTTTTTCTGGTAATACGCCATTCAACCAAAACGGGTAATCGAGTGTTCTGACACTAGGTTCGTTTTATGCGTGAAAAATGGAAACAGATTTTAGAATACAGATTTTAGAATACTTTAATAAGTAAAGCTTATTACTCTGTAGAAGAGTATTTAAAGGATAAAAATGCGTGGAATTAATCTGAATAAGTCCAATGCCGGTTAGCTACCATTGCATCCAATAATAAAATTGTAATTTATATATTTGAAAAGAGCAACTGTTGAGTTTCTGGCCGGCTCTTCTCAGCATAACTGCCTTCCGAGTCGGTGGTAGCTTTATGTACATTTGACGAATCAAAAGTGCTTAAAAAAGTCTATTTGTATTTGAATGAAGATGTTTAGAATTTGAATTTGAATAATAATCCATAATTACAGTATATTTTTTTTACTTTTTGGCTTAAGAGAATAGATAATAACATATAATTTTTATACTTTTTCTTTTCTGTAGTTATTCGGAGGTGTAAAAAACTTGTTACTTCTCGCCTGTAGATTAAATATTAATTAATCTAGAAAAATGTTCTAAATTTTTATTAATAAAAAATTATATATTATGTAATATTATATAAACTCGTTAATATGAATTTAAAATATTTTTTTCTTTATTTGCATATAAACTTAAAATGTGGAATAAATTAAACTACTTTCACAGTCTATATATTTATTAGAAAAAAAATATTAGTAAAAATTAAAATGTAACACAAATTTCATTCTTAATACATATTTATTATATAAGTCTCATTTAACTAACTAGTCAATTTTTAAGTGTTATATTTCCAAATAATAAATGCATATAGAATTCCTGAAGAGAATTTAGTGAAGCGTCTCTCTCAGAAGTTAGTGAACCGTAACGTCTTCCCGTGGGGGGACGGGTTAAGAATACAATTCCCCTCCGCAGCTGGGATAGCGTCCCGTAAAAGGCGGGTAACCCAGTAGCTTGGTGGTAGGAGACTTGTTCTCCGACTGTCTCGCGACCACTAGCATGTCAAAGACGAACCACCAAATATCTATTGATGTGTTCCGATTAGATGGCATGTAAGCCAGCTCTCTCCCTATTCCCACCATTCCCATCCTATCTCCTTCCTTCCCTCCTTCACCCCAAGGTCGGCAACGCATCCTCAACCCCTATAGTGTTGTGGATGTCTATGGGCGAAGGTAACCACTTACCATCAGGTAAGCTGCTTACCTACCTTCTGCTCGTTTGCCTCCTTTATTCAATAAAAAAAAAACTCTGATTTTTAATCCCGAAGACTAAGTCTGTTGGATTTCAAAATACACTAGAGAAAAACTTTCTAGCATTTTAAAATTTCCAACTTTTTCAAATATGGGATTTGAAATCACGGTCACTGCTTTAACTACGTTAGCTTAGATTTAATATAATTTATAAGTCGTCATCCTCAATGTTGTTTGCGCGGACTTTATTAATATTATACCATACCATTTACATTTCTATTTCTCATATTTCTACGCTCTAAGACAAATTGTGGCAGTTCAACTCACCCACCCAACACCATCTTAAATCGATTTTGTTGACCACCCAACAAAATCGATTTCAGATGGTAAATGAAGAATGAAGTGTTATGACACTAGTTTGAAGATTCTCCTACGTTCCGATCATAATATTTAATATATAGGTAATTGTTTTCTAATTTTGCCTTAATTTTGGTAAATTCAAAATCAAAATATATTTAAATAGACTTTTTCGAGTACTTTTGAATCGTGAAATGAACACAAAGCTACCTTCCTGGTTGGTCATTATCAAATCTTAGGACCCTCTTATACTCTCCAAGGAGCTTCAGCGCTACATGTCAAATTTAAGTTTTCTACGCCTATTAATTTCGACTGTGTAATATCTGTTCGTCAATCAGTGACTAACACAAGAGTTTTGTATATGTACATATTGATTTCATAGATTCACCATCTGCATCGTTCTATATACTAAGGCAAACATTTTATATTAAATCTCCCTTATGCACTTTATTTATGGTAACGTATGAACTTACGTAAGCATTCTTTGAATATACGTTTAAAAAAACAGTTTCATGCTTTTTCCCGCATAGCAGAATAACAAAGAACTCTAGTGCCACCCGAATCAGAGACACTGCGTGGTGGGTGACGGAACTTCGCGCCACACTTTTCCTTGTCAACGAAGAAAATAATTAATATACTTAGTCAGGTCATAAGTTCTGTCAACAATAGAAACTTTTATGGACAACTATTATGGAATGCTGGCCACAAAAATGTTTCTTAATCTTGAATTTAGAATCTTTTGCGAAAAACAGATTGTTTATTTTTTCATGAGTGGACGCTTAAAGAAGACCGTGTCGCGGTTATCGCGCTACATCGATGTGGTTACGCGCCAACTCAGATTTTTGATATAGAAAAAAAAAATGAATTTATCCAAAAGATTAATTTTTCGTACCATCAAATGGTATAATGAGGACTCAAGTTTGGAAGTTAGAAAAAGAAGTGGTCGTCCTCGCTCTGTTAGGACGCCAGCGATAAAAGCTGTGAAGGTACAAATCCAAAGAAATCCCATACGCAAGCAGAAACTGTTAGCCCTTCAAATGGGGTTAAGCAAAACGACGGTCAAAAGGCTGTTGAATGAAGACCTAGGGCTAAGAGCCTATGGCAGAAAAACAGGACATAGGTTAGATGCGCGTCCCGCGTTTTGTTAAAGCGGTACGCGGGAAAAAAAGCATCGTCAAATTCTCTTTTCGGGCGAAAATATTTTGGAGTGCGGAGGAGAGCTACAATGAACAACATGATAAGGTGTACGCCCACAGCAGTGAAGAGTCCAGCAACCGCATTCCACGTATCCAGCGAGGTCATTTTCCATCCTCACTCATGGCTTGGTTAGGAATCTCATATTGGGGCTTAACTGAGGTTGACATTTTTGTGAGAAAGGCGTAAAAACAAATGCGATTGTGTATCAAAATACAGTTCTCGCGAACCTTGTAGAGCCAGTTTCTCATACAATGTTCAATAACAGAGGGTCTGGTATTCCAGCAAGATTCTGCACCAGCTCATAGAGCGAAAAGCATGCAAGACTGGCTAGTGGCGCGCAAAATTGACTTCATCCGGCACGAAGATTGGCCCTCCTCCAGTCCAGACTTAAATCCGTTGGATTACAAAATACGGCAACTCTTAGAGGGAAAGGCCTGCTCAACACGTCATCCTAGTGTGGAGTCACTCAAGGCATTCTTGATTAAAACAGCTGCCGATATTGACGTGGACCTCGTGCATGCTATAGACGACTGGCCGCGCAGGTTGAAGGCCTGTGTACGAAATCGCGGAGCTCATTTTGAATAATAATAATTAAAATAAGAATCCAGGTTTTATTACGTTTCTTTTGATATATAAATGATTATCCTAAAAACAAACATGTCTCAAATTTTTCTCGATAAAAATGTGACAAAACTTACGACCCGACTAGGTATAATCATTCACTATGCATTAAACGAACCCAACACGTTTTACTCAACAGTCCGACGCTATCAAACTGAGCCACGATGATCTTAGACATTTCTTTCCTGTAATCTTACTAATATCTATGATACTTATGAAACCTTTTTTTATTTTAACAGTATATTTTACTTAAATAACCCATAATTTACAAAGTAACCGTGATTTTGTACGACATGGTCAATGTTTATAACAGAGCTATATGATTACACCTTACGGCTGGAAAGTGGACTAGGAAGCATATAATGGCTTCGACAGTTAAATTACGCAATTTGTTGGACCTTATAAACTTCCGGGGATTTAAAATGTTTCTTTAACGAGCAGATTAGAAATTTTGCATATTATTATAATTTAATTTTATTATGGAACTTGAAATTGATTTAAAATTGTTGTAAAGTAAAGCACTGGCTAGTAAAAAAATATATATCTTAAGGCAATTCCAGAATAGCATAATTGTCAAAGTGAGCCTAGTGACAAGACACTCCGCTCTCCACTTAAACCAAACGGGGTTGGTTGTGGCCATTCTTAATAATGAATATCGTTAGGTTATTTTATTTCTATTAAGATAAAGCGCGGCGTTGAGTTCTGTCACTTAACACGAAATTTCGACATCCATAACTTGCATAATCAAAGAATTAGTATATTCAAGCACAATATTGTCAATACTAAAACAATATAGCACACAATAAAAATGTGGATATTATACAAAAAATAGGATTTCAAATTCGACTGGTAGTTTCAAAGATTAGTGTGCTCAAACAAAAATGTACTTCAAGTTTATTCTATAATTATTATAATTTGTTGAATTGTTGAATTACTTAGCACTTCAATTTTATTTTTTTATATAAACAAATTTAATTGACAACGCCATCTTTAATATATCCTTTTGGTTACTAGGTATACACTCAACTGAACGGCCATTTTGCTAAATAACTTTAAACTTCTCTGATAGATGGCGCTGTAACATTGAGGACAATCTTGGAATATTATCACTACTATTTCTAAACTAGTACTTCACCTTGCCAATAAATTTAAGTAAAAAAAAATAACATTTCATCTATACTATTATAATAAAGAGGTAAAGTTTGTAAGGGGTAAGCTTCGGAAATACTGAACCTCCACTCTGAAGCTATTCTTACTCATCAGGAGTGCTATCCATACTTATATTATAAATGCGAAAGTCTGTGTGTTTGTCTGTCACGTTTTCACGGTTAATCTACCAGTCCGATTTGGATGAAATTTAGAATGAAAGTAGTAAAAGTGACTGGGTCTAACATAGGCTACTTATTTTTTCAAAAATCAATCTGTAAAGGGTTGAAATAGGGGATGCAAGTTTATATGAAAAATCTAAACCGCTTGACCAATTGTAATGAATTTAGGCATAAATATAGTTGATAACCTAAGCTTAAACATAGGCTACTTTATTTTTTTAAAATGCGCCCCTGATAGCTGCAATATAACGAAATAGTCCACGCGGCGAAGCAGCGAGCGGGCCGCTAGTAGGCTATAATTTATTATGATTGAACAAAAAGTTCAGAGAATCCTATAGAGGCTCGAATAGGGGAAAAAATTGCAGATAACGCGGAGAAGCTGCCAGCTGGTTTCTAATACAATGTAAAGGATCAGGTTTTCGAATCGTACCTTAATATTAAATTTCACATAATACAACTTATTTCGGAATTTCGGAAGGAATATATGATTACTTAAAATACAATATTTCAGTACAATGTTTATATTTTTTAAATATAAAATAAAATAAAAATACTTTATTTGCATAAACAGAATTAACAAAAAACCGTTTAAAAACAAAGTTCGTGGTTGAGAATTCCTTTTAAGCAAGTTAGGAATTCCCGCCCTTCCAATAACAAATATGTATAATATATTTTTCATATTTATGCCAATAAAATTACTACAGTTATAATTCAAATATTTCTTAATCACATTTGTATTATAATTGATTACACATAAATATATTTTTTTAGGTAATTTACTGTTTCTATTTTTTAATTTGAAACTCTAAAATTAATAAAATTAAAAATGTTAATTAAAACACCAATGAGGTAAAAAAAACACATTCGACAATTTTCGAACATTTAAAAAAAAGGTAACAAATAGGCTTGAAATATAACTTAGTCCATTTTGTATTATTTTAGTAGAATAAAAAATAAATTGAAGCTTTTTTGACTTGCTAATTTGACTTGGGATGTAAGCCTGCCTGCGGAGCGTAGAAATTGAAATGGTTCTAAATATAAACATTCTTCCTAGTGAGAATCAAACCCACACCCATCACGCTTATTTTATTTGATTTCAAATAATATTTTTTGGCTTATTACAACTTATTATTTCTTCTAAGTACGAAAATATACTAAGCTCTTTTAAGTCAAAGCTAGGTCTACAAGGCAAGTTATTTATACAATAAAACCTAAAAAAGCAAATTAAGAAAAATTGGGGTCAGTTATCAGTTAAAGTGGGGAACGGAGTGTCTTAACACTAGGTTCTCTCTGCCTTTTCTGTGTGAGATACAGCGTGAAGCTAAAAAAACGACTTATATTAATCTAGGGTATTAAAAAAACAATTTCATTCACATCCCAATTTAATTTATTTACAAATTAATAAATTCTTATTTTAACATAAATTATATTGAGAGAAGTTTATGTACAATTTCATATACACATCAATCAAGAACGAAGTAAATAATATATTAGAAGTACATAATATAATAATTAATTAAGATAAAGGCAATATTTTAAATTACTGACAGAAATACAATATTAAATAAATGTTTCTATTGTATATATCGCTGATCCAAGAAAACAACGAGATAAATACAAAAAGTTTGTTTGCCTTATTTGGTTATTTTAATAGTTTTGTAAAGATTTATTACAAAGTTATTGTAAATAAGCACACATAACAAGTATTATAAAATTTCAAGACAATGTTTGGGAATACATTATATTTTCAACTTTAAACGTTTAATATATTCTTCTGAAAATCAGTTAAAATATAATTATGTCAATGTTCTACTGGTTGAGCGATATACATTTATGTATTAATTTTTTTTTAATTTATATTATGTGTAAAATGGAGAAAATCTGTATGTTTTACTTTTCACTATTACTGATTTTAAAGAAATAATCAAATCCTAATTAAAAATCGATTTTATAAGCGATTATTAATTGAAGACATGCTCAAAGAAAAATTATATAGCTTCTATAAAAATTGAGAATAACATAAATTATTGAAATATAGAGTGAGCGAAAACAGCATTTAGTCGTTCGTATAAATAATCATTTGTTGTTCATATAATAAATCATCAATGAAAAAATCGATAAAACTGCTTTGAGATTTGCAACTTTTTAAATATCAAAATATTCATAATTCCTTAACTAATAACCGAGAAATGAAACATATTAAGTTATTATTACTAGAACAGTATTAAATGTATAGGAATAAATATAATGAACAAATATTGTATTCATATTGCATTTAGACAGAATATATGAGATAGATTTCATAGATTACATATTTTTAAGAGTATTCACTTATTGATCAAGCAATTTTGTGTTGCCATATAACAATTAAATAATTAACTAATTTTATTGTCTAATTAAATAATAGACTAATTCATTTTACTTCGTATTCGTTAAAATGTTTTATATAATTTTGAAGCCTGATGAAGAAACAATCTTTTAACAAAAAAGCTGATTTTCCTTCTTACTAGAAATATAATTTGCTCGTAAAATTATATTTTTAAGCTTTATGTGGATTCTATTGTCCGTCAAATTTAGCTTTCGTATTTCAAGTTTATTCTTTTCACACATTCAATTTATCTATTTGAGTTACGTATAAATGTAACTTTGCTTTCAATAAGTTTATAAATTATATATTTTTTCATATGAAATTGTTCTAGTCGTTTAATGAATACGAAGCTTTTACTTATAATATTTTTGGTTAAGATTTAATTGATCAACTTCTGCTCCAATTTAAATTGTTCTGAGTATAAATTTTGTTCTTACGTGATTAACAATTCAATTTACTTTAACCTTAAATGTTAAGGTGGAAAATTAACTTATTTACACGTGGTAGTATTGCAAGTTGTCTGCGTTGAGAACCGCACCGTAGAGAGGAGTATCTGAAATGGGAAAAAATATATATTTAAGTATTAAAATCTACTAATTTTTTATAGTATTATGCGTTAGAGGTGCTGGTTTGCTTATATTTGAAGTCAAGTTGCAGTAATCAGTCAAGTTTATTTAGTCAAGATTTAGTCGAAAGTTAGTCAAAATTAGTCAAAAGTTAGTCAAATTTAGTTACAACACAAATTTAGTCAGTCTCTCGTAACATACCTCACGGTCAGTCAAGTCAGTTGTCACACTTGAACAATCCTGTTGCCACGTAGAATGAATTTAACTTCTTTTTTTCTTCTCTTATTTTCACTTTCAGTCTCATTATTTGGTGGCGAAGTCGTTGTAGTAGTAGTAGTAGTAGTAGTAGATGTAGATGTCATAGGATCGGGAAGGAATTCAGCGGGAAGGACCCCTATCTCATTGTCACTGACAACTGGAGTCGGCATCAATGGTATTAAGCCTTTCCTAAGCATATCAACATAATTCATATTCAAACTGGGAAGTACCTCAGACGATCGTTGATTCTCATTCATATAAGCATTCAACTTTTCTAGATTGGCATTAATTTTTTTGATTTTAGCTGGAGTTAGCCCTTCATGTCTATACGGGGTGGGTAAAACAGATTTTTTGGATGAAGCGTAATCTATAGGAGGGTATGGATTGTAATCCGTATAAGTATCGACTAGAGCAGGTTCACCATAAGAATTGACGGCACCCCAAGACATTTGCTTGAAAGGGGGAGCTGGTTGAGGAGGGGGTGGGACGTGATCTACATATGTTTCAACGGGGCTTGGAGATGCGAAGACATTTTTGATCGCCGAATACACGGAATTTATTAAGGTTGGTGGTGGTTCGAGTGGAGTAGATCCACTGTAATGACTCTCGCTAGGCGCGGCGTCTCCCACCGGCGTCAGAATGACGACTCCTGCATGTACTCCGCTCAGTTTCCCCCGTCCTGTCTCAGAAAAACGTCTTAGTCGAACACAAGTTACGTCAAAATTACACAATGTCATATGACGAGCACCTTTCTAATCTAATAATGTTTGTTACATCCTATATGGGTCTGTTTGGCAATGATAACAATTTCTTTATGTAACTTTATAGATTCAAATACAATTACTCTAAATGTATTTTTTTACAAGTTTTTATTTCTGTTTACATTATATTATACAATGCTTTTGAGTAGTGGAAATTAACGGCGCTAAAATATTTATAATATAATCGTTCCCCGTTTTTGTCATATAATTGAGTATTGTACCCACTTTAACGAAATATTAAATTAGAAATAATAAAATTGCTTTATATATAAGATACCATCATATAAAGACACGATGGATAATGAAATAAATAAAATTATTATTAGTTTGTCCAAAATATTGCTACACTCTTCAAGAGCACTCTTGAATAGTGTAGCTTATCCTTAAGGATTTGAAAAATAACCATCACGGGTTTTCTCGCATAGCAAGGTAGTAAGAGAGAACCTAGTGTCAAGACACTTAGTTTACCCTACTTGTCTCCCAAATGCATATATTCAATGTTGAGTATCCCACACATAGGTATATATAAGAAATCTTATAAATTACTTATAATAAAATACACCTTTCTAAAATTATACGAGGTAGGCTAATTCCTATTTCTGCATAATAAATTTCCAAAATAGTCCGGAAGTAGTTTTTTTATTATCTAATTTAATTTATTGAAATTAATAAATATTATAAATATTCCCAGTATGTGGCCAGTTGTGGCCCAGTGGCACAAGCGTGTGACTGTAAACGACTGGTTGTGGGTTCGATTCCCACTCGAGGACTCGCACTTCGCTCTGGTGTAGAGGCAAAGCGCGGCGTTAAGTTCCGCCACTTAACACGCAAGCCTCCGAATTCGGCGGAAAGTTGGGGACGGAGTGTCTTAACACTAGGTTCCCTCTGCCTACCCTGCTGTGCGGGATACAGCGTAAAGCTAAAAAAAAAAGAAAATTCCCATATATAAGAGACTCCTATGGTCGTTGCATAAGCTCACACTTGTTTCAACGCCACCTCAAAAGCAAAACATCCAAATATTAGTTACGTGAAATATTAGCATTTACCTTTGTTAAATATTTTAACGGACGACCTACAAATTTGATTACGTGTTCGCAATATAGGTATTGAAATCGTGTTATACGGTCGAGTCGTTCTTTTAACGCGTCTTTTTAAGCTATCATTTTGGACATTGAAAGGATTGCATAAGGCTTGCTCGACCGGAAGGCGCTGTGAAAGGTGACTTATGTCGTATAAGAAATTTTGATGAAACTGTTACTTCTTCGTTCGATTACTTAGAAGACCTAGTTTCTTGATTTGGAAAGCAAAAAATAGGGGCATTTTTGGTTTATAATCGTTTAGGTAACGTAGGTAAGCTGGAATTTAGATAACTTCTTAAGAAAATGATTTTTTGTTGAGTTGAGTACAAGATTTTAGATAATCTTCGATTGTTATTGTAATCGTAGGATATTGACAAATATTATTTAAATAAAAAACATTTTTATTACTAACGGATTATTTTGTATGTATTATGTTTAGTTCGGTTGTATTTAGTCTATCAGTCACTTAATGACGTAAGACTTTTAAGTATACAAATTTTTTCTTGACTAAACCACGCATGGTCAAACAATGTGGCAAGATAAAAATGATGTGCTAAATACATTAAGTATACTGTTTGCAAATCTCAAATGAATAATTTATATCTTGGATACATATGTACATATGAATGTATGTTTTAAATGTCAATGTACTGGAAGAATAGGCTTTATATTGTCGTTTTTTAGCAAAATGAAATATTCTGGACATTTAAAGTTATACTGTATATCAATACGTAAAGGAATTATTTTCGACTTTGTTTTTGACATAATTACAGTTTATATGGAGAAGCGAAAAAATGAAAATATCACAATTTAAGTTACGATACTAAATACAAGAGTCGAGAACGGAGTGTCTTGGCACTAGTTTCTCCCTGACTACCCTTTTATGCGGGAAAAAAGATAAAGCCATATATTTTTTAAGCATATTGACAAAAATATTTGAAAACGAATTAACTCCTGTACGCAGAATTCGCTTACAGAATCTCTACACGGAAATATGTCTCTTTGCTCATTCAGTTCACACTTTAGTTCAAGTTAGGTAGCGTTAAGTCTTTAGTACATAATTTATATGTTTATCTTAGCGAAGCCTACCTTCCTTGTGTTGCATAATGCATTGTACCTATACATTTTCCTGATCTTACGACGCTGGGATGGGAACGTAATGACCATTCACGTAATGAGCTCTGGTAATAGTTACTATTACTATAGTTATTGTAGTATAGTGGTGCATTGGGACAGTATCAATTATTACGATATTTAAATTATTTTCGTTTCTCCACACTAAGACAAAGCGCAGCGTTGAGTACTGTCACTCAACAGGTAGTATCTTTATTTTGGCCGAAAGTTAGAGAACAGATGCAAGACACTCCGTTACATATTAGACTCATACATTGTCTGTCCTGCTATATGAGAAAAACTAGAAGCTATAAACAATATTTTTATAGTAGTTGTAAAAAATAATTATATTAGATAGTAGTAGCATATATGAGTATCAAATTTGTTAAGTTGGAAACGGAGCGTCACACTAGGGGTTTAATAATAATAATAAATTCCTATGTGTACCAAATGGACATAGAGTCTCTAAAACATGGGAAATTGAAAATGACTATTTAAATACCACTAATACTAAATTTATTGCAAATTTTGAATAACTCTCAAAGTTCTAAAGATGCATAAAGACAAAAAATATAAAACACTACTAACTACTGCAATTTTGTCATTTATAAATTGCACTGCTGTATGTATGCTTACGCTACTGATGGCCAGTCGTGGCCCAGTGGCACAAGCGTGTGACTGTAAACGACTGGTTGTGGGTTCGACTCCCACTCGAGGAGTGGAAATATTTAATATTTCCATTTTCTTCGCTCTGGTGCCGAGGTAAAGCGCGGTGTTAAGTTTCGCCACTTAACACGCAATGCCTTCGAATTCGGCGGAAAGTAGGGAACGGAGTGTCTTAACACTAGGTTCCCTCTGCCTACCCTGCTCTATACGGGATACAGCGTGAAGCTAAAAAAAAGCTGTATGATTTCCTTAATTTTATGTCAATAAACTTAAGTTTTTTTTAACAGATAACTATGAAACCTAGTCACATAATAGATTATTGAATTCCGTTTAAATGTTTTTACAATGATGGACCTAGTTTTACGTATTCAGATTATTTTGATTTCAATATTCGCACTCAATTAAGCAAACTCGATTATCATAAAAAGCAGGTCTTGAAATAGCTTTTGTAAACTACAAATTATGTAAAATACATGGATTGTCCACTTTTAAAATACGCAATATTTAATTATATAATATTTTTTTTGCTATAAAATATAAATCCTGTTTTTTTTCTTACGATACATATAAATTGATAAATAAAATTGGAGTGTTAAGACGTTGTTTCTTTAAATTACCGCTTTTTACTAAATGCACATGTATACACACTACATATGAATAAATATTTCTTTTTACAATTTTTGTCTGTTTGTATATCGGTTAATTTCTGCAACAGCGGGACTGATTTTGAATTTGGTACTTTTTAATACTATTTTATAGTACTTTTTTATGTACATTAATAAAACATAACTAAATCCAAATGCTTAGATTTAGATTAATTACTTTATGTTCATAATTATTATTTTTTGAGTTTATATAAGTAGTGTGAGAGATCGCTATAACTCTAATTATAAAACTGTTATGTTCTATTTAATCTTTGCCTAACCAACTTGACAGTGATTTGTTTAACCTGACCAAACACAGTGATTTGTTTAACCTGACCTGTCATGCGAATATTTTAAATACTAACCTTACATCAAGTAAGAATCGAACCAACAACCGTTACATTAACTCAGAGTCATTTCAACAAGAAAACACATATGACATAATTCAATTAACAAATATATAACGAAATAATTTAATAACAAAAGTACGTAGCTTCATTTCCGCGTGAATGTATGTTTTTAAATTGTAGGTTAACAAGTAAGTGCCCACGAGTGTGATATAATTTACTTTCACTGAACTCGTGCGGTTCAATAATGCGATACACCTGTAACCTGTTTTATAGACCGTTTTCTTTGATATTTATCGACTCTTTAAGACCATTTTTTGAGTTATTTTTTATATTAAACAATAATTTTTAAAAATAATAATTCATATAATCTATTTTTTTAGCGCTGACGTTGCGTGTTAAGTGGCGGAACTCATCGCCGCGCTTCGCCTAGATAAGATAACGAAGGAAATGAAATATTAAATATTTTAATCCCTCGAACGGGAATCGAACCCACAATACAAAGTGTATCTATTACAAATAGAATTACAAATATCACAAATAATTTATTTATGATTTGTAATTTCGAATACATAATTTTTTTTTAGTATATATAGAGCATAGCAATGTATCATAAAGGCATTTTAATTTTATACGCCATCATAACTCAGTCGGTTATAGTAAACGCGGTGGTTACAGATTCAATCTCCACGGGGAAATAAATATATATCAATTATGTTTATTTTCCGTGTTGATAGGACAAAACGCGATGTTGCTCTCTTAACATATAGTGTCTCGAATTAGAGTAGAAAGTTGGTTTAAGGAGTGTTTTGGCACTATTTTTTTTGTAATTACCATAGAATGCGGAAAGAAACGTGAATATTTTAAAATATTTTAAATAACCAGTAGCCAGTCGGGGCCCAGTGACACAAGCGTGTGACTGTAAACGACTGGTTGTGGGTTCGATTCCGACTCGAGGAGTGGAAATATGTAATATTTCCATTAGCTTCGCTCTGGTGCGGAGGTAAAGCGCGGCGTTAAGTTCCGCCACTTAACACGCAATGCCTCTGAATTCGTCGGAAAGTGGGGAACGGAGTGTCTTAACACTAGGTTCCCTCTGCCTAACCTACTGTGTGCGGGATAAAGAGTGAAGAAAAAATAATTAAATAACCTTTTTCTCTGTTTATTTATAAATTTGTTAAAACTAAACGTACTGATTTAGTTTACAGATTAGTGGAAAAATTAGTTTAAATCATGGTTTTAATTTTAATTTAAACTTAAAAAAAAAAATAAGTTAACTACTTAAAATTCGTGTTTCAAAACAAGAAACAACTTATTAACATACACATTGACTTTCCTTTTTCAATGTACACAAGATATTTGGCTTACGAATACCGATTAAGTGTATTTTCTCTGTGACGTCGAATAATAGGTAAATATATAGAGAGAAAAAATAATGGTATACGACCTTATGACCGCTTTTATAATATTAAACTAAAATACACTGACAATAATTGTCAAGATTAATAAAACTCCTTGGAAATGAAATGTCATTTCCAAAGTATGATTTATTATTAATTATATTATACAAGTATATAATTGTAAATCTGTAAAATAGGGGTAGGAATAAAGTATTTAATATTTCAATTTCCTTCGCTCTGGTATCAGAGGCAAAGAGCGGCGTTAAGTTCCGCCACTTAACACGCAATGCCTCCGAATTCGGCGAAAAGTTGGGAACGGAGTGTCATAACACTAGGTTCCCTCTGAATACCCTGCTGTATGTGGGATACAGTGTGAAGCTAAAAAACAGAGTGTCAAGACACTTCGTTCTCCACTTTTAAAACATAGAAATATTGCGTGTTGAGGTTGCGGAACTCAACGCCGCGCATTTCTTGTTTTAACTTTAAAAAAATGACATTGACTTTTATTTAATTTCGGAACCTCGAGACTAAATTTTGTTTTAAACCTTTATCTTTATAACATTTTCTATACAATGAATCAATGTTCTTAGAACACACTTTAAATGCATTTCGAAAACGCACAGAGTATCCTGTTCCACAAAGAGTTTAATACCCTTTCTTATATAATTCACTGAACATATTACTATAGATATTTAAATCGTATTCATTATTAAGTAATCGCGTTAAAATAAAGGCATGTCATGACCTAGATGACAATCGATAATTGTATAACCCTTCCTCCTTTCACGTTAAGACCAGGAAGATTAATGACATTTTAGTAGCAAATTATTAGAAAGGACTCAATATGCTCATAAATCTTCTAATATTTTATTATTTACTATAAGTATTTTATTACCGCATAAAACGAATAGCTCTAAGAAATGTAATTTTAAAATCAGTTGTTAAATTAATATGCAACTTAGAAACAGCTATTTTTTATAAGCTTACAATTAGGTAAACGATAATTGTCTAAAACCCTTCCGTGTATAACTTTTGCCTTTTTTTAATTTCGCGCTGCCTAATATTTGATGATTATATTTACTTTAATAGTACATTTTGTTTTTTTTTCACAGACACTTCGGTCGCTAGCTCGCTCGTTCTCCTTCTTTTACTCAACTCTATGTCTTGTCTTCCCAGAGAGGATAAATATAACTATTTCCTCTGGTGAAGGATGATTGAACCCATAACGATCATGTTTACTATCAGACACTGTGCTTTGATGGCCTTACCCATTACCATAATTATCAATTTCTATAAAGAGAATTCCAACCTACAATAACAAAGTATTGTCACGTTGTATCCCGCATTCGACACCAAAGTGAAGAAATAACAATACTAAATATTAAATTCCTCAAGTGATAATTGGATCCACAACTAGTCGCGTTGACAATCACATTCGTTCTCGGCCTGTATAGGAATTTACTTACATATACATATACATGGTATATCAGACTGTGACAGACTGACAACCAGGGTAAATTAAATAATTGTATAAATATAGATAAACATATTTGTAAGTCACTATGAAATTTACTACGATTTGTCAATTTCATAGTGACTTAACATATACTTATAATTTAGCTTTGAAAGATATTTTTCTATTGAACAAGTCTACATGTCATCATTACATTACGTTTTCGATAGTTGCATAAATTTTAAGATTACTTATATATTTTTTTATTCCACACGAATAAAAGCAAGTGAAAGGTGATTAACGTTGAGTTACAGCATTACGTTTCATCAATAAGTTTTTGTATCTTAAGTATTCGTCAGTATTTAAGCTCAATTTAACATATTTTTTGTGAAAAACATCAATTCAAGTTATGTCTTATTTTATTATAAAAATAGCAAAAAAGCTTTTGGTTTTAAGTATCACTGATATATCATGATTATGTTTGTATTTTTGTACAGTATTTGATATGATTTTGATAAGTCCTAATGTAGGAATAACTAGATTTTAGTTCTAGATAAAGTTAAGAAACAATAAAAATATATAAGATTTTTTTTAACATAAGTATAAATTCAAATGTCTTCTTTAATTTGCTACTTGTTGATTTTGACGAAAACACGCACAACATGTTCTATTATATTACATAACAATATTTTTTCAGGTAGTCAGAGGTAGTCACAGACGACCTAGTGTCAAGACACTCTGTCCTCTACCCGCCCGACATCAAAACATTGTGTGTTTAGTGACGGAACTCAATGCCGCGCTTTGTCTTTGGTACCAAAATGAAGAAATAAAAATTTAAATATAATTATTATTTCAAGTAGGAATCAAACCCACAGCAATCGCGTTACAGTTAGATGCCGTTTCATTGCCCCACAATGGCCTAAAATATCCACGACATAACAATATCCACGATTTTATTCCAAAATCTTTATAAAAACGATTCTCACGCTTAACCAAACTAAACAAAATAAACAATTTAAATATTGAAAATGTCTACATTCAAATCATAATTTGAATATCATTTTGAAGTATCATAATACTTCCCATGTATGTTGTAACTTTTAGTAGAACTAATATGTTACACAACTTAAAGACGGTACAAAATTGTTTGAAAAATCATCTTTAACCTAAAATTGCATAATCCTCTGTTAACTTGTTATTGAAAGTGGAAGCGGATATGCATGGCCTACTTTGAAAGGTCTTTAACTTACTTATTTACATTTTTTTTTATTTTGCTCATCTTTTGTGTACTTATAGATAACGGAGTGTTAAGTCACTACGTTTTGTACTTACTGTTCTTTTAGCATAATACACGTTTGAAATCAACACTGGATATCCAATCTAAAAAAACCTATTATTCCTTCGAGTCAAATAATTAAATAGCAAAATTTCAAAATACAGCCATAAAAATGCATATATTATAACTCTATTTGTCTACTTGATTGGGGGTTTACTAATAACTGTGGTTTAAACCACCTTCATTGTAACCAACCACCAACGAGTAGGTATAACATTTAATGTATATTTTTTTAAACGTTTCCTTACTTAAAACAGTTTGAATGTAAATAGAGAAATAGAATTATTTATCACACCATTCTCCATATTTTTGTAATTATTCAACAGTATTAATATAGATGCAAAAATTGATTGGTGATCAAAACTAAATATTATTTTTGCTTATCATTCAGTATTCTTTAACGAAATTAATTTACAAATATTTATTTTATGTTAAAAATAAAGGAAACGTATTCTTCAATATAAGTTAGAGAGCAATCAATTTATATTTATTTATATAGTATATATTTGATATTAATAATAATAGATAATATATTTATATAAAAAACGACTAATTATACCGAAGTTCCGGTTGCAGTGAGTACATTACTCACTTTCGCTATTTGTTGTTTACGCTTCGTTTAAAATTTAATTTATTAAAATATACAGCGTTCTCATAATTAGAAATAGTATTTTAAACTATTATGTTACTATTTAAATTATTAGTATAGTGTTAGTCGGATAGAACCGACTAGTGTCAAGACACTCCGTCACAGAAATAGAGACATTGCGTGTTAAGTGACAGAACTCACCGTCATGCTTTGTCTCATTCAGTGGACTAAAGGAATGAAAACAATTTAAACATAATTTGATTCTAATGTAAATATCTCCAAATTCAAGAATCCGAGCGGGAATCGAACCCACAACTAATCGAATTTAGAGACAGACACTGTCAATTGAGCTAAGATAACCTCATATTGTGAGCTTATATACATTTTTGAGATTTTTTAGCTTCACGCTGTATCCCGCACACAGCAGTGTAGGCAGAGGAAACCTAGTGTTAAGACACTCTGCTCCCCACTTTCCGACGAATTCGGAGCCATTGCGTGTTAAGTGGCGGAACTTAGCGCCGCGATTTACCTCTGATACCAGAGCAAAGGAAATAGAAATATTAAATATTTCCACTCCTCGAGTGGGAATCGAACCCACAACCAGTCATTTGAAGTCACACGTTCGTGTCTGGCTCCATTTTTGATTTTATGGATAAATGAAATATTTTCATTAGAGTTATATGGTGCTGTATATTATGTATGTCTGTCAACGAACATAAAGATATTACTATAAAATATTATATAAAATTAGATATTAATATAAAATAAAATACAGGTTATCTAATTTTATATTAATATCTTAAGATAGTCTAGGTACATGTTATACATAAAACCCACGTTACGTATACGTTTTAGAGAACTGGACATAGAGATGAAACACTCCACTTTTTATCTGATTTGTCTACAGAGTTTTAATTTCTCTTATATGCAATATTTGTCGTAATACATATTTAAATAAGAAATGTATACATAAAATGTTTATCTCACCGTCCAAATGTGCAGGGTATTTATGTGCCCCAAATCCACTAGGAGCAGCCGGTGCAGTGTGAGCGTACTGCGGGGCAGTGGCGCCGTACGCGCTGGGCGGACCGTACTCTATGTGACTTGAGGGCGGCGGTCCGTATACTGCTGTTGCTGGAAGGCGGAATGTATAGTGTTTAGATGTTAGTAAGTTGCATGTATGTACTAAGTTGCTTGTTTGAGACGAGGCTTCAGGGAAATGTATGAATATAGTGGTTGTAAAGTTATCTATACTTATATTATAAATGCGAAACTCTGTCTGTTTATCTGTCACGCTTTCACGGCTAATCTACTGGTTCGATTTAGATGAAATTTAGAATGAATATAATAAATAAACATAGGCTTATTGGACTTATTTTTTTAAAAAATCAACCTCAAAAGGGTTGAAATAGGGGATGATGAAAGTTTATATGAAAAATCTACACCGCTTGACCGATTGTAATGAATTTTGAAATAAATTTTGTTGATTATCCAAGGTTAAACATAGGCTATTTCAGTTTTCAAAAATCCACTCCCGATGGATGCAATATGACGAAACAGTTATGTAGTTCACGCGGCGAAGCGGCTAGCGGGCCGCTAGTTAGAGTGTGCATTAACAAATTTTAGACTATTAAATTGTTAAAAAAAACATGTAGGATCATCCTCATAATGAAATGAAATAGAGTCACTTCTAGTCCTTATGTGCAAATAATGGTTTTGTATGTAAATCAGTAAGCACATTCGTCATAAAGTTTAACAACTTTAAACATTAGACGAATGGTGGTGAAATAGACGTCAATATTGGTCAAGGAGTAATATTGTCACATAGTCATAGCTTAATTATCCTGCATAGATTTATGATACTGCATAATGCATATGCACAATGTATATAATATATTATATTAATCTTTGGGCCGGTCATAGGGCTAGTCGTCGCGCAGTGGCACAAAGTATGACCGAAATTTCAAATTCACGTTCATTCTTTACATCACATTCGTTTTTTATACACAGATAACAATAAACTCATACACATATATAAAACAAATGCAAAGGAAACAGATATTAAGCAAATTTGCAGACAACTTTATTGAAGAAAGATATATAGATAGTGTAGACAATAATAAATATGGTAGGTAAATAAACAAAAACAAAAAAAAATAAATAATTTCCTTTTTAAAAACTAAATTGTAGTACGCCCAAAATGGATTTTGAATAAAATTGCAACATTTTTTAAATAATCTTATTAGCTGCTACGTAACTTTTCTACACGTTAATCTTCTACATACGAGTAGAGCGTATCGGATTATGTATGATATGTACATACATATGATATTTAACTGGCAAACCCTTTTTTGTAATGACTGATTAAACTTAATTACAGTTATATAATTATTTTTATTTAGCCTTTTTATTATAACTGCTTTGATATCCTACCAAAGGTACTGATATGGAATAAATTTGTTTTTGTAATATAAATACAACAATTGAAATTTTTTATTTTGTCGAAATTTTATATTAAAAATGTAATATTTCGACCTGTGTACACCAATTCGTAGTCACAGGTAGATCAATCTATCAGATCATCCGTTTAAAAAGTCAGTTTGAAATAAATAATAGCGTATCATCCATTTATATAACCATTATTCTAAACAAAATAACCAAAATATACTTACATGCTGGTTTCTTTTCACTCAAAGCAGCTGAACTAACGATCTTCTTTCCGAAGTTGCTGACTACGTCTCCCTTAGAGGAGATCACTTTACCGATGGTAGAGGCCAACGCGCCACCTCCCTTGATAAGCTGCCCCTTTAGTATGGTAACACCCCCAGTTATAGCTTTTACAGCTTGGAATAATGTATAGAGAATAGATTTCTTTAAGCCCCAGTAGTCAACTTTTTCACTTTGCTGCACAGAACAAGAGATTATAATTATTTGAATTATACTAAAAGTGTAGTTCGGTTAGTATATATTTTTAAAAAGTGGTTTTCAGAAAAGGGTATGCTCTTTTTTAGTATCGCGCTTTTATCTGGATAGCAGGGTTGGCAGATAATACCTAATGTCAAGACAGTCCGTCATTCGAGACATTTGACATCGGAAACAATGCGTGTTCATAAGCCACACTTAACGCCGCGATTTGCTTTGTCACCAGAGTAAAGAAAAGAAAATATTTTTTACATAATTATTTCCTGGAGAGGAACTATTAGCTATGGCAGAAAAAATGTAGCGATTTGGAAACCGTTCAAGCCAATTAGTTTTAACAATCAACTCCGAAAGGTGCAGATTCAAATCCCGCTGAGTTAAAAAAATATGTTTTTAAAAATATATTTAAATTTTCTTATATTCGAATAATACTTTAAAATGTCAAAACGCAAAAAAGGTGTTTTATATGATTGGTATGTGTATTATTCCCCAAAGTCACACACTAAATGAAGGTAATCCCACACTTTAGGAAGCTAGTCGGAAACAAAAAAAGTTGTAAATAAATACTATTTTATCTTTATATTGTCATCTTTCCGTGCTCTATTGTATTTTATGATTATGCTTCTATATATAATAACGTAAATTACTACCTTTCTATAGCTCTTATCTTATATACTCCTAGGACTAATATATAATTATTTAAGATTGATACAATGTATTAAAATGTTGCTTGGTTAAATGAGGAAACTACTTTCAATGAACTTTAACATAACAATCTAAGTTGATACATTAAAATTAAAATAATAAAAAGTGAAAACGAAATTTGAGAAATATCAAGTTACGAAATAAGGAAGTATGTTGGTAGGTAGGTATATATTAACCAGATTGATTTCTAAAACAAAATTATTTTTGTTATCTTCATGTTTTTCCCTCATTTATAACTATTTTGGTCAAAGATAATCTAGTGTCAAGACACTTCGTTCACCACTTTCCGTTTTCTAATTAAAATAATTTGAACATTAGCGCTTCCTCCGAGTGGAGATCGAAGTCGTTCCACTACAGATCGCCCTTTCGCCACGATGGCTTTAAAAATATGTTAACATATAATATTTTTCTACAGTTTCACGTTTTATCCAACATTGCAAGGTAGACCGAGAGAACCTAGTGTCAAGACACCTTTTAACGTTCTTCACTTTTCACGTCGACGTTCCGAAAATCAAGACACTGCGTGTTAAGTAGCGTAGACATAGCGCCACGCTTAATCTTAGGTACTAGAGCGGAGGAATAAAAATAATATATGTATAATCATACCACCGAGTGAGATTCGAACCCACAACCGTTGTTTACAGTCAAATGCCGTCCCACTGCACCACGACGGCTTCGTAGCGTATAATATTTTTTTTATGGATTTTAATTTGGCAGTAGCAATCTATTTCGGTGGAAAATGGGAAATGGAGTGTCTTAACACTAATTTCCCTCTGCCTACCCTGTTGTGTGCAGAATACAGCGTGAACCAAAAAAACACTTTCAAGCAATCATAACTATTCTAATATGTACATTTTAATTGCTTTTAACTCACCGGTTCATACGAATAGCCTGTCTCTTGTCCATGCCCAGATGATTTTCCTGAAGCGGAAGTAATAAATGATGAAGCACCAGCTGATGCTTGTCCCAACAGGCTCACTTTACTTTGTAATCCTGAAGACGCTTTGGACACTACTGATGTCAACGCTTGCGCTGACGACCGCTTTGTCCTAAGAAAAGATAAAACATTTAATAAAAAGAAAGAATTTTTTATAGGTCTTCTAAAAATGTCGTTAGTTTCTTAAGTGTGTAAATAACACTACCTTGCCGATGGTTAATAAAATTTCGGAGATGAAACATATTTACATAAAATGTATGAAAATTTGAAAGTATGGTGAACGCGGCGGGACTATTCGAACGTAAGTTTTAGCGGTGCTTTGACACCGCTAAGATGCGTTTTTAGAGGCGCGGGTTCGAATTTCGCTGCGTTCAAATTTTTAGGCACCTTCTAAAAATGTATTGTTAAAACATGTATGGGCTGTACGAGTATTTCATGCACAAAAATATATATTGTAAGACGAGAGAGAGAGAGAGAGAGAGATATTTCTGGATACTATTATAGGAACAAGAAACTGATCAAACAAAAATCCCGAAGTCTGCATTACACTTATAGGTAAATATAATATGTATTTACAAGTGCCGCTTAACACCTAATGTCTCAAAATCTGGCGGAAAACAAAGAAAAGAGTGTGTTGAAATTTCGTAATTTCACATTCATACGTTCTCCTCATGTATCTTTAAAAATTTTAAATAATTATTCTTTTTTATAATGCTTACCTCATAATTTCCTCTGCAGCTAATCCTTCAGCCAGTGCTTCTAGTTGTTGTGGTGACATTCTACTAATAGCTGCCATATCGATGATGTCTAATTGCAGGGGAGCTGGCGCCGCCATGGAAGTCGCCATGCACACCATGCAGATCCAGAACTAGAATAGAATGGAAAATTCAATAAGTATTTATTTTGAATATTTATAAGTTTTATTTACACTAAATGAGATTAAAAAATATACATATTTTTTACACTTAAAAATGTTCATACACTTAGGAACTTAAAAAAGACATTTTTAGAAAAGTGTATAGGAGTTTCGACGCAGCTAGTACGCACAGTTTAGCAGTCTCAAAGCTTGGACAGTATTCGAGAAGCGCGGCTTCGAATCCCACTGCATTGGAATTTTTTATACGTTTTCTAAAAATGTCTTCAAAAAAAGTATTTTTAGTAAACGTCTAAGCATCTAACCTTTTTCATGTAATTAAATAAAAAATAAATTGGAATAAAGAAATTAGTATCATATAAAAAATACTACTTTGAAAGTTTTTAAAATAACATTTCTGTAAAAAGATATTAATATAACAAAAATAACTATGTTAATATAATATATAATATAAGATTTTTATTGAAGTATTAAGTAACCAACATCTAATAACCGATAAAAAATAATTCAATAGTAAATTTATTAGATCAGTAGCACTCTGTTCATAAAACAACTTATTTTACAGCATGCCTTAGACACGCGATTCGTACACGTTTTTCAATTAACATTTTAATAGAAACAATTGAAAAGTAATTACAAGAAAAGAAACAATAAAGTATGAGATAATAGTTCATTGTTATTATTATATAAAATATAATTAACTAAATATAATTTAAATAATAAGAAAACAATTTATTGTTATGATTATATAAAATATAATTTAATAAACTTAGTAACATTTTTCTCCGTTTTCCACTGTTCGTCCATTTTGGATAACGAAATATACTTAATATATTTAAAAAAAAAGGTAGCGATTTTAAATTATATTTTACTGTAATTTCTTTGCATATAATAAAATAAATATATTAATGTAATAAATATATTTATACACTAGTAGATGCTCTTGGCCCTTCCTATCAGAATATCCATCACGCTGAACAACTTTATAAAACGCATTTTTTTACAATTTTACTGATCTTTCATGGTTCTACAACACGTGTTTCACTTCTTGTTCATACAAAAATTCAATTAAGATTTGCCTAAGCTTGAAAGCTATAGAAAAAAAAAGTTTCATATAAATTCGTTCGGCAGTTTCGAAGTTGTTTTAATGTAGCATAGATAATAATGACTTATCAGAGTAACATAATTTGAATTTTAAATGTTTTTTTAAGCAATAATGCTACTATTAAAAATGTAAAACATGATTGACAAACACCGTTTAATTCACTTTGTATCTGAAGATTTTTATATACATAGGAGTCTCCTGTCTCATAAATAAAAAAGAAATCATTTCATTATTCATAACGATGTATTATTATTTCAAATGATACAATATATGGTAACGTATTAGTTTTAAAATTAATATTTTAAATAAGATAATATTTAATCGATAAATTAATTATAATTATTATTTTTATTCGATATATTATTACGTCATGTACTTAAAATAATATTAGCAAATACCTACAACATAACAACAAGTACACACATCATTACAAGCCATTCTATGAGACGAGTCACGTTCAAAATAAAAATGAAAGTAACGCAATGCTTCTTATAAAGACATCATACAAAATGAAATGTAATTTTCATTCACGATTTGCGTCTATAGTAAATATTTAAGAACTAAATTTCTATTATAGTTTTATAAGCGCTTAGTTTTCTAAAATGATATTCCTAGACACTCAGGATAAGAATAATTAATTTATAGTGTGGTGGTGGTGGGTTAAGAATACAATTCCCCTCCGCCGCTGGGTAGCGTCCCGTAAAAGTCAGGTAACCCAGTATATAACCGCCAAATATCTCATGATGTGTTCCGGTTCGATAGCATGTAAGCCAGCTCTCCCTATTCCCATCATCCCCATCCTACCTCCCTCCTTGCCTCCTTCATCTCCAAGGTCGACAACACATCCACAACTCCTCTTCCGTTGTGGATGTCCATGGGCGAAGGTAACCACTTATCATTAGGTGATCCTTCTGCTCGTTTGGCTCCTTTACTCAATAAAAAAATAATTGATTAGAACCAACTACGCCGCTAATCGATACATCTTAAAAACGGTCAATGTTTACGAAATTTGAAAAGGTCTATACATTATACAAAAGCAGATGTTCTACATAGATAATGTTATTTTTATACGCTTTAACTTAACACCCACACAGACAGACTGTTTACTATCATAGTATCAAAGTAATTTACAATTTTTAGTACATCAATTTGGTTAGGCACTACATTCTTAACTTTCCACTTAAATTTAAGATATTGAGTATTGGGTGACCAACCTCAACGTTGCGCTTTGCTTTTTTCACTAGAGCGAAGAAAATAAAAATAAATAAATTATAAACTTTTCTACGAAAGAATCGAACGCCCCACCAATTGCAATTACAGTCAGACCCTGTCTCACGGCCTCAAATAATGATTATTAATAATAAATTTTATATAAGCACATATTACATTACATAACGCCACATGTAACATAATCATATAACCATTAACACTTTAATGAGGAAGAGGTACATAAGTGTCAGCTGTCAGCATCAATATCTAGTTCCTTGTATTAGTTCATTGACTTATAGGTTTAAAATTAAAGTGTCCTAAGAAATACCATTTTATTTTCCAACCAAATTAGAGTGGGGAACGGAGTGTCTTAACACTAGGTTCCCTCTGCCTACCCTGCTGTGTGCGGGATATAGCGTGAAGCTATTTAATTTTTTTTTAATTTTTTAATTAAGAATTAGAGATATAGTGCTTTGGGCGGCGTAATTTAACGCCGCACTTTGCCTTGTCATTATAGCAGAGAAATCAAATTAATTTCAACATAATTATTCCCCTGAGTGGGAATCGAACCCATAATTATCGCGTTTACACTTAAACGTTACTACGATGGCCTCTAAATTATCGCATTAAGCAAATAATATATCAAGGCGTTTACGTCTTTCTGTAATCTTAGATATTGAAAATCGAACCTTGTAGGTTACATATATATGTATATACATTATATACATAGCATAACCCAGGCATTTTAAAAATAACGTCAAAGCAAATGCTACTTATTTAATAAGACAAATAACTACTTTAATTTTAAAATAACTACTTTAATTTTAAAAATACTGTATAGATAAATAAATCGTCTTTTAAATAAAATTTTGATAATGTCTAAGAACCTCCAGCCTATATAATAGATAGACTTAAAATAAATCTATTACTGTGTTTAAGTTACATTGCAGTGAAAGAGTAATCAGTCACGCTATTTTTAAGCAAGCAATATTAATGTCTGCTTCGTAATAAAGACATTGAATAAATTATGAACGTCTTCCAATTTCGTATCTACCAACATTTCTAGCACTTATTTCAAAGGCAGCTAGACAGTAGAGGTGAGTGTAATGTTATGCACATTAAGGGCCCATTTTAAAACAGAGCTCTTCTTTCTGCAATGGGCAAGGGAGGGCTCGGAATCCTCATGGTCTAAGAATACTAAAAAGTTTCTTCTGTAAGTACCTTTGATAAAATCTAGACACTATTCAAGGAAGATATCTTAATGTCATCAGATACGGATACGTGTGTCAAGTTTAAAGCAAAATAAAATTAAAATAGTTTTTTTTAGAAATATGTACATTGATAGATATATAGATATAGGTGAAGCTAGTAAAAGCGTTTTATAAACAAACTGACATAAAGTAAAAGTCTGCCTTATTACCTGTTGAAAATGAAAGATGCCAAAGGAAAATGCATTAAAATTTTGACCACTGACAAAAAATAAGATTTCACATATAAATATTTCGTAAATATTACCTATAGTTTTCTAAATTACAAATAGTTTAATTTATGCAAAATTCGTATTATTACAAATTTATGCCGGAGCGCAATTTCGGTATCACTCGCCTTGGCAGTGAAAAGCGAAAGTTGAACGTGCGGAGCGACCGCAGTAGACTGTGCCTTCCGCTTCGATCGTAAACATTCGTTTGGTTCCTAAACCAGCGGTTAGGAATTTAAATAAAAAAAAAATGAAAAACTTTTGCCACGAAGATGAAGAAAAGATATATTATATAAATATCGTTTGTTAATTTTTCAAGCATTGTTATCAGTTGTCTTCTTCTCTCTTCAGATCATGATCTTGGTTTGAGTTGTTTTAAAACATTAGGTTGTTTTAATTGACAAATAAACATAATTATATAGTGTGAATTTAGTACATTGCATTCGGTACACCAAGATTTGAATTAAATGGTGGGTCGCAGGTACAGATACAATGTAATGTAAAGGAATAGTTACTAATTACTTAAATATGAAAATTCTGATTGTTATTCAATTGAATTTCTCTATTATGACAGCTGGGATGTCGCTAATCATAAAACTATGATAGACGTAACGTAAACGCTTACAAAAACCACTACATTTACGAGCAAGAATCGAACCCACAAAAACTGAATATTGTCTATTGTATGTTAAGAAACAAATTAGACATGCCATGGGATATGCCCGTCCATTGCCTTTAAAGAAAGCGAAAGTTAAACGACACCTTGTAACATGATGTCACCGCGTGTGGTTTTAAAACGGGCGGATATATGTATGTATTGGTTATTATTTAATACGAGGAATATATATAATAACAGGATGTTAATATGACTGTGTAAGAGACTAGTGTCGTAATGAATTTGCAGTGTTGATTTCCTCCTCTAAATACATACGTAATTCGAAAATAATTTCGTTTTTCGAAAATTCGTAAAAAATAATGTAAAATTCGGACGGAAAGTAAAGAAGAAAAAGAAGACGAGTGTCTTGACAGTAAGTTGTTTCTAGCTGCTTTGCTGTGATGGATTACGCGTTTAACAGAGTTAGTTATTGCATATCTTGTCTAATTCGTTTATTCAGATTGTGAATTAAATCAATTAATATATGTAAAAAGATTATTCAACATATATATTTTTGAAAAGGTTGAATATTCATTGTCAAAGTGGTTTCATTTTACCAGTCAATAAAAAGATAGTGTTCCTTTAGGCTCCACCACTCAGTATGCAACATTCCTAAGAAGGGCGGAAAGTAAATAACAGAATTGCGAAGCAGGTTTTCTTT
Source organism: Dryas iulia moderata (assembly GCA_019049465.1). Lineage (NCBI taxonomy): Eukaryota > Metazoa > Arthropoda > Insecta > Lepidoptera > Nymphalidae > Dryas > Dryas iulia. Next base: position 13,202,579 of record CM032424.1, on the reverse strand, counting down.
TTCTTCGATCCACATCATTTATTTCATTAAATAATATTCTATTAGCACCAGTGAGTCAATAAACTTTATGATGTGATTCATAATATGACCCATTTTAAATTAAAAGAATTTCAAGAAAAAGCCGGCGTCATTTGTTTTTATTTAGGTTTAGTATTGTTATGTCCCTAGTTAATTATTTTAAATATTTTTTCGTTTTTGATTATTAGTATACTTCTATAGAATCTGTTTTGGTATCCGGCGTAGTGTGATAGCGATAGCATCTCTGTAGAGAGATTTTTACAAATTTCTGCTACCCAAAGATTATTCTACGAACAATCATTTGGCAAGAGAGAATGCTATTTATTAAATACTTTTAAACATTTTTAAAGTGTTATTCCACACTTAGGATATTAACAAAATAAATAAGTTGTAATAAAGCGTATAAGAATTTCGACGCAGCGGCTAGTAGAACGCATGGCTCAGTGGTGAGAGCGCCTGAACGGTATTCAGGAGGCGCGGGTTCGAATCCCGCTGCGTTCAAATTTTTATACGTTTTCTTTAAATGTCTTTTTCAATTTTCCTAAGTGTGGAATAACACTTTAAAAATGTTTAAAAGTATTTAATAAATAGCATTCTCTCTTGCCAAATGATTGTTCGTAGAATAATCTTTGGGTAGCAGAAATTTGTAAAAATCTCTCTACAGAGATGCTAACAACATAAATAAGTTGTAATAAAGCGTATAAGAATTTCGACGCAGCGGCTAGTAGAACGCATGGCTCAGTGGTGAGAGCGCCTGAACGGTATTCAGGAGGCGCGGGTTCGAATCCCGCTGCGTTCAAATTTTTATACGTTTTCTTTAAATGTCTTTTTCAATATTTAATATTTCCATTATTTCCGCTCTGGTGTCGAAGCAAAGCCCAGCGTTAAGTTTGCCACTTAACATGCAATGCCTTCAGGTATTCGGCGGTATACAGCGAGAAACTAAAAAAAAAAAAAATGTACATGTTTCGTGGCCTACATGGTCATTATAACAACAATATTTAAAGAATATCCGTCAGCCAGATTTTTTTATAACGATATTAGTAAATCCAAGTGAAAGGATTAAGTTTATTTGAAGCATAACTAACACTGACGAACTGGCAAAAAGAAAAACACAATAGCAATACAAATAAAATACTTATTATGTCATAATGTTATTTGTTTTTTTAAGTTTAACAAAAATAACTATGTTTTTGTTTTGTTTTTCAATTTCGTGCTTTATTCCACATAGCAGAGTAGAGACATACCTAATATAGTTTCTGTTCTCGGCTCTCCACTTTCCATCTAAATGTATCGACATTGTTTGTGTTGTTGCGTGTTGAGTGGTAGAATTTAATGTTTTACCAGTACTCCCTGTACTGGTGAGGTGATGAGAATATTTTTTTTTTTTTTTTTATTAAATATTGAAGCTCTACAGACACTCGGTCTCGTATCCTTTTTTTCCTTAATTGTTTTTTGGTTACAAATCTTAAATTACATACTACTCAAAACTAAACTGATGTTTTAAATTAACCTAAGCGAGTATTACATTTACTACTTCTGTCTACATTTAAATGAACTATTAATTAACATTAACACAATATGAGAATAATTTCAACACATTCATTTTCCCGAGCGGGAATCGAAGCTGCAACTATGCTATGCGTATTCGGTCAGACGCACTCACTGCATCACTACGGACCCAGGCACTACATATTTATGTAATAAAAATATAATAATTTTGGACGAACAGCGAGAGTGTGGTGATGTAATTAATAATTATCGTAAAAGTATCAAAACATTCCTTACTTCTATGTCAGAAATTATATAATATTAAAAAAAGACTACAGCAATCGTAATAAATCGTCGAATCTGTTAGACGTTCACTTGGCAGTAATGAATTAAATGTTAAGTAAGAATATTCATTTCAAATTAAAATTTAAAGCTTTTCAATCAAAGTTTAAAATAAAAATAATTTTCTATCAGAAACCAGTCACTTTAATACTTTTTAATTTCGTTTTCATCGACTATTACCTACTTGGAATTTCTCGTTATGAAAACTTTAATTTATTGATGCTTATTGCTTATTGCTAAATGTATGACAGTGAAAATGTAAATAAATCCTCTTGGCACAGTTAGCACGACCTTGGCTGTATGCGATGGTAGTAAGATCGAATCTTATTCAATATCTATTTTACTTCTGTCATATCAGTTAAACTTAAAACGTATGTAAGAATTTAATACAAATAAATTTCATTCAAAAACAAAGTTCATTCATTAGTAACAACGGTAGTAGCATATAAGATAAAGACATTTAGAAAACATATAAAAATTTGAACGCAGCGGGATTCGAACCCGCGCCCGCCGCTACTGGTAGTAGAACGCATGGTGGTGCTCAGTGGTGAGAGCGCCTAAACGGTATTCAGGTGTAAAATAATACTTTAAAAATGTTTAAAAAGCATACAAGATAGTTCAGATAAGTTTCAACATGTCAATAGCATATAGAACTTCACCAATTAATTTTAGAAACATCGAAAAAAAGATGGATTCTCTGCTTACACAAATTCAAAAAGATCTATGTGTTATATCGTTATACTATTTTTCTTTTCAGTTCCACGATTTATTCCCCAAGGCAGGTAAGACAAAACTTAGTGTTAAGACACTCCGCCTACACTTTTCAAGACACCACATTCACAAAACTCTACATCGTGCTTTGTCTTGTCACCAGGGCAGAGATATGAATTTTTTTTCAAGCTTCGCTCTGTATCCAGCGGGGTAGGCAGGAGGAACCTAGTGTTATGACACTCCGTTCCCCATTTTCCGCCGAATTTTGGAGGCATTGCGTCTTAAGTGGCGGAACTTAACGCCGCGCTTTTCTTTGAAAATAATTTAAATATAATTTATTATTATTATCTCGAGTAGAAATTAAACTCGTAACCATCGCGTACAGTCAGACACTATCATACTGCGTCACAATCATATAATGAACGTAATGCAAAGTACAATAATTATTTAAAAAAATACAAACATACACCCTTATTTAAGTTCACTCGACTGTTAAAATGTTTCTACATACCCACATTTTTTTAAATGTACATAAGTAAAAAATGTCATAAAAGGAAATAGCAATAGGCTCTGGTAAATGAGAAACACACGCTTACTTCACTCATTGATTGGTGGTTATATGACAAATTTAATAGTAGGCACTATAGCCGTTGACGTACTGTTTCCTAAATATTGAAATATTAAAACATGCCACGAGTTAAAAAACCGTCGTGGCGCAGTTGGTCAGCTTCTGATTATAAAAGTGATGGTTCTTGGTTCTATTCCCACTCGGGGTCAAGTTATGTTAATATCTCGTCTCTGGTACCTAAGACTCCTAATTTTCGGGTGGGAAGTCCAAAATATAGTGTACAGTGAGAATGTATTATAGACACTAGGTTTTCTCTGACTACCACTATGATACCACATACGCGGACGGAGGAGTACAAAATGTGGCACAGTTATAATTTATATAGGTATATAGTACGGTTAAATAACGCGTAAAATATATGAAATTAATAAAATAAATGTAACACGCGGCAAGGCATTGTTAATTCGTTATCGGGGACAAAAATTTAAAAAATTAAATTACGTCACAATGTAAGAACAACTAAATTAGTCAATGCATACTTATATTATAAATAGGAAAGTCTGTGTGTTTGTCTGTCACGCTTTCACGGCTAATCTACCGGTCCGATTTGGATGTAATTTAGGATGAAAGTAGTAATAGTGACTGGGTCTAATATAGGCTACAATTTTTTTCAAAAATGAACCTCTGTAGGGTTGAAATAGGGGATGAAAATTTATATGAAAAATCTAAACCGCTTGACCAATTGTAATGAATTTTGGCATAAATATAGTTGATAATCTAAGCTAAAACAAAAACTACTTTATTGTTTTAGAAATGTGCCCCTAAAAGTTGCAATATAACCAAATAGTTCTCGCGGCGAAGCCCCGAGCGGGCCGCTAGTATTATATATTTAGATAAAACTATTATTTCTTTAAAATATCCTTATATATTTAAAGAGGAAAATAGTTACTATTTTAATAACTTAAAAGTTTTTAAATTTATGTTAAAACCGCGTAAATTTCACAAACTGGAAATCCGGTGAGAGTTCAACTATGTCGGAACATCAAACATGACGCATATGGCAGGTAGGTATTTCGTAACAACTTGGTCTTACGGCGAATAATAAGATAAAAAAATGTGGCACAAAATGTAATGTTATACTAGAAATATAAAATGATATTGTTAATACTATTCTTGTTTGCGATTTCAAAATCCTGTATTTTTAATAATAATAATATTTTTTAAGCTTTGCCTCTTAATTTCAATCGTTACACTTTTTTCTTATTACGGTTATTTTTTATTTATTTTTTATTTATTACCTTCTGTATGCCGCATTTTATTTAAAAGGACACAGATTTACATTAGTACTAGCGGCCCGCTCGCGGCTTCACCGCTGGCTGTTTCGGTATATTCGTTACAATCGGTCAAGCAGTGCAGATTTTTCATACAAACTTTCATCCCCTATTTCAACCCTTTAGGGGTTGATTTTTGAAAAAATAAGTAGCCTATGTTAGACCCAGTCATTTTTACTACTTTCATTTTAAATTTCATTCAAATTGGACCGATAGATTAACCGTGAAAGTGTGACAGACAAACACACAGACATTAGACACAGGCATTTATAATATAAGTATGGATATATCTCTCTTCCTCTATTAAAGCTCAAAAGGAAAGCTCTTATCCTACTCACTGAGTTACTGGGTCACACTGATTTATAAACGAAGCTACTGGAGTTAGAAAATTTTGGCATGTCATCCGTCCGGACAAACGAGATTTTACATCTTATTGACGTAATTATGGAAGATAGAAGTAAAATAAGAAAACATTTGATTTCATGACTTTCACGCATTTTAATTGTGTTTCCAATGTTAGGATTTCTGAAATGTATTTTTTCGAACATCAAAATAGTGGCCAGTTGTGGCGCAGTGGCACAAGCGTGTGACTGTAAAACGACTAGTTGTGGGTTCGATTCCCACTCGAGGAGTGGAAATATTTAATATTTGCGTTTTCTTCGCTTTGGTGTCGAGGTAAAGCGCGGCGTTAAGTTCCGCCACTTAACACGCAATGCCTCCGAATTCGGCGGAAAGTGAGGAACGGAGTGTCTTAACACTAGGTTCCCTCTGTCTACCCTGCTGTGTGCGGGATACAGCGTAAAGCTAAAAAAAAAATAGATGAGATTTTTTTTCAGCTTCACGCTGTATCATGTATAGATGCGATAAGTCCGGTAAAAATAGTTAAATTTAAAAATGAAAACTTTATCATAATCGTTACATCAATTTTCATAAAACCCAACGTAAACGTAATAATTTCAAATTATTTTATAATTAAACAATTAAATTTGGACGCAGAAAAATCGCATCTCATGTTTACACAAATATGTATATACAAATATATTAATATACTGAACTAAATATACTTCGTTTGACTTTTTCTCCACAGCCACACCCTTTTCCGAGATCGATTAACTGTCGCTTTCTTTAGACCTGTCTTGTGAAGGAAGTTCATGGCATTTCACAGTAGAAAATGTATATTATCTTAATTAGACTGTAATTATGAGACTGAATGAGAGATATTTGTAGAATGATAAGAGATTTGTATGAAAAAAGTTACTAAGACTATTGTTTTAGCTTCATACTTCTTCGTGCATATTGCTTGCATAGTCAGAGAGAATTTAGTGTTAAAATATTCCGTTCTCTACTTTTCATCGGAAATCAGAAAATTGCATGTTGAGTGGACGAATATTTTTTTCTGTGTTTGTTTAATGTTTTGTCTTATTAGAACGCATAATTGATTGGTATAATGTTAATATTATCATATCCCAGAATGGAAATTGAACCCACAACCAGTCACGTTTATAGTCAAAAGTTGTTCCGCTGCGCTAAGACGGCTTGACAATATACATACCCACGTAAGTATATTAATGCCACAAATATTGACGCAAATAACAATAGAAAGAATAATAAAAGAAAGACAAACCGGGTTCAAAAGAATTCAACATGAAAACGCATGACTAATATTAAGTAGATTATTCAACGTGTAATATTATATAAAAATATATAAAAAAAAAAAAATAAAATAGCTTCACGCTATATCCCGCACACAGCAGGGTAGGCAGAGGGAACCTAGTGTTAAGACACTCCGTTCCCCACTTTCCGCCGAATTCGGAGGCTTGCGTGTTAAGTGGCGGAACTTAACGCCGCGCTTTACCTCGACACCAGAGCGAAGAAAATGGAAATATAATTTCCACTCCTCGAGTGGGAATCGAACCCACAACCAGTCGTTTACAGTCACACTCTTGTGCCACTGGGCCACGACTGGCCACCTTTATGTGGCACGTGTAAAGCGCGGCGTTAAGTTCCGCCACTTAACACGCAAGCCTCCGAATTCGGCGGAATGTGGGGAACGGAGTGTCTTAACACTAGGTTCCCTCTGCCTACCCTGCTGTGTGTGGGATATAGCGTGAAGCTATAAAAAAAAAAAATCATAAAAATATATAATTTTGTATTTTCACTCATTTGTCACGCGGACTTTGAAAAAAAACATAGTGACTACTCACTCTGTATTAATTTCTAATGTTATATTCATATTTCTAATATTCATTGAGATTGCAAATTATTTTAAATATAAGTATTTACTCAACTAGAACTCGAACCTAGAACCAATGCTAATAATCAGAAATCTCAACCGCGCGGCAATAATTTAAATAAAATACTTCAATCTACAATACTTAGATATACATTCAAAATGCCACCAACCGCTATTCATTTCACTACGTAACTCAGTTCCGTTTTAACCTTTTTGGAGACGTAACAACCGTCTGACACGAAGAAAGCTTGCGTAACTGTGCTCATTATGCATGATAATACCTCGCAAGCTGTGCTTATGTAGGACAGAGGCTTGAGTTGATAATGTTTTTACTTTCGATTTATTTATTTTTTAGCTTCACGCATTTTCACGCTGTATCCCGCACACAGCAGGGTAGGAGGGAACCTAGTGTTAAGACACTCTGTTACCTACTTTCCGCCGAATTGTGAAGGCATTGCGTGTTAAGTGGCGGAGCCTAACGCCGCGTTTGTCCTGCGCGAAAGAAAAGAACATATTAAGAATTTTCACTCCTCGAGTGGAAATCGAACCCACAACTAGTCGCGTTTATAGTCACACTTTGTGCCCAAAATCCACGACGGGCCTCATATCTTTTATCTAAATTTAAAATATATCTAAATATAAATTATGATATATCTAGCCTATATTCCATACAACATTGTGTAATACCATAGCTTTTTCTCCGAGCATTCTTTATTGAAATAAGTAAAAAATATATATATTTATAATTTAAAATAATTTTCTCACGTGCTCATCTACCATATTATTGTAAGACATAGATTTATTTACTGACATGACCTCGTAACGTTCTTGTTCAGTCGCTTAGTTAATTCAGAACAAGAAAATATCTTTATTTTAATAATCAATCATCACGAACTATAACTATATACTGAATATTTAAACTGTTATAGCTGTAAATTCTTTTATAACGTCTTTATAACGTCTGACAAGATTATTGTGGATTTTTACCTACTCCGGGGAATCATTATATTTTAAATATTTTCCGTCAAAGACAAAACACGGAGTTCGATTCCGACATTCAACACGCATGTCTGGATTTTGGGCTGAATGTCTAAAACAGAGACAGAGTTATGACACTCACCTGGCAAAAGAATGCCTTCAAACTACCTTACTCTTCGCCATATTCAACCTTAATATTCATAAATCAGCCATAAGTACGAAGAAGTTACATTTCCTGACTTATGGGAGGAGACACTTTCGTTTTTCCATCGATACCATGCATCAATGTCAATATAATGTATGGTGAATATCATAATTTGTACAACTACATGAAGAAAGCAAAACGGATTCACTTTCGTCGAGCGCTGTTACGTTAAAAAGTCGATGGCCTGCGAGCTAGGAATAGTGTTCTTGGTAACTCGTATGCAGACCTGTTCGTCCTGTTTTGTGTTTTAATACTTTTATTTGCTAGTGTAGTCCAGTTTTAAATGTGTATAATATGTATGTACCTTTCAAGAATTTAGTTGAATTTATAATAAAAAATAATGCATAAGTTGTTTTAGATTTTTTTTTTTTTAGTTTCACGTACAGTGTATTTGTAGTAGTAAAAACCCAGTGTCAAATAACTCCGTAGTCTCCTTTCCGCTCGAATTTAAGACATTGTGTGAGATGCAGAACTCGTCAACACGTTTGCATTGTCCACCAGAGCGATTAAATGAAGACAATTAAATTATGAGTATTTCTCCGAGTGAGAATTCAACTCACGACCAATCGTGATAGTCAGGGACCGATACACTGAGTCAATATGGCGCATATTTAATACGATACTATGAATCGTATATAAAACTGTTTTATCCTTTCAAAGTAATGAATTTGACAATTCAAATGAATTTGAATTTAAATTCATAGAATTTGAAGTTTCAAAAAAAAATTTCGATGCATAAGTGAATAAAAAACTAACCCGTGGGGGGACGGGTTAAGAATACAATTCCCCCCCGCCGCTGGGTAGCGTCCCGTAAAAGGCGGGTAACCCAGTAGTTTGGTGGTAGGAGATTCGTTCTCCGACTGGCTCGCGACCACTATCATGTCAAAGACGAACCGCCAAATATCTTATGATGTGTTCCGGTTCGATGGCATGTAAGCCAGCTCTCCCTATTCCCACCATTCCCATCCTTCTTCCCTTCTTCTGTCCTATATTCCCAAGGCTGGCAACGCATCCATAACTTTTATGTTGTGGATGTCTATGGGCGAAGGTAACCACTTAACACCAGGTGGGCCTTCAGCTCGTTTGCCTCCTTTATTCCATAAAAAAAAAGAATAAATGTTGACTTTAAAAACTTTTCAATGTATTATATAACACTGAGTAAACTAAAATAGGAGGTAGTTGGTTAAAATCTCAAGCCCTCAATTTGAAACAAGAGAGCGAAAATCAATGTTTAAAAAAATATACAAAAATGATTTAAGTTTTTTCTTACTATAATTGCTTATATCTTTTTTCATTGTCAAAAAGAGGCAAATAAAACGAAGAATAACCTGATGGTAAGTGGTTACTTTCGCCTATGGACATCTATCACATGCATTGCATAAGATTTACTTTTACTTTAAATATCAGGACAACCTTTAATAGTATATTGTGATAATCTTGTTTTGCCCGGGGGGGCCGTTAAGAATACAATTATACAAACCCGTACCGGGTTAAGAATACAATTCCCCCCCGCCGCTGGATAGCATCTCGTAAAAAGCGGGTAACCCAGTAGCTTGGTGGTAGGAGATTCGTTCTCCGACTGGCTCGCGACCACTATCATGTTAACGCCAACTATCGCCAAACATCTGATGATGTGTTCCGGTTCGATGACCTGTAAGCCAGCTCTCCCTATTCCCACTATTCATATCGTTTCTCCCTTCATCCCTCCTACATTCCGAACGCTGGCAACGCATCCATAATTCTAATGTTGTGGATGTCTATGGGCGAAGGTAACCACTTAACACCAGGTGGGCCTACTGCTCGTTTGCCTCCTTTATTTAATAAAAAAAAATCTTAACAACAAAATTCGAAACAGTGACCTTCAGTTCATGGATCATAAAACGTCATGGTACATACGACTTTATTAAATTAAGTTACTAAACAGATAATAAAATAAACTATTATTATCTATTTAGAAATTGCATTTCACATATTTCTATATACTTAATATATTTTGAAAAAAAATGCATTTCGATTGTACGAATTAATTAAAGACATTTGATACGAACGAGGGATTTTATCGCTTTATAATGATCGTTTACAGAGTTATTGCGTAAAGATATAATCATATATTACTTTTGTAAATAAAATTGCACATTTTTAAGAATTTTTGATTTGATGAGATTTATAAAAAAATATATAAGTTAAATTTCAAAAATGTGTAATTATTAATTGGGGCCAGTCGTGGCGCAGTGGCACAAGGTGTGACTGTAAACGATTGCTTGTGGGTTCGATTCCCGCTCGAGGAATGGAAATTTAACATTTCCATTTTCTGCGCTCCGGTATTGAGGCAAAGCGCGGCATTAAGTTCCTCCACTTAACACGCAATGCCTCCGAATTTGGCGGAAAGTAGGGAACGAAGTGTCATAACATTAGGTTCCCTGCTGTGTGCGGGATACAGCGTGAAGCTAAAAAAAAAATAATAAAAAATCTTTACCAATATTGCTCGGAACGTCGCAATGTCGACATTCCAAGATTTCTTTATAGGCAGGAAATTACTATTGTGAACAATATAAATTGTATATAATAACTTTTTGTTGCCTGCATTTTCTTTTGCTTATACTCTATGACCCATATTACTATTTCGATTTCTATCTTCCTTAGTTTTGTATGTTTTTCTAGAAATTTCGAAAATATGCAACACGGATTTCTTGTCAGTCTCAATTAGTAGATTTATTAACATACATTTTTTTTTTAATAGAGAAGCTTTGTTCATGGGCTCACAGTTGCCCATGGCATTTGTTAGTATTAATTTGTATTGAAACAATTTTAAAAGCACTGAGACTTATATTTAGTAGTTTTATAAACATACTAACTATGCACATCGCGCGTTTCTACGACTCCAACTAAAATAAATTTAAAGGTAAGACGTTTGACACTGACACTGACACTGACATGACATGACACAAATGATCAATTCCTTTTGGATCATTTTATAAATGTTGTTCACTTCAAATAATTGTGACTATATTGAAAATGATCAACTACCAACTCGGAAACCATTGTGGGCTTTCCTAAAGATCATCAAATGCATAGTTTACGATTCTATAAAGGACATACAGAAAATATTCGTTTTTATACAGATTAATCTTCATACTATTTTATTCATTACGAGTTGTGGTCCTCAACTTAGTTCTTACTTTGCGTGAATTATAGAAAAAAAAACTCGAAAGTCCTTTCTTAGTGCTCCTCTGTATTCAAGGCATCTATGTGCCAAAGTTTAGGAGCCTAAAACGGTTATTAATTTCAGCTGCATATTGGCAGTCAGTCCGTTAGCCAACGCAAAAGTTTATGTAGAAATATTTTTATATAGAAATACCTTATTCATTCATGTCAACGTAGAGCAACGACATCTTAAAAAAAAAGTTCTTTAATGTACAAAATAATTATAACATAAAATAAAAATTAAATATATTTTTACTACTCTAAGCTTTTTGTGGCATAGCAGAAAAAGGTAGATAGTGGGCGCTTGTACAGAGAGAGTCTGATTTCAAGACATTCCAATATCTTCTTTCCGCATGAAATCATTAGACATTAAGTACTATTTAATTTCCTACATCCTTTAATAATTTAGTAAACTTTTACTAAACCGAGATATTATGTTAAAGCTTTCTTAAAATGAATTCTTGGTTGAAGTGAAAGGTGATTTGGCTGTTTATAACAACATGTATAATTATGTATCGATCTCGTAGGAAACTTGATAGGAGTGTGGAAAACATAATTGATATAAAAGTTTTAAAGATTCATATTTTACTAGTATTTTTTACCGAAGCCTTAATTAAAAACTGTCTCCGAAGAAATGTTATGTCAAGTTATAAAAAGTTAAAACGGGGCCAGTCGTGGCGCAGTGGCACGAACGTGTGACTGTTAACGACTGGTTGTGGGTTCGATTCCCACTCGAGGAGTGGAAATATTTAATATTTCCAATGCTTTCGCTCTGGTATCAGAGGTAAAGCGCGGCGTTAAGTTCCGCCACTTAACAAGCAATGCCTCCGAATTCGGCGAAAAGTGCAGAACGGAGTGACTTAACACTAGGTTCCCTCTGCTTACCCTGCTGTGTGCGAGATACAGCGTGAAGCTAAAGAAAAAAATAACTATAAAAATGTTATTAGTGACTAAGGTAGAGTAGGGTTAGCTCATTATATATTTTCCATGCGGGAAAATAAAATAACTTTTTATATAATCATTTACCCAAATGAAGATAGGCGAGCGTTATCGCGAGCGAATCATTGTATTTACAGACTATCTTTGTATCACTGCGCCATGCCGAGGCGGTGATAGCTTCCGGACAATATTCGGGACAATGACAATATTGACAATTAATTGATTGATTCGTAAGCATAATACAAAAGAAATATAGGGCTATGTTCATTTTAATTTTAGTTATAATTACAGCATACGGCAATATTTGTAATATAGACTTCATTACACATAAAAAAATGTTAATTTACTAGACTATATTTTCAGTCAAAAGTGACATTTGATCATACAGATAATTTATTTCTGATAGACAGATACAAAAAAGTTTGATTACTTCCCCATAATGGTCTTGTGTTTGTCTTCTTTACTTTGTCTTTGTGTATTACCCACATAGGTAGCGCTATACCTCGAGTTTCTAGATTCTACTTGATAGATGAGCCGATTGTGAAAGTGTGTGACGCCAATACAAGAACGCCTTGCACCTATGGCTTTTTATAAGAATTAGAGTTCAACGTTCATATTGTATTTGCATTTAATAAATATTTGTTAGTTAATAATTGATGATTAGGAAAAAGTTATTAGAAAGTTGTTTTACCTTTTTGATTTCCTTTGTTTAATATTTTTAGATAATCCTGGTAGTATAATTTTATAAGCAACATTTAATTGATATGAAATACCCTAAGGTAAAAGTAAAAGAAAGAGGTAAAATGTAAAAGTGACTGAAAGCAAATTTTCTTTTTTGTCGATAAACATGTCTAGTTGGAAAGTACAATTGGATCACTTCCCTCAACAGACAAAAATATCCCACTGATCAAATTAACTTGCAAAATAATTGACCTTGCTATAATCGGTTAAAGTTTTAAAGTATTTGACCTATTTATAAAGTGACCTCATTATTTATATTTAATTAAGGTATATGTCTCTACATTTATATATAGAATTACAAAATTGTAATATCCAGAGAGCTTTATGGCGAAATTTTAATATCTTTCATTTAAATTAATATACGAGTATGTAGTCTATCAATAACGCAATGAAGGCCGATATTACGAAAACATCTATCAGATTTTGATTTTACTTTAATTGCTCTACGAAGTTACGTAGAACTTACATATCATGTATGTAATATATTTCATAAAAATATACATAGATAATATGTATATTTTTTGAAACAAGTTGCAAAATTATGAATTCTCAATTTTTTTTAGAATAAATTTGTTATCGTTACAACATCGGGTGGTGCAGAGAGACGCAATGCTTTAACATGAAGCTTTTATGGCATATTTTGAAATTAATAAAATTCAAAGGAACTTTACATTAATGAAACTAATAGCATATACTTAGTTGTTTTGAAATGAATAACATTTATTATATATTAAAGAATTTTAATATTAAAGTCGCAGTCTATTAACATTTTTAATTTGAGAATTGAGATAATCGCCGTTTATCGCCTCTGGCAAAAGCCGTTTAATTTTGTATGTTAAGCCAGCGAGTCCGTACGTCTGAGTACTGTAGTTTTACAGGAGTAAGTTTCAGATGTTTTAGTATGACTTGACTGGGCTCATCAACCCATGGATGGATAACGGATTTAACCAATAGGAAAAATCCTGAAAGATAATTTTAACTAAATTAAAATTAATAAACTATATAATTTTAACGATTGTTTTTAAGTACCTGGAAGCAAATGTGGCGCAGTGGGACAGCGTCAGACTATAATTGCGATTGATTATTGGCTCGATTCCTTGGAGGAATTATCATAATTTCATTTTAATTACTCCACTCTGAACAAAACAAAGCACGGCGCTAAGATCCGCCGGAAAACTAAGAGGTCTAACTACCGTGTCTTGCGGAAAAACGAAATGAAATATGCCAAGTTTCGTGTCTGCAGCTTTAATAATTAAAAGTGGACAGAGTAATATAAGAATAGGTAGGTCGAAGATTGATCGTGTCAAGCAGTAAAGTTAAATATTTTAAATCTAAACCTTTCCTCGGTTACAATTAGACACTTCGATTACAAATATAATATGTGTGCATGTCCTAAGTACGTCCTGAAAGCGTAAAAACTATGATTTTCGAAGTTAATAATGTTATTTATAGTGTTGTTATGTATAATATATTTCAATTTATATTTTATAGTTAATTCTCAAAATTGCAAGCTATAATTCATTCGTGTTTTCTCTACTATGTGCACTACACTTTCAAAATCATGTAATTAAATAAAAGAAGAAATATTCCATAAAACAATCAATGTGTTCATAGAAATATATTCTCATTGAGCTTTGTTAAATATTTATATGTTAGGAAGCGATATTATTGTCTCTTATAAGTTGTAATATTACTTAATGACTTCTTTGGTATATTCAAATGCGTTTTATTATCGATTCGTGATCATGCAAATGCCAGGCACGATACATCTGTGATAAATAGAATTGTAAGATGTGTAATCGCTTTGAAAGAAATATCTACTAAATACCAATTATATACAGCAATGTATGTATTATTTTTGTTATTTTTCAGTTTCAGTTTTTACTTAAGAAACATATTAATTTTTTTTAAAGTCTACCAAGGTCTTAGTATCATAATTCTAAATATTTTTTTTTATAAATTCCTTAAAATATGTTTATCAAAATTAATGATTTTTTAGACAGTACAATCCAAAAAGTATTAAGCACTACTTTTGCTGCCAGCACTCGTAAAATTATAACATGTGTATAGTAAGATACTTGAAGATGATACGAAATTAACATGAAATTACCTGTTTATGATAATTAGGGAAAACAGACAAAAAAGATGAATAATCTTGATGAAATTATGAATACGAGAATATTTTTTTAAATACAACTGCAAGCACTTACTTACTTTATTAATTTATTTATTTATGGGTTACCGATATTATGACAGGTTATTATATTTATACCGGATGTTCAATATTCTAGAAAAAAGAAACTTCAAGCATATTATAGTCGTAATATTGACATTCAACGTTAAACAATAGTAGAGTATGCTTAGTAAAAGTTTGTGAAAATTTACTTCCGAGTTTTTCTGATACATTGACTTATTATTATTTATTTAAATAAAACGGATATATGAATTTAGTTATATCATGCGTTATGTATTTATATTCTTGAAGAATGAAGAATATAGAGGTTTGTCACTACTAAATATCTAAATTTAAGTAAAATTTCTTGTTAAATTAATATGAAATATTTTAAAAAGCTTTTAATAAAATATAAATATTGTTTGACGAATTTTTATATAATTATTATATTTGTTTATTTTGGGCTTGTGTAATGTCATTAATAAAATCTGTCGTAATTCGATTATTTTAATTTAATTTTTATATTTGTCAAATTTAATTAAAATATAAGCAAAGGCTTACTTAAGTCTAGCTAAAATTTCCCCTTACCTTGATATTACGTGTATTAGTCATCCTGTACCGGCGAAAGTCACTTAACACCCGATTCACAACAATCGTTCACTGAACCACAAGAAAAAATCGATTAAAATAAAAATATCGATATTTATATAATTAATCTGTGCCCAATCGGTAATGGCGCCAAAATAGTTTTGAAATGTCAACTTTCTCGCGCGCGGCTGTACGCGTGCGTCGTTGCGCGTTCGCTGTCACTCTCACCAGTCTGTGCTAAAGTTTTTACTTTTTATTTAAATGGCAATCCCCACTTATTTAAAGTGATTTATAGTAAAATATCAAGTTATCAAACTTTATTTAGGACACGGAAATCGTTAATTTAGTGCACTCTTACTTTGTTTCTTCTATATAGGAAGATGGACCTATCAATTTGCATAATAGTGAAAGAACATTATTAGTGTAAGTATCACACAAGGCTTAGATTTTTTGTAGGAAAGCGCATTAGCTTAGTAATTATGTTAAAGCTGCAATATTGAATTAATGGTTTTAATATATAATAAACATCTTGTTAAGAAATTGTTAAGTAGTAATCCATACATAATAGTAAAAAGTAAAATGAAAAATAATGTTACAACATTTCTAATGCTAAAAAAAAAAATTGATTTGAAAATCTTAAAAAAATGAAGGTTTAACATACAATTTTCTTTATTTATTATGACTAACTACAATTAATTCATATTTAAAGCAGTACTTCACGTATCATAGAATCTTAAATTTTAAAAAATGTAACGTAAGTAGTTCAAAAATGTTCTGAACTTTTTTTTTTAATTTTACTGTCTAGTCTATTTTAGTACTGTCTACTAGGCTGCGTACGGAGAAGACCGAGATCGAAGGTGTGAATCACGAGAAAACTTTATTCACAGTTAATAAGTTTAAAGTAAAGAGATAATATAATAATAATAGCTTCACGCTATATCCCGCGTACAGCAGGTTAGGCAGAGGAAACCTAGTGTTAAGACACTTCGTTCCCCACTTTCCGCCGAATTCGGAGGCATTGCGTGTTAAGTGGCGGAACTTAACACCGCGTTTAAGTAAAGAGTAAAGAGTAAAGTACTCAAATAATAATTAGGTATAACGCAGTGCGTATAATAAATTGAAATTGTGCTTAACGCTTCTAAGAGGGTTCTTCCATCTTAGATACATTAACATGGAAGACCTCCATCTTAATGTACCAAGAAAAATATATTTCGTATTGATGCCTACTATTGACTATTTGTTAAGTAACTCATAATAAATACATAAGTTATTGTAATTATTACGTTGTTAAAGTGAGTAATGAAAATAAGTGAAAGTTAAAACTTCATTATTTATATTCGTATAATTTGGTAAAGCTCCGTTTTAAGATGATAATCATATAAAATTAACATTTATTACGTGTAGAGAACAAAATTTTATTTGTGTATAGAAAGAAATGCTTACGAAACTATTAAAGTACTCAACTAACTAAAACTAAAGTATTGTTAGAGTTGCACAATACTTTAGTTTTAGTTAGTTTAGTTAGTTTTAGTTTTAGTTAGTTTAGTAAAATACTAATTTTAGTTGTACATGGTAATAGTGGATGAATGTACCTACCCATATAGGATTATTGTGGATTCGACCCTTGGAGGAATGATTATATTTAAAAATAATAATAATTTGTCGGCATACGTATTGCAGGATAACAGAATCTGACCGTAAATGCGATTAGTCTAAAATTTAGTTAGAATCTAAATTGGTTAAAAGTGGTTTACTCGCATTCAGACAGCAAGTAGAGAGAGATCATATGGTAAAACGTATGAAGCTGATTTTTTAGTTATGTAAAGGGCAGCACGCTCTAAATTGGGCGGAATGGGGAGAACGAAATATATAAACACGACCTTCTATTAGACTACTATGCAGAAGTCACTTGATGGTAGAAAAAATTAAAATATTTTATAATCGGTCCCTATGCAACATTTTATTCAAATCGGCTCAATTTTTGTAGTTATTGAAATCGAATATAATATATTGAAACAGAAGAGCATAAATACGTAATAATATATTATATAATGTAAATAAAATTTATTCTAATACTTTGTATTTATTTTCTTGAGGCCGTCGTGACACAGTTGGATAGCATTTGACTGTTAATACGTTGGCTATGATCTTGTTCTTTCTGCATGTTCTGATATATTTCGTGTATATAGGGGAGAAACGTCGAAGAAAAAAAACCTTTATTCTACAAATCAAAAGCAAATGATTAGAAATAATAAGACTCATAACTTACCAGTTGTGGCCAGTCGTGGCCCAGTGGCACAAGAGTGGGACTGTAAACGACTGGTTGTGGGTTCGATTCCCACTCGAGGAGTGGAAATTATATTTCCATTTTCTTCGCTCTGGTGTCGAGGTAAAGCGCGGCGTTAAGTTCCGCCACTTAACACGCAAGCCTCTGAATTCGGCGGAAAGTGGGGAACGGAGTGTCTTAACACTAGGTTCCCTCTGCCTACCCTGCTGTGTGCGGGATATAGCGTGAAGCTATTTAATTTAATAATTCACCAGTACTTAAATTAATCATTATATACTTTTAGTTCAACAACAAAATTAAATATTGCAATCGGTTCACAAATGACTATCTTTAAAGTATTACACAAATGTCCTACATTTGAGACATTCGATTATTTAACTGCGTCCGCTACAACATCCTAGTATGCAAGAGTGTTTTCCCCGAGAACGGATCCTACGTGGTATTTTTTTTAGCTTTTCGCTATATTCCACACACAGCAGGGTAAGTAGAGGGAACCTAGTGTTAAAACTTTCCGTTCCTCATTTTTCGCTGCATTTTGGAGGTATTGCGTGTACGAGCCGGAACTTAACGCCGCTTTTTGCCCTGATATCAGAGCGAAGAATATAGAAATATTAAATATTTCCATTCCTCGAGTAGGAGTCGAAACCACAACGACTCACATTCACAGTCACACTGTGCTACGACTGGGTAGTAGATATGGGTATAGTATCCACTAGGATATATATAATATATCGTAGTAAATATATATAGTAGATCCGCTATGGGCTTGCCCACAACCTAAACTTGACGCAAGTTCATTAACTTACTCCGGATTTTAATATCCCCTGAATAAAATGAAAAGAATATTTAATTTCGTGTTCATACTCCAGCTCGCACTTAGCCCATTTTAAGGTGATTTTAAACCTTTTTCGAGGGCTTGATCCGCCCCTGATTTTCCCTGAAACAATATGTGTTGGGAAAACGTATATATTGATTCTCTTGTTACGTAATTATACTATAAATCGTGTTGCAAGCTTGAGAGGCAAATGTGGACAGTGATTAATTTTGTTTATTCTTTATTTAGTACCTTTCATTATATTTAATTTTATGTCAATTTGTCGTAATTTTTTGGGAAATATGTTATATCATATTTTGACACTATTGCTTACTAAATGACACAAAAAAGCAGCATGACGGTTTTTCCATTAAGAAAATGTAGGCGGAGAGAATCTAGCGTCAATGCACTTATCTAATTTTTCTGAATTAGCAAAGAAATAAAAATAAAATAAATATAGAAAGCATTCGCTCAGTGGGAATCGAATCCACAAACACCATGCTAATGAAACTTGCATCAGCAAATCACTCCTTAAATTCTTTTATATTAAAAATATAATTAAAATAATTAAACTGAATTGTAAAAGTTAAATTTGCTAATTATTGCGAAAAAAATATAAAAGTCTCGTAAGTTCATAAGAAATACTGTTATCACAAAATTCTAGATCATAAAAAAATATTTATCGCTAATTCATATAATTTAAACGTCTATGCTTGAGTTGTGTGACGAAAGAGAAGGATAGTTATTACTCTTATATGTGTTTGTATCACATTGCCCTTAATTTGATGTATAACGTATTATATTATTTGTTATGTACTTACAGGAGCCAGCCATGGTGCACAGCACAAAGTGTTACTGTAAAACGACTGGCTGTGGGTTCGATTCCCACTCGACGAGTGGAAATATTTAATATTTTAATTTTCTTCGCTCTGGTGTCGAGGCAAAGCGCGGCGTTATGTTCCGCCACTTAACACGCAATGCCTCCCAAGTCGGCGGAAAGTGGGGAACGGAGTGTCTTAGCACTAGGTCTGCCTACCCTGCTATGTGCGGGATACAGTGTGAAGCTAAAAAAAGACTAATATATAGGTATAACAGGGTTGCCAGAATAAACCAAGTGTCAAGACACTTCGAATCAAGACAACGCGTGTTACAAAAATAATTAAGGTATAATATTTTCTCCAAGGAGGAATATAGTATTCGCCACCAGTTGTGTGGACAACATCTGACTGATGTTGTCCCACTGCGATACAATGAGCTCATCATCGATCAACATCCTGATTATAACCTCAATCCATACTATAATTATAAATGCGAAAGTCTGTCCGTCTGTCTATCTGTCTGTTACGCTATTACGGCTAATCTACCTGTCTGAATGAAATTCAGAATGAAAATTGAAGATCAAGGGTGAAATATTTGTTACATTTTTTTTAAAAATGTACCCCTAAGATGCTAAAAGAGGGGATAAAAGTTTTTAAACATAGGTTATTATATTTTACAAAAATATTGGGTTGCAATATAATGAAACATTTATGGCTGTGTAGTTCACGGCGGTGGCTTCCGCGCTATATGTCTAATTCTAGATGGGTGGTAAATTTCCTAAGCCGAAAAGGTATTACATATATATGATATAAAAGATGATGCTCAGCTGAAATGACTGTGTGTAGAAAAGTAGAATTTAGCATGCATCTTCGCTGGACTTTGTAGCAAGCATTAAGAAAGAAAATGGTAAAATTTCTATGGGTATTAGAAACAGAAGAAAATTACTATTTAGTAGACACTATGGAAGACGAAAACATAAATTATACGAAGTAGCAAGCGACATATATTACATATATGTATATTATGAAAGTTTTTGTAGTAAATATTAAATATATGAGATTATATAGATGTTTCAACAATGCAATGACATGATCATTTAATTTTACTCTCTTTAATTACAGTCTTAGTATACCTTACATGTTTATTACAATATATTAATTACATATCACAAATTCTTACAGCTATGTATTATAGTGTGTAAAGATTCAGTATGGAAAGATTTCTAAATAAGGTTCCGTATTTTTTCTGTTACTTTAATACAAACACTGAGAAATCTGATTAAATTATTGAATGGTTGCGTCTTTTTTTAAAATAGGTCAAATATTATATTAATACCTAAAAAGGATATTAAAGATATTTATTAAGAAAAAAGCATTTCTATTATTTTGATTTTGTTATGTACAATCTTACTATGAAACAGAAGATCAAGAATTTCATACTCCCATTCTAAATTTATTTATTTCGCAAGTAATTAGTCAGTAGGCAGGAATAGTATATCAACGTTTATAATTACATCATATTCTTCGCTTAACGCCTAAATTCTTGAGTGGCGGAACTCAACGCCGTTCTTTGACTTACTGAAAAATTTTCAAATATAATTATTCCCCCGAGTTGTAATTAAACTTGCAACGTCTTGTTTATAGGCAAACACCGTTTCACTGTACTACGATAGACTAAAACGTTTTTTTTTTCAAGTTTTTCTTTTTAATAATTGAAAATTAAGCAACTATTTGCAACTGAGATCCCTAAATAAGTGTTATACACTACCAATTGTAGTAATGTTCACAATTTTTTATGGAAACAGTGCATGGCGTATGCGGAAAATTTCTTTGTTCAAACATAATTTTAAAATCATCTTAAAGAATAACATAATAAGGTTTAGTATCGCTTGTTTCCATTTTGAACGGTTGCAAAAGTTCTTTAGCGCGTTAACGTTGCTTTATTTTGACATAATTACTATATGCAGGATACTTTATTAAATATTTTTATAGCAGCTATTTTAAATGCTTTTTAGGTATATAAAACGAATAATTTTTGCAATGGTTAACGAAGTGTCATCACACTAAGTTCTCTCTGCCTACCATGTAAAGTAGAAAAAAACGTAAATGAAAGAATGTTATATATTTCTATTTTTTTTTTAGCTTCACGCTGTGTCCCGCACACTACATTAAGTACATTAGTAGGCAGAGGAAACCTAGTGTTAAGACACTCCGTTCCCCATTTTCCGTCGAATTCGGAGGCTTTGCGTGGCGGAACTTAACGCTGCGCCTTACCTCGGCACCAGAGCGATGAAAATGGAAATATGAAATATTTCCACTCCTCGAGTGGGAATCGAACCCACAATCAGTCATTTACAGTCACACGCTTGTGCCACTGGGCCACGACTAGCCACTATATTATTAACTTCGGTAATTCATTTTGTAATGTAATTTTTTTACGTTAACTTTTTATTAAAAACAAATTTCATCTGCTTTATATGAAAATATGAGTTAGTATTATGATAGAATCGTTGTAGATGGAAGGAATCATCCATTAACTTATAAAAACTCTTAGAGGCTATCGTCGTATAGTAGTAGTGTTTCAGAGCGTAAACGCGATTGGCTGTGATTCTTACTCGAGAAAAGATGTATTAATCATTAAATGTATTAGGAAATGATTTTATATAAAATATTTTTATGTCCCCAATCTGGTGAGACGATTTGCATTGTTAAGTTCTGCCACTCAGCTGTTAATATCTTGACTTGAAGGCAGAGAGTGAACACGGAACGTCTGGACACTAGTTTCTCTGTGGCTACCTTACTACGCGGGAAAATACGTGAAGCTTGTTGTAATTAACTTAAATTTTAATATGGCATGTTGTTTATGCTAGACTAAATTTAGTAATAAATATTAAATACTCACAAATCTTAAATCTTTGAATCTGAAGAAACTGAACGAATCCAGTAGAGATCCATGAGAATTAAGTTCTTTCTAAAGTACAAAAACAGTAGGTATAATATTGCATACAAAATTCTTCATGCATCGTACAAGACAAAACACTCTTTGGAAATAACATGTTTACGCAAATGTTTGTTCCATCAACTAACGAGTATGATTGTCACAATACCATTGTCGCGTTTGTAGCTCGATTTAAGTAGGTTGACTTATATAATATGTATGAAATATGTTAACCAATTTACAACTACTCTGATTTAATAGGGTGATATGAAATATATAGTATGTTATTGTAGAACTACGAATTACGGTATAACCTGATATTCCGAACTCTGAACTGCTTCTTAAGTATATCTAACTAGCGACTCATCTCAGCGTCACTTGCATAACTATACAACTTTTTATAGAAACTTTCATACTTTTTGTAATCGTTTTTTCAACTTTTTTGAGGTTTTTTAGGGAAAAATGCATATATATGACTCTGAGTATTGTACTTTTTTATTCCAATGCCAACCCAAATTAGACGGTTGTCCGCCTTATTGAGGACTCGGAATTGTTTGTGTACATCTCCAGACTGGTAGATAAAGACTGTCCATATATACCCAATAAAAGTTCACGGTGCTCCTCCTCGACCGTCACTAATCGAGGTCACGGGAACGCCCCAGTCTTCCATGACCACCAGCGGCGGGAGCGTAACTTGTTTCTAACCTAACCTAATCGTAATAAGTTTACGTATATAGTTTATATATCTTAGAAGTAAAGCCTAAAACTTCCCAAGGTGTGAACTTAAAATGAATAATGATCAAAGAATTTCAGGATTAATTGTAATTTAGACTTTCATCATGACATAATAGTGTGTGTAACATATATTGTTGAATCTGCGAGAAATACTGACCATATAGTAAAAAAACACTTTCCGTATTTGAAAATAGGCAGTGACATACATATGTTTGACATTTAATAAAAAAAATATGTGGATGATAAATTCTTTTGATTTTTAGAGATTATTAAATTGTATGTCGGATAATATGTTAAAACAGAAGGAATATAATTGGGTTCCCCTTATTTTATTTGATTGCTCAATGTTATGCGTATAAGGTTTCCACTAAGAAGTCCTTATAATAATGTGGCTTTAACAATATAGTACATATTAAAAAGTCAACCTCCCGCTTTTCCCGCATAGCAGGGTAAGTAGAGAGAGGTCCAGGTCCGCGGACGATTGGGGCAGTGCCCGAGACCTGGGCTAGTGGCGGGTAAGGAGCACCGTCAGGTTTTTAGTGGGTAAACGGAGGAACGAACCGGAGTCCCACATAAGCGCGTCCGGGTCCCCACCCCGGGCGGGGATCCGTAACGGATTTTCCTGACGATAAAAAAAAAAAAAAAGGTAAGTAGAGAGAACTTCATGTCAAGACACTTAGTTCTCCACTTTTCACCCGAACTCGACAGACTTTGTGCTAATTGACATAAATTAGTAAAACGCAATGTAAGTACATAAACTAGAGAAGGAAAACGAAAGTAATTTAAGTAAAATTATTCCCCTTCGTGGGTATTTAAACCACAACCGACGTGATAATTCTATAATTGTATTATATTTTATATATTAAAAATAGAATAAAATTGTGGTTCTTTGTTTTTCATTATCTTCATTCTTACATTACTCTAAATCCTTTTTTATTTTTATTATTTAACTTAAATTTACGTCTGACACCACATATAATATTATATTTTTAAATTTTGTATAGGTAGTACAATACCGTTTTTTACTTTACGAAGAGTTTTTTATTCGAACAAATCCTTAAAGTCACTAAGATAGAAGTTAAAACCTAAATACATCGTCGTTATAATATAATGAGTTCGTCGTTTTTCCGTAAAGCAGAGCAGTCATAGAGAATCTGGTGTGAAGACACTCCATTCCCCAATAATATAACGACACCTAATTTAAAATAATAATCAGAAGTAGATGAAGAAAACTTTCAACGTCGACGATTCAACAATCAACAGTGATTATGAAATGCGACCGTTTTATGATATCATTGATGATTTCATGAAATGGTCAATTTTACAACATGACTACTACATATAGATTTTAAGGTGACGACAGAATGTCTGTCAATGCATTAATTAACAAGAATTACAATTACCTACATAATATCATATAAATTTTCCATTACTACCAACTGAGTGAATAATCTGTGTAGAAATATGAGACACAGGTTTCTATTAATAAAAGGATATCGGAAATTTAAATATAGCAAACAGAACAGCTTCATGCATTTTCCCGTATAGCAAAGTAGCCACGACTGGCCACTGGCCCAGTGGCACAAGCGTGTGACTGTAAACGACTGGTTGTGGGTTCGATTCCCACTCGAGGAGTGGAAATATTTAATATTTCCATTTTCTTCGCTCTGGTGTCCAGGTAAAAGCGCGGCGTTAAGTTCCGCCACTTAACACGCAATGCCTCCGAATTCGGCGGAAAGTGGGGAACGGAGTATCTTAATATTAGGTTCCCTCTGCCTACCCTGCTGTGTGTGGGATACAGCGTGAAGCTGAAAAAAAAAAAAGTAGCCAGAAAGAATCTAGTGTCAAAACACTGCGATCTCCACTTCCTGCCCGAAATCGCAATATTCTGTGGTAAGTGGCTCATCTCCTCGCTGCTATTGATATTATATACCAGAGCGAGGGAATGAAAATAATTTTAATATAATCATTCTTCCAAATTCTCCCTCAAGTAGGAATCGAACCCACAGCTAATAGCGTTGACAATTAAATGATGTTCCACTGCACCACAATGGCATCTATTAAAGTTAAATATAGTTATTTATATAAATAATATTTAAAAATAACGATGACTTGCCGTCTGCAAGCTCGTACGCGAGCACTTTATGACATTTACCAATTGTAAACACCATAAGTTCTGTGTAATGGGAAATCCTCTTTAAATTATATTTTTCCTGGTACCGTTTATATTCCCCAAGGAAGTTATGGTACATTTCACTCTACCGTGTCCGTAAGTAACAAAAGAATATTATCTAGTAAGGAGCCGTTCAAGTATTTCGTAAGCAGTTTTATTACAATTTTTAACCCCCCCATCCCCCACGTCAGCAAAAGTAAGCAAAGCTCTTACCCCCTCCCTCATGCTTACGAAAACATTATTCAATGAATGTATTGTTTTTTTTATAATTATAATATTATCAAAGTTTTGTGTAAAAAAAAGTAAACGACTACCGATGACGTAGTCGTCATCTAGACTCCCCCACCCCCCATGTCACCCAAAATATGGAAAGCAATGACGCCCCGCTCCCCTATAGTCCTCACGTAATACTTGAACGGCCCCTAGCTTCTAAAATAAGTTTTTTTTTTAATTTGTTTGTATAATAATGTTCAATTGCATGGCATGTCAGATTAGGCTTAAGAAACAAAGTTTAACTTTTTAAGCCGATTTTTATCCCTTTCTTCTTTTTTTCATTTCACTGACTCCGAGGTTTACTAATACAGGCTTCACGCTGTATCCCGCACACTATATCGTAGGCAGAGGGAACCTAGTGTTAAGACACTCCGTTCCCCACTTTATATTTTTTTCAGAAATTGATTATATTCTCATTAGTTACTTAGTTTATAAATTAGCTTTGAATGTTTTTATTTTTATTTTCTTCTTTCTAACCTGAATATAGTTACATATTTTTGTATTGACTGGGTAAATATGGGGACTTCTTCGAATAATTGAGTCAGGCGCATATATCGATTTATTATTTATGAAATACGTCAAGAGAACCTTAATAAATGAAGCTATAAATGCATTCGATGCAACGATTGCTATAAAACAAACGTAGGCGCTTAAAACAAGTTAAAGTTTATCTGCAAGAATTTAAATGTTTTTTAGCTTTACGCTGTATCCTGCACACTACAGAGGGTAGGCAGAGGGAACCTAGTGTTAAAACACTCTGTTTCCCACGTTCCGCTGAATTCGGAGGCATTGCGTGGCAAACGGCGGAACTTAACGCCGCACTTTGCCTTGAAACCAGAGCTAAAAAGTTGGCAATATTTCCATCTATCGAGTGGGATCGAACCCACGACCAGTCACGTTTACACGCTTGCTTTTCACCACTCACATACGAGGGTGGTCAGAGAGAATAAAATATCACCACACCATCGTACTGTAGACATAACGGGTGTACCTACTTTTATCCCTTTTCCATTGAAAAATGTTTTATTTTTGTATATATCCTTTATTGTACTTAGTAACAAATATCAAAATAAAATTCACAACGTTGTTGGCAAAGGTGTTTTATAGGCCAATAATATCTTTTGGTAGTACCCACTTTAATTTTTTTAGATTTTTAAAGTTTAGCTGGATTATTATGGTTGGTCTAAAAATATATCACTTTTTAAATTAAATTGTAGCCTAAGTCCTGCTCAGAGTTTAAAACTATACAATTAAAATAGTTTCACTTCAATATATCCTCTAGTTCTAAAGACGTGAATTTCATTTTTTTTTTGTTACCTTCACGCTCTATCCTGCACACAGCAGGGTAGGCAAAGGGTACCTAGTATGAAGACACTCCGTTCCCCACTTTCCGCCAAATTTCGGAGGCATTGCGTGTCAAGTGGCGGAACTTAACGCCGCGCTTAACCTCGACACCATAG
This sequence comes from Dryas iulia moderata, assembly GCA_019049465.1. NCBI lineage: Eukaryota > Metazoa > Arthropoda > Insecta > Lepidoptera > Nymphalidae > Dryas > Dryas iulia. Next base: position 13,175,559 of record CM032424.1, on the reverse strand, counting down.
TGAAGTAAATGGAAATACGAAATATTTTCACTCCTCGAGTGGGAATCGAACCCACAACCAGTCGCTTTACAGTCTCTAGTCAACTTCGTGCCTCTGCGCCACGACTGGCCCCAAAATATCACAATATTTAAATTTTTAGTCCTTTTCAGCCTCAATTCCTTAACCACATTTATCAAATTCTGTCGTTACTGACATATATTGACGTCATTTAGATTAATTTACAGCGTCACGGTTATTTATAAGTCTGATTCGATAATCCTACTTTTATTATTATAATATAAGTTTATACGATTAAATATGTTATTTGTGCTAAAAACACTACGACACCAATTATCAGAACTAAATTAAACTACTCCAAAATTAAGTTTAAGTTTAAAATTCGATATTAATTTCTAAGCTTTAAAAGTTAGTATATACTGTGCCAAATAAAATGGAAGTCGACTTCTTGATAATTGTAAATTAGGTCAATGGGCTGGCGAAGTTCTTCACAAAATACGGTACAATGTCTCAAGATGAAAAATGGAGGATATTTATTATGTTTTTTTAGCTGTATCCCGCACACAGCAGGGTAGGCAGAGGGGCGTGGCGTTCTAGGGGACGACCTCTCTCTAACGGCCGTAGTGAAGGCTATGGTAGCTTGTGAGAGGTCGTGGGATGCGGTCGGATCCTTCTGCGAAGCTGCGATGCTCGATAAGGAAGTGGCAGAACGAGCGAGGGAGGCCTCCTCCAATTCGCCCTTCGCCGCAGACGACCGGGTCGCCGGAGGGCGGCTCACGATCGTCGCCTTCCGCCCTAACCGGCTAGAGGGCGATCAGCTTGGGGAAGCTGGTCGCCTAGTCACCTAGCCCGAATAGGCGTGCGCAGGTTGCTTCCGCGCGCTACTCAGAGCAGGCCGTCGAGGGTGCCCTACCACCCTTGACTCCGCGACGTGCCTTGCTGCTCCCGCCTCCGGGGTACGCGGAAGATTCGGGTACCTGTGGCCCCGGATTGTGGCGGTCGAGGAGGAGCACCGTGAGGGTTTAGTGGGTATACGGACGGCTCAGTCTGGAGTCCCACATAACCACGTCCGAGTCCCACATAACCACGTCCGAGTCCCCAATCGGGCTGGTATCCGTAACGGATTTCCTCACGTAAAAAAAAAAGAAGTGTAGGCAGAGGGAACCGTTAGTGTTAAGACACTCCGTTCCCTACTTTCCGCCAAATTCGGAGGCATTGGATTTTAAGTGGCGGAACTAAACGCCGTTCTTTATCTCGACATCCAGAGCGAAGGAAATGGAAATATTAAACAATTCCACTCCTCGAGAGCGAATCGAACTTACAATCAGTCGCGTTTCCAGTGACACTTACGTGACCCTGCGCCACGACTGGCTCCTTTTTTTATTATGTATCTCTTTGTATAATTTAAATATAGGTCAAAGCTCTTCCTTACCTAATAGGTTATTCGTCAGAGGCCTTGTAGATAGCGAGAACTTTGTGTCACAGTCCTTTCTCAGCTTCTTTCTTGTTATTATAGCCAGGGATTAAAAATAATTGAAATACATAATAATATTGGGACCGTGTCAAGTGTATAAGCCGTACAAGCGTGTCTCTCCACTCCTCGAGTGGGAATCGATCCCACAATCAGTCGTTTACAGTCACACGCTTATGTCACGGCGCCACAACTGGAGTGGTGTCGAGGCAAAGCGCGGCGTTAAGATCCGCCACTTAACATGCAATGCCTCCGAATTCGGCGGAAAGCGGAGAACGGAGTGTCATAACACTAGGTGCCACTGTCTAGCTGAAGCGTGAAGCTAAAAAAAAACTATAATAGTTCAATGTTGAAATGAATGATAGAAAACCATAATTATTAGGTACGTTTACAGTTAGACACTGCCCCATAGTCACTCACCGTATAATATGCAAAATGTGCATGGTGCATGGTGCATTGATGCGTGCAAAATGGAAATAAATCGTGAAATAAAACAAATAAAAGCCATTAAAATACAATAATTAAGTGTAAATGAAATTTGTTATGTATTATAAGAAAAAAATATATTCCAATTTAAGTCGTATTCTGTGTAAGATTAAATACGACCTATGTAACATTGTTATCAGAACGCAAAAATAACTTTGTTCGTTCTCTATTCACATTGATTGGCAATATATATTTGTACATTTTTTGTTAATATTAAAATAAATAAAACAAATATTCTAATATTGTATTTTTCAATTGTATTGTTCATTTGTTTCTTGTATTGTTCAAAAAAATGTACAAATATTGTATTTTTAAATATGTAACGAAAAATTATGTAGTATTTGATGTAAATTGGGATAGCTAAAATAAAAAATCTTAAATAATGATTGAAAGTAAAACCTTCCAAAACGTTTCTTAAATAGTTTTATATTTTAAAAAGGAATACAATCATCAATTAAGAACAACAAAGGCACGGAGCTGTGTCCGTGGAGAACGATAACTCATTAAATAAATATATATATATATATATATATATATATATATATATATATATATATATATATATATATATATATATATATATATATATATATATATATATATATATATATATATATATATATATATATATATATATATATATATATATATATATATATATATAAAATACAAATATACATTAAATCTAAATATCTCTATCTGTACCTTAATCGTATAATCTCATTTGAATAAAGTTAATACAAAAACCACAGTTTATACTTATATTATAGTCAATACTATTTATGCTAGTATTGATGAATTGATGAATCGCTTTAATTAGAGGCTTCTATTATCGTATTAGTATTTATAAGAAGTACCTACATATATCGGTAACTCGTATGAACATCTATTTGGCTTTTAACATTAAATATAGATCTTTCGTTAATGTGATTCATAATTATGGCTTTTTTGTTATTTTTTCCATGAATATGATAGAAAAGAAAATTATAATATAAAAATATAGAAATATTTTACTATATTATTTCACAATATGTCACATCAATATACAGCTATGTGTCATTCTGAAAGCAGGACCGTTTGTAATATACTAATTAAAAGGTAAATTTGTGGACAATAACAAATTAATTTGTATTAAATTTTATGTGGGGCCAGTCGTGGCGCAGAGGCACAAAGTGTGACTATAATGCGACTGGTTGTGAGTTCGATTCCCACTCGACGAGTGGATATATTGAACATTTCCAGTTTCTTCGCTCTGGTGTCGAGGAAAAGCGCGGCGTTAAGTTCCGCCACTTAACACGCAATGCCTGCGAATTCGGTGGAAAGTGGGGTACGGAGTGTCTTGACACTAGGTTCTGTGTGCGGGATACAGCGTGAAGTTAAAAAAAAGAACAAAAAAAAAAAAAATTTTTTTTGAATTTTTTTTTTTTTTTAAATTATAAACGATAACATTTTCATAGCTTTGGTTAACAAAAAGGAGCTTAAAAAGTAAGCTGGTAGCTTTGGTAAAGAAACAAAAACTTTTGATAAAAGTTTTAATTTTCATTGACACAACAAAAGTGTAGTAAATATAAATATTTCTATTTTTTCAGTTAAAACCCACAATTATTTTCTAAAGCTGCCCATTAAAAATAGCTGCATCAGACTTTTGCCTTAACAATAAGACAGTCGGAGACATTGTGTCACTTTCCCTATAAAATGGACGAGCGATTTATTGACGAAAGTTAACAAGCGGAAAAATAAAATTAATTGTAATATACCTAATGAAAAGTCCCATCTGATGTGAAGAAAGCCGAATACTTACTCTAAATGTTTATAATTTCAAATCTCAAAAAGCTTATTTTTTTTTTATTATTTACAAAATTCCGTTCAGTCATGTTACTAATGAGAAATGACTATACTCATGTTATTAACGTATTGTTCATTTGTTTGTTTGTTATTATTCAAGCGGACTTGATTGACGATCGCTTTCGTGTGTTGTATTCCAGGAATATGAAATGTAAGTAATGAATACTCAATAAAAATATTTTTCTTTATTTATTATTTCAAATAATTAATATAATAAATGTTTATATATTTTTATTAATTTATATGTGTTGGGACTACAACATACCTAATGAATTTATCTACGTTTTCTCTCATGCAAGAATTTAGCACTCAACGATCTAGCAAATTTTAATAAAATGCTATTCATTATAGTTAGTATGATACCAGATAAATATAATTTTGGCGGTGAAAAATTAGTAATTCATTATTAAAATACATAACCTCATTGTCCATTGCACTGAATTTCCCCTCTATATGTGTAAAATGGTATATTGAAATTCTTAGAAAAGAGATGTGCGTGAAGCATCTCTGGAGATGCTTTGAAATAAAAAAAAATACAATTACAATTTTCAGACCTTCTTAATAAAAACAAATTATAAATTTCCAGGTGATCACAACAGAAATCTCAACCTGAATGTTAGTGAAACTGTTCTATATTTCTACGATTTCGTTAACAATATCAATGTTAGTAGTCCAATAGACACTGCAGCAGAGCGCATACAAGATTCAATAGAATTTGACTACAAGCGACGTCTCATTGTTTTCGTTCCCGGCTACAAATGTCATATAAATCGAGATATCGAGGAATCGATCAGACAAACTTTTAAAGATATCTTAAACGTCTACCTCATTATAGTAGACCATTCCGCGTACACATATGAAAATCAGGCAAAGATCGATAGCTATATAAGATCTGTACTATATTCTTATTACATTGGGTCATCTTTGGGAACATTTTTAGTTAAACTAAAGTTTGCATCAAAAAACATCCATTGTATAGGACATAGCTTAGGAAGTCATATAGTTGGATACGCAGGAGAGAATTATAGGAATATTACAAATGAATATATTTGGCGGATAACTGGTTTAGATCCAGCTGGCCCGTGTTTTTCCAAGAGTCCTATAGAGGAGCAAGTCAGGTCGGGTCAAGCGGAGTATGTTGAGATTTACCATTGCAACGCTGGACATTTGGGTACGACGCAAGTGTTAGGCGATGTGGACTTCTTTTTCAATTATAGAGGGAAAATACAACCAAATTGTGATTCAGGTAATATTATTTTAAATTGATGACGTTCATTGAATAATATATTTGTAAATAGAATAGAGAAAGGCAATTTCCTATTACATCATTATGAGTACTGCCCATGATATGACTAACAAAATTGCAAGAAGCTTAAACATACGCAGTTTAAATATGTTACAATTCTGTCCAAAAATTGTACAAATATTACAATTAATTTTATCAATAAATTTTATTACAACATTTACTACCTTTATTGTATAATGAATACAAAATGGTCACAAATAAAAAAAAATATCGAAGAATAAGGTCTTTTTTATGCAATTTTAATACTAGTACTGCAGAATTTCCTCAATATGGGAACATTGTTCTATCTTAGCCGACTGTTTTGAAAAAAATAATACCATAATCAGAAGGATTCAAAACCAGGTGGTAAAATATCTTAACTTGTTTAAATGCAGACATTTAGCGATTATCTTTTGACAACTAATTATTAATTAACGTTCAGTATTTCCTCAAAATTTGCAGGCACGATAAAATAATATTCAACCGGATATAAGTATTACGTCTACAATAGTCTGATGTACGTCAATGATTTATAAGTAGTGCAATTAGTGCAAAAATTAATTAAATGTTATTTCAATTCCAGGAAACATAGAAGATATTGCAAAATGTTATCACAAGTCGTGTGTTAAATATTGGATGAAATCTGTTCATAATCGCAATTTGTACGTAGGACGATATTGTAGTTCCTATGAAGAATTTGCAGATGGTGTATGCGATAGTAACGAAACCGCCACCGCTGGGTATTATAATCCTGGTACAGCAAAAGGAAAATTTTATATAACTACTGAAATTATTAAATGAATTTGTGAACTTCATCGTTTTATTTCGTTTTATTTCATTTAGTTTCCTGCTTCTTTTCACATAGCAAGGAAGTCGGAGGTAACTTAGCGTTAAGACACTTCGATATCCACTTTCCGACAGAAATGGAGATGTGTGTTGAGTGAAACTCAACGCTGCGCTTTGTCTCTCGAAAAGAAAAAGTAAATAAATCATAAATACCAGACTGTAACCTCGCTTACGGTCAGACGATATCCTATTGCGCTACAATAGCATCGATTTAGTAACATTTTTTAGCTTCCCGCTGTATCTCAGGGTGGGCAGAGGGAACCCACTTTCCGCCGAATTCTGGAGGCATTGCGTGTTAAGTGATCGTGCTTTGCTTCGACACCAGAGCGAAGAAAATGGAAACATTCGCTTTACAATCGCGGTTCGTGCCTCTGCGCCACGACTAACTGACCTGGTTAAAGGTTAAAAATAAGTAATTACCAAGTCATTGCTTTTAATAATTGTTACAAAGCTTTTCTGTCTATTTTGATTTACGAAACAATAGAAAAATCTAGATTAATGTGTTATTCAACTGTTACTTAATTAACAATTCATCCTCAGCTCCCCATATTTTTAACAATAACTGTTGTTCGTTGTGAAACCGCTGAAAAAATGTTATTATGAAGAGTCCTTCTGTTCACAAATATGTGGTAAATGATAGCAAGACTCAAATAACAATTTATAATATATGTATATTTACAATGGTTGCTTTAGATTTTAAGGTCTATAAATTCAATAAATAATTCTACATATTTTTTAACGTAATTTTATACAATTTATAATAAAAAAATCTAAAAAAACACAGCAACTTAAGAAATTAAAAAAAGAATTCCTTTCTTTTCTTTTTTACGGGATTCCAAAAACAGTCATCACGTTTTGTTCAAATTTTAAAAAAATGTTTGGTATATTCACAAATATGACTCTATCCATAATGACTAAGAGGATTATAAAAAAATCTACTGAGTACACGTACCTAATACGTAATAATACCTACCTCATGTGTAGGTTTACAAAATATACAAATGTCAGCTCCAATTATCCTCAAATGAGGTGTGGTGAGGTAGTAATTAATTAAATTTATTTAAGCGGTTTATAGTTTAGCTGAACTAAATGTTTTTAAACATTTTTAAAGTGTTATTCCACACTTAGGAAAATTGAAAAAGGCATTTAGAAAACGTATAAAAATTTTGAACGCAGCGGGATTCGAACCCGCGCCTCCTGAATACCGTTCAGGCATTGCTCAGTGGTGAGAGCGCCTGAACGGTATTCATTGTTCCAATAATTGAACTTAAAAAAAAATCTTTCCAAAAAAAGCGACTTCAAATAGAATGCACTAAAATAAAAAAAAAAATTATCACATATTCAGTTCACCTAAACAAAAATTGTCAACTTTCGAATCTACTTATAAACTACTGATAACCTTCTTTTCCAAAAGGAGGTTATCAATTCGGTTGTATTTTTCTTTGTTGTACTTAAAAAAGCGCTTTGAGACCTTCCTTTTTTGTCAGGTTTATACTTATTCTTATATGCTTATTACAACTTATTTTTGTATTTAGCATCTCTGTAGAGCGATTTTTACAAACTTCTGCTACCCAAAGCTTATGCTGAGAACAACCGTTCCCTAAGAGAGAATATTTATTAAATATTTAGAGAGAAGAGTATTTATTAAATATTTTATAACGTTTTAACTTGTCATTCAAACACAGGAAATTAAAGAAGAAATTTTTAGAAAATGTAAAAAAATGAATGCAGCGAAATTAAAGTTGTGAAAAGACGTTTGTGCGTTAAGACGGTTATTACCTAATTAAAGATTTTATAAATTATAACATGCCTTGGGAATGAAATACTCGTTTCAGGCTATTTCAAAAGTATCACTGTCAACAATAAATCTGTATATCACAATTGCTTTAAAAAGAAAAGAAGTCCCGCTGAGTTTCTCACGCCGGTTCTTCTCAGGTCTGAGGCATCAACTTTAGTGTACCAGTGGTAAACTATTTGACGTTAAAAAAGGAAGCATGTAACTTCTTATTTTGAACAAAATTATATAATTTTGATTTTATTCAACTTAAAGAAATATGATGATGATTGAGTTCGAAACCCTCCAATATCGCCAAGGACTCAAGAACTACGTCAATATGACCATTTTCTATTTATTTATTTTTTTGTTTACACACAATATAGGACAATAACATTGTTTATTGGATTATCCTAAATGTTCTTGAGAATACATTTGACGTATATACGCAGCGTGCATTTGCCTTTGGGAATTGTTTACTATTGATTATTCATGGTATGTGCGTAAGTCAATTAAGAACGGAAACTATTTACAATTAAAACTTCAATACCTACATTGGTTTTAAATCAATAATAATTCTTGTTAAGTAATATTTGTGTTATGGTGTCTTATTAGTTAGGACAAGCGCGGTGTTAAGTTACGCCACAGAACATGTAATGTCTTAATTTTTAGCGGAAAGTGTATTATCAGATGACGTAAAAAGTCGATTTCGATGCTAGAATATGTTGGTGTAGGTATAGACCCAAAACAAGTCGTAAATACATATATTCAATAAACAGTAGAAAAAAAATCACCAAACACAAGTTTTCTAAGATATTGGTAGTAGGAAGTACCATACATAATTTATAATTATTTTAAATTTAGCAATGACTACATTTCGATAATTAGTGCAGCTGTTTTAATAATTTACTATACCTAAGTCCTAGAAATGTAGTAACCGAAATATTAATCAGTGCCATAAGTTCTTCCCCGGACTAGATACATAAAATGCGGTTTCAGCCCTTCAAATTAAACGTAAATTGCGTAAATATATAATAAAGTTATAATAAATATATTTTTAGTAAGACCATCGTAGCGCAGTGGGGTAGCGACTGACAGCGCAGTCTGATTGTAAAACGAAGGTTGTGGATTCGATTCCCACTTGGGGAATGATTATATTTAAATTTTTCTTTCTTTGGTTTGGTATCAAAGACAAATTGCAGCATTGCGTTCCGCCACTCAACGAGCAATGTCTCGAGTTCCGAAGGAAAATGGAGGACGGAGTGACTATGTTCTCTCTGACTACCCTGCTATGAGGGAAAAAGCGTGAAGCGTGAAGCGAAAAACTTATTAATAGAGCTAAACAAGGGATTTACCAAAGTATTTCAATATGACTATTGTATAGAGGCACAATTAATTACTTTATCGTCTTCCTTTTTAATATATACTACTCGTTAGACATTATGGCTGTATATATCCTTCAAAATAAGCACATAGAATCAAGCACTTTTTTTATCTTGAAACAAACTCACTAACTTACGCCGGATTTCAGTATCACCGTATCATGTAATAAAATGAAATAAATATTGGTGCGAGTTTTTCAATTAGTATTATCTCCGTGTTTATTTCCCAACTCACACTTAGCCGATTTTTATGTGGATATGACCTCAACCTTTTTTAAGGCTGAGTCTGGCCCTGCCTAGAAGTATATTAAGCTATAAGAAATAAGGAAACTTTACTATAGCAAAAGTTAAGCGTGGAGCTAATAGTCAGCTATACATATAGAAATGACGTCTGCTATACGATGCAAAAGTTGTTCAGCGTGATGAACATTTTCTTATCTTATAACGTGTGTAGGCATTAATTATTTATACTGAGAAGTTGAATACTGAAAAACTTTCATACTAAGAATTTAACTTAGCTTAATTAAGAGAATGGTGCCTGCGGAATGGGTGAAGCTTATTTATTTGACACTGCCGCCCTTTTTTTGCCTGACATAAAATAACAAACAGACAAATTGAGTCCGCCAAAAAGTTAATTTTTATGTTTAATTCCTACCTGAAATATAATATTTGTGGCACGCATTCTTTTTTATTTATCACGAAAGAGATCGTTGAAAGACATCGTTGGCTAGTAGAAACATGTAGTGAAGACGCCATCGAATAGCAAATGTGAAAAGTGGTTTTGGCATTTTATGTATAGGTAATAAAATAAGCTGGGATAGCTTTCACATAATAAAAGTGGTAAAAGCTTGAGCCCAGTATTCGATAAAGATGTTAATGAAAATGTTATGATCATATAGTTTTACGCAGACTAAGGGCTGTAGTGAGCCTGTAATAAGTATAAGGATCATAAAATAGTGAAAGACGGTTCTTTTTACATAGCAGAGTGTTCAGCATCTGACGTTAATCAGGATTAATTGTGGGTTCTATTTCCACTTGGAAGAACATTTTTTTTCTCCATTCTGGTGACAAAACAAAGCGCGGCGTTTAGCCCCGCTACTCAACACTCAACATGACATATTAAGGCGGGAAGCGTAGTCCGGAGTGTCTTGACTCTAGGTTTCTTTCGAACTACCCTGCCATGCAGAAAAAAATGAAGCTGAAAAACAAATTATAATAATAATTTAATTAATAATTCTTAAAAACTCGTAAACAGGTTTTTGTTATAGATAACATGTCTATATTTGAAACCTATTAACTCTTAACGGAATGAGCCAGTAATAGACTACACCACTATATGGTACACTTGAAATTGGATAGGGGCAGAAGCCGATTTTCAAAATGGCACGTGCTCGGGAAAAATGACGTAAGAGGTCGCCAAATGTCTTTACTGTGATCATGCCTCGTTCAAGGAGAGATGGGAATGATACTTAAAGGGGAAGGAACACGCAGCACTCGTGTAGTTTTTCAACCGCACAATCGCCTAATGTTTACTTTGTCTTTTTGCCCCATACACCTGACCAAACTCGGGTCACGACAAGTGTCTAATGACTAATACGAGCACAATAATGATTTTTTCCTATACCCTTTATGAATCATAAGTGAATAATAACTATCCATACTATTATAACTATATAAACGTAAATTATATTATCTCATTAAAGTATGCAATTCTAAGAAATAATAAGATATACCTATATATATACTTAATACATTTTAAATATAGCATCAACGCTATATGTTCCATTTCAAGGTAAATAAAGCGTAATGTTTAACCTATAGCCAAGGTTGTATCCCATCAAAAACAGATATGTGAAAATGTGAATATACGTATCAACATAACTGACAAAAGAGTCGAAATATACTATAATATAAGTGCAAAATATCATGTTATGAAATTGGTAATAAACGATTTACGCCACGCATTTGTTTGGTGTTAAGTTTCAAAGTAGTGACAAACTTTATACTGTAACACTACTATCACATTATTAAAATAATGTATTTAAAATAAATTCATTACATATTCAACATAGAATGATTTTTAATATGACATAATAATATGTATGTAATATATTATATACAGGGACCAGTCGTGGCGCAATGGCACAAAGTGTGACAGTAAAGCGATTGGTTGTGGGTTCGATTCCCGCTCGAGGTGTGGAAATATTTATTATTTCCATTATTTCCATTTCCTTCGCTACTTAACACGCAATGTCCCCAGAGTTCGGCGAAAAGTAGGGAACTATACTAGGTTTCCTCTGCTAAACTTTTTAAAACTATTTTATTTTATGATATTTTTAACTATATTAAATAATTTTATTGACCATATGATGACGACCATATGGTCGTTTTTATTGACCATATTATGACGACCACGTCAAAACAGTAATACCACGTAATAACAATTAGTTGTAATTTCACAATATTATGTAGCACATGAAACTATTTCACATCAATTATTACTCATATGTATTTTGCTATGTTTTAGTTTAATTATCGAAACCCATAGTAGCATAGTTGTCATGTCTCCATCCATAGATTTTGAGCATTGGTTCAATTTCGGCTTGGGGGAATACTTACATGAATCATAATAGAGACTAGTCGTAGGTTGTGGGCACAAAGTGTAACCGCGACTGGTTGTGGGTTCGGGACCCACTCGAAGAATATAATTATGTAGTATTTTATTTCCTTCGCTCAGATGTTAAGGCAAAGACGTTGACTTCTGTCACTTCTCTCTGTCTATCCTGTTATGGCAGGATATAGCGTTAGACGCTAAAAAGAAAAGAAAAAAATATATAGGTGTTAATCTGATTAATTAATAGACCGATGACATTATCACCAGTCTATTGATTTAAAACAAATAGAGAAAACCAGCTTCACGCTTTTTCGAACATGGTGGAATTTAATGCTGCCCTTTATCTAATGTACCAGAGTGGGGAAATAAAAATATTAATTAACAATTTACCAGAGTGGGAATTGAACACATAACCATAGTGTTTAAAAGCGTACGCTGCCCAAGAGCATCAAAACGGCTTTATTTAAAATTATGCAAATATAGCTTTTTTAAAATGAAATAAATATACCTTACAAGGTGTGACCAGAATGTGGAAAACCAAGTCGTTAAGATATACGAGATATGCTTTAGTATTTTTTAGTTTTGTTAATAAAACGCATTATAACATACTCCCACTAGAGGAATTGAAATATTTGAATATTTTATCATTTTCTTCGCTCTGGTGCCATGGCAAGCCAAGCGCTGCGTTGAGCTCCGCTACTTAACATGGAAAATGGGGAACGTAGTGATTTAGCAATAGATTCCCTCTACCTACCCTGCTAAGTGCGGGATATAGCGCCATAAAAAACAATTATATTCATTGCCATAGGTGCAATTTTTTACTACAAAGCTAAGTGGCCCATTACTACAAGGGGACCCTAAACTTCAAAGAGTAGTTAGTATCTATTTATTATTTACCGGCGGCCCGCTCGCGGCTTGGCCGCGTGAACTACCATGACTGTTGTTATATTGCAACTCACGGGGGTGGATTTTTGAAAATCAAAGTATGATATGCCTATGTTTAACCTTAGACTATATTTATGTCAAAATTCATTAAAATCGGTCAAGAGGTTTAGATTTTTCATATAAACTTTCTTCCCCTATATCAACCATTTACAGGAGGATTTTTGGAAAAAATAAATAGCCTATGTTAGACTCAGTGATTATTACTACTTTCATTCTAAATTCCATCAAAATCGGACCGGTAGATTAGCCGTGAAAGCATGACAGATAAATAGACAGACATTCGCATTTATAATATAAGTATGAATTTTGTACTGTTCAACTGAGCTTCAAATTTATGTTAAGTAATCTTACACACTTAGAGATTATGCGTGTATGTTACACATATAATCTCTTAATATTTCCAAAAATAACACTACTTACGTATATCAATTTCGAAGAGAAACTCCGACCTGAAATATAAGCTATTATTAGAAATAACAATCAAATCCAATAATAAATGAATATTTTGATTATAATTATATATAATTTTGTTTCCATTGTTTAATTAGGGGAATTGTGACACATTATGCGATATACCTACACAGATATGAACAGTTGCACAGAGCTAGTGGCTCGTAGTCATACCAGTAAGAGGAATTCGGTTAGTAATATTATTTCTGAAAAAAAAAAACAAGAGATTACAGTAGGGGGAAGATAAAAAAAGCCACGTCCGGAAGGGTAGGCAGTTAAAATGTAGTGATTTTTTTTTACCTTCACGCTTTATCCCGCACACGGCAGGGTAGGCAGAGGGAACCTAGAGATAAGATACTCCGTTCCCTACCTTCCGCCTAATTCGGAGGCTTGCGTGTTAAGTGGCGGAACCTAACGCCGCGCTTTACCTCGACACCAGAGCGAAAAAAATGGAAATATAATTTCCACTTCTCGAGTGGGAATCGAATTCACAACCAGTCGTTTACAGTCACATGATTATGCCACTGGGCCACGACTGGCTACTACAACGTAATGTTGAGTCACTCTATTCTGAATGTTGTCTATGACTTCAGGCTTTTTAAAACTTAGCATGTTAGATAGACATAACCTAGTATCTCTCCTTTCTGCATTTTCCTCTCGAATTCGATACATTTTGTGTTAAGTGGGTGGATCGTGTACTTTGTCTTGTCACTAGAACTAGGAAATTATTTGGTTCCCACTCTGAGGGATATAATCAATTATCGAAGTGGGAGTCGAATTTATATAACTGTAACTTTAAATCCACAATCTTATTGTAGATTTAAAGTTAACACACACTGCGTCACAATGAATTTATAGCATCGTAGGACGAAAGTCAATGCTGTGTTTTGTTTTCAGTGGAGGAGTCAAAAATGTTTAAAAGTAATAATTTCCTCTCAAATTCATAATTATCATGTATACTTTAAATACTTTCGCACTGCGTTAAGATTTTTGCTGTAACTAGAAAAATTCCGTATGGAATTTGAACTTACAGTCATCGTCAGCGTAGTGTAGCCACGTGGGTATTACGTGGCCCATATCATCATTAATGTACATATAAGTATATAATAGTTATAATTCATTGTTAATTTCACAATATTATTTTTTTTATAATAAAAAAAATGCAAAAACAGTTGCAGTTAAGCTAAGATTTATACAAGTTACAACCGATATGATCGAATCATTACCTAACGTAACATTGGGAATTCCTCCATAGACATTACGTATGTATTTTATAATTTTCAAATTATGCAATATAAGTAATTGTCCTGTTTTGTCTCCATACAAGTTCATAATAATAACAAAACAAGAGCGATGACGATTCACCTGTTTCCCTCATGGGGTTTTTCGCTATGTCCAGATTTTTGCATTACGCCACGTTACCTGCTGAGATTGCTGGCTGCGCGTCGTTTAGGAAAAACGCATAATGAAATCCTTAAACTGATGAATTAAAAAACGTTGCAGCGTTTTAATCTACAATATTTTTGTAAAAATATGTTTGCTAACATGCTTTTTCGTTTTATTTAATTTCATGTCTTTATTATAGGGTATGCTAAACTGAATTTTACAAAATTATGATCACGTAGCCAACGACTCGACGTCTGATAATTTCCAGCAATAGCTGGATATAGGTCTGTCTCTCCAATGATAGGGCACTGAGCTTGAAATTCAGCTGTAATTTATCCAATAATTCAGTACTAACTGAAACGAAATGAACAATTAAATTGTGTGCCGCAGTTTAAAAATATTGCTTTTACTATGTATCGGAGTTCCATCGATTATATTTTACAATTGTTTTTAATATTTGTTTATATACAACTAACTTGATTTTATTCTCTTAATATGCACTAGGTAATTACACTTGCAACATAAAAAAAGTTATTTACTACCTAATCAGAGTAAGAGTATACTTAGAGATAAATTTTGGAAGCTTTTTTGTATCAATACTTATATTATAAATGCGAAAGTCTGTCTGTCACGTTTTTACGGCTAATCTACCGGTTCGATTTGGATGGAATTTAGAATGAAATAAGTAACAAATCCAGGGTCAAACATAGGCTACTTATTCTTCAAAAATCAACCTCTAAAGGGCTGAAATAGGAAATGAAATTTAATATGAAAAATCTAAAGTATTGATTTTTTGGATAAATATAGTTGATAATCCAAGGTTAAACATAAGCAACTTTTTTTCACTGTTACTAAATAACTTAGAAACTATACAAAATAACAAAATATATATTTAATATAACGAACTGATTATCGACGCACATTCAGAACTTTTAAGCTTGAAATTTTATATGAAGGCAGCATCTATGACATAGGCATCGATTTAAAAAGGCAGTGTGAAAATCCATTCCCAACAGGGGCAGAATTTTTATCTCAAAGTTCGTCAGTTTTGAAAATAAAGGAGAATAAATGTTTAAATTTTCTGCACAATATTAGTAAGCAATAATTAAGGAATTTTAAAATTTATTCCCTAAGGGAAAATATAGGAAATGAATTGTTTTAGAAAAAAAGTTCCAAAGACTATAAATGCACAATATGCAGGCAATTTTAGAAATTTACCTACGAAAGACGTAAATAAGAGAAAAATATTCATTTTTGTATTACGTTTTAAGGATTTTGAATCGATTTCAATTACAGCAACATATTTACGATCCTTGATCCTTGCAATGTCTTGAGTATTGTTGAAAGGAAGTGGAGAACGTATTTTGACATTATTTTTTCTCTAACTACCTTACTATGCGTGAAGTTATTGATAATATATAAATATGTTTCTAATTCGAAAAGATGTCATGTACCTTATACACTATATTTTTACCTTAGCGGTTTTTTAGCGTTTTTTCCGCTTACTATACGTTCCAAATGAAGATCGTTCAATCGTCATGCGCCAAGAACTATCTCATTCACAGTGTTAGCAGTGAGTATTTTAAGGCAGTCTCGACCGCACGTTTGTCATACCATGTTCAAGAGTTGAATAGATCAATCGTAGTGAATTGTTTGTTAACAACATGCTGGCTATTGGGATCGTTTTTCTTGTAAGTCATAGATTTTTAATAATAATTTACTTAAATATTTTAATTTAAAAATTTAAATTAAAAATGATAATTTGAAATTGAATGTTTATATAATTTCAAAATACAAGGCTTTTGATATTAATTAATTTTAAAATATTTTTTTCTAAAAAACTAAAGTTTGTGTAATTGTATGTTGAGAGTAAACCTTAGTAACATTGTTTGGTTCGTAACTGCGGTCATTTCTTGTAGATATTTATATTTAGCATCTTAAAAACCTTTCTGTGTGCCGGCGCCTTTTCAAGGATATATATTTTTTTATAAATATGCCCAGACATCAGCTAACTTTATAGTATTGTTTAAAACGTAAGACGTTAAGACGACAAGTATTATGAACAGAACTCGTTTCAAATGTCAGAATTTATAATTCAGATAAGTAACTTCTTCTGTTGAAATTATGTACTATATAACAATTTTATAGTTTTAGTTAATTTTTAGTCGATAAAACTGTTTATTTTTTAAAATGTAATCATAAAGGTTACTTACTACTTTATTTTTATTTGATAAATATGACTTTTGTGTCTTCCTTATTATTTTAAAAATGTAAACATTTAAAATAAAATGAATAATTATTAATAAATTATATTTAATTCATAATATTCTAAGTTATCAATATTTATAATATGTACGTATTTTTAAGAAAACAATACATTGTAGTTAAATATATAGTAATATCTTAAGTTTATAATTACTCATAGTAGTAGTAGCATTACAAAAATGTTTGTGTGTTATTGTAAACTACAATGTGTTGTTTTCTTGAAAACACGTACATATTATAAATATTGTTAACGTAGAATATTATGAATTAAATATAATTTATTAATCATTATTCATTTAATTTAAATGATTACATTTCTTAAATAATGAGGAAATTAAAGTAACTTTTGTGCTTGACATTTAAACAAATAACGGGTTTTCTCGTAAAAAAATGAACTAAAACTATAAAATTGTTGTTAGTACGTTTCCCATATTCCTCCGAATTCTGGAGACATTGCATGTTAAATGATGGAACTTAACGCCGCGTATATTGTATAATATAAACATGAAAAACAAAACAAATTTAAAGTTCAGAGAGACTTAAAGGTTTTCAGAAAAAAGAAACATAGTTAAACTCAGAACTTTACTGTAATCGCGACCGATTGCGGGTTCGAATCCCACTCGGTGGAATGATCACAATTTAATTATTTTAATTTCTCCGCTTAGCTGACTAAAACAAAGTTTGCAAACACGTAAGCTCTCCATTTCCGGCTGAAAAGAGAAAAGAGTGTTCTTACACTAGGCCCTCTCCACTATGCGGGAAGAAGGGTGAAGCTGCTGGTAAATCATTATGATTTGAATGTTGTTAAATAGTTATAATTTGAATACTATTTGCGTATTTAAATAAAGTTATTTTCACTTTTCCTATAGAGTATTGAAAGCTTTAACATACTTCAATATTCAAGTCCATTTTCATAGAAAGTCAGATAGAAAAGCAAAGGAGAAAGTTTTGGTTCAAGTTTCATATCGTTGTACTATTTTCTCATATCATATAACTACGTAAAAGTCGTTAAGCGAGTACCTCGTGCTTATTTTATAAGTGACTAGCAATCTGTTGGCGGCTTCGCCCGCGTTAGTTACAGGACTAACGCCCAATAATCGATCCTAATCCAATAACTGCAATCTTAGATTGATTTAGTAAGGTTAATTTTTTGAGTAAATTAAATTAATTAAAATGATAATTTTTTGAGTAAATAATTTTTTTAAGATAAAATTTTGTAAGGTTGCAATTTTTGTGGTTTAGGATCGATTATTGCTGTTGTGCGTAAAGCTGTTTCGTATTTTCGGCACACCGCTTTCTCGCCATAATGACAAATTCAATACTTATTGAATACTATATTTTATATAGTTATAGGAATACCAGCGAATGCACAGAAAGATTTTATATAACACCTTTTTCCAATTTACATATAGTGTTAATTGATCTGGTTGAAAACTAATTATTTCAATGAATAAATTTTTGACTACAGCAATCAGAGATCGTGTAGTTTTTTAAGCAGTGATAGAATTTTTCAAATCGTTTTAGTGATTTCAAATATTACCTGTCTCATACAAAATCAAATTCGGAAACCTTAATATTAACTCTTTATAATATTAATGTTAATGACCACTTCAATGTAATATTTCAAATTAAATATACATTAAAGTTTTTTACTTTATTTACGGGACAATCGTTTCTCAGCGGGTATGCGTAAGAGTATAATTGCAATTGGTTATATACTCGTATAATATATGAAGAAATTATTATATTTCAATTATCTTCCCTTCTCCACCTTGGTGAAGAAAACTATTCGAATCAGTCGAAAACTAATCAAAGTCTCGAATTCGGGACAAAGAACTGTGTCCTGACTAGGTCCTACGGCAAGAGGAAAAACCGTGAATCTGAAAAAAAAGTTTCTAAAAAGTTATATTATAATGCATTTTAATGATATGATTTATTCTACTATATTCTTACATAGGCTTTTCGTTAAATTTTCTTCATTTGTTTCCATTTAGGTTTCACTTTAACGTCACTAAAGTCATTGCGGTCTTAAATAATGAAATCTAAGGCAGCATTATATATAATTACAAAAATATTTTTGTTATTCGAAACCACAACTTCTGTATATTTTTCGTTTTTATATTTTTTTTTTTTGCAGTGACATATAATAGTGATTAATGTATTGCTATAGGTAACTCAATAATTTTTTAATTGTCTCTTTCCTCTATTCCAACATAAATGCTTTGGGTTACCATACAAGATATAATAATATATTCCAATAATAATAAACATTATAATAAAATAAATAATAAATGTCAATTATAATATATGATTTTGTCACAATTTTCCTGGTTTCGTAATAATCTGATTTTATGCGTTGATATATTGGTTAAACTATTTTTAACCTGTACGAGTATTCGATTGGCTATATATAATAATATCTTTGCTTCACTTTCAATATCGTTAAAAAAGTATATCTGTCAGTTTATTTGGTACAAACAGGTTACTTTTATAATGTTTTTAAATCACGTTTTACTACATTTAGGTCGTGCCTGGACTTTATAATATAAATTTAATTCTGAATGTAAGTAAATCCCCTTAATCCGTTACGTCATTGAATTTATCATACGACACTCCTATAGTTGTACTTGTAATAAATTTACTGTATAACTGTATTTTGGACTGACCTCTTTTTTTTGCATTTTTACACGACTTTCTCTAAAAACAGATGTTTTTGGAATATTGTAGTTTGCAACCCTTGACCCTCTCTGAATTAGCTAGGTAGTTCTAGCATTTCAAAGGGTTTAAGTAACCTTAATAGTGACTGATATAATTACTGAATTATCAGTACTCAAAAGTATTAACTTCATGTATAGAAAAAGATTATTATAATCTTTTAGACGTCATATTATATTGCTTTTAGTTATTGTTTATTTATAAATTAGATTGGGAAAAATATGCCTTGCTAAAGTTAACGTAACGTGGGCTGTGGGACTAGTTAATCTTATTAATAATATAGCAGATATAACAAAAGAGTTCTTTTTTTTAGCTTCACGCTGTATCCCGCACACATCAGGGTAGGCAGAGGGAACCTGGTGTTAAGACATTTCGTTTCCCATTTTCCGCCGTATTTGGAGACATTGGGTGTTAAGTGGCGGAACTTAACGCCGCCCTTTGCCTCAATACCAGAGCAAAAAAAATGGAAACAATAAATCAAAGTCAAAGTCATATTAGTGAATTTGTTATATAAATTATAAAACATGAAGTAGCAATTAGACGCTAGTATACGAAGTACACGTTAAATACATATTTTATACATTACAAGCTCTGTACTGTAATAATTTCTGAATAATTTCTATTTATATATGCTTACTCCAACTTAAAATTGATGTCAAACCACTTATTTGACTTTTCCTTCTATAATGCGACAAATCGAAACAAATATGTATAATACTTGTTCAGCTATCTTTCCTACTGTTTAAAGTGGTAAATACTTCTCATTTAGAGTTTGGACACTAAGTTCTCTCTCCCTGTCCTACTAAGTAGGAAAAAGTTTTATTAAAACAGAAATGTTAGAACTTCGAAATTAATTCTTCTTATTTTTTTTCTGGCGCCGGAAGTTAACTTAGCGTAATTAAACTTAAATTCATATATTTATGAATTAACAATATCATTTTTTAAATATCTAGATTTTTCGATGAAATTAAAAAAAAGGTCTATAAGACAAACTTATAGATAAAAAAACACATTCCTATATTAAAAAAAATATCTTATATTTAAATATATCTCTACATAGTTGCAAAGATCTCGTGTATACAAACATATTTACTCATGTGCCTCACGTGCCAGTCCACATCAGGTTTGTTATTTGAGGTAAACGTGAAAATTTAATAGAATCATAAAGTTGTATTATACTAATGTATCGGGGCAATTAATTTGAACGTGATTTGTATTTATAATGTCACGAGGGAATTCAATATGAATTATTCATTGTGAAGCCATTTTAAGATTCGTTTTAATTATATGTTTATTCTTTACATTGTCATAACGTTTTTAGTGTTGTCATATAAAAAAATAAGTTAAATCTTCAAAATACTGTTACTGAGTACTTGCTTACTTTACTTTTTTTTATATTTTAATTTATATTAAAAAGTGTGTAACTGAATTAAATACGTACAACTTTAAAGCACTCGAAACGATGGCTTTTCTAAAATGTCTTATCGAATACCGAAAATATCGTCGATTAATCCGGTTAAAAGAGTTTCATTTAAAAATGTAAAAGAAATTCGAAAATTAAGATCTTATTCTGCGTAATGTTATGTATACAGATTATCCACGCGAATGTCAGTCTGTTTGTTTGTCACGCTCTAACGTCTAACTTACCGGTCCGATTTGGATGAAATTTATAATGAAAGTAGTAAAAATTACTGGGTCAGACATAGGCCACTTATTTTTTCAAAAAATCAACCTCAAAATAATAGATGAGAGTTTATAATGATAAATCTAAACCACTGACCAATTGCAATGATTTTTGGCATAAATATAGTTGATAATTGATAGATGATTTTTTAAAAATTCACCCCCGAGTTTCAATATAACAAAACAGCTATGTAGTACACGCGGCGAAGTTAGTAGATAATATATCGAGTGATATACTGTTCTCACACTAAGAGGAAAATTGAAATATATGTATAAAGCAATTTTAAATGGTACCTCCGTGACCATACATACGTAGTTAATATGTGTAATAAACAGTATTTACACGTTGTTAAATTATGGGTTGAAAATTCAAGCAATAAATGTCAAATATTTCCTTAAGTAAAACGAGGTACTCACTGTATGCTTACAAGCAATATGTAACTTATCAAAATTTAAAATGTCTGAAAATAATGTCCTATTTTATAATAACAAAATATATAAAAAAAAATCATTATTAATTAGAGTGTATAAATGTTGATGTCAACAACTGTCTAAGGGAGATGAAATTTGGCAGTGATTTTATTTTTAGTTGACAGTTAGGACGGATTTTGCAACAGAGGCGGCTTAGAGAATCTAGTGTTTTCAGCAATAGTACAGGGCCTTTTGCACATGATATATTATGATAAAAATCTTCATTAATTTGCGTACGAAACCACGAGAAACAACTAGTTCTGTTATATTTAAAACATATATTATATTCTTAAGTTTTGCCTTTTTTAAGCAGCTAATTGCAATGATTCTTGAAAAAAAAACATTCCAAGATGCTATCGGTACATATAATTGGTCACGAACAATAAATCCCATCTAAGTACACAAGTGTTGTGTTTCTTAGAAAATCCATTATTCAATTAAAACTTTATTACTTGTTTAGACAATATGTCGATTATATACATTTTTTATGTATATATATTTTTTTGTTTTTCACGCTGTATCCCGCACACAGTAGGGTAGGCAGAGGGAACTTAGTGTTAAGACACTCTGTTCCACACTTTCCGCCGAATTTGGGGGCATTGCGTGTTAAGTGGCAGAGCCTAACGCCATGCTTTTCCTCGACACCAGAACTTAATTAAAGACTTTTGTTGGGAATGCATTTAAACTAGTCCTTTTTCAATACTTTTAATTAAATAAAAAATGTATCAACTCTACGATAATATGTTACTCTATTTCACTTGGTCACTAATGTTTTGTTTTGTTCTCAGGTGTGTGCCCAAGGGCTGCATACAGCTTTCGCAGCGGTCGCTAAGCATCGTAAGTAACGTAATTTTAATCAATATGTTTATTACATTTTATTATAATTTTGATTTCGCTATACCTAATTGATTATCAAAGGAAATGTGATAATTGTGGGATAGATCCATACTGGGCAGAATAATTATATTTAAATTATTTGTATATCATAAAATATACTTCTTCTATAATAATATGTACTTCTTCTTCTTTATTCTGGGAATAAAATGTAAGGCGTTGAGTACCACCCTACTTAGCTCAAGTAAAAGTTAGTCCCAAGGATCAAGTATTTAGACCCAAGATATGGAACTATATATTTTGTTTTGTCAAAATAAATATATTTTAATAAAATAATATATTTAATTATTTAATATATGTATTTAATATTTTAATGCAATATATGCTTAACATAATAATAATAAACTTACAGCCGCTGAAGAAGTACCTATTAAGTATCCAGGACCAATTGACGATGTTCCGGAACCATGCAAACACAGAACCTATTGCACGATCAAGCCAAAAGACTACCCTGAAGAGAAATTCAATGAAATGCTCAAAGGATATGTAAGAAATACTTATTTACTTATTCTCATATGTAGTTAGATTTGCCTTTCTTTACTATTGCTCCTTTTTCTTTTTTAACTTTTAATTTCGATTACTTTTTTCTATAAATTTCACTCTTTTTCTTTACTAAACCGAATTATTTTTAGTTATTAATAATCTGTAGTTATATCAATTAAATAATATACTTTGCAATAACTCTCGGTTTAGGTTATAACATTATATATAAATTAATATAAGTTTACCTATATATGTATATGGCAACATTTGAAATAAATTTAATAGAAGGGCCCACGTAGACTACGAAGAGCAGCAATTGGTGCTACCAGTTCAAGATTAGCAACAGATGAAGAACATTCCGCTGTAATTAAACGTTTATAATATTTAAAACGTCACTGTCACTGTCAATGTCAATGTCAATGCTTCAAACTTATTATTTATGTTCATTTTTAATATTCAAGTATATTTTTTACTATCGATAAAGAGGCTAAATAATATCGTTAGTTTTCCATTTATTTAAAATAATAATTTTTTTTATAATTATAGTGTCTCGACTATCAGTTTTTAGCCAGCTATTCAGTAAAAGCTGCATGCTAAAA
The DNA here is from genome assembly GCA_019049465.1 of Dryas iulia moderata. Taxonomy (NCBI): domain Eukaryota; kingdom Metazoa; phylum Arthropoda; class Insecta; order Lepidoptera; family Nymphalidae; genus Dryas; species Dryas iulia. The sequence continues at coordinate 13,151,968 of CM032424.1, read as the reverse complement.
AAATATTACAAATTTGTAAATTATAAAGTTTAAATTTCATTTAGATATTTCCATTTTTATGAATGTATATTTATATTCTATGTTTATGAATGAACTGCTTAGTAATTGTTTACAATTTACTAACATCTGGTGGATTAATATTAATAATTTCGCTCGCTTTTATTAACTCTTCCTCTAAAATATATAAAACACTAATATAGTAATAGAAATGTAACATAGTTTTTAACAATATAAGAAAGATTTTATGGGGCCAGTCGTGGCGCAGTGGCACAAGCGTGTGACTGTAAACGACTGGTTGTGGGTTCGATTCCCACTCGAGGGGTGGAAATATTTAATGTTTCCTTTCTATTCGCTCTGGTGTCGAGGCAAAGCACGGTGTTAACTTCCGCCACTTTACACGCAATGCCTCCGATTTCGGCGGAAAGTGGGGAACGGAGTGTCTTAGCACTAGGTTCCCTCTGCCTACCCTGCTGTGTGCGGGATACAGCGTGAAACTAAAAATAAAAAAAAAAGAAAGAAAGATTTTATTCTTTATAATTATATAACTTCTTTAATGTGTTATTAGACTTACTTCAAACTTAAAGATAGTATTTGATGTCATATTGTTTTATAATAAAAGCAACTTTATAAATTTCATAGAAAACGTCTGACTGTATACAAGACGACTGTGGGTTCGATTCCCACTCGTTGAAATTTATTATATTTGTAATATTTTATTTTTTTCGTTCTGGTATACTCTCGCAAGATAAAGCACGGTGATAAGTTACACCACTCAAAATGCAATATCTCGAATTTGGCCGTAAAGTGGAAAACAGCGTGTTTTAAACTAAGTTCATTCTGCTAAAAAAAGCGTGAAACAAGAATTTAAAAAAAAAACAAAATAACTAGGTAGATTTTGTAATTTTTGCCAAAAATGGATAATATTTACATATTCATGTTGTTATTGCCATTAAATTGTATTTTGTATTACTTAATGAGAGACAAAAAACCCATACTACGTGAATACCCACAATAATATTAATTAAGTTTAAATATGCCAAATAGTTACAAAATGCCACGATAAGGCCAAACTGCAATATGTTTACGCCAAACGAATTAAAAAAAAAACTTTTAAGAATATTAATTTTTAAGTTGCACATTTCTTTTTGTTCTCATAAATAATTGCTTAGTTTAGAAAAAAGTACGCATATAACACTTTAAAAGTGTTATTTTTTTTATATATTCTGTTATATAATATTAATGTATATTTTTGTTACTATCTACAGAAGCCCTTACCACAGCCCTCTATGATAGTGGATTTGAAAAATCGCCAAGGCGACCCTGACGATGAAGACAACTGCGATAGTGAAGTTACTGTAAGTAAAAAAGCTTAGTTGTAGAGCAACTTTATGTTAATTTTAAAAACACTAGCGAAAGAAAGGCAAAAAATTAATTTAATAAATAAAATTTGTTAAAAATGTCTATTATGAGGCCATTGTAGAGCAGTGGAACGGCTAGATTGCAAGCACGATGGTTCAGAGTCGGTTATCACTCTGGGGAATATTTTATAATATTTTTTTTATGGCCCCGGCTTGACGGGACAAAGGGCTGCGTTGGATATCAATACTTAGGCGGAACATCTTGATTTCGGTGTGTCTTAACACTATATTCTCTTTGATCATACATAAATAGGCGAGAAGTTGAGAACACAAATACTTATAGCTACATAAATGATAAGTACGTTTTCTTTTAGTTTTTGAATAATCAGGGAATAAATTTACCTAATTAGATCCTGAAAAATTTGATCTATTTTATTTTAAATATTGATTTAATTTTGCCCAAAAAAACCTATAAAAATGGATAGAAGGGCAAAAGTCATATTTTAATACTGCATCTTGACATTACTTAGATAAAAAATAGATTATATTTGAACTATTGGACTATTATTGTATGAATAATCATAATACACAAAGCAGTGCAGATAACGATACGGAAATCGCAAGGACGCCGACAGGTTTTACTTCAGAATGTATCATTAATTATATAGTCGTATGTGTATTTGCATATATATTGTATAAAACTTAAATATGAGGATAAACTACTAATTTATAGTTTTGTAGCATTGTGTTTGACATGTTTGATACTCCTTGCGACAAATTATAATTTAGAATAAATAATATATTGAATTAATTAAATAATTTAAGCCAGTCGTGGTGCAGAGTGTGACTGTAAACGACTGGTTGTGGGTTCGATTCCCTCTCGAGAAGCGAAAATATCTTCGCTCTGGTGTTGATGCAAAGTTTCGTCATTTAACACGCAATTCCTCCGAATTCGGCGGAAAGTGGGGAATGGAGTGCCTTAACATTAGGTTCCTTCTGCCTACCCTGCTGTGTGCGGGATACAACGTACAGCTAAAAAAAAAAAAATAGTAGGGAGAACCTAGTATCAGGACATTGTTCTGTATTTCCGCACGATTTCAAGACGCTGTTGCTAAGCGGTGGAACTTAACATTGTTGTGTTGTCTACCCCTCTATATGGGATAAAGCGTGAATCTGTAAAAAGCAATTAAATTACAAAATTATATCTTTTGTATTTCAAAACAGCAACTGTTGAGCTAACCGACATAAAAAAAATGAATTTGAATACTTCTTTACCTTTTTATTTGTATTCAACTGTATTATTATGATAAACTTCATAAATAACGATTTAAATGTCAAATTATATATAATAGCCAAGTTATATATAAATCGCTACTTTGTTTTGAATGTTTTTTGCTTTTCCTTCTCATGAACTCGTTATGTATAAATGCTATCAGTCTAAAATAGAACGATCCATTTTTTCAATAGATTATTTTAAGCAACTAATAAATATAGTCACGAAAACGTTAAACAGTTACAAATTGTTTTTTTTTGTTTCACAGTGCTTTTGTATTCGATTCCTATTTTTTTTTTATATTTACATTCCTGCAATTAGACTACACAAAAAAGACTGCTATATTCCTTCGTAAAGTAGATGATGTTTCTAATATACGGGACCAACATCGATCGATCGAAATTATTTATTTAATTGTGTGCAAATCTTTAGGATAGTGTTTGACTGTAAATGCATTGGGTTCGATTCCCTCTCAAGAGTTTTATATATTGTTTTTATTTCTCACATAGCACATTGTAGTATGTAGTATTAGTATTAAGTTCCATCACTTAAAGGACAATGTCTCGATTTCAGGAGGATAGTGGAGAACAGAGTGTCTTGACACGGGACTTCCTCTGTTTACCCTGCTTTGTGAGAAAAAGCTTGAAGCATATATTCTTTTTTTTTAGCTTCACGCTGTATCCCTCACATAGCAGGGTAGGCAGAAGGAAGTGTTAAAACACTCCATTCCCCACTTTCCGCCGAATTTGAAGGCCGCGTTTTGCTTCGGCACCAGAGCGAAGAAAATGAAAATATTAAATATTTCCACCCGTCGAGCGGAATCGTAATCACAACCAGTCGGTTTTTAGTCACACTTTGTTCCACTGCGCCACGACAGGCCCCAATTCAAGCACATATTCAAAATATCTTTTTTCAAATAGACTTTTGAAAGCACTTTTGAATCGTCAAATGTACATAAAGCTACCACCGACTCGGAAGGCAGTTGTGCTGAGAAGAGCCGGCCAGCACATATTCAATTTCTACTTAAGTTCTTATTTAATTTGCTATTACATATAAACAATAATGATATTTTAAATATTTACAGTACGAGCCTTTGTACAAAGTGCGGGAAAAGAGATTCGATGCCTGGCGCACAGTGATCCAGGCTCCGGGACAAGATTTTGTTCAACGAGTTCGAATTGAGAGTTGCAAGTAAGTTTTAAAATATTAAATATTTTAAAATCTGTGATTAATATAATAGAAAAATAAAACATATTCATACTTTGCTCATATCTTGTATTACATTAAATCACAATAAAGAGTAATACGACTATTTTCCACTACCAGGCATCTTAGTCTTTACATTTTTTCTATATAAAACATTGATATATAAAAAAAAATAGCAAGCCATTTTTGGACATGGTCTACACATTGTAATACATATAATTCCTTAATCACCAATTAAATCAAATAAAATTTTATTAAAAACAATTTCTCTTTACCTTTTAAAGGAACCCAGAGGCGCCGTGCTTCAAAGTCTTCAGCCCAGTACCAGAATTCGTCACGTTCTGCAAACAAAAAGTGAACACTTGGGAGGTTTTAGTAGCTAAGGGCAATAATGAGACCGAAATAATCAAAGCCGAGCTGCCAGTATGCTGCTCTTGCCATTACCGACCTATAGACTTCGCGACCAGGTTTGGAAAGCCCAAGGAGTAAATAAATATGTAAAAAAAAATATTAAAATATTGCATAAAACTTTGAACGCCACTGGAATTTTGTTTGCGATATTTTAGTATTATATTTATTATTTGTATTCGTAGAATTAACTCTTTAAGAGATATTAAAATAAGTTTAAATGTTAATTAGTAGTTTAAAATAACCTAGTATTAATATTTCGACCAAAATTAACTTAGTTAAGTCTTATGAAGCATTTCGAAGAGGCTCGTGTAGACCAAAATTTTTTGAGTGTATTATCTCGCTTGAAATGTTTGTGTCGTCTTCAGACTGATAGACGTATTATTATAATAATTTAATATTATGAATGTCAAATAGATAATAAATAAAAGGAAAATAAACTTTTGTTACCAGTCAATAAGTTTTTCAAAATTTTTAAACCTCAAAATCCTAAAATGTTGTCATATAAAAAAAATATTTCATTATGACTTTCTCAGTATAAAACTGGAAAGTACTGTTGCGTACAAATTGACAGGACAAAATTTAGATAATCGAAATATGTAAAATTTAAAAGTATATCTTTTCATTGCTTACAAGATATACTTGGCCGGGCACTTTTACACACAACTATATTTAGAGTTAGTCATCAACTTTAATGCCTTTATAACAAATAAAATAATATATTTCTCAAATATATGAAGAAAAGAGTAGAATGAAAGAGTAACATGCTGAGATTATTTTTATTACATACACGAAAAAATCTAGAATGCTAAATTTAACTAAAATTAAAAGTGCTTTAGTTATGCTTCAGTGAAATATATCTAGTAGTATTAATAATTTGGTATTATTTAAAGTACTCACAGCTTTCCGTTATTGTTATGTATTTATTTTTTTTTTCATCACTACTTACTAGTTACTAACAAACAAGGTACAGCCGAAACTACTGGCCATAGAAAGGGATGTAATATAGAGATGAAATAAGAGGGGATTTATTGAAAAAGCGATGCTTCACATTACCAGACCTAGGAACAGAAACAGTAATAATTTGGCAAGGGTCATAAAGTTGACGTCTATAGAAGTTGTCAGTGACAGTAGTAATATATAAAAAAAGTTTTAATTATTATGTCAAAATCAGTCAACCACTTGAGATATTCTATCTCTATTTCTTACTTAACTACAGTTATAATATGCGTTAGTTTGTTTTAGTCTCTTTCCTGTAAAATAAGGTAATCAGAGATAAGTTAGTGCCAAAACACTCCACTCTCCACCCGAAGACTTTAGGACATTGCGTGTCTTTTTTTTCTTTTTTAATAAAATCAATTTGGCTTAATTATATTTATAATTCATATACTAAATATTTAAAAAGGGGACAAGAAGTCTATATTTGAAATTGATGAAATATTAAATAATGGAAATATTTATAATTCATCATTTACTTATAATATATTACCTTCACAATTTGTATGTTTGGAATTGGAATTGCATGTTTTATTTTTATGATAATTAAATTAGCACTTAAAATAAATTATGTTATTTTTAAAAAGGATTGTCGATCCACAATTTTTGTATCTCGATTTGGAGCCCAATATAGACATAATTTTTTTTTGCCCATTTGAGACGGCGGAGAATGCTTATAAATAATAATTGTCATGTTTAAGGTTTTGTAAGCCAGTACATTTACGATTGTACTGTAAGTGTAATTTTGGCATAATGTAGAAAGAATTGCAACTTTTTCATTTCTTTTTTTTTTAATTTTTCTTTAAAATTACGTAGATTTTAATTATATAGTTATTCATAGATTTTATTCCTTGACATTTTTTATAATTTTTTAATTGACTATCTTCTATATCTTGATTATTTCGCAGTTTTTGTGATCTATTTTTAACATAACTGAAGCTTTCGGAAAATTCAAAGTTTTTAAATTTAAATGAGAAGTTAGAAACGAGCTTTTTTATTTATAGCGTTTTCTTATTTACAATTAAGCTAAGAGTATTTTATAGACACAGTTAATATTATAATATTAAGTATTGATTCGTTCTTGTAGTTAAGTTTTTTGTACCTTATAGACTAGTCAAGTTAAGAATTTGAATAAAATATTTTGTAATATATAAGTTTTTTTTTAATTTCTTTATCCTTCTCATAAATTAATGTACATTTATACATTCAGCTTCATGCATGTCCCCCGCCAGATAATCCGTTCTACACTTTTCGAATTCGAGATGAGCCTAGAAACTGGAGAACGGAGTGTCTCAGAGAACTTTTGTCTGCCTACCCTGTTAGGTAGAACAAAGTATGACTCTGAAAAAAAAATGAAATAAATTGAACCTTCTATAATCTTCAGTACAATTTTATGTATTCGGGGGACTTTTGTTTCAACGCACTCAAATCAATTGAACATTTTTTTTAAATTGTTAATGAAGTAATATAAAACCGTTGAGCTTATATTTGCTCACAGCCATCGCTCTGAGCTTCTCTCTTTGCAATGCTATGGGCCCAGCGTCGACAAGGTGTATCCATAGAATGCTAATATTAACTTTAACTACATCGTTAGACAAAATTAAATTACAATTAACAGCTATATTAACAATTCGTTATTTGTTTGTGGGGAAATCACATAAAAATCACAATTAGCTGAAAATTAATTAGTAGCAAATTTTTTACTACAATTAACAATGAATTAATTGTGATCTTCGCATAAATAAATGATCAATTGTTAATATTTAATTATTAATTGCAATTAAATTTTGCTTAATTGTGAATTTTCAAGTTACTTCACAAAGTCTTATATTCTTATTTTTTGTATGCCAAATACATAAATGATTGTTATTTTTTTTTATGATTTTAGACTTTTTAATTCTGTAAACAAGTTTGCACTTTAGGGAATCCCGCCAATATTGCCCAGCCATTTATCGCTCTTTTATTTATATAACCTTTTACTTTGAAAGTTTTGTTTTAAGTTTTAATTATCGATTAATTAACGTGTCTATTTCAATTTGATATAAGTGTTGCTTATGGCTGTCATTTAACAATTTTAAAAAATACAAGGTTATTGTGGCCCAAAAAAATATATGAAAATAATTTTTACCATTTTTAAAGTGTTATTCAAACTATAATTTCAACTATAAATTCACTTAGGAAATTGAAAAAGACATTTAGAAAATTGGAAACCGTCTAAGCCCTCTGACTGCTAAGACATGAGTTCTATCAGTTATAATTTATTTTTGTTGTTAGCATCTCTGTAGAAAAATTTTTATAATTACTGTCGCTGCGTTCTATTGTTCATACATTTTCTAAAGGTGATTTTCAAATGGAAATAATTTAAATTATATAATTTAAATAATATAAAATTTTGGCATATATATGGTTGATAATCTAATATTTAATACACATGTAATACACACACAATACTTCATGTTAAACTATATTAGAAATGATTAAACATATTTAAACGATGATAGAATATATTTAAACGATTTTCATTGCTCCTCTTTGGTAAAGAGAGTTGAATCTCCCTATTCTGTTGAATAATGTCTCAATTTTGGGCAGAATGTAGAAAACGGAGTTTAACATTAGATTCCTAGTTAAAGAACTACTGTGCTATGCGAGAAAAAGTGTAAAATTTATTATTCTTTTTAAGCTTCACGCTGTATCCCGCACACAGCAGGGCAGACAGAGGGAACCTAGAGCTAAGACACTCCGTTCCCCACTTTCCGCTGAATTCGGAGGCTTGCGTGTTAAGTGGCGGAACTTAACGCCGCGCTTTACCTCGATACCAGAGCGAAGAAAATGGAAATAATAAATATTTTCTCTCCTCGAGTGGGAATCGAACCTACAACCGGTCGTTTACAGTCGCACGCTTGTGCCACTGCGCCATGTCTGGCCCCTGATTATCTTACATATCGTAATATAGGCCAAGCGTAAACAATCTACAGCTTACAAGGTTTCTTTAATAAGATGCATAGAATTAAATGCAACAGAAAGTGACACCAAGACGTTACAGTGAGAGTGGAACGAGTTTTCAATATAAATAATATATACATTTCGCATACTTTCACCCGATCACCAACTAGTATATCCAGTTTTTCTATAGACTTAGGTAGGTATTATATACCCACAATGCCTCCTTCACGCCTTTTCCCACATACCAGGGTAGTCAGATGGAACTTAGTGCCAAGACACTCTATTCTCCACTTTGTAACCAAAATTGAGATACTGCTTATTTAAGCGGCGGAACTTAACTCCGCGCTATGACTGAGTACCAGCTTTGAGCGGTACCAAAGCGAAGAAACGAAATCCATACTTATAATATAAATGCGAAAGTCCATCTGTTTGTCTGCCATGCTTTCACGGCTAACCTACCGGTCCGATTTGGATGAAATTTTTTATTTTTCAAAAATCTCCCAAAGGGTTGCAATATAACCACGCAGTAATGTAGTCCGAGCGGCAAAGCCGGGAGCGGGCCGCTAGTCTTAAATATAATATGGAGTATGTTATATTTAAAACTTGAGTGGGAATCGAACCCAAAACCATCGCGTTTATAGGCAGACATTGTCACACTGCGCCTCTATATCCTCTATGTGGAAACCTTGAATTGAAACTAAAAGTTGCTCTGGGTTTTTTAATTCTGAATTTCCAAACGACGTGGTAGCCCCAGTGTTGTAATCTTGATATATTAGCATGCATTGCTTACCTACCTATTATATAATAAATCTTCTATTTATGTATTTCTTTTTGAGATAACCGCGCTGTAAATTATATTGTAAAATAGTTTTTTTTCGGTAGAAAATAAAGAAATTAAAGAACTGCGTGGATAGATGTGATATATGCATGAATAAATATTTTTTTGTTATTTGTTAAGAAATTTTCATTAAAACATTTGTTTTTTTTTAGTGAACCTAGTGTCAAAAAACTCCGTTATTCACTTTTCACCCAAATTGCGTTCCTCCACTTGACATTACATGTCTAGTGACGAAACATAACACCGCGCTTTGTTTCAAATTTTCATTTTATGAAATCAATTTAAAGGTTTTCGTAATGCAATGCTTATATTAAAACAATATTTTATATTTTAAACAGTTTCATTAAATTTATATTCATTTTTAAATTTTATGAGCTCTATCTAATATGTACGTATAGATTTTCATTTATTCAAATTCTTTTTTTAGTTTCACGTTCTATATTCCGAAAACAGCAGTGTAGGCAGAGGGAATCTAGTTTTACGACACTCCCGGTCTCTACTTTCCGCCGAATTCGTAGGCATGGCGTGTTCAGTGGCGGAACTTAATGCTCTGGGGCCGAGGATTGCTTCGAAACGGAAATATTAAATATTTCCACTCCTCGAGTGGGAATCGGACACACAGCCAAACGCTTTACATTCACACTTTGTGGCACTGCGCCACAACTGGCCCCAATTCGACTGAAATCAAATTCATGCCATATTAACTTTAACTATGCTGCTTGCTTGCTTTTCGATTAGTACGTGGAGATCAGATGACGTAAAATGATACAAGCATCGAATCCACAACCATCCTGTACACTGTTAGACATTGTGCATATGAACATACTGTGATCTGAGTAATAACAATGCTTTTTTTTAGCTCCCCGCTATATCCCACATAAAACAGAGTAAGCAGAGGAAATCCAGTCTTAAGACACTCCGTTCCCCATTTTCCGCCGAATTCTATAGGTATTGCGTGTTATGTGACGGAACTTAACACCACGTTTTGCCTCAACACCAGAGCAAAGAAAATGGGAAAAGTAAATAAGTCCGCGAATGGGAAACGAACCCACAACCAGCCGAGTTTACAGTCATACTATATGGCCCAGCGCCACGACTGGCCTGAATAATTAATGCTTAAGTATTTTTATATATTTATGTAAGTATATGCAATACATATATTGCGTTATCAGTAAAGAACGTATAAATATTTTAGACTATTTTTTTAATTATAATAAAAGAGTGCGAATATTTTCACAGTTAACGTTAACTATATGGAAAAGAAGCGTAGAGTAATATTATTATTTGGATGCATTATTCTTCATCATTCATCTTTAAATAATTTTTGAATCATTATTCGAACTATTTTTTGAATCACTCTAATGTAATAAACTAATGAAAATTCCTTCCTTTCTTCACTTTTGCATTGTTGTTGATATTATAGCAGGGATTAATTTTGAAGATGTATAGCTCTGTACCTAAAATTAATATGTAAGTGAAAAACTGTTATTGGCTTTGTTTCTGTAAAACTTTTTTTTTATGTGTAATAGTCGAATGCTGTTGTTTTTCGTAATACTAAATAAATAAATATCATATTATCTAAAAAATATACTACTAGTTACATAACAATAAATATAAAATATGAATAAAAAACGTTAAAGCAACAGTAGCCATAAGTTTTCTTCCACTTTTTTATAAGAAATCGTGATAATTTACAATCAACAAATGTGAACGCTTCTATTATGATGACCCTGAGTTTTATAATAAATAAATTTTATATCTATTAGTATATTTATCTACTTTATATGTATGTATAGGTTATACGTCAGTGTCAAGATACTTTGTTCGTCACTTTTCGCTTAAATTCGCGGCATGGATAAATGAGCGATTGTTCGTAAAAACAGTCCAAAGAAGTTATTTTATCCTGTTACGAAGTAATACGTCCTGTCTGACTACCCCACTAAGGATAAAGCGTGATGCTTCACGTTGTCGGATCGTGTCACAAAGCTGACGTATATTGGACGGTAAAAGTTGAAAATATCTGTATTCTAAGGTAATTCGCGTGATGTGAAATGCATATGGATCTGACGTGTTTTATATATTGTGATGACATACATATAGGTACCTAACAGCACTATAATATAAATATTTATTCATAATCAATAAAAATTGATAAACATATATGCTCACATCATTTATTTTCTCAGCCCGTTGCAATCTACTGCTAAGCGTAGGCCTGCTTCATAGAGCGTTAAAAGAGTTCAAAGAGCGCTTCCTTACCTTTTTCAAGTCCATCGCGCTGCAGGGCGTCCTACACAACGCTTGCCTAAGCTCAGTCGCCACTCTAACATACGTCGGCTCCCTCTAATATCGTTACATCTGAACCAGCAAAATTCCACTTCAAAGTAGCGATCCTGTGTGTAATGTCAGTGACTTTTGTTCTCTAACGAATAAATTAATTTCAAATTCTGTCGGCCAGAGAAACTCCAAGCATTGCGCGCTCTAACTCATTCATTGCTTACATAAAAAAATAGTTGTAATAAGCGTATAAGAATTTCGACGCCGATGTAGAACGCATGGCTGAGTGGTCAGAGCGCTTAGGCGGCTTCCAAGAGTGGGTTCGATGCCTACTACGTTCAAACTGTTATATGTTTTACAAAGTTGTTTTTTTCAATCTTTAAGTATGTTAATAGAGTTATTAACTTAAATGTTGAAAATAAGTTTCATGTTATTGTAAAAATATATAAAATATAAATAACTCGCTTATTTATCACTCAGATTTAGTTCTGAGTAATGTTTTATATTAATAAAAGTTAAGGTTCAAAAAAACAAATAATAATTAGGAAACAGACCGAGTGTCTATAGTGTTTATATAACCAAATAAAAGAAATGTTTGGCTTAAGTGTTGCAATTAACACTTTTAAAGATACTTCGTAAAATATTAAATAAATAGCTTCATGTTTTTTCCCGTATACCTAGATAGTAAGTCCCCGGGATTTTTTACTGCTACCAGCGCTAAGAATTAAAAGTTTAAATATAATCATTCCCCCGAGTGGGTATTGAACCCTGCCCCTGTGTTTATAGGCAAAGACTTTGCCACTGTACCGGCCTCGTAGGTATGAATAAATATTTAATACCATTACCATAAAATTTATGGGGACAGTAGTGATGCAGAGACACAAAGTGTGACTGTACAGCGACTTATCGTAGGTTTGATTCCCACTGGAGGAGTGGAAATACTCAATATTTCCATTTTCTTCGTTCCGGTGTCGAGGCAAAGCGCGACGTTAAGTTCCACCACTTTATACGCAATGCCTCCGGAATTCGGCGGAAATTGGGGAACGGGGTGTCTTAATACTAGTTTCCCTCTTAATATTGTTCGGGGAAAAATTTGTCACTACAAAATAAAACAGACATCTGAAACATACGCATTTTACATCACGCAAATTACGTTTAAATAGTGATATTATTTGTAACTTTTACCCTACAAGGACGTAGCATTTATGACACAATCTTGCAACGTGTAGCTTTGCGCTTTATCAGTAGTGGGGTAGGCAGAAAGGACGTATTACCACGTAACAGGATAAAATAATTTCTTTGAATTCTACACACAAAACCAAACTAATATTATAAATAGGAAAGTATGTCTGTGTAACTGTTATACTTTCACAACTAATCTACTGGGGTGATTTTGATGAAATTATGAATGTAAATAGTAACCCAGTAAGACAAAACATAAACAACAAACATAAGCTCCATTTTTTTTATAAACCAACCCCTAAGAGGTTAAAATGGGGAATTAATATTTATATGAAAAATCACGCAGGAGTAGCCGCGAGCAGGTCGCTAGTTTATCTATATGACGAACGCAAGAATTTTTCATTTTGCCTTTAAAAGGCATTTGATACCGCATCCAATCCTGACGCATTTCGTTCATCTCTCAATGAGGAAGGTAAATATCATTGCTTACCTCAAAATGACGTTTTTGTGTTTATTATTTTAAAACAATTATAAATTTCCTGTTTTGTAATAAGATTGGTTTTATTTTAAAATATGGTGTTTAGTGAATCACTTAACTAGTACCTATTTTTCTGAGCTAGACAAAAACAACTTGAAAATAAAATATGTTAAAAATATTTAACGTGAAGAGTAGCTATACATTTTTTCCATTTAAAAGGGTAGTCAGAGATACCTGAAGAACTACTGTCAAATATCCTTTTTCCTGCACTCCCCTTTCCACCCGAATTCAGGTTAATTGTGTGACTTAACTGAACGCCACGCTTTGTCTTATTTCAGGAGTAATGAAAATAATTATAATATAATAAATAATAATAAAATTAAAATAAAAAATTATAATAAATAAAAAATATAATAAATATTCTGACTGGGAATCGAACCCACGAGCAATCGCGTTTACAGACGTTGTCACACTCCACCACGAAGGCTCCGATCCGATGCCCCGTAATCATAAGTACAGTCTTTTAATACGAGAAAAGTGGATTTTACCTACAACTACCCGGTAGTTGTTTTTTGTTTTATAATTTAATGATTTCTCTAATGAAATCTTGAAAAAGTTTTCACTGTGGATTCGCAGTGGGTGGAATTTAAAAATATTTTTTTTCATTTCAGGTATATACTTGTATACGAGTATATGACATATAAACTTGTTTTTTACTGTATGTAAGATACATCCATACTTATATTATAAATGCGAATGTCTGTCTGTTTGTCTATCACAATTTCACGGCTAATCTACCGGTCCGATTTGGATGAAATTTAGAATGAAAGTAGTAAATACTCCAAGGTCTAACATAGGCAACTTGTTTTTTCAAAAATCAACCTCCAAAGGGCCGAAATATGGGATGGATTATATGAAAAATCTAAACCGCTTGACCTTTTGTAATGAATTTTGGCAAAAATATAGTTAATAATCCAAGGTTAAACATAAGCTACTTTATTTTTCAAAAATCTACCTCTGAAATTCACAATATAACGAAATAAATAAGTAGTTCACGTGACAAAGCCACGAGCGGGTCGCTAGTATATGTATATTTCTAAATTCATTAGTATTTTCTTATCATATATATGTTGTCATACTTTTAATTAAAGAAAGAAGAAAACATATTCGTCATTGGTTAAAGATCACGTTACTAGGTATTTCCTAAGTACAGAATCTTTAGTAACTATTGTTAATTCACTATATGATTGTTATAAATTAATATTTTTTTATGTATGTACGTTATCTCATGTCAAATTAATTACGATAGTTTTTTTAATCAATTTACGTTGCGTTCTTTATCTCATGCCAAATTGATTATAATATATTTTAAATTAATTTACGGGTATTTTTTTAATAAAAAAAAATGTTTTTTTGTTCTGCTACACGTTATTGTACAGACAGTAAGAAAGCGTTGACTGTAAACGATACGGCTGTGGGTTTGATTCCCACTAGGGGCAATAATTATATTAAAAAAAAAACATTTTCTCGCTGTAATGAACGCCAGACAAAGCCAGCCAATCTGCAATGTCGCGGATTCTGACGGAAAGCGGAGAACGGAGTGTCTTGACGCTTCTCTCTGATTGACAAAAACATAAAGCTGAAGAAAATGTTTCCTTTACTTGTATAATTCGTAAAGTATTATATAAAAAAGTTTCTTATACTCCTTTTATTATACATACAACTTGCATTTTTATACCTACATAAATTGTTTTAATTTCACACTGTATCCCGTACAATGCAGGGTAGGCAGAACCTAATGCTAAGATACTTCGGTTTTCATTTTCCACAGAATTCTGAAGGCATTGCGTATTAACAGGTGGAACTCAACGCCGCGTTTTGCCTCGAATGGGAATCGAACCTACAAGCGTCCCCCTCCTTATTTCATTACACATATTTTAGCTTCACGCTATACGAGAAGCGTTATTGTCAGATAGAACGAAGCACTAATACCCTGCATGCTTTTTTTACCTCATCCACTGTCTACAACCTCCATTTTTGCCATTAAATATCGATTTTCTGAAACATCGAAAATAATAAAACTCACAATCATTCATACAAAATGTTTATTTTATACTAATACTCTTTGTATTAGTACTAGTAATTCAAAATAATAATTTAATCTATGAAATAAATATAATATAATCGTACAATACATACTATAGAAGATAATGATTCTAATATATCAGTTCGTTAATAGACTTCGCTTGACTGGGGTGACCTTTATATAACCATAGCATATGTCATATTAGTCTGGCCGCTAGACTCTAGTATCGCTGCCATACGATAAGGCAAATCGTTTTCCGCTATTTCCCATAGTAGGGTCAGACAAAACCTAGTGTGAAGACACTACGCTCTCCACTTTCTGTCCAAATATTAGACATTGCGTGTTAAATTGTGGAACTTAGCGCTGTGCTTTAGGTAAATGTAATGCTTTAGGTGTAATGTTTAAATATTTGAAATACAATTTTCATTCGAAATCATCGCAATAGGACGGCGTCTGACTATTATCACCATTACTTGTAAGTTCGATTCTCTCTTGTAGGAATAATAATAATTTTATTACTAGGGGCGCAACCAGACCCTCAATTTTGGCTCGTTGCGCTCGCAAAATCTCGGGTGCCGTTTACATATGGAGCGAAGCGAGCAAATGAAAATCATTAATTTAATTTCAATGGGAAATCAGTTTTTTGGTGATGATTCCTCAAGCACATTTTTTTCCATTTTTTTTTAAGAACCATCTCTAGATTGGCATTAATGTACTTGCAAAATATTATAAATTTCTAACGGATAGTTTTCGAGCCTATTCTTCACAAAGAGTACAAAAAAATCTCTAGTAGAGCGCTCCGATCGCTTCGCTTAATTATACTTTCTACGCTCTAGTGAACAAGGCTAAACGTGGCGATAGCATTTAAGTTAGAAAACGGAGTGTCTTGACACTAGATCCTCTTTTTTTTACCCTGCTGAGCGGCAAAAAGATCATATTATAAATTATATTGAACACAATATCAGTGATGATAAACACCTTAATGAGCAAAGAAAACCTAACTTGGTATCTATTGTAGATAATAAAAAAAATAAGTTGTTGTAGTTTTGTTTGAGTTAAGCCATCAATTTTTTATCTGTCTGTCTATCAACGTAATTATGTAAAAAAATATTGTAAAAAATGTACGGAAGTAAGGTTACCATGAGAACTAGACGATCTGTTGCTAGGCTGCTAACTTTACTCACTTTGATCGGAATTATCAGTGTTGTTACTTAATTAAGTGGTCATTCTTCTGTATTTTTTTAGTTCAGAAATGTTTTTTCTTAAAAGATTTTTATAAAAACTATTTACTTGTTGCGTTAGTTTTTATTTTACATTAGCATCTGTCCGCAATTTTGTTTGCGTGGACTAATGACCCTTCCCACCAAAATATTTATCACACAAGCAATTTTGGTTAAGGTGAAATTTTCTTACAACTTATATCGCTCGTCTATAATGAGTCCAAAATACATGAGGCATTCCACTCGTCAATATAGCTTAAGTCCCTAACTAAGCTTGAAATCTACACAACACTAAAAAAAGCTTTTATTCGAATCTCAGTCCAGTAGTTTTACAACTAGACGTGTGCGTTCAAACCTTTTTATTTAACTGTTATATTATATTAATAAGAAGATATAACATATATGAAAAATTCTTGAAATACGTTACCTGCTATCAATTTTGTCGGTCAATCTGTCAATTGAGTGCTAATGAACGAAACGCATCGTCGCGTCATGTTCCATACTAACCTAGCCAGGACAAGGTAGGTCACTGACCTAGAGTACAAGGTAGGCAGGACAAGTGTTTGGGTAATTCACTTCACGCTGCATCCCACACATCGCAGGGTAGGCAGAGGGAGCCTAGTGTTATGACACTCCGTTTCACACTTTCCGCCGAATGAGGAGGCATTGCGTGTTAAGTGGTGGACCTTACCAGAACTCAATACCAGAATGAAGAAAATGAAAATATTAAAATTCCACGGAATCGAATCCACAACCAGTCGTTTGTAGTCACACTACACGCTACTACTACGCTTGTGCTACTACGCCATGACTGATTTTGTATTGTGAAAGAATTTTCATGATCGGTTAGCTTTTACAAACAAAGTTACAAACTTTATCTCTTTGTTATATTAGTATAGATTAATTAGTTTAATTCGTCCGCTCAGGAGAAACAAAACGCATTGTTACAAGAAGCAAGAGTTCCGCCATTCAACACGTGATATCTCGTTTTGGACCAAAAGCGGAGGACGGAGGAACTTAACACTAAATTCTTTCTGCCTGCCCTGCTATACGCAAAATAATTTGAAGAGTTATGCTGAATGATAAAAAATACATTTCTAGCTATGTTGAATCATTTTTAAACCCAAGCAATAATATTATTTGGTTTTAAATACTGTAAAGTCTAACAATGTTTTATTCAAGGTCGCAAACATATGATTAATATTATGTTATGTAGCTTCAATGTTCATTTTAAACAATATACTCGTATATAGCGAAAACATATTAGAAAACATATAAAACTGTGGAGCTTAGGACTATACCTCTGGGAAACTTAATCAGACTGCTTGGACAGTGTCCAAGAGATGCGGGTTCGAATCCCGCTAGACTCAAATTTGTGTACGTTTTGTAAAAATATTTTAGAATTTATATTACAATTGCAATATTTTTATACGGATTATTATTCGGTCTTAAAGTCATTTCGACGACAGCACGAATATTATCCGCTGAATGAATCTTAATATCAAAAAGAACGGAATCCGAAAATGGTTTTAGCACCAACCAAAACATCTCTTAGGTATGAGAGTGGAAAAATCAAATAAATTAAACAATATCAGTGCTCCAAGTGGAAATTGAACCCACAATCAGTTACAGTCGCGTTTACAGGCCCACTGCGCCACTTACTAAAACCTTACATTTACTACAATAATAAATCATCAATACTTTAACAAAGTCAGACTATTTGTCTGAGAGTATATAGTCATTGTTTATTTTGTTATAGGTGTAAAAATATAATATTCATTGTAATATTTTGTATTCTCTTGTATCTTATTATTTTAGCATTTGACGGGTACGGTATGTTTCTTGCAGTATAAAGTGGCGGTATTTAACGCCGCACTTTGTCTAAGTACCTACACCTACTAAAAATCTTTCGACTACAAACGTTGATATCTCCAATGGTCGTACAAACTAAAAAATATTCCAATTTTTTACTTATTTCTAAAAAAATATGTGTATTTTTTATTTTCTCACTTAAGCAATTTCAAATTTGCATAGCGTTAGTTACACAGAGCGTGCCGTAATGTCAATGGTAAGTTTACATACATATGTATTAGCGAGGTCAAATCGCGGTTTTGTACGTCAATTTGAGTTATGTAGTTCAAGATAACTTTAACATGTAATAACAAGTAGTTTCACACGTTTTACCAGATTCCCGTTTTTCCATAGCAGGATAGCCAGAGGGAACCTAGTGTCAAGACACTCCGTTCTCCACTTTCCACCTGAAATTGAGACATTTAGTGTTTAGTGGCGGAAGTTAACGCCGCGCATCGTCTAATTTCCTTAGGAATTTTGAAAAATCTTCACTTTATATTCCACTACACTTGAGGAGATTGCCAATATGCTAACTTTCACTATTTTCCACTCAGTAGTTTCAAAAATGCAAGTGCTTTATATGTTTTGTTGTTACCAATAGAGACATTAAGGTGTAATTTTCAATGATTACTACATTCATTCGTCTTCAAGGCCGGTAACATACTTGTAGCTTGAAAAAAACATTTAAAGGAAACGTATAAAAATTTTGAACGCAGCAGGATTCGAACCCTCACCTCCTGAATACCGCCCAGGCGCTCTCACCACTGAGCCATGTGGTCTACTACACACTGCGTCGAAATCCTTATACGCTTTATTACAATTTATTTTTGTTGTTAGCATCTCTATAGAGAGATTTTTACAAATTTCTGCTGCCCAAAGATTATTCTACGAACAATCTTTTGGCAAGAGAGAATGCTATTTATTAAATACTTTTAAACATTTTTAAGTGTTATTCCACACTTAGGAAAATTTTAATACGTTTTCTAAATGTCTTTTTCAATTTTCCTAAGTGTTGAATAACACTTTAAAAATGTTAAAACAATGTTTTATTAATCGTATCAGTTGTTTTATCATCACGATGGCCTCATGGTATCACTAAAATTGGTTAACCACCTTAATATTTTTAATTCAACATATAATATTAAAGTTGTTGAGTTGCGGGCAGAAAGTGGAGTAGGCAGTGTTTTGACACTAAGTTGTGTCTAACTACCTGATTATCCCGCTATACCAGAAAGTGTAAACTTAAAACTTAAACTTAAAATTTTAAATGAAAAAAAACATACAGTACATACAATTCTTCCATATAAAGATATTTAAAAAAACACAGCATCTGCATTATTAGCTTCGTTTTTTCCTCATTTCCGTCAACAGTTGCGAGATGTAATGTACGTAATAAAACCCAAAGAGCGCGTCTTTGTGTACATATCAGTGACAATGACGTTATAGGTTGTTCACCCATCGGCTTAGTACTTGCGGATTATACGAGTACATATGAAAGTATACGAATTATCCCTATTGTATATTAATTTATCCTATAAGGAAAGTTATGTATGAGAAAAATAATAAGTCTCAGAGATGTCAATTATATATAAATTGACATTAAGTTCGATTTAGCTATATGTATTTTTGAAGTTAAGCCTCTTTACGCACGCTTTACTTACACCCAGTATCGCTAATCGGTCCTCATTATTGCCAATAACAAATGGAAGGATTGCATATTCCACCTTAACTTTACTCAAAAAAATATTGCTAGATCAGTCAGTCTAAGGTTGCAGTTTTTGGATTACAATCAATTTTTAATATTGGAGGTTAGAGGGTATGCTGGTGAAGGCGCGACGAAAGCGTTACGAAAAGTGTAAAGGCTTCGAATATTTAGTATTTTTTTTTGCTTCGCGCTGTATCCCGCACATAGCAGTGTGGACAGAGGGAACCTAGTGTTAAGACACTCCGTTTCTCACTTTCCGTCGAATTCTGGAGGCATTGCGTGTTAAGTGGCGGAACTTTATGACGCACTTTAGGGCGAAGGAATTGGAAATCTTAAACTACTTACACTCTCTGAGTGGGAGTCGAACCCACAACCAGTTTCTTCAGTCACACTTTATGCCTTCTCCTCACGACTGACTCTAAATGTACTTAAACATATTTATACATAAATTATCATGACAAGATAACAGTCGATGATGACGTTATTCCTAAAATGGGCTATTAAATATAAATAAAAAAGTAATCGCCTACGCCTATTTATAGCAGGAAGCTGTAATTTGAGTCATTTGCCAACCTGTTCATTACAACGAGCAGCTATTAGTGCGAATGACGTAAAATACACAAAGCCATACAGAACCTGTAGTTTTTGTGAAAGAATACACGTCATTACAATATATTTATGTACCTATGAGTACCTATAAGTAGTCATCATGATGCAGGAACGTTTCTGGCTGTAAATAGTTGATTGTGGTATTGTTAGTTTTGGATTTGATTGACACTTACTTAACTATATTTAATTATTTTCATTTTTTAAAGCGCGGCGTTAAGTTCCGCCACTTAACACGCAATGCCTCCGAATTCGGCGGAAAGTGAAGTGGGGAACAGAGTGTCTTAATACTAGGTTCCCTCTGCCTACCCTGCTGTGTGCGGGATACAGTGCGAAGCTAAAAAAAAAAAAAAAAAAAAAAAAATCCTCACCTTGATAAAATAAAACGCGGCATTTAGTTACATCACTTAATGATTGTAATATAAAAATGATGCTACTTTAGGTAGTAAGTATTGAACAAAGCAACTACTAGCTACGTAGCTATTCAAGACCGTGAAGATGCAGTGTGCCAAAGATTATTTGGTAATAGGTTTCTCTGGGTTCTTGTAACTTTTTTATATAACTAGGTGGTAAATAGAAATTATCTTTTCCCCTTGTTGTCCCAATTTCTAAACATTGCATATGGAGTGCCGGAGTACAACGCCGCTCTTAGAAATTGTCATAAATTTCAGAATGAAATAAATAAATAAGCATTATGATTATACATTCATGGGGTCATCGTGACCAAATAGGACCTGTCTGGCTTTAAAAGCGATTGGTTATGGGTTAAATTCCCACTTAGGGGTTAATACACAATACGCAATGTCTTGATTTCGTATTAACACTAAATTATCTCTATATACACCACTACGCAGGAAAAAGCATGATGCTTTTTTAATTATATATCAAATAGTAGTATGTGTTAGTCACAAAGATTCATACATACGTACTTTAACGTAACCATAATTTTATGCTAATATGTTTGGATTTTTTAATTACGTTTAAATATTTAAACCACAAAAATCATTTGAAGTAATGTTTATAACAATCGTGGCGCAAAAGACATTTAAAGAAAACGTATAAAAATTTGAACGCAGCGGGATTCGAACCCGCGCCTCCTGAATACCGTTCAGGGTTCGAATCCCGCTGCGTTCAAATTTTTATACGTTTTCTTTAAATGTCTTTTTCAATTTTCCTAAGTGTGGAATAACACTTTAAAAAATCTTGGCGCAGTTAAGAAGCGTTACACTGAACACGATGATTGTCGATTTTGTAACAGCATTGCACTTTTTCCCGTTTAGCAGATTTATCCTTAGCCTTGATTTGCACTTAGAGCAATGATCATAATTTACTCAACCTGTACCTCGAATGTTGGAAAATGTGACAATTAGTATTTACTCTAGTTTAGACTTTTAATAACATATATGTTCATCAAACAATGCCAAGTTTATAAGGCAAAAACATTTGTAAAAAACATTTGAGTTGTAAACATAGCAAAAAAACAATAATTTTATGCCTATTTTCGAGAAATTACTACGTTATTGAATGACAGAGCACGACGCTAAATATAGCCCATTCATTCTCGGGGATTTGAATTATACTTTCCTCTGAAATTCTTCGAACCGACAATTACTGCTATACGTCATTTGTCAATGATTACTTTGAAATTTACACCTTTTTTCTAGTTAGTAGTATAGTAGTAAAAACAGAAATTATATAAGAAATTATTATTAATAATTATTAATAATAATTGTGGCCAGTCGTGACCCAGTGGCACAAGCGTGTGAAACGACTGGTTGTGGGTTCGATTCCCACTCGAGGAGTGGAAATTATATTTCCATTTTCTTCGCTCTGGTATCGAGGTAAAGCGTGGCGTTAAGTTCCGCCACTTAACACGCAAGCCTCCGAATTCGGCGGAAAGTGGGGAACGGAATGTCTTAACACTAGGTTCCCTCTGCCTACCCTGCTGTGTGCGGGATACAGCGTGAAGCTAAAAAAAAATAAAAAAAAAAAATATATATATTATATCAGAAATTATATTTAATAATAATATATACAATCTGTTGTATTTGGGAAAAGAACTAAAAAGAAAGAAATGTTGAGAAAGAAAATGAAAAGAATGTTTTTAATAAACGAGCACAAAGTATCCACCAGGACATTCTAATATTAATATTTAATAATTCTCGTCGACGTCTCTAAAATATATAAACGTAAGGAAGGATACTTTAATCCTAAAAAACTCTCCATACCTATAAGTGAATAGGAAATTTGACGTAGACAAAATTTAAAGCACACCAATATATTTCATAGTAAGGTTACATTAAAGTTAATAAAATCATTATCGTTTATTATTGTTATCTTTCCCGTGGGGGGACGGGTTCGATAATAATCTCCGACTGGCGCCAAACATCTGGTGATGTGTTCCGGTTCGATGGCATGTAAGCCAGCCTCCCTATCCTCCTTCGCTCCTTTCCTCCACCCCTTAAGGTCGGCAACGCATCCACAACCTTTCTAACCTTGTGGATGTCCATGGGCGATGGTAACTACTTACTATCAGGTGGTCCTTCTGCTCGTTTGCCCCCCTTTTTCAATAAAAAAAAACACACAAATATGTTTGAGTGTTTGACACACAAATATGTTTGAATCGCGTGTGACGTTTGACACACGTGTTCACGTTGCTATAGCAACGCCAAAAATACGCTTTAACAGGGATATTATAAGGAAATAAATATGCATTTATACATTTCACAGAGAGTCGAATTGCTTTGTTTTTGGAACGAAGTTCCTTATCGCGCGTTGTGAATGAGGGCTACTCGGAAAAATTCTCACGAAAAGTTGTAACGTCACTTTTTGCTATAGTAAGCTATTGTAAGCTGTGCGGCGTGCGCATGTTTCTTTGTCTGTCTCTCTCTCTCATAAGAGAGTTTTATAAAAGAAGCAAGCCAGATATTTTCATTTCTAATTAATAATAAATTAATATTAAATGTAGTTAATTATAATTTAATAAATTTAATTAATAATAAATTTAATACATTTAATTAATAATCATTTAATTAACAACACATTTAATTAATAATAATTAAAAATAATAATTAATAATAAATCAATAATAAAAAAAAATAAAACTTAAAATATATATATATTACAATTCCTTCCCTAATTAATCGAAAGGAACTTCTTTCCATCCGGGTGTCCCTTGATTATTTTTATAATAATTGGATACATTCATTCCATACAAATTCCGTTAATTATTTCCTGATGAAAAGTTCAATTTATTTGTATTCCTTATATCTCGTAAGACGTTGCAAGTTCGCGCTATGACATTGTATTTTGTTTTAGCTTCACGCTGTATCCCGCACACAGCAGGGTAGGCAGAGGGAACCTAGTGTTAAGACACTCCGTTCCCCACTTTCCGCCGAATTCGGAGACATTGCGTGTTAAGTGGTGGAACTTAACGCCGCGCTTTACCTCGACACCAGAGCGAAGAAAATGGAAATATTAAATATTACCACTCTTCGAGTGGGAATCGAACCTGCAACCAGTCGTTTACAGTCACACGCTTGTGCCACTGGGCCACGACTGGCCACTTGTATTTTGAGAAATGCAATGTCTTTAGTTCGGGGCCGTACCAGTATTACGTAAGCAGATTTATTACAATTATTTACTATTACATGCAAAAATGACCAAAGCAAAGAATTTTTATGATTGGTTCAGTATTTCCAAAGATTAAACCTTACAAACAAAGATTAAACCTTTACCTCTTCATTACATTAGTATAGGTCAATAAATTACAATGTCAAATTCCTTTAATAGAAATCTAGGTATTTTCCTAGTATAGTGGGTTTAATTAAGAAGAGCAAATATTAACAGGAACTCTAGCGTCTTACAAAATAAATAGAATGACTCAATGAGTACAATAACACAAAGCTTTGAACTTTGCACTTGTTGTGTATAAAATGCCGGTTACTACGTGAAACTTATTTGTTGATTTGTACTTTGACTTAAGTGCTGTTGAATGAAAAATGAGAATGCATATTAACAACTAGCGGCCCGCTCGCGGCTTCGCCGCGTAAACTACAAAACGTTTCGTTATATTGCAACCATCGGAGGCACATTTTTAAAAAATAAAGTAGCCTATGTTTAAGCTTAGATTATAAACTATATTTATGCCAAACCTCATTATAATTAGTCAAGCGGTTTAGATTTTTTATATAAACTTTCATCCCCTATTTCAACCTTTTATGGGTTGATTTTTGAAAAACTAAGTAGCCTATGTTAGACCCAGTCACTTTTACTACTTTCATTCTAAATTTCATCCAAATCGGAAAGGTAGATTAGCCGTGAAAGCGTGACAGACAAACACACAGACTTTCCCATTTATAATATAAGTATGGATTCATTGTATTATATATTTATTGGAAGATTTTTTCTTGGTTTTTCTCCATATCAGAGTGGGTATATTCATTCCCTTGAGTAGGGATAGAAACCATATCATGGTCTCTAAACATTCTTTATTATAGTATTTTATTAGTATTTTTATAAGAAATATTAAGCATACGTGGTTACTTTTTAAATATTTGGTATTTGGTTAAAAAGCAGGTAAGAACTGGAATAATACAAATTGTTTATAGTAAAGACTATTCAATCCGACCATATTTAATAATTTGTTTTTGTACAAAAATATGATATCTAAGTTAACTATTTATTAAGTAATTTAAAAAAAAAAAATACAAGCAATTTAAGAATATTTCATTTTCCGAATATTTTTGAAAATTAACAAAAGATATGGAGGGGCTACTTCACTATATCTATATATATATAATTAAATTAGCTTACTTTAATTGTTTTCCCCCACTAAAACAGTGTCGCAAGTCGAGGTTCGAGTCTCAACTGAGACGCCCTTGCCACGCCGTCGTCGTCATTTGATGGCTTCCTCACAAGCGAGGATTCCAAGCCAAGGTCAGAGGTCATATAGCTCGGCCTCCCCCAAAGCTCAGTGAAGCTCTCAAGGCTGCTCTGCCCAACAGCCACCACATGCGAAGAAAAAAAAATACTTTAATTTAGAAATAATTGTATGGGGCATAGATAATGTCCCATAAAAAATAAAATTTTCTCTATAACAGATTGTTCATTATATGTATCAAACTAACAATGGACGAAGCTAAGTCAATTTTCATATGCAATTTTAACGATTGGCGCACGTCTTTATATACTAGCGACCCGTTCATGGCTTCGCCTGTGTAAACTAAAGGATTTTAACGAACCATTAAGTCATTTCACCCGTCTATGTTGCCACTTACAAACTTTGAGCAAAGTTTGTTTTTTTTTCTTGTTTGTTTGTTTATTTATAATTAAAATTGTTATTTTTTAAATTTATGAATCGACTGAAATAAATCGATTTACAGGCGCAATTTGGTGACTAACTGTCTTGACACTCGGTTCTCTCTGATTACCCTATATTGCGGTAAAAATCGTGAAGTTGATAGAAATAAATGACCACTAAATGTCAAAGAAAGGAAGATTATTATGTTAGCAGTTTCTGAGATTAGCCTACACACAGACAGACAGACAAACTGAAAAAAAAATCAGTTACTGTTTTGGGATACTTTGGATAAATTTCCCCCAATATTATTTTTTCATATATCTTCCATGTACAGACAGCGATTAGTTACATTTTTTTTATTATATCTGTAAATGACTTTAAGGATCTCCAGGTTTCAACTATATATAAAGGCGATGAACAAATTTAAATATACTTATTGTATAATTGTAATACTTTAATCATGATCTGGATTGTGGAGTATATTGTTTTGATTTTACTGGTGAGTTATATTATTTCATATATATTTTGTAGCAAAATAAGAGAGAACTTAGTGTTTAGATACTCCGTTTTCCTCTTTTCGAGAATCAAGAATAAAAATAGAATTTCTCCAAATGAGGATAGACCCACAGCCAAATGTATTTACAAGCAGTGTCATTTTTTAGATAGTTTTTTAGGTAGTGGTAAAAGTCATCGCCGCGTTTCGTCTTAGATATTACAGTGAAGAAACAAAATTTTTATATTTAAACATTCCTCGAGTGGGAATCGAACCCACAATCAATCTCGTTACAGTCCTCATGACGGCCTCAATCGTGCCATTTTTTGTATTCAAAATCATTTTCGTTATTTTATATAAGGTTTATATCATTTTATTCTTAACTTATTGCGTGATTGACAATGCGTATTGTCTCCCGAACGTTAACACCACATACTGGAAACTCTATAATATGATACAGTATAAACTCGATTAACAGGACTAATTGTTATTGTTAGTCTGTGTGTTTGTCTGTCACGCTTTCGCGGCTAATCTACCGTTCCGATTTGGATGAAATTTATAATGAAAGTAGTAAAAGTGACTGGGTCTAACATAGGCTACTTTTTTTTTCAAAAATTAGTCGCTAAAGGGTTGAAATAGAGGTTGAAAGTTTATATGAAAAAACTAAACCGCTTGACCGATTGTAATGAATTTTGGAATAAATATAGTTGGTAATCGAAGGTCAAAGATAGGCTACTTTATTTTTCAAAAATCCACCCTCGAGGGTTGCAACATAACGAAACAATTAGGCAGTCCACGCAGTGAAGCCGCGAGCGGGCCACTAGTATGTAATATGTTTTTAAATATCAATTTGATATCAACGATATGTATTGTAGCTATGTTTCGACCTTTCAAGTTAGAATGCGAGTACTATAATGCCAGTTTGGAGGCGTTCATGCTTGCATAATTTCGACTTAATGTAAAAGGTCCTACTCAGGTTAATCTCGAATCGGTCTAGCTGAGTTATATGAGTTTGATATAGGTATGAGTTTTTACTGTATTAAAAAATAAACTAAAAATAAAAACAATCTTGAAAATAGTGTAGACATCAGATGCATGCGGACACATGTACATAATTTTTAGTGAAGCTAACAAAAGCGTAAAAGTAAAAAAAAATATTCGAATAAATATTTAAAAACATATATAATTAGAAGGCGTTATTTATAAAATAAAAATAAATATTTTTATTTTATAATTAGAAGGCGTATACAAATTTGAACGTAGCAGGTCTTGAAGACTCAAACTCGCGTCTTTTGGAGACCGTCCAAGCACTCTCACCGCTAACGTTCAATATCAATTACGTATACTATCCTTCGATTGGTTATTGGCAATAAGGATTGCATATTCAACCCTTTACTTTGTTCAAAATATTGATTTACTCAAAAAATTCATGGCCATATCAATCTATGGTTGCAGTTATTTGGATTTGGAGCGATTATTGATATTGGGCGTAGGCCACATAATTTTTTTTTGTTTTTTTTAGCTTTTTTTTTAACTTCACGCTGTATTACGCACACAGCAGGGTAGGCAGAAGGAACCTAGTATTAAGATACTCCGTTCCCAACTTTCCACCGAATTCAGAGGCTTTGCGTGTTAAGTTAACACGCAAAGCCTCCGAATTCTCGACACCAGAGCGAAGAAAAATGGAAATATTAAATATTTCCACCCCTCGAGTGGGAATCGAACCCACAACCAGTCATTTACAGTCACACGCTTGTGCCACTGCGCCACGACTGGCCTCTTCAATGTAATTATAAATAATTTTCGAATAAGTATGATATTATCAAGATCTAATCTCATAAAGATTTCAATAACATTTAAATACAAAGTATTTTTCTTTTTCATTTTGGATTTGAATCTTTAAGTATTGCTTATACCTACTATTAACGACCACCGCGCTTTGATAGTGTCATTTATCATAAAAAATAAACAATAATAAACAGAAAGCAAAAAATAAATAATTTGTTTCTCACACGAAGGTTTAATTACATATAACACCAGACAAATGAAGGCAAAAAGTGAACAGCAGTTTGTGGTTTGATGTATCATAATAATACTAACTTGTACTTCCAAAAAAAAATATATATAAAAAAAATATATGATAGAATTTATAGTTGGAGTCAAAAAAGTTATTAATACGTAAGTTAACTATGAAAGTATACTAACTTTAATACTTTAATTACGTAGTGATCCTTTTAAATTATAATAAAGTAAAAATTATGTTATATTCGTTTTGATTTTACACGCTTTTCCTTGCATAAAACAGAGAAATCAGAAAAAAAGTAAGTGCTAAGACACTTCGTTTTCCACTTATTGCCCGAAATCGGGACATTTTATTTTTCTCTCCTGCTGCTGGGGTGGCGTACCATAAAAGACAGTCACTTAGTGGTAGGAGATCATGTCAAGGAAGAACCGCTTAACATCTAATAATGTGTTCCGGTTTAATGACATGAAGGCCGGCTCTCCCCATTCTTATTATTCCCAACCTCTACCCCTCTTCCTTCCTGCACCCTAACGGCCGGCAAAGCATTTACAATCTCTTTAATTGTAGATGTCCAAAGGCGAATGTACCACTTACCATCAGGTGGTCCTTCTTCTCGTTTTCCTCCCTTTGGCAATATAAAAGCAAAAGAAACAATTGCGTTTATAGTCAGACATTGTTACTCAATTCCCCTGATACACATAGACTATACCCTAGATAGAAGCCTATCTGTGACCGCGGACTACTGTAAAGTATTTGAAACGCCGGGTTTTTGCAAAAATAATCAAAAACCTCACCATTTTAACTTGTTTATTTAATTATTTTTTAGCGTCTCACTGTATCCCGCACACAGCAGGGTAGGCAGAAGGTACCTAGAGTTAAGACACTCCGTTCTCCATATCCGTATAGTTTTAAACTTATTTTTATAATTATTTCTATTTTTCTTAGTTTCAGGACTTTTCGCATGGAGCTGAGATAGCCGCTGGTCGCTCAGTGCGGGAAGGCGACCGCGCCGCCATTCTCAAGCGGAATGGTTCGTACAAAATCTAGAATAGATTTATGAAGCCTTTTGTCAATAAAAGAGGTTCATATTTACTTTTCCGCGAACGAAAAAAAATATTTAATAACATAATTGATATTGTTCGTTAATAACAAAAATATATATTTTTAATTGATATAGGTAGTTAATGTATGTTAATGACTGAGTTTTGGTAATTTCTTTTATCTATTAATTTATAATAATACCTGTATGTTATTGATATTGATTCGTTTATAATTGAAAAGGATTCATAACTAATTTTCACTAAAACCATGATCCCTTTAATTGAGTTAAATGCTTATCTCAGCATCTATTCCCACCCTTTAGACGTTGAGTTTTGAAAAAAATAGCCTTTTTGACCCTGGACTTTTTATTACTTTTATTTAAAATTTCATCCAAATCGGATTGGCAGATTAGTAGTGAACAGTTAGTGTGACAGCAAATAGATAGACTTTCGCATTTATAATATAAGTATGGATTCACTGACGGTAGAACGCATGGCATAGTGGTGCAACTGCGCTTGGACGATCTCCAAGAGGTATGGGTTTCTAATCTCGTTGCGCTCAATTTTTACACGTTTTCTTAAAATATTTTTCAGCTGGTAGTGAAAGAGATGAAGCTGGTCCAATAATTTCAGACGAATGCAAACGTATAGGCATCTGTGATGATGTTCCTAACTATCCAGAAGAGCTTGTCGCCAAGTTGATAGACGAAGTAAGTACGAAAATTACTTTTGTATGATTATATTTTTTAGATAGATAATATAAAGGTGATGGCAGGTCTCTTTAAAGGCCGGCAACGTCCCTGTAGCTCCTCTGGTGTTACACGGGGCCATGGGCGACGGTGTTCACCTAACATCAAGTGACCCGAACGCTCGTTTGCCTAGTTCTTTTTATTAAAAAAGAGATGGTGATACAATAAGACGTTTGGCTGTAGTCGAGATGGCTGTGGGTTCGATTCCCACTCGGGGTAATGATTGTATATTATTTTCGTTTGAATCTATTATGCAGGAGTAAGGTATAAAAAGACCTCGAAAGCAGTCTGTGAGCACTTTGATACACAAAATACTTCTAAATTCCATATATAATATTTGTTATACACACACACTGTATGTACATAACAGTTTCAGATTCAAGCTATTTCCCGTATAGCAGGATAGTCAGGGAGAGCCTAGTGTCAAGACACTCCGTTCCCCACTTCCCACCCGAAATCGAGACATTGCATATTGAGTGTGTGTGCATTGAGTGGCAGAACTCAACGCCGCACTCTGTCTTAGGTATCAGAGCGGAGAAATAAAAATTAATAAACATTTCCCACAAGTGAAAATCGAATCCACAACCTTCGCGCTTACAGTTAGACGCCCTAGCCCTACTTCGCCAAGACCTCTTCCCCACTGTACGTACATATATGTAACTAGAAAACGATCTTTTTTAATTTCAGATGGCACGTAGCAATGAGCCTAAATTCAACAAAGACGAGTTAGGAGATCCGCAGATCGCTGAAAGGTTCGGCCCCAACGACGAATATATTGACCTCTGCTCTTCAGTACAAAAGGTAAATGTTACTTCTTTTCTACTCTGTTTTTTTTTCTTTTTATCAGACTGTCAGACAGACATTATATTTGTTGATAAATTTAAAATATTTTTTTAATTTTCAACTTAACCTTGATAATACTCAGTTTACAAAGCAAAAACTAATGTTTTTTTTTGTTTTTTATTAGGTTCAAATCATTAGGGGCCAGTTTGTGCCATTGCACGGCTCAGTGGCACAGATTTGTGACTTCAAACGACTGGTCGTGGGTTCGATTCCCACTCGGAGGAGTGGAAATATTTAATATTTCCATTTTCTTCGCTCTGGTACCGAGGCAACGCGCGGCGTTCAGCTACACCACTTAACTTGCAATGCTTCAAAAATTCGCTGGAAAGTGGGGAACGGAGTGTCTTAACACTAAGTTCCCGCTGCCAACGGCGACGTCCACTGCGACGCGGCGGTTAGGATAATCACTTTTATTCAGAAAATAACTAGAACGATTTAATAACCACTATCATTTTACAATAAATTAACAATTAATTTAAATTGTACATGTAACAGATTACATATTTCCTAGTATTATATTAATAATATATGTATATTTTAAAGACATATAATAAAATTAAATCATTTTAATTATCTTAAGTAACAATATTAATTAATTTTAATTTATTATCGAGGCCATTATAGCGATGTATGAAAGCATCTGACTGCAAACGCAATGGATGTGGGTTGGATTCCCACTCGGGGTAAAAATTATTTAATATTTTAATTTCTTCGTTCTGGTCGCTAAGATACAATACGGCGTTAAGTTACGCCATTTGAAACGCAATCTCGATAATTACGTACTATTATTTCGAAGGCGGCACCAGGAAGACATTTTCAAAATTGTTTAGATAGAAGGATCCACTCGGCCAGTGGATGCGAGCGTTAATGTTATTTCAAAGAGGGCACTTAGGGCACTTGGATTGCAGATCCACCGTTGTAGGTACTATAGGAATGCCCATAACAAGTTTAACGCCACCAAGTTTTACCCGTGGGGGGACGGGTTTAGAATACAATTCCCTTCCGCCGCTGGGTAGCGTCCCGTAAAAGGCGGGTACCCCAGTAGCTTGGTGGTAGGAGATTCGTTCTCCGACTGGCTCGCGACCACTATCGTGTCAAAGACGAACCGGCAAATATCTGACGATGTGTTTCCGGTTCAATGGCATGTAAGCCAGCTCTCCCTATTTCCATGATTCCTATCCTTCCCTTCCTTCTTCTGTCCTACAACCCCGAGGCTGGCAACGCATCCATAAATCTAATGTTATGGATGTCTATGGGCGAAGGTAACCACTTAACACCATGTGGGCCTTTAGCTCGTTCGCCTCCTACATTCCATAAAAAAACTTGCAGGATTTCAGTATCATCATATCACTTTAATAAAGCGAAAAAACAGTGCGTTTCTTAATAGTAATTGCTTTCATGTTCGTACTGTCTTGGCGGTTTTAAGATGGCTGTAACCGCATCCTTTAAGGGCTCTATGAAATGGTGGTGAATCTATGAAATGCTAATAACTGTCTTCCCTTTAATTTCAGCTATTCGCTCCACGAGCTGCTCAGGACATGAATAACGACTGGCATGTCATAGTGAATGATAAACAAAAGCCACAACAAACGTTCCGCGTCGAACTTTGTCAGTGAGTTAATTATGTGTATGTCTTTTATATCCATAATGTTAATTGTGGCCAGTCGTGGCCCAGTGGCACAAGCGTGTGACTGTAAACGACTGGTTGTGGGTTCGATTCCTACTCGAGGAGTGGAAATATTTAATATTTCCATTTTCTTCGCTCTGGTGCCGAGGTAAAGCGCGGCGTTAAGTTCCGCCACTTAACACGCAATGCCTCCGGATTC
Source organism: Dryas iulia moderata (assembly GCA_019049465.1). Lineage (NCBI taxonomy): Eukaryota > Metazoa > Arthropoda > Insecta > Lepidoptera > Nymphalidae > Dryas > Dryas iulia. The sequence continues at coordinate 13,119,265 of CM032424.1, read as the reverse complement.
GGTGGAAAGTGGGGAACGGAGTGTCTTAACACTAGGTTCCCTCTTCCTACCCTGCTGTGTGCGAAATACAGCGTGAAGCATAATGTTAATTTATTTATTTTAATTACAAGAAGCAAATGTTCATAAAATGCTAATCTTAATTTAAAACGATGTTTTTAATATAGGTACATTCAGCATTTTAGAAACATCGTTTCTTTAGATTCGTAAGGTAAAACTTGATGAATTGGATTGTAATTCAGTCGCATTTTATTTAATTTATAAATAGATTTACCAATATTTTCCGTTTACCCACTTTACAAAGAAGACGGAAGAAATAAATTGAAATTAAACTATTTATTGAACACTTTACTAGTAGACTCTACCTGTCTACCCATGACTAATTTAAACTGTTCGAAATCGGATTTCTTAAATAGATTTTACAATTTTCTAATACCAAAATGCTCGCGATTATTGCTTATAATAAATTTGTCCTATGAAAAACAAATTAAAATGAAAATTTTTAAGTCATATATATTGTTTACAGGAATACGAATTCCACTTGTTCCTCCCCTGCGACTTTCCCAATTGGTTACGAGTCGAAGTGCATACAGAAGTTTATACTTAGAAAAATGGTGGCTTTGAACGAGAAAAACGAAATTGTTGAGAGGGCTTTCCAAGTGCCCAGTTGTTGTTCCTGTGTTGCAAGACATGCCTCAAAAGTGGACTAATATGTTACTTGCTATCACGATGATAGATTTAAGTGATATGTTTGATCTTTTTTAATCTCATCAATAAAATTTATCTGAATGGACGATTTTTTTTATTTTTGATTCATATAAATCATTTAATAAGGAAATATTATTTCTTTCTTTATGTAAACGTTTGTCTTTAGTTAATAGTTATATGTATGATGTAGACTTAATTACCGTTTGTCATGTTTTTCGACCTGTTTGTAAATAAGTATATATATATTATGAAATCAATTTAAATATTCAAATTTCATAAAGAGAAGAATACTACAATAAAAATTTAAACCTTTAATATTGTTATGACATTTATTTTTGTATATGCTCGTATTTATATTATTACAATATACACTTTGGACTTAGATGGGAAAGAAATGGAATAAGACATTCCTTCAATTTAAAGTACTGCAAATTGAAGAAAGTTAAAAGGTTCTTTTATGAAAATGTACTTCTATAATAAAAACTTATATTTTTATATTTTCAAATTTGAAAGGACACAAATTACGCAACGGATTCTTTTGAATTTTCGCTTAAGACGCGTGAAATATAATCTAATTGCTGCTACACTTATTACAAAATGACTTAAAAATGCTTAATGCTTTTAAAACTGTGTCATATAAACGCTTTATACATTTTTGCGTGACGACAACATTTTCCTGCTAGTGACGTGAAATAAGCTTTTAATTATTAAATTAATTATTTTATCTGCCTTTGCCTGCTTTTGTTGGTACAAAAGTTAAGGAAAAATTCTGCTCTCCACTCTCCACCCAAGTTTAAGACATTGTGCGTTAAGTGGCGGAATTAAATGCCACACTTTATCTCACGTACAGAAATACCGGAACAAAAATGAAAATAACTAGATAATAATCATTCCTCATACATATAAAAATATGTCATTACATTCATAAAAACATGAATATATTATAACGTTAAAGTTTTTGAGCAGTTTCGGTCTATTCAGATGATCATTTGATGGTGCATGTACATACATACAAAGGCAAGCCTTCGACAGTTCTTAACGCAAACCTGTTAATTTGTCGACAGCTCTTGCAGCAAGGTAGTTTTGTTTATTTTCAGAAATGGCTGGTCCGGATCGGCGACAATCTAACTCATAACACCAATTTAAACTTTTTTTTTTAGCTTTACGCTGTATCCCGTACACAGCAGGGTAGGCAGTGGGAACCTAGTTTTAAGACACTCTGTTCCCCACTTTCCGCCGAATTCGGAGGCATTGTGTGTTAAGTGACGGAATTTAACGCCGCACTTTACCTCGACACCCGAGCGAAGAAAATGGAAATATTAAATATTTCCACTCCTCGAGCGGGAATAGAACCCAAAACCAGTCGTTTACAGTCACACGCTTGTGCCACTGGGCTACGACTGGCCTCAACAGCTTAAACTTTTTTTTTTTATTTTTTTTCTTTTATCTACGATATTTTGTCAGTGATAATTTACATTAAGAAACGACGCATGTGAGGCGGACGTTAATAACTGCAGCACAGTTCCTAACTAACGCAGTTATTATCGTTATAAAATGTTCTAATTATGTACTCACTGTTTGAACCAATAAATAAATATTATATATTATATATAAAAACGCTTGTTTTTGTGGAGCTTTGCTGAACTTACCCAAGAACCTAAATAAAAGAATGGCAAATATGAAAAAAACTCAAAATTCTACATAATGAAATCATTATGTAGAATTTTGAGTTAAATCACCATAAGAAAAAAGGGCAAAGCGTAACCGGAATAAGTGGATTTCGCGGTTTCCTTTCGAGAAATTGTATCTCAATTTTGGGGCAGCAAATGGAGAGTGGAGAGTGTGGACACTAGGTTTACTCTATCTAGTCCGCGATACAGGGAAAAGCAAAAAGCTTGTTTTAATTGTAGCTATACTATATGAGCTGTTCACAAAGATAATTAAAAAAAGTATATACATAAGTACGGACTTATATATACGCTAGAATACAAAAGTAACCATTTTTTGTATGCTAATTTTGTTTAGATTTTTTAATTATGTTAAATTATTCAAACTACGAAAACCGTTTAAAAAAATGTTTATAACAATCGTCACATTTAAGAAGTATTTGACTGAACACGATTATTATGGATCTTTTACAACTTCACACTTTTTCCGGATAGCAGATGTATTGTTAGCTTGATTTCCACTCCGAGCAATAATCATAATTTAGTCAACCTTTAACCTCGAATGTTGGCAAATGAGACAATTAGGATTTACTCTAGTTAAGGCGTTCAATAACATATATGTGTATATCAAACAATCCCAAGTGTGTAAGGCAAAAATGAGCAGTAAAAGTAACACAATCATTATATGCCCATTTTCGTGAAATTACTACGTTATTCAATGACAGAACACGGCGCTAAATATAGCCCATTCATTCTAGGGGATTTGAATAATACTTTCCTCTGAAATTCTTCGAACCGACTGTGCCGAATGTGCTATACATGCTATACGTCATTTATTATTGTACAATGATTACTCTGAAATTTACACTTTTTTCTAGTTAGTAAAGTGGTGAAAACAGAAATTATATTAGGAGTTACATATATAAGTGGCCAGTCGTGACGCAGTGGTAGAAAGTGTGACAGTAAAGCGACTGGTTGTGGGTTCGATTCCCACGCGATGTGTGGAAATATTTAATATTTCCATTTTCTTCCTTCTGATGTCGAGGCAAAGCGCGGCCTTAAATTCCGCCACATAACACGCAAAGTCTCCAAATTCGGCGGAAAGTGGGGAACGGAGTACCATAGCACTAGGTTCGCTCTGCCTACCCTGCTGTGTTCGGGATACAGCATGAACCTAAAAAAATAATTCGAACATAAATTTATATATCAAACAATGCCAAGTGTATAAGGCAAAAATGAACAGTAAAAATAAGAAAGAAACAATCATTTCATGCCTATTTTCGAGAAATTACTGCGTTATTGAATGACAGAGCACGACGCTAAATATAGCCCATTCATTTTAGGGGATTTGAATAATACTTTCCTCTGAAATTCTTCGAACAGGCAATCAGTGCTGTACGTCATTATTACGTATTACTGTACTACGATTACTCTAAAATTTATACTTTTTTGTAGTTAGTATAGTAGTGAAAACAGAAATTATATTAGAACTTATATTTATTAATAATATGTATATATTTTACTTATACTATTATATATTAGACTAGTTAAAGCTACAATGTACGAGTACACTGGCCATAATAAAGAAGATATACGATCTATTGTATTGTGAAAAGAAATGTAAAAAATACGTAATACATTCCTTTATTGCTTAGAGATTATTTAGTTATACATTGGAGAAGGCTAAAAAGAAAGAAATATCATTAGCCTCAATTATTTTACCGACTTTTTAATGTTACGAGCACAAAATATCCACCAGGACATTCTAATATCAATATTTAATAATTCTCGTCGACGCCACTAAAAATATATACACCTAAGGAAGAATATTTTAATCCTCATTCTCAAAAACTATGTTTCATTTAAAAAAATACAATAAATTAAATTATTATCATTTGTAATTATTATCTATTACTGCTAGACATACTAATATGATTGATGCGCGTGTGACGCTTGACATACTCGTATGTCTTTGTGACAAGTGACATACGTACATGGTATACGTTGCTATAGCAACGCGTAAAATACCTGTCAGCTGGAATAGTATAAGGAAATAAATATGCATTTATATATTTCACAGAAAGTCCAATTGCTTTGTTTTTTTATAATAATTGAATACATTCATTCCATACCAATTCCGTTAATTATTTCCTGATCTAAAGTTCAATTTATTTGTATTCCTTATATCTCGTGAGATGTTGCAAGTTCGCGCTATGTAAAGACAATGTATTTTGAGAAATGCAATGTCTCTAGTTAGGGGCCGTACAAGTATTACGTAGGCAGATTTATTACAGTTTTTTACCCCCCATCCCCCTTTATCAGCAAAAGTAAGCAAAAGCTTTTACCGAGGGGGTAATGCTTACGATAACATTTTTAGATTAATGTATTATTTGTTTTTATAATTATAATATTATAAGAGTTCAGATGACGTAATCGTCATCTACACTCCCCTACTCCCCATGTCATCAACGACCCCTAGTAGTACTTCAACGACCCCTTAGTGAGAAAGTGGTGAACGGAATGTCTTCACACTAAGTTCTCTCTGACTACCCTCTTATGCGGGAAAAAGCGTTAAGCCTTGTATTATATTGGCTACCATTTATTCGGTCGACTAATTAAAGAGGTTTCAATCAGTTACAATATTATGTTATCAGTTGACATAAGAAAAACAATTGAGCTGCTTATCTCGGTTGGAAAAAACTTCCTTATCTGTCGTAACTTGACGTACACTGTCTTAAAAACAAACTTTCCAGCTATTAACCTTACGTATAACCTAACGTAGAATATTAAAAAAAAACGTGAGGTACGTTAATTTTTTTATATTTCATTAAAAGCACTGAGACCGTCGTGGGACAGTGGATTTTTTTGTTAATAGAGATTGTAAACGCGATGGTTGTGGATTCAATTCTCACTTGAGGTATTGATTAGATGTTTTTTTTGTTTCTTTGCTAGTAACTAAAATTTGTCTTAGTTACTAGCAAAGAAAGCGCGGCTTAGAGTTATGTGGCTGTTATGCGGCTTATATGTTTCCTCCTCACACTTTTGAAAGTGGAGAACGGAGTGTCTTTACACTAGGTTTCCTCTGACTATCCTGCTATTCAGAAAAAAGCGTAAAGCTGCTTTAATAGCATTTTTTGTACATTCCTATACGTTGCTAGCGACCCGCTCGCAGCTTCGCCGCGTCATCTGCAACTCTTATCCCGTCTTCGAGCTTATTTAGAACTCTCTGAACTTTCTGTTCAATTATAATAAATTATAACCTATAGCACTCCTGAATAGTGTAGCTTTCGAATTTTCATAATTGGTTCAGTATTTCTGAAGATTAGCCCTTACAAACAAAGTTAAAAAAGTTACAAAATCAATTCCTTTAATCAAAATTTAGGTACTTTCGCAGTATAGTGGGCTTAATTAAGAAGAGCAAATATTAACAGGAACTCTAGCGTATTACAAAATAAATAAAATGACTCAATGAGTACAATAACACCAAACTTGTGAACTTTGCACTTTCAACCTTATTTGTAGGTTTGGACTTTGACCTAAGTGTTATTGAAGGAAATGAGAATGCATATTCAACAATTTATTGTATTATATATTCATTGGAAGATTTTTTCTTGGTTTTTCTCCATATCAGGGTGGGTATATTCATTCCCTTGAGTAGGGACAGAAACCACAACATGGCCTCTAAGCATCCTTTATTAATTTATTTTAGTAGTATTTTTAAGAATATTAATTTATTAGTATAATTATTATTCAAATAAGACAGTGGCCAGTCGTGGCCCAGTGGCACAAGCGTGTGACTGTAAACGACTGGTTGCGGGTTCGATTCCCACTCGAAGAGTGGAAATATTTAAGATTTCCATTTTCTTCGCTCTGGTGCCACTTAGCACGCAATGCTTCCGAATTCGGCGGTGCGTAGAGAACGGAGTGTCTTAACACTAGGTTCCCTCTGCCTACCCTGCTATGTGCGGGATACAGCGTGAAACTATAAGTTTCACCTCCATCATTAGATGATAAATTTCCAAAATGGTCAAATTTCCAAAATGGTGCGAAATAGTTAAGCAAATTATTATGAAATTAATTTATTTATACATAATCTATAGACAGATTTTGGGCGGAAAATAGTAAAGAGCTCCAAAGAAGACGTACGACATGATATCACATAAATTAGAAATGGACTGTCTACGTCAAGCATCAAAAATGTGAGAATCCTATTTAGTTTCCTCTTTATTAGAATAATAGGTTAGTTTTGGAAGTTAAAAAAAAGATTATATAGTTTATTATTACAGTTTTTAATTAAGTTTATACTGTTAGAGTCACTGTGTATTACGGGTTCGAGTCATTGTAAACTAGTACCGGTACACAGTGGCTCATTTCCTGTATTTTTTTAAAACACAGTAAGACAACTTTAATATTGTTTTCATTGAAAGTTTGTTGTGTGTAAATTTCAGCGCAGTACTTTGACGTTTTCTTCATAATTTGAGCATCTGAAAAAATTCGACCCACTTTTCCCTACCTGATCATACTATATCAATAAATAGTTAAATGAGGTTACTTTAATTTAAAATTATTTTATAGGGCATTATCTTTTTCACTATAATAGTAATTGTTCATTATATTTATCAAACTAACAATGGACAAAGCGAGGTTAATTTTCATATGTAACTAATTTTAACGATTCGCGTACGTCTTTATATACTAGCGACCCGTTCATGGCTTCGCCTGTGTGAACTAAATGATTTTAACTAACTTGCTTATATTTATGATTAAAATTGTTGTAACTTTTTATTTAGGAACCGAGTGAAATAAATCTAAATGGAGAAAGAAATATCTTGATCGTAGTATCAAATCTTTCTGATTATCCTATTATGCGCGGAAAAACATTGATTAAAAAGTGTTGATTGAAAAAATATATATATATATACTAAATGCCAGTAGAGTGTCCATTATATTTAAGCAGTTTAACAAAACTGCATTGAAATAGATTAAGCCGTTTTTGAGATTAGCATTAGAGTGCATGCACACACAGACAATATGAAAAAAAAACATTGTATAAACGCCCCCTACTATATGTTTTTCATATATCTTCCACGTACAGACAGCGATAAGATACATTTTTGTTATATCTATAGATGACTTTTGGGATTTCCAAGTTTCAACTATATATAAAGGCGATGAACTAATTTAAATACGCTTATCGTATAATTATAATACTTAAATCATGACTTGGATTGTGGAGTATATTGTTTTGATTTTACTGGTGAGTTTTTAGATAGCAAAAATATTTTTTTTTCTTACATTTTTCGTAGGTGAGTCAGAGTGCGCGTAGTGACCAATCACTCCGCTTGCTACTTTTTAAGAGATGAAATATAATTTCTCTGAATGAGGATCGAACCACAACCAAATGTATTTACAAGCAGATTCATTTTTTAGATAGTCATAGTCAGAGACACTAGGTCCTAGTGTCAAGACACTCCGCCTTCAACTCTTCGACCGAAATCGAGATATTGCGTTTGAGTGGTAGAACTCATCGTCGCGTTTCGTCTTAGACATTACAGAGAACAAATAAGAAATTGAGTGGGAATGAGTAGAAATTGAACCCATAAGCAATCGCTTTACAGGCAGACGCTGTCTCACCGCACTACGACGACCTCAATTGTCCCATTTTTTGTATTCAACATCATTTTCGTTATTTTTAAAGGATTATATCATTTTATACTTAATTTTACCATGTGATTGATAATGCGTGTTGACTCCCGTTGTGTTGTGTGCGCCGACACCACATATTGTAAACTCGGACTCAGACTGTTAACACAACAATTGTATAATTAAATTAAATTAAATAGCTTCACGCTATATCCCGCACACAGCAGGGTAGGCAGAGGGAACCTAGTGTTAAGACACTCCGTTCCCCACTTTCCGCCGAATTCGGAGGCTTGCGTGTTAAGTGGCGGAACTTAACGCCGCGCTTTACCTCGACACCAGAGCGAAGAAAATGGAAATATAATTTCCACTCCTCGAGTTGGAATCGAACCCACAACCAGTCGTTTACAGTCACACTCTTGTGCCACTGGGCCACGACTGGCCACAAGTATTATATTATAAAGTACTGGCCACAAGTATTATATTCTGTATCATATTATAAAGTTTACAACAATTGTAAACTTTATAATATGATACAGAAGATAACCGGACTAATTGTTGGCTTTAGGCATTCGCGTAATCGAATGTTTGAAGATAAGCGGGTTATGGAGTAGGTACATAATGTTATATGTTTATTAAATAACAAATTGATATTAAAGGTATACATCTGCAGCTATGTTTCGACCTTTTAAGTGAGAACGCGCCTACTATAATGCCATTTCTGAGGCATTCATGCTTGCATAATTTCGACTTGTAGGTACTTAATATAAAAGGTCCTGTTCAGGATAATCTCGAATCCGTATAACTGAAGGTCGGATAATCGAGTATCAACTCTATTAAAAAATAAACTAAAAAGAAAAACAGTCCTGAAAATAGTGTGGACATCAGAATCGGACACATGTACATCACTTTTTACCTAACGACTTGTTTAACGCATGACTTGCATAACGGCAAGAAGTGGGTCAAGACAGCGATGCATTATTCTCTTACGTTGAATGATTAATTACAAGTGAAGCTAATAAAAGCGTTTAAGTAAAAAAAATAATTCATGTAAATATTGAAATTTATATATTACTAGCGGCCCGCTCGCGGCTTCGCCGCGTGAACTTTATCATTATATTGCAACCCTCGGGGGCGCACATTTAAAAATAAAGTAGCTTATGTTTAAGCTTAGATTATCAACTATATTTATGCCAAAATTCATTACAATCGGTCAAGCGGTTTAGATTTTTCACATAAACTTTCATCCCCTATTTCAACCCTTTAGAGGTTGATTTTTGAAAAAATAAGTAGCCTATGTTAGACCCAGTCACTTATACTACTTTCATTCTAAATTTCATCCAAATCGGACCAGTAGATTAGCCGTGAAAACGTGACAGACAAACACACAGACTTCCCATTTATAATATAAGTATGGATTAGAAAACATATATAAATTTGATAAGTGGTAGTGATAAGAGAGGCTGGGGGAGACATCGGTTGACCTTCGAAAACACAGTATCGACGATACTGGAGGATGGTCACGTAAAAAGCATGAGGACCCCCCGGAGGGCGTGTATTAAGAGGTTGATGACAGTGGACGAGGCGAAAGAAGTATGCATGGACCCGTAGCGTTTGGCGCTCCGTTCTCTCTGACTACCCCCACAAGGGATACAGCGTGAAGCTAAAAAAAATATACAAACTTGAACGTAGCAAGACTTGAAGACTCACACGCGCCTTTTGGAAACCGTCCAAGCACTATCACCGCTGACGCTCAATGTCAATAATCTATCCTATCCTTCGATTGGTTATTGGCAATAAGGGTCGCATATTCAACACTTTACTTCATTCAAAATATTGATTTACTCAAAAAAAATATTTCCATCTATAGTTGCAGTTTTTGATTTAGGATCGATTACCGATATTGGGCGTAAGGCGTACTAATATTTTTAATGTAAGTATGGGTTTGGTGCCAGTAGTGGCACCAGCGTGTGCCTGTAAACGACTGGTGGTAGGTTTGATTTCCACCCGAGGAGTGGAAATATTTTTATAATATTTCCGCTTTCTTCGCTCTGGTGTTGAGCACAGGGTGTGGGAGGGATGTGTCCTAACACAGAGGGAGCCTATTGTGCCTTGCTGTGAGCGGAATACAGCGTAAAGCTAAAAGAACAATAATAATAATAATACCTTATTATGCATTGTTAATAAAAATACTAATATATTTTTTTTAAATTACTGCAATAATTGTCACTTTATTTCTTTTTGTTTTATTACTGCATAACACTTAGTCATTGTCTTAAATACTTAGAATACTGTAAATAACTTTTACTGTGTAATTACCTATCTATGCATAAAGTAAATAGTTTATCTTGGTTTTCCCTTTTATATTATTTTATTAATATACATTAGAATCTTTACGCTTTTCCCGCACATTAGTGTTGTCAGAGTGACGTTAGTGTTAGAACACTCTATTTTCCACCTTCCGCTTGAAATCGAGACATTGCGTGTTTTATTGCGTAACTCAACTCCGTATTTTGTTTTATTACTGGGGTAATGAAAATAATTAAATATAATGGCATTACTTTTTTACATTTTTAATATTTTATTCCGAACTTAGGATAATTGAAAAAGATATTATAAAAACGTATAAAAATATGATTGTAATGAGATTCTAAACCCACGCCTTCTGAATACCGTTGCTAATAATATAAATAAGTTGTAATAAGCATTTAAGAATTTCGACGCTCGAGCTGGTAGTAGAACGCATGGCTCAGCGGTCAGAGCGCCTTAACGGTTTTTAGGAAGCGCAGGTTCGAATCCCGCTGCGTTTAAATTTTTATACGTTTTATAAATGACTTTATAAATTCCCAGGTGGGAATTATTGAATTTAACTTTATTTTATTAAACATAATTTTAATTTCAGATAACAGTGTATGGAGCTGAAGTAAAGAAAGCTCGACCAATACATGATATAAAACGTACCTTCAATGATTATTTGGATGGTTTGTATTTCTTATAACATACTCGTAGAAATAATATCTCTCTTTACTCTAAATTTATCTTAAAGATGCAATTAGAATAAGTTATATCGAAAGGAAAGAAAAAGAAAGATAATTTTTTAATTATTTATATTAACTCTTGTAGGATTGATGGAACCTAAAATATATTTAACTAAAATATATTTTTAAAATTTTGGATACGAGAATGGTCAATATATCGCCCAATATCTAATATCTCATTTGATTTCAAGCCACAAACATCACGTTCATTCGAACATGTTCTAGATGTACTAATTGCTACAAGCTGACCATCTAGAATAAATGTTAATAATCATAAGAATTAAATAAATAGTGACATTTGAACCTGCGCCTAATAGAAACTGTCCAAGCGGTCAGAGAGACCGCTAAGCCAATGTGTTGATGCTCTCAATGCGGAAGCGTCTTCTAAAAATATTTCTCAATTTCCTGTAAATAACACTTTAAATATATAATAGCAAATCTCTGGGACCTTACGTCAACGTTCTACTGAATAGAGGCAAAAAATGAAGAATGGAGTGACATAGAATTTCATTTTTTTTCTGTGATTTATGGTGGTAAATAAAAATTAAAATTTAATATTTTTTCCTGACAGAATCATCTGAAATTTACAAATTGTACACGCGGCAAAAGATCAATGGACCTGTAATACCGGAGACTTGCAAACATATTGGTATTTGTGATATAGTACCGAACTATCCGGTCGATCTCGTGAAGAAATTGATACAGGAAGTAAGTATATATCTAAAAAACATTTTCACGCTTTCTCGCATGACAGTCAGGGTAAAGCTAACTTCAAAACCCTTCATTTTCGAGTATTATGTCCATTTTACCATACCATAGGGAAAAATTGATAATAATTTAAAAATAATCATTCCACCGAGTGGTCCGAGTGGAATCGAACCCATACCTAATCACATTTACAGTCAAATCCTATCCCACTGTATGACCACAATGGCATCACATATTATTTGAAAATATTAGAAATATTTCAAAAAACCAGGCCAGTCGTGGCTAAGTGGTAAGAGTAATGCAAGTGGTAATGCGACTTGTAGTGGGTTCGATTCCCACTCGAGAAGTGAAAGCGGAAATATTTAATTTTTCCATTTTCATCGCTCTGGTATCAAGGCAAAGCGCGGCGTTAAGTTCCGCTACTTAGCACACAATGCCATCAAATTCGGCGGAAAATGGGTAACAGAGTTTTAATACTAGGTTCCCTCTGTCTACCCTGCAGTAGGATATAGCGTGAAACTAAATAAAAATCTAAATCTTTTAATATTTTCAGGCATTTTCAAATGGAACACGATTTAACCAAGACACCTTAGAAACTCCTGGGCTCGCGACGAGGGCACTTGAATATGCAGAAGACATTGACCTTTGTTCTTCAATGAATAGGGTAAAAGAATTAAAATTGTATTGATTTGAATGTGCACCATATGAGAAATATCGAAATTATTTCTGTTATACGATATTTTTTTGTTATCCTTCATACACAATTTGTTTTAATTCAAGTGTTGATATGATATAAAAAGATTTTTTTTAAGAATTTAGAAAACGTACAGAAATTTGAACACGGTCACAAATTATTATAAGTGGAAAGAAGAAAAGTAATGTAAATTTCTTGAAATTTGCATTTCTTTTGACTTAAATTTATCATATTTGGTGTGTTTAGGTTAGGAGCAGATTCAAGGAAGAATCTTTAAAAAAATTTTTTAATGCTTACTACTAAATAATTATGACATAAATAATCAGAATGTATACTTAATTGATGTAAAACTATAAAACGTATTCTACGGCATATTTATTTACAATCAATACAATCATACATCTGCTACGTACAATTTTTATACAAAACTTTAATTTTGCTAATTGAACTCGTAAGTTAAGAAAAGAAAACATTAAACCTACATTTATTACTAACTAGGCTAGGCTTTCGGTATACTGCAAGCCTCGGTGGTGGATTTTGAAAAATAAAGTAGCCTATGTTTAACATTGGATTATCAACTATATAAATGCCAAAATTTATAACAATCGATCAATCGGTTTAGATTTCTCATATAAACTTTCATCCCCTATTTCAACACTTTAGAGGTTGATTTTTGAAAAAATAAGTAGCCTATGTTAGATTCAGTTAATTTTATTACTTTCATTCTAAATTTCGTCCTGACCGGATCGGTACATTAGACGTGAAAGCATGACGGACAAACACACAGACTTTCTCATTTATAATATAAGTATGAATTACAGGTGTTTGCTCCACGCGCCGCGCAAAACGAAAAGAACGAATGGAATTTCATATTGAATGATTTTCCAAGTCCCGTCCAAACATTTCGTCTAGAAGTGTGCAAGTAAGTTATTTAATTATTAACATTTTTCCCGTAATCAGGAAATATGAAAATTTTGTAGAGTTGTCAAAATTACTTATTAAAAATCTAGAATTTCTGGGTGCATAATTAACAAACAGTAAGCCAAAGGGAATCGTCTTATATGGATTCTTCGCCACTGGTGTCGAGACACTCTTTCTCCACATTCCATCCGAAGTTGAGACAGTTTCATTTCCTTAGACTAAGATTTTATATTGACATATTTTCAATTCCATAGTTACCTGTAAATGAAAGTATACCTGTTAAGGAAACAAAGCGCGGCGTTGATTACCGATCAATGTCTCGATTTTGGGCGGAAAATGAAGATTAGAGTCTATTTTATTACACTAGTGCCTTTAAAATGATTTATTCTAAATGTTTTAATATTCAATAAAATGTACTTTTAAAATGTACTATTTTTACTTTTGTAATGTAGTATTTCTATCTCTAATTTAAAACTTTTTTTTTCTAGCTTCACGCTGTATCCCGCTTACAGAGGGAACCTAGTGCTAAGACACTCCGTTCCCCACTTTCCGCTGAATTCGGAGGCATTGCGTGATAAGTGGCGGAACTTAACGCCGCGCTTTTGCCTCGACACCAGAGCGAAGAAAATGGAAATATTAAATATTTCCACCCCTCGAGTGGGAATCGAACCCAAAACAGTCGTTTACAGTCACACGCTTGTGCCACTGTGCCACTACTGGCCCCACTTATTTTAATATCTATTTTAAATATCTATTTTAACACTTACATTTTTATTTTTTTGCAGTCAAATGAATGCACCGTGCTTAGGAATGGGGGCTTACAACATGGGCTACAGAACACGATGCGTACAAAAATATATATTAAGAAAAATGTTTGCTCTAAACGAAAGAAATGAAATTTATTTAGCTGATTTCAAGGTACCCAGTAGCTGTTCCTGCATGGTGCAACATGCTTATATATAATGATATTTTAATATACTTTGTTCCGTGTGTATTATTGGCCAGTTGTATAACGGCCGAAGAATAAAAGTATTAATATGAATAAATTAATATGTGCCTATAAAATTATAATAAAGTAAAAATTATGTTATGTCCGTTTTTTGTTTTTCATGCTTTTCCCTACATAAAACAGAGAAGTCAGTAATAAATTAAGTTTTAAGACACTTCGTTCGTCACTTACTGCTCGAAACCGAGATATTTCGTGTTGAGTGGTAAAACTCAACGCTGCATTTTGTCTTCACGCAAGAGCATGCAATGTTTTTTTTTTTACTATAATCGATTTTGGTAATCGAACCCACACCAATCGCGTTTTTAGTGTTTCCTTCCTCTCATTAAGTTATTTTTGAAAAGATCTTTGAATTATAAACCTAAATAATCTTGTTATTTATTAATAATTTCTAATTAGACACATATATACCTTGAATATACATTTTATTCGTCTAGAACGGTTTTTTTTATTACTCTATTTTATCACTCTACGGACATAATGTCTGTACCTTTTTTAACATGATTCTTGTTTTATCATATGCAATACATTTTTTTTTGTTTACAATTTCAGTACTTCAAAACTAAGATTTAAAGAATATACTCTAATTCGTCTAGAACGGTTAGAAAGTTTAGTATTCTGATAGCTGACTATATACACTGTTATGTCACCTTATTCAAAAGTGTATATAAAACACAATAACCAGCCAATTGTGGCCAACACAACAATTGTGGCCAGTCGTGGCCCAGTGGCACAAGAGTGTGACTGTAAACGACTGGTTGTGGGTTCGATTCCCACTCGAGGAGTGGAAATTATATTTCCATTTTCTTCGCTCTGGTGTCGAGGTAAAGCGCGGCGTTAAGTTCCGCCACTTAACACGCAAGCCTCCGAATTCGGCGGAAAATGGGGAACGGAGTGTCTTAACACTAGGTTCCCTCTGCCTACCCTGCTGTGTGCGGGATATAGCGTGAAGCTATAACGTGTATAATATTTATTTTACAAATTTCATGAATAGTCATGAAAAGTACAGGCTATAGGGAAAATTAAGCACTGTCCTAAATAAGCTATTTTTTTTTTTCAATAACCAAAAACTAACTTGTAAAACTAACTTGTGAAATTGTATTTGTATAACCGAGAACGCAGTTCGTCGCAAAATACGAAGCAGCCATACTTATGTAGTTCACGCGGGTGAAGCAGCGAGACGGTCGGTGGTATAAAATAATGGTAAGTGAAGACTGCATTGGGGCCAGTCGTGGCGCAGAGGCACAAAGTGTGACTGTAAAGCGACTGGTTGTGGGTTCGATTCCCACTCGAAGAGTGGAAATATTTAGCATTTCCATTTTCTTCGCTCTGGTGTCGAGGCAAAACCGCGGCGTTAAGTTCCGCCACTTAACACGCAATGCCTCCAGAATTCGGAGGAAAATGGGAAACAGAGTGTCTTAACACTAGGTTCCCTCTGCCTACCATGCTGCATACCGCGTGGAGCTAAAAAAAGAATACATTGATAAATTACTAGGATATTTCCGAATACAAAAATAACAGTATGGGGAAAACGTGAGAGATAAAAATCTACATTTACTTGGACAGCTTGGGGAAGTGGAATATTTAACAATGACACATTGTTTAATGAATTTCATACAACATACAACAAGAAATATTATTTTGTTTATTTTTTTCAACATATATGTATATTGGTCTTTGTAGACCTTGGATTTCCGATTTATAATAACAAGTCCTATGATTCATATGCATCAAGTATTCAGTCAGAGAGTATCTAGTGTCAATACACTCCGTTCTCCGTTTTGTGCCCGAAAGTTAGACATTGCGTGTTAAGTGGCGTAACTCAGCGGCGCGCTTTGTATTAAGCGCCAAAGCGATTTTTTTTATTTTTATTTTTTTTCTTTTTTTTATTTTTATTTTTTTTCTTTAGCTTCACGCTGTATCCCCCACACAGCAGGGCAGACAGAGGAAACCTAGTGTTAAGACACTTCATTCCCACTTTCCGCTGAATTCTGTAGGCATTGCGTGTTAAGTGGCGGAACTTAACGCCGCGTTTTGTTTCGACACCAGGCGAAGAAAATGGAAACATTAAATATTTCCACTCCTCGAGAGGGAATCAAACCCCCAACCAGTCGCTTTACAGTCACAGCTTGTGTCTCTGCGCCACGACTGGCCCAAGGAGAAAATAATTAATATAATTAGGTCGAGTGGGAATCGAACCCACATTCATCGCGTCTATAATCAGTCGCTGTTACACTGCACCACGACCGCCTTAAGAAATCTGTATTGTTACACGTATTTCCCATCGACATATTCATCTTTGTAGACCTTGAATTTACGATTTATATACTTCAACTTCTACTTATACTTGATTTATATGCAATAACTATTAAAATTGGCCAAAATGAATTATGTCCAACGCACTCAGAGTTATAAATTAGTGCTTAATTGACATTAATATACTTATTGTAATATCATATCCATGTTAAAATAAATATATAGTAAAAAAATACTAACTACTAGAGACCATCGTGGCAGAGTGTGATTTCATCGTGGGTCGACGCAATAAGTTGTGGGTTCGAGTCCCACTTTTTGGAATATTTATATTTGAAATATTTTTGTTTCTTCACGCTGTACACACAAAATTCAAGACAAACCGCGGCGTTGAATTCTGACACTCAACACGTAATGTCTCGATTTCAGGCAAAAAGTGATGAATGGACTGTCTGAACATTACCTTTTCTTTGCTATGCGGAACAAAATGAAATTTAAAAAAATACTGATCCTCAGATATAACTCCGTAACAAAAAAAAACATAATTTTAAATAACACCTTGTAAATAAATTGACAAATTTTAAAGTTAATTATTAATATTATACATGTAATAAAATACATAATTACTTACACCTTAATTACATAATAATTTAAAAATAGCACCGAGCAGATCTCGTTTGAATCGAATCGATTACTAATTGCTCATATTATTTGACTAATCTAAAGTATATAATATAACCAATTAATAATCGATTACAAATAGCTTAATAAAATCGAATCGGCTCCCCTCTCTATACAAAAATTAAAGTTATTTTAACGATTATCACAAATGCATAACCTAAGGTGGTCAATCGGCCACTGTTTCTTGTCCTCGCCCCGCCAGTCGTAACTCAGCCACAGAAAGAAGCGATTGTGTTATCGATGGAAATTACGTGTGTGAATTTATTATAACGAATATGATAAAATTTTGAGATAATATAAACGCAGTGTTTGAAGAACATGTTGTAGTTCAGATATGGCCTGGATTGTGGTGCCCATCCTCTTGGTTTCCCTGGTTAGTAAAAAATTTTTGCATTTTCCTCTATTAAAAACTCTTTAAGATATATAGGACCTTCGTTGTAAGGAAGTCCTTATATAGACCCTATTTCCTGTTGAACATAATGTGGATAAGTAAGTTTTGATGATATTTAAAACAATATAGGTATGTCCATATTTTCGTACTTTTTTAAATAATATTTCTTAAGAATTTTACATATAGAAGCAAAACAAATGTTATCGGCTGTGATAAATTAATTAACTAACGGCTACTAACAGGTTTTGTATTAACATCATAAGCGTGTTTCTTGTACACAGTTTATTGAAATTTACATATCGCAGTTTATGTTTACGATATTATAAAGTGGCTCCTTCGTTTATCAGTTGGATCAAAACTAAGTCGATATGATGATAGCAGATTCGATTCCGTTTGGTGCAAAAATAAATAAAGTGACATCACAATGACTACGGTTTTTCATGAAATTAGGAAAATGCATAACAGTTGTTTGTGTTATGTTACTAAAATGTTATCGTTATAGTATATCTAATAAGTTAGTTTTATGTAACCAAATGAATTATTAATTATTAAGTAATTAAACTAAAAAACCAGCTTCAGGTTTCAAGCTTTAGTCAGAGAGAACTAAGTAACTAAGAGTAACAAGACACTCCGTTCTCCACTTTACGCCTAAATTAAAATAAAGTAATTAAATCAAATAAGGTTAATTACCTCAATCACTTTCTAAAGCGACACAGTGCGAAAGTAAAAGTGACTTTCTTCCGATACTCATATCGTTAGCGTGTCCATTGAATTGATTAAAAAATGTATTTTTTTCTATACTGTTAGTTTGTTTATATATTTTTTACATAATTTTTATTACGTATATGGCAGAGAGTCAGAGAGAAACTAGTGTCGAAATACTCCGCTCTCCATTTTTCGAACTAATCGAGATATTGGGTGTAGAAAAGTCAAAGATGCGATTTGTCGTACGTACCAGAGCGAAGAAATAAACAAATAATCATTGCCTCAAGTGGGAATCAAACTGATAACCATCGCATTAACAACCAGTCGCTGTCCTACGTAGCTTGTTTAAATATAATTATTTTTACACATAAAATTCTATATTTTTACACATAAAATTCTATATTCGTGTACGTTGTAAGGGAGCGAGGTGAACTGGTTATAATTAACAACATTTACTTAGTAATGTTTACAATGACACATCAAGTTTGACGTTCTAGTAAATATATATTTCTTATTTCTTTATTTTTGTCTGATTTGTATAACTATAATGCACATTTTAAACATATTTAAAGGGCTATTTATTTTTTTCTAAATGTGTTTTTCAATTTCCTAACACTTTAAAAATGGTAAAAGTATTTAGTAAATAAGCATTCTCCCTTGCCAATCGATTGTTCGTAGAATAATCTTTGGGTAGCAGAAACTTGTAAAAGTCTCTCTACAGAGATGCCAACAACATTAATAATTTGTAATAAGCGTATAAAAATGTCGACGCAGGTGGTAGTAGAAGGTATGGCTTAGCAGACAGAGCGCTTGGACGGTTTTCAAGAGGAGCGGGTTCGAATCCCGCTGCGTTTAAATTTTTATACGCTTTCTAAATGTACTTTTTTAAATTGCATATATTGTTATATTTACGCTGATTACAGTGATTTATTATACTAATTTTAACATTTTTAAAGTGTCATATATTTAGGATATAAAACCATTTATAGAATACGTTTAAAAGTTTTATTACAGCGAGATTCAAACACACTTCTTTTGAAAAGAGAGGTGAGTTACGGGTTCGAGTCCCGCTGCGTGCATTTAAATTTTTAATACGTTTTCTATAAATGTTAATCACAATAGTTGTATGTGCAATGGTGTAACACTTCTAATTAGTTCATAAGAAACCTGAAAGTGAAAAATAGAAAATATACATGGTAATATACTTTACGAATACTATGTGGCAAAATCCAATGTCAAAGTGTATTTAACCACGTTAAGTTAACTTAATTAAAATGAAAATTAATGATTTTAAATTTATTAATTGTTTTGTTCATATTATGAGGCATCGTAGAAGCACAAAGTGTTACTGTAATACGACAGGTTGTGGGTTCGATTAACACTAGAGGAGTGGAAATATTTAAAATTCCCATTTTACCCGTTTTAGTGTCAAAGCCAAACCGTAGCGAGTGAGTGTCTTAACTCTAGTTTTCTTCTGCCTACCCTACTGTGTGTGGGATAGAGCGTGAAGCTAAAAAAAGTATAATATTTATAGCATTTTCTAAGAGGCGCGAGTTCAAATCCCGTTGCGGGAATATCTTTGCATGTTTTCTAAAAATCACAATAGTTATGTTCGCCGGTGCTAGACTACTATATTAATACATAAGAAACCTAAAAGCGGGGAACAGAGTATATATAATTTTATTTGCGCATAATAGGTGGCGAGATTCAATGCCAAAGATTATTTAAGTTCAAAGATATTTATTTCTCAAAAAAGACAAAACAGTCACTTACATGAGAATATGACTAAAGCTTACACATTGTTAGTGCAGTCAATCTTGTCATTTTTTTTTATTTATTTATTTGTTTATTCAGTACAATGTAAATGAAAAATTTATAAATTGTCCCACAAAACTGATGAATCAGTTTGACTGTAGGATCAGCAGTCTCTACCAGTTTACAAGGTATTATGTCAAACATTTAACATGTTACAGATAAACTGTCAGGCGTTTTACAGCAATGAGAACATAATTGTAATGTAATTTACATTTAAAAAGACACTTATCCGATTCCAGCCGAATATCTTTAGGCAAACTGTTTAGTAAGTAAGGCAAACGTTTTTTTAATGTCCTATCTCCAAAGTAATTGTTAACTTTAGGTACTTCATATTTACCCCCAGACACCGACCTTGTACCGACGCTATGTTTCAACAGCTAAGCCAAGCCCTTGGCCACGCTAAGCTAACTAAACTGTGTCAAATTAAAAATACAATATTCCCGCAACTAAGATTCGAACCCATGTCCGAAGTTTTGGTAACTAATTCAAGGTCTCATTCTTATTCAATACAAACCGTGGTTTCGCCCAGTTCTACAATACGCGTCTTCGTCAGTTAATACATATTCAACGGGAAATACCTATTGTCATTTTTGCAATGGTTGATAACGTAATATTTTTTGCTTCGTAATAATATCATATTTTTATTCTATTCTATTCTAGAACAAATTTATACCTGTAACTTTTTTTTTTTTAGCTTCAAGCTGTATCCTACACACAACAGGGTAGGCAGAGGGAACCTATTGTTACGACACTCCGTTTCCCAATTTCCGCCGAATTCGGAGGCATTGCGTGTTAAGTGGCGGAACTTAACGCCGCGCTTTGCCTCGACACCAGAGCGAAGGAAATAGAAATAATAAATATTTCCTCTCCTCGAGTGGGAACCCACAACTAGTCGCTTTACAGTCACACTTTGTGCCACTGCGCTACAACCGGCCCCGATACCTGTAAATGTTGTAGGTGTTTGGAAAATTAATTACAATTATGTATTGAAAGTAAGAGAATTATTTTCAGAATTTTCCTTTTTAGAGATTTATCCTTTTTTCCGTATAGTAGAATAGCCGTAACTCGTAAGAAATCTAGTAGTATCAAAAAGATATACTGATTACTCATTCGCTGTAAGTAATCAATTACCTTTTTTTATATATTTTTACTTAAGAATTTTTCTCAGTAGTTATTTCAAGATTAAATCATTAATTTTATTCTATAAGCAGCGTCATGATTTTTACTGCATAACAGGGCATAGTCAATGAGTAGGTAGGTACCTAGTGTCAAGACACTCTGTTCTCTTGCGTGTTATATCGTGGAGCGAACTTTGTCGAAAGTACGAGAGGAATTTAAACTAAATATATAAATCCCCGAATCGAATTCACAATCAATGGTATGTACACTCAATCGTTGTCTCACTATGCCACATTGGCCACTCACTAGAATTTTTCATTTTAAATAAGCTTTATCTGCATATATCAATGTATTTATCAAACGATATAAGAAAATCTTCCAACGTTATTTTCACCAACTTCTTGATGTCTTATTTTGGAAAGGATTTTTTTAGAAAACGTATAAAAACTAGAACCCAGAGGAATTCGAACCCGTACCTCCCGTCCAAGTATTTTAACTGCTACCTCCAGACTTCGAGTATATATGGCTTAGTTTTCAAGCAGCGCGGGTTCGAATCCCGCTTCGTTCAAATTTATATACGTTTTCTAAAAATGTCTTATTCATTTTCCCTAAGCATGTAAATAACACTTTAAAAATGGTAAAAGTACTTGTTATTTTCTTAAAAATGTGCACATGTGTTCGCATCTGATGACATTACGATAACTTCATAGCCTAAGCCTGATATCCATACGAGGGCAACTAAGATAACGATAAATCACTTAAAGTAACCTTTTTTATAGGTATTTGTTAAAGTAGTTTTCTATTTTTATTTAAAAGTTATATTTAATTATATGTTTATATTAAATTTTCATGATGATATTCGAAAGCCGAAGCCTGAAGTTATACTGTAAAGCCTGATTGATTTTGACTTTGAAGTTATGTAAATATGTAAATGAGACTTTTCGCTTTTTGGTATAATTATTACCAATTTTTTGAGGCTGTCGTGACGCAGTTAGACAGCGTTTGAATGTAAACGTAATGGTTGTGAATTCGATTACCCCTGGAGGAAATGATTATATATTATTTGCAATTTTCCGTTCTGGTACTTAAGGCAAAGTGAGGTGTTAAGTTCCGCCACTTAACCCGCTACGGAGTGCTATGAAAAAAAAAGAGTAGGGCTTTAAAAAGTGTTATTTTTTTTAAATCTGGGAAGAGAAATTATAAAATAATATCTAATTTGGTAAGAATATTCTCTTAATTAAGTTTACTTATCAGCTATTGTATTATCTATGTCAGTAGTCCTATAAGGACACGTATATAGGTTTTTTTTTTCATTTATATTTTATTTATATAAATGATTGAAGTAATATTACCTATATTTAATAACCATGATTTTAATGAGTATGACACCTCTTTTTTTATGGCATTTTTTAAGAAACAGATAAAAAAGAAAACAACACAAATAGCGTGCAGAATCTGTGCAAGTGTCAAGGACTCTCCGTTCTGCACTTTCTAGCTGAAGTCAGATATGTAATATATATATGAGGATATATAGTATATATATATATATATAATATCGTATATATATGCCATAGAGAGATAGTAGAGAGATATATAGAGAGAGATAGAGATAGAGATAGAGAGATATAGATATATGGGAGAGATAGTAGAGATCTAGAGAGAGAGATCATTAAGAGAGAGATAGAATATAATAGAGAGAGAGAGAGATAGAGATCTTCTATCTCATAGTCTATAGAGAGATCTCTATCGCTCTCTCTCTATCTAGAGAGAGTAGAGAGATCTCTCTCTAGAGATCTCTAGAGAGAGAAAGATCTCTCTCTCTTCTAGCTATCTCTTAGATCTTCATCCTCTCTTATCTATTATATATCTATCTATATCTCTCTCTCTAGATCTGATATATATTGATATATAATATATATATATATATATATATATATATATATATATATATATATATATATATATATATATATATATATATATATATATATATAACTTAATAGAGATTTTCAGGTTTGCCAGAGTGACAAAAGTTAAAACAAATTTAATATTGAAAAATACATTTTAAAGACTGCCTGCAATGCGCCTGGACAGTATTCAGGAGGCGCGGGTTCGAACCCCGCTGCGTTCAAATTTTTATACGTTTTCTTTAAAATGTATTTTTCAATTTTCTTAAATGTAGAATAACACTTTAAAAATGTTTAAAAAATTGATATTATCAATCTCGCTTGTGGAAATCGAACCCACAACCAATATTGATCCCAGCTAGAAGTATCCACTATGCCACTACGATTAAATATAATTAAATTATAGTAATACTTAAATTACGAATTATAACAGTTTCTGTGTTGTTTACATTGACCTTAAAATCTTGAATAAGCTGATTACTCATTCAATATGAGTAATCAGTTATATTATTATATATTTTTATTTAAGAATTTTCCTTAATGGCTATTATAAGACTAGATCATTACTTTTGACTATTTGTGATTAGTTCATAACTTTGGGGCCAGTCGTGGCCCAGTGGCACATACGTGTGACTGTAAACGACTGGTTGTAAGTTCGATTCCCACTTGAGGAGTGGGAATATTTAATATTTCCATTTTCTTCACTCTGGTACTGTGAGGCAAAGCGCGGCATTAAGTTCCGCCAGTTAACACGCAATGGCTCCAAAAAATCGGCGGTAAATGAGGAATGGAGTGTCGTAACACTAGGTTTCCTCTGCCTACCCTGCTGTGTGCGGTATACAGCGTGAAGCTAAAAAAATCATTACTTTTATGTCATAATCAGCTTCACGCCTTCTCCTGCATAGCAGGAAACATAGTAAGCACCTAGTATAAAGACACTTTGTTCTCCAGTTTCTTACCAAAAAATCGAAATTTTACATGTTAAGAGTCAGAACTTAACAACACACTTTGTCACTAGTACCTAAAACTTTATAGTTGTCTTATGACAAAAAGGAGAAATAGAGACACCTTATACATTCTTTTCCCCATACGGGAAAGAAACCCACGTCGGCCTCATTCTCTTATTTTGTAAGGGTACTAGCTCGCGTGATCAAAATGACCGATTTCTATACAAACTTTCAACCCCCATTTCACCCTCTTAGGGATAGTATTTTTACAATGACTGAAATAGATATGTATTTTTACAATAACCGGGGCAGAAAGTTTCATGTTTGTAACTTTTAAACTGACGGACTTTCATACAAACTTTCAACCCCTATTTAACCCCCTTATTTTAAATTTCCAAAAAATATCCAAAAAATATGTATCTAAATTCAATAGTTTAGGTTCGGTGAAATTATTTCCAAACATAATTATTTAACAAATACAAGCAGTCATTGTGGGATCAAATTTTAATAGACATATTTTTTTGCTATCTATAATAATATTTTAAGAAACTTGCACAACTGTCCATGTGGGAATATATTGTAATATTTTAATGATATGAATTCTCGCTTTCCGTAATTTGAGTTCTTGTTATTGAGTAAAGTAAAAAGGTAATAAACAGAATGGATAAACAGTTTCGTACTCTCCCCGCATAGCATGGTAGTCAGAGAAAATCTAGTGTCAAGACACACCGTTTTCCTTTTTCCAAAGGCCATGCTAGCTGATAGCTTACTGGGACGGCGACTAATTAAGCGCTTATAGTGGATTCGTCACTCAGGAAAATTATTACATTCAAATTACGAGTATTTTCATATCCCCGTGCTTTGTCTCACTAGAGAGCAAGCCAAGGCGCAGAGTTAAGTTCCGTCATTGAGCACGCCATATTTCGTTTAAGCTTCTTATTTTAACTAATTTATTCTTTAAAATATAAACATTACCATTTGTGGAAATCTAATTCACAATTATCGCGTATACAATGAGCCGTTTCCCAACCGCGTAACAATGACGTCACCATTTTTTATCACAAAAGCTATTGTTATCATCTAAAATCGATTATGTACGACTACTTAATTAATCTCATTATAAATGCATGTAACTAATTCTGATTTAAAGTTACTTAAATAGATGATTGGGGCCAGTCGTGGCGCAGTGGCACGAACGTGTGACTGTAAACGACTGGTTGTGGGTTCGATTCTCACTTGAGGAGTGGAAATATTTAATATTTCCATTTCTTCGCTCTGGTATCAGATTAAAAGCACGGCGTTAATTTCTGCCACTTAACAAGCAACGCCTCAACGTTCGGCGGAAAATGAGAAACGGTGTGTCTTAACACTAGGTTCCCTCTGCCTACTCTGCAGTGTGTGAGATACAGCGTGAAGCTATAAAAAACAAAAATAAAAAATAAATAAATAGCTGATTAATGCTTTAGCCGGCATATGTGTATACAGAGAGAAATTATTGGCAAGACACTCCATTTTCTACTTTCTGGTCAAATTCTAAATATTTGTAGTTATTATGCAGAACTTAACACCGCCTTTAGTATTACAAATACGGAAAATATAATAATTTCATCGCGTGACTATAGAACAAGTAACCTTTTCCTTTACGCCACGATAATGCTGATGATCGCTCTGTTTGAATATAAAATTAATTTTATGATAGTTTTATATTTAATTTTATTTATAGTATATTGCTTGAGCCTCTTAGAACAATATCTCTAAAAATATTAAAGAGAGAAGAGGTCAGACAGAACCAAGTGTCAAGACACTCCCTTCTCCGCTTTTCAGCCATTGCGTGTTGAGTGACAGAACTCAACGCCAAAGAAATCTTAATTACATCTAAAATGCTTAATAAAAATATGTATCAAGTATGAGAACAGTTTACAAATTATAAAGTTCACCCATGTATTATATTTAACTCTTACGGTATCGAACGTGAGCTGCTCACGTTCGATACCGTATGAGCTAGGGGAATCACTACAAGCATTTAGCTGCAAGGTCGCCGCAGTTTTCTGGGCTACGGTTGGCTGGTCATGGGGTATTATCAGTGCAATTATTTATTATCATTCTAGCGTTTGTAACATTGTTTACTTCATATTTATATTAATGTAGGTATATATTTATAAAAAAGTGTTTTTTTTTTTAAGAAATGACGGGTTATATTCGTTTGTAACATTATTTACATCATATTGCAATAGGTACCTGATTAAAAGAGTGGAAATATTTAATATTTCTATTTTCTTCGCTTTAGTGGCGAGGCAAAGCATGGCGTTAAACTCCGTCAATTAACTCGCTATGTCTCCAGAATCCGGCAGAAAAGTGGGGACGTAGTGTCTTGACACTGACTGTGCGGAATACAGCGTGTAGCTAATAAAAAATATAGGTACATTTATTTTTAAAGCAAACAAGAAAGGTGCCTCGTGATGAGCCACTCCATTCCTCTTTTTCCTCCAAATTAAATACATTATTTATTTATTTTTCTTGTTCTTTATTGCCCACAATTTACTAAAAAATTCACCACCATTCACCATTCAACCTTGTCACATGGAATATAATAATATGGTTCCATAAAAATATATTCTTTATAATTATACATACTATATGTATGTAATAATATAATATATATACATAAATATATATACATAAATAAGTTCTATAATAAATATTATAAATCATATTATTAAAGTGTAGAAGAGAGAGTCAAGGCACTTGGTTCTCTCTGAAAACTTTGCTATAAGCCAAAAACTTACTTATTGATAAAAAATATTACGCGCCAAGTCATGGATACAAATATCCCACTTTTTATTAGCAGGTCGGCAGTACAAAGTTTAGTTTATTATAATAATTCCAATGAGTGTGAATTGAACTTACGAACATTGTATTTATATACGTAGGTGTTAGTAGTGTAGCTCACTGATTGTGTAAGTGGCAAAATGACATCTCAATTACACTCCATGCCGAGGACGTTGTGGCGCGGCGGGACAGTATCTAATTGTTAGCGCGAAAGTTGTGAATTTGATTCCCACTTATAATTAAATTTTAATTTCTTCGCTCTGGTACCTAACGGACAGAAAGGTACTGTTGGTAGTAATATCACTCACTGATTGTGTAGGTTGCAAAGCCACATATCAATTACACTATAATGCGAGACATCTACAATCTCTCTAATGCTATAGATGTCCAATTGCAAAGGTAACCTTACCATCAAATAGTCCTTTTTCTCGTTGTTCTCCGTTTGGCAATAAAGCAAATAACTTGAAAAAGACATTTAGTAAACGTATAAAAATTTGAACCCGCGCCCCATGAATCCCGGTAGGCGCTCTCACCGCTGGGCCATGCGTTCTACTATCAGCTACGTCGAACTTTGAAAACGTTGTTAACATCTATGTAGAGAGATTTTTACAAATTTCTGCTACCCAAAGATTATTCTACGAACAATCGCTTGGCAAGATAGAAAGCTATTTATTAAATGCTTTTAACCATTTTCAAAGTGTTATGACCACACATAGGAAAATTGAAAAAGACAGATTCGAACCGATGAGAACGCATGGTGAGAGTGCCTAGACGATATTAAGGAAGCGCAGGTTAACAACACTTTAAATATGCTTAACTTAATCATATAATTATTTTTTAGTGTCACACTCTATCTGCATAGCAAGCTCTGTGTGTGGGAAGCAAGAGGAGAGAACTAACATTAAGAGTATTTTATATAATAAAATAAACCTAATATGTTCCCTATTATAATTATATTATTTTTTTTTACGTATTTTTCATTTCATTAGTTTCAGGAATTCTCACATGGAGCTGAGATAGCCGCAGCCCGCTCAGTGCGGGAAGGCGACCGCGCCGCCAACCTCAAGCCGAATGGTTCGTACAAAATCTTGAATAGATTTGTGAAGCCTTTTGTCAATAAAAGAGGTTCGTATTTACTTTCCGCGAACGCAAAATTTAACTTAACATAATTAATATTGTTCGTGATTAACAAAAATTTAATTGTTTTTAATAATCCCTTGCGGGGTAGTCAGAGAGAACGGAGCGCCAAACGCTACGGTCCCTGCATACTTCTTTCGCCTCGTCCACAGTCATCAACCTCTTCATACACGCCCTCCGGGGGGTCCTCATGCTTATTACGTGACCTTCCTCCAGTATCATCGATACTGTGTTTTCGAAGGTCAACCGAGGTCTTCCCCTGCCTCGCTTACCACTCACCTTTGCTTCATAAATCTTTCTTACCATTCTTCCATCACTCATCCTCTCGACGTGCCCAAACCACCTGAGCACGCCCTTCTTCATTCTTACTATGGCGTTCTCGCTAATACCTGCCATTCTGTGTATCTCTTCATTGCGGATTCGGTCAGCTAAGCTGACTCCGCACATCTTTCGAAGAGATCTCATCTCCACAGCATTCATCTTTCTTTCATTCTTCTTCTGCAATACCCACGTTTCGCTGCCGTATAGCAGCGTCGGTACCAGCACTGCATTGTGCACAGCTAAACGTGCGGCTATGCTCACGTTCCGCCGTCGCATCAACGCAGCGAGGGCACCGTTAACCCTGTTACCGGCAGCAATACGCCTTTCAACATCCATATCATACCTTCCATCTCTGCTAAACATACTTCCCAAATATACCACCTCATTCACTTGTTCTAATTTCTTTCTGTTAACCATGATCTTACATTCCGTTCTTTCTTCGTCTCTTTCAAACACCAGAATCTTAGTTTTACTCGCATTCAGGCTTAGACCATTGTTTTCACACCCATCTTTCAGGATGGTGACCAATGCCTGCAACTCGCATTCTGATGATGCAATAAGCACTGCATCATCTGCGTACAACAGGCAGTTTACCTTCAAGTCACCCACTTTCACTCCCATATCACTTTGTTTCACTCCTTGGAGACAACTATCCAAGTACAAATTGAACAGCCAAGGTGACATGGCACAACCCTGTTTGACACCCGATTGAATATCAAACCGAGGCGACATGCCAGCTCCTACTCGTACACAGGCTGAGTGATCTCGGTAAAGAGACTTTACAGCCTGCAACAAGGGTCCGTTCACATTTTTTTTTTTTTTTTTTTTTTTTTTTTTTTCTATAAAAAGGACAAGGCAAACGAGCGTTCGGGTCACCTAATGTTAGGTGAACACCGTCGCCCACGGCCCCGTGCAACACCAGAGGAGCTACAGGGACGTTGCCAGCCTTTGAGGTGGAGGTAAGCGCGCCTTTTGAAGGTACCCATGTCGTATCGACCTGGAAACACCGCCGCTGGTAAGCCATTCCACAGTTGTGTGGCGTGTGGAAGGAAATGACGACGAAACCGCACAGTACTGGAGTGCCAGGTATCCAGGTGGTGAGGATGATATTTCAACCTGGCACGTACTGTGCGGTTGGAGAATTCAGCGGCAGGTATCAGGTCAAACAGTTCTCCAGAACACTCCCCGTGATACATGCGATAGAGAACGCATAACGAGGACACGTCTCTACGCAACGCTAAAGTGTCAAGCCCAGCACAGATTCTTGGGTCCCTGATAATTCGAGTGGCTCTGCGCTGTATGCGATCAAATGGATCGAGCTGATACTGGGGGGCACCGGCCCAGAGATGAGAACAGTACTCCATATGAGGCCGCACCTGGGCCTTATAAAGGGACAATCGGTGTTTGGGCGTGAAGTACTGTCTAGCTCTACCGATGACACCCAGCTTCCTCGAGGCCAACTTGGCCTTACTTTCCAAATGATCGCGATACTGGCACTCACTCGAAACTTTCAGGCCCAATATGCTGATACTGGGCGCGGCATGGAGGGGAGTGTTCTGGAAAAGTGGTGATAGGACAAATGGGGTTTTCTTAGTGGTCAACGCGCAAACTTGTGTCTTCTGGGGGTTGAATTGAACTAGGTTCCTTTCAGCCCATAAGGAGGCATTCACGAGGGATGCCTCAACAGAAGATACAAGTTTTGTTCGGCTCTCGTCGACGTTTTCCCGAGAAAGACCTGCACGGCCGGTGTAAACGGCGTCCACCGTGCTATCGTCCGCATAGCAATGAATGCTAGGGTCTTCTAACATGTCATTGATATGCAGAAGAAATAGCGTGGGGGACAGCACACAGCCCTGCGGGACGCCAGCGTTCACGGGCATCAAGTCAGAGCAAAAACCGTCGACAGCGACCTTGATGCTACGCCCAGTGAGAAAACTGGCGACCCACTTGCATAAGTTCTCGGGAAGCCCAAAAGATGGTAGTTTCGCTAGGAGCGCCCTATGCCACACACGATCGAAGGCTTTCGCCATGTCCAAACTAACTGCCAGGCCCTCTCCCTTGCTTTCAATAGCAGCAGCCCAGCGGTGCGTTAGGTAAACCAGAAGATCACCAGTTGAGCGACCATGGCGGAAGCCATATTGACGGTCGTTGATCAACTGGTGATCCTCTAGATAACCCAGAAGCTGGCCGTTTACTATGCTCTCCATTATTTTGGAAAGCAGGGAGGTGATGGCGATAGGCCTGTAGTTAGTTGGGTCGGAGCCATCGCCTTTCTTCGGGATCGGGTGAATAAGAGCGCTCTTCCACGAATCTGGGACTACGCCGTTTGAGTAAGAGAGCCGAAACAAACGCGTTAGCACCGGCGTCAACTCTGGAGCACATGTTCGGAGCACAATAGGAGAAATGCCATTCGGTCCACTCGCCTTTTGGATATCCAAGGAAAACAGAGCTCGACGAACAGCCTTTTGGCTAAACTTAACGTCAAGCATTGCGTACTGGCACCGCGGGATGGTCGGCGGAGTAGCTCCTTGGTCATCCAAAGTCGAGTTCGAGGCGAAGAGAGCGCCCAGGAGATCGGCTTTCTCCTTCGCCGTGTGGACCAGGATGTCATTCTCTGTGCGTAACGGTGGAAACGAAGGCTGGCTAAAGTTGCCAAGCACAGCCTTGGAGAGGGCCCAAAACTGCCGCGTTCCCGACGGGCACCTCTCAAGTTTCTCACCGATTTTGGTGATATGCTGGGACTTTGCTCTAGCAATTTGCCGCTTAAAGTACCTAGAGGATCGGTTGTACTTCCCTTTTAAGGCTTTCGCCTTCGGATCCTTAGCGACTAGTGCCGCGGCCCAGGCTTGATAAGCTTCGCGCTTGCCAAAGGCAGCTTGTTTGCAGGACTTACCAAACCAAGGCCGTGATTTGCCACCGATGGGCACTACAGAGCTAGGAATATAGAGTTCCATGCCCTGCAGAACCACGTCGGCGACAGCGGCGGCACAGACACTGGGATCATCAGAAGAGAAGCACACCGCCCCCCAGGGATAAGATGAGTAAAATGTACGCATCTCATCCCAATCTGCAGACTTGTAGTGCCAGACCCGGCGAGTCGCGGGCGTTCTGCAACTGCTGCGTTTAATTGGCACCACACTCCGTACCAGGCAGTAATCAGAGGACCCTAAAGGGGCCTCGACTGATACCTGGTACTGTTCCGGATTTGAAGTCAGCAGAAGGTCCAATAAGGAGGCATTGTGGCTGTCCACGTCCGGGATTCGTGTAGGTGAATCAACCAATTGGGACAGTCCATTTGCTATAGCAAAGTCAAATGCAGCCCTCCCCGCGTGGTCGGTGGTGCGTGATCCAAGCCAATCGGCATTATGGGCGTTAAAATCACCAAGTATCACGACCTCAGCGGAGGGGATCTGTGAGAGCATATCATCAATGGCCGATTGCATATGCTCCATGAGTCGATCCGTTTCCGCGTTACCACTGTGGGACCTGTATAGGCATCCGTAGATGCGGACACGATCGTCGGAGTCCAGGCGAAGCCAGTTGGTAGACAGGTTCCGACCTTCAAAGTTAGCAAGGCGACGAAAACTCAAATCCTCCCTTACAAATACAGCGACCCCGGCGTGAGGTAGAAAATTATGTTCTATTTTGTAGCCAGGATAGTGGAGGTAGGCTGTATCGCTCGGTCGGGTAATCTGAGTTTCCGTCAAAAATAACAAGGCCGGCCGTGCCGTCTCAAGGTGGTGGTGAACGGCATTCAGGTTGGAATGTAGGCCCCTGATGTTACAAAAATCCACATTGAGCGTGGGGGGGGTTGCCGTGGAGCGTACGCCTCGTTTGCCTTGTATGTGTTCGTAGCGCGGTTCTGTGCCCTCCCCAGAATTCGACGGGCGGCCTGAGTTTAAAGACTCAGGGAGGGATTCTCCAGCATCGGTGATGTTGGTACCCTCCTGGGGTAGATCCTCTTTCAGTACCGCTGTCATGATGGGGGGGGGGGGGAGTTGGGCTCCGGTGCCCGGCATCACCTGATGCGAAACGCAGTGGCATAGAGCCACTGCTTAACGCCGGTTTCAGATGCCGGGGGTGGTGGTAGTCCGGTCGAGTCGGCCCATGCGAGTTACCATTACTGGCAACTAGACTCTACCACTAGTATTTTAGACGCCTCTTACGACACCTCCAATACCAGGGTGATCCTATTCTAAGCCGGGATCACACGGCTAACACATTGTACCGAGGCAGTATCTCCCATAACTTCTTTCGCACAACTCTGTCAAATGCCTTCTCCAAATCCACAAAAGCACAGAAAACTTTTTGGTTTACAGCCAAAAATTTCTCTGTGATCATGCGGAGGGAGAAGATCTGGTCCATACACCCTCTTCCAGGTCTAAAGCCTCCTTGGGCCTCCCACAACAGCCTCTCAGATCTCTCTTGCATTCTTCTCGCTAAAATTTTAGCATAAATTTTACTACCTAAGCTAATCAAACTGATAGCCCTATAGCTTGCACAGTCTATCTGTGAACCTTTGCCTTTATACAAAGGCACGATGACTGCGCCTCGCCAATCATCTGGGACCTCCCCTTTCTTCCAGCATAAATTGCATAGATGAAAGAACAGGTCCAAGACGCGCGGCCCACCATGTTTGATCATCTCAGTAGTAACTCCATCTGCTCCCGCTGCCTTACCACATTTCAGACTTCTTATGGCACTCTCTACTTCTTTTATACTGATTTCGCCGTCTGCTACATCAAGATTCAGCATATCGCTGTTACTTGAGACAGAGGCGTCATCACATTCATACATCTCCTTATAGAATTCCGCCCATCGTTGCAAAACGGGTGTTGGTTCTGTTAGTATTTCACCGTCCTTCGAAAGCACCCCTTTCATTCTGCAGGCTGACGAAGAACCCCGAGAATCACTAACTTCTCTCCAGAAAAGCTTCGTGTTTTCTCGGAAGTTGTTCGTCAACCTTTCATCTCTTTCATTCTCCGACTTTTCACGCTTCGCCTTAATCAGTGCTTTCGTTTGGTGCTTTTGCAACTTGTACTCTTTCTTCTTGATCTCTCTCATCCTTTTATTCTTACCAGAGGCTTTATAATCCTGCCATGCTTTCTTCTTTCTTTCTACGGCATCTTTCACTTCGTCATCCCACCATTCATCGCGCTTTTTACTAAAGCCTCTTTTCACCGTACCACACACCTCTATTGCTGCTTCAGTCATACTATTCCTAAGATTCTGCCAGCATACTTCTACACTCTCATTTCCTATTTCGCAACTGTCTAGCTTCTTGGAAACCCTTTCTTTATATTCCTCTTTAATAGGTGGATCTTGAAGCTTCCAGCTTCTTACGCGATTATTCGCCTCCAAGTTTGGACACGTCGTGCGGGCGCGCCAGCCTGTGAACAGACCCCTTATTCTAGTAACAACTAGATAATGGTCCGTTCCCAAGTCGGCACCCCTAAACACACGTGTGTCCATAACTTGGTTCCGAATACGCTGATCCACCAGGAATAGGTCAATCATACTTTTCTCTTCCATTCGCTCCCATGTGTACTGATGAATTTGTTTGTGGTCAAACATCGTGTTTGCCACAAACAAATTCTTCTCCTTACAAAGTTCCAAAATAAGCTTACCAGCCTCATTCACTCTCCTATCACCGTACTTCCCTAATATAAGCTCGTAACCGATCCGCTCGGTTCCGACCCATCCATTCAAGTCACCGCACACTATTAACTTTTCATTCGCTCTTACGCTACCTAGAACTTCCCTGACACTCTCCCAGAACTCCTCTAGCTCGCCTGATAGAGCTGAGGATACTGGCGCGTAGGCCGCTAACAAGAATAATCTTGTTATCCCCAGCTTAAAGCGAACCCAAAGGAGCCTCGGGTTGATCGCCTTATATTCCACCATTGCACACACCAATCGAGAGGACAACAACACACCTACCCCCTGACACCCGCGATCACTCTCTGGTACGCCGGCCCAGAGAGCTACGCGACTGCCCGGCAGATCGGTAGTGTTACTGCCCTTCCTCTTGGTCTCAGTCACACAGATCACATCCAGATCTCTATCATCCATCACATCTAGTAATTCATTCATCTTCTGTTCCATCCCTCCTCTTACATTCCACGTAGCTATTTGTAGCTCCGTCCTCCACTTCCCGCCGTCTCGGACATGGCGTGTCGGGTGGCGGTCCCCAACGCCGCACTTGTCTACTCCCCCCTCCCCACTTCTCACACCAACGGCGACGCGCACCAGCGCGTCCCCTCGGGGGGACGCCCTATCATACAGTGCCCTGGTGTACGTGGCGGATGGAACTCTGCAGCCCTAACAAGTAGGGCTGGCGGGGATCGCTACGGGCAAGCATTCCATCATGGACCCCCGAGTTATTTAATTAATAATTTAATTAATATGTTAAGTATTAGTAGCTGACTTTTGGTAATTTCTCTTATCTTTAAATTTATAAATATTACCTCTATGTTATTGATGTTTATTCGTTTATAATTAAAAGGATTCACAACTAACTTTCACTAAAAGCATGATATTTTTAATTAAGTTAAATGCTTGTGTCAGAATTTGACTGCAAACGTGATTGGTTAAAGGATCAATTCCCACTCAGAGGAGTCGTTAATTTTAATTTATTTTTATTTTTATGCTCTGGTAAGACAAAAAGCGTCGTTCAGATGCACTAATCAGTAGGAGAAATAAGTGTCTGGACACTGAGTTCTTTCCTACGACCGATATCAAACCTAAAATCAATTAACTGTTAAACATTGTGCCACTGAGCCACTGCGACAGATCTATTTTTAATTAATATATCAGTAATATTTTTATAATTTGTCGTGGCGCAGTGGCACAAATGTGTGACAAACGACTAGTTGTGGGTTCGATTCCCATTCGAGGAGTGGAAATACTTAAGATTTCCGTTTTCTTCGCCGTTGGTACCGAGGCAAAGCGTGGCGTTAAGTTTCGCCACTTAACACGCAATGTCTCCGAATTCGACGGAAAGTGGAGAACGGAGTGTCTTAACACTATGTTCCCTCTGTCTATTTGCGTCTCTCTATGCCTCTTTCCTCTGTCTATGTCTTAACACTATGTTCCCTCTGTCTCTTTGCGTTCTCCGTCCCTGCTGTAGCAGGGGGTATACAGTGCGGGATACAACGTGAAACTAAAAAAAATAATATTTTATTTTAAAAATAGAAAATAAATATTCCATGCTAAGAATACAAGATATTCATTTTATGAACACGGATGTGTGGCAAACTTTTATTTAATTTACTGGTGAATACATTATAAAGTAAATAATAATTCTTATTTATTTTATAATTTATTCACCAGTAAATTCTATAAAGAATGCAAAATAAAACACATTAGTATAGCTTCATTTTATTTATATATAAAGTTAAGTTATTTACTGCTAGTACATTGCAGTATAAGAATTATTGTCCTACATGTATGTATTTTATGGACATAGATAAAATCTTGATTTGCAATCACTAGGAAAAAGTCATCTTAGATAATTATTGACTTATAAATAATACTTAAGCAAGTATCTATTTGCATGGATTTTAAACAATTTATGTATAAAAATGTGAAGAACACTTTGGGCAAGTTTTTTTATTTTTTTTATTAGCTTCACGCTGTATTCCGCACACAGCAGGGTAGGCAGAGGGAACCTAGTGTTAAGACACTCCGTTCCCCACTTTCCGCCGAATTCGAAGGCATTGCGTGTTAAGTGGCGGAACCTAACGCCACGCTTTACCTCGGCACCAGAGCGAAGAAAATGGAAATATTAAATATTTCCACTCTTCGAGTGGGAATCGAACCCACAACCAGTCGTTTACAGTCTCACGCTTGTGCCACTGGGCCACGACTGGCCACAATGTATTTAATTATTAGGAAAAAACTATGAAATACTTAAATAATAAAACCTTTTCAGTGGACATTGGCTCCTTCGTGTTTCCGGAGTGGTCAAAAGCTGGTAATGAAAGAGATGAAGCTGATCCAATAATTTCAGACGAATGCAAACGTATAGGCATCTGTGATAATGTTCCTAACTATCCAGAAGAGATTGTGGCCAAGTTGATAAAAGAAGTAAGTACATAAATACAGATTACACATATATTATTTTTATGTCTCATCTGACCACCCTGCTTTGTGGGAAAAAGCTAGCTAGTAAAAAATCCTCGAAGGTAGTCTATCAGCATTTTATATAATATACGTTTTGATACACAACATACATATACATATGTACATAATAGCTTTGGCTTCAGCAGAGTAGTCAGAGAGAACAGAACGTCAAGACACTTCGTTCCCCACTCATTACCCGAAATCGATAGATTGCATGTTAAGTGGCGCAATCGAACGCGGCGCGTTGCCTTGAGTACTAGAGCGGGTAAATGAAAATAATAAATACCTAAGCATTGCCCCGCATGAGAATCGAACCAACAACCATCACGTTAAACGTCTCACTGTGCTAAAACCTCTTCCCCACTGTACGTATATACATATGTATCTAGAAAACTATCATTCTTAATTTCAGATGGCACGCAGAAATGAGACTAAATTCAACAAAGACGTGTTAGAAGTTCCGCAGATCGCTGAAAGGATCGGCCCTGATGACGAAAATATTGAACTCTGCTCTTCAATACAAAGGGTAAACTATTTTCCTACTCCTTTTTTTTCCTTTCATCAGACTGTCGTTTCCAATTGCCTTATTTTAAATTATATTCGTTGATAAATTTAATATACATATTTTATTTTTAATTTAACCTTTATAATACCAGGATAGTATAAGTATTACCGTATTACCGTAATCATTCCCTCAAGTGAGAATCTATCCTAAGACCATCACGTTTCAACACTGCACCATGATAGTCTTAACAAAAATATTGATAATAGCAAAATTTATTTGGTGTGGTAAAATGCATAAAAAGGTGGTAAGGGAAAACTACGTTAAGTAACTAATGGCAAGACACTCGCCCGAAATCGAAATATTGCGTGAAGAGTGGTGAAACTCAAACTGGTGGTCAAACTGGCGCTCTGTCTGAAACTACCAAAATGAAATACTTCAAATAAATTAAATACTATCATTTCCCCGAGTGAGAATCGAACTCCCGACCCAATTGAGTTTACAATCAGACGCTGTTCCACTGCGACGCGGCGGTTAGGATAATCACTTTTATTCAGAAAATAACTAGAACGATTTAATAACCACTATCATTTTACAATAAATTAACAATTAATTTAAATTGTACATGTAACAGATTACATATTTCCTAGTATTATATTAATAATATATATTTTAAAGACATATATTAAAATTAAATCATTTTAATTATCTTAAGTAACAATATTAATTAATTTTAATTTATTATCGAGGCCATTTAAGTGATGTATGAAAGCGTCTGACTGTCATTGTTGTCGGTTCGATTCCTTGTCGGGGGAAATATTATATGTTATTTTCATTTCTTCCCTCTGGTCGCTAAGATAAAATACGGCGTTAAGTTACGCCATTTGTCACGCAACCTCGATTTCGAGTGGCACTTTCGGAAGCCAAATGTCTTAACCCTAGGTCAAGGGGTGATGAATAGCGAAATTCAAATCATACTTTGTCTTGCCAGATCGTGGAAATGAAAGAACTCCTTTTGTAAAGATCAAACCTTGATAAGCAAATCTATAGTTAAACGTTAAACAAATAAAAAATCAAATTTTGTTTAGGTAGATGGAGGCGCTCGGACAGTGGAGGCGAGAGTTAATATAATTTTAAAGAGAGCATTTAGGTCTTCACTTGGATTGCAGATCCATCGTTGTAGGCAATGTACGCATGCCGACAGCTAAATTGCGTGTGAAGTCAATTTTTTAGTCGTCTTTACACAAGCTTAATGCTACTTGCAGGATTTCAGTATCATCGTATCACCTTAATAAAGCGAAAAAAGGATGCTTTTCTTAATAGTAATGTTTCCGCGTTTACACTCCAAGTTGATGATTTTTTTACTTAACTTTGACGTTGACGTCAAGGTGAAAGTAACCACAACTTTGTAAGGCCTCTATGAAATGGTGGTGAATCTATGACATTCTAATAACTCTCTTCCCTTTAATTTCAGCTATACGCTCCACGAGCTGCTAAGGACATGAACAGCGACTGGCATGTCATAGTGAATGATAAACAAAACCCACAACAAACGTTCCGCGTCGAAATTTGTCAGTGAGTATTGATGATAATTTATTTGTTTTGATTACGTGTAGGGTACGTGTTGAGAAGTAAGTGTTCATGAAATGCTAGTCTTAAGTTAAAACTATGTTCCTGAAATACATTCAGCATTTTAGAAACATCGTTTTATTGGACTTATTAGATAAAACTTGATGAATTGGATTGCAATTCAGTCACATTTCATTTATTTTTAAATACATTTAACAATATTTTCCGTTTACCCACTTCATAAAGAAGATGGAAGAAATAAATGAAAATTTTGGCGATTTTTTACATTTGAAATTAAACTATTTATTGAATACTTGTTTATCCGTGGCTCATCATCGGAACTCTTCTCCGGTCTTATTGGTTCTCCTTTCCATTGGATCCAGAAGAGGAAAGACGAGTGTATGCTCCTGCGTTTACGCATACGCTTGAGCACCCTAATATGCCCTGCGTATTTGTCTGCAATCGAATCGAATCCGTGGCTACTGTAAACTATTCGAAAAGTTGGATTTCTAAAATATATTTTCGAGTTTTCTAATATCAAAATGCACGCGATTAATTTTTATAATAATTTGTCCAATGTAAAACGAAATTATAAAATTTTAAATAATATATATTATTTACAGGAACATAAACTTGACTTGTTCCTCTGTTGCGTTTTTCCCAACTGGTTACGAGTCGAGGTGTATACAGAAGTTTATGCTTAGAAAAATGGTGGCTTTGAACGAGAGAAACGAACTTGTTGAGAGGCCTTTCCAAGTGCCCAGTTGTTGTTCCTGTGTTGTAAGACAAGTCTGAAAAGTGAATTAATATGTTACTTGCTATGACGATGATTTGTGTAGTTGTAATCGGCATGTCCGCTTAGTACGGCTCGAAGGACCAAATTTTGTATTATAATTTATTTATGTATTACTGATAGATTTAAGTGATTTATTTGATCTTTTTTAATCTGTTCAATAAAATTTTATCTGAATGGACGATTTTTTTTATTTTTGATTCTTATAAATCATTTAAAAAACGCTATATATTATTTCTTTCTTTTTGTAAATGTTTGTCTTTTGTAAATACTTATGTATATGGTTTCATTTGGTTAACGTTGTAATAGTACTTAGTTACCGTATGTTATGCCTGTCGATCTGTTTATAAATAAGTATATATTATAAATTAATTTAAATATTAAAATTGTATAAAAATAATTATGTTAAGACAAAAGTATAATTTAACTAATTGTATCAAATTGGCATTCTAAAGAGAAGAATACTATAATAAAAAGTTAAGCCTTTAATATTGTTATGACATTTATTTTTGTATATATTTATATTATTACAAAATACACTTTGCACTTAGATGGGAAAGAAATGGAATAAGACACATAATCCTTCAATTTAAGGTACTCCTAATTGAAAAATGTAAAAAAAAAATTAAAAATGTATTTCAATAATAAAAATTTGTAAGTTTACATAAATTACGTAACGGGTTCTTTTAAATTTTCGCTTAAGACTCGTGAAATATAATCTAATTGCTGCTATACTTATTACAAAATGGCTTAAAAATGTTTAATGCTGTTAAAAATACAATTTATACGAAATGAACACATTTAATACTAAATAAGAAAGAAATCTGTAATATTTAGCTCTCCTAAAAAAAGGAATTTTGACTTGTGGTACTTTTAAATTGAAGGAAAGATAAACGTAACAATAATGGATAAGTTCTTAAAATATATACACATCCAGGGGCCTGTCGTGGCGCATTTGCACTTCACTGTGGTGTCGAGGCAAAGCGCGGCGTTAATTTCCACCACTGTGTGTGTTAACACAGTGCCTTTGAATTCAACGGAAAGTGGGATATAGAGTGTCTTAACACTAGGTTCCCATTGTGTGTTTACAAGTACACTTAGTCACACACACCCTAGGTTCTTTCTGGGTACCTAACTGCTACATATTTATGAAGGAAAAATGACAATCTGTTAGATAAGAATATATAATTTTTTTTAATCATATTTCTTAGGCGAAAATAAATTTTAACAATATAAATAAATATTCTCTAAAATAGAATGTTAAAAGTTTTTCAAGTCAAAAGTGAATCCGCAACTAATGGGAGAACAATCGAGCTATAATGGCAATTTGTATCAAATTATTGGTAAGCAATTACCCTGTAATTAACTGAATGGTGTTAGGAGCAGATGGCTCAAAATATCGCGTCACAACGATAGCTGAATTGAATATGATCCCTAGCTGTGATTCGGCTCCTGCAATGATCTCCGCCACTTCCAACGAGGCGAAGGATACCAAGAGCACCAAAACTGCCAATGTAAGAACCAAAAGGATTGTAAAGAAATAAGTGGCTTCGTGATTATTATATTTCTTTTGATTCATTTAATATGAGCACTTTTGTACTTAATAGTAATTTGTTTTTTAGTACTTTGATCACAATTTGTC
Organism: Dryas iulia moderata; assembly: GCA_019049465.1. NCBI lineage: Eukaryota > Metazoa > Arthropoda > Insecta > Lepidoptera > Nymphalidae > Dryas > Dryas iulia. Next base: position 13,078,151 of record CM032424.1, on the reverse strand, counting down.
AATTCTTCTTTTTTTTCCTCTCTTTTTAACATGTAGCTTGTAAATTTTGAATTGTTTTTTATAATACTTGTTTACATTTTCTATGAAGCATTTACTGACAACTGTCAATTGACAGCTGTCAACTCTTAAATTACGTTTAGAAATTGTGATGATTGTTTTTTAGATTAGTTTTGAATTATATATAATTTTTTTTTTTCTTTTCTCTATCTTAGTGTAGTTTTATAAATAGTTCTTTTTTTTTTTATTTTATCTTCCTGTTCAATCAATGATTATTACTTTTTTCAGTATAGCTGGCGGGTTAGGAAGATATATTTTGGTTTTTTATAATTTTATAATTTTATTTTGTATTTGTTAAACATAATATTTTATTTTTAGTTTATTTATATTCTTATTAGATTATATACATATATAATTATATATTATTAATATTATATTTTATTTATTATATAAGTTTACTTGTATTTATATTTTATACCTATATTTTGCTCTTGTGATGTCTGATTATAGTGACTGTTTTTTATCATTGTCGTCGGTTGAGTCATCGAGTGGTGATAGTTTCCACAGTATATCTACTCCTTCCCTTAATGTCGCTATTGATTCTTACTTCTCAGATTCTCTGAAAGATTTTAATATTCTCCATATTAACGCTCAAAGTATTCCGGCTCATTATCCCGATATGCTTGTGTCCTTTGAATCCCGAAACATCCACGCTATCCTAGTGTCAGAGACTTGGCTTAAACCTTGTCTGCCAAGTACATGCTATTCCCTACCAGGATTTAGTTTAATTCGGAATGACCGTATCGATAAAGGTGGTGGTGGCGTTGCGATCTATTTACGTTCCTATATCCCTTTTACTATAGTTAGCTCGTCAGCTCAGCCACCTTTAACAGACACTGCGGAACATTTATTTATCGAAGTTTTACTCTCTCATACCAAAATTCTATTAGGTGTTATTTACAGTCCTTCTCCATCGCTTAATTATTTTACTAATTTTGAAAGAATCTTAGAAAACCTTACTTTTAATTATGATCACTCCATTATAATGGGAGATTTTAATACTTGTCTACTAAAAAGTGATCACCGTAGTCAAAGATTGCTGAATATTGCTGAATCTTGTAATTTGCATATTCTGCCTCTGCAAGCTACTCATAATTTTCCTGGCTGCAATCCTTCTCTCCTTGACCTTATCATAGTCTCTTCTCCCGATTTCGTATTGAAGCATGGTCAGTGCCCTGCAGACATCTTCTCATATCATGATCTTCTATATCTCTCCTATAAAGTTCGTCCTCCTAAGGCTAAATCGAGAATTCTTCTGCAACGTAACTTTGGGGGAATGGATGTTAGTCAATTGCTTAACGATGCACGTTTGATTGACTGGTCCCCGGTTATTTCAGCTAAGTCAATTGACCACAAAGTAAGTATTTTTAATGATTTGTTAATAAAATTATATGACTATCACGCCCCTATAAGGCCAATTAAGATAAAACATCTACCTGCACCGTGGTTGAATGAAGATATAAAGTCATTAATTGATAAGAAATAAGAAAAACAAGGCAAAATTTAAATTTAAAAAACACGTCTCTGATACTAATCGAATTAAATATCATAAAGCTCGAAATCGTTGTAATACGTATTGTAGGGACGCTAACCGCCGTCATATCTACGAATCTATTAAAGATGGTAATACTTCTAAAACATGGAAATTTCTCGAGTCACTTGGCGTTGGTAAATCCTCAAGTAGTAATAATTCTTTCAATATCAATATAGAACTTCTCAACAACCATTTCTCTTCTTTTGATGCAGTTGATAGCAATAATAAAAAAGAAATTTTAAGTACTCTTTCGTCTATACCTACTCATAACTTCCCGCCATTCTCTTTCAAACCTTTTACGAATTGTGATGTTAATAAGAACATATTGTCTGTCTCGTCGAATGCTGTCGGCACTGATTGCATTAGTCGCAAAATGATCATACCTATCCTAGATGTTGTTACTCCCGTCTTGACCCACATCCTTAACTATTCAATCACAGTTAGCGAATTTCCTGAAGAATGGAAAAACGCTCAGATTATTCCTCTCCCAAAAAAACCTAATCCTATCCATTTAGCTGATTTTCGACCTATTTCTATATTACCTTTCCTTTCAAAAGTCCTTGAAAAACTTGTACACAAACAATTATTTACTTTTATTAACAACCACTCCTTTCTTAGTCCTTTCCAATCCGGTTTCCGCCCTGGTCATAGCACTACATCTGCGCTAATAAAAGTCACAGATGACATTCGACGAGCTATGGATAATAAGCAGCTTACGATACTCGTACTTTTAGATTTTAGCAATGCCTTTAATAATGTCGACTTCGACATATTGTTAAGCTTGTTACGTTCTATTAACATATCTCCGTCCGTAATAGATTGGTTTCGAAGTTACCTTAGTGGCCGTAGACAGCGCATTAGAATTGAGGACAATGTCTCTTCATGGCGCAACGTCCAGGCCGGGGTACCTCAGGGCGGTGTGTTGTCTCCATTGCTATTTTCAATTTTTATTGATTCGATTATAAAGCGTCTGTCGTGTCCATACATATGTACGCAGACGACATTCAGATTTATGAGCATTCATCTACGGGAAATTTGTTTAACACCATAAATATTATTAACAAGAACCTCCTCGCGATATCTGATTGGAGCAACTACTTCGGTCTTACAGTTAACCCGCTGAAATCACAGGTTATAATAATTGGCAGTGCGGCAATGATTTCGAAGGTGGAGTACACACATTTACCACCTATTGTGTACAATAGTACGATACTTCCATACTGTACGTCTGTAAAGAACTTAGGTATTTATTTAGATCAGACACTATCTTGGTCGATGCTAATAAATAAAACAAGCCAGAAAATATTTTACACATTAGGCTCACTCCGACGGCTGCGCTCTTTGTTACCTATTCCAACCAAAGTTATGTTAGCAAACTCTCTTATCCTTCCAATTCTCGATTATGCCGACACAAGCTATCTTAATTTAACCGAGGACTATCTAAACAAGCTTGAGCGACTTCAAAATCTTGCAATTCGGTTCATATTTTCGTAAATTAAATATGACCATGTCTCGGAATTTCGTTCGAAGCTCAAGTGGCTCCCTATACGCTGTCGCCGGAATCTACATACTCTCTCTCTTCTGTACTGTGTGTTATTCAATCACCAGAAATCTCCCCCTTATTTAAGGGAGATGTTTAAATTTTTAGGTTCGAATACAAACAGGCTTAGATCTTCTGAGAACCTGACTCTTAGAATTCCGATGCACTCAACAAAATTTTATAAACATTCTTTTGCTGTGCGCGCGACTGCACTGTGGAATGATTTACCGCTAAATATTAAGCGTGCTAAATCTTTATATATCTTTAAAAAAATGGTTAAAAATCATTACTTAAGTAATGATACATCTTAACATCTTTTACAATTTCTAAATTTATATTAGGTATATTTATATTATTTATGATCACATGACATTACGATATATATATTAGTATATTATATTAGTATATATTTAAAAAGTATCTATGTATCCCGTTTATGTATTAGGATATAGTGTATGTATAAGTTAATTTATATATATGTTTACACCACCCACGTTAAATTACCATGTCTCCTAACCTTAAGGTTGTCTGGAAGAAATCGCTGCTTAGCGATAAGACCGCCTTTTGTGCCTCACACATTTGTAATTATTTTTTCCTTTTTATGTTGAAATGTTAAGTGTAATTGTGGTGTACAAAAAAGAATAAATAAATAAATAATTAACTGAATATCGTCAAATATATTACCTACATACCTACATTCATTATGCATATATTTTATATAGAAATTTAGAAATTGACTTCCGTTTTCATGCCGTAATAGGTACTAATTAACTCAAATATTTAACATTTAATCATTTATTACCTAAATAATTATTTGGAAACATATATAAAAATATGAATCTATATTATAATAATAATATAATAAAGAGGTAAAGTTTGTTACTTTGTTTGTAAGGGCTAATCTTCGGAAATACTGAACCGATCATGAAAATTCTTTCACAATTAGATAGCTTCTATTCAGGAGTGCTATAGGCTTTATTTTATTATAATTGAACAGAAAATTAAGAGAATCCTAATGGGACCCAAAAAGTGGCAAATCACACGGCGAAACCGTGAGCGGATCGATAGTCGTCATATAAACACTTTATACGTTTTTGCGTGACGACAATATTTTCCTGATGGTGACGTGAAGTAAGCTTTTAATTAGTTATTAATTTAATTATTTTATCTGCCTACCAACAACGGGTAAGGAAAATCTCTGCTGTCCACTCTCTACCTAAATTCAAGAGAAATTACGTTAATTGGCGGAATTTAATGCCACACTTTGTCTCACGTACAGAAATACCGGAACAGAAATGAAAATAACTACTAAAACGGCGAATATTTAAAAGGCTATTTTTTTCCAACTATTTATTGATTTACATAAACAGCGTTTTCACTTCAAGTTTGTAACAAGAATCCCCTAAAAATCTATTGTCACCTCTATTTATAATCTCGGCCCGCTTTCCAAACAAAACTCCCGTTCTGTCATTCACTGACAGTTCTATTTTCGAATTTTTATAGTAATCAATGGACAGCATTAATATTTCTAATTTTTGTAATTTTGTAAATCGATTTCATTATTACTATGAATAATTAAAATACATAAAGGCTCGTTAGGCTAGGTTTGGCATGGCTTGGCTAGGTTTGGCATGGCTTGGCTTGGCTTGGTTTTGGCTTTGGTTTAGACTGGCATCGCACCGAACGGCATGTAGCAGGTCAGGCATATTGCGAGAAAAGCTGGCGTTACACTACATTGTAATCGTTTTACATACATGTAAAAAATATGTTTTTAAAAACTGACTCGTCCGGAAGAGTCAAAAGCTAGCCAAAACACCCCGTTTTTACACGCTTGTGTTTGTGGAGACGAACATACCCAAGAACCTAAATAAAAGAATGGCAAATAAGATAAAAACCAAAAAAATCAATATAATGATTTCACCATGAGAAAGGGCAAAGGGTAACCGGAAAAGAAGGATATCGCTGTTGGCTTTCGATAAATTATAATGTTAGCATGTGAGGAAGGTCACGTACAAAATATATAAGCACGTGTGGAAATGTTGATTTACCTCTGTATAAAGTTTTTTTAGCTTCATGGTGTATCCCGCACACAGCAGGGTAGGCAGAGGGAACCTAGTGTTAAGACACTCCTTTCTCTACTTTCCGCCAAAATTGGAGGCATTGCGTGTTAAGTGGCGGAACTTAACGCCGCGCTTTTGCCTCGATACCAGAGCGAAAGAAAAGGAAACATTAAATATTTCCACTGCTCGAGTGGGAATCGAACCCACAAACAGTCGTTTTCAGTCACACGCTTGTGCCACTAAACAAATATGTATAATTAAATACTATTTATAGATTTTGAAATACGGATATACATAAATTACTAATTAAGTAGAGTTCTCAACTAATTAATATAACAATGAACGTTTATATGTTATAATAACTACATATTTAATAAAAATAATATCAAAACGGTCGCAGGCTTTATCATATTATAAATAATTAATTGAAAAACGTACCTAAAATAGAGTCAACAAAAAAGTAAAATTTGAAAACAACAAGATTTTTTTTTTTAATTTATGGGCCCGAGTTAAATACGAGGGCAAATATAGAAGTCGATGAGTATATGGTGAGCAGAGTGTCTTAACACAAGGTTTCCTCTCCCTACCTTATTGTGTAGATGGTGCAGTGTGAAGCCAAAAAAAACTAAAATGTAGAGTTCAGTCACTACTAAGGCATCTTCTTTATTTGAAAAAAAAAATAGACACTGTAGTGATTTATCATTCCCCTAAGTGATTATTTTGAAGCAGTATTTGGGCAATGAGTGAATATTTTAATTATATTTTCACCTGTCTGATGTAAGAGGGTCTGCAATATCTGTTTACGCCCAATATCAATATAATCAATCCTAATCCAAAAACTGCAACCTCAAATTGACGTAGGCAACATTTTTTTGGGTAAATTTCCAACTTTTAGTTGTAAACGTTGAAAATGCTTTAATTGGCAATTTTAGCTTCACGCTGTATCCCGCTCAAAGCAAGGTAGGCAGAGGGAACCTAGTGTTAAGACACTCCGTTCGGTATCTTCCTTTTATATACAATTTCATCCTGTGTTCTTTAGTTAATATTTTTACTTATTGGCAATAACAAAGTAAAAAATTGATTGCCAGATCAATCTAAGGTTGCAGTTTTAGAATTAAGATCGATTATTGATATTGGGCGTAAGCGTAATCCAAATAAAGCCCTTTGTCCTTTGTAAAAACTTGGATAAGTGTTCGGTTTTTAGCTTCGCGCTGTATCCCGCTTACAGCAGCGTAGGCAGAGGAAACCTAGTGTTAAGACACTCTTTTCCCCACTTTCCGCCGAATTCGGAGATTTGCGTGTTAATTGGCGGAACTTAACGCCGCAATTATGATAATACAATATTTTCGTTATTCAATCATGTTCCTCTGTCATGTAAATGATAATCGGCATGTTTATATGCAAGAGGAGATTTTTTGAGGATTGATTTTGACATTAAAACAGGTTTGTTTGTGGTTAACTAAATAATTGAATAATTTACCTAATATAGATTTCACCACTAATTTACCTAATGAAAGTGAAATTATTATTAATTATGGCGAGTTAGAGGCAGATAATGGCGATTATATCATAATAATATATTTTTTTGGATATCTTCCTTTCCTTTCCTGAATATTTTTACTGCACGTCTCCTTTATCGCAGAGGCCGTCAGAGCGCAATGGAATAGCATCTGATTATAAGGGCGATTGTAGTGGGTTCTATTTACTGTCGATTTCCCCACTTTTCATTCCTTCGGTGTAGTACCTAAGACAAAGGACGGCGTTGAGTTAGCCACTCGACAAACAATATCTACATTTTTGGCATAATGTGTCGACGGAGTGTCTTGTCTAATTCACGCTGCGAAGCCGCGAGCGGGCCGCTAGTATTAAATATTTTCATTGATTGAATCGGATCGAACTCACAACCTCTCCCGATTACAGTGATACTTTTTGTACAGTCCACACCTTGACATATTATATCGTGCTAACATCCACCCATTTTAAATTAACGTAATAATAAACAAAAATATTCTTCTTTTTTTCCTACAGTACTCACAAGTATTATACAAACTAATAAAATTACACAAAAAATAATATGTTTTTCACTACGTGAACATTTTTATATAAGTCAAGTGCGTATCTACGCAATAACAGCCCTTTTTATCAGATTTTGCAATATAAATACCTCTATGTGCCAAATGTAAAACAATGAAGTCCCAGTGTATTTTATTTTGTATACTGGTAAATTTATTTTTTAATTACATTTTATAATAAAGTAAATAATAAAAATACTTTCAGAGTTATTCGTAATTTTATCTTAATTAACAGTTTGCTATTTTTTTATTTTTAATAGATATTATTATTTTTATTTTCTTTAGCTTCACGCTGTATTCCGCACACAGCAGGGTAGGCAGACGGAACCTAGTGTTAAAACACTCCGTTCCCCACTTAGTATAGTAAATTCTGAATAAAATTTTCTGGTTAATTTAATTTTTTATATGGTTACAGATGTATGTGTGGTCACTGAAATATCGCATTGAGGCAACGCAGCTTAATCGAACCAAAAAGGTAATAACAAATTCGTTAAGAAATGGTTCAAATATTAATATCGGTAAGTATCTATAGTTTTTCTTTATTAATGTTGTGTTATTATTAAAACCACAGTTGCACAGTGTGACAGGGTCTGACTATAAACGTAATGATTTTGGGTTCTATTTCCATACAGAGAAATGGCAACACCTTATACCTTTTTTTCTACACTTTGGTGCTTAAGGACAAGATTTGGTAATAAAGACCGGAAAATACAATGAATTATCTACTCAACTCGCAATGGCTGTATTTCGGATGGAAAATGGAGAACTGAGTGTCTTAAAACTAAATGACACTACTCCGACTAGTTTTTTATTTGGTTAACCGTATTCTAAAACTATTTCTTTATATTTAAAGTATGGAGCAAATACAACAAAAATCTAACATATATTAGTTAAGTTATAATTATTTTTAAGTTTAATTCAAACACTTAGGAAATTTAATTTTTAATAGAAGAGACATTTTTAGAAAACGGATAAAAATTTGAACGCAGCGGGATTCGAACCCGTGCCTTTTTAAATATATCCAAGAACTTTAACTGCTATGCCATGTGTTTAAGCGAACGTCTTTAAAATGTCATAAAATAACATATATTATCGTTAAATTCGAAAATCGGATAAAGATGTCTGTGTCTGAACTATAAAAGCTAGACTTACTAGATGAACTCGCGACGTCGTCCTCGCGAAATTAACCGCCGAATTTATTTTAACCAATTATTATTGTAAAGTGGCCAGTCGTGGCCCAGTGGCACAAGCGTGTGACTGTAAACGACTGGTTGTGGGTTCGATTCCCACTCGAGGAGTGGAAATTATATGTCCATTTTCTTCGCTCTGGTGTCGAGGTAAAGCGCGGCGTTAAGTTCCGCCACTTAACACGCAAGCCTCCGAATTCGACGAAAAGTGGGGAACGGAGTGTCTTAACACTAGGTTCCCTCTGCCTACCCTGCTGTGTGCGGGATACAGCATGAAGCTGAAAAAAAAAATATTGTAAAATTATAGTAGTCTTGATAGCCTTGACTTACTCGATATTTTGGATAATTCACAAAATATCTTTATAAATTGTAACCCATGTTTTATCCTGATGTATAAGCTATATTATTGTAAAGTTTTATTAAAATCCTTTCAGTAGCTTTTACGTGAAAGTGTAACAAACATCCTTACGCATTTATAATATTAAATATTATTATAATATTAATAGGTTTGAGAGATTGGACTTTTACTTTACTAAAATAATACTCTTTTCATAGAAATAGCATCTAGTCACCTACATTAGTCAACTTCCTTCCCCATAGGACAGACTGCATGGCATAATGCAATTTAAAATTAAATTATATTATCATAAATTTAAATGAATTTCTGAGAATCCTTGTGCTGTAATGTCAACGTAACTTCATATTACAATATTACCTTATGAACGTTACCATTTAGAAGTAAATAATATAGATTTTTTTTATGTTTTTTTAAATAATTTTACGTTTTTGTAAAAAGTATGTCGTTAATAAATATAAATATTCTTTCTCTGTCGGTCTGTCTATCTGTTTGTCTGTGGGCGTGCTACTTTTATACTTTATCTTTAAAGATTTTAATAAAGGATAAAGAAAAGATAAGCGCCAGGAGACAATGAAATTGTATGCATTTCATTATACAAGTAGTTTACAGTAAAGATACTAAGAGACTTAAATCAAAACGGTAAACAAAAAGTATTCTTATAATTACAAATATATATTTTTTATTTCATCAGTATTTCTACATAGCAGGATAACCTTCGGGCCAGTCGTGGCGCGGAAGCACAAGGTGTGACTGTAAAGCGATTGGTCGTGGTTCGATTCCCACCCGAGGAGTGAAAGTATTTAAAATTTCCATTTCCTTCGCTCTGGTATCGAGGCAAAGCGCGGTGTTAAGTTCCGCCACTTTACACGCAATGCCTCCGAATTCGGAAAATGGGCAACGGAATGTCTTAACACTAGCGCTAGGAGACAATGGGATTGTATGCATTTCATTATACAAGTAGTTCACAGTAAAGATACTAAGACTTGTGTATTTAACCAAATTTGAAGTAACGGAAAGTAAATAAACTAATTCTATTAGAAAAAGTAATAAAGTTTCTCAAAAAAATACAGAAGGAAAAAGAAATAAAAATGTTCTTAGTTTACATATTTTTCCTTTTTATTAGTTTTACGCTGTATCCCGCACATAGCAGGGTAGGCAGAAGGAACCTCGTGTTAAAACACTCCGTTCCCCAATTTCCGCCGAATTCGGAGGCATTGTGTGTTAACTGGCGGAACTTAACGCCACGCTTTGCCTCGATACCAGAGCGACGAAAATTGAAATATTAAATATTTTCACTCCTCCAGTGGGAATCGAACCCACAACCAGTCGTTTACAGTCACACGTTTGTGCCACTGGGCCACGACTGGCCCCAATAATGTAAATAGTTTATAAATTTTAAGCAAAATTTATTGGAATTTAGGTCAAATCTTGCATGCATTCGCACATCTATTTCATTCTTTAAAACTACTTACTAATAATTTATTGAATATTTCAATACATAATATACATACTATATGAATATTGTACTAATTTCAAAACAATGTATGTTCAACCGCAACTATTAATGCAAAATTAGTTGTAACTATTCATTGCTTTCCCAGAAAATAAAGTAATTTATGGAGAATACTAAATTTACCGTATAATTAATAATTCTCTTTTTCTAGGCCATTGTGGCGCCGCAGGACAGCGTCTGAATGATTATATTTGAAATATGTTTTAGAGAATGTAAAAAAATTTGAACGCAGAAGGATTCGAACTCGCGACCTTTAGAAGTACTTCTTCTAACAAGTTATTTTTGTTGTCAGTAACCCTCTAGGTCTAGAAAGATTCTTAGAGATTTCTGCTACCCAAAGTTATTTTACTAACTGTCGTATAGAAAAAGAAAATGTTATGAGTTCACACATTAAAATATTTAATACAAAATATTTATATATTCCGTGGGAAAAAAAAGTCATATTAAATCATTATGCATATACAGTTTATAAAGTGGAGTCCGGAGTGTCTTGACACTAAGTTCCGTCCGATGATCCTGCTAGTTATATCAAGTTAATTAAATTTGAATTATTCATATAATTAATTATATATTACAGATTTTTCTACTTTAAATATAGAAGCTTTGAATGAATTTGAACTGGTGATCCCTGAAGAATGTAAGGAGCTAGGTATCTGTGAACACATACCTAACTACCCTCAAGAAGATGTATCTAAAATAATTGATAGGGTGAGTAGTGAAATAGGTTATTTAACTTCTACAGTGCTAAGACATTTTGTTATTTATGTTTGATGTATACTTTTGTGTAAAGTAAAGCGTATTTTATGCCTCAACGAGGATACTGGTATTACAAGAAATGTAAAGACGGAAGAGAAAGAATTTTGATATAGTTAAAGACGATATGGAAAAAGAAAGTAATATATAAAAATAAATAAGAACGTGCTTTGTATCCACGACTTCCGGCTAGTAACAGGAGTCAGAGAAAACGCTACGATCGTTTCATACTTTTTCCGCCTCCACCATTTTCCGCGTGCATTTTAGGTGACATTACCCCAGACTTATGAAGCAAAGGTGAGTGGTAAGAGAGGCAGGGTGAGACGTCGTTGACCTTCGAAAACACAGTATCGACGATACTGGAGGAAGGTCACGTAAAAAGCATGAGGACCCCCCGGAGGGCGTGTATGAAGAGGTTGATGACAGTGCACGAGGCGAAGCGTTTGGCACTCCGTTCTCCCTGACTACCCCACAAGGGATACAGCGTAAAGCTAAAAAAACATCATCAATACAGTTTCATAAATACTATGTTCACGAAGATCAATCGAGGTCTCCTCAGTCTCTCTTATCGTTCACCTTTGCTTCCTATATCTTTCATACCGTACTTTTATCATTGATCCTCTCGACGTGTTTAAACCACCTAAGCATGTTGTTCTTTATTTTTACCACATACAGCAAGAAAACCATACGTTTCACATATGTTTTTGTATAGTGACGTAGATTTTGCTGTGAAAATGTGTTCACTTATTAACAGCGCTCCTTTATGGCTTGTTTTTTTTTTTTGTTTTTTTTTTTTTAGCTTCACGCTGTATCCCGCACACAGCAGGGTAGGCAGAGGGAACCTAGTGTCAAGACACTCCGTTCCCCACTTTCTGCCGAATTCGGAGGCTTGCTTGTTAAGTGGCGGAACTTAACGCCGCGAAGAAAATGGAAATATAATTTCCACTCCTCGAGTGGGAATCGAACCCACAACCAGTCGTTTACAGTCACACGCTTGTGCCACTGGGCCACGACTGGCCACAAGTGGCTAGTAAAGTACTTAAAAAAAATTCTATTATTACATGTTCCAGCTAGCAACCCGTAACATTTATTTACAAGCCGACGTCAACCCTGGAGAAGACATAAATGACGATAATGACAACAATAATGAAAATGAAAATATCTCCACAGGATTATGCTCAGAAATCAAAACGGTAAATAAAATGTATATATATACATGAGTATAGTTTATTTTTTTTCATTAGTATTAAATATTTTTCTACCTAGGATAACCTTGTGACTTGGCACTCCGATACTCACTTTTCTTCTGTATACAAATCACTGCATATTGAGCGGAGAAATGAATAGTGTGTATCATAATTATTAAATAGTCACTTCCCGAGTCTGTATAGGTATATAGTTAGATTTTCAAAACTACGCAACGGATTTTGATGTGGTTTTTTTTAATAAATAGAATGATTCAAAAGGAAGGTTTTTACGTATAATACATGAATAATATAGAGAAACACTAATAATTTTGGAGTTTTCTTATGTGGTGTTGCGGCGGCGCGTGCCTGTAGTGAAATAGTTGGGTACGTCACGAGCGAGCGGGCCACTGGTACTGAATAAACTGAAATAATTTAGATATAAGTAATATATTCTACCGATTAGGATTTAAACTAACTAGCTTGTCCGCAGTCAGACATTGCTTACTGCGCCACGATGATTTTATATGAAATTCATTGTTTGTGCATGTTTCAGTTATTCCAGCCACTAGCCGCGCGTGACGTACACAACAATTGGTATTTAGTTTTGAACTCTGAAAATAGTCCACAAAACTTTAGAGGAATAAGGTGTAGGTAAGAGATGTTTTTTTATGATTATTCGGTTCGCAATGAAGATGTAAATAAATAATTTCCGGCGAAATTCCGGCGAACAGAGTGTTATGTCACCGGATTCTCTCCGATTGCCCTGACAGCTATTCTGGTTAAGCGTGAAGAAGAGTAGAAAAGTGTAAAAGACTTAAGAAAAAGCTAACATCTTAAGCCATAAAATTCATCTAAATACAATCAAAAGTATACTAGTTTGTGCTTATCTCCATTCAGAAGTCACCCAATAATATGTTTCGCAGTTCTTCCAGCATAGCGGAGTAATAAGACAGAACCCTTATTACGTTAAATATTTTGTGTTAAATGGCGGAACTCATGTCACTTTGTTTTTGGTGTCAGAGCAGAAATAATGAAAATAAAGTGAATGTGATAAACATTTCCTCAGTGGAAATCAAATCTACAACAATCACCTTTACAGACAAACGCTGTCCCACTGCGCTACAACCGTCTCCTGCCATTTCAAGTAAAACATAAATATACATACGTATACCCGCATGTACATGTACTAACGTGTATTCTCTAAGCCTTCTTTTCTCAATAGATAGGATAAAGGTATAAAAAACTTTATTTTTAACTAGCGACTTCGCCGCGCGAACTACACGACTGTTTCATTATATTGCAACCCTCGGGAGTAGATTTTTGTAAAATAAAGTAGCCTATGTTTAATCTTGGACTATGAACTATATATTCCAAAATTCATTACAATCGAACAAGCGGTTTAGATTTTTTATATAAACTTTCATCCCCTATTTCAACCGTTTAGAGGTTGATTTTTCAAAAAATAAGTAGCCTATATGTTTGACCCTGGATTATTTACTACTGTCATTCTAAATTTCGTCTAAATCTGACCGGTGGATTAGCCGTGAAAGCGTGACAGACAAACAGACAGACTTTCGCATTTATAATATAAGTATATGGTTTTCTTTTATTTTATTTTCAGAGCCAAATCTGAACAGTGTTCCGGAGAGATAACCTTCCCACTAAGTATGCATGGGGTTTGTATTCAAAAATACATAGCAAGGAAAGCTTACGTCTACGATTCGCCTACAAAAACAGCTAAAAATATATTAATTCAAATACCTAGCTGCTGTGCCTGTAATGTAGTACGCACCTGAAGCTTAAGTCGGACGAACATCAAATATTGAATTACATTGAAATTTTTCATATAAACAACACATTATTTCCGTTTAACAAGGTATTCATTTAGTGAGAAACTAATGATATCAAGATATCAAGATACTCCGGTCTCCAGTTTCAACCCCAATTCGATGTATAATGCTTTAAGTGGCGGTACTCAACGCCGCGCCTTATCTTACCAAAGTATAAAAATAACAATAATTTAAATATTTATAATCACTTGTTTCAGTAGGGATCGAATCAACAACCAAAAGTACTTACTACTGCTGTCCTACTGCGCCATTTTGCCCTAGAATCTTAAATTTTAAGCTTATAAAGAAACTATTTCAAAATAAATGGTACATACAAAATATGAATCATGATGATTCAATTATGCTGAAGACCTTTCTACATGTTATTCAAATTACAGTAAACAATGATCTCAGTGAGTAATTCTGTATTCATGTCATTCATTAAACTTAATTCATTAAAATTCTTATATTTTGTTTCATTTATTATATTACTACGGTTAAATTGGCCTAAATCTCTCTCTCTTAGATCAACAGGAATAAAACCGCGTAGAGACAGATCACTAAGAAGTAGCTACACAATCAATCAATTTAGATAAGAGAAATACTGAGAAAAAATCGCATAGCAACGTTTGGGTTTGGCGACTCTAGTGTAAAAGGCCAATTAAAAAGGCCTAAAACACATTTTAACACTTGCCTCCATTGCCCAAACTCCTTTCTCCACTTAACCAAATTTAAAACGTTTTAAAAATGACTGATGATAAGTGATAAGCCAAATTTTTAGTCTACGAAAAGTACTACTAAAAAGTTTTAATCGAATAGTATAAACAGCATAACTATTAACAATGTAATATGAGTACATAGATGCTTGCACGCATCCTACAGCAGTCAATATTATGTAATATTTTCCTATAGATTCTGTATATTGTATCATTCATGTTTTATGTTCTTGCAAATTCCCATTACGGTGACATAATTCTTGTTTATATACAAAATTGATTACTAATTATTATAACACTTCATTCCCACATTTTATATGTTTGATAATACCAGTAGGTAATATAGTCTTCCACCCACTTACTGCATATTTTTTGGCGCTTTTACAGAGAAACAGAGAAAGCAGACAGTAACAACCCGTTTTAGCTTGTGGGGGGACGGGTTAGAATACAATTCTCCTCCGTCGCTGGCCAGCGTCCCGTAAAAGGCGGGTAACCTAGTAGCTTAGTGGTAGGAGATTCGTTCTCCGACTGGCTCGCGACCACTATCATGTCAAAGACGAACCGCCAAACATATGATGATGTGTTCCGGTTCGATGGCATGTAAGTCAGCACTCTCTCCCTATTCCCACCATCCCCATCCTTCTTCCCTCCTTTACTCCTCCTCCCTTAAGTTCGGCAACGCATCCACAGCCTTTCTAATGTTGTGGATGTCCATGGGCGAAGGTAACTACTTATCATCAGGTACTCCTTCTGCTCGTTTGCCCTCATTTCTTCAATAAATAAAAAGAAAAGAAAACACGAATGTTACTTCGTTCTCCTTGAACTAATACTTGGGTCCCTGAGACCCAGGCTCCTCTCCCTATCTACATGACGCGATAAAACCGGCACCCGCCAATTTTCCAATAAATGAAGGAGTTGCCTCGCATTTAAATTAACATTTCAAAAAAGTTAACCTGCAACTATCTCGTCAAACACTGGCCATTCGTCTGTCACGTCGACTCTGTAACGATTACCGTTGCCCTAAATAATTCTTTGCCGAAAATACAGATTGATATTAACTTTTTCCCGTAAAACAGGATGCGCTGATAAACCCAAGTGTGCAACTGTATTGTGGCTATCAAAGCCACGCATTGTCATACCAGGGCGGTAAAATATTATAACCGCTAGGAATAGAGATTTAGATTTATTTTAGATTTACTCTACACATAAGTAGAGTAAATCTAAAATAATCTGGGGCCATTCGTGGTGCAGTGGCACCGACGTGTGACTTCAAACGACTGGTTGTGAGTTCGATTCCCACTCGAGGAGTGAACATTTTTAATATTTCCATTTTCTTAGATCTGGTACCGAGGCAAAGCGCGACGTTAAGTTCCGCCACTTAACACGCAATGCCTCCGAATTCAGCGGAAAGTGGGAAACGGAGTGTCTTAACAGTAGGTTCCCTCTGCCTACCCTGCTGTATGCGGGATACAGCGTGAAGCTAACTCTACACATTGAAAAAACGTTGCGCTTTTGTGGTTTTAAATATTTCTTTATATTAAAACATTTTGGATGTTTAAGAACAGACATGAAAAATAGTAATTACAGCAGCATTCGATTTTAAAATTAATCACGTGTGTCTTACACGTGGTTGATTTGAAAATCCTTACTTTAAAATCGTTACATCTAACTGCTGTCAAAATCTAATAAAGCGAACTATCTAACTAGAAATTATCTTAATTGTAAATCGATCGCCGCCGTGGTATGTAAGGAGAGAAGAAGAAAAAACCTCTGGAACCTCTTTACTAACTGACTTGAGCAACCAAAATAATATGTTTAGTTAAATCATCAACAAATAGTGAAAGTCGTGTCAGTATAGTGATATTTAGATTTTTATTTAGATTTTTTTAACTTCACGCTGTATATTGCAGGGTAGGCAGAGGAGGCCACTAGTGTTAACACACTCTTTTCCCCACGTTCCGCCCAACGTTTTTTTAATGCATTATGCATTTGTGGGTTCTGAACCAACATCTGCAGTTGACATAAGACGTCTGACACAGTATGAGCTAGGTATACAAGGGCCTCGGTGCACAGGGAAAAAATCGTGCCAATATTTTTTATTATTTTAAGGTTATACGGTTATACTGAAATCGGGCGTAAATCAGTGAACTTGTACCAGTAGTGGGCAAACTTTTTCAAATGGGAAAAAAATTGACCTTCAATAGTGTATCAGAATTATAGGTATGGCTCTTCTCGTTTTTGCAGCTACCATTCATGTCACCCGTTGTTTTTTCAACTACGACTCGTGGACATGCCCATGGTGCCAACTACGATAAATCTACGCTGCCCTTGATCAGACGGCCTTCTAAACTGCAAGGCCCTGGTACACTGCACCGCCTAGCCCTACGATAGCTACGCCACTGATTGTATATTAAGAATATCTTCTAGTAACAAAAAACGGCTTGACGTTTTTTTCCCGCATAGCGGGCTAGTCAGAGGGAACCTAGTATCAATAATCATTTCCCCGAGTGGGAATCGAACCCACAACCATTGTGATACAGACGATGTCCCACTACACCATAACTAATATTCTTCAGCATAATTTGGAATCTTATCTCGAGAAATGTATATTCTGCATGTAAGCTAATAGTACAATACGTTCAAATAGTTACCTAATAAGCCCACAATCCATATATGTATATTTTATTTTAATATTTAGATTACATAGCGGAAGTTGTGACTCAATATGAGTGAAACGAGACGTTAACGGGTTCGATATCATTCGAAGGAATGATATTTAAACTTTTATTACTTTAAAGCCACTACGCACGACGTGTCTCGATGTCGAATGAAAATCGTAAAATAGAGTGTCTTGAAAAATACATTTAGATAACGTATAAAAATTTGAACGCAGCGGGATTCAAACCCGCGTCTCCTGAATACCATCCAGGACCTCTCACCGCTGAGCCACGCGTTCATGCTTGAACGAACCCCGCTGCGTTTAATTTTTTTACGTTTTCTAAATGTATTTTTCAAATTTCCTAACTGTGGAATAACACATTAAAAATATTTAAAAGTATTGAGTGTCTTAAAACAAATTTTCCCTGCCACCCTTCGCCAAATATAGCGCGAATCTGATCTAGGTAATAGAATAATAATACCTGAGCTTTCAACGTCATATCAAAGTTAAGGAAAACATATGACCGGCCAATTATACAGTATATATATAGCTGTACGCAAGATTCATGGCATTACGGTGGCAACAATCACTAAGTCATGGCCAATACATCCAGCCTTATCTTCGCCGTTGCGGTAATTAATATTTTAATAATTAAATTATATATAATAATATTAATTGCTGAATTATTTATTCGTATATTCATTTAATTACTTAAAGTGTGTTTTTTTATAATTTAATAATATAGAAATATATTATTTTCAGGCCTTAATCCTAGTTCAAAATTCAAAATATGTTTCAACGACAAATGACGGTAAGTTATATTCAAAATATTATTTTTAATACTTTTGGCGCTTTTCTCTGTATAATGGTGGTGTCAGAGAGAACCTAGTGTCACAATACTCCGTTCTCCATTTTTTTTTCTTAATTGAGTTGCGGACCTCAACACCGAGCTTTGTCTTGTTCACTAGATTAAATAAAAAAAAGTAATTGAATTGTGATTATTGATAATAGTCAGATTTTGTGGCACTGCACAACGATGGCCTATATTTTTTAATATTTATTTTATATATATTTTATATTAAATTACTTTATAATTTATGGTATTAAGATTCGTAAATTTAATCTTAAACAATAAATCGCATTCGTTACTTCATATATAATTTTTAATTACTTAAATTAGGTCAATAAGAAACCCTAATTAGTATTATATAATATTGTTATATATTTTTTAAATACATTTTTCCGTCTGCAGGTGTTAAGATTATAAGTTGGAAAGGAATAGAAGATCTTAAGGCTGACACGACATTAACCCCCGACGTAGGCAATGAATGTTTGAAATCTACTGTCTGCAAGAGAGTTGGCAATTATCCCACAAAAATCGCAAAATGGGCATTAGAACAGGTAATTATCATTTTAAATCTATTTCAATTATTTAAATAACAACTGGAGGACTGTAAACGCGATGGTTAAAGGCTTATGGGATGGTAATGATTATATATTATTTTCTTTAAAATATTCCATTACCCTTTTTTGTCTAATTTTCGGGACATAACCCAACACCGAATTTTTCCTACCAGAGCAAGGAAATAAAAATATCAAATATCCATTATATCATGTAAAATCTATATTAAAATACACTATAAGACATGTCTCAGTATATCCTAACATGCCTAATATGTGTGCATGCATGTCTCAACATGTATTTAGTTCTACATTTCTTTTCACTTAGGTACGAGAAAAAAAACATAAATAATGCTAAAATGTTTATAAATATTACATAAATATAATACCTGATTAAAATAAACTTTTTACAAATTATTTTAATTTTGTTTCAGCTTAAAGAAAAGAATACGGTTGAGAAACTAGACAGATCAACTGTCAATCACGATGTGACTTCTATGGCGTGCGAGACTTCACAAGAGGTTCGTTTATTATATTTTATTTAAATTGCCTATTTTTTTTTCAATAGGTAGCTTCACTATTTCTTCCGCACAACAGGGTAGCCAACGAGAATCTAGTGTAAAGACAGTCTGTTCCCCACTTTCTCTCTGTGTAAGGTGACGGAACTTAACGCCGTGCATTCTCCTAGGTACAAAAGCGGAGAAATAAAAATAATACATAAGCATGTAGAGATAATATATATACATCAGAGAACCTGGCTTGGTTCTCTCTAACTGTTTTTTTTTTACTGAACGACTAACGGACAAGGCACAACCGAAATTACTGGACGTGAAAATCGAAATTCTCAGGTTTCTTGAGCAATGTACAAGAGAATTCTAAAAAAAATATACACTGAAATTTGATAAATTTTTAATAAATTTATGTTTACAGATCGTGTATCCAAAAGCGGCGAAGTCAAGTACAGGCAAATGGGATTTCATATTGAACTCGGATGATAAAACGTTTCAAGGGTTTTACACGAACAGATGTGTGTAAGTATTTATATGTATTTCTTTCTTTCTTATATTAAATTTGTGGCCAATCGTGGCCCAGTGGCACAAGCGTGTGACTGTAAACGACTGGTTGTGGGTTCGATTCCCACTCGAGAAGTGGAAATATTTAATATTTCCATTTTCATCGCTCTGGTGTCGAGGTAAAGCGCGGCGTTAAGTTCCGCCACTTAACACGCAATGCCTCCGAATTCGGCGGAAAGTGGGGAACGGAGTGTCTTAACACTAGGTTCCCTCTGCCTACCCTGCTGTGTGCGGGATATAGCGTGAAGCTATTTAATTTATTTCATTTAATTTTAATTTATATTAAATTTAAGTCTTATTAGGTGGAAAAAGCGATGAAAGAAGCAAAAAATACCCTTTCATATTAACATTTATTCGAGTGGAATTACCTGGAATTACCTACGACTATCAACAGTCAAACCTTGTTATACCTGCTTAGTACAGACAAGATGCCGAAGAAGGCAATGATTTTTTTATATATATTTAACTAATATATTTAAAAAAATTATTTCTTATGCGCTTGTTACACTTATGCGCTTGTTGTTTGTTTTATATTCTTCATAGTGTATACTTAATATTAGCTTATTGGGCTTGATGAGTTCTAAAGAACTAACGAATAAGGTTTAAATCTGACTACAAAAATGTTTACATATTTATTTATTTTTTTTTTTGAATATAGATTATCTTAAGTGCATAAATATCAATTAAAAATAAAATAATATATATTTTTTTAACAGATCCGGTGAATGTTCACAACTGAGAGATCCTAGGAACTCGGAATGTGAACAAGAATATACCTTAAGAAGTATGATCTACTTGGATATGGAGAACGAGAGGGTTGCCTCCAAATTATTTAAAGTACCAACGCGCTGCTCTTGTAAAATTACGTGTTCATATTATTGGTAATATTGTAAACTTTTTTGAAATGAGGCTATTTTTAACCTAATTTTAACTATTTTTAATCTAATTTTTGGACCAAAAATCCGGTTAAAAATAATTTCATTTCAAAATGTGTAATAATCGCAGAAACAAAAGATCTTATTTATTATTGTAAGCTAGTTTAATTAGTTAATAGTTAGTCATATTTATTTATTTTATTGTGTTAATAAATTTATTGTTGCTATTTCTTTACATAATGTATTTTCCTTTTATAAGATCCTCGTTGCTTAAAATCACATCATATTTTTTTTTAATCTTCACGCTTATTCCGCACACAACAGAGTAGGCAGAACGAACCTAGTGTTAAGACACTCCGTTCTCTACTTTCCGCCGAATTCAGAGGCATTACGTGTTAACTGGCGGAATTTAACGCCGCGCCTTGCCTCGTCTCCAGAGCGAAGAAAATGGAAATACTAAATATTTCCACACCTCGAGTGGGAATCGACCCCACAACCAGTCGCTTTGCAGTCACACTTTCTGCCTTTGCGGCACGACTGGCCCAACGACAAGCCCAATACGCTATATGCATTCTTACATTTATTGAATGCTAGTAGCTGCCCGCAACTTCATTTACGAGGACTTAACGAACCGTACTACCAAAATATGCTGTTTTATCACGCTTAAGAGCTTTTGTTAAGGCGCATTTTTTTATATCTTTCAGGTGTTTTACTATTCAAAATCATTATTAATTTGAATGTATAATAAAAGAGTAAAAAAGTCAATTCTGTACATGAAAAAATTGAATTTATGAAAATCGTTAATTGGATGCGTTAATACATCGATAAGAGAGGCCGCAAAACCAATAAGAAGATTTTTTGTCTGTCTTTCTGTCTGTCTGTTAATTTGCTCGCCAATCACGCAAAAAGTGTTGGTTGAAAATGAACGAATTTTGGCATGGTGGTAGCTTATAGTCTAGGTAAGCTATTCACGCTGTATCCCGCACACAGCAGGGTAAGCAGAGGGACGCTAGTGTTAAGAATCTCCGTTCCTACATTTTCACCGTATTTTTAACGCCGCGCTTTGCCTCGATACCAGACGCTAGAAATATCAAATATTTCCACTCCTCGAGTGAAAATCAAACTCACAACCAGTCGTTTACGGTCACACTTACGACTGGCCACTTAAAAAGCAATATCTCAAAATCACGCGGAAAGTTGGGAACATACTTTACGTTGAGACTAAGTAGGTACTCAGTCTACGGGACAAGTGTGAAACTAACAACAAAATTCTGTGCTCAAATGACATTAAAGTCCTATTTTTGCACAATCTTCTTATCAAATCAACTCCTTTTTTATAATAATGTACTTAAAAAGATAAGAAATCATAAAAGTCTGTCATCTTTGCCAGACGCATTCTATTTCTGAGTACAGTAAAACAATTGAAAAGATTGAATGAAAGAATAAAAATATGTAAGTCATGAACTACAAATGGTATTAAATGCATAACCTCAATTGAAATAATTTAGAACAATAGGTAAGTAAATGCATGTCCTTTTGGACCAATGAGGAAAAATTAAGTACATAAAAAATTAAGAATGACCAGTTATGGAAATACCAAACATTTTAAAATAAATAATAATATTAGTGCACGCGGGGTTGGCGTGTCACGTTGCGATTTTTTTATTAGAATCTAGTATCTTGACGTGAGACGCTGTGACGTAAGACACTGTGACGTGAGACACTATGACGTGAGACACTATGACGTGAGACACTGTGTATTCTTCACTTTCTGGCCGAAATCGAAATATTGCATATCAAGTGGCGTAACTTAACACCGTATACTAGAGGGAAATTAAAATAATTTAAAATAGACCAAGAGTGGGTTGAACCCAAAACCATGGCGCTTACAGTGAGGCTGTCGTTAATAAATAATTTCTATATACGATTATAAGTAGTATAACAGGTCTTTCTTAATTTTTCACCCGCGGGTTAAAAATACAATCCCCCTCCGCTACAGGGTAGCGCCCCGTAAAAGGTGGGTAACCCAGTAGTTTGGAGATTCGTTCTCCGACTGGCTCGCGACCACTATCCTGTCAAAGACGAACCCCCAAGCATCGAATGAAGTGTCCTGGTTCGACGGCATGTAAGACAGCTTGTTATTCCCACCATCCCCATCCTTCCTCCCTCCTTCACCCTCAAGGCCGGCAACACATCCACAACTCGCTAACGTTGTGAATGTCCATGTGCAAAGGTAATCACTTACCATCAGGTGGTCCTTCTGCTCGTTTGTCTCCTTTATTCAATATAAAAAAAAAAAAATTTTTGAAACATACTCGTATTATTAAAATCAATTTTTTTTTAGTATTTTATAAGTAATTCTCATAGCAAATATTGAAAAATATTTTTTTAATGAAAAATTCATTCAAATTCATTTATTAATGAAAAATGCATTACGTAACTTATATAAAACTTCAATGCAGCGTTTACCGTTGAGCCATGTGTTGAAAAGCTTAGCGGTAACCACTAACCACTTGCACGCTTTCAGAGAGGCGCGGGTTCGAAGCCAGCTGCGTTCAAATTTTTATACGTCTCCTAAAACATATTTTTTACAATTTCCTAACTGTGCGAATAATACTTTAAAATTGTAAAAATATGAAATTATTGTTTAATCTGCTATTAAGGAAAGATGATATTGACGTCACTTGTACTAATTAGCAATAATGCATGTATGTAGTAACACGACAAAGGACTTATAGGGAAATCTTTATCAGTGACCACACTATAATTAAAATTAATTTAATATATATTTTGTCGACATATATAATATACACTGTGGCTTCAGCAAACAGTATTTCAGTTTAAACCATGGCACGTGCTGGAGAAGCTCTTGTGTTTATTTACTTGGTAAGTTGTTAAAAAAGTTGTTAAAAATAAAAAAATGTGTAATTTTGATTTGACAGATACAATTATTATGTTTTTTATTGCTATGTCAGTTATTAGAGATATCTTCGGTGAGAAAACGTAACCTAACCTAGCCTCAACTAATAAGTGTTTAATTTGCATATGAGATTGCATAATTATGCGTATTATATAATATATATTTATATCTCAGCCTGTTGCCGTCCACTGCTGAACGTAGGCCTCCCTCATAGAGCGCCAACCTTCAAATATAATATATTTATCCCAATGAAAACCTTGTAGTTTCCTTAAGCTGGTCAAAACCAAAACAAAATAAAAAATAATTGTTTTAACTGTTGGATAACCAACAGTTATATTTTTTATGCTTTTTCCCGCTCTCTCCCGCAAAGTGGGGCTGTCAGACAGGACCTAGTGTCAAGACACTCCGTTTTACACATTTTGCACCAAAGTCGATACATTTCGTGCTAGTGTCGGAACTTAACGCCGCACTTTATCACAGTTACCAGAGTGGAGAAATTAAAATAATACGCTTAATAATAATACTTCCCGAAGTGGAAATCAAATCCGTAACCATCATTTTTACAGTTATACTATATTTTAAAGTAATAAGAAAATGTTTTTCAGTTTCAGGCTATTTGGACTAAATGTATAGAAAAGGGTGAGTGTCTTATATTTTTTTATTTAATTCTCTGCCTAAACTCCAGTTCAGTTTAGTTCAGCCCACTCTTCACTTCACTCTTCACTCTTCAGTTCAGTCACTCCAGTTCAGTCCAGTTCTCTAGTTGTTAGACGTAACCTAACACCGCACTTTGTCTAACCGGGTTAAGGAAACAAAATTATTGTTTTATTCGAACCGACATATAGTGCCAGCAGTAACTAGTTATTGATAATTTTTTTTTTCGAATAACTTATGTATGTATTTGTAATATTTCAGATGTCTCTGACGCATGTCGGATTTACGGGATATGCGAACACGTTGATGACTATCCCACAGACCTAGCAAGAAAGTTAATCGCTGAGGTATGTTGGCACGCTGTGTTTATTTCTCTTCACAATACAAGACACTCAAAACACACTGAAATTCCACTTGTACTCCACGTTGATATTCCGCCTTGAGTGGCGGCCATCCACCCTTTGTCTTACTAGAGAAGAAATTCAAATAATTGAAAGACTTAAATATAATAACTCCCGAGTGGGAACCAAGTCTGAAACCATACTGTCTTGAATTTGGGTGAAAAGAGAAGAATAGTTTATTCTTAATTTTGCATATATTTTTAGAATTATAGTGATATAATAAGTGAAGGAACGCCTTTACTTGGTCTATTTAGATTACGTACGATATGAGAATAATTAAAATGATATTGTTAATAATCCGCTTTAATTATACTATCCGCTTTCTAATTTATTATCCATATTTATTCAGGCCAGATAGTTTACTATATTTATCATGTACGTAAGCATTCATTGAATATCTATATTTTTGTTTACTTTAGCTCAAGAGCCAAGGTGTTATTTTTGACAAAGAAGAACAAGCTGCACCAGAGGTAAGTTGATATACGTACATGTTAATATAAACAACAAAAGTAAATTAATATGTAGTGACAATTAGTGAGAATATAATTTATAATAGAATCTAATTTAATTAGTAATTGAAGAAGTACATATATTTAATACATACTTAAAATGAAATATGTTCAACGCAATATCATAATATTTTGGTACTAATGTGCCCCTTTCGACTACTTGCTTGACTTCCTTTATTAAAAAGAATTAAAATAATTTACTTGTGTTTTTTTTTTCAGATGTCAATTATGAATCGCTTTGGTGACGACAAAACTCCTTTATGCGCTTTTGACACAGTGGTAAATATTTTTATACTACATTTTGCTTATTTATTGTCTAGTAGCCGTCCGTCCGTGATCTCTACGTAGTTGTTTCTTTATATTATCTACTGTTATGGATTTTTAAAAATAAAGTAGTCTATGTTTTACCTTTATTATCAACTATGTTTATGCTAAAATTCATTACAATCGGTCTATCAACTTTCATCCTCTATTTGAACCCTTTAGAGGTTAATTTTTGAAAAAACAAATATTGTATGTTTGACCCAGTAACTTTTACTACCTTCATTTTAAATGTCATCCAAATCGGACTGATTAGCCGTGAAAGCGTGACAGACAAACAGACAGACATTCGCATTTATAATATAAGTAAGAATTTAGTTAAATAATAAAGCAATAGAACTTAGTGGTAAGCACAATATCTGTCCTTTTATCTGTCCTTGGGCAGAAGTCAACGCCGCGCTTTGTCTTTCCGAAGCGGTATATATTCAATTTATATAATAATCGAAAAAAGGAGGCAAACGAGCTGAAGGCCCACCTGGTGTTAAGTGGTTACCTTCGCCCATAGACATCCACAACATTAAAGTTATGGATGCGTTGCCAGCCTTAGGAATGTAGGACAGAAGGAGGGAGAAAGGATGGGAATTGTGTTAATAGGGAGAGCTGGCTTACATGCCATCGAACCGGAACACATCATAAGATATTTGGCGGTTCGCCTTTGGCATGATAGTGGTCGCGAGCCAGTCGGAGAGCGAATCTCCTACCACCAAGCTACTGGGTTACCCGCCTTTTACGGGACGCTGGCCAGCGACGGAGGAGAATTGTATTCCAACCCGTCCCCCCACAAGTTAAAACGGGTTGTTACTGTCTGCTTTCTCTATCTATCTCTGTCCCCCCACGGGAAAAACCTACGCTCGAATTTAAAAAATATAATAATCATTCGCATGTTAATTTGTCAAATCTGAGATAAAGTATTTGACATATTAGCAGACTTAATTTAGCAATGCTGTATTTTTGTAATGCTAAATGTTTCAAATGTCTCTATTTTTTTTTTAGTAAAATTTAAATCTTTTTCCAGACAAAATCTCCGAAAAGAGCGCTTGATGAGTTTAATAAGTTACAGAATATTTTAAACGACGACGAAAATGTAACTTATTCGTTTAACCTACAAATTTGTAGGGGAAAGGAGCCGATCACGTGGTAATGTAACTTATAAATATTTTATTTTAACTATACATTTTTTTCTGCATATTAGCAATGTACTCAGAGAGACTAATATCAAATCAGTCCGCTCTCCACTTTTGGACTAAAATCGAGACATTGTGAAGAGTGACGGAATTCAACACCGCACTGTGTATTACTAAAAAAAATTGCTTAATAGCTTCACGCTATATCCCGCACACAGCAGGGTAGGCAGAGGGAACCTAGTGTTAAGACACTCCGTTCCCCACTTTCCGCCGAATGCGGAGGCTTGCGTGTTAAGTGGCGGATCTTAACGCCGCGCTTTACCTCGACACCAGAGCGAAGAAAATGGAAATATAATTTCCACTCCTCGAGTGGGAATCGAACCCACAACCAGTCGTTTACAGTCACACTCTTGTGCCACTGGGCCACGACTGTGTATTACTAAAAAAAAGAAGGATAGAAATGTAAATGTTTTATGTATAATTCACCAAGTGTGATGATTCAAGCCCCCAAAGAAATCATGTTTACACAGACAGAAGCTATCTCACTCTAGAAAGCCTCAAAGATGCAACAAGAAAAAATAATCATACTTTTTGAAAACGTGTAAATATTTGAACGTAGCGGGACTCAAACCGAAGTTTCTTCGAAATAGTCCAAGCACCACTAAGTCATACGTTAAAATACGTTCGTCCTATATGTTTTCATAAAATGTTTTTCTTCTTCTAATAAGATCTATCTATATCTTATACAATCTTTTGTAAACTAATTCTGTATCCCGCACACAGCAGAGAAACCCTAGCGCTAAGACACTCCATTCTCCACTTTCTGCCGAATTTAGAGGCATTGTGTGTTAAGTCGCGGAACTTAACGCCGCGCTTTGCCTCGACCTCAGAGCGACGAAAACGGAAATAATAAAGATTTCCACTCCTCGAGTGGGAATCGCACCCACAACCAGTCGCTTTGTAATTACACTTGCCTGTCCACCACGACTGGCCCTTAGGTTATAATAAGAATAATAAAAATAAATTATATATATAATTATTGTATTGTATTTCAGCAGTTCAGCAGCACCCACGGGCGAATCACTTTTCGTGATGGGCTACACGTGCGAGTGCGTACAGACTTATAAATTACAACAACTATATTTTATAGATGAGACAAATAATATTAAATTAGGCAATTTTAAAATTCCTGTATCTTGTGGTTGTGGCTTAAAGTATGATGACAAAAATAAATTGTAATTACAATAGAAATATAGTTTTTTTTTCTCTAGCTTCACGCTGTATCCCGCACACAGCACACAGCAGAGGGAATCTAGTGTTAAGACGGTCCGTTCCCCGCTTTCCGCCGAATTCGAAGGCATTGCGTGTTAAGTGGCGGAACTTAACGCCGCGCTTTACCTCTGATACCAGAGCGAAGAAATTGAAATATTTCCACTGCTCGAGTGGGAATCGAACCCACAGCCAGTCGTTTACAGTCACACGTTCGTGCCACTGCGCCACGACTGGCCCCTATAGTAATATATAATATAGTATATATTTGTATATAACTCTTTCGTAACTGACTGGCTGACAGTCAAACTACAATCGAATTACTGGGCTTGGGAAGCTCAAATTTAGCATGCAGGTTCTTTGAGAAGTGCAGAGAAGCTAAGAGATTCTTTCGCAAATATGCTCCTTGAAAGGAAAAAAACAAGGGTTCATGTTTCATGCCATATCTTTCCGGAGGATAGTCCTCCAGAAAGATATGGCATGAAACATGCACTGATATTTTGTGGTATTTGACTTTTATTAATAATTGATACTTTGTGATTATTGATTCATAAGTTTGCCTATTTTTATAAAGAGCATTTTATTTTCAATAGTCAAGGCATATTGAATTATAATTTACTCTACTTGTTTTTGATATAACTATGTTAAACAAAACTTGTAAATAAAAATATTATATTCTTATTACGTATATTTCATTTATTACCTAATTAGGTTTTGCTTTAAAATATAAATATGGTTTTATGACACAAATATGAATTTGCAATTGGCAAATAATCAAAATCCCACTAGAACATGTGTATTTCAAACATAATATGATTTGTGTGAGTAATAATTGTTTTAGTAATTTGGTGTAGGTACCTGTTTTTCTCTGTCTTTTTTCTTTGTATTCAAAACTTCAAATGAGAAAATTATCGATATTTTTTAGACTGCATTTATCGATATATACGACATATAGATGTGGCCAGTCGTGGCCCAGTGGCACAAGAGTGTGACTGTAAACGACTGGTTGTGCGTTCGATTCCCACTCGAAGAGTGGAAATTATATTTCCATTTTCTTCGCTCTGGTGTCGAGGTAAAGCGCGGCGTTAAGTTCCGCCACTTAACACGCAAGCCTCCGAATTCGGCCGAAAGTGGGGAACGGAGTGTCTTAACACTAGGTTCCCTCTGCCTACCCTGCTGTGTGCGGGATATAGCATGAAGCTATTTAATTTTATTTAATTTAATTTAATTTTGACATATAGATATACATTTTTTAATTTTCCCATTCCTAATTCTGGCGACGCCATGCTATCATGCTATCATCTTAAGTTAAATCTGTTATTGACAACTCTCATGTACATTTGCCCATATTCGAAACTAAATCGACATAGTGCTCTTTGATTAAGTAAATTTATATACTTAAATGTACTTTATTTGTAATTATATAATTAATTGTGGGAAAAATATATATTAAGCGCCATCTGTTTTTTTATATGTAGAATTAATAAATAGTCTTAATAAAAAGTCTTAACTTATGAATAATAAAAAACCTACTTTTTTCCTTACTTTTTAAAGAGGATTTATTGGGAAAACTACTTTCAAAGTTCAATTTTTCACAAGTATGTTTTAAAAAATGTATGCTAAATAGAACAGATTCCAGCGTCGCATCGCCTCACTTTCTCATTCAGGCTAGCAGAATAAGTTAATAAATTAAAGTTCAACACTTTCTATACTTAAAATTATATATAACAAATGTATATAACTTATAGACATTTAAAGAAAACGTATAAAAATTTGAACGCAGCGGGATTCGAACCCGCGCCTCCTGAATACCGTTCAGGCGCTCTCACCACTGAGCCATGCGTTCTACTAGCCGCTGCGTCGAAATTCTTATACGCTTTATTACAACTTATTTATGTTGTTAGCATCTCTGTAGAGAGATTTTTACAAATTTCTGCTACCCAAAGATTATTCTACGAACAATCATTTGGCAAGAGAGAATGCTATTTATTAAATACTTTTAAACATTTTTAAAGTGTTATTCCACACTTAGGAAAATTGAAAAAGACATTTAAAGAAATAATAATAATATAAAAGATAAAATTTAAATAAAGAAATTTTTATACGTTTTCAAATTTTTATACGTTTTCTTTAAATGTCTTTTTCAATTTTCCTAAGTGTGGAATAACACTTTAAAAATGTTTAAAAGTATTTAATAAATAGCATTCTCTCTTGCCAAATGATTGTTTGTAGAATAATCTTTGGGTAGCAGAAATTTGTAAAAATCTCTCTACAGAGATGCTAACAACATAAATAAGTTGTAATAAAGCGTATAAGAATTTCGACGCAACGGCTAGTAGAACGCATGGCTCAGTGGTGAGAGCGCCTGAACGGTATTCAGGAGGCGCGGGTTCGAATCCCGCTGCGTTCAAATTTTTATACGTTTTCTTTAAATGTCTTTTTCAATTTTCCTAAGTGTGGAATAACACTTTAAAAATGTTTAAAAGTATTTAATAAATAGCATTCTCTCTTGCCAAATGATTGTTCGTAGAATAATCTTTGGGTAGCAGAAATTTGTAAAAATCTCTCTACAGAGATGCTAACAACATAAATAAGTTGTAATAAAGCGTATAAGAATTTCGACGCAACGGCTAGTAGAACGCATGGCTCAGTGGTGAGAGCGCCTGAACGGTATTCAGGAGGCGCGGGTTCGAATCCCGCTGCGTTCAAATTTTTATACGTTTTCTTTAAATGTCTTTTTCAATTTTCCTAAGTGTGGAATAACACTTTAAAAATGTTTAAAAATGCATATAATATGCATTCATGCAGCTTAGAAATATATGTATTTAATCTCAACTTTCGCGTCAATTTGGGATAGGATGCAAATTCACTTTAGAGTGAATTTGTTTCCTGAAAAAAAAAAATATAAGAGATTGCCAATTATATTCTAAATATACTTTTTTGTTGAATAGCTTTATTTCCTTTTTGATTTTATATATGTACACTATACAACTTTACCACTTTTATACTTTTTCGATTCTTCTACCGCCCCTTAACAGTCATAACGGGAGGTAATAGTCTTCTTTCAGAAAGACAAGTTTGCAAGAAATGTAGCTTATTATATTAATTACAGATGGCGCTTTTATTATTTTC
The DNA here is from genome assembly GCA_019049465.1 of Dryas iulia moderata. NCBI lineage: Eukaryota > Metazoa > Arthropoda > Insecta > Lepidoptera > Nymphalidae > Dryas > Dryas iulia. Next base: position 13,047,007 of record CM032424.1, on the reverse strand, counting down.
TTTATCCTATTCTGTTTGGTTAGGACATCAGGTTCATAAAAAATACTTTATTCATAAATCAGGTGTAACATAAAGAAACATTTCTGATGTAATTATAATAAATTTATTATAATAAATTATAAATAATGAATTTATACAGACACATTTCTATCCTGTGGTTTCAACGTCAATTTAGAAACTTTTTCGTCAATTCAGAAACTTCAACGTCAATTTTTATGAAATATATAGAATATTTTATGCACAAAAGGCATGCCTATTTTCAACTCAAATTTTTAGACTAAAAATAAATAGCAAATATTCATAATCTAGTCGAATTCATAGGTGTACAGATCTTTCTTATTCTCTAATAAGGGATATTGATGAAGAGTAACCGTTCATTAGGGCAATACTAATTGTCAATGTCAAATAACAAATGTCAATGTCATTAAAAAAATAATTCCTACTTGCTGTGGCTAAATCAGCCTATGTTTTTAATTTAAGAAGAAAAAAAGCTGATTTATATATCAGTAATATTAAAAAAATCACAGAGCATACGATGCTCAAAGTAAATCATTCCAAACATATTCTTGCTCTTTATTTATCAATTTTAAGACCCATCTTTGTAGTAGCACAGGCAAATATGTCGGGAAATGTAGATGCCGGTAAGAAATGATAATAATATAGAGTAAATCAATTTAATTTTTCATAATATTTTTTTTTAATAAGTCATATTTACAGCTTATTTTACACCTATTTTAAAAATTGAACGTTCCATTTGCGTTTGGCGTAATTGAGGAACTTTTAATTCTTCACAACGAGAATAATAATAATGATAAATCATGATTTATAATAAAATACATCTAAGTCAATCTGTTTCACTTTTCTGTTTATATTATTTCAGATAAATATTCAGTGGCTTATGTCACGGTGCCTAATCCTGATGTCGGTAAAACCATTGGGCATGGCTTAGTTAAAAATAAACTTGCAGCCTGTGTAAATATTATTCCTCAAGTCACATCTATATATGAGTGGAAAAATGAAATCAATGAGGATAGTGAGGTTTGTAATATTCTTTATGTATTGAGGTCTCACAGCAGCTTTTCCAGCCAAATCATAAGGTCTTACAGCAGCTTTAAGCTTTTTCCTTCACGAGGGGGTAGTCTGAGAGAACCTAGTTACTGGCTTCCTTTTTCCACTTTGAATTGAGATGTTTCCCAATGAGAGTTTCCAGTTTTGTCTTAGATTCCAAATTGAAAATTTTAAATGTAATCATTCCTTAAAAAAGAACTGATCCGACAACAATTGCTTTAACATTCAGATGGTGCCCAACTATGTCATAATGGCCTCTATTGTCTTATAATTATATATAAAAGCTAAATATTAAAATAAAATTAATATTAGTAATATAATAAGTACTTAAAATAGGAAATGTTTCATGCTATTTCTCAATAGAAATATCTCCAAGTCAATGATAGCCTTATATAGGAATGACAGTCTTATATAGGAATGATAGTCTTATATAGGAATTACATTGACAGTTCTATGTTAAGTTGTAATTATTAAGTGGTTATAACAACTGTTAGTACTTAAAGATTTTTTTTTTAATTTTTCAATTTCTTTGCCTCTGATGTTTTATGAAACTCATATTTATTATTATTAGTGATGAATGAAATGAACAAATATGTTTTGTAGTAAAAAACATTATGCTGGAAAAAATAATAAGCCTTATTAAAATGTAAAGAGAAACTGAACTTCTTTCTACTCTGGTAAATCTATGTGGATGAAAAAGTATGAAATTTGGCAATAAAAACACTGCTACAATAATATGTCATGCTACAATAATACAAATGTCAATTTTATAACTATTGACAACAGGATATCTTTTGATAGCTTAGGTGGGAAATTGGGCAATTAAAAGTCCACAATTCGGTTCAGACATCCCACAGTCTGTTTTTTTTGAAGTGAAAACTTCTTTAGGCGCGTTGAGCGTTTTGGTAGAGGGTAAAATCCTCGGTTCGCGTCACCAACATGCTAATGATAATAGTATATCTATAGCTATGGAGAGCCAGACTAGTGCACGTGCAGTAGCCTGTGTACACGAATACACTAATACATCGACTATTTCTGACTGTATTATGTGCGCGTTGGACGCTTTTTTTTGCATATAGTTTTAATTACACTCAACTTAAATAGTTCCGTTTTCACTTCTATCGGCAGTCCCACAACGGCTATTTTTTTTATTTTAATTATATTTTTTGTTATTTTTCATCATATTTGTCCACTATTATATAAGTTTATTATTTTAAATATAATTTCTAAATCAAATCAGCTGGGCTGAGCTGGGCTCAGGAAATCTATTTATCAAAAGATATCCTGAGCCCAGCTCAGTCACCTGATATTTGATAGTAAATAAATTATGTATTATGGCATGTTGAAAAAGTGATATTTCCAATTTGTCAAAAAATTGTCTCCAGAATTAAAATGATGTTTTTTCCATTGTATATGAAATTGACAAAGTAAATGTTGCTCAATAGTCAATATCCGTCCAGCCATTCCAAGGAGCAACAGAAGCAACAGACAGATAGACAGACAAAAGTAGTAAAAAATGTTATTTTGGTATATCTGTGTACTTGTGCATTTAGTAAAAAGCAATTATTTTAATATCACCGACTGACACTCCAATTTTTATTACTTCAATATTTTTCAATAGGATAGTGGAATGGGCAAACTGACAGAACATGTGTTAGGACACTTCATTCTTATGATTTCATCCATTTACTAAACTTTTTATTTTTATAATGTATTTTAAGCATTGTTTACAGCTTTACCTTTTTTCCCCAGAGCAGTGTCAGTAGATAAGAGAATCACAAATCGTTGCAAACCTACAACCAGTCACACTTTGTGTCTCTTTGTATCGCCTTTACAATCTCAAGTCTCATTGTGCCACAAATGTCCATATTAAAATGTCACATCTGTATTTAAATATTATTACAAGTAAGGCTGGATAACATTTCTGTGCAGATACAAGTAAGGCTGGATAGGGTTGTGGTTTGGAAGGCTGTAGGTTCTGTGCAGATAAAAAAAATATTAATTTCTTAAAAAGAGAGAGCCTACGATTCTGAATACATAAATTGTTTTATGTCTACTTTTTTAAAGCAATTAATTTAATTTGAAATCTATATATTCTTTTTTTTAATGTAATCTTTCTAGTCTGACTGTAACACTGTTAAAATACAGTAACCATATTTTTAAAATTTTAGAATTGAATTATTTTTAGAAATTGAAAAACACATTTTACATAAAAGTAAGTTACAATAAAGCGTATAAACATTTTGACGCAGCTGTTACTAGAACGCATAGCTTAGTGGTCAGAACGTTTGGACGCCTTCCAAGAAGCGTGGGTTCAAATCCCGCTGCGTTTAAACTTAAACGTATTCTAAAAATGACCAACAGATTCTATAATATATTTTATTTATCAGCCATCGATATGTTCTATAATAAATTATTATTATTATTTATTGTTTTTTTTTCAGGCTGTTTTCCGCACACAGCAGGGTAGGCAGAGGGAACCTAGTGTTAAGACACTCCGTTCCCCACTTTCCGCCGAATTCGGAGGCATTGCGTGTTAAATGGCGGAACTTAACGCCGCGCTTTGCCTCGATACCAGAGTGAAAAAAAAGGGAAATAATCTTCTCCTCGAGTGGAAATCAAACCCCCAACCAGGTTTTCAGTCACACGCATGTGCCACTGCGCCACGACTGGCCCCTAAATAAATTATTCCTTATGCTAAATAACATTATACTATATATTTTTTATTATTTCCTTTATAGGCCCTGCTGATGATAAAGACAAGGACGTCGTTAGTCGATAAATTGACAGAATTTGTTCGTTCTAACCACCCATATGAGGTTTGCGAAGTGATTTCTTTGCCCATCAAAAATGGCAATCCGCCATATTTGAAATGGATTGGTGATACACTACCTGAGAGTTAATTTTTTTTTATATGTTAGTCTCTTTTTAAATTGTTGTTAGTGGTATAAGTAGAAATTAGATTTAGGCAGTAAAATCTTTTTTATTTGTTATTTTGCAATTTGATTTAAAAGTTGTATTCGATTAATCGATTTTAGTATTTATTTTTCGGAAATATAGTTATTATTAGTTGTGAGAAGTGTATGTGTAAAAAATATATAATATGTATTAAAAATATATGATGCGAATTGATTTTAATCGATTCGCTTTCATAAAGAGTCGGTCTGATTTTTCTTTAAGACTTAATTTGAGCTAAGAATGAATTTATGCTTATAAAATGATATGTAACATCATAAAAAGTAAATTATTTGCAATCGTTTAATCGATTTTCGTATTAGTTTCACGTAAATAAAGTAAATGCAGAAAAAAATGGTAGTTTCATTAAATTAGGGATCCAAAGTGTTAAAAATATGTTCAATATTTTCATGGTTTAATATGAACTATGGAATTTATTTAGACTTTTAAAATAATATTTAAAATCAAAGTAAAATTAAGGAAAAAAAGGAATTAATTTATGTATCTGGATATGTTATATATGTGTTTATTTGTAGTCACCCATTGAAGTGGATATATTGTACCAGTGTTTAAATGTACTGTGCTGTTTTAAACCAAACTTTCACAGTTCAATGAACTTAACAGAAGATTTATTGTGCTAACTACAGGAGATGGCTGTAGGTTCGATTCCCACTCGGGGAATTATTATATTTAAATTGTTTTTATTTCTCCGCTTTTTAATTATTTTTATTTATTTTTTCAATGTGACAATATCTGGCTTGTCGACTTAAGAGACACTTCGTGTTAAAAAAATTTAAATATATTATAGTTTAACAATTTCAATCGTTAAAATTTTGATATACATGTGTCGAAATATGGAGATTACTGTATTTTTCTCATTTAAATATAAAGAAATATAAGTAATAAAAATAATAGAACTGCATTTGTAACAGCAACGAATTATTTTAAACTTTCCTTATTAAAATAATTAGCATTATTAATTATATGTAATTCATATTAAACTTTACCAATACTTTGTTTAATTTTTATAGTACATGTATGTATATCTCTCCCTCTCCCCTGTGCATTATTAATCCCATCTGATGGTGGGGTCTGCTTTCCTCGTATTTCTTTTCCACTTCGCTCGATTCGAGCCTGAGATGGACCTGGGCCTGGGGACCTGAGATATTCTGGACCCTGAGATGTTCATTGTAACATTTCCGATGTATTCAGTTGGTCTTCTCTTTACGTGTCCGTACTATCTGAGCCGGTTTTCTTGCAGCTTGTCGGCTAAGATGTACATATATACATGTATGTATATAATCATAGCATATATTATGTACAATTCTTATATTTTTGTCTTCATAATCTTAAATATATATAAATCACTACTTCTTAAAAATTATATGTTTATTAAGTAATTGGTTATTGATTAATAAGAAGGAAATAAAATATATGTAATATTTATATTGTTTTATTTATGTTAATTATATAAGAAAATGGATAAAATCGGTTGATACCAAATGGAGTACGCTATTGTGAGTTCAAATCCCACTCAAGGGAATATTTATTCAGCGATACGAGTTTTCCTACAAAGCAAAGTAGTAAAAAAACCTGGCAATGTACTCCGAAGAATTACATGTCAAATGGCGGAATTAAACGCCGTGTTCTGTGTTGCGGAATACAAACAAAAAACCAATGAAAATAATTAAAATACGATCATTCCACCGAAAGGGATCAAATCCACAACTAAATGTTACTAGTCAAACGCTGTCTAACTGGCCTAAAATGTATTTAAAAAAAGACATTTAGAAAGCGAATCCTGCTGCATTTAATTTTTTATTCGCTTCCTAAATGTCTTTTCAATTTTTCTAGGTGTAGAATAACACTTTAAAAAATATTAAAAATATGTATTTTTAAAATTAAAATATTTACTGCATTAATTATGAGATAAAGCACGGCGTTGAGTTCCTCAGAGAGTCGTGTATTGTTTTGAATATGGATTTACAATGGATAATGAGCCTCTACACTAGATTATCTCTCTATGGGTCTTATTTCTTATTTAATCTACAGTTACATATGTATATGGAAGATGGATAAAATAATAACTGTATTGGGGGAATTTATCCATATAATAGAACCCAATAAATATCTTTATTTTATTCTCTGTTTCTAATCTCTGAAAGGGAGGGTCTAGGCTGATTTCATTGTAGTTTGAACTATTGTGTCTTGGCAATCTTCCCATAACATAGAGTAATTATTTTATTTAAATCGTTTTATAAATAAAAAAATTGAATAATTTAAGTTTTGTTCAACAAAATTGCTTTTTATCAAAATTAATAGCTGGCAGAAACCTTAACTTACGCAGGCGCAGCCTCGAGTGGATCGCTAGTTAAGAGTGGAAATGTATTTTAAATAAGTTTTTTGACACTTAGGGTAGAAAAAGATCAACATCGAACATCGAACATCGTCGTTTGTGACTTATATGCCATGCAAAAGTTATTATTACACCTTATTATTTGCCATATTTTTTATTGAACGAACTATAGTCTATAAAAAGCAATTACTTTATAAATAAACACGGCTGGCTGTATAAAAAATCACAAAGCTCCCAATCAAATGAAAATTGTATGTTTTTTTTTTAATATTTTGACGGCGCATGTCAATTTACTATATTGCCTGTGAACTTGAGTTCTCTCAAATCGTACTAACTAAATTAGTTAAAGTTATTTTATATTCTGTATCGCAGTATCACTCGCTTAATAATCAATACAGATAGTAGACGAGGCCGAATTTCGTTCACGTAACATACAACAAAGCCATGTCCCATTTTGCGTTTCCGTAGACGTCTACGAGTTTCGTAGCGCACAGTGACGCACGCAGAGGGCGTCAGTCACGCGAAACTGAAATCATTGACCTCTCTAAAACCTCCGCATTCCCTACAAAATATTCCGAACGCCACAACAAATACACGTTATTTTTGTGGCAACACCGAGCCGTAGTCTGCTCGGATCCGTCGTAGCGGGACAGTGTCACAATAACCGAAAGTATAAGTATCGAGCCTCTGCGCCGCGTTCTATTAAAATGTACATTGCAATAGTGAAGACCTGAAGCCAGTCGGGGGTCCGGAGGCTAGCTGCGGTTAGAAAACTAAAGGAAACGGATCGGATAGTTCGTGAGTCGTTCTCTCGGAAGGGTGGAACGGTGGCACAGCTGCCGGCAAGCGTGTGGTCTGCTAGCGGAGGCAGTGGAGGCAGGGCCGTGGGTCCAGGAGAGCAGAGAGCAGGTCTCGGGGTCGGCATGGGCGGCGGGCGGTAGCGGGCCGCGGCGCGCAGGCGCGGATCGATCGCGCGGCGGCGGGCCGGAGCGGGCCGCGCTCAGTCGCGCGCGGGCAGCGTGCGAGCGCGCGCGTCGCACGTGCACGGCGCGCCTGTCTGGATGCCTCGCGCCCTGGAATGGCTTCGTCCGAGGAAGGGACGACGACCGCGCCGTCTGAACCAGAATGCCTCAGTGTCAGAAAATGGTGGTGCTTCCTCCTATCGTCGATCTTCACGTTCCTCGCGGGGTTTCTCGTGGTTTTGTTATGGCGCGCGTGCGCGTTCGTCTGCTGCCGCAAGGAGCCGGAGCTCTCGCCCAACGACCCGAAGCAGAAGGAACAGAAGGCGGCCCGACAAGGGAAACAAGAGTTCGAAGGCACCTTCATGACCGAGGCCAAGGACTGGGCCGGCGAACTCATCTCCGGCCAGACCACCACAGGACGAATACTGGTAAGTCATTTGTTAATCATGTGATATTTAGCTGTTCTTCACTTATTCTCGATGAAGAGGCAAGTATACCACATACGATTTATAAAATGAACCAAGGCCCATGTGTGGTATATTAAAACTATACTACAATATGTATAATCCCATTACCCTATAATATTTAAGTACATGTACATAATACTTTCCATTCACAGCATCATACCTACCCTACACAAACTTGATTAGATTAATATAGTCTATAATATCAAACGTTAGCAAAATCAATTTACGCTACGCCTTGTAAAAGCCCGTAGTAGAATTATGACTCGGTGAGAATTGGATTACGTATATACAGTACATAAATGTAGGAGTACCTAATAATGCATAGAATCAATAAACATTCTTATTTATTTAAAAGTAATATAAATTTATTATCAAATCTCCGCGATCTCACGTAAGCTGTCTTCGACCTACCCACTCGATACGCACTTGTTATAATGGCAGTGACCTAAGATTGACCCACTTTATTTTGGACGAAAACATTTTTCCGTTCACAAATTCTCATTTATATTGATTGAAGGGTTTTAAGAGGGCTCATATGGCTATCAAATATCTAGGTGTCAATCATTTAAAATTACATAAATTATCAAATTTTGTGCTATAGTGGGGTAACGTAGAATAGTAAACGCGATTGATTGAGGGTTAACCTACATTCAGAATATATTTATATTATTTTCATACCTCCGCCCTGGTAAGGCAAAGCCCGGCGTTGAGTTCCGCCACTTAACAGAATACTTCGTTTTCGGGTCGATAATGGAAAACGGAATGTCTTGACTATGTTTTTTCTCCCTACCCAGCAGTATGAGAAAAGGCGTGAAACTAAAGATCTTCATATGATTGATAAATTAAAGAATTATATAATTGAGGAAGGGTGGCACGAATTCAACATAATTTGCAATTTTATGACGTCATCATGTTACGCATTGGGTGCTAAAAATGAGCTATTAAGCGTATCTTTTACTTAAACATCGATTGAATATACTTTATAATTGAAATCTGCAAACGATTTCTTCATACACATTTTTTTTAAGTAACATTATAATTTCTTTTTACTTCTACTATATTCAGAGTAGATGTGTGACAATTTGGCTTTTGTCTTGAAATTTTAACGTAATGGCAGTCATTAAAATAACATTTAGGAATAAAAGATCGAAATGAACGTTGATTTAAATAGAATTTTATTGATATGGGTATTAGTGGTTTTGTAGTTTCAATGATACGGGTAATGTGTTAACGAATTAATAACATAATATGTAGAACAAACGAGATATAAAGAATTTTAAATTGTTGGTTATAAATAAACAGGCAATATCTCGTTTTGTAGCGGAAAGTGGAGAACGGAGTATTTTGACACTAGATTCTTTCTGACTTTTCTGCTATATGGGGTTAACTTTATTTTTCTTAAAAATAAGTTCAGAGTATGGTTTATTAGATATAATAAACGATCAAACTAAATATGTCGGTATTGTCAGTCCCACAGGCACCTTCTCTAGTCTTCTTGATTACTGCATATTATTTTAAAATTGTTACTGTAAATTTGTTTATTACAGTACTAACTTAGCTTCGGGCAATGTATATTAGAATAGTGCTCAGTCAGCGCTCCTCCTAAATTATTTTAATTAAATTTATTTCATTCTCTCTCTGGTATGAGACTTGCAGATGCATTCGCTTTGCAAATGTCTTCTACAGTTTATTTCTAGAAGTGTAATTTTGAAATAATTAATGTTGCTTTCGTTATATTTTTTTTAGTATGTATTAAATTTTGCGGGGTAGGCACAAATTTCAAAGAAAATGGCAAGAACTACGAGTACTTGTATGTAGATCGTTTCTTTATAAGATATGAATTCTCATATCTTAGAGAAACTTTCAGTTAAGCAGTGCCCTTATTAATAATAAAAATACTTATTAATAATATAAAACAAATAATTGCTACTATATAACCCTTCACCATTTAAGTTGACACCAAATTTCAGTAATCTAGAAAATTTTAAGAGTGGATTTCATTAAGTTACAATATTAAAATTTTCTTCCAGTTACCATTAAACAATGTGTAACATTTTAGACGAGCATAATTTATTTAGAATTGAACTAAAAAACATTATTATAGTACTAGTTCTTATCAGTGGCTTTGCTTATGTTATCATTAGATTTAAAAAAAGAGAATATTCTAGCAGCCTTTAAACGATACTATGAAATAAATTATATTCTTGTATAATATCTTTCCAAAACGATATATAATTCAAATTTATACCTAAATCTTTTGAGGAGGAGGAAAATATAAGCTACATACAGTTCACACTAGTATAGTAATTTAGTTTTTTTTGTTAGCTTCACGCTGTATCCCGCACACAGCAGGGTACGCAGAGGGAACCTAGTGTTAAGACACTCCATTCCCCACTTTCCGCCGAATTTGGAGGCATTGCGTGTTAAGTGACAGAACTTAACGCCGTGCTTTGCCTGTGATACCAGAGCGAAGGAAATGGAAACATGAAATATTCCCATTCTTTAAGTGGGAATCGAACCCACAACCAGTCGTTTACAGTCGAACGTTCGTGCCACTGCGCCACGACTGGCCCCATAATTTAGAAGTGGTGAAATATTGTAATATTATTCCTACGAGTGACACAACCTCATGTTCTTGTCTTTAATAAAACATAAGGTACCTACTTATGACACTAACCACTTTGAATTATAATTATTCGATTATATTACTAAATGCAACATTGACTTTATGTTACATGATTTGAATGATAATAAACTACGCATATATATTGAATATCCATTTACATGTATCCATACTTATATTATAAATGTAAAAATCTGTCTGTTTGTCTGTCACGCTTTCACGGCTTATCTACTAGTCTGATTTAGATGAAATTAAGAATGATAGTAGCAAAAAAACCAAGGACAAATAAAGTCTACTTATTTTTTCAAAAATCCACCTCTAAGGGTTTGAAATAGGGGATGAAAGTTTATATGAAAAATCTAAACTACTTGACCGATTGAATTGAATTTTGGCATAAATATAGTTGATAATCCAAAGTTAAACATAGGCTACTTTATTTTACAAAAACCCACCCCCGAGGGTCGCTGCTGTAGCGGGCGGCTAGTTGTTTATAAACATTTACTTACAATATTAGTAGGTATAAAATTTTCCATTGATTCTACTAGCTTTATAAATATTATAATTGGTTTGACGTTTGTTTTTCAATGCCGTAATAAAGTGTGGTTAAGATTTTATATGAAATTATATATACTATACATTAAGTTAAAATTGTAAACTATGAAGTATAATCCCTATTCCGTATTCCCACCCATCTTTTCTTCCTCCTTCTCGCCTTCACCCTCAAGGCCAGCACCACATCTACAACTCTTCTATTATTGCGGGTGTCCATAGGCGAAGGTCATCAGGTGAACCTTTTGCTCGTTTGTCTCCTTTATGCAATAAGAAATTAAAATAATTATAATGGAATATCTTGATAAAAATAGAAGATCCTAGTAAATATATCATACTGACATGGCTGAAGGCACTCAGAGAAAGAGAGCCTTGTGTCAATCAAAAACGCTGTACACTTTCGTAATATTAGTCGTAGGTATAAACTTTAAACAATTATCGCGTTAATACAAGTCCCAACAGTGTAGAATGACTGTCAATTGTTGATGTCATGTGATTCCAAACATTTTTCTAGGGTTTATAATAACGAATGTCGTTATAACGAAAGGAATTACTTTGATTGTACAAAGATTATACATTATATATTATTATAGAGCCCATCCTGGAGCAATGCACGTGTGGCTGCAAATTTGATAATTGGATCCCCACATGAGAAATTTTATATTTATTTCCTTGAAATGATTATTTTTATTTTATCGCTCGAGTAACATAAAGAGAGACGTTGAAATCCGTCACTTACGAAACACATCACACATGCATTATGTCTAATTAAGAGGAAAATGGAGTGGCTTGACACTAAATCCTCTCCACTTATCTCATTAGCGGAAAAAGCTTTAAGTGGTTTTATTACATTTGGTATAAGTTTACATAGATTTTTATTACTTTCCCCTCAAAGTAGGTTAGTCTGAGACAAGACATTTCGCCTAGTGTCAAGATATTTTGTGTTTAATGGCGGATCTTAACGCCGCGCTTTATCTTAGACACCAGAGCGAAGAAATTAAAATAACTTTTATACTCTAAATATAAATACCAATTATTACATAAAGATTTCACACGTATACATATTTTAAGAACAATTGGTACCGCGCACACGCCTACGCATCCGCATACAAATAAAAACAGTCCAGGCCACGCCTTCCATAGGTACATAAAACGGTTACAAGTCAGGGATACTCCCAATTTCGTGTCTGATTGAAAGGTTTTATAACTTTGCTAGGCTCTTTTATTATTGTTTTACTTGGTTCCCAGAAAAATATTATGTTAAATGTATTTGGTGGTTTAATTTTGTTTGTTTCTACTAAATGCATCGCGGTGTTGAGTTCCGTCACTCAACATGCAGTATCAAATTCAGGTGGAAAGCGGAGAATGGAGTCTTTTGACACTAGCTTCTCTTTAACTAACCTGCTATGGGGAAAAGTGTAAAGCTGGTTTCTTAGCGTAAATGCATTTTATCTGCACGAAATATTTAAACAGAGGTAACGTTGAAGGAAATTCATTCTATTTTCTTTGGTCATGATTTTCTGAAAGTTAGTAATATTATGGACTTGGTTGTACGAAATGCTACTTAATAAAGTTAAATACATAGTGAGGGAGAAAAAATTGTTTTAAAATGACACTAAAGGAAATCTAAAGTTTTGTACAGTTATTCTGATCGGATCTTTTTATTTTTACAATTGAAAATAACTTGCTAACTAAGATTTTATTATTCAAGTAATTAATATATAGATACAGATTTATTAACAGCCGTCATATACAATTAACACCGTATAATTGTTTTACAATGATATCTATATAAATGGTCTATATCTATATAAATATAAATGGTCTGAATTAAAATTAAACCTTTGATGCGCAATCTGGCTTATAAATTATAATTAAAATTTTAATCGCTCTGTATAAAATATCAACGCCTCGGTTACAGAAAATGATTGTTAATACATTTTTTTTGTAATTTTATAAATAAATCATTCTTCACGCTTAGCATAGTAGTCAGAGAGAATCTAGTGTTAAAACATTCCGTTGTGCACCTTACGCCCGAATCGGAGATATTTGGCGTAACTAAACGCCGTGTTTTGGCTTACTAGAATGGTGAAATAAAAATTATTTAAATGTAATTTCTCCGAGTGCCGATTGAACCTATAACCATCGCAAGTACAATCAGACGCTGGCACACTGCATTATGGTAATCTCAGTTTATATGAATACTAATATTATAATTTATTATTACACATATTGAGCTTTTTTATATTTTTATGTAAATGAAAAATATAATTAAAATCAATTAATGATAAAGTTTCAATTAATATGCTAAATAGTAAAAATTGATAATTTCATGTTAAAATAAGATAGACGAGATACCATGTTTTCTAAGAAATATGTACTTAGATTTAATTTTAATTAACATTACATTTTATTTGACAAACAGGTTCAGTTTTTTCTTCTTTCGTATGTTTACTTAGTTTTATGGCCAGGAATGTTTTTAATAACTCTTTACTATATTAAAGACTTAACATTAATAATTAACTTAAGTTTTTTTTTCTAATAATTACAATTTATAATAATTTAAATTAACAGTTATAATAATTATTATAAAGTTAATACATATTACATAAATCGATGATTATACCAGCTACTGTAGTCTTGAGTAATTAAGGAGAATATTTGTTTAGCTTTCGTGCTTTCCCCATTCAGATGCAAGGAAGGATATATGGAAGGTCTTAAGCTTAATATACGTATAATCAGTAATTAATATATAAAGTCATTCACTTAACTTGCATATAAACAGAGTATTTATATAGACCTACTGCCTTATTACATTTTAAGATATGAATTAGATATAAAAATATTGTATATTTTTGTTTTAAAAAAAACAGCTACACCAGTGGTTTTTAATCTGTGTTTCTTTCTAGATCCTTAATACCATTGTTATTTAAAAGAATATTTATTTATTTCAGTTGCAAATTTAAACATTACTTAAATATATTCGGCGTTGAGATTTACCGGAAGACGATTTACAGCGTAGTATCTTGACACTACTTCTCTCTGACTACATAGCTACCTAAACTACCTAGAAAAAGCTTTAAGCTAAAAAAATAACGCGAAAATTTTCAATATCAGAACGAAACGTTCAATACTCAAAATCAGGATCCTTTTAATTAAAACCTACATCGTTAGCACAGTTAAAGGCAAGCATACAATGCAACCTAACACATTCAATACTAGCGAAAATCCCGAAAATTCGACCACGCCTAACTTACATAGAGCGCTAAGTTAACAAGACCGAGCGCCGACAGCACGCGACGCGTAATGGACCCTGACCTGATTCCGTTATCGATGTGCCCCCCAGTTCAAGTTTCGCTTTCTCCCATTGAGGCGATGCGGTGTGAGCGTAGCTTCGCATTGGGCCCTTTAAACTGGGAACTTTGTTCTTTTCTTTTAATAGATTTTATTATTTTTTATGTTTTTTTTTTTTTTTTTTTTTTTTTTTTTTTTTTGTATGGGTTTTGGTATGTGAGGTTGGTCGTAGGTTCGATTTGCGCTCGAGGGAATGATTGTATTTAAAATATTTTCATTTCCTCGTTGTGGTAAGACAAAGTGCAGCGTTAAGTTCCGTCGATCAGCACGCTATGTCTCAATTTCAAGCTGGAAGTGGAGAACGGAGTGTCTTGACACTAGATGCTATCTAACTATGAAACTTATTTTATAAATCTACTTTAAATTATACCTTTAATGCGCAAATATACATACATTTGTTTATAGGTATATATAAAGTATGTTTTTCTTTCTTTATAGGGTACATTGTGTAATGGGTGGTGTAACTTAACTCAGCGATTAGTCGCAACTATATAAATATTCTCAACAGCTTTTACAACAAGTATTATTTTTTGTCGTTTTTGTGTCTGACATTCAATTATATTCGAATTAATAAATAACAGATAACCTAATTTTACTACAAAGTTTTTATTCCGGGCTCATATCAGACTTTTTTACCCTTGACTTAATTATATACATACATACGTAGATATTGTTTGACAAAAAGTAGTTACTAATACATGATTGAGCATTTGAAGGTCGTCCAGTCTCACGAGTTTTTTGTCAAATTTTTTGATATTTTGAATAACAATTGTACAACCTGTTTAGTACTGCATTTTTGCAACACATACATATACATATTTTAATTTTATATAGAGTTCTAATATTTTTATTTGAAATTTTATTTCATTTTTATGACTAGTTTTTATTCTTTCTTTTTTTTTGTTTTTTATTTTCACGCTGTGTCCCACACATAGCAGGGTAGGCAGAGGAGTAACGTAGGAACCGTTCCCCACTTTCCGCCAAATTCGGAGGCGCCAATAACGTTTTGCCTCGACACCAGAGAAACATTAAATAATTCCTCTCTTCGAGTGGGAATCGACTCCACGACCAGTCGTTTACAGTCACGCACTTGTACCGCCGCGCCTGACTGGCCATGTCTTGTTAAGATATAATAACACCTGCTACCTACATCTAGGAGGCTATTCCTAGAACTCTAGTATTATACTACTAGGAATTTTCGTGAAACAAAAGAATATTAACACGTAGACTTCATTTACAGCTTCACGCTTTTTCCCGCATAGCGGAATAGTCAGAAAGGTCCCAGTTTCAAACATGTCTTCCATTTTTCGTCCAAGATTAAGACACTGCGTGTTGAGTTTAAATAGTTTTAAGGACAATTTGTGTATTGTTATAGATATTAATTTATGGCCTGAAAAATTAAAGTTCTATCAGTAAATCCAGTCTAAGGAAATTCTCAGTAACACTACTGGTCAAAATACCAAGAACAGCCAATTAGCTATATAATTAATACTTGCTATTAAAATTGTATTTAATTTTGAATGACTGACGTAATAAAAACATCTCGCCTAACTACATCTTGATATTTAAATATTAAAATTCAATTAATTTTAAAGCATTCATTTTGGTACAAATGTGTGGACAAGATAATTGCTTTATACTTGTTCAAATATGAAGAGTGTATAAAAAATAACGCAAACACGTTAAAATTGACTATATACAAAAGTCATAACTTATTAAATCTTAATATTCATTCTAAGATTTTAAAACAAATCTAAAACGTAAAGGTTAACGATCATTTGGAGTTTCAAAATAATATAAATTCCATAGTTCCTTCATATAAAAATATATCTCAAAGCCAATCAAAATATATATATCTAAATCTATATCTCAAATTGTATCTCACTTTGCCCAAATGGCCGCAAAGGGCAATGCTTTTTAATTGCTTATGAAAATTGCCAACTATATCAACAACTTTTACTAATGAAGTATTCACTTATTTCTTATAGACTAGCTAATCGATCATGGTTTTTCATTATATTTTCCAGCTCTTTAACTGTCGTATAGATCGATGGAAAACGTTTATAACGTTGAATAGTTTTTGTAAAGTGAGCTTTCACATGTTCCTTATAGTTTAACTAACCTATTATTATTCTTTTTCGGTATTTTATTTTTAAATGTTAACGGAAACCCGCATCACGGTAAACAATTTTGTCACGGCGTCTTTTCATTATTTCTTATAGTTTAGCTGGTCCATTACGATTCTGCATGAGGTGTACTATCTTCGAAATCAGTTATACCTTGCCCAGGGTCAATATTTATAGCAAAAAAGTTTTATTATAATCCTTCTACTAGCTTCGAAGATATGTGAACAAACAGACAGACAAAAATTTTAACAGTCAAAAAACTTTTATCTATTTCTGATTTTTTGTCCCCATAAACTATTTTTCGTAAATCTATATACCTACGTCTGTACACTTTATTACTGTTTTATTATAGTATGGAAGATTGATTGATGATAAAACATTTCCAAATAAGCAAACATGACATCTTCTTTGTTATTTACTTGAGATAGATCAATCCTACTTATAAATTACCTTGTTTTTACGTCTATATTTAAAATAATGAATGTGCTTATTTTCAAATGCTGCTTTTGTTCTTCAGACAATCAATCACAGCTATTTTTTCTGGTTATTAGGCTGGAGGCATCTTGCTTTGGTTGTGATGCAAATACAATTTAATATATTAATAATATCTAACACTTAATTGTGAGAGTTAATTAATGAACTTGGATAAATTCATTTTGTTAGTGTAATTTATTTTTGGAATAGACACATATAGAATGCTTGTCCCCGCATAGCAGAAAAGGCAGAGAGTACCTAGTAACAAATGACGCTGTTCTCCACATTCCGCCCGAGTCTAAAACTCAACGCTGCGCACAGCAAGACATTCGATTCACAATACAAATCTTGTCATTAGAACTAAGAAAAAGAAAATTATTTAAATATAATCGTTCTCTTTGGTGGGGAATCCATCCTACAACGGCATCACGACGGCTACAATACACATGTTTAGGACTTCTGAATAATACTTTTCTATATTTCAGCATAATAAAAAAACTGGATGTAACGTTTTCTATGAAAATTGACCTCTACTTCATTAAAACCTAGTATTTTAATTGTTTTCCAAACCTGACATTGTAAGCGTAGCTCTGTGGTTTGACCAATTAAACATTTCTGATTGCCTGTAACGGCGTGTTGTAGTCGTTAGTGCATCAGTTAACTGTTACATGAGTGTAATGGTTATATGACAGTGTGTAACGATATATACTATACATAAATATAGGCAGGAATCCATACTAATATTATAAATGTAAAGTCCCGTTTTTCTTTGCTTTCACGGTTTTCTACTGGTCCGATTTCGGTGAAATTCAGAATAAAAATAGTCATAGACTCAAGGTTAAGCGTAAGGAAGTAGAAAATACTTCTTTTTTCAAAAATAAAGTTGTAAAAGCTTGAAATAGGTGTTAAAAGTTTGTATGAAAAATCGAAACCGATTTCGACTATTTTTATTCAAATCATGTAAGATAAAGTCACTGCTGCATATAGAAACGTAATAAATCAATTATAATTCATAGTGGTTAGTGTCATAAGAGTGTACCTTATGTTTTATTGAAGACTTAAGAACATACGAATGTGTGTGGAAGTATAATTTATTCTCTGGGCGCACATAATAAAAATTTAACTGATCGGTGTACTGACTGTACATGGAATGTATATGAAAAAACAAAACGGAGACAGTTTCACCAACGTAATAATCCCCAAAAAATTTTTTTTTAATTTATTTTCTGTTTGTCTATGCGTTTGTGCAAGCTAATCTGTGAAACGGCTTAACAAATTTAAATATAGTTTTGACTACTGTATTTTGGTAATCTTCCCTTAACATTTAATGCTTATTTTATTTCCACATCGGTTCATACATTAAAAAGTTACAAAAATTTAAATTATAAATTTAACCTCCTTACTGTTTGTGTCTGTCTGTGTATTAATCTCAACTCTCAGATTACCACGCTAGGAATAACGCCTAAGCCAAAAAAATAAAAACTAACTCCTAAGCTAAACTAAGAGGAAAAAAATACACTTACAATTGATGTATCCTATCGGTCTATTATTTACAAAGTAAATAAGTTAATTTTCTGATTACCGGTTTATCATGCGGGGAGCGCCAAATGGCCTTAAATATGTTAAACTTAAACTCAAAAATGCTTAGCTTTACTTAACTTAACATTGAATATAAATTTAATTGCGTCAAAAAAGAAAAAAAAATTGAAAGCCAAGAAAATAGTCAAAATCACCCTAATAACAAACATTTAAAAACTCAAGAATGTGCTGAACTGGCATAATAAAACGAATGGTTCCTGTAATTACAACGAGTGATCCGTTACAATGCTTAATAAGCGTAAAGGACGGCGAGTTAAACTTTTATATCCCATAAAACATACGACTTTTGCAGACGTATGTATTCAAATAAAAATTCGCAGCTAATTCTTTTGATTATATTAAAAATTTATATGTATGTGTATGTATTTTATTAAGGGTTTGTTTGTAGGCTATGAATTATTTTATTTTATATTTGCCCAAGCTGTTGGGTTATTTGCATTTTTATGATTATGAACGTATTGTATTAGTATTATATATTTTGGGCTTATTCGCTCTGGTAAGATTAAGTGCGGTGTTGTGTTCCGCCACTCAGCACGCAATGTCTGGATTTTGGCCAGAAAGTGGAGAGCGAAGTGTCTTAACACTAGGTTCTTCCTGATTACCTTCCTTCCTTCCTGATTACGGAAAAAAACATGAAGCCGAAAAAAAATGTAGTAATTTAATAGGAGGTAGGTATATTATGAAGTTGGATGTCTTTAAATTATGAAGTTCTTGTAGCAAATCATATAACAAATTATTTATTTTTACACTTATGATAAATATTATGGATATTGTCTTACTAGCGACCCGCTCGCGGCTTCGCCACGTGAACTACCACTTTCATCCTCTATTGCCTATTTGGGATTGCTTTTTTTTTATAAAAGGAGGGTAGTCTATATTTGACTATCGTCACTAATTATGTTCATGAGAAAATCATCGATACATTTAGTGCAATGTCTATATTATATGATAACATATAGCGATAACTGTTCTAGTAAGAAAACGTACGAAATCTGCTATCATATGATAGTAGATTACTTACACATATACCATCTGGTATATAGTATTATAAACCGGTCATAATATCTTAAATAAACTTTAAGCTTTTTATTTTACAATTGTGTTACTTATTGATATTAAATAATCAATGCAATTTGACTTTGCCAGTTTTTTACTTTTCTGCCGGAACTGTTTTGAATATCACGGTAACTTTTAAAAAAAGAGAGATGGCCTATGTTTGACCTTGCCTCATTAACTATTTTCCTGAGAAAATTCATTCATTTCAGTCAAGGAGTTTAGATCTTTCATTCTCACTATACACTAAACATACATAAGTTTCATCCACTGTTTCAACCTCCTAGGGTTTGATTTTTATAATATTAATTTAAATGAGTGCGGATATGTCTAGTACAATGTCAACTATATAATAACAAATGGCGCTACCCGTTGCAGAAAACGTAGTGACATCTGTTGTCATATAGATTATATAAATATATAGATTATATAAAGTTTTATAGACCGGTCAAATGTATATTTAATAAATGTTATGCTTATTTTATTTAATAATTATTTTAATTAGTGATATTGAAACAAATTTAGCTTCACTCGTGAACTATTGACATAATTTGAATGGTTTTTTTTTTAATTTTATTTTTCTGCGGGAGTTATGTTGAATACCGGGATGAAAACTATCCCATATGTTGCTCTAACCTCTAAGCTAACTCCATACAAAAATTCATTAATTTCTACCCAGTAGATACCGATATACAAATGATTTACTTATATCGGTTTTTTATTTTTTCCAAAAAAACTACATAGGATACCGGGATAAAAACTATCCTATATGTACCTTTGGATTATAAGCTATCACCATACTAAAATTCATTCATTTCTATCCAGTAGTTTTTGCGTGATTGACGAACAAATTAACAGACAGACAGACAGACAGACAGACAGACAAAAATTCTACTGAGTGGATTTTTGGCCTCTGTTATCGATATATTAACGCACCCAATTAAATTTTTTCTGAAATTTTTCATGTACAGAATTGACTTTTCTACTCTTTTATTATATATAGAGATTTAACAATCACAAAAAAAAATACGATGAAACCATTACGACCAAAACGCGTAACAGCTACAAAAATTTCTTTACACAACTTCCAAAACTGTCGCGTGATAACTATATATTAAAACTGGCGTACAATGTTTTGTATAAACAGTTGTAAAATATTTTCTGTATTGAAATCAATAATTATAGCAGAGTGTGTATACGTATACACCTTGTAAGCTTTAATATATTCTTTATCTTTTACGTATCTTTGACAATTTAAGAAAGAGGCAATGGTAATTACGAGTAAATATTTTTTTGTGTATTTGTTTGGTGTATTATTTTATTGATTTTTTTTAGCTTCACGCTGGCAGAGGGAACCTATTAAGATACTCCTAGTATTAAGACACTCCGTTCCCCACTTTCCGCCGAATTCGGAGGCATTGCGTGTTAAGTGGCGGAACTTAACGCCGTGCTCCAGAACCTCATCACCAGAGCGAACAAAATGGAAATATTAAATATTTCCACTCCTCGAGTGGGAATCGAACCCACAACCAGTCGTTTACAGTCACACGCTTGTGCCACTGGGCCACGACTGGCCACTATACTATTTTATTGATAAGATGTACTAAGCTATAGATGAACCATTAAATTTATTTAAGTCATAAAATTTGTGATTTGACATTATTAAATGATTAAATTTATTTTAATATATAATCAGTTTGAAAATAGCCATTGTGGCTTCGTGGGATAGCGTCTGACTGTAAAAACGAATGGGTGCGGATTCGATTCCCATTCTGGGAAACGAATTTCTTAAAATTGTTTTCATACCTAAGGAAAATGTGGTGTTGTGTTCCACCATTTGATTTTGGACAAAAAGTGGAAAAGGGAGTGTCTTAACATTAGATTTTCTCTGAATACCCTACTAATCGTGAACCTACTTGTAGTTTAAATATTAAAATACAGCTTGAAGTTCTCACTTCTATCGGCTGCCTGCTACCAATTTCGTTTATTAAATTTATGCATTTATTGTATTGTACGTATGAATTATTATAAAAAAACTGCATTATTATAATAAATATTGTCTTTCTCCATACGTTTTAAATATGTCAAATTTCATACCCCACTATCTGATTAGTTTTAAGAAATTGAAAATTTAATACCTCAAACAGACATTGCTTTATGTATAACATAATAATTTACACATCTATAAATAATATTAGCCCAAAGTAGAGATTAAACTACCCTCCCACTAAGCCAGGAACATCCTCACTGCCCCACAATAGAGTCAATAGGTATACCTATTGTATCCGACCTATATCCGACCTAATTAGTGCCACTGCATTTCTAGTCTAGTCCAGTAAGTTTCCGGCCACCATATTAGAATGGACTATCGATTTATTGTGGAAATAGACGAAACTATTATATGTATTCAATAACATGTTCTGCTATGCATTATTGATGTCGCCTTGAAACTAAGGTGTTTATTGTGTATTTCATAATATGTTCCAATTTATAAATTTATAAGAAGACAGGATTTTTTAAATCTTTACATAGGTTGCACAGAGAGAAGAAAACGAAGTATTAACTAGGCACATAGTGTGACTGTAAACGCTACCGTTTGTAGGTTCGATTCCCACTCGAGGAATTAAAATATTTAATACTCCCATTTTTTTCGCTTCGAAAAAGAAATATATGTAGCCTAACTTTTAAACCTTATTATGTCAATTATCTGCTAGTCAAAGTCCAACTAAAATCTGTCCAGCTGTTTCAGAGATCAGCCGGAACAAATAGACAAGTATAGTAAAACATGTTTTTTTTTATATATGTACTGTACATACGTACATGTGCATTTAGTAAAAAGCGTTTATTTTAATTTTACAAATAGACACACAATTTTATTTATATGTATAGATAATTGCTATACAATATATGACGTAGTCAATAGTCATATTTAAAGTTCCAAATAAAATTGTGAACGTAGCAAGATTCGTACCCGCGCCTTTTGGACACCGTCCAAGAGATGTGGCCAATTAAGCTATACGTTCGACGCCACGGCGAAATTACAATACGGCTGTTACTACTTTGCTGTCAGCACCTTTGTAGGAATGTTTTACGAAGCAACGCTTTTCGATACGTTAATATTATTAAAAAGATTGATTATTTGGCAAAGATGAATACTATTTAAATAATTTTGCATCCATGTTATCCATATATTTTGTGGGAATGTTGCATCTGTCGGTTTTTAAACGGACTTTCAATTTTTTTTTAACTTTATAAATTGCGAAAAATATGTTATGTAATATCAGATATGAATTACATAACATATTTTTTACAATTATTTTAATGCGACAAACATTGGTTAGTTATTTCTAAAGCAAAGCCCGTAAAATAGGAAAAATATAAAGAAATAATGCTAAATAAACAATCCTATTTTACTTGTTACTTGTACTATTATTGTGGCCAGTCGTGGCCCAGTGGCACAAGAGTGTGACTGTAAACGACTGGTTGTGGGTTCGATTCCCACTCGAGGAGTGGAAATTATATTTCCATTTTCTTCGCTCTGGTGTCGAGGTAAAGCGCGGCGTTAAGTTCCGCCACTTAACACGCAACGCCTCCGAATTCGGCGGAAAGTGGTGAACGGAGTGTCTTAACACTAGGTTCCCTCTGCCTACCCTGCTGTGTGCGGGATATAGCGTGAAGCTATTTAATTAATATAGGTTATTAACTAATTTACTACAAATA
Organism: Dryas iulia moderata; assembly: GCA_019049465.1. Lineage (NCBI taxonomy): Eukaryota > Metazoa > Arthropoda > Insecta > Lepidoptera > Nymphalidae > Dryas > Dryas iulia. The sequence goes on along the minus strand of CM032424.1, from coordinate 13,023,701 downwards.
TTTGAATTCAATTCATTCCACATCGAATGTCTGGATTTGCGACGAAAAGTGACAAAATGAGCTTTTTGTCTCTTTTTGTCTCTTATTGTCTCTTTTTTTCTCTGACTATCCTGATACGTCGAAAAAGACTTCAAGCTGTAAAAATAAAGTATTTTTAATGATTACCAATTTTTAAGCAATACAATATATATACGTACGTACGCGATTCTATTAAAACAACCCTTGCCCCCAAAATGGCAATTATACAATAACTCAAAGTCAATCTAAATCCGATTCAGGTAACTGTATAGAATATTCTAGAAACAGCCGAAACGATTTCTGAAACCGAATATAGAATTAAACATTTATGCTAAAGGTTCTATTTTGCGATTTGACCTTTCCAAGTGGATCATTCTATTTCCGTGGATGTCGTTCGCCCGATTTTTCGAAGGCTGTTCTTGTAAGTCGATCTAGAGCTTTTAGATATAGCTGGGGCTTATTAAGACCTCAAGAAATGCTAGTATTACTATATAGTACTTTATCCGTTTGTATTGGACGTCCTTTTTCTTAACGTTTGGGATTGGCAACAATTTATTTAATCTTAAAAGTATTGTAAAGGTGCCTTTTTTATAGTGTTAGAATTATATATTTTTTTTTTAATTGTACTGTTCTTACTAATATTTAGGGTGTCATAAAATAGTGTTAACTGTAAGCAATAGTAATGGGCTCGATCTGCACTCGAGGGAATGATTATATCTAAATTATTTAACGCTCTGGTACGACAAAGCGTGGCCTTTAGTTACGGCATCCGCAATGCAATATCTCAAGCAGAAACCGAAAAATGGAGTGACTGTGTTCAAATTTTACGTTTAGTTTTCCGACTACCCTCCTATACGGGAAAATGTATGACGATGCACTAATTCTGTGCCACTAAAAGCATTTTGCTTTTAATATGTTGTTTCGTTAGTTGACTCGATAAAGAACATTAATGTCATAATATTGGCAATTTTTCATCTGAAGCAAGAAACAGAGCCAATTATACTGACGCTCTATGCTCTTAAACGTCACGTAGTAGGTACATTAAATTGCAAAGAGACTTCATATTACCGGAAGCCGGAAGCAATTGTAGGTCATATAAATGAATAAACAGATATTATAGGTCATTTCCACGGCATAATTTTTGATTGTTTGCAGTAAGGACTGATTTAATTGAATGAATCGAATTTCCATAATACTTATTATTGAAAGTCAATTCCTACAATAATTACGCGAAGCATGTTTTTTTTCTTTTAAAGTGTATTTCCAAAATATAAAAATATATCAATGGAAAACTAAACGTCGAATAACTAAGATATTAGCCATGGCGGAAAAAATGAGGTAAATTTGACAACTTTTTAAAAATATTATGGTTATATACAAAACAGTCTACCATAAATAGAGCATGTTTAAAAAGAAGTCATATTTAGCCACGAACAAGTGCTTTAATACGCAACGCCCAAGTTAAAACCGACGCTTTTTAGTCAAAAGTAGTCCATCTTGGAAACCACCTGAGATAAGGTATATTATGTTTTTCGATCAGATATAACGAGGTTATTATGTGCATTAATTTTGATGCCATTTATAATATTTTAAATTACATTACACTGAGATATACTATTAATAACTTCATTCTCTATCTATATAATTATTTCGCCAGTCGTGGCGCAGTGGCACAAACGTGTGACTGTTAACGACTGATTGTGGGTTCGGTTCCCACTCGAGGAGTGGAATTATTTTTTATTTCCATTTTCTTCGATCTGGCATCGACCCAAAGCGCGGCGTTAAGTTCCACCACTTAACACACAATGCCTCAGAATTTGGTGGAAAGTGGGGAACGGAGTGTCTTAACACTAGGTTCCCTCTGCCTACCCTGCTGTGTGCGGGATACAGCGTGAAGCTAAAAAAAACTATAGCTAATTATAACTAATGGATGATTATTCACTCAACCATTAATTCATTTGTATTAATTATGACGACACCTTTTGTTAGTATGTATAGACTACGCTGTTCCTATAACAAAAATAAGTATAAAAATAGCAAAAACTATATTCATTTTATTACTGGCATTAAGATAAGTATATATCAGGCTGATATATATCAGGCTATAGCCTACTTTCAGACGATTACTTTAGCCGCTACTTCCAATTTCCCTTTGGACAACGACTCGATAAATTGAACGTCCATAATAGGTAATGTTTTATGCAATTTATATCACGACTACTAAAGCCCAGCTTCATATTGCTTTAACATTCTACATTTATTTGGTTATGTTACTTATTTATTCTATATAAAAATATATTCTATTTCTTGTAGGCTTTAAATTAAGTTAAAAATGTTACATTTGTCGGAATTAGATGTACTTATAATGCTGTGGTATAAATGTGTCTAAATGAATCGGTAATTATGAATTCGAATCTCGCTTGTGGGACAAATATTTTTGTTATATTAATTTAATAATGCCATATACCCATCACTAAAGCAATATATTATTTTTTTTATATATATCTTCACGCTGTGTCCTGCATATAGCAGGGTAGGCAGAGGGAACCTAGTATTAAGACACTCCGTTCCCCACGTTCCGCCGAATTCGGAGGCATTGCGTGTTAAGTGGCGGAACTTAACTCCGCGCTTTACCTCGACACTAGAGCGAAGAAAATGGAAATATTAAATTTTTCCACTCCTCGCGTGGGAATCGAACCCACAACCAGTTGTTTACGGTCACACGTTCGTGCCACTGCCCCCTATTTATTCTATGTAACCCCTATTTATTCTATGTAAAAATATATTCTGTGTTATAAGATAGTATGGATTTGTATAAGTTAAGTTAAAATTCTTATATTTGTCGAAATTAAATGTACTTATAGTACTGTGGCATAAATGTCTCTGAATGAATTTGTAATTGTCAATTCGAATCTCGCTTGTGGGATAAATATTTTTGTTATATTAGTTTAATATTGCATACCGCTATCCATCACTAAAGCAATATTTTAAAATGTTATTAACATCGCCTGTCTATCATTGTATGTGTACCGAAGAAATTTATCATTCAATGAAAACTTTGCAACGCTATTTTATAACCCTGATAAAATACAGTACAAAAGGCAAGACCGATTCATGTTTTTAAACTCTTGCATATAGATTGGTAACAATAAAATATTTTCATAGCATAACCCTCCTTATCAGAACAAACAGAAATACGAGAAAATACTATTTAGGTTGTTTTTTTACTATTTATATACCTTTTAGGTGCCCATTGTGGCGCAGTGTGACAGCCTCTGACTGTAAACGCAATGGTTGTGAGAATCGAATCCCAGTCAGGGGAAACGTTTTAAAAGTGCTTGCAAAAGTCTATTTGAATAAAGATATTTTAAATTTAAATTTTGAATTTATTTAAATTTTCATTTCTTCGTTCCGGTAACTAAGATAACGCGCGGCGTTGAGTTTCGCCACTCAACACGCAATATCTGGATATCGGACGGAAAGTGGAGGACAGAGTGTCTGGCGCTAGATTCCTCTGACTATCCTACTATTTAAGAAAAACCATGAAGTCACTAGATAAAATACAATATAATATAATATAATTGATTGAACTTTTGCAGATAGACAGATATACAATATATTCATAGCATGGCATCCTAAAGCTTATTTTTTGTTATTCATATTTATTTGAGAGCATCAAATAATACTATTATTTCTTGACTTATCCACAATTCATCTTACTAAAAATTCCTTGTAAGTTAGTTTAAACAGGTCATATGTTTAAATATTGTAAAACTGCAAAGCCTGTGACCTATTTCTATCCTTTTATGTAACTGGCATATCGATCTAGCTGTAGTCGTAGAAGCTGTATAAAATTGTCCGTGCCGGATAGGAGGTAGATAGCACTTCCTACTTGAATGTAACTGTGAGAAATGAACAACGTTTCATTTTCATTGCATTAATGTATAAAATATGTAGGTATATATGTAATAAAGTAGCTTTAGGATAAAGTATATATAATTAAAAATTTCTGTATGTACTGATTTTGAATTGTTTTAAGATTCTATCCCTTATTAGTTTATTTTAAGATTTTATAGCGATTTCCTATGAATTACAGTTTATTAATCTGAGGGCATGGAATATTTATTTAAAGCATATTAATTGGATTCTGTAATCGAGACAGGTTGTGGGTTCGGGTCACTAAACTTATTTTTCTTTCTTCACTTTGGTAACAAAGTGCGGAGTTGGGATCCGCCCTCAACATTCAGTACCTCGATTTTGGACAGAATGTGGAGAAAGGAGTGTCTTGACACTAGGTTCTCTCTGACTACGCGGGACAATATCCGGCTATTTGTAAAAAAAGCTCGCAGGAAGCTGCTGTTTAGTACTTCCCTAGTATACTATTATTATTTCACAAAGTAATTAAGTTAAATATTACGGTTAGTGAAATCTAACTAAAACGTAACATCGCGTTTCGTTATTAACTATAGAGTATAAACTGTAACCATATTTTGATCCATATAGTATATAGTTGACAATTAATAATTTTTAACGCTAATTTTCAAAAATATGCTAAGTTTCTTTTTTTTAATTTTGAAAACTAACAAACCACTAAAAATATTAATGTGATGATTGATGATGATGATACTATTATGATGATATTTATATAAAAAGTGTAAAAAAAGGTATTTTGACAAATATACGCAGTTCAACTGTATATTAGTTTATTTTAAGATTTTATAGCGATTTCCTATGAATTACAGTTTATTCAGACTTCATTTATTCTGATAGATATGAATAATATTTTATTAATATTTTTGAATTGGCCTCTGTAATTACTATTGATTTTGTTCGATCCAGATGTTATGGAATGATCCACTTAATACGCAATGTCTAGACTTCGGACGGAAAGTGGAGAACGGAATGTCTTAACACTAAGTTTTCTATGACTTATCTGCTACACGGAAAAAGCGTGAAGCTCATTGATTTGTTAATATTTTATCTGTTCCAAACTTGCTAGTTAGTAGTTACCAAATATATAGTTAATTTTAAAGAAATGGATTACCTTAAATATTAAACTCTTTAGACTAACTACGTAAAGTCTAAAAAAATCTTAAATATCGTGTGATAGAAAGATACAATACTATGAACTTGTAGCCTTATTTTAGTGCATATATAAAGAAGATCAAAACCTTCCATATTCATAGACTAGGTCTGTAATTAACAACCTTCAACGTTATAAAAGCTTAATTTGCATAATTGTTTTGATTTTTCATTATTAAAATTAATATACATTAAGTATATACCTGTTGGGATATTTATAAATAAAGTCAAAATTATTTACTAGCTAATATTGATAATTACATTATTATATACGAGAGGTTATCTGCATTTGCTTAGATTTACGACTCCTATGTTCAGCTCCTACCTTCAGTTTGTAATCTGTGCTCGTTCGTAACACATCTATAAAAACAACGGATATATGGGCACATTTTTTACGCTTAGCTGGGTAGCCAGAGAAACCTAGTGTTAGGACACTCCGTTCTCCAACTTTGGTTCGAAATCGAAACGATACACGTTGAGTGGCGGAACCTGTGTCATTTCATATTGCCACAGCGGAGAAATGAAAATAGTATAAATATAATAAATCCTTGTCTGTGGCCAGTCGTGGCCCAGTGGCACAAGCGTGTGACTGTAAACGACTGGTTGTGGGTTCGATTCCCACTCGAGGAGTGGAAATATTTAATATTTCCATTTTCTTCGCTCTGGTGCCGAGGTAAAGCGCGGCGTTAAGTTCCGCCACTTAACACGCAATGCCTCCGAATTCGGCGGAAAGTGGGGAACGGAGTGTCTTAACACTAGGTTCCCTCTGCCTACCCTGCTGTGTGCGGGATACAGCGTGAAGCTGAAAAAAAAAAGTAAATAATAAATCCTTCAAGTGAGAATCGAACCCACAACCCGTGGCGTTTGTAGTTAAACAAACCTGCGGCACGATGGCCATATTGGGTTATTAGAACTAAATTTTGTAATAACTATCATATGATAAACTCGTTTCCAGCGGAAATAACGTTATAATTATTATTAAGATAAAACTGTTTTAGTTTCATCCTAGCTAGTTTTTAAATGATATGACAAATGACATAATTGACAGATGATGACAGATGACGTTTATTTGTTTTTAATTTTACGATTACTATGAACATCTACATAACGTATATCGCACAACAATAGATAAATTATCAAAACTACTAAATTCGCCAAACCATTATACAACAAATTCAAGTTGGAATCAAACAATAGAACAGAATCACTGTAAATAGTTTGTAATACTCAGTTTACAAGATGAAAACGCAAGACAAGGCTGTAGCGGACCTAATCTCTAAATAGGTCAATGGGTGGAGTCCTATCGATTGCCGCCACTTGTGCGGTTCGCAGGAAAGCTTTTACTCACGTTTCAAGTCAAAGGCGCTGCTCGTTTTTTTAGTTTATATTATATATATTGTTATTATTTGTGTTATATATATTTTCTTTTAGATTTGAGTTTGAATGTTTATATACTGTGTTATCGTTAAGAAAAAAATAAAGTTATACGGTAGTTCTTGGCTAGTAGGATAGACAGAGATAACTTAGTGTCAAGATAAGTGGTTTATACAAGATGTTATATGTAGAATGGCGGATCTCAACGCTGTGTGGAACTCGCCCGAGTGGAAATTGAACCTGCAACTATCGATTTACAGTGAGACGCTTTCACAGTGGTCTCATATAGCTATTTTTTGTTAATTTATTGTATTTTATTTCATTATATATCCTATTATACTCGTATTTTATATCATATTTTGGTCTTCTCAATCTCATAAGTATAAAAATTAAATACTATTAAATACTAAAATGTCAATGAAAATATGTAACACCTAAAATTGTGATTTAGTTATTTACAAAAGCTATTAATTATTTAAAACTCGATATTAAATTCCATAACGCAGCCCACAGTGTCATTTCTAAATTCTTTCATAAATGAAAAGTAAGCCATTTCCATAAAATAACACAATAAAAATAACTTAAAAATCTCGACACAGATAATAAAAAAACCAACAGATAAATAATAAATCGAAAAAGGTTTCATACCTTCCTTTTTCAGTAATTTGAAAACGCTTGCGTGTCCATTCTCTATAACATAGAACCGCAGAAATACGTACAAAGGGGGTGAAGCATTTATGCTTTTTCCAACGTGGATTCGCCTCAGATGTATTATGTATGTAGTTACGTAAGACTTTTTGCCGCTTCCGACTTGTGGCTTTAAGATATAGGAATACTTAGAGAGCTCAATTTTATGAAACTAGGATATTTAAATATTATCTTCAGAGATCGTAGCGTAGTGGGGAATTATTTGAGTATTAGGTAAATGTGATATTAATTTAGTTAGAAAGGTAACTAATATATTTTGAATTGTTTTAAGAAATACTTGAGAGTAAATAAATATAATTTAGTTCTTGGCTTAAGGCAGTACTACTAGGAATTAGCCCCTCCTTTTAATGCTTGACTTAAAAAAAAATCGTCCCGGTGAGTTTCTTGCGCCGGTTCTTCTCAGGTCTGAGGCACTAACTTTAGTGAACCGGTGGTAAATTGTTTGACGTTCAAAAAATGAAGCATGTAACTTCTTACTTTGAATAAAATTATTTGACTTTGACTTTAACTACCACGTGCCCTTAGTGACTAGAGAATACTATTAAAAACAAGAAACACTATTGTTTTGGGTTTCTTTCGCTCTGAAGAGTAGGTATGTGTTCAGTATTTTCTTTCTGCATTTTTAAACAGATCCGTTGGTACGTTTTTTTAAATGTATTTTTAATACATTTACTACGAGTACGTACATTAATTATTTGTGATTTTTTCATTATCTTTATTTGCTGAAAGATTATAAGATAATAGTCCCTATAAAATGCTGAAAGATTGCAGTATTTTATAACATTCAATTTGCCAAATTTATATAAGTTAATATATAAATTAAAACTATATTAATAATTAATTATTGTTCATCCATTATTACAACTACTTAATTTATCGGTAGGCACAAGATTGTTTTGACCTTCAAGCCTACACTAATAAGTGCCTAAAATGCTCTAGTATATATACCTACTTCATATTGAGTCACTATTGTATCATTTTAATTTTATTTCTAAGAAATTATTGTAATTGATGTATAGAGTAGATTTAAAAATATAACCAGATATATTTAGTAGTCCCGACTACGCCACTACTCTGTGAAGATGTGGGTAGATAAATGTAACATTATTACGTTTTAATGAAGTCATCTCTGGATTTATAATCATTTATTTATGTAATACTTACGCCTTTATTGTGTTTTATAGCGAAGATTTATTAAGATGTCTTTTTAACTCCACGCGTTATTCTGTAGTACATGATATTAGCTTAAGCTTTGTGTCTATACCAGGCACAGAGAGCCTTGACACTCTGTTCTCCACATTTTTCGTGTATTCGAGGCTTGAATAACTAAGTATGCAGCGGAACTCAACGCCGCGATAAGTCATTAACATCGCGGGGAAATAAAATAATTAATAATGATTATGATATCCCGAGTGAAGTTCAAACTCACAATCACTCACCTCAAGACGCTGTTGGGCAGAGAGTGTCTACCCAGTCTCAGAGTGTTTTGCCACCAAGTTCTCTCAGACTGGCTTGCTCAAGAAAAAGCAAGAATGATATCCAGATAATTACAAATTGGCACCATAGATTCCAAAATAATTGTACACTGGTTCCGTCACTAATAAAAATACACATAATATGGAGAAGTAGTACACAAATATACTCGTATACCAAATTATACTATTTGCATATGCAAATGTCTTTTTGGCCGCTCATGCATATTTTAGTGTGTTTCATTTACACTTCTTATTTCGTCCCACTTTGGTCGAAATTGTAAATTCATACAGTGCATTTTTCAACTGCCTCCAGTTCTATATTTATTTTTTTCTTTACAAAGACCAAAATATAAATATATTTATAAAATTTCATTTATTTCAATCCACATTCAGAATTTTTATTTTATGAAATTTTAACATTGGCTTACTTCTGAATGAAGCTGTGGAAAGCGCAAATGGAATCAAACTGGCAGTTTCGTTTCATACGTTTAATTTGATTGGTGCACAAATATATGTTAAAATAAATGCAAAAAGTATTCAATTGAATAGAATTGTTGTAAATTTTACTTGAATTTTATGAATAAATTGAGGGAGAGTGCATCTTAATAGCAGTACGTTAAGTAAATAAGGAAGTGCTTCCTCCGTTCAGGGAATTCTAGTTTATTAACCATATTTCATTAAAAGTTTTTTAAGAAAAAAATATAGGTACCATATTTATGCACTTTAATTCTTCGGTGAACATTTTTAAACTTATTAGTATGATGTCCCTAAAAAGCTCAATATTCTTTCATTCCATTACCACTTGGCAAAATAATAATAAACGATGTAGTGGAGTTCCGCCACTCACCACGTTAATATCTCAGAAAGTGGAGACTGCAGGAAAAAGCGTGAAGCTGAAAAATATATGTATAATTTAGCAAATAAATCTCTTTTAAAATATCAATTTTCAAAATACGTGTTTTATATTAGTACATTGAAAAAATTTGGACCTGTTATAGAAATACTTACGAACTTAAAATTTATTGGTTAAATTTATAGCCAATTCTTAAATGTAATAATCAAATAAATAATTAAATTAAATATTACACAGACTTGAATGTATTCGACATACACATTTGTACATACACATACAGGCAATGTGTATTTTACACGGCAACGGAGTTTGTATTAAAAAAGTGCCACTCAGTAACAGGAATTGTAAAAATTCTAGCTGAAAATAGAAACGCTTTGTGTCATACAAAAGTTACATCGAATACAATAGTACGAATAGTATATAGTAACTGAATGTAAAAGTCGGAATTTTTATTCTTTTATTCAATATGTCGTTGTTTTCAATATTGTTTTTGAATAACAATAAAAGTAATATGTCAATATTAAGTGATATATGAATTAATTAATTGTTTTAAAATTATTTTATTACTATTGGTTATTTAAATTTTGTTTAATCTCTCTGACTTCTATAGATTTATTTAACAAAGCTACCTAAAGAACAAATTTTATTAAAAAAAATAATTGAGCTAAAGCAGACCCTACGAACTACATTATTAAAATAATTCACATTATATCGGAGAAATGAAATCCTCTGGTGCTAATACAAAGGGTAGTGTCACATCGATTAGCATGGTCAGAATCTCATTGATTAGCATAGATTAGCACGATCTCTGATTTGGAACGGAACGGAGTGTTTTGACGCTAGTTTCTCCTCTGTCTTAGCGGGAAAAAACTGGTTTATATCTTCTATATGGAACAAGTAGAAAGAACTCAGCGTTAAAAAGTGTTTTCCAATTTTTTTCTTATTTAGAATCTTTTTCTTACTAGATTAAAGACTAAAAAATAATTTTAGTTTAATCATTACTCTGAAAGATAATTAGACACTACGCCAAAGAAACCAAAGTACAAGCAACAATCGGTTAATTTAATAATAACACTTTTAAAAAAAAATTAAGCATCATAGCCATTTTAAAATTAAATCCAATAGTTTTTATAAAATAATAAATATTGTAGTGAGTATTCAATGTACGTCATAGTTGTACGCTTGGCAGAATACACTTCTCCCTTGGCCATCCGCCATATGAGCTGTCCCCGTGTCCACTCGTTACGCGTATTAAATATAAAATGTTTTGTTTTGAATTATAATCGCGGATTCGAACACGTGACCTCTCCAGCGCCCACGTTTTGTTTGATTCATATGTTTATTTTAAAAATATTTAAGTAGTTTTGGACTTTGGATTTTAGTTTTTTATACATCTTTTTTAGCTTCACGCTGTATCCCGCACACAGCAGGGTAGGCAGAGGGAACCTAGTGTTAAGACACTCCGTTCCCCACTTTCCGCCGAATTCGCAGGCTTGCGTGTTAAGTGGCGGAACTTAACGCCGCGCTTTACCTCGACACCAGAGCGAAGAAAATGGAAATATAATTTCCACTCCTCGAGTGGGAATCGAATCCACAACCAGTCGTTTACAGTCACACGCTTGTGCCACTGGGCCACGACTGGCCTTAATTTTTTTTTGTCTTTTTTATACATCTTCACGCTTTTCCCGAATAGCGGGGTAGTCACGCTTGGTCTGTAGTTTCCTCCACTTTCCTTAAGTCGTGGCTTTGAGCGTGTTGAGGAACGTGGTGGAACTGACCGCTGCGCTTAATCTGATATAAATTATTCTAAACATAATCTGAGTGTCTATTTTTATATGCTAACTTTTTTAGGTTCATCAATTGTAACAGGTTGTTACACCTGTTTCAATTTTTTGTCTAGTCTAATAATTTTTGTCTAGTCTAATTATTTACTATAAAAGATCACATGACACGACAAGTTGTAGTTTCGTTTCTCGCTCGAGGAATGGAAATATTTAATATTTCCATTTTCACCTCTCTAATGTCGAGGCAAAACGCGGCGTTAAGATCCACCACTTAACACGCAATGCCTCCAAATTTCGGCGAAAAGTGGGGAACGATGTCTTAACCACTAGATTCCCTCTGCCTACCTTGCTGTGTATAAGGAACAGCGTGACGCTTATAAAACGCGAATCCTAAAACAGGCATTACAAAAAAAACCTGTTGAGCAAAAGCCATTTCAAATCATGGTAACTGTCGCTTAAAAAATCGTATCATAAAGAAATTCTCCCCTCTCCCGTGTATTCCCAGTGGCATGTTGATGAATTAATGGCTTGACTCGCTCTGAAATTACTCCATTACGCCACTCAGGCTACGGTGTAAACAAATTACTTGCTCGGTCTTTGTAAGCCTCGTACCTAAGTTGTAAGTATTTTATAATTAATACTATTGTTTTAGTATATTTGTTTGTTTGTTAGCTTCACGCTGTATCCCGCACACAGCAGGGTAGGCAGAGGGAACCTAGTGTTAAGACACTCCGTTCCCCACTTTCCGCCGATTCGGAGGCATTGCGTGTTAAGTGGCGGAACTTAACGCCGCGCTTTGCCTCCACACACACACGACACCAGAGCGAAGGAAATGGAAATATTAAATATTTCCACTCCTCGAATGGGAATCGAACCCACAACCAGCCGTTTACAGTCACACGTTCGTGCCACTGCGCCACGACTGGTCCCCTTTTAGTATATTATAAAATAAGTATATACATATATGAATTCATTGTTATTTTATATGTTAAACTTACTTTTTTGTGATAAAAAACAAAATTAAAAATTTTGAAAAAACCCACGACGGTTTAATTGTAATTGTAAAAGGATAAAATAACTATAAATCCCCCGCCTAAAAGAATATATGTAACGAGATGATGGGGACGACTCTGTCGGGGGCTGTCATTACTTTAAGTTTGCACAAATCTTCTCATAGGTTTTCTTGCTGTTAAAACAGGTTCCAAAAAACTTTAAAACGAAATCTATACTGATAGCTACTATATTTAAAATAGAGGTTGCAACTGGCAGCCCCCGACGAAGTCGTCCCCATCATCTCGTTACATATATTCTTTTAGGCGGGAGATTTATAGTTATTTTATCCTTTTACAATTACAATTAAACCGTCGTGGGTTTTTTCAAAATTTTTAATTTTGTTTTTTATTTTAAACTTTTTAAAGTGAATAGATATACATTATATATTATTACATAATATTGAAATACTTTATATTAATCTTCATGCAAATCCAAAAGAAATTATAAACCCAATGCTTTCTGGTTATCAAATGCTTATTGCAGCGCCTGGCAGATTGTCACCGTAACATTTCCACGAAACTTAAATCTAACCAAATCAGTGAAAATCACAAAACCCACTAGTAGTTTTGATTTTGAACAAACTAATTTATACTGGAGCGCCCCGCGGTAGTTCGTGGTAGATATGGCATATAAAAACACGCAGCAATTAAACCAGAACCTATCACAGAAAACCGCATCTAAATAGGTTTCACACCAAAAATAAAAGCAAATGCTTACTGCAGCGCCCCCTGGTGAGGTGTCACCATGACACATATACGAGAACACGCGCTAATTAAGCCTGATCCTATCTTTGATAACTGCATCCAAAACGGACTTGTAGTTTTAGCTTTGCATAATTAAATGTTTAATGCAGCGCCCCCTGGTGAGTTCTTGACGTAAAAAAAACCTAAAAACTTACACCAAGTAAAGGTAACTCTAATACTAAAAACTCTGCGCAATCGGACTAGTAGTTGTAGCTTTGCATTAAATATTACAAACAAATGTTTACTGCAGCGCCCCCTGGTGAGTTAACACGATAAAACATATCCAAGAACATGCACTAATTAAACTTGAACTTATCATTGACACTGCATCCAAATCAAATTCGTCATTTTGTCTTTGCACAAACAATATTTTACTGCAGCGCCCTCTGGTGACTTGTCACTGTAATATAAATATAAAAACATGCTATAAGCAAAGCGGAATCTAATACTGAAAACTCTTTCCAATCGTACTAGTCGTTTTGGTTTTACACAAAAAATAGAAGCAGCTACTTACTGCAGCGCCCCCTAGAGAGTTAACACATACATGAAAATATGCACTAAGTAAACATACATGACACATATATGAAAATATGCACTAAGTAAACTTGAATCTATCATTGAAAACTACATTCAAATCGGACTCGTAGTTTTAGTTTCGCACAAACAAGTGTACTTACTGCAGCGCCCCCTGGTGAGTGGTCACCGTAACGCATATATGAAAAGAAGCACGAATTAAACCTGAATCTATCGTTGAAAGTTTCATCTAATTCGAACTAGTAGTTTTTGCTCTGCATAAAAAATGTTTACTGCAGCGCCCCCTGGTGAATTTACATCGTAACAAAAAAACAAAAACCTTTAAATATGCATGAAGCAACGTTGAATCTAATTCTGAAAACTCTAGCCAATGGGATTAGTAATTTCGGTTTTAGACAAACAAATACAAGAAAAATTTTGGTTTTACACAAAAAAGTACAAACAAATGCTTACTGCAGCGCCCCCTGATGAGTGGTCACTGTAGCACATATATAAAAAGATGCACCAATTAAGCCTGAACCTATCCTTAAAAGTTACATGTAAATCGGACCAGTAGTTTTTGATTTGCATAAACAAATGTTTACTGCTGCGCCCCCTGGTGAGTTTTCCCCGTAACAACAAAAGAAAAATCTTAAAATATGCATCAAGCAAAGATGAATCTTTTTATGAAAATTCTTTTCAATCGGAGCAGTAGTTTCGGTTTTAGACAAATAAATACAAAAAAAGTACAATCAAATGCTTACTGCAGCGCCCCCTGGTGGTGTGACACGATAAAACATATCCAAGAACATCCACCAATTAAACCTGAATCTATCACTGAAAATCTATTGAAATCAGACTATTATTTTTTGAGATAATTGAAAACATTCGTTTTCACGTAAAATGCTTACTGCAGCGCCCCCTGGTGAGTTAAGGCAATAAGACATACATAAGAACATACGCCAATTGAACCTTAACCTATCATAGAAAACCGTATCAAAATCGGACTTATAGTTTTGGAAATAATTGACATAGTAATTTGCACAAACACACAAACAAACAAACAAACAAACAAACAAACAAACAACCTCTCACCCCAAACACATATACAGTCGCCGTTCCGTCGCGGGTAAAAAATAGGTCCATATTACTTTTTCCCCCATTGTATGGTAGTCAGAGAGAAAACAGTAAGTAAACAGTTAAGAAAACCCCGTTCTCAATTTTTCTTTCTGAATTTGATACATTACGGATTAAGTGGCAGAACTCAACGCCGCGCTCTGTCGTTTTCACCAGAGCGAAGAAATTTATATATTTAAATTAAATTTAAATGATCGATGTACCGAACGGGTATCGAACCCACAACTAATCGCGATTACTATCAAACAACATCATACAGCTTGATAGCCAACTCGCAGCTTTGCCGCGTGATCTACATAACTGCTTCGTTATGTTGCAACCCTCGGGGGTGGGTTTTTGAAAAATAAAGTAGCTTATGACTTATCTTAGATTATTAACTATATTTATGCCAAAATTCATTATAATCGACCAAGCGGTTTAGATTTTTCATATAAACTTTCATCCCTTATTTCAAGCCTGAAATAAGGTTGATAAGGTTGATTTTTGAAAAATAAGTAACCTATGTTAGACCCAGTAACTTTTACTACTTTCATTTTTAATTTCATCTAAATATGACAGGTATATTAGCCGTAAAAGCATGACAGACAAACACACAGACTTTCGCATTTATAATATAAAGTATGGATTAAAACTAATACTTATATAAAACCACAAAAAGATATAATAATGTCAAAAAATTAATACTATTTTTTTCTCTGTAAAACTAACAGCGTCGCGTGTTTATTAGAATAGTTCTAACGGCATAGCGACAATGCCATTTATGAGTCAAGAAACCGATTCACGATATTTAAGATAGACACGCGAATAAAGCTTAAAAGCTTTTTCGCTTAACTTAAAGTTATGCTATCCTGTTACAATTGGGATGGTGAAGTCTGAATTGATATGCGATGATAGTGAATTTGATTTCGATTCGGGGAATAGGTATATATATATATTTTAAAATGCTTAAGTTCGTATATGTTTACGTGATCGTCCATCCATTGTCTAGCCATCATGGCACATTGTGACAGAAGCTTCGCGCTTTTTTCCAGTATAGAGGCGTGGTCTGAGAGGACATAGTGTTAAGACACTCCGCCTCCTCCACTTTCCGCCAAAACGCAAAGTGGTTGAGTGTTGAGTGGCGGAACTCAACGCCGTGCTTGTTAATATTGTGACAGCATTTGAATGTATTCACAATGCCCGAATTGATTCGATTTTAACTGTGAAATATTTGTATTTAAGTTACTTTTCATTTCTCCGGTGTCAAGGAGGTGGAGTATCTAGACACTCTATGAAAGATTATAACTAAAAAAAAAAGTATATACTTGACAAAATGACAAAAAACGCAATAATTCTATCTGGAACCCAACACTTAATACTCATTCTTTGTCTATATTTTTCGATAAATACGTGAAAATAAAGATAAGAAAAAATATATACTCTGAGCAGCAGACTGCTATCTTAGCCCCAGAGGCATATTGATGAATTAATGGCTTAACTCGCGTGAAATTACTCCGCTCGGTTAATGCGGTGTAAGCGAATTATTTGCTGAGCTGCTTTGATTAATTTCTGCATACCGCTGCTGGATGCTGGAGCAATATAACACGTTATCTCTAACATTACTGAAACACTGTTTGTTTTGAAAAACTCGTGTTTATGAAAGCTTTCTGAATTATTTAGTAGTTGATAGAAAATGGTTGTGTTTTTGATATTTATATTGGTATAATTTAAATTTGGTATATTAAAATTATTTTTCAGCTTCACGCTTTATGAAATTTCAGCTGTGCATTATCTGTCACCTCATAACCGGAATAAATTTAATAGGAATATTTAATTGTTAGAACGTACCTATATTATTTATTCATACTTCACAAGGCACGGTCACGGTCAAGATAAGAATATAAATTCAATATTGTCGTACCCATAATACGCAGTATAATAAACAAATAGTGCGCAATTAAATAATGTGCTTGTTAGCTACTTCACTATTAATGGCGGAAAAAATTAAATGAGATTTTAAATAAAATATAAATATATTTACGTATTTGTTCATTTATATTCATCTCGAGTTCAATAAATGCGCAGATTTAATTTGTTTGAATAATAAATACCTTCACGTTATTTTCCCCTTAGTAACAGAAGCGTAGTGTTCGTTAGTATTTAATGCTTCGTACTAATTGAGGAGCCTATTGATGGAGCTCAACACTGCGATCTGTCTTGCCAATCTGTATAATACAGAATATGAGTGACCGAGTGTCTTCGCTCGTTAAAATAAATAAAAAAAAATCACAAACAGAAAAAGAAAAAAAGGCAGAAAAGTACACGGAACTCAAAAGTCGTGGTGTTTGATAACAGAAAGAAAAAACAATCTGTCTTGCCAAAGCGGGGAAAAATATACAGTTTAAATGTAAGTTATTACTCCAGTAGGAATCGAACCCACAATCAATCGTATTTACAATTAAACCCTATGTAACCTCTCATAGAAGACTTTGTTTTTGCTTCACGCCATATCCCGCACATAGCAGGGTTGGCAGAGGGAACCTAGTGTTACGACACTCCGTTCCCTACTTACCGCCGAATTCGGAGGCATTTGGTGGGGTGTTAAGTGGCGGGACTTACCCCACTAGAAGAATTATAAATTCCATAATGTTATCTTAACATTATGTCCTCTCTGACTACTAGAGAAAAAGTATTAAGCTATAATATTTTTTTAATTTCTGTTCACAGTTAATATTACGTAAGTTTCCTATTAAAAGATAATATTTAAGTTTAATGAAGACTCATTAAATACGAGTAGATTATCCATTTAAAATCACAAATAAAGAACAAATCATGTCATCCATTAGAGGCAAAGGTTAATTAAATTGACTCATAACCTTGTAAGCGTAAACTATTTTTAAGAGATGCTCTAATGAGTCTTAGGCGTCAAATCTTACTAAACTTCTATTATTGAATTGTACAATTTTCTATCGAATATGACACCTAGTTTTTTGCAGGATTTCCCATATAGCAGGATAGACAAAGAAAATCTAGTGCTAAAAGGGAAGCAAGTGTTATGACACTCCGTTCCCCATATTATTAATTATAATATTATACTACTAAAATAAAAAGACTTGTTAGAAATAAAAACTGTTTACAAATCTACCATATGCAGAGAAACGACTAACAGATTTTCATAAAATAATCGCATTGTTACTGAAAATTTACGATCGCTTCCGAAAGCTATTAAAAATCACGTGGCATGACAAAAATTTTATGTACGTAGCTGCAATTAGCTTAGCTAGCATTATATTTTTGTGTCGCAACGTAAATTTTAAAATACTATATTAAAAAAAGATTATAAGAATGATTATATATTCCCTTCACTTTTCTGCCCTGGTATATACGATAAATTAACACGCAATGTCTCGATTTTCGAGTGGGAACTGGCCCGGAGAGTTTTGACACTAGGTTCTCTCTGACTACTCTGCTATGTGGAAAAAAAGTGGAGCTGTAAAAAACTTTAAAAAAAATCCAATTCTATAAAGCAATTATATGAGATACAATTATTAACATTTACTTAGGTATAACACTAACGAAGTATGTAAAGTTTCAAATATTTTATTTTATCTAAGTATATTTAAGATTTATCCTCAAACTTATTAACTTGTTATAAAAATTAATTATTGGATCCATTTTACGCATTTTTAAGATGAGACTTTTTACTTTTGCCCATAGTCTACTGTAAAGTTTTCGAAACGTCCAACTATTAAATACTTTAATGTATTTTTTAAATTTGGTTAGATAGGGCGAAGGAGGAGCTCGAGTAGATAGTAGAGGCCAGATTTAATACATTTTGAAGAGCCCACACTGAGGTCGTAAGTCCCAGGCACTTCCTAGTTCCTCTCTTCGCAACTCGATAGGCATTTTTATTGTGTAAAAATGGAATACTAAAAAGTTTCTTGCTCAAGTGCCAAAATATACTTAATTTATCCAATTCAAAAAGTTTCTTATATTATTTTTATTGTGTAAAAATCACAATAACCAAAATCGTATAATGTTGATGCTGTGTTTAGTTTCTTATGACTCACGCGATTAGAATTTAGTGAGATATTGAGAATTCTAATTCAGGCCTCATTAATCATTGAACTTTTATTTTTCATTAATTTTATATATGTAATTATTGAATTTGACTCAATTAATTTGCCAAAGTCACGAGCATTACCAACTAGCTGTTGATAATATAAGATTAGACCCATGTACGAAACACATGAAAGAACATTCTAAACTTAACTATAATACATACCCAAGGACTTTAACTACACAAAATAGGTTCCATTCTTTCACTATCAACCACCACGATAGATATTTCGCCGATCAATCATGGACAAGGCCGTAAAATTGATGGCACCTACAGCTTTGCGTGTTTTTCCACACTAATGTAACTCTATCGAATATTGATTACGGGTAGGGCTGTTTATTTCCAAACGGACGTCTAAACTAAATTTATTATAGCGGGAGAAATGAACAATATTGAATGTATTGTTTATTTTATCATTTTTTACTACGTTACGTTAGTTTCAAATTCTTTTTTATTTTCTTAGGTGGAAGGAATAGTGCACATCTCTAGTACGTATTTGAATTTAATACTAACGACCCACGATTTCGGGACTTCCCCCTGTAAACTACAAGACTAAAAATTCTCAAGTTATTCTGTAGTACTATAGATTTGTCACTTTATTATGACGCTTGGCTGGTATACGCACAAATCTAGGTAGAATTTTTTTCGAATTACTTTACGAGTTATTATTAATCTCTCTGAAAACGAATTATGCATTTCAAAATTCAAAAATGTATATGCTTGTAGCACTTGAGAATAATACAGCTTTTTAACAGTGAAAGGTTTCTTAATATTGGTTCGGTTGTTTCGGAGATTACCTCCCTCAATTATACAAACTCACAAACATACATATTTATAATATTACATAGATGTAAATATTTTTTTTAGTTATAAAAATATCAGTCGCTCTTTTTAAAATACTCAAAACAAATTTGCAATATAACGATAAGATTTATAATGAAGTAGAAATATAAATTGAGATTGTATTTCTTTATATTGTAAAACGTTTTATACTTAATAATAATGCAAACATAATATATATTTAATGATATTATTATCGCATAAACTAATAAATATTTTAGTTGCCCATAAGAATGAGTTAATACGCCATAAATTATGGTAGAGTGAGTCACAATAAGCGGTCGAATACGTTTACTTACACTTTATGCTCTTCAAGAAAATAAACTGTTTTATTTGTTTAGATTCTGTTGTACTGTTATTTTGCATAAACAAAGAAAATATTTTGAATTAAAAAAAACTGATTTATGACTTTTTGAATACAAGAGCATCATTCGTCAATCTTTTAATCAATGCAGGGAATGGACGCAACATCTGAAGACGAAATAATGTATGCTTACAAAAATATATGCTTTGGTTATAAAATAACATTTTATAGAAAAAAAGAAAATGAAATTCGCAAGAAAAAGTTGTGTTATTTTTACGACAACTTGCATTTCGATATCAAAAATATATAAACATTTTATAAAACTATATTTTATTTAGTATGGAAATATTAAAAATATATATTTATACAACACAGTGAATCTCATCGCAATCTCGCTAAGACACTTCATATAGACAGGTCGTTAAAATTCTCACAAAGCAAACAAAATAATTGAGTCAACACTGAAATGAAGTAGATTTATTTTAAAAAAGTAACCTGTTATACTACGTAGATCCTCATTAAGGGGAAGAACCTACCAGAACGCTTTTCAGTTGCATACTTGCAAACTAAATGAAACCTTTCCACTTAACTGAAAAAATAAAGCAGTTCTCGCTCTCAATGGATAGACACGAAAATATATTTACCACAGGTTATATTTTACTAGCTGTTTTTTTTTTGTTTGACAGTAGAAAAACATCGTTAGGCTTTGTTAAAGTTTATGAATGTTTGTTATTTATATTTGATTTAGAAGATCATAATAGAAGTCCCTTGTGGTACAGTGGGATAGCTTTTGATTGTAAGTGCGATTGGTTGTGGATTCGATTAATATTTTTTTTAGCTTCACGCTGTATCCCGCACACAGCTGAGTAGACAGAGGGAACCTAGTGTTAAGACACTCAGTTCCCGTTACATTAATTTTCGGAGCAATGATTTTATTTATGTTATTTTCATTTATAGAACTCGAAAACAAAGCGCGAAATTGAGAACTACCGTTCTTGAAGAAGAACTTAACACGCAAAAGCTCGATTTCAATTAGAAAATGGAAGGGCTTTGGTAGAAAAAAATTGAAATTGAATTATTGAATTACATCAAAATGGATATGGTGAACGCATACAATTATAAAATATTGAAAAGCAATAGTAAAATCATTATTAATTAATCGTTTTTTTTATAAAAGAAAAATACACGTGTTTGTATGTACCTACTCGTATACTGCATTTGTAATGGCGTGACGTTTGACATCAGGCGAATGCCCTTGTTTAGCCCAGGGTTAAGGTTCGTCAAAGAAAAGTAAACGAAGACATGGTCTGATAAGTACAGACATAAAATTATAAATTTTGTTTTTATTTTGGTTACTTTGAATCTGGGTGATGTAGAAAATAATTTATTTTATGAAACTTAATATTTTTTTATCATTATGTTAATACTCAGTACGTGAAGAATTGTTTCTTCACGTACTGAGTATTAATACTAAAACTCCCTTTTTATGAAAATTATGGAGAAGAATTAACGAAAAGCAAAAAGTTAACATTTTTTTTACAATAATGCTAATATATTAAAAATAATTTGACTTAACAAAATAAATATAACACATATAACATACGTGCAGACATACGTTTCACATAACCGTACTAACACTAGATTTACCAAGTATTTAAATATACATATTTATAATTAAAAGAACTATACTTATTACTATTATATATAAACCAATATAAAGTTTATAAAATTAATTCTTTAGTTCATTGCAGAGAACAAATATTACATACAGTAGGAAATTTAAATAGAAATTGTAAGACCTGTAATTTGGACTGGTGTGGTAAGTCTAGTGCTAAAGCGACGCGAGATTAACGCGTCAAAGACACTTCGATTATATTTTAATTAATTTTGGCCAAAAATAAAAAACAGTCATACACGTAGTACTCATTATTAAATCTCTAAGACCGGGTGGTTGACCTAGGCGACTATTTGTTCATAAAACATACAAGTAGAAATAGGACAGGGCGTGTGGGAGTAGTTTGCTCCTTTGTAAATAGAATACTTAAAGACGCTGAGGCGTGGCCTAAATCTCCCTAGACATGAAATTATCTGCCCAATAAAATCCTGGATTTATTCTTATATGTGTAATTACATTTAGTTCTGGCTTAACATGATGGGGCTTTCTTACTTATTAATCTTACAATTTCTGTAAGTCGGTAACGAAGTGGCTTGTTTCTCTCTCTCTCTCTCTCTTGTTCTTTCTCATTGCTTTAAGCGAAAATCCTTATTTTTTTCTAGTATATATACCAGTGTAGACTTTCTATTACTATAAGTCTTGTGGTGGTGGTAACTGAAAGAGAATGGATAATAAAATAACTGGACTAGATATTTTAGCTTGTAACTTCCTTGGTGAAATGAACCAATTTTCACTTATGAAACTCTGTTTGAAAATCTGAATATAGCAGGATTTAGAATATTGCCTTTTTCTTCATACACTTAGCTCAATAGTAAAGCAAGTAAGTATATAAATCCTTTAATAATTCAAATAAAAAAAAAAACAATCAGATTCAATATCAAAAATGAAACACTTAAAAATTGAGAATTGGTCTGTTAGTAGTATTTTTTTACTCTGTTTTAAACCGAAAAAGGCATAAGTTTACTCTGTTTTAAATTTGCCGTTACAAAAATACGGGTACAATTATTCTAAAGAACATAAAAAATATTCTATTATCAGGATTGCCGATCTTGCGGAAGCCTCGCCCTCGGATGATCAATGTTTTACTCGCCTCGAGTAAACTTGCTTTTGATTCGTTTTTTGTTACTAGCAACGACTTGGAAAATTGTCATTTAAGATTGTAATAAATAAGATATATATATATATATTTTTATTGCCTTTTGCCTATTATAAACATGTTCTAAACTGCTTTTTAAACATTTTTAAAGTGTTATTTCACACTTAGACTTTAAATGTCTTTTTGTAAGTATCTGCTCTTTTAAAGTATTTTTTTGCAGCTTTACGTATTGTCTCTCATAACTTATTTATTGCCAAGACAATTCTTTCTATCTATGCACATTGTCTGAGTGTAAACGCGATGGTTGTGAGTTTTATACCCACTCATGGAAATTTATTTATTTATTTATTTATTGGTTTATCACAATAGTATAGTTACAGTATTACAGGTAGGATTAAAACATAAAAGATACATTTGTAGTAAAATACAGCAACCATTCTAAAGTATGTTATGATAAACACCACATGCATAATATATATGTGAGAGAAAAAGAAAAAATAAAGTCACAATTATTCCTTAAAAAATATACAATACTTTAAAGTGAAACATATAAAGCAAAGAAAAAAATACATACAATGTGGTAGAGTTTTAGATTCTATTAATGGGCTTACTCCTGATTTTATGAAGTCATTCCCAAAAAATGTCGATTGTAGAAGAGTGTTTATTAGCTATACGACTCAAACGAGGCACTGGTGAATTAGACCCCAGGACTATTTTACGCATGGGAGGCTGAAAAAGTTTTACACAATTTCTAGGGCACTAATAGGAAATGGTTATATATTATTTTCATTTCCTCCTCTCTCTCTAGTATCTAAGACAAATTGTGGCGTTAAATTTAACCGCCACTTAATAGCAAAAAATCTTGATTCCGGCTTGAGCGGAAAGTAGAGAATCAGTGTCTTGACACTAGGTCGTCTGACTACGAGAAAAAAGCATGAAAGTAAAAAATATACATACTAAAATAATATTTGAAATTTAAGAACTCGATTCACAATATTCGAAAGCGCTGATGTATTTAACGTGTCGGATTTAAAGCCTCGCTAAAATGTTTGTTGATTCACTATCGTTGTTTACCATTTCTGAGCGTATCGACCGGTGTCAATCACCTAGCTCACCTAGACCTAGAGCTTTTATGTAAGCTTATTTTGTTTTCATACTATTTATATAGTATTAGGTCTATAAAGAATATTTTTATTACATATTATTATTTATTTTAGCTTTAGCTTTTCTAGCTTTTATTTTTGTAAAAGCATTAAGAACTGAACGACGTAACTTAACGGCGCGACTTGTCTTGTCACCTAAACTGGAGAAATGAAAATAACTCGTATAATCAGACGCAGTCACACTGTGCCATTACTGTTTATAAAATGTATAAATATGTATGTATTTATTCAAATTCGTGCGAAGAGCTAAGAAAAGAATATGTTGACGCTGAGTTCTCTCTGTCTATCTTGCTACCTAACTAAATTAACATTTACCGTTATCTCTTAGAAAGAAAGCTTATATTTTGCCAAATTATGAGTTTCATATAAATAATGAACAAGAGAATACGAGTAATTCTTAAAATTTACCGATTTTTGTACGATTTACTATAGTTTGGGAATATATTGTAACATACCTACATAAGATATAAACTAGATTCAAGACCCTTTTTTTTCTAGAATTAAAAAAAAAAGATATAAATAAAATAATTATCATCACATCACAAATAAATAACAAATACTTATTATCATACATTGCGGAAGCATCAAACGAGTGACCTTTGGCTTAACATATAAATTAGGTACATTTCTACACTAAACATGTTTATTATATAAGTATTTGTTATCAATAATTGATGTCATCGCTGTAGTTGGAACATGTCTAAATACTGCGTTAGTAAATACGTCATTTATTAACTATAATCTAATAATATAAAATGTAACTTAACTTGGACTCGTTTCTATTTTATTACAAGTTTTTTTTTTCTAATTTTCATATATCCGGAACATATGAATAGCTATTTGTAATATAAAAGTTATACGAATACGTTTGTTTACAGTTTGATCAATAGAACCTCTCTCTTAGCACTCAATATCTTAAAAAATAATGATGAGCAAAGACTGAAGCTGTTCCTTTATGCTACCATATGTCTTTTTTTAGCTTTACGCTGTAACTCGTACACGGCAGGGTAGGCAGACCCCTAGTATTAAGATACTCCGTTCCCCACTTTCCGCCGAATTTGGAGGCATTGCGAGTTAAGTGGCGGAACTTAACGCCGCGTTTTGCCTCGACAGAGCGAAGAAAATAGAAATATTAAATATTTCCACTCCTCGAGTGGGAATAGAACCCACAACCAGTCCTTTGCAGTCACACGCTTGTGCCACTGCGTCACGACTGGCCCCCAACCTATGTAATTCTTATATATGATAAAATAATAATAATAAACAATTATTTGTTCTGAATCTATAATATATAGGTTCTAATGTAATTGATTTATCTAGTAATACAAAGTTAACAGAGATAGATCCATAGATTTCGTTTACGTAAGGTCGTTGACTGTATAATAATAGCCTTGCAAATCTTAAGCCAGAACAAAGCGACGACCTTTTAAGCCCATGGATGCAAAATAGTTGCTACGTGTATTTTTTAGGTTCCATTGTTTTTTTTTTGTCATATCTTTTCATATGTGTGTATTTCGGTATTTAATCAATTAATAACTGTCAATATATTGAGAATTTTTTAAAATAAATTCTTAATATATTCATTTTTTTTAGCTCCATTCTTTTCCCCTAATAGCGCGGTAGTCACAGAGAAGTAGTGTCAAGACACTCTGTCAAAATTTAAAACAAAAATAAGTTGTAATAAGCGTATAAGAATTTCGACGTAGTCGGATGTAGAACGCATGGCTTAGCGGTCAAAGCGCTCGGACGGTTTCCAATGAAAACGTATTCGAATTCCGTTGCGTTTAAATTATTAAATATTTTCTAATAATGTTTTTCTAGTGTTTGAATGATACTTTTAATATGTTAAAAATATAAAAGGTAAGTTATTTTAAATATCAATACGGAGCTCTACGTACGTAACTTATAAATTAAAAAAAACCTATGTAATGTTTAAAAATACGTAAAAGAATATGTATATTTTATTGTAAAAAAAAAATTTTTTTACGCCAAAACACATAATTTAGCACACAACAATATCCAAACGAAGTCATAATTAAAAAGAAAGCCCCGGAAAATCTTATCCCAACCAAATTAGTACTTTGATATTTACACATGGTCTCCTACGAGAATGAACACCACTTATAATTCTAAACATCCACTTTTAAGTACACTCGGCGCGAGGCAAGTAATTAAGGCCTTTAAGCAATGAAAGAGATACGTATTCATTTCTATACACGGTACGGTTTTCTAAGGAGGATATATCCCATATATACGACGCGTCTTCGAGATTAGTTCACTTGGGAATGTCAAAGGAAATAGGTTTAGTTAGTTGTATGTTATTTTTTATAGCTAGGTTATATAAATATTATAGAATAAAAAGTTACTTTAGGCGGTGTGATACAGTGTCTGGCCTTAAATGAGAGTGGTTGTGGGTTTAATTATTACTGAGGGAAACATTATGTTTGAATTAGTTGGATTTCACCGCTTTAGTGAGAGAAAATGTGATGTTAACATCGCAAGTTCCGGCACTCAATTCGTAATGTTACGAACTTACAGAAAGTAGAGAAAAGAGTATCTTGACAAAAAGCTCTCTATACCTACCCTTTTATGCGAAACAAACGTGAAGCTAAAACTGAAATAAGCTTTCATCATCATCATTATCGTTGCCTTTATAGTTCATAAGTATGTAATGGATAATAATAGCTTATTATTATTCAATAAATATATCAAATGTTTATTGAATTGAATAGTTTTTATTGACCTGATTTAGCAGGTTCAGTATTGCGATATATTAATAAATAACAATGTTCATTTATAAAATACATGTTAAAATACGAAAGTAGGAATTTCGGAAACTCTACCTCTTAAGGCATAAAATAGGGAATGGACGTTCAAAATTCAAGGAATCTGTAATAAATTTTAGAAAACTTTTAGTTTAGACAGCATCCAAAATACTTAGCTTCAAGAAAAATATTTTAAGAAAATGAAAGTACACGAGTGAAAACTTAAAAAGAAGTTGAAGTTGCATGGTTGTGGGAAACGCTAAGATATTTGATATTACAATAAATTTGGGAAAGCTGAGCATGTTACTGGTTATATGATCATATACCCAGAGAGATACACCTTATTACTCCACGGTTTTACAGGGAGTGTGTTGGGCCTATCCCGTTACAGAAAGAGAAACTTGGAGCTGAGATTTACTGTCCAAGTGAAGGATATAAGGGTCCTTTAAAATGAAATAAAGCTCGCAATGATTATGCAAGTTGTTCTCTCTATCTGACGATGAATTGAAAAAATGCTTAGTGCCGTTAAATGAAGAACAGAGTGTCTTGACACTAGGTTCTCTAGCCATCCTGCTATGTGGGAAAAGCTGCTTAATGGCTTAACCAAAACACGTGAACTAATGACAAAACACGTGAACTAAGAACACGTGAACTAAGATGAACTGAACTGATGACAGGCCCACATCTTAATCTATACAAATACAAATAATTGTAGTGCCTGTTTGTAATGTTAAACTAACTTTTACTAAGCGCATACGTATGTTGAACGTGATACATACCAAAATAACCATTTTTAGATTATCTGTCTTTCTGTTTGTTCCGGCTAATCTCTAGATTGGCTGGAGCAATTTCGACAAGACTTTCACTTGCAGATAACTGGTGTAATAAGAAAGAACTAAGATTACATTTATTTTAGAATTCTATATTTTTTTAATGTCACACTAACGACGTTTAGTAGTTGCCAGCACGCTTAGTAAGTTTTTTTTTTAGCTTCACGCTATATCTTACACCCAGCAGGGTAGGCAGAGGGAACCTAGTGTTAAGACACTCCGTTTCCCACTTGGTGACTTATAAGTTATTAAGACCCCGACCTGTCATCAGTTCAGTATAATAATGTACTCAACGAGTTTAGCTGGAAACCAATACTTACTATCAGATTATAGCTTGCCCACAACTATAACCTCGTAGCTCCATAGTTGTAGGGCATTAGAAAATTCTCAACTTTACTAAAGCCGTACTTGTAACACTTACACACTTTTCAGTCTGTGACAATGGACTCTCGTCTAGCAGAACTGAATGTAGGATAGGCGTTGTGTTTGTCGGATGCGTTTTATTTATAACTCTTTGTATTTTTTGTACAAATTTACATAGTTTCATTGATATACTCTTTCCCGTTTAATAGAATCTGTGATTAATTTAGGAGTTCTAAGCTTTATATTATTTCTGCATAGCAGTGTAGTTAAAGAGAGCTTAATATCACATTTGTTCCTTCAATTTCTGCCAGGAATTGAGATATTGCGTGTTAGATGAAGGAACTCAAAGCCGCACTTTGTTATAAGTGCCAGAGGGAAACAATTAACAATATGTAAATACAATCAGTCCTCTGAGTAGGAATCAAACCCATAACTATCGCGTTTACAGTAAGACGGTGTCTCACTGCGCCTTGATACCCTAATCTTTGGAAGAGTTTAAAAACATATAATTTTACATATTGCTGATTTTTATTTCTGACATTCATACAAAACTATTTTACTCCAAGAAAACGAAACGCTTCCTGTTTTCAACACGCATAAATACATATGTTTCCGGTAAACTTCTTAAATAGGTCGAATTCAAATAACATAGATTATATTTTAAAAGTCATGCATGCAACCAAAACTGTAACAGACGATCAAATTTTCTCAGGAAACTAAAATAAAGAATTCAGCGTAAAAAGAACTGTACGACATAACGTTTGATAATAACAACTCAAAGCTAAGCGTGCTATGTCCACAGTCCATATGAGTGGGCTATTTTTACTGTGGCTAAATTTACCAGCGTGTCACAGCGCGCGACATCGCCACGCCGGCCACGGGAAAGCCGACCGTATCGGTAGTACTGTGGTAGTTCTACCTAGTGTCATTTAAAAATTGGAAATAGGACAAATGTAATGTATATCTATCTGTTTTTTTTTTATATCGTGCTTTTGAGATGTAGTTTTTTTTGTTAATAATTAAATATGTTATAGGTATTTGAAAGTGAGGTATGGACATCAAAATCAGTTCTTAGCATCTCAATTTTCTGCGTCTGGTATTTGTCGACACATTTTATGAGATATTTACTAAGACCAAAATTTATAAGATGAAATAAAGTTGTTGTTATTAACCTCGTTAAAATCCACCACTTAATATGCAATGTCTCGATTTCTGGTGGAAAGTAGAGAGCGGAATGTCTTGACACTAAATTGTCTCTGATGGGTAATCAGATGTTGTGCGGGAGAAAAGGTGAAGGTACCTTTCTATTGTTATTACAAAGTGTGACTGTAAAGCGACTGGTTGTGGATTCGATTCCAACTCGAGGAGTGGAAATATTGAATATTTCCATTTTCTTCGCTCTGGTGTCGAGGCAAAATACGGCGTTAAGTTCCGCCACTTAACACGCAATGCCTCCAAATTCGGCGGAAAGTGGGGAACAGAGTGTCTTAACACTAGGTTCCCTCTGCCTATCCTGCTGTGTGCGGGATACAGCGTGAAGTTAAAAGTTTAGCAATATAATACACTGTATTTCTTGTTAGTTACACCTGGTTATGAAACTCGAGAATTTACACTATTTTTACAAAGAAATAGGGTTGATTTTGTAACTAATAATTTTGTAAACATATGAAATGTACAATAAATTAGACGACTATTTCAATTTGCGAGTTCAACGACTGTTGCAGTAAATTATGATAAATGTAGAAATTTGTTTAAACGCTTTCAGACTAAGACTAAGAATATTCTGAAACGTCATGCGTCAGTTCCATTTTTTATTTATGTCTGTGACACCTGATCATTATTTAAAAGATTTTTTTATAAGGATTATTAAAATAGTATTAGATCTTTCATATTACACTCCGAACACTAGTCATTATTACAGCATTTAATCTGCAATAGGCGGAATACCAAAATATAAGATAGAAAACAGCTTACTGTGTGTTATATTACATTTAGAAATGTAGCTTGTTTTGATAAATGATAAATTATCATGCATAAGTATTAACAAACGTCGAATTCCTTCTGCCCAGTCAAGCCAGTGGCCAGTCGTGGCCCAGTGGCACAAGCGTGTGACTGTAAACGACTGGTTATGGGTTCGATTTCCACTCGAGGAGTAGAAATTATATTTCCATTTTCTTCGCTCTGGTGTCGAGGTAAAGCGCGGCGTTAAGTTCCGCCACTTAACACGCAAGCCTCCGAATTCGGCGGAAAGTGGGGAACGGAGTGTCTTAACACTAGGTTCCCTCAGCCTACCCTGCTGTGTGCGGGATACAGCGTGAAGCTAAAAAAAAAAAAAGAAAAAAACAAGAATTCCTTCTAACATTTACCCAAACATCTTTAACTTATATCATAAACCAATATTTGTATGCATAACATGTGAAAATATTTTCTTTAACTCTAGCTATTCCTCTTCATTATATTAACAGTCAATTCTCATACAAGTTAAAATAACCACGTTGAATATTTCCACCCACAGATGAATAATAATGATCAGAACGTAGGGCACTAAACGGGAGAGAATCCGCAAACATCCAACCCCTTTCAGCTAAGCTTAATTATAATGTAAATAGCGTTTCAGACGGAAGCAATCCGGCCCGCATTGTTCGTTCAAACGCCGTTGCAATGAAAGCTCTAAACATAGCCAGTTTTAAGCAAATCTCACCGAGTTGCGTCCACTTATGTGCATGTATTCTAATTATTTATTTTTTTGAAAATGCAAGAAGGTATTTTTTATCAACCTCATGCTATTCTCAGGAAAGTCAGAAAGATCACAGTGTCGCGATACTTCGTTCTCCACTTTCAGCCTTTTCAGCCAAACTTGCGTATATTATTCCTTTGAACAACAGTAGTGGAAAAGAATAATTTAATTATAATCATTCCCCTATATGAGAATCGAACCCAAAACAAATCGTGTTTACAGCCAGACGATGTCCTACTATACCACGATGGTCTTAATAAACTCATTAAAAAGTATTAATTTGGTTAATTCAGAATTTATATATTTTTAAAATAATACACCTGTTCTATTGCCTCCGCTCGGTGAGATAATTAAGTATTTGTATTCGTTACAGAAAGTGGAGGACGAAGTGTTCGACGAACATTGACACTTGGTCTCTCTTTGACTAACAGTATCTCTTGAGACTTCTTATTTGACTTTGGCTTTCTCTGCCTACTCTACTATGCTGGATAAAACGTAAATTTGAAATAAAATTACCTGTGGCCAGTCGTGGCACAGTGGCACAAAGTCGGACTGTAAAGCGGCTGGTTGTGGGTTCGATTCCCACTCGAGGGGTGGAAATATTTAATATTTCCATTTTCTTAGCTCTGATGTGGGGGCAAAGCGCGGCGTTAAGTTCCGCCACTTAACACGCAATGCCTCCGAATTCGGCGGAAAGTGGGGAACGGAGTGTCTTAACACTAGGTTCCCTCTGCCTGCTCTGCTGTGTGCGGGATACAGCGTGAAGCTAAAAAAAAAAATACCTGTATCTATATACCATATGTGAATATCACCAAATACCCTCCTATTGTTAAATTCACACCGTTCGTTCGTACAAAAAGAATATTTATTTTACAGCTTCAAATATTTAAGTTGAATACAATTTGTTTGTGAAAGGCAGTGGAGCCGTAAATATTGCTTTGATCGAAGCGCCGAATAGAATCCACTTGGATGCCTTCCAAATAGGCTCGCAGACGGTAGGGTGGGACCACCCTCTGAATAAATCTATATAATATTATGATTATCTATTAAGTTTAAGTATGTGTATGCAAAGTGTTGAATATTTATAGTGTATGTTCGTTTTTTTTTTCTAAGTTATTTTATAATGTTTGTATGTTGTTAAGGAGACATGTTATATATTTTAATGTGTGCTTGAAATTTGCCAAATTTTATGCTTTTCCCCTATTGTAGGGTAGTCAGAGAAGACAGTTAACGCATCGTTCTTCACGTCCACGAATCTACAACGAAAAGTGTTAATTTTCTAGCATTTATAATATTACAAACATTTTTTAACTGTTTTGAAACAATTTATATCTCCACATCCTATAGTTGAAACCGTTGTGGCGCTGATGGACAGCATCTGACTGTAAAAGCGGTTTCGATTTCCACTCGGAAAAATGGTTCAACTTATTTTTTTATTTTTTCGCTTAGGTAAAAAAGACAAGACCCTGCTAAGTGGGAAAAGTGTGAAACTACTACATCTTATAGTTCTGCAAGTGAAACAAAAAAGATTATAGCAGCGTATAGATTTTTTTCATCATTTACAGATAATTTAGATTAATTATTGCATTTAGGGCAGGTAAAACAAAAGTTAAACTCATAATCTCAATACATAGACCTGAATCTTTTACTGTTTTCAGCTAAATTTACCAAGAAAATCATACAAATTAAAAATTACCTACATTAAACCAAAAATCAAGTACAGGTAAATATAACTAATAACAAAGAACTTTAAACAAATGAGCTTTTAAGTTAATAAGCGTTACTCTGATTTATTTAAACCAATAACGTAAGTGGGACAGTACGGGGCGAAGCACTGACAGGGTGCAAAGGTCAAGGGAAGGAAGCCTACATGCGCTAAGCTGATATTTATATTATTGAAATGCTTCCAATGCTAAACAATACTATTCATAATTCATAAGCCGTTTAGAATACAAATGCAGAACGAGGGACATTTGTTATGTAACCATATTAGTTTTTTTTTCTCTTTGGCTTTCTACGTAAAGGCACATAACAAGTTGATTTTTCTTTGTATGTGTGGAGAAATGAGTCGTAAAAAGTAGTGGAAATATATATTTAATGCTTTCTTTGTCTTTGTCTACCTAATAGAGAAACTCCATTTTTTTCTATTTTTAGAGCAGATAATAATTTATCTATACTAATTTCCCCGAATGGTAATCGAATCCACAACCAGTCACGCTTACAGTTAAACACTGTGCATTGTGATACGAAGTAAAATATTTTTTGAATGTATCAATTTAAACTCTAGCCTTTTGAAAAATAAATTTGAATATTATAGCAAAATAAATTATAAATTGACGTCACATTAAATTTTTCAATACGGCTGTTACTGCTACCCGCAGCATAACCGTAACTGAAATCGTATAGCCAAAGTCGTAATCGTAACTGAATTTGATATAATTGTACTTTTTTTTAGCTTCACGCTGTATCCCGCACACAGCAGGGTAGGCAGAGGGAACCTAGTCTCATGTACCTGACCTTGCTAGTTCATTCAATAACAATCAATAACAAATTATCATTAATCTATTCGTAAATAAACAAAAAAAATTGCTTCACGGTTTTTCCGCCTAGTGGGGTAGGTAGGGAATATCTAGTGTCAACACACTCCGTCTTCCACTTTCCTCCTTAAAATCGAGACATTGTTTATTGAATTGCGGAACACAACGCCGCGCTGTGTCTTGGTTATCAGAGGAAACAAATAAAAAAAAAATATATAATCATTCCTCTAAGTGGGAATCGAATAGACTACCATCGCGTTTACCATCAGATGTCCCGCTGCACCATAACGGCCTAAAATAGTATTTAGAAAATGTTCTGGAACCGATCACATGCTATCTAAATAGCTTATAGTTCCATTAACTGATATAAAAATAATCGGTTAAAAGTAACGTTTTGATATGTAGTTAATATAATAGTACATATGTAAAAAAAAATAAATAAATAGCTTCACGCTATATCCCGCACACAGCAGGGTAGGCAGAGGGAACCTAGTGTTAAGACACTCCGTTCCCCACTTTCCGCCGAACTCGGAGGCATTGCGTGTAAAGTGGCGGAACTTAAAGCCGCGCTTTACCTCGACACCAGAGCGAAGAAAATGGAAATATTAAATATTTCCACTCCTCGAGTGGGATCGAACCCACAGCCAGTCGTTTACAGTCACACGCTTGTGCCACTGGGCCACGACTGGCCACTATATATACATATGTATATATATATTTTTTATTCGCTACACTCGCAATGCGAAACTGAGAGTCGTAAAACAGAAATGAGACCGTATTTATTTAATTGCTCATGAATACTTCGTTCGGGGGCTACTAGATTTTGTTTTCAGTTAACGCTCTTGACTCTTAAACGGTGTAAAGAGATTTTGGAAAACACTAACGGTTTATTTTTAAAACAAATTATACTGTTTTGTTTGTGTTGATGAATCAACTTTGTGAATTTTGTATAAACTTTAAAATTTCTTGAAATACTTACACCGTATTCCGCCGAAATCCGGAGGCATTGCGTGGTAAGTGGCGGAACTTAACGCCGTGCTTTCAGTCGACACCAGAGCGTTGTAAATGGAAATAATAAATATTTCCACTTGTCAAACGAGTACAGTTATACTTATGTGCCCCTACGCTAAGACTGTCTCTTACTTATAGATTTTGCTTAATCTATAGGCACACCTAATGTAAAATATATGAGAAAAAATATTGTTTGAGACATTTATCAAGGTAATAGAATCCAAAACAATTAATTTTAATATTATTTTCTAATTGTAACTAACAATTAGAAGACAACTTCCTGTGCGTTTGTGTACGCTAATCTCAGAAACAGCCTAACCAAATTTAATGCGGGTTACGTTATTGTATTTTGGTAAAATTCCTTTATCATTTAGTGATTATCTAATTTCAATTAATTCTTCAACAAAATAATTACATTAGCTTAAATTAGATAGCGGGTGGACGAACGAGCGAAATAGTTATAGTCGCGTAGTTTACGCAGGGGGCGATAGTTTTAAATAAGGAGCTCCTTACCTTGTATTGGAAACCTATAGTATAGTTATTAAAAAGGCAAATTTTCTAATTTTCTCAAAATCTTTATTAACTAAGTTTTATTAAAACGGGGCAGATTAAAGCGTGATTCGCTAAAAGATCAAACGGAATAGCTGTAATATTTGGAATGATACTCTCAAAGTTACGTATAAAAACTACTTTGATCTGAATGCCGTGAAGCGGGCGCGATACGAATGAAAGTTATGAATGCTCCATATTTTAACCCGTTTTTCGTACAGTTTCGGGTAATTATATATTTTTAACTTCACGCTGTATCCTGTACACAGCAGGGTAGCCAGAGGGAACTAATCGGAAGGCATTACATGTTAAGTGGTGGAACTCAACGCTGTGTTTTGCCCCGACACTGGAGCAAAGAAAATTAAATATTTTCAAATATTTCAATTCCTCGAGTGGGAATCGAACCCACAACCGTTTGTGTTAACAGTCACACTTTCGCCACGACTGGCCTCTAATGGGTAATTTTATACATCATAGTGATTTAGTAAAAATATATATTTTATTATTATCGAATGGTACATAAAATATGGTTAGAGTAAAGTAGGCGAAAATAAATACTTGTGTCGAGGAGAGAGAGAGATAGAGTCAACACTCCATTCTTTGTTTTCCCTCGAACTTGAGGCATTTTATGAAGAATGGTAGAAACTAAACGCCGCAATTTGTTAACAAACTGTAACATAATTTAAAATATCTTAAATTTAATTTTATTTATAAAGTAAATAGATTTTTCTAATCTTTTGAAAGTATTATTCACACACTTGGGAAATTGAAAAACATTTTTAGAAGATGTATAAAAAATATTACACGTTTTCTAAACATTTCTTTTTAGCTTCACGCTGTATCCCGCACACAGCAGGGTAGGCAGAGGGAACCTAGTGTTAAGACACTCCGTTCCCCACTTCCCGCCGAATTCGGAGGCTTGCGTGTTAAGTGGCAGAACTTAACGCCGCGCTTTACCTCGACACCAGAGCGAAGAAAATAGAAATATAATTTCCACTCCTCGAGTGGGAATCGAACCCACAACCAGTCGTTTACAGTCACCCGCTTGTGCCACTGGGCCACGACTGGCCCCAACACTGGCTGGTTGACTGACTGGTTTTCTAAACATATTTATTTTTAAATAGAATTACTATCTAGATAGTTACTATACAGAGCTACATTTGAAGGAATACTTAAAAAACAGCATAAAAACAGGTCGTATTCTTTTTTTTTTATTTTTAAAACTAGATTAGCTTTGCATTCGCCATTAAAATATACTTTTAAAACCGCATAATGAAGCTTTCTACCAACAGCAGAATAATTAAAGTCAAATAACAAATAATTAGCTCAACCAAATTTTAGTTTCGTTGGATATTATAATGTTTCAAGAGTTCTGTAAATTATTTTTTAGAAATGCTAACAAAAATATATTATAATAAGTGTATAAGAATTTCAACGCACATTTGAATAGAACGTGATCAGAGTAACAGGTTTCCAGGAGACGCAGGTTCGAATCCCACTGCGTTCAAAATTTTTGTACGCCTTTCTAAAAAATGTTTATACGCTTTACTATAAAAATGTCAAAGGATCTGTATATTTCTTAAGAGAATTATTGAAATGAAAATGATTCTAAACAAAATGAATGGAGCTAATTACACTACTAAAAAGGATATAGGTAATATATGCGAATTAGACGATGAGAACAACATAATGTTTTGACATTAGGTTCTCTCAGTCTACCCTGCTATAAACAGTCTAACTACGAATTCTTCCTTCTTAACTATATTAATAGATTTTTATGGAGAAACATGAGGCCGGACGTGGTGCAGGAGCACAAAGTGTGAATGTAAATCTGAGCGATTGTGGGTTCGACTCCCACTAGAGGAATTGAGATATATAATATTTCATTTCCGTCGCACTGGTGTCCAACCAAAGCGCGGTATTGAGTTCCGCCTCCTAACACGCAATGCCTCCGAAATTCAGCGGAAAAAGGGGAACGGAGTGTCTTTACACTACCTAGTGTTAAGACACTCCGTTCCCCTTTTCCTCCTTCCCCTTACCCTCTGCCTGCCCTGCTGTATGCGGGATATATAGATATATGGGTGAAGCCAAAAAACTCATAACAAACGTAAATAAATATAATTTAACATAACTAATATCAATTGAAGATCAAAAGTACTCAGTTCTTTAAGTCAAGGGCTCAGCCTTGCAAGATGCCGTTGCAAATTGGATACAACTAATTGGATTCCCCTGCGTGCGTACTCTACTCTAGTTAATCTAATATATGTACATCATAAAGGGGGTGCCCGAGTTTAATGAAAGCTATATATTATCGAGGCCATTGTGGTGCAGTGGAAAAGTATTTGACTGTAAACGCAATGGTTGTGAATTCGATCCCAAATCAGGGAATAGAATATCTTTCATCACTACGCAATGTCTTGAATTCGGGGGGGAACAGAGTACCAGAACTAGTGTCAACTAGGTTCTTTATTTAATTTATCTAATCTCTATATATATAGTTTCTTCGTTCTTAGATGTGATTTAGTATTTTTTTTTTATTTAATTTCTTAGCTTCACGCTGTACCCCGTACACAGCATGGTAGGCAGAGGGAACCTAGTGCTAAGACACTCCGTTCCGGCGGAAAGTGATCCGCCGAATTCTGAGGCATTGCGTGTCAAGTGGCGGAACTTAACGCCGCGCTTTGCCTCGGCACCAGAGCGAAGAAAAAGGAAATATTAAATTTACACCCCTCGAGTGGCAATCGAACCCACAACCAGTCGTTTACAGTCTCACGCTTGTGCCACTGCGCCACGAATGGCCCCTAGTGTTTTTTACATAATAGTTAATTCGAGCAAGCTTTGTTGTCATTAGTTATTTGACAATTGCATCTAATACTTCGACAGCTTCACACTTTTTGGCAGAGAGAACCTAGTGCCACATCTGTTCCCTACTTCTTGTCCAATTTAGGTATACTTACGCACTTTGCAGAGTAAACAGTATATAAAATGATACAATAACTCAGTTCTGCCTATTCAGAGTTAGGATCATCATATTAAAACACTTCTTTTAATCATCTGTTACCGTTACTCTATGCTCAAACAATGCAATAGGAATAACATACATAGGTAAATTTACTTACGCAAATATTACCTAACATAGCTAAGTAGAAGTTTATTATACTGCAATGGGGCATGGAATAGGTAAAGTTATAAGACCCTACCTTAGTGTAATGATAGATGGCAAGGTAAGGAAACCAGGGGAGAGCAAACCGGGGTCATCGGGCCATATGCGGCCTGCTTAATAATTGTTTACAGCCTAAGCATTGATTTAAATTATAAATATTCTCCCGCTACTTTTAAATATTATTAAGGAGAGGTTTTCACACATCAAAAACTTACAGAAAAGGTTGGTCATCCCTGATGGAGACATGCATATGATGTAGATTATAGCGTGACTCAGCATTGTCGTTCTTGGAACATTACTAAAATATTTTCAATAATTCTTTTTTAAACTTCACGGTTTTTTTGGAGAAAGAGCCTAGTGTCAAGACACTCCGCCTTTCACTTTCCGCCTAAAATTGATACAATATGTGTTTAGTGGCGGAAATCAACGCTGCGCTTTACCTTTAGTACCAGAGCGAAGAAATGAAAAATGGAATATAATAATTCCCTAAAATGGGAATCGAACGCAAAACTATCGCGTTTACATTCAAACGCTGTCCCACTGCGCCACAATGGGCTCAAACAATATTGACAATAGGGGAAAATCCACTTTCCTTTCAAATGTTATGGTGTATTGTTCCCATTGGGATCGCCGGTGAATGTGTGATGCTGGAAATAGGTCGAACAGTTGTGGGATTAATAAAAGATGTCATTGATATCAATTTATGAATATCATGAATCGATTTCAAATACGATTTTTTGAATGATAAATAACAATAATAATTTAACAATTGGTATGAATAATAGGGAGTAAGATCATTTCCTATTATTAATTATAATTAGTGTGGCCAGTCGTGGCCCAGTGGCACAAGCGTGTGACTGTAAACGACTGCTTGTGGGTTCGATTACCACTCGAGGAGTGGAAATATTTAATATCTCCATTGTCTTCGCTCTGGTGTCGAGGTAAAGCGCGGAGTTAAGTTCCGCCACCTAACACGCAATGCCTCCAAATTCGGCGGAAAGTGGGGAATGGAGTATCTTTATTACTAGGTTCCCTCTGCCTACCCTGCTGTGTGCGGGATACAGCGTGAAGCTAAAAAAATATATATAATTAGTTCTTTCGTCACCAAAGGTTGTCTGTAAACGATTACTTAAAGCAATAAGACCGCCTTTGCATACATTTTATATTATCTATGTCTTGTATCTTTTTTGTGTGTTTTATATCTATAGGTGCAATAACGTATTTATCTTTTCTATTCCATTCTACGGCGCCGTGGGATAGTGTCTGACTGTAATCACGATTGCTTGTGGGTTCGATTCCCACGTGGAGGAATTATCATAATTTAGTCCTTTTGATTTCTCCACTCTGATAAACAAAACAAAGCGCGGTGTTAAATTCCGGTACACATCACAGAGTCTCGAGTTCAGGTAGAAATGGAGGCACAAAATGACTTGATACGAGATTTTCAATTTTTTTCATACCATAACAGTATTTTGTTATAAGTAGTACTATTAACAACTTCCTTATCCCACGAGTCATATATAACTCATATCATATGTGACAAGCTCATGAATCATATGTGACTCATTTCTCCGTACAACTTCAAGTGCATTTGCAATTTTGGACTTCAGACTGGGACAGGGAAGTTGTTAATATAAAAGAAGTAGATATCTTTTGGCAGTTAATACTAGAACCACATGTAGAATGTGTTTATATAGCGATTATATAGTAGAAAAATTGGCAAAATGTTAAAGAGACTTACTACAATATAGTTTTTCCGCTTCGCAAGCGTCCAACTGTACATGCCAAACAAACTTACGTAGCACGAAGTTTGCATTCAGTGAGCTTAAAAGAAATTCTAATCTTTGTTTCATTAGCTATCTACCATTAAAAGTCCCATCGAAATCGGTCCCGTCGTCCCAGAGATTAGGCAAAATAACAGACAGACATGTGATATTTTGGTATACGAGTATATACTGTCCATGCATGCCTTTAGTAAAAAAACGATTATTTTAACATCACAAACAGACCTTCCAATTATATTTATTCGTATAAATAAATAAAATTTAAGCGAATATAAGGATTTTTTTCGTACAATTTGTCGTAAGTACTTGACGCGGGCAAATGAAAATATGGAGGGCAGAGTTTTTGTGGCCATTAGCTAAGATGGTATCGGAGGCTTGCCAAGTGGGCGGCTCTTGACTAAGTGGGTGCAGTTGCTAACTTTTTTTCCCCCCAGACATTTTAAGTTGGCACAATGAATGCTCAATTGTAGTTTTTATGAATGAAAGCTAGCTATCTTCGGTTGTTTATTTTGTTTAAATTGTGCCACAATTGGTCACGCCTGACTGACGATGGTTTGCTATTCAAATTCCACTCATAAAATTATTTCTTATTTTTAATATTTTATTTCAATTTAAATATTTATTTATTTTAGTAAGTCAAAAGAAAGCTTTGGATCGTTTGGAAGCGGTTGAGAACATAGTGACTTATTATTGTACTCTCGTTTTTTGACTTAGTTTGAAAATTAGACTTCCAATTTAAAT
Organism: Dryas iulia moderata; assembly: GCA_019049465.1. Taxonomy (NCBI): domain Eukaryota; kingdom Metazoa; phylum Arthropoda; class Insecta; order Lepidoptera; family Nymphalidae; genus Dryas; species Dryas iulia. The sequence goes on along the minus strand of CM032424.1, from coordinate 12,983,304 downwards.
TTTAAAAAACATTGAGCGTTAAGTAGGCGAATTCAACGTTGCGTTTTAGTCTTAAGTATTAGAGCGGGGAATAAAAATAGTTTGAATATTTTTTTTATTTTTATTTTTTATTACTTCTCGCAGGGTAGGCAGGGGGAACCTAGTGTTAAGACACTCCGTTCCCCACTTTCCATCGAATTCGAAGGCATTGCGTGTTAAGTGACGGAACTTAACGCCGCGCTTTGTCTCGACACCAGAGCGAAGAAAATGGAAGTAATGAATATTTCTACTCCTCGAGTGGGAATCAAACCCACAACCAGTCGCTTAACAGTGACACTTTGTACCTCTGCGCTACGACTGGCCCCATAGTTTAAATATAATATAACTAGCGGCCCGCTCGCGGCTTCGCCGCGTGAACTACGTAACTGCTTCGTTATTTTGCAACCCTCGAGGGTGGATTTTTGGAAAATAAAGTAGGCTATGTTTAAGCTTACATTATCAACTATAATTCTGCCAAAATTCATTATAATCGGTCAAGTAGTTTAGATTTTTCATATAAACTTTCATCCCCTATTTCAACCCTTTAGCGGTTGATTTTTGAAAAAATAAGTAGCCTATGTTAGACCCAGTAACTTTTACTACTTTTATTCTAAATTTCATCCAAATCGGACCGGTAGATTAGCCGTGAAAGCATGACAGACAAACACACAGACTTTCGCATTTATAATATAAGTATGGACAAAATCATTCCCTCAACTAAGAATCGAACCCACAGCCAATTAAATAATGTTTCCCACAAGATTGTTCATATATTTTACATAAAAACAACAATTATTAACATACTATTGAAATTTATTCGTTCTTAATACAAACAAACAGATTAAATATTCATTTATTATACTTTTAATATTCATTTACTATATCAATGTACTGAGTTTTCTTAGAATAAACAAACAACAGACTTCAATCACGATCGAGAAGCATTTAAATATTTATGAATGTTTTATACATTAGTGGCAAAGAATAATTAGGATGCAACGCCCACTAGCATTCAGATTACAGAGGAATCTGATGACTTCTTATAAGGCTACAGTCATATAGGATGATTTGAATAATTATAATTTTTAATATTTTTTTATTTAATGTCACTTCTACCTTATTTTTTTTCTTTATTTGTTTATTTTGTACTATATTATAGAATATTACTTATTTATTTACCGATATATGGATATTGGTAAATAAATGAAAGAAATATTTACACTAAAGATAACTTATTTCTTTAAGAAGTTTCCTCTAGAAATATTTGAATGTGTTTAAATTTATTTTATTGGAGAGACCATCGGTAGTAGTTGCACAACGTCTGACTGAAAACACGGTTGATTATGGGTTCAATTCCTATTTAAGGGAATAATTATATATTTTTTTCATTTCATTACGACAATGTGTGGTGTTGTGTTCCGCTTATTCGTCGTGATCTACCTTAATTTCATGTGAAATGTGATGAACAGAGTGTTTCACACCAAACAATTAATATTTATAAATCCTTAATAAGAAAAGAAAAAAAAAAGAAAAAACACAAAATAAATAAAAAATAAAGGAAAAGGAAATACAATCAAGATCAAGAACAACAAAGGCACGGAGCTGTGTCCGTGGAGAAAGGAAACTGATTTAATATTTATAAATCCTTAATAAACTTGTTGACCGAGTGACTTAGTCTAACTGACTATTAATCTAGACATGCAAACTCTAAGCCTCTTTTAAACTGACAGAGATGCGTTGAATTTTAAAAAAACTCATGAAAATATTCATTGCAATTTTAGATCAAAAATGTCGCTGGCCGGTCAAAAGTGATCGACAGTGACTGATTGATTTTATCGTCACTACGTCATTAGTGCCACGACCTCGTTCGTCATTAAATTTATGAAAGCTGACACAATTCTGAATTTTTAATTACACGATATTCTCTATATAGGTACCCTATATATAGAAGGCATTATTTTCTTCATTTTAAATTGTGTTTTTATTTTTGTTATGTATTAATTTAGTATGTATTTACTTAATATGTTCTACTTGTTAAATTATGGCGTTGAGTTAAATTCGTTGTGTAATTGACTTCGGAAATAAAGTAGAGAACGGAATCACTAGACACTAGGTTCTCTCTGCCAAACCTCCTAGATATGAAAAGAGTTAGCTGAGAAAAATATACACATATGCTCAATAATAAAAAAATGCTACATGTTTTAATTAGAATAAGACTATTATGTATACCGTATTTATATTACTTCTGCCTTTCTTAAGCCCAAGTTGAAATTACAATTTAATGACAATATTTACTAATGTACACATATCCCTGTAACTTTTAGCCTAAACAGTCAGTTGATTACCTTCAAATTGTTACATAAACGATTTTTTAGCTCATCATTGTGAATGTGTCTTAATTTTCTTTATTTATTCCAAAAGCTAGTTTAAGTTCTAAAACTATATACCTTTTTAAACGTATCCTTAGTATATTCCTCCAGTTTATTTCTCTGATGAAATGTTTCTCCACTCAACACGGAATATCTTGTTGAATTCAGGCAGAAAATGGATAATGAAGTGTTTTGATATTAGGTTTCTCTGCCTACCCTGCTGTGGGAAAAGCATGAACCTAAAAAACGGTAACAAAATATATTCCTAACTGGAATTGAATTCACAACTATTACTTATTGTGGCCAGTCGTGGCGCAGTGGCACAAGCGTGTGACTGTAAACGACTGGTTGTGGTTTCGATTCCCACTCGAGGAGTGAAAATTATATTTCCATTTTCTTCGCTCTGGTGTCGTGATAAAACGCGGCGTAAGTTCCACCGCTTAACACGCAAGCCTCCGAATTCAGGAACGGAGTGTCTTACCACTAGGTTCCCTCTGCCTACCCTGCTGTGTGCGGGATACAGCGTGAAGCTAAAAAAAGAACTATTAAGATTATTCACGCAGCTGAGTCATAAAGGTTTGATATAAGAAACAGCGATATTTGTTCATTAAACAAATCTTGATGCTATAATAAATACTTCTGACTAAAGCTTTAATGCAAATGTATGATACCATGAGATCACCGTAAAGGTACGGTGAATAAGAGCCGCTATGAATATTAATTACTACTGATACTGCTGTAGATAATGCGAATTGGTAAGTAAAGTTTCATTAGCAAATTTTTTTGATCGAGTGTTATTTACAAGCTCAAGGAGACCTTTTAAAATACCCATTAACGCCCAACGCCTTCTTTCCACGTCCGAGATCCTCTCTTAAGAGATAAATAATGAAAAATCACTTAAAAATTCTACATAAGAATGTACACATATGATAGGAGTGTTTAATTTGACAGTCACCTAAGGAGCATGTTCATATTTAAAGACGAATTTATACGGTTATTGTCAATCATTTTTAAAAATTATATATTTTAACTTATTTGATTTTAATGTTTTTTAAGAATGATACAAAATGCAAAAATAAGACTTTTTTGGGGAAAATTTTCAAGGACTTTATTAGATTCTTACATCTAGTACAAGAAATTATTGTAATAAAATATATTTATATCACATAGATTATTCAAGTACCTAATATGACGTGAAATAACTACGCAGATAAAGCAATTACGAAGGTTAAATAACATGGACACTAGCCAGTTCCTGGATTAATGGTAAATTTATCTTTCCTGGTCTCATCTTTCCACTGATTAATTACGATTTATATTCATTATAGCGAAGTGTTGCAATCATTCTTAATTTTAAAATAAAATATGATATGTACATTTAATACCATACAGCTAATGAGGCTTCTCATTAGTGTTTACAATTTATAATTGTGACTTATGATATAAAAGCAATTTCCTTATTTTTCATTTACTTTTATAAATAAGTTTTAAATTAGTTTTATGGCGAAAATCATTAAACTTACAAAAATATTTAATATGTATCCTTCAATTTACGAGGAACACAGAATTAATGATAAATCATTTGATTCCAAATTTTAAATACTGATACACGTAAAATTCAAGTTACGTAGTAGGTATATGGTGCGTAATATTTTTGTTCTAATACAATAATATAAAGCATAATACATTAATATAAATATTTGTAGCCAGTCGTGGCCCAGTGGCACAAGCGACTGTAAACGACTGGTTGTGGGTTCGATTCTCACTCGAGGAGTGGAAATATTTACTATTTCGATTTCGAGGCAAAGTGCGGCATTAAGTTCCCGGCGGAAAGTGGGGAACGGAGTGTCTTAACACTAGGTTCCCTCTATCTACCCTGCTGTGTGCGGATACAGCGTGAAGCTAATACAATAACATAAAGAACTGACTTCTGCACGTCTTGTCCATTTAAATGTTTGTGCCAAGTTTCGTACTGTTTCGCCAAGAGTTCAAAGTTTAAATATAATATCAAATACTATTCTAACAAATTCTAAAAATATCCACATATAATATATTGTTAAACTCACTATGACTCATCTTTGATAAGTAAATGAGATGGAATTATTCATATAGACGGTATTGAGTTTTCAAATAGATGTTCGAAGGTTATTTACGAAATCTACTACATACTTCACTTTGATCACATCATAGTAACTATAGATCAATATTTTAAATTTTGGTATTTTTATATATTATGTATTAGAATAAAAAATATATATATTTCAGACCTGGGACCAGGGGCCAGGGGCCAGTCGTGGTATAGAGGCACAGCATGTACCTGTAAAGCGACCGGTTATGGGTTTGATTCCCCCTCGAGGAGTCGAAATATTTATTATTTCCATTTACTTCACCCTGGTGTCGAGGCAAAGCGTAGCTTCACGCTGTATCCCGCACACAGCAGGATCTCCGATCTCCACTTTGCACTTGCGTGCTAAGTGGCGGTACTTAACGCTGAAATAATAAATATTTCCACTCCTCAAGCGGGAATCGAACACACGACTTAAATAGAATTTTAAATAGAATTAATGTTATTTCTTCTAACTTTCTTATAAATAAAATTAACCATATATTTAACTTTCACTCTTTTTTATCTCATTACAGGTAGTGTTGGTGTTCATTCTGAGTATAGCATCGCTCATCATCTACTTCATCGACGCGTCCAGGTAAATTATTTTCTTAGCGCTAGATTAGTTGCAATTTGTAGCTGAAATATTAATTCTTACGTATCTTATAATGCTGAATTCATAAGGAATACGTGAGTCCTACAAAATAAATGTGATCAAATGTTTTGCTGTATATTATATGTTAGCTTCTGTATTGGGCTTGTGCTGATATTAGTCAAGATAAGCTAAAAATATACATACATACATACAAATAAATATATTAAATGCTTTAAATTACGCTAAATGTTTCGCTTCTTGTGTCATAGATTTGTATTATACATACGTTTACATATATACTAACGCAAGATCACTGAAACAAGCAGATATGTATAGCTAAACTAATTTTAGTAGTTAAGTTAGACTTAAGCGAGTGGTTAAGCTATTCAACAATCTGCGGCCCAACACCGTCTTGACTAGTGTCGCTAGCCCTTACTACAGCTGATGTCTGTATTAGAAGCTTATATGTATCTTGAAGTGTCTCCTTGCTGGGTGCTGTACGCAAATGATACTGTTTCTTTCTAGTGAGGAGGTGGAGCGATGCCAGAAATGGAGTGACAATATTACGCAGCAGATCGACCTTGCCTTTAACATATTTTTTATGGTCTACTTTTTTATACGAGTAAGTTTTATAACTGTTAAGATAAAAAATACTTATGAGACATAATGAAAAAAAAATCCACGCTTTTTTCCCGCATATAGAGATAATTAGAGAGGACTACGTCCTCCACTTTCCGTCCGGAATTCAAACATTCCGTGACACTGCACTATGTATTTGATACTAAAGCGGAAACATAAATGAAATGAAATGATAATATAAATACAATCATTCCTCTGAATGGGAATCGGACCCACAACCATCGTTTTACAGTCAAACGTTGTGCCCTTGCGCCACAGCTGCCATAAGATAAAATATACAAGCCATAATCAGTGACTAAACCAAAGTAATAAATAAAATTATCTCCGAAGTCGTATAGTGATTCCGACTATCAGTTCGTGAATTGGACTACGACACACAAAATATTTATTTCTATGAGCATTCACAAAAATATTTTTGGAAAACGTATTTAAACGTCGAAAAGTAGGATTCGAACCCGCGCTTCTTCGAAATAGTCTAAACGCTCTGAGCGCTAAGTGCTAGTTTAGGATCTAAATTTAGGACCTAATTAGCGCCTAATCTTTAGGTATTCATTAAAATTATACATACGAAATAATACTATTTTTATGGTAGAATCCAGGGCAAAAACAGTATCTTTACTATACTTAACAACTCGAAACGCATTTAAATGTTCTTTATTTACGATTACAGAGTAACGGAAATAGGTTCTACGATCTTGCGCACACCGTAATAGCTATTTCCTTTAAAGCTTAACAATTTCCGATGACGTTCTATTGACATTAAGATACTTGGAGTATGTTCTTTTAAAAAAAAATCTTAGGCATATCTTGAATTTTGCAAGTAAAGCAGAGAAAACTTAGTGATCCATTAGTTTGTTCTTAATTTCGTACTCAATTTTTATATATTGGCTGCTAGGTGCTGATGAATATCAAGGCCTGTGATTGTAAAATTGTTTCTCTATAGAGATGGTAACAACAAAAATAAGTTGTACTGAAGCGTATAAGAATTTCGAGGCAGCTGGTAGTAGAACACATGGCTTAGCGTTCAGAGTGCCTGGACGGTTTTCAGGAGGCGCGGGTTCGAATCCCGCTGCGTTCAAATTTTTATAGGTTTTCTAAATGCTTTTTTCAATTTTCCAATTTTCCTAAGTGTTATTCAAAACACATTTTAAAATGTTAGGCAAAGTGAACTAATACTTTTTCTAAATAGAATTTCTTCTGTATTTATTATCTAACATTAAAATAATCTTCTTTTCGTTTCAGTTTATAGCAGCTAGTGACAAACTATGGTTCATGCTCGAGATGTATTCATTTGTAGATTATTTCACGATACCCCCATCCTTTGTATCAATATACCTGGATAGAACGTGGATAGGTAAGAAAACTTATCAACTACTATGTTTAAATTTTAACAACAGTCAAGATCATAAATAAAATTGGTGTAGTCTTCTTAACATCTTATTCTTATTATGTCATACATAAAATGTCGCTATTTTACGAAATAATTTAAGGGACTTTTTACAAATATATTAAAGATTCTTACCATAGAATCTTTTAATTATAGTATTTTTAAAATTTTATTTGGTTTTTCTTCCAGGGCTAAGGTTTCTCCGAGCTCTACGCTTAATGACCGTGCCTGATATTTTGCAGTACCTCAATATATTAAAGACATCGAGCTCAATTCGTTTGGCGCAATTAGTTTCTATCTTTATATCGGTGTGGCTTACAGCAGCCGGCATTATTCATTTAGTAAGTTATACAAAAGCTATGTTAGACAATCCACAAATGTAGCTTATAAGTTATGTTACAAGTAGCATTATGAAGCTTCACTCATTTCCTGTACAGTCACCGTACAGTAGTAGTTTTCGCCCAAATTGGATACCTTGCGTGTTAAGTGGCAGTGCTCAACGCCGCGCTTTATCCTAAATATCAGAGCGGAGAAATGGAAATAAGTACACATAATCGTTCTACTAAATGGGAATTAAACCCACAAAAAATATCGTTAATAATGAGATCTTGTACCACGGTGCCACGATGACCCCATAGTAAAAGTAGCAATTATAAAATTATCGGTAAACGTATGATCAAACAAAATTTGCATAAAATCCAAACAAATTTCTTTTCAGTTGGAAAATTCTGGTGATCCACTGGAATTTGACAATGCACAGTCATTGTCGTATTGGACTTGCGTGTACTTTCTGATAGTCACGATGTCCACTGTAGGTTACGGTGATGTGTTCTGCCACACTGTTCTGGGCAGAACATTTTTGGTTTTTTTTCTCCTCGTCGGCTTGGTAAGTTTCATTCCCATATTTCTTTATTTTAATCGTAAATGTATTTACTCTAATTAAAATTAAAAATCACAAAACTTTCTTTAAGTTTTAATTTGCAAGGAGAGGCAAGTCTAACTCTATAAAGTCTCTCGATGACTGTTTGCTGACGTAATAAGAATACATGTTGTATCGCGACACGCTTGCTATTCCTTGCATAAAGCCCTCCAAATAACAAAGCAAAAGGAAATATAACGATTCTTGCCATAAGATTATCTTAATAGCTCACATGGGACTTGGTAGAGATCTGTACTTACTGGTTTAACGCACAGCTCGTTGAATGACCGTAAGCCTGAGTAGTGCACTCACTAGAGCATGCCACGTGACAGGCGGCGGCGGACGGCGGACTGCCTGTCCCGCCGCGTCGTTCGATGTGCTACTAACTTCCGCTTTCAAGGATCTATCGAAACGAGCTTCGAACCAACTTTAATTGCATGAATGTTTTGTTTTCTTTTGCTTTGTTATGTGATTACCAATGTGCTGCCAGAGGATCCGTCGACAAGCTTTCGGACGTAGCGTACCGCGTCCACGTCCCGAGTGCGACCGGCTCGGCACGGCTCGGCTGTAGTCGGAGCGGAGGCGCCATCGCGTGCCGTGTGCCCGCGCGCGCGTCCCTCCCCTCCCACCCCGCGATCTGTGCATGCGCACCTGTGCCTGGCTGTGTTCAGTTGCTCACATCACCGTAGACACACACCTCCCCTTATTTTTCTTTCGCTCCGCTATCCGCTACTTCACCATAGTCTTACCGGTTCATTGTCGTGCACCACACGATGGTGTTCGCAGTCTTATTCGACACCATGGTCTGTTGCAGGCAATGTTCGCTAGTAGCATTCCCGAAATTATAGAGCTGGTAGGGAGTAGGTCCAAGTACAGTGGCGAGCTGAAGCGTGAACATGGAAAAAGGTATAAATTTAATGTATACACCGGGAGCGAGAGCGAGTCAGGCCGCGCCCACCGCGTCCGGGCTGACTCGCTCGAACTCCGAGATGTTGATTCACCTCTACAAGCTTGCTCAGTGCCGTCAGATGTATTGTGTTATCTACTCGCGCACACCCGGCGGCCCCGCGGGCGGCGGCGGGCGACGTCGCGCCCCGCGCCACGCGCCGCCCTCAGTCGCGTGGCGCGCGGGCGGGCCTCGCCGCGCGGCCGCCCGGGACGGTCGGCTCGTGTGCGCGCACTACCATGCGTCTATACCCATTACTAGTCTAGTCACCGGCGAAGTACTTCTTTTTAAGTTCTGTTTCATCGATTAGCGTACGTCTCGCACTATCGTCTTGCATGCACCCGGTCGCCGGTCACGCACCGGCCAGTCCCGTCACGGCTTGTAGGTAGCTCCCTAGCGTAGCTCGGCACGGCACCCAAGTCCCGCACGTCCACACCACGCCACAGCCACACGCAGACAGACGACACTCAAGCCACACAGCCTTGTGCGAGCGCGAGGGTTCACGGCCGCGGGCCGGGGCGGGCCGGGGGGGGCGCGGGCGCGCGGGGGGCCGGGGGGGCGGGCCGTCGCTCACCTCACGGTGTTTGCTGTGTATCGTAGGCTGTGTTCGCCAGCTGGATCCCCGAGATAACCGAGCTGGCGGCGCAGCGGAACAAATACGGCGGCCGGTACAACAAGGACGTCCGCCGCAGGTACCCTGCTCTCACGCCCCCGCTCCACAGGCTTTCTCACGGTTTCGATCTGACTTGGTTGATTGAATGCGGAGTTTGCTAATGAAATTTATTAATCCTTCACTAGAATCGGTCTCTCGGTGCCGTGGCGCATGCTCGAAGAGTTAGCTCCCGGCGGCCGCGCCCCTCTCCCCGAATACGAGAGACAGGCGCGCGGTCGACCGACGCACTACTACATGCCTTTTTTCGTAAATTACACTCGAGATACCATTGAGCTTTTTAATCCTTCTAACGAGACTAGATGTGGAGAGAGCCGATGTTTTGTAATGCTGTCGATGAAGTAGTGTTTGGTTTGTTCGCTTGCACACGATGCCTGTCGCCACGCTGTAGCGCTAGCTCCGGCACCTCGCCACGAGTCCCGAGATCACACACAGCCAGTGCCCGCGCGCGCCCCCCCGCGCTCTGCGCCCGACCGACGCCGACGCGCGCAACGGAGCCGCCGCCTGCGCCCTCCGCCCGAGCCGGCGGCTCCCTTTCGCGCTTCACTCACTCACTTGACTTGAATGTGAATGTCTTGTTTTGTCTGTCGGCGTTTAGGCGATATTTGCCAGTTGTATCCCAGAGATAATTGACTTAATCGGCACTAGACCCAAGTATGGCGGCACCCTCAAGAATGAGCGGGGACGCAGGTGAGCCGCTGTCTTCACTCCGTTCCGTTGAATGTGTTCCGTGTTGTAAATCTATATCTTCCTTTCCTCTCTTAGCACGCTTCTGTGTTCTCACTTATCTTTGGCGGGACGCGAGTCCCGCGCGTTGTCTATGTTTTGAGTCGATATTGATTGTAAATTATTACTTTAAATTGGTATTAATAAAGTTGAATAGAAACCAGCAGATAGTGGCTAGTGTAATCGCTCGTCATATACTCGTAGGTATCATTATTTATTTCTGTTAGTGTACGTACGTACGTAATGAGGAATGTTAATGGTAATCGTAAAGCTTAGTTGCGGCGAGTTAATGTTGAGTGGTACAGTAGTGTGTTGTTGGAGTTGTCGTGTATGTCGTGTATGTCGTGCTCCGGTCGACAGCTCCTCGAGCCTTCGCGGGGGGCTGTTGACGCGATCCGATGCCCTTGCGACCTACCTACTTCCCTCCTGCACGTCTTATGTAAATGTACTGTACTCGTAATGTTGACCCTCTTAATGTTTTGTAATATGTTATGTTCTTTCAGTCGACCCCTCGGTTATTAGTGTATGTATTTAACGTTTAAATTCATAGAGCGTGGCAAGGCTGTGTGCATTGAGGACATTTTTAACGCCAAATTAGTTTAGATTTCGGCATACCATCTGTCATGATTGACATCATACTAGAGAAAATATACACAAATCATTCATACAAAACTTGAATTAATAATAATTTTTAAAAATTGTTTGCGAATTTATGCAGCCATAAAGTAGATTGTTACGTTTTATGATCAAAATGAATTCAGTTCCTTTGCCACACCTTAGATGAATACATAGATATTGTATAATGCATGCTGTGTTAGTTACTGCCGACTGATCTATTTTTATTTCTTTCTAAGTACTAACTTTCTTGTTTGTCAAATACTAACGTTTGCTCTTCCGTATTCTACGTTTTGTAAATGTTAACTCACCGAACTCCATCATTGTCTCTACATGTTACTATTGCCCACACCCACACCCATGCCGTGCCTAACCCTTTAAAATTGAACTTATAAAGAGTTGAGCCATTTTTATGTTAAATTCAATTAATGTACGCAGAACTTTAGTTTATCTTTTAGCCAGAACTGTACTGAGAGGCAAGCTTTTGAGTATCGTCGCGCCTTTTTAAAGCCAGTTACGATCATCTACAGGCAATTGTGAATGTAGTTACAAATTCCGAAACGTTTTTTTGTAGTTTTACATATTAACTTTAAAAGTACCACAATTGACATCCAAATCAACTTCATTCTATACATTGCCTCTAGATATGTTTAAGACCATTACGACATTCACCTTGAAGTCACTATAGAACTTAAAACTATTTCGTGCAACTGTACACTGTACCTACATTAATAACTAGTATACTTTATCAAATATTACGCGAATTTAATACGGGACTATTTTTTTTTTGTAATAATGTTGGTTATTACCTAAGTGATGTCATTTTGCCGTTGTTGTTTTTTTTTTTGGTTATTTTGTGTTTAGTGCGGTAGATAGCTACAAAATCCTGAAGGGAACTGAGTTTGATCGCTAATTTGTGATTGTTTGTGATCTCTAAATGTAATATAAATAATATGAACATAATTTTATATAATAAATAAATTTTAAAATACAATCACAAATTATTGAACAAAGCTAAATGTTAATTGAAGGTTACACTTCAGCAAAGTCTTCATTTATCAACATTATACAGCTCAAAATACACTACACGTAATGTCATAATTCATTTCAAACGACATCTAAGCTCGAATGAAGATTTTGTATTGATTTTGTTTTTGTAGACCTATCACGCTTGATCATCTATGGTTTTATTTGACTCTGTTGATACCTAAATATTGTTTTGTGCTGTCATACCTGTGAAACGCAGATGTTGAATAAAACCTGAAATTGCTATACTTCTTTCTTCCTTTCTTTTGACTGTCAGAATTAGCTTTTGTGAAATTTGCTTTTTAAATACTTGTAAAAGTACATACTTAATCACTTTTGAGCTTTGAATTTACAACTCTTGTGCTATTTTATGAAGATAAATTTAAAAATATAAATGCTAAAGTCTAAAACAGAGCTTTAACTGCTTCTATTGTTTCTTCATAAAGTAATGAGTTTATAGTAGAACTATCTAAAAGCTTGTCAGGATAAGTGTTATAATATATTTATACGATTTCAGGCATATAGTCGTATGTGGACATATAACGTACGAATCAGTGAGCCATTTCTTAAAAGACTTCCTACATGAAGACCGTGAGGATGTGGATGTTGAGGTTGTTTTTTTACACAGGTAATAAATATAACTAAATTATATAATAGGTTTAATTTTTAATTAACTTTATGATTCTCTTAATAAAACAAACAGTAGTATACACTAATTTATAGCAAAATATAGATAACATGATATTGAAATATTATTGAACGGAAAATAATGAGTCTTAGAGGTGGTGAATCATGTACGATCGAACGGCGATTTCAGAAAGGAGCCTGACCTAGAGCTGGAAGGTCTCCTGAAACGTCACTACACCACCGTCGAGTTTTTTCAGGGTACAATGATGAATGCCGTCGACCTTGAGCGAGTCAAGGTTAGAGTAAGACGAAATAGCGCAGGCAATTAGATACCGCACGGCCCTTATTTATCATTGATCGCGTCTGAACGAACCAGTATTTTTTGTTCATTTATATGCATAAGGACCTTTTCTTCTGTAAAGATGCTGTTTCATAGTCACAGTAGGATTTATCACTTTGGTAATTTTATCTTGTGATTATTTTGATGCAATCATTGCTTCCGGTGGGACTGGGGTACCTTGTCGGCCAGTAGAGGGCGCTCCCGTCCCACTTCACTACCGCGTATTTTGGTACATAGAGTGCATGGTACGGTCGGCCCGAAACAGGCGGCGGGTTGGCCTAAATCTGGTCCGTAAAGTTAACTGAGCGTTGATGGCAGGAAACCGCCCGACCTGGAGCTCGAAGGCCTGTTCAAGAGACACTTTACCACTGTGGAATTCTTTCAAGGCACCATTATGAATCCAATCGACCTACAAAGGGTAAAAGTAAGTAACTGCGCAAACGACAATGTGATATTTGGGCGTGGTGTCGGTTTGAAGCTGTGCAGTCTTTTCCATAGACGTAGAGCGATGCTCGTTCAATACTGTTACGAGAGGACGTTCTATCGTCGACGTGATGTACAGTTCCCTTCTAATGCCATGACTTGGCTGTTTGTGTGCCTATCGCTAATGTTGTAACGTCTATCCCCAGCCGGCTCACACGGCCGATATGTGTCTGTAAACCTAACTGGGTGTTGTGTGCGAGTTTGGCCACTAAATGTACACTAAACAATCGATATTACTATGTACTTAATATAAACACAAAATTATTTAAAAAGTGCTAAAACAAATTGGCATTAATGGTTGCCGCTGAAAGAGTTTCCTTTTTTCAAAATTGGCTTTATTTAGTAGATTGAAGTACAGATGTCGATTGTCGATATTGTTGAGTGTTTACGGTAAGTTTAGATGCATGGCTTGGTTTGTATGAGAATGTGTATTGCATGAAACGTGAAAAACCATCTGCTTCTTCCTATTAAGTGACTAATGCTGTATTATTTGTCAAACATTGTCATATGCATTAGTCATTTTTGTATGTCAACACTTTCTCTGCTTATGTCGATATTTAATATAGTATACTAATCTTCCTGTGTTCTTTGTAAACTAATTTGTGTGTTGTACTTTACCCTGAAATCACTTTAGCTTAAAGTTTTCTAATTTCAAAGAGATATATGAAATTATTAATTTTTTTGTTCCTAAAAATCGGTAAGTATTCACTGTTTCCAATGAAAAGATTTTTTAAATGTTATTCATTTTTAACTTATAATTATCAGAGATGTAAGAGATATGCTATTTCATTCATAATTTAATAATGAAATGAAATTAAATTTTTATAAATTAACATTTGCAAAGTAACTAAAAATATATTTTTAATAAATAAAATCAAAATTAAATACATAATTTTGAAACAGCTATAATATAGCAGCTTAAAATAACAAAACTATAAGGATACATATTTAAACTCATATATATAAATTAGGTACACGAAGCAGACGCGTGTTTGGTGTTGGCCAACAAATATTGTCAAGATCCGGATGCGGAAGACGCAGCGAATATTATGAGAGTTATCTCCATCAAGAATTACTCCGACGACATCAGAGTAATTATTCAGTTAATGCAGTATCATAATAAGGTAATATTAATTAAATAACAATATTAGTTTTTAATTATTTTATTATATTATATTTACGGAGTATCTTAATACTAGGTTCCCTCTGCCTACCCTGCTGTGTGCGGACACAGCGTGAAGCTAAAAAAAAATATATATTATATATAATATAGTTATATATAATATTTTATTTATCGAATTTCTCATGTGCATCCTAAGATTTGTTAGTTTTTTTCAAAATTCAGATTTACAAAAGCCAAGATAATGGTAAAAAGTAACCACTACATTATATATAATATTTATTTTAATTTAACAATATAATTCAATATAAGAATATTTCCAATGTTTTAAATCTTAAATAAAAGAACGTTTCTAGAAAATTAAATTAATTGTGTGTAGAATAAAGTTTAACTTTATCAACAACATTCATTTTGTTTTGAAATTCCAATTTCTTTTCTTCTTTTATTCATGCCAGTCGTGGCGCAGTGGCACGAACGTGTACGACCGAACTATAAACGACTTGGGTGGGTTCGATTCCCACTCGAGTAGTGGAAATATTTAATATTTCCATTTCCTTCGCTCTGGTATCCGAGGCAGAGTGCGGCGTTAAATTCCGCCACTTAACACGCAATGCCTCCGAATTCGGCGGAAAGTGGTGAACGGCTGCCTACCCTGATGTGTGCGGAATACAGCGTGAAGCGTTATCCTTTTTTAACTAATTAATACGTCAATTATCAATTTCTAGGCCTACCTCCTGAACATTCCGTCATGGGATTGGAAACAAGGTGACGACGTGATCTGTTTAGCGGAACTGAAGCTGGGCTTCATCGCGCAAAGTTGTCTCGCTCCCGGATTCTCTACAATGATGGCCAATTTGTTTGCTATGAGAAGTTTTAAAACGGTCAGCTTATTTTCACTCCTTTTATTTCACTCCATTTTATCATGGCATAGTTGAGTTTTTTTCATGAGAAATTGCAGGATTGAATCAATCGAAAAAAGGTTTTTTCTAGAATATATATAGTATTTATGAACATTTAAATATAATTCGGCGATAGATTTTTCCATATATTAGTGTCTAGACTTAAACGAAGACTAGAATATTATTGGTTCTGTTTACTTACTACCAGACCATGCATAAACATAAATATAGCCCAAATTTCTACTTTAATAGATATCTCGAATATTTTAACCTAACATATTATACGCGACATTTTCGCAGTCACGACGAAAAGCTAAGTGGACTTATGACTACAAACGAGGTACCGGAATGGAAATGTATACAGAAACGTTGAGTTCCACATTTATTGGATTACTGTTTAATCATGCCGCTGAGTAAGTCAACGATCGTTTGCAAGCTGATATTGAACATGACTATTACACGTTCAATGCCGACGAACGTCACTAACCTTCAATAGCTTAACGTCGCTTATCGTCTTTAGGTCGTCTCCAACAACCTTATAGATGGCACTATAACTATAGATTACCCGATTATAGAATAGTAATTATAGGAATTGTAGAGAACTAATCTTGTATTATAGGCTAAAGTGGTTTTTAATTAATATGTGATACACGAGTGAGCTTTAATTGCAAACAAGAGATTGTACCTATATCAAGGAAAAAACTGTCGTATGACACAAAAATATTTTTAAGCGATCGATGATTTTCCTATTAAAACGTAATAGGTTTTAACAATTATACACGAAAATTTTCTGGCTCTTAAAATAACTTTTTTCATAACAATTGGAATACAAGGGGATTAAAAAGTTGTTTATTTGTATTGAATTGTATATATTTCATTTTTACTTATGAGATCCGGTTTCTTTGTGCAAACACAACTTATCTATCGAACATTTCAAAATATTACAAACAAATTTATTTTAAAATACATTGCTTTCTTATAGAAAGATCATCTAAGACGTATATCCTTCCAAATTGTTCAGATACTAATACAAAAGTTTACCATAAGCTCAATATAATTAGCAACTCGTGTGTCCAAGCCCGTTAGATACCATAACGTCTATAAGCCTGTGACTAACACGGCACGAGCTTCAGCGTCACACTTGATTGCAGTCCCCCGACACGCAAGCTTGGCAGAACGATTACCTGCAGGGTACCGGTTGTGAAATGTACACGGAAACTCTATCTACGTCCTTCACTGGAATGAGCTTTCCACAAGCGAGCGAGTAAGATGTCCGATTTGCTTTGTTTTAACTATACTAACTTATTCATGACTTTTTTCCTTAACTTACTTAGATATTAATAATTCTTGTATATACTCCCTATTGTTTAATTAACTTTTTCTATTTTTATATTAATATTTGTTTATTTTAATGATTTTTTTGTAAGACCAAAGACACAAGGTCAGATTAAATAATGCATTTGTAGGTTATGTTTTACGAAACTTAAGCTGTTGTTACTGGCTATCGAGATAAAAGGCGAAGAGGGTTCAGACAGCAAGATTTCAATAAATCCGCGAAACGCGAAGATCCACGCGAACACACAAGGATTCTTCATTGCTCAATCCGCTGACGAAGTTAAAAGGTAAACTTTCATTGCTAAAAAATTAACAAATGTCATTATAATATATTTTGTTCTTAAATTATTTTACCTAATTTTGTATAAAATAAAATATATTTATACGTAAACAAAATGTATTTGTTTTTAATTTTCAGAGCGTGGTACTATTGTAAAGCGTGCCACGAAGACATCAAAGATGAGACTCTTATCAAGAAATGCAAATGCAAAAATTGTAAGATCTTTGCTTTATTCACTAACTAATAATGATGAATTATATATAAAAGGAAAGTTCAAAATATTTTAAATATTAATTAATGTATAATATTATAATCTATTTTTTTTTAATATATAACATAATTCTGTGACATTCTTTCTGGAACCGTGACACTTGCTGAGTCTTAATGACCACTGATAACACTTTAATTTTTATATGTCACAAACAACACTTTAGGATCTCGATGTGTCACTTTTTGTCTTTTATATGTGAGAAATTAATATATTCGGCCTAAACTTTTAGTGACCGCGCACCAGCGGAAGGTCGGAGCCGATATAGGTAACTTGCACCACACCTAAGCATACAGATTGACGTTTTTCAATTTATTTTCGTGTATATACTTTTGAGTTGCTTTAGTGGTGTCCGTACCTCACAGACTGGATCGGCTGCAAATACTTGATCCGTGCTCGATTAGCATTCATTGTGTTTGTCTGCTCGTGAATGGACTCAAAGCACTCTGATATCATTTCTATGCCTCTTGAGAGATTCCCGCCCCTCGTTTTGTCCAGTGCATCATTCAATGTATACAAACACCACAATCGCAAGCAAAACTTTTGTAGCTACACTGTTTGGTCACGATTTTCTGACACTCTAGAACGAATGGAGGCGTAGATATAAATTGACATGATGCACTCAGAGCCCAGGCATATGCATGATATTGAAGTAGAATTGAATTTCGCAAAGCAACTTGCACCTTCATTTAATCCCGAACACTTTAGTTTGAACACTGTCTATAATGCAAATCCATGAAAGCATGTCTCAGAAAGATCAGAGTGATAAAAGACGCTAAACAATTCATAGGGAGTGAGCTTCGGAACAACAAAGGCTTCATAGAACAGTTCCAGCTTGCCTGTGCTAATGAAACTAACGCACGGTCCAGAGATACGGTCGCTACTCATTGTGATATCATCGCATTAAGTGAATTCAAATTTATAATTTCCCAAATATACATAAGTAGTTTCTATATTGTCGTTCCTGTTCATGATCTTGGAAATTAAAAATTTGATTCTATCAAACATCAAGTTCCCAATTTCCTCGAGAGCCTACGTACCTATGTGTCAGTGTTTGGATTTTTCCAGATGTCGGAATGATGATGATGCAGACGGGGATGGTGAAACAAAGCGTTAATTCGTACCAAAGTGTCGATGGTACGGAGTAAAACCACTATTACCG
Source organism: Dryas iulia moderata (assembly GCA_019049465.1). Classification (NCBI taxonomy): domain Eukaryota; kingdom Metazoa; phylum Arthropoda; class Insecta; order Lepidoptera; family Nymphalidae; genus Dryas; species Dryas iulia. The sequence continues at coordinate 12,964,776 of CM032424.1, read as the reverse complement.
TACCTCACAGTACTAATTTCCCGCATAACTAACAAAGATATACAGTTGGGCTACAGTATGCTATTTCACAAAACCACACACGCAATTAGCGAAGCTACACACTTAATAATTACGATATGGCTTGACTGTGGTACAATGGTAGGGTAAAAGGGAAAAGGGCTAAAATAATCGCTTTTGGATACCAATAATCGTTTATATATAACTATGTATTTATGTAAGAATGTAAATAACACGGAAAAAATCAATCATCATCAATCAATTGGTAAAAAAGAAATGGTTGTAAATAAAAAGTCTACACACACATACAAAAATTTTAGCAGAATATTGGTGACCAAAAGCAAAAAAACAACACTTCGGTCACCTAATAATAAAATAAAATCTAGCAATCCCAAGCTTTGCATCTCTGTCTGCATATAATGTACACTTATGTATACCTATATATTTTATTTGCCTTACTCTTACCCAACTGCCCTTATATAAACAGGATTAATCATAATGTAATTTAACAAGTTATAAACGTTTATTTCTTAATTCAGTGGCTACATTCAGGAAAGGCGTACGAGCCGTCCAGATGGTTGGCCGGGCAAGTACGTAACTCTTGTAATCGTTTCAATGTACGGGTGATAGTACGTGGACTTCAAATTGTCTCACCTATTGCTTCCAAAATTGCGGAATACGGCACGGTAATAACCTGCAACGTTATCTGTTATAAGTAGGCAGTTATTATTTGAATTATGCTTTTAAATTACTTTACTGATGTTTGTGCCAGTAAGACACTGAATTGGGCATTATTCAAAACTTCAGTCTATCGCAATTTTGTAACCAAATCAAATCGAATAAGTTTGCAGTCCGCGTACAGCCTAAGTGTCGTGTCGATACGGTGTCGGTGGTCGCAACTCGCACGCACCAAATATAGCAATATCGTGTCCTGTTATCATTGTCTTGTATACGTTATCTATGTGCATACAGCAGTTAGATGTTTCGCCTCTCTATTAGACGTAAACATAGAGGGAAATTTGTGATGTCATTTTATTTTTGGTCTTGTTAATGTTAAATATCGTAAAAAATTAACGTATATTTAGGAGTATATTTGAACCCTAATTCTGCATCGATAGTCCCTCTGAAATGGATGTTGTAACGTTATAGTTTTATTATTACGTGCTTATAATTGAAACAAAATTTTTCTAATTCTCATCATCTCGCAATAGGAAACGTTTAATTTAAAAATTAGATGGCCCCGCCTCGATAGAAATATGTGGACCTTGCTGTGATCAATGCCTCAGATCCGTCGAAAATTTGGTATACGCTACTGTATTTTATGTAAGATTTGAAAATTACATTATTAGAGCTCGAACTATCGTTAATTTTAGATATATAGAAAGCTCAGAATCTCCCGAAATCACCCCTTAATTATCATGCCATCCCCACTAACATTAGTCATTTATTCATTATTAAAGAAATTTACCTAAAACTAACTAAATATTAACAGTAGCGTAGTTTTTAGTTACACACCAAGCTTGTCTGGTATTTGTTTAAATGTTGTCTGTGTTAGTTGTAGTGTTGCATGTGAATGTTTTGAATAAATTAACTTAATTTAATCTAATTTATTTATCTGGATAATTGGTGTTCTTCTTTATGGTAAATTTGTCTTCAACGTCAGCTTCACCTTTGCCACACTTTTGACGCATAACTAAAATATTGATGCTTGTCAATTTTAACTACACAGCTTGAGATATTTGCTTTATGTTAAGGTGAAGCCGATTTGTCATTTGTTTATATTAATGTATCATCAAATTTCATACAAGTGGTAACAGTACATGCGATGTGTAGGTATTATTAAGTGGTGTATCGGAATGCGAACTTGTGCTGATGTTTTGCAGATGACCACCATCCTCCCCCCACCTTCACGCCGCCAGAGTTGCCCAAGAAGGTCCATGTTCGAGGTACATCCCACGGGATTGAGTGATTTCTTATTATTTTTAGTGTTTAACCACACACCAAAGGGACTTGACACTGTCAATTTTGTATGGACAATTATGGACGTAGTGAATTCTGCTGACAAAGCTTTGGATATCGTACTAGGTTTTCAGTTATAAATTTTTATAAATTATTATTTATGTCAATGTTATAGTTAATGTTTTTTTGATTCATATTTTTATTGATATATTGCAATATGTATATGTAACTAATCAGTTTAATGAAAAATATTTTTAAATAAACATAAACCAACGACCAATATACAGTTAATACATACAATAATATAAAATCTTTATATTTTAGAAAATACTTAGGCTATATTCTGAGTGAAATACATAATATTTAAGCACGATTCCCAAAGCGACATAAATATCACTGCATCCAGAGTTTTCCATATGAAATTTACTAATTAATAAGAGAGTGATTTTTTATTTTCCTTTTAATTCATCGGTCCACACATTTACAAGCCAGCATAGGTTGAACAAGTTGCACTTAGATGCTTCACGCCTTTCATAGCACATGGCAGATGCCATTGCGAGGTCTGACTTGCAACATCGAGCATGTTCCCAGCTAGACTAACTATCGCTATTGCAAGCGAAACTCCCATAACAATTAGGATTTGACCTTTACCACGACCTAACTACAGTTTTGTTTTGCATTACATAAGAACCCAGGTTGAGAAGATTTCATTGATCTATGCTTCTTGGTTAACTCTAAAGCGGAAATTCATATTTTCTGGTTTGTACCCCTTTGCCTTGCGAACCTTTCATGCATCTTACTGTTTCTTTTAACCTATGAATGCCCTTGAAGCTTCTTGTTGTAGCTTGGATCCTTTGTAAATTGCATATTGTTTGATATGAATTCATTTGTTTTATGATATTATTTTTTGAATTATTACTAATCATTTTGTTTTGATTTGTTGTTCAAGGTGAAATCGCTAGAGAGAGGGGTGAAGATATTAGTCGTGAGTACCGTTTGATATTTCGCTCCTATTTTTTAATAGCTGATATGTTATGCTTCTATAAACCATACCTACTATTGCACTTAATGTGTTAATATTACGGTTATACCACAGGGTTGAAAAGGCAATTATATGTACACATCTATGTAGGTACGACAAAGATGTTTCGCATTTCCTATTAGTACAATTCATGATAATATTTTATTCTTTTTTCGCCATATAGAATTTTTTTTTCTTAAAATCTCCTAGTGCGACCAATATTACTCAAATTCACAATTAATAGTGCACTACATTTAGGTCTGATTTAATATTTGTCACCACTCTTATATTCGTTAATACAAATCACTTTCTATTGGTTTTACTTATTCATAAAAATAATATTTTCATTATTTAAAGAGTAGATTTTATCTAAATTAAAATATATATTTAAATTTGATTAATTTCTAGTAATAAATCGTAATCACCGGAGCGCGCCCAACGCGCTACTGTCACCTACAGCGAACCAACTCATGAACACAACGAGGCAAGTCAACAAAGTCAAACCGAACGTTAACAGGGCACCGCCTGACACGTAAGTCACTTACTTTATAAGTAGTAAATGTTTCATATACTAATACTAATGTCTATAACATATCCTTTCTGCCTTACAGCCCACAGGTGAATCATTTTTTATTTTAATGTTGGCAATACCTTTGGTATAGATAATGAAAAATATTTGATTGTAAAAATGTCAAATTTGTGATCTAAATTCAAAATTGTACAGATTGAAATTGTATACAACAGATACAAAACCAATGTATATATTTATTTATACCTAGGTACTTTCCTACATCACTTTAAATTCTAAATAGGCATCTAAAATGTTCTATTAATATGTAATTAACCAAAAAACTACCCTGTAAAAAATTAAATTTTCTTTTCTGTCAAATTAATATTATTGCTGCTTTTTACAAGCATTCGATGTCTGCTAGCACGAGTGCACTATGTCTGCACGGCACATGTATCTATCTGTCTATGATAATTACCATTGTGTTGCACTTTCCAACTCATCGAAACAATGGAGACGAAATTCTGGCCCTGTTTGCAGGAATACGCAAGACCAAGATACGAATTACCAAGCCTATCATCTAGCCTACGAAGTGAAAAAACTCATGTAATTCTATATAATTATATATCACCTAGATATTTTCTATCGGTAGTTTGACGTTGATACTGTTTTCTTTCAGTTTGTAGTGACCGGCTATGTGTAGATAGATGTAGAACTATTTCTTCAATTGTATTGTTGAAATTGTTTATTTTTTTATCATTTTACCATGAAACAATCACATTCCTATCTAAGCACGGCACTATTTGTCTTTATCTATTTAAAATGTATGCAGAATGACATTTAGTTACAAATATTGTATGATACGTAGTTTATAGTTAAGTTAGCATTGTGCAGTTATTATATCATTTGCTATATAATTATATTATTTAACTAATATTTGTAGTGTTAATGGATATGCCAAGTAAATAAAATTACATACCTATATAAAAATATGATTGTTTCTGTACTGTCATATTTTGATTTTACATTTATTCAATAGTATGGCCACTTCACACTTGGCAAATTCATTTATATTTTTTATTTAAACTACCTACAGTAAACATAAACGAATCCACTAAAATATCACCAAATAATTCAACAAGCAACGTTTTAAAAGCACACAAACGAATTATTGAAATGCGCACTGTGTACAAAGCACGCTACACGAAATGGCGGGAATTGGAAATGTCAATTGTTTTTTTTTTAATTTAGGCCAACAAGTAGGAGTAGTGGTGGGAATCAAAACAGCAATGGCGTCAGCTTGCCGGCCGGCCTCGCTGACGACCAGTCGAAAGACTTCGACTTCGAAAAGACTGAAATGAAGTATGACTCTACGGGAATGTTTCATTGGAGTCCAGCGAGGAATCTAGAAGATTGTATATTAGTATGTATATTTTTTAAAAACAAATTATGTTGCAAACTTATGTTAAGAAATGATTGAACTACTTTATTTTATTATTATGTACAGCAGAACAATTATAACGAATTAAAATATAACTTACTATATAATATAACTTACTACACTCGATGGTTATAGATTCAAATCTCAATCTGGTGTACGCTTATATTGCGATAGCCGTTAACCGTTTACTTCTGAATAAGATTCTTTAACAAAGAGAGAGTAATAAATAGTAAAATGTGGTATACAAATTAACAGGATCGATGGTATATATCAAATAAAACAAAAGTCTAAAACTGTGATATTTCTCAAACAGGACAGAAACCAAGCGGCGATGACGGTCCTGAACGGTCACGTTGTAGTGTGTTTGTTCGCGGATCCGGACTCGCCGTTAATAGGTCTACGGAACTTGGTGATGCCGTTGAGGGCCTCCAACTTCCACTACCACGAGCTGAAGCACGTCGTCATAGTTGGTAGCGTCGAGTATATAAGACGAGAATGGAAAATGTTGCAGAATCTACCCAAGATTTCTGTGTTGAATGTAAGTTAATTTTTTATTTTGTGTGAAATTAAGTATTTGGTTTCGTGACAATTTTAAAATTTTAATAAATGTTTTGCAAATTTGTATTGTATATCCCATTTGTGTGCAAAATCAGTAAGTAGACAGAAAGAAGTAAGAAAGTAAAGAGTGTAGTAACGTAACACAGGAAATAGAAAGAAAAAATATTCTTCCATATATCAGTCTTCTAATTATATCACATCAAACAAAGCAATTCCCAGTTGGTTTTCGAATCTCAATCAACCAATTTAAATTATATTTTTATTTATAACTATTTCAAAGACTTCAACAAATATAACACAACTACAATACACAGGGTTCACCGCTAAGCCGGGCCGACTTGCGTGCAGTTAATGTAAATCTATGCGACATGTGCTGCATACTGTCAGCGAAGGTGCCATCCAACGATGACCCGACGCTGGCCGACAAGGAAGCTATCCTGGCTTCGTTGAACATCAAGGCTATGACTTTCGACGACACTATCGGAGTACTGAGCGGCAATAACACGGCGCCGGTGGGACCTGCGCCCGTGTTGCTGCAGCGACGGGGCTCGGTGTATGGAGCCAATGTGCCTATGATTACTGGTATGATGTTGTTATTAATTTGTTATTTTTTAAGTTGGTTGTTTTGTTTATTTATTTAGGATTGTCAACAGATGAGTTATTACAATATGGTTAAGTTACAGTTAAATGTGACTAAATGTTTTTCCAATTATTTTTGATGTGTGAATGTGACAGTGACAGTTCACGCAGTCGTGGTAGACGTTTGTGTGTATTCGAAACATATTTTAAGAAAACGTATGAAAATTTTAACTCTCGGCGTCCAAGAGGCGCGAGTTCGAATCCTGGTTTGGTAAAATTATTATATTGTTTTAAAATGTTCATACCAGTGGCGAACTGTATTCAACACTTTTAACACTTTTCTTAACGACTACTTAACCCTACAAAAAAAAATCATTTTACCATTGTCAAAATGCACTCTTAAAAAGTTAAAATATCTAAATACATACAAAAATAGACATTTTAACAACAAACTTTATCTACAGAATTAGTAAACGACAGCAACGTGCAGTTCTTAGACCAGGACGACGATGACGATCCCGACACTGAGTTGTACCTCACGCAGCCGTTTGCTTGTGGTACCGCCTTCGCCGTCAGCGTGTTAGACTCGCTTATGTCTACTGTAAGTTGAAATTTATAGAATTTCAAACTTAAATTACTTCTAGTTTGAGCTGAGTACTTTGAATTTAATCTAGTTTGAGAATTATTTTATTTTAAAAATTAAAACCTTCTCGTATGACATCGTCTGTGCAGCATATCTAAAATTATTGACAGGTGTCTTGATGGTTATAAAAAAATGCTTACATTTAAATGTCGTGGCCTAGTGGCACAAGCGTGTGACTGTAAACGACTGGTTGTGGGCTCGATTCCCACTCGAAGAGTGGAAATATTTAATATTTCCATTTTTTTTCGCTCTGGTGTCGAGGTAAAGCGCGCCGTTAAGTTCCGCCACTTTACTCAGAATTCGGCGGAAAGTGGGGAACGGAGTATCTTAATACTAGGTTCCCTCTGCCTACCCTGCTGTGTGCGGGATACAGCGTGAAGCTGAAAAAAAAATTATTACTAAACTTCATTGGTCGCGCCTGGTTCAAAAGGCAAGTGTACTTTTTATTTAGAGCAAAAATAATTAGTAAGTAGGGATGGGATATTAGAAAATCTCTTGACATTACTTTTCTCTGCCTATCATGCTGTATGGGAAATAAGTGTGAAGCTGAATAACTTGATTATTGGTGCCAGAGATGCTATTGTGTAAAGTGTCCGAAACAATAATATTGCATTTTTATAACACAGGATATGAGTAATGATATTGAAATATACATCTATATCTACTTCTTAAGCTATGGGTGGCGACCCCATTTGGGGTAGCATAATAGTGGAGCGAAGATTAATGTCTAATATTTATATATACCATTTTATAACATAACTAGAGTTGACGTTTCAAAACTAATTTTAAAACTATATATTTTCATATGTACGTAATAAATAAATCAACAAAAAATAATAATTTAATTCTCTTTTATATTTGTATGGATACGTCAAGAAACTTGAAATTATAATAGGGGTCGTGAATGACAAAAGTTTAAGAAGCCCTGATCTATATTATAATTCTGTTAGAAAAACGTCCAATATATTTATATTTATATACAATTCCAGACATACTTCAACCAGAACGCCCTAACGTTAATCCGTTCATTGATAACGGGCGGCGCCACGCCTGAGCTCGAGCTCATACTGGCGGAGGGGGCGGGTCTCCGCGGCGGGTACTCTACGCCAGAGAGCTTGGCTAATAGGTGAGATTTAGTTTTTTATCTTTAAGTGGAAGATAAGCAAGGGTCTTTAAATTGTAATATAACTATATATTTATGTAGGAATACAACATATAGGTATATAATAGAAGGTTTACCTCGAATATTAAAATCTTTACTTGTTAACATTATTTTATTAGATTTTAAAATATATGTCCAGTTTTTGTTTTTATTAAGGTAGAAAAACTATTTTCAATAAATTTCAAAGTTCATTTAATCAATCATATTTCCGAGTTTCCGTTATTTAAATATACTTATAAACGACACTTTGCCGAGCTCGACGTTCGGAATCGATATCTTCACTCGATATTCATTTAATTTTCGATTACCTATTGAATCGAATTTCAAATAACATAACTTTTACTGACCAACATTTAACTACAGTCACTCGATTTTTACTTAATGACTACCAATATTCACCCTTACCATTACAGAGACCGTTGCAGAGTAGGTCAAATTTCGCTCTACGACGGCCCACTAGCGCAGTTCGGCGAGGCCGGCAAGTATGGCGACCTGTTCGTAGCGGCGTTAAGAACATATGGAATGCTTTGTATAGGACTGTACCGGTTTAGAGACACGTCGTCATCTTGCGACGCGAGCAGCAAGAGATATGTTATAACAAACCCGCCTGATGACTTTTGTTTGTTACCTACTGATCAGGTAAGAGTATGTCTGATAGTAAAATATATAGTAATAATAAAAGAGAAATTTCACGCTTTTTCTAGGTTATATGAGACTATATGTAAAGTCCTATGTACGAGTCCTTGAAAGGGCTTACTCGTTTATAGAATCGTAAACTATGCATTGAGGGTGTAATGATTGCAATTTTGAAAATTGCAAAGTTGTTGTACATGAGTCCACGAAGGTTTCTGAGTTGGTAGTTGATCAATTTCGAATTGAAATGAAACGCTACTACTCATATATATCATTTTCCAGAATACAAAATGTAGGAACAACGGGATTCAAAATTAATTCAATATTTGTCACGTCATCGTCAGTGTGAAATGTCTTTCCTTTAAATTTATTATAGTTGGTGGCGTAGCAACTCACGCAGGGTACAGCTATTATTATAGTAAATTTATAGTTCCTGCTACTTTCAATTAATTTGATAATATAATATTATTTCTTACCAGGTGTTCGTACTGATGCAGTTCGACCCGGGCGTGGAGTACCGGTCGAGCCGCCGCGCCGCCGGCAAAGACGACGCGTCCTGACTATTGCTGTGCAGCGCCCTCACCGACGGGCCCTACTCCTATATATAGGGGCCCTGACACCCGAGCCCGACAGCCCTACCCTAAACCATCGTACCTACCCTACCCTACTCCTGATATATACGAAACAAGGTTGCCAGATCATACTTACTTGGGATTGGGATATTAAATATGACAATTGTAACCTTTTCCCGTTAATAATAACAGTCGGCTAGTTCGCCAGATCAAAAATTTGAAATGTTATGTTTTTCAGATCAAAAGTCAATTGCAATATAAATTTGTGTCTCCCTAATGAGAGTTAACGATCATTTACAGTGTGACATATCAGCTGTCCATCCAATATCGATCATGCATTAGTTTTGTCGATATAAACATATTCAATCATTCGATTGATATCGATTTTTTTTATTGGGTTGCCAGATCTTAATGTATCGGCCGATTATTTTGTATATTCAGAATGTGATACTGCTTAAAATATTATTATTGGTTATTCAGCTTATATTTTCTCGTTTATAACTCAGAAGCGTTTTAATACTAACACAAGAATGACGAACAATATGAATCGTAAATTTTTATTTGATAAAATATTAAATATTTCATCACACAAATTCCCGAGATCTGGCAGCCTTACAAGACGCCTTATAAACCCTACCAACGTTTTTTTTTAAATATTATTTTTATCACCGTTCGACTTTAGTTTTCCATACAACAACAATAGATTAACAAATGAATTTGAACAGAGTAATATATTCAATGTACTGCCAACATTAAAAAAATATCTAATAATACCTGTTCAATTTGTTTGTGAATCTGTCATTGCGTTCACGTCACATGGTTTTCTAGATGTTTTCAGTTATCCTTAAATATCCTTTGTGTAATTTTCCGACACTTCAATTCTCTATTCTATATCTCTGTCTTCCTGTTTCTCTTTTCGACGGCATTTCTCGGACACTGCACTGCAATCATTATCTTACAGCACCTAGAAAAACCGTGTCGCTTTCAACCGGAACAGTTATACAGGATGTTCAAAACTCATAAATGGATGTGTAATGTCAAAATTATAGTTAGAAAGCTTTCGATGTCAATGTTAGTCGTGAATTAGGTCGTATCAAGTCAGATTTTGACAATACACATCCATGTATGAAGACACAGCAGACTAAACAAGGAGGGTAGGTGTCAAAACGGACTTCACTAATGCTCAACGTAATGGAACCTTTTAAACTTTTAATTGCATCTGCTAAAGAATTTAAAACTATTGCGTAATAAATTTGTTTTCGTTTATATTGATCCATTCCTTATCAGTAGATTATTTTTCATCACTTTTAATGTTTATAACGTAGATATTCTAAGCATTTATCTACTCGTATATCTTACTCGTCGACTGATCGATATTGTACTAACATTACACGTTTTATTTAGTTAACTCGACATAACCTTTGGATTCACATTGAATTCTACATTTAGATATAAGGCTTTCAAGCTTCTTAATGCACGGTATGGTAGTCTGCATACAGTTCCATTGCTCATTTTTATGTTATTTTAATTTTTGAATATTTAGTTTTTATTATTATATCTTTTCTTAATATTGTAATCATAGTGTAGACGTGGGTGGTTCGTATTTTCTGTGTTGACGCTAAACAGAAAATTTGAATCTTAACCTCAATCACATCATTATTATAGATTTTTTTTGTTTATTTTTTTAATAAATTCGTCAAAATATTTTTGGTTTGTTTTGTTTTTTTTTTATTTCCTAAAATAGGGCGGGGATTGTCAAAGGACGTGGTTGCGGCGCTGCACAATAAAAATGAGAACTTAAATTATATAAAGATACAGTTTGCCATTGCGAGAATGTTCAATGCGTTATACGTGAAGCAGAGTGGAAGTGTATTTCGCTAAATGTGTGATATTATTTTCAAAACGTTGTTATAATATGGCTTTTGAAGCCTGCGATGTATTTAGAATTAACTCCGGGTGCTTTGACGATTGTGGACTCTCATAGATTATTGTATTAGATAAGGTGAAACTTTGATTAACTGCAAACAAATTATAAACTAAATTAACTCAACTAAACAAGCAGTTAATTAGAGTTCCTTTTTTAGAATTTACTAATTTAGTCGGACTTGCCTCACCGTTTCTAGTGTCATATAGAAACTCATCTAGTTATTGAAAGTAATGCAATAATTTATTACTAAATTACAAGATGTTTGATGAAGATTACGATTTATGTATAGGTTTCTAGAATAGTCGCAGCTACTCGCGTCGAGCACGCCACGTAACACCACACCATTAGATGTTAACGAATTAAATACCTCAACTAATGCTAGTTAATGTTTGAATTGTTAAAAGTTAATAATGTCATTTGTCAAACATCCTGTACATAGTCCGAAGGGTTCATGCAGACGTAGTCGCCATTAAAAAAGTTATGAATATTTTTAAACTGACAACGATGTTCACACAACAATGTTGATACAACTGTCAATTTATCATTTTATGCTCGTAGATCCTTTGTTTTTTATTTGTATGTACTATTAATTTTTGGAATTTGTTATTAGTTATAATCTGTGTGGACCTAACGCCTTGAACACGCGGTGAAACTGTCAAAAAATATTAATGACAGAAGAGAATTTAAAATCGTCTAAATATTTACAGCAAATATAACAGATTAAAAAATTATAATATATTAACACCGTTTCACCAAATGTTTTTGGCATATTTCTTATTAGTATAAGCAACACCAATCTTATATTTTATATGTAGGATAAAGATTTTTTTCGTACCATCTTAAAATGAAGTAGTATTTAAATAATTAAAAACGTTTTTAAGTAAAAAAATTAAGCGTTCCAGGCAATTTGTTCAGGTGCTACTTTGTTCTAGACAAGTATGACAGTTTTATCGTAAAAAAAACTCGGTCCAAACGAAATAACAACTAATTCGTAACGGAATTGAGTATACATACTGCCATAAGTTTACCATAGCCCGTATCATGTAAAATTTTAGGTAAAGTACAAAAATCGAGATAGACTTTAATCGATTCTCGTATGAGTATAGTTTGTAGTCATCGTTTAGAAAGCCAAAGTCGATACTCCGAATTTTATGCAATAAAATTTTATTTTAATTATCTTAACAACAAAAAATGATAGATTTTTTCACATACTTTTCACTCATAATGTAATAAGTTACGTTAACTATAAGTTTTTTTATCTAATTCTTGTTTACCATTCGAGTAATGGCAAAATATTTTCATATTTGCACTCACACGTTCGTTTTAACTTTACAACACTATTTTCGGAAATATATAGGAGCTAGATTCACGAAAATAATATCGATGCCTAGATAGTAAATGATGTACGACAAAACATCAATATCGAACGTTAAAATGTCTTAAAATGAGATGGTTGTGCACGATAGGTACTCGTAGATTTAACCATTTATTTGGTCTGTCCAGATTATTCTTATCTAAATGTATAGATTATAGCAACCATCATTTTTGGTTTCTTATCCAAATTTGTAGTGGTCCAGTTTTAATTAGCAGGTTCAAAATCGTAATAAAAGTATATTTAAGGGTCGATGCCCTTATTTTGCCCAGACGCGATATACGTACGAATGATTGTATTACAACTGCCTCCCGTCTCCACGTATGGATCCTTTGAGTTCAATGCTCAGGTATTTTAATTTAACAGCCGCCTCAGTCATATTATGAAAATTTAAAAGAATTTAGTTTTGATTGGAGTAGAAAGCCATGCATGCCTAACTAACGGCTAGAGTACCGCCTTCAGCTATGCTCGAATTCTATTTAACATTACTAGTTCTTTGTAAATAGTCAAATGTAATTTTGTATGTTACGTAAGAATTTTTCAAAATAAAACCTCCTTTGCATTAAAAATAGATGGCTACGGCTGCTTTAAAGTTTATATTCGATACTGTCGTGTGTAGTTTGTTGTGAATTAGGCTTCTATGTCACTGTATGCTAGATAGGTTTAGAGTTCGGACGTCTCATTGTAAAAATGTAAAATACATGCTAATGAATGTTAATGTAAGGGTAATACTAAATGACGATTTTTTCTTTAATATTTTTATACAGCATTACAAATATTTATCGCAATTAAAAGTTTATAGAGGTGGATCAGTGTGCAATTTAAATAGTGTCTAATTGTAATCGCCTTAACGAGAGAGAATATAGCTGAGTCCTTCTGCGCGTGTTTGCTTGAGGTCTATATTGACGTACGTACTGAATGCTAAGTCCATGTCGACAGAAAGTTTACTTCCCCACTTGACCGTGACCTACGACGTGACAAATCTAAACCGTCTTATATTTAACCACTTAAAAACGATCCGATTTGTAAAGTTTCCCAGAGATTCTATTTTTGGTTTTAGTAATATTGTAGACTCTTTACTATACTAAAATTGCGCTTGTCGTTATACGCCATATCAATAGATGCCTTGTATATCCAGTTACCGGTTAAAAGCTAGAGAAAAATAGTTTATCGTTAGTTAGAAGTCCATATGTCGATGGATGCCAATGGTTACAAAGGGTTATTAGTATAATTTTTATGTACAGAAATATTAAGATACGACGAGGTAGTACAAATCGGATCTTAGATTACATAAAAAAAAATGAAACATGTATTATTTTTGTTATAAAAACACATTGTATATCGTGCAGCACGCACAAAGAATAGGTGTATTAGAGACAAAAAGAATTTAGTTCGTATAATAAATAAATAAATACAAAAACTAAGAGTCAGGTGTAAACTTCACCAGTTCAGTGTACTTGTACTGTACGCTCGCGTTCATTAATTCTATATATTAATTATAACTAACGCCTATCCGCATCTAGGTAGTTCCATATTCAGTGCGGATTAAATCCTAGAAGTAACAACATTGTTGACTATTGCTAATAGCTTGAGGTTGTTAACGTTTTTAGAACAGAATGATGAATTTTTTATGTATTATATATACGTATTTAAAATCTTAACGCTCTATATTACGAATATACGCTAGACCCTTTTTGTAAGCTGATGCCATCTGTCGTGTTATGCGCATAGTCCTCTTAATTAACGTAGAATCAATATATAATGATGGCTGTGAGGTAAATATAACAATTTAAATTTATATTGTGTAAATGAAAATATAAAAAATAGTAAGAAGGAGATCGCTATCGCAGTGACGGTCCGACGCTGTTGTCTTTGTTCTGTTACAGCACTGACGCGTGCGGCGTTAGAGTTAGGCGTCCAAGAGCAAACCTAGACTGCCTAAAACGTTTAATATGATCTATAAAACCTAAGCCTATATTTAGCCACTTATGAATTTTAGATGATAAGTAAAAATATATTTAAATGCTTTATCTATGTCTAATGTCATTTATAATATCCGCAAACGCCAGTGCCGGGACAGAGCGATGTCCATAATTTGACCAGATTCTGGCCCGATGCCGCCATTTACGTCGCGGGTTGCCATTACTTTATTTCAAATATTCGTTTAGTTCCTATGATTGAACACATTTATGCATATTATTTGAGAGCCTGGTGTAAATCGATACTAATTCATAGCGTTCTGTATTCGTTTTCTTATTATTACTAAATCCCGATTCTTCATGGCAGCCCAAGAACTCAAGCTCACAGCTTTCTTCGCAGTTGCTCAAATTTCTCATATCGTAACCCCATACGTCACCGCTTCTAGACGACCATTTAAATAATATATCACCATATGCGAAAATGATACAAAAACGAAACGCTTATTAAGGATCATACGAGTTTCCTCTAAAACCACGTCTCTCGCTAAACGAATCACGTGTAATCACTATTTATACACTAAATAATTAAATATTTATTCTGGTGGAAACTTGTATCGTCCGTTAGACCAATTGCTGGCACTCTAAAATCGATGCGCGAACAAAAAATCGATTTTATAGTATCAGTGTTAACTAGAGACCTGATTAGCGAGTCAAATTTTGTGTGTTGCCATTATCACGTAATATTACATAAGCCTCGACACTTGTACGATAGCAACACTTCCCATACAAACTGCCAAAATTTAAAGAAATATAGCTCTTAACGTATAAATAAAAATAAATAGAGTATATACTGGCTTGTTATGATTTGTAGAAGGAAATGTTGCTGTGTGCACTAAAGCGAAACGACTGCACAACTCGGGAAATGTAATATTACCCGACTGTTCGAAATGTATCACACCACGAAAACAAATTATTTAATATTGTTGATGTTGATTGTTAATAAAATGCAAATAATGTAAATATCAAAATAAATTCTGTATTTGTATTTGAAATTGTGTTTTTATTGCTTTTATAATATTATGTAGTGGGAAGCTTTTACTGTATATAATATAACTATTAAAGTATTTAACAGATTCCAAAATGGCATACCTCAATAGTTAACGAATTAACTACCTCGTTAATGGTAAAGCGTGAAGCTATATTTATTTGTTGTCTTATCACCAAAGAATTTAGAAGACTATTTTATAGTGCTACAACTTAATAGTAAGCTTAGTAAAAAAGTAAGCTGCATAGCACGAGTGTGGAACCTTTTTAACAACGGCTTTTTATATAATTTTCGATTTTTTAACGGACCACAATCACCCTTCTTATTAGCAATATACATTTGCATTTGGTAGGCCGCAGTGGGCTACTTGCCCCTGCTGTAGGGCAACCTATATATTCACATTTTAAGACCTCAGAATGAAAAAAAATACAATATTTAACATGTAAATATTTTACTCATTTGAAACTATATACATACACATAATTAACATCACAATCATCATTATATTACAATTAAAAACACATTCATAACAACTGCAGGACGGATTGAATTAATTAGTCAATAAACATATTATTTTTATTAAGACCACATAAAAGATTGTAAGCATTTTTAAGATGACTAGGTTTTATCAATATATATAATAGATATTCTTCTACATCACAATTTCATTGAATAAAGATTAAAAATTTAAAATAAGTTTGGATGCTATTTGCCGGAATTTATTTTTCAAATTGACTTGACTCAAATCATACTATTTTGGCTGTATTTTTTACTTTACTATTTTTTACTTCCCCTCCCTTGTGAATTTTTAGAATCAATTTTCTAATATACTTTTAGCTGAGCATTATCTGTCAGTCATTCAGTAACTAAAGATGTATATTTATTTATTGATTGATTACATAGCTAATTTGTGAAACTGAAAAACTCATTCTTTACCAACAAATAATGATACCCTTTTTCTAAAGACTATATCATTTAAGAGAAATTTATACATGGCAAGAACCAAACTGCCCTTGATCAATTAACAGTATTAACCTTTATGTAATGTTAAAATATGTATTTGGCCATTGTTATATAAACTAAACAATAAATTAAACCAACAAAAAATCTGAGTTACATCTAAAACATATAAATACATATATACCCAAATGACAGTTACTTTTCATAAAATGCTGTAAACTCATAAATTCAAATATTTACTTACCACTTTATCTATAAATCGCTTGTCATTTGTTATCTGTGAAAATACTGTACAATTTAAAATCTATCCATGTTTTGTTTTATCTTTATTTCCTTTTGGTGTCTTCCTTGATCTCGAAACCTTTTTAGCAGATCCTATCGACACTTTTCGCTTTTCTTCCTCTAAAAGCAATGGTGGCAGTGATACTTTCCTAATATTAAACTGTGGCACACTATTACTAGCTCTTGCCGCCTCATTTGGTGTATACAATGGTTCTAGCCGAGCCAATTCCCTATGTCTTGCTGTTAACACTCTAGCATTCATTAATTTATTATTATCAGATGCAATATAATTTCTAGGGTCTAGCGACACAAAAGACTTGGCACTGTTTCTCTCACAGTGAATAGAAGATTCCGGTCTCTTTCTCATCCATCTCGATGAAGCTAAATCAGATCTAAGTATTGATGCATTATGCCTTTTCTTGTGAGATGGACTTCTAATGTGTATTGGAGTTATGTGTAGCAAAGAGCAAAATGTGTCCGGCAAACCAATGCTTTCTTCCAATTTGAATGAAACTTTCTCCCTTGATAGTTTTGGTTCATATAAAATATCCTCATTAATGGAGACTCTTGGAGAATTCTGTGGTGTTACATCAGTACTACTTTGTGATAGTCTCTCTTCACTCTCACTGAACTGTTCATAGTCACTGTAATGCATTGCGATCACTTCTTCGTGATCCATTTGTCTGTAGCATATCCGTTTTTCTGGTAATTGTATTGCTTTACCAATGACCCTGAAGATTTCAATTATACTTAAATTAGTTTAGTAGACAGCTATATAAAACAACGGACGTAGTACAATGGACCATTACTGATTATAAAAGTAATTAGTTGTGGAGACAATTCTTACTCAATCAATGGTAAAATGTAAAATAATACTTTAAATTTATTTATTAATTAATTACTCTGCTCTCGTAAGATTATGAAGAGTGTCAAGTTCCATCACACAACATGCAATGATCAAGCCATTTTGGGCAGAAAGTGATCAATGGATAGTTTAAACACTGAAGCCAACAAAAATATATTCATAATTGATTAATATGTACATCAGTGATATAAAGTATCTCAATTCCAGTTGTTCAGTGTTCCAAGTTGAGCCTTATCTCTATGCCAATAATTGTTTTATTTAAACACCTACATATTTCAAATCTGGTGATTACATCTATTAATGGTAATTGGCATTTTAAACTATAGTAACAATTATTCTTTAAGTATTTTGTAAGCATATATGCATATACATTCAAATGTGGCCAGTTGTGGCACAAGCGTGTGACTGTAAACGACTGGTTGTGGGTTCGATTCCCACTCAAGGAGTGGAAATTATATTTCCATTTTCTTCGCTCTGGTGTTGAGGTAAAGCGCGGCGTTAAGTTCCGCCACTTAACACGCAAGCCTGCGAATTCGGCGGAAAGTGGGGAATGGAGTGTCTTAACACTAGGTTTTCCAACCCAAATTCTAATATAGTTTTAGCTGAGCATTATTTACCAGTCATTCGGTAACTAAAGATGTATAATTTTTTATTGATTGATTACATAGCTAATTTGTGAAACTGAAAACCTCATTCTTTACCAACAAATAATGATACCCTTTTTCCAAAGACTATATCATTTAAGAGAAATTTATACATGGCAAGAACCAAACTGCCCTTGATCAATTAACAGTATTAACCTTTATGTAATGTCAAAATATGTATTTGGCCATTGTTACATAAACTAAACAATAAATTAAACCAACAAAAAATCTGAGTTACATCTAAAACAAATACATATATACCCAAATGACACTTACTTTAATCATAAAATGCTGTAAACTCATAAATTCAAATATTTACTTACCACTTTGTCTATAAATCGCTTGTCATTTGTTATCTGTGAAAATACTGTATAATTTAAAATCTATCCATGTTTTGTTTTATCTTTATTTCCTTTTGGTGTCTTCCTTGATCTCGAAACCTTTTTAGCAGATCCTATTGACACTTTTCGCTTTTCTTCCTCTAAAAGCAATGGTGGCAGTGATACTTTCCTAATATTAAACTGTGGCACACTATTACTAGCTCTTGCCGCCTCATTTGGTGTATACAATGGTTCTAGCCGAGCCAATTCCCTATGTCTTGCTGTTAACACTCTAGCATTCATTAATTTATTATTATCAGATGCAATATAATTTCTAGGGTCTAGCGACACAAAAGACTTGGCACTGTTTCTCTCACAGTGAATAGAAGATTCCGGTCTCTTTCTCATCCATCTCGACGAAGCTAAATCAGATCTTTTTTTTTTTTTTTTTTTTTTTTGTGAGAATCGTGCAATCAGTCTTTTTGTGACTATGAGCAGATTTGTTGCGTGAAGATGACGAGTAGAGCTTGTATCACATTAGATTAAGCTCTTTAAGTCTAGACTAAAGCGTGTTACTGAGCTCCAAAAATATTGCGTCTCTTAAGTCGGCTAGTCGGGTTTTGAGATAACAATTGTGCAGCCAGTGGATTTGGGTGATTGGTCAATCTTTTTTTGTACTTAGAAATATTTTTTTTTCTATTTCGTCCTTTACAGTATTAAAAGCTAGGTGTTCGTGGACCTCGCTGGTTTTGATAAACCAGGGCGAGTTTGATATTTGTTTGAGTATATTGTTTTGTGCTCTTTGGATTATCTGTATACTGCTATCACAAGCTGAGCTCCACAACTGTATACCATATGTCCAGATGGGCTTTAGGACTGTCTTATAGATCAATAGCTTGTTGTCCTGTGATAGTTTTGAGTTCCTGTTGAGAAGCCAGTAAAGGCCCTTATATTTTAAATTTAATTCATCCCTTTTACTTTTGAGGTGCTTTTTCCAGGTTAGTCTACGATCTAGGTGCATCCCCAGGTATTTGACCGTATCCTTGTGGGGAAGTTGTTGTTTGTTTAGAGTAACAGGTGGACAGTTTTCTTTTCTAAGAGTAAAGGTGACGTGTGACGACTTTAAAGCATTAACTTTGATTCTCCACTTATTCAACCATTTACCGACCTCGTTAAGCTGATTTTGCAGAAAATCAGAAGCTCGTTTAGGACATTTTGAGTTCGCCATAATGGCTGTGTCATCCGCAAACGTTGCCACACTAACGCCAGAAATCACTGGTACGTCGGATGTGAGGAGCGTATACAGAATAGGTCCAAGCACAGATCCCTGGGGTACACCGGCATTTACATCATAAAATGCGGAAGTAGCAGAACCCTCTTTTACTTGGAATATTCTTTCAGTTAAGTATGATTTTAGGATACTATAGAAGGTATGTGGTAAGAGAGTCTTAATTTTGAAAAGTAACCCTGTATGCCAGACCTTATCGAAAGCTTGGTGGACGTCCAAAAAAGCTGAGGAGCAGTACTCTTTACGTTCATAGGCGCCGCGGATGACACTGCATACTCTGTGTATCTGTTCTATAGTGGCATGCTGTGCCCTAAATCCAAATTGGTGTTTGGGTATTACCGATCTTTCATGAATAGATTTCAAGAGTCTACACAGAAAAATTTTTTCAAACAGTTTGGACAGAACAGGTAATAAGCTAATAGGGCGGTATGAGGTTATGTCGTGCACTGGTTTTCCTGGTTTCAGAATCATGATGATTTGAGAAACTCTCCATGTGGCAGGGAAGTAGCCGACTCTCATGATAGCGTTGAAGAGAGTAGTTAAAAATACAAATGCCTTGCGGGGTAGTTCCTCGAGTACTTTTTTATCTATTAGGTCGAATCCTGGTGTCTTTCGATTATCCATCATTTTTATATTTTTAACCACTTCTTTTGGTGTTGTAGGCTGCAACGGGAAATCCAGTTGGTGATCTTGATGCAGGGTGTTGTGTATAAATGAGTCGTCGTCATTATCTTCCTTAGGATTAGGTGTGAATATCTTTGATAAATGCTCGGCAAAAGCATCGGCCTTTTCTGCTTCTGTTCTTATCCATTTGTTACCTTGGATTCTAAGCGGAGGTTTCGGAACCAGAGGTCGAGCACGACTTTTGTATGTGCGCCACAAGGAGTAATTTGTAGAAGCTGTTGGAGTCAACGATTCTAGATAAGCCTCAGCAGTTGCATTATGGGCACAAAGAATCGTCTCTTTCAAGTCCTTTATGGCTCTATTAAATCTTGTTTTATCCGAAGGATGTCTACTAGTGTGCCAGACTCTGCGAATTCTCCGTTTTTCCAATATCTTTGCTCGTATTTCTATTGGAACTACCTGTTGCCTGTTGTTATCCAAGGCGATTTCAGGGGTGCATTGCCAACAAGCTGCCTGGATTGCACAAGTCAACATTTCAGTGGCATTGTCTATATCGTCGGAGCACTTCAAGGGGACTTTAAGGACCAATTGTTTTTCGACTATATCACGAAATGATGCCCAGTCTGTGAATTTGTTGTATAACATAGTTTTTTTGTCATAATAGAGAACCGAATTGCTGACAGTGAGTATAACCGGTACGTGATTTGAGGAGCCGTCTAAACACGATTCTATTTTGGTAAAACAAGATAGAGACTTCGTTATAAAGAAATCGAGAATATCCGGCAGCCTTTTAGGGTCTGAAGGCCAGTGGGTTGGTTCGGGAGTTGCAATTACAGACAGATACTTTTTGTCTAGTGTTTTCTTAAGCTCTCTCCCGCGTGTTGTTATCAATCTCGACCCCCAGTGTGTATGCTTGGAGTTCCAATCTCCTCCAACTACAAATCGAGCACCTAAGGAGTCAAAGTAATGAGAGAACAACTCCTCAGTTATTTTATGTTTTGGCGGACAATACACCGATGATACCTTTAGGTTTCCAATTTTATCCTGAATAGAGATAGTAGTAGCTTGGATATGTTCAGTTTTGTATCCTGGTATTTCGTAGTGTTTTATTGATTTTCTTACAATTATTGCCGTGCCTCCATGGGCTGTGCCATCCGGGTGATTTGTGGTGTATATATTGTAATTAGGAATGTTTATTAGGCTTTGATTCGTAAAGTGAGTTTCTGATACAAGTAGAATATCGAGTTTATGGACATGAATAAGAACTTCAACTTCATGTTTATTTGGTGCTAACCCATTTACGTTCCATGCAGCAATTATAAGAGGCGTCATTTTGTTAATTTATCCAGTAGGTTTGTGATGAGACTTAGTAAAGTACTCATTTGTTGTAGGATAACGTCGATTTTTTCAGACTGTTTCTCAAATAGGAGTTCCAGTTTGTTGTGAGCTATTGAATTTTCTACTGTTTCTTCGTTTTTGGCTGGAGAGCTTTTTATAGCCTCGGAATAAGTCTTGCGTGTTGAAGGGTGTTTTCTTTCTTGTACAGTTGTTGTAGGAACTGTCTCGCTTTTGCTTACGTTGGATGATTTCAAGATTAGGTTATTAGATGTTTGTCTCTTGGATTTCCTAGATATAATTTCCTTGTATACTTCGCATCCTTTGTAGTTGGCTGGATGGGCACCCAAGCACAATGCACATGTCGCGGGGGTGTTTCGGTCCTTCTTAGGGCAATCTGCTGTTTTGTGTGGTTGGGCACACTTGACACACCTGTACGGCCTCATGCAGTAATTTTTTGAATGACCATATTGTTGGCACCTTTGGCATTGTACTAAAGTATTGCGTTTTTTTGGGTCTTCTATCACTACGTTCTGGTGGTATATTACTTTAATATCTCTAGCTGATTTTAGGTTAGGTCCTGGTAGAAGATTGACAAAAAAAGTAGATGTAGGCTTTTTGTCAGCACCGTATTTGGAATTGATAATTTCTCCAGTTATGTTATTTCCAGTATTCTCAAAAGCAGCTTTTATGGCATCATGTGGTGTAGAATGGTGTAGATTTCTGATCACCAGCCGGTGGCATCTCTCATCCTTTCTGTTGAAAGTGTGGCCTATAAGTTGGTTTTCGCGAATTACAGAAATCACTTTTTTATATGTATCCACATCAGCGCAGCTGATTCTTAATTGAGTTCTGTTAACTATTTTGTACGTAAACTGCAATTTATCTGTGGGTGTCACTAGAAGTTCTGTTAGTTTGTTGATATCGTCAATTCCATAGAGAATAATTGGTGGTGGTTTGTTTATCTTTCTCATTTGACTTAAACTGTCGCTTTTGTTAACCGTTTCTACAGGTAGGATGTGGAATCTATTGCTGGTATCTATTATGTCTGGAGATGGTGAAATAGACGTTTTTCTTCGCTTGGGGTTTCTAAGCCTGGGAACCCTTTGCCAATCAGGCGGACCATTTTGCTCCTTTTCTACTTCTTTAGTGGTGTATGTAGCAGAGGATTCAAGTGGGTTCTCACGAGTGGTGATATTACTGAGAGAAGCACTTCTTGGTCTGGTCAAGAAGAAGCTTCGATGGAATGCCTGTTGAACTAATTTTTTATTGCTACCAGTAGCATATACTGGCATAGAAGCCTGGTCACCCACTTCTATGTAGTCTTCGGTAGCCAATTTCTCACCCTCCAGCCCGGGTACCGGAGAGCGCCGGGGGTCAGCCGGAGCGCATGACATATCACTCTCGTTATCTGTCATTAACCATTAAATATGTGGAGGGTATTCTCATAACACTTTTCCAGGGTGTTATTGCCACGCTTTTAGAGGGTATTTAGTTCCTCTAGGCTTGTGGATGCCTAATAAGACAGGTTATTTGACCGCCGCCTGTTGCTCGGCGTTGTTGCCCGTTTGGCACCACCCGGGGGACACGTGTAGGGTGAGCCTAGGAACAGGTGGTAAATCCTACGGACGCGGACAACTTCATCCCCCGTATCCCCAAAAATCAGATCTAAGTATTGATGCATTATGCCTTTTCTTGTGAGATGGACTTCTAATGTGTATTGGAGTTATGTGTAGCAAAGAGCAAAATGTGTCCGGCAAACCAATGCTTTCTTCCAATTTGAATGAAACTTTCTCCCTTGATAGTTTTGGTTCATATAAAATATCCTCATTAATGGAGACTCTTGGAGAATTCTGTGGTGTTACATCAGTACTACTTTGTGATAGTCTCTCTTCACTCTCACTGAACTGTTCATAGTCACTGTAATGCATTGCGATCACTTCTTCGTGATCCATTTGTCTGTAGCATATCCGTTTTTCTGGTAATTGTATTGCTTTACCAATGACCCTGAAGATTTAAATTATACTTAAATTAGTTTAGTATACAGCTATATAAAACAACAGAAGTAGTACAATGGACCATTACTGATTATAAAAGTAATTAGTTGTGGTAGTGTACAATTCTTACTCAATCAATGGTTAAATTTAAATTTATTTTTTAAATTTATTTATTAATTAATTACTCTGCTCTCGTAAGATTATGAAGAGTGTCAAGTTCCATCACACAACATGCAATGATCAAGCCATTTTGGGCAGAAAGTGATCAATGGATAGTTTAAACACTGAAGCCAACAAAAATATATTCATAATTGATTAATATGTACATCAGTGATATAAAGTATCTCAATTCCAGTTGTTCAGTGTTCCAAGTTGAGCCTTATCTTTAAGCCATTATATTTTTGTATGTAACAACACCTACATTTTAAATGTGGTGATTACATCTATTAAGGACTTAGTACTGGCATTTTAAACTATTCTTCCAATCATTCTTGAAGCATTTTATAAGCATATATGCATATACATTTAAATGTGGCCAGTTGTGGCACAAGCGTGTGACTGTAAACGACTGGTTGTGGGTTCGATTCCCACTCGAGGAGTGGAAATTATATTTCCATTTTCTTCGCTCTGGTGTTGAGGTAAAGCGCGGCGTTAAGTTCCACCACTTAACACGCAAGCCTGCGAATTCGGCGGAAAGTGGGGAACGGAGTGTCTTAACACTAGGTTTTCTCTGCATTAAAAGGAAAATTAATTCCAAAATTTATATCTTTATTATTTCTCTACTTTTATTAGTATAAATACCAATAAGAAAATGTATTTAATATGACACAGCCTTCAAATAGTTTTATTTAATTTTAAAAATAATTCTACAATACATTTCACTAAAATGTTACAGAAAATTGACATCATAAGTAGGAATAATACCTGAGTTGAGGATGCAATTGCCTCCACTGCTTGCACTCTTCAAGAATCTGAGGTCTACTACTCTTTTCTCCCTCTTCATCATACAAAGTTCTCTCAATTTGTTCCCATTCCTGTATCAACTTCTTAGTAGCTTCTGCTGTATTCCTTCTGAAGGCTGAACCAGAACTGCTATCACTTTCTTCACTTCGAAAATCAGGAGTGCCTAAAATATACAATAAAATTATTAATAAAAAAAACATTGAACAATTTCTTTTCATTTATCATGTTTCTACTATATAGACTAGTGAATATATGTATAACAGTAAAAAAGAATAATATTTTAATAAAAAAACTTTAAAGTGGTTTACCTGTTTCACTTTCCGAAAAGAAATCTGAAAATGGAGTACTGGCTCTTTCAGGACTATCATCTGCATAGGGTGGTATTTTGTAAGAGTATTTTAAATTTCGATTAACCAAACCAGTTGTATTAGCAGATAGAGGAGGCAACTCTTGCCCTGAACGATAATCTAGTTTCTGATGATTTATTTGTGGCAAATAATCAATAAGTTTACTAATATTCCTTTCCCGGGCTGATAATATGTAATTGCGAGCCGACATTATAGAATTACAAGAATTCGATGCTCCTTGTTATTAACATTTTAAATATATATATTTTAAATTATTTTATTTGTTGCTATACTATGTAATTTTTAAATTCATGCACGTATAAACAAATCAACACGATTGGCGATTAATTTTGACTTTTCTCTTAGTGTCATATTATGATTTGTGAGACTTCGGTTCACAGATTATATACAAATTTATTAAGTGTAATGTTTTCAACTGCTTGTTAAGTTTAATTGGAGCTAGCATAATTTCTTTTATTAGTATTACTCCCATGCCATCTCATATTACCATTTTTTAATTGTATCAAATGTATCGCCATTGTCGATCCTACTTAAAAAAAAAAAGCAATGTATATTCTAGTTAGATCCCGGTATACCGGTGTGCAACGAAGTAAATATATTTAGTTATATATAAAAACTGTTTTATGCTTTTCATCTTATCGTCAGCATAGATTTCAGTTCGAGTTAAAATTGATTGAAATCGACATTTAAAGTAATAACACATAATATGGCCGTAACCACACAGATCTTAAAATTTCATCTCCATATCTATAAAAATTAGTTATGTAAATGTTTCGTTGTTGTTGAGTATAAATAAAATTTAAAGTACTACTAAGTATCAAAATATAGATTAACATACATAACATAGATTTAACTGTATTTACAATTCAAGAAAATATTTTTCATTTACCAGTATTATATTATTTGAGAACACTGTAATTGTTTATACTTTTATATAAATTTATTTAGAAAAGAGAACAAAACATAATAATGATGAACGAAACAATTTCAAATTCATTGTAGAAATTCAAATATTAGTAATAGTTTTTTAAATAGCGCATTCCAACTATATATATCGTATTGTACAGTACGACTTGCCAGTCTATCGTACGTCGGTTTAATTCACACATGTCAAAGTATTTTTGACAGGGTGAAAAATACTGCAGTAAAAAATCGATTCTTTGACCGCACTGCTAAATTATTAAATATAAGTTGAAAATTCAATAAAATGTCGTTGGTAACAACAAAAGATGGTGACAAAAATCAAGATGAGGTAAGTTAGTGTAATTGTGGTTATATTATGATTGTATTTTTAGCGTAATATTTATTTTCGGTGTTATTTAAGAATTAAGTAATTAAACTTAATTATATCAAGTCAATTGATATAACAAAATGACTAATGTAAGTCATACTTGTATTTCTTTAATTATACTAATTATTCAATTTTTTAATTGTATTTTTTTTTGTTAAAGAAACTACTTATGCCTTTTACATACATCCAACAAGTCCCTGGAAAACAAATTCGATCAAAACTTACTCTGGCATTCAATTATTGGTTAAGAGTTAGTGATGACAAGCTCCGGGCTATCGGGGAGATAGTACAGATGTTACACAATTCCAGCTTATTGTAAGTAATTTTTATTTTTTTAGTCAACTTAAATAGTATTTATATAAAAATCTTTTTAAAAATGGCAAATGTAAAATGGGTAACTAAATGTAAAATATTTAAGAAACTTTTAAACATTCTTAAAGTGTTATTCCACACTTATGAAAATTGAAATAGGCATTTAGAAAATGTATAAAAATTTGAATATGCCTCCTGAACGGTATTCAGGAGGCGCGGGTTCGAATCCTGCTGCGTTCAAATTTTTATATGTTTTCTAAATGCCTTCTTCATATTTAAGAAACATTGTAAAATACTATATTGAAATATCTTTGTAATTAACATGTATGAGATGTATAATTTTACTCAAGTAATGTTTATTACTTAGTAGCAGTATAAAGTAGAATTAGTACATTTATTTTTATAATTTGTGTTGCTTATTCTTAAGTAATATTTATTTATATTCTTATAGGTTTTAAGATAATTATCGAACATAAGTTACAGTTTATTCAAGATATTTATAATTAAAACGTAAATTTAATATTGCAATTATGAAAACCTTTCTAAGCATTTCCCATATAATCAGTCAGAGAAAATCTTGTGGCAAGTCAGTCCCTTTTCTACTTTTAGCTGTAATAGAGGCTTTTCTTATTTACTAAAACAAAGGAACTGAAGTTATTTTAAATATAATTGAACATGTTATTGTAGGTAAATAAATAATCAGGCTTAAAAGGCTAAAAAATATCAGTAATAAGTAAATTAGCAAAAAACAAATTCTCTTTTTTAATGTTGATGAAGCTTTTGGTTGGAAATTACCTTACATAATCCCCTTATTTGGTATCATTTAATTTTTTTTTTGTGGAAAAACAATATTTACATATTTGAGGTAAAAACATGCATTATAAGCATAAATAAATGTAATATTTATGTAAATGATATGTTAATCGAAATCTTCAATATTTTAACAGTACCTGTGTACACAAAAAATATAAAGACTGTATATTATGAGATACTTATAATAATTAATTGTGTATTATATGCATGTGAGGCCATTATGGTGCAGTGGGACAGAGTCTGACTGTCAACAAAATTGGTTGTGGGTTTGATTCCCATTTGGTGAATGATTATAATTAAACCTCTGTTAAGAAGACAAAGCGCGACGTTGAGCTTTGCCATTCATTGTCCAATTTTTTGAAATTGAGTGGAGAGTGATCTCTCTGAATACCTTGTTATGCACAAAAAAGTGTGATGATACAAAATTAAATATTTAAACAGATTGACATTTCAAATGTGTAAATATTGTACCCGCAATACTGAATATATAACTTAAATAAATAAAAATTTACAATTGGTAAGCAATATACAAACTTGAAAGTATATTTTTATCATAGGCAATCTACTTGGGTTCGTTCATCACCAATCTTGCGTCACACTGATTCTTACGCTGTTCAGAAAATGCAACTGTATGACGAAAACAATACCTTAAGCGAACTATTTGATGAACAGTTAAGTTTCTTATCCTAATAAAGGTCTTTAAAAGGTTTAATGACTATAAGGTTTATCGTGGTTAATTGGGTGTTGGCCTTAGAAATTACTTTTTTATAAATTACACTACATTTTCAGCTTCTCGTTTTATTCGTATAGCAGGGATCTATATCGGAGAGAACCTAGTGTCAAGACACTCCGTTCTCCACCTTTCCGAATATAATTAAGACATTGAAAAAGACATTTAAAGAAAACGTATAAAAATTTGAACGCAGCGGGATTCGAACCCGCGCCTACTGATACCGTCCAGGCGCTCTCACCACTGAGCAATGCGTTCAGTCTTTAAATGACTTTTTCAATTTTCCTAAGTGTGGAATACATTAAAAATGTTTATAAAGTAATTATGACATTGTTTGTTGAATCGCGGATTTGACGCCGCGCTTAATGTCAAACATTAGAGCGGAGAAGTGAAAATAATATATTGATTATATATTTCTTCCGAGCGGGAATCGAACCCATAACGAACTGCTTTAATTACACTACTTTTAGCGATGTAAATTCTTAACAAAAACGCCAAACAAAATGGTTAAATATATTATGACTAGGTGTATAAACATTTTGTCAATTTTTTTTTATATTTATGTATGGTCATATATTTCATATATGGTCATGGGATCATAGGTTAAGGTTGAGGTCTTGGTGATGGCTTTGTCCGATGATTAACATTGTAGGCTTATTTAAATAAACATAATTATGTATCCACAGTTTTTAAAAAAACGTAATGTGAATATACTCCGTTTCTCACTTTCTGTCAGAGATTTTTTTTGAGGTCAAAGTAGATAGTCGCACTTTGTTTTGTTAACCAAATAGAGGGTTGAAATACTATAGAAATTCAATTATCCGGTCCTTAGTTATAAAGACTCGCTATTATATGGGCTCGTCCCTGATCAAATAACTTTGCATCTTCAATAATTACAAACATTTTATATATTTAATGATTATGTTTGCAGTATTTTAGTAATTTAAGAAATTATACCTTCTTATACTTTTTATAAAAAATTACTTTAGTTAACAAG
This sequence comes from Dryas iulia moderata, assembly GCA_019049465.1. Taxonomy (NCBI): domain Eukaryota; kingdom Metazoa; phylum Arthropoda; class Insecta; order Lepidoptera; family Nymphalidae; genus Dryas; species Dryas iulia. The sequence continues at coordinate 12,935,651 of CM032424.1, read as the reverse complement.
GTGATTCAGAATTGCTGTTTTAAGAATTTCGTGACATTATATATTATGCACGTACGTACAAAAAAGGGATTTTCTTCAAACATTGCACTATCTGAAACTTCAATTATCCGTATGCCTTACAACGAGAATTGACCGTATGCCTTACAACAGGTTGTGGGTTCGATTCCCACTCGAGGAGTGGAAATATTTAATGTTTCCAATTTCCTCGCCTGGTGTCGAGGCAAAGCGCGGCGTTAAGTTCCGCCACTTAACGCAATGCCTCCAGAATTCGGTGGAAAGTGGGCAACGGGGTGTCTTAACACTAGGTTCTCTCTGTCTACCCTGCCGTGCGAGATACAGCGTGAAAGAAAAAAAAAATATACAAAAAAAAGTACCTTTCATAGTTAAATTATGATCACTCCTCCGAATAGGAATTGAACCCACGATCAATCGCCATTATGGTCAGACGCTGTCCCACTGCGCCTCGATGGCCTCTATTATAAAAAATATAATGAAAATTCGCCTGTTTATTATTTTTTTTATTTTTGTAAGCGTGATTTAACTCTATTTAATAATGAAATTCGTTATAAATATATACATATGTATGACCATTCTGGCATGTCTATGCAACATTTGTAAATAACGCGTTCTGAGCAATGTAACGCAATGCGGTATAGTAATATCATACTGTCATGACTAGACTACAAATGAAATAGTCATATGTGATTAGGTTGGGATGAATTATACAATTAAATAATGATAGATAATTAAATCTGTAAATGGGGTCAGTCGTGGCGTCGTCACAAAGTGTGTGCCTGTAAAGCGACTGGTTGTCGGCTCGATTCCCACCCGAGGAGTGGAAATACCTATTTAATATTTCCATTTTACCCTGCTGTCTGTCAGATTAAATTATGATATAGATAGGGCATTTTTTTATTTTTGCTACATTATAGGGCGGGATATACTCCTCGCCTAAATTTATTTGTGGACAGTTCGTTAATTAGTTTAAACTGATAAATATTTGTTTATTTTTTAAATAATGCTCTTTTGAAATGTTTGTTTCTCATGAAACGGGACGGTCTGCCAGAAGTACGCGAATCATTTATTTAACTACTGGACTTATTAAGTAGAATAATAAACAACTAAAATAAATAAGGAAACTTAACAACAATTCGGCGTTAGCAATAGTGTTTTTTAACGTAATCGGCATATTTCGTTGACATGAACTGAAAGTTATGATGTACAATCATAAAACTAACGTATTATATTATCTTAGCAATAGTTATTCTCAGTATGATTAACGGGTTAATTACAAAATAACAATCAAAGGTCTTAATTATCTGATGGAAGTCTAAGATATAACAAGAGCAATATAAACTAGCTAATAATTCATTCAGATTCATTATCTTTTGATAATTAATATTATTTTTATAATACCCACACAAACAAAGTTGGAGGAGCAACCCGTAATACACTAAAAAAGTTCAATTCCAATACCGGTTACATACGCAAATTTTCGTAACTGCTAGACAGATTTGGATGAGACTTTTTTCTTCTATAGCCTAAGGGTTTTAAAAGACCGGGATATTTGAAACCGAAATACGAGATATTATCTAACCTATAAGAAATAAAATTCCTCCTTTACAAAAGTTATAATAAGCGTTGTAGAATTTTTCGATGACGTATAAAAACCAAAGGTCCAGTTTTGGTTTTTTAACATACGATGAAGAGAACTGAAACTACAAAAACAAGGGAGTGTCACTTAAACAGAAATCGTTATATATGATTCAGTTTATATTGACTGTATAAATCAAAGATTTGGTTACTCTGCAAGATAAGATATGAAAATGTTTTCAGTTTGGTGAGCATTTTTTTCAATGTGTAAATATTAAAAATCTGAAACAGTGGGTTAAAATGAGTTTCGTTATATGATTTCATCATATATCCATACTCATATTATATATGCCTAAGTGTGTCTGCGATGCTTTTATGGCTAATCTACTGGCCCCATTAGTATAGAGTTCGGTATGAAAATAGTCGTAGAATCAGGATCAAACATAGTTTACTATTTTTCAAAAATGAACCCCTAAAGAGTAGACGTAGGGCATGAAAGTTTGCATAAAAAAACGCTGAAATGGATTATGAAAATTTATATGAAAAATATTAACCACTTTGGTTTGAACGCGGGCTATCGAGAATACGAAGCAGAAATTCCCGTCTAGTTTACGCGAGGGAAGCCGCGAGCTAATTGCTAGTTAGCATATATTTGAATATACCTGTAAATTATACTTAAAAACTTATAAAGTAAACGCGAACTAAGTAATGCGTCAGTGAGTCTATGAAAATTCTATCCTATTAATATTATAAACGTGAAAATTTGTAGGGATGCTTGTTACTCTTTCGTTACGTAAAAACTACTGAATGGATTTTAATCAAACTTTACAATAATAAAGTTTATACATCGGAATAATACATAGACTACAATTTATAGATAGATTGATGTCAAACACTATGAAAGAGTTAATGTAATATGGAGTAACTTCGTTACCTTTGATTTTTCGCTTGTAACTGCTTTCGCAAATTCTGTACGGACAAAGTCGCGGGCACAGCGGAAATAATTAACAACGGCAACAAAAATATAATATTTTTTTTCTTTAGCTTCACGCTTTATCCCCCACACAGCATGGTAGGCAGAAGGAACCTAGTGTTAACTAACTAACACTCCGTCCCCCACGCACCGCCGAATTCATAGGCATTGCGTGTTAAATGGCAGAACTTAACGCCGCGCTTTGCCTCGACATCAGAGCGAAGAAAACGGAAATATTAAATATTACCACTCCTCAAGTGGGTATATTTAAAATCACTATAATTTAAGTAATAAAACAAATATTAGAAGTAATTTATAAAAATTTAATCATTGTTAACAAGGACCATCTTTGTTTAAACCTTGAAAACTATGACCATCTCATATAATTAGTTATAATAATTAAAATTAAAATGCAAATTTAAAATGAAGAATATTATAAACATTTTTTAGGGAATGATTGTATAATATGAACGTAAAAAAGTGTGTATATTTACGAATAAATTATTTAAGAATGAAAAACAGTGACAGAATGTGAATCCCAAGTTTTTTTATTTTTTTTGTCTGTTTGTACATGTGCAACCTTGGCACATTTGGTAAAGAATCATAAAATACCTGCTAAATATTTAAAAAAAAAAGTGTTTTTAACAGCGTGATAGGCATTTTCTTTTCATATATAATAATTGAAAATCCGAAAAGTGTATTATACAATAATAATTTATGAGGTAATAAACAATATACCGTATCTTAAACTGCGTCGTGGCACAGTGTAGCAACGTCTGACTGTAAGCACGCTGGTTGTAAGTTCGATTCCCACGCGGAGAAATGATTATATTTAAAGTTGTCATTTTTAATGTTAAGTTATTTTCAACACGCAATGTCTCAATTTCGAACGTGTAGGACGGTGAATCTTGACACTAGGTTCTCCTCAGGGAGACGTGAAGATATTATTACAAAAAAATAAAATAAAATAGCTTCACGCTATATCCCGCACACAGCAGGGTAGGCAGAGGGAACCTAGTGTTAAGACACTCCGTTCCCCACTTTCCGCCGAATTCGGAGGCTTGCGATATTATTGTTGTACGTTATGTACAGTGGACGTTATGTATGTACTTGTATGGTATTGTAAAATCAAAAAAAATATGCCATCATCGAGCAGTGGGACAACGTCTGACTATAAAGCGATGAAAGCGATGATTGTGGTTTCGATTGCCACTCGGTGAATTTCTCTATTTAAATATTCATTTTTCGCTCTGGTAGTTAAGACAAAGCGTGGCGTTGAGTTCCACCACCGTAATGACCGATTTCAGGCGGAAAGTGAGGGACGGAGTATCTTGACCCTAGGTTCCCCCTGACTACCCCTCTATGCGGGATAGAAAGTGAAGCTGCTTTTGCTATTTTTTTAAATATATATTGTTACTACCGTGAACTACGTGTCTGTTTCGTTATATAGGAACAGTCGGGGATGGATTTTTAAAATATAAAGTATCCTACGTTTTTAACCTTGAATTGCCCACTGTATTTATGCCAAATTTCATTACAATCGGTCAGGTGTAGATTTTTCTTATAAACTTTGGTCCCTTTTGTTCAACCCTTGAGAGCTTGATTTTTGAAAAAATAAGTAGCCAAGGTGGCCAGTCGTGGTGGCCCAGTGGCACAAGCGTGTGACTGTCAACGACTGGTTGTGAGCTCGTTTCTCCCTCGAGGAGTGGAAATATTTAGTATTTCCATTTTCTTCGTTCTGGTGTCGAGGTAAAGCGCGGCGTTAAGTTCCGCCACTTAACACGCAATGCCTCCGAATTCGGCAGAAAGTGGATAACGGAGTGTCTTAATACTAGGTTCCCTCTGCCTACCCTGCTGTGTGCTGGATACAGCGTGAAGCTAAAAAAAGAAAAAAAGTAGCCTATGTTAGACACATTAATTTATACAAATGTCATCCAAATCGGACCGGTAGATTAGCCGTGAAAGCGTGACAGCCAAACAGACACACATTCCCATTTATAATATAAGTATGGATATAAAAAAACAAGTACATATTTATTATAAGAAACTCAACTCGACAACTGTAATTTGTTAATCTGTTAGTAATGTTGTGTTAACAATAAAATCGTCTGTGGGGTATGCGTCATTTCTTAATTGTCCTTAATTAACACTGAGTCCTGAACATAATTAAACAAACAAAGGCGCAATTGAAATTTATTTGCGAGGCAATTTGATTTAGATTGTAAAAATATACTCTAGAAGAAGGCATTAAAAATGCCTTGCATTCAAAACATAGCAAGGTAAAATAAAAAATATACAATTATAGAAAATCTAACAGGCTTCTCCACGCCTTTTCCCTGCATAGCAAGTAGTCAGAACCTAGTATCAAGTCACTGCCATTGCTAAATAATTATTAAACGTAACATTTAATATATATAACTATATAGTGGCCAGTCGTGGCCCAGTGGCACAAGCGTGTGACTGTAAATGACTGGTTGTGGGTTCGATTCCCACTCGAGGAGTTTCCATCTTCTTCGCTCTGGTATATATATATATATATATATATATATATATATATATATATATATATATATATATATATATATATATATATATATATATATATATATACATATATATATATATATATATATATATATATATATATATATATATATATATATATATATATATATGTATATATATATACATATATATATATATGTGTGGAATGTTTATCTGTATGTCCTTTATACAATCGTAAACTATGCATTTAATCATTTGAAGATATTTAGCAAAGTTGTTGTACACGCGCCTGCGACGGTTTCTGAGTTGGTAGTTAGCAATGGCCCAATTGTTTCAAAGTGAACAGAACATATCAATGAAATGACTTAAAAGGAGTCCAATATTTGTGTCACGTCAGTGTCAGTAAAAATATCTTTTCTTTAAATTCATTTTAGTTTGGTATAACATATAATCTACTTAAAAAAACCTTTTTAGAAAATATATAAAACTTGAAAACAGCTGAATTCGAACTCGCACTTCTAGAAGTCCGTCTTAGTTGGTTTTCTAAAAATGCTTTTTGATTTCCTAAGTGTGTGAATAACATTGTAAATAATTAAAACAATACAATAGTCCACGGTCACGGGTAGCAAAGTTAACCTCGACCACAAACTACTAAAAATATTTATTTTATTCCTTTTAAATTACCTCGAACTATGCGATAGTTAAGTTATGCGATATAAAGTAAGAAAAAATCTAAAAATAAGGTTGAAACCGCTTAACGTTAGTAATAATGAATGAAAATGTTTAATGAAATTTTAATCGTTATATATTGTTTTGAATATCATAATATAATCAGTAATAATATTTTAATTGATTAGTGATAGTGGTTAACGAGTAGTACTTATTTAATGACTGACAGAAACAAAGTGGGGCCAGTCGTGGCGCAGAGGCACATAGGTGTGACTGTAAAGCGACTGGTTGTGGGTTCGATTCCCACGCGAGGAGTGGAAATATTTAACATTTCCATTTTCTTTGCTCTGTTGTCGAGGCAAAGCGCGGCGTTAAGTTTCGCCACACGATGTCTCCGAATTCGGCGGAAAGTCTGGAATGGAGTGTCTTAAAACTAGGTCCCTTTGCCTACCCTGCCGTGTGCGGGATACAGCGTGAAGATAAAAAAAGAAATGAAGTAAAATTAAAATTAAAAGCGGCTGTTCCATAATTGCTAAGAAAATGAAAGATGGAAATTTACGTCTTACAGTTGTAAAGATAGAAATACATATACTAAACTTCAAGCAAAAATATTTTTAAAAACAATTTATGTACCTATATAAATTAAAAATATATTTTTTTATTTTTCTCTTTTAATATATGGATGATGGGCTAAAGGCTCTACCATTACAGTCTTATGTTTTATACTAATTATATGTTGTATGTTAGGGTAAAGCGAAACTCGCTTCAGTGAGGAGTAAAATGGGTTGCTTTAAATATACACTAAGAAATACGGTTTTGGCTACAATTTGATTATCAGAAATTAACAATAAATTCTTTAACTGTTTTTAATTCGATCTTATATTAAAAATCTGATAATTCTAATTGTGTATTGGATTACCAAGGATCTGCACTAAATGCTGGCCCCAGGACCACAAAAAGTAGATGCAATAATAACAAAATGCAATGTCAAAGACATTGTGGACCAAAGTTTGGGGATGATACTCTTACACGATAATATCTTACATAAAAATTTTCCTTTATGTATTTCGCAAAAGGTGCAAAATGTGTAAAGATACAAGGATAAAGTGTAATAATAAAAAAACTTAATAATACTTAATACTATCGAAAGCAAACATTAAGTATATGTAGTTGCATTTAGTTGCAATGGTCGAATACAAAGTAAATTTCAACCTTTAAATCTGACAAGGTTAATTGGAATATTCTGCTTATTTCTGTGATAAATAACAGCTCACACAAGAACAAAAAAAATGAGTTATAGCAGACATATTTGTAATTTTTTTAAAAACATGAAAAGTAACTATTTTTTTCCGGAAAATGTATATATTTTTTATTTACATACTTAATTACGTGATTTATCACATAAAAAACATTAACATAGGTATATAAATATGTTTATTATAATTCAGTTCTTATAAATTTGTAGGTAGGCCTACAGTTATTTTAAACCATGTTTTATAGTTTAATTCTCACCCTTAACAAATTGAAAAACATTTTATTAGACAAGATGTTTTCCTAAACTTATTTTTTTTCTATTATTTCAGATTGGATGATATACAGGACAACTCAATTTTGCGACGGGGAATTCCCGTAGCTCATTCGATCTACGGCATTGCAAGTACTATAAACGCAGCCAACTATGTCATTACAATCGCGTTGGAGAAGACCCTAAAACTCGGCCATCCATTGGTAAAGTTAATCCATACTTATATTACAAATGCAAAAGTCTGTGTGTTTTTCTGTTACGATTTCACGGCTAATTTGCCAGTCCGATTTGGATGAAATATAGAATGAAAGTAGTAAATAAAATCCAGAGTCGATCATTTTGGTTGTTTTTTTCAAAAATCAACCTCTTAAAGGGTTGAAATAGGGGAAGTTTGTATGAAAAATCTAAACTGCTTATAAATATAGTTGATATCCCAAGGTTTTTATTTAAATTCATTTCATTGTTCTGTTTTGCTAACATAAAGTGCAATATTTTGAAATCAGACAGAAAGTAGGGAACGCATTGTCAGCAGACTTAAGTTTCCTTTATCTGCCCTCTTATATGGGATAAATTGTGAAGCTGATAAAAAAACTTGTAAAAAAGTATAACAGAAAATTTTCCCTCTGCCTACCCTGCTGTGTGCGGGATACAGGGAGAAGCTAAAAAAAAAAACCTTTTCTACGTACTGGATTTTGAAATTATGTTTTTTAATACATATGCTCATTTACTACATTCTCTAATTTATTACATACTAGCGGCCCGCTCGCGGCTTCGCCGCGTGGACTGCCTAATTGTTTCGTTATATTGCGACCCTCGGAGGTGATTTTTTTAAAAACAAAATAGCCTATGTGTAACCTTGGAATCAACTATATCTACTCCAAAATGCATTACAATCGGTCAAGCGGTTTAGATTTTTCATATAAACTGTCATCCCCTATTTTCACCCTATTGAGGTTGATTTTTGAAAACATAAGTAGCCTATGTTAGATCCAAAGTTATTTACTATTTTCATTCTAAATTTCATCCAAATCGGACCGGTAGATTAGCCATGAAAGCGTGACAGACAAACACACAGACTTTCGCATTTATAATATAAGTATGGATTGTTAAGAAAAAAAATATTCATTTAAATATGAAATTTTCACATTACTGTGTTAAATGTATGAGTAATATATAAAATAAATGAAGTAAATAGATTGTTCTCGATGTTTCTTGTAATATTTTCTCATATTGCACAATTTTACGAACATCTTTCTACAAAAGAACTGATGGCATAATATTTTGTAACTAGTTGTTAAATGCGTAAAGGCAAAATTAAATATGAACACATAAAGGACATTTTTAGAAAAAGTCTAAAAATTTGAACGGACAGGGATTAGAACCCGTGATCTTGTACGTGTATTACAACTTTTTTGTTATTTTCTAAATTTATAGACTTCACGCTGTAGCTTCACGCTGTATCCCGCACACAGCAGGGTAGACAGAGGGAACCTAGTGTTAAGACACTCCGTTCCCTACTTTCCGCCGAATTCGGAGGCTTGCGTGTTAAGTGGCGGAACTTAACGCCGCGCTTTACGTCGACACCAGAGCGAAGAAAATGGAAATAAAATTTCCACTCCTCGAGTGGGAATCGAACCCACAACCAGTCGTTTACAGTCGCACGCTTGTGCCACTAGGCCACGACTGGCCACGAAACTTGTAGACGTTTTCTAAAAAAATATTTACCATTTTCCCAAATATATGAATACCACTTTATGATGTTAATAAAATACAAATGAAGATTAAAAAAATGTGGATTCATATCCTTTTTCATTTTAAATTTGAAAATTAGGTAAAATTGAAAATTTCAGGCTACAACAGTTTATACGGAGCAGTTATTAGAGTTGCATCGCGGACAAGGTTTGGAAATATACTGGCGAGACAACTTCCAGTGTCCCACCGAAGATGAGTATAAGGAGATGACTATGAAAAGTGAGTTTGTTTGTTGTTATGTTAAAATCCTTTTAGAACGTTTAGATATTTCTATATTGTATGTTATATATTTTATATCTTTAAACGAGCTATTTTTGTATATATAATCTGAATCTCGGAAACGGCTTCAACAATTTACATGTGATTTGATATGTAGGGGGTTTCGGGAGAGGTTAGTTTTCATTTTTAGAAAATGTCTTTTTCTCTGGATTTTAAAGGAATAGAAAATCCTGTTAAACTACAATTAGTACTTATATAACTGTGAACTTCGCGGCGGATACGATAACATTGTCAAACGTTATCAAAGTTAAGAGGGTAAGCGGGTAACTTTTAAACCAGAAGTCCTCGATTCGGTCCTGATATCCAGTCTATTTTTAATTTATTATGTAATTTTTGTATTATAATTATACTAGCAAAATCACGTTTTACCATTAAGAAATGCCGAGCTCGGCCACCTGATATTTCATAATGTCATTTGCTTTTTTGCATACTTTTGCGTTTGAAGGGATATAATTACGGTCTACAGCCCACTGAATAAACCTGTACTGGTTGTGGGTTTGATTCCTACTCAGGGAGCTAATTACATTATAATTATATGTTAGCATTTCTCCACTCTGGTAAGACACAGCGTGACGTTGAGTTCCGCAATTTTGCTAAAAATGTCTAGATTTCAGGCTAAAAGTGGATGTTGGGAGTGTCTTGATACTGTATTCTGTTTAACTACCCTGCTGTGAAGAAAAAGCGTGACTCTGTTAAAACAGTTGTAATAGTTTTGTGTAGTATTTTCATATCATATCCTTGCTAGGATAACTAGGATAGAGAAAAAATATTTTTTATTTTTGTTTTATGTATATAACCATTCTCCCAAGTCAGAATCGAACCCATAAACATTATTTCTATTCGCATACAAACTCTTCGAAATATATACATACTAGTGGCCGGCTCGCGGCTTCGCCACGTTAACTACATGGCTGTTTCGTTATATTGCAACCCTCGCGGGAGGATTTTTGAAAAATAAAGTACCCTATTTTTAACCTTAGATTACCAACTATATTTATGCCAAAATTCATTATAACCGTTCAAGCAGTTCAGATTTTTTATATTAGATAGATTTTTTATATAAATTTTATCGTCTATTTTAATCCTTTAGGGGTTGATTTTTAAAATAATAAGTAGCCTATGTTGACCCTAGATTTCTTAATACTTTCATTCTAAATTTCATCCAAATCGAACCGGTAAATAAACTATGAAAGCGTGACAGACAAACAGACTTTCGCATTTATAACATATGTCAGTCTCATAACTGCTCCTCGTTTTTGATCAAATTGGATTATCATGTTAATGTTTATTATATTTTTATGATATAATAATAATCACATAATACAATCGGTGTTGCGAGTGCAATACCCCGGAAGAGCAGCTTATAAATACCACCTAGCAGCAAAAAGAGCATAATTGAAATATCATAGCTCTAAACGATTTTTTTTTTGGTTTCCTTATGTTAGGTAATGCTATTTTTTTATATTTAAACGCGAAAGTTTGTAAGAATATGTGTTACTCATTCACGTAAAAACTACTGAATAGATTTTAATGAAATTTTACTATAATGTAGCTCATATATCAGAATAAAACATACGCTAATATTTATGAATATATATTGTGAATTGTCCAAAATATCAAGTAATTAGGCTCCTTTGATTTTACAGTTATGCTTCCGTAAATTCCGCTCGGACGTAATCGCTGGCACAGTTAGGGTTTGAACAAAAAAAAACCGTAAATGGTGTTGCCAAATTATTAACTTATCGCGAAAATTTTATATTTTTTTTTATTTTTAACTATGATATTTTAATAAAATACGAATTTAAATATACTTGATACATATAATAATAGAATCGGATTACAATGTATACGAAAAATAAATACCTATGGGACAACGTCTAACAGTAAACGCTATTGGGTGTGGGTTCGATTCCCACTCCCACATTGGAGAAATGATTATATTTCATTTATATTTATTTCTCCGCTCTGGCTACTACATATAGCGTCGTTCAGTTCTAACGATGTCTTTATGTCGAAGCGGAAAGTGGAGGAAGGAGTTTAAAAAAATACGTAAAAAACCTAAGTAAATATTTATAAATAAACTTTAAGAAATGCTTAAAGACAAATTCCAAGACTGCAAAATGTCTACAGCCCAATAAATATAAAAAAATTTTTACCTTCACGCTGTATCCCGCACACAGCAGGGTAAGCAGAAGGAACCTAGTGTTAAGACACTCCATTTCCCACGCACCGTCGAATTCTAAAGCTATTACGTGCTAAGTGGCGGAACTTAACGCCGCGCTTTATCTCGACACCAGAGCGAAGGAAATGGAAATGGAATGGAAAGTGCGCCAATACGGCAAAGTCAAAGGAATAATAATATTATATTTAATATTTTCAGAAACTGGTGGACTTTTCATGTTGGCCATTCGACTGATGCAATTATTTAGTGATAACAAATCGGACTTTACCAAGCTATCGTCTTTGCTTGGATTATATTTTCAGATAAGGGATGACTATTGTAATTTGTGTTTACAAGAGGTAAGTTATATTATATTTGCGGTATATTTTTGGTGAGATACAACTTTTCGTAGACTGTGAAATGTAAATTCTAGTATTTTTCTGTTTCCATAGGTATTTCCGGAAATTATCTTTCAGAGTTTTCCTAAACTTCCCCAAATTGCATAGTTAGGACCATGCAGTGCATTGTCTGTCAAGTCAGTCAGTATCGAATGACTTTTATAAATTGATAGCTTAAAAATAGTGGCTAATGACTCTTCACAAATGACTGTCACAAATTTTCTTTAAACACAATTTCCTTATGTTTTATAGTATAGCTGCTCTATTATGGTTTTAATTCGTATCAGATATTCAACTCTTCAAAATCTATTATAGCCTAAATTTTAAGCCTAAGCTTAGAAGCTATACAATTTTTTTTTTCATTAAAGTCTGTATAGTAGTTCCGAAGATGCGCGTATAAATATATTGCTTTTACAATTTTACATTTTAGCTATTAAAATTTTAGCTTTTAAAATTTAAAATTTTTATATTAGTCTAGTCTAGATAGGCGCCGTCGTGGCGTACTGTAAACGATGGTCAAGGTTTCGTTTCCCACACAGAGAGCAAATGCAAAGAGAGCCTAGTGTTAAGACACTTCGTTTCCACATTGCATATTAAGCGAACGCCGCGCATCGTCTTAGGTAGACGATAGGAGAAATAAAGCTATATTCATTACCCCGAGTGGGAATCGAACCCGCGACCAGTCGCTTTACAGTCACACTTTGTGCCCCTCCGCCACGACCGGCCCCATCCATGGCTGTAAATATTATATCAGACGCGGTGCCGAGTGCGTGCCGGGTGGCTCTAGTGAGCTGTGACCCTAATAGTGTAAGCGCGGATCCACCTCGGTCCACATCCATAGTAGGCACTATGAGCATGCCCTCAATCTAAATTGCTAGTGTACTTAAATTTTTTACAAAAAAAAAAAAATATCTCTATGTTCTTCCCCTGGGTCGCACTTGGAAAATTTTAATGTGGCTGTTACAAAAAGAAACCAATAGTGTAGACTATATGACTGATTTATATATACATGGTGTAATATAACATGGTTCAATATTTTTAATTAGTTCTTCTTCGATTTTATGAAAGTACCACCACTAAGTACTCAAAAATGATATTTTTTTTTATCGGCATGCTGTATCCCGCGCTCAGCAGGGTAGGCAGAGGGAACCTAGTGTTAAGATACTCCGTTCCCGTTGAATTCTGGAGGCATTGCTTGTTAAGTGGCCGAACTCCGCCGCACGTTGAATGAAATATGAAATATTAATAACTAGCGGTTTTGCCCCGTTAAATACTTTGCTGTTTCGTTATATTGCAACCCTCGGCAGTGGATTTTTGAAAAATAAAGCAGCCTATGTTTATCCTTGGGTTATTAACTATTTTTATGCCAACACTCATTACAATCGGTCAAGCGGTGTAGATTTTTTAAACAAACTTTCATCCCTTATTTCAACCCTTTAGAGGTTGATTTTTGGAAAAATAGTTAGTTTATGTTCTAAATTTCATCCAAATCGGATCGGTAGATTAGCCGTGAAAGCGTGACAAACAAACAGATAGACATCCGCATATATAATATAAGTGTGGATATACTTTTCTGGTTTTTTATACATTAATTGTCGGCAATAATCATATATAAAATATTATTATTTATACAATATTATAGCTTTTTAGCTAAATGTGTAATTATAATTACTTATAATTGTTCAGAAAGCTATAATAATTTTATAGATAAATCGGAAATTAGAATTAAAAAGATAAAGAATAATTTATATATAAATAATTAATAAATTTCTTAATTACTAACACCATAATTAGAACATTGACGTTTTTATTTAATTAAAAATAAACAATATATTTTATTTCAGTATTCAGAAAATAAAAGCTACTGTGAAGATTTGACGGAGGGCAAATTCAGTTTCCCCATCATACATGCGATACACAATCAGAAGGGAGATAATCAAGTGCTTCGTATCCTTTTATTATGAAAATAGTTATATTTAATAGATTCACGCTGTATCCCGCACACAGCAGGGTAGGCAGAGGGAACCTAGTGTTAAGACACTTCGTTCCCCACTTTCCGCCGAATTCGGAGGCATTGCGTGTTAAGTGGCGGAACTTAACGCCGCGCTTTACCTCGACACCAGAGCGAAGAAAATGGAAATATTAAATATTTCCACTCTTCGAGTGGGAATCGAACTCACAACCAGTCGTTTACAGTCACACGCTTGTGCCACTGGGCCACGACTGGCTAGTTATATTTAATCTATATATTATTGTATATGTCTGACTGTAAGATAAGGCGCGGCGTTGAGTTCCAATTTTTGGTACGCAATGTCTCAAAGGTCTCAAAAGTTTTGGTGGAAAGTGGTTGACGGGATATTTAGACATTGTTTTATCTCCATGTTGCTATGGGGAAAAAAGCGTGAAGTTCCATATTAAATTTAAGTACATAATCAAAAATCTTTACGAACTAAAAAATAATCACATTAAATATATTTTTTAACTATGAATCGAATCTTAAATCGATTTTTTGTTTCTAATATTTTATAATTAAAAAAATCGATTCCATCCATTTTAATTCGAATTACATGATATTAAAGTTTTTAAAAACATTTGTTTATATATTATTTTATATAAAGATATTTCATTATCTTCCCCAAAATTAACAATTAAAATAACAATTATAATATCCTGAATAAAATCTTAGATATACTACGTCAACGCACGCGAGACGTAGAAGTCAAACGTTATTGTATATCGTTGTTAGAGAAGTTCGGAAGCTTCCAATACACACGTGACTGCTTACAAGAACTCGATAACGAAGCTAGAGTTGAGGTAAGATATAAAACATCGAATAAGATGTAAGAAATCGAATCGAATATATTTTATATTTAAAGACTTTTTTTTTGCTTCACGTTGTATCCCGCACACAGCAGGGTAGGCAAAGGGAACCTAGTGTTAATACACTCCGTTCCACATTTTCCGCCGTATTCTGGAGGCTTGCGTGTTAAGTGGCGGAACTTAACGCCGCGCTTTGCCTCGATACCAGAGCGAAGAAAACGGAGATATGAAATATTTCCACTCCGAGGAGTCGAACCCACAACCAGTTACTTTACTGTCGTATTTTGTGTCTTTGCGCCACGACTGGCCCAAGAGTTATATATTTAGTTGAGTTATCTAATAAATAACATGTGAAACTAAAAAATATAGACCATTATGGTAAAGTGGTATGGCATATGACTGTAATCACAATTAGTTGTGCTTTCAATTAATTTATGCCCAATATTAATAATCGTTGGGTTCATATATCATTTGGTTATTGGCAAGTAATGGATTATAATTAATAGTTAATGGCAGTCAAAACTTTTACTGTACTCAAAAAAATGATTAAACTAAGGTTGTAGTTTTTGGATAAGGAACGATTATTGATATTAGGCGTAAGATGATCGAGATGATCGTAATTTAATTAATTTCGTTTCTTTGTTCTGGTAAATAAGATATTGTGCGGCGTTGAGTTCCGCAACTCAACATGCAATGTATCGTGTTTGGGAGAATATAGTGTCTTGACACTAGGTTCTCTCTGACTAACCTTGTTGTACGGAAAAAAAGGCTTGAGGCTGAAATGAAACTAAAAAAATAACTTATATGTAAAATTTAATATAATTTAATATAATAGTGGCCAGTCGTGGCCCAGTGGCATAAGAGTGTGACTGTAAACGACTGGTTGTGGGTTCGATTCCCACTCGAGGAGTGGAAATTATATTTCCATTTTCTTCGCTCTGGTGTCGAGGTAAAGCGCGGCGTTAAGTTCCGCCACTTAACACGCAAGCCTCCGAATTCGGCGGAAAGTGGGGAACGGAGTGTCTTAACACTAGGTTCCCTCTGCCTACCCTGCTGTGTGCGGGATATAGCGTGAAGCTATTTTTTTTTTTAATATAAAAATATTTTTTAACATATTTTTTGTGATATTCAAAGTATGGTGTTAGTATTTTAGATGTAGATGATAAGATAACGAATTGTTAGATAATTAGCATTCTAATTATCTAAATGTTTGTTCGTAGAATAATCTTTAATCCTTAGAAATTTGTAAAAATCTCTCTACACAGAAGCTAACAACATAAATATGTTGTAATAAAGCGTATAAGAATTTCGACGCAGCTGGTAGTAGAACGCATGGCTCAGCGGTGAGAGTGTCTGGACGGTATTCAGGAGGCGCGGGTTTGAATCCCGCTGCGTTCAAATTTTAAAACGTTTTCTAGAAATGTCCATTAGCTCGCGGCTTCGCTTACGTGAACTACACGATTATTTAGACGTCACATTAGATACCGCTAAAATTATCAGTGTTTCTCTACTATATTATGCCTTTATTATAAATATAAACTTCCCATTTGAGTCATTCCACGTATTAAAAG
The DNA here is from genome assembly GCA_019049465.1 of Dryas iulia moderata. Lineage (NCBI taxonomy): Eukaryota > Metazoa > Arthropoda > Insecta > Lepidoptera > Nymphalidae > Dryas > Dryas iulia. The sequence goes on along the minus strand of CM032424.1, from coordinate 12,919,405 downwards.
AAACTGCATCAAAATCCGTTACGTAAGTTTGAATATCTAAGCATACATACATACATACAGACAGACGCAAAAGGCGACTTTATACTATGTAAAGAAACATGGAAATAAACTTTTAATGTTAAAAAAAAAAATATTATAAGGTAAACAATATATTATTATTAATATTAAAATAATATTTTCAGGTGAGACGTTTAGGCGGTAATCCGCATTTAGAAGATCTCTTAGACGAACTTCTCAGTTGGCGACGAGACACCAAACCTGCTGTCAACGAAGAGTAAACCGTCTCTTAACTGGTGTTTAATCTTTAGTTACGCTTCTAATTATTTTTATCTGCTGTTAATGAGGTATAAACCGAGGAAAAAACTCTTAACTATTGTTTAAACGTTAGTTACGCTTTTAATGTTTTTTAGCTTCACGCTGTATGCCGCACACAGCAGGGTAGGCAGAGACAACCTAATGTTAAGACACTCGGTTCCTCATTTTTCGAATTCTCTTAAAAGATTTAGTCAGCATTTAATATTTCATTTTCTTCGCTCTGGTGTCAAGGCAAAACACGGTGTTAAGTACCGCCACTTAACACGGATTGCCTCGATTTCAGGAATAAAGTGGGAAAGGAGTGTCTTGAGACTAGGTTCCCTCTGACTACTCCGCTATGCGGGGAAAAGCTGAAGCTGAAATGAAAATCTTGTTCTTTTTAGTAATTTATGTTGCTATCACTGTATTTATGTAATCAAATACTTGTTTAAATTGAAGTAAAATCAGGGCAAGGTATATAATTAATTATGTTAATTATTCTTTTTAATATATTATAAAAGTTGGTATAATTTGACAAATATAAAAAGGCCTAGAAATAAAGAAAGTATACATTATTTATGACGTTATTAATATAGACAAGTTAAAACAACCTTTATTCACATTAAATCATATGACTACCGTACTCAGAGATGACAATTACCATTTAATTGACATTGTGCTATATGCATATGCATCATTCCCAATTCTCAAAGCACAGAGTATCTGGATAATTAGGTCTGGAAAAAAAGGATTATATTTTACTTAACTTTTTTTATTTTTTGTAATATAATTTTATTGGGCATTGGTGCTTTCGATCGTTGCCATTTTTATTTGTAAAAGTTATAAATCACAACTAGTATATCATACATTTGGTTTCGTAATATAAAGGAAATAACTTTTCAAAGAACAGTTTATAGCTTCACGCGGTATCCCGCACACAGCAGGGTAGGCAGAGGGAACCTAGTGTTAAGACACTCCGTTCCCCACTTTCCGCCGAATTCGGAGGCTTGCGTGTTAAGTGGCGGAACTTAACGCCGCGCTTTACCTCGACACCAGAGCGAAGAAAATGGAAATACAATTTCCACTCATAACAGTTTATAAAATGTAATAAATTTGATTTTATTTAATTTTATTTACTGTACTTTTTTTAAAATTATGATATTTCTTTGTATAATAAACTGCTATGTTTTTGTCATTATGATCATTTATTCAATTTATTATTATACATTTTACCACAATAGAAAGTTTTTGAGGAACAAAATCGTAATTTATTTAATAGTGATGTGACCTGTTCTTAGTATAATCGATAAGCGATTTTCTTATCGATATTTTTTGTTCTATAGATTTAAAGTTACACATTTTATTTGAAATTTATATTTCTGTTTCAATATATAAATCAACATTTACTTACTATTTACAATTCAATTTATTTTAATTAGGAATTTGATTTTTATCTTTTTAGATACGTAACAAGTAATATGAGACAGACTTCACACATATAGTTTATTCATTTACCAAAATAAGTAATAGTATTACTTAGAATGCAATTACATACTTGCAATGCATACTTTGAATGCATTATTTAGAATGCATATACATAATTATATATTTTTATTATATATAATATAAATTAAAGTGATTTTGATGATTTCTAATGGCTTTTGCGTATAAAATGCTTTTTCTTGTTTATTTTTTTAACATCGATTTAAATAATAATGCTTCTAACATTAACTAATGTTTGAATATTGTAAAAGTGTGTAAAAAACGAACATAGCTGTAGTGACTTAATTTTTGTACTTATATAGTTTATGTTTTTACTAAAATTAAAAAAAAAACATTTGCTTATTTTTGTACTATAAAGATGATTTTTGGTTTGAGATCCATAGTTAGATAATAATTTTAATAGCAATCGTCTTAGTCATGAAACGCTATATATAGAATAATTATAAGAAAAGACTATCTTAATTTTCATTTCTTTTCGTTAAATAAACGTAAAAAAATTGAATCTAGTGGGATTCGAACCTGTGCCTCTTTGAAACGTTGTCATAAGCTGAAACATATATAAGAATTTTGACGTAGCTTTATAGAACGTATGGCTTAGTGATGATCTTTCGTGGATGGTTTCCAAGTGGCGCCGGTTCGATATTTTACTACCAAGTTTTTATATGTTTTTCATACTTTAAGAGCGTGAATAACACTTTTTAGATTGTCAACAACAATTATAACCTTTTTTCTTTAAAACATAATTTTTTAATATGATATATTAATCGTCGCATTGGACGATAACCTAAATGCATATAAATCATTATGTAAGTTAAAACTTTTATTTTAAAACAAAAACTGTGCTCATGGAGAGACGTAAATAGAACAATAATATATATATTTTAAAAGAAACTGTTATAAACAATAATTAACGGTTTCTTTTAAAATATATATAAAATATATATTTTAAATAAAATATATATTTTAAATAAAATATATATATTAAATATTCATATCAACCTCTTTCGTGTATTCTCCATATAACATATAGTACCCGGCAATAAATAATGCACATTGATGCTTAGAATGAAACAGTCGGTCAGTTTCGGTTTCGTAGAGCGCTGTCTTTGTCACTCAGTTGCTATGTGACGTTTCTCATTGTTATTATTTTAAGCGACCGAGACAACGCTCTACGAAGTCTAAGCTAACCGACTGTTTCATTCTAAGCATCGATGTGCATTATTTATTGCCGGGTACTATACATGCTTGAAGGCGATACTTCGCATTAGGCAACGATTTTAAATGATTAAGTTAATACTTAATTTTTTTTTATTTAATTATTTTTAGTCTCATAAAGTAACGTTAATAGAACAATATTGATTATTATTTAATGCTGCTACTATTATAACGATATCAGTTTGTAGTTCGACATTTGTTTTAAAATATAAAATATAATTTCATATCAACCTCTTTCGTGTATTCTCTATATAAAGTAACATTGGTGAAATAATAAGTGGTCAACTTGCATACATAAAAAAACTGAACTGGACTGAACTGAATTTTCTTGAATTTAGAGTTTTTTGACAAATTACCTGTTAATGCAGAGGTAAAAACATTTTTTAACAGTGGGCCTATAATATACATTTTGTTTTTTTTTTTGTTAGACGAAAGTCACACTTTATATAGTATAATATTTAAAATTGTATTCATATTATAAACATGGAATGTGAACAAAAATATAGATTACATACAAAAAAATAAAAAATAATAAAATACTAATATGTAGGTTCGCAATCATATTGCATGTTGGAAATATCTCGAATTAATTTGGTAGAATTTAATATATTAGCGGAAGAATAATATAATATAACGAGAAAATGCTTGGCGGGTCGTATTAAATTATTAGGCGGGCCCCAGTTTGCTTACCCCTGATCTAGTGACGTACGAATTACATATAAAACTTTATTTGACAGATGTGTAAATAATGATCTGTTTAATTTGAATTCTTTGGATTTGTTCATATATGAATTGTACTTGTACTTAGATTAGAATGTAAATTTGTAACTGCCTTTTTTGTATTGTTAGAAAAACAATTGTTTATACATTTTTTTTATTGTTTAAAAATTGTTTGTGAACGATATTTATGGTAATAATGTAATTATTATATATTTTATTTTATTATTGGTTATAGATGTTATATAAAATGAGACAATAAGGTGCAATTTAGTTAAGTTTTGTCAAAAGTATATAATTAAGCACTTTAATATTAGTTTTTTGAAACAGCAATCATTTTTATTATTTTTTTCATACATTCCGCTTTGTGTTAGATATGTTTTTAATTGAATAGTTGTTAGTGTAAATATATATATATACAATATGCATCGCTTATTTTTAAGAAAACGTATAAAAAATTGAATAAAAATTTCATAGTAATTTTGTAGCTGGATGTAGAACATATGGTTTAGCATTCAAAGTCCTTGGACAATCTCCAAGAGGCGCGTGTTCGACTCCTGCTACGTTCAATTTTTTATGCATTTTCTAAAAAATGTTTTTCATAGCCTAAGTGTGGAAATAACACATTAAAAATGTTAAAATATCGCTTATTATGTTTGTTATGATCAAATGCGTTTTTTTATTAAAGTATAACTTAAATGATTTTTGTTTTTTTATTTTATTTTTTTCATCTTTGCTCATCTCTCGTTTGTGTTCTCATTTTTATCCATTTTAGAAATATTGCATGTTATTTTCGGTATTTCGCGGTATACATTTCTCTGCGGACTGGGAAAAGAAAATTAAAATATATATTTATAATATATATAAATATATATTAAAATATTTTTATATGTAAGGCACATTCACTTTTCATAACTGTGCAACGATAATTGCCATTGTGGCGCAGTAGGACAGCATCTTATTGTAAACGTAATGCTTTTGGGTTCGATTCCTACTCGCAAGATGTTTATATTCCAATTATTTTCATACCTCAACTCTGACAACTAGGATAATGACTATTTAGGTCGGAAACAAATGACGACGGAGTGTCTTGCCACTAGGTCACATTGGACACCTACGTTGTTCATAATCAGCTAGTGTGAAGCAAGGAGGTCATCATACTATTTTGCTTTTTACGATCTCATCTTAGGTTGTCTTAAGGGAACTAAATTGTCACTATTTCACATCTAAAATTGAGTAATAAATAGAAGGACTTGACTTGTAGGTTACTCTTTATACCATTAAAGCATACTATTTAATAGTAGGTAGCATACTATTTAATAGTAGGTATATAATAGTATACTATTTAATAGTATACTCAACTAGCTCTTTTCTGGCAAAGAAATATTGCTGTGCTATTTTGAATGAAATTATTTTGACTTGATTAATCGCGTATTTAGTATTTAAAAGTACATATTGGAAAACCCGACGTTTCAAACATTTTACAGTAGTTCGCGGTCACAGACTAATACGTGGTCTGGTTTGAACTGGTCTAAACATAGGATTATCTAAAATGTATTTTCGAGTACCAAAATACAGGCGATTAATTCATTTCAAATAGTTTCACTTAAAATACGTACAAATCACGATAAATCAAAGAACACATTTTCTTCTTTCTCTTTATTAACTACTGTAGCTCAAGTAGTTTTATGTACCTTAGTATATGTATTAATAATTACTATGTTTTCTTGTATTGTTCTACCAATTTATAATGTTGGTACAAAATAAACTATTACAATTCATTTTCATATATTTAAAATAGATGTATTCATAATATATGCATGTTTACCTTTAAATTTTATTAATCAAATAACATTTCACAAGTTTATTATTTTATTTTATGTATGATATTACAGAAAATATATAAAAATATAAAAATGTTTGAAGAAATAGTGCAAAAACATTAAAAAGTAGTTTTACTAGTTTTAATGTGTAATTCAATTTTGAAATTTAATTATTACATTTTTATGACAGATAACAAATGATGTTAGAAAAAAATTGAAATTTTAATGTACATTAATATTTTTGTTTATAATATATTTCATAATTTCATAGACAAAATTATTAATTATTTCTACTCACTTTTTATTTTAATGAATCAATTCAAATTGTTTTAAATATCAGTTATAATGACAACAACACTTGAAATATTTTTCTTACAGATTATTATCTGTATCAATAGTCAAACTCTCATTCATTCAATTTTTTTTTTAATTTAATTTTTCACTTTTCTAAGATATAGCTTAGTACCTAAATCATAAATCATAATATTAAAAATATAACCAATATCATACTTATAAGATTTTAATAGATTATATTAAGAAATAGCGACTAGTGGACGTAGAGAGTGGTGTTATAGGATTACATTGACTGTAAAAATTCGAAATCTAGCAATTTGGTACAAGAATAAGTTTACAAGAAGCTCAAAAATCCTTTTGCACTACTAATGTACAGGATGTACCTATACTGGAAATTGTAAAAAAGTATTTATTTTTGTTTAAATAAAAGCAAACTTTCAACTTTATTACCTTTTTTAATAAAAATTGCTAGGTTTCGAAATTAAACAGCCGACCAATTAAGCTATTCATAACCACATAACTGCCACTTTAATATATTTTAAAAATAGAATACTCTTTACTTGTATTAAAATACCAAAGGATTTTAATGAACCCAGTGAAATGTTAGAAGAACGGTCCATAACTTCACTTTATATCCGTCAACTGTGCATGTATATAAAATATATATTTTAATATTTTCGGTCAACATTTAAATTATATCATATAGTATTTCCTTTTTTTACGTTTATGGAAATAGGTATTATATGAATGTTTTTTTGGTTTCGTTACTGAACGATCCTTTTCCATACACTCTTAAAAGTATGGGCAGTTAAGTAAAGGCAAAGGCATAATTACATATATTAATTATACTATTTTAAAATATTTTTTCTTTTATGTAATGTAATAATAATTACATATATTTTCGACGTAGGTACTTATATTTTATACGTATTTGCACATTTCCTTATGAGTTGTGACAAAGTTGATTTGAAAGAAATCACATAATCACTGCCAAGTTTTATGTTTTATGTTTATGATGTTACAGGACATAAAAAATATATTACACAATCCTATGCTTAATTAACATGAGTTTAAGACATTAACAGTGAACTAATTGAAAAATGAGCTATAAATAATGAATGTTCTTCAAATAACCTTATAATTTTGAAATTAAGCTATTTCAACTGAGTTTACTCGCAGATATCAAGGTAGTCTAACGCCCAATGTTAATAATCTGTTCTAATCCCAAAAACTATATATGAGCAATCAGTTTACTATATAAATCAATCCTTTTTTTGCATATACAACCTTGACTTTAACACCAAAAATCAATCTAATGTTGCAGTTCTTTTGTTACGAGCGTTATTACGTACATTATTGATATTGGGTGTATAATATAATTTCGGGCATATAATCTCTGACTACTATAAAAGTATCACAATACATCGCATAAATATCGGATTTTCTAAAATGTGTTTTTGAATACTAAACTGTACGCGTGTACAATTTGGTTAAAATAGTTTCATTTCAAAATGTCAAAAAATGGCGAAATCGTTATCATGTTAAGGAAATTAATAAAGCATTTCTTTACGCGTTATTCCTGGTAACAAGAAGTCTTGTTAATTTCTGTATTTAAGCTAAATTGTTTTCTTGAAAATACGTCAAATGTCTTCCAATAATGACAATAAATTTATATATTAAGTGGCTGTTTACAAAACATATTAAATTAAGGCTTTACCTAATTTTTGCTCTATTACTAAAAAATAACTTATTATATGTACTTAACATACTCAATAAATATTACAGTACTAGAAAGATTTTTTATTTAAAATTAAGTTACTTAATAGGTATTATTTAATGTTTTGTCTAACGAGAGCGTAGAATGATGGAACCCATAAGCATCGCGTTAACAATCAAAAGCTGTTCCACTGCACTGAATGGGATGATGATGAGCTCAGTTGTGAGAGGTGCCTGAACGGTATTCAGGAGGCGCGGGTTCGAATCCCGCTGCGTTCAAATTTTTATACGTTTTCTTTAAATGTCATTTTTAATTTTCCAAGTGTGGAATAACACTTTAAAAAATGTTTAAAAAAATGAGTTATCATTCCAGAAAGTGAAACAAATTAAAGGGTTAATAAAAAGGTTGTTGAATCGAGTTGTAGTTGTCCATAATTATGTTCTGAGGCCTGTATTGTCGGAGCCCTGAGGACAGGCCCTGCATTTTGGATATTAACAGCGTTTAACATAAAATAAATAAAAAACAGACTTATTCATATACACTTTTAATAACTTTGCACGTATATATAGACAATGAACCATTAAAATAAAGGGCAATTCACATTTCTAGAAAACGTTTAAAAAATTGGACGCAGCGGGATTTGAACCTGCACTACGTTTAATGCAGAGTGGTTGGACGGCTTCTAAGAGGCGCGGGTTGGAATCCAGCTGCTATCATTTTTTTATGTTTATTAAAAATATCTTTTTAATGTCCGAAGTGATTAACACTTCAAAACGTTAAAAGTAAGTTGCGAATATTTTAATATAAAACAGATACAAAAACATTTTAAACACAGATACAAGACCATTGACTTTAGCGTCATGTTAATGTACGTATTTAAAAAAAATGATAATTAGAGGAATATTAAACCATTGTCTTATGTTAAATTACATAATATTTATTTTTAAGTAGGTATAGGTATAAACCTAAATAAAAGATAAAACAAGTAACAGAATTAATGTTATAAGAAAAGTGCTGACATCAGTCGCTTATCCTAAGATTTCGAACCAGTAATTAACAAAAAGAATCAAAAATCTTTTTAATCCCTTTTTCGCAATTATACTCTCTTATTACAAATTTAAAATCAATATATAAGGGTTGCCTGCCAGAGATCACCTCTTACTAGCCGTCTTTACACCGAACTATACCACTGAAAATGTGTTACTTTTATTACAATTTGTAGTCTAAGCTTAATTATTATATTTAAATATGTAATATAAATTGTTTTACATTTTTATTTAAGAATCAATTCAAATAAAATAAACACAAGATGTTAACAGTAGTTTACCAAAATACAATAGTCGAAACTGCATTTATATAGAATTAGCTGTTTCAAAGATTAGTGACCACAAATGAACAGTTAAACAGACAAACATAAAAATAGTCATTACTTTTAACATTTTTAAAGTGCTATTCCACACTTTGGAAAATTGAAAAAGAGCCATGCCAGTGATGAGAGTGCCTGAACGGTATTCAGGAGGCACGGGTTCAAATCCCGCTGCGTTCAAATTTTTATACGTTTTCTAAATGTCTTTTTCAAAATAGTCATTGTTTTGAATTCTATAACATTGATAAATGCTCCCAATAATATTTTTCCTCATACATTTTCCACGTAAACGTAGCAATCAATAATATTTTTATTACGTATGTATATAAAAAAATTACGCCTAATTTTATGAATGTCAAATAACACTAAACTTAATGCATCAGACCAGATAAGAATCGTTATAATTATTTATTAGTGACAATTGCAATAAAAAGTTTTTATTATTATTGTAACGCCCTTCGCAGCTTACGGTCTTTGCTTACGTCTTCGCAGCAGGCTCGCGATGTGAGCATGGCCGTTTTGGCTATAGGGTAAAAGTAATAAATTTTAAACGTTATAAGATCATCATGACCTACTTAATTTCTACCGAGGCTGAATGCGTGTAGATATCGCCAAGTGATCTACACAACTATAGCTTTTTTCTTAGTGTCCGACCGAAGGTTCGGTTTCGGCAAAAATTGTAGTTTCGGCCGTAGTTTCGGTTTCGGCAAAAAAACTGCCGAACCTTCGGCAATGCCGAAACTACTCGCACATGAGGTACTTATGAATTTTCACGTCGCTTAGATACTTGTGAGTGTTGTTATAGCTTGTGAATCTAATCTTATGATATAGTAAACGATTTTAATATATTATAAATTATAAATTAATGACGAGAATATTATGAATTGCTGACGACAGATTAAATGAACAATCCCTGTTAGTCTGTAACCAAACTGTGTGTCGGTTTGTGGTTCCTTTCAAGAGGCGAATACCTATAAATTTTGCGAACCCTGGACTAGTTACTATATTCGATGCTTGCATTATAATTATTATTTAAATATAACCGTTTTCTGTATTAATATTATACAGTATAAAGTCAATTACATAGCTAACTACATAGCTGCTTCGTTATATTGCGTCCCTCGGGGGTGGGTTTTTGAAGAATAAAGTAAGTAGCCTATGTTTAACCTTAGATTATCAACTATATTTATGCCAAATATATATAAATTTATTATAATTGGTCAAGCAGTTTAGATTTTTCATATAAACTTTCATCCTCTATTTCGACCATTTAGCGGTTGATTTTTGAAAAAATAGGTAGCCTATGTTAGACCTAATAACTTTTACTACTTTCATTCTAAATTTCATCCAAATAGGACTAATAGATTAGCCGTGAAAGCATGACAGACAAACACACAAACTTTCGCATTTATAATATTAGTATGGATAAATATATATCAAATGTAAATCTTATCATAAATGAGCACATAAATTTCCTTGCAAGAAATGCACAGTTAAGTAACCCACAGGTTACTGGGCTCAAAAAGCCTCTATGTAAATCCCTAGGAGCCTTGGGCAAAGAGACATAGGTAGGTAGGTAGGTAGGTCTCTAGTACTTACTATTTTTTATTATTTCTAAAAGGGGGCAAACTAATAGAAGGACCGTCGTTTCGTAAGTGTTTGTTTTCGCTCATGGACATATACAACTTCCCACTGAAGGAGTGGAAATATTTAATATTTCCTTTTTATTAGCTCTGGTGTTGGGGCAAAGGCGCGCCGTTAAGTACCGCCACTTAACACGCAATGCCTCCTAATTTGGCGGAAAGTGGGGAACGGAGTGTCTTAACACTAGGTTTCCTCTGCCTCCCCTGCTGTGTGCGTATGTGTATAAAAATGAACATAATAAAATATAATTAAAAATGAAAAAATAATATAATAAAATCAACGTAATTACAATAAATCAAATCAAATCAAATGCACATGTAATATTTGAAGAGTAAAAAATGTACATTTTTTACGTATTATACAAATTTTATGACGTCATCAGCAGTTTCGGTTTCGGTTTCGGCCGAAACTGAAGTCAGAACCGAAGGTTCGGTTTCGGTTTCGGTTTCGGCTGAAAATCCAGTTTCGGTCGGACACTAATTTTTCTATATATTGCCACACTATTGGGGTAAATTTTTGATAAATTATGTAGCCTATATTTAGCCCTCGGTCATCAGCTATATTTATGTCAAAATTCGTTACACTCCGTCAAGTGGTTTAGCTTTTTTGTACAGACTTCATCCTCTATTTCCGTTTTAAGGGATGATTTTTTTCTGAAAAAGCTATGTTTGAAACTGGATCTTCAACTATTTTCATTTCAAATTACCTCCAAATCAGACAGGTAGATTAGCCGTGGTAGCGTAACAGACAGACAGACAGACTCACATTTATAATTGTAATATAGATATCTAATTTGGGTAATTATAATCCAACATAAAATTCCGCTACCTTTTTAAATTATTATATGTAATGTCAAAATTTAGGTTTATAATGCTTCTTTATGAAGTTTATGTGCGTATAAAAGACCTTTAAAATGTGTAGGCACCTTTTTTAAATACAAATTTTATGTGACGTTGATACTTGTACGTCAAGTGATAATAGCTGTGAGATCGAATCAAGCGCGGATCCTCCATTATGGGCATGATGGGTTATTGAAAATTTGTATTAAATATACCTACTGTTTATCCAATAACAGAAAATGTGCCGTGGTCGAAACCTGTGGGGAAACGTTATCCTCCGCTGCGGGGTATCCTAAGTCCCCTAAAAATATTTAATAGGTATATCAATTTTTTCTCTTTAGTGTGGAGGCAAAGCACGGCGTTGAGTTCCGCCAGTCATTGTGTGCGGGATACAGCATGAAGTTAAAACACAATATTAAAAAACAAGAGCCAATTGATTATATTAGAAAATTATATACTAGCGGAAATAATTAAAGGATTGGTAAAATTTTCCAAATTTTTTGACGTTTTTTAAGTGGCTGTATTTTCCTCAAAAATGGTCGCATTAAAATAAAAAAATAAGCATTTGAAAGCTTAAAGTTTCTAGTTTAAAGATCTTAAGATGGAAAATATTTTCAAGCGACGTGTTCCGCTATATCCTGATGAATACCGAGAGAGAAAAAAAATTGAATTTTTTTACGTTCCTTTTTTTTGGTCTAAAAAGTTGGAACATTTTTTTTCAACTTAAGCACTACATGGATCGGATAACTTGTTTATCTAGCTTTAACTTGCTGTTGTTAAAACTTTGATACATATACTTCTCACTGAGATATCGAACTCTGACTGGAAAAGGAAACACTTTAGACCAAACTTTGAATACAATCTTTCTTGAGAGCTGGATCCACCTTTGCTTAAAGATTTATATTTCTATTTCTTGTGGAAGAATGGATAGTCTTGACACTGGGTTCCCTCCATCTACTTTGCTCCTACCGGAAAAAGCTTAAAACTGAAAAAAGAAACAATAAATATGCCTTATTTAATATGAATCTATAGTAAAAATAACATAATAAAAAGTTATAGCATAGACTATTTTTGTAAAAAATTATTTAGAGGGATAAAGAAATAGAAGTTTAGATTTTGATTTTTTTTATATTTTTGAAGACAAAGAAATTTTCTGTGTTCTTTCGTTGACATCATGTCTGTCTGACATCAATCAGGTTTTATATGAATCTGAAGTATGATTTAGATTTATTAAATAATTATGAAAATAATATGAATTATATAAGAATATAAACATTTTTCCTTGAGACCTCTTTAAATAATATAAAATAACGCGGTCGGTAAACACAATCACAATTACTTTAAATCTTTAAAGATTAAATCTTTTCAAAGTTTTTTAGCTGAGAATTAGCATGAGAACTTGTAAATCGTTGTAAAAATGGTTGAAAAAATATGGCGCCAAAGACTTATACAAATGAAATGGGTTTATCGAGCATTGGTCTTTGTAAGAAATAAATATGAAATATTAATTTTGGAATCTGGCATTAAATAAAAATAATCTATGCTATCGTGACAGCACGTCCAGCCATTTTCAAGGAGGGAAGCTGGCGATGCCGCGGTCTAATATTACACGCACCATTTCAAACCAGTCAAGTTGGGGCCAGTTGTGGCACAAGTGTATGACTGTGAACGAATGGTTGTGGGTTCGATTCCCACTCGAGGAGTGGAAATATTTAATATTTCCATTTTCTTCGCTCTGGTATCGAGGCAAGGCGTGGCGTTAAGTTCCGCCACTTAACATGCAATACCTCCGAAGTGCCACTAGGTTCCCTCTGCCTACCCTGCTGTGTGGGGGATACAGCGTGAAGCTATAAAAAAAAATTCAAGCCACTCGGAGCTCAATTTATATTTAAGGTAAATAATATATTTGTTGTTTACCTTAAGTAAAACTTGAGATCCGAATTTCATGTTTGAAATGAAATCATACCCTGATTAAAATCTCTTAAATGAACTAGAATTGTAAATAAAATTAATAAAAGCAAATCAGTTATTGAGATATTATCGTTCTAAAGTCGGTATATTATCCACTGACTGAGATATAGATTAAAAACCTAACCCACTTCCAGATGACCTCTATGTCATGTTGAAAATTGGTGTATATAAAAACAAAAAAAAACCACTTTTTTATGTATTGTTTTCTATTTATGAAATATATTTATGAAATAATTTTATTACTTATGAATTTTTCACTTTAAATTTCGGCTTCACTGACAAAATAATTAAAATATAAATTAAATATTATGTTTCTACTACAATAACGAATTACTATTTAAAATATAACTTTTCAAATCTGTCCAATTTAATCATTTATATAAAGTGTAGCCTACTAGTAAAGTGCGTATCCGTTGTGGGCACTATGCACACAACCCAAACTGACTAGTGACGTAACAGTTTTTGGTCTTCACAGAATTTCATCTAATTACGCGACATATCAATTTTCTTAATAAAATAAACTGGTGCAAGTATCACGATTGTAATTATCTCCGATTCGCACTTGGCTAATTTTAAGCACCACAACCTTTTTTGACGGCTGGATCCGCCCCGGCCATTTTTCACTCAATCTACACTTTTTTCCCAAAACTATTTATTGACTATTTATGTATTAAATGAGTTAAATCTCGCGTATAAATATAAATCATCATAATGAAAGCTATAACCACTAATCCAACTGGTAACATTATAACAGTTTAGAAAGTTGATTCGCCATTATATTCGTATTTTATGGGATACTTTAAATTCATTAGTTAAAATTAGAGTATTAACTACCATAATACGTAATCTTTAAATTGGTCACTATTTTGGTTTAGGGGAGAGTCGGGTAGCGCCGGACGGCGGGTAGCCGGGCAAGTCAATTTTCAAGAAACTAAACAAAATACTTAAGCAAAGCGATATGATAAAGATACCCTCCTTAAGAGTAAAAATGTATGCATATGAATAACAGCGTGGACGCAAAGTAAATTAGTGCGTTGAGTATTTTGTTCCCATCGAAAATATTTAGTCGGTCATGTCAAATTTTATTGAAAATGATTGAATACAATAATTAGGAGTTCATACGTTGAAGTCAACGAAAACACATGTATCCACGAAATGGATCAAAAAATAGACGACGAAATGCAGCATTATATGCGGTAAAGCATTTAATGAGCCCTGAATTCAGATGTAAGAATGTGAAAACTGTACTCATGAAGATTGTGTTCATATAGACGTATCGTATGTTTATTATAACAGATGTCTGATAAGCCAAAGGGTCATAATCTAGTAGGTGCTGTGTCTGGGGCTACCCGCCAATTTTTTAAGGTGACAAAAACTAAGACTAACTTATTCATAGTACATTTCATACTATATTTCATAGAAAAATGATATATAATTACAAGTATTTGATTTAAATTAGAAAAGAAAATTCTAATCTTGTTTTAAATGTGACGAATAAAACCTTTTACTTCTGTTATTTATTTGCATTTCATTTAACTGTCCGGAGCTACCCGGCTTCCCCCTGCGTCTTTTTTTATAATCATTTAGCCAAAAAGAATAATCTTATATAAGTTCCATTTGTATTAATCTATCAAAGCATCAATTTTTATAAAATAATGTAGTAATGTTAAGAAAAATACATCAAATCAATTTTTGATAAGTTTTATTGAAATAGGCATTCTAAATAACACACAAAAATATTGATTACCTTTAGAGTATAAGCATAACAAAAGTTACATATTGTGAAGTGCAAAAGTGAAAGTAATTCAATTATGATCACTTCAACGAATGGGAACGGAACCCACAGCCATCTTGTGTAAAAGTCAACTTTAACACTGCGTGACAGCGACAGCTTTTATATCTAATTATTTAATAAAAACACTTAATGGTGCATGAAAATAATTTTCTCTTTTTCCCAACACTTATAAACGTCACGAAATAGTTTTTATAATAATTACAATTACGCAACATTTGTTATACCGAAATAAAATAACAATATTATTATTAATAAAGGAACCCGTACACTGGAAGATAAGCAGAGGGAACTTTTTTTTTGTTAATCCATACTTATATTATAAATGCGAATGTCTGTGTGTTTGTCTGTCATGCTTTCACGGCTAATCTACTGGTCCGATTCGGATGATATTTAGACTGAAAGTAGTAAAAATGAGTTGGTCTAACATAGGCTACTTAGTTTTTCAACAATCAACCTCTAAAGGGTTGAAATAGGGGATGAAAGTTTATATGAAAAATCTACACCGCTTGCCGGATTGTAATGAATTTTTGCATATATATAGTGGATAACCCGAGGTTAAACTTAGGCTACTTTATTTTTCAAAAATACACCATCGAGGGTTGCAATATACCGCCAAAACAGCAACGTAGATAACGCGGCGAAGCCGCGAGCGGGTCGCTAGTTGTCCAATATATAACAAATACATTATCTTTTATTTTGCGCTTTAAGTACCACGAAAACCTTATAGGTTTATCTGGGTACAGTGAGTCATTTTGTTTTTAATTTAATTTATGTAAAAAATGCTTTTTGAACCACACTTTTACACAAGATGGCTGTGGGTTCCGTTCCCATTTGGTGAAGTGATCATAGTTTAATTATTTTTACTTCAGCATTTCACAATATGTAACTTTTGCTATGCTTATACTCTAAAAAATATTAATAACACACTCCGGTCTCCACTTTCCGCCAAATTCTGTAGATGTTGCGTGTTAAGTGGCGGAACTCAACAACACGCTTTGCCTTGACGCCTGTCTTTGTTTGTGTGTTTCTAATTGAACTGTTATATTTAAATTATCTTCTAGTGTCTCCTATTTATTCTGATTGACTGACCTTTAATTTCGAAATTTCTACGTAGCTTTACCCACTGCTTCATTATTGTCAATTGTTTAGAGATTTTATTATAAATTCAAATCAATTTCTTCTCTTATATATTAATTATATAGAATTAATTGATTTGAATTAATTTAATATTAAAAAGCATAATAAACCATAAATAATAATCCTTATATAATATATAATGTAGGTAGAATTAATATTTATGGACATTTTACTAAAAAAAAATTAAGGAAATAATGAATTTGCATGTTTGAAGTACGGTTTTGTAGGTCTCATCCGATATATAAGAGTAAGTGTGTGGTAGAAACGCATTTATTGCTTCCTAAGTGACCGCCGAGGGTAATCGTTTAAGCGCAAGATGGCGGACGTGCATATAATTAAAGTGGACAGTGAAAAAAACGATGATATCTTCTTGGAAAAAGTGAGTTTTTTCTTATATAATATAGATAGTTTTTTTTTTAATATTTAGGGCAATAATTAAAAGTAAATATTTCAATATTTCAATATCTGTGGTTGCAAGAAAATTTATAATGTGTAATTGTATTTTATTTGCATAATTTTAGTAGTAATGAAATAAGTCGTACACAGAAGAGAGAGGAAGGAGAGAAGGTCTCTGTGTCTATCTGTGTGCACGGTCCACACAGTTTTCGAGAGGAAAGTGGAGAATGGAATATCTTGATATTCTCTTTGTCTACCCTGGTTTATGAAAAAAAACATGAAGCCGAATATAATTTATTATTATTTTTTTTAGGTTCACGCTGTATCCCTGCTGCTGCACACAGCAGGGTAGGCAGAGGGAACCTAGTGTTAAGACACTCCGTTCCCCATAATTTATTAATTTATTTATTTATTTAACATGAAGTCGCATAAGACTCAAACTTTGTAGAATTTTGACGCAGCGGATAGTAGAACGCATGGCTCAGTGGTGAGAGCGCCTGAACGGCATTCAGGAGGCGCGGGTCCGAATCCCGCTGCGGTGAAATTTTTATACATTTTCTTTAAATGTCTTTTTCAATTTTCCTAAGTGTGGGATAACACTTTAAAAATGTTTAAAAGTATACAAATGTCAGCTAACTTATCGTAACTAATATCGTAGCTTTTATTCTAGATAATTGTTTAAAGTGTAGTACTTTAGCAACGCTTTTATTCTTATCTACGGTTAGGGTGGTTAGAGAGACCCTAGTGTCGAGACACTTTGTTTTTTTTTTATTTTTTAAAGTTCTTTAATGTTTTCTTTTCATTTTTAGCTTAAATTTTTGTTTTAAAAAGTATTATATGAATATTATAATATAATGTAAATATTTTAACGCTTATGTACAAGAAATAATAAATATTAGTGGCCAGCTTGATGCGTGTTAGTTTATCACAGTTTATGTCACTTTGCACCAAAGTATGAAATTAACTTTATTATTTTAATATTTTGTACCACTGTGCCACGACTGGCCACAATTTTTTTAAAAATATATACGTTTTATGTAATTTTGGAAGTCTTTGTAATTTTCTGAATTTTTTCTCACAACCAGCAGGTTCTTGTACAAATAATAGCGTTCTTATAGAAATAAGAACATTTTTAAGTATTAGAAAGAGACGAATAAAATCCGGTCACCGTCGTTCTAACGTTATACCAAGAACAAGGGAAATAAAGATTTTTTTATATAAACAGATTAGGCCGCCTATTTACAGTCGTACATGCGATGGTTGTAGATTCCATTTCCACTGGTGGCATTTATTATATATTATTTTCATTTCTCTATCTCTCTAGTACCCAAGGCAAATACTACTTAACACTCAATGTCTAATATAATATTGAACGTATGTAATGTAATTTCTAGTAATATTTATATTAATATTATTATGATCTTTCTTTAAATGTATAATGTTTATATGTGTTTAAATGAAGGTAGAGAACAGAGTGTATTGACACTAGGTTCTCTCTGAATAACAGTCTTATGCGGGAATAAAAGCATTAAGCTATACTTTAAACGTTTATATAGTACAAAAGCTATCATATTAAAACTAAATTGACATTGTATATTTCAGCTTAATTTTTGCGGAAATAATAATGAAGCTACTTTTTTATATTTACCTACATATAAGTTAGCTACGAATGCAAGAACACATAAATTGCTTAAATATTTTTTTTTCACGTTTTAGGAAATTCTTGCTCCATTTCAACACATCTGTCAAGTAAAAGGCAAACAGTTAAGAATCAGGATAATAACAGCTTTCAATCATTGGCTTCAAGTGTCGCAGGAGAATTTAGAGAAGACTATGGGTATCGTCAACTCGTTACACGTAGCTAGTTTACTGTAAGCCATTGTTTTTTTTTTCACTACAATAAATTGGAATAGTATATTATAAAAAACAAAAAAAAATTGTAATATTTATAATTTTGACGCCATTTCTATTTGTTTGAATATGCCAAAGGTGAAAACCTAAAAAAAGTTCATACAATGCTTTTTTTCTAACATATGTAGCTACTAACTTATTTACTAAAGTAGCTGCGTTGTGTCACACAATGTCGTGACTTGTGCGCCGTATCTCGCACACAGCAGGGTAGGCAGAGGGAACCTAGTGTTAAGACACTCCGTTTTCCACTTTCCGCCGAATTCTGGAGGTATTGCGTGTGTTCACGCAAAACGCCGGTGCAAAATTCTCTCGTTCTCGTTTAAGTTATTCGGTTTATGTTTTTCAAACAAATTTTCATTCCTTATTTCAGTCCTTTTGGAGTAGTTTTTTTATAGAATCGGTAGCCTATGTTGTTGTTTGACCTCGGGGCTTAATTCCGAATTTCATCCAAATCGGTAAAGTAGATTAGCTGCGAAGCGTAACAGATAGACTGACAGACTTTGATCTAGAAAATTCGAATTACTCGAATTCGAAACCTCTAAGAATAAACAACGCAACTTAATATTAAAACAATATAATGTCACTTTTTGTTTTTTCATGTGAAATATTAAAACAAGAAATAAACTTTACTGGGGCGCAATTTATTTTAATTTAAAAAAAATCTCAACCTAACCTAAAGTCTGGAAAAAACGTAATTATTTGTTTTTTTTATATAAACGTAACATTTATTTACGAGTGCCCGCGTTGTCGCTTATGCTAGGTGGTTTATGGTATTCATATAGTTTTTTTTTCCATTTTGGATTGGTTTTTTTGAAAAATTAGTAAGCCTATATTTGATCTTGCGTCATACAACGGCTTGAGAAAATTCATGATAATCGGTTAAGCGGTTCCTATTTTCCATGCAAAAGTTTTCCACTATTTAGGGATAGATTTTTTTAAAAATAGGCTACCTATTTTGACCCTGCGTCTTAAACTATTTTTATTCCACATTTCCTCCTAATCCAGTTAAGTATATTATGAGAACGTACAGAGAGACATGCAGACAGTCAAATAGACAGATTGGCTTTTGAATAAGCAAGGTTTCATTTTACCCGGACCAGAGTTCGGCGCTGAGTTCCGTTCCTACCTAAAAAACCCTTTACGTTTTTCATTACTTATATGTTTTTTCATGTAATTTAATGATATAATATTTTACTTTATTTTAGAATCGATGATATACAAGATGGTTCCAACCTGAGGAGGGGAATGCCATCTGCGCACTGCATTTACGGAGTACCTCTTACCATAAACACGGCGTTACAGGTCGAGACAATGATACTGGAAGCAGCCTTCGCTATAGATGTTAGGGTGAGTTTAATTGTTTAATAAATCATTAAAACTATTATATTTAATGCTTATATATACTTTTTTAATTTTAAAAATATAAATTTTGGAAGAAATAAATTCTTGTATATTGAGGAAATTCGTGACTCAAGGGCATAACGGATGACTGTAAACGCGACTAGCTTAATACCCACTAGAGGAATTGAAGTATTCAATATTTCATTTTCTTCGCTCTGTCAAGCAAAACACGGCGTTGAGTTCCGCCAATTTACATGTTTATAATTACCGCCATAATTCGGCGGAAAGTGAGGAACGGAGTGTCTTAACTTGTTGTGGCTTTGCTTTCGTGAACATCCCATACTTCAATCGACTAACAGCGGATTTTTTAAATAAGTTGCGCATGTTTGAGCCTGAGTCTTCAACTGTCTTCATTCCCAATTCCGATTTTCACAATTTTTATATTAGTACGGATTGTTATTTTATTTTAGCTTCACGTTTTTTCCCGCATAGTTAGTGAGAAAGAACCCAGTTCAAGACACTCCCTCTTCGACTGTCACGCTTATTCGAGATTCATGTCTTGTTCACGAGAGTGGAGAAATGAAAGTAATTAAATTATGGTTATTCCTTCGAGTGGAAATCGAACCTAACACCATTCACGATTAAGGTCAGACGCATTCCCACTGCTCCACGAGGGCCTCGAATTGTTAAATATTTTAACTTGCTATTACTAACACAGTAAATTTTCAATTATTTCAGGCAGCAAAGATCTTGTCGGAACACTTTTTAGAGATGTGCCGAGGCCAAGGCATAGATATATACTGGCGAGACAATCTAATATGTCCTACTGAAGAGCAATATTACAAAATGTTGGAACAAAGTAAATATTTATAAATATTAATAGTAGTTCTTAAATTCAAATTCGAGTAGCAATAAAAGTTGACAGTTGTTAAGGGACACCCGGAAGGAACGAAGTTCCTTTCGATTAATTAGTGAAGAAAATTGTACCTAATATTTGTTTTCAGCTTCACGCTGTATCCCACACACAGCAGGGTTGACAGAGGGAACCTAGTGTTAAGACACTCCGTTCCCCACGTTTTAATGTCACGTGTTCATTTTTATATTATTTATGTTATAATAATATTTTTTTTATTATTAACAAATATAATTTAATATCAACTTTAATATTTCCATTTCCTTTGCTCTGCTATGAGAGGTAAAGCGCGGCGTTAAGTTCCGCCACTTAACCCGCAATGCCTCGGAATTCGGTGGAAAGTGGGGTACAGAGTGTCTTAACACTAGGTTCCCTCAGCCTACCCTGCTATGAGCGGGATACAGCGTGAAGCTAAAAAAAAAAACTTAATCAGTAGGCTCAATTTTAGTAATAATTGGCTTGTGGTTACTAATGTAGGAAACATATGTTTGGAATTCTATTTTATTTAAATGTCTTGAAAAAACTGCATCAATGGTAGTATTATATTTTGTTGTTGATTCTGCTGGATTACTGTTAATTCTTAAATCAAAGTCTTCCTCTAGAATCTGTTGCTATGATTTTGATTTCTTTCGCGATCTAAAATTAACCAATCAAAAAATATTGATTAAATAAATCCTATTTTACTCCAAAAAGTACACATTAGAAACATAAAAAAAAACCATACTTACACATCTGAATGATGATTTTTAAATTGTTTAAAGCCCGAACTTTCTTTTTCCTATCGTAACATTCTTTACTTCTTTGTTTATCAGTTTTAGGTACTTTTTTAATTTTTTGTTTTTTTAATTTCTGCGCCTCATAATGTTTTTTTCTTCTTTCCGCATTAGTCTTAGGTTTTTTGGCTGGTAATCGACCAGTCTCACTACATTCATCTGATCTCTGTGCAGTTATGTTTTGTACCATTTTACTTTGTAATTTCTTTCTCTCACGATATTCTCTACATCTTTGTGCATTTGTCTTTTCCTTTTTCCCTGATGTTATAGTTTGTACCTCCAGTAGTCGATATTTAGTTGAGGGGAGGGCGAGGGAAAGAGAAAAAGCAAAAAAGGAGACACACACACCACAACAGACTAGAGAGAGAGAGAGAGAGAGAGAGAGAGAGAGAGAGAGAGAGAGAGAGAGAGAGAGAGAGAGAGAGAGAGAGAGAGAGAGAGAGAGGAGAGTAGAGAGAGAGAGAGAGAGAGAGAGAGAGAGAGAGAGAGAGTATAATAGCTAGAGAGATCGATAAGAGAGAGAGAGGAGAGAGAGTAGTAGGATAGTAGAGAGAAGATTATGCGAGAGATAAGAGATAGATGAGAGGAGATTAGTCTATATATATATATATATGATATGAGATATACTAATATATATAGAGATAGAGATAGATCATAGATAGTAGTATCTATATATATATATATATATATATATATATATATATATATATATTCTCTCGACTTCGTAAACACAACAGCATATAGGTTAGAATACGCACGGCTTGCTAAATACATACGTTCTGATATTGTTTTTAACACAATAATAAAGAGAGGTTATAATGCATTTATTATTGTCTGTATAAAATCTACTTACCTAACTCCATCACAAATATCCGAAACTTGTGCAGAAACACTGTCAGGATTCATTATTATTATTATTTATTATGTACAAAAGACCTATATAAACTGAACAAACATAATCGTCGCGACACTACGCTGTTCAGTGCGAAATAGAAATGAAGATATCTGGCTTGCTTTCTATAAGAGAGAGAGATACAGACAGAGAAACATGCGCACGCCGCACAGCATACAATAGCTTACTATAGCAAAAAGTGTCGTTATAACTTTTCGTGAGAATTTTTTTCGTCTAGCCCCCGCACACAACGCGCGATAAGGAACTTCGTTGGTGCTGGCTTACAGTAAACTTTTGATTGATATTGATTATATAAAATTGTTTACAGAAACTGGGCACTTTTTCCTAATGGGGGTCAGAATGTTGCAAATGTTTAGTACTAACAAGACGGACTACAGCAAGCTGGTCTTGTTAATCGGTCGATACTTCCAGATTAGAGACGACTATTGCAATTTAAGCCAACAAGAGGTAATATTCTTATTAACTGAACTTAACGACTTATCGTAATTACAATAAGTAATAAGTTATTAACAATTGTTAATAAATTCATTGCATAAATAAATGGTGAACCGGAAAGACATAAAAAACAGTTTTCGAATAATAATCTTTAATTACGTTTAAATTTCTTTAACAAGTTATAAAGATTGAGATAAATTCAAAGATTTCATTATACATATAAAAAAATATAAGTTGTGTTTCAGTGTATCTAAAATCATTCATTAAGCTTGTCTACAAAACATAATCTTTTGATATTTTACATAATTTCAGATTTTTTACGTAGTTAGAGATTTTTTTTGAAAACAATAGTTTTAACCATTTATATTTTATGTTGTGTGACAGATATGCATTATATCCAGTGCTGGATGCTGCAAATTGTTTCCTAATTTAAATATTATAATAATATCTCTACTTCCTTAGAGTCTATTTCACTTAGTTTTCACGTTTCGTTCCTCGTCTTGTTAAGTCTTCCTTCTTATTATGGGTCCGGTCTTTGCGTGGCTTTTCTTTTTATCTTTAATTAATTCTAATTATAACTTCTTACAACTCATCTAACTATTGACCAAATTTTTGACTTTAGACACTTTTACACGTGTTCAAACTTGGGTAAAACAGTACGACAAAGCTTATCACCAAATTACATCAATAAGACTATCATGTTTTTGTCTGTACGGAAATAAAACTGTAAAAATATACAAATCGCAATCTTACATGTCATATTAATTTAGTAAACCATGTTTTAAATGTGATATGATGATTTTAATATAATTAACGTAAAAAAATAAATTACTTCTAACTATACGTACATATTACAGCTGTTGATTTGCATATGAAACCAATATTTAACTAAAATTAAATTATTTCAGGCATTAGAAGAATGGCCAGGTGAGGAAGATTTACAGGTACCATTTGCACAATTTTGCTTTTGTTATACATGTATTATACTACTTAATTATAATTATATTTTTATCGTTACTTAATTATTTTTTTTAAAAGTGTTTAACACATTTAATATAAAGAATTCACACATTCAGTTTCACTAGACATATTAAAAGAAAACGTACAAGAGTTTAAACGTCATTTCAGTACGAGCGCTAGGATCTAAGAAACGCGGGTTCGATTCCCACTGTTTAATTTTTTAGATGTTATCTAATAATGTTACTTATAGTTCATTTATAAGAATTTTCAATTACTAACATTGAATTTCAATTGACAGGTGTGTAAAGATAACAGTTTTTGTGAAGATCTCACCGAAGGGAAGATCAGTTTGCCGATCATACATGCGTTGCAGACAAAGAAAGGCGGAACCGTCCTTAGTATCCTTTACAAATTATTAATTATTATGTGATTTATGTGAAAACATAAATAACAGCGTTACCAGAAATCACAATTTAAAAATTGAAAAATTGCAAAATACGCTGAAATAATATTGTATGTGTGTGTATGTACAATCCATACTTGTATTATAAATGCTATCTGTTTGTCTGTCACGCTTTCACGGCTAATCTACCTGGCCTATTTAGATGAAATTTAGAATGAAAGTAGTAAATAATCCAGGGCCAAACATAGGCTACTTTTTTTCAAAAATTCACCCTCGAGCTGCGTGCGGTCAAGTAGTTTTTAAATAATTTTAAATGAAGCTTAGACCGTGAATACTAGCGAAAAGTAGCGTGTCTTGGGATTACACTAACATCAGAACAAGCGAATGTTTTTTACATTTTATGTATTGTAAGTGCATATCTTGGAAACTACTAAAAAAGGAAATTACGACTTACCAAGAGTAGCGTACAGCGTGATAAATTATTTAGTAGGAAGAAAAATATTTTAATAAATTTATTTTGCTTCTTTCGAATTTTCCTTAACAAAATTATAGATATTATTCGACAAAAGACACGTGACGTGCAGTTGAAAAAATACTGCGTGTCTCTGTTAAATGAGATCGGCAGCATGGAATACACTCGCAATGTATTGGAAAAGTTGAATCTGGAAGCTAGAGCTGAGGTAATGAATACTATGTTTTTTTTTCAGCTTCACGCTGTATCCCGCACACAGCAGGGTAGGCAGAGGGAACCTTGTGTTAAGACACTCCGTTCCCCACTTTATTTTATTAATTTAAGACATAACATGTTTAGTGGTGGAACTCAACGCCGTGGTTTCTTTTAAATACGAAACCGTGAAAATGGTAATAATTTTGAGTATTGGTTTCTCCAAGTTGGAATCAAACCCACAACCATGATGAGTTTGATCTTTTTTTTAAACATGATAAAAATCTTAATCTCAATAAATGTTATCAGAATGTTTGTAAACTCTCTATTACTCCATCTTTCTTTTTATTACTCTTGTCTTTTGTTAAAGTAACAATTTATTATACTTATAAAAGCTCCACGTTCTCCTAAGTAAGACAGCGTCTGACGGTAAAAGCGATGTTGTGGAATCACATTCGGAGAAATAATTATATTTGAATTATTTACTTTAGTAAGATAAAACGCGGCGTTTAGTTCCACTATTCAATAAGCTTAAGTCTCGAGACGGATAGAAAAGGGAAAACGAAGTTTTTTCGTCTACCCGGTATAATATATTATAAGGAGAATCGATATTTTGACGTTTCCAAAAGTCGATAAAGCAGATCTGTCAGTTGACATTGATAAGTTAGCGTCACTTTTGCTTGAGAAAGCGCTTAGGACGGTCTTGTACATTATCGACGCTGTTTCGCGATATCGTATTTTCAATTCAAAGGCTAATGAAAGGTTTATTGATTATAATTTTTTTTTTTAGCTTCACGCTGTATCCCGCACACAGCAGTGTAGGCAGAGGGAACCTAGTGTTAAGACACTCCGTTCCCCACTTTTCGTCGAATTCGGAGGCATTGTGTGTTAAGTGGCGGAACTTAACGCCGCGCTTTACCTCGGCACCAGAGCGCAGAAAATGGAAATATTAAATATTTCCACTCCTCGAGTGGGAATCGAGCCCACAACCAGTCGTTTACAGTCACACGCTTGTGCCACTGGGATTGGACACAAACAAACAATTATTTCTAATATTTTGAATGAGTAATTCATTCTAAATTTGTGTCTTTGCTTATAATATTATTAACTATAATATGAAGAAACCTGAAAGCTGTAAAAAAATATTACCTAAAAAGTATATTATTATAATAATATTTCATTACAGGTGGCGCGTCTTGGAGGAAATCGTTTAATGGATAAAGTACTTGATGATCTGTTAAGTTGGAAGGATTAAATTAATTTAAAATAATGTTATTTATTTGTAAAAAAATGTAAATGGTAATAGATATAAATAATGTATTAATTTAAAATAAATAATGGTTTGGTTTTATTTTTATGTTTTTTTATTGTTATTTGAAATATATTTTATCTCTATATCTCTATATTCAGGTAATTGTAGCATTTTGGGAATAAAATGCTTGCTCGGGTCTATTTCAAAGGTATCATTGTCAATATATAATTATAATTGTACCTATAACTCGTTGAATTTAAAAAAAGGTCTCGCTCGCTGTTTCTTGCGCCGGTTCTTCTCAGGTCTGAGGCATTAACTTTAGTGAACCGGTGGTAAATTGTTTGACGATCAAAAAAATGAAGCATGTAACTTTATATTTTCAATAAAATTATACAACTTTGATTGGATTAAAAGTTTGTAGCACAGCTTACACGCGATTGTTGTGAGTTCGATATCCAGTTGGCGGAATAATTGTATTTAAACTGTCCTTTCACCGCTCTGGTAAGACAAAGCGCGGTGGTAAGTTCCGCCACTCAATTCGCGCTTCTTACTAATTAAAGTGTGAAGGACTTCTTACTATGAAGCGGGTAAAGTTAAAGAAAAACGAACATATTCTCTAAACTACTACTATTAACTGGAAATCAATTTAATATAGTTTTTTTTATATAATTAAAGGGAACAAAAAATATATATATTTGGGCAATGTCAAATTATGATAATGAGTAGACAAAATAAGTAATTGCAAAATTATTTAAAATAATTTTATCAAATCTTTTTTTATTGTTTATTAAATAATTTTATTTTGGCCAGTCGTGGCCCAGTGGCACAAGCGTGTGACTAAAAACGACTGGTTGTGGGTTCGATTTCCACTTGAGGAGTGGAAATATTTAATATTTCCATTTTCTTCGCTTCGAGGTAAAGCGCGGCGTTAAGCTCCGCCACTTAACACGCAATGCCTCCAAATTCGGCGGAAAGTGGGGAACGGAGTGTCTTAACACTAGGTTCTCTCTGCCTACCCTGCCGTGTGCGGGATACAGCGTGAAGCTAACAAAAAAAATTACATTATTCTCTGAATACGTTGCTAAAAAATCTTATAAAACACAACCTTGTTCTAACTACTATTAATTTATTGTAAAACAAAACAAAATGCATAAAGTTAAATATAATATGAACAAAAAGACTATTGTAAAACAAAACAAAATGCATAAGGTTAAATATAATATGAACAAAAAGACTATTGTAAAACAAAACAAAATGCATAAGGTTAAATATAATATGAACAAAAAGACTATTGTAAAACAAAACAAAATGCATAAGATTATTAATATGAACAAAAAGATATAATTAATATGGACTGTACCTACAGAATAAAAAATTATATTGCATTTAATTTGATAATTGTCCTGTGTGTATAATAATTACCCATACTGAGAAAAATTATTCTTAATTGTGGGTTTTGGATGATAAATTGAACATTTGAAACATCAATTTGAAAAATTTCATGAATTTCAAATTAATGAATAAATTCATCTTAAGTTCAAACTTGTTGAGTTCCAAATTTATTATTATTATTTACAGTATTTTTTCCAAAAAAAGAATATGAACAATAGTTAAATAATTAAATATATTTTGGAAAGAATAAAAACGAATAAATACGGACAGTGAAACAACTTTGCAAGTTCCAAACTTTAATCTTAGTTAAAAATTTAAAATTATTTCCTTACACTTATTTATATTTCAATAATTCTTTTCACATATTGATATTATATAATACAAAATAAATTCAGTAATAATAAATAATTTTAGTAATAATAATAAACCACATTTTGCTCTTTGAAGGGTATATTTATGACTTGATAAATCTGTTTTTGGATAAATATAACCGAATGCCTGTTTCATTTTTGTATTATTATATTTTAAATTAAAAAAATACACCTTTTAGTATATTTTTTTAATATGTATCTATTGGCGTTCGTGAAAATAATCAAATTTTGAAAAATAGCTTGACTTAAATCAAACTACAGGAACATTCAACCTACTATTCCTTTTAAAGAGAGTGTATTAAATGATCTATAAGGAGTATTTATTAGACAACTCAAACAGAATATGAACCAACGCTTTTTAAAATTATTTTTAGTATTATTATAACAAAAAGCTAAATGACATTTAGTAAATCAAAAAATTAATTTGTTTTCCATGACAGAAGTTCATCGAGCACAGCTGTCATCTGTGGGTTACCGCCATGTCTAGCTACCTGTTAAACAAAAATAAAAATACATATCTATGCACTCTCGTATAAACATATATATATCTACAACACAAAGTTAAGGTGAATGGAAAAGCTTGGACTTTTTGAATTCTCACGAATTATACGTACACTAGAATATAAAATTTCACAGGCAAAAATTTTAATAATATCGTACTATAAAATATATTAAATTAATGAAATAGCTTTTACGCTAGTTTTAAAATACCTTTTATACAGTGACTATAAAGTGATTCGGAAAAAGGCGTGAAACTGTAAGTGTATTTTTTTTCAGTATAGATTACATAGAAAATTAAAATGTTATTCCAATATTACCTCTGCTCTCGCCTCTTGATCCAACTTGGCCAACACTTCCCGTGTGTATTGCAAGCTGCCGAGCTTCTCCATGAGCGACACACAGTACTTCTTCAAATGAACATCTCGAGTTCTCTGCTTCAGAATATCTTAATTTGTTCAGGAATTTATCAATCAATATCTATGTATCCAAATATAATATGATCACAGCTTTAAGCTTTCCCTCTGTACATGCAATGGTTACTACTACTATTCTATGCGATTAAAAGCGTAAAGCTGTGGAACGCTTGCTTTACTGTGTGACCGACGGAAAACACAACCAGAACTCTTGGGCGTAGAACCCCAAAATGGGGCATTTAGGTTACTTGGGAAGTATAGAGAAGCTCTGAAGGACTTGTTATTCTTACGTAAAATAGTAATTTTAGGTTTTAAAGTTTACGTAGTGTTGTAACAAGTCATATAAAACTTAAGTCCAGCGAAACAACTACGCGTAAAAAGCACGGGGCGTAGGACATGTAGGTTCTTGTGGCATTTTTTTTTCTATATATTACTATTTCTTCCCTCTGCCTACCCTGCTGTGTGCGGGATAAAGCGTGAAGCTAAGAAAAAAAGATACTAAATATTAAAGGATACTGAGTATTTGTGTTCCTTCAGGAGTGCTCAGCGCGTGTATGACGGGCAAACTAAACTTGCCCTCTGTTATGTCCTCGCAGAAATCGTGATCTCTGACAGCCTAAAATGTTCAATTGTGTGATTAATTTAAAATAATATATTATTTCGCATGCAGTTTTGTCTGTTTAGGAATTCTAAAATTCACTTAGTTTAAAAGAAAGTAGGTTAAACGAAAGTTTGTTAGTCATATAAATCTGGAAATAGCTGATCTTTATTTTTTTTTATTGCAAAATCTGCACCCTTTTAAAAATATCTTCTTTATACGATAAAATATATATGATGAAATACTTATGCTGCGCATGTTTTATAAGTAAATACAGGTTTTGTACTCCAAATTCTAAAATATCATCATGTTGTAAAGGTTAATAATGTACCTACAATAATATTTAGAAATGAGCTAATAAACTTAAAGTTCAGTAGCAAGCATTTAAGGGCGAAATTTGAAATCAAAACTTATATTCCTCACTTCTGGGTATATTATTGTTAACAAAAAGACTTCAGGATAATTATGACGCTTCAACTAGCAACTTTTTCGAAAAAAATATATGTAAATGAGTGAACTTAATTCAATGGTAAGCAAGAGAGATGAAGGACAAAATTCATGATATCTTCAGTGGATATCGATTATGAATCATTCACAATAAGTGTAGATTATTTTGATGACGTTGTGATATATATGTCGTGGTCATATCGTAGAATTGACGACTTCATGATATCGTTGACAATATCATAAAATGGTTGCATTTCATGACCAACTGAATTTGACCATATCGTTGATTCGTCAACGTTGAACGATTTCTACATCGATGTTTAGTCATATTGTAAAGTAAGGTGTCCTTTAGTATTTAAAAGTAGTTTTTACTATATAATTTCTTAAATTTATTATTATTATATCACACATTGACTTGAAAAAAATCGAAATGATTTTTAATAAAATAAGAATATTTTATTTAGAACGAATAAAAAACGAAATTCGTGAAGAAGCCACGCGTTTATTTGACCATATTGTTAATCTGTTGGCTGCCATTGATTTCGTAAAATGACATCATGTTCTGGCCAAACGATAATTGGTCATTTCATGAACTGTGACCATTTCATGATATAGTCAACGATTTCATGAAATCGTGAATTTTAGGGTATAACCACGACATTTAAAATTTAAAAAAATAAAAAAAATTATTCATTACCAGTATATCTTCTTTTCCCGGCCATTCTTCTAAACCCTAGAATAGATAATAAAATAGTCATCAGTAATTACTTGAAATAATTATTAACTGAAAAGTATATACGGATTTTCATAAATTTAAAAAGAGGGTTAAAAATTTAACTTAATTTAAAGCACAAAATAAAATCAAGATAAAATTAGCAATATATAATCATATATCATCAATATATAAAAAATTATCAACATACAATATCCGGTGACCGAGCTCCGCTCGGTATTTCTTTCGAGAAATCGTTAATAATTAAATAATTTTGAAATAATGATTATAATAAAAAAAATAAAAAATAAATAAAAATAACAACAAAAATATGTAATAAAAAAATCTAATAAATTAAAATCTAATAAAAAAATTAAACGAAAAACAATAAAAAAATGAAACAAAAAAAAAATAAAAAAATTGAACAAAAAAACAAAAAAATGATTGGATATCAGGGCCGAACAATGGACAAACCGTAAAAAGTAACCATAAAAAAATACCCACGACGGTTTAATTGTAATTGAAAAAGGATAAAATAACTAGAAATCCCCCGCCTAAAAGAATATATGTAACGAGATGATGGGGACGACTTCGTCGGAGCTGCCATTACTTTAAGTTTGCTAACTTCTCCTAGGTTTTCATGCTGTTAAAACAGGTTTAGGAAAAAATTAAAATATTAATATGAATTTACAGTTTTGATAACTGGTATTCCTTTTAAAAACTTTAAGAACGAAATGTATACTGTTAGCTACTATATTTAAAAGAGGTTGCAACTGGCAGCCCCCGACGAAGTTGTCCCCATCATCTCGTTACATATATTCTTTTAGGCGGGGGATTTCTAGTTATTTTATCCTTTTTCAATTACAATTAAACCGTCGTGGGTATTTTCAAAATTTTTAATTTTGTTTTTTATTTTAAACTTTTAAAGTGAATAGATATACATTATATATTATTACATAATTTCGAAATACTTTATATTAATATTCATGCAAATCCAAAAAAAATTATAAGCCCAATGCTTTCTGGTTATCAAATGCCTATTGCAGCGCCTGGCAGATTGTCACCGCAACATTTTTAGGAAACTTAAGTGTAACCAAATCAGTGAAAATCACAAAACCCACTAGTAGTTTTGATTTGGAACAAATTAATTTATACTGGAGCGCCCCGTGGTAGTTTGTGATATGGCATATAAAAACACGCAACAATTAAACCTGAACCTATCACAGAAAACCGGATCTAAATAGGTTTCACACAAAAATACAAGCAAATGCTTACTACAGCGCCCCCTGGTGAGGTGTCACCACGACACATATACGAGAACACGCGCTAATTGAGCCTGATCCTATCGTTGAAAACTGCATCAAATTCAGACTCGTAGTTTTAACTTTGCACCATCAAATGTTTAATGAAGCGCCCCCTGGTGAGTTCTTAACGTAAAAAAAAACTAAAAACATACACCAAGTAAAGGTAAATCTAATACTGAAAACTCTGTCCAATCGGACTAGTAGTTGTGGTTTTACATTAAATATTACAAACAAATGTTTACTGCAGCGCCCCCTGGTGAGTTAACACGATAAAGCATATCCAAGAACATGCACTAATTAAACTTGAGCTTATCACTGAAACTGCATCCAAATCGAATTCGTCATTTTAGCTTTGCACAAACAATATTTTACTGCAGCGCCCCCTGGTGACTTGTCACCGTAATATAAATTTAAAAACATGTACTAAACAAAGCGGAATCTAATACTGAAAACTCTTTCCAATCGTACTAGTCGTTTTTGTTATACACAAAAATTGGAAGCAGCTACTTACTGCAGCGCCCCCTAGAGAGTTGACACATACTTGAAAATATGCACTAAGTAAACATACATGACACATATATGAAAATATGCACTAAGTAAACTTGAATCTATCATTGAAAACTGCATTCAAATCGGAGTCGTAGTTTTAGTTTTGCTCAAACAAATGTACTTACTGCAGCGCCCCCTGGTGAGTGATCACCGTAACACATATATGAAAAGATGCACCAATTAAACCTGAACCTATCGTTGAAAGTTTCATCTAAATCGGACTAGTAGTTTTTACTCTACATAAACAAATGTTTACTGCAGCGCCCCCTGGTGAATTTTCACCGTAACGTAAAAACAAAAATTTTAAAATATGTACGAAGTAAAGCTTAATCTAGTTCTGAAAACTCTAGCCAATCGGATAAGTAATTTCGGTTTTAGACAAATAAATATAAGAAAAATTTTGGTTTTACACAAAAAAACTCAAACACATGCTTATTACAGCGCCCCCTGATGAGTGGTCACCAAAACACATATATGGAAAGACGCACCAATTAAGCCTGAACCCATCCTTGAAAGTTTCATCTAAATTGGACTAGTAGTTTTTGCTCTGCATAAACAAATGTTTAGTGCAGCGCCCCCTGGTGAGTTTTCCCCGTAACAAAAAAAGAAAAATCTTAAAATATGCACCAAGCAAAGATAAATCTTTTTATGAAAACTCTTTTTAATCGGAGCAGTAGTTTCGGTTTTAGACAAATAAATACAAAAAAAGTACAAACAAATGCTTACTGCAGCGCCCCCTAGTGGTTTGACACAATAAAACATATCCAAGAACATCCACCAATTAAACCTGAATCTACCACTGAAAATCTATTGAAATCAGACTATTATTTTTTGAGATAATTGAAAACATTCGTTTTCACGTAAAATGCTTACTGCAGCGCCCCCTGGTGAGTTAAAGCAATAAGACATATCTAAGAACATACGCCAATTGAACCTTAACCTATCATAGAAAACCGTATCAAAATCGGACTTATAGTTTTGGAAATAATTGACATAGTAATTTGCACAAACACACAAACAAACAAACAAACAAACAAACATATATATATATATATATATATATATATATATATATATATATATATATATATATATATATATATATATATATATATATATATATATATACATATATACAAGAATTGCTCATTTAAGTATATAAGATGTATATAAAAAAATATAATACCTAACACCGTTTATATTATGCACATCCACAACATATACTATTAAAACAAATTATAGTTTTAAAAATAAAAATAAAGTACCTCACGATTGCTTAAATTACAATAATCATCTCTAATTTGGAAATATCTTCCTAAAACGGAAACAAGTTTACTGTAATCCGTCTTGTTGTTGCTGTACAGCTGCATCACTCGATACGACCCAGTGAACATATAACCAGTCTCTGTAAACAATTTTAGAACAATTTAATAAAAATGTATGATAATTAATTAGATTTTGTCATTAGTGGCCAGTCGTGGCCCAGTGGCACAAGCGTGTGACTGTAAGCGACTGGTTGTGGGTTCGATTCCCACTCGAGGAGTGGAAATGTTTAATATTTCCATTTTCTTCGCTCTGGTGTTGAGGTAAAGCGCGGCGTTAAGTTCCGCCACTTAACACGCAATGCCTCCGAATTCGGTGGAAAGTGGGGAACGGAGTGTCTTAACAGTAGGTTCCCTCTGCCTATCCTGCTGTGCGGGATACAGCGTGAAGCTAAAAAAAATAATTCGTTTTTTTCTAAATTACGGGTAAGTGAATTAAGAAAATAAGCATCACTCTTTGTCCCACCTAGTTAGACAGAAAGAGACACTTGTATTAAAATACACGTATTGCATACGGAAATAAGACATTGCATGTTAAGTGATGGAACTCAACGCCACGCTTTGCGTTGCCAAAGTGGTAAAATGAAAATCATTTCATCATCAAAATGATCATTTCACCGAGTGACAGTCGAACCCATAACCAATCGTGTTTTCAGCAGCTAAACTACCACGGCATTGGAATAAATGCTACTAGAGATAAAATGTTTCAAGAAACATTACAGATATTCCATTTTAAAATTAGCATCTGAAAGTAAAAAAAATGTGAGGATTTTCCAAAAGTAACACTTTGTAAATCTTTCCGGAGACATTTTAATATTTTTCAAAAAAATTAATAGAAATCGAACTTATAATCATCGCGAGTGCAATCGTAAACACAAACATGCCACACATTCAATCTATTTTTAACAGTTTCACGCCGGGGTAGTCAGAGTAAGTCCTAGTGTCTAAACACTCTGTTCTTTTTTTTTTTTTTAGCTTCACGCTGTGTCCCTTGCGGGGTAGTCACTCTGTTCTTCATTTTTAATAAAGCAATTATAGAACATTAATATTATAAAGTACTTACTAAGTGATACCATTTTCATATACTCCTCTTCTGTAGGACATATGAAATTTTCACGCCAGTACAGTTCCATTCCCTGTCCGCGTAGTCCTCCTAAGAAACTATCAACTACCAGTTTTGCCACCTGTTACATAGATCAATATTATAGAAAGCATTTAAAACATCAATTTAATTAACTGTTTTAAATAAATATATTATTTTACTTTTGACATTTTTTTATGTAGCGTTATTTGGCTTTAACTACAATATAGGTTACGTCATGTAAGTTTTAGACGCAATAGTTTTTAATATTCCTTTGACCGCACACAAAAAAATAATAATTGTAACAATTATTCGTGTTCTTTTTTTGAATATGATTTATTTAATAATAATTAAACTATGTAATTAAAAATATATTAGAAAAATCTTTCAAGGTGATAATAATAATACTTTATTGAACATAATATTTACATTATTACGTTGTTTAAGATATGTGCAATGGCGGCCTTATCGCTATAAGCAATTCCTTATAGGCAACCACTAATGAATAAAGAAATTTCTTATTCATTAGTGGTTTATATAAGTAATTAAGTATATTTATTTATATAAGTAATATTAAAATTTAGATTTCTATATACATATGAAATACATATAAATGATAAACATACATAAATACATACAAAAAATACAAACAAAGGTGATCGTGGTGCAATGGGATAGTAAACCCAATTTTTGTGAGTTTGACTCATTTAAATGAAATTAACACCAGCTACAAGCACCGCGGCGGGCCGATATCATGTCCGGGCTAAGCTTAAAAACAAAAAAAAACGCGTAAGAGCTATCAATTTTTTATAACCTTTCTTAAAATGATTTTCTTATCCTTAGTACGTGAATATAATTTTAAAAACATTAAAAGTTAAAAATAAAGTAATACATTGTAAATGTGTTACACGGATACAATAAAATTTGATTTCCATTGGTTTTTTTTTTAAGTTTAAAAATTAATTATAATTAGGTGTAATATTTAGGTATAATATCTATAATATTAATTGTTATTATAAATTTATCGTACCTCTGGGCCAATTTCGTTAGCCTTACTGATAGCTAGGAAGTGTGTGTGGTACGCGGCATTAAGCGTAACAGGCACCCCGTAGACACAATGCGCGGCTGGCAGACCGCGACGCAACTTTGAGTCGTCTTGAATATCATCGATTCTGTATTTTAAGACATATACATCATCCATAGAATGACTGGATCATAGAATGACTGGATCTAACATAGGCTACTTATTTTTTCAAAAATCAACTTCTAAATGGTTGAAATACCCCTATTTTAAAGTTTATATGAAATTGTACTTATTATTACTATAATAGCCCAGTGGCACAAGCGTGTGACTGTAAACGACTGGTTGTGGGTTCGATTCCCACTCGTGCAGTAGAAATTATATTTCCATTTTCTTCGCTCTGGTGTCGGTTCCGCCACTTAACACGCAAGCCTCCGAATTCGGCGGAAAGTGGGGAACGGAGTGTCTTAACACTAGGTTCCCTCTGCCTACCCTGCTGTGTGCGGGATACAGCGTGAAGCTAAAAAAAAATAATCAAATTCTATAATAAATACTGCTTTATGTCTTCTCGCGTACTAAGAGTAAAATATTTCACCACTTTGTGCTGAAACAAACTGCTGAATAGCGGAAACCAACGCCATACTGTGTAGCCAGACTGGAGAAACTGGACCCAAAATATTTTTAGGTTTTCTTAGAATTTACTCTATAAACCTGTACTACAAATTATGTTTGTGTATTTGACGAAAATTAACGAAATGACTTATCACTCAGTGTATGATGTACACAAAGCACAGTGGCGCAGTGGCACGAACGTTTGTCTGTAAGCGACTGGTTGTGGGTTCGATTCCCACTCGAGGAGTGGAAATATTTATATTTCCATATCCTTCGCTCTGGTATCAGAGGCAAAGCGCGGCGTTAAGTTCTGCCACTTAACACGCAATGCCTCCGAATTCAGCGGAAAATGTGAAACGAAGTGTCTTAACACTAGGTTCCCTCTGCCTACCCTGCTGTGAGCGGGATACAGCGTGAATTTCTGGTGGAAAATGGAGAGCCAAGCTTTGACTACCCTGCTATACAGAAACAAACATTTTTTCAAAGCTGAAGCTTAATTCCACTACTCAATACATAATATACTTTAAAACAAATTCTAGGGAGAAGTGGATAGTTTAAACGTTTAAACTTATTAAGCTAGTCCGTTATTGTAATTTGAATGTATTGGATGTTGGTGCTTTTCACAGTATATTGCCACAGCCTGCTGCTTAGCCACTACCTAAAATATTGTATAGATTTAAGTATAAATAGTATTCTTAGAATTAAGTTAAATGTTATGTTTGTGTGGTTTAAATGGTTTCGGGAAAGATGGGGGCTGACATTTTGGTATATTACTAAAAAAGTCCGTAAATAAAAACAGACTAAAAAAAATAAACTTAATAGAAACGTAAAAGTTTAAACTTATTCGAAAACGTGTCTGGACAGCGACACCCTGAGAGAAGCGGTAAGAGGATAAACAGTTCCTTACTTACAACAAAGAGGCAACATGCGTCATATGTATTATATTGAGAATGTTTTGCAATTCTCCTTCGGGAACCTGCAGCCAGTGGTTGAGGGCCTGAACAATTTTCATCCGCATTTGTTTGCCTGATACTTGCAGAACATGGTTGTAGGGTAGTAACAGTTCCTAAAAATGTTTATATTATTAGAAGTATCAAAAAAGTTAATTTGTTTAGAGCTGAAGAATTTTCTTAGGTGTTACCTAGTGTATATACAGATATATAAACTCTAAGCCTAGTTAAAAAAGAGAAAAATAATATTTGAAATCATGAAAACTTTAAAAGTTAGAGACTACGTGTCCATAGTCAGTCAGTCAGTCATCAGAGAAACCATTAAAGAAGCTGGATAAAGGTAAAACCGTCATTTATCAGGTTTACATTTTACTAGATATCCTACTAGATAGGTACCGAGTTTTAAATAACTTTTTTACAACAACCGTTTATCGAAAAATGTTTAATTTACAAATCGAACCTTTCGTATATAATTTAAATTACGCACAAGCATTAAGATTTTAAAGCTTCTTAAATGTAATTTCTCAAATAGTCAGAATCTATCTAGTACTTAATATAATTTGTTAGCGGGTAAGTTGAAAATACTTGCAGTGAAATTGCTTTAATCGTTTTTTTCTTTATACGTAAATCTAAAATATATAATGTTTTACTTACTTTTTCCAGGAACAAATCGCAGTTTCCAATACCGTTAATTTTTTGACCGTCCATCTTTAATTATGCAAGTAAAGTAGAAAAATGACCACTTCTGTGTCCTTTATAAAACTTAAATAGTATAACGAATATTAAACAGTGTTACCAGCTTATGACTTTTCGCCAAAATAGAGCAAATATTTCATAATTAATTACGAGTGACGGACCGAATTTTATTATCTATATATTTAGTTTATTATATAGATATTTGATTATTATATATAATAAAATTTAATATTTAAGTAGAATTAACAGAATGTTTCGTCAAATAAGAATAAGTAAAAAAAAAATAACTGACTATTTTCGACTACTACTAAAAGATTTCACACATTTGACACAAAGCATTTTTTACCCGCGACGGAACGGCGACTGTATATGTGTTTGGGGTGAGAGGTTGTTTGTTTTTTTTTGTTTGTTTGTTTGTTTGTTTGTGTGTTTGTGCAAATTACTATGTCAATTATTTCCAAAACTATAAGTCCGATTTTGATACGGTTTTCTATGATAGGTTAAGGTTCAATTGGCGTATGATCTTAGATATGTCTTATTCCCTTAACTCACCAGGGGGCGCTGCAGTAAGCATTTTACGTGAAAACGAATGTTTTCAATTATCTCAAAAAATAATAGTCTGATTTCGATACGATTTTCAGTGATAGATTCAGGTTTAATTGGTGAATGTTCTTAGATATGTTTTATCGTGTCAAACCACCAGGGGGCGCTGCAGTAAGCGTTTGTTTGTACTTTTTTTGTATTTATTTGTCTAAAACCGAAACTACTGATCCGATTGAAAAGAATTTTCAGAAAAACATTCAGCTTTGCTTGATGCATATTTTAAGATTTTTCTTTTTTTGTTACGGGGAAAACTCACCAGGGGGCGCTGCACTAAACATTTGCTTATGCAGAGCAAAAACTACTAGTTCAATTTAGATGAAACTTTCAAAGATAGGTTCAGGCTTAATTGGTGCTTCTTTTTATATATGCGTTATGGTGACCACTCATCAGGGGGCGCTGTAGTAAGCATTGGTTTGAGTTTTTTTGTGTAAAACCAAAATTTTTCTTGTATTTATTTGTCTAAAACCGAAATTACTCATCCGGTTGGCCAGAGTTTTCAGAATTAGATTTAGCTTTGCTTGCTGCATATTTTAAGATTTTTGTTTTTTTGTTACGATGAAAATTCACTAGGGGGCGCTGCAGTAAACATTTGTTTATGCAGAGCAAAAACTACTAGTCCGATTTAGATGAAATTTTCAACGATAAATTCAGGTTTAATTGGTGCTTCTTTTCATATATGCGTTACGGTGACCACTCACCAGGGGGCGCTGTAGTAAGTACATTTGTTTGTGTAAAACTAAAACTACGAGTCCTATTTGAATTCAGTTTTCAATGATAGATTCAAGTTTACTTAGTGCATATTTTTATATATGTGTCATGTATGTTTACTTAGTGCATATTTTCATGTATGTGTCAACTCTCTAGGGGGCGCTGCAGTAAGTAGCTGCTTCTATTTTTTTGTGTAAAACCAAAACTACTAGTACGATTGTCAAGAGTTTTCAGTATTAGATTCCGCTTTGCTTAAAGCATGTTTTAAATTTATATTACGGTGACAAGTCACCAGGGGGCGCTGCAGTAAAATATTGTTTGTGAATAAAATGACGAATTTGATTTGGATGCAGTTTCAATGATAAGTTCAAGTTTAATTAGTGCATGTTCTTGGATATGTTTTATCGTGTTAACTCACCAGGGGGCGCTGCAGTAAACGTTTGTTTGTAATATTTAATGCAAAACCACAACTACTAGTCCGATTGGGCAGAGTTTTTAGTATTAGAGTTACCTTTACTTGGTGTAAGTTTTTAGGTTTTTTTTACGTCAAGAACTCACCAGGGGGTGCTGCATTAAAAATTTAATTATGCAAAGCTAAAACTACAAGTCCGATTTGGATGCAGTTATCAAAGATAGGATCAGGCTTAATTAGCGCGTGTTCTCGTATATGTGTCATGGTGACACCTCACCAGGGGGCGCTGCAGTAAGCATTTGCTTTTATTTTTTGTGTGAAACCTATTTAGATACGGTTTTCTGTGATAGGTTCTGGTTTAATTGCTGCGTGTTTTTATATGCCATATCTACCACGAACTACCGCGGGGCGCTCCAGTATAAATTAGTTTGTTCAAAATCAAAACTACTAGTGGGTTTTGTGATTTTCACTGATTTGGTTAGATTTAAGTTTCGTGGAAATGTTACGGTGACAATCTCCCAGGCGCTGCAATAAGCATTTGATAACCAGAAAGCATTGGGTTTATAATTTCTTTTGAATTTGCATGAAGATTAATATAAAGTATTTCAATATTATGTAATAATATATAATGTATATCTATTCACTTTAAAAAGTTTAAAATAAAAAACAAAATTAAAAATTTTGAAAAAACCCACGACGGTTTAATTGTAATTGTAAAAGCATAAAATAACTATAAATCCCCCGCCTAAAAGAATATATGTAACGAGATGATGGGGACGACTTCGTCGGGGGCTGCCAGTTGCAACCTCTATTTTAAATATAGTAGCTATCAGTATAGATTTCGTTTTAAAGTCTTTAAAATACCATTAGTTATCAAAACTGTAAATTCATTTTAATATTTATTTTTTTTGCCAAAACTGTTTTAACAGCAAGAAAACCTATGAGAAGGTTTGTGCAAACTTAAAGTAATGACAGCCCCCGACGAAGTCGTCCCCATCATCTCGTTACATATATTCTTTTAGGCGGGGGATTTATAGTTATTTTATGCTTTTACAATTACAATGAAACCGTCGTGGGGTTTCTCAAAATTTTTAATTTTATTTTTTTTATTGAATTAAGATTTAAATCCATGAGGCTATCCTGGCGCAGTGGAAGTGAATCTAACTTATAACACGAATGACTATGGGTTCGATTTCCACTAGGCCCGGAAGATTAATTAAGAACAAAATTTAAAGAAATTAATATGTTGACTTTTGCTTCTCAATACATATTTGCTAATGTTATGTACGTTAAGAAAAATATTAAGGATTTTATAAAAATTGGCGACACACATAATATTAATACTAGAAATAAGCATAAACTGATTACCCCTGTGACTCGAATACATCGAGTCAGTAATTCATTCAAGGGACAGTGTATACGCTTTTACAATAGGATCCCAGAAGCCGTCCAAGAATATTCTACATGACAATTTAAAACAGTTGTGTGTTAAAGGTTATTACCTAATTAAAGATTTTATAAATGATAACACGTCTTGGGAATGAAATGCTCGCTCCAGGCTATTTCAAAAGTATCTTTGACTTTGACTTTGTCTAGGGCGTATTTAAAACGGCGAACCCGGGTCATCGAACATCGGTTTCCCTCTATTAGAAAACATTTTTTTGATATTTACGAAAAATATTTTTTATTTATATTTAAAAATATATTGTTTTACTATAACAAAAACAATTTAATCACAATAATTTAGATGCTCATTAAATGCTCTAAGGGTAAAAAATGCACTAGATTTTAACAAATTGTATATCCAATATATAACGGAAAAACATTGAACTGGGAACACTAATTTGCTTATTTGATAATTAGCTTATTTGATAATTAACAGACGTTTAGAAAAAGAAAAATATCAATGTCATCAGTCTTTGGGTAATTACGATTTTACATTACTATTTATTTCAAAAATAAATAAAATAAATGTGGTGGTGTAATCTTGATTGCAATAATATATTTAATTATTACAGTATTTCTTTTCCATATATATTTTATTTTACTGTTACATGTAATATTTTTATTATGAAACTTATTTGTCCTCAGTCGTATGTATGAGAGTATGAAAAAAAACGTAGTGCCAAAACAATCCCTATTTCCTCTTTCTCATAAAAATTGTCGAACACTGCCGTGTCGTAATTAAGTGGCGGACCTTAGTGCCTCGTTTGGTCTGATGGGAGTGGAGAAAAATAGTTTAAAATATTTATAATTCGTTGCCTCAGCGGATAGCGAGCCCATAAATATCACATTTTGAACCCTGCACTGCGTTAACACGTTAAACGAGAAGCAAAAAAATTATGCATCTTCCCGTTCGGGCCACGTGGGTCAATGCTGGTTGACAATAAGACTTTTCATTCGGGCCGCGTCGGTCAATGCTGACCGCGGCATCGGATACTTTCGATTCATTAATACAGACCGTCGGGCACTGGTATCTAATTAAATACCATATGTATTGACGCACGTGGCTCACTAGTTACTCTAAAATAAGTTGGTTTTTGAAAAATGTAAAATATTTGGATGTAAGACGACAATTTCAAGTGCTGATCGACGTTCAATGACGTCGCAAATTTGGATAGAAATGTGATTTTTGCTTGGCCTGTAGTAATAGTATGTTGTCGGTCAGCATTGACCGCGTTGGCAATCAACGTGTTAAGCTGCACGATGTGGATTTTCTTCGTAGTTCTTCTATTAAGAACTCTGTCTTCCTATTTCTCAATTATTTTGTAAAACGTTTTTTTAGTTAGAACTTACCAAGTTCAGATTTTTTTGTACATATGCATGTACATGAGGCAACCGCTAAGGCTTCGTAAGTATATCTTTTATTTTCAGCGTCTACGTACTTAAGTAATATTTAATGATCTAATTTAAAATATTCTTTAAAACTATATCTATTAATAAATTGTTCCATAGAAAGGTAGATTACATTTTTAAATATTTTTAACTTATTAATTTATGGCACCACTAGGGTGCCATATCTATAACTTATCCTGTCAAATACGAATCGCCAAACATCTGATGACGTGTTCAGGTTCGATGGCATGTAAGCCAGCTCTCCCTGTTCAGACCTTCCCCATCCTTCCTCCCTCCTTTTCTCTTCCCCCCTTAAAGTACCGCATCTACAACTTTTCAATTGTAGATGTCCATGGGCGAAAGTAACTATTTACCATCAGGTGGTCCTTCTGCTCGTTTGCCGCCCTTTCATCAATAAAAAAAACTTGTTTACTTGCTTTGGTGACTCTAAAAATCTCTAAAAGTCTTATTGCAAGCTTGTTAAGTGTGCCTAACTGGTAAATAAAATATTTTTAGTGTGATAAGGATACTGTATTGGTTTTTTTTTAATTGGTCCTTAATTTTAACTATTTAAACATAATTAACCTTTAAATCTTAAAAAACTAAATTATTTTATTTTATTTTTTAGCTTTACGCTGCATTCCGCCCACAGCGGGTAGACAGAGAGAACCCAGTGTTAAGACTCTCCGTTTCTCACTTTCTACCTAATTCTGGAGGCATTGAATGTTAAGTGGCGGAACTTTACGCCGTGCTTTGCCTCGGAACCAGAGCAAAGAAAATGAAATAATTAATATTTCAGTTCCTCGAGAGGGAACCTACAACCAGTCGCGTTTACAGTCAACCTTTGTGGCCACAAACCACGACTAGTCTCAATTATTTTATTATGCCGTTAAGATGAAGTTTTAACACCGTACAATTTTTTCGGTAAATTTATGTAAAAAATAAAAGCAATTTTTAATCGTAGCTCTGTTGACGCATAATCTCACGTCGTCTTAGCGACGCGTACAAACGCAGATCCACCATCGAGATCACTATGCACAACCAGTGGCGTAGCTAGGTGTAAAAGCGCCCCGTTGTAAAGGCAAAGAATCAGGCCCTCGTGTCCTCTTTCCTTGTAGCTTTAACTTATATTGACCTTTAAAGTACTTAAAATTACTGACAGAATATTTGTTGATTGGCTCTGGTTTGTTTACGACAACAACTTAAATATTTTATGGTGGATCCAAGCTCGATTAGAGGCTCCCCTAAGCACCAGGGCTCCGGCACATTGCACCGCCTAGGCCTAAGATGGCGTAGCTACGCCACTGTCCACAACCTAAATTGCTTGTGACCTCATATTTTTCGATATTTACACAAGATTAACTGACTACTGACTTGAGACTGACTTACTCCGGATTCAGTATCACCGTAGCACCCTAATAAAATTAAAAAATATTAGTGCGAGTTTCCCAATTGTAATTATCTCTATGTTCGTAATCTCGCACTTGGTCGATGC
Source organism: Dryas iulia moderata (assembly GCA_019049465.1). NCBI lineage: Eukaryota > Metazoa > Arthropoda > Insecta > Lepidoptera > Nymphalidae > Dryas > Dryas iulia. The sequence goes on along the minus strand of CM032424.1, from coordinate 12,875,107 downwards.
TAAAGAGCTATTACCATAACTTTTTGTGATGGCTGGATCCGCCCCTGAACATGAACATGTAAAGGACACCCTTTGTACAGATGTCTAGGTCAAACGAATGTGATATAGAATATATTTATTTTATAAATTCAAAAATGTAGAAATTAAGATTTTGTTTTTTAAAATAGCAATGCACGCTTTAGCTGTATAAACCAAAACTGTGCAAATAATGTTAATTCAAAAATAAAAAAAGAGCACAACTTTGTATTATATATGCATTATGTCAGTTACAAACACTACAAAATACATCATACTTTTAAACATTTTTAAAGTGTTATTCCACTCTTAGGAAATTTGAAAAAGACATTTAAAGAAAACGTATAAAAATTTGAACGCAGCGGGATTCGAACCCGCGCCTCCTGAATACCGTTCAGGCGCTCTCACCACTGAGCCATGCGTTCTAAAAATTTCCTAAGTGTGGAATAACACTTTAAAAATGTTTAAAAGTATTTAATAAATAGCATTCTCTCTTGCCAAACGATTCTTCATAGAATAATCTTTAGGTAGCAGAAATTTGTAAATATCGAGAGATATTTACAAATTTTAGCATCTCTGTATCTCTGTAGAGACACAGAGATGCTAACTGTATAAAAGCTGTAATAAAGCGTATAAGAATTTCGACGACTCGGTAGTAGAACGCATGGTTCAGTGGTGAGAGCGCCTGGACGGTATTCAGGAGGCGTGGGTTCAAATCCCGCTGCGTTCAAATATTTATACGTTTTTCAAATGTCTTTTACATATTTTATACTTGCTTAAGTTAGTGAAAGAAAACAACAGAAAATAATTGCCAATTCTTTAATCTATAAATAAAAAAAATAAAACAAATGTAAAATGTTATCTACAATAAATTAATTATATTACAGTTTTGACATAAAGTAGAAATCATATACCAATGTTGTCGTCAACGAAACAGATATTTATTCTTATAATAACTTAAAATTAGCTTAATTCCAATAGTATAGCAGCTTAAAGCCAACTCAGCAGTTCATCAAGCGCAGCTTCCATTAATGGGTTGCCGCCGTGTTTTAATACCTGAGGAAATAAAATTAAAACATATTTTTTTTGTAATAATAACATTATTTTTGTCTCTATAGAGATGCACACAACAACAAAAATAAGTCGTAATAAGTATACAGGTTGTTCGAGGTCGCCGGAAATATAACACATTGCTTAGTACTAGACAGCTTTCAAAGAACGGTTTCCAAGAGTCGGGTGTTAGAATCCTGCAGCGCTCATATTTTTATACATTTTCTAAAATCGTTTTGCGTAACATTAAATTCATTCATTAACAATTTATTCAGTGGTCTGCAGCAAGGTATGCCTATATGAATATCTAAGCTACGGGCAGAGATCCTCCAGTTCATTTTTTTCAATTTTACGCTATATCCCGCAGACAACAGGGTACGCAGAGGGAAGGGTGTTAAGACACTCTGTTCCACACTTTCTAGGGTATTTATTGCTTAGCGTGTTTTGTGGCGGAAGAAAGGAGACAAACAGATAATAATTATTCAGCTTCAGGTCTTGACCAAAGCAGACAATCAGAGAGAGCCTAGTGTTAAAACGCTTTTTTCAATCAATAATTGTCAACTTTATTAATTTTATGTATATTTCTGTAATAATTACCTCAGCTCTGACTTGACGATCTAACAATGTTAACATTTCCCGCGTGTACTGCAAACTGCCGAGACTCTTCAAAAGCGATAAGCAATGTTTCTTCAAAAATATATCATCAGTTCTTTGCTTTAAAATATCTGATTAATAATATAGGAGCTTATTATTTTGGTTCAAAAAACTATTTAAATTTTATAATATTTTATTTATTATTTAAAAACTGTTTTCTGTATAAAGATTATTTAAATTTCTGCTTTACGCATTTGAAATATGCAGACGTGGTGATTATATACGACACGATATTTATTCGACACGTCTCTAAAATATATTGTTTTAGTAATTAAATTTTATGAAAAAAATAAATACTAGTTTGGGTGTAAATACTAGTTAAAACTTGGGATCAAAAAATATAGGCGGGTTAACCTGTGGCCCTTTGAAGGATATTGGTGACTCTCGATAAATATACTTACTCGAGTTTCCGTTTCAAATAATTCATTTGAAAGCGTAAGTAAATTAAAAATTTAATTAAAAAGGATACTAAGTATTTGTTGGCCTTGAGGTTTCTGTAGGGCGTGTATGATGGGGAAACTGAATTTGCCTTCCGTTATGTCTTCACAAAAGTTGTTCTCTCTAAATACCTTAAAGTTTTAAGAAATTATATTTACTTATTAAATAATTCAAACAATAAAAAGTAATTATTGAAAAAATCATAATCTAACTTTTTCATTCTTTTCCGTTTCTTTTGTCGGCCACTCTTCTAACGCCTGAATTATTTTAATGATCGAGTTGAATAACATAAAAGCTGCTGATACATTAATACTTTCATACAGAATATGACATAAAGAGAAATTGGTCAAAACATTTCGTTTTTTTATTTCCGATGCAGTGCATATCGTAACGTCCCGTTTTTCTTACTAAAACAAGAAAATTGTAAATAATATAAACATAATTATTCTTCCGAGTGGGCATCAAATGGTAGTGTATTATTGAGTTGCAGTCAGACAATGTCGATCGAAATAAAAGTTACCCAAAAAAATTATGGGTTATATTTAAGACGTAACCAGAATAAGTAGTCTTAAATCACTCCCGGGGAAGGAGGAACTCACTAATGATAACAAAGTTGGAACAAAATAAGAATTGATAAATCATTACAACTATAACATGTACATAGTTAACAAGGATAATGCTTAGAAATTTTGAAAATAAAGTTTAGAAAATTTGCGAAACCTTCTTAAATACTTTTTATACAATATTAATTCCTAAGCTAATATTTACAATTAAAAATTGAGGCCGTTATGGCATAGCGTGACAGTTGTGTTTTCCCTCTTGTTTCCTCTTGAGAGAGAGAGAGAGAGAGAGATATAATATTTATATTATTTCCGTTGTCACGAGAAAAATAGCGGCATTAATTCGGCCACTCAACTTGTCTCGGAGTCGGACAGAATATGTGTATATGGTAATGTTCTCTCTGCTGAAAGAAAAAAGAAGTGAAACTATAAAAGATATTTACCTCTTGATGAAATAAATTGCAATAGTCATCTCTGCATTGAAAATAACATCCTAGTAATGATATAAACTTGCTATAGTCGGTCTTATTGTCACTGAACAGTTGTAAAATTTGATATGGCGCATCGAAAAACCCTTTCGCTTCTGAAATTTGAATAAAAACAGGAATAAATATTTTAATCAGTCAGTTCATGACAATGTTTCAATGTTTAAAATTAATTTAACCAAATAAATCAAAAATCGACTTCCATACAGATCAAGAAAAAGTTTTTTTTTAGCTTCACGCCTTTTTTCGCATAACATGGTAGCCAAAGAGAACCTAGAGCCAAGACACTCCGTTCTCCATCTTCCATCTGAAGACATCAATTCGAGACAGCCATTTTAAGCGGCGAAATTTAACACCGCCCTTTGTCTTGTTCGCCAGAGCGTAGAAATGAAAATAATTAATATATAATCATTACAAAGACGCTGTCCCACTGCACCATGACAGTCTAACTTAAGCATATATATACCTACATAGTAGTACTATGATGTTTCTTTTATTTATATAAATAAAATTAGACACTTACTTAGTTGTATCATTTTCATATACTGCTCCTCTGTAGGGCATATAAAGTTATCTCGCCAATAGATTTCCATACCTTGACCGCGTAATATTGCTGTCAGCAACTCGGAAACTATTTTTGGTATCTGTAATTAGCAAAAACATATTTGAAAAAGCATATTTATACTTTACAAAAGCTTAGTTTTGAACTTGATATAAGTGCAGCTACATTCAAAACTTTAGTTAAAAAACTATTTATAATAATATTTGTAATATTAACTGTCAGCTTTTTTTTTTAATATAGCTTTTTAATTTTTTATTTCTTAATTTAGTGCATAAAAATGTATGATAAAAAGTATAATAGGTCCGTCAAATATAGTAAACTACCTCTATGAGTATATATAATCTGTGGTCGAACGTATTGGCGGTAAATATACATCATGGCGTCATACGTCTAGTAAAATTGAATTTGTAAGAAGTAGCTTGATATAATAAAAATACAAAACTTTTGTCGCAAAGTAAATAAATATATAGTGTGGTGTTTAATTAATTTAAATATAGACATTTAAATATCTATGATGTGAGTGTTAACCATTATTGATTGAATTTAAACATTTCGACATTATCAAAAGTCCTGCTATTGCCTGTGGAATTTTAAATAAATTTACTTATATACTTATATATAAAGCTTATTATATTTTAAGGTATTATTATCTACTTCACACCTTTATAAATGTATATTTAGTTTTAGATAATATATATGTACGTTTCATGATTAATCTACTACTTATGTCGCAATGTTGTGTGGAAGAAATCGCAACTTTAGAAAGTTATACTGCTTTGTATATTTTTTGTATGCTTTTATTTTTCGTCCTATTAAATACTATTTTGTGCATAAATAATATTGAGTGTTTACCTCTTGATTAATTTCGAAACCTTTGTTCATAGCTGTGAAAATAATATAATGAGCAGCGTTTAATGTAAGCGGAACGCCGTACACACAGTGCGCTGCCGGCAGCCCTCGACGCACGTTTGTGCTGTCTTGTATGTCATCTATTCTGGATAAACACATGGTAAATATTATTAAACAAGTAAATATATTATAGCTTAATGATTTATTTTGGTAGGTTACAGTTTTTGGATTGGGACCGATTATGGATATTGTGCTTTTCTGAGTGCTAGTTATTTAGAATTAAACAAATATTTAAAATGTTTTTAATAACACGCAATAATTTAGTAGTTTGTTATAACATAATGTCGCTTTTTATTTTTCAAGAGTAACTAAGTAAAAGTATAGTCAATATACTTAAACGGCATTGTAAGTATAATTCAAATTAAATAGAGAGAGAGAAAGAGAGTGATAAAGCTTTTAACTGAACGAAATAGATGTTTTTAGTTTACAATCTATAATACCAATTCTTTAGTTCTATAGTGTTTTCAGCAGTAAAACTTTACAGTTTACAAGGTAATTTCATTCAGTTTATAAGTCTACAAAAACAAAATCATCAGACAATCGTTCCGCACGGGGCCATAGGGGCATAGTCTAACTGTAACCACTTGTGTTTTCGATTCCCGAAACCTAGGTATGATTATATTCTCTCTATAATTCAAAGCTTAGCGTTAAGTTCCGCCACTCGACACAAAGCGAATACACGCGGAATGTACATTATACTACTTCCGATTATCTTTATACTACTTTCTTTTTGTTAAGCGGAAAAAAATAACAAAAAATATAAGTCACAAAAATAAATTTCTAAATGTCTTTTTCTAAGTTTTAGTTTATTTTATTTAGCTTTATGTATACACTTGCTGACATGGCAAGCAGCGAGTAAGGTAAGCAGAGAGAATCTAGTGTCGAGACATTCTGATCTCTATTTATGATCAGAACTAAAAGATATTGCATGTTAAAGTTGTGTTTAACGCCGTGCTTTGTCTTAACATTAAAGTAAAGAATTTATAAATTGTGGAATAATTATATAATAATAATTAATACAATTATTTCCATAAGTGGAAATCGAACCCGCAACCATCGCGTATAGAGTCAGACGCTGTCCTTATGGCACAATGGTCTCATATATACATACATACATTTTTTATAGCTTCACACTATATCCCGCACACAGCAGGGTCGGCAGAGGGAACCTAGTGTTAAGACACTCCGTTCCCCACTTTCCGCCGAATTCGGAAGCATTGCGTGTTAAGTGGCGGAACTTAACGCCGCGCTTTGCCTCGGATATAAGAGCGAAGGAAATGGAAATATTAAATATTTCCACTCCTCGAGTGGGAATCGAACCCACACAACCAGTCGTTTACAGTCACTCGTTCGTGCCACTGCGCCACGACTGGCGACTATGTACATACATACATATATACATACATGCATAAAACATTTTATTATACATTGTAATTAGTTCAAGGATATTTAAAAAAACATAAAAAACAAGACCGATGATGAACGTTTATGAAGAGTTTAAAGTCCGGTATAAAATACTCATTATTAAAACATTTAACAAATAATAATTTTATAAATAACTTTGGAACCGGTTTTTATGAAAATTATGCTGAGGGACGAGTATGAACTTTGGCATACTTAATTTAAATAAAAAATGCATTGAAATGACTTTAATTTAATTAAAAAAGGGATTGAAAATACTTTATTTTTTATGCTATTAAATGGGGGCTGTTGTAGCGCAGCGGTACAGCGTTTGACAGTAAGTCGATGGTTGTAGATACGTTTCCCACGCGGAGGAGGGATTACATTTAAATTTTCATTTCTTCACTCTTAGAAGAGCTTTGTCTTTGGTACACCAAAGACAAAACGTGGCGTTGAGTTCCACTCAATACACAATGTCTCAATTTCGAGTGGAAAGTGGAGGGAGGAGTGTTTTAACGCTAGGTCCTCTCTGGCTATCCCGCTATATGGGAAAAAGCATAAAGTTACAAGAAAAAACATTACTTGAAGAAAATAAATATTATCCACACACGACCATGTTTGTCATACAATTTTCTATGCAATGACATACACGTTGCTAAGTTAACGCATACTTTAAACATCAACGGATCCACTAGTCTACACAAAAAAATAAAATTATGAATATCTGTTTTTAAAATTAAAACAATAGCTTTTTACTAAACGCATATTAAAAAACTATTTTTTACAATTTTTATCTGTTAATCTGTTTATTTGTATCGGATAATCTCTAGTACGGCTGGACCGATTTAGACGATTTAGACTTTCACTGGCAGATAGCTATTGTAATAACGAGCAACTCACTACTTAAATTTTTCTATTACAACTTGACTTAATTTCGAGTGAAGTCGAAGGCACAGATAGTATCTCATAAATTTGTAAAACCAGTCTAGTTAACATCTGGTTCTTGATAATTAAATGTCGATACTAGTATGTAATTATCATATATAGCTAAAAGGTCATTTCATAAGGTTATTGTCTAAGGTTAATATCATAAGGTTATATAATAAGACAAGACTACCCTTAAAAGCTTTTATAATTTTTTTATTAAATATAAATTTATTATTATAGAATTATATAAAGTCTTCTTTATTCAAAACGATAATGACTTCGATCCGAACTAGGGGAATTTCTTCTATCTAAATATATTTTATCTCTTCTGCGCGTTTACACATGCTGGTATGTTAGTGGATTTTGCCATTAAAAGAAAATGTAGAGTGGAATAATCTCTTTCCACTACATTTAAATAGCCCACAGAAAAATGTACATTCGTATAGTCAAATAAACTAACATTCACCTGCGGCTTCAACCGAGTGATATGTTATTTTTTTTTTTTTTAGCTTCACCCTGTATCCCGCACACAACAGGGTAGGCAGAGGGAACCTAGTGTTAAGATACTCCGTTCCCCACTTTCCGCCGAATTCGGAGGCTTGCGTGTTAAGTGGCGGAACTTAACGCTGCGTTTTACCTCGACACCAGAGCGAAGAAAATGGAAAATATTAAATATTCCACTCCTCGAGTGGGAATCGAACCCACAACCAGTCGTTTACAGTCACACGCTTGTGCCACTGGGCCACGACTGGCCACACATTGATATGTTAATAGTTAATAAAATTTTGCCTTTTCCTACCCAAAGCTTCAGACTATCCTATATTAAATTTAATCACAAACGGCTCAGTAAGTTAGTCGTCAAACATATACTTACACAAATAAACAAACAAACAGAAACACTGATAAAAGCTATTTTGAGAGCGCTCCGTTCTGATTACCTCATAATGATAACATTTAAAGTATTCGTCTACAGCACTTACACCTTGTTAAAAAGCCAAAGTTCGTTTGTGCGTAAGACTTCTTCCTCTTTCCTCCTTTTTTGACCGAATTAAAAGATTTATTTATAACTTATAACTTTCGCTATTTTAATGTACATTTAAGCTATATTACTATAAAATTAGCTATATTTTTTATAAATCAGTTCAGTAGTTTTGACGTTAGAGGAACAGACGGATGGATGAATCCATCTGCTCCCATTCACTTTTACATTTATGATATATATCAAGTAAGGTTATGCAAGGTTAGATAGATCTAGGTTAATATGACATTTTATAACAAGGTGTGATATGAATTCATGCAATACTTAAATGTGAGTATAATTAACTTAAAATGAATAGTGCAGTGGGACATCTGTACTAATACTAATATAATAAAGGTAATAATATAAGAAGTAAAGATTGTAACTCTAAAATAAGAGGAAAAGTTTGTAACTTTGCTAGTAAGGGGTAATCTTCGGAAATACTGGACCGATCACGAAAATTCTTTCACAATTAGAAAGCTATACTAATTAGGAATGCTATAGGTTATATTTTATTATGATTGAACAGAATGTTCAGAGAGTCTTAAAGGGGCCCGAAACAGGGATAAAACTTGCAGATCACGCAATTGATTAAATTATTTGATTATATATTATAAACGCAATTATTGCGGATTTGATTTCTATTTGAGGGAAGGCTTATAGAATTATTGTAAATAAATTATTTTCATATTTCTGTTCGGATATCTTGGGTAAAGCGCGGCGTTGAGTTCCGCCACTCAACACACAATATCTCGATTTCGAAGGGAGAGTAGGAGTTCTGCGTGTGTTGACACTGGGCTCCTCTGACTACCCGGCAATATTTCTTTACTGTACAATATTTTATTCTATTCGACAATATTTAAATGTAAAAAACAATAACAAACGCTGTTATTAAACTCTATGTATAGCTATTACATTTCTTTCTCTTCTGTCTCTTAATTACTAACTAGTGAAAATCCCTTGTACTTTTTAAGGCCCACTTTTTTTTTTATAGCTTCACGCTGTATCCCGCACACAGCAGGGTAGGCACCTAGTGTTAAGACACTCTGTTCCCCACTTTCCGCCGAATTCGGAGGCTTGCGTGTTAAGTGGCTGAACTTAACACCGCGCTTTACCTCGACACCAGAGCGAAGAAAATGGAAGTATAATTTCCACTCCTCGAGTGGGAATCGAACCCACAACCAGTCGTCTACAGTCACACTCTTGTCCCACTGGGCCACGAACCACTTAGGCCCACTTAATAAAAGTATTGAAGCTGCAAAAATAAAAACATAATTGTAAATCTTTTCTGCAGACTTAATTTAAGAACACTTTCAAAATATTCAAAGAAGTAATTAGTTATTTTCATTACTTACAATAAACCAGCAACGTGCAGCATATCACATATATTAAGAACCTCTCTTAATCTGTCGTCGGGTATTTCTAACCAGTGGTTTAGAGCCAGGATGATTTTCTTTCTCATTTGCTTGCCTGGCACTTGTATAATATGTGTGTATGGTGATAGAATTTCCTAGGGAACGAGTTACATATTATTTATTGGATTTTTTTTTCTTTGTATGTAATATGTAGTAAAGAAAAAGTTAATAAAAATAATTAGTATTCTTTTATTTAAATTCAAAAATGTTAAATATTGTAAATATCCTTAGAAATATGACTTTTACGTTATAAAATATTTTTCTTAGCGTATGTGTGTAAATAACACAATAAAAACATATTAAAATATAGATTTCGCTATAAGTGCAAGTAATTAGTTATTGAAATTAAAATTGAATGCGTAAAAATATTTATCCTCATTGCAGCAAAAATTCAAGATATAAAATAAAATAAAATCAACCATAGTTGACATTAACTCATAAGTTTTAATATACAACTATTAAACTTTAAAAGGTCACGAAATCCAGATTTCTAGGTCGTATATAAAGATTTTTAAGCACACTTTCTCTTTCTCTTGCGGAAGTTGCAGGGTAGTCAGAGAGAACGTAGTGTTAAGACACTCCCTTCATCACTTTTCGCCCGAAATCGTGAAATGTAAATTCATTAATCCCCATTAGTGGGGCCATTCGTGGCGCAGTGCCACAAACGTGTGACTCTAAACGACTGGTTGTGTGTTTCATTCCCACTCGACGAGTGAGAATATTTAATATTTCCATTTTCTTCGCTCTGGTGTCGAGGTAAAACGCGACGTTAAGTTCCGCCACTTAATACGCAATGCCTCCGAATTTGGCGGAAAGTGGGGAACGGGGTGTCTTAACACTAGGTTCCCACTGCCTAACCTGCGTGCGGGATACAGCGTGAAGCTAAAAACAAAAAAAAAGAAGTGGCCCTAATTTACTACGTCGAAATGTCATAGCAATATGTCACATCGATTTTTTAATAAATAATTAAATATTTAACTATTTAAATAAATATATGCATTTACCTTTTCAAGGGACGATTCATCATTTTCATTATTATAACGCTTTTTATCGGCCATATTTATTTATATTGACTTCCTTAACGGCACAATCAACTCACACACAGCAACGACTCACGTTCAAGTTTCGACTGAGAGTTGTTTCTTTAACTACCTACTCCTTATATATGCTATGCATAACACTATAAAATATTTCTTGACGTTGCTATATCGAGGAATATAATTTCATAAAATGATCTTTCTGTATCATTTACGCTTCCCATATCCCTAGCCAGTCTTAGTTGGATACTTTTGAACATCTATCAAAATAAAGCATATTTAAAATAAATTTAGAAAAAAAATAAAAGTTTGAACACAGAGCGATTCAAACCTCTGCCTATTGAAAACCGACCAAGCTCTCTGATCTATATCCGGCTGCTATCCATTTTATACTCTATAATATGCTTATCCGTTTTATTACAACTTATTTTGGTAGTTTCATCTCTTTAGGGATATTATTACAAATTTCTGTTATCCAAAGATTATTATTACAAACAAACGTTTGCCAAGAAAAAATGCTAATTATTACTATTATTATTGTATTTTAAAATATGTTTTTATTCATATACTTTAAAAAACAAAAAAACTCATGAGAAAATGAAATGATGACAACAAAAAAGTTATAATGAAACCGGTAAGCCAGTAGTAGAACATTAACATATGTATCATAATAAACATACTTTTTTCATACTTCAAGCTTTATTCCCGCATAGCAGGGTAGGTAGAAAGAACCTAAACCGTAACCCGTGGGGGGACGGATTAGAATACAATTCCCCGCCGTCGCTGGGCAGGGTCCCGTAAAAGGCGGGTAACCCAGTAGCTTGGCTCACGACCACTACTCATTTCAAAGACGAACGGCCAAACATCTGATGATGTGTTCCGGTTCGATGGCATGTAAGCCAGCTCTCTCTCTATTCCCAACATCCCCATCCTTCTTCTCTCCTTTCCTTCTCCCTCCTCTAGGTCGGCAACGCATCTACAACTTTTCTAATGTTGTTGATGTCCATGGGCGAAGGTAACTACTTACCATCAGGTCCTTCTGCTCGTTTGCCCCCCTCTCATCAATGAAAAGACCTAATGTCAAGAGACAATGGTCGTCTTTCCGACCGAAGACGCCGAAGAAGTTAATGGCGGATCTCAACACCGCGCCTTGTCTTGTCTGCTTCCCCACAACAGTCACGTATACAGTGAGACGCTATCAAACGGCGCCACGATGACCTTACGAACGAATTTAGAAGACCTTAATTTCTCACTAATGTATTTTCTGAGCAGACATATGCATTTAGAAAGGAATTAATGCAAATTTAAAGCTTATTTGAATTTTACGCGCAAGTTTCGTTTTCTTCGAAATTTTACCTAATTTGTTTTATTGATTTTATGCGGTTTAATTATAAACAAAAGGAAAAATCGATTTGCTTATAAATTTTTGATTAGATAATTCGAATATTTTTCCCGCTTTTGTATCCTGTTGCTATTATTACTTTGACGTAGTGACCTAGAAAATGGAGATTAATGACTAAATACGTAGAACAACTACGTGATCCCTAATTTCGAGCAATAAATTGATAAATAATGGAAGGCTTTTCCATAGCCTAATTAGTTAATATGAAATTCTCGAAATTTTTTCTCGAAAAATGACGAATTCTCGATAATCAAAATAATTAATTCATTTTACAACTTCACGCTTAGACCTGCACAGCAGGGGCGGATACAACCTTCAAAAAAGCTTGTAGTCTTAGCGACCCTAAAATCAGCCAAGTTCGAGCCGGAGTATGAATGTAGTGATTTTTTTTTAGCTTCACGCTGTATCCCGCACACAGCAGGGTAGGCAGAGGAAACCTAGTGTTAAGACACTCCGTTCCCCACGTTCTTGTTGAATATAGATATAATTATTATAATATTTTTTTTTTTCATTTTATTAAGGTGATACGGTGGTGCTGGAGCCGGTGTAAGTCAATAAACTCGTGTCAAAAAAATGACGTTACCAGTAATTTAGGTTGTAGGCATGCCCATAGTGCCCACAATGGTAGATCCGCGCATGCCTGTTAGTAAAGTGAAGCTAGTGTCAAGACACTTCGTTCTCTACTTTCCTTTTGAATTCCAGACATTGAGAGTTAGTAGTTAATTTTATGTATGTAAAGTTTCTTTTAATAGGTGACCTATATTATTTTTTATATAATTATTTTGCTGATCGTTTAGTGAGTGAGTACAGTGGAGAGGCGTACATTTTTTTCCATATTGTATTATTTGGTTCCAATGATCGGATCATCGAAACTAATAAATAACTTAAATGTGTTACAGAGGGACTTGTCGTTTTATACACAACGCGCGGTCGTCACCATACAATATTAATTGATAGACTAATCGCCCGATTAATTGTCCACGCTTTTACGCAATGAAATAAGCAAATTTAGTGTAGAAACATTCATTTTAAAAATGGATGATCTATACCGCTATCTTATGAATAAAATAATATAAAGAAAAAAAATATATTGCGTTGTATACATACCTATTTAGTAAAAAATATTTTCTTGGGAACATTTATGAAAAATATTAATTGAGTCAGTTATTAGTTAGTATACTGTACTAACTATACTCGTATATCACTGTCTATACTGTTGATATATATCATGTTAACTGAAGCAAAAAACTTCTTAGTAATTTTTTTGTCTGTCTGTCAATTTGGTAATTTCTGCACAATCACGCAAAAACTATTGATGAGAAATTAATACATTTTGACTTTGTAACGACTTTAAGCCGTCGTATATATTAGTTTTAATGTGACGTTAAATGCAATTCTCTAACATAATCTTTTTTTTTATTATCTCATTATGTACTTTAGTCATTAGAAGAAATATCAAGCAAAAACAATATACATTTTATAAGAAAAAAGACGATGTAATTACGGTGCATAAACCATAAAATTATACAATAATAATCTGTAAGGTTATAAGTAGGACTTTTTTTAATATTAAGTAACCTATAAAGATATGACCTATCTCGCGGAATATTATAAAGCTGATTATGAATCTATTTGGTTGAAAGTGTTAAAGTTCACGATTTTTCCCGCTTAACAGGGTAGCCAGCAAATGCCTGGTGTCCAGACACTCCGTCCCTTTTGCTTTAAATCAAGACACTACGTTTTAAGTAGCGGAACTCAACGCCGCAGTTTGCCTTAGGTACTAGCGCGAGAAAATGAAAATTTAAATATAAAGATTCCCCCGAGTGGGATTCGAACCCACAACTTTTTTTATCAAAAAAGGCACTGTAACCCACTGTCAACGGAGCTCTGATTATTAATATTTTTTTATCTATGTAATTATACACCATACGCTATAATTTACATTATTTAAATTAATAGATAATTCTGATGTTTTTTGCTGTTTTTCCATGTTATTGTATTGTAATATCAGCCTTTTTATAGATTGTTATCATTTTAATATAAAGTAAAAAAGTAATTAAATAAATCTAGTTTTTAGTAGATGCGTAAAGAATACCGCAAGGCTATATAAAAACATTTTCTTGTTTTCAACTTATCCGTTACTTATAATAAATTAATTTAGGTTACATTTAACTTCATTATGATAGGAAAATTGTATAAAATGAAAAGGGCAACGTTTTATAATAACTGGACTCTCATAGGGTATATTCTTTAAGTCTTAGTTTTTAAGTACTGAAATCGAAAACAAAAATAAAAATGCATATGATAAAACAAGATTCGTGTTAAAAAAGGTACAGACCTTATGTCCGTAGAGTAAAATAGAATAAATAAAAAAAAAAAAAAAGAAAACTTATCCGCAAAGCTGAGTAAGCTGAAAGATATTATTGTTTAGACACTCCATTAGCCCGCTAGTTGCTTTCCGCTCGAATTCAAGACATTGCGAGTTTTTTTCGTTTTTTTTATGTTTAAGATACCAGGTAAAGGAGCTAGCGGGTCACCTGATGTTAAGCGACCAGAGGAACCGTTAATGCGTTGCCGGCCTTTTTGATTGGTGTAATTTAACGCCGCAAAGGAATTTTAAAAAATTAGAGCGTATTTGAATTCGCTCCATGCTGACCCACATCAGGAAATGAAAATAATTAAAAAGTAATATCTTCAAGAGTGGGATCGAACCTACAATCTTTGCGGTTATAGTAGGATTCTTTTTCATTGCGCTACGAAAGGCTTAACCAAAATAAGTTAAATATAAAATTATGAGCAATATAGGAACAAACAGCTCCACGCTTCTACCGCAATAAAGAGTAGTCTACTAAGAGAGAACTAAGTCAAAATATCGTTCGTCCGTTTTACACCTCCGCCCGCGGTTTCTCTTAGGTATAAGACCGGATAAATGAAAATAATATATAATCATTTTCCCTAGTGGAAATTGAATCCACAACCATCACGTTTCAGTGCAGACATTCTTTTTTTTTGTTTAGCTTCACGCTGTATCCCGCACACAGCAGGGTAGGCAGAGGGAACCTAGTGTTAAGACACTCCGTTCGCCACCTTCCGCCGAATTCGTAGGCATTGCGTGTTAAGTGGCGGAACTGGCCCCCAGTGCAGTGCCAGACATAGAGTAATAAAATAAGGTTATTTGTTGTTTTATGTATTGTGTATTTTTTATGTAATAAAAAAGTATGTAATTGTGTCTATATCTATCGTTGCATGCGGTATTCACCTTCAAGATAAAGCATTTATATATAAGAACAACTATTGTAGAGTTTTCTTTAATGTAATTAGCATTATTGAATCATATAAATAAAAAAAATACACTTTTTAACATTGTAACTAGGTAATACTACCTACTGTATAATACCTACTATAATATATAATAGTAATAAAATTGTATCTTTACATTAAATATATTTACAAAAAGGTAACTTAGGAGGATAAAACTAACAGTAATAAATAGAATATGAAAATTGAATCTAACTTTGTTTTATAGCTTTTATAGCCCTGCCCAGGGCGACTGAGAGTATAATTGATTTCGAAGAGAGAAACACCCGATGTAGAATCATAAAAGACATCATAATTAACAAATGATAATTGAATTGTTAATTATGATGTCATGATATGATGTGGCCAGTCGTGGCCCAGTGGCACAAGAGTGTGACTGTAAACGACTGGTTGTGGGTTCGATTCCCACTCGAGGAGTGAAAATTATATTTCCATTTTCTTCGCTCTGGTGTCGAGGTAAAGCGCGGCGTTAAGTTCCGCCACTTAACTCGCAAGCCTCCGAATTCGGCGGAAAGTGGGGAACGGAGTGTCTTAACACTAGGTTCCCTCTGCCTACCCTGCTGCGTGTGTGATATAGCGTGAAGCTATTTAATTTAATTTAATAATTGAATTTGTGGCAGTCTTGAGGAAGTGGTTATAATTATATTATTTACAGCTTCACCCTTTTTCCTCTATAGCAGGATGTTGGTAGTCAGAGCGAACCTAGTGTTAAGACACTCCATTGAAAATAATATGTAATCATTCCTTTTAGTATTAAATAGTACAAGATGTCCGATATCGAATGAAAAGCCAAAAACGGAGTGTTATTAGAGAAGAGAGTGAAGCTGAAATGTAATTACAATTGTCTAAAACATTCGATGTGCAAATCTTAGAAAATAAGAAAAAATAAAATACCACCTTGATGTAACTTACTTATATATTATATATTTTGGGTCTAAATATCAATGTCAACAGGTATTAAACAGTACTAATATGTCACAGTTCATATTAAGTTGTGCACATTTACTAGTCCATTTGTATAATAAAAATGTAACGGCTTACTGTATGTACATGTAAAATATACGTATAATAATAGTGGGGACAATTATCGATGTAATCGAAAAGAAAACAATGATTTGTAATTTCTTTCCTATGTGTCTAGACGTTTTCACACGCTAATTTCTGAAAAGCAGTTTTGACTATTTTATTTTGGTAAAGTTACCTTAATTCAGTGTTAAGATTTTAAGCGATTCATAAATAAAAAGTTGCAAGTGCAACAATTAAATTATATATTGTGCCGAAAAAAAGAAATAGTCGTGTAGTTTATACAAGCAAAATCACGGGCGGGTCGCCAGTATTGGCGTGGCTAGGTGTACAAGGGCCCCTGTGCATTGGGAATGAATCGCACCCAAATTTTTACTTCATTGTATTACCGTGATACCGAAATAGGGTAATATATAGTATATAATTATAGTAAGAAAAATTATAAATTTCATAGGATTTGACTTTCGTGTTTTGCAACTACCACTCAAAATATTAAATATTTTGACTCTCGTCTTTTTTTGCAACTACCACTCAAATATTTGACTATTATTCTCTGTGGCCAGTCGTGGCCCAGTGGCACAAGAGTGTGACTGTAAATGACTGGTTGTGGGTTCGATTCCCACTCGAGGAGTGGAAACTCTATTTCCATTTTCTTCGCTCTGGTGTCGAGGTAAAGCGCGGCGTTATGTTCCGCCACTAAACACGCAAGCCTCCAAATTCAGCGGAAAGTGAGGAACGGAGTGTCCTAACACTAGGTTCCCTCTGCCTACCCTGCTGTGTGCGGGATATAGCGTGAAGCTATTTAATTTAATTTATTATTTGCCCCCGGGCCGTATTTTTCCCTTCACTGACCTAAACCAAGAATACACGATGTCACAAGCAATTTACCTTATACATGCCCATAGTGCCAACTATAGTGGATCCGATAGCTACGCCACTGACCATAATATTAAAAAACTATTAAAAAGAGAAAAAAATAAAACAAATATCAAATTTAAGTGCTTTATTTATTTTTTTGTCACAAAACTACATAACTGCGACTCTACTAGTCAAGTTTCGTTAGACCAAAATGCTCCATTTCATGTCGACATAAATAATAAAAAAAATCTATTAGAATATAATATGTATACATAAATTATTATTTATATTAATTTTAAATTTCATAGCTCGGTACAACAAAAATACATTAAATTCTAAATCATATACAAATAATCTCTCTTAATTTTAATTTTGCAACGATGATTGGACTTGAGATAAATAATTTAAACAAAAATTATATAAATTTAGTTTTAAAAATAAAATCATTTCTAAAAGATTTTATTGTAAAATGAATAAATTTAAAAAAAAAAACGTATAAAACTAAATCTCAAGTACTTTCACCATTACATAAGACAAGAATTAATCGAAAGAAAAAAATTGAAAGTAATAATTGAAGACATACATAGATGAAGATGACGGATCATAAAATTAGAATATCTTAAAAATTTTTCATGAAACTCCAAAAGCGATTTAAAATTGTTAAATATTTTGTATATGTTATATAATTTTACAAAATACATCATCACAAAAGAATTGAACATACATTCTAAATTCAAAAAATAACTAAATATTTCTTAAAAATATTAAAATTTCAAATAATTCATTCAAATCCTATTAATTTATGCATATAACTGAAAAAGAAATACGAAAAAATATGACATAATACCAACTTCATCTAATAACACATGCATGATATGCCATGACATGACATGACATGACATGATATCCATACGTGTCATGACATGACATGCCATCCATACATGTCATGACATATCATAACATGCACAGACAATGCCTTCAATTAATTACAATGGAAACACTTGACGTTTATCACAACGTTATCTAACACGATCCCCAGTAGACTCACTGTACAATATAAAGCGAGAGTTTCAAGAAAGCAACAGGTCGTACTAATTACATAGAAAATGACATCTACAGAATAAAACTATTATTATAACCGGATTAATTACGTATATTTTTTCGAAAAAGAAATTTTCAGAACATTTTACTAAAAATGTATTTTCGAATATTTAAAATATACGTCATTAATCCGATTATAAATAAATTTTATTTTAAAATGTGTAATAATCGCGAAAACAAAAGATCTTTAAAAATCTACAGAATATCGACCACAGAGCGATAGATAGCGTACAGAAATGGCGCACTGCGAAAACCTAGTGCTTTTTTGAAAATAACATAATTTTAACACTTAATATATCCATTGACACAGAACATGGCTTCTCTGAAGAAATTATAATGACTTTATTAAGATGTATAATAATAATTATTATATTAATAATATTACATTTTGAACTGCCATTTGTCAATTCATTGTTCATTGCACCAAGTCTATATATACTCTACACACAAAGTAATATAGACACTTATAAAAAAAGGTTTTATTACATTTTTTTAACCCTAAAATAGTGTAATAATTTATTTAATATTTTAGGATATAAAGACTTAAATTTATTAACTTCCAAAAATTGGTATTTTTTTAAATTACACCGATTTTGTTATTTCCATTAATTTCTAGAGAAGCATGTTATGCATAAATGGAATGTGCACGTCTATAATATATTACAATTACATGATAAAAATTAATACGATTTAATTAGCACACTAAAATTAGAATTAATAATGTAACGTACGATACAACCAATCAGAGACAAGATTTGTGATTTTATTTTCAATGCTAGTGTTGTAGCAACTAGTGATGGGCCGGCCATCGAGTTGACAGGTTCATTTTTTTTATAAATAAAATCAAAATTCTTGTTTACACAACATACTGTTCAAACATACATTATCTGTCAACCGTTTCTTTGTAATTGTGTAGTCAAATAAATGTTGATTTATTTTTTTTAAATAAATTTGAATAGGCAAGAACGTCGTGTTGGTCGAATATATTCTTTTATAAGCACCAATTAAGTTAAATATTATTTAATACAAATTTAAATACCTTCACTGGGCCAAAAATCCAATTTTGATAATTAACTATAATACTTGTAATGACCCAGCGTCTAACAAATTGAACATTTTAAAGCGAATCTAAGCACCTATATATAGAAAACATTTGAATACATTTCCAAAATTTATTAAGCCGGTCACACACGTATCTCGATTATTATTTGTGAAATAAATTCGAAAGTCAATACGAATTAAATAACATAAGCGGCGTGCATACGTGTGTAGCCATCCTTATATAACAGAAGCATAGACAATTCAAATGACATATCAAAAGCTATACAACCATAGATTATACTCGAACTGACAGATCGTGACACATGCCAAATTTGACATCTTAATCATGTCATAGATTAAAAAAGGTAAAAAAGACTGACTGTCTCATTTTCATTTTACATGAAATTGTGACAGATCTGTCATTTCTAGTATAAACATATCGTTACTAAATTATAACAGCATGTAAATTAATAATATGTTTATTATATATTTTAAACTTCAATAAATATATCTTTAGATTTTTAAAGTGTTATTTACACACTTAGGTGAAAAAAAACACTTGGAACACTTGGAAAAATTTAACTTCGCGGCATACGAACCATCGCCTATTGGAAACCGTCTCAAGTCGATGGAAACTTTTAAAGAGACGCGGATTCTACTACGTTTCTTTGTAACTACATATATTTTTCCCAAAAAAGTTATTTTATTCTTTGCAATTCTTTGTTCAACAATTATATTATAATTTAATTTTTTTAACTCTAATTTACATGCTGCTAAACAAAATTTAGACGACATTTCTATAGTTTAACACTACACAGAAACAAAGAGGGTGACACGGGCGCGGTCAAGGTATCCAGCCCACCACGTAGCTACGGCTGCGCGTGAACTGGCTCAGACGCCGGATTCGCCCACCTAGGCGGAAAAATACTTTATTTGGCTTAGAAATAATAATAATAGATTAAATATTGCAATAAATTATATTATTTATTGACCATTTATAATATATATTGCTTCATATAAAATCTATAAAAAAAATGAGTTATATATAACGTGGCGCAGTGGAACAATGTCTAACTGCAGATGTGATTGGCTATAGGTTCGATTCTACTTGGAGGAATGTTATATATTTAAATTGATTCTATTCATAGGAACCCTCCTATCTAACTAACCAGTTAGAAAGACTCCATTCTTAACTTTCTGCTCGAAATCGAGGTATTGTTATTACGAAACAAAGTGGCGGAACACCACGCTTTCTCATGTTACCACAGTAGAGAAATAAATTTAAATATAATTAATTGCCCCGACAGAGAATCGAACCCACAATCAATCAAATATACATTTAGACATGTTTACTGTCACGATGACCGAAATATAAATAAATGTATATAAATAACAAACCTTTTCATACTATATTCGTTAACGTCATATTGTTAAGTATATAAGTAGTTTTTTATGAGTTCTTATGTGTATCACCATGGACATATTTCCAAAGAACCATAATGTGTTTCATAATTAAAATACCTCGTCTATTGTAGAGTGTAATTGTATCATTTCATAATTTATATTGTTGATTTGTAAAATTAATAAGTGTAATTAATTAATTACTTGTAAAGGTTGTTGGCATTGGATAGCAAAAATAATATTATTATATACATTTTATATTGTGGGGAAAAATAAGCTTTACTTCATTTGACGTCCATTAAGAGTCCAGTATTATGTAAATAAATTTGATTTCAAGAAATGGAAGAAAAAATAAAACTATACAAGGTTTTACAATAGTACTGTTATTAAAAACTAAATTAATCGTCTGATAAAAAAATATTTTTTATTTTACTTTAAAATGAAACAATTTATTCAAACATACTTCTTAACTGAATTGCAATTATTAATACTAAGTTTTTTTCAACTCATTTTTTATTACTTATTACAACCAGCATATTAAAATATAGCTTATGTAATGACTTATGAAGCCATTTTTAACCACGAACTTTTTAATCAAGGTCGTAATTAAAAAAAGGATAATGGGTCTGTGCCCCAGAGTTTTCACAAGAGACAAAAAATGATTTTACGCTAACATACCTGCAGGGCAGTATTTGGCACATTTTCAAATAATTTGATTAGTGTGTAAAATGATTGAATTTAATAAATCACTTAATTCAGAAAAAAATACAATCCTCTACAAGTCTAAATCCGGACCTGCCTACAATATTTATAATACAAAATCAATTTATTCATATAAACCTGGACATCAAAATGGATGAAAGAACTACAAACACAATACATAATATACAACTTACCAAAAATGAAGTTTAGTTCTCTAAGCGCCGCTCTGGCTCCGGCGTTGCTGGCGTACTGTAATGCACACACACACGTCTCGTCAAGTTTTATATACATACATACAGGCTTATTTTAATAGCGATATTCATTTTAAATGGAGCTTTTTGGTTTAAAACTATTTTTAACCGAATTAATATTGGGTATGTTTGGTAAAGGAAAATATTTTTTTTTGAAAATCCAACGTTTCCATTACTTTACAGTAGACCGTGGTCACCGGTGGTAGACTATGGGGGTATTCGTCTGTTAGTTGATACAACTATTATATTTATAATCATTTTGACACTTTACAGTAAACGTTTACAGTGATCGAAAGTTCGGTTTTCCAAAAATATATTTTTCTATTACCGAAAATATATGCGATTTATCCGTTTCAAAATAGTTTTATTTCAAAATGTAATCAATAATCGCGAAAACAAAAGATCTTATGAAATAGGACTGCCATCTCAAAAATATGTAAACTAGTAAAAGAAACATGAAAATTTTGAAAATTATTTTATCTATAATATTATCAAAACTTATACTACAAATACAACCCTGACTCCTTTTAAACCAGGATCAATCCAAGAAAAACAAAACGGATAGCAATCCTAATTTTAAATGAAAATAATAAACATATTTATTCTTTCAAATGAATACCGCTATATTAAATAAAAGGAGAAAAAAAATTAACAATACAACATTCGTTTAATCAGAAATTACAAACAAGTTACGAAAAAGTATTTAATAACTAACATTTTTCTAACATGCTTTATTATCTGTTCACATTCAATTAGTTCACACACACATGCGTGACGTTAGTACATACACAAAACGTTGTACACATTTTCAAATATTTTTAAATATATATATATATAAAAAAAGAAAAAATCGGATAGTACGTCTATCCATTGCTCGACCCCTCAGCTCTTCTATGGTAGTTGATTAGAAAGCTTCTTAGCTGTCAACCGTTGAGATAAAGTCTAACTTTATTTTTATTATTTTAAACGGCTTTTAACAGCATTCGCGCCAAAACACAACTAATTGGACTTTTACCGATTTTTTTGGCGCCGATTCTACATATTATTCCGTCCTACGCTCCCCTCTCGGCTAAAAATTAAATTAATTATTATAGAAAAACAGTCGTTTTGCTTTGAATTATAAAGTCAACGAGAATCAAGATTTAATTTAGAAAAGTGTAGAATAGTTAAAAAGAATATACTCAAAAGTGTTTTAGAAATTTAGGGGATGCAGTTTTATCAATTTTCAATCGAATAGACATCGATATTTAGTCGAATAAGTGTATTCATAAAACTGCATCGATGTGTAAGTGATGACACTCAATAACTGTAAAAAAATAAGCTTTAATCAAAGCGAAGTAGGTTATATATCGCTGCCGTGCCAACTGGGAAGTACCCGGTGGGTATCTGACCTTTATACTCTATTGGCTACGCGCCCCTTTTTGCAGGTTGTTAAAGAATCTGAACTGAAGTCGCAGCGTTAGGTCTTTCCGTACTGTAAAACCAACAAAACATGACTATTGAACACTAGTGTTGTAACGCATCGATCCGCAAAACCGGTCGAGCGTGAAATCGATTAATCGGTCACAGTCACTACGGTCGATTAGGTGTTAACACAATGTGGGATCGATTAATCGTTTTCGTGGGGGGCACGCGTCGATGAGTGTCCGTTGTGGGTGAGTGTTTACTCACGAGTGGGGTTCGGGGTTAATGTCTGGGGGCTCGGCCATCACGAAGCCGTCCGTTATCGATTCAGTATCGATTATCGGTTTGTCGGTAATTCTTCTGTCGGCTGTGGGCGTGGTGGTTTCAGCGCTGGGCGGCGTGAGGAGGAGGCCGGGGTCGACCCCGAGGGCGGGCGGGCGGCCGCGCGGCAACCGCAAGCTTAGGGACACGCTAGTCCGCTTTTGCAAACGGCAATCTGACAATATCGATTATTATCAATCGATATTATATAACCAACTCGATGTGTCCTATGTCTCGATGTGTGTTGCCGAATGAATCGATTAAATGTGCCAACGTGAGAGTCGATATTGTATAACCAACTCGATGTGTCCTATGTCTCGATGTGTGTTACCGAATGAATCGAGTCAATGGCCAGCCAACGGAAGGTTCTAGTCTAGTAGTTTTTCCGTCGTTATCCTGTTTCTTTTTTGAATGATTTTGTATGAATAATCAAAAGATTAGTGTTAATAAGCGAGGGTGACAATTTCTAATGTCTACAGGTCGGTTATATGTAACGTAATGTGATTACTGGCGTGTGTGAAGTCGGCGCCTGGAGTACTATTTCTCTTCTTTCCCGCAATGTACTGACAATGTGCTGTTGATTGTATATCGATTTTAATGACGAATCGATTTTTTAATGGTATGGCTATTTGAAATGGTTGTCGAATGAATTGTATAATATGCTTAAAATAAAAAATATATATTATAAATAAAACATGTGGCCCGACGGCATATTGCTGTAGTATTTAAAAAATATATAAATAATTTAATCTCACATGCATTAATCATCTTTCTCTCCATTAAAATATAACTTATTTGTATTAGCAATGTTTCTGTTCAAAATTCTTATATTTTTTCAAATCTATAAGAACCACTTTCACCTAATAAAATGTTGTTGCATATAAACCAGCATAAAATAATTCCTATAAAAATATTTCAAACTTCTTAAATATAAATTAAACTATAATATTGTAACTCAAAATATCAATTGAATATTACAATCATATCTACAACTATAATATTAAAAATAGAATAAAAAAATAATCGATTACGAAACTAATATCATATAAATATTACTTTTAAAATATCCATAAAATTGAATACATTAGTTAAAAATCAAGTTACTAAGCATAAAATTGATATTTATCTCCAAATCGAATAAAAAAAAATTTAATACAACGAAAAAAAAAATAGCTAAAAATAAAATCAATATTCTCCTACAAATCAAATACAATAAAAAAAATCTATTACTCAATATAACAACCGAATAGAAAAAATAATAATAACTAAAAGCAAAATCGATATTCTCCTTCAACTCAAATAAAAAAAAAAATCATCAAAAAATCGATAACTGTTTTAGTTATCGATTTTTCGCATGTTCTAGTTATCGATGAAAATCGTCTACAAATCGATATCCCCCCACAAATCGATACTCACTTCTATCGATGTTGCGCTGCAGATGCGACGCGACGCGGTGGCGCGCGTCGCTGTACTCGAGGTGGAGGCCGAGCCGCAGCAGAGTGGGGTTCTGCTCCACCAGCCGAGTTATTTCCATCTCGATTTTGTTGCCGAGAACTTGAGAACGCTAAGGGAATATTAGAAATAAGAAAATTGAGTATTTTTGTATTTTAAATATTTTTCTTACTATATATTAATATGTCGTCTTGATAAAGACCAATGATTTCCTACTCTTTTTTTCAACTTATGTGATGATAGTGTATACAGACAGAAGGTAAATAATAAGACAAGAGTGAAAAGTGATTAAAATTGAAAATTAAATACTAATTTCATCTCACATAACGTAAAGATGACATTGACACTAACATCAGACTAAAACCAAGAGTATACTACAATAATTTGGCTTCTTTATTAAAATTCAAATATAATATTAAATTTTAAAAAAGACAAGTATTTAGTTGATTTCGCTTTTCCCGGATAACGGAGTAGACAGAGAAAACCTAAGAGTCAATACACTCCATTCTCACTCTCCGACAGAAATCAAGAGAAACTCAATGCCTCGCTTTGTCTTAGGTACCAGAGAATAGAAAATAAAAAATTAAATATGTCCCTCGACGAGGAATCGTACCCACAGCTATCGTTTTACACTGACAGACCCACTCCACTGCGAAGAACTCTACAATAAATAAAAAAAATATATTAAAAAATACCAACCTGATTCGAAGCCCGGAACTCCTCAACAGTGTTAGTGACCAGCAATGCCTTGACCAGTTGCACTACGCCTGCTGGACTTATAAAATTCGTTTCCACGTTAACAACCCGTAAAGCAGAGTTGGCTTGAAGGGCGTCGGCCAGTAGTTGCGCAGTGCGGTCGTTGAGACCGACGTTGACGAGCGAAAGTACTTCGAGATGGGTGTTCGTCTTTAACGCTTCGAATAGCTTCTCGAACTTCTCGTCGCTTATATTCTGTTAAAATTGAAAGTTTAATTATTTTTTTAATTTAAACATGTTGAAGGGTTAACCGAGTTCATACTATAAAATTGTTGTATGCATAATATAATAGTCCAGTAGTTGCCTAGTGCGTTCGTTGAGACCGACGTTGACAAGCGAAAGTACTTTGAGAGGCTTTAACGCTTCGAATAGCTTCCCGAATTTCTCGTCGCTTATTATATTCTGGTATTTTTTTTATAAGTGCTTAAAGTGGTTAAGAGTGTTTGCTTATGATTTTGAGAGTGTTTAAATGGTAATCAAATAAATATTAAACTTTTGCTCGGATATAATAATAAGTGTAATACTAGTAATATTGGTCTAGACTAAATAGATTTTTTTTAAAAGTGCTATCAAATAAGTCATTTTTTTCTACCATTCTACATACCTAACAAGTATAGTAGTTAGTTACATCTAAGGCTACACTAAGAAAAGCCTTATTTCAGCTTCACGTTTTTCCCCCATAGCAGAGTATTTAGATAACACCTAGTGTCAAGACATTCCGTCCTCCACTTTTCGCCCGAATCCGAGACATTGCGTGCGTTTATTTTGCCCTCTAGGGCAAGTGAAAAAAATAAAACGATTTAAATAAATAAAACACTCTTCCGATATGGGAATCAAACCCACGACCATCACGTATGCAGTGCGATTTCTTCTGTTACAATTATCATTATTAAACTATACTTTGTCATATATTCATTTTATTTCAATCTTAAATTTAAATTTAATTACAAACTTGCCAATAATAAATCAATTCCATATAAATAATTACCTTAATATTATTCCAATTGAGATCAATGAACGACTGGTCGTTCTCTTTAACCCTGTCGATGGTCTTATCGGGGTCTGCGTCGTTGGGGGGATCCATGGGATATACCTGCAACATTTAATGTCAAATAATTTTAGTACCATATTTAAATAACCCAACTAATTATTGAATTAATATAAATTATATTGACATAGCCTTACGCTATTGCACTTATGTACTTAATTTATACATATAATATACCTTAGAAACTTCAGGACATTTATAGCATAACAGGCTAATCAGGGCATTTTAGTTAAAATGGATAATGTTAGAGGAGGCCTATGTGTCACAGGACACACTGAATTGAAATCGGTCTGATGTGCTACATATATAATCAAACAAACAAAAATTGTAAATTCAGTAATAAAGGCTTTTGTATTTGTAGGCTAATCAGAGATATCTAGTGTCAAGACTCTCTATTTTACACTTTCTCTCTATTTCACACTGACCGATGGAACTCAACACCACGCTTTACCACTTTTCTTGTTCACTGGCTCATTTCTATGGGGATTGCACCCACAACCAATCGTTAGTACATCCCACTGATCCAATCAATGTCATCAATTCATGTTTACTACATACAAAAATTGTTTTATATCTTGTTATATTTTTTTTAATAGCAAAATGTACACAATTATTGTTATAGAATACATTTTACTTAAATTATACTCTTATAAATGTAAGTCGTGGCCCAGTGGCACAAGCGTGTGACTGTAAACGACTGGTTGTGGGTTCGATTCCCACTCGAGGAGTGGAAATTATATTTCCATTTTCTTCGCTCTGGTGTCGAGGTAAAGCGCGGCGTTAAGTTCCGCCACATAACACGCAAGCCTCCGAATTCGGCGGAAAGTGGGGAACGGAGTGTCTTAACACTAGGTTCCCTCTGCCTACCCTGCTGTGTGCGGGATACAGCGTGAAGCTAAAAAAAATAAATAAATGTAAGTCTACCTTGGGTTTAGTAGCTTTAGTGATGCCATCCCAGCCGAGTCCAACTGGCTGTCCTTTGTTTAGCAGAGACGCGTGGTACTGATCCTGGTTCATCATCGAGTGGAAGCCGAGAATAGCTGGAAGAAAACAGTACGAACAGGGTTAGATTATTATAATTATGTTTTTATAGTAAGTAAAGTAAAAAATGATGTTACAAAAAACAAAAACATGTTTTATTTTATAATATATTTTTGTTTCGTTACAACAAAATTCCTTAACAATTTTAATTATAAATTTTCTTAAAAAAGCAAAAAATTCGAGTTTTTAAGTTTATGATAGCTTATAATGCTCTTAAAATCGTAATTTATGCATGGAACGGTAAAAATCAGAAAATGCGATTTTGAACCACGCATGTCTTCTATTAATATATTATTATATAAGTTAATAAACGTAACTACAATAAACAGTAAAAATACTCTGGTTTATAAGTCAAAGTCAAAGTCAAATAATTTTATTCAAAGTAAGAAGTTACATGCTTCATTTTTTGAACGATATACTTATAGATATAATTTGGGCATTCGAAATTTTGCCCATTCAGAGGCAGAACTCAACTCCGTACTTGGAAAATTAGAAAATAATTTAAATATATAATCTTTACTCCGAGTGGGAATTTATTTATTTTTATTTATATCCTTTATTGCACACAAATTAAAAATAGATATGTACAAAAGGCGGGCTTAACGCTAAATAGCATTTTCTACCAGCCAACCTTGTCATGTAGGAAATCATTGTGTAGGTGTGCAAAAGCTTATATTATACCTTTCAATAAATGATAAATACAAGTACATATAAACATGAACAAAGTGTACATATGTATCCATACTTATATTATAAATCCGAAAGTCTGTGTGTTTGTCTGTCACGCTTTCGAGGCTAATCTACCGGCCCGATTTGGATGAAATTTAGAATGAAAGTAGTAAATAACTATGGTTCTAACATAGGCTACTTGTTTTTTCAAATTAGAACCGCTAAAGGGTTGAAATAGGGGATGAAAGTTTGTATGAAAAAACTAAACCGCTCGACCGATTGTAATGAATTTTGGAATAAATATAGTTGATAATCGAGGGTCAAAGATAGGCTACTTTATTTTTCAAAAATCCACCCCCGAGGGTTGCAACATAACGAAACAAAGAAACGGCAGTCCACGCGGCGAAGCGCGAGCGGACTGCTAGTACTATATAAATTGAACCTACAATCGTAAATTGTATTTAGTCCGTAAGATGGCCCCAATAAAAAATATATAACAAAACTATATAACTCCAAACTACATATAGTTTACATTAAAATAACCCAGTTTCTAGAAAATATTATATCATTGTAACACAAAATCTTGTACTGACATCGAAAAAGATTGTTTTAATGCCGAGACAAAAATCATCAATTAAACGAGACTGGACGGTCGCCAAATAGTCGCAAATTCCAACTGAATGTTTATTACAAAGGACTTAAACTGTAATATGAATACTGTTATGAAAACAATTTTAATACATTTTTTTTTATATACAGAAATGATTCTTTACATAATTTCTGTTTTTTGAGAGATATGTGAGTGAGCCTTGTAACAAGTTCTGTTACCAAGTTTTGATAGTTTTTTAATATTTTAAACATAAATACACTTTATATTTTTATGTTTAAAACGTATTATTTATTACTACTATTTTAATATTTCCATTTTATTTGTTCTGGTGTCGAGAAAAAAGGTGGCGTTAAGTTCCGCTACTTAACATACAATGCCTCTAGAATTTAGCGAAAAAGGGTTTTGGAGTGTCTTAACACTAGGTTCCCTCTACCTACCCTGCTGTGTGCGGGATACAGCGAGAAACTAAAAAAAATATTTATTATATTATAGGAAAAATATTTTTCACCAGCGAGATCTATAATTTCCTCCTGGCTAGCACTGGTTAGGGCCTGTTCGTATTCATCGCCTAAATCAATAGTAATTTGTTCTTCAGCATCACGCACTTTCTCAGGTGGCGGGGGCGGGATCCACTGTAATTATGAAAATACAATAAAATTTAGTTATAATTAAAAATAATAATGTGAACATAAACATAAAACATATTTCAAAGAATTACAAAAATTAAAACGTAGCGGGATTCGAACCAGCTTGTTTTAGAAACTGCCCAAGCACTGTACCTAACTCCTAAGCCATATGTTCTATTCAGCGACATCTAAATTTCTATTACTATGAATTTGTTCAAATAAAATAAATTCTGTTTTCAAATTTTCAATTAGTTTTTACTAAAAATATTTTTCTAATCCTAAGTGTAAATAACAGTTTAAAAATGTTGCCATTCTATACATATTTAAAAACAAAAACTTCACATCTAGTAGTATAATAATATTTTCTACGTATTTAATCTAGTAGTCTACAACTATCCTTGAAGTAATATGTATGACCTACAGTGACATTACTAATGTAGAAGACTTCAATTAGAGGTTTGATTAAGTTATATATGATTTAAAACAGTTTAGGTATTAAAATAAAAAAAACAAATAACTATAATATGAATTGTAACCTTTTATAGAACAACTAGCGGCCTGCTAACTATATTTATGCCAAAATTCATTATAATCGATCAAGCAGTTTAGATTTTTCATATAAACTTTTATTCCCTATTTCAACCCTTTAGTGGATGATTTTTGAAAAATAAGTGGCCTATGTTAGACCCAGTCACTTTTACTACTTTCATTCTAAATTTCATCCAAATCAGACCAGTAGATTGGCCATGAAAGCATGACAGACAAACACACAGACTTTTGCATTTATAATATAAGTTTGGATAGTTAGGTACATAAAATTATTACTACCTGGTCAGTTAATATACATAAA
This sequence comes from Dryas iulia moderata, assembly GCA_019049465.1. Lineage (NCBI taxonomy): Eukaryota > Metazoa > Arthropoda > Insecta > Lepidoptera > Nymphalidae > Dryas > Dryas iulia. The sequence goes on along the minus strand of CM032424.1, from coordinate 12,844,762 downwards.
ATACTTAAATAATGATTTATTTATATGCACAGATATAATTTAAATCACTTCTCCAAAACCAATACTCTGAGTGGGGGTTGAAGCCACAAACAAACATGTTTAAAGCCAGACAGTATACTGTGTCATAATGGTTTTATATTCCTTACATATTGGTAATATTCCAATTAAGGTTACAAAAAATATAAACAACTTCATTGTTATAAATAACAAAGTACATTTAAGTGATCAATCATTCATAATAGATATGTCACAGTTGATTAAGAATATCTTATAATTTTTTATAATATATAAACTTATCAGTTATCATGCATTACTGGGCATTAAGCATACATAGATTAACACATTTTGTAAGCCCATATGTAACACGAAGCGTGACTTTATGCTCAATTAGTTTGAATTAATACAATATATCGACAAGTCCAATGTATACTGGTCAAAGGCAAAAATTTAAATTTCAATATTCAAAGGAAGTTATTAAATATTTTTATATATTACATGTTATGCACATTTACAGTTTTTTATCACATTTTTTTTTCATAATGTCAAATTTTATAATTTTAAGCACTTTCAAATCAGTAAAGTTTTGTTTTAGCATGTGGAACTGTCAATGCTATTAACAGTTAACATTAAGTCATATTAAAATAAAAAAAGGTTCAAAATATATATGAAGTATTCAATAGATAAAAGAATTTAACTCTTTATTAACCTTATAGTATTATAAAAATTATGACAGATATTAAACATATTTATTTTAAATTACAATGTTTTGAGAATATATGATAACTTTCAGACTATGTATAGGTTAGCAATTTATTTGAACTTTAAAAACAACTTATTCAAAATATAATTCTAAGCAATCCATTGTTTCACTATACCAGTGCACATAACATTACAAAGAGAGGAGTTTGTAGCAGAGTCCACAACTTAAGTTTGTCTGTTTCTCCTCCGTCTACCTAATCAAATATTCTACTAATATTACCTTCAAAAAACCAATTGCCGATCAGATTTTAACTTGAAAGTACTTGATTAAGGACTTATCTTTAGTAATACTTGTGTCCCATAATACTAGTTTCCTAGATATAGACATATGTAGCTTACCTTTTTACCACGGACAACGCCAGGCACATAAGGCTTGACCTCAGGCCGGTCTGGTGTCTCCAAGGCTTGCTTGTTAATGTGCTCTATCAACTTCTTGCGATTGAGTGGACCTGTGGGGTCCTTCTCGCAGGCGTAGTTGTTACGCTGCGAGGGTGGAAGGAAATTGTCCTGGAAAGATGTTTATAAGTTGTTATTTAGGTGTATTCAGAGACATATTATGAAGGTCATTGTGGCACAGTACAATAATGTATGTAGAATTGGTGGATTCAGTTTCCACTTGATGAAATGTTTATATTTAAATTAATTTCATTTCTTCACTCTAGTAAAAAAACAAAGCATGGCATTGAGCCATTCCTCATGAAATGTCTCCGATTTGGATAAGTTGAGAATAGTGTCTTGACACTAGGTTCTCTGGGTAGAGAGAAACCTGCATATCAAGTTTGTGGTTGCTATGCAGGAAAAGTATGAAGCTGTATGCCGTCTTTTCTTTAACTTTAATGCAATTTTATTTAGAACAGAATTTTATTTAGAAAGACTTTATGGGTATAAAGTCTAAAATATAATTTACAGTCAATGTGACAAAAGAAGCATAATATGAGTAGAAAGTCAGTTATTTTTAGTTCATGAAAATCTAAGCTACTTATTTGCAAAATCAAAGAGACCATTTTAATCCAGCTTTCAGTATACAAAAATAAAAACTGAAAATACAATAATTATTTGAAATTTAACAATAAAAAAATATGATATCAAAACAACATTCAACCTTGTGGCATTGTTATTTCCTTGTTTAATATAAGTGATTATTGTAATAATTGTGCTGTTGCAAACAAGGATGCAACAACATATTAAATAATGAACTTTATAAGGATAGTATAACTGTTTCTACTTATACATATATGTATTTAGGACGACTGAAGAGGTATATCCTACACATTAAATAGGAACATTGTACTTTTAATGGATAATTATTTTTACTTTTTTAGATAAGTAATGATAAAGACTTATTCATATGAACCATAGAAAACAGATTAAATATAAATAATATTTTTTTTATATATTTACTATTATATATTAGGTATAAATGTTATTAAGAAAATTATTTATAATGCTAAGCACAAACTACAGTTTAATCTTATCTTGTAAGTATTTAATTTAAAATGAGTGCACTACTAAAATTGGAGCAACAATTATCACTAATAAGTATTTGGCTAAGTGATAAAAGTGAAGAAGGGCTAATAAATTATATTTTGGATTAAATCCACAAATTGTACATCCACATTGCACATATTTATAACAGCTTCATACTTTTTACTGTGTAACAGAGTAGTCAAGGAGAACCTAGTGTCAAAATACTCCATTCTGAAATTTGTATAAGCATTGAAAACATGTACATTAAGTCATAGAGCCCAACTATCCTTTGTCAAATACAATTTCAGCTTGAAACTTTTTTGAGCATTGCAGGATAGGCAGAGAGAACATGGTATAACTTAATGTCTTTTTACACATGATTTATTTTAAAGTAAATAATTATTATTCAGTGTTTTAGATATTTACTAGACTACCAAATGTTAAAACAGACAACATTTTATTTTTTACTATTAAATCTAAAGATATGTAAGTAAATCTGTTAAAAACACCAATGTGTTTTTAACAGTATATATTTAAATTTCTTTAAATTTTATTGAAGAAAGCTATTCCTCGTTCTTAAACAACATAGACAGATAGAATAAGAGAATAATATTTGTGTTCCTTTAATTATTATATATAGTATCTTAGCATTAAATGGAGTTAAGTAACAGAAAAAAAATAGTTGCATCTAAAAATATCGGACATAGAAAACACAATAAAGGACTGATTTGAAGGTTAACTGTTGACTTTTACCTATTCTTGGTCTTAGTCACTTATTTAATGATACAATTAGTATAGCCTGTATAATGATGTTTGGCCTTCTACAGTACTATTCCTTCAAAATCAAGATGAGTCAAAGCAAGTAAGATATAGGATAGTATATTTTCTTGTGTGGTTATATATGATCCATCAACACATTGATATACGATATTCTTTATGCTTAATAATATATAGAATAGTAGTAGCGATTAGTATTATTAATAAAATTTCTCTACAATAAGTCTATGTGTACAATATATGATGTTATAATGAGGGAGTATTTTTCATATTACTTACATCTGGATCAACCTCCTTCGCGAGCATAGTAAGCTCTTCCTGTGACAACTTGGCCAGTAGTTCGTCAACGTCGACTTCATCGTAAGCGGACAGCTCGCGTCCATACAGCTTGGCCGGCGTCGTCATGGTAGTCGTCTTCGTCGTGGACGACTTCTGCAAAACAATACACCTCACTTAACACTTAAACACAATAAAGTCCTTTACGTAAGTTTAAAGCAAAGGGTATTCAGATAAAACATCGAATTTGACAGGTTTCTGTACACCACACCCACTGATGTTAATTGATCGATAAATTTAATGACTAAATAATCACAGTTATGTACACGTTTACAGTGTGCGTGTAATGTTATGCTTTTGACATTATAAACAAAGTTTATATCTTACTTTTTTATAATAGATCGAATTTAATAAATATACTTTAAGTCAAGCTTCCACAGCAAACGACAAATACGGACTGGAACTGGAAGTGGAAAATAAAGTCGAATAAAGGAAAGAGAACAGCATAAATTATTGACGTGTGCGACAGAGACAGAAAAAAGCTAGGGAAGGGTACTCATTGTATATATGCATTGGAAAGAAGTAACATCGAATCGATACCGGTTTCTTATCAAGTTTCCTAATAAAAAAACATAGATGAGATCATTTTAAAATTGCATTTACAAAATAAACAAATCTGTTTATGGTTTCTTATATGTAGAAACAAAAAAGACTATTTAATTTAATAACCTTTTTTGTTTGTTTTGCTTTGTTCTTTAGAATAATTGGCAGTACATTTTGAGCTAATTGATAATATAGATATTATATATAATATACTGGTCTTATCGCTAATAGTCACATATAAATTGAATTTTATTTTTATCATTGATAGACGGAAGGACTCATTCAAACTAATCGTCATTATTGCACGAGGTCGTGACATTTTCTGTGTCATAATGTTCTTTACAATAGAAGGATTGCGCAATAGTCTATTTCATGCCTCGCCTTCTTAATCGCTTGCTGTTATTGAACTTAACAAGATGATTTTTAGTTAAACATTACGTTTGACGTTTATTGTGGTAACGTATGATGTCATAAGCCCTGTCGTGATCCGAAGTTTTATTCTAGAGTCTAGACAGTCTAGACTGTATCTGTACTTTTGTAAATTCGTACTATATTCATTTGTCTTATGAGCATTGTTTTTCTATGTATAATTAAAATGTTGATACTGAAATCGCTACTTATTCTTAATCTTATAGAAACAACAGTACAAACGTTGTATTATTTATTTTAAATGAAAATAAATCTATCGGTATTTCTGGTTGGTATGGAGTGGAGTCCACCTGAAGTGGAATTCTCTAATTTATTCATTAATTTTTATTGTCTCTGTTACAATAAGGATATTATTTTTAATGGTTTTTGTCTTTATTTAGTATTCATTAATATGTTACATTTTAATACTAAAACGAAAAATATATTCTACATGACCAAATTATTTTGCTATATATAAAACAAGCATGTAAAATTTTCGGTTCGTTTGTTATTTTATCCAATCTGTAGCCGAAAAGGTTGAAACCCCACCGAGAAGGTCTTTAACATTTTGAATGGCAAGGTAGTTAGTTGCATTCAAAATCCAAAACAAAGCGTCATTGTCAGTGATTGTAATTTTCTCATATTAGCATAATTTGATATAAAAGATACGAGAGTATTTAACACTATTTAGCGAGATTGTTGAGAGTGAAAGTTGTAATTATGATACCATCACCATCGTGCCTATCTCTTATACTTAATGTTATTTTTTAAATTATAAAATTATACATTTAAAATTGAAACAAATAGTCATATGACACCTACTTAGGTAATCTTACTTGATATAGTGTTTTCTGATAAAATAATAGAAGTAGATCTTATAAACATTTTTTTATACCTGTGCGTTAATTTTGTTACAGAAAAAAACATTTTATATTACTTTAGTCCGTGGTCCTAAATTTAAGACTTGTAGAAATATTTTTTTAAATAATATTTCACAAATATCAAAACACGAGTACTTAAAATACAATATGGTGCAGAGAAAACTTTCGTTGAGTGCTTTATTGCTTTGAAATAGTTTTGCTGCATAATGATTGATTCGATAAACGATTGTTCCTGTTGACCACGCAACGGCAGCTCGATCGCTGGCGGACCGCCAGTCTGCTATAATTGGTGGTCGCCACACCAGAGACAAACGGTATTATTAGCTGCACTCTCGGCCACTGGCCTTCCGAACGATATAAATGTAATTCCGGAACAAAAAATATTTTTATTGTTACGTTTCGCACTTGACCTATTAAGTAGGGATGTGCTAGAATGCAACCTACTTATTTAGGTTACAACTTCACCGATTTTTTATTCGATACAACATTATTAATCTGTTGCGTTTTGAAATAAAATGTCACCTCTGTAAAATTTGAAACTAGCGCACTGCTTAAAAGTTAAAATTTCTACAATAGGTAGATTTTTAATTATAAAAACAGAAAATATTTGTTTATTATGTCACACCCTTACGGACCACCGGTGCCTGTATCTCCGTTAATAAGAGGTATGAGATACGCAATGCTTCTAGCAGGAATCGTTTACGGTCGTTTAAAACAAAAACTGTATGAATCTAAGGAAGCTGCATGGCGGGAAGAGGAAGCCGAAAGAAAGATAATAAGAGATCGGGAAATGGCGAAATTAAAAGCCAAGATCGATGCGGAAGAAAGAGAAAACGTTCGCCTTTTGGAAACGGGCGAATTATTTAAATAAATTTATTGTTTAAATTATAAATTTAAAACTATGTAAATTATAATAAGTTATAATTACAAATAGCCTTTGTTTAAATTATGTACCATCTATAGAAATATACAATCTTCGAACAGAAAACAACGTGATTAAATTTTGTCTTGAAACAAAATGATAGTTAAAACCGTTGTAGTAAGATTATGAATAGACTTAAACCGCTTAAGCGCAGGTGGTTTGTAATGGTCTGTGGGTTTTCATTAATTTATTTAAATTCTTATGTTATACCGTTTGTTTTATTACAATCGTATAATAATTTATTCATATTTGATGAGCTTATGATAGAATATTTTAACGGTAATGTCTTTACACCATTTGGGGAATAATATTAACAAATTAATATAGACAAGAAGTAATAACTTAGATTTAAATAAAATATATACTTTCAAATTAAATATATATTAGGTAAGAGCAGATACGTAAGAACTGTTAAATATACATTAAAAGTATTAAACAAGAGACAGTAGTCTAGTTTTATTATTTTTATATACTAAAGTTGTTACTTTCGATAGAATTATATGAACATTCGTATCACGTAATCATTTATCTTCATGTTCAGACTTTAGATGCAGTTGACTTTCGAAGCGAAACTCGAAAGTAACAAAAAGGTTTTCACCACACCATAGTGTTATATCGCAATTATGGCTATTGTATGTTGTTTTACATGTAGAAATATCACATGGATTTCTTCTAAAGCTTTCTATTATAGACGTATTAAAAGGGAAATTGATTAACGCTTGTTGCGTAATGACTAGTGTTAAAGGCCAAATGTTTGAACAGGTTTAAAATTGCGTTGTTTTTAATGACTGTGTGTCAGTGAACGCTATTATTACTTTTTTTTTAATATATTTATATTCGCTAAGTAGTATGTACGTATATTGTGTGTGCAAAGAAAGCCGAAACAGTTTACTAATTTCGTCTCATAACGTTTTATTTAAAACTTGTTAGAAATAAATGTTTTTAAGAGAGATTTTTGTGGTAAAACAAAAGTAGAGAATTGACTTTGCGCCTTTGTGGCGCATTGGGACAGTGTAACTGTCGTAACTGTAAACACCATTGCTTATTGGTAAGATCTCGATTTGATGGAATGGTCATAATTTAATTATTTTTAATTTCTTCGTTCTGGTTAACAAGAAAATATAAGGCGTTGGTTTCCATTACTCAATACGCAATGCCTCGACCGGAAAAGCTTAAAAATATTTATATAAAAAATAATTCGCCCTTAAAAAATAAATCTCATGGAGATAACAAAATATGTGCAATAAAACAAATAAATAATTTATAAGTTATAACGCATTGTATTGAAATGCTAATCAGTAACTTTCTATAATTTGAATAGGTACAACAATAGAAACAACCTTGAAGGGAATCGTGATAGAGTTGTACGAAAACAATGCTATCGTTGTTTTGCTATTTAATTAAATGTTTTGTTCTTGGCCTGGTTTGTAGATTTTTATTTATAGTTTTAAAATACATAGCTCTGTGATTTGGTGACTCTTCATTACAACTTTTTTCCCGTATAGCGTAGGCAGGGAGAATCTAGTGTCAAGATACTCCTTCTTTTCCCGAAATCCACTATTTTTCCGAAAAGAAATTAAAATATTTTAAATATAATCGTTTCCCCGATTGGGAATCGAATCGAAGACAACTCGTATACTAATCGATGCATCTGCGTCGTTCGTTCGTTTGTTTCGTTCTTTTTGTCGCTGAGAATCGACTATATATCTACGTAGGACTACATATCTGCCCAGCTACAAAAAGATACGTAATCGATAGTATATAGATACAGAATTTATAAGGTACTACTATAAAATAATGTTAAGTGGTATGTGGAAGTATTATCACTTAAGTTTAATGCAAGTATCACCATTACTTTAAGTAATAAAATTGTAAGTTTTATATTTTAAGCAGCTGTTGAGATTATTTCTCACCGGCTCTTCTCAGGATAACTGGCTTTATGATCATTCGACGATGTAAAAAATATATTTGAATAAGGGATTATTAATTTTTAATTTGTATAATATTAGTCAAAATATATCAACTTGAATAAATATTAATTAAAAGCACAGTCGTCGCTTGTGGGCGCAGAATGTGACTATAAACGCAACTGGTTGTGGGTTCGATTCCTACTCGAGGAGTGAAAATATTTATTATTTCCATTTACTTCGTTCTGGTGTCGAGACAAAACGTGGCGTTAAGTTCCGCCACTGTATGCGCAAGGCCTCCAGGATTCAGTGAAAAATGGGGAACGAAGTGAATAATGTCACACAGCTTCAGTTGTTCTGTATTGGTTTGGCAAAGTACAGCTATTTAGTAAAGAAGTTTTTTTTCTTGATTCCAAACCGTTTTGTATATTATCGATTTCGGCGAACTTCGCTGAGCCACAATTTTAGTTATCTAGGTGACAGCCAATTATGGGTGATGTCTTAAAAAGTTGCTCACCTACATACTTATAATTCTAATTCATTAAACCAGCCCTATTAACGAACAAAATTATAGGTTTTAAATAAGTTTTAATGTTTATAAATTATATTAAATTTTTAAGGCCATTCGTGGCGCAGTGGCACAAAGTGGGCATGACAAGCGACTTGTTGTGGGTTTGTGGGTTCGATTCCCACTCGAGGAGTGGAAATATTTAATATTACCATTTTCTTCGGTCTGGTATCGAGTAAAATCGTGGCGTTAGGTTCGACCACTTAACACGCAATTCCGAATTCGGCGGAAAGTGAGGATTGGAGTGTCTTAACACTAGATTCCCTCTGCCTACCCTAAATTTATATACTTATACCATATAGCTAAGATGTAAAATATATAGAATGTTAGGTTATAGCGAAATAGCATAAAATTTGATCGGTAATTTGATTTATGTCACGGGATAAACGTACTCGTATCTATACAGATTAATAAATGACTGAGTGTATGTTTGTAACATGAAAATAATCGTTTTTTGTCGTTGTTTTTCGTCTTTTAGTCTGTTTGTATCTAGCCGGTACACTGAAACGGCTCGACCAATTTTAACAAGACTTTCATTGACAGATAGCTTATGTAAGAGGTAACTTAGTCTAGGTTTTTTTAAAAATTACAACATTATTGTTATAATTCAACAAAAGTGTATTCTGTCCGAGAATATTTTACTGATGTTAATGAGTGGGTAATTAAATGCTATCGATGCTCACTCCGGAGGCTTAACATAATTGTGTAGTTATTACAAAAATAAATTTGAAAAGAAAAACCGTTGAGTTTCTAGCCGGCCTTTCAGAGTTCTTCGTGCCATTTTTCACTTTTCTTGGTGGCGTAACTCAACGCCGCATTGTCCTATAGCGGAGAAGTACGAATGTTTTATATATAGTCAATTCATTGAGAGGAAATCGAACCGATTACCATCCGCGTTAATAATCAGCATGGCCTAAATTATTGTTTTTTGTAATATTAAAATTCTTACTTAATCTAACATCGTAATATTATTAATTATAACTGCAAATCCGGTAAGCCAATCACACGTGACTGTTTTATGATTAATTCATGTAATGGTAGTCAAGTAACTTAACAGTATAATCGCGATTCACTTACGCATAATTAATCACAGGAAAAGGAGCTCGTTAGTGACTGGAACTAGATTTCATATTAAACATCCAAATTTTTTTTCGAGAGTAGCGGAGTTGTCAGAGAGGACTTAGTGTTAAGACACTCCGTTCTCCACTATTCTCCCGAAATTAAGCCTTGCGTGTTGAGTGGAGAACCTCAAAACCATGTTTTGTGTCTGAAAATTTAAATAAGACCTTTCCCTCGAGTGGGAACTGAACCAACAACCGTCGGGTTTACAGTTAGACGCTGTCATACTGCGCCATGACGGCTTCAAGGTTTCATATTAGATAGTTCTTATTACACTAAATGTTAGGGCTATGTAATAAAATAGGTTTGTTATGGTCCATATGAGCCCTGCCTTATCGTGAAGTACTAATTTAAATTATATTACTGGTTCTTTGCAATTGTACCTATATATATAAAAATACTAGCTTCCCTCTTGAGGCTTCGTCACATGAACTAATTTAGTATGTAGTTATGTTATATTGCAATGTATAAGTTTGATTTTTGAAAAATAAAGTAGCTTCTGATTAACCTTAGCTTGTCAACTATATTTATGCCAAAGTTATCATTAAATTTTCAGCCCTCATTTCAACCCTTTAGGCGTCGATTTTTGAAAAAAGTAGTCACAGTAAGTAGTAAGTCGCATCTTTAATGGATGTATGGATATGAAGGAAAAGCTTTAGCCAATAAATTTCAAATATATTTTTTTCTTATATATTATAATATAAAATGCAAAATTTCACAGTGCAATATGTAAAAAAATTCTCGAAATAAGAAACAGACGTTTGACCCCGTCACGCTTTGCTACATATTACGCAGCGTTGAACGTAATCGTTTATATTATATTGTTTTCCTGATTTCTTTATTGAGAAACTAACAGTATAATTGAATATTATATAACGATGTTGATATTGTTATTAAATAAACAAATAAATGTGCATATTTTAACATTTAATTTGTTTGAATTGACAAATCATTAAGTAACTGCAAGGAGATGGTTGGTTCAGATACATTGTTTATACTTATGTACTAAGAATATATTGTAAAGATAATCAACGTAAAAGTAGAAGAAATCTTCGTATTAGCAAAATCATTTAAAAATAATATTTTAAAATTGTATTTATTTTTAATTTCATTTTTACAATTTTTTACCTAAAACGCAGATTTTACAAAATTTTAAAGTACAAGATTTTGTAAAAATTTCCCGTAGCCGTAACCTCAGTTTAATAATTTCGTTAAATAGCCAGATACATACATATACACTCATTCAAATAGGTCAAGCTACTATGAGCGCTGAATCTTTTATGAAAAAAGATGTAAATTACATCGTGGGCAGTGTGATGTCTGACAGATTACAAAATGGTGGTGGGTTCGATTCCCACTGAGGGGAATTTATATTACTCTAATTTCTTCGTTCTCGTGACGAGACAAAGCGTGGCGTTGAGTTCCACAATTCAACACGCAATGCTTTGGATTCAGGTGGGAAATGCAACAGAGTGTCTTGGCGCAAATTTCTCCCTACGTACTCTGCTATAAGTGGCAAAATGTGAAGCTGAAAACAGCGTTTCTACCTTTTTAATAGGTACATATAAGGAATGTGTACAAATACGTAATATTTTTAAAGGAAAAGAAAATTAGATAGTTTATTAGTAAATAAATTCTTACGTATGTTATTTAAATCATTTAACTGAAGCGTAAGCGTGTGTTGTAATTCAATATTTTTATACAAATGTTGTAATTTTGTAAAGTTACTTCTAATTTATTTTTTAATTGGTAAACATTGCGTTGAAAAAGACATCCTAAGTGTGGAATAACAATTTAAAAATGTTAAAAAAAACATTGCGTTATTCATCAATGCACACTATATCGTGAATTATGTGAACGCCCGTCGAGTTAAAGCTCTTTTTGTTGTATTTACGTAATCTCGAACCAAACTTTTGTACAGTTTTAATGCGATTTTCATCAAAAGAAATCCATTTAATTTATAGTATGTAAACTTTGCATGTAAGATACATTTTTTTATAATATAATTATTATCTTATAACCTCTAATTAAGAAATTTCAATAGTCCTCAGTGTTAGTATTTGAGGACTGCATTATGATAAGCAATTTTTTTTTTTTTCCTTTTCATGACACCGTTTAAAGGAAGCAATGCGGTGTTAGGTTCCGTTATTTAATACAAAAATCTTGATTTCGGAGTGTCCTGACACTCTGCCTGACCACTCAGCTTTGCGAGAAAATGCGTGATGCAGTATAAGAAAAGAATAATCGGAACTATCAAAGAGAAAATATACACACATTATTTAAACATCATGTTCAGATATTTTCTATATCTATTAAATATTCATTATATATCTATATTATCATTATAAACATATTATACAGACGTATTATAATTTTTAATGGCTTACTTCCTTTCTTTTACATTTTTTAAAAACTACCGGTTTGGCAATTTAACGTGAGAAATGCGTGGCTTTTGAAGAAAGTTTTATGGGTTCGTAGAAATGGTGCACGTGAACAGTGTACCTAAGTCTTATGTGTATATTATATGCTTTAGTCAGTCATAATTTTTTCAGTGTTTTTCTTTATTTGTCTACCAACCAAATGAAACGTAGCGGCGTATTACAGCGGCATTTTTATTTACCATTACTAAGCCTATATGTCTAAAATAAGTAATGCGGAAGTTTTATGAAGATTGATGAATATTGATCAATTCTAATAAGATTTTCTTTATCTTCATAATATGTACAGATAAAAAAATAAAAATGAAGAACAGGGTGTGTCAACTGTTAGAGTCACTGCCTACAAAATGAATTAAACGCTTGAAAAAAAATGTAATTGTCTTTGAAAGTAAAAAAATAGTAAACGTATAAAATATAAGTCTAAGCGCGGCGTTGAGCTAAGGACGGGATGTTATGACACTAGGCTGTCAGGTCAAGCGGAGAGATGTATAAAATATGTAGTATTCGTATAAAAGTATTTGTTGTGGTTGGGGGTTCGATTCCAACTCGAGAAGTGGAAATATTTAATATTTACATTTTCTTCGCTCTGGTGTCAACAGAGCGCGGCGTTAAATCCCGCCACTTAAGGCGCAATGCCTCCAAATTCGGCGTAAAGTGGGGAACGGAGTGTCTTAATACTAGGTTCCCTCTGCCTACCCTGCTGTGTGCGGAATACAGCGTGATGCTATTACACATTTAAAAATATATTAATAGAACTTAAACCATCTTGTAAGTAAGTATTCTCAATAGTATATTTTTTAATTATATATTAAATAAAATTTAGCAATCTGTGTTGCAAAATCGGTAGAATTCCTTTACATAATTTTGTTATTTATTTAGAATAAATAGCCATTACGTGATAGCTCATAATGAGTTGCATATAATGAATTTTTTTAAACGTCGTGGTGCAATCAAGTCAAAATAAACTGCACGCTAAGATTATGTGTTCTAATTTTCGTATCATTATTTATTACTATAATAATATTTTTTTTATTATTAATGTAACGTAATTGAAAACTATGACCGTGATGGCGCAATGTGACAAGCGTTTGACTGTAAACGAAGTTGCTTATGGGTTCGATTGTCCCTAGGAAAGATTATATGTACCTATTTAAAGTACTGTCATCGCTCCTCTTTGGTAAGAAGATAAAGCATGGCAATGAGTTCCGCCTCTTAACACATAACGTCTTGATATCAATTAATGAAATTGATTATAGTACATATAATTAAATGTATTATAGAACAAATATGTTATAGTATTCCCTTATACATCAGATGTTTACAAAATATTTGTTTTATAAACAATTAGCTACTTACCTACTTATTTTGTTAAGATAAAGAATATTACTCATGTTAACTTGTTACTAAGTGCTGTTTAGGCTTGCGATTTTACAGTCGCATAATTCGTGTGTCCCGTTTCGAAGAACCGGTCCAACGTTATCGAACTGTGCGATCTTGGAAAGTCATCGTTGTGACAAAAACTCACCAAGCCGTTTTCTTATTTCTTTACAAATTAAAAATTTAACATAGATTTTTAGTGTTAAAGTGTTGAATAACTTTTTGAATTCCAAATTGATTTGGCTTTAGTGGTTTAATAATAGAAGAAACGTATGATAAAAAGTTATTTCAACTAAGTAATTGCTTTTCTAGAATTTCCGGTTTTTGTGGAAAGTAGTTTGCAAAAACGGGTACATTTCTTGTACCTGTACATTATGTGCACCGACGAGGTGTTACATAAATGAATTTATTTAAAATCAAACGTTAATATTTTAAAATTTATATAAAAAGTGTCTATGTAACACCTGTTACAGTTATGTCATATTTTTTGTTTACTAAAGAAGCTTTAAATAACTTATTGTGGTTATAGAAACCGTCGTGGCGCAGTCTGACTGTAAGCGATATTGTGTACGGTTGTGGGTTCGATCACCATGTTTGTGTATCCCGTGTCCACCCCACACTGTATCCCGCACACAGCAGGGTAGGCAGAGGGAACCTAAACCTTAATCATCTTTTATTTTAAGTAATAAAAGATAATTTATACATATTCATGTCCCCGAATGATAAGGAAATATTTAATATTTCCATTTCCTTCGCTCTGGTATTGAGGCGGAGCATGGATATAAGTTCCGCCACTTAACAGACATTGCCTTCTAATTCGGAGGAAAGTTAGGAACGTAGTGTCTTAATACTAGGTTCCCTCTGCCGACCCTGCTGTGTGCGGGATACAGCGTGCAGCTACAAAAAAAATATCATTGCAAGACAAGCAGAAAGCAGAAATTAACATTGAAACTTCGTTGTCTATTAACCAGTAATAGGAAAGCTTGACAGTGCGTTTTGTTTTTCAAAATTGAGCAAACAATAACGTTTACAGTCAGCCTTTTCTTCTTTCTCCATAGCTAGGTAGATACCAGAGCGAAGAAAATGGAAACAGCAACAAACAGCAATGAGATCAACAACTATTAAAATTACGGAAGAGAGAAAAGCCATCCATACTTATATTATAAATGCGAAAGTCTGTGTGTTTGTCTGTCATGCTTTGACGGCTAATCTATCGGTCCGATTTGGATGAAATTTTGAATGAAAGTAGAAAAAGTTACTGGATCTAACATAGAATTCTTACTTTTTCAAAAATCAACCCCTAAAGGGTTGAAATAGGGGATGAAAGTTTATATGAAAAATCTAAACTGCTTGACCGATTGTATTGAATTTTGGTACAAATATAAACATATGCTACTTTATTTTTCAAAAATCCACCTCCGAGGGTTGCAATACAATGAAACAGTAATGTAGTTTACGTGGCGAAGCCGCGAGCGGACAACTCCTATATGGTATATATAAATGTAACTTTAACTTTGATAAGCGTATAGTTAGATCGCATTTCTCAGTCCAATGCATTACAATAGCATTAATTTAAATATCGCAATCGGATTGATTCGTCTCGCCATGGAATGCTTTACAAACCTAGTTTACAATTTTCACGTGGGATTTTTAAAGTATGTTACGTGTCATTTTTTATTACATTTTATATTTAACTTTTATAGTTATTGTAGTCTTTTTAAATTTTATTTTTCATTCACTTTTTACTTAAAATTATAATGAAACTGATTTAGGTCATTATGATTCTGAACTTGTTTTTAAACAAATTGATTGTGGGTTTTACTCCTTCTCAGGAGAAAAAATATTTTTAAATTATATTTACTTCTCCGCTCCGGTGATAACACAAAGCGTGGCGTTGAATTTCTAACTCAATATACAAATTTGGTTAGAAAGTGTAAGAAAAAGTATCGAAGTATCTCGTTTTTAGAGGTTTTCTCTGGCTTACCTGCTCTGCGGTACAAAGTATAAAGGTGTGAAGTCGAAATATAGTCACATCAATTTGATTACATCAATTCGTTACGTTACAAATGACTTATTTAGTGCTTCGAAAGACATTCTGCCTTTGTACTCTACCTATACCTTAACTGTGTTCAATTTTTTTTAAGTTTTCCAATGATTTTTAAATGAGATAAAATTAAAAGATAATTTACCCAAATTGATCAGAACTATTTTGGAAACAAATTTGTCTATAAAGTAACGGAGAGACAAATTCCATGATTCATAAAAGGCAAATGACAGTCACTCCTTATAAATACTTGCAGTCAATTATCTCAAGTTGGAATTTAACCTAAAAAATAATATAAAAAGTGGTTAAGACGAAAAAGATTTTATTTAACCATATATAAATTGAGACCTAGTCTGCTAAAAACTTGAGTTCTGTTCTCTTCAATTAACTTAGAATAGTGCGAATTCGGGTACAAAGCGGAGAATGGACTTTTTTACACTAGATTCTCTCCGTACTTCTGCAAGGCCTTTTAGTAAAACTAAAGTATTTTTTTAGTAAAACATTAAGTTCGTGCTACATTCCATAAATCTGACATATTAGACATAAATCTGATATATTTGAATAGAGTACTTTTAAACATTTTTAAAGTGTTTTTCCACACTTAGGAAAATTGAAAAATACATTTAAGGAAAACGTATAAAATTTAAATATTTATAAAAATGTTATATACTATGCTATATATAATAATATTATACGGATAGTATAACGCATGGCTCAGTGGTGAGAGCGCCTGGACGGTATTCAGGAGGCGCGAGTTCGAATCCCGCTGCGTTCAAATTTTTATACGTTTTCTTTAAATATATTTTTGAATAGAGTATTCAAATAATGATCGTTGGTAGCATTAAAGTTATTGACTGTTTCATTGTGAATTATAATGTATTTAGATATATAATATTTTGAAGCCATCGTGTCGCAGTAAGACAGTAACGTCAGTCGGAGGAACCATCGTATTCATAATTTATTTATTTCATTTCGCTGCACTTCAGCAAGACAAAAAGCGCAGCATTTGATACCGCCACTCAACATGTAGTGTTCCCAATTCGGGCAGAAAGTGGAGAAAGGAATATTTTGACACTAGGTATTTGCTGTCTACTCTATTACGGGAGAAAATGTGAGGTTATAATATAGACATAGACCAGTAAAGCGCAGGCAGAGCGCAGGCAGTAATCTGAAGAAAAACGGACAAAAAATACCGAATACATGATTGAAATTGAATTCTATCCCCAACACTTCCTTGTTAAACGTAAACCCACGTATGTATTTGTATCGTGTCGTAGCGTGGGTTTATTGCTTATAGGTCATTTATTATAATTTAAAATTATGATTTAAATTTGAATATTTAAATCTTGATAAAATAAACTAGTAAATAAGACAAAAAGGTACTGTTGAGTCATCCACCCAATCTCTCTCTCGAATTCTGGCAGAAAGTGAACAATGGAGTATCTTGACAGATTGGAGAATCTAGATTCTCTCTGATTAACCTATAATGCAGAAAAAGCTTCAAACTGAAATCTAAGCTTAAAATATATTTAAAAAAAACATTTTTCGACCTTAAAACAATTTTTACTGATTCCATTTTTATTTTTATAAAAAAATATATAAGTATTTGCATAATTTAGTACACTTTGTAACAAACTTGCGTTGAAAATACTACCGTGAGATAATTTTAGAACGGTTTCCCCCGCCTACTTACAATGCTTGTTAATGTTTTGTTTTAAACGATTCGCTCATTATTGTCTTTGTTAAACGTCTCGTTGGAGACAGGAAGGGGAAGCGAGTGATACCTTTTTATTTGTACGCTTTGAAGTTTATATATTTTATTTATTTTAAGATTCAGACAAAGATCTGGTCAAATTTTATATATTTGAAATTGTATTCGAAAATTCACGCTGTATCCCGCACACAGCAGGGTAGGCAGAGGGAACCTAGTGTTAAGACACTCCGTTTCCCACTTTCCGAATTCGGAGGCTTTGCGTGTTAAGTGGCGGAACTTAACGCCGCGCTTTACCCTGACACCAGAGCAATGGAAATATTAAATATTTCCACTCCTCGAGTGGGAATCGAACCCACAACCAGTCGTTTACAGTCACACGCTTGTGCCACTGCGCCACGACTGGCCACTTTGTTTGGCTACAACTTGGAATTTTGTGTGATTGTATCGGAAAATAGTTATATTATAATAATCATTATTTATAAACATTTTTCCGAGTAATCTAAACATATAATCTTTGCGTGTAGACTGATGATATTATAGTAGGACTCACGCTACATGCTTAGCAACATAATAGAGGCGTCTCTGTTACACGAAAGCACTCCTGCATTTTTTACAAGTATTAAAAAAATAAATTATGTAAATGACAAACTTTGGACATTTTTCATAGAGTATAAATCTTTAAAAAGTTAAAGCTTTAATAGAATGTTGATAAAACCTACATATTTTATAATAAACCATTAAATGAAATAAATATTAAATACACTAAGATGTGTATGACCTTAACTTTGGTACAGAGTGATTTATTTTACAACTAAAAGATTACCACCAGTATTAATCTTTAAAGATGATTTAATTCCTAACGAGAGGTACTATTTTACAATTTTTACAAGTCCGTGGGTTAATAAAATAAAAATAATTTCTTAACCGGGGTGAAATAACAAAAAAACTGTTCTGCTGGTACCTCGTAAGGCACACCAAAGAATGCTCTTAAGGCGCCTGCATATTTCGTTTCTTTTTATGTTTTATCTAAAATTTGTTCTAATAGACTTTGGGTATTCTCTTTAAAATAGTATAACATTAACAATTGTTCTTAAATTAGACATATTTAAATATTTATGTCAACACATTTCTTGGCAAGATGTTAATAGTTTGTCTCTATTACAAATGGTAATTAGCTGAATATTTCCATACTCCACTAAATTGTTTGTATGAAAATAAACACCAAATAATTTTGTTTCTACGAAGATGGGAAAAAAGATGATATATAAATTAAACGTTTTCTTTATTGCTATTACAATGAATACAGATTACAGTGGACATTCGACCGAGCAAGGCCGAGACGCCCACAACAAAATAATAAATATTTTGACTCATTTCCTAATTCCTATGTAGGTCTAGGCAGAACGTATGTAGTAGATAAAGAACGATAATTCATATCAAAAATGTGACATCAAAGATGTGTGTTTGGCAAAAGACACGTCAGACAGTCCTGTTGATTGCTGCTAGTAAAATATCTCAATAACAATTCTGTTTTTCACGATTCTTTTTTTTTTTTTTTAGCTTCACGCTGTATCCCGCACACAGCACCCTGCTGTAGGCAGAGGGACCCTAGTGATATGACACGCCGTTCCCCACTTTCCGCCGAATACGGAGGCATTTCGTGTTAAGTGGCGGAACTTAACGCAGCGCTTTTCCTCGACACCAGAGCGAAGAAAATGGAAATATAATTTCCACTCCTCGAGTAGGAATCGAACCCACAACCAGTCGTTTACAGTCACACGCTTGTGCCACTGCGCCACATCTCGCCGAGTTTTTCACGATTCTGAAGGTATTTATTGGAGTTTCTATTTATTTTTTTCACGTGCAAAAGCCACTAGGTTTTCAGTAAAACAATAAACATTTACTCGCTCGCTTGCTTGAGCCTTGGACTATTTGATTTTTATATAATAAATACAAAGAATAAAATGAATTTGTGTATTTTTGTTACGCTAATAATATAAATGTGAATCAGTCACGCAAAAACGGCTGAACAAATTTGAATGAAATTTAGCACACAGACAATTTATTGTCCCAATTAACATATATGGAAGGTTAATTGAATTATCAAGGTCATAGTAACGATGTTTGTGGCAGAAGCTCCAAAATTACCATATTTCTTTTTAAGATCTTGTTTTCGAGATTTTTACACAGTTTTAACTAGACTAATCCCGTATATCTCTGGTATTTGAAAATATGTTTTAAAAAATGCGACGTTACAAACATTACAGTATGTATTCCGTGGTAACATGTAGACAGTCTACCATATAATAATCAGTAGATATCATCGTAATTAGTCTACGAGTATTTAAATATAATACTTTTCAAATTCAGGTAAATTTTCAGGCAAGTTTAAATAACAGGGGCAATGTATTATTGAAAATACAATGGATGCAGGTTTAGTTACTTGGTCTGGTAAAACAAGTTCCTTAGTAAGTAAATACCTTTTGCTCTAAATAAGTTTTCTTTACGTAAGTGGGAAAAGTATAAAACTAAAATGACAACCTTTAACCTTTGACTGTTGGTTTTCATAGCATAAGAGTGAAATAAGATTATAATTTTGACCTATAACAATTTGTTGACCATAACAAAGGTCGCAAGTTTAACTTTCACATAAAAAAAATTATGCCACAATCTTTACTATTTGTGTATATAACACATATTCATTGTGGCGCAATGGGGCAGCGTTTGACTTTGAACGTCTGAATATCAAAATAACATATAATTATTATTTTCTTAAATTAAACTTTTATAGCACAACAAAAAGATGAAAAATTAGATACAATTAAGAGATTGACTATAAAATTTATTATCTGTAAATTTTCAGTGTTGAAATGTCACCGTCGACATCGGACATATTTCATAATTTTATGAATGCTTTAAATTTTCCGGTCTTAGAATAGCTTAGATAAAATTATAGGTTTATTATTACGACTACAAGATATAATAAAATGAAGTAGGTATATAAAATATTTAAATGAGCCAAACCTCTATAAGCCTAAACTTTTCTTTAGAAAATGATTATTAGGATGGCTTTTCCCCTGTGGGAAAACCCGTCCGGGTTAGAATACAATTCCCCTCCGTCGCTGGGTAGCGTCCTGTAAAAGGCGGGTAACCCAGTAGCTTGGTGGTAGGAGATTCATTCTCCGACTGGCTCGCGACCACTATCGTGTCAAAGACGAATCGCCAAACATCTGATGATGTGTTCCGGTTCGATGTAAGCCAGCTCTCCCTATTCCCACCATCCCAACTCTTCTTTCCTCTTTTCCCCCTCCCTTCTTAAGGTCGGCAAAGCATCCATAATCTTTATAATGTTGTGGATGTCCATGGGCGAAGGTACTACTTACCATCAGGTAAGTGGTCCTTCTGCTCGTTTGCCTTCCTTTCATCAATAAAAAAAAGCCAATCATTCAAAGCCATCCATTCAAATCCAAAAATTATATAAATAGCTATTTATACAATAAGCTTTATATGTTGGTTTGTCATGCATTCATTACAAAGAAGCATGGCATTGAGGTTAGGCACGTAATACCTGACGTCTTGATTTCGGGCTGAAGTACTCGTAGAGAACGAAATGTCTTGACACTAGGCACTCTGTCAATACTCTGGCTTGCAGGAATAAGCTTGAAGCTTTCTATGTAAACAACGAAGATTAGAAACATCGATTTATTTACACAAGCATAAAACATGTATGTAATTTATTCACCATTCAGTACCTATTATGTTATTTGTAGAGTTCCCACTTGTAACTTCATGACCGTAAATCGTATTTTCATTTATATCGACTATCAACCGTGATCCATCTTTTCAGGTTTTCAATAAGAATATTTTAATGCTTTCCTGTTGGAAATACGTTGTCTATTTGTTACTCAGCAAGTTTTTATACTCACTGAAGAGTTCTTTTAATATTTTTCAAATGTTATTTACACAAATCTCTAAATGTCTTTTTCACTGAAATTTTTTTCATATATGCATAATTGTATTATATTGATTATCCGTTCATGATAAATAGATCTGTATTTCTCATATTAAAATAAATATTACGCTTTAATGTATTAGTCGCGTGATCTGCGACTTTTATCACCCAGGTTAGCAGCTCCTTTAGGATTCTCTGAATTTTCTCTATGGCATTTCTGAAGAGCTTTCTAATGATATAAGAATTTTCAAGGGAGTTTCAGTATTTCCGAAGATTACCCCTTACAAAGTTATAAAGTTTACCTCTTCATTACGTTAGTATAGATTTTAACCGAGCTTTTCTAGACGTGTATAGAAAAAGAAAAGACAGATTTTAAATTATTTTGATCGTCGTTATATAAACATCAACATAACATAAAACATGTTATAATTAAATACAGTGTTGTTGACTTTGGGATGCATTAGCGGCCATGGAACGACTGACTCATACTTTGAGTCATTATAATCGTAGCTTTCATTTTATATATAGAGCACATATGTATTTTTTATATTTCAACTAAATTATCATATAGTATTACTTACTATAACAGTATGAGTGGAAAGGAAAAAAAGTAATTCTCCGTTCTTTATGTAGTAATTCTACATTCTACGTGTCACAATGAAAATGCAGTTTATTTTCATTTCTTGGTTATTATATAATTGGTAGCATTGGATTTAATGTAACTGTAAATTTATTAATGTTTCTTTGTTACGTCAAAACCAGGCGAAGTCCTTATTAATAGTGTTTTATAGTACAATCTCCTTTGTCGGTTATCGATAGCGATGTAACCTGTGCTCTACTTGTAATTTCAGAGGCCATAATTTAAGAACTGAAGCGAACTGAACTTTTTTTTTTTTTTTTTTTTTTTTTATGGAATAAAGGAGGCAAACGAGCTGAAGGCCCACCTGGTGTTAAGTGGTTACCTTCGCCCATAGACATACACAACATTTAAGTTATGGATACGTTGCCAGCCTCAGGGATGTAGGACAGAAGGAGGGAGGAAGGATAGGAATGATGGGAGTAGGGAGAGCTGGCTTACATGCCATCGAACCGGAACACATCATAAGATATTTGGCGGTTCGAAACTGAACTTATCTTAAGTGATATAATTGGAGTCATTACCACGAGTCGGATCTGAATACAGTTCTGAATACATTTCACCTGTGGGGGGATTAGAATATCCCCCCTCGTCGCTGGGCAGCGGCCCGTAAAAAGCGGGTAACCCAGTAGCTTGATGGTCGGAGATTCGTTCTCCGACTGGTTCGCGACTACTATCATGTCATAGACGAACCGCCAAACATCTGATGATGTATCCCGGTTCGATGGCATGTAAGCCAGCTCTCTCTCCCTATTTCCACCATCCCCATCCTTCTCCCTTCCTTTCTTTTCTCTACTCCCCTTAAAGTCGGCAACGCATCCACAACCTTTCTAATGTTGTGTATGTCAATGGGCGAAGGTAACTACTTACCATTAGGTAGTCCTTCTGCTCGTTTGCTCACCTTTATTCAATAAAAAAAAAACGCTGGCTACTCGATATGATGGCTACATGAGTCGTTTTATTATTTTAAAAACATTCACTTTATACTTTATTTTATACACAAACAATGTGGTGCGTTACAATAATGAGTGTACGCAAACAATAAAAAAAAGCTAAGTCGTAAAAGAATTGAAGCATAACTATAGTTAGTGCGTACTTAGTTACTAGTGCGTAAAAATAGATATTTTTCTGAGCTAAAGTTTATAAATATAAACAAATATATAACACGACATCACACTGTATCGCATCTTTATAGATAGATAGATACACAGGGGGGACGGGTTAAGAATACAATTCCCCCCCGCCGCTGGGTAACGTCCCGTAAAAGGCGGGTAACCCAGTAGCTTGGTGGTGGTAGATTCATTCTCCGACTGGCTCACGACCACTATCGTGTCCAACGAACCGACAAACATCTGATGATGTGTTCCGGTTCGATGGCGTGTAAGCTTCACGCTATATATAGCTTCACGCTATATCCCGCACACGGCAGGGTAGGCAGAGGGAACCTAGTGTTAAGACACTCCGTTCCCCACTTTCCGCCGAATTCGGAGGCTTGCGTGTTAAGTGGCGGAACTTAACGCCGCGCTTTACCTCGACACCAGAGCGAAGAAAATGGAAATATAATTTCCACTCCTCGAGTGGGAATCGAACCCACAACCAGTCGTTTTCAGTCACACTCTTGTGCCACTGGGCCACGACTGGCGTGTAAGCCAGCACTACCTATTCCCACCATTCCCATCCTTCCTCCCTCCTTCTGTACTAAATCCTCGAGGCTGGCAACGCATCCATAACTCTAATGTTGTGGATGTCTATGGGCGAAGGTAACCACTTAACACCAGGTGGGCCTTCTTCTCTTTTGCCTCCCTTATTGTTTAAAAAAATCTACATATTACATACATTTTGTAAAACTTAAGACAAAACATATAATGGAAAAAGGCGGCCTTATCACTAAAAGTGATTTCTTCCAGGCAACCGACTTATTAAAATCTAAATACAAGAACGGGCATAATGCATTTAAATAACAAAGTAGATAGTAATAAACCTACACATATATATACATTATCTCATAAAGTACATAAAATATCGCATCTTTGCAATAAACAAACGCACAAATGACCTTTTCCTAGCAAATTCTTATCGCGACTATTTTTAAATAACCTTGTTTCATATATTTATAGCATGATTTTATTTGATTTCCAAAAATGTACCTATCCCGCGGGGAAGAGCGGGACGATCTATTTTAGATACTTGAAAGCGCTCAATCTTAATACGACGTAAGTAAATTTTGATTTGCCAAACGATTTTCAACCCTATAGTCTAAATTATAAAGCTTTTAGGTTTATATTAGTGTAGCTATAACACGCCCATTGTTTTGTTACAGTCTATGATGCTATTGAACTGTTTGTTGATGGGATATTGTCTTAGAGAATTTATTCTTTAGCATAACGCATCTTAACGTTATGTGTATTTTTGGCCAAACTCCACATTCCTTCTTGTTTCTTTTCCAGTTTTTTTTTTTCATTCGGAGTCACGAGTTGAGTGAATTTTGAAGTTTATTTTATTGTTAAGATTATTTTATAATCATAAGTAATTCAATTTCCATAATTCCTTATTCATTATTTTAATAAAATTATAATACGGCTTCTGGTTGCTTTTTCGATATAGCAGGTTAGTCAAAGACAACTTACTTCAGAGCAATCTTGCTTTCCACTTTCAGCCCAAACTCGAGACATTGCGTGTAGTGTGGTGGACCTCAATACCGCGAACATAACAAATTATAATACCAAAAATTATTTCCTCTAGACGCCAACATCAATCGACTTTCCAGTTTTAACATAACATCATATTCATGGTTTCCAAAAAGTGAATATTTAGTATATAGACAGTTATAAAACACAAAACGTAAATGGACAATCTACTACGGAAAACACTATCTAAAATTGACGGGAAATAAAATTGAAATCTACAATTTTTCAAATATCGACATATTAATTTATAAATAAATATTTGTTTCCAGGGGGCCAGTCGTGGCGCGGAGGCACAAAGTGTGAATGTAAAGCGATTGGTTGTGGGTTCAATTCCCACGCGAGGAGTGAAAATATTAAATATTTCCATTTTTTTCGCTCTAGCGTCGAGGCAAAGCGTGGCGTTAAGTTTCGCCTCTTGACACGCAATAACTCCAGAATTCAGCGGAAAGTGGGGAACGGAGTGTCTTAACACTAGGTTTCCTCTGCCTACCCTGCTATGTGCGGGATACAGCGTGAAACCAAAAAAAAATATATAAATTTGCCTAACTACAAAAAACATAGCTTTGAATAATAATAATAGGTGTTTCTTAAACGCTAAACGCTGTCATATTTTGGCGCAGCCGTATTCTATGTATTTAGTTTGGTTGTCTCAGATAATTAGCACTTTCGTCGGCTGTCATCGTGCTGCGTCCTCTGTCGAAACTGTTTGATGTATAACCAAAAATACATATCCATTCATACAAAAATAGACCATATTACGAGAGTGCAGACGTCATAATTGCGTGTACAATGTCCAAACAGACTTGTAGGAACGAGTTACTGCAGTACACTAGGTCTTGTTGACAATTATAGTTCTAAGTGGTAGTTAGTAGAAGATATTTCGATTTGAAGACTGAAATGCTAACCGTTTGTCACCTCAGGTGTGAATCTTAGCGATATTTGTTCAGTAATTTATAAAAGCTCTTTGACTTTGCTCTCTGAGCTTTATCTAGTGTCTACAGTTTATTAGTATCATTTATTTGATGTAAGATTAAAGTTATTATAGTATTATGCTTAACAAATGTGTTCATATTGAGAGATTTATTCTGTAGCGAATTTAAGGCTTAAATTAATTTAAATCTTGTTGGTATGTTAGTAGTTCTTATATGTATTATACAATATTATGTCCATTATCAAAAGAACATCTTTACCAATTATATTTAAGGTTATTTTTCTTGTAATGTTTGTTTAAATTTATTTTTATATTGAGATTTTGCTCATGTGCATTTATTTATTAATTCTAAATTTACCCTAAAGAGAGTAAATTGTATTTATTGTGTTACCTCAATGTGTTGAGAACATATTTACATGATTCTGCTAATGAAAAAAGTCTCTATTAACCTAACTTAAGGCATAGTTATAGTTCAGAAATGGAAAATAGAAATATACGAAAGTGAAATAAAACAAAATTTTCTATATATATAATGGATTTCTTTAAATATATTCGTTTAAGTATGTGTATTAAGGCCATTGAGGCAGAGTGATATCTTTTTACTATAAACGCTTGTTTGTGAGTTCGATTCCTACTCGAATGACTGATTATATTTAAATTTTGTTTGTTCTGGTAAAATAACGAAAAAGCATAATACATCTCGAAATATCTCAATTGCAAGCGGAGAGTGAGAACGGAGGGCACGGAGTGTCTTAACACTTCTCTCTGACTGCCCTAAACTATGCAGAAAGGAGTAAATTTGAAATCCTGAAAAAAAAAACGTATCTCCAGACCATTTCACCATACATTATTGTTTAAAAACAATTAAAACACCTTGAGTAAATTTAAAAATAGGAATTAGACACTCAGGTGAGAAATACCTTTGAACTTGTACTGACGAGTGTCAGACAATCGAAGTAGGTTAGCGTACTGGAGTGGTGGGACGTCGTATTTCTAGCTATCCCCCACAATCACAAATATAAACATTGGTTTGAGGGCGCCGGTGCGTTGACCCCGGCTACCTCCCGTTCCTAGTCCGGAATAAATTGTTGTGTTTTTCTTAATTTTATTTTGAGTTTTAAAGAAAAATATCTTGAGGATTTGATATGAAGTGATTTTTGAATGCTTGAGTTTAAAAGTTACACTTAACTAATGAATATTGTAATATTTGTTTTTCTTTGAAAATTGGTAATGAATTTATAGGCTGTAAGCTCTACGAAAATTTACTTCACGCTGTATCCCGCACACAGCAGGGTAGGCAGGGGGAACCTAGTGTTAAGACTCCGTTCCCCACTTTTCGCCGAATTCGGCAGGCATTCCGTTTTAAGTGGCGGTAAATCGGATACCAGAGCGAAGGAAATGGAAATATTAAATATTTCCACTCCTTGAGTGGGAATCGAACCCACAACCAGTCGCTTACAGTCACCTGTTCTTGCCGCTGCGCCACGACTGGCCCACGAAAATTTGGTTTTAAGAAAAAGAATGAACTTAATAGGAGTGAATATAAGGAGGTAGGTTAAGGGTATATGCTTACTATTAAAGAGGTAAATGTGTCTTTGTGCAAAAAAGTATATTAAATGATATTAGAGAGTGTATTAATTAAATTTATTTCAGTACTTTGTATGGAGACGTATAAAATTAAACTATGACAGGTTTTTGAATATCTGTCTCCGTTTTTATGATATATTATGTAGTTGTTATATTGTGTTGTTAGTCAACTTCTAGTAAAGCTTCTAGAACAAAATTGTTAGTTGATCGTCGATTTAGCAACATAGTAAACGTTACAGACGTGTATATTTATATGGAAGCGCTTAAATAAGAGACGCTTGCGTGACATTTTATTTGTACTTCAGAACCAGAATTATAATTAAAAACCAATGTAAGTATTAATAGCTACTTTTATTAGGTTATTGTTTAAAAAGTTACCTAACGTTTTAGGAGAACTTTTAGTTAAGAGAGAGCCGAAGATGAAGTTCGGCGTTTAGTTCCGCCACTCGTAACATCACATAAACAAATACACAACATTTTAAATTCAAGCAGAAAGTGGAGTTACGGACTCTAGACTTTACCAACAATGTTACTCGAGTAATTTTTCTATGCGTAGTTCGATGATCTGGTCAAATGGTCAACTGTCTATATTCTTTCTCATACACAATTAGGAGAGTAATTAATTAGATATAGTAAAATAGTGTTCTGCGTTAGAATATGTGTATCAAAACATAATGAATGTAAAATTTTAAAGTTTCATTCATTCTTCCTAATTGACACAAAATATCCTTTTTTTAGTTAAAAAATGACTATACGCCATGAAGTATATACATAAAATTACTCTATTCAAGTTTTGATCTTACAAATATTGAACATAAATATTAATTGTATGCACACCGTGTCAAGGAAACGAAACACTGTTTCAGAAAGTGGAGCAGCTAGTACAATAAATCAAAATATTGTGTTTACTCTGATTCCATACATCAAACCTGCTTTTAGAATAGCTGCTGAAACACCTACGGTTTGAAAAAAATAATATAATTAATGATTATGGGAGTAAAAAATGAAAAATGAAGTTATACCTAACACTTTTGTATTATAATTTGTTGAAAAAAGTCTATATTGGTTTATTCATCATATATTTTTATTAACATTTTCACGAAACACCAAAATGTTATTAAATTTGAAACAATTCTTAATAAAATATATCCTCTGCTGCTGCGCTGCGACTATCAAGCGTCATTATGGCATGATTTAGTGTGCCTGACTGCAATCAATGATTGTGGGTAATAGTATCTTGCAAAGAATACTTTAATTATAATATTTTCTTTCTTTTCTTTGTTTTTATAATTAGTTTCACGTTTTTTCCCCACATAACAGGGTGACCAGGAAACAAAGTCTCAAGACATTCCGTTCTTCACAATCCGCCCGAAATCGAGAAATTGCATTTTAATGCTAATAGCTATGAAGTAAGGAAAATAATTGAATTTTAATAACTTCTCCTGACTGGTAATTGAACCCACAACCAATCGCGTTTACAACCAAACGATGTCACCTTGCGAACATGATTGCCGCAATTGATTTTTGTTAGTAACATTGTGTTCCTCTACTAAGCACGCAATATTCCTATTTAGGTTTTATGTAATTACCGGAATAATAATTCAGATGGTTCTTTTTGCCTATTACTGCAAAATGTAGAAATCTTGTGAAAGGAAAAGAAAACCTACGCTTATAAAACATTGAATCGTAACAAAGGATGTAGCGTATAGTAGACGTGATGCCGTCAGCAGGTACACGAATAGCTCTCAAACGTACTGAGTCACGGCCACGTTGAAGCAAAAGCCCTTCTTAATTATAGATGAAAAGAATATATTTTTATGAAAAGAATATATGTATATGAATAAGATGTGAGATGTTTTCATTATATAAATTTTAATGGAAGAAGCTTTGTTTTAAGCTTTGGTACGATATGACGTTATATTTGGTCAGTGGTATGGAAAGAAAGAAGGAAGTATAATTGGTAAATTAATAACCAATTAGTTTAAAAAAATAAAGTAGAAAGATCGCGCTTAACATTATTTTCTCTATATTTTGATCAGGGAGATCAATTATCAGGATTATTATATGATGATCAAAGTTATAATGAAAATTTAATATCAAGGGGGACAGTTGTAAGTTTAAATTGGGCAGCAAGTCATAAAATAACAGGTTTTAAAAAAAAATCATTTTCCATGTTGGGAGTTGGCAATACGTACCTACCTGAAATGAGAATTACTAATTACAAAGGCTTTATCTCATAACTTAATAAGACTTAGATATCCGTGGTAACTTTTTACACAAAAAAATATTACAATAATCTAACCTCAAACATAAATCGTAGAATCGTAAGTCGAAGAAGTTAATACAAACAAAGTTGAATAGATCGTAAAACTGAGTAGTGGGAACTTTTCCCATTCAGACCAAGGCAATATCTCTTAATACATAACAGTATGAAGAGTCCATTGTCCACCATAAGAATGTATGTATCTAATCTTTAAGAATCTTTTACGATGTGGTACATATATTTCTCCTAAAACATAGTTTTACAGATTTCTGCCAGGAAAGCAAAGATATACTGTATTATTTCAGACATTGTCAAACAAATTTAAAGAGACAGGGTGGAAATAGAAATTTCAACTTTTCAGTTTAGTCAGGCTGTTCGCCACAAGTGAATCTAAACATTTCATCATTTTTGTATCATACAACATGTGTTCTTTGTTATTTACTTGAAAATATTATTCTTTAAGTAAAAGGTATAAAAGTATATCTTTCGTTATGTAAAAAGCGCTATTTGCGCTGTTCTACCGATTTTGTGCAGAGGAATAACTAAGAACTGTGTCTGGCACTTGACTGTGACGATTCAAGCGTAGCGCATCGGAGTATGCTTGAGGGTGTCACTATAAAATACGAAAACTGTTAAAGCTTTTTCTCTCTCTCTGTATTTAGCTTCACTCTGTATCTCACCCACAGCAGGGTAGGCTGATGAAACGTAATGTAAAAATACTCTGTTCCCCATTTCCTCCGAATTCTGGAGGTATCGCGTGTTAAGTGGCAGCTCTTAACGCCGCACTTTGCCTCAACACCAGAGCGATATATTCAATATTTCCATGCCTCGACTGGGAAACGAACCCACAACCAATTATGCTTCTGCAGTTACATTTTGTGCCCAAGCGCTGGTCTCAAGTACTTACTGGTACTTAGGTACAGAGGCCAAAATATATCTGAATTTTGGTGAGTCAAAATTCAGATAATGTGCATATAATTTATATAAAATTATTATAAATGCAAGAAATATAGACAAAAGACATGTTAAGGAAGCGATGCATTTAGCATTTAAACTACAGTCACGAGCGGATGAACGCACGACTTCCACATCACGCCTATGTATACGAGGCAATTACTGACTTGCTACCTATATTACCTACCTACCTATATAGTCCATATACAATTTTCAAAATTACATTCATTTATATTTCTATGCATAAGGTTTTATTCAACAAATATTAACTATACGACAATTTGTCGGTTATAATAATGAGAGTTGACCCATCCAAATGAGTAAGGAGCAGTTTTGGTATATTTTCTCAACGATTTTCTTCTGTTTAGTTTAGATGGATTGTCAATTCTACCTTTGTCTTTCACTGATTTCGAGAGATGTTGTCAACGTTTGGCACTGCAAGTGACCATTAATCAATCAAATGGGATATTCAATTTGACTAGCAAAATTTGAATTGTTTTCTTAGAAAAAATAAAATCCGGAATTGCCGCTTCATTTAAAGTCAAGCAAGCGGCTAATTGTTGCAGTATTATTGTTTGTGCTTTCTATATATTTAATTTTAGTTCTAAAAAAGTTAAGGAACATTAAATTCGTCCTGTTTTGAGCAAATGGGCTTTGATCTTTTCACGGAACATTTACAATTTCATAAATGAAGAAGATTGTTTTTCATTATTTACATATATTAAGAAAGTATAATTAAGACTATTTTTGTCTGTTTGCCAGACGACATGTTTAATGTTTTGTTTCAAGATAATGGTTATCTAATAGTAATTATTACAAACTGAACAAAATTGCTTTTTACTACTAAACCAAAGGCATCATCATTCAATTCTTTGTTCGCGGCTTTAAGAGAAACATTGTTTCTGGCAAAACAATAGGAACACTTGTCACTGTCAAAATGAAACGGTATTACTATTAGGCGTTACGTTATCTGTGGAAACAATTAATCGCTAGCATTCTGAAATTATAAGAACGCTGAAACATAATATTAGACAACAGTTGGAGTTTTCTTATGAAATAAAAATATTGTATACGAGCAGATAGAGCATTTAAATGAGAAATGTAAGTATTTTTAGAGCTTAGAGTCGGTGCGTCAGTTGATTTATAAAGTATATGTTGCTGACATCCACGTATTTCCTTCACCTTGACGAGACTGGTTAGTATCTTGGCTGGATTGACATCGCCCGTGACATCCACATCTGTCCAAAATAAACACCTTAACAATCATAGCTATACCTAAATTAGAACGTTTGACGCCGAGCGTTTGAACGTGATGCGGGCAGGATTCTCAAAGATCAAAGTCAGGTAGACTGGAAATTATCGTCGGAATCGAGAACGCAGTGCAAATAAATGGTTGTGGCAAAAATACACCTGCGCAAGTCACGATCAAGGGCGTGAAACTTGGATATCGCAATCACAAAGCTCAGGTTGAACTTACTTCTGGTACTTGTGTTTTTCGTCTTGTTGTAGTAGTTGTAGTGGTGACTGTTTCAACAGTTTCCACTGACTCGATCTCCTCGTCGTCATCGTGCTTGCCGCTCCAAGAACCGAAAAATTCCGTCATTTTGAATTATGCTCACTTAACTCAGAAGATCACACACCGCACCACCAGAAGCGCCACTAACAACACATTAGGCCAAAATTTTTAAATCGCACTATCGTTCTATCCTTTTAGGTCGTTACACTTCACATTATATTACTTGGTCAATTTGCGTAAGAAAATTACAGGCTTAGTATCCGTGACAGCTGCACTGCGGAGACGGCCACAGTTGATCTTGCTCAGAAACCTACTGGAAAACCGAAATAACCGCGGCGAACAAAAAGCACCAGCCAAAACATTTCACATGCGCGATTATTATTAGTTGGACGATCTAGCCGAAAGCGTGAAGTGTCGCTACGATTCTCACAACATCTTGATATTTAGTGGTTTTTTGATTTATAGAAGTAAAATTGTCCTAACGCTGTCCTAGCGTTACGGTGAATTTTACTTTGGGAGTATATTTAAGACTACCGGATAAGACTATCTATCAGTTTTATGTATTTAATACTGGAAAACAAAGAAAGCTTTACGTTAATGATTTTTTTTTGAAAATCTTTTTTTATATTCTAATCTTATGACATATGCAAAGGTAATTCTTTTAATCAACACTTTTGTGCTTCTTTACTTGATTATATTAGCAATTGCACTAACTTAGTGAAAACAAAGTAAACTGGATTATATAACATACAGTTTACATTTTAAATATTTTTGTGTTTTAGGTAAAAATAAAATTAATTTGATTTACAGCTGATTAAAAATTCGTACATCATCATTCTCGTATGTAACCATCCAAAAGCAGCGTCGGCGTAGGAGCCGACAGCTTCTCCACTTAATATAAATACGCGGCTCTCCTAATACTCCGCGATAAATCTGTACCACATTTGCCATGTGCCTTCACACGATATTCTATTTTACCGCCTTATTAATAAAGTCGTCTATGGCGTGCAATAAGTTATTTAAATTACAAGATTTCCTAGTAACGGTTTCTGTGTAACAGAAAATTGCATCTTGTTAACTTTCCGCTAGAGTGGAAAATTTATAAGAGCTTATTAATATGGGTCATATCTGCCATATTTTCAATTTTTATAAACGATTAAACGGTCATTCGTTTGGAAATCCTTCTTATATCGTGTGTGTATGAAAAGCAGATGGTAGGCGGCGAAAATAGAAGGGCGACTTAAAATGTGTTTTATTTTCTATTTTTGCAACACTAAAAATAATAAATCTATTAAATTTAGAGTTACTATGTACTAAAATAAATTTAGATGTACTTGCTTATAACTTATGTAATGGGTAATGTATGAGAGTATTATAAATTTAACTATTTAGAAATTTATAGATACAAATTTAAGGAAAATAGTAGATTAGAAGAAAGAAAACCAAGTAAATTATAGTTCAGCAGTAATTGGTATCAATACTGTAGATTATGTGGCAGAAAATTTCGAAACGTAATCTTCGTCGTATCAATATATATGTATATGAGCTTAATAAGTTTAAAATAGTTTCATTTTAAAAGGCAAAAGAAAGGCCAAATATGTTAAAATAAGTGTATAATGTTAACGTGTTAATTCAGTAATCACTAATGGCACCCGTAACTTCGATTATTTGGACGTTTTTATGTTAATGAAAGCTGTCCATCACGAGTTTTATTAATATACTAGCGGCCCGCTCGCGGCTTCGCCGTGATCTATTTCGTTATATTGCAACCCTCGGCGGCTCATTTTTTAAAAATAAAGTAGCCTATGTTTAAGCTCAGATTATCAACTATATTTATGCCAAAATTAATTACAATTGGTCAAGTGCCTTAGATTTTTTATATAAACTTTCATCCCTTATTTCAACCTTTTAGAGGTTGATTTTTGAAAAAATAAGTAGCCTATGTTAGACCCAGTCACTTTTACTACTTTCATTCTAAATTTCATCCAAATCGGACCGGTAGATTAGCCGTGAAAGCGTGACAGACAAACACACAGACTTTCCCATTTATAATATAAGTATGGATTATAATTCTACATTATTTTTTAAAATTTGTAATACTCTAAGTTCTGTCCAAGTGTAAAAGCTATTAAACGAGAAAGGTTTAATTCAAATCCGTCCAGTAATTTCAAAGGTGTGTGCGTACAAACAATCTGTTTTCACTATCTTATTATAGTATTAGTAGAATATAAACACCTTATACTACATTTATGTGAAAACACAAATACATAGGACGTGTAGAAAACAACAAGATATTTATCATTCGAGCCTGGAGGCAATTGGAAAGTTAATACTAGTGGTACTATTATTGTATCTACGACTGATATTGAATACATTTGTTTGTATATACTTACTTAAACTATCTGTTACTTAAACTATTTGTGGCCAGTCGTGCCCCAGTGGCACAAGCGTGTGACTGTAAACGACTGGTTGTGGATTCGATTCCCACTCGAGGAGTGGAAATATTTAATATTTACATTTTCTTCGCTCTAGTGCCGAGGTAAAGCGCGGCGTTAAGTTCCGCCACTTAACACACAATGCCTCCGAATTCGGCGGAAAGTGGGGAACGGAGTGTCTTAACACTAGGTTCTCTCTGCCTACCCTGCTGTGTGCGAGACACAGCGTGAAGCTAAAAAAAAAAAAACTATCTGTTATGAAAAAATCGTTACAGTTTATTTTTCTGAAGGAAATAAAGAAAATATTAATATATTTAATTTTTTTTGTAGTATTGAGCTTATTTAAATATTTTTTTATTTAATAAGTTATTGTTTTATCATAAATCATAATATATACAACGTTTATTTTATCAATACAGTAGCTTAAATATACACTTTTGGCTTCCCTCATTCTATTTATACAAATTCATACAATAAATCTATTTAGAATTTAAATAACTACATTTATATACAGCTTCATGCTTTTCCGTATAGCAGGGAAATCAGAGAGAACATAGTATTAAGACACTCCGTTCTCCATTTTCAACTGAAAATTGACCCTTTAAGTGGCCTTTTTTGACACTTGAAGTGACAAAGGAGGTTTACGCCGTGTCTTATGTTAGATAAATAGTCCCACTAGCGGAAATCGAATTCACAACCAATCGCATTTACAGTCGAGAGAGACGCTCTCTTATGCCAAGATGACCACTCGCACTCATACATTTAAAATCTACAATCTAAATAGCTCCAAGACCACACTACTAATGTTTATTACCTGTGATACAGTTAGTTGATATGATTCTCGCATCGCGTATGACGTTCGTGCGACGTCATCCAAGGTGACTTACCTGCAATCAAAATCAAGATTAGCGGATGTGAGCATCGTCGGAAAATAGATATAGTAATTGACATTGACCTAACCAATGCTAGTTTTACGTTTATAGGAGTCATTAACAAAAATGTGTGTGCAGATATTTTAAATATCTAAGATGCAAATCAAAGTATAAATATTTGAACGTAGCGGGGCTCGAACTCATGCTTCTTGAAAAGCATTCTAGCGCTATGCTCAGCCATTAAACTATAGGAGCTTTGAGTAAAGAGACTACGTGCAAGATTTTTTAAATGTTTTTCTTATCACTAGTGGGTGCATAACATTTTAAAAATATTGAAATAAATAACAAACTAAGTTTGGTTGACTTTAATGTTACACGTTCGTAGCTTATTTAATAAATATTAAATTGTATTTTGTGTTACGACTTACAGATAATGCAGAGAGCCTAAGTAAATTTTTCTTTTACAAACATTTTTTTACTAATTTCTAATATGATGCCCCTAAAAGTTTTATTCAATTGTAGTTTTATTGAATTTATGAATTTGTCAAGATTTTTTTAACTGTAACTTATGACCCTATTATTTCTTTTTCATAGTAATTGCTGTAAAACATAAAAATCGTCTTTTCCTTTGCCGCAGAAATTTTTGGAAATGTAAAGTATAGTCATACATCTACACTAGAAGATGCAGCTATAAGTTATACTTCAGCTCTCTGCTATACCTTGTCGTAGTCACTCAGTAGTATTAGAACGATTTTGACGAATTGACGATCTGATTGAGAGAACGCATGAAGCGGTCATGAAGCGCATGACATGGCTAAGTAAAAACAAAATATAATATATTCGATATATTGACACGAAGAAGGAGAAGTATTTATAATATTTTATATTTTTATTGATTTTAAATAAAAAAAAAAACGTGTCCTACTGACGCTCTGGAAGTGCCATATGCTAAGAACGAAACCAAACCGAACTGAATTAATAAATTAGTTTTGTATTCTTCTAGAATCTTGAAATGTTACGATACGATTACATTAAATATTTAAATTATTAATGATTATGCTTGCATTCAATTATGCAGTCAGTGGAAAGAAAAGTAACGCATTAGCACGTTATATTGGGTCACATCAATATTCACAACTTTTCACTTCGATAGAAAATGTACTGATTTCTATTAGCACCATAGCGTTTATGTGAATGTTTTGTCATGTTACTTTATTTTGTAGACCAGCTAGTGAAAATCATCAATATTTTATAATATAATTTATTATATTATTAATTTATGGGGCCAATCGTGGCGCAGTGACACAAGCGTGTGACTGTAAACGACTGGTTGTGAGTTCGATTCCCACTCGAGGAGTGGAAATATTTAGTATTTTCATTTTCTTCGCTCTGGTGTCTAAGCAAAGTGCGGCGTTAAGTTCCGCCACTTAACACGCAATGTCTCCGAATTCGGCCGAAAATGGGGAATGGAGTGTCTTAACACTAGATTCCCTCTGCCTACCCTGCTGTATGCGGGATACAGTGTGAAGTTAAAAAAAAGTTATGCTTTTTCTCATACAACAAGGTAGACAGATAATAGTGTCACCCAGTTTCCAATTTTCTGCCCAAAATCGAAGTATTTTGAGTGAGTATCGGATCTGCGTTGTCTTATAATGAACGGATAAATAGACTTTTTCGAATCATAGAGAACCTGAAACCTTCTGTTTCTTCTTTTAGATTGAAAGCGAGACATTGCGTGCTAACTAGCGGATCATACACGTCACGGCATGTATCCAAGTGGACATCATACTTGTGGGTTATATTTGATTTTACAGTCAGAAGCTGTCCCATTGTGTTTATAGTCAATCCTTATAAAAACGTATATAATTATAATAATAAATTAAAAGTTTACAGTTTTAATTGATAAAAAAAAATTACTATCGTTTATTAATATGTTTTTTAATTTTAAATTACATATACAGTCTTGTGTCTAATATATTTTTTATTGCAACGTAAACACAGTTGACTAAAACTGCCTAAATACTTATTTGTTCTCAATCAAAATAAAATGTTTACAAGTATATTACAATAAAACGAAAATTAAATTAAGGAAATAGTACCTATTATCAAAATAGGGCGTCGTAAAATAACTGAATGACATTGGACGCTCAAAATACAACATTCCGAATAATATCTGGCATGATTACAATTAGTTTCTTTTGAGTAAATAAATATGTAAAAATAACAGATTTCGTCGTCTCGTGTGAATTTTTTAGTGATGCGATCTTAATTATTTATTTTAGGGTCAAAAAACAAAATATGATCTAATTTATTTCAATTACAGTGCGGTTGATATTGACTGGGCGCCAATTTTTTTAAATGTTAGTGATGTGTAGTCTAGGAATAATATATATCGTAGATACTTGATCTGATTTTGGAGATTAATAGAAAAATATAATAAATTAAATGGATAAAGATATGCATTTTCAAAGCTGTACAGTCCTATGCACAAGTAACCACTTGAAGTGGTATATGTACACGTACCTACATGTTTTTCTTGCGGTATTCTCAATTATCCTTATTAAAATCTGCATTAAAAATTAGAAGAAATTGAAACAATTTATGGCTATTTCTTCGATTTTTTGTAATACAATTGTTAAATACATGATTATAAATGATTATTATAAAAGAGGAATATATTCTGTTATTATAACAAAATGTAATAATACGTTAAGTCGTTTTATAAAATATAATTTTAAAAATGTTTATACGAAACTTGGAGCCAATTTTTTTGGAAATTGGATTTTTGCGACATATTTACAACTCTACTATACACGTTTTAAAGACTTACGCATAGGTAATCTTAAAATAATTTCAATATAAATACAAATATGCGAGAAGTAATAAAACTAGTTAGTACCTTGTTCGATATAGCATGTATGTAGTTCTATGTGTATGTTACCGGCGATTCGTATTATCCGGTATTCTACACAATCACTGGGCAATGTATAAAATGCTAAAAACATTCAGGAAATATAAGAAATTTTCTTCATTTTATACCATGCTGAATGCGCAGTAGGCTATGTGTTCAAGAGAAGCGTAGGTAAGGGAGAGTGCGTACTACGTTATATTAGTTAAGTTGATAAATAAAAATCCTTAACTATTTTTTTTTGTAGCTTCACGCTGTATCCTGCCCACAGGAGGGTAGGCAGAGGGAACCTAGTGTTAAGACACTCCGTTCCCCACTTCCCGCCGAATTAGGAGGCATTGCGTGTTAAGTGGCGGAACTTAACGCCGCGCTTTGCCTTGATACCAGAGCGAAGAAAACGGAAATATTACATATTTCCACTCCTCGAATGGGAATCGAACCCAAAACCAGTCGTTTACAGTCACACGCTTGTGCCACTGGGCCACGCCACTAAATCTATTTATTTTATACATAACCGACGTACGCCATACAATACCTAGGAATGGTATATATAACCTAAGTAAAGAATATTAGGGACAATCTATGCGTAACTGTAGGTATGTAATTTGGGGGCCAGTAGTGGCTCAGATGCACAAAGTGCGACTTAAAAGCTACTGTTGTGGGTTGTGAGGTCGATTCCCACTGAATGAGTGGAAATATTTAATATTTTTATTTCCTTCGTTCTGGTGTCCAAGCAAAGCGCAGCGTTAAGTTCGGCCACTTAATACGCAATACCTACAGAATTCGGTGGAAAGTGGGGAACGGAGTGTTTTAACACTAGATGCGACATACAGCGTGGAGCTAATAAGAAAAAGACAAAGTATTAGTAATATTTTATACTTTTCCTAGATGTTTCCAGTATTCTGTACATTGCCTAGCCTAAAACCTGAATTATAAAGATTGTCGATAACATACCATATACATACTTACATATGTAATTTGTATGTTCATATGTTTTAGTAAACATAATTTCATCTTTACTTTGTTTTAAGCTGTCATTAGTAACTGCGTACCACAGATTTTAATGAAAACGACAAGCTTGTGATTTATTACAACGTTTACAACTTCATGGTATTTAGAATTTTAGAAATGTTAGTTAGTTAGTAGCATATGAAGTTCCTAGATTTTCTCTAATAAGTGTAATGGATATAGCTTCTAATCTCACTCGAAGAAAATTATGTATATGAATTTTTAAAAATTAAATATGAAGTGTTTTATATAACGTGGCGTTGAGTTACACTATTCGTCACGTATTTTATTACTTGTACCTACTACTTGTACCTAGTGTTTTAATACTTGATATAACAATGTGTGGCCAGTCGTGGCCCAGTAGCACAGGCCTGTGACTGTAATGGAGGAATGGAAATGATATTTCCCATTTTCTTCGCTCTGGTGTCGAGGTAAAACACGGCGTTTAGTTCCGCCACTTAACACGCAAGCCTCCGAATTCGGCGGAAAGTAGGGAACGGAGTATAACGCTAGGTTCCCTCTGACTACCCTGCTGTGTGCGGGATACAGCGTAAAGCTAAAAAAAATAAAAAAATAAAATATTACAATGTTAAGGATTTGGGGGAATCGAGGGGGAGTGAGGCAGCATTTCATGGTAAATGTGAGATTTATATGAGATTTATATGAATATTATTGAACTAGTTTTATTTTGCACGCAAAAAAAGCAGCGTTGTTTTCCGCCATTCTACAGGCTAAACCTCGTAACCTGGAGGAAAGCTTATAACGGAATGTCTTAAGACTAGATTCACTCGAGACCGTAAAATTTTTATAATGCTTCCTTATAGTTAGTTTATCGTACCAAATATTATCGTGTCATCGTAATAAGTAATAATGTTGCAATTGCGCATGATTTTTCTTTGGCATAGTTTAGAGAATGAGTTGGCTAATTCGTTTGCAGTTATGAGTAGCGTGAATAATCGAGTCGGTTATAAATCGGTGCCATCACGGTATTGTCGATTTATTATATATGTAAGCCTATTTATTTCATTTTAATTTTAATATAGCACGTGTTTGAAAAATATTTAAATATATCGTAAAATGTGGGTAAAGAATTAAATTAACTAGAAGCCATCATGATAAGTATTATTAATATAAATATATATTTTGTATCAAATTTATATACATTTTTCTCTCTCTCAACGCTGCACTTTTGCCCCAAAAGTAGGGTCAGAACCTAGTGTCAAGGCACTCCGTTCACCTTTCCGCCCGAAATCGAGACATTCCGTGTTGAGTGGCGGAATTTAAAGCCGCCCCACCGCGCTTGATCTCTTAAGCACATTAAGTAGAAATGAAATAATTAATTAGAATCATTCTCCCGAGCTCCCAACTATCCAAAAGTTTTACTTTATCTTTAAACCAAAACGAAAAAGATAATTTAGTGTACGGTAGTCTCAAATATTTAAACATTTTAGAAACATTATCGAAGTGGTGCAAAGCTTTTAAAGCTTTTTACTCATACAATATTATACTAACGTAATTGATCGTGATTGCGATTTCCACTTAGAAGACTAAATTATACAGAAATTTCAGAAATTAAAATAATTTAAATCAAAGTGTGATATTGGATTCTTCCACTTAACACGGAATATCTCCATGTCGGGTAGAAAATTGGAGAACGGAGTGTTTTCACACTAAGTTTCCTGTGACGCGCGGGAAAAAGCTCGACGCCTATATTATGTAGGTATAACTTTGGCGTTACATTTTAGTTTTAGTATATGAGTTGGCTAATCCCTTGGCAGATTTATGAGCGTATAAATTAATTGCTATGCAGGAGTAATAAACTGAAGCTATCATCATATTGTTATCTGTTATGTGGGTCATTGTTTTTGGTAATCTAGTTTTACTTGTTTTTTGCAGTTTCACGTTTTTCTTTTAGCTAACTAACTAGCCGCCACGTAGTCTGTAATGCTTTCAGAATTCGACGGAAAATAGGGTTCAAAGTGTCTTAGGTTCCCTTACATTAGGTTCCCTCTGCCTACCCTGCTGTTCGCGACATAAAGCGTGAAGCTAAAAAAAATAGAATTCTAGCTATGGAAATCTAGTGTCGAACTAATCCGTTCTCCATTTTGGAGTTCAACGCCACGCTTTATTTTACCAGAGCATAACAGTTAGGTAAGAGTGAGTGAAATGGGTTAGGCAATTGTGTATTATCTTTTAAGGCAGTATGAAAATTGGTAATAGGATACCTTCGAAAATATTTTTAATATATTTTTAAGCTTTTAGTTTTATTCCGTCCAGCAAAATAGACAGAAACTAGTGTCAAATCATTCTTGCTTTTAGCTAAATGTTATTAAAATAAAACAGCTATATATATTTTTTTAAATAATTGAAATATATTCCTAAGCATCATGCTATTTGGCGCATAGCAGAGTTATTATAGAGAACCTAAAGTCAAGACACTCCGTTCTTGACCTTTCGCCGAAATTTGAGATGTTGGGTTTGAGTTGTGGATTCCAGCGCCTCGCTTTGTCCTGAACATTAGATCCGCGAAATATCAACAAATAAATGATGCTAATGATGATATGATTATTGCAACGAATAAGATTCGAACCCACAGCTAATCGCATTTACAGTCAGACGCTACGATGTCTTCTAATAATGAAAATATATTTAATAAAACACGTTTAATAATATATAAAAAATAGTAATTTTTAGATTTTTTATTAATAATCTTATTCTCATACAAATAAAACATCTGGCAGCCACACTCGCTGTATTTAGGTTAACGTAGCGCCATCTATCGTATGGATTTCGAATTAGCGTCACGATGGTTTGAGTCGATGTTCTGCGTGGGAGACACATTTATATGATTTATTCACTCAAAATGTAAAACTTAGTACACTTCTGTAAATAATTTGTTATTAAATAATTAAGCTTTTAGCTTTTAATTAATAAAAAATATTTTTGACCATAATTTATGGTATTGCAATGAGACAGCGTTTGGCTGTAACGTGATGGGTATGGGTTCGATTGTAATCGAAAAGTTATTAGTTTAATTTAATTTTTAGTTCCCCAAGCAAAGGTAAGACATTCGCAGCGTTGGAATCCGGCACTCAATGCATAATGTGTTTCACTGGCGGAAAGCAGAGAATGAGCAAGCTACTTCGTCTAACTACACTGACACTAAATTTTCGCTATCTATCTAGTATAAGACAAAACGCAGCATTAAGTTCCACTATTCAACACACATTTTTTTTCATTTTGGGGCTTAGTACACTTCTGTAAATAATTTGTTATTAAATAATTAAGCTTTTAGCTTTTTAATTAATAAAAATTATTGTTGACCATAATTTATAGTATTGCAATGAGACAGCGTTTGGCTGTAACGTGATGGGTACGGGTTCGATTGTAATTGAAGAGATATTAGTTTTACTTTATTTTTAGTTCCCCAAGCAAAGGTAAGACATTCGCAGCGTTGGAATCCGGCACTCAATGCATAATGTGTTTCACTGGCAGAAAGCAGAGAATGAGAATTGGGCCATTCGTGGCGCAGTGGCACAGTCGTGTGAATTCAAACGACTGGTTGAGGGTTCGATTCCCACTCGAGGAGTGGAAATATTTAATATTTTTATTTTCTTCGCCGGCTACTGAGGCAAAGCGCGGCGTTAAGTTCCGCCACTTAAGACGCAACGCTTCCGAAAATTGGGAAAAGTGGGGAACGGAGTGTCTTAACTCTAGGTTCCCTCTGCCTACCCTGCTGTGTGCGGGATACAGCGTGAAGATAAAAAAAAATGGAGAATAGAGTGTCTTGACACTAGATTCTCTCTGACTACTGAATCTGGTATGTTGAAAAAAATTCAAGCTGTCACGTACATAAATTACCGTCATATTTTTTAATTTATGATTACTGTCATGGCACTATGCCACTGGGTTAAGAGGGACACTGTTTTATAAAAGATTGTTGATTACCTAAGAAACATCAGACCTAGTAACTGACACTAAATGTCAAACATCAAATGATATATGTGTATGTTGAGATTGTAATTCGCTTAGCAGTGCTGTTTAATTTTTTTTTAGTCTATCGTCTTCTACTGTATTAGGCCTCCCTCACAGGGCGACAGCCAGCCCGATTTAAAATTTTTCTTTAGATATGTTTATTCTAGCACTTACCAGGCTAACTTTTCTTTCAATCTGGATTTTTGGAAATCTCGAATATAT
Organism: Dryas iulia moderata; assembly: GCA_019049465.1. Classification (NCBI taxonomy): domain Eukaryota; kingdom Metazoa; phylum Arthropoda; class Insecta; order Lepidoptera; family Nymphalidae; genus Dryas; species Dryas iulia. The sequence goes on along the minus strand of CM032424.1, from coordinate 12,801,555 downwards.
TTTTAATTGTGAATTTTGATCTATTTATCGAAATTACTTCAACGTAAATGTTCATGTATCAAAATTTGAAGAAATCACATTTTTTATATCCAAAATGATAAACTTTTTCTATATAAATATATTTACGATTTATTCATTAGAAGTTTACATATAGTGAAACCCTAACTACCTCACATACTTCTTGTTCAAGTCTCACTCAAATAATCTTGTTGCGCCTTATAGTTATGAATAGGATGCATTTAACTAAATACAATTATTGTGAGTAACCCCCACTTCAGAGTCAATCAGTTAAAATATTTTTTGTTTGTATTAAACATATCATGGTTTCTTCGATTTATTCAGACGTCCGTTATCCGTTAGAGAATAACTAAAGCTCTTATGAAAAATGTCAACAGACTCTGAAGTTTCTAAAGACATATCTATTCAAAACATTTCTAATATTTTTTTAAAAATTTAAAACTAAAGCGATCGATAATAGTTTAATTAATTACTTTTTAAATAATTCGGTCGCCCTTAAATTAGAAAGTATTATTTCACTACAATTAAAGCACGTGGCCAAGTGAAGATGCCAATAACCTTTCACGTCTCATCAATCAGGGCATCGACACGCCCTAAAACGTATTTAGTAGTAATGTCGTAACAAAGGCATTTGAATACAAACATATAACTATTATAGTATCTGTCTGTGGAGGTATAGAATTTTTTTATAAATGATAACACGCCTTGGGTATGAAATGCTCGCTCCAGGCTATTTCAAAAGTATCACTGTCTGCAATAAATCTGTATATAACAATCACTTTAAAAAAGAAAGAAGTCCCGAGTTTCTTGCGCCGGTTCTTCTCAGGTCTCAGGCATTAAATTTAGTGAACCGGTGGTAAACTATTTGACGTTCAAAAAATGAAGCATGTATCTTCTTATTTTGAATAAAATTATTTGACTTTGACTTTGACTATTTAACATTTTTTTCCATAGTGAATGAAGAACGTAAAGAGAAACTTGTGTCATGACACTATTTTCTCTCTTACAATTTTAATATAAATAAATAAATTGTAAACCTGCGGGTTTAAAATTTATACCGCTTGCAAGTGGAAGCTGACGAATAATCACAGTATAAAGTATATCGACTTAATTTTAAAGTTATTTAAACTTGCATAATACGTAGAAATCCACTGTTCTAAACTTTAATTGATTGTGGATTGGGGTGACTCATATTATCTTGTAATGAAAAGGAGGAAACAATTTCGAATCGTCGCCCAAAGTTATAGGTAAGCTACCTGGGAGTTCCTCTGAATACCTATGTATGATACACAACGGAACGGTGAGACCATTTGGGCAGTTGCTCTGAGGAATACCCGACTTGATGACTCTAGAGGTTTCCAATCAATTTCAGAATATTATTTAAAATATATATTATAGTTAACCAGTATATTTAACCAAAATTGCCGTCATGCTTCTTATATTGACATGACTAAATAAAAGAGGCTGTACTGACATACATACAAGAATACGGCAGATGCTTATTAAAAATAGTCTTTACTGTATATAAAGAGAAAGTATCCAACATCAGCAACCGTGTTTCTCGAAGAATTTAAATCGGATCGTAGTCAAAGTTGTTTTATTAAATCCGTTCAACTGTATCGGCCGCAAAAATGCAATCTCACAAATATCCAACGAATTAAGAGGTTAATGTCCAATAAAATTGTATGTTTATCTTTTGAAAATCTTCTTTATAGGCGTTTATGCCCTTAAGCTTATGTGTAACGTCAGTTCAGCTGAAATGTTTTATTATTGCTTCTGTTTATTTTTTTATGAGGCGACATGTTTGGCAGCACAGCTTCTGCGTAAAAAGTACCGGACTATGTGTGTCAATCGATTTTTTTAATAATATTTTTGCAAATTCACGCTTTTTTCCTCTGCGTAACAGGGTAGTCAGAGAGAAACGAGGGTCAATACTCTCCGTATTCCACTTTCCTATGAAAAATGCGCGAAGATCTTAGGTATCACAGCGAAGGAATGTAATAAATATATGATCAGATCATCGAGTTATAATAATCACTGTGTTTACAATCAGATGGTGCCACAATGTGTCAGTTATTATATTTAAATTTCGGTTTAGACCACTTAAAGTACTGAAAGAAACAGTAAATAATAAGCACACTAATAAATTACAAACAAGGCTTAAATTAATTCTTTTGCTCCTCAAATTAAAAAAAAAGCGCAGCGTTGTAACTCATTTATCACCTTACATGTCTAATTCGACGGACAGTGGAGAACGGAGTGTTTCGACAGAAGGTCTTCTGTGACTTATGAATTCTGTTTCAAAAGAAAATGAGTATTACTAAGGGTATTTGATTTTATACTTGTATCTATTATGTCATATTCATCCTTATTAAATTTAGACAAATGAAAAGGGATATTTAGAAAATTATCAATTTTGTAACTTGTAAAGCGCGGCGTTAAGTTCCGCTGCTTAATACGCAATGTCTCCGAATTCGGCAGAAAGTGAGGAACGGAGTGCCTTAACACCAGGTGCGGGATACAGCGTGAAGCTAAAAAAAACTACAATTTTGTAAACTCTACATTGTATATTTTATTAATATTTTCAAAATATCTTCAGACGTTATTCCCGAAACAAAGGCAAGATGCGACCTTCACTTTTGACTAGTTACGTTCAGTGTACGTATTTTTGTGCGTTGTGGGAAGATTTGACAAAGACACACGTCATCTCCGTACACGCGACGTCACATATTACTCATTTTAAACAATACTATTGTTTGCCAAAACACTGACATGAGAAAGAAATTTAAATTTAGATATTATAACTGATTCCCTCTGGTATCTAAGGCAAAGCGCGGCGTTGAGTTCCACCAATGTTTCGCAATGTCTCGATTTCGAGTGTAAAGGGGGCGACGGAGTGACTTGTCACTAGGCTCTCTGTGACCCCGCTATACGGGAAAAGGCGTGGGGCTCCAAATGCCCGATTGTTTGACACTCCTGACCTGGTCTTTTGTTAGGATATGTCACCCACGGTCTAAATTTTAAGAAATATTTGCTTTTATATGGGTCATAGGGCTTAAAATCTAGTATTTTTGTACTGAAAATATATATTTTTTATTTTTTTTCTTGCTAGGCACTTGTTTATTCACAAGAATATTACGCTATAAATAAAATGTTTATAATTTAGTTGTTCTTTATTCAATTCTTTGTGTTTATTGACTCATAATTCAGTGAATGTAAATTTAAATTTTATTACAGGTTTTTAACAATAAAGAAAACTTTTTATAACAAGAAAATGCAGTACAAAAACAGCATAAAAATTAAATCATGACATGATATTGGTTATTTGTAGAAACACTATCACAATACCATGTTTATAATTCTTTGATATTTATCCATAATATGAAAATACTATTACTAAATTATATTACAGTAAAACTGTTATTTGACGAAACACAACGCTGTACTGTTCAGCGGATAAGAGTTTTTTTATATAAATATAATTAATAAAAATATGAACCGACGTTTAATTTAATTTTTAAATTGTATAAAAATACATCGCGGAATTTTGACGTATATGTCATTTTCTGTTGTTTTTTCGTTGTTTGCTATGTATGTATGTATGTATGTACCTAATTTATGCAACAAGTGAAAACAATTTTGTACTTTAAAGAACAAGATCCATATCCATGTATATTATAGATATATAGAATATTTCTTTTCATTTATTCCTAGATAGATTGGAGGAGTTTCCTTCAAGATTACTGCATTTTCTTCATCTCATGCTATCATCTGAGAGACTATTGTTAAAATTTTATTTTTTGTAATTAAGTCTTTGTGTTTGTGTGAGTCACAATTAATGTTTTTGTAAAAAAATGACATTTTCTTTGTCATTTAAATGTAAAAAGTGAGTACACTACGTCCTACGTGTTTAACAAAAAATATACAATGCATTAGCTCTTAAGAAGGCCCTCTGAAAATTCCCTCTCATGAGTCTTGTTTTATATAGAAAAAGGCTAAAAGTCCTTTGGTTCCTTAATTTCAGGGACTGGAAGAGAGGCTCCTGAAGGCTTGTCCGGTGATAGGTCTTTTTCTTCTTCTCTCATGTCAAACAAATCCATAACTATTACAATCATAACTCTTGCCAACTGCGTTTTCAAAAGCACGTGTTACAACAGCTGGAGGTACAATAAATATTGTATTCCAGAAAACATAGAGATTTTAAGAAAATTACGACCCAAAGTTTATCTGTTCAGCATTTTTATTATTATTGCAGCGATTTCTGTGGCAATTCAATTTTATTATCTTTATTTACAACGGACAACTTAAGCTTTATGTTGGAAAGAAAATATGTGATGAATATTTTAAAACCCTTGTATGTATTATATGTTTTTTATACATTTTCACATATTTTGTGTTTGTTATCGATTATATGCAAAATTAAAATAGTACTCCTTCTTGTGGTTTAAAATACTGCTGGCTGCGTTTTTTTAATAATATAATAAAAAAATATAAAATTTTATAGATAAATAATACTAGCCTAGTCTTTTTGACTATATTTTTATGCGAGACAAAGCGTGAAGCTGTTGTTTTTTTTATTAGACCATGTTGCATTTGAATATTCATAATCGTACATAGCGTTCAATAATGTTTATTATCGGTATTAAAGGTCATTTTTTTAATCTTTGAATTTGATATAACTCTTTCTATAAACTTAGTCAGAACTAATATTTTTCGACATCAATTTTGTAATAAAGACGACTGTAAGTTTTGTATGGTTGTAATTAATATGTAGTAAATTAATTCAATCATTATTTTTAACATCAATTATAAACTTTTTAAAATAATATATTTTGCTTAACATATAGGCTTTAAATTTACATATATAAAAATTACTATGGAGTTAAATAGTAATACAAACTAAACTAAAGCAGTCACGGGTGAGCAATTCTAATATTATAATTAGTATAAGTCTATCGTTATGCAATGCGTCGCGAATAAACCGACCGATTTTATAAATAGGCCTTTGATAGTTAGTTTCATCATTCAAAAGTTTCGTCAACGCGATTTATTACTCATTTATGTCACCAACACCGATCATTTGAGAGATTTTAACAAAGCGCGTATTTGTATGTGTGTACAGATATTTGTGTCGAGCTGTCTTAGATATTATATAATTTTTAGGTTTTTTTATGTCTGTATAGGCCAGCCGTGGCGGAGTGGCATGCATGTGTAGTAAAAGAGTGGTTGTAGGTTCGATTCCCACTCGAGGGGTGGAAATATTTAATAATTCCATTTTCTTCGCTCTGGTAAGGTGGGGAATGGAGTGTCTTAACACTAGGTTTGTTCTGCCTACCCTGCTATGTGCAGGATACAGCGTGAAGCAAAAAAAGGTTTTTTTTTCTATATAACAAGGCATTGAGAGCTTAGTGGCAAGATATGCTGGTCTCCGTTTTTCAGCTGAAATCGATACATTATTAGTATTCAACATGGCTGAATTAATTGTCACATTATGTTTGCATAATAGAGAAATGATAATAAATCTAATATAATCGTTTTTTCGATTGAGGATCGAATTCATAACCGTCACGTTTACAGACAGACGCTGTACCAATGCGATACGATGATGCATGATAGAAAATGAAAACAAGGATAAAATGAGATTATAGTCTTAATTTCTTTCTTTTTAGCTTCACACTGTACCCCGCACACAGCAGGGTAGGCAGAGGATAGTAGTATCTAGATACTAGTGTTATAATACTCCGTCCCCCACTTTCCGCCAAATTTGGAGGCATTGCGTGTTAAGTGGCGGATCTTAATATCGCGCTTTGCCTCGACACCAGAGCGAAGAAAATGGAAATATTAAATATAACCACATATCACTACCACTGGGTAGATCGCACCCACAATCAGTCGTTTACGCTTGTGCCACTGCGCCATGACTGGCCCCAACAACGTGAAACTATTAAACTGAATTACTTACGTATATTTAGGAACACTTAACAGTAGTACATGGACAGAGGTAGAGTCGGTCTACCAACAGTCTTAAATATATTTTCGAATACCAAAATACGCGATTAATCCGGTTAAATACGATGTATTTATTTTCATTTTAAAATGGGTGAAGTGTTTTTCACTTTCATTTGTATTTTGTTTAAATAAAAAAAATCTTTTTTTAAAAAGGGGAAATGGTCTATATTTTGATAATATATGCGTTGTTACATTTTAAACGAAAAGCTCTTGCAGTAAGGGACCGTTCAAGTCAAAGGGACGTAAGAAGATTACAACTATTTATCACCCCCACCCCCACCCCCCCTTGTCAGCAAAAGTAAACAAAAATTAAGATCTTTGCTTATTTTTGCTGACAAAAAGCGGGGGTAAGCCCTTGTCTCCATGCTTACGTAATCATTTTTCAATTAATGTATTGTTTTTTTATTAGAATTATAATATTATATGACTTTAGATGACGTAATCATCATCTAGACCCCCCCTACCCCCATGTCATCCAAAATAAGCAAAGCAAAGACCCCCCCCCCCCCCCCTATAGTGTTCACGTTATACTTAAACGTCCCCTAAGCCATGAACTAAGCGCTTTGAAAACGCGTCTTTGTCTTGTTAAACTATTCTAATAATTATTAGTCACTTTTGTATGTAATAAAAATATACATTACGCTGTAGGGGTCATTTCAAAGATGTTCCATGACGCATACTTAGTCTTAATTGTTTTTTTCAGCAGATTCACGCTTTTACCTACAAAGCAGGGTAGTCATTCATAGAACTTAGTGTCAAGACACTCCGTCCTCCATTTTCCGTCTGAAATCGAAACTTCTGGTCTTCTCTCTCAAATGAAGGGGGCGAGAGGGGAAACGGCTTCAGGGCTGCGCCCTCTGGCCGTCTTCGCCACCCACAAACATGGATGGGTCACGGGGGAAGGTCTTTAGGCTTTGTTGAGTGGCTCTCTTTTCCTCTTTAGTGAAATTAAGACCTTTTATGTTGAGTGGAGGAATTCAACACCGCGCTTTGTCTTAGGCACCAGAACGATAAAATTAAAATTTAAATATAATCATTCCCACGAGTGAGAATCGAATCCGTAACCATCATGACACCCTCTTTTTATTAAATTATGATTATATAATTCATACAATTTCTCTGTGGCTTAGTCTATTCTCTTACATCCATGATAGCTAAACTTATTAAAGTTGTGTTTCAGCTTTATGGAAATATTGAAGTTATAAAATCTTGTTTATTCTTATTTTAGTAAAAACTTTGGGATGTCCTCTCAGTGCCATTTTACACTCCATGAAGGGCTTACAAGATAATTTTCTACCCAGGAGAATCAACGTAGTCTATTATTCAAGGAGTAACGGAATACTTTTAAATAATAAGTTGATTGATATATTGAATAATAAATGCATTTACTTAAGGAAATTAAATAAAAATAGTATTAAATTTAGTACTATACACTATTTAGTAAGTACTCATTTTATAAATACTGTTGGCAACTGAAGAACAGGGATAGGGTAGTTTTTTAGTAGCCAATTGAGGAAGATATGTGCACCTTGAATTGATGGAAATACGCAAGCAATGTTTTTATATAGTCTCTAAATAATATTTTATAATTATGTTTTGATTTGCAAACAATTCGTACAGCCATCATGGTGTAGGTGAACTAACTATAACCGCAATTGGTCGTAGGTTTCATTTCCATTTGGTGGGCAGACCACATAAGGCGCCGCATTGTTTTGATATCAATGATGAAAATGGAGCCTTCTCTACTTTCTTCGTTGACTTCATTGACATCGTTCACTCCTTTGAGTGTCCAGGCACTACGTTTACTATGACTATCCTGAAGAAAAGCTGTAGAAAAAAATGTATTATCGGTCGTCAACAGACAGACAGAAAGCATTGCTTCTAATAGTAGTTAGCTGTTAAGAAGTGCCGACGAGAAACTCAACAGTTACTAGTTTAAGTTCTAATTTCTATATCCACAAGGAAAATTAATGAAATGTAAAACATAGAATATATATATTTTTTTGCTTCACGCTGTATCCCGCACACAGCAGGGTAGGCAGAAGGAACCTAGTGTTAAGACACTCCGTTCCCCACTTTTCGCCGAATTTGGAGGCTTGCGTGTTAAGTGGCGGAACTTAACGCCGCGCTTTTCCTCGACACCAGAGCGAAGGAAATGGAAATATTAAATATTTCCACTCCTCGAGTGGGAATCGAACCCACAAACAGTTGTTTTACAGTCACACGCTTATGCCACTGGGCCACGACTGGCCACACATAGAATATCAAATTCCAATATTATTAACAAAGAATTTGTCATAGTTTTTTTCATTACGCGAGTAAAAGTACATTGGCCGGTGACTAATCTCGTACATTTAGGTCGAACGTAAAATTGCTATAACGACGCCTGTGACGCGTTCTCCATGCTACAGAGAAACAGGAATGGAAGCTTCAAATCTTATGTTTTTTTAGTAATGTCTTAAAATAATTACTTTATAATCTTCTGCATACATTAATTTTAATTTGAACAAGTCTCGATAGAAAGATTTTTTTTTTTAAATATATTGTTAACAAAGACTATATAACTGTAAAGTGACGTTTGTCATCGTGACATTTAATTTTATTTTTTTATTTACCTGTCAAAGAAACCTTGTTTAAAATGTTTTTTATAAAATTGACTTCTGATATTTAAAAAAAGGAATATAAAATGGATAACTAGTATTTAAATATATGTTTTGAAATATTGTACACTCAATTTGAAACCACGCACTTCCATTTATGTAGAAGAAGCGGTGTAGTTTGTAAACCTTACCCTAAAGATAATTGAATATACTAATTAGGATGACCTAATATAAAATTATTAAAAGATATTTAAAAAATAACTTAATCCAATAATTAAATGTTTGTAAGCTGACTAAGATATAAGAAAGATAAAGACACAGGATCGACTAAGTGTATGAGTTTATTGTTGTTTTAAAATGTCTACTATCACTAGTTGAACGGTATCTTCATGTAGGTATATGAATGACTTACGCGTAACGGTTGCTGCTTTCAGCTTCAACCTTTAAATGCTTGAATTTTAAAATATTTTTGTTTATAAGTATTATTTGGTTAAACGTTGTTATAACGTGTGTGTCTCTAGGACTTAATAAATCTTAGATAAGTAGAAAATGAGAAGTGCACTAAAATAAGCTGCACAAAATGTGATAGAGTTATGAAATTAAAAAAAACCTATAAAAAAGCTGATATACGCTTTTCCCGCGTACAAGAAGGTCATTAGTGTATTCACTTTCACTTTCCCTTAAAATCGAAACAATGGTTGTTGAGTAGCCGAACTCAAGAAGAAGAATAAAGGCCTTATGAAACCTTCTTACCAGAGCGAAGAAATAAAAATAATTAAAATAAAATATAATCGAATATGAACTCACAATATCACATTAATTATAGTCAGACACTGTCCCGCAGCTCTACTAAAACCGCAAAAAAAAAGAGGGGGTCAGTCGTGGCGCAGTGGCACAAGCGTGTGACTGTAAACGACTGGTTGTGAGTTCGATTCCCATTCGAGGAGTGTAAATATTAAACATTTCCATTTTGTGTAGAGGCAAAGCGCGGCGATAAGTTCCGCCACTTAACACGCAATGCCTCTGAAATCGGCGGAAAGTGGGGAAAGGAGTGTCTTAACACTAGGTTCCCTCTGCCAACCCTGCTGTGTGTGGGATACTAAAACTACTAAAAAAAAGGAAAATATTTAAAGAGCCATATATCTCCATAGCATAAATATTTACAGTGTATTTTAAAGTCGTTCCAGATTTTTATATTAAATTTGTAACGCTACATTGGGAGATTGGTCTATTTTTTTTATTTTACATGTGTATAAGTTGTATTTTTAGAATGCAATCCCAAGGAAAGGAAATTAGTCATATGTGTCATTGACCTCCGAGTCACTTTGCTGTCAAATTAGTTTTGCTTCTTGGTTCCCGACTTATTAATTTGGACAGAACTTAGTTAATTAAATGTGGGATGAATTAACGTGTAATTCAAAATTGAGCTTTAACTCTAAAGAATTTATTATATTCTAGCGCGTGCGTAATTTATACGACAAGTATTTTGCTGGGGCCAGTCATGGCGCAGAGGCACAAAGTGTGACTGTAAAGCGACTGGTTGTGGGTTCGATTCCCACTCGAGGAGTAGAAATATTTCCATTTTCTTCGCTCTGGTGTCGAGGCAAAGCGCGGCGTTAAGTTCCGCCACTTAACACGCAATGCCTCCGAATTCGGTGGGAAGTGGGGATCGGAGTGTCTTAACACTAGGTATTGTCTGACTACTAGACATGCGCAAAACAGTGCGCCATGAAGTGATGTGATATGGCATCACATTTCGTGCCGCGTGATATCACATTTTAGCATTACTTTAAACATCACGCGTAATGTCGCGTAATGGCATTACACTAATATCACACTTGGCAGCGCGTGATGTGATATTACTGAGATACTGATGACATGTAATATGAAATGTAATAAGTAATACGGCATGCCCATCGCACCGCTATTTGTACAATGAACTAAAGTTGATTGAATAGTTGCTAACTCTTGATTTTTCGAAATGTCGTATGGTTTTACCATTATTTCAAACATAACACGCAATTGCACGTAATGCCATACATTACTATCACTCCTGCGGTATTGATATTTATATTAAAATTAGCTATCTAAACAGTAAAACAGTGTTTTACTTTTATATTGTAGGGGATTATTACTTCCCTAACTATTTCGGAGGTTTCTTGGAGGTATAGTAATACACTTGTTGATGCTTCAGGTGGAATGATTTTATTTGAAAATTACACTGGTATACATATAAAAATGACAATTATAAATAACCAATAAACAATATTTACAGAAATTCGTCTCCAATAAAAACTTTCACATTATAACCAATGAAATTGTATTATAATGTGAGTTATAATTTAATTACTGATTTACCAATCGGAAGGGCTATATTAAAAATAAAAATCTTTAGTAAAATTATGTACAAATCAAAACATTGACTTTTCTACCAATAGCAAGTAAGTATGTAAGAACAATGATTATTTCTTACGAATTGTACAAGAGGTGAGGGGCGCCCCGTCACCGCGGGGGGTGCCATATAAATATGCGCCTGTCTGCGTCCATACAAAACTCGGCGTATGTGCTCCTACGCTTTAGTAACCGCGTGCCTTCGGCTTGCGACGGTCATATGCTTCATGTTATGTATGAACGCTGCGTGTTACGTATGGTAGGTACTGTAGGTCCCACAATATTATAAAAAAATAATAATTACTTTTGATACCAATTCTGAATTTTATATAGGTACCGTAATACAGGTTTCATAGTACGGTAATAGTCGCAACAACATAAATTATACCGCGAGTATTTGTAGCTATCTCATGATTTTGCAAAAAAATATATATGAATTTATTAATTGTAGCATTCCGCAAATAAATAAACTAATTGTTATCATTTAACTGAGCGCTTTCTTGCTTCGCACTCTAAGAAATGTGCAGGCACAAATATAAACCTTATGTTTATAATAATAAATAATACAGTTCTAAATAAACATTAAGCCACCCTCGTAAACGAAGTGTCGCGTCAAGACACGAGACGCACGTCATGTCGTCCTCTTCACACAGCGCACGATGCACGACGCTCGGCCGACAGCGGTCCGAGCAGTGTAATGTGATGTTTAGAAGTAATATGTGATGTTTAGTTCGGCCGCGTGATGTGTGCTGTTACAGTACGCGGTCGAGTGATATTACATGTAATACATCACTCGCATTACTTACACATGTCTACTGCCTACCCTGCTGTGTGTGGGTATACAGCGTGAAGCTAAAAAACAAGACTATTTCGTTTTTAGCCCGCCCGCGTTGTCACTTAACTTAACTTTTTCATACAAATTATTGTAACTATTTTGTTTATCAACTGATTGAAATATATAAACATTAACCAGGAACTACCAGGAAGGCTACCAAAATACGATAGTAAAAACTGCTCTAAAATCAGATAAGCCGTTTCTGTGATTAAGGTGATTAGGCTCCTTTGTGACGTTAGTGAAATTTTATTGTCTCTTAAATTTATGCTACAAATCAAAGAAATGTAACAATTATAATATTAGCGTTCCCGTGATCTGACACAGCAATTATAATGGCCGTGGTGATTTGTACTTTTATTCTTTTGACTTCCCCTATAATTAAGGCATTTTTAGATAACGTTTAAAAGTTTGAACGCAGCGCGATCGAACTCGCGCCTTTTGAAAACCGTCCGTCCGTTGACGCAGAAAACACATTTTCTCGAAGCGCCTTTTTCAACTTTTTAAGTGTGTAAATAACACTTTAAAATTTTAAAATTTACCCAATGATTTTGACTAACAACAAAGTACAAAATTGCATTAATTACGTAGAGAAGGTAAAAAATTATTCTTATAAATAATTCTTATTATTCTTAAAAATCATTCTTATACTAAAGGTATACTAAAGGTAACAACTATTGTAGATATAATGAAAAAGACTAGACAGGGTGAATTTTTAACCATATAATGGTCACGCTCTGGTTGAGACGCTACCATGGCTTGGGACCCGTTACAATTCATAATGCCCTACATTTAAGAAAGTAAAATTAGCTTTGTAAAGTGAAATACAAAGTATGTTATTAATTTTAGTTTTTTTACTTTTGTATGATTTTAATATCTTTTAAATACTCATATTTTGCTGTTGCGTTTATATTTTTTAATATTGCTTTCTGAGTACGATGACCATGTGAATTCAATTAATATGCTAAAAGTTACAGTTTCGCGCTTTTTCGCACTTAATATTCATAAGGAATGCTAAGACATTTAACAAGGTTTTACACTTTCCGCTAGGAGTTGAAAATCTAATGTCTATCATTGAAAAAGACATTTAGAAAACGTATAAAAATTTGAACGCAGCGGGATTCGAACCCGTCCCTCCTTAATAACGTTCAAGCGCTCTTACCACTGAGCCATCTACTACACTATCTACACGCAGCGTCGAAATTCTTATACGCTTTATTACAACTTATTTTTTCGAATCCCGCTGCGTTCAATTTTTTATACGTTTTCTAAATATCTTTTTCAATTTTCCTAAGTGTGGAATAACACTTTAAAAATGTTTAACAGTAATGTCTATCATTCTAATGATCACAAGTAGGACAGAAGTACGAAAATATGTTTTCTTGTGTATTTTTTGTGTATTCTTGATACATGTATATAGGGTGACGTTGAATTCTATCACTAAACACACTGTGTCTGATAAAGCGGGTAGTTGATATACATATATGTACTGTATGTCCATATATACTTGTTCGTTATGGGAAGATAACAGTACAATACTTATTTTATCCACATTTATTAGCAAGCCTTTGTGCGAGAACTGACTTCAACGCACTATTATCCCACAATTTGTAGCCGTTGGGATAATTTTGTTCGTTATCTACTTTTTGCCAATTCAAGATAACTTATGGTGCCTATTGTGCTGGTTAGCGGAACTTAACATCGCACTTTGTTCAATCCCGCCTACAAATCCTATATACACATGCACTTTTTGTAGCTTCACGCTTTGAATGGATATATTAAAATTACTAGCGGCCCGCTCGCCTGCTCGTGAACTACTTACCTGTTTCGTTATATTGCAAACCTCGGGGGTGGATTTTTGAAAAATTAAGTAACCTATATTTAACCATTATCAACTATTTTTATCCAAAAAATCATTACAATAATCTTTCATCCCCTATTTCAACCCTTTAGAGGTTGATTTTTGAAAAAATAAGTAGCCTATGTTTGACCCTGCGTTTTTTAATACTTTCATTCTAAATTTCATCCAAATCAGACCGGTAGATTAGCCTTTAAAGCGTGACAGACAAACAGACAGACTTTCGTATTTATAATATAAGTATAGATTTACATTTCTCTCCTCTGGTTAGACAAAGCGCAGTGTTGAATTCCGCTACTGACCACAAAATGTCTCGATTTCGGTAGAAAAATGATGAACAGAGTGTCTTAACACTAGCTTCTCAGACCACCATGCTATTCGAGAAAACGTGTGAAGCTATAAAAATAAATATCGAATTTCCGCAGCCAATTAATTCACCGTCTTAAAGTAATTAAGACAATTAACTAATTAGATTTGAAAGTACATTTAATCCAACTGGCGATTCGCTAAGTTTAGGATTAGGAAGCTCTAGTTTAAATAGCGCACGGCTTTGACACGCGTTAATTATTGGATGTTTTAATATGTAAAGACGTAGAGGTAATGGAAAATTAATTACTGCATACATACATGTAAAAAAGTGGTTATTGTATAAAATTGATGTAAAACCAGTTGTTATTTAGTTGTGTATTTCGTACGTCCTGTTTTCAGTTTCAAGTACTTGTCTATATAAAATATAGCTTTGTTAAGAACAATGAGAAACAGAAGGAAAAAAGGAGGTAAAATGTACATTTTATAAAATAGAGAGGTAAAAGATATAGAGGTAAAATATAAAATGTATAAATTCCAATTGATTTCATTTGAAATGCTGGAAATGTTGATAACAACAATCACCTTATATTTGTGGAAATAAAAAAATAAAAAAAATGATCAAGTATCATTGTTTGATATGAATTATGAATCTAACACATTACGATTACGCTACATTAAATCGTTTAACTTATTATAAGGTTATGACACTCTTTTGCGGAAAAAGGAGTGTCACGTCGAATCTCTCAAGCAAAGCGTAATTTTGGCCCAAATTAGATATACGTGTTGAATGGCGGAACTCAACGCCGCCTTTTGTCTCAAGAGGAGGAGGAAAAAAACAATTTAAATATCAATCATTCACCCGAGTGGGCGTCGAACCCACAACCATTCCGTTTACAGCCAAACGTCTCACTGCATCATGACAACCTCAATTAAATATAGATACCTAGAAACTGCAAGTCACATAGAATTTTTAAATATAAATATCTTTGGACCTAGAAAATGTACTTTTTTATCTATTTTAATGATGTTAAGTAATACTGAATATATAATAACTGAGCCTGCGGCTTCGCTGTAGTGTAGAAATAGCCTAAATTACTTCTTAGTTCTTATTATATTAGCTATCTGCCAATGAAATTATTGTCAAAAACGGCCAGCCTTTTCAAATAAGCCCAAATAAGACAGACAGACAGACCGAAGAACAAAAATTCAAAAATATACATATATATTTAAGTATAAGTACAGTGTACACATATACGATTAGTATAAACCAGTTATTTCAATATTAAAAACACACTCCCTAATTTTATATATTTATATTTGAATACAAAAAAATATATATTATTTTACCCATTTCAACAATATTAAGTAATACATAGCATATATATTGTAATACATAACATCATAAATGATTTCCCGAGCTCATCCCAATGCAGGCAGATCACCTCGACATTGGCGGCGGGAGCGTCGCGACGCGCTATTTCTGTTCGCGTTGCCGCACCGTTTTTCATCTTATTCATCTCATCTCATCGTGCATGACAAAAGATATTCGTAAACAATCGTTATAACTTGCTAATTATATTTGTTGTATTGAAAACTGTTATTTTTTTTAGTATTGCGTTTTACTAATTTAAGTGTATTGTGTACCTACTGCAAAGTTTTCGGTATACTCGTATGTAAAGTATAGGTAGGTACATATACAATTAGTATAAAGCAATTTTCATACTTTCTTCACGATATTAAATAATACTTCGCAAATTGTTTTTCTAAAATAAAGTATATTTATTTAAATTATTTAAATATTAGTAACTTATTATTGAAAAAAACTAAAATATTATTTGCAAAACATTTTCAGAAAACGTAAAAATAGATTTGATCCTAGAGATCCATCATGTAGAATTAAACAGAATTTCCCCCAAAAATAATGGTTTTAAAGCAGTTTATTTATATTTATTTACTTGTTATTTGTTACATAATAAAAATAACAAAGTAGTTATTATTTAAACGCATTACAACGCGGTACTCCGGCATAATAGCTCGATTGCTCATTTTCAATATTAGAAGACGAGAATGATATCATTTTAAACAGAAATATAGATTACGAAAGCTTATTTTATTGTTAAACTTCGACTAACTCATTCCCCGGTTAGTTTTTACGAGGTACTGCGTTAAATTACACCATATCTCTAATTGGAAAAGAAGAGAGTTAATTGTTTGAGAGAGATTTATCACTTAATACTATTACTTATTTCGAAGAATAACAAAGAATATTAGCTTGGAAATGTTTTATACTATTTATTTTTTGCTTCAAGCTGTATCCCGCACACAGCAGGGTAGGCTTCTGCCTAGTGTTAAGACACTCCGTTCCTCACTTCCGCCGAATTCGGAGGCTTTGCGTGTTGAGTGGCGGAACTTAACGCCACGCTTTACCTCGACACCAGAGCGAAGAAAATGGAAATATTAAATATTTCCATTCCTCGAGTGGGAATCGAAC
This sequence comes from Dryas iulia moderata, assembly GCA_019049465.1. Lineage (NCBI taxonomy): Eukaryota > Metazoa > Arthropoda > Insecta > Lepidoptera > Nymphalidae > Dryas > Dryas iulia. Next base: position 12,785,047 of record CM032424.1, on the reverse strand, counting down.
CCACAACCAGTCGTTCACAGTCTCATGCTTGTGTCACTGGACCACGACTGGCCACACTGTATTTAAAACGTAATATTTTGACTTCCATACATACTATATATTAATAACACCACGTATTTGCAGATGATATAGAGCTTTGAGTCTTACAACTGCTTCTAACGCATTAAATTTACGATCCTTATAAATAACATGCACGTTGCCATTTTATCTATTTCAAGCTTAATTTAAATTGATATTACTAAGTGCAATTTGTATTAATACGAAATGTTTCTGAAGTATATGAATTTCCTTTATCATATGTACAGGAGATTTGAGATCTTTGTGGCGCAGTGGAACAGCTGGACTCTAATCGCGATTGGTTGTGGGTTTGATTATCACTCAGAGAAATTATAATACTTTAATTATTTTTATTTCTCCACTTTGGTCACCTAAGACAAAGGGCTTCATTGAGGTCTGCCATTTAACACACAACGTACCGAATTCAGACAAATATGCATTGAATATAATATATATGTCTTTCTTTATGTGTAAATTTAATGAAAATCGTTTTTTTATTTACAAAGAGTAAGCATTTAGGAAATTAACACACTCATCAATCAAGTCCATATCAATTCTCAGCCGGGGAAATGTTCATAATTAAAATGTTTTCATAGCTTTAGTGTAGTTATATAAAGTTCAGTGTTGGGTTAGATAAACACAATTATTTTCTTAAATAAATATAAAATATAGAAGATAGTGATTTATGACTATAATCTTTTCTATATTTCCTTTTTTACATACAAGTAAAATACTCAGACGATTAGAAAAATCGATTATTTTTTTGTCAGCTTCAACAGCAAATCTTCATAACAAAGAAAAAGAGCGCTTTTTATGGTACAACTGCCTCCCTAGCTAGTGATAGCTTCCGATACGACTGGCAATACTAACATTTTATATTAATAGACGATTCTGAGTCTTTGTCTTGCATATTTAAATAAAAAGTATTATGATTTTAATTTTAAATCTTTAGTGAGGGAATGCCACTTTTGAGAACGACACGCTTTTATTTTAAAACATAAATACAGCTCAGGATGTGAAAGTATTTAAGAGTAAAATAAATACAAGAACAGATTTTAAACGACATTGAAAAAAGCTTTATCGAGTCAAAGAACCTATTAACATTTTAGAATTGTTGACATGAATCATTGTGTTTGTGTAGATTTTACGAGGTGTACATGATATTTAATAATATGTATGTATGTTTAATTATAAATATAAATTAATTTTATCGTATCGAGCTCTATTTTTGGTCATTAAATTCATATTTTTGAGTCTTATATTACTTAAAACTTCATGATACTTGAAACAGCAAGTTTTTCTTTTTTAATTTTGAAATAATTTAATTGTTGAATACAATGGGTTTTGAGTTATGATTAATTTCCGGCAGTTGCTTAAAGAAAGTAAAAAAATAAGACCTTCTGTTGCAAAAAAAGCAAGCAAAGTAAATAGTTTCCTAATTTTAAATTTGACAGCGTATGTATGTATACGTGGTAGTTGTAGGTTCGACTGAGACTGGGAACAATGATTATATTTAATTTATTTTTATTTCTCCGCTCTGTAAACCAGATAAAAGAAAATAAGGAAAGAAAGAAATGGAGTTCTGCCACCACACACACGCAATGTACCAAATTTGGGCAGAAAGTTGAAAACGGAGTGTTTTGACACTAGGTTCTGTATAACAAACCGAAAAATGAGAATTTCAATTTTATATAAATAATACAATTGCATACATAACATATTTAATTGTTGTCAAAAATATAGTTTAAAATAAATGTTCAATGGCGGCCTTATACCTGACTGAAGGCAAAATAATTAAACCTAAATATAACTTCGTGATATTCAATTTGTAAAGAGAATGACACTTCATGGCGTACACATAAATATAATTTAAAACGAGGGGTGGGCGTTGGAAACCACCTATGACTACGACGGAAACGCTATATACTCATACAATTACTATGAAATACACATTTGGCAAGAAAATGTTAATTAATTATACTTCTTCTTCTTCCTTCTCTTTTTTAAGTAAAAGATACGTTTTAGTTTTAACACAAAAAAAGTTTGGTTATCTTATATCAAATTAAGTAGAACATGTATTTTCATTATAAATCATAAAAAAGGAATTTCGATTAGTTTCGATTCTATATCCTTTTTATATTGATTAGAAAAAAATAACTTAATTTTAATTTAAAAAAGAAATACCTATATCTCAAAATTATTATATTTAAGTCGTACTCTCATAATCCAGACAAGGGTATAACATCAAAATAGCATTACAAGATTTCCTCACAGTGATTGATTGTTATGGGTAGATAAATAAGGATACGTGTTGGTAAACAATAACAAGCCAGATAGAGTGGATGCTTAGAATCATAACAAAGATCTATCTAAAAGATCTATATTTCTCTAAAGATCTTATTCTAAAGATCTATCGAAAATAGGGATTTTCTTACATTTTCAATTTTGCAGCTATAGTCACTAACCTTTACGTCGTAGATTTTTTATTTTGTTACAATTTAAATATTTAATTCAAGAAATCGAACCTAGAACCATCGCTGACAATCAAATGCTTTACAATTGCGCTATAATAACGTCACTTAAACGCATATATTATGTCAAAAGACATTACCGTTATGTGTTGCAGTCATATCTTAGTTATTAAGAATAATTACTTCCTAGAAGTAAATAAATAAGGAAATGGTGACTGTCAACATTTTCTCTATATAGTTAATGTTTAAGCAGTTTATTGCATTATCTTGGCCAAGAAACTTTGTTAATCGGTACTTTGACTTTTTTTATTAGAGGATAATCTCTTGTTGATATTTGGTACCAAAAAGTAGGTTGATATTCAAATTCATATGCATATATGGCAAAATATGAAAATGGTGATACTCCGTTTTCCACTTTCATATTTTGACATACTTAATATTTTAAATAACTTCAATTCATATAGTAAATCTTTCTGGTGACTGACAAAAATTTTAAAAATCGTCTTGGATTTGACATTTAGAAAATGTATAAAAATTTAATAGCAACGAAAATAAGTTGTAATAAAGCGTATAAGAATTTCGACGGGGCGTGTACGCATGGCTCAGTGGTGAGAGCGCCTGAACGGTATTCAGGAGGCGCGGGTTCGAATCCCGCTGCGTTCAAATTTTTATAAGTTTTCTAAATTTCTTTTTCAATTTTCCTAAGTGTGGAATAACATTTTAAAAATGTTTAAAAGCGTCTTGCAAGTTTTATGGTGAACGTAATTGAGCATTAAAATAGGATTTTTTTAGTTCTTAAATATATATTTTTTAAATTAAGGAAACGCTTACGTTTGACATAATACAGAAATTAATAGATAGAATGATTGAAAAAGGTTTAGGTATGTAATTAAATTAAATAATGAATCTTGTACTTCAATTATAATAAAACAATTCTAATCCTTACTTATATTATAAATGCGAAAGTCTGTGTGTTTGTTTGTCACGCTTTCACGGCTAATCTACCGGTCCGATTTGGATGAAATTTAGAATGAAAGTAGTAAAAGTGACTGGGTCTAACATAGGCTACTTATTTTTTCAAAAATCAATTGCTAAAGGTTTCAAATAGGGGAATTGAAAATTTATATGAAAAATCTAAACCGCTTCACCGATTATAATAAATTTTGGCATAAATATAGTTGATAATCTAAGCTTAAATATACGCTACTTTATTTTTCAAAATCTCACTCCCGAGGGTTGCAATAAAATTGCATTATCTTGGCGTTGTTCACGCGGCGAAGCCGCGAGCGGGCCGCTAGTATTTCATATATATTATAAATAATAATTGGCATATATAAATTTGGTGCAATTTGCGTAAAGTGTATAAAATGTTATGATAATAAACTGGGTCATACGTGATGTAAGCTACTAAATTTAATTATCTACTGCTGTTTATTTTGGTTTAATTATTTCATATTGACGTGTGCATATAAACAACAGTGGTATATGTTCACTACCGTTATACTTCCGTTGTTGTTATATTAATAAAGTATATTGTGGGATAGATTTGCGGAACATGTAATATTATTATTATATTTTTTTTTGCTTCACACTGTATCCCGCACACAGGAGGGTAAGCAGAGGGAACCTAGGGCACTCTGTTCCCCAATTTCCGCCTCGCGGAAGACATTGCGTGTTAAGTGGCGGAACTTAACGCCGCGCTTTACCACGACACGACACGAAGCTAAACCTTAATTACGGGATATCTAAAGTTCTTTTTGAGGTTCACGATTTTTCTTCTCGATTTGTGGTCAGTCGTGGCCCAGTGGCACAAGCGTGTGACTGTAAACAACTGGTTGTGGTTGCGATTCCCACTCGAGGAGTGGAAATATTTAATATTTCCATTTTCTTCGCTCTGGTGTTGAGGTAAAGCGCGGCGTTAAGTTCCGCCACTTAACACGCAATGCCTCCGAATTCGGCGGAAAGTGGGGAACGGAGTACCTTAATACTAGGTTCCCTCTGCCTAAACTGCTGTGTGCGGGATACAGTGTGAAGCTAAAAAAAATAAAAATAAAATAAAATTGAATTTTCTTCTGTATAGAGGATTAGGTAGAGATAACCTTATGTAAAAACATTCCATTATTCACTTTCATATTTTAGCATACTTGGTACTTTTCACGAATATTTTTTATACAAAAATTCTTGTAGACAAAACTAGCTAAGAACCTCTTTACAATATCAACCTTGCTTTTTTCCACTGAAAATGAAGAGCAATGTCGATATTGTCAAGATAGCAAGTGTGTTATATATAAAAAAATATCTCTTTACTTACTGGGGGACTGAAAAACAACTTTGAGAAAATCGACTTATAGGTTCTATGGGCAGTGTAATTGTACAGTTATATTTCCGTTGTGTTATTAATAAAGTACATTTCGTGATAAATATGGGAACATGTAATGTTAATACTAAAGCTACAGCTTCATTACGTGATATGTAAAGAGAAAGATAGTGTTAGAATACTCCTTTTTGATGTTCTTTTTCATGTTTACGCTTTTTCTTCTGTATAGCGGATTAGGTAAAGAGAATCTTATGTAAAAACACTTCGTTCTTCGTTTTTCGTTTAAATTCTATACATGGATTGTTCAGTGATGGATTTGAACGCTGTGCTTTATTTTATCACCATTTTGGATTCCCACATTTTAAATGTTGAGCCGTAGAACTTATCTTTGGCTGATGCCATATATATTACAATGGCGTCACACTATAAAATTTGTACTAATACCATAACTAGATGATGACATCTGGATGATTTTAATTTTTAGTAGTTGAGTAGTTTTAAGTAACTTTGAGTGGGCTTAAGTTTGAGTTACATAAGAGCTCCAGAAAGAGGATTTAATCATATAAGAAAAATTTTTGTTTTTCTTTTATATAATTTTAATAAGCAAGTGTAATTAGGTGTTTTTAATGAAATAGTTTAGAATGGGGAACGGAGTGTCTTAACACTAGGTTCCCTCTGCCTACCCTGCTGTGTGCGGGATATAGCGTGAAGCTATTTAATTTTAATTTTTTTTTAGTTTAGAATTTATAATTAAAATACTTGCCTAGACTCATATTTTTATTTTAATATATTTATTTTATATTTATTCTTGAAACTCCCACCAATATTTTTACTTATATCAGATATTGTTACATGTATAATAAATACTTCAATAATCCAAATAATAAACTATCAAGTAATTCAATGAAAACACTACAAAAAGTATATTAACAATGATAGTTAGCAAAAGGGTCATCGTCATAGTAAAGGCATTAAAACATCAATTTGTGGAGCGATAGCCGACCGAATCCGTGCTATATTTCTCGCCAACAAATTGTCCGTCTACATTTAATTATATCCGCTCCGTCCCATTTTCGCATCGCCGAAAAACGTTACGCTAAGCTTCCGCGATCTGACGCTGAACGATAGCCGCTGTCGAATTGACGTGATGGGTTATCGGTAGCCTTTGTACCTCTATATGTTACAACATCTTTGTACCTCTATATATACAAGATTATGTAGTTGTAGTTGTAAATTAATGTTATATAAAGAACTATGAACGCATGGATTACTAGTAGATATTTATTTGGTTCATATTATTTCATTTCGTTTCGTGATCGTAACTTTGGTAACATAAGATATACCTATTAGTAAGTTTTAATTATGATTTTATAATGTTTTTATAATACCTTAAAATTATATAATTTTTAAAAATTGATTTGATTTTACCTGTTCTACTATCTTGATTCACTGATTTTTATATTCTAGCTGTTCAATATGTGTTTTTCAAACATTGTGTTTTCTTCATTGTTGGTTGGCGTAAGATACCGCCACCGTCTACGTAATGTTTACATAACAGCACAACATAAATCAGTCTTAAACCTTAGAATTTAGTAAATGAACGAAGTAATTATAACTTAATAAAAAATATTATGTTGTTTACTCAGAATAGGTATATTAAATCGAGACTATATTTGCTCGTTTTGTTAGGATTGATTTAAATATTTATATTATGAATACAACCATTGAAGAATGGGGCCAGTCGTAGCGCAGTAGCACGAACGTAAACGACTGGTTGTGGGTTCGATTCCCACTCGAGGAGTGGAAATCTCTATCTCTATATATAATAAAAGAGTAGAAAAGTCAATTCTGTACATGAAAAATTTCAGAAAAATTTTAATTGGGTGCGTTAATATATCGATAACAGAGGCCAAAAATCCACTCAGTAGAATTTTTGTCTGTCTGTCTGTTAATTTGTTCGTCAATCACGCAAAAACTACTGGATAGAATTGAATGAATTTTGGAATGGTGGTAGCTTATAGTCCATAGGTACATATAGGATAGTTTTTATCCCGATTTTCCATGTAGTTTTTTTGGAAAAAATAAAAAACCGATATAAGTAAATTATTTGTATACTAATATCTACCGGGTAGAAATTAATGAATTTTTGTATGGAGTTAGCTTAGAGGTTAGAGCAACATATGGGATAGTTTTTATCCCGGTGTTCAATACAACTCTCACAGAAAAATAAAATTTAAAAAAATCATTTAAATTATGTTGATAGTTCACGAGTGAAGCTAAATTTGTTTTAAAATCACTAACTAAAATAATTATAAAATAAAATGAGCGTAACATATATTAAAGATACACTTGACCGGTCTATAAAACTTTATATATTATCTGTATGACAGCAATGTCACTACGTTTTCTGGAACGGGTAGCGCCATTTGTTATTATATAGTTGACATTGTATTAGATATATCCGTTCTCATTAATATTATTATTATAAAAAAGAAAAAATCTGTATCTCTTCTATCTGTTATGTTTTAACGGGTAATCTACTGGCCCGATTTAGATGGAATTCGTAAAGATTGCTGAAGACGCAGGGTCAAATATAGGCTACTTTTTAAAAAATCAGACCCTAGGACATTAAAACAGTAAATGAAATACAATAAGTAGCACAATTGTAAATTAAAATAAAAAGCGTAAAATTTATTTAAGATATTATGACCAGTTTATAATATTATATATCATATAGATATGTGATAGCAGATTTCGTACGTTTTCTTACTATAACAGTTATTGCGATATGTTATCAAATAGTATAGACATTGTACTAGATGTATCTATGATTTTCTCAAGAACATAATTTGTGGCACAAGGTCAAATATAGACTATCCCCTTTTATAAAAAAAAAACAATCCCAAAGGGGCAATAGAGGATAAAAGTGGTAGTTCACGTGGCGAAGCCGCGAGCGGGTCGCTAGTATTTAATATTTTCATTTCCTTCGCTCTGGTATCAGAATGCAAAAACGAGGCGTTAAGTTCCGCCACAAAAAAAATGAATACAATATTTTTTCATATAAATTAACCCATCTGTCTTACAGACATTTCAATGTTTTTAGGCACCCATGAATTATGGGCTTAGTGAAAAAAATATATATAATTAAATATTGTAAATTAAATGTTCGATATAGTTATAGGTATAGTAAATTAGATGTTTTTAACACATATAACTAAATAAAGTCACGTTAATAAAGGCGGCCAATACGAGCAAGTACCGTGTCGTCTAATTAATCTGTTGAAAATGCGAACGCACGGTAATTTACATTGCAAAATTTCATTGCGATTCGCGACCGCAACGTTGAAAAATCGAACTAAACGTATATTGAGATCAAGGATGTTACCACTCACCGAGTAATTAATTATTTGAAATTTATAATGAGGAGTAGTTCGTTATGTAAAAGTATATAGTAAATTTTGGTTTAGAAAGCAATTAATTCAGGCTGTTCTTGTGAGGCTTTGTTCGCATTCTTGAAATAGGTCAAGATATATGGCGTGTGCTACTCATCGCCACGTTTTGTTTTACTAGAGCGAATAAATGAAAATAATTTAAATATGAACTTTTCCCTAAGTGGGAATTAAACAATTTTTCACATAATTTGTCAGTTCTTCACACGGAAATTATTCTAAAATAAAATAGTGCCAAAGATGTAAAATGATATGTACATATGTGGTCAACCAGTTTTGAAATTATTTCATATTTTATTTTTATACTGTGTTATATAAGTCTTTGATTAAGTATTTTTTCAGTTGTTACGTGAAATTTGGCACAAAGAGTGAAATTTCTGAAATTCCTATGTGAACTGAAAAAGAAGGCCATCGTGGCATGGGATGGTTGTGGATTCGATTCCCACTCGAAAGAATTTCAATTATTTTTATTTCTTTGTTCTAATGACTAGACAAAACACAGCGTTGAGTTTCGCTACTGAACACGCAACGTCTCGACTTCGACAGGAAAGACAAACAAAATTATATTACCCCTCATATTCAACATTTTACATTTACAAATATTACGTACAATAATAATTGCAACAATAACAAATAAACAATAAGTGAATACAAATAACAATGTGAATAAAATAAATTCGCGAGAAGAGCTTTATACGCGAGTTAATAGCAGAGCTGGAGAGCGATCAAACGGGACGTTACCGGTCGTCAATTAGGCAAAATCGCGCTCTTGGCAGACTTCCCAGCCAACTGTTGTTCTGTTCTGCACGACGCATATCCTTACATGGATATATTGAAATTGAATGACCAGTTGTGGCGCAGGGGCACAAAGTGTTATTGTTAACGCGACTGGTTGTAGGTTTGATTCCCATTCGAGAAATTATAATATTTAATATTTCTTTTTCTTCGCTCTGGTGTCAAAGCAATAGTCACGGCGTTTCGCCCTTAACACGTAATGCCTCCAGAATTCGGAGTGAGGACCGAAAATGCCTTACCCCTTAGATACTCTGGCTGTAAGAGTAAAACTCAAGATGGCGGCAATTATTATTTTTATTGCAACAATATGGACATCATATAATGAGCTTGACTGAGGATATTTCTTTAAGTTTTCGCATAAATACTTTTAGTATACATGTTTTAATAAAGGATAAGAAATATTTTATAGTATAATAGTTTTTAACATTGTTCAATTATCTTACTTAATGATTTGCATAGAATTCAGTTAGCTTTAGTCTACTGCACGACGCTTTCACTCGTCTAAATTGTATCAATCGTTACGCATTTTAAATAAGAAGAAATGAATTTGCAGTAGTATAATGATAATGATCAGCTTATGTATATGACGGCGCATTGTTAGCGGCAGTCAAATAGAATAAAACCTCGACAAGATTTGACACACTGTCAATCTGGCGGCGTCGTGTCGCTGTTCAGCGCAGCCATGGTTGAACTGGACTTTTCATACATCAACGGCAAGCGCACCACGTTTAGCGACGAATCGCTTATAGTTCCAAGCGATCTTGTGTTTTATTATTTCGAATATAATGAAATTGGTATAAGTGAGTTCCTAATTATTAGCGAGTATATTTTTTTGTTTTATTTTGTGAAATTAGATTACTTTAAATTGGACATGTTGTTTATATTGGTCGTTCTTTTGAAAAACATGGCGGATTCTAACATGAAGGCATTCGCCCAGATCAGCAGTGGGATACCATTCGCTACCGACCCAACAAAACAACCACCTTTACTAAAAATATGCCTTTTTAAGTTGTTAAGTAATATGGAAATCTTACTTACTCGATGTGTAGCGACGAAGCAACCACCGGTAGCAATTTGCTAGCCCCATTCTAGTGATGAAACTCGTAGAGTTTAATCCAGATGATGTAGACGCGGATATAGAAGGTTGGTGTAAGATTACAGAGCTTATAGTAGGTACTGACTAAACATTTAGAGGGCGTAGATTTACTTGTGGCTCTCACTAGTGCACTGAAAGGGCGCGCAGCCTCTTGCTTGTCCAAGTTAAATTTGAATGAGCTGACATGGGAGACTGTAAAACAATGTTTAATGGCCAGATTTTGTAAACCAAAATTATTTCAAGACTACTTTGATGAAATATTGCATTTTCAAATTGGAACAAAAGAAACTGCATCAGAAGCTGGTCTGCGCTTATGGAATATGATTGAAACTATACCTAAAACTCGAATGTCAGAGGGTATTATAACCGGATTCGTCATATCGGTCTTATGTCAGAAGGATATTTTGATACGCCGTGAGCTAAACGCATATGCTGTCACTACCAAACCTCAACTGTTTAGAATCTTAAGGAGCATTTCACTAAAGCGAAGATCGGAGATTACTGAAATCCAAGAGACTGATTTCAAGCGACCTAGAACTGCGGACGCAAGATTTTCTGATAAATGTCATTTTTGTGGAATCCCCGGACACCAGCAAGCCGACTGTAAAAAGCGTCTTCGAGAAGATTCTTCTAGGATGACTAAGCTGCAAGATCCGTCAACTGCAACACGTGCTTCCGAGAAAACTTCTACAGTAACCTGCTACATATGTGGTCAAGCTGGACACAACAACAAATTGTAAATAAAAAAACGAAAAGGCGTTGGATATACGGTAAGGAAAGAGGTCAATGTCTGCGAACAACGACAGTCGAGGGGCACCTTGAGGACGTCACCCGGTGAGTCAGTCGCCATTTTGTTTGATAGCGGTCTTGCTCGTTGATAAACGAGAGCTATTCTAGTAAGTTTCCAGGTACTGTGCGCAATGATCTCGTGTATCTTACGGGCATTGGCGGTGATGAAATAAAATCACAGATTTTAAGTGAGGTTTATCTTGAAAATTTTATAAAACTCTTGACATTTCATGTAGTACCAGACTCAGACCCTGTTATGATAGGAAGGGATATTTTAGAAAACGGTGTGAGCGTTAAAATTGATAACGAGAACTTGCCTCCAGTACCACGGGGTCATGACGGGTTAGTTGAAATATCTACTAGTTTGATGATTGAAGAAGAGGCCATGATGGCGCCGGAAGGGTAGTCACCTCAACAGACCGAATAGCTGTGATACATTGGTAGGTACGTGTAATCTGTAAGCATTGTTCGCATAAAGTTTGTGAGTCAACTATGTTGGCACGTTAAGTGAAAAGAGTCATCGAGTAACGTGGTGTGTGGAAGGTGGTCGAAAGGATAATGTCGTCCGGGCCATGCAGCTGATAGCGGCTGGTCGAAGGGACACATTCATCCCGTCCAACCTTAAGTGTGCGTTAGTCGAAGGGACAGTGTCGTCCGGGCCATGCACGTGTTGCTGGTCGAAAGGACACACCCGTCCGGTCCAATCTTATGTGTGCATTGGTCGAAGGGACAGTGTCGTCCGGGCCATGCACGTGTTGCTGGTCGAAAGGACACACCCGTCCGGTCCAAACTTATGTGTTCATTGGTCGAAGGGACAGTGTCGTCCGGGCTGTGCCCGTGTGGCTGGTCGAAAGGACACACCCGTCCGGTCCAAATTGATACTGTGTGAAAAATTGACATGCCGATAAAGAGTGCAATGCTTGTGATTGTGGTTAGAAAAAGGTGCCGTCCGGTCCATGAGTGGTCGAAAGGACACACGCTTTTCTTATTCAGAGATAGTTATAGTTGTATGACAGTAACATTACGTCTACTAGTCATAACTTGTCAGGTTGGGCGAGCGGGTAGATTTACAGACACCCGTACGATTAATTGTGTGATTGTTACAGGACTGCAATATGATGCGCCCGAGGACGGTCGAAAGTCAGTCCGGCCGTGACGGCGCATTGTTAGCGCAGTCAATAGAATAAAACCTCGGAACAAGATTTGACAACTGTCAATCTGGCGGAGCGTCGTGTCGCTGGTCAGCGCAGCCATGTTGAACTGGACTTTTCATACATCAACGGCAAGCGCACCACGTTAGCGACGAATCGCTATAGTTCCAAGCGATCTTGTGTTTTATTATTTCGAATATTAATGAAATTGGTTAATTAAGTGATTTCTTAATTATTAGCGAGTATATTTTATTGTTTTATTTTGTGAAATTAAATTACTTTAAATTGTGACATTTGTTATTATTGTGTCGTTCTTTTGAAAAACATGGATGATTCTGACAATGAAGGGCATTCGCCCAGATATTAAAAAAAATGAATATATTAAAATATATATAGCTCACGCTCTTCAAAAGATTCAATGGATATGAAATAGTTAAATAATTTATTTCAGACTAAAATTCTATTTTCAAATCCTACTGCTTTGTACTAGTAGGATATAAACAAAACATACAAAATAAATATGCAAAATATGTAACAAATAAATATGAAACTTTTTTTAATTTCACACTTTTTCCTACATAAACAAATTAAATAATTTAAATATAATCATTTACTCTGAGCGAGAATCGAATCTAAAACCATCTTATACACAGTCAATTGCTGTCACATTGTGCTACGCGCTACGATGCAAGTAGTTAAATGTTAAATTTAATGACGTTTAAATTATTCTTAGCCACCATTAACATATGCAAGGGAATGTTAAAAGTCAATTGTAAGGAACTTTATTAGTAAAAATTTCAACAAGGTTGCAGTCGATGCTGCCAATATTGTGTTTTTAGGTGATACGGTAAACGTAAAGAGGAAAATGATGTCGTTGTAAATTGGAAAATTGTCAGCGTCATGATTTGAGAGAGAAAATAAGTCAAGACTCTCCGTTCTCTACTTTACTTCTAAGTCCAAAATTGCGTGCAGTGGAAAATTGTTAAATATTTAAAAAGAAAAAAAGAACAAATTAAAATAGAAACATTACTTTTCAACCTCTTGGCAGAAAAATTTGCTTAACGAACTTTTACTTAGAAGACTTAAAAATCAAATTCTATTGTCCATAGAATTGGAAAAAATAACTTCTATTATGCATTAAAGGTCATAAGTATCATTGTCTATACGATTTAGTGTATAAAAAAAAGAGGTTGTGACGCAGTGGAACAGCATCTGACTGAAAAACGCGAGTAGTTGCGGGTTCGATCCCCACTCGGAAGAATATTTAAATTATTTTCATTTCTTCAGTCTGGTATGAAAAAACTCAGCGTGCGGCAAACACATAATTATCCTGAATTTAGCAGGGAAATGGAGAACGGTGTGTCTTGATACTAGGTACTAGTAGCGGTAACGGTGTGTCTTGATACTAGGTATTACTCTATGCTATGATATGTAGGAAAACCGCGAAGCTGAACAAAAAATTATTGTCTGCAAAACCAAAACCACAAATTATTTTATCTTTTAAAATTTCATCATATTCAACATATGACCATGACCATGAATTATATATTACAAATAGATGAAGTTACATTCATTAGTAACATAATCTAGAACAAGATTCATTTAGTTTTTAAATCACACAAGTCAAAGTCTAGAAAAATATTATATAATATCCTTGTAAAATATATTTTAGCGTTGTTGCCAATTTACCTAGTACTAAATAAAAGACAGCTTTGCATTACAAATGTCACTATGAAGACTAAAGTATTGGGGGCATTTTTTTGACACCTTCCTTGTAAGTGGGTACGAACGTATGAGGCACAACATAATTGTAAGTTCATTTTATTTTTGGAAAGGAATGTAAGTAGTAGTAGTAAAGAAAATGTGACACTGATTTTCTCTTGCTCACTAATGCTTTATTTCAGGCGTGATCAACCTTTTCTTAGCACTTTTTGAAATTTTTTGGCGGGCGAATACGTATGGCTTTCCTAATAATGTTTAAAAATTGAAGGGAAGAATATCTATAATATAAATAAAGGCTCGGTAGGCTTCGTTAAGTGATTAAGCGGGCCGCATGTGGTCCGAAAGCCGTGGGTTGCGCACCGCTGCTTTGAATAATTGAGTTTAAAGCTCTTGTGTCCGGTATAATTTAGATTTAGGCTTGTTTTGTATTTTTTAAATATAAATAATAGATGATACTATGAGCTATTTAAGTCAGAATAGCGAATAATCATTAATTGAGACAAAGTACGCGTCGTACCCATAACTTAGAAGCTTTTTTTCATAAATCGTAATAAATGCTTAACATCGTTTAATGGCACTTGTCACAACATGGTTAAAGGTTAACCTTTATTTATCAATATTATTATAATAAGTTGACTTAGGTCTATTAACACACAATGTCTCAATTTCGGACAGAAAGTGAAGAACGGAGTGCCTTAACATCAGATTCTCTTTAACTAGTCTGGTATTCGGGAAAAGACAGCAATTCCAAAATTACCTACATCATATTTATCACTACCACAAGGCTGTGACTTTCAAAGACACAAAGCTTCCTTAGTAGTTCTAATAGAAGTGAATATTTTATTCAGTTTAACGTATGTTTATTAATATGTATGCACAATATAGGCTGTAATTCTGTTTCATACTACGAGAGCGCGGGAACTTCGCCAAATCCACTAATTGAATGGCAATATCTACGTTGTATTCATATTCAATACACATAATCTTATTATAAATTGTTTTACAACGGTTTTATGTTCCATTATTCTCTCGTATGTATTATTGATTGGTTATAAAGCTCATATTTTATAGAAAAAAAGAGGAATTCGTAAAAACTGTGAAAACAAAATGTATAATAAGGTTTTTTTTTATAGATTTAATATTGAGTTAGTCGTATGTTTGGTTTTTTAGATTCACGCTTTAGTAATGTAGATAAAATGTCATGAAACATAGCTGTCTGTTTTCTTTTCAAATTTAGGACTCAACGCTTGATTTTATATTATAAGAGCAAGGACATGAAACAATATATTACTCTGAATTTCTTTTATAGGTTTGAATTCACAAGCACCGTCTTTAGATGATGTCTAAAGGGTTACGATGGTCTATATTTAGATATACACGTATTCATAATTTAGCTATTGTTTCAATTATTTAAATGGATTATACGAGTATATCGCCTTTTTCTGAGGTAAGCAGTATTACCGTATTTCGTATACCGTTCATTTAAGTTCGTAGTGTTAGTTAAACTATAATGTTTATCAGTAGCAAGCAAAAGTAGTAAGTCGATTTATAATATAAGAATGTAATTTTCTGATTCGAAGTGAGAGGCATAGTTTATAAAATATAACTAAATTTCATAAAAAAAACAAAGCAACAAATACAAAGCTCAGTTTTGCCATTTAGCAAGTAGACAGTGGAGTTTCTTACGCTTAATTTTAACGCTGCAGGATTTTCTAATATTGATAAACAAATATTTAGATCACACAGGTCAAGACACAAAAAATGCTCATAAGGCTGCATTATAAATGTACATTCTAAGCTGTATTATAGTTGTACCAATGTTTATAGTGTATAAACTAGGTACTACTAAGGTTGTATTTTTCTACCAACAACGAAAATTACTTTCAATTTCAAAGAAATATATTTTTTTATTTAAAAAATAAAACTTTATCACAATATAATGTTAATCAATGAATGTGTATTGTAAGTTATTTGTCATAAGTTATTCGCCATTACTTAGTGACTGACAGAAAACACATAACTGAGACTTGTAATTTGTTGTTTTGAAGTCTAAGGAGACACAAAAATGGGATATTACGTTCTGAAGCCGAAACTACTGAAGACAAAACTGGCATGGAAGGCAAAATAGTATGACAAGGGTCACACTGCCACACGAGAGAAGTTGCAGGCTAAAATTAGTCTCATATAAAAATAATAAGATTCTAAATCGTCAAAACGTTTAGAAACATCGAAGAATACAGGATGCTGTGGCCTTGTGTTCCGCTAATATTTATGTCATGTAAACGAATGGATTTTTTAAATGTGGCAACACTATTATTTCTTTCTGCGTATCATATCCGGTTATAATTTTATGGGAGTTATATATTTTGACTGATTGTGTTTGTTTATTATGTACATTAATATTCGTTTTATAATACGTTCAAAGGGAAAAGGAAATGGGACAGAGAAAAATATAAATGAAAATTAGTCATATCATTCATATCACGTACCTCCATACCATATTTAATATGCCTCATTCAAATTAATTTTATTTAGATGTAATGCGGCATACTCTAATGCATTAATTTATTATGTAAAAAATAATTTCAGCTATTATATAGAATAGTGGAATACTTTAGAGAACCTAGTGTTCAGACACTACGTAGCCCATTCAACATTTGGGCTAAAAATTGAGATATTTCCTGCAAACAAACCCACAACCAATCCCGTTTACATTCAGACAGCCAATATGGATGAAATTTATTATGAATGACTAAATATGATCATAATATTTTCAATGGATTATATAAAAAATCGAGATTCTTATACAAATTTGACTCTCTGAGCTTTACTGAGTTGACAGGAGAATAAGCTTTTCTTTATAATAATATAATATAACGACAGTTTTTTAGTGCCAGAAATACTTTAACGACGATAATACCTTAACGTAGGCGTTTAATTGCTTTTAACATTACCAATGTAACGTAAACAGAATACAGATTAAAATTTAAAATATTCGGTAGTTTTATATATCTCAAAGTATTTCTTTGTTTTAATTAATATTATAATTGAGAGATTCCACAAACTTTCTTCTACAAAAGTCATAGTGTTTGTATATTTTTTGTTTAATTATGATTACTTCTAGATCAGGGATGGCCTGGGATCACTGGGGGCTCACATGAGAAGTTAGTGACTCTCGTTAAACATTTAATTATATATAAATAATACCTAAATATTATTTTCCGCCACTATATACATTAAATTCTGCGAAAATTTATGCGATTTGTTTCAAACATGCAATATTAAAATTAAAAATTCGATCTAAATCAAAAAAACATTTGTTAAACAAAATACTAAAGTAAATGTTAGTTATGCATTGATTTTAATAAATGATAAGCAATAGATTTTTTAAGTTGCAACAATGAGATTTGCATGCAAATATTATGGAGGAAGCATTTTAGACAAAGAAATGCCTTAATAAATTTGTTTTATTTATTTAAATAGACGTCAAATGAGTAGCTTCTATACAGTATGATTAATAAAAGGGACTATTTTTACGTAACAAATTAAGAATAAGATGATGTTTTGTATAATTTTTTATAACAACTGGATATAGACCAGGCTTCTAGTGTTAACGATGCGTTTTTGAATAAAAGGCGATCAAAACATTTGCTAAGACTACATTATATGTGTACATTAGTAAATTTTAAAGTATCAACAATATTGCATTAGTCACTTATGTCACTGAAAGCTTAAAATTATTTGAAATGGACATCAAAAATTTCAGATCATAAAATCTCCATTTGTTTTTATAACTTTTTGTAATGAAGCTGCGAAAGATAAGCGCACTCTTGCGCAGGACAAACCCACCGGTGCCAAATAAACAAACTAATAATTTGGCAGTCCTCTGTGCTTTCAAGCTTTAGATAATCACAATATTATATCTATACCTTTTCATTACTAACTTCTAACAAATGTATTCTTGGTACAAATTGGATTACGCATTTCCCTTAACCAATCAAAGATCACCTTGAAGACTTCTCGATTCTCATCGATATATATTTGCTAGCCTTTGAGTTTCAGAGACCTAAACACAAGTGCCTCAAACGCACACATTAATGTTCACATTCGTATTGTGAATAAACATCGTAATGTAGCAGATAAACTAGGATGGGAGCCAAGACGAAAATATGCCACGCGCGTTTTTCCATTGGATTTTGCGCTTTGGAAACCGACAGTAGTACCCTCTGATACCCATTGTTAGTTTGCAGATGGAATGTGATAACGATATTAGATGATTCTAGCAAGACTTCAACAGTTGTGATGCTATCTAATGATGTTCTCTTCGTTTTTTTAGAACGAAAAATGTTTTTAAAGATTAACTATTGCATAACTAAGAACAGCTTTTCGTATAGGTTCTGTGTTTAGGCTTTATACTAAAGGTGTGCTTTAAAGAAAGTGTGTGTGTACCTAACTGTGTGGTGGTGTTCATTCTGTATCTGTGATGTTTGTTTGTGTCGGAAGGTCACACGTGGTCATTGTCCATATCACGAGACAGGTCGATGCACACGCGTCAAGGTGGGTACGGAAATTTTCATTCAACCGCCAGTTCTATTTACATCACCACAAATTATAAGTGGCGCATTGCGCGCACTTCCTCCACTGACGTACAGCGTTCGAACCTTCGCGGGCGGAGTTCGTAATCGAAGTTTACGACTGGCTTTCAACCCGTGTTCCCGGAATAGTTACCGGACGAGAGACGGTCGTCTGTTACCGTTGGAGAGAAGCTATCGGAAATAATTTTGGGGATCATATTTTTGGACCGCTAGAGCGTACATCGAGTACAGGATAACGGCAGTGTTTACGTCCGTGTTCACTGTCAAATGTGTTATCTGTTATGTGAGCAGGTGCGCGCCTGGCGTCGGTCGGCGCGTGCGCAGGCTATTTGTGTCATCGATTACATAAAACAGTCATGTCCTCACCTCCTCTATCTTGAGGCTCTTGCGGACCACCTTGCGGGTGACCGCGGTCTCGTAAGTTTCTTCGATAGTCTCCGCCATGGTTGCGATACGCGTATTGCGCGGGTGTCGCGCGCGGCTGTTACGGCGGTACTGAACAACGTACGGTTATTTTTAGTTTTCAGTCGCCGGTTGGCGTGGTGTGTGATTCGCCCGAACGCTCTCGGGATTTGGGGTTGATGGAACTCAGGAAACGATGGTTTCACACTGGGTCAATGACGGGATACTTTTATATGCTCAGTTCCAGATTTCAATATGTACAACGCCATTCTTGCCTCGTTTGTTGAGCAGACGAGCTGTAAACTAAATGCTGAAAATGTTGTATATACAAATGTATGTAATAAATCATAATTAATACGTACATCGCATCTCCTATATTTTATAGAAAAGTTTAGTGCTGAGTTGCAAGGCAACCTAGATTGACCTAACGTGTTTTTCGAAAATAACGTTTACATTTACAATAAAAACTACAATTAACTGCTAGTAACTAACAACGAGAGACGTCATTAACGAATTTATGAAATAATTATTGAAACAATTTCTTTCAATTTTCAACTGCCTCCGCTCCTCACCGGCTCTTTTCAGCAGAACTGTCTTCCGAGCCGGTGAAAGCTTTGCGTTTACGGCGATTCAAAGGGCTTCAAAAAGTTTATTTGAATAAAGATATTTTGAATTTTGTTTCAATCTGCAGAATTTGATTCTTTAGTTTCTTTCGACTCTTGAGATTCTTAATAAGGTTTAAGATAAATACATATTTACAAAAAGAGATTGTTGTTGTTATAAATAATATATTTATTGCCTTCTTTATTACCCAATTCGAGCGGTTTTTAACTGCTGAACTTTTAGCATTGGAGTTGCTACTCTTGCTGGAAACACAGAGCCAACTTTATAGCACAATAAAACGTCAATTTCCATTACTTTTATCTTCAAAGAACAATACGCAAATGCTTTTAAATAAACAATATTTTTCAATAAATATACTGTATTTTTCCTTTGTCATGAATTACCCAGAGTATTTTTTTATTGCCTTTATTAGAAGTAGTAAAGATAATATGTGGCAGAAATCAATACATTGAAATACTCTTTTACCCAATCAAAAATACAAAAAGATATAAGTATTTTTTATAAAAACGGATAATCATTTCAACGTAGAGGGATTCGGACCAGCGGCTCTTACAAACCATATCAGCGCACTGATCACTACTTTATTTTAATTTTTTTTTTAGCTTCACGCTGTATACCGCACACAGCGGGGTAGGCACTCCATTCCCCACTTTGCGCCGAATTCGGAGGCATTGCGTATTAAGCGGCGGAACTTAAAGCCGTGCTTTACCTCTGATACCAGAGCGAAGGAAATGGAAATATTAAATATTTCTATTCTTCGCGTAGGAATTGAACCCACACGCAGTCGTTTACAATCACACGTTTGTGTCACTGCGCCTAGGATTGTAGGACTGGCCCCTAATATTTCTATGTTTTCTGAAAATATTTTTATATTTCCTAAGTGTAAAAGTGTCATTAAAAATTATTAAAATATCCTAAAATATTTTCTCGGGTGGAGTTTGCTACATAGGTAATATAATCAAGCAAAAGTACGAGTAGGTATTCAATGCGTTCTGAAATAAACAGCGTTTCAAAGTATCTTTTATTCTTGTAACTTAAAAAAACCTGTTCAATTGCATTTCATATATATACATGTCGTAGTTTAGTGAAAAACAAATTACACATGTAGAGAGAATATTTAATTTTATTTATATACGAGTACAATATTTACCGGCGCTTTACACACATATAATATTCGTAGTGTAGACGGAAGAGATCGCAATAAAGTGTCTACGTGTTATTATTTATTTATTTTTGTTTTTTTTAGCTTCGCGCTGTATACCGGACTCGGCTGGGTAGGCAGAGAGTGTCTTTATCTTAGATTTTCTCTGTCTTCCCTTCTATGCGGCAAGAACATGAGGGATATATGTAATGTGTATGTGTGCTATATATAACAAAAGATAAACACGATAGATACTGTTGTATTATTTTGGCAAGTATTTGCTGTGCATGTAAACAAATAATCTGAATTAGAAGGCGCAATTTCCTAAGTTGGCGCACGTAGAGAATTTGATGGCGCATAAAGCATTTGGTTTTACAGTAACTTTAATAATATTTAATATTTCCGGAGAATATATTAAATACGTATTTTAATTTAAAATTATATGAAATACTAGCGGCCCGTTCGCGGCTTCGCCGCGCTATCTACGTGGTTTTTTCGGTATATTGCAACCCTCGGAGGTGGATTTGAACATAATGTAGCCCTATATTTAACCTTGGATTATCAACTATATATATGCCAAAATTCATTACAATCGGTCAAGGGGTGTAGATTTTTTATATAAACTTTCATCCCCTATTCCAACCCTTTAGAGGTTGATTTTTGCATACCCAGTCATTTTTACTACATTCATTCTAAATTTCATCCAAATCGGACCAGTAGATAAGCCGTGAAAACGTGACAGACAGACACACAGACATTCGCATTTATAATATATGAAAAATCCATCTATCGAAGCCATCGTTAAACTAAATGCGTTGGTTGTAGATTTCATTCATTTGTAGATTTTCCTCCTGTTTTTTCTCCGATGTCTTGAGATATATTGCAGCGCTGAGTTCCGTTACTGAGCTCAAAATTTTATCAAAACCAAACGCAGTAACTTGACACTAGATTTACTCTGCCTACATTGTTATGCGGAAAAAATATATGAAAAAGTAAGTATTGAGTTAAACCGTAATTAGGATCCTACCAAACTCTTTTGAGTTACACTTTAACACTTTGGTCTATTAAGCTATATAATTGTATTAATTAGCGTCTTGTTTACAAGTGTAAGAAAACTTGTAGTGGCTACAGTTTTAGTTGTCAGCAAAATATTATCTTTTAAATAAACTAAGCTGTTAAGTCTATTATTATTTAAAACCTCATATCCACATATACCTCGTTAAGATATTAGAACCACATCGTGTTTATTAGTAAAACAGCGCCATCTATTGACATGACTAAAACTGTTACCATTAATTTATTGGCTTACGAAAAATAATATTTAAAATAGTAGCTATTGATATAATATATAACGCCTCTGCCATTCAAGCTTGCAGCAAAAACAGAAGAACTGTCATATAAACTTGAGGGAGTCCTTACATCTCCTTAATCCGGGCCTGTCGCTGAATCCATTCTTACAGAACGTATACCTACTAAGTACCAACTAATTTCTTGCCAAATATGATGTCATGACAAGTGGTTTCCGATTTTTTGTGGTCAACGTGAGTTAAATAACAAAAATTAATATAAAAAGCAGTTTTACGCCTTTTTCGACATGCGGGGTAGTCAGAGAGGACCTAGTACCAAGAAACTCTGTTCTCCACTTTCTGGCACTTTCCCGAACACAAGGCATTGCATGCTAAGTGCAAACTTCAATGCCGCGTTTTGCCATAGATTCAAGAGCGAAGAAATGACCACTGCACCACGATGGCCTTAAATATTATTTTTAGCTGATATTCAGCATTTACCTTAAGATTTTAAGTTTAATTTAGTTTTATGATTAGTTGACTGAATTTATTGTATTGGGAAAGTAAATAGTAGTAACTTTAATAGTTAAAGTTTTTAAGCTAATGTTTGGTGTCGTCTATATAATATGAACTGTTAATTTTTGTTTGATCATAGGTCAAAGTTTTTGCTCACTATTGTTACTAGATCTCTTTTTATCATGCAATTTATCATTGGCTCTAGTTTCTTTTGCCATTTCAATGTGTCATTAGAGAAGTGATATGTGCTTTACTGGCACTAAAATTTTAGAATTAAAGTTTAAAGAATTTTCTTAACTTCACGCTGTATCCCGCACACAGCGGGATAGGCAGAGGGGGCCTAGTGCTTAGACATTCCGTTCAACATTTTTTTTTCATTTTGTTAGCTTCACGCTGTATCCCGCACATAGCAGGGTAGGCAGAGGGTACCTAGTATTAAGACAGTCCGTTGCCTATTTTCCGCCGAATTCGAAAGCTTTGCATGTTAAGTGGCGGAATTTAACACCGCGCTTTGCCTCGGATACCAGAGCAAAAGAAAATGAAAATATTAAATATTATCACACCTCAAGTGGGAATCGAATCCACAACCAGTCATTTACCCGCTTGTGCCACTGCGCCACGACTGGCCCCATTTAAAATTACAAGTAGGTATAATAAATTAGAAACTCAATTTTAAACCAAATTTGTATTTCACTTCCTTACCACTATAACAATATTAAATACGCTTAATTATGTATATAATATAGTAGATAACTTAGGCGTGGCACTTAACTATGTATTATAAAAAATCCTTAATCTCCATTAACACGGCCAATAAATGCCATCATCACAAAAACAAAATTGTTTAAATATCTAGCCTAGGTATCTACGCTTATTCGTCTACGTCTAAACACATTCGTAACATTGTCTTTTGTGAGCACGATATTATTGAATAAAACTAGAGATGGGCCAATACGAATGACATCGAAATCGATTATTAAATGACTTATCGATTTTTGTGTAATTTAAACCTTATTTAAGTTAATAAATAAAAAAGAGTTAGAAAATTCATATTTATTTTAAATAATTGATCGTTAATGTCATTCATATGCGCCCATCTCGCTTAAAGGATACAAAAAGGTATTCATGGACGTGAATAATGCAATTTGGCAACATTTTTGGCTCCTTCCCCAAATTAAATGAGAAAACAGGTTATTTATTATCAAATTAAAACATTCCATAAACTATAGAAAATGAATTAATGACAGAGTTAGTAATGCTAACATAAACAAAAATATCACAATTCGGGTCTATATCTATATACATACATGAAAGTTTCTACGCTTACAGTAATCTTACGGTAAGACGAATATTATATTTATCTAAATTATTAATCAGGTGTTGCTAGATTAAACCGTTATTATTAAAATACTTAAAAGTATTATTTACGTCATTTTACGTTAATAGTTTTATAAATAGGTAGATAGTTATTTATTTTTGGTGTCTTCTGAGTTGGCTTAAATCTAGCAACAACATTATATTTTAAAACGACAATAAATGAACATAGATACTAACATATTTAAATTAGGAACAACATTATCCTACTGAGCCAAAAATCGTACGAGACCATTTACAAGAACAGTGTTTAATTGCAAAATTAAGTGCTACTGACTAGACTGACAACACAATTACAAAAGGATTGTACCTTAAGTAAGGAACAAATGTTAATAATTATTATTAGTACATTATAAATTACAATATTGTCAGTCTAGGATTGGTTATTAATAAATTTCAACCAGTCGTTAGGTAAAAAGGAAAGACTGTTAAAATTTATTTACGTGTAAAGTGTAGTGCTTGAGCAACTTCAACAATAGGCAACATAGAATGCAGATTATTGAATCTATGAAGTTTTCTAATTTGATGTAAGTATTGAGATTGCTTTGAAATTGTAATGTGCTTTTACAAATGTGTATACTGAAAAAGAGTGGATAATATCTTGCTAAAAGTTTATTGCAGTTCGCATAAGACAATTCTACTATTGCATTTGGATAAAGCGGGTATAAAAATTGTATATAGGTACATACAATCAAACATTATTTGAACAATCTATATTATTGTGAATCCGAAGTGCATTGAAAATAGCTTAGAAATAAATGCATTGTCAAAAATTCATATCAAACCAGTAGTGCAACGTCATATTGATACAACAATTTTGAATTCAGAAAGCGATAGCGGAAGACCAACGTGATTGAGCAGATTGGAAATAGCCATAGATAAAAAAAATAAACCACACATCCATTGGAATGGTCTCTTTTGACGACCGTTAATAAAAAAAGTCGTCTAGCACTACAAACTTTTTTAAAAAAATCAGCAAACGTGAACACTTCCACAAATATTAGCCCTTTCCGTCTGGTATAACGATGCACACTGTAGCAGGTCTCTGTTTGTCTGTTGTATCTGTGCATTTGTTATCTATATATTTATTGTCTGTGTGTATACTAGGGTGGGGCGCACTGTGTGTTTTTATTTCATCTGTGGTAGTCAGTTTACATTCAACAACTCGATAGTTTATCGTGCCACAGTCAAAATCCGAATGTGGAACGGAGTTCGGTATGTTCTCGATTATTTTTGTTTCTTCTTTGAACGTCGGATAACTGTAAAAAACAGATTTGAATTAGTATTTCCTTTATATTTGTAAAAAATGTAGTAATAGCGAATATAATATTATATGAAGGTAAAGCGTAATATGGTGATCAAATAATCGATTAAAGTTTATTGATATTTGATTATATGATAATTAATACATGAAACAAAAACTCTGGACCTATTATTGCGAAAATTATTCGGAGGAATTATTATTTATTAGAAGGAGAAGTGCAAAAATATATTTTTTTATAATACTACATTCGAAATACACTGTGGTCAATGCCAAGGTCAGATCTCTTCTGGCTCGGCCTCCCACAAACCCGCGAGACGCTGTAAAGGCCATTAGGGTCAACAGTAAAATATCAACCAGTCTACCATTTATTTGACATAAAACATACATAGATATTTAGGCAGAGTGGGAATAGCACCCACGACTTCAAGCAGATATACTAACTCCTACACTAGTCTTTAACATTATTAATAAAAAACTGAACGCCACGGAATTCGAACCTTCTGAATACCTCTTGGATATTATCCAAGATCACTTAGAGCAGCAGACAAGCGCTAAGTGATTTGGATGGCTTTCAACAAGCGTGGGTTCGAATCCCTGTTTACTAAAAATATTTTCCTACACTAATCACTAAAAATTAAATGAAACAATTTAAAAATATTTGAAACAATGAATGTATAATTAGACATTACCTTAACGGAGGCGGTGTAGGTGACCTAGATAGCGGAAAGCTAGCGACTTCTCGAGATATCGCCAGCGACTTTATGGACCCGAAAGTTTGCTCGGGACTTAACGGTGCTCCGAGTACTGACGCCATGCCACTGTAAATTAAATAATATGTTTTATTGTTTATAATTTCTGTTTCGTTTTTTATTGTCAAATATTTAGATATTTAAAGTTGTTAAGTGTGTTAAGCTGTGAAACTTAAGGCCGCGATTTGCAATGCACTACTTTAATTAATTATGCTAAAGTAAGTTTCAAAAGGAAAAATAATTTTGCTTAAAAAAAAAAACAAGCTTTTGAATTGTTCTCACTTCTCAGCGAGGTCTTTTATTAGATACCCGTATTGGGTGGGTTGTGCAGAACATTGTGTACGCCGCAATATTGTTACGGCGGCCATTTTGCATTAATTTAATCTTTTTAGCTAAAATTACAAACAAATTATTTTGAATTTTTCTATACTCACACTACAGAGTCACTAGGAACTAAGAAAGGTAAAGGCGGCGGGCACGGCGCGTCAGCACGTGCCGGTGACGCCGGTTCAGCGGAGCGTGGGCAGCGGGGACTCTCGCCCTCCTCCACCATGCCCAGCCAACCGCGCAGCCAGCGGTATAAGCCTGTTGGGCTATCTGGAAAATAAAATGGGAAAATTAATATAACTATGTAATTAATGTTATTCTTCTAAATACTGTCGTACCGGAGTGGCTTAGTGTCTCATAGTAAACGTAATTGCTTGTAGGTTCAGTCCACATTTAGTGGATTTTCTATATTTAAATTTATTTTATTATTTTTTGCGCTGCCAATGCACAAGGCGGCGTTTAGCCCCGTCACTTATCACGTAATGCCTTTAATTCGAATGAAAACTCTGCTTTATCCTTTAAACTCCCTGAAAAATATATAGTGTTCCTGGCCAGAGGCGGCAATAAGGAGTACTTTGTATCGTTTCACTTTTAAAAAAAGATATTTTAATGGCAAAAGAAATTTCAAATTTGTTTTTTTTTTACATCCATTTTAGCTATAGGTATAATGGCTTAAGCTAAGTGGGTTAAGCTAAGGTATCGCTAAGGTTCCTTAGTCTATAGTATACGAGTGTTTATTTTATTGTCACGCCAAAACTATGGAATACTTTAATTAATTTTTCCACAATGTTTTCATATAAATATAACTTACTTGAGTATTTCCTGCTATTTTGTGGGCTCAATGGGTAAAAATCACCGTGAATGGGACAATGGAAGGCCAGTCTGCGTTGTCTGCGTTGTGCCGCGCGCATCAGCATACATAGTACGATACCTGTAAGTTAAATAATTATTGGAATGAATACGCTGTCATATTAAAATATATGTATATATTTATTTATATATATATATATATATATATATATATATATATATATTTTTAAATGGCTTAGGATTAGAATAACATCTTTAAAAATGTGTAATTATTTGACGTAGGTCAATTCGAACCCGTGCATATTAACCCGTCCAAATGATTGGAGACCTATAGAGGAATTATAACTCTTCTTAAATATAAGATGAAATAAGAAATAGAAATAAAGAAATAGTTATCGTGAAATAGGCTGAGCTTTACGAATCAAACCTAGATCAAACGCTTTTTGGATACAAGGTCTCTTAAAAATATCTATATTTTAATATAAACGTTTCTTCAGTTTACTTAGTATAGCATATTTTTTGAAAGTATGTAAAAAAGTAAGAATATTCTTCTTTATTTTTTGTCTTTTACTGTTAAAATAAATAAAAACAAAAACATATTTTACTTATGTTAAGATAACATAGACTTAAGACAGCAAAACAATCTAGCTTATATTTTTAACTATTTATTCATTGAACACATGTTTTTAAAACGTTTATTTTATATATATTTTTAGTACTACATAAATATTGACTCATTTGACAAAAAAAAATTAGCTCACACAATTATAGATGGTACTAATATTAATTTAATAAATTAATAAAGAAGTTAATAAAGAAAGCCGTAAAATGATTAAATTTTGTTCAAATTGTTTTCAAAATCAATACAAAATGTAATAAGGAGAGAGAACCAAGTGTCAAAATTCATCGTTGTCCACTTTCCACGCAATATTACGTTTCGAGTGACGGAATTTAACGCTTTGCTTTATTTCTATATTTAGAATAAAGAACAAATGTTTTTTTTTTTTAGCTTCACGCTGTATCCCGCACACAGCAGGGTAGGCAGAAGGAACCGAGTGTTAAGATACTCCGTTCCCCACTTTCCGCCGAATTCGGAGGCTTGCGTGTTAAGTGGAGGAACTTAACGCCGCGCTTTACCTCGACACCAGAGCGAAGAAAATGGAAATATAATTTCCACTCCTCGAGTGGGAATCGAACCCACAACCAGTCGTTTACAGTCACAAGGTTGTGCCACTGGGCCACGACTGGCCACTATGAACAAACTACTGGAACAAATGTTCTTTAACAAAATTGTTAAACACAAAAACTTAACTGTGCATACAAAAACATACGCGTGCATCCTATGAACTTATCGCGACCTAATTACCAGTAGTTTCGATATAAATGAACACCAAACAGCAAAATACATTGATAAACTTTGTCAAAGGGGTCAACGATATAAACGTGTGACCTTATATACCTTTATCATTGTAAATATGACAAAGCTTATACCTATTGTCCATTTTTGATCATCATTCGTAAAAGAGAATTGTTATTTAAGTCTAGTGTATCATTTACTTTATTTTTTTTAGCTTAACGCTGTATCCCGCACACAGCAGGGTAGGCAGAGCGAACCTAGTGTTAAGACACTCCGTTCCCCACTTTCCGCCGAATTCGGAGGCTTGCGTGGTAAGTGGCGGTACTTAACGGCGATCTAATCATTTACTTAAGTTTATAAAATATTCTTATCATTATTATATATTAAAATAATATTATTGTTTTAAAGAGGATACCTACTTCATTTATTAAACGCATAGCTGTTTGCCTCTTACAAGATGCCATGGAGACATATGTTTGGATAAATCTAAAGGAGCTTAATAAGACCTTTTGCTCTCGCGATTTTTACTCATTTTAAACTGAAACTGTTAACCGTATTAACCCAAAGTTCTGAACATTTTACAGTGGTTCGCGTCTACCTGTAACCACGGACGACCTGAATGTTTATTTCTAAAGCAGCTTTCATTTTAATTCATCAAAAAATACTAAGAATAATTTAAACATGTTTAATTTACTACATAGATATTTAAATTATATATTATAATTAATTATTGTCTATAACTTAATTTGTGTGGACTTTGTGACCCTTATCATACCTATATTTACATTATTATCTTCAGTTTTTTATCTTCCAATATGAAATATTAAGTTTTTCTCGTTTCCGTACGAATAAATTCTCTTACTAGACGTTTCAAGGCACATGAATAACAAAATTTAAATTTCTGTCTGTCAGTCCTTCAGTTAGTAAAAGAAGAATTTTAAGATGACCTGATTCTCTTAAAAAAAACTTCTTAGTTCTATGGCAGATGAATATATTGGGAGCTTTAGGTATATCTAAGTATTTAAATAGAGATAGAGGCCATTCTGGCGCAGTGGAACAGTGTCTGACTGTAATCGCGAGTGACTGTGGGTTCGATTCCTCACTCGGGGCAATGATTATGTTTCAATTTTATTCATTTCTCCGCTCTGGTACCTCAGACAAAGCGCCGCGTTCACTTGCCCCACCAAAAGTCTGCATTTCAGGCGGAAAGTGGAGAATGAGTGTTTTGACATTAGCTTCTTTCTGACTATCCTGTTGTGTGGGACAAAGCCTGAAGCTGTTGCTTTTTGACGTAAAAATTAATAAAAGTACATATAAACATACGTAGAACCGAAGCATGTTCAAGTTAAGATCATTTTCGATTTAATATTACAAGTTTTAGATATAGGTTAAACTCGTTAGAAACTTAATTAAAACCAAGGAGGTTTACAACTTTACATCCCAACCTTAATATTATCAATTATAGTTGAGATATCATCAACAAATTGACTTTACTGTTATTGTATCATTTAAACTGCTCAAGGACTCCGAAGTCCTCCTACGAAGGAATCGAAGATTGTATATCTTTTTGTATTTTTAACGTACTATCACATATTTATGATAGCAAAAATATTTTTAGGTAACTTATACTTTATACAAATAAAATGAGGCCAGTCTAGGCGCAGAGACACAAAGTGTAAAGCAGCTGGTTGTGGGTTCGATTCTCTCCGTTTTCTTTGCTCTCGTGTCGAGGCAGAATTCAGCAGAAAGTGGGGCAAGGAGTACCTTAACAGGGATCCTAGGATCCCTCTGCCTATCCTACTGTGTGCGGGATACAGCATGAATTAGCTTCACGCTACACTTCAACTTATAAAACTTTTCACGTACTGATTGCATATGAATATGTAAAGTTTATCTTAAAGTGTTATTCATCATAAAAGTAAAATGCCATAACTTTGTTAATTAAAGACTGATATTTGCATGAAACAAAAACCCAATAATAACAATTTGGTATTCAAATTGAAGATATTTTCTATAATCATAAGTTAGCTGCCTAATCAAGAATCTAGAGATAATTTATTTATTAAAGCAGACAATTGTTTGTGATAATGTACGTATGCATTCTTTATTGTACACAACAGAAAAATTGCACAAAAGGCGGGCTTAACGCTAAAAAGCATTCTCTTCCAGCCAACCTAATCATGTAACAAATAATTAAAAGTGTTGGTGCACAAAAGAATGAAAATGGTGATAGATACATATACATTCAACATCATACATACATGTATATATTTAAAATAAAATACTATAATAATACTAATATATACGTAAAAAATATAAATATATATATATATATATATATACCTAAATAAATAAAAAATAGTTAAATACATACATAATTACAAACATACATAAATACATACATACATACATACATAAATACATACATAAATAATATATTGGTAGATATATGTGCTATACGGATGAATTTTTAAAAAAGAACTCTCTCACCCGACGCTTAAAAGTTTCACGAGAGGGAGCCCTTCTAATGGACTCGGGTAATTCGTTCCAAAGCCTGACACCAGTGACTGCAAACGAGTCCGACATGAAGCCCGAGGTATGACTTGGAATAGAGAGCGTGAAATTTCCCTGGGAGCGCAAGGACCTATCGTGGAAAGAAGAAAGGAAGGAGAAGTCTGAAGATAAATAAGTGGGAGAATTAGAATCGAACAGAATAGAAAAAACTAAAGAAAGAATCCTGATCTTTCTACGATCAGCCACCGTGAGCCAACCAAGTTGCTTCCTATAAGACGATACTCGGTCATACTTGCGTAAGTTATAAATAAATCGTATACAGGTATTAAGTATCCGTTCGAGCTTGTTTATAAGATCTTTATTTATATCTAAACAGCAAGCATCACCGTAGTCAATAATAGGAAGCAGCAAGGTGTTAACCAGTTGAATTTTAGTGTGCACAGGCAAAAAATTTTTAAGTCGCATCACGGAATGCAGGGAAGAGTAGATTTTGCGGGAAATTTCAGTAACATAACCACTCCAAGTCAATTTATTATCTATAACGAGACCTAGATCTTTCACAGTGCTGGTGAAATTTATTGCCGTGCCGTTGTAGACAAGATTGGGCAGATTATTAAGATTAAGTTTAGCGAGTTGTCGTGTACTTCCAATAATTATGGCTTGACATTTACTAGCATTCACAGCAATGCCGTATTTCGATGACCAAGTAAATATTTGTCGCAAGTTGGCATTTAAATTTTCAATAGCCTCCACAATATCGTCTAGTCCTGCATGTTCATAAAGCTGCAAGTCATCAGCATACAGATGGTATCGAGAGGTTAAAATGGATGTAATAGAGTTTATAAATATAGAAAATAGAAGGGGAGATAAAATACCGCCTTGAGGCACACCAGCCGTCACTTTGCACCAGTCAGAATTAGTCTCCCCGATACGCACTGACTGCTGACGTCCCCGAAGATAGGAAGAAAACCATTCCAACACTGAATTGGAGACATTAGCATGTGATAAGAGAGCAAGAAGAAGATCATGATCGACTGCATTGAACGCGTTACTAAAGTCAATTAAAATAAGTACTGTAAGATTTTTATTTTCCATAGCTAGTCTAATGTCTTCAGTGACTCTTAACAAAGCAGTGGTAGTGCTGTGTCCAATTCTAAAACCGGACTGTAATGGATTTAAAATGTCGCATTTTGAAAAATAACTAGAAATTTGATGGTACACAATGGATTCAGCAACCTTAGATAGAAAAGGGAGGATTGATATGGGACGAAAATGAGACGGAAGTGTAGGATTTGATATTTTAGCTAGTGGGAGAACAAATGCTTTTCGCCACATCTCAGGAAACTGGCTTGAGGAAAGAGAAAAATTAATGATGTGAGTAATAGCAGGAACAAGGAAATCTAGAATTAAGGTAATCATAGCGCGACTAATATCGTCAGCACCCACGGCTTTGGAAGAGATAGCAAGAATGGCCTTCTTAGTATCAATATCAGTGATAGAAGAGAAGTTAAAAGATGGTAGTTGAGATTTCGGCAAGCTGTGAATTTCAGAAAGGGTTGTTGTCTTAATACACATGTCAACCGGGGAAGAAGATGAAAAATGTTGATTAAGATAGTTTAAATTAATATTAGAATCAAAGGGGGAAGCAGAAAGCTTGCCAATACCGAGAGACTTTAAAAATTTTAAAGTCGCAGCAGGAGAAGAATCGCGAATTTTATTAAAGATATATTGGCGTTTCAATTTTCGACCCATCTGATTGCACTGATTCCTAGCCACCTTATAAATCGACCAATTGAGAGCATTACGATCTTTTTTGTATCTCAAGAAAGCCTTATCCCTTTTAGCTCTAGCTTTGCGGAAGTCATCGTTAAACCACAAAGCAGGGTGGTTTTTAATTTTAACAACTCGGAGTGGCGCGTGCTTGTCAAACAAATCGATGACACTGGCATGAATAAAACTGACTTTTTCGTCAACAGTACGCAAAGCCTCTACCCGTGACCAGTCAATGCTAGAAGCATCATAATGGAGATTTTCAATATTTATATTCTGAAAGCTTCTAACTGTGATAGATTTTGGTTTCGGTTTGGGAAATCTGACTCTTAACGACGCAAAAATAAGGTCATGTAGAGAAAAACCCGATGCAGAAAACTGACCGAATTTGACAATTGCATTAGAATTTGTCGTGATAATTAGGTCTAAAAATGTGTCATTGTTATTAGTGTGGTGAGTAGGATTTAGAGGTAGGACATGTAGATTAAGCGATAGCAAAACGGACTTAAGTTTTCTCGCACGGAAATCGTCTCGTAGGAGACAAGTGTTAAAGTCGCCCATTATTGTAAGTTGCGTGTAGTCGGCTAAAAGGTCCTCCAATAAAATCTCCAAGTCATTAAAGTAACTTTTATTGGGTGGACAGTAAACAACGCCTAGGACGATCCTTTCTCCCAAATTTACTTCGATAAATAGGTATTCACAACACGAGTCAAGCGAGGATGTGGATTGACAGATGACTTTATACGAAATGTGGCTTTTCAGATATATGGCGACACCGCCACCAGCCCTTCCAAGGCGATCATTTCTTATGAGTATATAACCCGGAACGGAGAAACATGTGGATTGTAAAGAAGGTTTTAGCCAAGATTCAGAGATTAAGACTGCATGAACGTTAGGTTGATTAAAAGTGGTATAAAAGTCGGAAAAATGACCGGGAATACTTTGGGCATTAATATGACATATGTTAAAGTTCTTGTGAAGGAGTGCGAATTCTCTCGATAAAATCCCATCAAGTGACAAACTGGAATTATCTAAGCTGCAAAACGAATTATCATCATCACAACTCAGAGCTGAATGGAATGAATCAATACTTGAATCCATATAAAAATAAAAAATATATATATAAAAAATAAATATAAATTAATGTAAATACTATGTATATAATATAAAAAAATACTAAAATAATACTAAAAAAATGAAATATAAAAGAATTCAAAAGTAAATAAGTACTTAAATATTAAAAATAAGCAAAATAATAATATTATATATAAAAAGATATATTTTTAAATATATATAAAAACAAAATAATATACAGAAAATAATATATATCAAAAGACTACGAAAATGTACCATTTTTACACCCACCAGCATAGCTATTACACACAATTTGCCTAGTTTAAAAAATATATCTAATATAAAAATTTACAACAATAAGGAAACATACCAAGGTGCCACATTCATGCCAATTACTTTTACAATAAAGCAAAACTAAAAAGTTATAATATAAAAAATATTCTATACACTTATCCGAACGTAAATGCCATGACGGTGACATCTGTCAATTGTGTAAAATGAATAAAGCCAAAACAACAGCATTCAACTACAATTAAATTTAGTTATGACATGATATGTTCAAATCGTTGTAGTTAAATATCTAAATTCAACTAAAAATAAAAAAAGGAAAGTGATTTTAAAGTTAATATCATTGTAAACATAAAAAAAAACAATAATAAACTAAATGAGAGTGGATAATTGAATATTATGTGAATTGAGAACATTAACTACAGTGGCAAGGGTTATATGACAACAATACTAAACAATCAATAATAAAATACTTATAAAAATCATATGAAGTGAAAATAAAAAGTGATTTTGGCGTTAAATAAACATTGTAACCAAAAAGATTAAGCAAGATAACTAAATAAGAGTGGTTAATTGGATATTATATAAATTGAAAAACATTAAATAAAGTGAAAAGGACTATATACAAACATTGCTAAACATGCAATAATACATTACATTTAAAGATCATATGAAGTGAAAAAAAAAGAACAATACTAGTAGATTGCCGAAAAACAACATGCTGAATCAAATCACTTTTTTATATTGCGTTTAGGACGACTAGTTAACGTTGAAGGAGCTGCTCTTACTTTTGAGGCAATATTCACACGACCAGGGCCTGCGGGTGACAACTGGACCCCAGGGAGTCCAGGAATGCTGTCTAATTCCGTTTTATTATTAATGCGGTGTCGAGATCCATCAGGTCCAATTATATAGACAGCACCATCCTTGGTCCAACAGTTGGATATGCCAACACGTTCTCTAGCAGCCATGAAAATGTCATGCCTAGATTTTATAAGGAATTCTGATATTGTAAAGCTAGAACCCTTTAATTTTGTTTTGGCATACCAAACTTTATTCCTAACTGATAGCTGTTTAAATTTAATGAGGACGGCCCGGTGTTTATCACCCTTGAAGCTGCCAATACGGTGACAACGGCTGATATCTTCAACATTGAAATCAGGCAGGTGTAAGCGGTCAGACAAGGACTTAACTATCATAGTAGTAATATCTTCTGATTTGGCTTCCGGCACACCATGAACCAAGAGAATCTTTTTTCTGCTGTACATTTCTAGACGATCCTGTTGCTCACTAAGGCATTTTACTTGGAGCTGGAGATTATCGAGAGCAGAAAGGATAAATGTCCTAAATGCACTAAATTGAGCGGCCAGGCTTGAGGTTGGACTTGTAGTAGGGGCAGTTGTAATGAGATTCTTCTGGAATTCAGCCATTGTGGAATTGAAATGTAGGGCCAGGTCATTGATCGATTGCTTGATGGAATCCATAGTGTGACAGTTAAGATTAAAGTTGAATTTTTCAAACACTTTGTGGCAAGAGAACGCAAAGAGAACTAGTTGATGGAGTAGTAGCTGGTGGAATAATTGTTTTTAGCACATTTCCGGTACACAAACACTGTTAAAACTATTTTTATTTTCAAATATAAAGAGGAGCTAACAAAAGTACGTGTTGATTATTTGTGCACCTACCCACAAAAACCACACTAATGTGTGGTAATGCACACATTAAAAACTATTTTTCAAGTGCCAAGTATGCAGATGGAAAAATACAGGTACTTGAGGAGGTACTGATGTTGGCTTATGTTTTTATAAGTTTTTTTTCATAAGAAATGAATTAAGACCATATTGGAGGATATGAAATAATTTACGGAAATAAAGGTAGGCTTAGGCCCCTTTGTGTAAAAATTATGTGGACGGAGAAATATTTATAGAAAGCCAATATTTTTAATAATAATTTATTAGAAATACATTAAACATTATGTTTCATTTGTATAAATTATACGTTCCCATGGAGAGGGGGAAAACTAGTTTAAACAAATATGAATATTACTATGCATATATCATGATATCATATCATAATACGGTTTTTATTTAAAATTATAAATAAAGATATATTTAAGATAATTTTTAATAGGATAGACAAAGAGAACCTAGTGTCAAGACACTCTGTTCATTACTTTCCACCAAAATTAGACATTGTATGTCCTGAGGTGGACCAGAATGAAGAGAAAATGAAAATAAAAGTCAAATAATTTTATTCAAAATAAGAAGTTACAAGCTTCATTTTTTGAACGTCAAATAGTTTACCACCGGTTCACTAAATTTAATGCCTCAGACCTGAGAAGAACCGGCGCAAGAAACTCAGCGGGACTTCTTTTTTTTTTTTTTAAAGTGATATACAGATTTATTGCAGACAATGATACTTTTGAAGTAGCCTGGAGCGAGCATTTCATTCCCAAGGCGTGTTATCGTTTATAAAATCTTGAATTTGGTAATAACCTTTAACACACAAACGTCTCTTCACAACTTTTTTAAAATGTGATATAGAAAAATCTTGGACGTTTTCTGGGATCCTATTGTAAAAGCGTATACACTGTCCCATGAATGAATTATTGACTCGATGCAATCGAGTCACAGGTGTAATCAGTTTATGCTTATTTCTAGTATTAATATTATGTGTGTCGCCAATTTTTATAAAATCCTTAATATTTTTCTTAACATACATAACATTAGCAAATATGTATTGAGAAGCAACAGTCAATATATTAATTTCTTTAAATTTTGTTCTCAATGAATCTTTCGGGCCTAATTAGAAGAGAAAATGAAAATAAATAATAATATAATACGTTACAAGTTCATTATTTTAATTTCATAAAAAAAAAAAATATATGTTTTTGCATCTTTTCCCCGAACCGCTTTATCGGTTGTAATCTGATGCCAATATAAAATTGTAATTATTTTATACCGAAACCATCTAATTATCTCTTACGACTCCTAATAGAGGTATTATTACTTGGAACCGGTCACATTACTTTAATAGACTTTTGAATATGTTTAAATAAATGCTGGATATAAAAAAGTAACGATGGAGAGGGAAATAATAAACGTCACGTATATTATAAATTTTGTAGCATTATTCAGTATATATTTGTAAAAGTATTAGTAAAATATTTTGTTTCTGTGATTTTAAAACATTTAAATGGAACTATTAGGACTGGATTAGTAACTTTTGATTGAAAAAACTCAACGTTATGAACACTTTACGATAGTCCGTGGTCACAAGTAACCACGAGACCAGTATTTTCGAATACCAAAATACATATGTATGTACATATGATTAATTTGGTAAAATTAGAAATAACTCCTTAGCATTCCATGGATTCACGTTGCGAATGCATGGCTCATGGCGTTGCAGATAGAGAACCTTGGAGCAGTGCCTGTACTTGCGGCCAAATTTTTGGCTTAATTTGTCATTGAAAGTGGACTAATGCTTAATATAATATGAAATAATTAAACTACTAGAAAAGTAGGTAAATATAATATTGACGAGTACATAATTTTATTACTACATTTTATTTTCTTAAATAAATCACGAGATTTATTTATTAACAATTTTAAGAAAACTTTTGGCAAGTATTTTTAAGGAGTTTGTTCTAATTATTCTATTAATGTTTTTCATATTGCGTATATACGTGAACATCTTAAAAATGTTAAAATATAAATTTCCTATTATTAAAAATATATTTTATGCAATCTTACCAGCTATAGTCATAAGAGCGCCAGCGACGATACAAACAGGCCCAAGCACTCTGGAGTTGCCCGTGAACGCGATCCTTGCCGCGTAGTGGTCAGGCTCCTCGTTCTCACCGCAACCGCGATATGACGCAGCTGTAATGTATCATATAAATAAATATTAAATTACCTTTATTTTTATAAAACTATAATTAAAAAGTCTGTTGGAAACGCGATTGGTAATGAGTTCGATGTCCAAGAGAAGGGAAGGTTGTATTTTTATTTTTTTTCATTTTTCCACTCTGGTAGTGGAATTTGGAGAATGGAGTGTTTTGATACTAGATTTTCTTTGCTTACACTATACTACTTAGAGTTGTATATTTTTAATTTATCTGTAATAAGGAAATTTATTATAACGTATAACTAACAAGATTTGTATGATGGCCTCTTACGCCAATCGTGAGTTTGATACTCATATCTTTGCGGTATATGTGATAGCTCTAGTATCTAGTCAAATTCATTGAATAAGCAAAAGTAAACAATAAATATAGTAAAGGATTCTTTCAACTGTAAAAAACTATTAATACAAATCACGACGCATGCCAAAATTAGACACATTACGTTTTGAGCGGCAGAACTTAACGCTGCCCTTTGTCTCACTAAATTAGGGAAATTTAAATAGGTCAAATAAAAATAGCACCCCAAAATGGGTAGGAAAGAGACTTGAAATGACAGTCTGCGATATTTTTCGACAAGTGTCTTTAAAAATTCATAAAATATTTAATCTAGTAGGTACTTCGCTAAAATAAAAGAAAAGGTAAAATCAATATCTGCATACTTATTTATTATATCTCTAAAGATCTTTTGTATGAAAGATGGCAGAATTATGAATGGAATCTCTTCAATACAAATCTTCATTGTTCTCGATTCACTTTTGGTATTTATTAAACACTCAGTCATGACTTCGTTGGTATGATTATCACAAATGTAAATTATGTTGTATAACGGTTTAAAATTCATGATTGTACACTAAACGTACATACGAGAATTTTATTTGAAAAGTAGGTGTTTTGTAGAGATTAATAATTTAATGTATAAGAAGGAAGCTATTAGATGGACTTTTCGATATTTATTTGAATACCTTTTTGTATTCTTTTACTTTGAAAGATTGACAACACACACTTGGTTAACTAGAACACTTCAATTTGGTATTTTTTAAAATGTTATTCACATTTAAAGTGTCATGTACGTATAATTTCGACAAAATTTCGTAGATTTATAGAACATATATGGCTTAGTAGCAAGAGTGCTTGGATGCTATACAAAAGGCGCGGGTTCCTGTTCGTGCTACGATACGTTAAAAAATTATATTTACGAGTATAAATGATATAAATATTAATTTAAAAGAAAGATTAATCTGAATCAAAAGAAAGTTTTGAAATTATCATTGTATTGAAACAGACAAACATATCAGAAACAAATCATATTTAAAATTCAAATTCAAACAAGCATTTTTGAACAGTCGAATGAACATAAATTATATTTAAGACAATAATACGATGATATTGAATTATTCTTATTGCAATGCGATTGAAGAACTGGCTACAAGCCGAATACCATTACAATGCACCAGACCAGATTATGTAATGAATCTTTGTTATGTAAATCAATATCATGTAATATCTGTTATACAGCCTATTGTAATCGTTCAAAATCCACATCTAAATGTTACTTAGTAGTAATAAATGACAGTAGTATATGTATAGATATACTAGTATATGTATTTAATTATTAATTCTTATTTATTTTTTAATAATTTGTTTAAAAAAGTGTGAAAGTGTAAAATATATATAAAACTTCGACATCCAAAGGTTGCTATTGAAATTCTAAAATGTTATTTATACCATTAGTCAACTAAAAACACATTATTAGAATAAGTATAAAACATTTTACACTAAGCAGGATTTGAACCTGCGCCTTTTTGAAACCGTCCAAGCGCACTGACCGCTAAGCCTGTGTCTAAAGGCTACCTGGAAGAGATCGCATTTTTGTATACGTTTTCTTTATTTATTGTATTCCTTTAATTGTAACTTTATATGCAATAAAGTCTATTTTTATTGTAATAACAAATATTTTGTATGTACTTACTACTTTTAAATATATGCAGCAAAAGTAAGATTCCTATTCGATAAAATTTTATTATATGTAAATGATTAATGAGGCTTTCATAATCCGTCATGCTTCAATTCGAATT
Organism: Dryas iulia moderata; assembly: GCA_019049465.1. Taxonomy (NCBI): domain Eukaryota; kingdom Metazoa; phylum Arthropoda; class Insecta; order Lepidoptera; family Nymphalidae; genus Dryas; species Dryas iulia. The sequence goes on along the minus strand of CM032424.1, from coordinate 12,745,127 downwards.
TGAGTTGTGATTGAAGATGGGATATAATAATCATAAATCTTCGCGGTTCGCGATGAATCTCTCAATTCCATTGTTAATAGATTTTTATAAATTCATGTTTAAACGTGATATTACTGGATTTGATTCCCTCACTGTGGGGAATATTTTTTTATATTAAAATGATTTTTTTTCCGGGACTGGTAACAATAAGCACGGCGTTAAGCTCCGTTACTAAGCACTAATTTAATTTTGTGTATTAAAACAAAATAATATTGTATTTTGCCCTTAACAAAATAGCCATTCGTTTCATTAATTTATTTGCAACTTAGATTACGACATAAATGTCTATAATATAGAGAGTTAAGTAAGTTTTAAAATGAATTCTCGTACATATTGTGTAAGTACGAGTTACTATGACAAAAAATATTATAAAATATAATAATGTTCTAAAACCTAAAACGAACAAGCTATTTTTTTGCATTTTAAGTAAAAACGTTTTATAATTCTGTTTTCCCCACTTTTCCCTTTGAAATTGTATTCAGATCACAGTAAATATACACAATACAAGCACAGTACATATCACAAAAGTACTTTCATACAATCAAAATTGAATTAGCAGTACAAATTGGTTAAAATCTGTAATGATTACTCAATACCGAGTCAATAAGCGTCGAAAATGCATTTCAAAAGCTTGATTAAATAATGGAGTGTTGTTCATTCGATTATTATCGTATGTTCACTGGACTTAATGAACTTTATGAATAATGGCATACAGAAACTTTTTTTTTTTTACCTTCTCGCTATATCCTGCACACAACAGTGTACCTAGTGTTAAGACATTCCGTTGTCTACTTTCCGCCGAATTCGGAGGCATTGCGTACTAGGTGGCGGATCTTAACGCCGCGCTTTGCCACGGATACCAGAGCGAAGGAAATGAAAATATTAAATATTTTCACTCCTCGAGTGGGAATCAAACCCACAACCAGTCCTTTACAGTCAAACGCTCATGCCATTGCGCCACGACTGGCCCCAACAGATGGCATACAGATAGTGCAGCCATTAGGAGTCATTTAAATCTCTAATCAACATAATATACCTATTAGAAATTAAAGATAATGAATTGAAATTAATGCAACGCCCACATGGTAATGGAGAAAGTTCCCTTATGTTAGAGTACATTGACTCATTGAAGTGATATTGAAAATTTCTAATTTTTGGGCACAGTTTAAGACAATGTTAATATTTTGAATAAATATAACAGCTCTATATGTTACATATTACTTCCTTCAGAGTCAATATTAGCTTAATATTAAAAGCGAAACCAATATTCAAAAGCTGAACTTAAATTATTTACTATTAAAAACAAACATTATATCTCGGTCATAGAACGTAAATATTAAAGGATTTGCACGTCAAGTGATTAGATTTATCATATAGTAAGAAGATCAAATAGTCATCACATTTCCAAACAAAGTGTAGGGCAGCGAACAAACGGTAGGAGAAAATCGGGCTTCACCTTTACTACCTAGGGGTGATCTATCAGAAAGGAGGCAACATTCATTGATTGACCAGCAGACTGGCTAGACGTGAACGTTTTTATATATATTTTTATAAAATGACGTCATCATTAATATTATCATCAAAAGTTAAACTTACCAGTAAGCACGCATCCGACTAGCATGAACAGGAACCCGAATATAGGCAGTATAATTTGACAGTTCGCAGCCACCACCACCCCCGCGACTGCCAACCCTCCCTCCACCTTCTCCACTCTCAGCCGGGATATGGCTGGCGGACATCGTGGCTTGCCCGCCGGAGCACGCACCAGTGGCTCTCCAGGGGGAGACGTTGTCCTGTAACAATGGTAAGATTACATTAATTACATGGTATAGAATAATTATTAATTATTATTTAATAATTAGCTTCACGCTGTATCCCGCACACAGCAGGGTAGGCAGAGGCAACCTAGTGTTAAGACACTCCGCTCCTCATTTTCCGCCGAGATTCTAGAGGCATTACGTGTTAGGTAGCCGAATTAAATTTATATACCAAAAGAAATTTTTAGAAATTGCATAAAAATTTGAACGCAGTATATAAATAACACTTTAAAAATGTTAACTTTATTTTAAATCTAATTTAAGGCCAATCTATTAAATTGAAATAGGTTATTTTCACCATCACGCTTATTCCTGTATAGCAAGTTAGGCAGAGAGAACTAAATGTCTGTTAGTAGCTAGTAGTAGTAAACTGTAGTGTTAACCACTTTTAGAGTGTATTTACTCTCTGTTTTCTACGTTCCATCCGAATTCAAAACAATATTAGTATCGGTACTCTATACCTCGTTTTGTTCTAACCACCACAGCCTTCTATATATAATTATGTATCTAATTTAAGAGCATCGACATATTAGCAAAGCGAATACAAAATAAAACATGTTCACAGGAAATTGCATAAAAGCTCGGACGGACAATGGCATGACGAAGGCCTGACATGTGAAATTTAATTTTAGAGAAATGCGGAAATTCAATGCTGATAGTATTTCCTTTGTTCGGTTTTCACTTCAATCGTATTTATCTAAATTATATTGTTACTTTTTATGTGTTGTATTTGTTTTTTGTTTTTAAACTGTGTATTATATTTTTTTGTAATATTCTCACGCGCATTTTGAATTAGATCTATTTACTGGTTAACATAAAAGAAATTGTTAAGATCTCGAAGTTGTAAAGAACTCGGTTTATAGATTGATTAATTATTTAATTAGATTGTCTGAATATATTCATGTTTTAGTCACGCTATGAAGATAATAAAAAAAACACAGAATAATCAACTTGCTGCCAGGTAAAAAGTACATCAGTTAATAAATTAATGTAAGTTCTTTAATCAATTATTAAGGATAAGGTAAGACAACTTTTTGTTTATAATACGAAAAAAATCGGAATATCTATATTCTTTCTACTTAATTACTTACATAACTATATTGTAGGTAGATGAATATTAGCATAGCCTTAATATCAATAGAGGCCGTCACGGCGCAGTGGGACAGCACTGATTCTAAGCGCAATGATTGTGGGTTCGATTCCCACTTGAGGGAATGATCGTTTAATATTTTGATTCCAAATTCGAAAAAGCGTAGAAAATGTAGAAAGTGGAGGACGGAGTGTCTTGATATTAGGTCCTACCTGACTACCCGATGCGGGAGAAGCATAAAGCTTAATATCATTAAGAAAATAGAATCTTGGATTACTATTAATATAAAAATAAACTAATAAACAAGTTAAGGCTTGAAAATGCCACAAATTTATTTAATATTAAGCTATAACTAAAACTTCTTATCTCCTAAAAGACAGTATTAAATGTCGGTTTCCAAAATATTTCACTTCGGTTGACTCAGTAGAATGAGTAGTTTGTCAGCCTTGGTCCATAGTGTAAGATATTTTCGTGCTATCCGCACATTCTTTCATAAAATAAAATTGGCACTTTTACGATTTCTTTGTTGTTATACGATGATTGATTTATGGGAGACGTGATAGCTATTCATGTGATTTATTTCATAAAGTGAAATATAATGGCTGAGACGTAAAAATGTTATAATAATCATAAATTATACGGTTTTTTCAGTGTAGTTCATTTAGTATTTCAATTTTCCTATTTGTAATAAAATTAGATATATGTATAACTTAAATACGTTTTTTCCTAAATTAATGAAGGAAATAAAAATCATTAAAAACAACCTTACGGTTTTCTTCTTCCCCTTTCTCATATCAGTGTATTTAAAGGGAACCTAAAGTCCTTTGACTTTAGGTTCCCTTAGCGTCAAAGCTGTCCTAAAGCATAACGTTTTGAATGACAGAACTCAATACCAACAATAGTTATATCTTTACTTTTTTAATTTGCAAAATCTATGTAAATCCCAGGACAAGGTCTTATATTTAAATTCTGTTGCCACTTTCACCTCTATTCAGTATGAACTTCAAAAATAAAGTTTCTTGGCTAAAGATCAGCTAGCTTATAGTCTATATGCCAAATTGCCTCTAAATTTACAATACTTTGAGCATTGAGCACATTGATCAGTCAGTCACCTTTTCATATAATTAACCAAATGTTCTAAAATGAGTATTATATGGTTTTGTCTAAGGTATTATAAGGCGGTAGGAGTAAGTGAGGCCGTCTTGGAACAGTCGAATAACAGCTGACTATAAACACGCTGGTTGTGGGTTTGAATCACACTCGAGGAATGAGTTTTTTTATAATATATTTACATATCCCTGCTCTAGTACTTAAGACAAACCGCGGCCTTGAGTTTCACGACCTAATACTCAATGTCCCAGGTTTCATATTATTCTACTAAAATATCTCGTTCTGACTAGAACCATCATCAGTTTATTTCTAGCACATATTTCGAAGGCGGCATTAATGGGATCGTTTCAAATCTGGTAAGTTGAGGAACTCGGACAGTGGAGGCGAAAGTTTATGAGCATTTTAAGTACACCTACAGTGGGATCGCCAGTTCTAGAAAATATTTCGAGCTCCTCTTTCTCCAAAACGATGAGCCCGGAATCTGTATGGTGAATTTATAGAATACTGAGGAGTTATAGCTTTTTCCTGCGTAACAGAATAATCATAGAGAATCTAATTTTAAGACACTCAATTTACCACTCCGCTCGAAATCAAGACATTACGTGTTAAGTGGCAGAACCCAACACCGTGCTTTGTCTTGTTCCAGGGTAGAGTAAAGAACATAATATATAATTCCTGCAAATGGTAATAAAACCCATAGCTATCGCGTTTTTAGTCGGACACTTTCCCATTGGGCCTCAAGGACTTAGATACTAAAGAATTTAATCTCTTAATTTAAAGTCTTCTAATTTATTATACATACATATATACTTTATAAGTATAAACACTTGTATTTATAAAGATCAGTACGCAATTAAAGCATTTTTAATTCTTCAACAAACCTAACGTTACGGTCTACGTCAGAACTGACGTAACAGACCGTGTCAGTGATAAAAATATAGTACCCACTAGTATATTGCAGTACAGTTATATTATACGATCCGTTTCTTGGGATTGAGCAATAAAAAACGTTTGTATTAGAAATCTAACGAAAGATCTGTTTGTGTTGGGAAATTGATTTTCAAATATTTTAAATAATAATTATTTATTAAAATCGAGTACGAAATTGATAAGAACATTTTAATAGTATATCATATATTGTTTGAAAAGATTATATTTTAAAATGAAATTATTTTTAACCGGATTAATCCAGTATATTTTTGGTATTCGAAAATGTATTTTTAGAAACTCGACGACGTCACAGGTAGACCAGTCTACCTGTGACCACGGACTACTGTAAAGTATTCGAAACGTCGGGTTTCTAAAAATGTATTTTCGAATACCAAAAATATACGCGATTAATCCGGTTAAAAATAGTTTCATTTCAAAATGTGTAGTAATCGCGAAAACAAAAGATCATATTAGATTATATTTGAGTTATGGGATAGATTCTCAATCGAGGAAATGATCATATTTAAACTATTTTGATTTCTCCGCTCTGGTACTTAAGACGAAGCGCGGCATCATGATGATGGCGATGATCATGGCGTAAAGTAAAAAACGAAGTGATTTGAGCAAAGGTTCTTTTTGACGACTTTACTATTCAAATTTGCTGCTATATGACATTCTATTAATATTAGCTTATGAAATATGTAATCATAACGAAGTAAAATTTAGAACAGGTCAAACAAAGCCCTTCAGGGGGCATGATGATGAGATTGATCATTCTAGATGAAGTGAACAATGTATTCGCCTCGCTCTGTAAGCCTAACTTCGCTAATGATTAAAAATTACACTGGATTATGCCTGTTCTCGCGTAGTAGGGTGGGTAGTCAGGGAGATTCTAGTGTCAAGACATTCTGTCATCCACTTTCCGGCCGAAATCGAGATATGTTGAGAAGGCGAAACTTAACGCCGCGCTTTGTAAGATCTTACTTCATAAGATCAACCTTAAAATACCCTAGAAAAATATTCAATTTGTAAAAATCCTTATACCTTTCTCCAGATTGGCAAACGTAAAAAAAATACAAAAAATTGCACTAATCAACTAACACTGACATACAATTGTTAAAGTCATGAGAACCCTGACATGGAAACTTATTAAATTTTAATACCATGCTATTATGAAAATGAGACGCCTGTTATGTCGACCACTTTTTCCCATGGCACAATTTAATTATAGATATATAATGTGCTTTCTGCGAAAAATAGCAGACGATTCTTTTGTTCTATTTATATACTTTAATCATTAAAATAAGGGGCTAGTGGCGCAGTGGCACGAATGTGTGACTGTAAATGACTGGTTGTGGGTTCGATTCCCACTCGAGTAGTGAAAAAAATTAATATTTCCATTTCCTTCGCTCTGGTATCAGAGCTCTGCCTATCCTGCTGTGTGCCGGATACAGCGTGAAGTTAAAAAAAAAAACAAAAAATACAAAAATAAAATAAAAATGAGTATAAAATAACCTAGACAATAGACATATATTTCTAATCTATATCTGTAATAATATACGACCTATAATTATACATTAAAAACAATAAAATATTCACAATAAAATCGATTTAATGACATGATATTTTTAAAATAGCTTTTATAATTGATACAACGATAACACTCGGTATAATTTATATTAATAAAACGTTTTTTAATTCATTTCAAGTTATTATTAGCATGTTCTCAATTTCATATCTATGTATATATAATCGATTTACATAACGATTATCGTTATCCTAAGACCGTTCGTATCGATGTCTGAAGTAAAAAACATTTTAAAAATGACAAATATTATTTTATTCATATGTCAAATATTACATTAAGTATTTATTTCTAGTTCATTTGAAAGTATGTTTATGAAAGAAGATTCATAGATAAATATTATTATCCTTGATGATAAAAGGGTTTCTTTCCCTTAAAATATCTTTTAAAGCAAAAAAAAACTTTTTAAATCGAGATATGATGCTTTATAATTTAAATTTGAAATTTATTTAAATTAAAAAGAAGAGCAAAAAAATATTGTCAAAATTGAAGTACATACTTCTTTTCATATGTATAAAAATACATATGAAAATAATATTCAAATAAAAATACTTTTTTATGCTTCCATTTTTTAATAAAACATATCGTTCGTGTGAACTATGTCACGTTTATAATGCATGTGATACTCTATAAAAATTTGGTGGCTAGTAACAGACGAGCTAAATATATCGGCAGACTATAGTATGTTGACGTTGTCGAAACGTTAAATAGTGATTAAGCGAAATTAGCGAGCAAAAATGCAAATAAAGAGCAAATTAAATATAAAATAACAAATATTTCAAAAGGATCTGAATACACCTACGTTGGACTTTTTAAGTCATATATTAGGAAAGTATATCCATACTTATATTATAAATGGGAATGTCTGTGTGTTTGTCTGTCACGCTTTCACGGCTAATCTACCGGTCCGATTTGGATGAAATTTAGAATGAAAGTAGTAGCAGTAACTAGATTTAATATAGGCTGCTTATTTTTTCAAAAATCAACCTCTAAAGGGTTGAAATAGGGGATGAAAGTTTGTATGAAAAATCTACACCGCTTGGCCAATTGTAATGAAATTTGGCATAAATATAGTTGATAATCCAAGGGTAAACATAGGCTACTTTATTTTTCAAAGATCCATCACCTAGGGTTGCAATACAGCGCAACAGCAATGTATGTAGTTACGCGGCAAAGCCGCGAGCGGGCCGCTAGTATAAAGTATGTATACAGTATTTTAGATATAATATATGTATTTCATTAAACATTGTTGCCACTGAGATTTAATTTCAACAAACTTTGAATTTATCATAATAATATGATAATACTTTATTAATTTTAATTTCTCCATTCTGATGAACAAAATAAAGCATAGTGTCTCACCACTCAACAAACAATATAGATCGGAATGTCTTAACACTAGATTCTCTTTGAATAAGCGAGACAAAGCGTGAAGCTATAATAAAATCAAAATAAATTTATCATTTGTAAAATGTAACAATACCTCTAGTCAAATACTAGTTATTACGCAACACCAAAAGAAAGTAATATTGACACAAGAAACAGACAAATAAAAAACAGTGTAAATTCAAGCAAATTATTGTACAGCGGATGTTATAAAAACGTGAAACGTTAAGGCTCGTTAATGTCAAACTAACTGTAACTAGAATAGAAAATTTGTGGAATAGTTGCAGTTAGAAATGCGTATGTTCCTGTGTTGTGATAATTATTTTCATAGAAATAGTAGTTTTTTTTTAGCTTCACGCTGTATCCCGCACACAGCAGGGTAGGCAGAGGGAACCTAGTGTTAAGACACTCCGTTCCTCACTTTCCGCCGAATTCAGAGGCTTGCGTGTTAAGTGGCGGAACTTAACGCCGCCCTTTACCTCGAAACCAGAGCGAAGAAAATGGAAACTTGTGCCACTGCGCCACGACTGGCCCCTGGAAAATCGACTGGAAATAGTGATATGTCTCTGTATATAATGTTTGGGTGATTGCCCCCATCCAAAGTCTTAATTTCAGACGGTAAATGGAGAATGAGTGTTTAGCTTTTATTTATAATTTTCAGCTCACATGCACAACAATAGCTTTTCTTTGTAGGGTACTTCTCTTAATACATATAAACATACATATAAACATACTAAACATACATACATATAAACATACATATAAACATCTACATATGTTTATACATGCGCAGAAGTTAAGCGTGTTCAAGTTAAGATGATTTTCGGTTTTCGCTAGTTAGCGAAATTGAGTGTCAAGAGTCAAGATATTTCATTCGTCAATGTGTGTTCAGTGGACCTTAACGCCGCGCTTTGTAATTTTCACGAGAGGAGAAAAATGAAATTAATTGAAATATGATCACTCCACCGATGTTTCTAACACATGTATGGTATGGTATATGGTAATTGATTTGAACAGCTGGTTGAAAAAAATGGGCATTTGCATTTACGAAATAGTACCAGTATTTTTATTATTTACTCGTGGATTTTACACCTAATAAATGGTAGCCTGAGAGAAACTTATTTTATAATATTTAATGTTGTTCTGTTTATCTATACACAGTTTGTCTTGTTTTGTTTTATTAAAAGTCCTTAAATATTATATGTAAAAACTTTTATTCTTTTTTATATTTTTGTTAAGAAAAACTTAAATTACAAAAAAATTACGACTACAATAACTACAGAAGGATAAATGTATAGGAGCGTGAACATTTTGACAAAAACTTAGCTTCCTTTCCGCGTTGAATATTTGTGGCTAAACGTCGAGGTTAATTATTGAATGCTCATCGTGGCACTAAAATAGTAGTTCCGTTGGTCGAAAACAATGTTTGTGTAATAAAAAATCAAAGATGAACAAATGTTCTTCAATCCAGCATTTATAAATAAATTTGAAATAAATTTGTACAATGATGGTGCAGATCCGTATGTACTGTACATGTATGTTACGGGTTCGATTGCCAACTCCGGGAAAACATTTTTTTTATTGCTTCACTCTGGGAAGATGACAAAGGATGTGATGATTTTTTTTTTATTTAAATACTTAAACTTGGTCTTGTATCCTTTTTTCCTCAATTCCATCATATGATTCCAATTCTTAACTACATTGTTAATTCACATTGTATGTGTACAATTATGTGTTACTACTTAGATCTAAAAATGAATGATGTTTTAAAGCGAGTTATCTTATTTTATTTATTTCTACAATTAAATTAGCACATATTAAAGACAATATTGTACATACATAAATCTAAATTAAATTTCACGCAAAAATGGTTATTGAAACCTAATATTTTTAAACATAATATTCATCCTAGGGAATTGAACCTATGACCTTTGAATTTCGATTTTAAAAATTAGAGCTGCTAACCAACAGGATAGTCAAGCCATATTTAATTTTAAAATATATTTATCAAACTTAAAATAATTCAACAACATACAATAGTGTTGTGGTCAGGCTACGGTATGAGAATCGATTATTTAATTCGATAATTAGTAATCAGCAAGCATCTTCTTAAACAAATAAGGAATAGAATTATAATACAATAGGTGCCAAATACTTCATCAATAAAGGGCGTGGAGTAAAAAATGGTCGCAAACTTCATTGAATGTCAGGTTTGAATAACTACACGTGTTTCTCGAATCTACTTAGAGAAAACCTAAGCAAAGCATTACAATAATATGACGCTTCGAACGTGCCAATTTAGCATCTATCACCTCGCCAATATTGTTGTCTGTCACGCTTTCATGGCTAATATACCGGTCCGATTTAGACGATTTTTACCCGCGACGGAACGGCGACTGTATATGTGTTTGGGGTGAGAGGTTGTTTGTTTGTTTGTTTGTTTGTTTGTTTGTGTGTTTGTGCAAATTACTATGTCAATTATTTCCAAAACTATAAGTCCGATTTTGATACGGTTTTCTATGATAGGTTAAGGTTCAATTGGCGTATGTTCTTATGTATGTCTTATTGCCTTAACTCACCAGGGGGCGCTGCAGTAAGCATTTTACGTGAAAACGAATGTTTTCAATTATCTCAAAAAATAATAGTCTGATTTCAATAGATTTTCAGTGGTAGATTCAGGTTTAATTGGTGGATGTTCTTGGATATGTTTTATCGTGCCAAACCACCAGGGGGCGCTGCAGTAAGCATTTGTTTGTACTTTTTTTGTATTTATTTGTCTAAAACCGAAACTACTGCTCCGATTAAAAAGAGTTTTCATAAAAAGATTTATCTTTGCTTGGTGCATATTTTAAGAGTTTTCTTTTTTTGTTACGGGAAAAACTCACCAGGGGGCGCTGCACTAAACATTTGCTTATGCAGAGCAAAAACTACTAGTCCAATTTAGATGAAACTTTCAAGGATGGGTTCAGGCTTAATTGGTGCGTCTTTCCATATATGTGTTATGGTGACCCCTCATCAGTGGGCGTTGTAATAAGCATTTGTTTGAGTTTTTTTGTGTAAAACCAAAATTTTTCTTATATTTATTTGTCTAAAACCGAAATTACTAATTCGATTAAATAGAGTTTTCAGAACTAGATTTAGCTTTGCTTTGTGCATATTTTAAGATTTTTGTTTTTTGGTTACGGTGAAAATTCACCAGGGGGGCGCTGCAGTAAACATTTGTTTATGCAGAGCAAAAACTACTAGTCCGATTTAGATGAAACTTCCAACGATAGGTTCAGGTTCAATTGGTGTTTCTTTTCATATATGCGTTACGGTGACTACTCACCAGGGGGCGCTGCAGTAAGTACACTTGTTTGTGCGAAACTAAAACTACGAGTCCGATTTGAATGCAGTTTTCAATGATAGATTCAAGTTTACTTAGTGCATATTTTCATATATGTGTCATGTATGTTTACTTAGTGCATATTTTCATGTATGTTTTAACTCTCTAGGGGGCGCTGCAGTAAGTAGCTGCTTCTATTTTTTTGTGTAAAACCAAAACGACTAGTACGATTGAAAAGAGTTTGTAGTATTAGATTCCGCTTTGCTTATAGCTTGTTTTTAAATTTATATTACAGTGACAAGTCACCTGGGGGCGCTGCAGTAAAATATTGTTTGTGCAAAGATAAAATGACGAATTTGATTTGCATGCAGTGTCAATGATAAGTTCAAGTTTAATTACTACATGTTCTTGGATATGTTTTATCGTGTTAACTCACCAGGGGGCGCTGCAGTAAACATTTGTTTGTAATTTGCTTTAATGCAAAGCTACAACTACTAGTCCGATTGCGCAGAGTTTTTAGTATTAGAGTTACCTTTACTTGGTGTAAGTTCTTAGGTAATTTTTTTACGGTATGAACACGCCAGGGGGTGCTGCATTAAACATTTAATTATGCAAAGCTAAAACTACAAGTCCAATTTGGATGCAGTTATCAAAGATAGGATCAGGCTTAATCAGTGCGTGTTCTCGTATATGTGTCATGGTGACACCTCACCAGGGGGCGCTGCAGTAAGCATTTGCTTTTATTTTTTGTGTGAAACCTATTTAGATGCAGTTTTCTGTGATAGGTTCTGGTTTAATTGCTGCGTGTTTTTATATGCCATATCACGAACTACCACGGGGCGCTCCAGTATAAATTAGTTTGTTCAAAATCAAAACTACTATTGGGTTTTGTGATTTTCACTGATTTGGTTAGACTTAAGTTTCGTGGAAATGTTACAGTGACAATCTGCCAGGCGCTGCAATAAGCATTTGATAACCAGAAAGCATTGGGTTTATAATTTCTTTTGGATTTGCATGAAGATTAATATAAAGTATTTCGATATTATGTAATAATATATAATGTGTATCTATTTATCTTTAAAAAGTTTAAAATAAAAAGCAAAATTAAAAATTTTGAAAAAACCCACGACGGTTTAATTGTAATTGAAAAAGGATAAAATAACTGTAAATCCCCCGCCTAAATGAATATATGTAACGAGATGATGGGGACGACTTCGTCGGGGGCTGCCAGTTGCAATCACTATTTTAAATATAGTAGCTAACAGTATAGATTTCGTTTTAAAGTTTTTAAAATACCAGTTATCAAAACTGTAAATTCATATTAATATTTTAATTTTTTGGGAACCTGTTTTAACAGCAAGAAAACCTATGAGAAGATTTGTGCAAACTTAAAGTAATGACAGCCCCCGACGGAGTCGTTCCCATCATCTCGTTACATATATTATTTTAGGCGGGGGATTTACAGTTATTTTATCCTTTTTCAATTACAATTAAACCGTCGTGGGTTTTTTCAAAATTTTTAATTTTGCTTTTTTTTAGAATGAAAGTAGTAGCAAATCCAGGGTCAAATATAGGTTACTTATTTTTTTTAAAAATCAACCTTTAAGATGTTGAAATAGGGGATAAAAGTTTATATAAAAAATCTAAACTCCTTGACCGATTGTAATGATTTTTTGGATAAATATAGTTCATAATCCAAGGTGAACATGAGAGGTTCACGCAACGAAGCCGCGAGCGGACCGGTAGTAGAGAATATACGAAGAAATTTGTCGTTAATCGATTGATCGTTAAAAAAGGGATAAAATTACATTATTTCAGATTATAAGTTGAATTTTAAAAATGGATTTAAAATTAAACATATTTAAAAAATGACATTCTCTATATTAATTCTTTTAGAGACATGTTAACTAAGCCAACACCAGGATATGTCAACCCTAGGAAATTAACGTATTTTAAAAAATATGAACATAATTATTGCATTTTATCATGCTCATTCTATCTGCTTCCAAAGGGCATTGAATATATAGTATCCTGTATCATCAATGCAGACATTACTTAATCAAAATTACTATTTGTAAAGATTTTAAACACTCATTTTGCAGTAAATATTATAAAGATATTTTTCTTCACATATACTTGTATTAATAGAATTTGAAATAAATTTGATACTTTTGTGTAATTTAGCAAAAGTTTATACGTCTCGTCGTTACCTAACGACATTTGACACTTGTCTGAGACAGAAAGTTTCTCAACGTGCTGTATATTTGTTAGCCAAGTTAAAAGCTATTGTGGCATGTGGGAAGAGAGAGATAAAATGCGATGGTTATGGGTTCAATTACTATTTTATAATGTTTGATATGTATTTTTTAATGTTTGCCTTAATTTTTTTTCAGCTTGACACATTTATTGCATAGCAGGATAGGTATTTAGTGCCAAGAAATTCTATTCTCTACTCTCCGCTCGACCCTAGACATTAGGTGTTGAGTGGTGTGCGCTTTATCTTGTCTATAGACCGCAGAAAAAAAAATTAAGTATACATATATAATTACTTTTAAGAGTGAAAATCAATCCCATAAGCATTGCGAATACAGAAAGACACTGTTGTATCACGCCATGATGACCTCTCATACTTCTACTGTTTACATAAAAGAAAAGAGAAAAATATATAAATTAAACAATATATTCAATTTTATTTGTTCCTCTTATACATTTATTTAACTTATTAGCAGCAATTTGTGATCTATACAGCGTCTGATTATATTTAAATTCATGACTACTTCACAACGTTGTGTGATTTTTAAAGGAAGTTCTTTCAACACAATGGTTCTTCCGGTCTAATCTTTGACGTCAATGACATTATAATATGGAATACTATTGGAAATACGTTAACTGCATATTGAACATGGATAGCGGATATTTGTAAAACCTCTATAAATAAGCTAATAAGAAAAAATAATATGTACTTGTATGCCTTAAAGCTAACATAGAGGGCAAAAAAAAGATCTATCTACTTAATTGTATTATAATTTCTAAAATATATCATCGTTAAAACTATTTAAATCAATATTAGAAGGATAGAACCGTGAATAGATTTATGTATTGTAATTAGACTAGAATTATAGATATATATTGTAGTCAGAGAATAGCAGTGTAGCTTAATTTGTGTTAATAAGTACGTATATTTAATATGTCATATAAAATATATATTTTTAAATTTTCTATGTGCAAGCTCCCAAGCTCCCTCAAGCAATCTCCTAGAATAAACCCTATAGAATCGTAATACAAAAAGATACATAAAATATATATAATATAAAAATTTTTATGGACAAACGTATATGCGTTGATTTTTACAAAACTTTCCCATATAGTAATACAGGATACTATTTACTTTATCTTATAATTTATAACAAAGAACATAACACACTGAGTGTATTGCCTTCCTGTTATCAAACCACGACAGGATAGAGAGCAGTTAAGTTCGATCCGTATCTCGAGCTTTAATCTTATCGGAACAATTGGAGACGTTGACGCAGTAACAATTACGTAGTGGATTAGAAAGCGCCGGGGCTGAGTACTCTAGTATCAACCAATTGCTTTTGGTTATTTGCTAGAGTATTTCCAATTATATTACTTAAATGTATATCTATTTAATAATAAGGAATTATATTTGAGTTATGATTATAAATTACATGTTTGGCTTCGTTATCCAGACAGAAAAAACCTCAAGACATCCAGTTCTCCTCTAAAACATAGTTTTTTTGGTATGCAAACAATAAGGGAAGGCAGAGGAAACCTAGTGTTAAGACACTTTCTGCCGAATTCGGAGGCATTGTATGTTAAGTGGCGGAACTTAACGCCGCGCTTTGCCTGGACACTAGAGCGAAGAAGATGGAAACATAAAATATTTCCACTCCTCGAGTGGGAATAGAACCCACAACCAGTCATGCCACTACCCCACGACTGACCCCAAATTTTAAATAATTTGACAAATACAATGAATTGATATTCTTGTCTGTTAACTCCATAAGACATTTTTGTACGATAATATATCTCCAGAAATACTAATCCATAATACATATGAAGCTTCTATCAGAATTGGTATGTGATAATAAGAATTTATGATCTATATTTATTTTGGCCAATTCCAGTGTTATGACGCTCTTATATTTTATCGTCCATTAGGGCTGAGTGTTAACGCGTTTACATTGTTCCAATCCGACAGAAAGCCTCGCGTATTTATATGTATGGGGTGAACAGAATTTAAAGTATCCTCATTATGCTTATTTCGTAATATTTTTGCTTGAATATCAATGACCCGTTGGATTGTTTTTTTTTATGCTGATTATATCTGAATAAGTATGAAAAAATTGAGATGAGAAATCTGGATACTTTTAGTTTTTAGATTAAATTTGAAGCTTTACTTTAGATGGCGAATTGAATACGGTGGCCTCACCAAAGATAAATCGTTAATAAACGGTATAAAAATTATTATTTTAACCATGTGTTAATCAATAAAATTAATAAATATCTAATTAAGTTAGTCACTTGAAGAGTAACTTTATTAAGTATTAAGTTGTTTATGTACATTTTTCAAATTAGACAGAACTTGAAGACGGTTAAAATCATCGACGGGAAAACATAAAATTATGCAATGTTATTATAAGTTTCATAATCTTCATAAACTTTAGGCTCATAATAAATCTTCGCATCGTAATGTAAACGGGTTCGCCAACATAACAGTGCGGGCCAATGGCGCCGATTTACCGTAGTGTTTCCGATCCAGTGATTACTGACAAATGTCCAGAGATCCGCTCTATTGTAGCGTGTTATTTGAGTTGACTACTTGTCAAGGCTTTCGAAATGACGATACAATAAAATAAAATTATTTATTTTTTTTCGTATATATTTTAAAGGATTTCTTTTGCGTTTTTTATACGTAGTATATTTATTCGTAATATAATTTTGATCATTCGGGGTACAGTTGATGATCGTATTTCGATTTCCATCGATCGAATTCATTGGTGAACTTCAGCTATATGCCCTTCCTCACGTAGTGTCAAGATGGAGGCCATTAATATACCTATTTATTATGCTATATTTTAACATATTTCTACAGCTTAAAACGTCTATTATTATAAAAAAACCTTTAATATACACGTAATTTGATCTAGAATACAATTGCATTATAATTAATTTGATTATATACATATATTACCTTCACACAAATACATATATCCTGTTCCTCTGTCGTGCTAGGAACGGTTCTCTTTCCATAACCGGTCTAGTGCTAAATTATAAACCTTAAATTAAACGACCAGATCTTTGCAAATAAAATAATTAAACTGAATTAGGGGCCAGTCGTGGCGCAGTGATACGAACGTGTGACTGTAAACGACTGGTTGTGGGATCGATTCCCACTCGAGGAGTGGAAATATTTAATATTTCCATTTCCTTCGCTCTGGTATCCGAGGCAAAGCGCGGCGTTAAGTTCCGCTACTTAACACGCAATGCCTCCGAATTCGGCGGAAAGTGGGGAACAGAGTGTCTTAACACTAGGTTTCCTCTGCCTACCCTGCTGTGTGCTGGATATAGCGTGAGGCTATAAAAAAAAAGAATTGGACCAACAATTATCTTGCTTTATAAGATTCGTCCTAACACCAAACCCTACAATTGGTCAGTGATGGACATCACCATTAGATTACATTAAATATAAGATAATACAAATTAATACTAATTAATACTAACAAATGCCATGGGCACCTGTGAGCCCATGAACAGAGCTTCCCAATTAAAAAAAAAAAAAAAAACACCAAACCCTAATAAACTAAATAATAATAACAGCCTATACGTTACATCGGCGATGACGTGAAGTGAAAGCGTCAGACAAATAAATTATATCGTGAATAATAGATAGCAATTAAGTAGAGTATAGACAAAGCCCATTTCATATCTCCCGTCGGTTAAACGTAGAACTTTGTCATACTATAATTAAACTTTTGGCTGTGTATTTTATTTTAGAACTGAATCGGGTCATTTCAATATAACATAGTATTTTGGTAGCTTTGTGGTATCTACATATGTTGTTTTATAAACTTAGTTCTTTTTATTGTAATAAGACTATTTATGTGTGCATGTACAGAGGATCGAACACTTTTTTGAGCTTTACGCTGTATCCAGCATACAACAAGATAGGCAGAGGGAACCTAGTGTTAAGACACTCCGTTACCTACTTTCCGCCGACTTCGGAGGCGTTGCGTGTTAAGTGGCGGAACTTAGCGCCGCGCTTTACCTCTGATACCAGAGCGAAGAAATGAAAATTTTACATATTTCTACTCTTCGAGTGGGAATCGAACCCACAACCAGTCGCTTTACAGTCACACTTTATGCCATTGCGCCACGCCAAAAAATAAATAAAATAATAATCACGTTTACTAACAGATGCTGCAATAATAAAACTTTACATCAAAACTATGTCACACAAAAAATATTTGCCAGTAGGGGGCAATTTGCTATCATTAGTACCAGAGGGGACGGTTCCAAAATAGACCGTCCCCCACATACTGCGTGACAGAGGACGCGATCAACGAATGTATCCTGTTGTGTTAAGGCGATGTAAGCTTGTTTATTTATATTTTTTATATACGTATGTTTATTTATTTTATTGTAAATTGCAGTAATTTTAAAGTTAAATAAAATATGGTGACTGTAAACGTGATGATGTAGGTTCGATTTCCATGTAGGGGAACTATTATATATTAATTTTATTTCTCCGCTCTGGTACCTAGGACACAACGCGGCGTTGAGTTCCACCACTTAATACGTAACGTTTTAATTTTCGGCGAACTACCACTTTATGCGGGAAAAAGCGTAAAATTGTGTTTTTATGTAGTTAGAAATAAATTTTAAAAGTCTGTGTGAATCAAATACAATAACTTATAAAGACAATTTTAAGGACAAATTCCCTTTTTTGTTTCTTTTTTTTTCAAGTATCTAAAATATAAAATTCTATGTTATTCTATATACATACATTTAAGGTTAATCAATATATTTATGTAAGTTTCATTTAGAAACCAATATGCTTATAACAGTGTTGATGAATGACGTTTTTGGCTCCCGTCCTGCACTTTTAAGAACTTTTCGGACATTGTTTGACGTCGATGTGAGAGAAAAATCTATTTTCATCGATTGTATTTTGTCATTAACTGCAGCTGTGTAGCAAATGTGATTATTAACTGAAAATAATGATAAAAGTATCTACAAAGGCCCCTTTTGATATGCAATTAATCTAATGATGTCACATTTTACAATATTACACCTTAACATATAAATGAAATTGTATATAACTCACAAATATTGAAAATATACGAAATTCAGAAATGTTTTATATACAAGAAAATCAAAATAATGCTCATTTATTTGCTATTATTTGCTGTATTAAACTTAGAATTTGCTACTGTTACTTCTGTCATACGAATAAGTATAATATAATATATTACTTAAGGATAATTATGCTTTATTTTATCAGCTTCACGTTATTTCTTGCATGACAGAGAAGGCGTGGCGATCCTAGTGTTAGTACACTCCGTTCTTCACTTTCCACACCGCTTTTTCTTGCCAATTACAAGAAACGTAAAAATTTTACTAATATTCGAAATCGAACCCAGAACTATCAGTTTGGCAGTCAGAAAAATTACACTTAGCCTCTATTTTCATTCAATTTCAATACATTTAAAACAAATTTCAGATAAAACAAGTCAATATTTGAGTAGCAGCTACACTTAAAATGTGTGCAGGGGAGCTTCCTTATTGCGGGCTGTTCACATATTTAACGAAGAGTTATGGCTAATCTCCTCGTTGAACTGATGATTGCCAACAAGCATGACTCGTCTAAATATAGAAATTGTGCACATGAAAAAAGATCTTTCGAGAAGCAATTTATCAATGATTTTTTATTGTAAATGTTTATTATGTACTTGATAAAATGGGACGTTGAGTTCCGACACTGAACACGGTCAAGGTCTTAATTTCGAGCTGAAAGTGGAGGACGGAGTGTCACTAAATGACACTAAATGCTCTCTGACTATCCTCCCTGGTATGTGGTAAAAGCGTAAAGCTTTTTTTTTTATGTGTACGTTAATCTTATTAATATGAAAATTGTGAGGTAATGTCAGCCAGCTAATGATGGTATTGTACACCTACATAAATATAATAACTTGATGCCAAAAATAACTATCACATTTTAAAACTTTTAAGAAATATTAAGTTTCAAAATCTAACATTTTAAAAAATGTTAACTTTTGAAAATCTGAAACATGAAATGAACAAGTATTTTTTTATTACAACTCATTGAATATTGAATTACAAAATTAGGCTTATTGTTTATATACTTATTATTTTTCAGTTAGACAATACCCTATTACAAATGCAATATGCAATATGAATGAAGTGTGTAATATACGAGTACATTCTATTAATTGTAATAATTGCTTAATTTTTTTTTAGCTTCACGCTGTATCCCGCACACAGCAGGGTAGTCAGAGGAAACCTAGTGTTAAGACACTCCGTTCCCCGCTTTCCGCCGAATTCAGAGGCGTTGCATATTAAGTGGTGGAACTTACGCCGCGCTTTACCTCTGATATCAGAGCGAAGAAATGGAAATATTAAATATTTCCACTCCTCGAGTGGGAATCCAACCCACAACCAGTTGTTTGTAGTAACACATTCGTGGCACTGCTCCACGACTGGCCCCACTTTTCTTTATGCATTCATTTAATTGCAATTGCTTAATGTATTCATAAAAAAATATTGGCTTTTAGATGTACACTTTTTATACATATTTTAACTATAAGTATGCCAAATTTCATACTCGTCCGTTCGCATAGTTTTTGTGGAAAATTGTACAAAATTTTTACTTCCCATATTAATATAATCATAATATATATCTGCACATTATATAAATGTCGAGGAATGTCCTTTGTTAATCTAGTTGCGTCAGTAAAATATTCTGTTAGATAACAATAATAAAATAAACAATACACATACGTAACGCTAATTTTAAAACAGTATAATAATAATATCTTGATCTTTTTATAATGATCCTGTGTTATATATTCTTTTTTTTATAGCTTCACGCTGTATCCCGCACACAGTGTAGGCAGAGGGAACCTAGTGTTAAGTCACTCCGTTCCTCACTTTCCGCCGAATTATGATGGCGGAACTTAACACCGCGCTTTACCTCGACACCAGACCGAAGAAACCGGAAATATTAAATATTTTCACTCCTCGAGAGGGAATCGAACCCACAACCAGTCGTTTTACAGTCACACTTCGTGCCTCTGCAGTTTTATATGTAGGTTTGTATATAAATAACACAATGAAGATGTCTCGTATCTAAATATGAGTATAATTGAGTTCCGCGAAAATGCCTCCTATTGTCTTTTTTCTTCAGCATAACGCAATTTCTTATGAGATATTAAGTTAAAATAAAGGCCATCATGGCGTAGTGAGATAGGGTAACTGTAAACGTATTTAGTTGTAGGTTGTGGTTTTTACTCGAACTAATATATTATAATTATTTAAAAAAGAAAATCAAAGATTTTCAATTAGTAGGGCAATGCGCGTTCTTGAGTACTGTCACTCAAAAGAGACTATCATTAACTATTGCGATTTTTTTGTTATTAACTTAATTAATTTGATGCCAAAAGTTTTTAGTCACATCAAATGTTTATTGTACATATTAATAATCATACATGTACATATAGCTTATATCTTAAATAAAACAATAGTAGAGAATAAAACATGGAGATTATTTATCATTTATTACTAACTTCTTCCTTCCTATTAAAAAAGCCTCACAATATTCACTAATTATAAGTACAAAACTAACTAAATAATTATAAAAAAAATGTAAACGCAACGCACTTTTAATACAAAAAAGGATTTCTATACAAAATATAGGTTAATTAAGAGTAGATTTTTTATATTTAACTGAATGCACGACTTTAATGAGGCTATGGCGAACAAAACCCGTAACGAATGGCTGCGCCGGAGCTGGGCAAGAACAGGTTCATTGTACGGCCGCGTGCGAGTGAAATGCATTATGCATTGCTATGAAGTTAGAGTGAGAGGGAAAATTATAAAATGTTTGGAAAGCTCAGCTTGGAATAAAAGCTTGTTAGATGTCTAGATGCAAACAAAGGGGCTTGGTGCATTCTTGTTATTAGATATTTTAAATGGTGTGGGTTCGATTTCTACTTGAGGAATGTTTTTTTTTTTTATTATTCGATTTTTAGGCTCTGGTTATACTAAGTGCGGCGTTGAGTTCCGCCACTTAACACATAATGTATCGTATTCCTGTGGAAAGTGGAGGTCCAAGTATTTTGACACTAAGTTCTTTCTGCCTTCTCTGCAATGTTGAAAAATGAGTAAATGTTATATATTTTTTATAATAATTTATTGCTTTCTTAAATTATAAAGGATGTTAGGCCAATTATTACTTTTACTTAATACAACCGTTAATTAACGTTTATCTTGAATGAATAAGTCAGTTCTCACAAGAAATTTAGTATAACCCAATTTCATTATTACACTGTAGTATGTATAATTACGTTTTTGTTAAGAATATATTCTTTTTTATTAATAAATATCATTTTTCAGACCAAATTGTAAAGAAATCTTTGACACTATTGATTTTAAAAGCTAAATCTTAAAAGCTTAGAGCATTATCTTAACAATATAAGCGAGATTCAATAAGACTTAAAGTCGTGCGATCTCCTACAGGTATGACTCGATACAGGTATTTCCGGTGTGTTTTAATAAAGGTATGCGTCTATAATAAATGTCACTGTTTCAAATATCGACTTGCTTTGTTATTTCCTTTGTTATGTTTATAATTATAAGAGTCTTCGTTGACGCATAACATATTACTTAAAATATAGCTTAGTTTATGTCACTTTATACAAAAATATATGTCAAACATATGATATTTTTTTTATTTATTTTAATTTAAATTAATTTTAATTGTGGCCAGTCGTGGCCCAGTGGCACAAGAGTGTAACTGTAAACGACTGGTTGTGGGTTCGATTCCCACTCGAGGAGTGGAAATTATATTTCCATTTTCTTCGCTCTGGTGTCGAGGTAAAGCGCGGCGTTAAGTTCCGCCACTTAACACGCAAGCCTCCGAATTCGGCGGAAAGTGGGGAACGGAGTGTCTTAACATTAGGTTCCCTCTGCCTACCCTGCTGTGTGCGGGATATAGCGTGAAGCTATTTATTTATTTTAATATATCTTTACAAAAATTAACGAAAATCCATTTTATTATAATATTGACACAAATAAAAATGGAAAACATAAAAATCACGTTCAAAACCTGTTTGAATATTACAAAAATATTTTCTTAAAAACTCATTATTAAAAAGAAAGAAATGATAAATAAAACATAATGAATGTTTAAAGAAAGCCTTCGTCCTGTTAATATAATGACGTCATTAAGGACTCATTTACGCTGAAGATGTGAGATACGAATGTCATTAGGCAGAATTTGTTTTCTAAATGTAAATAACGCTTTGTCGCGTTCTTGTGTCATTACTACTGTTAAATATAATTAATGAAGTACAAAGAGCTTATGTATGTTTTTTATTGGTTTAACTTTTGCTTTTACCCTTTGTTTGAGTAATTGTTATTTCTAATAATAGTGTGAAGCTGTCTTTTTTTTATATATCGTAAATTAATTTGTACCAAGAAACAATTAAAATTAAACGTTTATTCAAATATTTCTTAAATATAAAGGATGATACTACGACTTCTGGTCTAATGGTTGGTCGGACTAACTTAGAGTAACTGAGCAGAGAGGACCTAGTGTCAAGACACTCCATCCTCCAATCTCCACCCGAAAATCGATACATTGCGTGTTGTGTGGTGGAACTCAACAACGTGTTTTATCTTAGGTATCAGTAAATTCATTCCTCGATTAGTAATCGGACCCACAATGAGTATATTGTTAGTGATAGTGGCCGGGCGCAGTGGGACAGCGTCTGAGTGTAATGCATTGCATATATGCAATGCAGGTTGTGGGTTCAATTACCACTCGGAGTAATAATCACTAAATTCTCTCTTCCTACTTGGCTAAGTAAGTAAAAAGCAAGAAGTTAAAAAAAGAATCATTTTCTAGAACGTAGTTTTGTAAAAATTGTTTTCATATTCGACTACATATGTATAATTTGACATTCAAAACCTACGAGTCACATATCGTGATGGCTATTCAAAGTAGAATGGAAAATCACGTTTATTACCGTCGGCCTAATTGGCTAAAACGTTATAAATAGGTTGCGAAGTCCAAAAATATTTAAGCACTCAGCAGTTTGATTTTATTGTACCAATAATTTTGGCCTAAATTTAGTAGAGCTTTACTGTATAAAGCTTTCTTTGTAGAGTTTACTTGTTATATTTTAATTGGTCAATCAAAATGACTGAAACGTTTCAATGTATAAC
Organism: Dryas iulia moderata; assembly: GCA_019049465.1. Lineage (NCBI taxonomy): Eukaryota > Metazoa > Arthropoda > Insecta > Lepidoptera > Nymphalidae > Dryas > Dryas iulia. The sequence goes on along the minus strand of CM032424.1, from coordinate 12,721,356 downwards.
AAAAATATGTATATTATACAAGTATATTAGTAACAATTGAGGTATAAATAGTTATAAATTTGAAGGATTCTTGTATATTGAATTTATCAAATCTATCTCAGAACTTTATATCATTAGCTGTGCCCGTTCATGTGTTCATTTTCCGCGCGGAAATTGAAAAAATATTACAATTTAAAAATAAAATTAGACTTAGTTATTTTTTATTATATTTACATTACGTTGATTAGTTATGACAAAGAGACAGACAAAAATTTTACTATAAAAAATGTTATTTTGGTATATGTACCGCGTATACATACATACATATGCATTTAGTAAGAACCGGATATTTTAAACTTCACGCTATATCCCTTACGGGGTAGTCAGAGAGAACCAAGCGCTAAACGCTACGGTTCCTGCATACTTCTTTCGCCTCATCCACTGTCATCAACCCCTTCATACACGCCCTCCGGAGTCCTCATGGTTTTTACGTGACCTTCCTCCAGTACCGTCGATGCTGTGTTTTCAAAGGTTATCCGAGGTCTCCCCCCGCCTTTTATACCGCTTACCTCTGCTTCATTTATCTATATACTAAATATATCGATATTTTAATATTACACAGTTTCCCAAGACAAAAAACAAAACTTGGTTCATTCAAAATGACAATCATTGAAACCGAGCTTTCAAAATCAATTTTATTACTAAGAAGTAACTAACTGTAAGAATAACTTTATATTTAAAATTCTATATCAGCCCATATTATATAGGACGAGATATTTTTAAATCTGTATAAAACTTTTTTCATATAAGTGTGTCCCATATTCCCTCATCTGCAGGAAACTAGGGCAGATAGTGGATTAATACATCGGAAACGCAACGGCTGTATTGCGTAAATACAGTGCTGCCCACGGATTGCAGTTGATTTAAGTCAATCTTCCTTGAATTGACTCTTATTTACTTTATTGGAGCACAGTTAATCATGGACTGTATGTATTGTTTATTATGTTGTACGTATTTATAATTCTATATATATCATTTAAAATATAAATTAAATAAATTAAAGCAGTTTTATGGCTTTTTCCGCATAACGGGACAGAGGGAAGTTAACGTCAAGACACTTCTCTACTTTCCGCTCAAAATCAAAATTGCTTGTCCCACGGTGTCGTGCCTTACGAAAATGGGATAATAATTTAAATTATTTGAATGGGAATCGAACATACTATACAACCACCATATTTACAGTCAAATAGAGCCAGCCTTACTTTTAATTTTAATTCGAAGCATTTTTTTGATTTTTTTTCTTATATATCCTCTTTGGTCTACAATTTGTTATTATTTCAAAATGACGGAATCCGACCTCCCTATTAAACTACTCTAAGAAGACTACCTACGACTAATGCATTATGAATTCCATTACACAAACATCAAAGTGTTTACCACAATTTAAAGTAACTAGAATGCCCTACTTAAATTAATTATCTTATAAGCTATTTGCGCTAGGACTATCATTCTGCATTATTATATAAAGAGTAAGGTTAACTATCGGTTAAACAGATTACATTTAAATATTTACATCATATTTCTTCTTTTATTTGTGAAATCAGTATATAAAGCGTTTTGAAATATTGTGTATGTTTTATATATTCAAATCGATCATACAAAAGCTTTCTTTGAAATCATTATATATTATTTTTATTTTTCCGCCCCGTCTAGTACAAAGTGTGGCGTTAAGTTCCGCCACTTAACGTGGAATGACTCGATTTCAAGCGGTAAGTTCTCTCTGACTGACCCTGCTATGCAGGGCGAAGTTGTTGCTGTTAATAATACTATAGTATTAAAAAAACGGGTTACAGATAACTTAAAAAAACTCGAAGTATTTTTTCTACTTAGTTTACTAACTGCGGCTTAGTCTAAAGACATGCACGAAGGTCTTTTCTATGAATTTTTAACTAATTGATTTAAACTGAGCAAGTTAAGGCGTAGTTTAAAGTAAATAATATATTTAAGTCTAAGGCCGCTCTTGTCGCAATGCAGAGGTCAGATGGCTATCTGACTGTACAAAAATAGTACCCGCTGGGCTTTTAAATAGGTTATTCGTTAAGTTTATATTAAATCATGAGCTGCACTTTCTAATAGTGTATTATGTAACTATAAGAAGAAAGATGCTGTGTAGAGAGAACTTACTGACTTACTTACTTTTCATATTACTATATTATATAATATAATATGACTTGAAGTCGTCACTCTTTTTGTTTACACATTCATTTATTATTTAGGTTTTCAAATTCATACTTTTGAAACCATGGAAAGTATTGAATGAGATGAAGTTCAAAATGAAGAGAATAAATTTGAAAATAAAAAACCAAATTTCAATTCCACAAATATTAACATACTAAACCTTAACAATTAAAGGGGGAACTCATAAATTTATTATAAATTGTCAGACACTATATCCTACAGACAGAATAACCAGAAAATATAAAAAAGATTATTGTGACTTATTTTTATCAATAGAATTTTAAAAAATGGAAAATGATAGAAAATGCCAGCGACTTACTTCAACGAATTATTGCACTAGACGTTCTTACAAAAAATAGTAAAAAACCTCAATACTAATAAAATAGGGAATGAACATTTTACCAAAATTAAGAACAAAGTTCCCAAAAGATATTCTAAATATTATATACATTACTTTTACCATGAATTGACAGTTAAAGAGAAACTCGAAGAAAATACAAGAAATAACCAAGTAACTAACACATGACAAAAGCTAGGTCGCATGTCACTTTCATATTGTCACACTCTGCAGTCTGTACCTATGTACTATGAAAAGAAATAGAGCACTTTTAGAACTGACGCTGAGCAAATTGGAACAGGGTCGCTGAATAGCGTTTTTTAAAAGGTGTGGACATATTTCACGTGGTTTTGATTTCATTTAATTAACCGGTAGACTGGCTTGGATTCGCTGAGGTATAAATTTTCCGGATTTATGTAAATTGCTTACTTTAATGTTATATTTTTTATTTGGAATTTTGTTGGAAATATTTAATATTTTCATTTTCTTCGCCCTGGTGTCGTGTTAAGTTGGTGGTTAAGTTACGCCACTTAACACCCAATGCCTCCGAATACGGTGGAAAGTGGGGAACGGAGTGTCTTAACACTAAATTCCCTCTGCCTACACTGCTGAGCGCGGGATACAACGTGAAGCTATATAAAAAAAAGAAAATTTATTGGTTTTGTAATTGTTTGTTTTGATAAAGACGATAAGCTAATTCTATATTTTCATTATACATATGTATATGAAGTATTTGCCTTAATATAAATGTATAAAGAAAAAAAATAAAAAAGTTGGTTCCGGTACAAAACATATAGGCTACCTTAAAGGCAGTAGATTCTCGAATAGAGAAGTAGTGACTAGAATACAATAGTGACTCCGTTCTCCACTTATTTACATATAGGTCAGAATAAAAACACACTTTACAAATACTATAAAAATTGAGTAGTGGTAGTTATTTATTGTGCTGTTCAAGTTGCTTTGTTCGACAACTGCACTCGGAGCTATTGTCGAAAACTTTGAAACTTTGGAACTTTCATCAGAACTTTGGTTCAAATAATGATTTGTAGTACAGAGTGGATTTGAATTGCTTTTATATTACATATTTTTATATAAAAAAAGACAACTTCACGCTTTTTCAGAGAAGCCAGTCTCAACTGTTCTCCACTTTCCGCCCTAAAACGAGACACTGCATTTTAATTGTGGGAACTTAACTCTGTACTTTATCTAATGTGTCAGAGCAGAGAAATTAATATACTATAAAATCGTTCCCACACGTGGGAATCAAACCCACAGCCATCGCGAATACAGTCAGTCGCTGTCTTACTGCGTCACGGCACCCTCAATACTATTTACATACTACATTTTAAATTATTTATAATATATTAATAGACTGGGCTATAAATAGTTAATTTCATGGATCACATGCGGTTACAAGCTCGGTTAAGTTAGGTAACCTAAATGTGTCATCTGAAACCATCTAAGCCATTTAACCAATCTAAGATAATCATAGTACATATGCGGTGTACGTATATAAGTAACTTTATCAGTGCAGATATAATAATTAGTTTTTGATTAATATCGGACTACCAAGTCTTGAGTCTTTAATATAATTTGTACGTTAGAATTATTTGATAAGTTCATATGTATGTAAAAAAGCGTTTGTCCCTCGCATATAAGTAGTGTAGGCAAAAAGAATATAGTGTCAAAAACACTCCGTTCTCCACTTTCCTTTTGTATCAATATAGTTTTTTGAGAAACAGACCTCAATGCTGCGTTTTCAAGTTTTAAGGGAATGAGTAATGAAAATAATGTTAATATAATATAATATAAGTTTTTTTAGCTTCACGCTGTATCCCGCATACAGCAGGGTAGGTGGAGGGAACCTAGTGTTAGAACACTCCGTTCCCCACTCTGCGCCACTTGCGGAGGCATTGCGTGTTAAGTGGCGGAACATAACGGGAACGAGAATCGAACCCACAACCAGTCGCTTACAGTCACACGCTTGTGCCTGCGCCACGACTGGCCCTCAATAATATTAGTAATATATATATAATGATTAAAATACTTTGTTGCAGGTATTAAACATTGTTAAAACTGTTTAGATAATATTAAAGTGTTACTTATAAAGTTACTTAGCAAGTAAACGATGCATTCATCGTTAAATTTGACAGAAATATTATTTTTCTTTGGCTGCATATTATACTTAGATACTTAATAAAAATAAAATAGTGTAAAAAATGCTTTGTAATTTTTATATACCTACATACTAGTCTATAAATTAGCGTAAATTATGCGTTACCATAGCAACATATGTGCTATACACAAAAGCATACGTCAGAGTCATGTATTTTATTACTTTTAATGTATTTCCGAAGCATTTTATAAGATATTTGTTATTATATTATTATATAAGATATTGGCTATCCCTAAAACTTTAAGTATTCCATGTTTCATACTCCTCCATCTGCACAATTTTCAATTCAAAAAGGGTTCCACAGATTTTCCTTCGCGTATGTTATTATTTTGACGTTAACGTCATCTTTATAATTTATTAGTTCTCTTTTAAGTTTCTAAATAGTTTATCAATAACTTGTAAATTGTTTACACAAAGTGTTGTCATAATGACGTCTCCGCAGCTACACGTGATTTAAAAAGTGACTTTTGTTTGTATTGTGATATTTTTTATTATTATACAACTTGATAATTCGTGTCGCAGTTAAAACGTGTCTTATTGCACGTGATACTTGTGAATAAATAACCTGTGGAATATTCCTTTTTAAAAAAAAACAATTTCTTAGTGTAATTAAACAAGTAGAAGCGTTAGGTTATACTTATAAACATTTTTAAAGTGTTATTCCACACTTAGGAAAATTGAAAAAGACATTTAAAGAAAACGTATAAAAATTTGAACGCAGCGGGATTCGAACCCGCGCCTCCTGAATACCGTTCAGGCGCTCTCACCACTGAGCATGCGTTCATTGCTTTTTGCAAATTTTTATACGTTTTCTTTAAAGCGTTAGGTTATATCATATTTGCTGAATGAATTTAAATGGTTGGGGACTCAAGAGCCATAGCTTCTTGAGAAGCGGACCTCAACGCTGCGTTTTCAAGTCTTAAGAGATTAAGTAACGAAAATTATGTTAATATAAAATAATATTAATAATATGTATGTATGTAAAGGGACCAGTCGTAGCGCAGTGGCACGAACGTGTGACTGTAAACGAGTGGTTGTGAGTTCGATTCCTACTTGAGGAGTGCAAATATTTAATATTTCCATTTTCTTCGATCTGGTATCGAGGCAAAGCGCGGCGGTAAGTTCCGCCACTTAACACGCAATGCCTCCAAAGTTCGGCGGAAAGTAGGGAACGGAGTGTCTTAACACTAGGTTCCCTCGCCTACCCTGCTATATATGGGATACCGCGTGAAGGTAAAAAAAAATCTATAAATATCTATAAATACAAATAATGTATATAAACATTATCTAAGTGGAGGACGGAGTGTCTTAACACTTGCTTTGCCAAAAAAGCGTGAAACTACAAAAACATATTATCGACATTTGTAAGATACGATTGTCATTGTTTGTCAAATCTAACAATAACTGCATAATATCGAAATAGTTATAATCAATCATAGTTATTGATGGGCCAGAAGGTCGTCCACTTATTACTTAGAGTTATTAGTACTATATAATTATTTTAAGTAATAGGGCCTCAAAAATGGACTCGTTAATTAATTAATGCTAACGCTATTAATTTTTGATATGTGTTGATAGGTAAAAGCAAATAACGATGGTCGAAAGCACAATTTGGTAATGACAACTAGTGGTTCTGTCACTTTTTAGAGAAGTACATGTCAAATATATGTTTATGTGTGTTATATTTATTTTATTAATTTAGTGTATTAATATGAAAAATATTATGGAAAGTTTTACTTTGACATAAAAATATATTATACTCTCTATTACACATACTATAAAAAGATTAATATATAGGGTAGAACGAAAAAAAAAACAATAGTGCAAAGGTGGACTTATCTCTTGAAGATGTCTTCCAGTCAAACCTTGAATGTGGATGAGTTGCAAATAGCGAGATAAAAAAACTGTGCAATTTAAAAATGAGTAAGAAAAGAAAAAGGTTTTATATATATAAAAAATAAATAAATAATATTTTTTTTTAGTTTTACGCCGTATCCCGCACACAGCAGGGTAGGCAGAGGGAACATAGTATTAAGATACTCCGTTCCCCACTTTCCGCTGAATTCGGAGGCATTGCGTGTTAAGTGGCGGAACTTAACGCCGCGCTTTACCTCGTCACCAGAGCGAAGAAAATGGAAATATTAAATATTTCCACTCCTCGAGTGGGAATCGAACCCACAACCAGTCGTTTACAGTCACACGCTTGTGCCACTGGGCCACGACTGGCCACATAAATAAATAACATAAATAAAAACGTTTGTATATACATATATAAAGATGTATGTACATATATGTATAGAGATCCTTATATCGCACCTATGTTTATAAGTTATTTTAGTCATTTTCATTTATGGTATTATTTTAGACATTTTCCTTATTATTACGGTTTCCAATAGAGCAATATGGAATTAGAACCCAGAATCATTGCGTACTTAAAAAATCTCGACTGCGTCACAATGGCTTCATTTCTGAACTGATGGAATGCGAGTAAAATAAATTATAGATATCCACGATATTTTTAGCTCAGCCTAATATCAGATTCATGCGTCACTCAATGCTATCAATTTAACGAAGATATTTTTAGTTTACCCTGTCATTTGAAATATTCTGATAGGTTTATTACAGTTACCTACTTGTTGATATACTCGTATATAGAAAAGGTAATAACGTAATAATAAATTCAATATTACTAATGCGTCCTGTATTATTATCTTTAGTTTTGTAGAGATAATTATGCGTTCCTTAAATGATTGATGCGTTGATTGTTATTTTACGCCCATTTTAAACAGATTATAAACAGGTTTGCGAAATTTGAACCCTGAAGGGGTTGCTTTTTGGAAAAATGGTAGCCTATATTTGACTGTCTTCGATTAGATCTTCGAATTATTTTCATTCGAAATTTCATCCAAATCGGACCGGTAGATTAGCCGTGAAAGTGTAACAGACAGACAGACATACTGATTTTCGCATCTATAATATTATTAGGGATACCCGATATATCATACCATAAAAAGGACCTCAAGCGATATTTGAACCGCCAACTACCACGAAAAGAATACGCATATCTTAACGGTGATCTCCATTAAGTTGTTTTTTATATAATTGAATAATAGTGACTAATATTTAGTTGACGTAAAATAAGCAAGCGATGCCAAGACGAACACGTGTCCACGTGTTTTGTAAGAGGATTACAAATCACTAAACCAAAGTTCAGACGGTTTGCCTCTAAGAATCTGATTACCACAACGTGACAAGAATATAAAAGAAAAGAAAAGTATTATGAACTTACTTTTTGTTTATTTTATTATATTTTCTTAATCTTGTGAAAGAATTTATGGTGAATATTTATTATATGTTTATTTGTTAATTTCATGTTTTTTATTTGTTAAAATGTCAACCTTTTTAAGTAGTCTTTAAGTGTTTTTTTTGTTTTACGTTTTATTACCTCATAGTAGGGTAGTGAGAGAGAACGTAGTGTCAAGGCACTCCGTTCTCCATTTTCTGCCCGATAGCGAGACTTTGTGTTGAGTGGCTGAACTTACCACGCTTTATCATGCCACCAGAACGAATAAATGAAAATTATTTAAATCTAATTATTCCCATTTTATTTATTTTATTTTCATATGATGCAAACTATTGCACTGTGCCGCGATTACACTTTAGTTAACAAAATCCGCAATCCGCTGTCGCGGTAATGATATAGAATATAATCATTATTTAATTTATAAACATAAAATATTTAACCTCCTTAGTAAGGTTTAGTTATTTCAAGAAATGAAAAAATAAACAATGACATCTAAATGACGTTTTAATCGCGCACATCCCGCGTAAATGCGATATATAAAATGGCGGCGCGCACGCAAAATATCCGCTCATCTCCGCTAATGGGGACTTCCGGTTCATTAAAATGATTGCAGCATGCGGGAGCCGTTTACTGAACATTGAGCATTATCATTATCTCTACGTACCTGTATTATATATTTTTTCTCTTAAAAAAAGATAATTTCGTATTTTGGAAGTGTTTAAAGAACACATGCGATGGATGTGCATTCTGGGATTTATTTGTATTTTAAAATGTATTTTTAATTTACTTGCATTTTAAATTTTTTTTTTTCGGGAATACATCGGATCGGAGAATCGGAATTAAAAAAAATGCGGTGTTAATGTTGAAAATGAGAGCTTTATAAACCAACTTAATGTAATGTCTCTAAAATGGGTGATTTTTGCACTTTAATCCCTTAACCCTTATTCCAGAATAGCAGGGTAGTTAAATAAAAAGCACCTAGTCTCAAGTTACTATGATCATTGCTTTCCATCCAAAATCGAAACTTTGCTCACCTAATGGCGGTACTAAACACCGCGATTTGCCTTGCAAGTAGAGCGGAGAAATAAAGTAGTGTAATAAATGACTTATATTTACTTCCTTTTACATACTCTCTGCAACCTATATGCAACGTAGACGCAGCATAAAAGGAAAGATATTTTTGTCACACTTCTTGTGTTTTGAAACAGTATACGCCAAAGTAAGGCTTAAGTGGCTGCATAAATAGCTCTAGGGTCAAGATCGCTGCTACGAAGCAAGTTGCTAGCCAGATTTTCTTTTTACGTAATCTTTGTCGTACTATGCCTTTTATTAAAAAAACGAATGAAAATTAGTACAAAATTATTAAGATTTCTTTAAAGTGATGACAAGTTAAATACTTGGAATATGAGATTTTTTTTTGGTAATGTATAAAAATTTGAACGCAGCAGGATTCAAACCTGCGCCTCCTGGAACTGTTCTGAATGTTAAACCATGAGTTCTATATCCGGCTACGTTGAAATTCTCACATATTTACAACAATTTATTTTTGTCGTTATCGATTTCGTAGCAATCTTTGGGTAGCGAGATTTATAACAATTTTTCATTAGTGGCGCTAACATCAATTATATGTATGTCCTCATTTTCTGTATATTTTTGATGCTATGCTGGATACAAGGGTACATTGTATGTGTTATGGGCAAAGGAACTGCGTGTCGTATCTATGTAATAAGATCGAGGAAATACTTATTTTAAATACGTATACCACATTTATCTTCCGTGACTTATTTAGTTTACTATTGTTTCACTTTCTAACTAAGCCACAGGGCATATAGATTTACATTGTATGATTTCCTGTATTTTGCAACAAGACTTAAGGAAACCTAATTAAATAAAGCTTTCACTTTTTGTATAACAAAAGTATATACATATCTCCAGCATCTTCACGCTAATCAAGGAAAACATAGAGCCAAGTCTTCATTTTTCTCTTTCCGGCGGAAAACATTACATTGCACGTTTAGTATATTCTCTCGAAATCTAATCATTTTTTGCGCGAAGAACGAACCTACAGCCAATCATTTACATTCAGACGCTATCCCACAAAACTACTATCAATTTGAACAGATAGGTTATTTAAGTATATTTAACTATTTTGAATATACATTAACCTTTTTAAAACACACATTAACATAACTAAAGTACTGAACCACGTAATTTCTTCCTTAATTAATGTATTCAATGAGGCCACTATGTGCGGCGAGAAATGGCAAACTTTATGCTTCCTAACGACGTACTTTGAAGTCCACACAAACGTTCCAATTTCTATAAGGTTGTTGACATTTAAACTGCCTGCGAACCATTTCATATTGAAAAGTTATATTTATACATGTTATTTATATAGGATTTTCTATGGTTGGTGTTCTCAGTTGGTGACATAATGTTTGTATAATTTACGTCACTGGGCTCAAATGAGACTGTTCTTGCTTAAGGCGAGGGTTATAGGTAATACTTTTGGTAACATATGTTTTTTTAGTTTAGATTAGCTTAAGTTTACGAAAATATCAGCAGTAGTAGCTGCCAGCAATTCGCAATCTTTCTAAATGTATGCAAAATGAGATGCTGGGTGACATGTAAAATATATATTCTTTATTAATAACAAGAATACGTTACTATAAGAGTCCGAATTCAAGTACTAAATCCTAAAGTTTATCAATTTTAATGGTGAAATTCCAAACTATTCTTTGATTATTCAACATTTTGATTATATTTAGATTTAACTTCTAAAAGATAAGTAGAGACTTCTAAAAGACGGTAAATATTGATTGATATTGATAGTTAGTTAAAATTAGAAACAGCGAGGACTTTAATCATTAATGGATAAATCTTAAGCGTTACTTTAAATACCGCATATAAACTAAATAATTTAAAAATACTTAATGTAAACCCACGTCATTACCACCATTCCAGCGTTAAACAGAAATTCGCCGTATTTCAAAATGCAGGGGTTAATGAAGTTATTCACTTAACACGTTAGGATGCGGAACATTTAGTGAGGATGCGCTTGGTATTTAGATTAAATAGTAAAACGGGTTTAATTTAGCTGTAATAGCCCTGTCAGATGTATGTCAAGCGCGGCGTTAAGTTCCGCCATTCAACACATAAAGTCTTGATTTCGGACAGAAAGTAGAGGAAGATTTGTTTTGACATTAAGTTCTCCTTAACTACCCCGCTATGCGAGAAACTGAGAAAAATTAGGCATTTTTTCCTTGTCATTAGGCATTTCACTGAGAATATAATCGTCATGTTTGTCAATCTGAAAACGGACAATTAAAATAAAATATAAAACTAGTTATTGCCCGCAATTACATTTGCGTGACTATACAATTATGTTTCTGTAGATATTTTCAAAAATCCGTTGGATAGTACATACCATATTTTTGCTTTCTTAACTCATTAGTACTAGCCGACGCTTTATATTTTATAGATATAGAGGTAGGTTAATGAATGTTATTATTTAAATTGTAAGATATTTTTAAGATATCCCCAATTTTATTCTCTATGTATATATCTTCTCTGAATATAGATTTTTTTATACATATATATATGTATAAAAAACTACTATATTTAGTATACTATTTCTATCAATATACTATTGTTTTAGACGTTGTTATCACTTACACGCATGACCGGTGAGGTGGAAAAAAACTTTATTTAGTGGAACGTTCTGCAATCTTGGGATTACACTGCAGTGCTTTCACATATAGCTAGCTTTATCTATACTCACTGTTCTGAACGCAATTTACATGTGGGAATATTCATTTAGTTCTTTATATAGTGCTATTAGTAATCTAATTTTGCAAGTTAAAATAAAGTAAAACGTAAAATTAAGGATTTTTAATATATAAGTTATATGTATTTACATTTATATTTTTAGTAATCTCACCATATAACCAGCGACTTCTATATATTACTAAATTTTCTATTAAAAACTGAAGAAAAAATGAGTGATAGTTCAAGTCTGACGAAAGTGGAGGATGGAGTATCTTTACACTAGTTTTTCTCTGCCTACTACTACCAACTAAGGAGAAAGTTTTTAGCTGGATAACATCATAAAACTATATAACATAATCTGGGCTTAAAATGTTAAAAGGTGTCTAAATTTTTTTTAATTCATCCGAATCTTCATGTGACAGTAAAATTCGTGAATATCGCAGTTTTTTTCACATCACATTACAATACTATTACTACTAAAATAAACTATAAAAACGTCCGTATTATTTTAAATGAAATTTAAGAATGAAAGAGATATTTGAGCTGGATTAATCAAATAATTGTGGCCAGTCGTGGCGCAGTGGCACGAACGTGTGACTGTAAACGACTGGTTGTGGGTTCGATTCCCACTCGAGGAGTGGAAATTATATTTCCAATTTCTTCGCTCTGGTATCAGAGGTAAAGCGTGGCGCTAAGTTCCGCCACTTAATACGCAATGCCTCCGAACTCGGCGGGAAGTAGGGAACGGAGTGTCTTAACACTAGGCTCCCTCTGCCTACTGTGTGCGGGATACAGCGTGAAGCTAAAACAAATTTAAAAAAGATCAAATACTGCCTACCGTCTAAAGCTCAAATTCTTTCGAATTTTAAAATAACGCTATCGATAACGTTAAAATAGGTCCATTTAAAACATTCAATCTTCAAACAATATAAATAGAAAAAGAACAAAATCTAGAACTAGGTTATTGATTAAATTCCTTAACCTAATAATTTACTGTAGACTGTGTATTATCAAAGTTTTTTTTATATCTCAGCTAAAACCACATTTATTTAGTAAATGTTACGGGAGAATGCTTTTGGAATCTTGGATTTTTCGCTCTAAAACCCCCATTAATATAATGGTGCTGTAATGGCAGACATTAAAGTGAACGTTATACGCCTATGTACTAGTATTCAGACTAATGCTTTTAAAATTGTGAAAAGTGCTTTTCGTTGGCGCTTTTTAAATATATACAAGTTTATTTTTTTATATGTTTCTGTCGTTATTATTTTTGCGTAGTTACGAAGAAAGGTTATTATTTTTGCGTAGTTACGAAGAAAGGTAAGTAGGAAAAATAAAATGTTAGTCTAAATAGAGATAACCTTAACTTCAAGTTAAATAAGTGATAACTAATAATAAAGTAGTTTTAAAAAGTAAATTAAAGAAAAGAACTTAATAAAATGTCTTAATTTTTTTTTGCTCACCTAGTCTCGTAAGATCAAGACAGACAGCATGATTTGTGTTGTCATCAATTCCGGACACGTGTGCAAATTTCAAATTTAGACCTCAAGAACCTCACCTTTGTTGACCTCTAGTGGGTCAACAAAATGTTGCAAGGTTTTCTTCAATTGATAAATGAAGATAGTACTAATAACGTGAAGCAAAGCAAAAGCATGTTAGAAACATCTTATTACCCACCTAAATTAAAATAATTTTCATTTCAAATATAAAAAGAACAAAATATTATAATATAATGTTATTATACAAAACCTTCTTAAGTTAACATACTAGTACATACTTACAATCGCATACCGTCTTAAACAAAATACAAAGTATATAAAAGGATTACTTTTCTTGTTTTATTATATTATACGCGAACTAATTAACAAGAGATACTCGTACATAGAAGAGGCCTCGAAACACTGAATCCTATTAGTTCGCAGTCACTTGACCGTGTTCAGCACTGATATATTGTCAGACTTCTGAAGCCGTACAGTTCGTCCTTGAGATAGTTGCTAGAGGCTTGTTAGTAATGACATTGTGAATGCATTCGATGTAAATTACTGTGATTCTAAATGAATACGTATTCAATTTTTATGTTATATGTATTCATTTTTTTATATGCAATTTTTATCTTATATTTTACATGCTTTTATAATGAGATGTGTTAATGATGAATTGAGCTAGTAGTGAAATTCGTATGAGCTTTATATTTAATAGATTATAAAAGCAAAAAATGAATTATATTCGATTTATTCTTCGGAATCTCGAAAGTGCGTGCATTAACAAATACTAGTCTGCCATCTTGGATGTTCCACCATGTTGGATTTAGAATAATGTTATATAGCTACCATATATAGCCATCCAAACAATACTTTAATACAAAATTTCTGCTAATATATGCTTCAAAATGCCCATCAAATCGCTAGACCCCACCCGAACAAATACACATATATTGCAAGTTAAATAAAATCTTATAAAATATCTACCTTTTTTCTTAACATGATTAAAGAACGCTCGATCTATACAATCGATTAGTAAATTAGATATTTATGTAAAAAATACTACTAAATTCATTTTTCAAAGAGAATACGACCTACATATCGTACCTACTTATTGACAAAAAAGCAATTTGTACTGTGCTGGATAAAACGTTGATAAGATTTACTTCACGACCCCTGTCACAGCTACGATTGTTATATAACAAGTATCTACGGACCTTAGTGTCTTATATGTAGGATTTAGAACAAAACAAATAACATGTTTTACGAAATGTGGATTACTTTAAACGATTGTGAAATTGTTATGGATTTGTGGAAAGTTGCTTTAGATTACAGTTTTACTTATTTAAAGATATATCGTTTATTGTTAATATATTCGTATTTCATACTAACAATCAAGAAGTAGTAGTAGTAATATTTATAATTTATTATAATAAATATATCAAATATAATAAAAACAATCATGATCAATGGGACAGCGTTTGTCTATAAATGTGATTGGTTGTAGGTTCGATCCCAGCCCCGAATAATTTATATATTTAAATTGTTTTTATTTCTCCGTTCTAGTAAGATAGGGAGTCACTAGTAAGATAAAGAGTCTCTCTAAAAATATAAAGCGACATTGAATCAACACGCAATGTCTCGATTTTGGACGGAAAGTGGAGAACGGCGTATAAACTAGATTCTTTTTAATAGTTTTTGCTTAGACTTTTGAACTTTATTATGCTTCTCAGCATATTTGAAATGCAATTTGTCCATATGCGATAAAATTGAACTCTCATAAGTTTAAATTTTGTTTCCGTTTCAATAAAGGAAGTACTTTTAGACAGAAACCTTTTAAAGTTTTAAGTGTGCCGTTTTATAGTGGCGTTATACGAGTACGGGCAATATAATAAATTCTACGTAGTGTATTGAAGTCCATTTATATGTTAGTCCTTTTAGTATAGAAAACGCTCTAGCGAGCCTTTACACTGATTTTTGCTCTTTTTATGGTTTTGATTTTCACTTAAGCAAAAGTATAGATTTATATTTTTTATTCTTTCCTAAGGTAATTCATTGAAAATTATTATTACTTTGTTAAACATAATTATTTTAATTGAGCGAAACGAGCAGAGCGCTATACTGGAGACTTTTTTGCACTCTTTATGACGAATAGTCTTGAAAAGTAGACGTAAGAAATTTATGATATTTTGCATGTACACTAATGCCAATATAGTGATGGTTTTAAAAAAAATTGAAAAAAGTTATAAGAAACTATCACCATAAAGCTGATTTCTCATTGAAATCTATGACGAAAAAGATTTCACGCGAAAAGTTTTGGCTACAATGAACTGCGCGTGCCGAAATGTATGATTTTCGTTTGCTCGCTTCGCACAATATGTAACGGCAACCGAGATTTCGCGAGCGCAGCGAGTCAAAATTGAGGGTCTGGTTGCGCCTAGCACCAATTCCCCGCTATGATAAGACAAAACTGGAAACAGTCTTTCACCATTCCACACATTACGACTCATTTAATTTAGCGCAAAGCGGAGAACGGAGTGTTTTGGACACTGCGTTCCTTCCACCTATGTTGCTATCTAGAAGAAAATAAAAATCATACAATTATTTATAAAACATATAAACTTGAAATGGAAATATAAACTACAACAGTAAAATTATTGTCAATTACTTAAAACGAAAGTTATATAAAAGCTATAGATTCAACATCATTAATAACAAGTGGCCATTCGATTTAGTAATTTAATTCAGGGCCGGGCCCTGTCGTGATAAGATCTTATTACAACCTCAGTCTTCTAATTTACGAAGCCCGCTCCCAGGGAAAGGAATTTCGGTATAGAGATTTAAATTACAAATGAATGTTACGTAGAATTATAATTTTTGTATGTAAATGTTTTTATTTGGGAAATTGAGAATGTGTGTAATTTGTTACCATTTTAATTTACTTTTATTATTATTTTTTCTTTGTATATAGTATGTATATGATTGGTTGTGGTAACCCACAGATTCTTATTATGAGAAATGATCATATTTCATTTAATTTAATTTATGGTTGTCCAGTCGTGGTGCAGTGCCAACAACGTGTGACTGTAAACGACTGGTTGTGGGTTCGATTCCCACTCGAGTGGAAATATTTAAAATTCCATTCCATTTCCTTCGCTCTGGTATCAAAGATAAAGCACGGCGTTAAGTTCCGCCACTTAACACGCAATGCTTCCGAATTTGGAGGAAAGTGGGGAACGAAGTATCTTAATAATAAGTTCCCTCTGCCTACTCTGCTGTGTGCGGGATACAGCATGAAGCTAAAAAAAAGAAAATTCTCCGTTCTGCTACGACAAAGCACAACTCTTATTCTGCCACCCAATAGTGTATTGTCTTGGATTAGGGTAAAAAATACACTTGAGAGTGGTAGAGAGGTTGGTAAAAACAAGTTATTAATAAATATTGTTTTTGTAAGTCATATAGCCATATGCAGGAATTAAATGGGCAATGCGTGCTCAACGAGTGTATATCGTGCAAATTTTATTTTTGCGAGCATGTTAAAAGCTATTTAGGCGTAAAGGTGACATTAAAAATTTTAATTTGTAATTTTTGTGCTTTAAAAATTTTGCTAATGTAAATTTCAATTATACTTTCTTAATATATTTATTTTTTATTATTTAAAGTGTACTACAACTATAATCGGTGGAAAACTAAATTAGTTCGAGGACTATCGAAAAATATATAACAATCTTAAAAAAAAATAAATAAATAGCTTCACGCTATATCCCGCACACAGCAGGGTAGGCAGAGGGAACCTAGTGTTAAGACACTCCGTTCCCCACTTTCCGCCGAATTCGGAGGCTTACGTGTTAAGTGGCGGAACTTAACGCCGCGCTTTACCTCGACACCAGAGCGAAGAAAATGGAAATATAATTTCCACTCCTCGAGTGGGAATCGAACCCACAACCAGTCGTTTACAGTCACACTCTTGTGCCACTGGGCCACGACTGGCCACAATCTTGTCTTGTTTATTTTACCTCGTAAGGATTTAATGTGTAAACTGTTTATTTTATTACATGCAATTTAACTATTGGAAATGCTCCAAAATTTCTTATTCAAAGTTATATATTGCGGATAACTTCTTTGATCTGACATTGGCTGCTGGCTAGCCACTTCACATTGACATTTGAGTATTCTTAAAATACAAAATTTATTTAGGTATTTTGTGATGTACCTATATTACAAAAACACAACCAATCGCTGTCTGCATATGGTAGATATATGGGCAAAATATTATTGGGGCCATTTATCGAAGTAATTAAATTCAAAACAATGACTGTTTTATTTCTGTTCATCTGTTTGTTGGGTCTCTTATATTGCTTAACCGATTTAAATGCAGTTTTGATAGTATTTTAGTTTTCATCCCTTAATATTTAGTATTTATTATTATTATAATACCAGCCAGAAATAGAAAAGTCACCATAGTTTATTTTTATTTACCTGACTGAAACGTCACTTTACCCAGACAAAGCCGCGAGCGGGTCGCTATTTCCTTAATAAAATTTATGTATTCCTTAATAAAATGTACCGGTTTAATATCAGTTAAATATTAATTTAAGTCTCTGAATGCGATATAAATATATAAGAAAGAAATGTAATATAGGCTTTATAAAATATAGAAGTATGTTTGAGACACAGTCAATACAACCATGAGGATTTTCATTCATTGTTTCGCTGAATATTTTTGTTTTTAATTCCTTTGTGTAGCCGAATACATTATTCATGCAAATTCATTGATAGGATCTCTTGTAAAACGTACTGAACTACTAACTACGACTTTACTTTTACAAGGGATATCTCTAATTAATGGTACCAGAAGTAAGAATTTTATATATTTCTTTTGTTCGTTTGTTTGTTTGTTTAATTATTTGTAGGTATGTGTTTATTATTTATTTTTGGCACTGTCATCGTAATCTGTTTAGATAAATGCAATATACATTAACAAGTTACATACATTCATAGAAGTACAGTTATATTTTTTTTATTCAATATACTTTCGTGCCAGAGCCAGTATCAGCCCTTTTCCTGTATTTTGTCTCATCACACTATAAAACCTAAAAACCCTTTATTTCTAATTCTCATATGTATTCGGAAAATCTACATTTCACGAGGAAGCTACATTTTCAATCTTGTACAACCAGTAGTTTTAGCTGTGTGATATCTGTGAATCATTCAGTGAATAATAAAACAGTCTAAAATATGTATAAACATACATATACTCGTATACTAGCATATAAATATGCTAGGATACTCAACAGGCAGTCTTATTTTCACGCTGAAAGTGGAGAACGGAGTGTCTTGACACTAGCTTTCTGACAACCCTGCTATGTATGAAAAAGCTTTATATTACCCTGCTATGTATGAACAAGCTTTATATTATATATACAACACACGACCTATATCTAAATATAGCACTGGTTTCATATAGTAGTTATCATAATTAAAACGTTATGTTTTCAGGTACATAAGAATTAATAATGCGTGTGAACGACATTAAAATAGGGCAATGTTGGACACGCTATCTGAGTACCTAAATTTGGTAAACACCTGCTCTAGCTATCGTTTCTATCATTCGTATTGAGTATGATATTTATAATGAAAGGTCGACAGCTGAAATTGTTATTAATTCTTACATAATAAAGTTGCCAAGCTAAATATTAAAAGATATTTTTTTAAAGTTATTATAAAATAATCAATAAAATATAATATTTATAAATCTATACATACTTATTTATACTAAAGAAGAAGAAAAGAGAAGATTTCGATATTACATATTATATCTAAATGTAAAAAAAAATTTTTTTAGCGTCGCATTTTTTCCTTATTCGGGGACAACCTAATTTCTAACCACACCTCTCTCCGAGTTTCGCAAGATGAATGGCAGAAATAAGCGCTGCGCTTTGTATTACTAGAGAGAAAAAATAAAAATAATTAATATTATCATCAGAATGGCGACTTCAAGTGAGTGTAGAACCCACGAACAATCGCGTTTACAGATAAACGCAGTACCACTGAGTCACGAAATCTGAGCCCTTAAAATAATTGTAGTATAATGAACTATATATTTTTTTTAGCTTTACGTTGTATTCCGCCCACAGCAGGGTAGGCATAGGGAAATTAGTTTTAAGACACTCCGTTCCCCACGCACCGCGGAATTCGGAGGCATTGCGTGTTAAGTGGTGGAACTCAACATCAGAGCGAAGAAAATGAAAATATTAAATATTTCCACTCCTCGAGTGAGAATCGAACCCACAACCAGTCGCTTTACAGTGACACTTTCTGCCACTGCGCCACGACTGGCCCCACCATTATAATTTTATTTTACTTAAAAGCCCGAGTTGTTGTTGTTTCATTAAAAAAAATACATTAACACATATAATATATTTAAGAAATATTAATCTTAACAAGAACAAAGTAGTAAAAATCACAAATCTACAATGTTTACTTGACAAAAACTTTCTAAGACGTGCATGTTTATAAGTAATACGACGAGGATTTGTGGAGACATGGCGTGCGAAAGGAGCAGTTAGTATCGTGTGACTCAAATTAGCCATTTTCCTATTAACTCTAGGCGAAGGTCGAAGCCGTGGCAGCCTGCGATGTGACCGTAAATCGAAGTAAACAAAACAATTTACAAAGTTAAAGGAAATTAATCTTATTATATTCATGGATATAAATATTAATGTAATTAATTTGTATTATAATAAAGTGGGGAACAGAGTGTCTTAGTCCTCGGTTCCCTCTGCCTATCCTGCTGTGTGCGAGATACAGCGTGAAGATAAAAAAAAAAATAAAAATAAAGTCGTTTTTTTAAATTTTTGATATATGTTATGAAATTATAAACAAATTAGATTTTCTCGTTATAAGAATACATCTTATTTGACAAAAAAGAGCTTACTGTATAGCTACTAATAAATTATACAGAACGTATTTAAAGCCATCGTGGCTCAGTGGTTGAATATTAAATTTGTATAGTAAACGTGATTGGTTGTGGGTTCGATTCCAACTTTGAGAAATGATTATAATCATTTCTAAATATTATAAATATTATTTAATATTTCCATTTTCTTCGCTCTGGTGCCGAGGTAAAGAGCGGCGTTAAGTTCCGCCACTTAACACGCAATGCCTCCGAATTCGGTAGAAAGTGGAGAACGGAGTCTTTTAACACTATGTCTTCACTAACTGACGGAAATATCAATACATTTTTACCTACAGGAAGTTCTACAAAGAATTTTAATACACATTTCTTAGTCTGTTTCATGTTTAACATATAACGCGAAAAATTATAATAATCGATCACGTTCATTCTTGACATAATAAATACGGCTAGCTTTGTTTACATTTTGCCAGTAAACAAATTTAAGTGAATGTCGGCGTATACTCGTACTAAAACGAGCTAGCAGTCAAGATAAACTAGTATACATTAGAAGTTATCATGCGATAAGTTAGTTAAATCTCAAACAAAGGCTTTTCTTAAAATGATAATTACAACTTAAACTACGCCGTACAAATGAATTAATCTTTTGTATGAAAAATATATTAATATTTATTATTTACACGCTATATCCCGCACACAGCAGGGTAGGCAGAGGGAACCTAGTGTTAAGACACTCCGTTCCCCACTTTCGGCCGAATTCGGAGGCATTGCGTGTTAAGTGGCGGAACTTAACGCCGCGCTATTAAAAATATATTAATATTTTTTATTTACACTTTTCTTTTAAATTGGTATAGTAAAAGTGTTTTAAGTGCAAAAAATAATATGTTAATATTAGATTTTCAATATCATATGAAGGTTCATAGTACTTAGAGATCACATACAGTTAAGACAATGGTTTACTGCTCGTTAATAAAGGGGATTGCAATTTTAAATATCAAAAAGCGGATAATAATTATTCCTTTCTATGTATTTTTATTTTTTTATCGTCTATCAATATATTATCAAAATGTATTGAGTGTTAAAATTCAAAACTATACATATACCTTTTCACAAAATCTACTTATTATATCAGGAAGGCTTTAGTAAAGAAATAGGAATTACTAAAGGCTTTATACAAATCTTAAAATAATAAAATAAATAATAACTGCTTCTCCATCTAAAAATATACCCTGTCTCAGAAAGGTATAGTGCTATAAAAGTATTGCATTGTTGTGAGATCTAGTCAAGTGTGCAAATTTTGACGCAACTCGGAACTCAAGAAGTGAATTTAACTAGTTCAAGTTTATTAAAACGTATTAAAAATACACGCAATCGTAAATTCATATGTAGGATATAGATAAAATATATATTTAAGTGTGAATGAATTTAAGAACATATTACAATGAAAAAAATATATAATATAAGGCCACTATTATGCAGAGTGCGCATACCTGATGCTCATGGGTTCGATTACCATTCGTAGTAATGATTATTTTTTTTTTGAATTTTCCACTTTGGTCCTAAGATAAAACGGGATGTTGAGTTCCACTACTAAGCAGTCAATTTCTCGAATTCGTGGGAAAAGTAGAGAACGGAATGTGTTGACACTAAGTTCTCTCTGTCTACACTGCTATGCGAAAAATATTTTTTTTTATAACTTCACGTTGTATCCCGCGTAAAGCAGGGTAGACAGAGGGAGCCTAGCGCCAAGATAGTCCGTTTCCCACTCTCCGCCGAATTTGGAGGCATTGCGTGTTAAGTGGCGGAATTTAACGCCGACCTTTATCTCGACACCACAACCGGTCGCTTTACAGTGACATATTTGTGCCGCTGCGCCAGGTCTGGCAAAAAAAATATAAATTTATAAAATCTACGTGAGTATTAAATTGGATTTTGTAAATGTGTAGCATAAAATAACTCTGATTATTTACATAGGCATTGTGCTTCCAATTTACCTTTTCTATGGCTGACCTATTTTATGGTAAATAAATAACATAAAATATTAACGATAACGTTCTTGTTAAAGAAAGCATTTAAAGTTTTTATAACTTAGAAGTATTTGTATTAAGTTTTATTATTTTAATGTCTTATTTACAAACTTAGAATAATAAAACATTTGAACCGTCCAAGTGTCCATGAGGCCCAGGTTCGAGTCCCGCTACGTTCAAATTTTCATACATTTTCTAAAGAAAAAATAACTTTTTATGAAAATTTATGTTACATTCATCTATTTGTCGGTTCCATTTAAATATTACTTAAACAGTTATTGCAATAACTCAAAAAATATCTCAATATTTATTATTATTACATGTAATTGTGAATGTAATTTTTGTTTAAACAATTTCTCTCTTCAGTATTCCTTTTTAATAACTCAATTTTCTAAAATAATGTTAAAAGGTTACCTCCTTAACATATTAATATATAAAAATAGCTTCACGCTATATCCCGCACACAGCAGGGTAGGCAGAGGGAACCTAGTGTTAAGACACTCCGTTCCCCACTTTCCGCCGAATTCGGAGGCATTGCGTGTTATGTGGCGGAACTTAGCGCCGCGCTTTACCTCGACACCAGAGCGAAGAAAATGGAAAATATTAAATATTTCCACTCCTCGAGTGGGAATCGAACCCACAACCAGTCGTTTACAGTCACACGCTTGTGCCACTGGGCCACTACTGGCCAAAATGATTATTATTATTATATATTTAAGGCTAAATAACTCTCAACAATTGTTTAGCAAATAACTTTTACTTCATAACTCACTAAATAATTTATTAAATAAACATATTTTTCATTTCAACTTATAAAAATGAAATGATTTATGCACACCAAGTGCTTGATTTGTATTAAAATCGCTCGCGTTTAAATATTGCTATGTGTAAAATTCATATTTTACGTACGCTCGCATAATATTAAGTGGAGCGCGCCTAATAGGTTAGTATACACATTGGTTAAAATATTATATACTCGTACATATTCGGTTTGATTAAGGCAAATTTACGATTGTGAAATGTAACCTTTATTTGTTTATTAAGTCAAAAGGGGAATTTATGGCTTCTGTTATAATATTCTAGGCTTCTATTCTACGGTGCTTACATATTAATTAAAAATAGCTTCACGCTATATCCCGCACATAGCAGGGTAGGCAGAGGAAACCTAGTGTTAAGACACTCCGTTCCCCACTTTCCGCCGAATTCGGAGGCATTGCGTATTAAGTGGCGGAACTTAACGCCACGCTTTACCGCTGATACCAGAGTGATGTAAATGGAAATATTAAATATTTCCATTCCTCGAGTGGGAATCGAACCCACGACCAGTCGTTTACAGTCACCAGCTTGTGCCACTGGGCCACGACTGGCCCCTAGATAGTAATCAATTTATAAATAATTACAATTGCTTATTACAAGACTGTGTAAAAGAGCCTTAATTCAACATAAGTATATGAACAGCCATACAGGCAGTCTGCAATGAATATAAATAAAATGATGGACAACCACCGCTGCTTGCGGTTGACGCAAAAAGTACTGGATACATTTCAATTTTTTGTTTCTAGTTCGCTTTTTTCTTAAGAATTTCTTACAAAATATCGGTCTATAATCGCTCATCAAACAGAACAATGACGTAATTACGCTTTAGATGTATTTCAGGAAAACGTTTTAAAAAGCTTTACGCTTCTAGCTTCACGCTGGATCCCGCATACAGCAGGGTAGGCAGAGCGAACCTAGTGTTGAGACACTCCATTCTCTACTTTCCGCCGAATTCGGAGGCATTGCATGTTAAGTGGCGGAACTTGACGCCGCGCTTTACTTGTGATACCAAAACGATGGAAATGGAAATATTAAATATTTCCACTCCTCGAGTGGGAATCGAACCCACAACACATTATGTTACTTTACTATCAAATATATAGTAAAATAACGTCGTGAGAAAACACCACGAATGTAATAAAATACCAAATACAACAAACAAACTTGTTTTTGATTACGTCATTCTATTGGATGAGCGGTATACAAGAAATTATTGAAGCCAATTTACATATTTTTAGTTTATTTATTTTCATTTCTCACTGTGGTAGGAAGAAACGCGATGTACAGTTCCGCTTTAGTACATAATGCATCAAATTTTGACGAAATAAGGAGAAGAGGGAGTCTTGGTACTAAGTTTTCTCTGTTTACCCTATCCTACCCTTTTTATTCCGAGAAAAGGCAAGCATTGCAAAGCTGAATTTTTAAAAATGTTCTTTCTTCGTACACGCATGCTTGTTTGCTTGTTAGTAAGTAATAGAAAGTATTTCTTTTTCTATACAAATACTTATATTATAATGAATCCAGTTCAAATAATATTCAGGTTATATTATAAAACACTATAAACTTTTAAGAGTCCTAACACTCTTGTATCAAGTAAAAATAAGTGACCCAACACTACTTTTCTATATTAAGTAACATATATCAGATTTGTCAAGTTTTAATAATATATATTTATTCGTTATCTGTAGTATAGAAGGGACAAAAAGATAGATAGTATAAAGTTATATATTTAAATGGAGTACATAATTCAGGCCACATACGAAATGAGCTGGCTTTTATCCAAATAAAGATCGCGTCATGATTATTATTACACAATAAATAAAAACAATATAAATAAAACGTATAGCATGTTTGTATTATATCCAGTTCATTTTTGTAATATAGTATTTTGTGTAACCAATCCTAGATTTTGTGGTAATTCGTTCGTACTTAATATAAAAGATTTTTTATTAGTCTATACTAACCCCAAGTACCAAATAATTAGTACAGTAGACTATCCGAGCAATATTGTAGTCGAGTTGACTGATAGTAGGCCAGTAGTCTAGTTTAGTTCAGTATCGTCACCGACTAGATGACTAGCCGGCGACTACTCGGCAAAGAGAACGACTATCTGCTTTATAAATTGATTAAGATAGAAAACATTGGTTATTTTCTTATATTTTATTTTATATAAAATCTCACATATCTTGAAATGTAAAGTAAATTAACTTTTTTCTAGGTTGTGACCGCTCAGTAGAGACTTCTTTATGATTCAGATATTGCCCACGAAAATATTCGGAATCGTGATTGGCTTAGTCGACTAGTCGGCCGAATAATCGACTTATGATGCATAATCGAATGCTTAACTAGTTAGCCAAAGTCATAATCAGTACATCTCTATAATAATTATAATACAGGTAAAAGCCACTCAGTATCAAGTATCTATATTGAAAAAATAATTCCTAATATACCTTCGTTTACGTTTTGCACGTGTAACAGTAACCTAATGTGTCAAAACTGCGTCATACTAGCTGCCCATATTTAACTTCAGGTAGCTTCTTCCAAAGAATGCTAGTCCATCCATAAAAAAATATAATAAAGTCATAAATCATGGTACCGCAATACATGCAAATGTATTTAAATTATATTCGTCACTTATCATATAAAGTGCTCGTGTTTTTGCATACTTAGTGCATAAATTGGCTATCAGAAAAGGAAGTTCGTATGTGGTTCAATAAAAAATTATCCAGTTATTTAATAATGAAATAATATTTAATATTTTTTATATTGTACTCATAGTTTATCAGTGGCATAGAATATGACTCTAAACGCGGTGACTATGTGTTCGATTCCCACTCGAAGGAATAATTATATTTGAATTAGCTTAGAAAGCTAATTGTGATGATTAGACAAAGCCTTTAAGTTTCACCTCTAAATAAGCTATATCTTGAATTGGGTGGTAAATGGAAAACAGCGGGTCTTTAACGGGTTCCCTCTTGCTACTCATAATCGGTGAAAACTGTGAATCTTTGAAAAGGAAACCAAAGCTCATATATATACGAGATACAAAAACTACTACTATAAAATAAAAGTATAGAATTAAATAAACTTTTTCGCAATCTGACAACTTTCACAATTTATATACTAGCAGGTACAAACGCATAGATAGTTCCTATTACAATTTCGGTCTAAATGGCGTGTTAAAAAACAATTTAACTATAACAAAAAATGTAGTTTCGCCATATATTATAATTATTAGTTACATAATTTGTGCATAGTTATATAATACTTTGCGACTACACATATGTTAACGCGTTTATATCTCGAATTTGATCGAAAACTTTGGTCGAAAGACAAAGAGTCTTAACACTATGATCTCTATTGGTACCCTCCAATGTGGGAAAAGCGTGAAGCTAAAATATCTTACTTTAAATAGCTACGGTTACGCTTTGATTTGACATACATTATGTTAAAGGATTTTTTTTGTAAACTCACGGTAGGCAGAGGGGACTTAATGTTAAGAGACTCCGTACCCCACTTTCCGCCGAATTTTGGAGGCATTGTGTGTTAATTGGCGGAACTTAACGCCGCGACTAGCCTCGGTACCAGAGCGGAGAAAATGGAAATATCAAATATTTCCACTCCTCGAGTGGGAATCGAATCCACACTGCGCCACGACTGACACCAATTATATTTATATTTGATTTATATAAATCTTGTAATATAATATAGCGTAATAACATAAGTAATACATTACATAATTGACATTTAGAAACGGTTAAATAATATCTATGTATCAATGTTATAAACGCCTTTGTTTCATATAAATTACAAATTATTACTGATTGTTTGACATAACTCTTTGTAGGGTTATAAGTTATAGTTATAGGGTATTTCTATTGTTATAATTATTATTTAAAAGACTTAAAGTTAATAATTTTATAATAAATCCAAAAATGAAAGTAAAAAAATAGCTTCACGCTATATCCCGCACATAGCAGGGTAGGCAGAGGGAACCTAGTGTTAAGACACTCCGTTCCCCACTTTCCGCCGAATTCGCAGGCTTGCGTGTTAAGTGGCGGAACTTAACGCCGCGCTTTACCTCGTCACCAGAGCGAAGAAAATGGAAATATAATTTCCACGGGCCTGGGCCACGACTGGCCACATCCCAAAAATGAAAGTAAAAAAGGACACAAAAAGCTTCTTCTATTTTAAGCTAAGCTAAACGGATTCAAGCATAATCTAGACTATTTTCATATAATATATTCTTGTATTCGAGTCAAGGCGATGGCAAGTGTAGGTACAAGGTAGACGGACGACGCTATCTAGATTACTGTTGGCAATAAAATCGTACCTGGCCGCAAAAACCTAGTAACATTTGGCGGTGCCTAAAGAATCAGGTTCAATGAACTTTAAAATTTAATCTGCTTTTTTAATATAGTGCAATGATCTTTATATATGTAAATAAATAAAATTAGAGTGTCAGTAATATTAAAGTAACTGTTTCTTAATAAATTAATATG
Source organism: Dryas iulia moderata (assembly GCA_019049465.1). Taxonomy (NCBI): domain Eukaryota; kingdom Metazoa; phylum Arthropoda; class Insecta; order Lepidoptera; family Nymphalidae; genus Dryas; species Dryas iulia. The sequence continues at coordinate 12,693,812 of CM032424.1, read as the reverse complement.
TATGTCATATGTATATCAAAATAACATTTGTTTTTACAATTTGTATATGTCCGATTTTGATGTAACTTTTATTGAAAGTTAAAGCTTATTACATAGCTTTGTTTGTTTTTTTAAAATTTAAGGAAGTTGCTAGGTTTTAATATATAATAAGAGCTATCCACAGAAACAAACGTAGCAAAGGCTTTATTTTAGTCCAGTTCAAAGAACTTCATTCCGAATTTTTATGCCACGTTTTTTTCTACATATACTTAAAATTATGTCAACGCAATTTCATTGATATTTAAAGGAAGTACATATAGGATTATAAATTACTTTTATCTATTTTCTTTATATTTTTTGCATATTCACGCTGTTTCCTGTATGGCAGAGGAACCAGAGGGAACCTATTCTCAAGGCACGTTTCGCTGAATTTTCAATATGTTGGAAAATCTATACTTTTATTAAACTAGTGGCCAGTTCGAGGCTTCGCTTGTGTGAACTACGTAACTATTTCACTACAACCATTTATAACATTAGAAATCTCTAAAGTTATCAGTGTTTCTCTTCTATATTATGCATGTATTATACATATAACCCTTCCTTTTAACTCATTGTATCTATTAAAAAAAAATCGCATCAAAATCCGTTGCGTAGTTTTTAAGATCTAAGCATATAGTACATACATACAGACGCGGGAGCCGACTTTGTTTTATACTACATATGTAAAAATGATAAAAAAGCCTATAAAAACTTATATTCAAACAAAAGCAAAGAAGATTCTATATTATAAGGATGATTAATGTTTCATGTGACGTTTGAACTCGTAATAAACGAGATTGTCGCTTCCTAATTACTTACTCTACAATCAAGTGACCTGTTTTGAACGTTTTCATGAAAAAATTTAACAGATTCAGGCTCTTTTCCATATAGTAAAGTAGTTAAGGAGAATCAAGACACTCAAGTTTCTGTACAAAATCGAAACATTTCATGTTGAGCTTCGGAATTCCATGTCAGATTTTGTCTTCTTTGCAGACTGGAGTAAAGAAAATATCATTATTTCCCGCGGCTAGCGGCGTTAAGTTCCGCCACTTAACACGCAATGCCTCCGAATTTGGCGGAAAGTGGGGAATGGAGTGTCTTAACACTAGGTTCCCTCTGCCTACCCTGCTGTATTCGGGCTATAGCGTGAAGCTAAAAAAAAAATTATTTCCCCGAACGGAATTCGAACCCATAACCATTGATTATAGTTGATAGAATAATAAAATATTAATCTTATTCATATATGTATTTCACACCCAAATTATCTTAATTGTTATCCCGCAAAAGGAATGTATGCTCAAAAAACTTTTAAAGGAACATTCAAAGATAAAAAATAAAAGAAATTACATCCTGAAAATCAAAATAAAACAGTAAAAATTAGAGGCAATAAAATACGGTTTTTGTAGTCTTAATATCAAATTATAATTAAATTAAAAAGTGTAGGTTTATATATTGGGTTATTAATTAGTTTTAGCGTCAACTTTTTAACAGTGTTGATAACGCTGTTGTAAGGATTGTTTTTAAAGTAATACATTATACATAATCATACATATGTATATTATATCATACATTATTTACTTTACGCCTATTTTATGAAGATTGCGTGCCCGAAGGTACTGCTGTACCAGATTAAATTTTCACAATAAAAATAGTTTAAAAAACAGGTAAAATATTACTTTTGTCTTAATTATTTTTACCTTAACTAGGCACGTTAAAAGATTCATACTATAAAAATATTTTATTGTTATTAAATACGTGTGCCAATTTTGAAAACATACTATTTCTTAAATTCATTGACAGTAAGTGAAGCTAATGAAAACATTATAATATGCCTGATTGAGATTTGTATACATATGTCACAGTAACTGTGCAACGATAGCGTTAAAATGAAACATGATTATCATTATTATACAATACAAATGAATATATAATTTCCACTCGGGAACAAAGATTTTTTTAAACTATTAGTCACTTAGTCGCCCTAATCTATAAAACAAAGCGCGGCGTTAAGTTTCGCTATTCAACACGCTATGTTACGAATTCAAGCAGAAAGAGAAGAACGTGGTGTCTTGACAGCGTCTCTACAACTACAAAAAAAAACTAAATTGGCCTATATATAGTCTATTACGTCAATTACAGGTTTACTTTCTATAATAAGTTATATATTATTATTGCGGCCAGTCGTGGCCCAGTGGCACAAGCGTGACTGTAAACGACTGGTTGTGGGTTCGATTCCCACTCGAGGAGTGGAAATATTTAATATTTCCATTTTCTTCGCTCTGGTGCCGAGGTAAAGCGCGGCGTTAAGTTCCGCCACTTAGCACGCAATGCCTCCGAATTCGGCGGAAAGTGGGGAACGGAGTGTCTTAACACTAGGTTCCTTCTGCCTACCCTGCTGTATGCGGGATATGTGAAGCAAAAATAAGTTATATATAATATCTATTACTTCCTACTTACTATTATAATATAATATAAGAAAAAGAAAGTAGCAAACGCAGTGAAATGTCGGGTTCAAATCGATTGATCTGTAGGCATTCTTGTCGTGACCCAGAAAATTGAGAAATTCGTCGACTCATGAGTCTATGGCCGTATCTCGGTCATCACATGTTTACACTAATGTAACTGTTGAAGGAAATTGCGAATAGAATGATGGTATTGTTCGTTAGTTTGTTTTACTTGTTATTTTGTGTTTTTAAGCCAACGAAGAAATTGCCATTGGTATGTATAATGTTTTAATTATAATTAAAAAACAGTTACGATATGACGTATGGCCGTATACGACTGATTGTGGGTTCGATTCCCACTCGAGGAGTGGAAATATTTAATATTTCCATTTTCTTCGCTCTGGTACTGAGGCAAAACATGGCGTTAAGATCCTTCATTTGACACGCAATGCCTCCAAAATTCGGCGGAAAGTGGCGAACGGAGTGTCGTAACACTAAGTTGCACGCAGAGGGCTGCGTACCCTGTTGTGTGCGGGATACAGTGTGAAGCTAAAACGGTTACGATTTTTTTAAGTGGCATGTCTTGTAATGATGTTTGTAAGTTGAAGTAGTTTATTCTTATTTTTGTTTATTTATATTATATTTCCCATTCAACACAGATTGCCCCTAACAAAAAAAAATATTAAACAATGTATTATCATTAGGTAAAATTTGTATAAAACTCCCTACAGAGAAAGAGAACTTCAGAATTTCAATGTACCTCAATAGGACCGCATAGCTTAATTGGCTAAGCACTTGGACGATTTCCAAGGGGCCAGGTTCAAATACTACCTTAAAATTTAAATAATTTTCTAATAATAATCTTAACTCTTTCAATACTATATTCCTGACAATTTCCGATAGCTATACTTTTAAAACTTACGAGCAAAAATGAATATTTAACCACACTTTTTCTTTCAAGCGCGGTTGGAGACAAATTAATTTTGTCTATTACGACAGGTACAACTATGTATATAATTCATTGTTTGTGTTACATTCGACATACTCGTACATTACTTTGTTTTTCTGTTGTTAAAGTAGTTGCTAGGCAATTTAATTACTTACAACTGAAAATATGTAATTATAAAGCGTGATAGATAATCTTATGCTTATTAAGAAAATATTACTTAAAACTACATATTTGATGGAAACAAAAATCCATAATTCGGGCGTAGAGTCGGGTGTAAAGAACAGACACTAAGTTCTCCCCGGGTACCCTGTTGTGTACGAATAAGCGTGGAGCCGAGAGGAAGAAAAAGAACACCTTGATCCTTTGTCAAAAGCATATCTTTTGACATATTTCTCATATTTATTTATATTTTTTTATTTTAAAAAGTAACTGCTAATATAATATGGAAATATTTTTAAAATTATTTTCCGCATAGCAGGAACTCAAAGAGATTCTAATGTCAAGATAAGTTTTTGATAAAATGCCATTCTTTTTTTAAACAGAACGGAGAAAATAATTAGATTATGGTCATTCCATTGAGTGGAAATCGAATTCAGAACAAAACATCAGGCACTATTCAGCGCCTCGAAAACCTCTACAATTGTAATCCATCTTATACGAGTATACTATAAATGCGAAAGTCTGTGTGTTTGTCTGTCACGCTTTCTCGGCTAATCTACCGGTCCGATTTGGGTGAAATTTAGAATGAATGTAGTAAAAGTGGGTCCTTAGGAGGGATATAGGCTACTTATTTTTTCAAAAATCAACCTTTAAAAAATTGAATAGGGGATGAAAGTTTATATGAATAATCTAAACCGCTTGACCAATTGTACTGAATTTTGGCATAAAAATAGTTGATAATCTAAGCTTAAACATAGGCTACTTTATTTTTTAAAAATGCGTTTCCGAATGTTGCAATATAACGAAAAAGTTAACGAGGAGGAGCCGCGAGCGGGGCGCTAGTCTCTTATATATCAAATTCACCTTAAATATACGCTATTCAATAATAACTATACTATATGACGTCATCATATATTAACTGTACATAGTTGTAACTAGCTGTATACATAAGAACATAATACCGTTAAACAAACCGTTTCTAATTAGACGTTGGTTCAATTGCCTTTGATATTCGGGTTATAAAGTTTATTTAAACCTTTTGTATTGAGTCAGAAGGCGATAATTACAAAAGTAGGAAAATAGAACACGAGTGATGGAACCATGTTATGGTAATGTACGTTAATTATTCTATTAATTTTCTTGGATTTTCTTTGGACCTCATAATGCAAATATTTTTTTGCAAATCAAGGTAGACAAAGATAACTTAGTGCTAAGACACTCCGTTTTCAATTTTTCTACTGGAATCGAGTCGCTTGTTTCACCAGAGTGACAATATAAAAGCAACAAAAATACTTACTTCCGTTCGATAAAATCGAACCCATAACCCATTGTGCTTAGACTTATTCCCACTTCACTGCGATGGTTTTTTTAATATAATATGTAAGACAAGAGAATTATTTTCTTTGAATTTTTTTTAATTAAATATATACAATTAACCTATATAAATGTGTGAAGGATATAAGTGGCATTAGACTGAATAAATTACATAAACAAAATTTATATCAAATCTTCTGTGTCTGGAGAAAACAGGCACTCAGCCAATTTTAATTAGGTTACATAAACGTATTATTCCACTTCAAGTACAAATTCAAAGACAGGTTCAAAGATCAAACGTACCTTCTCATATGTTCCTTAAGTACAAGAAATTTAATATATTTATATAATTATTTTAACCTTTTTAAAATATTTTGCACATGCTTAGAAAATGAAAAACATGTTTAGGAAAATATAATTTTATAGATGCTATAAAAACTTGAATTTAGTGAGATTCGAACCTGCGTCTCTTGAAAATCATCCAAACGCTCCGACCGCTAAGTCATAAGATCTATTTCCAGCTACGTTGAAACTCTTATATATATTAAATTAGATTATATAAATATAATATGATTATAACGTAAGGTAAGGTCGCTATTAGTCACGCTGTGAAAGGGTCACTCAAAACGGTCACTCATCAATGTAAACGGCTATATATAGCTTGCTTAACCATCTGATTCAGACGCTTATAATAGCTTAATAAGTCCTTCCGCACAGTATTTTAAAATAACAACAAGATTACTCTACTGAAGTTAGACGCTATTCAAGTGATATGGGTCTTTTATACACTTTAGATGAAATTATTTGCCATACCTTCTACTTTGAAAAAGTGTGGTATGTTCGCATACTAAAATAAAAATAATTAATTTACTTTTAAAATGTTTTCATAAAAAAGCAACTTCACTCTTTTACCATTGGCATACCAAGGTAGTCCTGGAGAATCTAGTAAGATAATAGAAACTATCCACTTTCCACCCGAAATCTAGACATTCTTTATAGAGTAGCTGATCTCAACGTCGCTTAGACATCAGAGCGGAAATCGAATCTACAAGCAATTTACAATAAGATGCGGTCTCAGTGCACCCCGATAACCTTAAGGCTTATTTTTTTATGGAATAAAGGAGGCAATCGAACAGAAGGCCCACCTGGTGTTAAGTGGTTACCTTCGCCCATAGATATCCACAACATTAGAGTTATGGATGCGTTGCCAGCCTCGGGGATGTAGGAGGGATGGAGGGAGGAAGGATAGGAATGATGAGAATAGGGAGAGCTGGCTTATATACAATCGAACCGGAACCCATCAGCTGTTTGGCGGTTCATCTTTGACATGATAGTGGTCGCGAGCCAGTTAAAGAGAAGAAGTTAATTTTTATTTAGAAATATTTTAAATATATTGCACTGACTAAGATTCGAAGTTATAACCACCTTGTTCAGTGCAATTATAAAACTGCGCTCGAATAATCCATTTTTATCCTCAACAAACCAATTCAAATCATAGAAAAAAAAATAGCAAACGAGGTCAATGGAATTTAAATTAATTTGCAAAGGTTGTGTACATTTCTTTAGAAACGTAAATGCCCTTTTTAAAACTTTTAACCGAGAACGACTTTAATTAATTAGACGGGCTGTATTCATTAGTATCCGTAAGGTGCATTTATCTAATTTTAAGCGAAAAAATATTTAATTACGCGTTGATGTACCTTAAAAAAGCTTATTTTTAGCATTACTTCTGTAGAGTTTTTGAAATACATCCAAGAATTAATAATGTGGGGCCAGTCGTGGCGCAGTGGCACAAAGAGTGACTGTAAAGCGACTGGTTATGGGTTCGATTCCCACTCGTGGAGTGGATATATTTAATATTTTCATTTTCTTCGCTCCTATGTCGAGGCAAAGCGCGGCGTTAAGTTCCGTCACTTAACACATAATGCCTCCGAATTCAGTTGTAAGTGAGGACTGCTATGTGCAGGATACAGCGTGAAGCTTAAAAAAATAAAGGCTATAAAAAATAAAGGCACTCGACACGTAATGTCTCTATTTCGAGCAGTAAGTGCGGAATGTAGTGTATTGACATTAGGTTATCTATGAGTATCTTATTATATGGGATAAAGCGTGAAGCTGCTTAATATTGCTATCGGGAAACGATAATAATTTTAATTTTTAATATAACTATTTCTCCGAAAAGCCATGGTATCCAAAACCATCATATTTACAGTCAGACGCTGTCTCACTGACAGGCCGTAGCAATCATATAGCTCATATACAACTTTATTATTTTGGACGATCTTAACTTACAAAAGTAATCATTTAAAGAAAACTTATAAAAATTTGAACGCAGCGGGATTTGAACCCGCGCCTTCTGAATACCGTCCAGGCGCTCTCACCACTGAGCAATGTGTTCTACTATCCGCTGCGTCGAAATTCTTATACGTTTTCTTTAAATGTCTTTTTCCATTTTCCTAAGCGTGGAATAAAACTTTAAAAATGTTTTAAAAGTAAAAGTAATCATTTTGCCAAAACGTATTGTTTTTTTTTAAACAAAACATAAAGAAGAAAAAGGAATCAAATAATATACAATAATAAACGTGGAGACTATAATCATTATTTATATACATAGAAAGTCGACCGGTTTCCCATTAATTAATTCTATACTGTATTTATTTAATCTTTTCTATACATTAATTAAAAATATAATCTCATGGCGGCCATAATTTTTTCATATATTAATTAATATTATATACGTTAGACGATAAAATATAGTCAATTTAATTAGCAGAAAGCCACATGGGATGGGCGGATCATTATCAGTATAACGTTATAATATGTTAATTAAATGATTTTAACCAATTTACTTAGGTTTTGTTAAAAAAATTAAAATTGAATTATGTTTGATGTTTGCAATGAGATTTTTCATCCTTGCTAATTGAATAATTAGAGGGTTAATATATTGAAGGTTTAATTGTACTCATGGAATTATTTCTTTTGTAAATATTTAATTCAAAGATTAATTGCGGAGTTAAGTTCCGTCACTGTTAAGTGAATGATGTCTCAATTTGGACGGAATGTGGAGAAAATAACCATTGGACAGATTTTCTCTGACTACCCTACTATGCCAGACAAAGAATGATAATAAATTTAATAAATATTAAATATATTTATTTAAGTAAGTTTAAGTATGTTGACTTTACAAGAGCCTATCTTGTATAATGCGAAAAATGAATGAAAGTCAAAGTCAAAGTATACTGAGAGTATCTTGACGTTATTTTATCTCTGACTATCGTAAAGTGAAGCTGAACAACAAGAAGAAGAAATTAAAAAAAAAATACAAACACTAATATTATTAAGTAATTTTTAATCTTTTATATATTTTTTAAATTCATACGTTATCTGTTACAAAGTATGACGATAGGCTTTATTAAGATTACCGGCTTTACATAATAACCACCATACGTAATTATCTAAAGATGTACAAAAAAGTGTTTTTAAAGATTTACCGGTTGAAAAAAGCAAGAAATATTAAACGTAGATTAACCTTTAGATTAGGAACGTGTAACTTCCGCCTTATCTTTACTTTCATATATTTTTGTGTCATTGCGACAATTATTTTTTCATAATTTGCTAGTTATTAAGAAATAATACTAGGTATTCTAATATAGTCATACTATTTTACAAAGTCTACATAAAAATACTGTTAATCTTAGCTTCACAGTTGTGAAACTTTTTACTGCAAAGCAGAGGATTTAGTGTCAACACACTCTGTTCTCCACTTTCAACAAGAATCAGAGAAATATGTTGTTTGGTAGAACTCAACATCGCGCTTTGTCTTGTCATCAGAGCGAAGAAATAAAAATAAAAAAAAATATTATCATACCCACGTGTGGGATTTAAACCCGCAAACATCAATATGTGATATTGAAAAGTTATTAAGAATATATATTTAAGCCAATAATAAAAAAAATGTAGTGACATTGGTGTAATATCAGATAAAAAACACAAGAGAAAGCGTATTAAGATGCTATTTTCAATGTCTGCATTTCTAATCTGTTATACGACTCGTCCAAAATTCTACTAAGAAACTCTAAGGTTATTTATATAACCTAGCTGTTATTTAATAACAATAATAAATCAATAAACTACTTATTTAGTATATAGATAACTTTAGATTAATTACATCCCAAGCTTCTACAAGAAAAGTACAAAGATAAACGATAAGAAAAAGAAAGATATGTAACCTAAACTTGTCAAATACAACGTTTTTTTTCTTAACAAGTTATTTCTGTTAACAAAGGTTATTTCTGCTTACCAGACCGGTTGACCTTTCATCACGGGGTCCAAGCACCAGTGCATCACCTCAAACACTTATGTATTCACCAACACCGTTCATCTTTACCACTGAACACGAATATTGTAAAATTCCACAACACGTCTTCACTCGTCAACAGTCAGCGTACGACTAACTGACGGGCCAAAGTAGAGCCGTACTACGACTGAGAGTGATCTATATTGCTTGTTTTTTATTGTAAATTCGACTTTATGTGAGGTGGAATAAGGTTGGATTTAAGTTGAGGGGATTCGGTGTTTACATCTGTTAGAATCGATATGTAAAATGAGATGCGGAGGAAAGTAAGTAGGCGCATTTCCTAGGATGCTGCGGGCACCACGTTGCGGTCAGTGTCGCATATTTTTTCCTTTTTTTTTAGCTTCACGCTGTATCTCGCACACAGCACGGTAGGCAGATGGAACCTAGTGTTAAGACACTCCGTTCCCCACTTTTCGCTGATTACCGGAGGCATTGCGTTTGAAGTGGCGGAACTTAACGCCACTTTTTGCCTCGACACCAGAGCGAAGATAATGGAAATATTAAATATGCCCACTCTTGGCCGGAAACTGTCGCGTATGGTGCTATGATTTCGTTTTATATTATAAATAATGGGACACGGTCAGTTTATTTTATAAATACACACAATTAAAGTAAATAGTGGATATGTATAGTTAAGTTTAGTATAGCGATTTCTACATGAATTGTAGAGAACATAATTGGTGGATTTTCCGCTTGGTTGTTATTTAAATTTTAAAATATTTACTTTTATAAAAGGTATTTTAATATATAATAATTATTAGAGTAAAACAAGTAAATCAGAGGAAGAAAACGTATTTTATTGTTCAATAAAAGTATATGGGTTCAAATTAGGTTGAACAAAGTCAGCAACTAAGTCATATTTGTCTAGCATTTCTCTCTTTTTCTCTCAAGGTTTCTGTAAGCCAAGGTAAGAGACAAAGGGCGGCGTTGAGTTCCACCATTTAACACACCTTGCCTGAATTTCCTGACACACCATAATAAAATATATTTTTTTTAAATTTCAATTTGTGGCCAGTCGTGGCCCAGTGGCACAAGAGTGTGACTGCAAACGACTGGTTGTGGGTTCGATTCCCACTCGAGGAGTGGAAATTATATTTCCATTTTCTTCGCTCTGGTGTCGAGGTAAAGCGCGGCGTTAAGTTCCGCCACTTAACACGCAAGCCTCCGAATTCGGCGGAAAGTGGGGAACGGAGTGTCTTAACACTAGGTTCCCTCTGCCTACCCTGCTGTGTGCGGGATATAGCGGGAAGATTTATTTATTTTATTTTATTTTTTTTAAAATTCATGCCAACATTTTCTGATAAATATGCATACCTTTTTAATATTAAATTGGTTTTCGGTATAGTAATACTCCCGTAGATTATGTATTGATGAAATATATTTATGCGTGGTCGCGCAGAATGGTTTATCAAATTCGCATTTTCTGTGAGCACTCACATTAAGGAAAATCAGATATTGAAATGTCAGGTAAGCTTATGTATTGGTGACATTTTTTACATACATAGATATCTTATTTGTAAACTTAAATCTGACTAACGAAATTGGTTTCGTATGGAAATTCTAGTCTGTTACGAATTTCAGGTAATATATTCGAAAATATACTTTTTTATCTTTTTATCTTTTTATTATATTTCTCAGTTTTCATAATACATCAGAAAGAAAGGAAATAGTTGTTTAGTAGCCAAATAAGATATAATTGTATTAGGTATTGAAAGAAAAGAAATCCTTTCAACTCCAAGGATAGCAATATGTGTACTCGCATATTGATAAATATGCAATTAAAAAAATTAAAGAAAAAATGTGCGGAATTACATATCGTAGCACAGTGTGACAGCGTCTGACTGTAAACATGATGGTTGTTGGTTCGATGCCCATTCGGAGAAATGATTATTTTTAATTGGTTTTTATTTCCCGGCTCTGGTGAACAATTTATTTACTGTACTCATTACCGCACATATAATACTTTTTTTTAGCTTCACAGTGTATCCAGCACATAGCAGGGTAGGCAGAGGGAACAAGAGAAGGAAGGAAAAGAAAGAGAGGCATTGTGTGTAGCGAAACTTAACGCCGCGCATTGCCTCTGATAACAGAGCGAAGAAAATGGAAATATTAAATATTTCCACTCCTCGAGTGGACATCGAACCCACAATCAGTCGTTTACAGTCACACGTTCGTGCCACTGCGCCACGACTCGCCACAAACTGCTGATGACTGGCTTATATCATATGTAAAGATAAAAAAAACATTGTTTCTTAAAACTTTACCATTGAGGAAAAGGTAAAACTAAAGAACTATTAAACACATCAAATGCTTTTCTCAGAATAATATAGGTGTTCTTTACATTTATTGCTTATTTACGTAACGAATGGTTCTCCAGAATATTGTTGTAGGTTTATGTTCTTAATGAAAAATGTTTGTATATATATCTTGTAAAATTAGCAGGAACTAAATCTGATTCAGATTTATTCATGCACCTATCATGTGGGATAGGCGGACAAATTCACAAGAAATTTTTTTCAAGTCATTATAGAGAAAGACATTATGGGTGTTCAAACACGCTCTGTCTAACCGTTTGTTGTATTTTTTTTATTAATTTATTGCATTTTTAGTGCATTATTATGAAAAATGGTTCGATTCACACTCGAGGAGTGGAAATATTTAATAATTCCATTTTCTTCGCTCTGGTGTCGAGGCAAAGCGCGGTGTTAAGTTTCACCACTTAACACGTAATGCCTCCGAATATGGCGGAAAGTGGGGGACGGAGTGTCTTAACACAAGGTTCCCTCTGCCTACCCTGCTTCGCGCGGGATACAGCGTAAAAGTTAAAAAAAAGGTACATATAAGTAAAAAGCCTAAAAAATTAAGCATATAAGGTTCAAGTTTCATTTGAAGTCAGAATATTTATGCGTCGTAATTATACACTTTGTTCGATCGTTTAGTCTTTTTATAGGGATTCCACGTGGTCGTGTTTTGATATTTCTTACCAATTACAAGTTTAACTTAATTAGCGAAAATAGGGCTTCTTTAGCAATTAATGATAATTTTGTGATTGCTAGCAAAATTAGAGCCATGATTTGAATTTGAATATTTTTGAAGTGTTATTTACATGTTTAGGACAAAACATTATTTTATAAACACATAAGTTTAAAAAATATAAACGGGTTACCGTCTAACTGGTGTTGTAGTTGTGGGTTCGATTCTCACTCATGGAAAGTAATTATATTTAAATTATGTTAATTTTCCCGCTCCTGTACATATGAGACACAGAGCGGACATATTTCAATTTTGTATCAAAAGTAGAGAACGGACTTCCTGACACAAGTTCTCTATGACTACTCTGATAAAAAGAAAGAATGAGAAAAAGAATAGAAACTGGTGAGAAAAAAGATTTACTTAATTAAACAAGGCATTCAGAAAACGTATAAAAATTTGAACGCAGCGGGATTCGAACCCGCGCCGCTTGAATGCCGTCCAGGCGCTCTCACAACTGAGACATGCGTTCTACTACACGATGCGTCGAAATTCTTATACGCTTTATTACAACTTATTTTTGTTGTTAGCATCTCTGTAGAAAGATTTTTACAAATTTCTGCTATCCATAGATTATGTAGAATAATAACAATCGTTTGGCAAAAGAGAATGCTATTTATTGAATACTTTTAAACATTTTTACTTTCTAAATGCCTTGTTCAATTTTCCTAAGTGTGGAATAACACTTTAAAAAAGTTTAAAAGTTGGCTTACTTAATTAACTAGCAATAACCTATACATATATAAACGACATTGTGAGTTGTTCAGTTCCTACTTGAGAGTATTTTAGACAAAGTACTACATTCTCTAAGCATTCAATCATCATTGGTTAGATTACTATACAATGTCAGTAAAGTGGACCGACTGTATTAAGGTAATGTACAATTTATTAACTACATAACTATATTTATATTCTTAACTTATGTCTATATGTATGTCTTCTGTCTTCTGTCTTCTGTCTATATGTGTCATAGGTAGCCTATGTATATTACTATAGATTATGCCGAACAATGATCTTATGCTTATGCCTAGAAATATGTTTTTTTTTTACTAAAGTATAGAACGGAGTATCTTGACACTAGGTTCTTTCTAACTACCCTACTATGCCAAAAAAAGCTTGTCGAGAAATTATTTTTTTAATGTAAATATAAACAATACACACAACATGCCAGTAAATATCGTTAGGGAGAAATATTAATTTTTAAATATTCTTTATATTTCCACTCTGGAAGAGTGTCTTGACTCTAATTTCTCGGCGCACCCTGGTGCTAACAAAGTAAAGCTTAGAAAAGCAATAAATCTATAGTTATTATATATTTTATAATAATTATTTGAATGAAAGCTTCAAAGTTGTAAACTTTTGTAAATATGTTACTATGACTACTTCGTTGGTATATCATTAAGACGGTATTACAACAATATTGAAATACAAGTATCTGTTGTCAAATTAATGAAACACTGAACAGATACTGTAGAGTATCACATTGAATAAGATGTGATTTAAACTTTTAACAAGCGATAGCTTCAAAGCAATACTTGACTCATCGAAATATTATTATAATAAATGACATTAATACGAAGTATTGAAATATATTGTATATACATTTTTTTAGCTTCACGCTGTATCCCGCGCACAGCAGGGTAGGCAGAGAGAACCTAGTGTTAAGACACTCCGTTCCATACTTTCCACCGAGTTCGGAGGTATTTCGTGTTAAGTGGCGGAACATAACGCCGCGCTTTGCCTCGACACCAGAGCAAAAAATGAAAATATTTAATATTTCCGCTCCTGGAGTGGGAATCGAACCCACAACCAGCCGTTTACAGTCACACGTTTGTGCTACTGCGCTACTACTGGCCCCGATATATACACACATTTTTATATCTATGTACTTATTATTGGCCACCGTGACGTAGTGGGAGATCATTTAACTGTGAACGAGATTGATTGTGGGTTCAATCCTTACATGGAATAACCATTAAATATTAGATATTCACAGTTCTACTCTAGTAAGACAAAGTGCAGCGTTTAATTCCGCCGCTCACACACAATGTCTCAATTTCAGGCGGAAAGAGGACTACGGAGTGTCTGTCCAGGTTATCTCTAACTAGCCAAATAAAACGCGTATAAAATAGGTTTTCATCTGAAAAACTTTGTGTTATGTTTAATCAGTTCAGCCGACACTAACAACACTCCAATACTAAGTTCTTCCGCAGTTATTAGGAAATGGAAGTAATTTCCCACATTATATGTCCAAAGTTAGGCTATTCAATAACCATTAGTGGAGGTTTAGTTTTTTTTTCTATCTCGACACAACCTATAATAACCTATATGATATCGTATGAGTGATAGAGTGATAGGCAAAAATAGTCGGAAAAACAACCTTTCCTTTCTCCTACTTCACTCTGTATTTTCGACAATCAACGAAATCTTTTCCTTTATCATGATGCAATTTAGCGTCATACATTTAATATTTTATATAGTGTAAATAATAAATGGTCGTGGCACAGTGGCACAAGCGTGTGACGGTAAACGACTGGCTGTGGGTTCAATTTCCACTAGAGGAGAGGAAATTCTATTTCCATTTTCTTCGCTCTGGTGTCGAGGTACGCCGAGGGTCGCCACACGGCGTTAAGTTCCGCCACTTAACACACAAGCCTCCGAATTCGGCGGAAAGTGGGGAACGGAGTGTCTTAACACCAGGTTCCCTCTGTCTACCCTGCTATGTGCGGGATATAGGTGAAGATAAAAAAAATAAAAATTCTAATGTAAATAGTGTACAATATCATTCCTTTATTTTAGGGGCTATTAGGAATATTTATATCAAGAATTGTTGTTTGATCATGTGTCAAGCTGCTTGAAAGTTTTATACAAAGTAACTGACTGTGACGATCAGTCTGTTTACCAGTGGCACATATATATTTAATGTAATTAAAATAAATAAAAAATGTATACTTCTTATACTCCTCCAAATAAATTTAATTGAACCAACTTTCATATACATAATTTTCTTAAAAATGAGTCCAGCAATATTTTTTACATTCAAATTTATTCACGTTCTTTAATTAATAATTAATATAACACTTATTGTCTTATTTGAATAACCAAAATAATTAAAAAAAAAAACAAAATTTCAATTTGGCCTTAAAGCCTATCCTATAATATATGGAGGAAATATATAATGGGTATACAAAGTCGAAATCTAACACAACTCATCGACTCGCGATTGAAAGTTGTTTGGTGAGTATCAAAACGTAACGTACCGGTTATAACTTAAGCTATTAAATAAGTCGACAGCAAATGACATTAGGAGAAATTATAGTTAGGGTTACCACTATGTTTACTAGTAAGTCCATGAAGCGTAAAACATTCGTTGCCTTAGCAACGGTGTAAGTCTTTTAAACATTTTTAAAGTGTTATTCCACACTTAGGAAAATTGAAAAAGGCATTTAGAAAACGTATAAAAATTTGAACGCAGCGTGATTCGAACCCGCGCCTCCTGTCGGAATTTGACGCAGCTGGTAGTAGAACGCATGGCTGAGTGGTCGGTATTCAGTAGGCGCGGGTTCGAATACCGCTGCGTTCAATTTTTTATACGTTTTCTAAATGCCTTTTTCAACGGTGTAAGTCACTTTTTACATAAGTATATGTCAAACATAAAGTACTGTGTATATTTTTCTTGCAGTGAAATTTCACTGTTTTTTCCAGTTTTCCAGTTTCAGTATGAGAAAATTGAAAGTCATTCGAGACGGTCTCCATTTTCCATCGCAAATCAAGATATTACTATTACGTGCTATTTGGCGGAACGCTGCGCTTTGTTTCAAGTACCAGAAGGAATAAAAAAAATAGTAGGAAATGTGAAGAAATAAAAAGGAGTAGGAAAATAACAAGTGGCACTCGAGCCCACAACCATCGCGTTTGTTTCAGACTCTGTCTTCATTAAAAAAAGTATGTTTTAATGAAAAATATGTTTTGAAAAAACCACAAGTCAAGCGAAGAACTGAACGAAAGCAAGCTTTCAATTCGCATCCAAGAGATAAAACAAAGTTGTTTACTCTGCCCGTACGTAAAGTTACATCACGCGGCGCGTTCCCATTACACTACTTCAGTTTGGCAGCTAACTTGATTTATTACTGTGTTTATTAAACGATTTTGTAGTGGTTTATCTAATATAATATTAAAGTTACAATTTAGTATCTAGATGGGTAAACTTTTATCAGGATAGAAATTTTTATATAGTTGTTTTCATCATTAACTACTTATTTTGGAAGGTGTACGCTTTTAAAAGTATAGTATATATAGCAGGGTGGCCGGATAGAGCCTAGTATCAATATCCTCTATTATTTACGAAACGAACTCGAAAATCTGTGTGATGAGTGGCGGAACTCAAAGTAACGTTTAGTTTTGCTTTGAAGCGAAGGTATGAACATAGTTTAAATATAATATAATTTCCTCCAGGTGACAATCGAACCCCCGACCAATCGCGCTTTCAGTCAGACACTATCCAGTTTTAACAAATTCGTACCTGGATTATAACTAGAAATAATTTCAGAAAATGGATATAAGCGAAACCACGACTACCACGTGTAAAAAATAGTTTATATAGGTTTTTTAGCTTCACGCTGTATCCCGCACACAGCAGGGTAGGCAGAGGGAACCTAGTGTTAAGACACTCCGTTCCCCACTTTTCGCCAAATTCGGAGACATTGCGTGTTAAGTGCGAAGTGCGTTTATATAGGTATATGTTCTTATTATGTGTCTTAGACTTGTAAGACAATGGAAACAGCCACATACCTACCAGTATATTGGGTCGATTTACATTAGCACAATGAGATCTCGGAGACTGTAGATACGTCAGAAAACAATGCTCAAGAATGGAAGAATTCAAATATTTACTTTTGATCCGCTCTTATATAATAAATTTAATGTTTTATAACCGTGGCGAAAAAACAATGCATTATTATATTATATTAAATCATAATAGTAGCCTCGTTAACGCGTATAGTTACGCGCATTGCCTTAGCAACGGACTTGTTGCAAAAGTGTGTAATATATTTTTCTTTTTTTTTGCTTGACGTTGTATCCCGCACGCAGCAGGATAGGGGAATTTAGTGTTAAGACAATCCGTTTCCCACTTTCTGCCAAATTTGGAGGCATTGCATGTTAAGTGGCAGAACTTAACGCCGCGCTTCGCCTCGACACCAGAGCGATGAAAATGGACATATTAAATACTTCCAGCGGCGAACAGAATCTCTTGACACTAGATTCCCTTTGCCCACCCCTCTGTTGGCGGGATACAGAGTTAAGTTAAAAAAAATCTAAAATATTTTCACTCCTTTAGTGGGAACCGAACCCGCAACCAGTCGCTTTACAGTTACACTTTGTGCCACTGCGCCACAACTGGCCCCGTGTAATATAAATTGTAATAATATAAATTATAATACTGTTGTTCAAAGTAAACATGCCTATATAAATCAATGACGAAAGACAGATAATCCAATTTTGTATATAAGTATATTTAGATAGCCGCCACAACACTGGGAAGTGTGATTCTATCACGTTTTTCAACTGTTTATTCTTAGCATGTACTAACTGTTTATTCTTAACACTATTTTTAGATGCATATATTGGTGCCCAGCTCATTGTATTTATCCAATAATTATGTAACTTACGTCAGACAACACTGCCAATAGAAAATGTTTAATATTTCTCATTGTTTTTACAGCTTTTTACTTTTTACCGCATAATAGGGAAGTCAGAGAGAACCTAGTGTCAAGTTCAAGACACTCCGTTCTATACTTTCAGCCCGAAATCGTGTGTTAAGTGACGAGAGTTAATGCCACGTCTTGTCTAAGGTACCAGAGCAGAGCAATGAAAATAATACATAATCATTACCCCCAATGGGATCGAACCCACAACCACTGCGCTTACAGTCAGACACTGTATAACTGCACCAAATGGCATTGTAAACTTTCTAAAGTTTTAAAATTACATGCCAAAATTTACATTTACATTACTTCCTTTTTCTTCTGCGTTTGTCCAGAGGCTGCATTTTAGAATCAACGTTCACTTACCTGGAGAAAAAGAAATATAATTAGTACATTAATATTTTTTTAATGATCTTTTACTTAAAACTAAGCAAGAATTAGTCACATGACCGTGTTTCTTATATTGCAAAAACATAGAAAAATATAGATAGGTACGAATAAATATTCAAAATGTAGGAGCTTCTTACAAACAAAAGCACACAGATATAAGAAGGACCTATACAAAATTTGAACCGGCAATCTCTGGCGTTTCAACTAAGATGATTTAAAATCTAGTAATAGTGTATAGAAGTCATATCGACACATGATATATTACGCATGTTTATTATACTTTTAATATTTTCTAAGCGATTATATGAAACTAGCGATCCGCTCGCGGCTTCGCCGGGTGATCTGCGTAGCTGTTTCCATATATTGCAACCCTCAGTGGTGGATTTTTGAAAGATAAATTATCAACTAGGTATATATATGCCAAAAGTCGTTATAATCGGTCAAGCGGTGTAGATTTTTCATATAAACTATCATCCCCCTTTTCAACCCTTTAGGGGTTGATTTTTATAAAACTAAGTAGGCTATGTTAGACCCAGTCATTTTTACTACTTTCATTCTAAATTTCATCGTGAAAGCGTGACAGACAAACACACAGACATTCGCATTTATAATATAAGTATGGATTTCAATTCAAAATAAATTTATGTTATTATACAAACTACTGAAAGATTATAGATCTATTGATAAGTACAAAATAAAAATACAATTCAAATAATTTTAGTACACAATAACAACATACAAATACAAAAAAATGCAAAAGTAATCTCGCTCATTATTCACCTTTGAATAGAATGACTTTAAAGTTTAACTCTCTTTTTAAAAATACTAATATTGATATATTCTCGGGAAGGCCTCTTGAATTCAAAAAAACAATTAAAAAATGTTTAATTAATTAATTAAGCTTAGATTTTACTTCTAGTTGTTTGTTCTTCATGCACTGTATTTAAACTATAATGTACTTAAACCTAAATGTTAATGTTCTGTGATTACAAGCACTCTGTTACTATTTTAGCATGAAGTGGTTGCCTGTAACTGAGGTAGCACATAGCATCTTAATTGTATTAATTAAAATGGTTGTATTTGTGTATACTTTGTTGGCGATCCAATAAATAAATAAATAAATAAACATTGTATGCTTTTATATACGAGTAAAATAGCATTATGATCGGATAATGAAAAACGCTATCTCTTTGGAAAAATATTTTTAAACATCAAAGTATCGTACTACACGTAATTATTGCACTTTAAAAATTATTTTTTGTATGTTTAATCTTTTTCACAAACCAAGCTATTTTAATATTATAAATGCGAAAGTCTATTTTGTCTGTCTGTTTGTCTGTTTTGCTTTCACGGCTAATCTTTTTTTTTTCAACTTCCCGCTGTATCCCGCACACAGCAGGGTAGACAGGAGGAACCTAGTGTTAAGACACTCCGTTCCCCACTTTCCGCCGAATTCGGAGGCATTGCGTGTTAAGTGGCGGAACTTAACGCCGCGCTTTACCTCGGCACTAGAGCGAAGAAAATGGAAATATTAAATATTTTCACACCTCGAGTGGGAATCGAACCCACAACCAGTCGCTTTACAGTCACACTTTGTGCCACTGCGCCACAACTGGCTAATCTACCGGCCTAATTTCGATTGAATTCAGAATAATAAAAAGCAAAATTAAAAATTTTGAAAAAACCCACGACGGTTTAATTGTAATTGAAAAAGGATAAAATAACTATAAATCCCCCGCCTAAAAGAATATATGTAACGAGATGATGGGGACGACTTCGTCGGGGGCTGTCATTACTTTAAGTTTGCACAAACCTTCTCATAGGTTTTCTTGCTGTTAAAACAGGTTCCCAAAAAATTAAAATATTAATATAAATTTACAGTTTTGATAACTGGTATTTTAAAAACTTTAAAACGAAATCTATACTGTTAGCTACTATATTTAAAATAGGGATTGCAACTGGCAGCCCCCGACGAAGTCGTCCCCATCATCTCGTTACATATATTCTTTTAGGCGGGGGATTTACAGTTATTTTATCTTTTTTCAATTACAATTAAACCGTCGTGGGTTTTTTCAAAATTTTTAATTTTGCTTTTTATTTTAAACTTTTTAAAGTGAATAGATACACATTATATATTATTACATAATATCGAAATACTTTATATCTTCATGCAAATCCAAAAGAAATTATAAACCCAATGCTTTCTGGTTATCAAAAGCTTATTGCAGCGCCTGGCAGATTGTCACCGTAACATTTCCACGAAATTTAAGTCCAACCAAATCAGTGAAAATTACAAAACCCACTAGTAGTTTTGATTTCGAACAAACTAATTTATACTGGAGCGCCCCGTGGTAGGATATCAC
Organism: Dryas iulia moderata; assembly: GCA_019049465.1. Classification (NCBI taxonomy): domain Eukaryota; kingdom Metazoa; phylum Arthropoda; class Insecta; order Lepidoptera; family Nymphalidae; genus Dryas; species Dryas iulia. Next base: position 12,673,083 of record CM032424.1, on the reverse strand, counting down.
GATATGGCATATAAAAACACGCAGCAATTGAACCAGAACCTATCACAGAAAACTGCATCTAAATAGGTTTCACACAAAAAATAAAAGCAAATGCTTACTGCAGCGTCCCCTGGTGAGGTACCAAGATACATATACGTGAACACGCACTAATTAAGCCTGATCCTATCTTTGATAACTGCATCCAAATTGGACTTGTAGTTTTAGCTTTGCATAATTAAATGTTTAATGCAGCACCCCCTGGCGTGTCATAACGTAAAAAAAAAAACCTAAAAACTTACACCAAGTAAAGGTAACTCTAATACTAAAAACTCTGCGCAATCGGACTAGTAGTTGTAGCTTTGCATTAAATATTACAAACAAATGTTTACTGCAGCGCCCCCTGGTGAGTTAACACGATAAAACATATCCAAGAACATGCACTAATTAAACTTGAACTTATCATTGACACTTCATCCAAATCAAATTCGTCATTTTATCTTTGCACAAACAATATATTACTGCAGCGCCCTCTGGTGACTTGTCACTGTAATATAAATTTAAAAACATGCTATAAGCAAAGCGGTATTTAATACTGAAAACTCTTTCCAATCGTACTAGTCGTTTTGGTTTTACACAAAAAAATAAAAGCAGCTACTTACTGCAGCGCCCCCTAGAGAGTTAACACATATATGAAAATATGCACTAAGTAAACATACATGACACATATATGAAAATATGCACTAAGTAAACTTGAATCTATCATTGAAAACTGCATTCAAATCGGACTCGTAGTTTTGGTTTCGCACAAACAAGTGTTCTTACTGCAGCGCCCCCTGGTGAGTGGTCACCGTAGCGCATATATGAAAACATGCACCAATTAAACCTGAACCTATCGTTGGAAGTTTCATCTAAATCGGACTAGTAGTTTTTGGTCTGCATAAACAAATGTTTACTGCAGCGCCCCCTGGTGAATTTTCACCGTAACCAAAAAACAAAAATCTTAAAATATGCACAAAGCAAAGCTAAATCTAGTTCTGAAAACTCTATCTAATCGAATTAGTAATTTCGGTTTTAGACAAACAAATACAAGAAAAATTTTGGTTTTACACAAAAAAGTACAAACAAATGCTTACTGCAGCGCCCCCTGATGAGTGGTCACTGTAGCACATATATAAAAAGATGCACCAATTAAGCCTGAACCTATCCTTGAAAGTTACATGTAAATCGGACCAGTAGTTTTTGATTTGCATAAACAAATGTTTACTGCTGCGCCCCCTGGTGAGTTTTCCCCGTAACAAAAAAAGAAAAATCTTAAAATATGCATCAAGCAAAGATGAATCTTTTTATGAAAACTCTTTTCAATCGGAGCAGTAGTTACGGTTTTAGACAAATAAATACAAAAAAAGTACAAACAAATGCTTACTGCAGCGCCCCCTGGTGGTTTGACACGATAAAACATATCCAAGAACATCCACCAATTAAACCTGAATCTATCACTGAAAATCTATTGAAATCAGACTATTATTTTTTGAGATAATTGAAAACATTCGTTTTCACGTAAAATGCTTACTGCAGCGCCCCCTGGTGAGTTAAGGCAATAAGACATATCTAAGAACATACGCCAATTGAACCTTAACATATCATAGAAAACCGTATCAAAATCGGACCTATAGTTTTGGAAATAATTGACATAGTAATTTGCACAAACACACAAACAAACAAACAAACAAACAAACAAACAACCTCTCACCCCAAACACATATACAGTCGCCGTTCCGTCGCGGGTAAAAATAGTTTAAAACAATATTAGACTATATTTTTTCAAAATAGGATATGAAAGTTTGTATGAAAAATCCAAACTGTTTAATCGTTGACTCTATGAAGTTCCCAACTGATGGACTTTCTCAGGATTTACCTTGCTATTAAATGTTGAGTTCAAGATGGAAGGTCAAACATAGGCTTCCTATTATTGATGTTTGAAAAACCGACCGTCAAAGGACTGAGGGTGATACGAAAATTGTTATGAAATGTATAACGCATAGGTTGAAATGTATAACGCATAGGTTGATGACAGTGGACGAGGCGAAAGAAGTATGCAGGGACTGTAGCGTTTGGCACTCCGTTCTCTTTGACTACCCCGCAAGAGATACAGCGTGAAGCTAAACAAAAAAAAAAAGTATAACGCAGCCTACTGAAAGTACTAAGCAGATACGTTTAGTTCACGCGGACGAAACCGCTCTCGGGACACTAGTATTTAATATTTGTATACATTTAATAATTCCACTATAAGCAGTATTTTTAGACCACAGTAGGAGCTCTCGTATGTAAAGCTGTTTTAGAATTTGTTTAAATTAGCCTCAGTCTATTATTTGTGAGTGAATGTGGGAGGGAAAGATATAAATTTAATACGGTTTAAGTGTCGACGGCCTAATGAATAGATTTAAAATTATGATACATTTTGTGAAAGAACAGTTGAACAACCTTTTATGAATGTATATACGAGATTACATTGTGTTATTTGATCTTTTTGGGTTCAAAAAAATATAATAACACTGTACAGGATTTTTATACAGATACATATAAGTAGATATTAATTCAATATTTATTTCTGCGAAATGGCTGAAAAATGCGTGAAGCTATTCAAATTATAAAATAATTTGAATTTGAAATTATAAAATAATTTGAATTTGAAATTATAAAATAACATGAATAGCTTCACGCTTTTTCCAGAATATGAGAGTAGTTAGACATAATCTAGTGATAAGACACTCCGTTCTCTAATTTCCACTGAAATGTTATGTTGTCGAATTAATCACCGCATTTTGTTTTGGTGATAGTCGTGGCACAGTGGCACAAAGTGTGACTGTAAAGCGACTGGTTGTGGGTTCGATTCCCACTCGAAGGGTGCAAATATTTAATATTTCGATTTTCTTCGCTCTGGTGTCGAAGTAAAGCGCGGCGTTAAGTTCCGCCACTTAACACGCAATGCCTCCGAATTCGGCGGAAAGTGGGGAGCGGAGTATCTTAATACTTGGTTCCTTCTGCCTACCCTGCTATGTGCGGGATAGAGCGTGAAGTTAAAAAAAATAATGTATAATCATTCCTTGAGAGGGAATTAAACCCACAACCATTGTGTTTTCAGTAATGGCTGCCTCACTTTTGTACGATATCCCTATAAATATAATATCTTTATTGTAATACTACATACTTATTTTATACTCTGTATAGAAGAACTGTTGTAGTATGTTTAAATATAAACAACATCAAATACCGTTTGAATCCATTTACGCTTTAGGCAATATTAATACTTATTGACCACCACGATGTAAATATAATATACCAACGGACCGCCAAAAGTACATTTCGTATACGCTTTTACGGAATAATCGGCCAGATGACAGTCGTAGCGCAGGGGCACAAAGTGTGACTGTAAACGCGACTGACTGTGGGTTTGATTCCCACTCGAGTATTGGAAATATTTATTGTTTCCATATTCTTCGCTCTGGTATGGAGGCAAAGCGCGGTATTAAGTTCCACCACTCTACACGCAATGCCTCCAGATTTTGACGGAAAATGGGGAACGGAGTGTCTTAACACTAAGTTCCCTCTGCCTACCCTGCTGTGTACGGGGTACAGTGTCAAGCTAAAAAAATATATTTAGATACAGTTTTTAAATATTCATTATATAAATATAATCTGGAATTTGTCTCTTAATTATATTCTTAATTCATAAAAACATAACACATGTTTCAGGTATATTTAGAAAATTCCAAAAATCAGTCACCTATATTTGTATATCAGCAATAAAAAATACTTAACAATATATGCGAAAAATATCCGTATCTACTATCAATTTAGGTTATCTGTTATACCATATACTAAATATTGATATTGAATGTTAAATTGAGATAAACTCCAATCATTTAAGGGAACTGGAACAACCAGTTCTTATCACGTTTTGGTACTGCCCTTGAAATTTCATATTGACATTAAGAATGAGGTTTTTGTACAGGCCAGGTGAAAGAAGATTCACCTGCTAAGAAGACAAAGGCATAGTTTATACTAATTGTCTGTCATTATAAAAACTTTCATCCAAAATTGCGATAAAATTCTTTTATCCGACACTACAAGCCATTTTCTATTTAAAAATACAGACGTTTTCTTCTAATATTAGTATATACATATTAAGCTTCACAATTTTTGCGGGGCTAGTCAGTGAGTACCTGGTATCAAGACACTCCGTTCTCCACTTTCCGTCCGAAAGTAATGTTACGACATTACTTGTTAAGAGACCGAACTGAATGCCGCACTTTGTCTTAGATACCAAACCGTAGAAATTAAAATAATATATAGTTATTCCTTCGAGTGGTAATCGAACCCACAACAAGACAACAACAACAAGTTAGAATGCTTCTTTATTTTTAAAGAAGCTTAAATTTAAATAAGATTTAAATTTTGAACTTTTCCCCCAATTTATTTCTAAAACCACGTAAAATTTCAAATAAATGCTTAAAATTTCTACAGTTGAATATCCGACATTGAGGTACTTCACTGAGTTAAGGTCTCTTGGAAAAAGGAAATAAATCCTTAAAACCTCTTTCATCAGTTTCATTAAAGTAACACTTCGGAAGCAATTTAGTATTTCGATTCAGATTTAAATCTGTCGCATGACACGTACAGTAATGTGCGTTTTGTGGAACGGAAAACTGAATCATCGTGTTCAAATTTAATATAATTCAGGTTATGATTGTGGGAATCATCAGATATTATAAAAGTTTGACACTAATCTCATGAGTTAAGTGGACCGAAATATAAGTGTTTTTTCAGCTTCACATTCAGCTTCACATTTTTTCCTGAATAGCAGAATATTCAGAGAAAATCTGGTGTCGAAATAATTAATTCTCCACTGTCCGCTTGAATTCAAAACGAGAGAGGCGCAACGGTGCACTTTGTTGTCCTACCAACGCGTAGTAATGAAAAAAATGTAATATATATAAATTCATTCCCCTGAGTGAGAATCCAATCTACAACTGTCGTATTTACAGTCAGACCTTTTCACACAGCGCCACAATAGCTTAAACGTTTGTAAGAAAGAAATATTCTTTTATCAAGTACCAAAATTCATTTTAAAAACGCCATACTAAGCACAATTATGAGCTACTTTTATAGTAAATATAAAAATATACGCTGATAATTGATTAAAGATATTCTATATGGAATAGATGATATCGAGAGATTAACCACAAAATCAAGCAATATTTTTTAATATCAGTACTATTTGAATCCAGTACGACCCTGGAGTCAAACCTGCATTTATCGTGGCATACAGACAGATATTCTCTTATCACACCACAATCATGTAAAGAGTGTAACATATACGTACTTGACGTTCTTTCCCTTAAAGTTCACAGAGAGAATTGTCTCTTCTCATTCCGCCCAAATTCGAGACGGAGAACGAGTCAACGCCATATAAGTTAATCAACAAAATATTTAGGTACCTTATAATATTTAAATTATAAGAAAAGCTATTGTTAGCTTTTTATTTTGTATCCAATCACCACAATAATCCGGTCTGTGGTTGAACTTAAAATAAACACCTCTTATGTCGATTCAAGTCAACGACCTCGGAGCCACGTGGACGAGATGTGCACTATTTTTATACCAGCATTATATTAGAATGACGTAACAGTTTATCATTATATGACAAAGATTAACATATTGCGTTGGTGACCTGGATAGGTTATAATGGAGACTTTATACTGCTGACTTATGATCTACTAGCGACCTGCTCGCTGCTACGTCCGTATCTCCTAAGTTTTTGCAAACAAGCCCTTGTTTGAATTTTCGTTATCAACTGTCCTTCTGAGAAAATTCATCGAAATCGGGCAAGTAGTTTAGAGTTTTCGTTTTAACTTCTATCCCCCTACCTATTAAAGGTTGATTTGTGAAAAAAATAGCCTATGATTGACCCTACTATTTTCATCCTGAATTTCAAGTATTTTCACTCAAATTTCATCCAAATCAGGCCGGTACATTAAATATAATAAAACATTAAAAACTAAATTTTTACACACGTACATATTTTTCGGCAGGCTTTTGGCTATAATTGATTTTGATTAATGTAACACAAAGTTTCAACCATAATAGACCAGCTGAACTATAAGATATAAGGAAATTGCCTCTTAACTAAAGTACAATACTTCAGCGTGAGGGGTATTTTGGTAGGCAAGATCATTAAGTCCATGCACACGAAGTTGCAGGCAGCTGCTAGTATGTAAATAAATATTTGGATAACTCACAGACGGCTAACCGATTGAGAAATAAATAAAAATATCGTCTACACAATAGTATTTGTATTGATATATATGTATTGTCTTTTAGACATGTAACTACATAAACAAGTTTTAAACCTACCTTACGAAAAAAATATGAACGAAGGAGCATAAAATTTCAATTTGTTTAAATTAATATTGGGGAAAAGGAACAGAGAGCCAAGTTTAGTTTAGTTTATGTAATAATGCATTAGAAATAATTTTGTGGGTTCGATTTCCACTCGAGGAGTAGAAATATTTATTATTTCCATTTTCTTCTCTCTGGTGTCGAGGCAAAGCGCGGCATTAAGTTCCGCCACTTAACACGCAATGCATCTGAATTCGGTGGAAAGTGGGTAATGCAGTGTCTTCACACTAGGTTCCCTCTGCCTACCCTGTTGTATGCGGGATACAGCGTGAAGCTAAAAAAAATGCTAATGCATATTTGTAATGAAATAAATTGTAAACAAATAAAATTAATAAATTTAATTAAGCTCTAAGGAAAACCAATTCGAATAAAATAAATATTACACAAATGACGTTACACATTTACTTCTGTATAAAGTAACATAAATGTTGCTGAGACAATGCGTATTTTAACTGGATCACTAGTATTCGATTGAAATCGCTACCTCTAACCTGGCCTGGGGAAATGGCAGCCCGTGGGCTGTATCCGGCTCGCCCGACAGTCAAAATAATTACCCACCCGTGCTCTAGATTAACAGTAAAAAAAATTAATTGCAAAAACGGTCCAATTTATTAAACTCTCCTATCAAATAGAATTAAAATTAAATGCGCGACGTTAATTTAGCGACAGCTTCTCTATTTTCAAATAATTGCCGCGTTAAAAAAAATTAAAAGTATTCACTCCCCCGAGTGGACATCGAATGCTCCACTGCGCAATGGGAATACTATAATAAGCTTTTTGTAGTCTAAGTCATGTTCAAAATCTAATTTTTAAATAATTTGCATACGTGATGAACCGTTGTGTGCAACAGTTAGTACAATTAGTATTTAAGATTTTTCCTTCCTTCACTGCACGACATTATTATGTTATGGCTGTTCTACACTTATTTGTAAAGGTTTTATGTATTTCATCAAATTATTCAGCGCAATCGGTAACATTTTTTTTCATTTTTTCTTACGTCAGGAAATCCCTTACGGATACCAGCCCGAGTGGGGACTCGGGACGTGGTTATGTGGGACTCCGGTGAGGCAAGATGGTAACGCCGCCGTTACCCACTGAAACCTGACGACGCTCCTTCTCGACCGCCACTAGCCGGGCCACGGGGACCGAATCAATCGTCCGAGGACACCGGCGCAGTCGTGTAACGTAACGTAACGTGTAACGGTAAACGCGGCTGGTTGTTCAATTCCCACACGAGGACCAATCAGTGGGATCTTTTTAATTAGATGAAACACGGCTTTAAGCTACGCCACCCAGTATTCAATGGAAGTAACTAGAAAATGAAATAACCTGTTAATAGGTACGATAGTTGGAGTCTAACCAGTAACTAACGTATTATATTTATATTTTTTATAGCTTCACGCTGTATCCCGCACACAGCAGGGTAGGCAGAGGTAACCTAGTGTTAAGACACTCCGTGGAAAGTGGGGACTTTCCACCGAATTTTGGAGGCATTGCGTGTTAAGTGGCGGAACTTAACGCCGCGCTTTGCCGCGACACCAGAGAGAAGAAAATGGAAATATTAAATATTTCCACCCCTCGAGTGGGAATCGAACCCACAATAACTATGCGTCTATATAAATATGTATAGCTTTTTAACAGAATGTTGTCAATCGAAGAGCAGCAGTAATAGAGGTACATGTGTTACTGCCCTATTTTACGATATCGCCGGTACTTATTGATACAACCAATCAGTATTCAATTATTGGATGCTTAAAAATAATTTATATATAATTAATACAGGAAAACTAACTACTTCTCCTTTTCCTTCTTTTAAATCATTTAAATAAATTGTTATTATTGAATGTGGAAAATTGTTAAGCACCAGTTGTGTTTAACAATTTTCAATTATGAAAAAATATCTAACCAAAGAAGCCGTTGCGCAGAAGCACAGAGTGTGCCTATAAAGTGACTGGTTGTGGGTTCGCGTCCCACTCGAGGAGTGGAATTATTTAGTATTTCTATTTTCTTCGCTCTGGTATCGAGGCAAATCGCGGAGTTAAGTTCTGCCACTTAATACACAATGCCTCCGAATGAATTCGGCGGAAAGTGAGGAACAAAGTGTCTTAACACTAGATTCCTTCTACCTTTCTATTTTCTTCGCTTTAGTGTCAAGGCAAAGCGCGGCTTTAAGTTCCGCCACTTAACATACAATGCTCCCTAATTCGGCTGCAAGTGGGGAACGGAGTGTCTTAACATTAGATTCTCTCTGCCTGCCCTGCGGTGTACAAGATACAGCGTGATGCTAAATAATGGCTACCCTAGTTATCAACTATAGTCTTAGATATATGTATAGAGTAATTAATGTTACGCGTTTATTGTATACAATGTATTCGTGTAGCAAGAGTTCGTATTTTAATGAATAAATAAATATGTTTTACTTTACGCAATTTGCAATTTTTACATATTTTAGACCAAATAACTGCTTTAAGGAAAATCATTTTGAATGACAACATTTCTCTTCATCATTCATCTTACATTTAAATGTAGAGAAAATAATTTCTATATCATTTAAAAGTTATTTCAAATACTAAAAAATAATAAATATATATGAGCAATTATAAATACATATATGAGGCCATCGTGAAACAGAAGAACAGCATATGATTGTGAACGCGAATGAATATGGTTCGGTCTCCACTGGAAGAAATTGTAATTGAATTATTTTCGTTCCCTGTTCTAGTAAGACAACATACTGCATTGAATTTCATTAATAGGAGATATTGCGAAATCAAGATTTGGCCAAAAGATAAAAAACAGAGATTCTATGCGGTGACAATCATTTATTTATATAATTCGCGTTTATTTTACATTTCACGATATTTTTTCTTGTATAAAAAAAATTCAAAATAAAAATCTTTTCATTTTCATATTCCACATCATGTACAAAGAACTTTGTAAATTACAAAATCGACGATAAAATTCGACACTGCACTTTTCTAGAGCAGCGAAATGTTGAATTTAATTTGCTTTTCAGCATACTTTCTGATTAATTTCTACATTCAAAGTTCCTTTATTTTATATATGCACAAGTTGTAGCCACATGCAAACATAGCGTATGTTTGCATAGATTATAAAAGATAAAATCTCTTTTTTTTTCGGTATTATAGCTATTTCGTAATCTCTTATCCGTTCCTGTACCCTTTCTAAGGAACCTACTTGTCTAATTCTAGTTTTCTACATACAGTTTATACTGTCGTGTCACATAGTACTGCTAGAGTTTTGTTTACAAGTATAGATAAATATTCCCTAAATTAGAATTTGACGTCGTAACCCTCGGGGATACCGTTTGATACAATCCAACCGCGCCCTTACGTCAAATCGAAAAAATAAACCACCAGAACGGTTTTTTGTAAACAAGAAACACATACAAAGAAATCTTATTATAACGTTAAAAATACCAATGAATTCACGATTTTATATTCAGTTCCGACAGCAAAGAACGATTTCAAAAACACCTTTGAACGCGAAACGTTCAATCTCACCATATATTTTTACATGACCCGGATCTTTTGAAATTTTCCTCCCTATAAATTTACTTTATCTGATGCTTTTATTTTTATATTACTTTAAGAATAAAATAACAATTTTATTTATACAATTTAACACCCTCGTGTCAATGTAGACATATTTTTCACGATTAGATAAGAGTAAGTTCGAATTTTAGTTCCAGTTTGAACTTTGTTGTAATCGCGTTAATTTTATCACCATTAGTAACTATGTGATAGGCTGATAATATGATAGGCTGAAACTTTGAAACAATGTTTCTTGTTTTTTTTTCTTCCAAACCTATAAGGATTATATTTTCCTTAAGAATAGAAGATAATACAGCTTCTATTATTTTTCTCAGAGAGAACACAGTGCCCAAAATCTCCATTTTACGTTTTCCGTCTGAATTTGAGGCATCGCCTATTAAGCGGCAGAACTCAACGCCTCGCTGAGTTTTGTTCACCAGTACAGAATAATTAAATTACAATCATTACACTGAGTTGAAATCGAACTCATGATCAATTGTGACTGCGGTCAGACGCGGTCTCACATCGCCACGATGGCCTCAATCTTTGAGAGTAAGGAAAAATAGAAGATATACTAAAAACACTATCAGTAAACATTTTATTTTAATTCGACTATAAACATTGAAATGCAGGAAAACTTAAAGAGATTGCGGGTTTATGTAACGTTACAGTTGAAACTTTTATATAGAAAATTACTTTGAAGATTCTTAGCGTGTGAAGAGCACTTTGAAATATTTTAATACTGCTATAAAAATTACGTTAAAATTTACTAAAATGAGACGCATTAAAGTTTTTAAAAATTTAATTTACTTATACTTTTTACACATTCAGTTTTACGCTATTTACCTTATAGTAATCTTGTGGCCAGTCGTGGCCCAGTGGCACAAGAGTGTGACTGTAAACGACTGGTTGTGGGTTCGATTCCCACTCGAGGAGTGGAAATTATATTTCCATTTTCTTCGCTCTGGTGTCGAGGTAAAGCGCGGCGTTAAGTTCCGCCACTTAACACGCAAGCCTCCGAATTCGGCGGAAAGTGGGGAACAGAGTGTCTTAACACTAGGTTCCCTCTGCCTACCCTGCTGTGTGCGGGATGTAGCGTGAAGCTATTTATTTAATTTTTACCTTATAGTATGGTAGTCACAGAGAACAGATTCTAGACACTCTGTTGTTTACTTTCCCCTCGATATCGAGATATTATGTGATTAGTGGGAAAACTCAACATCGCAGTGCTTCTTGTTTACCAGAGCACAGAAATGAAAATAATGAAATAATAATCATTTTTTCGACTGGGAATTAACCCACAACCAATTGCAATTAAAGTCAAATCGTGAATTATTCTAATATTCTAATATCAAAAAAAGCAAAAAAACACTAAAATATACCGAGTTATTCTTAATTCTATGATTAAATTTGACTTCTGATTCTAGTCTTAAGTAGGGGGCTTTCTTGAACCTTCATCTCTGTGTTTATTAGATAACAAAACACTAATAACGTTTCTTAACACATCGAAATCGTAATATGAATCACAATTGCTCACAACTTTGGAACTTGGCGGTTCTCCAAAATAGGAACGACGACGAATGAATGTCGTGAATAACCGTTTCTCTCAGAAAACTTTTAAATCTTTTCCGCTATCATATAGAGGGGAATTCTTGTGTACGTCGTCGTCCCGAACTGAAATACTATAGCACTTCGAAGAATTTACGTAACGGTTGAAGAAAAAAGCTATTGCTGTTTATTGTTTGTTATTTTTAAGCAAAATATCTAATAATAATTTTATAGTATTTTTTTAAAATAAATCAAATTTTAAGGACGTGGGAAGTATATTTTTATATTTTCTTTTAGCTTCACGCTGTATCCCACACACAGCATGGTAGGCAGAGGGAACCTAGCGTTTAGACACTCCGTTCCCCACTTTCCGCCAAATTCAGAGGCTTGCGTATTAAGTGGCGGAACTTAACGCCGCGCTTTACCTCGACACCAGAACGAAGAAAATGAAAATATAATTTCCACTCATTGAGTGGGAATCGAACCCACAACCAGTCGTTTAGAGTCGCACGCTTGTACCATTGGGCCATGACTGGCAACAATTATTCTATATACAGACGTAAAATAGATCTAAAACCGATTGATTTCCTAGATATTTAACTTTCAACAAATTTCTGTCACCGTCATCTAAAAGTGATCTTTGAAGCTTGAAACTTATGTTTAAAGTATTAATATTTACAATACAGCTTCAACCGAAATGAAATCGAAACGAAGTCCAGAGTCAGGCAAATTGAAGCTTGTAGAAATTTCATTTTATAATGCCTGAAATTATTATTCACTTTAGGAAAATGTAGTGCTTGAGAAGAAACTTTATTTCTATTGAAAATGCTTTCGAAGCTTTTCTATCCAGACTCGTTCTACAAAACTTTTAATTTAATTTTAACTTGTTCTCATTAAATATCTGCTTTCTGGCATATATTTATGGAGTGTATGTGGTAAGAATTTGAAATAGCTTCATAGTTTTGAATTATGTATATTTTTCAGATTCACGTTTTTTCATGGCATAGTAAGATAGTCAGAGAGAGTAAACGTTGCGGTTCGTTTTACGACTCGAGACTTAATAATCAGTACCTCATAGGATAGATATCAGGATCATTCATACTTTGTTATTTATAATAATTTATTTTACACTTTTTTAAGCTACCAGGTATGAGAAAATAATTTAAAAATTTTACATTGTTATGTAATTGTAATCATAAACGAGGATGTATACTGACAATACCTCTCTAGACCTCAGTAGTTATGGTTCCTGTTATAATAAAGTCTTTTTTTATTAACTTTTTTATTTGATTCCCATGTTATATAGTGAAAAAGAAACACAATATTTTGTATTATATTAGGGATTATACATTTATCATATTTTTATGTACGTAAATATCTATCATACTAAGTTATACTCAACCAAGTATAACATAACAATTAAATGAAATGTGTTCATTTACGTAAAATGGAGAGTTCACCATTCTTAATTTATCTCGTGAAAATGAGACATTGCGAATTCAATGCGAAATTAAACAATGTGCTTTCTTTTATCATATTTGACAAATAAGTTTAATTTAAATATTATCGTTCTCTCTAGTGAAGATCGAACCCACAACCAGTTGCTTTGTCAATCAGACGCAATCCCACTACCTGCTTTGGTCTCATGCCTTCGCATGTATCATATAATATTATTAAAAAAGTTTTGACATGTTGGGTGACAGACCTCAACGTCAATTATTTTTAAGTAGGTCAGTAAATAGACGTATTATAAACAAAAACACATCGCACGTGCTGCATTTGGAGTGGCGGATCACACGTGTCCGCCTAGAGTGGGTGTTTGCTATTGATTGAGGTTTTCTCTTACGTTTCTTTTAACTTTCACTTAAGACGCTTATTAAGAACTTTATAATAACAAATATATATGTAGGGTAATATGCGAAGAACTTTTTTGACAAATTTAGAAATTATTCATTGTCTTATGTCGGTAGGGAAATTGATGCCATAAATTTAAGCATATATATATGGAAAAAGTGAAGGAAATATAGATTTTTCATAACAATGCTTTGAAAATAAAATATATTGAAGTAATTAATTATTACACATACTACCACGTATTTGACATACAACGTTGTATTTAGTGGCATATGCACAGGTTGCTAAGATATCTTTTTTATATATGATTTTTGTTATTTTTTTTTTTGTTTTAGCTTCACGCTGTATCCCGCACACAGCAGGGTAGGCAGAGGGAACCTAGTGTTAAGACACTCCGTTCCCCACTTTCCGCCGAATTCGGAAGCATTGCGTGTTAAGTGGCGGAACTTAACGCCGTGATTTACCTCGATACCAGAGCGAAGAAAATGGAAATATTAAATATTTCCACTCCTCGAGTGGGAATCGAACCCACAACCAATTTTTAATATGGCTTTCACAAATTTTTGTTAATAATCTTTTAAATATTACAAAATGTTGTTTTCTTCCTTATCTTTTCCACTAAACTTACACATCATGTAACAAACCAGTCAGTTTTCAATTTTCCGCCTGCTTTAACAAATTGCGTTGATAGGCGCCTGGATAGCGGCCCCTAATAAATGGAATATAAATACTCCTCAAATCCACACTTGAATTCACTATAATTACGTGGAGGAAATTTTCGTTAGAAATATTGAAAATGTCTTATGATTTTTTTTCTTCTTGCTTCACATTGTATCCCGCGGGTATCCTACGCACAGCGGGGTAGGCGGAAGGTTCCTCCAAATTCGAAGGCATTGCGTGTTAAGTGGCGGAACTGAACGCCGCGCTTTGCCTTGACACGAGAGCGAAGAAAATGGAAACATTAAATACTGACCCCAAATTCTTGTGAATTAACTTCCAAATTTGTAAAAGAAAAAACATTACCATAATGGCACATGCAGAGCTGTAAATGCAATCTGATTATATTTGAATTATTTTCGTTTTTCCGCTCTTATAAGACAAAGCGCGGGGTTAAGATCCGCCACTCAATACGCAATATAGCAAATTTTGAAAATGAAGAAAGGAGTATTTTGACATTAAGGTATCTTTGAGTAACTTACAACAAATAAAAAAATATGATAAAAAAGAATATAAAAAAATTAGGCCGGTTTAATAATAAGAAACAGAGGAAGCAGTAATAATATTCATTTTTACGTATACTTATGTTTAATGTAACAAAAACATTAATTAATTTAGTGAATTTGAACTTTAGACCCTGTATAAGGTTTCGTAAACCGACACCAAATGAGAAGCTCTACGCGTAAGCTGAATACTATACGAAAACGTTTATAGCTGTCAAGCTAATCGCATTAACTTGCTACTTATTCTAACTTGCTATAAATTTTATGTAAGTAAATGTATATGGTCGGTAGTGGCGCAGTGGCACGAGATGTGACTGTAAAAGTATATGGTTGTGGGTTCGATTTCAACTCGAGAAGTAGAAATATTTAATATTTCCATTTTCTTCGCTTTGGTGTCGAGGTAAAGGGCGGCGTTAAGTTCCGCCAAATAACACGCAATGCCTCCGAACGTACGTAAATAATTTAGAGGAAATTAAGAAACTTTCTAATCACGCTTTTTACGCGTTTTCTCTCATATTAGAGTAGCCAAAAAGACTTAGCGACTTTTCGCTTGAAGTCGAGACGTGACAAGACGAGTGGCGTAACTTAACACCGTGCTTCGTCTTAGGTACTAAAGCGAAAAAATTAAATTTAATTATAATTATTCAAGTGGAAATCGAACCCATAACCATAGATTTGCCGTCAGACGTTGTCCCACTGCGCTATGACGGAATCTCTAAGCAATTACGATATAAATTATGACACACGGCGTTAAGTTCCAGCACTCTATCTTGATTTTGGAGGAAATATAGAGAACGGAATGTCTTGACACTAGGTTTTCTCTGGTTACTGGAAGAAAACCTAATTCTGTAAAAGAGAAATAACATGTGGTGGTGAAAGTGAAGGCGCTTCTAGAACCGACAATTTCAGGTTCAAATGTCACTCGTGTATGATATAAATGTGATAAATATATTAATTAATGTGTATCAAGTGACAGTAAATATTGTAAGTTATATGTTTACAGATAAGGTACATAAATAAATAATAAAGCAAAGTGAATATTATTTTATATAACAGAATATGTGAAACACATGGCCTGTGTAATATTTATTTTATTAATATAATCAATTTTTTATTAGCTTAACGCTGTATCCTGCATACAGCAGGGTGGGCAGAGAAAACCTAGTGTTAAGACACTCCGTTCCGAATTTGGAGGCATTGCGTGTTAAGTGGCGGAATTTAATGCCGCGCTTTGCCTCGACACCAGAGCGAAGAAAATGGAAATATTAAATGTTTATATTTCCACTCCTCGAGTGGGAATCGAACCCACAACCAGTCGTTTACAGTCATACGCTAGTGCCACTGCACCGCGGCTGGCCCCTTTAAGTCAATTTAACTGTGTGTAATAAATTTCAACAAAACTCATATATCATCATCCTTATTAAGCAACCTCACCCTTTTTGTCACTTAATATAGTAGGTGGCCAAGTTTTATTTTCTTCTATACAGACAATTTTCGTTAAAAGTTGGTACAAAGTTGTTCTACGTATAAGGTTGTATCTGCAGTCTTTCCGTATGTTAAAATGAATTTTAACATTGATCGTAACTACCACAATAAGATTTTTATCTCTATCTTTATAGTAGAACATTTAATCTTAAATACTACGAACATTTAATATCGATTTCAATAAATATCTTTATTTTTAAGCCCCTTACAGTCTTCAAGATGATCACATTATCCCTTAATCATTGTTATCACATTATCACTCAACTACTATTAACAATAATTATTTATAGAAATTTCATAGAAAATAAAAACATATATACTTAATTATATATACTAGGGTGGTCGTTAAAAATTAATTTTCTTAAGGCGCCCCCTAAAAAGCTTCATTTTGATGAAAAAAGGCTACGAATATTTTTTTATAATTTTTTTTATCAAATACAACACGTGCCTTAAGCCGATTTAAGTTAATTTTTGAATATAATAATGTTTTTTGAGAATTTATAATAATAAATACAATTTGATACAAAATACGAACATTCAGAGAATCCAAATTCATGAGAATACGATAGTTAATGAAAATTACAATAAATATTCCGAACTGTAAGGTCTGTTTATCAAAAAAATTGATGATATTTTTATTAAAAATTTTAATCTTTAGTTTTCATCATTCCATTCTATTTATTAATACTTAATTTTAATATAATATACTTAATTTTATCAACAATAGACGTAATATATCCAAAAGCAGCAAAAAGCGAAACATAGAGAGAGAGAGAGAGAGATTTGACACTAAAATTTCTATTCACCTTTTATATTGAAACCAGAATATACAAAAATATGAGCAACACAATATAAAGACTAAACAAGGACTCGATCCATTTTAGATGTGGACGCGGTCTTGTCGTAAACAAGATAACTAATCGCCATAACATGTTGACAGTATAAAAATACCGCTATCTGTTTGTTTTCCTCCATGCATTTTAACTTTTACTAGAATTTTAAATATGACACCTATGTTGATATTTTTTTAATTTAATATGTTATCAGTTAGTATGGTTATGTAACAGGTTGTTGGAGATAAGTGACTTTCATTCAGGTGGTCTATATAAATAGATGGGTGCGCAGAGAACACATATTTGTTTTGTTTTATATCATAAGTAAAGATAAAACAAAGTAAAAACTGCTAACATAGTTTTCTTCATAAAAAACAGTGTTATATACACAAGTGAATGAGGTGGTATACTTGGGAAGTATGTTTAGCAGAGATGGAAGGTATGATATGGATGTTGAAAGGCGTATTGCTGCCGGTAACAGGGTTAACGGTGCCCTCGCTGCGTTGATGCGACGGCGGAACGTGAGCATAGCCGCACGTTTAGCTGTGCACAATGCAGTGCTGGTACCGACGCTGCTATACGGCAGCGAAACGTGGGTATTGCAGAAGAAGAATGAAAGAAAGATGAATGCTGTGGAGATGAGATCTCTTCGAAAGATGTGCGGAGTCAGCTTAGCTGACCGAATCCGCAATGAAGAGATACACAGAATGGCAGGTATTAGCGAGAACGTCATAGTAAGAATGAAGAAGGGCGTGCTCAGGTGGTTTGGGCACGTCGAGAGGATGAGTGATGGAAGAATGGTAAGAAAGATTTATGAAGCAAAGGTGAGTGGTAAGAGAGGCAGGGGGAGACCTCGGTTGACCTTCGAAAACACAGTATCGATGATACTGGAGGAAGGTCACGTAAAAAGCATGAGGACCCCCCGGAGGGCGTGTATGAAGAGGTTGATGACTGTGGACGAGGCGAAAGAAGTATGCAGGGACCGTAGCGTTTGGCGCTCCGTTCTCTCTGACTACCCCGCAAGGGATACAGCGTGAAGCTAAACAAACAAACAAACAAAAAAACACATTGTTTTTTTTAATTTCACGGTGTATCCTACACACAGCAAGATAGGCAAATGGAACCTGATGTTAAGACACTCCGTTCCCCACTTTCCGCCAAATTTGGAGGCATTGCGTGTTAAATGGTGAAACTTAACGCCGCGCTTTGTCTCGAACCAGAGCGAAGAAAATGGAAATATTCCACTCCTCAAGTGCGTAACCACAACCAGTCACACTTTGTGCCACTGCACCACGACGGGCCCCTTACATACATTGTTTCTGTTTCGTATTACACATTCTATTAATGTTACTGTAATCATAAGAGATTAGATATCAATTCATTGGTACTCACTCTATCTCTAGAACAATTGAATTTCCTATCCTGGATATTTGACATAAAAACATTGGAAATATCTGTGTACGTTTTCCAATTTGACGCTTTTCTCCAATTAATAGTGTAGTCAGGGATCTATTTTGAAATCACTCCGTTTCCTTTCCAGTCCAAAGTCAAGACATTACGTGTTAAATGGTAACGCTTAACGCCGCGTTTTGTCTTATGTATTGGTACATAAGTGAAGAAATGTAAAAAGTATTACTACCACTATACTATTAATACCACTATAGTATTACGCAACGAGTGGGAATCGTGCCCACAACCATTATTTGCTATCAGGCGCTGTTCAATTGGGCCACAACGGTCCCATAAGTAATAAGCAAATGTATTTAAGATTGTTTTGTTATTCTAGTCATCCTGGGCATCAATATCATGTTATTAAAATATTAGAATTAATATTATTATCATCGGATCTGGAAATGGGTAAGTGAACGCTTGCGACAGCAAGTAGTGATTCAAAGTAAGTCAAGCTTATAAAACCGTGTTAAATTTATATTTTTATATTAAATTACTATTCAAATCTATATTAATATATTTTCTTCGTAGAAATATACTTATAGAATATTATAAATAAATGCAAAAGTATCTTTCCAACGTTGCTCTGAAGAGAAGCAGGTGTCCGTCGTCGTTTTCCACGAAACACGTATTTATTGGGGCCGCCGAGTATGTTTTTTCGGATGTTTACGAGAGAATCAAAGATAGTTCATTAGTTTTATACATTTAATAATTTTATTCTAATTTAGTATAAAATAAATAGAAATGGAAATCTAGGTTAGTTGTCAAATGATATTAGAAAAGAAGAAATAAACAAATATTATTTCAAAACTTGTTATAAATTACTCGTATGAGGTATTTTTAATGAGTTTACGTTTTTAGCCGCCGGACAAGCCGGGGGACAAGGTAAACTTAGTGTCATGACACTCTATTCTCCACTTTCCACCCGAATTGAAGATTTACCTCTACGGTCTCTTACCATAGCGCCGCAAATGAAAATTAATTACCACTAGACTCGTAATCACGCACAGAACCATCTCGTTTACAGTCAAACGCTGCCCTACTGCGCCACGATGATAAATTACGTTGATGTTGACCACGTTGATGAATTTTGAATGTTCAATTATAATTGCGGTGATTACTTTATTTTACGTTGATGTTTCGGTTCTTCTCATTGCATGTGCGGCATTTAATTTTTTTAGGTAACACCTACGTCGCTCAGCCACTTCCGATCGCGGTAGGTCCCACAATCAAGCGTAGTGCCTATATAACCTGCAGGTCCTTTAATTCTAAATAATTCGTTATTTAGAATATAGTAATAAAGGCATATCTTTTCGTTTCAAGTGTATATGTAAATTAAATTCGTAAAGTAGAAACCGAAAGTGAAACGAAGTCGGACTTTTCCAATAGGTATTGAAACTAAGCGTCCGATAAGATAAAGCGACGCACGTGTTCAACAAATAATTAGTTAAAGTATTTATAACAGCACTGATTAATATATTTTAAAATAATAATTATTTATTTTGATAATTAATGCTGCAGATTAGTGGAAAAATACATATCATTCATTGTGTACAAAATTGCCTAACTTGAGTTGTTACTTGATAGGTGTTTCTTACATAAATTTCATTAAATCTCACATAATTCAATCAATAGTTTATTAAAAAAATTACAATCTCCATGTTTTATTTATGATTAACAAAAAAAGAAACGATATACCTTTCTTCTTTAATATTGAATAGAAAATGTATTCCCTTATCTTTGTTTCTTTTTAGCTTCACTCTTTTTCCCGCAGCGGGAAAGGCAGAGAGCAAGCAAGCCAATTACTACGCTCCGCTTTCCGCCCAAAACATTGCATATTGAAGCTTTGTATATACAGAGTGAAGGAAAAAAAATCAAAAAAATCATAACCTCTATCGTATGGAAATCCGCAACCATTAATTGCATCTATGTTTACATATTTCACTGCACCATAATGAATTCATTCCCCTTTCTATACATTTAAGTGACATGACATGCTTTCTTCATTACAAATTTCAAAATTACTCTTTATTTTTAAAAAAGCTAGGAAGGAGTAAAATCTAATATCCAATGTTCGGTACATTATTTTCTATAAGTACTTAGATTATAAAATATACATTACACGAGCTTTGTACAAGCAAGCAAAAGTAATTTATGTAACACTTGCGGCCACTTGCGCGTGGCGCAG
This sequence comes from Dryas iulia moderata, assembly GCA_019049465.1. Lineage (NCBI taxonomy): Eukaryota > Metazoa > Arthropoda > Insecta > Lepidoptera > Nymphalidae > Dryas > Dryas iulia. Next base: position 12,652,514 of record CM032424.1, on the reverse strand, counting down.
CATAAGCATGCGGTCAGCTTCCTTAATTATGCAAAAACAGCTTGAAGCTATTTAACTCTTAGCTTTTTTGTTAAAAAAACATGAAATTATAATTGTATATTTGAACTTATAAATATCTTGGTGGTCATAATACTTGATTAAACGTAATAGTAATAACAGTTATATTTATTTTTGAAAGCAGGATAGCCAGAACTAATCTAGTGTCAAGACACTTTGTGCTCCACTTTCCACCTAAATTTGACACATTTTGGAGTGGTGAAACCCAACGCCGAGCTCTCTTACCAGAGCAGGGCAATGAAAATAATTTAAATGCAATTTGGATTGCATTTAAATTATTTCATAAAGATTGGTATTTAAATGGGGATCAAACCTGCAACTGTTGCGTTTAAAGTCAGCCGCTGTTCCATTATGCTGCTTGCTAGACGTCTAATGTCATTAAAAATTTACCATAGGCCACTCGTATTATTTCTTTGCGTTGTTAATATAAGAGCGTAATACTCTACTATTATTATTGTATTTAAATAATTATAATTTAAAATAGAATATTTCAATAAATATTTTTGTTATAATGATGTTTAATTAGTAGGGAATAGATGACTGCCAACAAAAACTTAAATATTACAATTACATTATTGACTGAAACGCTGTATACTATGTATGGTATACCATACCTAATGTTGAGACTGGCTTCCTTCACAGAAATCAGCTTAAAGGTATTACATATTATATCTACTTACATTTATTTTCAGTTATGTATAAATTTAAAGAAAGAGTATTCATATAAAAATAACTCCAAATGACATAAATATCGTTATAACTTATTTAAAACTAATCGTTATCCGTACTTTGTTTGTATGATTTCATTATATTTGTAACTTTTCTATATTAGGTATTTATATTTTTATTTCCTGTAGTTTTGATCGTAAATTCTAACTTTCCCGTTCCACATTAAATAAAAAAAATCTTTTGGTGTTCAATTATTCCTTGTTCCATCAAAAAAATTACATGCCAAATTCGGATTTTTATACGTAGTTGAGCTGTCGGTATTAAAATTATTAGTGCTTTTTTTACGTTCACTCTAGGTCCGCACACAGCAGGCAGAGGGTAATGTTAAGACACTCCGTTCGCCATATTCCGCGCATAGTGCGAAATAAAATATTATTGAATATTTCAATTCCTCGAGTGGGAATCGAACCCACAAGCAGCTGCATTACACACACACTTGCCACGTACCTATGCGCCACAGCTGGCCTGTTCATTCTTCAACATTTTTTTATTATATTATTTAGATCTTAAAAGATCGTAAACTGAAATTCTTCTACTCTATCCTAATAAGCTATTTGTCTTCGTTAATTACTACTGCAGTAAAATATTAATTGCAGTTATCTTGTTCCTAATGGTCATCTCAGCTCGTGTGCACGATAAGACAAATGAGCTTGTTATCTTGAGCTAGTGTAATCATTTTTTAAGAATTTTCTTTTATTTATTTGCATTACACAACTTTACTTACGTTTAAATATATATATTTTTATTTTTTATATGTATAATATTATACACTAGTTTATAACTAGCTAACGTGACTTAATTTATATCAATTAGTAAGTACTTAGTAGTATCCGTTATAAGACGAAAGATTTTTTTTCCCTTTTATATGGATTTTGGAAATTAATTTCCTCGTACTTTATATTACTAGCGAACCGCTCTGCGTCTTTTATCGCCTTTAACATTATCTTAATTTTCCTTTCAATCACAATAAAATATAGCCTATAGCACTCCTAAATTGTGTGGTTTTATAATTGTGAAAAAAAAAATCATGTCGGTAATGTCTTCCGAAGATTATCCCTTACAAACAAAGTTAGAAACTTTGTCTCTTTATTCTATTAGTATAGATATGTATATATACTAGTTGTCGCGTACAGTTTAATTTAAATGGACAATAGTACATATTTCATCGTATCGGCTAGTTCCCCCCAGGGATTATACATGCTTTAAACTTATTACACTCAATTATATATATAATACATATGGAAGATTACATACTATATCAGTTTACGAACGTTATGCAGCAAAAAATATCAAAATGTGAGTCTTGTTTGTCCTTGATAAAAGCATTTATCACGTGAAGTGTGTATATTTTACAAGTACACGATAAGATAAGAAGTATAAAGCAAAAATATTGCTTATACAATTTGAAAATCTCTTAATTGCCTCTATTATTTATTACGGCATATTACATGCTTGGACATAAACAAGGCATTCAATTTTATGGTAGGTACAGAATGCTTTTATTACGATTGTATTCTAGTATAAGACTTTACAAGTACCATTGTTCTTTTAACATTTTGAAAAGTAAAGTTATTCACGTACTTAACATTTACGTACTTAAGAAATTGAAAAACTACATTTTTAGGAAACGTATAAAAATGACACTCGAGGATTGGACATATTTAATATTTCCATTTTCTTCAATTGTGAACGGAAAATGGGGAACAGAGTGTCATAACACTAGGTTCCGTCTGCCTACCCTGCTGAGTGCGGGATACAGCGTAAAGCTATAAAAAATATAAAAATGGCTGTCATACTCTGATAGCCTGGCTTGACTAGCTTGGACGGTTATCAAGAGGCGCGGGTTCGAATCTTGGTGCGTTCAAATTTTTATAAAATTTTTACAAAAATGTAATTTTGAAGTATCATTGTGTCAGGATTTTGCTTAAAAAAATTGTTTTATTATAAGTACATTTATCATTAAAATTTAGAAAAAATCGATTGAGGAGCTATCTATTTTAGCGTATACGGGGCATTGTTTCGAATTTTGGATTTTGAGCGGCTGAACCCAATGCCGTTCTTTCTATATGCTGTGAATGCACTTTCGTTAAAAATATTCTTTCATATAGAATATAAAAATCTATAAGAATCGCAGAGCACAGTAAGCGAAGAATATCTTTTTTTCCCTAAACGGTAGAGAAAACCTTTTTTTCAATACACTCTGTTCTCCATTTCAAGAAATGTCTCGCCTCTAAACACGTAATAATTTAAAAATGCGATTATTCAAACAGTGTTAAAATTGAAAACATCAGATTGACGTACCTACTACACGAATAGTAAAGACCTCAAAATCTAATATCGTAATGAAATATTTTTAAAACTTTAATTTTAGTGAGCTAGAAGCCATACTAATTTTTAAGTATTAACAAATTTTCAAAACTTAGGATATCTTTTATAAAGAATTTGTTTTTAAACTAACAAAGAATTAAATTAACTGCAAAAAAACTTTCAAAGTATAACCTAACATGGCTTCTATATATTAAAAGAAATATTAAACAGAGCACAGATTAGTTTTCCAGATTTTACGACTATTCTATTATTAAAGGAATCCCACATCGTTTCAATATTTACTTTGCTCATATGAGTATTATTGCTTGTATAGCAATTTAATTATTTTATTATTAATAAAGCTTTTAGGTACGATTGAAAGGTTATTGACTGAATGTTTTGGATTTGATCTCATATTCTAATTGCAATAATATAAAGCAGCTCTCTCAGCTGTCAGCAAAACAGCTCAAGAGAACTCTATGTTAAGACAGTTATTTACTTTCTGCCTGATATCAACGCACCAGTTTTACGTACCGGAGCAAATAAATTAAGATACATTAAATTAAAATAGCTTCACGCTATATCCCGCACACAGCAGGGTAGGCAGAGGGAACCTAGTGTTAAGACACTCCGTTCCCCACTTTCCGCCAAAATCGGAGGCATTGCGTGTTAAGTGGCGGAACTTAACGCCGCGCTTTACCTCGACACCAGAGCGAAGAAAATGGAAATATTAAATATTTCCACTCCTCGAGTGGGAATCGAACCCACAACCAGTCGTTTACAGTCACACTCTTGTACCACTGGGCCACGACTGGCCACAATTAAAATAATTTTATATATAATAATTTGTCCGGGTGGAGATCGAACCCACAACTAAAACCGTTTACATCCAGACGTAGTCTTACTGCACAACGATAGATGGATGATATTTACATTTATAATTAAGATTTAAAAAGAAATTTTAATACTTAGTATCTCTGAGATCATCTAGTCAAATAAATACATTGCTGAATTCAAGTATTTACTTGTATTTACTTAAAAGTAGTTTTTAAAAGTGTCCATATATTTTAGTAGCCATATGATACATTTGAAGGTACATTATATTACATCGACTTAATTTTTTTTAGCTTCACGCTGTATCTCGCACACAGCAGGGTAGGCAGAGGGGACCTAGTGTTAAGACACTTCGTTCCTCACTTTCCGCCGAATTCTGGAGGCTTTCCGTGTTAAGTGCACTACCAAACGACACTAAACACTAGGCGAAGAAAATGGAAAAAATAATATATTTCCACTCCTCGAGTCCACAACCAGTCACTTTGTGCCTCTGCGCCACGACTGGCCCAATTAATATCGCAACAGAACTTCAAATAGTCTCTTCTGAAACTCATAAGGTACAGTTTAATCAAAGTTAATATTTTTATATTTCTCAAAATATTTTTCTTATACAAAGTTTTTCAAGAAAATATTAAAATTACCACTTACTAATTTCCTTTTCCTTACAGCGCAAAGTAATGAAAATGCACGACGCATACAAAAGGGTTGAGTGAAGGACTTGATAAAGTAGCCATTGACTTAACGATCTATTCACAAGTGTTGAGCATAATTTAAAAAATATAATTTCGGCTTATTTTAAAGGTAATATATTTATAGACTGATAAGGAAAAGCGTGAATACGTTATTATCTCGATACCTGAACAACGTGAGACTGTGAATTTGATATGTAATCTTGGGAAACTTTAATCAGATTTATTTATTTATTTATGAAGTATATAAATATATTTATTATAATATACAAAGATATGTTTACTTTCTATAATATTTTTATTTTATACTAGCGGCCCACTACACAACTGTTTCATTGTATTGCGACCCTCGGGGGTGGATTTTTAAAAAGTATAGTAGCCTATGTTTAAGCTTGGATTATCAACTATATTTATACCAAAATTCATTACAGTCGGTCTAGTGGCTTAGATTTTTCACGTCAACTTTCATCCCCCATTTCAACCCTTTAGAGGTTGATTTTTGAAATAATAAGTAGCCTATGTTGTTTAACATAGGCTACTTATTATTACCAGTAACTTTTTTCATTTTAAATTTCAGCCAAATGGGATAGATAGATTAGTCGTGAAAGCGTGACAGAAAAACAGACAGACTTTCGCATAGTATAAGTATGGATAAAATTTGTATATATATTTTGTTTTTCAGCTTCAGAATCGTTTTTGCATAACAGAGAAGGAGATAAAATCAAGTCAATAAAGTTAAGACACACTGTTGGACACTTTCCACTGAAATTGTAGACATTGCATATTGAGTGACGGAACTCAACGCCGCTCTGTGTCTTACCATAGAGAGGAAATTAACATAATATACATATTTCACAAATTCATCGTCAGAAGTTCCACTGCGCCACGATGGCTTTATGCTATCGATTATAATACATAAATATATAAGTACGCAAACAATCAATATATATAAGTACCTCAGACATGATTACTTTGGTCAGAAGTGATCTACGATAATACTAATGTTACCTGACTGTTCAAAACGTTTACTGACGATTAAATGAGTGATAACGTCCTAAGTCGTTCTCCTTACTTAACAGCTAGAGTTACTAACGACCAAATGGTTTTTCGTTATTTAAAATACTACATAATATTACTACTACTACTATAACTTTAAGCAAGGAATTTTGTAAAAACCCCGCTTTGTGTTTCCTTATAATCTGCAAGATACCTACTCGTACATGGCAAATTTCAGGCTTATAGTAGGCCCATTAGATTCGATTGTTTGTCAAGCACTCAGCACCGCTAGCATTTTTATATAAATAAAAAATAAAAATAAAAATAAAAATAAAAAAGCCTTTATTTGACCATTTCTGCAGTTAAACTTAAAAACTTAAAAAATTACACACGTATACTGATAACGTACGATACGTTAAAAAGTTTCTTTCTCTTTTGTTTTTTTTTTAATATAATTATTTATGGTCCCCAAACTTGGTAAAGGCCCCCTCCAAATATGTCCACTTTTCTCTATCTTGTGCAATTTCCCACCAATTGGAGCCGGCGATTTTTTTTAAATCTTCTTCCCATCGTGTCGTTGGTCTTCCTCTGCTCCTTTTACCATGTGGACCTCTCCACATCGTGATGTTGTAGGTCCATCTTTTGTCTTGAAGCCGTGCTACATGACCTGCCCACTTCCATTTTAACTTTTATGCGTAGATTAAGACATCAGTAGCTTTTGTTAGCGCTCTTATTTTGATGTGTCGGATCTTGTCTAGTTTCTTCTTGAGCATACTTCTCTCTAATCCTCGCTGACAAGTTATAATTTTATGCTTGGCTTTTGACGTAACTTTCCACGTTTGGCATCCGTACGTCAAGCATGGTAGGAGACTAGAGTTCATGACTTTCGTTTTTAGATTTAGTGGCATGTTGCTTTAAAAAATTTCTTTTAAGCCCCGAAATTTGTTCCATGTTTGCTTTACTCTCCTTTCAATTTCCATTTCGTTGTTTTTTCTTTCAAAACTGATAGATTTTCCTAAATAGATGTAATTATTAACATATTTAAGTGAATCGTTATTGGCTATTATTTGTTTTCTGTAGCTGTTATAGTCATTATTTTGGTCTTCGTAGCATTTTTATATATCTACTTTAATTAAGCGTTAATCTAGTCTAGATTTTGTGGAATTACCTAAAATTTATCTAACAGTTTTTCAATCGTGTTTTTCCATTCTACGTGACATTGGCAAAGTGAATTGTGGTCAACCTGCACGCCTTAAAGCCATAAATTAAAGATACATAACAATACTTTATTTAATAATTTGTATAATCAGAAGATCGTATTAAAATATTTAAATCGTCTAATTCAATATATTGAAAATTGCTTTATAAAGCATATCCATATAATTAAGAAAAATACACCATACAATATACAATATGCAGTAACACATGCAGGAAATCTAAAAATAACTTGAAATAGCTTCCATTTTATTCAGCAGAGGCAAATGCTCTCTCGTAATATCATTTCCATCCAAGCACTCTCATATCGTGTATCGGGAAATGGAAAACTCAGTGAACAGCCGCCTATTGAATCAATAGCGTGTATGATATGTCGCTTTTAGATACACGCAATTGTACGCACATATATATATATATATTTATATTTCTAAACATTTTTAAAATGTTATTCCACATTTAGAAAAATTGAAAACGACATTTAGAAAATGTAAAATGTTAAAAATAAAATGTAAAAAATTTGAATGCAGCGGAATTCGAACCCGCGCCTCCTAAAAACCGTCCAGGCGCTCAGCTAAGCCATGCGTTCTACTACCAGCTACGTTGCAATTCTTATACGCTTTATTACAACTTATTTTTGTTGTTAGCATCTCTGTAGAGAGATTTTATATACATACGTATATCTTAGTATACGTGTGTATGTAGATACATATATCTAAAACTTTATATTCTAACTTCAAGCTTTCTCCACATAGCAATGTAGGCAGAGAATATCTAGTGTCAAGACACTTCGCTTTCCACTTACTGTCGAAATTCAAGATTTTGCGAGTTAAGTAGCTCAGAACTCAAAGCTGTGCTTTGTTCTAGTGAAGAAATGAAAATAATTTAATTGTAATTATTTTCGCGAATGGAAATCGAATCCACACTCAATCACCTTATAGCCAGACACTGCACCAAGATGGACTCAATGTATGAGTATATTATGTTATACATATGATCATTTATTTATAATTGTCGATTAGTAAACATGACATTCTCATCTCTTACGTATAAACGTCGTTTTGGCGTTTACGTTTTAATTTGTAAATTTATATTCTTTTTCCAAAAGGATTTTAAAGTATCCCATCGACTGATTAAGTCAATTGTGAGTCAATATGACATAACTATAAACGCGATTGGTAGTGAGTTCGATTTCTATTCGGGAGAATCATTATAATTAAATTATTGACATTGCTCCGCTCTGGTAAGAAGGCGAAGTGTGGCATTGAATCTTGCCGCTCACTCACAATGTCTCGATTTTTTACTAATTTTACGGTATTCTTGATATTAGGTTTTCTCTGACTACTTTACTATGTGGGAGACTGTTTTTTGCGTAGACAACACGACCAAAATGTTTTCCATACATGTCCGAACATTTTATTGATGATTTAATATATATTTTATAGAATTAAAAAAGAAGGAAAAAGCTCTATTTTTATACTTATTGTATTAATATTAAATATATTGACGCCTAACCTTGTTGAGTAACGATGACTTTAAACTCTTTGCTGTGGACAAAAATTATACATCATGGTTACTTTAGTAAGTTCAAGTCAGTAGATATCATATTTATTTTTATAAATTCTACCCTACAATTTATACGTCTAGTGAAGACTCAAAGAATCCACCGCTTGATCATAATCAAATGAGATAAATAAAAAAAAAATAACAAGTTACATGAATTTGAACCCATAACCACTGGAATGTGCTTAGTTTTAAGTTTCTTTAAAAAAAACATTGCTATGCCACAAAGACAATAGCACGGTACGCTCTAAATAGAAAAGTTTATTTTTAGCCTCACGTTTTCCATTGCGTTGCAAACATGACAACAGAGACTGAGATGTTCAAATGATACTTTTATTTTTATTTCTTTTCAGTTTAACGCTGTATCCCGCACACAGCAGGGTAGGCAGAGGGAACCTAGTGTTGAGACACTCCGTTCCCCACTTCCCGCCGAATTCGGAGGCTTGCGTATTAAGTGGCGGAACTTAGCGCCGCACTTTACCTCGACACCAGAGCGAAGAAAGCACCTCTGCACCAGAAAGAAAATGAAAATATTAAATATTTCCACCCCTCGAGTGGGAATCGAACCTACAACCAGTCGTTTACAGTCACACGCTTGTGCCACTGGGCCACGACTGGCCACAAAAGCAGAAATTAAAGTGAAAAATACATAAAACCTGTTCAATTTAATTGTTTTGAGAAGAGAAATCACGTAAATGTATTTAAACAAATTCATTTTCATTTTAATGAAAACGGAAATTTTATATTGGTATCCGTAGTTAATCCATCAAGTTTGTTATCTACAAAATATCTACAAAGGTCAAACAGCTAGCAGGTAACCCTGACCTAAGCAATCGTAGTAAATATATGGGTTTGCTGTTTTCTTGGCTGCCATCCAAGTTACTACTATATAAGAAAATACTATTGTTTTAGATAGATGTTCAATTTTTAATTTGAAAAATATGTTTGAAAAATCATCTACGTAAGTAAAAATAATCTAGTGTTACGTCACTCTGTTTACCACTTTCCACTAAGTTTCGAAATAATTCGTCTTGGGTAATGAAAATTCAAATCAGTAATGAGAAAAGCCATATTTTTTTTTTTTTTTTAACTTCACTGTATCCTACACACAGCACTGTAGACAAAGGGAACATAGTGGAGTGGAGGCATTGCGTGTTAATTGGCGGAAATTAACGCCGCGCTTTGCCTCGACACAAAATGCCTAAATAAAATAATGAAAAAGAGTAACACATTTGAAATTATTTTGCCACTATCCTGGTATCTGCACGAATAGTACGAATTCATACATTTTTTTAAATGGTTTTTCTATCCTAAACACCAAAAATGAATAAAATAGTGTTGCAAGATTTTCTTACATTTATTTAAAGACAAAATAGATACAGGAGAACCTACTAAAATCATCTTAGTTAACGTACATAATTTCATCTTATTACTTCTTCTACACATATATAAAGCGACATACAACATAAATATAGTATACAGTAAAGGAACAAGTATTTAAGGAAATCTCTTCTCAATTGAGGCCGTCCTCAATGTAGATTATTTGGGTTAAGCTACGCCTAACGGGTCAAATGAAAGATATGAAGATTACGTCCTTGCTTCAAAGGGTACGTTAAGTGCCCTTTGTAGGCGATCCTACTCGAATGACTGACGTTACAAAAAAGGGTAAAATATTAAAGATGTATGAAGAGACGACCAAAGAAGAGAAAACCTGTTAGTAGTTATGTCACAGTCAACTTCGGTTAAACACGTTAATTGTGATTTCAATACTAATTTCTTTTTTAGCTTCACGCTGTATCCCGTACACAGCAGGGTAGGCAGAGGGAAACTAGTGTTAAGACACTCCATCCCATACTTTCCCTCAATCAAACTCGTTTACAGTTAGAACGTTGTCCCATTTCGCTACGATAGTCCATAGGGTAAATCATAATTAAGAAATATTCGACATTTCAAGGAAATATATAATTTAAATTTTAAGTGGCCAGTCGTGGCCCAGTGGCACAAGCGTGTGACTGTAAACGACTGGTTGTGGGTTCGATTCCCACTCGAGGAGTGGAAATATTTAATATTTCCATTTTCTTCGCTCTGGTGCCGAGGTAAAGCGCGGCGTTAAGTTCCGCCACTTAACACGCAATGCCTCCGAATTCGGCGGAAAGTAGGGAACGGAGTGTTTTAACACTAGGTTCCCTCTGCCTACCCTGCTGTGTGCGGGATACAGCGTGAAGATAAAAAAAAAATATATAATTTAAGCCCTTTCCAGAAAACATTATAAGAAATATTTTAACAATATTCAAAGTAAGCTTCTTGTAGAAATCACAATTTAAATATTCAGACCAAATCTTGTTTCTACTATAATATATTTAAGTACATAAAAAACACACTGTGCCATCTTATATCATATTTATAATAACGATACTGTTCCATATGTTTGGAGCAAAAAATATCAAAATAGAATTCGATTGACACAATTCTGAGCTTTCGTGAATTTATATAGTTCAGCCTAGATCTTTTACGAATACACCTTTCAGTGATTTTATGGGATCGTTAATGGAAACAGAAATGCATTTTATAAGATTTTCATTTTATTTTTAAACCAGCCTTCTATTTAACTCGTAGGCTATGTGACGCAGTGATGCAGTATCTGACTGCAAACACGACGATTGTGGATTCGATTCCGACTCGAGGACACAATTATATTTAAATTTTTATTTCTTCGCTCCAAGACGGTGCTTAAGACGAAGCACGGCGTTGAGTTCTGCCTTTCAACACTCAATTTCGCGATTTCAAGCAGAAAGTGGAGGACCGTAGCGATTGGCGCTCCGTTCTTCCTGAATACCCCGCAAGGGATACAGCGTAAAGCTAAAAAAGTCGAGTACAAGGTAAGGTCCAATTTTGTACGGAAAATGTAGTGTCTTGGCACTGAGTTCTCTATGGCTATCTATTAAATATACTGGTATGTTAAAAGTTAGTAAAGTACGGTAGTTAAAAGCTAAGAAATGTAAAAAGTGATATGTAGTTTAAAATTATACGTAGTTAAAAGTAAAGAAATGCTAATGTTTTTATATAAATGCTTACAATCGTCATTATATAACTGAATAACGAATTCGTGATATCTGTCAATCATCAGTCAATAAATCAATTTAAATAAAAGTCTTCCCTTACGCCGCTTGAGTGATTGACAACGAACGAACTAAATGGTAAACGTAGAAAGTAAAAAATTTACATGAACATTCTTTATAGAAAATAAAATGGCACAAAATACCCATACAAGGAAACAGGAAAGGTCGTGGAACAGAGATTTTAAAATATTTTTATTTCTCCGCTCTCATACCCAATACAAAGCTTGGCATTATATTCCGCTACTCAACCATACAACGTCTAAGTTTCGAGTGGAAAACAGAGAACGGAGTGTTTGGAGGCAAATTTCTCTTTGATCAATGGAAAAACGTAAAAAAATATCGACGACATGAATATATGAAAATAAAGTTAAAATATTTTTTATTTAAACGCAAAAACATTTTGTAGATAAGTATTATATTAGATATATCTAGCATTTATTAAGCACCGTAATCTTTTATATTTTTTGTTACTATGTATTAATATTTGAATGTAATAATTAAAATTAAAGTTTTAATCTATTTCTTAACTGGAAATGTTAGATTGCGTTTAATGACCTCGCAAGTTGACTGACTCTAATTAATTCAAAATTAGGGTTCGGTAAATCAAACGTATTTATGCTAACAACTTTCTTAGTAGAAAGTTAGTTTTCATCTTTCGTAGAGGTATATAGACCTAACGAAGTCTATGACTCTTTATAAATATATAAAATAAATAGTGGAGAAGAGAGTGTTATGACCCTAGCTTCTCTCTGACTACTCGGCTAGAGTTGATTATATTTAATATATTAATATAATATAACATTTTTTAAATAACAGCAAAATATGCAAAAAAAAGAGAATTAGAAACAAATTTAAACGTTTCAAATTGAGACAGCACGTCTTGAACCAGAGCAGAAAAAAAAATTTAATGTAATTATTCCCCAGAAAGAAATTGAATCCACAAGCATCACGCTTATGATCAGACTCTGCCCCACTTCTCCACTATTCATCACTATGCATCAACACGTAGAGGATATTATGATTATAAAATCCTTTTAAAATATTCAAAACCGATTCCTGGCATATAAACAAACTTATTTTAAAAAAGTACTTATTAAAAACGACCAGTCATCTATCTACATGATACAAAAAAGTCAACAGTCAACAGTCATTAAGTCTGTCTAGCCGCTCTCGAGTGGTGCGCGCTGAGTGCAGACATACAGGAAATTGAAGAAGATATGTTGCTAGTGCGGTTAATTCATTTTTTATATGTTAACTTCCTTTTGGTGTAGTAGTTAATGACTCTTAAGGAGGTTACAGATTCCATTTCTACTTGAAGCGGATATTTTTAGATATATGTTTATCAGAATTACTTATATTTTTATTCGTACATTAAATTGCGTAACGACTACAGCAGTCATTTTGCAAAATAGTATTTACTACTGGACGCGCTGACGCGATAAATATTGGTTGCCATAGCAACGTATGCTACTTAGAGAAAAGGGTATGTCAATCACATGGTAGTGTCTGTGACATGTTTTTAATTTTTTTTATTACTAGTAATGCCTTATTAAGAAAACTTATGGCTTTCTGAATTACTGTTCTTATTTCATACGTATAGCTTTTCTTGTAAAGTCACACTGCCAAACTTGTAAGCAGCAAATATCAAAATTTCATACTGATACCGGTATCTTTTCGTATATATTTTCGTAAAATCAGATATTACGCTTTTCCTTCGCGTATTAATACATACATATATAGACGATATAAAGTATTTATATAAAACAAGAGTGACTTATCACATAATTTTCATTACCAACTCCACCAGCTAATGTTTAATGGCGAGATAAAAAAATTAATTACATAAGCCAACAATGATAAAATCAAGTGGCAAATTATATATTAAAACATTTACATAGGCTTATAGAGAGGCTATATAGAATAATAAAGTTAAAGAATCATTTTTTGTTATATTTTTACGGTTCTGTATCAAAAGAAAAGAGAAATTAGTAGAAATTCACTTCGTTCTCCACTTTCCGCCCAAAACAAAGACATTAAGGTTTTAAGTGACAGTCAACTGCTGCTCTGTCTGGCTAGGCTATATTTAAGAAAATTACTAAGAATAGATAAATTCTTACTTATATTTTACCACCAAGAGTATATAAAATCTAAAAAAATTATAACAAATAAAATAATAATATAATATTATAATGAAATTAAATAATATATGCCTAAATAAAATTAGTTACATCTTTCAACACTTGATTACATTATTGTAGTAAACGACTCTTATAGGAATGAACGTTCTTTGTCATACTTCGATAACACACGATTTAATTGATATAACTGTATGAAAAGTTAACTTTAAAAGCTTTTATCCAATAACTGGTCCCTTAACTAACTTTTGGGCCATTACATTAACCGTAAAAGGTGGTAAAATGCAGGTGGCCAAGCCAGTTTAAAACAAGAAATCACGGTAATAAAGAGTTCATTACTCTTCAATCAATAGCTATAAAAAATTGTACAATATTAATTAATTATATCGATAAAACTTCAAATGTAAGTAAAATAAACGTACATACTGACACAACTTACCCAATTTCGCGGTTCTCAAGTGAATTATTAGACGATCTCGGTACTAGAGGCCGATAACTCGATCTGGTCATTTCGCACAAACCATTCACTTATCACTAATTAACACACGTCTAACATATGACGAGACGTACTGACAACTGTATTGTTGACTTTTTATTCATAATAGATAACAGCTATCTGTCTATTTGTGGTACAAAGAACATCGACCGGCTGATAATGTAACGCCGAATACGGCTTGTAAATGTATTTACGCTATGTGAATGGAACGATCAATAATATTAAGCCGGGGTGAAAGCTCGGTACCACGCCTCTGGTCCACGCGAGCTTTTAATATAAGTTATGTAACGCCATCTGTTAGATATTTTTGGTATTAAAAGGAAGCTTTAATAAGTTTATTATGTAGTTAGTGTAATTGTACAATGTAAGTGATACGATAAACGGTAGTGAGAGACGATGAGGCATTTGTTTTTTTTTTAGTTTCACGCTGTATCCCGCACACAGCAGGGTAGGCAGAGGGAACCTAGTGTTAAGACACTCCGTTCCCCACTTTCCGCCGAATTCGGAGGCATTGCGTATTAAGTGGCGGAACTTAATGACGCGCTTTACCTCGATACCAGAGCGAAGAAAATGGAAATACTAAATATTTCCACTTCTCGAGTTCGAATCGAACCCACAACCAGTCGTTTACAGTCACACGCTTGTCCCACTGGACTGGCCACTTATTAAATTTTTATTACGTACATTTATAATTTGATTTGAATATATGTTTCATGGTGTCTTTACAGTTCACTAGTAAATAAATGGGATATTTTTCACTGTACAATAATATTTTTTTAAAATACTGGAGCTAATTGTGACCCAGTTCTCCAAATTCTCCAATTGAAGACTTCGGATGCCTGACAGCGTAACTCAACTTCGCACTTTTTAGTATTTGCTTATTAGCTTAACATATATCTGTTGTTAACATAGAACAATATGCAACAATATTTCGATTTATTTCCTGACCTTCTCTAATATATTAGAAATTTCGCACATGTGACCAAATTCAAATTCAATAATAATACAATATTTTGACCCTATAGACCTGATAGCCTTACCGCATACGTAACACATTCATCCGAGGTAATCTTGAGGTCCGTGACATGGCGGATAAGCTTCAAGAGTGCGACGTGAGATGTCGGAAGAATATGCCTCGGTATGTCTGTCTCTGGAGCAAGACCCAGGATGCCCAAGGAAGCCAATGGATTTTTCACTGAGGATGCCAAAGACCGTGCAAAGTAGAGGAGTTTAAGTAAGAAGACCCTGGATAAACTTGGGGAATTTACCAGGAAGAAAAAGAACACCTGATAGCCTTACTAGGACGACAAGGGTACCAAGACAACAACTTAAAACAAGTTTTTTTTTAGAGAAAAGTCGATTAATCGATAATAAATAAATGTACAAGTAACATTTTTATTCAATTCCTTTCTTTTAACTTCGCACATGGCAAAGAAAACTTAGTGTCAAGTTTTCGCCCCATATAAAGACATTGCATATTGAGTAATGGACCTCAACATCGTGCTATGTCTAACGAGAGCAAAAAAATAAAAATTAATAAATATAATTATTTTCAAGAGTGATGGTGCCCACAACAAATCGCGTTTGCATTAGACGCCGTACCGCTACGCCACGATGCGATTTCACTCTTAACAATTTTTTATTATGAAAAATATATTGAATTTAAAGAAAATAATTAATAACTTCACTATTTTATCAACATTTCTCTATTAAGAATTTTAAATTTAAATATTAAAGTGTGTATTTTGTAACTTAAGGTTCGTAACATTTTATGGACTTTACGAGTATTAATATACAAAGGATATTATTGCTAAATCATATGAAGAAAAAATGACACCATCGTGGTGCAATGTGACAGCGCCTGACTGTGCAGTGGTTATAAATTCGATTCCCACTGAGGGTAATGGTTATATTTAAATTATTTTCATTTTTCCCCTCTAGTGGCAAAATAAATCGATGCATTTCGATCCCCCATTCAACGCACGATATTTTGAATTTGGGTGCAAAATTAAAAACGGAGTGTCTCTCTCTCTGCCTCTTTCTCTAAAAAATGTACAAAAAAGAGATTTTTTTAACAATATAAAGTTGTTTACATGTAAACATTATAACATTAAAACATTATAAAGCGAAGGTTGTTGGTACGATCCCCACTTAGGAAATTGATCATATTTATTTTTTTCATTTTTTCGCTCTGGTACCTAAGGCGAAGCGCATCGTTGAGTTCCTCCACTAAATACGCAATGTCTCGATTTCGAACGGAAAGTGGATAACGGTGAGTCTTGACTACCTACCATACTAAGCAGGAAATCGCGTGAAGCTTAAAGCTACTTAGAAAATTGAAAAATTTTTTTAGAAACGTATAAAAAAGGATAGAAATTTATATTAATCTCGTGATCAGTGAAGAAAAATAATCCTTTTAATAATTTTCCTAATATAATAACTGTTACTTTTGCTTACTACTACACAAAGGCCAAACTCGTAGCAACTGCGCCGCGAAGAAACTGGGACTTTTCAGCGATATAGCTATATATAGCTGTTTCGTAGCAGAGTACGCCAAAGAATCCAAGATACTCCGTTCTCCATATCATTTATTAATATTTAAAGACTCTTTGATTACTTTAATTTCGATTTATATAGAATCTTTTGTGTTTATATTTTTTTATATATCATTTTTTGTCAGTATTTAACATAGTTTTAATTCCCATCCAATAAATTTAACCTACATACATATAATACAAACATTTATATAACTGACGTTTACGTAACTACTAAAATTGAATCTATACAAATTTTGTCTACTCTACTATGAACTAAGGACATACTCGTTAAAGTGCTAAAAATATCAGTTATCACGCGACTAACACTCTCCCACCGCATGCGCGATTATGATAGAATTTAAATGTAATTACCGCATTAGTTTGTTAAACCAGTTTTTTTCAGCTGTATGTCTATGTTTTCCTTATAACAGGATATTCAAATATACTAATCGACCACTCAATTAATTACTCAATATTCAAGGACTCGAGAAGAATAATCGACAATTTACTTTTTGGCAGAATTAGAGGAATTTCTTTTAGAGTGGTGGACTTCAATGCCGGGGCTTGTCTTGTTAACAGAGCGGAGAAACGACACAAATATGATCATTACATCGAGGAGAATCCGAACCCAAAATCACGATTACAGCCAACCACTGTACCACTGTGCCACGAAGGCTTTATGAAATGATTACAAATAAAATGTATCTGTATCGTTTTAATGTCAATTAAATTCTTATTGTCATCTCTAGGTGCCAGTCTACAATAATCACCTATGTATATACAAATTAATTATCATATGCATAATATTTTTAAATTTATTAAAGTGCTTCAATATTTACCTACAAAAAAGTATGTAAGAAAAAAAACATTATTTAGTTTTCTTTTCTTCCCCTGTGATATTTTCACTGCTAACATCTTCTACTCTATTGCCGTCCTTCTCTTCTTTCTCTTGCTGTTCTTTCTTTTCGTCTTCTTCTTTAATGAACTCGTCTAATTCCTTTTCAGCGTTTTTTAAATCTTCTTCTGTTATATTCAAATCGGGAAAACGTTTCTGTAAATTAATGAGCACAATATTTTATACATAGTTAGGTGCATGTTTTAGTGTGTGAGAATTTTTGGTCTTAAGCCTGCTGGATAGAAATTTTAGACTCGTTATTAAAATATTTCTGTCTTTTTCGTTTGTAATGTCTCTAAGTAAATGGAAAAGGAGGAATAGAGAAATTCATATTTATCTTATACTAGCGACCCGCTCGCGGCTTCGCCACGTGAACTGCCACTTTTATCCTCTGTTGCTCTTTGGGATTGTCTTTTTTTTATAAAGGGGGTAGTCTATATTTGACCTTGCGTCACTAATTATGTTCTTGAGACAATCATCGATACATCTAGTATAATGTCTGTACTATTTGATAACATATAGCGATAACTGTTATAGTAAGAAAACGTACGAAATCTGCTATCATAGTATATCTATATGATAGCAGATTTCGTACATATATACCATCTGGTATATATGTACGAAATCTGTAGATTACCCGTGAAAACATAAAAGATATAGATATAGTTTTTTGCATTTTTATAATAATAATATTAATGAGTACAGATATATCTAATACAATGTCAACTATATAATAACAGATGGCGCTACCCGTTTCAGAAAACGTAGTTACATCTGCTGTCATATAGATTATATAAAGTTTTATAGACCGGTCAAATGTATCTTTAATAAATGTTATGCTTCTTTTATTTTATAATTATTTTAATTAGTGATATTGAAACAAATTTAGCTTCACTCGTGAACTATGAACAGATCTATTTTTCTGCGGGAGTTGTGTTGAATACCAGGATGAAAACTATTCCATATGTTGCTCTAACTTCTAAACTAACTCTATACAAAAATTCATTAATTTCTACCCGGTAGATATCAGTATATAAATGATTTACTTATATCGGTTTTTTATTTTTTCCAAAAAAACTACGTGGAAAACCGGGATAAAAACTATCCTATATGTACCTTTGGACTAGCTAGCTATCACTATACCAAAATTCATTCATTTCTGTCCAGTAGTTTTTGCGTGATTGGCGAACAAATTAACAGACAGACAGACAGACAGACAAAAATTCTACTGAGTGGTTTTTTCGCCTCTGTTATCGATATATTAACATACCCAATTAAAAATTTTTCCGAAATTTTTCATGTACAGAATTCACATTTCTACTCTTTTATTATATATATAGATATAGATATAGATTTTTTATTTCTTTCAAAATTTGTAAAAATCATGTTTTTTAGTTAATAATAGCAAAAGAATATCGAAGATACATATATCATTTTGTTATTAAACATTTAGAACACACACTTTGAACATATTGTTATGTTCATATGTTGATTATATTAATCATTCCCCAAGTGGGAATCGAATCCACAACCCCACAATGACTTCAAAAAATAAATATTTTTCTTGAGTCTTGAGTCTTTTCAAATAGCTCTTCTAAATATTAAGACTACGTTTAACGCGGTAAATGTCTTCACATATAAGCCAATATAAAAGAAAATGTACTTACGTACATTTTCTAGTATTACAATATAAATAAATGATAACAACAGGCAGTTAGTGCCCCTGCATATTATAGTCTTATCAATAATTTCTATGTATGAAGTAAACATCACAGTTACTTAGAACTACCAACAAAACACAGATAACGAGATAGAACAGGTTTGTTTAGTTTATTTTTTGTTACCATTGTGTACCATTCTCGTGTTGCGGAAAAATTATAAATATGGGTATAACGCCAAAGGAAAAATTTATATATTACTAGCTGTTAGTGTTAACAAAATAGTAAATAAAAATAGTTTAAGTTACACCCTATTACATTAGTTATCGATCAGTAAAAGTCCCGTCAAAATCTGTCCAGCCGTTCCAGAGTTGAGCCGGAACAAACAGATAGATAGACAAGAAATGTAAAAAATGCTATTGGTACCGTATATATACGTATGCCAACAGATACCTATTACAATTTTATTTATTAGTATGGATTTCATATGCTTCTATAAAAACTTTTTGTTTATTGAAATATCTTAATATATGTTGAAATTGGTATGTAGAAAAAATAGCTTCTCGTTTTTTCCTGCTTAGTTAAATTAATTACAATTAATAATTAACAATTAACAATTATTATACCCAACTTAGCGCCTGATTATCCCAAAAGCCACCAAAAGTCCTTTTTTAAATGATTTTTAAATTCAATGTGAATAAGAAGATATTTAAAAAAAAAAATGCGTAGCTGATTATTATGGGAAATTTATTGAAAATTTCACAATATTCCTTACGTTTCTTAGCGATCAGCAATTGCTGAGATATTGATTGCTAAAGGCAAAACGATCTTTTTCCTTTCAGAGTTCGATATCTCAGCGAGAAGTGGATGTATCTCATTTTAAAAAATAACAAGTTGAAGCTGAATAAACATCCATATAGACGTTAGGTTAGATTAGTTGAAAAAAAAATTTTCCAACTTCGTAGACCAAAAGAAAGAACTAAAGAAAACAACTTTTTTTTCTTTCGATAATCGTTAAAATTGACCGAGAGACGGCGCTTGAAATATTTTTTTTTTCATAAAATCTCAAAACTAGAAATTATAACCTTTAAAATGCTTGTTTTTTAATTCCAATACGATAATTTTTAAGGTAAATTCAGCCACTTAAAGAACCTCAAAAAAGAATGGGAATTATTTTGTGATCCTTATATTTTTTTCCGCTGTACCCAAATGTACACAATATCTGCTATATTGTGTACATTTGGGTACTAATTAATATTTTAATTACGTTTAAGACACAAAACGTGGAACTTAACGCCGCGCTTTACCTCGACACCAGAGCGAAGAAAATGGAAATATAATTTCCACTCCTCGAGTGGGAATCGAACCCACAACCAGTCGTTTACAGTCACACGCTTGTGCCACTGGGCCACGACTGGCCACTTATTATTATTAACAATATTTTATTTTTCATTTTATTATGGTCATTATACCGTGATAATGAATCTTACCTAAGTCAGTGAACCTGTAGTAGAGACTTAATAACATGACGTCATAAACAATTTAAGTTGTGGGTATGCCACATATCACATTTCCTTTGAATTTAAGAGACATTGCATATATTTATTTATTCTTTATTGTACACAAAAGAAAAATTGCACAAAAGGCGGGCTTAACGCTAAAAAGCATTTCACAATATATATAAGAATACTGGTTGCCCGCTCGCGGCTTCGCTTACGTACTAAACAATTATTTTTACTACCGCCTCGACTACATCAAATTCGAAACCTATAAAATTATCAGTGTTTTCCTACTATATTATGCATGTATTATACATATAAACCTTACTCTTGAATCCTATATATTACAAGAAACCGCATCAAAACCAGTTGCGAAGTTTTGAAGATCTAATCTACCTACATACATACAGTCACTGGAAGCGACTTTGCTTATTACTATGTAGCGATTATATTAAAGAATACATAGTTACCTGCAACTCCTGCAAAGTATTTTGAATGTTCTCCTGTTGCGATCGCAATTTTCTTGGTAACGTAAACACAGCGTGGAACAGTCGTAACATAATCCAACACAGGGCTGTCAGTGCACCGTATGTAAACATCGATTTGGCCATCGCCCAGTAGTCTACATTCACCTGCTGATGCTTCATTTTACTTACTTATAAATTTATTATTTTATTACAAGAATATATTTTATTAGATGCTTTTCTTATTCTAAGCTATAAGATGGATGAATTTTCATAAATGTATCAATATTTTTGTCAAAGTACGTGTATTATTATGACTGGCTTCTATTAGAAATGACCTACTTCCTATCGATTTATTGTCGACACCGTGTACAAATTATTCATGTTGTCAGGGGTTGTGAAACCGCGTTATTTCAGGAAATTAATCAAAATATATTTATTCAATATATATAAAACTACCAGGTACTTGAGACTATCGTGGCACAGTGATAGCGTCTGACTATAACGAGAAAGTTGTGGGTTCAATCCTCACTCAGACGAAAATTTAAATTAATATTATTCTGATAATAATTATCAGTCATCGAAAGCCAGTCGTGGCGCAGTGGCACGGATGTGTGACTGTAAACGACTGGTTGTGGGTTCGATTCCCACTCGAGAAGTGGAAATATTTAATATTTCCATTTCCTTCGCTCTTGTATTCGAGGCAACGCGCGGCGTTAAGTTCCGCCACTTAACACGCAATGCCTCCGAATTCGGCGGAAAGTCGGAAACGAAGTGTCTTAACACTAGGCCTACCCTGCTGTGTGCGGGAGATGGCGTGAAGCTATAAAAATATATTTAATTACATATAGGTATGCTGTGATAACAATTTCATCTATCCTACTATTTTACATGAATATATGAAGAACAGAATAAGGAACGAACTCAATTAAAATGTATTTGACAAAATTAAAATGTATTTGACTGAACACGGAGGTATATAAAAGCTCCCGTTTGTATACTATAATCCCGTTTGTATACTATAATCGCGTTTGTATATGAACTAAAACGCGGCATTAAGTTCCGCTTACCATCAAGCAATATTCTGTAAACAAAATAATAAAAACCACCACTAGTTTTCGATATATGACATACAGAAATCAATAGAGAGCGGGAAATTATAGCGTGTGACAATGACAATTGGTAGATAAATGGAAAGCTTACGACACGATAGCTTTATAGTCTTCATTATTTAGATTTTTAATAACTGTTTGACATGAATTTATACGTACCAATCTTATTATTAAGTCTTATAATATTAATATTTTATAACTTCACGCTGTTTCCTTCATAGCCGGACAGTTAAAGTGAACCTAGTGTTAAGACAGACCTTTTCTTTTGCCGTTAATTGCAAATATTGCATGTTGAGTGGCGGAACTCAAGTTTGTACTGTATTTTCCTACCAGAGGCGAGCAATGAGAATAATTCAAGTATAAGTACATCTAATCATTGCCCCGAGTAGGAATCGAACTGACAACCATTGCCTTTACACACGCTCCACGAGAGCCTCCATAAATCAATATTAAATACCATTTAATAACTTCTTTATAATAAAATGTAAATATATTTAACTCCAGTTAAATTACGAAAACGAGAAAAAGACTTTTTAAGAACTATTTATTCATAATTAAGACAATTTTTTTTATAAAAGCAAGTTGGAAATACTTTATTGGTGCTGGGATCGGTATCCATCCTCCTCAGGGGGTTGATTAAATTTAAATTATTTTTGTTTCTGAGCTTTGATAGAAGAGAAAGCGTTAAGTTTCCACACGTAACGCCTCTGTATTTATATTTCGGACAGCAGGTGGAGAACAGTTGTCTTGACACTAGATTTTCTCTGACTTCCTTGCTATGCATGAAGTTTGTATGCAAGAAGGATTGCTACTGACGTTGGGATTGACTTTTATTCAAATTCAAAATATCTTTATTCAATTAAACTCTTGCAGGTACTTTTGAATAGTCGAATGTGAACACAAAGCTGCCACCGACTTGGAAGGCAGTTCTGCTGAAAACAGCCGGAACCTGCAGTGGTTTAAAATCAGATTAATTCCGTGTATTTTTATCCTTTGATAAATATTCTTCTACATAATAAAAAGCCTTACATATTAATATGTTTTTACAATGATTTTAATTTTTTCCAGTGGTAAATCTAAAACAAGCTGTGGATTTTTTTTATGTATGTGTATACTCAGACCAATAAAAGATTTATTTACGTTTTGAACGCGACAGTTCTATTTATTTCTTGTTCTTAGACAGACAAATAAAATATTTTTTTTATCTTTTTTTAACTTCACGCTGTATCCCGCAAACAGCAGAGTAGGCAGAGGGAACCTAGTGTTAAGACACTCCGTTCCCTACTTTCCGCCGATTTCGGAGGCACTGCGTGTTAAGTGGCGGAACTTAACGCCGCGCTTTACCTCGACACCAGAGCAAAGAAAATGGAAATATTAAACATTTCCACTCCTCGAGTCCTGTCACGTTGTGCAAAGTGTGTGTGTAAACGCCACTGGTTGTGGTTTTGATTCCTACTGGAGGAATGGAAAAATTTATTTAATATTTTAATTTTCTACACTTTGGTGTCGAGGCCAAGCACGGCATTGAGTTCGGCCACTTAACACGAAACGCCTCCAAAATTCGATGAAAAATTAGGGAACGGAGTGTCTTTGCTAACCCTACTATGTGTGGAACACAGCAGCTATAAAAAAATAGTATGATATGTACAAATTCAGTTCATTTCGTAGCTACTTAAAAGTACAAAAAAAGGGTTATATAAATAAAACGACTTGATATATATTTAAATAATTTTATAATATAAAAATTTACATTTTGAAACTGTACAGTGTACTAAATAGTGTGACTGGCGAATAATAATTAATTAATTATAATCGATAAATGGCGCTAATACGGAAACGATAACATATAGATCAAAAATATATATTTGTACAATTTTTAATTAACGATTCAAGAAATCGATTAATTAAATAATCTCATTGTATTGACGTTACCATTGTATCTACTTAACAATTAAAATAAAAAATAAATTAAAATAAAAAAAAAATTGTAACACGATAATAGTTTTAATATCATTTATCTTAATTTATCTTAAAAGGACGCTGTCAAAAGAAATAACAAAAAAAACAATAGCAGGATATAAACATATGGATTAGTAGATTAGTTACAACGTTAAACTCTTTGTAAAATTCAAAAGGATACAGGTCCTACTACAACATCATTATGAAAATTGGATAATTTTATAGTGAACTAAATATGGATATGACATTATACATTAAGAAAAAACCCTCAACAAACAGTCTTTATATGAAATATTAAAAATACAAGTTATTCTTGACATTTACAACTATTTTTTCAAATAATTAAATTTATATTCTTTCATTAATATTTTTCATCTCAAAAATTTTTTATTTGTCTATATATGATATTTAAAGAAATAAAAATAAAATATATAAGCTGTGGTATTAGCGCCATCTGTGCCTTAAAGCAATTATTACGTCTTTGAAACTACACAAGCGAAAAAGATTTCGGTTTTTAATAATTCTTAAATATTAATATTGATAACTAATATAAGTAAAAGAGTAAAATATTCACATTAGTAAATACACTTTGGTTCTAAGGTAAAATGTTCAATATATACATTATGGTGGTAAGAACTATAGTAAAAAAAAGCATTTAAATGTAAAATTGACAAAAAATTATGCCTGAATGAACCTGATAATAAAACATGTTTGACTAATATATGTATATTTGGTAACAATTTAAAATTCTTATCACCTTATAAGTATTAGGTGTAAGTAACTCTAGTAAAATCGATATTTTATTTTTAGCCTCCTTAAAAACAATTAAATAATCGAAAAACTTAGACGTAATGTGTAACGTGGAACTAATTCATTTTTTTAACTATTTAAAATTAATATCCCCATAATAGCACGAACTATATACTTTGCGTTTAGTCAAACACGTTTAAAATATTCAATCAATATACATGTAGACTACGAGCTTCAAACATTTTTTATATAAGTATAAAATTTACTTTTCTGAACTACAAAGTGAAAATTTAATAGCTTCACGCTATATCCCGCACACAGCAGGGTAGGCAGAGGGAACCTAGTGTTAAGACACTCCGTTCCCCACTTTCCGCCGAATTCGGAGGCTTGCGTGTTAAGTGGCGGAACTTAACGCCGCGCTTTACCTCGACACCAGAGCGAAGAAAATGGAAATATAATTTCCACTCCTCGAGTGGGAATCGAACCCACAACCAGTCGTTTACAGTCACACTCTTGTGCCACTGGGCCAAGACTGGCCCAGTGGCTGGTTAAGTAAATGAATTTGCGTTATTATTTTATACAAATTCATTTACACAAATTTCAAATTCATTTAATTGAAATCAATCAAGTCAAAGTTTAAATTTCGAATTAATTCATTTAAAATTCGAATGCACCAATTTAAAATTCGAATTCATTCACTTAATTTTCAAATTACGACAGACTTCAAATATAAAGACGAATTTTAGAAAGAAAAAATGTAATTTGAAGCTCAAAATCATAATCCATACATTTAAATATATAAAAAAAATAATAAAATACAAGTTATCAATACTAATAAAAAATGGAGATCGTTATAATTATAACAAAAGTGTAAACACTCATAACTATCAAGTGATATAAAACTGTATATAATATTATTACAATACGCTTGGTCTTTGCCTATGGCATGTTCTGAATACACTCTTTTATTTGTGTCCACGCTTGTAGGTTCTGAAAAAAAAATTACAATAAAATTCAATAATAGAATAATAAAAAAAAAAACATATAAAAGTTTTTACAAGTAGAATCACCGAGACTTCTCAGTAAGTAATCTTGGATACTTGTGTTGAGAATGACTGGCTTCTCCATTGGTTTACATATTTAAGCTTAATCCTTTTATTGAGATAAACAAGACTATATATATTTTTTTTAGCTTCACGCTGTATCCCGCACACAGCAGGGTAGGCAGAAGAGACCGAGTGTTAAGACACTCCGTTCCCCACTTTCCGCCAAATTCAGAGGCATTGCGTGTTAAGTGGCGGAACTTAACGCCGCACTTTACCTCGACACCAGAGCGAAGAAAATGGAAATATAATTTCCACTCCTCGAGTGGGAATCGAACCCACAACCAGTCGTTTACAGTCACACGCTTGTGCCACTGGGCCACGACTGGCCACAAAAAATAATTAAAAGAGTTATATTATAATATTTTTTTCGTTACGCTGAACTGAGGCGATGAGTTCCGTTATCACACAATGCTTTAAATTCAGGTAGAAAGCGAAGAACAGAGAATCTGGACACTAAGTTTGTAGTAGGAAATAAAAAATGGGTACTTTTTGTCTCACCAAATCAAAGAAATAAAAACAATTTTTATATAAGCCATTCCCATCGAGTGGAATATGCGAAACAAAATCTACGTATATATGGGCGCAAATGACTATGTAATGACTTTATTGTTATAAATAATTGTTATATTTAAGATTCTTATTTAAATAATTATTTATAATTGCAAAACCGTTATATGTTAAAATGTAATATTTAATGGACACTGTTTTGATGTTTAGTTTGAAGATATTGAAAATTGATTTAATGTTTAATTATTTAAATTTAATTATTCTTTAATAATCATTATTCGAATTAAATAGAATTAAAATTATTATAATTATTCTAACTGTAATTTAATATCTTAACTAATAAATAAATATTTATATTCTGTTAAGTGGCGCCATGTTAAACTTTCTTAGCAAATAATGAAATTTGTTTATGAAACTAATTGTAATTTGTGTAAGATAAATTATTTAAAGTATTGGAAAATTCGTTATAATATTAATATGTAATATTGAACTATTATTTATAATATTATTTAAATTATTTCTTTTAACGGAAGTGACTGTTATTATAAATGTTAAACTTGTGTTTGCCTATATAAAGACTTGAGTTTTGTATGAAAGAGGTTATTCTGTACTGAGCCGTTGTACTGAAATAAACATTATTTGTGTCTATCAACAAGTATTTTCCTTGTAAAAATGGACTCTGGACGCTTGAGTGGCGTTTCTCCGACAGCAGCGGTGGGATCTCAGCCCCGAGAGACTTCAGGGTTTTCCGGTGACGATGTTCTGGTGCTTTTACTATTACAAGTAATGGGTCTGTCGACTTCCATCATGAAAACTGGCGCGCGAGCGAGCGCGGCGAGCGAAGACGTGGGCCGACTCCTGGTCCCTTTACTCAACCACATGGGAGCAAGGGAAAGAAGAACTGATCGGTACTTTTGGAAGAGAGTACCGATATGCGGACGACGGCGCAGCTACACTGCAGACCACGCCAGCAGCCACGCCAGCAGCCACGCCGGGTACCCTACGACGGTGTGGACACTTTTCAAGAGGGTTCGACCGGAAGCCGCCGACGCCGAGCTGGTTGACGCGCTGATCACAGGTATTTACCCCGAGTTTATTCGATCTGAGTTATTGACAAATACCCCTTAATCGCTGCCTAAATTAATATCGGTACTTAAAATATTTCAAAAACGTGAAATCAAAAATAAAGATAGGAAATATGTTGATCTCATGTTACGGAACCTTCAAAAGATTCGGCTATATGTTTTAATGATAATAAGCCGGTTCCGCGAAAGTAAGGAGAAAATTTTATTCAGGCTTAACGTTTCTTTGCAACAAATAAGTAATAATTTCAGTTCTCGTAGTAGTTATAATAGTGTTTATGTTATTGAATGTAATTCTGTTAAATTTTTTTTTTTAAAGTTAATTAAACTGTCGTCGTAAGGGTCGTTGGAATAATACCAAATAAAACGTAACTGTTATAAATAAATATTATAACTGTCTGTTTGATAGTGGTGCCGATTGTTCTTTAATTCGAGAAAAGTGGCTAGTTTTATTTCCGATAAACGCAGGCAAATTGTTGTGCAGTTTATGGGCATTGCGGGTAGAAGGTTATGTCAAAGCAAAGTATTACAGCTGTGGTTGAAATTGATAATGTAAATTTGGAGCTGTAGTTTTGTTATAAGTAACAATAAAACTCGATTCGATAGTCTAAAAAAAAAAAAAAAATAGTATTTTAAAGACGCCTGGGCTTAGTGTCATTTTCAATTATTTTCAATGAAGTCAATAATATTTATTAAGAGTTTATTATAAATGACGGTTATAATATGACCCGTCAATTGAACTAAATACTGATCTTACTGACCCGACACAAATAAAAGAAATTTATATCATTATTAATTATTAATTAGTTTAAAGATAGTTATTACAATTGTTTAGATATGTCTTTTGGTTTTCACGGTATTTTGCTGGCTTAAGATTCAATAGAAGAAATAGTTATAGTTGAAAAGCGGTTCAATTCCTAAAAATATTGCCGATACTTACGTTATTTCCGGAATTACAATTAACTATAAATTGCAAAGTTTGAAAGAGTTAGTAAAGGTCCTATTATATCGAATTATTATTACACAGATGACACTTCCCGCCTGCCATTAAAATATTATAAATTTAAAATATTACAAAATAACGAACTGACAGACGACATTGAAGAAGTTAGATTGCTTGCTAAAAAACGGATGGACGAGCGGTCTTTAAATGATAAAACCCGTCATATTGAGCTTTGGAATTGAATTTTTTTTTTTCAATAACTCGGACGAATTGACCGTATGGGCAGAAGAATCGTCAGAGAGCAATTCTTTTTAGGGGGTTACTGTACTTTTGTTTATAATGTTTGAACCTATTTATGTGTTTAACATTGTGACAATTTAAGTGATTTCATGATTTGTATATTGATGTGATGATGATGATGATATGTGTGTGTGTCTATTTATTTTCCTGTCCAACATCCTTCCTTAAACGCTGGCTGGCCACCATGCGTATCCTAAGTCCTGGTCTTGTTGGCTAGATCCCAGGATGGGTGATGCCTTGTGTGTTGGCTAGATCCCAGGAAGGGTGACGCCTTGTGTGTTGGCTAGATCCCGTATGGGTGATGCCTTGTGTGTTGGCTAGATCCCGTATGGGTGATGCCTTGTGTGTTGGCTAGATCCCAGGAAGGGTGACGCCTTGTGTGTTGGCTAGATCCCGTATGGGTGATGCCTTGTGTGTTGGCTAGATCCCAGGATGGGTGATGCCTTGTGTGTTGGCTAGATCCCGTATGGGTGATGCCTTGTGTGTTGGCTAGATCCCAGGATGGGTGATGCCTTGTGTGTTGGCTAGATCCCGTATGGGTGATGCCTTGTGTGTTGGCTAGATCCCAGGATGGGTGATGCCTTGTGTGTTGGCTAGATCCCAGGATGGGTGATGCCTTGTGTGTTGGCTAGATCCCAGGATGGGTGATGCCTTGTGTGTTGGCTAGATCCCAGGATGGGTGATGCCTTGTGTGTTGGCTAGATCCCGTATGGGTGATGCCTTGTGTGTTGGCTAGATCCCGTATGGGTGATGCCTTGTGTGTTGGCTAGATCCCGATATGGGTGATGCCTTGTGTAAATGAATTGTAAAAGACAGCGCAAGGGACGCGCTGGAGTCAGTATGGCCGTATGGGCGCAAATGACTATGTAATGACTTTATTGTTATAAATAATTGTTATATTTAAGATTCTTATTTAAATAATTATTTATAATTGCAAAACCGTTATATGTTAAAATGTAATATTTAATGGACACTGTTTTGATGTTTAGTTTGAAGATATTGAAAATTGATTTAATGTTTAATTATTTAAATTTAATTATTCTTTAATATGTATTAACCGGTAGGTGTCGCTTCTGCCAGCTAAACAACGGCTCCGTGAATAATTTCGCTAAAAAAGTGTATAAGTGCAATTTAAGAGTGGAAATTAGCACAGAAACTGTTTAGACAAAGTGAACTTCAAGTGAAAGTGTTATCTCAACGATCGGTGGGATATAAGAACTTTTGAAGCAGATCTGCCTGGACTTTCACTAGTGCTTTTTTACTGACAATTTTTATCAATTCCGTGTGAAAAAGTGAGTGTTTTTTCGCAATTAATCTATAGACTCTTGTCCCCTACAACTAGTGGTACAAATAGTGTTAAAATATAAACTATAAAGTAACTTAAAAAGACTTTGTAAATTCAAATCACACAACGGTAACAGTAATAACGTACATTGCGGCCACCTATGTAAAACAACCTGTACTAGGATATATCATCTATCGATAGATCATCGCATCCAGCTAAGTATTACAATTAGAAACCGACAGATGGAACTGTTAAATAAAATATGTATGCACAATAGTTAATGAACATTGCCATATGTTCCAATATTTTAAAAGTATTGTCATAACGAGCTTGGCCTAGTGGTAGAAGCTGTGGGCTGAATTCATCATCTAGGTTCAATCCTTACCCGGTGTCTGCATATTTTTCCGTTTTTTCCTTCTTGTCAAACATAGAAGTAAAAGATAAGATTAAAACGAAGAGTAAAAAAAGTAAACTTGCACTAAAATAGTGCTACTAGAATTGTTTTTCGTAATAATAGTGCGAATTTCATTGGACATCTGACAGTAGTACAAGCAAGGCCATTTCGAGAAAACAGAGGATAAAAATATCAAGTGACAACAATAAGTGTGTTACCAGACTAAAGACGTAAATTGTCAGTAGGAAACCAAATAAAACTGTAGAAAAAATTAAAAAAAAAAAAAAAAAAAAATAAATAAAAGTTGTAGAAACATTAAAGATATTTCTCTCAATATGGATAAAAACCAGATAGAAGCACTTTTCGAAAAAATGCATGAAACATTCAACGAGAAGGCGAACGAAATTAAAGAAGAGTTCTCAAAGCACACAAGTACTTTAATGGAAAACTTCTCGAAAACAATGAGAACAGCACTAGAAGAAAAGCTGGACCCAATAGTGGAAGAGAACAATAAATTGAAAAACGAGGTATCCTCGTTAAGGAATAGAATTAGCATATTGGAGAAGAGTTCGCGGAGAAACAATATTATACTTCACGGAGTCCAAGAAATCGAAGACCCCAAAAGCAGTACTCTAGAAGTGGTTTTGGGAACTTTTAATACTATGGCAAGAAAAGCTAACATAGAAGATTTCGGTAAAATGGACATATGCGACGTATACAGATTAGGAGCAAAAACTGAAAATAAACGAAGACCTATACTAATAAAACTGACACTTGCTTGGAGAAGAATGGAGATCTTGAAAAACAATAAATTCTTCCCCGAAAAAATATACGCCACTGAAGACTTTCCCAAAGATATCCTTCAAATTAGAAAGGAACTGAAAATTAAGCAACAAGAAGAAATAAAAAGGGCAAGTGGGCTGTGCTGAAGTATGATCAACTTATAATAAGAGACAAAACTATTCAGGGGAAAGGACAAGAGAAAAGAAAACGGTCACCATCAAAAACACCTACACAGACACAGCACAATAAGGACAGAGAAAATAAAGCAGCTCCAGTGAAAATCAACAAAACAAATGCTTTTGAATTTATGAGCCGTGCGAGACCGAATTCACAACAAGGAAATAGCAAACAATAGCAACGAACGCACACCAGCCCCCGAAATCCAGACAATATTGTAACCTCAACCATAAGTACCAAAAACATAAATATTCCTTCCCCAACCCGGACAGCGGTCACCGTGGGGAAAAAGACCGTAACCCTCCAGACCAATAGTCGAGATCAGGACATCAATAACAAAACATTTCTAAAAAAGAGAAGAAACAAAATATTCATAGCTACATACAATGTTAGGACGCTAAGAACTGAGGAACACTTAATTCAGCTAGAAGATGCTTTAGAAAACATAAATTGGCACATCTTAGGTCTCTGTGAAGTTCGTAGACTAGGCGAAGAAATTATGGATTTAGGAAACTATATATTTTATTATAAAGGCGAAATAAAAGGCCTCTTCGGAGTAGGATTCCTAATAAAAAGTGAACTAAAAGACCAGATAGAAGAATTCATTGGAGTGACCGAAAGAATTGCAGTCGTCAACATGAAATTTCCCAACTATAAGGATAAATGGACGATCATTCAAGTCTACGGGCCGACAGAGAGTGCCAGTCAGCAAGAAAAAGATGAGTTCTATATGAACCTAGATAATACAATTGAACAGGCTAACAAAAACCTTATAGTTATGGGAGACTTCAATAGCATATTGGGTTCTGAAAAAACCCCAGGGCAAACATTAGTGGGAAATTTCAGTACAGGAACAAGAAATGAAAATGGAGATAGACTATTAGAAATGGCACTGGTGCACAAACTATACATCACAAACACGTTTTTCAAAAAGTCACCAAACAAAAAGTGGACCTGTGTGTCTCCTCAAGCACATAAAGATGAAAGAGATTTCATTCTAACCAATAGAATGAAGTCAGTATTAAATACAGACGTCCTAAATAATGTAAATTTCAATAGCGACCATCGCTTAGTCAGAACGGAAATATTTTCAAACCAATTAAGAGTCAGCAGAAGAAACTTAACACAAAACAATAGTACCACGATACAAGCATCAATCCCTTACCACACGCAGAATGAACTATCCTTAGAATTAAATAAAATGGAAACCTTAGAAAGCGTACAGATAAAATACGATCACTTGGAAAGAGAACTAATAAAAATAATGGATAAGCTAAAGTACAAAACTAATAAGAGAGACAAAATCGGACCAGAAGCAAGGAAACTACTCCAAGAAAGGCGTAATTTACTAGACGGCAAAGCATACAATAAGAGAGAGATCACAGAGGTAAGTAAGAAAACTAATGAAAGTATTAGAAATTTCAGACGCAAAACCCGTATTGAAAAATTAAGATCGTACATTAGAAAGACGTGTGGAATAAAAAAGGCTTTAAAGGAAATGTCGGAAGTCAAGTATTGGATACCTTCTATCAAAAATAAGAAACAAAAAGTTATAACAAAAAGACCAGACATTATACAAACAGCAACTGAATTTTACCAAGACCTTTACAATGATAAAATGGACGAAGTACCGGACAATTTGATCAGAACAACCGATGAAGGCGCAATCAATGTTCAAGTCCCGGAACTTTTAAAATCAGAAGTAAGGCATTGTATACTACAAATGAAAAATAATAAAGCCCCGGGAGAAGATAAAATAAGCAATGAGTTGTTAAAGGGAACATTAGATGTTATAACCATACCAATCACGGCACTTTTTAATGAAATACTCCAAACTCAAATTATACCAAAACAATCGAAAGACAATACAATTATATTAATACACAAAAAGGGAGACAAAAACGATATAAATAACTACCGTCCAATAAGTGTTATGACAAATATTTACAAGGCATTTTCGAAATTAATCCTAGAAAGAATTACCAACCCATTAGATGAGAACCAACCCCTCGAACAAGCCGGTTTTCGTAGCAATTTTTCTACTGTGGACCATATATTAGTTGTACAACAAATTATAGAAAAATATAATGAATATAATAAAGACCTATATTTAGCATTTGTGGATTACAACAAGGCATTTGATTCTTTGAAACACAGTGAGATATGGAAGTCATTAGATGAACAAGGTATACCTGGAAAATATATTAGACTCATCAGAGAAGTGTACAAAAACAACACAGCCAAGTTAAGGCTTGAAAGAGCAGGGAAAACATTTCAAATTAAAAAAGTAGTCAGACAAGGCGATCCAATGTCACCTAAGCTGTTCACTGCAGTCTTAGAAACCCTCTTCCGTAGGCTGACTTGGGACAGATGCGGTGTAAACATTAATGGTGAACAACTTACTCACTTGAGATTTGCGGATGATCTTATATTACTTGCAGAAGATCCAAAAACTCTTAAAGATATGCTCGAAGATCTAGAAAAACAAGGCAAAATAGTAGGTTTGACTATGAACCTAAGTAAAACTAAATTGATGACCAATCGCACAAGAGAACCAATCGAAGTAAATGGCAACATGATCGAGTATGTAGACGAATATGTCTATCTCGGTCAAATAATTTCCCCTTATGACCAAAATTCTAAAGAAATTGAAAATAGAATAAGCAAATCATGGAGAAAATTCTGGTCTCTTAAAGAAATGCTTAAGTCAAAAGATATACCACTAGGAGATAAGTGCAAAATCATACATATTGTATGTGTGTATTGTATACATATGTGTAGCCCCTGTAATGACTTATGGTTGTCAAACTTGGGCACTTACCCAAAAGAATATTAGAAAGATCTGTGTATGCCAAAACAAAATGCAAAGAAGTATCTTAAACATCAAACAGAAAGATAGAGTAGAACTAAGTAAAATCAAATCCACAATTAAAACTAAGGAAGTTGCACAAATTATAAAATAACAAAAATGGCGGTGGACGGGTCACATAATGAGAGAAAAGGTAGATAAATGGACGAGAAAAGTTGTAGAATGGTATCCTAGAGAGACAAAAAGGAAAAGAGGTAGACCTTTCTGTCGATGGGAAGACGACATTAAAAAGATAGCTGGTGGAATGTGGAGGAGACTGGCAAGGGATAGGCAAGGATGGAAAGCAATGGAGGAGGCCTATGTCGGGAGACAAGTTGAAGTTGCCGCAACACTCTAAAATCTCTTTATTTATTATTTTTTGTATATAAGAACTTCAACAATAAAGGCTATTTTTATTTTTATTTTATTTTATTTTTATTATACCTTGATAATCATTATTAGAATTAAATAGAATTAAAATTATTATAATTATTCTAACTATAATTTAATATCTTAACTAATAAATAAATATTTATATTCTGTTAAGTGGCGCCATGTTAAACTTTCTTAGCAAATAATGAAATTTGTTTATGAAACTAATTGTAATTTGTGTAAGATAAATTATTTAAAGTATTGGAAAATTCGTTATAATATTAATATGTAATATTGAACTATTTTTTATAATATTGTTTAAATTATTTCTTTTAACGGAAATGACTGTTATTATAAATGTTAAACTTGTGTTTGCCTATAAAAAGACTTGTGTTTTGTATGAAAGAGGTTATTCTGTACTGAGCCGTTGTACTGAAATAAACATTATTTGTGTCTATCAACAAGTATTTTCCTTGTAAAAATGGACTCTGGACGCTTGAGTGGCGTTTCTCCGACACATACATACATAAACTGTCCCACTGCGCTATGATAGCATTACAAAACCATATCAAATGTTATATTTATAACAAAAATACTAAGTAATATAAAAAACTAATGACCTGCTCGCGGTTTCACCCGCTTGAGCTACAATTTTCATCCCTTACTTCAGCGCTTTAAGAGTTGATTGTTTCAAAAATATATAGCCTATATTTAATTTGCGTCATCTCAACTATCTTGCAGAGAAAATTTATCGAAATCCATCAAGCGGTTTAGATTTTTCATATAAATTTTATTACCAATTTCAGGTTTCTAGGTATCGATATCGGTACTAAAGTACATAAAATGCACATGCACATGGTTTTCCACTATTTTAATTTTATACTAGCCGTCAAAGCGTAAAATACAAACAGAGCAAAATACAGAAATTCGCATTTACAATATTAGTATGGATTATATTTATAAAAGTTACGTTTTTTAAATATAATCCATATTTGGACGTTGTGGAGTTGGGGCCAGTCTTGGGGCAGTGGCACAAGCGTGTGACTGTAAACGACTGGTTGTGGGTTCGATTAATATTTTCATTTTCTTCGCTCTGGTATCGAGGTAAAGCGCGGCGTTAAGTTCCGCCACTTAACACGCAATGCCTCCGAATTCGGCGGAAAGTGGGGAGCGGGGTGTTTTAACACTAGGTTCCCTCTGCCTACCCTGCTGCCAGCGGGATACAGCGTGAAGTTAAAATAAAAAATGTTACCTTTTTCGCAGCTTTGACTTGCAAAGTGATAAATGCGACGAGCGACTCGTGCAGATCTTTGTCTTTTTGTTTTTGAAAGTGTTCTATTTCAACTGAAGCTTTCTTTGTGAAATCTCTGAAAGACAAAAAATAATTATTATGAAAAGTACATCGTAATAAAAACGAAATGTCATATTTGTATGTTTAATACATCCATACTTATATTATAAATGCGAAAGTCTGTGTGTTTGTCTGTCACGCTTTCACGGCTAATCTACCGGCCCGATTTGGATGAAATTTAGAATGAAAGTAGTAAAAGTGACTGGGTCTAACATAGGCTACTTATTTTTTAAAAAATCGACCTCTAAAGGGTTGAAATAGGGGATGAAAGTTTATATGAAAAATCTAAACCGCTTGACCAATTGTAATGAATTTTGGCATTAATATAATCGATAATCTAAGCTTAGACATAGTGTAACGATACAGACTATGTATAAATAAACGTAGGAATATAAAAAAATATTAAATAATATAATTTAATAATAATAAAAAAATATATACAATTTTATGGAATAGTTTAAACAAATAATAAAAAAATATTTAATTAATATTTTCAGAAAAAGCAACGTTGGCGGTATGAGTTGCTGGCCGATTATAGTTTATGATTTTTAAAAATGGAATAGAAAGAGAAAGGGAGCATGGCGGGAGCGTGGCGTCGGTAAAAGTGACGCTTAGGAAATTATTGATATTAAATTGCAAATATTATAAATTGAATACAAGGAAATGGATATTTAATAAATAAATTTAACATATTAAATGCAAAGTGATCGAAATATAATAATTTTATGATAATCAAGTTTGGTAAGATGCATATTTGTTAATTATGAAGAATTGCTTGGTGAGTTCTTATTTCACATTAATAATATAAAAATAACAAAGCGAATATTGAAATGAATATTAAAATAATAATAACTAAGTAATATAATAGTATTAAAGGCAATAAATATTTTAAATATTAGTTGTATGAAAAAGAAAACATAT
This sequence comes from Dryas iulia moderata, assembly GCA_019049465.1. Lineage (NCBI taxonomy): Eukaryota > Metazoa > Arthropoda > Insecta > Lepidoptera > Nymphalidae > Dryas > Dryas iulia. The sequence goes on along the minus strand of CM032424.1, from coordinate 12,615,434 downwards.
AATTTGCAGTACAAATTAATTTAAGCATTTGGCGTATGGCGGCGCCATCTTAAAATAGTGTTGTATGAACACTATAGTTTACATTTTCCTAAATATTATAAATTTATAAATTAATTGAAAGTTGCGAGTGTAAATAATATTTATTAAATAAAAATAAATGAGGCTTTGGATGATTAAATATTTTATGGCAAATATTCTCATACGAATGTATGAAATTTAAAATAATATAAATATGTACTACATGTATAGGGGCGATGCATGTAGTACAAATAATAATAACAAGATATTAATATATAATGCGTTTGATAGCTGGATATTTTATGGCAATAATTGGCACGATCTCATACGAATGTGTAAATCTTAAAAAAACAAATATAAACTACATGTACAGGGGCGATGCATGTACTGTCTCTCGACTGTCAGGGTTCGGTTATAGCTTATAGCTTACTGATAAGCGATGTCAATGACACAATCAATGTAGCTTTGCAGCACCGAGGCCGACATGTTTGGTAAAGTGATCCGCTATAGCGAAGTTGGTTTGTTGTATCCTTTCTGATGCTGTCTTGCGTTGCGTAAGCGATGCTTGTACAAAGTCGGATTGTGGTAAAACGTGTGACATGCGACTGTCGTGGGTTTAGGTAGCTCATCGCTTATCAGTAAGCTATGTCGGTGACACAATCAATGTAGCTTTGCAGCACCGAGGCCAACATGTTTGGTAAAGTGATCCGCTATAGCGACGTTGGTTTGTTGTATCCTTTCTGATGCTGTCTTGCGTTGCGTAAGCGATGCTTGTACAAAGTCGGATTGTGGTATAACGTGTGACATGCGACTGTCGTGGGTTCAGGTAGCTTATAGCTTATAGCTTAACCAGTGACATTGGTCTCACAAACCATTAATGTATATCGGCTTAACAACCCGACGAATTCACTGGTTTGTGAGACCAATGACGTATATCGGCTTAACAACCCGACGAATTCATTGGTCTCACAAACCATTGACGTATATCGGCTTCACAACCCGACGAATCCATTGGCCTCACAAACCAGTGGCGTATATCGGCTTAACAACCCGACGAATTATATTGGTCTCACAAACCAGTAACGTATATCGGCTTCACAACCCGAAGAATTCATTGGTCTCACAAACCAGTGACGTATATCGGCTTCACAACCCGACGAATTACATTGGCCTCACAAACCAATGTACAACTAATTAAATATATATAATAAGCGTAACAAGTACCTTTGAGAAAGATCACACACAAACTTAACAAACATGACGTGACAGCTAACTAATAATTGATCGTTTGCTAAGGCATCGTAAGTATCATATACGTGAACTGTTTCGTTGTGTCTCGGAGGGTTCAATATGATCGGTCAGGTCTGCGATCGGACGGAACTCACGGCAAGTGGCGGGGCGGGGCCACACGGCCATTTTTTCTCTTAATATAGCTATCTTGCATAGTTGTAAGTGAGAGATAAATAAGACGATCCTAGGGCTTTTCCTCGGACGAGCTCTGGGTGATCGCAACGGATAGTTTGTGTTAGATACTTGCATGTCTAGAACCCTTCTGATGGCTAATTAATATATAAATGAGTCTATACCTTCTGATGGCAAACTAATAATTAAGAAGGAAGACCTTCTGATGGCTAATTTATATATAAAATGAGTCTATACCTTCTGATGGCAATTATAATTAAAAAAAAAGATTACCTTCTGATGGCTTATTATATGTATTTAATATATTACACGTAGAATTTCCTAACACTGTTACCTCTGAATCTCAAAAAGAACTTGAGTTACTTACATACATAACAATAAAGGTCCTAACCACAAGACGTATCATGAGCCAAGGCATGATTTGATTAATATATTTTCAAACATTTCAGATCGATGAAGGGATGAGTTCAATGAAGGGGGGATACCAGTTACAATTGGTGCCGTGACCAGGATGGTCAAACGGCTTTATAATAAATATTAAAAATGGGCTTATGCCTACAATTGCTGTCCGTGAAATGGAATGAGACAGAGGAGGTTTACAGTGTTTGGAAATTTTATGGTTGGGGGGTTGTAAGGTCCGGGGGTTGATAGTTTAAAGAGTTGTCACATTGGGGGGTTGATAGACTGAGAGGTTGCAAAGTCTGGGGGTTGATGATATATTAGAAACATTTTGTAAATTCTATTTCGATAAACTTCATAGAATTTAGGGGGTTGAATGTAACGATACATACTATGTATAAATAAACGTAGGAATATAAAAAAATATTAAATAATATAATTTAATAATAATAAAAAAATATATACAATTTTATGGAATAGATTAAACAAATAATAAAAAAATATTTAATTAATATTTTCAGAAAAAGCAACGTTGGCTGTATGAGTTGCTGGCCGATTATAGTTTATGATTTTTAAAAATGGAATAGAAAGAGAAAGGGAGCATGGCGGGAGCGTGGCGTCGTAAAAAGTGACGCTTAGGAAATTATTGATATTAAATTGCAAATAATATAAATTGAATACAAGGAAATGGATATTTAATAAATAAATTTAACATATTAAATGCAAAGTGATCGAAATATAATAATTTTATAATAATCAAGTTTGGTAAGATGCATATTTGTTAATTATGAAGAATTGCTTGGTGAGTTCTTATTTCACATTAATAATATAAAAATAACAAAGCGAATATTGAAATGAATATTATTATAATAATAACTAAGTAATATAATAGTATTGAAGGCAATGAATATTTTAAATATTAGTTGTATGAAAAAGAAAACATATAATTTGCAGTACAAATTAATTAAAGCATTTGGCGTATGGCGGCGCCATCTTAAAATAGTGTTGTATGAACACTATAGTTTACATTTTCCTAAATATTATAAATTTATAAATTAATTGAAAGTTGCGAGTGTAAATAATATTTACTAAATAAAAATAAATGATGCATTGAATAATAACATATTTTATGGCAAATATTCTCATACGAATGTATGAAATTTAAAATAATATAAATATGTACTACATGTATAGGGGCGATGCATGTAGTACAAGTAATAATAATAAGATATTAATATACAATGCGTTTGATAGCTGGGAATTTTATGGCAATAATTGGCACGATCTCATACGTATGTGTAAATCTTAAAAAAACAAATATAAACTACATGTACAGGGGCGATGCATGTACTGTCTCTCGACTGTCAGGGTTCGGTTATAGCTTATAGCTTACTGATAAGCGATGTCAATGACACAATCAATGTAGCTTTGCAGCACCGAGGCCGACATGTTTGGTAAAGTGATCCGCTATAGCGACGTTGGTTTGTTGTATCCTTTCTGATGCTGTCTTGCGTTGCGTAAGCGATGCTTGTACAAAGTCGGATTGTGGTAAAACGTGTGACATGCGACTGTCGTGGGTTCAGGTAGCTTATAGCTTACTGATAAGCGATGTCGGTGACACAATCAATGTAGCTTTGCAGCACCGAGGCCAACATGTTTGGTAAAGTGATCCGCTATAGCGACGTTGGTTTGTTGTATCCTTTCTGATGCTGCCTTGCGTTGCGTAAGCGATGCTTGTACAAAGTCGGATTGTGGTATAACGTGTGACATGCGACTGTCGTGGGATCAGGTAGCTTATAGCTTATAGCTTAACCAGTGACATTGGTCTCACAAACCATTAATGTATATCGGCTTAACAACCCGACGAATTCATTGGTCTCACAAACCAGTGACGTATATCGGCTTAACAACCCGAAGAATTCATTGGTCTCACAAACCAGTGACGTATATCGGCTTAACAACCCGACGAATTCATTGGTCTCACAAACCATTGACGTATATCGGCTTCACAACCCGACGAATTATATTGGTCTCACAAACCAGTAACGTATATCGGCTTCACAACCCGACGAATTCATTGGTCTCACAAACCAGTGACGTATATCGGCTTCACAACCCGACGAATTACATTGGCCTCACAAACCAATGTACAACTAATTAAATATATATAATAAGCGTAACAAGTACCTTTGAGAAAGATCACACACAAACTTAACAAACATGACGTGACAGCTAACTAATAATTGATCGTTTGCTAAGGCATCGTAAGTATCATATACGTGAACTGTTTCGTTGTGTCTCGGAGGGTTCAATATGATCGGTCAGGTCTGCGATCGGACGGAACTCACGGCAAGTGGCGGGGCGGGGCCACACGGCCATTTTTCTCTTAATATAGCTATCTTGCATAGTTGTAAGTGAGAGATAAATGAGACGATCCTAGGGCTTTTCCTCGGACGAGCTCTGGGTGATTGCAACGGATAGTTTGTGTTAGATACTTGCATGTCTAGAACCCTTCTGATGGCTAATTAATATATAAATGAGTCTATGCCTTCTGATGGCAAACTAATAATTAAGAAGGAAGACCTTCTGATGGCTAATTTATATATAAAATGAGTCTATACCTTCTGATGGCAATTATAATTAAAAAAAAGATTACCTTCTGATGGCTTATTATATGTATTTAAAATATTACACGTAGAATTTCCTAACACTGTTACCTCTGAATCTCAAAAAGAACTTGAGTTACTTACATACATAACAATAAAGGTCCTAACCACAAGACGTATCATGAGCCAAGGCATGATTTGATTAATATATTTTCAAACATTTCAGATCAATGAAGGGATGAGTTCAATGAAGGGGGGATACCAGTTACATTAGGCTACTATATTTTTTAAAAATGTGGCCCCGAGGATTGCAATATAACGAAAAAGCTGACGCGGCGAAGTCGCGAGCGGGCCGCTAGTAAAATATAATTTGCCACAGCGTCTGTAGTCACTATTGGTTGTGGGTTCGATTCCTACTCGGGGGATGATGATTATATTAAAAATTATTATACGTTTCTCCTCTCCTAACGTAAGGCGCAACATTTACGTTAATGTATAGTACCCGGCAACTAATAATGCACATCGATGCTTAAAACGAAACAGCCAGCCAGTTTCTGTTTCGTAGAGCGCTGTCTCTGGTACTCAGACGTTTGTCACTGGTTCGTCAGTCTTTGTACAGATACGATAGAGTACGGTCGCTTTCAGTTTCAAATAAATATATAGAGTTGTTACTAACCCCAAACTATTATTTTTACAATGGCATCTTTAATAAAAAGAGGAAAACCCTTGCACGGTCAGTCACGTGAAATTATATATAATGTTTATAAATATTTTCTACCGCTTCACTGATAGACTTGTGATAAATACGAATGATAATGACAGTGATTTTGACCTTATTGAGAGCACAGATTGTGAAATGGAAGAAATTGGGACTTCTGGCAGTTAGGCTCGCACATCTTTTTCATTTTTTATATTTTCAGGCGTCAAATTTAATTATTAAATAAAAAGGAATCGACATCGTTGAAGTTGACAACTATATTGTCGTTTTAACAGCTTTTAATAGATACTTTACTATTATTGTTTTAAGCGAGAGACAATGCTCTACTAAGTAGAAGCTATCCGACTGCTTCATTCTAAGCATCGATGTGCATTATTAGTTGTCGGGTACTATAGGTTAAATGGCTTAGCGGTCAAAGCGCTTGGACGTTTTCCAACAGGCGCCGATTCACGTCTTGCATTTAATTTTTCATGTTTTCTTATTTTTTAATGTTTAATGTGAAGTATCTTAATACTACTTTATTAAAAACTATAATACATTAATAATATTATCACAATGTTTATATATCTATTTTAGACTTTAAGAATTTCGACACAGCTGGTAGTAGAACGTATGGTTTAGCGGTGAGAGCACCTGGATGGTTTCAAGGAGGCGCGGGTTCGAATCCCGCTTCAAAATTTTTTATAACTTTTCTAAATGTCTTATTTAAATGAAAGATGCTAAAAAAAGAAATAAAAATAAATTCAAAATACTTACTCCAAATCCGTCCTAGCTTTCTCTATAGCTTCTTTATCGGCTTGTATTTTGGAGTCCAGAAGACGCGTGCTCTGATCCCGCACTATATCCGGGTCGGTGGTACCGAATATTCTAGACATAATTCCAGATTTTCCTGCTGCAGCACGATTTCTTTCTGCTATCCTGTGGAAAAACAATATATTTCTTTTAATTCTAATCTTTTTAAAGTAGGCAGAGTGACTCTAGTGTCAAGACACTACGTTCTAAATCCTAAATATCCAATTATAGCGTGAAAATGAGTAAAATACTCGTTTGTCGAAGCCATTTTGGTACAGCAATTCAGTTTTAATAGTAAACATTATCAGTGTGGATTCGATACCTCCTCCCTGAATATATTTGATACAAATGTCGACAAATAAACCTAATTAATTAAATATATTTATGCCGTTTAGCCAAAAAAACAAATGGCGGCGTTGAGTTCTGCTATACAACACTTAATATCTCGAAAATTAGTCAATTCAAAAATGGGGAACGTAATGTCTTATATGCAAGCTATTCGCAAATCTAAAAATAATAATAAAAAAAAAATATGTGGCCAGTCGTGGCCCAATGGCACAAGAGTGTCACTGTAAACGACTGGTTGTGGGTTCGATTCCCACTCGAGGAGTGGAAATTATATTTCCATTTTCTTCGCTTTGGTGTCGAGGTAAAGCGCGGCGCCACTTAACACGCAAGCCTCCAAATTCGGCGGAAAGTGGGGAACGGAGTGTCTTAACACTAGGTTCCCTCTGCCTACCCTGCTGTGTGCGGGATATAGCGTGAAGCTAAAAAAAAACATGTTTTTCAAAATTTCATAGGATTCAATTCTTATAGGCTTAAATTTTAATGAATTAGTAACCCCTAAAACAAACACTTACCGGTTATTAAGCGCTTCATGCGCTGTTTCAAGCGCCCACTGCAACGCTTCGTGGTTGGCGCACAACTGTTGCAGCGCTTCAGCGTAGAAAAGGTACTCTTTCAGTTGGTCCGCTAACTGTTCCTCGTCCTCCGCTACAGATTCTATGGAGTCTGCTATTGAATCTATAAATATGATTTTTTATTTTAATTGTAGGAAATTTATGTTTTTTTTTACCTATTTTGGAACTTTACGTATTAACAGTGGTACTATTGTGTTACATTATATATACGCTTTCCGAAATTTTGCTCAGGTAGAGTTAATCAGCCAATAAAAGTTGACGAGTGACTGAGACACAAGACATTAGGCATAAAGGGATCTCTAGTATGTCTTTCGTCCGTCTCGTTCACTGCCTCTTACCACCAATCACTTCCTTAAAGTCGGTTTTGTAAAACCTTTTGTTACTAAATTGTGTGTAACGAAAATGAAAATATACAAAAAATAATATTGTACATTTATTTAAAATACATCTTACCAAAATAATGTCCTGCCTTCTGCAACCCATCGCCCATCTCCTTCTCAATGACACTCCACTCGCTGAACAACTTCCCGTAGTTGGCGTGTAACTTGCAAAGTGCGTAATTCTTTTCTATTATTTTTGATCTATAATAAAAATAAATTAAATGGTATTCTGCATGTTGAATGGTGGAACTGAACGCCGTATTTTATGAAGAAAAAAATAAATAAAATGTAGTTTCACGCTGTATCCCGCACACAGCAGGGTAGGCAGAGGGAACCTAGTGTTAAGACACTCCGTTCCCCACTTTCCGCCGAATTCGGAGGCATTGCGTTTTAAGTGGCGGAACTTAACGCCGCGCTTTGCCTCGACACCAGAGCGAGGAAAATGTAAATATTAAATATTACCACTCTTCGAGTGGGAATCGAACCCACAACCAGTCGTTTATAGTCACACGCATGTGCTACTGCGCCACGACTGCCCCGATGAAGAAAGAGCGAATATTTTTTATTATTAATTTCCTTAAATGGTAATCAAGTCCACAAGCCTCGCATTTACAGTTAGACATTACCCCACTTCGTTACGATAGTGTATATTCTAAGCTATAAGAATAAATGTATTTATACGGATAATAATCCGTATACCTCTATAATAATAGAGGGCGTATTTTATTTCTAGTATCAAAATAGATGTAAAGTTGGTTACATTAACAATAAAATATATATTTTTTAGCTTCACAATTCAAATTCGGAGGCATTGCGTGTTAAGTGGCAGATCTTAACGCCTCGCTTTGTCTCGACACCAAAGCGAAGAACATGGAAATATTTTTACTTTCACTCCTCGATTGGGAATCGAGCCCACAACTAATCGTTTACAGTCAAACGCTTGTGCCACTGCGCCACGACTGGCCCCAAAAAGACAATAGTGATTGAAAACAATAAATAATTTAATATTTTAAGAACCTTCAGGCTTTCTCCCGCATAGAAGGGTTGTTAGAAAGTACTCTGTATCATTACACTCTATTCTCATTACACCTGAGACATTGCCTAGTTGAGTGGCCGAACTTAACGCCGCGATTTGTCTTAGGTACCAACTAAAGCATAATCATACTATAAACAAATTAAATATTATCATTCAGCGAGTCTAAATCGAATCCACAACAACCGACTTTACAGACGCCACAACACTACGATAAAGTTATTATTAATATTTTATACAATAATAATCATTAATGTTACTGATAAGAGTATCGAACCTAATCTACCTAATTAAAATTTTATAATAAACGGACGAATATTAATAGGCAAAATAATAAATTCCTGGGCTTTTAAATTATTCTGTTCATACAGATATATATATTTCTTACTTGAGCTTTTTAGTACTGTTATATATGATATGTCATAAAATTAGTCATGTTACCTACAACTTACTTCACTTTTATAATAAAAGTAATGTTAAGTAGGGTAGATTCATATAATGCTTCTTTGTTATTAAAAACGTGATTTTGGAACTAAAATGTGTTTAAATATAATAGTGGCGACGAGATAAAGTTTTTTTTACATAAATTCCATGTACAAACATGGCACATTTACAATCAGTTAAATTCCATGAGTACCAACCCGGGAATGAAGATTTTCGACATTACATAGACAGATTAATTTATTGTTTCATTGCAAACAACATTGTTACCGATGAAGCAAGGAGAGCAAACTTTTTTACTGTCTGCGGTGCACAAGTTTACGAATTAGTTGTAGCATTGGTAACACCACTACAAACATATGAAGTCAGATATGAAACTATTATTGATATATTGGCAAGACATTATACACCTAAGGCAAATGAAATTACTATGACATACAGATTTTATAACAGGAATCAACGAGATAATGAAAAAGCGAGTGATTATAATACTGAGTTAAGGAAAATAGGTGCTTACTGTAATTTTGACAATTTGGAACGAAATCTTAGAGATCGCCTTGTGTGTGGTATGTGCGACGAAAAACTCAAATTTGATTTATTAAAACGAAACAAATTGAACTATCAAGAAGTGCTAGATGAGATGATTGCAGCAGAGATGGCACACGAGGATGTTACCTTAATGCAAGTAGCAGGTGTCTCCTTTGAAATTGCGAGTAATAAGAAAACAAGTACTAATGAAGAGGCTATGGATATAGGAGCTGTGCAGGAAAATTCTTTAAAGTTTAAGTATCGTTTGTGCTACAGGTGTGGTAACAAGCATAGTGGTATATGTCGATTTATCAACACAACTTGTAATTATTGCAACAAAAAAGGACACATAGAAAAGATATGCACACAGAAACGTAAAGAGAATAGTAACAAAAAAATTAACTATGCGACCGAAATTAGTAATTCAGATGATTTTCTAAATGGAATTTACTGTTTAACTGAAGAAAAACGAAATTGCCTTCGAAGAATACCTCCACTTGAGGTTAATGTGTTATTGTGTGGTGTTAAAGTGACTATGCAAGTGGACTCTGGTGCTTCATACTCTTTAATTAATACTGAAACATTTAATAGCTTACCAAAATTTGAAAAAAGCCAAATACAACCATTGTCTATACAATTATCGACATGGACTGATACACCTGTGAAATTGTTAGGTCAAATGAACATTCTAGTACAATATAACGGTTATAATATACGTTTACCTGTTATTGTTGCACATGGAAATGGTCCAAATTTACTTGGTCGTGATTGGTTTCAACCTTTAAATATTTTTATAAACAATATAAATACAATTACAACATGTGGAAGATATCAATATTTATTAACTAAATACAAAGATGTTTTCGATACGAATTTAGGAATGTATCGTGGGGAACCTGTGTCTATACAACTGTCACATAACGCTATACCAAAATTCCTGAAAGCGCGGCCCGTTCCGTATGCTCTTAAAGAACGAATTGAAAAAGAAATTGACAATATGGTTGCTGATGGAGTTTTAAAGCCAATTCCCTACTCGCAATGGGCAACGCCAGTTGTACCAATTATCAAAAAAAATGGAAGTATACGACTGTGCGGTGATTACCGAAGCACCATAAATCAAGCTACAGAATCAGATACCTATCCAATGCCCACCGCAAATGAGATTTTTGCTTTATTGGCTGGTGGAAAGTATTTTACTACCCTTGATTTGGACAGAGCATATACCCAGGTCACCGTCGATGATGAGACTGCCAAGTTGTTGACATTAAACACATGTAAAGGATTATTTGCAGTCCATAGGCTGGCATTTGGTGTGAAGGCTAGCCCTGGTATTTTTCAACGTATCATGTCTTCATTGTTAGCAAATATACCAGGGGTAGCTGTGTTACTAGATGATATTATTATAACAGGAACTTCGGGGGAAGAAATGTACAATCGTTTAGACATTGTGTTAAACCGTATAGCAAAAGCAGGCTTGCGGTTAAATAAAAATAAATGTAAATTTGCCCAAAATAGTGTAGAATTTTTAGGATTCGTTATTGACGCTGAGGGCATACGTCCTGCTGTTAGTAAAATAGAGGCTATTATCAATACGCCAGTGCCTAAGAATGTTCAACAATTACAAGCATTTTTAGGGTTATATAATTTCTATGAGCGTTTTATTCCGCATAAGGCAACTCTACTAGAACCTCTTCATAGATTATTAGATAAGAAAACTAATTGGAAATGGAATGAAACAGAACAAGACGCTTTCAATAAGGCTAAAAATATGTTAAGTTGTAATATTACACTGACTCATTATGATGTAAATAAACCATTAATTTTAACATGTGATTCCTCTGAATATGGCATCGGAGTAGTGCTGTCTCACGTTACGGCAAGCGGAGTAGAAAAACCAATAGCCATGGGATCAAGAACGTTACACCCACATGAAAGACGATACTCTCAGATAGATAAAGAAGCGACGGCAATAATTTTTGGAATTAAGAAATTTAACAATTATCTTATGGGCCGGCAATTTACTATCATCACCGATCATCAACCTTTATTAGGTATATTCAATCCGTCAAAGAAAATACCTGATTTATTATCACCGCGTTTAGTGCGCTATTGTCTAGCATTGTCAGCACATGACTACAAAATCATATACAAGCCTGGAAAAACAATAGCAAACGCAGATGGCTTAAGCCGTTGGCCTCAACCAGTTCCTACCAATGAAGCTGATGTACCCAGGGAAATTTTGTTAATGGCAGAGACACCACAAGATTTACCTTTTGAGACAAAAGAAATTGCTAAACATACATCAAAAGATGCCGTATTGAGTCGGGTTGTGCAATACATTTTAAGAGGATGGCCAACACGAGTACAGGACAGAGATCTACATACATATTGGTTACATCGCATGGAGCTGAGTGTACAGGATGGATGTGCTTTAATTGGTAATCGAGTAATCTTGCCACCAAACATGAGAAAAAGTGTTTTACATATTTTACATCAGACGCATAGTGGAATAGTGCATACTAAAGCTTTAGCTCGAAGCTATGTATGGTGGCCAAGAATGGACAGAGATATTGAGGATATGGTTAGCTCTTGCCAAAGTTGCCTTGAACATCGGAAAATGCCAGCGAAGACAGCTTATGAGTGGATTTCCTCTAGTCGGCCTTGGTCACGTCTTCACATCGATTTTGCAGGCCCTTTTCAGAATCGAATATTTCTCATTGTGGTAGATTCTTTTTCCAAGTGGCCAGAAATAAAAATAGTTAATAGTATGACATCAGCTACTGTAATAAAACATTTAAGATATATATTTGCGCAGCATGGACTATGTGAAACTCTTGTGTCTGACAATGGAACTCCGTTTGTATCGAAAGAATTACAGAATTTTTTACAGGGTAATAAAATAAGGCACATAACAACTACTCTCCATCATCCAGCTACAAACAACAAAGCTTAAAGAATGATACAAACCAAAAAAAACAAATTAAAGAAGATGCAAAATATACCTTGGGATATTAAATTGCCTAAAATTTTGTTAAGTTTGCGAGTTACACCTTGTTCAGCCACAAACAAGAGCCCTGCAGAGTTGTTGATGAATAGACATTTAAGAACACTACTAGACACTGTTCATCCGAATACTAGTAGACAAACAAGAAAAGAACAGCAAATAGAAAGAAATGTGGAAAAAACACACAGAGAAATAGATGAAGGAAAAAATATTATGTACAGAAACTATACAGGGGCGTCAAAATGGATGCCTGGAAGGATTTTAGAGAAAAAAGGCCCGGGTAGTTACAGAATTGAAACGCAGGAAGGCAATGTGATCCATAGACACATTGATCAATTGGTAAGGGTGAAGGAGATAGAGGAGAATAACACTGTTGATATGGAACACAATGATGAATCAGAAAGTCAAACCCAGAGTTTTACTGAGGATGAGAATCAAGATGACCAAATCATTGAAATTCCTAATTCTGAACAATGGGCAGACATACTAGGTGTACCATCACCGTCAACATCTGATATAGGCAAAATAAGAAAAAAATCCCAACTCCATGCAAAAGTCCCATATGGAAGACCTTAGAGTTGATTGTATAACTTTATTGATTATGTAGTTGTAAATGTATTTAAATTACTTTTGTTAATGTATAGAGATTATTTGTTAAGTTGAGGGGAAGGTATGTTATATATGATATGTCATAAAATTAGTCATGTTACCTACAACTTACTTCACTTTTATAATAAAAGTAATGTTAAGTAGGGTAGATTCATATAATGCTTCTTTGTTATTAAAAACGTGATTTTGGAACTTAAATGTGTTTAAATATAATAAAGACTAAGCGCGGTGTTAAGCTCCGCCACTCAACATACCATATCTCAAATTCAGAAGTGGGGAACGGAGTGTCTAAGCACTAGCTTTTCTGACTACCGGCTGAGATATGACTACAAAAACATTACCTGGTGTAAAGAAAGTTGCCTATATTAGTTTCAAGAAGTCTCCCATAATTTTTGACTCCATCTATTTCGGCATCAGGCTTCTTCAGTCTGATTGATACTGAGAATGACTTCAGCTTATTTTCCGCGTGCAAAAGGTAACCTGAAAAAGATTTACTTTCAGTAACATATGTAAAACATATTTTTAACTTTTTTCCTTATAAAGTGATACGTCTTAAGTAAACCAGCGATCCAACTTACTAACAACTTTTATCCCCTATTTGCCTAATTACTTTTAACTTTACTATTAACTTTTGTCCAATGATAATAAAATATAGCCTATAGCACTCCTGAATAGTGTAGCTTTCTAATTGTGAGAGAACTTTCATGATCGGTTCAATATTTACGAAGATTAGCCGTTACAAACAAAGTTACAAACTTTCTCTTTATTATATTAAAATTATATAAATATGACTAAAATAAAGAGTAAGAGAGTGTACGTAGACTTCAATACACATACTATACACGAGTAAGCTTTAATTAAATTCTAGCATGTATTTTCAAGGCGAAATTAGTACAAGCTTGTGAAATTTAGTTAGGTCCCTAAAGGAGAACAGAATGGACTTGGACTGCAAGTCCCAGGTAGGTACTGCAGCTGAGTTCCTTCCTCTAAGACGATATGGATATTAAATTTATGAAATGCTAAGGACTGCCTTCATAAATATTGATATTTATTTAATATTTTCGTTATATATTAAAGCATATTTAATATTTTTATATTCAATTTCGAAATCTAATTCATAAAGCATTTATTTGTTCTTCGTTAAAATCGGAAACGGCACATTTTTTATTCGGTAATATAAAAAAGCTAATTAAAAGCCTCCTAACGATCTGAAAAGCTAACATAATAAAATGACCATTTTCACCTTTCTACCAAGACATGTTTTGCATAATTAAATTAAACAATAGTTATTGTGATTTAATTATAACAGTTGGAATTAAATTACAGCGTCAGACATATTCGTAGACAACAATGAGTAACATGCTCTGACTAATAATATATGACTAATAATATAAACATCGATAAGTCCTATGAAGAGTTGAAATATCACAACTATACTGAAGAGATTTGGGGTTTCCTAAAGTTATTATTTGTCAGTTTTCAAAGTACATAATAATATATAACTGAGTATATGGAATATTTAATGTACCAAAAGTTTTAGTAATTTTTGAATTTTTGAATAATGATAAAATGACGTTAGAAATCTTCAAATATCTCCCTGTGAATTTGTTTTTGTTACATGTAGGATCCATCGATGTTATTATATAAATATTTCCTTTTTTTAGTTTCACGCTGTACCCTGCAAATAGCAGGGTAGGCAGAGTGAAGGAAATGAAATATTAAAATATATTAATTCCTCGAGTGGAAATCGAACCCACAATCAGTCGCGTTTACAAACATACCTTTAGAATAGAATAGAAACACTTTATTGCACACAAAGCCAATGCAGAAACAAAATAGTATAAGTACAATAATTTATAACATAGTACAGAGCGCGCAAAGGCGGTCTTATTGCTGGTAGCAATCTCTGCCAGACAACCTTTGTAGAAAGAAGCTTAAATCTTAACAGATACGGGTTGGAGCAAATAAGGAAAATTAAAATATTTTAAAAGATAACTAATTGTTTCTATGCTTATTGCTATACTTATTAATATATGATACAATAAATACATAATATACATAGTTCATAATACGTACTTAGATAATAAATATAGATATACATACATATATTGAATATAACAAATTAATAACTAAATAAATATATAACCAATAATTCATATAATAAATATATACCGATAAATATACATACACATATATATTATTGCAAGGAAAGGAAATAATTAAATATACGCCTTTGAATTATACATTGAGATTTAGACTGACGGATATCAGAAGGAATCGTGTTCCATAGCTTTACAGCTTTCATTGTAAATGAGTCACCGTAAAAACGGGAGTGGGCAATCGGCAACATTAATCGGTTGTCACTTCTTGACCGGAGATGGAGTAGAGAAGATGTTTCAGTGCCCATGAATCTAAATCGAGTCTTTAAGTAGTTAGGAGTGAAGGGATTGTATAGGATAGAATAAAGGAATGAGAGGATATGCAGACTTCGACGGTGTCGTATAGAGAGCCATTTAAGCTTCGATCTATATTCCGAGACATGGTCAAATTTACGCAAGCCAAAGATAAACCTTATACACATGTTTTGCAGGCGTTCGAGCTTGTTAAGCTGATCATCTGTTACGTCAGGGTAACAGCTGTCAGCGTAGTCCAAAATGGGGAGTATAAGAGCCTGGGCTAAACATGTTTTTGTTTTGACTGGAATCAGGTGTTTCCAGCGCTTTAGCAGGCCAATTACAGCAAAAACTCTCCTGCTCACCTCAGCAATTTGCGCAGACCAAGAAAAAGAACTGTCTAATAGGAGACCTAAATTTCTGACCGAATTGCTCAGGCAAAGAGAAGAATTGTGAAAACTGATCGGAGGTAGTAGGCTGTAATTGATTTTAGCCAGCTGTGAAGAGCTACCAATTAAAATAACCTGGGATTTCGCAGGATTTACATGTAGACCGTAAGCTTTGCACCAGGAGCAGATGCTGTGTAAGTCATTATTTAGCTTTGAAATAGCACTATCTATATCATGAGGGTGGGCTGAAACGTAGAGCTGTAGATCATCCGCATACAAATGGAAGGAACAGGACAGAGACTGAGAGATGGAATTTATAAAAATAGAAAATAATAAGGGTGAAAGGACACTACCTTGAGGCACACCAGAACAGATGGGTTGAAAGGAGGAGAATTTATTATGGGTATGGACGCACTGCTGGCGATCGTACAGGTAACTACGAAACCAATCTAGGACATTGGCGGAAATATTTATAGAGCGTAAAACAGCCAACAGTAGCTCGAAGTCAACCGAATTAAATGCGTTGCTAAAATCTAGCAAAGCAAGGATGCTCAGTTGTTTTTTATCCATATTGGAGCGTATGTCATCGCAAACTTTTGTGAGAGCAGTGACCGTACTGTGGCCTTTACGGAATCCAGACTGAAACTCTGAAAGGATATCATGCTTATGTATATAGGTGTTCAGTTGAGAATGAACAATACGCTCCAATACCTTGGACAAAAACGGAAGAATAGAAATAGGGCGGTAGTTTGAAAAGCATTCAGGATTTTTAATTTTGGGAATCGGGATTATATGTGCTATACGCCAGGCATTAGGAAACTCACAAGAGGACAGAGAAAAGTTAAAAATGTGAGAAAGGACAGGTAGAATAGTGTTAAGGGAAAGGAGAATCATCTTACGGTTGATTCCATCGTTTCCTGTAGCATCAGACTTGATAGCAGATATATGAAATTTAATAACGCTACAGGGAATGGGAGTAAAATGGAAAGAAGAATAATTCGGTATAGGCAAGGAGAGCAGATGGTTGAGGGAGTTTTCCTTTTCCTTCTTATCCATAGGTATGGTATTAGTAAAAAATCGATTCAGAGCATCGAGATCCAGATTTTGCGAGATGGCAGATGGCTGACGTCCAATTCCAAGGGATTGTAAAAATTTCCAGGTCCTAGAAGGGTTGCTATTTTCAAGTTTAGAGTGTATGTACTGACCAGTACATACACTCTACACACTACTACAAAAAAGTAATTATGGGGCACTTTGTGCCCCATAATTACTTTTTTGTACTTCTGATTGCCCAGAAAGAAAAGCATCTCACACTCAAGATCACACTGACCACAGAAAGATCAAGACCAGAAATGACAGCAACGCTACAATCAAACATCCAACGCTTTCTGCAACATGGACATCCCGGTCTTCCAGGGCTAAGACTTCGACCTGTAGCCCTGTTCATGGACGAAGATGAAGAAAAACTGGGATTGAGCTTCTGTTTCGTAGGTCCGAAAAAATGGGTCTACGTCTCACCTGGCCTAGCTGCCCTCACTAGAGGCAGTACCAACAAGGCCGCAATGAGACGATCGGAATACGACAGCATGCCCATCACCCGGATAGGGGACATGGAGTGTCGGATTGTGCGCACTAAAAACAAGACCATAGCACTATTCGACGAACTAGGAGGAGTGTCCCCATTCACCAAGATATTCAAGCACCTTGCATACCTGAGCACCCAAAACGCCAGAACTACTGGTCCAAAAACGCTAAGCGTGGATGCAATGAGTATTGGATTCGAAAGAGGAACCATCATAGATCTGCTGGGTAGTATCCAAGCATCAGCCAGACACAGCGTAATAGTGTACGAAGATAGGGGACAGGACCTGGCCTTCTTGAGAGGAAGAAAAATAGCAGAAGGAGCTCCAGCGGCTTCAAACAAAAGTGGTGCAAAACGCCTAGAAGAGAAATTCGCCTCAGAAGACAACCTACGCAAGAATTTAAATCAACCTAAGGAACCAAAAGAAACCTCAATTTTACCCCTCAGCCTGCTTAAACCTTTACAGAAGCTGATAAGAAAGGATAGACCTACCAGAGCTGACAAAGGAGAAGTCACTACACCCGACCTACCTCCAGCCAGTAATGCAAAACACCACATGGGAAACGCCTGGCAAGAATACATGGCGATTTTAAGGGAGACCATAAAAGTCAACTTAGCAATCTGCGAGAAGATTCACAATACCTATGAGCTCGGAAATGAAGGCCTACTCGGAGTGTTTCTCGAGGAAGAGAAAGCCGCCAGATTTAACAACAATACATCACAATACCTGCGGGGGAAACCACCTAAATCCCCCCACATGGCGGCCTACAGCAGGTCACAGGGCTTCGTTTTCAAGCAAAAACAGCCAAAGGCAGAACCGGGCCCACCCACATACGAAACATCTAAAGACGACCCTATATTAGTGGTAGCCCGATGCACGGAGGTCGCGCTGGGGCATAAAATACTTCATATGGCGCAAGCTATTGTAGATTCCAGCAGACCAAGAAACTTTTGGGAGGATTGGGACGCACCGGATATTCACTGGATCAATGGCGTCCCTGGCTGCGGGAAATCCACCTGGGTGATAAGGAACTTCAGCCCCGACAGTGACGTTATCGCAACTACGACAACTGAGGCGGCCGCGGACCTCAGGAACAAAATTACTTTTAGTTGTGAAAACGATGCCAAAAACAAAGTGCGGACTATCGCCTCAATTTTAGTAAACGGGTTCCAAGATAGGCCTAGAAGACTAATAGTAGATGAGGCCTTGATGAACCACTTTGGGGCGATCGTAATGGCGGCCAAACTAGCAGGAGCCAGCACGCTAACACTGATCGGGGACAATAACCAATTACCATATATAGATAGACTAAATCTATTTAAGATGAATTATGTCGGCCCAAACCTCGTGGCGTCCATCTGCCAAGAGCTCTCAAGAACATACAGGTGCCCACTGGACGTTACCTACGCTCTAAACAAGGTTTATGATGGAATTTTCTCAGCCCAGTAGACGACTCGCTCCCTGAGAAGAAGGAGATATACGGGTGCATCCATCATTGCAGACTCCCCAAATACACTATACCTAGTCCATACACAAGCAGAAAAGGCAGACTTGCTGCACAAGGGGTATGGAAGGGGAGATAACTCACGCACTCTTACAATCAACGAATCTCAGGGACTAACATACGAGTCTGTAGTCATCATTCAGACAAAGACCACCAAGTGTGCCCTACACGACAGCGTGTCACATGCTGTCGTTGCCATCACTAGACACACAGTCAAATGTACGTACTACACCGACGCCGATGAAGACGCAATCAGTAGGTTTATACGACGGGCTAACGAGACTGCCACAGCCGACATAATCGTATACAACATGAAAATGGCCATCTCGTACAGAGACAGCGAGGCTATCACCAAACTCGCAACCAAGTTGAAAGATTCATGTGGCTGACCGAGTAAAAAAGTAAATAAGAAAACAAAATAAGAAAATGGAATACAATCATCAATTAAGAACAACAAAGGCACGGAGCTGTGTCCGTGGAGAACGAAAACTCATTAAATAAAAAAAAAAAAAAAAAAACCACTAGTCACATATTCTATAGAGCTACGTACAGTCATGTTGTTAGCATGTTTTTAGATAGATTTTTTAAAATTTCAATTTCATACTTATAAAGTGTTATTCACATATCTTTACGTAGTATAAAATAAAGTCGCTTCCCGCGTCTGTCTGTATGTGTATATGCTTAGATCTTCAAAACTACTAAACAGATTTTGATGTGGTTACTTTTATTAGTTACGAATGTTTCAAAAGTAAGGTTTATATGTAAGTACACTAGATACATAATATAGTAGAGAAACACTGATAATATTAGAAGTTTCTAATGTGATGTCGGCGCGGCGGCAGGTACCTATAGTGAAATAGTTGTGCAGTTCACGCAGGCAAAGCCGCGAACGGGTCACTAGTTTACAATAAGAAAAACATTTTTAGAAGTGTCTGATAGGAACGGGATAGAGTACCGCTATGTTTAATATTTTACGTTTTCAAAAAAGGCGAACGAATCTTTAAAAATATTAAAATGGCTAATTTTTAAATACATCCATAATTATATTATAAATGCGAAAGTCTGTGTGTTTGTCTGTCATGCTTTCACGGCTAATCTACCGGTCCGATTTGGATGAAATTTAGAATGAAAGTAGTAAAAGCGACTGGGTCTAACATAGGCTACTTATTTTTTAAAAAAACCACCGCTAAAGGGTTGAAATAGGGGATGAAAGTTTATATGAAAAATCTAAACCGCTTGACCGATTATAATGAATTTTGGTATAAATATACTTGATAATCTAAGCTTAAACATAGTTATAGAACAAACTTTATTTTTCAAAAATCCACCCACGAGGGTTGTAATATAACGAAGCAGTTATGTAGTTTACGCGGCGAAGCCGCGAGCGGGCCGCTAGTCTCTTATAAATCAATGAGATCTTTCATCTCATAATACTAATGTAAGAATGAAAATGGCGAATATAAAATCTTATATCAGTACACAACTATTAAAAAGAAAAAACTTACCACTATCTGTGATAGTTTCCCTCCAACCATGTTCTTGTTGAAGGAAATTAATGAACTGATCGTCGAAGCACAATCGGGGGTGAGACGCTACACGCAGTAAGAAATTCTCGAGGCCAGCTCGTCTCCTCTCTATGAACTCGGGGTCTGTTGTGTCGGATTTACGCCATGCGTACAAAACCTAGAAGTATAAGAATAAATTTTAAAAAATATATCTTATTTTATATTAAATTAATTACAAATTCCACACCTGATTATAATTGTTACAATGAAAAACGTGGCCAGTCGTGACCCAGTGGCACAAGCGTGTGACTGTAAACGACTGGTTATGGGTTCGATTCCCACTCGAGGAGTGGAAAATATATTTCTATTTTCTTCGCTCTGGTGTCGAGGTAAAGCGCGGCGTTAAGTTCCGCCACTTAACACGCAATGCCTCCGAATTCGGTCGAAAGTGGGGAACGGAGTGTCTTAACACTAGGTCCCCTCTGCCTACCCGGCTGTGTGCGGGATACAGCGTGAAGCTAAAAAAATAAATAAAGGCATTTATTTGTACTACACCTTTTTATGTAAATCTGATTCTGATCTGAAAACATTATCTTTCTATTGATACAAGCATATATGTATGTATCTATATCATTTTGAATTCAATATTCATTGATTTTTGTATAAAATTCATTTCTTTTTGGTGGAGGAACTTGGTGGTCGAACTTTACGCCAAATTTTGTCTCTGACCAGATCGGAAAAATAAAAAAAGAACATACTACCATCTCATATATGGTCAGAAGCTGTTTCACTGCATTACAATAGCCTCATCTTATTGACTTTCAAATTAACCTATTCAATCATTATTAACATTGTTAAGCATTATTCACACACTTAAGGATATAGTTTTTTTCACAGAAATAGTCCTATTAAAGCATTCTAAGATAAGAATATATATATGAACATTAAAAAATATATTTTAAAAATCTGTAACTCAAACATATGAATTTGAAGCACACATGACTAAATCGAAGGTTCAAAATTCATATTTTTTCATCTCTACAACAAAATTATGATCATATTTCTGTTTTAATATTAAAAGCATATGTAATATTTCAAATTCATAAAATACAGCTCCATAAGTAGTACTTAATAGATAAGTAAATTAACAGATATCTGTTATGTACAACTATTCTAATACTAAACAAAGCCATAAAAATGTTATATTTATTTTCATATTGTACGATCAGTTCAGTTATTTATGACTTTCGAGTATTTTAGTAATAAGGTGAGGCCATTGTTGCACAGTGGGAGAGCATCTGACTGTAAATTTCATTACTGTGACTTCAATTACCGTTTGAAAAATGATATTTAAATTATTTTTCATTTTCCAACTCAAATAAGACAAAGCATGGCATTGACATTTACTTTTCAACACAAAAATCTCGAATTCGGTGGAAAATGGAGAATAAATTGTTTAGGTTCTCTCTACTTTCCATGCTATAAGGCATAAGCATGAAAGTGAAAATAGACATTTACAAGTTATGTAAAGGTTATGTAAAGACATTTACAAGTTATGTAAAGGTATGTAATGGAACTCAAAACAAACGTTTTTAAAATTTATTTTCTGTTTATCTGTGTGTTTGTGCATTTTTCAGCTATTTCTGAAATAATTAATCTGATTTGAATGTAGTTTTGACTATTGTATTGTGGTAAGCTTCCCTTAAAATGTAGTGTTTTTTTCAATCAGTTTCTTAATAATAAACTTAAACAAAGTTCATGATTTAAAAGAGATCATAAGCAGGCGAAACAACACAATAGTTCCAGGTGATGCTGCAAGGTGATCAGGGATATTGCTTGTTGCTAGTTGCAAAATAAAACGTGAAATTAGGTAGACAAGACAAGAAAATCTACTGACAATCTCACTGTTTTAATAGTGTAGAAATTATTTTAAGTACATTATTACTCTCATCCTTTTGTGCACATAACTCATAGATTTAAACATTTACTTTATTAAACATGTAATACTTTGGCCATTTAATATCTTTTAGCAAGATTGATAAATAATTTATGTATTATTATAATCAGCTATTAATCAGCAACTTGAATAGTCATATCTATAGAAGCATTATTGATTTTACCTACCTTTAATGTAGTTAGCATAAAACAAAACAACTGCAGAGACACCGCCATAATTTTTTTATGTCCACTTCATACATAGTAAATATATTTAAATAAATTCAAAAAGCTTTTAAATTTACTTACCCTTTTCTCAGGCAATGGTGGAATAACAACATGTGGATAAGTAACTTGCATGTAATCATGTATTTGTTCAAACTCTGTATACCTTCTCCATATAGTACTTATTTTAGATTGAACAATTTTATATTCTGGATCTGTTACTCTGAAATATATTTAATTAAGATGACTAATAATTCAACAAAAATAACTTAAATATAATAATTTAAAAACTTTAAGATAATGTTCCATGATAATAATTGCTGTCTTTGAGATATATGCATTGTCATATCTTTTACATTTGTACATGTATATATGTTTTTTATAATTTGAATATATAATAATAGCCCAATAATATTTATATATCCAAATAAGTAGGTCATAACTGTAGTCAAACTTTTTTATCACTTAAGACATGTTTCTGTTCATTACAACACATACGATCATTTAGCAATTCATGCGTTATCTTATACTTAAAAATGGAGAAAGCGTTAATATCCTAAATTGAGGGTATAATTATTATGGAAAGAGGTCTTACTTGAGATCAATTAGATACACGGTATAGTGATCGCGTACATGCAATGTACCGTTAGCGCGCTTTTCAGACTCCACAATTGATATATCAACATGCTTTAATAATGTATCCTAAAATAAAAGAACACAATATTATGATAATGTTAAAACAAAAGTAGGCGGTGAGAAAATAAGAAACATTAAATACTTGGTTTTCGAAGTCGTCAACACTATCAATTTTGTTTAATAGTGATCTTGAAGATTTAACCGGCGAGCTCTCCGCCGACATTTTCCCACTATTTTTAAATTTATTTGTATATAATGATTTTCAAAAATTAAGTGTTTATTCAACAGATAGAGGATATCTCAACTGTCAGTACTAGTTAGACAGCTGTCACTCGTTGACAGTTAGGGAAGTGCCTAGAGCAGCAAGATCATATTTTTTATGATATAGTAACAATCGATTACCAAGTCACAATCAAAGAATTGATATGAAGACTCGAATATTTTCCATGTCATGATGTATACAGGCAATTCATTTTGTAATATATTATTAGATAAAGACAAATATATTATTATAACTAATACTACTACTACTATTATTAAAACATGTAGGATAAGAACAATACTGATATCCTATAGTGTAATAAAAAATATATTTAAAAATGGAAATAAATACATCGATGCAAATCAAAACATTTAGTTTATTTTTCATTTTTGTGACTTTATAAACTTCGTTTTATATTATTTTGATGAAGTATTACGCCAAAATTATAATAATAAGAAGTTGAACTTGATGTTGCCAGCATAAAGTACAATTCAGTTCAAACAATTCATAACTTCAATTTTTTTATTGTTTACGTATGGATTAATTTGTTAAGCTTACATAATTATAGATGTTTAACAACTACAATTGAGTAACACATATATTACTCTAACTTAAAACACATAAAACTACGCAAATCGATTATTTAGTGGAAGCTGAAAATTTGAAAAGATAATAATTTCACCTATTAAAAAAGCATTCTAACGTTAAGCAGTTTTTAGTCATGTTCTTTTGATATTTGGTATTGTATTTTAATAATTTAATGCAAGTTTTCCAGATCTTATTAAGTATTTGATCTGAATCGATAAAAATAACTATAGAAATGAATATTTGGTCAAACTCTAATTGCATAAACTTTTTAAATGCTGCCAATATTTAAACAAATAAAAAAGAGAAGCTGATTGTGACTTGAAGATTCGTATTTTTTAACGCAAATGGTCATAAGTTGCACATTTCTACAATATACATTAACGTAATTTTATTGTGGTATTTATTTATACACTGTTACGCTATATTAAGAAGGATTTTTTTCTCTTTTCTAATTCAATAAAAGCTTTTAACAAAAGAAAATGTTTCAAGTTCAAAATTTGGGAGTTTTTAATTTGTCACACATCATTGACCATAATAATTTTAACTTCAATGAAAAAAACTGATTTATTTCCCAAAGTACTATGGGCCACGACACGCGAGTTACGTGACTTATAGTTTTCATAGCAATTACAAGCATTAACATACTTCCTTATACAATTGTAGATGGCGACACTTTTTCAGTTTCGCTTTTTAAACCAAATTACTTACGAATTTTTAATACTAGGTGCTAACGGCAGCTTCGCCCTCTTCGCCTATAGGAAATAACAATAATTGCATTCTACATTATACATGAGTAGTGCCTACCCGGTGTAGTGATGGTATGGTGATAAGTAATATTTCATAAATTTAAAGATTTTACAAAGAACTCAAGGTAAACATTATTCGCAACGTGTACGAATTGGGAGTAGCACAATCTTTCTAAGTTCATCCCCACTATCTTTAATAATATTACCCTTGCGCTTTGTTAATGGTCCAAATATTACACTGAGCCTAATAACAAATTACATAAAAACATAATTGAAATTGAAATGATAGATCAGTAGCAGAGTAGTAGTTTAGACATTAGTGAAATTGTCACCTATTCCTGTATGTATGCTGGCATTAATTATGTTTTATCTAAGATGCGTTATACATTCTTGTGCCACGTGACATAATCGAGGCGTATTAAATTTTAAATAACTTTAACTGGAATGTTTAATTTTAATACCAGGTACATCTGGTAGCTCAAATGTGTTTAGAAACTGAACGACATTTATGAAGTGCTCTGTTCTATATCTGTAACTGTCATGGTGTACACAATATACAAATGTACAAAAAATTTGATCGCAGCAGGATTTGAACCCTTGCTTTTTAGAAACCATTCTAGCGGTCCTACTGCTTAGGCATGCGTCTACTACCAGGTGCGTCAAAATTCTTATACGCTTTTATTACAATTTATTTTGCTACCAATGAGCATTTTCGTAAAAAAAAAATAACAAATTTCTATTGCCCAAAGATTATTCTACGAACAGTCGTGTGGCAAGATGGAATTCATAATTGTGTTTATAGTTAAAGAAATTTTGCTTTATGTAAGTAATTTGTTCGTGTTTTTAATTATGAATTTCATTACTACATCGACGAGATGAATTTGAGTTATATTTTGTAATAAATATTTAAATGATTTGTAATATGTTTATGAAAAAATATATTTTTCATTATTGTGCATAATTCAGATTACTGCTCAAATGTTTCATATATATTTTTAATGTCAATAAAATCTTTTGGTATTCTGTAAATAATAAATAAATATTAAGCACATTTTAGTACAACCTACGTTTATAAGAAGCAAAATGAAGAAAAAAAATGTCCGCAATGCATACACGACAAAAACGAAACTGTATCATTAAAGTATTTTTTTTTAAATATATGAAGAGTGGAATAGTTCCGTACGCTAAATTCTAAAAACATACAGACATATATGTTTGTAGAAAGACATAGATGTCTCTTTCGTTTTTTTATGGAATAAAAGAGGCAAACTGGCAGAAGGACAACCTGGTGTGAAGTAGTTACCTTCACCCATAGACATCCATAACATTGGAGTTATGGACGCTTTGCCAGTCTTGGGGATGTAGGACAGAAAGAGGGAGGAAGATGGGAATGATAGGGATAGGGAGTGCTGGCTTACATGCCATCGAACCGGACCCCATCATCAGATATTTGGCGGTTCGTCTTTGACATGATAGTGGTCGCGAGCCAGTCGGAGAGCTACCACCAAGCTACTGGGTTACCCGCCTTTTACGGGCGCTACCCAGCGGCTAGGGGAAATTGTATTCTTAACCCGTCCCCCCCAAGGGCACATCCGTACCGCAATTTCGTTACATTGAGTTTCAGAATTATTTTAATGAAGTTTTAAAAATAAATATTGAGACTTTTGTATGTACTATTTTTAGTATGAGTTTTCTACACCACTATCCACATTTTATCTAAGCAAATATAATATAAATTTAGTGTTATGTCATAGAATGTAAAATATCCCGACCTCAGTCGCGGTGACAGTCGCGTGTTCCGCCCCAGTTTACCTTGTCGCGTACTTCGCTTTACCCATAAATAAGCACAATGTGTTAATATCAGATTTTGACAAATTTGCATTAAATTAGCTACAATTTATAAGGATGAGTCACGGGTACTTTGATGGGTATATTCTATATTTTATACAAGTTTCCCACACGAAGGTTAAGGTTATTATGAGCTGAATATTTTCATGCGTTGGGGGTTAATACATTATTGCAATTTTTGCAAACTTAGTTATACAATTGAAAAAAATAAGTTTTCCAAAAAGGCACTTTTGAATGATTTTGATACATACAAATTATAATTCATTTTTTTTAAATATTTTTTATAAAATGAGGTTAATTTCAAATATATATTGCAAGTCAACTGTGACCAAACATTAGAGGTATAAGCATCAGTTCGGTATATTATTTATTAATTCTCGAATATGCTACAATCATTATAATAAGTTTGGCTTGAGCATATAGGTATAATACAAAGTAATTTCTTTGTAAAACTAATTTTGAAACCTAATTTCATACATATATGATAGAAGTATTTTAAATTCAGTACGAATATGAAATTTGTGGGGGAATATGACGAAACATAAGCCTGAGGCGGATTAAAAGTTCTGAAACGGAGTCACACGAGCTTTGCTTCTTTCGCTAACTCTCTCGACTTTCTCAATGTTAAGTTAATTCAAGACGTTTCTGTTGTATTATGAAAATGTAAAGGAAATTGGTTTCTTCTAAAGTATAATATACACAAAGGCCTTAATTTACAATTTTGTAAGTTCTTTAATTACATCATCTTTAGATTAGTTTTTTATATTCTTTGATGGCATCGTGGTGCAGTTAGACATCGTGCGATTATAAATAGGATTCGTTGTAGGTTCGATTCCTAGTCTAGGGAAACTATTATAATTAAATTATTTCTATTTCCACGCTCTAGTAGCTAAAATCGATGTATTGAATTCCGCCACTCAACACGTTTCGATTTCGAGCGAAAAGCGGCGAACTGAAAATAAAAACAGCTTAGTTCTGGAGGAAAAGCAGTGTGATAAAAACAATTTTTGTATCATGTTTTTTTAGATTTTGCCATGCTTTTAGCTATGTCAGTGTATTGCCCTCTAAGAAATGTAATCAAGTGGAAAAGGTAGATAAATAATTAACAAGCATAACGTACGCTTAAATTACTAATATACATTATTACTGTCTTTTTTTATTATTAGCGCCTCCTTAATGCCTTAATATAAGCTCTTTTGCTATTTAGGATTTGAAGAAAACTCGACAATATTCTATTTATATAGTATATTTTATTATCGTTCACGCTTATAGATTTTGTTCAACAATACAGTAATGTTTTTTAAAGTTTTATCCCGTGGGGGGACGGGTTAAGAATACAATTCCCCCCCGCCGTTGGGAAGCGTCCCGTAAAAGGCGGGTAACCCAGTAGTTTGGTGGTAGGAGATTCGTTCTCCGACTGGCTCGCGACCACTATCATGTCAAAGACGAACCGCAAAATATCTTATGATGTGTTCCGGTTCGATGACATGTAAGCCAGATCTCCCTATTCCCATCATTCCCATCCTTCCTCTCTCCTTCTGTCCTACATCCCCGAGGCTAGCAACGCATCCATAACTTGAATGTTGTGGATGTCTATGGACGAAGGTAACCACTTAACACCAGGTGGGCCTTCAGCTCGTTTGCCTCCTTTATACCATAAAAAAAAAAAAAATGTTGATTTATTTTCAAAACGTATTATATATGTTCTCTAAATAGGTAATCTTTGTATCTTTATTTATATAAGCTTAACGTATACAATCATGTATCTCTACAAAGTAGGTACTAAGTAGACATGCAAAAATGATGCTACAGATTGTCGGACATTGATAAAGGAGCTTACGTTGCTAGAGCATAGACGTGCTAGCCAAGAGGGCGCAAATTCAAATATGCTGATCTCTTATGCGGCATTTTAAAACGAATTCAGACATACTTTTAGAGAAGAGAAAGGCACTCTCAAAGAGAAATACCTTTTTTTAAATTTTAGCTTCACGCTATATCCCTCCCGCACGCCCTTTTTCCTACTTTTCGACGAATTCTGGAGGTATTGCGTATTAAGTGGCGGAACTTAACGCCGCGCTTTGCCTCGACACGAGAGCGAGGAAAATGGAACCATTTAATATTTCCGCTCTTCGAGTGGGAGTCGAATTTATAACCAATTGCCAAACCAAATACAGTCACATTTGGTGTCTCTGCACGAGAAGAAATAAATGATTTTGTATTAAAAGTTTATACCTAATTTATATTTAAAGATGCTTAAGAAATGTTTGTGATGTGAACGAAATAAGAGATCTGCGTAAAAATCTCTTCAACAAATTATTTTAGGGCAGATATTGATCAAGACACGAATACTGAACGAACAAAGTGGACCATTTTTGTGAAAACAAACACTGAATAACAATCTTTTCTGAAGATATTTTCCTTCTAATTTCTACAGAGTAACAAGTCCAAAGTATTATACGAGTATTTTAGTAAAGTTTTATCAGTTTCTCAACGAAAGATCTTATCAGAAAAAATCTTTTTCCTCGACACAATGTCTTCGATTCTGCGTCCTAGGGCTACTTTGGGTTGAAATGCTTTTTAAACTTGAACATATTAGACAGAACTTAACGCTTTTATAGTATACTAGCGACCCGCTCGCGGCTTCGCCACGTGAACTACCACTTTCGTCCTCTATTGCCTCTTTGGGACTGGTTTTTTTTTTATGAAAGGTGGTAGTCTATGTTTGACCTTGCCTCATTAACTATTTTCCTGCGAAAATTCATTCATTTTAGTCAAGGAGTTCAGTTTTCATGTACATAATTGACTTTTCTACTCTTTTATTATATATATAGATATAGATTTGAAAAATAAAACACTTTGAGTGGAATTCTGAGTAATATACATGACGAAAGTTATTGAAATTAAAAATACTATTTAAGAAACTTTGAATCCAAATATCTTATAGCAATAAAATAAAAGAACAGAGTTTAAATAAATGTACCTTTTCAATATTTATTTTTTGTTTTGTATATAAGCAATATCTTTTTCAGTATTCTCTATACTCAATCTCAGCAACAATTAAAGTGTATTAAAAGACATTTCGCATCACTTATTATTTTAGAAATTTTAATTTTCTTTAGCGTCACGCGTTGAAATTCTTATACGCTTTATTACGGCCTCGATTATCTTTAAAGATAAACCATATAAGCCAAATCTTTAAACAAATCCTTGAACTTGTTAACTTGAACTAGAAATTCCTTTTCTAACTTCAATTTGAAAATATTATTTTTTCGTGAACGCTGAAAACACGTGCTTGACACGAATAATGGCAATTTAAATTTTAACTTTTTTGCATTTCTATTAAAAAAGATCAACTCTTTTATGAGCAAAGTTGACACTCTCCAATGTGCTTTGTACTGAAAATGTACCGTTTTATAATTTTCACGATATTTTGGTACGATAACATTTTAACACTGCTGCGTAAGGTGTTTTACAATATTAGAACAATTACTTTTTGATCGTAAACGTTACTGACATTCATTAGAGATATTATAGAGGAATCTGATCTTAAACAATGAAAATACTTAAAGTATTTTTTGATATCTTCTGGTAGGGAGTGGTAAAAGCTAGGTTTATTAAATTAAGATTTTAGTATACAATTCCTGCCCAAAAATTGGAAAAAAAACCGAGTTTCATGACTCTCTAACCGTTATATAAGGGAAAAAGTGTAAAGCGGTTATTTTTTAAATTAACATGTCTGTTAAACAGCGGAACTCAACGCGACACTGCACATGCAATATTTTCTGATCAGTACTTTCCTATATTAAAATCTATACTTAACCAAAACCTTATCTATAACTAATTACTATCGTATGTGGCTCATATTCTTACTACTTCACGACATCGCTCACATTTCTCTTTAATAAAACATTGAAATCAAATCTATCACATAGGGTTGGTACAGTATGTTGAAATAAAAGCACGATTCAATTCAAAATTTGTGTCTTCTATTCGGTAGAGAGAGCGAGATGCGATTTTCATGTTTGCAATTTTGCAGTGGAGTACGATTCCGTATAACACCGTGGCTTACTGTGCGGTAATAAGCACTCGCTTGTTGGCGCTTTTCCCTTACCTATTACTTGTTCGTTCCATTCTGATAATCACGTATTTTATTTAAAAAAATCCTTAGTTATATATAATTTCTTATTCTAAAAAAATCATTTTTTGAGGAAAAAAATTACGACATTAACAATAAGTAACATTTTCAAAAAATAAATTAACAGTGCTATATTTAGATAAATAGATATATACATACATACATATATAAAAGCAACGCAAGCGGTTACTGCGTAACTGGTCAAAAATGCTCAATCAAAACTACTTAAATACTAGGCATAGAAAGCTGAAATTAAACAAGTAGGTATATTCCGTGAGAAGTATATGCGAGAACTAAACAAATATGAGGGACTTCCTGTTGGAACGGAAAAAAGCAAGATTTTACACGTTGTAATCCACGCAAACATAATAGCGAGGTCACATTTTTTTATTAATGTTGAACTATTTGAACTTTGGCCTTATTGAAACTGCTGTACTCATTTTGCATGGTTTTAACTAAAAAAGAAGCCACCTTTCCAAGTTATACTCCCCATTTTAAGATTACTTTGCAAAAAATAAGACTGCAGTATGATCATATTCGTAACTAAAATAAAAATGAGAATTATTTTTACCTTTTATAAAGAGCTTACGTGGCATGTATGCGCTGCGTAAATAGCGTTCTTTTGAGACTTCTAAATATAAATCTGCTACGGAACAGATCTATTTTTAAATATTAAGTCAAAGTAAACAGCTTTATGTCTCGCAAATATTACAAAAGAAAATCCAATGGTTATTGACAGAGTTTAAACTGAAAAAGAGATTTTTAGAAAACGTAAAACAAATTTAAAGCAACACGATTCGAACCCGTGCTTTTTGGAAACCGTTTTTAAAATTTTATTCCTCAATTTTCTAAATGAGTATCCACACACACTTTAAAATATCAAAATAGTTTAAACTGAAATGATTATCGGTCGAGTTTGGATTATTATTTTAATTAGGCTAAACTTCTATTTTTTGTGAATAAAGTTACTTCTTTACTAATGTAAAAGAGGGAACCTAGTGTTAAGACACTCCGTTCCCTACTTTCCGCCGAATTCGGAGGCATTGCGTGTTAAGTGGCGGAACTTAACGCCGCGCTTTACCTCGACACCAGAGCGAAGAAAATGGAAATATTAAACATTTCCACTCCTCGAGTGGGAATCCTACCCACAACCAGTCGTTTACAGTCACGCTTCGTCAGTACACGCTTGT
Organism: Dryas iulia moderata; assembly: GCA_019049465.1. Taxonomy (NCBI): domain Eukaryota; kingdom Metazoa; phylum Arthropoda; class Insecta; order Lepidoptera; family Nymphalidae; genus Dryas; species Dryas iulia. Next base: position 12,583,625 of record CM032424.1, on the reverse strand, counting down.
GCCACTGGGCCATGACAGGCCCACGACAACGATTTACTAATGTAAAATAAAATAAATTTAACGTCTTTTTCGGACATTACGCAAAACAGGAAGAAGTGATAAGGTGCTCTGTACTAAATTTTGAGATAATATATTACGTGGCACAATCTAAATGGCGGTGGAATTTAAATATTTTTAAATGTATTTATACCGTTAAGTAAGATAGATAGTATTATAAGATATTCACAGTACATTTCTGTATCGACTTTTTCAGGTTGGCGTTTATTTCCGCATACCTGGTAGGATGACTTCGTTCTGAAGAAAAAAATACTATGGTACAAAGAATGCAAACGAGCAGAATGCCTACGCCCCTAGTCATCCACAACATTAGAGTTATGGACGCGTTGCCAGCCTCGGGGATGTAGGACAGAAGGAGAAAATTATGGGAATAGGTAGAGCTGGCTTACATGCCATCGAACCGGAACACATCATCAGATGTTTGGCGGTTCGTCTTTGACATGATAGTGGTCGCGAGCCAGTCGTAGAACGAGCCTCCTACAACCAAGTTACTGGGTTAACCGCCTTTTACGGGACACTACCCAGTGGCGGGAGGGAATTGTATTTTTAACCCGTCCCACCACCGGTAAAATTACATTTTCTATTGGAATATATAACTTGCATGTTGACTGACTTAATTCAATGCATCATTGTCCCGGGTGGGAATCGAACTCAAACTCAATATGTGTGTCACAGTGTACATTCAGACGTTGTCACACTGCGCAATAACATAATTTATATAAATATAGATTTAAAACATATATTTTTAACATATGTATATACAGTAATACATTTTATTGCAAAATAAAATTTGCAGACGTAAATCTACCCAATACTATTATATACAGTTATGAATACCGACTTAGCTTTTGTTCTATGAAATATTGCTTTTATAGGAAGCTTCTTTGTACAAACGCCAGCTTATTGTTGCTAAATTATAAAACATTGCTTATCTCGACGTGTAATTGTTTAAAAACTAGGTAAAAAAACTTTTTAAGTTAAACGGTTTTATGTTAAACATACATTGCAATGTTTAATATAAATGTACTAAAAACCAAAAAATAATAAAATAGATACAGTCGTGGGAATTATAAACATATGCATAGACTAGACTAAAATAAAACCGTGGGGCACGTCAATTGTCTACAAATTATAGACTTAATGTGCGATAGAAGAATCGTTTAATTCGTCGTTAGGCCGTTGGCCCGCAGACGGTGCGCAAATTACTTACTATTTTGCTGGCTAGCGAGTCGTTTCACTGCTCGTAGTTTGTCTTTAATCGACAAAACTTATGATAAAAGTACTACTCGCTCAACATTATGAAACCCTAAAACTCGCTTAATCGAGCTTGCTAACTTGTTTCCACATTCTAGCCCTACTTATCACACGTCCATCGTTGTCGGTTGAACAACTGCCTAATTATAGTGTAACATTACAAAACAAACATTTTAATCAACGATTGTAGACAATTGACGTGCCCCACGGTTTTATTTTAGTCTAGTCTATGCATATGTTTATAATTCCCACGACTGTATCTATTTTATTATTTTTTGGTTTTTAGTACATTTATATTAAACATTGCAATGTATGTTTAACATAAAACCGTTTAACTTAAAAAGTTTTTTTACCTATTTTTATTTTCTAGTTTTTAGTTTTTTTTTTGTTTTTGTAACGAATAAACTCAAAAACTACTGGACCGATTTGAATGAAATTTGGCACAGGGATAGACTTAACCTTCAGGAGTAACATAGGCTACATTTTATCCCACTGCTGGGTATTGTTTGACGTCTAGTCTTAAATATTGAGGTTGTGTAGTGCACTGTATTCTTCTTGTCAAGCCCTTTTATTTGAAACCCATATTGGTGGGATTGATAAAATATTGTTATCAGCCATTTGGTAGCGGCGGCCATCTTAGATTTTAATTTTGAATAGTAAATTGTATTCTACTTGTTGAGACCTTTCATTTGATACCCATGTTGATGGGACTGATAAAACCTAAGTTATCCGCCATTTTGTAGAGGCTGCCATCTTGGATTTCAATTTTTTATAGTATATTGTATTCTGCTTGTTGAGCCCTTTCATTTGATACCCATATTGATGGGATTAATGAAACCTAAATTATCCGCCATTTTGTAACGGCGGCCATCTTGAATTTATAATGATAATGAATAAACATAATTATATTGTCACCAAAATCCAAAGTGTATACAAAATTTCAGATTAATCGGTTGACAGGAAGAGGGTGAAATTTGAATTACTAAATTTGACCCAAGAATAAAACAAACGGGGTGAGCTAAATAAAACCGTTTAAAAACTACTCACTTTCTGCCCGCGGATATCTGTGTTATTGAAGTTTGTTTAGTAAACTTTGTATTTGTAAAAAGTTTAACATAATTATCGAATAGGCTAAATTATTGTAAAGTTTCATTAAAATAAAATCAGTAGTTTGTGTTTGTTAAGTTTGAGTTACGTGATAGAGTAACAAACATTCTTAAAAAAATTGCGTTTTTAATATTTATAAGGTTGACTTAATGTACTTAATATAATCCTAAAAGATTATAATAGAATATAATTAATTAATCAATAACGTTAATTTTATAATTCCTTGGTTTCAAAGCACAGACATGAACAATAAGGCGTTCACTTCGATTGATTCATCCGTTACCTAATTTCTAAGGCAGAACATTGTGAAACTCCATAAGTTATTCAGTGTGAGATTGTAAAGCGGTTCCAAAGTTGTATCAGAACTTGCTTTGTCTCGCTTACTTTACCCAATTTGTTTAAACAATCTTCCTTATATTTTCTACTGGAATTGATATTGAATAGATTTCTTTTCTTTTCTTTTAGCTTCACGCTGTATCCCGCACACAGCAGGGTAGGCAGAGGGAACCTAGTATTAAGATACTCCGTTCCCCACTTTCCGTCGAATTCGGAGGCATTGCGTGTTAAGTGGCGGAACTTAACGCCGCGCTTTACATCGACCTCAAAGCGAAGAAAATGGAAATATTAAATATTTCCACTCCTCGAGTGGGAATCGAACCCACAACCAGTCGTTTACAGTCACACGCTTGTGCCACTGGGCCACGACTGGCCACGAATTGAATAGATTTAAAAGTCAATGTTTTTATTAATTGTTACTTGAACTATTTATTATAGAGACCGTCATGAAGTGGAACATCGTCTGACTATAAACGCGATGGTTGTAGGTTCGATTCCTACTCGAGGTAATAATTATTTAAATTTTCATTTCTTCGCTCTGGTACTTATATATGAGTACAAAGCGTGGCGCTAAGTTTTGCCATTGAACATGCAATGTCTTGATTTCCCGGCAGAAAATGGACGAAGGAAAGACATTTCGTTTTAATACTAGGTCTTGCCTGACTATCTTGTTAAGCGTGAAGAAAGAAAAAATAAATTTTATTATTAATATTATATTTTGATTATTTACCTCAATATCAGAGCGAAGCGAGGAAATGGAAATATTAAATATTTCCACTCCTCGAGTGGGAATCGAACCCATCACCAGTCGCTTTACAGTCACACTTTGTGCCAATGCGCCACGACTGGCACCATTTCTTTCCTTCTTTATTTCTTTTATTTTTACATATTGTCTTTTTATTTTCTTTGCACGTGTGTCGTAATTTGATATTATTAACGTCTGTCATATGTATATTTTTAACTATTTTATTTATGTGTATATAATTCAGCCCATTGTGATTATACAGTTCAAGTTACTATCTGTATCACTTAGTGTAGATGTTTTTGACGACCATATTTACAGCTACCAATTTTGTCTATTTGCTTAATAATCTACATTGCAACTTTCACAAAAAATTAAAAAAATATATTAAGTCTTTAAATTTCTCAATTATACCACCATTGGTTAGAAACGAAAACAGAAGAGCAACATTTCTAAAATTAATAAATCTGATCACCAAAGAGGCTCAGTTTACTTAGTATTAAATAACTATATTCATTAATTATACATAACACAACGCCGTGCTTTGCCTCACCAGGCGTAGTAACTTCTACGCACTGCTTTTTTATTTTTATTTCTAAATCAGTCTATATTTATTCCTGCAGCACAAACACCTGAGTTTGTAATGTGTGTAATCTAACAGATGCGGTAGACCATCAAATGAAAATACTTCACGAGGTAGTTCCTGCGACGTTGCTATTCGTCTCAATTTGCTAAATTGGCATCCAGCTACGTATAACTCGTAGCTCGACATAAGAGTGACAAAACAGTATAATAAACGCCCACGGTGACACCTACAGCCTGATTTAGCTTCATTTATAAAGGTACGGCAAAGGTACTGTATGTATAATTATTTTCATTCATTTCATTTTTTGTGATGAATAAGTTAGAAATAAAGCTTTAATAAAGCTTTTGTCTAAAAAGATAATTATTTATTTTTTTATTTTTTTCTATAACAGGGAAGACAGAGAGATCAATGTGTCGGCACACTATATTTTTCACTTTTCGTCCGAATTCGAGTAATAGGATGTTGACTGGCAAAGCTGAACACTGTGCTTTATGTTAATAATACGGAGAAACCAAAATAATTCAAATATAAGATCCCTAAGTGAGAATTGAACTCACGACCAATCACGTTGACACTCAGATACCATCTCACTGCGCCACATATATATAAGAAAAAAAAACTCAAATTCCGGCTTATTGAAGAAAAAAATAGTATTCATTCCGAAATCAAAGATACGTGAGATTAGAGAGAAATATATCGTTGAACTTAGCCCGAGCCCCTTGTCTTTACGGCTATCTCGGTAATACATAAAGTTCGACTTCCAGATGTAACTAAAACAATCTGAGATCTACTATCAGCAACAGTTATAAAACCTTATTACGTCTGCTGCTAAGAAAACCTAAATTATGACTTTACTATTTTTCTCTAAGTACTTAAGTCGTGAACGTTTCACTAACTTTATAAAGTAACAGAAAAAAATTTTTGGAACATGAAATTCATTTAAAATATATTTACTGTAGTGAAAACGGTTTATAAAATTATTTGTTATTTTTTTTTCATGTCAAGAATGTTTACTTATTCAAAGGAATGTCAATGTTTTTTTTTACTGAGTTTATATAGAAATATGTATAGTCGCCCTTAAACATATACTCATTAACCCTATAAGTTTACAGCTCTGCAGGATTTTCCCACAAAGCGTGTAAATTAGAAAGTGTTAAGACATTAGTTGTGTTGTATGTTAAGTATTAAGACATTTGGTTCTCTAGTCTCCGCCTGAAATTGACACAGTAATAAATGGCGGTATAATTTAAATACAATCAACCCATTGAAAATGGTACCTACAACTAACCATGTTTACAGTCAGACGCGTATCCCACTGCACCACAACGGTCTCTGCGTCCGGCCACAATGTTTATATAAAAAAACACGCACAAAATTATATAATTTACTTAGTAGTTATTTTAACTTTTTTTTCTAAGTTATTTTAACTTTTTACTCAGTTAATTTACCTTTTAACCAAATTATATAATTTATTTAGTATTATTATATAATTTGGTTAAAAGTTATATATTTACTAGTTAAGTATTTTATACTTCAAGCTGACATATCAACGGAAACAAGTAAAAGGTAGTCTCCTAAAGAGTATCTTCTTTCATAATTAAGAAACAAACCTTGTTATCGTGTTCAAGCTTAATGTGACGGACTTGTTTACACAAGTTTAGTAGAACTCAGACGACCTGATGTACCTTGGACTGTAAGTTTCTAATCATAATTTGTTTTTGCTTTCAAGATCCAATACTTTCATTAGATTGTAAACGAAATAAAACATTTGCTGTATACTTATATGTATGTTGTTCTTTTGAAGCAGATAGATAATTTTTATTACTTTTTTAATTGATATTACAAAAACATTTTCAGAAATCGTTTAAACAATTTAACGTAGCGGGATTTAAAACTGCGCCTCTTACAGGTATCTTCTTACGTCTGTTAGTATGCTAACAACAAAAATGAGTTGTAATAGGCGTATAAGAATTTCAACGTAGCCGGATGTAGAATGCAAAGGTCAGAGTGCTTAGGCGGTTTTCAAAAGGCATAGGATCGAATCCTGCTGAGTTTAATTTCTAAAAGCTTTGTTTAAATGATTTGCACATGCCTAAGTATGTGAATAATAATATAATAAGAACATTTTAAAATGATAAGTGGGGAACGGAGTATCTTAACACTAGGTTCCCTCTGCCTACCCTGCTGTGTGCGGGATACAGCGTGAAGCTAAAAAAAAATGATATCACATACTTGGAGGGTACTTGGGTAGTGGGGCTCGAACACGTCTACGAATCTATCAAATATTGGAGCGTTCAAATTACACGTCATTAATTTAAGGTATAAAAATGCAGAGGTGCGTGTTTAACAAAAAATGATGATAGTCTTGCGAAATATAAAACCGCTTCAAAGGATATTCACAATTAAGATGTAGGTATGTGCTTCTTCGGTCTTATTAGAATTAATTTTATAGATTAATTGATACGTTCTTTTTAAGAAAGAATTCTTCGTTTCACTCCCAAAGTCAATAGTAATATTCATAGTATTCATTAATTAAAGTTGCAAATAATTGGCTCCGAATGCTAAACCGACTATGAAATGTTACATTCATTTTCGATTACTAATACATTTTTACACTACTTTAAAATGGTACGCCGTTTTAAAAAGATCGACATTTAAATTGGATTTATTTCAAAAAGAATGCTTCAGGAAATACACCTTTTAGGTGTTCTCGAAGTATTTTATATTAGCTTTTAGTTAGGAACTAGGAATAGTTGAGTTAGTTTGTGATTGACGTAGAGACTGTTATTTGTTTTTCACCCTTGAGATTGAAATTGTGTTGCACAAACTTTCTTCATATCAACTGAGACGTAAAATTAAGACAATGTAAGGAACATGCATAGCGCCTCTATTGTAGTTGTAGTTATGAATCCTTTTTAATTATGTTTTTTTATTTATTCTGTCATCTGTCTTCTGAATCTATAGATATATTACTGTGTTCTGCCTTTCGTGGTCATCTATAAAGGAATGCCAGTTGACGCAAAACAAGCAATGTATATATGAATGAATACAAAATTATATGTGAAACAACGAAAAAAACACGCATGGTAGTGTGTAATATTTATTACATTCATTTAATGTGTTTCTTATGTATTATTATGATAAACATTGGTTTGCTGCATATCTTCTTCATATAAACATTAATTTACTTAGTTTAATTGTATTTGTTTATCTCAACACAACAAACTAATATTGCATAATTTACCAAAATTGAGACTGTCGTGGCACAGTGGAACAGCTTCTAATTGTAACCGCGATAGTTGTGGGCTCGATGCCTTCTCAGAAGAATAATTATATACTCTGATCTGCTGTACCTATAACCCCGCCGGTTTAATCATTGTCTCCTTTAGGGCTAAAAATGGAGAATAAAGCGTCTGGACATAGATACTCTCTGACTACTTTGATATGTAATATATATGAGAAGAAGTGTCTAATTACTTTTGCATTTGCATATAATAAATGAAAAATATTAAACATTACAAATTTAAAAGTCAAATCTCCAAATATATTAGTCAGCTTAAAGTAAAACAAAATCTGTAACGATGTCATAAAATTCAGAAACCGCGATTTCATATTACAGGTCCCGTCGCCTCTAACGAAATATATTCAGGTTCAATGAAGGACTTGCTAGCGTCTGTGGTTTTTTATTGGAATCATAATTAAAAGGAGCATTTGCTTCGATAGTTATTTTCTTAGACAGAACATCTCTATTACATTAAATATTAAATACTATCGACCCGCTCGCGTATTGGTCTGTCTATAAAGTACACGCCATAAGTCTTATTACTATAGCTTTCTTTTATTTATGAACCAATTAAAATAAAATAAACACTTAATTTTTTAATAAAGAAACTGGTCAAAACTGCATTAAATCAGTTTAGCCGTTTCACAGGTTAGCATATACACAAGCACACATTGAGTTCCATTACTTGATAAATTAATTACTTTTTCTTTTTTTTTTTGCTTCACGCTGTATCCCGCGAATAGCAGGGTAGGCAGAAGGAACCTAGTGTGAAGACACTCGATTCCCCACTTTCCGCCGAATTTGGAGGCATTGCGTGTTAAGTGGCGGAACTTAACGCCGCGCTTTGCCTCTGATACCAGAGCGAAGGAAATGGAAATATTAAATATTTGTATGTATTGTGACACTGCGCCACTACTGGCCCCATAATAAATTAATTATGATTCACAAATTCGGATAGAAAGTCGAGAACGCAGTGAAATGACTCTATGTTATCACTGCCTACCCTATATGCGGAAAAGCTAAAGTGAAGAAAAACATCTCTAATATAAAGAACTCTCTGTACTGTACTGTACTCATTTTGCATGGTTTTAACTAAAAAAGAAGCCACCTTTTAAATCCAAGTTATACTCCCCATTTTAAGATTACTTTGCAAAAAATAAGACTGCAGTATGATCATATTCGTAACTAAAATAAACATGAGAATAATCTTTGCCTTTTATAAAGAGCTTACGTGGCATGTAGGTATGCGCTGCGTAAATAGCGTTCTTTTGAAACTTCTAAATATAAATCTGCTACTGAACAGATGTATTTTTAAATGTTAAGTCAAAGTAAACAGCTTTATGAGTCGCAAATATTATAAAAGAAAATCCACTGGTTATTGAAAGAGTTTAAACTATAAAATTTTTTTTAGAAAGCGTATAAAAAATTAACGCAACAACATTCGAATACGTGCTTCTTGTAAATTAGGAAACCGTTTCTTAAATTGTAGTTGTCAATTTTTTAAGTGTGTCTCAACACACACTTTAAAATATTAATAATATTTTAAACTGAAATCATAATCGGTCGAGCTTGGTTGTCATTATTATTTTAATTAGGCTAAACTTCTATTTTTTGTGAATAAAGTTACTTCTTTACTAATGTAAAATAAAATAAATTTAATGCCTTTTCCGGACATTACGCAAAACAGGAAGAAGTGATAAGGTGCTCTGTACTAAATTTTGAGATAATATATTACGTGGCACAATCTAAATGGCGGTGGAATTTAAATATTTTTAAATGTATTTATACCGTTAAGTAAGATAGATAGTATATAAGATATTCACGGTACATTTTTGTATATCGACTTTTTCAGGTTGACGTTTATTCCCGCATTCGCATACCTGGTGGGATGACTTCGTTCTACACTTTCTATTGGAATACATAAGTTGCATGTTGAATGACAGAACTCAATGCATCATTGTCCTGGGTAGGAATCGAACTCAAACTCAACATGTGTGTCACAGTATACAGTCAGATATTGTCACACTGCGTAATAACATGTTATATGTATCAATATAGATTTAAAACATATTTTTTTTACATATGTATATACAGTAATACATTTTATTGCAAAGTAAAATGTGCAGGTGTAAAACCACCCAATACTATTATATTCAGTTATGAATACCGACTTAGCTTTTGTTCTATGAAATACTGCTTGTATAGGAAGCTTCTTTGTACAAACGCCAGCTTATTGTTGCTAAATTATAAAACATTGCTTATCTCGACGTGTAATTGTTTAAAAACTACTCACTTTCTGCCCGCGGATATCTGTTTTATTGAAGTTTGTTTAGTAAACTTTGTATTTGTAAAAAGTTTAACATAATTCTCGAATAGGCTAAATTATTGTAAAGTTTCATTAAAATCAAATCAGTAGTTTTTACGTGAAAGAGTAACAAACATTCTTAAAAAAATTGCGTTTTTAATATTTATAAGGTTGACTTAATGTACTTAATATAATCCTAAAAGATTATAATAATTAATTCATTAATCAATATTGTAATTTTATAATTCCTTGGTTTCAAAGCACAGACATGAACAATAAGGCGTTCACTTCGATTGATTCATCCGTTACCTAATTTCTAAGGCAGAACATTGTGAAACTCCATAAGTTATTCAGTGTGAGATTGTAAAGCGGTTCCAAAGTTGTATCAGAACTTGCTTTGTCTCGCTTACTTTACCCAATTTGTTTAAACAATCTTCCTTATATTTTCTACTGGAATTGATATTGAAAAGATTTAACAGTCAATGTTACTATTGTTTGTTTCTTAAACTAGTTATTATAGAGACCGTCGTGGTGCAGTGGGACATCGTCTGACTATAAACGCGATGATTGTAGGTTCGATTCCTACTCGAGGGAATGATTATTTAAATATTCATTTCTTTAGTCTAGTACTTATATACAAAGCGTGGCGCTAAGTTTCGCCATTCAGCATGCAATGTCTTGATTTCCTGGCAGAAAATGGTCGAAGAAGACACTTTATCTTAACGGTCTTAGGCCTTCTCTAACTATCCCGCTATGCGGAAAAAAGAAAAAATAAGTTTTTTAGATTAATATAATATTTTTTGATTATATGTTTAATTTATCTATACATACGTACAGATTTGTTTAGTACCCGGCAATAAATAATGCACATCGATGCTTAGAATGAAACAATCGGTTAGCTTCGACTTCGTAGAGCGTTGTCTCCGTCGCTTAAAATAATAACAGACCGATATCTATTAAAAGCTGTTACAACGACAATAGTAGTTGTCAACTTTAATGATGTGGATTTCTTTTTTTAATAATTAAATTTGACGCCTAAAAATGAAAAAAATGAAAATAAAACTAAACGAATGGACAACCTCCACCTTTTTTGAAATTGGTTATTTAATAAAAGAAATTGGAACTAATCGGGACCCATTATAATAATCATATTTATTTTATATGTAAATGGATCTCGATTAATCCTGTTTTTTGTAGGCTTAATAGCTTGTTTTTTGCATTGTACATAATCCGTACAAGAGTTTTCTTCTTTATGTTAAAGATGTAATTGTAAAAATAAAAATTTGGGGACAGTAACAACTCTGTATATATATATTTGGACATGAAACCGACCGTACTCTACCGTATCTGTACAAAGACTGACAAACCAGAGAGAAACGTCACATATCAACTGAGTGACCAAGACAGCGCTCTACGAAACCGAAACTGACCGACTGCTTCATTCTGAGCATCGATGTGCATTATTTGTTGCCGGGTACTATATACTCGTAGCGATTTGGTTCTTTTTTGTTTCTTATATTTTTATATATTGTCTTTTTTATATTTTTTTTTTGCACGTGTGTCGTAATTTGATATTATTAATGTCTGTCATATGTATATTTTTAACTATTTTATTTATGTATATAAATTTGGTCCATTGTGACTATACTGTTATGTCAGTTCGAGTTAGTATCTTAGTTTAGATGTTTTTAACTGCCATATTTACAGTTACCAATTTTGCCTATTTGCTAAGTCATCTACAATTGCAACCTTCACAAGAAAATAGAAAATATATTACGTGTTTAAGTTTCTCAACTGTACCTCGTTTGGTTATAAACGAAAAAAGAAGAGAAACATTTCTAAAAGTAATAAATCTGGTCACAAAAGACATTTGTTTGGCTCAGTTTACTTAGTGTTAAATAACTATATTCATTCATTTTACATAACACAACACCGTGCTTTGCCTTATTAGGCGGAGTAACTTCTAAGCACTACATTTTAATTTGTTTATTAACGTAAGCCTATATTTAGTCCTGCAGCACACAAACCTGAGTTTATAATGGGTCTAATCTAACAGATACGGAAAACCATCAAGTGAAAATACTTCTCGAGGTAGTTTCTGCGACGTTGCTATTCGTCTCAATTTGCTAAATTGGCATCCAGCTACGTATAACTCGTAGCTCGACATAAGAGTGACAAAACAGTACAATAAACGCCCACGGTGACATCTACAGCCTGATTTAGCTTCATTTATAAAGATACTAGGAAGGTACTGTATGTATAATTACTTTAATCCATGTTACTTTTTGTAATAAATAAGTTAGAAATAAGGCTTAAAGCTCTTGTCTAAAAAGATTTTTTTTCTATAACAGGGAAGACAGAGAGACCAATGTGTCGAGACACTACGTTTTTCACTTTTCGTCCAAATTCGAGTAATTGTATGTTGACTGGCAACGCTGAACACTTTGCTTTATCTTAATAATACGGAGAAACCAAAATAATTGAATATAATTCCCTAAGTAAAAATTAAACCCACGACCAATCACATTGACAGTCAGGTAGCATTGGATACACACTTAAAAAAAATCGAATCCCGACTTATTGAAGAAAAAATAGTATTCATTCCGAAATCAAAGATACGTGAGATTAGAGAGAAATATATCGTTGAACTTAGCCCGACCTTGTCTTTACGGCTATCTCGGTAATACATAAAGTTCGACTTCCAGATGTAACTAAAACTATCTGAGATCTACTATCAGCAACAGTTACAAAACCTTATTACGTCTGCTGCTAAGAACATCTAAATTATGACTTTACTGTTTTTCTCTAAGTACTGTGAGTGAATATTTCACTAACTTTTTAAAGTAGCGGTAAAAGATTTTTAAAAGATGAAATTCTTTTTAAAATATATTTACTGTAGTGAAAACGTTTTATAAAATTATTTGTCATTTTTTTGTCATGTCAAGAATGTTTCCTTATTCAAATAATTTCAATGTTTTTTTGCACTAAGTTTATATAGAAATATATATAGTCGCCTTTATACATATACTCATTAACCCTATAAGTTTCCAGCTCTGTAGGGTTTTTCCCACAAAGCGTGTGAGTCAGTAAGTGTTAAGACATTAGTTATGTGTTGTATGTTAAGTGTTAAGACATTTCGTTCTCTAGTCTCCGCCTGAAATTACACATAGTATGTTGAATGGTTCTAAATCTAAATCAATCCATCGGAAATCGAACCTACAACTAATCACGTTTACAGTCAGACGCTATCCCACTGCGTCACAACGGTCTCTGCGTGTGGCCAGACAGAATATTTATATAAAAAAAACACGCACAAAATTATATAACTACTAAGTAAAGTAGTTATTTTAACTTTTTTTTACAAAGTTATTTTAACTTTTTACTAAATTATTTTAATTTTTTAACAAAGTTATATAATTTATTTAGTATAATGACGTATTAGTTAACTATTATATACTTCAAGCTGACGACATATCAACGGAAACAAGTAAAAGGTAGTCTCCTAAAGAGTATCTTCTTTCATAATTAAGAAACAAACCTTGTTATCGTGTTCAAGCTTAATGTGACGGACTTGTTTACACAAGTTTAGTAGAACTCAGACGACCTGATGTACCTTGGACTGTAAGTTTCTAATCATAATTTGTTTTTGCTTTCAAGATCCAATACTTTCATTCGATTGTGGACGAAATAAAACATTTGCTGTATACTTGCATGTATTTTGTTCTTTTGAAGCAGATAGATAATTTTTATTACTTTTTTAATTGATATTACAAAAACATTTTCAGAAATCGTTTAAACAATTTAACGTAGCGGGATTTAAAACTGCGCCTCTTACAGGTATCTTCTTACGTCTGTTAGTATGCTAACAACAAAAATGAGTTGTAATAGGCGTATAAGAATTTCAACGTAGCCGGATGTAGAATGCAAAGGTCAGAGTGCTTAGGCGGTTTTCAAAAGGCATAGGATCGAATACTGCTAAGTTTAATTTCTAAAAGCTTTGTTTAAATGATTTGCACATACCTAAGTATGTGAATAATAATATAATAAGAACATTTTAAAATGATAAGTGGGGAACGGAGTATCTTAACACTAGGTTCCCTCTGCCTACCCTGCTGTGTGCGGGATACAGCGTGAAGCTAAAAAAAAATGATATCACATACTTGGAGGGTACTTGGGTAGTGGGGCTCGAACACGTCTACGAATCTATCAAATATTGGAGCGTTCAAATTACACGTTATTTATTTAATGTATGAAAATGCAGTTGTGCGTGTTTAACAAAAAATGATGACAGAGTCTTGCGAAATATAAAACCGCTTCAAAGGATATTCATAATTAAGATGTAGGTATGTGTTTCGTCGGTCTTATTAGAATTAATTTTATAGATTGTATACATTGTATTAATTGTTACATTCTTTTTAAGAAAGAATTCTTCGTTTCACTTCCAAAGTCAATAGTAATATTCATAGTATTCATTAAATAAAGTTGCAAATAAATGGCTCTGAATGCTAAACCGACTATGAAATGTTACATTCATTTTCGATTACTAATACATTTTTACACTACTTTAAAATGGTACGCCGTTTTAAAAAGATCGACATTTAAATTGGATTTATTTCAAAAAGAATGCTTCAGGAAATACACCTTTTAGGTGTTCTCGAAGTATTTTATATTAGCTTTTAGTTAGGAACTAGGAATAGTTGAGTTAGTTTGTGATTGACGTAGAGACTGTTATTTGTTTTTCACCCTTGAGATTGAAATTGTGTTGCACAAACTTTCTTCATATCAACTGAGACGTAAAATTAAGACAATGTAAGGAACATGCATAGCGCCTCTATTGTAGTTGTAGTTATGAATCCTTTTTAATTATGTTTTTTTATTTATTCTGTCATCTGTCTTCTGAATCTATAGATATATTACTGTGTTCTGCCTATCGTGGTCATCTATAAAGGAATGCTAGTTGACACAAAACAATCTATGTATCAATGAATACAAGAGTATATGTTAAACTACGAAAAAAACACGCATGGTAGTGTGTAATATTTATTACATTCATTTAATGTGTTTCTTATGTATTATTATGATAAACATTGGTTTGCTGCATATCTTCTTCATATAAACATTAATTTACTTAGTTTAATTGTATTTGTTTATCTCAACACAACAAACTAATATTGCATAATTTACCAAAATTGAGACTGTCGTGGCACAGTGGAACAGCTTCTAATTGTAACCGCGATAGTTGTGGGCTCGATGCCTTCTCAGAAGAATAATTATATACTCTGATCTGCTGTACCTATAACCCCGCCGGTTTAATCATTGTCTCCTTTAGGGCTAAAAATGGAGAATAAAGCGTCTTGACACTAGATACTCTCTGACTACTTTGATATGTAATATATATGAGAAGAAGTGTCTAGTTACTTTTAAAAACTGGTCAAAACTGCATTAAATCAGTTTAGCCGTTTCACAGGTTAGCATATACACAAGCACACATTGAGTTCCATTACTTGATAAATTAATTACTTTTTCTTTTTTTTTTTGCTTCACGCTGTATCCCGCGCATAGCAAGGTAGGCAGAAGGAATCTAGTGTTAAGACACTCCGTTCCCCACTTTCCGCCGAATTTGGAGGCATTGCGTGTTAAGTGGCGGAACTTAACGCCGCGCTTTGCCTCTGATACCAGAGCGAAGGAAATGGAAATATTAAATATTTGTGGAAATCGAACCCACAACCAGTCGTTTACAGTCACATGCTTGTGACACTGCGCCACTACTGGCCCCATAATAAATTAATTATGATTCACAAATTCGGATAGAAAGTCGAGAACGCAGTGAAATGACTCTATATTATCACTGCCTACCCTATATGCGGAAAAGCTAAAGTGAAGAAAAACATCTCTAATATAAAGAACAAACAAAATGATCTTTTCGAAGATGAAAAATTATATCCAATTTATATTAACTCGTAATTAACTTTCAAATAATAAGTATATTTTTTATAATGAACAAAAACATACAAAGCAGTGATTCCAAACGACTTCCTTCTGCTCCATAAACCGAATTAGAATTCAGAAAAAAAAATTGTAAGGCAAATTTTCCTAAGCCTCATTTAGCCGACGGGCCGGAACCATTCAATCATTCCTTTTGGCGGTCATCTGTCTCTGTGTAATTGTGTATATTTGTTTACAGTTTCATAGTGACTGGTGACAGAAGTCTCTTTTGTTAGACAAAGTGTTAGACACATCCTAAAAAGAAAATAAAATAAGATAGTGTTACATAATATAGTTTTCAAATCATCTAAATTGTAAATTTACGAAAGACGTATATATAGTATGTTAAAATTTTAATTAAAAACAATATCAATATCGATTTTATTTACTGTCTCGATTTCAAGAAATTTAGTCGGTTATTAAACGCGTGAACGAAAAACTTAAGAAGTGAGAACTTTTTGCATAGTCAAATTTGTGGAGATCGTATATGGAGAAATTCTATATATATATATAATTAACAATGCATTAGAAATTATAATAGTTAAATAAATATGAGACGCACCTGTTTGAAATACACTTTTTTATAAATGATGACTAACACAAAAGAAAGCCAATGTATTTTATATGTTAATGGTTAACCTTTTCATTTATGTAAGTGGATAAAAGAAAATTTTGTGTCAAAAGATTCCTTTCTCCACATAAACACAATGTCGTTATTTTTCTTTTTATAGACCGGATGAGTTAAAACAATTTAAGTATAAGCATTCTCTCAAGTGGAAATGAAGCCCAGAACGAATCGCAGACAGACACTGTGCCACTGCACCAGGATGGCTATTTAAAAAGATGACATTTAAAGTATTTTTCATTTAATATATATTAATAATTATTAAATTAAATAAATCTTGTATAAAACGAAACTAATTTTGAAGAAATATTAAATTATATATAGTTTGTGAAAATCTCTAATACAGACTTACGCTCAAAAGATGAAAGGATGAACGTGCAGCGGAAACTTTATAAAGGGCAACCTTAAAGCCTTAAAAAGCTGCCTTTTTAAAGGAATTCATATAAGTCGCTTACAAAATACCGCAAACAAAAAGCTAAGAAATAAACAATTGTTTTCTTTTGCTCGTTCATTACAATACTGACAGGTTTTGTGGCAATGTTTCTATTTCACAGACTGTTTGACTTTATTTGATTTATATTGTGCTGTAAATATATTAATTATGTTATTTAGAACCTCGAAATGTTAACACTGATAGGTATAAGTTCAATTCTCACGTTTGTTAAAATAAATCGTTATTAGTTTCAAGGAAATCTTAATAAGTAAAATGTAAATTATGATTCGACCTGAAATTGCAAGACTTTGGGCTACGACTGTAACCATACTTGAATTACAACAATATATACCAATAGCAATTGTGAGTCTCTCTAGTATACTCGTAAAGGAACTTCATAATAATAATAATAATAATATTTTGACTAACAAACTCCTTTATGAACAAAAACACGTGAAATAAACGTTTTAAAGAAACGTTCAAAAATTTGAACGCAGCAGGATTTCCTGAATGTGTGTATAGCACTTTAAAAAAATGTTAAAATGAATAAAAAACATGTGAAGCATAATAAAATACGCATGCATTAAAAAGCACACATATTATCTTCAGCAAAAATTAATTTAGTCGGGGTTATCCCTCGATATACCCTCGATTATTGATACTTATATCGAATAAGAGAAGAAAATGGTAAAATCTATATATACGTATATATAAAACTCTGATGTTATTGACTGGCTAACAGATAACACACAGTCGAATCTACTGGACGTAGAAAGACGACATTAGACACATGTAAAGACCATGGGAATTCTAAGGAAATATTAAGAGATACTTTAATTGAATAAGAGATACTTTTCCAAAATTTCATATTTCACATTTTATAGTCACGCAAGCAAACTTGCAGGCAGCTACTAGTGCTATAGGTATTTATATGTTTGTGTTTTTTTTGTTAAAATTGTACACCTCATATTATATTGTCAATGGCTGAGAACGAAGACCTCTAGTATGTTATGATATTCACATGAGATAAACAAAATTGCACGCCCTTAACCAAATTACCTTCGTATTATTATCTCGATTGAACTTCTGTTTGTATATTGTCATTTCCGTGTTTTATAAAGACAGATAAAGTCTTTTTAAACAGTATTTCTATAAATAAATAATTATTTGTTATGATTTTTGGTTTGATTGGTTCCATCCTATCCGAGAGATATATCAATATATCAATTACATATTAATTAACCTCCTTTAGTAAAAAAACGCTGCGTTGAGTTTCACTATTCAATATTCAATAACTTTATTTCTCATTGAAAGTGCAAAACGGAGTGTCTTAAATCAGTTTCTCTCAGCTTTTAGCTGACATGGGACAAAAGGCGAAGTTAGAAAAAATAAGATAAAATATAATACAAAATGATTTTTCAATCATTTATATTTTAATTAAATTTAACATCTTATAACTTTCACTCTTGTAATAAATTCTTTCAATTTCGATACTAATGAAACGTTTATGAAATTCTCAGCTCACGATTTATTGTATAAAGAGTGTATTAAAATATTTAAGATTAAATTTATTCTAATAGTTTTAATAACAGTAGTTCAATAATTATAAAAATAACTTTACAAAGCAATACATTACATTACAATAGAATACTAAGAATGCCTTTGAAATGACAACACAAATGGCTTGTGTAGTTCAGCAAGTACTAAATTTGACTTCAAATACCTTCCTTTGCTTGGCTGATAGCCCGCGATTATCGTCGAGCTACTTACGTAGGCCATTCTGATGTTAAGGGCAACCCGAACAGGTCTCGTTTCTTATAAAAATTACAGTCAATGATAAGGAACTCCTTACATTTATTTCTTTAATAAAAAGTATACATAACGACAGCCCTTGACGCGCAATTGCGAATTTGTTTGACGAGACTTAGCAATTGTTTAGTGAATTTAGTTTACAATGAAAAAAAAAACCTTACACAATAATACGTTTTAATCTTTCGTAGATATTGTTTCATTGTTTAGCGTCACGCTACATCCCGCACACAACAGAGTAGGCTGAGGGAACCTAGTGTTAAGAAACTCCATTCCCCATTATTCGCTGAAATTTGGATGCATTGCGTTTTAAGTGGCGGAACATAACGCCACGCTTTGCCTCGACTCGAGGCCGAAGAAAATGGAAATGTTAAATACCTATGTTCACTCCTCAAGCGGGAGTCAAACCCACAATCTATCGCGTTTATAGTCACACTTTGTGCATCTGCGACACTACTCTCCTCAAAAGATAGTAAGTACCCTTAGTACTTAAATGTGTATATCGTAATATGATATTCGGGAATTAGTTGGCATGTTTCCAAAAGAGGATTTTTGTAAATTGTCCCTAAGCTGCTAATGGGCTTTTGATGGACTTCTTTCACGAAGTTGTACTGCAGCTTTGTTAAGAACTATTTGAGAGTACACAGTTAATGACTTTCATTTTAAGTGGATTGAAATGAACACAGTTCAAGAGTACTTGTGGTTTGATTTGGTTAATATACTCATATAGAATAGTATAAAACATGTGCTAATCTTTAAAAATATGTAAAGTGTGTTTATTATACTTTAAACTGTTATTCTCATACATTTTTTAGTTACGTATCAAATTGTAAATAATTGTAAAATACCCCTAAAAATTTGAACTTTCTAGTTCTAATGGATGCTGAAATGTTTATAAAATTCTAAATATTATTCCTAAGTTTGAGAATATCCAGTGTATATTTTTTTATATTTTTCTCTCAGTTTATAAAATGTTTATAGCTAGAAGCAGACAATAGCTGAAACTGTAAATTTATTAAATGTCTCCAAGGGGTTACGTGCACTTTAGAAAGAACCCTTCATAATTCAATGTCTGTTAAATGTATGAAAAATAAAATATACCTCTCACGGGTGAGTATCACACTCAGTATCACCTCGGCTTATGTACTAGGAGCATATTTGTCAAAACTGTCAGTTTGACACAGCATGTGTCACCGTGCAAGTAACTCTAAGAGGGATTTCGAGCTGTTCAGTAAATACAGAGTTCTATGTCAAGATTAGCATGCAACTGTTGTAACATGGACGAGTTCCGTATTTTAATTAATAAATGTAAAAAAACAAACAAAAAGTGAAGGATAACATGAAAATATGGTCATGGTAATGGAGGTCCAAAAATTAAGGAAAAATAATTATGCAGACACACAAAATTTGCTTAAAATAAAATTACATAGAAAATACGCATGTATTTTCTCTATTAAGATTTCTAAATCATTATGCTTACTTTAGCAAACCAATATAATGATTACATTAACTCATACATCCGCTACCATTTGTTTGACATACAATTTTGAATAAAATAATATACTCTTTGCCACGAGGGGCATATAATAAATGTAGGGTATTTTAAGTTAAATTGGTATTTTTGGTGATTTAAATATGTATTCTTTTATAAAAAAAAGCGAAGTGTATGGCCATACACTTCGACTGGCCAGTCGCCGATCTACGGAGAGAGTGAGAGAAACAAGTTAAGTATACTGAAATGTAGTGTAAGGGCAACTCAAAGATAATTAAAATTATTTTACAATGGTAGTATATGGTCTTCAAAAATATTTATTTTTCTGTTGTGATATATTTTTTACATTATTACATTATTTAATTTAAAAAATATTACAAAGAAACAATAATAAAGCAAAGGTGCTTAATCTAACTAGCTATAAGTAACATAATTTATAAGAAAATAAACTCAACTAACACATTAAGTATAGTGTATATCTTGTTACAATTTTGTTACAATCTGGTAATTATTTAATCGCCATTACATCTCGTATATTCTATTTGACATGTTGTAGTAGTTGATTAGTCGTCTTTAAATATAATTTCATTTGGGCATTTCAGTCTGAATTAAATAATTGTATTTCTATTACCAATGTAACTGTAGGAAGATTCCCACAAAACTTGGCTGTCCTAAGATTTCAATAATAACTTGGCGAGAGAAGATGCTATTTGGCTATTAATTTTACAGTGCGGTTTCGGCGCCATTCCAAATCGTTACGCAGTGAATTACACTAGTTAAGGAGGACCACTGACATTGTATTGCTTTGACAATTTGTTTAAGCAATCCATAAGTTTGGTCATAGTTACAGCCAATTTAGTATTTCAAGTATTTTTTTTTTGTTTTTAGTAATTAATAAATAAATTCATTATTAAATCGACGAGACTATATTTGACTTATAACTTGTAGTAAATATTTAACTGAATTATAATAAATATTTATGAAAAAATATATTTCTTTCATTTTGTAGAGAGCCATATATGTATGGCATTCGTGTCGTGTTTTCGTTACATTGAGTTTCACAATGATTCTAAAAATGCTTTATAAATAATCGATATTTTTTTATAAATTTTTTTTTTTTTAGATTACTTTATTTTTAAATATTTCTACACCACTATCCACATATTATTTAAGTAAAGATAATATAAATGTAGTGTTATGTCATGGAATGTAAGATATTCCGACCTCAGTCTCGGTGACAGTCGCGTGTTCCGCCCCAGTTTACCTTGTCACGTACTTAGCTTTACCCATAAATAAGCACAATGTGTTAATATCAGATTTTGACAAATTTGCATTAAATTAGCGACAATTTATAAGGATGAGTCACGGGTACTTTTATGGGCATATTCTATATCTATATATATAATAAAAGAGTAGAAAAGTCAATTCTGTACATGAAAAATTTCAGAAAAATTTAAATTGGGTGCGTTAATATATCGATAACAGAGGCCAAAAATCCACTCAGTAGAATTTTTGTCTGTCTGTCTGTCTGTCTGTCTGTCTGTCTGTTAATTTGTTCGTCAATCACGCAAAAACTACTGGATAGAAATGAATGAATTTTAGTATGGTGATAGCTTATAGTCCAAAGGTACATATAGGATAGTTTTTATCCCGGTATCCTATGTAGTTTTTTTGGAAAAAATAAAAAACCGATATAAGTAAATCATTTGTATATCGGTATCTACTGGGTAGAAATTAATGAATTTTTGTATGGAGTTAGCTTAGAGGTTAGAGCAACATATAGGATAGTTTTCATCCCGGTATTCAACATAACTCCCGCAGAAAAATAAAATTAAAAAAAAAACATTCAAATTATGACGATAGTTCACGAGTGAAGCTAAATTTGTTTCAATATCACTAATTAAAATAATTATAAAATAAAATATGCATAACATTTATTAAATATACATTTGACCGGTCTATAAAACTTTATATAATCTATATATTTATATAATCTATATGACAACAGATGTCACTACGTTTTCTGCAACGGGTAGCGCCATTTGTTATTATATAGTTGACATTGTATTAGACATATCCGCACTCATTAAAATTATTATTATAAAAATGCAAAAATCTGTATCTCTTCTATTTGTTATGTTTTGACGGGAATTCGTAAAGAAGATTGTTGAAGATGCAGTGTCGTATAGGCTACTTTATAAAAAATTAAACCCTAGGAGGTTGAAACAGTGGATGAAACTTATGTATGTTTAGTGTATAGTGAGAATGAAAGATCTAAACTCCTTGACTGAAATGAATGAATTTTCTCAAGAAAATAGTTAATGAGGCAAGGTCAAACATAGGCCATCTCTCTTTTTTTAAAAATTACCCTGGTATTCAAAACAGTTCCCGCAGAAAAGTAAAAAACTGGCAAAGTCAAATTGCATTGATTATTTGCAAGTAAAGCTATTTTTTAATATCAATAAGTAACACAATTGTAAAATAAAAAGCTTAAAGTTTATTTAAGATATTATGACCGGTTTATAATACTATATACCAGATGGTATATATGTACAAAATCTACTATCATATGATAGCAGATTTCGTACGTTTTCTTACTAGAACAGTTATCGCTATATGTTATCAAATAATATAGACATTGCACTAAATGTATCGATGATTTTCTCATGAACATAATTAGTGACGATAGTCAAATATAGACTACCCTCCTTTTATAAAAAAAAAGCAATTCCAAATAGGCAATAGAGGATGAAAGTGGTAGTTCACGTGGCGAAGCCGCGAGCGGGTCGCTAGTATTATATAAGTTTTACACGCGAAGGTTAAGGTTATTATTAGATAAATATTTACGTTTAGTTATTATATGCAATTAATGAATGTTATTCGGGAGTAGAGTTACAAGCTCTCACCGTGTCAAAATCTTGTAGTTTTTTAAACCTTGGGTTTGCAATTTCTGCATACTTGGTTATAACAGTTAAAAAAATAAGTTTTCCAAAAAGAAACTTTTTCAATAAGCTCACTATATGCAAATATACAAAAACATTTTTTTATATTACTGTACATTAATTACAATATGTGGGTAATTTCAGTTGTGATCTAGTGATTATAGATGTAAGCAATAGTTCAGAATTTTATTATTTCGCGAATATGCTGCGTTTATTAAAGTTAGTTTGCTTGAGCATATAGGTGTAATATAAAGTCATTTCCTTGTAAAACTAATTTTGAACCAAATTTCATACATAGATGATAGAAGTACTTTAAATTCAGTACGAATATGAAATTTGTGGGGGAATATGACGAAACATAAGCCTGAGGCGGATTAAAAGTTCTGAAACGGAGTCACACGAGCTTTGCTTCTTTCGCTAACTCTCGACTTTCTTAATGTGGAGTTAATTCAAGACGTTTCTGTTGTAATAGGAAAATGTAAAGGAAATGGTTTCTTCTGAAGTATAATAGATACAAAGGCCTTAATTTACAATTTTGTAAACTCTTTCATCATTGCCTACATTTAATTTTTTTTACTTTTTGAAACTGTTGTAGCGCAGTATAATATCGTATAAATACGATTCGTCGTGGCTTCAATCCTCTAATGGATGCTTACTGTATTGTAAATATTTTAATTTCGCGCTTTAGTAGCCAAGATTGTGGCGTCGAGTTTAGCCATTCAACAAGCAAGGTAACCTGAAATCGAATAGGTGGAAAGTGGAGAATGACTACTCTACTAAATCTAAAATAGTGTGAAGCATAATTTTTTTTTTTTTTATTGAAGAAATGGTGTCCCCTCCAACGAGCAGAAGGACTATCTGATGGTAAGTAGTTACCTTCACCCATGGACATCCACAACATTAGAAAGGTTGTGAATGCGTTGCCGTCCTTAAGGGGGATGGAGGAAAGCAGGGAAGAAGGATGGGGATGGTGGGAGTAGGGAGAGAGAGCTGGCTTACATGCCATCGAACCGGAACACATCATCAGATGTTTGGCGGTTTGTCTTTAACATGATAGTGGTCGCTAGCCAATCAGAGAACGGATCTCCTACCACCAAGCTACTGGGTTACCCGCCTTTTACGGGGCGCTGCCCAGCGACGGAGGGGAATTGTATTCTAACCCGCAGAATTGATTTTATTTTTCCACAGGGAAAAACAACAATTTTTGAATCATTATTTTTTTTTAGATTTTGCCAGGTTTATAGCGATGCCAGTGTGTTGTCCTCTAAAAAAAGTAATCAAGTGAAAAAGGTTGATAAATTATTAACACGCATTAGGTACGCTTAAGTTACTAATACACATTAGTGCTCTGTTAATACCAATAAAAGCTTTCTTGCTGTTTAGGATTTGAAGAAAACTCGACAATATTCTATTTATATAGTAATATTCTATTTTCGCTTAAACTTTGTTCAACAATACAGTAATTAATAAGTTGATATCTTTACAAGAATAATTTTATATATTCTCTAAGTAGGCAATCTTTGTATCTTTATTTATCTAAGTTTAATATGTACAATCTTTAAAACATTTTTAAAGTCAAAGTTCAAATTTTTATACGTTTTCTAAATGTCCTTTTTAATGTACAATCTTGTTAATATATACAATAAAGTTTAATATATACAATGTTTACTAAGTACTAAGTAGACATGTACGAATGAACCTACAGATTGTCGGACATTTATAAATCAGCTTACGCGGCTAGAGCTTAGACGTGCTAGCCAAGAGGAACCAAATTCAAATGTGCTGATCTCTTATGCGCCATTTTAAAACGAATTCAGACATACTTTTAGAGAAGAGATATATAGAAATAATTGAAAAAATATATAGAAATAATTGATTTTTCATTGAAAGTTTTAACCTAATTTATATTTATAGATTCTTCAGAAATGTTTGTGATGTGAATGAAATAAGAGATCTACGTAAAAAACTCTTCAAAAAATTATTTTAGGGCAGATATTGATCAAGACACGAATACTGAACGAACAAGGTGGACGATTTTTATGAAAACAAACATTGAATAACAATCTTTAGTGAAGATATTTTCCTTCTAATTTCTACAGAGTGACAAGTCCAAAGTATTAAGTTTAAGTTAAGTTTTATCAGTTCCTCAACGAAAGATCTTATGAGAAAAAATCTTTTTTGTCCCCACAGTGTACCTACCGTGTTTTGCTTTGAATGTTTTTTAAACTATTATATTAGATGGCGGAGCTTAACGCTTTTATAGTATATTTGAATTAAAGTCAATACTTCGAGCGGCATTTTGAGCTACAATAATGATGAGTAACATCGATGTTAGAGACTAAAAATGACTAAAATTTTATAATCTTTTAATTATAATATCTTTTAGCAATAAAATATGAGAGCAGATTTTAAATAAGTATATATTGTTTTAAGCATACCTTTCCAATAATTCATTTGTATATAAACAACATCTTTTTCTGCTTAGAGACAATCTCAGCTTATCTGTTTCTAACATGAAGGATGAGTATTTTTTACTTTCCTACAAAAGTCCTAGACTATATTGGAAGTTACACACCAGTTACGGTATAAATTATATGGAGATCGCATCTCGCAAATAATACTCAGATTAATAAATAGTCTAGTACCTACTTTTGCCGTTTTTATAGTGTTTTTCACACGCTTAGGAAATTGAAAAAGACATTTAGAAAACATATAAAAAATTTGAACCCAGCGGGATTCGAACCCGCGCCTCCTGGAAACTTAGACAGTTTAAACTTAGGCGCTCTGGTCATGCTAAGCTATGCATTCTTTTACCAGCTGCCTCGAAATTATTATACGCTTTACTACAACTTATTTTCGTTGTTAGCATCTCTGTAGAGAGACATAATTCTAACAATGCAATGTATAATGGGTTGGGCTTCCCACTCCCATTCCCACAAGAGAATTATTCTATTATTTTTTTTGCATTTCCTTATGGTACTTAAGATAAAACGCAGCATTGGTTACTTAAAAATCAATGTAGGACTGCAGTAATGGAGGACAAGGATTTTCCTCGTGAGGGGACGGGTTCGAATACAATTCCCCTCCGTCACTAGGCAGCGTCCTGTAAAAAGCGGGTAACCCAGTAGCTTGGTGGTAGGAGATTCGTTCTCCGACTGGCTCGCGCCGAACATCTGATGATGTGTGTTCGATGGTATGTAAGCCAGCTATTGCTATATTCCATCATTCCCATCCTTCTTCCCTCCTTTCCTTGTCCTTCTTAAGGTCGGCAACGCATTCACAACTTTACAAATGTTGTGGTTGTCCATGGGCGAAGGTAACTACTTACTATCAAGTGGTCCTTCCACTCGTTAGCCCCCCTTTCATCAATAAAAAAAAACAACATGATAAGACATTAGATTCTTTTGAAAACCCCGCTATATGAGAAAAGGTATAAAAGATGATGCAACTAGTAGTATAGTAATAAGCCCCCGCTATGACTTATTTCTGTTTAGCTATGTTAGTTATTTAGCTTCTAAATCACAAATGTCCTTTGCATGAGTGTATGCCGTTGACACAAATGAATTGCCTGTATACGCATCACGTGACAGATAACGTATAAGAGAAAGTAGTTTCAAATAAACAATTACATATAAATTAAAGTTATTTTTCCTAGAATTTTCTCGTGGTTTATTTTAGCATAACATAATCATTGTATGGATTTATGGACGAGGTTGACAATAGATGATGGTGGTGGATCAGTTTTAGGCTACAATTATTGCTCAATACCGGTTAATATTTTTAAGCTTACCTAATATCGGATTCCATCACTAACTAGTTTCTCTATGCTAATCACGTATCATATCTCCAATTGCGATCAGACTCTATATAGCAAAATAATTCTTATATAGAAACGAATATCTCTATTACACAATCCTTACAAAAACATAATAATTTAAATTAAAAGTGAGATAATTTATGTTTGTGTAAAACTGAAACTGATGAAATTTACTTTCTAAATTTATTGAAATTGACTTTAATAACTGAGTGTCTTGACACTAGGTTCTCTTTGCCTACCCTTTTTATAATGGGGGAAAACTTAAGCAGAAAAAATCGGAAATAAAAGTAAAAAAAATAATTATCACTTATTATACATATTTTTTTATATATCATGATAGTAATTATCAACTAATTATTCATATAACTGTAAAATTCGATTTACCCTTTAAATATATGATTAATTTCCCCGTTCAGGCCGAAAATGATCTCCATAAGAAAACACTCACGCTGCGAGTTTTTCAGTACTACTCGTATTCTGTAATTGCTCTTACGCCGCAACCATTTCGTGAGTAAACAGACGAGAAATGCATGAATAATTTATATACAAACGAGTGTGCATTACATTTGTACCAGCCAGGACTCTTTTGCAAGTGATATTTTATATAAATCTTTTATGTAGTATATAGTTGTTGCGCGTGGAAGACCGCGGAAGAGCAGTTTGAAAATACTGTGTATTGACATTTTTAAAATTTTATAAGAACAAAAATTACCTAATAATTTGGTAACACAAGTGTTTAGCAGTGTTGTTTTTATTTAAATTTGAGGTTTGTTATTACTTAATGTAAATCTAGTAAGCAGTGGCAGACATATTTATATTAAACGTCATCTCATTTTGCAGTTAAGAATAAACGCATATGTGAATAAATGCACCCGGTACATATACCAATATGACATTTTTTACCATTTTTGTCTGTCTGTTTGTTCTGGCTAGTCTCTGGAACAGCTGGACCGATTTTGACGGTGCTTTCACTGGTAAATAGCTGATGTAGCAAGGCGTGTAACTTAGCGTACTTTCATTTTTGAATTATGTTTTTTTTTATTTCACGCGGATGAAGTCGCGGGTAACAGCTAGTTGACAATAATATGATGTAAATATATTTTTTCGAGTACACGACCGTCGCGTTTATAGTCATATACTGTGCCTCTAGAATAATTATTCATATATAATTGTGATTTAAATATTTGTGTAGTACGAAACTACTATATTAACATTTAATTTTGAAACAACATATTTTAGACGACAGTCGTTAAAGTGCGTCCCAGTTTTATAAAGTAACTTACAAGTTTCTCTCTTTTTTAAAGTTAAATTACTTTTAGAAACAGTACAGGATCCCGTAATAGTTTCGTTGTGGATTAACGATTTGAAATTGTTATTCTAACTTCTATTGATAGATAGATATAAATAAATGGTACTGTGTATAATTTAATTTATTTATATATTTTTAACATTTATATACTCGTATATATTTTATATATTTTACTTGATATTTTTAACTTTGTATAGCCTAAAGTCCTCCATGGACTATTTGGTAGTTGTCAGGATTATATTCGCTTGTCAGATTAAATATTCATCGATATCCTTTGAAAATTTTTCTGACCAAGCCTCGATTGCTGTCTAGTTTCTTGGATGTCAGATTTCAATTATGTTTATATTTTCACGACTTTTATATATAAAGCAGGTAGACAGAGAGAACGTAGTGCTAAAGCAATCCCCTTTCCCGTTTCCAATATACAATTGTTGAGAGGCAGAATCTAGCACCCCGATTTATCTTAACAGAGTGAAGCAATGACGATAATTTGAATATAATTATTTTATGTGTTTCAAAATAATAATTAAAAAATGCGAGCTTTTAAAAAAGTAAAATTGCTCCTTTATAAATCTTGTAGAGTAAAAGAAAATTATTCACAGTATGCTTACAAACTACTTAATTTTATTGACCTCATTTTTGATATCGCAGATGTGTTCATTGAAAAATATTTTTAGAAAACGTATAATGATTTGATCGCAGCAGGATTTTTATTCGTTTTCTAAAAAACTGTTCTTTTTATTTCTAAAGTGTGTGAGTAAACAATTAAAAAATGATTTGTTCTATCTGTGTCAAATATGGAATTACCCTTATATATCCAATATTGGCGGTTCAGTCTGTATATATTCGTATCTACGATTGTTTATTAGTTTTATTTCTTACTTGTTATTGTTTATTAGTGAAAATGAAAGAATTTTTGGTTTCAACGTTTTCTATGAGACAATATATATTTCAAATTTTGTTGAAGAGGTTTTTTGGAAATTAAGACAGTACCTATAACTAAATAATAAATTTACTAAGTCATTATTTCATACGCTCTTTGACGTAACAAATTGTCAACTGAGAATTTTCAAATAGTTGCTGTTGAGTATGCACTTAAGTTTCTTACGTTTCATAATTCAAGATGTCCTTTAGTCAAACTGTAATCAAATTGCCTTTGAGTATGAGAGTTACGTTCCAATATATTTATCTTACTTATTTTTTTTTAAATAATATAAATAAATATATTAATAATATTATTTACCTGAGGGTATAGCGCTGGGCGATGCGAACTTATTGTTTCATCACTTGTTCATTGTAATAAAATGCCGCCTTTGCTGTCTGTAGGGAAACTGAAAGCTGCAACATAAAAGAAAGGCAATCCCGCATTTGTATGTTACATAATCACTTTGATAATGTTTGAATTTGTCCTGAATAAATGTGACAGAGTTTAGGGAAGCGAAAGTAACTGTTAAATTTTTCTTCACTGGGCCTCAGACCATCTATTTGATGGTATTCTGCGTAAGCGATGGTTGCGTGGACGCAGTTCAGACATCTTCAAAAACCATAAACATATAATGTAGTCGTCGCTAATTTTTCAATGAAATTGTTAGTGAAGTTAGTGGGTTATGAATAATATTTTTTTCCTCGCGGAAACCACGACAATACAAATGAGATAAGGTTTTAATCTTCTTTAGAAGCCAAAATTGAACTTTGACTTTTAACTGATAAGAATAATTTGAAAGTGGCAACAAGTTTTGTTTTATTGAAAAGTATTATACATATGTACATTTTAAAGCGTTATCCACGTTAGTAGTAAAATATATTAAATATTCATTATGGCTTCAGAAAAGTATTTAACTTTTCTGAAGCCGAATTTAGAAAAAGAAGTTATAGTAACATTTGAATACAGCTTGAGACGTTCTTAATATCAAAGTCTTCATTAAAAAAACTGGCTGTAAGTGTATTACCAAACTAGACATTTACTTCGAAGAAAATTAAAAAGAAAATAATTATTCTACTCTGTCTTCTGAAAAATTATTCAATCTTTGCAAAAAAACTGACAACGAATTAGGTAAAAAGAAATTACCTTTACTAAAGTATTGCGCATAAGTATGTGTTAGTGGCGGAACTTAACGCCGCACTTTGTCTCAGGTGCCAGAAAAATAATATATAATCAGTATATCAATAATACTTTAAAAATGTTAAAAGTAATATCGAGGAATCGAACCCATAAACATCGCGGTTATAGTCAGACGTTGCCAAACTTCGCCACGACGGCCTCTAGAGAATTATTTTATTAAGTAAATGTTTTTAATTGAACTAAAATTAAAGTTATCGGTATGTAAGTGAAGCCTAATAAAGGCTTTATTGAGTAAGCGTCCTTATATACATATATCCGACCACATCGTGAATGTGTTATTACTTATAATACACTGGAGGATCTGTTAAAGTAAACGTGAGATTAACACATGTCGTCGGCAGATCTATTGTGAATTAATTAATGTATAACATCTATACAACTAAATAGAAATGAAGTGTCTTCTTGTTATATTAAAAGAACAGTTTCTTACTAAACGCGTATGTATTAACATTTATGAGATTTCTGTCTGTTTGTTCCGCTTAATCTACCTATGGAACGGCTGGATCGAATTTGATGGGACTATCACAGACAAATAGATGGTGTTCTAAGAAATAACTTAGGCTACATTATGGTGAGAAATATAACTTTTACGTTTAACTACACATCCACGTCCACAGGGATGGAGTCGCGGGCTTAGTTATTACGTAATGTAACATATGATCTTGCGTTTTCGGTTGACAAACTATTAAATTATTATTTTTTTAAATAGAAAGTATAGTATCATCGATACGTTAATGTACCGAGTGTAGCTTCAACAAGCTGACTGCTGAAAGTATCTGGCTGCGTTTTGTTCTGTGTGTAGCGTTAAACACAAATATGTACCTCAGAAAACAATTTTACAAATTCATAACAACTAAAAGAATTTTTTAAAAGCTTTTTTATTAATAAACGACTTTTTGATAACTCTTTTTAACTGTTTTAACACATTTTGTTCAAATGTGCTAGGACGTGTGGCTATTTATAACTCATCAATATTAGTCTATTTTACGTTTTATATATATTCCTACTTTCACTATACAAGTTTTTTATTTGGAATTTTGGTACAAAACGACTTATTCTTTGCCCGTTTCTATAATGTACTAAATAAGCTCCAGCTTCACGCTGTTTCCCGAATAGTAGAAAAAACCTAGTGTCAAGTTGTCTACTTTCCGACCAAATTTGATATGAAGCGTGTTGAGTGGATCACCAGTATGGGGAAATAAAAATAATTAAAATACGATAAATACGTAGGGTTAGTTTTAAATCAATTAACATTCATAGAATTTCATGCAATAAGCGAAATTAAACAGAACTTAATGTTACACTCAGCTTTCGAGTTTTTTGACTAATATTCTGTCAGCCGATAATGAAAGATGTTGGTTATAACTTAAAACTTTGTACTTTAAAAGTAAACTAAACTTTAAAAACATTTAAACATTATCCCTGTTACTTCTCTACATTTCCTTATCAGTCAGACACCTCGAGAGGGCTTTAAAGTTTATTTTCATAACGTTAGGTTGAGATTTATCTCGTACATTACTTCTATGTAGGCTTTCTCCTCCAGACAAAGGCTGTAATTATATCGTTTATTGTAGTTCAAAGAACGAGCTATGTAAGAAGCAGACTAACCGGAAGACGAACAGACGTATAATTGTCATACGAAGGGCTATGAACATTATTAAATATAAATTTTAAACTATGACAATTATTAAATATAAATTTTAAAAGAATATATAAAAATATATTGTTATAAATAATAAGATTATCATTGCTAAATGGGACAGCGACTAAACGATACGATGGTTGATATGTAAACACGATGGTCGTGGGTTCGATTTCCCCCCGAGGGATAAATTATTTTCATATCTCCACTTTGGCACTTATTTCTTCGATTTCAGAAAGTGGAGAACGGAGTATTACGACACTAAGTTTTCTCTGACTAGCCTATTTGGAAAAAGGGTGAAAGGGTGAAGCGTATTTTTATATATGATAAATTTTCTATTGTCAAACTCGACAAAACGGAGAACATTGATACACTTACGTTAACTTCAAAAGGTCCACCTACTACAAAACTTTTAGAAAACCAAAGTTATTGAACATTAAAGAATTTTCAAAACAAATCCTCAGTTCGTCCGTTACTTAAACTTCTAAGCTTTCCGAATGTTTTTGAAGTACTTAAAGTAATACCGGAAATCCACTTTCAATAGAAAGAAGAAAATATTGTAAAGTTAACAAATACAGATAGGCAACTTTATTTATATGTATATGAATTGGAAAAATTGATATAATCTTAGTCGTGGTTACTTTAATATAATAACTATGATTAAATTAATTAATTTAGAAATTTGGATAAAATCCATACTTATATTATAAATGCGAAAGTTTGTGTGTTTGTCTGTCATGCTTTCACGGCTAATCTACCGGTCCGATTTAGATGAAATTTAGAATGAAAATAGTAAAAGTTACTGGGTCTAACATAGGCTACTTATTTTTTCAAAAATCAACCGTTAAAGGGTTGAAATAGGGGATGAAAGTTTATATGAAAAATCTAAACCGCTTGACCGATTATAATGAATTTTGGCATAAGTATAGTTCGTAATCTAAGCTTAAACATAGGCTACTTTATTTTTCAAAATCCCACCCTGGAGGGTTGCAATATAACCAAGCAGTTATGTAGTTCACACGGCAAAGCCGCGAGCGGGCCGCTGGTTTATTATAAAAAAATAGGCTTTTACGTAATATCAAACATTAAGCTTTAATTTAAGTTCAGAACCGACATGTGAATTTGTGTGTTGTGTTCATAAAAATGTTTCCTTTTTTTAACCTCACGCTATATCCCGCACACAGCAGGGTAGGCAGAGGGAACTTAGTGTTAAGACACTCCGTTCTCTACTTTCAGCTGAATTCGGACGCATTGCGTGTGAACTAGAGTAACTTTTAATTAAAGTCAGTTAAAAATAACACTCGTAGGTTAACGTTTAATTAAAGCCCAACTCGTTTAATCCAAACACATCTTGTAGTGGAGAGTAACATACACTATTTCTGTTTATCGAATAAAGGTATTTTCACATGCATGGTAAAGGTTCTTATGTCTTAAAATTGATATACTATTGAGACCATCGTGGTAAAATAGAGTCTCTGACTGTAATCGTGATTGGTTATGAGTTCGATTCCCACACGGTGCAATATATGATTATTAATTTATAATAACTAATTAATAATAAGATTAAATTATTCCAGCTAGGTTCTAGGTACAAAAGTACAAGACAAAACGCGGCGTTAAGTTCCGCTGCTCAACAAGCATTGTCTCGACTTCAGGTCGCAAGTGCAGAACGAAATGTTTTAAAACTTGGTTCTCGTCGACTATTTTACTATGTGAGAAAAAGCGTACAGTGCTAATTACTTTTTACCAATTACCAAAGTATAAGGCTGAAACTATGAACACTTTTTACTTAGAAATATAACAAAAAGGAAACTAATTTAATATTTTTGCAGCGTCACGTAGACTCTGCATTTTCTTATAGAAAGAGAATATCAGATCTCAGATCATTTAGTTCATAAATATAACGGCATTACCCTTTTCCCGCGTAGCAGAGTAGTCTTAGAATATCTAGTGTCAAAACACTCCGTTCTCCATTGTCCGTCCAAAAATCGAGACATTGTGTGTTAATGGGCGAGTCTTAGTACTAGAGTAAACAAATAAAAAATATATATAATAGTTCCTTCGTATGGGAATCAAACTTACAACCATCGAATACGGTCAGTCGCTGTCTCAATGAGACGGCCTCCTACTATCAGGTTAGTCAGTAAAACAAAATCGCAGTATAACACCGATCTAAACATAACTTTACACAACAATACTGAATACATCGAACTAAATTCATTTAACTTGGCCCGAGCAGAGGACCGCAAACCACAAATACTCATTAATCGCATACCGACTAATTTCATTTGTTACTTTAGTGAATTTTCGATGATTTTGTCAACAATGCAACGTGATTGAGTAAATGAGTTCGTAATAGTAACTTCATTTTCGTAAATTAACGCTGTTGTAGCGCAGTGGAATAGTATTTGACTGTAAGCATGACGGTTGTGGTTTCGATTCCCACTTGGAGAGATAATTTTATTAAAATCATATTAAATTTAGTAAAAAATCTCAAATTTTAAAAACATTACTGAAAAACATATAAAACGTAATTATATTTTTGTCTGATCCGATGACCGAATTAATAAAAATCCTTAGGTAAACAATCCCTTCCACAGTTTGAAAAAATATGTACCTAACCCAGTTTTCCGAGACATTTATCTTAGACGTCTTTTGCAGAATAATTAGTAACCACTAACTCATATCTATACGAGTATGTACTTAATGGATATCTTCCCTCATTGTTTATATTGCGGATCGATTTGTTTGCTTGTTGTTAATTATCTGGATTAATTCAGGCGTAAAATTTCAATTACTATAAGATAAGCGACTGGTGAAAGGATGATTACTTACATCCATATGGTTATTGATTACCAACTTAGGTAATTAATAAAATAAATATTGAATATACTAGGTCTGAACAGAATATGTAGTTCACATATTGTTAATGTTTTGCAAAGACTTGAAAACATGATTTATATTTAAGTGTATTCTACATACGTATACGTCCTTCAGAAAGAAACTGTATTAGTATTGAACTTTGAATCTGAATTGGTGTTTTTTACTTTCACGGCTTTTTGAATCACAGAGTACACAGAGAAAGCTTGGTATCAGGACACTACACCTCCACTTTCCGTTGATAAGTGGTGGAGCTCTACGCTGCGTGTTGTCTTGTCACCAAAGCGGAAAAAAGCAAATATCTTAAATATAACTATACCCTCGAGTGGGAATCGAACTCACAATCAATCGCGTTTACAGTCATATGTCGTCCCACTGCTATATGTTAGGATCCTACAATATACTAAGTATAAGAAACTAAAGGAACTAAAGAGGTCTAAATACATTAGTATAAATTTCTCATGAAATTGAAGGAAGGTAAATGAATGATTAAAATATTATTGCTTTGAGACGCATAGAAAACGATTAAATATCGTTTTCTAACTAAATTATATTATTGTGGCCAATCGTGGCCCAGTGGCACAAGCGTGTGCCTGTAAGCGACTGGTTGTGGGTTCGATTCCCACTCGAGGAGTGGAAATTATATTTCCATTTTCTTTCCTCCGAAATCGGCGGAAAGTGGGGAACGGAGTGTCTTAACACTAGGTTCCCTCCGCCTACCCTGCTGTGTGCGGGATACAGCGAAGTTAAAAAAAAGACTAAATTACAAAAGCAACATCAGTATTCCACTCATAAACAAGGCCTGTTCATAAATAATAAGCATGTTTTGGAAACATGTGGAAGTTATAAGGCGTGAAAACTTTTCGTGAGTAACAACTATTGAACTTTATTTAGTTTGAAACTAAAAATACGAAATTCTATTTGATTTACAATATGAAAATATCTTATATTATTTTTAACACTTAACGAAACAAGTTGTTTGACAAATGTTTACAGCAAATAATAATCCTAGTAGTTTTATCGTAAGTTTTATATACACAAAGATAAAATAAATATATAAAACAATATTTGTTTCATTACTTTAATATATGATCATGGGTTCAACTATCACTCAGAGTGATACGACAGAACGCGGCATTGAGTTCTGTCACTCAATACTTCGGAACCAGCTTAGTTACAAAATGTATCAGTGAGAATGTTATAGTAAGAATGAAGAGGAAAGTGCTCTGGTGGTTTGAGTATGTCGAGGGATGAGTATTGATATAATAGTAAAAAAATATATATATATATGAGGCAAACGTGAGCGGTACGAGAGATCAATGATGGTCGACAACCTTAAAGAGGTGTGCAGAGACTATAGCGTATGGCACTCCGTTCTCTCTGACCACCCTGCTAGATATAAAGCCTTAAACTTAAAAATAAAACAAAGTCTTGACATTATATACCTTGGCATTTGGGGCCAGTCGTGGCGCAGTGGCACAAGCGTGTGACTGTAAACGATTGGTTGTGGGTTCGATCCCACTCGAGGAGTGGAAATATTTAATATTTCCATTTTCTTCGCTCTAGTGTTGAGGCAAAGCTCGGCGTTAAGATCCGCCACGTAGCTCACAATGCCTCTGATTTCGGCGGATAGTGGGGAATAGAGTGTCTTAACACTAAGTTCCCTCTGCCTACCCTGCTGTGTGCGGGATACAGCGTAAAGCTAAAAAAAAAGAACTTCTTATGTAAAGGTTTGATAGCTTCACCAACAAGTTTATCAGCAAACTTTCATTATTAGTACATTAATTTTCACTCCCACATTTAGCGGCGTGGGCGGACCGAATTAAGTGATCGTGGTGTTCTATAATTGAATAATTACTGATTTAAACTCGTATAAGCGTGTTTAACGTTAAACCACTTACAAATATCAAGACAAAAGGAAACATTCTATAGGTACTATAAGTAATATCCTATTATTTTTGTTTCTGTTTTACAGTTTTTTGCGCATAATGGTCAGTTTCTTGCTGTTAGACGGAGTTATCTAGTGTCAATATACTCTGTTCTCCATTTACCATCCTAAATAAACGCATTGTGTATTGAGTGGCGGAACTAAACACCTCGCTATGTTTTCTTAAATATTCTTATTTTATATTAGTGTTTAAAACTACCTTTACTGTATATGCACCTGCACCATGTACCTGCTAAGTACACTATGAAAGCGACAATATATTTCATATTATTGTAAATTTATTCGTAAAAAGGACGAAGACATTTCGATCACAGACAAACCGTTAATAAACAACTATTCAGATTGTTTACTTTCCAACAGTTAACATATCCAATATTTAACTTTCGACGTGGCCGCAAATATAGAAAATCGACTAAACCGCCCGCGAGTCCCGAAAGTTAGTAATGCTCACATCAATCAGAGTTCGGCAAATCACAGTGACACGATCCGGATATTCTGTTTGGCGTAAATGTAAAGGTCCACTGGTTTTACATAGCTATTTTATTTTTATTTTTATTTTAATATTGTGCTTTTTTTAGTTTTAGTATTGCGTGTAAGGCCATTGTGGCGAATTGGAACAACATCTGACTGTTAACACGATTGGTTGTATGTTTGATTTATAATATTTCAATTATTTTCCTTGTGCCAGCTCTGGTAACTAAGGCTAAAGGTAAAGTACTGCTGCTTGATATCAGGTGGAAAGTGGAGAACGGAGTTTTTTGACATTATGTTCTCTATGACTGTCCTGCTATGCGGAAAAAAGGTTGAAGCATTTTTTTTAATTTGTATTCTTATTTACCCTAAGTACACGGCACTTGACAGATTCACAATGCCGTGCATTCTGTCAAGTGCAGTGCACGGTATGTAGTTATAGACCACCAAATAAGTAAATTAAAAATATGGACCTCTTTATGAGTATCCGGAGGGTAACATTTCATGAGTAATGGCGATAGATAGATTCGAGAAACAAGTCCTTCAATCACAACTTCAAACCACATGACCATAACCATACTGTCTTGAGTGCCACAAAGGGGAGAGAGTATGTAATATAGTAAGTAAGCTGTAGACTTTGTAAAGCTAGTACTATAATTTAAAAGATTCAAGCTTTTCCCTCACACCAGGGTAGGCAAACAAAACCTAGTGTCAAGACACTCCGTTCTCCACTTTCCAACTGAATGTGTGAAAAAGTTTGGAATTAACATAAATATTTATGCAAAATTTAGAACATATTTTTGTAAATATAAATCGAACTCCCCAAACAATAACTAAGATTTTTATTTAAGAAACATAATAAAATATGTGTAGTTCTTACTTGTTTCACAAAATTAAAAAGCTTAATTTGTAGTATAGTTACGAACTTTATTACTCGCGGAACTACAATATAATATCCATTAAGTGGATTTAAGCTTTGTCGGTCTGCAAAGTTTCAGAATGCCAAAAATTAATTTTGAATTGAAATACAGTAGAATACCGCTGTAATTAAACAAACAACTTTGTGTGTAGTTCTTTTAATTTTTTATTTATTTGAGCTCAATAACTCAATTCCCATTTACAATGTACAAGTTTTTAAAATATTTTTGTTGATTTTGGGCTTATATATCTACTTCTATTTTAATTTTATCCACACACACACTTTGAATCTGCAACTACTTCAACAAGTATACTATTAAATCAGTAAGTAAATAGTAACCTGTAAGTATTCTCAAATGTAGCAGCTTAACGCTTTTTGCCGCAAAGCAGGGTAGTCAGAGAGAGACAAGTCATGACACTCCGTTCACCACTTTCAGCTCGAAATCGAGACATTGCATGTAGAGGGGCGGAACTCAACGTCACGCTTTGTCTAAGGTACTAGAGGGGAGAAATTAAAATAACATATAACATTCCCCGTAATGGATATCGAACCGACAACCATCGCTTACTATCAAACTCTATCTGACTGCTCCACAGCGCCTCCTATAATAGTACATATATTGTTTTTTTAATAAATATATCATATCGATTGAGGACAATAGAAAAATAGCAATGAATAAATATAAAAAATGCGCTCAGAAAAAGTGCTACATATCTACGCAGAAGGGACATTATTCAGTAGCCAGCAAATACGTACAATATTTCAATTGGCAGTTTTATTTGCTGTGTTCTTTCAACCGAAATTTACCAGAGAATCATTAATCATTAAATAAATTATTATTCTTTTTACTATCGAATCAATCGAAAAAAAATAATTATTATGGATCAACTTTCAGATAAATTAAAGATTTTTACTTTTAAACATTTTTAAAGTGTTATTCCACACTTAGGAAAATTGAAAAAGACATTTAAAGAAAATGCTGAGCTGAACTGAGCTCAGTGGTGAGAGCGCCTGAACGGTATTCAGGAGGCGCGGGTTCGAATCCCGCTGCGTTCAAAATTTTATACGTTTTCTTTAAATGTCTTTTTCAAATCAAAGATTTCTTTAAGCTTAGAATAATATTGGGTATAATATTTCAATTTGATTTTTGTTTCAGCATCACGATCTTATCCTGAAGCTGAGTAGGCAGAGAGAATCTACTGTCAAGACATCTGTTCTCTGCTATACAGCCGGATTCGTCATTTCGGCGATACGCATCATTTCCCCCGAGCGGGAATCGAATGTTCAACCACAGTGTTTATGTTAAGCGTTGTACCACTGGGCCAAGGCAGCCAGTAAGATAATATTAGTTTTATAATATATAGTCTTACTTTGTTATTAATCATTAATATTTAAGAGATTAATTAAGCAATATTCTAAATCGTGACAGCGCGA
Source organism: Dryas iulia moderata (assembly GCA_019049465.1). Lineage (NCBI taxonomy): Eukaryota > Metazoa > Arthropoda > Insecta > Lepidoptera > Nymphalidae > Dryas > Dryas iulia. The sequence goes on along the minus strand of CM032424.1, from coordinate 12,544,127 downwards.
ATAGTGATAATTTATAGCGTTATTAATAATAAAATCGCTGTCGTCCTGCGGTGGCTGTTGATTTAGATCTTCTTATGTATATATAAAATAGAAACAAGTCTGATAATCTGAAAGTATCATTATATCGATGTTATTATTTTAATATATTTATTTTAAAATATGGGACGAAATATGCATACAATGTGGAATTGACGTGAAAATGTTACAAAACTCTACTTTAGGCGAATTCAAAGGCATTGCGCCTTAAGTGGCGGAACTTAACGCCGCGCTTTGCCTCGATACCAGGGCGAAGGAAATGGAAATATTAAAGATTTCCACTCCTAGGGTGGGAATCAAGCCACTGACCTGACGGTTTACAGTCACACTTCGTGCCACTGCGCCACTGCTGGCCCTAACATTACATTACAAAATATTACCATTAATATAATAAATAGTTATACATCACGAGTTTGATACGCATTACTTTAGCCAGTGTCGAAAACTATGGCGATTTTTAAATTATTAAAAATTAAAATAATGTACTAAAAATCTAAGTTAAACTTATTTTGACACTGGTTTTCCCACCAATTTAATTGTCTATATTTTATCATTTATTTACTATGGTTAAATTTTACAGATAAAATATATATTTCTCGCCTAAGAATAAATATCAGATAGATTGTATACAATACGCAAGATATATTGTATATATTTAGGTCGTAATATTTCAGGACGAATGGCACGTGACTGTATTCATATCGACTAAAATACGTCTCGATTAATCTCACGCTCTGCAAACAAACCTATTATGATTCCAGAATATTGATATGAAACATTTATCAGGGGATCGTTTCGTAATCGTTCAATTATATAATATGCTCCTGCCACAGAAGCCTCAGGTGCGAGGGACTCAATTGGTTACGTTTTTACCTTTCCTTAAAACTCAGATATAGTCGCTTTGTATGCTTCTTTATTAGTTATTTATTAATAAAATATTAAAATCTGATGACTATTTATTGGTCAATACATGTATATACTATTCTATAAGATAGTTTTATTACTTTTTGAGCTTCAAGTTGTTACAATTGGTCGTTCGTGATGGCGAAAGAAGTGTAAAATATAATGGTTAAATATTAGTTGTCTTGTCACTCTAGGAATTTCGTACAGATTTTAGATTTCGCAATGAATTTAGTGTAAGTTTTTGTTAACAAAATGAAAATTTAGTTAAACTTCTGTCTTCATTATTAAGAATAAAATAAATAAGTTCATCAGTTTATTTTTTAAGGCTATTAATTCATATCAAGAATTAGAAATCTAAACTTATACACTTTGTACTCTCATAAAGCATACTCATACACAGCTAATTGATATATGGACATGTCTCCGTTACCTGTAAGGTTTAGCTTTCTTTAGTTATTTTAATTTTGTACACCCAATTTTACAGTGAATATAGTTAAACGTTCAAAATATAAATATTCCATTCAAGTGTACCATGTGTACTATATGAATTTTTCCACAAATTTAAATGAGTATAAGTTTATAAAGTTAGATATTCATCGAGTACACGGTAGTAGTAGTGGCAACCTAATTTATTGAATCTTCGCCAAACAAGGTTTGTCGTTGCACTGCATGCAGTTGAAAATAAACTTCCCACGACAACTAAATCACGTCGATACCAAAATATATTTTGTAGTCAAATTATATGCTGTAGGAGCTATTTGGTGTTGTATTCAATATGTCTTCTGTGCTGAATATGTAGTTTTCTTAAATAATATATATTTTTTATTATTAAATTACTACATGGTTTTTATATTTGTATATAATATTATAAATGCAAAAGTCTATCAATTTGAAAAGAAAATAGTTGAAGACTCAGGGTCAAACATAGACTACATTTTTTTTCCCAAAAATTAATCCTTAATGGCCTGAAGTAAGGGTTAAAAATTTAAAAAAAAGATTTTTTATTCATGCATATATCACTTGCACTCGTGATTTAAGAGGTAATAAAGATATATTAATTACTAGTAAAATATTAAATTTAAATAATAACAATCCTTAGCAATAGAAATTACAATATTATCGCATTAAGTTCATATTTTATTTATTTAACGTCAAAGATAAGTCCCGCGTAGAGTAAATTTGATATAGGCAACGCAACTAAATATCTTTGTAGCCTAAGGATCTGAAATCCGAATAAGCCGTGTTTTGTCAGCCATATAAATCTACATGTAAATCGTTAATGCCTTGTTCAAAGGTAAACGAACACTCAAAAGGAAATAGAAAACTACGTTTGGGTAAGAACTTACGCACATCAGAGATTTTTACGCAGTTTTTTTATATATAAAATATATAATTAGACAAAATACAGTTTTAGATTCCAATAATCAATTCGAATTCAAACGAGGCCAGTCGTGGCGTAGACGTGTGACTTCAAACGTTTTTTGTTGTTTGTTTGTTGGTTCGATTCCCACTCGTGGAGTGGAAATATTTAATATTTCCATTTTCTTCGCTCTGGTACCGAGGAAAAGCGCGGCGTTAAGTTCCGCCACTTAACACGCAATGCATCCAAAATTTGGCGGAAAGTGGGGAACGGAGTGTCTTAACGCTAGCTTCCCACTCTGGCTACCCTGCTATTTTGCAGGATACAGCGTGAAACTAAAAAAAAGTAAAATGTTTCTAAGAATAAGTCAAGAATAGCAAGCGTAGTGTTTCAACACAGATATAAGATTTTCCTATTTTCTTAAATTACTTAAGATTTACTTATTTCATGTTTATTTTATTACTATTATTCTCAAGAGATCGAGAAAACTTAGATAACTGTTTGTTCTTGTCGTTCGTGTAATGAATACTCAAAGAAAGAGAAACATTAACTATGTATGTGTAACGTGATTCCAAAATCTACTCCGTGCCTTGTTTTCAGTTAACACTGACCTCAACGTTTTTCTTCTTCTTTGTTAGCTTATTGTAACCCTGTGTAAATAAATTTTAAATGTGTTTGTTGAAAAAAATGCTGATCATATCATATATTGAATTGTCATCAAAAATCAAGGCCATATATAAAAATATTTATTAACATAGTCGAATTCCATATAAATCTTCCACGAAGGACGGAGTGTCTCAACACTAGTTTTTCCCCGACTACACTGTTATGTGGAAAAAGCAAGAACCTGCTTTTTTATAAAATTCCCAATCATCATGCCAATGTGACATGAGAATTCTTATATATAGTAGTTTATTGGTAGTACATATTTTTTTACATTCATATTTGCACATGGTTTCTTAAAAAGCCAAATATTTTTTTTTTTTAAAAAATAAAAAAAATCAAAATGGGGCCAATCGTGGCGCGAGGGCACAAAGTGTGACTGTAATAAAAAGACTGCTTGTGGGTTCGAGTTCCACTCGAGGAGTGGAAATATTTAATATTTCCATTTCCTTCGATTTGGTGTCGAGGCAAAGCGCGGCGTTAAGTTCCGCTTAACACGCAATGCCTCCAGAATTCGGCGAAATGTGGGGAACGGAGTGTCTTAACACTAAGTTATTTATTGGCAAAAAGATTCATATTCTCTAATGTGCGGCTACAAAGTTAAAATAGATTATTATGTTTGAGGCTTTACAATAAGTAAGGGAATAAGTCGACCGATAGTGAAGAGAGACCGCTTATACGAATTTGCCTTAGTAGGTACTCGTACGAAACTATTAAATTTAAATATTGTTATTTATTTCATAAAAAAATGCACAATAATAATTTTTTTTTGTCACATTTATATAAGCCTGTTGAGTTGATGATAAGTTGAAGGTGCATGTTGAGAGTGTTAGGATTTTTTTTTGGAATATAGTTTGTATCAAATTTTCTATCACCTAAAACAAAGCATGTCGTTGAGTTCCACAACTCAACACGCAATGTCTATATTTCAAACTCGTCTTGTCTCACGTATATCAGAATGAGTCTCGATACTAGGCTCTTTCTAATATACGGGAAAATGCATGAAGCTGAAAAAAAATGCAGGAATTAATTTCGTATTTTGTTTTTAGAACATAATTAACAAAAAATCTTTAAAGTCGCAAAATGTTGTGTTTGTTCTTTTTAATCAAGTAATTTTTATATTATAAACATTAATAACTTAACTAAAATTGTGAAGAAAAGCAATTGCTTGTTAGTAAATGAGATTCAAAAATGTTGCCAAACAATAAAGATTATTTCAACAAAGTTTAATGAAAATCCACTCAGTAAATTTTAATTATAATTGGTTTCACAAACAATGTTGTATTTTTGCAAAGAAATTAAGATAGGGATTATAAAAGGAAGAAAAAGGGATTCGCTAGAGACTCGAACATGTCATTTAAATGAAAATTGTATTTTAAAATTATAATCGTACTTTCTCTGATCACCACACTTCGTCTTACCAGACCGGAGAAATTAAATTAATTAAAATCTAATTATTTAATCGAGTTAGGATCGAAATCTCAGCCAATTACGTTTACAATGGGGCAATGACCAAAGTTTATCTGAGCCATTAATATCAATTTCGTCTGTTTTTTGTCAATAACTTAAAATAATATTAGCCTTTAATTTGCATTTAACGTTTAATTTAAATTTAACGTTTATTTTATTAAAACAGTAGCTCGGCTAACGAGCTGTGCAGTTTTGCAGTTTCATACAGAGCGTTTGTATAAAATACAACTCACGTACATCCCTCAATCTTAAGGCAATTAAGTAAATTAATAAAATTTAAATATATTCAATTTAGAAATTTAAGAATAATAAACATATTAAATTAAGACGTTCATCTCTTAAAAAATACATAAAAAGAAAAGATGTAACGAGCGAACAAGTAAGCGAGTGGGCGAGTGTATGACATACTCGTAAGTTTAACAATCTTATATCTCGAAGTGACTGTGGAACACATTGCTCTTGCCGAGTTACCTGCATGTAATATTGTCATTTTATAATAAAGTTTTCATTAAATCCAACTTTCTTTTTTATCTTCACGCTGTATCCCGCACACAGCAGGGTAGGTAGAGGAAACTTATTGTTAAGACACTCCGTTCCCCACTTTCTGCCGAATTCGGAGGCATTGCTTGTCTTATACTTAAGTAAGATTCGAGAATAAGCCGTAGTAGTACAAAAAATATTTATGAGTACAAAATGACTGCTTGTATATAAATTATAAAAAAATGGGAGAAAGAACTATCGACCTCTTTCAACAAAAATGATGTAATCGGTAGAGTACGAAATGTAGTATGTATGTAACATATCTGGAGAATATTCATCATTCATATTCAAAAAGCCAGTATTTTTTAATACGACTTGTCGATGTTTATGCACATTACTAACATGCCTTAGGTATATGTTACTTTGCACAAAAGTGTTTAATCATAGGGTCTTCTACTAGTTTACTAGAATATTTAAAAAAAATATTGCAGCTCTTTTATTTCCATAATAAAATCCACTAAGGCATTAAACTGTAAGTGTGTTAAGTCTTATATTTATTTGAAAGTGATTTAAGAGCAGGACGTGAGTAATTTCTACAGCAGTTTTAATTCTTTCTTCCCCGGCGTCTCGACAGTAATAAATGAATTTGAAGTACAGGTTTTCGTTTTTTATATTAATAGATATATTGGAAGCAAATGTATATTAATACTAGCGGCCCGCTCCCGGCTTCGCCGCGTCAACTATTTCGTTATGTTGCAATACTCGGGGGTGCAGTTTTAAAAAATAAAGTAGCCTATGTTTAAGCTTAGTTTATCAACTATATTTATGCCAAAATTCATTACAATTGGTCAAGCGGTTTAGATGTTTCATATAAACATTCATCCCCTATTTCAACCCTTTAGAGGTTGATTTTTTTAAAAATAAGTAGCCTATGTTAGACTCAGTCTTTTTTACTACTTTCATTCTAAATTTCATCCAAATCGGACCGGTAGATTAGCCGTGAAAGCGTGACAGACAAACACACAGACTTTCGCATTTATAATATAAGTATGGATTAACTTTTTTAATTATATTGTTATCTACTTTTTTGTTTTTTTTATGTTTCAGTTAGCTAATTGACAAATTCTAATTTAAAATATCATCTTTAAAAAAATACTGACACAAGGAACCCGACCCGTGGGGGGACGGGTTAAGAATACAATTCCCCTCCGCCGCTGGGTAGCGTCCCGTAAAAGGCGGGTAACCCAGTAGCTTGGTGGTAGGAGATTCGTTCTCCGACTGGCTCGCGACCACTATCATGTCAAAGACGAACCGCCAAATATCTGAAGATGTGTTCCGGTTCGATGGCATGTAAGCCAGCTTTCCCTATCCCCAACATTCCCATCCTTCCTCTCTCCTTCTGTCCTACATCCCTAAGGCTGGCAACGCATCTACAACTCTAATGTTGTGGATGTCTATGGGCGAAGGTACGACTTAACACCAGGTGGGGCCTTCTGCTCGTTTGCCTCCTTTATTCCATAAAAAAAAAAAGGAAAAGGCAAGCACGTTGAGTCGAAGAACATTATCTACTACGGGCTCGGAAGGAAGTTCGGCTGAAAAGTAGTAACATAATAAAAAAACAGTAAAGGAGAATATTTTATAAAATTTATTGAGATCGTTTTTTGTTTTAAATATAGCAGGCCATGTAGAACTTCAACGCACATTACAGTACATTTAAAAAAACTAAGACAGGCACGTGTTTTTTTTTAAAAAGTAAACTATATTCCTTTCTATCAATACCAATCTATTTATTTTTCTCATATTCAAGTTTCAAAGTTATTTTAAGCATGGCAAAGTAGACGGAGAGAACCTAGAGTCCTGACAGTCTGTTCTCTGCTGTCCGTTTACGTTTGAGCGCGACTCAACTCTACGCCCCTTTGTCTTACCGGAATGGAGACAGGCAAAGAATTTAAAAATCAATCACTTGACTTATACAAGTTCATAAACTTCAGAAGACAAAATTTTCTTATACTTTAAGTTCAAACTAATAACTAACATCACATTATATCGAGTTGATCAGTTAAATAAACAACTTTTTATATTTCGACATCAGTATAAATCTAAGGATTAGCATTTTACTACATTCAAGGCTTATCGGAGAAGAAAATTGAATTTTACAATTTATTGCAGTCATTGTACAATACACTCTGCGCTGCTCCAGCTTTTACAGTCTCTATGAATATAGATCTTTTGTATGCTTCAGCTTTTAATATAGCGAATGCAGGGTAACTCTATTTAATATTTGCTTAGTATTTTCTATACACGAATATTTTTTTTATTGAAAATTTTGCCGTTCTTTATTATTTAGTAATAATAACAACAATTTATGTTTTATCGCGTTACGACTAAAATTTGTCAAATTTTTAATTTATTACCACTTTTACCAAAAATTTATAATTTATTACCACTGTTTTTCTATTTAGTCATAAAGAAAGTGTAAAGGAAAAAATCTTAAAAATATAATGTAATCCATTGACGCCATCGAGGTGCAGTGAGAGAAAATGTTCTTTGCATAACTGAAAACGACGTGAATTCAACATTCTAAGAAGTGTTTTAAATCTGTTGTATAATATAATTAGTAATAGTACCATAAAATATTTTATAGTATTTTTCACACGCTCTGAAAGTTAAAATATTTAATATTTATATTATAATTTTAAATATTTCGTATCTACAGGAATGCTAACAAAAATATGTAATAAACGTATAAGAATTTCAACGCAGCTAGTAGTAGAGCTCATGGGTTAACGATTAGAGCCCTTGGACTGTTTGTAAGAGGAACGATTCCGAATCCCACTGCGTTCAAGTTTTAATATGTTTTCTAAAAATCCATACACATACGCTATTAATCCAAAATAACAATCTCCGTTCGTATTCTATTAATAATTTCGGTAGTCCATCGAGTATTACGCATATAAAGTTACACACTAATTATTGAAGCCTATGCTGCGGTTAGGGAAATCGAAATACATGAATTGTATACATATAATATGGAATTGATTTCATCAGCTCTATGAATGGCTGGGTTTGATGAGGTTTGAATAGTTAGGTAGTTGCTGTTTAAAGTAGGTATATGTTTTTTAGTCAATTAATATCGTTATTAAAAAATATAATCTAAGACATATCTACAGCAACCGCGGCCTGTTAAATAGTTTTATGCAGCCCGCCATCATGAAAATGTATTTTTATTAAATTAAGAACTTATATATATATATATATATATATATATATATATATCTTCTTCTTCCTCCTGGCACTATCCCGGCTTTAGCCAGGGTCTGCCTTCCTACTTAACCTCCTCCACTTTGCACGATCTTTTGCATCCCCGGTGGTAAGTCCATTGGCTCTCATATCCTCCTTCACGGTGTCCAGCCATCGCTTTCTTGGGCGTCCTGGGGGTCTTGCTCCAGGGACAGACATATCAAGGCAAATTCTTCCGACGTAGTTCTCAGGCCGGCGTGCAACGTGGCCATACCATCTCAGGCGACTCTCTTGAAGCTTATCCGCTACGTCACGGACACGAAGACTACCTCGGATAAATGTGTTGCGTATGCGGTCAGCCCGCGTAACGCCACACATCCACCTCAGCATCTTCATCTCCGTAACGTGGAGCTGCTGAGTGTGCCTGGACAGTGCTGGCCAACATTCGCTGCCATATAAGAGAACCGGTCGGATTATGCTCTTGTATATTAGTCCCTTGAGCTTGGGCGGTATTCTGCGGTCGCAGACCATACCTGTGACCTCACGCCATTTCGCCCAAGCAGCGCTGATACGGGCTTGGGCATCGTGATCGATGCCTCTGGACTCGTGCAGAATAGATCCAAGGTACCTGAACTTTTCCGACTTAACGACTGGTTTAGGACCTATTTGGATAGTGCAAGAGTCCGGGCTCCCGCAAGCCATGTACTCGGTCTTCGTCACATTTAGTTTAAGACCGCCGTTCTCAAGCGTACCCTTCCAGAGGTTCACTCTCCGCTCCAGCGTCAACCGGCTCTCGTCAATGAGCGCTATGTCATCGGCATACATCATCAGCCATGGGGGCTGGTCCTGGATGTAAGCCGAGACAGTGTCCAGCACTACATTGAACAAGAACGGGCTAAGAGCCGAGCCTTGGTGAACCCCAACAGATATCGGAAAGGGTTTTGTATCGCCAACAGCAGTCCTAACCATTGAAACGGAATATATATATATATATATATATATATATATATATATATATATATATATATATATATATATATATATATATATATATATATATATATATATATATATATATATATATATATATATATATATATATGTACTTACATAGTAATTAATTATATTCGACACTTGTATCGTATATATAAAATTATTTACATTTAAAATTGGAAGTAACCATTAAAAAAGCTAAAAATATTACAAAAGGACAGCTACACTACACATTACTAAAGCTATATTTTACTATTTTACGTTCATATACATTTTATATTGAAATGTAACGAAAAATCGCGTAACATCCCAGCGGGCTCACAGTACGCCGCAACTACTTCATAAATTATGTCTCCAGCCCACAAGCCATTTCTTAAAAATCAATTCGCTTAAGACGTTACTTCTAAAACACAGGTTAATATGTTATATTTCTTTTCTTTTTGCATCTCCAACGTATTGCCAGGTGAGCAGAAAGGCCTTATTCGTACTTACTTATTATAGCAGCCTCACGCTGTTTGCTTCTGCTTGCATAGCAGGGTAGTTAGAGAGAGTCTAGTGTCAAGACACTGCGTTCTCCACTTTCTGCTTAAATCGGGGCATGTTGAGTGGCGCCACGCCGCACTTTGTCTTATGAACCAGAGCGGAGAGATAAAAATGGTATATAATAGCTGCCCCGATTAAAAATAACCATAAACCCACAACCGTCTCGTTTACTGTCAAACGCTATCAAACTGTGTCATGATGGTATACGAGTATTAGATAGAAATAATTTATATTAATTTAAATTTTGAATTCAGTAATCTGATCACTTTAATCCAAACTAGTTCTTTGTTAACTTTAGTTCAACTAATACGAGTAACTCAGGAGCATCTACACTATATACAAATGTAGGTATCTGTAGGTATTATTAAATTTAGATTTCTAAAAAAACGTACTTTTAACTATAGGTATGTAAATAAATTATTATGAATACAAGGCAACCCCCAAAAACGAAAAAAAACAGTACGCATGTTGAGGCCATCTTGGCGAAGTAAGTCAGTCGATTGTATAGTCTCTTGATTTCGGGCGTGAAGTAAAAAACAGAGTGTTAGAACACTAGGTTAAATAAAAGTAACATAAGTAAAATAGCTTAGTTTTAAAAAAATCCGCTTAATTATAAAAAATATATATTCAATTTTACTTCTGAGTAGCAATACATGTAATTTGTACACAGACAATGTGATTTAAATATTACTTTACAAGACTAGGTGTCTGTAGTGTTTAAATAATTAAATAAAAAAATACTAGGTTCTCTCCCCTAGTACCCTGTTGTGTAGAAAAGGGCTTGAAGCTTGTCCCTCTTTTAACTTTAATCTTTCGTACCTGTCATGGATGGATGCGTTGCCTGCCTCGGGGATGTAGGAGGGATGGAGGGAGGAAGGATGGGAATGGTGGGAATAGGAACAGCTGGCTTACGTGTCATCGAGTCAAAACACATCATCAGATGTTTGGCGGTTCGTCTTTGACACTATAGTGGTCACGAGCCAGTCGGAGAACGAATCTCCTACCACCAAGCTACTGGGTTACCCGTCTTTTACGGGACGTTACCCAGCTGCGGGGGGGGGAATTGTATTCTTCACCCGCCCCCCCGCAGGTTATCGTTTTCATATAGCATTAAGCTATTGTGAGCAAGACGACCATGCTTGTATGTGTATATGTACGTAACGTCTCGAATACGATCTCTTGAAGACACTCGCTTTATCTCGTTATCAAAAATATAAATCCCGTGAGGAATTAAATTAAATCATGCAGAAAATCTTTAATATTGGCATAAGTAATAAGCGTTTTTATTAAAGAGTTTAGTTCGTAGCGTAGTACATGTCTGACGCTAGACGCAATTGTTGATGCGATGCAAATGAATGATTATATTAAAATACATTGACAGATTATAATTAAAATATTATTTTCTACGATCTGTTATCTAAGATATTTTAGTAGTGATTGTTTGAATTAGTTTTATGCCAAACGATTGTTCGTAGAATAATCTTTGGGTAGCAGAAATTTGTAAAAATCTCTCTACAGAGATTCTAACAACAAAAATAAGTTGTAATAAAACGTATAAGAATTTCGACGCAGCGGATAGTAGAACGCTTTGCTCAGTGGTGAGAGCACCTGGACGGTATTCAGGAGGCGCGGTTTCGAATCTCGCAGCGTTCAAATTTTTATACTTTTTCTTTAATTGTCTTTTTCAAGTACTTAACGTCTCGAACACGTTCTATTGAAGACGCTCGCCTTATCCCGTTATCAAAAATATAAATCCCGCGAGGAATTAAAATAGATCATGCAGAAAATCTTTAGTATAGACATAAGTAATAAGCGTTTTTATTAAAGAGTTTATTAAATTCATCGTCATATTGAAGCTGTCGTAGCGTAGTAGGCGTGTCTGACGCTAGACGCAGTGATCGTGGACTGTGGAATGATTATATTGAAATATATTGACAGATTATAATTAAAATATTATTTTCTACGATCTGTTATCTAAGATATTTTAGTAGTGATTGTTTGAATTAGTTTTATTAACAGATTTACGCTTATTTTCACTAGCAGGTTAGTCAAAAAGAAGCTAAAGTCATGATACTCCGCTCTATACTTTCTGGAACTTTCTTTCCGTCTAAAGTAGCGAATCTCAACGCAGCGTTTTTCTGTCCCACTCGATGGTATGATCTTAATTTAATAACTTACCTTTCCCCGTTCTGGTCCACAGAAGAAAAAGCTGTATTAACACACACCTTGAATTCAGTCGGAAAGCGGTTTTCGGAAGGTTTTGACACTAAACCCTCCCGCTACGTATCGCAGTATAAATAAGTCAAATCAAAATCCTTATAATAAATAAGGATTTTGATTGCTAGTCCTTTTAACGACCGGAGATTGTCGTATCGCATCGTCGCACTTAATAAGCCCTTATTCAGAACTAGTGACTTGATAATTGCGCCATCACAAAGCAGGGAGACGTCCGAGTCGGTTGACAAACGATGCGGCTCGCTAATGGTGGTTTGTGATGGGGAATTGTGAATAATCGTTGGTTTTCGATTGAATGCTATTTTTAAGAGGATATGACTTTAACTTCATTTATTTATTGTTTAATTCTTTTTATAGTTAGCTATTTATAATATTGTAACGTCATTACGCTTCATTTTTGACGTTATAATATTGTAATATTTGTAAAAAATATCATTATTCGTTCATTGATTCAGTACCTCGCAGTTTTACCCCTTACGATTGTCCAAGTGCTTTAACTAATTGTTAAAGCAAAAACGCTAATTGTTATATATTTTTTTGTAGCGTACGTTATCATTACACCTTTTCGTAATTATTTTTCGTAACTCAAATCGCACTTACAAAGCATATACTTGGATGCCATGGCCATTGGACATTCGGTCATGCTTTTTTTTTTTTTTATGGAATGAAGGAGGCAAACGAGCTGAAGGCCCACCTGGTGTTAAGTGGTTACCTTCGCCCATAGACATCCACAACATTAAAGTTATGGATGCGTTGCCAGCCTTGGGAATGTAGGACAGAAGGAGGGATGGAGGATGGGAATGGTGGGAATAGGGAGAGCTGGCTTACATGCCATCGAACCGGAACACATCATAAGATATTTGGCGGTTCGTCTTTGACATGATAGTGGTCGCGAGCCAGTCGGAGAACGATTCTCCTACCACCAAACTACTGGGTTACCCGCCTTTTACGGGACGCTACCCAGCGGCGGGGGGGAATTGTATTCTTAACCCGTCCCCCCACGGGTAAAAAATGCTTAAAAGACAACGCAGTGAGCTCAGCATATATATTATAAAAGAATAAAATAATAAATACATTTATAAGGAAACTTGATATAATATTCATATTCGTGCTTAGATGCAACACGAAGGTCCGAGAAACATATTTTTAACAAGGCTTTATATTTTAACACTACTCAATGCCATTTAAAATAAAAAAAATCAACCAACCAAAAATCTAGACAAACATAAACAAAAGTATTATTTTAAAATGTGTTAATGAATTCCGTAATTGGTTTCATTAGCAACTGTCAGAAACCTAATTAAACCATTTTAAATGAAGCCAAGCATCTACGTTTAACATTTTAGAAAGTTTATAATATAATTAAATTACCCTGTCATACTTACTAGAATTTAGAAAGTACTAGAAACAGGAAAACCAGTTCCTAAAATCTATTGTTAATGGTTGAGAGCTCAAATACTACTTGAATGAATGTGAAAAGTAGTTTATGCCAGTTCACTTTGATTCATTTCGATTATATCATTCTTCACTCACTTAGGTCACTTAGATTATACTTAGGTAAAGAGTGGATAATCTTTAACAATCTTTTAAAAAGCAAAAAAATGTTATTTCTTTTATATGTTATATTTTTTAACGTTGTTTAAACTACATATATATATGGCCGGTGCCTTTTCTTTGATTGTATTTTAATATATTTTTTTCACTTTTTCATTAGTTAAAAATAAGGTTATTAGAATCACAGAGAACATAATTTTCCAAACGATGTCAAGCCAAAACAAATTTTGTTTTGTCGTAAAATTCATATAAACGCTCCTACAAGGATTCTTGTTCTAATATTTATACAAAATCAATATGACGTCAAGATTTTCTACTTTACCACATACTTTTAGCCCATCACTTATATCTGGTAATATATTGAAAAGCAGCACTGAGAATTTATGCTTCACGTCCGTCACCCCATATAAGAAAATACTATTCATATTTCCAAGTGACGGGGAAATTCCTCTCCGCGTCTGCGGTTTCCGTTCATTTTGCTTTAGTTTTGGGGTAAAAAAGGCGGAAAAGCCTATTTCATGTGTCATGGTGGTATTCACATTTGTATCCAATAAATGTTCCTTTTCTATTATATTTTTTGCGCGAGGGAAACGAATTAGGAAAACATTTTGAACCTTTTAAATATTTTTTTTTATTGAATTAATTTTTATGATAATTGAATTGTTAATTGCTGTAACTTATTAACATTTTTTTTTACCTTCACGCTGTATCCCGCACACAGCAAGGTAGGCAGAGGGAAACTAATGTTAGACACTCCGTTCCCCACAAACCCATTATCCAAATTATCTCGTACAGGTGGAAATCGTTGTGGCGTAATGAAACAGTGTTACAGCAGCCTGTAAGCGCTATGATCGTGAGTTAACTTCCTACTTGGTGGTTGTGATTTGAATATTTACATAATTTTAATTTCTTCACTCTGATACCCAAGTTGCCCATTCCGCCACTTGACATGCAAACTGTTAATTTCGGCCGGAAAGTGGAGGGCGAAGTGTATTGATAGAAAACCTTCTCCTCATTGAAGATGAAGAAACCTGTTGTAACCTGTTTGAAAATAATGACTATAACTTTTGATTGCACTCATAATGGAAACCAAGTTCTGACTTCATTTTACTGCTGAAAATACCTAATTATAAAACACAATCGAATAACTTCTACTTAAATGTATAAAATATCTTAAAGGAGGAAAATGTTTTTGGGTCACGAGAACGAGATTAGAACGCTTACAGTCTAATTGCTTTTGGTAATGAATTAACGAGTTAATTGACCGACCAACGGCAGATATTATTACCTGTACACTGTACTAACAACTTTACAATTAAATTAATGGGTTGAAAGTTATTCGATACATTATTAAATATACTTTTATAGTTATTTTATTTGGTCGAGGGTTAAATTTGGTATTTCATTTTGATTTTTATTGTATATTTTTTATAGTTTTATGATTTTTTCAAAATATTTTTATTTTAAGCTATTTTAGTATTTTGAAATTCGTGTGACTAAACTGTAAAGTTTTCAATATCTATATTTATTATTTATACTTTATTTTATTCTATATTAAATTTCTTTCCTGTTAAATAAACAGACAGTTTATCTGTATTCTGGGCGTATGAACATAGATGCAGTTTTGATTATTATATTTTAGTAAACTACCTTTAACATTTAGTGTTTATATTTCAATCGGTTCATAAATAAAAAAAATACAATAGATTTAATTATAAATTTAAACAAATTATAAATTTAAGCTATGTATTATTTAAGTGAAAACGCGAGCAGCGGGCGGGTAAAAAGGAAATAGCAGAGGTAAAGCGTGAAGTTATTGTCCAGGAAAGCCAGTGTTGAAAAATTATTCAAAATCTAGCATCCCTTGACGCATGATATACAAAAGGTAAGCCGATGAGAATCGTCTTATATACATTTCGCCACTGCCAAACACTTGTAGTCGTGTTGTTTAGAAGCTGCGTGCGGGTCGTTAGTTTTAAATCTTAAAAACACTGTAGTTATAGCAATATTTTTTATATAATTTATACGATGTTTGTCCCTCTTCTGTGCTTATGAAAACTCGGAAACAATCAGTAAGCCAGGATGAAATTATATTAAAAGTACTTACATTTTATGCATACGATCCCAAAACATATCTTCCTTTTCAATCAATAAAATGTGTGTATTTTTTTTTACTTCATACTTTTATTTATTTATTTAAATACTTTATTACACCAGGAGGATTAGAAATAATAAAAAAAAATATTAGCAAAATGCAATTTTGGCGTAAAGGCGGCCTTATCACCGCAGGTGATACCATCTCTTCCAGGCAATCATTACCATAAAAGATAAGATAAACAATCAAACATACGAGAATTTTACTTTTTTCCGCGTTGCGGGGTAATCAGGAAGAATCTTGACACTAGATTCCGCTCGTCGCTCCGCATTTCACTTTCCACCTGTTACTTTGTTTGCCGCGTGTTACTTTGTTTTTGTTTACTGCGGCGAAGAAATGAAAATACTTTTACCGAGTGGAAATCGAACCCACGACCTAACCAACCACGATACACTAATTCCCTTGTGACAGTGCGCCTCAATGATCTAATTACTAAAAAAATAAAAATTAATAAGTAACTAAAAATTTAGCAGAGCGGATAAAGTAAGGCAAATATTATAATAAAAATCATAATCAGAACGCTTTTTATCAAATAACGTCTTTATTGAAATAGAGAAACGTAAAAACGTATTTTATAAATATATTCCTATCACGATCTATTCGGAGACTCTGTTTGGGACGAATTAGTCCCTATTATGTCAAACCAGGACTTATAAATATCGTGAATTTCATAAAATTAAAGATCCTGTTGACACTTAAAAAACATGTTTTAAAAGCGAATGTCTGTCTGTTTGTCTGTCATGCTTTCACGATTAATTCACCGATCCGATTTGAATGAAATTCGGAATGAATATAGTTTCAGATCCAGAGTCAAACATAGGCTACATTTTTTATTAAAAGTCAATTCGTTAAGGGTTCAAACAGGGGATGAAAGTTTGTATGAAAAATCTAAACTGCTTGACCGATTATATTGTGTTTTGGTGTAAAGATAGTTAATAACACTGAATTAAGCATAGGCTACTTTATTTTTTAAAAAACGGCGGGCCGCTGGTATTAATATAAATATTATTATGTCACTTTGTACAAAATGTGTACTGTGTGCTATGTCACTTAATAGAAAACTCAGGATAATATTTTTTTTAGCTTAACAAAGTATGCCGTACACAGCAGGGTAGGCAAAGTTAAGTAGTGGGAATCGTAACCACAATCAGTTGCGTTTAAAGTCACACTTATGTTCCCTTACGCCACAACTGGCCTTAATAATGTGTGTGATATTTTATTAATTTAATGTATTTCTAACGATTTATTATAAAAAAAGCCCTTAAAAAGCCATCGTGGCGCAGTAAGACAGCATCTGGCTGTAAAAGCGATGGTTAAGCATTCGATTTCCGCTTGGGGGAATGATTATATATTACATATTTAAATTATCGTATCTTCACTCTGGTACGTAAGGTAAAGCGCAACGTAAAGTTGATTCAAATGGGAATTGAACCCATAACCCATCGTAATTACAGTCAATCAATGTGCAACCTCATCACGATGACCTTGAATAATTATCCTTCTGCAAGCCATTGCGTGAACTACTAAAAACGTGTTAAAATAAAAAAATACACAAAGAAAAGATAGATAAATATAGCGCTTAGTATGTAGATCCTCAGACAAGTAGATACTCATTAAACTTAAGCCACGAAACATTTAGACGTAATGTTATTATGAATCATCTCACATTTTCTTTTCTTCAACGTAAGTAATAACGTTTATCATCATTTATTTTTAAATAAAGAATACTTGATAAGAATATAAGGTATTGTTACAAGTTATTTTCAGGTAACTTGAAATGAGTTCGTTGTAACACAAGACTTTCCATGTTTATTTCTCAGTTTAGTGCTTTATTCCTAACGGGGTAGTCGGAGAGAAGGGAGTGCCAAATGCTTCAGTCCCTGCATCCTTCTTTCGCCTCGTCCATTGTCGTCAACATTCGTTGTCGAGATCGTCATTTATTATTTGTGATCTTGCAGTAGTATTTCCAGTATCAGTAGTAAATTTTTCAAGTTTTTTCTGTGTGGGTTGTGATGTTTTATCAATAATAATCTATAAATCTAAGCCATGATAATCAACGAATTTGTAGATTTTTAGAAATGCTGGTTATGTTTCTGTGAACATATAAATATTATTTCGATGTATACATTTGCAAGAACCATTGAATTGAAATACACTAGAATACAATTGAATACAATTGAATAATTAATTATAAGCTATAAATAAGCGTTTTAGTTCACCTATTAATAACTAAGAGGCATCGAGGTCGTCACACAACGGTATGACAACGACTGACAGTAACCGCGACGGTTTTGGGTTTGATTTCTACACATAGTTATTATTATGTATTATTTTCATTTCTCCACTCTAGTACAGCTACTGGTATTAATACGAAACGAGGCGATAAGTTCCGTCACTTAACACGTTAACATCTCGTTTTGACGAAAATAGAAAACGTAACGTTTGACACAAATGGTTCGGAAAGAGTGAAAAAATATAATGGACGCAATGGAATGATATTTTAACTTAATTTATTTAAGTACAAAAACAAAGGCCAAGAAAGGTTGAAAGATTGCTCGCTATTGGTCTTTAATTAAAATCGAGAAGAATTCTGAGTTAAGTTATTTTTATACTGATTGGAACGTTTTAATTGACATTAAAATGAGTCCAAGCTGTACCAGGAAAGTTCAACGTAGGAAAGGAAAAATGTATCAAGTAAATCTCAATTTAATTAAGCCTCACTTATAAAAAGAAGTATCTATATTTAAATAAAAGGTAATATGAAAAAAAAAACGAAAGGCACTTATTTTTCGGCATAGTAATGTAGGAAGAGAAGATAGTCTCAAAACAAAACACTTTCAGACCGATTTCGATATATTGTGGATTACTATGACACAAAATTTTATTTAACAATTTGTCATATCTATTTGTAATTTATCACGTTATCACTCAAAGGAAACTTTACTCTTTGGAGAGTGTGGAAGAGCAGTCAGATAGAATTTCTCAAAATTAGTACAAAAACAGGGCAAAAACGAAATTTTATTAAAATTGTTGTTCACACAATCATAATATACAACAACAAATAGTAAACGACTAGTATAAAATAACAAGTAACATATAAAAATACCTCACATAACTAAACAGAATGAAATTGCATTTCTTGAAAGAGCATTAAAGTTTTCTACAAAATAGTCCATAATGTTCGAGCGCTGTTATACGATTTAAAATCATATGCGCCATTGAACTTGGAGCAGAGATAAAATGTTCCACATAGAAGTATTGAAGGCGGACAGCTGCAGCGCGGGTCATTTATTATTGTCAAGAAATCACCCTTCAGCCCGCACTGCGAATACAAAGTATAAAAACTCGATAACAAATGGCTCATGGCTGGTTTTATTTTACCAAATGATAAATTATAATATGCTAGCGACCCGATCTGACTGTCTATGATTTGGAGTTCTCTGAACTTTCTGTTAAAGTTTCTGTCAATTATAATAAAAAATAGCCTTTAACATTTCTGAATAGTGTAGCTTTCTAATAGTGAAAGAATGTTCTAGATCGATTCAATATTTTCGAAGGGGGGTACCCCTTACAAGCAAAGTTACAAACTTAACCTCTTTATTATAACATTATAGATTTTCATAGATTTTTGTCTACCTTTTTCATGTTATAAAAACACAGAAAGTATGGAGCTAGTTAAAATTTTTTCGACATATATTATATTATTTAGTGTTTCTCTTCAGGTATAAAATACGCATGACCTTAGCAACGTTTATGTCACTTTATATAAGTGTACGTCAAACATATGGTAGTGTGTGTATTGCTTATTTTATTATTATACTTAACTTCTGCATTTGCATTTTAACTCTACTCTTTGGTCCGCATAATTATTGTAAAAAGTGGTCTGAAGCTATTCGTTTTAATATTACATCGAATTTTTAGCTATTTATTTTATGTAAATATTACACAAAAATCTAGAAAATAAACACAGTTTTTATTAAAACAAAATTGGTCACAAAATTGATTTTTATGTAAGAACGAGGTGTTACTTTAGTAGATTAATATGTCAGGTACAGAACATGGTACTTTGATGTCACTACGATTGAAAATGTAAAAGCACTAAAATATTTTAAAATTTTAAATACCTTGACAGTTTTATAAAAGTCTCTTTGAAGTATTTAAACTTTAGCTTTAAAGTACAAAATTATTATTTTTTTATAGAAAATATATAAAAAATTGAGCGTATCTGTGGACGTATGCGTAACATATGGCTTAGCGGTCAGAGCGCTTGTTACCAAGAGGCGCAAATTCGATTAAACTATTTTCAGAAAGCGCATAAGATTAAATTTAAATTTCATGCGTTATCTGAAAAAATATTTTTTATTTCCTAAGTATACGGATAACACTAATACGAAATGATTAATTAGCTTTTTCAAGATTTTTTTTATAATACCTACCAATTGAGTGAACCAAAAGCTTTTACAATAAGCCAAAACTTAATAAATCGTGAAGCAATTTTAACCACCAAACCACAACGTGATTGTGATTGTCAATCCTATAATAATTATCGGAGCTTGAAATCTCCTACAGTGGGTGCTTCATAAGAGATGCAAATATATTAAATATTAAATTCTTACGTTATTTTTAAATATAGTATGCTTTAAGATGAGTCAACACGGTACATAATAAAACATATATAACTATTGACACTACATGGGAAAATTAAATTGATTATGATATGAATGATATTGAAGATTAATTACAAAAAAAAAATTAAAAATTTTGAAAAAACCCACGACGGTTTAATTGTAATTGTAAAAGGATAAAATAACTATAAATCCCCCGCCTAAAAGAATATATGTAACGAGATGATGGGGACGGCTTCGTCGGGGGCTGTCATTACTTTAAGTTTGCACAAACCTTCTCATAGGTTTTCTTGCTGTTAAAACAGTTTTGGCAAAAAAAAAAAATATTAAAATGAATTTACAGTTTTGATAACTGGTATTTTAAAGACTTTAAAACGAAATCTATACTGATAGCTACTATATTTAAAATAGAGGTTGCGACTGGCAGCCCCCGACGAAGTCGTCCCCATCATCTCGTTACATATATTCTTTTAGGCGGGGGATTTATAGTTATTTTATCCTTTTACAATTACAATTAAACCGTCGTGGGTTTTTTCAAAATTTTTAATTTTGTTTTTATTTTAAACCTTTTTAAGTGAATAGATATACATTATATATTATTACATAATATTGAAATACTTTATATTAATCTTCATGCAAATCCAAAAGAAATTATAAACCCAATGCTTTCTGGTTATCAAATGCTTATTGCAGCGCCTGGCAGATTGTCACCGTAACATTTCCACGAAACTTAAATCTAACCAAATCAGTGAAAATCACAAAACCCACTAGTAGTTTTGATTTTGAACAAACTAATTTATACTGGAGCGCCCCGCGGTAGTTCGTGGTAGATATGGCATATAAAAACACGCAGCAATTAAACCAGAACCTATCACAGAAAACCGCATCTAAATAGGTTTCACACAAAAAATAAAAGCAAATGCTTACTGCCGCGCCCCCTGGTGAGGTGTTACCATGACACATATACGAGAACACGCGCTAATTAAGCCTGATCCTATCTTTGATAACTGCATCCAAATCGGACTTGTAGTTTTAGCTTTGCATAATTAAATGTTTAATGCAGCGCCCCCCCCTTCTTGACGTAAAAAAAATCTAAAAACTTCAACCAAGTAAAGGTAACTCTAATACTAAAAACTCTGCCTAATCGGACTAGTAGTTGTGGTTTTGCATTAAATATTACAAACAAACGTTTACTGCAGCGCCCCCTGGTGAGTTAACAGGATAAAACATATCCAAGAACATGCACTAATTAAACTTGAGCTTATTATTGAAACTGCATCCAAATCAAATTCGTCATTTTATCTTTGCACAAACAATATTTTACTGCAGCGCCCCTGGTGACTTGTCACCGTAATATAAATTTAAAAACATGCTTTAAGTAAAGCGGAATCTAATACTGAAAACTCTTGACAATCGTACTAGTCGTTTTGGTTTTACACAAAAAAATAGAAGCAGCTACTTACTGCAGCGCCCCCCAGAGAGTTGACACATACATGAGAATATGCACTAAGTAAACATACATGACACATATATAAAAATATGCACTAAGTAAACTTAAATCTATCATTGAAAACTGAATTCAAATAGGACTCGTAGTTTTAGTTTTACACAAACAAATGTACTTACTACAGCGCCCCCTGGTGAGTGGTCACCGTAACGCATATATGAAAAGAAGCACCAATTAAACCTGAATTTATCGTTGTAAATTTCATCTAAATCGGACTAGTAGTTTTTGCTCTGCATAAACAAATGTTTACTGCAGCGCCCCCTGGTGATTTTTCATCGTAACAAAAAAACAAAAATCTTAAAATATGCAGCAAGCAAAGCTGAATCTAGTTCTGAAAACTCCAGCCAATCGGATGAGTAATTTCGGTTTTAGACAAATAAATACAAGAAAAATTTTGGTTTTACACAAAAAAACTAAAACCAATGCTTACTACAGCGCCCCCTGATGAGTGGTCACCATAACACATATATGAAAAGACGCACCAATTAAGCCTGAACCTATCCTTGAAAGTTTCATCTAAATTGGACTAGTAGTTTTTGCTCTGCATAAACAAATGTTTAGTGCAGCGCCCCCTGGTGAGTTTTCCCCGTAACAAAAAAAGAAAAATCTTAAAATATGCATCAAGCAAAGCTGAATCTTTTTCTGAAAATTCTTTTCAATCGGATTAGTAGTTTCGGTTTTAGACAAATAAATACAAAAAAAGTACAAACAAACGCTTACTGCAGCGCCCCCTGGTGGTTTAACACGATAAAACATATCTAAGAACATTCACCAATTAAACCTGAATCTATCACTGAAAATCGTATCGAAATCAGACTATTATTTTTTGAGATAATTGAAAACATTCGTTTTCAAGTAAAATGCTTACTGCAGCGCCCCCTGGTGAGTTAAGGCAATAAGACATATCTAAGAACATACGCCAATTGAACCTTAACCTATCATAGAAAACCGTATCAAAATCGGACTTATGGTTTTGGAAATAATTGACATAGTAATTTGCACAAACACACAAACAAACAAACAAACAAACAAACAAACAAACAAACAAACAAACAAACAAACAAACAAACAAACAAACAAACAAACAACCTCTCACCCCAAACACATATACAGTCGCCGTTCCGTCGCGGGTAATTAAAAAATATTTTATACAAAAAAAAGAAAAGCGATTTCAGATAAAATTCACTCAAAGTAAAAAAAAGCCACATGTTCTTGTGTCAACGACTTTAGACTAATTTGCTTTTAATTACAAAATATGACCCATGTCTCTACTTTCCAACCAGATGGGTATCCACTAACCGTATTTCCCTCAAAAATGGTTGTGGTGGAATGTAAAAAACAGCTTTGTAAAGGACATACTTTCCAAGACATCCGTTTTTAAATTATTTTGAAATCCGTAGCTCATTTTTATCGGAATTTTATTGAAGTGTATTCCCCATAAGTGTATATCGAAACCCATTACGGCCAGACTCCTATCTACTGCGAAACGTTGAACCTTAAGTATCACTGAGTAAATAATTTGCATTTCTAGCAATGGACTTAATATTTTGTTAACACTTATATTATATTTTTTTGAGTAAAGTTAAGGTTGAATATGCAATCCTTCGATTGGGTATTGGTCGAAAAATCGTATTGTTTTAGATTAGGATCGATTATTGATATTGGGCATGAGAGGATATTTTACGAAATTCCTATGAAGTGGAGAGAGACGGGATTTAATGGTTTATTATACACAACGTCCATATAAAAGAAGTGGTTGGTGACGGCGCGGGGTCAATTAAAAACTTCTTAACTAAAAACTACACAAGTAATAAAAGCCACAAATGCGTCATATTTCTGAAAGTCTGCCTGTTGTTCGCTTTTGACGTAAATTTTGCTCGACAGATTCTAATGTTTTTTTCTTATGTGGTTACATAGTAAATATATATTACATAATAAAAAATAGTGCTTGCTACTTAAAATGTGTGTTCATAATAATTTATGAACACATTGTAAGCAACAAGCAGGAATGTATGTATTGTTTTCGTTTACGCCCACTATTTAAAAAAAAATATTTTCAAAAAACGTATAGGAATTTTAACACAGCGATAATCAAACCATCGCCATCGGAAACCGTCCAAGTAAAAAAGTTTACGTTCACTAATAATTGCAATTTGACAATATTAAAAATACCCTTGTGGCGCAGTGGCACAAGCGTGTGACTGTAAACGACTGGTTGTGGGTTCGATTCCCACTCGAGGAGTGGAAATATTTAATATTTCCATTTTCTTCGCTCTGGTGTCGAGGTAAAGCACGGCGTTAAGTTCCGCCACTTAACACGCAATGCCTCCGAATTCCGCGGAAAGTGGGGAACGGAGTATACTAGATTCCCTCTGCCTACCCTGCTGAGTGCGGGATACAGCGTGAAGCTAAAAAAATACCCACGACTTTCATAATATTTAAAACGTACCAATAAGACGCAAATTAATAGAACTCAAAGCGTATAATATCAAAACTTATTCTCTAGTCTTAATCATTTGTCGATTTTCCTTCTTCCATTCAGTTCGCTCCGAAACCATTTTTCATGGCAACATTTATTGTGGTTACCAAAACTAGGCGACGCTAACGTACAAACTAGTTAGTAGTTTCGAATGAATGGATGAATATAAAATAGCCTTTAAGGAAAAGTTGTCGCTCTATTTAAACTTTAGCAAGCAACACGCTTTTTATCTCATGTTATGAATTCTTAAAAGAAACTTTTAAAATGAACCGACGTGGTTGTATTTCTCGTTTTAATTTTTTTGTTACAAAAATATCTCAAAAACATGGCTTCTACTGCCTTTGACAATTAGTCTTCATTTGGTCGAAACTAGAGACAAATTCCTAATTTCAATTCAGATCAATTGGGAAGCTTAGAGTGTATCGAATGTGATTTGCAAGAATTTATTTATAACAAGCACTGAGATTGGTGAAACTAAATGAATACATGTAAAGATGGACTAGAGGCTAGAGCTCTTAAATATGTTATCAAAATAGTTTTAACATTTTTAAAATGCTATTGACATACTTAGGTAATGAAAAAAGAAAAAGAAATCGTCTAAGTTGGACGATTTCTTAGAGGCGCGTTTGATTTAGTGGTCTTTGTTACAGCGCAATTAGAGGGCTTAATTGCTGAATATGGCTTAAAATTTATGGTATGTAGAGTTATTTGTGTCTCTAATATTTTAGATATTTTCTTGGAATTGTTTAAAAAAATTATATATACAAGCCATGCGGGTGCTTACGTGGTGGAGACACAATGTCATTATTTGTTTTTCCCGCAGCAGCTCAGTCAGAATGAAAGTGTCAAGGCACTCCACTTTCTGCCCAAAATTAAGATGTGATGTGTTGAGTGCCGGAACTCAACGCTGCTCTTTGTCTATAAGTACTAGAGCTGAAGAATGAAAATAATGTTAATATAATTGTTCCTCTTAGTGTGAATAGTACCCACAGCCAACGCGGTTACAATCAGATGTTGTCCTAACGCGCCACGACAGCATCAATAATTGATTATAAATATTATTATGAAAGTTGGCATTTCACACTTTTCCTGTACATACACAATTTGACAGTCCCATATTTCGTGTGCACTATTTCATACATTCCAAGTCGTTCAAAGTTTTTCTTTCACATATTAATAAAACGATGATTGAAATACAGAACACGAATACCAACAACAATAAACAATACTTATACACATATCTTATTAAGTCGGGTAATATAATGAAAAGCAATTTTAAAGTCAAACCGAGATAGAACCAACTTAAATATTAAGACTGGCAGAAAACTTAATTAACATGAAAGAAATTACTTCTTAATAAGGAGATGCTTGTGTTACTGTAAAGTTAATTCACATTATTATCTACGAGGATGTTTTTACTTCATTATGTTAAAATAAATTGCGTTTTTATTAAAAATGGATTACTTAATAACTAGGGCATAAAATTGTATATTCCCTGTATTTCTTTCTTGACTCAAAGCTATTTAGGTTATTTTGGCTTTCGTTGCAATAATTTGGCTTTCTCATCACAGTAATTTAATAAAATAATACTCACAGACGACGCACGGTCCAACTAATCAGATTTTCACGTCATTTCAAAAACGAGAATATTTTTATACCGGGACCGATACCGGGACACAACACCATAAACAGGACATGTGGTCAGGTTACAAAATGCATTACATAAAAAGACACGATTAAGGAAAAATGACATTATTATTCCTTAATATTTTGAAATATTTAGGAAAATAATTTAATTTATTCTTATCCTGAAAATTATCCACATTAATTTTGTTTATTTTAAAATGCCAACCTACTACATTCTGCAATAGCCTATTTTTTTCAAAAATTATTTAGTTTTGCGTGGATTCAATATTCGCTTCGTCCATAGAAGAAAACTACATACCGTATCTATAATATTCCACCGAATCAGATTTCTATAAGACAATCATTACTATAAGAGTTTTTTATACCTATGTTACGATGATATTAATACACAGCAGCATACTAATTTCAATTTTAGCAGTAGATATATAATCTTTGCACAAAATATAAATAAAAGTTAACTCGAAGGTAATTGAAATGGCTAACGAAATAAATATTGATAAAATAATCTGCTCCCCTAATTAGATACGTCCTTCATTCATTAAAGGAATATCGATCTTTGAAGTCAGATTTTTACTTTGAGTCATAAAGCTATGAAAAAGTTTATAATTATGTCGTTACCTTTACGACGTAAAGAGTCATTTATTAGGTAGTGTATTTGTTATACTTATTATTAAAAATATACATATATTGAAATTTGTGCCCGAAATTTTCGCGACTTCACAACGTGGAGGCATTAGCAGTTTACATTTTTTATATATATAGAATTATAATAAGGTAGCCTATATCCTAGTTCCATATCACATGTTTTATTTTTTTTTTATATCAAAATAGTTTAAGTTTATATTTTAAAATAGTTTACCAACTTATAGGATAAAATATAACAGACTTTTGATTTATATACACAGACTATGTCAGCAAAAAATACCCATCCAAATATTGACATTAGATTTATACTGGATAGGATTATCCTGTTATGTGGAAAAAAAACATGAAACTGTCAAAAAAATAGATCCATAGAAAATCACCGAATGCGACAACAGTTTTACTGTAATGTACCGAAGAGAAACTCAGCAGTTGCACTTTTAAAGTAAAATTTTACATTTTTTTCTTTTATCTTTTCTTTTTTTTTGCTTCACGCTCACGCTCTGTATCCATCTCGCAGACAGCAACCCTGTTGTATGCGGGATGGATACAGCATGGAGGATGGTAGGTAGATGGAACCTAGTACTAAGACACTCCGTTCCCCACTTTCTGAAGACTTCAGAGGCATTGCATGTTAAGTGGCGGAACTTAACGCCGCGCTTTGCTTCGTCCCCAGAGCGAAAAAGATAGACATAATAAATATTTCCACTCTCCGAGTGGGAATCGAACAACAGGCACATTCTGTGCCTCCGCGCCACGACTGGCTCCTACATTAAATTTATTACAATTAATAGCTTTACTCAAGAGCAGCATTTAACTCCACACATCAATATCGTTATATCTACAATATTCCTAGAAGAATAGATAAAATACAAACAATATATAATATTATATGAAATTTCTTCAAAGCTAGCCGGCAAGAACAAAGCCGACGTCTACAAAACCAGCCGACTGAACAAAGATTAAAGATATCGTTACAATCTTATAATAAATAACAAGTTGTAACGTATGCGGCGACTTATCCCGAGATAAAGTGTTCAAGAAAAATATCACGTTCGTAACAAGTGAAACCTTAGTTCACGCCTTTTAGACCAAAGTGCTATGATAGATTTATGTGGTGCTACTTATATTCCACTTTTGTGACCTTTGCTGTAGCAGGACTCCGAGGTATTCCCACACACCAAGTTGGTAATGGCGTGGGGAGATGGTTTCAGGGCTAAGCCCTATGACCATGAAGATCTTCACCGCCCATAAAGATGGACGGGTCATTGGGTAGGCCCAAAAAGGCCGTAAAAGGTATTCAAAATAAATGTAAAAAGTAGAAGTAAAAGGATCTCAATAAAGGGGATGAGCACTGATGCTGCCCGGGCGATCAACCCAGCCGGGTGAGACCCACGATTGCCTCGTGGGAGGCCCAGCTAAGCGATCAGGCGACCAGGGCAGCGGCTCGGAAGAAGAAGGTAAAGGAGATCAAAAAGGGTATAGGGTTATAAAAACACTAAAATGATGAAAGTGAATGAGGAGATGGAGATCTTGAACTTGATGGAGATGGTAGGAGGTCACGTGGTAGATGATACTTGTCTGGCGGTCTGGAGTGCCACGGCGCGATGTCCCGGATATGCGGGTATTCCGAGACATCAGCGCGGTGGAATAGGTTGATGGAGAGCTTCTTGATGGTTTCTTCAATGGATGGGATGCGGAGGTCACGATGAAGGGTGGAGTTCCTGACAAACCAGGGCGCGCCGGTGACGTACCTCAGCGCCCTGTTCTGCACAACCTGTAGGTGGTTTCTGGTAGTGGTGGATGTGAGGGCGTACCAGGCCGGCGCTGCATACGTCAGGTGAGGTCGGACGTATGACTTATACAGCGCGACCTTGGTACGCAGCGGAAGAGTGGAGATGAGAAGTGGACGGAGGAGATGGAGTGCCACTTTCGCCTTGCTGATGGCCATCTTGGCATGGAGGTGGAAACATAGCCGGCGATCAATGATGACGCCCAGATACGTGGCCTGGCGCTGCCATGGGATCCTATTGCCCTGGAAAACCAGCGGCGGAGGAGACTGTCTGTAGATGCCGGCCACCATCGCCTGGGTTTTGGCGATGTTCAAGGACAGCCTCCACTCCGCCAGCCAGTTGGGCAATAGGTCCAGCGTCTTCTGGAGGTACGACACGGCGAGGCGGGCGCGCCTGGAGCTGGTAATCAGGGCGATGTCGTCAGCGTATAGCGCTAGGACCACGTTCTCCCGCACAGGGACGTCATCGGTAAACAAGGCGTACAGGATGGGCGAAAGAGTACTGCCTTGTGGAACGCCGGCTAGTATTGGATGGCAAGAGGAAATGGCGCGATCCACCCTCACGCTGAAGCTCCTGCCATCCAGAAAATCCGCCAGGACTCTTATCAAGTGAGGTGGCATGTCTGTCTTGATGAGCTTGTATAAGAGTCCTGGATGCCAGACGCGGTCAAACGCCCTAGCGACGTCCAGGAAGGCTGCGGCTGCACTCTCCTTCCTCTTCGCAGTGGCAGCAAGATGGTGAAGAACTCGCGCTAATTGTTGGGATGTGGAGTGGCCACTGCGAAACCCAAACTGTTCGGGGCGAAGATGGATGTGCGCCTGGATGAGAGGGAGGATCATCCTCTCGAACAGTTTGGATGACGCGCTGAGTAGAGTGATGGGGCGGTAATCTGCAGGATTTCTTGGATTCTTCCCCGGTTTTGGAATCATTACGACCAGGCCCTCCTTCCACGCCCGGGGGAAGTGACCCAGGCGCAGGATGCCGTTGAAGAGCCTGGTCATGGCCGCAACGATCTTGAATGGTAGGTGGCGGAGAGCGGCGTTGGTGATTCCGTCGCGACCCGGAGCCTTCCTAGCCGTCAGATTCTTAATCACCTTCTTGGTCGCCGCGGGAGAGAAGAAGGGCGGAGGAAAGATGGGAGGCACCGGAGAGGACAGGCGGGCGCGGACTTCTTCCTCGATCTCGGCGTGGCGATCGGGACGAAGGCTGGGGTTGGGGGAGAACTGAGTGGCGAGATGGGCGGCGAAAATCTCAGCTCTCCCCATGGCGTCGTAACACAGGGTACTGTCGGTTCGGAGGAGCGGTCGCACAGGAGGTTTCTTCTTGGTGATGAGGCGGCAGAGCAAGTTCAGCGAGGTTTGGTCCTCGCTCGCTGCAGCGATACGCCCCTCCCAACTGGCGGCTGATGTATGATTGAGTTCGATGCGGAGTTGTTCGATGAGGTTGTTCAATTTGGACTTGATGGCCGGATCCCTGGTCCGTTGCCAAAGTTTGCGCGTCTCCTTTTTCTGCGCCAAGAGGACTCTGACCCGTCTTGGCGTAGGAGGGAATCTGAGTGGTTGAGAGGGTTGGGTGGCGTCCGACAGAGCAGCCTTTATAGATGTTGTCAAGGACTGCTCAAGATGATCAATGTCGGACGGACTGGCCAGGGACACCGGAGGAAATGATGAAGCTTGCAGTGACTCGGCAAACCGCTCCCAACAGATCCAACCCCCAGCAGGGGGGCCCCGAGCTAGAGCAAGTTTGCCGGAAATCACAGCAAGTACTGGGAGATGGTCGGAGCCGAAAGATGATGTGAGAGTTTCCAAAGATAGGGCCGGAATCCCCCAGTGTACGACTAAATCCAAGAAATTTGGCTTGAGGCGTCTGGCGCATGGAAAATGCGTGGGCTCCTCTGGGCCTGCGATGTCATACCCATGTCTGGCGGCGTCCTCAAACAGCTTTTTGCCATTGGCGCACCTGGAGTTGCACCTCCAGGCCGGGTGTTTAACGTTCCAGTCACCCGCCAGCATGACTGGAGAAGAGTTGCTCAGGAGTTGTCGTACCTCGCTGACGATCAGGATGGAAGCGGGAGGGCGGTAAGTGGCGAAAAGGTGAATGGGGCCACTGCCAAGGTGAAATTCAGCCCCAAGAGCCGTGAAAGAGGTGGTGTCAGGCATTGGCAGTGGCTGATGGATGATGCACCGCTTGATCGCAATGAGGAGGCCACGTCGGTGATGGGCTTCAGATGCGTCCCTGCGGAGGATGTGATAGCCAGGGAGGTGTATGGTGTCTGCAGGCTTCAGGTGGGTTTCGTTAATAAGAGCCACGTCCACGTTCTGTTCCTTGAGAAGGAGCCTGAACATCTGGACGCGGCTACGAAGACCCGCGGCATTCCAATAGACGACCCGGAGCTTATCCATCGCGGAGCATCCGGGTCATGCCGTCTAACACTGCCTTAATCGGGTCCTGGCCCCCCCGAAGAGCAACCAGGACACCCATGAGAGCATCAATTGCTTTGTCTAGTGCAATGCTCTTCGCATTGCCCTCCTGCAGATGGGTAGCGGCTTGGCTAGGCAGAGTCAGAGGAGGTTGGACGGATGGCAGGTGAGTGAGCGCGGCCGCGGGGGTCGCCACCGTGGCGGAGGCAGTGGACGCCTGAAGCGCGTCGCCCTTCTTCTTCTTTTTAGCTCTCTTTCCCCGGCGTGGCGCTGAGCTGCCTCTGTCTGTGGCCGGATTCGCCGGGGCCATTAGAGAGGTAGCCTGCACTTCGGCGGGGACTTCACTCCTCAGTTCAGAGGGGGCAGCAGATTTGGTATACTGTGGCTTTGTCAGGGCCACGGTGCCGGCCTTTTTATTCTGGATCTCCCTCCTGAACTGAGGGCACTGCTGGTGATTCGCCGGATGATCGCCACCGCAGTTGGCACAGGTGGCGGGGTCCTCCAGAGGGCGAGGGCAGTCGCGCGCGAAGTGCTCGTCACCACAGCGGACGCAGGCCTGACGGCGATGACAGCCGTGGCTGGAGTGACGGACCCCTTGGCATCGGTGGCATTGTGCAGGACCCCGTTTGCTCCTCCACGCTTCGATCTTCACCCCGGGCATGTAGAGGAGTTCCGATATATTGTATAGCCCCGGCAGGAGGTCCGGGGCGTTGGCCAGGATGGCGAGGAATATACAGCCAGGGCGCCCTTGCCTGGCTTGGATGGCTCTCACATACTGGGGCTGGTAGCCCCGCTCTCTCAGTGCGTCTTCTATCTCGGAGGGCGACGTGAGCACAGGGAGCCCACGGATCGCCACCTTGACACTCCTCTCTGATGGTAACGAGTAGGAGTACCAGGAGATCTTCTCCGTGGTACTCAAATCGGTGAGGTAGCTCTGGATAGTCCTGTACTCCGTCTCAGAAGCAGGGGTGAAGCGGACACCCTTGCCGAATGGTCTGGCGTTGGGAGGGTGCCCGAGGAGATCTTTTAATGTTCTGAAGTGGCCGGCCCAGTTAGGAAGGGCCTCAACCACAAGGGGTGGCATCCTGGGATGGCGAGGTTCTGAGGATGGTCCGGAAGATGGAGAGGTGGTGGTAGGCGCGGTGGCACCCGTCGCGGCGCTGCTCGGGCCGGCGGACCCAAGCGCAGCCGCAAAGGATACCCCCGGTTGCGGAGTGGCGGTCGAGGTAGAGGGCACTGGCCCCTTCAGTGGAACAGGGGCAGTGGTAACAGGAGCAGTCGACGTGGCAGCGGCGGTGGCAGACACCGGCACGGGGGATCCACACGTCCCACTGGTCCGGAGACGTGGATCGCGCGACACACCAGGCGAGGTGCCTGGGCGCGGGCTGGCACAGTGACGTTTCGAGGCGGCGTCCGGGGCCTCGTCGTCCGAGAGGAAGCGCTTCGGAACGATCGCTTCCGTCTCCATTGATGTCTCAGAGTTGGCGCATTCCCCGCGCTCCAACTCCCTGCACTTGTCATTCAAGAACATAGAGATGTGTTGAAGTAGCGAGGTGGAGAGGATGCCACGCTGCTGCAACTCGGCCACGGCGATCATATCCGAGTGCAGCTGCGTGCGCGGGGACATCTGGACGGCTTTACTTAGCGAGAAATTGGGAGGCGCCGACGGAGAGCGCTCCCTAGGGGTGTCAACGGGAGTGGAAGTGGCCACGGACCCGACAGCAGAGGAAATCTCGGTAGGAAGAGGGAGAGGGGAAGGAGGAGGAGGCATAATATCCTTTTCCGATTCCCCTTCATCCGAAAGAGGTAAAGGTATTCTGAGACGCGAGCGGGAGCGGTCCCGCTTCGCGCCGGCGCGGCCGAGCATGATGGCCGACGAAGGGAGGCAACGAGGTGCCTACGATCGGTGATTATTAGGCCATCAGGCGCGGAACTCCGATCAAGCGCGCGAAGACGAGCCTAACACGACGATTACCGAGAATCGGCGAATCGTTTTCCGAAAATCGACGAACGATTTTCGAGAAAACGATTACCTTTCCCAGCAAACGCCGGCTAGCCTGCAAGGAAAGACTCACAGGGAGACGCACAACACGCACTACGCACAACCCGTACCGAATGCACTTCACTTCACTTTCACAACACACAAGTTAGGTAAAGAGCAAAACCGTAGGCAGACTTTCCGCTGTAGCAGGAGGAACCTAGACACTCCATTCCTTATTTTTTACCGAAGTTTGGAGGCGTTGCGTGTTAAGTAGCGAAACTTAACGCTGCGCTTTGCCCCGTGCAAAGGAAATGGAAATGTTAAATATTTCCAAGTGGGAATCGAACCCACAACCTGTCCAACGTTTACAGTCACACTTTGAGTCCCTGCATCACGATTGGCCTCTGCACTACTGCAAAATAGCTGAAGTTTATATAAAATGAAACAATTTGTTAGAACTTAAGAGATTTGACACTTTTTATAGAATCTTTTTCTTTTTCTAGATTCTACGTTTTTATTCAAAAGACTTATTAGAAGATTTTTTCTTCTTAGACATTAAAGATTTATAATTATAATTTGAAAGAAGTTTAAATCGTAATATCTGCATAGAACTGCAAAACTTTGAAGATGCGACATAACACTTTCTTTCATACATTTCTCTGTATGTGGGTTAACTGTATGTGGGTATGAAACTTTCATAACAAGACACTGCATCGCTCAGCTCTATCATTGTTATAGTACAGGGGTGAACAACGATTTTCAGCAAGTGGCCTATCCTTTTTTTTATTTTTTTGATGATATATAACAAGTAGCGGGAGAATGTATGTAATGTAAATGAACGCTTTAAGAAGCACATAAAATTATGGTATGGGCCGCGGGTTGCGGACCTCTGTTCTAATATTTGTACTTTATTATACTTATATATTCATACATATCTTTTTAAAAGCTCTTGGGTACTTTGAAAAAGAACGCTACTATTTAACGTCATTTATAACGTCTGCGTATTAAAATTCAATATGAAATTGAAAGATATCGCATTTAGAAAATATTCTAATATATTTAATTAAGTTTTGCTCAATTTCGCAGCGTGAATTATGACACATATGACATACCATATCGATTGACAGAAAAGCAATAACAACACTATTGTCTCACTGGATCCCGTACAAAATAAAAGTAATATTTGCACAAAGAAAAAAAACTTAGATACGCAAAGATGAAAACTATTTTAAGTATAAAATCTTAATCCTTTCAAAACAACGGACAATAGAAACATAAACGCTGCTTCGTCGAATTCTCGAGAAACAACTGTTATACTAACAACAATAATAAATTTGATGTCAAATCAGTTAAAAAGGAGAACGCCCGATTTTCTATTCAATCCATCGTCAATTCATGTTCGCGACACGACGTCGAGTGATTCATTGTGTACTTTAAAACTTTGCACCTCGGATAAGGTCTTTAGATTTATTAGAAAGTTTTACCAATACTTGTAAGATAAAGGGTTCATTAAAATATTGAAAAGTATATCGTTAAGGGAAGAGTAATCACTCTTGTAGATTTGCATCTGACTTTCAAGCGTTAGTATTTCTTGTCATTGTTGTACTAATGGGCGTTTTGGTTAAAACGGTGCAAAGTGGCCTGTAGGTTTACTTTGAATAAAAATAAAACATTTTTTACACGAAAACCATGTATAGACACGTGATTGTTCTACTTACCATTGTTTTCAAATTTTCTAATGTATAAGGCAAAAACAAGACGATTTTTCGAATACGATTTCCGATGTGGCACCGACGCAGCAGAAACTGTTTGTGATGTCAATTCTGTATTTCGATAGAATATATATAGCAAACGGGAGCACGAGGCGATTTTGGTTTAAGCTCTATGCAATGAAAATCGCAACTTAGAAGAATAAACCGCGGGGTCCACCCGTCACTATGGTAAAAAATTATGAATATAAGGTAACCGTGAAATCCAGTCCATACCAGGCTAAGCTAAGCCAATGTGTTGTTAGCATACCCACAGTATTCAGTTGCAATGAATAGAAAAGTAAAAAGGAATGTCTTTGCCATTGTGACTTAAAACATTCAAATTATATGGCAGAAATGTACTGATCACAAGAATAAAAAAATACGTTAATTAAATAAAAATATTTTTATATAGAGAATGAATATTTCAATGTTTCTGTAAAAAATACATTTCATTCTTTAACTACAAATACATACATACATTTTAAAATAAAAAACAAACACAAACTGTGAATGTACAGCGACTAGTTGTAGGTTTGATTTCCACTCAAGGAGTGGAAATATTTATTTTTCCATTTTCTTCGCTCTGATGGTGAGGCAAAGTGCACAATGCTTCCGATTTCGGCGGAAAATGGTAAACGGAGTGTCTTAACACTAGCCTACCTTGCTGTGGGCGGGATATAGCATAAGGCTAAAAAAATTTAAATAAACCTAGTGAAATGAAATAGAAAGAAAAGAATGAAACTCTCGAGGAAAATAGGAAAATTTAATTTAAAAACTTCCATTCTTCTATTACGAGTAAATACCAAAAATGTCATCAGATAAAAGTATTTTTGAAGCCAAACTAAGGAAGAATTCAAGTTGGTAAATTATTATTAAGGCTTTGAGAGAAAAGATGTCAATAAGGAAAATTCGGTGATCATTTTTTTGCTCGAATATACGAGTAAGCGATTTTATTTTATCGTAAAGTCGCACTTTTTCCTACATACCCAGGTATGTGGGAAACGAGTGGGAATATTGCATTTTAATTATACTTTTAATCCCAATACATAGAGTATATTCTTTATTTAGTGACGGAGATTAACGCCGCGCTTGTTAAAGCAAATTTCTTTTTATATTCCTTTAACTGCAAATCGAACCCACAGCCAACCCTTACCTGTCGTGTCCCTCATGCAACAATGAATATTTCAATATAAAGCAATACTTAAATAATGTAAACCAAATAAACAATTTCATAAATTTAATGTAAGTCATCTTTTACAAATTATTATAGTATAAACATAACAATGACTAAAAATCTATTTTATGTATAAAGTTAGTGATTGCCTTTATTTTCGGACATATACAAACTTTGTAGTACTTGTAAACAGTTCAGGAAATAAACAACCTTCTCGTAGTTGATAACTTTAATCTGTTTGCAAGAAACCTAAATAAGAAGTGAGGATGTGCCAAAACCGTGATTGGGCCCACAACAAATATTTAAATATTTGCTCCGTCCAAAGTTAGAATTCCCAAATTGAATTCCCAATTTTCACAAAAATGATAACAAACTCGTTATATTACTACCTACGCTTGGCAAATATTTCTCGCGGAAGGGTTCAATAAATAAATCACGTCGTATAGGTATGTATGTATTAAATGCTATTTGGTATTAAGTATAACCGTTTTCTATATGAATATTTTATAGAAAATTATTGCTTTTACTGTAAAACAGGATAGGCAGAGAGAGATTAGTGTCATAATACTCCGTTCTCCGTTTTCCACTCTCCACTTGTCACTTCCACTCGTCTTGACACCCAATGTTATGGCGCCCGTCGGAAGTCAGCGTTAAGTCCCGCCACGTACGGCGGAACTTAACGCTGCGCTTTTCCTTCATAGGGCAGAAATAAATTTAAATGTTGGTTATATTTAAATTATTTTCTATCTCCCCGGAGAAATGTGAAACTTTGAATTGTCATAAAAAATATTTTTAAAAAAGCGTATTTCACGACTATAAAAACGTGCATTATTCTAAGTAGATGATATTTCTTTATGAATTAACAAACAAGCAACTCTTAGCACAATTATAAAAAATACTCAAATGTACAAGTAATTTGTGTACACGATGATACAATAAGGTACACCATTATTTTTATATATCGGTTAATGTTGAGGAAAATAAAACAGAAATACCCGTGGGCAAGCAAATTGGCCATTAAACTTCTGCATGTCAATTTAATTAACCGTTACTGTCTTAAGGAAATCCTTCCTTAAATCAGAGTTTTTAAGATTTTGCCAGTTGTGACCAGATTTCTTACCAACAGCCAAAATCTTTGTGTCTTCTGTGTGTGTGTATTAATGACTGGATTCATAGAAATAAATCAAGTAGGGTCGAGAAAAATATCGTAACTTGCATTTCTTACCCCGTATTTCTTTTCATTCGTGTCATTAAGCCGCCGCGAATAATGTTTTACATTCATTTTGATTGCTTTTTAAGTTTAAGCGTTAGTCTTAATTTTCTTTTCGTTGTTTAACAGCTAAGTTATATTTACTAGCAATGTTTGTACGGTTAAGGAATGCTTACATGTATTTCAAGTACTCCCTTTCCAATTGTAGATAAAAAAGCTACTATGATGGGAAATATTTAGAAAAAACATATAAAATTGTGCTAGTAAAGGCCAAAAATAACTTGTAACAAACATATAAGCTAGAACATATGGAATCAATTGTATTGTGGTATTCTATAGTCTAAATAGTAGGTAAATTATATTAATTATAATCAAAATTTATTCGTAATATTATTACAGACAAAAGCACTACTAACAAATTTGAGTAACTGAGTTGATTTATCGTAATGTTATTAAGGAATTGTCTCTCTTTTCTAATTCAATAAAAGCATTCATTAAAAAAAAAGTTTTAAGTCCAAAATTTGGGAAATTTTATTTTGTAACACATCATTGGTCATAATAATTTCAATTTCAATAAAAAATAGAATAAAGGTAATACGACACGCGAGTTAGGCGACTTATAGTTTACATCGCAACACAAGCATTAATATACTTCCTTATACAATTGTAGATGGCGACACTTGTTCAGTTTTGCTTTTAAAACCAAATTGTTTGTTACGAATTATTTAATATATTTAATTAAACGTATTTTGAATCAGCATTACCTAGTTAAAAATAGCACCGAAAATTATTCACTCTTTTCTCTTAAATATATCGAATGAAATCGATGTATTTTAATTGCAAAATTCACAAGCAATCTGTAATTGGGAAACCAATAAAAGTAGTCGGTCTCAATATCTACACAAACTAATAGAGAGCTAAACTTATTACAGTCTTTTCAACTTTAATTACTGAAACTGTTGGTCTTGGAAGTTGAGATCATTTGCTGTGTAAAACTTTTTAAAAGTAATATGAGTATTAGTAAAAAAGCTTTACTAATTTTTATTTTTTTTGTAAATTTGTCATTTGTCATAATCTCAATTTGACTGTACACTCGATAGTTGTGGGCGTGGCTTTTTTTAGCCCGCACACAGCAGGGTAGGCAGAGGGAACCTAGTGTTAAGCCACTCCGTTACCCGAATTCGGAGACGTTGCGTGTTAAGTGGTGGAACGTAAGGCCGTGCTTTACCTCTGATATTAGAGCGGAGAAATGTAAATATTAAATATTTCCATACCTCGAGTGGGAATCGAACCCAAAACCAGTCGTTTACAGTTCGACTCGTACTAAAAATGAAAGGACATGACTTTTATTTCTCCACTCTGATGAACATGATAAAACGTGATATTGAATTAAGCCACTCTATACATAATGTTTGTCTTGAATTTGGGAAAATGGAGAACGGAGTGTCTTGTCAGTAAGTTTTCTGTGTAGCTGTAATGTAATAAATGCCTTCTGCTAACAACCTGAATTGCTTTATAGTTTAAATAAAGCGACATTTTTTCTTCTTCAAAGTTATTTAATAACCTTTTCATCTTAACATAAGAATTTTACTGCCATGTTTGTCTTTAAGTTGTAATAGTAATTTTTTGAGTTAATGAAATTTCAATATTTTTCAGAATTTACTTTTTAATTACGAGTTTGTTTAACCATAATTTTGTTCATAGTATATTTTTTAAGTAAATTATAAATTCAAATAAAATACCTATAGTGATGCCTATTCTTGAAATTAAAATTTTAAGAATTATTGAGGTCACTGATACAGACTTTACACAATTTAAATAATATTAATTTAATAAATTCAGCTCATATGAATTTAAGATATAAAGCTTACCAATACAGTGTCTCAAATTTTGATAGAAAATACCTTCATTCTGTCTCTGTTTTCACTTTTTTCTGTATGAAAAAGTTTAAAGCTATGTTTTTACATGCGTCCTTATAATAAATGTGAAAAGAATTCAAGTTAGGCAATGAAGGAAATCATCATCCAGTAACGAATCCCCATGTTTTATTTGTTTTGGAACTCTTAATTTCTAATGAGAATCAAACCCGAAACAAGGGATGGGCAGTTAGACAGTTAATAATTGGGCCATGATGGCGTCAAAAGATTTTATAAGAGAAAGGAAATTGGATTGTAACAACCCTGTATACCCAAAGGAAATACACGCAGGCAGTTCTGACCTACATACTTATAAATGTATAATTTATATTGTATCTTTTATTATCTTAACACTTGAAAACGATTTGTTATTGAAGAGTAGAAAGAGTAATCGTGTTGAGTGGCGGAACTCAGCGCTGTGCTTTGTCTAACTAGAACAAGGACGAGAAAATTACCGTAATACATATTAATAATTTCCTCTTCAATCAAAATTAAAATAATAGAGTAATTAAGAAGAGAAAATTAAAATAATAGAAATATTTTATTTTACTTCCACTTTATTCACGAATATTCTCATAAGAGGATAACGCAGTAAAAAGCAACTGGAAAAAAGGTAATACAATTAAAAATAATATTACTTATATTTAAGTTAATGGTCCATACATTAACAGAATTATGTAACAGAATTGTGTTTATATTTACGCTTTTCCGATATGTAAACATAAAGATAATTGATATATTAACCAGAAACCAAATAGAGATACTTCGCAGCATTTGGATATAAAACTATTTTAAACGGATTAATGGCGTATTTTTTTGGTATTCAAATTTACTACTAATGTTACTTTACTACTGTAAAATATTCGAAACCTGATGTGTACCCACGGCCTACAGTAAAGAATTTGCAAAGTGTATGTTAAAGAATATTTATAAAACGTATAAAAATTTGAACGCAGCGGGATTCGAACCTGCGCCTTCTGAAAACCGTCCAGGCGCTCTGACCACTAAGACATGCGCTCTAGTACCAGTTGTGTCGAAATTCTCGTCTCGTCATAATTTCTCCAGAACATTTTTACCACGAATCTAGTTTACGTGTACTTAAGGATTGACATTATATTTTCATTTCTACTTTGTGCAAATTACGATGCATTTTCCTGTAGTCTTGGGAAAATCTTCTTATCCACTTACACTCCCTAAGGAACTCACGTTCCAAATATCAGCATTATACGCCAAGGAGGATCGGCTTTACGTTGTCTATCAATCACTCAGTGAGTTATGAAAGAGTTTTATATACGAGTATATTGATAGACAGTGTTCTCTACCAATTCACATATCTCTCAAATGTTGTCAGAATAATAGAGAGAATCTGACATATTATTTTGCCACTTTTTTTCCACTTTTTAAAGTTATTGCATGTTTTTTTTTGTGTTACAACACATATCTCGTACTTTGTCTAACGTATCTCATCCATGCATAGTTTTTTTGTTCCGTATTTGTTTATTTGTTAATTTATAAAAATTAAATTCGGAAATATGGCTTATTAAATTGCTTTCGAGCATTTTAAAACCTAACTCCAAATATTCTCAACAAATAATCTTCTAGCCGTCTTTAATCGTATATAATATAAATAATCTTCAATCAATAGAAGTGTTTGTACCTATATATATAAAAAAAAAAATATACAAAGCAAGAATTTGCCACAAAAAGCCTGTAATGCTTGTTCTGGCCTTCTCTATATATTCTTTCAAGTACTACTAAAGTTTTTAAAAGCCAGACATTATACCCAAACATTCTTTCAAGTGTAAATTAATCAATTATCTACTTCCATAAGCATGTTTATACAAAAAAAAATAATGAATACAAAGTTAGAAACGTGATTGGTAGCAATCGAAAAATCATTATTTAATTTGAAATCTGCCGCTCTCGCCGTGGAGTTGGTTAAATTGGAAAATGAATTGTAAATGTTTATCACAAATTGAGTAACTAAAAACTTGTCAAACAAATAATTGGTGAATTCAGAAATAAGTAAATTGGATTCAACACTGATTGAAATTTGAAACTTATTATAAAAAGTTATTTTGTTTTCGCTTTGGAATATTTGGTATTGACTTACAGCTAAAAAACGTCGTCAAGGTTATGTTTGCACAAGAAAATTGTATAAGAAAAGCTTTAAGCTTATTCTCGCCTGTTCTTGTCAGAGGAAATCTAGTGTCAACACATTCCGTTCTCAACTTTCTGCCCAAATACGAGACATTATGTGTAGAGTGCTGGAACTCATCGCGGCGCGTTGTCTTACCAGAACTTAAAAATTTTAATTATTTAAATATAATTCTTCCCAATGAGGATACATAACCACCACGTTTGTGGTAAGACGCTATCCCGTCATAAACCCAATGGTTCCAACAAAATAACAGAAACTTAAGCTCATTTATTGAAAACTAGCGGCCCGCTCGCGTCTTCGCCACGTAAACAATTTCGTTATATGGCAACCATCAGGGGCGCATTTTTAAAAAATAAAGTGGCCTATATTTAAGCTTAGATTATAAACAATATTTATGCCAAAATTCATTACAATTGATCAAGCGATTTAGATTTTTCATATAAAATTTCATCCCCCATTACAACCATTAGAGGTTGATTTTAGATAAAATAAGTAGCTTATATAAGACCCAGTCAATTTTACTACTTTCATTCTAAATTTCATCCAAATCGGACGGGTAGATTAGGCGTGAAAGCGTGACAAACAAACATACAGACTTTCGCATTTATAATATAAGTATGGGTATACAATTATAATTGAGGAATGTTGAATTATATACAATAGATATAGGTTCAAATATCATAAAATAATAAATTGACTTGTACCTACGCAAAATACACTTTGTATCTCTTTAAGGGCAACGTTTAAAGTGGAGTGATATAAAAAAAAAAACACTTTTTAACATTTTTAACACTCTTTGCATGCATTTTTAATATTTCAGATATTAGTAGCATAGGTACGTGCTATATTTTGAGATCTAATCTTTACTTTACTGAGTGGCAAAGTACGAAATTAAAAAAAATTATTAAATGTCTAGAACGCCTAGACGAACAATTTACAAAAGGTAAGCCTGTGGGAATGATGTTATATGGATACTTCACCACTACAAAGTACGTGCCTATGTGTAGTATTTTCTTAACAATAGCTTTATTAATTCCAAAAAAAATCTTCGTAAACATCGAATAACGTAGACATCTTTATACAAAAATAATTACTGGAACACTACACTGTGAACAAAATAATGCCTCGTACAATAAAGCCAGCAGTGGCTTTGTCTACGAATGACCTCCTTTATTTGATAGTAAGCGATTATCGTCAAGTTACTTCTGAACATCGTTTTCGTGTTATGGGGCTACAAAAACATCTCCGGTTTCCCTGTATCCCATTTTGTGTGAAGCTTGGTGAATACGTTCTTTGTATGAAGAGTTTTGAAATGTTGGTTTAAAGAAGTAAAAGTCTAGTATTTTACTTTTAAACATTTTTAAAGTGTGGAATACCACACTTAGGAAAATTGAAAAAGACATTAGGAAAATTGCAATTGACAAAGACAGATTAAAGAAAACGTATAAAAATTTGAACGCAGCGGGATTCGAACCCGCGCCTTCTGAATACCGCCTAGGCGCTCTCACCACTGAGCTTTTTTTTATACGTTTTCTTTAAATGTCTTTTTCTATTAATTTTTATGGTCATAAAAAAAATTAAAATTTCTCTGCACTACGCTACTCTACACTATGTTGGGTTATATATTGTATGTCAGTTAGTAATGGAATAATTTAAAATATATAGAAAAGACTTTTATATATAAAACATGACGTCATTATTATAAATAGTTGCTGATATGGTGCGAAAAAAGAAATACTAATGCGCTCTCTAAAATTGTATGAATGTATTGAGTCGTGCAATATTAATTGAATTGATAATTAACTTAATAGATCAAATTGGTTTCTGTTAAGTGGCGGAACTTAACGCCGCACTTTGCCTATTGCGCTAGAGCGAAGGATATGGAAAAAATAAATATTTGTACTCTTCGAGTAGGAATCGAACCCACAACTAGTCGCTTTATAGTCACACTGCGCCACGACCGGCCCCTATTGATAATATTTATTTCATAACTAAATAAGCGAAAAAAGCTAAAGTTTAATAAGAAAATGACTACAACTTATATTTTTTTTAATTCAAAAGCAGAAGAACAAATATAATAAGAAATTTTCAACTCAATCAAACTCCAATTTAACCACAATATTTGGAGGAGCGAAGAATTAAGTATTCTAAATACTGATACAATTTCAACATGAAGAGTTAATTCTTGTTTCGAACAGGCTCGTAAGCCGATTGTACAACTAATCTATATAATCTTTTGGCAACGAACGAACGTCTAGAAACTTGAAATGTATGAAATTTTGAAGTAACATGTTTTTTTGGTTATATAACCTATAAGATGTATCTAATCATAAAATTTTATATAATAAGCATATATTAAATAGTAATATAACATTTTATTTTACAATTGATTTTTATTATTTTTAATAAACATTTGTTGTTTGTTCAATTATTTACCGGATTTTATCTTATTTATAAGAAATGATATATAACTATGTTTTCACATTATTTAAATATTATTCAAACACTTAGAAATTAAAAAAAAAGAATTGAGAATATATAAAATTGAATGGAGGGGGACTCAAACTGACCAACCTGACCGCTAAAACATGCTTGATAAATTAAAAAAAAGCATTCTAACAATATTTTTTTCAATAAAACTGTGATATTTATATTATTCTTATATTTTCTCCTTACCTATGAATAGCTGCAGACGTATTTAATATATGTATATAAAAACACATTTAGCGAAACCATCTATTTTCTCTCGTATTCTGTAGAGTATATACTATTCTCTTTATAAGTGCCATACTTCATATTGAGTATCATCTGGTTAAGTGAACATATAAACACATATATTTTACATTATAAGCAAAAATGCTATTTTATTAGGATTTTTAACAATTTAGTACAAATTGTTATGTAAAAACAAACAATTCAATATATAAAAACATCTCATTAACACTACGACCTTCTAATAACCCCTAAATTTACAATTAAAATAAATAATCTACATCCTAATTCAAATTTCATACACGAATTAATCAGATAATGTTTAATTATGACGTATGGAGCGTTAATTGATGCAATTTTATATAATAATACGGTTCTAACGTTAGCAGTGACGGGAACATCCGTTTTGGTAAATTATATTAACGCGTGAAATGGGAGTCCTCTAAGTGTTTTGGGCATAATGCGTTTATTTATAAGCACCTATTGTTTATAAAAATTTATATAAAAAGATATACGTATATTCTTAGAGGCCGAGGCGGTGCCGTGTGACAGCGCACGATTATTGTGGGTTCGATTTTCCCTCAGGGGAATGATTATCTTTTCAATAGTTTTAAACATTTTTAAAGTGTTATTCCACACTTAGGAAAATTGAAAAAGACATTTAAAAAACGTATAAAAATTTTTAAACGTCTTTTTCAATTTTCCAAAGTATTTAATAAGTAGCATTCGCTCTTGCAAAATGATTGTTCGTAGAATAATCTTTGGGTAGCAGAAATTTGTAAAAATCTCTTTACAGAGATGCTAACAACAAAAATAAGTTGTAATAAAGCGTATAAAAATTTCGACGCAGCTGGTAGTAGAACGCATGGCTCAGTGGTGAGAGCGCCTGGACGGTATTCAGGAGGCGCGGGTTCGAATCCCGCTACGTTCAAATTTTTATACGTTTTCTAAATGTCTTTTTGAATGATTATCTATTATTTTCATTTCTCCGGTTTACTATGGATTTCTCTGGCATATATCTACAAAACGCGGCTATAACTACCGCCAATTCACGGAATGGAGTGTCTTGATATTAGGTTCTCTCTGACTACCCTGCTATGCGGAATAAAGTAACAAGCATTGTTAAATAGAAGTCAGTATATATATATATATATTTTGTATTTTTCAATTATATTCAAATATTTTATTATTTAATTATTACTACAACCAACAAAACTGAAGATCACAATAACATAATTTTTATTTATGCCATCTA
Source organism: Dryas iulia moderata (assembly GCA_019049465.1). Lineage (NCBI taxonomy): Eukaryota > Metazoa > Arthropoda > Insecta > Lepidoptera > Nymphalidae > Dryas > Dryas iulia. Next base: position 12,499,222 of record CM032424.1, on the reverse strand, counting down.
TACTCCATACAAAATCCAAGATCAATAGCACAAAATAAGTCTTCTTATAATTCCGAGCGCGTAACTTCGCAACTTTTCAAATGGATTTATTGATGTACCTACTCCAGAAAATGGTCAAGCTCATTCAGTGAATAAAAGGAGGTAATTAAGCCGTGTTTGAGTGCTGCCTTCCAAAAGAAATCTTTTATAACAATATTTGTAATAGTGCGTTTATTAGATACATAACAGGCGTTATTATTCACGATATATTGTATTTGATATTCGATATTTTCTATATATATATGTAGATATTCGATATTCGATATTAAGCTATCCACTTATTAGTAAATCGATAGTGCATCTTCTTCAAGGTGGGCATTTTTAAGTTTAAAAAAAATTGTATATGCAAGACGACACATCACTTTTTTCACTTCTTTGCCGGGAATAGATTAAAAACACATAGTATCAAATGTTTGAAATCATAGGATTTGAATAATTATATACTACTAAACGAAATTATATAAATTCGTTCGTCATTTCTCGCATTTTTACTGGTGAACCGCTCACAAACTTAAGGTATTAGTAATATTTTCACTGTTATTGACACGCTATGTATAAAAAATTGAGTTTAACGTACAAAAATTGGCACTTCGAACTTGTTTCTCTTAGAAATTATCCAACGGCCCCTGCTAGCCGTACGTTCTAGCTTATACGCATGTTGCATTTTTTTTTGTTTTTTTATTAACAATTTTTTTTATATGTTTTCTAAATATTTCCCAATCATAGTAGCTTTTTTATCTACAATAGGAAGGGAAGTACTTGAAATATATATATAAGCATTCCTTAACCGTACAAACATTGCTAGTAAATATAACTTAGCTATTAAACTTCGGTAAGAAAGAAAATCATAACGCTTAAACTTAAAAAGCAATCAAAATGATTGTAAAAGATTATTCGCGGCGGCTTAATGACACGAATGAAAAGAATTACGGGGTAAGAAATGCAAGTTACGATATTTTTCTCGACCCTACTTGATTTATTTCTACGAATCCAGTCATTAATTACTCAGAAGACACAAAGATTTTGGCTGTTGGTAAGAAATCTGGTCACAACTGGCAAAATCTTAAAAACATTGATTTACGGAAGAATTTCCTTAAGACAGTGGTAGTTAATTAAATTGACATGCAGAAGTTTAATGGCCAATTTGCTTGCCCATGGGGATTTCTGTTTTATTTTCCTTAACATTAATAATATGTACATAAATAATGTTGTAATTTTTTTGTTGTACCATTGTGTTGGTATTTTTGATTATTTTTAAATATTCTGCTTGGAGTTGTATGTTTGTTAACTTATAAAGAAACATCATTTACTTGTAATTATTTAAATTTTTATCAATCTTTTTTCTTCGGGGAGATAGATACAAATTAATTTAAATATAACCAACATTTAAATTGTTTTACTGTTCTACGAAAGTAAAGCGCGGTGTTAAATTCCGCCATAAGGTGCGGGACTTAGCGCCGACTTACGGTGGGCGTTATAACACACCCAATGACTTATCGAGTGAAAAGCGGAGAATGGAGTATTACGACACAAATTTCTCTCTGCCTATTCTGCTCTACAGTATAAAGCGATAATTTCCTATAAAATATTCATATAGAAAACGGTTATACTTAATACCAAATAGCATTTAATACATACATACCTATACGACGTGATTTATTTATTGAACCCTTCCGCGAGAAATATTTGCCAAGCGTAGGTAGTAATATAACGAGTTTGTTATCATTTTTGTGAAAATTGGGAATTCAATTTGGGAATTCTAACTTTGTACGGAGCAAATATTTAAATATTTGTTGTGGGCCCAATCACGGTTTTGGCACATCCTCACTTCTTATTTAGGTTTCTTGCAAACAGATTAAAGTTATCAACTATGAGAAGGTTGTTTCTATTTATTTCCTGAACTTTGCAAAGATTGTAGTAGTGTATATGTCTGAAAATAAAGGCAATTACTTTTCTTATAAAATTGATTTTTAATCATTACTATAAAAATAAGTAAAAGATTACTTACATTAAATTTATTAAATTGTTTATCTGGTTTACATTATTTCCTTAGTTTTGCTTTATATTGAATTATTCATTGTTGCATGAGGGACAGGACAGGTAAGGGCTGGCTGTGGGTTCGATTTGCAGTTAGAGGATTATAAAAAAAAAAATTGCTTTAACAATCTCTGTACTTCACTTAATATAGAATATACTCGGTGTTAAACTCGATGTGTTTTAGGGTTAAAAGTAGAAAATGAAGTATTCTGACACTCGTTTCCCACATACCTTGCTTGGCAGGAAGAAGCGTGACTTTACGATCAAATAAAATCGCTTACGATCGTATATTCGAGCAAAAAATGATCACCGAATTTTCCTTATTGACATCTTTTGTCTCAAAGCCTTAATAATAATTTACCAACTTGAATTCTTCCTTAGTTTGGCTTCAAAAATACTTTTATCTGATGACATTTTTGGTATTTCCTCGTAATAGAAGAATGGAAGTTTTTAAATTAAATTTTCCTATTTTCCTTGAGAGTTTCATTCTTTTCTTTCTATTTCATTTCAGTATGTTTATTTTTTTTTTTTTAGCTTTATGCTATATCACGCACACAGTATGGTAGGCAGAGGGAGGCTAGTGTTAAGACACTCCGTTCCCCACTTTCCACCGAATTCGGAAGCATTGTGCACTGTGCCGCACTTTGCCTCAACACCAGAAGAAAGCGAAGAAAATGGAAAATTAAATATTCACACACTAGTCGCTTTACAGTCACAGTTTGTGTGTTTATTTTAAAATATATGTATGTATGTATTTGTAGTTAAAGAATGAAATGTATTTTTTACAGAAACATTGAAATATTCATTCTCTATATAAAAATATTTTTATTTAATTAACGTATTTTTTTATTCTTGTGATCAGTACATTTCTGCCATATAATTTGAATGTTTTAAGTCACAATGGCAAAGACATTCCTTTTTACTTTTCTATTCATTGCAACTGAATACTGTGGGTATGCTAACAACACATTGGCTTAGCTTAGCCTGGTATGGACTGGATTTCACGGTTACCTTATATTCATAATTTTTTACCATAGTGACGGGTGGACCCCGCGGTTTATTCTTCTAAGTTGCGATTTTCATTGCATAGAGCTTAAACCAAAATCGCCTCGTGAAATACAGAATTGACATCACAAACAGTTTCTGCTGCGTCGGTGCCACATCGGAAATCGAAGAATCCGAAGAATCGTCTTATTTTTGCCTTATCCATCTGCATAGATACACATAGATTTAAAATCAAATTTGAAAACAATGGAAAGTAGAACAATCAAGTGCCTGTACATCGTTTTCATGTAAAAAAAAGTTTTATTTTTACTCAAGGTAAACCTAACCCCACAGTATCATCCGTATGCAAGGCAGTTCTGTCTTCCTTGTGTACGGATGATCTGCGTAAACTGCATTTCCCAGCGAAAAAAAAAAAAAACCTACAGGCCACTTTGCACCGTTTTAACCAAAACGCCCATTAGTACAACAATGACAAGAAATACTAACGCTTGAAAGTCAGATGTAAATCTACAAGAGTGATTACACTTCCCTTAACGATATACTTTTCAATATTTTAATGAACCCTTTATCTTACAAGTATTGGTAAAACTTTCTAATAAATCTAAAGACCTTATCCGAGGTGCAAAGTTTTAAAGTACACAATGAATCACTCGACGTCGTGTCGCGAACATGAATTGACGATGGATTGAATAGAAAATCGGGCGTTCTCCTTTTTAACTGATTTGACATCAAATTTATTATTGTTGTTAGCATAACAGTTGTTTTTCGAGAATTCGACGAAGCAGCGTTTATGTTTTTCTATTGTCCGTTATTTCAAAAAGGATTAAGATTTTGTACATAAAATAGTTTTCATCTTTGCGTATCTAAGTTTCTTTTTCTTTGTTCCAAGTTATTGCTTTCCTGTCAATTAATATGGTATGTCATATGTGTCACACTTAACGCTGCGAAATTGAGCAAAATAAATTTTATTGGAATATTTTCTATTAGTGATATCTTTTAATTTCATATTGAATTTTAATATACAAATGTTATAAATTACTTTTAAAATAACGTTCTTTTTCATAGCGCTATAAATAAATTTGCTGTATAAATATAATAGTACTTACTCAAAATATTACAAAAAACCTAAAAACTTTTGAATAGAAATCTATAAATGTATAAGTTATAACAAACTACAAATTTTAGAACAGAGGTATTTTATATCACATATATTCTCCCGCTACTTTCTATATACTGTTAAAAAAATAAAAAAAAATGGATAGGCCACTTACTCAGAATCGTTGTTCACCCCTGTACTATAACAATGATAGAGTTGAGCAATGCTTGTTATGAAAGTTTCATACCCACATACAGTGGAAATGTATGAAAGAAAGTGTTATGTCACATCTTTAAAGTTTAGCAGTTCTATGCAGATAATACGATTTAAACTTCATTTAAATTTTTATAAACCTTTAATGTCTATTTTTTTCTTCTAATATCGAATAAAAACGTAGAATCTAGAAAAAGAAAAAGATTCTATAAAAAGTGTCAAATCTCTTAAGTTCTAACAAATTGTTTCATTTTATATAAACTTCAGCTATTTTGCAGTAGTGCAGAGGCCAATCGTGATGCAGGGACTCAAAGTGTGACTGTTGTGACTGTTGGACAGGTCGTGGGTTCGATTGCCAGTCGAGGAATGGAAATATTTAACATTTCCATTTCCTTTGCACGGGGCAAAGCGCAGCGTTAAGTTTCGCTACTTAACACGCAACGCCTCCAAACTTCGGTAAAAAATAAGGAATGGAGTGTCTAGGTTCCTCCTGCCTACTCTGCTTTGGGATACAGCAAAGGTCACAAAAGTGGAATATAAGTAGCACCACATAAATCTATCATAGCACTTTGGTCTAAAAGGCGTGAACTAAGGTTTCACTTGTTACGAACGTGATATTTTTCTTGAACACTTTATCTCGGGTGCATGGGAAGAAATATTTATTATGTCTATCTTCTTCGCTCTGGGGACGAAGCAAAGCGCGGCGTAAAGTTCCGCCACTTAACACGCAATGCCTCCGAAGTCGACGGAAAGTGGGGAACAGGGTGTCTTAAAACTAGGTTTCATCTACCTACCATTTTCCACGCTGTATCCCGCACACAGCAGGGTTGCTGTGGGATGGATACAGCGTGAAATTAAAAAAGAAAAGAAAAAAATAAAAAAGAGTTCAATTTTACTTTAAAAGAGAAATATATTTTATCCTATAAGTACTTAAACTATTTTGATATATAAAAATAAAATATTGAAACATGTGATATCGAACTGAGATATGAGCCACCCTATTATAATTATTTATATATAAAAATATATATATATATATATATATAATTATTTATATATAAAAATTATGTAAACTGCTAATGCCTCCAAGTAGGTCCCTAAAATTTCGGTAATTTCAATATATATAGTCTTAAAAATAAGTATAACAAATACACTACCTACTAAATGACTCTTATAATGGTAAAGGTAACGACAAAATTATAAAAATTTTCATAGCTTAATGACTCAAAGTAAAAATCTGGCTTCAAAGATCGATATTCCTTTAACATTACTAATGAAGGACGTACCTACCTAGGGAAACTGATTATTTTACCTATATTTGTTCCGTTAGTCATTTCAATTACTTTCGAGTTAGCTTTTTTTTATCTACTGTACAAATATTATACATATACCTACTGCTAAAATTTAAATTATACTAATTTGTCGACGGCTGTGTCTTAATATCATCGTAACTTACTTGAAAAAACTGTTATAGTGATGATTGTTTTATGGAAATTTGATTCGGTGGAATAATATATTTTACGGGAAGTATTTTTCTTCTATAGATAAAGTGGATATTGAATTACTAGCTAAACTATATAGTTTTTTGAAAAAAAAATGGCTATTGCAGAATGTAGTAGGTTTGTATTTAAAATAAAGAAAATTAACGTGGAAAATTTTCAGGACAGATATAAATTACATTTTTTTTGCTAAATATTTCAAAATGTACTTAGGAATGATAATGAAAATTTTCCTTGATCGTGTCTTTTTATGTTTTTTTTTATGGAAGAAAGGAGGCAAACGAGCTGAAGGCCTACCTGGTGTTAAGTGGTTACCTTCACCCATAGACATCCACAACACTAAAGTTATGGATGCGTTGCCAGCCTTCGGAATGTAGGATAGAAGGTGGGAGGAAGGATGGGAATGGTGGGAATAGGGAGAGCTGGCTTACATGCCATCGAACCGGAACACATCGTAAGATATTTGGCGGTTCGTCTTTGATATGATAGTGGTCGCGAGCCAGTCGGAGAACTAATCTCCTACCACCAAACTACTGGGTTACCCGCCTTTTACGGGACGCTACCCAGCGGCGGGGGGAATTGTATTCTTAACCCGTCCCCCCACGGGAAAAAATGTAATGCCTGTATAACCTGCCAACACGTACCGTGTTTGGTGTTGTGTCGCGGTATCGATAAATATATCCTGATTTTTGAAATGACGCGAAAATATGGATGGAGTTGGACCGTGCGTCGTCTGTAAGCATTTTTTTATTATTTTACTCTTATAAGAAAGCCAAATTATTGCAACGAAAGCCAAGAAAGAAATACAGCGAATATACAATTTTCTGCCTCAATTATTAAATGATCCATTTTTATTAAAAACGTAATTTATTTTAACATAATGAAGTAAAAACATCCTCGTAGATAATAATGTGAATTAACTTTTCAGTAACACAAGCATCTCCTTATTAAGAAGTAATTTCTTTCATGTTAATTAAGTTTTCCGCCAGTCTTAATATTTAAGTTGGTTCTATCTCGGTTTGACTTTAAAATTGCTTTTCATTATATTACCCGGATGAATGAATTATGTATATATAAATATTGTTTATTTTTGGTTCGTGTTCGTGTTCTATATTTCAATCATCGTTTTATATTAATATGTGTAGGAAAAACTTTTAACGACTTAGTATGTATGAAATAATGCATACATAATTTGGGACTGTTAAATTAGTACAGAAAAAGTGTAAAAAACCAACTTTCACTAAAATATTTATAATCAATTATTGATGCTGTCGTGGCGCGTTGGGACGTCGTCTGATTCATTAACATTATTTCATGCAAGTCATTCCTCAGCTCTAGTACTTATAGACAAAGTGCAGCGTGGAGTTCCGGCACTCAACACATCATATCTCAATTTTGGGCAGAAAGTGGAGTGCCTTGACACTTTCTTTCTAATTGAGCTGCTGCGGGAAAAACAAATATTGACATTGGTTGAGGCACCAGGCAAAATGCATGTGCATATATCATTTTTTTAAACAAGTCAAACGAAATATCTGAAATATTAAATTTTAAGTCATATTCAGCAATTAAACCCTCTAATTGCGCTGTAACAAATACCACTAAATCAAACGTGCCTCTTGGAAATCGTCCAACTTAGACGGTTTCTTCTTAATTTTTTATATCCTAAGTATGTCAATCACACTTTTAAAATTATATATATATTTTCATAACATATTCAAGTATTCATGCCTCTCGTCTATCTTTACATGCGTTCGTTTAGATTCACCTATCTCAGTGCTTGTCATAAATAAATTCTTGCAAATTACATTCGATTCACTCTAAGCTTCCCGATTGAACTGAATTGAAATTAGGAATCTGTGTCTAGTTTCAACCAAATGAAGACTAATTGTCAAAGGCAGCAATAGCCATGATTTGGAAATATTATTGTAACAAAAATTTACAACGTGAAATACAACCACGTCGGTTCATTTTAAAAGTTTCTTTTAAAAATTCATAACATGAGATAAAAAGCGTGTTGCTTGCTAAAGTTTAAATAGAGCGACAACTTTTCCTTAAAGGCTATTTTATATTCATCCATTCATTCGAAACTACTAACTAGTTTGTACGTTAGCGTCGCCTAGTTTTGGTAACCACAATAAATGTTGTCATGCAAAATGGTTTCAGAGCGAACTGAATGGAAGAAGGAAAATCGACAAGTGATTAAGACAAGAAAATAAGTTTTCATATTGTACGCTTCGAGTTCTATTAATTTGCGTCTTCTTGGTACGTTTTAAATATTATGAAAATGGTGGATATTTTTAATATTGTTAAACTGCTTTTATTAGTGAACGTAGACTTTTCGTTCGTTAGACTTGGACTGTGTCCTATGTCGTGGGTTTGAATACCGCTGTGTTAAATTTTCAATAAAAAAAAGTTTTTTAAAAATAATGTTTTTTTAAATAGTGGGCGTAAATGAAAACAATACACACATTCATGCTTGCTTCTTACGAGTATAATGTGTTCATAAATCATTATGAACACATTGTAAGAAGCAAGCACTAGTTTTTTATTTTATTATGTATATTTACTATTTTTTTTAACTTTACGCTGTATCCCTTGCGAGGTAGTTAGAGAGAACGGAGCGCCAAACGCTACGGTCCTTGCATACTTCTTTCGCCTCGTCCACTGTCATCAACCTCTTCATACGCGCCAATCGAAGGATAGCATATTCAACCTTAACTTTATTCAAAAAATGACTTACAAAAAAATATAACATAAGTGTTAAAAAAAAATATTTAGTCCATTGCTAGAAATGCAAATTATTTACTCGATGATACTTAAGGTCAACGTGTCGCAGTAGATAGGAGACTAGCCGTAATGAGTTTCGATATACACTTGGGACAAGAAATTATTTAAATTATATTTAAATTGTTTTCATTGTTCCACTCTAATACACTTAGCGTTGATTTCCGTTACGTAATATTGATTTTGGGCGGAATGTGGTGAACGGAGCGTCTTATCATTAGATTCTTTTTGACTATCCTGTTATACCAAAAAAGTCGTGAAGCTGACCGGACGGTACCTGAGAGGCGTGACTTTAAGTGATTTTACAACGTTTCATTGTTCCCTGATTTTGTGTCAAGCACTTTAGACCTGAATCAGAGTAGAAAATAAAATTTTAGCTTTACGAGTATTCATTAACAAGTGGTAAAATAAAGAAATTTATTGTAAAAAAATCATTACAAATGTTCATGTCACATTTATTTCTTATTAGCTTCACGCTGTATCTCGCACACAGCCGGGTAGGCTGAGGGTCAGCCCAGGCCCATGGACGGTTGGGGTAGTACCCGAGACCTGAGCTAGTGACGAAGGGCCTGAGCACCGTCAGGTTTTAGTGGGTAGACGGCGACGTATCATCTTGTCAAATCGGAGTCCCACATAGCCGCCCCCCGGGGCCCCACTCCGGCTGGGTATCCATAACGGATTTCCTGATGATAAAGAAAAAGGGTAGGTAGAGGGAACCCAGTGTTAAGACACTCCGTTCCCCACTTTCCGCCAAATTCAGAGGCATTGCGTGTTAAGTGGCGGAACTCAACGCCGCGCTTTGCCTGTTATACCAGAGCGAAGAAAATGAAAATATTAAATATTTCCACTGCTCGAGTGGGAATCGAACCCACAACCAGTCGTTTACAGTCACACGCTTGTGCCACTGCGCCACGACTGGCCCCTATTTCTTATTAATTTATACTTAGTTAATTAGAGTAAATTAAGTTTTATGTTAAGCGAATGTTTCGAAAGAACAAATTGTAAAATTCGATACGTAATAAAAATGTGCTTTGGATATTGGAGTTTTATTGAATCTTACTTATAAAATGTAGCTCAACCGATAATAACATTAAAATTAGAAGCATGTTTTTACATTTTGTAAAATACATGAATAAATATTTTATAAGTAAATAAATATTTACAGTTATCACATCAATTATTTTACTAAGCCAGGATGCTTTTAACGCTTAACTCAGAATATAGAACTCACTTGTAATAAGCTAAAAAGGTCAGGTGAGAATTAAATTGGTAACTAGTATTTTTCATAATTTTTCTATATTATTTGCAATCCAATCAAGAAACGGACTGATTGGTGTTGAAAATGAAGCATATCGTACTGGATTCTTACACCTTGAGTTTAAACCAGCTGAATGAATAGCAATAATACCGGTAGGGTGTATAACCGGACCTCCAGAATCTCCTGCACAACCCGTTGCTGGTCTCTCACAGTCCCACGCCAAACAAAATAGTGGTCGAATATAAGGGGAATATGCACATTTGACTATCGCCCCGTCAAATACTTGAAGTGACCTATTAAGTGAGGGAGCGGTTTGAACTTCGCCGTCTTCTGTATTCATCAACCCAAAGCCAGCTACTGTGACTCTATGTCCAATCACAGATTGGTAATCAACAACGCTAAGTTTGCCAAATGCAGAAGTTTTCGTTTTTTCAGTTTTTACCAATCCTATATCGTTTATTAAATATTTAAGTCTTTTTATTTGTATGAACTTAAAGTTAGGATGTAGTTTAGCGCTTACTACTTTACTATTATACCAAGTAGCATTATCTGTTTTGACGTAACGAATAACTAAATTACGTCTAATATAAAGTAGATGAAGCCTAGAAAGCATAAAATCAACACAATGTCCTGCTGTCAAAGTCCAGACCGGGCTGATGATACTGCCTGTACAATAATATGAGTATTTATTAATTACTTGCTTATACTTGATAGCCAAAACTACAGTGTAAGGAAACTCTCCAACATCAGCGTCTCGTCCATCATAAACTCTTAAACCACTAGAATCACAGTTAAACAAATAATCGGATATTACACAATTAATGATCAATACAATGTATGTATACATAAACATATTGTTAAATTTCATAAAACAGTCCTTATTTGTAACTTATGTTCGACGTGCTATAGTAATAAAACTTGTTATCAAAACATATCGTCGATTTTATTGAAGCTATAAATATAGTATAGTTTCAATTAAATTATTTTTATTAAAGACGAAATAGCAAAATAACGTAGTTCATTTTGAACTCTTGTCATACTTTTTCTGTTTCATTCTTTAGAAATCCATATGTCCTAAGGTCTATATCAACGCTTACTTTTATTATTATTTTATTATTAACCTATATCTATAAAAATGTGTTTATTAAACAGCTAATATATGTTTCGAAAAATAATCAATATCCAAAATAAGTTTGTAGAACGATATTAAAATCACTTCACAAAACATTTTTTGATATCCCTATAGCAAACTAGACCTAAAACATAACTATAAACTATTATATTTTATTTAAATCACGGTAAATATAATAGCGACAACAATTAAAGTTTTTGAGGTATTTCAAGGGGCTGTTTTTTTCCTCAAAAATGGTCGTAGTGGAATCTAAACAACAGCATTTTAAGGCTTAAGGATTTTAGTTTTCATATTTTAAGACGTCGCTTGAAAATATTTTAAATCTTTTTTCTTTTTTTTACCTAGGGAACCTAGTATTAAGACGATGGAAATATAATTTCCACTCCTCGAGTGGGAATCGAACCCACAACCAGTCGTTTACAGTCACACGCTTGTGCCACTGCGCCACGACTGGTCACAATTTTTCATCTTAAGATCTGAAAAGTAGAATCTTTAAGCTTTTTAAATTCCACCTCAACTATTTTTGAGGGAAATACGGTTAGTGGATACACATTTGATTGGGAAGTAGTCATGGGTCATATTTTGTAATTAAAAGCAAATTAGTCTAAAGTCGTGGACATATGAATATGTGTTTATTTTTCTTTTGCATTTTATTTAAAATCACTTTTCCTTTTTTTTGTAAATAATATTTTTTAATGTAATTATTCTTCAATATCATTTTTAATTCATATCATAATCAATTTAATTTTCCCATGTAGTGTCAATAGTTATATATGTTTTATTATGTACCGTGTTGACTCATCTTAAAGCTTATTATGTTTACAACTAACATAAGAATTTAATATTTTATATATTGGCATCTCTTATGAAGTACCCATTGTAGCGGATTTCAAGCTCTGATAATTATTATAGGATTGACAATCACAGCCACGTTGTGGTTTGGTGGTTAAAATTGACTCACGATTTATTAAGTTTTGGCTCATTGTAAAAGCTCTTAGTTTACTCAATTGGTAGGTATTATAAAAAAAAACTTAAAAAGCTAATTAATCATTTTGTATTCGTGTTATTCGTACACTTAGGAAATACATAAATATTTTTCAGATAACCCATAAAATTTAAATTTAATCTTATGCGTTTTCTGAAAATAGTTTAATCGAATTTGCGCCTCTTGGTAACGAGCGCTCTGACCGCTAAGCTATATTTTACGCAAACGTCCACAGATACGCTCAATTTTTTATATATTTTCTACAAAAAATAATCATTTTGAACTTTAAAGCGAAAGTTTTTAACTTTAAAAAATGAGACTTCTATAAAACTGTCAAGGTATTTAAAATTTTAAAATATTTTAGTGCTTTTACATTTTCAATCGTAGTGACATCAAAGTACCATGTTCTGTACCTGACATATTAATCTACAAAAGTAACACCTCGTTCTTACATAAAAATCAATTTTGTGACCAATTTTGTTTTAATAAAAACTGTGTTTATTTTCTAGATTTTTGTGTAATATTTACATAAAATAAATAGCTAAAAATTCGATGTAATATTACAACGAAAAGCTTCTGCTTCTTGCTTGACCACTTTTTACAATAATTATGCGGACCAAAGAATATACTTAAAATACAAATGCATAAGTTAAGTATATAATAATAAAATAAGCAATACACACACTACCATATGTTTGACGTACATTTATATAAAGTGACATAAACGTTGCTAAGGTGACGGGTATATTTTGCCTCAAGAGAAACACCATATAAAATAATAATATCTCGAAAAAAATTTAAACTATCTCCAAACTTTGTCTGTTTTTATAACATGAAAAAGGTAGACAAAAATCTATGAAAATCTATAATGTTATAATAAAGAGGTAAAGTTTGTAACTTTGTTTGTAAGGGGGGTAATCTTCGAAAATATTGAATAGATCTTGAACATTCTTTCACTATTAGAAAGCTACACTATTCAGAAATGTTAGAGGCTATTTTTTATTATAATTGACAGAAACTTTAACAGAAAGTTCAGAGAACTCCAAATCATAGACAGTCAGATCGGGTCGCTAGCATATTATAATTTATCATTTGGTAAAATAAAACCAGCCATGAGCCATTTGTTATCGAGTTTTTATACTTTGTATTCGCAGTGCGGGCTGAAGGGTGATTTCTTGACGATAATAAATGCTGCAGCTGTCCGCCTTCAATACTTCTATGTGGAACATTTTATCTCTGCTCCAAGTTCAATGGCGCATATGATTTTAAATCGTATAACAGCGCTCGAACATTATGGACTATTTTGTAGAAAACTTTAATGCTCTTTCAAGAAATGCAATTTCATTCTGTTTAGTTATGTGAGGCATATTTTTTATATGTTACTTGTTATATTATACTAGTCGTTTACTAATTGTTGTTGTATATTATGATTGTGGGAACAACAATTTTAATAAAATTTCGTTTTTGCCCTGTTTTTTGTACAAATTTTGAGAAATTCTGTCTTACTGCCCTTCCACTTTCTCCAAGGAACCGACGTGATAAATTACAAATAGATATGACAAATTGTTAAATAAAATTTTGTGTCATAATCCACCATATATCGAAATCGGACTGAAAGTGTTTTGAGGCTATTTTCTCTTCCTACTTTACTATGCCGATTATATGTGCCTTTCCTTTTTTCATATTACCTTTTATTTAAATATAGATACTTCTTTTTATAAGTGAGGCTTAATTAAATTGAGATTTACTTGATACATTTTTCCTTTCCTACGTTGAACTTTCCTACAGCTTGGAGTCATTTTTAATGTCAATTAAAACGTTCCAATCAGTATAAAAATAACTTAACTCAGAATTCTTCTCGATTTTAATTAAAGACCAATAGCGAGCAATCTTTCAACCTTTCTTGGCCTTTGTTTTTGTACTTAAATAAATTAAGTTAAAATATCATTCTGTCCATTATATATTTTTAACGTCTTATGAAAAAGTGCTTGTTTTACAGCTTCATTTTTTCCGATGTACCTATTAGTGTCAAACACTACGTTCTCTATTTTCCTGAAAATAAGACTTTAACGTGTTAAGTGAAGGAACTACGCCTCGTTTTGCATTAATACCAGTAGCTGTACTAGAGTGGAGAAATGAAAATAATACATAATAATAACTATGTGTAGAAATCAAACCCAAAACCGTCGCGGTTACTGTCAGTCGTTGTCATACCGTTGTGTGACGACCTCGATGCCTCTTAGTTATTAATAGGTGAACTAAAACGCTTATTTATAGCTTATAATTAAGTATTCAATTTTATCCTAGTATATTTTAACTCGATGGTTCTTGTAGTAATCCGTAGTTGCAAATACAAACATCGAAATAGTATTTACATGTTCACAAAAACATAACCAGCATTTCTAAAAAACTACAAAATCGTTTATTATCATAGATTTCTAGATTATTGTTGATAAAATCTCACAACCCACATAGAAAAAATTTGAAAAATCTACTACTGATACTGGAAATACTCTGGATACTGCGAGATCACAATGAAAAAAATGACGATCTCGACAACAAATGCTGACGACAGTGGACGACGTGAAAGAATCCTTCTTTCTCGTCGGTCATTGTCGTAGGGACTGAAACTTTGGCTAGTCCCTTCTCTCTGCCTCGCTAGGAATAAAGCACGAAACTGGGAAATAAACATGGAAATTCTTGTGTTACAACGAACTCATTCCAAGTTACCTGAAAATAACTTGTAACAATACCTTATATTCTTATCAAGTTTTCTTTATTTAAAAACAAATGATGATAAACGTTATAACTTACGTTGAAGAAAAGAAAATGTGAGATGATTCATAATAACATTACGTCTAAATGTTTTGTGGCTTAAGTTTAATGAGTATCTACTTGTCTGAGCATCTACATACTAAGCGCTATATTTATCTATCTTTTCTTTGTGTATTTTTTATTTTTAACACGTTTTTATTAGTTCACGCAGAATTAAGTTGCGCCATTTAGCACGCAATGTCTCAACTTCGGGCGGAAAGTAGAATGTTTAGTGTCTTTACTCTGATAGTGGTTTTCTCTGATATCTGTTTGTATTTTTCACTTTATATGCTTTTGACAAATTTATAATATTTATTAATATTCCTTAAAAAATGCCACGTTTCCAGGCCTAATGACTGCGCCACGACGGCTTTTAAGGTAAAAGAAGTGCAAAAAACAACATTTTTTATAATAACGCATTAAAAATACATTAAACTAATAAAATATCACACACATTATTGAGTCCAGTTGTGGCGTAAGGGAACAAAACTGTGACTTTAAACGCAACTGATTGTGGTTACGATTCCCACTACTTAACTCTGCCTACCCTGCAGTGTACGGGATACGTCGTAAAGTAAACGTTCTCTATAAAGTGACATAGCACACAGTAGGTACACTTTTTGTATAAGGTGACATAATAATATTTATATTAATATAAATTTCTAAGGCAACGTAATTTTAAAGTGTCAACGGGATCTCTAATTTTATGAACTTTTTTTAGCTTCACAAAATAAAGAGTAATAGTAAATACTTATAATGAAGAAACCTAGCGTTAAGACACTCCGTTTCCCACTTACCGCCGAACTCGGGAGGCATTGCATGTTAAATGGCGGAACTTAACGCCGCGCTTTGCCTTGATATCAGAGCGAAGATAATGGAAATATTAAATATTTCCATTCCTCGAGTGGGAATCTCGAACCCACAACCAGTCATTTTCAGTCACACGCTTGCGCCACTGCACCACGACTAGCCCCAATGAATTATGAAATTTACGATATTTATAAGTCCTGGTTTGACATAATAGGGACTAATTTGTCCCAAACAGAATCTCCGAATAGATCGTGATAGGAATATATTTATAAGATCCATTTTTACGTTTCTCTATTTCAGAAAAGACTATATTTGACAAAAAGCTTTCTGATTATGATTTTTATTACAACATTTGCCTTACTTTATCTGCTCTGCTAAACGTATAATGAATAATTATTTATGAATAATTATTTTATTAATCCATCTAGATGCAGTGTCACAAGATTTTACTGTATCGTGATTGGGTAGGTCATGGGTTCGATTCCCACTGGGTTAAATTATTTTCATATTTTCGCCCTAGTGAACAAAAACGCCCTAGTGAATTTAGAATTTCAGGTAGAAAGTGAAATATGGAGTGTCTTGACACTAGAATCTCTCTGATTGCTACGCGGAAAAGTATGAAGGAAAAAATATTATATTTGATTGATTAAAAAGGAAAATATGTTTTTAGGATCGTATCCATAAAATATAAGTAGGTACTTTAATATAATTTAATCCTGGCTAACTGATTATTTCCGAGCAGATCCGAGTTATCGAAATTTTAGTATATGAATAACAGAATCTTTTCATAAACACAGAAATAGAAAATATTGCTACAATTACAGTGTTTTTAACATTTAAAACTAGCTACCCGCACGCAGCTTCTAAACTACACGATTACAATTATTTGGCAGTGGCGAAATGTATATAACACGATTCCTATCGGCTTACCTTTATATATTATTCGTCAAGAGATGCTAGATTTTTAATATATTTTTCTTTCTGGTTTACCTCTACAATAACTTCATACATTACCACTGCTACTTCCTTCTTACGCCCGCCCGCGTTCTCACTTAAATAACTAACTATGTTTTAAGTTATGTTTTATTTTTTAAATTTTAATTTGAATCATTATTTTTGTATGTAAAACAAAATGAGCGCGTCTCACCGTCAAGCCTAATAGCTTGGTGAGAACAAAAAAAAATTGTAAACAATATTGTTATCATTACTAAGAAATAAATTAAAAAAAAAAATAGCAATTTATAATTAAAGTTATTATTACTTTTTTTATTAATGAACCAATTGAAATAAAAAACACTCAATGTTAAATTTAGTTTACTAAAATATAAACTTTTTGAATGCCCGCAACAGTAATTTTCATAATATCTGACCTAAACAAACAGTGATCAGTTACATTTTTATTATAGCGTATAAATAAGAAATATAGATATTTATGTTAAGCTTTTACAGTTAAGTCAGAACGACACGAATTTCCGAATACTAAAATAGCTTAAAATAAAAATATGTGGAAAAAAAAAATATACAATAAAAATCAAAATGAAATACCAAATTTAACCCTCAACCAAACAAAATAACTATAAAAGTATAAATAATGTATCGAATAACTTTCAACCCATTAATTTAATTGTAAAGTTGTTAGTACAGTGTAGAGGTAATAATATCTGCCGTTGGTCGGTCAATTAACTCGTTAATTCATTACCAAAAGCAATTAGACTGTAAGCGTTCTAATCTCGTTCTCGTGACCCAAAACATTTTCCTCCTTTAAGATCTTTTATACATTTAAGTAGAAGTTATTCGATTATGCTTTTATACATGTTAATTATAATTAGGTATTTTTAGCAGTAAAATGAAGTCTGTAGTTGGTTTCCATTATGAGTGCAATCAAAAGTCATAACATTATTTTCAAACAGGTTACAACTGATTTCTTCATCTTCAGTGAGAAGAGGTTTTTCTATCATACATTTCGTCCTCCACTTTCCGCCCGAAATTGACAGTTTGCATGTCGAGTGGCGTAACTCAACACCGTTCCTTATTTTGGGTATCAGAGTGAAGAAATTAAAATAATTTATATATAATCACTCCTCCAAGTGGGAATTGAACCCACGACAATCGCGTTTACAGGCGAACACTGTTTCACTATACAAATGTTTAATATTTTTTTTAATAAGTTATAACAGCAATTAACAATTTTATTGTTATAAAAAATAGTTCAGATAAAAAAATATTATTTAACAGGCTCAAATTCTTAATTCGTTTCCCTCGCGCAAAAAATGTAATAGAAAAGGAACATCTATTGGATACAAATGTGAATACCACCATGACACATGAAATAGGCTTTTCCGCCTTTTTTACCCCAAAACTAAAGCAAAATGAACGGAAACCGCAGACGCGGAGAGGAATTTCCCCGTCACTTGGAAATATGAATAGTATTTTCTTATATGGGGTGACGGACGTGAAGCATAAATTCTCAGTGCTGCTTTTCAATATATTACCAGATATAAGTGATGGGCTAAAAGTATGTGGTAAAGTAGAAAATCTTGACGTCATATTGATTTTGTATAAATATTAGAACAAGAATCCTTGTAGGAGCGTTTATATGAATTTTACGACAAAACAAAATTTGTTTTGCCTTGAAATTGTTTGGAAAATTATGTTCTCTGTGATTCTAATAAGCTTATTTTTAAGTAATGAAAAAGTGAAAAAACTATATTTTAATACAATCAAACAAAAGGCACCGGCCATATATATATGCAGTTTAAACAACGTTAAAAAATATAACATATAAAAGAAATAACATATTTTTTGCTTTTTAAAAGATTTTTAAAGAATATGCACTCTTTACCTAAATACGAGTATAATCTAAGTGACCTAAGTGAGTGAAGAGTGATATAATCGAAATGAATGAACCAATTAAAGTGAACTAGCATAAACTACTTTTTGCATTCATTCTAGTATTATTTGAGCTTTCAACCATTAACAATAGATTTTAGGAACCGGTTTTCCTGTTTCTAGTACTTTCTAAGTTCTAGTAAGTATGAAAGGATAATTTAATTATATTATAAACTTTTTAAAACGTTAAACGTAGACTTTCTAGAGCTTCATTTAAAATGGTTTAATTAGGTTTCTGTCAGTTGCTAATGAAACCAATTATGGATTTCATTAACATATTTTAAAATGTAACTTTTGTTTATGTTTGTCTAGATTTTTGGTTTAAATGAGGTTACCGAAATTAAAACAGATTGTTAATGTAAAAATGCCATAGCCTAGCCTGTTTCTCGGACATTCGTGTTGCGTCTAAGCACGAATATCAATAATATATCAAGTTTTCTTAGAAATATATTTATTATTTTTTTCTTTTATAATATATATGCTGAGCTCACTGCGTTGTCTTTTAAACATGTCCGAATGTATCCAAGTATATGCTTTCTAAGTACGATTTGGGCTACGAAAAATAATTACGAAAAGGTGTAATAATAACGTATCTACGAGTATAATATAAAAATTAGTTAAAGCACTTGGACAATGAAACTGCGAGGAACTGAACCAATGGACGAATAATAATAATATTTTTTACAGATATTATATTTCAATATATAAATAAACGCAGTTAAGGTCAAAAAATAGCATTCAATCGAAAACCAACGATTATTCACAAATCCCCATCACAAACCACCATTAGCGAGTCGCATCGTTTGTCAACCGACACGGACGTCTCCCTTCTTTGTGATGGCGCAATTATCAAGTCACTAGTTCTGAATAAGGGCTTATTAAGTGCACCGACGATGCGACGCTATAATCTCCGGTCCTTAAAACGACTAGCAATAAATAAGGATTTTGATTTGACTTATTTTTACTGCGATACGAAGCGGGAGAGTGTAGTGTCAAAACCCTCCGTAGTCCGCTTTCCACCTGAATTCAAGGTAATGCGTGTTAAGTGGCGGATCTCAATACAGCTTTTTCTCCTGCGGACCAGAATGGCAAGAAAGAAATTATTAAGTTATGATCATCCCAGCGAGTGGGACAGAAAAGCGCGGTGTTGAGATCCACTACTTTACATGCAATGTCTCGATTTCAGACGGAAAATGTAGAGAGCGGAGTGTCATGACTTTAGCTTCCTTTTGACTAACCAGCTAGTGGAAAAAAACGTGAAGCTGTAAATAAAACTAATTCAAATAAGCACTACTAAAATATCTTAGATAACAGATCATAGAAGACACTCCTTTAATAAAAGACACTCCTATTCCCACTTTCCTCCGAATTCGGAGGCGCTGTGTGTTAAGTGGCGGAACTTAACGCCGCGCTTTACCTCTGATACCAGAGCAAAGAAATAGAAATATTAAATATTTCCACTGCTCACCTGGAATCGAATCCACAACCAGTCGTTTACAGTCACACATTCGTGACACTGCGCCACGACTGGCCCCATAGAAATTAATATTTTAATTATTATCTGTCAATATATTTCAATATAATAATTCCACAGTCCACAACAATTGCGTCTAGCGTCAGACACCTACTACGCTACGACAGCTTCAATATAAAGATGAATTTAATAAACTCTTTAATAAAAACGCTTATTACTTATGCCAATATTAAAGATTTTCTGCATGATTTATTTTAATTCCTCACGGGATTTATATTTTTGATAACGGGATTAAGCGAGCGTCTTCAGGAGATCGCGTTCGAGACGTTACGTACTTATACACAAACAGGCGTGGTCGTCTTGCTCACAATAGCTTAATGGTATATGAAAACGATCTAGTTTACTTTTTGATACCTACGAAAGATTAAAGTTAAAAGAGGGACATACGGAGAACATACACCTACCTACCTGTTCTTTTTTCATCTTCAAGCCCGCACAAATATGGTTTTTATAAATCTAAATTTAATAATACCTACACATATGTACCTACATTTGTTTATAGTATAGATGCTCCTGATTTACTCGTATTAGTTGAACTAAAGTTAACAAAGAACTAATTTTGATTCCAATGATGTTTGGTCTTTTGTTTAGCTTCACGCTGTATCCCGCACACAGCAGAGTAGGCAGAGGGAACCTAGTGTTAACACACTCCGTTCCTCACTTTCCGCCGAATTCGGAAGCTTGCTCCGATGATCAGTGTACAGAATTCAAAATTTAAATAAGTATAAATTATTCCTATCTAATATACCACCATACGCAATTTGACAGCGTTTAAATGTAAACGGGACGGTTGTAGGTTCGATTTTTAATCGGGTCCATGATTATTTACCATTTCTATTTCTCCGCTCTGGTACATAAGACAAAGTACGGCGTTGTGCCACTTAACACGCCTCGATTTAAGCAAAGAGCAGAGAACGCAGTGCCATGACACTAGGTTCTCTCTAACTACTCTGCTAAGCGAGCAGAAGCAGACAGCGTGAGGCTGCTATAATACGGAGGTACGAACAAATTCTTTGGAGACGCAACAAGAAAAGAAATATAACATATTAACCTGTGTTTTAGAAGTACCGTCTTAAGCGAATTGATTTTTAAGAAATGCCTTGTGGGCTGGGAACATAATTTATGAAGTAGTTGCGGCGTACTCTGAGTCCGCTGGGATGTTACGCGATTTTTCGATTCATTGGAAGATTTATAATATAAAATGTATACAAACGTAAAATAGTAAAACATAGCTTTTGTAATGTATAATGTATTCTTATATAATATACTAGCGACCCGCTCGCGGCTTCGCCACGTGAACTACCACTTTCATCCTCTATTGCCTCTTGGGATTGGTTTTTTTTTTGTAAAAGGAGGGTAGTCTATATTTGACTTTCGTCACTAATTATGTTCATGAGAAAATCATCGATACATTTAGTGCAATGTCTATATTATTTGATAACATATAGCGATAACTGTTCTAGTAAGAAAACGTACGAAATCTGCTATCATATGATAGTAGATTTCGTACATATATAAACCGGTCATAATATCTATTCTATATATATAATAAAGAGTAGAAAAGTCAATTCTGTACATGAAAAATTTCTGAAAAATTTTAATTGGGTATGTTAATATATCGATAACAGAGGCGAAAAAACCACTCAGTAGAATTTTTGTCTGTCTGTCTGTCTGTCTGTCTGTCTGTCTGTTAATTTGTTCGCCAATCACGCAAAAACTACTGGACAGAAATGAATGAATTTGGTATAGTGATAGCTTATAGTCCAAAGGTACATATAGGATACTTTTTATCCCGGTTTTCCATGTAGTTTTTTTGGAAAAAATAAAAAACCGATATAAGTAAATCATTTATATACTGATATCTACCGAGTAGAAATTAATGAATTTTTGTATGGAGTTAGCTTAAAGGTTAGAGCAACATATGGGATAGTTTTCATCCTGGTATTCTATACAACTGCGGCAGAAAAATAAAATAAAAAAAAAAACCATTTAAATTGTGTTGATAGTTCACGAGTGAAACTAAATTTGTTTTAATATCACTAATATTACTTAAAATAATTATAAAATTAATTGAGCACAACATTTATTGAAGATAATTTGCTATTAAAAATACATTTGACCGGTCTACAAAACTTTATATTATCTATATGACAACAAATGTCACTACGTTTTCTGTCACCATCTGTTATTATATAGTTGACATTGTACTAGATATATTCGTACTCATTAATATTATTATAAAAATGCAAAAATCTGTATCTCTTCTATAGGTTTTGTTTTCACGGGTAATCTACTAGCCCGCTTTAGATGAAATTCGAAAAGAAGAAGTCGTAGGGTCAAATGTAGGCTACTTTTTAAAAAAAATCAAACCCTAGGAGGTTGAAACAGTGGATGAAACTTATGTATGTTAAGAATATAGTGAGAATGAAAGATCTAAACTCCTTGACTGATTTCGATTAATTTTCTCAGGAAATAGTTGATAAGGCAAAGTCAAATATAGGCTACCTCTCTTTTTTAAAAATAATTCCAGAGGTGCTAAAATAGGGTATGAAAGTAGTAGTTCACCCAGCGACGACGCGAGCGGGTCGTTAGTTTACCCTGGTATTCAATATAGTTCCCGCAGAAAAAATAAAAAGTACCAAAGTCAAGTTATATTGATTATTTGCAAGTAAAGGTGTACGAAATCTGCTATCATATAGATATATGATAGCAGATTTCGTACGTTTTCTTACTAGATCAGTTATCACTATACGTTATCAAATAGTATAGACATTGTACTAGATGCATCGATGATTTTCGCAAGAATATAATTAGTGACGCAAGGTTAAATTTAGACCATCCCCCTTTTATAAAAAAAAACCAATTCCAAAGAGGCAATAGTGGATGAAAGTGGTAGTTCACGTAGGCGAAGCCGCGAGTGGGTCGCTAGTCTTAAATAAACTTTACGCTTTTTATACTATCATATGATAGCAGATTTCGTACATATATACCATCTGGTATATAATATTATAAACCGGTCATAATATCTTAAATAAATTTTACGCTTTTTATTTTACAATTGTGTTACTTATTGATATATTAAAAAATAGCTTTACTTGCAAATAATCAATGCAATTTGACTTTGCCAGTTTATTAGTTTTCTGCGGGAACTGTTTTGAATACCAGGGTAATTTTAAAAAAAAGAGAGATAGCCTATGTTTGACCTTGCCTCATTAACTATTTTCCTGAGAAAATTTATTCATTTCAGTCAAGGAGTTTAGATCTTTCATTCTCACTATATACTAAACATACATAAGTTTCATCCACTATTTCAACTTCCTAGGGTTTGATTTTTTATAAAGTAGCCTATATGACCCTGCATCTTTAACAATTTTCTTTACGAATTCCCGTCAAAACATAACAAATAGAAGAGATACAGATTTTTGCATTTTTATAAAAATAATTTTAATGAGTGCGGATATGTCTAATACAATGTCAACTATATAATAACAAATGGCGCTACCCGTTGCAGAAAACGTAGTGACATCTGTTGTCATATAGATTATATAAATATATAGATTATATAAAGTTTTATAGACCGGTCAAATGTATATTTAATAAATGTTATGCTTATTTTATTTTATAATTATTTTAATTAGTGATATTGAAACAAATTTAGCTTCACTCGTGAACTATCGACATAATTTTAATGTTTTTTTTTTAATTTTATTTTTCTGCGGGAGTTGTATTGTACCGGGATGAAAACTATCCCATATGTTGCTCTAAACTCTTAGCTAACTCCATACAAAAAATCATTAAATTCTACCTGGTAGATATCAGTATACAAATAATTTACTTATATCGGTTTTTTATTTTTTTCAAAAAAACTACATGGAAATCCGGGATAAAAACTATCCTATATGTACCTTTGGACTATAAGCTATCACCATACTAAAATTCATTCATTTCTATCCAGTAGTTTTTGCGTGATTGACGAACAAATTAACAGACAGACAGACAGACAGACAGACAGACAGACAAAAATTCTACTGAGTGGATTTTTGGCCTCTGTTATCGATATATTAACGCACCCAATTAAAATTTTTCTGAAATTTTTCATGTACAGAATTGACTTTTCTACTCTTTTATTATATATAGAGATTTATCTTTCTTAATGCTTATTTCTATATTTTAAATGTAAGTAATTTTGTGTATAATAATAATATTTCCATTTTCTTCGCTCTGGTGTCGAGGTAAAGCGCGGCGTTAAGTTCCGCCACTTAACACGCAACGCCTCCGAATTCGGCGGAAAGTGGGGAACGAAGTATCTTAACACTATTTTCACTCTGCCTACCCTGCTATGTGCGGGATACAGCGTGAAGCTGAAATAAATAAAACTATTAATTACATATAAAAAGTTCTTGATTGAATAAACAATCATTTTTATGATTTCCGTCGCATATAGCCCAAAACATTACGCTTGAATATCGGGCGGAAAATAAGACGCTGACGACTACGCCATGACTCAACCGGCACCAAATTCTGGAAATATAAAACCTCAGAAACACTAAAATCTCTATATATAATAAAAGAGTAGAAAAGTCAATTCTGTACATGAAAAATTTCAGAAAAATTTTAATTGGGTGCGTTAATATATCGATAACAGAGGCCAAAAATCCACTCAGTAGAATTTTTGTCTGTCTGTCTGTCTGTCTGTCTGTCTGTTAATTTGTTCGTCAATCACGCAAAAACTACTGGATATAAATGGATGAATTTTGGTATGGTGATAGCTTATAGTCCAAAGGTACATATAGGATAGTTTTTATCCCGGTTTTCCATGTAGTTTTTTTGGAAAAAATAAAAACCCGATATAAGTAAATTATTTGTATACTGATATCTACCGGGTAGAAATTAATGAATTTTTGTATGGAGTTAGCTAAGAGGTTAGAGCAACATATGGAATAGTTTTTATCCTGGTATTCAATACAACTCCCGCAGAAAAATAAAATTAAAAAAAAAAACATTCAAATTATGTCAATAGTTCACGAATGAAGCTAAATTTGTTTCAATATCACTAATTAAAATAATTATAAAATAAAATAAGCATAACATTTATTAAATATACTTTTGACCGGTCTATAAAACTTTATATAATCTATATATTTATATAATCTATATGACAACAGATGTCACTACGTTTTCTGCAACGGGTAGCGCCATTTGTTATTATATAGTTGACATTGTATTAGACATATCCGCACTCATTAAAATTATTATTATAAAAATGCAAAAATCTGTATCTCTTCTATTTGTTATGTTTTGACGGGAATTCGTAAAGAAGATTGTTGAAGATGCAGGGTCATATAGGCTACTTTATAAAAAAAACAAAATTAAAAATTTTGAAAAAACCCACGACGGTTTAATTGTAATTGTAAAAGGATAAAATAACTATAAATCCCCCGCCTAAAAGAATATATGTAACGAGATGATGGGGACGGCTTCGTCGGGGGCTGTCATTACTTTAAGTTTGCACAAACCTTCTCATAGGTTTTCTTGCTGTTAAAACAGTTTTGGCAAAAAAATTAAATATTAAAATGAATTTACAGTTTTGATAACTGGTATTTTAAAGACTTTAAAACGAAATCTATACTGATAGCTACTATATTTAAAATAGAGGTTGCAACTGGCAGCCCCCGACGAAGTCCCCATCATCTCGTTACATATATTCTTTTAGGCGGGGGATTTATAGTTATTTTATCCTTTTACAATTACAATTAAACCGTCGTGGGTTTTTTCAAAATTTTTAATTTTGTTTTTTATTTTAAACTTTTTATAGTGAATAGATATACATTATATATTATTACATAATATTGAAATACTTTATATTAATATTCATGCAAATCCAAAAGAAATTATAAACCCAATGCTTTCTGGTTATCAAATGCTTATTGCAGCGCCTGGCAGATTGTCACCGTAACATTTCCACGAAACTTAAATCTAACCAAATCAGTGAAAATCACAAAACCCACTAGTAGTTTTGATTTTGAACAAACTAATTTGTACTGGAGCGCCCCGCGGTAGTTCGTGGTAGATATGGCATATAAAAACACGCAGCAATTAAACCAGAACCTATCACAGAAAACCGCATCTAAATAGGTTTCACACAAAAAATAAAAGCAAATGCTTACTGCTGCGCCCCCTGGTGAGGTGTCACCATGACACATATACGAGAACACGCGCTAATTAAGCCTGATCCTATCTTTGATAACTGCATCCAAATCGGACTTGTAGTTTTAGCTTTGCATAATTAAATGTTTAATGCAGTGCCCCCTGCAGTGATTTCTTGACGTAAAAAAAACCTAAAAACTTACACCAAGTAAAGGTAACTCTAATACTAAAAACTCTGCCTAATCGGACTAGTAGTTGTGGTTTTGCATTAAATATTACAAACAAACGTTTACTGCAGCGCCCCCTGGTGAGTTAACACGATAAAACATATCCAAGAACATGCACTAATTAAACTTGAGCTTATTATTGAAACTGCCAGTTTATTACTTTTCTGCGGGAACTGTTTTGAATACCAGGGTAATTTTAAAAAAAAAAGAGAGATAGCCTATGTTTGACCTTGCCTCATTAACTATTTTTCTGAGAAAATTTATTCATTTCAGTCAAGGAGTTTAGATCTTTCATTCTCACTATATACTAAACATACATAAGTTCAAGTCCACTGTTTCAACCTCCTAGGGTTTCATTTTTTACCCGCGACGGAACGGCGACTGTATATGTGTTTGGGGTGAGAGGTTGTTTGTTTGTTTGTTTGTTTGTTTGTGTGTTTGTGCAAATTACTACGTCAATTATTTCCAAAACTATAAGTCCGATTTTGATACGGTTTTCTATGATAGGTTAAGGTTCAATTGGCGTATGTTCTTAGATATGTCTTATTGCCTTAACTCACCAGGGGGCGCTGCAGTAAGCATTTTACGAGAAAACGAATGTTTTCAATTATCTCAAAAAATAATAGTCTGATTTCGATACGATTTTCAGTGATAGATTCAGGTTTAATTGGTGAATGTTCTTAGATATGTTTTATCGTGTCAAACCACCAGGGGGCGCTGCAGTAAGCGTTTGTTTGTACTTTTTTTGTATTTATTTGTCTAAAACCGAAACTACTGATCTGATTGAAAAGAATTTTCAGAAAAAGATTCAGCTTTGCTTGATGCATATTTTAAGATTTTTCTTTTTTTGTTACGGGAAAAACTCACCAGGGGGCGCTGCACTAAACATTTGTTTATGCAGAGCAAAAACTACTAGTTCAATTTAGATGAAACTTTCAAAGATAGGTTCAGGCTTAATTGGTGCGTCTTTTCATATATATGTTATGGTGACCACTCATCAGGGGGCGCTGTAGTAAGCATTTGTTTGAGTTTTTTTGTGTAAAACCAAAATTTTTCTTGTATTTATTTGTCTAAAACCGAAATTACTGATCCGATTGGATAGAGTTTTCAGAATTAGATTCAGCTTTGCTTGCTGCATATTTTAAGATTTTTGTTTTTTTGTTACGATAAAAATTCACCAGGGGGCGCTGCAGTAAACATTTGTTTATGCAGAGCAAAAACTACTAGTCCGATTTAGATGAAATTTTCAACGATAAATTCAGGTTTAATTGGTGCTTCTTTTCATATATACGTTATGGTGACCACTCACCAGGGGGCGCTGCAGTAAGTACATTTGTTTGTGTAAAACTAAAACTACGAGTCCGATTTGAATTCAGTTTTCAATGATAGATTCAAGTTTACTTGGTGCATATATTCATATATGTGTCATGTATGTTTACTTAGTGCATATTTTCATGTATCTGTCAACTCTCTAGGGGGCGCTGCAGTACGTAGCTGCTTCTATTTTTTTGTTTTAAACAAAAACGACTAGTACGATTGGAAAGAGTTTTCAGTATTAGATTCCGCTTTACTTAGAGCATGTTTTTAAATTTATATTACGGTGACAAGTCACCAGGGGGCGCTGCAGTAAAATATTGTTTGTGCAAAGCTAAAATGACGAATTTGATTTGGATGCAGTTTCAGTGATAAGCTCAAGTTTAATTAGTGCATGTGCTTGGATATGTTTTATCGTGTTAACTCACCAGAGGGCGCTGCAGTAAACATTTGTTTGTAATATTTAATGCAAAACCACAACTACTAGTCCGATTGGGCAGAGTTTTTAGTATTAGAGTTGCCTTTACTTGGTGTAAGTTTTTAGGTTTTTTTTCACGTCAAGAACTCACCAGGGGGCGCTGCATTAAACATTTAATTATGCAAAGCTAAAACTACAAGTCCGATTTGGATGCAGTTATCAAAGATAGGATCAGGCTTAATTAGCGCGTGTGCTCGTATGTGTCTAGATGACACCTCACCAGGGGCCGCTGCAGTAAGCATTTGCTCGTATTTTTTGTGTGAAACCTATTTAGATGCGGTTTTCTGTGATAGTTTCTGGTTTAATTGCTGCGTGTTTTTATATGCCATATCACGAACTACCACGGGGCACTCCAGTATATATTAGTTTGTTCAAATTCAAAACTACTAGTGGGTTTTGTGATTTTCACTGATTTGGTTAGACTTAAGTTTCGTGAAAATGTTACGGTGACAATCTCCCAGGCGCTGCAATAAGCATTTGATAACCAGAAAGCATTGGATTTATAATTTCTTTTGGGTTTGCATGAACATTAATATAAAGTATTTCGATATTATGTAATAATATATAATGTGTATCTATTCACTTTAAAAAGTTTAAAATAAAAAGCAAAATTAAAAATTTTGAAAAAAACCCACGACGGCTTAATTGTAATTGTAAAAGGATAAAATAACTATAAATCCCCCGCCTAAAAGAATATATGTAACGAGATGATAGGGACGACTTCACGTTGACGTAACGTAAAAACAAAAATTTTAAAATATGTACGAAGTAAAGCTTAATCTAGTTCTGAAAACTCTAGCCAATCGGATAAGTAATTTCGGTTTTAGATAAATAAATATAAGAAAAATTTTGGTTTTACACAAAAAAACTCAAACAAATGCTTATTACAGCGCCCCTTGATGAGTGGTCACCATAACACATATATGGAAAGACGCACCAATTAAGCCTGAACCCATCCTTGAAAGTTTCATCTAAATTGGACTAGTAGTTTTTGCTCTGCATAAACAAATGTTTAGTGCAGCGCCCCCTGGTGAGTTTTCCCCGCAACAAAAAAAGAAAAATCTTAAAATATGCACCAAGCAAAGATAAATCTTTTTATGAAAACTCTTTTTAATCGGAGCAGTAGTTTCGGTTTTAGACAAATAAATACAAAAAAAGTACAAACAAATGCTTACTGCAGCGCCCCCTGGTGGTTTGACACGATAAAACATATCCAAGAACATCCACCAATTAAATTTGAATCTACCATTGAAAATCTATTGAAATCAGACTATTATTTTTTGAGATAATTGAAAACATTCGTTTTCACGTTAAATGCTTACTGCGGCGCCCCCTGGTGAGTTAAGGCAATAAAACATATCTAAGAACATACGCCAATTGAGCCTTAACATATCATAGAAAACCGTATTAAAATCGGACTTATAGTTTTGGAAATAATTGACATAGTAATTTGCACAAACACACAAACAAACAAACAAACAAACAAACAAACAAACAAACAAACAAACAAACAACCTCTCACCCCAAACACATATACAGTCGCCGTTCCGTCGCGGGTAAAAAAAAAAACCAATCCCAAAGAGGCAATAGAGGATGAAAGTGGTAGTTCACGTGGCGAAGCCGCGAGCGGGTCGCTAGTGATTAAATAATCTTAGTTTAGGGCCGATTAATCTTTTTTACCAATGGGCCAACGCATACTCATTTTCTCTTATGTTGTGGATGTGGATGTATGAAGGTAACCACTTACCATCAGGTGGTCCTTCTGATCATTTGCCTCCACTATGCAATAAAAGAAAGTGTTGGAGTAGCGGAATTATAAATATTTAATGCGGTCCGCCAAGTGTTTATTAATGCTATATAATACAAATAAACGCTAGCCAGGCGAGCCACATAAAGCTATTTAACAGGCTGCGATTGGTGTACCGCTTCTCTAGATTTATTTATGTTTTAGATTAAGAATATAACGTAAATGATAATTATATTTTTAAAAATAAATATTAATTGACTAAAAAAAACATATACCTTATCTAAAAAGCAACTACTTAAATATACAAGCTTCATCAAACCCAGCCATTCATAGAGCTGATGAAATCAATTCCATACTATACTCAATTCATGTATTTCGGTTTCCCTAACCGCAGCATAGGCTTCAATAATTAGTGTGTAACTATATATACATAATACTCGATGGACTACCGAAATTATTAATAGAATTTGAATGTAGATTGTTATTTTGGATTAATAGCGTATGTGTATGGATTTTAGAAAACATATTAAAATTTGAACGCAGCGGGATTCGGACTCGCGCCTCTTGCAAACTGTCCAGTGGCTCTGATCCTTAACCCATGTATTCTACTACTAGCTGCGTTGAAATTCGTATACGCTTATTACACCTTTTTGTGAGCATCCCTGTAGATACGAAATATATAAAATTATAATATTAATATTAGATATTTTAATATCCCGAGTGTGTGAAAAATACTATACAATATTTTAAGGTACTATTACTAATTATACTCGTACAACAGATTTAAAACACTTCTTAGAATGTTGAATTCACGCCATTTTCAATTATGCAAAGAAAATCTTCGTCCACTGCGCCTCGATGGCCTCAATGGATTACATTATATATTTATGATAATTTACGTTATACTTTTTTATGACTTAGTAGAAAAACAGTGGTAAAAAATAGTAAATTGTCAATTTTTTGTCATAATGCGATAAAAAATAAATTGCAGTCGTTGTTACTAAACAATAAGAAACGGCAAATTTTTCAGTACAAAATATTCCTGTATAGAAAATACTAAGTAAACATTATATAGAGTTCCCTGCATTCGCTATATTAAAGGCTGAAGCATACAAAAGATCTATATTCATAGAGACTGTAAAAGCTGGAGCAGCGCAGAGTGTATTGTACAATGACTGCAATAAATTGTAAAATTCAATTTTCTTCTCCGATAAGCCTTGAATGTAGTAAAATGCTAATCCTTAGATTTATACTGATGTCGAAATATAAAAAGTTGTTTATTTAACTGATCAACTCGATATAATGTGATGTTAGTTATTAGTTTGAACTTAAAGTATAAGAAAATTTTGTCTTCTGAAGTTTATGAACTTGTATGAACTAATTATGTCTCCTTTCCGGCAAGACAAAGGGGGCGTAGAGTTCCTGAATTGAAACGCAAACGTATAGCGGAAAACGGACTATCATGACACTTGGTTCTCTCCGTCTACTTTGCTATGCTTAAAACAACGTTGAAATTTGGATGTGAGAAAAACAAATAAATTGAGATTCATTGAAAATATTATAATTTACTTTTTTTTTCAAATCGTACCTGTCTTATTTTTTTTAAAATGTACTGTAATGTGCGTTAAAGTTCAACATGGCCTGCTACCTTTACGGATTTTTTATTATTTCATTACTTTTCAGCCGAACTGCTTTACCCATAGTAGGTTATATTCTTTCGGCTTAATATGCTTGCCTTTTTCTGTGTCAGTATTTTTTAATAAACGATATTTTAAATTAGAATTTGGCATTAACTAACTGGAACATAAAACAAAAAAGTGGATAACAATATAATTAAAAAGTTAATAAACATATACATTTGCTTCCAATATGTCTATTAATATATAAAAAACGAAAATCTGTACTTTACATTCATTTATTACTGTCAAGACGCCGGGGAAGAAAGAATTAAAACTGCTGTAGAAATTACTCACGTCCTGCTCTTAAATCACTTTCAAATAAATATAAGACTTGCCACACTTATAGTTTAATGCTTTAGTAGATTGTATTATGGAAATAATAGAGCCGGAATATTTTTTTTAAGTATTCTGGTAGAAGAAAAAAGCCTGTATATTAGTGAAAGACTATGATAACGTGTATGTTTTGCAATTTTATATAAAGCTTTTGTATATAATACAATTCACCTACCTCCCTAAATCTCAATGCAATGAAGAGTAAAATATATATATTTTTTAATTTAGAAATTTAAGAATGTTAAAATATTGGACTAAGACGGTCATCCATTTGATATTATTTTTGTTTATTTATTAGGACAACTAACAAAATATACATTAATACAAGATACAGACACATTTTAAAGTGTATCGTAACATTCGGGTTACCTTTGCACGTGTTTGTCACTTTATAGGAAAGTGTATATTAAACACTTTTGTACAAAGTCAAATGTACCTAAAAGACATGTTAGTAATGTGCATAAACATGGTTATATTTTTTTAGGTTCACGGTGTATCCCGCACACAGCAGGGTAGGCAGAGGAAACCTAGTGTTAAGACTTTCCGTTCCCTACTTTCCGCCGACTTAGGAGGCATTGCGTGTTAAGTGGCAAAACTTACCGCCGAGCTTTGTCTCGATACCAGAGCGAAGAAAATGGAAATATAAAATATTCCCAATCCTCGAGTGGGAATCGAACCCACACCCAGTCGTTTTCAGTCACACGATGGTGCCACTGCGCCACGACTGGCCTCATTATTTATTTATTTAATTTTATATAATATTTAATTTAATATATATCTAACGTGTTGTTTAAAAAAATATTGGCTCTTTGAATATTCTCCAGATTTGTTAGAAACATATTTTTCCAAATCTCCAAATTTCGTACTCTACCGGTCACAACATTTTTGTTGAAAGAGGTCGATAGTTCTTTCTTCCATTTTTTAAATATTTATATACAAACAGTAATATTAAACTCATAAATGTTTTTTGTATTAATTGTAATATACGGCATATTCTCAAATTTTACTAAAGTATAAGACAAGTTGGATCTGATGAAAACTTTATTATAAAATGACGATATTACATACAGGTAACTTGGCAAGAGCAATGCAAATACATAACTTTGCAAGATCGTGTATCGTTCCGCAGTCACTTCGAGATATAAGATTGTTAAACTTACGAGTATGTCATACACTCGCCCACTCGCCCACTCGCTTACTTGTTCGCTCGTTACATCTTTTCTTTTTATGTAACTTTTGACAGTTGAACGTCTTAATATATTTTAATGTTCTTTCTCATTCTTAAATTTCTAAATTGAAAATATGTAAATTTTTAGATTTGAGGTAGGTGAGTTGTATTATATACAAACGCTTTGTATGAAATTGCAAAACTGCCGAGCTTATTATCCGAGCTACTGGGTTAAAACGAATTAAACGCCAGCCAAACGCCAAATAGCCAGACAAAAAATGACAAAAATCAGACGAAATTTATATTAATGGCTCAAATGAACTTAGGTCATTGCCTCATTGCCTCATTGTAAACGCAATTGGCTGAGATTTCGATCCTAACTCGATTAAATAATTCGATTTTAATTAATTTAATTACTGCTCTGGTAAGAAAAAGTATGACGATCAGGCAAAGTACGATTATAATTTTAAAATACAATTTTTATAATGACATGTTCGAGTCTCTAGTGAATCCCTTTTTCTTCCTTTTATAATCCTTACCTAATGTCTGTACAAAATTACAACATTGTTTGTGAAACGAATTATAATTAAAATTTACTGAGTGGGTTTTCATTAAACTTTTTTGAAATAATCCTTATTGTTTAGCAACATTTTTGAGTCTCATTTACTAATAAGTAATTGCTTTTCTTCACAATTTTTAGTTCAATTATTTTTGTGCATATAAGTAATCAAGTAGATTAGTAAAATTCAAAGTCAAATAATTTTATTCAAAATAAGAAGTTACAAGCTTCATTTTTTGAACGTCAAATAGTTTACCACCGGTTCACTAAATTGAATGCCTCAGACCTGAGAAGAACCGGCGCAAGAAACTCAGCGGGACTTCTTTTTTTTTAAAGTGATTGTTATATACAAAAAGAACAAATATAACATTTTGAGACTTTAAAGGATTTTTGCTAATTATGTTCTAAAATTATAATATGAAATTTGTTCCTGAATTCTTTTCAGCTTCATGCTTTTTCCATTATATTAGAAAGAGTATCAGTACATAAGTACACTTCACGCCACTTTCAGCTCGAAATAGAGACATTGCGTGTTGAGTTGTGGAACTCAAAGACATGTTTTTTTTGCCTTAGGTAATGGAAAATTTCATATAAATTATTTTCCTTAAAAAATCCTTAACATGCACCTTTATCTTATCAACAAGTCAACAGGCTTTTATATATTATAACTAAAAAAAATGTATTTTATATTGTTGTACATATTCGTTTGAAATAAATAACAATATTTAAATTTAATAGTTTAGTACGATTACCTACTAAGGCAAATTCGTATAAGCGGTCTCTCTTCACTATCGGTCGGTTTATTCCCGTACTTATTGTAAAACCTCAAACATAATAATCTATTTTAGCTTTGTATTCGCACATTGGAGAATATGAATATTTTTGTCAATAAATAACCTAGTGTTAAGACACTCCGTTCCCTACATTCCGCCGAATTACGGAGGCATTGCGTGGCAAGTGGCGAAAGTTAACGCCGCGCTTTGCCTCGAAACCCGAGTGTTAATTTTATAAATATAGGGTAGTAAGAAAAAAACTAGTGTCGAGACACTCCGTTCTTCGTGGAAGATTTATATGGAATTCGAATATGTTAATAAACATTTTTATATAAATAAATAAATAATTTTTTTATATATGGCCTTGATTTTAGATGACATTTGATTTGATGATATGATCAGGATTATTTTCAACAAATCCATTTAACATTTATTTACACAGGAACAGGTTATAATAAGCGAACAAAGAAGAAGATAAACGTTGAGGTTAACACTGGTTAACTGAAAACAAGGCACGGAGTGGATTTTGAAATCACGTTACACATACATAGTTAATGTTTCCTTTTTCTTTGAGTATTCATTACACGAACAACAAAAACAAACAGTTCTCCAAGTATTTTTCGATCTCTTGAGAATAATAATAATAAAAAAAACATAAAATAAGTAAATTTTAAGCAATCAAAAAAATCTTAGTGCTACGCTTTCCATTTAAATTGATTATTGGAATCTAAGACTGTATTTTGTCTAATTATATATTTTATATATAAAAAACTGCGTAAAAATCTCTGATGTGCGTAAGTTCTTACGCAAAGGTAGTTTTCTATTTCCTTTTGAGTGTTCGTTTGCCTTTGAACAAGGCATTAACGATTTACATGTAGATTTATATGGCTGACAAAACACGGCTTATTCGGATTTCAGATCCTTAGGCTACAAAGATATTTAGTTGCGTTGCCTATATCAAATTTACTCTATGCGGGACTTATCTTTGACGTTGAATAAATAAAATATGAACTTAATGCGATAATATTGTAATTTCTAGTTCAGTTCAAGGATTGTTATTATTTAAATTTCATATTTTACTAGTAATTAATATATCTTTATTACCTCTTAAGTACGAGTACAAGTGATATATGTATGAATTAAAAAATCATTTTTTTAAATTTTTAACCCCTACTTCAGGCCATTAAGGATTAATTTTTGGAAAAAAATGTAGTGTATGTTTGTTTGACCCTGAGTCTTCAACTATTTTCTTTTCAAATTGATAGACTTTTGCATTTATAATATTATATACAAATATAAAAACCATGTAGTAATTTAGTAAAAAAATATATGCAGGTATATTGTTTAAGAAAACTACATATTCCACATAGAAGACATATTGAATACAACACCAAACAGCTCCTACAGCATATAATTTGACTACAAAATATATTTTGGTATCGACGTGATTTAGTTGTCGTGGGAAGTTTATTTTCAACTGCATGCAGTGCAACGACAAACCTTGTTTGGCGAAGATTCAATAAATTAGGTTGCCACTACTACTACCGTGTACTCGATGAATATCTAACTTTATAAACTTATACTCATTTAAATTTGTGGAAAAATTCATATATTACACATATTCTTGAACGGAATATTTATTGGTCTTACTGGTCAAAAGTGTGTTTCGTTGTGGTTTAACTCTTCCTGGGCTATTTGTAGTAGACCTCTGAAATTTGGCAGGGATATCGAGCACAGTGTCTTGTGTGCTGTGAAGTTTTTTGGTGACAATTGTAGTTGTATTTTTTGAATAAATGGTAATTGTGGTCGTAATGTGTCCATAGACTTAGGTTGTGGAACGTGAAATGGAAAGTGGAAAGTTAAATGTTATGTCAGTGTTAAGTATTTGCTTTTCAAACTTTTTTAACATGTAATAACATTAAATATGTAGGTACTATGCTCAGCTCTTCCATGCAGAGTAAAGAGGCGGTTTCTAGTTTTTTGAACGATTAACTATATTCATAGTAGAGTTGGGTGTGCAAACTTAAAATATCAAAAAAAAGCTACACTTTACAGGTATGGGAGACATATCCATCCATCCATTAGCTGTGTATGTTTTATGAGAGTGTTAATTCATAGGTGTAGATTTCGAATTCTTGTTATAAATGAACAGACATAAAAATGAAATAATGAATTTATTTATGTAATCCTTAATAGACGCATTTAAACAGAAGTTTACCTTGATTTTCATTTTGTTAACAAAAACTTACATTAAATTTATTGCGATATCTTCGAAATATTTACGAAATTCTGAGAGTAAAAAGACAGCTAATATTTAACCATTATATTTTACACTTCTTTCGCCATCACGAACGGCCGATTGTAACAACTTAGAAGCTCAAAAAGTAATAAAAGTATCATATAGAATAGTATATACATGTATTGACAAATAAATAAATCACCCGATATTAATATTTTATTCATAAATAACTAATAAAGAAACATAAAAAGCGACTACATCTCAGTTTTAAGTAAAGGTAAAAACGTAACACATTGTGTCCCCCGCACCTGAGGCTTCTGTGGCAGGAGCATATTATATAATTGAACGATTACGAAACGATCCCCTGATAAATGTTTCATATCAATATTCTGGAATCATAATAGGTTTGTTTGCAGAGCGTGAGATTAATCGAGACGTATTTTAGTCGATATGAATACAGTCACGTGCCATTCGTCCTGAAATATTACGACCTAAATATATACAATCTATCTTGCGTATTGTATACAATCTATCTAATATTTATTCTTAGGCGGAAAATATGTATTTTTTTATCTGTAAAAATATCCATAGTAAATAAATGATAAAATTGTGACATTATTGTGACATTGGTAGGAAAATCAGGGTCAAATTAAGTTTCACTTTGATTTTTAGTAGATTATTTTTAATTTCAATACTTTAGAAAACGCCATAGTTTTCGACACTGTCATCTGAATATTTTTACTACTTTAACACTAATAACGTCCCTAAAGCATAGAAAAACGTTGCCTTAGTAACGCGTATCAAACTCATGATGTGTACTTATTTATTATATTAATGGTAATAATTTATAATGTAATTTAAAATGTAACGCGCAGTGGCGCGAAGTGTGGCTATAAACTGACAGGTCATGGGTTCGAAGCGGGTTCGATTCCCACTTGAGGAGTGGAAATATTTCATATTTCCATTTTTTACGCTCTGGTGTCGAGGCAAAGCGCGGCGTTAAGCCACTTAACGTGTGTTAATGCCTCCGAATTCGCCTAAAGTAGAGTCTTGTAATATTTTCATGTGCATTGCAATGTGGAATTGACATTGTATGCGCATATTACCATATATTTTGAAATAAATATATAAAAATATTAACATTCATATAATGATACTTTCAGATTATCAGACAGGTTTCTATTTTAATATATACATAAGAGGATCTAAATCAACAGACACCGCAGGACGACAGCGATTTTATTATTAATAACGCTATAAATTATCACTATTCGCGCCGTCGCGATTTAGAATATTGTTTAATTAATCTCTTAAATATTAATGATTAATAACAAAGTATGGCCCATATACAGTAAAGCTAATATTATCCTATTGTCTGTCGTGGCCCAGTGGTACAACACCTAATATAAACACTATGGTTCTACAACCATAATCTGCATTACGTTCTACATTACAACCGTAATCTACATTACGTTCGTACTGGGGGAAATTATATGTATTGCCCAAATGACGACTCCGGCTGTATAGCAGAGAATAGAATGTATTAACAATAGATTCTCTCTGCCTGAAGCTGGGTTTCAGGATAAGATCGTGGTGCTGAAACAAATATCGAATTGAAATATTATACCCAACGTTATTCTAATCTTACTTTTTTAAGATCTTTAATTTTGATTATCTCTATTAATCTTTAATTAATCTTAAATCTTTAATTAATCCATAATAATTCATTTTTTCCAATAATTAAAATCGATTCGATAGTAAAAAGAATAATAATTTAGTTAATCATTCTCTGG
The DNA here is from genome assembly GCA_019049465.1 of Dryas iulia moderata. Taxonomy (NCBI): domain Eukaryota; kingdom Metazoa; phylum Arthropoda; class Insecta; order Lepidoptera; family Nymphalidae; genus Dryas; species Dryas iulia. The sequence goes on along the minus strand of CM032424.1, from coordinate 12,460,670 downwards.
CACATTTCGGTTGAAAGAAACAGAAAACAGCAAATAAAACCGTCAATTGAAATATTGCACGTATTTGTTGGCTACTGAATAATGTCCCTTCTGCGTAGATATGTAGCACTTTTTCTGAGCGCACTTTTTATATTTATTCACTGCCATTTTTCTTTTGACCTCAAATGATATGTACTTATTATAAATCAATATATGTAATATTAGATGAGGTGCCGTGGAGCAGTCGGATAGCATTTGACCGTAAGGGCGATGGTTGTGGGTTCGATATCCATTACGGGAAATGATTACATGTTAATTTAATTTCTCCCCTCCAGTACCTTAGATAAAGGCGTTGAGTTCCGCCACTCAACATGCAATGTCTCTCAATGTCAATGGAGTACGAAGTGTCATGACACTAGATGCTCTACGACTACCCTGCTTTACGGCAAAAAACGTTAAGCTGCTACATTTGAGAATACTTACTGGTTACTATTTACTTACTGATTTAATAGTATACTTGTTGAAGTAGTTGCAGATTCAAAGTGTGTGTGGATAAAATTAAAATAGAAGTAGATATATAAGCCCAAAATCAACAAAAATATTAAAAAAATTGTAATAGGGAATTTCGTTAATGAACTGAAATAAATAAGAATTTAAAAAAACTATACACAAAGTCGCTTGTTTAATTACAGCGGTATTCTACTGTATTTCAATTCAAAATTAATTTTTGGCATTCTGAAACTTTGCAGACCGACAAAGCTTAAATCCACTTAATGGATATTATATTGTAGTTCCGCGAGTAATAAAGTTCGTAACTATACTACAAATTAAGCTTTTTGTCAAACAAGCAAAAAATACACATATTTTATTATGTTTCTTAAGTGAAAATCTTAGTTATTATTTGGGCAGTTTGATTTATATTTACAAAAATATGTTCTAAATGTTCCATAAATTAATTAATTGCAAACTTTTTCACACATTCAGTCAGAAAGTGGAGAACGCAGTGTCTTGCCACTAGGTTTTCTTTGCTATTATAAATCAAACATACAACCAATCGTGTTAACAGTCAGATGTTGTTCCAATTCGCCACAATGGCCTTACACGCAATACTAAAACTAAAAAAAGCACAATATTAAAATAAAATTAAAATAAAATATCTATGTAAAACCAGTGGACCTTCACATTTACGCCAAACAGAATATCCGGATCGTGTCACTGTGATTTGCCGAACTCTGATTGATGTGAGCATTACTAACTTTCGGGACTCGCGGGCGATTTAGTCGATTTTCTATATTTGGGACCACATCGAAAGTTAAATATTGGATATGTTAACTGTTCGAAAGTAAACAATTTGAATAGTTGCTTATTAATGGTTTGTCTGTGATTGAAATGTATTCGTCCTTTCTACGAATAAATTTACAATAATGTAAATATTTCACTGCCTGCATAGCGTAGTTAGTTAGTACATATAGAGCAAATACTATAAAAATCGTTTTAAGTTTCAAAATAAAATATGAAAATCTAGTAAAATAAAGCGCAGCGTTTAGTTCCGCCACTCAACACACAATTTCTTGATTTATGATGGTAAATGTAGAACGGAGTATCTTGATACTAGATAACTTCGTCTAACAGTAAGAAAATGCCCATTATGCGGGAAACACGTAACGCTGAAAGAAACAGAATAGGATATTATTATATGAAGTTTTCGTGTTGATATTGGTAAGTGGTTTAACGTTTAATACGCCTATACCAGGCTAAGTCAGTAATTACTTAATAGAACACCACGATCACTTAATTCGGTCCGCCCACGCCGCCAAATGTAGGAGAAGCGTGTGTGAAAATTAGTGTACCTATTGCAAGTTTACTGATAAAATACTTGTTGTTGAAGCTATCACAATCTTTACATAAGAAATATTTTGTATAAGTATATTTAAGTCTTATTTTTAAGCTTAACGCTTTATCCCTAGCAGGGTCAGAGAGAAAGGAGTGCCAATGCTATAGTCTCTGCATACCTCTTATATAACATTCTCACTGGTGCATTATGAATTCGGTTTACGGTTCGGTTCCGAAATATTGAGTGGTTAGTGGCGGAACGACGCCACGTCTTGATTCATAGAGACTCTGAGTTAGAATCGAACCTACAACTATCGCATGCTTTGTCACTGCGTCACGGTGGTACATTGTAGTAAATAAATCAATATAGGTAATATTATTTTACTTTTAAACATTTTTAAAGTGTTATTCCACACTTACGAAAATTGAAAAAGTTCTTTAAATGTTTTTTATATTATTATTCTATATTTTTGTTTACTTACGATAAAACTGCTAGCATTATTTCTTGCTGTCTATGTACTATACGTTTCTCAAACAACTTTTTTCATCAAGTGCTAAAAATAACATAATATATTTTAGATTCTAAATCAAATAGAATTTCGTATTTTTAGTTTCAAACTAAATAAAGTTCAATAGTTGTTTCTTACGAAAAGTTTTCACGCCTTATAACTTCCACATGTTTCCAAAACATCCTTATTATTTATGAACAGGCCATGTTTATGAGTGGAATACTAATTTTGCTTTTGTAATTTGGTTTTAAATATTATTTTCCATATGTCTCAAAGTAATATAATGGTTCATTTACCTTCCTTAAATTTCATAACTTTTTTTCAGCTTCACGCTGTATCCCCCACACAGCAGGGTAGGCAGAGGCAACCTAGTATTAAGATACTTCGTTCCCCACTTTCCGCCGAATTCGGAGGCATTGCGTATAAAGTGGCGGAACTTAACGACGCGCTTTACCTCGCACCAGAGCGAAGAAAATGGAAATATTAAATATTTCCACTCCTCGAGTGGGAATCGAACCCACAACCAGTCGTGTACACGCTTGTGCCACTGGGCCACGACTGTTTATACCTAGATAATTAGACTTCTTTAGCTCTTTTACTTTCTTATACTTAGTATATATGTGTCGTCCCACTGCTACGTGATAAGATCCTACATCCTATCATGTAGCAGTGAGACGACACATGGCTGTAACCGCGATGGATTGTGAGTTCGATTCCCACTCGGGGGTATGATTATATTTAGGCTATTTGCTTTTGGTGATAGGATAACATACAGCGTAAAGCTGCACCACTTCACAACTCAAAGTGGAGAACAGAGTGTCTTGTCACCAAGTTTTCTCTGTATACGGACTGTGACGTCATTCGGAGAGGCGTAAAAAACACCAGTTCAGGTTCAAATTTCAATACTAACACAGTTTGTACCTGAAGGACGTATACGTATATAGAATACACTTAAATATGAATGATATTTTTCAAGTCTTTGCAAAACATTAACAATATGTGAACTACATATTCTGTTCAGACCTAGTATATTCAATATTTATTTTATTAATTACCTAAGTTGGTAATCAATAACCATATGGATGTAAGTAATCATCCTTTCACCAGTCGCTTATCTTATAGTAATTGAAATTTTACGCCTGAATTAATCCAGATAATTAACAACAAACAAACAAATCGATCCGCAATATAAACAATGAGGGAAGATATCCATTAAGTACATACTCGTATAGATATAAGTTAGTGGTTACTAATTATTCTGCGTAAGATGTCTAAGATAAATGTCTCGGAAAACTGGGTTAGGTACATATTTTTTCAAACTGTGGAAGGAATTGTTTACCTAATGATTTTTATTAATTCGGTCATCGGATAAGACAAAAATATAAGTTATTATATGTTTTTCAGTATTGTTTTTAAATTTTACTAAATTTAATATGATTTTAATAAATTTATCTCTCCAAGTGGGAATCGAAACCACAACCGTCATGCTTACAGTCAAATACTATTCCACTGCGCTACAACAGCGTTAATTTACGAAAATGAAGTTACTATTACGAACTCATTTACTCAATCACGTTGCATTGTTGACAAAATCATCGAAAATTCACTAAAGTAACAAATGAAATTAGTCGGTATGCGATTAATGAGTATTTGTGGTTTGCGGTCCTCTGCTCGGGCCAAGTTAAATGAATTTAGTTCGATGTATTCAGTATTGTTGTGTAAAGTTGTGTTCAGATCGGTGTTATAATGCAATTTTGTTTTACTGACTAACCTGATAGTAAGAGGCCGTCTCAATGAGACAGCGACTGACCGTATTTCGATGGTTGTAAGTTCGATTCCCATACGAAGGAAGTATTATATATATTTTTTATTTGTTTACTCTGGTACTTAAGACTCGCCTCTCAACACGCAATGTCTAGGCTTATGGACGGAAAATAGAGAGCGGAGTGTCTTGACACTAGGTTCTCTAAGACTACTACTTATATTTGTATGAACAAAATGCCTTGTCATAAGATCTGATGTTCTGTTTCTACAAGAAAATGCAGGGTCTACGTGACGCTGCAAAAAATATTAAATTAGTTTCCTTTTTGTTATATTTCTAAGTAAAAAGTGGTTGTAATTTCAGACTTTTACTTCGTAACTGGTAAAAAGTAATTAGCAGCTTCACGCTTCTCATGTAGTAAAGTAGTCAAAGAGAACCAGTCAGTTTAAAGATATTCTGTTCTCCACTTTCCACCTGAAATCGAGGCTTGTTGAGCAGCGTAACATAACACCGCGTTATATCTGGTTTGATAGAGCCAAGATATTAAGTAATTTAATCTTATTAATTACTAATTATAATAAATTGATTATTATAAAAAAATAACTATTTTATTATACCGTGTAGGAATCGAACTCATGACCATGCACGATTACAATCAAACACTGTTTTACCTCAATGGCCTCAATGGCATATTAATTTTAAGACATAAGAATCTTTACCATGCATGTGAAAATACCTTTATTCGATAAACAGAAATAGCGTATGTTACTCTCCACTACAAGATGTGTTTGGATTAAACGAGTTCGGCGTTAATTAAACGTTAAACTACGAGTGTTATTTTAAACTGACTTTTATTAAATGTAATTTCTAGCTTTTTATTCTATATAAAAGTGTTTTAGCAGATATTTAAGCAGTATTAGATTTATTAATATTACCTAAGTAAAAGTTAATATTTAATCTAATATCGGGGCCACTCCGTTTCCCCACTTTCCGCCGAATTCGGAGGCTTGCGTGCTAAGTGGCGGAACTTAACGCCGTGCTTTGCCTCGACACCAGAGCGAAGAAAATGGAAATATTAAATATTTACACTCCTCGAGCGGGAAGCGAACCCACAACCAGTCGCTTTGTAGTCACACTCTTGTGCCACTGGGCCACGACTGGCCACAATTCTGAATTATAGCTAATTCATTTTTCAGTTCGAAACTTATACTATGAATTCAATCGTTTCATCGATGAGTATAATATTTCACATGTCGGTAAGAACTCAAAGCTTAATGTTTATGCTAGCCTAGCTTAAGCTTAATGTTAATATGTCGTAAAAGCATACTTTTTTTTAATTAAATTTTATCCAAATATGTAAACCAATCAAATTAATTAATTAATCAATTAAAATTTGTTTTCATAGTTACTTTATTAAAGTAACCACGACTAAGATTATATATTTTTTTCCAATTGATATACATATAAATAAAGTTGCCTATCTGTATTTGTTAACTTTACAATATTTTCTTCTTTCTATTGAAAGCGGATTTTTGGTATTATTTTTAAGTACTTCAAAAAACATTCGGAAAACTTGGAAGTTAAAGTAACGGACGAACTGAGGATTTGTTTTGAAAATTCTTTAATGTTCAATAACTTTGGTTTTCTGAAGGGTTTGTAGTAGTTGAACCTTTTGAAGTTAATGTAAGTGTATCAATGGTCTTCGTTTTGTCGAGTTGGACACTAGAAAATTTATCATATATAAAAATCAGCTTCACCCTTTTACCCACATACGCTAGTCAGAGAAAGCTTAGTGTTATGATACTTCGTTCTCCACATTTCGCCTGAAATCGAAACAATAGGTGCTAAAGCGGAGATATGAAAATATTTTATTCCTTGGCGGGGAATCGAACCCACAACCATCACGTTTACAGTAGCTGTCCCATTCCGTTATGATAGTCTTATATATAACAATATCTTTTTATATATGCTTTTTAAATCTATATATAATAATAGTTATTACCCTTCATATGACAATTGTACGTCTGTTCGTCTTCCGATTAGTCTGCTTCTTACATAGCTCGTTCTTTGAACTACAATAAACGATATAATCACAGTCTTTGTCTGGAGGAGAAAGCCTACATAGAAATAATGTACGAGATAAATCTCAGCCTAACGTTATGAAAATAAACTTTAAAGCCTCTCTTGTTTTTAAAGTTTAGTTTACTTTTAAAGTACAAAGTTTTAAATTATAGCCAACTTCTTCCATTATCGACTGAGAGAATATTAGTGAAAAAACTCGAAAGCTGAGCGTAACATTAAGCTCCGTTTAATTTCGCTTATTGCAAGAAGTTCTATAAATGTTAATTGATTTAACCCTAGGTATTTATCGTATTTTAATTATTTTTATTTCCCTATCCTGGAGAAAGCTACTCAATATGCTTTGTTTCAAATTCAGTGGGAAAGTAGAGAAAATCAGTAGGTTTTTTTCTACTATTCGGGAAACAGCGTGAAGCTGGAGCTTATGTAGTACTTTATAGAAACGGACAAAGAATAAGTTGCCTTGTACCAAAATTAAAAATAAAACAACTTTTAAAGTAAAAATAGGATACATAAAATATAAAATAGAATTTAATATTTATGAGTTATATATAGCACACGTCCTAGCACATTTTGTTCAAAACAGTTATCAAAATAAGTTTATTAACAAAAAAGCTTTGAAAAATTCCTTTTATTCGTTTAGAATTTGTAAAATTGTTTTCTGAGGTACATATTTGTGTTTTAACGTAACACACAAAACAAATCGCATCCAGATACGTTCTGCACTCAGCAGTTGAAGCTACGCTCGGTTATTACACATTACACATTAACGTATCGATGACTATACTTTTTGTTTTTAGAAATCTCTTTATATTTGTAATTCAGTAGTTTGTCGACCGAAAACGCAAGGTCGTATGTTAAATTACGTACCTAATAACAAAGCCCGCGACTCCGTCCCTGTGGACGTGGATGTGGAGTTAAACAGAAAAGTTATAATTCTCACCATAAAGTAGCCTAAGTTATTTCATAGAACACTAACTATCTGTCAGTGACAGTCCCGTCGAAATCGATCCATCCGTTTCATAGATTAATCGGAACAAACAAACAGACATTGTCATAAATGTTAACACATGTGTGTTTAGTAAGAAACTGTTCTTTTAATATTACAAGAAGACACTTAATTTCTATTTAGTTGTATAGATGTTATACATTAATTAATTCACAATAGATCTGCCGACGACATGTGTTAATCTCACGTCTACTTTAACAGATCCTCCAGTGTATTATAAGTAATAACACATTCACGATGTGGTCGGATATATGTATCTATATAAGGACGCTTACGCAATAAAACCTTCACTTACATTCCTATAATTTTAATTTACTTAAATTTAAAGCATTTACTTAATATTAAACTTCCCTGGGTGCCGTCGTGGCGAAATTTGGCAACGTCTGACTGTAACCGCGATGTTTATGGGTTCGATTCCACGAGTGATTATATATTACTTTTAACATTTTTAAAGTGTTATTCACATACTGATTATACTCGTATATTATTTTCATTACTACGTCCTGGCACCAGAGACAAAGTGGGGCGTTAAGTTCCGCCACTGATACACGCTTATGCGCAATACTTTAGTACAACTAATTTCTTTTTACTTAATTCCTTGTCAGTTTTTTTACAAAGAATTAATAATTTTTCAGAAGACAATAGAATAATTATTTTCTAATAAGTAAACGTATAGTTTGGTAATACACTTACAGTCAGTTTTTTTTAATTAAGACTTTAATATTAAGAACGTCTCAAGCTGTATTGAAATGTTAATAAAACTTTTTTTCTAATTTAGCTTTTCTGAAGCCGTAATGAATATTTAACATATTTCACAACTAACGTGGTTAACGCTTTAAAACGTACATATGTATAATACTTTTCAATAAAACACAACTTTTTCGCACTTTTCAATTATTCTTATCAGTTAAATTCAGAGTTTCATTTTGGCTTCTTTAACTTTGCCTCATTTTTCTTCCTCGCGGTTTCTACAGGGGAAAAAATATAGTTCATCACTCACTAACTCCACTAACAATCTCTATGAAAAATTAGCAACGACTACTCTGATTATTTATAGTTTTTGAAGATGTCTCAACCGCGTCCACGCAACAAGTATCGCTTAAGCAGAATACCAAGAAATAGATGCTCTGAGGCCCAGTGAAGAACAATTTAAGAGTTACTTTAGCTTCTGTAAAGTGTCTGTCACATTTATATAGAGCATACAGCAATTCAGGCTTGGTCAGAGAAATTTCAAGGGACATCGATCAATAAATAAGACAACTATGTAATCTATAATGGCTCTAATGTGTCCATATATTTAAACTGACAGGCGAATGTAATCCTGACAACTACCAAATGGACTATAGAGGACTTTAGGCTATACATAGTTAAAAATATTTGGTAAAATATATAAAATATATACGAGTATATAAATGTTAAAAATATATAAATAAATTAAATTATACACAGTACCATTTATTTATATCTATCTATCGATAGAAGTTAGATAAACAATTTCAAATCGTTAATCCACAACGAAACTATTACGGGCCGCTGTACCTACTGTTTCTAAAAGTAATTTAACTTTAAAAAAGAGAGAAACTTGTCAGTTACCTTATAAAACTTGGACGCACTTTAACGACTGTCGTCTAAAATATTTTGTTTTAAAATTAAATGTTAATATAGTAGTTTCATATTACACAAATATTTAAATTAAAATTATATATGAATAAAAATATTCTAGCGGCACAGTATATGAATACAAACACGATGGTTATGTACTCGATTCCCACTCGAAAGAATGATTATACTTAAAAAAATATTTACATCATATTATTATCAACTAGCTGTTACCTGCGGCTTCATCCGCATGGAATAACACAAAAACATAATTCAAAAATGAAAGTAGGCTAAGTTACACGCCTTACTAGATCAGCTGTCTACTAATAAAAGCCTCGTCAAAATCAGTCCAGCTGTTCCAAAGATTAGCCGGAACAAACAGACAGAAAAAAAAAAATGACATTTTGGTATATGTACCGCGTGTACATGACATACGCATTTATTAAAGTCTTTTATCATAATATTACAAACAGACAATCTAATTTAATTTATTTAATAGTAATCTAATTCAATTTATTTAATAGATTATTGAAGGACTTCACTTTTGTGTCATTCTTAACTGTAAAATGAGATGACGTTTAATATACATATAAGTATAGGTAAATATATGTCTGTCATAACTTAATAGATTTACATTAAGTAATAACAAACCTCAAATTTTAATAAAAATAACACTACTAAACACTTGCGTTACCAAGTTATTAGCTCATTCCTTTTTCCTATAAAATTTAAAAAATGTCAATACTCAGTATTTACTAACTGCTCTTCCGCGGTCTTCCACGCGCAACAACTATATACTACATAAAAGATTTATATAAAATATCACTTGCAAAAGAGTCCTGGCTGGTACAAATGTAATGCACACTCGTTTGTATATAAATTATTCATGCATTTCTCGTCTGTTTACTCACGAAATGGTTGCGGCGTAAGAGCAATTACAGAATACGAGTAGTACTGAAAAACTCGCAGCGTGAGTGTTTTCTTATGGAGATCATTTTCGGCCTGAACGGGGAAATTAATCATATATTTAAAGGGTAAATCGAAATTTACAGTTATATGATTAATTAGTTGATTACTATCATGATATATAAAAAAAATAAGTGATAATTATTTCTTTATCTTTTTTTCCGATTTTTTTCTGCTTAACTTTTCCCCCATTATAAAAAGGGTAGGCAAAGAGAATATAAATTATTATGTTTTTGTAAGCTTGTATAATGGAGATATTCATTTCTACATAAATAATTATTTTGCTATATCTGATCTGATCGTAATTGAAGATATGATACATGATAAGCATAGAGAAACTAGTTAGTGATGGAACCCGATAATTACCTTAAAAATATTAATCGATATTAAACAATATTTATAGCCCAAAACTGATCCACCACCATCTGTTATCAGCCTCGTCCATAAATCCATATAATGATTATGTTATGCTAAAATAAAACACGACAAAATTCTTGGAAAAATAATTTTAAATCATATCTAATTGTTTATTTGAAATTAATTTCTCTTATACGTTACCTGTCACGTGATGCGTATACAGGCAACACATTTGTGTCAACGGCATACACTCATGCAAAGGACTTTTGTTTAGAAGCTAAATAACTAACATAGATAAACAGAAATAAGCCATAAAGGCGTTTATTACTAGTCACTGTAGTATTCAGCGGCTTATTACTTTGGTAGTCAGAGAGAACCCAGAGTCAAGATGCTCTCTCCTTCACTTTCCGCCTTAAGTTAGCACATTGCATGTTAAATGGCGGAACTCAAAGTCGCGCTTTGTTTAAGGTGCCAGAGCAAAAAATGTGAACAATTTAAATAAAATCATTCATCTTCAACCGAATGGGAATCTAACCCACAACCATCGTATTTACTGTTAGACGTTATCCCACTGTGCCACAATAGCCTCGGTCTCTTTTTCTTTTTGTTGCTAGTTGCAATTTTATCTGCGCAAACTTTATGCGCCTATTTTAACCACAACGGTGGCTCAAAAATTACAAAAAATTTTGAGACAAATTTTCCCCGGTTATCACGTATGAGGTAAAAGACTGTTCACTAAACTGAGTACTATTGCCGAGATGCTAATTTAATATAAATTATACTGTTACTGATCTCTTACTTTCAAATATGTTCTAGGATTTTTGTAGGCCAACTCATTCTTCATGTTAGAAACAGATTCTAGTGGGGAAAGAGCGTGAAGCTGAGATTAAGTATAGAGAATACTGTTAAAGAAGCATAGAAGCAACGAATGTACACATAAGTGTACAAGATAGCAAATGAAATATTGGAAAGGTATATTTATTTAAATTCTGGTGTTTTATTTCATTACTATAAGAAGGTTATTAAATAATATTTTAATATCAATCACTTTCGTCATAATTATTATCCCGATTTGAAGACAGAAATATTTTTCAAATATACTATAAGAGTGTTAAGTTTTACCAAATATGTTCAAGTTTAAAAACCATTCCAACCCAAAGTAGCCCTAGGACGCTGAATCGAAGACAGTGAGACGAGGAAAAAGATTTTTTCTGATAAGATCTTTCGTTGAGAAACTGATAAAATTTTACTAAAATATAATACTTTGGACTTGTTACTCTGCAGAAATTAGAAGGAAAATATCTTCAGAAAAGATTGTTATTCAATGTTTGTTTTCACAAAAATGGTCCACTTTGCTCGTTCAGTATTCGTGTCTTGATCAATATCTGCCCTAAAATAATTTCTTGAAGAGATTTTTACGCAGATCTCTTATTTCATTTATATCACTAACATTTCTGAAGAATCTATAAATATAAATTAGGTTAAACCTTTCAATAAAAAAAACATTTATTTCTTCTCGCGCACAGACACAAAATGTGACTGTATTTAGTTTAGCGATTGGTTGTGGATTCGATTCGCACTGAGCCGAAATATTTAATGGTTCCATTTCCCTCACTCTGGTGTCAAGACAGAGCGTGGCGTTAAGTTCCGCCACTTAAAATGTGGGAGTGTGCGGGATAGCGTGACTCTAAAATTTAAAAAAAGGTATTTCTCTTCTGAGAGTACTTTTCTCTTTTCTAAAAGTATATCTAAATTCGTTTTAAAATGCATTATAAAAGATCAGCATATTGAATTTTCTTCCAAGTCTGGCTATCACGTCTTTGCTGTAGCCGCGTAAGCTGTTTTATCAATGTCCGACAATCTGTAGGTTCATTCGTACATGTCTACTTAGTACTTTGTAAAGATACATAATTGTATACATTAAACATAGATGAATAAAGATTTTCCCGTGGGGGGACGGGTTAAGAATACAATTCCCCCCCGCCGCTGGCTAGCGTCCCGTAAAAGGCGGGTAACCCAGTAGTTTGGTGGTAGGAGATTCGTTCTCCGACTGGCTCGCGACCACTGTCATGTCAAAGACGAACCGCCAAATATCTTATGATGTGTTCCGGTTCGATGGCATGTAAGCCAGCTCTCCCTATTCCCATCATTCCCATCCTTCCTCCCTCCTTCTGTCCTACACCCCCGAGACTGGCAACGCATCCACAACTTGAATGTTGTGGATGTCTATGGGCGAAGGTAACCACTTAACACCAGGTGGGCCTTAAGCTCGTTTGCCTCCTTCATTCCATAAAATAAAGATACAAATATTATCTTCTTAGAGAACAGATAAAATTATTCTTATAAATAAATCAACATTATTGTATTGTTGAGCAAAGTTTCAAAGAAAATAGAATATAACTATATAAATAGAATATTGTCCAGTTTTCTTCAAATCCTAATACGAAAAAAAGCTTTTATTGGTAATAAGAGAGCACTAATGTGTATAAGTAACTTAGCGTACGTAATACATGTTAAATATTTATCAACCTTTTTCACTTGATTACAGTTTTTAGAAGACGACACACTAACATCGCTTGGCAAAATCTAAAAAAATATGATGATTCAAAGATCGTTATTATGCTTCACACTGTTTTCCGGTTAGTTCGGTAGACCTAGTGTTCTCCACTTTTCGCACGAAAATAATTTAAATACAATAATATTTCCCGAAAAGGGATCGAATCCACAACGATTCGAATGTTTATATTCAGACGATATTCTCCACGATGCTCTAAAAAATTAAAAAAGTAAAATAATGCAATTATAGCACTTTCAAAATTGCAAATTAAAGCCTTTGTATCTATTATACTTTAGAAGAAACCAATCTCCTTTACATTTTCATAATACAACAGAAACGTCTTGAATTAACTCCATATTGAGAAAGTCGAGAGAGTTAGCGAAAGAAGCAAAGCTCGTGTGACTCCAGTTCAGAACTTTTAATCTGCCTCAGGCTTATGTTTCGTCATATTCCCCCACAAATTTCATATTCGTACTGAATTTAAAGTACTTCTATCATCTATGTATGAAATTTGGTTCAAAATTAGTTTTACAAAGAAATTATTTTATATAACAACTATACGCTCAAGCAAACTTACTTAAATAAACGCAGCATTTTCGCGAATTAATAAATAAAATACTGAACTAATGCTTATAACTGATTTGCAGTACATATTTGAAATTACCCACATATTGTAATTAATGTACAGTAATATAAAAACAAATGTTTTTGTATGTTTGCTTATACTGAACTAATGTTAAAAGTTTCATTTTTAAAAACTTATTTTTTTAAACTGTATTATACTATATTTTTTTAAGTGTGCAGAAATTGCAATAAGGTGCTATCCAAGGTTTGAAAAACTACCAGATTTTGACACGGCGAGAGCTTATAACTCTACTCCAGAATAACCTTTATATATTTCGTATATGAACTAAACGTCAATATTTAGCTCGTAATAACCTTAACCTTCGCGTGCAAAACTTATATAATATATAGAATATGCCCACAAAAGTACCCGTGACTCATCCTTATATATTGTCGCTAATTTGATGCAAATTTGTCAAAATCTGATATTAACACATTCTGCTTATTTATGGGTAAAGCGAAGTACGCGACAAGGTAAACTGGGGCGGAACACGCGACTGCCACCGCGACTGAGGTTGGAATACCTTACGTTCTATGATATAACACTAAATAATACTATCTTCACTTAGATAATATGTAGAGGCTTATAGTATGACTGTAAACGCGACTGGTTGTGGGTTCGATTCCCACCCGAGGAATGGAAATATTTCATATTTTAATTTTCTTCGCTTTGATGTCGAGGCGAAGCGCAGAGGTAAGTTCCGCCGCATAATACGCGATGGCTTTAAAATTCAGAAAATAGGAAAGGCAGTGTCTTAACACTAGGATCTCTTTGGCTACCCTGCCGTGTGCTTGATACAGCGTGAAGCTAAAAAAATGAACATCGATTTAGTTAAAATGTGCTTAATATTTATTTATTCCTTACAGAATTAGAAAAATCTTTATTTACTTTAGAAAATGTGTATTAAGCTAAATTAAAACGATAAGCTCTCACCTGAATTATGCACAAAAATATAAGATATATTTTTTTATACACACTTATTATTATTTAATTAAATATTATATAAAATTTATAATGAATTACTTATAAAAACTAAAACATACTTGATTGAAATAATATTTGCTTCAACTGTGGATTTTCAACTTTGCATCATAACTATGGATTGCTTAAAGAACTTGTCAAAGCAATACAATTTCAGTGGTCTTCCTTAACTAGTGTAATTCACTGCGTAACGATTTGAAATAGCGCCGAAACTGTACTGTAAAATTATTAACCAAATAGCATCTTCTCTCGCCAAGTTATCTTTGATATGTTTCCACAATCAATTTTTCTAAAAATCTTATTACAGTCACATTGGTCATAATAATATAATTTGTTAATCCAGGTTGACATGTCCAAACGTAATTTAAATAAAAGACAACTAAACCTACTACAAGCTGTCAAATAGAATATAAGAATGAGACGTAATGTTGATCAAATAATAATTACCAGAATATAAAAAAATGTAACAAGATATAGAATAATTTACTTAATGTGTTAGTTGACCGTTTTTAAACCAGGTTTGACAAAATATGTATTATTTCATACTACATTGTGTGTCAAACACATGGTAGCGGGTGTATTATTTATTGTCATCATTTTATTTATTTGCTAAAGCGTTGTAATTTATAATTTTATATGTATATAATAATTTTAGTCAGCCTTAGTTTTTGGATCTCCATCACCGTGAACATATTTTCATGTTTTTCCTTCACATGTTTACGGTTCTAAGTCAAAATGTATAACTCGTCCGTGTTACAACAGTTGCATGCTAATCTTGACATAGAATTCTGTATTTACTGAACAGCTCGAAATCCTTCTTAGAGTTACTTGCGCGGTGACACTTGCTGTGTTAAACTGACACTTTTGACAAATATGCTCCTAGTACATAAGCCGAGGTGATACTGAGCGGGATACTCACCCGTGAGAGGTATATTTTATTTTTCATACATTTACCAGACATTGAATTATGAAGGGTTCTCTCTAAAGTGCACGTAACCCCTTGGAGACATTTAATAAATTTACAGTTTCACCTATTGTCTGCCTCTAGCCATAAACTGAGAGAAAAATATAAAAGAAATTTTAATTGTGTTATCTGTTAATTGGCCAGTCGTGGCCCAGTGGCACAAGCGTGTGACTGTAAACCACTGGTTGTGCGTTCGATTCCCACTCGAGGAGTGGAAATTATATTTCCATTTTCTTCGCTCTGGTGTCGAGGTAAAGTGCGGCGATAAGTTCCGCCACTTAACACGCAAGCCTCCGAATTCGGCGGAAAGTGGGGAACGGAATGTCTTAACACTAGGTTCCCCCTGCCTACCCTGCTGTGTGCGCGGGATACAGCGTGAAACCTTTAATTGTATTAAATGGCACTTTTGGCATAAATTGTTTAACGTTACTGTCTATAATGATGCACATGATTTTCTAGTTTCAAACTTAAAAGTATTTTACAATTATTTACAATTTCACAATTTATGTAAAATATATATATTTGTTAATTCGGATATCGTATCTCATAACACACATACAAATTATTTTTTTAGGTTGGTCGAAAAAAATACGACGTTGAGATCCATTAGGTCACTTGAAAACTCAAAGAAATATAACTTCGAGTCCTAAGAAATTTTATGTATACAATTCTAAATATTTTTCCTAAGTGTGGAAATAACAGTTTAAAATGTATTAAAATAACACGCCACATATTAAGTCATCATTAGTATCTCTCTCCTTACCCAATTAATGTAAAACAAATAAGATTCTATTACATATACTTAAAAATTCTTTAAATCACACAAAAAACAAAAACTTCTTTTAAACTGTGTTCATTTCAATCCACTTAAAATGAAAGTCATTAACTCTACACTCTCAAATAGTTCTTAACAAAGCTGCAGTACAACTTCGTGAAAGAAGTCCATCAAAAGCCCATTAGCAGCTTAGGGACAATTTACAAAAATCCTCTTTTGGAAACATGCCAACTACTTCCCGAATATCATATCACGATATACATATTTAAGTACTAAGAGTCGAGTACTACCTTTTGAGAAGAATCGCGGCGCTGGAGCACGAAGTGTGTCTGTAACCGTAACAGGTTGCGGGTTCGATTCCCGCTGAAGGAGTGAAAATATTTAGTATTTTCGTTTTCTTTTCCCTCGAGTCAAGGCAAAGCGCGGCGTTATGTTCCGCTACTTAACACTCAATCCTCCAAATTTCGACGGAATACGAGTATGCCGAAAGAACAGAACAGAGTGTCTTAACACTACGTTCTTCTGCCTACTCTGCTGTGTGAAGCTAAAAAAACGATATCTACGAAACATTATAAAAACATATTATTGCGTAAGGTAACAATTTTGGCTTTAATAACCACTTTCAAGTTTAGATGTAGTTGTAAAGTATAAAAAATTACAAATCTTTTTTCCGTTGTAAACTAAATTCGCTAAAGCGGTGCAATTGCTGAATTTCGTCTGAAAAATTCTCAACTACGCGTCATTATGTATACTTTTTATTAAAGAAATAAATGTAAGGAGTTCCTTATCATTGACTGTAATTTTTATAAGAAACGAGACCTGTTCGGGTTGCCCTTAACATCAGAATGGCCTACGTAAGTAGCTCGACGATAATCGCGGGCTATCAGCCAAGCAAAGGAAGGTATTTGAAGTCAAATTTAGTACTTGCTGAACTACACAAGCCATTTGTGTTGTCATTTCAAAGGCATTCTTAGTATTCTATTGTTATATAATGTATTGCTTTGTTAAGTTATTTTTATAATTATTGAACTACTGTTATTAAAACTATTAGAATAAATTCATAAAATTTAATCTTAAATATTTTAATACATTATTTATACAATAAATCGTGAGCTGAGAATTTCATAAACGTTTTAGTTGTATTGAAAATGAAAGAATTTATTATAAGAGTGAAAGTTATATGTTGTTGTTAAATATAATTAAAATATAAAAGCTTCAATAATGATTTTGTATTATATTTTATCTTATTTTTTCCAGCTTCGCGTTTGTTTATCTGCTTAGCGATAAGCAGAGAGAAACTAGTGTTACGACTCTCTGTTCTCCAAATTCAATGCCAGAGGAAGAAAATGAAAATTTAATTAATATATTGACATTCTTTCGGCTAGAATCTAACCAATTGAACCAAAAATAACAATAAATTATTATTTATTTTATTTATTTATTTTCTTTATTACACCAACAAAACTAAACAGTAAACACAAAGAAGGAAAAGAAACAACGGAGTACAATTTTGGTGCAAAGGCGACCTTATCACCACAGGTGATCTCTACCAGGCAACCCTTACCATGAGAACAATATGAAAAAGCAGAGTACATTGGGATTTTGGTTGGTGTACAAATGATTTAAAATAAGAACAAAAAAGAAAAATAACAATAAATTATTATTTATTAATATTCAGAAATACTGTTTAAAAAGACTTCGTTTGTTTTTACAAAATGCGGAAATGGCAATATATAAAGAGAAGTTCAATCAAGATAATAATATGAAGGTAATTTGGTTAAGGACGTGCAATTTTGTTTATCTCATATGAATATCATAACATAGAGGTTCGTTCGTTCTCAGTCATTGAAAACATAGTAAGGTGTACAATTATAACAAAATAAAACAAAAAAATTTAAATACCTATAGCACTAGTAGCTGGTCGCAAGTTTGCTTGCGTGACATTAAAAATATGAAATTTTGGAAAAATATCTCTTATTAAATTAAAATATATTTTAATATTTCCGCAGAATTCCCATAGTCCCTACATGTCTAATGTCGTCTTTCTACGTCCAGTAGTTTCGACTGTGTGTTATCTGTTAGCCAGTCACTCGTTTCGCTCGTTTGCCTTGTCCTTTTTACATAAAAAAAAAAGTCAATAACACCAGAGTTTTATTTATATGTACGTACATATAGATTTTTACCACTTATTTCTCTCATTCGGTACTAGTATTAAGATTCGAACCCTCGAATATACCCATATCAAGGGGTAGCCTGGACTATAATAATTTTTGCTGAAAATAAATTGTTTGTTTTTAAATGCATGCATGAAAGTATTTGTATTTTATTGTGTTTCACATGTTTTTAATTAATTTTAACATTTTTTTAAATGCTATACACACATTCAGGAAATCCCGCTGCGTTCAAATTTTTGAACGTTTCTTTAAAACGTTTATTTCACGTATGTTTTCTTCATAAAGAAGTTTGTTAGTCAAAATATTATTATTATTATCAAGATTAATTTACAAGTATACTAGAGAGACATTTGTTATTCGTATATATTGTTGTTATTGGTATTCAAGCATAATTACAGTCGGAGTTCAGAGTCTCGCATTTTCAGGTCGAATCATAACTTAAACTTTAAGTATTCAGATTTTCTTGAAACTAATAACTATTTATTTAAAAAAAACAATATAACATATATTTATTTGCACACGTCAGAATTGAACTTACACCTATCAGTGTTAACATTTCGAGGTTCTAACTAAATAACATAATTAATATATTTACACCACAATATAAATCAAATAAAGTCAAACAGTCTGTGAAATAGAAGCATTGCCACCAAACCTGTCAGGATTGTAATGAACGAGCAAAAGAAAACAATTGTTTATTTCTTAGCTTTTTGTTTGCGGTATTTTGTAAGCGACTTATATGAATTCCTTTAAAAAGGCAGCTTTTGAAGGCTTTAAGGTTGCCCTTTATAAAGTATCCGCTACACGTTCATCCTTTCATCGTTTGAGCAAAGTCTGTATTTAAGATTTTCACAAACTATATATCCATTTAATATTTCTTCAAAATTAATTTTGTTTTATACTAGATTTATTTAATTTAATAATTATTAATATATTTTAATTGTAAAATAATTCAAGTCTCACGTATTTAAATATCTATCGAGACGCTGTGGGACTGTGTTTGATTGCGATTAATTCTGGGTTCGATTCCCACTTGGAAGAATTATTGATTATATTTAAATTATTTCATTCCTCCGCTCTATACGAAGACAAGTCGATGCATTGTTCTGCCACTAAACACGTAATCGTGTCTCGATTGCGGGTGAAAATTGGAGAACGGAGTTTCTTGATATTAACGGGGGAAAAACGTATAACTGCTCTTCTTTTATTTACTTAAATAAATTAAAGCGTGATTCGTTGATGTATAAAATACGCTTTGCCTTAGGAACATGTTATATATAAAAATGTATTTCAAACACGTGACAGTGCGTATCATATTAGTTAACCTTCATAGTTTCTAATGTATTATTTTTCACTGCAATATTGAAATATCCAATATGAACATATCCATATACGAACTCCTTAACTTTAACTACGCCAAATTTCTTATTAATTACTTTCTTCAATGTTCTCATCTAGAATGGGTGAGTTTGAGAGGAATCTATCTCAATCTGGCTCTGCATCCTCTACTCCCACAGTGAAAGCTTTGACCGCTGAGTTCCACACATTCAAAACCTTTGTGTGGAACACACTTGGCTTATTAAAGTCACAAGTGGAACTTGTAGCCCTTGGATTAGATCGCTTGGATGCACATTCAAGGAGAAAGGTCCTTCTTTTCCATGGCCTGGGGGAGGACAAGAATGAAGATGTACTGCAGAGGTTACTTGGTGTATTACCTATCCTACTTAAGATGTCTGATGTCAGTCCCACTGCTATTGAGTCCTGCCACAGGCTAGGAACTAGAAAGGACTCTAGCCGACCCATCCTTGTTAGATTCTCCAGTTTGCATCTTAGGTCCAGCGTGTGGAGGGCCAAAACTTCGTTAAAAGGCACTAAGGTAACTGTGACGGAATTCTTGACAAAATCTCGCCAGGAAGTGTTTGTTGCGGCCCGGAAACACTTTGGGATTAAGAAATGTTGGTCAGCTGAGGGCATTATTGTCGTCCTTCTACCAGACAAATCAAAAATTAAGATTTCTTCACAATCCGAACTTAAACAATTGTTAGCAAAACATCCGGCTACGAAACCCAGTGACATTGGTTAATTATAAGATCTTTGTTTATGTCAATTTTACTTGGCTGGTTAATACTATTAGTATGCATACTATTAGTTTGCATTATTACACTATTGCAGGGTACATTTATGTTATTATTTTTGCAAGAAATTCAAATTGTATACGTTTTTATTTAATTTCTTAATTTCACTGTGACGTTTATGCTCTTAGTTTGTTTTTATATTGTTTTTGTTGTCATAAATGTCACTTCCTCACAGATTATATTACGTATTGTCATTGAATGTACTTGTATCCTGTTGCTGTATTTACTCTGTGTAACGTTTCGTTTTATGTAATACGTCGCTTATTTAGTGTTACCATTAGTATCTTTAATTTTAGTGTAAAATTTTGTATAATTCAACTTGTGCTCGTGGAATTTACTTGTAAAGTTTTTTTATTTCTGAATAATTTTATACATATTTTGTTATTATTTTTGCAATATATTATATTTTTTCATTATATTTATATTATATATATTTTATTTATTTTGGTTTTTAATATATACATATATCTTTATTTATATATTTTTATATATATATATATATATATATATATATATATATATATATATATACATATATCTTTATTTATATATTTTTATTTTATTTTTATATATTTATATTTTTTTCTTAAATGTTAAGCGATAATGAATACTTTTCTTGTTCTTCTAGTAGTTATGATAGTGCGGATACTGATGATACTTCTGATTCAGAATTACTTGTTGATAAGCTGTCTAAAACTTTTTACAATTGTTCTACTTCCCTTTCCTTGGTGCATATCAATGCGCAGAGTGTACCAGCTCACTATACCGATCTTCTCACATCCTTTAGCTCCGGCGTAGTTGACTGTATACTTATATCTGAGACCTGGTTAAAACCATCCCTGTCATCTGTCTGCTATTCATTGCCAGGTTATCAGCTATTTCGCAATGACCGCACCGAGCGGGGTGGTGGTGGTGTTGGAATTTATCTCCGCAACAACATTCCTGCCAGTGTAGTTTGTTGCTCTCCCCCTCAACCTAGCGGTTCTCTCGAATATCTCTTTTTAGAACTGTTATTACACCACAAAAAAGTTCTTCTTGGAGTACTTTATTCACCGAACGATAAAGTTAATTATTTTAGTACTCTGGATGGTATTCTTGAGAACCTTCGTCCACAATATGAGCATGTGATCTACATGGGCGATTTAAACACCTGTCTTTTAAAAAATGATTACAGAACTCATTTGTTAAAAGAGCTCAATGAGTCATATAACTTACACCTTCTGCCTATGTCTTACCCTACTCATCACTTTCCTAACTGTAGACCTTCTCTTATTGATATTGTTTCTATTTCTAATCCTGATCTTGCTATTTCCCATGGTCAAATGACTGCTCCCTTTTCCTTTCATGATCTAATCTTCCTATCCTATAATTTACGTCCACCTAAGACTAAAAACAAAATCCTTTTTCAGCGCAATTTTAGGCATATGGATCTTGAACGCTTAAGGGTGGATGTGAGGAACATCGACTGGTCCCCCATATTGTCATCAACCAACATTGACACTATGGTAGAACTTTTAACTGCTGAACTGATTGGTGTTTACAATATCCATGCTCCTATTAGACCAGTTCGTATGAAGCATGCGCCTGCCCCCTGGCTTACGCAAATCATTAGGAACACAATGGCCAAGCGTGATAGAGTTAAAGCCAAATACAAAAAATCTCTATGTCCGGAACATCTTATTGCATATAAAAAATTGCGTAACATCTGCAACAGAATGTGTAGGGATGCAAAGCGTCGCTATATCCATTGTACTATTAAGAGTCTCTGTCAACCACAAGTTTGGAGATTTTTGGAGTCGCTTGGTATAGGCAAAACCACTGATACTCATCAAGTATCTGTGGATCTTCACACTCTAAATACTTTTTTTACTACTCCACCTCTAACTATTAATCCTCAAATAAAATCTGATACCCTTGATTTTTTGTCGCATATTGTCCTACCAGTCTCCACTCCTTTTTTCTTAAAAACTGTGTCAGAGGATGCGGTCAAGAAGTATATTAAGTCCATTTCCACTAAAGCCTTTGGAAGTGACAATCTCAGCCTCGAGATGATTCTTCCTGTGTTGGAGATCATTGCACCAGTGATTAACTTTTCACTGTCCAGTAATGACTTTCACCCACATCATTAACTTCATTAACACCCACATCATTAACTTTTCACTGTCCAGTAATGACTTTCCTACACAGTGGAAGAGTGCATACGTCATTCCTCTACCCAAAACTTCCAATGCCTCTGATCTTAATAATTATCGTCCTATATCTATACTCCCTATCCTGTCTAAAGTTCTTGAATCTGTAGTAAATGACCAACTTTATTCCTTTCTCTCAACCAACAATCTACTGTGTCCTTTCCAGTCCGGCTTCCGTCCATCCCACAGCACAGTTGGAGCGCTGCTGAATATTACGGAGGACGTTCGGTGTGCTATGGACAACACCAAGCTCACTGTTATGGTACTCCTTGATTTCAGCAGCGCCTTCAGCTCTGTTGATTTTGATATACTTCTTGGCACCCTCCGGACAGTGAATATTTCTTCTTCAGCTATTAGCTGGTTTCGTTCTTACCTCTTCGGTCGCCAGCAATGTGTGAAAGCAAACGACACCACATCTTCATGGCTAAAGCTTACTGCTGGCGTACCTCAAGGCGGCGTTCTTTCTCCACTTCTTTTCTCTGTTTTTATCAACAATATTTCTAGAATTATTTCTTCTCCTTTCCATCTGTATGCAGATGATTTGCAATTATACCGACACTGTTACCTAAATGATTTGCCTGAAGCTATCGAAAACCTAAATAGGGACCTAGCCGCCATTAAAAGCTGGGCCGAATCTTTTGGCCTTTTAATTAACCCGAAAAAATCGCAGGCTATTATTATTGGCAGTAATAGACTTACACATAAATTTAATTTAGGCTCTGTACCACCTATTTTATATGCTGGAGTGTTAATACCTTATTGTGATAAGGTTAAGAACTTGGGTCTTATTTTAGATTGTAACATGTCTTGGGTACCTCACATAAATGAAATCAGCAGGCGCATGCATTTCTCTTTCCATTCTCTTAGGCGTCTCCAATACTTCCTACCTCATAAAACCAAAATTATGCTTGCGCAATGTCTTCTCCTTCCAATCCTCGACTACGCCGACGTTTGCTATTTAGATGTGACCGAGGAGCTACTTAATAAATTAGAGCGACTTCAAAATCTCGCTATACGCTTTATATATGGTCTGCGTAAGTATGACCATGTATCCGAATTTCGAGCTCAACTTAATTGGCTCCCTATTCGCCTTCGCCGTGATATGCACATCCTATCATTCCTATTTAAGATTCTCAATTATCAACACTTTCCTTGTTACCTGCGTTCCCGCTTCAACGCGCTTCCCGCTTCAACGCGCTCGAGGCGGTCATGTGTCATTCCGACGCTTGACGTACCGAAGAGCAACACCAAATTCCTGCAGAAATCCTTTTCCGTCTATGCTGCCTCCCTTTGGAACCGACTCCCTAAATCTATCCAGAAAAGCCCCTCCATCATTTCCTTTAAATCTCAAGTAAAAAGACATTTACTCGAAAGCTGTAACAGTTGTTAATACTGACGACACGTAATTATTCGCATATTTACTTATATATTTTTTTATTATTGTATGTATCTATTATATATTTATTTATTTATGTTTATGTATGTATTTATCTATGTGTATGTATTATAGTATGTATTTGTGTGTTTATGTATGTATTTATATTATGTATATATTTGTGTCCTGGTCCTTTGTTTATCATTCTCTTTTTCTTTTTTTTTAATTTTGAATCCCGCAAATGTTTAATCTCATCCACTTCCACAGGTTGACTGGAAGAGATCTCTTTCAGGGATAAGTCCACCTTTGTTGACAATCATATGTGTTTGCTTTTTCTTTTGTAATTTATTTCCTTATGCAATAAAGAATATATATTCTTTCGTCTAAGATCTCACTTCTTATTTTTTTCATTCACGTATTTAATATCTGAGAAAAATTCTTGAAATTGAGAATCTAAAATCTAAATTAGATATTGTTTTTTAATTAAAATTTTAACATACTATATTGCGAATACATCTTTAACAATGTTACATTTTAGTTGATTTGAAAACTATATTATGTAACACTATCTTATTTTATTTTCTCTTTTAGGATGTGTCCAATACTTTGTCTAACAAAAGAGACTTCTACCAGTCACTATGAAACTGTAAACTATACACAAAATATACACAATTATACAGAGACAGATGACCGCCAAAAGGAATGATTGAATGGTTCCGGCCCGTCGGCTAAATGAGGCTTAGGAAAATTTGCCTTACAATTTTTTTTCTGAATTCTAATTCGGTTTATGGAGCAGAAGGAAGTCGTTTGGAATCACTGCTTTGTATGCTTTTGTTCATTATAAAAAAAAACTTATTATTAGAAAGGTAATTACGAGTTAATATAAATTGGACATAATTTTTCATCTTGGGGAAAATTATTTTGTTATGAGGTTTAATTTTTATATGAAAGTTATTTTTTCTTGTCTTTAGCTTTCTCACATAGTAGTAGTTAAAAAGAATATATAGTCAAGTCATTTCGTTCTCCACTTTCTATCCGAATTTCAAAATCATTAGGAATTTATCAAGTAATGGAACTTAAAACCTTTAAAAAAAAAATCTGTTTGTCTGTGCGTTTGTGCATATGCTAGCCTCTGAAACGGCTAAACCGATTTACTGCAGTTTTTACCACTTTTTCCTTAAAATTTGGTGTATATTTGTAATATGAAGCAATAAGACTTACAGTCATGTACTTACCCTTAGACCCAGAACAATACGCGAGCGGGGCGCTAGTACTTAATATTTCATGTAAGTACAGGTGTACTGCCTAAAGAGGATATCTATCGAAGCAAATGCTCCTTTTAATTATGATTCCAATAAAAAACCACAGACGCTAGCAAGTCCTTGCAAGCGGCAAGTTCTTCATTGAACCTGAATATATTTCGTTAGAGGCGACGGCGACCTGTAATATAAAATAGCGGTTTCTGAATTTTATGACATCGTTACAGATTTTGTTTTATTTTAAGCTGACTAATATATTTGCAGATTAGACTTCTAAATTTGTAATGTTCAATATTCTTTATTTATTATATGGAAATGCAAAAGAAGCTATACACTTTTTTCCATATATGTTACATATCAGGATTGTCAGAGTGCACCAATTGTCAAGACACTCCATTCTCCACTTTTAGACCTAAAGCGAGACAATGCTTTAACCGGCGGGACTTAACAGAAGAATGCGTGACTTCTTATAGATAGCAGATCAGAGTATATTATAATTCTTCCGACAAGGAATCGAGCCCACAACCGTCGCGGTTACAGTTAGAAGCAGCCACTGTGCCATGACCGTCACAACTTTTGTAAATTATACAATATTAATTTGTTATTTTGAGATGGTCGATAAAGAAATAAAATTAATTTAAGCAAATTCATATTATGAAGAAGATGTGCAGCAAACCAATATTTGACATAATAATGCATAAAAAACGCATTAAATGAATGTAATTACTATTACACACTACCATGTGTGTGTTGTTTGTTGTTTAACATATACTTTTGTATTCATTCATATATAAATTCCTTGTTTCGCGTCAACTGGCATTCCTTTATAGATGACCGCGAAAGGCAGTAATATATCTATAGATTCGGAAGACAGATAAATAAAAAATAAAAAAAGTATCATTGAAAAAGGTTTCAGAACTACAACTACTCTTACAGCTACAATACAGGCGCTATCCATGTTCCTTACATTGTCTTAATTTTACGTCTCACTTGATGTGAAGAAAGTTTGTGCAACACAATTTCGATCTCAAGGGCGAAAACAAATAACAGTCTCTACGTCAATCACAAACTAACTCAACTATTTTAATCCTAGTTACAAACTAAAAGCTAGTATAAAATACTTCGCGAACACCTAAAAGGTGTATTTCCTGAAGCATTCTTTGTGAAATAAATCTAATTTAAATGTGGATCTTTTTTAAATGGCGTAACATTTTGAAGTAGTGTAAAAATGTATTAGTATTCGTAAAAGAATGTAACATTTCATATTCGCTTTAGCATTCGGAACCAGTTATTTGCAACTTTATTTAATGAATGCTATGAATATTACTATTAAGTTTAGAAGTGAAACGAAGAATTCTTTCTTAAAAAAAACGTCATGATTTATACAATGTATACAATCTACAAAATTAATTCTAATAAGACCGAAGAAGCACATACCTACATCTTAATTATGAATATCCCTTGAAGCGGTTTTATATTCCGCAAGACTGTCATCATTTTTTGTTAAACACGCACAACTGCATTTTTATACATTAAATAAATAACGTGTAATTTGAACGCTCCAATATTTCCCTTTCCTATTTTAGAGGCCCACTACTCAAGTACCCTCCATCCTCCATTCACATACTTAGCATGTGCAAATCATTAAAACAAAGCTTTTAGAAATTAAACTTAGCAGTATTCGATCCTATGCCTTTTGAAAACCGCCTAAGCACTCTGACCTTCGCGTCCTACATCCGGCTACGTTGAAATTCTTATACGCCTATTACAACTGATTTTTGTTGTTAGCATACTAACAGACGCATGTAAGAGGCGCAGTTTTGAATCCCGCTACGTTAAACGTTTAAACGTTTTCTAAAAATGTTTTTGTGATGTCAATTAAAAAAGTTACAAAAATTATGCAACTGCTTCAAAAGAACAACGTACATACAAGTATACAGCTAATGTTTCATTTAGTCCAGAATCGAGTAAAAGTATTGCATCTTGAAAGAAAACACATTACAATTAGAAACTTACAGTCCAAGGTACATCAGGTCGTCTGAGCTCTACTAAACTTGTGTAAACAAGACCGTCGCATTAAGCTTGAACACGATAACAAGGTTTCTTTCTTAATTATGAAAAAAAATACTCTTTATAGACGGAGACTCTTTGACTGACTCTGATCTTTTATTTATTTCCGTTGATATGTCAGCTTGAAGTATAAATGATATTATATAATTTACATATGTTTTTTTTTATATAAACTTTATGAAATAGTCCGTCGTGATGCACAGGGATAGCGTCTGACTTTAAACGTGATTGTTTGTAGGTTCGATTTCCAGCCGAATAATATTTAAATTATTATGTCCCCTTAACTACTGACATTTCCATCTTATGACAGTAAAAACTACAAGCCATTTTAACTCAAATATTTTATACATTTTTAACGAGTTTCAAGTTTCAAAAATCTTTGACCGCTACTTTATAACGTTAGTGAAACGTTCACGACCTAAGTACTTAGAGAAAAACAGTAAAGTCATAATTTAGGTTTTCTTAGCAGAAGACGTAATAAGGTTTTGTAACTGTTGCTGATAGTAGATCTCAGATTGTTTTAGTTACATCTGGAAGTCGAACTTTATGTATTACCGAGATAGCCGTAAAGCCAAGGTCGGGCTAAGTTCAACGATATATTTCTATCTCTAATCTCACGTATCCTTAGTTTAGGAAAGAATACTATTTTATTTTTAGTAGTACTAAGTAAGTAGATTTTAGTTTTTTTCTTATGCATATGTGGCGAAGTGAGATGGCATGTGATTGGTTGTGAGTTCAATTCTCACTTAGGGAGTTATAGTCAAATTAATTTAATTTCTTCGTATTATTAAGATAAAGCACTCAGCTTAGTAAGTGAACATGAAATTATTCGAATTCGGACGAAAACTGATAATCGGAGTGTCTTGACACATTGGACTCTCTGTCTTCCCTCCCCAGGATAGACAGAGAGTCCTCTATAGAGAGTCTTCTATAGAAGAAGATTAATTGTCTTTACAGACAAAAGCTTTAAAGCTTTATATCTTCTATTTCTTATTTATTACAAAAAATAACAATGATTAAAGTAATTACATACACAGTACCTTTGCCGTACCTTTATAAATGAAGCTAAATCAGGCTGTAGGTGTCACCGTGGGCGTTTATTATACTGTTTTGTCACTCTTATGTCGAGCTACGAGTTATACGTAGCTGGATGCCAATTTAGCAAATTGAGACGAATAGCAACGTCGCAGGAACTACCTCGTGAAGTATTTTCATTTGATGGTCTACCGCATCTGTTAGATTACACACATTACAAACTCAGCTGTTTGTGCTGCAGGAATAAATATAGGCTGATGTTAAGAAATAAACAAAGAGTGTTAAGAAGTATCTATGTTATAAGACAAGTCGCGGCGTTCAGTTACGTATAGTGAATATAGATATTTAATATTAATTCGAATGAGCGAAATGAAACTCTTTAGTGACCAGATTTTTTACTTTTAGAAATGCTTAATTTTTTTTTTTGTTAACTAAACTAGGTACAGTTAAGAAATTTAAATACTGAATTATTAATTGAAGATTGCAATTGTATATTGTTGAGCAAATAGACAAAATTGGTAAATAACTATGAATAAGGCTGTTAAAAAAAATAAAACGGTTAAATTAAGTGGAGTAAATTGTAGGACACGCCAATTCGAACTGACACAACAGAATATCACAATGGACTGAATTAAATTAAAATGGCTAAAAAATACATATGACAAAAAATTAAGATATAAAATTACGATACACGTGCAAAGAAAATAAAAAAATCATAAAGTAATTGTAGTTTTGAGTGGTAAAGGTAAACTGGACACTGACATAAAACCAAAAAATATATTAAGTAAACTAAATTATTATAACACTTTACGCCTTTCCTGTATAGCGGGATAGGCAGGCAAGACATAATGTTAAGACATTCCGTCTTCACTTCCCCCTGATAATCGAGACATTGCTTGTTGAATGGCGGAACTGAACGCCAAGTCTTGTCTATGGTACGAGGGCAATGAAATGAAAATTTAAATAATGATTTTCTCGAGGAGGAATCGAACTAACAACCATCATATTAACATTCAGACGCTGTCCCACTGCACCATGACGGTCCCTATAATAATTTGTTTAAGTAACAAATAATAGTAACTTTGATTTTTAAATCTTTTCGATATCGATACCAGTAGAAAATATAAGGAAGACTGTTTTAAACAAATTGAGTAAAACAAGCGAGACAAAGCAAGTTCTGATACAACTTTGGAACCGCTTTACAATCTCACACTGAATAACTTATCGAGTTTCACAATGTTCTGTCATAGAAATTAGGTAACGGATGAATCAATCGAAGTGAACGCCTTATTGTTCATGTTTTTGCTTTGAAAACAAGGAATTACAAAATTAGCATTGTTAATTATTATATTAAGGCCTTAAAGAAAAAAGTTTGGACCTCTTTTTGTGGAAGTTATGCGGACTTTGAAATTTGGTATAATTAAAGTTTATATTTAGAAATAAAAAAAGGTAAGAGAAGGCAGAGGGAACCTAATGTTAAGACAGTCCGTTCCACACTTTCCGCGATGAAAATTTAAATATTAAATATTTCCACTCCTCGAATAGAAATCGAATCCATAACCAGTCGTTTGAAGTCACACGTCTGTGTTACTGCGCCACGACAACCCCAATTTGTATGTAATTCCAATTTATCATTATAAAAATAGGGGCCAGTCGTGGCGCAGTGGCACAAGCGTGTGACTGTAAACGACTGGCTGTGGGTTCGATTCCCACTCGAGGAGTGGAAATATTTAATATTTCCATTTTCTTCGCTCTGGTGTAGAGGCAAAGCGCGGCGTTAAGTTCCGCCACTTAACACGCAATGCCTCCTAATTCGGCGGAAAGTAGGGAACGGAGTGTCTTAACTCTAGGTTCCCTCTGCCTAACCTACTGTGTGCGGGATACAGCGTGAAGCTGAAAAAAAATATTACATTTAGATACGATAGACTTAAATATGTTAAGTTTCTGTACCATCATATAAATTTTGTTGCATTACGTTATGTTTATTTTTTAACATATTTTTTAATAACTTCTCTTACGAAAGAGTTTTCGTTCAAATTTAATTTATTTCTAAAGGATTCTTCAGGAAATACAATTAAATTTTCGAAGTATTTATACTAACTTTTAGATTGGAACTAGGAATAGTTGTTAGTTAGTTTGTGATTGACGTAGATACTGTTATTTGTTTTTACTCTTGAGATTGAAATTGTGTTGCCCAAACTTTCTTCATATAAAGTGAGACGTAAAATTAAGACAATGTAAGAAACAAAGATAGCGCCTACATTTTAGCTATAACATAATTTTAATATTAATATTCATTCTGATATTGTTTTTAGTTTAGTTTCACCAACCCCAGAACCTAGAAATATTACTCTGCTCTGCCTCATTTTATAAATAAAAGCTTGCTGACGGGTAAAATGTGCGTTACCATAGCAACGTGTATGTCACTTAATGCGTGCGCGTGTGTGTGCCTGTGTGTATGTGTATATATATTTTTTAATTAATTTAAATTATTAGAAACGTAAGTATAGTTACCATATTATCCATACTTATATTATAAATGCGAAAGTCTGTGTGTTTGTCTGTCACGCTCTCTTGGCTAATCTACCGGTCCGATTTGGATGAAATTTAGAATAAAAGTGGAAAAAATTACTGGTTCTAACATTTATACTTATTTTTTCAAAAATCATCTTCTAAAGGGTTGAAATAGAGGATGAAAGTTTATATGAATAAACTAAACATTTGATAATCTAAGCACCCCCGAAGGTTGCAACATAAGGAAACTGTGACGTAGTTCACGCGGCGAAGCCGAGAGCAGGTCACTAGTTAATAATATTTCTTTGTGCGCTACTTCAAGCTTTAGTAAATTATAGAAATAATCAAAAAAATATGTGTTAAAATTTAAAAACAAGTTTGTATGTCGTATTTGTTTATACCTATAACATTTTTTAGCAGCTCCATTTTGGTACTTGGTGAAAGCCTGTACGCATTAACAAGCGGCTGATTCATTGAGATATTACAAGAGTAAATAAAATCGTTCCAGTGAAAAAATGAAAATAATTAAAACATGATAATTCTACCCCATAAATAATGATTTTGTAATAACTAAGTTTTCATTACTTCGACAGTTCTGTTTATAACTTTTTATAAATACAAAGTTTACTTAATGAACTTCAAAAACACAGATATCCGCGGGCAGAAAGTGAGTAGTTTTTAAACAATTACACGGCAAGATAAGCAATGCTTTATAGTTTAGCAACAATAAGCTGGCGTTTGTACAAAGAAGTTTCCTATACAAGCAGTATTTCATAGAACAAAAGCTAAGTCGGTATTCATAACTGAATATAATATCTTAGAGCCACTTTGTGGAGTATTTTTAAACTTGCGAATTTTATTTTGCAATGAAGTTTATCACTGCATATGTACATTGTAAATATATATAATAAATCTATATTGATATATATTATATTGTTTCGCAGTGTGTCTGTACGCGACACGTTGAGTTTGAGTTCGATTCCCACTTGGGACATTGATGTATTGAGCTTTGTCACCCAACATCCAATTTTTCATATTAGAAGAGGAAGTGGAGAACGACGTCATCACAATAGGTTCTCTTTGCCTACCATGCTATGCGGGATCGAAACGTCAACCGGTAAAAAAACGATATACGAAACTGTGCCGTGAATGAATATTTTAATTCTTTGCCAACGATTACTTAGAAATAACTATAACTATCTATCTCACTCGTTGAAATAATTACATATAAATATATTTTTATTTCTCCGATCTGATAAAACAAAGCGTGACGTTAGATTCTGCCACGTAGCATGTTATATGATAATTAAGTACAGAGCACCTTATCACTTCTTCCTGTTTTACGCAATGTCAGGAAATAACGTAAAATTTAGTTAATTTTTCCATTGTAAAGAAGTAACTTTATTCACAAAAAATAACAATCAGCCTAATTGAAATAATAATGACAATGAAACTCGTCCGGTTACCATTTCAGTTTAAAGTATTTATAATACCTATACACTTAGAAAATTGAAAAATAGATTTTTGAGACGGTTTCCAAGGGACACGGGTTCGAATATCCCGTTAAAATTTTTATACGTGTTCTAAAATTATCTTTTTCAATTAAAGCTCTTTCAAAAACAAGTGTATTTTCTTATATAATATTTGCGACTCATAAAGCTGTTTACTTTGACATAAAATTTAAAAATAGATCTGTTCCGTTGCAGATTTATATTTAGAAGTCTCAAAAGAACGCTACTTACGCTGCGCATACATGCCACGTAAGCTCTTTATAAAAGGCAAAGACTTTTCTCATTTTTATTTTAGTTACGAATATGATCATACAGTCTACAGTCTTATTTTTTGCAAAGTAATCTGAAAATTTGGAATATATCTTAGATTTAACGCATTGCTTTGTTTTTGGTTAAAACCATGCAAAATGACATACAGCAGGTTTTTTTTAATTTTTTTGTTAGCTTCACGCTGTAACCCGCACACAGCAGGGTAGGCAGAAAGAACATAGTGTTAAGAAACTCCGTTCCCCACTTTTCGCCAAATTTGGACGCATTGCGTGTTAAGTGGCGGAACTTATCGCCGCGCTCTGCTTCGGATACCAGAGCGAAGGAAATTGAAATATTAAATATTTCCACTCGAGTGGGAATCGAACCCAC
The DNA here is from genome assembly GCA_019049465.1 of Dryas iulia moderata. NCBI lineage: Eukaryota > Metazoa > Arthropoda > Insecta > Lepidoptera > Nymphalidae > Dryas > Dryas iulia. The sequence goes on along the minus strand of CM032424.1, from coordinate 12,427,774 downwards.
AGCCAGTCGTTTACAGTCACACGATCGTGCCACTGCGCTTCGACTGGCCCAAACCTAACTTACTAAGTACTTTTTATTAATGTTCACTAGTTCAACATTAATAAAAAAATGTGACCTCGCTACTATGTTTGCGTGGATTACAAAACGTAAATTCATGTTTTTTTCCTTTCATAGGAGGTCCCTCGAATTTGTTTAGTTCTCGCATACACTTGTCGTGGAATATACGTATTTAATTTCAGGTTTTATATATATACTTATCAGATAAATATATACTATCAAATATAATTTCTTGTAAATATTACTTATTGTTAAGTAAGTAATTTTTTCCTCTAAAATGAAGATTTTAGAAATATAAATTGTATTATTAATAAAATATAAATTATATATATATATATATATATATATATATATATATATATATATATATATATATATATATATATAGTAAGCCACGGTGTTAGAGAATCGTACTCCACTGCAAAATTGCAAACATGAAAATCGCATCTCGCTCTCTCTACCGAATAGAAGACACAAATTTGAATTGAATCGTGCTTTTATTTCAACATACTGCACCAACTCTATGTAATAAATTTTTTGCAATGTTTTATTTGAATGAACTGAGAGCGATATCGTGAAGTAGTAAGAATATGAGTCATAGATTAGGTAATAGATTAAATATAGATTTAGTTATAAGTATAGGTCCGCTATTCAACATACATGTGTTTTAAAAAATTAACAGCTTTACGCTTTTTCCCTCATATAAAGGTTACAGAGTGTCATGAAACTCCGTTCTTCCATTTGTGAGCAGGAATTGTATACGACTTTTTTTTTTAGCTTCACGCTGTTGTATCCCGCACACAGCAGGGTAGGCAGAGGGAACCTAATATTAAGACACTCCATTCCCCACTTTCCGCCGAATTCGGAGGCATTGCGTGTTAAGTGGCGGAACTTAACGCCGCGCTTTGCTTTGACACCAGAGCGAAGAAATGGAAATATTAAATACTTCCACTCCTCGAGTGGGGATCGAATCCACAATTAAACGTTTACAGTCACTCGTTCGTGCCACTGCGCCACGACTGGCCCCAACAGCATACGACAATCTTCATAATAAACCTAGTTTTCACCACTACCTACCATAAGATATAAAAAAAATACTTCATGTATTTGCATTGTTTAACATCAGATTCCTCTATAATACCTCTAATGAATAAACGTCAGTAACGTTTACGATCAAAAAGTAATTGTTCTAATATAGTAAAACACCTTACGCAGCAGTGTTAAAATTTTATGCCACCAAAATATCGTGAAAATTATAAAACGGTACATTTTCAGTACAAAGCACATTGGAGGGTGTCAACTTTGCTCATAAAAGAGTTGATCTTTTTTAATAGAAATGCAAAAAATTAAAGTTTAAATTGCCATTGTTCGTGTAAGGCACGTGTTTTCAGCGTTCACGAAAAAATAATATTTTCAAATTGAAGTTAGAAAAGGAATTTCTAGTTCAAGTTAACAAGTACAAGGATTCGTTCAAGATTTGTCTTATATTGTACTAACTATAAAGACAGTCGAGACCGCCGTGGCGCAGTTGGACAGTATCTAACTATAAATGCTATTGATTGTGGGTTCAGTTCCTTCTCCAGAGAATGATTCCCCATTCTGACTTAAGGTAAAAAGCGGCTTTGATTTTCCACACTGAACACGCAACTTCTCTAATTCAAACATAAAGTAGAGAGTGCGAAATAGAAACCTAAAATGTGATTTGTAATTTAAAAAATAAAAGAAGACATTCTTCCGTTCAAATTTTATTTAATCAATATGTGTCGATCAATCATAAAGAGCTGTAATTAGTTTAATTAAGGATTTTTTTTGTCGAACCCTCAGTCTGTGTCGGAAAATTCCATTTAAAATATATTTCTTAAAAATCTATTAAAAAAGGCCAGTCGTAGGGCAAGGGGACAAAGTATAACTGTAAACGCGACTGGTTATGGGTTCGATCCCCACTCAAGGAATTGAAATATTCAATATTTCATTTTTTTCGCTCTGACGTCGAGGATAAGTGCCTCGTCGAGGATAAATAAAAACCAATTAATAATGTTTAAAAAATGACGTACACTGTAGCATTGTTCGTAAAGTACTGAAAGTTACTTAAATAACATATCTGAAATATTTATTATCTTTACCGATTAACCCACTTTACCGATTAAGACACTTTTATTATCTTTACCGATGTAAAAATATACTTATGTATGTATGTTGATATGTATGAGTATGTATGTTGTATGATAATACATGAAATTTTTGAAATCCTAATTTTCATTGACGTTTTGCGACCAGTTTGTTAAAAAACGTTGGAAAAAAAATATGAAGAAACATTTTAATTTGTTTGTAAATTTTATATTTCTATTCATAAAAAAGTAGCTTGAAATGGATCCCACACCGAGCGGAAATGATCATAATGTACTCGTATATTAGGAAAGAGGTATGATGTGGGAAACCTTGATAATTCCCCTCTTGACCTCTATTTACTCATTTTAAAATATGAAGCTTGGGGAGTTGGCTAAAATATATAAGTATGGATGCTTTTCAATTTTCATATATGCGATCAACACTTTAAGAATTTGTCAAATAAATTAACATGTTTCTAGACACTTTCTCACTGCACGAAATGTCATAGTGAATAAAAAATATATATTTTCTGAGCGATATATCATCCGGATGTAGACCGTCATACAGACCCTTGTCACCGTGGTAATAAATAACATTTTTCAAAGTAATTTAAATCAGAGAAAATTCAAGCCGATTACCAAAATCCGTTGAAAGCTCCGTACCAATTTCATTCTTAACAAACGTTAATTTATTTTAATGGGTTACCTTATACGTTTTACGTATAGACTTATGGCGTGGAATGTTGTTAACGAAAGTATATTCTTTTATATTTTTATCTCAGTAAAAAAGTCTTAGTAAGGTTTTTTTACCGCCGCTTAGCAGGGCGGTCTGAGAGAAGCGAGTATCACAACGCTCCATCTTCCCTTTCTGCCTGAAATCAAAATATTGCATGACTGTAAACACGACTGGTTATGGGTTCGATTGCCACTCAAGTAATTGAAATATTCAATATTTCATTTTCTTTGCTCTGACGATAAGTGCGTCGTTAAGCTACGATACTTAACACGCAATGGCTCCAGCATTCGGGAGTCTTAACGGAATGTCCTAACATTAGGTTCTCTCTGCCTACCTACGGGATATAGCGTGACGCTAAAAATAATTCAAAAAACAATTAATAATATTTAAAAAATGACGTACATTATAGCATTGTTCGTAAAGTACCCTCCATTCCCCATCCATTGTATGTTGAGTCGCGGGACTCCACACCGTACTTTGTTTCTTTATCAGAGTGGAACAATAAAAAAAAATAAAATTTATATCATTCCCGCGTGTGGAAGTTGTACCCATAGCTAATCACGTTTACAATAGGACTGCTTAGAAAGTTTAATTTATCACAAAAAAGTCTATATAATTTATGTAAGTGTTTCTTAAGATTAATCAATGAATGATGTGTTTTTGTTCTTCATTTTCTGCCACTTATAACCACAACTTAAATGGCGAAATCCATCGCCACGCATTTTCGTCCCAAGCTATTGAATCAATAATATTTTTATAAATATAATAATTACTCTAAAAGGAACACGAATACTTTTAATTATTTTTAAAGTGTTATTCAACACTTAGGAAAATTGAAAAAGACGTTTAAAGAAAACGTATAAAAATTTGAAGGCAGCGGGATTCGAAGCCCCGTCTCCTGAATACCGTTCAGGCGCTCTCACCATTGAGCAATGCGTTTGAACGAATTTCAATTTTTTTATACGTTTTCTTTAAATGTCTTTTTCAAGGAACACGAATTTTAAATCATCTCGTGCTGAATAAGAGCAGTCAAATTTAAGAATACCCAACAACCTCTAACATACGCATACGCTACATACGCTACATACGCTAACATACGGAAATAAGCACTAATTTAACCACACCACACAAAAAAAATACAAACAACTTCCAAATTTCTTATAAATTAAGTAAAATCGAAAGCAAAACTCATATTAACATAACAAACACGATACACGGGTGTCAGATCAAAAGTCTAGACTAACATCGTAAAAGTAATAAAGTAACAAGTTATACGAGTTATTTATTCATTCCATTCGCTTCATATTGTGTTTACACAAATTGTGCACTTCAATTAGCCAAACATCACGAAATTGGAGTACGTTTCTATGGTAGAACGTGGAAACGATGAAATTAAATTATTATTAACGGTAGGCACGGTTCGGACAAACTGTTTACAAACGGTCTGTTTGGCCGGAAAGTGCAAATTTGATTAGTTTTTAATTTAATTTTCAAAGTTTAAGTTAGAATAGCGTTAGGGAGATGAATATTATGGAAAAATGTAATAAAATAAAACAAAAGTATCTAAATATGGGTAAACTGTGGAAAATAACTGTGGAAAATGACATTACTTAATGATAAGTGTCTGATTTAATCATTCTAGTAGCAAATTGTACGTCACTATAATATGAATATATTGAATTTTATTCAATAAAATTGCTTTAAAAAACAGCTATATTAAATTGAATAAAAGTTTAATTTACGCAGGGGAAGCCGCAAGCGGGTCGCTAGCAACATAAATTATGAAACATCATACGATACCACCTTGGGCAAGGACTATATAAAGATAAGCAGTAACAATAAACATTATTACACAATAAACATAACTTAACCTCAAAACCAGGACTTACCTACAAATGTACCTAAACATAGACCTATAATAATTAAGTCAGCTGACGCCATCACATCGCATTTGGAATGTGCATAACTGAATGAACTCATTTGTGGGGAAATGTTGGAATATGTTCATGAAAGGTTATTAACGGATAGCTCAACTTAGTGCGGCTGTTTAGAAAATTCAATATTTCTTGTAAAAAAAGCATTTATTACAGAATTAATAAGGAGTGTTTTGGTAAGACAAACGACAACGTTGTTTTTGTTAAGATAAATATGTATAAATATTAAATCTAGCTTTCTTTATAAGGCAGACTTTCGTAAGCAAACGCCTGCCTTACTTTAGTAACTGTTACTTATAATACATTCATTGATTATTACATTTGAAATCTCTCTCTTCACCTTAGGTGCATGGGTGCAACAGGAGCAGAAGCAGCAGCTATAACTTTTATATTTTCATCAACATTAATTCGTGGCCATTGTGAAGTAATGTGAAAAGCGACAGTGTCTGTCTGTATACGCTATAATTGTGAGTTTGATTCTTACTCGAGCAAAAAATATTTAAATTGTTTTCATTTCTCCGTTCTGGTGACAAGACAAAACTTGGCGTTTAAGTTCCACCATTTAATACTCAGAGTCTCCAATTCGGTCGAAAAGTCTGCTCAACACGTATAGGTAATGTCTTGATATTGGACGGAAAAAGCAGAACAGAGCGTCTTGACACTAGGGTATCTCTGCTTACTTTGCTATAGAAGAAAAAGCGAGAAGCTAAAAATAAAATTAATTATTATTGTTAATTAGTATATAAATGAAAATTATTTTAATTTAAACTTAAACATTCAAACAATTCTAAAAAGGACTTAATTAATGTGCTAATATTAGTCTTAGAGAAAAGCAATACCGATAGATCTAATAAAACAAATAACCTTTAGGAACGAGGCCATCGCATTCTTGGAGTCCCTCGACAGGTGTAGTAAAATCCTTAGTACCTATTCTCTTGATTTGTTGATTTAACACTAAAGTATATGACTCCCAATAAGATACTTATGTTAAACGTAAAATTAGCTTTTGTTTATATTGGCAGAGGCAAGCTAGCCCCTGATGTCTTATAATAATATATGAAGATTTGGGAGCCAGTCGTGGCGCAGTGGCACGAACGTGTGACTGTAAACGACTGGTTGTTGGTTCGATTAACATTCGAGGAGTGGAAATATTTAATGTTTCCAATTCCTTCGCTCTGGTATCCGAGAACAAACAGAGCCTCCGAATACGGCGGTAAATGTGGAACGGAGTGTCATAACACTAGGGTCCCTCTGCCTACCCTGCTTTGTGCGGGATACAGCGTGAAGCTAAAAAAAATTATATATATGAAGACCGACTTTTATAAAAAATAATGTGTATAGAAGTATTAAATATAGCACAGTTCATGTTTATAAGGAAACGAAAAGCACAATATCAATTTTTGCAATAATTTTTTGTAATAATATATTAGTATGACATTTTTTTCTTACTCAATTTCAAAGTTCCTTGACATATAATTTTGACATGAAGTGACATACACGTTACTAAGGTAACGCTTATTTTACGCTTCAATAAAGATATGGGGAACGGAGTGTCTTAACACTAGGTTCCCTCTGCCTACCCTGCTGTGTGCGGGATACAGCGTGAAGCTAAAAAAATATATAATAAAAATGCTTTATAAAAATACCACGTATAAACTGTTCTTTACATTAATGCCAGATCTTAATAAAAGATCAAAACACTCCACTGTTTGTCAGAAATCGAGACAATGCGTGTGTTAGGTAACAGAGTGAAAAAATCTCTGAATGAGAATCGTAACCACAACCATGTTTATAAACAGACGCTGTCATTCCGCCACGATGGCTACATTTTATTAGGATTCAAGAAAAAATATCTTATTTCTGTGGCCATTTGTGGCGCAGTGGCACGAACGTGTGACTGTAAACGACTGGTTGTGGGTTCGATTCCCACTCGAGGGGTGGAGATATTTAACACTTCCATTTCCTTCGCTCTGGTATCAGAGGAAAAGCTCAGCGTTAAGTTCCGCCACTAAACACGCAATGCCTCTGAATTCGGCGAAAAGTGGGGAACGGAGTGTCTTAACACTAGGTTCCCTCTGCCTACAATACGGTGTGCGGGATACAGCGTGAAGCTAAAAAAAAATAGAAATTGTAGTAACATTAATTTCATTGTTAGCGGTCAATAATAATAAAGTATACCATATACTTAAGTTATGTTATTCTGTTAAAAAATAAATATCTTCACAAAAATTTTCGAGACAAAAGTAAGAACAGACTGATGGATGATTTCACAGTTTCTGGTTTTTTAGGTATATTGGAAACTAAGTGATGAATTCCAGTACCGTATTTTATCTCAACAAAACGATTGTCTTAATTAAATAAATACTACGGGGCCAGTCGTGGCGCAGTGGCATGAACGTGTGACTGTAAACGACTGGTTATGGGATCGATTCCCTCCAGGAGCGATAATATTACATATTTTTATTTCCTTCACTCTGGTATCAGAGACAAAGCGCGGCGTTAAGTTCCGCCACTTAACATGTAATGAATCTGAACTCGGCAGAAAGTATGGAACGGAGTGTCTTAACATTAGGTTCCCTCTGCGTACCCTGCTATGTGCAAGATATAGCGTGAAGCTACAAAAACAACTAGTAGAAAGTATAATTAGAAAACTATTTTACGAATAGGTTCCGGAATTTATTGCAATAAGCAAAGTTTAGAAACCCTTTTACTTTCCAATCATTTAGAAATCACGATTAATAATCGGTTGGTAGATTCGGGTGTGACACAGAAATGCAAATGGTAGCGCTAATTGTCGCAAAGTCAATATTGGCTGGGAAATAGACCCGCCTCTGCAACCGCTTACGCATGAAACCGATAACGCCTATCGAATCAATCTAATGCCCATTTTAATTTAAAATTCTGGTTTTGATCGTGGTGTTTTGGTTAGAGTGGGACAAATAAATAGGTTATATTTAAAAGATTTCAATTTACTAAATATTGTGTTATGACGTTGACATTGCCCTTTTACCAAGTTTTTATTTTTAATATTTTCAAAAAATTTATGGGCCCTATTAATCGTGCTACTTCCAAATATTTATATCTATTCTTAAAATGCTTAGGGGCCAGTCGTGGCGCAGTGGCACAAACGTGTGACTGTAAGCGACTGGTTGTGGGCTGGATTCCCACTCGGGGAGTGAAAATATTTAATATTTCCATTTTACTTTATTTTATACTTTATTAAAACAAAAATAAACTTGGAACGCGAGCCGTTTTTTACCGTCTTATTGCCATGTGATAAGCTCGAAAATTTGTACACGTGTCCGAATTCACCGACTACAACATTTTCATACCGTAAAACTAACAGGACATCCAACCTTCCAGGACGAATAGGTTAATGAATAATTACTTCTGAGCGATAAACTGTTTCGTTTCTTTTCAAATTTACGTTTTTAACAGTTTCACGCCTCAGCAGAAGTACGATGCTTTTCAGCACAAGTACAGAGTTCCGGACTTCACGCACCGCCGAAAATCGGGACATTAAGCTTAAGTTACTAGTGTATTGTGCTGATAATATACAGTGGTATGAGAAACAGTGGTAAAGACAGTGGTAAAGACAGTGGTACAGGCAGTGGTACAGGCAGTGGTATAAGTGCTGTAAGAAGCACCCGGCATTCGCCTTACGACTGCATGACAGAGCGGATGTGTCTTGCTCTTGTATAATTACTGAAATAATTGTTTTATTCTAAATCATGATTACTCTTAGTATTAAAATGAGTATAAATACTATACGCTATAGAAGTATCTAATCTATATTAATATGATATTTAAATCCACTAATTTTACGAAACTTCACTTTGTTGTATAAAATTACTAATTTCTTATGGTATATTTATTTTTACCTTACAAGTAAAATAATACAATATATATTATAAAAATATAACCCACACCTATTACCACTAATACATAATTACCAATTAGTTAAATTCACGGTCGAATACTTAATGGTAGCATTGTGCTATTTAAATGCTATCCGCTAATACGAAAATGGTACTAATTACTAAACGTATTAACAGTCCGCTCGGCGGGTCAATATTGAATCAGGCGACGCCCAATCCGATTGAATTTCACTAAGATACACTTAGTGGAACCAAATGTCAGAGTGCTATGTACTTACGGGAAGGTTGGGAATAAAATGGAAAAGTAAAGCTGGCTTTATTTCTTTTTTTTTTTAAGGAAAAGCTAGCAAATGCGAAGGAATAGATTGGGATTGTGAATGCAATTGATTGTGGGTTTGATTCTTAATTGAAGTTAAAGTATTTCTTTTTACAATACAAAGTTAGGTATAGTACCCGGCAACAAATAATGCACATCGATGCTTAGAATGAAACAGTCGGTCAGTTTCGGTTTCGTAGAGCGCTGTCTTTGTCACTCAGTCGATATGTGACGTTTCTCATTGTTATTATTTTAAGCGACCGAGACAACGCTCTACGAAGTCGAAGCTAACCGACTGTTTCATTCTAAGCATCGATGTGCATTATTTATTGCCGGGTACTATACATGCTTTATTTTTTGAACGTCAAAAAAAATATTATTAGTTCACTAAAGAGCGGGAGGTACTAAGGAGGTGTTGTTTTTTTTTTTCAAGTCAATTTATTATTATTTGTATTGAGTGAATATTTAATTAATAATAGTAAATAATTTTCATAAATATCTATATCATAAATAAATCGTGTAAGCTTTTTTTAAAATCAATGTTAGTAATTGTAGTCCGTCGTAATTGCTAAATGCAGGCTATTTATGGAATTTCGTCATTTTATATAATGACTAAAACAACGTTGAAACTATTAAGCTTTTTTTTAATTTCTATAGTTTTTTTTAAATTTCTATACATTACAACACTAATAATTTTGGCATATTTAAAAGTATTATATATGATTTGTTACAATATACACAAATTATGTACATATATACTCATATATTTTATACATACGTGCAAATTTGCAAACCAATCTTATTTTTTATAAAGGAAATAGTTTTAAAGCTTTTTTTTTCTTTTTTTTTTGAGCTTCACGCTGTATCCCGCACACAGCAGGGTAGGCAGAAGGGACCTAGTGTTGACACTCCGTTCCCCACTTTCCGCCGAATTCGGAGGCTTGCGTGTTAAGTGGCGGAACTTAACGCCGCGCTTTACCCTCAACACCAGAGCGAAGAAAATGAAAATATCATTTCCACTCCTCGAGTGGGAATCGGACCCACAACCAGTCGTTTACTGTCACACGCTTGTACCACTGGGCCACGACTGGCCTGGACAAGCTTTTTTTCTTATAAGTATTATTTGCGTATTATTTGCGTATAAGTATTATTTCATTAAATAAACTGGTAATTGACTCATTTCTTTACTATGCAGTAATACTATGCTTAAACAAATTATTTATAATTTTTCATATTTCGATATTTAAATAATATCTTGACAGCCCTAAAAGGTGGTAAATTCCACATTTTTCTATTAGCTCGACTCCGAAGTTCGAAAACTTTTCCAATCTCACGCGCTGACGTCTTCTAGAAAATTTAATTTTCACTAAACGGTGTACTGGTAAGGTACACTATAGGTTTTTAAATGCTAGACATTTCAAATATTCTTGTTTTAATGCTATTATTGCTATATGCTCTAATTTTATGTTTATCAAAATGTTTTTTAGCTTCACACTGTATCCCGCATACTGCAGGGTAGGCAGAAGGAATCTAGTGTTAAGACACTATGTTCTCCACTTTCCGCCGAATTCGGAAGCATTGCGTGAAGTAGTGGAACTTAACGCTGCGCTTTTTCCGACACCAGAACGAAGAAAATGGAAATAATAAATATTTCCACTCCTACGGTGAGAATCGAACCACCGATGGGTGAGTCGCTTTGTAGTCACAAATAAAGTGTACTATATTTTAGGTTATTTTGGAACAGCGCCTAACTGTATAGGTGATTGGTTATGAGTGTGATTCCCTCTCGGGAGAGTGACCATATTAAATTTATTTTCATTTGTTTGCGTTGGTACCTAGGACAAAGCGCTCAATATATAATGTCTCAATTCGAATAGAAAGTTGAGAATGACAATGTTGACACTAGGTGTTCTATGACCACCCTGCTACGCAGGTCGTCGAAACGAAACGTAAGTCTGCTTGAAAACATATAAGTTATAATAACTGTCAACATGTTAGTTATATTAAATTAGTAAGATTAATAAAAAATACTTGTTGCCTTCACATTTGAATTAATCGATATAATATTTAAAAATACGTTTATATTTTTTTCTTTATAGTTCAAAAGAGTTTTTTAATTATAAACAAAAAAGATTTTACTGATGAAATTTCATTGGCAATATGATAAGTCTCTAAACGCTGTTCCGTAAAATTTTCCAGATGTCAGATCCAGCAATTCTTCCAGACAACTCCAAAACCAAAAAACTAAACAACGAATTCGAGCTGTCTATCTGTTACACGAAACAAATAAGATCACAGAGCCGACAAAGAGAAGAAAATAGCAAATCAAAGATTTCATACACATTTATATATTTTTTTATAGCTTCACGCTGTATCCCGCACATAGCAGGGTAGGCAGAGTATTAAGATACTCCGTTCCCCAGATTCCGCCGAATTCGGAGGCATTGCGTGTTAAGTGGCGGAACTTAACGCCGCGCTTTACCTCGACACCAGAGCGAAGAAAATGGAAATATTAAATATTTCCACGCCTCGAGTGGGAATCGAACCCACAACCAGTTGTTTGCAGTCACGACTGGCCACTACACATTTATATTAAGAAAAAATCTACATACTTCCGTACATTTCTTGGAAGCTCATATGAAAATTGTATTAGTGGGATACCTCAGCGAAATAATTTGAAATAGAAACCCGACCCGTTCGTAATTTATACAGCTCAAGCTGATGCCCTCTCGCGCCGACATATTTAGCTATCCCTCGGGTGACGTATGATTTATGATATAAAAAACATCAAATGTTTAAATTCGGAACCTATATTGGTATGAAATTTCATCTTGATACATTGATCAGGGATTTAGCAGGTCGTGATAAATTGTTTTCGTAAGATTCGGACGAGTTGTTTTTCTTGTTTTTCTACTCTACTAACATCCTGTTTACTGAAATAAGATACATTTGGTTATAGCGATAGTAATAATTAAGAGAGGGAAAGAGGTTACTCGGGCTGCAATTTGGATAGTCATCAATATGCACCAAATGTTTACTAGATTAATAAATTAAGTAATTTTTAATTTGTATATCTAGCATGTAGGTCTTCTCGTTCGGGAGAGTTATTTTATGTTTAAATTATTTTAATTTCACGAGTTTGCTAGTACAATGTACAGTACAGCGTTGAGTTTCATAAAATCAGTAAGCAGTGCTTCGAAATATAGACAACTATCTACCAATTGTGCTATGTTTTTACTCCAACCCAACCCAACTACCAACTTTGCTTTACAATATAAAAGAATTGAAACGTATACAAACACAAAACATAGTAACGACCGAGTAAGAAAAATCATATTAGTTTAAAAATACAACCACGTAGAGCCACTGATATTCCAATCAGTTACATGTTTACTTAAAAATATTTAGTTTCTCCAGTCTGGTTAGAAAAAGCGCGGCATCAAAACTTGTAAAACAATATCTGTGATATAGGAAAAAAATATAAAAATGTATTTTTAAGTTCTACGTTACTTGCTCCGCAAGCGGAAAATACGCAAACATAATAGTAATTTGGATCCAGTCGTGGCGCAGTGGCACAAACGTGTGACTGTAAACGACTGGTTGTGGGTTCGATTCCCACTCCGAAATCGGCGGAAAGTGGGGAACGGAGTGTCTTAACACTAGGTTCCCTCTGCTTAAACTGCTGTTTGCGGGATACAGCGTGAAGTTAAAAAAAAGAAATGAGAAAAACGTATAAAAATATATATTATAATTCTACGTTAGTTACTCCGGAAGACGCGGAAAATACGCAAACATAAAAGTAATAATAAATACATATATAAAACAAAAGATCGTACATACTCGTAGTGTGTAACAAAAAATAGCCAAAGATAAAATTCAATGGTGCAGATATTTTTACGTGCAGTTGTTCCGTTTTGTTATTTACCTAAGTGAATATAGAGCTTTTAAAAGCTTTTAGTTTCATACTATGAGAGTCAAAATAGAACCGCACATCCGCGTTTAAACGCGGTCCATTTAAATGGACACCAATATAATTCAACACCTAAGCAAATTTTAAATGGCGAAAGGTAGTTTTAATTACTTTGTATCGGTAAATAACCATTGATTTAGTTCTATTTAAATGAAGCTGACATTTAAAGCGAAATTTCAAAATCTTTCTTTTTATTGCAGCTTAAAGCTTTATCCTGCATAGTAGTAGGATAGTAGAGAAAAAATAGTGTCAAGATACTCCGTTCTCATTTTTCCGTCTAAATTAACCTTGTTAAGCGGGAACTTTGTCCCCGTCAACAGAGCGGTGAAATAACAATTATTATAAAAACTGACTTGCCCCACATACAATTTAAATCATCACATACAATTTTGTCGGTATTCATTTTTTTTTTATTAGCTTCACGCTTTATCCCACACACAGCAGGGTAGGCAGAGGGAACGTAGTGTCCGCTGAATTCGGAGGTTTGCGTGTTAAGTGGCCGAACTTAACTTAAATGGAAATATAATTTCCACTCCTCGAGTGGGAATCGAACCCACAACTAGTCGTTTACAGTCACACGCTTGTGCCACTGGGCCACGACTGGCCACTATTCAAATGAAAATAATTTAAAGATTAAACATTTATCGTAGTGGAAATCGAACCAGTATCCATCACGTATACAGACAGACGCCGTCACACTGCGACACCTTGACCTCTTTTTACCCGCGACGGAACGGCGACTGTATATGTGTTTGGGGTGAGAGGTTGTTTGTTTGTTTGTTTGTTTGTTTGTTTGTTTGTTTGTTTGTTTGTTTGTTTGTTTGTTTGTTTGTGTGTTTGTGCAAATTACTATGTCAATTATTTCCAAAACTATAAGTCCGATTTTGATACGGTTTTCTATGATAGGTTAAGGTTCAATTGGCGTATGTTCTTATGTATGTCTTATTGCCTTAACTCACCAGGGGGCGCTGCAGTAAGCATTTTACGTGAAAACGAATGTTTTCAATTATCTCAAAAAATAATAGTCTGATTTCAATAGATTTTCAGTGGTAGATTCAGGTTTAATTGGTGGATGTTCTTGGATATGTTTTATCGTGTCAAACCACCAGGGGGCGCTGCAGTAAGCATTTGTTTGTACTTTTTTTGTATTTATTTGTCTAAAACCGAAACTACTGCTCCGATTAAAAAGAGTTTTCATGAAAAGATTTATCTTTGCTTGGCGCATATTTTAAGATTTTTCTTTTTTTGTTACGGGGAAAACTCACCAGGTGGCGCTGCACTAAACATTTGTTTATGCAGAGCAAAAACTACTAGTCCAATTTAGATAAAACTTTCAAGGATGGGTTCAAGCTTAATTGGTGCGTCTTTCCATATATGTGTTATGGTGACCACTCATCAGGGGGCGCTGTAATAAGCATTTGTTTGAGTTTTTTTGTGTAAAACCAAAACTTTTCTTATATTTATTTGTCTAAAACCGAAATTACTTATCCGATTGGCTAGAGTTTTCAGAACTAGATTAAGCTTTACTTCGTACATATTTTAAAATGTTTGTTTTTACGTTACGGTGAAAATTCACCAGGGGGCGCTGCAGTAAACATTTGTTTATGTAGAGTAAAAACTACTAGTCCGATTTAGATGAAACTTTCAACGATAGGTTCAGGTTTAATTGGTGCATCTTTTCATATATGTGTTACGGTGATCACTCACTAGGGGGCGCTGCAGTAAGTACATTTGTTTGTGCAAAACTAAAACTACGAGTCCGATTTGAATGCAGTTTTCAATGATAGATTCAAGTTTACTTAGTGCATATTTTCATATATGTGTCATGTATGTTTACTTAGTGCATATTTTCAAGTATGTGTCAACTCTCTAGGGGGCGCTGCAGTAAGTAGCTGCTTCCATTTTTTGTGTATAACAAAAACGACTAGTACGATTGGAAATAGTTTTCAGTATTAGATTCCGCTTTGTTTAGTACATGTTTTAAAATTTATATTACGGTGACAAGTCACCAGGGGGCGCTGCAGTAAAATATTGTTTGTGCAAAGCTAAAATGACGAATTCGATTTGGATGCAGTTTCAGTGATAAGCTCAAGTTTAATTAGTGCATGTTCTTGGATATGCTTTATCGTGTTAACTCACCAGGGGGCGCTGCAGTAAACATTTGTTTGTAATATTTAATGTAAAACCACAACTACTAGTCCGATTGGACAGAGTTTTCAGTATTAGATTTACCTTTACTTGGTGTATGTTTTTAGTTTTTTTTTACGTTAAGAACTCACCAGGGGGCGCTTCATTAAACATTTGATGGTGCAAAGTTAAAACTACGAGTCTGAATTTGATGCAGTTTTCAACGATAGGATCAGGCTCAATTAGCGCGTGTTCTCGTATATGTGTCGTGGTGACACCTCACCAGGGGGCGCTGTAGTAAGCATTTGCTTGTATTTTTGTGTGAAACCTATTTAGATGCGGTTTTCTGTGATAGGTTCAGGTTTAATTGTTGCGTGTTTTTATATGCCATATCACAAACTACCACGGGGCGCTCCAGTATAAATTAATTTGTTCCAAAACAAAACTACTAGTGGGTTTTGTGATTTTCACTGATTTGGTTAAACTTAAGTTTCCTAAAAATGTTGCGGTGACAATCTGCCAGGCGCTGCAATAGGCATTTGATAACCAGAAAGCATTGGGCTTATAATTTTTTTTGGATTTGCATGAAGATTAATATAAAGTATTTCGAAATTATGTAATAATATATAATGTGTATCTATACACTTTAAAAAGTTTAAAATAAAAAACAAAATTAAAAATTTTGAAAATACCCACGACGGTTTAATTGTAATTGAAAAAGGATAAAATAACTATAAATCCCCCGCCTAAAAGAATATATGTAACGAGATGATGGGGACAACTTCGTCGGGGGCTGCCAGTTGCAACCTCTATTTTAAATATAGTAGCTAACAGTATAGATTTCGTTCTTAAAGTTTTTAAAAGGAATACCAGTTATCAAAACTGTAATTTCATATTAATATTTTAATTTTTTCCTAAACCTGTTTTAACAACATGAAAACCTAGGAGAAGTTAGCAAACTTAAAGTAATGGCAGCTCCGACGAAGTCGTCCCCATCATCTCGTTACATATATTCTTTTAGGCGGGGGATTTATAGTTATTTTATCCTTTTTCAATTACAATTAAACCGTCGTGGGTATTTTCAAAATTTTTAATTTTTTGGTGTAATAAAGAATTTGATTACCATAAAATTTTATATTCAATTAACAAAGAACATGGTTGAAGATGAAATATTATGATATTTCTTGTTTCATTAGGAAATCTCAGATTTGACCCAAAAAGCAGTTGAAATGAAGCGCAAAGTTTCTGAAAGTTTGTACAGCAGTCTCGTTTTCACTTAACGAGTACGACTTATATAATATAATTGTACAAATTAAAACGCTATGCGCGCTTTATGCACGAATGGACAGCGTACCGCTGTTAACGTAACAGATGTGCAAAAATGCAGTTACCCGTTTAACTCTTTTTGTATTCTAAATGAATTAATATTAATATTTAGGGGCCAGCCGTGGCGCAGTGGTACGAACGTGTGCCTGTAAACGACTGGTTGGCTTGGATTCATACTCGAGGAGTGGAAATATTTAATATTTGCATTTTCTTTAGCTCTGGTGTCGAGGTAAAGCGCGTTTAAGTTCCTTTCGCGGAAAGTGGGGAATGGAGTGTCTTAACACTAGGTTCCCTCTGCCTACCCTGCTGTGTGCGGGATAGAGCGTGAAGCTAAAAAAAACGAACTTCACACTTTTTTCCGCGTAACGGAGTAGTCAAAGACAGTGTCAAGACTTCTCGTCCTCTACTTTCTGCCCAAAATTGAGACATTTCGTTTTGATTAAAACAAAAACATGAAAATAATTTAAATGTAATTGTTCTCTGGGGGCCGGTCGTGGCGCAGTGGCACAGACGTGTGTTTTCAAACGACTGGTTGTGGGTTCGATTTCCACTCCACGACCGGAAATATTTAATATTTCCATTTTCTTCGCTCTGGTGTCGAGCCAAAGCGCGGCGTTAAGTTCCGCCCCTTAACACGCAATGCTTCTGAATTCGACGGTGCGTGGGGAATGAAGTGTCTTAACACTAGGTTCCCTCTGCCTACCCTGCTGTCCGCGGGATACAGCGTGAAGGTAAAAAGGTTGCTTATTTCGCGTTTCGTTTTGACAGAGGGAATAAGGTTTTTATTACAGTAAATATTTATATTATAATATAATGGTTAAAACAAAAACAAATCTATATAAAAATCTAAATAAATGGTTAAAACTAAAATAACTAAAATCTAACTTAGTAATATTAATTTATTTAACTAGTAATGTAATACACATGTAATTTGTGTGGAATTGAATAAAGCTTATTATTTATTATAGTAAATATTTATATATTTTGCATATATTTGGTATTTTGGTATAGTGGTATATATACGTATGACTGGGATCAGAATGGTTGTAGGTTCAATTCCAACTCGGGAATTGATTTTAATTTAATTACTTTGAATAAGACAAAGCGGACTAAGATTACGCGGTATTGATTTTCCCCACTAACACACCATGTCTCGATTTCGGACGGAAAGTGAAGAACAGAGTGACACTAGGTTCTCGGTAGGGAATAGTGTGCAGCTGCCAAAAAAATGTATATTTTAATATAGATTGAAAGAAGTGAAGAAATTGTTGGATCTTTTAAAGTTTCATATTAAATTATTTATGTATCATCATTATTTATATGTAACTAGTAGTTTGAAAGCATTGAGAAACACACAAGACATTTCTCCTAATTAATTTAATTTTAAATTACATGATATTCTGATTTTATACCGAGTAAAAGACCATATTTTATGTACGCTTAGTTAATCTAAATACTTTTAAAATGTCATATACATATATTTTAAGGCGATTAAGGCCGTTGTTGCTTAATGGGACAACATCTGACTGTAACGCGATAACTGTGGGTTCAATTCCATCTCACCACTCAGCTATGCGGAAAGAAACGTGAAGCTGCTTCTTGCCAAACTTTCTTAATAAAATTACAAATTTTGTTTATCATGAGCACTTTATTATATTAGCTATTTACGAATATATTTCATTAGTTATCCGTAATAATAAACAGACATCCAAACAGCTACATAAGAAAACTACTCCTATGTAAGTTGTATATCTTTTAAAAAACACGAATGGGTTCAAGGAGAAAATGCTAAGAGCTTTTTCTATAGATAAGATACCATTAGTCATAGTATCTAATAGCTCTATTAATAAGTACTTTCAGAAATAACAAGTAGTTATCTCTTCTTAAGATATATTTGTTATTTTATTTCATTTCATTTCATTCGGGAGTTCATAACAAGTTTTAAATATTTACGAATAAACTTTATATATACTTTGTGTATGTTCTAATATTTGCCAATACCTTTAAAAAACATGTTACATATTCATAAATATTAAAGGATGTAAGGTCATGAATATATACAACTTACAGACAACCAATATATTGCTTTATATTCCTCTGTTAAAATAAATATTTACATAAAGTAAAGTGGCTTCACCCTTTCTCCCACATAGCAGTATAGTCAGATAGATTCCAGTGTAAAGACGCTCCGTTTTCGACTTTCCACAGCAATCCGAAGCATTATGTGCTGTGTGGCGGAACTTAACGCTTTGTCTGGTACCAGAGCTAAGAAACAATAGTTTAAATTATAATAATATCCCCAAATGAGTTTAACCAACTCAACTCAACTATCGCGTACACATTATTACCCCGTGGGGGAACGGGTTAAGAATAAAATTACCCTCCGCAGCTGGGTAGCGTCCCGTAAAAAAGGCGGGTAACCTAGTAGTTTAGTGGTAGGAGACTTGTTCTCCGACTGTCTCGCGACTACCATTATGTCAAAGACGAACCGCCAAACATCTTATGATGTGTTCCGGTTCGATGGCATATAAGCCAGCTCTTCTTATTCCCATCATTCCCATTATTCTTCACCTCCAAGGTCGGCAACGCATCCACACCTCTTGTGTTGTGGATGTCCATGGGCGAAGGTAACCACTTATCATCAGGTGGTCCTTCTGCTTGTTTGCCCTCTTTACTCAATAAAAAAAAAGAAAAAAGTACATTCAGACACTATCAAAATGGCCTCTTGTTATATTTTAATATTAAATAATTATTAATAGCTAGCTAGCTAATTAATTTGATTTATTAGAAAAGATTTTATATTTCATTTTTTTAGTTATAACATATTCGTGTAATTGAAGTAATAAAAGATGTTTAAATTAAATTAAAAACGTATTGATGGTTTAAAAAATTATATGCAATAAAAAAATAACTTTTAATAACATAGTGGCCAGTCGTGGCCCAGTGGCACAAGAGTGTGACTGTAAACGACTGGTTGTGGGTTCGATTCCCACTCGAGGGGTGGAAATTATATTTCCATTTTCTTCGCTCTGGTGTCGAGGTAAAGCGCGGCGTTAAGTTCCGCCACTTAACACGCAAGCCTCCGAATTCGGTGGAAAGTGGGGAACGGAGTGTCCTAACACTAGGTTCCCTCTGGCTACCCTGCTGTGTGCGGGATACAGCGTTAAGCTAAAAAAAATCATATTGATAGTTTAAAAATTTATATGCAATAAAAAAAACACTTTTCATTACTTACTTAACTTACACGATTACTTTCTTTTGTAAAATTTACTATGCTAAGGAAGTAAATAAAAGATATATTTTGATTTTTCATTTATTTCATATTATAATGGAATTTACAATGACATAAAATATCTTAACAATAAACATATTACAATTTATTAATATTATTATTATTATATACAAAATGACAAAAAAGCGCCCACTCCCCCCATCTCTACTTACATATTATATTTACACGGTTCTATACAGAAAGATGATATTTGCAAAGTTTATTTGCAACTTATACAAAACCAAAATAATTTCTCCCTTGAATTTGTCTCAAAACTTAACAGTAAGCCCAAAAGCTTTTTTTAGGTTTTTATATATTTTGAACCTTCTGTCTGTACGTTTTTTTTCTATGATTTTTATGCAAATACTGTTTTATTGGGTACTAAAATAACTTTTGGTCGTATTTTTACATACTTCAATGGACTTTGTGCGACTTTGTATTTTATGCTTGACTCTAGATCAAAATTTTCAATAGAACATCTTTATAAAAATATTATATGTGATATAATTTTATAATACAATATGTGATCTATAAATTATTATAAATATTTCAATTTATTGAATACTGTTTAAAACAAATTTGGAAAAAATTAAACTTTGATACTCATTAAGTAAACGGTCGACTCCTGGACTATAGTTTCATTAATAAATACACACCTAATACGACAAGTATAACATTAATTAAAGTACAATATTTTAATTTTTTATAACTTAAAGATTTCTTATAAATAGGTACATAAAATCTTACCATATTCTATGACATTTACCCTTATATCGATACAGTCAATACATTTTATTTATTTTTTTAATTTTTCCATTTCTACACATTACACCTTACGCAAGATTTTTTTAGTTTTAGTACAAATACGTACATGTATTTATAGTTTATACCTATATTATAGCTTTACATTTTTTTCTGCATAGCGAATAGGCACAGGGAACCTAGTGTCAAGATAGTCTCTTAACCACTACCTGCCTGAATACCAGTGTCTGGAGCCAGTGTTATAAAATCATGAGCTTATATGTAGTATGGGTAGGTAGAGGGAACCTAGTGTTGAGACACTCCGTCCCCCACTTTCCACCAAATTCGGAGACATTGCGTGTTAAGTGGCGGAACTTAACGCCGCGCTTTGCCTCTACACCAGAGTAAAGAAAATGGAAATATTAAATGTTTCCACTCCTCGGATGGGAATCGATACCACAACAAAAAAATGTACGCTTATATATTTAACCTATATACAGCTTAAACTTCACACTTTTTGACGTAACGCGATAGTCAGAGAAAATCGACATTCTACACTATTCTCTACTATTCGCCTGAAATCAAGAAAGACATTGAAAGGAACCCTATAGCTAGATACCATAGAAAGGAGAAAAACAAGATATAAACATCCCCCTAAGTAGGAATCGAACCCATTACCATCACGTTCACAGTCAGATGCCGTCCCACTACGCCTCAACGGCCTTATATTGACAAACTATATACACATATTGACAAATGACCCAGAATACTCAATTATCACTCAAACAACTTAAGTTGTTAAGTAAAGATTAATCCTGCGAAGGTTTGGCCTATTAATCTAATGCTTTTAATCTGGCTACTGTTAGGATATCGTACATCTTAATACCAAATCTAAAATTCGTAATAAAATTGTTTTTTTTTTTGGCTAAAAGTAATTCCAATTATATAGAAAATAATATATTATAATATAGAAATGATTTATTTGCAATGTTTTTTTTTGATTTCACTAACTATATATGAAAATATAAGTTACTTACAATATATTTGTGCCATTTGTCAAAGTCAAATAATTTTATTCAAAATAAGAAGTTATATGCTTCATTTTTGAACGTCAAATAGTTTACCACCGGTTCACTAAAGCTAATGCCTCAGACCTAAGAACAGGCGCAAGAAACTGAGCGGGACTTCTTTTGTTTTTTTTTAAAGTGATTTTGATATACAGATTTATTGCTGACAGTGACACTTTTGAAATAGCCTGGAGCGAGCAAATGTGTAAATGTCAAATTTATCGTATCACAGTGGAGCAGCATCTGACTGTAAACGCTATCTGCTTTGGCTCGATCTCGTTCGAGTGAATTATTTTCGTTATTTAAGTTATTTACATTTTCCCATCCTTGCATATAAAATGAAGCGTAACGTGAATTCGGCCACTCGCGTAATGTCGATTTCAGCTGGAAACTGAAGAGCGAAGTGTCTTCACACTAGGTTCTCTCTAACTACCTTGCTATCAAGTCAAGTGAAAAAATCGTGAAGCCACTGTACATATAAATAAAATTTACGTAACTTAACTAATAAGTAATCTCTATGTATAAAAAATCGTAGTAAAATTGTAATTCCGTTCGTCACCAAGAGGCTTAATATCGCGTAATAAATAATATTATAGACTAGGTCCCTAAGGAATTTTCTCATTTTGTAGGAATCTCAAGCGGACCTAAGTCATAACTCACTTAATAATTCCATTTATCGTATATTTTCTTGAATATATGTATACATTCGGCCTTTAAAGTCCTGTCTAGACTTATTGACTTTATAACTTCATTTACTTGAAAAATTAAAAATGTATATTTATTTACAGATATCAATTGAAATAAAAAGGAGTATTGTAAAAAATAATGACTTTTTTATATTATAATAGGGTATTTAATATACTGAACTGTTCAAACAATATAAATATTATGTATTTATCTACACATTCTTTAAGAATTTATCTATGAGACAGAAAACCTACATTGTTCCCAGCATTGAAGCTCTGCGTCAATTGAAGCCCAAATAAACAATAAATAAATAAACAAATTCTTGATACTATGAAAAAGATAGGATGGAGTGTCTTGACACTAGGCCCTCTCTGACTACCCATCTGGCGGGAAAAAGCGTGATGCTGCAAACATATAGATGCAATTATAAAAAAGATAAAAATATAGATGCAATCATCAAACGATGAAGTTTAATTAAGATGATAATTTCAAATATTACTATTAAGCTTTTTTCAGATTCATGCATAGCACGGTAAGCAGAGTAACTTAGTGCTTAGTCGTTCTCCGGCTTTAGAACTCAAGGCCGCTTATTGATTAACCAGAGCAGGAAAATGAAAATTATGTAAATATAATTCAATTTATTTTGTGGCCAGTGGCCCGGTGGTACAAGCGTGTGACTGTAAACGCCTGGTTGTGGGTTCGATTCCCACTCAAGGAGTGCAAATATTTAATATTTCCATTTTCTTCGCTTTGGTGCCGAGGTAAAGCGCGGCGTTAAGTTCCGCCACTTAACACGCAATGCCTCCGAATTCGGCGGAAAGTGGGGAACGGAGTGTCTTAACACTAGGTTCCCTCTGCCTACCCTGCTGTGTGCGGGATACAGCGTGAAGCTAAAAAAAAAAAAACTTTCCCCAAGTGGGATTCAAATTAACCATCGCATTTATAGACAGAAATAGTTCCACTGCTCTACGAAGGGCTGATATTTTACTGAATATATTGTTACCAAGGTTAACTTCAGAAGAAAATTAAAGCTATTTGATTTCTGATGTCCAAGTTCATCATACATGATATTAATCTTAAATACTTACTTATACTTACTTTTACTATAACACAAATATAGTATGTATATTACACATAAATTTAATTATAATATACGTACAAAAGTTTAGGCCTTATAGAATAGGAACCCGCGTCTTTCAAGCAACACATCTTTATTTAGACAACTGAGTTATGTGTATGTGCATACCAAATAGAGTTAAATTTTAAAATAATTATTACATATTTTTTCACTACTCACACAAAATCATATTTACACTTTACCCCCCCTTTTTTTACGATTTCTAATATTAAAGTATTTGAGTTTACAATTCCATATTAGACAACCAATTAGATAATCAATGTTTTGATATTACATAAACTATATTTAAATTTTAATCATCTGGTCTAACAAAACTGTTCAGAAAACTCCTTTATAGACATTACTTGACAGACTTTTGAAGGAGAATCTATATATGCATAGCATATCAAACAAATTCTGTAATAAGCACTGAACGTTTAAAATATAATAATATTATACATACACTAGCTGATGCTCATAAATACGTGCGCGTAATAATTAGGATTTCTAATTTCAACATTCAAAAACAACTTTCGTAAAAACTTACAATTAGTTATAGGTCTCAATCCAGGCCTGTGTCATAATCTACTACTAAATTATATTATCCCTGCCAAATTTAATTTATATATATCAAGTGGTTCCCAATATTTCAGAATATCTGTATAATATACATTATTTTTATGTCACGTTTTCTCGTTTCCAATACTTCATTACAAGTATACAATATACATACATATCTAGATAATAATATTTTTATATATTTTATTATATTAAAAATAAAATACATATACATAAAGAAAACACATTCACAAACAAAGTTATCACCCGTATAAGTCGTGTGGCGTGAGCGCGGGCGGGCGGGCGCGGGCGCGTCATATCCACGTGCGCTCGTCCTCCCCCCCGCTCCCCGCGCCGCCCCCCGCGCCCCCCGCGCCCGCCACCGCGCCCGCCCCCGCGCCCCGCCGTCAGGCGCTGCCCACCAGCGGGTTGTTGTACGTGCTGTGTAACGATATCCTGATGGTACCTGAGGGGGAAGTCGCTATATATGCTTGTGATATCTGTCGTTTTTAAATATACACAGATATTGACTACTGAATAGGCAATTTTTTGCAAGTTTGCTTTGAATTTGTGTAACGTTTCTTGCTGTAATTAAGTTTTATTTGTTGTATATAACAAAAATATCAAATATACGAAAAAAGAATAATAATAAACAAATTGAAGAAAAGAAAACTTACAAGATTTGCCAATAAACAACAAACATTAGGCTCCACAAAACTACTTTACTGAAGGACAAGCTAAGCGAAGCGTTACATAAACGGAAGAACGACCGTCGTGAAGCAAACCATTTTTATGTTCAACGAGCAAGTTAAGGGCCTAACTACAGAAATGTAAATGTTGAACACAATCTGTAACAAGATCTTGCTTTGATAGTTAATGCCAGAAATTACCAAGTCAGGATTGGCCTCGCTTCTCCTATTTGCCTATTTTATGAAGCAAATGAGGAGAGCCGGGTGGGTTTTTGTTGAATTTTGTTGTTTTGATTGTGGTCTTGAATAAACCTATGCAAAAAATGCGCTCGTGTATGATATTTAAAATATAACACAGATTTACTGAACGAAGCTTAACTACTAAAGCTGTGAAATAATGTTAAGGGAAAGGAGGAGGAGCAAACACTTTGCGGACAACGACACGGATACCTATTATTTTAAATATCTTAGATTTTTAACTATTGAACTAAAATGAATACACTCAAATGAATATATGGTGGTATATTTATATTTTGTTTAAAATTATTTTATTGGGTATGCTAACTAATAGAACAAATGGATGAATACTATACGTAATCGTTCGGGTTACTTATATTAGATGATGCAATAAAAGCTCAACACAAAGTAATGCTATTTCCTATTAATCTAAAATTATATATCAATCGGTATGCTAAACACAAGGCAACATAGGTTTCTTCACGCTTTTTCCCGCAAAGACAGAGAGAATCTAGTGTCAAGACACTTTGTTCCTTTCCGACCTAAATTGAGACTTTATCAAAAACCAAATTATATTCATATGATACTTAGATAAGTAACAAGAAAAATAATAAAGCGAAAAATAATAAGACTTACTAGTTCCATTTTTCCTGCTAGGAGAGAATGATCGCATAGATCTGTCCAGTCTGTCAGGTCCGAAGCCGCGATGTCTACTGAGACCGCCTCCAATAGCCCCACAACACCAAAAGAACTGTTTAAATCCACGGCGAAATCTAAAAACCATATGTCTATATTATAATTCATACTAGTCCATACTACTTTTAAACATTTTAAAGTGTTATTCTACACTTAGTAAAGTAAAGTAAGTGAAAAAGTCTTTTAGAGAAAACGTATCAAAATTTTGAACGCAGCGGGATTCGAACCCGCGCCTCCTGAATACTGTTCGCTGTAACAACAAAAATAAGTTGTAATAAAGCGTATAAGAATTTCGACGCAGCGGATAGTAGAACGCATGGCTCAGTGGTGAGAGCGCCTGGACGGTATTCAAAAGGCGCGGGTCCGAATCCCGCTGCGTTCAAAATTTTTATACGTTTTCTTTAAATGTCTAGTCCATACTAATATTACAAATGCTAAAGCCTGTCTCTCTGTCCGTCGGTTTATCTGTCTGTCTTTTACGCTTTCAATGCCAATCTATCGAATGGAACTCGAATTAAAAATAGTTTAAGGCCCAGGATCAAACATAGACTACTTTTTTTCCATAATTCAACTCCTGAAAGGACGAAAGTTAGTATGAAAAGTTACGGAAATTAAACCAATAATAATAGAGTGCTTGTTCGTATACATCTTGAGAACTACTAGATCTAGTAGGATTTGAATGAAATCTTTTTAATAGTATGGGTTTTTAAGCTTAGGCAGATCGTAAGCCATATATAAAATGAAAGAGTATAAGAGTATATCATCTAATAAAGAAGTATAATAGACCAGCTATGCTATAGGAAATAAGGATATTATGCCTTAAAAGTTATTTAGCGTGATGGGTACTTTAGTGGGAACGGTCATAAAGACGCAAACATAGTTGCGAGAAGCTACTGGTATTATAAAGAAAAAAACAAATTTATATTATAAAATCACTGCAGTATTATAAAAGTGGCGCAGTAAGTTTGACGTAATACACAATAACTCTTTGTTTAGATATCGCAGCATTAAACAATGCATGTCGCGGAAAATTAGTTTACATTGTATTAAATACATTATTTGTTAAGTAACTAATATTATATTACCTTTATGTTATGAAGGAAGGAACTAATATTATTGTTATTATGAAAGCCGTAAAGCTTAATAAATGATTTAAAGTTATAAGTGATACATAATGGGCCAGTCGTGGCGCGAGGCACGTAGTGTGACTGTAAAGCGACTGGTTATGGGTTCGATTTTCACGATTTCCACGGCGTTAAGTTCCGCCTCTTAACACGTAATGCCTCCGAATTCGGCGGAAAGTGGGTAACGGAGTGTCTTAACACTAGGTTCCCGGACATTGAGTGTTAAATGGCTGAACTTAACGCCGCGCTTTGCCTCGATACCAGAGCGAAGAAAATGGAAATATTAAATATTTCCACTCCTCGAGTGGGAGTCGAACCCACAACCAATAGTTTTCAGTCACACGCCTTTGCCACTGCGTCACGACTGACCCATATTTTTAAACAAAATATTACAAATAAAACATTCTATATAAAATATAAAAAAATAATACTTACTTAGAATTCATCCAGCAATAAATAATGGGATTATACATAGAATTGCTCATAGCGAGCCAATAGATGGCCAAATATATCTCCTGTATATAAGGGTAGTTGACCACGTCCGGGTAGTATGACGTTACGACGAAGTACACGTGGAATGGTAGCCAGCACACCGCGAATATTACCACCACCACTATCATCATTTTTACCACCTGTTATAAAAAATAGGATAATATTAAAAAATGAGACTATATTTAGAGATTTTAAATAATACAAAAAGTGCACCAAGGTAGGCTTATCAATAAAAAAAGCTATTCCAGGCAACTTAGATACATTATTGTTTGCAGCTTCACGCTTTTTCTCGTTTCAAAGGATAGCCAGCTCGTATTATAACACTCTGTTCTCCACTTTCTACCTGACGCTCATTATTGAGATAGCGAGTCTATGCTCGCGGCGGATGGCGGAACTGCGTTTTGTCTTAGATACCAGAGAAGAGAAAAGAAAATAATTTAAATATATTCATACGACTGGGAATCGAATCCCTAAATATCTCGGAGGCAGTCAGACCTTGTCCCACTGCGCCACGATTACCTAAATCTAAATATAAATCTTTAATTTAATATTTTACTCGAAAGTATAATAAATTAATGTCATAATTTTTATATTTAAACATAACCAAACACTACAGACCATTGGTGCATATGCTTTTTATCGTAATGTCTTTTTTATTTGTCACCTACAATATAGTTGTTCCGAACGAAGTGTAAAATAACCGTAACCTCTAAATGAATTGGGTTTATGGGAACAAAATGGAAATAGTTAAATGATCATCATTCCACCAAGTGGGAATCGAACCTAAAACAGATTGTGATTATATTGCACCACGTGGCGTCTATACAACATTATTTTATATATTAATAATACATTTTGATATGATTATAAAACAAGTATTTATAACTTAAGAAAATTGTATATTATTTATTAAATTTTTTTTTTTAGCTTCACACTGTATCCCGCACACAGCAGGGTAGGCAGAGGGAACCTAGTGTTAAGACACTCCGTTCCCCACTTTCCACCGAATCCGGAGGCTTGCATGTTAAGTGGCGGAACTTAACGCCGCGCTTAGCCTTGACACCAAAGCGAAGAAAATGGAAATATAATTTCCACTCCTCGAGTGGGAATCGAACCCACAACCAGTCGTTTACAGTCACACGCTTGTGTCACTGGGCCACGACTGACCAAATTAACTAAAATTAAATGCCGATCAAAATACAACACTTTTGCTGACCAGGTTAAACGATTATCTCAAAGGATTCCTATAGCTTATACAAGTTTGACGCTTTATGGGGAAGATTAGCTGTTAAATATTCATTGTCAGTTACGTGATGTGGGTTAAAATCCCTCACCTATAATATTTCATAAACTTATTGCGTCTAACTTCGACCAATACGGATTATTAAGTGGCTTAGGGATAATTTATGTTGATAATTTTCTTTGTTCTAATTTTGATATATCTTCTTCATATAAATTTTGGTATTGCCCATAGGATGGGAAAATTTTTCGATTAATTATTGAGCATACAATTTGGGTGGTGGAGCCTTTTCTTTGTTTACTTCGATTGGGTAAATTTATTAATAATAAAAATATAACTTTCGTAAGATTTGAATTTTAAACTAAAACAATCAGATATAACGTCCTAAATACGCTGCAATTGTGTAAATATGACTGGACAATGGAAGAATATTTTTGAATTAAAACTTCATTAAGCAGGCTTGACTCTCAGGCTCAATAAGCTGGTGAATGTGTAACGAGGGCGTTACGAAAAGTGTGATCGGGCGATGCGAACGAAACGGTTAATGGCATTACAAATTTTTACTGTAACTTACTTATTACTACTACTAAAAGGTTAATGAAGAAAGAAAAAGAGAGAGTTAAGCTTCGTATATTATTGTAGGGGCAAGGGAACGAGCAGTCATTTTCGTTTTCATTTTCTGTCAAAGCAGGATAAGTTTTGTAATTTTTACTTCAGTCCTGTCGTATTAAGAACCTTCCTTTTAATTTTAAGGTAAAAAACATGTACATTTCTTTCGTAGTTTAAAACTACTCTTAGTTATATTTAACTTATGCTATAATAAGACAGCCGGACCGCAATACATATTTTGCGACTTTTTCCTACGCTATTTATTCACCAGCGGATTAAAGAGCTTTAGATGTTATTTTAGTATATAGTTGCTAATAGCTGTGTTATTTTTAATTTTAGTAAAAAAATATAAACTTTTACAATAAAAGTTTTGAAGTTTTGTTAAAATATTTTTTCACTTAAGATAATTTTTTTTTGCTCCACGCTGTATCCCGCACACGACAAGGTAGGCCAGAGGCAACCTAGTATTAAGGCACTCCGTTCCCCAATTTCCGCTGAATTCGGAGGCATGAATTATTTAAAACACGTTTGTATTCAGCTTCATACTTTTATTTGAATAACGAGGTAGTCGTCACTTTACGCTCGCCGTCGAAGCATTGCGCTTTGAGTGGCGGAACTGAACACTACGTTTTGTCTTAGATACCAAAGCGAAAAGATGATAATAATTTAAATATTTTCATTCCCTCAAATGGAAATCGAAGCCCTCTAACCATCGCGTTTACAGTGCACTGTCCCACTGCGCTACGACCGCCTTTATATATTTACGGCCTTATTCATAAAAAATGCTTATAGAACGCTTAAAACGTTCATTAGTTAAAATGCTCTATAAGCTTATGAAACGTTCCATAAAAATGCGTATTCATAACAGTACTATAAGCCTACTATAACTAATATACTGTTTATAAGCTAAAATGTTGCCACTACGATGAAATTGGCAAGAAAGTTTGTCAAACTTTGCAAATTGACCACAGATATTGTTTATAATTTTACTAAATTCGACTGATCATAGACATTATTAAGGATAAAAACCATATTTTGTTGTTTGTGGTGCGATAAGCTATTGACATTTGTTTACTAGTAGTACGTACGTGTTAATTTTATTTTAAATATTACTCCATTACTTATAATATGGCATCGGAAACAAAAATTGTAGAGAGCAAGAAAAGGCAGAGAAGTGAGAATTGGTTGGAGGAGGATAAGGTTGGTTTTACAGTTACAGTTAATTCGAACACGTAAGTTTTGTTTTGTAAACATTGATACGCATGTTATGTTTTAATGCTTATGCTTCTATTCCATAGATGATCTTGAAAGAATTGCTGAGGAAAAGTATTTGTGTAGTTATTTTATTAACACGGCACTTATTGTTTCAGTTTTAACAATATGGCAAAAACCCCTTGAAGAAGAAGGACAAATTAAGGCTCAATGGGTATTATAAAAATGTCAGCTAAGAAGCGATATTTATAGAAAAAAAAAACAAATACTAAAAACAGTTGGTAGTTCACCACCTACTACAGAACCAGCAACTGGTGACGACAATTCAGTTTGGCTCCCTCATCAGTTCACAGTATACTCAAATTAATTTTACTTAGATAACCATATAAAAATACAAACATTTGGCCAATTAGTGTTTCATTTTGAATAAAGAAATATTTATGTAATTATTATCAATACTTGTTTAAGAATAGAACAGAAAATAATATAAAAGAAGAAAAAAGTATGTGTAATATATTAATATTATGAAATAAACAGCAGCACACAAATCTCACTCTGTCACCTATCTTATTTTAAATGATATTCATAAGTAATAAGACATGTTAAGTATAATTAATTGTGGTGCATGAAATATTTAATGAATGATAATACCACAATACCCAGAAAGTCATTTCAATTTTATTATTTTAGTCAATTTAGTTCAATTTTATTTTCAACAAATAATTTGATGGGAAGCGAGACAAAATTTATTTTCCATTATAATACATTAAATAGCTAATACTACCTAAAGAATGTTCAGCAAGTAAATTTGATTATATTCTTTTTAGATGGTGCAAGTACTAGCACTAGCACTAGTACACAATCTTGGTAGATTAAAGAAATGTCTATTGTTATTATGTTGTGGTATGTCTATGTTGAATGAACTTATCTTTATTTTTATTACTATAATATATTACTAAGTTAGATTCACTAAAATCGTTCAGTACTATCTTATATCTACAAGCAATATTAAATTTGGATTAACAAACTTAAATTGAATTGAAATAATAAATAAAATGTGTTAAGCTTTAACAAAATAAGTTTTATTAATTTATAATACATACTTCTTTGGAAAACATATTAAAAAGAATAATAGATATATTACATTTTTGGTTACAGCATGACAATAAGCTCAAGCATAGCAGCAAATGTAATTGCTTACAGAAAGGAGCTTCCTGAGATCCAGATGGCCGTAGAAAGACAAAAATTAAAAATTTTAGAACAAAAATTAAATATTTCACTATTAAAGGAAGAATTACTCAAACGTAAATTATTGTATTACACATCTAAAGAATAAAATTTATAGAAATAAACTGTTTTTTATTAACCAAAATCTAACAAATTGAGGCCAGTCATGGTGCACGGGCACAAAGTGAACAAGTAATAAGACTACTAGTTGTGGGTTCGATCCTCACTCCAGGCAATAAAATATTTACTTCAATTTATATTTTCATTTCTTTGCTCTGGTGTTGAGGGAAAGCTCAGCGTTAAACTTACTATTTTATAAAATTTACTAACTAAAATTTCTCCTAGTTAAATCTTCACTTTATTAATAATATTGTCTAATTGCATGTCTCCATGGTTAATCTACGCACAAGGTTTATCATAAAAGCAGTATATTTATGAAAGCGGTAACGCTTCCGAAACTCTTCATCGTATAAGAAAAACGGGTCAACCTCTGCTTCTATACACTTTTCTTCGCTCCGAACTCTTCTCCATTATTGCTATCGTTTCCGAAGCATGTATGCTTTGTAAAGCTTTCATTTAAATATAAATGTGGAAAATTGACACAAAGCAATAATTATTAGTGGATTGGATTAATAAGTTATGCAAATTCGATTAGCTAACATTGACCAGTCACCTACGTCAAATGTCATTTTCAATGATCAGCTGTTGAGAATCGGCCATTTTTTATCTTATAGTACCGCTATAGTAGGGTATTGGCCACGATAACTTTATAGTACGCTTATAGTACTGTTTAGCGCTAAAATGCTGTTATGAATACCATTTTTTGACGTTTCTCTTATATTAAGCTTATAGAACACTTTAACTGTTCCATAACTTTTTATGAATAAGACCGTAATACTGTATATAAACAAAATAATGCAATATAAGTAAAAGAAGGAAATATAACCATGTAATGTATATTTATCATTATTTTTTTTTTGGCAAACCTTATATTTTTTTATACAAACAAATTATAAATGTATTTCTAGGGTAAATTACCCTTGAAGTTTTAATTAGGCGTAAGTAACATAACGACGAAAGCAGGCAAAGATTGGTATTCTAAAAATATATAAGTATTTTAATTTGTAAATGTTGTTCATCATCAATTAAACGACCTCTGGGGAGTTGTTCAGGATGTCTGCATAGTTAAGGTTAAGATCTAGACGGCTCATCTCAAAGTTAATTTAAATTTGAAGTATAAAAAATCTTAGATTAATTCTTCTCTAAATATAAGCTAAATTATATTAAGTCTTTGGGTGTTTGTCTAGACAGTTTGCTGGCAGGAGTGACCAACATGCGGCCCGCTCGGTAATTTTATGCGGCCCGTCAAACGTTTTTTTGTATTATAGATATTATTTACAGAAATGAATAAGCAACTTGTTGTAACAAACAAAATGATTGTAAGGTCCATATTATTTTTGTATTCTTTCCTTAATTTTTGTACTTAATGTATATTTTTATTTAAAATCATGTTTTTTAGCTTCATGCTGTATCCCGTACACAGCAGGATAGGCAGGTGAAACCTGGTGATAAGACACCTGTTTCTCCATTCCCCACTTTTCGCCAAATTCAGAGACATTGCGTGTTAAGCGCCGGAATTTAACGCCGCGCTTTGCCTCGACACCAGAGCGAAGAAAATGGAAATATTAAATATTTCCACGCCTCGAGTGGGAATCGAACCTACAACCAGTTGTTTGCAGTCACACGCTTGTGCCACTGGACCACGACTGGCCCATTTTTGGTTTTTGTGGTCACGTTTATTATATGATTACAATTTTTTAAATATTATTAATTAGTGTAATTTTGGTCCGTTATAAATTCAGATAGGTGCTTTCCTAAAGATCCCTCATCCTTGATGTGTGGAATGTAGACGAAACAGTCCGATCTCGAATTATCAACCGTTAGAATACCGTTTATATTGTGTGATGGAACTTAGTGCCTTTGATTAATCAGATCGAAAACATATATCTGTATTAACCCCGGCAGAATTGTGAGGTGACCATTAATACATTCAAATGGCACGTGTTATTAGCTCTGTTGATGAAGTCAACCAAACATCGAGCGTTATCTTCTGTAAGACCATTAAATCTAGGAATATGAAACTTAGCTTAACAAAATTATGATCTGATTTACACAATTCAGAACATAATTATGCTAAGCTAAGCTTTTAACACTAAAATTTGAGATTTTCAATAGGTAGGTTAGGTTAAGTAATGCTAAATATTAGAAGGAAGAAGAAGTTTTACTGGTGTGTCCTTATAATTGCTAGTTTAGAGCTAAATATTTGTACTAATTTTTAGAACACTGTTAGGAACAAAACATCAAAAAATAAAATGATTCGAAATAGTGATAATTCAAGTACAGTTTTTTTAACATTTTATTATAAGTAAATTTAATTTCATAAATAATAAAATTGAAAAAGAAAAAGTATAAGCTTCTCGCTTTACCTGGTATATCAGGAAGAAACTTAACAGAATCATAACTTAAAGATTTATTAGTGACAATGATACCATATACTTATATAATGATACATTATATATTTAGGTATATTTTAATTTAAAAATTGAAATGACAGAAAATATTAAAAAAATGAAACTTTTAATAATTACTCTATTTCTTAAAAATAAATTAAGAGACAAAACAATAGAAAGAGGAAAAACTTTATGCGCTCTGATTGTTATTAAATATCAGTAAACAAAGTTGCTACAAAATAAACATGTTGAATAGATATAAAAGTTAATTTATTTAAAAGTAGTTTTAACATTGTTTTAAAGTCATTGTCTTTCTTTCGTTGAATATATAGCCTCGTACTCAGATAAACGCAGTCAAAGTCGCAGTAATAAGTAATCGGAATTACTGGACGGATTTCAGTCAAATCTATTTTCTCACTTTCGGAACTTAACGCCGCGTTTTACCTCTAATACCAGAGCGAAGAAATGGAAATATTAAATACTTCCATTCCTCGAGTGGGAATCGAACCCACAACCAGTCGTTTACAGTTCATCCCACTGCGTCACGACTGGCCCCTAGTTCATTACAAAGAGTTGAGCACTTCATTAAGTTATCATCATAGTCCAGCTAAACTATAACAAATTACAAAATGGATCCATCAAAAAAATTGATCAGTGTGCTTGATATTTTTCCTTAATATACAAAAATTTAAGATCACCGCAAACAAAGTTATGAACAGTTCGTAAGTTTAAGTCCATATTTTCTGCCAACTCCCATTTCCCCGTTCCTGATATGAACTTACAACCACCATAAAACCAAAAACACGATCCAACTAACCATTTCTTTTCTTTTTTAGCTTCACGCTGTATCCCGCACACAGCAGGGTAGACAGAGGGAACCTAGTATTAAGATACTTCGTTCCCCACTTTCCGCCGAATTCGGAGGCATTGCGTGTTAAGTGGCGGAACTTAACGCCGCGCTTTGTATCTGACACCAGAGCGAAGGAAATAAAATATTAAATACTTCCACACCTGGAGTGGGAATCGAACCCACAACCAGTCGTTTACAGTCACACGCTTGTGCCACTGGGCCACGACTGGCCACAACTAACCGTTGATCTAAATATATACATAAGAATGATACTCACTCGTCGTTTGCTCTTCACGTTGTCAAGTTGTCGCTGAGTACATTCTCCAATAGATTTTGAGCCCCACAGCTCTACGCCGACTTTAGCGTATGTATATGTCATAGATATTATAGGTAGAAAATATGTTAGCACCATAAAAGCTACGTTGTATCTGCGGACAATATCATTGTATAAGTAAAAAAAATATGAAAAATCTTATGAAATTAATAAATGCGATAAACTGGCGAAGATTTGGAACTAACCAGTACTAACCAGTGACGTCACCAGAAAGGTAAAGTCAGGTATAAAAGTTATAATAATGAAATATCTCTATAGTCTGCTTAAAGATTCCTGCCTAGAACTATCAATTCTAGGCAAGAATCGGCCTGTCTAGAACTATCAGTTCATTTCTAACACCTATTTGGAAGACAGCATATGAAGGACATTTCAAATTTCATTAATATGAGAAAGGAGCTCGGACAATGAAGGCGTGTGTTAATGGGCACTTTTAAGAAATCCTTAAGTAGAATTTTGGGTCACATGTTTCCAGCACTGCCTCGAGCTCCTGATTCTGTCTGGTCTGGCCCGGCACCTGTACAGGGTATCTTTGGAATGCTAAGAAATATCTTCTATTATAAGAAAAAGTATTATATACTATAGAAATAATTAGATACAGTAGACCGGCTCAGGGCTATAACTATTAGTGACTGACTGAACGGAAATCATTAGTCAGATTGGCATTAACGACACATTATATTGCCAAACCTAAAATATTAACTCACCATAACTTAGCAGACCCATTTTTATAATGATCCATAGTAACAAGGTTATATGTTTGATAATATATATGGATTACTTACATATATTCCAATTGGGACTTCGTAGTAATGCCATCGGGCCACTCGGCGAAACATACACGTCTATTAACAAAACAAACATATAATATAAAACAATATATTTAGTTCTTCCCATTACTGCCTAAAAAATCATATTTATAAATTGATAAAAAAGTAGGAAATTCTACAAAAAGTGATCATCACCTTTACTAATTACAATTATTTCAATTCTATATATTTATATATACATACTAGCTTTTGATTGATTTTTGAAAAACTAAGTAGCCTATGTTAGACACAGTCATTTTTACTACTTTCATTCTAAATTTGATCTAAATTGGACAAGTAGATTAGCCGTGAAAGCGTGACAAACAAACACACAGACACTCGCATTTATAATATAAGTATGGATGTACACACATAGTAAAAATAAGAAATTCAAAATCTGTAAGAAAATCAAAATCATTTTATTTTAAAATTTAAATTTTAATTTAAGAATTTAAAAATAGATAATTAAAAATATCTCTGAGAATATAAAAATATTTTGTTAAAGTTTCCACTTCAACAGCTTTGAAAGAAAAGTTTCCTGAGGCTGTATGCGAGTTTGTAAGGCGTCTCATACGTTCATCAAATAAATAAAAAGTAGCACACAGTCTTTATTACTTCACGAAACAAAATACAGTATTAAATAAAAGTAAGAAAATAGAAAATGGTTTATTATTTTGTCTAAAATCACAAATAGGCTTATAATATACTCGTATAATAGAAGCCGCATGAGTACAGTGACTGTAAACGCAATGGTTGTGGGTTCGACTCTCACTCGACGATATGATTATATATTATTTTATTTGTCCTCTCTGGTTCTTAAGACAAAGCGCGGCGTCAAATTCTGTCACCCAAGACGCAATGTTTGAAACGCAGAAATATTTCTAGCGGAAAATGAGAAGCGAAGTGTTTTGACACTATGTTCTCTTGGACTAACACGTTAAGCGGCCTAATGGGTGAAGCTGCAAAAAGAATCACAAATAAAAATATTTAGATTAAAAGGATTTGTCTTCACGTCTTATTTAGTGATTTTCAGTAGTTTACTATTATACTAGAGTATATTATACTAGAGTATAAGATTGGTGAATATTTAATCCGATGATTAGCAACCTGTGAAATCAAGTGTTCGGGCCCCACGATACAGGTCTCCTAGTGTGGGGTCCAAAGATAATCAAAAATCTTAAAATCGCTAAAACCATAATGCACCTTAACCAATGAAAAACATTGTAATAGTATAAATTAAGTTTTAGAATGTTAATTGTGTCATATGTTTTAATCTATTATGTTAGCATTGTGTTTTTTCAATAAAGTTTATTATTATTATCCTTTATTTTATATTTTTCTTATTTAATTACATTTATACTTATATAAAAAATACATTCGTACAAATATAAATATAAAAAAATAGATCCCCCCCGACGGAGGCTTTACAGCCAAGCCACCGGTGGTCAGGGTGACAGACTGAGGAACCTCCGCACAATACGTGCCGTTCCCAAAATAGCTGCCTTTTGAATCCGGCCCTTGATCCAGGCATGTAGCGAAAGCCTCATAAGATGTTGATTGAGGCTCTTCGCTACAAGACCGTTCACGCTGACGACTATCGGGACAACTATTGTTGAATCCACATCCCACATGTCGGTAATCTCGTGAGCTAAGTCTATGTATTTGGACTGTTTGTCCTTCTCAGCTTTCACGAGGTTAACGTCACAAGGGATGGTGATATCAACAATAAATGCCCGGCGCTCTAACCGGTCTACTAGCACGATGTCAGGCTTATTGGCGACAATAGTCCTGTCCGTGATAATAGAGCGGTCCTAATAAAGTTTGGCATGGCCGTTTTCTAAAACTGGCTCCGGTGTGTACTTGTAATACGGCACTTCCTGACATACCAGACCATACCGAAGAGCAAGTTGCTGGTGGACAATTCTGGCTACCTGATTATGCTTGTGCAAATACTCTCCATTGGCAAGATGAAAACAACCGGAAATAATATGTCGTATAGACTCACCAGGCCGGTGGCACGCTCGACAAATGTCAATCGTACCATCCTTCATGATGTATTTCCGGTAGTTATTCGTCTTGACAACTTCATCTGCAATTGCACAGGCAAAACCTTCGGTTTCCCCAAAAAGGTCCCCAAATCGTAGCCAAGCCACGGACGCCTGTAAGTCAACATCAGGCCCAAAGAGGACTTGATGGAACCGTCCATGAAGCTCCTTACTCTTCCATATGTTCAGGCGGTCCTGAGTGCTAAGTACCACCGGTTTGTGCCAGTTTTCTTTGGCTAGAGAGAGGGGAGTCAATCCGTTGTCTGCATTTACAACGTCACGATGCATTCCACACTTCATCTTCTGGAAGTATTCCCTAAGACTATATACTTCACGGTTATGTAGGTCCTTGGCATTGAGGAAACCACGGCCCCCACATTTCCGTGGGATATATAGCCTCATCACAGAAGATCGTGGATGATGCATACGGTACGTTGTCAGCATTTTACGGACCTTTCGGTCCAGGGCATCCAGCTCAGTCTGAGTCCACCTTAGTATGCCAAATGTGTACATCAGGAGGGGCATTACCCAGCTGTTGAACGCGCGCACTTTGTTACCGCCAGACAGAAAGCTTTTTAAAACTTTTGTCAGTCGGCCAAAGAAACGCTCTGTCACCATCTGTTTAATGTCTCCACCTGGTATACATAGACATTCCGACATTCCTAAGTATTTGTAGGTTATTGTTATTATTATTATGTTTCTCTTTGGAATTCTCGGGTTCATAGGAACCCGGTCCTTTGGAAGGCTTGCGTGGGGACACAGGTCCAACACGTAGAGGCCCCTTAGAGAATAATAAAATGTTTTACTGTGACGCATCAGCCGGGATCCATCTCTGAGTAACTACAGTAAATTGCCCAAAGATGGTCACCGTCTAATGCGTAGGAACTATAGATTATATGTAAAACTAATATGGGGCTATGGAATGGAGTTTGGATGGACTGGGTACTGGGCTATTGAGTGAGACTACCGGACGTCCGCCATTTCAACAGTCTCAAATTGAGTGATTGACGGACGGTGACTCGCCTCCCACTAGATGGGCCCCCACAAAGCGGCGTAGTGCCTCGGGTGCAACACCGGCGTGGTCGGCTAAGGGTGTCGAGAGGTGTGCACCGGTTTCACCATCACGAGCAAGCTCGAGAGCGGGTTTCCCCGCTATTACGCAGATTGAGCACTTCCACCCTTCCGAGCATATAGCTCTTGCGCTCCACTCTGCCAGCCAACGAAGGCAAGCCAGAGGCGGGGGATAAATATCAATTCCCCTCTGGAGGTCTCAGGTCCGTGGGGTCGCCACTCCCCAACAGCTCGCCACAAGCTGCCCTGCGGGTTTATTATTATTATTATTATAAAATAAATCTATTTACATTTTAGTACAACAGTGAAATTGTCAATAAACAAATGTTGAAAACAAATAATCAATCACAAACCGACAATATTATGTCAGAAATTGATGGTCGCCGAGTTAGATTTTACAATAAATTATTTTCTTGTATTTATTTTTAGCATTTTCATCATCAAAGACAACACTTTATTAAGAGTCAATACTTCCATAAGTACTTTCCACGGTGATAGGTTACAAAAATTAATGAAAAATTTAATTAATGTGGCCCATAGATCTATGTTAAAATATTTTCCCCCTGCGTGGGATTCGAACACACAGTTTCCGTTTCACTTTAGTACAATAATATTTTAAATTATTGTATATAAGACATAGAAAAACTTGATAATATCATTCATAAGCTTACCTAGTCGTTCCGTCGGGCAAGAAGTCTGTGTCTGTAGTAAAGTAAATGATATTCGGGCTGCTTATAATGGAGCTGCCCGCCCAAATGGCCGCGGCGATACCCAGTGTGGCTCGTTTACCGAGCCTCGGTCTGAGAGGGCTCATTATTGCTACATATCTGCAACAAATGAAAGTTTGAAAAATTGTCTTGTTTTTATGAAATTTCAAAGGTGAGTAATTTCTTCTAAAGAAAATGAAAATATTACTTAAACTATATTTTGATATCTAGTGTAACTTTTATGATTAAAAACGATTTTCAGTTTCTTTTATATTTTTATTTGTAAATTTCGTCCAATTCGTATCAGGGATTAATTAAAAAAACAAATGTCCTTGTCAAATTTTACAGGTACAAAATTTATCACAAAAGTTTAATTTAAGACGAGAAAGGTTATATAACTCGTATTATAAATTAGAGTAGCTATCTTTCAGTTTTCTTAGAAAATCTTCAGCTTTACGCTTCTTCACGCATAGCAGGATAATCAGTGAGAACCTAGTAGCATGACACTACGTTCAACATACTAGTGGTGTAAATTAATGCCACTCTTCATGTTATCAACCAGAGAAGAAAGAAAATAATTTAAATATAATCACTCCCCCAAGTAAGAATCGAATCTACAACCAAAAGTGCTCACAATTACACGCTTTACCACTGCGCCACGACAGTTTCAAAATAGCTACTTTAAATAATATTACATTTAACGCAAAGTTTTAATGTGGAAAATTTCATTAGTATTAAATTTAAAGACACTAAAATGATTTCTTTTGTTTTAGTTTCACGAAGCGCTTACACATTTTTCCACTCTCATAAAAATTTGAAAAATGAAAGTTCGTGATAAAAATGGTACCAAGTAGGTATTCTTTATTACGTGTATTTTAAATAAAGTTTAAATTTTTCAAACGAATTTGTAGGTATTAAACTTAAAAATGAATTCAGATAATAAAAAACTATATAGGAAGTAGTAATGAAATAGTACCTAATATTATATGTCAAATATATACACTCTTAGAGCATATAAACTAAAGCCAGCTTAATAAAAAATAAAATAGTATATAAATATATAATGTTCTATTAAAATCATCTTCAAGCTTTTTCCACTTAGCCCTAAGAAACCTAGTGTCAAGACACTACGCTCGTCAATTTCCGACCGAAATTGAGACACTGCGTATTGCGTAGCGGAACTCACATCACGCCTTGTCCTGCTACATTGGAAAAATCAATATATTAATATTTAAATACAACCATGAGATCAATCGTTATGCAGGGGTACAATGTGTGTGTGCCGCCCAGGTCCGCGGACGATTGGGGCAGTGCCCGAGACCTGGGCTAGTGGCGGGTAAGGAGCACCGTCAGGTTTTTAGTGGGTAAACGGAGGAACGAACCGGAGTCCCACATAACCGCGTCCCACATAACCGCGTCCGGGTCCCCACCCCGGGCGGGTATCCGTAGCGGATTTTCCTGACGAAAAAAAAAAAAAAAAAAAAAACGGGTACAATGTGTAACTGTAAATGCGATAGGTTATAGGTTTGATTCCCACTTGAGGATTGGAAATATTTAATACTACCATTTTCTTAGCTCTGGTGTCGAACAAAGTGCAGTGTTAAGTTCCGCCACTTAACACGCAATGCCTCCAGAATTTGTCTACAATCTGCCTACCTACAATCATTCCTCCAAGTGGGAATCGAACCCTGTTACATACACTCTACGCCATGAAGCCTCTCAATAACGACAAACTCAATCTCGTTTTATAACAAATTAACACTAGAAACTAAATACTTAACAGTTAAACAATAAAGGAACTAGTCAAAATTTCCAATCTAAAATAATGGAAACTGAATGTAAAAC
This sequence comes from Dryas iulia moderata, assembly GCA_019049465.1. Lineage (NCBI taxonomy): Eukaryota > Metazoa > Arthropoda > Insecta > Lepidoptera > Nymphalidae > Dryas > Dryas iulia. The sequence continues at coordinate 12,386,187 of CM032424.1, read as the reverse complement.
GTCCCAAGCACTCCGAACTTCTTTAGATAGTACATGTCTAATGATATTAAGCGCATTGAGTTCCAAAGCGTTCGTCGTTAAAATTCTTCGAACAGTGGATTTATTTTGAGAATTTAATATTGAACGTACGAATCTACTGAAATTGAATTGAAGCGATACTTAGCTACATTTTATATCCATTAGTAAAATTTGTCATAGATTTTATTAGTGCTATAGTAAAAATAGTAGATATATATACTCGTAAATGTGTTAGCTACTCGCTCGCGGCTTCACATGCCTGAACTACACAACTATCGTATTTTCGACGGTCCGTGTTCTCGCTTAAGTTAAACGGTTTATGTTTTTATAAAACAAAAATTTTCATCTCCTATTTCGGCCTCTCAAGGGTTGTGTTTTTTTTTCAACAGATGTTATTTGACAAAATCGGTCAACATTTTTCATAAAAAGTTTCATCCTCTATTTCAACCCTTTATGTATGGATATTTAACATTAGCTTATGTATGATAAAACTATTCTCATTGAGAATCCATTAAAACAAGCCCGGTAAGTAAGCCGTGAAATCATGGCAAACAGAAAGACAGACTTTCACATATACAATATTTAGTATCGTAATACGTTTTATTACGCGGTTGAAACTATTAAAACGAATCTTATTTTTACATGCAAATGGATTTATATTATAGAAATCATCCTTATTCGAACGTTATTATTCTTTGGGGTATGTATTAAATTACTAATATATTATAATTATTTTCGTTTCCCTGCAAGTAACACAAACAGCGCCACTTAGTTCACCAATTTGATACGCAACAATCTAAAAATAACGAAATTAAAGCTCAAATTGGGGCCAAAGTTGAGAACAGTTTTTTTGACATTAGGTTTTCTCTGCCTACACTGCGATGCGGAAAGAAGCTATTAAAAAAAGACAAAGTCATTTATTATAGTTATTCATTTATACTGTTATTCTTTGTTTTATTACTAGAGTTATCTCGGCCTAAATGATAAAGATGAAAAAAATATATATCTTCAAAGCTTTCCTCATTTAGGATAGTTAGAACTTACTGTTAAAACAATCCATTCCTAACTTTCTGCCAGAAAGAGAAACAAACGCCGCACTTTATTTGAGGTACCAGGGTGAAAAAATAAAAATAATAAATAATCAATTCTTTGACTGAGAATCGAAACCACATCTATCGCGTTTATAGGCAGTTGCTGTATTGTGCCACGACGGCTACATTTCATTAAGATTCAAGAAAAAAACGTCTTATTTTTGGGGCCAATCGTGGCTCAGTGGTACGAACGTGTGACTGTAAATGACTGGTTGTGGGTTCGATTCCCACACGAGGGGTGGAGATATGTAATATTTCCATTTTCTTCGCTCTGGTATCAGAGGTAAAGCACGGCGTTAAGTTCCGCCACTTAACACGCAACGCCTCTGAATTCGGCGGAAAGTGGGGAACGGAGTGTCTTAACACTAGGTTCCCTCCCTCTGTCTACACTACTGTGTGCGGAATACAGCGAGAAACTAAAAAAACGTATTTTAATACGTAATAATATGTAATATATGTACTCCTACCTATATCACAAACTCCGTTAATTTTAAATATATTGTGTCACACACCATATACGAGTATAAACACTGTCACATCTAAATACGGCACTCATTACAGAACGGTCTGATGATGATCATAATTAAATGAAGCAAAGTGTTTATCATGATTTTCAAGCACATTAAGCTTTACATTCGACTTCATAAATAATTATATTTAATGGAGCAGAACGCTTGAGCTTTTGTTGTAATTATTTCATAATACAGACGTTTTTGTACTTTGTCATTATTTTGAGTTAAAATATACTTTTATATTTTTGTGGTTATATAGGCCATCGAGGCATAGCTGGGTTTGACTGTAAATGTAAATGTGGATTCGATATCTCAGGAATTTATATAATTTTTTCACGGCTGTGGTACCTAAGGTTAAGCAGTAGCCGCAGCGTTAAGTTTCGCAACGCAATACGGAGTGTCTCTATTTCAGGTGGAAAGTGGAGAATAGAGTTTTGACACTAGGTTCTCGCTGACTACCCTGCAATGTAGAAAATAACGTGATGTATCAAGGTACTTTCTAAATATTTTTTACCTTTTTGTTGTTGATAAGTAGAGAAAACATTCTTAAGATAATTCATACACGAAAAAAATCATTGATGCCACCATAGCGCAATGCAACCATAACGACATATACTTGTAGATATGCGGTGGTTGCAGGTTCTATACTAACCCGCTCTATGAAAAAAAATGCAAATGAAAAAAAAGAAAACAAAATCTTTTAAAACAAGTTCTCTCTGACTTTAAACTTATCACATCAGATTTTAAAATTCTTACCACTATTTATATTTAATATTGGTTTAACAAACACAAAAGCCATATACAAATCCAAAGCAAAAAGAAACGAACGGTGAATCATATTTGTTGAAGTGACCTAGAAATTGAGTTTTATGCTTTACGCAGATAAAACTTCATTTGTCGACGAGCTAGTCTCCAAGTTTGTTTTTATTAAGGAATAAAAAGTAAAGAACGACACACATCACTGTTATTCATTCTCGGCCTTTTATGACACGTATCTGAATGACGAATGGTGAATGCCGGAACCTGAAACCACACTTTTTCTAACAATTCCAAAGCTTTACTTAGAAAGGGCAGTCAGAAAAAACTGTGTCATGACATAGTGGCATGTCATACGTCGTGACTCAGTTATTCTTTTTTCGCCTGAATTCGTTACATTACGTATTGAGCGGAAGGACTTAAAGCCAGACTTGTCTTTTAAAAGTAGGGAAATGAAAGTAATAATTCCCTCCAAGTGGAGATCGAACGCAAGCTTTAAATTTACAGATACATGCTGCCTTACGTCAAACTCATTGGCCTCTAATAGACAGATGTTTAAATAAAACAAGGCACAATTAGAATCTGTTAAGTTCAAATTTCGTTTTGTTTTTAAGTTTTTTTTATCTTATAGGTCCTAATTATGATACTGTGCTATTTTTTCTTTAAAAAAAAAATTATTACGACACATTCATATTAAAGAAATATTTTCATTCAAATATATGTTTATTTAAATAAATGAAAATCAATAAATAGACCAGTTAAGTTGGTACTGTGTGAAAATTGCGGTTCCTTTGATGTCATCGTCAGTTTGTCCCTGTCTGTACAAAGTGGTTTTGTTTTATGCTTGTTTTAATAAATTTGTATGTGGACCAATATTACGTTTGAATTAATATTTTTTATGAATTGTATATACATTTCAAATATTTTTATTAAAATATATAAGTATGACTTTACTATATTATATAAACGACGTATTATATACACGACTTCTTCGGACAACAATATTTGTTGATTTATGGAAAACAGGATATAAACATATCACCGCGCCTTAAAACATGGACTGTTCAAATTTTCATTTATCATTTCAGTAGTACTTAGTAGATTGATGTATAGATCTTATAGTGTTAAATTTACCACCATATCTTTAGTGTATTAGTAATATAAAGTTTATATTACAAAAATTCGAACTGATCAGTGGTTGTTATGGCAAAAATCGGTAGACCGCAGTAAAATATGCTTCAATCGGAAGCTGTTATCTAACATCTTACAGTTATATCTATAACTAGGGATAGCCAACATCAAATTAAAGCAAAGGCAATTACTCAATTTCACAAAGTAAGAGCATAATTATGAAAATTTAAATGGTCAAAAAATATTCATGGTTACTTTTATTAAAAGAACTAGCTGCCCGCTAACTATGAACTATATAACTGTTTTGTTCTTTTGCAATCCTAGGATTTTTAAGAAATAAAGTAGTCTATGTTTAAACTTGGATTATCAACTATATATATTCCAAAATTCATTACAATCGGTCTGGCCGTTGATATTTATATAAACTTTCACCCCTTATTTCAACCCTTTAGAGGTTGATTTTTGAAAAATAAGTAGCCTATGTTTAACCCTGGATTATTTACTACTATCATTTTAAATTTCATCGAAATCAGACCGGTAGCCGACCGATTAGCCGTGAAAGCGTGACAGACAACAGAGAGAATTTCGCATTTATAATATAAACTTTAAAGCATTATATACGAATTGTTTCTAGGTGAAATATATAATCAAATCAAATTGATAATTTCTAAAGCTAAATGAAAATAGTGCTTATTTTATCCTTACTAAATGTGGTATACATAAACAATAAAGAGATATTTTTATGTCTTTAAATTTTTGCTAAGATGTTCAAATATTCAATTATAGGCTGTAAGATATTTTTTTAAGGCGTATAAAATTTTGAGGGCAGCGGGATTCGGATCTGCGCCTTTTTGAAAACCGTCCAAACCTTTTGACTGCTAAGCCATGCATTGTAAACCTACTACTACGACTATGTCGAAATTCGTATCCGCTTATTACTATTTATTTTCGTTGATATGTAGCTGTTCATATATTTATACGTTTTAAAAAAATATGGTTTTTTTAATATTTTTAAGTGTGTAAATAACACTTAAAAATTGTAAGTTTTAATTTAAGGAGTGTACTTAATACAATATTTTACTTGCAGGTGAAAGAAATGTATAAGTAGTATAACTTACCGGTCTATACTTATAGCCATTAACGTGAAGACAGATGCAGATATGCTGAGAACGGCGATGAATTGGCAGAATTTGCAGTAAAAATGTCCAAAGGGCCAGTCCGAATACAGCATGTACGTAAAATTAAAGGTCACGTTGAGAGTTGACACCATCGCATCGGCTACTGAGAGGTTAACTGTTGGAATTGAAAAACACATTTAGAAACGTAGAAAATTATTTTTAAAGGTTTCTATTATTATATATTAGTATATAACATGTTTTTGCAGATTTAAGCTTTTCCCCGAATAGTAGGCAAGTCAGATATAATCTTGTGTCAAGACACTGCGTTCCAGAGAACGCATAGTCTTGAATGATTCAAGAGGAGTTCAAAACCGAAAGTAGTCTTACACCAGACCAGAGCAGTGAAATGAAAATAATATATACTTAAATCATTGAATGGGAAACGAACCCTCAACCACTGTCCCTTGAGCCTCTAAATTTCTCTGTTTGACTGATCAAAATCTCTACAAAGTAAAAACTAAACAACATTTTAGTATCAGGTAATCCTACCAACATGGTTAAAGATCGTAAACAGATTTATACTAAGCACTTTAAAAGTATCTGTTTGAAACACCACATTTCACACTATTGGGTTCACTATAAAGTTTAGTTCCTTGCAACTCAAAATTGAGTTTGTACACTCTAATACACTTTGCGAAATACTTAGATAGTTGTTTCGGAATGTTGGTAACTTTCTATTGAATATAGTTTAGGGGAATGGGAAAACATCAAGCCAATGGGTAGATTGAGGACCGGCCGTCAAGAACAATAGATTTAAATGTTGGGCTCGTCAAATTATAATTGATGAACGATGAGTTTTTAACCCTTAATGAGAACGCCCCAGTAATTAGTGAAAGCTCGATAAAAGTGATCGTTTATTTCCGGAGAGGTTTCAATTTATATTCTTTTGTCTAAATATGTTGGGTGAATGATTGGAGGTCTTTTCATTTCTTCGCTCTTATAAAAAGACAAAGCGCGGCGTTAAGTTCCGTCAATTAACACGCAATGTCTCGATCTGGCTGTTTTCTGTATCGTAGATAATAGAACAAGATGATAGAAAAATTAAAGATAAACTTTTTTACTTACTGACATAATTTTTTTTTAGCTTCACGCTGTATCCCGTACACAGCAGGGTAGGTAGAGGCAACCTAGTGTTAAGACACTCCGTTCCCCACTTTCCGGCAATGCATTGCGTGTTAAGTGGCGGACCTTAACGCCTCGCTTTGTCTCGACATCAGAGCGAAGAAAATGGAAATAATAAATACTTCCACTCTTCGAGTGGGAATCGAACCCACAACCAGTCGCTTTACAGGCACACTTTGTGCCTCTGCGCCACGAAAGGCCCTAAACATACAAATAAAATAAATATATTTTTATAGCATAGCTAAAAACGAAGCACGAGTATTACTTTTTTAAAGCCTGCGTCTATTTTGAAACCTTATTTCAAAAAAAGCTCAGTGCAAACTAGTTGAACTTCAAAGCTTTGATGCGATACTGCCACAGTAGATTTTTTGAAATACGAGTTAATAAATGTAAAGTTAAATATTGAGGATACGTTCGTTACAGAGTCACTTACATATATATTTTTTAAATACGTACATATTTTATAGAATTACGTGATTAAAAGTAAATTAAAACTTATTTATTACAATAAGAGGGAAATCTAGACGCCATTGTGGTCCATTGGGACAACGTCTGACTGTAAACACGATTGATCGTGCATTGAATCCTAACTAGGAGGAAAGATTTTTTAATAATTTATTGTTTAGTTCTAGTAACTAAGTTGAGTTAACTGTGGAGAACTAAGTAACTTGACTCTACGTTATCTCTGAAACGCGCTGAAAAAGCGTAAGGTTGCTAAAATAAAGTAAAAATAATATACAAAATTATGATGTTAAATATACATACATATATGCATGAGTTTTGCGTATCTTTTGCCTTAGAACATGTAAGGGTTCCGGCGGGAGCTGCTGAATTTTCTATGAATTTCCTTTTCTACGTGCCGTAGATAGTTGAAGATACATACTTTGACCATATTATTATTTAACGATCGATAAAAAGTTTTATCTCTGAGGAACGAAAGCTCCCGCGAGGTGAAGTGTATGGTCCCGAATAACTATCATTTTATTGAGTTAAAATAACTACCTAACTTGTCTTTTGAATAAGGAATATGTAGTAAGTAGTCCCTATACTGAGATAGCTAAAATATTTCAAGTATTATAAAAACATATTATTGGGGCCAGTAGTGGGGCAGTAGCACAAAGTGTGCCTATAAAGCGACTGGTTGTGGGTTCAATTCCCACTCGAGGAGTGGAAATATTTAATATTTCTATTTTCTTCGCTCGGGTGTCGAGGTAAAGCGCGGTGTTAAGTTCCGCCACTTAACACACAATGCCTCCGAATTTGGGTTAAATGTGGGGAACGAATTGTCTTAAAACTAGGCTCCCTTTGCCTACCCTGCTGTGTGCGGGATACAGCGTGAAGCTGAAAAAAAAATCATATGAACATTTGACTGACAATATGACGGTTATTATATGCTTTATAAAGCACTTTAATATAATTATTTCAGTACCTGTGAGTGATTAAATTGATGAATCGAAAATTAATACTATTCAGCGCAGAAAGCGCAGCTTAAATTTTTGTTAGTAAATTTAATTTCATATTATTTAAATACCATGTAAAATTGGTTGATTGAGCCGGATTTTTTGATGTAGTCATTTGCTCATCCTATAACTAAAATGAAATTTAATATCTATTAAAATTTAAAAAAGATAGTCACTATTATTTATTTTTACAATCACCAAAATTATACTGAATAAAATCTTACCCTTGTTACATATTTTCGATATAAGGGAAATTATTTATTAATCTATGCAAAATAACTACTCGAAAAACTACCGGAACTTAGGTACTAACATTAAATAAAGCTTATAATGTTGCAATGTTAAAGTTTTGCGCACATACAGTATTATAAAGTTATTTTCTTACCTAAAAAGTAATTGGTGACGCTCCTCATTCGTTTATTCGCTAAAACTATCCATATGACGACGACATTGCCAACCGTCGCCACGACCACCATGCCCGCGAATAACACTGTCCAGAGTATCTGACGCCACCATGGTAGAATGAAGGACTGGTATTCCTTAATAAAAAAATAAATTTAATAAATACGTATATATACGAATGCAGATAATAAATACTCTCTCATCCCAAAATACTTTACCGAATAGAACTCACAACCAGTCACTTACAGTAACACACTTGTGCTACTGGGCCACGACTGGCCACAATTATCCTCCCAAGTGGAAATCGAACCAATCAAGTACAATGACAGTCAGACACTGACCTATTCCCTCATCATTTAAATATATGTAGTTAATGTTACCAGTAGTTATTTTGACATTTAAACATACAAAATGATGTTACCTCTGTAGCATTCGGAGTTCCATTATAATATCGATTGCTGCTCTCGTCGAAGTACGTGATGTAAAAGTTAGGAACGTCACTATACCCTGTGGTCCAGTTCGCAGGAGTTGTTGGACTGGGCTCGTCAAACATTATGACATACCAATGCCTGTAAGAGAAAATGTTAATATAAAATATGTTTATATACTGTAATATATACTCTTAGAAGCCGTCGTGGCGCAGTGGGACAGCGTCTGATTGTAGCAATAGCTGTTAGTTCGAGTCCCACTGGTGCAATAATTATATTTCAATTTTCATTTCGCTCCGGTACTTAAGTTAAAACGTGACGTTGATTTCCGTCCTTCAACACACAATGTCCTAATTTCAGACAAAAAGCAGAGAACGGAGTATCTTGACACTAGCTCCTCTCTGACTACTCCGCTATAAAAAAACGAAAAGCATATTTTTTGTTAACTTTCCAGCTTTTTGCTTTAAATCTTATTACAAGTAACAATTATTTATTTAAATACATTAAAATAAATGTTATTTAGGCGAACAGGAGCATATGTTCATTATTCACTATTAAAGACTAATTAGTATAGCAGCAATTACAGCTGAACTATATGCTAATGATTTAAGTTTATACGATTGCTAGAAGCAGTAAGTGACCACAAACACGTTGCACGATGTCAGACGTAAAAAGACGATGAAGTTGTAGCTGGGTATATTGTATTAGTTAAAACGTCATTTCTAATATTTTTTTGGTTACCAGCCTAATTTTGTATTTTGATACACCAGCAGTAAATAGCAAATACAGTAGTATTATTAAACTATTTACTGCCGGTGTATTTAATTGACGACTGTATATTGGTTTATATTTTGTTTTATGGTATGCAATGTTGCCGTCGACTCTTGAGTTGATTGAAAACCATTTGATTGATTCGAAGTAGGTAGGACGGCCACAATTGACTATATGTTGGACAAGTAACGAAAATTTAATATAATAATAAGTTAAGAAGGTTTTTTTTTTAACTTTAACATTTGAAAGATCTAATCACATACTTAGGAAATTGACAAAGACATGCTTAAAAAACGTATAAAAATTAGAACTCAGCGAGATTCGAACCTGCGGCTTCGAGTCTTACTGTGATCTCCGTTACAACTTCCTAAGGAAAGATCAAATGCCTTATTTCTCTAATCAAACCGTTGTTTCCCCAAAACCAAAAAAAAATGTAAACAATTTCCCAAATAAAACATGCAGTTGGCTATATTCATTACGTAATTTAATTGAATCTTCTTATATTATAAATATTATTACATTTTCACTATTAACTCTGCCTAAGTAGTCTCATACAGGTCATATTAATAAAGTTAAGCCGCTTTGTGTGAGAGCTAAATGAAAAGGGTAAATGGCCTACGTCCCCAAGGTTTGGCTACCTTCCAGCTCTTGAAGAATTTACTTTACTGTTAAAACTTTGATTACTAAGTACACGGAAATGCAGGAAAAATAAAAGGATAAGTTAATTTAGTTTCTGTATTTAATTTGTTTTCTTTTTCACGTTTTTTTTATATATAGTGCAGTAGGCAGAGAGACTTGACCTAATGTCAACATATCTGAAATATCTCTACTTTCTGTCCGAATCCGAAATAATGCATATTTTTCGGCGGACCTCAACGCCGCGCCAGACCGGACAAGACAGAAAGAAAAACTATGCATTATAATGTAATTATTATCCATAATGAAACCAAATTTGGGGCCAGTCGTGGGGCAGTGGCACAAAGTGCGACTGTAAAGCTACTGGTTGTCGATTCCCACTCGAGAAGTGGAAATATTTAATATTTTCATTTTCTTCGCTCTAGTGTCGAAGTAAAGCGCAGCGTTAACTTCCGCCACTTAGCACACAATGCCTTCAGAATTCGGCGGAAAGTGGGGAACGGAGTGCCTTAGCACTAGGTTCCCTCTGCTTACCCTGTTGTGTGCGGGATAATCAGCGTGAAGCTAGAGAAAAATCAAACGAATAACCATTCTAAATGAAGTCAGACCGCTGTCACATTTTTTTTTATATCTGGCATTTAACGGATTTAACGTATTTCATTTCCATTAAACAAACTATTATACTTCCTCTACGTTACGTCGATTTTAGATACATTAGGTATTAGTTGATTCGTGGGTGAATTATCAGGTATTCTAAAAAAAAGTAAGGAACTAAAGATGATTTACACTATTCAATAAATAAATACAGTATTTTTGGTAGTATGAAGCTATATAACAAATTGTATATAATTTATCTAGTATAGTGTTTGTATGTACGAGTATGACTACAATGTTCCCTTTCAAAATTTGAAACGAAAGTAGGTAAATAAAATTATTACTTAATAGCATTTACTCTTCTTATCTGCAAAGCGTGTATGTTAATTAATTATATACTAAATTTTATCGTAATCGGTTCAGCAATTTTCAGGGAATCGAGCAAAAAATACATAAACACCCAAACAAACTTCCGCATTTATTTCCAGGATTTATTACGTCCGCCATTACAAATACCGTTGTATCTGGACATTGTGATCCCATGGGATCTCTCATTAAGAGAAATAAAAGAGGAAATGATTGCCCTATTGTCGTACATCCTTTGTTCAATACTATCCTATATAAAATTCTTTGAGTGAGCCATTATGAAAAGCCCACGTTTTTCAAATATTCCATAACTAATGTATAAATGGTTTAAAGGTTTTATGTTACGTTTTTCTTATTTTTTTGTAGCTTCTTGCCTTTTCCTGCTTAGAATAATAGTTAGAAAGGTCCAAGTTTCAACACTCTTTTTTTCTTATGAAGTACTAAAAATTTTGAAAACAACCTTTTTTCTTATTAAAAATAGATCTTTTTATTTTTGTGGCAGTAAATTTATTTCAAAGTGTTATTTTAAATGAAATTAAACTCAAAATAAACACATTTTATCTAATATAATATACTTTTACAACGTACCTAACATAGCACTAAAAATTTAATACGCTTTCTTTAAAAATATTTCTTAAACATATCGCCAAAGAAGCGATATGAACATAAACTGCTTATTAACTTACACACAATGGTCCTTTGAAAGCTTTCGACCTCTTTTCAACAATATATTGAGGTTCTTACATTATTATCTCACTTTTACGCGAGCTGTAAAATGGCTGTAACCTTTTTGTATCGTAGGCAATCGTAAACAAATAACTATAATCCCGTTATATTTTTTTTGGTTACATATTTAAAAATAAATAAAAATAGGTACAATTTATTTGTAAGTAAATAAAGTAAATGTATTCATTTAGATTTTTATATTTACTAGACGAGTAAAACACGCCCTGCTTATAATGATACTTAACATTTATGTCACTTTTTATAAACCTATGTCAAACAATGGTAGTATGTGTAATGTATTTTATTACTTTTACGTATTTCTAATGCATTATAAGAAAAAAGACACTGGGTTCATGCACCTTTTTCCATGTAGACTTTAAGTATGCAAAATTTCATACTCCATCTTACGCATAATTTTTGTAAAAGGCGAGATTTTTTCCTTATGTACAAATATGATGATGTATTAATATCATATTGATATAGGTTAAACATGTAACTACTACTATTTTTATTCCCTAGGTGTAGATCATGTAATAACATCGATACTTAGATTAATCATTAATTTATAATCTGTCGATTTTTGTTCTCCAATCGTTTGGAAAGAATATCAAATACGTTTACTGTGAAATAATAAATCGTAAACTTTATTAAAATATATATATATATATATATATATATATATATATATATATATATATATATATATATATATATATATATATATATATATATATATATATATATATATATATATATATATATATATATATATATATATATATATATATATATATATATATAAATGTTTTAGAATATATTATAAAAAGAAATACTTTAAATACTTTAAATTTTATTAACACATTTTGTTGATTCTACAGTTTACTCTAGAATATTTCTCCATGAAACAAGATCAAGATGGTAAGAGAATAACTTACAAGAGCCAGTCGACCAGAACCAATGTCCACAAACTATGTCAGTTTTCTAAGTCTATAAGCAGCGATCCTAAATCACCCCGCAACAGAAGACCGATGGAAGACCCCCATCTGTTTTCTCGCAGGAGCTTTGAATATATTATTATTCCTACGAGTACCGAGGAACTGAATTTTAATTAGGACAATTTGCGAGTCCTTTTGGGGTTTTCGGTCAAATTTAATCTCAATTTAATAATTTGAAATGTCTATGTTATTTTTTATGTCTGTTATATGGCGTAGGGGCACAAAGTGTGACTGTACACGCGATTGGTTGTGGGTTCGACTCGAGGATCGGAACTGTTACGCCAGTTAAACCCACAATGCCTCCAGAATTCGGCGAAAAATGGGGAATGGAGTGTCTTAACACTAGGTTCCCTCTGCCTATCCTGCTAACTGCGGGATGCAGCGTGAAGATAAAAAAATATGTTATATTTATTTATATTAGGCGTGTGAACCGCTTACGTTGGTGAGTAACAGACAACGCACAGTCAAAACTAGAAAATTATAGAAAGCTGACATTTCGTATGTTTGTATCTTGGGTATAAAGAAATAATAAAAGATTTTTCTTAAAAATTTCTACGGAAAAGGCAAAAATAAGATTTTACATTTTATATTCCATGCAAACGGAAACACGAGGAACAACTCGTTAATTTATATAAAGAACGATAAAATAGCTTGGTTTTCATACTTTTTTTGGATGGGATGAAAGGATGCTTTAGCATAAAGAATCCTTATTATAAATTATTTCATTTGGTTACATGTTTAAAATAAGAAAGCATTTTATTTCCTGCTGCTCTATGTTTTATAGTTTAAAGTATGCCGAGTACTTGTGGTGTAATACAAATATCTTCTTGTCGCATCAGGCATGTACCTTATCTGCTTTGCTGTCCAACTTTCAGTTCCGTATTGTCAAGCGTATGAACAGTTTACTACGAATAGCCAAGGTGAGTATCTATTTATGTTGAAATACGAAGTAAGTAAAATACAAGTGTTTTACGGAAAAATAATATTTGGGCAGCAAAAATTTTAAAAAAATTCTCTATTGGGAAGCTAACAACAAAAATAAGGTGTAAATAAGCTTCTAAAAATTCTTTACAGGGAAGCTAACAACAAAAACAAGGTGTAATAAGCATAAAGGCATAAAAAGAATTATGTAGTCGTATGTGTATTGTGTGAGTTAGCAGTTAAAGTACTCGAAGGGTTCCTAAGAAGCGCGGGTTCGAGTCCCTCTGCGTTCAAATTTTATAACGTTTTTTAAAAATAGTTATTATGTCCTAAAATAGGATATGACGACACTTACATATGTTAAATTAGATCATCTTCTTAGTAGAATCCATTGTTATTCTACTTTTGTGCACTAAAGGCATGAAATTTTACATTGCAATATAAGTAAACAAATGGTATGTTTTCGTTAATTTATCCTATAAATATAAAAATACGCGTACAATTTTATGCATGTACATTCATAGAACACTAACTTTTGAATTACTTTTTATTTGTTAATAAGGACAAGTAGACTGAGCGGAAGCGATTTGTAAATCAGCAATATCGATCTTTGATCTTAGTTTACAGATCACGCTCGATTTTCCTGTAAACACTCCGGGCTCGTATAATCTTAATCTTAAAATTTCTTATAAGCTATTCAGTAATAGCCATTTATATTATATATAGTTTCATATTATGTTAATACTATATAACATAAGTCATCGTAGTGCAGCGTCTGACTATAAATGCAGTTGTGGATTGAATAGTTAATATTATATATTTCCCACTCGGAGGAACGATTATATTTAAATGAAATGTTCATTTCTTTACTTTAACAAGCCAAAGCGTGACGTAGATTTAAGGCAATTAACAAGCAATATCTCGATTTGGGGTGGAAAATGGAAAATTAAGTGCTTTAGACTCTTAAGTTGTCGCTGACTACCCTTCCTGCAATGTGAAACTGAAAAATAAGACACATCGTAGTGGACTTAGTATTAGCTAAATAAAACGGTGTTTTTATTACTAGAATGGTGTAAAAAAAGTTCCTAAAACCATTCTAGTAACAAAAAAGATGCTTGCCAGATACCAGAGTGAAAAAATTAAAATAATCTGTAATCAGTATCTTGAGTGGGAATAGAACCCATAACTATCGCGCTTACAGTGAGACTGTCTGGTAACAAATTACATACATATCTTAAATACATATTTTGCACGTATATAAATTGGGAAACGTGTTATGTTTATTATGTTAATACTAAATATTAGAAACATCACAATTTCACAATTGATGGAGTGTAGTAAAGGTCACCCGATTATATTTTGAGATACTAACAACTACTATAATATAAGAAGGAAATTATGGAAATATATTAGCAAAGATTTTGTTAGAATATTTAAAGCAGCAAGCGGTTCCAGCTGCCTTAGAGATTAATTGTAAGTGCGAGGGTCTCTTTACGACCACCAATTTTGAATGTTACCGTAATTTCGTTAGTTTGGCTTATAGTCGACCTAAAATAATAATTGATTTCATTAAGTCATGTTTTAATTTTTAATAGAAAGATTTTAAACGTTAGTGTTTAGGAAATGTTAATGACCTTTTATATTGCGGTAAAATAAAAATTCGAATAAGATTCAACACAGACGTTACTAAGTTAAGATTTATATCTTCTTCAACCACATTTTATTTAAAAGTTAATCTTAAATAAAAAAATCACTACAAAAGTTATGTTATAATATTACTTATTTCTACATTTTTATTATCTATCTTTATTATCTTATAATACAACAGATTTTTTTCTAATTATATTCCAAAAAATGCAATGAGTACACTATTTAATAAATAAAGTTAAGAGAAAAAATTGAGACGTTTCTTTAAGAAAATAATGTGAACGAAAGAGTGAGGAATTTGACAAACTTAAAATTTGTTTCAAGAAGCATTGCAGAAATAAATTAATTTAAAAAATATAATTACGCATACTACCACGAGCTTGGCATAAACTTTTGTATAAAATCAACTGATAATGCCTATATTACGCGTCGACGTAATACACTACACAAAAGTACTAAATAAACAACTGTCAAATAAAATAGAAACGCCTCTGTGATTGATCCACATAAGGCAGATACCCAACAAAATTCTATTTTTATTTTTGCGATGTGAATTTTTTTACAAAAGGCCATGTCCCAGTAGTCAAAAGTGAATAGAAAACGAATCGGTTAAAGCGAAACTACGACGTTATTGTCGACGGCGTAGCGGCGAGCAAATCCAAACTAAGCCTAATAAAATTCCCTTTGAGTGGTAAACCGTACAACTGAAAAGTTTGTTCCACATTTAGTTGTATTTCCTTTTGTTAGCTGCGATATAGAAAATAAATGTTT
The DNA here is from genome assembly GCA_019049465.1 of Dryas iulia moderata. Lineage (NCBI taxonomy): Eukaryota > Metazoa > Arthropoda > Insecta > Lepidoptera > Nymphalidae > Dryas > Dryas iulia. The sequence goes on along the minus strand of CM032424.1, from coordinate 12,370,662 downwards.
TAACGATAAATTCATATTGAAATGAAAATTTAATTATGAAATTATTTTGATTTTAAGGTCAGCTTATAGCAAAAAAATTAGGACACTGCTTCACAGCAGAGTAGCAGGACAGAGGGAACCAAAAACGCGGTTAAGTTCCGCCACTTAATATACAATGGCTCCAAAAATCACCGAAAAATGGGGAATGGAGTGTCATATAACACTAGGTTCCCTCTGCCTACCCTGCTGTGTGCGGGATACAGCGTGAAGAAAAATATATATAATACTTTATATATAAATTTAATTGCAAACAGATTGAGACATATACAGCTTAAGTTTGACGTGTATGCCAAGTGGCAAAATCACATTCTAAGCATCGAAATTCTACGTTCCATCAAAATGCCAGGCTTTGAGGTATTTAATAATAATTACTGGCTGAAAGCGAACGGCTATGTTACATTCTCAACTTAAGACTAGTAACGCTCTATTAAGTATTAGGAAGCTTGAAGCATGGAGGTGAAAATGTACGATACGCAATTTGATTGCTTAAATGTATATTAAAAATCTAGGATACCGAAGACGATAGACGACCGATAGACGAAGAACTCACAAAAAGTAAGCCGGTGGGATTCGTGTTATATTGACGCTTCCCCACGGATACATACATTCTTAAAGCTTTAGAATAAATTTCATATAAAACTATATGTATTCGTAAAACGTTAGAGTCGATACTTTAGTCACAACCGATCGATATTTCTGCTTGAAGCTTAAGAATTATTAAACTTGTTAAAATAAAGAAAAAATAAAATGTAAAATTAATGTATATATGTTTTTATGTATGTGTGTATGTATGGATGTATGTATGGATATATGTTATTATGTATGTGTGTCTGTATGTGTGTATGTATGTATCTGTATATGTATGTATGTGTATAGTATATATTTACGTATGTGTATATTAATTGTACTAAACAATATGTAATACCTGTGGCCAGTCGTGGCCCAGTGGCACAAGCGTGTGACTGTAAACGACTGGTTGTGGGTTCGATTCCCACTCGAGGAGTGGAAATTATATTTCCATTTTCTTCGCTCTGGTGTCGAGGTAAAGCGTGGCGTTAGGTTCCGCCACTTAACACGCAAGCCTCCGAATTCGGCGGAAGGTGGGGAACGGAGTGTCTTAACACGAGGTTCCCTCTGCCTACCCTGCTGTGTGCGGGATATAGCGTGAAGCTATTCAATATGTAATACTTGTTGCGCCTATCTGCGATTTCTTTCCTTTAGTCCTTTAAATTGATGGTAGCCTGTAAGAGATCACTTGTTGCGATAAGGCCGCCATTGCTCATAGCAATGTTGTTTACAATGCTACAATTATTCTTTTATACACTTCTATAAGCTTTTATTTGCAATAAAATATTTATTTATTTTAATTTTATTTTATTAATATCTTTAACTAAGCATATTTCAAATCATACTTTTCTTCATAATTTTGTATACCGGCATAGTACATTTCAAAATTCAAGCATCCTTTGAACCCATATCAATCACGATAGGTGCTCACAGCGATAGATACTCAAAGTGAAGGCTACAAGAGATCGTTGTACGTATATATTAGTATTACCAAATGTACACAAACGAAATAGAGCTAGTGCGAATCATTAGAGGTTTCCATTTGACCCTCGTGTCTAAGCGCAATTAACGCTGGCCGACCTATATTGGTGGATATGTCAACATTTGCACGTCTCATGTCAAGACTGCCGCATACCAAACTATCTCCCAATATCAATAATCGATCCTAAAGCTTAGATTGATTTAGCAATCAATTTTTGGAGTAAAGTAAAAGTTAAATATGCAAACCTTAGATTTGTTATTGGCAACTTTAAACTTTTTTTTTAATTGAATAAAGGAGGCAAACGAGCAAAAGGTGTTAAGTGGTTACCTTCGCCCATAGACATCCACATCATAAGAGTTATAGATGCGTTGCCAGTCTTGGGGATGTAGGACAGAAGGAGGGAGAAAGGATGGAAATGGTGGGAATAGGGAGAGCTGGCTTACATGTCATCGAACCGGAACCCATCATCAGATGTTTGGCGGTCCGTCTTTGACACGATAGTGGTCGCGAGCCAGTCGGAGAACGAATCTCCTACCACCAAACTACTGGGTTACCCGCCTTTTACGGGACGCTACCCAGCGGCGGGGGGGAATTGTATTCTTAACCCGTCCCCCCACGGGATATATATGTGTATATATATGTTATACTAAACAATGTGTAATACTTGTTGCGCCTATTTGCGATTTCTTTAAATGTTTGAAATTAATGGTTGAATGTAAGAGATCACTTGTGATAAGGTCTCCATTGCACATAGCAATGTTGTTTACAATGTTACAATTATTCTTTCACGTATTGCTGTAAACTTTTATGTGCTATAAAGTATTTATTTATTTTATTTTTATTTTATTAATATCTTTAACTAAGCATATTTGTGATAGTGGTCGCGAGCCAGTCGGAGAACGAATCTCCTACCACCAAACTACTGGGTTACCCGCCTTTTACGGGACGCTACCCAGCGGCGGGGGGGAATTGTATTCTTAACTCATCCCCCCACGAGCGAGAATATTCCATATTCTTTCGTCTGTTTGTATATTTTTTGTAGAAATGCGTTTAAACTTTTTCTTTTATTTTTGTTTACTATATATAGTGTACTCGACCATTACATTTTTAAGAACACAATTAGGAAAGTGACCATTTCTGTTGTATTATAAAGTTATAATTAAAAAAATAACTTCACTCAAAGTTACTAAAAATGAAAAAAATATTAGTATTGTAACATAACTTTTGTAGTAAGTTATGAATTTACTCTACTCAAAAAAAAATGTTAGGTCAATCTAAGATTGCAGTTGAATTGGGATCGATTATTAATAGTGGGCGTTAATCGATATCATTTCCACATTTTCAAATAGCCATCTTGTCCGCATTTTATGCTAAAGTTCACGAAGCTTAATTATACTGTTTTACAGACAAATTGATGATGGGAACGGCTCTTAAGAATTTACAAGCCTCAAAACAACTTTGAAAGTTTGATAAAGATTACTTTGACATTTAGGATTGTTACTAACGAAATTTATTAACAATAATAATACAAAGTGTCTTGAATACTGCGAGCGGCGTGAAGCTGCTTAATATTAAAAACATAATTTATCTGTGAGGTACACCTAGTATTTTAACCAATATGAATTCTAATCCTCTTTATTGTAAGAAACTGTGCTAGAATCTATGAAGTACTTTGAAATTCATGGTACTTTGACATGCAAAGTAAATAATTCAAACAATTATTTATTTAAAGTTAGTTAAAATTTATTATATAATGCTACCACATTTACATTGTACATATGAAATGAGATGAAGAAAACGAATGAGTAAGAAATGTGTGCATCATATTTACCATTTTCTTTCCATAATAATATGGTGGTGGTGGTAGAAAAAATGAAGTACAACATAATTTTATCACAAACTAAAGTAAAGTTATTAAACCTTAATAAGATTTTTATGTTTTTTACGTACATTGCGTGAAAATATATAAGACAGAATTGTATAATGTAATTAATCTGTTATTATGATCTGATTCAAGTATAGAACAGTTTATATGTGGTATTTTTATAAAGAATTTTTATTATTATTTTTTTTTTGCTTCACGCTGTATCCCACACTCAGCAAGGTAGGCAGAAGGAACCTAGTGTTAAGACACTCCGTTCCTCTTCTACTTTCCGCCAAATTCGGAGGCATTGCGAGTTAAGTGGCGGAACTTAACGCCGCGCTTTGCCTCGACACCAGAGCGAAGAAAATGGAAAAATTAATTTCCACTCCTCGAGTGGGAATCGAACCCACAAGCAGTCGTCTGCGCCGCACTGCGCCACGACTGGCCCCTATTTTTTTTTTGTTTTTAAATTTAATATGTTCATATCGATTTCTCTAATTCAATCTTTTTGGCATAACATGTATTATGTATTATGTGTCACAAAATACTGCCGGAACATTATTGCATAAAAATCCATCTGTCAGTGTCATTCACTCTATTCAATTCGACAACTGAGTTTTCCTGATTATGCTATTCACACAAAAACATTAAAAAAACCACAGAAGTGACATTGGCGAAGTAATAAGTAACCTAAGTGAAAGAAAGAATAGAAAAATAATAAAATGCAATATAAATGCTATGTAAAAAACTGAACTGAACTGTTTTAGTATTCGCAAAAGCTGTCCACAATTACTAAGTGAACGATAGGAATATTCAATTTTAACAAAAGCAATTTAGATTATTTAGATATTTAAAATTTAACTTCAAAGCGTATTTAAATTACATACCTTACAAGAAAAAATACCAGAAAAATTATTCGTTCCTACATATTTTCTTTTGATTATATGACCTACTTATAAACATATGCCTAAATTGTATAAACAAACCTCTTTATATAATCGACATCTGTAATCGAAGATATGAAATGTACATTTTTAAGATGTTATGTTAATATTTACTACTTATATTTTCGACATATGTAGAAAATTTTTTAGGCTTTACGCACTGTCCCGTTAAATAGTGATAGTGAGAAAAAAATTACTGTCCAGACACTCCTTTCTCTACTTTCCGCCCGTAATCAAGGCTTAGTGGCACAAATCAATGCAGTCTCGCTAAGTGGAGGAAAGAAAATAACATAAATATAAATAATCTTTCCTAGTAGGGAGCACTATATATACAGTGTATATATATAGTGCCTATAAATAATGTTTTGCAATAAATTAACTGACATCTATTAACTTATCAAGCGGATTTTTCGAAAATCCCGTCGTTTATTTTATAATTTAATCAAATCTTGCTTTCACAAAATATTTTTCAATTCATAAAAGAAAACTAAATAAACACAACTTGGAGCAAAACAAAATCGAGCTAGACAAAGCGAAACAATCTTCGATCTTATAAAAGTGTCAATGGGACTTAAAAAGATATCTGATTTCGATAAAAAAAACTCTTATAGAACTGTTTCGGTGGAAATAAAACTGACCAACGATTTAGAGAGTTGTTATGGACAAGCCAATGAGATTCGTTTAGAGATAATGAATTTAAAGAAAGATTTCTATTTTGTTCAATTTTAAGAGATATTAATTAATGTACTGTAAATATTCGGGGAGGCTGTCGTGGCGCAGTGTGTAAGTATCTAACGATGGTTGTAGGTTCGATTCCTCGGGTGAAAGATTATATATTAAAAAAAAATTGTCCCGCTGAGTTTCTTGCGCCGGTTCTTCTCAGGTCTGAGGCATTAACTTTAGTGTACCGGTGGTAAATTGTTCGACGTTCAAAAAATGAAGCATGTAACTTCTTACTTTGAATAAAATTATTTGACTTTGACTTTGACTTTGACTTTGACCTCGGGTGAAAGATTATATATAATTCTTTATTTCTTTGCCCTAGTACTTAAGCCAAAGTACGGTGTTGAGTTCCGCCACTCAATACACTATCGGCTTCGGACGGAAAGTGACTCTACCCCTCTCAGGAAAGAACTCTACTATGCGCGGTAAAGCGTGAAGCTGCTAATAAACATTAATCTAACTCGTGGTAAATGAATTTTTAATGTATTTTGAATTAATAAAATATAGAATCGCCTACACAGCTGAAAAGTTGATAAAAATATTAAAATAACAGAATTCTGCCACTTAAAATAACAGAATAACATAAAAGAGATTATTTTCAAACATTTATTTTGTTTAAAATAAGATAGAACATATTTATTTTCGTGGTTATGACCACAAGAGTTCTATAAATGGAATTCTAAGCTACCTTTCATCTTAACACAGCCTAAAGAAACTTATTTAGTACTTTATAAATAGAAATTTCTTATTAACAGCCGTGTAGTTATAGTGACCGCTCTATAACACAGTCTAGACAATTTTTAATTATTCTGTAATAGTGTACTTTGTCAGTAAGTGTTTCTAATAGAGGAACGTTTATCTCTCTAATAACATAAAACTTTTAGGATTTATTAAAATTAATGAAATTTTCTTCTCTTAAAGTTTAATTATTATATAGTAACATCTATACGCTTTTTCTTACAGAGCAGGTTAATTTGATTAAGGTTAGGTCAAGAAACTCCATTCTACACTTTCCGCCGAATAAAAATGTGGAATTCAACGCCAGACTTTATCTTATCAAAAGCGGATCATACCTCCGAGTGAGGATCGAACCCACAACCGTTTATAGTCAGAGTGTATCCTATTGCGCTACGATATTGCGTTTTATTTACAAACATCAAATGTTAACTTTCTTTTATTTTTTAGCTTCACACAGTATCCCGCACACAGCATAGATAATTTAGTATTTTGACACTCCGTTCCCCATTTTCTGCCGAATTCGAAGGCATTTGCGTGTTAAGTGGCGGAACTTAACGCCGTGCTTTTTGCCTTGACACCAGAGCGAAGGAAATGTAAATATTATATATTTCCTCCTCCTCGAGTGGGAATCGAACCCACAACCAGTCGTTTACTGTCACACGCTTGTGCCACTGCGCTACGACTGGCCTCAAATGTTATTAATTTCATAAATTATTTCTACTAAAAAAATCTTTATAAATGTAATGGATATATCAATATTTTTGTCATACCTTATGTGAGATTAAAGCTTTAATATATAAAAAGTCACATTTCATTCACACAACAAACGTCAGAAATAAGTCATACATAACAAATATGCGATACGGGAATGTATTCTTTGAAGATGCGTTATTTGGCCGCACAAAAAGAATTTTGCGTAATATTATTTTCTCGCCTTATAGAAATAAGAAAACTTATATATATTTGGATTTTTTTGTATATATTTAGATATTTAGTATTTCCATCTTCTTCACTCTGGTGTCGAGGTAAAACTCGGCGTTAAGTTCCGCCACTTAACACGCAATGCCTCCAAATTCGGCAGAAAGTGGGGAATAGAGTGTCTTAACACTAGGTTCCCTCTTTAATACAAAAATAGAGATTTTTTTTTATTAAAGTATATGTTTTTCACATTTTCGCTTTTTAAGTCTTTCTCACATAGTATGGTAAGCAGATATAACTTATGTACTCAACGTTTAAATCTTACCTCTTAGAATCCTCCTAGTAGGCTCTTTGTTATGATTTAATTAAAAAAAATAAAAAATTTTATATTTATTTTAACACTAGCGATCCACACGCGGCTGTGCCCGCGTGATTCTAAGCAGCTTATAGTCCCTCACCGGTGAATATTAAAAAAAAAATATAGATATATAGATAATCTATAAGAAAATACTCGTCGAAATCGGTCTACCGGTATATTTTTTTTTTCATTTAAGCTTTCATCCTCTATTTCATCACATGGCTTGTCTTGGCTTGGTTTTTTGAAAAAAATGAATTTTATTTTTGACTGTGGGTCTTCAACCCAAATTTCTATTTTCATTCAAAATTTCATCAAAATCGAGCTAATAGATTAGTCGTGAACAGACAGACCGGCAAACTTCGCATTTATATTATTACAGCATGTTTCGGATCACCTTGAATCTGTTTTAGTAATCTTTGGCTGAAATCAATTTTTATATAAGATTAAATTACGTTCTTAGTAAACAAATAAAATTAAAGTTTCGTTTTCGCAAAACATTTATTTAATTTTTTAAGCAATATTCACTAATCATATTTTTTTCTTATAAATACGCTTAAAATAATATCAAATTATTTTTTCTCCATTATGACTAACACTCTCTCCCGTCTATACTCGTATTATATTTGAAATATTTTAATTTCTACGCTCTGGTAACGCAAAGCGCGATGTTAAGTTTTGCTACTTAACATGCAATGGTCATGCCATATGGGTGGATATTGGAAAACGGAATGTCTTTATACTAGATTCTCTTTGAATAACCAGCTATACAGGAAAAGATATGACCAAAATATAAAAATATCTAATTAATTTAAAAAATTCAATACAAAAATCAGCAATCTTCTTTACAAAGGTACACAGTGACGGTAATAAAGTACATGCACCAATAATTTCAGTTATTGTTCTTTTAATATTTGTATAGTACAGATTTTTTCATAATGCTATTACTTTTTTGCAGCTAAAATATCTCACGATTTTGCCTGAATCCGGAATATTGCGCTGATATTTTATATGTGAGGAATAGACAAAGAAGAGCCAATTGACAAATAACTTAAACTGCATATTGAATTTTGATTTACCTGAGCGAGGAAAGTCATTAAAATAAGGTTAAAATATTTAGGAAGATGCTCTTAGTCAGAATCGAACTCACAAACAATTGCATTTACAGCCAGATTAACCACGAGACGATGCTCTATCACTGCGCCATGACGAAAGAAGCCAAGAAAAATAAAAAATGTATATATAAGTATTATACTCACTTTATGATGTTCATATAAACTGTTTTTTTAATATTCAAATTGCATACTTTGTTCTTTTTTTTTGCTTCACGCTGTATCCCGCACATAGCAGGGTAGGCAGAGGGAACCTAGTGTTAAGACACTCCGTTCCCTATTTTCCGCCGAATTCGGAGGCATTGCGTGTTAAGTGGTGGAACTTAACGCCGCGCGTACCGCGGCACCAGAGCGAAGAAAATGGAAATATTAAATATTTCCACTCCGTGAGTGGGAATCGAACCCACAACCAGTCGTTTACAGTCACACGTCTGTACCACTGAGCCACGACTGGCCACAACACACGAAATTGCATACAATATACCAAATTCAATATTACAACTGAAAATTTATAGAAGTTGAAGTAAGCGAAATGAATTTTGGCTGCATTACGCTAGTTCAAACTTTTCTTCAAAGCCCCGAGTTCACACTGATATTATTGGTCACTTAGCAACTTATAATTATATTTTGCACAAGCACATATGCCATGTTTTGACTTCGGGCCGAAGGTATTGATACTATTTTCTCTGTATTTTCCCTCTATGTGTGGTAAAGTGTGAAGCGTACAAATAAATTCTGCGGATTAAATATTTTTCTGAAAATACGTTACGTTTTCTATTAAAAAAGCAAAAAGAAAAGGATGTATTATTTTTCATTTACAGGGGATGTATATTTTTTATCTCCACGCTTTTTCCCCATAGCACGGTAGTCGCTCAAAGAATTTAGTGTTTAAGACAATCCGTCCTCCATTATCCGCCTGAAATCGAGCATTGCGTGTTGAATGGAGGAATGAAATTGAGCATATATTGGAGCCAGTCGTGGTGCAGAGGCATAAAGTATGACTGTAAGGCCACTGGTTGTGGGATCGATTCCCACTCGAGGAGTGGAAATAATAAGTTCCGCCACTTAACTCGCAATTCCTCATGAATTCAGCGGAAAGTGGGGAATGGAGTGTCTTATCACTAGGTTTCTCTCCGCCTACCCTGCTGTGTGTGGGATACAGTGGGACGCTAAAAAAATATTTTTGTGACTACATGAAGAAGATACTTAAATTTGTCTTACTTACGTTTTAACTTACACCGTACCTAATCAACAACTTGATAAAATTTATTTAATATAATCAAAAGTTGATAAATATTTCTTAGTTTTGTGTACTTCTTTTAAAATAACTTTTAGGGCTTGAATTCACGAACAATTACTTTCTAACATGGACCATATTAAAAGATAAGAATAAAATAGACGTACTTCATACAAATGAAAAAGCTTCGCGTTCTCAGCCGCAACTCACAAAAGATGCCGTTTCCCTACTCAGAGAGGCTAATGACCAACTAAAGTAAGGAAATACAACGGACCCCTAATTCTTTGATTATATATAGGTATGTAAATATTGTAATCTATGGAAAAACTATTTTTTTTATGCCTTTGTTACAACTACCATTACCGTTTGTACGACAAAATTGTAGTTTTAGGAAAGTGTGCATAAAACTAGACGTTTATCAAAAAGTTTGGAATTGAGAAGGGTAGAAAAAGAGCAGAAAAAATAACAAACGCAAACATTGCAAATGTTTTCCTTCTAGCCTTTCTACCATATTACAGGAAACATTGTTTAAGTTCGTTCGCAGTTAAAGAAGTACTCAATAATATAACTTATATTCCCTTACCAATGACGAAAAATGTTATTCGTTACAAATTTGATGTAAAGAAGAATTGATAGATACTGTATAACTTATTTTGTTGCAAGTTCACGCGTTTACCCGTATAACGGGGTAGACAGAAAAGGACTTGAGCGGAAACGAAGTGTCAAGACATTCCGTTCTCCATTTTTCGAAATCAAGACGTTTTTGCATGTTGAGTGATGGAACTCAACGCCGCGCTTTATCTTAAGTATCAGAGCAAAAGAATTAAAAATTTAAATATAATCATTCCCCCGAATAGAAATCGATAAGGACGTCAGGTTCATACTGTCAAAATGTTTTATTGATATCGATTGTCAAAGTAGTATTGCTGTGCAGTTAGTTTTTCTGACAAACATTGATTAATAGATACAAGTTAATGTACTAAATGTTTGATAGAACAATATCGAAAACGAAATATATGTAATGAATAAAGGGATAAACATTTGGATATTACTATTTTATTAAAGACAAAATTATTTTATGGCATTATAAAACACAATCACTTAAAATCAACGACTGTGGTAGGCTTTGAGAAATTAGCTCGTAGACGCATCTAGGGCACAACGGCATGGCTGCATGGCTCATACATATTGAACAATGTTAAATAGTCATCTTCAATCAACTTGATAGTATCACGTATCTTGGAATCAGGAAAAGTAATGGAAGGAAAATGTGTTTTGTATTTAAACTAAACACAAATTACTGTCTTTGTTATTATATAACTAAGAAACTTAAATTGAAACTAAATAAAAATAAATTTTGAATTTTGAATTTGACCTAACTTAATTTAATACAAAATGAATGCAATGAATGCTAGACGTAAAACAGCACACAATTTATTTTAAAATATACATATGACGATAGTGCATTGTGCATTAGGTGAAATATATGGTTTCCTTGACATGCCAACTAAGTATGATATCTAACTCGTATGGAAATGCTTGATACGCTGCATACCAATGAATATACAAACGTCATCATGAGATGCAGATGAACTTTGAATAAATCACACTCAAATTCTTGCTTGCCTTGCTCACTGAGCTTAATAAATCTTACTTTTTAAATGAGCTACATTTTAAATATTTTGTTTTATTATTTAAAACCTACTCCTTCTTTGTTATTTTTTTTTCAGCTTCACATCAGCTTCGGCATGTCGGGATAGAAAACTCAGTTGTCCACTTTCTGTCCGAAGTCAAGTGTGTAACGTACATATTGAGTGGCGAAAGTCTATACAGCTCTTTGTATTGTTCAGTATTATCATTTCACCAAGTAGGAATCGAACTCACAACCACCTGTCTCACCGCGCTACGATGGCAACTCTTTTAAGTTATATTGAACTGATAAGTACGTATGTTTATGGTAGGATAATTCAAGCAGGTTTAATAATAAAAAGGGTGTGCTCGAATCCACAGACATTGATTAATTGCGAAATTTCATTTCAAACGTCTAATAAGGCTTTTTATTATAACTATAATTACGATATTCAGTCACACAGTGGCCAGTCGTGGCCCAGTGGCACAAGCGTGTGACTGTAAACGACTGGTTGTGCCCTCGATTCCCACTCGAGGAGTGGAAACATTTAACATTTCCATTTTCTTCGCTCTGGTGTCGAGGTAAAGCGCGGCGTTAAGTTCCGCCACTTAACACGCAAAGCCTGTGAATTCGGCGGATAGTGGGGAACGGAGTATCTTAATACTAGGTTCCCTCTGCCTACCCTGCTGTAAAAAAAAATATATATTCAGCACGCGGGACGAAGTGCGACAAACATATGAGATTTCGGTTCGATCTCCACTCCGAAGAATGATCATATTTAAAATATTTTCGTTTCTCCGCTATGGTAAGAGAAAACGGGGATGTGAATTCAACCCACTCAATACGGGCGTATCAATCTATATCTCGATCTCGGGCAGAAAATGAAGAACGGAGTGCCTTGACAGCAACAGGTTCTCTGTTTCCTTTTTCAAAAAACCATATCATTTAAGTATTTTTGTTATAAAAGTTTAACTTCTAGTATTCTAGTGTGGCCAGTCGTGGCCCAGTGGCACAAGCGTGTAACTGTAAACGACTGGTTGTGGGATCGATTCCCACTCGAGGAGTGGAATATTTAATATTTCCATTTCTTGTCTTAACACTAGGTTCCCTCTGCCTACCCTGCTGTGTGCGGGATACAGCGTGAAGCTAAAAAAAAAAATTCTAGTGATTGTGAACCCGCTAACACCTCGATCGAATGATAGTCATTGTATATAGGTACCTAATTTTAAAAGTAATATTTCCCTTTCTTTAGTGTTAAGTGAAAATCATATAACCAACAAGTACGTCATGGAACTAAATTGAAAATGATGTTATTCCCATGATGCATCTAGAGTGGTAGTAAAATTGAAATCAATTCCTCGTGTCCCTTGGTGTCAATATCCACAAAATTCGAGCAATATTGGATTGGCTTCTGCATCGTTCGAATATAAAACGAAAAGTTTGTATCGTTTAAAAACACATTTAATAAAGAAAAAAAGCTTTAGTAGAAGTAAATTAGTATAAAATAGATTCAACTTTAAATGTAGTCTAAATATTGAATTAATAAATTAATTGTTATTTTTTGAAATCTAATTTTAGAAAGGGATCGATTTTCCGCTCGGATCAATAATCAAATTTTGATTATTTTCATTTCTCCGCCCTTTTGAAGAAGACAAGCGGCCTTGTGGTCCGTCAGTTAACACGTATTGTCTCGAGTTCGATTGGAAAGTGGAGAACGGAGTGGCTTGGCACTATGTTTTTGTCTTGCTGTCGGGTTTTAGCAATGTCTACATTAGTATAGCATTATACACCCTTAAAAATTTAACTTTTTTGAATACTCTTTTTGATAAACTTAACTTTTTTGAATACTCTTTTAGATAAACGTTTTTCGTTTATCTTTAGATTCCAAACGACAATAGCTTCGAATCCTTTTTGGTGCATTGAATACATTATTTAAAAATTATTTAAATATTATCAATAAAAACAAGGTTTTCAGTCCCTTTCCTGAAAAATACAAGAAATGTATAAAAATAAAAAAAAGTCCTCCCATTATCCATATTTATATTATAAATGCGAATGTCTGTGTGCTTATCTGTCACGCTTTCCAGCTAATCTACTGGTCCGATTTGCAAGAAATTTAGAATGAAAGTAGTAATAATGACTGGGTTTAACATAGGCTACTTAGTTTTTCAAAAATCAACCTCTAAAGGGTTGAATTAGAGGGATGAAAGTTTATATGAAAAATCTAGACCACTTGACCGATTGTACCGAATTTTGATATATATATAGTTGATAATCCAAGATTAAACATGGGCTACTTTATTTGTCAAAAATCCACCACCAAGGGTTGCAATATACCGAAACAGAAACGTCGATGACGCGACGAAGCCGCTAGCGGGCCGAGTACGTAATAATAACATAACACTGAAAATAAAAAAAAACTTAGAACAAACATGTAATCTTTACAAAATTGAAATAATTAAATTTATTTATCCTATTTTATTCGTCACATAAGAAACAAGTAACGACAAATCGTATACAAGTTTATGCGCCATTTCATCAGACTTTAAAATTGCCCAATAGAATCGAGCACCTACATTTATGACACCCGCAATGAAACTCCGACGAACGACTCCGACGAACGACTACGACGAACGACCAGACGAACGAGATTAATATACAGATGAGAACCTAGTTTGAGTTAAACACTATCAAATCTAGAATTATCTTAGGTTATCCATTCAAGTTTATCGAGTGAAATGTATTCGGAGCGAATTATCTGTAATCCTAAGCCCAGACGCAATATTTTGGAGTAGTAAACTTGGCTTATTTTATTCCAAGGGCAAAGGCTTCGTCTGTGGCTACAATAAAGTGAACTAAAGCAACACCGTATTTTTGTTATTTATGACACATAGCATATTATGGCTTTATAGGTTATAACCACCTCATAACTGAGCTAAATTTATTACTTTGAGACGTTATAATGGTCTCTTTATAGAATTTTCTATAATTTGACATTTATTAAGGTAAATAATAAACAAATACAATGATGTTAAAATTTATCGAATTTACTCGTATATAGATTGATGTTAATTTTTTAAAAAAATCTAAACATCTTTTATCATTCACAAAATTATGTAACAATGGGAAAAAATATAAAGAAAAGATAGTTTAAAAGGATAATCAGAAAAGTATTTGTAGATCTAAATAACCTATATAGCCCTAAAATAAGGCGCTTGTAAAATAATTAAATAACGAAATTTATTACTTTTAATTTATTTTATTACATATCTTTAACTTTATTTATTTAACATCATATATTTCAGGCAACTCTATTCTAACTCTATTCTATTAGGTATCACTAAAAGGGAATGAAAAAACTTAGATTTTACGTGTTGCGTGGCAAATATATAATTATTAGAAACCTACACAACATAGATTAAAAAAAACTCATATCCTTGGGTTATAGAAAAGAAATCCTAAGTGTTCCAAAATTATGTAAAATTCTTACATAATGAATAGATGACAGTATTAGGGTATGAATTTCCAAAGAGACTATTGTTGCGTATAGAGAATCAGTTAAATCCAACAATGCTTGTATATTTTTTTCATTTGTAAAAGGTAACAAACGAAAGGAAGGTCAACCTGTTGGTAAATAGTTACTTTCGCCCATGGACATATACAATATTAGAGAAGTTGTGGATGAGTTGAGCCTTGAGTGTGATGGAGGGAGAAGGATGGGCGGGAATAGGGAGACGAGTGTATAGTTTTATTTATTGTATAAAGAAGGCAAACGAGCAGGAGGACCACCTGGTAAGTGGTTACCTTCGCCCATGGACATTCACAACGTCAGAGAAGCTGTAGATGCGTTGCCGGCCTTGAGGATGACGGAAGGAAGGAGGGGGAAAAATAGGGATGATGAGATTAGGGAGAGAGCTGGCTTACATGTCAATGAATCGGAACACATAATCAGATATTTGACAGTTCGTCTTTGACATGATAGTGGTCACGAGTCAGTCGAAGAACGAATCTCCTTCCACCAAGCTACTGGGTTACCAGCAAAGGAGAATTGTTTTCTTAACCCGCCCCCTAAAGGTAAAAAGAAGTTTTACTAATAAACTTAAGCCGTAACGATGTACTTAAGTTATAAGTATATTTAATTTACCACAGAAAAAAATGAACACTCAAATAATCAGGTTAAATAAACTTTGGTTATATATTTTGCTTTGTGTAATTATTCAGTGCAAAATGGAAATCTCTCTGGCAACACACCAACGATGTTGTGAGCTAAATGAGTGTACATCGTCCGTTCTTGCAAATAAAGTGCTTAAATGGTGTTTACATTTTAAATTTGTTAACCAAATATTAAATATTAAAAATTCAGAGTAAAATAAATTACTGCTTTTAGTGATTTTTCTTTACGAACAGAGTTTTTATTTATTACTGCTATATGTTCTGTGGGATTTTGTTGGTTGTGGGTCCGATTACCACTCGAGGAGTGGAAATGATATTTCCATTTTCTTCGCTTTGGTGTCGAGGTAAAGCGCGGCGTTAAGTTCCGCCACTTAACACACAAGTCTCCAAATTCGGCGGAAAGTGGGGAACGGAGTGTCTTAACACTAGGTTCCCTCTGCCTACCCTGCTGCATGTGGGATACAGCGTGTTCTGTGGGATTTGGCTAAAAATAATGTAGAAGATATAATAATACAGGTTTCTTTTATAGAGACGTAGCACGTTTCAAAATACTTCATAGATTTAGATTCTTGTTTATTACAGATAAGCTTAAATACATTCTAATTTTGTATTCCCAATCATTAATACAACGTGTCTTTTATACAAGGAGAAATGAAAATGTTTGTAATTTGTCTTTTCCGTTTTAGTTTCGTTCCTAAGCTTGTTGACTGTGAAAAAGTTAACACAACTTTGTTCAGTTTTACTCGGTAGCAACATGCCTTATAAACAATCTGCCATAATAAGTGTAAGATATCTGTACACTAGATTTTTTTTTTATAGCTTCACGTTTTCTTCTCGTATACCAAGCGAGGTAGTCAGACAGGACCAGGAGTGTCAAATCACTATGTCCTCCACTTTCCGATAGCAAGACTTCTGTAATGGAACGAAGAAATGAAAATTTAAATATCCAGTCTCCAGTGCCAGCTCTTCCGACTTCGACTGCCAGCCTCTTTAAATAGATATTGGCCCTTAAACATATATAAAAAATCTATTTTTAATGTTTATTACATTAAAATATTATTTACCTTGTTTGTAGTGTGATCATGAAATCTTTGTCTTTTTAATTTTTCGCAAGTTAATAATTAATAATAAATGTTTATTTCTTGAATTCACCCAACGTCCCGAATTTTGGCTGAAAGTATAGTCTCTTCTATACTTTATATATATTATTCTAAGAAACTTCTAAGAAGAACTTTTTGGTGTCCATAAAGAAAAAATAGGGCAATGTATTATACCAATGGTTGTTTAAAATATAAGGAAGTGTAACAATATGAAGCCAACAGCGACAACCATAATTACGTCAGGGCGCTTTTAAACTTTTTTTATCTGCACACACCTTTCTCCCCTTCGTTTTTAATAAAAAGCACAAAAAAGCCTTCGTGGTATAAAACTCAACGTTACATATTGTGTAAGAAAGCTAAGAAACTGTAAATATTTAAAAGAAAAATATACCCACAAATGGAATTTCTTAAACATAACATTTTCTTTATTTCAAAACACGCTTACAGTACATACATATATTCATATTTGTATAAATTACTAACAAAGCCAACCAAGCAGTCATATATCAACAGGCAAATATTAATCAAAGCCACCGCTTTCCTAACGCTTTACTTTTCGCGACGTTAATTTATTACATCGTCATCGTCAACTACAAACGGGACACGAACAAATTCATGAGTTTCTCTACCCTTTTAACCGCAGCATCTACGCTAAATCAGTTTTTCACCAAACGTTTGCCTTTAGTTATGTTAAAAGTGCTTGACTCATTTAATATCAGTTACACAAGTCCTACATTGTACTGGTTGTTCAAAAAAATAATAATAAACTTTTAAGTTTGTTTATTTTTACATTTTAATATATGTAAACATAGTATAAAAAAATTGTATATTTGTAATTTATTTAACTGTCATTTACACATACTTAACATAATGAATGAATGCTATTAGAATCATAAGGCGAATATCAATGAATGTAAATATTATATTATGTAAATACTCAACATTTAATCAACATTAAACTGTCTGGTCACGATGTTATAGTGGTCCTTAAAATTATGCAAAAACGTGAGTGAAGCGACCCAAAAATTTCAATAAACATATCGTCTATTTAAATAAATATGAAAAATTCACGCCTCAGCGCGTAGAAACTTCAGTGGCCATCTGGATTTTAGACTGAAGTTATAGTACTTTAGTTTGACGTTAATTGTAAAACATGGTTCAGTTCGAATACAAGTAGATACTTTACACTTTTTTAGTTTCGCTGGCATATATAAAAAAAATATTTAATTTTATTGACTTCTTCGTTCGTCGTGGCGCAATTGAATAGCGTTTGACTGTAAACGTGATGGATGTGTGTTCGAATCCTACTCGAAACAATGGTTATATATTATTTTTATTTGTCTGCTCAGGTATCTAAGATAAATTACTGCGTTAAATACTGTTTAAAACACAATCTGTCTACCGTTTTGTCGATTTCGATTTTCGAGCGGAAATTAGAGTACCGAGAGAGGGTTCACTACACTTAGTTCTCGCTAACTACTGTACTAAACGGGAAAAGGCGTGTCACCCTGCTATACGGCCAAAAGCGTGCCCTTTCTGCGCCAGAAAACGAGACATTGCGTGTTAAAAGGCGGAACATAAAAGTAATTTAAATATTTATAATAACTCACTCAAATAGGGAATGGCGAAGAATTAACATGACTTTTATGTAGCTAGTACGAAAACGGTACAGCAGTATTTTAGAATTTAAACTATTCAAAAATATACCTATAATATAGAACTCGTGTAGAAAAGGATTGATATATACTTTTTCTACTATTGTATGACACACATGGAGAGACTGACAAATCTATCCTATCTTCCTATCCTACCTATCTTCTTAGTTAGTTAGTTAGTTCGTGAAGCTTCACACTTTTTTACTAGTGGGGTATTTACATTCAGAGACAAAACAAATTAAATTTAAATACAGGCTTTTGAGCTTGTCTGTGTTGCAGGGACTTCAGAATTATATGTATCTTTTTAATTCGTAGCTCATAATAATATCTGAAATCTTAAAAACTGAAACTGACAGTGTATAAAATAGATACAAAATGTGATATTCACATTTTGTATCTATTTTATACACTGTCAGTTGATAAATAATTAAATGTATTCCTTAATAAACGAAGTTATGGCCAGTCGTGGCGCAGAGACACATAGATGCGCCTGTAAAGCGAACGGTTGTGGGTTCGATTCACAATCGAGGAGTGGAAATATTTAATTTCCATTTTCTTCGATCTGGTGTCGAGGTAAAGCGCGGCGTTAAGTTCCGCCACTTAACACGCATTGCCTCCGAATTCGCCGGAAAGTGGAGAACGGAGTGTCTTAACACTTGGTTTCCTCAGGCTACCCTTCTGTGTGCCACTGGCCTCAAAATATATGATTTGATAAAATTATAAACGCTTAAAATACAAATTTTCATTTCACTTTTAATGTAAACGAGAACACGGACAGCGGAAGATACGAAATAGATGTATAGTTTACGCTGACAAACCTATTTGCTTATGAAAAATTATAAAATAATACACGCAATATTTCGTTTTACAATTCCAAGGCTAACTCAAACTAATAAACATGTGTAGCTAGTGTAAATATTACTACCGCGAGAACTAGTATTATTATTAGAAGCTAAAACTGTGATGAAATAAATAAGTAGTAGGCTAAACTTGGTTTATAAACATTTAGCTTTAAATGAGTCCGACATGTGTTTATTATTTGCCCCGGTTTGTCGGCCGACAAGTTATTTTCGTACAAAATAATTTTAAAAAGCATCTTTACTCTTTTTCTTTACAGCAGTGTAGTCAAAAAGAACCCAGTGTCTAGACACTCTCCCTTAAACTTATATGTTGAGTGGAAGAACTCGACGAGCTTAATCTAGTGGAAATAATAACTTCTATGAGAAAAAATTGAACTCATAACTAATCTTGTTAACAGTCAAACGCTATCCTATTGCGCCACGACAGCTTTTTTATAATTTCAAAACAAAAATCTGGTACAGTGTAGACGTATGTTATGTCAAATTAGTGGGTATGTTGTTAGAAAATTATTTATTTTTACAACACACATGTTGAAAAATGTTCTCAAGTTTTTGCCACAATCTCAGGTTATAAGGAAACATAGAGGACGACTACGAAACGACTCCAGCGCTAATTCATGCAAAAAATGAATTTGGCTAGCTTTGCGATTTATTTTTTTAACATTTCAACGGCTAATTAAACGCACAATTAAAAATTGTCAGATTCTCATATGTTTTTAAATTACCTCCGCATTCTCCATATATACTACATAATCAAAAGATTACTTAAATTATAAGTAAATTAAATGATAATCTATGAACTGAGCATTGAAGCCATCGTAACGCAGTGGGACAGTGTCTCCCTGTAAATACAATGTGTTATAGCCTAATTTTTGGACTCATTATAACAAATCAATTATTTTCGCTACGACTAAATTCTGCGACTCAAAACGGCGACGGAAAAGAATTCATTGACTGTTTCTCTCTGACTATGCGGTACCTACTATGCGGCTAAAATTGTGAAGCTGCTTTTTTATACAGATATATTTTCGCTCTACATCTCGTCACTTTATTATCACATTAGCGACCCGCTCGCGGCTTCGCCACGCGAACTACCACTTTTAGCCTCTATTACCTCTTTGGGATTGGTATTTTTTTAAAAAGGGGAGTCTATATTTGACCTTGCGTCACTAATTATGTTATTGAGAAAGTCATCGATACATCTAGTATAACGTCTATACTATTTAATAACATATAGCAATAACTGTTATAGTAAGAAAACGTACGAAATCTGCTATCTGCTATCATATATCTATATGATAGCAGATTTCGTACATATATACCAGCTGGTATATAGTATCATAAACCGTTCATAATATCAAAAATAAATTTTATGATTTTTATTTTATTTTACAATTGTGTTACTTTTTTGCATTTTAATAATAATAATATGAATGAGTACGGATATATCTAATACAATGTCAACTATATAATAACAGATGGCGCTACCCGTTCCAGAAAACGTAGTGAAATCTGCTGTTATATAGATTATATAAAGTTTTGATAGACGTGTCAAATGTATCTTTAATAAATGTTATGCTTATTTTATTTTATAATTATTTTAATTAGTGATATTAAAATAAATTTAGCTTCACTCGTGAACTATGAACATAATTTGAATATTTTTTTTTTATTTATTTTTCTGCAGGAGTTGTGTTGAATACCAGGATGAAAACTATCCCATATGTTGCTCTAACTTCTAAACTAACTCCATACAAAAAATCATTAATTTCTACCCGGTAGATATCAGTATATAAATGATTTACTTATATCGGTTTTTTATTTTTTCCAAAAAAACTACATGGAAAACCGGGATAAAAACTATCCTATATGTACCTTTGGACTATAAGCTATCACTATACCAAAATTCATTTATTTCTGTCCAGTAGTTTTTGCGTGATTGGCGAACAAATTAACAGACAGACAGACAGACAGACAGACAAAAATTCTACTGAGTGGATTTTTGGCCTCTGTTATCGATATATTAACGCACCCAATTAAAATTTTTCTGAAATTTTTCATGTACAGAATTGACTTTTCTACTCTTTTTTTATATTATCACATTACCTAACAAACACATAGTTAACAAATTTGATGATTGAATGATGAACAACCTTAGTAAAAAAAATACATTAAACGTTAAACAGATCTCTACTAACAAATATGATTTGTGGTAAAAAGGGTGTTAGTGTACTGTCTAACATGAATTATTATATTTTCTTGCATGAAGACATACAAATATGCACGTTATTGGAGAATAGCCAAGCAGAAGTTGAGTTTTACGACTTCCATACAGTTTGTTTTATAATAAAATTTTTACTATTCATAAATAATATTGAGATCTCATAAAAATTTACACAAATATGTAGAACAAAATCTTTTCGTATCGTATTTGCTTAGCTTGTACATATATAATGTAGGCTGATATAAAATAAATCCTTGTATCAGCGGGACATTTTCTATTGACATATGAATAGAAAACTATAAACGCGATGGTTCTGGGTTCGATCCCTATTCTGGGTGTGATTATACGTATAAATTATTTGTATCAGTCAAAGTGGCGTAGTAGTACGCCACTCAATGTGCTGTATTCGGAATTTCTGATACTAGGTTTTCATTGCCTACCCTGCTATGTGAAATAAAGCGTGGTACTAAAAAATAAGAAAGAATAATGTATATGAAACATAACATACTCGTAAATCAATTTTAATTGTATTTATGTATATATATGTATTCATATACGATTCATATATCCCTTCGTTATTGAATCAATAAATCAAAATCACGCGAGGACATATTAAAAAAAAATGCGCCATAACGTTCGGTAATCTATCACGTAAACGAAGTTACCGTCTTGTCGGCATCAGTTAAAATGTGCACGGAAGCATTTGCCGTTGACGATAACCTCATTACTGACGTTTCGACACTGACATGCGCTGAATAAGTGCCAAAATTATATGAAATTTGTCATATAAAACATAATCAATCCTCATCTATATAGTAAGGCCAACACGACGTAATGGGACAGTTTATACGCGATGTAAACTCGACGGTTGTGGGTTCGAATCCCACTTGGGAGATTTCTTCGCTCTAGTAATAAAGACAAAGTGCGACATTGAGATCTACCTTTCAACACGAAATGTCTCAATTAAGGCAAAAAGTAGAGAAAAAATACACTTTCTATTGACACTAGGTTCTCTCTGACTACCTCGCTACAACAGCAGGATAGGCAGAGGGAATCTAGTGTTCTCCACTTCGTTCCCGTTTGTTCCACACTCCGTTCTCCACTTTCCGCCGAATTTGGATGCACTACGTGTTAAGTGGCGGAACTTAACGCCGCGCTTTTGCCTCAACATCAGAGTGAAAGAATAGAAGTGAAAATGGGAACGTTAAATATTTCTACTCCTCGAATCGAACCCACAACCAATTGCGTTTACAGACACACTTACGTGCCCCTGCGCCAAGACTGGCCCCTGACGGGTAACAGCGTGGAGCTGAATCTATGTACTATTTCCAAAGAAATATACATTTTAAATGATATGCTAAATCTAACAGCAGGCCCAAACTGTAAGATTTCAAGAGACAGAAGCCAGTAGAAATAGTTAGAGGAGGCTTATGTCAAGAGGCACACTGAACTCATATATTTAATATAAACACATTTTTTTGTTAATCAAACTGAAAAGTTTAGAATAAAGGATTTTTTTATTACTATTATTTTAGATATCATTATAAGCAAGGCTATACATATAAAGGAAAAACCTATCAAAATACTAATATATATCTTTGATAGCTGTGGACTAAACAAACATGCTAAAAAATTGAACCAGAAATGTTCCAACATGAAAGCAAACAATACAAAGATAAGCATCTAGCAATGTCGCATTAGTCACCAAGTGTTCAAACGTCCAAATTAAAACACAATCGTGAAAAGTGGAAAGGAATTATGTTTTCTGTGTAATCAAATGCGGGCAACAATTCTCTTGGCTCTTATACGCTAATTCCTAAATTCCTCACTTGACCCAACCTTGGATTTATGTGAAGGTCAAAAGATCAATAAAGCCTTAAAAAGTATTTCACGATTTGTGTACTATATAAGGAAAACATTTGTGACATGTCCTTATTTTGTGGGACTTATTTCCTACTTATATAGTTAAAATGTTTGTACATTCTAAGCCTAATATTGTGAAACATTTTTATACTACGCTGGTTACCACTAACCACTTAGGTTAATGGCCTGTCACTTACTGTTAAATATGAGACAGAAACACGTGAAAGACAATCTAAAACGTACTATGAGTGGAGAAAATCATATCTGACCCTAAATTCTTTCGACCTATACCATTGACAGAAAAATATATTATTTATGGGAATTCATACATTCATGACATAAATAAAGGATTCCTGCCATATAATATGTGACAAATATGGATGTTAGACTCAGTCAAAAACAATTTTATTTCTTGTATTAAGAAATTCAATCCATGAATGTGAATCTCGTAAGAACTTTTTTTTTATTAAAAAGAAAATTAAACTAACAGATAGTTTTATTGTAGTAATATAAAAATAATATAAGCTCTATTTTCTCTGAATACCGCCCTGCTTAATTATTTATATATTAAAATTGGATATTGCTCTGTCATTGCTTTATATTTTATATTTATATCTCACATATAGTAAAAAAACCAAGATGTTTATCACATATACAAATTTATATATATTTCTGATTTTTCATGGAGCAAGATATGGCAAGAAGAAAAGTTACAAGAGAGAACTCAAAGTGGTACCTGCAGAGATAAGTTTATTGTTAAATTGTGATCGTTGATTGAGAGTGGAACCCACAACCAATTCCTTTTACACTCAGCCACTGTCGTATTGTGCCACAATAGCATCACAACATCATTTTATTTTTAATATATTTTTTTAAAAATCATGATTATTTTCCTTTTATTCCCCTATATTTTAAGATTTCGTAAACCTATTATAATTATTTTACTAATGCATTATTATTATTACCACATTTAAACTACCGAACCAATTTTAAATCTTTAATATCAACTCTTCGTTACGAATTTAGAAAATAAAATCTGTCGAAAAGTATTATTGGTAATGGAAAATTTTCAACACACGTCAGGAAAGCTGAATCCAATGAACCGTATTACAACATACGCCGCATCATGTGTCACAGGTCATTTATCTCCGTAGAGTATAAGAAAAGCTATGAAAGTAGCGAGGATGGGGGCATAAATCTAAATCACTGGGCTGATGGCGGCAGTTGCGCCAATTGAGCGGATATATCAATAAGGGCCCTTATCTTTACGTCTATTGAACGAGTGTTTCCGCTATCACATCTGTTTAGTTGTGTTATTGAATAATGATATATAGGAATCCGATTGACAAAGCTAGTTGAATGCTAGATTAAACAGATTGTTTTTCACGTTTACACCTTTAGTTTTTTTCCGTATTGAGCAAGGTGGTTAGAAAGAACGTAGTGTCAAGACACTCCGATCTCTACTTTCTGATGGTATTCCAGACATTGCCTGTCGAATAGCAGAACTCAATTTGTTTTCTTAGTAGTGCAGACCAATAATAATAATTTAAATATAATAATTTCCGCAAGCAGAAATCGAACACATAACCAATAGCATTTACAGGCGCTGTCTCACTACGCCACGATCACTTTACAGATTATAATAAACACATAATAAATCATGCAGGCATATATAATCTTTTGTTTTTGCGATTAAATCATGTAGCTCATATTTATAATAAAATATTTTTCAAGCGAATATACCCATTACATAATTTAAAAGTTACAAGTTTGAAACAACAAAGGCTGGCTAAGAATATTTTCCTATTCAGTAAAGAAGAAATGAAAAAACAAGTAACAAACAAACGATTTTAATATAAAAACGTTTTACAGTAAGTCGCTAATATTTCTTAGAAGCTTGACAATTTGTTAGTGAACGAATACAAGATTCACTAAGCAAGCTTAAAGAAAAACAAAGCAGCTTCACACAGCTTTAGCGCATCTCATTATAGTGAAAGAGAGAACTTAATGTCAAATTGAGACATTATATATTAAGTGGTGGAACTGAACGCCGCGTTTTATCGTTGTTACTAAAGCGAAGAAATGAAAACAATATATAATAGAAAATAATATAATTTTAATATATTCTAATAATATAATAAAGAGGTAAAGTTTCTAACTTTGATGAACCGATCGTGGTAAGATGCTCTCACTAGAAAGCTGCACTATTCAAAAATACTATAGGCTATGTTTTATTGTGATTCAACAGAAAGTTCATAGAATTATAAAGAGGCTCTAATAGTGTATAAAAGCTGCATTACACGACGAAGCCATGAGCTGTTCGCTAGTGAATATATATTGCGGAATGTATCGAAATCATTATAGTTTATATTACATCTGAGCACGCAATGTTATTTTAAAATACTTGTACCTTTTATATATTTATCTTTTTATATTACGTCTTTGCAGTCTTTTTTGGGTAATGAAAAAGAACTTAACTGTTCTCAAATATTCTTTTAACATTTGTTGAGTAATGAGCCCGAGAATACTGTGTGTTTTTAGAACCAGATCATGAATTAAACCAAGTCATGGGCTACTTCAAAAATGAGTTTAAAACACTTTACATTGCACTATTGATACGTAAACGTGCTAAATTTAAACTATTTTATACTCAAATATGTTAAAGATAAAAAAAGCTTTTTAGACATTTAAACAATAATATTTGTTATAACATTAGACTACAAAGGTGATGCGGGAAATCGATATGTCTTAGATAATCACTTGGTAAATCCTGCGAGCTACTAATATAATTATTTAAAAATAACTTTTTTGCCGCCCTTGCAGATTAGTTGAGACTTGCCTCTGGATGCGATAGATACGGGTTCAAATTTCATCCGAGGGAATGTGTGTAATTCTAGTATGTGAGATTAATGTGTATGAGAATTTAGGGGCTGGTAAATATCTAACACACACATATTTTGCTTATTACAAAAAAATATTCTAACAAACACTTTCATATTGTTCATATTGTGGCCAGTCGTGGCCCAGTGGCACAAGCGTGTGACTGTAAACGACTGGTTGTGGGTTCGATTCCCACTCGAGGAGTGGAAATTATATTTCCATTTTCTTCGCTCTGGTGTCGAGGTAAAGCGCGGCGTTAAGTTCCGCCACTTAACACGCAAGCCTTCGAATTCGGCGGAAAGTAGGGAACGGAGTGTCTTAATACTAAGTTCCCTCTGCCTACCCTGCTGCGTGCGGGATACAGCGTGAAGCTATAAAAAAAACCCTTACATATTTGTAAAATAACAGATTATAAAATGGAATTTGAATTCATTATTTCCTATTATTTACTACCCTTTATTTTTAGACTACTTTTCTTTTGTCTGTTACAATTTATTATATTGTAACTGACAGTTTTCATACAAAGGCTAAGCTAAATGAAAAATGAAACAGAAATGCTATAAAGCTGCGAATCGTCTATTTAATACTATTTCTAAAGTTTTTCAACTGCAATGAAGTATCACAAACTAAGGTATCGACTACTATCTATAAAGTTGTCGACTACTATCTATAAAGTTGTCAATTTCATCATTTAACTAGACGGTATTATTTTTTACTCTTGTTATTTTTTATTTGTAAGGGCGAACGATTGAAATAAAAAAACGTTCAACACCAATACCTAATTATGTAGAAGAAGAAATAAAGTGGAACGAGTAGATTATTTATATTTTATTTATATTCTATTTTTTATAATTTTCAAGGTTATTCAAAGACATTAGGTATGTCTTGTTAGATCGGCTTAAAAGAATGTATGAATACTAATTCATCTAATAAACACATCTGTGGATAAAATACTGTAGTAACAAAAATAATGTAATACTATATAGACAAAAAACTGTGACTACTATAAACTAAAACGTTGTCATAAAGCGCCCCCGTAGCGCAGTGTGACACACAGCGTTTGACTATAAACGTGAGTTAATTGTTAGTTCAAATCTCAGTCGAGGGAATGATTATTAAGTTCTACCACTCTTCACGTAATGTGTAAAGTGATTCGGATTCGGACGGAAAGTGGAGAACAGGGTGTCTTAACAACCTAGAAACAACTTTAACAACCTGTGAGAACCTAAAATCTCTCTGTCTACCTTGCTATCAGGTAAAAAGCTTGCAGCTGTAAAAGAAATAGTACTGTTTAATACGAATATTTAGTAGATACGAAATATATTTACGTTATAATAAATATACTTTTTTTTATTCTTCCACTGGGCAAAGCTTAACAAGTCTAAACTTGTTAAAAATTAAATTAAATTAAATTAAATAGCTTCACGCTATATCCCGCACACAGCAGGGTAGGCAGAGGGAACCTAGTGTTAAGACACTCCGTTCCCCACTTTCCGCCGAATTCGGAGGCTTGCGTGTTAAGTGGCGGAACTTAACGCCGCGCTTTACCTCGACACCAGAGCGAAGAAAATGGAAATATAATTTCCACTCCTCGAGTGGGAATCGAACCCACAACCAGTCGTTTACAGTCACACTCTTGTGCCACTGGGCCACGACTGGCCACAAAAAAAAAGTGTAAAGTAAAACTGCGTACACGTTCTATTAAATCGGACAATCATTAAACGACTAGACTAGAGAACCGTAGCTTATACGTATTAACTTATTATTGTAGCAAAAGTATTAATGACACAAGTATTCATACAGTACACTCTGAACTTTGCAAAACAGAAAAAGTCACGTTTATACGTCGCCTTATGAGACAGTTACTCGTGATCTTGCTCACTTGTCATTGTTACGAATTGGAGTTACGCAATTTCACTTTTCTACCAACATTTTAGTCAATAAAGCAAATTGTTTTTGTAACATTTTTTATTTAATACTCAAAACGTATAGTAAATTTATTATAAAGAAGATTTTTTACTATACTCTTAAGAACATTATTAAAAATAATGAAAAAAGAAACTGGAATATCAAGCCTTCTTATTGTAATAGGATTAATTTTGTTTCTTACTAAATTGAGGCTTGTATACATTGGGATACTTTATTTTTTTCATCTTTTTACTTTTTACCCTTATAAACTTTACAGACAGCTTAGAGGTATTGCGTGTTGAAACACAAAGTCAAACCTAAAACAATCTTTATTAAATCAACCCCTTATGTAATTAGAACTACATAGATATTGGCTTTATATTAAATATATATCGTCTGCCTAATACTATTTCTTCTGCTTACTTTTTGTATATATTTATGTAATTATATACTTTTGCACAGCGACACAATGACAAGGTAGGCTAGGAAAGTATGTTTTTAGCATCCATACTTATATTATAAATGCGAAAGTCTGTGTGTTTGTCTGTCATGCTTTCACGGCTAATCTACCTGTCCGATTTGGATGAAATTTAGAATGAAATTAGTAAAAATGACTGGGTCTAACATAGGGTACTTATTTTTTCAAAAATCAACCGTTAAAGGGTTGAAATAGGGAATGAAAGTATATATGAAAAATCTAAACCGCTTGACCGAATATAATGAATTTTGGCATAAATATAGTTGATTATCTAAGCTTAAGCATAGGTTACTTTATTTTTCAAAAAGCCACCCCCGAGGGTTGCAATATAACGAAGTAGTTATGTAGATCACGCGGCGAAGCCGCGAGCGGGTTACTAGTTATACGATATGTTATTAGCATTATATTATTATACGTGTTTTGCAAGCGCGGATACAGCATTGAGGACACTATGGGCATGCCCACAGCCTAAAGTACTTGTGACGTCATATTTTTGTTGTGTTAATTATCTTAAGTACACTAGTATAATTATGGCCGGATTTCAATATCACCGTATCACTTTAACAAAATGAAAAAAATGTATATTGGTTCGAGTTTCTCAATTGTAATTATCTCAATTAACCATTTTTGAAGTGGCTGTGACCACAACTTCTTTGGGGACTCGAACCGCTCCTGACCTTTTGTGGATTGCTAAATATTGTGCAATAATAAATAAATACATTTAAAAAAATCAATAGTAACAGAAATTAAACTTGGGAATTATCCTTGTCACTAATAAATCTGTACATTCATTTGAAAAATGAAGACAAAAATTTTAGTGAATTTGTAGTAATTAATAATTTGACGTTAAAATGATGAAGCATATCTCAAATATAAAGTAATTTCTAAACTTAAATTCTATCAGTCACACACGAAAATCAATATTATATAACACTACCAAAGTATAAAACAATTGTTTTTATAGAAATTGCTGCAGCTTTCAGTATTGGTAAGAAAAATAAATATTGGCAGTAAACACTCTTTGGTTAGCCAAGTATGTAAGTGGCAGAGCCTGTCTGCCCGCCAAAGCTCGTATATCTCCCACATCTCCCATCCCGACTTTTTAACCTTTAATATATCGGTATGTATTCTTTAACCTTTTAATATATTGGTAGTAAGCGAAATGAATAAATTGACTAAACTAGAGATTATGTTACAAATATTATTGTATCCTTGGAAACATAAATTAAATTAATTAATTCTTTTATTAATTTAATTTATATTTCTGCTCAGTGGTGAGAGCGGTATTCAGGAGGAGGTAACTGGACGGTATTCGGGAGGCGCGGGTTCGAATCCCGCTGCGTACGAGATAAATCTCTCACTATTATATACTATAATTTGACTACATTTTTCACAGAATCCATTCTGTGAAAAATGTGCTAAAATTATTTTATAACAGAATTTAAAAAAAGACGATTAAAATATTATTTTCTCGTTATCTTGGTTGTCTTTCAAGGACAGATTCATTCTATCAAAATATTGCATTATCCTTGTTACCTTCCTTCCCTTAATCCTTTGTAAGAAGGTCAAAATAACGTTACAAGATTTTATAACATTGGTTAGTGATATATAAAAGAACAGCGAGATAAAAAATATTAAATTTAATAACTGAATATTAATTTCAAGTTATCTAAGGTAAGTAACTAAATACCTTAATAAAATCTGGCAGAAACCATGGTAAGTGTAAGAATTGACAGCTACAAGCTCTACAGCGTAATATTTAAGGAATCCCTACATATTATTATTTTTTTTTATTATTTTTTTTAGCTTCACGCTGTATCACGCACACAGTAGGGTAGGCAGAGAGAACCTAGTGATAAGACACTCCGTTCCCCACTTTCCGCCGAATTTAGAGGCTTGCGTGTTAAGTGGCGGAACTTAACGCCGCGCTTTACCTCGACATAACAGCGAAGAAAATGGAAATATAATTTCCACTCCTCGAGTGGGAATCGAACCCACAATCAGTCGTTTACAGTCACACGCTTGTGCCACTGGGCCACGACTGGCCACGACTGGCCACCTACATAGTTTGCTCTAATAAATTCAATATTCTAATACAATAAAAATATAAATTCATGTGGGGTATATAAATAAACAAAGACCCAAAGATAAACTGTAAGATTTAACGAGTAAACGATATGTAAGCACGGGCGATATATTACCGCTTACGTATCTTTAAATAAATATTATGATTTCGATTGCAACAGCAAATATGGCTTAAAGATATATATATATTTATAAATAAAACTGCAAATGCATAAGGCGTCTTTGATCTTGGATTTGCGTAGATTTGCGATTAAACTTGACAATAAATTAATTTATAAAATATATTTTGCCACGTTATGTGTTAATACTATTTTTGCCTTACACTTTTAAATAAATGTATTGAAAAAATGACAAGGGGTCTCCCTTGTCTCTCTTACTGCTCACTTTGGTTCATATAATATTATAAATAATAATATATATAAATTCTTTTTTACAGTTCGTTAATTACTCATCCTCTCGACGTGCCCAAGCCAACTGCGCACGCTCTTCCTAATTCTTACTTTAACATTTTCATTAAAATCTTTATTATAAATATTATAAAGCAATCAACGTCTGACTTCAAATGACATGCATTATGGCGGTTATATTTAGATTCCGGAACTCAATAATTATTTTTATTCTTCCAGTCTGATAACTCCAATTCTGAATTCATGCGGGAACTAAAGTGTCTTGACAATGGGTTGTCTCAACTCGTGTACGGTATATTGTTCGATGATTAACCGGACGAAAGACGGCATGGCTTAGCAGTTAGAGAGATTGGACAGTTTCCGTGAGGCGCTTATTCGAATACAGCTGCGCATAAATGCATTTTCAAAAGGTAACGTAAAAACTCTATAAGAGTGCTATTGCTTAAAAGTTAAAATACAAAATTAATTCGTATTCATAACATTAAGTTTACAGAACCCAAGTTTTAGTTGTAATGAAACTGAATTTAAATTACTTATTTAGACGTTATGAAAGTACAAGTTACCATAAAGGCAAAACCTGATCGGAAAATTTAATTTCCTACATTAACATGATAGTGTTCTAGAACCATTTTTATAAAATAAATTCAACGTAGAGGGACTCGAACCCAATCCTTTCAAAACGAAATGAAATGCTCTGATTGTTAAGCCATGCGTTCCAATCTGGTTATGTCGACATTCTTATACGCTTGTTACAAATAATTTATGTAGTAAGTATCTTTGTACTTTGTCGAGAAACATTTTTAGAAGACGTTAAAAAATTTCATCGTTTACTCGGACGTCTCTGGGAAACCGACTAACAACAAAAATAAGTTTTAATAAGGGCATAAGAATTTCGACGTAGTCGCATGTAGAATGTAAAGATAGGCACGGCTACCAAGAGGCGCGGTTTCAAGTCCCGGTACATTCATTTTTTTATATATTTTATAAAAAAACATTTTTCAAATATTAATTATGCAACTAACGAGGGCGACACAAAATAAATATACCGTAGCCTTTGGTGCTGAGTTGCCAACGATAAATCGTTCGGATAAAAGTTTAAAAAAACAAGAGAATGTCAAGCTTTATGCTGTCGACATATATTGAAAAAGTAAGAAATACAATTTTCGAATTTTTGATTGGTAAATTGAAACTTCATATATAAATTCGAAGGTAGCATGATTGGAAACCGTGCCTCGATATATCCAAATGTAAGCGTACACGTTACTATGTAGAGCGGAACTCCTATAGAATTATTAAAACTTTTAGTGCTAGCATATCTGTGTAAAGATTTTTGTGATTGTGATTTTTCATTTTTCATACAAAGGGCTTGAATTTTAAAAAAATACTACTGAAACTTTTATATGAAATTTTTAACATGAATAATAGATTTAGTATTCTAAGTATGTCAATACTAAGTACTGTTATAGCACTAGGGATAAAGTGAGGCGTTGAATAACGTCACTTATATCATGCACTATCTAAATTCCAGGCCGCAAGTAAAGAACTGAGAGTTTAGACACTAGGTTTTCTTTAACTACTCTGCTATAGGAAAAAATTGGAGCCACTTAGTATCTAAATAAATAATTATAATAATAATAAGAAACTCGAACTTAGTCCTTCCGAAATTTTGTTAATATTTTATCCAATACATTGTTCACTCCACGGCTTATTAAACATACTCCTATAAATTTCGTCTAAGCGATGACTTAAAAGAAGTACCCACCCAAGTTACGTGACTGAAACAGAAATGTTGAGGACCAACGTTGCTACATTATTTTATATCAAACGTAAACTTGCTTTGTAAGTAAAGTTTATATGTAACATAAGGTAGTGTAAATAAATTTATATTTATTAAAAGTTATGCTGAATTTTATATATTATATTTTGAAAGGGAAATAAAAATTCAATACAAGATCAAATACTGTTTATTTCAATATTTTTTTTCTTATAAATATCTCATAGGCACTTAAAGTAGTTTTGTTGAGTTGTCGAGTGGCAGAACTAATCGCCGCACTTTGTCTTAGAATATCAGAGAAATATAAAAAAATAAATGTCAATTCCCCGAGTGGCAATCGAACCTATAACTAAAATCACCTGTTTATATAGCCAGACGCCACCCACTGCGCCTCGATGGCCTCTATAATTTATTATTATACATTTAACTAAACGTTGCTATTTACGTATCCTATATAAGTCTTCTAATAAATATTAGAAATATATTATTGTAAAGCAGGGTAGCACACAAAGTGTGACTATAAAAGCGACTGATTGTTGGTTCGATTTCCACTCGAGGAATGGAAATGTTTAATATTTTCATTTTCTTCGCTCCAGTGTCGAGGCAAAGTCCTACCACTTAACATGCAAAGCCTCCAGAAATCAAAAGTCCTAAAATGTTAATAATATTAAAACTTTTAGTGCTAAGCAACCTAGCTAACCTGAAGTGGGTTTCCTTCTACTATTATACAGCTAGATGCGAAAAAAAGCGAATTTCAAAAGTATTTAAATGACACAACTACGCTGAAATAAAAAAATAAAAAAAAATATAGTATGCTAGCCAACAATGACTAACTAAGATGTGAGCTTTAGGCATATCGTAAAGTAAAGATGAAGAAAATTTATTCAATAACATTTCATTATTTTTTGGATACATATTAACATTTAATATTTGACTTATATAGTACGTATTATTAATATGTAATATTTGTTTTATATAACATACAACAAATAGTAGCAATATCCTCTGATCTTCATGTTTATATAGGCGATAGTAGCGAAAACGATCTATCTCTATTGAAGATTTTGTCAAGGCCATTAATAATTTGAGAACTAATCCAGATAGATTTCTTCAAGGATCAACATGGAGGATATTTTAAGCTTAAATACAAAAATTATAATTTTTTGACTAAATTGCTCATTTTTTAGTGCAGTTTCATGCTGTTTCCCGTATAGTGGTGTAGTCAGAAGAAACCTAGTGCCAAGACACTTCATCCTACATCGTACTTTTCGACCGATATCGGGACGTTGCGTGTGGTGTATGTAACTCAACGCTGCGCGTTGTCTTTGGTATCAGAGCGAAATAAATGAAAAATTTAAACATAACCATTCCCCCGAGTGGGAATCAAACCCACAATCTTAGTGTGCAGTCAGGCGCTGTCCAGCAGAACAGCACAATAATGCCAAGATGATCTCTACTTTTTAGACATATTTTCTTAATATTATAAATAATACATGACAATAAGTAAAGTTTATTTTATTTATATGTGAGATTTCTTTTGTATTAATGTGTAAACGTTTTTTACAAGCTTGACATTTAGCACCTATCACTAAATGCTACGTCGTTTACCTATGTACACGAAAGCACGATAAAATTAAAGTACTAAACTGAACAGTTACTTGAAAATGTTACTGTAAAATGTGAGGCACATTTTACATTTATTTACCAAAAATATGATCAACAACCTTATCCGTTCCGCACTGTTCCCATTCCAGTGGGGAACGGAGTGTCTTAACACCTGCATACACTGCTGTGTGTGAATACAGCCTGAAGCTAAAAAAAATACACCTTATCAATCTAATTTACCTCCGTAAGCCATTTTTAACTAGTCATTTGTTATTTTTCTAACTGGTATTTGTATATCTATTTTTATCACTCTTATAATATTAGCTTTCAATTATCCTGTCTCCATAATAGACAAAATAAAAATGTATGTACCTTATACCGCAGGCTACGCGAATTCTGAAAAGAAACGTTATTTACGTAGCATAATGATTAAGTAGCATGTAAAAAAGTTTGCTTTACTTTTATTAATGTGTGTTTTATGTTAATGGAATTTACAATCTCAAATTAATTAGTGGATATCGTAGCTGTAGCTCAGTATCCAACTGTAATTGTGCAATTGGTTTTGGGTTGAATTCCCACTCGAAAGCAACTATATTTAAATTGTTGTCGTTTATCCGCTCTGGTACCTAAGAGAGTTGGGACCAGTCGTGGCGCAGAGGCACAGGGTGTGAAAGTATAGCGACTGATTGTGGGTTCGATTCCCACTCGAGGAATGGAAATGTTTATTATTTCCAGTTTCTTCTGGTGTCGAGGCAAAGCGCGACGTGGAAAACGGAGTGTCTTTACACTAGGTTCCCTCTGCCTACCCTGCTGTATGTGGGAATATATAAAATATATTCCCACATACAGCAGGATATTTAGCAGCAGCCAAATATTTTAAATACAGCGTGAAGCTGCTGAATTTTGCCATTCAACGCACAATAGATGTCATCGTGGCACAGTATGACAGCGTTCACCTGGATACGACGGTTGTTGTGAGTTCGATTCCCACTTATGTTTAAATTCACTCATGTTTAAATTCTCATTTCGTCGCTCTGGTACCAAAAACAAAGGGAAACGTTGAATTCCATCATTCAATTCGCGGAAAGTGGAGGACGACGACACTAGGTCCTCTCTGACAAGTCTCTTAAGAGAAAAGCGTGAAGTTGTAATAAAATTATTATATTTTATATGTATTTTAAAAAAAAAATACTTTTAAGCATAATATTAAAGCTGATACGATGAAAGCGTTTTATAGCTAATAGTAACTCGGCCATTTGGACGATATTCAAGTATTATGGATTTAAGACCAGCTTAGTTGAATTTTTTATTCAATAAGCAATTTTCACTTTAAATCAGACGTACGTTCCAATTGCACCGCGGAGGAAATGGAAAAAGGAATGGAGTGAAATCATAATTCAATATTTTTATTATTATTTGTATATATATATAGATTATATTATTTGCGCTTGTACTTTTTTGTTCAAATAATAAAAAAATAGTAAATTTCAGTGAATTATATACACAGGAAATATAATGAATGTTTGTTAGTTTTAATAGTTTTTAACATAACATTGTGTATAATAAAGCGATTTATAAAGTTCTTTAGGAAGACGAACTTCAAAATTTATTTTTTATAGGCAAAAGCTTATTCTGTTAAAATCTTAAAGTCATGTTATAGGAGATTTCTTAGCATATTTGTAGATATATATAAAGACATTTATTATTTAGTTGATATCTATATATTACTAATTTCTAGAATAAATACTAGATATATTTAGAAGAAGATTTAGCATTATGTATAAACTAAATATTTGTCTACCGCGAGCAACCAGTAAAACAATTTAAAAATATATATCTTTGAAAAACGCGTCTTGACAGTTTTTTCCACATATCGGTAGTCAGGTAAAACCTAGAGTCAAAACACTTTGTTCTCCACTTTCCATCTGAAATTAAAACATTGTGAGTGGTGGTATTCAACGCCGCGCTATCTTGAGTACCGAAGCAAATAAACGAAAGTAATTAAAATAAAATAATTATTTGTTTTAGTTTTTTCAATTATATTTATTTTTTTTATTTCCAATAAATATTTTTATTTTATTTATTTATTTATAAAATAATTTCCCTAAGTGAGAATCGAACACATACTAATAATGTGTATATTCAGACTATCCCACTGCACTACGACGTTCTCGTGAATATATTTCATAAAGATATTTTTTTATAAAATCTTCTTAACAAAGCCGCGATTTCATTATGAGTATTTTATTGTAATTATCCACAAACTTTGGTAGTATACAATTAAAATTAAATTAAATAGCTTCACGCTATATCCCGCACACAGCAGGCAGAGGGAACCTAGTGTTAAGACACTCCGTTCCCCACTTTCCGCCGAATTCGGAGGCTTGCGTGTTAAGTGGCGGAACTTAACGCCGCGCTTTACCTCGACACCAGAGCGAAGAAAATGGAAATATAATTACCATTCCTCGAGTGGGAATCGAACCCACGACCAGTCGTTTACAGTCACACTCTTGTGCCACTGGGCCACGACTGGCCACGTATACAATAATGGCTGCATTAATACTAATAAGATTAATTTTCACGTCAACAGAAGTCAAAGCGGTCATTATGGCGCATCAATCAACTGTAAAATGCATTCCATTATTACAAGCGTTTGGTCAGCTATTAATGATTTCCCCGTAGCTGTATCCACTCTGTAACCACTGTAAGCTCACAATTTACCAGCTTCATTTGTTATTGTTGATGTGAATGCGCACGCTATTGATGTATAAATGTTTGTAGTATTAAAAGAAAAAATATACATTACCTACATGCAATATAACGTATAAAATTTTTCGACAATATTTTTTTGAGTAATTTTATGATTCTTCGCTGTCCCAAGTTTGAAATATTATGTATTAGAAATTTTGTTTAAAATCTAAATATATCGTGTTGAGTGGTGAAATTCGCTACGTTTTGGTCTAGGTACGCGTATAAATGATGATGCGAATATTCTTTACCCGTCCTTTCACGGGTAAAAGGACGGGTAAAATATTTGAGGCAGTCGTGGCACAGAGGCACAAAGTGTGACTGAGTTGCGGATTCGATTCCCACTCGAGAAGTGGAAATATTTAGTATTTCTATTTTCTTCGCTCTGGTGCCGAAGCAAAGCGCGGCGTTCAGTTCCGCCACTTAACACGCAATGCCTCCGAATTCAGCGGAAAGTGGGGAACGGAGTGTCACAACACTAGGTTCCCTCTGTCGACCCTGCTGTGTGTGGGATATAACGTGAAGCTAAAAAAATATTTAAATACAAAACATTTCTCTGAATGGGAATTGAATCCACTACCATCACGTTAACAATAAGAAGCTATCGCAATACGCCACGATGGTCTCTAACACTAATATAAAAATACCATTCCTCGAAATACATCTGAACCTTTTTCAACAAGCCGAGCGCCTGAAAATAATCGTCGCTTTTGGCCATAATATATGCAATGTCGTTCAATATTTTAGATTGTGCCCAACGCATTGCCCTCAGCTGGATAAAAATATTAGGTTCTAATGTGTCATACCTAGGGATTTTACTGCCTCTCCCTAAAACAATAAGATCTAAGGTATTTCTACATTAACCGTAGTATTTTTGTGAACTTTTTCTTTATAAGTATAATATAATTTTGCTCGAGTAAATTTGAAAAATGAAACAACATTAGGAACTTTTATACTTTTAGATAGAAAATAAAAAGTATCTATCAATATATACTCGTACGTGAAATCAAATTTGGCATTTAAAATTAATGACGTTAGTATTTCCTTACACACCTTTCCTTATATTTGATCGTACTTTTTTATGACAATAGTAAATCTTAATTGACCAAGAGAATTTTTTGCTTTTATTTATTAAAGTCGTTTACTATTTTTATGTTTTGACTGTTAAAGTTATACGGTGCAATGCATTAAAATTTGTTAAAATATACATTATACATGCAATCGATGCATGCACTGCGAATAGCCTAGCTTTCCAAATAACATATTTTTCTGTAATAGTTAGTTGTTAAACTATTTGTGTATATATATAAATGTACAACCAATCTATTTTTCTAACTATAATATTTTTATTTAGTAGTGGATTTTTGAAATAAAAGAAATTCGCTCCATTTACAAAGATACCAAGAATTCTAGGAAAAACCGTGAAAAATATAAAAATAGCCAAAATATAGACATATACATAAATATATATATACATAATATAACATATTTAAACAACCTCCATAACCATATATAAACCCACACCATTCAATCTATATTAAACCCAACCGCTTTTGTTAAATAAGATAATAATATAAAGTACAATTACTTCAAATTCAAATTGGAATGTGTAATAATATTATTGCATAATATATATAATTTCTCATGTCAATTGTTCGGGATCCCCAAATTCGAGGCATCCAGAGGCGGTGGACTGAATAATAGGATTATATAGAGGGTAGCGGTAGGCAAGTGTTTGTTACGTCACTTCGGCCTCGTCTCACAGAAATATATCAATAGGATGAGGTCCATTAAGTGACTTTGGTTATAATGCATTGTATTCGAACGTAGGCTGTCCCTAATAGAAATAACATAATTATATAATTTCAAGCATTTCTGAATAAACGTACATGTACTTGTAGAGTGATTATGCATATTTAAAACTGTTAGTATTTTTTTTGCCTGATTTCGAGACATTCTGTATTGAGTGGTGGAACTTAACGCCGTGGGGAACGCCGCAGAATGGAAATAAGTTGAATATAATCATCCTTTCGAGTGGAAATCGAACCTACATACAAACGTATTTAATGTCAGAGGCTGTCACATAGCCGAATAGTGGTGGAGACCGGAGTGTCTTGACACTAGGTTCTCTCTGTTTACCCTGATGTGCGAGAAAGCTCGTATTTTTTAACAAAAAATAAGCTAAAATGCGTTCACACAACCGAATCCATATACACACTATATAATATTATTGTACACTATCCTACTTCATATTATGTAACTTGAACAGAGTTACTCCATTAATTTTATAAATTGATTGATGTTTAGCGAGTGGCTAGAGGAAACTATTATGTTGCTTTATTTGAATTTACTAAGTAATAGGTTTAAGCCTTTGTTAATTATGAATATTTCGTGTAACCTTTAACCAACCCTTTAACCAAACCTATATTGATGTTAATTTACAAAAATGGTATGTTTATATTTGAAATTGTAGCCGTCATGGCGCAGTGGGATAGCGTCTGACTGTAAACTTGATGATTGTAAGTTCGATTCCTATTGGGGAATAAATATACAAATTATTTTCGTTTTTCTGCTCTAGTACCACAAAAACGCAGCGTTAAATTCCGCCATCCAACACGCAATGTATTGAATTTGATCTAAAACATAAAACGATAAAACACACGAGGTTCTCCCTATCTACCCTGCCGTGCGGAATAAAAGCTAAAACAAATATTGTAAGTTTATCTGTTCTGGCTAGGGAAAGTCCGTTAAGTTTCACCATTTATCTATGACAACCTTATTCCTGATAAAGCGATGAGTGAAATACGATGTTATTTTTCATTTTATTCACTTTTTCTATACCTACGTTAAATATTAAGGGTCGAAATATGAAGAAAAAATACACAATTTATTGATTTTGCCTGCAAAGCAAATTATGCAGAGAGAACCTAGTGTTATAGCACTATGTTTCACTCTTGCCGTCCTAATTTGAACACATTAAAATTAATCTAATTTGTCTCTGTACTAACGATGAAACCGTCAACTCTTTCACACAATTTGTACACGTAGTAGTAGGAAGCTTAAAATCGTTTCACAACCAAATCAATTAAAAGGAAATATTATCTCATTTAACTCATACTTCATTTCATTAGCAACCGAATTATTTTGTCTTATAAATAACCAACTTATAAATAACCTAATTAACTAAATCTTACTGTCGCCCGTATAAAATTGCGAGGACAGATAAGATGACGAAAGTGGGAATAGGAAGAAAAAAAATGTTGAAAACATTACACGTTGTTCTACCGGAGTGGGAAATATAATTAATTTAAATATAAGCAAAAATTCCTCGACAGGTATCAAACCCATAACCATCGTATATACAGTCGCACGCTGCCACTATGCGACGATGACCTCATTTATAATAAAACTTATTATTAATTACTTAAATATCTCTACTTTATTATCAAGAATTGTACGTCGACTTTTCTTAAATAAATATTAAAGTAAATGAACGTCGAATAGAACCAATATACTTGTTGTACTTCAAAACTAAGTTGGACTCTATAAAGCTCAAGATGTTGAAATTTGAACGAACGGTTGCAGTCGAATAGCAGTTGCAGTCGTTGAGTACTTACTACTTGTGTGCAATAAAGCAGCAGCGATTTTAATTCTAGTTGTTGCGACAAAGTTGATAGTTAAAAATTAACAGTTCATTTTTGAAGGGAATTTTATTATTAAATTTTGTAATAATATAGAAATTTACCACCAGTCATTAACTTGCAAGTATTTTAGAAAAACGTTTAAATTAAAGGTAAGCGAATCCAAAGAGTTTTTTATGCGCTTGTAACAACTAAATTTTGTCCTTAACAACTTGAATTCCCTGTAGAATTTACGAATTTCCGCGACTCAAAAATTTTTTTTTCATCTTTTCCCTTCTTGGTTTCCAAGTGAAACGGGATCAAATCTTACTAAATTCAATGTTTTATATTATAAATACTTAATTATGTTACGTGGTAAGTAAAAGTAAAAGTTAAAAAAATAATTATAAACCTATTAAACCAAACGTCCACTTTGGCTTCATACAGCGTTATACGACTGACGTTTTATAAATTAATACAGCAAGTTAAAGTACCCTCTCATGCTACGGTATAATAAAACTTATCTATCGGTTATTACTTTGATCAGATCACCCAGACAGTTTATTGCTATATTTAATCAAAATTGAAGGACTCCTTACCTCTTTATGGCTTGTTAAACAACGAAATTTGTCCTTAATCTTATTAAAGCTAGACTTATTTTGTCATTTCTATTTCTAATTTAAGATACTTAAACTGACATTTATAGTTCAAAAGATTTTCTAGAAGTATTGACTAATTTTATTTAATCTTCGTACTAAATAACACGCATGACAGGGTGCCAAAGATAACTTGAAGTCAGACATTCCGTTCTTCACTTTCCGCTAAATTCAAGATATTGCATGTTGAGTAACAAAATTACACGTTACGCCTTGTTTTACAAAACCAAAGATATGAAAATAGCATTAACATGGTCATTCCTTCAAGCGGGAATCGAACCCACAACCAATCGCGTTTAGAGTCCGACACAGTCCCACTGCTCTACGACGACCTGTACTTGACGAAAGTGTTGATAAATTTTCTGTTAAAAATAATATAACCCTTCATAACCATTTATATAATTCATAACGATGAAATAAAACTATATAGGAGCTATTTTGTGCTTACATTTACGCCCTTACTCTCACTAATAGAATTC
Organism: Dryas iulia moderata; assembly: GCA_019049465.1. NCBI lineage: Eukaryota > Metazoa > Arthropoda > Insecta > Lepidoptera > Nymphalidae > Dryas > Dryas iulia. The sequence continues at coordinate 12,329,038 of CM032424.1, read as the reverse complement.
TTATATTCGTAAATAATGGCAATGACCAAACATAACGTTTATTTGATATTATTTGCGTGATAGATATGATGTCACCATTGCCCCCATTAACTAGAGTCGTTGCCAACTTTGGTATGTGTAAGTATACAAGCTTCTGTTAGCGACTTTGCTTATACGGCTCTTAAAATTTAATGTAAAAATCTAAATATATCAGATTTTTTAGATAAGAAATGAGTTTTGTTTTCAATATGTTTTTACACTTAATATTTGTATACTGAATTGAATATAACCCATAAATACGTTCACTCATTCGAACTGTTCTAACCTTTGGACTAACTAATAGGAATTAATATTACTTAATAGATCATAGGTAACTCCCGTAAAATAAAATAAATTAGAGATTTTGCTAGGAATATAAACTCAAACTTTTGGAAACTCTATAAAACTCACCTGCTGGAATGAAAATTTAAAAGATGTAATAGGTCTCCGGTTTAGCCGGGGGAGGTCCGCAGTCTTCGGACATTCCGAAGACATAAAAAAAAAGGAATTAATATTCAAATACATTTTCAACTTAACGCTTTTTCCCATATAGCAGAGTAGTCAAAGAGAACCTAGTGCTTAGACTCTACGTTCTCTACTTTCAGCTCGAAATCGATACATAGCGTGTTGAGTGGGAGAACTCAACTGTGTTTTGTATCTTACTAGAACAAACAAATAAAATAAATAATTTAATTATAATCATTCCTTCAGGTGGGAATCGAACCCAGAATTTCTCGAATTTAGAACCACACACTAAGCCACGATGGCCTCGTCTCTCTCTCTCGCATTTATTATACTAAACTGATACATTAAAATTCATATTTTAATATGTAAAATTAAATATAAGCTATATTAAAGCGTGTTACAAGGTAATGTAATTTATTTTATGCTATTTGATTTTGTCAAGGGTTACGCTAGTCAAACTTAGATACCCTGAAGGCGATGGTGGCACGCAATAGGGCCTGCGTATTAGCCGGTCGCTAGTAGTAGCAGTCGCGAACAGGGTCTCAGTAGTAGCAGTTGTGGTGCCTTATATTACTTAAAATGATTCCCAATGGATTTTGGTAAGCAGTATCATAACAAAAATAGATGAATTTAAATAACTTAACATATTAATTTTTTGAACAAATATTTTGTTGATGGGTCTGCTTATATGTTTTCTTATTATGTTTCTTAATGCTAAGCGTATAAATAGCACTATAAAACATTTTAGGGTGCAGTCGTGACACAGGGGCACGTAAGTGTGACTGTGATTAAAAAAACATGTGTGAAGTTTGAAATAATCAGTAATTACTCTCCATTGGTAATTTTATCTCGCCATTTACATTTAAATCGATATAACAAACGAACCAGACAAAAATCTATTAACCTGAACCTTGTAACATAATTTTCGTACCCCTATCTAATGAGGGTAATACAAGCTCTAATATAATAAAAACATTTCATCGGTCTGTTAGATATTTTTAAAGTATACTAGTCATTAGTTTCTTTTTTTTTCAATTTACTCGCATCGTAAGGTATCTAATGTTAAGACACTCCGTTCTCTGCTTTTCGTGTGAATTCTTTTTTTTTACGGAATAAAAGAGGCAAACGAGCAGAAGGCCCACCTGGTGTTAAGTGGTTACCTTCGCCCATAGACATCCACAACATTACAATTATGGATGCGTTGCCGACCTTGGTACTGAAGGAAAAAAGGAGGAAGGAAGGATGTGTATGGTGGGAATAGGGAGAGCTGGCTTACATTCCATCGACCCGGAACACATCATCAGATGTTTGGCGGTTCGTCTTTGACATGATAGTGGTCGCGAGCCAGTCAGAGAACGATTCTCCTACCATCAAGCAATAATTCGAGACATTGCATATAAGGTGGTGAACTCAATGTTGTGATTTGTACCCAAAACCACGTTTACGATCAGACACTACTCACTGCGTCACAACGATATCAAACATTATTAAGCATTTAATCGACGATTCGATGTTTCCCAAACATAATAATCTGGAGTTTCTGTTTATTTTGTTACAATTGATAAATAGACCGGTATTGTTTATATTTCTGTACAATATCACGACGTATTACAAATGTTAATTGTTATATTTACACTGCTATTGCTGAGTGTTCAGACGCATTTGACGAAAATATTATTATTATTTATTTTATTATTTAGCTTCACGCTGTATCCCGCACACATCAGGGTAGGCAGAGCTAGGCCTAGTGTTAAGACACTCCGTTCCTCACTTTCCGCCGAATTCGGAGGCATTGCGTGTTAAGTAGTGGAACTTAACGCCGCGCTTTACCTCGGATTCCTGAGCGAAGGAAATGGAAATACTAAATATTTCCACTGGGAAACTAAATATTTCGAGTGGAAATCGAACCCACAACCAGTCGTTTACAGTCACACGTTCATGCCACTACATGCTTTTTATTCCAAAAAACTATATTTGTCCCAATCTTTTTCAACTATAATATACTTTTAACTTTAAAGTACATAGAAATTTAACTGGCAGTGACAGACTGTATTTTTTTTTAACTTTACGCTTTCTGTCACATAGTAGAGTGGGCAGAGATTACCTAGTGTCGAGATACTCCATTCCCCGTTTTCTATCTGAACTCAGACTAATTCATCAAAATTTAACAGCAATATATAAACAAAACATCTCTAAAGATATAATTCTTGTATTAGATTCAACAAGTCACTTTTATTTACGATCCACATAATGGCGCACTTTACGAGGAATGTAATCTAATGTAATGTAGAAGCGGGTGTGATTGACACGATTTCTTTAGACTAGACGAGGTTATAAGGAGTTCGAGTGAACGGAGCATAACGTCAATGGATGAAGCCTGTATGTATATTTTGTATTCATTATAAATAAATATTTGAATATAAATTATTTTTAAAAGATCCTTTAACGCATAAGAAGCAATGTTGTTTTAACTTCATATAAAAGGGGCATTTAAGCCCATGCGATGTGTACAATATATATTTCCATTTAATCCATTATAGCTTCACGCTATACGCAGGGTAGGCAGAGGGAACCTAGTGTTAAGACACTCCGTTCCCCACTTTCCGCCGAATTCGGAGGCTTGCGTGTTAAGTGGCGGAACTTAACGCCGCGCTTTACCTCGACACCAGAGCGAAGAAAATGGAAATATAATTTCCACTCCTCGAGTGGGAATCGAACCCACAACCAGTCGTTTACAGTCACACTCTTGTGCCACTGGGCCACGACTGGCCACTATCACTGGCCACCTGGAATCAGTTATAATAAAAAAATATTTTTTCTGCACTTTTTCTCTATGTGAACTTTTATCTTCTAAAAATTTTTCTTCACGTATTAACATAATTAGCCTATTATTTTAAGTGATCTTAAAACTTGATATAATACAGTTGATCGAATTCGTTATTTATGTACACACTCGTACATACGTACTAGTATATACAAATCATTTATTATTACAATTTCCATCCTCTCGTATTGATTTGGATTTTCTTCGTAACAGACATAGAAATTTTTTTATGACGCATCAGTCTGTTATTTATTTTAGTCAAAATGTAAACATACCTACGCGATGAGTAACAGAACTAAATCAAATCACATATTGAAGAAGATATTTTTAGAAAACGTATAAAAATTTGCCCAGCAGAATTCAAACCTCCGCCCCTCGGAAATCGTAAAATTCTGCTAAGATAGTTGTTTTATGAATAACACTTTAAATTATTAAAAATAGTTTATATATGTTAAAATACTCGTATATCACAGCAGATATTCGGTATATCACTAAAAAGAACTAAATAAATTAATTGAATACGTTAGACAAAGTGGTCCACAAAAGAAACAGTAAAAAGGTTAATTGAATGATCACATACTTGATTCCTAGAAACTAATTTAAACCTGAAGAACCCATATAGCACTTGGCTGCAGTTTAGAACAATTCCAGTTAGAAACTAAAGTTTGAACGAGACATATAAGGTTAAAGGCAAATATTTCAACGCAACTTTGGTAATACAAGTTAATAATCAGTTTATGTGCTTCTTATCACAATAGCTACAAAGTAAGTAATAAATATTTCCCCTCCATTTACAATAAATAGAACAAGTAATGAATATCAAGCTCGAATATGACTTTGACTATTATAATATTTGTACTATTATCTTAAGATTCCCACATGGCAGGGAGGTAAAGATAATTTAGTGTCAAGACTCTTTTCTACCTATTTTGCGCCCTAACCCCACATTAAGAACCCATTCCACTCTCCAATATATGAGAATTTTGCCCTTGGGGGGACCGGTTTAGAATACAATTCCCCCCGCCGCTGGAGCGTCCCGTAAAAGGCGAGTAACCCAGTAGTTTGGTGGTTGGAGATTCGTTCTACGACAGGCGCGACCACTATCGTCTCAAAGACGAACCACCAAACATATGATGATGTGTTCCGGATCGAGGACATATAAGCCAGCTCTCCCTATTCCCACTATTCTCATCCTTCCTCCCTCCATCCATCCTACATTCCCAAAGCTGACAACGCATCCATAACTCTAATGTTGTGGATGTCTATGGGCGAAGGTAACCACTTAACACCAGGTGGGTCTTCTGCTCGTTTGCCTCCTTTATTTCATAAAAAAAAAAGAAAAAAGAACTTAACCATACGTTTTGTCTTTACATTAGAGCACAAACACAGAAAGGATTTAAGTACAATCCATCAAGAGGCAAGGGAATTTACAATCATCGCGTAAACAATCGCGTACACACGTATTACATTAAATTTTAATCATTAAATCAATAATCTCAGCCGTCACAGTCAGTTCTAGTAAGTACTATTTATAACTTTTCCAACAAAGGCTAGTTTATAGCCTTTGTGTTATTTAACAGCTTTTCGTGTTATCACGAAAAGCTGTTTTCCAATTTTCTATTTTTGTAAAAGCTAAATTATTTCACCTCCCACGTACTCGATTAAGCTTCATTTCATAATCTATAAAACATTATATTTAATTTTATCTTGACTGTAGCACTCTATGTGACAAAGGAGATCACACTAGAGTATTCGTTAATGCACAAGTGTCTCTTACATACGTCATCAATCACTTGATCCGTTGAAGCGTAAAAAATCATATTTACTAGTTTTAATAAAGGGCTCATAAATACTAATCTTTTTATCTAATCTTTTACCGCTAACCTAAATTTAATTAAAGCTCCTAATACGTCATCGTATGTGCGGTATTTATGGTTAATCAATTGATAATGCCACCGGTTGCTTTATTCTCGATTATCTCAATAAGTGGGAACATTGAGTTCTGTTTAATATAATTAATTATCGCCAAATAAACTGTGGATGTAGACCTTTTTCTGTAAATTAATACTAAATGGTACACTACGATATTTTAAAACATCTAAATCTTGCTTGAACTTAAATATATATTACTATTCAGTAGACTATTCAGTAGTCAAATGGTCTTATAACTTAATTCACGGTGCTATACCAGATATAGCCAAGCTATATACTATATGCATATAATGTATGACTATGACGACCATGTGGTCCTATTTAAGATATTTTTTTCAGTAGCCTCTTAGATACGGTAGTGTTGTAAATATAAGCTTGAGTTTGAAAAACATTTTTATAAAATGCATAAAAGTTTGAACGCAGAACGAGATTTGAACCCGCTTTTAATTAGAAGCCATACAAGCCTGTGTTCAGCGGTTTTAAAGGGCCACGGGTTCGAATCCAATCTAAATATATAATTTTTTCTAAGGGCAATGTCCAATAGTTGCTTCTAGCACTCAGAAAATACTATAAAAAGGTCGAAAAGTGTATAAAGAAGTATAATAATACACTTCTTTTACTAGTTTTCATTTATCATCAACATTAATTATTTATTATAGTAAATGCCACCAAACATCTAATGAATTTTCATAAGAAAATAATTTCATTATAATGGATTCCAATAATGTATACAAGACATAAGTACGTATATCGATAAGAAACGATTTATATTAACTGCCAAAACGTTAGGAGGACATTTTCAATCCCAACGCGACCAATGAACTGAATAATAAGACAATACAACACTTCGCTGCTGCGATCAATATATTAGAATGTGTATTTAAAATGTAGCTTATACAGGAATTTAATTTCGGTAATGTTGCCAGTTAGTGCTTGTAATAAATTAAAATAATATACCAGTCAATGATTTTTTTTTCGTTTACCTTTCTTTGAAGTTTTTTTTTATAAAGACTTCATTAACAGTGACCGTTGAAACTACTTCATTAGTAAAATGTAGTAAAGGAAAATTACAAAGAATATAGTGCATTCAATAATAAACATATAATCATGTTTCATCATGGTTTAATACCAAGTCACACATATCCCACTAGAAATGAAAATTGTCTTGATCATATAATTCTTCGCAGCCACAACAGCTCTGTTACATATGTGATGGATGCACCATTAACTGACCATTGTCCTATCTGCATCTGTTGTGAATTTAGGTACAAAACTGCAACAGTCTCGCAAGGATTTACCTCAGTAGATAAATCAGCGGTTTTCAATACACTGAAAAATTTGGATTTTACCGATATTTTAACCATAACTGATCCAGAGGTTGCTGCAGAGAAATTGGTTGCAAAAATATCTTCTGCCATACACAATCATTCACGCAATATTGCCTCGTCTTCCAGAAAGCGCATCTTAAAACCCCGGATTACACCAGGGCTTCTCCGTTGTATACGCAACCGCGATAAACTTTACAAGAAGACCAAAAAATATCCTAACAACGTTATATATAAAATTACTTATTCACGCTACAAAAATTTTTGTAATAATCTGTTAAAAAAAATTAAATCTAATTTTGAGAAGAATGAATTCCATAAGGCTAACAAAAATACCAAAAAAACATGGAATGTTATTAAAAAAATTACAAACATCTCCATAAAGAACACCGACGCGTCAAGTAAACTCCTAAAATCGGCTAACAACCCAATAGAGGCAGTAAACAGCGTTAATACTTATTTCGCTGGTATAGGAAGAGAACTTATATCTGCGGCTTGTATCAGGAACGTCTCGCAGCAATATCTTCCTTACTTGGTTTCCCAGACAACGCCAAATTCTATGGTCATGAGCGAAACAGATAATTCTGAAGTCAGATCCATAATCTGTAACTTCGATAACAATTGCGCTGTAGGATGGGATGGTATAACGTCATACATCCTTAAAGGAGCAGTTGAATTATTTCTCCCTTCAATAACGTGGGTTTGCAATCTATGCTTGTCTCAGGGCATATTCCCTAGAGTTTTTAAAAAGGCTATAGTTCACCCTATCTACAAGAAAGGTTGCAAGGATAGCGTAGTTAACTATAGACCTATTTCTGTTTTAAGCTCACTCTCTAAGGTTCTGGAAAAACTTATAAATAAAAGGCTAGTTGCTTTCTTGGACAAGTATAACTTGCTATCGCCTAACCAATTCGGTTTTAGAGTCGGTAGATCTACAGAGGATGCACTCATGAGTTTGATAGACGACGCAGTACAGAATATTGATAAAAAGAGAAAGGTCCTTTGTATCTTTTTGGATATTTCCAAATGCTTTGACACTGTATCTTTGCCACTTCTTCATGATAAATTAGGAAAAATCGGTATTAGGGGAACTGCTTTAGACCTCTTAAAAAGCTATCTATCCGATAGAACTCAAGTAGTTACAATTAATGGCAACATTAGTGACGAGGAACAACTCTCGTGTGGGGTGCCTCAAGGCAGTGTATTAGGACCTACTCTCTTTTTGGTTTATGTAAATGAGCTTTGTAACCTTAGAATTCCAAACTGCAAAATCGTTTCATACGCTGATGATACCGCTCTGCTTGTCCACGGTGATAGTTGGTCAGAGACACGTGAACATAGTCAAAAAGCTCTTTTTGCTCTGATGAATTGGTTTTCTTGTAACAGGCTATCCTTAAACTTGGATAAAACACAGTACATAGCATTTTGCCACAAACGCTCTCTGGTACCTGAAGGCTTTTCTATAACTGCCCACAAATGCTCCTCTATGCCGCGAGAGGGCTGCAATTGTAGTTCAATAACTAGGTCGTGCTCTGTCAAATACCTCGGTGTCCTTATTGACGAAAGCCTCACTTGGAAGGATCATATACTGGCTATGGCTTCACGTATTCGAAAACTTGCGTATATTTTTAAACAGCTGAGATCTGGTGCAAGCTCTGAAATTTTAATGATGGTGTATTTCGCCCTTGTCCAATCGAAAGTTTCTTATTGTATACCAGCATGGGGTGGCGCAACGAAAGCATCTTTGCTACCTCTAGAAAGAGTACAAAGATGTATTTTAAAGATAATCACATCTAAGCCTGTTCGTTTTCCTACATCAGAGTTATACCAGATATGTAAAGTGTTAACAGTCCGACAAATATTTATACTTTGCTCTGTTTTACGAAAGCATAAATTCACCTTCTATAATTGTCAGTTTACTTCCGGCAAACGCAGATGTGACAAAATCTGCCAAGTGGAATTGCGTCGAAAAATGTCTTCGAATCGTCAATTTTATTATTTAAGCCCTATACTATACAACGATATAAATAAGATATTAAACATTTACCCTCTAACTTCTCATCAATGTAAAATTATTATCAAATTGGCTATTAAAATTAACTTATGACCAGACCGAAGACCTCTTCTCTCCAACTAACTAGATCCACATTAGTAAAATATATATACAAACCCACACACACACACACACACACACACACACACACACACACACACACACACACACACACACACACACACACACACACCCACACACACACACACACACAACACACACACACACAACACACTCACACACATTTTTCTATATGGAATGGTATTTAAGTGTATGTAACACTTACATTCATTTACTTATTATTATATTGTATTATTAAGATTAATTATGTATATATATTTTTTTTTGCTTTTTTTTTTTCTCTAAATTGTTTAATTCATTTATATAATTTATTTATTTATTTTTTTCTCTTTTATGTACGATATTTTGTCAGTGATAATTTACATTAAGAAACGGCGCTTGTGAGGCGGACGTTGATAACTGCAACACAGTTTGTAACTAACGCAGTTATTATCGTTATAAAATGTTATTATGATGTACTCACTGTTTAAATCAATAAATAAATATTATTATTATTATTATCTCCTTTATTTAACATAATTCTTATTTCAATACATTTATATTTATATAAAAAAATACATACAAATATAAATATAAAAAAATAGTTTCCCCCCGACGGAGGCTTTACAGCCAAGCCACCGGTGGTCAGGGTGACAGGCTGAGGAACCTCCGCACAATACGTGCCGTTCCCAAAATAGCTGCCTTTTGAATCCGACCCTTGATCCAGGCATGTAGCGAAAGCCTCATAAGATGTTGATTGAGGCTCTTCGCTACAAGACCGTTCACACTAACGACTATCGGGACAACTATTGTTGAATCCACATCCCACAAGTCGGTAATCTCGTGAGCTAAGTCTATGTATTTGGACTGTTTGTCCTTCTCAGCTTTCACGAGGTTAACGTCACAAGGGATGGTGATATCAACAATAAATGCCCGGCGCTCTAACCGGTCTACTAGCACGATGTCAGGCTTATTGGCGACAATAGTCCTGTCCGTGATAATAGAGCGGTCCCAATAAAGTTTGGCATGGCCGTTTTCTAAAACTGGCTCCGGTGTGTACTTGTAATACGGCACTTCCTGACATACCAGACCATACCGAAGAGCAAGTTGCTGGTGGACAATTCTGGCTACCTGATTATGCCTGTGCAAATACTCTCCATTGGCAAGATGAAAACAACCGGAAATAATATGTCGTATAGACTCACCAGGCCGGTGGCACGCTCGACAAATGTCAATCGTACCATCCTTCATGATGTATTTCCGGTAGTTATTCGTCTTGACAACTTCATCTGCAATTGCACAGGCAAAACCTTCGGTTTCCCCAAAAAGGTCCCCAAATCGTAGCCAAGCCACGGACGCCTGTAAGTCAACATCAGGCCCAAAGAGGACTTGATGGAACCGTCCATGAAGCTCCTTACTCTTCCATATGTTCAGGCGGTCCTGAGTGCTAAGTACCACCGGTTTGTGCCAGTTTTCTTTGGCTAGAGAGAGGGGAGTCAATCCGTTGTCTGCATTTACAACGTCACGATGCATTCCACACTTCATCTTCTGGAAGTATTCCCTAAGACTATATACTTCATGGTTATGTAGGTCCTTGGCATTGAGGAAACCACGGCCCCCACATTTCCGTGGGATATATAGCCTCATCACAGAAGATCGTGGATGATGCATACGGTACGTTGTCAGCATTTTACGGACCTTTCGGTCCAGGGCATCCAGCTCAGTCTGAGTCCACCTTAGTATGCCAAATGTGTACATCAGGAGGGGCATTACCCAGCTGTTGAACGCGCGCACTTTGTTACCGCCAGACAGAAAGCTTTTTAAAACTTTTGTCAGTCGGCCAAAGAAACGCTCTGTCACCATCTGTTTAATGTCTCCACCTGGTATACATAGACATTCCGACATTCCTAAGTATTTGTAGGTTTCAGTTTCAGAGAGAGATTTGAAAGTCATAGTCTCGGAAAATTGTAAATTTTCGCTATTTACAACTTTTCCTCTCTGTACATGTATGGCCGCACATTTATCCACACCAAACTCCATCCTAATATCGTTACTAAATATTTGCGTGATATTTAGTAACGATACCAAGTCCTGTTTATTTGATGCAAATAACTTAAGGTCATCCATATACAGGAGATGAGAAATGATTTCACTCGCTCTATGAAACTGAAAACCTAGTTTTGAATCCCTAAGTAGAGCACTTAGTGGATTCAAAGCTAGGCAAAACCACAAGGGACTAAGACTGTCTCCCTGGAAAATTCCTCTCTCTATCCTTATAGGCTCTGAAGTATGAAGACTCCCCCCGACACCTGAAAGACAAAGAGACGTGGTCCACTGCCCCATACAGGACTCAAGAAAAGTGCACAAATCTGTATCAACTTTATACAGTTCAAGCACCCTCCTGAGCCACGTATGAGGCACCGAATCGAAAGCCTTTTTGTAGTCAATCCAGGTGGCGGAGAGATTCTTCTTACTGCGTTGAACCTGCTTGCAAACGGCCATGTCAATGAGCAGGAGTTCTTTAGTACCACGTGACCCAACCCTACATCCATTTTGAGCAGTGTCTAAAATGTTATTTATTTCAAAATGTTTATTTAATTTAGATGTCAAAATGGATGTAAGCAGCTTATAGATAGTAGGTAAGCATGTGATAGGTCTAAAGTTTTTAGGATCCGTGGTACTACCAGATTTATGTAAGAGAAAGGTGATTCCAGTTGTCATAAAGGGTGGGAGTATCCCATGCTCAATGGCTTCCTGGAATTGCTCAGCCAAACGTTCGTGTGAAGATATTAGGTATTTCAACCAAAAATTATGTAAGCCGTCTGGTCCAGGGCTCTTCCAATTTTTGGTTGAACGGGCTGCATTAGAGACATCCTCTGGGCTAATTTGAATACACCTCATCGGTTGGATGTGTTCACACGAACGTTTCACTACGCTCATCCATTCACCCTCAGTGTGATTGACGGGCACGGACCAGATACTTTTCCAAAATGTAGACATTTCTGAAATATCCGGTACATGTTCATCAATCACACTCGACGCTGGTTGCTCCCACCTTCTATACACCTTTCTCTGATCTCTTTCGAAAATACGATTTTGTTTATATCTATTTACACGTTCTTTATATCGACGAATACGGTTTGCCCAGGCACTAACTTTCTGTTTTAGGTAATCAATGCGTTCTGTAACACAAGCCATATAATCCTGAGGCTTTACTCCTGTTCCAGCAAAAGCTTGTGTTACACAACGCATGATTTTCGGACGGATGTTTCCCGACCAAAAACAGATTAGCTTTCCAATAATGACTCTAGTCGCGCTGATACGACGTTCGATCCTCTCTTGCCATGCAGGTGTATCGCCAGCGGGTCGTATTCTCGAGTCAGTCTCAGGAAACCTGACACGAGCAATACGACACGCTGCTACAGCTGCACAATAGAGTATCGAATGCGTATCAGCCAGGTTTTGGCTAGACCGGATGTAAGGGTCTAGCAATGCGTCTAGAGTCATTACTAGCACCATATTTCGTTTGTGCGTGGGAAAACGTGGTAGTGATGGTCTATCCCGTGTCAGTGCAAATCGATACTGCAAAATCGCATTTTCCAACGTGATCCTTACCTGCTCATGCTCTTGGGTACTTAAAGTTGCTGTATCAACATCCGTCACATTAGCCATACCATTCTCCAGCCCTGTCACCGCCGGCACAGGCGGCGGCTGGTTTCGTGGTTGACTTGGTTTGGTGGCGGGTGCAGATACAGCTACCTCAGAGCGAAGCCGCTCAAGTGTGGCGTCATCCAGTACTCGGTTGCGCTGGATGAACCGCACCTGATCTGATAATCGTTGAGCGGTAACGGTCAATTCTGGCTCAAGGGTCTGAAACAAAGGCAGTAATCGGGCACGATACGCAGTGAGATTAGTTCCTCCCTCTGTCACCCCATAGTACGCTCGCATGACGTTTACGTTTATTGATTGCGTCCATTTCATGCGGCGCACAGCACCACCGACGGCGGAGGACGTTCGCTGGGCGGGTTGCCCTGCTGACCCCAAGCGCGGCAGTGGTGGCCTCCCTCGGCGCGGCGCAGGTGCTCGGCGCGGCGCTGGAGGCGGCAACTCGTCGTCACTGCTCGACGCGACGTACTCTGGAGGCGTTGCGTACTCCTCCTCTGACGACGCGGAGCCATCCGGTGCGACAAGTTGCGATGGTGGTCGTGCTTTACCTTTAGTTTTGCTCCTTGTAATCATTCCGTTGACTTTACGTCATTTTTCGGGCATGGTATTCTCTATAAATATGCATTCAGTAACGTTTGTGTGTATTTTTATATCGAATTTCTTTATAAACATATTTAGATTTTATTATAACATTGTAATTTGTTAATTTAATTGTAATTTTATATTTTTTGCACAATAAATGTAAATTTTATTTATTGACATTTTTATTTTTTTTATATTATTATTATGTATCTCTCTTTAAATTTCTCGGGTTCAAAAGAACCCGGTCCTTTGGAAGGCTTGCGTGGGGACACAGGTCCAACACGTAGAGGCCCCTTAGAGATAATAAAATGTTTTACTGTGACGCATCAGCCGGGATCCATCTCTGAGTAACCAAAGTAAATTGCCCAGAGATGGTCACCGGCTAATGCGTAGGAACTATAGAAAATATGCAAAACTAAACTAAGACTATGGAATGAAGTTTGGATGGACTGGGTACTGGGCTATTGAGTGAGACTAACGGACGTCCGCCATTTCAACAGTCTCAAATTGAATGGTTGACGGACGGTGACTCGCCTCCCACTAGATGGGCCCCCACAAAGCGGCATAGTGCCTCGGGCGCAACACCGGCGTGGTCGGCTAAGGGTGTCGAGAGGTGTGCACCGGTTTCACCATCACGAGCAAGCTCGAGAGCGGGTTTCCCCGCTATTACGCAGATTGAGCACTTCCACCCTTCCGAGCATATAGCTCTTGCGCTCCACTCTGCCAGCCAATGAAGGCAAGCCAGAGGCGGGGGATAAACATTAATTCCCCTCTGGAGGTCTCAGGTCCGTGGGGTCGCCACTCCCCAACAGCTCGCCACAAGCTGCCCTGCGGGTATATATATTTTTTTATTATAATCTGTTCCATAACGGAATTATACAATACAGCTAGAATAGTATAAAAATCGATCAGTAATCTTATTATTAATACTTCAAACATTATATTTTACTTAGCTGTGTGTATTTATCTTAACATATACATATAAGTGTGTAGGTTAGCTCATTATTATTATGTATGTTAATGTTAATTATTTATTTTATTTCTTATATTATTTTCTTTTTTGCTTGAGCTTTTACTTTAGTCATACACAAAGCGCAGCGTTAAGTTCCACCACGTAACAAGAAATATTTCGAATTCGGACGGAAACAGGATATCGGAATGTAGACCTTTATTCCCAATATATAAAATATTCTAGACTTTTCAGGCTTTATTTAAGACAATTATTTAAATGATCACCATTTTTATACAGCCTTTACAGCTTTTATTAAAGAAATAAAATGTACGAGAACTTACGACTTCGTTCCGTAACATAAAAATATTCGAGTACATTTTTTCTTAGAAAGAATTCCCGAAAACTTTAACGATTAAGGAAATTCAAATTGTTTTGAATTTTTTCTTACCTCATTTCTGTTCCGTAATAATTTATTGTTTTAGGATAAGAAGTTAAGAGTTTATGATTTGTTTCATATATGAAATATCGGAGATCTACATATCATAAAATATGATTTTCTTGTTTTTTATATTATGTATTTCTTCGCATAATAGGAAAACCAAAGAGAATCTACTGTCAAGACATTCTTTTCTCCAATTACGGCCGTAATTAAGACGTTTAATTCAGTAACGAAATAAAATGCCGTGCTTTATTGTTGCCTACTAGGGTGAAAAAATAAAAATTATTTACACATATTCATTTCCACTGACCGGAATCGAACCTGCGACCAATCGCGTTTACAGTCAGATGCCTCACCTACCCCAACAATGGCCTCAATTTTGATTACATACTATTTATTTAAATACTTTATTACACAAGGAGGATTAACAAAAAAAATAATAAGCAAAGGAACAGGAAAAAGGAAAAGAAAAAGGAACCTACTGTTAAGACACTCCGTTCCCCACTTTCCGCCAAATTCGGAGGCATTGCGTGTTAAGTGGCGGAACTTAACGTCGCGCTTTACCCTCGACACCAGAGCGAAGAAAATGGAAATATTAAATATTTTCACTCCTCGAGTGGGAGTCAAACCCACAACCAGTCGTTTACAGTCACACGTTCGTGCCACTGCGCTACGACTGGCCCCACTGCTATATAACAATATAAAAATATATATCAATTTAGAAATAAACATCTTAACAAAACTGATCTTTGATTACACCATCAATATCTATATAATTCAAGCCTTTTATCCGAACACTTCTACGCAGACAGAAACAGCTATTAGCACTAACAAGATGAAATTGCTCACGGACAATACTCGCCAGTTCTTTAAGAGCCACGACAGATCTACAAGTAGTTATAGGTAAGTCAGAAATGTTTATTATGTGTTTATCTAACATTCTTCTAATATTTTGGTTTTTATATTGGTTTCTACATTTTCATTTAATTACAACTTATTTTATAATAACGTTATAGATATTTTTTCTTTAAAACGCTTACGCTTAGATATTTTCTCTTTGAAATTTTTATTCTTGTCTTCATTCATATTATTCATGCTATAATTATAATTATTATTTTACAGAATTTTTCACTAGCATGGTATCTATGAAGTATGCACTAACTAAATAGTATGGATTACACTATTTGCAGCGATGTTAGAGAAGTTAGAACATGCAAATTTATGCATATTCATTTTTTTTATATTCCTGCATGTATTTACATACAAAAAAGAAAGTACTTACAACCGTACATACATACAAGCATATAGACATGCACATTTACATAAATATATACATATAAATATCATATACATCTTCATAAATATAACAAATATTTCTCCAGTACCAACGGGATAAAATTGGATAAAGGTTACACATACGAGAGTGACATTGTCAGTAAAAATAACAGACACGCCCTCCAATGTTTTAGGTTAATAGGAAATAAGTGAAGGAACGCTTTATTTCTATAACTTAAGCTAATCGATTGTAATAATTGCTTTTGGTTATTTCAAAACCTTTTAAATTTGCTGTATCGATAATAATATACTTAAATAAAAAATAGTTGATTTTATTACAGTAGATTTTAAGTAAGTTCAGTTCAATTCACGCTTTTTTTTTAGCTTCACGCTGTATCCCGCACACAGCAGGGCAGGCAGAGGGAACACAGTGTTAAAACACTCCGTTCCTCACTTTCCGCCGAATTCGGAGGCATTGCGTGTTAAGTGGCGGAACTTAACGCCGTGCTTTGCCTCGATTCAGTGGCAAAATTCAATCCAACGCTTTGTCCTAAGTACTAGAGTGAAGAAATAAAAAATATTTAAATGTAATTATTATTTTCCAATAAAAAATAATCTATTTAGAAGAATTATAAATAATGAAACTGTTAAAAACTCATCACAGTTCAATAGTAACCACAAAAGTGGGTAAAGTGACCTCAAAACCTTTTAATTTGCAATTTGATTCGGAGACTTTGTAAATACGTATATTCATTGTTTCGTACTTTTAAAATTGAGCCCGCTGTGATTGATAAATGGAAATAATGTATTGGTTTTTATTTATTCGAAGCAAACAATACTGGTGTACATTAAAAGCTACTTATTATAAAACTTAAGTAGAAATGTTATATTTTAATATTTGAATTTTGTATAATCAAATATTATGTGCCATGGCCCCGTAGGTAGCAAGTTTAACTTATTGAGATAGTAGGTGGTTCAAAAGAATGTGGTGAATATCTACATCTTTACTAATTAAGTAACGAACACGTTATCCCGACCTGTTACTACTGTAGGAAATCTACATATCCATACATATATTATAAATTCGAAAGTCTGTCTGTTTTTCTGTTGCGCTTTCACGACTAATTTATCTGTCTGATTTGGATGAAATTTAAAATTAAAGTAGTAAAACATCCAGGGTCAAACATAGGCTACCTATTTTTTCAAAAATCTACCTTTAAAGGATTGAAATAGTGGGTGATTGTTTATATGAAAAATCTAAACCGCTTGACCGATTGTAATGAATTTTGACATAAATATAGTAGATAATCCAAGGTTAAATATAGGCTACTGTATTTTTTTTTCAAAATCCACCCCCGAGGGTTGTAACACATCGAAACATTTATGTAGTTTACGCGGTGAAGCTGCAAGCATGCTGCTAGTTAATGTATAAAAAAGTACTAAAGTAATAAATTCCACCTCGCAATTATATAGAAAGTTCTCTATACTCGTCGTGCAAAATGGCGGAGTTACATAAAAAACAGTTACGCTCTGTACTAAATCTATACTTATATTATAAATACGAAAGTCTATTTGTTTGTCTGTCATGCTTTCACGGCTAATCTACCGGTCCGATTATGATGAAATTTAGAATGAGAGTAGTAAAAGTTACTGGATCAAACATAGGCTACTTATTTTTTCAAAAAGCAACCTCTAAAGGGTTGAAATAAGAGATGAAAGTTTATATGAAAAATCTAAACCACTTGACCGGTTGTAATGTTTTTTGGCATAATTATAGTTGATGATCCAAGGTAAAGCATAGGCTACTTTATTTTTCAAAACCGCGAGCGGGCCGCTAGTCTATAATAAAAATTTGATTGACATGATTTTTTTTACTTTTTTCTTTACATAGTCAGTCACTAAGAAATAATGGGTCTACCAAAAATCTTTTAAAGGGTTAAAACCAACATTTTCTATGAGTACAAAATAGGCTGATTAACAACCATCAGCTTTAAATATTTCTTCAAATATAAGCGTGTAAAAACACTCTGCTAAGGCCTACCTATTAAGAAATATTTACCAAAGCAAGAACGCCCTCAAGAAATTAAGGGTCATTGAAACACTAAAGCTTTTGGAGTGCCACTTTTCACCCTCATAATATATAACACAAAATTGATTACATCATTAAATGTATTAAATTATATTATAATAACTAATAAATATATGTTAATTAAGGAACCTTCAATGAACGCGTGGCTTACTGGTCAGAACACTTGGACAAATTTCAAGAGGCGCAGGTTCGAATCCCGCTGCGTTCAAATTTTTATACGTTTTCTAAAAATGTATTTTTGAATTTCCAATTTGAAAGTGAATAACACTTTAAAATTTTAAAGTATATGTTAGGTAATTTAATGACAATTTTGTATCTGTACTAAAAGAAAACGGTAAAAGCAGAGTGTTCGTAAGCGCACATCTACAGAACTGCTGGACTGATTTTAATGGAACCATTTTTGATATATAGTTTTTAAGCCTGAGCTACACTTAGACTATTGATACAATTGATTTCGAAGAGCGGAACACGTTATGTAGAACCATAATAGACTAGCTATTCTATAAGATATACATATGTAAATTTCGCTTTCCGATATATAGTACGGCATGATGTACATATTAGTACCACGCAAGCGAAGTTGCAGGTACCTACTAATGCAAAATAAAAACAGAAAGAAACAGAATAGAGTTAGGAAAAGACAAATATAACCCATAATAATTTCTTAAAAAGTCACAAATCGTAAATTGGTTTAAGATGGACTAAAAATCAGAAAACGAATTTCCAAAGCACATTTGTATTGGTCTATCTCTGTAAGCTCCGTCTTGTGATTCATTTTGAGTGGAAAATGGAATTTGCAACCTTTTTCATCTACTCGTAGTTTGCGTTGCCTGAACTATATTTGTGGATGTTCGAGAGCCTACGACAGAGATGAACATTGATTATTGAACTATTTCTTCTGGCTTAATTAATATTTTCAATAATCATTTTACCATTTATGTTGTAAAATGGTTATTTGTATGTTTTAGGTTTGAACGTCATATACTTTTTATTAATATTCATAGCAGTTAGGCATTAACGATTTAAAATTATTTATGTCTTTTAAACAAATAAGCTCTATGTTTATATACTTATAATTTTATAACATTTACTAATACATAGCTTTACAAAAACTATTTCAAAACAAATTGTATTTTATAATCTTTTCACTATATTAGAATTAAAATACTTTTTACATCATCATGACCCTATTTAACATTAAATAATGCTTGTACGGTACTTGTAAGGCATTCAAACTACTCTGCCAATTTACTGACATAGGGATTTGTAATGTATGCATTCAAGATTGCTCGGTAATCTCAGTATAGTATTATGATAAGACACATCTCGTATGTTATCGGACGCTCAATCGGGTTAATTTCGAGTTTCAGATCATTTTCACTAAGTCACTAGATTTTGACAATGTTTTTAACTATATATAAGGATTTCTTTTACTTATTATCAAAGAAAAACCTATTTGCATGCCATCACCCATCATATTGAAGAAAGGGAAGCTTGAAGCAGTGCCTGGGACTAAGGGCCTGAGTGAAAGCTTAAGGGGCCTTGAAAAACTATTACTGGTTAGAGTCTGCAAGCATCTCGTTCCAATTAACAGTACGTTTGATTTGAGCAAAGCTCAAAAAGAAACGCATTTCTATTGAGCTATCAAGCGATACGACCTAATTACAATTAGTACCACACCGAGAGCTTTGACGTTACAACAGTAGGATACGTATTTAGAACGAAAAAGTAATCGAAATATGACCAAATCAAAGTGCAATGCAAAGTGAATCGTTATATTAAACATTTAGAAAACGTATACAAATTTTTGCTCAGTGCTCAGTGGTGAGAGCGCCTGAACGGTATTCAGGAGGCGCGGGCTCGAACCCTGCTGCGTTTAAATTTTTATATGTTTTCAAAATGTCTTTTATGTGAAAATTATCAGAAATAAGCAAAGCTTTAAAAAGCATTTGATAATTCACTCTTAAGAATTTATTTGTCTTGGTTAAACATGGACACATTGTAAATTCTAACATTTTAATATATTTAAATTCTTCAAATCTGTATCGAAATTTAGTTTAGAATCATATAGAAAAAAGTATTGTAGCGATTCAATAGAAAAAAATTTAAATTATTACTCAATTTTCTGTTCATTGTTTGACACACTGGTGTTCAAATACAGATACATAAATATTCATTCGTCAGGATTAATACGACTGTCAATTTCAATTTGACAAGTATTGAAAAAGGTATATTCAAATACGATATAAAAAATAGGCATAGCAGAATGTGAATCCCACCTCTTTGCGGGTAGAATATGATTTTCAACCAGTTTAAATATACATATTATTGAATAGCGTTTACATTACTTTGAAATTCATGTATAATTATTTGAAAAAATATTCTAAAGGAGAGAATATTATTATATCCCAAGAGAGAATTTAACATTTTTTACGAAAAATATAATAAAGTTTACTGCATCATGATGCCAAGTAAATACAGTATGTACATATATGGTCATCATGTCAAAGTGTGTCAATGTCCGATTCATTTAGACGCTGGTGGAGAACGAAGTGTCTTAAAACTAAGTTCTCTCTGTTTATCCGGAAAAAGTTTCTCAAAGTCTCTTTCTTTTTATATTACGCAATAATATTACTATACTGTACAATATAGTAAGAAATATATACAACAGCAAATTTGGACAACAGTTAAATAGCAACAGGCCGGCTACATTAGGCTCCGCGGTTTAGCTCAGGCCTACAGTTTGACCCGAAGGATTAAACATTAAAACTACCCCAAATCTCTAGGAGATAAGAGCTTTCACACAAAGATTCTTGCTTCCGTACAACTTTAATTATGTAAATTCTACTTCAATGCGTAGGATTGCATATAAAATGTATAACAACAATCATTAGATATTGAAGCGGTGGTTGTCGGTTCGATTTGTATTCCGAAACATGAGTGAGTATATATTATTGTATTTCTCTGCTCTGATACGTAAGACAAAGCCAGTGTTAAATTCTGTCACTTAACACGCAATGTCTATATTTTGGGCGGAAAGTGGAGAACGAAGTGTCTTGACACTAAATTCAGCGGAAAAAGAGCTTGCTATTAAATACGTTAAATATTTCTTTTGTAATTTAATTAATTGCGTTGCTTATATAGGGAAAGGGAACATATAAGCATTTAAAGAGGAAATCGAAAGTCTATTAATATTACAAAAAGCAATTTTCTCAATAATAAGGCCCCATTCTAACAACGATGTGTTATGCAAAATATTGAATTGTATACATAATTACGTTCCGCCTAGTAGATGGGAAAGACGTCTTTAACAAATTAAAATAAATTAGGGCCAGTCGTGGCGCAGTGGCACAGACGTGTGACTTCAAACGACTGGTTGTGGGTTCGATTCCCACTCGAGGAGTGGTAATATTTAATGTTTCCATTTTCTTCGCTCTGGTAGGCAAAGCACAGCGGTAATTTCCGCCACTTAACACACAATGCCTCTAAAATTGGGCGGAAAGTGGGGAACGGAGTGTTAAACACAACATAGTGTTGAAACACTCCGTTCCCTCTGCATGCCCTGCTGTGTATGGGATACAGCGTAAAGCTAAATAAAAAAACGAATTAAATACAAAAATTATTTTAAAAGCTCGAGAAAGCTTAAAAGAAAGTATAATTATAATATCAAATCACTCTGTTCTCCACTTTGCGCCCGAAATGGATATACCGACATATCGATACTGTGTGTTAATTACCTGAGCTCAACGCCGCATTTTATCCAAGCCGAGAAAATGACAATAATTTCAATGTAATCATTCAAAATCTGATCAGGAGCAGGAATTGAATACACTACCAATCGCGTTCAAAGTATGACACTGTTCCTGATGAACACTATGTATTAATTTTATAAACCTAATTCGTTTACTACTTACAAATAACTAACAGGATAAAAAATCTAAAAAGCGGGCTAAGAATTGTACTGTATTCAATGTCTTAAAATATTTCTTATTCTTATTTAAAGATATTTATCAAGAAATAAAACCAAGTGTTACTTTAACACCACACAAATATTTACTTGACAGTGTGAAAATGATTTAAATCGATTTCACAAGTGTATATTTCGCGGTAATTGCCAGGAACCGCCAGTCACTTGACTCTCTTTGGATATCTGACCTACTTTTTGATATTCATTCTCACCAGATAGATTGTATATTGGATTTTAATTTTCTTATTCTATAAATATATTGTTTTGTCATTTGAGTATGTGTAAACGTGTATGATATGTTTGCGTTAAAAGTGACTCATAGAAAAGCCACAGCTGAAACTACTGGTCGCAGAAAATTAAAATTTGACTTAAAGTTACTTGGAAAGTATGGAAACTGGAAACAACAAGCGAAGTCCCTTACTTTGCTTTACATTTTTTCACTTTTTGGAGTTATTTATTAACTTTAATGCTTGTATGCTATATTTTGTGATTTCGTGTCGTACAAGAAAATTATTTTTGTGTCGTATTCCATAATAATGTTTATAAGATGGTTATATGTTTAATAGTCTCATTAGCGCGGTTGAAAATGTCGTCGTAAAAATCGCGTTGCCTAATTAATGTGTATATTACTTTATATAAAAAACTAGCGACCGCTTTCAGCTTCGTCTGCATACTATATACTTTTTCATACAAACTTTCATCCCCTAATTCAATCTATTCAGGAATATATTTTTGAAAAATGGAAACTTTGTTTAACTCTGGGTGTGCAACTATTTTCATTTCGAATTCCATCCAAAACGGGTTAGTAAACTAGTCGTAAAAGTGTTACAGACAGACAGACTTTCCCATTTGCTGTCTCTCTCTATCCCTTCTTTATATTTGTTTGCAAAAAAAGATAATTTTTCATCACCTAGTAATCATATGGATATAAATTTTGAATTAAATATATGAACATACTATATTGCTATTTAGTATAAATACACATTTACCACATACGTGTATCAAGTGAAAGAGAAATCGCTGAAATGCTTGGTATG
The DNA here is from genome assembly GCA_019049465.1 of Dryas iulia moderata. NCBI lineage: Eukaryota > Metazoa > Arthropoda > Insecta > Lepidoptera > Nymphalidae > Dryas > Dryas iulia. The sequence goes on along the minus strand of CM032424.1, from coordinate 12,306,354 downwards.
TGCTTGTTGAATATCGCGAAAATTCTCAAAGGTAGTGAGAATTTTATTGAAATAGTGCTTCAATGTTAAAGGGAATATGTTTTAGCGCATATTTATGTGACATTAAAGGTTCAATTTTACTCATGAAATCACATAAAAGAGGTTTCACATGTCGTGTGGAATTGACTTGTCCGTATTTATAAGATTACTTTGTTGATACTACTCAGTGATAGTGTAATATGCAATATAAATGTTTTTTTGAATATCTTTAAAAAAAATAGGCATAATTTAATATACGTTAAGAATATAATACATTGTATAGAGAGATCATTAATACGATTAGTAAATAATATAGGTTCGAATCCCAATCGAGGTTACGATAATATTTAAATTATTTTCACATCCCCGCTTTGGCAGCGAAGACAAATGTGCGTTGTCCACCAATCACACACCAAGTTTCAAATTTAGGTACAAGATGAAAAACGGAGTGTCTTAACACTAGTTTTTTTCTGTTTTTTTTAGTACTATGTCAAGTTTTATTACCATTTCACTAGCAGTTTTCGCGCTACATATTTAATATTAAATTCGATTGCTACCCTCGAAAAGGTCCTATTGTTTCCTCACAATAAAAAATAGATTCCGTTTAAAATATATATAGGTACGTTTGTTTGTAAATATTCAATAAAGGAATAAAAAAACAACAAAATACGCTCTTTTTTTATTTTATTTGGATTAAAAAATTGAAAGAAGATGAATATGAACCCGCTCATTTTGTACTCCTTGCCAATTATAATATTATATGCATGCATACTTATACATTATAAATAAATGAGGACTCATAGAACTAAGATTTGTACAATTTCTATAAGTTAAAAGTTGTAAAAAATCACATCTCTGTACACAGATTTTCATATACTTATAAGTTTTTTGAATATCCATTGAGGTACACTAAATTGTCAACTACCAGATACCGTTAGTATGATGCCAGAACTATTCAAACATGTGGCTACTTTTGAAAAGGGTAAAGAGTGCGCCTACATAAGGTCCGACCCAACGTCATGTTCTCTTAGGTTAACAATAATCTCTTGTGATAGTGTCCCTTTTAGTAATCTATTTCGGAGGTAGAGCACTTACCGCTGAATATAATCTTTTAGCTTCCTTTAAAAAGTACAAATATATTCGTTTCTTGTTTAGGTACGTTTATTTTTTTTTTAATCATTTTTAAAGTGTTATTCCATACTTAGGAAAATTGAAAAAGACATTTAAAGAAAACGTATAAAAATTTTCCGTAGTCCCGCTGCGTTCAAATTTTTATACGTTTTCTTTAAATGTCTTTTTCACGTTTAAAATTTGTTTAAAATTAATTCGGTATCGGCGATACGAGTTTCAAAACACTCCGTTACACGCTTTTCACTTGAATTCGAGACTTTACGTGTTGAGTGGCGGAGCTCAACGCCACGCTTTTCATTTGATACCAGAGCAAGGAAATGACATAATAAATTAAATAGATAGTCAATTCCATGAGAGGAAATTAAATTGGCAACCAACGTGTTTGCAGGCGGGCGCTTTTCTTACTGCGCCACGATAGCTTCAAATTTTAGATACGTTGATAAAATTAATCCCTTTGACGCATATTATTTTTGACAAAAACTTTTATATAGATAATGAGAACGTTAGTAATTTTTAAAATAATTATGACGTGAATAATGTATAATAAGTATTAAGGACTATACTTAGTATGCTTGAAACCATCTTAAAGGTAAATGGAGGAAATGTTTGCGGCTTGGCCCAAGGCGTTATTAAGACTAGGATTATAATGCCAGTATCTTCATTGTATATAGCTAAATGGAACAAATGTTATAAAATAAACATATTTTCTAAGTAACATGTAAGACATCAAATATTCAATTTTATTCATAAAACGACGTAAAAATGATTAAACGAAAGTATTATACGAGCAACAAATTGTGCAGAATTGGTCTGTTCTTTTTTTATGACTTTCTCATACGGTTTGTTTTTTTTCTTTTTTTTTAGCTTCACGCTGTATCCCGCACACAGCAGGGTAGGCAGAGGGAACCTAGTGTTAAGACACTCTGTGCCCTACTATCCGCCGAATTTGGAGGCATTGCGTGTTAAGTGGCGGAAGTTAACGCCGCGCTTTGCCTGTGATACCAAGGCGAAGAAATTGGAAATATTGAATATTACCACTCCTCGAGTGGAAATCGAACCCACAACCAGTCGTTTTCAGTCGCACGCTTGTGCCACTGCGCCACGACTGGCCCCTGATAATTTATAAATGTAATATTGAAAACTAGTTTTTTTCCGCGTAGCAGGGTAATTAGAAAAAGCTAGTGTAACTTCATTCTTCACTTGCGCCTAACACCGCGCTGCGTGAAGATGCAAAGAGAAAAAATATTAATAATTTAATTATAATTACTCCCCCGAGTGGAAATCGAACTCACTACCAATCGCGTTTATAGTCAGACGCTATCCCACTACACCACAATTATCTTAAATTTAATACTATTTTCATATATTTTAAACCGACAAACTCGTCAAATTAGAACCAGATATTTATCGACTTTCATCAAATGCTCACTGTAGAAGTGACTATACTCTCCTTGGATACCTGACCCAGTTTTTAAGTTTCTTACATAGAAGTTGTTTTATCTTCTAATAGACTGCCTGAGAGCAGTGCAAATTTTAAAAGCTACTCATATATAGCATTTAGTAAATTGCTAAAATGTAGTTAATTTATATTGTATGGATATTTGTATATATATTTATTTTTTGCTTTATTTCTTGACTTATAATTATTATTTGTTATATTTTTAATAAGAAAGTAATCATTATCGAATATTTTTTATCTATAATGTATAATAACATAAAATAATTAAATAAATATCGATTTACCATTTTCCGAGAGTCATAAGATTCCAAAAATTACGACACTATTCGTTCGCCATTTTCCTCCTGAATTTAAAAAATATGTAGTGTTAACGCAAGCTCAAACATATTACTTTTTTCCCGGAGTTAGAAAAGAGCCTAAAAAGAAAAACCCAAAAAAAAGAAGATTTTATTCTTCGCTAGAGTAAGTAGAAATTTATATTAGTAGTTGGTTATATTCACGTCGCGTACCTCCGATTCCCTAAAGCTATTAGTGGTAAATTTAATATAACTACTATAGGAAATCTGCAGCCATTTGGGGGATTTTTGTAGTACATTTTTATTAGAAGTAAATGTAATGCACAGGAAAACGTGCTTAGATATACATGAATTGAAGTCGTCGTGGCACAGTTGGAGAGTCTGACTGTAAACACGATGGTTGTGTCTTCGATTCCCACTTGCGGAAACGATTACATTTAATTTTTTATATCTTCACTGTGATACCAAAGAGTTCTGCCCTTCAACAAAGAATGTCACGATTTTCGGGTAGAACATAGAGCACGGAGTGTCTAGACTAGACACAGCTATGCAGAAGAAAGTAAAAAAGTAAGTTAATAGATACATTGCGTGTCGAGTGACAGAACACCAGCCTTTGTCTGGAGTACCAAAGCGGAGAAACGAAAATAATATTTAATCATTTGTGGGTTCAAATACACAACCATCATGTTTACAATGAGCTGTCTATCATACTGCGCTAGGATCGCCTTTACATGTACATAAATAGGTATATTTCAATTAATATTAAGAAATAACATATAATCTTATAACATACAAATTAACATTTCCGGATATATAGTCTTATTGAGTAAGGTTTCAGCCTGTAATCAGTGGACAAGGTACTTTGAACATTAATTACAGACTGAAATCTCATCCTTGTATCAAATGTCTCCATGACATCCACATATGTACTATATTTGTATATAAAACCATAATAGGAATAGTTCAGTTAATAAATGCAATGAGCACATAGTATGTACATACATATATTTTTATTATTTTTAGGGTAGAAATAAAAAAAATACGAATAAAAATAATTTATTGTGGCATTGTGGCCAGTCGTGGCACAACCAGTCGTTTACAGGCACAAGCGTGTGACTGTAAACGACTGGTTGTGGGTTCAATTCCCACTCGAGGAGTGGAAATATTTAACATTTCCATTTTCTTCGCTCTGGTATCGAGGTAAAGCGCGGCGTTAAGTTCCGCCACTTAACACGCAATGCCTCTGAATTCGGCGGAAAGCGGGGAACGAAGTGTCTTAACACTAGGTTCCCTCTGCCTACCCTGCTGTGTGCGGGATACAGCGTGAAGCTAAAAAAAAAATTATAACTGAATGAATACAGCACAAAAGATAAAAGCTAACTTTAACAAAGAGGCCACCGTGGCGCAGATGGGCACCGTCAGATTGTAATCACGATTGCTTATGGAATCGTTTCGCATTGAACAAAAGATATTGCGGTATTGAGTATCGTCACTCAACTCGGAGTCCCAAATTCAAGCCGAAGGTGGAGAACGGAGTGTTTTGACGCTAGGTTTTCTCAGATCACCCTGCTATAACTACCTAAATAAATAAAGCGTACCTAACTTAAACTAAAATGACCTGCAAAGATGAAATTTGACAGGGATATACTATATACTTATGGGACGTCCACTAAAAACTAATTTTGCCACTGAGCTGGATTAAAGGGGTCTTAAGGGGTCCAAGGGACATTCCTTGTTTTGTATGAAAGTCCCTAGTTTTTATGAACTTAAAATTTGGCAGAAACAACTTATTACATTTTTTTATTAAGTAATAGAAAAATAAATAACAAATTCTGTTTATTATTACAGTTTCACATTTTCTTACTACTTGCAAAGTGAAGATAGTAGCCTAGTAACTAGTAAATCACTAATTAGTATAATACTAGTCAGTACTTGTGTCACGAGGCACTGCTATTTCGCTAAACCTCTTGCATTTTTTGAAATGAATACATGCAATATTTATAAAACATATTTCAAACGTATTTCTTTATAATGCAAAATACAAGCAAAACTTTAAATTCAGGGCAAATGCTATGTATGTAGATTTGTATATATGTTTGTGCGTGTGTTAGTACAACTAGAATGTAATAGATATCTCGAGCTAATCACAACATATACAAGGAGTATATTTAGACACACAACATATAACCTGTATTTACATTACTAAATCCAGATTGCAACACCAACTAACTCCTTTGAAAAGTTTACAGACATACATTAGGAAAATTAGCCTCCACCATTTTGCGATTGGACCAACAAAATCGATGACAAAGTTTACCGACTGTATTAAATTGCACGTCATTTAACCCCAAGTCATAAACACGCGTTGGTCATATTAATATATTATTGTTTCATTTACCTACGTATTGTAACATGTTTTAATTACAGTAAAAATGTGTATTAGCTTGATATTATCATTACATGTGATAGTATGATATACCAGTAAAGTATATATAAAAATAACTAAATGAATTAGACATAATACAGAATGAGAATTAAAAAAGCTCAGAAGCGAGAGGAATGACGTCTGATTGTAAAGGCGACTAGTTGTGGGTTCGATGCCTACTTAGAGGAATCCATACTTATATTATAAATGCAAAAGTCTGTGTATTTGTCTGTCACGCTTTCACGGCTAATCTACCAGTCTGATTTGGATGAAATTTAGAATGAAAGTAGTAAATAACCATGGGTCTAACAAAGGCTACTTATTTTTCCAAAAATTAACCGCTAAAGTGTTGAAATAGGGGATGCAAGTTTATATGAAGCAACTAAACGGCTTGACCGATTGATGAATTTTGACCGATTGATTGATGAATTTTGGAATAAATATAGTTGATAATCGAAGGTCAAACATAGGCTACCTTATTTTTCAAAAATCCACCCCCAAGAGTTGCAACATAACGAAACAATTAGGCAGTCCACGCGTCGAAGCCGCGAGCGGGCCGCTAGTAATATAATATTTAATTTATTTTCATTTTTCCACTCTTTGTAACATAAAGCGCAAGTTCTGCTACAAATCATAACTCAACTGTTCTGCGCTTAGCAGGATGATAACGTACATGATCTATCTCTATGCCCTATGTCTTTGATACTATCTATCAAAGCATCATTTAAATAAATGGTTAGTAAAGTAAATCGGTCTAATCTAAATAAACGAGTGAGGTGAGCCCAGTCGTGGTGCAGAAGCACAAAGTGTGACTGCGAAATGGGAAACGGAGGGTAAACATTAGTTTACCCTCCGTTTCCCATTTTCCGCCGAATTCTGGAGGCATTGGATATTAAGGCGAATCAGAGTTCCATACTTTGAATAGGAATCAAATCCACAATCTGTTGCGTTCGCAGTCACACTTTGTGCTTCTGCACCACCTAATGGTTACCTTGTGAAAAAATATATAATATAAATAACATAATTATGTGGGATCCGTAGTGCTTCTGCTTATTGAATGAATCGTGAAATGTGAAAATTACACTATGGGTAAAGATTTAGAGAGGAGAAAAAATCTCATTACATTGCAATCTACTTTACTACTCAATATATTTATTCATGTAGATACGATAAACAAACGCAAAATGTGTAATTTCGGAGCAAATTTATACAAGATATTACAAAGATACGTATTTAGTTTACTTTATGAATGTGTGATCTAGAATCTTATTATTAAAATTATGAAAGTGGGAAAATGTTTATGTGTAACATGTTGTTATTTTTCCGTCCAAGTTAAAATGATCACGGCGTTGAACTCCGCCACTATAAAATGGAGAGTGGCATACTCTGTTCTTAATCTTCTTGCCTATTTTTTTCTCGTGAAACATGTGTATATAATAGACAATTGACTTTTTCATAACTAATCAAATTCTATATGAAGTTATGAGTACCATTGCAATAATCAACGCACTAATGCAGTGACCGTATTTCAATGATTGTAATGCCAGTAGGCATTGGTAGGCTTAAGAGATTGAGTATCGCTAATATTCGAATAATTTACAAATAATATTGTTACAAACAATTTATTTTATGACCCTTATGTATTCCTGGTCATAGCAGGGTAGTCATGGAGGATTTAATGTTACGATACTCCGTTTACTGCCCGAATTCAAAATTTCGCGTTTTGAGTGCCTAAACTCTGTTATCAATATATATTATATACTTTTAGTCATGTAGCCTGTGGTTATCTTCAAACCTTTCAATAATTTATGCTTTATAATTACTATACCTATTTACATATATCTAAATGATAACTTCAAGTTAAAAAAGCTATATTTTTGACTTTTACGAACAAATCAACAAATACTAATTACATTTCAATTTCATCCAATCCTCTGTGTACTATGTAACCGATGCTTACTCCAAAACCCTAGCTAGTGAAGTGAAGTGCTCCATGCGCTCATTTAACATCGTGATCATGAAGCAGTTTCCACAATTTACGAGTGTGTTTTCCTACTTTCTGCGAATATAGCAACAACGTCTTATATTACTCAGTCTTACCTTAATGAAATGATATGACAGCTATTTCGTTTGAAGCTTAAGTTTAATATTTATAGAGACCGTCGTGGTACAGTAGTGTAACAGAATGATAAACCCGACTGGTTGTAAGTTCGATCTACTGGAAGAAGTTATGTTATTTAAATCATTTTCAACTCCTTGCTTTAGTAAGACAAAAAGCTGTATTAAGTTCTGTCACTCAACACGTAAAATCTCGATTTAAAAAGTCAGTCAAGACATTAGTATCAAGATACTAGTTTCTCCTAACTACCCTGCAATGCGGGAAAAGCACGAAGCTGAAATCAACTGAACTGAACTGATTTATAGCACTTAGTTAAAGACAGTAATAATATTTAAAATTTCTCACAGATAAAACATTAAATAACTTCTTAATGATAAATTTAATACTTGAATAAAGTATTTACATAATCTAGAGTAGTAATTAGGTAGAGTAGTAATTAGGGTAAAAATATTATACAGTGCATTAATATACATACACGTCATAACTTTAAATTTGCTCTGAAAACATTCCTTTGGCAAAAAAAACAAAATATAAATAATGTATGATGTCGTTTTGCATTTATTTCGTTTCTACGTTATCGTGATTTAAATAATAACTTGGATATTCTCAATTTTTGATATGATGTTTAGATAGTGTACGTAAAACACTAAATATTGATAAGAAATTCAGAGAATACATATACATCTTTGTTGTTTAATATTATTTACTGTATATTTTTGTACTTGAAATACTTTCACTCGTAGTAAATATATTTTACAGGTCTGCCCTCTCCACTCCCGTCGGCATCTCTTAATAGCACATTTCCGTCTGAGCTTTTAGCAAAAAATGAAACGTGCGAATGAAAAAATGAGAAGAAATTCATTTTATAACTATTTTACAGTTTATTATTATTTATAACTGTTTATAATTTAATTAAAAATATTTACAATTTAAAAGCATAATTTAATTCCCAATACTAAGTAATAGTAGTTAATAATTAATATACCTATCATAAGAAAGAACGTGATTACTTAGAAGAATGATAGAAACAAAACTTCAACTAGATATAAGAAAGTTCTTTATAACTCAATAATAAGCATAACTTCTTAATAATATTGCGATTAAATAAAAAAGTTTCAATAAGTCGATTGTACAAGTATTTTCCCAACATATTTAAGCAACTATCAAAGTATGTTCATCTTTCCTAACATCATTAGTATGTTATGTGTTTATATAAAAATGTACTATTACTCTCTGAGTGACTGACAGACAACGCACAGCCAAAAGTACTTATTAGATGTCAAAAGTCGAAATTTAATATCATTCTTTAAAGAGAATTCATTTAAAGAGAATTTGCCTACATTTTGAGTCAAAACTACGGATACTCATTACGCCTACCGAAAAATATATATATAATTGAGAGCTATAATTAGTAAAAAATATATAAATTGTAGGTACTAATAAATTATACGATCTAATTATCTAATAATGTTATCCATTATATATATAAACTAAACTAAATGGAATATAAATAATCATTTAAAAAAATATGTTGAATTTATAACATAAAGAAAACTGTATATAATTTTCTCGGAATTCATTTCTCAGTTCAGAATTTTTCAATCAATTAATTTGTACAATTGTAAATAACTATTAATCGACTATACTGTATTTATGTACTTAATATACTCGTATTTTAAAATATTTTTAATATATTAAAAATATTTAAATCTTTAGACCTCATAATGGATTAATTAAAATTACTAAGATTCAAACTCCCTAATAAAAATTACCAAGATTATTACAGTTAATTTAAATCATAAACTTACCTGGCGGCAGCAAATAAAGTTGATAGTTGTTTAAAAAAGTTTATAACATTGCTTATCAATACTTCAAACTCATATTTATCATTATAACTACTTATATATCAAATGCACTAATTATTTATTTTAATTATACACTATAAAACACTTTAGTTATCAATAACAAACACACATTTAAAAAAAATAAGTACAATAATTTTATTTCACATGATTTTCTTCCATATTTAATTAATATTTAATACGAATAAATAATTAATATAATTACCGCCAAAATTACACAGATAATAAATATATTAAAGTACGTTTTCGAAAGGGCCAGCTTTGCCGCGCTCGGTGTTCGTAAGCGTGCGGTCGGAGTGACACTGTTGACCCGACGCTCTCCTATCGCGATTTGAGTTCTGAACAAGGAATCGCGCAAACGTCAAATGTGTATACAGCCCTATAATGTATGAAATTTAAACAATATGAGTCAATTTAACTATTAACTAAGTTATAGTTGATATAATAATTTATATTTGTTGGATGGTTATTTTTAATTCGTGTTTTAAATGCGCTTTATAATACAGCGAGAGAATTTAAAAAGAATACTTTTTTGTATTCTTGTACTAACCCAAAATAATATATTGTTTTTTTTGTTATTTTAGGTTTACGCACACAGCAGGGTAGGCAAGGGGAACCTAGTGTTAAGACACTCCGTTCCCCACTTTCCGCCGAATTCGGAGGCATTGCGTGTTAAGTGGCGGAACTTAACGCCGCGTTTTGCCTCTGATACCAAATCGAAGAAAATGAAAATATTAAATATTATCACTCCTCGAGTGGGAATCGAACCCATAACCAGTCGTTTACAGTCACACGTTCGTGCCACTGCGCCACGACTGTCCCCTAGTATTATTGTATTTATTAAATTAGCAGATGATCATTATGAACTTCAAACTTAGTTGGTGTAGTTTTATTTATCAATAAAAAAATTAAATAAATGACATGTAACGCAGCTGTCTTTAGGTTTTCTGTATTTTTGTTTTCAACTACACGCACTTTTTCCCGCGTAGCAGAGTAAACAGGGTGGACCTAGTGTCAAAACACTCTATTCTCCACTTTGCGTGTTACGTGTCGGAACTCATCGTAAAGAAATGTAAATAATTTAAATATCATATTAATCACCGTCACGAGGGGAACTCGAAACAATAATCATCTCGTATACAGTCAGACGCTGTCAGACTATGTCACGACGTCTAATTTTCTTCTACTTTTTAAAATGTAACAACTGCAGCTCTTTGTAATTCTAAATTGTATCTTGTTTTTTTTTTAGTTTCACGCTGTATCCCGCACACAGTAGGGTAGGCAGAGGGAACGTAGTGTTGAGACACTCCGTTTACCACTGTAACTTTTATCTTCTTCATATTAATTATAACAATATAGTGCAAGTACTAATTTCAGCTTAAGCACGCCCAACATTTTATTCGAGTTAACCTTGTAACATAAATGTTAATAATAATAGTGCCTGAGAAATTAAATTGTTTATAATATTTCTTTATTTTTTGCAGATTTCTCTTAAAATATAACATTATATAGTCGTGTGACTATAAATTAAAAATTAAGATTCACTTTGCAATTTCATATTTCAAACAAAAAGAGCCAAATATGACAGAATTATTATAATATTTAGAATACTTTTAATTTGTTTATTGTTTATCCGTGTATTCGTGTATTTGTTATTAAAATTACACAAATAAAATCCTACATATGTGTTCAAAAGTCATGCATTTTTTACAATATTTCGTTTAGTTAGGCCATTATCTCATGGGAAAACTGTACCATGCTGCTGTGTTTACAACAACTGTTGACGTCAAAAATATTCTCAGTATAGTAATATAATGGTAATGGTATTAACACAAACTTTTGATTTTATCACACGTTCTGTTAATTTCAAATTAATTAATTAATGATAATAATAAGGTTTCTCAAATCTCATATGTCCGATTCGACCACCCTGGCTCTGGAAACTCTTTTTATGAAGAACATGAAATATAAAAAACATTTAAATATAGTTTACTACCTTTTCAGGGGTCGCCGCGGTGCTGGAGCCGACGCTGGATTCAATAAAACTTTCCAAGTTTTTTCTACTTCCCGATCTTTGCAGAATAGCTTCCATACCTACTAGTACTACCTTCCAGATAGAACTTGATACCAAGACCCTTGTTTCTCCATTGTCCGCCAGAACTCGAAAATTACCAAAGCAAAGAAATATAAATAATGTTTGGCATAACTATTTCTACGAGTAGTAATCGAACCCATAACCAACCACGTTTACAGCCACTCGCTGTTTATTGAACATATTACAAAAGCTAACACAGTTCTCGCATTTTACAAAGTAACAAGATCGACAGATCAACAGAGGCCCAGAGGTGAGGGAGCTTAATACTTATCCATATAACCCTCACGTATGTTCAACAATATTCCGTGAATCAGCAAATTATTGGAGATTTCTGATTTGGAAAAAAATGGATTCACTTAGATAATAAGGCCTAACTGTCGGGTCTACGCTCGTGATTTTTTTCTTAAAATATCTCAATATTAGGCCTTTCATAAAATATAAACGCTGGCAGCTATTACTTTATACAAGTCAAAATGGTATCGTATATAGCATTTTGCTTTTAGAATATTTTATCTGTCATTTTTTCATACCTTATCCTTCAAATCATTCGTGTAGAATGAAATGTGAAGTTTAAGCAAATTAAACTGCATTAAGTTGTTTATTTAAAAAAAAATATTTATATCTAAAATCAGTGCAAAACACGTCGTATTTTTTTAATATCTTTGCCTACTTCAAAATAATTTTGTTCAGATGTTTACTTAAATATTTGTTATCCTTTTCAGCAAACTATAGTTAGAGAATGGTTTAAGGGGGGGTAATAAATAAGGTGGTCCTAGCACACATTAGCATAGGCTATAAAATATATTTTGAACCTTATATGGATCTGATTGATTTTGTAAGAAATGAAAAACCAATAATGAAAAGAAAATTTATTAAAATGCATAAAAATAAAACATACATATCTCTACGTATAATACAAATGGGACCGATCGCTTATCTATACGGGCAAGATAAAAGGAAAATATATTATTGGCGTTTATCCACTAAAAATAGAAAAAAATATTTTAAAATGCCTTTTCTATTTGTCTGTTCATCTGTTTACTTAGTACATTTACTGATGTAAATGGCGTTGACTATTATATTTTGGTAATCTTCCCTTTACATTAAGTGTTTTTTTACTTCACAAGATACAATAATTTGGTTCGACATAATTGCTATAAAATAAGTCTTTTAATTAATTAGTTACACTTAAATTTACGCAGACGAAGCCGCGAGCGGGTCGTTAGAGCAAAATATAAAGCCAAAACAATTATTATTCTCGTTTAATATTAGATTTTACGGGCATTGCTTGAAACAACTATGCTTAATTAATATTTGAAATAATTTTCAATAATTGCCTTGTAACTATTTCAATTATACATGTAATTATGTATATATACAAAAAATATGTAAGTTTGTTCTTATAAACAGCTTCTTTTTTAAATAATGAATAATTAAGAATTGTAAGTATTAAGTATTATACGTATTTTGCATTGCATCTCGCTTTCTGTTTGCACTCATCCACCTACACAGGTTGACTGGAAGAGATCTCTTCTAGAGATAAATCCACCGTTGTAAATTTGTAAACCATCTATTTCTATACATTTTCTGTATATTGTTTTTAAATGCGATAAAGAAATACATATTATACTTTTTACCAACCTCCGTAACACAGATTTGAAAGGTCTAAGAAGAACCATTACTAAAGGTGTCATGTGTGGTGAACTTAATGTTAATTATAATTGACCACACCAGCATAGCGGTGGTTAACAGATTTTACAAAATATTTAGATCACTAGAAACGCTGTGGTAGACAAGGCAAAGACTTTATTGTTCTTTCTCTTGTACCAGGATTTCGGTTATATTATTTTTAACAGCTTTTTCCTGTACACTGGGTACTTTCTATCCGAAACAAAATCATAGCGAGTCTTAACACGGCGGCGGAATTAAACACTTTGTCAGATTTGTGAAATTTAAATATTTTAATACAACCATTTCCCCGCGAAGAGATTGAACTCACGATTGAACATTGCGCTTATAGTCAAATGCTACCACATTGCGCCACGATAACCTGTTTACTTTGCTCACCCAAACTAAATAATATAATAATGAAAGAAGATGCACTCAAAAGCTGTACGGCATGTCTTATGTATCTCGAGTGTTTGACTTAAGCTTCTTTTCCCACTTAGGAATTCCTTTTCATTTTCAATAGCCATAGCTTTTAACGTAACTTTGTCTGCCTTAACTTACAGTTGGTTCTAGCGAGAGATGTAAAATGCGTTTTTAACACAAAATATTTTTTTTTAATTTTTTAAGTGATTTATTAGTAAAAAGAACCCAGTTACCAACTAATATACATTTACATATGTTAAATTGCACAAAAATCGTAACATAAATATTTTAGAAGACGTATAAATAATTCGAAAATTGTGAATCAAAAAGTTGATCTATTACACTTTACGGCTAATCTTACGTTGAATTTAGAATGCATATAGTCAAAAACTGAGATTACTTCTAAACGAAAAAAATCATCAACTATGAATTTTGTCAGAAAGATTAATTAATGGGACAAGGTAAAATAAATAGGTCAAACATATGTTAAAAAAGCAAGATTTCTTATAACAGGCTAACAGGCTGTATAATAAGCAATGAAAACATGAAATATTTGGTATAGTGAAATATTTGGTATTTTGGTATTAAAATTAATGTTAATTTATTGGGAAACTTTAAAAGAATGCTGCCCGTCGAATACACAAAAGCATAGTTATAGTTGTGTAGTTCATGCAGACGAAGCAGAGAGCGGGTCGCTAGTATTAATACACAAAAGCATAGTTATAGTTATATCATATAATAAAATAGTCAGCATATATTAATTAGTACCCAGATTTAACTTATTGTTATTCACGTAAGTAGACTAAGAATAATTTTGTAACTGAAAATATACTGACAGCTAACAAGCAAGGGAACGAGGTAGATAGCATCGTTTAAATAAAATTTTCGACGAGTGATATTATTAATCAGCGAAATTAGAAAAATGTCGAATGAGTCACTTTGTATGTGTAGTTCGTTCTCCCTCAAGGGTGTTTCAAACTTATTAGGTACTTAACCTTTTTTTTGTGACCTTTTAAGTTTTTTTTTATTTACACACAAGTTTTTTTTCTCGCATACCAGAAAAATCTAGTATCAAGACACTCAACTCTTCACTTTCAGCCTAAAATCTAAAAATTGCGTATCGAGTGGCGGAACTTAACGCCGCGCTTTGTTTAATAGAATGGACATAATTTATTTATTTTTATTCCCCCGAATGGCTGTGGAACCCACAACCAATCGTGATATGCCCTTTTGGTATACAATGGCCTCTAATGATTGCTTTAAAATTTGAAATAATAAGCTTTATTTATTAAACTTTTTTTAACACTCGGTTGCTACACTTTCCATTTTCAATTTCATAAAAAAATCTTTTATAACACATACAACGTCTTTTAATTTAATTTGAAACATGATTTTTTCGCACAGTAAAACCTTACATTGAAAGTCTTTGAAATTTTCTTTCTAAAAAAAATTTTATATGAAATCTTTTGTTCTTAACTTAACAATAGGGCGTCAGGGGATAAGCATTTGACGTGCTTAGTTAAGTGATGTTCATGTTTAGAGCGATCCCTTTTGTGTATTCATAAATGAAATTTTCACATCAATAAATTTTGGTAACTTGGTCTAGGATTTGTTAGGTATAAATGTTAACCGAAAGTAAAAGTTTCAATAAAAGTAAGAATGGATTTTTATTATAATATGTTATTCTTGTAATAACCTTATTTGGTTTAAACTTTTTTAAGTAAAATAATTTAATATTATAGCAGACATGTTCAGTTTTATGAACAGAAAAAAGAACATTTAAAAATATACATACACTTAGACAATTTTGTATGTTTATAATAACATTTTTTCTATTTACACTCTTTCCTGCACAGAGAGAAACTAGTGTCAAAACACTAATTCTTTCACTTTCTATCCACACATGTTGAACTTGAGTTTATAACCAATCAAACCAGGAATCAAACACACAACCATCACGTAAAAAGTTTGACGCCGACAGCGTCTCTGTCCCATAAAGGCATTGATTGAACACATCAATTGTAAATATAAAGACCGCTTTTATGAAACGAAAATATAGAAAATATTAAGCAATTCATAAGGGAACTTGGCGGGATAGCGTAATGAATAAGGAATAAGTAACGGAATATGGACTTCAAATAAAATTTTCAACTCGCCTGAGGCTGAGATTTTCAAATATAACCTTCAAGTTTTCAATTCTGGATTCATATTTCATCCACTTATTTACAATTAACTTTGATTAGTCTATTTTGAATAATGTAATAAATACGAATAGGATAACGTGACCGAGGTTGTTAATATTATTGAGATATTTCGAGATCAAAATTTTACATTAAAATTTAATATCTTAGATATTTTCTATATTTTAATTATTATCATTCTTTCGCTTTGATACCTAAGAAAAAGCGTGGTGTTGAGTTTCATTAATGCAATGCAATGCCCCTATTTCGGGAGGAAAGTGAAGAACAAAATGTTTCGACGTTTTCTTAGACTACGATGCTTTGCAGGAAAAAGTGTGAGGGCATTTAAAAAAGCTAGTCTTTAATGCTACCGTACTTACTTTTAACTATACGATCAAATGTCGATGGTAAGATCAGTTATTAATATTATTATCCATTATAAAATTATATATTTTGTTCCATTTTAAAACTTTTCGTATTACTATTTTATGAAGTTATGTATTTCACCCGAAATTTAGACCCGAAACCCGACCGTTGTCCTACCAGAGTGGGAAAATAAAAAATATATATATATGTATAGTGTTTTTTGAGAGTGGGTATCGAACCCACTACCATCGCGTTTGAACTCTACACGATGACAACTTCTATTTGTATAATATATGTATAGTTGTCTTATCCCATTCTAACAATTGATTGACAAATATAATTTGTTCACGCAGCAGCCTTATAAGTAGCATAAAGGATCGTAAATTAAACCATACCAGACGTATTCTATTCTTTTAATTCTGTACGAGCAAATTTAAATTCTCTGCTATTGTTGGTTATTTAGTGCCTGTGCTTTACAATGAATTCGAATGATCTTAAAAATATATTTTTAAGAATAATATAAAATATAAATATTTTTAGTATACTATAAAAATCTAAAAAAAAACATTCTTTCTCGTCGTTCTCGTTCTAGTGAACAAAACAAATTCGCTCAAAAAAGAAAAGTAGAAATGAGAAAGGAGGGAGAGAAAGGAGGGGATCTAGATGGACCTTCGAAAACACAGTATCAACGATACTGGAGGAAGGTCACGTAAAAAGCATGAGGACCCCCCGGAGGGCGTGTACGATGAGGTTGATTACAGCAGACGAGGCGAAAGAAGTATGCTCTCTGACTACCCTGCAAGGGATACAGCGTGAAGCTAAAAATAAGGAGGGACTATGTTCTCTCTTACCTCCATTGCTATACGGGAAAAAGCGTTAAGCTGCAAGAAATTCTTTAAACATAATACTATTTAGTAGCCCGACATGATATTAGAAATTTATTCAAGCAAGCAGCATTGAAAGCAATATTCAATAAAGAAGCACTCAATTCTTTTGAATTTAAATTGAAGCATAATTTTGTTTTTCTACAGTACATCTTTGATGTCAAAAACTTTTAACACACTTAGAAATAGCTTAAGTGGCTTATCTGTTGAAGTATATGATGCTAATAAATATTTAAACTTTATTTAAAATAAATATACTTAAAAAAGTTGAATAAACTGTTAAAAAAGAGTGTCATGAAGTTTTTTTAACTTATATTAAAAAGTCTAAATAGTATTAGATCGCAAACAAAAAATACTTTATTAACATTGTTAAAATAGTTTATATTAATAATATAACTAAATTAATATATATTTTTAACCAATGACTTAAATACAAAATCAAATAACATACTTCATAAAACATATTAAAATTTGTTGAAGGAATCCTACCACGATTATTCCAAGAGTTTATCCAGAATAACCTATGTACATGAATACATAATAAGGTATGTTTTATTGATACACAGATTCAATAGAATTACGTTGTAAATATAAAAGCGCCTAGATATATAGGTAAGAATAGCGCATTTTTGCTATATTGCCTTTATATTTTTATGTGATTTTATTTAAGTTTTTAATAAACAATAAAATAATTAAAAACGTAAACGTGTGACTGTAAACGATTAGTTATGGGTTCGATTTCCACTCTAGGAGTGGAAATATTTAATATTTCCGTTTCCTTCACGCTGGTATCGAGATAAAGCCCGGCGTTAAGTTCCGCCACTTAACACGCAATGCCTCCGAATTCGGCGGAAAGTGGGGAACGGATTGTCTTAACACTAGGTTCCCTCTGCCTACCCTGCTGTGTGCGGGATACAGCGTGAAGCTAAATTAAAAATAATTATTTAAAAAACGTTTCACTCTACATCCCGCATAGTCTGGATGCTAGGTTCTCACAAAGTCACCCTAATTTAGGTTAGTCACCTAGCGTCAAGACATTCCGTTCTCCACTTTCACCTAAATTCGAGACTACATTATTGTAAGTCAACATCGCACTTTGTCCTACCTAAGAAGGTAGGTACCAAATCGAGGAGGTAAAAATAATTAAAATATAATCACTCCTCAGTAAGAATCGAACCTATAACTAATCGTGTTTACAGTCAGACAAAGCTCTACTACTTTACAATGGCTTCCACAATAAGTGAGATACAATGCAAAGATAAAATCAATTTTAGTCATCTAGTTAAAATTTTTCAAACAACTTTAACTACTCATTTGAAATACTAGTGTCGTGATGACTTAAAAGCGGTCATTATCATCATTTTTGAATTACTAGAAATCAAAACTTTGCTGTTTCAGCTAATTAGGGGTTCTAACCGCCTAGACAAGTAAAATACACTTAATTTGCCTTTAGTTCGCAGCAATGAACTCTATCCAAATATAATTTACCGTTAAGTCTGGCGCTAAGACAAAAGCAATTTTGTAATTATCTTCCAACCATAATAGGCACTACAAGCACTAATGGCTTGAATTATACAGCTCTGTTAATTGCTATTCACGTTTTAATTTAATGTACCCCATAATTCTTCAGTGTGTGTATATATTTTTTTAGCTTTACTTCATTTCGCGCATAGCAGGGTAGTCAAAGAGAACCTAGTTTCAAGACACTTCATTGTACAGTTTTCACCGGAAATCGAGACATTATGTTTTGAGTGACGAAACTCAACGCTGCGCTTTGACTTCTATAACAGAGCCAAAAAATAAACATAAATTAAAAAAATTTTTTTTTAAATGATTTACAATTTCTACTTTTCTTTGTAGATATTTGTTCCCCGTCTGTCCGAAACTGCAATGGATCCCGCTGCCAGCAGTGCCTTCTAGCAGTCATTGTCTCTAAAATGGGCGAGAAGCAGAGATTGGAAAAATTTAAGGTAAACTTCTTCCTTAATTCTTTTCCTTCCTTATATTTTTATAGAAGCTTTCTTAAAATCTTTTGTTTTGTAAAATATATATTTTGGGAATCAAAACATCTTAGACAGAATGTTTATTTTTCTTCCTTTTCAACATATTTATACCCTATGACTTTGCTTAACTATTGTAATTTGTCGATAATGGGTATTTTTTGAATACTTAAGTACATAATATAATTTTGCACAGCTTCACGCTTTTAATGGCAAAATAGGGTAATCGCAGAGACACTCCACTCAAAGCCGCGTGTTGTCTTGTTGCAAAATAATTTCAATTGAATCACTCTCCCGAAAAGAATCGAATGCAAAACCATTGTGTAAATACTGTTATGCCACTATCGATGGGTTCAATGTTTAATATATAAGCTAAAATTATGCATCACTGTGATAACTCTTATTTAATTTTATATTTATGGCGTCTTTAATATTTTTATAGTACTCAATAAAATAATAAATATGAAAACGCTCATTTTATGCGGCACTTCGTACTTAAAAGGGTATTATTGCATTCTTAGGATACTTTAAGACTAATGCAAAATATATAAATTTATGAAATACTAGCGGCCCGCCCGCGGGTTCGCCTACGCAAATTGAAATTTCAGTCGAGTTAACAAAACAGTTACTTTATAAGAATTTGTGAAAATGTTAAACTTTTTTATTTATAAACTAATTAAAATAATATAAATACCTACTGGTTGTTTAAAGAGTACCAAAATGTTGTATTTCAAGGAGTCAACACTCCTTTAAGAGATCAAGTTTAAGTCAATAAGTTTAAAAAATTAGCGTGGAGAAACAACACATAAAAATACAACAGAAAAAAATCACTGTTTTGGGTTCAATGTAATTGATAAAAGCCCCTAATCATCCGATGTACAGACAGAGATCAGTTACATTTTTATGATATATAGATAATAGTTTTTTTCTAGATTCTCAGAATTTCAAACGCTATCGTGGAACAGCTGGGAAGTACCTACATCATGTATGCACGTACACATATATACGATGGTCTTGTTTAGAAATTATTCAGTGTTAGGATATAGATATAGATTATAGATTTAGGGTAGTATAGGCTCTTTTCTCTACCCTTCAAAAAACGATAGACGCGCAAATCTTTTTAGTCAATCAAATTTATTATGGAAATACAAGTAATATTATAAGTAATCTTAAAGCTTATAACATTAAACAATATATCTATATCACGGCATCACGATAAACGTCAAAATTAGAATAATCTATAAGACTATCGTCGTGCCTCGTATCGACGATAGTCTGGCCATAAAATGACAATACTTAAAATATTTTCATTTCTTTGCAGTTTCATCAAAACTTAACACAATGTCTCGTTTCTGGGCAAAGGAAAGTTTTCTGGAAAGTCGAAAGCGGAGTGTCGTGACACTAGATTTTCTCTGACTAGCCTAAGATGTATGGAAATTGTAATAAAATTGTGTTTTATGAAATATGAAGACTGTTTTATCTTCCTCGTAAGTGATTCCTTAGTTGGCAAGCAGCCAATGGTTTGTTGAAGTTAGTTAAATCGTTGTTTGCTTTATCAATGCTATAACAGCTATGTTCTGTTTGACGTGTATTATATTCGTAACTTAACTCAAGACTTACATGCGAAAACAATTCCTTTATTGCATCATTTTTAAATGACGGAAAGAAGTAAGCGTTATCTTTTAAAAAATTTAGCTGAACTACTACTAATATACTATACAAATTCTAATCTAATCAAAATCATTTAACTGCAATCAAGAGCAAGTTATATATGTACTGCTACTAAAATATATACCATACTAAATGATAATTATTCAATTTAATGTTTAAACATTTTTTTTTTCAGCTTCTTCTCGAGTGGGAATCGAACCCACAACCAGTCGTTTACAGTCACACGCTTGTGCCACTGCGCCACGACTGGCCACAATAACAATAAATAATATTAAAAATGCAATAAAAATATAGATATGTCTGGGATATAATACTTATTCTCGCTTATCTGACTTAAGTAAGAGCTGGAAACGTGCGAAAGGTTCTGTATCGCTTAGCTTGCTGACTTTTCTGTTGATAATATCTTAGACAGACGTCCAACGGAGATTTGCAAAAGAGAATAAAATATTTTATTATTTCTTTTTCTTGAAAGAAATACGTTACATATGGTATTTAATGAAAAATAAATATCTTTTTTAACACTTAAAATATTTTAGCTGGAAGTAAACTTTTGCAAATGCCAATTTCACGGATTCTTTAGACCTGTTATAGAACCGTAAAAATAGTCCAATTTACCGTCCTATACATAATGGATACAGCAACCTTTGATATAACGAGATAAGCCATCAAAAATGTATGAGAAATTCGTTCCTTACGATTACGATTCTATACATACATACATACATATATGTAATTATTAAATTGTGATAGCTTTAGAATTGCTTTTGGGAATAAATAAAACCCAAGTAAATATTTGCATAAATATATCTGTTTGTAGTAGTCATCGCGACCCATTGGGACAACGTCTGACAGTAATCGCAATCGGTTTTGTTCCCACTTTTACACAAGGCGTGTTAAGTTCCGTTACCTAAAATACAATATTTTTAGATTTAGGTGGGAAATGTAGAACAAAGTGTCTTGAAAGTAGATTTTTATTAGATACTCCTGCTATCCAAAATAAAAGTGTGAAACTGAAATAAAAATATTAACATGCATCCCCAAGAAGCAAGTCACTTCAATGATTAATTTTACAAGTTGACTTCTCAAAAAAATATTTTCGCGTATTTTTTTATTTTTGGAAGATTAGTCACCTTAAATAATAAGCCAATTCCTCTATACTTCATTTATTTATAAATTTTAAATAGTGTCTCGTTAAAGCGTAAAATTCGCATTGCCTTGTTTGTCAAACACATGATTATGCGTGTAATATTTATTACATGCATTTATTTAATGCATTTTAATGCAATTAACTATGGTAAGTATGCCCAGACGAATGGTTTTTATAAAATGAATTGAAAATATATAGACTACATATAATAAATATATAATATTAATAAGTAGCCGAAACCCACCATTACCACTACTTAGTCTTAATTAACAAGAGGAACAAGCCTACATGATAAAACAGGCGGATTACGAGCCCAAAATCATTGTGTTATATAATTATATTGCAACTGCCTCATTTTTTCTTTTTGTTGTATAGCTTCACGCTTTATCCCGTGTAGAAGAATAGACAGAGAAAACCTAGTGTCTTGTCTCTACTTTCCGTTGCATCACGATAGCTTTAACCCAACAGCAACTTAATTATGTTTAGATTTACCAGGTAAGTGTCCATACATTAAAACCACTGTGCAATAAATATTTTTTTACACAATTTATAACTTTTCCTTTCATACACAAACAATTTTCCAGTTTCCTTTTAAACCTGTTTCATTGTTGAATTCCTTGTAGGTTGTATGATTTAGTATGTCTAAATATTCATGTTGTCTAATTTATGCGCTTATATAACGAATTGGCAAGTGAAATTTTCATAGACCGTTAGAATTTCACATGCATATAGTGCAGTAGGAAATTGCGAGTCATAAATATACAAATCGTGAATAAATCTAGCCCGTATATGTATACTGCAAGCAGTGTATGGAGCACTGCTTTAAGTGCATATATGTGGCCATAAGACGTACTTTCATACTTGAACATTATTTTCATACATCTTGACTATTTCTTTATATTTATCATGATATACCTAATAATTATTTCTAGTTTTATGTATAAATGAAAATTAACAGACGCTGAATGATTATGTTATACTTAAAGGTGATGTCTTCTAGTTACAAATGTTCAAATTTTTAAATGACTTTTAAAATATTTTATACGTGACTTAATATTTTTGATTATAAATTTAATTGCGTGTTTAGTAATGGTAAGTTTCAACTTATACTGAGTTATCAATAAAAATTTTACCTACTATATCTTGTACAAGATAGCTTGATCTTTTTGACAGACGGTCTAGTAATGGAAAACAGAAAATATCTAGTAGTCCAAAAATAACGTAATAAAACACACTTTTCGAACAATGTTTCTTTGGAAAAGTTGTTTTATCCCATGGTCTGAACCACCTATTGGAGGTCCAAGATAATCTTGTATGTAAAAATTAAGGTTGAAAAATAAAATAGTTTTATCTTTAAAATAGGTTTTATTAAGGAAGGGAATCACAGCCAAGATCATCATCACCAGAGTCGTCGGAGCTGGTGCCACCATCTCTCAAACTTTAATTAATATATCATGTTCAATAAAATTGTCGAAGTGGACGTAGCGCATCATTAACCATCATCCGATATAACATTGTAAAAGCGTCGATTACTTTCAGTGTTCCTATTTAAAATTTAGTTTAAGGCAATAAAACTTCTTAAAATTTTCTGATAACGCTTGAATTTTTAGGGACATTTGTGTTATATATATTTTTTAAAAGATTTTTACAATTTTTAAAATCATTAAATTAAGAAAATAATATGTACGTTATTGCAATTTGAATTAGTAGATTAGCCATGAAAACGTGACAAACAAACAGATTTTTACATTTATAACATTAGTATGGATGCAGCTTTACAATAATATTTATTGATAGACTTATCGATGCATGTTTTAAATATATCATTTACTAGACATACAAATTTAAATATTTAATTGAGTCAAGGTTAAAAAGACAAGAGAAATGCGCCGATACGCCTTTATCTTAATAGTCATCTTAGAATTAATAGCGTGATGAACAATCTGTCCAAAATCAATAAATTATGATACTATTATAATAAATTCATAATATTATGTAACTTGTGACCTGCACTTTAAAGTTATAGAATAAATTTAATTTCGCCAATAAGAAACTAAGATAGGCATTTCAAAAAAGGTTAAAATTTAAGGAGACTAAATAATTATATTTTTGTTTGGAAAATGTAAAATGTCATTTCTCTCATTTTCGTTGGAACAATTCCTTAGGGTTTTCAAATGTCCTCTTCCTACGTACAGTAGTTTCTTTTGTGCGTTTGCCACTCAGTTTTCTAAACCTTTTATAGAATTAAGTGGAAGAAACAAAAACTTGTTAAAACATTATTCTTCGATTAAATGTCGTTCAATTCGATTTCCTTCAATTTCATTAGTAATACGATACTAAACATTCACAATTTCTTTAAAGACTCGCAACTTCACAATTCATTAAAGATTCATTTTCAATAAAATACATAAAATTCAAATATTCTTAAGGACAATTAAATGAGTATGTACTAACATATCCGACTAATAGACAAACATGAAACCCCTTAGTACCAATATATCCTACTTAGATAAACGTGAAGACCTAAACTTTGATATACCAACGATTTATGTCTATCATGAGTAAATAATAGCCACATCATTTTGTATTCCCTTTGACTCATTCATTGTATATCGTACTTTACGCTCTGTTATTCACTGAAAGGCTCTCAATACCATGCTTCAGTGATTGGGCTGTGACATACCCATATAACCACTTAAACCTCTATGTATAATTAGAGTTTAAATTTGGCATATCTGTGTATTGAATATAGGCATTGAGAAATGATTTTATGGTTTTAAATTATGATAGATATATTTTATTAACTTTCATTTTATTTTAATTAAAGACGTGCAAAATAACACAATGCTGGTAAGTGGTTTCTCATGTAACACTCACAAGAATGATCCTATTTATTGTTTATTCGCAAATTGTATCTCTAATTTTGCAATAAAAATTGCCAATCAAGTAATTAAATTTTATTTTAGAATTGCGTTCTGAATACATCTCTAACAATAATTAAAACGATATAATTTAAGATATGTAACAATTTAGTATCTTTGTGTTAAAATATTTGCAAGATTTTGTGATTTTTTTAATGAAAAGCAGTTTTTGCACTACGAACTTGGAAGCAGAGTATTCAGAGAACTAATTGTCAAGGAGACATTATGTTCTCCACTTTACGCTTAAATTGAAGAAATTGTTGAGTGTTCGGATTAAACGCCACTATGCTTTGTCTTACCAGAGCGGAAATATGAAAATAATATAATTTCTCCAAGTGGAAATTGGACCCAGAAACAATGGTTGTAGGCAGACGCGGTCTGACTGCCCCACTATGGTCTCATTTTATTCTTTTACTTTACTAATTGTAAATATTGAAAAACGGTTAAAATATAGTCGCTTTGTGAAATGAGATAACCAAAATATTTACTTCACTAGTCTACAAGAAAATCTGAATTGATTTAGAAAATGAAATATAAATAAATAAAATATGTAAGAAAATCTTTAGTAAGGAGCAAAAAAATATTTTTTAACTTTAGTAATAACGTTGTTCTATTTATATAGACAGACTGACTTTTACGAAATACGTGTATCACGTGTACACATTACATTCATTCACAATAGTATCGTTTGTGTACATCAAAAGAAACCTTTTTATATATCACACAAGTTTCATGCTTGGAAAATCTTTCAAAGCAATATTAAAAGATTTGTAAATGTTAAACGTTTACAATTGAATAAGCTTTACAATTGTCAGACAAAACAGACCAACATGATTATGACAGTTTGTTTTTCCTTTTCATTTGGCTACTAAAATTGAAAGATCATAGAATATTATGATGGCTATAATACTAAATATTTATTTTCATATGAATCAAAAAGTTACAATGTCTTTTTTCCAGCTTCATGTTTTTTTTTGCATGGCCTCAAGACAGTAGGTTAGTCTTATGATAACAGTATTGATAGAGATGCCTATTGTCAAGATACTCCGTTCTCCATTTTTCACGTGAAATCGATACGATACATGTTGAATGGTCAAACTTTTTTTTTCCTGTACTTATGTACTGCAATCTATCTCATTCTTTTTTGGAACATTCAACAGTATTTTGGGTTTTGCTAAAGGCACTTTCGGTATGCGACCTGTGTCACATTCTCTACATTAAGACAGTTTTTTTTCACTGTTGCTGGATTAAATCTTGGGGTATTTTGCGTTATAGTCGTCGTGTTCCCTTATGTTCGTCCATCAGAGACTGAGCCAGAATGTTTGGATGTAGTTTTATGCGTTCCTTGTAAGATTTGATATATCGATCAATTTCCTGTTTGACCGTGAATATCTTATGTAGATATTAATACGGTCAAACAGGAAATTGATCGATATATATATATAGTTACCACGGAGCGTTTATTAACATACGCAGTATTTTGTTTTGACACCAATTACGTAAACGTTCTCCCAGGGAACTGCTGATATAGAAATTCCTTCCATGTGCACAGGTGTTGAGTGTTGACATCATCGGCGTGAGAAATGCAAAATTGCAATTTGTGAATTATATTTTCATTGTATTTTCTGGATCATTAATTATTAGAACTTACATCGAGTAGGTCTTACTTTAGTTTAGATAATAAGTTAAATGTAATTATTTTTAATTAATTAAATTAGTTTTAAATAGTTTTTGGTTTTTTTTCGATTTTCTGGCTGTAGCTAACGTAACTAACCTCTGTATTATCTCTATGTTAGAATGCGATGCGGTGCGATAGAATGGTCAAACTGAAACGAAACTGATTCCTTAAAGTTGAAAATTGAAAATAATTTAAATATAATCGTACCACCGAGTGGAAATCGAACCCTCAGCCATTGTATTTATAGTTAGACGCTATACAACTGTATATCTATAGTGTCTTTATACAATTATTAAATCAAATTTTAAAGCTAAGAACCATTATCCGTAAATTTAGAGTATAATAAAAGAAAACAACGTATGAAACCTTTTACCGTAAAGCTTATTTTATGTGAAGCTCTCCGACGTTCTCAATAAAAACGCGCTACGTCGACGAAATCATTTTAACGTCACCTTGACAGTGGCCGGTATTCAAGGCGACGCCACCGCTTAGAATTTATTTAAAAAAGGTATCAGACGTTATTAAAAAATAGATTTTATTATAACTTTTTCTTAAATAAATTGTATTTTAATGCATAAATTCGTGCTTGCAATAGGGTTATTTAATATAATGTTTATATAATTTAATTAAAAAAAAAAAAAAATAGCTTCACGCTATATCCCGCACACAGCAGGGTAGGCAGAGGGTTAAGACACTCCGTTCCCCACTTTCCGCCGAATTCGGAGGCTTGCGTGCTAAGTGGCGGAACTTAACGCCGCGCTTTACCTCTACACCAGAGCGAAGAAAATGGAAATATAATTTCCACTCCTCGAGTGGGAATCGAACCCACAACCAGTCGTTTACAGTCACACTCTTGTGCCACTGGGCCACGACTGGCCACTATAATATAATTTAATTTATTGGTTGAAATTAATACTTGACATAATAATTTCATTGCTCAGCGGGGAGAGTGCCTGAACTATTAAGGAGGTGTGGCCGCGGGTTAGAATCCCACTGCGTTCAAATTTTTATAAGCTTCCTAAATGTTTTTTTTCTTTGATTATTTGAAACTTAATTGCATTATTAAGATCATTATATATGTACATAATATTAGTTAATAAACATAAGTCTTGTATGACTTCGTGGCTAAGTTTATTATGTAAACTTATTTATTACGTAGGTATATAGTACACGTTATTCAAAAAATACTATTAAGACACTTTTTAACATTTTTAAAGTGTTATTCCACACTTTGGAAAATTGAAAAAGACACAAAATTTGAACGCAGCGGGATTCAAACCCGCGCCTCCTGAACACCGTTAAGACACTCTCACCACTGAGCCATGCGTTCTGCTATCCGCTTCGTCGAAATTCTTATACGCTTTATCACAACTCATTTAACTAACTTTAACTTGCTAACAACATAAATAAATGAAATAAAGCGAATAGTAGAACGCATGGCTCAGTGGTGAAAGCGCCTGAACGGTATTCAGGAGGCGCGGGTTCGAATCCCGCTGCGTTCAAATTTTTATACGTTTTCTTTAAATGTCTTTTACTATTAAGACTTTACTATTAAGACAGTTTCTTTCAATGACAAATACATTTATATTTCAATTTTTAGGTTTAAAATCAGTAATAACAAGATTATTATAATTCATAGCGCAATGTAAACGTACAAAAATAAGCTTCCATATCATTTTATATTTTATAATCATATACTAACGAAACATTAATCCTTTTCCTTGAGTGAGGATTTGGGGACACATTCCCAGATCCTCACTCGTGGAAGGAGATTAAAGGGGTATTACTAAAGTTTTATTTTTGTATTTTAAAGTTGGAAAATATGTAATACATTTAAAAAACAATGATAAAATAGACTGTATATCTAATATATATCTAAGATTTATTTCATTATGTAGATTGTTCCAAAGCAATTGTAAATTAGTAGTAGGCTTTTGGTGCTCAAAATACCCGGTTTTCTACTTCCCGTCGCCTTAAGAAGACATTAGTTTTTTTTTTTTAAATTGACCTGGTTATTGAAAATAATTTTATTACAAATCATTAGCCCAAATGAGTTTACCATTATAACTGTCCCACTACGCCACGATGGTGTTATTATTATGCTAATAAATTCAATAAATATATTTCAATCATTTATTATTGACTACATATATTATTACAATTAGAACTTTCAAAAAAAGTTTTTTTTTTAGAGAGGCTCCACTTGTATCTAATGATAAAAATTAGCTTCATGTTTTTCCCTCATAGCGCGGTAGTCAGAGTCCTGGTGGTGGAGGGGACAGTCCACCACTTTCCACCCGAAATCGAGACATTGCGTGTTTCGTTGCGGAATTCAACGCCGCGCTTTATCTTAAGTACCAGAGATAAGAAATTTATTAATTACGCCAATAATAAAGCTTCAAATTCCGTTTAAAAAGCATGACGTCTTTTTTAAATTTATAAATAGATTAATATTAATTACTTACGAGAGCATTTATAAATACCTCTTAGTAACAAATGTGTTATCTTACCTACAAGTGTATTATCTTCAGCCCTGTACAAAGTTTTACTCCTGGATATAAGTTATAGGAAGGAATATTGAATTTTTCGTCAGTACTCGTCATTATGAGCAACATATAGTCAATGTAGGAACATCTGCCGCGCCTGTTCGGGGCTTCTAAACAAGATTAATGTTTAATATGCCGATCGTAAACTGAGTGTGTTACAAAAATATTATAATATCATATAAAAATTGATTAAATCTTTATTGTTAAATAAGCCTGTACTCTTGACGAGTAAAAATATTGAGGCATATCTAGGCCGTCATGGTGTGAGACTGAAAAGCCGATGGTTGTGGATTCAATCCCTACTCTGGGGAAGGATAATATATTATTTTCATTTCTCCGCTCTGGTAACTACAAAGCGCGGCGTTTAGTTTAGCCATTAAACATGCAATTCCTCCATTTCGAGCAGAACATTTGGGAAGGTGTAGAGTACACCTTCTCGTTCACCTCCTAGTTCTGCTATACAGAAAAAAGTGCGAAGCAGAGTTATTTATAATAATCTTTATACGATCTTAATGAATAATGTAATTACTTTGATAATAATTATTTTAAATTTGTCACTTTCCTTCAAGTCCATGCATTCATTCAAGTCCACTACTCCAGGTCCCGTATCACCGTAAAAAAATGCCTGCCGCCACAAAAAAAGTGTTTTCAACATTATACCATACTATTTCTTTATTATCCATCTGCAGTATTATCTTAATATCATTTTTTCTTGAGTGAATGACAAATAAACAATTTACTGCGGAAAACTACTGGGCATAAAAAACTGAGATTTGAAGTGTCTTGAGCGATACTTAAAGAGAATTTCCCGAAAATCCCATAAGAACGGGAAAAAACTAGGCTTAAAGTCAGTCAAATGACAGAAGCTTGAAATAGAAGTACTAGTAAAATGGAAATAACAACGCACAATAAGTTGACAACTCGTTAGTTATAAAATTTACTACACGATAATGACACACATATCACAAACATATTTTGCGTCAAAAGTTTCTTAACTCTACAGACAATTGCTTACAAAGGATATAAAGACAAACAAACTATGTCGTGACTAATAAGGTTTATATAAAAAAGTACATTTTAGTGAGGAGCGTCTTCCAAGGAGCATTTTGAACTTCTTAAGAAGTTAGTTCGTGTAATAGAGAATGACAAACTTGAATTTTAGCTTTAAGCTGCGTCGTCTTTAGCTAACTTTTGGTTAACTACGAGATTCTTAAGCAAAATTGAAAGTAAATATTGTTATGCGTCGCGTAAGCGTCGGTGATAGTACATATTTTTTAATACATTTTTGTTTATAACATAACAGTACGAAGCTTATAGACATATTTCATGTTTTTGTTTTTGAGACTTGATACTTATGGAATACACATATTCCACAAGTCACATAGACAAAAGGTTTCAAAATCATATTATGTTGTCTTTATTAGCTTCACACGTTATCATTCGGCCATCGTGGCGCAGAGTGATAGCGTCTGACACGCGACGGTTGCGGGTTCAATTCCCACTCAAAAAAATATTTATTTATTAAATATGTTTTTCATATCTCTACTTTATTTACATGCCAAAGTAAGTAACATCAACTTCGTCTGCATCCACATGGAGGTAAACAAAAAAGTTATTATTCTAATATAAAACTAACCGAAGTTAATCTTTATTGCATCAGCTATTTGATAGTCAAAGTCCCGTCAAAATCTGTCCAGCCGTCTCATAGATTACCGGGAACAAACAGACAGACGGACAAACGGGCAAAATTAATATAATATAATTTTGGTATATGTACCGCGTGAACATATGTAAAAACATATGCGATAAGTAAAAAGTGTTTGATTAATATTGCGAAAAGATTCTCCATTTTTTTTAATTACATAGATAAAGATTATATAATTTTGTCGTCATACTTAGTATGAAACTTTAAGTGTCTAGCTCTTCCAAAAGTGCAAAGTGCATATCTAGAATGAATGTAGTGGAAATTTTTAATTAAACTCAGGTATGCTAAGTTTTAATATATGTATAAGAAAAAGCTCTGCAATGAGATTGATGGTAAAAAATAAAATAAAATACAACAAACGTTTATAATATAAATGTTTAATACACATATATTTTTTTAAATACTCAAAAAGGAAAGTAGATATTAAGTAAAACGTAGTAATTTAGGTTGTTAAAGTTATTTCTACATACTAGTAAAATAAAGCCTCAGTCATACTCAAGTAGGTGTCACCATATGCCAAAGAGAAGATAAAGAAACCATTAACAAACCAAAGAACTAATTTTAAAAATATGTAAACTTTCGTTTTGAAAAGGGGAAAATAAATATATAACTCGGTTAAAATTATTTTATATCATATTTAGACAAAAAACAGCTTCACGCTTTTACCTGAATAGCGGAGTAGTCCTAGAGAACCTAGTGTACACTCCGTTCTCCACTATCCCTGCAATGAAATGTCCAATAAAACATTGATAGTTGAGAGGCGGAATTTAATGCTGCATTTTGTCTTAGGTACCAAAGCGAAAACTGAATATCCATAATATATAATCATTTCATAGAGTAGGAATCGAACCCACAACCATCGCGTTTAGGTACCTACTGCTGCCCCACTGCGCCAAAACAGGCTCTATTTATGGTAGTAAAGCTATGAAAAAAAATAGTCATTGTTTGAATATTCCAACGCAAGTCTTCATTCTCATATTTTCAGTGTAGCGTTTCAGTGTAAACTAACTAAAACGAAGTGAATTTTCGTGTCGTCCCTTAGGCAGACGCGTATTGTCTACGTAGAATTGATTGAGAGAATGACTTTATGAAATTTTCCATTCAAACGAATCACAATACGGAATTTAATTGGATCCCAATTCGATAGACCATTTGATAGCAGATCAGCACACATTAGCCAATTCAATTTATATAATCCGCCGCCTTTCCTTTGACTGTGCATCTCACTCCGACGAGCAAATATATTCAAATCTAATTTATATTTTTCAATTACAATCTTGAATGAAGATAAGTGAATATTTTGTAAGTGACTTTGTTAGGAACTGTTTTTACACGGTGTTTAGTCTTTTATTAAAACTTCCTTCCGATATGATCTGAAGTTGGTCGTTTTATTAATAAACTAGTACGATTTTTTATTTTGTATTTTATTTTTAATAAGAAATGATGTGCCTTTAAAAATGTAGGTAAAAATGAAGTATATTCCTTATAGCATGTGTTTAATGGCCGGCAACATCCCTGTAGCTCCTCTGGTGTTACACTGGGCCGTGGGCGACGGTGTTCACCTAACACCAGGTGACCCGAACGCTCGTTTGCCTTGTCCTTTTTACAAAAAAAAAAAAATGTGTAGATTTAGCAATGCACTAATACCAAGCTTATTTAAAATATTACTTTTTATATCTACCTATAGTAAAGTAAATGAAATAATATTTTTATGTTGATAAACTAACTGGATAACCATTACTTTAAAAGGAAGATAGGCAAAGAACGAAACTTAAACGAAAACCTGATGTCATCAATAAATCTTTGATGTCATCAGGTTTATGCTATAACAATGTTTTATGATGTTGCATTCGGACATGTGTGCAAATTTTAAAAGTCCTACTGAATAGAGCAAAATTATGTTGCAAGATGTATACAGGAAACTGTTTCCTATTTTAACTGAAATATATGTTTAGAAAACCCGACGTTTCAAACACTTTAAGACAGTCCGTAGTCAAAGGTGGAGTTTCCCTGATTAATCCGATTAAAATAGTTCTGTTTTAAAATAAAAAAACGTTTTAAATATCAGACATTTTATTTTTTAAATACATGTACACATGAAAACAGGAGTTCCGTTATTATAATACTTATAACTCCATATTTTGTCTAAGCTAAGCAAAGCATACATACTTTCATAATGAAATGAAAGAAACCTTCAAACATTTTATTCTTGAGCAGCGAGAAGACCTAATTAAAATATTTCTACAAGCTCGCGTGGAGCTTCTTCTCGAGCTTAGTTCCATTTCCACAAACTCGGTGACATCATAATTAAAATTTTAATTGTTTATGACACCTAATAATTTAAATACAACAAAGTGAATAGACTTGCAGCTATCATTTTTGTATATATTTCAGCGAAATGAACAAAACTTCTTTGTACACTGAGATTATAACTTTCTTAGTAGAAAGCTTTTGCTAAAGTTTTATATAAAAAATATTGACACAATATTATTCTATTGTACGACAAATGTAGCTTCATGCTTATCTTGCATAGCAGGGTGGACAGAGTTAATATAGTGTCAAGACATTCCTTTCTTTACTTTTCGCCCGAATCCGAGACACTGCATGTTAAATGGATTC
The DNA here is from genome assembly GCA_019049465.1 of Dryas iulia moderata. Classification (NCBI taxonomy): domain Eukaryota; kingdom Metazoa; phylum Arthropoda; class Insecta; order Lepidoptera; family Nymphalidae; genus Dryas; species Dryas iulia. Next base: position 12,273,141 of record CM032424.1, on the reverse strand, counting down.
ACCATTCACTCAACTCCACGCTTTATCTTGTTACCAGAACGAAGAAATAAAAAGAATGTGTATAAAATCATGCCTCTAATCGAACTCATAACCATAGTATCCGTTTATAGTAGACTTTCCCTTTTTTCTACGATGGCATATTATTGAAAAATAAGATTAAAAATAAGTCTTATTAAAATATTTTCGCGTCGTTTGAGCTCAGCGCTGATATCCTTCATGTTCGATGATCTGTAACCAACGTGCGTGTAACATTGAATATCTCAAGCACGTGGGTGTCTAGTTATTACGATCAATGGATTTTACTATGTTAACCATGATTTTTTGAAACGTGATTACTATTTCGTGTATAAAAATGCAGACTTTATTAAATTTTAAAAAATTGTTTTCTACATTCAGCAATTTTTCAGTTTTTATCATATTTTTTTTCATTAAATAAAATTTAAATTGTCTTTTGTAGTGAAATAATCGTAGGGCAATTGTAATGCAATATCTCCATACACAATTGTCCTCAATTATACCTTTTTATCTTCATCTTCACGATCTACCTCACTCAAAAACTCTGAGCTCCTCTTTTCCCTCCCTTTCCGAATTCAGCATATTACACGCTAATTGCTGGAACTCAACGCCACACCATGTCTTAACAGAGCAGGCGAAATTTAAAAATATTTTAATGTAATAATTTTTTCTGACTGCGAATAGAACCCACAAATATCTCTCTAAGCATTATAAACGCTTAAACGCTGTCCTACTTTCCCTACGCCGATTACATAAATTAGAATACATATCTCATTCGACAACAAAATTGGGAGCATGCACAATTCATTCAAGGAATATACGTGTTACGGCTTGCGTACACAATTATATCTGCACGGGAACTTTAATGTCCTCATAAATCGCTCCGGTACTAAGATTAAGTAGCATACACTAAACAGATTTCACACACGTGGGGCGGGAGGAATCAAAAATATTTCTATTCTATTCAACGTTCCATCTGAGCCGCAGTTAGCACAGCTGTTGTTTCCCAAAAACCTTTCGCTATCTAACAATTTTATGAAACTATCAAACGGCTTGCGGCTTCATCGAATTGCTGTAGATAAAAAGCTACGACAAGATTATACTTAATGCTTCCGTACCCCGACAGTTTTGATAGTGTTAGTCTCGTTAAGATATAATATTAACATCGTTCCCTACATAGTTTCAACTGGTAACACACTTAAAGCAAATGTATGTGTGTACTTGCCTATGATAACGACGCGTAATATTAGGTGCGTGTTTAAGTATCCAAATAAATCAGTTAAATTTCAACTAAAAATTCAACTCTTAAGTGTGAAATTATATATATTTACTAACTGTAAATTATTTATTAATTTATTTATTATCCTACATACCTTTACAAGATTTCTAGTTTTTATAACGTTTTCGAAACGAAATTAGTTTAAATATAGAAATATACAGTGAATTTTATGGTTTTCTTGCTTCCGCTTTAGACTCTAGCTGACACAGAAGGATAGATAGAGCAAATCTATGCCATGCCACTATTTTCTCTCCTTTCCGCCCGAATAAAGGATATTCCGCGGTAGGCATCTCGTCGTCAAACTTACAACCACCGAGGTGAGAGCGCCTGAACGCTATTCAGGAGGCGCGGGTTCGAATCCCGCTGCGTTCAAATTTTTATACGTTTTCTTTAAATGTCTTTTACAACCACCGCTCAAATTTGTAATGTAAATGCCCACCGCATTGTAAATGCTAAACGCTATCCTACTTCTCCTACACCAATGACATAAATTAGAATACATATACTCGTATTATTCGACAACAAAATTTTGAGCATGCACAATTCATTTTTTAATTTCCACTCATTAGTCGATTTTCTGTACTAGTTGCATTTGGTTCTTGTACTCTTCGTAGTTCTGAACCCTAAACTAACTTATTTTACATTTAATGCCACTTGATGTTAAATAATAGAAATGAGTAGTGGAGAAGAAGCATAATGTAGAACGAAGTGTTTTTACACTAAGTTTTATTCGACTACGTCAGCTGATTTTGATATTAAATAGCACATGGCTTTGAAACGAACAAACAAAAAAGGATTTTATATTTTTTTTATCTTCACGCTGTATACCTCCACAGCAAAGTGGGAAGAGGGAATCTAGTGTTAAGACACTCCGTTCCTCACTTTCCGCCAAATTCGGAGGCATTTTATAAATAATTTATTATAAAAGCATATAATTGTCTATTAACATAGACACTGCTCGTAAGCTACATAAAAAAAAATATCAATAGCATCATCATTTAAAAAGGTCGAAGTTTATTTATTGCTTACAAAATTTGCTCCAGTCACTTAAGAATAAAAAAAGATGTAAGCAAAACGGGGTTATCTCTGATACTGGCAAGGAAAAATTATTATCCGCGTTGACAGTCCATCAATCAATCCTGCAGTCGCCGCCAGATAAGTGAGACGTCGACACTGAACTTTACATTAGTCATTAAGTTGAATGTGGGCGAGATGTGACTGAGTCTATTATGTGCAAACAATTTTAAGTACCACAGATTTTCACAGTTATATGTGTTTGCTGAAACTTAGCTTTAATAGATATGTGAGATTAAAAAATAGACTTTTTACTTATTTAAAATAATAAATTATAAGAATGGGTATATGTTTTTTTTAATATAAAAACTATCGGACTTAAAGGTGCTTCGTGCCATCCGTATATGATGGAAGTTCCTACTCAAAACACGGACAAAACCTCTTTAAGTCGTGCTTTATTCGTACAGGGAGACAAAATTGTACAAATTCAGGACCTTCAAAACGAGACTGAACGGGTACCGTTTAGGCAAACGTGTGAGATCGTAGACCACATCAACACTTAACATCAAGCTTTGTGAGCTCAAATGCAAAAACCTATGCTTAAAAAAACATAAAAATTGCCATACAGGTCGTCGGGACGACTCAGTAAAGCAAATCTGATTGCAAATGCGATTGGTTATGGGTTCAATCCTCACTTAGAGTAATGATTATAATTAAATTATTTTCATTTCTTCGCTCTCTTAAAACGAGCTCTGCATTTCAACACATAAGGCCTCTTGAGCGGAAAGTGGAGGACAGAGTGTTTAAACAGTACTTTTCTCTGACTTGCCCGATATGTGGGCAGTTAAAACAATCATAGAGAATAATATTAATAAAAATCACTTCGTATAGAAAATCTTGTAGACTCTTATTCAATAATAGACGGAAAGTAGGAAACGGATTGTCTTGTCATGCGAAAAAGTAAGAAGCTATAAAAAAATATATTTATTTACTATTCTTAGCTGATGCTAATGTATGACGTACACCAGGTAGCGAATAGTAGAGATTTCCAGTAAGTTAAACGCAGTGTTGAATTCATTATTTACAATTGACGGCTAATGCGTAGACAAGGTTAAGCATTCTCAAGCTTAATGTATCAAGACTTTGAGAAGAGTATAGTCTGAATCATGCATTTTAAATGCAAACCATCAGCTAAATAAGCTCACTCTAGTGGCAAATTAAGGATTGACGTAGATTATCCTCTTATAAACTGAACAAAAATACGGTCTAACGAAGTTTAATAAAAAATAAAAATTTATTCATATTATTTATTTATCTACTTAGTGTCAAGAGAATCCGACTTGCCCTGATTTTTTTAGCATGACGCTAAGGACACATAGTAAGGTAGGCAGAGGAAAGCTAGCGTTAAGACACTCCGCTCCCCATTTTTCGTCAGATCTGAAGGTTTGTGGATTAAGTAGCGGAACTTAACGCCGCGCTTTGCCTCGACGTCAGAGCGAAGAAAAAAGAAATATTAAATATTTCAAATCCTCGAATGGGAATCGAATCCACAACCAGTCGCGTGTACAGTCACACTATAGAGCCTCTTCGCCACGACTTACTTACGTGGCCACGTAAGATATAAATATTTATAATAAAATAAAAAATACAAATGAACTTTTTCATAATAATAATTAGATATAATCAGTATAAGATTTGACTAGTAAATTGTATCAATAATATATTATTACATAATTTTATTCAGAATACACACTTTATTTATTTATAAGATAAAACATCAATTCTTTGTAAAATACAAAACTACGATCATTTTCATTTTTATATCAATCTTGGCATATTTATTTCAATAAATATACGTTAATATAACGTTTAATCGTAATCAATATAAAAAATATTTTAATTAATTTGTATGCATATATCACAAACTAGAACGTCAAAAGTAACATCGTTAATTAATAATTTTATTGTGTTATTCTTCTATTATATTATTCGCTCTTGTAAATCATGATCCGGAAGACAATTTGACATTTATAGCTGATTGACATTTACGTAGCTGAGATTTATTTTTTATTTATATAAAAAATATCTATACTAAAATATATTTTTAAAATATACAACTTTGAAACGCTTTGTATTCATTATAGTATTTAAATTATTCAGATTCTATGTTTTCTGAGAAATATAATTAAACAAAAATATAATGTAAATACTTATTTATTAAGTTTGAAACAACAACTTCAAAAGTCATAACAACGCATATTTTGCAACAACAAATTAAATTAACTAAGGCAAATGAGCTCCTTCGGGTAAGAAACCGCGTTCGTCGGCGGTGTAGTCCACTCTGTAGGTGACACCGTCAGGTGCGACAAATTGGAAGAATCCTCTAGCCCTCATTCCGCTCCTTTCATTGTCGATTTTCTCAATGTGTCCAGCTTCCTCAGCGAAGATTTTGTTTTCAGTTTCGTAAAGGTAGTGGTAACCTTCTGGGATGTAGTCGTTCTCATAACGGATCAAACCGTATCTGTAGTTGTAGTTGCTAGGGTCAACATTAACTACGGCTGGCACGTATGGCTTAACGTAGGCTGGAGAATTGAACACTTTGATGGGAGCAATGGAGCTTGGGACAGGGGCGATGAAGATAGGAGCAGCAGAGCTTGGTACTGGTTGAATGACTACTGGGGCTACGGAGCTTGGGACTGGAGCAATAACGACGGGGGCTGGGGAGGAAGCGGGCTCTTCTACGATCACACTCTCGCTGACTGGTGCAACAGAGCTTACTGGTTCTGGGATCACTTCTACGGGGTCAGCAACAACTTCCACGGGTTCAGCAACTGCTTCGACGGGTTCAGCAACTGCTTCTACGGCTTCAGCGACTACTTCTACGGGCTTAGCGACTTCTTCTACGGCATCAGCGACTACTTCTACAGGTTCAACAACAGCTACTGGTTCAGGAACTGCAGGCTCAGCAACGCTAACGGGCTCAGCTACACTCACTGGAGCAACACTGCTTACTCTGAAAAATGATTAAGAAAATAATATACCTTTATAAGCAAAATGAACTTAACAAAGGCTAATAGTTCATTGTATTTTTTTCTACTTGTCTTAAATATCGTTTTGTGACTGCTTGACTATACAGTTGATATAATAGCAACTTACTCTGCAACAACTGATGCGTCTTGTCCGTTTTGGTTGTTGCTGTTGTTGTCTCCGATGTAGAATCCTCCGGGACCTCCGGGACCGCCGGGACCACCGGCACCGCCGTTGTCAGAAGAGCCATCGTAGAAACCACCGGGACCACCCTTGTCGAAAGAGCCGCTGTAGAAACCTCCTGCACTGCCGCGGTCTCCACGGTCTCCGCTACAATTATCCAATTTTTATTATAGAATACAATTATAGAATAGTACTTATAATATAAAATACTAGTAATTCCATTTTTTTTCTCTTCAACAGTAATCAAGTTGACAAGTCACACCACGCTACTATTAATCTATATACTTTTCTCACGATTTTAACGTTGTTTTTAACAATTGATATATAACAAAACAATGAATATAAATAAGAAATGTTTAACAAAACAAGATATGAGTTATATTTGCAGCTTTATTTATTCTTTTATTACATTTAAAAGTGCATCTATCTATTTATAAGAGTCTACTACTTTTCAAATTTCACGTATACACTTACTGATCGATGATTACATGAATAAAAGTATAAAAACAAGGACTTTAATAACTCACTTGTACAGGCCAGTGTTGTCAGGAATGTAACGACCTGAGGCGTCGTACTTGCTAGGGTCGTAGCGACCGGGGTCGTAACGTCCAGCATCGTATTTGCCGGGGTCGTATCTGCCTGCGTTGTATTTACCAGGGTCGTATTTGCCTGGGTCGTAACGGCCTGAGTTGTCTACGTTAGCGGGTTGGGGCTGATATCTAGCGGTGTAGTAACGGTAGGGGTTGAAAGTGGAAGGGGCGGGTGTGGACGAAAAGTACTGTATGAGTGGCTTGATTGGTACCCTAGAAAAGAAAGTAATGTTATAGAAAAAAATAATAAAAGCTTTTTTCAAATCAGAAAGGTATTTTATTTGTTAACCTTATTATGTGATCTGAATCGTATCCAGAAATATTTTGACCCGACGGCGATGCTGACAATTCGTTATAGCGGCCATTTTTGATGAATAATAATACTAATTTACAAAAGCAATGTTATCAGAACAATAATTAAATTTCAAATTTTTGCACAAATATTTTGCACACTGTGAATTTAGCTAGAACTTAAGTTCACTAGAAAGATTTGATTACAGTGAGACAAAGATCGGGGCAGGTGAAACTTAATAAAAGCTTGTTATGAGTACATATATTAAAAAAAAACATTAGGAAAAGTTGTTTGTGCCGTAATATTTTTTTATACTCAGCATGCGTATAATTTGTTACTACAAAATATAAACAGTATGGTTACTTACACTTCATTTTCAGCTGCCAAGGCAACCGCCGCCAGAGCAACGACCTGCGGAGAAAATAAAACTTATAATAAAAAAACTTTCATGAAATCACTTTATAGTAGGTAGGTATTTCTTACTGTAATTAGTTTTTTAATTAAATATTCCATACTATACCATTCAAAATATCAAAAAAGGTTGATTTTTATATAATTTGTAAGTAAATATTATTTTTTGTTACAAATTATTAGAAATAATATTAATTAATTATATATTAATATAATAAACTGTTCTACTTACCAAAAGAGACCTCATTGTCTTAGTTTCCTAAGGTTGTCTAAGTCAATGTATATTCACCGAAGATGAATCCTTATATATACCATTTTCAATCTAATTTTAATACGAATCATCTCCTGCTCTAATTAATATGCCTCTGACTTTATTGATGACACTGTTCGATTTTATGAATTCAATTAAGCGTTTTTTTTATTATATTGAACTCTATATGTATTACATTAAAGGAGATAATTATATAAGATGTAAAAAAAGATCTTCTTTGCACGTTTTTACAGATTTTGATTTTGATTGCCCATATACATGGTGGTAGTGTCAAGACACTTTGTTTTCCAAAGAGGATCTTTGTGTTAGTTTAGCTGCACGCTGTATCCCGCACAGCAGTAGGCAGAGGGAACCTAATGTTAAGCCAATCCGTTCCCCATTTTCCACCGAATTTTGGAGGAATTGCGTGTTAAGAGGCGGAAATTAACGCCGCTTTTTATCTCGATATCAGGGTAAAGAAAATATAAATAAGAAATAGTTTAATATAAACTTAATCCACAAGTGGGAATCGAATCCACAACCAGTCGAGTTTACAGTCACACTTTGTGCCCCTGCGTCACGACTGGCCTCAATTTCTTTTTTGTAACATAATTGCTTAAAGCGTTAAAAGAATGAACCACAGCAACAAAACTAACTTTATTTTGTTGCTGACTACTTCAGAATACACGTATGTACGAGCACATATATCTTCAGTAGGCGAAACAGTCTACGCTTACTTAAAATAACTACTTTGATAATATTCATTAAAATTCAAGAGAAACCCTCGCCGTGGAATAAAACGTCCTGGGATGATATAAAAACCTTAGCCTAGGTAAAAACACTTTTTGTGCGGTTCGCCGTCGCCTTGTTAGTATAACGTGGTATACCGTGTCGCAAATCTAAAGAGGATAAAACTTTTATTTCTTTTAGGTTTTTGTATATAATATAGTGAAAGAGATAATCATTTATTCTTATTAATGTAATATAGCAAAAGGGTCATAGATTTATTCTTATTAATATATTATTTTTATTGTTTTAATCTCCAGTTGTGGTGAAAAGGCACAAAATATGACAGTAAAGCTACTGGTCGTGGATCAGATTCCCACTCGAGGAGGGGAAATATTTAATACTTGCTTTTTCTTCGCTCAGGTGCTGAGGTGCTCCAAATTCAACGGAAAGTAGAGAACGGAGTGAGTGTCTCGACACTAGGCTCCATCTGCCTATCCTGCTAAGTGCGGGATACAGGGTGAAGTTAAAAAATACATATATTATGGTCGTGAGGAGTACTAGCAAAAGAAATATAAACTACCCCTAATATTTTAGGACAGTATAGGAAAAAATATAGTTTATATTATAATTTATTTTGTGCAGATGAACAAAAATTCATCTATCATAATTTATAGAGGCCAGTCGAGATTTATTGAGGTCAGTCGTGGCGCAGCGGCACAAAGTGTAACTGTAAACGCAACTGGTTATGAGTTCGATTTTAAATCGAGGAATTGAAATATTTAATATTTAATTTTTTGCCTCTAATATTCAGGCAAAGCACCACGTCGAGTTCAGCCATTTAACACGTAATGCCTCTAGAATTCGGCAGAAATTGGGGAACGGAGGGCTGTCTAAGGATTAGGTTCTCTCTGCCTACCTTTCTATTCAGTAGGGATACAGTGTGAAGCTAAAAATATATATCATTTATAGCGTTATAAAAAACTGTAAACTGTGATGAAAACAGTCGTCCTCAAACTTTTAATGATTATATAATTCTAAGGACATTTTTTACTAAAAAAAAATATTTATTAAAAGATTTTTTCTTATCTCAACCCTTACACGTAACCACAGCGAATATCAAAATTTGGACAAAGTAACATTTTCTAAACCTCTAAATTGTATTAAGTAAGAAGAACCAAAAATAAAATTCCTTATAACTTACACAAATTTCATATAAAAAAAAACTTTAAAAACACTAATTTTTAAACCTAAACCTGTTTTAGTAGTTAGCATGCATCGCCCGGATATGAGCCATGACAGAACATAATTCTCTAACAAGGACAATATATTATATTATTTAAATGACAATGACATGTAAATAAGCCAAAGTACTATCTATAGATATATATTGATTTAAATACATATTTTAGCATAATTTTTCACTTTAGGTTCGCTATCGATCACTACTACTTCTCTTCAAAATGACATTTAAAAATATATTCAATTTTTTTTATAAATCAATAAAAAATGCTTATATTTGCATACATAGATGTAATGTTCTTTCTTTTTTTATTTTTTTCCCAAAGGCTTCTATGATTTTATTATATTCGAAAACAAAATACGCTTTGTTGTTTGTCAAGGTGTTCCATCCAATTACTTTGTAATTATTTCATTCAAATATCACCATGGTCCCTACATCGCCAATGTCGCCATAATCGCCAAAGGAATATAGAAAGAAATAAAAATTAACATTGCACCTTCAAAAGGCTCAAGTAATAACCACAGAGCTTTAACTTCTCTGGTGTCACACAGAATCACGTGGACGAGAAGGACGAGACTTACCATCAGGTCATCCGAACGCTCGTTTACCATGTCCATACTACAAATAAAAGAATATACTGATTTCTAGAATTTAAATTTAGTTTGAACCAAACTAAAACATATTTTGTGTTTAGTTCCATATTCATATTGACCTACCGCTTTTTGCTTGATATGCAGAAAACCTATGTAGTAAAACATTTTGGTCTCTACATTATACTTAATTCGTGCCATTGTGTGTGCCATTACGTGTGCCACTGCGTGTGCTATTTATTGTGCATTGCGTGTGCCATTGCGTGTGCGTTGAGAGATGATATTCCATGTCCGAGAGAGAGCGAGAAAAACAGAAATAATTAAAATATATTAATCAATCCACTGAGAAGGAATCGAACCCACAAGCACAGTTCATCATTGCTGCATTGCTACGCCACGATAATCTTAACGCCAATGAAGTATAATACTCCTTTCCAAATATTATACACACAGCAATATAATAATTTTCTCAGTTTATTTTTATGTAGAGTATACACGCTATTGTATTTATTACAACATGTGTATGTATAGTACAGAATTAAAAGCAAAGATTCCTTCAAATATGTTTCATTCATAAATATAAATATATTACACATAATACTCAAAGCTCGCTAACATCGCAGAATCATTTTCATCGTTAAAACCACGAAAAGAAAATCGAGATCAATTTCAGTACTATTATCCACGTTTTTGTAGAAAATTTATAACATATAAAGTTTTATTACACATTGTCTAATGGTATATAATATGTTATGTGTAAAAGAACATCTTATATCTGCCGGATATTATCTAAATGTAATAATACGAATATTTCGTATTGTAATTCAAAAAAGAAATATGGAAATATATAGCTTTACGCTTTTTACCGCGTAATAGAGTAAGCCTTCATCCTGTTAGAAGCTTGTGTCGAGACTTTTCATACTTCACTTTTAATGTAAATTGATGGACGATAACATTGCTTGTTGAGTAGAACGCAACGCCGCACTTTATTTTACCACAGTGAAGAAAATGTCAATGATTTTAATATTTAAGCATTCCCGAGAGGGAATTGAACGCACCAGTAAATTACATGTACAGTCAAACTCATTCACATTCATTTACAGTCGATGGCATGCATAATTAAATATTGGAGTCTTTAAAAGATGGATACAAATACAATTGATTTCAGAATGTTGGTTTTCAGATATATTTCATAGAAACATGACAGAAAAGAAATTAAATCAAGTAGGTCTTTTCTTATTCTAAAAAAAAAAAATAGCAGTCGTGGGACTGCCGATAGAAGTGAAAACGGAACTATTAAGTTGAGTGTAATTAAAACTATATGCAAAAATTATATGATTTTTTTTGTTTTATTTATTAGTTACATATGATGGGTTAAACAAATCATGAACAAAATATAAATACAAAGTGGTTGAAAAAAATAGCTATAGATATACTATTATCATTAGCATGTCGGTGACGCGAACCGAGGATTTTACCCTCTACCAAAACGCTCAACGCGCCTAAAGAAGTTTTCACTTCAAAAAATAAAGGTCTTTTATCTATTCAGATTATGCCAGAAGTAGGATGTATGCAGAAGAAATGACATTTCTCCCTAATACGTTTTAAAAGTTATACAATTACATGTAAGAGTAATATGAATATTTTCCATACGTTATATATTTAAATCTGAACGAAATTTTGATACCCATTTGCGAAATATTTAGCGTAATTAAAGCTTTCTTGGAGAAAAAGTGCATAAAGCAAATACTAAATTTTTAAAATATTTATTAAACGGTCAAACATAATGCAATGTACACATAAACATATTTTTTACGTCATATAGGCTTCTAGTAGGCACATCTAAATCCACAACCACAAGGTACAGTCAAACCAGCAAATGTTTAACGACAGCCATATATTTTATGAGGGCAAAGATATTTTATATGTTAGTCATAAAAAAATGTTAGCCGCAAGTCATTATACGTACGTATGCCTATTTTAATTTATTATAACCTAAATACGAAGAACTCACGAGGAATTTCAATACGTCAATACAGACGAAGTTGTTTTTTATATAGCGCTATAAAGGGTAAAATAGTAATCTCTTAAATTGTATACAAAGAGAACATCAAAAACGTGTTTAAGAATGTTTACTTTTTATCTTTTAATATAATCCCTATATAATCTCAGCAAGTTTTCAATCATCTGACGTATATATGAAATATATAAATTACTTGTTTTAATTCGCTAATGTTGTTTAGATGAGTTTGGTAGAAAAATTACTTCGACACTGCCAGATGGTCAGAATTAGAGGAGAAGGTTACAAGCGTAAACGCTACACAAACATATTTAACACATCCCGCTGAAACAAATATCGTCTACTACGAAATGATTATTTCATATTTCATGTATAGGTCCAAAACTTGTTATTTCATGTTTATTATTGCTATTATTTAAACACAATGTAAGTTATTATATTGTCAAAGAACAACTTTAGTTCTTGGAAAGCTTTTTGTTATGTAAAAATTAACTTATAATGTGCTTGTGAAGCTTATTCAGTTTTATAATACAATAGTAATTAAATTATTATATAAAAAAACTGCTTCACGTTTTTTCTCGCATAGCAATGTTATTAAAAAATCTAATATGATGAAATTCCCTTCTCCACATTCCAGTTTTAAATTGAGACATCCTCTATGTAGGAATCGAACCCACAACCAATCGCCTTAACGGACGTTGTCAAGCTGCATCACGGTGGCCTCATACAAAATTATTATACGAGATATATTATATTATTATAAAACGTTAAATTTTTCTAATTACATTTCAATGGAAAAAAATAATGAACATTACTTGAATAAAATTCAGTTAACTGTAACTGTATGCCTGTATAGACATACGCAGTATTAAATATAAAATCGATGCTGATATAATAGATGTTGAATGGAGGATTTTCCTCTTAATACAATTTGCAATTTGTAAAAACAATATTGGACAGCGAAATTGCTAAATGGACCTAAAATTTTATTAAAAAGGACATTTCTGTAAACAACGTTGTCAATTAAGTACACCTTGTAAAGATTGAGTGTTTATAAATTCACAAAAGTCTATTATTATATGTAACTTACTCGTTATGGGGCCAGTCGTGGCAGTGGCACAAGCGTGTGACTGGTTGTGGGTTTGATTCCCACTCGAGGAGTGGAATTATTTAATATTTCCATTTTCTTCGCTCTGGTGTCGAGGTAAAGTGCGGCGTTAAGTTCCGCCACTTAACACGCAATGCCTCCGAGTTCGGCGGAAAGTAGGGAACAGAGTGTCTTAACACTAGGTTCCCTCTGCCTACCCTGCTGTGTGCGGGATATAGCGTGAAGCTATTTATTTATTTATTATTTAAAATAAAGAATAGAGTGGAATATGAACACCGGCTACCTACCCCGCCAAATAAGGAAGATGTGTAGCTATTTCGTATTTGATGATTGGTGCACAAAAATTCCATTAATAGGTATTTTTTTACTTTAATTACCAGCTTAATTCATATTTTTCTTAAAAATATTAAACGTATTATTTTATTTAAATACAATAAAGACTGCAGTGTGTTTTTGTCTTCATTGATACCGATAAAACAAAGAAAGAGAAAGAAATTCTAGCCTAATCTAAATTAAGTACTTTTATGTAAACCGCATTCAACTCTGTTTAAAAGTTTTGAAGCAAATTTTAATTGACCATAACTTCTTTTTCCCTTAACCGATATTGACGAAACAAAGTTTTAACAAACCTCCTAATTAGGAGGATAATTATATACAATCTACCTGTGAAATATGCGCACAGTTGAGTAGTTTCGAAGTTATAACGTACCAGACATACAGACAGACAAAAAAATCAAAAAATGTTTTTTGGTTTCTGTTACTCTTCTTTAATCACCCTCTATCATTTTTTTGGAAAAAATATTTAATGTACAGACACTCGATTTTGATTGTTTTATTATATGTATTGATTAAGTAGCAAAGGAATATTTATGACACCCAGCTGCGAAATACGAGATAGTAGCTCTCGTATGCACCTTAAACCTGTCAGCCTCTTAAATTAAAAACAATTAACATTTCAAAACTCATGTTGATATAAATTTTTCTAAATGTCATAGAAGATCTTAATATACGACATTTTAATATTCTCATACTAATCAGGGTCAAAGTATATGTATTTTACTTACTAGAGAATAATCTATTTATACGATAGTAAAACGGTATATAATGATTTGAATACAAAGTTGTTGTGCAATACTTGTTTATTGTTCAAAATAATGCATTAATGTATTAATCCATGCCTATATTATAAATGGTAAAGTTTGTCTGTTTGTCTGTCACACTTTCACTGTTAATCTACATGTCCGATTAGGATGGAATTTAGAATGAAAGTAGTAAATAATCCAGGGGCAACCATAGACTACTTATTTTTTAATAACAAAAACAAAACCTCTAAAGGGTTGGAATAGGGGATGAAAGTTTATATTAAAAATCTAAGCCACTTGACCGATTGTAATGAATTTAGGAATATATATATAGCTTTAAATCCAAGGTAAAACATGGGCAACTTTATTGTTCTAAAATCCACGCCCGAGGGTTTCAATGTAACGAAACAGCTATATAGTTCACACGGCGAAGCCGGGAATGGGACTATCTATAATATCATGAAACAGTAAAAACAGAATGTTTGTTTGTACATATTCGGAACTACCGAATGGATTTGAATGAAATCCTTTTTGTTGTTATAGCAGGACTTAGAGTACATATATTATTTTATATAACCCTCTCTATCTTTGCCTCATTATCTTATCTTTATCTTCCATTATTGTTCCTTTTCTATTTGAATTTCAGGAAACCCTCAACGCAATGCCATCATACTCTCTCCAATAATTCAAAAAACGTTTTATTTTTTACTACAACCGGATCCGAAATGGATTACAAACGGACTAGTTATAAAGAAATAAATGCAGTATTCAACATTTCAAAATTAAACCTATAATACTTTTACCTTTGAGCTTAAATCAATTATTTATGTAACATTCACAAATTTATACATGGATGCAATTCTACAAATATTTTCAACCAAATGGCCAGTTATATGTTTATTTAAATACTTTAGTATAAATATGTAAACTGTAAATGTTAACTTTGTAAATATATATATACATATACCAGTAAAGTCTCTATCACATAACCAAACCAGACAAATATTACATCATTTAAAGCTTTTAAAAAAAGATTTATTAAATCTCATTCTAAATGCCAATGGAATGAAATCCGTCTTAAGTGTATCTCCCGTTTTATCGGCAATTTTATTAGAGAAACCTTCTTATGAAGTATCTACTCGTACGTACAAATTCGTATGTATCCAATTTTAAAAGTGAAATTGATCAAATAAGAAAAGTAACATTTATCAAGTATTTTTAAAAGAATTTGCAATCTATTTAAAAAAATATATGGAATAATATTAAACACATTATAATATTAGTTAAATTAATATAGTAATAAATCAAGATAGTAAATAAAATAAAAAGTCGAGGCACAGTGTAACAGCATTAGACGGTAAAAACTATTGGTTCGATTCCCACTCGAAGAAATGTTAATAATTTAGCTATTATCATTTTGTACAAGACAAAGCGCGTCGGTGAAGCCCGCCATTTATCAATGGATTATTTTATTTTTATATAATCCCACATTGTGTCTAATAAATCAATTATTATATTAAAATATATTGTTTTTATTCAGCCTCATGCCTTTTCAATCATGGGAAAAGGAGGCAGGAAGAACCTTCCGGAGACAATACTGTACGTTATCCACATTCCGTCTGATTTTGAGACATTGCCTATAGTAGTAGTAGTAGAACTTAACGCAACGCTTTGTGTAACAATTTAAAATAATCATTTTTCTGAGTAGAAATTATTATTACACACGAACGTACTATTATTTATTTAAAATAAAACCCAGCAATATAGGTACAGATTTAAGTTTGTAATTCCATTATCGTAATACATTAATTTGATCAGTGAATAAACTTTATTAAGCAAACGTAGCTATGTGAATTTTGAAAGAATATCATGAATAATGCAAGAGCTCTCTGTACAGTCTCAGCTATAAATCCCTGAAAGGTCATCCGAGCGCGTAGACTGTACACATACTACCCTGTTTGAAGAGTGATAGGCTTTGTGCATGCTTATGAATGTTGCTTTCAAGCGTGCTTTAAGACTTAGTCTATGCATGTATGTATACAGAAAGTCTAGAATATAAATTTTGTAGCAAAGAATAAGATGAATAAAATATATTGGAACTAGACTACATATATGGGATTTGAAAGATTTCGATACAGTGGCTTCGTTTATAACGTTATATTTAATAACACAGGTCGATAAAATGACGCTTGCTTGCATTTTAAAATATTTAATATAAAGCTAAAAGCAGCACTATGAGGTTTTAAAGTATGAATAAAATCATTAATTTTTCATGAAATTAATGATATCTGGAATCTTGAACTTTTAATTAATCAACTATGTTCAGTTTGTTACTTTTTTTATAAAACTGAACACGTTTAAAAATATAAAAAAAGTAAAAAAAAATACAACACTACAAAATTAAAAAATGCGCAAACACAGTATCTAAAGGTGTTATAAAGTATGTTATAGAAAACCTAGTGTTCTCTATTTTTTTTAAAATAATGAATGTTAATGCTATATAAACCATAGTAGGGGCCAATCGTGGCGCAGGTGCACGAACGTGTGACTGTAAACGACTGGTTGTGGGTTCGACTCCCACTCAAGTAGTGGAAATATTTAATATTTCCATTTTTCTTTGCTCTGGTATAAAAGGCAAAGCGCAGCGATAAGTTCCGCCACTTAACACGCAATGCCTTCGAATTCGGCGGAAAGTAAGGAACGGAGTGTCTTAACACTAGGTTCCCTCTGCCTACTCTAACTAACTACTCTAAAAAAAAAAGAATATTGCTGCTTCTCGTCACCGTACCGTTGACCTGGTTTACATTGAGAAATATTATGTAAATTTAGGCCCTTATTTTCACTTTCACCGAACATTTGTTTGATCATATACAATCTTCTTATCGTTTGTATAAAGCATAAAAATAAAAGCAAAGCAAAAATGCACCCAATAACAATTCATTATAAATGTGAAAACCGATATATTATGAATTATTTAATTGGAATGACTTAATTTAAATTCGCCAGAAGTTATTGAAATAAGTCATAATCGAATAGAATCTTTAAAGCACAAAAGAAACTAGATGTTATAAACAATTTTTAAAATGGCTGCCTTATATAATAACTATTAAAATGTCAATAAATATCATTTAATTAGTTGTTTATATTATTTATTTAATTGAATGTTGAATAGAATTGACAATAATATGATGCACATCTCAATCACGACAAACAACGTTTGAATTGTTATAAAACATTTTCATGTAAATTGGCTGGATTATATTTTATGGATGTAGCGTGCGCATGCCAAGTGTCAAATCCATCGCTTTGTAACGGTGAAAAGAGAAGAAAAGAAGCTGAAAGTAAAACCTTGGACTTACAACCCATATTCTTACGCATAACAATTGTATCACAATCCGCATTCACCCATTCCATACCATTCCATGCGTGATCTGTGCCTAAAAAAATTAATTGTATCCTAGTAATATATTGTTTTTGCAGCTCCACACTATAGCCGCACACAGCAGGGTAGACAAGGGATCCTAGTGTTATGACACTCCACTATTACGTGTTTGGTGGCGGAACTTAATGCCGCGCTTTGCCTTGGTACCAGAGCGAAAAAAATGGAAATATTTAATATTTCCACTCCTCGAGTGGAAATCAAACCCACAACCAGTCGTTTATAGTCTCACGTTTGTGCCACTGCGCCACGACTGGCACCTTTAATAGTAATAATAACTAATAGATTAATCAATGTTTGAAATTCAAACTCCCTAAATTAAAGTAAATTTCATTTTGATTGGCAACTTGTAATGCGGTAGTGTCGGTTCAGAGAAGGGTTTAGCGGGAAATTTATCCGTTTGATTGATAAATGTTTAACTCTAAACTTTAAGCTATTCATGCATTGCACAAGCAAAATTCGATTGTGCATAAAGTGCTGAAACTTTTAAGTCAAGAGTTGAGAGAGTACATGTTTTCATTTTTTCCTCATTTATAATTTTTACCCGCGACGGAACGGCGACTGTATATGTGTTTGGGGTGAGAGGTTGTTACCCGCGACGGAACGGCGACTGTATATGTGTTTGGGGTGAGAGGTTGTTTGTTTGTTTGTTTGTTTGTTTGTTTGTGTGTTTGTGCAAATTACTATGTCAATTATTTCCAAAACTATAAGTCCGATTTTGATACGGTTTTCTATGATAGGTTAAGGTTCAATTGGCCTATGTTTTTAGATATGTCTTATTGACTTAACTCACCAGGGGGCGCTGCAGTAAGCATTTTACGTGAAAACGAATGTTTTCAATTATCTCAAAAAATAGTAGTCTGATTTCAATAGATTTTCAGTGATAGATTCAGGTTTAATTGGTGGATGTTCTTAGCTATGTTTTATCGTGTCAAACCACCAGGGGGCGCTGCAGTAAGCATTTGTTTGTACTTTTTTTGTATTTATTTGTCTAAAACCAAAACTACTGATCCGATTGAAAAGAGTTTTCAGAAAAAGATTCAGCTTTGCTTGATGCATATTTTAAGATTTTTGTTTTTTTGTTACGGGAAAAGCTCACCAGGGGGCGCTGCAGTAAACATTTGTTTATGCAAATCAAAAACTACTAGTCCAATTTAGATGAAACTTTCAAGGATAGGTTTAGGCTTAATTGGTGCGTCTTTTCATATATGTGTTTTGGTGACTACTCATCAGGGGGCGCCGTAGTAAGCATTTGTTTGAGTTTTTTTGTGTAAAACCAAAATTTTTCTTGTATTTATTTGTCTAAAACCGAAATTACTAATCCGATTGGATAGAATTTTCAGAACTAGATTCAGCTTTGCTTGATGCATATTTTAAGATTTTTGTTTTTTTGTTACGGTGAAAATTCACCAGGGGGCGCTGCAGTAAACATTTGTTTATGCAGAGTAAAAACTACTAGTCCGATTTAGATAAAACTTTCAACGATAGGTTTAGGTTTAATTGGTGCATCTTTTCATATATATGTCACGGTGACCACTCACCAGGGGGCGCTGCAGTAAGTACATTTGTTTGTGCAAAACTAAAACTACGAGTCCGATTTGAATGCAGTTTTCAATGATAGATTCAAGTTTACTTAGTGCATATTTTCATATATGTGCCATGTATGTTTACTTAGTGCATATTTTGATGTATGTGTCAACTGTCTAGGGGGCACTGCAGTAAGTAGCTGCTTCTATTTTTTTATGTAGAACCAAAACGACTAGTAGGATTGGAAAGAGTTTTCAGTGTTAGATTCCGCTTTGCTTAGTGCATGTTTTTAAATTTATATTACGGTGACAAGTCACCAGGGGGCACTGCAGTAAAATATTGTTTGTGCAAAGCTAAAATGACGAATTCGATTTGGATGCAGTTTCAATGATAAGCTCAAGTTTAATTAATGCTTGTTCTTGGATATGCTTAATCGTGTTAACTCACCAGGGGGCGCTGCAGTAAACATTTGTTTGTAATATTTAATGTAAAACCACAACTACTAGTCCGATTGGGCAGAGTTTTTAGTATTAGATTTACCTTTACTTGGTGTAAGTTTTTAGGTTCTTTTTACGTTAAGAACTCACCAGGGGGCACTGCATTAAACATTTAATTATGCAAAGTTAACACTGTAAGTCCGATTTGGATGCAGTTATCAAAAATAGGATCAGGCTTAATTAGCGCGTGTTCTTGTATATGTGTCGTGGTGACACCTCACCAGGGGGCGCTGCAGTGAGCATTTACTTGTATTTTTTGTGTGAAACCTATTTAGATGCGGTTTTCTGTGATAGGTTCAATATCAGTATAAATTAGTTTGTTCAAAATCAAAACTACTAGTGGGTTTTGTGATTTTCACTGATTTGGTTAGACTTAAATTTCCTGAAAATGTTACGGTGACAATCTACCAGGCGCTGCAATAAGTATTTGATAACCAGAAAGCATTGGGCTTGTAATTCTTTTCTTTTGGATTTGCATGAAGATTAATTATAAAGTATTTCGAAATTATGTAATAATATGTAATGTGTATCTATTCACTTTAAAAAGTTTAAAATAAAAAACAAAATTAAAAATTTTGAAAAAACCCACGACGGTTTAATTGTAATTGAAAAAGGATAAAATAACTAGAAATCCCCCGCCTAAAAGAATATATGTAACGAGATGATGGGGACGACTTCGTCGGGGCTGCCAGTTGCAATATAGGTTATATTTTAAATACAGTAGCTAACAGTATAGATTTCGTTCTTAAAGTTTTTAAAAGGAATATCAGTTATCAAAACTGTAAATTCATATTAATATTTTAATTTTTTCCCAAACCTGTTTTAACAGCATGAAAACCTAGGAGAAGTTAGCAAACTTAAAGTAATGGCAGCTCCGACGAAGTCGTCCCCATCATCTCGTTACATATATTCTTTTAGGCGGGGGATTTCTAGTTATTTTATCCTTTTTCAATTACAATTAAACCGTCGTGGGTTTTTTCAAAATTTTTAATTTTGTTTTTATAATAACTACATAATACTAAGCGTGGTAATAACAATGAGGCCATTGTGAAGCAGAAGGAAAGTGTGTGACTGTAAATTCGAATTTGGTTGTGGGGCCGACTCCAACTCGGTAGAATGATGTTTACTATTGTTGTGTTTTAATTCTTTGATAAGAAAAAAAATGTTGGGTTCCGGCACTTAACATATAATGTCTCGAGTTCGGGAGGAAAGTAGGGAAGTAGAGAATGAAGAGTCTTTATACTAATTTATCTTTGATTACCCTGTTATTTGGAAAGAAGCGTGGAGCTGCGTGTGAATAATATTTACTAATACTCATTATAAAAACATTTTTTTCCTGTAAATGTAATAAAAATGTGATTCATTTTTTTATTTATATATTTGAATACGACATTCTGAATTCTACAGAATTTATTAAAGAAAAAATAAAAAATAGAGGGAATAATAATGATTTACGCTCACCTTGCGACCCAAAGAGGTCCCAAAAAGTCAAGAGGATGCTTAATACTATCGCTATTGTACTCATCCTTGCCTATTGTCGACGTTTTCCGAAAGTCTGACTTTACATTTGGCTGACAAAAGCAGAATATAACCAACTTTAAATGTAAAATATATAAAGGAGTATGTATAAATGGAGTATACGCATATATAATAAAATTCCACAGCTTGTTTTAGATTTACCACTGGGGAAATTCAAAATCATTGTAAAATAAAAAATACTTTAATAAGTAAAGGTTATTACTCTGTAGAAGAGTTTTAAAGGATAAAAATGCGTAGAATTAATCTGAATAAGTCCAATGCCGGTTAGTTACCATTGTATGAAATAATAAAATTGTTTTATTTTTTTTATTAGCTTCACACTATATCCCGCACACAGCAGGGTAGGCAGAGGGAACCTAGTGTTAAGACACTCCGTTCCCCACTTTCCGCCGAATTCGGAGGCTTGCGTGTTAAGTGGCGGAACTTAACGCCGCGCTTTACCTCGACACCAGAGCGAAGAAAATGGAAATATAATTTCCACTCCTCGAGCGGGAATCGAACCCACAACCAGTCGTTTACAGTCACACGCTTGTGCCACTGGGCCACGACTGGCCATAATAAAATTGTAATTTATATATTTGAAAAGAGCAACTGTTGAGTTTCTGGCCAGCTCTTCTCACCAGAACTGCCTTCCGAGTCGGTGGTAGCTTTATATACATTTGAAGATTCAAAAGTGCTTACAAAAGTCTATTTGAATAAAGATATTTTAAATTTCAATTTGAATAAGTTAAAGCATGATCTATGAATATGAAAATCTTAAAAAATAATTTACAAATACTTTGTTACCATTCTTTTAAATCTTTAGATAGTATATTTGTTTATATTATAAATGTTACATTTAATAACGTTTCTGAAGAACTGCAAATATCACACATAATTAACTAAGGTAATTAAGTCCTGTAAGGCAATTAATGAAATTACAAATTAGTTTTGAAAGGTAAATAAACCTTAAGAATACTTTGTCATTGTCCCAATCGTTGTGGCACAGACATCAAGTTCAATTTGTTATAAATTTGTATTATAATCAGACCCGGTCAGACATATGTGTAAAATTTTATTGAATTACTCAAAAAACCAAACCGCATGCCAGGTGATCAAAAAAGGAGTCTTGTAAGATTTTCTTATATTATAGTGTTATGGCAAATATAATAGGTAAGTAGTATAAGTCATAATAATTGAGCTATTTTAGAAAAGGGAAAAGGTATAGTAAATAGTATCCACATGCCCGTAGAGCAGAAAAATAAATAATAGAAAAAAGTGTTTCTTATAGATAAATAGATAGCTGAATGTCGGTATATATAGGTAAAAAACTAGTTAGTAGGCATAGTAACAAAAATCTATCGTTATAAACATCTTATAAACGTATCGAATGACAGTGAGTGATCATAAATTATTACTAATAACATTATTATTTCAATTAATTATGCATATTACTACAAAGCGTATTGATCAGACACATCACACAATGATGACGCCTGACAGCCTGATTCATATTCACGATTGTAATTAAAGATGTGGCTTTGAAGAATTAGCAATAAGGAAAAGATGCTCTAGTTTTTTTTTATATTCTATATATTTATAAAATAATAAATAATGTTATTAATTATTTAAGAAACCGGAATTCTAACATATATAATAACAGAAATAGGGTAACCATTACTAATCAAATGGAACGCGCTGGAAGAAGCACGTAAGTTAGAAGATGTCAATCATAAAATTATAATATAAATGTAAAAATCGAATATAAATATTCCGAGGTTAAAAGCCAAAGTTAGGTTAGTCTTGAGATTTAAAATTTCACATTTCAAATTCACTCAAGTACCCGTGAGACAAAGCGCGGCGTAGAGCTCCGTCTAGCACTCAATACGCAACGTCGAGACGTTGCGTATTGAGTGAAGTCGAGAGGAAAGTATAAAACGAAATGTCTTAGCTGTCTTTTAATAGATTCTCTCTGCCTTCCTCACTATGCGTGATAAACCGTGAATCTAAAATATATATTAAAAATATCTTTTAATAGATTCTCTCTGCCATAAATAAAATAAAAGAAAATCTTCATATCTTCACCATGTAATCTGTATAAAGGTATGCATACATATATTCAAGAGAAGTCGTAATGGGAATTTCGGTCTGTTAGCTCCTCGTAATTACAGGTTAATAAATATGGAGGCTCGACGACCTTTCATTCATGGAATTAATCAAACTGTGGCACGCCCCGCACGTATCTACACATCACATATCATTCCATAGGTACTATATTATATATCGACCGACACAAAATATAGAATCCATACTTATATTGTAGTGGCCAGTCGTGGCCCAGTGGCACAAGAGTGTGACTGTAAACGACTGGTTGTGGGTTCGATTCCCACTCGAGGAGTGGAAATTATATTTCCATTTTCTTCGCTCTGGTGTCGAGGCAAAGCGCGGCGTTAAGTTCCGCCACTTAACACGCAAGCCGCATTTCGGCGGAAAGTGGGGAACGGAGTGTCTTAACACTAGGTTCCCTCTGCCTACCCTGCTGTGTGCGGGATATAGCGTGAAGCTATTTATTTATTTTTTTTACTTATATTGTAAATGCGAATGTCTGTCTGTTTGTCTGTCACGCTTTCACAGCTAATCTACTGGTCCGATTTGGATGAAATTTAAAATAAAAGTAGTAAAAATTACTGGTTCAAACATAGGCTACTTATCAACCTTCAAAAATCAACCTTCAAAGGGTTGAAATAGAGGATGAAAGTTTATATGAAAAATCTACACCACTTGACCGATTGTTATGAAATTTGGCATAAATATAGTTGATAATCCAAGGTTAAACATAGGCTACTTTATTTTCAAAAATCCACTCCAAGGGTTGCAATATATCGACACGGCTATGTAGCTCACACGGAGAAGCCGCGAGCAGGCCGCTAGAAGATTTTTTTTTATTGATGAAAGCAAGGCAAACGAGCAGAAGGACCACCTGATGGTAAGTAGTACCTTCGCCCATGGACATCCACAACATTAGAAAAGTTGTGGATGCGTTGCCAACCTCAAGAGGGAAGGGGAAAAGGAAGAAGGAATAGGGAGAGAGCTGGCTTACATTCCACCGATCCGGAACACATCATCGGAAGTTTGGAGGTTCGTCCTTGACATGATAGTGGTCGTGAGCCAGTCGGAGAACGAATCTCCTACCAACAAGCTACTAGGATACCCGCCTTTTACGGGACGCTACCCAGTGACGGAGGGGAATTGTATTCTAACCCGTCCCCCCACGGGTTAATGTAATATATTAGTATTTTGTTACTACTTATTAATATTGCACCCGAACAGAACACAAGAAATAAAACATATATATAAATAAAAATATATGTAATATATCTTATCGCTTCAAGGAATCTCTTACAGATAAATTTTGGTGAAAATGAGTATTAAAAAGTGGGAAATAGATAATATAATAATAAAATAGTAATAATCCAAGAGGACAACAACCCATCTAGCACAATTTATATCTAACAGTTGGAAAATTGAATCAAATTCGTAAGAAACTTTCTCAGTTACGAACTTTTCATTTCATTTTTCATTTTAACGCTACAAATTGGAAGAATTTATTCGTATTTTATAGAAACACTCAAGAGCAAACACATTTTGCGATTATATATAAAACTTTATATAAATATTTAATTAAGTTGTTAAGTATAGTGTAGTTTTAAGTAGTAAGTAGAGAGGGTAGTTAAGTAGTAAGTAGTTTGTAGTAAATTAGTGTACATTTAGAAAACTTGTAAAATTTTGGAACTCAGCTGGATTCCAACCCGCACCTCTTGGAAAGCGTCCAAGCGCGCTGACAACTAAGCCATGCGTTCTACTACCAATTGCGCCGAACATCTTATTCGCTTATTACAACTCATTTATGTTACTAGTATCTAGAGAGATTTCACTGTGGAAATCGTTTTATATGGAAACTGCGTCATATAATGTTTTATTCTCACCAAACACTTCATATATGGATCAGTCTGTTTCATTATTGTTATCGCGGTGTTGCCATAACGGATAATACTCTAACTAGTTAATTATATCTTTTACAGAACTAAACGTAACTACTTTGTTCGAATAACTTTTACAATAATGTCTTAATGATTTTCTTCATACTACTGTTTCATTGTAATGCTAATAAAGTCAAGTCAAATTTAAATAATTCTATTCAAAAAAAATGTTACGTGCTTCATTTTTTGAACGACAAACAATTTACCACCGGATCACTAAAGTTAATGCCTCAGACCTGAGAAGAACCGGCGCAAGAAACTCAGCGGGACGAATATTTTTTTTATTTTTTTTAAGTCAAGCATTTACAGATATTATATAATTATATATTGACAATGATACCTTTGAAATAGCCTGGAGCTAAACTGAATAGAAATGTGGGTTAACTAAGTATAGGTTTTTGTAAAAGAAATTAAAAATGTTAACAGGCTTTATTAGGAGTCACAGCTTATAGTACAACTTGAGTATGCGAACACTTTAATTCTTAAGAAAAGCTATTAGTACGAAAGTTGTTACTATTTTTGAACAGATTTTTTAGTAACAAGTATTATCGTACTGTTACTTGTTATTTTTAACAGTTTTACCTTTTAACAGTTTTGAGCTATAGAGCTATATCTATCATCACAGACTTGCGTTAATGCAAAAGGAGCAATCACACACACAAATCATTCAATAAATTAAAGACCTTTGTCTTTACAACAAATACATGCCAATCCTTCAAATATTTTGATGATTATGTAGCGCATGTTGAAAGGGACTGCCTTGTAGAGAGGGATGGACTTTTTAATATTAGAATATATTAAGAGTAGCTTACCTCGCGGAGTTTTTTCACGAGATTGATTGTAATTGATTATGCACTATTTTGATAATTATTATTAAGACACTACGTTATCCACTTTCCGAATGCATTCGGGACCAACCTCAACGCCGCGCTTTGCTTTGTTCACCAGAACGCAGAAATTAAAATAATTATTCTATGAACGTTTCATAATGTGGGAATGAAATCCAAATCGTTTTCTTTATTTAATATATTCCTGATGTTTATAAAAATATTTGCTTTCTGCACACCATAATTAAATTCTAACTATGCTAAATTTTCAAACTTCTTCATCCGCATAATTTCCGACAAAAGGGGTAGGAACTTTTTTCTTTGCGTATTAATTTAATAATTTAACGCAGCTCCCCATCATAAATTGTATGTTAATTTTTGTTAAACTACAAAAATTCCTTTTGTTAGTAAAAAAAGGCTTAACTTAACTTGGGGCCAGTCGTGGCCCAGTAGCACGAACGTGTGCTGTAAACGACTGGTTGTGGGTTCGATTCCCACTCTCTGCCCTTCGCCTCTGCTATCAGAGGTAAAGCAAAAAGGTAAAGCGTTAAGTTCTGCCACTTAACACGCAAATGCCTCCGAATTCGGCGGAAAGTGGGGAACGGAGTGTCTTAACACTAGGTTCCCTCTGCCTACCCTGCTGTGTGCGGGATAGAGCTTTTACAGAGAAGCTAAAAAAAAGGACTTAAACGAAAAATTGTACTTATCTTCTCTAAACAAATATAATTTACTTGTTATAAAAATAAATGATGCAACCATTCTTTCTTTTCTACTATCTAAATAAATAGCTTCTGAAAGTTTCAAAACACAGTGACTCGGGGGGTTTGAACGTCGTCGGAGATAAAGTAAAAGGTAAGTACCAAAATGTGTATCTCGAAAAGTGCATGAAATAAATTGATTTACTCAAAAGCTAAAGTTTCAACTTTAAAGTTTTATCATAAACATTTATTTTTATTTTATGTTAAGGCTATATATATTGTTTTCGTTTATATTTTGTGTATAATAAAAATATTAACGCCTTGATTTCAGTTAAAATCTAAAATGGATATTATTTTTGTAAATAGTCCAAATCTTTTGTATATTTGAATAATTTATCAAACTCTATTAAGAAAATATATAAAAACGTTGTTAAGTAAAAAAAATCACATTTGTTCATTGACTTATCCTTCACAACGTTGAGCTGATTTGTCAAAATTCTTAACTTGAGAATTACTTTTGGAAACAAATTTTTCCTCAATACTTACAATTCCAAGACCCTCGTAAATTTGTTTATTTTTCAAAATGTAATATCCAAATGGTAGGGAAAAAGACGAAAATTACGTAAAATCATATTAATTCCACTTCATTAATTTTTGATTCTTTCTTCATACTAAGTCAGGGGGCTAGTTCTTGAAATTTAGTATGTCATTATATGACTACAAGTGTACATAAATACAAATATACAAATACAAACGTTCATCAAATTAGTTGAAAGTATTACAATTCCAAATAATGTGTTAGTTTGAATAAAAATATTTTAGATTCGTCTAGATTCGTCTAGATTAGGCTTAGCTTCGTAAATTTAATATTTGACATGAAACATGACAAAAACAAATTTCGTCTAATTACACTCACTAAGTTGGCTAAATCTGAAGTCGTTAAAGACGTTAAGCCTTTAAGAGTACATACTGAAGAATTGTAGTTCTTCGAAGCTCGAGCTTTCAGTATTAGATAAACGAAATACGAGATACGATACACAGTAAACATTTTCGGTCTTATTCATAAAAAGTTATGGAACAGTTAAAGTGTTCTATAAGCTCACTATAAGAGAAACGTCAAAAAATGGTATTCATAACAGCATTTTAGCGCTAAACAGTACTATAAGCGTACTATAAAGTTATAGTGGCCAGAACCCTACTATAGCGGTACTATAAGATAAAAAATGGCCGATTCTCAACAGCTGATCATTGAAAATGACATTTGACATAAGTGACTCGTCAATGTTAGCTAATCGAATTTGCATAACTTATTAATCCAATCCACTAATAATTATTGCTTTGTGTCAATTTTCCACTTTTATATTTAAAATGAAAGCTTTACAAAGCATACATGCTTCGGAAACGATAGCAATAATGGAGAAGAGTTCGGAGCGAAGAAAAGTATATAGAAGCAGGGGTTGACCCGTTTTCCTTATACGATGAAGAGTTTCGGAAGCGTTACCGCTTTCATAAATATACTGCTTTTATGATAAACCTTGTGCGTAGATTAACCATGGAGACATGCAATTAGACAATATTATTAATAAAGTGAAGTTTTAACTAGGAGAAATTTTAGTTAGTAAATTTTATAAAATAGTAAGTTTAACGCCGAGCTTTCCCTCAACACCAGAGCAAAGAAATGAAAATATAAATTGAAGTAAATATTTTATTGCCTGGAGTGAGGATCGAACCCACAACTAGTAGTCTTATTACTTGTTCACTTTGTGCCCGTGCACCATGACTGACCTCAATTTGTTAGATTTTGGTTAATAAAAAACAGTTTATTTCTATAAATTTTATTCTTTAGATGTGTAATACAATAATTTACGTTTGAGTAATTCTTCCTTTAATAGTGAATTATTTAATTTTTGTTCTAAAATTTTTTATTTTTGCCTTTCTACGGCCATCTGGATCTCAGGAAGCTCCTTTCTGTAAGCAATTACATTTGCTGCTATTCTTGAGCTTATTGTCATGCTGTAACCAAAAATGTAATATATCTATTATTCTTTTTAATATGTTTTCCAAAGTATGTATTATAAATTAATAAAACTTATTTTGTTAAAGCTTAACACATTTTATTTATTATTTCAATTCAATTTAAGTTTGTTAATCCAAATTTTGCTTGTAGATATAAGATAGTACTGAATGATTTTAGTGAATCTAACTTAGTAATATATTATAGTAATAAAAATAAAGATAAGTTCATTCAACATACACATTTCTTTAATCTACCAAGATTGTGTACTAGTGCTAGTGCTAGTACTTGGATGCACCATCTAAAAAGAATATAATCAGATTTACTTGCTGAGCATTCTTTAGGTAGTATTAGCTATTTAATGTATTATAATGGAAAATAAATTTTGTCTCGCTTCCCATCAAATTATTTGTTGAAAATAAAATTGAACTAAATTGACAAAAATAATAAAATTGAAATGACTTTCTGGGTATTGTGGTATTATCGTTCATTTAATATTTCATTCACCACAATTAATTATACTTAACATGTCTTATTACTTATGAATATCATTTAAAATAAGATAGGTGACAGAGTGAGATTTGTGTGCTGCTGTTTATTTCATAATATTAATATATTACACATACTTTTTTCTTCTTTTATATTATTTTCTGTTCTATTCTTAAACAAGAATTGATAATAATTACATAAATATTTCTTTTTTCAAAATGAAACACTAATTGGCCAAATGTTCGTATTTTTATATGTACCTGGTAATCTGAGTAAAATTAATTTGAGTATACTGTGAACTCATGAGGGAGCCAAACTGAAATATCATCACCAGTTGCTGGTTCTGTAGTAGGTGGTGAGCTACCAATTGTTTTTAGTATTTGTTTTTTTTTCTATAAATATCAGCTTCTTAGCAGACATTTTTATAATACCCTGAGCTTCTTAGCTGACATTTTAATAATACCCATTGAGCCTTAATTTGTTCTTCTCTTTCTTCAAGGGGTTTTTGCCATATTGTTAAAACTGAAACATTAAGTGCCGTGTTATTAAATAACTACACAAATACTTTTCCTCAGCAATTCTTTCAAGATCATCTATGGAATAGAAGCATAAGCATTGAAACAACATACATATGAATGTTTACAAAACAAAACTTACGTGTTCGAATTAACTGTATCAGTAAAACCAACCTTATCCTCCTCCAACCAATTCTCACTTCTCTGCCTTTTCTTGCTCTGTACAATTTTTGATTCCGATGCCATATTATAAGTAATGGAGTAATATTTAAAATAAAATTAACGTACTACTAGTAAACAAATGTCAATAGCTTATCGCACCACAAACAACAAAATTTGGTTTTTATCCTTAATAATGTCTATGATTAGTCGAATTTAGTAAAATTATAAACAATATCTGTGGTCAATTTGCAAAGTTTGACAAATTTTCTTGCCAATTTCATCGTAGTGGCAACATTTTAGCTTATAAACAGTATATTAGTTATAGTAGGCTTATAGTACTGTTATGAATACGCATTTTTATGGAACGTTTCATAAGCTTATAGAGCATTTTAACTAATGAACGTTTTAAGCGTTCTATAAGCATTTTTTATGAATAAGGCCGTTTACCTTTAAAATATTCAACAAAAACCTGTAACATGATATCAAATACCTTGGGAAACTGTTTTGAATTTATCTTAAGTGCTTATTCTTATATATAAAATGTCTAGAATTCTAGATATTAATAATTAGATTTGTTAACTTTGAAGTATCACAGATTTTTTTAACTAACGCTGTATCCCGCACACAGCAGGGTATGCAGAGGGAACCTAGTGTTAAGACACTCCGTCCCCCACTTTCTCCCGATTTCTTAGGAGACTTTGTTAAGTGGCGGAATCTAGCGCCATGTTTTGCCTCGCCACCAAAGCGTAAAAATAGAAATATTAAATATTTCCACTCATCGAATGGGAATCGAACCCACGACCAGTCGCTACATAGTGACACTTTATGCCTCTGTGTCACGACTTGCCCCAACTGACTGACAGATTTATACAAATGCATAAAACAAACACGTTTTTCATAGCCTCTTTAAATCATGAAATTCACACCCCTCTGAAGTCATGGCGGGTCGTAAAGTGTTAAGAGCATCTTTTCTTGCCGAAATAAGATGAACGTTATAATTTGACCGTACTTAAGCTTCAGTAAACAAAACAAAATAAAATGTAAATAGCAAGCGGTTTGCACGCGGCCTCACCTGCTAAAACTACACTACTATCGATATTTTTTTTTTATTTTTTTATTTTTTATTATCTATTTAATTGTTTTCAATATTTGCTTACTTCTCTGTATGCTTATTAAACTGCTGTATTTTTTAACCTCCGCGTTTCAGGCTTAGGACACCCGCTTTTGGACTTAGGCCTCCTTCAAAGATCTCTACGATCTGTTTTAAGCTTATTATGATATACATATATTTATGTTTATAGTTGATACGTTACATATTCAGTACTCCCTAATCTTACATAGTCTCCACAAGTACCTTAAAATTTATTATTATATTAACCTATATATATTATAATATAGAGTAGACTCTACAATAATAGGAATAGGTACACAAAGGCGTTCCACCGCTTACTTAGAATAATCCTTTCATATTTCCAAGTGAAGTTGAATGCGATTTTCGTGTTCTCAATTTGTTAAAGTGGACTACTGAGACAGCAGCATGTCCCCAAATATTAGGTGTATTTGTATGAAGCGTACAAATATAAAGCGATTATATTATTATATTTATTATATATTATGATACGTCGCGTCATTTTCTATGTAAAATTACTTGTTCATACAAGTCTTAAATAAGTAAACTACTAATAAATATTATTTATTTGGTTTTCACAATAGTATAGTAACAGTATTACAGGTAGGATTAAAACATAAAAGATACATTTGTAGTAAAATACAGCAACCATTCTAAAGCATGTTAAGATAAACACCGCATGCATAGTATATATGTGAGAGAAAAAGAAAAAATGAAGTCATAATTATTCCTTAAAAAATATTAATATTAAAGATATGAATATTTCCCCAAATGACGTTTAAACCCAGCAGTTTCTTCTGCGATAAGTGATAATACAATCCATAAACTTTTAACACAAAAAAATTAAAAACCATTCCCATTATTTTTTAGCTATTATCAAGACAGTTTGTTCTCCACTTTCCGCCTGAAATCCATACATAGCATGTACACAACGCTGCGGCTTGTCTTTTTATCAGGTGACGGAGGAATAAAAATAATTCAAGTATAATTAATGATTCCTCGAGTGAGAATCGAACTCTTAAGCAATCGTTCTTAAGCACTGTACCACATATATGACGATATATGACAGCTCTTATGAAAATTTACCTGTAACAGTAGTCAACGAGTGATATAACAAAATAATCAATACTTATGTAAATACACTTATAAATATTCAAAAGTTTATAAAATATTCAAACGAACAGTAATTTCACTACAATAAAATTAAATGTTTGACGTTTACTCTCGTACTATATTATTTAAACAACATTAACATGTCATAATTTTGGTAAACGTTTTCATAATAAAATATATTCTGTTAAACATTCGAATAAGTATACTGATTTATCTGTTCATCACTGATACATAGCATGGTATGTCAAAATATTCAATTTTAACCTTTTTTTTACATCTTCACCCATTTTTTATTTTTTAAATATTTTTAAAGTGTTATTCCATAAGTATATAATTTTTTATACGTTTTCTTTAAATGTCTTTTTCAATTTTCCTAAGTGTGGAATAACACTTTAAAAATGTTTAAAAGTCTTTAAAAAATAGCATTCTCTCTTGCCAAATGATTGTTCGTAGAATAATATTTAGGTAGCAGAAATTTGTAAAAATCTCTCTACAGAGATGCTAACAACATAAATAAGTTGTGAAAAAGCGTATAAGAATTTCGACGCAGCGGATAGTAGAACGCATGGCTCGGTGGTGAGAGCGCCTGAAGGGTATTTAGGAGACGCAGGTTCGAATCCCGCTGCGTTCAAATTTTTATACGTTTACTTTAAATGTCTTTTTCAAGAGACTCCTTTCTCCGCTTTCCGCCATACATCGAGACATTGCATGTTAACTGTAAAGAAATTTATGACGCAGGCCGGTGGCACATGTATGCTTTTGTTATTTAGTACTATTATTCTTTTAAGATATTTAATTAATGATTTTTTTTTGACAATTAACCTCTACTAATTTGAATGTTTGTAATTTTTATAATTTTTATATGTTAATAATTTCTACTTTATTTTACTACTAGCGACCCGCTCGCGGCTTCGCCACGTGAACTACCACTTTCATCCACTATTGCCTCTTTGGGATTGGTTTTTTATAAAAGGGGGGTGGTCTAAATTTAACCTTGCGTCACTAATTATATTCTTGCGAAAATCATCGATACATCTAGTACAATGTCTATACTATTTGATAACGTATAGTGATAACTGATCTAGTAAGAAAACGTACGAAATCTGCTATCATATGTCTATATGATAGCAGATTTCGTACATATATACCATCAGGTATATAGTATTATAAACATAATATCTTAAATAAATTTTAGACTTTTTATTTTATTTTACAATTGTGTTACTTACTGGTATTAAAAAAAATACCTTTACTTGCAAATAATTAATATAACTTGACTTTGGTACTTTTTATTTTTCTGCGGGAACTATATTGAATACCAGGTAAACTAACGACCCGCTCGCGGCGTCGCTGGGTGAACTACTACTTTCATACCCTATTTTAGCACCTCTGGAATTATTTTTAAAAAAAGAGAGGTAGCCTATATTTGACTTTGCCTTATCAACTATTTCCTGAAAAAATTAATCGAAATCAGTCAAGGACTTTAGATCTTTCATTCTCACTATATTCTTAACATACATAAGTTTCATCCACTGTTTCAACCTCCTAGAGTTGATTTTTTTTAAAAAGTAGCCTATATTTGACCCTACGACTTCTTCTTTTCGAATTTCATCTAAAGCGGGCTAGTAGATTACTCGTGAAAACATAACCTATAGAAGAGATACAGATTTTTGCATTTTTATAATAATATTAATGAGTACGAATATATCTAGTACAATGTCAACTATATAATAACAGATGGTGACAGAAAACGTAGTGACATTTGTTGTCATATAGATAATATAAAGTTTTGTAGACCGGTCAAATGTATTTTTAATAGCAAATTATCTTCAATAAATGTTGTGCTCAATTTATTTTATAATTATTTTAAGTTATATTAGTCATGTTAAAACAAATTTAGTTTCACTCGTGAACTATCAACACAATTTAAATGTTTTTTTTTTATTTTATTTTTCTGCCGCAGTTGTATAGAATACCAGGATGAAAACTATCCCATATGCTGCTCTAACCTTTAAGCTAACTCCATACAAAAAATCATTAATTTCTACCCGGTAGATATCAGTATATAAATGATTTACTTATATCGGTTTTTTATTTTTTCCAAAAAAACTACATGGAAAACCGGGATAAAAACTATCCTATATGTACCTTTGGACTATAAGCTATCACCATACCAAAATTCATTCATTTCTGTCCAGTAGTTTTTGCGTGATTGGCGAACAAATTAACAGACAGACAGACAGACAGACAGACAAAAATTCTACTGAGTGGTTTTTTCGCCTCTGTTATCGATATATTAACATACCCAATTAAAATTTTTCAGAAATTTTTCATGTACAGAATTGACTTTTCTACTCTTTTATTATATATATAGATATAGATATATAGATTGAATATTGTTAATGTTTGAAATTGATTAAATCTGAACATGTTGTAATATTTCTTCCGTTGACAATCCTTAATAAATAAATAAATAAACTGTGTGGCCAGTCATTGATGCTATTTGCCTTAGCAGTAGAGAAATAAAAATAATACTTATACATACGAGTATAATCATTCCCCCGAGTGGGAATTGAATCCACAAGCATGCTTTACAGTCAGACGTTGTCCGACTGCGCCATGATGGCCTTCATAATTAATCTTGCTCTCCTTATTATTACAACTATTATATATTTAAATTTTAAATTATTACAGTTATAAATAACGTGTACGCAGAATTATGATATTTTGTGTTTATGCAATGAAATTAGCCATTTGGCAATGATTAACGATTGTTTTTTGTAAGTGATTTTGGTACATTTGGTACGTATCTAAACACCACCCACTGCAAATTAATGAAAGTAGAATTTTGAGTCTCACTACGCAACACGTGATGATCGAATTAGACATACATCGAACGCAGTGAAATGTTTTGTTTGCAGCTTCACGTTTTTTTACCCCGTAATCTAGAGTGAACCTAGTACACTCTCCACACGAAATCGAGGCACTGCGTGTTAAAGTTAACGTCGCGCTTTTTCTTACGTGGAACTGAATATAACGTTTCTTTTTTTTATAGCTTCACGCTGTTCGGTTACTGTGTGCGGGAGCACACAGTAGAGTAGGCAGAGGGAACCTAGTGTTAAGACACTCCGTTTCCCACTTTCTGCCGAATTCCGAGGCATTGCGTGTTAAGTAGCGGAACTTAACGCCGCGCTTTGCATCGACACCAGAGCGAAGAAATGGAAATATTAAATATTTCCACTCCTCGAGTGGGAATCGAACCCACAACCAGCCGTTTCCAGTCACACGGTTGTGCCACTGCGCCACGACTGGCCCCAATATAATATATATATACTAAATTCCGTGAATGGGCATCGAACCCACAATCATCTTGTGAGTCAGAACTAGGTCAATCGGGTCATCTTCTTCTTCTGTAAATGTTGGATTAAATAAATGAAATTTTATTAAAATTAAAGCTGCTGTTTTATATTATATCTATGGGTTGTAAATATCTTATTGTGTCTTCAAGTTTTATGTTACGACACTGACTGAAACACTTTTGTTGCAAGAATACTCTTAACGCTTTTACTTTAATCATTAGATTTATGATGAGTTCAAACGACATGGCCTCTATTTTATCGAGTTTATAAGCAAGATTGTATTAATTTATCACATTTCACTCAACACGTCACAATTTCACCCATAGCTCATTTATCAAGGGTGCGTAAGCCGCTTACGCTTTCAAAGCAACGTGAACTCCGCCAACATACATACTTGGCATAAAAAAATATATTTTATTCCTAATAGGCAGAAAGAATATCATTTTATTTATGGATACATGCATATGAGTACAGTAAGTACTAAGTTACTAAGTTACTAAGTAAGTAAGTAGTACACTAAGATCTTAAATTAATGGCGACGCCGCTTTAACCTTTATTTTGCAACGCAATGAAAATTGTCTAGTTTGGGGTGAGACATTATACGAGTATACCCTAAAACTTAACTGTAAGCCCTTAAACTGATGCGATTGCTACCTTCAACAATAAAGGGCCCTAAACATCGATTGAACCGCATCAGATGACTTTCTCACGTACGAAGCTCACATTACTGGACTTACAATTACATACAACTTTATTCACTAGTCAGAATTCTGTGCACCCATAGTCTATTTAAAATATATATTCTCGCCCAGTAACTATCTCTCAGAAGGCGAATAGAACTGCACCACGCTGATTGTCTACCCAGTGGCCTTTTTATAAGAACAGGCAAAATAAGATTTTACCCGACGTCCAGAATCACATTTAGCATAAAAAGTGTGCATGGCTTTTTCTTCCTATTAGGCAGAAAAAATAAAATTACAGTTATATGTGGATATAAGTGAACAAAAGCTGGGCAACGATCCAACTGCACATGCATCTAACATCTTTAATTCATGGTGACACCGCTTTAACCTTTGTTCTATGAAATATCTCTATAGCAACTAAAACTGATGCAATAACAACTGCAGTATATATTGTACTGACTGAACTACTTTAAAACTAGAACGCAAATATAGAAGAGAATTAAGAGAAAATTAGTGTCGATACACTCCCTTCACCATTTGCGAGGCAATGCACGGTAAGTAGCGGAACTTAACGCCGCGCTTTATCGTACCTAAGAAGAAATAAAAATAATGATATTGCTCTTAGTACCTGCATTCTTCTTTACAATGTATTTCTTAAATAAATAAATGAAATAAATTATTACCATGCTACGGGATCAAATATGACCAATGGTGTCAATGGTACAATCCAAAGCTGGGACAATTTTGCCTGGCATTACTACAACACGATTAATATTTATATAATAAAATACTATAAGAATGTGTACATATACATATGTGTCCATTCCCCACTTTCCGAAAAATTTTAGAGGTATTGCGTGTTAAGTGGTGGAACTTAACTTT
Source organism: Dryas iulia moderata (assembly GCA_019049465.1). Taxonomy (NCBI): domain Eukaryota; kingdom Metazoa; phylum Arthropoda; class Insecta; order Lepidoptera; family Nymphalidae; genus Dryas; species Dryas iulia. The sequence goes on along the minus strand of CM032424.1, from coordinate 12,236,419 downwards.
GCTTCTACACCAGAGCGAAGATATGGAAATATTAAATCGAATATTGGGGAATCGAACCCACAACCAGTCGCTTTACAGTCGCACCTTGTACCTCTACGCAACGACTGGCCCCAAAATATAATTATGCTTTTAAAACAAATCATTTAAAATTAAATAAAGCAGTAAAAACTGCAATATTTGTTCTGTATGTTTACAGAATACTAAACATCTGGCAGGGGAAACATATTTTATTCGCCTACATGCATGTACATTTTGATGTATTGTTATTTTGTTGACAACACAAATGCACCGCATACTCTAGCGAACACGTCACCTTAATGGATATATAATCGGAAAACATTACTTCCCTTCAGGGACAGTTGGGTTATAAAGATATACGTTACGTCGCGCGCCGTAACTTTTTCACAGGTCGCTGCCACATTACACCTAAAAGATTCACATACATAAAATTTGAATCTTAAAACACCTTTGTGTAGATCATGTTGACATGTTCTTTTGCCTCGTACAGAATTTGTAAATTCATACATGATACATAAATATTAAAAGATAATTTTAATACATTACGGGCTACATTATAATTATGTTCAAAAACATCGTTTTCTTATTAATATTTGTATTATATTTATAAAATTAAATGAGAATTACATTTTATATACCATTTTTGTGCAGCTTTTCCACATAGTAGGGTAGTCCGTGAGCAGCTAGAGTCAAGACAAACCCTTCTCCACTTTCTACGCGAAACCTAGACGTTGTGTGTTTTATGGTAGGACTCAATGTCTCGCTATTATCGTAGGTATAATTTTAAATATAATTATTCGCGCGCATGATAAGTTGTTCCTCTGCGCCACGAACATCTCCATAGAATAATTAATTTTCATTGTATTTGAGGCCAAACTTCTTGACATATGTGACTGTTCACACAACGGTCGTGAAAATGTGTCAAATCAAATAAGGTTGAACATAGGCGACTTTATTTTTCAAAAACCCACCTCCGAGGGTTGCAATATACCGAAACAGCTAGGTAGTTCACGCGACGAAGCCCCGAGGGGGCCGCTAGTTTAATATAAATTAACTAAATTGCGTTGGCCTGTAGTACTCAATAGTCAACGTCTCGAAATTGAAGAGCTCCAGAGCTATGTATATGAATTTGTATGGCTTGAACATCAAAAATACTGTAACAATCCTCAAAATATCTTACAAGTGCAGTGCACTTTTGCGTTAACTTCAAACAAATTTTTTTTCAAGTTCCTTTCATATTGTCCGCTGAAAACTGTATTGAAAATTAGAATATTATTCATCTTTACTTTTATTTCTATCTTTCAGACTTTATTTACTAGAATTTACTAGTATCGGCTATAGCTCTAATCCGTTACTGAAACTATTTGTATCTAGTAAATATTCATGATATTCATGGGAAGGGAAATTGACTATTATACAGCATTAAAAAGGACTAGTGGATTCTTGAAAACATTTTCATCATAAATAAGCTATTTCTAATATATCCTTTAAAAGTGGTTAGTTTCTTAACAAAGCTCTTATTTTAAATAGAAACAAACACGTATCATGTCTAAAAATACTTTGCTTTTGGTTTTCTCATTATATTAAACAGTATATATACTCGTACAACTTGAAGGCCATGATCGTGCACTGGGACAGTGTCTGTCTTAATGTGATGACTCTATTCCCATTTGAGGATTGGGAATATTTACATAATATCTATTGAGCTAATATAATGAAACATATATTTTAAATTATGCTTAATGTAATACACGTCGCTGAGATAATGCGTACTTTACTCCTTACAAAAGAAATCAAAAATCACTGTAATCGAATAACTGGCTAAATATTTATATTTTTGACATTTTGCGTTGTTTATCTAAATTGATTGGAAACTACAATCAACCACGCCTGTCTTTTGTGTATTTATTATTTTGCATTTTTTTGGTTGCTTTTAATTATTGCTTTTGGCATTATTTATGAAACGAAATTAGCGTAATAGTGATAGACTAGAATCAAGCAAATATTTTTGCTTGCAATAGCAAATAGTAAATATAATATATATATTTACTACTAGCGACCCGCTCGCGGCTTCGCCACGTGAACTACCACTTTCATCCTCTATTGCCTATTTGGGATTGCTTTTTTTTATAAAAGGAGGGTAGTCTATATTTGACTACCGTCACTAATTATGTTCATGAGAAAATCATCGATACATTTAGTGCAATGTCTATATTATTTGATAACATATAGCGATAACTGTTCTAGTAAGAAAACGTACGAAATCTGCTATCATATGATAGTAGATTTCGTACATATATACCATCTGGTATATAGTATTATAAACCGGTCATAATATCTTAAATAAACTTTAAGCTTTTTATTTTACAATTGTGTTACTTATTGATATTAAAAAATAGCTTTACTTGCAAATAATCAATGCAATTTGACTTTGCCAGTTTTTTACTTTTCTGCGGGAACTGTATTGAATACCAGGGTAAATTTTAAAAAAAGAGAGATAGCCTATGTTTGACCTTGCCTCATTAACTATTTTCCTGAGAAAATTCATTCATTTCAGTCAAGGAGTTTAGATCTTTCATTCTCACTATATACTAAACATACATAAGTTTCATCCACTGTTTCAACCTCCTAGGGTTTGATTTTTTATAAAGTAGCCTATATGACCCTGCATCTTCATCAATCTTCTTTACGAATTCCCGTCAAAACATAACAAATAGAAGAGATACAGATTTTTGCATTTTTATAATAATAATTTTAATGAGTGCAGATATGTCTAATACAATGTCAACTATATAATAACAAATGGCGCTACCCGTTGCAGAAAACGTAGTGACATCTGTTGTCATATAGATTATAAAAATATATAGATTATATAAAGTTTTATAGACCGGTCAAATGTATATTTAATAAATGTTATGCTTATTTTATTTCATAATTATTCTAATTAGTGATATTGAAACAAATTTAGCTTCACTCGTGAACTATCGACATAATTTGAATGTTTTTTTTTTATTTTATTTTTCTGCGGGAGTTATGTTGAATACCGGGATGAAAACTATCCCATATGTTGCTCTAACCTCTAAGCTAACTCCATACAAAATCATTAATTTCTACCCGGTAGATACCGATATACAAATGATTTATTTATATCGGTTTTTTTATTTTTTCCAAAAAAACTACATAGGATACCGGGATAAAAACTATCCTATATGTACCTTTGGACTATAAGCTATCACAACACTAAAATTCATTCATTTCTATCCAGTAGTTTTTGCGTGATTGACGAACAAATTAACAGACAGACAGACAGACAGACAGACAGACAGACAGACAGACAGACAAAAATTCTACTGAGTGGATTTTTGGCCTCTGTTATCGATATATTAACGCACCCAATTAAAATTTTTCTGAAATTTTTCATGTACAGAATTGACTTTTCTACTCTTTTATTATATATATATATTTACTATTGGAAGCAAATATATGTTATGTTTATATCCTTGAAGCCGTAATGGCGGTGTGGGACAGTGCATGACTATGTACACGATGATTGTGGGTTCGATTCCCACTCGCAGAATTGATTATATTCAAATTTTCTATTCTTCGCTACGGTACTAAACACAAACCGCAACGTTGAGGTGCGCCACCCAACACGCACTGTCTGGATTCCCGAGCAGAAAATTGAAAACGGAGTATCTTGATCACTAGGTTCTATGGCGGGCGGACTGCGGGAAAAAGAATAAAGCTAAAAGAAAAATCTTTACACTTGTTAAACAACAGGCAAACCAGTAGATTATATATAAAAAGTACCTAAAAATATGGCTACTTATGACTAGGATAGAAGTAACAATTATATTATTCAGACCTTTTCAAATTCACTTTATCTTCAAGCAAATGCATATTCAAGGTTGAGAGCCGTAGCTCAGTGCAGGTGCATTTTGTGCACGAAATATTTCAATTTAAATTCCTTTAAACGTCTTCTTATCCTTTCGAATCGACGAGTTCAATCATTTTGATCTACAGACGAGAGTGACCGTTCGTCGAAGCCTTTGAGATTCCGAAACATCTAATCTTTTATTCAATATAAAGCAAATGCCTTTGTAAAATATGTACATTGCATTGCATTTATTCAATTTTTTATTTCTTTTTGAATTAAAGAGATTTGAATGTTTAGTTTTTTATTTTACATACAAAATCAAGGTGAATAACAAATCTTTGAATAATAAATTAAAAGAATCTTTATAAATTAAAAATAACAAAGTTTTATTGAAGTGTGCGTTTGGATTAAGAATTGTATTTTAATATTTCAAAACAACCATACGAAGTTAAAACAACCATAGGTAATTTTAATCATACGAAGTTAAACCAAGTGGCCAGTCGTGGCCCAGTGGCACAAGCGTGTGACTGTACACGACTGGTTCTGGGTTCGATTCCACTCGAGGAGTGGAAATATTTGATATTTCTATTTCCTGCGCTCTGGTATCAAAGGCAAAGCGCAACGTTAAATTCCGCCACTTAACAAGTAATGCCTCCGAAATTCGGCGTAAAATGGGGAACTACACTAGGTTCCCTCTGCCTACCCTGCTGTGTGCGGAATACAGCGTAAAGCTATAAAAAAAAAGTTGAAACAATCATAGGTATATAAAGTTTCAGCACAATCGCTTGATGAGATATGCTTCAAAATTGAATTACAAGATTCCACCCGAATAAACACACACACACACATATATTGCAAGTTAAATAAAAGCTTGTGAAAAGGACTATCAGATAAAAACTGAAAACGTATTCAAAGAGTTTTTTATAAAAACATTAATTTTTACTTCGTTATTGAGTCCCTTTGTGAAAGTTATTTGTTACTTACAAAAGCATATGTGTACTTGGATTGTTTTTACAATTGGGCTCTACATGTTGTTGAAAGGCTTGTTATATTTGGATTATTTATTGCATCCAATAAAGTCTTAACACAGTAAATGTATGCTTTACATGTGATTCAATTCTTCTCGACTCTAAACTTGTCAAACTGGTACTCGATTAAAAAAGACATTCTACTCGAGTCTCTATGCACTTGAACTACCGAGTCAACTAGGTGCATCGAGTTGATTCTGATGCCTCTAAATGTCACTTCACTTCTTTATTTTATATTTTTAACATTTTTAAAATGTTATTTACATACTAAGGAGCGCCCTTTATGTAGAAAAAAAATGTAACAATGTCTTTCTAGAGGCGCTAACAACAAAAATAAGTTGTAATAAGCGTATAAGCTTTGAAGCAGTGGGGACGCATAGCTTAGTGGTTAGAGCGCTTCCAAGAGGCGCGAAATCGAATCTCGCTGCGCTCAAAATTTATGCGAGTACTTAAGTAGTTACTGGAAACTAAGAGAAGCTCAGCGGCCTAAGCTCTTTCGTCACTCCACGCACCTGTTAATTGTTATATCTTATGAGCTTTACTTACGTTACTTGTAGTGCCGCATAGCAACCCACTACGTTCTCCGCTTGCCGAAATCGAGACATTGCGAGCGACTACACTCTAAGTGTCACTTACTAAAATTAGAGTATTATAAATATATTGGAACCAGTCGGCGCAGTGGTACATACGTGGGCATTAACTTTAGTGAACCGGTGGTAAATTGTTTGACGTTCAAAAAATGAAGCATGTAACTTCTTACTTTGAATAAAATTATTTGACTTTGACTTTGACTTTGACTTTGTGACTGTAAACGACTGGTTGTGGGTTCGCTTCTCACTTGAGTAGTGGAAAATATTAAATATTTTCATTTTCTTCGCTCTGGTGTCAAGGCAAAGCGCGGCGTTAAGTTCCGCCGCTTAATGTAAAAACGAAGTGTCTCAACACTAGGGTCCCTCTGCCTAACCTGCTGTGTGCGGGATACAGCGTGAAGTTAAAAAAAACTAAGTAAATATAATCACTCCTCTGAATGGGAATCGAAGCCACAACGAATCACGTTTACAAACAGAACCTGTTACATTACGCCACGACGGAATATAAAAATCAATGAGTATATTAAAACATCGTTATATTCTTTAAGAGACCTGTAAGTGGTGAAGGCCCACCCAGCACATATCTAGAACGTTCATTCCACGTAGACATTCTAAATGACCGGAATACTTTGAATCCACGAAAACAAAAAGAGAAACATAGTAATAATACAGTATTAGATAATACAAAATAACTAAAACTAATTAATTCGGGCCAGTCATGGCGCAGTGGCACGAGCGTGTGACTGTAAACGACTGGTTGTGGGTCCGATTCCCACTCCAGGAGTGGAAATATTTCATACTTCCATTTCCTGTGCTCTGGTATCAAAAGCAAAGCAGGGTGTTAAGTTCCGCCACTTAAGACGTAATGCCTCCGAAATTCGACGGTAAATGGGGAACGGAGTGCCATGACACTAGGTTCCCTCTGCCTACCCTGCTGTGTGCGGGTTACAGCGTGAAGCTAATAAAAAGAAAATAATAATAATTAATTAATTCAAACAGACTGGGCATCCTTTATGTGTATTTACTTATCTATAATGTCAACATTATGATACAATACTATCGGCGTTCCACAACTGCCTTGCGTGTTTTTACGTAATCACGAGAGCCACACGAACTACGATAGTGACGCAATTCGTCCAAAAATAAATTACCTACATAATTACTACTCGTCGACCCGCAACACTTCTAACGACAGCTTACTGTGCAGAAGATCAATAATATAGAAATAATATGTACATAGTTCTTTTTCATGTTAAACTACTAGATGTATTCAATGTATCAATTTTAAATTGGATATTTATGTTTTTATTTTTTATGTACCTACTGTTAACTTATCTCCACAGTGAATAAGTTGGAATTAATGCGAAACTGAAGTAAATTTATATTTTATATTATTTTAACTTTTTTTACGTATATTCGAAAAAACAAAGGGGGCAGAAATCATGTATCTGATTCTAAAACCCCAATTATTTACAATTATTTACAGAAAGTACGTTATTAACACATACCAGTGCAGTATTTTGTCTATTTGAGCAGGAGTAGACGCAGCAAGGGACATTGCATCGTCACAAAAGTAAATATTATTGCGTAAAAAAGTTTATATAATATGTCATAAGTATGACGATACTTTTAACATACGTCACAAAGGTGCCACAAAAAATTAACGTGCAATATGTTTCCATGTATAAATATATCGATTATTTTTATTTTATTTTTTTTAGCTTCACCCTGTGTCCCGCACATAGCAGGGTAGGCAGAGGGAACCAAGTGTTAAAGCCCTCCGTTCTCCACTTTCTGGCGAATTCAGAGGCATTGCGTGTTAAGTGGCAGAACATAACACCGCGCTTTGCCTCTGATACCAGAGCGGAGGGGAAATATTAAATATTTCCACTCCTCGAGTGGAAATCGAAGCCACAACCAGTTGTTTACAGTCACACGTATGTGCTACTGCGCCACGACTGGCTTCATTCAATCGATTATGATATCTTAATTATTCAGATTATATTTAAACAGCTGTCTAAATACAAATACAAGCATTTTCATATGTATACATAGATTACAAACTAAAAGGGATCATCGTCTCGCAGTGAGACGTGTAACTCTAATCGCGATTGGTTGTGGGATCGATTCCAGCACGGAGGAGTAATTTTTAATTTCATTATTTCCATTTTCCCATCACATCTTCACATCAGCCCTTTCTTGTCCACAGCTGGACGTAGGCCTCTCCCAGAGTGCGCCAGAGGTCCCGGTCCTCCGCCTTCCGCATCCAGCCAGACCCGGCAATCTTCTTTAGGTCGTCGGCCCATCGAGCTGGAGAGCGCCCTACACTAGGCTTGCCGATCCGCGGTCTCCACTCAAGGACACGTCTGCTCCAACGGTCATCAGTCTTTCGACATACGTGTCTAGCCCATTGCCAGTTTAACGAATTAATTTAGCGAGCTATGTCGGTTACTCCCGTTCTTTACCGGATAACCTCATTTCTGATTTTATGCTTTAAAGAAACTCCGAGTATGACTCGCTCCATAGCACGTTTTGCGAGTCTAAGTTTTTTAACTAGACCGGCTGTAAGTGTCCATTTTTCCGTTCTGGCCAAACAAGACAAAGCGAGAACATGTAATATCTCGTAATCCGGTCAAAAGTGAACAGAGTGTCTAGACAATAGAATCTCTCCGACTGCCCTACGCAAGAAGACAATGAGAAGTTGCAAACAAAATATTTTATTAAACAAATACCAATTATTTATGATCATTCTTATCAGTATTACTAATCTACTAATACAATTTGCTTTGTATAAAGTTCAACAACATGAATAAAACAATCAAAAAGAAATAAAAAAAAAATAAAATTAAAATACAAAAAAGTAACTATAAAAAATAAATGACAAAAAGATGGTTTCCCGTACCGGGAATCGAACCCGAGCCTCCTGGGTGAAAGCCAGGTATCCTAGCCACTAGACCATACGGGAGATATAAGAAAATATGAAATTTTTGTTCATAATACATAGAATAGTTATGTTATAATGTTATGGCACGTCATTTGTAAAAAATACATAGATAACTGAATGACATAGCACTATCCAGAGAGATCCCAAATAAAACACTAAGCAAAATGCTTACATTCGCACAACATTCGATTAATATTAGTTAAATATTTCTTCCTAAGACTTTCAGATCTTTTACATTATATATATATAAATAATTTTTTAACAATTTACTATAACGTACCTCATTTTTTTTTCTTATGTAAAATTTTTAACATAGGTACTCTTTATTGTTATATTTCTTGTCTCACCGGGCAAGAAAAATAAAAATAATTGAAATGAAAGGAGAGTACGATCAATATCTTATTTGTTGTTTAAAAATAAAAAAAATCATTACAGTATATTTTTTTACCAAATGACAGAAGTATAACCAAACAAGGTCATAAAGATCAATTTAAAAGTCTAACACAAATTTGTTATAGGCTATAAAAGATATTTTATTACCCCTAGTATTTCATGATATGACTTAGGCCAATGTCAATTGGTAAGCATTAATCATATTATATTACATACACCTTTACAGATATTATAAATGCTGACACCTTTGTTACGTACAAAACATAAGCCGCCTGTTATGTTTTAAGCCCATAAGAAAAGCCTACAGTGTCAATTCACATTTCTTCCTTTCTGGTATACCTAGTTTCTATAGAGCGTGGAAAACCTCTAACTTTGTATGCCATATGCCTACAATATCCAAACATTTTTATTTCGGCGACTTTCTGACATCGTATATACTTTTTTTTTAGCTTCACGCTGTATCCCGCACACAGCAGGGTAGGCAAGGGAACTCAGTGTTAAGACACTCTGGTACCCCACTTTCCGCCGAATTCGGAGGCGTTGCGTGTTAAGTGGCGGAACTTAACGCCGGTCATACATACATTCTTATATTAAATATTTTATTATATATTGCTAACACGTCCCCTATAAATCATTACAAAATCGTAGACTCTACAACGGCATGGTATGTTTTTATTTATTTTTATTTATTTATTTATTTATTATTACAAATAAGCCTTAACCTATTACAACATGATTAGCATTACAATGATATCTATTAGGCTGTTTATTAGGTTAACAGAATTTGAAGAATCCCTACCCTCCGTACTAGTGTTACTGTATGACGGTAGAATAGTATTCCTCGCACGACTGTTACGCTATCTTATACAGTATAGATCAAATATTAGGATGCTACCACTTTATTAGTTTGTAAATAATATTTTATATAAAAAAAAAAAAAAGAAAGAAAAAGTACTTAATATGTAAATATGCACATGTGTGTGTGTGTGTGTGTGTGTGTGTGTGTGTGTGTGTGTGTGTGTATGTGTGTGTATGTGTGTGTGCGTGTATGTTTCTTGAGTATGTATGTTGTGTATATAAATGTGTTATAGATGAGATATTAAGTAAGTGTTATGTATAATACTTTGAGATCTCCAATTCTTGAATTGTTCTTACCATTAGGTACTTTAGAATAATAGTTATGTTGAGATGTTATGGTGATTTTATTAATTTTTCTGTATCATTATAAGTAAGTGTTTTAAGATATTTATGTACAGTTTTTTTAAATGTAAAATTATTCAGATTTTTAAGTTTTATATATTTAGAGATTTTGTTGTATAAATATGGTGCTAAAAAAACATAAAACTTTCGTGCAAATGCAGATTTTGTGGAAGGCAGATCATATACTATGTCCTGCCTCCTTTTATAATGATTTATAATTGTAGAATTTGTGTGTTGATTATTTAGTATTTCTAGTATATAGGTTTGCCTAACATTAAGCACCGATAATTCATTATAGAGAATATCAGTAGAGTATCTGTAGTCCTTAAAGTACATCACTTTTAGTATGGCACGTTGAGCTCTTTCAACTCTTAATAGTAAAGTTTTATTAACTCCCCCCCAAACAGTGATACCGTAGGATATTATTGATTGACACAGGGCGAAGTATACGCTTCTTAATAATTTAAAATCACATGTGTAACGTATATTTCTAAAAATGGGAATTAAACGTTTTAGGCGTTTATGTAGTATGTCTATGTGATCCTTCCAAGACAGATGCTCATCCAGAAATACCCCTAAATACTTTATACTCCGTACCTGTGTCAACTTAGGACAACCACAATCCACCCTAGATACATTATAACTACAACCATGCGCTTGTAGCTGCAATGCAGTCAGGTTACATTTTTTATGGCGGATGTTGAAATTTATATACTTAGTTTTCGATATATTTAATGAAAGCAAATTTTTATCTAGCCACTTCATCACTATATTAAAGTCTTTACTGGCGTTATCGAATACTTGTTCAATGTATTTTGCATGCGAAATTAATACAGTATCATCAGCAAATGTAATTATTTTACTGTTTTTTAGTGGTAATAAACAAAGTCCATTAATATATATTAGGAAAAGAGTAGGACCCAAGGTACTTCCTTGAGGCACCCCATACTTGACATCAATTTCATCACTTAATATGTTATCTATTCGTAATATTTGTTTTCTATTTTTCATATAACTTGTGAGCAATTGATGTGGTAAACCGCGTACTCCCACACATTATAACTTTTTTAGTAGTAAAGGTACAGATACTGTGTCAAACGCCTTTTTCAAATCTAGGAAGATCCCTATACAGTTATCACGGTTATCCAAAAAATCCACTATATTGGAAATTACGCATTTTAAAGCATCTGAAGTTGATTTGTTATTCTGAAATCCGTATTGGTTCGTAGCTAATATAGTGTTTTTCTTTAAATATCTTTTTAGTCGATTATTAATTATTTTTTCAATTATTTTTGAGAGTGTTGGTAGTAAAGATATAGGCCTGTAGTTACTTACATCGTTTTTAATGCCTGTTTTAAATATTGGGATAATAATATATTTTTTTAAAGAGCTAGGGAATATACCCTCTTGAAAGCAAAGATTACTAATCAGCGCAATCGGTTCAGCCAGTATATTTATAGATTTTTTGAAAAATATGGATGGAATACCATCCCAACCACATGAATTTGTATTTTTACGTGATCTTATAATGCTAGTAACTTCATATTTATCAGTTGGATAAAGATAAAATGAATTACTTTGATTAGTATATTGTGTATGCGCCTGTATCAGTTTACTCTCTGTCATTTGAGTTCTGTGCATTATTTCGTTTGCTAGCGTTTCCCCAATATTAGCAAAATATTGGTTTGCGTAGTTAACTGATTCTTTTGGATTTGTTTTAAGTTCGAGTAGTTCTAGCAGAGGATGCTCATCTTTTTTTAAATTACAAATTTCTTTGACGCATTCCCATTGGACTTTTATGCTATGTTTATTTTCATGTATTTTATTTTTATAGTACAGACGCTTGGCTGTGTTTAATATCTTTCGACATGTGTTCCTATATCTAATATAACTGATTTTAAGAATTATATTATTTGGATCTTTACGTAATTTGCTGTGAAGTCGATCTCTGTGTCTCATACATCTAATTAGTCCAGTTGTTATCCATGGTTTAATATTGGTTTTCCTTGAGGATAATTTTGTTTTTATGGTATTAGAGTTAAATAATTTTATAAGCGTATTTAGAAATAGTTGAGTAGCTTCTTCAGCACCAAGATTTATTAGTAGTTCATTCCAGTCAATGCACTTTAATTCATGAAGAATTGACTTGTAATCAATTATATAAAAAAAACTGATTTATGATTTTCTTATAACCTGTTTTTGCGATAAAGAAACTACCACACATGAATGATCAGTGATTGCTGACTGATAAACTATTGTAATTAGTGGGAGTTTAGTTTTAGCAAAACTATGATCGAGGCAGCTTTTATCCGTAGTAAGGAAATTATGGGTTGCAATCAATCCATACATAACCAGCAGTTCCATATAACTGTCACTGTTCGCAGAATTACACCCACCTTTAATGTCTATATTTAAGTCTCCTATAACAATTACATTATTTTGTGTAAAATCACTAAGGACCGTTTCCAAGGAACGTTTAAAATTATCTAAATGAGTAAATTCAGGCGGTCTATAAATGCCAATGATATTTGTATCCTTCAGACAAGCAACAAGACATGTAAATTCTTCTGTATATTGCGGCTCGATTACTTTCACATGTAGGAACTTTTTAATATACATTGCAACTCCATCATTTTTATTTAGGTTACGTTTTGTGTAGAAGCTGTTATAATTTGTAAGAATCGGCAATTCATTCACCTTAGATAACCAGCACTCAGTCAGCACAATAATATCAAGTTCGAATTCAAATTGTTGGAGAAGAACCATGAGCCCATCAAAATTTAAATAAATACTCCTTATATTTTGCGTTAAAATACTTAAGCCATTAGCGGTGTTTTGTAATATCCTTTTGCACTGTTCAGCATCATTCAACTCCATTGCTGTGCCAATATTGATATTTTTGTCAATATCGGCTTGTACTTCGTCCATATCAATCATTAATTAAGTGAAGATTATCAACTTTATGTATAGTAAAGCAATGGAATGATGTGCCGTGCATACACCATATATTCCTCAATATATATTGTGCATACCGCATTAAGGATATTATTACAGCCACATTTGTAGGAGTATTATGTATGTGAGTAGTGTGAATGTATATGTGTGTAAATATAATTCGTTTTATTATGTAAGTGCATGCAAGTATAAAGAAATGAGTGCAATTTCGTACGCTTTTACAATTAAGTAACAGGCAACACCAAACGATTGCGTTTATGTAAGATAGTAAAATGACAATATCATTAAAAAGTAAAACAACAAACATATATAGTACTAAGATAATTACATTATAACATACCAAATAACTTACTAGTCATATTCTACCTTCTGTTTTAAAAGATTCTAATTGCTCCAATGACTTAATTAAAATTGGTGGATCTCCTTCAGTTTTCCTGATGTAGATTCTTCCTCGAGATATCCAGTTGTACTTAAATCCATATGACTTTCGAAGCTGTCTAGTATGATAATAAAGCTTTTTGGCATTGGGGGTGAGAAATTCATTAATATAAATCGGTTCCTTCACATCTTCATTACCAAAGATACTCGTGTTGATTTTTCCTTGATTTTTCTTAATGTACGTTCTAGCAAGTTTTAAAATTTCATTGCGCGTTTGCTCATTTTTGTATTCAACAAGTATCGGTTTTTTAGTTCCTTGTTTAACTCTGTAGCATTGACTAACAGTATCAACCAAAGCTTTAGCTCCAATTATGTTATGCATTTTTGTCACCATTTCTCTAATATTTTCATTTTCAGTAATCGGAGTAGTTATTTCAATGAAGGAACAGCGATGACTTCGTTGAATTTCTTCTATTTGTTCCTCAAGAGCAGTAATTTTATTAAGTGCCTTCACGTGGTCATCTTGAAGTATCTCGATCGATCCCTTTAGCTCATTATATAATTCAGTTGTTTGAGTCAATTTATTTTCAATTTTTTCATTACAGCTAATAATTTTTTCATTCTGACTTGTTAAAATATTGTTCTGGATTTTCAATTCTTCTATACTTTTCGAAATTTTATCAAATTTTGATTGTTGTTCCGATTTAATTGTTGTTATTAACATATGTATTTCATTTCTTAAGTCTTCAAACTCACTCCGTTCTTTACGTTTGCGTACGGAAACAAACGGTTCCGCGTCAGTTTTGCTGCCACTCGCAAGGTCCGGTTGGGAGGAATATTTGCTGTCTTTATTCGACGGTGAACGCAGCATCTTAAAGTTTTGCATATACTATTCACTAATGACGCGTCGATGCACGAAGAACAAAAACCAGTTTTATCAGATGAAGATGGGTTTCGTTTAAATAATGGTCTTATAACTGTAGCTTAAAGTTCATATTTGCGGGAACGATATATGTAATGAATATTAGAAAAATATTATTTTATGCACACCACTGTTCGCTAGCACGTCGCGCGAGGCAATGTTTTGCCGGACACTAAAAAATAATTGGTACAATAACTACAAAAAACACAACTCTTATATTGATACAACTTTGTAAAAACTATACTAAGAAATAATCATTAAATTTATTCGTGAAGGAAAAACAAATGGACCCATTTTTCAAAATTTATGAAAACAACAAATTGCATAGACCATTCAAAATGGTTGGAGTACACAATTTGGCATACTTAAAGCTTATTTTCAGAAATGTAGACAGCCAATATCTTAAATTATTATATTCTTTATTGTATAAGAAAAATAAATTACAACAAAGGTGGACTTATCCCTAGAAGAGATCTCTTCCACTCAACCTGTGGAAGTGGATGAGAGTAATCATTTGCGGGGTTAAAATAAAAAAAAACTCCTTTTTTATGATAAACGAAAGGAACATGACACAAATATAAATACATACAAAAATTATAATCAATAAAAAAATATTACACGCACTACGAACGATAAACGAAATATACTTTAAAATAAACTTATACAAACGTTATTAAGGTATAAAGTCTCCCTTTTTATTTTAGCAAAATAATTTTCTGGCTTACTTACTTTACTACAGTTGGATTTATTTTAAAAAAGAACCTAACCTAACTCTAAACAATGAATAAAGTAATCTTATTTAACTTTTATACTGTGGTTTAAAGCAAACACAGACTTTTAGTTTGCCCACTTCAAATGAATTGTTCTTTTGACCGAACTCTAAAAATTTATTCGTATGCTTTACGAGAATATATAAAAACGCAATATCACTTTATGAGAATAAATGAGTATAAAATCTTTACATACTTAATAAGTTATTGTAAACGAAACCTTAGTAAAAGACAGAAATCAATTTATCTTAACTTTGATTAAAAAACGAATGTTATTTTTTATTTAAATATAAACTATTTTTATTTCGCCACTTTCGTAAGATAGAGCACGGTGTTAAGTTCCGCTACTCAAGAGACGTTTTCCTTGCTTTGCGGAAAAAATGTAGAGCTGCAAAAAGTATACAAAACTACTCCGTCTAAGTGTCAACTACTTATAATATTCAAAGTATAGTTCTGTCGGCGTCTTTATAACATTGATGTATCGTGTATATTATAAACATAAAACAAATATTCTAGACAAACTTCTTTCAACCTAAGCGGAGCAGCTGTGACTCGAATGGCTAAAGTACAAAAATTAGTTGTTAGCCACAGACAGTACCTACCAAGTTTTTCAATATAACACTTCGAAAGTAATAGAGAAATTCTTCTTTGAAGTTGTTTTTTTTTTATTTTTAGCTTGCTAAATAAGTCGAAATAAACTTTCTACATTATAAATACTTACATAAATTTGGCTGTTTTAATTATTTTTGTAAATTTTTGTTTTATAAATTCGTTAATAATTTTTCTTGATTTAAATACTTGCATATTGGCTCTACTCTTTTTAAAAAAAAGTACATATTCACACTCTGAAAATTAGTGACACTTTTATGTCCAAATAAAATGTATTAAGTTATAAAATAATTTAAAATGTATTGAATAAACTAAACATAACATTGCTTAGATTAAAAGCTTCATACATATTTTACTGAAAATTAAATGTTATTCAATAAAGACTTTTTAATAAAACCAGTATGCAGTACATATATACATTTTTTAATTTTCGTCAAAATTTCTCATTTCATTTCATGTTTATGTATATTAGTCTGCAGGTGCTAACTATTTAAATACCTTCAGTTCTCGAGGGATTGCGGACTGCAGGTTGCAGCACAAGTGTTACGAAGCACTCCATGTTATTAGTATGAAATTACCTACAAAAGCTTACACTGTTATAACGGAGTTTGTTCTTGTATTTTAGTATATTATAAACAATTTATTTAAAATAGCTGCTCATGTAACGTAAATTAAAAATAATTTGCTTAATTAAAAAATCTATAATAGGTATGTCATACGTACAGATATTTCGTCATATTCAGCCATAACTTTTTTTTGCTTTTTTTTTCACACATTATAATATTTTATAGTAGTGGTGCTTAGCATATTTGGCAACATAATTTATATTTTTAGTTCTTAAAGAAGCTCTTCTATAAATGATTGATAATTTTTGTTAGAAAAAAAATGGGACAAAAATAATATGTGATTTCCCATAAAACATTACGTCTTCCGCCAGAAAGCAGTCTTATTAATTGAAGCTGTTTTAAAATGCTCCCAACTCGTTAAGCTGCAATGAATTATGCAGAACATACAAGAAAAATGTACCACTATTAAATTCAGTTCTAGAAATTTCTATAACCTATTTAATATTTTGTCATTTTCTGTTCCACATTAAGCCTTGTTACACAAGATAACTTGTAAAATAAGTGACGCTTACGTCTCTTTAATGAATTATAACCATAAGTTTCTAAATAAAAAAAGTTTCTAAGTAAAGAACGCCTAACAATTTGCTCATAGCAATTCATCAATGCAATTCTTTTACATTTAATAATTGTTAAGGAATAAATTACTTTCAAAAGTTAAATTAAAATGATCACAATGGTTTATTCTGAAACGTGGCGGGATTAATGAGGCGAATTGTTGGCAAAGTTAAAATACTAAACTCGCAAGTAACTTTAAGCTCGATTTCATTTCATTTGTTTCGTTTATGTCCTTTGTACATATTACTTATATGTGTCGCAGACTTATAAAACCTATAGACTATCTTTAAATGATTAGCATACAGATATTGTTTTCTATGTCATAATTTAATAGTTTTTTGACACTTACACCAGAGAGGCATTATTTTTAAATAAATTAACTTGAAAGAATAATTTAAATTAAAAAAAAAAAAATAAGTTTATTTTTTTATAAACCAATAAACAATTAATATGCTTAATTATAATTCAGTTTTGTACTTGTTTATTATTAAAATGTCCTTTTTTCGTTTCACACATCTCGCTTGTATACAAAAAGAATTTAGTGTAGGTAGAAAGAGAAAATTTAGAAGATTTAAGGCAAGTACAGTTTGTTGTCTGTTTTCCGCCTTACCTAACCAAATTTAAAATTGTGCCTCCACAGTGCTAATTCGTTTTTGGAATAAACGAGTGAGAATTTCTGTCTAGCATCAAACAAAAATTTAAATAAATAACTATCTTCTATCGTCTATCGTAAATTATAAAGTAGTTTCGATGTACCCCTCGCTTCTCCTTCTACCGCGTGTTAATTACTTCTAAATTCACTCCTAGTTAGTTCGTTATTTCCTTGGAACTGTCCTATCTGCATGTCGATATTACATAATCTTAAATTACTTACTCAATTTTAATATTTCTATTAATCTAATACTTCTCTTAATATGTATTCTTATTTCGATCGTAATAAATTGCAGATATTTTCCTCGTATATACTGATAAAAAAGAAGTCTCGATTACTTTATAAATAGGACAGAGCAAGGGTGTGAGTATATTTACATTCTCTTCCATTAAACTGTTTGATGAGGTGACGCGGGGCGAATATCGGGGACTTAAGGAAAAATAATTGTAAATCATGACACGCTATCGAGATGAGACAAGAAATGTGATCTGATCTAAAATAAAAATATACTGTAAACAGGATACATTAGTAAATATGAAAGATTTTTGTTTTAAAAATTCAATTATATACACTATTTGTCCTCAATTTTTGTTTATTCTAAGCGTTTTACTTAATGAAAATACATTGCTTTATTTTAAATAATGTAAGTCAATGTGTATAATATAGATTTCACTGTAAGTACGTTATGAATGTTATTTATTTTCTCTTATATCCTTGACCGATCTGAGCAGGCGAAGTAGACACTACTTTCGTGTATTATAATTATTATCGGATATCTTTTACAGGTGTACTGAAGATGCCAGTTAACTCTTTGTCGGAAATAAAACAAGGTGTCGAGAAAACTAAATTTTCACTATCACTTAATGCAACTAATTTAAACAGAGAAACTAAAGTTGCTAAATCATGACACGCTATCGAGATGAGACAAGAAATGTGATCTGATCTAAAATAAAAATATACTGTAAACAGGATACATTAATAAATATGAAAGATTTTTGTTTTAAAAATTCAATTATAACAGGCCATACCTAAATCAGGCTTAAAGGAAAATTGTTCAAAGTTGGAACTTGAAATAGGTAAAGTTGCACAAATATTTGCGTCGAATAACTCTTTTTTATATCGACACTAATTGCTACTTCCTCTTCCTGAGGGGCAGTTAGATTATTAGTTTTAAGTGGTACATATTTCAAATTGGCCAGTGCTTGAGGAAAACATCTGAAGAAAATATGAACAGATATTCAGAAGAAAAATTGTTTTGTGAAAAATAAAAAATGGTGGTATTATCCAATAAATAATCGTTAACAATTTTCGTATTATTCAATTAAATTAGTTTGTGCATAACTGAGTTTAAATATAGAGTAATAATTGGTTGATACTGCGGTTCCTTTAATAAAACTCTTGGCAACGAAACGAACCATCACAGATCAATCAGCTTTACGCTTCATCTTGCGTATCAGAACAGGGAAATGAAAACAATTTATATATAAAATGATCGTTCCGAGTGGGGACCGAACCAACAACCACAACATTCCGATAACAGTCCACCACTACGGTAGCCTCAATAGTCAATAACCATAATAAATCGAATAAATTACCTATTGTATTGGATACCGTAAATAGTGAGAAATATAGTATAAAATATCGTAAATAAAAATATAGCATGTAGAAAATATGTATCAGTACATCAATATATGCAAAATAAAAGTAAAATATTGACCTGAATATAGTTGAATATTCCATGTCTTGCGGATAACAGAATTGAATGCAATCTGATTTGGCCTATAGATTTTGCTGTACTGGTTCCATTTTTAGCTTTCAGTCTGTTTATTACATTTTATCACGCTAAAATTGTATTGAAAATGTCATTTGACAAGCATAGTTTTTTTTATACTGCAGGTATTATTATAGCAATATTACCTTCGTACGTTTAAACTTACAAAAAATATTTTTTTTAAATAAAAAAAAGCTTTACGCCTTTTCCCGCATAGTGGAGTTATCAGACAGTACCGAGTGGCAAGTGTGACATTTGGTCCTCCACCATTTTATATATTATATAAAAATATTATTATAATACATTTATAAGTAGTAGAAGTTTTGTAAATTAAATTAATAAGACAGTTTGCCATAATATAGGTATATCCAAATTATTTTACATTGATCGAATCACTTTTACGACTGCATCCTTTATCAGGCTTTTGTTAAATAAACTGAATAAAGAACGTTTTTTGTTAAATAAAGCGTTATTGGAGTGTGGTAAGTAGGTGTAACGCAAAAGAACTATTCTTCTGGTACATTTTTTATCGTAAAAAATAAATATAACTTACTTATAGGTACATGAAAAATGGGAGATCCGTATAGGAATAAATCAGAACTATATAATTAAACCAACTATTTCATATTTCATATTTTTTAATACGTCCCTAGTATTATTTAATAAAAGACCCCACGTAATTAGTTCATTACCTACTTAAGTTAGGCAAGAATAAAAACTTTTTTGGCAAAGAAAGTTGGAGGAGTATGTAAATGAAGTAAAACCAAGGCAAACCTTAACAATGTTTTAATTTTATTTATTCAAAAGCTCAACTTAAATGCGGCGTAACACCGAGACTTGTTTAAAGTTGTTGTAAATTTTGAATTATGATGATACAAGCGGAATTTTAATACTTTTAATTTTTGAGAGTTAGTTTTGGTGGCTTAATTTTCCCCGGCGGCAGGCCTAGCGACGGTGGAGGCGGTCAACCCCCACCTAGAGCGCTGGGTCAAGAGAAGTTTCGGGGTCCTGACGTTCAGAATGGTACAGGTGCTGACGGGGCATGGTTGCTTCGGCAAATACCAGCACGAGATTGCACGTCAGGAGATGTCGCCGGCGTGCCGCAAGTCTAATGCGCCTGTCGATTTGGCGCACCACACTCTGGCCGAATGCCCCACTTGGGCCCTACAACGCCATGCCTTGATGGCTGTAATGGGTAGGGACCTTTCACTAATCAATGTGGTGGGGGTCATGCTGGATAATGAGAGGAACTGGTCTGGAATGGTCTCCTTCTGCGAATCAGTTATCGCCCTGAAGGAGGCCGCAGAGCGGGTGCGTGAGTCCCATGCTAAACCCGACCCGCTCCGCTGTCGGAGGCCAGGGGGTAGGAGAAGGCGGCACGCGCATCTTCTACTCCCCCTACCCTAGAAGAGCTACTGCGAGAGGGTTGGGATGATCCTCCTGCAAGTCATCAATCATTTTTTATGATTATAACAAAACCCAGATGAAGTATGTACGAGTATAGTGAATTTATAAATTAATAACGATAATAATAAAAGAACACGATGAAAAGCTGTAGTGAAATAATACAAAAAATACCCCCATAATTGTGTCGTCCATATAAGGACCAAATCATTTTAAGTATGTAATGGTTTCCAAAAATTACAGGTTTGAATCTCGCTGCGTTAAATTTTTTAGTTTTTCAAAAATGTCTCTTTCAAGGCATATATATCTGCAGCAATGTTTTATTATGTATTCAGTACAAAAAAGGTATCTAATCATTATTGGCTACCCCTACCATAAACAAGGTCATAAAGCCCGTCATACAAGCACTTATTGGCTGACATTAAGACATTATACAAAATTTAAAAGACTATTTAATAAATTACTATATATTACTATAAAACAATATTTTTTGTAAATATGACCAAATAAAAATAAATGTACACAAAATCCATTTATTTTTATGTATCGTGCAGAACAAGTTTTACAGAACGCTTAGTCTATGCTTTACCCACACATTGAAAGATTGACAACATTACACAATAAAATTCAACATGGCTGTCTACTACGAATGGGACTATTCGCGGCTATTTGTCCTCAATTTTTGTTTATTCTAAGCGTTTTACTTAATGAAAATACATTGCTTTATTTTAAATAATGTAAGTCAATGTGTATAATATAGATTTCACTGTAAGTACGCCATGTATGTTATTTATTTTCTCTTATATCCTTGACCGATCTGAGCAGGCGAAGTAGACACTACTTTCGTGTATTATAATTATTATCGGATATCTTTTACAGGTGTACTGAAGATGCCAGTTAACTCTTTGTCGGAAATAAAACAAGGTGTCGAGAAAACTAAATTTTCACTATCACTTAATAGAAATAATGCAACTAATTTAAACAGAGAAAATAAAGTTGCTAATATAAAAGAGAAAAATACTTTGAAAGAAACTAACAACGATAAAGAAAATAAACTTGGAAAAAGACCCTTGAAAAGCACCTATTATAACACATTGAATGCAGCCAAGAAATTAAAACCTTTGACAGAAGTAGCTAAACCTAAAGGTAATTTGTTGACATTTGTTTATTAAATTTTTAACCTGTCAGTTTTAGTGCTTCATTATTGAATTATAGTTAAAAGTCTAGAACGCGGAAATATAATGCGTTATTTCGTGATTTAAATGTAAGTAGTTATTTATTTTATATTAGTGCCAGATATTGTAAGATATTTGTGTTTTTTCTAGCATGTAGTTTTTTAACATATTTACTTGCTTGCAGAAGAGTTGTCTGAGGCAAAGTTAATAGTTTTGGAACCTTCAGGAGGAGTTTTGTCTCTAAGTAACACTGCCATGTTGAATGGCCATCACCCTGACAACCAGTATGGAGGGAGCACTCAATGGAAAACACCCATTGCAACTCTCTCCAACCTTGGAAACACTTGTTTTCTGAATAGTGTTTTATATACTTTGAGGTAAGTGCAGCTCAATTTGATTATTTTTCCCCAGACATGATTAACCTATTTCCTTATGTAGTACATTCAAATAATCTTGATAACAGCTTATCTTATGTAGATATTGTAGTACTTTTAATTTTTGTCTAAATAAATAAATGTTTTACTCGTCTTACAACTAATTACCAGTTGTAAAACCAAACAATAATGTTTCCTGATATGATAACAATGATTTATTTTATAGAATATTTTTATAATAATTACATCATTGTTAACAATTATCTAAGTTGATTTATAGCTCAATACTTATTTTAACTGTAGGTATGTTAAAATATCAATAAATAATTACATAGTTGTAAGCATATTGTTATTATTTATAACTTCAAACTATTGTCACAGAACCTTATTATTATTAAAAATAAATTCTTTACGATATTTCCAGGTATGCCCCTCAATTTGTACATAACCTTCATCACCTGGTGTCAGATCTCAGTCGAGTGGAACAGAAATTGGGTAGCATCAGGTTGAAAAGTTCCTCGTTGGGCAGAAGTGCAGCTGGTCTCGCTTCATCTGGCACCAGGTCATGGAGCAGCAAAGATCTACTCTCATTAGGACAGTCGGACAATAGTGCAGCAAAGAGTAAAATACAAGTAAGTGTAAATATTATGACAATTTTGTAATATTGCTAATTAATAATGGCCCTTATGATGCAGTGAGACAAGTGTGAGCATTCAAATGTTGTCTAACTGCAACTGTGTTTGGTTGTAGGTTTGATTGCTACTTAAATAAATGATCATAATCTTTAGAGTTTTTACCGTTTAAGAATTATACAAAACAAAGTGCTACCTTAAGGCCCATCAACGTCTAGAATTCAGCCAGAAAGTAGAGAACATGGTGTGTAGACATTATGTGATTGCTATAACTATTGCCATGAGGAAGTAAGTGTTAAGCTGAAAAAATACATACATATACAAAAATATTCTATTAATATGTGTAAGACAATAATAATTATTTCTGAGTGGGGACATACTACTATTGAAGTATTGAATAATTAATGGACACATTAACATACAATTATCATAATCAAGGTTGAGATGTACCACCCTTCTTACTGAAATTATTCACAGTAATATTATCAAACCATAATATAAGTTAAAAGTTTATTTTATAATGTTAATTAGAAATAACTTAATATATGATTTCTCATAATAGTTTTTAGTTTTTGTCATTATTACACATATCTTATATTTCAAAGTAGCTTAGCAGGCTCAGTTATATATAATTTGATAATACATTTTTGAACAAATCTAGTTAATCAGGATAGTTGCATATATTTGATGTTTTAAAATATATTTTAGAAACCTCAATGTCTCAAAGTCTACAGTAGCCCATGGTCACAGGTAGACTATTTGTATTATGTCAATAATATAAATGGGCTAAATAGTTCCATTTAGAAGAAATCTATAAATTCTGTTACATTCTGTGTTTAACTCTTAAAATGAAAACTTTAACCTTTATCTCTAAAATAGTTTCTTAAAGTGATGATAATGTCAAAGATATATTATCATGATTAATAATCATGTCTAGATAAAGCCCAGACTCACTTCACTTATTTTACACATCTTTTTATCATACAAATATTTAAACCATAAAGTAGGGGAGAGCGGGGTTAGAAGTTACCGAGGTAAGTTGTTCCGATTGAAATAGCTTCCCTAGTAAAAAGGATAGGAATATAGATTAAACACATCGTGAAACGGAAGGGGATAGCGCACCGACGGCCACCATCTTGAATAGGCCATTGGCACTAGAAACATCAGAACAGCAGGACGCGTCTCAATAATTCACGTAAGTAAATATTTCCATATTTCGTATTTTTGGTCTATCTCACAAATTTTAACGATTAGCCTTGAGTATTTTAGTGTTTTCAAATAATATTTTATATACTTTTCGGTACACTATTCGTAAATTACTTATGTTTCATAATCTAATCTATATCTGGCCTTTTTTTCAACACGTGTACTTGGGGCTAGAAGTTCCTTTTTTCGGGGGCACGTTGTGACTTTGGAAAAGCTTACCCCAATTCGTTTGTACTAACAATGGAATATAAATGATGTAATTTTTCATTTGTAGCATGCGAGCATATACCCGAAAATTAACACGAGGTTGTGTGTCACTGGAATTAATGCAAAAAGCTGTAGATGCAGTTATCAAAGATGGCAGGAAAATAAAAACTGTTGCCAGAAAATCAAAATCATTATACAGATTTGTCAAAAACCTAAGAACTGGAGTAGAAAATGTCTCTATTGGTTACAAGAAAGTAAGATTAGGATTTACTGAAGAACAGGAAGATAAGTCAGCAGAATATTTGTTGAAATGAGCGTCAATTTTCTTCGGTCTTTTACCAGAAGAAGTAAAAAATGTAGTGTATGAATGTGCAGTGAACTTCAACGCTCGCAATATCCCAACATCATGACATGCAAATAGAAAAGTTAGACCAGACTGGTTGACTTAATAATTGTTTGTTAATAATTGTTTAAATATAAATTATAGTTACTTGTTATAACGTACATGTTTACTGGTTGATTCTTATAATACTGTTGATTAATGCTTAAATAATGATTCTTATGATACTTGTTTATGATTGCTTAAATAAACAATCTTAGATCTATCATTTATTATTTTTTATTTCACAATTATTTGTGCTATTAAGCTTTCACAGACCAGGTAACAATATACCCCGGTTCGTTAACAACTTGCCCCAAGTTGGGGTAAGTTGTTACTTTCCGACTTTAGTCTTTAAAATAATAATAGTAAAAAAATCTTATAAGGAATGTCCCAAATAACTATATTAATAAAAAAGTTAGACATGTAAGTTTATTTAAATTGTATTGTATGAATACTGAAATCAAGTATTCGTAACATTATTTAGGTTAATTAAAAATCGGAACTTTTAGCCCCGCTCTCCCCTATTAATAATTTAGTACATTTTTGCTTTCCTTTTTCTTTATAGCTTCACCCTGTATCCCGTACACAGCAGGGTAGGCAGAGAGAAACTAGTGTTAAGCAACTCCGTTCCCCACTTTCCGCCGAATTCAGAGGCATTGCGTGTTAAGTGGCGGAACTTAAGGCCGGCTTTGCCTCGACACCAGAGCGAAGAAAATGGAAATATTCAATATTTCTACTCGTCGAGTGGGAATCGAACCCACAACCAGTCGCTTACAGTCACACGCTTGTGATACTGCGCCACGACTGGAACTTGCTTTTCTATTTTCTTTAAAGAATCTTAAATTGTAAGTTCACAGAAATGACCTTTTCCTAATCAAACTTTAAAATTATTATATTTCTAGTTTCAGTGTTTGTTGTTAAACTAATCTTTTATTTCTCTGAAGTGTTACTTTACAATGAACTTGAATTGATCTTGAACTTCACACTTGATACTGAACTATTAAGCTAATTAAAAGATTGTTTTACAAATATAGACTACAGTCTACACTTGTCTAGTACACTTATTCTTACAGCACAAAAAGACAAACACATATAAAATATTGCTAAATTACATTGATAATATATTATTTCGTTTATTTATAATTTTTCAAACAATTATTATGTGTGAGGCCAATACTGGCGCAGAGGCACAAAGTGTGACTGTACCCGAAACTGGTTGTGGATTCGATTCCCCTCAAGGGATTGAAATATTATAGATTACATGTTTTTCGCTCTTGTGTTGAGGCAAAGCGCGGCGTTAGTTCCGCGCCTTAACACCCTGTGTCTCCAGAATTCGGCGGAAAGTGTGGAATGGAATGTCTTAACATTAGGATCCTTTTGCCTACCCAGCTATGTGCGGGAGATAGCGTGTGGCTAAAAAAAATATGAAGTTACCTTTTATATGATTGTAATGTGAAAGAGTTGAAAGGAGTGTCCTGACACTAGCCTTTTATTAAGTCTCCAAAGCAGGGAGTAGCGTAAAGCACATAAGTGAAAAAATCAGAAGTTAACTTAAATTTTTACATTTTCAGAGTTGTTATTTAATTATTTATATACAGAGTGTTATTACATTTAACCTTTTACTAAATAAAGTATATGTAATTTTTATCACAGATAGCAACAGAGA
The DNA here is from genome assembly GCA_019049465.1 of Dryas iulia moderata. Lineage (NCBI taxonomy): Eukaryota > Metazoa > Arthropoda > Insecta > Lepidoptera > Nymphalidae > Dryas > Dryas iulia. The sequence continues at coordinate 12,210,085 of CM032424.1, read as the reverse complement.
AGCTCCATGAAACGTACCTCAGCCTCCGTGCAGCGGAGAGTAAATGCATCAACAGCGGTGCTGATGCCACCCCCGAGCCTTACGCTGCTGATGCCTTCCTCGCTGCACTGCGAGAGGTTAACTCGACTTTTGAAGGTATTTTCTTATCCATACTTATATTATAAATGCGAAAGTCTGTGTGTTTGTCTGTCACGCTTTCACAGCCAATCTGCTGGTCCAATTTGGATGAAATTTAGAATGAAGGTTGTAAAAGTTACTGGGTCTAACATAGGCTACTTATTTTTTTAAAAATCCACCTCTAAAGGGTTGAAATAGGGGATGAAAGTTTATATGAAAAATCTAAATCGCTTGACCGATTGTAATGAATTTTGGCATAAATATAGTTGATAATCTAAGCTTAAACATAGGCTACTTTATTTTTTAAAAATCCTCCCCCGAGGGCTGCAATATAAAGAAATAGTTCACGCGGCGAAGCCGCGAGCGGGCCGCTGGTTTGTTAATAAAAGTCTTATTTTTGTAATTTTGTTATTAAATTCTAATATGTTCTATAGAACCCACGTATATATACGCGTTACATATAGTTACACTATACAAAAGTATATCTCAAGCATATTCGTAGTATGTGTTGCATTTATTTCAATGATTCAATCATTTTAAAACTATATTAGTATTCCGCTATCCTTCCTATATAAACTAGAACTGCCTAAATTTAAACTGTTTGTTTCATTTTGGGAAAAAGGGTACAAAATCTCTTAACTTATCAATATTTAATATACTATACTTAGATTTTATTATATAGTATTTACTACGCAAGTTTAATCTTCTGCATGTATACTTGTCTATATTTGCTGACAATTTTTTGTTGTTGTTCGTTCATTGATAGTGACATTTTTTAAAAAAAATATTATTATTATTATAATTTTAATAACATTTTCTTATATTTATTGTTATCTGCAGGTAACAGACAACAAGACGCGCACGAACTGCTTGTGTGCATACTGGACAGTATTCGCGAGACGTGTCGGGCGCTGAGCGCGCGCGCGGCCCGCTTGCAGCTGCAGGAGAATGGGGATAGGTAAACTTTATATAAAGTATTCATTATTATAAGTATATATGTTTTTAGTTTCATACTTTATCAAATAAAACAGGCAGGTAGGGAGACCATAGTGTTGAGACACTCTGATCTTTGATTTCTGCCCGAATTTGAGGTATTGTGTGGAATTCCATGCAGCGCTTTTCGCTAAAAGAGTGGGGAAATGAAAAAATTTAAATTTATTTTATGAATGAGGAAGTCTATTAATCACATTGTTTTTTTTTTCAAGGGAATATGATTATTTTATAATTAATTTATTTATTTTATCTCTTTTTATTTGTTTTATATCTTTTGAATGTGTCACACCATCTATATCTCTATATATCAGTCTCTATGAGTACTTATTTGGACTTGACTCATTGTCAATGTCATATATTGATGACACGGCTGATAAATATTTAATATAATTTTAAAAATATATACAAAAAAAAATATCATCACTATTCTACCCCACTATTATGACTGTCTCATAGCGTCTGACTGTAAACGCGATTGATTGTGGTTTCGATTCTCACTTGGAAAATGATTTTATTTAAATCAATTGCGCCAGTCCACGCCAGTGGCATGAACGTGTAACTGTAAACGACTGGTTGTGGGTTCGATTCCCACTCGAGGAGTAGAAATATTTCCATTTCCTTCGCTTTGGCATCAGAGGCAAAGCGCGGCGTTAAGTTCCGCAACTTAACACGCAGTGCCTCCGAATTCGGCGGAAAGTGGGGAACGGAGTGTTTTCACACTAGGTTCCCTCTACCTACCCTGCTGTGTGCGGGTGAAGATAAAAAAAAGAAAGAAAAAAAATCTCCACTCTGGAACATAAGACAAAACTTGATGTTGGGTTCTGCCACTCTACACGCAAAGTTTTGTTTTCGTCCTTGAAGCGGGGAACAGGGAGTATTGATACTTTTCCCTGTCTATTCTGCGATAAGGCAAAATATAGTAAAAAAATAATAATTCAATTATTTTTTTTTCATACAGTAATGGCATAGGACGCCATGGACCAAGTATAGACAGTGATGGGGGTAAAACTCTAGGACATTTGCGCAAGTCATGGAAGAAACGTAAAGAGGTGAAGGCGACTGACAAACGGAATTCACCATCTGAAGAGAGAGCGCCTTCCCCTGACCCTGAGAAGGATGAGAGGTCGCGACCCGGGTGGGATTTTGTAGCTGATGATTTTGAAGGTAATTTAGCTATGTTGGACGAAATAATATTAATAAATTTGAAAATTAATCTTTTTAAGTTGTAAGTTAATGTACAGTTTCATAATTTTCTTAGTTTTGAATAAAGTGTTTAATGAAAATTATTTAGGTAAATGATGCCGTTTTGGCGCAGCGTGATAGCGTGATAGCCTGACTGTAAAGTGAACGTTGTGGGTTTGATTCCCCTCGAGAAACGTTATAGTTAAATTTTCATTTTTTCGATCTGGTACCAAAGACAAAGCGCGGCGCTGAGTTCCGTCAATAAATACCCAATGTCTCGATTACGGGCGAAAAGTTGAGTCTCCGGTCACAATACGTTCTTTCTGATTATCCATTTAATGTAAGGAAATCCGTTACGGATACTACACCGATTGGGAATTCGAACGTGGTTATATGGAATTCCCAACTGACTCGTCCGTATACCTGCTAAGGCTTCACGGTGCTGGTGTCTACGAGACCCTCTATACATTATGTGTGTTGTACGTCCCAGGCACGATGGTAGTGCGCACGATGTGCCTGGAGTGCGAGGCGGTGACGGAGAAGGCGCAGGCGGTGTGCGAGCTGTGCGTGCCCGTGGGCGACGACGACGCGCCCGACGAGCCCTTCCGCGCCGCCTGCCTGTCCAGCGAGTACCTGCGCGACCAGAACAAGGTATGCCCCATCGCACCCTGGAGAACGGTCGCTGATTGTGACGACAATTGTTTAAACTCTAGCTCAATGTTGAGCGAAATTTGATTACAATTAACAATTAAATTTTAATTGTAGTGAAAAAATTAAGAACTGATTAATTATATTAGAAAATAAAATATGTACCAAATACTCTCTAAATATTCTCTCTCTCTCTCTCTGCTATTTTAAGATAAAACAAATGAAGCACTATCAAACTCTTCTGCAATCAACTTTATCCCGCACAGTACGGTATTCAGGGAAAGAGTATAGTGTCAAAACATACCATTTTCCATTTTCCATCTTAATTCCTGATTTTACACTACCTTCGTTTATATTAGAGCAGAGCAATAAGAAAAATACTAACTTCATTGCAACAATCAATTAGTTGCATGATAAAACCAACTTTCTTTTTATTTCGAAGTAATCATAATGAATAATCTATAAAGGAATACTCTTCAAATTAATTGTAATTGTAACTTGGGTCAACAAATATATATTTGAAAAAGACATTTAAAAAACGTATAAAAAATTTGAACGCAGCGGGATTCAAACCCGAATATATTTATTTATACTAACTTGACTTATCATGATTAATGATTAAATCCAGTACTGGTGTGAACGATGTCTGCGCTACAACGAGGCGAGACGGAGCGTGGCGTACTCGCGCCTGCCGCGCCTGCTCGTGCTGCAGCTGAAGCGGTTCAGCGGCGGCATGGAGAAGATCACGCGCCACGCGCCCACGCCGCTGCTCATGCCGTGCTTCTGCGAGCCCTGCGCCAAGCGGCCGGCTGACTGTCCGCCTAGTCATAGGTTGGTGGGGATTCATTTCCTTTTAATTTGTGACTTGTGTGTCATACTGTATTCTGCATTGTACTTAGGAACTTAGTGTTAAGAAACTTAGTTTTCTAGTAGTGTATGTGTTGTGGTTAGGAAATGGGGATTGGGGGTTCGATTCCCGGTGGATTATTCATGAGATGTATTTTTTGTTTTTTTTTTTTTGTTACACTCTATTCTGCACTGTAGAAGATGAGCCGTGCGCCAAGCGGCTGAATGAGTGTCCGAATGAGGGTTGGTGGGAGTTCATTTTTTTTTTTAATCTGTGACTTGTGGTTAGGAATGGGTAATGAGTAGTGGTCTTTTTTTGTGTCATACTGTATTCTGCACTGTAGTTAGGAACTTAGTGTTAACTTGGTTACCTATTTTTCGCTGAATTTTGAAGACATTGCGTGTTAAGTGGCGGAACTTAACGCCGTGCTTTGCGTTGTCAACAGAGTGAAGAAAATGGATACATTAAATATTCTAACTCTTTGAGTGTAAATGCCGTGCGCTAAGCGATCGACTGAGTGTCCGCCTAATATGATTAGGTTGGTTCGAGTTTCTTTTTTTGTCTGTGAGTTGCGGTTGAGGGTGGGGGTTATGGGCTCGATTCTCGCTCGGACATTTACAATTCTTTTTATTAAATTTATTTATTTATATTTTTAGTGTCACACTGTATTTTGTACAGTAAACAGAGAAAATCTATTGTTAACACTCCGTTCCCCATTTTCTGCCTAATACTGGAAGCATTAGATGAAATGGAAATATTAAATATTCCAGTTCCTCCAGTTGCAATCAAATTCACCACCTGTCACGTTTACAGTTCACCTTTACACTGACTGACTGACTGAAGACAAGACTGACCTTAGTATTTTTTTTTTATTTAATTTAACTAGATGTTTGAAAAATCATATAAAATATATGATCTTCCTAAACATAAAAATTGTACATACATATAATTTTTAATAGTTTTCAATTTTTCTTTCGTATATTTTATATTAGATGAAGATGAAATACACAGATTTTTTTGTACATACTTGTAATATAATGTACATTGTGAGAACTAAACAATGCAGACCTAATGAAATAAGCAATGAACTAGAATCATACCAAAGTAATTTAATTATGGGATTATGTATTTAACACATATTTCATAAATTTTGAGTATATCTTTATTAAGAGAGACTTATGGCATATATAAAAAAATCAATTTATTATTATATTTTCATCATATATAATACAAAACCTTTTAACAAACAATTCCAGATACATTCTATGGGCGGTTATAATGCACCTCGGACAAACACTCACAGGCGGTCACTACGTCGCGTACGCACGAGACAGCTCACAAGAGACCAAATGCGAACGCGAAGGGGGCGGTGACGTCACCACCAACAGCGGCTCCAGCTTTATGAGGACACTGTTCAACAGGCCCAGGCCTTCACCGTCTGGGTGTACAGCCAACGAATGCTGTGTCCCACGACCCAGGCCTGAGGCATGCTGGCTGGCCTGCGACGATGACCTGGTCAAACCTATATCCAACGAAGAATTCGAAGATCTACTCTCAGCTGAACCTAAAATGAGATCCGCTGCCACACCATATCTACTATTCTATGTTAAAAGCGAAGCTGGCTAATCTATTGTTTGTAAACAAGTGTAAATCCTACCTCCTTTTTCCATTTTTAGTTAATTGGTGATCATTCTTTAGTGATTTGTGATTGCTTTTCTAATGTTTATTGCCGTCATTTAAATTATGCTGATCTAATTGTTTATTTTGAACATTTTTTTTAAAATGTTTGTACTGTTTATTAAGAATTGATTTCTTCTAGATCAAAATGGTTTGTTGATTTTTTTTTTTTATAATATTATACCAGTGAAGACGATGTCTGCTCCCAGTAATACTCAGACCGAATGCAGCTCACAGAATTAGTCATTTAATTGATCAACGTTTTAATATATGTATTATTAATAATGTTACATCACTCGATAAATATAAATGTTACATGTAATTGTCCACATTATCTTATAATTTTTTTTTCTACTCAAAATTACATTATTGTATGTTGTCATGATTTTTTGAAGCTTAAAAAGACATTTGTGGGGTGACATTGGTGACGATGTGGTGTGTGACCCGAAGTGATATTAACAATTTATATAGGTATTATCAAAACTATGATTAAGAATATAGTATATATAATTTTTGCGCTGTTTCCCCCTGTTGAAATATGACAATATAAAATGTAAAATTTAATCTACGTTATCATTTTACGCCATTTGTAACTTTCATTGTATTAACTGTTCAATGCCATGCTATTATTATACTCCTTATTGTTTAAATCAAATGTAGCAAAATTTACTATTTATTATAATATGCTATACAAATGACAATATGGGCCTAATTGTAGACAACAGAATGTATATCTCGACGATTAAATATTTAATAGTTAAATAAAAAGGTAATCTCGTTTGTTAGCGACAGACTGACCAACAGCCTCCACATATGGCTTGTTTGTTCAATATTACTTGGCCTTAAACATTATAAACTTGAAATAATAGTTCAAAACTAGAACAATATTTAAGAATAAAGAAAAATTTATATATAAATGCAGTATTACCACGAATGTTAAAAGTGCACTTTGTCCTTAGAAAAATTTTAAATTAGAAAGAGAATAATTATTAATGAAATTAGTGTTAGCTACCCAAGTATAGTGATGCCCCTTTTGTCACTTGTCTTCGTGGTAGCACTGTTTATCGAACACCAAAAATGTTCAATTTTTCACATTGTTACTCTTCACTTCAAAATTCTAGAACTATTCTACTGCTATAAATATTTTTTGGAAATACTCTTTTGGTTATAAATGATTGTAACAACGATATAATATTTGCATGCTTCAAATACGACTGCTTTATTTATACAATTTTAACAATATACGAATTAGCTATGGTTTAAGATGTTGCCTTTCCTATAACTACAACTATTTTTCTACTTGGAGTGTAAATATTCTCTTTTTGACGACTCTTAGTCACAGATATTTTGATTTTAGTATTATAATGTCTCGAAAACAATTAAACTTAAGACCAGATATACATATGTGTAAACTGTCCCAGTGAACTGTCGGTTTTTATGTAAGTTTTCTCTTTCAAATGTTGAAATTTTCATTAAAATAAGTATGTTTTTGCATTATTTTTATGATTCATATTACCTAATTGTAAACTTTAATCTACGAAAAAATCACCAACCAAATAAGTATAAATGAGCAATAATTACGACTGCAGGTATAAATAGATCTTAAATATGTTTTCGTTTTTGTAGGTACTTCTACTGTGAATACCAGTTATAACTTCTCATATAGCTTAGATTTTGTCGGAAATAAGCTTATTTAAAAATGTTAACGGAAAATTGTATTATACATAACAAGTGGAAATTTTATTTTGGTATTTGAGTCATTGCTTTTTCGTATGTATATTTGTTGCGGATGCCATTCCAAAAGCCTTTATAAAAGGTAAAATTCTTGTCAGTAGTTATATCATATTGAATTATTTTTATTAACCAATATATGTTATAAATAATTTTAATTGTAAATTGGATTGGAATAAATTGAATTTCAATAAAGTTCTTTTGTTTTTATTACTTTATTTACACAAATCAAATTCTGCACTAAATGAAATAAAATGAAAAAATGAACCATAATTTGACTCATAAATAATAAATAAATATTGTCTATTATACAATACAAGAGAAAATAATGAAATAGAAAGTACCAACAATTTCTACTATATTTCATTTCACACTCCCCACATCATATAATCAGAGAGAACGTAGTGTTGGAACTTTCCGTTCGCTACTTTACGCCCGAATCGAAATCATTGTGATGTGCGGCAAAACCTAATGCCGGGCTCCGTCTTGCACAAAGAGAAAATTTAAATATTATCATTCCTACGGCTGGAGATCGAACCCACAAGCAATAACGTTTGCAGTTTAACTTCATCTCACTGAGCCACGATGGTCTACTACTATCTACTATAGGCATCTAAAACTGTACAATGTTTTTCGTTTCTAAACAGAGTACCTATCTAATAAAGATAAGCGATCATCAGCTTAGTTATATATCGGCTAAGGGTAAAGTTTATTGATAACCGATAAGGAGACCCGTATTTATCATCAATAATACCGGTCAAATGAGTCAACTCGCCCAGAAGACATTCCGCTGTGTTTTGTTGAGGACGTGTTAAATATTTTTGTGTATTCAATATGAAGGCAATGGAGAAACGAAGCGTGGGTCTTAGAGTGAGTGATATTATTACATAGATATACTATATTTTTAATATAATTTTACGAGTATCATCACATTATTATTTCAGTTTTGATCTTAGTAAATGGTAATGTAAAATAATGTGGCTAGTGTTGTGACTTTAGTATGCAGCATTCATATAGATAAAAATATAATTTTTGTAAATAACATTGTTTTTAACTTTTGTTTCTTTTTATTTTTATAATGTATAATAAAATGTGGTATGTGAAGTAATTTGATATTTTATTATAATGAGGTTAACTAATGTGTCAGATGGATACAAATAATTTTAAAATTATTGATTTATTAACGAAATATATAAATCATTGTTAACGTTAATTTAATCTGTTAACTAACAATGTCGCTAGTGTAAAAATGACCCGCGACATTGTAATGACCTTAGAAGTCCTTCATTGACGATTCGTGGCTGACTGTCAACTGTCTATACAAGTTATATACCTCTTCCCAAACTTTTAAACCAAATTATATCGTTAACCCTCCAATGGCTTTTGTAAGTAAACAATTATGAAATATTTTAAATAACTAATTAATTTATAAATAATATGTAAACTGTATAATATTTTTTTATAATAGGTTATCTAAATTATTAAAATCGCCGATATAATATGAATTTAAAACATTATTTTAAAATTTAGGTATATAAAATATGGGAAAACAGTTATTTTTAAAGTTTTGTCATGCTTTTTTTATATATAAATTAATAAAGAGCATGAAAGTTCACTGATTCAGTTTATAACAAAAAGATTTGATAAAGTCCCACAGTAAACTGCATTTGTTGCTTTACAAAAAGAATTTATCCTTTTTTACCATCAACTACTACCATTCATATTTTATTTTAAATTATCTCCAATTATGTAAAAATTAAATAAGCATTTATGACTAATATCTACTCGCTTTTAGGACGTGTCATGCAAAAAGTATACAAAAATGTTGACTATATCTAATGTAGGTAAAATGACTATGTACATAACGTAATAAGTGGAATCATCTTTATGCATATTTTGATCATATTATAAAATTAAATATAAAAATTGCGACTATCATTAAAATATCTACATAACTAAACGCATAAAAAATTGACCTATACGTAACAAGTATTCCAATTCTATTGCATCAATAATGTTTCAATCAAAATCGTAAACATTATAATTTAATTCATTATATATAGGATTATTATTTATTTAATACTACAAAAAGCAAATAATAATTATTATTTTTAATTGAGATCTCCAAAAAGAAATATCATTTATTACTCGATCGCAGCTTCACGCTTATTTCAAATAGACAGGGAACTTAAAGTCAAGGCAATGCGTTCCTCATTCTCCGACAGGGTTTGGAATATTGCGCGTTTAGTTGTTGGGCCGCCCTTCGTATACATATTATATATCACTCCCTCGAGTAGATGAAAACCTACAACTTATCGCGTTTACTTGCGGACATTGTCCCACTGCGCCACCATAGCTTCATTAGTCATTTTATGGTGCCAAAAATATAAATTTTATTCATTTATATCAATTGGATATTCCATACGTACACACATTTGATATTATTACAATTTTTTTTAATTACATTAATATATAAAAGTTATGACACTAGAAAATAAATTATTTTTGTTTTATATTACACTGGGACAAATTGGCTATTTTATTGTTTATCTTCTATTTAGATGTAATACTGTTAAGATTGAATTTAGAATTTTTTAAATAAATAAAATAATGTTAACATTGACCTTTAAAGGACTGACCTTGTTTATGCTATAACTTCTATATTTCATTTCTATAGTTACTGTACACATTGTTTTATGTTTTGTATGAGTGATATACACAAGTTTGTTTATTATGATATAATAATATCATAAACAAATCATATTTGTGCTAGTTTTACAACAGGACAATATATTTTCTTTAAAACTTACATTTAAATTAAAAATAATAGTCAATGAGGTAAAAATTGGGAAAATTGGGTCTAAAAGAATTATTCATTTAAACCTATAGTCGATAGGCATATTTCGTTTAAAACAAAAAAAATACTTACATATGCGGATTTTACTCATCATTGAATAGGAAGTTAAAATCATTTAACCGGAAATCGCGACTTATGTCAAATTTTGCTTAAACATTGAGCGGGAACTCCAAAGTAATAGAAAACTGCTTACAGTCACGATACACGACATATAAACAAATATCTATGCTTCAAGATCATAATTTGCATGTATTGGCAGCGTCGTTGGCACTTATACAAACATTTAAAATTAGACAGCTATGTCGAAAAAATAACCCATTTTACTATCAAAGACAGTGAGTCTTCCGCTTGTCAACGTTTCTTGATATAATGTAACTGTAAGGGTGAATAATAATACACACGTTTTAAATATTCCCCTAACATTTTGTATCGTGTATTATACACGAGCGAGCTGAAATACTCACCCTGCGCGACGTCGATGCGCGCGCCGGCGCTCGTGATTCAGTGTCCAATACGCAAGTCCGCATTTCATTGCAGCCGAGAGAAGTTTTCCACGCTAAAGGGCAGTTCAAGATCACTCGTATCGCCGGCTTTACCATTTCATTATATTTCTAAAAAATATTTTCGTTATTCTAGTGTAAATATGGTGTGGACCACTATTTATGATGGTAAAACTGAGGTAACGATTTTCTATTTTTGTTCTTGTCTTTTTGTGCCTTGTTACGTATAATACATAGTTGTATTTAATTTATTCTAATCATCGCGAATCGACTAGCAATTTTCAATAGTAATTAGACGTATTAGTTGAATATTAATGATACTGTTACAGATTTTATGTCACGAATAAAATATTTCCGAAATACAGGTGTTGAAATAGTTTAATTTTATAGCAAAATAAATTTTAACATAAATTAAGTTTAAATTATTTGTTATCATTTTCTTTATAGACTTATGATGTCACATAATTATGGCATATGTCCAATGTTAAAACATATTATAATTTATTGCATTTTAATACAGTCTATAATTGTAGAACATTTGTAAAAACAATAGCTATCACACACTTATGTCTATTGGTATATAAAGATAAAAGTACATTATAACATAATACACATTTATTTGCTGATCATTAAAACAAGGTGCATTGTATTGTCAGCTTGAATTTTTCTAAGAATTGTAGTACATACCAAATTTAACAACAAAATGTTAAATAATGAAATTAATAAATATAGTATTTATTTAATTCATAAATTAATAAGTAGCGCATCTAGAAGCACATTCAAATCTTAAGTAAAGTATTTATGGTTACAGATTTACAGTTCAATGCCAAATATATTAGCACCTGGCATTCACATATGCTCCACTCTTTTGTACGCTCAATTATTCTATGTAAATTAATTTTCTGCATGGAAATAGTTCACTTAAGACATAGACTATAGTTTATTCTTCTAAAGTATTATATTAAAAGTTATGACAAATTATTTTCAAAACTTTCTGCTTTTTTTAAATTGAAAATAAGATTTTAAAGAGTGAATTTACTATATACTAATATTATTATTTGATATAGCCTATACCAGATCTACCTATTTTTCATGTTTTTGAAATAATGTTACAATAATATAAGATAAACCATTTTAAAATAAGTATTTAAAATAACAATCTTCTCTCAGATGGGATCTGCAGACAAGCCCAGCATGCAGCTGGCTGCGGCAGATGCTGGTTCTCACCTCCAGCATATGTGCTCCTTAGATATTGACTCTAAGGCGTCATATGTCCGTCTCTCTGGAATCATCTGTACCATTGGTAAGTATTTTGTAGGTTCTTAATATAACAATATTTAAGATTAAGGATATTTATTACAATAACAATATTTAATTGCTTTGAAACTTTTTTTGTTTATTAATTTGAAAAGTTTGATATTTTAACTGTAACATAAAATGGGCTGCTAAGATATTATTGTTATATTATAGCAGTGTATTTCCGGAATTAGTTTTCAGGAATATAAATTTTCTAGAATTGAATATTTTATGTTCCTGCCTGAAAAATTTAATTTCCTTTCGCATTTTATTTTCCATAACTCAAATATTCTTCATTTATCCATACTTATATTATAAATGTTAAAGTCTGTGTGTTTGTCTGTCACACTTTCACAGCTAATCTACCAGTCCGATTTGGATGTAATTTTGAATAAAAGATGGGTCTAACTTACTACTTAAAAGCTACTTAAAGGCTTACTTAGGCTACTTAAAATTTAACCGCTAAAGGGTTGAAATAGGGGATGAAAGTTTATATGAAAAAACTACTCTTTCGATTTTTGTCGCAAAACAGAGTAGTCAAAACAGAGAAAAGCTAGTGTTAACACACCCTGTTCTCCACCCTATTGCTCGAAATCAAGACCTAACTTGTTAGATTGTGGAACTCAATGCAGCGTCTTGTCTTAGATACCAAAGCGAAGGAATGAAATTCTTAATATAATCGTTACTCCGATTAGGAATCGACTCTACAATGATCATGTTGACATTCAAATGCTATTCCACTGCGCCACAAAGGCTTCTATAATTTTATCAATAATTTGTATCCTAATTAAGATACATTATTTTCTTAATAGGACCGGCTTCCCGCGAAGTGCCAATGCTAGAAAAGATGATGGAAACCGGCATGAACGTAGCTCGTATGAACTTCTCCCACGGCTCCCACGACTACCACGCGGAGACCATCCGCAACTGCCGCGAGGCTGAGAAGAATTATAGCGCGCGTCTCGGCATGCCCTTCTCTTTGGCCATCGCTTTGGATACTAAAGGACCTGAAATCAGAACTGGATTGTTGCAGGGTGTAAGTGTTAATATTAGTGTTATGAAAATTAAGTGAATTTGTGTAAATTTATTATTTAAATTTAATGAAATGTATGGTAGAAACTTTATTAACCGGATATGTTATCATTGGTTATCCGGATAATCGAATGTGGAGGAAAAGCGGGTTTTGTGCATATGTATAAGGTACATAGTGTTATCGTCGTGCATGTTAATGTTTTGACGGTCATGCTTGCAACAATTCGACTTATTAGTATTTAATATAATTTACAATTTTACACTTTTAATACAGTTACAAGTACAGTTCAAATCTGTATAACTGAGGGCCAGATAATCGAATTTTAACTGTGTAATTTCTTATTTTTTTTTAAATAAATATTAAGGCTCCATATTTTTTCGCACAATTTTTGGTTATTATCATTGATTTTTTTGCAAAATTATTTATAGCCAGTGTATTTATAACATTATTAGTAGGTATTACCATAATGTGGGGAACGTAGTGTCTTAACACTAGGTTCCCTCTGCCTACCCTGCTGTGTGCGGGATACAGCGTGAAGCTATTACCATAATAAAGATAATTAAATTTTTGATACCAATACGGACATAATTACATATTTTTTAGCTTTTGTAAATAGTTTACAGTTAATATGTTAGTATAAATATATTATTCAAATTATAATTACTAAACAGACAACTTAAAAAATAGAAATTCTGAGTGGTCGAAAAATTGTAAACTTATTAATACTCTCACTGTTGCAAGAATCATTTAAATATAATCCCCTGAATGATAATCGAACCCACAACGAATCGCGTTTATAATCAAACGCTCTCCCACTGATCTTAAGCTTATATGAAATTAAGAAACAAATAAAATAACTAACATATTTACACAGGGTGGTTCTGCAGAAGTGGAACTAAAGAAAGGAGCTACTATCAAGCTAAGCACCGACCCCTCGCTCCAGGAGAGCGGCAACGCGGAGGTGGTATTCGTTGACTATAAGAACATCACTAATGTGGTGAAGCCTGGCAACCGTATCTTCATTGATGACGGTCTTATTTCTGTCATCTGTCAATCTGCCACTGCTGATGCTTTGATTTGTACTATTGAAAATGGAGGTGTGTATGTTTTATATATATTTTTCTTTTTTTTTAATGTTAGGCACTCAGCAGGGTAGGAGGAACCTAGTGTTAAGACACTCCGTTCCCCATTTGGAGGCATTGCGTATTAAGTGACGGAACTCCACGACACGTTTTGCCTCGACACCATATTGCAATTCCTCAAGTGAGAATCGAACCCCGACCAGTCATATTTATAGTCACACTTTGTGCCCCTACGCCACGACTGGTCTGGAATTGTTTTTTTTTTTTTTTTTTTAAAATAAAACTTTTTATGTTCGCTTAACTTGGAGACTGACTTACGGTTAGTGCGTGACGAGAGTGTTACGAAAAAGGTGATCGAGTTAGGCGAACAAAAGTTCAATTAATTCAAGTTAAGTTAGTAAGGATAGAAAGAAAGTTACGTTCCATATACTGCTGTAGGACCGAGAGTGCGACGGAAAAAATAAGAAGCAGTGATCGATAAAGGCGGAAAGCAGTTATCACATTATTGATACATATGCCTATAATATTACGATATATACCTATATAATTTAGTCTATAATAAAGTAGATTAAAAATGTATGATATTTCTTCACCAGGTATGTTGGGATCAAGGAAGGGTGTAAACCTTCCCGGTCTACCAGTAGACTTGCCCGCCGTCTCTGAAAAGGACAAGTCTGATTTACTCTTCGGCGTAGAACAAGGCGTAAGTACTTTATTTTATATAAAACTAGCTGTGCTCGTGACTTCTTCTGTGCAGCATTTAAGAGAATATATCATTCTTAAATAAAAGTAGCTTAGGTTATCCTTCTTATTAAATAAGCTATCTGCCAGCGTAAGCCCCATCCATCCCAACCCCATCAATCCACCCATCCAAATCGGTACAGTACAAGCATAAATTAAAAAAATAAATAGTATATGTGCCGGTATACATATGTATGCATTTAGTAAAAACCCCTATTTTAATATTACAAAAAGACACTCCAATATTATTTATTTGTATAGATAACGACAATCATATTTAATTATTTTTTTTTTTACGTATTCCTAAGAAATACATTCATCACATATGTAAAAATGATTTATACTTCTTCATATTGATCATCTATATTTACTACACGTACTGTGTATTTATGTTAATCTTTATCGTAAGAATACAACTAAATGTTTTATAAAAAAAATACAGTAACTATATTGTAAACAAGTAAATACACTGTCGCTAGGCATGTTCGCCTCGTGTTCGTTATAAGCTTAAAACGTGGATTTTAAATACGTTCTTCCCCCAGTAGAGTAGGCAGAGTGAACTTAGTATAAAAGACACTCCGTTCTACTCTTTATTAAGTCGCGTAACTCAACGCTGCGATTGGCCTTAACAGGAGAAATGAAGTTAAAATAAAAATTAGAATTTTTAATATATTGTATAATTATCGTATTTCCTATATTAAAATATATTTGGCAAATCTTTAATGCACTTCCTCTATGCACAGTGTATATTGACCTGATTATTTCTTATCGGTTAATACATTTATCTGTAATTTGATAAAAAACGCTTAAGGCGATAAAAAAATTCCATGAATATTTCTGACGCTTGGATTGTTTTAGGAATATTGTGAACAATATCATTTTTTTACATAATTTTTTTAAGTGATATTTGAAAAAGAAAATTTTTCAAAAACTGTTTTTTTTGAGTTATGTCCAATCTATAGTAGACCATAAACACTTATTTTTAAAACAAATATACAATAACGAGGAAAACGGATAGCATATCTATTAGAAAATCTGTAAATAAATTTAGAAAACTACTAGTTCTTGTTTACAACTTCGCTTGTGTAATCGTGTTTTATCCGTGTTCATAAAATTTCTGCCTTCGACAAACCCTTCTAAGTACTATACCCCTCATGGAACTTACTATATAAATCTCAGTTGTCCATTAATTTCAAATATTTTTTTCTAAATTATTATTTATCAAATAAATAAATTTATAAATATAAACATATCACGTGAGGTCAATCAAGTTAACACTCACAAAGGAAGTAAACACGTGATTTCAACGTGTTCTTATATCGTATTGTGTCATAAAATTAATAATAGCAGCTACTATTTCATTAAACAAGCACAATATGATAGCAATGTTACTTGAGCATCTTGTTTCATTCTTAAGACCGGTTCGTTAAAGTATAATGTGAAAGCATTTATCCATTGTATTTTTAAAATATAGGTACACAAACGTTGAAAATTATTGCATAATTACTAAAATATACATTTTGTGTCTACAGCCTTAGTCCTTTTTCTTTTTGAATATGATGTCAAGACATCGTTCTCCACTTTTACCCTCAATTGAGACATTGCGCATTGCGTAGCATAACTTAACGCTGCGCTTTGTATTAGGCATCAAAATAATTTAAAAATAATAATTGCCCCAACTGAGAATCAAACGCACAAACAGTCGAGTCAGTCAGACGTATTCTCACTGCGACTTGATAGTCTCTGATATATATTTTAAATATAATAAATTAACCTGCCTCTACTATTATAATGGACAAAACATAATCTATTTATCTTTGAGAATGTATACAGAATTAATACCTAATTTAATTAAAAAAAGTTACTTATTATATTTTTTTTTTATTTATATATACTTTATATGATAGGCAGAAATCGGATATAACCAGCTTATCATAATTGGAGCGGTATTTCTCTATCAGAAAACTTGTAATGAAGTAATCATTATACATATTTATTATATGTATACATTTTAATGATTATCATGTGAGCTTATCACGAGTTGTGACTGTTCGCTGCTTGTTAGCAAATGTTACCTGACCTTGTTTGAATTCTTGACTTTCAGACGTCAATGTTAATAGAAACTAATACTTTCTTATTATTATTAATAGAAACAATTTTATTCATTTATATACAATTTATTAACAATTTAAAAATGTTATGTCAGTCGCAGAATTTAATCTTGATGTTTTTATTTAATTTTATAACATGGAATATCTCTATTATAGCTTTAGCTTAACTAATTATGGATTAAAATAATATTATTTCTATTCGATTTTTTGCCTGTTTGTTTATTCTGGTCTCCGAAACTGGTAGACCTATTTTAATCTGACTGTCACTGACAGATAGCTGAAGTAATAAAGAGTAACTTGGGCTAACTTTATAAATGTAAAAATCATAACTTTTTTGCTAAATTCTTCGCATTCGAGCCATAGCTATTTATAAATATATCCTCAATCGATCTTATACAAATTTATAAATATATCCTTTATTTTGAGCTTATTTATTAACTTGTATTTTTTTATACAATAGGTGGACATGATCTTCGCTTCGTTCATCCGCAATGGCGCGGCGCTGCAAGAAATCCGCGGCATCCTCGGCGAGAAGGGAAAGAACATCAAAATTATATCTAAAATTGAAAATCACCAGGGAATGGTCAATTTAGATGAGATTATTGCTGTAAGTATAATTTTGTTTATCGAGCATATGTGATTTTCTGCAAGAAAATCTAAGAGCATATATTTTTTTTTTTACCAAAATTTTAAGTATAAGTAAATGCGTACCAGACTTAAATAAGTTGATGAATCGAAAATCTCTACTTTTTATGGTAGGCAACATTTTTAATTTCAACTTTCATTTTTAATTTTAACTGTTATTTAATCTCTACTTTTCATATAAATTTGTTTGATTTACTTGATATAATTTACTTAGCGTTAAAAGAAGTAAATCTTAATGCCTATTAATACTTAAAAATACTTAATAATACTTTTATTGTATTTCGACTTATTCAACTATTCACGTCTGGTAAGGATATATAGATATAAATATATTATGTAGGTACATAAGGTCTAAATAACTTTTGTATACGGCAGGATGGTTATGAATTAGTCTAATTTTTTTTAAGTATATTAAATGATTTTTTAAAGCATTAAAAATAAATTTCTTTTATCAAACTGATATAAATGTGTCATTTTATGAATTATTATGATAAGCAATGACGTATTGTTGATTGATGTATTATGGATATTAGATAAAGTTGATAAATATATAATTAAATTATAACTTAACTGATAGAGGATATATATATCTATATCCTCTATCAGTTAAGCCTAAATAAAATTTGTACGTATTTTATATGCATCGTTTCTATGTTGAGAAAGCGACGTAAAATCAATAGTTTTCCTACAATGACCTTGTTTAACCTCCGCCTCTGCATGTCAGGGACGGAGCGTTATTACTAAAAATAGGTGATTTGACTTCATGGTATGTAAAAAATTTACATTAGCATATATTTTTTAAATTGCATTATGCACGTCAATAAGTTAAAATACTATAGTAGAAGATGAAATTCAAGCTATACCTACATCGTCGAGAATGTTTTTAATATAAAAATTATTCAGTATTCATTTGTACTTAGTCAAAATTGTACTTAGTTAAAAATATAATTAATATTTGTTTACATTCTTTTAATTTAAAAAGAGAAGACACCTTTAGAATTCCATAGTGTTACTGTTCAGGTGCCACATACATATTATAGTACTCCAAAGATCCGAACAGTAATTCCTAAATGTTTCCAATAAAATTTAAGTTTCCCCAACATATGTAAATCTGAATTTGAGTTTGACAATTATACTTTTCGAAGCTCTATAAAAATTATGTTCCATTTCTAAAGAGTCACGACAAATGTTGATAATCTTAGAAACAGTTTATAATTTTATACATTAAAGTGTATACTACACTTTTTTAAGATTTTCCGTAAAACGAGCTTTTGCAGTAACTTAATATATAAATAGCAAGCACCAGTGTTAAAAGGCAACGAAGATGCTATCATACATTATAGATTTGACTTTGATTCAATTGACCTCTACCTCTAATAAATGCATATGACGGCCATTTCTACTTATATCTAGATGCATCTAGATTCGCATGTTGTATCACAACTAAGCAATTCAAACTATTACTGAAAGGATACTAACAATTTGCTAAATAAATAGGTCATGATCCTTTGAAATTGAACTCTGCCCTCAATTTGTTGTTCAGATTTTTATTGCAATAGTTTTTATATTGTATTAATTAATTACAGCTATCGTATATGAAATTGTAGGTTTTGATTTATATTTATATGGATAAAAATTAATTTATTAAAATTCTGTGTCATTTATTAGATAAATTGAAGGCAATCATGAAAGGAAGATGTTATGTCATAGTTTTTTTTTATTTTAGTAGTTCTATACGTAAGTGGATATTTGATGTTTAGAATGCAAATATAAATTATTATAAATCTTAAAATCGCTTCCTTTCCTATTTAATATTTTTTTAATGAAATTTGATTTAATTTTTTTCTAATAAAATATTATAAATACTTTTTATTCATAAACAAACGGAATTTAACACTTTAATTAGAATTAAACCCTGACTCTTGCATATTATCGCCATCTCAGATAGTTTTGAGATTTTTATATTTACCCGATGCTTTAATATTTAAAAATTGTTTTTATAACATTATCTTTAATATAAAAAGTTTACCTCATCTTAAACCTGCACAACTTTTGCTACGGTGGCATTAATACTATACTTAAATATAGTAGTTCTATTCTAAAGATGCACGCCCTGCACTGTACTACAAAAACATGCATATTTGGTATTTAGATAATACACACTGATACGCAAGTTTGTCCTTGGTCACTTTCATAAACGATTAGCAAAAAATATTCGAGTCCTAAAAAGCATAATCAAAGTCAAAATGTAAAATTACATGCCTTTACACATTAAAACAAACAAATTAGTAGAGGGGCGTGCATTTTAAGAATAGAATTGCTTTACTTTCATTACTTTCGAAATTCAATTTTTGTAACATTGCCTTTATATATAAGTTGATTTTGCTGTATTTTGTTATTTTACTAATAATTATTATTTATAGGCATCTGACGGTATCATGGTGGCGCGTGGAGATCTGGGTATCGAAATTCCACCAGAGAAGGTGTTCTTAGCACAAAAGACAATGATCGCTCGCTGCAACAAGGTAATGTTGTTTTACATCTTTATATTTATTTTTTAACTATACATTTTTCAGTATAATATTCTTAATTCGAAAGGGATTCTTAATAAAATTGAATTATATTTTTTTGATGAATTTGAGTATTGATTTTATTCAATTAAAAAAGTATTTAAACATATTCTTAAAAATTAAATTTAAAAAGTATGATTTGTAAAACATAATTGCTTTTTATAAATTACTAAGTAGCTTGCCAATTTTAAGTTAAGTCTCTACATAATTAAGATAAATACTAAAATAATTATGAAATAACTAAGGAACTTTTGTCTTTTCTAATGTATTACATATAACATTTTTTATAACATGACTTATTACAACAACACATTATATATAAACAAATATTTATTAATAACATATAATAACAATCCACAGGTGGGCAAACCAGTAATATGCGCAACACAAATGCTCGAGTCGATGGTGAAGAAGCCGCGTCCGACGCGCGCGGAGACGTCGGACGTCGCCAACGCCATCCTGGACGGCGCCGACTGCGTGATGCTGTCGGGCGAGACCGCCAAGGGCGACTACCCGCTGGAGTGCGTGCTCACCATGGCCAACATCTGCAAGGAGGCCGAGGCCGCCATCTGGCATAGACAGCTGTTCATTGATCTTAGCGCTCAGGTGCGTTTGTAGAAGATATATGTGATTAAGAAAAAATATAAAAAAAACCGACACCAAAACCGACATCAAATAATAAGTTCAAAAATAATTACGTGTTCTTTATCAATTTGCTTTTATTATTTTTTTAATATTATATAATTAGGAGGTAGCTCTCAATCAGATAAGTACCCACTTACACTTCATCTATGAAACTCATGACACATAATTACAAGTAAAAAAATATATCAAAATATACAATTACAGTTCACCTAAGTAAAATTGTCAATTTTAAAGTAGGTGTCAATCTTATGGGCTTATAACTACTTATATGAGAACATTAATCAATTCTTTTAAGGGAAATTATCTCCAATATAGTTACTATATTAACTTGTATTTTTAATGTTTCAATTTTACATTCAATATTATAACTATACTTTGTAATAAACCAACAAATAAACTTTCTCCTTCCAGGTGAAATCAGTAGAACCATCCCAATCAGTGGCCATAGCGGCGGTAGAGGCGTCAACCAAGTGCATGGCGTCGGCCATAGTGGTGATCACCACGTCGGGCCGGTCCGCGCACCTGCTCAGCCAGTACCGGCCGCGCTGCCCCATCATAGCGGTCACGCGCCAGCCGCAGACGGCGCGCCAGGCGCACTTGTACCGCGGTCTGCTGCCTATTGTTTATCAAGGTTAGTGATATGTAAAAAAATGCTTAATTTGAGAAATATTTATATACTTATTCGGTAGTTAACTTCATGTTTTTAGGATAATATATAAGAGTCCATTGTCAAGACAATCCGTTCCGCCAAAATTTAGAACATTTGCATGCTAATTGAGAGATTCCATAAAGATGCTAACAACAAAATAAATATGAATAGGAGTATAACAAATTAAAAGTAGTTGTTAGAGCGCTTGGACGGTTTCTGAAGCATCATATCAATTATACATATAAAAAAATCGTCCCGCTGAGTTTCTTGCGCCTTTGTTCTTATAAATTAATTTCATTTCCATTGCAACGTATACGCTATATAAAGTTTTATATTTTATAATAAAAATATATTTTTTTTCTCAGAAAGCCCCGCCAGCGATTGGCTCAAGGACGTCGACAACCGCGTCCAATACGGACTGAAGTTCGGACGCGCTCGCGGCTTCCTCAACACCGGCGACAACGTGGTAGTCGTCACCGGATGGAGACAGGGTTCCGGATACACTAACACTATTCGTATTATGTAAGTGTTTTGTGATATCAGTGGGATAGTTGTGTGTGAAGATCAGCTGGTACCCTCAAGAGATTTTTTTGTTTTGATTTTTCATAACTATATGCTTAGTCAAAGAGAATCTCGGCAGAAGAGAGTCAAGGTACTATGTTCTCCACTTTCTACACGCAATCAAGACAATGCTTGTTGATTGGCGGAACCCTACGCTGCACTTTGTCTAAAGTACCAGAACGAAGAAATGAAAATATTTTAAATATAACCATTCCGCTGAGTTAGAGTCGGCGTTTATAGTTAGGCGCTGTCCCATTGCAATGGCTTCTCTTTTTGCTTTGTGTTAGTTTGAAGTTCCTTGTGATATTTTATTTTACTTTTGATTATACAAAATCCGGTGGAATTATAAGTAGTTATAGTATTATTTTTTATATTATACCTCTACTAGTTACACTAGTTGTTTTTATTAAAATGTTAAAAAACTAAATTAACATTATATTTTTCTTTGTTACAGCCAAGTTGAATAAATACGAAACAAAAGGGATATTCCTAACAAGTATTAACTACATACTAGGAGCAGAGGGTCAAGTGTTACGAGATTAATATGTCCAACACAACCAGTGATATATGAAAAAATGTGTATCAGCTGTTATTAAAATACAAAAATTTTAAATCTAGTACTAGGTTTTACGTTCTATTTATTTATTCATATTGATTAGTGAGAAAGTGAAATGTAATGTAAACATTTAAATAAAATGTTAAAATGTATATGTTTTTTATTGTGCTGTTGTTTTAATAGGAAATTAAAAAAATGTATTAAATAAAATTATATATTATTATGAATAATATACTTTATTGCCTCTACACTGCAATTATTAATTATTGGTTGTGTGTCGGTGCTGAATATATTTTCACGATAAAAATAACTTGTTTTTATATGGGTTGGGCCATAAAACGTTATTATTTATTTTTAGCTTCCGCTGTATCCCGCACATATCAGGGTAGGCAGAGGGAACCTAAGTGTTATGACACTGTTCCTCAGTTTCCGCCGAAATTTGGAGGCATTGCGTGTTAAGTGGCGGAACTTAAGGAAATAATAAATATTTCGACTCGAGTGAGAATCGAACCCACAACCAATCGTTTGAAGTCACACGTCTGTGCCACTGCACCACGACTGGCCACAGTTAGTTCTTTAATTCACCAAAATACACTGGGTTATAAGCTACTATTTATACTAAATATTTTAATTATAAACTAACTAGCGGATGGACAATTTTGTTCACATGGTCAATGGGAATCAACGAATGCTTATCGCCTCTTAACATTTTTATATAAAAATATGTAAAAGTCGAACTAATATACATTGCAATTGAATATGAATTGTAATTGAATATGAATTGTAATCAATAGCATGAATCTATAACTCCATATGTTCCTTTACAAAGCTACAGAAAGACTATCAGACAAGAATTGCGACAGATTGCTTTGTTATAAAATTATCCATATATTATAGATCTCCCCAGAAATAAAATGTTATACCAGGTAGAAAATAGGTTTAAGTCACTCTCTGGCTTCCTAAGAAGACGTGAATGAACGACAAACAAACACAAATTTCCATTTATAATATTAAAATCGTAATTATAATATTAATATAATTATAAGCTCGGGTGTTCGAAGTTCGAGTAATAAATAATAGCCATAAAAAGCGTAAGGTTAACTAAATTATTATTAGCTATAGATCACATTAAATTATTACTATAGTTCAATAAAATGTATATAAATAAAAGCTTCACTTAAAAATATAAGAATTAAAAAAAAAAGTAAGCCTAGTAAAATGTTGAGTTTTAGGTGTAGACCTAGCTTTACATTTTTGTTACTGGCAGTTACTGTAGCAATAAATATTCCTTTGTGTGCTCAAAAATGTCAAAACCGCCATCTTGAATAAAATTTCACAATGGCAAAAAGTGATATTCCAAATAAAAATTAAATCTTATTATAAACAATCAACATTTTCAATAACCGACTATAAATTATTGTGCGTATTTTTAAAGTGAAAATTATTTTAAATTTATTAAATTTAATTACTTTTATATTTTAAAAAGATCACCAATAAAGCAAATCAGCTGTTATCCGTCAATCGATGTCAACAAAATTACATAATTTTGTTTGGAAAACAGTAAACTTATTATTTTTGAGTGTTCTATAAAAATGTTTTGATAATTATATTAGTTTATTTTTATGATTTTCCTTAGAATGTAGCCAAACGATACGATTATGGATCGCAATAATATAATTGAATGCGGCGGATTTTATTTTATACACAATTTTGACTCGGGAAATTTAGGACATGTCGAACGTGTGCCTACTGAATTTATCAGTAAGTTTATCGAACAATTTGTTTCTATACTTATAAATTGATAGGTGAACCTAAGGATGAGCCAGTTGAACAATATTAAATTGATACAATAAATGGTCAAATGTCCACTAATGAAGTAAAATATTTAGTAAATTACTATTATTTATAGCTCCAACTGTAAATCCCAAGACAAACGTAGCTGAAACTCCAGACTATGAGTTTAATTTGTGGACCCGACCTGATTGTGCTGGCACAGAGTTTGAAAATGGAAACCGCACTTGGTTTTATTTTGGCATTCAAGCTAGTGAACCTAATATGCAGGTACTACAATTTAACAATAAAATAAGTCTTTCTAGTAATTAAAAGTAATTCATCACTAAGTGTGTTATTTATTTACAAAGGTGCGGCTTAACTTAATTAATTTAAATAAACAAGGCAAAATGTACAACCAAGGTATGGCACCTGTTACTAGAACATTGCCAGGAAAACCTCACTGGGAAAGGATAAGAGATAGACCAGTACATTCTGTAAGTAAATTATAAAGGGATTTTAATATATAGTTTAGGTTTAATAAATACACCTCAGTTATAAACTATAATATAATTACTTTACAGACAGATGACAACACGTTTACATTGAGTTTTAGATATAAAACCTCAGAAAATCTTAAGGCTACAACCTTTTTTGCTTTTACTTATCCATATTCATATGCAGAACTACAAATAGCCCTTAATACTATTGACCTGAAAATGCTTCCACTGCCAGCGCCCCAATCACCTGATGACATTTATTATTGTCGAGAATGTTTGATTTACTCTTTGGAAGGTAAGTTGTGCTACTAACATACTTTTTAGTCCTTACCATATTGATGTAATTTCTTTGTTTTAATTTTGTAGTTTTAGAGAAAATTGACAAGTATTTTCTTTAAAAATCATAATATATTTTCAATAATCCCTGGCATTTGTTACTTTTAAAGCAAACGAGTATAATGTCACGTATTTAAAAATTATTGTTAATTTTTGTTAATTTTTTATTTTATAAATTAAAGGCAGGCGTGTAGACTTACTAACAATAACATCACACCATGGTATCACAACTGAAAGAGAAGATAGGTTAAAGAGCCTCTTCCCAGAAAACCAGGAGAGACCATTCAAGTTCCAGAATAAAAAGGTATTTATAGTATAAGGATGGTAATTTGAAGAGATTGATTAAGGTGAACTAGGCAAAAGAAATTTATGAGAAATGTAGTGTTTTGCATTCCTTAGGAATAATGAACAAAACTAAAAAATATTATTTACCATGAATAAGATAATATTTGGATTAAATTAGATGTAATAAAATAAATTTAAAATTTAAATTTTATTTATTCAGTCCGAAACTGGCTTCTACTTGCTACATTGTAATGTCTCATCCGTGTATTCTTTATGCATGTGACACCAATAATTTAAAATGTGGAAAGATTTATTTTTTTGCTTCACACTCTTCCCGCATACCAGAGTAGGCAGAGGGAACCTAGTGTCTTGACGCTGTTATCCGCTTGCCGCGCGAATTCTATGCTTTATGGTTTGAGTGGTGAGGAAGAAATTAATGAATAATATTTTAAATGGAATCTTATTCCCCCGATTGTATCCCACAACCGCCACGATAGCCTTAAAAAATATAAATATAACATAAACATAACAACAAATAAATCTTATGAAGAATCTATCTAACAATAATTTTAAAAAAATTTTACATGCATACTTATTTCAAACTTTGTCACTAGGTCATATTTATATCCGCTCGTGTACACCCCGGTGAAACCCCATCCAGTTTTGTGTTCAACGGCTTCCTCAATCTACTTCTCACGAGGAGCGATCCTATAGCAATACAACTGAGGAAGCTATATGTATTTAAAATGATACCGTTTTTGAACCCCGACGGTGTCGCCCGCGGCCATTACAGGACGGACACGAGAGGTGTTAACTTAAATAGAGTGTATTTGAGTCCGTCTCTGGTATATCATCCCACTGTGTTTGCGTCTAGAGCTCTTATTAGGTGAGTATTTGTTATTTTTTATGTTAAATTTGCTTGGTTCTTAGTATCAATAACCGAAATTATTGGACACGTAATAAAAGCAAAAGTATTGGATATAACAGTTTCGGATTATTTTGTATATAGATGGAGTGTCAGAGAGAACCTAGTGTTCTCTCCGTCCTCCGTCCACTTTCCGCCTGAAACTAGTCTTTGCTTGTTGACTGGGAACATAACTTTGTATTAGGAACCTGGGTCAAGAAATTATAATTTTAGTATAATCAAAACACGAGTCGAAATCGAAGCCACAACAATCGCGTTTACAGCCAGACTCTGTCTGCGCCTCGATGGCCATACAAATGAGCATAAACGAGAACTATCAGAAACAGATTGGTTAGAAAACAAATAAAGGCATCTAAGTGAAAATTTAAACAAAAACATTATAAATTTGTACTCTAAAAATACATACTTATAATCCTTAAACATCTTATTACAGGTGATTATCCGAAACTAACGGATAATCTTCCTAAAAACCGACATAGTATTTATCCCGTATCTATATACGAATTGCGAAAATCTATTGAATAACTTAAATATTATGTTTTTAGGTATTATCATTTTGGACAAGAAAAAGAAGAAGATATTGAAGAGAGCAAGAGTCTCACATCTTGTAGCATCCCCAATATTAGTGAAAGTGCTGAGGTGAGCTTATATATTAATTACGTGTATTTTCAAGAGAAGATAACATATGTTATTCGCATATTTAAGAAATTGAATTGTGTTATTAGAAAATGTTTGAAAATTTAAACGCAGCAGGATTCGAACCCGCGCCTCTTGAAATCCTCCCAAGCGGTATAATCGCTAAAACATGGACATAAGTTCATGCCCTACGTCCTTAATTTATATCCTTTCCTGTGTATCCTGCGTATTAATTTTGATTAATGTTAGTTTAATAATAATTTAGTGGCCAGTCGTGGCCCAGTGGCACAAGCGTGTGACTGTAAACGACTGGTTGTGGGTTCGATTCCCACTCGAGAAGTGGAAATTATATTTCCATTTTCTTCGCTCTGGTGTCGAGGTAAAGCGCGGCATTAAGTTCCGACACTTAACACGCAAGCCTCCGAATTCGGCGGAAAGTGGGGAACGGAGTGTCTTAACACTAGGTTCCCTCTGCCTACCCTGCTGTGTGCGGGATACAGCGTAAAGCTAAAAAAAAAATGTAGACGTTTATTTTTTTATGAAGAATCATTTCAGTGATTATGTAAAAGGTAGATAGAAACATACTTATTTTTTTCTACTTATGCGTAATACAAAATAATATATTATTTCGCAGTTAATTGATACGAAAAAGAAGAAAGGCCTCCGTTCGCCCACACACAAGAATCGTGATAAAGCCCAAACGAACAAGACTTCCGCGGTGTTCAAGCACGTCGCCGTGGAAAGTTCTAGAGACCAGGCACAGCTAAACCCGTTAAGTGGGGACGCGTCTAATTTGGCTGAACAGGTACCTATATTCTATTATATTATGGCTTTTTCCTTTATATAAAAAGACTTCGGTAATTTTACTATCCATTTTAAATAAATTTTGTAACTAACGTTATCATTTTGTAATTATTAGTAGCATATATTTTTAAATACGACCGCCAAACATCTGATGGTGTGTTCCGGTTCGATGGCATGTAAGCCAGCTCTCTCTCCCTATTCCCACCGTCCCCATCCTTATTTCCTCCTTTCCTTCACCTACCTTAAGGTCGGCAACGCGTCCACAACATTTCTAATGTTGTGGATGTCCATGGGCGAAGGTAACTACTTACCATCAGGTAGTCCTTCTGCTCGTTTGCCCCTCTTTCTACAATAAAAAAAAATGTAATCGTGATTAGTAAAATATTCATAATATTATTATTTTCTTTTTTCCTTTCTACTCAATAAGAGAGAGTCCGGCGTTCAGCTCTAAGTATGGAGTAAATGTGTGTGAGGAGTGGAGTTAGGAGTGTTTGGACACTACTTCTCTTCAACTGCCCTCTTATGCGGGAAAAATGTAAAACTGAAATGAATACGTGTATGAAAAATCGCATGTTAGGTGGTAAAACCCTCGAAATCTCGATGTATAATTTTAGGTCTGTTAAATCTGATCATATTATTTTTTTTTATTAGAACCAAAAAGTCCCAAATTCTGATATTTTGATTTTTATCTAAACTAATATACTTTAGTGACGCACATCGCATTGTTCATTGTTTATCGGAGCGTTTCAATGTATGTTACAATATTGTTTATTAAATGAATTTTGTAGGTGATTCTCGATAAAATATTATATGAAATATCGTCATCTGCAATACTTGTTAAATGTATCGTGGTTAAAATGTTTTTGGTATATAGGCGATATTCTTCTAATCCAACACATCGGTTATGTTTGTGTATGTAAATGTATGTGTTACAATAAATATTGGAGTTACAGTGGCAAAGTGGCATAGCGTCGGACTGTAAACGATGTGATTGTGGGTTCGATTCCCACACGGGGGAATATATTATTTGCATTTCTTCGTTCTGGTACTTAGATTGAGCGCGGTATTTAGTTTAGTCACTTAACACGCGATGTTCCACTTTCGAGCGGAAAGTAGGAAATGTAGTGTCATGATACTATTGCCCCCTGTCTACCTTGTCATGCGGGAAAGGCATGAAGCTGAAAAAAAAACACTAGATATTGGCAAAATGACCTCTGTGAATCTTACTTTACTCATTTAACTATAATGGCGGTCTTGAAATAACAACTCCACTATTTTTACGTAGTTCAAGACAAATGAATACCAAGAAATATTTTACTTTTCAGGTTTATGACATGAAATTACAAGAAATGCCTTCACAAACTAGCGACCTATCGTCAAATCAATCCTACAATATAGAAGCTAGTTCTTCTCTCCTCAATGAGAAAGTACTGAAGTCCTGTTTAGGATCCAACGTGCACTTAACAACCAGCGAAGACTTAAACATACACGGAACCAATCCGTTGAAGCCTTTAAGGGATACATTGAAAAATAGTATTAGTTTACTTATGGAATCAACGTCAACTTCTGAGTAAGTAAAAACTTATTAGTATAAAAATATAGTATTTGTATTATATAAAAAAAACGAAATCAAGAATGTGTGAATTGATTAAAATAAACATGAATTATATTATTTTACTATCTTTATAATATACACACATAAGCTCAGTTAATTAAATGGAATATGCATTATTAATATTCATTCACGAATTGTGAATAAAATGACAAACAAAATGTAAGCAGGTAAAATATGAAAATTTAATCTGTCACAATATCTATCTGTCATGAAAATATAGTACATATTTGTATTATAAAAATAATATCATCGTACAATATTTTGCATAAAATAGTTGTTAATTCGAACACTATCCAGGTAATGCTTAATTAATTTTTGTTACTTAGATTTCATTGCAGTTTCATCCTTGTTTATTAGGTAAAAATGAATAACCGTTACGTAACGTTTTGGGAAGGATAGGATTATTTTTATTAAACCCCTCGTTTTGAAAAACGGTTAAGTGTATATTTGAGATGGTTAAAAAATTGTGTTACCTTACATTTGAATGGTTCCCCTAATACCGCATCATGTAGTAAGACATTACGTGTAATTTTTAATCTTAATACAAAAATTATGACGTTTTAAATGTTTGGAATATAATTTAAGATTTTTATTTATAACTGTTTTAATTTAATGATGTTTTATTAAAAATGTACACATGTGTGAAACTAAAAATCTTAGTTTTATAAATAGGATTTTTGGTTTTGGTTGTATCTTGACAATGTAATAAAGTTGAAAGAAATTATATTAAAAAATAATGATTCATTTGTCTGTCTGTAGTGTATTAACAATAATAGTAATTAAAATACGTGACGGTGTCAGGGAGGCGGCGTGCGGAGAGGGCGAGGGCTTAGGCGAGGCGCAGCGGGAGGCGCGCACGGGGTGGTGCGGCCAGTGCCGCCGCGCCGCCGCCGCGCTCGAGCGCACCGCGCCCGGCGTCGCGCGCCGCGTGCCCGGCTACAGCGCCGCGCTCGTGAGTACACGCACACACACACGCACATACACGTTACCACATGGATACACACACACACACACACACACACACACACACACACACACACACACACACACACACACACACACACACACACACACACACACACACACACACACACACACACACACACACACACACACACACACACACACACACACACACACACACACACACACACACACACACACACACACACACACACACACACACACACACACACACACACACACACACACACACACACACACACACACCACACACACACACACACACACACACACACACACACACCACACACACACACACACACACACACACACACACACACACACAGTTGCTTTGAGAGTAGAGATGCTGGGAACGGTGCGCATGTTGCAGGCTCCGGGCAATGTCCTGTCTTTAGGAAAGCACTCCAGGAGGTAAGAAAACCAGTGCAATGCTTAAGGTAATGCAAGTTAACCTCAATCACTGTGAGGCTGCACATGATTTGCTAATGCAGACGACACGGGAACTTAAGTTGGACCTCGTCTTAATCTCAGAGCCTTATAAACACCTAGACAATGGATCCTGGATCTCTAACATAGATGGGAAAGTGGCTATATGGACTTGCGGTACACAGTCATTCACAAACACGAATAACCACACCACTAACGGTTACGTGAAAGCCAAGGTAGATGGAATTAACTTCTACAGCTGCTATGCCCCACCTAGCCTGTCCCTGGAAGAATTTAACGTCTTCCTTGACGAACTAGTCGAAGACATACAAAAGAATTTTCCAGTAGCGATAGCTGGTGACTTCAACGCCTGGGCCACTGACTGGGGCAGCAAAACCACGAATGCCAAAGGAGGTGCACTGATAGAGGCAATGTCCACCCTCGACGTAGTCCTGCTCAATACTGGTAATGAACCCACATTTACCAGAGGTGAAGCAAGCTCCATTGTCGATGTCACATTTGTAAGCAGCGTCATTGCAAAAGGAAACACTTCATGGAATGTTGCCGCAGTTTATACTGCAAGCGATCATCGGGCTTTATGTTGGGAAGTATCATACCAAAAACAAAAATTAAATACACTAAAGGTACAGACTAATGCAGGTGGCTGGAGAGTCAGCACATTTGACACTAAACTTTTCCAAATAGCACTTGACGACGACCCAACTATTCCAATAATGGATGCTTCGGAAAAGGCGACACACATTGTCAAGAGGATTGCAGCTGCTTGCGATGAAACAATGCCGCGGAAAAGAAATACGAGCCACCTACCGCCGGTTTACTGGTGGAATGATAACATTGCTCAACTGCGGAAAAAATGCATCCGAACTAGAAGACTTTCTCAACGATGTAGAAAGACACCGCACTTCGAGCGGCTATATAAGAAGTACAAAGAGGCACGCTTGTTGTTAAACAAAGCGATTAAAGAAAGTAAAAGGAGTTGTTGGATAAAAATGTTGGAGGACATAGAAGTTGACCCCTGGGGTAGACCCTACAAAACAGTAATGAAAAAACTGAAGAACCGTCGCTTATTGTCACCAACAGACCCAACCGTGATGAAAAATATTGTCACCACGTTGTTCCCCCAACAAAAAAAGTATAAATTCAACAGGGTGGAGCACGCTAACGAGGAGATATTACCAGTAACTGAAACAGAGTTGATAGGCGCCTGTGATAGAATTGGTAATACCAAAGCACCTGGACCTGACTGTATCCCTAACATAGCGTTAAAAATAGCGGTCAAAACAATACCCAAGGTTTTTATAGATACCTACAACTCCTGCCTCCAGGAAGGTACCTTTCCCTCTATGTGGAAACGGCAAAGATTGGTACTTCTTCCGAAAGGAAACAAACCCCTGAATGAGCCGTCTTCATACCGTCCTTTGTGTATGTTAGACACAGCTGGAAAGATCCTAGAGAGAATAATTCATGGAAGGATAGAAGCAGCGGTCGAACCACTTCTATCAGATCACCAATTCGGCTTTAGAAAGGGAAAATCATGTCTAGATGCTGTCAGCCTAGTCATAAATACTGCCAGAAGAGCAATAGCAGGAACTAGATGGAAAGAAGGCTCCAAAAAGTACTGCCTAGTTGCAACCCTAGATATAAAAAATGCTTTCAATACAGCGAAATGGGACGTAATATTGAATGCCCTCTCAAAGATGAAAGTGCCCAACTACCTGTGCAACATAGTAGCCAGCTACTTCTCGGATAGAGTCCTTATATACAATACTGACGACGGACCGAGAGAATATGAGATCTCTGGGGGGGTACCGCAAGGTTCTGTACTGGGTCCCCTATTGTGGAATGTTATGTATGACGGGGTGCTCAAATGCGACGTTCCACCTGAAGCACAATTAGTGGCATTTGCCGACGATCTGGCAGTGGTCATAGTAGGTAAGCATTTGGAAGAAATAAATTGGACATTTGACAAGACGTTTGAAACGATCCGAAGATGGATGAACTCTGCTGGACTAAAGCTGGCTGAACATAAAACTGAGGCGGTACTAATCTCTAGTAGAAAGCAAGTAGAAACAATCTCACTCAGAATAGCCAACTATGAGATCAAGACCCAGCCATATATTCGTTACCTAGGCATAATGATCGATTCGCGTATAAATCTCAAAAACCAT
This sequence comes from Dryas iulia moderata, assembly GCA_019049465.1. Taxonomy (NCBI): domain Eukaryota; kingdom Metazoa; phylum Arthropoda; class Insecta; order Lepidoptera; family Nymphalidae; genus Dryas; species Dryas iulia. Next base: position 12,177,174 of record CM032424.1, on the reverse strand, counting down.
ATAGAATATTCCGCAGCGAAAGGAGCGGCAGTTTCAACAACACTCGCTCGACTCATGCCCAATGTAGGAGGTCCTAAACAAAATAGAAGACGACTACTGTCATCCGTGGTCACATCAGTCCTTCTATATGGCGCCCCACTCTGGTCTGATGCACTTAGAAAACAAGAAGCAATCCTGCGTCTTGCTTCAGTGTATAGAATAAGTGCCCTCCGCGTAGCTAGCGCATTTCGTACTGTGTCTGTAGAAGCAGTATGCGTCATTGCCGGAATGACTCCAATAGAAATCTTGGCTGAGGAACGAAAGAACCAATACGAACGCACCAGAGACTACAGAGACCTCACTTGCACAGTGAAAACGGATGAAAGACAGAAAAGCGTTGAAAGATGGCAATTGGCATGGGATACCTCAACCAAGGGTAGGTGGACTCACCGTCTGATACCTAAACTTGAACCATGGGTTAACCGTAAACATGGAGAAGTTAACTACTATATCACTCAGATGCTTTCTGGTCACGGCTGCTACCGAGAGTACTTGCACCGGTTTAAACATGAAGACTCCCCAGAATGTCCAAGCTGCAGTGGCAAGAACGAGAATGCTGAGCATATTTTCTTTGAATGTCCCACCTATGAAGAGGCTCGAGATGCCTGGAACACCAAAGTTGGCAAAATCGTCTGCCCTGAAAATCTCATCGAGTTAATGCTTTCGTCTACATCGGCTTGGGAAGAAACGGCCGACTATGTAAAGTACGTATTAAAAGACCTACGTAGCAAAGAACAGGTCCGAAAAGCTGTAACTTAAAAGTATAAGCCAAGATGGAAAAGCCTTTGCTAGTCGTCCCCTCGTGAAGTAATGCCTCGCGGCCATACCACGGGGGATAGGACGTAATGACGTCTGGGGGTTTTTTTAGTCGGTAGAGGCCACCCACGGGCGAGTCCGACATACAAGGCAGAAGATCAAGACCTTATGATACGGAAGTGTATTTTTTCCCTCGAAAAAAAAAAAAAAAAAAAAAAAAAAAAAAAAAAAAAAAAAAAAACACACACACACACACACACACACACACACACACACACACACACACACACACACACACACACACACACCACACACACACACACACACACACACACACACACACACACACACACACACACACACACACACACACACACACACACACACACACACACACACACACACACACACACACACACACACACACACACACACACACACGCACACGCACACACACGCACACACGCACACACGCACACACTACACTCTGATATAGCAAAGTATATATCGCACTCTTAAAATTAAAGTGACTTAACTCAAAACTGGCAAGTAAATTAAATAGAATCTTAGTATAAGCTTTAACGAAATTACTGAATGAATCACCAAAATTATCGGAAACGATATTCCAAAATATTTTTTTGTCAGTAACCAAAATCAAACCCATTAGTATCCTTACAATGGTATTATTCGTGTCAAGATCCTTAATATTGCATCTGTAATATCCCTATTACAAACCTTGGGAGAGCTAATTGAATCCACTGTTTCGTTTGCCATGCTTTGTTAAATGTTTAATAAATATGCTCAGTTAGCAGTTTAAGCAAATCTAATATGCAGAAGAAACTACGTTCTCCAATTTTAATCTAAGCCCAAATTTGTTATTTGTTAAGTGATAGATGTAAATGTTGTTTGTGTTACCATGGATTGGATTATTGATAATAAATTAAAATATATTAATTCGCTGGAGTAACAATCGAAGTCATTGTCACATTTGTAGTTACCACTACCCTCTATACTACACTACCCACCATGGAGACTTAAAAATACTATTTTATATATTATACTAGCGACCCGCTCGCGGCTTCACCGCGTGAACTATTTCGTTATATTGAAACCCTCAGAGGCGCATTTTTAAAAAATAAAGTTGCCTATGTTTAAGCTTAGATTATCAATTACATTTATGCCAAAGTTCATTACAATTGTCAAGCGGTTTAGATTTTTCATATAAACTTTCATTCCCTATATCAACCCTTTAGAGGTTGATTTTTGAAAAAATAAGTATCACATACACACAACATAGGCTTATAACATTACTACTTATAACAAGTAGTAATGTTATAAGCCTATGTTACACCCAGTCACCTTTACTACTTTCATTCTAAATTTCATCCAAATCGGACCATTAGATTAGCCGTGAAAGCGTGACAAAAAAACACCAAACTTTCGCATTTATAATATAAAAATATATGACTTGAATACTAAATTAATTATGTGAAACAGATGAACCCGGAGTCCACCACATGCCACAGTATAGAGGAGTACAGAGAACAACAAAAGCAACAGATAGACGAACAGGAGAGAAAAGTAATTACAATGTTATTTATTTATTTTAAATGAATCAATATGACAATGTTATTTATTTATTTATATACTTTATTGCACTCAATTTATTTATTTATTATTTTTATTTCTTCGCTCTTCTGGTCCCTAAGACAAAGCGCGGCGATGAGTTACGCAACTCTCGTCTCGATTTCTGGCACAAAAATGGGGGAACAAAGTGTCTTGAAAATGAATTCTAACTGACCGCCTTATTGTGTTACAAAAGGGGGGAAACTGAAAGAATAGAAAATAAAATATATGAAATATGAAAAGTAATTCATTTTTTTATCTCTACAATCTTAGTTTTATAAAGAGTTTCATTTATTTATATAAAAAAAAACCTTTTTTTAATATTACAGCTTCAAGACACGGAGCTGGCTGATAGCGCGGATAATGTGTATTTCTGTACGAATTGCTTCAACAGATACATTGTGCGAGATAAGAAAAACGATTCTGTAAGTTTGTTGCTTTATTATGTACATTAAAACGCTGTATGTATATTTTTCTTGACTATTAAAACTTTTAATTAAACATGTATATTTGTTGTATAGACGTAGATAATCTAGTGAATGTTCTTCATTTTCCGAACAAATGCGAGATGTTCTGTGTTGAGTGACAGAATTCTACGCAGCGCTTTATTGTGCGATCAGAGCAAGAAAATGAATTTCTGTTCAATCATAATAAAATATAGTCTATAGCGTTTCTGCATAATGTAGATTTCTAATTATGAAAGAATTTTCATGATCGGTTCAGTATTTCCGAAGGAACCAAGTTACAAATATTGCCTCTTTATTATATTAGTATATATATTACACATATTCATGTGTATAGTTATAATTTATGAATAACGGAGAATATAATGTTATAAGTACAGTTGTGATTTATCCAGATTATAAAAAAATATACTTTAATAACTTTTTTTTTGTAGCTTCACGCTGTATCCCGAAAATGGAAATATTAAATATTTCCACTCCTCGAGTTGGAATCGAACCCACAACCAGTCGTTTGAAGTCACACGTCTGTGCCACTGCGCCACCACTGGCCACTACTATACTAATTGCAGTATTACGTAATGGATGAAAAATATAGGCATTAAAAGCTTAGCAATTTAGTATAAACATTTCCTATCTATCAAACAATTTTATACTAATGTCGATAAATATTAAAATGTAACATATATAACAGGACGCTCAAGTGTCACAAGTGTCGGGGGTATCGGGCGACAGCGGCGACACCGGCGACACCTGTGTCGCGACACAAGGCGACGCTTTGACGACGGTATGTTTGTTTATAGAAAGACTATGTTAGGTCTACACTATAAAGTAAGAAGTTTTAAAGATATAGATAGACACTTTGTTTATTTATGTAGATAATAAAAATCAATAGCATTTAATATAACAAAAATCATAGTATCGAATATTAAGAACATTTTTAAAAATGTCAAAGACAATTATACAATTTAATTTAACATTTGAAGTTACTTTTAATAAAGCACCCAATTTGGCGTAAAGTCTAAATAGCTAGAGTAAATTAACTAAATTTATATAACGAGGAATATTTTTAGTCAGTATTAAAAAATATTATTATAAATCCCTTTTAATCCCTTTTAAACCTTAAACATATACAAAATATAATTTTAAGCACAATTTCTAGCTTCCGCCAATACAAGCCGCTCTAAAAGAAGAAAAACACAAGTCAACGCCTAACAAAGTGAAGAAGAAACCAGTCATCGCGCCGCCACCGCGCCTCGTGAAGGAAAACGACTCTGGACTCTACTTGTATATAGATTTACACGGACATGCGTCTAAAAAAGGTATTATTATTTCATAGATTTTGCCTTTTAGTTATTTTATTAAGTAAAAATTGTCAAGATTGTACCTATTGTCAAGAATCTCTAAACTTTTCGCACTTTTGTGAATAAAGTGGAGAAAGAAAAATGATTTTAAAGGCAAACGCTTACTTTGAGTGGAAATTGCCCGCCGACGACGGAGGCCGAGCTCCCAGCCCCGCCAGGGGGCGCCATTGCGCCTGTCGGCTATCCATAAAACAAAAAAAAATTGAGTGGAAATCGAACCACCTAACTGAACTAACATGTCCACTAAATTATTTTATACTTTATTATATTATTTATATTTATTATTGGGCCAGTCGTGGCCCAGTGGCACAAGCGTGTGACTGTAAACGACTGGTTGTGGGTTCGATTCCCACTCGAGGAGTGGAAATATTTAATATTTCCATTTTCTTCGCTCTGGTGTCGAGGTAAAGCGCGGCGTTAAGTTCCGCCACTTAACACGCAATGCCTCCGAATTCGGCGGAAAGTGGGGAACGGAGTGTCTTAACACTAGGTTCCCTCTGCCTACCCTGCTGTATGCGGGATACAGCGTGAAGCTATTTAATTTTTTTTTATTATATTAAATTAAATCGCTGAATAACCTAGACAAAAAGGTTGAGTTTAAAAGTACCTGTCTATTTAGTTGTAAATTTTGACGCTATTATTATTTTACCTTTTTACTTCACGTCAAAAGACGTTTATAGAACAAGAATATAACTTTGCTCTACGACAGAAATCGTAACCCTGTTTTAGCTGTACATCGACACTTGAAATAATAGTTATTAACTCATATATATGTATAATTTATATCGCCAGGTATCTTCATGTACGGCAACCACTTCGAGGACCTGGAGAGCTGTGTGGAGTGCATGCTGCTGCCTCGCATCATGTCGCTCAACAACCTGCACTTCCACTTCTCCTCGTGTAACTTTACTGAGAGAAATATGTATCTCAAGTGGGTATTGTATATAATTATATTGTGTTTTGTATGTAGAATAATACTTTAATGTTAACAGATTTAATGTTAGTTTTTATTGTGAAATTGTTTTAGTGATTCTAGGATAACGTATTGAAACAGCCTGTTTAAAGAAAGGATATATAGATTTTGTTATTTAAACTATTTGACGATTGTAGGGTGGCAATGTTATAATTATTCCAAAAATATATATTATAGCTTCAGTTGTTTGCAGTATTTAGCAATAAATAATTTTAATAATTAAGTTACTTTAGGTCCTTCAAGAGTCAAATCTTATATACCAGTACTATCACCACTTGTACTTAGGTATAAATAATTTAGTATAAAACTGCTCCTGCTACTCCTCTAAATTACCTTATTTTGATGTATAAAGGAAAGTAAATATTGCTGTATATACTTTAACTGTGTTGCTGTTTAGCGTAAATTTATACTTAATCACAACCTAAGAAGTCAATTAATCGAACGATCAGTATGTCAATTGACTCGGTACGCATGTAATTGAGCGAATCAAGCGGAGCGCTCTCTACTGGAGACATTTTTGCCCTCTTTGGGACAAATACACTCGAAAACTATGATATTGTGCACGTACACCAATATAGAGATAGTCACTAAAAAAAATAAAAAAAATATCCTGTCCTTGAGAAATTATCATCAAAAATCTGATTTCCCATTTTAGAGTGTGATGACCGAATCTACACCACTTAAATAAATGATTTTGATTTGTTGCGCCTCTAATTTATAAAACGACATGGCCGCTCCGTGAGACTTGTCAGGCACTTACGCACTAATTGATCGATAAATGTGATCAACAATAACAAAATAATTAAAAATGCAAAATAAAATAATAAAATACAATAAACAGAGACCGTCGCGACGGCATGTCCCGCGAGGGCTCGGGCCGCGTGGCCGTGCTCAAGGCGACGGGGCTGGTGCGCTCCTACACGCTGGAGTGCAACTACAACACGGGCCGCCTCGTCAACGTGCTGCCGCCCGCCGTGCGCGACGCGCCGCCCGCCCCCGCCGCGCCCGCCGCCGCCGCCGCCCTCGCCGCCCTCGCGCCGCCGCCCAAGTACACGCCGCACATATTCGAGGAGGTAAGCTTTGTTGTGTGCAGGGGTCAGCAACCGCTTTTTAATTATGTTTTGTATGAATGCTATGGACAGACTGGTCTCTTTTTCTCTCTTTAGTTTTTTTCTGTAATCATTTTTTTCGTAATCTAATATTTAAATAATGTGAATACAATTTTAAATGTTATTAAGAAATATAATTCTGGTTTACAAAAAAATCTAAATTTATATAGACTGGTTGCTAAAAAGGTTGCTCACCCCTGGTTTGTAATAATAAATACTACTATAGCATGGTTTTGTGTATGTCTATTATGAGTGAACTTTGAACGTTTTTAACTTGGTTGGATTATAAGGGTAATAATGAATTGGTAAGCCACTTATAATTTATCAAAATTTCATCTGTGTGAAACTTGCGTGTAAATGCCTTTTGTCACTATAAAACCAATATTTTTCTTATTTGTATGACTATTATATTTTTTACATTCTATTGTGTAAACTTTTATTTAATGTGTATTTAATTATTAAATAGAGTAGATTATATTAATATAATTCTATTTAAATAAATTAAAAGTAACGTCTAGTAAGTGATGAAGTGCCTCAGTAGACGTGTCGTCTTGCAGGTAAGGCACTATCGCGCTAAGAATACGGAGGGTTTCGAAGAGATAGATGCGATGAAGGTTTGTCTTTCATAATATAAACAAAATTAAAATAAAGTAGATATTGAATTTGTGTTTATTGAAATTAGTATTGTGTTTAAATAAGCTTTAATATTTGCTTCACGAGCGTCTCTTCTGAATTCTCCCACTGCGAATATGTATTAGCACTGGTATATTTAGTATTGTATTATTTTTATATATTATACACAATTTATCACTATAGTGAAATTGATATTGTTGGTAGATTTTACACTGTAAATATATAAATACATAATTCAGTAAAACTAAAATATAAACTTTCTTTGTATATAATGCTGAAAACGAGTAAAAAAATTTTCACGCAATATTTGTAATTCTTGTGATATTGGATATTCAATTGTCATTTCTTACGTCTACTTATTTTGATACTCAAAGTTTAAATTGTTGTGTTGTTGATTGAAGATACCTATGCGTCATAATCCTTAAATCTAATTTTAAGCTGCCGCAACAATTCCAGATGTAATGTAAATGTATTTTGATCACTTTTAGTCGATCTCAGTCTAACAACCACACGTTGACGACTGAGCTGTTATTATTTTTAATTATTTTTATATGATCAAATACAGTTTAACAGTAAAATGAGAATATAATGTGTGTTGTACGTAACGTGTCGGCAGGTGGGTCGTTCGCTGGGCGCGTCCATCCTGGACCTGACGGGGCAGCACCCCAACTCGCGCATCCCCTGCTCCGAGCACCGCAACCTGTCCGCAGTGCGCGACTGGCTGCGCGCACACACGCGCACGCTGCGCCCGCAGGTACACACACACGTGCTCTCTCACTCACACGCGCGCCATCTGCAGACACACACACACACACACATGCTCTCTCACTCGCACCCTTACGCTCGTACTCTACGCACACGCGTCACTCATGACTGTACATTAATTGCACGCGCACACAATGAGCATTAAGCATTAGCACTGTTGACACATCTCATTGGTAAAAATGAAATATATTACTACAGAAAATTCAAAATAAAGTAATTATTTTAAGTTACACTTCTTATTTTGATGATCCTTTTTATCTTTTAATTATATTTTATTTTTCGTGGCTATTTAATTTTCCTACTGATTTTAATATTTTATTTTGTTTGCATTGTTTTTCTTGTCTTCCTAACAAAAAATCTCTTTAATTTTCAGTGCTAAGTTACTCCCCAACTTCTATATAATATCACCAATGCTAGATATAAGGGGTAAGGAATTAGTTAAAGTGAAATGTGTTATTTCGCCTCAGACGTAACGTCACGCTTGTCACTTACTAAAATATACGCTGATGGACAGCGGAACAATACCGTCACTAGATATTTAGCGAGCTTTATGTATATTTAGAAACGCTGATTGCATACAAACGACATCTGCCTTTATAGTTGACGATGTCGCGCCTGCGGCCGAAGACCTCGTCCCCGACCCGCGTGCCGCTCTACGCGCGCTCCAAGGGCAAGGTCACCGACGAGCGCAAGGAGAACGCCTACGTCGGCGCCAAGACCGACGCCGACCGCAAGCGCAGCCCGCCGCTACTGGCGCAGCGCTCCGGACACGACGTCATCGCGCTCAACATGAAGTTCGCCAAGAAGGACGAGCCCGCCAAGCCGCGCGCGCGCTACCTCTCCGACAACGAGCCCAAGCCGAAGACGCTGGCGGCCAAGCGTCGCAACGTGCTCGCCATACGCAAGCCCAACGCCGCCAAGACGCCCGCGCGCGCCAAGGCCAAGTCGCGCAACGAGCCGGACGACGCGCGCGCCAAGTTGCCCAAGCGCAGCTACTCCCGCTCGCTGCGCACGCGCGCCGTCGCCTCCTCCTCGTCGGAGGACGCGCCCGCGCCCGCCTCCGCTTCCGCCTCCGCCTCTGCCGTGGCCGCCTCCAGCCTCGACTCGCTGGCCGCTAAGCGTCGCCCCTTCCCCAACCCGCCGCCTTCCCACCTCAAAAAGATTAGACTAAAGACAGGCTTGTAGCGCCGCGTCCCCCCACCCACACCTATTTGTAAAAATATTTTAACTCTAAATTAAACGATTTGATTTCATTAAATTTTTGTATGTAAAAACAGGCCTAAGTCTAAACGACTAGTCTAACGACTAAACGTAACCGCGCTGTATAAGTAAACCTAAATTTGTCTACCATTTTTTGGTCAATTTTAAACATGTTCATTTATTTGATGCTCGATAGTAAATGTTTGTAATATATGTTGATGTAGCTGTAATATAATGTATTATGTATTGGGGGAGCTGTGATTTGTCGTAACTATGTATCTATGTCTAGCAATTGTCTTGGTTTTTGTTTGACTTTTACTTGCCATATCGTGTTGACTGTTCTTTGTGATGGAGAATTAATAACTAAAATGTTTGTATTGTAAAAATACGTTGATTTATATGTTGTTCTTCATAACTAGCATTTCGAACTAACCGTTCTAAATATGAAAATTTGATAAATATATAGTTATTTTACTTTAAATGTTATAATAACAATCTGATAGATCACTAGAATATTATGAACATTATATTGCCCGATATTGTTGTTGTCAAATTTTACCTATTAACAGTCACAAAGTAAATGTATTGGAATTAACAAATTTTAGATGTCATTTTATAAGTAACTTTTAGAAAGATGTTTTTTAAACGATTGTAAATTATAATAAAATTTGTAGTTTAGGTATAATGCTCCAGGAGCTAGCTTAGAGTGGACCTGATGATCTCATTATGAATTTTTCATTTTTTAAGTCACTTAAATATACTATGAAATATATTGGATAAAAAATGATTTATCGGGGTTTGTTTCGATACAGGTAAAAATAAAATTACACAAGTTGACATTTGGTAACTGAAACTATAAATATTACCAAAATAAAAAAGTTAATTTCAAAGAATAAATTATATTTTTAAAAATATTTCAAAAGTGTATTATAATAATAGAATAATATCTCAAAGTTAGAGAAAGTTTTCATGTGATTTGAGGTTCACAAATATACTTGGGAAACTGTAACAGTGCAATATTGTGTATAACGGTAAGCTCTCGTTTTACATATGGGACATGTACTTTTAAATTAAATGTTGTGTGTAAAATAAAATGTATAATCATAGAGAATATAGTATGTACATTAAATAGTAACTATTTATTTATCTAAAATATTAATATATTATTAACATCCATTGTTCTCGAAATGTTGTTTTCTTTAATATATCCCTTTTGCTATAAAAAGTAGTTGCTGAAGCCTTCAATAGATTTTGTCTAATAAATTATAAAGCGAAAGATGTCTGAAGAAATAGAATCCTTAACATTGATTAACACACTGCAAACACTTTACCATGGTTAATTTCAGTACCGTTTACATATGTAAAACTGTACCGGACATACAAAACCTTCATTTTGAGCTTAAACACATTATTTTTCATAAGTGTTTAGAACTATATTTATTTATCCCAATCTAGTGCTAATAAATTTCCAATATTTTCTTATTACTGTATGCGTATGTGCAATTTTATTTTAAAATTTAGAATTTAAAGTTATTTAAAAAAATATGCATGATATTATTATAGCTATTTCAAAGTAATTATCCAAACAACTTTAGCAGAGAACACCCAAAACCATAAAAATATTTGTTTTTGGTAGTAATAAATTGCTTTCTACACATCTTGTCTTTTAGAAAATAAATTAAAGAACTGTTCTATTTTCTATATTATCAATCCATACTTATATTATAAATTTTATGTGCAGGCTGGCTCCCTAAATGAAAAAACTATAGCCAAACAATGTCATGTCAATTTACTTAACTATATTCCATAAAAAATATTATTATAAGGCTTTTAATATAATCTTAATTAACTGTGAGCAGATAATAATGAATGTTGTGTCAACAGACAACACAAATAGACAATGTTAAGGTGATACTTAAATGTTTTTTTAGCACTTGTGAAAAAACTTTTTAATGGTCTTGTATTCTTATATATTTTGTTAGTTGCGTCTTTCCTGTACAAAAAATATTCTATTCTATTTTGTTTCTTGCAATCTTGCAAGTGTCAGAATAATTTAAGATTTAAGAAAATATTATTTCATTATATAAAATTATAATTAAGAAAAAACAGCGGGGTATACCATTTAAAAATAAAACACACACAAGAACTGTAAACCTTTATATTTCAGCTCACAGTTGCTTATACTAAAAATTTACAGCCTGCGTCCGCGTCTACCACCCTTCCTGCGAGTAGAGTCTGATGGTACTGGAGTTACATCTTCAATGCGGCCAATCTTCATGTTGGAACGGGCCAAAGCTCGGAGAGCAGACTGAGCACCGGGTCCTGGAGTTTTGGTCTTGTTGCCACCAGTTGCTCTCAGCTTGATGTGCAGAGCAGTGATGCCAAGGGTTTTACATTTTTCAGCCACATCCTTAAAATTTTATTTTGCATATTATTAATTGCAGTTTTTTGAGAACTGTTATGTTTTTATAAACCTTTATTTAATATTTAAGATATAAAACACAATCATGTTTTTTTTTCATTACAATATTTAAGTTATAAAATTAATAATAATGAATACACCCACTTTTAAAAAAGTTCTAGTAACTCATAATTGTTAAATTAATGTATTACGAGATGCAATAACAAGATAAAAGAACACAAGTAAGAAGAGTGAGGTTATAGTAAACATAACATTTCAAATAACAACTTATTTAAAAAAAGATGAACTAACCTGAGCAGCCAACATAGCAGCGTAAGGGGACGCTTCATCACGATCAGCTTTGACCTTCATACCTCCAGTAACTCTGGCGATAGTTTCCCGGCCAGACAAGTCGGTAACATGGACAAATGTGTCATTGAAAGAAGCGAAAATATGGGCGACTCCAAAAACAGTTTCTCCGGCCAAATGTTGTGGTCCGAGAGTTACTTGTACCTCCTCTTTCGCAACTTTGTTTTTCCTCGGAGCCATGGTTTAGCCTGAAATTAACAACACTGCTATAGCACTTTTCTAACCTTAAAAAATCTAAACAATCCGCACACTTTTTGTTTCGTAAACTTGCACACGTATGAAATAAGTAATTATCTATTATGTTTGTATAATATTCCTTAAATAATTACACATTTATTTAACTTTTAACTTAAAATATTTCTTATACCTTTAGCTTTGAAAGCTGTCAAACACTAGAAAGACTTCCGGCAAGAAGTGTTTCCATCACCTTAACGTCGAAATGACATTACAAATGTCATATTGACGTTATCGTGCAGACTGTAGAAAAGCAATTTCTCCCTTTTTATGTAAATAAAAATAATACCTTCAATTAATTTGACTGCAATAAAAAAATATATATTCTTGATCAAACCAGAATTACTTTGTTAGCATTATTATAGTAACATTACAAACATTACTATTACTTTAATTAATAAATTCGTTTGATTTACAAATCATATACTACATTACTAAAAAATACATATTTACGTAGGTATTATGTATATTAAGATTACTATTTGCGTAATATTGTGTTTCTTTGTGGTTTCTTTATAAATCACTTTAATTGGTTTTACTGGTTAAAAGTGAGTATCGTTGTGATTTAACTCTTCCTGGGTTCTTTGTAGTAGACCTCTGAAATTTGGCAGGGATATCGAGCACAGTGTCTTGTGTACTGTGAAGTTTTTTGGTGACAATTGTAATTGTAGTTTTTGAATAAATGGTAAAAAAATAAATGGTCAAAAAGTGCCCATAGACTTAGGCTGTGGAACGTTAAGTGTTACGTTAGTGTTAAGTGTTTGTTTTTCAAACGTTTTTAACATGTACGTATGTATGTATGTGTACATTAAATATGTACTTCTTTCAGCTCTTCCCGCCATGCAGAGCAAAGAGGCGGTTCCTAGTATTATTACAAAATGAACAAAAAATGATCGTGAATTCGTACATATGTGAATAAAGGTGGCTTTTACTGTAGAATGTATGGATATTCTGTAGGATGTCCTTACGTATATCCGTCGTTATTCTTACAAGGGATGCTCGGATATGATTCTCTGGAAGTAAGAAGGGATCTTTTCTTAGCGATATATTTCTATAATATAATTACGGGTAAAACTTCTAATCCATCTGTGCTGAGCTTGATACTTCTACGTGTACCAAAATATAAACATGTCCGTCGTCAAAATTTGTTTGCGATTCAAGGATGCAGTTCGAAGTTTATGCGAGAGTCTCCGGTAATTCGAGCTCTGACACTGTTTAATGGTGTTTTAGAGTGGGACCCTACTTTAGATATATTTTTCTCTTCGCCTGCTGTATTTCGCGCTACGGTGAAACGATATATCGAGACAAAAAAAATAATGTAATCGGAATTTTATAAACGCATTAGATTTTTAAGATCTGTAATGTTTATAATATTATTTAATGTAAATAAATAAATAAAAAATTAACTACAGTTTCAAAACGCATGACTTTCGATACATCTATAATCAATCTAAAAATATTATTTTAAAACTGTGTAAAATTCTGAATTAACTTACTTCGTTGAAGCTCTCTTCGTATTATATTGTACTGTAGATTGATATACGTGTAATCTCTAAAATACGAATGCATCCATACAGCAGACAGTGTGACAACTAACGACTTCCGGAAGTAGTGTACGTCATTGCCAACAGATTGATATTTCGTCCTCAAGAATATCGTCGATTTTCACGACGAAACAAATTGCAAATAAGGGCAAAATAGTGTGATAAACTTCGTTTAGTGTTAGTTAATCTAGTACAATTTTAATAAGTGAGTATTGCATTTTCGACTTTGGGGAATTTTTGGTCGAAGTTTTAACTACGCAAATGACGTCCTGTCATTCGTATTACCCAATTCATTATCGCAATACTACGCGATTCACGATGAATCTCTGAAGAATATATAAGCATTTGACTTGGAAGTGTATCTTTTGTGCTTAACTTTGCAGTTTTACTTTTAGACGTACAATAGTAATTAGTTTTGCAAGTCATTCTAAATAATCAAGTATTCTTTGTGCAAAATTCGTGGTATCAAAAATTAATACTACTTCTACATATATTTCAGATTCAAAATGTTTATTTGGGACTGGTTCACTGGTGTTTTAGGATTTTTGGGTGAGTGTATAATTATGTATATAGGTATATAAGGGTATAAAGTACATTTAAATATTGTAATTACTTCTGGTTCTTATAAACTTTGTCTAAGTGCTTCTTTTTTCATTTACATAATTTTTATAATTTGAAATTTTATTAAAGCAATGACCACATTCACTTTCACTTCAAAAACCAAACTTGCTTGATTGTTACCAAACATCAAGAATGCTACTTCAAAATAATTATTCAAAAAATTAGGCAATATGAGATAATTGCAAAAAGAATGTAATAAGTCTATTCAAATGTATTATATTTACATATTATTTGTAATTAAAATATTACAACTTTGTTCAGGAGGAATTTACATGGTTTATCCTTTACGTGTGGCATATTATTAAATAATGAAAATATTTATAATTCTTTTTGTTTTATTTTTAGTTTACTGTTATATTAGTTATTGTTTAAATTTACGTTTTTTACTCATCTGCACTGTCTCACATTAGGTCTGTACAAGAAATCAGGCAAACTTTTGTTCCTGGGCTTGGATAATGCTGGCAAGACTACACTCCTGCACATGCTGAAGGACGACAGACTGGCTCAACATGTACCTACATTGCATCCCAGTGAGTAACAAGATATATTGTGCCTATAAATCTATTTATTACTTATTATCAATTATTATCAAAGGATATAATATAAATATTGTGGTTATCTCTCAAATATATCTTCCTTTATAATTTATAAAGGAAAATATTTTTGAGTGATAACCATATATTTATATATTTATAATGCGTATTATCATTAAAATACAATCCCTGTGAAATATCCAGGAAGAATTTGTTATACATGTTCTTCTGGCTTGAAATTGCCAATAAGAATGTTATTGTCACAGGTACTAAGCTGTAATACAATAATAAAACATAAATTTAGTTTAGTTATAATAATTTAGTGACTATAGTGGAAATATATGATTCATAATGAAGTGAAAATATATGATTCATAATCAAAAATTGACTCTTGCACACCTTAAACTTGAAATATTATTTATAAAGTTTGGCATATATCTATATTTGAATAATAATCTTTTGGAATCTATTTAAAGTTTAGTTTACCTTGTATGAACCTTGAATGAATTGAAGGTTATGAATTTAAATTATGAGTAAGTTTTTTCATTCAAATTATGTAGAATTGCATCAAAACAATTGATATGTTATGTTACAAAAATTTTGGAAATATTTTTTAAGTATTGTATGACCAGAAACCTTAGCCTTGTTATTATTTTTTGTACTTTCTATTTTAAGAGCTCCTTGTTCAGGAGAAGTAAATTGATAATGAAATCTGGTTTTTATGATTTGTGAGGTCTACCTATGATTACTACATCCTGTAGTGTATAAAATATCAAAGTTAATTAAATGTGTTTTCAAATACAAGAATAAAATAATTTCATTTAAAGTAAGTTAATTCCTTATTGTGATAATGTAAATGTATGTATAAATATCGTCCTTATCATTTAGTGCTGCAGACCCTGACATTTGTGCTACATATTTCACAAATTAGTATTGTTCAAATTTTATTTCCATTTATACAGCATCGGAAGAGCTCTCAATAGGAAGCATGCGATTTACCACCTTTGACTTGGGTGGGCATCAACAGGCGAGACGTGTATGGCGCGATTACTTCCCCGCCGTAGACGCTATTGTGTTCCTCGTAGACGCGTGCGACCGCCCGCGACTGCCGGAGTCTAAGACAGAATTGGACTCACTACTCACTGATGAAACTCTCAGCAATTGCCCCGTTTTAATTCTTGGAAACAAAATAGACAAACCTGGTGCCGCCAGTGAAGATGAGCTAAGACAGTTTTTCAATCTCTATCAACAGACTACTGGCAAGGTGAGACATAATAATGTTGAAATTTATATATTTTATAACAAGTCTGCTTTGCCAAATGTTTTATTAATTTATCATATAAAGTTCATAGATCAATTTAAAAAAGATACTAATACTAAACCATATAATTCTATTGATAATGATGATAGTAAAATATCATTGTAATTTTATAATTCAAAGTGTTACTAAGTCAATACTGATATATATAATTATCATATATAATTATCTTTTATATTTTGTATTACAGGGTAAGGTATCTCGGTCGGAGCTCCCCGGACGGCCGTTGGAGCTGTTCATGTGCTCGGTGCTGAAGCGCCAGGGCTACGGCGAGGGCTTCCGCTGGCTCGCGCAGTACATCGACTGAGCGCGCGCCGCTTACACACGCTTCACCCCACGTAGCCTATGTTTAGTTGACGCTAGTGTTGCCAGACTAAATGCATATGTACAGTTGTGCTACATATTTTACAAAATACTTTTTAGTAGTACTGTTAACCAGTTTTAAAATTTATATCTTTTAACATAAGGAAATTCAAATGTCTTCAAATAGTATTACATAGCATGTTATCATTTTTATCATATCTCCCTTTGCTAGAAGTCCCAGTGCTGGATATCGAAACATTCCGAGGAATTGTCAGTTTGGCAACACTAGTTGAGGCTTACTTACATGATGGGGCCAAAAATGTGATCAGTTTCGCCCGAACATACTACTCTCTTCATTTTAATGTACTTTATATTTATAGAATAAATAAAGTAAATACACTTTACCGTCTTTCAAATCTTATTTAGTTTTTATAGAACTTTTAAATCTGTGGGCTGTCTGATATTGGCCTCGCTGTAAGCAGCCGGTTTCGTCTTAATGCTCTCGGTTGTTATACGAAGCATTATATTGTTTACATTTTTATAGTAACTTTTAGTAACAATCGAATATCTATCTTAGCGCCGTTTCGCTAACAGCAGCATCTGGCTACGTTTTCATTTATATACAGTTGTGTTGTCTTGCTCACTAGTAATATAATTGTCCATTTAAGCTCATTTTATGTAAAAATATAACATTTTAAATTGTGGAAATGATTTTTTATAATTACGCCGAATTTTCAATCTGGTCAGTAGTTATTTCTATCCATTAAATAAATGTTTGTTGTAGGAAAGACTTGGTCCGTCGCTACTTTAATCTTCAATCTAATGTACTTACATACAATTTAAGAGTACAAAAATATACTAATTATGTTTTTTTGTTGGTGACGAGCCAGACGTTACTAGTTAGCGAGTTGAATTATGAATGTGGTCAAAATAACTACGCCTCAAATAGCTTGCAGTGTATCATTGTGCGGCTCCGCGGCCTTGCAACACATCTATAATGCATGTTATCATTTTGATCATAATTATAGGCTATATATATTAAAATTTTAATTTCGTCATATTTTTTCAAATTGCCGCATAAGTATGCTAGGACGTATTTTCTTTTAATGTAATAAGGACATTTTCTATGAAATCATCGGTTACAGTTTATATTTATTTATGATTAAGATAATTAAATTCACTTGCGTTTTGTATGTGGATTTTTAAAACCATCGTCTCTATAGTAGGTGATGGTTGGTGTAAAGTTCTTTTTCACTGTACATCATCAGGGACTTGTCAAAAAATTTTAATCAGTGTGTTTCTATTGCTTTCTTTAAGAAAATATAATCTATGTTATTAGTATTTTTTTATATTTACTTTATTTTTTCTCATTCCAATAATATTCATGTCATAATTCTGATATTGTGTCAATAGTGCTCATTGTGTTGTATATCTGTAAAAGCGACATAATTATATTTTTGTAAATTACTTCTATTATAATCATAATGTTATTTTTCGGTGGATAAGAAATATAAATATTAAAGCGGCTGGTCTGTTGGTCTTGACATGATAGTAACATTAATAAATTGAATGATAATTTGCTAAGCTATTGACTTTATGAATTCGAAGCACAAAATGTTTTCCATTTCATCAATTTTAAAAATATTTTAAATAGTGATACAGAAATTGAAAAAAACAATGACTAGCCGTTTTATATGATTTGTTACAATTAAGGTTTGCTTTGTTAGCATAACTTTGATTGCTCCTTAATGTATGATTTGCAGTAAGTCCAAAAAAAAACAAAGTTTGTAATAAAATTTATATGGAAAAATTTAGTTTAATTTTCCTTTGAACATACATAACTTCACATTTATTAAATCATACAAACTGATCAAATTTTAAGGAAATATGTAGAAATGAAAGAAAACATATATATTACTTAAAAATTTAATGAAAGGAAAATAATGTGATAAAAAATATTAAGTATAGAATATGTCTAAAATATATAATTTCACTAGGACTCGAAAAATCCGTCCAGTGCTCGGTCAGTTCTATTATTTAGTGTAAACAAATGGGAATGCTTTCAATAAATAAAGTCGATGGAACAGCGACGTCACGTCACTCAGCTCGTACTTACAATGCATTAATTAGTAAAAAAAAGATTTTTCTAACATCAGCAATATGGGTATTTACAATCTGTACTGAGAGTATATTGCACATTAAAACTTAAAATTAAATTGCTCGACAAAATGTTTGCAGATGGCAACCTGGGATTACATCATATAAAAAAAACCTAAACCTAATAATATTTCGTGTCCGACAAGTCCTCATTGTATAAACAAAATATATAATAAATAAAATAGAATTCCAAAAGAAAACGAACTAAATAAAATAAATGTCGTAGATTATTCGAGTATTCGTGTTAAATACAAATATATTCTCATTTTTAAACAAATAATTTTGGAAAACGTTACCAACGACGTCCATATTATTATTTTTACTTCAACACGAGTACATAAAATAATTCCTACCTGACCGATTCAAATATAATTTACAAACTAATTTCAAGTCATGATAATTATGTATTACGATTTGTAAAAAATACTATTTATAAATTACACTAGCTATAAAATCGCGCACAAATTCAACATTACAAGACGAAGCATCGAAGAATAATACTGTGTCGTCAACAGGACTCTAGTACACACTACTATGAGATTCTCTTCAAGGGGGCGGGTGATTATGAATGCGATTTAAAAATTTGTGACTCTAACGTGAGGTAATTCCGCTTTCAAATGTTTAGAGAATTTGAATCATTGGTTCCTAAGTATATTTAAATTCCACTATAACAATATAACATACACTACATCTATAAACGATACAAAATATATTTTTATATGGATATAAAAACAATTCATTTGCGTCCGCGTAAATACTTATTCACAATCACCCACCTTACTGTGAACATTGTATAAATGAAAGACGAATGTATATGAGGGTGTATTTGTGTGTGTGTGTGTTGTGTACACATTACACGCACACACATGTGTAACGCGATGTCGCGGACTGCGGAGGCACGATGTGGCGTTGCGACGCTAAATGCAAACTCGTCTATTTGGTAGCTTAACCTACAAACCTACATAGCTTTACCTACCTACCTACCTACCTACCTACCTCACTCGCTCCTCCCGAGATTATCGTATAACAAAATATTATTATCATCTATTTATAAATTATAAACTTTGCCGCTAGGGAAGTACGTGAAATCATTATAGTACTAGAGAACATATACAATATACGTAATAGTGAAAAATATTTTATAAATCGATCCAACAGTAAATAAACTATAGTCATTAACAAATTAGGCGATAATAAAATGTCGAAAGATATAAAGCAGTGAAAAACATCGATACGATACACGGTACACTATGCCTACTTATATTTCGGAACATTCACATCTAAAACGTTAAAATTTTAATAACAACAATGATTCTTACACCGATTTAATATGTACAAAATTCGTATTCTATTCACGTCCCATTGTCAAACTAAAAATTATCATATTATTTATCGTTTTCTTTAAAATTCTGTAGATATTGTCTTATTTATATTATAAATCACACGTCAGCTTAAAGGAGGCTAATCCATTACGTTAAAAATATGCATTTGCTTAGGTATAAGAGTGTAAAATCACTTTGGTACATACAACTAACATTCATAGCCTTACATAGCGAAATAGTCAAGGGGTTCCGTGTTCACAAAAGTGCACGGAACATGTATAAGAACATGGAGGAACTCATTTATCGTATAATTAGTGGTAAAACTCGAATGGTGTCAGCCATCAGGTGTGTGTGTTCAGTTCATCCACTTGCGGCAGTTGGGTGCGCCGCACATGCACATGATCTTGTGGGCGTCGTCCTCGATGTCGAATTTGTAGTCGTACGCCAACTGCAAGTCACATTTTATATTAAGTATATCATATAATGTTTTTAATACAGGATATTATTTTAAATATATTATCTATTTATTCATTTTTCTGTGTTGATGTTCCTATTAAAGTATAATATAGGAGTACTAATTATTTTAAGTAAAATTTGACCGTATCAGTAACGCTACAATCAGACGCACACTCCATCACTATGGCGCTAAGAAATATAGTAGTGACTATTTTAAAAGAGCAACTGTTTTTTTTGACAACTTCAAATCAGGAGACAAATTACCTATAGAAATAAATGAAATTAGTATTCGTAAAGAGTGTTTGTAACAATAAAATAACCTCATTGTAATTAATGTATGTGTATGTATGTATACAAAGTATATATAACATAGCTTTTCTATATTTTAGCTAAGCTCGAATAATATTTTTAATCATTCGGCATTTTTGTTTCGGGTAATATAAGGACGCCTGGAACAATTTTTATAAGCAGATGTAACGCTATCTAATGACCAGGAAAGACTAACTTGGCTACTTTTATTTTAAAGATATAACTTTGTTGCTGTTACTACGTATGTTTTGAATTTAGATACCACGCGGACGAAGTCGCGTTCACAGCTAGTAAATAAATATAAGTATATACCTCCTCGCCGCGCGCAATGCGCCGCCTCGCGAATATAATGATGCGCAGGTGTCGGTCCACCTCGACGGTCTCGGCCACGCAGTTGGGCTGGCACGAGTGGTTGATGTAGCGCGCCAGGCCGCCGCTCAGCGTGGCGTCCACCACGCGCCGCTCGTCCAGGCGGAACATGTAGATGCCGCGGTTCTGCTCAAACAAACATACAATTTTATACTAGAGTAGTCCTTATTATTACCGCGTTTTAAAAGCGTCATATTAAAATTATGTAAAATGATTATAATATTTTTAATATATATTTTTTCTTTCTTTAGTTTAGTGCTGTATCCCGCACACAGCTCTGCATATGCAGAAGGTAAATAACCTAGTGTTACGACATTCCGTTCCCCACTTTCCTTCGAATTCTGGAGGCATTGTATGTTAAGGTAACTTAACGCCTAACTTTAATCTAATAAACTATAACAAAATTATAATTAAAATATAAAATAATCTGATATGTCTGGATTCAAACCAGAGACTTATGGTTTCGTAAATGCTTGCTTTCCTACCTAAGCTATTAAAACGTTGTCAATAATACTGAAATTAACATTCGTACACTAATGACATTTTAGTAGTTTTTTTTATTACATGCTAATATGACGAATAAGACTGTCTAAAAATGAAAACCCAGCGAGCTCAAATTTTTGCAACCGAAATCCCCTACGTATTGAATTTAATGAATGAATTACTCATTTAAAGAGTTATATAACTCTAAATTTTTACATTATGAAATACCATTTTTTAAATCTTGTAATGGGTTATTTAAAACTTATATTTTATTAACTTTTATTCAAAAAATATACCTTGGCTTCATATTTTTTCTCGCGTATTTCAGATAGTTCGGAGCGAATAATCTCGCCGATATATTCAATGACCATAGTGTGTTTTTCCAAATCCCGTGCAGCGTACAACCCAAGTCCTTGGATTTTAGATCTAGAGTATAAAAATATAATGAAAATATGAATTATATAAACGAGGTAAGTTCATGATTACATTTTTCTTAAATTTTTTGTAAACACATTTTTTTAAACTTTGTTGGGGATCGTTGATAATTTTAAACATATATATGTTTAAACATATATGTTTAAAATGCATTTTTGCAGTAGTCGGTAAGACGTTATAAGGTTAATCAACTGTTAAGGAACTGTTTGACTTTGAGTTTGAGTGTAAAGAAAGGAAAACATTTGTTAAAAATGCATATTGATACGTTAGTTGTATTAAATGTTTTTAATAGTTGTTGCAATGTTTTCATTATATTTATAGAGATATTTTAAAAATAGTTACAGTCCTTGGGAACTTAATGTTTTTGTGTTAACAATGGTCACATGCTACTGGATATAAAAAAAGAAATGTTTTAAAAAAGGTTGGTATTTTAACTTATTCCGTAACTTATCAAGTAAATTTAGAAAAAACATTTATTAATAATATTTAGTGTTATTTCGTGTGGACACAAGTTGCTTGTCCTAAATATGTATTATACAAGTGAGGCAAGTAGTACCTAGCGAGATAGACATTATTCCGCCACTCGAGCTTCATCTTCTTGTACTGGCTGCTCTTAGTGTGCACGAACTGCTTGGAGTAGGGGCAGGCGGGGTGCGCGGCGTGCGCGGGCGCGTCCAGCGCGGGCGGCGCGGGCGGCGCGGGCAGCAGCGAGCGCGCCGCGCGCCGCCACACGCGCGCGCCCCGCGCCTCGCAGCGCGCGCAGCCCGACGGGTTCACGGCCAGCCCGCCCTCCAGGAGGGCCGAGCGACCGAATTTGAAACGGTAGTCGGTTAGGGTCTCGATACCTGTCCGTAGGGAAATATTATTGTTTTTGTATTAGGAAATTAATATTTTTCAGCACAGGCGTTTAAGCACTATTTTTACTTATTATATTTTGTTTCCTTTATACTTGTATTGTTGTGTGAATACTCTTTAAGTAACAGTATTTAATTTGCTTGATTTGATTTTATAAATATAAGTACAATAAATGTTGATGATAATTAATGTTGAAAAAAAAAAAAGTATACAGAATTCAATTTATCTATCTATTCACTAGTATAGATTTATTCTAAAACTTTATTCATCTTATTTATTTAACAAAATAAGCTTATTTATTTAGCAAAATAAGCAGACACGATCTAATATTAAAATAATCTGCATTGCATTTTCGTCTACTTTAATAACTTCATAGATAAGTTATAACTAGATTTAATGTTCACACTGACTGATAATAACTTAAAGATTCCAGCATTAATCACAATAACTTCATTTTATTTGAAAAAAAAAAATTAAACATATGTTGATGTACTCCTTACATACCCGGTAAGCTCTCTAATACTCGGACCACTGCAGGTTCAGTGAGTCCAAAGAGATCCTCGCCCGTCACGTAATTTGGCCATAACTTTAGAACACCTTCCTCGCCTCTGCCTTCTCTCAATGCCGCTACAGCATCTAACACCTGTATTATAAAATTGAGTTGTTTTTATATTATATTACTTACATCATGCTTCGAGACATTTGTATATTTATAACATTTGGATATAAATAATAAGCAAAAACCAATTTTACTTTACAAGTTTTAGTTAGTTAAGGGCTATTTTGGACAAAAATTAATTGTAGTTAACATTAACAATTCATTAACTGTTTGTGGAGATATCACATAAAAATATTAATTAGCTGTAAATTAAAGCTTACACTATAATTAATAATGATTTCATTGTTAATTGTGATTTTCGCACAAACAAATAATCAGCTGTTAATATTTAATTACATTATTAAAATAAATTGCAAATAATTTTTTTCCAACACTATTGACGGTCCATATAACCCTGTCCGAGTCCTCAATTTATAGCGGATTCCCTCACGTTAAAAAAACAATTTAAAGAGGTAAGCTACGTCGCAAAGGGAACATATGACTAAAACGAGACTGGTCGAGGGTTCAATTCCCACTCGATTAATTAAAATATTTATAAAAAAAACGTAATGTGTCAACTGACAGCGGCCCAGGCGGCGCGCGGCGTGGGCGCGCTCATCTCGTGCAGCGAGTCGTCCTGCACGCGCACGTGGAAGCGCGGCCGCCCCTCCTCCTCCGAGATCCAGCACACGTAGCGGCAGCGGCTGTTGGCGCGACGCATCGACCAGAAGAAACGCACCTGTTATATAACAATTTATTTATTTACTTTATCACATTATTACAACAGCTTCTGTTCGAAATAAAGGTTACCTGGAAGGGATGGCTACATTTCCGTAAGGGCGTCCTTCAACATCGCTTATTCTCATTTAATGTAGTGTATAAATTAAGAAGTAAATAAAACAAATAAATAATTATTATTTTGAGACATATTTTTTATAAAAAAAGCATGTGATACTAAGATGGTAATAAAATTTCAACATTTATTGAAGTGTTACTTACACACTTAGGAAATTGAAAAACATTTAATAAACATAAAAAAAATTACACAATGGGATTTAAACTCTTGGAAATCGTTAAACGGCGGTTGGTTAATCTCTAAAAGGCGTAGATTCGAATTTCACTGAGTTGATTTTTTTTTATATCATTTCTAAAAACGATTAAAAATATAATTATATAAATATCTTACAATCTTATACCCAATAGGGTATATATAATTGGGCGTGTGGAAGGCGGCGAGCTGGTGCGGCAGCAGGTGTCCGGGGCTCAGGAAGATGAGTCCGCCGACGCGGATGAGGTGGTTGGTGTCGCTGTGCAGCATCACCGACGCCACCTGGCGCTGCTCGTCGCGGCACACGTACACGCGCCGTCCCACGCTCAGCGTCGTCAGCTCGTTGTCCTTCTCGTTCTAGTATACAACATATATGTATATACAATTTTATCTTAAATTCAAATAGCTAAGGATCAAGTTGCATATAGCTTGTAAATTAAATCTGTTATATTTTATTTTTTGGAGGTCGTTGTAGTGCACTGAGATAGCGTCTGACTGTAACGAAATGATTGTTGGGGAAAATTCGGGGCAATAATTATAACTAATAATATTCAAATTTTCTTCACTTTACTCTAGTACCTAAGACATAGTTTTTACAACACGAGGCGGCATTGAGTTCCGTCAATTAACAGGTAATGTGTCAATTGCGGAAGGAAAGTGGAAAATGGATGGATGTCTCAACAGGACTACCTCGTTATGAAAAATAGTTAAGCTGTTTTTTTTTATAATATGTAATTAAATGGTTTGCTAAAATAAAAATGATGTTACAAATACGAATGAACTGACCTTTGGCGCATGCGAAGCACAGAAGGCACTCTTGTTCTTGTAAAAGACGCAGTTGTCCTTGACGGCGCAGCCCAGGTGGTAGACGCTGCCGCAGCGCACCTTGAAGCACCTGACGGTGGCGCCGAGGCGGCGGCACACGGCGCACGCGGCGCCCGCGCCCGCCGCCAGCGCCGCGTCCACGTTCATGAGCGCGCCGCTCACGGTCTCGTACACGCCCTCCGACCACAGCGCGCAGTTGAGGTGCACCCAGCGGTCCACGTCGCAGTTGAGCAGGCGCGACACGCCGTCCGCCACGCCGTCGCCCTGCAGCCCGCACAGCTCGCACTTGCGCGCGTCCTCGTTCGTCACCGGCATGATGGCCACGCCCGTGCGGAACACCAGCTCCGTCAGCTCCCTGTCCGTCGGCCGCTTGTACTTGATGGGCGGCCCGATGCAGCCCGGCGACCACGACTTGTATCGGACGCCGCGATATTTTTCTTTTTCCACGCTCTGATTACTCTTTTCGTCCTGTTCGATACTCTTTAGATCCTCGTCGAGTACGCTCACGTCGTCTCCGACTTCTTTCATGAGTTCGTCGTTATCCAACGAATCTATAAATGACAAGTCCATTTTTTCATCCTTAATATCGGGCTTAATATCGAGATCGTCCGTTTCCATGCTTTCCGTCGACGCAGTATCGAAATCGTCTCTATCTTTTGATAAATTGGTTTCGATGTCTGATTTGCTATCTTCTTTTATTGTGCTTTTTGTTTTACCATCTAAAATGATGTTTGTGGGACGCCACGCGAACCTTTCGTAGCATTGAGTGCTACAGAAAAATAGTTCTGAGTCGCTATCACATAAAATCTCCTCAGCGTTTCCCTTATTAGCTGACAACAAAGGAAACTCAGAAGCCTTGGCCCTTACTACAGAATCTAATATAACTACGTCGCAGTGTCGACAGAATTTTGCAGCTCCATTAAGTATGCTCTGAATGTCAATAGGGGTTCCTTCTTTTCCATCCTTGCCCTTAGATCTGTATAAGCCAAGTTTATGTGATGGTGGTGTCGCGGTGCGCTCAATAATTTGATATGATGTAGGTGGTGGTATATGCAGTATACCAGCCAGTTCCTTTAGCACACCGAGTATATCTTCGGCAGCGCCTGAAGTTAAAGTAAGAGTAACCGTAACGTTTTCATTGTTCTCAGTACTGCTTGGCGAATCCTCGATCTTAGTTTTAAGAGGTGCGTCTGAATCTATGCATTTAAGCGATTTCTGATTATCTTCTTCATCTTTAAGTTGGTATAAAGATAGTGGTTTAACTCTTATTGGAATAGGTGCGATGAGTGGTATTATAGGCGATACGCGACCGGATAGAGATGAGTCATCATCCTCTTCGTCATCTTCATCATCAATTGGTTTCAGGAACGGGAATCTATCATCGGACTCAATGTCGTATCCTTCAGGACTTGAACAGCTAACGATAGTATCTGGAGTGTCAGTATCTCTTTCTTTGCAAATAAAGTCAAGTTTCTTATCTTCTGGATCTTCGTCATACACAATAGGTTGAAATTCTTGATCGTAAAATCCTCTTTGAGTCGAAGTCGACGACTTTTCTGGTAATGGTTCTTCGTCGCCGAACGGTTTAGTATTGTAATAGTCTGCCACATTAGGAATTTTAGCATTGCCGAAGTCTCCAACCAGGTCGCCTTTAAGGATATCATAGTCTTTATTTTTAAGCTTTGTTAGGTCACCAGATCCAAATAGAGGACACACTGCGAAATTAGTAGTTAATGCGGGTTCTTGTATTTGCATAGGAGGTAAAAGCCGGAGTTGCGTCATTAGATTATCTATAAAGGTGTCATAATCTTCCTCATACCTGGAACCTTTGCGAAGACGCTTTTTAGCGTTCACGGCATTCATATTATTCTCAGCAGCTGCTTTCATATGCAGTTGTAACTGTTTACGTTTCTTTTGCTGATATTCTCGCCGCTTCCGTTTCTTTGCCTCTGAAGGTGTTTCTGAGGGATTGATGTCGGAAGAGTGATCCATACTAACACTTTCAGGATACTCTTCTTTCATCGGCTGGTCTAGTTTACCCTGGTCCGATGCAGTCGATACGCCTGAAGTCGCCGACTGTTGAGAACTTTCGTCGAGAAGTTCTTTTTTGACGTCTAATGGCGTGAATGGTCGATGAACTGGGCTCTGTTGGGGAGGCATAACTTCTTTCTTTATCGCTTGTTGCAGCTGCTGGGTGTCCATGCTCATCGGATACATTGGTAATGTTTTCATATTAGGTGAACATTCCGGCATGGGGGTCGTTTCTTCTTTATTAAGGAATTTAATAGGAGGTTTTCGTACGTCCATCAGAGATTGAGTTGAAGTGTGGATCAAAGGTGATATTGATGATGTAGGTATGGAAGTTTGTATTGGTCTCGATGTAAAAGGAGAGCTTACCGTGGTAATAAGTCGTGGAGAATTTTTGGGTATTTCCACCTCTTGAGTGAGGCCTAACGTAGGAGGCGGTATGGACGGCCTCGCTAATTGAGCTTCTAAGGATGGTATAGTCCCTAGAGCGGGTGCAGTTCTTTGGATATTCATTGTTCTCTGTGGAACTACATTTGAGGATGTCGTAGTTGTTTGTAATAGTTGTTTCAGTAAGACGTTTTGTGACTCGTCGTGATTCCTTTGGTTTGCGGTGTTTTGTTGGGAAATTTTGTTTCCCGCATTATCGACTACCGTTGTAGTATTGCTGGGTTCATCAGTCTCCATAGGTTCAGATTTGACAATAACAGACTCTACACTATGTCGCTTTGTAGGTTGAATATGCCCAACGATCACTTCACTTTTAGGTTCGTCCGTAGATTTTGATCTCTTCAAAGGAGAAGTTAATTGTGTGTGTAAAAGCTTCGATGAAGTTATAAAATTAATTGATTGAGTCGGCTTAGCTTGAATTTGACCCATACCTGGGCTTACTATACTATGTGTACGCACTGTAACATTAGGAGCGGGCTCTTTATTGCCAATTAATGTTCTTGAAGTCATCACCAAAGCTGGCGGTTGACTTGAACTAATATTTTGTGGGTTAAATTGTAAATTGCTCGTATTTATTTGCCTGGTGGGTTGAAGAAGCGTATGTCCTAAAATACTTGTTGGTAATGCTTGGGTTTTCTGAAAACCGCTCACACTCGTAGTAGTAATATTACTTGAATGCATTATTGATGTCGAAACAGATGAGTTGCTATGAATTTTAGAGAGCGCTGGCATTTGTAATATTTGTGATGACATAGGAGTAGAGCATTGAGACTCATCGTTTGGATTAAACGTTTGATGGCTAATTAAAGGTGACTGTGCTGGGGATTTCATAAGTGTGTTTAGCATTCCAACAGGTGAGTTAATGGGTGATACTGTTGGTGACTTTCTCAATTGTCCCATTGAAGAGAGCGTATTTACTCTGGTACCAATTAACTGAGCTGCGCTCATCGGTACTGTGTCTGTGCTAGATATGGGCACTTGAGGTTTTTCCATTCTTTGCACAGGCGATGGACGAGAAGTGGCGATTTCAACTTTTGATGATGGTAATAAGCTTTCAAAGTTAACTTGTGTTGGAGTTGTAGCGTCGCTGTTTTTCCTTATAATAGACTGAGATTCTACTTTAGATGGGTTAGTATTCAGCGACGACATTATTGTGCGAAGCTGCTGCGACACGTTTGCCATGTTGGAAGTTAGTTCCGACGGTTGAGAAAGAGGTGATAGCTGTGGCACCGTGGCCGACTGTAAAGCAAGTCTATCGACCTCTCTTGTAGGAAACGCCGGTTGCTCTTGAGTTTCTTTGTTCTCTGGTTTGGGTGCAGTATTAGTGTTAATGTTTTGAGTTGAAATGGGGTTTGAATTTGTAGTTTTAGGAGGTGCTTGTTTCATTCCGAATGGTTTGGCATCATCCGAAATATTTTCAAGCATACACAGCATATCTTCGAATGATTCTACGTGTTTTTGATTGCCTTCAACTGTTTCAGAATGCTCACGCATTGTGATGTCATTAAGATATCTTTCTTGTGAAGGAGTAGGCGACGGTATTGATATCTGAACAGATTCCTGCGTTAAATCTGAAGTAATTTGCATATTTGAATCTATTACCATCTCTTTAGTTTGGTTCGCAATCGCTTTTATTGTCTTAACCACGTTTTCTTCAGAACTACTTTCAGTAGTAGGGGCATTAGTTACAGGCGTCTCCTGCAATGATTTGCTGTACGATAGCAATAAATGACTGGGCACATTATCTTCAGGTTTGTCTTCATCATCCCCTTCCATAATATTGTCAGGTATTTTTTCAGGTATAGGATCGGGACTTTTAATATCAGCCTTGCCGAGTAAAAGTGGTGTCCTATCGGTTAAGCAAAGTGTATGCGGAAGCTCCGTTTGTTGACTGATCTCGCTCTCTATATCTATGTCTTTGGTATCTCTCAGAAGTGATTTTTGATCTTTCGAGTCTTGTGATGCTATTGTTAGTAAATGTTGCGAGCTAGAAGGAGTTTGTAAATCTGAGTGACTTTCAGAAGTCACAGTACTATCTGGAGAGGCGGCTTCGTCTTGAAATATGTTAGCTGGTAGTGTAGCGTCGTGAGTAACAGATAAACTAGACGACTTAGTATTAGATAGAGTTAACGCCATTGGTTTTTCTATAGTTTTAACAATTTTTTGTTTGACTTGATGGTGTGTCAAAATAGATACAGGAAGTCTTGATCCTCCTGCTACTGTGTTTGACGTTGCAAGTGTAATTACAGGGTTGAGGGTAGCACTTTTGGCTACATTAGAGGATATAACACTTATGACCGAACTGATCGGCTTTGAAAGTGACTGTGATGACATATTTACTGCCAACGGCGGATTACTTATGTTAAGAGGTACTTTCTTCATTTGTGATTTTGCCATACCGCTAGCATGGCCAGTTACATTCGCAATAGGAACTGAAAGACTCTTTAGTACTGGCACCGAAATTGTTTGATTTGCAATAGACACGGATGCCACAGTCGCTTGGGATACTTCATTAAGTATTTTCGTATTAGTGTGAGGCGAAAGTACTGCAGCGCTTAAAACAGGCAGCCGAGAAAGCGTTGCACTTTGAGCCGGATTTACTATTTTATATTGCTGCAAATTGGTGGCGGGCTGCTTTGCCGGCGCTAAGCTAATTACTGCGACAGTTTTCGTCGTCGTTTCCGTGCGTGTACCTTTATCTTGGGGTGTCTCTTCCTCTATTTCATCCTCAGGCTTACCGCTATCTATCAATTCCTCAAAGTCTTCCTCGGTCGCGATGCGCTCTTCGGGCGAGATCGCTCCGGGGCCCTCGACTACGACAATATCGTCATCGTCTAAATGTTCATCAAATTCCTGCATATCATCATCGTCGTCTTTAGAGAAACTCATTCTTGCCGAGTCGTCCGAAGTGCTCGGATATTCAATGCTATCCGTAGAGTACAAAACGTATTTTCTCGTATCTATGTTCTCGGTGATCTCGTCCGGCCTGTGTTCCGTGGCGACCGTCTTTCCCGCGAACCTCGGCCGAGGCGGGGTGCGTCTTTTTAATATGGAAACTTTATTAATATGCGTGGTCCGCCGTCGGTCGTCGTCCTTGTTGGGCCACACCGGCGCGCCCCCGAAGAGGCCCGGCTTGAAGTACCTGTAGCCGGGCGGGATGGGCGGCGCGGGCGCCATGTGGTGGTGGTGCGCGCCGCCGCCGTGCTCGTGGTGCGGCGCGGGCGGCGCGGGCGACGCGGCGGGCGACGCGGACGGCGTGGGCGTGCGCGCCACGTGCGGCGAGCGCGACAGCGACGGGGACGCCGGCGCGCCGCCCATCGGGCTGTATTGCTGCCTTTGAAGCAGTTGCTGTCTCTGAAATTATTCAAATCATTGTAGATATCTTTATTAGAAACGATTAAAATAGCGATACGTAGAACAATAGATAAAATTACAATACATTATTACACATAGACAATTCTATTTTTTTACGAAAATATTAGTAATAAAACTGAAAAGGAATAAAGCTTCTGTTGGTAGTAAATAAACTTACAGCCATTTCATTATTTGAATTTCCCGGAGAGGGAAGTGGTTGTGGACTGCCGAGTGGAGAAGTCTGTTGACGGCCCACAAAAGGTACACCAACTCTCATACCTAGGAAAATAAATTTGTTAAAAAATTAAGATTTCTCTAAACAATCAGCTTTAATTGTTTTATCATAAATAAATATGATATATACTTTACCTTGTTGGTGGTGTGGCGGTCTAGCAAAGCGAGAGGGTAACGGTGAACATCCAGGAGCCGGTCTTGGAAATCTTCCCGTAGAATAATCATTCTGAAATTACTTTATAAATTAAAATCTAATATTGCACTTGACTGTGAGAGAAGCCTTAACTTTTTTTTAGCTTCACGCTATAGCCCGCACCCAGCAGGGTAGGCAGAGGGAACCTAGTGTTAAGACACTCCGTTCCTCACTTTCCGCCGAATTCGGAGACATTGCGTGTTAAGTGGCGGAACTTAACGCCGCGATTTACCTCGACACCAGAGCGAAGAAAATGGAAATATTAAATATTTCCACTTCTCGAGTGGGAATCAAACCAACAACCAGTCGTTTACAGTCACACGCTAGTGCCATTGGGCCACGACTGGCCACAAGCTTTAACTTTTAATGTATTTAAAAAGACGAAAAAAGAATAGAAAGTGTCAACATGGACGAAACATATCAGAGTTGAATTGCACAATTAAAAACACAATATGTTTTCTGTGACGTCTAGTATAATGAAAAACTGGTGTTTAAGACACCCAAGTTTCACCACAGTAGGTCACGTTAAAAAGTTGTGAAGTCCTTTGAGGACTTTGATGTATAGATAACAACCTTTGTTGTTGTTCGTCGGAATTAGGGTTTCATTTCATTTTATACAAATGATAATATGTACATGTGTTAGCTATAACTTTCTATTATATAACTTACATTCTGCAACTGAGGTGAATGAGATGCAACAGGGCTTTGGATTTGTGATTGTTGATAAATCTGTAAATTAAATATTTAATAAACATTAAATGAAAACAATTTATTTAAATATTCAAACATAATTGATAACAAGCATACTTGAGGACTACGACTCGGTGTAGGTAGCTGCGGGCTCGTTCTTTGGGCTTGAAACTGTTGTAAGAAATGCTGCGGTGACATCGAAGATTGCATCGGCGACTGCTGTGTATGCATCGGAGATTGTTGTAAATGCATCGGGGATTGTTGAGAGTGCATTGGGCTTTGTTGAGGATGCATTGGGCTTTGTTGTGGATGCATCGGGCTCTGTTGAGGATGCATGGGGCTTTGTTGAGGATGCATCGGACTCTGTTGGGGATGCATCGGACTTTGTTGAGGATGCATCGGACTTTGCTGAGGATGCATTGGCGAATGTTGAGCAGACATTTGATTTTGTGAATGCATCGGTGATTGTTGATGAATCGGCGACTGTTGCGGATGCATTGGACTTTGTTGAGGATGCATAGGACTTTGCTGTGGTAAATTAGTTTGCTGTACATGCATCGGCGATTGTTGGGAGTGCATGGGAGATTGTTGTGTATGATGAGGTGATTGAGTTGAGGGATGAAGTGGAGATTGTGACGTATGATGCAATGGAGACTGCTGTGAATGCAGTGGAGATTGCATCGGCGACGCCATCGGATGTAGAGGAGATTGAGGCGCTATGGAATGTAGTGGAGACTGAGAATGCGGAGATTGAATATGTAATGGGGACATTGCTGGCCGCGACCCAGGCTGACGAGGCGTCTGATTTCCTGATGGCATCGCATTTCTTACTCCTGCCAATTGCTGCTGACTAAATTGCACTATCCCTCCCACAGATTGAGGACGTTCTTGGACTGTGGATAATTGACGAACCAACTGCTGCTGTGGAGCTCCTGCTTGTTCTATAACCAAAGTACGTCCACCTTGCAAGATCCGCCCTTGTGTATTTAATGGCGATGTTACCAAGCCTATCCTTTGTTGCCCATCTGAACCGAGCACTGTTTGCTGAGTTCTTATTAGCGTCTGTTGTTGTATCGTTGAACCTTGTAGCCCTATTTGCATCGGTCGATTTATAGTACCTTGCTGTTGCATTTGTTGTGATGACTGGCTTATGTTCTGATTTTGTGCAAAAACTGTTTGATTGGTCATTTGTTGTTGATTTATAACCGATTGTTGGGCGAGTTGTGGATTTTGTTGACGTTGTTTTGTATCATATTCCTAAAAAGTAATTGAATATTATTAATTATTTTTCTTACATACTCTATAACAAAACAAGCCTTAAAATTATAGTACCTGCATCAGCATACTGTGTTGCCTAGCTTGCTTTCTCGCGGCTTCCAAGTGTTTTTGGAGTGCTTGTTGTTCAGTCGACACCCGCTGGAGCTCGGCGGCATCGTTCGGCATCAATTCATTACCAGATTTTCTCAATTGACGCTGCTTGCTATTCAGCGACTGCAAACAGAAGATAACAGTGTAGGTGTGACAAGACAACGCGCACTACTCTAGCACCCTGTTAGTAAACATAGACATTCGGTTAACACAGGTGCCCACTCCCTCGATACCTGAAAGAAAACCGCAGACTGGAGGACGCAAACACGCGACTACGAAGCGCACGAACACAGAAGCGCACTATCACTCACCTTTCTTATTTTGCGGAGTTTCTGTACTTCTTGCTCGTAGTAGCGCAACTGTTCGGAGGCAAACGTGTTGAACTGCTTAAGCCATTGTTCATAGAGGAGACGTGCGTGGTGGTCGGCCTCCGTGACGCAACGCTCGGGGGGCGCGGGCGGCGCGGGCGGCGGCGACGCCCCGAACAGCGGCACGGAGGGCGGCGGCGCGGGGGGCGGCGGCGGCGGCCCGCCCACCCCCAGCGCCCCCACCCCCGACGACCCACCCCACTCGCCTCCTTCCCGCTCCTGCTCTCGCTTCTCTTGCTCCAACAGCTCCTCCAGAAGCAACGGTTGCTCCTGGTTTACGTTCTGACGGTTAAATGTCTGTTTTCACATCGCTCCTCGACATTCGCCGACTGTCGACTCTATGATCGCCGGTCGCGAAGTATATTTCATTTTCAAAAGAGGTCTGATCGAAGCCGACTCGTTGAGTGAGCGATGTATTAATCGGACTGTTTGATACTCAGAACAACAAACATATTATAGTCTAATATTAAAGTAATACCGATTTTATAAAAAGGACAATTGGTAAATATTCCAAATATAGTTTGAGTAACTAAGGGTATAAAAAAGGGTTACATTTTTAATAAAAAAAACTGACATATCAATTTTTCAATTACTAAAGGAAAAGGTAAGTGCAATTTATTAAATTCAATCTAACAGATCTATTACTACACACAGTGCCAAATTTGCTTAACTGACTATAGCAAAATAATAGAAAAGAAACGAAGGCTGTGTCAATGTAAGTGTAAATTTCATTGAGGTAATTATAAATTCAGTTA
This sequence comes from Dryas iulia moderata, assembly GCA_019049465.1. NCBI lineage: Eukaryota > Metazoa > Arthropoda > Insecta > Lepidoptera > Nymphalidae > Dryas > Dryas iulia. Next base: position 12,142,631 of record CM032424.1, on the reverse strand, counting down.
CCACTAATGTAAAAACAATCAAATAATGTTTTATTTAAATGTTATAACGTTTTTTGGTTAATAATTGCTGTGATGTAAAGAGATGAAAAATAAAAAATATCTCACTTCCTTCTTATATAAAAAACCTAATTCGGTTGCAGAAGAATTTCTCAAATAATATTCTTAATTTGTTTTTAATATGACTTAAAAAGAAAATATAGACTAGTGCAAATGTGTATTAAATATATATTAAGATAAACATGTTTATTGTATCAAAACACGCATTTTTTTAAGTACTTTAGACATACACACTAACCGAGACCATATGATTTGTCCACCACCCGCGTTGGTTTCAAAAGCAAGATTAATATGCATATCAAAGGAAAGTAGTATATCTATACGTTTGTATATTGAATAAAATTGTTTTTATTTTAGTGTTATGTTAGAAGATGCTGAAAAGGAATAAAGGTTAGTAAATACGCATGCGTGCCACGAGCAAGCAAAGAAAAAGCTCTAACTACAAGGTGATTAGTAGTGACGAGGCCCTGTAAGTAAATCTTCGGAATGAAATGTGCCCTTGCCTATTGATAAATACTTTAAAAAATCTTTTACAGGTAGGGTCTCAACTCGATCAAGAAATTGTCTTATAGTTAGTTTAGTAAAGAGAGATTATATATTTTTTTGTAAAACATGTGACTTCTAGATTTTTGTCATGCGAGCGATAAATCCTGGCAGGTATATAAAGGAGAAAGAAAACTAATTTGTAGTTCGTGTAAGTAGCAAAGATTAAAGGACTCGGTGCATAGTGCAGACTTCTAGTAAAAGAGGAGGAAGCTATAGCACGACAAACATTTTATGGACTATAAGATGTAAACGCGGACACTTGCGCAGAGGGCGTATTTTAGATACCGATAAAGGGGTCCCGCTGACACCGCACCCTTACCCCGCGAGTCTGATCACAAACGCTAAAGTACAGTTGAGCGCGACGCTACGTGTCGCTAATTTAATATGAACATATTATATTATATGTATATTAAAACGTCACGTTCTTGAGTCATATATGCAAACTGGCGTAACAAAGCGTACCTACTTATTTGCGTTAGAAGTGAAGTTTTATTAATAATCGGTGTGTGTCTTAAGCAACATATAAAAACAAGTTATGGATAAGAAACTTTAGTATCGTTTTATATAAAATACTTTCAAAAACGAGAGTACAAAGTTAAGTAGAACTAAAAAACAACGGAGGTCAGTTATGGCGATTTTTTCTGGCTAATTCTTATTCAAAATATTTAATCAAAAAATATAATGAAGGATTTGATCAAATGCAATTAAAATATGGCTAAAAACAAATACTAAATATATAATAGGGCAATATAAGAAAATTTTATGCCACCAACATAATCAAGTAAAAATTGAAAATAAAATTAAAATACGAACAACAAAACTTAATAGCATAGACATTGTTTGTCTCATATTCGATAGATTTAAAAACAAATGTTTCATGTGCGAACTGGTAATGTACATTTTGGTTCTTAGATTCTGCTATAATTCTTCGTACAGTACTAATAGACACGCCAGTAGCTGCCGAGGTTCGTTTTTGTATTTGTTTAAGTTCGTACTGCAGGCCTTCTTCGGCTTCTTTTTGCATAAATTTATATACATAGAAAACCATTTCTCGTGTTTGGCGACGCAGCACACAATAACGTCCACTAGGCATTTTTGTCGATACCAAAAATTAACTCGACAATAAATAAAGTTTTTTTTACATCGTGTGTGAGCTCGACTGTACTTTTAGAGAGAGATGGGTATATGTTTCTCGTAGGGAGGTAGCACTCGCACTGAGACAGAGCAGCACGTTATGGCCTGGGGATACCAGACTTACATTTTCATTTACCCAATATTTTGAATCTTTTTTTATATAATTTTTATTTTGTTTGAAAATTATGATTTTTTTATCGACAATATAGCATAACGGGAAGGCACATTGCATTACTCGTATTAATTGCCTCTGTTGTAAATAGATGTATATTATTTATTATGGTTTATCTACATTAATATGGCAAAAAAGTAAGCGTTAGAAATTTGTATATTTGTGATAAGGGCATCTTCGAGACTATATATATATCGAACCCATTTAATTTTTTTTTTCACTTATAAATAACTTTAGTATCCGAGATTGCTATAGGCATATATTTGTTTCGAAATAATTCCTTCTCAGCTAGATCAATTAAAACTTACAAATTTATCTGAAAATGTTTTCGTGCGTACGATGGTATTCATATATGTCTATAAATTAAATAATTCTATAGAATATATATTAAAAAATATGTCAATCGATAAAACTATAAATTTAGGCAATTTGTCACCTAAGCGAGGTATCGAAAGAACCCAGAACGCAATACTTTAGGGCCAGCCTCGAAATCGTAAAAAGAAATAATGATTACTCTACAAAACTGTATAGAACAGCTGATTACTTTTCTACCGACTATTAAAAGTGTAATTTACTAAGTACAACTTGTATATAAACAGACATTTTAATTACCACTTAAATGTAATGTACTAAACGTAGGGTAAACACCATATGATGGTAACATTGATCGAAAGTCTTCTGTGGATATTTCGATACGTATCTCTGAAAATTTATAATTTTCATGTCGGCCTATCCGCAAAGAAACCTGTGCGCACAGAGGGCACTCAATCAGTGTTACCATCCTCTGATGTTACCCCACGTTAAGTACATCATATTCAACGGGTAGTTAAAATGTTTAATCATATTTTTGTTGCAGTAAATAACATTTAAAAGTGAAATTTGTTTGTGTTGACCACTAGTTTCCAACCAGTGGTCCGCGGACCACCAATGGTCCGCAGAACGGATAAAGTGGTCTGCGAACGATTTCAAATTTAGAGGGTGTTAGTTGCCGCGCAGTGAGCGGCATGAGTAATTGCACATTAATTCATTGATATTATAAAATAAGTAAGTCAGTTTACATAAGGAAATTAGGATGTCCTAAAGTATGTCTTACCAATTCGGCAAAAGTATTGGATTTGACTACTTGTTATCAATAGAGCCACGACAACCTCGCAATTGACACAATTTTCTCAAAAAATCCAGATTTAAGCAGGTTCTAATCTTTATCTGGCTGTATCTTGGTGGAAATTATTACACAGGATTTGGGCGAAAGCAAAAGTCCAAGTATGTTCTTAATATATAAAATTAGCTGACCGGACAAACGTCATTGTGCCTAATAGTCGATGAAATTAAAAAGCAGACTTAGGACTTTTTTATCAACGATGAATAATGAACGATGATTTATTAACGATGCAATCAAATATATGAGAATGCCAAACGCTACTGCCTCCTGTCCCTGCATACTTCCTTCGCCTGGTTCACTGTCATGCCGTCCTGTCACCAGCGGATCCTTATGCTTTTTACGTGACCTTCCTCCAGTATCATCGATATTGTGTTCTTGAAGGTCAACTGAGGTGTTACTTTAGCTTTTTCTTACCTCCCACCTTTATGTCATATATTTTTATACAACTTTTTCATCACTCATCCTCTCGACGTTTTAAACCTGAACACGACTTTCTTCATTCTTACTATAACATTCTCGCTAACACCTGCCATTCGATGTGTTGATCGAATGCGATGTTTACAGATTCGAGCAACTAGCTGACTCCGGATAGTCTACGAAGAGATTGCATTTTCATATCTATTCTTGTTCAGCACTTTCTTCTCCTTCACATTACACCATTGGCCATTTGCGTTATTGTCTACTTTCTTTTATAAATTTACGCTTAAAATATACTTTTATCAAATAGACTTTCAAGCACTTTCAAATTTTCGAATGAAGATAAAGCTACCAAGAAAAAATCAAACGAAACAGTTGTTTAAGTTAGTTTTTCGAAGTATAAAAATTACAATTTTATTATTTAATACAATAACACCTAACCCCGCACTATAAACTTAAATTAGATTACTTGCACGTATTTTTACGCTTTAAATATAATTGTTGTTTTGTGTAGTGAATGTATTTATAAAATTATTTAAGCATCAATTTATTGACCTTTCAACTTGAACAAAAAAAATACTAACGTGCTTAGTTATTAATTTGATATTTTTTGACCATACCTTTAATGCGTTTATTCACTTCAATAAAGATGAAGTAATAAAGATGAGGTTAAGCTATATAAATATAGCTCAATTTTTGATGGATATTTTTAATTTTACTTATCCATGGCTCGATTGAATGTCGTTTTTAATAAAAAAACAAAAAAAACAAAATTTAGTAACAATCGGTATGCTAGTCCTAACTAACAAATCGAATATTACTAAATTTTCACAACTAAAACGTAAACAGGTACGTTTTTTAACGACATATGACTCACGATATTATATTATGTTCATATTAAGTATATGTCACGTAGCGTCGCGCTCAACTGTATATATAGCTATAGCTTTTGTAATCGGACACGGGCAAGGGTGCGGTAAGAGCGCCTATGATGGGTATTTAAAATACGGCTACTACGCAAACATCTGAACTTATATCAGATAAACCATAAAGCTTTTATCGCGCTATACGTCAACGAAGATCGACAGTCGTATCACCAAATATGTACGGATATTGTAGTTTCAACTACCGCTCTACTTTAAACTAAGGGAAATAATTTTGTCATGTAATGTAGTATGTGTCTTGTTTCTGTCAGATATGTAAGATCTTTGGGCGGGGTGTGGGTACCTGCAGCAGCAGCGGGCGGCGGTGCAGCCAGTCGCCCCACGCGTCCGCGTCAAAGGGCTGCTCCCACCAATCACCCACATGCAACAACACGCAGCACGTCGCCTAACATCTCGCGCCTCCACAACCTCGCTTTCGATACGTTTCACCTCACCACTACACTCACAACGACGATAGCGAAACGCGACAAACGTATGAAAGTGAGGCTACACTTCGTATACCCATGCAATATTAGTTTCGAAAGCATGTTATGAATCGAACGAGCGATATAATCATTTCATCTGTACAATGTTACTGAACCTCCACCTATGGCATGGCTCGATTAATATTGCTCTGGATATGTTCACATAGAATACAAATAAACATGATACTGCGATGCGGTCATGAATCGAAGCGGTAAAACAATCATGTACTGGATCATATTTAAAATACTATTTCGATTTAAGTGATTATTACAAATATGAGCCACAGCTTTAACAGCATACATTTAAAGCTATGAACAAGTTCTCTTTCGATATATCGAGAGAGAACATATTCAATCCAAACATTTATAGAAAAAAATTACGACATGCACAAGTTAATTATATTAAAAAATCCTCCAAAATTTATTTTAAATTGTATTTTTAAAATCCATTATGGATAATGGATGAGTAATAACTTTTATTTTGTTTATTTATTAAAAGCACTAAACTATAGTGAGATAACTTCCCAATTATACTTGTAACTCAAATCGGTAATAAGAGTAATAAAAAAATGAAAGATTTTTTTAGAAAATGACATTCAGAATAGCAAGAAGTTATCTCAGGTTTAGTTATCTTTAGGATGTTGAGTTTTAACTGGTAGATTTACTTTATGTTTAATTGACATCAACTAGTCGTATTTAAAATATTATTATTTTATTGATTTTAAAAAGACTTAGTAAATCCACCAATAAAGATCCTTATTGTAACTAATATCAATACAAGGAATGTGGATTTCATATGGATATCAAATAGAAAGGAACGTTACACCCGTCTCTTAATATTGCAAACATGAACTTAATACTGACTTTGAAACCATCTATTTATTTAAAAAAAATAAAATATATTTATTTATAGTTTAAATATTGCAAATTTCGTGTTCCAATTTTGAAAATTAACAATTAATATTTTAGTAACATGAGACGGTTATGTAAACAGGAGTTGGTTGCCATAGTAACCAATCAGAGGGGGGTGCAGGGTAAGCGGAACGCGCACTCACCTGCAGTTGCGGGTAGGGCGGCGGCGGCGCGCTGCGTACTGCCCCTACTGCGCCTGTAGCCCCCGTGGACCCCGGCTGGGGCACCCTGTGTTGGCTATTTACACTTCGTTATATCATTACTTTTCTACTACTACTACTACTTTAATATTACTATCATATTGTATATTTATTTTAACCTAAATTGGACTATTGAAAGTCATTTTTAGAACTGTCTTATCACTCTGACACTTCCATATTTACAAGGCTGAAGTCTATGTGTTTCCAAGAGACGCGGGTTCGAATTCTTTGCGTTCTATGTTTATGTCTAAAAAATGACTCTTTAATTTCCTGATTGTGTGAAAAACAATTTAAAATATTAAAAATAAATTGGATTATGTTGATTTATGTTTATTAGGAACGTACCGGCAAGCGGTGCAACCGCCAACGGTGTGTCTTGACGAAGAGGCGGTGGCGCCAGCTGTCTAGCGCCGGCCACCATGTTTCGAGCTGATTATAAGAGAAAATATTTTATTAAACAAAAAAAAATGGGAACTTCTAATCGTAATCCACGCTAGTTCATTCTAATACAGTAAATGCAAAAGTCGGTCAGTCAGTAATGCTTTCACGAATAATCTACTCGTCCGATATGGATGAAATGTGGAATAAAAAAGAATTACGTTTCTTGAACGGTAATAAATTTTGGCATAAACATAGTGATAACTCAAGATCAAATATAAGCTGCTTTATTCCTTAATAATTGGCCCCAAAAGTGATGATGCCGCAAGCGAGCAGTATTACCGGAGTGCGGCATGGCGGCGAGCGCGACGGAGCGGTCGTGGCGCACGACGCCCACGGCGCCGTCCGCGCCCAGCAGGCGCGTGCCGGGCGCTATGGCGCGGCCCGCCGCCAGCGCCGCCGTCACCTGCGCCGTCATCGCGTTCACGATGCTCTGCGGACTGGCGCCCACGCCCACCCCCACGCCCGATCCGCCCTGCTTAGGAAATTGTTTACTTCTATCATTTGAGAAAAACTTTTGGGCCATTCCAAATCCCAAACGTTGTGATTTCAATTTCTAATTGGGGGAATGATAACATTTGAATTTATTTTTATTTGTTCACTTTGAAATGACGCACGGCATTGAATTCTGCAAATTGATAAGGAACGTCTTCATTTAGAGCACTGGTTCCCAACCAGTGGTCCGCAGAAGGGATAAACTGGTCCGCGAATGATTTTAAATTTAACGGGTGTTGTACCCAGCTCTACAACATAACAGAAACTACAAAAAATACATACATAGTAGTTCCTGCTAGCAAGAATAATGTAAAAGTGGTCCTTGATCAAAAAAAGGTTGGGAACCCCTGATTTAGAGTGAAGTGTTTTAACATGATCATAGATAGCAGGAAAATTAGAGATGGCTTCGTGTCCAAACGTGTTAGAAGACAGTGTTTTGTCACGAGATCATCTTTAATCATTCTGCTATACAGAACAAAATAAAATACGCTGTAAAGTTGAAAAAAAAAATACCTGTGCAAATTGTACGTGTTGATTGATAAATTGTCCCTGTGGACGCTGCACGCCGGGGGCATTCTGCTGTGCTCGCACAGCTTGCACGCCGCCTTGAGTCTGTTAATGAACAAAAAAACCATTGTTTCGAAATAATCATAAAAATATACATATAGAAACAGTAAAAAATCGAAATTAAAAATTTACTTGTTGTAGTTGAAGTCCAAACATATTTGAAAAAACAGGGCGCTGCCATTCTCCTTCTGGTTTGCTTTCGTCCGATTCGGCTTTCACTTCTGCCTTTACCGCCTGCATAGCATTCTATATAATTTAAAAAAAAAACATAACTTTAACATAATAAAATAATAATTATTTAATTATAATTACTTATAACAAACATTATAAATATAACTAACAATTAGTACGACATATTACAGAAGCTTATGTCAAAGGTGACCCAGACAGGCTAATTCAAATTATTTCCGTTTCCTTGCTATGGTGAGACAAAGCGTTAAGCTCGCGCACACGCAAAGACTCGAGTTCGGATGTAAAGAGAAAAACAAAGTGCCATGACACTTTATCCGACTAAACCAAATAAAAAGAGAAACCGAAAGAATTTAGTAACAAAATAACAATTCATTAATATAGGTTCAAACGCACCTGCAGAGCTATTTGTTGATTTTGAGAAATGACTCTTTGAATGCTTTCAGGGAACATTTGTGTCACTGTAGTCGGCACATCTGACTTTGTATCTTGGTTTTCAGATTTAACTTCCACCATTTCAACTTTTACGTCTGATTTGTTAGATTCTATATTTTTGACCGCTTTCTGTAATTCACTGTCCATTTTATTATCTCCTTTGCTATCAGCATCATCCCTGTTAAACAATAAAATCATCATTATTGTATTGAGCTACATTCCACAAATTATATTTAAATATAAAGTAAATATCTTCAATATTATTAAAGATTATTACAATAACTAGATACTACTATGACAAATACATATAAAAATAGAACAAAGTCATGTTAATGTTTTTTTTGCAAAAATAATGTTATTGATCACACAATTTAACAATTAACAACAATTCATACTAGATGTAAATAAGATAAGACAAATCAGTGATCAGCCAATTTTTTCTCAATTTATATTAATAAACATCACGAATTGATTTATTTATAACACAACTTATGACTTAGTCATACTTAAACAAAATTAGGAATAACAAATAGTTAACATTTTCGATTTATTGAGTTATTCACGCCTGGTACGGAAACATAGCATAATCTTATATATTTAAACAAGCAGTTTGTGTATATATATATATAATCCGCTTTCGGAGGAGAAAAATCGATCTATCTAGGTTTCATTTTCAAATAATGTTTTTTTTTCCGTATTTTTAGGGAATAAAAAGAACTACTTTAATATCGTTAGTATACGATACGTTAATTTCGCAATATTTGACAATCCATACTTATATTATAAATGCGAATGTCTGTGTGTTTGTCTATCACGCTTTCACGGCTAATCTACCGGTCCGATTTGGATGAAATTTAGAATGAAAGGAGTAAAAATGACTGAGTCTAACATAGGCTACTTAGTTTTCCAAAAATTAACTTCTAAAGGGTTAAAATAGGGGATGAAAGTTTATATGAAAAATCTACACCGCTTGACCGATTGTAATAAATTTTGGTATATATATATAGTTTATAGTTCAAGGTTAAACATAAGCTACTTTATTTTCAAAAATCCTCCACCATTGCGGGTTGCAATATACCGAAAGAGCCACGTAGATTACGCGGCGAAGCCCGCGAGTGGTCGCTAGTGTTGTAATAGATTTACAAACCAGTAGTCCACGGTTCAGTCCTGACATCCAGACTATTTTTTTGTTTTAATTCATTGTGTTTTTTTTTCGTTTCATTTTTTTGTTTTAATTTATTACATTTCTAATTTATTTTACATTTTTTTTATTGTAAAACATTATTTCAAAATAACGATTTCTTGATAACAATAACATACTCAAGTGTACGCTTCGCATGTCGCTCCGGCACATCATCAGGCAGGTCGAGACCATCAAGCAGGTGCTCATCACCGAGCGCCGCCAGCTCGGGGTCCGCGTACTCCAGGATGTTGAACTGCTCCCCGATCTCTGCTGTTAGCGACTCTAGCAACTCCTCGTCATCCTCACCGCCCAGACCAGTTAGAATGTCCACCTGATATAACGAATGTCAGGTAAACAATAAGAATTATCTAGCTGATGACAGATAAGATGTAAACCATAAAGATATATATATATACATAAATATATAAAGATAAAGTGGGGGATGGAGTGTCTTAACACTAGGTTCCCTCTGCCTACCCTGCTGTGTGCGGGATACAGCGTGAAGGTAAAAAAAAAGAAGATATATATAAGAGAACATATAGAATAATCAAATTGAGGCCATCTTGGCGCTGTAGAACAGTGTCTGACTGTAAAACGGGATTGGTTGTGAGTTCGTCTCCCACTTGAGAAATGATTTTATTGAAATTATTTTCATTTCCTTGTTTATCGAGACGAAAAATTGCCTTGAGCTCTATACAAAGGTTCGAACTAGGACGCAATGTGCACAAAGAAAAGTGTAGGAAATAACATGAAGCTACAAATTAAAAATAAAAAAAGTTAAGTTTTAAAAAAATTGACTTGGTTTGTCTTAATGAAAATAAAATATATAAAATAATGGAATTGCTAACACAGAAAACGGAATAGTAGACTAAATCCTTTTGCTTTTTTTTAGTATGTTTACTATTATGTATGAGATCAGTGTTGACACAAAACTATAAAGTGTTATTAATGTATAATATACAACAATTATACCTCTCCAATATTTCCCGTATCTTGTTCGAGCTTGTCCATATCTCCAATATCCATTTCATCTGTTCCATCACCACTATTATCTTGCTTGTCAGCATTTGAAGCTGTTAACAAAAATTGAGTTATTGAGTGTAAAAACGATGTTAAGTCAAACTACCATTTATTTATTGTATATATTAAAGATTGTCGGTATACACTATATTATTTCAATTATGTAATAACACAAAGGTTGAATTAAAACAAAAATAAGGAATAATACCATATACTGTACTCCAAATAAAAAGCAAGATTGATAATGTCTTAAATCAACTTGCAGAACGATTATGGAGATAGGAAAACTAGTAGATTTAGCATATGCTATTACAATTACTAAATTGTATTTTTCTAATAATATTTTTTCTATTATGGATATGTATAGAATAAATTCTGAAAAATAAAATTTACCAGAGGTAAGGAACCTTTTTTAAGGTTTGAGCCTATTCCAATTTTGAAATGTTATTGTGGGTCAGAATTACATTACTAAATTTTATTTAAAAAGTATTAAAAGATTGTGAATATTTACAATATAAATACGTAATTACGGGCCGCATGCAGCCCGTCGGCCACGGGTTGCTCACACACAATACATACCATTCGCTTGCGATACTGCTATTTTGTTTTCCATCATCTGCGCATTATTTGCATTGTTCACATTTTGCTGCATCTGAGAACCATCTGCACTCACAAAACGATGTTGGATTATCACTGGAATATATAAATATTTAAGTAAAAAACAATCTTTTTCTTTTTCTTTAAAAAACTAAGAAGTAGTCTTGTTATTATAGTGTACTGACTATGTTCAGGTCGATGCAAATGAGGGCTCTGTGAGAAAGGAAGTGCGGCGCGCGTCCTCATGGGCACCGGCAGCGGCGACCGGAACGCGCCCTCGCCGCTGATGCCGGTGCGACCGCCGTCCTCTGACGGCGATTCTGTTTAGTGTAACAATAATACATACTATAAACTGCAACATGCATCTCTTTTGATTTGATCCATCTGTTTTGATGTACAATATAGCATAAATGCAAAAAAATACGTATCAGGTGAATATATTCCATTATTCCATTTGAATGAAGTTATGACAGAATTGTTCTATTATTTAGGCCTATCTATTTAGGTTCTATAATTAGCCCCCAAAATACATACTAATAATGAACACTCCTCCAAGCGAGGACCAAAATTGAATACTCACGCGGAGGCCACATCTTGTCGGGATGTCGCTGCAACAAGTCCCGTAGCTGTCGATTGATATCGTCATTGGTGGCGTACAGTGGGAAGCGTTGCGGCGCGGCGTGCGCGGCGTGCGGGGCGGGCGGGTGCGCGTGGTGGGGGGAGCGCGCGGCGCGTCGGGCGCGGGCGAGGCGGGCGGCGCGGCGGCGGCGGCGGGCTGCCCTCCGCGCCGCGCAGCCGCTGCATCGCTGCTTGAACACACACACGCTCTGATGGAGCATAATACAATACTCAACTTTCATATATTATGGGATTTATTATTCATTATTATTTATTTTGGACTTAAATATTTGATTAAATACTCGCTTAAATTTAGTTTTTGTGGTCAATCGTAAAGCGGGGGCGCAAAGTGTGACTGAAAGCGCTAATGATTGTGGGTCCGATTCCCATTCGGATATTTATTATTTCATTTGCTTCTACTCTGTTGTCGAAACTAAGGGCGGCGTTAAGTTCCGTCAACACAGTACCCTCACGGGCAGGGAAGATTGAAGATACTCTAATTAAGTTTTCTTCTCGCCCACTCTGCTATAAACAGGATATAGCATGACAGTAAAAAAGTGATTTTTAAGCAATTCAATTTTATCCACAAAAAATAATACAAAAAATTGAATGATAATACACTAGAGTGTATGGAGTATGTAAGAGCAAGACACCTTGTATACGCTGGTCGTGTATGATCTGCTTTCGCTGCTGCGTCTGCTGCTGGCGCATCTGCTGCAGCTGCTTCCACTGGCGCTCCTGCTCGGCCTCGCGCGCGCTGCGCTGCTGGCTGCAGGCGCGCTCCTGCTCCTGCGCAGCGCACGGCCCGTCAGCGACCCCGGCCCGCCAAGGGGCCGAGGGGCCACTGACGAAGCGTTATCTTTGCCATGCACTATACTTTGCCTCATTTATTTCTCGCTTTATATATTATCACCATTCTATCGTTCTAGTGCTTTATTTTCAATTTCCAAAATTATTATGTAAAATCTATAAAGTATATATTTACTATAATAAAATATATTTCTATTTTAAAAGTTTATTTTCAGTAACGTTAAAAATTTTCTATTTTTTATTGATATTTATCGTGCTTAAACTGCCAAATACAAACAACAAAACAACAAAATATGTGCTACCAACAGTTACATGCAAAATATTACTTGCGAATATATTCTGTACAGTCTAGTGTATACGTAGCCATTTAATTTCTCATCTAGTCTTTTAAAATATTATTACTAAAAACATTGAGTATTTTCTAGTATTATACCGTATTGGTTAATGTGAGCAACAATTACCAAATTTAGTATGGCATCGTCATGCTGCAAGTTACCAGATTGTTTTTATTATTTTTATTGTTACATTTAATATATATGCAAAATATTAGTAAATTATATATCCAATCGCTGTTAATTTATGAAATTGTATTAAACAATTAAAGTATAGTATATGGTTGGTTTAATGTCTTTCTGATACCATTTAACAAAAATACATAACTTATACGCTAAGAACAAAAACTTATTTACAGTGCACGAAATAAAACTGTAATATAATTAATAACCATAGTTAATCAGTCTTATCCTAATTATGTTACGCTATTACCTGCGAACTTAAATCTAATAACAACAAATTCAAGAGCATAATAACGCAACGAAATATTCGACTACATACAGACTAGGGTTAGAATTGTTAGCACACCGATACCAGCCACCGTCCAATGTTAAAGCCAACACTACCAAGACAAAGCCAAAATTAAAATAAACAACGTTACGGATACAGAGGACGCGTCCGGGAGGCGTTCGAGAATAGTGTCCTCAATAATAAAAAGCTAAATGAAAATAAAAAAAAATAATCACACAGCTTACAACGCCATTTAACAAACAATTTGTTGGGTGACGACAATGTCAAAGTTAAAACGTATTCGAGTGTAAGTCAAAGAAGGACCGCGAGTGCATGAGCCGGCTATCACCCAACAACTTCCGGAAGCGACTCGCATATACACCTCACTGTCGGCTTGTTGTGCTTGTTGTTGAGTAAGTGTCATCAAATATAGGGCGTACATATATAATTTTAAATATTAAGAAACTTAATAAAGAATCAATATTTGTACTTATATACATAATAATATAATGTTGTAGAAATTACAATGCAAAAAATAATCATATAATTACTTTACAACGATCTCTATAATCCATAATAACTAAAACGAATTTAATAGTAAATATGAGTATATAAGTGGCGGGATGTAATGCGGTGTGTGGGGTGTGTGGGGTGTGACGGTGCGTGTGTTGGTGTGTCGTGTATATGCGAGGGCTGGTAGGTACCGTGTTCGCGGCGGGGTGCGGGGTGAGTGCGGAGTGTGCGGGGGGTGCGGGGGGAGGCGCGAGGCGCGGCAGCGTGCGCATGATCTCGGACGGGGTGAGCACGCGGATGTGCGCGTCCGCCTCCAGGAGCCCGCCCGCCGTCACCGTCACGTTGGGCGCGCGAACCGTGGCGCCGGGGGCCGCCTGCGCGGGCGGGGCGGGCGGCAGGGCGGGCGGCGCGGCGGGCGCGGGCGCGGGCGTGGGCGGCGCGGGGCTGGGCGGCGCGCTGGGGGCGGGCGGCGCCCCCTCCGCGTCGGGGCCGGCCGGGGCGCCGCTGGAGCTCTGCCGCCCGAACCAACGCTTTATATTTTACCGCCGGACGGAACCCGAGTGACGTCTACCTTAGTTTCTTACCATGACCACTGACACTAGTTTGGCTTTAATACGCAAAGTCGTGTGGGGGCAGTCATCATAAAATACTAGGACGTACAAACGAGATACACTTCGTTTACATTGATATACATTTTACATACAAGGTAATATAAAAAATAATTAATTCATTTTCAATCAAAGTATTATCGTATCATATAAATACAAAATGTGATGTATGACTATAATAAATAATACATATTATGTATATTGTTATAAATAACTAAACAAAAATAAACATTAAAAAATTTACGTATCAAATAAATAAACATATCTTTAAATAACTATAAATAACAATTCTGGTGATTAACACTTTGTGTATGTGTGTGCTGTAGATTCTTATAACTTTTCACTATCATAATTTTTCATATATTGTAATCATCATATAAGAACAATATGATATAAGCACAATTTCTTCTTCAGTAACATCCTATGAGCACACTGATAGTAAGTTTTAAAAATCTTATACCATCTGATTGCCACCTACCTTTTGCCGACTATGTGTGTAGTAACGAAATGACACAATAATGTGCTTGTTGTTATATTCATTTTGTCATATGTACTTTTCAAAGATCTACCTCCAAAAATGAAACATGGATTAAAATTTCTTTAGAATTTAAATCGTAGAGATATGAAATATGTACTTGAAATTTTTGGTTCATAAGATTGGTTTATAAGCCGCGAGTGAAATTGATACTGGACAAAATATTTAAAATCTTTTTGAAAGTTAACTAAAATATCTGGATGACATTTTTTTTTGTTTTCGCTAGTATTAATAAAATATGTTCTAACAGAGCAATAAATAAGCTACTTTATTGCGACTATATAGCTAACTGTATAGAAAGTTTCTAGTGAGCCATGTATTTACAGCTGCGCTAGTTCCGGCACAAGCGGAAGAATCTACAGCCCACTATACAATAAATTAATAAGTGATAAAATAAAAGCTTTCGTGAACTTAATGTTTAAAATATAAATAAACACACCTGACCTAATAAGAATTAAGAAGACACAGCAAAATCATATAATTAATTTAAAAAATAATATTGAAAATAATTTATTAATTATGAACATTTCGATAGTAATACATATCATATTCCCAAAGGCAGCTATAGAAATAGCACCGATAATCACCTGCTAATAAATATCTGTCGGCTACGATCAATTGAAATATACCTATTTCAATAACGATTATTTTAATTAATTTCCGTGTCAAATACAAGTTAGTGACGCAGACAAGTATTTATAAGCTCAGTGTAGTAACATAGGAAGTGGGTTGGGGAGAGAGGGGATAAGGGCGGGGGCACACGGCACACGGGCGCGGGCGTTTTACGATCGAAATTCTATCATAAAAACAATAATTAAAACAAATATTAATAAATAAGAAAATTAGAATTAAAATATATAATTTAAATTTTCGTTTAACATTCGATCGCACAACACCAGTGAGTACAACACGGTGAGTAGTGGTTAGCACACACGGGGAGGTGGGGAAGTGGGGAGGTGGGAGGCGGGAGGTGGGTAACGCCTACCTGCTGTGCCTTCTTCATGCGTATTGCGCTGCGGTTGTCGCGCGCGCGTTGCAAGTACGGCGCTTTCTGTTCTGGAGGCAATGCGCGCCACTTCTTGAGTATTTGCTTGCATCGATCCACCCAGTTGGGGAACTCGGTCTTCCACTCCGGGTGGTTCGTGTTTGCGTATAGTACGGCGGAGATCGTAGCCGCTGACCCGAGACCTGTGTATTAATAGTGTGATGAATAAATTTATTAAAGTAGAATAAGTAAATAAAACTAGAATTTCTTAACGCAATGCGAATAAAGAAATAAACGCTAATATTATATATGGGAAATTCTCACTGTCAGTTGTCTAATCTATCGGTGCGATTTCGATAAAATTCAGAATGAGCATAGTTGAAGACCCAGGATTAAACATAGGTTATTTATTTTTACTTAAAGGGTTGAAATAGGGGATAAAAGTTTGTATGCAAAACCTAAGTCAGTTCACAGATTTCAATGAATTTTTATGACGGTCTAACAAATACTACCTTTTTTTAAAAAATCTCCCTTAAAGGGCTGCAAATTTGTATGAAAACACAAACCGCTTAACCTAAGCAAGAACACGTGTCATCGTAATACAAAGCAACTAACTATAGATAGTTATTTAGTTGACACTAATAACAGAATAATAAAAAATGTGACTGACTTTCATCAGCGCGCATCTTGTCAGCACTGCGCTGGTTGTATGAGGGCGGGGGCGCGGGCGCGTCGCTCCACGCGGTGCCGGCGCTGCCGCCGCTGCCGCTCGTGCACTCGCCGTACAACGGACTTAACGCGCTGCTGGGGACATTCAATACATCTTATTACTGAACACTTATAAACAATTATTTAATTTATAAAGCTTTAGTATTTATAAAATATTTCGTAGGAGCGTGGCACAATAACACACTGTCTAACCGTTGTGGTTGTATTGATTGTGGATTCGGTTACAAGTCCAAAGAATTATTATTTATTATATTTAAAATATATTAATTTCGCCTTTCTGATAAAACAAAGGCAATGTTGTTAATTTCGCCATTCAAGACGCGACATCTCGATTTCGGGAATAAATGAGAGAACATTAGTTCTTTGTGATTACTGTGCTATGTAGGAAAGGTGTGAAACTAAAGAACAAAACTTGAGTATATAATTTCTGGGTTTTTCAACCAGCAAGTACGTACCTAAATTAAAACAAAAGGTGACTTGTCTTCTTTTAAATTAATTATCAATGATAATATACTATAACATTTTACCAACCTGTTTCCAAATTCATTGTGATATGGCGAAGCATAATCCATAGGACTTTGTAGCTGTTGACGCTGCTGAGAGTAAGGTGTACCTCCTATAGAGTTGACGTACGACACTGACGACTCTTGCGATTCCTATGCACATGAAAATTATCTTTAATAAAAGGCGTAATAAATAAGATATTAATGGCACCTAAGTAAAACATCGAAACTACATATATTTTACCAATGATACAGTAAAGTAAAAAGGGATTTCTATCTAGATAAGATTTTTTTTTAGCTTCACGCTGTATCCCGCACACAGCAGGATAGGCAGAGAGAACCTAGTGTTAAGACACTCAGTTCCCCACTTTCCGCTGATTTTGGAGGCTTTGCAAGAAATTAAATGAATTGCTTAAAAAGAGAGACAAGACAATAACAAATTAACAAATAGTTTGTATGTCCGTTTAAAAAGCAATTAATTTAATTTCTCCATATAAATTTTTTTCCAGTTTTTGTTTACTTAATTTAGGGATAATCAATATTTTATTTATTTATTTAAACTGCTTCTTTACTATTGATTTATTATATTTTTCAAATACAATCACCTAAAAACAAAAACTACAGTTACTTTTTATTTGTAAATTGTAATATACCTGTGAATCATCAGTGAGTACACCTTTAAATATTTCATCTACATCATTGCTGTCCATGTCGGGCAGCGAGTCGCGCACCATCGCGTCCAGGTTCACGCCCAGCAACGAGAGCTCGTCCTTGGGCGATATTGTCGACGCCTGCGACGACCCGCCTGTTTCTGTTTAAAATATATTATATTTAAGTACTTAATCTTAGTATATACAAATGGCCGGGCGCAATAGCGAATATTTTATCCTTATGAAGGGAGTATTAAGTGTCTAACTGGCTAACCTAAAGTTGCACTTAAAAAAGTAACGATTAGTCAGTGATGTACTACAGGTTAGTTATATTATAAAAGTTTTTATTAGTTATAAAATTTATTTGTGACCGGAAGTGGAGGACAAGCTCAAAGTGTGACTTGTTATGGGTTCGATTCCCGCTCGAGGAATCGAAATATTTAATATTTCATTTGAATTTGTTGAGTGCCGCCGTTTAACACGTAATGCTTCCAGAATTCGACCGGAAGTGGGGAACGGAAGGTCTCAATGTTAGGTTCCCTGTGCCTAAACTGCTGTGTAAGGAATACAGTGTGAAGTTGAAAAAAAAATAGAATTTACCATTGCTAATATTTTCCGTTTTAGGTGGATGCGTTGGGGTTTCAGGCGGTGCTTCAGGCTCACTCGGTTGCGGGCCTAGTATAGCATTTTTCAATGCAGTAGAATCTTCCGTATGTTTCAACTGTCCCTCTTCTAATACTTCTGTTTTAATTTTGGTGTCAGTTAAAGTGCTTATAGCATCATCTTTTTCTTCCTTTGGTTTTAGTGAATGAAGAAGTTCAGTTTCCTCCTAAAAAAATTCTATACATGTAACTCTTCCACTACTAATTCAATAATTGAAAAAACATATAGCATAAAGAATTTTGCCTAAAACACATTTTAGTCTATGCAGTCAAAGATACAGGCTATAATATAAATAACATTAAAATAGTCACGTTTTTCGAAAACACAGTTTAAGCTTCAAGTGTTTAAATCGATTGTTTTAAACATACCACATTAAGAGTAATAAAGACGGTAGTATCGTGGTCATTGAAGGCGGAGAGCGCGGAGAGTATGTCCTCCGCGTCGCTGTCGGAGTTGTCGAGGTCGCGCAGCTCTCTGTAACCCTCGGGCGTCGTCATGCGCGTCTCCTCACCTATTCCTGTGCCAAAACCTAAATAGTAAAACATTATATTATGTATTTATTATGTTACATACAAGCATTTTCCTCATTTTGTTTGGTATTTTGCATGTTTATATAAGTCAAATAATAGATAATAATAACATATACTTCCATACTAATATTATAAATGCGAAAGTCTCTCTGTCTGACGATGTGTTGCGCTTTTACGGCTAATCTGCTGACCCGATGTAGATAAAGGCGGAAATGAAAATGAAGTCCCTTAGGGGGTTGATTTTGGGAAAACATAAGAGGATTTAAAGTATGTACGAATAATCAAAACAGCTTTACTGATTTATTATTTTTTCATAAATCTACCTTATAGGCTTGCAATATAACAAACCATCTAGCTATGTAATGAATGCTGCAAAGCCACAATCGGACTGATAGTACTTGTTATATCTGTTTAATATTATTTATTATTTGTTCCAAGCTTACCAGTAGAGCTAACTGCTGGTTTCGATGGTTCTAGAAGATCCTTGCCAAAAAACGCTTCTTGCATATATGAAGGGAATTGCTCCATCAGCTTCGAGCGCGGCTTGCGTCGCGGCTTACGTTTGTTACTTGGCGACTCTAAAATAGAAACATTTTTACGATTATGTTTTAGCATCGATTATGCACGGACTTAGGTTTTTTTTTTAAATTAGATCTATAATAACGTTTACTTTCTTTGTTTTGAGTTTCTCTTTATTTTTCCACTTACCAAAATAGGCAGTGCTAACCGAGTGTCACAACTTTACATGGAGAAGGTTTAATTAACTCAATGTTACGTTTTTGTATTACTAGTGCATAGAAAATGAAAGCAAATTAAATATAAATGTGACTAGTATTTCACTCCACTGAGTGGGAAACAAACCCAAGACCACAGTTACAGTCAGACGCTATTCCACTGCACCGCACCACACGCTCGCTTCATATTTATTTTATATACAATAAATTGTGTTTAAAACTTTTACCTCCAAATCCTTGCGATCCATCACCATCTTTATCTTCATCAGCTTGAGCTTTCGCCGTAGAATGTCTCTGTCGCACAACAAATCCGCCAATTCCTAATTTATTTAAATTTCTCTGACGTTTTCGTCTTAATACAGTGAGGCCTGAATCCGTCGTGTAAATGGTGAAGCCTTCTGGTACCGGCCCATCGTTAGCAACATTCCATAGTATGCCTTCTTTGAGATTTGTATTTGACGCTAAGCCTGTGAAAATAAGACTTTATTAAAACAGCAAATAATACGATCCCTCAGGTTTTGTAAGGTAAGTAGTGGTCATTTTTCTATTAATAGGTACTTTTTTAAAAAAAAATATATATATTTTTATGGGGTTCACGTTATTATTCTGAAGAAAATTAATAGAGTCTCCTATTTGATAAAACTATTTTAATAATATAAAGTCTTGCACAATGGGATTTTAACCTATAACCGTTCATACCTACAATCAGTATATTATAAGAAAACAATAATGTATTATAAATTGCATATAAATTTATGTTATACATACCAGGTTCATCTTTGACGTCAGCAGTGCTGTCGGGCTTGGAGTCGTCCGCCAGCTCCCCTTCTGCATTCTGAACCACTGTTTCAATAGATGCCATTATTTCTAATCCATATGCCAGCGTCCAACACAATAAAATTTTATGTTAGATACTTGACTAATATGTTTTACAATTTTTATTTTTTATTATATAAACACTAATTTCTCATTTGTAAGCTTTTATAAAACAGTATATTGAAGATCTATTTAAAAATTATTTTACTAGTTAAAAAACAAATGTACATTTTTAAATAAACTCAATTAATCTAAATTTATCAACTAGTTATTTTACTTTTATTCAATAACCATTTTTACTTCAAACTTATAGCAATAGAATTGAATCTAGTCATTACATTGATTTAGTCATTTTTTTTACTATTTTCTTTAAACATAAAACTAACAAACTACATAAACAAAATCCATTCTCACCGGCATCCTTCTCAGTGTTTTCATTTTTGAATCTCCTTTTACGTCTAGTATGCGTGATGCCCATCTCCGCTTCCAACTGCTTCATATGATGCGCGCCGCGTTGCGACAGGCACACGTCGTCCACGTAGTACTCCCCGCCCAGCCCCAGAGAGACCGGCGTGAGGCGCGGGCGGGCCAGGGCGCGCTCGTTCATGGCCCCGCCCGCCCCCGCTCCGCCTGTGGACGCGCCGCCTACGCCTGTGCCCGGTGCGCATTCGATGGCACGCGATAGGTGCGGCGGTGGTACGTCACGCCCGCGGCATAGTAGGCATTTGTAACTGTTTCGTTATTTATTATATAGGTTACTAACAGAGCGTAAGTCTATACTAATATAATATAGAGGTAAAGTTTTTAACTTTGTTTGAAGCAGCTAATCTTCGAAACTACTAAACTGATCAGGAAATTTTTTTCACATTAAAAAGCTATAGTACTTAGGAGTGCTATAGGATATATTTTATTATGATTGAATAGAAAATTTGTGGCAAAGCCGCGAGCAGGTCGCTGGTATATTATAAATGTTTTTACAATTATGAATACTTAATACATAAAACAGAATGAGATTAAATGATGCACTAATTATATGCAACACTGTGTTCTAATCGGAGAATAACTTAAATATTTAGACGGTGGCAAAAGAATTTAATTAACCCTTCGCGGTCGGATGGCGAGTCTCACTCGCCAAGGCGTTTCGCGCAACAAGTAATGGTTAAAAAGCCACCGACTGCAATCGGTTAATAACAAGTGCGTACGTACAAACAAGCTTAATTTTTTTTTTTTTTCCTAAAATTACAAGATTAATCAATATTTTTTTTTTGATCCATAGTTCATTTGTAAATATACATATGACATACGAGGTAGGAAGCACTCACCCAGCTCGGCAACAGGCCTCAGCGTCGGCCTCACCGCGTATAGCATCGCAGACGGCGTGCAGCCAGCGCGAGCACGTCGTGCACTGGATTATCAGCTCCCCGTCCGAATACGGCTCCGAGCACACGCAGCACATCACAAGCGAGGCACACGGGGCGCACTCTATTGCAATAAACGTTTTAATAAATATAGTGTACATCAGACGTGTACGGCTGTGTGTGTGAGTATGTGATTATGCGTTTTAAGTGTGTGGGGTGTAAGTGCGTGTGCGGGAGAATGTGTGATTTTTTACAAAATAAATAAAACAAATAGATAAATTTACATGTACATAATACATACATACGGTGCCAGTCATGGCGCAGTGGCACGAACATGTAGTTGGTTGTAGGTTCGATTCTCACTCGAGAAGTGGAAATATTTAATATTGTCATTTCCTACGCTCTGGTATCAGAGGCAAAGCGCGGCGTAAAGTTTCGCCACTTAACACGCAATGCCTCCGAATTCGGCGGTGCGTGGGGAACGGAGTGTCTTAACACTAGGCTCCCTCTGCTTATCCTGCTGTGTGCGCTAAAAAGCTAAAATTATAACAATGCATACCGGTATAATTATCACACCACAGCGGCGTGTCCCGCGTGCCGCACACGAGGCAGCGGCGACAGCGCTGGCAGCGCCAGGCGCCGCGCGGCACGTCGGCCAGCGTGGGGCGCGCGCAGTACGTGTGCCACGCCGTGTCGCAGTCGTCGCACAGCACCAGCAGCGACTCGTCACTGCGCGAGCCGCAGCCCTCGCACACCGTGCAGTCGAGGCAGCGCCAGCCTAGGCTGACTATCACTTGCGATACCTGTGGGAAACATTATTTCTTTTCACATATGACACATAAATAAATATTAAGAGCCTGTTACCATACATGTGGAAAAAAAATTAAAACACACAAAATTAAAGAATGCAAGTTATATTATATATAAGTACATAAGTACAGTCATACCACTCTTTCCAAAATTTCTCGCACAATCAACCAATCAATGAGAATTGAGAAGAGCGACTGAGGTACAAAACATCGTATTCTAAGGAATTACGAGTATTTGTCTCTCGAACGTTTTGCTTGTCGCCTCTTACCGCAAATCATGCCATAAAAGTCGAATCTGTGACGTCTATTGTAGCTAGGTTCTGACTTTTTAAATTAGTGCATGCTAGTAACAACATTATTAAGAATTTCAATCATTCTAATGATCAATTCTATAAAATATATCATCAGTATAATAGGAAACGATACTTACTTTAATACTGACACAATAGGGGTGGTAAGTTTGCCCACACTGTGAACACGCTATGAGACATCCTTCTGAATCTGTGCCGATGGCCCCACACATCACACATAAATCTTGTGTTAGGACAAATTTGTCCTTGCTTGAACACAGCACTAATTTGTTTTCCACTCCTAAAAATGATTTCAAATTAGAAACTTCTTAATAAAAATTAAGTTAGCAATAAAAATTTAAAAATTGTTAACATTTACACACTCAAAAAATTTAAAAAGGCAATTTTAGAAATATACCTGGATCATCTTCAGATGTTTTATTATCTGGGGCTTGAGGTCTTTGTAAACCTAGACCAGGCACACCAAAAACTCCTCTCATTTTCGGTTTTGATCCTCTCTTTCGACCAAATTCTAAAACCGATCTCTGTCGCTTTTGGAAGCCCAGTTTACCAGCAGGTGGGAATCCGCCTTTGAGTTTGTAGCCACCAATTTTCTTTTTCGCCACTTTTGAAGACACCGTAAACGGTTTGCCCTTTCCGAGGCCGATGTCAGGCTGTAAAGTCACCTTTTATTATAAACTTAGTATAAGTGATTGATGAAAATTTCGTATCTGAATAAAGAGAATCTACCTTAGGCTCTATAGCAAGAGGATCTTGATCTTGTGTGGAATCATCGCCAAACGATGAATCTTGCGAAGTTGACGCCATCGTGTCATCGTCAAATGCTACACAAATATATTTATTATTTAAAAAAAAAACAAACATGATTTTAGATTACATCAAATTGATCGATTCATTTTAATAAGTACGACATATAAAAAACTGTTATTCCCTAACAATAAACATGATATAACTCACAGCCAGATTTCGATCCAGTTACTTGCATATTGGCTTTACATATAGGACAAGTGTACTCATATCCTGGATTTTGTTCTTTCTTTTGTCTATACTGCAATGGTTCCGCATCAGGATCGCACATGCCGTGCACATACCTACAAGATAATTAATATATATGTTAAACTAGAACAATAATAGATTCTAAGAACAAATGGCAAATTGTATGAAGTTTAAATAATGAATCATGTAACTAAAATTTAAAATTGATATTACACACTTAGGATATGAAAAAGACATTTTTAGACAACATAATAAAAAAATCAATGCAGCAGGATACGAAGCCGCGCCTTTTGAAATTCGTCCAAGCGCTCTGATCGCTAAGCTATGCGTTCTGCTATCGACTGTATCTAAATTCTTATACACTTTATTACAAGTTATTACTGTTGTTAACACCTCTGTCTATTTTACGAATTGTCGTTTGGCAAGAGAGAAAATGCCACATATTAAATTCTTTCAATATTTCTTAGTATTATTCACACACTTAAAAAAATTTGAAACTATTTCTAAAAATATCTTTTTCACGCATATAACTTGTTATTCTTAATAAAATGATTAGTAGTATTATATTACCTTCGACACGCCGAACACCTAATCATATCTCTATAGGCAGCCGCCCGGTACGCGCGGCGGCACAGCGGGCAGCACGAGCCCTTGTTGCGCTGCTGGTAGCAGGAGTCGCACACGGTGTAGTGCGCGTGCCAGCGGGACGACGGGCCGGCGCCGGGCGAGCGCGCGCCGCAGTCGCTGCACACGCGGCAGCACTTGCACTTCCACCCGTACTTGGGCACGGTGGCCATCACGGGCCGCAGGCACGTCGCGTGGTACAGCTTGTCGCAGTGCTCGCAGGCCACGGCGCGCGCGTCCGCCGCCACCAGCGACCCGCTCCCGCTGCCGCCCACGCCTCCGCTCGCGCACGCGCCGCTCTCGCCGCGGCACACTTGGCACACGCGACACGTGCGGCACGACCAGCCCGCTCGCACTCCTGTTTACACACACAGTTCACTCTGTCTTATTTTATACTATATATACTACTGCTCTCAGTGAGATTTTAGTTCTTCTTTCTACTTTCTACCCAAAACCAAATGGCGGAACTCAACGCCGCGCTTTGTTTTAGGTAATAGAGTGGAGAAATAAAAACAACTTATATAAGCGTTCTCCTGAATGGCATATTATAAAAAACTGGTAAGTGAATAAAATAATTAAATGACTTAAAATATACAATATTAAGTAAATAAATTTTACATATATCATTCTTCAGATTCAAGTTCCATTTTCCACCTGAATTTTGACTGCCTTTGCTCGTCGGGTGACGAAACTCAACGGCGCGCTTTGTTACACCAGATTGAACATATAAAGACACAAATTACTTGTTTGAATCCGAGTCTCCCTGCAGTGAGTATCAAGCACACAAGTTCGATTTTCACTTGGTTACATCTTATGTTATAAAATAAGTGACTATAAATAAAATAATGTAATGCATGTTACCGGGCAACTGCTTGAGTCCAACACATGTGCCGTGGTAATGTGCGCCGCACGTTACGCATGTCATAAGATTGGACATGTCGCCGATTGTTCGACATGTCCTGCAATCTATATCAGCTGTGCCTACAAAGAGTGCAAAATTATAATTAAATAACTACTTAAATGAAAAACAGAGATTATAAGATATTTTTCTCACATATGCTACTTTAAAATATTTTTTAATAACTATTGAAGTTAAATTTTAAAAATATTTTTTTTACAAATATTCTCAATATATTTATTTAAATATAAATAAAACTCCCTTATAACATACTCACATACAAGTGGTGCTTGATATAGATGATCCTTGCAAAAGGATGATTTAGTTTGAAAGTCTATAAAGCCTCCAGAAGCGAGAACACAAGGTAGATGAAAATATTTACTACAACTCATCTGTAACAAATATATAACAATTTTATTGATAAGCCATTGTTCATTTAAATAATAAAGCAAGATAGGTCATCTTCTATGAACTGACTCCATATTATTATTTTTTTAAGTTTCCATAACAAACTATAAATTTTACCTTGCATGGTATGCTTGCACCATATCTTTGACAAAAAGCACATTTCCGAGTTAAAGCAGCAATAACGATTCCTCTTATTCTAGCTTCCTCTAATTGTTCTTTATCTTCTTCAGAGTTGCAAGCAGAAGCAACTTGGTCTTGAAATGGAGGGCTGAATTCAAGGCAGCAACGGTGTAAATAGAACATTCCTGATGTTACTACAGCTGGTAGTTCCAAGGTGTCAGAAAACCCAATTATTGATAGTTCATCTGTATGCTCCATGTTGTATAGTGGAGTCCTACAAGAATATACATTTAACAGTGAATAAAAAACTATTTCACAAAATTCTGGTACAGAAGAATATAAAAAAATATATAAAAAACACTGTACTCACTTGCATTTATTAAATGCTTTTTGTCTTCTACTTAAAGGCAAAACTTGTTGCTGCTGAAGGTCCAGCAGCTCTGGAGGTGGAGAAGTCAAGCCAGCAGGCAAAGGTAAAGTGGGTGTACTTGGAGTAGTGACACTTGTAGGTGTTGCACCACCAGAGTTGGTAATACTTGGTGTAGTACTTCCTTCTCCTTCAATGTTACAAGCAATTTGCCGCATTTCTCCTTGTCCTAACTGACTACGCTCACTTAGATTACATAAGGCACAATTTTTTCCTGGCCTACAAAAATGAGAATAAACTATTAAGTTTTATAAAAATATATGTTGTACCCTTGATATGTATTAGTATTTTTTTGATTTTGTATACATATCATACTCAAGTCATCTTGGGAAAGTTATATATAAAATTAAGGCCATTGCTGATCCGCATTTGACAGCTTTGATAGCTAAAAAAAATGAATTGAGTTCAGCCACAATATATGCTATTTCTTGATTTTGAATGCCTTGATTTCCTTCTTAGAGTAAGTTTTCTTTGACCACTCTACTATTCAGGAAAAATTGTGAAACTAATATCAAAGAACAATTCATACTTATAAATGGGAAAGTCTGTCTGTCTGTTTGTCTCAGTAGTTCATGCAGCAAAGCTGCAAGCGGGCCACTAGCACTTGTATAAAGCAGAGACATAAATTAGAAGCAGATCATCATTTCTATTCTAACATTTTCTATCAAACTAACACAAGAAATATACAACAAGAAATATAAAGTTGTGTGAAGATGAAAAATTATTTGACAAATCATATGTATCTTTAATACCATTTTTCTGGAGTATATGGGGGCTCCTCCGGAGCAGGCATAGTGAAATCATCCTCATCCATTAAATCATCAATGGCTTCATCACGACTACTACGATGTCTTTTAGCCCCTCTTACAGTACCAGGGGTACCTCTATACCTAAAATGAAATAGTTTAAAAATACATAATTTATTCCAACTAATATTTAATTATGGTAATAGCTCAATTCAACAATTATTTAAAAGAATTATCAATAGTTATAAAAATCTTATATGATAATTACCGTCTCACTATCTTTCCTTCACGCGCTAACTTAGCCCCTTCTTTTCGAGGTCTACCAGGGCCTCTTCTACCTGATGTAAAAAACGGGCGTGCATATGTTTGATGGTGGAAGAAAGCTGGTTGTGAAACCACGGCCAGTGGAGAGGCTGGCTCTTCGCCGCGGGGTGACGAGGCACATGATGTTGGAGTAGAGGCAGGCCCAGCATAAAAATCTGATACAGTTATTTAATTATGTATAATATAAAACTATATATTCATTATTACAAGATTTTATTTTTTAATTTGTTTTTCCTATATGCAGTTTTAAGTGGGTTAATCTCAAAGAAAGTAAGAAAGTACATTCAATGTATCACTGTACCTGAAGACGGCGGGGCTTCGCATTCTTCGTCTGATCCATCGTCAGCTAATAAATCCACATCTAAAACCCCTTCGTCTGGAGCGTCCATCTACAACATATGTAACTTGAAGGACTATACTAGAAATCAATATAGCTAAAATAAAATTAAGTCTAATATAATTATATTAACACTTTAAAGCTCAAACATAAAACTTAATGTAATCAGACCGCCATAATGAACGACAAGTGGATACAGACGAACTTTGCTTTAAAAACTTACCGCAACTTATTGCGATGGACTTGAAAGAAACTAAACTTACGAAAATGATTTAAAATACCAAGACAAACACATTTTAAACGATTCCATCCAAATATAAATAAATGATATTACGAAAGTAGAAGTACAACATTCGCAGCTATTGCGAATGCGAACGATGCAAAACAGATTATAAATAAAACAGAAACTTGAGTCAACCTCTACAGATAATATTGTGCGTGTCTACTTATGGTTAGAAATTAAATAAAAAGGTACAATATTTTGATAATGTTAATATAGCTTAGAATATTACTAAAAATACATATTTTTTTATTTATGGTATTTTGTGTTTATTAAATATATTTTTCGCTACGTCCTTATTTTACGATCGACTTTAATTTGTTTAAAAATATTTTTTTCCAAAAGTAGAAATTAAAATAAAACAAAACTATAATTTAATTAATAGATCATAATTTGTATTGTAATGTTCATTTAAGCAGACCTAAAAAGAAAAATATTTTAAACAAATTAATAATTTAATACGTGTCAGATCGCAAGATATTGAACAACTTGATGCAGGCATGAAAGTCAGATTTGAATGACATTTTTTTGTTCGCTTATAAATTAGTTAGTGCTTTTAGAGATTTATTGTAATAATTTAATTTATTACTATTTCATAAAATGAATTGGACAGTAACTATCCTCACAATTGCAATATGCTTAATGTCCAAGTGTAGTTCAACATTATTTGAAAGCGATTCATGTTATTCTTTTGGAAGCGGCAATGTTTTCCCCGGCGGTGCCAGAAAAGTTGATCACAAATTACAATTTACGAAAGCCATGAGTATGTATTTAATATATTTAAAACCAATTTAATACACTTAAGTTGCTTTTCACATTATTTTTCTTACAGTTTCAAAGCCGGCTCCTGAGTGGGAGGCAACAGCCGTTATAAATGGGGAGATAAAGCAACTCTCTTTATCTAGTTTCAAGGGAAAATATTTAGTATTTTTCTTTTATCCATTAGATTTGTAAGTATATATATGACTAGTATACAAATCTTTTTAAATATATGAATTTCGACTTATAAAATTTAATTTGTTACAGCACTTTCGTTTGTCCTACTGAAATATTGGCGTTTTCTGAAAGAATTGAAGAATTTAAAAAGATTAATGTTGAAGTTGTAGCATGTTCTGTTGATTCACATTTTACACACTTAGCGTGGATTAATACACCTCGTAAAGAAGGTGGGCTTGGAAAAATAAATATACCACTATTAAGTGACTTGACACATTCCATTTCTAAAGACTATGGAGTTTACTTAGAAGATTTAGGCCATACATTAAGAGGTTTATTTATTATTGATGATAAAGGCATACTAAGACAGATTACAATGAATGATCTACCTGTAGGAAGATCAGTAGATGAGACTCTAAGGCTGGTCCAAGCATTCCAATATACTGATAGTCACGGTGAAGTATGTCCTGCTGGGTGGAAACCTGGACAAGATACTGTAAGTAATTTTTAACTAATTCATGAATATTTTTTATAATTTTATGTATGTATATAATATGCATAGATATGTTTTTTTTTTCAAATAATCTTTTGTTAAAATAACTTTTTATTATAATTTTTCATTGTATTAATTATGCTATTTGTTTATTTTCAGATTATTCCTACACCTGAAGAAAAAAGGAAATATTTTGAAAAAATTGCAAATTAAACCAGAATATTTTGACCTTAATCATTAAAAAATAATAATTTACAATAGTTGGGTAGATTAGATAAATCATTAATTAAGAGATAATATATGATATGCTCAAGAGATAAGGACAACATTTGTTAGCCTTATTTATAACATTTACAATTAGGTCATTAAGATTTATATTTTTATAACAGTTACTTTACCTATTTTCGTATATTTGTATATAGCAATAGACTTAAAAATACTCATCCAATTAGGAGCACAAATTGCATATATATTTTAAACCCTTATCCAGTGTTAAGACTGATATGAACATTGCATTTTTATCAATTTTATGGGAATGGTTATATTGTATTGTATAATAAATAAAATATTTTTACACAATGAAATTTTATATTTACACCATGAAATAAGCCTTGTCCGTCCATCATTTTATATCTGTAAATGAAATAAAAAATGAATACACATATACATGCTTACTTTGTAAAGTACAATGAGGACTCTGTGGTGGACCTCTCGTTTGCTACCTCCTCAATCATACATGGTATCAGAGGCTGAAAGAGAACCCAACCGGTTCCAGTAGTCTGCTTGGCACAGTTATTAAGAAAGTTGCAAAGATTGCAGTATTAGCTAAACTAATATTAGTAAAGTTAGGATAGTTTATGTAGAACGCATCGAATAATTTGTATATAATATATTGTGGCCAGTCGTGGCCCAGTGGCGCGGGCGTGTGACTGTAAACGACTGGTTGTGGGTTCGATTCCCACTCGAGGAGTGGAAATTATATTTCCATTCTCTTCGCTTCTGAAAGAAGATTCTGGTGTTTGAAAGAGACGAAGAAAGAACGGAATGTAAGATCATGGTTAACAGAAAGAAATTAGAACAAGTGAATGAGGTGGTATATTTGGGAAGTATGTTTAGCAGAGATGGAAGGTATAATATGGATGTTGAAAGGCGTATTGCTGCCGGTAACAGGGTTGCCCTCGCTGCGTTGATGCGACGGCGGAACGTGAGCATAGCCGCACGTTTAGCTGTGCACAATGCAGTGCTGGTACCGACGCTGCTATACGGCAGCGAAACGTGGGTATTGCAGAAGAAGAATGAAAGAAAGATGAATGCTGTGGAGATGAGATCTCTTCGAAAGATGTGCGGAGTTAGCATAGCTGATCGAATCCGCAATGAAGAGATACACAGTATGGCAGGTATTAGCGAGGACGTCATAGTAAGAATGAAGAAGGGCGTGCTCAGGTGGTTTGGGCACGTCGAGAGGATGAGTGATGGAAGAATGGTAAGAAAGATTTATGAAGCAAAGGTGAGTGGTAAAAGACCTCGGTTGACCTTCGAAAACACAGTATCGATGATACTGGAGGAACGTCACGTAAAAAGCATGAGGACCCCCCGGAGGGCGTGTATGAAGAGGTTGATGACTGTGGACGAGGCGAAAGAAGTATGCAGGGACCGTAGCGTTTGGCGCTCCGTTCTCTCTGACTACCCCGCAAGGGATACAGCGTGAAGCTAAAAAAAAAAAATTCTTCGCTCTGGTGTCGAGGTAAAGCGCGCCGTTAAGTTCCGCCACTTAACACGCACGCCGAATTCGGCGGAAAGTGGGAAAAGGAGTGTCTGAACACTAGGTTCCCTCTGCCTACCCTGCTGTGTGCATGATACAGCGTGAAGCTAAAAAAAAATATAAAAAATAATAGTATATTATCGCGATTAGCCCTTAACTTCCGTCCTAATCAACATACTACAGTTCTCGTAGTAGTTAATCCGAAAACATACCGATCGGCAAATTTGTCTATATTGAATGTTATTGCAAGAAATTTTAGGTTTATTTTATCCATTGCACGTAGTTTATGGGTCGATAACCACGAGCAAATTACCGAGGAGTGTGTGATTTTTTAATAGTTGAAACTCTTCTTCACACACTTCGGAAATTGAAAAACGTCTAAATATTTAAATTCAGCGAGATTTAAACCCGTGCCTCTTGGAAATTATTCAAGCACTATAATCTAACTGCTAAGCCATAGCGTTGTACTAAGCACATAGAAATTCTTATGTGCTTAGTACAACTTTTTTTTGTTGTTAGCGTCCCTGTAGAGAGATTTTATAAATATCTGCTACACAAAGAACATTTGTTCGGCAAGAAAGAATGCAATTTTCAAATAATTGCCGGTTTAAAATGATGACTTAAATACTTATCATATTTTATATGAAAATAGACCCAAGATTTGCTCAAGCAAGTCTTGTTCAAATTATAAAAAATGTAATAGTTAGCTTAAGGTATAGTTTATTACTTACGTATAACATTTTTAATTTTTATGGTGGGTCTCCACCGAACAAATATTGTCAATTTTTGTGTTACCGACACATGTTGGTTTTTGTAATTATATTTTGTTAGCAACAAAAATTGTAAACTAATATAAGGAACAGTGTTTCTGTATATATCAGGGGTTCCCAACCTTTCTTTGATCAAGAACCCCTTTCACATTATTGTTGCTAGCAGGGCCACTATGTATGTGGGTATAATAAAAGTAAATTGTAATAATCTAACAAAAACTGTACTTAAAATACAATTCAAGAAAAAATTACATAAAAATAAATAATATTTAACTTTAAATCGTTCGCGGACAACTTCATGGGAATCTGCGGACCACTGGTGGACCGCGGACCACTGGTTGTGAAACAGTGGTATATATCGTTAAACATCAATTAAACGTGGTTGTTGCCAACATTTATTCATGCTGTTCAGACGCTTCCATTTCCCAACATTAGTTCTAAATAGAAATATGTTTCTAATATGGACGAACAAATGAACTAACACGTTAATTAATTTATATTTCGCACAAATGGGACCGATTACTAAAATCACAAAAAAATAAATAAAAAAAAAATGCTTAGAAAGAGCTTGCTTGAATTACAATGGAAAAAAAAGAATGATACATTTTTAGAGTGAACTTCTGATTTGATCAGTTTCAATCCTGGTCGCAAGCATGTCTTATCTTTACTCTAAGAATTTAATATCTATTCCCCTGCTTTTTACTTTTAGGCTTAGTTATTCTTGTGCCCAGTGTTTACGATTCCGCTTCTTTTTAATCAAAAAAAATAATGCAACTGACTGCATAATATCATCGTGGTTCCAAATCATGTCTATAATAATTATTGGTGGGCTTGTTGTCAACTAAAATGTTTCGCAATTTGTTTTTTTTTTGTAGAGACAAAAAATCTGGATTTTTTTTTTGAAGAGACAACTTAAAAGTTTGTGGCTTTTTATAAGTTTGCAAACTTTTGAAAACACAGAAGTTGCCAACAATTTCGGTGAAGAGGCACTTATAGATACGTTTAATGACAATAACAGATAATAAATAAACAGTTTGTTTACTTTTAGATCTTCGACGTTCGCGTAATATGTAAACACTAAACAATATATATTCTGTTTAATTTTGGAGTGAGGTTACTGAAAGATAAATACATTAGATAAAAATAAAGGTTAAGCAACTAATTATTAAGTTTCTATAATGTCCCTAATCCGATTTTTTTCATCATTTGCAGTTTCATCACGTATAGTATTCAGTATATTATATAAAGAGAAGCCTCCATAAATGTTTACTTTATGTTTGTCGGCATATTAAATTTACAAATATATATTCATTTTTTTTTATTTTAATCCAGTAAACTATAAGTTTTATATGTGAAGAAGCAATAAACTATTTTGAAGGCTTCAAACATTCTCAATATTAGTTTTTGCACCTCGAGACAAGCAATAGGCCAGAACCATATTATGTTAAATGCAACTTTAGTAGTGTAATAATACATATTTGGTATAATGTTTTTAGAATGAATATATTCATTTCATTCATTCGTTTTGCTAAAAAACTCAATAATAATATAATCAGTGTCAGTCAATATTTAAAAAATAATATTAAACAGGATCTTAATATTCGTCACTAACAAGAATTCTTTATTTTTTATTTAGGGACCTTTTCTAAGATGGTAGATCCTAAGAGAGTTCTCAGTTATGAAGATATGCTCAAAATTATTCACCAACCAGAGAAAGTTATTATTGATGTCCGTAATCCAGAAGAAGTGAAATCAACAGGGAAAATACCATCAAGCATAAACATTCCATGTACATTATCTTTATTTTTATCATATCTTTATTAGCTAAACTTATATCAATCCTATTATTCAATTTTGCATTTGTATAAAAGATTGGGGTCATGTTGAAATCCTATCACAATACAATATTTTCAATGCTTTTCTGATATCAGTACTAGGGCAATAAGAAAATGCCAAAGATATTTTTTTATTTATTTAATTTTTATTATTATAACAATGTCTTGCAGTGAGCAATGTTCAAACAGTGTTAAAAACAATGTCAGAGGAGGAATTTCTGAAACAATTTGAAAGACCTAAACCATCTTCTTCTGATGAGCTAATCTTTTACTGTCAATCCGGTAGACGTTCTTCTGAAGCTCTCGATAAAGCTATTGAACTTGGATATAGCAAGTACTGTTTTTTATCAAATTTTATTGGCTACTATATTTATAATAATATATACTGTTACTATATTAACAATAGCTATTTAGCTTTAATCTGCATATTCTTTAAATATATTATATAGTATTTTTATCCTAATTAACATTATGAATATTTTTTGCAGATCCAAGACTTACTTGGGTAGCTGGAATGATTGGTCTCAAAGACAAAAATAATAATCTTTCTGATGAAAATTATTATATACCTTTTAATATAAAGAAGTTAATGCATAATAATTTTTATTTTTATCTCAATAAACATCTACTCATAATTTGCTATAAATATTGGAGGAATAATGCAAATGACTACATAAATTATGGTTAAAGCCATACATTTTTAATTCATAAATATATTACAGATTTTTGCTTGCCCAGTCTGTCCAACTGCCGAGATAATTTTTGACACTGAAAAATAAATTAAAAAATGTTTTTTTGTGTACTTTTAAATATATGATGTTTCTTTATTATTAAAGTTTAATCTTACTTTTTGTATCCTAAATTAACTGCATTTTGTTGAGCCATTCCTGATCTTTTCCCAATCATGCAATAAAAGATTATTTCAGTGTCTTCTGTTGGCTTAGGTCTTTTAAATAAATTTTCAAACTCTTTATCAGTCATAGTACCAAGAGCAGAAGATACATTACCCACTGGAAAATTATATAATCTTTATATCTACACCTATCCATTAATATTTGTCATTTTATTAAAATAAAACAGACAACTTTAAGTAGTGCAGCAAATCAAATTGGAGCATTTCAAAAAATGTACAATTAACGTAAAATTTACTTACATGGAATGTTTATACTGTTTGGTATTTTACCATGCTCCTTTATTTCGTCAGGTTCCCTAACATCTATAATTATAGACTTCTTATCACATGTGGCTTTGTTAACGTAATCATAATCAACTATTAATTCTTCAAGACTAGGTTGACTTGAAGAATATCGCTTCAAAACACATGAGGGTGCATACCTTTTGACTGGACCTGAAATCAATGTACATGTAGCTAAATTTAACACTCAAGCACTCAACACGTAAAATATGAAATATTTAAAACATCTCGAGTTAACGTACATATTTGAGAAGGTTTGTTATGTGAAGCTATAGTTATTTGCCTTATTGTGACCTTTATTATTTGCGTTGAAATTTGTGTTGACCTCTTGATAATTCCACGCAGCATTTTTATAAGAAAACCAATTTCGTCTTTGATATTATATTTCAGAGAACTTATGTTTTTTATTGTAATTTGTAAATAATATTACTATTTGCAAAGCAATTTAACAATGTTTGTATTACGACTATTCTAAATGCATATCTCAATTTTCATACTCAAATCTGAAGTTCAAATTTGAAAAATAATAAAATTACAGATCAGTAATAATTAATATGTCCTATTAAACCATAGACTATAAGAAACAATTTAATCTAGAAAATGTAAAAGATACTAAATTTTAAATACATAATAATAAAATATAAATATACATATTTAAGATAAAAATATATTGAATGTTTTAAAATAGTTTGATTGTTTAAATTTCAACGTACTTATGTCCTATTGTGACAACCGCATCAAATTTGTCGTCCTCGTCTGTGAGCTGAATTAAAAACATTTACTTTTTGACAGCTGGCTGTTCTCATCAATCATTCATTAAATATATATTTTCGTATCCATGGAATAAGTAATTGAGTTTAATGTATTGATGTTTGTTGATTAATTAGTCTTGTGAGTTTTATG
Source organism: Dryas iulia moderata (assembly GCA_019049465.1). Taxonomy (NCBI): domain Eukaryota; kingdom Metazoa; phylum Arthropoda; class Insecta; order Lepidoptera; family Nymphalidae; genus Dryas; species Dryas iulia. The sequence continues at coordinate 12,106,690 of CM032424.1, read as the reverse complement.
AACATATTATTTAAGAAATGTATTTGCTTAAATAAGAAAACATGGTAGTTTTAGTCACCTTACATGCCTGTATTTATTCACGACATCGTAATGAATTCTTTTTGGTTTTTCTTATTGCAATCTATTTCTATACATAAGAACAACATTATTAAATACCATAATGTTAACTTTTTCTTACAGAATAATTGACTATACTTTTCTTATGAAATTATTACAAAATAGAGTGAAATGATTTCTACATAAAATAAAAGGTTGTTTTACAAAAATGGGGTCTATGCGACCTACAGGAAGGTTTTTGTCATTTGCAAATAATATCCAAAGAACACAGAAGCAAAGTGGTAAGTAAATTGAGTTAAATGTTTCCTATTTGTAATATTGACATTCACATACCTAAGCTATGAATCATTACTGTTATTGTGATAATTAAGCATTCACATTCAGACTGTTTGACATTTAGTAATATTTATTTACTTTTATTATTGCTCCTCTTTCCATATAAAAATATTATATACAATAACTTACAATTGAATGAATTTATTTTTTTACAATTAAATCTATATTTTTTAGTTTTATATATAATGTTATTTGTTTTTTTAATACTTTATATAATATTTATTGAATGAAATAAATTGAGCTAGATTTAAGTATGGTAGAACACAAACATACTATTTTATAACAGTAATAAGTAAGTCAGTTAGAGTATATAGTTTTGTTAACCGAACACATAGATATATACATAGAGGTATTTATTGTTTTTATACTTTTTCATGACATAACCTGCTTAAATTAACTATACATATAATAATACTGTAAAAGAATTATAACTTTTTGTTTATATATTTCAATTTTTTTTTATTTAATCAGTACCGAGTGGATTTCCTCAAAGCTTGTCTGGCAGTGAAACGGATGTTTCAACTTCTAATGAAAATTTGTCAAGAGAAGAAAGATATGTAGTGCGTCATACAGCAAGAGTGGAGCCACAAGGTCAAGAAAATCAAAGCCAGAACAATAATAATAATAGAAATTCCCTAAAGGTATTTACTTCTTAATTAGATTTTTTAAAATTATAATCATTTAACATTTTAACACAAAAATCTTAAAAGTAGTACCTAGTATCCATTCTTAATAAATGTAGGTATTAGTATTAATAAAATAAGGATTTGTATTAACAAATCCTTAATACCTAAAATTTCAATTCTATTATACTTTTTGTATTATATAAAGATATATTGGTAATATTTGTAAACTCTTATATAAATCTCCACAAGATTTTACTTTACTATAGGAATTATAACACAGATTACATAAAATATTATATAATTGATTTTATGAATAACAGGATAGTGTGTCAAATAGCAATCGAAACTCGCTTAAAGATTCAGTGGGTGGAGGCAACAGCAATAGAAGCTCACTTGATGTGTCTTCTTCATCCTATAATACACTTATTATTCATAATCAAGATGACTCCTGGTCATCACGACCCACACCTATTCGGTAAGTCCAAGAGGATGTGGTGTATTTACAAATTGATTACTAATAAACATTTTAACAAGGGGCAAGTGATATAACATTTACCATAAAAATCTTGTTCACATAGCCTTTTAATTAACTTCAAAATGGTCCAGTGAGACAGCGTCTGACTGTAAATGCGATTTTTTATGGGTTCGATTCCCACTTTGTGGCATGATATTTACATTTCTTACTATAGCAGTTAGTAAGAAACTACTCACTAAGCTATCAGCACTATCTGTGCTGAGCTCATCACATTATACCCATTTTCTTGATTTTCGCGCTGGATGGCGACAATACCTAGTATCATTATTTTCCACTTTCTGCCCCAAAATCGAGTTCTTGCGTGTTGGCGGAACTCGAAACTAACTTAAAATTCAGGTACCAGAGCGGAAAAATGTATTTAAATATAATCATTACCCGAGTAATAATCGAACCCATAACCAATCGTATTTACACTCCGACGCTTTCCCGTAGCATAATGGCGCCAGGCGTTGTAATAATAATTAATTTATATGTTTAAATGTTTTTTTTTGACTTCTACAGTGTTTTTTTATCTATAAAATACACAGCTTTTTTAATTATTAGCGAACACGAACGAACAAATAGTGAAGTAAAGCATCCGAACTCGCAATCGTCTCCGTACCACACGTTAAAGAAAAGTGAAGTTGGGAAGAAACCAAGTGGCATTCCTTTACCTAAAATCCATAAAGAACAAGCAATCACAGCGAGTGCTAACTACATCGATATTGGAGGGCAGAGGATATACACTAGTCCTCCGGATCATGGAGTTCAGGTTTGTATATAAGTTATCTAATTGTTTTTAACTTTATAATAAGTATATGGTCGTTGCGCGTGCAATACTGTGTAAGAGCGGTACGTAAACATCAAAAGGTGTAAAATATAAATTGTAGCTACTAATTCTAAGGGTTGATATGCTTATGTTACTGCTTATTCTATTTGAATAAGCCGATAAAAATAAGAGGGTGGGTATATTTCAATTATAAGCCGTCGTGACGTAGTGCCACAGTGTCAGACTGTAACCGATATGGTTGTGGGTTCGATTTCAACTTGGGGGGATGATTGTGTATAATTATGCGCGGCGTTGAGTTCTGCCACTCAACTCACAAGCAATGTTGTGATTTTGGGCAGACCGCAAAATCAATTGTCTTTACATTAAGTTCTCTATACCTTACTATGCAGTAAAATGCGTAAAGTAATCAGTAATAAAACATATTAACTTTGTTAAATTTCCAACAGGAAATAACAGAAATACCAGATGATTTCCTAAACCAGTCGTCGGTGTTGAAGCATTTGGCCAAGGAGGTGGCGCAGTCGCCCACGCCGCGCGGCCCCACGCCCCCTGCCTCGCCCCACTCGCCCCACTCCCCCCACTCGCCCCACGCCCGCGCGCCCCCCAAGCCCAGGGAGGAGAGGAAGGGCAAGGGGTCGAAAGCGAAGTTGAGTAAGGAGAAACTTAACTTGTCCAGGTCACAGCCTGATTTGACTAGGTGAGTGTTTTTATGCGGTATTTTAAAGTATTTTCAAATTTTCTTGTTTATTTACAAAAACATATTAGGTAACTTAATTACCCATCCACCAATGAGCCTTTATGTTGCTATGGGATAGCGTCTTACTGTAAATGCGAATTATTATATTTAAATTATTCTCATTGCTCTATTCTGGTAAGAAGAATAAATGCGGTGTTGATCTCCACCACTCAACGTGCAATGTCTCGATTTTGAGCGGAAACTACAGAACACAGTTCTTTAGATTTAACTGGTTTTGCTCCATTATGTGAGATGTTGTATGTGTAAAAAAATCAATTTATTATGTATATGTATTTTTGTAATAGAGCAAAGCCAAGTAGTGTACTGCACCATCATGAACTGCACTTCAGTAGTGATTATTTTTAGAAAAAAATATCTATGATTTTTTTGTTTTCATATTGATATTCGTCAAATTTAGAGTTTATTACGTTTATTATCGGTATGCCTTTTTTAAGAGCATTAGTGTATTACATGACGTATTCCATCGTCATGATTTTGAACCGGATGCAGAGAATACCTTTTTAATTCTTTATATAAACTTTACTCTAACTAAAATAAAAAGCTCACAATATTTCTTGAATTTTTTTATAAACTTACATAACATAAAATTAAGAATTTACATATATAAATATGAAGTCATCGTGACGGTGGACAGCGTCCGCGTGCAATTTTTACTCTGGAAATTGGTTATATTTAAAATGTCTTTATTTTCTACCCCGCTATGCGGTTATAAAATAAAGCGCGGTATTAAAATTCGTGACCCAACACACAATATCTCGAATCTGGTCCGGTAGTAGAAAACGAAATGTTTTAACACTACGTTCTTTTTTTTTGCTATTCTGTTATGGAGAAAAAAATCGTGAAGCTAATAAATAAGTATTTCTGTAAATGTAAACAGTTTGTATATGTTTACAATATACATGATATTTTTTTATAGTTTCACGCTTTATCCTACACACAGGGTAGGCAGAGGGAACCTAGTATTAAGACACTCCGTTGTCCAATCTCCGCCGAAGATTGGAGGCACAACGGAACTTAACGCCGCGCTTCGACACCAGGGCGAAGGAAATGAAGATATTAAATATTTCCACTTCTCGAGTGGAAGTCGAATCCACAACCGTTTGTGTTTGTGCCGTTGCGCCACGACTGACGTTATATCCAATACGCAATATTTTGAATCCAGTCGGAAAAATAGAGAACTTAATACCAGCTTCTTTTCTCATCACCTCTCTATAAAGAAAAAAAAGTACTTAGTACTTTCGCGTACTTAATGCCAGATCCGAGGTGTTCCTTGCATATATTTGACTTATAGATATTTAATATAATTGACTATTTGTCCGGATAATCGCGAATCCGTGTAACTGAGCGCCGGATAATCAAGTTGTTTGTGCCAGTGTGGGTGTACGCGCGGTTCCCGGCGGGTCAGAGTCCAGTGGCTGGTGCAGTGGTGGGGAGGGATCCCTCGAGGAACCAGATGATGCCTTCGCGGCCGTATTGGATGCTCTTGCAGCTGAGAACCACCAGCTGAAGCGACAGCTAGCCGATGCTTGTGAACGGGTTGCTAAGACTAATAAGGTATATCATTTTTCTAGGTTTTTCTCGGCTAAATTTAATTTAGGCTTCTAGATCTAAATCTAAGTAATGTAAAATGTTATATAATAAAGAATTGCTTTTACAGTACCTACTGGAAACTTATTATTACTGGAGACTTATTGGTAATTAATTCGATAGTAAAAGCAAAAAATATATACACATACATAAATACACACACTTTTAGCACACATAATAAGTAGTAGAATTATTTTTAATGGTACACATCTCGTAAAAATTCGGCTAGTAGTTGCATTAAGTAAAGATTATGTATCTTTACTTACTCTTAATATTATAAAGTGTTGTTTACAAACTTAGGAAATTGAAGAAACCGCGGTTCTTGAAATACTCTTACCGCTAAGCCGTGCGTTCTATTATCACCTGCGTCGAATGCTTTATTACAACTTATTTTATTGTTAGCATTTCAAAAAAAAGACATGTATTATTGAACGAATTTCATACTTTATTCAATTATATAGGTATGTCGTATCAGTTATTTACCGTACGAGTGAAATTTAATGATTACATAATGAATGCATGAAATATTCTTGAACAGGATGTAAGACGCATTCCTCTGATAATTGAAAGTCCACTTTTATCGCCAGCCGCGTTTCGTATTAACAATGTGAAATCAATAAAAATCATTTTAAAAAGATATTTTGTAGTACATTACAAAAAGTCTTTTTATGTATACTTTTAACTTTTTGAAATAATGTAAACTTATTTTGAAATATGAGGACGTTTATAGATTTACGGTGGTATGGGACAATTAAAGGCAGTTGTGTTTAGAAATGAAGAGTTTATTTGATTAAATAATTCAATATAATTCATATAAATATCAAAGGCCATCTTAATGCAGTAAAGCAGCTTCAAAACAATGCGCGGCGTTAAGTTCCGTCAATGACACGGGTTCATTAGGAAAGTGGTACACGGAGTCTCTTGACAGTAGGTTGCTACTGACGATACGATGTGGAAAAATACATGTAGACATAAAATAATAATAAATATAACATTAAGACTCGAAATTATTTGCTTTATTGAAAAAAAAGGTAAAATTGTTTTTTCAAAAATTATGGTACGAATTATAAGATTTATATTTCGTCTAAAATAAGCATAGGTGTATAGGTGCAGTTTTGTTAGCCACAAAGTTTCAAATATTAGTTTATAAGATTTACTGTTGGATTAAAGTTATAATACATACATACATACGTACGTTTTCACTTTCAAGTTTTCACGTTCAACAAATATTTACTTTGCAATTAATATTCGTTCTCCATTTTGCTTGTTTATGTTATAAATATTCAAAATAAAACATGAAACTGTGGTATGTAGTTCGTGTTACGTAATTCCAGTTGCACTATTAAGGTTATTAAAATAAGCAGTGGACTTGCTTTGAACACTATTTATGTTAAAACTTTACTAAAATTTTTCAATTAATGTGTAATTTTTATCCTCGTATTTCAAACATTTTTTTGTAATTTGTTTTTAATTATTACTAAGTTTAAACAATTGGTAGGTGGTCTTTAACTCTATAGTTTAATAAGTAAAAAGCAGAAAGATCTTTGTACTAAGAGAAGGTTCACCTAAATAAAAATATAGGTCAAGTAAGCAAGTTGAAGTTAGTATGTAAATTAACATGTTGTTGCTAAATTCCTTCAAATTAACACTCTAAACGCGATGGATGTAGGTTCGATTCCCACCCAGAAGAATGGCTATATTTAAATACTCCTTTATTCCCTCTAGAACATAGATAACACCTAGATAAAACGCGGCTTTGACTACCGCCACTCAATAAGCAATGTCTCAATTTCGGATGGAAAGTAGAGGACGGAGTGTCTCAACACTAGGCTCTACCTAACTACCCCGGTATGTGGGAAAAAGCGTGGAGCTTCTAACACTCGAAACGATCGTAGTAGGAAATCTCGTAAGTCGTGTGTGGTCGTATGTAACGTATGTACATTTGATACGCCGCGTGAGTAATGTTTATTTTTGGGCGTCGTCGTCATTCACACAATTTGAATGAAAATCACCTCAAAGTGCGTTGCACTGAATCTCGCTATTTTTTAGCGTGATTCACAAAACCGTAACCTTGCTTTCGATTATTTTGTCTTATTTGTCAGTTGTTTATTTTTAAGTTTGATCATTTTAATGTATTCGAAAGCGTTTTTACTTATATATGCTTGCCTATAAGTTTATTTTATTAATTATTAGCTATGCCCGCGACTTTGTCCGCGTGATTACTCTAGTAGTACCCTAAATTACTCCTTATTCCATCAGCTATCTGTCAGTGAAAGTCGAATCGTAAAATCGATGCAGCCGATTTAGAGATTAGCCTAAACAAACAGACAGACCTGCAGAAAGATAAAAATAGTAAAAAAAGTCATTTTGGTATATGTATCATGTATATATAAATATAGTACCCGACAACTAATAATGCACATCGATGCTTAGAATGAAGCAGTCGGATAGCTTCGACTTAGTAGAGCGTTGTCTCTCTCGCTTAAAACAATAATAGTGAGGTATCTGATCTATTAAAAGCTGTTAAAACGACAATATAGTTGACAACTTCAACGATGTCGATTCCTTTTTATTTAATAATTAAATTTGACGTATGATGTAAAAAAATGAAAAAGATGTGCGAGCCTAACTGTCAGAAGTCCCAATTTCTTCCATTTCACAATCTGTGCTCTCAATAAGGTCAAAATCACTGTCATTATCATTCGTATTTATCACAAGTCTATCAGTGAAGCGGTCTAAATCATGTTGAGTCCTACGATAATAATTTTCACATTTGATTGCGTGATCGCAAACTTTTTTCCACTCTGCAGCGCCGATCATGTTTACTTTTTCAGTCAACAGATTTTTCACTGTTGTCAAATTCATACTAATGTTTCTAGCTGCTTTATAGCCCTTCAGTTGAGACCATATATTTTCAATCGGATTGAAATCTGGGTGATATGGTGGCAATCGCAACGTAGCGTGTCCATGTTCAGCAAGTATTTTGTCCACAGAAAACTCGGTAAACCTCTCCTTGTTCTGGCATACAATTGCGTAAATTTGTGGTTTCGTTAACTCTGAATTAACTGGTATGTCATGACTCTTTAACCAGTTAATCATATCCCGTTTAGTGGTGTTTGAATTCGGGGGTCTTTCAACATATTTATTGTGATAAGGTGCGTTGTCAATAACGAGAATGGAATCACTGGGTATATTTGGAATTAATTGATTAACTAGCCATTTCTCGTGACTGACCGTGCAAGGGTTTTCCTCTTTTTATTAAAGATGCCATTGTAAAAATAATAGTTTGGGGATAGTAACAACTCTATATATATATTTGAAACTAAAAGCGACCGTACTCTACCGTATCTGTACAAAGACTGACGAACCAGTGACAAACGTCACATACCATCTGAGTAACAGAGACAGCGCTCTACGAAACAGAAACTGGCTGGCTGTTTCGTTTTAAGCATCGATGTGCATTATTAGTTGCCGGGTACTATACATACATATGTTTATTACATATATAATAAATTGAATCGATTCTTGCAGATGTTTCTCTTACTTTTAACACTTTTCAAATAATGTACTTGTTCTTTTATATAATGTGTAGGGATTGCTACGTAATTACTTGAGGAGTTTAGTTATTTATATATGTATTTGTTTTGCTCCTTATTCTAGTCACATATATATTTTTTATTACATACAATAACGTGTGTAGTAATGGCGGAACTGACACATGCTTACGGAAGTGAATGTATAAAAAAATATTCTCCTAATAGAAATTGGTAGAGTATTTTTATTTATAATAGTTCTCAACTATTTATTTCTTAACATTTTACTCTTTAAAAGTGTGAAAGATGTGTTAATATGATATGTAATACATAAACAGCTATATAATACATAAACTCAATTAGTACAACAAAAGATGAGTGGTTAACTTCGTTGTTCAGCGCTCAGACCGCTACGCCATGCGTTCTCGTATAAGTAATGCAAGGTGTCGCAATATAATTTTTATATGTTTTCTAAAAATGCCTCTTTTGATTTCCAAAGTGGGCATACATTTAAAAAATTTATTCACATACTTAACATTTAATAACATTTTAAAGTGTTATTCATGTACATAATGTGTATAACACCTTAAAACGATTCGATTTAATGAATGAATGATTTAATGAACGTTTTATAATTTAACAAGTGTATATATAATGCAACAGCTAGAGGAGGAAGTGGAGAAGGTCCGCACGGCGCACGAGGAGCTGGTGGGGTCGTGCGAGCGTCGGGAGCGCCTCGAGCGCGCGGCGCGCGTGCGTCTGCAGGCGGACTGCCGCCGGCTGCACGAACTTAACCGCGCCTTGAAGCAACAGGTGATATACGGTTGTGTCTCGACGAACGGCCTTTTGACTAAACTTAATGCCTGAGCATTGAGCTCTGGCGCCGCGGGATGGTCGGCGGAGTAGTTCCCTGGTCATCCGAAGTTGAGTTCGAGGCGAAGAGGGCGCCCAGGAGATCGGCTTTCTCTTTCACCGTATGGACCAGGATGTCATTCCAGGATGTCAGTCATGGTTTGATTTATTGTAGTTAAGGTACAAGTTTTCTGGCTGATAATATAATTATATTCGATTTCGTTTTAAAGGGGAATTATATTTAAATTATTTCAATTCTCTGGTCGTTAAATGTTGCCACTCAATATGCAATTTTTCGGATTCAGACAAAGCGGAGAACGATGAGTAGTGTCTTGACACTAGGTTTTCTTTGCCTACTCTGCTATCCTGGAAAAAGTATCTAGCTTCACACAAATAACCATACGCAGATAATTTATCCTGTTTGATGGATTGAAAGGTTAATTTTATAGTAGTTTAGCTTTACAGGTAATTTATTTATTTATTTATTTATTCTTTATTGTACACAAAATTGCACAAAACTTAGGCTAAGGCTTAACGCTAAAAAGCGTTCAGTTTTTTTAATCAGTTTTTTAATGTATTTTTTTGTTAGATCTGCTATTAGTTCTTTAAAATTAGTTACATGTGATATATAAGCGATTACATAAATAATAGATCAGAAAAAAATATTTTTTAATCCATAATCATAATATATAACCATAATTGTAAGTAGAAGAAATATTATCCTACAAATCTACATTCAATCTGCGAAAATATACTTATATAGTAATTTTGTATGAAATTCTAATTTAAACTAGTAAATAAAACTTGTGTGGTATTATTCTAGGTGGAGCTACTATCGCAAGGCGTGCGCGCGGAGGGCGACGGCAGCGACGCGCTGCGCAAGGAGCTGCAGAACAGGGAGATGCTCATCGCGCAGCTCATCACGCAGAGTTAGTTACTTGAACATTATTACAAATTATTGTAAAATCGAGTCATTTCTAAATAATATAAAAAATGTATGTTTAATGTAGAATATATTTGATATTTAGATTGTAACTTATTTTTAAATGTCTAACTTATTTATTTTGTGCATGTAGAGCAAACTAATGAAGTTTATTGTTAGTATACATTACTTATTATTAGTATACTTAGTAAGTCGTACTTCATTATACAACTGCGTTAACCTTAATATTTTATTAACGAAATGTTTAAATTTTAGAAATTGCGTTGATGTGGTATTGAATTGTCGTATATGATTTTTTACCGCTTCACGCTTTCTTTCGTATAGCATTTCATCAGGGAGTTCAAAGTGAATCTAGTTTCAAGATAGTTTGTTCTTCACTTTCTGTCCAAAATTGAGACAGTTTGTCAAATAATAAAGCTTGACACGTTTTTTTTATTCACTAGAGCAAAAAAAATAAAATATGATATAATTGAAATCTCATCCCTCTGAATTAGAATCGAACCCACAACCAATCGCATTTACCACTTATTCCACTGCGCCTCGATATCCTCGTATATGAAAATAAAGTACATATATGTATCCCTATACTACGTGTAGACAAGGAGCTGGCGTGCGCCAAGGAGCGTCAGGAGATCGAGATGTCGGCGCAGCGCGCCACGCTGCAGGAGCAGCGCACGCACATCGACATCCTGGACACGGCGCTCACCAACGCGCAGGCCAACGTCGTGCGACTTGAGGACGAGGTACATACCTTTTTTTATATTTATTTTTCACGTGAGCATATCCGCTACGAATACAAGCCCGATTAGGGTTTCAAGCATGAGTCGTCCGTATAACAAACCTTAGCTGCTCCTCGAACACCACTAGCCGAGGGGACCCAACTCTTGAGAACCCCACTCTTCTGTGAACCCCAGTGGCACGAGGTAGAAATTCTACTGCTATGTTACTATCTTTTTCTTTTTAAAGTGAGCAAACCCGTTATGAATATGGAACTGGCCACTTGTCGAGGCCTCGAGACCATTTAGCGGGGTTTCGGTTACACTTTTTTTGTCATAGGGAAAATCTACAAAAAGATACCTGGTCTTTGGGGCAAAAAACAGGTTATGTGAGATTTTTATCCACGAAAACCCCTATCGATTTTCTAACCTTTTGTCTTGTGGAGAAAGTTATCTGTAAACTTCTGTAACGTCTGCTCCGTCGTCGTGTCCTTCGTCGATATTATCATACGGTCCTCTTTATTACGAGAGTCCTTTTGATTTTTACTGATCTTCCTTTAGTATTAAACATTTTCTCAAGGGTCAACATAGGTTTCCCTAAACCTCCTCTTATCATAATCATATCACATGTTTTATAAATACTTTTGTATAAAGTTGTATATGCACAGTGAGGAAACGCGTATTTGACACATCAATGGCTCTACTATATTTTATTTAAATAGACATCCTCATTTAATACATTTACGACTTAAAATTTAAATACTTAATAACAATTTAAACACGACTGGCCTAATTAGGCCAGTCGTGTCGTACAGGCACAAAGTGTGACTGTAAAGCGACTAGTAGTGGGTTCGATTCCCACTCAAGGAGTAGAAATACATATTTAATATTTCCATTTTTTTCGCTCTGGTGTCAAGAACAAAGCGCATTGTTATGTTCCGTCACGCAACATGCAATGTCTCCGAATTCCTCCTCTGTGTGCGGAATACAGCGTTATAAGAACATAATAATGTGTGTCAGTGTCGGCACGCGAGCGGGTACGTGGAGCGCGTGCTGGGCCTGCAGCGCGCGCTGGGCTCGCTGCAGCAGGCGTCCGACCGCCGCGAGCACACCGAGCGCAAGCTGCGCGCGCAGCTCGAGACCGAGCTGCAGGCGCTCAGGTATACCCACCCGCCCATTATATGTACTAGTAACGTTCGCATTTTTGCAAATTAAATACAATTTTAAAATAAGCTTTTTATGGTTGTTTTTAGCAAAATATTTTTTTTTAGTTAGGTCAGTTTATTTCTAGAGTATGTGCTTTGTTATATCGTACCTTTAAAATAGGAATTATTTACTGTAAAGCAATGGGTATCGTGTCACAGCGTAGTTGATTGTGGGTTCAATTCCCACTCGAAAAATGAATATATTTAAACTTATTTAAACTATTTTTATTTGTCTACTCTTGTAAAAAATAATTAATATTAAGTGTTCGCACTTAACATCCAATAACTCTAATGTAGATGAAATGTGAAGAGAATAGTGTCTTGACGCTAACGCTAGGTAGAGAGAATTCTCTACCTATGCGGGAATAAGCATAAAATTGAAGCTGCAAGAAATAAAAATTATTTACTTCTTGTATTTTATAATATAATTATACTTTAAACAAGAAAATAAATATTGTGTTTCGCATGGGGTAGTTAAAAAAACCTAGCCAAGACGCCTGAAATCAGACGTTGAGTGTTAAATGGCGGAACTAATGTCCCAGAGTGGAGGAGTAAAAATATAATCATTCACTCACACCACTTCTTGAATGGGAATTGAATTCACAATCAATAGCGTCTATAGTGCCCACAAGCAACGACTCATCAATAAATAAATACGATAAATAATAAGAAAAATGAACAACAAGACGGCCTTATCGCTTAAAGCGATCTCGTCCAGGCAACTTTTAATGTAGGAATTGTATTATATAATATGATAGTAGGCGGCGCAATGTGCACGACATTTACTTCAATATTTTCTAATAAATAAGTAAATGTAACAGAAAGCGCGAGTGCACATGCGGCGGGGGCGGCGGCGCGGCGGGTGCGGCGGGCGCGGCGCTGGAGGGCGCGGAGGCGGAGCTGCGGCGCGCGCTGCGGGAGCGCGACGAGCGCCTGCTCGCGCTCGAGGGCGAGTGCGCCAAGTGGGAGCAGCGCTACCTGGAGGAGGCCGCGCTCCGCCAGGCCGCCGTGTCCGCGGCCTCTATACCTAAGTATGTATCGTTTGGTATCTTATCTATCTATATCTATCTATATTTGATTTCTTATTCATCTGCTATCAGTCTGATTGAGACTATTATATGTTGCTATCGAATTGTTTTCTGGAGCAAGAAACCAGTGCCTGAGTCTCTAATCAGAGCGCGTGATTACCTAAGTATTTCTTGTTAATTAAATGTTAGACAAAGTACATTTGTAAGTAACAGTTGAATGTTAACAAACCATTCAAAAACCAGTCACAAGGCAAAGACACAAATGTGACTGTAAACGCAACTTATTGTTGATTCGGTTCCCACTCAAAAAGTGGGAATATTTAATATTTCCATTTTTTTTTCGCTCCACATTTGTACCTACATAAAAATCATAATTAGCTAAAAAATAATGAATTCTTCATTATTACACTAAAATTAACAATGAAATAATTGTTAATTTGGCACAAACGAATGATTGATTGTGAATTTTTGATTTTTATTTGCTACTAAATTTTGCCCAACTCTATTCGCTGGACGCTTTATACCGTAAAACTAGTTAACTAGAGAGAACTTAAGGAATAAAAAGAAAATGAAGTGACTTGACATTAATTTCTGTGTTTCTGTCTGTGTACCCTGCTATGCAGGAAAAAGCGTGAAGCCGAAATAAATCAAAAATATTATTTCTTATTGAACTGAACTGACTGCTTTATTAAATCTTGTTCTAGTTTTTATGAATCTGCCTGCCATTTTTTTCAATGTTTCCTTAATACGATCATTGATCATGTATGTATAAACTATAATATTAGAATATTAATTTATTCAACAGGGATGCCAAAATCGCAGCTTTAGAAAAAACGTCTGCAGAATCTGAACGGCTAATGGCGGAAGCTCGCAGCGAGAAGATCAGGCACATGGACGAGTTGCATTTGGCACAAAAGAAGGTTGCAGACCTTGAAAGCAGGTAAAAATATATACATATTTATTCTAATAGAAATGATATACTGTAAAATATCGTTGATTGAATTATATAAGTATGAAGATGTTTTGTTATATCTAATAGAAATGATATTGTTTCTTATGGTCTTATAAATGCTGTTTTTAGTAATTTTACAACATGAATTAAATAGAATATTTTATACTCATATATAAAGGTATGTCATGGCCATGCCAAAGCCAATGTATAGCCATATATAGTCTTTTTTCTTATTTTTCCATCTTTATGCTCTCCCACGTAACTGGGAATATGCCTAAAAATGTCAAGACACTCCTGTCTTCACTTTCCCCTAACCTAACCTACGGCTTGCAAGCTACATGCGGATCTAAGATTGATTATTTATGGCTATCGATAAATGATTCGTTTCCTCTCATTCGGCTTTTATATTTTAAATTAAAAAATGATATCTTTTTGCATGCTTTGTGAATAGATATTTAATTGTAGCTTACGAAATCATTTTAAAGGCATGACATAAGACTTTGTCTAACTATACCGGGATCTATATATATGACAAACACTTAATTTAAAAAAATACTTGTTAATTGAAAGAAAAGCACATAATATTTTTTATATAACAGAGTTAAGGAGCTAGAGTCGAAGGTTGCAGAGCGCGATGCGATGATCAAAGTACTGCAGAAGCACACTAGCGCCGCTTCGTTAAGGAATAATTCTAGTCGCGAGGAACTTGGTAAGAAATTAAAATTAAAAAAATAGCTTCACGCTATATCCCGCACACAGCAGGGTAGGCAGAGGGAACCTAGTGTTAAGACACTCCGTTCCCCACTTTCCGCCGAATTCGGAGGCTTGCGTGTTAAGTGGCGGAACTTAACGCCGCGCTTTACCTCGACACCAGAGCGAAGAAAATGGAAATATAATTTCCACTCCTCGAGTGGGAATCGAACCCACAACCAGTCGTTTACAGTCACACTCTTGTGCCACTGGGCCACGACTGGCCACTTAGGACAGGACTGGAACTTGGTAAGATACTCGTATATAAGTATAAGTAAGTATAAGTAGGTGTGTAATTATTTAAAAATACATATTTTTAATATTTTAAAGTGTTATTAAAAGATTTAGGAAATTGTAAAACGTTATTAGAAAACGTAAAAAAATTGAACACAGCGGGATTCGAACCTGCGTATATCGTACCTCGTCCGTGCGGTCCGTTCGGTTTCATATCGGTTGTGTCCAATTCTTATACGTTTATTATAACTTTTCTCTACAACTTTTTTATATTTAGAAATTATAAATAATATTATGATTTATAAAATGTGAAACAGATAAATAATTATATATTAAACAAGTAACAGCTACGTAATTAGTTTCTATTATTCAACTTAATATTTACTTTTGTACAATACTTTATTTAAATCACATAATAATATTGCTATATGTTTTATTCCAGTTGGTTTATCATCCGGTGCTTCGTTCTCTAGTGCGGAGGGCGTGGGTTCTGCCGGTACGGTCGCCGGCCGCTACCGACATCTTGCTAGGAGAAACTATTCCCCTCACAATGATAATGCTAGCGGTAATATATTACAATATATTTTTATCTTTATTTTAGCTTCTCTATGTATCCGGCATACAGCAGGGCATACCCTAAAGGAAACCTAATGTTAAATACACTTCGTTACCCACTTTCCGCCAAAAACTATAGGCATTAAGTCTAAAGTGGTGGAGCTGAACACCGTGCTTTGCCTCGACACTAGAGTAGAGAATATGAAATATTACATTTTTCAATTCCTTGAGTGAGAATCCACAACTCTAGTTCTATCATTTTAAAAGATAAACGTCAACGTTAAAAAGTACAATGTGTTAGTTTTCCCTAATAAGTTATTTAAGCAAAAATAAAAGACCTACTTTACTATTTACCTGCCTTTAAAAAAATCCGAATTATTTTATCTATCATTATACTTTTCATGTTTATGGTAATTATGATATACATATACATTATTTTACATATACATTATAAGCTGTATTGCTTTTGTATCTAAGATCAAATTCCAATACGAAATCATTTATTTCTTTATTTCACAAACAGGTTGCGGTTTCGACAGTTCCTCCCTACGTTTAGAAGAGCAGCTAGCGGCATACGAATCCCGCCTCGACAGGCCGCCCGTGCCCGCCGTGAGTTACCTCCCCGACGCCGCTCACCCCCACGCCCACTCCCCCCACTCCCACTCCCATGCCCACGCCCACTCCCCGCATTCATCCCACTCCTCCCACTCGTCTCATTCGTCGCACTCGCGCCCGCATGCTAACTACTATTGACTAGGCCTGTGTACTATGTATAGCCATGACTCGAAAGATTATAATCTTTTTAGATCTTAATATTGAATTTCGTCAAAAACAAGTCGTAAAAATTATGGGAAACAAGTCCTAAAAACATATACTTGAATTTTCGTCGTAATGTTGGTGCAGTGTTGGATATTAATACTATTGCACATTTCTTCTTCCCATTGAAATTATTCTTTTTATTTGTTAAGTTCAGGAGTGACCAACCCTTTTTAGCAATAGGCAAAGCTATCCATTTTTTTTTATTTTTCGGTTGGCCAAGACAAACTTTTTAATTAAGAAGTTAAATACTATTGTATTTAAAATTGTATTTATATACTATAAAGATTAGATTACAAAAACACGAGATATAAAATTTATGAAAAGAATAACAAACCAATATTAATTTTCGGAGGCATTGCGTGTTAAGTGGCGAAACTTAACGCCGACATACCAATATGTATGTATTAATTTGGTATACCTCAATATATTAGCGAGAGGATATTATTTATATAAATATACGTTTGGCAGGCCCAAAAAAGCTTACTCATGGTGTAGTCCTGGTGTAGTCTATAACCCCCGTTTCATTTGTCTTTAAAAGCTACTATACTCATTTCAACATCACAAATGAATTTCGATCTTTTTAAATCGGTAATTTTGAACGATCAATTGTAATCATTATTAAATACTTTAACAAAACCTTCTAAATTGAATTCGAAAAAATAAGTTCCTATATGTTCTACAACAAGAATAAGTAACAAGAGTATAAGAATTCGATGTAATCGGATATAGATGGTATAGAGCGCAGGTTCGAGTCCCGCTGCGGTCAAATTAATACGTTTGTTTAAAAATGGTTTCCTATACTTATCTATTAAGTGCATTTATTATATAGTCTTTATACAAAAAGAAAACATTGCATATTGTTTTCATATTCACACAAGGACATTCCAATAGTACTGCAGTGTCATTAACATTCCTCCCCGAGAATTATGTAACTATTTCTAA
Organism: Dryas iulia moderata; assembly: GCA_019049465.1. Lineage (NCBI taxonomy): Eukaryota > Metazoa > Arthropoda > Insecta > Lepidoptera > Nymphalidae > Dryas > Dryas iulia. The sequence goes on along the minus strand of CM032424.1, from coordinate 12,089,494 downwards.
TTAAAATAATTGTGTGTAGCTTTTGTGTTTTGTGTGTGTTTAGATTGTTTTCATATTTTATCTAACAAATTAGCTTTTTTAACAGTGAAAAAAATGTATTTTTTTATATTACTACACTTGTTTTTAAAAATGAATAAAAATATATTGTGTAATGTTAATTATCTGTAATTTAATACAGACTATATGAAATTAAAAAGGATATTGAAATAACAGAGTGCCTTATTCAGGATTTTTACATGAAATTAATATATGTATACAAATATGTCAGTGCCAATATTGTATGTACAGGTTTTAAGAATCTCTTGAGACAAACATATGGAATTTAACTCCACTAGTCGTTGTAATTCATTTTTTTTATTATAATAATATTTTATATACATGTACTCATAATTAATTAATTATTATTATATAATTTTTTATTAATTAATTTATTGAAAAGATCATTAAACGTTGGTATCTGTTTAGCAGCTGTTAGTTTAAAATATTGGTCACAAGAGTACGCCAAAGGTAATGTAAGTAAAGTTCTTTTATTTTCCTTTTTTACAGTTTGAATAAATACTTTTTTTTTAATATTAAATAAGCTTGTATAATCGTATTTATTTTAGCTTATAATATATTTTTAAAAGTACTGTGTATATTCTCTTTGAGGATATTTTCTGTAAGTCTTTGTAAGTAAATATTATGATTAAGGTGTTGTTATGTTATAATTGAAGTATGCGTGGATGAAAGTAATATGTCGCGTTTATGATTCTTGAAGTTCCATGTATAAATGAGGGTGCATAAATGTATATTAATAATTTTATATAAACATTAAAGTTTATTGAAAGATTTTCTTTAACAAAAATAACTAAAATATTTTTCTAATAATTTAAAGTTTTAGACTTTGACAATTTTTTACCGATAAAAAAGACGGTTGCTGTGTTTGGTTATGGCCTAGCTTAACAGAATTTTAAAATTGTATGTGTTGTAAGAACGGAAATCTATACAATTTAAAAATGTTATCAATTGTTGCTGGTTTTCAATTGTATTGTAAATGTGACATTTATACAGGATGGGCTGATTTAATAATTCTCTAGTATAATAAACAAGATACGAAATGAGCTATTTTTGCGCAGCGCCTAAGTCGTTAAATATGCCTTTTAAGTTATTTCTAAAAGTTTAAATTTTTGCCTAAATGTTAATTTATACATTGCGACTATTACATCCATCCACTCGGTCTTCATATGATTGTTAATGAATCTTTTTTATCTTTTTAAATTAAAGATAAATATATGATGTATACAATTCGAATTTCCTCGCGGAAGATATTCGTCGAGTATTCCGGCACATTTGTATAGTCGTGTCGTTTACGAAAGCCGTCATTACGAGGCTTACGATTAAGATCTTATTTTAAGACATTGTACACGATATTTTATATAATAATTTTTGTACTCAATATATTTTTGGACGAAGCATGTTAAATAATAAAAAACATGGTTTTGTTTGTTGTAGTTTTAATAACCATTCCTAATATTAGAGCTTTTGGATTTGCGAGAATTAACCTGTCTGTGTGTTTTGAACTCCCGAAATTAAGCATAGATAAAGTGGTAATTTGTATTTTAATATTATTTGGGTAAGATATAAATAGGTAAGTTGTAAAAATACCTTCCTTTTTGTGACCTTTTGGCTTTTACCCATTTTTTCTATTTCGGGAATTCAATTAAGGAGTTTTAAATGCTTTATAACAAGGGTGAGCAACCTTTTTTAGGGATAAGCAACGGAACCGATCGAAATTTTGATCACACTGCTTAGCAATATTTTTAAAGTAGCAAATATTTGTAATATAAATAAACACTTGGCGGTCCGCATAAAATTATTAAGCGGGTTGCAGGTTGCTCACCCCTGCTTTATAACCAAACATGGCATTGTTTGTGAAACTCACTGACGTTGCTGTTTCTGTTGTTATATGCCAAAGTAAGCAAATAATTAAATTTCTTTATAAAACGGAATATAAATTCAAAAAATCTTTTTATATTTAAAAATAAATTCGTTTTCGTTTCCGATCCTTCATATTTAGCCAGCTAAAATTGCTAATTTTTATTACAATTTTTCCGTTACTTCTTATTCATCAACATATGTTGCAATGATAATAATTTAATGTCACTTTAATTGGCTATTATATGTTAGACAGATTAACTTTGGCGGTTCCAAAAATAATTATTTCAACATATTCTTATAATTTACTTAAAGAGATCAGGAAATACTTATGTTATATGTACATATTAAATTATTTGTATGTAGAATTTGATCCGACTATCATCGCGCAACTAAACTATAATAGTTTTCACTTAACATCGCTAGTTTTCCAAGAGAATCAATTACAGCGTTTACTGTATGCAGTATGTACTACATATATGCATTGCTCGTATTAAAGCGTCGATGTTACAACTTTCTTCGACGTCGCTTCCGTAATGAGGTAAGAGTGGCTGTTTATATTCATGTTTTTTATCTCGCCATTGTCAGCTCATTAACTCAGTAATAACACGATTGCTCAACTAAACATACAGTTTGTTGTTTTAATTAACGCAGTTTAAGGAAATTGTAAATATATTTTTTTAAAATAAAATATATAATAATTAGGAATTACAATTCACAATACTAAATATAATTAGAGGAAGTTCTTGTATTAATATTAGTAGATTATGATCTATTCACAAGTTTAAAAATTTAATTGTATTGTATTGTATTGTATTGTTGTAGTGACAGGGAAACAATCTATGAAACAGAATGATAGCACGGTAATGATATATATGTTTATTGTGCCTTGACAGCCTAGTAATTTGAACACTATTTGAATATTGTTTTCAAAAACGAATCTACTTAGTTACCTCGTTTCAACGATAGGTCATTTATATACTCATATAGTTCAATCATGTATTTAACTTACCTACAAGTTATTTTCGACTTAACATTTTAGCGAGGTCTCTGCTGCTTCCCCGGCCTGAGCACAGTGGGAGGTCGCGCCGGTCGCGGTGAAGAGGCATTACTTCTAGAACGACAAGGCAGAGCGTCTCAACAGACCCGGTCGTCGAGCTTACCGCCGCCGCCGTCGGCGCTGCCCCGGCCGCCGCGGAAACCGTCGGCGCGGAACACGAGATATGATAGACTTGAACATCGAGATGCGAGAAAGGTGCATAGTTAATTATGTATTCATATATAAATTAATTCAGGCGATTAGAGCACAAGATAGCGTTGGAGTGTAAGCGCTATTGGTTGCGGAAAAAAAATCCACGCGGATGATTATATTTAAAATATTATGTTTTATCCGCTCTGGCATCTAAAACAAAGACCAGCATTAATTTTCTCCACTCAACACGCATTTTTTTTATTTCAGGCGGAGAGTGGAGAATGGAGTGTCTTAACATTAGGCTCTCTCTGACTACCCTATTAATAGCTATTACGATCTATAATTATTACGGGATAAAGTGTGAAGCTGCAAAACTAATTATTATAAATTAGAATAACTCAGTTTATTTTTAGTTATAAACAACGTTTACTCAGTCTGAAATAATTAAACGTTTAAAATGTTTTAATTAATGAACGGTTGAATGGTTGTTTACACACTATTAATTGCATCTATCATTTATTTATACGGTGGAATCATTATTGTTTTACACAATGTTATAGTAAAATTACCATTGATGTTCTATGGAAATAAGAAAAACTATGATTATATTTCTTTTCAAGCATATCTAATTTGCTTTTTACAGGATTCTGACGGCTCCGGATCTATAGCGTCCACAGCGTCACGTAGTTCCCCCTTGCCTTACGATACTGTGCGCAAGTTACCCTCTGTCCCTACGTCGGCTTCCTTACCTGCAGCTGAGTCCAGGGAATCGTTAGTTCGACCTCGAGATTCAAGCCTGCCTTCGCCGTCTAAACTAGCTGTATATGCAGCAGCTCGTCGCCGTTCTGCAGAATCCGCTAAAGATAGTAACAAACGCACACATCACTATCGGATACAATTCTAATACGAATAATAAATATTTATAAAAGAAACAAAAACTACCAAAGAGGTTGCACTAAGTTTTTTATTAAATTGTTTTTTTATATGCATTATTCATTAAAATTTATAATTTGCATTGCTCAGATTAAAATTGAATTAATTATATAATATCTTAAAATCTCTCGAGTGTTTTGTTAGGTTTATAGAAATTGAGAGGATAAAAATTTGAGGCTTGTATTTTTATAATTAAGCTTTATTTATTAGGTAATTTTTAAAACATATTTGCAATATCCATCCAACTTCCAGTATTCTGTACAAAACTAATATAAATAATACTGTTTTCACCTATTACAGTAAAGACTGATAGATAGATACATTTTACGTACACTGAGGAGAATTGCTTTCAATTCAAACATAAAAACTTAAATCGCATAAGAATATCGAATGAAATATACCTATCTAATATTAAATATATATTTAATTTACCTTTTTTTTTTAATTTTACGACGATAAAATTGTTGATAACTATAATAAAAACTGCCAGTTTTCAATTAAAAAACTTAAATAATATTTTTTTATCTCTGCATCTATTTCGAAACGAAATTGTTTGTAAGATGATGGTTCATATTTTGATCGGTGCTCGAAAGTCTAAAGCTTATTTCTATAAATTGTGATAGAAAGAAGAGAACATCATTTTCTGTGTTAGACCTTTTCTAATACAAAATTATGATTTTTAAACACGATAATGATATTTCTCACACTAATTTAAAAGAAAACATTGTTCTAAGTTATATAAACTTACATAATTATTTAATTTTAAGTATGAACTTATGTTAATGACTTAATTCATATATTAAAAAAAAAACAAACCTAAAAATCTGGCATTTGGATGGCAAAGGTATTAAGGATTTGTTATTATTTACCATTAATACAAAAAAAACAAAAATTAAAGAATTTTTGAAAAATCATTTAAACTGTAATCTTAATAATATCATATTCGAATTATTTTGCATGGTGGTGTTATAGTTTTTAGTTAATAAATAAATCTGCTCATTCGGTAGGTTAATTTTGTTTGTAATAAAATTTAATTAATATAAGAATTATTATTATTCTACAAAATTAGCCTTGTTATAAAAACTATTAATGTTAAATTTTTTAAGTACCTCCTTAGTCCTTACTTGTTGTGTCGTCTTGATTAAAATAATAAGCCAAATTACGTTTTTGTTGAAATGCTATTATGTATATGAGTGGTTGAAATGTAGTTTTAATATAAAAAAAGAGTGGTAAAAAAGATAATCAGTTGTTGAGTCTATATTCACTGTATTTGGATCAAAACAAAAAAACTTTGTATTTTCTAGTCTTATTTTATACTTTTGTCTCTACATTATTTAAAGCTTTGTAAAATTAATAAAAAAAATATTGAAGACTATACAAAATTGTCTTTTATTTATTACGAATATTAACCAGCACTTTTACTTGTAGGAATAGTAAAATGCCAAATTCTGGTTTTTCCAATTCCGTAACTGTTTTCAGTAATTCTCTTAGTGGTTTCGCTACATTTTTCAAAGAACTTGCATGTCAAATTTCTGTTTTCTACACCTTTCGGGTGTACTTTGTTTGTCGGGCATTCAGTAACGGAAGAGATATACATACTACGGACCGCTCGCTGCTATAGCTGCTTCATAATTTTGGCGGCTCGCATTCTTGCCTAAGTTAAATAGTTTATTTTTTTTCAGTCTCTTTTAGAAAAAAAACGGGCATAGGCTGCCCTTGTTGACCTGGTTTGTCCTTGTTTGGACGGTGGTTTGACCTTGGGCCAAACTATCTTCCTGAGAAAATTCATAGGTCTATCCCATTCCACTCTCTGGGTCTTAAACTATTTTTCCGGATTCTGTCTAAATTGGGCCAGTACGCGCGAAAACGTAACAGACAGGGAGATAGACTGGCATTTATAATATTATTATCCATATAGATTATTTTTTAAACAAACATTATATTTACTTTACAGCACATCCTTTTTACTTTACACTGCGAAATTCAAAGAAAGTTGTCCACAAACGAACTCGTAGCTATTTAATATTTATGTTGTAAGTTTAAATGTAGCGTCTGTTTTTTGATCACAATCTTAACGGCCTTTTTAACGGCCCTGTCCCTTGGTGTCAGACGTGAAGACTTTTTAAAATAATGTAACTGTATACGTGCCGTATTTGATGTCATTATTTAAAGTTTCTAAGAATTGACTTTATATTTAATATGATTTAGATTATTTATTTTACAAATAAAGTATATATGTTTGCCTTTTTTGACAAACTAACACAAAAGTTTGTTTGTTTCTGAATTTACTATATAAATTTATTATATAAACGTAAGAATTACGTTTTTTGAAAATTAATTAAGCAGAAGAAAATTCAGTAACAATACAGCATACACTCTTGCTATATATAATTTACGGAACAAAGCGAGATTAGTCATTATTTAGTTCTATTTTCCAATCATATAACATAACATTCAATCAATCAATAAATAAACATAATCATATCAAAAACGTTCAAACTTATTAAATAACAAGCATCAGGTGCGGAAATGCTACAAAATTGACGGCCTTGATCCTGACTTTAGATCAAAGGAGATTGAGAACGCGCGACCTCGAAGTACGCTTGCGCAACGCGACGTCGTGCACTGTATACGTACTGTACTGTTCGCACGGTGCGATACAAAGCAGTAAGCACTCCACACGATGTAATGAGGACACTAAAGGCTTAACAACACGTTAAGCCAATGCCTTAAGGCTTTTACGTATAGGAATGTAATACGCTTGTAGGAGCAAAGGCAAAAGTGACAAAATATTTGTTTATTTGAAGGATTTACAATTTATGTCAAAGAATTATTATTTTTTTAATTATCCCTAGACATTGTAATAGATGCAATATAATAAATATATAACACAATTGGTATGTGGTAGCTTTTGCTCTATATCGACTAGATTCAACACATAATCTCAAAAACAGCAAGAACTAAAATCAATATGAAATAGAGTCTACCCGTAATGTTATTCAAAATCTAAATGTATATGTGTATTTTTGCTTCGAATTGCCATATTTTTCGGCCGTCCAGACGACGATCTAAATATAAGCTGATCAATAAGGACAAGGTTGTCTAACAGTACATTCATACGTTAGTACGGTATCACACCGTACGGTACCTTGTCTGAATTTTAAGACAGCTCATCCTAAATATATATACTTTTTATATTTTTAATACGTTTGAACTAATTTAATTTTTCTATCTATTATTTCTCTCTTTTTCTCTATTTCATCTATTTAAGAAAACCATGCAATTATGACCCTCCCTTTACCGTTAGATTTGCTTAAAAATTTGCACGTGTCATTATATTATTTTTATAGCATGAAACATCATGTTTTTTTTAAAATTAAGTGGAGTACAGCGTAGTTCCTGCTACACTGCCTACCCTGCTGTGTGCGGGATACAGCGTGAAGTTAAGGCTATATGTATATTTTTTTCTTACATATTTCTTTTTTTGTGTATGATATAGAGAGTATTATCTAAAGAAAAATCACTGTGCCTGCCAAACTTATATGCTATATTGCATAATCAGTATTGAAACTTAATATGACACAGCTTACATCAAACCAAAGGAATGTAAATATTTATTGACGAAATTCTAGCATGTATTCCATATTCCAGTCAATCTCACAAGCACAGTGGCAACAACACAATGGACTCAAACATTTTCTAATAATGCAACTACGAAATTCATAAATTTATAAAAAATATAGTAAGAAGTCAATTGAAATGCTATAAAATTACTAAGTTTTAATGATTATCTAAAAATACTAGCAACCACGTTGACGCGAATATTACGCGTTGTCTTAGCAACGTGTAAATCACTTATACAAAAGTTAGACGTGTAAGTCAAGAAGATTAAAAAAAAAATAGCTTTACGCTATATCCCGCACACAGCAGGGTGGGCAGACGGAACCTAGTGTTTCAGACACTCCATTCCCTACTTTCCGCCAAATTCGGAGGCATTGCGTGTTAAGTGGCGGAACTTAACGCCGCGCTATACCTCGACACCAGAGCGAAGAAAATGGAAATATTAAATATTTCCACTCCTCGAGTGGGAATCGAACCCACAACCAGTCGTTTACGCGCTTGTGCCACTGGGCCGCGACTGGAGATGACAAGAAGATGACAGTGTGTAATGTTTATTATATTAAATGAAATCATTTTTAATATATTAGTATATAGTACTATTATGATTAATAGGCGGTCTGCAGTTTTTCTCCATATAAATTTTAACATTACTAAATTTAATCAAAAAGAGGGTAGAGTTTCCTCGCATTTTTTAATTATAATGATAATTTTTAGACTAAAAAAAATAACTTATAAAAGTAGTTCAAGTGACAAATATGCAATAACCTAAATTATATTAATTTAAGAATTGTAAATTTATAAATAATTACAAGTAAAGTTGCTCATTTATTTTATGAAAATACTCAGTCTGTTTCTAGTACAAGTAAACATTTTTGCGGTTTACGTATATAGGTACTAAAATGTTTAGTAACATGTGAATGTAAGTAGTTCCTACTTTACCGAAGATGAAATTTAGTTTTAGACATACATATATTAACTTACATACAGATGTTACGCAACAAAAATACTTTCTTTTGAAGTGGATATATCAGTAGCGCTAAAATTATATTACACGTATTCCGATAACAGTTTTCGTTTTCAATCACCAGTTATATCGTAGTAATACCGATTACTGATTTATTGATCACTCATCAAATCGAATTGTCGGGGTCGTCTGTAAAGTAACGGACGCAACCGGTTAGCATTTTTGCAATTATAGCCGCTTGGTGGTAGAGCTAGTGTCGAATAACTATCATAGCTTTTCATGTAAACCTTTACCACCTTAAGTGGTAAAGTACGATTTTTACATACATAGCAATCTCGAGCACGGTAAAACTATTACGTACATTTAAATTGACGTGATTAACCATGACCACTATAGTTTAGCTCAACAATATTAATTATTATTTCACACTCTTTTACAATAAATTCTGTTAACTTAAAGGAAATGATGTCAGTTATATATTTTCCATTATCATCGTTGCACCGTGAAAAGCAAATGACGCGACAACAAATTATATTCATATTCCTTGTTAAAGGAATATGTCTTGCTTATAAATATAATAATTAATGAAGTCTAAGCAAATATAAAAGATGTAATTGTCAACGAACCTAATTCTCAACATAACTCAACAACAATAAGTATTTAAAATTATAGCTAAACTATAACTTAAGCGTTTACCGAAGAAAATCAAAATTATATTCTTATATGGGACCAGTCGTGGCGCAGTGGCACGTGTGACTGTAAAACGACTGGTTGTGGGTTCGATTCCTACTCGAGGAGTGGAAATATTTAATTTTTCCATTCGCTCTGGTTTCAGAGGCAAAGTGCGGCGTTAAGTTCTGCCACTTAACACGCAATGTCTCCGAATTCGGCAGAAAGTGGGGAACTGAGTGCCTTAACACTAGGTTTCCTCTGCCTACCCTACTGTGTGCGGGATACAACGTGAAGCTAAAAAAAAAGAAAAGAATACTCATATATACTTATAAATACTTAATTATATCTACTTATCAAGCGAAAATATGTTAAATATTGTTGTGTAAATGGTAAATTTTCTTAATAAGTAAATCAATAAGTCTGTTTCATCTTGGAGCTTGCCTTTTCTGTAAAGGCCAAAGGTAGCGATATAATGAGCGAACCGCCCACTATGCACGATCTCATTATTTCCACTAATAAATATATTTCGACATTGGTGGACTGACTGCGTACATAACCTTCGATTTAAAAATCGTGTTACTTGCTCACTGCATATGTAGTACGTATATGTATTTGTGTAATGTTTTTTTTATCAAATTATATTATATTTTTTTGTGTTTATGTTTAAACGATATACCTTAAATGTAATACGTCGATTGAACTTTCATAATTAAATTGAAAATTTTATAGTATATGTGTTAACATTCATAACACATTTATTGTTGACTACAAATTAATATGTAAACAGTTAAAAATTTTTCATCTAAATATTTAATAATTCCTTAGTCAATAATGCTAAAATAATTATTTTTTTAATCATATTATATACTGTTACTTTCTTGTCTCATTTCGATACAGTTATCTTAGAATAGAATAGAATAATACTTTATTGCACACATAGGTGTGCACATAAAACACACAAGAGAAATACAAGACAAAATAATTTAAAATGTATGCAAAGGCGGTCTTATTGCTTTAAGCAATCTATTTATTGGTGACGAAAGGACTAATTATAATAAAAAAGGGGAATAGCGTCGTTTGGTGCATATATTACATAGTTCTTATCTTAGAGTTCATTTTTCTTAAAGCCAATACTTAGCAACTTTTTTATGGCAGTCTTATATACTAAGTCTAATATAGTAGTGATCAAGCACATTATACAAATTAGGTCTCCTAAGCAGCGGACAGTAGAAAATCTAAAAATGAACAAAATCAAATTGAGTAGCGAGACTGTAAATCGATTCCTCTTGACCTAAATCCGATGGGTCAAAGCCATGTCGCAGCTGGAATGACAATGCCGGTGTTTGAATTGCGTCAAAACAAACAATTGTGATTTTTAGACACAACATCAACAAAACACAGACTTTGTGTATGAAATTGAGTTTTCACGTAAAAATATGCAAAAAGTCCTTTTACCCGTTGTCTCTATACAACTACATCTAAGTAGGTCAAAAATGTTATATATTGTAAAATAAAACGGTGAAATTATTAACGATTAATTTAAAAACAGTAAAGAATTAGTATTAGCATATTCATTGATGAAATACATTCTGCATAAGAAGCAACATATGAGTAACCTAATTTAAATTCTAAATTGGCATCGCTATACGTACTAGTACGTACGCTTCCACCTATTGAATTGGCATTATTCAAACGCTTGCATTATTGTAGGAAGACTACAGATAAGCCAAACGCGGAAGCCTTGCTAGAGCCGGTGTGCGGTGCACTTGTTCGGTTTTATATAATAACAAGGTGTAAACACGCGAGTGTACTAATAACGAACATATCCACCATATATGGCTGTAAAGTTGCAAAACTTTGTTAGTTATTATATGGTTTATTTGAAAACGCATAGTGTTTATTTTATTGGGAATGAAATAAATAAATATACAAAGATTTAAAGCATTTACATCTGATTATATGGATACAGAGATTATAAAGAAATTCTGCAACAGTTATCTTGTGCTGGGGTTTCCTTACTGCCTGCTGGTGCGCACGTGTCTACTTACACGAAACATAATATCTCTCTAGATATTATTATCGTTGTTTTAAAACGTTTAAAAACGTATCTGACGGTATAATTACTAAATAAATATTTAATTGATTTTACAGAAGAAACTTTTGGATTATTGGAAAACTTGGCAAAATATTATAAAAAATTATAACAATTGTTTACTTGATATTTTTTGCCTATCATAAATACCTATAACTTTGAAAATTATTTATAAGATGGTTGGTTTTTGCCAGTGTAGAAAAATCCCTATCTATATAGGTCAATATGTTACTTGACTTAAAAGTGTTTTTTATCATTTTGCTTTTCCAGAATGCTGATACTACATACGCCCATTAAGGATTGCCTGGTTTTTACATCCTTGTTACCTACCACGTCTTTCTTACATATTTCCCTCACAAGCGAGGATTCCAAGCCAAGGTCAGAGCTCATATAGCTCGGCCTTCCCCAAAGCCTGGTGACGCCGTCAAGGCCACTCTGGCCAACAGCATACGATACAGTCGAGTAAAAGAAATCTTACATATTAATCTCTATTCTTCTGGATACTTCAAAATTTTAAAATTAAAGATACTTTTTCTTCTCCAAGCATGAATCTGTTAACTTTTTGTGTCATACTCAATCATGAAGGCAATAGTGGTTCAATACATCTTTGCTGAATAAGGTACAACTTTTCTTTTTCATCGGCGCCAGCCATTAACTCGTTTCTTTCGACTCTATCCAACATCGGGTAATTTATTTGGGCGATAACTTTGCCGTCATGGACAAGTAGATTTAGACTTTGGACTCTCTTTTTAGGTCTTTTATTATTAGCCAAATAGGTGGAAAGCATTTAATAGGAATTAATTTCTTGACGCTGTTTCACCGTGACGTTCTACGTAAAGCATATAGATTTGTTTACTTGTTACTGAGGTAACGGGCGTTCAATGCGTCAATGGTACTACCAGTTTTAATTATTAGACAAGACGGTTAATATAATCGATAATAATAGATTTTATGTGTATATAATTGATTTAAAGAAACCAATATGCTAAATTCCACTTAAACTAACGCCAGGGAATTGGATTAAAGGTGAAAATAACGACCGTGTCCAATAAAATATTAAAAATTATATAGTTGCTATGGGACTACATAACCGTTTTATATTAAACTGGTTATTTTCTCGAAAAGTGAAACAATGAAATGGATAACCGTAACGTAACAGTAAAACCGAGTGAACAAAAATAAATGGACAGAGACAACGGCGCGCGCGCAGTTGCGCGGTCGCGACTCGCACGCTAACCCAATTCCTGCGCTATCGGCTTTCACGGCGTTGCGTCACGCAAGCCGCGACTCCGACCGAGCCGGAGATGCGAACTGGTGCCTATAATATTATGTAATTAATTTCAGCTTCCACCTATTAACAGTTGCAACTGTTCACTCAGTTCCGTTACGACTATCGCATGAGATTAGAAAACAATTATTCGTAATTAAATTTAATTACAAAGAAACAACCCATTCATATTATTTATGATTTGTTTCTAAAAAAACATTGTCATATTATAATTAGTTTTAATATATTTTTTAAATGTTATGACGCATATTTTTGAAATCTAAGTTGGAGAAACTTTTACACGTAATTGACATCTTGTGATAGTTTAAACATATTTAGAGATTCGAAGTAGTCTCATACGTTTATAGACCATGGTTAGATCAGTAAGTACTTACATATGTAAAAAAAACCAATAATACAAATATGTACTTTCTTACTCTTATAATGTCGAAAAAGTGTCAATCATTAATTTTAATAAGTTATCCGAGTACCTATTTGTTGGTTTATATTTTGTGCTCTACGACTAGGTCAAGATATAACAATCACGTTCTTGCCAAACGTTTGACGTAAAAATTCAGCAGACATTGACCGTTGCAACTGTGCGGAAATATACTAAAGCTATTTTTTGCAAATAGCAACTTAAAATCGTTAGTAAAAAGTAAAACATAAAATCTTTTTCAAGTAGTCTATTTCGTTTCGCATTAAAAGTTGATCTAAAAAATGTGCGTCTGTCAAAATGTCCACTTAGTAGAGTATAGAAAATGCATGTTTATACAAATATATTATTGCTTACCAACTGCGACACCCGATTAGTTCTAGTCGGATTAAATTTAGGTTGCTTTTTATATTTGATGTGAAACAAATTCTATTTCGTTTCCATTAGACAGACTATAATAAATATGAAGATTTCTTTAAAAATAAACTTTACTGACCGAAAAAGATTACTCATAATAAGATCTTTTGTATTCGCGATTATTTACATTTTGAAATAAAACCATTTTTAACCCGATTAATCGCGTAGATTTTTAGTACTTGAAAATATATTTTTAAATAATTTGTAAATACAATACCACGCACTACGGATCACTGTAAAGTTGTTCGAAGCCACGGGTTTTCTAAAAATGAATACCAAAAATATACGCAATTTATCTGATTAAAAATAGTTTGAAATAATCGAAAAGATTTATTCATGTTTCTTAGTATTCTAACAGGTCTGTTAACATATTCCCTCCGCTGGAATTCACGATAGATTGTTGTTCCCGTGGCCTCAGCGCGCAGCAGGAGAAGTACCATGAAGTTTATTAGGTAAATAGCGACTTATCAAGTCCCATATAACCACGTTCGAGTTTCCACTCGGCCGGTATCCGGATTTCCCTACGTTAAAAAAATGTATATTGACACTCATCATACGCATTACTTTACCAAAAATTACATTTGTCATGTTGTGCAAAAGTGTACCTATTTGAAGGTACCATGTCCTTGAAATATTAGTTACAGCTACAACAGTGTACCTAACACTGTAGCCGTAACTAATATATATTCTATGAATGGAGTATATTAGAAATGCATTATCCTAAATTTATTGGCGTTTTGTACTTGTTTTCTATATAAATTGTAATACCACATTTCGTACTCTTCCGTTTGTATCATTCTTGAAAAGGAAATCTAAACTATATCTTTCACGTATTAATATATTGATGTTCTAATGTATCTGTGGAATACAAAGATATGAAACTGAGGAGAAACTTTAACCCTTAGTCCTTAAACCTATAGTCAGCCAACAAGGAAATTTCCAACTTACGTTTCTGTTTATTTTTATAAGACTAATTATTTAGTCTTAACAAAAATAAAGAGAAAAAAATACTGTTTAAAAATGTCTTAGGCGTCTAACGTTTCTAAGCTCGAAATTTTAAAACTGTATATTTTTTAATATGAGAAACGCATAATAGAATATGTCTTGTCTTGTGTAATATTTTAAAACGACTCTTAAACAAAACGGAGACACTTCGCTCTATTAGTCTTATAAGCTTAGATTTTAATAATGAAAATATAAAAAAAATATAATGATACGTAACGTATTCTAAATAATGGTATAGGTCAGATCTACTCTAGTATCTTATAATGATTCCAGTAAAAACACTTAAAATCTAGAAAGTAATTAAAAAGAAACTTTTTTTTATAGGGGTAGGCAGAGACAAACTAGTGTTACTTTCCGCCAAATTCGGAGGCATTGCGTGTTAAGTGGCGGAACTTAACGCCGCGCTTTATGCTGCTATACGCCGCCCTGATACCAGAGCGAAGGAAATGAAAACATTTAATATTTCCACTCCTCGGGTGGGAATCGAACCCACAACCAGTTGTTTACAGTCACACGTTCGTGTTACTGCGCCACGACTGGCCGACGCCTTAAGACACTTATTAAACAATATTAAAAACCTATTATCTTAACAATTAGCACAATCAATATTAAAGTAAAGCAGTCTGCATACTTTACTTTTACTTTACAGCTTAGGCAGTAATTCGAAGAGGAGAGGAATCGAGGAAGGAACGTATTTTTAGAATATTTTTTAATGAACAACAACTAACGTGAATTTTGATATTATTTAATTATACATATTGCTTATGTACTTTGTTTTACAAGCTGTTTTAATATTTAAACTGTTGTAATGCATTCATTATATTGTCATAGTAATTACCGATGTTATTTAATCACGTTGCCCTTGAAATGATAACTAACCTTGACAATTTGTATTATGGATTATAACAAACATATACGTACCAGATTTGCACTTTACAAGAAGTAAATTCTTTAAAATATCTATCTTTTGCTTTTGGGAAAAAGGCAGTGTTATTTTTCTCTTCAAATTTTTATATAAGATTAAATATTGCAGTAGTTTAATATTTATTTCTAAAGTATTGTATATAAGTCTTGCCCAACTTCATTTGCGTAAATTTTATAAATCTTGTTAAATTGATATTATTTTAACTTTATATAAGTTGGTTGTAGGTTAGACTGTACAACCAGTCTCGTATTTTCCGCTTCGACGTCCAGTAACGTCGTCTGCGCGGTGTCTTTCAATCACTTAAAGGATAAGTGATAAGAATTATGTTAAAGTTTCATTGATTTAATATAAAAAATCATAAATACTCAAAATTTAACAGTAAACCATTCCTTGAATGATTCAAAGACTACTCCTCTTTATCAGCTGTTGACATTGAAACTTGGACGCAAAATTACAATAACTTCCTGGGGTAATTTTCTTATTCTTAACATATCATATGCTTCAGCAAATTATGATTTCTTTTCAGATTCATGCGTTTCTCTGTTAGCAGATAAAGAGGATCTAGTTCGTTTTTGTCAACGTGGTGCGTTTTATAAACGAGACGTTGCATGCCGAAACTCACCGCCCATATTTTTCTTACTGGGAAAAAAAATGAAAGCAATACAAATATAATTATTTCCTTAAATGGAAATTGAACCCACAACCATCATATTTACAGTTCGACGGTCTTACGATGCCACAAATTGCTCGCAAAGTGCAATATATTTTATTTGTTAAGCAGTTCACCATATTAAACAAATTTTACTAATTAAGTATTTAGGTATTTATTTCTTATAGTTTAGCTGGTCTTTCATGGTTCTTCAAGAGATTTCCCAGACTTTTAATTGTTAGGTTAGTTAGGTAGTCAATGGAAAGTACTTATCACATTGAACAGTTTTTGTTAAGGGAACATTTTACTAACTTCTTTACTAACTTCTTATCGGTTAGCTATTATTCTTCAGTTTTTCAGGATTTTAACCCTGTATCGAATATTCTCCTAAACAAAACTAATTGAGGCAGCTTTTACTTGTTATTGTTATTGTATTATTTTTTTATTCCTCTAAATTTCTTTCTGTAAATATACGCAATGTACAGACACAATTTAATCACTTTTTTATTATAACATAGATAATTAACTATGTAAATTAAATGTATAAAATATCTAATAATAACTGCAGATATCATAAAAATTTGCCTACATTATCTACAGATAGATTAAGCTATTATCGCTATACCGATTCAAATAGAGCACATTTTATCATTGTAAAATATTCTCATACGTTCTTAATATCAATTAAGTACTTACTACAGTCGACATACTACTATGAAGCGACTTGGAAACGTGCTTTGTAGGAAAACACTTGAAAACGAAACAAAAACTAAGTTCTCATGTGTTAAGAACTTCAAACAATGCCTCGGAAAGTTGTGTGAGCGTCGCGTCGTCGAGAAAAGTCGAGCTTTAGAAATCAAAATATTACCTAGACGGGCACTGTAAGGATCTTTAATTTTAATTTGGATGGGAAATTTAAATTTAACGTACAGACGTTTTTAACATTTTATTACTTTGAGATTATATAATTTTAATTAATATTATAAGTAGAGTTACATAGAGTTGGCATATAAATGATATCTCTTTTAATTAAAAATTCAACTATATTATATACACTATTATATTCAATGAATTCTCGTAAATAAATATCAAATTATTTGATATTAATTGAAAATGACTTCTTTACTCAAGATGCTGATGACTTTACGTCGTTGGTGCAATTTGCTTATTAATAATTATTAGGCAAAAAGTTCTAAAATATGGTATGTTTTTATTATTACGCATTTTCCTGTTCCGTTCTGTACAGCTCTCACTTTACGTATAGTTCAGCAGTAACTCTACGTAGAGCACCAATACAATCACTTACTCTTTTGTTCTTAATAAATAAATAAAAAGGGTATACTAATATATCTTTTATAGTATTTTGAAGTATTAAGTTGATTTAACTCTTACTAACTCTCAAAATTCTTTGTTAAATGGTAATACGATATCGTAAGAGTAGCACTATAATATCAGACTGATAGTCATACAAGTCAGACAGAATGGTTGTATCTGTACACACAGAACGATGTCTATACAGAATGCTATGAAGCTCTAGGTGACCAGGTCTGACTCCAACGTGACTCCGCGGCCGCGCGGCGGCAACGATAGCGGGATTACTGCGCGCTCTACCATACTTCGGCCGCTTTCGGAACCTTTCGGCTTCCCCTATACCTCTACCTCAGATATGATTACGCGAGCCTCGCGAGAGCGAACGAGACCTCGATACCCCTCTACCCGCTGCTGGCTCCGCTTCGCGGTCGGTATCTATCGTCCATACCAGTTTTCAGTCGACCGTACGCGTGACTGTTTGTGTCGTTCGTTCGCTACCAATAGATCACTTTTTATTCGTACGTCTTCTTAAAGAACTCATAACATCGCCCTGTGCGTGAGGTGGACGGTGCAACACGTCAGAGTGGATTTTCAGCAGAAGTGTTGTGTTGGATTTGTGAGTGTTAGTGGTTACTCTGCGACGTCGTATCGTGTTCGTCGTGGATCCTTCGACTCTCGCGAGGTAAATACCGCGACTCCTGCTAGTAAGAATGATTGCATACGTGGAAGAAACCGGTGCGGTGCCGTGTTTTATACGTACAATAATTTACGAAGCTATCGAATTTATCGTTAAGTCGTTCTCCGCCTACCTAACATCGAACATTACACGGAATAATTGTACCGTTATCTGAAGTCATCTACTTGCCGACAATACACGATAACTTTTAATTGTGTTCTTGTGTTCTAGTTTATAACGAAATATTTTTCGTTTAAAATATTCGCAGTGTTGAGCTTCGTTTAGCGCGATAGGAAACATTTAACATATTTCAATGTCGTTCGTTATCTTGATATCGAGGCTACGTATGAGGAAGTAACTATTGTTCTTTCTATTAACAGTCATTGAACATCTGGTCTTAATTCCAAGGCCTGCATGTAAAGCTTATCAGTGGACACCACGAACGGCTTAACCTTAGATATGGCCAAAAATTATAATAAATTACGAAGGGGGGGCTAATTAATGAATTAATGTGATAAAGCAATATAAATTGCTCTCCAGCAAGCCTGGATGGGCGTGGCAAATGGCCAAGTGTTTCCAAGGCTCACGGGGACGGGTTTTTTAAATCATCCAGCACGAATGACCAATTGGGAAATTTCGACGTCGTGTTAAACGCCCGGCGATGCTGAAGCAATTACGCTCAAATACACCATATTTCGTACGAAACTGAATCTGTTTTTGCTGTATTTGTCTTCCGTATTACCAATCATAGGATTGTAATCGCTACCTTTAGTAACGCGAACATAGCAGCCCATATAGTTGTCAATATACAAACAAACAGGCAATAGAAAACAATCGATCAATCGACTCCAAGTCTGTGCGTCGTGTTGCTTTCTCAACATTTCGTCTATTTTTAGTAGGTAGAGAAGGCGCGCGGGCGCGGGGCTCGCAAGTAGGTCGCGATGTTTGCTCGGCCGCGACGCGACGTACCTGCGCTCGCGACGTCGCTTGACTCGCATCTTACCACTGAAGGACAAGATATTGTAAAATAAATGTTGTTTTTATATATATTACTATTGACATTAAAGAACATAATCTACTTCTTCTGTATAAATATATATTTTATGCTGGTAATGTACAATCAAATATTTTATTTTCGTCATCAGATTCGCTACATTTCAATGGTACAAAACTTGCATCAAAATCTGAGAATCTAAATATAAAAACGGGTCAATCATAAACATCGAAATTTATAATTGTCGGAACTTTTGTGATTCATCTCGTATAATTGGGTTTATATTAAAATCGGATTGTGTTTTACTTTTTACTTCTTGAAAGAATCTGTCTACCTGTGGTAAGTTGCGTATGTTCTTTTGTTAGTTAAGGAAATATTTTGAATACTATCACTGATATTAACGATATATTTATCTGAAACTATAAAATTCATAAATGTTGTTTGTTTTAAAAAATGGTACGGCCACGTTGTAGTCTACAAATCATACCGATACGAAAGTAAAACAGAATAGATCGAGCGGGGTCGTTATTGCGACTATTAAGGGCAGCAGCAGGGCCGCCGAAGGGCGGTGGTAGTGAACGACCGAAATATTGCATGAAAGATAATTTCCCCCGCATTTAAGCGATGTCGTCAGCTGATAGCCCGAGGTTAATGGCCTCGACTTTGTCTCGATGCCCGCGCACTTATCGTACTATGTTCGTACGTAATACATATGAGGTCGGCGGGTTATCGGGACATTTCAAATCCAAGTCGAGTTTGTAATTAAACACAATCAAGCTTAAAACTAGGACAAATTTAGTTTAATCTTTTTGCCCGTCAATCGTATTTTTTATTTCTCTGTTCATTAGGCCTTAATGACTAAAAATGTCTTTATTGAAACTAAAATATTGGTATTAAGTTTAAATATCGGTTACTCTACATGAGTTGTGTCCTTGTAGCACAATAACGGTTTGATGATGGAGGAGGCAGTATTTACCATGGCATTATGTATTTATTTATTAAAATTAAAAACGTCCGCGGTTTAAACGACCTTCACGTGAGACGAGTGTATTGTTACATAGTAGTATATAAATATAAACTAGTCGTATAACAAACCTACTATCTAATACTGAGAAAAAGATTACATTAATCATTAATCTATTACATTCAATATATATTTTACTGGAATGACAATTATTATTATTGATTTATTAAACTTTAAATATAGTCATTATACACACTCAGTCATAATGTTTTCGGTCAGCTTTATAAATACAATCGTAAACTCGACGCCACGTCGTGCTGGGGGCTTTAACATAATTCCACCGCAAGGTTGGGCGCTAGGTAATTGACCACGATTACTTCTTCCAACAGCCATGAATCATAATTCTACTGTAACTAACATTCGCCTGATTTACGATCGTTAACTTTATCATCGTAATTTTTACACACCAAAAAGTTGAAGCCCATTTAGGTACTTAAATTGAATAGAACTCTACAATGAAAGATCAATACCAAAAAAATAAGAGCGTGACAAGCAATTCTATTTATAAAATATGATACCGTGATAATATTACTACAGATAAAAAACTTCTTATAAATTAAATATATTGTATTTTTGTATATTCCTAGAAATGTCATTATTTGGGTCTAATAAAGAGTTAAAATAAATAAATAAATTTTCATTATAAGGCCTATAGACTCTGTCAGACTCATTCACGTATGAATTTATAAAACTATAGGTATACAGAATATAAATTATTTGCACATAACCGGAGTGCGCATCACAATATAATTATAGCGAAATTCGACTAGAAAAAGACCTTTACCGAGAACTAAGTTTGCAAAGAGCCTCAACGATCCTGGCCATTATTCTCTTCCGCTTGTATACGTGCATTCTAATTGAAAAGGAAATTAGGTTACGTATTTCAAAGGAGACTGAAAGATTAAATTATCGACTGTAAGTGCTTTCTTATGTGGCAAAGATTTGTAGACCCCGACCACTGAAAGGTTTATAATTGTGAGTCTATTACTCGTAATAGCGTGTGATTAATGTGCCTATATTGCGATATATCTTTTTAATTTTTTTTATTTTTTCGAGACGTTTTGTAATTTTGTACATGTTTTTACCGTATTAACTTATGTATATTACTTAAATAAACATTATGATTTAAAAAATGGATTATCGATTTCTATATTTATTTCAGATTAACAATTTATCCATTCACTGTAAGTATGATGCATATATTCTTAACTTATCAATTATTATATTTCTAAATGAGGATTACATTTTCACATAGTAACTAAGTTGAAAAATTTTTAACAGTACGTACTAAATTTGTAATGAACAGCTGTGACATTGACAATAAAATAGAAATAATCTTATAAACAGTTATCAATATGTTTAGCTATTCAATTTAATATTGAGAAAAATGTTATGCGTCAGATAACGTTATCTAAATTCACATACAATCAATTAATTAGTCACGATATACTCAGAGGCGGCTAATGTTCTAATTAGTTCATAATATTATGGATATAAGTTTTCGAAAAGATTACTTATTAAGTTCATGTAATAACGTAGATGTAAAACTTCAACGTCTCTATTAAAAAAATAATTCGCGTAGCTAAATATTTTGAAATTATTTTTAACTTTATGTATAATAATCTGAGATCGTCATCTTTATAAATTAATATTATTATTATATATCTTTATTAAAGTTATATAAAGAGAAGTTAGTTCTATAAGTAATCTTTTATTTTCTCTTCGTCACATATGAATGAATTTTCTTTATCCATGTATACCGTTTCGCGATTAAAAATATTAGTTAAAACGTAAGTTTATTTTTGAAACTACTTTAATGCTTTAAATGTTAAGTAAATGCTTAAAAATTAATATTATTAATTAAAATGAGCAATCGTTAATCAGCGTAATATTTGTTACTAAGCAAATTTTCGCTCTACGTCATTCTTTGTGCATTTTTCACTGATGTCTGTGTATCGAATCTCGTTTATTCATAAACTTATAAACAGATCATTGACCTGTTTTAATTTAGGAATAACTTTACAATTCTTATACTAACTTCCAGTATTGACATTGATGAGCAAATTCTTTACTTTGTTATTTACGCGTTTCCTACATTTTGCAACGTGAGCAGAACGAATGAGGATTCGTTCTGTTCTTAGTAGTGGTACTAAGATATGTCGGAAATGAAAGGCTTACCTTGTTTAACCACACCGGAAAATATCTTCATATATTTGGTTTATGATTATTATTTCCCTTTCAGATTTGAACCTACGACAGTAAGTCTAATTGCTCTACCATAACCTACAAACAGAATGTTCTGAAATGCGGTTATAAATCAGAAATAATTTACTGTGTAATAGTTATAGCGCAAAATATACATATGTCAGTCTTTATTTAAATGTTTTTCTTACCATTTTGGTCACTTTTCATTTTAAAATATTAAGAAATACGTTTACAATCGGAAATTGCTCGGCACTTTCACCAGCCGCCATCTTGTCGGCAGCCATGTTAAGCGCGCGCGCAACTCATCGAAGACTTGGCATTTAGCACAATTTTATTGTTATCATGCTTACGTGACGTCTTTGTAATTATATAACTGTAAATTTTCGTTAAAAAATCTTTCAAATGCTTAAAATGACTACCGAATTTAAAAAATATATAATAAAAAAATATGTTAACTTTATTTTGAATATTTTTTTTTCTTTAGTAGATATGCACACCTAGAAATAAGTCTTACTTTAAATGTCACAATATTAAGTCTATATGAATGACATACAAAAGTAATTTATGAGCTGTACTGGATATTTTATACATTACTTTGAAGGATATCTAAAAGATTTACGCGAGTAGAAGTTGCGTAAGCGCAGAAAAAATAATTTCTTAATCACTTAGCTTACTCATACAATAATTTAGAAAGTTTCATGCATATAACTTTCCGCAAAAAATCTTAAATGACAATGAAAACCGTACATCCGTCCGTCCATTGTGCAGGTGTAGAAGAAGTAAATAGAAAAATATTTAACGAGGACAGTGGGATTTAACATGACAACATTCGTTCGTTGTATACCAATTTCCGATTTAATGGTCTTAGCCATCAATTTTTTATTAAATGTCATGTGATAAATTATATTCACAAAGAGTTTATATATAATGCGTACAGATATTTCGTTTACTAGTTATAGGAGTTTTATGATGATCTATGTATAAATTTTAATTTCATTCCAATAAGTTTTCTGATAGTCTTATTAACTAACTTTAGAGATTTATAGAAACGAAAATATATTTAATCTCCTACGTGAAAGAATCTTACACCACTCAATTTACTCCTAATTTAAACGTTTCAAGTGTTTCCATAATTTTAGGTACACTATTCCAAACTGAAATTAGTAGTAGTAAGTACAACACCATTACTAAAATACATGTATTTTTCATATAAAATTAAATATTATATTGCATAAAATATTATAACACATTAATTAATTTTAGTTCTTTTACAAAATTATAATATTAAAGGTTATATTTGTCCGCTAAAACGATAATTGGATGATTATATAATCGCCTATGCGTGCAAATTTGGAATTTACGAAAAAAATGCGCAATATTGAAGCCAGGATGGGTCGCGAGCTATTCATAAAAATTTGAATGCATACGATTTAGGTTGTTGACATTAATCGCTATAACGTCCTATTTCACATTAGTTAATATAAAACGTACTAGTGTGCGTGGCAATTGAGATACAGGTGCGCGGGCGCAATGCGAATGTGCTCGTGACATACTTTATTTAACCTAAAAATCCATTATTTTGTTATCATTTTGTGTTTATGCTGTATATTGTCCACAGTATGTAACGTATTATAATACTATTTATTTTTCTATTTACAGTTGACAGTTGCGCTTCTCAGTAACCGTATAAGGTAAGCTTATTAGATATAATAACGCTTAACGACATGTAAATGAAATTAGATTTTGTATGTACCTAAATATTAGCTATAAAAATGTAGTTAGGAAAAAAGTACTTATTATTCAAAGGTACAGTTATAATACATAAAAAATGTATAAATATATATCATGATAGTAAGAAGAAAATGTTTTAATATGTTATTTTGATACTGTCGAGCTGCAAATCTTTTCTTGTCTTTAGCTACTAATATTTTTTTTTTCTTTTTGCACGTTATTAAAACCTTTTTTATAAATGTTATAAATTTCATAGTTTATTGCATGAAAAAGAACTTGTTTTATATAAATATTATATACGTTAAATGTTTCATATCTTTATTTCTAGTCTCAAAGTTACACTCGTTCATAAAATGTCAATTTGTTAACAAGAAAGCATATTGGTAAATTTTTTATCATTGAAAACATATGTGATGAAGTTGTCGAGACCTCTCGACGTAATGGTGTACACTCATTATTCCCATACTCTCAAGTGTTGAGTGCTATTAGACATGTGCCTAGTAAATAGTCAGACAACTTAATCGTGTCCATAATGTTTGATAATTTAATAAATAGTTTCGTTTACAATTTAAATAATGCAAACATTATTAATTTATAACTGAAATTAGCTGTAATTGATATAGCGAACTTGACCCAGTGCTTTATAAGATGATCGGCAAGGGTAAACTGTTTTATCTCGCTTTGACTGCTCTGACCTTAATGAAACTTATTGTTTGTCCTCTCTAAAACGTATTGTTTTAATCTCTAGTACATAATTATATGAATATGTTATCTTAGTTTCTTATCAATCTCCTCTCCTTTTCAATTTGATTTTACTTAACTCAACAATTCCCATTGAAATTGGTTAGGTTAATTGTAAAGATTTTTTTGGTTACTTTGTAACGATGTCTTAAAAGCCGTTTAATCGAGTTCAGTAAGCGACTGATGTCGGCAAAAACGTCCCCGCTATACCCAATTTGATTCGCAGTGCAGCAATACAATGAAGTTACGGTTCGCGCGGGTGTTGGTAGGGGGCGCGAAGTGAGGGGGCAGGGGCGCAGGTCAATGACGTCCCTCCGTCTGGGGCCCGCGCCTCTCTCCCGCCTGAACCAGTTCTCGACCGAGCTTACTGCCATCTCTAGCTAGTTTACACCAAGATGCTATACTCGCTTACCTGCCAAACATTCTTGCTAGGTAACATTCTGAAATTAAATTAATCTCACTCGGTTCTCCCATGCGCCATTCACGCCCTTCCAATGTAGATTGCCATGCACTGTGGCCCCAGAAGAACTCCCACGACGACTGATATCGCGTTAATCACTATTCAAATACCGGTTTAGATGATATCGTGAGGAGGTTGAGGCGTTGTCAAAAACTCGACGCGTTCGTGGCGCAACAACCGCTTTCGCAAAGTGTTTCGTAATTGTATTGAGCCCAGAATAGTCGAAAGTTTCTTCACGTATTTTTTGTTCATACTAGTCCGCTTGCATGTTGTTTTTTTATTCCAAATATATCTTTCTAGTTCGTTTGTCAGCAATAAATGATATAATTTAAAAAGGTATAACACTTGTTAAACTTTAAACATACGAGTATACGTACAAAAGCGAAAATGTGAAGGCGAGTACCGGAAACATCAAGTATAATTCAACCCTTGGCGAGACTCGATTCAGGTGCACCGGCGGCGAAAGCTATGAATATTTTATGATCTTAAATGTCTCAGTGCTTAAAGTACCCTTTGCATTGTATTATTATCCGGAGCAGTAATAATTTGCACAGAAAAGAAAAAGTTTTTGACCTCCTTACTTTAAATTATTTATCTTTGAATTAATAAATACTTTATTAATTCACTTTTAAAACACTTTTTGTAGAATAAATGTATTTCATATCTCAAAATTAAATACCGCAACCTTGCAACAAATTCCAAGGTAGACCAACTCGTTTACCACGTAAGAACTATCGTGACCAAATTATTTCGTTTTCTTAATTCTTATTACATATATGTATGTACAAAGTCACGTTTAACACTCAAAATCGTAGAACATCGCTACATTTCACATTAATTTTGTTTGCGGGCTAAATTTTGCTTGAGTAATTATCTTTTAAATTATAAAAATTATGAAAGAGATTTCTCCATTTGTTGTCCCTTAGGAACTTGACAAACACTAATTACTGCGGATACCGATATCGTGAAGTTCAAGGTTCGACCTCGTGATACTGTCATTTATTTACGGGCAGAGACTTGTATATGCGTTGACGATGAATGTCTTAATAAATCTTAATAAATTTCATGCAACAAAACTTTTGTTTGATTCAGTGCTATTTCAAATAAAAATGTGTTTATAAAACTAATTGACAGCTCTGACTGAGCTCTACATGTATGCGAAAATTACCTATCTGGTACTACGCGTTCATCAAGAAACCCTCCCTAAGTAAACATAATCATTACGAGAACAGCACTTTAGCTAACAATGTACATTTATTATTGACGACATGTAATTACTTTTCACCCTAAACTTCAACTTCAATAAGCCACGAAATCTTATAAATAAAAGAAATAATTATAGCCTTTGCGAAATTGCGTGGGCTATTTGAAGAGGTGTAACAACTGTTAAATTTATTTCTCTTTGTACATAAGCAACTAATTAAATTTTCTGACGAACTTTGAAATATGAAAACTTTACTCGAAATATACGAAAATGTATCATAAATCTTGGTAAATTAAAGTAAAGAAATTTTAAGCGAATGTGTAAAGATAAATTAAGATTTTAAATCAAGAATGAGTAGCAAAGACTATCGCTGAAATTTTATACATTACTTTTTAAACATTTAAAATATAGTTTAAATAATTAAAACTTAAGTTTTATTCTAACGATAACGGTTTATAATAGAAGTTAACATTCTAAATGATATTATTAACAGTACCTAATGCACAAGCGGAAATAAGATTGGTAGTAAATTATAAATGAAGAAACGAAACGATATGGCTTCATTTATTTTTAGCTTGGAAGTAAGAAGTGAGCAAAAACTCAACCAGTCACGGTAAGAAACATTTTATTAAACCCGGAAGGATAACTCGTTTGTAAGGCAGTCCCTCTAACGGGTAACAACGGTAACTTGTGTATTCTCAATCGCTGACTGCACTAATGACGTATATGTTCAGTGCCACAAATCTCGTATACGCTTCAAAGTAGTATAGACTTTATAAACGCCGCAATTTTGTCGCAGCATTCCAATGCTTACTAATATGTTTCTGGTAACATGCCTGAAAATGAATTGTAATGAAAGTGATATCTATGTGTTGCATAATACTTACACATAATAATATGATATGAGTATAATAATTTTTATTCTTCTTTCGGGTAAATTGTTTTAAAATGTAATAGCCAATAATATTTTATTTGAATCTATTCACCTTTACATTTACGTACTAATTGCTTGGCATTTTTTTGTATTGATATGTAAAATATATTACGTTTTACGTAACTTTTGGGCAAATTTTACTTCCGAATAATGCCGATATATGCAGCTACCTATGTATTTATAATATTATGAAAAATGATACAGGAACACATGAATATCTTTTGTATAATTTATCGTTCAATCGTCGCATACGTACATATATAAGTATTTTGAAAATTGACATTTTTAATATGGTTGACGTTTCTTACTTACTAAAATATGACATTTTAGTAATAAAGTTCTGACCATAACTAATAGATGTACCCAATTATACTCAACCCTTAAACTAAATAAGACATTAAATCATATACAACTATTATGCCGGTCGGTAGTCGGTGTATTACAGAATAATTAAATTGATTTGCCAAAACATTTTCCAATATAATTAAATATTAAAAAGTTCAAGGGATCTCAATATGAGAGCAAGAAAACAATTCAACATTAAGAATTACATTGGACAAGAGTAAGTACGTAATTTTTACCCTGAGAGCCTCAAGCAAATGTGCCAATACATACACGGATATGATCGGGGGTCAATGGTTCTCCTTGGTGGGGTGTTCACCTCGTCGACCTTAAACGACACGGCCGTACTGAAATAAAACTGCGGATATCGCTCCGATACCTCAATTTGAATATTGATATCAAACTCTTTAGATTAAATTATACATATAATACGTACGTACATCAACATACCACATCTATTATCTTGTACTTATTAAATGATTAAATAGTAATTGATTTGTTCCACTGGGGTCAACATGCTTAGCGTATTGAACTACAGAGAAGCAATATTTTATAAACCTACAGTCTTTTTTAATACGATATGCACTGTTAAATAAAACTTTATGGTAAATAATTAAATTTTTACAAATATACATATTCTTTGCATGTTTATGTTTAATATACGTTGAAATTTATTGATAAAATATCATTAAAAATATGATTTACTTAATTTTATTAATATGTTATTTTTGTAGCTAAGCTACATAACACCATCACAATATCTCACGATAGTTTATTATTGTTATAAATCAATATTAGTTTATTTATTTGCGATGGTTGTTTTGACTAATAAAATAAATTTACGTCTTCTAGGAAATACTAATATAACAATGGAAATATATAATTAAAATCTATACACATTATAATAGAAGACACGAGTACCGTTTTGCAATAAGCCAAGGTAGAGTTCTCAAAGAGGCGTTATAACGTAATGTTACTTCAGTATTTTTACGTATGTATTCCAAATGAAAGTATCGAAAACGAAATCAAAATTTAAAATGTATACGGTAGTTACTCGACTTGATCAGTTCAGACAGATCATTAAGTTATACGTTTTATTAAATTCAAATCTGCCGCGCGATAAGTGCATGCCAACTTTTATAAACGTTTGGATTTGGTTTCCACTTCAGTTCCTTAGTTCGGGCTCTTCGAACGTACAAGTTGAGCATTTGTAACTTCACTAAGTAACGTTGTATAAAAAACAGGCGAGGCAAATCGATCGGTAAAACAGATATAAAGTGATTTAGCTTTTTAAATAATTGAATAAAAATATTAAATCGTAGTTTCTTATATTTCTTGATATTTTTAGTTAATTATTTATAATGATTTATTTATTATCTGCAACGGTACGGACACTGTATATGTATTTGGAGTGAGAGTTTATTTGTTTGTGCAAACCGAGGGTGTCAATTATCACCGAAATGACTAGTACGATTTCGATGCAGTTTTCAATGATAGGTTCAGATTGAATAGGTGTATGTTCTTAGATTATATGTTATCCTAATAACTCACGAGGGGACGGTGCAATAAACATTTTTGTGTAAAACAAATTTGCTATTTATCTCCAAAATGCTTTGCCCTATTTTTACGCAATTATTAATAATAGCTTCAGGTTTGTTTGGTGCATGTTTCACCTCCGGCGGACTCATCCCTGTCATCCCATTACATTGTTTTTAAAACGAGTGTTTTTCAATTACATTATCCTTTCATTTTAACCGTCGTGGGATTTTTAAAATTTTTAATTTGGTTTTGTACTTATTATAGTTGTATATTTTTGATTAAATTCCATTGAGGTGTAAATGTTTGAGGTTGTAGACACACAGAACAGGCACATGACTAGTTTCTTCTAATAGGCTAATTGTAGTATAATTGAGTTCTAGGACTGCACAATTTTTAAATACAATAATGAAGTCGCATATTTTTGTATTCCGTTGTCGTCTAAAAGACTTTTTACGAAGAACATTGCTTGCTCACTCTTGCTCAAATTTCTCGCTCACAATTATATTGAAAAAACTTATTTGTGATATACTTTAGACTTAAAAGTTAAAATTATATTAAAATGAAATTAAATAGATAATCAAAAAAAGTATAATTAAATAGGTGCTTATTTACACTTACTATAAGTACAATAATACGTGTTACCTTAGCAACGTATCTATATGTCATAAATACGCATATATGTCAAATGTGCGGTGGGATAACTGTGTTTAATATTTATTTTATTTATTTTATTTATTTATAATGCAGTATTATAAAAAGTAATGGTTTTGTACTCTTCTGATTTGATCTACCTATATAAAAACTTAACTACACCAAATGCTTACATTTTCGTCTGCATTATATTTACAAAAGGACCCAGTTATTCCTCTACGTAATATACAATCTTTAGTTAGTTATTTATTTATTAGATTTACTCTAATTCATGATTTTCCACTGTAGTAGACCTTGGTTTATCAATCGATGTGTTTTGATCTGCTTTTCAAGACAGACAAGTTTTACGAAATGTCGCCCCGATGTTTAAAAGGTCAAGGAACACGAATTCAATAAAAATAAGTTATTTTCGCGCTAAAGCAATCCGCAAATTTAATCAGATAATATATTATCGGTGAATGTACGATAAGATATATACCTATTTGCAATATTATGAAAATTACTTTTCATCTGTTCGTTTGACCTTTTATAATAAATAGGTATTTTGACATTATATAATGTTAATACTCTAATACAATTACTTTTCGAACTCTTATATAATTCAATTAAAAAATATGAAGCAAATACTACAAAAATATAATAACATTGCACTAGATCTACATTTAAATTGAGTACGCAATGAAAAACTAATAACTTAGAAATAAATGATTAAAAATTAAAGGCTTATAGACATGATTCAACAACAATGTTTGAATATATGTTTTAATTTCAATAGCTTTGCTATCAACCTACGTTCAAATCGATTGTTCCTAGTGAAGATTTGTGGTTTATCGAACCGGATGTGGCGATAGGGCCTAACCATTGTATATTGACATACAGCCAGATTCGAAACACGTTCATTATCGATATCTACTATATATTCTGTTACCTTGGTCCATAACAGCAAACAAACCCTAGGTTTTACCATACTGAGATTAATAGCCACATGAACCTATGATTACTTTGTATATTACTATTGGGTTTACGCCATATATGTCTTATACAAATCACGTATAGTAAATAACAAACGTCTACAATCTGTAGCGAATTATTTTCAAGCATATTCCAGGTTTATTTTAAATGAGATTGTATTATTTGATTATGTTCACATAAACATATGGGCATCATGAAATAATATAACCGTATTTTAAAATAATATAACTGTTAAGAATACTTACGTTTAAATACATTTACACAAAGTTCAAAAGTCGATTTAGTTCACAGAATAAAGAAGGTTCGAACATTAGGAATATGACAGCAACAATGTAAAATATAGAAATTGAAAAAAAAATTCAATTTTATATTTATACAAAAAAATATTAAACTTACTTACTTTATGGGTCTCTTATTTACTTACAAAACAATAGTGGACTTACAATTTTTAAATGTTGCCAGTTTATTAGTCGAATGCT
The DNA here is from genome assembly GCA_019049465.1 of Dryas iulia moderata. Classification (NCBI taxonomy): domain Eukaryota; kingdom Metazoa; phylum Arthropoda; class Insecta; order Lepidoptera; family Nymphalidae; genus Dryas; species Dryas iulia. Next base: position 12,058,144 of record CM032424.1, on the reverse strand, counting down.
TATTAGCTTATGTAGCTATGTTTACGAAAGTTCTATGAAAATTAAGAAAAGAAGATTCTGAAAAAGACATTTAGATAACGTATAAAAAATTGAACGCAGGGGGGATTGGAACCCACGCCTCCTGGAAACCGTCCGTCCGACCCACCGTCCTAATCCCGCTACGTTCAATTTTTTATAGCTTGCTTTTCTAAATGTCTTTTTCAGTTTCCTAAGTGTGTGAATAACACTTTAGAAAATGTTAAAGTAAGAGAAGATACTCTTTGGTATTCCAGGGATTGGGGACCATGCTCGCCAGGCCCATCGCCTTGTAAAGAGTAACTTGGGATTTAACTGTAGGCTCAAAAGGGAAGCCCTTTTAAATGCATATTAGCTGTTTTCAACCTGTAACCAAATTAGAGCGCATTTTATTAATGCTACTTTCAAAATACCTGCAAGAATTAAGCGATAGTTCTAAACAGACTAAGATCTTTTAGTAAATTATAGAGAGATTTCGCTGTTATGTGTACCTCCAAAACGATTTTGTTTTAGCCATACTGATCTGCTTTAGCATATTTAGCTATTGTTTATTCTAATAAGAATAAGGTTAATATACAATGTGTAAGATACACATCAGCACAAAGGTGATGGTTATGAATAATATGTAATCTGATCTCAAATTGACATTAAATAAAAAAAGAAATTTATATAAACAAGAGATGAACATTTCAAAATCAAATCTTTAAACGGCTATTTATTATATTTTGATAAGATTAGTGTAATTTTCATACAAAATTTTATAAAAAAATCAGCCACTTATAAATATAGGCTATCATGTTTTACACTTTAACATAGTAAACTAAAATAAGGTTATTTTTAGCTTGTTTGCTTTTTTTATACAAGGACCGTCCATGTTTTTAATTTATTATCATCTTAATATTCTTATACATAAATTGTAAATTTGATTTGGTGTGGTTATTAAAAAGAATAAAAGCTAAATAGTGGAAATATATGCTAATATCTGGCAACCTTTTACAAATGTCGTCGTCAAAATGACTTCTGTTACTGTTGATAACTATTCACTTGTCACTGTCAGTTGTGAGTGTCATGTATGTAAAAATTACATGCGTTATGGATTTGCTTATCATAAGTTAAACTTTTATTTTATAAAATTTGAGATATCTCAAAGATTTTTCATTACTCAATTGAATTGCGAGTTGAGAATAAATTAAGTATAATGTAGTAACACAACTGAAGTGAATAGGTAATTAATTAATCTTTATTATACTTATCATTAAGACACAAACAAACACATTTGTTATTTATTTATTGTAAGGATTGAGTTAATAAAAATCATCGAGCTCTGGCGATGCGGTGTCGTGCGCGCAACCTTGCGACGCGCGGCGCAGGTCAGATTTTTCGAAGGTCGATGACTCGCTTGTAATCGCTACGAGGTATTATTATTTGTTAGCATTCCGCCGTCCGCACAACTAATAGAGTTCGAATCGTTCCTTCACTTAGTATTGCACCACGATTCTATTTCCTTTTGTTCAATTTTATATACTACCTCATGATTTTTTCGTCAAATAATGATTTCGTCACGATCTTTACAAATCTATTTCGTGTTATCGATAAATTAAACGTGCACAACTTAAAGTAACAGCTTTAAAAAAATATTGTTTTATATAATCAATTAAATATGACGTAGATATTTTCGTAAAACTGTACGTACCACCCATCTTAATTTTCTTATTACATTATTTTTCAAAAATATGTTTATTGTTTCGTCTATTCCAGTTGGACAAAGTCAGGTCCAGTTGGACAAAGTCAGGTCACACGGTAATTATATAATCATACACATAGGTATAAATGGAGCGCGTCATTACGGCGACATTGTCCGCGGCATCCGACTTGCGCAACATCTGTTGTAATTTTGTTTCAAAGTATTGTCTCATTCAATATACATCGACTAGCTTTGTTAACTTTATATATAAAATATATAATCAGGTACAAAAATAATACGCTTACGCTAGAACAGGTGATAATTATGATTGTTTAGCCATAAAAGTCTGTAAGCGGGTCTTGAAAATGGTTACGAACTCTACTAAATTTCTCAAATTTACGGTTGGGGTTATTTACATATAAAGGATAGATAATTTCATTATTTAATGATTTAAAACAAAGTCATCTCTATCTAAGATCTATAAATACGAAAAAAAAACACAACTCAAGACTTCTCTTTCAGACTTTTAAATTCTTTTTAATGACTTTTGTATGAATAAATTTATATCGCGTGTTTATTAAATACAGAATTATCATCTGTATACTAGCTGAGAGTCGTATATGGAAAACGTATTTTATTAAGTCATAAATGCTGCTACGATTTTTATTTTACCACTGCTATAAAAAAATGAAAGCTCAACCATAATCTTGAACTATGACCTTAGGGAGTAATTTTGTTAAATCCATTGTTCCTGTTGAACAATACTATAAATATTTTATTGTTATAAAATATATATATAATTTGAATATGTATATTGAAGGGTCGTCACGTCCTTTTTATTAACTCCCTTGAGACGACTAATATTTTTATTTGACCTTTTCGATTTACAAAAATTTTTCCGTGTTATATGTATAAATAGCTATCAAATATATTTTTATAATTTAATTAACTATATGTAATATTGAAATTATATATAAGTTCATTTAGATATTTATAATCGCATAATTTATACTCAGACTTCTGCTATGGATTCGTCCTAAACAGAAGTCTGAGTACGACCAGTATTGGACACAGACAGGGACACCCCTATATTTTTCAATACAAATAACGAATTTGTAAGTAAAGTAAAAAAAACTAATGGAACAATAGTCATCTCCACCTTGCGTCCCCTTCCCTTTTGACTTATTACAAGTGACATACGGCTTGCACAATCCACCTTATATTCATCTCTACCTGCGACGACCAGCGAAAGGGAATGAAGATTTTTTATCTCCTTGTCTATGGTCGATCTTTATTTATTGAGGATGATGTTAGTAAAACTAACGACTCTAGTGAACATGTGCGAGTCACAAAAAATATCGTATTGGAAAGATATTCTTTTTTTTCTTTCTACAAACTTGATAATGTGATTTTGAATTCTTTTGTAGACCTGGTAACTTAAATTTTAAACTCAACTAATGTTAACTATGTTTATGTTTATTAATCTGTTTGTCAAAGCTTATCTAATGTATAAAATTTGGCAAAGTCACAGTTTATATAAGAGAAAAGTTCAGAAAGCCAATATTTTTTATAGTAATGCATTGAAAATAAATGAAATAAACATATTTGATATACATTTTTGTATATATACGTTGCCAAGGCAACGGGTATTTTACGTGTAAATCTATTAGTCTAATAGTATACTTAAACTGCCAAAAATATTCAAATTACAATATTCAAAGCATTGTTTAGTTATTATAATTCAATGCTAATTCTCTTTTGTTTGTGTAAGTTAAGTCTTGGACAGTTGAACGTACATAGCAAAATATAATATAATTTCTATTTTGTAAGTAAAGTTTATCTATGTTTCTTATCGTTCTACATCTTTCATCGTTGTACATATTAGCACATATGTATATAGTAAGTAATACGTAGATAGCTTAAATTGTAATCATTGGTTTTTTGTTTTCTACAGTTTTGTAATCTACAGTTATTAGAAAAACATCAAAACTTAATCAATAGAATTTAAGCCACCAAGCAATCGTAAAGTGTTTCAAGACAACGAAAGCAACATTGAGTGCGCGTGATGCAAAAAGTGCGAAATTGCTGACCGCGTGACCCAATTGCGTATCCGTGAGAGACAAGGTCAGGCCAGACCTACTTGAAGTGCCTATAACACTTTATATATGATAGCATCGCCAAAAACTTTGAAAACACTTATAACCGAATAGCATATCAATGTATAATCAAAAGTAATCTACTGATTTCTAGTAATAGTTTCATCTACGACTATTTTTATTGCACTGCAAGTGACCAAGGTATAACTATTTTAAAATATTAACTAAAATAACGTAGAAAAAAATGGCCAAAGCTTCTAAATATAGTAAGTACGTAAGTACGTCAAAACTTTTTGACGGTAGTGTATATTAGCAAATAGAAATTCCATTCAGCAAATAAACATTTGCTTTAGTTCAAATTAAAGAGACAATTATAATTTATGGAACAATTAATAAATGATATTTTTACAAAGAGTATAAATTACCGACCAGTTGACCTAATTACGTCCATGAGAGGCAAGGTTAGGTCAGTGTCGTTCAGCACTCGACGTACTGCCCACTAAGCTGTTTTAAAAGCCTTATTCGGTATAGCCAGTTTAAGAAACAATGTAATGAATGGCAACCTTATTATGGTAAAAAATTTAGAAAAACCTATTCGTTGGCTAAAATTTTAATTAAATAATATTACAAAATACCCATTAACATATATTTTTAGTAGTTTATTTACAAACTAGCGGCCCGTGAACCACATAACTGTTCCGTTATATTGCAACTATCGGAGGTGGATTTTTGAAAAATAATGTGGCCTATATACCTCCGATTATCAACTATATTTATTCCAAAATTCATTACAATCGGTGAAGCGGTTTAGATTTTTCATATAAACTTTCACTCCCTATTTCAACCCTTTTAGAGGTTGATTTTTGAAAAATAAGTACCCAATGTTTGACTCTGGATTATTTACGACTTCATTCTAAGTTTCATCTAAATCGGACCGGTAGATAAGCCGTGAAAGCGTGACAGACAAACAGACAGACATTCGCATTTATAATATAAGTATGGATGTTTGAGGCCGCACGGCGCAATGTGACAGCGTCTAACAGTAACCGCGATAGTTATGAACTCGATTCCCATTCAGGGGAATGATTATATATTACTTTCATTTTCCGCTATGGTACCTAATACAAATCGCTGCGTTAAATTCCGCCACTTAACACGCAAACGTCACTTAACACGTCTCGAGATCGGGTAAAAAGTCAAGAACAGAGTGACTTGACACCAGGTTCTCTTTGACTACTCAGCTGTACAGGAAAAAGTGTGAAGCTATTATTTTTCTTACAAATGTCTGTGAAAAGTGAATCACATCAGTTGTGAACGCTCGTTGAACAATGCTAGTTCTACGTGGTGAAACTGGCATACCAAGCGCATTTTTTTTAAATGTAGCTAGACATTGTCGTATAATACTTCTCTATTGATTATTAAAATATTTTTTCTTGTTGTAACAGTGAAAAGATTGGTAAATTTATACGTAAAATGGATAAAAAATTTCCTTAGCAACAACTGTAAACAATATTTATTGAACTCTACTTTATCTTAAAATTTGAATCTGCTGCCCTTGATCTTATGTGTTTTGTGATACTAGTACGTTTTATATATTTAAGAATACATAAACAAATTTTAAAATATATATACGTATCACGTACGTAAAGATTAGATACACTACTTTTAAAAAATCTTAACGCTTAACGGTAGTTAATCGTTTGTTTCTTTGCTTTAAATAGTGAAAGTATTTTTACATTTAATCTTATTACTGGTTATTGCGAAAATTGTACCTATAGGTACATATGGACTATAGTCCATATTCCAAATAACAAAGGAACATTCTTCCTGGTCCAATCATATTCATTATTCATAAGTTAATGTATCTTTAATGAAACTTTCAAATAGCTATTATGAAAAGTTTTTCGATTCTATACAATTATCTTATATCATATTAATTACTTATTTATTTAAAAAAAATTAAGTGAGTTTTATATAACACTATGTGAGATACCTATCTCACTACAGCGAGCTTTCAACTCTACATTACTAAAAAATTCGCGGAAATAGTGCAAAATGTAGGCGTAATTATTATAAATATGCAATTAAAAATGTATAATAAACTATTCTGCATAACTAGTTTATATAACTTTTAATTGCCTTGTCTGGATTTTAATGTGAGCTATTAGTACTACCTTGCCGTATTATGTAAGAGGTTACGTTTTGTTTTAGTGTTTAATATGTATACGAATTCGGTAAACAATAGAAATATGTCAAATTTTTCTGCCCAATTGGTGAACTTTACGGGTGACCTCGTTGCGCAAAAAGAGGGTAACGGTAGCCTGCGAACGCCCGCAATGGCCAGTGCAAAGACCATGGTGTAAACTGGACGACGCGACCGCTGGAAAGTAATCACTAGCTCACTTTCTCTCGAACAGGTCTCAGTCTTGTTCGAACCGCGATAGAACGTGCCCACAAGCCACAAACCAGTATTTCAACACTCATAAACACTGTAAATTAATAGAAAAAGTATTCATTGAAACGTGATCGGCCTCTAAAACGCTATCTTCGTTGGCATTGCACGTAACCTTGCGAATTAAAGTTTTGCAATGTACCAAGGAGATCTCTATATGTAAGTAAAGCTTCCTTGTTAATTAACATGTTTCTTGTTAGATTTCATATATGAAGTTATCGTTTGCACTTTGTATTTCGCAAACAACATTTTTAAGAAATCTGGTATTCGTTTAGTGAAAGGTTCACTATTTGCCACGAGTTATGTAGCTGCCATTAAAAATAAAGAACTGGTAAGGCGATGACTCGGTGTACAAGCAAAAAAACCTGAACGAGTCGAGTGCGAGAGGGAAAGACGCACAGAACCAAACAAGTGCGTTACCCCCACGAAGATTATCCGCACATTTATTTTTATTTATCTCTGCGCGCGTAGCCGCTTAAACAGGCATTACCGTGAAGAAAACTTTTATTCTATAGTCTATACATAATACACCATGATTAAAATAATAAATTTTACTACTATATTACAAAAAATAAGGATAATGTTCAATCAAAATTTAGTTCATGATAGGAATATTTTGACATAATAATATACTTTTTTTTTACAAGGCTTGAAAACTCATGAAATACTTAAATTGTTTCCTTACTTATAACGGAAACTTAATTATTATTCTTTTCCAAGAAAGGATAAAACAGTGTATGTGCACATTGCGTCAATAAATAAAATAAAATGCGGAAGTAGGCAAGGCTCGGAGTTATTTCAGGTAAATTTAAAATTTCGTAACGCCAATAAATCTATTTTGTTAATCTGTAGCTCGTAGTTTAATATTATAAAATTCAATCTTTATTTACAAGATCGAGATTAGCTTCAATAAATGTATATTTTACGTAACATATTAACATGATTACAAGGTTGCTACGATGAATTCGGTAAAGTAGGAAGTGAACCTGTTCAGATGTCTCTATAATGAATACATTTAATATTTTAATGTGATAAACTTTGCGCGCCCTTCAGTGTCTTGTGTTTGCTTACGTATTTAGCTTATCAACTCCGTTTATCTCACTGGCGTTTCCTTCAATAGGTTTCGGATAACTGCTGTTATCAACGGCACAGTCGGTATCTATGCGTGAAGCCTGACAGTGTCGTTTTCCCAGGTAGAAGCGCCGATAGAGCGCATTTTGACAAATATTTTTATTAGTTACACTGTGACCTTTACGCTTGAGAGCGTGGCCATGAGAACTCCTGAAGGTTGCAGGTACTAGCCTGCAACATTGCAGCAACTGCGTTAATTCTGTCTCTCCATATAAACAGTAGAAAATGTAGTTTTGAAACATTTAAAGTATTTATTTTTTGTATTATCTTTATTTGTTTCTGTTACGGGTCTGTAGGCGTGAAATAAATCAGCCTAGAAACTTTACTGACAGTATATTAGTGTTTGTGTGTGTGCCGTGCCAATAGGTCGACCAACCAGTCGACCAGACAGTCTCCCTCCCTCGATCTGTCCTCCGTCTGTTCTCCCCTCCCACCGTGTCCCCCGTCGCGCTGCCAGTCAGCGTTCAGTCAGCTTCTTGACACTACGTGCTTGAGCTCTCTTACAAAGAAATACTATACGTCCCACTTAATTACAGTGCTTTCTTTATTTTATTACTATTTATGTGAGTTTCGACAGTGTATTTCAATATTGAAAACTTTTCGTAATAATATCGAATTACCAAACTTACTATGGCTTTGCTTTGTTACAGGTACTTGGAACTGGGTGTGAGCCCAGATACGGTGTGTGTAGTTTTATGTAACCATATTTATACTCTTATTGAATAAACGTTAGTGTCTATTTAAATTAACTTGACGGTGCTAGTGTTTTACCCGGGATTGAAGTGAGTGCCGTTCGCAAAGAAGTGAAGTGTCGGTCCGACGACTACTATCCTGTTGTTGTGCATCGCAAATAAGTGATTTGTGTCATTAGTTAATGGATTGTTAACCATTTGGATTTTAAGCAGCTCGATGGCAAATGTAAGTACTTGTGGTTATATTATTTAAATAGTTCGTACATATTGGTATTAGCTTACTTTTCATTGTGAATTTCTGGCGAGGATTAAAATACGAGAAAATAAAACGATTTTTATTCTTTTCTTACGAGCTCTTTGAGTTATAGCTTAGTAAATTTCAAATTTAAAAATATTTGTAAATTGGCGCTACACTTTGTGATCAAATTAATGTATGTTGTTCTTGGAAAGCAGGGCACATGAACGTAAATTTGAATATTCAGAGCACAATTTCTTCCGCGAATCGTAATCGTGATCGTTTTCTGGTTAAAAACTTTAATTGACTAGAAAATTACGCTTAGTTTTCTTTGTTCCAAGACATGGTAACTCTTATTATAATGACGAAATAAGTAATAGAAATGTGAAATTTTAATTACAAAAAAATAAAATAGACAAATAGAATTTTGTTTGGTGTATTGTTTGTTTTCTACAAGCTTCTACACTTCTCCTCGCATAGTAGGTTAGTCAAAGAGAACTTAGTGTAAAGACACTCCGCTTTCCGCCTAAAATCGAGAAATCACTGTACCAGAGCGGCGAAATGAAAACTATTTGAAAAAAATAATTCCGAGAGGGAATCGAACCCATCAACCAATCGTGTTTGCAATCAAAGTTGTCCTACTGCGCCACTATTTTCTACACGCTTTTATATGTTACTTGTAAAACTTATAAAACATAGATACCAGGTATATTTTCAATATAGTTTTCAACAGAATGCCAGTATATCGGTTTAGTATCGTCGCGTCCGCGCAGGTGTACAGCACCTACATTGTATGCATTCTCGCGAACAAAGTCTGTCGTTGTTAGTTTTATTTAGAACACTAACAAACGTCTAATGAAGCATATGAACGTTTAAAAGCATATGAACTTTGAAAATTTTAATGTCATGTTCTTCAAGAAACAACCGTAAATTTATATTCTCAGGAAATCGAAAAAGACGTATAACATGACCTCGTTTCAAATTTACTAATTTTGGAACATCACGCGTAAATATGTTTATCTTTCATACGAAATATAATATAATGTTAGTGTTTTTTTTTTAAGATATATTAATACTAGCGACCGTTCGCAGCGTCGCCTGTATAAACACACAATTTTTTCGTACAAACTTTCATCTCCAATTTTTTTTTTATTTAATAATAAATACGTCTCGGCCTTATGGCATATGGCGTTGGCCCTAGTTTTTCAACTATTTTCATTCCAAATCCCATCCAAATCAGGCCAGTAGATTAACCGTGAAAGTATAACAGACAGACTTATGCATTTATAATATTAATTTGATTTGTTTACATTAAACATAAATATTTTATTTTATTACACAAATTACAATGTGTAATAAAATATTAGAGATATTTTCCGATACAATTTATATTTGCTTACATTTAAACGACTTCACTGTTTTACTTTTATTAAAAATAAAAATAAGGACAAATTTTGCCTTGTAAATATAATTATTATAAGTTTCTTTTTATAGTTTTTGCAATCGTTATTCATAATATTTTATCTGTGCACTTAAGTATTTTTAATTAAAAACATAGCCTAGATGTTACCTTTTTAAGTTTATTTTGTAATTTATATCATAATAAATATCGTCTTGATAACCTCATTCAATTTGGAGGTCATTAAATGGAAGAAGAATTAAAGTAATGGATAACGTTAACGATATCTTTTTATTACGTGATATGATAATGGTATTGGACATAAACTTAACTCTTAAAAATACATATAATTTTGATTGTGTAATAAAGGATTGGCAAAGGCCAACATGGCGTAGTGGGACAGGGTCTGGTTGCAAACACGATTGACTGTGGGTTCTATACTAACTCGAGGGTTTCTGCTCTATTAAGACATAGCACGGGGTTGTGTTCCGTTACTCAAAACGAAATGTCTTTAGCGAAAAATCAAGAGTGACTACTCTCTCCTATGCGAGAAACAGCTTTAAGGTGAAGAAAATAAAATTAAAGACAGTATACAATAAAAATTAAACGGGTAGCTACTGATCTTTTTTTTGAACGATAAACAAGACTTAATATAAAACAACCTTAATAACGTGATGAAGATTGGAAATTCAATATTGGGCGAGTGTTGAGATTATTAAGAGCTAAATTGTAGTATTTAGAGGTCAATTACATCTCGAAGTCATGGTCGAAATTATATCTGTCGGTAATTTGAGCGCTACGATAACTGCTTAATTTTTGGACATCATGTTACTGCTGTCAAGGTTATATTTTAAAGTGTGTGATGTTATACATATTATTTATTGAAGATTTTAAGATAATTTTATACTATTATATATTTAAATATTTCAAGAAAACTAAAATGATATAATATTTTTGATAAATAGGAATGAGGAAAATGTATAGAGGCTAAAAGTTATTCGGAAATTCTACATTGGAGTTGGTATAAAAAATAAAGATAAAGAGGAAAAAAACAAAATTATTACCTGTTAATTGTGCCCGCGACTTCTTCCCCGTGGAACTTAACAAAAAAGTTATTATTCTAAAATAAAGGTAACCTAATGTACTCCTTGTTACATTAGCTATCTGCCAGTGAAAGTCTCTTCAAAATAGGGCCAGCTGTTCCAGAGATTGGGGGCCGGAACAAGCCCACCAATCAGACAAACAGACATTATTGTAAAAATACTTTACTTTGGTATACCATGTATACACTACACATATATATATACCATAAAAATCACATCTTTTGAGTTTACATACAGACGCTCCTATTTTATTTATTTACATAGATCTATAAATAGGTACTTTTATTAACATTCACTAACAGAAAAACGAATGTTGTGAAAGTATTGACGTTAATATAGATATTAGATGTATATTATATTGGTCACTGCTAGCCGATGCTAAGATCGAATGCGCCTTGTGGTTACGAGTTAGATGTAGAGAGGCAAAGACTATAAGTAGGTCAAGGCGCACTCGCGGGCGGCTGCGTTTCCTACCATCGCTACCGACGAGGAAGCGACTCGTTAAATCTACTTAAGAATCAACAGTTTCAATCATAATATCTTGGGTATACGTTTTTTAAAACCATTATAACATCGACTTCTGATAATTCACGCTGAATGTTTTGATATTAAGAAAAAAAAGAATCGCGGGTGATTTAGCAGCTTTACGCAGCTTATTTACGAATAGTAGAGTAGTCAGAGAAAGCACCTAGTGTCATCACACTGTTGTTCACATTAGCTTTGTATTATATTAGTGACCCGCTCGCGGCTTCGCCTGTGTGAACTATACAAAAATTTCACTAAAATTACTGATGTATCTATTATATTATGCATTTAAACCTTCCTTTTAAATCATTCTATCTATTAAAAGATACCTCATCAAAATCCGTTAAGTAGTTTTGAAAATCTAAGCATATATACATACAGACAGACGCGGGAAGCGATTTTGCTTTATACTATGTAAAGATTACCATTTCTTATAAACATGTTTAGATCACTTTGACAATAGAATTTTCTTAAAGATATCCACCTAGCATTTAGTATTTAGTCTAGTCACAGATTTACAATTCAACAAAATGAGCCATTAAATTGAGCAACGCATCAGAAATATTTGTACAGTGAGCGGAAAACGTTGCGGAAGTGAACCACAACACAAAACGCAAAAGATGCGTGAAGATAAAGAAAATGAAGGATAAACATAATATTAATTACGTTATAAGTACTTTAATGACTACGTCGTGTATAACAACTAAGATTTGCATGTGGGAGGCGGTGATTCACTTTATACAGATGACAAGAGCCTTACTAATTATTTCATACTATGGGACATTTTCTATGTTAAACTTATTTATAAAACGATGACATTTGCCAACTTCATGGCTTCTTGAATACGGGAAATTGAAATTGTATACAATTTAAATGAGTATAGACATTAACAATAGCGGGTCACGCGATAACAATTATCTATTTTGTATTTAGGCCAAGGATTCTCAAGATAAGTGTTTTGTTTTCATGAATATTATGCAAGCAGGAATGAAATTCAAGTTGCATTGTTTAGTCGGTCACCAGAACTCTATTTAGACCTATAAATAAGCTCGTGAACTAAAATGTACGCAACATATAATATATAAATTATAGATTTTACGAGTGTAATACGTCAAAGTACGCAAGTACTTTAGTAGATTCGCTAGTTCGACTTGATGTACGTCTCTCATGACCTACTTAGATACTCTATCATTTAGTCGCAAAGGTTTCGAGAGATAACGCCCCTCCGCTTTCACTACATTCCTTTCTAATTTTTTTATTCGGATACAATTTACACATTAAAATAGACATTGACAAACCATTCTAAGAAATATTTTTTCTAAATACTTATAAAATTCAATCGTGAAGTAATCGTTTTGTAATAGATTAATGCTTACTCGATATTATTAAATTGTCATATAACAGAACGTGATATTATTTATTTTAAAGTGCTGCGTATTCAAATACTTGTTATCAGTAATCGTATCGTCACGTGCGGGCGTCGATTTCTGTAATAAGATATGTACTACAATTATTTAGCCTTAGTAATGAAATTCGAAAAAGTAATATAGTAAGCAATCATTATAAAGAATATGCAGCTTCTTTTACTTATGTTTTTTAATATATTCATACATTCGAGTATTTAATCTATAGATAAATTTTAATAAAAAAATATCAATGACATATACTTTTTTATATAACATTATAGCAAAAGTCATATTTACAGACCATTAGGTTATCCCTTTTCATCGTCATGAGGCCGTAAGTTCCTAAACAACATATCTTATCAACATTTGAGTTCATTCTTATTAAGTTCAAGTTAAATTAACATCAGACATATTATTTCCGTATTATACTACTCCTATTTACAACATGACTTGATGTAATGACGATCTATTAATAATGACGTTCAGATGTTATTACTTAAAAACCAATTACGTGTTATAACCCTGTGTTTTTGCACTTATTTAAGTTATAACGCGCAACAGCAAAGCTCAAAGCTATAAATGTATATATGCAAAATATTTTTTTTTAGCTTCACGCTGTTACCCGCTCATAGCCGGGTAGGCAGAGAGAACCTAGTGTTAAGACGCTCCTTTCCCCACTTTCCGCCGAATTCGGAGGCATTGCGTGTTAAGTGGCGGAACTTAACGCCGCGCTTTGCCTCGACACCAGTGCGAAGAAAATGGAAATATTAAATATTTCCACTCCCCGAGTGGGAATCGAACCCACAACCAGTCGATTACAGTCACACGCTTGTGCCACTGCGCCACCACTGGCCCCAATATATATAATAAAATAAATAATAGGTAACTGTATTAGTATAGTTTGTGCCTATAACATTGACTTTCACGTCTGATGTAACTGCGGCCGCGATTAGGTAAACGCTTTCACCGCAGCGCACTTTCACCACAACTTCCGCGTCGCTTTGCCGGCGCACGCCCGGCTCGCCGTTCGATTGCGGATTATTACGTGTTGAATACTTTACATTTGTGCTACATAAAATATTATATGATAATTCACTTATATTTTACACAAAGATAAACATTTTTATCGGCGCAAGGACATTGTGTGGAATAAAAATATATATTTAACTTACTGGTGACTCTTGAACATATGTTAGATTCTTTTAAAATTAAGATTATATTTGATAAAGTTTCAGTCAATTTGAATTAATTGTAAATACTGTTAGTAGTGTTATGTCATATGTATAATAATTATTATATACATTATCGTAGTTCCGATTTCTACTCGATGAAAAAATTATAACTTATTTATTTCCATTTCACCGTTCCAGAACGGAACAGGAAAAACGCTTGAACAACTTGAAACATTGAGTTCGGCCACTCAACACGCAATGTCTCAGTTCTGGGCGCTTTCCGTTGGACAACGGAGTGTCATTAAAAATTATACATACTTTTGATGATGATGATTTTCTATGAATGTTAAATAGGAGTTACATAGTAAAGTATAAAAATCTGATTTTACTTTTTCGTATGCATGAGGCTCACATATTGCAAAAAGGAACTAACTTAAATATTTTTTTAAAACAGATTACCGAAAATAATTTTATCATTCTAAAAACTGCCGATGTATTTCCACACCTTTACTATAAAATTTTGTCAACGAAACATGTAAACAACGACATATTATATTATTAATCATCGCTTCTGAGAAGTAACCGTCCGTTGGTATTTCGCGTAACACGATCCGCCGTGTTAGTCACCAAATCATATGACGATCAGGAATATAATAATGTATTGATTAGATATTCATATGTTATTATATTTAAAAAAATATTATTACCGTTATCGCACTATGCTGTTATGCAGTCGTTATTCTTCATATAGTGTATGACGTGTATTGGCTTATTAAATGCTTATTGAAAGTCTTTCATATACTTATGTATTTTCCTCATATTTTTTCTTATCCAAAACATTTAAATAAATGTTCATAAATATTAATTTAATATATATTTGAACAAATAAGAAGTTTAAGTTGATGAATGCAAGATTCTTGGAACTTTATAAAAAGCAATAATAATATTTTCTAATTCATTGCCTAAAACTTAATGATATATTGATTAAAAGAACGACAGTCCTTTTCCAACGTATTTCTAAATTAATTTCGTAAAAAGCTGAATCAAGGCGTTGGCCTTTAATTTATATTTATTACAGATATTTACAAGTAACGAATTGGGTATAATATTAAATTCCATTACGTGGTGTCTTTCAACTTGCTCGTCTATAACGTCTAAAAATTGTGAAATAAAACAAACAGATATTGTTCGCATTCAAAGTATGTTAGTAGAGCAGCAGGGCAGTCAAATTACAGTTATTATTTTATGATGTGTCATATTGTCAATTCAAAAGTAAAAAGTATAGTGTTATTGAATTGGAAGTTTTAATATTGAAACTAGTAAGAATTTTTACTGCAACTTGCGTGCCATTTTGTAAAAGCTAATGAATTTCGCAAACTTATCTTTCTGGCTATAAAATATACGAAAAAGGTTGTTTTTATTGTAACTCTTTAGATAATACAGTAATATTGCATTTAGAACGAGCGGCCAGGGAGCGGGCAAGCCAGTGACATTGGCCCGCTGACCCACTCACTCGGCCCGGCTCGTTTGCACAACTATGATCTTTATCGTGTCGTTGCTATCTGCTATCCACGATTTTCATATCTATTTGCGTAATCGTCGCGGTTGTTTGAACTCCGGAACTAATGTTTTATGTATAAACTGGACTTTTGAAATATACAGGTGTTTTGAAATTCCAAGTTTATATTCGGTAACGCGCCGGGCTGTGGCATTCATTTACAATTGCAAATGAATAACTAAATATTTAAAGTATATCGTGAAATATTGTATATAATTTAATTTAACATTGATGTTAAATTGGTCGTGTCGGTCGTACAATATTTCTTTAAATCAAACGTACTGATTCGTGAAAACCTTGACGGTTCGCATTCACGATATCTCTGCATTCGAGTTAGGCTTAGCTAATATAATTTATGAACCGGTTTTAGTATTGCTTCAAAATTCAGTAACCAGCTATTGACCCACTGACACACAAACAGAAGGAAAACAAGTCGGTTGCGTGTCACAAGTCGCAAGTCGCCACCGAACTAACGATGTCTGAAAGTCACGACTATTGCAACGATGAGGGAAGAGGAAGCGATGAGCAATGACTCCTCTATTGCAAAGACGGATAGATTTATTATTATTATCTCGTATATTTACTTTAGCAAAAGTACAAATGTACTGGTAGTTTATTAAATATTTTTTATAAAAGAACTTTTCGACTTGCCGCACAATGTGAGATATTACACGTTGATGAAACCTAAAATCATACTTTGGCTAACCTGTCCATAAACTTTATTGCATTAATTTAAATGTAAAATATAGTCTAGTAAATGAGGTTTTAATCTACAACTGTAGAATATAATATTTACACATGAATAAGTAAAACAACTAGATACAATCGTGTTTCACAAGGACATGTGATCAGCAAAAAACATATTTGAAATTTATCCAAGACTTTTATTATATTACGTTAGCGGTCGAAGACATCGCTTGGACTAAAAATAAACTTGCTTTCGTCCATATTGTCATTTGCGTAGCTACTTATAATGTAAGTAACATTATACATACAATAAATATGTTATCAAAATCGAAGCCAATAATTAGGAATGTTATTTATTATTATTTTATGCATCAATCGTGATAAGAAATTGACAGTAGTACGTTAGAAAGTAAACATAACAATACATACATTAATAAACATAATTTGTAATGTGTACATTGGACAAATTCCAAACGGATAGCTCTACTAGTTTCAATTCTTAAAATAGCCTGCAGGTATTTTATCACGACCTATTTACGTTCGTAACTTCTTCGAACTTCAAACAGATGTAAGGTCCTTTTAGTACAAGCAATAGCAAGTATACACAACAATTTATTTGCTTTTTCTTTTGCACTTTGCGAGGTTAGCAGAATTATTGATTTTAGAAGATATAATATAACTTGAAGAATTCTTTTTATATAATACCTTAAATTACCTCCAGAGTATTATTCGAAATGAAAATTGTAAAGGAATGACAACGACAATGTATTTTAATTTCCCTTCTTTACGGTGACTAGTCTTTTCAGTTAGTGTTACTTCGCGGAAATGATACGATAATAATAAGTCTATAATAATAATTCTCAATTACTACAACTATAGTCATTCAGAATGATAATGGCTGTTGCAATTAGAATTAGGTTGCTTAATCACTTTATTAATAGTTTTTTGAGTTAGGTAGTTTTTAAATTAAGGTTAAATGTTTTTAGTGGTATAAAGATTTAATAATAAGATTTAATAACTAAATATTACACAAAGGAGATTAAATAAATAAAGGAAACAACAATTTGGTGAAAGTTAATCGAACGTTATAAACAATACTCTCTACATTCTAATTATAGACAACGCTTGAGCGGAGTGGCGAAAAATAGAACGCGATATGTGGGCCACAGGCGCGCCCGCGCATCGCGGTGATATCATAGAGCCATTAAATTCGTCAGAAATATATACTTCATTTATCTTATTATAGTTTATTAAACTCTTCTCGTGCACTTCTTCAAGTATTTGAAGACATTTTTGTGTTTATTTGTTGAAATTGAAATTTAAGAAAACTTAGCCATACTAATATTATAAATGCGAATGTCTGTATGTGTGTTTGTTTGTTTGTTACGCTTTATTGGCTAATGTACTGGTCCGATTTGGATAAAATTCGGAGTGAAAATAAAGTTTCTGTTTGAAAGTTAAAGATCCAAGCTCAAATACGTTACGTTTTTTTAAAATCAACTCCTGAAAGGTTATAATAGAGTTTAGAAGTTAAAATATAACTTTTTACACGTTTAGGGTTATTTCCCCATAGTTTAATTATTGTTAGCTTCACGGCAAACATAAATATATGGGATAAATCTCGTATATTTGGGTAATCAAAGAGAACGTAGTTTCAGTTTTCCTCTTTCCGCCCAAATTATCACAGACAACGCATGTTGAATAGGGAATTCAACGCTTACTTTGTCGTATCAGAGGGGGAAAATGAAATAATTTAAATTTCAAGGGGATCAAACCCACTACCATCACGTTACTGCGTCGTAATGACCTAATTATTTTTAATGATTATATAAATTCCCTAGTTACATATGTACATACTTCACATTTTTTTTTTGTTTTTTTTTTTTATCTTCACGCTGTTTCCCGCACACAGCAGGGTAGCCTAGTGTTAAGACAGTCCGTTCCCCACTTTCTTTCATCACTAATATTATTATTTGTAGACTTAAAACATACCTATAATATATTTTTTTATATCGTTACACTTCATTACACCTTGGCCAATAATAGCGACAGGGTCACTGGATACAACAGGACAAGCTTAATAATTCGCATTGCTATCAAGAGACAGCGCCCTTGCCAGAGTTACTTCTTCCGTCACTAAAATTACCTTGAAGTTATTTTCTTCGTCCGTATGACCTTTCGGAATATGTATGGCGGATAATGAGCGTTCTTTAACTAGAAACAGACAAGTTTGTTTTAAATAAATGATATTATTATTTAAATTTTAATGTTATTTACAATTTTAGTCATGCCATCGTGACGCAGTGGGATAGTGTCAGATGGGTTATGGGTTCGATACCCACTCAAAACAAACGTTATGTTTAAATTATTTTCATTTCTTCGCTCTGGTTCGTACTAGACCTGTGTCTTGTGACACCACTCAATACGCAATGTCTTAATGGATCGAAAGTGGAGAACGGAATATTGTGACACTAAATCCGCTCTGGATAACACTACGTGCGGGCAAAAGCGTTAAGCTGTAAAAATATAATATATTTGCGATACTCTAGCGTACAGAAAATATGACGTTAAGATTAAAAGTATGTGGCAAACCTAACTACATACAGTTAGCATAATCAGACTAGGTGGAACCATTAATAGAGATACACTCGAAAAGGAATTTCGACATTCAATCAAACAGATCTCAACTGAGCTTTGAGATACGAGGTACGTCCAGAAAGTAAGTTCCGTTTCCATTTATATCCGCTGCAGCGCTGCGATCGCAGTTCCGCGCATGCGCGGCTGACGCTCTGTATCAAGGAGAAGAAGCGTGCGCCATTTTGAAATCGCTATCAGTCTCGTACGCTTTGTTGTGATTGTTTAAAATGTCGGTGTTGATCGAAAATCCCGCCGCTTGTGAAATCAGATCTGTGATTCGTTTTCTGAATGCTAAGAAAGTGAAACCGATTGACATTTATCGGCAAATTTGTGAGGTTTACGGACAAAATGCGATGAGTGATTCAATGGTGAGAAGATGGGTCCGACAGTTTAATGAAGGACGTAAAGAAGTGCATGATGAAGAACGAAGTGGGCGTCCATCTTTGATTACAGAAGAACTGGTTCACACGATTGATGAGAAGATCAAGGTTAACCGTAAGTTTACAATGAGTGCTCTCGCTATGGAAATCCCCCAAATCTCACGATCATTAATTCACGAAATTGTTACCGAAAAACTGAAATTTCGTAAACTTTGCTCACGTTGGGTACCGAAAATTCTTACTGAGCAACACAAAACACAACGGATGGATAGTGCACGTCAGTTTTTGAACCGTTATGATGAAGGCGGTGAAGATTTTCTGTCACAGATAGTCACAGGAGATGAAACTTGGGTTTCTTATGACACCCCAGAAACTAAGCGGCAATCAATGGAATGGAGGCACACTTCATCTCCAGCAAAGGTTAAGCCCAAACAAATCTTGACACTTCGAAAAATCATGTGCACAGTGTTTTGGGACAGGAAAGGCATCTTACTGATTGATTTCTTACCGCGAGGTCAAACAATCAATGCAGAAATTTACTGCGAGACACTGAGAAAATTGCGCCGCGCAATACAGAATAAGCGCCGAGGATTTCTGTCCAAAGGTCTTGTTTTTCTTCACGACAATGCACGACCACACACTGCAAATGTGACGAAAAACCTCATACAGGGATTTGGCTGGGACGTGTTTGACCATCCTCCGTACAGCCCTGACCTCGCTCCTAGCGACTTCCATCTGTTCTTACATCTGAAGTCTTTCCTTGGCGGTCAACACTTCAACGATGACGAAGAGCTGAAAGAAAATGTTTCCAAATGGTTGAAGACTCAGGCGGCAACATTCTATGAAGAAGGCATAGAAAAACTTGTGCCACGCTATGACAAATGCCTGCAAAATTTCGGCAGTTATGTAGAAAAGTAGTTTAAGAGTTGTAGATTTTAGTGCAATAAATATTTTTTCTGTATCTGTAGACAAATTATTTTTATTACCAAACGGAACTTACTTTCTGGACGTACCTCGTATATATCTAAAAATAAATGTGTATATATGTATGTCGTCCAAATTTTATTTATATTATATGCTCTTTTTGTATTAACTTGTATGCTACGGAAGTATCTTATTCAATTATTAATTTAATGCTTGTATTATATAAAAAGTAATAGTCTTACAAAAACAAAAATAAAATATACGCAAAAAATATTTGTGTATTTATCTCATGACAGCGAAATGACAAATACATACAGTCGGCAAGTAAAAATAAACATTGTTAGGAATATATATTGTATATTAGAAATGAATATTTCTGTTGCGCAAAGACGCAACGTAAAATTGTGACACTGACAGACCGTAATAG
This sequence comes from Dryas iulia moderata, assembly GCA_019049465.1. Lineage (NCBI taxonomy): Eukaryota > Metazoa > Arthropoda > Insecta > Lepidoptera > Nymphalidae > Dryas > Dryas iulia. Next base: position 12,037,621 of record CM032424.1, on the reverse strand, counting down.
GTTGGCTATGGGTTCGATTACCACTCAGAAGAAGGAAGAATCATAATTTAATTATTTTCATTTAACCACACTGGTGAACAAGACAAAGCGTGTCGTTTAGGTCCCATTCAACATGCAAAAAACTACTGAATTTCTTGCGCCGGTTCTTCTCAGGTCTGGGGCAATAACTTTAGTGAACCAGTGGTAAACTATTTGACGTTCAAAAAATTAAGCGTGTAACATCTTATTTTGAATAAAATTATTTGACTTTGACTTTGCAATGTCGCGAATTTAGTTGGAAAGAAGAAAATACGTCTTGACATTAAATTTTCTCTGTCTACGCAATGACTGCTAAAAAAAACATTTAAGTAATATTGTTAAATTTCTTATTTATTATTTTATTATAAATAATAATTTAAATAATTTTCTGTGAATATATATTTCTGAAAATTATATAAATAGACTTCGCTTTACTTCTTTATGACTTATTTTATTTTTGTGCTTACTAAAATGGCCCTCCAGGTTATTTTTGTATAATTCGAAGAATCCGTTATTTCGTTGTTTCCCCGAAAACTGAAAGCTACCTACGATAGGTATGCAAATTATTTATCTCTGTCTCTGTCAGTCAGGTTTAATTTTAAATAAAAATATTTATGTTCATTGATGAAGAACATATTTTTTATTTATTTTGGCACGTAGTTATTACACTAACATAATTTTAACATTAGATTTTAAAAAGGCATGACGACTTTTCCTGCATAATAGTCGTAAAGCAGGAAGTGAGGATCTACTATCGAGATACTTATACGATTTCCGAGTGATTTTTCCGTCAAAACAATACGTCTTAAGTGGCGGCACTCAGCGCCTAGTTTTGTCTTACCAGAGCGGGGAAACGAAAATATGTAATAAAAAATACAAACATTTACCGTACACAGATCGCCGTGGCGCAGTGGGATAGCGTCTGAATATAAACGCAATAGTTTTCGGTTCGATTCCCACTCGAAGCAATGATTATTTAAAAACGTTATTTCTTCGCCCTGATACCAAAGGAAAAGCGCGGCGTTGAGTTCTGCCAATTAACATGTGCTATTTTTATGCGACAATGTCCCTATTTTTAGGCAGAAAGTGGAGGGCGGAGTGTCATGACACTAGATTTTCTCTGACTTCCACTATATGGGAAAAGCGTTAAGCTGCTTATAAACATTTACCTAAATAAAGCTGTAACACTGCGCCGCCATGACCTCTACTTTGATGAATAACACCAACATTTTATAATTAAAATTTTACGTCCAAATATACAGTTGAAAGTGTTTCTAATTTAATATTATTAATGATTTCGACCCCACGTGCACATAATTCTGTCACGTTTATCGAGCCTTTGAGACTGGGGTATAATTTCCATTCCCCCTTCGAACCGTAGTGAGTATTGTACAATTTTCGCATATTTTGGCTATCGCGCCCTTGCTATTTTTGTTTAATTCAGTTAGTGCTTACATATGATAATTAGCTATATAAACGTAACCTCGTCAGAACCTAGTAAATTGGTATTATTAGAAATTGTTATTATTTTTTGCTTTTTATGGAGCAATTTATAAGTATGTAATTGCTGTATATTTTGGTTAAATGTTTATAAATCAGCTGTTGTAAATATTTTCTACTGATTTTAAATATTTTGTGACCAATTTTAAGTTTCTAGTAACGTGAGTCGTCAAAAATACAATAGTCCATTTACTTTAACCGTTAAACGCATGAGGTATATGAAGTAAAGATGCATGTTATGTGCAATATTTGTAAAGAGTTACAAAAGATATTTATTCGACAAAAACTAAGTATGTGTATTTTAAAAAGAAAGTTTATATTAACTTTATAAAAAATAGATTATGTTTATTACGTAACTTTACTAATATAATACAATATACTGTATAAAGTTTTGGTTTTTTTATTAATAAGATAGATATTAACTACAGTATAAAATTATTAAATGTTTATTTGCGATTTTTTATACGAAGTAATTAACTTCTTAGTAAACAATACAAGCGTAAAGGTAATTTTATATATCGCTTTTTCATTATAAATCGACATGTCCACGAGACACATTTCAGTTCGAAGACAAAAACGCTAGTCTTACGATTCACCTTGTTTTGCGTCGGGAGCAATGACCGACACAGCTGTGAGCCGTATAAATAGTGCACACAAATGTAACATGTATTTGTGTGTAGATGATGACGCCTTGCGTGTTTTCTATATATATTTTTTCGTCAACATATTATAGTAGATATGTGAATATGTTTGACGCACTCATCTGCGCAGTTGGAAGTTTGTAGGTTCAAATTCCACCTAGAAAATGCTTATCTATATCAATAAATTAAAGTGTCCGTTTGTAATATTAAAACTATTGGTTTTGACATGGTATATATACTAAACTAACATTTTTTACACCTTGTGTCTGTTTACCTGTCTGTTTGTCCGGGGTAATGTCCGGAACGGCTGGATCAATTTTGACGGGAATTTCACTGGCATATAGCTGATATAATAAGGAGATTATAACTTTTTTGTTAACACCACGTGGAGTTTAACAAAAAGGTTATAAATCATTTTTGCTAAACTTTACGCGGACGAAGTCGCGGGCAAAGTTAGTGTTTATTATATACATAAATATTCCTTTCGACTTATTTAAAAAAGGAATTGGTGTAACACTTGGTTATTTTTTGACATATGCACTTATGCAGGATATGCGTAGAATAAAAAGCTACATTTTACCTCTATTTTTTGCCGTTTAAGCATTCACAGTTTATGTAATGGTAAATCATGAGTTGCAACGTATAACGTTATTCAACAATATCATTTTACAAGTCAATTCACGTGATGTGCTGAATAGTCTATTAGGCTGAATTGAATGTGGGTCAATGTCCAAGCTTATAAATACTATGCGTATTATAGATATATGAATATATATACATCAAATTATTTATTTTGTTTTATGATTTTAAAAGCGAGTTATACCATATTCCTGCATAGTATAGGCGGAGAGAATCTAGTGAGAAGATACTCCACTCTCCCCTTTCCGCCAGAAGCCGAGACATTGCGTGTTGAGCGGTGTCCAACCTCGTACTTTATCTTACCAGAGAGATTTACGATTTATGTTTGTTATTTGCTATTTTCACGATGACGCCATAACTATGAGTTGTATGTTTTTATAGTTGTACCTGCAAGTATATTCGCCACGTGTACAATAGTGCCAGATGCGGTTGGCAACGTTAATATATTTGTTAATATCGAGTTTTAATTAATAGATAAAATATCTAATAAATAAATACAAAACAGTAATGGATTTTTTTTATTCTTTTCAGATAACGCCACATTCAAAAGAGGAGACATGAACGCGATTGGGGGTTGTCACTCTCATCAAGCAGGGTAGCTGTCATCGCAAGGTAAATTTACAAATTTTGATAGTTTATCGATTGTATAATAATAGAGGCCAGTCGTGGCGCAGGGGCAGTGTAACCGCGACTTGTTCTGGGTTCGATTCCCACTAGAGAATTTGAAATATTTAATATTTCAATTTCTTCGCTATGGTATCGAGGCCAAATACGGTGATGAGCTCCGCCACTCAACACGTAATGCCTCCAGAATTCTTCGGAAAATGGGAAACGGAGTGTCTTAACATTAGATTCCCTCAGCCTACCTTGCTGTATACGGGATACAGTGTGAAGCTAAAATAAGACATTAATAGTTTTCTAGTTCTATTTATATATATGTAAGGCAAAACATGCATATGTATAAACTTGTAACAATACTTGGTTCGAAAAGGAATCCTCACAAATGCATAACATAATTACACAATAGTGTGTATTGTATATAAATATATAGCTAGTTGTGTACATACATATTCGTGCGAATTGAAACAAGTATTTGAATACTTGATAGTGTTTGCGACATTTTCAATTTATTTCTGCATATGTTATGAATATTTGGTATTCAAATTCATCTTAATATTATTCTATGATGTATACATATTTGAATATTTCTAAAAATTACCAACCTTAAATCGACTGTAGAATCGATAACAATGACACATGGAGGTGAATTTTCTATATATTTAAAGCACTTGCATTACTGAGTGACAGACAACATACAGTAGAAACTCCTCATCGCAAAAAACTGAAATTTACCTTAACCGTTATTAACGTAAGAGAGCACTAATTGTACAAAAATTACTCAAAACTCTTCTTTGTTCTTGCGGAAAACAACTAACTTCCCGTAAATTTTCATAAATTACGTACGTAAAGTTATCATATCATTATACAATAGTAAATATTGTTATTTACTATTCATAATATAATTGCGCAAATCTTTACTAAATAACTATCAATCGGCATAATTATAATAAATAATGCTAATTATAACTCAATTGTATTTTATTGCTTATAAGTACAATCATTTATTCGATATATCTAGTTGTATTTATACAGTGATATTATGTTTCTGTGGGTAAATATTTACGAGGTTACGCATACGAGCCGTCTAGGGCTTTCATCGATCGAAAGCGGTTGTCACGGAGATAGCTTTGCTCACCCGTAGGCCGTAGTTCCGGGGATAACTGCACAAAATGATATTAAATGAAAATAGTATAAGACTTTACTGAAGATGAAGTACATCGTCAATATTTACTATTTAATATGTAAAGAAATAATTAATAGATATAAAATATGATTAGATCTCATAGTGAAACTGCTTTTGATTGTAAACCGATTGATTGTGTGTTCGATTCCCACTCGGGGAGTGATTACGTATTGTTCATTTTTCCGTACCAGTACGACAAATCACGGCGTTGAGTTTCGCCCATCAGCACGCAATATTGTCTCAATTTCTACTACGCGCCTGCGGAAAAAAGCGTGAAGCGTGTTCTTTTCTGTTATATAGTTTATTAATTTACTAGATACATTGTCGATATGCTTATCTAAATAATAAAAAAATATATTTTATTACGAAAAATTGATTTGTCATATTACATACGTCATCAAGTAATCTGCATTATCATAAGGGGTAGATGACATTGACATGCTTAATAAGGTCGGTAAACTTTTTAGTAACGTCTCGCGGAAGTTTTTCCTTGTGTGCGTTCTGCGTAGTGCGTGTAGGTTTGTAAGCGGGGGCGAGGAACGCTCAAGGGCAACCGACGGGTAACGACCCCTTCACGTACCTTAAGTTCTTTGTAGCATAAACTATGCCGATTGATTATTATCAACTTACTGTTAATATTATACTTAGTTATATTTTTTAACGGTTTTTTAAAGGCCGTGAACGCGATTTACAGTCGGAGGAATTAGTATACGAGTATATGATTTTCATTTCGTTGTTTTAGTACCTACCTACAACTATAACCTACCTACTCGTAGCATTAAGTTTCGCCACTTAACGCGCAATGTCTCCATTTCAGACGGAAAGTGGAGAACAGAGTGTCTTGACATTAGGTTCTTTCTGCATACGCTGCTATGCTTGAAAAAGCGTGAAGCTATGTAATATTTTTAATAGTGCAAGTGTCGTCTATATTTCTTATACGAGTAATACATATAGTATAGGTATTCCGACGTCAAAGACTTTGAATACGTTTATTCTAATATGAGACTAACTAACATTTTTATTCTTAAAATGTTTAAGATGGAAACAATAAGTTATACTCCAGAGTAAAACAGGGTTAAACTGATAAGTAGTGATAAAGTTACGCATGTCACAATTATTGACATTTCTTTTGTAGTTGCAATTATTTTTACTTATAACAATAGGTATAATTACGGTTCCATTTGGTTCGTAACTTTGACAATTTCAGTTGGTTACAGATAAGCTACACGAAAAAAACAAAAATAAATAATATAAATAGTTTCAAATAAATTGATAACAAGTGACACGTCATAAAGTTTATTAATAATACGTATGTTTAATATGAAATATTGTTTATCGGTGGTAATAATGTTAGTATGTATAACCTGTTAAATAAAACATTTTATAATTCTTTGATCATTTATTTTTTGTAATTATTTTATTAAAAAAGTTTAATTTGTTTAAAATAATTATAGTTTATGGTACCTATAATATCATATAATTATAAAATATAGTGAGCTTGTAAATAATTATACTTATCAAAATTTATTATGTATTTTGCAGGTGGTGGTACTGGAGCGGGAGTGCATAGTATGGATGACAGTTTCAACAATGTGTTGTTGGAAGGGACGCGCCAGTACTTTATGGGATTACCGAAGCAGGCACAAGGAAGTAACGGCCAACAAATGTGGCCTGCGGGTTCTTCAACAGAGGAGGGCACTCCAGCACTGTCTGGGGCTCCAACACCGTCGTCAAGACCACCATCAGCTGCAGCTGCTCCACCACTAACTCCAGCGTCGACGCCCGTGGCACCACCGCGTCCGCCTTCTGAGCCTATTGAACCTGAACCACATATCATTCACAAGGCTACCGTAATGCGTGAAGCAGCAGAAAAACGTCGTGAGCAACCCGAAATTGAAGACGAGGAAGAACCTCTGGGAGCACTGTCGCCACCCTCTCATATAATACGGAAACCATCTACTCATACGTTACCGTCTCCGGCGCCAGCACCCGTCGTTCCGAGTCCTTCTCCGGTGCGACCTCCCTCTGAAGTGTCTATTTCGGCACCAACTCAGTCGGAACAAATGGACCCTTCAATTCAATACCGTGGAACAATTCATCGAGTGCAAACTCCCACAATGAGACAGAGTGAACATTTCACTCCACGTGCAATAGATCAATATCCCTCAACTCGTCCTTCCGAGGCATTTGCACGATACCAGTATGAGGCAAATTTAGTTGAAAGTGGAAGAAACTCCCACGGACAACCGATTGCCTCACCTCAACCGTCTGTACCAGCGCGTCACAGTCCACAGACGTATGCCAGGATTTCCAGTACTATTCCGCAGCATAATGCAAATCGTTATAACGAAACATCTACTCATAATGTGCCCAATCAACGTTATTCCATTCCACCGGCCCAGGCGCCACCTCCACACAATGATAGGGTTCCACCAATACATCATCCACAACATTTACCTCCAGCAAAAAGACTTGCTACAATGGATAACCGTGTTGCTCAGGGATATTCGTTGCCACAACGTCGAGAGTCTCCATCTTATAATAGATCAACGTCACAATATGAGAGGCAACCAACTCTTCCTCAAAGGAAATATGATCCACAACAAGCCTACTCTGGATATCGGCCAGTAACGACAGTCCCTGTACCCGCGCCTCTCCCGAGTCGGAGGATAGAATCACAACATCCACAACAGTATAAACATGCAAATATTGAGGCTATGAATCCACATTATGCGGGTCGCCCATCTGAACGAGTACCGAGCCAACCTCAAATGCAAGGTCATGAAATTAATTCGAGATTACCTCCACGAGGGGAGTATATAAGTAAGAGCAGAACTGTCGATTCAAGAAACAGTTATCCATATCAAGCGCCGTCAACTTCTGCCGTTAGATACGCAACAAATGCTCCCGTTCCAGTAGCGCAAAACAGTACTCCACCGCGTCCGCAAACACTTCAGTCTAGATCTTCATATCGGACGGCTGTCGCTCCAAAGACTAATTACGATTATACAGCATCTTCTCACGTGCAGATATCACCTTCTCGGTCCACCGCTAAACCTGGATATCCTAGTCAACAGGCACGCATGACAGTTTCAGTAACGTCATTAGTGAATGAAATGAATCAAACAAAACAAAAACGTGAATCTCCACTTGATTTATCTGTAAAAACAGTTAAAAATTCTGCTGATTCATCTACCACTCAAGATGACGTTATAGACTCTGTATCTATGAAGAATGAAAGTATTCCATTACAAGTTAGGCCAACGTCAAGTAGTCGTAACGCTTTAGTACCCGGCTACGTTGCCTCACATAAAGTAGATTTTGCCCCTGATTTTGCTCAATATAGAGAAAGAAACATTAACCATGTCCAATATAATGCGATGCAAAATGCTCATCCTAGTATGCGTTATAATGGTGGATACAATTCTCCTAGGCCGGTGGCTGAAACCTACGCTGTAGAATCTCGACCTATAAATAGTGAACGGAATAAATATAATGGATCTATTAATCCACGATCTGACTATGTTCCACGTATAGATCTCACTAGATCAAGCGGTGAAGATCGTTATTCTGAGAGCAGAATCCGGGATGATCGTCAATTAATTATTGAAGAACGAAAACGGCCGCCGGCGCCTATTGTAAACAATATTCCTGAAAAAATTGTTCGTTATGAAACATGGTCATCGGATAGCCGGATAGAACAAATAAGTCAGTCAACACGAGAACACCATGAGTTAATAAGTCAGCCAGTCTACAGTTACGCCAGCCACAAGCGATTAGACACTTACCAAAACGACCAAAAGCGACCAGCTGCCACTAGTACGTACCGTGAAAGTCATAGTCATCATCGTTATTCTAGTAGTCATTATCCTGAAACAGTCAGTAGGGACACTGGTGACTATCATACACACTATCACGAAAGAGCACCACCAAGTAACAATCGTCATATTATACAGAAAATTCCGAGCCATAGAGATATACACCCACATCATTTAGAAACCCAAAATGGTGCGCAACCTGCTGACAAAAATGTTTTAAGTATACTACGAAATAGTTTAGAAACAAAACAAACAGCATATTTAGAGCCGGTTAAACCTCCTAAAAAGATTCCTGATCTCATAGTTATAGATGATACAGATGACCCTGTTATAGTCATTACGGATGTACCTACAGACAATGAAGTTGAAGCAATTCAAAATACAAATATATCTAATCAATCGGTGGTACCTTTGGGACATCATATAAAAATGCCAAAGGCTATAGACTCAATTCCCAGAGATTCCGAGTATCAGAAATTTGATAGTCCTGACTCTAAACGGAAATCCCCAGAAATAGATGTTGCTTCCAGAATACGAACTAAGGCTGAACTAAAAGTTATGCCGCCCTCTAATGATAGTACGGCTAAAATGGATTCGAAGGTCAATTCAGTCCATTCAGAAAATAAACCTCTCCCAAAATCTCAAAAACAGCATCTTTTTAATCAAATTCGCGAGGATAACCTTCGCCTCGAATCTGTACTAAAAAACGATACGTCTAACGATTCTAACATTCCAGAAGTAAAAATTGAACCAATGAATATAGAAGAAATTGAAAAAGACGCTGTTTTGCAAATTAAAACAGAGGAAATATTAGAGAAAATAGATGGCTTAGAACCAAATTACAAAGGTCAAGAAGTAGACATGGAATGGGCAAGTGCCTGTGATAGCTTTATGGAGCAACTTAAAACAGGGTGTCACAAAAAGAAAAGTTGCAAAAAGCGAATTAGTACTGTGGACCAAGAAAATGAGTGTAATATAGAACAAAATTCAAAAGATGGAACTACAACTGAAACAGTAGTCATGGAGCCACTTTTAGTTGATATAAAGAAAGAGCCAATTGATGAAGATGAAGAAAAAGTCGACAATGTGAAAATATCAACTTTAACTAAACCAGATTCTGTAGTAAAAGCTAAGCCTAAAAATAAACCAGAAAAACCAAAAAATGAAAAACGAAATGAAAAAGACAATGATAAAGTGACTAAACATAAAAATATTTCAAAATCGAAAAATAAATCATCAAAATCGGATTCATCGAAATCAGAATCATCTAGTAGTATAAACGTACCTGTTAAAAAGGAACCCGATGAGATAGAACCTACGAAAACCATAATCAAAGAAGAAATAGAATCGAGTGATGAAGATGAACCTTTGAAATTATTAAAAGATAAACAAAGATTACTAAAAGATTTATCAGAAAAATCTGCGTATGTTAAATTAGAGTGCTGCGATGAACAAATGAATTCTGCAGCGAGAAAATCAATAGATTCTAGCGCAAAAGATGAAAAACATAATAAAGGAAAGACTCGTCAATTATCTAGATCAAAGGGAAAGTCAGTATCTATAGATAATATTAAAAAAGAAAAGGCGAATGACCATTCTTCGTCTGACAGTGATGATGCGTTAAGTGTAGCTAGTAGACTCCGTGTTAGAAAAAATACGAAAAGTGAAGATAATAAGAACTTAACTAAAGCAAAATCATCGCCGTTGAAAAAAATTGACTCGGAAAATAATAGTAGTACCAGTTCACCCCCCTTGCGTAAACCAGGTTTCGGTGATGGATCAGATTTTCATCCAGGCTGGGAGGAAGAGCTTTATAGATACAAAAGATCTCTTCGGATGCCTACTAGGCTTATCGCTATTCCGAGGGGACGTTCAGGAGGTCCATTTGTTAAAGGATCTGCCTCACAGTTTACGAGAGGCTCCACTTCGCTTCCTGACTTGGACCCGGTTCCTCTTTCACCAGCACCTTCGTCCGCACCCTCTGCTGCAACTGACGACTTATATCGACGACCTGATAAATTAAATCTTGACAGTGATCTTGAGTCTAATTCAAGTTGTTCAGCTTTTAATAAACTTCAATATGATTCCGAAGCATCTACGTCAACAGTTTTTTCAGCAGTGAAGGCCAAGAAAAAGAGCAGTTCAATCGTTGATGTCTTAATCCAAAAGTGTGGAAAAAAAGAGGACTCTAAAAGAAAACTAAAAGACAAAGAAGAAAAGACGCCAAAAATTATTCCTAAAAGTTCTAATGGTACAGAACTTCTTCCTACACCCAGTTTAGGTCTGGTCAAAAACGGCAATAAAGGAAATCTTAGTGCTAAAAAAGAAAAATTGATGGAAGATATTTATTACCTTGGAGCCTTTAGAAAAGAAACTGTTACTATGTTTAGAACAGCTTTTATAAAAGATACTGACGGCTTAATAGGTGCCACAGAAGAGTTTGCACCTGTCGTACTCAAGTCTAGAACAAGAACAGAGAGTAGGGTTTTAAAACAAAGAGCTACTATTAAAGAAGTTTTTGGTGATGATAGACCAGCTTCAGCGCCACCCACATCATGCAGAGATGACAGCAGTCCAGATAACAATGAAGATGAACAAACTGTTGTTATAAAAAAAGAACCAAATATTCAGACTAAATTCAAACCTAAAAAAATCAATAAAGAGAAACTGAAACGAAGATCTAGTTCTATAAGAGATGGTCTAAGAAGTACGAAATCGTTGAAAACAAATGATGCTAAAGGTAGATTAATGCGGTTAAAAAAGCGAAACAGCTTAATGAAATCCTTTGCTCATAAAAGGAGAAAAGATATGGCAAATAACAAAATTAAGAAAGATGTCAATACGTCGACACCTAATGACAAGGAAAATACAAGTAAAGAAGAAGGAAGCTCTCCGGGAACAACCGATGGAATTCCAAAAAAACGCATGAAACGGTTATTTGGAAGAAGAAAATTTAGCTCGGGATTTGACTACATTAGGAAAAAAAAGAAAATCATAAGGAGGGAAAACAACATGCCGAAAGTTCGCCGTGCAGCTCCCAAACCCAGTCCCGAATCTGTCCAAGATATACAGAAAGAGATTAAAAGTTGGTTTATTAACAAAAGCATAGGCGAAACACATCTACATCGTGCTGCGAGACTTGGTTTTACCGTAAGTATTGTATCATTATACTTTCGCTGAGTGTGAAATCGTATAAAATACTGGATGTTCCTAATTTTTATATATTATCGTAGGACTGCGTAGCTTACTGCCTGGAGAAAATGGAAGCCGACGCTTCAGCGAAGGATAATGCGGGTTTTACACCACTGCATGTGGCATCGGCCAGAGGTCACGTAAGAATTGCAAGGCTTCTCCTACAATATGGTGCCAATGTCTCGGCTGCAGCTCAGGGTGGCATAAGGTAATAAAATATGTTTACTTATAAATTATTCATGGATTCATTTAATAGATTATCCATTTTAGATATAATTTATTATGAAATTGCTTTTGATATAAAACCTACTTACTTCTAAAAGTAATAACCTTACTTACTTCTAATAAACCTTACTTACTTCTAAAAGTAATAACTATTTTAACAAGATTCACAATAATCGCGATTCGACAATACCTTTTAGGAAACAAGATGTTTCCAACCCGTTTTAAACAGGATTTTTCTGGTTAGAATAGTTTTAAAAAAAATGTGTAAAAATCACAAACACAAGACTTAATTTATTTACTGATTTTTAATGCAAGTCTGGAAGCCCATAAAATAATTAAAGTTACGTTATAATTTTATTTTATTATTTACAGACCACTTCATGAAGCCTGTGAGAACTGTCACGTGGAAATTATAAGACTATTATTAGCATACGGCGCTGATCCTCTATTGGGAACATACGCGGGTCAAACTCCCGAAGAATTGGCGGAAGGTGTTGCTGCAAAGTTGTTAAGACTCCATATATTCGATGTTCAAGGACGCGCTGTAGAGCCTTGGAGATTCCCACCGCTAGGGGAAATCATCGGTAAGATATAAAGAACTACAATCATTTTTATTGTATCTGTCTTTTTTTCAGGATTTGATGAATGAAGATGATTTGTTAATAAACAATTAAGCACAACAACGAAAAGTCATAACAACCTTAACAGGGTTTAAAAAAAGTAAATTCTCTTTCTCAATGAGTAAACTATTACATGACTGCTTTATAGTAGGCACAGACACATAAAATGTAATCATATGTTGTTTGCCCATACGAGTATACTGTAAATGCGATGATTGTGGGTTCGATACCCAATCGAGGAAGACCTAAGGCAAAGTGCAACGTTGAGTTCCGCCACTCAATTAGTAATGCCTTGATTTCAGTTATAAAGTGGAAGAGAAGACACTCCGTGTCGACAATACGTTTTCCCTCACTACCTCGCTATGCGAAATAAAATCTGTCTCTATTATTATCTAATTATCAAACTTCCATTTCAAATAAACAGATCGCGAAGAGCTCGGCTGTGACCCGCTGTCATCCCCGCCGCCGGCATCGCCACCCCCGCCCCCGGACTCCATGATAGAGATACAGTGTACCGAGACGCCGCTACCCCCCTTCTACAGCCTGCGTACTGCGCCCGGACAGCCGGCTGACGGACTGTGGTGTTTGCTGCAGGATGTTACTAATATTTTACAGGTATATTACTAGTCAATAGCTTTCAGTCATTTCATTTAAAGTTTGTCAATTCATTTAATCAATTATATGAAACGAAGATAAGAAATATTCTTTTAAAGTTTAAAACTCGTTGCGGCTTCGCCTATGTAAACTGCACGACTAACTTTTTTCTTACTTCATCCATCCACGTTCCCACTTAAATTACAAACTTTTTTATTTATGATTCAACTGAAATAAATAAATAACTGAAAATGTTATGGGAAGTTTACCAAAATGCAATAGTGGAGACTTATTAAAATAGGCTTCATTAAAGCCTTTTCTAAGAATAGCTTGCACAAACATACAGATAAACACAATTAAAAATATGTTTTGAGTTTTATTGCATTGATAAATGCCCTTACTAATATTTCTTCTTATACACTTTTCATTTACCTACAGACAGCGTCAGTTAAATTTTGATTATATACTGATACAGATTATAAAAAAAAAACTATTATTTACAGATAAAATCAAAAGACAGCCTTTTGAAGCAAATCCATTGTGGATCTGGATCGCCCAAGGAGTTGCTTCGAGAAATACGAACACAAGAGTTCCTAGAGAGAGCCCAATGTCACCAATTACTGTGCGCTGGTGAAAAAGTGAATGTACGCGCCTCCAAAGTGTCACTTATACGGGTTACCGACAAACTGAGGCAATTGTTGAAGATAGAGACCGTCCTTGTCAGCTGACATTAGTTAAAAATTGATACACACCTGCAATCATAATAGGATGTCTAACCTCCTAATATTATTGCAAGTGATTTTTTTTCTGAAAAACATTTACTCAACACATATGTATGTAATTGTTAATTATTTTTTACACTAATGAAGTAATCTGACATAAATATTTTACCACATAATATATAGTGTTGTTCTAAGACAACTGTAAAGGTCAACCCTATTAGAATGAAGCGGGCTTTAAATCTACTATGACTGATTTATTGTAAAAAGGATGTATCTCATTTAGGAACAAAATAACATATTTGTTTTATGAGACTGTGTAATTTTAGGCAGCCGTTACATAACATTTTGTTTCTGAGCCACCAATGTGTTTTGTTAGTATGTGTGCTCTTTTGAAGAACATTTGTACATAGTGTATATAGTTTTCCAAGTGTATATAATAAATGTTGCTTTAATTGTATTATATTCTCATGGGTGCTATTTAATGATGGTGTATGGTTTTTATGGGTTAGATGTTTAAATAGATAATTGCAATGATAGATTAGCATAATAAGTACATAATAAGAAATATAGTTACCATTAATTAATGTATGATAGCATATAGCATAATCTTTAGTGTGCAATAGATATATGGTCACTAAGAACCCTTAGTTTAATATTAATTTCAACTGGATGCTCTATTGTAATTTATAATCTATGCCACTAAAATTCTTTAGGATATTATGTGTCTGTGTATAAAAATACAGATAAAATTGCATCTAATGTATGAAAATAAATGTTGAAATCGGGTTTTGTTGGGAAGAAGAATGTATGTATGTTATTGAACTGCATTTCATGTACAAGAATCCCAGGAGCTTATTTTTAAATGTTTAAATTCCAACTGCTTGTTTAACAATCTGTAGTAAATAGTAAATTGCGCAGGTAACTAGTTAAAAATTACACTGATTATCCTGAGATTATGCTTATTATTAAGTTAATAGTTAATTATAATTTGACCTTTAATAGAACTTGACATTTTATTTTGTTTATTGTTATGTTTGCCAATATTATTTGTCTGTCTCATATTTTTGTTGTACAATTATCTGTCAACATTTATTTAAATAAAGTTATTTATTTATACAATGCAAGAAGAATATTAGGAAATTTTATTAAAATCATATTATTATTATTATGCATATCATAAAAAATATTCATTGTAAATATGTAAGACAAATAGTAAACAAATTATTATTTTTTAACTTATGAATCAAACAAATTGTCCAAATGTAACTTTAATTATTTTGTATCTTCCAGTCAATTAATAATAGTGTTTTGGAAGCAGTGAATATATTTTCTATTTTATAATAAAGCCATGTTCCGCCCTATTTTATTTCTAAATGGAGTTAAATGAAGAATGTACATGATTGATCTGTGATGAAATAATATTAGGAAAAATTGTGTAAGCGGAAAATGGTGTGAAAATTTTAATGTAAATTGAAATGGAATGTAACTGAGTACTTTATACTACAAATTGTATACTGTAATAGAAATGAGCTGTAATTTTATGTTTCTTGTAAGCAGTACCTACGATATAAGTATTATTATCGATTATGACACTATTTCTTGTTGATAACTTGGAAAATAAAGAAAGTGATCAATGCAAGCTGGTTTTAATTAAAAATGTTCATTTAGTTAATTCGTAAAGAATTTTTAAATATGCATAAATCATCTACAGATGCTGTTGTGAGCTAGCAACCCAATCTGTTTGTTTTGGCTCATAAAAACATCGATATTAGAACATTGATTTTTTCAAGAGCTTTTAGCTCTTGAATAAAGCTCGATGTTTATTTAAATCGAGCTTTATGAACGTATCTTACTTGAAATGTATAAACATATTTTTTTTTAATATTAGATTTAAAATGTTAATCCTATTTATTTTTATCAAGTCATCATATTTTAACAAAGTGTCGATAAAAATATATATTTTTATTTTAAAAAAATAAAGAATATAGTTGTTGTGGCCAGTCGTGGCGCAAGGGCACGTAAGTATGACTGTAATTGCGACTAGTTGTGGGTCCGATTCGCATTCGAGGAATGGAAATATTAAATATTTCCATTTTCTTCGCTCTGGTGCCGAGGTAAAGTGCGCCGTTAATTTTCGCCACTTTATACGCAGTACCTCCGAGTTCGACGGAAAGTGGGGAACGGAGTGTCTTAAGACTAGGCTCCCTCTGTCTACCCTGCTGTATGTGGGATAAAAAAAAATGATGACTAAATAAAGTAAAATTAATATGGTATTGAAATTATAGATACTTACATCAACAATACACAGTAGACCTAAAACCGATATTAACTTGATCTCCACCTTATTTGCTTAAAATTATGTACATTTTTATGGTAAACGATCAAACAACAAACCTGACCGGATGCAAAGAAAAATGGCGTTGTATTTGATAAAACATCGCTCAGGGGCTCGAAGTAACGATAGCGACGTATGATTAATGTGTTAGGTAACAACATCAATTATTAAACAGCCGCGTTTGTGGACGATATATAGATATTTTAAAAAAGTCGATATATTGATTTGCATTTTCTATATAATAATGTTATAGGAAAGTGCAGATTAAAAGAGAGGGTGTATTTATTTTAGTGTTTTAATGTATTTATATTGAAAAATGTTTTTTGTTCTCAACTTTACTCCATATGAATTGCAACTATGCCAAATTTAATACTCTCCGTTCACACAATTTCCGTAGAAAAAGCTCGAAAATCGAAAGCTTTCGTATACGTAAAACTTGCTTACTTGAATAATTGCATAGAGAACATTTTTTACAGATAGTAAAATTTAATTGAACTGTAACAAAATGCAAACATATAAATTTTAAGCAAAATTTTCCAAAGACCGATGTCGCCATTGGTCTCGCTCAATGACACAAAAATGAGACATTATAATATTATATACTATAGAAGGATGTGAAAGAGGGAGATAGTATACTTTTATAGAAAAACCAGTTTCACGCTTTTCTCCTCATAGAGGGATAGACAAAGAAAATCTAGTAACACTTTCTTTGCTGTTGCAGTCGCAGAACTCAATGCCGGGCGGCATTTGTCTTTTTACTCGTCGAAAGTAGCTTAAAATCAATTATTCTCCCAATTGGGAATCTAATGTATTATAAAACGTATTTAGAGTTCGATAGACATTGTTTCACGATGGACACAAAATTTATACATTTATAATGATTCTTATTATTATGTAATGTAAATGTAATTTAGTAAAATTAAAATAATAGTTTTGATTTTTTTAACTATATTATAGCTTATAATAAGTAAGTTAAAATTTTCGAAATTATTCGTTTGTATAAAGAAATGAGTTATAAAAGTATCAATTCTTCTTAATTAAAATTGATTTAATTAATGCTGTTGATTTAAAAAAGCAATTCTAAAGTTTTTAATTATTTCACTGGAAATAGTTAATCGGTTAAAAAGCAATCTCTGATGCTGACAACACTGAACACTATATTTGACAGATCAAGTTCTGACAATAACTGTCGGGGCGGGGCTTGGTGGTTAAGTTTTAACGTATTTATGTTTTTATATTTTTTCTTGTATTAGATATAACAAAACGTTGAATATTGCCCTATCCTGTATGAAGGATATATAATAAAGCAGTGAAGTTTCGAAAAAAGTAACTTCTGTGATGCAGTTATAACGTTAACACATTATGTGGAAACTAAGCTCAATGGGGATCTGGGCTTTCCTTACATTTTTGTCTTATGTATACGGTCAAGGATTAGAAACATCTGTTCCGTACAATCCGAACTATCCTCAATCTTATCAACCGGATAATAACCAAAATGGATCATTATATCGTCCAAATCAGCAAGTACCGTACGGTAGCATTCCTGTAAATAACAACGACTACTCTCGTGTACCCCTGAGTTCATTTTATCAAGACAGCCCTAATTCTGATGTGTATGGTGATGGAGAGAACAATGTTGATCCACAAAGTACCGCCAATTATTATGCAGGCTTAGATTACGAGGAACGATATCGATGCCCTCCCAATTGGATTCGTTATAGGGAATCGTGTTATAGATTTACTAAATCTCCTGATCGTCCTCGCAATGAAGCTCGAAAAATTTGTCAAGCATATGAATCAGATTTAGCATCTATAAATAGTCCAGAGGAGCATGGTTTTATCATCACAACTTTAATGCAAATAGACCCTCAAAAAGGTTCCTGGTATGTAGGGGCTCATCAGCAATCTCCAGGATACTGGACTAATGAAGGTGATGGCTCACAACTTACAGGCTTAGAAAATGCATTTTTTGATGACAGAAAACTGATTTACACTAGTTATAATATATTGCCCAGAGATTATTTAGTTTATAGGTTTTCTCAGGAGGATGGTCGGTGGGGCTTAGCCCCTGTTGAAGGGACTCAATATTACCACTTTATATGTGAAGGGCAGACACAGAGATTGCACTATCTTATTGAAGAAGAACGATCATTTACTTATGGTCTTGAGACATTTGATCCTGAGCAAATACCAAGAGGTCCATTTTTTATAAGAGAACCAGTTGATACAATTTATGATCCATTAAGAAACCACTATGTACAATTGACATGCATAGCTAAGGGCTACCCTGCACCAACTTACAAATGGTTCCGGGAAGATTATAAACTTGATAGTCCTGTGTTTACTGAAATAGACCCATTATCAGATACAAGGTTTGTCTTAAGTGGAGGAACTTTAATGATTTATAATCCAGATGCTGATAAAGATAATGCTAAATACCATTGCACAGCAACAAATAAATTTGGAGTCATTCGCTCAGAGTCTGTACGACTTTCCTTTGGTTTTATTAGAGAATTTAATCAAAAGAGACCTGTTGAAAGCGGCAAACAATATTGGGGTAAAGTAATGCATTGTGATCCACCATCATACTATCCGTCTGTAAACTTTTTATGGGCTAGAAACTATTTTCCTAATCTTGTGGAAGAAGACAGGAGAGTATTTGTTTCATATGATGGTGGTTTATACTTCTCAGCTTTAGAAACTATTGATAGAGGTAACTATAGCTGTAATGTCATGAGTAAAGTTTCTGATGCTGGCCGCAATGGACCATTTTTCCCTCTTTTGGTATATCCAAATTCTGACTATCAACAGCTGAAATTTCCTAATAACTTTCCTAAAGTGTTTCCCGAGGCTCCAGTAGTTGGTCAGGAAGTACGCTTAGAATGTATTTCATTTGGATACCCCGTTCCTTCTTATAACTGGACTAGAAAAAATGGAGGCATACCAAAAAGGTCATATTTAAGTAACTTTGACCGTGTTTTAACAATACCCAATGTTGGAGTCGAGGATGAAGGTGAATATATTTGTGATGTGCGCAATGACAGAGCACATATATTTAATAGTGTTTTCTTAAAAGTACAGGCTGAACCTAATTATACAATTCCATTATCAAATAAGCATGTTGATAATAAAGGCAATCTGCATTGGAATTGTGAAGCATTTGGAATACCAGATGTTAATTACACTTGGTGGAAAAATGACAAGAAACTAACCATGGATACTTTAGAAACTGAAGATAGAGATAGATATGTTATACAGGACAATGTTTTGATCATCAAGTACTTAGATCCTTCTAGGGATCCTGGTATGTACCAATGTGAAGCGAAAAATCAACTGAAAACAAAATATTCCACAGGACAGTTACGAGTGCTGTCTTTTAAACCATCATTTAAGAAGCGCCCGCTGGAGTCTGAGACATATGGCTCAGAAGGTGGGAATGTAACACTTAGATGTAATCCAGAAGCTGCGCCTAAGCCGACGTTTACATGGAAGAAAGATAACATAGTTATTGGAGCTGGAGGGAAAAGATTTATAACAGAAAATGGAAATCTTATTATACGGCAACTATCACGAGATGACGAGGGTGTATACACTTGTGTCGCTAAGAATCAATATGGTTCTGACGAAAGTCGAGGTCGTCTCATAGTACTACGTGCTCCACGATTCCTTGAACGTTTGCCACAACGTATAACCTCTCAAGTTGGGCAAGTCATATTCTTGCACTGTATGGCGGAGATAGATCCTCTTTTGGATACAGCATATATTTGGAATCATAATGGACTTAGAATAAAGGACGCAGCTGATCTTTATGCGGACAAGCGAATAAAAATAGATGGAGGCGAACTGACTATTTTCGACGTAAGTTTATCTGATGTGGGTGAGTATGAGTGTGTTGTTAAATCAGCAATTGGGAAAATTTCATCTCGTACGCAGCTACGGGTTGAGGGACCGCCTGGCCCACCTGGAGGCTTACAAGTTATTAATATTCAGAGATCTTCTGTCACCCTCGAATGGACCGACAGCAATCCAAATGGTCGTCCTATAACTAACTACGTAATAACGGGCCGTACTCAATATAATTCTACGTGGTACGTTATAACGGACAACGTTGTAAATGCTGTAGAAATCGATAGATATAATAGGAGAAAACGCGCAATAATATCAACAGAACTAATGCCATGGTCAGTATATGAATTTCGCGTACAAGCTGTAAATAGTTTGGGTGTAGGAAAGTTCTCATCACCTAGTCCTCAGTTTTCCACACAACCCGACAGACCATCTCAAGCTCCTACTAATATTGGTGGTGGAGGTGGAAAAATTGGCGATCTAACTATTACATGGAATCCATTGCCGAAATCGTTACAAAATGGTCCAGGCATTCATTATAAGATATTCTGGCGTAGAAATAATTCCGAAGTGGAATTCCAGTCGCTTTTGTTAAAAGAATACGGCAATGTTGGAATGCATGTTGTTCACATTCCATTAGACTACTTTTTCACGCCTTACAATGTAAAAGTGCAAGCTTTCAACGATATTGGAGCAGGTCCAGAAAGTGAAATAGTCACGATTTATTCGGCTGAGGATATGCCGCAGGTGGCGCCGCAGCAAGTGTATGCACGCTCGTTTAATTCTACGGCTCTTAATGTAACCTGGAATCCCATCGACCAGTCGCGAGACTGGTTAAGAGGAAAACTGATAGGCCACCGCCTTAAATATTGGAAACAGGCTAACAAAGAACAAGAATGCATATATTATTTGTCCAGGACAACACGTAATTGGGCTCTCGTAGTGGGATTGCAGCCGGATACCTATTATTTTGTTAAGGTAAATTGCAAATTACAGTTTTTTGCTAATAATTATTGTGTTGACAGCCAAAGTAACATTCATGTTTAACAGTGTCACGTTTTATCTATAACTCGGTAATGTCTATATGTTCCCTACATTTGATGAGTGCTTTTCTACTGTCCTATTAAACTCTTTTTTTAGACTGAAAATACGTGTCTCAATGTGTTGTTTATTGAATAACTCAAATAGATATTAAAGGTATTTAAAGTGAAAACAGTCATTTGAATCATTTCTAAATTTATTTATATTTCACTAACGCGTCTTTTTTGAAAGATAAAGAAGAATAGAAGAAGCTAAAGGCTTTCCCTGAAAAATAAATCTTTTGAATATGCAAACATTTAATTGGGTTGCACTATTTTTACAGGTAATGGCATTCAACTCAGCTGGCGAAGGACCGGAGAGTGAGCGCTACTTAGAGCGTACATTCCGCAAGGCGCCGCAGAAGCCTCCCGCGTCTGTCAACGTATGGGCCGTCAATCCCAGCACTATTCGCGTTGTTTGGAGATATGTTCAACCTACTGACGAGGAAGAACCACTTATTGGCTATAAGGTTAGTAATTATCTTAATTAGTTTATTTAAGAACATTTTACACAGGATATTGTGACGCAGTGTGACGTCTGAATGTACACGAAATGCTTGTGGGTTCGATTGCCACTCTGAGCAATAATTATGTTTAAAATATTTCGATTTCTGCGCTCTTGTGGACAAGACAAAGAGCACCTAGAATTTTGATAGTAAACAAGCAATATCTGGAAGCAGAAAGTAGAGAATGGAATGTCTTGACATTAGATTCTCTCTGACGACTTTACAATAGCATACTTTGTTTTCAAAAAACAAGACAAAGTATCAAACCAAAAAATTTTAAACATATCAGAGACATATAATGATTACTCTAAATCTGGAAATGGAATCTACAGCTATCATGTCTAAAGACCTTTTTCAAATGCATTACACTGGCATACTTCATGAAGTATAAAATATATTTTTTTATTACACATTTTCTATTTTACTTTTAGGTGAGAGTATGGGAAATCGACCAGGACATGAGCACTGCAAACGACACGTTGGTACCAGTGGAACATAAGCTAGAAGCATATGTCACTAATTTGACACCAGGCAAGTCTTACAATCTCAGAGTACTGGCCTACTCCAATGGAGGTGATGGCAGAATGTCCTCACCCCCCATCACCTTCCAAATGGGTGATTATCACAGTGATGCCTACGGTTACTATGTAAGAAGTGCAGCTCCATCACAAATCTCTAACATATCTTTATTACTCATCACTTTTGTCTCTTATATTTTAGTCTTTAGCAATCTCTAATCTAAATATAGCTTTAAGATTTCATATGATATGACCCAATTAAATGTATATTTTGAATATTTTACACTACTTTTTTGTTATATATTATGTTTTTTAACAGTTTTTATTTAATTCTATATGTTGTGATAAACATCCGGCCATTGTGTTTATAATATTATTTTTTACTTTTTTTACAATACTGATTGATTTTGTTATTCATTTTTATATGTATTTGTATTTCTATATACATATTAAGTCTATGAAAGTTAAGCTGTAGAATATATTTTTAGACATTCTTGACAATAAGTATTTAAGTGAATCTCGATATTTTTTAAGACTAACATTTTTCAATAAATACATTTATCCCTTTCTTAAATATAAAATGACATATTAACTGAATCTCTATACTCTTGCTTAAAATTTTGTCTCCATTAAATGAATTTTGAATTTAATCCGAGCCATTATAGAATAAGGTAGCTTTTGTAAACAGATGTTAGAATTTTAATAGAATTTTGTGATTATTAATCATATCTTATACAATTTTTTTATTTATTTCATTTCTTCAGCTTCACTCTTTCCACATAGCGGGGTAGGCAGAGAGAACTTAGTGCTTAAGTCACTCCGTTCTCTAAGTGCGCGCATATGAAAATAATTTATACATTTTGTCCAGAATGGAAGAATCAAATGCTGTCGCACTAAGAACGCCACGATTGCCTCCATTTTTTTTTATCGCTTTTTGATTATTAAGAATATGTAATTATCATATGAAATAAGAAACTTTTTGACTCATATAGTTTTGAATATGGTGTAATAAATTTATTACCGTAATTGTAAGGATTTTTTTACAAATTATTTTATAATGATTGCTAGTAAAAGGGGTAAATAGTAAAAGGCAGCTAATAAAAATCACTGGCAACTGTGACTACATAATAAAATGACTAGCAATTTTTTTTTTTGTAACACTGAAAAGATGATATGAATATATTAAAAATTTATATTTGTAGACAATTGTATGATTAGCGAAATTCTCACTTCAAAATTATATATGACCAAAACAAATAAAGTTGACAGAATAAGATTTTATGTAAAAAAATGAATAGAAATATACATTTATATGTTTGTTACATGTTCTCGATTCAATTTCCGCCATTTTAAAGGTTTTCAAATATATATGTACTTATAAATTTTGGCTATATTTAAATAAAAATAAAATACACAATACATATAATGTTTACAAATAAGTTTATATATAAGATATTTAAGTCTATTTTTATGCTATCTTATACATTGTAATGTGTGTGCCTGAAGCACAACTGTGAGTGAAATAGCTGGTTAGTTCATAGTATATATTATGATAATGCCTTAATAGTACCGTAAAATGTTAAAATTTTGTATAAAAGATCTGTTCAATAAAATTACCCACAGATTTATTTTCAAATTTCTTTTTCTTTTATTTCGGTGGCCCCATCCTGATAAATAAAACTTTTACTTATATATTCTTACACAAGAAAAGACAACAGAAATTTTAAAGTAATAATGAAAATTACACTATTGATGAAAAATTGGTAAATCTTATTTATTGACCGACCTACTTTTTAAGAAGCATATTTTCAGGGTGAATACACAAAAGTTTAAAATTTTGTAATTTAGAATTTTAATGCCTCTTACAAATCTTGTTTAAATGTAAGAGTATGTTTAAATTCCAGACCACACCAATATAATTTAAATTATTGAACGTAATGGTGACATTGTTTTTAAAATGTAAGAAAGTAAAAAATGAGGGGCCCTTAAATATAATTTATTTTCAAAGGAGGCGTTAAACGAAATAAGTATAAGAAACTTTGGTTTAAAGAAACATAATTTTATTTGCCTCTATATTATATAGTTAATATTATTTTTTTATTTTATTTTTACGCTTTAAATGTTTAGTGTCTACTTCATTTAAACTTTCAATGTTATACGTATTTCTTCTCTTTAGCAAACTGTCGTCAGTTTGTACATGTTTCAATGGCAGCAGTCCCACAGCGAATGGTATATCTTCGTCTAAAGTAGAGCGAACATTTTGTGTATTCGGGCTTTCGTTTTCTTTATTTGTAGAATCGTCGCCATTCATTACGTCCATGTCTGTATCAAGATTAGTAGATTCACTTATATTGTCTATAGACGTAGATGATTGACACTTAGGAGTGTTCAATTCAGTTTTAGGTTTTGGGCTTTTTTCATTTTTATTGATATGTTGTACGCTATCAAACCCCCATTGGAACTCGTTAGGAACGTTTGCTTCAAAATTTTCATTAGGATTCGAGTCTTTTTCTGTAGAAGGTACTTCCGAATTAAACTTCAGTGTGTCTGTACTTTTTCTTGGGCTGTTCTGTCCAATGATATCGTCATCGCAACTTTGCATTATCTTATTTTCTATGTTCATCAAATCTTTCATTATCTCATCCTGTTCCTGCAGACCGTTGTCTATATTCGGCTCTATGTAGTTCTCTTGATTCTGAGTATGTTTGGGAGTTGACATTAAGCAGTCCAGTGTATCTTCCTTGAAATCATTTGCGTTAGGCAACTGTAGGGAGAAATCATAACAAGTCTCATTTCTTTTTAAAACATCTGTGTTGTAGTGAGATTTTGTATCCAGAAGAGACATATTAAAGCTGGTGTCTAAGGATGTGTTTGGACAAAATTGGTCTAACGTTCTCGTTTCACTTAATTGTTGCTCCTCATAAAACTTTTTTACGTCATCGCTCATAGATTTAGTAAAGAATTGCATATCACTGTCGATACTCGAAAAATCATGCGTGACATCTTGGTCCATGGCGTTGTTACTATTTTGTAAGGACTGATTTAACACCACATAGTTTTGCTGTGAGTCAAACGGTTCTAAATTATCTGGTAAAATTTCATTAAGGCTGTTAATTGTTTCTTCATGTATATTGTTACTTTTATCAAAATTGCTATTTGAATGGTAGCTTTTAGAACCGAGCATTTCGCCTCTTTCTATAGATCTGGAGAGCTCATCTATGCTCTTAATTTCACTGGGATCTGCGACTTTCTCGATAATGTTAGGTTGTTCTATAACCTCGTACTGTATTTCGTTGCTTTGGACCATATCTAGAAGAACTTGTTCGTTGACATTGATATAAGAACCGTCGCCTGATTCGAATAAAATGGGCAAATCTGTTGGGAGACCGGCACTTTTCAGTGCGTTAACATATTGTGACATAGCTGTGTTTATTTCATTGTTAGAAGATTCATTCGGAGTATTATTAGTAGCATTTGTATAAGTAGAAGTCATAGTATCGTTTTCGAGTGAGTCCTTTGAGTACGAGATTGGGTCAAGAGGGTTAGACGAAATAGATTGGTCCATAAACATAAGATCGTTGTCCATATTGAGATAGCTGCTGGAGCCGTCGTTATTACATATACTGTTAACGGCTTCTGATAATGTTACTCTGTCCATATAGTCCTGAAATTTTATTAAGTGTCTTAAGATGAATAAAAGGAAAGAATGTTTTGATTGTGGCCAGCTTGGCTTAGTGGTACGTTGTAGCGTCTGATTGTTTTTGGTGTGTTACCAATAACAATTGCTATTCGGGTGAGTGATATTTATTTATTTTCATTTCACCGCTCTGGTATCTAAGATAAAGCCTGGCGTTGATTTCAGCTACTCAATAATACATTGTCTTTACTTCGATCGAAAAGAGGAGAAACTCAGTGTCTTCATACAAGGTTCTCCCGTATTGCTCACCTCTGCGACCAAAAAAGTGAAACTGCAAAAAAAATATTTGCTTGCAAATTACAATATTGAAATAAACCTATATTAAAAAATAATAATAATTTTGAAATACCTGCATGTGTTTCGTTTGCAAATGTTTCAAATGGTGGATAGCTTTGCGAGAGTCTTGTTCTCTCCGCATTAGAGCGCGCTCGGCTGCTCGTCCTATTGGATTGCCGCTCTCCCAAGTGCTCGATCGCTAATTTTATAAAGAAATATATCTTTTTAATAATATATTACTTTCCTTCACAATGAAGATCCACTTTGTTTAGTGTATGCTATTTAATTCGCAATTTTTGAATTGAAATAGTGATATCTAGAAAAATTACGAAAATGACTTAAATATATCAAACGATCGGTATGGAATAAGAATAGGTGTATAAAACTAAAATGACTCCTATAGGTCAGAAAATGCGATACGTACTATAATGTGCGAATATTAAAATGTTAGGTATATTCAAGTAACTAAAAAAACGGCCAATTCTTCAATTACACTTTTTATATTAAATTTCCGATTAAGTCACTACAAGTCTAAAAGTGTAAATTGATTTAAGATCAAAAGTATTAACTAAAACGATTTTTTTTGCATGTAAATTCTGTTATCTTTGCATATGCTGTTTGCTGTTTTGTGTTGTTTGCATGTAAATCTTATAAGAAGTGGAGAATGGAGTATCTTGACACTAAATTCTCTCTGCTACTTACAGGAAAGTACGAACATCAGAGATTTCACTAATATAATAATGAAATATCGTTACGCCTCACCTTAAAGCTGGGTCTTCCTCGTCGAGGTCGAATACCTCGGGAGGGATCTGAGTAATCTGTTCCACTGTTCCCTCCCTCTATATCGAAAGGTATTCGCACTACTGCATCCTGTTAAGTGTTCCTTTTTTTTATAAAAACTATTTTTACACATTCGTGGCGTAGTTTAAACTAGCCGCGATAGTTGCAATAGAATACGTTGAAGGTAATATTAGTATTGGAGTTACTTTCATTTATCTCTATCTAAAGATTAAAATGAAACATTGGGTTCCGTTGATTTACTAGCAGAATTTCTGATATATTGAGATGGACGAACGGATTGTTATTCTAAAAAAAAATATTTTATTATTCAAATCTACGTTAGTCTAACTAAAAAGGCAAATAAAAACCAAAAAGCTGAGTCCCATACAGTGGGAATCTAATAGGATTATTCTAATAAGAATAGTAAATTCTCTTTTATTAAATTTTCTTTACGTGCTCATTAAAAGATAGATATGAGAGATGCGTAAATATAAAAATATTCCTATTTAAATAAAAGAAAAACTTAAAAGAAACAAACCTTATTCGTCCGATTATCTGATATCTGGCTGATATTTGTTATCTGTGGTGTTTTTGATTCTGAGTTATCCTTAAAAATATAAGTTTTAATTATTAATGCCATTTAATAAAATAGTTTTTATTGTTTTATATAAAACATTTACCTGAGTGTGCAAGTCGATGAGTGATTGCGGTGGTCGGTTTACTACCACTGGTGGAGTAAATATGGGTAATTCACCTTCGATAAAAATATAATATTAGTTGGGCTTGTGTTTAAGAAAAATATACAACTGCAGTTATAGTACATATTGTCGTCTGCTGAATTTTAATATTTAAAATATTGAATGAAATTGTTGTACCTATTCGTAAAAACAGTAAATTAGTAGTGAAGCAGTAAATATTGTAGTAACTTATATTTCTTACTATGATTATTTATTCCGAGACCTTCTTTTGTTACTTTGGATAAACCTTTAATTTTTAAAAATTGCGCCGCTGACACTAATTCATCCAAATTTTCTTCTAAACATTGAGTTTTTCCACAGTACATAAACTCGACAAGGCATTTCAGTACATTGAATTTCATTTTTAATATAATTAACGGCTCGCCAGTTTGTTTTTGTAAAACTTCCTGCAAATGAATATAATTTCCATTTTCTTGCATTCACTTAAGAAATTTATAATTAATAAATAGTTTAAAACGAAATATTCGGGTACAACAATAAACAATTAAACTTTCGTAGTTATTAATAGAAAGACTCACTTGAAAGTAGGCGCTACTTGCAGCTAGCACTGCTTTGTGCACACGCAAAGTGTGGGAACTACACATAAGTGTCATGTCTACAAGTGATTGCATTTGTAATAATTTTCCAAATCTAGACATCAAGTGCTCAGAATAGTCTTCATAATGCAAGCTGTAACGTATTGGAGCCATTTTTATTAAATAAGGACGCACTTGAGCTGGACGAGGTAAATAAATTTAATGACATGACATTTATTTACTGTATTTGATACATTGAAACAAATGAAAATATAAAAATGATGAAATTAGAATGTCATATTAAAAAGTTTTTTTTTACGCAAAGGCCAGCGTTACAATGTAGAAGTATTTTTTTTTATCTGTTTGTTTTTTTTTGGGAAATGATTAAAAAAACATAATGTGTTGAATTCTTTTATTTAAAAAATACAGAAAAAATAGTAAATGTTAGAAAATGAATGTATTACAAATTTGTATTTGTTTGGAACTATATTTAATAATTATAAAAGAAAATGGAAACAAAAAAATGCAAACTTATTCTATCACAGACTAATTAAGTACTGGAAACATTTACGAATACGTAGGTATTTTAATACTTATGTTCTTAATATATATTTAAAATGATCAATGGCTAATAATCTTGACGCTATAAATACAAGTCGACAAAATAAAATAAATAATAGCAGATTTTCAGTATTACCGTTTGGAATGTAGGTAGGAATGAATTTATTTGTTCATAAGGCACTTGGAACAAATACTGAGATCATGGCCGGGGAAATTTCCCACCAGATTATTTATATTTTTTGTTCTATAAAATTAATCATTGCAGAAACTGCCATAAATACAAACATTTTAATTATAAGAAATCTATATACGCAATAAATTCAATATTTCATGAACTACAAAACCATTACATAGTTCCTTTGAGTCTAATCACATTCGAGGCTTACACCAAATTCACAATAAACTTATTTTAGATAGACTTATATACAGTGGTTATAAAGTGTTCCACAATAAAATAATTCACAGTAGATTTGTAAAAAATAGGTTACCCGTTTGACACAAGGCGTGCAAATAATATGTATATTTAATATTTTATTAATAAACGCCAGCTTTTTTTGCTTTTATCAATACAAATGAAAATATAATCATTTAATTAATTGTTCTGTAGAATGCCTATTGCAGGAATAATCTCAAAAAGAAGCCATTGCAGCCATGTTGGGCCATGGATGTACTATAAATGCTTTACGTTTACATTACCCACGATTTAAAATGTTAAATACAAATTTGTAACATTTTCAATACTTTTAGTATCGTCTTAGAAATTGGTTTTTATACAATACAATATCTAGCTTTATGTTACCCTTACCTCCCTACGACGAAGCTCATAGACGCTGTGGCGAGCAAGCCTCCGCGACCCTACCACTCGAATATATGGAACACATTCTGATATCTGAGATAGAATACTATTCCATTTCCTAACATTTAATTTAACTTACTGCTGTTCACATACCGCTGTACTTTTACTTGTAACTCTACGTAGATATTGTACTTCCAAAGAAATTTTATTCCGTTGAAAACAATTTGTAATTGATTTTTTTAATTTTTTTTTACATCAAAACATTGGCACAAATAAAGAGATAGGTCCTAGTTTCGAATTTGGAGAGATTACATAAGGACTTATCGTTTTTAATAGGCGGAAAAAATAATCCTGATGTTTGTACCTAAACAGCGCATTAACAATAACAATGAATTTACACGTACATTATTAATTACAGTATCTATATATGTAAGATAATATTGTCACGCTAATACATCGACTAATTTATAATTCCATCCCAGATATTGCAGAACATAAAATAACAGCCATTGAGTTCGTTACGCGTTGAAGAAATAGTTTTGTTAGTTAAATCCAATATTTATAGAAAAATATTATCATTTCAAGAAAGTTATTAATCTCTTAAAGTTATCGAGTGACATGTTTGTTTTTTTTTTAATCAAAACAAGAACCTCCTTTTTATTTTAATCCCGTGCCTCAAATGGACACATTACACAACCTTTTTTTTTAATAAATTTTATTAATATTATAAACTAATTTTAAATAAATTAATTTGTTAATAATATTTTTAAATATATAAAGTAATGTTAAACTTGAAATTATTAAATTCTTATACATAATTTAATTTTTTTTTTATTAGTTATTGAAAATTTAGATTCTTGTTTTGATTCAAATGAGATATGGGGCAAATTTCATATAGTGTATTATTTATTTGGAGGAATATTAGTGCAGAGTATTTTATAGACATTTATCATTTATAACATATTGACGTTTTAATTGACAGCTATTTGAAAACAAAGGGAATAATATTGTACTAAGCACTTACAATAAGATTGTTAATATAATATTATGACGCAATACAATCTGTAAGCTTGCCTTTAAATAAAACTGACAAACCTTTTATTGCATAAAGAATACATATGTCATGTATTAAAATAATTATATATGAACACTTTACATAAGTATGAGTAAATTTGTACAATAGGTACATAGTATGTAGAAAAAATAGAGATTCATTTATAGAGATCGTTCAGTGAAACTAAACCATTGCCAGCGTAATCGTTAACTTAATATGACATCAGTATTAACTAGCTACTATAATAAGAAAATACCAGAATCGAATCAAATGAAGACAAACGATTAGAATAATACTTAGTAACTTAAACCAACGATAATATTTTAATATATTATGTAAGAGGAAGATCCACCACTAGTCTAATATTATTACTTATAGCGAAATAATGTCCATAAACGTTTATTACCCCTAAATATCTCAGCAGTCAATGAAACTGAGCAATGGCCTGTTTCAGTGGCGTATACCTAACAATAGAAGCACATTACACTATTTACATCAGCCGCCAATAGATACATCTGCGAATATCTCGTAATATACACATCGATTACAATAACTCGTAAAAACGACTAACTAAAGTTCCACGACTCGACTAGTTGTCGATTATTTTTAGGAAGTCTTCCGGCGAGATGTGAATACCCTCGACGGCGGACGCGTCGGAGGAGTTCGGGACGGTGTTTTTGAGTTCGCCGAAAGTATAGGTGGTTCTCTTGCTGGGGCGGGGTTTGGAGGCGCGACTTGTGGGCGGGGACGCCAGCGACGCCTCGCAGTCCAGCGATGCGCGCTTGTTCCAGCAGAAGGGCTGCCGCGGCTCCGCGCCCGCCGACATCGGCATCGCCAGCCGCAGCCGCGACCGGCTCAGCTCATTGTCGCTCAGCTGCCGCTTCAACTTGTTCTTGCCCACCACTAGCTGGAAGCCCTTTAAACTGTCGCCGGGAGATTTTCCGAGCTCCTCGCTGGTTTGTCGCGAGAGGGCTCGTTTTTCGACTATGCTCTGGCGCGATGAGTGGCTGCGCACGCCGTCGCGGCTGCTGCCCGACGAGCTGGCAGTCTCCGCGTTGGCGGCGGCGGGGCGGCGCAGCGTCTCTATGACGTCGTAGAAGTGTTGCGGATGGGGGGCGGTCGCGGGGCGCGCGCCGAGGCGGTGCGGGCGGGCGTGCGCGCGCGGCAACTGCCCGCAGCTGCTCTGCCGCGCGATGCCGCCCGTCGTCTGCCGTCGCGGCATACTACAACTCTTCGGAACAAACGCGTCTGGCGTCATCAGTAGGTTTTCGTACACGTGCGCGTTGTCGAAGTCTTCGTGAGAAATCAGGTTTTGTCGACTCTCGGTCGTCTCACGTTTCTGCCCCACTGAGTTACTCTTTTTGTGACTCGCTCGAATTTTTAATTCGGGCATCTTCTTCCCCAACTTGCAGTCGCTGGCGCTCCGCGGCAGTAGGTTTTCGTAGCCGTGGGCGCCGCTCTCTTGGACTTGGCTCTCGGATTTAGGTAAACTATTATTGTCGACGTTTCTCGAGGAATGAACATGTTTTAGAACTTTAGAATTAGACTTAGCGAGATCAGCGGGACAAGTTTGTTGAGGTAGACTGTCGTGACGCTTCCTGTCCAAGTCGGGCTTGGAGGACTTATCGAGGACCACTTTTGTTTTATCACTTTTACAAATTTTAACACTGAACCTAAACGGAGGTTTAAAAACTACTTGCAACCGGGCCTTTTCGCCGGACAGTAGGTTAGTTGCACTTTTGGACGGCCTTGTTTTTCTTGTATTTTTCGAAACTTGTCTGTGAGTCCTTTCAGTTAGCCCTAGGGGGATAGATTTAGATTTAGGAATGGCGGTCGGCTGCGGCGAGCTGAGCAGCCATTTCTGTACTTTAGTTAACGCTTCTGTATCTTTAGGAGGGGAAGTAGAGGAATGTTTTTGCATGGAGCTGTAGTCAATAGTTTCTTTCTTAACCTTCATCTTACGCTTCTTCACTTTGTTCTTATGCTTCGATAGTATAACGTGCTTTGGAGATTTTCCTTCGGCATTCGTTATAACTGCCGTACTTTCTTTTGTCGCCTTATGTGGTTCTTCAGTTTTAGGTGGATTGCTTGGCTTCTGAAATAGAATGATAAGATAATTTTAGTAAAAGAACAGTTTTAGTCAAGGGAAAAAATACAAAATACATATACAATAGCTTATTTACCCTTTTCTTCAATATATGCGACGGAGACGCCTTATCGAGCTTCGCATCCTTTTTATTGCGATAAGCTCGTGTTCTGAGAGCCACTTTCTTCTTTAAAGGCAGTTTAGATCTGAAAAGTTTACAATATATTAATAAATGATAACTTTTTCTGTTGCATTCCGAAAGTAAAATTTATTATCCCCAAGCCTTTTAAAAAAATTACAATTTATTGATGGTATAATAAATTGTAATTTTTATTATATATAAGGGGAGGTAGGGATACCTAGCACGCCCTCCACATTTATAAGTTACTATAATCACAAAAGAAAAAGCACGAGGACGTTCTGTTTGCATATGTTTTTTTAAGTATGGTGTAGCCGTCTTCAAACCACAAGAACCGAAGATTCACGCCATTCGCATCGATGAGAGACGAGTGACCCTTGTTGTTGAACGTTACAGAATTCGAACCTGTGCCACGTTTAAAAAAAACTTTTTTTACGTATAAAAGGGGACAAAAGAGCAGAAGTACCACTTGGTGATAACTATCGGCCATAGATATTTATAAAAGTAGAGGAGGCGTGGACGTGTTGCCAGGATTGAGAGTGAAGGTGGCAGAAGAAATGGGAAAAGGATTGGTGGAAATAGTTTCCCCATTTCTGGATTACATGTCGTTGAACCGGAGCACATCATCAGAAATTTGGCGGTTTATTATTGACATGGTCGTGAGCCATTCGGAAAATGAACGTACTAATAAACGAACGAACGTACCACGAAGAAAAGTAAATAATTAAAATATAATTTACCTGACAGCAGTATGTACTATAAGACCCTGGTCGGCGGCATCAGGCAAGCGTACAGTTTCAGTAGTAGATGAGTGAATGATAGTGACTGATTTGATCTTTTTGACGTGACGTCCGAAGAAACGGGTACTAGCTACCTGTAATTATAAATAAAAATAATTAATATTTTATAGTAAAATTAGAAAAAATAGTAATTATTTTAGCGTAAGTATTAAGTAATACATACATATATTTAGCTATCAACCAAAATTAGGAATTAACATTGTTAAAACTTTATTTTATTTTAAGATGGCTATAAGGTACTTAAAATGAAAGGTACATTATGAAAGGTGAAAATTTTTGATTGCAATGTACGGGCGCGAAATTGTCTTCTAAAGTAGAGTAATTATCTTCTAAATTATGATTTAATGAAGAGGAGATGAGATGGACGGTTTTCATTAGCGCCGAAACAAAAAACATCATTTTCACACGAGTTTAGCGTATATGATAACTACCTTACTTCAAAACGAATAAGTACCTCTTAACTAAATTAGGGGAAACTTAAAATATATTTTTTATTATATTTTATCATCCATATCTATAGCAGCATTAAGTATTCTGCAGGAACGCTAGAGAAAAAAAAATAATATAAATAAATAAATTTAATAATCAAGTAAATAAATAATAAAAAAGGTATATATTGCCCACATTTTGAAGCTTAGAAGTTATATCGAGGGTGATATCGAGGGACCTAATTTCTCTGCTCGGATAAAATTCAAGTCATTTCTTGTTGAATGATGATAAATTATCTTATTATTATATTTTGAAAAACAAATTGAACTAACTTGGGGCCAGTCGTGGGGCAGTGGCACGAATGTGTGACTGTAAACGACTGGTTGTGGGTTCGATTCTCACTTGAGGGGAGGAAATACTTAATATTTCCATTTCTTGGCTCTGGTATTAGAGGTAAAAGCGCGGCGTTAAGTTCCACCACTTAACACGCAACGTCTCCGAATTCGGCGGAAAGTGGGTAACGGAGTGTCTTAATAATTAAAATCGGCTTTACCTCTGCCTGCCCTGCTGTGTGTGGGGTACACCCCACGCTATAGCGTGAAGCTAAAAAAAATAATTACTTACCAGTAAAGCAATAACTGCCAGTAGTATAAGCAGTACGGCGTACCAATGGCGCAGTACCCAGCGCTTGAAGCCGGCGATGCTCTCGTCTGAGAGAAGCAGCTTGCGGAGGGTAGCTAGTGGCCCGGAGGGGTCCACCTCGCGACAGCGTTGGAAAACGTCACAATATCTGTGAAATTATTAGATTTTACTAATGTAGAGTGAAGGAATAATGTTTGCATTTCTTTTTGTTTATGAAACATGGAAAATGTGACTTTTTGGAACATCAATGGGGTGTGCAATTTTTCAGATCAAATACATTCCTACCGACGAATGTATATTAATCACAAAACAACTAATTCTATCATTTACAATTCACTTACTTTTTCTAATCCTACATAAACCATTTCTAAATAAACAGTACTAATAACGTTATAAATACGCAACAATATACAACAGTATATTGTTACTATAAAAAAAAATAGAAATGCAATGTAATATAGACAAATCTAGTTTAATAAATGCAATTCAACACAAACATACCCATTATAATCATTACACGGTGTGCCCGGTTTAGAGTACATATCGGGCACATCGTACGGCGCGGTGTTCCAGTGGAAGGAGGAGACGCAGGGGCCGCCGGGCTTGCGGCAGCACAGCTCGCAGGCGGACCGCGCGTCGTCCTTACGCGGCGCGCACTGGCAGGACTCCAGCCCGTAAGCCAGGCAGATGGAACCGGTGCACTCCTGGAAATTTACGTATATATATGTAATATTTAGTATTAATGTAATTTATAGAAGAATTTAGTTTTAAACTGAAAACGGAATTTAATATTTATTGCTAGTCAACCTTTGTATTAATAAACAAGCGAACCGTGTGTTGATGTTCATTATGTATGTATGTAATAGTATTTAATAACGATTGGTACTATTGAGTCAATCAGTTAGAACAAATAATTGCAAATTAACAACTATGAAATTTCCTAATGCAAATTGAAGCTAATATGAAAATTACTCTGTTACTCTGAAAAACTGTTTAACTTACTCCCATAAAACAGACAAGTTCCTTGTCACATCTGGTGCGGTTGGGCTTGTGCCGGCTGGCGGGGCAGGCGGCGCGCTTGCCGTCGCAGTGCGCGGCGTCGCGGCACCCGTTGTCTGAGCGACACTTGTCACCGAACTTGAGCGTGCAGGACGCTGTGCAGCATGGACCCTAAAAGCATGAAATATTGGGTTTTATTTGTTTTTTAAGGTAAATGACACCGTAGTCAGGCATCATATGTTTATGTTGGACATCTTGATTTTATTAAGCCCTGGCCTTATTGACCGTTCCCATCAAAATACCCATCACGCATGAATAACTTCTGTTACGTCGCAATTTTCGTTATATGTTATACTATAGCTGGTTTATTTATGTTATCATTTTAAAATTGAAAAATACTATATTTATTTTATGAAAACATTTTAAATTTGCATCGCAGCCGAAACCGTCCAAAATCTTTATACGTTTAAATCTTCGGTACTATTGAAAATTTTCTCGTACTAAGATTCTGTTTATATATTTCGCGGTTAATAAAACTACTTAATAGAATTACTTGAAAGATTAAAAAAAGACATTTAAAATTAACCAAGATACTTGATTAATTTGGATCTTTACAAAAAATTTACAGAGCTAAATGATTAAGAAAAAATTTGAATGACAAATTATATAAAGAAAAAACAAAAAAGCAATTACGTTACTTTAACAAAAATTGGGCAAAAAATTACAAGTTACACAATCTATCAATAATTAAATTTCACAACTAAAAAGCATTTGACAGTAATTTTGATTGCTTCTTACATATACCTCTACATTACGTATAGCTACATAACCAAAAAAATTATACACAAATTTAAAATACCTGGCTAGGACTGCAAACGCTGTGCTCAGTGAGCGTGCAAGGTTTGTAGTGCGGTCGCACGGCCTGCGGGCGGCAGCACACGTCCGTGCACTCGGAGGCCCAGCCGCAGTCGCACTCCTCGCCCTCTTCCACTACACCGTTACCGCAGATCGCTGGTTGCGGTTCTTTGGAAGAAATATTCATTTAAGATAAATATTATCTACTAAAGGTCATAGTGTTGTAGTAAGATTGTTTTTAAGTATAAAGCGAGGTGTCGGTTTTTTTAATTTTTTTTTTGTTGGTTAAAATAATTATAAGAATTATTTTAATTTCTTTACTCTGGTGAACAAGACAATGCGTGTATTGTCTCAAATTCAGGTGGAAAATAGAGAACGGAGTGTTTTGATACTAGATTCTCTCGGACTAACTCGCTACTAAAAAGTTGTCTAATACAAAAGGTTACTTTATGCTTTTTTTATGCATTTATAGTAGACAAAATACGTAATTGAATAAATATTATTTAACAGAAAAAATAAAAAATATGCAACTTATAAATTGCACGTGTGTACAAACAGACAGATTAAAAATCCTAAGCTCTATGGTACTAAACTTTCTTGCTAATTTATTCAAGTAAATTTGAAACTTTGCTAAACACATGTAAAAATACAATTTGCGTCTATATCACACGTTTATCATATATGCATAGCGATGTAATAAATTCCAGTCAAAAGAAAAAAGTGGGGCCAGTCGTGGCACAGTGGCACGAACGTGTGACTGTAAACGGCTGGTTGTGGGTTCCATTCCATATTTAATTTTTACATTCATCGCTCGCATCACAGGTAAAGCGCGGCGTTAAGTTCCGCCACTTAACATGTTATGCCTCCGAATTGGGCGGAAAGTGGGGAACGGAGTGTCTTAACACTAGGTTCCCTCTGCCTACACTGTTGTGTGCGGGATACAGCGTGAAGCTAAAAAAAAGAAATAAATAAAGACTTACATCTTAATACAATTATAAGTTATGACTGTGTGTTTTGATTACGTTTAATATAAAATTTATAAGAAATTACCAGTGAAACATCCCTTCGGTGATCTCGCTTTGTTGTTTAGAACGGGGTCGATAGCGCGGAGAGAGCAAGGTGAAAATTTGTTGTTATTTTTACGATCGCCGCTCGTCGCTCGCGCAAACATAATGTAGTTGCCATCTTCACCAAAAGGTGTACACATTTCTGGATCATGCTGAAAATGAGCAAAAAAACAAAATAAATCATTAATCATTGAGGTCCTAAATGGATGAAAGTAAATAAATATGTATTCTTTTATGTACTTTGTTTGTGCTATGGTGGTGTAGTAAGTCAGCGTTTGACTGTAAATGTGATGTTTGTGGGTTCGATTCCTATTCAGGGGAATGATTATATTACAATTATTTTAATTTCTCTGCTCCGGAAAGTAAGACCACACACAATGTCTCGATTTAGAGAGGAAAGAGAAAAATGAAGTGACTAGGATTTCTCTGACTACCTGCTATGCGGGAAGCTACTAAATAAAATCGAAAACATGTACCTCAAATTAAATTCGTCATTAAAATAATTTATTTACATATACATCTGTTTGAAATACCGACAGGGATACTAATGAGCATATCAACAAGCAATTAAAAGTATGTCGAATAAGAAAGCCTCACAAACCTCATAATTTAGACAAATTTCTCCACACCAATGAAAAATATTAACAAACATATTTGTTAAAATATAAGTTTTATGAAAAAAATATATTACCGGAGAACCAAAGTTGTGTCCGATCTCGTGCGCGAGCGTGACGTGCGACACGGCGGGCGGCACGTGCTTCCCGTAGTTCAGCAACGTGACGATACCCGTGTTCAGAGACTTCATACTCCCCCGGTAGTGCTGTAATGGATTATTCTTTAATGTTATTTATAATATTATTTTAGTACTACGATTGAATTTAGTTGTTACTAAGTAACAACAAAAATTAGGTTTTAATAAAGCGTATAAGAATTTCGACGCAGCTGGTAGTAGAACGCATGCGGCTCAGCGGTGAGATCGCCTGGACAGTATTCAGGATCCGCGGTTTCGAATCCGTTCAAATTTTATACATTTTCTAAATGTCGTTTTCAATTTTTCTAAGTGTGGAATAACACTTTAAAAATGTTTAAAAGTGTTACTAAGTAATTCCAAAATTAATTACAGGCTCTCATCACGCAATGGGACAGCATCAGAGGGTAAACACGGTTGCAGGTTGGATATCCACACGGGGTAATAATTTTATTATAATTTCCCTACTCTGGAAAGACAAAGCGTGAACATAAGTTCGGTAACGTTACGACTCGAGTTTTGGGCGGAAAGTGAAGGGAGTGTCGTTGTACTAGGCTTTCTCTTGCCCGCTATGCGATATAAGGCAGATTTTTGTTAAATCATGTGTAACGTACGCTTCATTTAAAAAAAATCAGTGTTATATCGCACTCTACTTTATATGACAGCACATACCCCCTTTTTGTCGACAACTCGACTACCTTACTTTAGTGGAGCGTCACGTCGTAAAGCGTTAATAAACGTGTCTTGCTGTTATGGTACATTCAATCGGTTAATAGATAAACGTATGCAATTCTAAATTAGAAAAATGGTAAATACATGCATATAAAAATATACTAAAACGGGTAATTTTATATTAAAATAGAGTAAACGCTGATCATTCAATAAATATAAATTCTAGATATCCGGAGCGTATATGGTAAATCGTTTTTTTTCCTAACACAACGTTATTCATATAAGGGCAGCAGATACAAGAATTTAATCTGCTGCCCTTATATGAAAGATCTTTATTCAAAATCAGAATCATCAATTGACATAAAAATGTCAGTCAGTGAGGCCAGTCGTGGCCCAGTGGCACAAGAGTGTGACTGTAAACGACTGGTTGTGGGTTCGATTCCCACTCGAGGAGTGGAAATTATATTTCCATTTTCTTCGCTCTGGTGTCGAGGTAAAGCGCGGCGTTAAGTTCCGCCACTTAACACGCAAGCCTCCGAATTCGGCGGAAAGTGGGGAACGGAGTGTCTTAACACTAGGTTCCCTCTGCCTACCCTGCTGTGTGCGGGATATAGCGTGAAGCTATTTATTTTATTTTTTTTATGTCAGTCTTGCTTATGGCTACTATCGGTTTGTAAAGTTCTGTTGAGAAGAACTGAAAAAATTCAATAGTTCCTGCTTTCAAATATAATTTTAATTATGAAAATATAGTATACCTAATATCAAATATTTAAATGCCTACTGAAATAATATTTAGAATATTTAATATAATTTAAACTCTCCTCTTTTACCACCATAAAGTAACTATATGTAACTATATGTAAAAGGCATGTTTATAATACAGTTCGAACTTTCCTTCATAATATAATAAAATACTGGTAAAGTTAGTTTCTATTAAATAATGTTATGAATGTTCATTAAAACTTTTCAATTTACGTCCGCAGTGCTTTTCCGGAAATACATGAAGGATAATTACATAGAGCGAGCTTGTTTTACATTAAATTATTGAAGTAAAAAGTAGATTAAGTAATTCATTATGTAGGGTGGTATATTAAAATAAATATAGTGTATAATTCAGTTTTTCTATAGTTTCTTCCAGTTTACCACCCTTATCTAAATAAAAACTTTAGAAGTTAGATGCTAGAACCTAACGCCGATTTACCTGTCCTGATTTATTAAGAGAAAATAATCAATTCAGAATATTATACATTCTATCGGATAACATTCTTATCCCGATTTATTTAACGAAGCCCGACATAAAAAAATATATTTTTTTTTATGTATAGTATATAAAATAAACGTACGCCATTTTTTTCGCAGACACCACCAGCGTTCTTCAAGTCTCCAGTCCAAGCGAGACCTAGTGTGCCCATCTCAAAGTCGCGGTACGTAAACATGTAGGCGAGACAAAACGCATCATAATCTTCCTCTAAAATGAGATAAAAAAAATAGATAATATAATTAAAAAGTTAGGCACATTCTCAGTGTCTAGATATACAAAAATACCTAGTAATGCTTTAAGAAACTTCGCTTTTTACCTGAAAAAAGTTCCAAATACTTTTCAACACCGTAATTATTAGGAAATCTATAGGCAGGGTCTTTGAGTGCGTCTAGCGTGTGAACTTTAATCCTCTTAATCATGAACGTAATGTTATCCGGTTTTCCATCTTGATTAAAGTCTGAAATAAGCCAAATAATACATTATTTACAACTAATGTAGATTTGACGTCACATTTTTTTATTTTTATCAAAGATTAATAACATAAAAGTATTTTTTACCTGTAACTTTGTATATGGCATTAACTTTTTGGACATGACGTGTCATAACTTCTATGCAGGCCTCTTCAGATCCGTACCTCTGATAAAACATGTGATCAGCTTGTAGGTAAACTAGGCAAGTGGTTTTCCTCGGGTCTACAGTTGCCCTTTTATTGACATGACGTCCATCATCACTCGCGTTCGCAGAGAGTACAGTGTACCCCACTGGTTCCTTCTTAACTATGTCTTTACTAACTGTCACAACACCAGCCTTGGTTTTTATCACTTCAACATGCGTCTTTGGCTTAGGTCTAGATTCTTCAGAATCTAGTCGCACTTTTGTAATGAGGTTACTTTTATCAATTTTGGTTTTTGGCTTTCTCGTACTTAACTTATCAAACGGATCACTATTACTCGTGTATGGAACATCTAAATCTAAAGGTAGATCTGGATTCTTCTTTGGCTCATCGTCTTGCATTTCGTCTTCCGGAAGCCATCGCTTCTTTCGTCTGTTTATTTCGCTATGTAAATCATCTGTGCTATTGTCTAAGAATACTTCTTTTACAGTTACATCGTCTGTAAAGTTAAACAGTTCGCCTTTATAACCAAGTTTGCCTTTAATGTGCAATAAATGTGAGGCACAGTGCTGAGTGTCGCTATTAGCATGAGGATGATCGACGTCCGATCTTCTATAGATGACACTGTGCATTGAGGGATGGTCTACATCGTAGCGCGAAAGCGGTTCTACGTAGAATTCTTCACTTGGCGTCCATATTGTTCCATCAAACAGACCATCCGCGGTTATTACACCGTAAACGTGAGAAGCATCGTCATCTGAAACAAAAAAATCATTTAATGATTATTTAAAAAAAGTCACTTAGCAATTTTCCTTTAATAACATAATGGCTGCTATGAATGGTCAACGACATAGAAATATGAATTTATAATATTCATTAAAACTTTGAGACGCAGTTCTCTAACATGCAAACAAATGGACTGGCTATTTATGTAAAGTAATTCAAGATGCAAAGAGCCCCTGGACCCAATGAATTAAAGTACGACTTGCATTCGCAGTGGGAGGGATGAAAGAAACCTATAAATAACCTCAATTACTGTTATTCGATTTCCTTGGTCATTTATTTTATCGATAAATGTAAAATATGGGATGTATTAAAGTTGGTAAAAATATAAATAAGATGTTACAAAAATAAATACTCTATGTATTTAATAATGCTTTTTATCTAATTAAAATATTTTTTGAATTCTTTAGCTTAAGTATCATATAAGTACGTCACACTTGAAAATGTTCACAATGACATACGTCTATGCGCGGCGTTTAGTTCCGCCACTTAACACGCAATGCCTCCAAAATTCGGCGGAAAGTGGGGAACGGAGTGTCTTAAGTGTTTAACACTAGGTTCGTGGTTCGTTCTATTAAGCGTGAAAGTAAAAAAAAACATACGTCTAATACTTATACTAATTTTATAGTATTTTAATTATAGTATTTTAATTTTATAGTATAATAAGCAAAGTACAGTATATCTACAACAGATTTATTAATGTAATAATACAGTTTCAACATTGTATAAAAATAAATAATACATTTATTCCTAGGATTTGTTGAAGTAAAATTATTTATCGATAGTTTTTATTTGACAGTCTCAAGTAATAACTGCTTATATAAAGTGGACGGCGATCATTATAAGGGCTAAAGGACTTTGAATAATTTATAAGCACGGATGTATAGCGTAGTAAGGGTGTTTGTAGATTATTTATTGTGTTTATATTTAGTATCACAATGTTATCATTATAAAATGTTAGTATTTTATGTAATATTATTGAATTAAATGTTTAGATTATTTTTAAATATTTTCGTGTTAAGTTACGTCCAGTTTTTGTATGGATTTTTTTATTATATAATATTTAAAAATAAATTTTGCGCCAGTCGTGGCGCAGTGGCACAAACGTGTGACTGTAAACAAGTGGTTGTGGGTTCGATTCCTACTCGAGGAGTGGAAATATTTATTATTTCCATTTTCTTCGGTCTGGTATCATGGCGAAGCGCGGCGTTAAGTTCCGCCACTTAACACGTAAGGCCTCCGAATTCGGCGGAAAGTAGGGAATGGAGTGTCTTAGCACTAGGTTCCCTGCTGTGTGGGGGATACAGCGTGAAGCTATAAAAAAAAATAAAAAAAAAATAAGTCAATTTATTGTAATTATTTTATTAACAGGTGAAGGAAAATAGAACAAAGAAGGTGTATGCATTGTTAAGTTTTTAAAAATCACACAATCACATATGAAAACTGGAAATTATACTTTTTTATATATTAAGGCAGTTTGTCATACCATAAGCTAAGTACAAACACACGCACGTGTCTAATTGTTTATGTATTTATATTTAAATGAGCTGTATGTTGCGCCGCCGAAGATAAGTAAAGTCAAACTCTCAAGAAGCATACTCCATTAAACTTGTGAACTAATTTCATCAAAATTCACTTTGTCTCGAATGTACCAGATGGGTCGCACCTCGTAATTTCGTTTTATTAAGTTTGCAACAGAATATTGAAGTTTCTTCTCGTCCTTAATTTATTATTGTGACAGCCTCGAAATATGGAAAGGGTGAGATTTAAACAGCTATTTGAAGTTAATTATAAAGAATTGTTTTACGCTTGCGAAATAAAGCGAAATGGTTTCGCCACATTCGTATCCAGGAGCTTCAAGAGTGCTTAATTAAAGGAGCCTATGAAATGGGAATACATAAAGTTTTAATAATAACATGATATTTTTTCGTTTTATTATTTTTTTAATAAAACGAAAGGAATACGTTATGGTAATAGGTACGAATGTCACTTGGATGCTTTTATTTGTAACTAGCAGGCCCGGTAAACTTCGTATCCCCATACTTTTGGTATCAATATTAAAGTCTAAAATTTTTAAAATAATTTTAATGCATATCATGTACAATATTTTTTTCCTTCCGGATAAATAGATGATATCCCTTCTCTTCTCAGCCCAATGCTATTCTAAATGTCCATATTCTCCAACAACAACTTAAGGAATTTATTTTACATTGTCTCTCATGTTCTCCTGTATCCCTTTGCCTGCTATGATCTCTTTATGATCATCTTTATGATTATCCGATGACGGTATAATTTCTAAGGCTATTTTAAACAATTTAATGAACTGATTACGTTCATGCAAACGTTGTGTTAGTTACACAATTATCTCTCTCTTAACTGTATGACGGATAGGTATTAACTACTTGTGTTTTAGTAACCTAACATATTGTATATAAGAACATACAGTAACTGTTTGTTTGTTTTGTTATAAGTGAGTGGTGTTTTTACTGAAACTCTTTTTAATCTCTCCGGTTTGTTTTTAATAAAACGTGATATGTTTTAAGGTTAACCGGCGTACTAGCTAAAACTAATATACTAATATCTTGTTTTTTTTGACAATATGATTATTTACTTATAGTATAAGAATTTTATGTTCAATAATTATTACGTAATATCTCTACCTTACAATATTACTCTAAGTTCTCTCTACGTAGCTTGCACTATATATATATAGTACTACATATGTAGAAAGGTGTAAATATAAAAATGAACACGCAAGCGAAGGCCAGTATCGATAGGTACAACACGCTCAAATGATAGCTTATTCAGCTGACTGGGTGCGATGGTAAATTTATCGTAAATCATGCTTAATTGCTCCGAGG
The DNA here is from genome assembly GCA_019049465.1 of Dryas iulia moderata. Classification (NCBI taxonomy): domain Eukaryota; kingdom Metazoa; phylum Arthropoda; class Insecta; order Lepidoptera; family Nymphalidae; genus Dryas; species Dryas iulia. The sequence continues at coordinate 11,993,172 of CM032424.1, read as the reverse complement.
CACACGCCGCATGCATCTAATCAAGTAATCAACACATACGAATACATTCTAATCAAACTGTAAATTGGGGTAATATGTCGTGTCTTGAATAATACATGACCGTTCAAGCAACACTATGTAAATGTTTATATGGTATCAATAATTTATTTATATTTCTGTATACAGGTAAGTATATTGTGCTGTGGAAAAATATTATGAAATAAATTAATAGATAAATGTACTTATTATAAATTTGAGTATTTGGGGCCAGTCGTGGCGCAGTGGCACGAATGTATGACTGTAAACAATTGGTTGTGGGTTCCATTACCACTCGAGGAGTGGAAATATTTAATATTTCCACTCCTCGAGTGTATTAGATGTATATGTAGAGAGTATTAGAGATAAAGCGCGGCGTAAAGTTCCGCCACTTAACACGCAATGCCTCCGAGTTCGGCGGAAAGTGGGAAACGGAGTGTCTTAACACTAGTTACCCTCTGCCTACCCTGCGGTGTGCGGGATACAGCGTGAAGCTAAAAATAAATAAAAAAAAATTGAGTATACAATACATACGTACAAATTTAAGATACTTTTTCAATAGAACTATAATAAGCCTACAAAACGCCCGAATTATACTATAAAAAATATTATCTTTGTATATGTATATAATGACTACTGAATGACTTACAGACAATGCACAGGTGAAACTACTGGACACAGAAAGATAAATTTGGTAAATACCAAATTTACCAGACCCTAAATAGGTTCCTTTGAAAGTGTAAGAAATCCTCCTTAAGTGCTACCTATACTTAAGGAGGATTTCTCGAAATTATTGCTGAGAATCGAAACAAGGAGGTTTTACCCTATTTTTGTACTTAATAATAATTTAAGTTTTGCTGTATTTTACTTACTACAACAATAATAAAAGCATATATTTTAAAAAAATAATGCTTATTTATCGATTAAGTTTTTAAGCTGTAGTATGCATAACGATAACTTTGCTTTACGCGGGCAAGGTTCCTCATTTAATGAAGACCGGGAAGTTTTTAACTCGGTTAATTATGTTAGCATAAATAAATCGCTGCTTTTAATCTAGGGTTCCGCTGCCTTTTGATTTACCGTTTTGATTATATTAACGCGTAAGGGCGCCACTACTGCCGCTATTGTTATGTTAACTAGTTTAATTCATTGCGTTTTGAAAATTTAATTTAGTCACTCCGCGCTGTGGGAGCACAGGAGGTTGTCATGAGATTTAAAATACGATATATCGAATTTCAATTTACAAAATGGGTAAGAAATTCAACAAAATATCAGAAGAGTCATAAAACTCCAATGTTTTTGAGTTTTATTTACTTACAAATCTATAAGTTTTTCTAATTGTCAACTGTTTTTAGCTTCGAGGTAGACTCGTAAAATCTGTGTCGCTTGTGCAAAGTGTCTATACAAAAGTGTTTGTCAAAGACGTAGTAGTGTGTGTAATCATTTAATGTCTTTTTTAAACATTTCCCGTATTTTTAATACATTTCATGATAAATACTGGTTTTCTCATACTCTCTAAATAAAATTTAATTGTGTCAAAATTCACATTTCTCTCCCCTCATAATTTTCGTAAAAAAAGGGGTCTAACATCCTTCACATTTATTATTGTAGATTCTACAGGAACCCAATGTGCACTTTAACGAATCACACCGTGCTTTTATTATAAATAAACATATCACCCCAAAATAGTTAGATCGAGAAGTCAGGTCAAAAACCTTTTTAAACTAGTATTTATTTTTGCGCGGGGTTAAGTTCCGACACTTAACACGCAATGCCACCGAATTTGGCGGAAAGTGGGGAACGGAGTGTCTTAACACTAGATTCCCTCTGACTGCCCTGGTGTGTGCGGGATATAAAAAAAAGAATATTTACTAATAATTTTATGCGTCTATTTTTACTAAAATCTACATATTTTATTATTCTTTGACGAACATACCTTCTAATTTTCCGGAATAGACAAGTGCTGTGTTGTAATCTATAGGTCCTGCCGAAGAATGGAATTGTACACCGTCCGCGAACACAGAGCTCGGGTCCGGCTGCAACACTAATCGGAATTCTCTGGAACAAAAATACTTAAATTTAGATTTTTATATTACGAGTATATTCTATTAAACAATTACTGTTTTAAAATACTATTGTAAATATTCATTAAATAGAAAATCAGCATAAATCTTTTTATCAGATTAGTTTCGTTTATTTGCTTTAGTCTTAATTCATGATAGTAGTTGAAATAAACTTAATATGGTGGGAATGTACACCTTAATGCTGTGCTCTATATGCCTATTAACTCTGCTGGGGACAAAAAGGTTAAGAAAAAGAAACATATGGAAATCCACAGCATATACATGCGTATATTGTAAACTGAAGGATAAAATTACTCAATCGTCCCTCTCCCCTAATTTATTTCCTTTATTTTCAGTTACAAGGAACTGCACAAGTTCCATAAACTACCATTGATCCCCCTGAAACAACTTGAGCAAACTTTAATCAAAATCTTACATGGATGCGGACTTACATGGAACTTCTAAAACATATTTCAAGGTGCAGAAGGTATTCTCGCAGTCATTTAACAAGAAAAGTTCGTGTGTGTAAAACTTAGGAAGTCGATGGGCCATCATAAAGTGCTCACGTCTCAGCGGTATATCAGTGTTATACGTAGGATACGTTGATTTATTGATGTTATAACGCTGACCTATATTTTAGCACTTAGGCTCCTTGAAGCTTCTAAGTAGGTAGATCTCCACTATATTTTTCAATATGTAGCCAAGGAGAGCTTTTCTACAAGTTATGAAATTTTAATAGTGAAATTATTATAGCAAGCGCTTTGAAAGTATATGATGTAAGTAATAATATATAATGTTTAGCTCTAGTTTAAGTTTTAAGTTATTTGTATTAAAATTTAAAGTAAAATCTTTAAAACTAGAAAAACGTCATCCCTTGTCTTAATAATAAATGAAAATAGTCTTTTTGTGCTCAAAAAATCTTATTTCGAGATATATGTTTTGCAAGTTAATTAATGCTAATGCTTAAAAGCCATTCATTTACATTTCACTTTGGAAATGTAATAGAGTAATGTGACTGCAACCAGCTTGTGACTTGTATATATGCACTTAGAGGTATCTTCTAAAATGTTTTTTTTGCTGCTTTGTGCAAGCTTACAGCTTGATATTTTTTATTTATCTATTCATAAAAAGGTCTTTTTGTTAGTTAGATAACTTTTGTTAACTGTGTACTCTTTGATTTGACGTTTTGTAAAAGTGTTTTATTTTATAAACATGCCCGGTTAGCGTTTGTGATAAAATAACTCAATAGAATTGATTTCGTTTAGGTTGTCAACATATTTGTAAAAATAAATAATATTTTTTATCGTTTTTTTTTTCAGTGAGGCCATCGTAGCGCAGTGAGACGGCGGCCTGCTGCAAGCACGATTGATTATGCATTCAATTCCCTCTCGAAGCATTTTTTTTACTTATTATATTTGATTACATTTAATCCTTTCACTTTAGTACCTAAGACAATATGTGACGTGGAAAACCTCCACTCAACACGCAATATCTTGATTGATTTCGGGCGCAAAGAAGAGAACGGAGAGTCCATTAATACCCTCTGACTTGCTATGCCAAAAGAAAAGATAATGCTGCTTATTTTTTTTTTTTATTACTATCAAAACTAACAATAAAAACCCAATATCATTCCACATACAATCAGCATCTCCGTAACCTAATTCATAAAAGATTAACCTCAGAAAATCTGTATCAAGTGCTGGTGACAGGTGAGTAGCTTCTAATTATTCATAAGGAAACTTTGGCCGCGTAAAAGTAAGGTAAGTTGGGACCGTAAAGCACCTTCGTGTGAGTTAAAGCTCGGGGCTTAAAGTGTGAGGGCGTCATTTTATTATTTACCCAATAGCACTAGCTTTGTAAGCTTTGCCTTTACGTGTGTATATATTTATTTTATGTGAACATATCTTTGAACGTCAGAGACGAAATGTGATGTTGGATAGGTTCTGTTTGTTTTATTTATAGATATTTTGTTGGGTACAGTCAGTATTATTGTTTCATTTTGAAGAATTATATATGTTGTTAGTGGTCTCCAATTTTGTGACTGTAAACGACTGGTTGTGGGTTCGATTCCCACTCGAGGAGTGGAAATTATATTTCCATTTTCTTCGCTCTGGTTCTGGTGTCGAGGTAAAGCGCGGCGTTAAGTTCCGCCACTTAACACGCAAGCCTCCGAATTCGGCGGAAAGTGGGGGGAACGGAGTGTCTTAACACTAGGTTCCCTCTGCCTACCCTGCTGTGCGCGGGGTACAGCGTGAACCTAAAAAAAAGGACTATAGCTTATACGATATTTTTTGCAAGGAACTTAATTCGTCAAAAATTCTAAAGAGAAATGATAAAAATAATTATATTTGAATTTAAATGTTATTATTTAACAGTAATATTATATATGTACTATTTAGAAACGAATAATATTCGTTAAGAAGCTACTGAATTAAAGGTAGCTTATGCATATAGGTATTTGCCTAGTAAAGCTACAAGTCTGGCCAGCTGTTGTTGCGAATGAGATGCAACTTTAACTATCATTTTAAATGCATAATAGCTTTGGATTTCTTTAAGCATACCTTAATATGAACGTCTTGTTCAGTGTTCCTTGTATGTTTATCAAAATAAATTCATAAAAATATTTGTCGATTAATAATCGATACCTGTTATGTACTCGTATACTTTTTCTACCCTGCTTTAAAATAGCAATAGAATAATATAATACTTCTTTGAAAAAATAACAATTAGAAGTAGCGATGATTTGATTTGCAAATATAACTTTACAAATAAAAACTTTCCATATTTCATAAATAAATGAGTTCCGATTTTCTTCGGGTTTAAGTTACGGTCACGGATAATTACATCTAATTATTCTCACGGAAACTTGGGTAGTGTTAAAAAAAACTAAGCAACTTGTCATAGAAAAGTGGCCGCGTTCAGGCTATATGTCATTATTATACCTGATTTATAGACGCTACACCCTGTCTGCTTTGTATGGCTGATGACTATGAAAATATTTTTATAGATGTTAGTGACTATTAGAAACTAATTTATATTTATTAGAATTTTAATATACTATTTCATAGAAAAAATAACAACGTATTTAATTTAACCGAAGTATTGTTAATTTTAGGCAAATATTTTTTTATAGGGTAAAGTAAAACTAGTTTGAAAGTGTGCGTAACTTATTTTACTTATGAACTTCATGTTTTCTCCGCATAGCAGGGAAGGCAATGTGAATCTAGTACATGGCACTAAACACAACAGGGAAATGAAATTAATTAAAATATGTTCACTCCTGTAGCATTCATTAAAACTACAACTATGGCTAGACTAGACCGTCCTGATAAGTACAAGATATAAAATTAACCATGGCACATGGAGAGCCTTATAATAAATAGCCTTATAGCCTTTATCACTTCGTTCACCCAATTTTCCCTTTTTGTATGGATGTTATTGCCTAGAACATTACGCCCCAATTTTTGTGTAATCAGAGTTCAGCTATGCCTTAATATAGCATTCCCATAGTCGGAATAATAGGGCAGTCAGAATGAACCTAGTGTCAAGATATTTCGTTCTCCACTTTCCGCCCAAAATAGAATGGAAACGCTACCAATGTGCTTTCTTTTAAGTACTTAGCAAATCTTAGAAATGAAAACAATATACAATCATACCTTTAAGTGGGAATCGAACTCACAACCGACGACAGCCTCAATAGCATTTACACATACTTATTTGTACACATACCTATATTCATTTAAGACTGTTTGTACAATTTTGTTCCATACATTAATTACACGTGTATTCATATTATAATATTTCATTAAAGTCCACAGTAAAATCAAAGCAACAAATACAAATGAGACTTTGCGTGGAGAACGTTTTTATAATGTATGAGTACAATCTACTTGGTACGAGACAGTAAATTATGAATCAACACGCGACGTGCTCTGAGCAATTGTACGATAAATTTAACAACTACACGTATCACGTGTAAAAAGTTTTCGAGTTTCATTGAAAGAAATGAAAACTCCTTGATTATGTTCATTTACTTTCGAGCTTCACAAATCATTCCGCATAGCAGGGTAAGAAGAGAAAAGTTAGTGTTAAGACACTCCGTTTTCCACGCCTGTACAGACAGACATTGCCTGAAAAGTGGCGGAATATATAATATATTATAAACGCTTATATACGCAACGCGAAAAGTTGCATTATTCTTGTTCTAAATATGTCTCACAAATTTGAGATACTTCCTGCTAAAAGTTTTCTACAATATGTCAACAATAAACATTAAACAAAGTTTTGTTTGTCCCTCATTTCCCAACATCTGCTCATATAAAAATAAATATAAAAAATAAAACTGTGGCCGCAACGGTTGTAATGTAAATGAATGCAAGCGGTTTCCAGCAAAACCACGTTCAGATACAATTATTTAATGTTTAATATTTTTTTCCTTGTCCTGTTTAATTCAAAACACTTTATGTTTATAAAAAGTAAAATTTATTGTGTTAGATTCGTTTTAGTGAACTTTTTTAGCGTCATGATACTTATGATGCTAGTGAGAAATGTCTACATAGAGATCGAGGTATTAATGCAGTTTTAATTTTGTTAAATAAATATGTTTTTTCTTCTTCTTTTAAAATATTGACCACAAAAATTGAAGTGGAGTAATGCAATTTTATCACTTTATAATTATATATACTTATTATACATTTAATAAGACATATTCAATCAGTTAGAGTTTTTTCACTAAACTGACTGAACTTGAATATCATTACGTTGTATGCAGAGTTACATCTAAACTCTGGAATTCAAAATTATTACACGCCATGCTACGTTAATCATTCGTAAGTTATGTGTAGGTACATATCTTTTTTTGTATAAATATAATTTAACTTTGATTTTTATACACATAACAGCGGCCCGCTCGCGTCTTCGCCGCGTGAACTACGTGGCTGTCTACATAGCATTGTAACTCTCGGAGGTGGATTTTTGAAAAATAAAGTAGCCTTAGACTATCAACTATATTTATGCCAAAAATCATTACAATCGGCCAAGCGGTGTAGATTTTTCATATAAACTTTTATCCCATATTTTAACCTTTTAAAGGTTGATTTGAAAAAATAAGTGGCCTATGTTTCACCCAGTTATTTTTACTACCTTCATTCTAAATTTCATCCAAATCGGTACGGTAGATTAGTCATGAAAGCATGACAAACAAACAGACAGACATTCTCATTTATAATATAAGTATGGATTTAAATTTAAACTAAATATAACAAATGCTTAAAGTCATAACATGAAATCATTTACATCGTTCTATTTCTCGTTTTGTATGCTTTTTTATTTGTTAAAGTGCACAATAAAACGAAATTGAGATGCTCATATTTAATTAATCAAACCAAAAGGACTCGGGGAATTGTTACATTCAATATTGTGACTGCCACTTGACAGTACCGGCATTGCGTACTTCAAATGCCACCCTCATGATATATTGTGTAGAAAGTTAGAAGCCTACCATTGCATATGAAGAGGCAGTAAGTAGACGTAACTCGTAATACAATAAATGTTTACAATTGAGGCGAATGATGCGGATTGGACGGCATCAGAAGCGGCTATAACGAGCGGTAGGTAATGATGTTACTAGATCCCCACTTGTTCGTTCTAACTTCGTTATAGGAAAACTTGTGACTCAATACTGCATCCCTCTTCGCAGTTCATATATTGTTGGGACTGGAAAATGAAAAAAACAAGCGTTCTTTGTGATACCAAATATTGTTGTGAGCTCGAGAAACTTCCGTGAAGCATTGAACTCGCTTCGAATGGCATGTGGGATCGATATCTATACCTACGTTTGTACTAGAAGGAAGAAGAGCTCTCAAAATTTGTTTGTTTTTGTATATTTTTCGTGTTCTTTTTACCCTAGATAGGTCGTGGCGTCGTTGAAATGTGCCTGCCGAAATGTAGACATGAATGAAGGGAGTAAAGTATTTTTTTGACATCTTCATAGGTCCAAAAAAGTATATAAAAATATTACTATTGACTAATAAACTGTCAATCCCCAGCATGTTTTTGTTAGATACCTGAGTTGAAAGGTCAAATAACGTGGTGAACTGAAGTTGTATAAAACTTATTGCGCTGATAGATTGGTTTTAAGTTATGAAGAATATAACTAGTCCTAAATGTCGTAGTGGGGTAGAGAGTGACAGTGTCTGACTCTAAACGTGATGTTTGGGGATTCGATTCCCACTCGGAGAAAATATTATATTTAAATAATCATTTCTTCGCTTTAGTACCTAAACAGGGCGCAGCGTTGAGTTCCGCCACTCAACACTATCAAAATCGATTTTAAGCGAAAAGTGTCTTGACTCTAGGTTCTCTCTGAATACGCTATAAGCTATAAAAAAACAATAATTCTCCAAAAAATCTTTAGGCAAAAAGTAATTTTATATGATAAAATACAACGAAACTTAATGCAAAGATGACCATCTTTGTATATTAATATGTAGGTATTACACATTAACGGCCGATAATATTTTTTTAGCTTCACGCTGTATCCCGCACACAGCAGGGTAGGCAGAGGGAAACTAGTATTAATACACTTTCTTTTTCCACTTTCCGCCGAATTCGGAGACATTGCGTGTTAAGTGGCGGAAATTAACGCCGCGCTTTGCTTCTGATACCAGAGCGAAGAAAATGGAATTATTAAATATTTCCACTCCTCGAGGGGGAATCGAACCCACAACCAATTGTTTACAGTCACGCGCTTGTGCCACTGTGCCACGACTGGCCCCGGTGACAAAATACAACGAAACTTAATGCTTGGTCATCTTTGTTTATTAATATTTAGGTATTACACATTAACGTCCGATAACATAATATTAGAATATTGTAAATCACACTCAATCGAATATGATTGAGTGTGATCTTTCATAACAATCTAGCATCATCCATCAATTAACAGTACAAATTAGTTCAGCTGATCTAATTCATCCTGACTGAATTATAAACAATCAAATTTCATCGAGTGGTCATTGAAATCAGTTTGGCTTATGAATAAACATTAAAATTATAGCTTTAATTTTTATGTCCTACTTTATTTTTGTGTAGAGCTTCTGCTGTGTTGTTCTCAGATTAAATGCATACATAATTGATGAAGTAGTATAAGTAATTATTTTTTGTTATGTGGTTGGCAGTTGTTTTAATAAAAAAGACATTTAGAAAACGTATAATAATTTGAACGCCGCGGGATTAGAATCTCTCACCACTGAGCAAGGCTCTTTTATACGTTTTCTAAATGTCGTTTTCAATTTTCCTAAGTGTGGAATAACAATTTAAAAATGTTTAAAGGCAGTTGTTTTAAATTGTTTAATTATTGCTAGAGGTACAGACAAGACAATCAATAGTTACTTAATATATTTTTGATAATTTAATTTATTTTCAAATGTAATATAATTTGATTGAATCAATAAATAAATATACAACCTAAAAAATATTTTTGGTACAGGGACAAAGTTAGATTACTCGTGAAATTCCATAAAAGTTTTGGCGTTGCGTAAAAATGTGGGAAAGAAATAGGGTAAATATCAATAAAACTAATTTCCCGAATATCGGTAGGAATATACGACGGGTAAACAGATTTTCCTTTCAATTTCTTCTTGCCAAGGCCGGGGAAAATCACTGTCTTAGTGTAACACACATTGAATTAGGATTCTTATGTATCAGGCCGGAAATGAAGATATTATACCTACTAATAAGGTTAATGAATGTTTAGTTAAATATGTTATATATAGTATATTTTAGTTATTAATTATCCTTAATAATAATACAATATATTTGCATGATACACAAACTCAGTTATATAAAGAAAGAAGAAATGTATACTGTCCTCTTTTCATAACGACCTGCCTACTTGTAATAGCATTGGCAATGCAAAAGCAATAATAATTGAAAGAGTCTATTAGTGCCTAATCATATATAATTATCGTAGGCAGAGTGCCTAGTATTAGGACACTTCGTTCTCCATTTTCTGCCTGAAATCGAAAAATTGCAGATTGAATGGCGGAACTCAACGCAGCCTTTTCATTACAAGTCCTGATTTTTTTTTGGATCCCGCCGTGTACGGGACAGAGCAGGGTAGGCAGAGGGAACCTAGTGTTAAGACACTCCGTTCCTCCCTTTCTGCCAAATTCGGAGGCATTGCGTCTTAAGTGGCGGAACTTAACATCGCGCTTGGCCTCGACACCAGAGCGAAGAAAATGGAAATATTAAATATTTCCACTCCTCAAGTGGGAATCGAACCCACAACCAGTCATTGACAGTCACACGCTTGTGCCACTGCGCCACGACTGGCCCATAAATTCTTGATTTCTAATTGTATTTATTATTATGCATGACTATATACATGTTTTAATTCTTTTAACACATTTTGTTAAAAACAAAAATACGGAAATCGTCTATCATCATTTAAAAGTAAATATATCAATTATACCATACCACACATTTAATAACAGAAACAAGCAACACTCAAGCCAATAAACCTTCTTAGTTTATCCATTCATATGTTTAATGAACGTTAATTAAAATATCAGAATCCATTGTTAGTATAATTCACTAACCAAATTCCTGACTCAATTTTGCAACTAATCACCTGATTATACTTCCGTATCGAGATTTACGTTAACTTACCGTTTGTTAAATATTAAAAAAAAAAATTTATCTAGGAAATTTGGCCACAGAGATCAGTAACAAGATTAATAAACCAAATTTACTTTGCCCTTCTTATTACAGTGAGATGATTAAATGACTTCACTTGATTCATTATATTTTTACCTGATTTCCTAGAAGTTTAAGTGTTTTTGAGTAAAATTTCATGTAATCTAAAAGTGAAGAATGGAGTGTTTTGACACTAAGTTATATTTTGAATATCCTGCTATGTGAGGATAAAAATCGTATATTATTATTAAGTATAAAAATGGTAATTAAAAATTCACATCATTAAACCTGTCTTCAAACATCAAAAATATTATAATAAATTAACATAATGATTTATTTGAACAAAAGAAAAATAAGTAATTTACTTTATTTCGTGACACGGACATAATGAAAATTAATGGACGGCCTCTGATACGTAAGTGCAATTTTATACAAGTTACGATGTTCGTAAACGAGCCGTGTCCTATCTTAACATTAGCGTCTATCATCCCGACAATGATTAATACGCGTGTTTAAATCAAAACAAAATGACAGCATAAATTACTAAGTTTTATATTAGGCAGCCCGGCAGCTTTCGCCGTCCGTCCATCCTTATTTGGACTTCACTGAAAACTCGGGAAAAGAAGTTATTAAGGAACGCAATTTCCTGAAGCCATTATTCATTTCTAGTAACAAGACGAGCTTTCAGTCCCTCCCTGGACACGTTATCCTGACTTTTAAAGAGGCAATATTGAGGGCTCTTCATAAGAGACCTGCCATAGTGAAATTTGAAATTTAAATAAAATTTTTCTTTTTAACAATCTAGCGTTAACGAATATCACTTAACGTTGAAATTGAGGAATAATAGGTATATTTTTTTGTTAAAACAACGTTATGATATTTGAGATATGGTAAAAACCGATTTATAAATCTTTCGTGTCGTAATCATGTTCAAATGCTGACATTTCTAACAGATTTCTTGTGATTATTAAACATTTTGTGAACACAAGGCGACATATGGCGAGGGACGGTACTTTTATTATGTAACTGACACCAAAAACTCTGGAGAACTTTTCGCCATTTTCGCTTTCCGTAAACTCTGTTATCCTTGGGAAATATTTTTACAATTTGTCACAAAAAGTTTGTGCGTAGATCTCTGGGATTAGCCTTCGGCGGACGAATTCCGGAACTGATATTGTTATGAATTTTCGCAGAATTTCCGAATGTCATGTCGGACGTAAATAGAAACATAATTAAAGCTGACATATTAAGCTTAGGGTCAGGTATTAAAATTATTTGTACATGTATTATAATTAATTATAATTATTTTTTTAGCTTTATTTTACGTTTATCTCTCGTACTAAGGTAAACAGCGAAAGCCGACCATCAAGATACTCCGTCCTTTACTTTCCGCGCCAGAGAATTTCGTGTTGAGTGGCGAAATTCAACGTCAAACTTTGAGTTTTAACCAGAGACGGAGAAAACGAAAACTATTAAAATACCAAACGCTGTCACAGTACAATAAATATAAATATAAGGAATTGGTTGATTGATGGACGAGAACATAAAATGTCCCTATAATAATAGATAGATATTACTAGATTTAATAGGAGCTAATAATTTAGATATAACATTTATAAAATTCAGATAACTATGTGGGTAAGTAATCTGTCGCGGAAACAATACAAACAGAAAGCTTAAAATGCTGCACTCAGCCCAATTGGTCGGAAGAATGGCTAATCCACCGCCGTAGACGTAACGCCCTAATGCAACGCAGTTGTTTTGCTGCCCTAATAGCTTTGCTATTAATGGCTCCAATGTTTTTACGTCATTGCGTAACTTCGTCGAATTGTTTTAACATTTACAAATGACTAGCGATCCGTTCGCGTAAACTACAGGACTATTGCTATTTCGTATTTTCGGCAGCCCGGTTTCTCGCTTAAATGGCATGCGCTCAAAATTTGTAGTTTATATATTTCTGTATGTATGTTTTATAGAATTATATGAATTCAGGCGTATGCACGAAAAGATTTTCGATAGCGTTTATTCACAGATTATAACATAAGTGTTTATTGATCTGGCTAAAAACTAAGTATTTCTTTCCTTTTAGCTTCACACTGTATTCCGCATACAGTAGGTAGAGGGAACCTAGTGTTAAGATAATCCGTTCTTCACTTTCCGCCGAATTTGGAGGCATTGCGTGTTTAGTGGCGGAACTAAACGCCGCGATTTGCCTTGACACCAGAGCGAGGAAAATGGAAATATTGACTATTTTCCCTCCTCGAGTGGAAATCGAACTCGCAACCAGTCGTTTATAGTGACACGTTTGTGCCACTGCGTCACGACTGGCTCCTATACATAAAGCAATGAGGGATAATATTCCAGTAAATTATTTTTGTAATCGGTTTAGTACTTTCAGAGATTAACCTACCTCTAATATACACTCACGAACGCTTTACCTCTTTATAATATTACTGTAGATAGGTTGTACCCACAATATTACAATCAATGAACTGAAAATACTATGAAACGTAAATAATGTCTGTTATTAGTTCTGCTATTTGTTAAATGGATTATTTCGTATGCATCGACCTATTAACTACTTTGTATAACGTACCATATATTTGGATGAATATTGATGAATAGTTATTTTGATTTGAATAATTATTTTATTTGAAACAATGTACTCAATTATGAGAATTTCTATGTTTTCAATTAAATCACATTTGCGTGCTACTGCGACAAAATTATTACTTGCAGTTGATTATCTGGTGGTCTTTATTCGTGATGAATGATGTCCAAATACATTATGAAATACAGAATAAAATATTTATTGAAATAAATTATTTAGCAGGTACCTATAATATAATATGATCTTTTTGTGATTTTTATACATTCTGAAATTAAACTTTTGTTACATAGATTAGGTCAGGTATATTTTTGGTATTTTAAAATATATATCAGGAAATGTGAGGTTTCGAGTATTTTACATTATTCTTTGGTCAGAAGATTACCGTAAAGTGTCGAAAACGTCGAGTTTTCTAAAAGTTTATTTTGAATATCATAAATATTTCCGTTTAATGTGGTCAAAATAGCTTCATTCCAAAAAATGTCTAATATATTGTTGACCTACATAATTATGTTAAATGGGACGATTTAAGTAACTGAAGTTAATTATATTTAATTTAATATTGAAGAAATATAAGAAAGACAATTTGAATTTACAAAACTAACTGCTACTAATACTGATTTCAGTGCTTAGACTTAGAGAGTTCTTAACAATTTTGTTAAGAAAAAATGTAATTTATAAAAAATGACCATTATTTTTAAAAATATTACAACCCATACGACCGTAGTAAATAAAATAAATAAAAAACAAACATGATGATTAAGAAAAACCAACAATATTGTATAAAAAGCATTTATTGTATAAGTTACGGTTCAGTTACTTAATAAGTCAGCTATTGTCACGTAAGACGTCGATAAACAATATACGGGGTGTGGCCAAATACGTGGACAAACGTGAACGCCCTACCTTTTTGTCAATGACGATAAGACGACAGTTTTTGTCAAGACAGATAATGTGGAACGAATAATAGGTTGAGTCTAATGGTGATTCAATTGCTTTGACGAGTTACTGTTAGATTGAACTCGTTTCTGATATATTGGCTAGTGACCCATTAAGCTATATACAAGTGTTAACTAGCAGGTGTAAATTCAAATTTAGCTGTATTTATCTAAGGTTTGATCGTTTAAATTATACATGTTTTCTATTTGTAAAGATAACAAGAAAAGAAAGTTTCGTAGTAAAGAAAATATATAATTATTACTTCTACACAAATAGTTTATATAATTGTGGTAAATGTTGAGTTTCTGCTTATTTATTACATTGTTATATGAAAAAAGAACCCCTTTCAATTGATTTCTGTGTAAATATAAGAAGTCATCGTGATTCAGGGAATAGCATCCGACAATAAATGTGTTCGGCCGTGGGTTCGAATCCCGTATACAAGAGAATAATTAAATGATTTTTATATCTAAAAAAGACACTTAGAAAACGTATAAAAATTTGAACGCAGCGGGATTCGAACCCGCGCCTCTTTTCCGAATTCGGATTTTTATTCTCCTCTCTCCCTCTGGTACTTAAGACAAAGCGGGGCGTCGGGGCAATGTCTTGATTTAAGACGGAAAGTCGAGAAAGGAATGTGTTGACTATAGGTTCTCTTTGACTGAGTAGTCAGGCGCATACTACGGCTGCTATACCGAAAAAAGGATGCATAAAGAAATATACTATATCTAAAAAGTTCTTTTGACCAGTCTGAAGCTCTGTGATTTCGTAATACCGTTATTATATAAGGAGAGTTTAGTGGATAATCTACGATCATCAAAACTTTCATTTTTATACTATTTCTATTTATCCCTTCCGTAGTTCGGCTGTAAAACGTAAAATAACGTTCCATTATTAGTTGAAATTTCGTTAAATACTGCTACAATGTTGTCAAATAGCCTATAATATGTCAAATGTCGGCTTTCAATGCACAGTAGTTTCGGCTGTGCGTCGCCAGTCAGAGTGAGTAGCGGAAGAGTTTTATATATATTGATTGATATAAGGGACTACTTTATTGACCCAGTTAGACTGCTCTGATCATAAAGAATTGCTAGCTTCCTGAGTCCTATTGTGGTTGTGATTGGTCTCTAGTATAGACTCTATACTTATGTATAGGTTTGACGTAGTAGAAAGTTTGTACATTTATTACTATAGTGAATGGAAAAAAGTACTAAGTAGTTAGACTTAGGAATACTTAAGACTGTTCTTTAAGTAAATATTTTTATGGCTATTAATTATGAACATTACATATTAAAGTTGATTTTAATACGAGATGGTAACTGTAAAGAAGATATTTGAGAAAATTGATTATTTGAGGGCTTTGCTTAGCGATCAGTGTAATAGAGCCCAAAACAATATTTTTTTCTGTTTGGTTATTTGAGCATGGTAATCTCTTAAGCGGCATAACCGATTCAAGTGCAGTTTCGACTATTATATTTTGGTAACCATCACTTAATATAATATTTAGTGTTTATTTTATTCCAATCGGTCAAAAAGAAAAAAAAAATGTCAAAAATACAAATTGTTAATTTAAGCTAAGTTAGTGATTTAAGTTAGAAAAACGATAGTTCTAGTAATGCAGTTTACGCAAGCAATGCCGCGAGCTGATTGCTAGTTAAAATATGATTGCACTAGTGATGTCACAATTTTCACACAGCAAACATGCCATATACATATAGGTATATGCTCGCTACCGTCCATAAAAGCGACGAATTGATAACCTGTACAAAAAAGATAAAATAGGTAGTTTAAACGATCTATTTTCAATGTACGGTATAAAGGGCATGGAACATCGCCGTTGGTTCGATTCGGAACGTTTTAATTAAGGGAATGGAGGGTCGCCGCAGTGGCTACCTTTACAAATGGATTAGTCTGGATATCTTCGATTTGCTCAGACATGGCGGCCCTGTTCAACGACAAGTAAAAAAGTAATTATTGTTTTTGTACGTCCCCCTGTCTACGGCTACCTTTTATTTATGTTTTCCACTTCCAACGTTTTCCGGTTGTTGAAATTTTAGCATGTATGTATGTAAACATTGTCTGTCTACTACAGAAGTTGGAAAATAACAACATTTCCTTTTTCCTTTATGAATTTTTACTTTTGTTTTTAACTTGTTAGTATGCCTATTAGAAGTTACAAAAATAAATATTCTATGTGCGTCCATTTAAAAGTTTGTCAAAGTGACGTTTCATTTAAAAACGATATTTTTTTCCCTAAATATATTATATTTTCATTGCAAGTAATTAAGCACTTAACTTACGTTTCTAGCTTTATCTCGCATAGCAGGATAGTCGGAGACAACATAGGATCAAGACACTCCGTTCTCCATATACCCAGAATTGAGACGTTGTTTAGTGAGTGAAGGAAATTACCACCACGCTTTGTCTTAGGTATCAGATTTCGTGCCCCCAAGTGGGAATCGAACTCACAACCTTGACTGGTTGGGTTACTGTCAGACGCTAGACGTAAATATTACTTAGTATTACTAATAAAGTTTTGTTCACACTACATCAAGTAATATCCAAGAAAGAAATAAATATTCAAGTTTAAATCAGGTACTTCAATCCAATTCAATAATGTCTACGATTTATTATGATATAGAATATTAAACAACCAATTAAATATATATATGTTTTGAATTAATTTAGTACTTAACATATGTTTAATAGGCACATTCATACACTCCTTATTAATATTATAAATGCGAAAGTCTGTCTATCTGTATGTTACACTTTCACGGCTAATTTACCGGCCTGATTTGGATGGAATTCTGAATCAGAATAGATGGAATAGGAAACCCGGGATCAAATATAGGCTACTTTTTCCAATAATCAACATCTAAAAGTGTGGAAAGAAGATGAAAGTTGGTATGGAAACTCCAGTAGTTAAGTAGGCAAAGCCCCAAGCGGTTACTAGTCTTTTTATATAGTGTACCTAAAATAGGTATGTAAAATATTGAATAAAGTTGTGATCATAAATTCGTGAACGTTTTCGTATACATAGGATCAACGCTAGTTAACGTTCATATAATTGGATCCGATCCCCTCATTACTCATGCGTAAATCGTAATGCCTTGCTTTGTGGCCCACATTCTGTACTTGTTATTAATTTCTCTTCTAACCGTCTGTCGGTATCGTTTCTGATATCTGGATAATTGGGCCAGTCATGAATTTGTATTAATATTAAGTCTTATTGGGTATACATGTTTAAAGCTTCACACTTTTTCTCGTATAGCAATGAAGTCTTAGAGAATCTAGTGTCAAGACACTCTATTCTCCACTTTCTTCCCCAAAATAAGACATTCTGTGTTAAGTGGCGGAACTCGTGTGGCGAGTGGCGTGCTTTGTCTTTGTACCAGGAGAACCGGAGAAATGAATATTTTTATTAATTAAGCCGAGTGGTAATCTAACCTACAACCATAGTGTTCATAGTCAGACGCTGTCCCACTACACTGCGCTCAGATATCAGCTCCACCTGTATCTAATTGTCAATGAAAATGTGACGACGCTGTTTTGGCCCACATATTGCCATCTGATTTGCTTAAGAATTTGCACACCTGTCCTGCTGCGATGATAACGAAGAAATCTCTTTCTAATTAGGCATGTTTCTTTTAGTTTCTCTTTTGAATTATTTATTTATTTATAATTTAAGTATAAATGTAAATTATTTTCACATTGAAATCCCTGATATTCGTCAGCATCAGTTATTTCAATAAAATGTATGTCTACTACTAAAATTTTATGTATCAAGACCGATGTGGCGCAGTAGAACAGCGTATGACTGTAAAATCGATAATTCTGTGTTCAATTCCCACTCGGGGGAAAGATTATATTTAAAATTTTCATTTTTTGCCCTTGTACCTAAAGCAATCGACGGCGTTGAGCAACACACAATGTCTCGATTTGGCGGAAAGTGGACTCCGAAGTGTCATTACACTCAGTTCTTTATGCAGGAAAAAGCGCTAAGTATAGCTAGCAATAACTTCTACTTAAAACATTTCAAAAATTATAATCATCATTCACCTTTCATCAAATAGGTTTATTAATTTACCTGTGTTAGAGAGCACGTCGCGTTACACCTATATGGAGATGTATAATGTGGTTTAGTGAGAAATTTACAATATGACATTGCCAAACTATGTAATATTAGTAGCAAATTCAATGAAACATTACGGACTAATATATGTATTTAGCATTAATATATGTACTATGTACCTGTATTGAATTTCATAGTTTTAGGTTTTAAAACATAGTGGCCAGTCGTGGCCCAGTGGCACTAGCGTGTAACTGTAAACGACTGGTTGTGGGTTCGATTCCCACTCGAGGAGTGAGAAATATTTAAAATTTCTATTTTTCGTCGCTCTGGTGTCGAGGTAAAGCGCGGCGTTAAGTTCCGCCACTTAACACGCAATGCCTCCGAATTCGGCGGAAAGTGGGGAACGGAGAGTCTTAACACTAGGTTCCCTCTGTCTACCCTGCTGTGTGCGGGAAAAGAATAAGAAAACATAGTAATAAGGCTTATAAAAATTCTAGGCTATTCAAAAATTAATAAAACCGATGTACAATATATTATAATTAAAATGAAGGAAGTAGACCTTTTTTTACTACATATAAATAGAAAAAATCAATTTTTAAATTGAAATTGACAAAAATTGTTCGGAATATGTATACTTACTTTATATACTAATATATAAGGAAAGTTTAGCACAAATTTTGCATAGTATATAAGTATCAATATCTCATCTAATAATTTCTTCCAAAAACACGTCATTTGGCAACTTGCTTGCTAATTTCACTAATTCTCAACAGGTATCCATACTTTATAGCTCATGTTTTATATCAGTGCAGCCCCAGGCTATTAAATAAACAGTAAACTAACTAGTCACGCAACGTATCTACTTAGTAATTATTATTTTCAATATCAGTAATGGAAACTTCGATGTTTCGTTGAAATTCGTAAATAATACTATTGACCTTTGACATCTCAATATCAGCGAAACTGAAAATATGAATTTATTTCTTATTAATTTACTATAAATATCTCATAAATTACGAGTATGTGATAAAATATATATGCCATTATGGCGCAATAGAACAACGCCTTACTGTAAACGTGACAGTAGTGGGTTTGATACCCTCTCAGAGGAACGAGTATATTTAAATTATTTTTGTTGTCCGGTTTCAGTAAGATAAAGTATGACGTTAAGTTCCGCCTCTCAACACGAAATGTCTCAAATTTGGTCAGAAAGTGGACTCTCGATACTAGGTTCTCTCTGGCGGGACTTGAATGTGCGTGAAAAAGCATGTAACGGAAGACGTAATCATATTTGTATATTTTATTTTTATTGAATACTAGCGACCCGATCGCGGCGTGAAATACGCGACTATTGCTGTTTCGTTATATTGTAACATAAAAATTAATTACAATCGGTCAAGCGGTAACCTAGCGTCACAACACTCCCTCCGAACGCCACTCAAAACGTGTTGAATGGCGGAATTTATTGGCGTGCTTTGTCTACCAGCAGTACTACTATAAAAGAAATGGAAATATAAATATAAGAGAGAAGAAACGGCAATATAAGTCGAATCATGATTGAAAAAGAAAAATATAATAAAATTGATTGTGCCGGGGCATAATTAATTACGATTATGCCCCCAAGTGGGAACCAAACCCACAACCATCGCATACAGTCAAATGTTACCGCAATTATAATAACGATCAGATCACAAAACACTTTTTAATTCTATTATTACTTTTATTTAGGATTTCTGACATTTTAAAAATCTTAAATAACACCGTGTGCGGTAACCTTTTTTTTGCATACAGTTTTATTGTGGACGGGAGATAAAACGGATTAGCTAATAGGACGATAGAGATGGAGTCGGATTTGGAACATGGCCGTAAAAATATTTTTGTGTGGTTGCTCTGTTATTTTTTTACAGCTAATAAAGTTATCTCACATTTTTTTATTGTTTTATTTTATTATTTCTGTATTTAAATAAATTGAAATAATCTATATCGATTACTTTAGACATAACAGTAGTAGATGTTTTTATTAGTCACTAGCGAAGTCCATGGTCTTAAAGAAAGGTATGTGTTAGACAGGAAAATGTTTGTATGCAGATTTCAAATTAAATTAATTGTTTAAAAAGACAGATGAACAATAGTTTGAGTATTTGAGAGATATAATAACATATAACCATTTATAAAATAAAATATTGTTTTTATAAAAAAATATTTCGTTCCAGAATCCAAAAACTGTTACAATACTTTTCTTGGGGACCATCGAAATGTCAATAGAAAATATTTTTATGTCGAAACTTACAATATCGTTTCAATCAAACGAAAAAATCTTAAAATTAATTCTTAATTCTACAAACACTTAGATGAACGTGATAAATTATTCTTTTGCAATAAATAAAAATTCAAAATCCACCTTCACTAATTTATTCACCTAAGCCTTAAAGATATATTTACGACTATATATAAATAGTAACTTAATGACTCACCTGTTGTGTGCTGTGAAGGAGAGGCGCAAGGGGGCTGGCGGAGGTGTCGTGGACCTGCGCCGCCTCGGCCGGGCCACCGGCTCATAGCTTGCCGGCTGCCAGTGCCGCACAAATGGCGATAGCCCTGTAAACAAATATTAGATATTGTAAAACCAGTTAACTGTTGTGATGCGGTTATATCGCTATTTTTGCGTGGTATAATAAATAATTATTAATAAATATCTAAGTCTATAAATATCTACGTTATAATGTCTACGAATAATTATCCACTCTGTGTTTTCGCCCGCAAGATCTACTTATCTATAGTTGTTGTGTATTTTCGAAGGCAGCGAAAACGTGTCTCGCTTATGTCAAATTTTATAAAACTTTTCAACCCCTATTTCAGCCCTTTAGGAGGTGGTGTTGGAAAAATTTGGTAGCTTATAATTGATTTTCGTCAAACATGTTCCTAAGAAAATTCATTGAAATCAGTCTAATAATCCTTATTTATATTATAAATGCGATATCTGTGTGTTTGTCTGTCACACTTTCACGGCTAATCTACTGGTCCGATTTGGATGAAATTTAGAATAGAAATAGTAAAAATGGTTAGGTCTAACATGGGCTACTTAGTTGTTCAAAAATCAACCTTTAAAGGGTTGAAATAGGGGATGAAAGTTTATATGAAAAATCTACACCGCTTGACCTATTGTAACGAATTTATTATACTAACTATATATTTAATATATAGTTGATAATCCAAGGTTAAACATAGGTTACTTTATTTTTCAAAAATACATCACCGAGGGTTGCAATATAACGAAACAGCCACGTAGATCACGCGGCAAAGCCGCGAGCGGGCCGCTAGGTTCTAATAATAGGGCCGGTGGTTTGGCAGCGAAAGCGTAACAAACAGACACATAGACTACTAGCATGTATGTTCTGTTTATAACAGAGGTAATGATTAGCTAATTTGACATTTTAGACGTTACATATATTTTAACAAAGCCTACACAAATTAATGGGTGCCCATTGAAATTGTAAACTAATTGCTAAATTGAATATATAATCGAAGGTTTAAACTGAAATGCCGCGTGGCTTTAGGTGATCGAAATGCTGAATTCTATTTAATGGAAGGTATTAATTAAATGAATCATTGTAGTAATTATGCAGATTTGCGTAAAAGCAAATATATTGTGTACTTTTGTTAATCAATTGCCTAACATAAGTGCCTTAATCCTCTGTTCAATAATAATTATAATAAATGGTTTTATTTTGATTTGCATGGTGTAGATAAATAGCTTAGTTATTTCATATTTCAATTGTTTTCGTAAACCAATTAGAATTCTAGTAAATATATTATCAAATAAAAAATATATAGCTTCACGCTTTTTCATAGGTTTTGCATAGGTTCTGCAGGATAAGTCAGAGTGTCAAGAGAATTCGTGAGTGACGGAGCTCAACTCCAGACAAACTAATAAGACAACAACATTTTACCAATGAAGAAATGAAAACAATTTATATTTTAACCATTCTTACGAGTGGGGATCGAATTCACAAGTAACAGCATTCAACAGTCATCTTTTCTACTACGCCATATTAGTTTTATACGTTACATTTTTTTTTAGCTTCCCGCTGTATCCTGCACACAGCAGGGTGGGCAGAGGGAATCTAGTGTTAAGACACTCCGTTCCCCATTTTCCGCCGAATTCGGAAGCATTGCGCGTTTAGTGGGAGAACTTAACGCCGCGCTTTGCTCCGCATACCAGAGCGAAGAAAATGGAAATATTAAACATTTTCACTCCCCAAGTGGGAATCGAACGCACCACCAGTCGTTTACAGTCGTAGTCGTAGTCGTCGTGTACACGTTCGTGCCACTGCACCACGACTGACCCAAAAATATATAATAAAATATAATATTTTAGTACAAATAATTTCTCGAATAAGGAAGGATATAATGTTTCAGGAAATGGAGAAGAGCGGTTTATTAATAGCTCTATTGATGGCGCTCGCAGGTAGCTAAAATTTGCATGAAATGACCGTTAAGCGCAGCCTTCTGTGGGTTTAATTAAAATTTCCAAAACGATCAGTTTCTGATATATCCAGTGATTGATGTTGTCTTAATAGCTTTTGTATAGAGAATATTTAACGATGCTAATTTGATTTTACCGTTTAAAATATATAGCGGTCAAGATATTTCTGTACTGCATTTTGAATAGAAACTTGTGATGTATTTTAAAAGTATGGTATTCATATTTTAAATAAACGGTTTTATATACATTTAGGCCGTCGTGGCGCACTGGGACAGCGTATGCGACTGTAAACGCGATTGGTTGTGTGTTCGATTCCCACTTGGGGGAACGATAAGGTTAAAGGTTAACCTAAGGCAAAGCGTCCGCCCAGGTCCACGGACGATTGGGACCAGTGCCCGAGACCTGGGCTAGTGGCGGGAGAGGAGCACCGTCAGGTTTTAGTGGGTAAACGGAGGCGTACCATCTTGCCAGCCCGGAGTCCCACATAACCGCGTCCGGGATCCCACCCCGGTCGGGTATCCGTAACGGATTTCCTGACGTTAAAAAAAAAAAAAAAAAAAAAAAAAAAAACAAAAAAAAAAAAAAAAAAAAAAAAAAAAAGGCAAAGCGTGGCATTGAGTGCGCGAGCCGAAAGTGGAGGAAGGCGTGTCTTAACACTAAGATCTCTCGGGCTTGTTGTTAATCACACTAACATATGTATTGTTTGTTTCTTATGTAAGAATATTATTACTAATATTATTTAAGTTTAGACGTATATTTTTAAAACAACTAAAATATTAAAGTTCAAAGTATTTCAAAATATATATACAGCTTTCTTCCCTTAAATAAATATATGAAGTTAGTATGAAAGTTAGCAGGGTTTTTACTAGAATGAAAGCGTCGTAAAACTAGAAAGTGGAGTGCTTTTTGGTTTTACGATGTTTTTGTATGAGAAAGAAACTACAAGTTACTCTTGATAACATAAATTTGTTGTACTACGAGTGGAAAGTGTTCAGAGCCCGTACAAAGAGATTAAAAATATACATATAAAAATTATATAATCTTATGACTTTAACTCAGAAACTCTAAGCTAAATATTAATTATTATTAGCTAAAAACTAAATTTTTATGTCATTATTTAATAATAGTAACTACCCAGAAATTCGTATATGCAGATTTTTTAATCCCTTTACCAAAATACCCCCATTTTAATATAGCTGGTTCATTATATTTTTACGCCAAGCTCGCACAATGCTTTTTTTGTCTAACGGGAGAGAAAATATGAATGCAATTTAAATATAACCATTCCATCGTGTTGGAATCGAACCCGCGACAGTTGTTTACTAGTCTGACGCAGCTCCATATTTTTTTACAACATATATTCATATTTTATTACTGTTTTATATACTCCTATTTTTTTATATTAAATGTGCAGACAAACACAATTTTTTCACTATTTTATTATAGTACAGACATTATAATTTTCATCAAAATTAGTCAACTCAATCCCCTTAGTTAATGTTAATTACAGTTATAATTTTAAAGACTTTGAAAATTAAGACAATAAAGCTAATTTAGTAAAGCACCGGATTCATTATTCCACCTTTACTGGAAGCTCGTACGATATTTCTTATGTAACCGTAAAGTTGGAATTTATTCCGTCCACGGAAATATGAGGCCAACTTTACCTAATTGGAAAATCAAGAGCCATATATTTACTGTGAGCCGCCCCTTGGGTGTCCTAGGATTTATACGGCAGTGGGAAGTCTAGATTAGTGGATAGGGAACGTATTGGAGTCCTATGGAATATAAATTGGTAACTGGCAACTAAAGCGATTCAATCGCTTGAGTTCACTTCGTCAAGATTAGGTATGTGTTGAATGGTGGTTATGAAGCTTTTTTGAAGTGAAAACTTCTTTAGGCGCGTTGAGCGTTTTGGTAGAGGGTCAAATCCTCGGTTCGCGTCACCGACATGCTAATGATAATAGTATATGGATGGCTATGGAGAGCCAGAGTAGCGCACGCGCAGTAGCCTGTGTACACGTATACACTAATACATCGACTATTTCTGACTGTATTATGTGCGCGTATTTAAGATAATTGTATATTAATTATTTTTTCAACCACTTTGTATTTATATTTTGTTCATGATTTGTTTAACCCATCATATGTAACTAATAAATAAAACATAAAAAAAATAATATAATTTTTGCATATAGTTTTAATTACACTCAATAGTTCCGTTTTCACTTCTATCGGCAGTCCCACGACTGCTACTGTTTTTTCCTTTGTAATATGCAAACTAGTCTAAACAGGTAAAGAGATGTACAGAAAAACAGTTGTAATAGCGGTATATAAGGTTTAGTATAGACATCAGGTGGGAATTGAAATTCTTGAAATTTGTGTACATCTAATTATGAAAAAATATCCATAACAATACAATAAATAAGAGTAAGAGAAACAAAATATCATTCTGAATAACGTTATTAATTAATATAAATAAATACAACTTCATTCTAAATAAAAAACAATTTCTCGTATTGTTTATATAATATATATTTTTAAATAATTATATAATGTGTTTAATTATCATTACGCCTTGCAAGCTCGTTTACCAACCATTACAAAATTTTATGAGAGATTGCTTAAGATATTAACATATTTTTTATTATCATATAGGTAATGTTACATGCATACATACTACTTTCTGTAGGTAGTAAGTCTATTATAGACGGTTTTTTTTAGTTTCACGCTGCACGCAGCAGGATAGGCAGAGAGAACCTAGCTTTAAGACATTCTGTTCCCCACTTTCCGCCGAATTCGGTGGCATTGCGTGTTAAGCCGCGGAACTTAACACCGCGTTTTTCCTCGACACCAGAGCGAAGAAAATGGAAATGTTAAATATTTCCACACTTCGAGTGGGAATCGAATCCACAACCAGTCGTTTTACAGGCATACTATGTGCCTCTGCGCCATGCCTGGCCCCAAATTATAGAAGGTAAATAAGGTAAAATGTTTAAAGTCAAAAAAATTGTTGCCAAAACGCTTCCGTCAGTAAAACGTAGAACTCGATAACAGAAACTTAGTAAGCTACAAGTAATAGGTATTCAATATTGAGTCTAAACGTCCTCGTAGTCCCCAAAGCCAAAAGAAATACACCCTAAAGTGATTCAAAGTGTACAATTTTTGCACCATTTGTTAGTGGACGTGTGCGGCGTCAGCGTGTAGGGACGTGCTTTTGGGAAACGAACGTCTTGTATTCGGCTTTATATTTATTTATCCGAAATAATGATTTGTTATTTGTAAATGTTGTTAAGAATTATGTTGAAAAGTGTTTTTTATAATACTAAGCACGTCATTTGGTTTAGTTATGCAAAATAAGAACATTGTTTTTTTTTAATTTTCTCTACTACAGAAGTTTTCCTCACAATCACTCACATATATTAATGAAAATCGCTAATAAATCCATTGCGTAGTTAGACAGACCTAAGTGCAAAGACAGCAGAAGCGACTTTGTTTTATACTATATGGAAGATAAAGATATTATTATTAGTAAGTATGTATATTTATAAGACCTTTAATTCTACATATAAGACTACATTATTATTTATCTAAATTTTTCTATAAAATTTAAATCTAGAAAACGGAAAATATGAAAACATAAGAGCGAAACGAAGTAGAATACAGTCTGGCGAGTTTCAAGTTTGAAAGGGGAAATGAATCGAAAAAAGGTAGATTGCAAATTGGTTAAAGAAAACTTATTTTTCTAAAGCACTAAAAGTTCTCTCCGAAGCTTCGAAAGGCAATATCGAGTGCGCGTTCTAATGAAATATAGTGGAATCACTGTAACTCTAGCGACCCGAACTATATATATATATATATATATATACATTTCTAAATAAATATACCTCTTCAACCATTCGAGTGAATTGAATTTAAGCGCAGCTAGAGAAACGGGCAGCTCTTGAAAATAGTATAACGAACGTAGAAATGTTTGCGTGATACGAGCCATATTTTGCGAAGTTGGTTCAAAAGCAAATGAAATGTAAATCGACGGTGCAGAGCTATACAGGTGAGTTGTAAGAGATCCCGATGCTGCCCAGTATTAATTGAGGGCGCGCAGACAAAGAGACTGCGTTAGTGGGGCTTCTTTTGGAACTCTAAGCATTTTGTGATGAATTTACCTTTATTACAGCTACTGAAAATCGATAACTCCCTTCCGACTGCGGCTTAATTAAGACCGCTTGAATGCTTATTAGCCGCGGCGCTGACTTCGGGAGAATGAAATTTAATCGAGCTAAAAGAAATCCGTCTTGTCAGCTTAACGGAACATTTAGCGGATTAACAATAATGGTTTAGTGTTGCACAGCATAAGGTCGATGTTTACTTATAAAAATATTAACCAATGATAAATAGTAAGGTTATTAGAAAATAAGTTTAACGGAAAATATACTTTCTTTCAAGACTGTGAATAGTTTCGAAATATCAAGTTTTACTATTTCAAAGCATATCACGTCGTTCGCAAAAAAGATCCGAAAAATCTTATTAGTGTCGAGAGTACAGATTCTGGTTTCACTCCGCGCAAATGGCTTTCCCATTAGCAATCGTCGCAAGTCAGAACTTAGCAATGGAACCTGACAATATCAAGGTTGACGTTTATCAAATGTATATTTTCCTAAAGTATTTTACCAGCACGAAAATATTTTTACGAATTTTTCACCGCTACGTTTATTTGTAACTAGACCAAAAAAACCTTCACTAGGTATGTCATTATATTATTACTTGAAGGAAATACTTTGGATCTCGATATCTTTCACAAAAATTATGTTTATGTAGGTAAAAGTTTACATGCAAATATAGTGCAGGAAACAATAATAATGCATTATATTTCATTATATTATATTCAAAATATCCATATTTTATTAATCTAATGTATTTCGATTTATATTACACACACTACCATACATTTAACATGTACATTGATATATAGTGACCTGAAAGATGATTTATTTATCGTGCAATATGATGCATAAAGCTAACCCGTTTTTATATATTCTTCAACGAGGACATTAGTAAAAACATATGTTAGAGTAAGCTTCGAATCTACAATCCAAGAGAATGAAATACGTCACAATAGATTTAAGATAGGGTCAAATATAAATTAAAAACTTAGAAAAATATATCATTTTATAATATCAATGATTTATTTCAAGAGAGAAAAGACCGCAATCTGCCCGTTTTCATTAATTAATATTCAATGTCAACGTAAAATTTAAAGGCTGAAAACAATTTATTAAGTAGCGGTACGTAACTTCTATTTTACGGTTTAAAAAGCAATAAAATTGAAAGTATTTTAATTTCGGTACGTTTTTTGTTTAAAGCTTTGTTCGAAATACTTAAATATTGGTATTGTTAGGTTTTCAACGTTCTAGGGGCGCGTTGAAATGTGTCCAATTAAATCCCAATGGTTGTAGGTCCAAATACCACTCGAGACGATCTTATTTTTGTATTTGTTCATTTTTGCCCATTATTTGTTTTTTTTTTAGTTCACGCTGTATCCCGCACACAGCAGGGTAGGCAGAGGGAACCTAATGTTAAGACACTCCGTTCCCCACTTCCCGCCGAATTTTCCGGCGGAACTTTTCGAACTTACGTCTGATACCAGAGCGAAGGAAATGGAAATATAAAATATTTCCACCCCTCGTGTGGGAATCGTACCCACAACCAGTCGTTTACAGGCACAACCACTGCGCCACGACTGGCCCCTTTTTAATTATCAAAATACTCTTATATATGCTCTTATATAATACTAATGCTCTTAAATGGAAAAAATGGAGAATGGAGTGAGTGATATATCACTTTGCCTATCCGGAATAATGTAGATAAGCACGATAACAGAAAATAAATATGAGCACCCCTAGAAGGGAATGTATGAAGAGATTGATGACAGTGGACGTGAAAGAACTATGCAGGGGCCGTAGCGTTTGGTACTCTGTTCCCTCTGACTAATTCACGAGGGATACAGCGTGAAGCCAAAAACTAAGCAACTTTTTTTATTATATATCAAGTAAATCACTACAAAATGGAATTATTCAAATTCACTCTCTTAATGACCATATTAGAGTTAAGGAAAATTAATAAAAAAAATAATCATATACATTGCAAAAATGTAAAATTTTAAGTAAGTGCATAAATATTAAAAGGTATGAGCGACGAAGCATTATCTTAACTTAATTAGGTGGCCTGTTTCCTTGATTTTATACCTGTCGTATAATATAGGTACGTAAAGTGAAAATTGTAATTAGTAACGCTGTAACTTGGCACTTATTAAGAGGGGTGGCGTTGTGTGCAATTACGGATTTGAAAACCGCATTTTCATTACCAAGTCATTCAAAAAATGCATATTTGAATATTTGGCGTAACTGAATATTTTTATCAGTTTTACATTAAAAGCCCCTCAGCTATTATTGATATATTTTTGGTATTCTAAATATAGCTTCACGTTTCTTCCGAATTCTTATATGGCTATATAAGTCTGGGATAGTCAGAGTAAATTTAATTAAGCCACTACGTTCTACACTCTCCATTTGAAATCGAGACATAACGTGTTGAGTGTGTCGGAAATCAATGTTGCTTGTTGTCTTAACAGAGCGAAGAAATAAAATAAAATAAATATAATCATTTCATTATATTTCCATTTTCTTCGCTCTGGTGTCGAGGTAAAGCGCGGCGTTAAGTTCCGCCACTTAACACGCAAGCCTCTGAATTCGGCGGAAAGTGGGGAACGGAGTGTTCTACACTAGGTTAGACACTAGGTTCCCTCTGCCTACCCTGCTGTGTGCGGGATATAGCGTGAAGCTATTTATTTTATTTTTTTTTTTAATCATTTCTCCTAGTGGGCTTTGAATCATCAAGCAACCAATCCCATTAACAGTAAAACGTTGTTCCACTGCACTACGATAGCCCCCTTATGTTAAGCGTAGAATTAAAATTAAATTAATTTACTAGATTATACATAATTATACTATATCCGTAGTAAGTTTAAGCACAAATATGGCATACTGCGAACATAGTCATCGCTCTAACCATCTAATTCGCTCTTAGGCATCGGTACGAACTACAATTTGCATTCCTAGGTCAGATTTATAAGGCCATTAAAAGAGAAATTTGTTAACTCTCTAGTATTGCTTGTCATAGCTCAAATTATAGGAACATTAAATGACTTGACATTAACTTTTATGTTTACATATAAATGATTCTAGCTTGCAGTTTGTGGCTTTGCCTGCGCATCTATGCTTCGTATTTTTGGCGGCTGGCGTTCACGCTTAAGTTAGGCGGTATCTTTTTTTTTGTTTGTTTGACTCTAGATCTTTATCTATTTTGACTCCAAATTTCATCCAAGTCGGCCTACTAGATTAGCAGTGAAAGCGTAACAGACAGGCCGACAGAATGTCTATCTGCTTTCGCATTTGTAATATTAGTATGCAATAACATGTTAAATAAAATACACATACCCATATGTGTATTTTATTTACATATTTTCCCATAATAAATTATTATTAAACGAATGACAAATTATCTAAAAATTTCAACATCGTGTATGCATATGTTAAGTTACAGGATATTAATCTTAAGCTATTTCTGTTTCTTGTTATGTAGTTTTGCCAATCGTTCTAGCAAGACAAAGCTCGGCGTTGAATATCTCGAAAATTGGACAGAATATTCTAGGTAATTGCTAAACTAGGCTCTCTTACCCCACCCTTCAATATATGTACGTAGAAAGATGTAAATCTGTATGTCCAGTTTTATTAAAAATATGTCAAAAACAAACAATATGTATCTGCAAGACATCTCGAGTTTCA
The DNA here is from genome assembly GCA_019049465.1 of Dryas iulia moderata. Lineage (NCBI taxonomy): Eukaryota > Metazoa > Arthropoda > Insecta > Lepidoptera > Nymphalidae > Dryas > Dryas iulia. Next base: position 11,962,448 of record CM032424.1, on the reverse strand, counting down.
TGGCCATGATTAACTCGCTCTAAATGTTAAGCGCTTTAAGAGCACGATGACTGAACTATGTGAAGTTTTGCTTTGTCAGAGTGCTCCACAGACTGAAGTTTAATCAGTTTACGTTTTGAGTATGCATATTTTTAATTTTCTTTTAAATTAGCAAAAATATTTTAACTCTCGCGAAACTATTTTTGTGCATTTTATTAAAATTTTACGAATGTTTACGAATTTATTTCTTTTATATGTTGTGTTAGTTACTATTTGTATTAGGTACTTACTGGACATAACTACTTTTTGAGCAAATCTGATTTATACTTGATACATCCTGAACATGACATGTTCAAATTAAGAAACATGTGACCGAGTGCACTCACTCGCTAAAACAAATTCAAGAAAAAATCACAAATAGAAAAAGGAAAAAAAAAGCTGGAAAATACACGGACCTCGAGTCTGTGGCGTCTAAAAAACAAAGAGAAAAAAAAAGAACATGTCATTCCGTTCCTTTAGTGGCAACATTATTAAAACACATTATAATATCTATTTGCAAAAATTAAAGGCATATCTACCCAATACTTTAGAACGCACGAACTTTACTTTAGAACGCGAAGAAGTATATGCATTTTGATAGTTAAACTTTTCCACCAACTTCGTATAACATTATCTATCAGTTTTTGGTTTCAACACAATGTAACGTTAAACAAAATAATGAGCATATTGTGCTAAGTATATTATATAATTATATTATACATACAAAAGCTACTTCACAAGTATTTAGTTTTGTAATGTTCCCCTGTCATTACCTTCATATGCATTAATCCAATTAGCGGAGTTCGAGTTGTTCAGTGTACTTGTAGTTATCGTCGGTCCCCACTTGCAGCGTACGTTGCAAGGGTTGTCTTAATCGGTGCAGTTTTCATTTTAACTATTAAGTGTCTTCATATACGTATGTTTTAATTAAAGTATGATAATTATTTTTTATTGTATATGATATTTTTAGATAATTACAACAGGTACCATTTTCTGAAGTCATTTAATTGTAAGTTTTGTTGTAATAAATTTTTGAAAGTGTCGCTATTGTCGAAAGCTGGTGGTGGTCTATGTTCAATTAACATTTTAAAAGTCTTTACAAAAGTTTATTTGGATAAAGAATATATTGCGTTTAAAATTTGAATTTATCATACTTGAAAATCAGTAGCTTTACTGTAGTCATATAACTTTTATGCAACGATCAAAGGCAAAAAGTAACAAATGAGCAAATATTTTGCACAAACATTGACGCACACGTAATACATTTGCGAAGAACTACTAAAAAAAAAACAAAAAAACAAAATGTTATATGATCTGATACATCAAAGAGCATATAGATAGGTATAAAATGCAAATATATTGTCTACCTGTGAATATTGAATGTTTAGGTATGCCCGGCGTGTGCGGGGCTGTCCTCGAGTGACGGCAACATATGTTGTTTATTCATCGTGTCCTCTAGATATTGGGAACCTTTTCTCGTGGCTCATGTTTGTGAATGTGAAGAATCTATCCTTAACGGAGGACCAAATACTTATGTACCAAATCCCTTCGAATATTTTAGGACCAAATCACATATTAGGAATATTGTATCAACTGTTGGGATGATGGTAGAGCGATTATTTTGAAACAGTAGGCTGACTTGCCAATCACTTAATAGTTATACTTTTTTTTTGCACCTGCACACAACAAATATTCTTTTCGAATAATTTTTAGTATACTGAAGCCGTCGTGGTGCAGTTGGACAACGATGACTGTAAAGCGATGGTTGGTGGTTGGACCCCAATCGGGAAAATAAATATATTTAAATTGTCATTTCTTTGCTCTGGTATTTAAGACAAAGCGCGGTGTTGAGTTCCGCCACTCAACTCGAAAAATATCTCGATTCCGGGCGGAAAGCGGAGCACGGAGTGTTTTGTCACTAGGTTCTCCCTGACTACTGCTATGCGGGAAAAAAACGTGAAGCAGCTTTTTAGTATACTTTACGTTCAGCTTCAAACTAAGTTTTTAAATAGTTGGTTTTGTGGTTTTTTATTTATAATTAATGAATAGCAGAAAGTTACAGCATGAGCAAATTAGAACACCGCTTTAACGCCAAAAGTCAACATCACCTTTTTTACTATACAAATAGTAGGTATTTTAACTTTAAACAAAGATTATTTGTTGTTTTTCGAGAATTTGCAGCAAGATCCCTTTCTATATTAAGAGAATATAGTCATGTTGCTAAGCTCTGATTGCAGCTAATTTCATTAGCGTGGGTAATTTAAGCAACTGGAACTTGATTAAGTTTCGCAGTCAAATTTAAGAAAATATTTCATTATGCGCCTGATCCCTTTAAAAAACAATGTAATCTGGTTACGTTTAAAGTATATTTACTTTTCATGTTGTTTATATTGTTAAGTAAAGGTTCTCTTTTCCTAGATTTTGCTAACCTAAACTCTGCTAGTCATATATTATTCTTTTATATATATATTTTACCTTTTGCGCTGTATCCCACAAAAAGCAGGATAGGAAAGCTAGTGTTAAGACAATCCGTATCCCAATTTCCGCCAAATTCGGAGGCATTGCGTGTTAAGTGGCGGAACTTAACGCCACACTTTGCCTCGACACCAGAGCTAACAAAATGGAAATATTAAATATTTCCACTCCTCGAGTGAGAATCGAACGCACAACCAGTCGTTTGAAGTCACGTGTATGTGCCACGACGCCACGACTGGCGCATATATTATTATTTTATTTAACAAAAAAATATGGATTTCATAGCTTTTTTGTTAGAAACATTTGAGTCGATATTACAATGTAAGATATTCCGACAATTTCCAAATATAACCGCGTTTCAGTTTGAAGGGCTGTGTAGTCTGGGAAATTGGTAGATTATTATGTGATGTAACACAGATTGTATCTAAGTTTAGTAACATAGTTTTGTAGCGACGTACATAATGTCCTACTATGTTTGTACGGGAATGTGAGTAGTTTGTCATGGGAATATTCTGCCTGTTTTGTCACAGGTTGTGCCTAAAAATAGACGTAGATTGCGTGAAAAGAAACATGTTTGTATTTTTTTGAGAAATAAAAAGAACTTATCATGTTTTGCGATTTATAAATCCTGAATGGAGGCAAAATCTTATCTATGCGAGAAATACGTTTTCTTGGTGGTCCGATTTTCTCGCGACCACTATCATGTCAAAGACGAAGCGCTAAACATCTGATGATGTGTCCCGGTTCGATGACGTGTAAGCCAGCTCTCCTCATTCCCACCATTCCCATCCTTCCGCCCTCCTTCCCTCCTACAACCCCAGGCCAGCAACGCATCCATTGCTATGGATGTCTATGGGTGAAGGTATCTTACTATCAGGTGGTCCTTCTGCTCGTTTGCCTCCTATATTCAATAAAAAAAATGTTGTTTGCTTAATACGTAAGATATCTTATTTACGTAATGCGTCAAATATGCTATTTTTTAATCAATTAAGTTACTAAAGAAATTATTTTTTTAGCACAAAAGTTTAACAAGTGTTGTTAAATAGAAATACTGAAGTACCTACTACATCCTGCTTAGTCGTAAGTACCTGTCTACAAAGTTTGGCCTCCGTGCTTACACAGTTCATATTAGTGGCCGGACGAGGCTTCAGGCTTAATGCTAATTACGGAACAAGTTTCAGCAGATCACTGTGTAAACAACTGTGAGTGCGTGGTGTTCTACTAGTTCGTTGATATTAGATAGATTTTTTAATTTTTTTCAGCTTCACGCTGTATCCCGCACACAGCAGGGTAGGCAGAGGGAACCTAGTGTTAAGACACTCCGTTCCCCATTTTCCGCCGAATTCTGAAGGCATAGTGTGCTAAGTGACGGAACTTAACGCCGCGCTTTGCCTCGATACCAGAGCGAAGAAAATGGAATTATTAAATATTTACAATCTTTGACTGAGAATCGAATCCACAATCAATCGCGTTTACAGTCACACTTTGGGCCTCTGGCGCGACTAATCTTAAATTAGGTAATATATTTCGTATTATCTCTTCTATGATAATATTTGTTAGTAACGAAGACAAAAGTACATAAACTACTACTACTGCTACAGGTACTAACTAAATCTAATTAATGTAACTTAACTTGGTATAATTATTGTTGTGTGGCCAGTCGTGGCCCAGTGGCATAAGCGTGTGACTGTAAACGACTGGTTGTGGGTTCGATTCCCACTCGAGGAGAGGAAATATTTAATATTTCCATTTTCTTCGCTCTGGTGTCGAGGTAAAACTCCGAATTTGGCGGAAAGTAGGGAACCGAGTGTCTTAACACTAGGTTCCCTCTGCCTGTGTGCAGGATACAACGTGAAGCTAAAAAAAAACTTGTTATATGGTTTTCTACAATATAACACTATAATGAATATTTTATTCTAATCAATAAATAATATAATACAATTCACTCAACTGCAGGAAACCATAATTTGGCCTCATATTGAGACTTAAAATAATAATCAGGTTTAGTAGAAAATGTGTGTAATGCGATATGTATCACCAATGACGTGACAAGGGCACGAGCATTAAAGAATGTTCTTTAATTCATTCCGTTACACACTGTGTCACAGACAGACATGACAGACATCGCATATCCGAAACTACAATACTTAACTTAGCAATCTGATAGTATGTAGGTTTTTTTGTAAAGTGGGGAACACTAAAAATGGATATTCTGAAATTCGTATGGGAACGTTAAAGAGCAATATTCTACGTTTTACAGTTAAAATTAATTTAGCTAAGGTAATAGAGTCCTCGCAAAGGAAATTGTGAATTACAACTCTTATATGAACCTGCAATTGAACATAATGACATTGTCTTAGTGGAAGACAGAGTGTCTTGACACTAGGTGTTGTCTGATACTGTGCGGAGAAAAGAGTAAAGTGGTTTAAGCCACTAGACTTCGGTTATACGTATGACCGATATACTTTAAGTATAACCGATCATTGTAGTTACAAGCCTGTGGTTAGACGAAGTGCCATGTTAGAAGCCGCTTTTCTCTGTTCTTAAATAGATATATATCCTTAAACAGACGGAAGGTGAATAAAAATATTAATTATATAGATAACTTTATCTAACTCTTTATTCACGGCAAAAATAAAACATTTATATATATTTAAACTCCATGACATAGTAAATATAAACAGTAGGTACTTCTTGTGGTTTTCAGAAAATATCTTAATTAAGAAAATCCTAATGGCAAACGAAACCAAACGAAACGTCGCTTGCTCAATTGCTTTAACATTTTCACTTACTACTTTGTCGCTGCTTTGAAGTCCAGTTTGTTGTACGAGTAAACATGGCACAAAGCAACGGTCAGACTTGTGTAAATATGAAAAAGCTACTTGAAATGGCGGTTTCGATTAAAATGCACTCAAAATATCAAATGATTTGTTGTATGATGAAAGATATTTGGTAAATATTTTGATACTAAACCTAGACTAGGTTTTCAGAACACTCCAGTCTCCATTTTCCACCTTTGGTAGTTTGCGTATTGAGAGATGGAAATGAGCCGCGCCTTGTCTTAGTTCCAGAGCGGAAAAATGAAAATAAATGATATAATAATTTCTTTTTAACATTTTAAAGTGTATACACTAAATTACTACATTTTAACTTGTCTTTTTTCATAGCATTATATAATAAATAACATTCTCTCTTGCCAAACTATTGTTCGTAGAATAATCTTTGGGTAGCATAAATTTTGTAAAAAACTCTCTGCAGAGATGCTATCAACATATATAAGTTGTAATAAAAAGCGTATAAGAATTTAGGCGCAGATAGCAGTATAACGCATGGCTTAGTTGTCAGAGCGCTTATACGGTTTCCAAGGGGCGCAGATTCGAATCCCGCTGCGTTCAAATCTTTATACGTTTTCTAAAGACAATTTTCCCCAAGCGGAAATGGAATCCACAATTAACACTGTTAACATTTAGATGCTATAGGACTGCGCCACTACGGCTTCAATGAATTAATGAAAAAAAGAAATTATTTATATAATATAATAATAGCAAAATATTGCTTATAAAACGTATCCGAATATATAACAAAGTAAATTCGTGCAGTAAATTACTGTAACGCAAATTTTAGCGAACAATTTATTTCGATGCAGTTTAATTTCATTATCGCGGAACTAACTGTGCTCACTGTTGAAATCAAGAGTCGAGCTCCGTAATTTTATATTTAAATGTTATTTTGCTTAAATATAAATTAAATAATAAAACAAGAAGAAAAACAAAAAGCAAAAAATGTAAGAGAAAAATAATGTGACTGAAAATAATGGAAACCTTCAAATATATTAAAATATGTATATTCTTTTTAAATGAGCCATTTTATTAACATTCCGCTTTTTACTGAATAGTGTTAGAACACTCCGCATCCCGAAGCCAAGACGTCGCACGTTGAGCAACGAAACTCAGCGCCGCGCTTGATCTGCTAGAATAAAGAAATGTAAATAATTTATATACTTTTTAAACATTTTTAAAGTGTTTTTAAACATTTTTAAAGTAACTCTACACGCGTCCATGCCTTCTACTATCAGCTGCGTCAAAATTGGCGTTCTCAGTGGTGAGAGCGTCTGGAGAGTTCAGGAGGCGCGGGTTCGAATCCTGCTGCGTTCAAATTTTTATACGTTTTCTAAATGCCTTTTTTAATTTAAACTTTTCAGAGTGGGGATCGAACCCACAATAATCACGATTGCTGTCAGATGCTGCCCCATTGCCCAACGGCGCCAACTAAACAAGCTACATACCGGTACATTTATTTATTTTTGTATTCTGCAACTATATAGTTAATTCTATTTCCTTTCGACCTTGCTAACCTTTTTCTTAGTGTAGGTATGCCTGTTAGAAAAGGGAAGAGGATATTTTCTTACCATATATAGAACGTGATTGCCGTCATTTTAGTTGTTATGCTTTTACGGAGTCACTATAAAGAGATTGGTATAAATATAAGCATGGAAAATCTTTAAAAACGTAACGTTGACGAGGGCGTCTCTAAAAAAAAACTTTAAAAAAATATTGTGAAACACTTGTAGAAAGAATATGTTAATTTTTATATTATTTGTCTTTTAATGACGACTTCAATATGTATATATTAACTCTATCGTATATGTAAATGAAATGGTTATAACTTTTAATTTAGGTTAATGAGTAAAAGTGAAAACAAAACATAATTCCCTTTAAAACTTTATATAACAATATACGTTTCAAGTATAGTTAACTTTTGACATTTCTAGTTACAAAATTATGTGAAATTACGCAAATATAAGTAAATGTTACTTCAATAAATTATCAACTAAGTAACGTAACATTTTATTTCGTACTTTGTAAAACAAATTTTCTACTTTGTCAATATTTTTTTTTTACCTTCACGCTATATCCCGCACACAGCAGGGTAGGCAGAGGGAACTTAGTGTTAAGACACTCCGATCCCCACTTTCCGCCGAATTCGGAGGCTTGCGTGTTAAGTGGCGGAACTTAACGCCGCGCTTTACCTCGACACCAGAGCGAAGAAAATGGAAATATAATTTCCACTCCTCGAGTGGGAATCGAACCCACAACCAGTCGTTTACAGTCACACGCTTGTGCCACTGGGCCACGACTGGCCACAATAAAATCACATTAAAATTTAATAATCTTATTTTAAAATATCAATATTAATGCTCAGGGCACTGGAATTAAGTAGAGACCCATCGAATTTGCATCTGATCGATAACCAGATGATGCGATTGTAGCTTGAGAATCTCTTGATATCTGGATCGGAATGTATGCAAATTAGGCTCGAATGCGAACGAGGCCATCGCTTAAACTTGCACTTGCTAGGAATTCACCAGTGCGCTTAGCCGATTACGGTTACCAGTAACATATTCTTCGGGCCAGTCTTGGCGCAGTGGCACAAGCGTGTGACTGTAAACGACTAGTTGTGGGTTCGATTCCCACTCGAGGGGTGGAAATATTCAATATTTCGCCGTTAAGTTCCGCCACTTAAAAAGCAATGTCTCCAAATTCGGCGGAAAGTGGGGAACGGAGTGTCTTAACAATAGGTTCCCTCTGCCTACCCTGCTGTGTGCGGGATACGCCGTGAAGCTAAAAAAATAAAAGCAACATATTCTATAAGTTTTAGCAGCTTTACGCTTTAACCCACATAACAGGGTAGTCAGAGAGAACCTATCATTACATTCCGTTCTTCACCTTCCGAAAAAAACTGCGTGTTAAGTGGCGGAACTCAAACAGGCACTCACTTAGGCACCAAAGTAGAAATATGAAAATAATAAAGGTATAATAATTCCCCGAGAATGGAATCAAACCTACAAGTACCGCGTCAGATATTGTTCCACTGCGCCGCGACAGCCTCGTTCTATAAGTTTGTCTATAAAATTTGTTTGTCAGCTGCAACGTAGAACAGTTGTATTGGTTTTGTGAATTTCAACGTAGACAAAACATTTCAACAACTATCATTGACATTTTTTTGCATATTTTCAATTTATTTTACATTTCCATTTTGCGTTTCACTGCGCTTTGTATTCGGCTGGTTCCGCCAATAGTACACTATTTTCGCGTTAGAATCAGTTCCTGTTATGTAAGCTTTGAAAGAAATTTGTTTTTTGAATTTTATGTGATTGAATCATAAAGTTTTATACATTATTACAAAATATTTTATTTGGTGACGGATATAAAAATAATTTCTAATTAATCGATTGCATCGAAGTATCTTTTACATTCGATTTAATTTTTATAATTCGATCCCAGAAAACGTCAGAGATGTTCTATATCGCAATTTAAAAAAAAAGAAACACATGTGTGTTAATTATTATTTGATAAATAATGACCAGCTTAGGGGGTGAAATGCTCACTCTAGTCTAGTAAATTTTAGTAAATCAGTGGTAAATTGTTCGAGGTTCAATAAATGAAGCATAATTCTTATTTTGCATAAAATTATTTGACTTTGACATTGACATATAATATTTTAGCTTCACGCTGTATTCCGCACACAGCAGGGTAGGCAGAGGGAACCTAGTGTTAAGAGACTCCGATCCTCACTTTCCGCCGAATTTTAAAGGCATTGCGTGTTCAGTGGCGGAATTTAACGCCACGCTTTGCCTCGATACCAGAGTGAAGAAACGGAAATATTAAATACTTCCACTCCTCGAGTGAAAATCGAACCCACAACCAGTTGTTTACAGTCACACGTTTGTGCCACTGCGGCTCGACTGGCCCCAATATCTAATTAGTCATTGGCAATAATTGTGTCCACGCAGCTAGTAGTATCCACGATTTACTCAATTCAGTTAACTTGACTTGCGAAGACAAGCCTTCACATTCAGAATGTAGTATTAGCATCGCAATATACTTAGAATGTTTATTAAATGAGAATCGGCTATAAGTGCCTCAATACGTGAACGAGACTATATTCGTGTTTCGAAAAAAACTTTCCTAATATCAACCTTAACCGGTTGTAATACGGCACACGGTTGCTGAATGAAAGAATTTGATACACATTTCATTCACACTTCACGCACCAAATGTTACGTAGCATGTAGTTCAGTAGGTTACAAGTTACTTAATAGGCTTTTTATAACAATAATTGTTGAAAGTGTGAGATAAATAATCAGATGTTGCTGTTTATTCTTTATTTTGTTTCTTTTTTTAGCGTCACGATTTTTTCGCTAGGTTGAGTAGTAACTCTGTTCTTCACTTTCTACCCTTAATCGACACATAAGTGGCGAAACTCAAGAGATGGAAAACTGGTTCCAGAGAGGAGAAATAAAATAATATATTAATAGTCCATCGAACAGGAATCGAATCCATAACCGTCGTATTTCAGTCAGACGCTGTGCCATTTCACCACTCCTCATATACTTTGAACTATACATGTAGGTCACAATTAATTAAGATTTTGAGTTCAAAATATAACTGAATTGAGGTGTATTAGGCTAATTAAATATATGTCTTTTTAAGCCTTGCAGTTTTCTTATGTAATGTTATAAATGATTTTTAATGTCCTAATTAAATACTTTCTTACATAATATTTAAAAATATATATAAGCCCAATTAATTAAGTAAACTCAACTATACCCTGTGTAGTTAGCCTAGAAAAAATTGTGCTGAGCTATTTGGCAGATCTCCAAATATCGACCTTGGACCAAATCACAGGATCAACAATATTACTGCGAAAATTTGAACAACCACTAGCTATTAACCTACTTTTTGTTCGGTACATTTTTGTATACCTACAGCTATTTTTCTCTTGTCATTATATATGATTAATTTAAAACATTGGAAATTTAGATAAAAATCTGCGAGGCAGGCAAAACTCCAGGTTTGCAGCCGGCTAGTTTAATATAATGAGAGAAGGCCATTATATAACTTTTAGGTTGTTGCTCACAGAATAAAATATATGGCGTTAAATAAGTTATAAATAGCACAAAAATAAGACTCAAGCATATGCCTTGATTACGACATCACGATACCTGATTATCACACCACGATAAAGAATATTGACAAAAACAGTTATTTACTCTCTGTTATTCATTATAAATTAACTCCAAAAGCTGCATTTTGTTGAGAATTAAAAGACGTAATTAACCCACTCAAATCAACATTAACCTAACCTAAATATAATCAGTTTAATAAATAAAATAGCAATAGGTATTTTATTCACTATAATAGTGTTAAACTTACTGAGCACGATTTCCAAGACTCCTTCGAAATATTTCACTTGAGACCTTGAGGTTTCAAGAACACAAAATGTTTGCCAAAATTATTTGCCAAGTAATATACTAATGTCTATGTTGGCAAAGTTGGATATTCGAGATTGTTGGTCAAGGCATAGACCTTGGACTCATTGCGAATGCTGCCAGGATGACAACCTACTTACTGGATCACCGAGCCAATTTATCTTGAAAGCCTTGTGTTTAAACTTTACTGATGCTGCACAAACGTGTTTTCTGCTATTATATTATTATTCTGAGGAGAACATACCCGCGGATGAACGATTACCATCTGAATCAATTTTATGGATTTTCTTTTTTTATTAGCTTTTTTATTCTTTTTTTATTAAATACCCATACTCCTACTGTACCCAGTTTGGGTAAGTTAGGTAATTTAAAAAAAAATGGACAGATGGTGTTCAATCTATTAGACTCATGTGAGGACGGACCATAATTATAGTTAGTACAGGATACGATGTAAAAATTCTAATATTGGGATTCAATAATATTGGGATCAAAAATTCAATTACATAAGCTCAGTATATGCGGATATAAAGATTGGTAATGATAATAAACTATGCCATCCGCATAGATGGATATTCAGAGAGAATTGAACGGCAAGACACTCCGTTCTTTACTAATTGCTAGAAAATTAAGAGATTGCGTGCTAAGTGGAGGCACTTAACGTCGCCTTTTTCTTTACGTACCACAGCGAAGAAATAAACAATAATGGATATTGAATAAAATTAATATATCATCAATAAAATTATAATCATAATCATACCCTCGAGTGGGAATCGAACTCACTATCATCGCGTTTACTATTATTTTTTAATGAGAAGCTATGCAACTGGGCCGCTACGATGGCCTTTGTAGTTTGGTGAAATTGAATATTATCAAACTAGCCACAATTACCTACTTATACCACTTGTATTGCTCAATATTGCTTAATACATTTTTCTTGTAGAAACAGTGTGGGCGGACTTTCGTATACTTCATTAGGTATTCAACTTTGTAAGTAAACTCAACAATAGGAACAAAGAGCTGGTATTCAACATTTGTAAAGCAAAGCAAATAGTTAGCACTTGAGTATCGCTGCATTATAGAACTCGTTATTGTATCGCCCGATCCAAAGGCATTAAGAATTCATGGAACGGTAACAAGTTTGAATGCGTTCAGCTTTGGAGAAAATAGGACATTGACTAAATTATTTAAAGTTGTATGGAATGAGTCAAAAAATATTTCAATGAATATATTTGAAAAATAAGACTAAAACATATTTTTTCATATATCACGTAAAGAGAATATTTATTTTTGGACTATAAATCACTGTCTGGTACATTGAGATGAACTACGCAACGCGATATAAAATAGGATCTTCTCTCATCGCGTTTTCCATTTATGAAACCCTTTCAGTATCCGAGGAGCGATTCGGAGATATAATGCCGCACTAAACCCTTCACCCAGGTCAGGAGATAGAGTCAGCTGCGTCTAAAAAAAATCTATCATCTATGTCATCTAAAATTTAGATCGTTGTGACTATCAAAGATACAAGTGGTTATACTTACATAAATTCCATATATTATGTAAATTTAGAGCTAATCTAGTTTTATGCAAATATGTTTTATAAAACTAACATATATAGTACTGTTGAAGCACTTATTATTTATTGATTCTCTGTGCAAAAAAAAAATGTTTTTTCTAACTAAATTTTCGATGTTGGAATAACAGTAATATAAATATAATGTTAAAATATAGATAGAGCTATGATCTGTATAGGCAACTAAAGTTTTGACAGGTCAATAAAATTTTCATCACAATTGAAATGACATGAAGGATTTGCTATCTATTCTCTTGCAGATTGTTGCAACCAATTTTAGAACAAAATTGCTATAAGACGATTATGAGCCATGTTGCGAGTTCGATTCCAACTCGAAGGAATGCTCATTAGAATATTAATTTACTTAAAAAAGAAGTACAGCGTTCGAAGCGAAGTCCGCCACTCAATGCAACGTCTCGAATCGGGCTCTGAATATTGAAGCAATGATACACCTTTATATAACGTTTATATACAGCATATACTTTTTTTAATATTTTTTTTTGGGAACCTAGTGTTAAGTGGCGAAACTTAACGCCACGCTTTGCCTCATCACCAGAACGAAGACAATGGAAATATTAAATATTTCCACTCTTCGAGTAGGAATCGATCCCACAACCAGTCGCTTTACAGTCACACTCTGTGCCTCTGCGCCACGAATGGCCCCATTTTTTAATAATGATAAACCTTAGTCTAGATATAAATTATTTTTTCGTCATACACGAGATTATATGGCAAAAATTTACTCATATACATAATTTAATATTCAAGCGTAGCGTATTTATGGCAGACGGTGAAGTTGTGTCGCTACACCTGTTACCATGATATTTTCTATCAAGCGTCATAAAGTGGTGGTGCTATTATATACTATTTATGCGCAAACTTTGTAATATTTATAAAGTAATATATGAAGTTGTATTAAAGTTTTGACAAAAATGTAAAATATCTCAAAATTGATCGTTTAAATTCTTCTTTATTGAAAGTATACATTTTATGAGTATTTTGAGTTTCTAACTCAATTTATATATTATTTTTATGAATAACACAATTTTATTTTTATTATTAAACACAATTTTATTCGTTTCACCATAGTGCAGTGGCTATCGTGTCGCAACGAAACATGTTTTTATTGTAAGCGCGATTGTTTTAGGTTCAATCCTCACTGGAGGGAGTGATTATATTTCAAATATTTTCACTTCTCTGCTCTAGTAAGCAAAAGCGTGGCGTTAAGATACGCTACACAACAAACAATCTGTAAATCGGGCAGATATAGAAGAACAGAGCATCATGACTGTAGGTTTTTTCTGTCTTTTCTGCTAAAAAAATCAAAACAAACGTTTTAAAATCATTATAAAACAAGAAAAATATACATATGTTAATTACTATAAAAATCTGTTAATATAAAACAAAACATATGACAAACTTTACGAGTTAATTTCATATAATGTGTTCAGTTGTTGCGGTATAGCTTAATGGACGTCACGGTGCACGTCAGTACATAATCGGATCGGAGCCCGCTGCACTTATGGGATTACGGAGGGTTGCGTTTTTTCACACCACGATCAAATTGCGTTCTATTTGCCGTTATACTTGTTGAACCGTTTTTTTTTTTCATATGAGCAATGATTTACTATAAACATTTATATTTTGATTTAAAGGCGGAATAAATTAGATTCTGTTTTATTATGAAAACAGGGCAGGCAATTATTTTTTTATTGTACTGTGATTATTTGTATAGCTGAAAGCAATGAATATAGGTTCATAATTATTTGAGGGGACAATCGAGTATTTTGTCGCTAAGTAAAGGAAAAACTAAAACACTTTTTTAAGAAAATTATGCGGACATTGAAGCATGAAATTTTGCACATGTAAAGTTTATTAAAACGTGACGTATACGTGATATATATCTAAAATAATACATTAGAAATAGGTTAACTGTATAAAATAAATATTACCAGTGGGTAGGTCATGGCGCAGTGGCACGAACATGTGACTGTAGACGACTGATTGTGGGTTCGATTCCCCCTCGAGAAGTGGAAATATTTCATATTTCCATTTCCTTCGCTTTGGTATCAGAGGAAAAGCGCGGCGTTAAGTTCCGCCACTTAACACGCAATGCTTCCAAATTCGGCGGAAAGTGGGGAACGGAATGTCTTAACAGGTTCCATCTGCCTACCCTGCTGTGACCGGGATACAGCGTGAAGGTAAAAAACGTTGCCATGGCAACGCTTAATTTACGTCTTAAAGTGTTTACAAGTAATACCAACGCCACAAAATTGATAGATATATAAGTCATTAATTTTTGTTTTCTTCTACCTTCTAATTAGCTGACCGAATAAATAACAACAAGGCATCGTAAAAAGATGTTTTTGATATTTGCATGCGCAATGTTAATGAAAATTGAAAATTGGAAGCGACACAGATGGTAATCGAATTTGAATACAACAGACTACTCCGTGAGTCCCTCCCGCACAAATCACATTATGACTTTACATTTTTACATTTCATTTCCATGTTGGGTTACTAAGTGGCATTTTTTTTCTTTTTTAGGTAAAAAAGGGATATTTATAATTTAATAAGTAGATAATTTTTAAAAGTAGTTACTTAAATTTTAATAGTTTTAGAATCGGAAACGGAATTATTTTATTTAAAATGGTATAATTTTTTAATCTTCTAAACTTATCGTCGTTTAGATTTCAAAAGCCTGTCATATCAATGTAAAATAGAACGTCAAAGACTCAATCAACCATAGCTAAAAAAATAAAACCGTAATAAAAACTAAGAAATTTTAAATTGGAGCCAAGATGTCTAACTAATTAATACGGAAGCTATTTACTTAAGAAAACTAGATTTACCCACAATTTTCTTAAACATAAGATATACATTTATTCAATGCCTAAAACAGAAAATAAGAAAGAGTTTATTTCGTAAAAGTTTAAGAAGAAGCTAGAATCCGTAATGCTAAGTAATTGGATGATGTAATTTTTAGGTTACATTTAAACTAACAGCTGTCTATAGGCATACACTCAACGGCGCTGTTCGCATCTCTGAGCTTCCGTTTGCAAATATTTGATATGTTTCTACTGAAATAGAACCATGGTAATATAATTTAAGATAATAATTACTTAGATACTCTATAAAATGAATGTAAACTATATACTTAGATAGGTTTAGTACTAAAAGAAAAGACATTTAGAAAATGTATCAAAATTTGAACGCAGCGGGATTCGAATCCACGTTTCCTGAATACCGTCCAGGCGCTTTGACCGCTAAGCCATGTGTTCTACTGCAAGCTGCGTCGAAATTCTATACGCTTCATTATAACTTATTTTTGTTGTTAGCATCTGTGTAGAGAGAATTTTATGAAATTTCTGCTAACCAAAGATAATTCTATGAATAATCGTTTGACAAGAGAGAATGCTATTTATTAAAGACTTTTTCCAATTTCTTTCAATTTTCCTAAGTGTGGAATAACATTTTAAAAATGTTTAAAAAAGTTTTCATTACAAATAATAATTTATTTAACGTTTTTCACGCTGTCGTAGCGCAGTGGAACAGTAAATGACTGTGGACGTCATTTGTTTACATTACGGTTTTGGATTCGATTCCCATTTGGAGAGAATATATTTAATTTATTTTTATTTCTTTGCTCTGATAAGGAAAATAAGCGCGGCCTTTAGTTCTGCCATTCAACACGCAGTGTCTCGAATTTGGGCGAAGAGTGAAGAATGGAGTGCCTTGACACTTGGTTCTTTTTTCTTGGCACCTTAATATGTATGAAAAAGTGTGAAAATGTAAAAAAAAGGTAATTATGCAATTTGAGTTCTTTTCCGAAAGATGACGACAAAAAAAATTGACACTCTGGGGCTGTTCTTTGGATAACGAAGGATAATATGTGTGTTTTTGATCGTTTGCAAGTATATGTTTGTGTGTCCGAAGGCAGGTTTCGAAATATACGAGAGATTTTGTATTATTACGTATTGGCCAAAACTTTGAATACCATACCTTATGGTAAATTATGGGAAATGTCAGCCTTCCCCCATAAAATATCCTTCGTTATGCTCCAAAGAACAGTGCCAGAGTGTCAAAAATGTTTCCCGTCATTTTTCGGAAAACCCCTTAAACTGCATATTACCAAAAATATTCTTAACATAAAAACCAAAGATATGAATCCAAAACTATCGTTTTTAATTATGACACGTTCCATTTACGCCACGACGGTGTAATATCCATTACGTACTCGTGCCTACCTTCTACTACATATAAGTAAACCTATATAAGCTCGAACAATACTAGATCGAAATACACAGATGGAGGAGGTTCCATTCAATTTCACCCATAAAATATTTAATTTCCTTCCTCTCCTTGCGACACGCACTCAAGTCGAACATTTACATAAGCCTACCGAAACAGTATTTACACTAGCCGACAGTGTTGTTTATTTATAACTTAAATCGTTCTCGTTACTGATTTATTTAATTTTTTTCTGTAACGTTCCTTATTTATATAAATTTATAGTGATTTTTATATATACTATATTTAAATATATTTTTTTTACTTTTTTTTAGCTTCACGTTGTACGTCGTACTCAGCAGGGTGGGCAGAGGGAACCTAGTGTTAAAACACTCCGTTCCCCACTTTCCGGCGAATTTGGAGGCATTGCGGGTTAAGTAACGAAACTTACCGCCGCGCTTTGCCTCTGATACCTCCTCGAGTGGGAATCGAACCCACAACCAGTAATTAATTTATTTTAATATATAAAGTATACGCACTGATTGTGGTTGTATGCTGTATTCCTACTCGGTCGAATGAGGATCTTTCCACGCCCTACTATAGTGTTGACAAAACGAAGCAAAGAACTTTCGGTTTAGTAAAATAAGTTACTAAAGTAATCTCACTTAAGCTAAGACATATATTTACGTAACTATAAAGTTTACTAAAATAATTGAAAAGAATGATAATAAAAAACTTAGGTAATTTATATTTAAAACTTAAACGAAAACTGACAGCTGTAATAATTTTAAAACAATAACATATTACGTAACCTTAATAAAATAAACAATAGCTAAAGTAAAAATTCAAATAGGTATTTTATAAATTACAATGGAGTTACGATTGGTGAATGATAAAAAGCTCATTTTTCACTGAGAACAATTTGTATGGATGTTGATAATACATGTCAACGGACGAGGGTGCGAGGGTGCGAAAATTGACAAGTGACGATTCCCGCTAATGAAACATTTTTCGATTTAAAATACATTAGTCTGTATATCTGTGGATGGATGTGTTGAGGCATTGTTATATTTGAACATATAACCATTTATTTTTTTAGCTTCACGCTGTATCCTGCACACAGCAGGGTAGGCGGAGGGATAGTGTTAAGACACTCCGTTCCCCACTTTCCGCCGAATTCGGAGGCATTGCGTGTTAAGTGGCGGAACTTAACGCCGCGCTTTACCTCTGATACCAGAGCGAAGAAAATGGAAATATTCAATATTTCCACTCTTCGAGTGGGAATCGAACCCACAACCAGTCGTTTACGGTCACACGTTCGCGCCACTGCGCCACGACTGACCCGATTTAAAAATGCATATTAAAAAAATTGCATTAAATGAAATTGAAGAGCAAGGTAACGCTTTAGTTTGAAGACCCCGTTATTCACTTTCTTCTAAAATCGAGATATTACATGATAAGTGGCAGAACTTAAGATCGTTTTGATTTAAATATCATAAAATATTATGTAATCATTCCCCCGAGTAGAAATCGAACCCTTCCTACAATCATTTCCTTTCTCATTTCCAGTCAGACGCAGTCTAACTGCACCACGACAACCTCACTAGAGTTAATTGTACTCCATATTATATGTTTAAAACCTTGACTATTGTAGTCTTTATTAAGTGGTTTAGAAGTAGAACTTAAAGTTCAAATAAAGTAGGACACTTTAACAATCACTGTAAAAATCGGAAAATGCAGTCTACAATCTTCACTCTAATACTAAATTACTGGCACCTCAAAGCTAGTACTAAATGCAAGAACCATCACAACGTTATAAAATACAAATAAACAGACGTACTACCTTCCTAAATTCCGATTAAGAGTTACGAGGTACTATATTTCCATGACACTCAAATAAAAGGGATTAAGTCCACTTTATTGAGCACTAGAAATCCTCGAAGATAGAGTTAAAAGCTATTTTAGACTTTGATTTGATCATAAATCAGTTACGATCGTTTCGAAGAAGAGCTTAAAATGTATAAATTATATTTAATGTTGCTAAAATATATTTTATAAGAAATAATAGTTAGCTTTGTTAATTTGAGTGGCTGTATTCTAGAAAATCAACGTGGCATTTTGTTTGATAAGACAAACAACCCATAGTCAATTGTGGTTCAGAAGGCCACGTTTCAAAAAGACGTAGTAGTAAGAAGTAGTGTCAAAAGACTCCGTTCTCCACTTTCCGTCCGTTGGGTGGCGGAACTCAACGCCATACTTTGTCTTAAGTTAAGTTTTAAACAGAAATAAATAACAATTGCATAGTAAGATACTGTATCGATATTAATATCGAATATAAATAAGCTATTTAAACATAAGATTTCTCCCTCATATAAACAGTTTTCACGCCGTTAGGCTCTATGATTACAACTCGTACATCTACAGTATACATTGAAAAAATCGAATAATGTGAGGGAAACACGGACGACAGGGAATTGAAATGACAACACCAATACGAGCTGGCACCTGCTGCCTCACGTAATTACTGCTACAAAGTAATCAATGTACCGAGATTTTCCTTTTGTGTCTCGGAAAGAAAGAAAAATTAAGTAAAATTCAAGTTGGATGTAAACAAACGAATGGTTTCGTGTCATAAAGAATTAAATTCTGTTCAATTATTGTTATCTTCTTAAAGTTATTTATCCTTGTGCTTAATACTATTACATTTACCTATTATCACATGTCTTCGACATTAACTTGGTTTGTTTCGATTTTAATACATTTGCCAAACATATTCTATTCCGTACCTTCTATTATAAAATGTAAAATCTCATGTTTTTCAAAATCGCATCACATAAAACACATTTATTAAACCAAAAGAAAAGTAAAAAAGTAATTTTACCCTTTTTCCTTTACAGCAAGGCAGTCAGAGAGAACATAATCTCGAGACACTCCATGCAAAGGGCAGCGTAAAGATCCGCCACTAAACACACAACTTCTTTAAATATTACATATTTATAAATAAATAATAAACTATCGTAGCTTAAATAGAACACAAAACCCAGCAAAGCAGACGCCAATGGTTTAAGGGGCAACCGTTATCATCTTCAACATTATTTATCCAAAATATAGTATTTCAATAGCAATATCCTCATTATTCAAGTTAGATAAGTTTCCATCTGTCAGGCGACGTTACGTAAACGTAACATCGTTTTCATTTCATCAAATAGGACGGTTTCGTGGAGTTTCAATGATATTCGATATTGTTGTTGTCTACTGCTTATTACGAAATTTCTTAGTGGTTTATTAAATTGAAAATGTTAACCAAATTTACAAGTACTATTGATTTTTTATTCGCTTCTATTTTGGCCTGGTTATCTATATTAATGAGACAAACTGAGTGCAGGTTCATAGTTCACCACGATGGTGTCTTCATACATAAATGACAAGATAACAATAACAAATTATTTTAAGGAAGAAATATAGCGGAAACACCATTTTTTCATAAAACATAACAGAATATTTAATAATATTCTTGGCACAAATAATTAATAATATGCATATATCTAATTATTTCCTCGTTATCCTAGTCTTACGACGTATAAGAAATATTATATTTCAGGTACATGTGCAAATTTTCAAACAAATCACATGGTAAAAAATGAGCCAAAATAACTATTTTCTTCCTTAGATAAATAAAGGAAGGTGAAACTAATAATAATAGACAAGTTTACTTAGTTAAACTATAAAATTTTATAAAATTAAGTGGCTTCTATAAAAGCGTTGCACATTATGTAATTATAATGTTTGTAGTAATAAAACACCGGATCGCATCAGCAACATTCTTCCTAGACAGAATTATACCACTCGACGCTAGCCTTTACTAATAATAACTTGACACCACCTCAACTTTAATTAAATTCCAAATGGATATTGTTTTAAGCTGCTTTTGTAGCGGTTTACCGTAAAAGTAAAAGCTTTAGTTCCCTGTTGCTGACAGATTTTCTGTAATGTGTATAATAAAATAAGCAATGTTTTAAAGATTTTAGTTTATTTTACAATAATTATAGATTTAATTGAGTAGTTGTTAATAAGAACATTGTGGTGCAATGGGATTGCGTCGGACTATAAACGGATTAGGTTACAGGTTTGATTCCCCTCTCGAAAGTGTTTCATTTCTCTGCTTTGGTAATAAATATGAAGCGCGTCGCTAAGTTTTGCCACTTAAAAAGCAGTATCTAAATCAGGCATAAAAGGATGAACGGAGTGTACATTTAGATCTCTTTGCCTACCCTCTTAAGATAAAGCAGAAACTGTAAGTATAATACACTCACATAAGTCCATTCTTGATGCGGGCTATTTATTTTTATCTACACTTGTTAGAATACAATTTAATTTACAAAAACATGTCAGGAAATAATTTAGTTAGAGCATTAAATTTTAATTTTTTTTCAGCCTAGTCCTATATTTCTGTTCACATTTTAACTTGTTTTTAAGCTACTCATATACCTCATATACATTTAGAGATCCCTTGACAATATTTTCCCTTCCCACGATGTCATGGCGACTCAACTTTTGCACTTTACTTAATTTCAGTCTTGTACAAAGTAGGATTCTTAATGGAAGTATGTCATGTGTGGTTTACTTAAAAGCATTCATACGGCCGCAGGAAGATGATATAGAGAAAATAATTTTATGTGTTTTTTTTTTATTTTCCTATGATTTAACTATTACACATTTTCTTCTTTTTTGTTTCTAGGTATAGTAATCTAGTAATATATAAAGCAATATTACACTATCATTTATATGAATGTTATCATGTATGTACAAAATACTGCGAAACCCCAAAAACTGATTAATATTTACAAGTTTTGATTCAACAGAAGTAACCATGTTTTCAATATTTGTTTAATAAAAAGATACAATATTTTTTTAAAATAAATTTACAACCGTTGACAAAAACAAGACATAACATAGCGTTGTATTCCGCCATTCAACACGTAATGTGTTGGACGGAAACACGTCGTAAACAGTGTTTTAGCACTAGGTTTTCTCTGCATATCTTACTATGAGGGGAAAAATGTGAAATAAAAAAAAAAAATGATAACGTTTAAAAACTAACGATTGAAATTTACGCAATATGAATCCTTACGCTGAAAGGTTTAAGCCCAACGGGTATTACATATCGCCGGAGCGATAACAGTAAAATAGCAAGTTTGCTTGAACAGGACCTAATAAAGAAGTAAGCCATTCCAAAAGGATTAATTAGTTATATAGAGGCACTTGTACTGGCTTTTACGAGGACTCTTGAATGGCTTGGTCTGAAAGCATTCGCGAATACAGTTTGTGGGACTATAAAACCTTTACGGGGCACGCAGTAAACACATATGGTCATACTTAGATCGCTTTAGCACTAGATACCGAAACTCGTAAACGATATCCGCTCTTAAAATTTGGAATTTTCTTTGTTGCAAGAAACACTTATTACAGCCTATCTTTACGGCCACTGCTAATATTTATGACCGTGATAACGCATATATTTATAAAAGGATAAATATATTTATAGTATCTTTGCGTACATAAAAAGTAAATGTGTGGTTTGATAGATAAAAATGGGACGGATCGTGGCAAAAATATTTATATATAAAAGTTATATTTTACATGTAAATGGTTTTTTCTTTCGAAATAAACACAATCATTTTACTTTTAAAAAGGTGTTCTAACAGAATTTCTTAAACCACGTTAAACATTAATCATTGTCTTTTGTAAAAACAACAATGACCTTAATTTAAATTTCGAGGATAT
Organism: Dryas iulia moderata; assembly: GCA_019049465.1. Lineage (NCBI taxonomy): Eukaryota > Metazoa > Arthropoda > Insecta > Lepidoptera > Nymphalidae > Dryas > Dryas iulia. Next base: position 11,940,096 of record CM032424.1, on the reverse strand, counting down.
CAAGTTGAAAAAGTTTTGTCAGTGGAGTTTCATAAGTTTTCATGGTTTCTCATTTCCTACACGTAAAAGGATTTACAAAGAATTCTTAAAATATTACATTTTTTTATGAAAAGATCCCAAATGCAAAAGGTCTACGACTTGAAAGCTAACGATGCTTTATTTCAATTTACCAAAAGACTTACCAACTTTGTGGTGTTATGGAGAATGCATGTTACTCATGCATAAAATGGTTGAGGTTTCATTATTAATTTACCATTTGCCCGTATGTTTTACTTTACGCTCGTTTAGGGATAGAAAAAACTTAGTCCTTGGATTTGAAGCCATCGTGGCGCACTCTGACTATTATATATATGGGTATGGGTTTGATTTCCATTTAGGGGAATAATTATGTTATTTTCATTTCTACGCTTACCCCAGACAAAACACTGTGTTAAGGTTCTGCCACTTACGTGATGTCACAATTTTGGGCCCAAAGTGGAACACAGAGTGTCTTGACACTACGCTCTCTCTGGTTATTCGGGAAAAGCGTAAAACTGAAAAACGGTTAAGATCTATATCAATTCTCATATACACAGAAGTATTATATAAAACATATGTTCATTATTTTTTGCAAATGTAACTTCTATAATATTTTATATCAACTTTTAAAAGTCAAAGTCAAAATTAAATAATTTTATTCAAACTAAGAAGTTACAAGCTTCATTTTTTGAACGTCAAATAGTTTAACACCGGTTCACTAAATTTAATGCCTCAGACCTGAGAAGAACCGGCGCAAGAACCTCAGCGGGACTTCTTTTTTTTTGAAAATAATTGTTATATACAGATTTATTGCTGACAGTGATACTTTTGAAAAATGCAACATACGCACTCTTTGCAATACTGTGTGAAAGACTGAAAACCTTCAATCCCAGTTAGGAACTTGTGAAACTAATATATATTATACTTATATAAACGTGAAACTACAATACACCGTAGACGTTTCGTCATGTCTTGTATTTCTTCAGCGAACAAGAATGTTGAAGTTAATCCTCGTGTCACAAGATTTCCTAATGTAGGGATAACATTCAGCTTTTGTAACTCGATGAAATATCAACTCGTGTAACTTGATATTACAACTTGTATGTACTTACAATAAATAGCAGTGGAGTATAAATAATGTGGACGTTTGGCATGGGGATGCAGTTCCTTTTGATTTTTTTGTACATAAGATACTAAAAAAACACGATTTTTCGGGTAGTTAGAGAAAATAATGTCAAGACCCTCCGTTTTGCACTTTCTGTCCAAAATCAAGATATTGCATGAAATTCAATGTCGCACTTTGTCTTAGATACCAGATCGAATACACACTACTTAGTTATACATTTACTAAGTCAGTTGAAAATACTATTTAAAAAAATCCTGACTATACTATAGTTATATCTGAATAAGATTAATATTCCTTATAGCTCCTCCTTCGAAATACTTCTTAGCTCATCTTTATTTATATTGTCAAATTCTACGAGTTCCAAATATAGGGGCATTTATTTATATAAATTCTTACTAAGAACTTCAATCTACAAAATACTGCTATATATATTGTACAAATTGCAACATTATCGCTATTCCTACTATATATCTATAGATATACATTACATTCCACGATCACGATTCACGATCTGGTTTCAATTTTGTTTGATTTCTTAAAATGGAGGCTGCACCTCAACGTGAGCTAAAGCAGGCTTATGTTAATATAACTTGGGAGCAGCTGAATGATTAAAACGTTGCTTAAGACAGCCATATTGGCAAAATAAGCCTCTAGACAGAAAGTTTTAGAGATAAAATCAAATATATATTTTTTAATTTCCTATAAGGTAATGTTAAGATACTTAGCGAGAATTAATTATACTTCTGGTAAAAAATTTAGTCCTAGCATAATTTGCTACTGTGCCTTTTAAAAACCCATATAACTCAATAGAGAAATAATATAAGGTATGTCGAAATTTTTATACGTTTGTTACAATTCATATTCGGAATGTTTAATATTTTTTTAATTATTTTTAAAATTTTGATCAAGTATAGCCGTAGGACACAAAAATGTCGAAAATCGCTGTTGACATCTACATCATCAGTTATCAAATGCAAATAGTCCCGTAGAAGTTTCACACACCTTCAAGTATTTTGCCAATAAGATCCTTTATCATTTGAATTACAAATATTAAATTCAAGCAAACATAAACTTACAAATATAGCCATCAAAAAGCTTGGACAAAAATGTAAATGTTGTATTTTTGCATTTCACGCAACTCTGTCAGCCTGGCTTTGATCGAGCAGCCGTGAAATTACGTACCTGGGTACCCGTCTTCGTAAATATGTTTACCGATTGTACGACGCGACGTTTGGAATAAGGTCCGTCCCAAAATTATAGAAAACATAAGAAAGAAATCATCTTTTAAAGAAATAAGCTTTTGAAGATATAAGGACGGTAAAATTGGCAAATCGTAATTACTACGAATACAAGAAAGTTGAATGGGACGTGTTTTGGTTAAATAATATTAAGTATGTCAATAAGATTGTGTGTGATAGGATAAATTTTAATATTTTTAAAGTAAAAAAGTACATTAATAAGATTTTTACCCGAATTTATGAAATTACGTGCTGTGTGGCGGAACTCAATGCCATGGTTCCTTGTTTGTGGTCAAAATAAGTGAAGGAATGAAAAATATATAAGCATCTTCCGAGTAGGAATCTAACTCACGACCTGCGCCACGGTTGCCCCATTTTATTTTTTTTAGCTTCACGCTGTATCCTGCACACAGCAGGGTAGGCAGAGGGAACCTAGTGTTAAAACACTCCGTTTCCCACTTCCCCCGAAATCGGGGGCATTGCGTGTTAAGTGGTGGAACTTAACGTCGCGCTTTGCCTCGACACTAGAGCGAAAAAGTGGAAATATTAAAAGTTCCACTCCACGAGTTGGAATTTTTAAGTCATTTAATAGTAGTTATTAGTAGTTAGTAATACATTAATCGACATTGACAACGACACAACCTATTTAAATCTACAGCCTAAGCAATAGTGATAGCTGAACATTAGATGCGGCCGCTTAAAGTTTATTTCAATTTCGATAAAAGCGTCAGTTTACGCCGTCGAAAGCTACGAGATTTTATCACTCGTATTTATATAAATGTACCTGTACATTTTATGCATTTATATAAATACGATGGGACATTATTTTTAATACTAATATGTCGAATATTTCAAAATCATGTAGGTTATTCAATGAATAATAAATCACTAGTATTAAGGCAATACGCTTATAATATTGCAGGTAGTATAGTAGTACCTATCTATACTTATATCATAAATGCAAAAGTCTGGCTGTTTGTCTGCCACGGCTTCCGATTCGAGTTCTGGTCCGATTTGAATGAAATTCAAAATGAATATAGTTCAAGGTCTAGGGTCAAACATAGGCTACTTATTTTTTCAAAACAACCCTTTACGGGTTGATTACCCGTAAAGGGTACAAACTTACACACCCTTCAAGGGTGTGTAAGTTTGTATGAAAAATCTAAGCCGCTTGACCAATAGTAATAATTTTTGGCATAAAGATAGTTGATTACACGGAGTTAAGCATAGGCCACTTTATTTTTCAAAAATTCGCCCTAAACGATTGCAATATAACGAAATAGCGATAGTCGTGTAGTTCACGCGTCGAAGCTGCGAGCGGGCCGCTAATTATTTTTATAAGAAATCGAAATACGATTTTAAAAATGAAATTATTCAAAACAAACATTAACTTTAAAACTCAATTTACTTCAGTTTTTTAATTTATTTATTTTTAATTTACCTTCGAAATAAGCATTTTCACTAAGCATGTGGGTAACATGATAATTGATCGTGAATATTTACAAAATGCCGGCGGCGCTGCATTATAACCAAGATGGTATAAGCCTCAAGTAATTAGCAGTTTAAAGTACCAAGAAATTCTAATAGTAATATACTCATCCTCGTACATTTCCCTGCGGGTTATTTCATCCTTATTATAAGTCTACTTTCCATAATCGCCTTTAGAAATGAAAGTAGCGCAGCGATAAAAAGATTTTTTAAACTTATTTATGGACTGTAACCGATCTTTCTAGAGCTTTTTATAAGGATATATATTTTTAAATACTTTAAAAATAATTTAAGAGACAAGATTCTACAACTTTATTTCGTTTTAAATGTAAAAAATTGCGATTATTTTAATTTATATGGTTTCGTATATGTATATTCCGCCATATGTAATAAAGGATACTAAGAATATGAGATTTGATGACTCATATACTTGAATAGTAAATATAATATTTGTTATATGAAAACTTTGTTTAAAATATATGCAAGAAAATACACAAATAGAACCCTTATAAATATAGTCAACTATATTGGTTAGTTTTAAATTGCAAAGAGCCTTTTGAAAATTAATTTCTATTTTTTTAACTGAAACCACAAACATTATATTTCAGATTAACAGTTAATTATTTGTTAAGCAAATGTAAATAGTATGAGAATTATAGATTGAAATTTAGAAAACATAATCCAAATAAGCGAGTTGTTTGTGTAAGGCCGCATTGTTGTGTTTAACTATTTCAAACAAAGGTAGTTAGTCAACAAATTCGTTCGCTTTATGTATTTCAGTGAGTTTCGGCAGCAGCTCAGCGCTGAGGTGATTGCTAATTAATTTATAACGGCTGCGAAGCCGCCCGCGCGTAAGAAACTTCGAGAAACAAATTTTCAGTCTACATTATGTTTCAGTTTACAATTTAGATACTTGTTAAGATTACTTCATTTTTGATTTTATTTATGCTTAGTTCAAGTTTGTTTTCACTTTCAAACGAGTTTATTTTAAACTTTGCAAAATTTTTTACTTGGCAAACATTATTTGCCCTTTTAAGTATACGTTACTATCACCTTGAATAACTTTTTAAGTAAAAAAAAATAGAATAAAGCGATCTTGTCTAAATTTAAAATATGTATTTTTATCATTTCTTGAAGAGTTTCATTCGTACACCTACTTCATAATTATTTTCAGAAAACTTTAAGTTTAGAAAACATATAAAAAATTGAACGCAGCGAGATTCGAATCCTGAAAAAAACTCCTTAAAAACCGTCCAAACACTCTGACCCTATGCCGGCTAAAGCCATGCTTTCTACATCTAGATAGCTGTGTAGACATTCTTATACGCTTATTGAATCTCATTTTTGTTCTTAGCATGTCTGTTAAACATATCTACAGAGATACTAACAACAAAAATAACTTTTTTAAAAAAATAATGATCATAAAATGAATATAAAATGCCTCTTTTTTTAAAAAAACTAACTAACTTTTATAAAAATACATACATTTTATAGAGATATGGGTAAAGCTGAAATATAAATTATTTATAAGTTGAAAAGTAAAATTGCTGGAACCGCTGCGCACATGATAGGTTTATATACAATTCTTTGTTTATAGCTTTTAGTAGTAGCAGTGTACAATTTACTTCACCAATGCTGCACAGGGAATAATAGAGTTTCAGTAAACAATAGACACGTTTTTTTTAATGTAGTATAGCTTTTTTACACAACGATGTGTATATCTATACTATTATTATATAAATGCAAAAGTTTGTGTGTTTCTCTGTCTGTTACGGTTTCATGGCTAATTTACTGGTCCGATTTGGATGGAATTCGGATGAAAATAGTTGGCGGCCCTTGACCCTAGTTAAATATAGGTTACTTTTTTTAAAAGACAACCCGTAAGACGTTAAAATTGAGAATGAAATTTTGTGTGAAATATCTAAACCGTTTAACTTAAGCGAGAACACGGGCAGTCGAAAGTAACAGCTATAGTTGGGAAGTTCACGCGAGCGAAGTTGCAAGCGGGTCGTTAACGTATTTATATATTTAAATTCAACTATAGTTCCATTATTTTTCTATTAACATTACAAGTCGCTATAAAATTTGTCAAGTCGAAGTCGAAGAAAATTCCTACGCTGTGTCATAAATTTTGCTTGAAATAAGGAAAACAAAGTTAAAGCTTTGTGATTGGTTTATGTAAAACGAGTTAGAGGAACCTGTTTCGAATATCCATATTGTTACAGATTCAACGTAAAAGCCTATGTATTCTTGATTGAATCAACAATTTAGAGAGCGTATACATTGCATACCTATTATCAGGTAGTAAGTACATATTTACCTATATTAAAATGGTAACACGTTACCCCACTATATTCTTATAGCTTGATCTTTTTGACAGATAGGCTAGTGATGCGAAACAAAAATTATCTAGTAGTTAAAAAAATTACGTTTTAAAATACTTTTAACTATGACGAGATTTACACTGTTCGATTCTTGTTTCTTTCGAAAAGTTCAAAAAGAATAAATGAAGAAAATGATATGTTCGCCATTGCAAAGTTATGTCGATCACAAACATTTATATATGTCAAAAAGGTCAAGCTATATTGTACAAAGTATAGTAATAAGGCGTAATCCAGTAGTTTTAAATAAATAATTACGATAATGCAAAATTGTCACGTAATGAAATAAAAACGTGAATATATTCACATTATTTTGGACACGGGAGAAATATAACGTTCTAAGTTGCTGTTTATCTTCTTCTTATAGATTTATTTGCACAATAAACAGCGTTGGCTGTGCCCAATCACGCTCCCAATACGACGGGAAGCTTCGTCCATCCTAAATAAACTTATATGGGGCCACTAAAGTCCGAATGGGGATAAAATGTATGGGTGAATGCGGCCATTCAAATATATTAGGGATATAGCAGTTATTGGTTTACGATTTTCGCTACGAGTTTGAAATGGTTAAGTAACATTGTTATGTGGGAAAAGCTTTAAAAGGTAGATTGAATATATTGTATGTATCTTATAGATGTATATGTTTATTTTTAAGACTATTGGTATTAATTTAGGTCGGAGTCTGTTGCTTTTTATCTGTTTTCGTTACTCAATAATATAACTTTTGTATATTAATAGTTTACTATATTAATTTCCTGTGTTGGCTTGTATACTATTTATTAATAATTAACTAAAACTGAAAATATATATTCAAGCAAAGATATATTTAAAATGAACGACTTAATTGTCATTTCGTAAATTTAGTGGCCCAGTATTCCATTATCCCGCGAGTGTCCATAGGTCCCGAGGGATGTTAAAGAAATACAGTGACTAAAACGTGGATCCCATCCTTCTTGATAGCAAACATAAAAGATGTAATTTACTTTTGTAAAATTTGGAAAAAATATTTCTTATGTCATTTTCGTGTTATGTCAATTCCACATTTCTTCACTTATTTATTACTAGCGACCCGCTCGCGGCTTCGCCACGTGAACTACCACTTTCATCCTCTATTGCTCTTTGGGATTGTTTTTTTTTTATAAAAGGGGGTAGTCTATATTTGACCTTGCGTCACTAATTATGTTCTTGAGAAAATCATCGATACATCTAGTACAATGTCTATACTATTTGATAACATATAGCGATAACTGTTATAGTAAGAAAACGTACGAAATCTGCTATCATAGTATATCTATATGATAGCAGATTTCGTACATATATACCATCCGGTATATAATAATCTGTAGATTACCCGTGAAAACATAAAAGATATAGATATAGATTTTTGCATTTTTATAATAATAATATTAATGAGTACGGATATATCTAATACAATGTCAACTATATAATAACAGATGGCGCTACCCGTTCCAGAAAACGTAGTTACATCTGCTGTCACATAGATTATATAAAGTTTTATAGACCGGTCAAATGTATCTTTAATAAATGTTATGCTTATTTTATAATTATTTTAATTAGTGATATTGAAACAAATTTAGCTTCACTCGTGAACTATCGACATAATTTGAATGTTTTTTTTTTAATTTTATTTTTCTGCGGGAGTTGTATTGAATACCAGGATGAAAACTATCCCATAACAGACAGACAAAAATTCTACTGAGTGGATTTTTTCTGAAATTTTTCATGTACAGGATTGACTTTTCTACTCTTTTATTATATATATATATATATATATATATATATATATATATATATATATATATATATATATATATATATATATATATATATATATATATTTAACTATATGGTGTACACGATAGCTTGAAAGAAAATATCTAGAAGTCCAAAAAAAAAAAAACGTTTCACGATATTTTAAATTGTGACGAGAAATTGTTACGCCTTTCGGCCCATTTTTCTTAGGAAAAGTTGTTTGATCCCATGATCTGAATCACCTGTTGGAGAATAATTTTGTATGTAAAAATTTAGATTTAAAAATAAATTAGTTTTTATTAAGGAAGAGGAGTACAACCAAGATCATCATAACCAGAGTCGACGGGACTTGTGATTATTATTTCATGTTCAATAAAACTCTCGAAGTGAACGTAGCACATCATTAACCATCATCCGATGTAACATTGTACAGGCGTCTGTTACTTTCAGTGTTCCTATTGAAATTTTACTTTGAAGCAATAAAAGTTCTTATAATTTTCGGATAACGCTTGAATCTTTAGGGGCTTTTGTGTTATATGTATTTTTTAAATATTTTTACAATTTTTAACATCATTAAATAATAAAAAATAATATGTACGTCATTGCAAATCTTGTACAAGGTATATATGTCATATACATTTATATATATTATATAATCTAAAATATATAAAACTTTTTCGTTACTGTACGCTTGACATACAACGCATAATAGTAAGTATTGACCGTAGATTGATAGAAACCTAACGTGCCATGTACATTGTTTGGGCATCACTAAGAGAGTATTTCGGATTTTACGTTGTATAATCCGCCCAAAATAAATTGTAAGCTACAATTCCCGAAATAATAAAACACATCATTAATATTAAACTGTATAGGTAATATTTTATTTAGTCGTATAACATTTCACGTTGGGTTTTGGGTTAGTTTCACGAAGGATGTGATCTGAAATATGAACGTGATCGGCATATTTTTGGAAACATGGAAGTAGAGTGACATTGCGTCTTACCTACATGATGTTATAAAAATAGTAGTTGATTTTTTGTAAATATTCCTATTACTATATCGTTTTTTTTTTTAATTTTATCGTATTGCTCGCGTTTCTGTCTAAGCGTAGAAAGGAAAAAATGTACTTTACAAATATAATTAGCCAATAGTTTCCTGGAAGTAATTAGTTTATTTAGTTATATAGTATACAAAAGCCGTCGTGGCGCAATTGGACAGCGTCTGACTGTAAACGTGACGGATGTGGGTTCGATTCCCACTGGGGGGAAGATTATATATGATTTTTTATTTCTCCTTTCTACTACCTAAAGCAAAGCGCGGCGCTGATTTAGTGCAGACGGCGCTACTAAGCTGTCACGATTTCGGCTGAAAGTGGAAAAGTGAAGAATGTCTGGCACTAGATTCTCCTTGTCTACCTTGCTTCGTAGGAAAACGCGTAAGACAAAAATATATATACAGGTATACCTATCTAAGTATGACGTACAATAAACATTATGTTACTTTTTATTAGCCCGCGGTACGCCAGGTATCATTAACGCTTGGTACATGTATTGAACAAACAAAGGAAAACCACACAAATGGACAGCAAAAAGTAGACAGCTGTTTATCTTTAAGAGATATATTAAAAAGCAATAGCAGAAATATCGATGCTAATAAAATGGATTCCGTGAATTCGCTTTCACAAAGGATTGTCGATTTGGAAAATCCAGATTGCGGATTTCTTAACTCAACATTACATTAATTGTGAAGAAAATAAAAGTGAACACTTAGATTTTAGATATATGTAGGTACTAGCGATCCGTTTGTACACTTGCTTAGTTTTTTTTGCCCGAGTTCTCGCTTAAATCATAAACTTTGGTAAAATTTATAACTTAAATTGTTATAACTTTTACCAAAAAACCGCAAGTCAAAAGTGCATTTAAATTGATTAAGCCGTTTCAGTTACTAGCGCGAGCACAAGCGCACAGACAAACAGTAAAGAAATTTCAATTTCGTATGAAAAGTGTGGAACGGAGTGTCTTGACACTAGCTTATCTCTGAAGGGTACTGCTATGCGGGGAATCATGGAGCTGCTTTTTATATAAATAAATAAACTTATATAAATGGAATTCCTTTACAAATGGTCGTGTGTTTGTCAAAGGAAATGTTCAAATTCGGGTCAAGTATTTCTCAAATAGGAAAGGGTCGGTTTCCACCTTATTTGGCATTGGTATTGAATAAAAATTCTCGATTAGGAAAACGTACACTTTTCTAAATATCAATAAATTTCGTTTAAAGTTAAATTATATTTTCGTTCTATTATTTCGAAAGTATACAGGACTACTACTTTGCTATATATAGTGTTTAGTATAAATAAACTAATTGAGACCATTGTGGCGCTATGGAACAGTATCATCTGTAAGCGTTAATAGTTATGGGTTATATTATTTTCATTTCTCAGCGACGTTGAGTTTCGCCACCCAACACATAACGTCTCGAGTTCAGGCGAAAAGTGGAGAACGGAATATGTATACTAGGTCCTCTCCGATAACCCTGCTATAATCCTGCTATTCGGGAAAAGCGTCCAACTGCTTTATCTATAAGTATACTAGTACGTGACATAAGTTTAATTAAATGGACATATAGCTTATTGGAGCAAGCATTGATTGTTTATACATGAATAAACTCATAAATATCGGGTTATTTTGTGAAATTGTTGCGAAAATTCGGTGAAACATTAAAATATCAAATGTTGTTGCACACCACATTGCGCGGTAACTTAACACGGGCGACCACAGACCACCTGTGTGTACCAATCTACCGTATAGCCTACCTGCATCTTAAATAACATCATTTTATATGCACGTACACAGGCTGTTTTTTAATTAATTGAACATCATCGCAGCTTAGTGGAGTGTAATGATAATAAAATTATTGTTTTCATAAAAAAATAAAAGAAAGATTGACAATTTTACTTAGAACAGATCGGTGCGAATGTGTACTGACTAAATGTTCTAATCTCTTCCGTAATAAGTTCTGAGTAGGGAACGTTAATTTCAGTAATGTGCTATTTCCAGATTACTTATAATTCAGTAGTTAGTAGGACTGCCCGAGTTTCCAAAATCCATTATACTCAATAATCTGAATTAGAATAGAGTGATATATCTAAGGGTGGCTAAGTGGCATTAAAACAGGGTTTGTTACGTACGTAAACGTATTGGTCCTTAGTTCTAACAAATGGTATAATGATTAACATGAAATTATTATAACTTCTGCCCTCTTGTAATACAAAATATGGCACTAAGTTACGAAACTTAATACAATATGTCTTTAGACGAAAAGGGAAATAGTATTATATATCTTAGCACTAAGTTTTTTGCCTACCCTTATTGTGTGGGAAACGCCTAAACGCTAAAGGTAAAAAAAAACAATTTAATATTGATGTTTAATTTACTTACTTCATTTTTTGTTTTTAAATTATGTTAACTAACACATTGTGTTATTCATTGACGCCGTTGTGGCATGGTTCACATGACTATTGTTAACTTTACCGAGATAAGAAGAAATACGTATTGTCAAAACAATGATTCCTATTTTGTGGGAGTTCACAAAAACAGACCAAATTACGATAAACTGAGTATTTACATAATGTAAAATATAGTATGTGTTACGTTTTGGCCGTGTATATAATATATAATAATAATTTTTAATTTAAGCTATGATAATATGGATGGATCCATGGATCTGGTCCTTCTGGCCGAGATATCATTAAAATTTTGTAGACATTAAATACGAATACATACAAGTTTTAAGCAAATCCGAAATCAGGGGTATAAAAACCCCAAGCATTGCAAGACTTTCTTAAACTGATAGGTAGAACTTATAAAACCGTTCAGTTGTAGATAAAAGTACTTTATACATTATAATATAGATTCTATATAACAGTGACGTTATATAACTATGATCATAATTTTATAAAAAAAGGATATAAAAAAAGACTTACGAGGTTAAGCGTTCTACACAAAATGTTCGCTTAAAGTTTTTTTTTTTTTTTAAATATTTTTTTAGTAAATTTAATCAACGATACGTCTGATAATAACATCTGTTCAAAACAAAAAAATGTTAGTGTGTCAATATATATTACAACGAATTCTTGCCTACAACTGTGTTTCAGTAAACTGTAACATAAAATCCAGTTTCTTTCCGTTCCCGTAAGAATTTTACGAAATCCCATCTTATTACTCATATACACATAAAATCCTGCTTGCCATATTTTCGGTTCCTGTGTTCAGCTCTTTTAGATGTGCGTTCATAGTATCAGAAAAGTTTCACTCATAAATGTTATTACATTACTAAAAGTTAATACATTATAAATATAAGACTATATTTTTATCGCAAAAACTTTTCACGAAAACGTAATTACATCTTTACAAATTTCTATTAAAGTTACAAACTGTTTGGTCTTTTTGTTAATTATTCCCTGTTTTAATCCTCAAACAAACATCCTAAACAAATACTTGAATACCTTCAATGTAAACAAATAAAAAGGGTCACAAAATTGTAACGCTAAAAGCGTTACAATTTTGTGACCCTTTTTATTTTATGTCATGGTTATAAAATAGCATAATTATACTAATCCCTTCTTTTGTTTACTTCTTTTTAAACTGTATACAGTCCATAATGCTAATCACACAAGCTGTGACCTAAATAAAAAAGATTGTCGACGTAGTAATTGTTTTACACGATAGTAAAATGATTAGGCTTTTTCATTTATACGAGTTGTAGACCGCAAGTTTATTTGCGAGAACCATAGAACATAAAATCCGGTACTTTCCCGATTTCGTACGATTATCGTTGAATTTTTTCGTTCCGTTACTCCACACTCCCAATATACTTTTTTTTCTTCGCTTTGCCTCGACTCCAGAGAGAAGAAAATACATAAATATTAAATATTTCCACTCCTCGAGTACGAATCGAAGCCACAAACTGTCGTATTCAGAGATGAGCCTCAAAAGTGTTTTAATTTTAATTATTATATAAATTAATCATTAACTGGTAATAAAAAACTTGTGTTGAGTTGTCATTAACTTGACAAATGCCGATAAAAATGGAGAATGCTACTTATGTAACAGAGTAAGGATGACCGCGACCTAAATAAAGTAAAGATGGATTACAATACAAATCCGATACTTAATACCTATCTATGCATTACAATATCAATTATCTATTGTGAAGCAGCTATATTATTTTAAGCTATATTATTTTAAGCTATATTATATTATTTTATATTTTGTTAAAACATTCATTTAATAATACTAGATTAATTAGGTTATTAAGTAATGCTTAGGAGTAAGAATAACGTTTTAAAAATTCTACACTTTTCAAGTTGGATCTTAAGATTCTTTGAACAAATATATTATCTAATATCTAATAACTCTCTGCCTACCAGGAAATGCGTGAAAATGAGAAAAAAAATAAGTATAACACAAGCCCTTCTAACGTTCGTAACGATTTTTTAAGTGGACTGGCTAAGGTTCTGGGCGCCGGGGAGATTAAATGACAACAATATAAATGATGGAGGCGTGCAATTAAGCCCTCGGTCACATCAATCACCCGACCGAGCTGATTTGTTGCGATATTTTCATCCCCTCTAACTAATACAGGGATCTGCATCTGTGTACACGCCTGTATGTGTAGCTAAGCTATTATTTTTATGTGCAACCAGCTATATATTTAGGTTAGCTAATTAACATTCGCTCAAAATTTTACGTTTTAAAAATGAGTATTAAAAGGTATTTTTTTTAGCTTCACGTTGTATCCCACACACACACAGCAGGGTAGGCAGGGTAGGTAGGAGGGAACCTTGTATTAAAACACTCCGTTCCCCACTTTCCGTCGAATTCGGAGGGATTGCGTGTTAAGTGGCAGAACTTAACGCCGCGCTTGGCCTCTGATACCAGAGCGAAGTGGAAATATTAAATATTTTCACTCCTTAAGTGGGAATCGAACCCACGATAGGCCACAATTCAAAGATTATATCTATTTAATTTTCATGAAATTATTGAATTAGGCCTGATTAATTCTGAGGGTGTATATATTTTCTTTCAAAATATTATAAAATTGGCAATTGGTGGCACAGTAGTACAGCGTTTGTACATGAGATTGGTTGTGGGTTCGATTCCTACTTGAACGAATGATCTGTCCCCACGCTGGTGCTAGCATTGAGCGTACATAACATCTTAGTTCGGCTGGAAAGAGGAAACGAAGTGTTTTAACACTTCAGTCTCTCTTCTCTGTCAGAAAGACAACGTGAATGTGAAGAAAAAATGTATCATAACATGTGTAGTTGTAAGTAATAAGTATGTATAAGTATTTCTCTAAATGCTTTTTTGCAATTATTACATAACTGGTGCAACTGTAACAATATTATATACAAACATTATAACATGTTGAATATTGTAATCAAGACTGGCAATTACTTGTATAAATAGTTCTTTCATAGCTAATTAATATAGTTAATAATCTTTAAAATTATAGTACATTCACAATTTATTGTTAAATTAAATTAAATTTCATTTTATTTAGGTACTAAAGAATAACGCTGCTTTAAAGTGAAATAAAAGGATGCATAAAAACTACAGTTGCGCTGCTGTGGCAGATTGGCCATATATAATATGTTACAATTTTTTATTTATTAATATTTTTAAAGAAATACAACCTAGCAGGGTTTATTTGTTTTATTTCTCTACGATTTTCTTAATTTTAGGCAAAGAACATGGCTTAAAATGATAATATTTTAAAGTGTTATATAATGTAGAGTCGCTTAATATATGTCTTTTGGCATGACAGGGTAGTCAAAGAGAACTTAGAATCATGACCCTCCGTTCTCTACTTACCGCCAAATTCAGAGGTATTGCGTGTTAAGTGGTGGAACTTAACACCCCGCTTTGCCTCGACACCAGAGCGAAGAAAATGGATATACTAAATATTTCCACTCCTCGAATGGGAATCGAACGCACAACCTATTGCGTTTACTGTACACTTTATGTCACTGTGCCACGACTGGCCTTAGAAGAATTTTAATAGATTTAATAAAACAGTATCCGCTGAAAATATTGACGATGCTCTTTGTCTAAGGTATCAGAGCGGGGAAACGAAAATGGTATATGTATATAATGGAAATCGAACCCATAACTATTACCATCGGACGCTTTCCCACTGCACAATGATGACCTATTTTATTAAATACACAAATTCAATTATTAATCACCCTATATATAAACCATAATATTATATATATAACAATTTCTATAGAAATGTTAATAAGGCGTATTGACGGAATGATAATGAGTTAATTAATTATCTCGACTAAGTTAAATGTAATAGCGATTTCAATAGGATGTGTGCGTGTTATTTTGATACATATGAATATTGACAAACAAGTAAATTAAGCTTGTCATAACGAATCTCATTATAACATATAAAATATATAAGATGCTATACGTAACTACTTAGTTTCCTGTGCTTTGCCTTTACCATAGGGGAGAAATGAAGATAGGTAATATAAATATTATCATTTCCACGAGCCGGGATTGAACCTTAATTGTCGCAACTATTTACAGTCCACTAAAACCACGATAGACTTTTAAACATTTTTAAAGTGTTATTCCACACTTAGGAAAATTGGAAAAGACATTTAGAATTTCGAAGCAGCTGGTAGTAGAACGCAAGGCTCAGTAAGTGGTGAGAGCGCCTGCACGGTATTTAGGAGGCGCAGGTTCAAATCCCGCTGTGTTCAAACGTATAAACGTTTTGTAAATATCTTTCACGATACACTTATATAAAACTATAAAAACAGAATGTACTTAATATTAATATAGAAAATATTCTTTTTATTTTTTCAAATCAAACGAAGGAATGTCAAATTTGATATATGCAGCAGGGTCTGTCTGTATACTGGGAATAAATATATTTTTTTTATTCATAAAGTATGTAGGTAGGTATATTTTAAGGGACTTTTTTACTTTTTTAGTTCTTAGTAAGAGGTTATAGCAGGAAAATACGCTTGTGATTATGTTTGGAAAGTTTGAGGATAATGAATGACGTGAAAAAGATAAGGGAAAGATCCGTGACCGATTCTACTTACTACCATCGGTATAATACTTTACACAATAGTGTGTTAATATAACAATCAGATTGAACAAAAGATTAGCAGTTAATTAACGAGTATGGCATTAGGACATTGATTTCAAGTGTTGTGATCTTTCAATGATTATAGTCATAATAGATAATTATTTTAGTAATTCATAGTTTTATTATATTACTAATATTTTTTATTAATATATACTATTTAATAATAATTTTATTACTAAAAATTGTGTTTTTGTATTTATGTTCTCATGTAAGCGATGTATTTGTATGTGTTTATGAGAATAAATGTCTTTAAGCCTAAAACTACTAAAAATAATTATAATGATTATTAATATTGTTAATATTGTTAACGTTAATTAATGGAATTAATCTGAACGAAGTTTATACTTATTCATACATTTCTTAAATTGATTTAAAATCCCACAATAAATTATGCATTAAAATACACATTAAATTTTATTTATATTTTTTTTTAGCTTCATGCTGTATCCCGCACAAAGCAGGGTAGGCAGAGGGAACCTAGTGTTAGGACACTCCATTCCTCACTTTCCACCGAATTCGGGGCATTGCGTGTTAAGTGGCGGATCTTAACGCCGCGCTTGGCTCTATACCAGAGCGAAGAAAATGGAAATATTAAATATTTCCACTCCTCGAGTGGGAATCGAACCCACAACCAGTCGTCGATTGTGCCACTGGACCACGACTGGCCTGGCCTGGAATAATTATAATTATTATTAATATTGTTTTACTGTTCAGTAATGGAATTAATCCGAACGAAGTTTATACTTATTCATACATTTTTTACATTTTCATACATTTTTTAAATTGATTTCAAATCCTACAATAAATTGTGCATTAAAATACAAATTAAATAATAAAATTAATAATTTTCATGGTGAGATATTGAAGATGTCTAGATATTACAATACATACTTTTTATCATTTTATCATAACTTGTTATATTTCTTTGAAAATATTTTAAAATTAAAAAGAAACATTTTCACTTGGAATATGGTCGATTATAAGTCAGTCATTAAACTATACACTATTATCGTAATCACCGTTAAATTACGTTACGCGAATGATGCTTGATTTCTTCATGTTATTAATTTTACTACGGTACATTAATTTTTTCCAAACCACTTTAAAGGATCCAGTTTGTAATGTATGTAGAATATAAATAAATTGATTTCGAAAAACAAAATTTTATTTATAAAACTCTATATCTGTCCAAGACTGTTTTAATTTTCTTTTTTTTAAGAGGCAAAGCGCGGCGTTAAGTCCCGTCACTTATCACACAATGCCTCCGAATTCGGCGGAAAGTGGGGAACGGAGTGCCTTAACACTAGGTTTCCTCTGCCTACCCTGCAGTTTGCGGGATACAGCGTGAAGCTTAACTGTTTTAATTTCAATGTTAAAATAGCCGAGGTCATTGTGAGGCAGTGGGATATTGTCTGACTGTAAGGGGGATAGGTTTTGGGTTCGATTCCCACCTAGTAAATGGTAATATTTGAATTATTTTCATATCTGTACTAAGATTGGCACCTAAGACAAAGGCGGCGTTGATTTTCGCTACTTAATACGCAATGTTTTGATTTCGGGCGAAAGGTGGAAAATGGTTTAACCGTTTCTCTCTAGGTACCTCTCTGTCTTTCTTACCTAAAGCGTTTTCTAGAAAAAGAATGTTATTCCACGTAAGTTTTATCATATTCAATATTCACCCTACACTAAGGACACCCCTTAGCGTAATGTATCTATATTGTATTAAATACAATACATCGCTATCTCATTTAAGAGAATTTAATACTTATTCTTATTAGAAATAAATACTCTTTACCTCAAAAGTTCAGTACACTTAAGTTACTTAAAAAGATAAGAAAGGAATATAAAAATAAACAATACTAAAGGCAGTATAATAAACTAAGTATCCTAGGACAAGATAGCATGTTTGTGTTGTTCGCCAAAGAGACTGGGAAGTTCAAAAGCTGAAAGAAGACGCGCCTTTTTGAACAGTTAGGACAAAGGTTAAGTAAGCACTATTTTATATAAAAAATGTTTGAAACTTGTACAAATATAATGGTATTGTTAAATAAGCTGAATTTTATTTTCAAAGTGGCCAGTCGTGACGCAGTGGCACAAGCGTGTGACTGTAAAAAACTGGTTGTGGGTTCGATTCCCACTGGAGGAGTGGAAATTATATCTTCATTTTCTTCGCTCTGGTGTCAAGGTAAAGCACGGAATTAAGTTCTGCCACTTAACACGCAATCCTCCGAATTCGGCGGATATTGAGGAACGGAGTGTCTTAACACTAGGTTCCCTCTGCCTACCCTGCTGTATGCGGGATACAGCGTGAAGCTAAAAAAAAATTAAAAAAGAAATTAAAAATATTTTCAAATCTCGTTTTCATTTCATAAAAATCCAAATTTTGCGCCCTATTCAAGCAGAGGACAGCTTAACTCATCTGCAATTTAAATGAACCTACAACCTAATATTCAGTCCCATAGGCGGCGTCATGTGCCGTTTTTTTGTTTATTTCCAAATATACTAATTCCACGTATATATCTCATATATAGAGGTAAATTGTCATGTCAGAATAGATGAATCTAATAATAAAATATTAAATATATTAAGAATAATACTACTACTTGTTTTAAAAATATGTCATTATATGACCACTTGTTAACTGAATCTTGTGAATTAATAAAGCTAATTTAATATGGTACCTACTTATGTGTGTAGTTATTTCCGGTTAAGTTCTTACAAAACCCAGCAATTTACCTGTAAAAAAATAAAAAAAAACATTTAAAAATTTGAACAACATGAACAGAATAGCACACTAAAAATTAATTTTCATTTCACATTCAATTTAATCTTTTTCAACTGCGTAAATAGAGAAAACCTCGTTAAAAACCTGGTGAACGACCTCCCAAAATGACCAAAACGATACTCTCAAAGGACTTTAGCCTCCTTTAGCTTCGAAAGTGTCAATTGACAAGCGGGAATGGAAAAATATAGCCCTCCGACGACTTGGACATTTACACGTTTCATTGGTTCTGTGAATTATAGCTTACTTTTACAGTTATTTATATATATGTAAGTATAATATACTATATATAACATTTTTGCTTAAAAAATACAGAGTACTTTGAAACATTTTTAAAGTGTTATTTCACACTTAGGAGACTAAATTTGACCGCAGCGGGATTCGAACCCGCACCTCCTGAATTGTGGCATGGCTCAGTTGTGTGAGCACCTGGACGGTATTCAGGAGGCTCGGATTCGAATCTCGCTGCGTTTAAACTAATTTTAATTTTTATACGTTTTCTTTAAATGCCTTTTTCAATACAGAGTACATTATTACTGGATTCTTGTACTAAATAAACATATATGTACATATATATTATAAAAATATTTGAAGTACTGCTTCATGTTAAAATTATATTTTTCTTAACACAAAATGATATAAACAATTTATTATTGTTACTACTGCTTGATGTGACTTTAAAGTAAATTTTGAAAATTATTCAATTTAATAATTTGAAATGTTAATTTAAAATTTTCGTTCTAAGCATTATAACAAAAAAAAACCATATCAAAGGACACAAGCGGGGATAAAGCGTCGCGTCGCGTCGTCTACATTAACATTTGCTTTATACAGTATTTTTCTAACATGACTCTCGTTGATATTTATTGTTTTCAACAATATTTCACATTGCTGTTTGTTACCCGCGACGGAACGGCGACTGTATATGTGTTTGGGGTGAGAGGTTGTTTGTTTGTTTGTTTGTTTGTTTGTTTGTTTGTTTGTTTGTTTGTTTGTGTGTTTGTGCAAATTACTATGTCAATTATTTCCAAAACTATAAGTCCGATTTTGATACGGTTTTCTATGATAGGTTAAGGTTCAATTGGCGTAAGTTCTTAGATATGTCTTATTGCCTTAACTCACCAGGGGGCGCTGCAGTAAGCATTTTACGTGAAAACGAATGTTTTCAATTATCTCAAAAAATAATAGTCTGATTTCAATAGATTTTCAGTGGTAGATTCAGGTTTAATTGGTGGATGTTCTTGGATATGTTTTATCGTGTCAAACCACCAGGGGGCGCTGCAGTAAGCATTTGTTTGTACTTTTTTTGTATTTATTTGTCTAAAACCGAAACTACTGCTCCGATTGAAAAGAGTTTTCATAAAAAGATTCATCTTTGCTTGATGCATATTTTAAGATTTTTCTTTTTTTGTTACGGGAAAAACTCACCAGGGGGCGCAGCAGTAAACATTTGTTTATGCAAATCAAAAACTACTAGTCTAATTTCGATGTAACTTTTAAGGGTAGGTTCAGGCTTAATTGGTGCGTCTTTTCATATACATGTTATAGTAACCACTCATCAGGGGGCGCTGTAGTAAGCATTTGTTTGTATTTTTTTGTGTAAAACCAAAAATTTTCTTGTATTTATTTGTCTAAAACCGAAATTACTTATCCGATTGGCTAGAGTTTTCAGAACTAGATTCAGCTTTGCTTTGTTCATATTTAAGATTTTTGTTTTTTGGTTACGGCGAAAATTCACCAGGGGGCGCTGCAGTAAACATTTGTTTATGCAGAGCAAAAACTACTAGTCCGATTTAGATGAAACTTCCAACGATAGGTTCAGGTTTAATTGGTGTTTCTTTTCATATATGCGTTACGGTGACCACTCACCAGGGGGCGCTGCAGTAAGTACACTTGTTTGTGCGAAACTAAAACTACGAGTCCGATTTGAATGTAGTTTTCAATGATAGATTCAAGTTTACTTAGTGCATATTTTCATATATGTGTCATGTATGTTTACTTAGTACATATTTTCATGTATGTGTTAACTCTCTAGGGGGCGCTGCAGTAAGTAGCTGCTTCTATTTTTTTGTGTAAAACCAAAACGACTAGTACGATTGGAAAGAGTTTTCAGTATTAGATTCCGCTTTGCTATAAGCATGTTTTTAAATTTATATTACAGTGACAAGTCACCAGGGGGCGCTGCAGTAAAATATTGTTTGTGCAAAGATAAAATGACGAATTTGATTTGGATGCAGTGTCAATGATAAGTTCAAGTTTAATTAGTGCATGTTCTTGGATATGTTTTATCGTGTTAACTCACCAGGGGGCGCTGCAGTAAACATTTGTTTGTAATATTTAATGCAAAGCTACAACTACTAGTCCGATTGCGGAGAGTTTTTAGTATTAGAGTTACCTTTACTTGGTGTAAGTTTTTAGGTTTTTTTTTACGTTATGAACACGCCAGGGGGTGCTGCATTAAACATTTAATTATGCAAAGCTAAAACTACAAGTCAAATTTGGATGCAGTTATCAAAGATAGGATCAGGCTTAATTAGTGCGTGTTCTCGTATATGTATCATGGTGACACCTCACCAGGGGGCGCTGCAGTAAGCATTTGCTTTTATTTTTTGTGTGAAACCTATTTAGACGCAGTTTTCTGTGATAGGTTCTGGTTTAATTGTTGCGTGTTTTTATATGCCATATCTCCTATATATCACGGGGGCGCTCCAGTATAAATTAGTTTGTTCAAAATCAAAACTACTAGTGGGTTTTGTGATTTTCACTGATTTGGTTAGACTTAAGTTTCGTGGAAATGTTACGGTGACAATCTGCCAGGCGCTGCAATAAGCATTTGATAACCAGAAAGCATTGGGTTTATAATTTCTTTTGGATTTGCATGAAGATTAACCTAAAGTATTTCGATATTATGTAATAATATATAATGTGTATATATTCACTTTAAAAAGTTTAAAATAAAAAGCAAAATTAAAAATTTTGAAAAACCCCACGACGGTTTAGTTGTAATAGAAAAAGGATAAAATAACTGTAAATCCCCCGCCTAAAAGAATATATGTAACGAGATGATGGGGACGACTTCGTCGGGGGCTGCCAGTCGCAATCCCTATTTTATAAATATAGTAGCTAACAGTATAGATTTCGTTTTAAAGTTTTTATATTACCAGTTATCAAAACTGTAAATTCATATTAATATTTTAATTTTTTGGGAACCTGTTTTAACAGCACGAAAACCTATGAGAAGATTTGTGCAAACTTAAAGTAATGACAGCCCCCGACGGAGTCGTCCCCATCATCTCGTTACATATATTCTTTTAGGCGGGGGATTTACAGTTATTTTATCCTTTTTCTATTACAATTAAACCGTCGTGGGTTTTTCAACAATATTTGACATTGCTGTTTGTTACTTAACATAAGCGTCTTTGTCTGTTTAGTTACATTTAAGACAAATCTTTTTTCCTACTTAGTCGTGATTTTTTTTTTTAAATTATACTCTTGAGAAAGACATATTCAAATCTGAAATAAAAATATTAGGTTCTTGATGTATTTATAGTTTAATATTGATTTGGGTCAGTTGTGGCGCAGTGGCACAAGCGTGTGACTGTAAATGACTGGTTGTGGGTTCGATTCCCACTTAGGGAGTACAAATATATTTAATATTTTCATTTTCTTCGCTCTGCAAAGCGGCATAGCGCGGCGTTAAGTTCTGCCACTTAACGCGCAATGCCTCCGAATTCGAGGGAAAGTGGGGAAGTGTCTTAACACTAGGTCCCCTTTACCTGTTCCTGCTGTGTGCGGGATACAGCGTGAAGCTAATAAAAATAATATTGATTTGCACCATAGACAAAATATATTTATTATTTAAACAGCACAATATTCTTAAACCACCTTATAACAATTAGAGAACAAAATGTGAGAGTTCAATTAGGCAAACTGTACGCACGTGCGTAATAGTAACTCGTTAAACTCAGTTGAGCTCTCTCCCGGGAACAACACGGCCGGTACAACTGCCTTTTAGACCTTAGATTATGTCAAAATGTGTATAATTTCACGTTTGAACTGAACAAAATAACTTCACTTACCTTGTTAAAGTTATTTTAGAAATACGTAATTACTAGATAACAAACGTGTTTCATAATGTAAAAGAAAGGAACGCTTTACGCTTGTCCCGGCGAAACAAAAAGGTCATAGAGAAGCTAGTGGTAAATGAAAAAAATAAATGATCACTCACAACAGTGGGAATCGAACCCACAACCATTACGTTTAGAGTTTGATATAGTCTGCTCTATTACACAATAGACTCAACAGGCAAGTAGGGTATCGTAATATAAAAGAGTTTAGTATATATATCACAAGTTGTTAATTGAGGGTGTTGTGGCGCAGTTGGACAGACATCGATTTCCACTCGAGGGAATTATCGTATTTAACTTATTTTGATTTTCCTCTTCTGGTAGAACTCGGCGCAGCGTTGAGTTCCGCCTTTCAACAAGCAAAGTTGCCGAAAAATTTAGCATGGAATGCCATGATTAGGTTCTCATTGCCTAACCGAAAACAGCATGAAGCTATAATAATATCACTTAGGTACACGTTATGTAAATATGTACCTATATTAGTTAAATAACTTTTTTTAAGCTTCACGCTGTATCTCGCACGCAGTAGGGTAGGCCGAGGGAACCTAGCGTTAAGAAACTCCGTTCCTCACTTTCCGCCGAATTTAGAGGCATTGCGTGTTAAATGGCGGAACATAACGCCACGCTTCGCCTCGACACCAGAGCGAAGAAAAAGGAAATATTAAATATTTCCACTCCTCGAGTGGGAATCGAACCCACAACCAGTCACTTTACAGTCACACTTTGTGCCTCTGCGCTACGACTGGCCTCAATAGCTTTTTGTAATTATTATAATAGCCCCTTAATAAGTATAATATACAAACCGCATTATACTTTTATCTAAGCTTTTAATTGCAAACTTTATGTGTTTGTTTACCCCTACAACATAGATTTATCACCTCGTAAGAGTTATTATGTAAATGTATGTTTTAATGAAATAATAACATGCTATGATTAATATGTTTTCAACTAGTTTTTTTCTTCGTTCTCGAGGTAAAGCGCGGCGTTAAGTTCCGCCACTTAACACGCAAGCGTCCGAATTTGGCAGAAAGTGGGGAACGGAGTGTCTTACCACTAGGTTCCCTCTGCCTACCCTGCTGTGAGCGGGATACAGCGTGAAGCTAATAAAAAAAAATCAGTAAGCTTTAAATACGATATTTATAAATTACTGATATACCTAATGCTATGTATGCTTAAAATTATAAACATCGATACGTGACATTGACCAACATGCAAAATTTCCTTTTATACTAATTCAAAATTAAACTATATTTTCTGAGCTGTCATTTTA
The DNA here is from genome assembly GCA_019049465.1 of Dryas iulia moderata. Taxonomy (NCBI): domain Eukaryota; kingdom Metazoa; phylum Arthropoda; class Insecta; order Lepidoptera; family Nymphalidae; genus Dryas; species Dryas iulia. The sequence goes on along the minus strand of CM032424.1, from coordinate 11,915,718 downwards.
ATTATTTATCATCTGCGTATATCTATATATTTAAGCTTATTTTTACGTCATTTAATCATTTGGTTTTCAAATAATCGTCATCATAATACACTTGTACTACTGGCGGCTCGCTCAGCGACGCAAGAACGTTTAACATTTATTAGCCCATTTGGCTGTTTAGCGCCGCGTTCTCGGGGGTGACGTTGTGGATAGTTGGTTTTGGAATTCTGCGAATAAAATTTGAAAACTGTTCACAGTTACGTTCAAATTTATTAGATTTTAATAGTAAAAGTTTGGGTATATTAGCTATTTGTGCTTTTTCGCGATATAATAATGGTTTCTTAGACATATGTGATTGCTAAATATTTTTTTTCTTTTTCTGCATAGCAGTGTAGGCAGAGAAAATCTAGTGTCCAAACACCTTGCTCTCTCTCTCAAGTTTCAGCCCAATTTTGGTACATTGCGTATTGAATGGAGGAATTCACAGGGCAGAGAAAAAATGGAAATCAAACCCACAACCAATCGCTCTTTCTTTTATGTATAACACCGGATTTTTTTATCGGTTCTCTTGTATTAAGGTATTAATACTTTAATATTACATTTTTCAAATATCGCGACTACTTACAGCGATATACAATTTGAAGTAAGATGTTATTTATAACTAGATACATATTTTAGACTAGTCAGCGCTCGCGACTTCGCCTGCGAATCTTCACAAATTTCCATACACACTTTGAAAAAAGGAGAAAAAATGACGTTGAGAAAGAACTATTCAATCCAAATTCCGTCCAAATCAGGCCGGTAGTTGTCCGTGAAAGCGTAACACATATAAACAGAAAGACAGACTTTCGCTTTTATAATAGATATAAGTAAGGATTGTATTAAAATAAAAATAATATATGATTATAATAAATTCTTTTCATATTACTGTTTTTATTTCTTCTTTATCGTATCACATGAAACATGTCTAGGTATAAAGTAAGCAATACATTTTAGCGCTGCCAAGACCTGACACATATCTAATGTCATAAAAATGGTAGAATAATGTGTATTTTGTTTTCGATATAAAACCTTTTTATCGTCCCACGTTCTTTTAAAAACTTTTATGATACGTAATAGTTTATGCTTAATGAATCAAATCGTTTTTGGAATCAATTTTATTGGGTATTTTCTGGCTTTGTTTTACTAAATCTATACATGCAAATAAATAAATTCAAATTTATTGTGTGTGAAGTGTCTGGGTGGATTTTTCAATTTTTGACTGTCTGAGTGTTTGCGCCGGTTACTAATTAAATAATTAAAAAAATACTTAGTAACTTAGGCTATTTTTATTTTGGATAATCGTAAATTAATGGGTAATTTTCACGCGATCAAAGTCACCACACAACTCCTTATGTCTCGAATTCAGAGGGAAAGCAAAGAACGGAGTTTCTTACCAAAATATTCTCTTACTGTGACATGCGGGATAAAATGTGAAATTGCTTTTATTTATATATCCATACAAATATGCTTAATATTTTTTTCAAAATTTACTCATAGTGGCGTGCAGCTTATAGTGTGTGTTGAATCTGAAGTTAAAAGTAAAAAAAAGTAAATACTATTAGAAATTAAGTATTTAGGTTTATATTTTAAACAATCCAATTGATTACTTTTATTTTTTTTCTTTTGTGTTTATTCTGTTTGTAATTCGCTGTTTGTCTTCCGAATAAATAAATAAATAAATAATAATTTTGAAACCAGTTTGCATCAAGAAAGATTTGAAAAGGATATTTACAATTTAAGTAAAGCTTCTTTTCGTTTAAAAACTTTCATTTAAAAATATATTATAATAATATATTCAAAATGAATTTAAAAAAATATAACAACCATTCATACCCATATAGTGTCGTGGGAGGACAATGCATGCTCGGTCACAATTGGGTTCGTTCACTCGCGACCCACGCGCATTCGTTCCTTTTAAGTTATTCTCAAGAAATTTCTCGGAGCGATGAGCTGATATTGAGGCAGATGACCGTTCGCTATTTATTTACACCAAATGTACGGTTAACGACGTTTGTTTGGTTTTAAAATGTCATTTTGCAAAATAAAAAAAATCTTTTTAAGTTAATGATTTCAGTTATTATCTATCATATAAAAGAAAATTAAATATGTATTCAAAAAGGAGTGATTTACGCAATTAAAACTGTTAAAATGTAATGAAAACACTATTGAAGTGTATAAATCTTTTACATATATATATATTTTTTAATTTGCAGAATAATCTATGCTGTAATAGTTATTTGATAAATTAATACGTTTTATTTTTTGAACACATACACATATTTACAGTTACAATATATCTTGTTAGCCGAGGGTACTTTCCTTCTGCAATTATTTCCAAATTGATAAGTAATTCTTTATGTGGCACGAATTAACTATAGTCCATTTATTTTTACGTAAGGTATAGCACAAGTACAGTAGTACAAGCATTTGAAACATAATTACGTTATTATGTACACGGAAAATATTTATATCATAATATATTCATCATCATCCTGATGATAATGAATATGTGATAGTCATTGATTTAAAAAAAAACTAAACTAAAATACTAAGCTTTCGTTAGTATCATAACAAAGACTATCTTAAGAAGTTGATCACCATAGGGCTTAAGAAATTACCTACCCCAATTTGTTCCGAACAAATATATTTCCCGAGGTTTATAAAAGAGTAAACTTTTAGCTACACAAAGACTGAAAAGCGCCTTCGGGCTCTCGGGACCAATTCACTATTTTACGTTCGCACATTCACCAGAGGAGAGAATTTGCGCAAAGTATGCATGTGAGCCTTATTGAATACATTTAAGTTTACCTGCTCAATATTCATATTATGAGGTTCACAGGAAGTGATTTATTATTATTTTATTAATAAATATATTATATTATTAATAAGAGATTCTTTTTTTATTTTTGTATATTGATAGATAGAGTTGTTTGAACTCACAGAGAAGTAATAGTATATTTAACAAATAATAGTCATTAAATTTAATACATCAAGGAAAAGGATTACAAAACCCATTTTTAAGAAAATTATACAGATGAGAAAAAAACAGTTTCACCTTTTTCCCACAAAGCAAACAGAACCTGGTGCCAAGACACTTCGTTCGTTAATTTCCTCCCAAATTGGAGACACTGTGTGTTGAGTAACGGGATCCAAGTCTCCGCTTTGTTTAAGGTTTCGAAAAGAAAAAAATAAAAAAATATAGGTATACGAGTAATCAAATTATGACCAATCTGCTAAATTGGGATCGAACCCACGACCAATCCCGATTATAATCAGACACTGTCCCAATGCGCCACAAGAGCCTCATGAAACGATGTATGAAGTGTGAACATTTTACATAGGTACTTAAAAATTATATTTTATTGGCAAGGTTTATATTTTTTATTATAATCTCAACTCTCAGGTTTATATTTCTTATTATATTTTTTATTATAGTGAGAAACGCATTAAAATAATTAAAATAAATAATACACACACTATCATGTGTTTAACGTATGATTTTGTATAAAGTAAAATACACATATAAAATAAAATACACATATGAAGTTGCTAAGGTAACAGGTATACGGGTTCACTAGGCTAGTACTTCGAATATAGGTATTATAACGATTATTATTAGCAAATATGTATATTTTTCAATACAAAATAATAAATTTGAGGCTTATGAAATATAATTAAATAAAATATTTAAGTTTATTTCCAGGCATCGTTTTCTGCCATCCATAAAGTGTCACAGCCAACATCTTCTTAATGAATTTCTTTGTGGACCTGCCAATCTCAAATCCAAGAACCGTATTAAGACTTCACGCCAAACATTTAATGAAAAAAATATTTTCAGCCAATATTTTTTTTCTTAGCTTTAAATATAAAATAAAATATAATAAGCGTCACAAATGTCCAGCTCATTGATCAGTCACTTCTTTCTTCAAGTCAATTAATTTTATATAATGAATTAAAATTATTTGAATACAAGTTAAATGAACTATGAAATATTTTAATATCTTTGAGGGCAATGAAATATGAATATAAAGAGAAAAGTAATTAACAAAAATTTAATTTTCAGGACAGCGTTGCTAACTCTTAACTTGTATTATTTCGAGGTTATTTCTTTCATTTTTTAGCTGACAAGTGGGTGTGACAGACCACTTTTCGTTTAGTTTAACAGATTTATATTTTATTTCAATTATTTCTACTAGATTAAGTTTCATTTTACATGGTTTATGACTATATATTTAAGATGATAGTGATATCATTTGAAACGTCCTCAAATAATACTCTGTCATCTTCACAATAAATCTAAGCTTTAGAAGTTCTAAACAACCATATAAATATCTAAGGTATCCCTTTGTTCGAAAGACGCCGTATAACTCGCGCCAAATAGCTCTTCAACCAATATCGTCTCGGAGATAAACCTCCAGCTGATACATAGCTCTAATATATTCAGAGTATGAAAAACGTAAGAGCCTTCGGGGCACTGAATCTTCCTGCCATCCAATTTCGGTAGGCATGTTTGAAGTTCTAGACGTCTATTATTGCTTCAGACGTACTCATAAAAGCTCAGTGAGTATTCTGGTAAAAATCGAGTGCAATACAATTAGGGATTCTACAATTAGGTTCGTAAAATGAAATAACGATATTGGGGTAGGTTATTCAGTGTCTGAATGCCAATGCGAAAGGTTATGGGTTCGATTTCTACTTGTAAAAATTATTCTATTTAAATTATTTTTTCCTTCTAATAAATCAAGGAGTCACATTGACTTACGTCACTCAATAAACAATATTTCGAACTCTCGGAATGTACAGAACTGAGTGACAGTAAGTTCTGTCTATCTATTCTAGTACGCGGGATAAAACATGAAGTGTGTAAAAAGAACTAAAAACATATAATTATATTGTACATACATGTAATATTACAGGCATTTAATTATTACGTAGTATATGCGGTACCTTTACGTTTTAGTAATTTAATTTTTAAATTTGAATATATAATTTCATATCATTACTACTAACAATAGAAGTTATCAAGTTACAATTATTTATATAGTATTTGCTTAAGATAATAAGTGGCCAGTCGTGGCGCAGTGGCACAAGCGTGTGACTGTAAACGACTGGTTGTGGGTTCGATTCCCACTGGAGCAGTGGAAATATTTAATATTTCCATTTTCTTCGCTCTGGTGCCGAGGTAAAGCGCGGCGATAAGTTCAGCAACTTAACACGCAATGCCTCCGAATTCGGCGGAAAGTGGGGAACGGAGTGTCTTAGCACTAGGTTCCCTCTGCCTACCCTGCTGTGTGCGGGATATAGCGTGAAGCTATTTATTTATTAAGATAATATTAATAAATATTTCTATCAAAAAGATTTTCACGAGATTTCTTTATTACAGACGAAATTATTAAGAAAGGAAATAAAATATCTTTCTATAACGTAAAACGAAAAGCCGCAGGCGAAAGCGTAATGAATAAAATCGGAAGTGTTCACGCATTATACAGCATTTTCGGTGCTTCAGGCATTACGGATACCTACGTTGCCAAATAGTAACGAGATTCAGCAATTTGCGTTCCTCATCCTTATTTACTTGTCGAATGTATCAGCACAAACGATATATACAATTGAATAAATTTATACCTTTGAAATAGACATAGCATATCCGTACTTATATTATAAATGCGAATGTCTGTGTGTTTGTATGTCACGCTTTCACGGCTAATCTGCTTTTCCGATTTGGATGAAATTTAAAATGAAAATAGTAAAAATGACTGAGTCTAACATAGGCTACTTAGTTTTTTAAAAAACAACCTCTAAAGGGTTGAAATAAGGGATAAAAGTTTATATGAAAAGTCTACACCGCTTGACCGATTGTAACTTAGGCTACTTTATTTCTCATAAATCCACCAAGGGTTTCAATATACCGAAACAGCTACGTAGATAACGCGGCGAAGCCGCGAGCGGGCCGCTAGTACTAAATATAAGAACAATATCTTCAAAATGTCATCGAGGCGCAGTGGGGCAGCGACCGACGGTAAGTGCGATTGTTTGCGGGTTTGATACCCACTCGGGGGAATGAGTAATTATTTTAAAAAATATTTTATTTCCTCCGCCTTTGAATATAGAACGCGGCGTTGGGTTCCGCCACTTAAAACGCAATGTCTCGATTTCAGGCCGAATGTGGAAAAAATAATGTTTTGACACTCTGTCCACTCTGATTTTGAAAAGTATAAAGCAGTGTGTGAGTGTTGAAACCTATAATATATTTGGCAAAACTATACATTACTTTCATTCCTTGAACCACTTATTATATATTATTTTAGCTCTAGAGAAGAAATTAAAAATCCATTACATAAAAACATCTGTTAACAAAAAAATACTATATATTATAACAAGTACAAAAAAATAATTTATATGTACTGCAATGATATTGTTTTTAATAAACATTGAGACAGACAAACATAGTATATTGTATCAGTCTTTAAATTTAGACTAGCATTGCTACATACAACATGTTGCGGTGAACGCCGGTAAGGCTGGGAAGAGGCAAAGCGGTTACCATAGTAGCCCTCGACAGATTCGATTCGTCGGACAGACGCCAACAACCACGAACACGATCTCGGGCCGTTCCACACCACTGCCTTAATGTATTAACGTTTGTCCCTATGTATTCGATACTGACGTTCACTATAAACACTTTTTAAATATTCTTAAATAATTTCTTGGGGCTAGTTGTCGCGCAAAGGCACAAAGTGTGACTGTGAAGCGACTGGTTGTGGATACGATTCCTACTCGAGGGGTTATAATATCTAATAATTCCATTTCATTCGCTCTAGTGTCCAGGGCAATAGCGCGGCGTTAAATTCCGCCACTTAATACGCAATGCCTCCAAAATTTGGCGAAAAAAGTGGGATGAAGTGTCTTAACACTAGGTTGACTTTGCCTACCCTGCTGTAAACGGGATAAAAACTGAAGCTTAAAAATATATATTCCTAAATCCACTTTAGGACAGAGTGTCTAAATACTAGGTTCTCTCTGACGATGCTTTCCGTTAAATTTATCTTTTTTCTCTTTTTTTTAAATAGTAGCAGCAGGATTAAAGTTAAAAGAGTCTGTCATGATTTTTAAAAGAATTTTATTATCTTATACCGCCAACACACTACTAACAAAGCTATGAATGGAGCAGTGAACTTGGTAACGACGGTGAAATGCATTTTAAAAACTACATTTTTAATAATAACGTCTGATGTTTTCCTCCCACGTCTAGTAAATGTGCCGTAACTTGAGGCTTTTCTGCTCATTTGTTAAGGTAAATTGTAGTAAATATGAATGATTTGTATGCAATGACTGTATCTAATGTAGTAAAGTATTAAGTACAGTTTTAATTATACTCTTATTTATCTATATTATTTCCAAATATTACACATAAAAATTAGACTTGTAATATTGCGCTCTATAATACTTAAGATATACGAGATTAATTCAAATGGTATTAAAGAAAAATGTCAGCTAACGTAAGTAGACAGGAGAGAATTAAATAAAGTGCTGTAAAGAAACAGTTGAAATAAAACAATTGCATATTTTTTATAGAATTTCTCTATACAGTCACTTCCATCTCCTATTTCTATCTAATAAAAAAAGTATATTTATAATAAAAGCGGAAGAAAACATATTCAATAACAAGGGTGTCGCGATTTCAACTCAACATGTATGTGATAACACAACATTACGATATAAACTTTAAAATATACACTTAACAAGATTGAAATTAAGCAACAAAAATACGTTATAGCGTTAAATTAGGAATAACAAGAAGAACTAATATTGCAAATTTAATTAAATGTAAAAAAAATCTATCTCTATACATACATATATCGTCTAACATAAGAGGAAACAATTAAAGCTATATTTTACTAAGAACGCTACGAGCATACTTCGCAAACAAACCGATATTTCAAGCAAATAGAACATTAAAAGTTCCCTATTGCATTTCTTTGCAATTTTGCGCAAGGCAACTCTTTACGAGCGTCAATATAGAAGAAATATTCGTGCGGTGGAGTGGACGGGACGCAAAAGCAGAACGAAATGCTCGGGTTATACAAATTACGTTCCATTCGTCCACTGAAAAATGTGGGCTTCACACAAAAAAGGGTTACATTGCTCTTAGTAATATTGCGTTTTTGGTGAAGGAGGCGAAGGAAATACGAATACGTCCCCTGCGGAGTGATTGTTGTGTTGATAAATGACTACACCGACAACGTATCAATTGGTTCGCAGCTTTGAGATCTAATGTTGCATTTAGAGAGAAAGGTTTTTTGTTATACTAAACTTCCCTTTATGTATTACGGCGTTAAGTTGCAAAAAAAAAAATTATTTATTTATTCTTTTATTTGCAATTTATATGCAGACATTCCAGAGCTACATACATGCAAATAAAGAACGTACCTCGAACGTAGTCACAAATTAAAAATTTTCTTATTTAAATTTTATATTGTATGTACGTAGTCCAATGCACAACATTCCGAAGATGAAATTGTTTTCGATAGAGCTTTAATCATTCGAATTTCAATTTCAGTTTAAACTTATTTCTGACATTTTAGTATCGTTATAATTATTTTAAAGTGAAGAGCTTTCAACCAATAAATTAAAGTTTCAATGACAAGATGTTTAAATTTACTTCGAGTTTTTACTTTGAGCTATAAAATTTTCGCAATAAAGAATATGAATAGATGTTGATGTTAAAAGAATTCTAGGAATTTCATCAATCAAAAATATAACTTCATATTTTTGCCGTTATATTCTCAATATTTTATATGAAAATAAATATATAAATACGTTTGGCAAATAGAACCGGGTCTCTATAATTTCTAATTAGTCACTAAGCATAAACGCTTAATTACTATAATTTTCTGAGATCATCAAACTACATTAAACCTTAAATTTATGGTTTTTGAATATAGAAATAAACATTCGCTACAACAATACGTTATTCCAAAAAATAATTAAAACAAATCTTTATAATAAAAAATGACATACCTACAATGAAACACGAGACTGATTTTTCCACTTAAAACTATTTGAAATCTGTTTGAAATCTCCTTAAATTTCAAATATCCTACGTAATAAATATGATTTACATTCAACAAATTTTAATTACAATTTAAGCTTCTCTAAGTTTAGTTTTCCATTACCGAAATGTGGCCAAATGTGATCACATCGGCCTAAGTGCCCACCAAACATAATTACGTACGTTTCCTTTGGTAATTTTTTTTTTAGATTCACGCTGTATCCCGCACACAGCAGGGTAGGCAGAGGGAACTTAACGCCGCGCTTTACCTCGACACCAGAGCGAAGAAAATGAAAATATAATTTCCACTCCTCGATAGGGAATCGAACCCACAACCAGTCGTTTACAGTCACACGCTTGTGCCACTGGGCCACGACTGGCCACAATCCTTTGTTAATATAAATTCAAATCTAATAATATGGATGGAAGCGTTGCTTAGGATGTTCACACGAGATAAATAGCGTGTACGTGTAATTTACCAAAACATTGCCGTTTTAGAGCCGTCTGTGACGTCGGGACACAAATTGCTCTACCCCACTTCTGAAAATTTCTACGATATATCAGGCACAATGAATATTAGAGTTAAAAATTCATGTGCGTTTAAACCGAAATAAACTGTTACAAATAGAGTCGACTTCAGATTATAATATAATATATAAATAATAAATAAAATAAATAAAAATACTTTACTTGCAAAAACAAAATTAACAACAACAAAGTTGAAAATGAAAAAATAAATATTTTTTATATATTTTTTCATTTTCATTTTTTTATATATGGCCAGTCGTGGCCCAGTGGCGCAAGCGTGTGACTGTAAATGTGGTTGTGGGTTCGATTCCCACTCGAGGAGTGGAAATTATATTTCTATTTTCTTAGCTCTAGTGTCGAGGTAAAGCGCGGCGTTAAGTTCCGCCACTTGACACGCAAGCCTCCGAATTCGGCGGAAAGTGGGGAACGGAGTGTCTTAACACTAGTTTCCCTCTGCCTACCCTGCTGTGTGCGGGATACAGCGTGAAGCTAAAAAAAAGTTTTTTTTATACTCAACATTATTAACTTTGTACGTGAATAAAATATATTTTCATTTTAAAAAGTTTTGTTGAAAAATATAAAGGAATTTTAATATCGTGGATTTTTAAGGAAGACAACATTTTTAGTCAACAATTTTTTAAAGTGAAGTAAAGTAAGCGCGACGCACGCTTTCCGTGAGAGGCGCATTCTTGAACTTTTTCAGCTCTACGAAATAATTATGGCGCAATTTCTCGCGTTTCTTCAATTTGTTTACATGAAATTATGCACTGTTTTCAGGAAGTGTTACTATTTACTAAATTAAATGTTTTAATATTATTATTTTTTTAGCTTCACGCTTTATTCCAAACACAGCAGGGTAGACAGAGATAACCTAGTGTTAAGACACTCCGTTTCCCAGTTTACGCCAATTTTGGAGGCATTGCGTGTTAAGTGGCGGATCTTAACGCCGCGCTTCGCCTCGACACCAAAGCGAAAAAAATGTTAATACTAAATATTGCCACTCCTCGAGTGGGAATCGAACCCATAACCAGTCGCTTTACAGTCACACTTTGTGCCACTGCGCCACGGCTGGCCTCGTTATTATTTTATTTTCTCAAATTGTTTTTTGTTTGTTAAAATAGTGTTTTACAATATTATATTACAAAAGATTTAGGGCGAGGATACATTGGATCATTGCCACAATTGTACTTTAGTACTGTGCTAGACAGAATTTTAATTAACGTCCTTTTAAGTAATAACAAATGTTACACTTAAACTTAACTAATCATTACTATGAGGAGTTCAAATGTTCAATTTTAATACTCTTAGCAAAATTTTTGGACGCCGTTACACGAAAGTTATGTGGATAAACGAGTATAAAATGCTAAATTTGACGTAATTGCAGTCTAGTAGTAGACGTAGTCTAGTCTGGTCTAGGTACGAAGTTCGCATATATAATAATTAGATATAGAAAAAGTGAAGAAAGACAATACTTATAATAATATAATACAATTACGCAAATTAATAAATGAAATAATACATACATGCGATGTGTTTAACATACACTTTCATATATACTATATAATTGACATTGCTATGGTATGCTATGGTATGGTAACGCATATTTTACTCATCAACGATTCTACTGGTAATTATTAAGAAGCACAGATAATTAAAATAGTTACAGCCCAAAAAGGAGAAAAAACATTACACGTCATTATAAAACAATATGACGGGAATGACAGTTATCGATCGCGTGTGGCGACTTCGAGGTGCCGAGACTCGTAAACAGCTAGAGGAAACTAAGGCATTCTCCTGATTAAAGAAAAAGGGGACAAACAAACTGATAAATTAATTATTAATAATATTTATGTGGGGCGTAGTATTTAGGTATATTTGTACCTATATAGTATATATGTATATACATATTGTCATCCACAACTACGTTTCCGAGAAGTGTAATGGGTTTTGCATTACTATTTTAATTCATTACATAACTTCAATTTTAATTTACTACTTTAAGGCAATGCGCGGCGTTAAGTTTCGTAGCGTAACACGTAATGTCTCGACTTCAGGCTTACAGTGGAGAAAAGAGTGTCTTGACACTAAGACTGGACTAGACTACCTGGTATGCGTGAATATACTTATTTTTCGATTGTAAACCGTAAAAAATGACTATTTCTGTTTCTGTAGAAATTTCGGAAACTCTTCCAATGTCCTCGTGCCAAAAGGATTTGTCACTCTGTTAGTAAATAAGTAGATTTTATTTTTATAGCTCATTCCTTTTTCTTAAAAAAATGTCATTTCTGTCGATAGTTTCAAATAATTCTTAAATGAAATATAAAAATGTATATCTTAAATATTAAGGAGTCCAAGTTCTTGAAGCAATTATGAATGGCAATTCCCCCAGTATTATACATTTATAGTTGTAATAAGAATTTAATATCACAGTAATGACGTAGCATCGATCGCATGTGGCGCCTTAAGTTCGGTATCCTGTTAACATCGTCTAAAACTTCTTTATTCAAGATTCTTAGCAATACTTCGTATTTTTTCGTCTTAACTAAATTGTGTGGTAAAATTTTATTTTGTAAGTATTTATTGGACGCATTTTAATGAAGGCTGTGATCACTGGATATCTAGTCAAACACTAAGGATAAATTATTTTCGTTTATCCTTACGCCTTTTCTCGCATAACGGGGTGGGCAGAGAGGACCTAGTACAAGACATTTCTCTATTTTCCGTCTTCAATTGTGATCGTGTTTATATATATGTGAAATTAAACGCCGCGCTTTCTCTTAGGTAACAAAGCAAACAAATCAAAGTAATTTTAATATAATTATTCCTCCGAATTAAGCCCACAAACAATTGCGCTTATCACAACCAGACATAGTCCCACTGAACCATCGTGATTACAAATTGGAATAAATTATTTTTAAAATCATTAAAAAAAAATATTGATTAATTCCAAATTTTAATAAAGGACCACCTTTAAAGGGCGTAGTTTTTTTTACAAATACCTACCTATGTAATGATTAGCAAAGATAAAAAGAAAAGATGAATATTTTAAAAATAAATCGAAGTTTTGATTGATATATTATTTACTTTACTTATATTCTTTTTTAATACAAATATTGGCATGCACAAATATTAGCGCTAAGGTAAGTAAACCTACCAACGTGACTAAGAGAGAAGAATTTTGTCTGTTAAATATAATATACGATACACATAAACACTATCACATACATAATACATATTAACACTACTTACTGAAACTGAAAAGATCACGTCAAATATAATTAATTCAAAAACGGCTGACTCTAGAATAAGCTTACAAAATAAGATGTAAATTAACTTGACTTAATAATTTATTAAATGTATAAGTAAGCTGAAATGCCGTTACATTAAAGTGGCGAAGCAATAAGGCGCAGGCATGTATAAACCTTTAATTAAGGTTTATTTATTATTACCTTGACTATATCATTTCAGTTTCAATTAAAGAAGAAATAAGTAAGTTAATATGACGTCGGTTTCAAGAATATTGTAATAATTATAGTTTACTGGTATATAAACCAGGATGACAAAAATATTTTAAGAAAATGTATTAAGTTTGAATTATAACAATTAGAACCTGCGCCTGTCGAAGACCACCATATCCCAAAAAATCATTTACATATTATTTTCATTTCTCCGTTCTGTCTCTATTACGAGCGGAAAGTGGAGAACGAGTGTCACTCTAGATTCTCTCCAACTGAGGTGCTATGCGATAAAGCTCAAGCGAAGAGCTTTATTCTCGAAGCTTCTAAAACAAAATTCCTATTTGTACTATTCAATTATGCATTACCAAACCACAATGTCAATGCAGCACAGAAATCTAATTAAAGTTTATCAAAACGATGACAGTGCGATCGCTATTCAATATATAGGAAGTATTGATTCAGTAAAATAATATCATATCTGACGTGAATCGCTTTTCACCCATGAATAAATTATTTGGACAGTAAACACAGTTAATAATATACAATATAAGCAATTTATTACCGATGTTCAACGCTAAATATTGGTTCACTCAAACTTAATTTATGTAAACGATGATTTAATTAACGATAAATATAGAGCTTTAGCTTTGTTTAGTGGATCTACAGAGTTATTATGTACACATATATTATATATTTTTTTATAAGTTGAAATAGAATAAAAGCCCTGTTAATGAAAAAGAATCTAATGTGGATGTTTTTTTAAATTTCATGTTTCAAAGTTCAAAGTCTGAAGTTTTTCTAAGCTCACCAAATTTAATATAAAAAGAAGTAAATTCTAAATGCTTATTCGAGGTCTTAGTTTGAAAGCAATCAGATGACTTTTACCATGATCCCATGATTTTACCATTAAAGTTGGTATCTTAAGAGTTTGATTGATTTTAGTTCGCGCTAACATTACATAGTAATGTTACTCTAGTTCTATATTCTGTATAGCTAAATAATTAGGATAACGGCAATATTAACAATTTTTAGGTCTTGGTAAACCGAAATACGACTGAAGATATTTTTCAATAAAGCACCTTTTTACATAGCGATTGGCCTTTTCCTTGAAGTATTTACTCTAATTTTCTCTGATCTACTTTATATTAGATTTTCTATGATACTCGCTTATTAGCTAAAGTACTTGAATTTAGGAACTGTTTGTCAAAATCCAACTAGCTATGTCCATTAGGCTGGAGCACTATTCATTAGGAGCTTTTCACTACGTCACAGCATGCACTGGTATAAAGCTGAAGCCTCGCTCGGCAATTATTTTATGCCGCCTCAACTGCAGACTCTATGTTGAAACCATTTAAGCTGTAATACTCTTAATTTTTACTACTCAAATAATAATGTATGTGAAGTTGTGAATAGTTCAATTTAAGATAATTGGTTGTTCGGTTGCTAACAGTTGTTTTATTGTATCGTTTTCGTTAATTTCACAATAAAATGAATGTATATTCTGCGAAATAAGCAAGACTTGGGCAATTCTAACAATATTAAATATTCATATAATGAAAACATTCCTTTAAATTGAAAGATAATTAACGTAGATTCTTGGAAAATATTTTATTATCATAACTTGGCCTATTTTTAGACTTAGTACGCTAATCAATTTTTATTATAATTTTGATATTAACGTGGCTGTTTAACGTGAATTTTTACGTTCTAGCTTCATAAACATTCCGAAAATCGTCTACTTCGTTGGTTATATTGCAATATTGTTATAAACAACTTAAGTTTCACGTTTTTACACGGTAATTTTGGTTGTAATAAAACAATCAAATGTGTTCTTCGCCATTTATTAAATTATCTATATGATGATCAAGTGCAACTATCGTTTAAAATATTTCACAAATCATTGTCTCGTGTAAGATATAAGGACAAATTTCTTTCGCTTCCCCACTTATTTTCAAATAAACAGAAAAAATGTTCGCACTGAATAATTCTGCTCGGAACAAATACAAAGAGTACTGTTAAATAAATTCAAGTGTATATTGAACTGAACAGTTTACAAGTCCTAAGAGATCTAATACATCTTATTACGGAGGCAATATCTTAAAGCTGAAACAAAGGCGACGGGAATGCAATTTTCTCTATATGTCAGGTGACACAACTTGTAGCATAATGCATTATTCCCCTGTGTTGAATTATTAACTTTGAAACAACTGACAGCTCGCAGCTGCAGTAATAATAGTACTTTCTTCGGGCTGCAGATTTATTAGGTTATTGATGCTACTGTCAAAGGCTTGTAGATTGAAAAGTTATGTTTTTCTTATATTATTTTAACAAAGACGTACATATGGTTAAAGTTCTAATAAAAATATGCAAAGAGATAAACAACAAACTCCTTTGAATAGGAATTTCTTTAGTACAGTTATTTGAAAATGCTACTGTTGAGAGGCTTCCCGCGAAGACTTCAAAGGTTGGCTAAAGTATATCCTGTTTGAAATACAACCATAAACTGAGTGTAAGGTGAAAGAACGAAATGAAACCATAACAGAAGATCAAATATACAATAACAATATACGTTTCCAAAGAAATATTTTTAGTTGCATAAATATGAAATATAACATATGTACACACGAGGTAAGTCGTCGCAAAGTAAGCTTTTGTATCGCCGAGTCGCGGAGAGAGTTTTGACATTACACTATATTTCACAATTACTTACAAAAGAGATTTCGATTTCCTATTTTCCTCTTAAGTTCATTGTTTTTTTTGGAAATACAATTAATATTGAAAGTACGACGTATACGATATGACTTGTCACGAAAGTCTTATCAAAACATATGAAATATTTAAAAAAAATGTTTATTTTACTTAATTACTAGCGACCTGCACGCGGCTTCACCTGCGCAAAATAAAGCTTATTTAAGAAAAAAGTTTCAGTTTCAGATTTCGTCGACCAACGTTTAAATTGTTTGATACTTTTTGTTTTGCATAAAATAAACACTAACAATAACTTTAAGGATAAATAATAGACAAAACTGGTTTTAAATGAACAAGAAACAGAAACCGAAAAAAAAGTTTAATGTTTTGGGTTCTACAACGGAAATATACCTACATTTTCATTATACGGACAGCAATCAGTTACATTTGTACTATACGCATAGATTAAGTCAGATAATATACAAAGAGTGTAAGCAATCTTCATTTATATTACATATTTCCTCCACTCGACGTTAAAACTGCGCGACAGGCAAGCGCCAGCATGATAGGAAGTAGCTGTTTGTTTGCACAACCCGTACAAACGCCGCGCCACCACACAAAAGAATAACTTGAATAATGCTAGCGCTATATAAAACAGGGGCGGGCAAGTTTTTGAAACTTTAACAACTTTATAATTGAAGTGCAAATTCATTTCAAGTTGTTTGTCCACTTGGAAAATGGATGAATATTGTTAAAAATAATAACATATTATAAAAAATATTGATGTATTAGTGTAATTTTTTGTTTGTATATACAATGAAAATTTTAATTTTTGATATTAATATAGAGTTTAAAATTAGCTCAAACATTAAAATTTCAAAGAAAAAAGGGCCACAGCGGAAACAAGGGAAACAGCGTCACGTATTCGCGTAACAAAGTAGTATAATAATCAGAGAGAACTTAGTTTCAAAATAATCCGTACTCGACTTTCTGCGGGACATCGAGACATTGCGTGTTAAGTAGCATAACACAACGCCTGACTTTGTCTTACCAAAGCAAAGAAATAAAAAATATTAGAAAAAAAATGCATCATCTCCCCAAGCGGGAATAGAAACCACAACCAGGGTTACAAACACTTTTTTACATTACATTATAAAAAATAATATTAAATCTAAATAAATATCTTTTATATATAAAAGGTAATATAATCATAATTAAATTTATTGGTTCACACCTTAACTCAGCAAGCGTGGTGTAGTTCCCGCATCATTAAACCAAGTTCTATGTAGTCCAGTTAAAACGCAGTAAAAAGTCAGTTCTCACATAAAAGTGCCGTAGTTAATGTTAACAGCCGACTGTGATGAGATATTTAGCGGAAACTTTTATTAGCTTACTATAGATACGCCTGCATATGAGCTTTAGAAATACCTATGTACCTATATTATGTCGAGAAAAGCTTCAGCACGCGTGAACTTTGATCGTAAACAATGTGTTCGTGATTTTAGAAACGTTAAACTTATACTTGCCTAACTTAATATTAACTTTCCATTTAAGATGTTTAGTGAAATAATTTTATTTATAAATGTTCCTCTTTAATGTTATATTGAAATTTTCTTTTTAAAATTCACGTTTGATGCCACTGTGTCCAGTGCAATATAGTACTTAGGATCCGATCCCGACTTTTAAATTATTTTCAATTAAGCTTTTTGATCAGACAAAACGCGGCGTTAAGGTCCGCTACTTAACATACAAATGTCTACAAGTGTCTCTTGACAGTATGTCTGCACTGCCTGCTCTGCATCAGGTCTAAAATCGTAAAGTTACTTCTTTAAATATAATTAACATTTCGTCATCTTTTTAGATTTGTATAAAACATACCAATTTACCACGACAATTAGAAAGCTATTTCAAAAAATGTATAGAATATTAACCTAACAATTCTCATTTTACACTCAGTAAGATACAATATCTTTAAAAATAATATCCTTTATATTTACTACGAAACGTTCTTTGCGAAAGGTCTTTTGTTTCAAGAGGCATAGAATGATTTGAAATAATATTCCAGCTTATTCCCTTTTTTCATAAAGTGAACTAAAATAATCGTTTATTTTTCTCATGCCAGTAACTATCAAAGCTCAACGTTAAAGAAGAAATATTGAATAATAAAACAGCAGAAACAAGTTACGGATAATAAAATATATCTACCTAATGTTTATATTACAATTTATACGTTATAAGAAAATATATTCAGTGTGTATAAAATGACAAAAGGATCATTTATGTTAAAAGAACTGAGTTTAAAGCTAAGTGATTTTATACTTTTGATAACGTTAACTGTAAAAGTTCAAAGTGTTTTTTTTAACAATAGCACTGCCATACATTTAATTATTCCTCTTTACGTGTTAAAAAAGCAGTTTTTACAGTGCCTGTGTAAGACTCAGAGAGAATCTAGTGTCAAGAAATTCCATTTTTCACTTTCCGTCCGAAAACGTTGAGTGGAGTCATTTATCTTGCTTATCAGAGCGGTAAAATCAAAATAAGCTAATTATTATAGAATCGAACACAAAATCAATAGCGATTGCAATCAGACAATGTCCCATTGCGCCATGACGTCTTCTAGTATAACTGCTAATATACTTCTAGTATAACAGTTAATATTTAAAAAAAGATCCTACTTTTTTTTAGGAAATCAAATACTTCCACCTTTATGTTTAAATAAATTATGCACGTTAAATAAAGATAATGTAATAAAATTTTCTCTTTCATTTTAAAAGCATTGTGTGTTATCAGCAGGAGAAAAAACTGTATTAAAAGAATAAGTATTTCTACGGTTTTGAATGTATTGGTATAAGTATTGTGCACAGTCATACACAGTCCAGCTCCGACTCGTAACTGTTATGTAACTGTATATTTATGTATTAGAGAAATGCATACAAATAATAGAATTATCCTAGTATACCAACGATATATTCTGACACGATAGAGTTACTCAGCGTATTATATAAATTGTATAGAATTGGAGATTAAAGCTCGAGTTAATTTCAGTTTTCTACGTTCAATAGTTCGACCATGCGTCGTGTATTGGTAAGTAAGAAACAGTAAAATTTTAAATATACTGATAAGACTCTTATAAATCTAGTTAAAACGAATAAATAAAAATTAAATTGAAATAAATTATATTTATTACAGTAAAACTGTAATAAATTATATTTATTACAGTTAAACCACTAAAAATTATTTAAATATAATTTGTTTCAAACATTCACGTTTTGTATTTTACTTTTGTATAATAGAACAAAAAAAATGATCTTTGCATAACTTTTTTTACTCATGTGACAATTGTACATGTGTCAACATGGACAAGGACAGATTTCACTGAGGAACAATATAGGTGACGGTTAATTAACCAAAAAAATAGCTGAAATTCATTGATCCTGTCTATAAATGTTACAAACGTAAGCATTAAAATAATAAGCATCAGTGTGTTAACAAAGAGGTGCTATGTAATATTTTAATAATAATCATAGGAATAAAATCTAAGCTTGTAAAAATATTTTAAAATAACTGCTGTAATAAAAATTCGCTGCTACAATAGTCTGGCTGCGAAATATATGCCTGAATGCGTGCGACAAAAGCAATTAACGATACAACTTTACTTTACACCTTTTAAACACGACAGTTAAAAGTGAAATTATAACTTTAAAATTGCTTAAAATGAATAATGCGATCGTAGCTTTCTCCTGACCTACATTTTGTAATATTTAATTTTATGTGACAGCTTGTTACATAGTTGCGATAGTTAATTTTTAAAACATTGCCATGTTTCGTATGAGTGATTGGCGTATATCTATATATATAATAAACATGTAACTGATTGGTGTCTGTACATGGTAGATAAAATAAATTATTTTGCCCCTAGCGTTTATCAATGTAATACCCAAAATAATGAATTTTTAGTTTATGTTTGATTGGTCTATGCGTTTGTGCACGCTAAACTCAGAAATAGATAAACCAATTGAAATGCAGCTTGACTGTAGTATTTCGGTTAATATCCCTTAACATTGAGTGTAACCACTCAATATTAAGGGATGATCAAATGAAGATATTAATCGGTACATTAAATTAAAAATTACAACAATTTAAATTACGTCGTGGGTGGGCGAAAAAATGAACCAGTTATAGTTGTGTAGTTTACGCAGGCGAAGCGGCGAGCGGATAACTAGTATAAATTTTTTGTTACGTGAATTATTAAAAACAAATAAGTCAAATCTTATAAGGCTACTCTACTCTTAAAAAGGCGATCTGTCAAAATTATGCAGAAAATACGCAATTAATATGTGTCCTTATATTCTTAATAATACCGTAACGCAAGCTTTCCGCAAATATTACCAAAAATTTAAACTAAAGAAATATGAACATCGAATTATTTACAAATGACCAATGTCTTTTATTCCTTTACATAGTTACTTTTTGCCAATTAAATATAAACCATGAAGTACAACAAAACCTGCAGTCAAGTGTCATATGTCGTCAAGAGGTCTCATTATGTACTAGAGACAATAAGCCCTGCGGGCGTTGCTCGACTTTTGCTCTCTGACCCCGCGTTAATGTTTGCACAGCTTCCACTAAACGGACAGAGGGGTTGAAAGCTTGAGTAGAGAGCGACCGCAGGACAGTCTGTGCTTAATGCGTTACATGCCTGTCTGTTAAAAATTTTAACGAAATATAGATTTTATCAGTTTTTTTCAATTTAGCAGCGTGGTCAGAGAGTGACCTAGTGTCTTAAAACTCTATTCTCTACATTCCATCCGAAATTAGGACATTGTGTATTGAGTACCTACGTAATTGTCTAAAACACCAGAGCGGAGAAATGTAAATAATTTAAATATTAAATTCCACGTGTGGGAATCGACCCGCAAACATCGATTACTGTCAGACGCTGCTCCACTGCGCATTCATGGCGTGTATAAATTGTTGATTTAAAATAAAAAAAAACAATGATGGGTCTGCGTCATTCCTTCTTTGTGTTCTTCTTAAAACTTATTTTAACTAAATTTTAAATGAAAATTAGGAAATTCCTAATAAAATCTACCATTTTTTTACAATCGATATATAGGTTCAATAAATAAAAAAGAGCTACCTACTTCGTACTTTCACATCTATATTCAAAAAAATAACCATATATTTCATGAAACTATTTTAATAACATAAACACAATCATAACATTATATCTAATCTCATTCAAATCCGTGTTAAATTAACTAATTTAACATTACATGTTCTCTGCTAGAGATTAATTAGTGATAAATCGAATAGCGCATTAGCAACGGCCGAGGCTGGACGCGGCGCTTAGTCACGCAGTTGCGGTCACCAGAACTTGACAGCGACTGTATTGATGGGTAAAACTTAATGAGCCTCGCTAATGACTATTCGTTATTAGAAAAGGAATCATTGGAAATAAATATATACGCAATAACGCTTTGTGTGGTTGTAAAATTAATTTCGTTTACTTTCTATTTTAAAACATTTTTGCTACACAGAGATAATTTCTACGAACAAACGTTTGGCAAGATAGAAAGTTATATAATCAATATTTTATTATTTTAAAATATTATTCCCATAATTAGGATATGAAAATATTTTAAGAAAACGTAAACAGTTCTAGCGGGATTTGAATCCTGCTGCGTATCTTAAACCTTCATAGTGAAGATGTCGTATATCAATTTTATTACAGCACTTGCCATGCCAAATTGTTTCAAGGCATAATTTACATAAATGTGTTAGATACATATACACAATTTCCATATTCAACTAATATCCTGCCATATAGGACGGCAGACTATGCAAGATACAAATTGTATAAAATCGTATCCGTAAACTTGTCTAATGTAAAAACTTAAATCATAAATTGGATTGGATTAGATTGCACAATAAAAAAGCATTTAGCTATTTTTCTTTTATGGCTTAGAAAATCCTAACATTATTCCAATAACAAGGCGCTATTCCAGAAGCTCTTAGTAAATAAAAAGTAACGAGTAAACAGGGAACAACTCCAGCTTATCGCCGTAAGTAAATTAAAGTTAATGCGGCACATACGTCACGCTTGTCACATGAGCCCCCTCTAAGTGGCGCCTCGCGTCTTCCCCTCGGCGCCTCAAATCTGCCCCTACACAAATTTGTTTTGATGTCTTTTGCTTTGTGCTGAATCCATTGACTGAATTGGCAAAAAATAACGTGCCTAGTTTTTCTATTACGTTGTAGAATGATTTTCAAACATTTTTATTTTTAGTGGGAAGGAATATATTTTTATTGTTAAAATAAAAATACTTTCGTTTCTATTATATTTGCTTAGTTTTCTCCTATTTTGTAAAGTAAAAGCTTAAGGGCATCTATTATATAACTATGGCTACATTCCTATGCGTACGTTTGTATGCAACAAACAAATATGACAGTTGACATATGTCAACTGTCAAAATGTACTATATAGTAGGTACATTTTTCGGCTAACAACAAAAATAAGTTGTTAGTGGTCAGAAAACTTGAAATATTTCCAAGAGGCGTTTTTCAAATTTCTAAATGTGTAAATAACGTTTTAAAAAAATATAACAGTATTTTTTCTTTTTTTTTTTTAACTTGTATGTTCGTACATTCTTAGCTCCTTGCCATAAGCCTTTATATGTCATTAAAAATAATATCTAATGTTCATAAAATAAATGCAGCATCTACATCTATCACGTCAAATCTTTGATAGAATTTTATGACATGTTTATGTAAAATTTTAATTTTATTATAATTATATTACACTATTATTTTCCAAAAATGTCTTTACACAGGGTTTTTTGTGCACTGAAACAAACGCAGGTTTTAATTTTATTCTGCCTTGTTAATAAATACTAATTATATTTATTTCCCAGGATTATTTCTATCTATGTTATCATTTTCAGCGTATATACAATCCTGCATTGAGGTATAAATCGTCAAAGGCTGAAGCTTTCTTGAGTGGAACCAACACAAACTTTTTAGAAGCTCAATACGCAGATTGGATGAAATCTAGGGGATCTATTGATGGCGTGAGTGCCTTATGAATAGCAAACATTGACTACTATAGATTTTTCAATGATTCATTAGTTACTATAAGAACTTTAGGATATATAACAAAGACTTAATAATCTAGTGCAAGGAACAAGCTGCAAATAACTATGCTTTTTTGAGCTTGGTTTGGTTTACGTCTTTTGGTAAGAATATAACATGACTGTTGTAACCGAAAAACATCCCGATGTTTTTCAAGCCTTTTTCCGTTTTTACCTAGAATATCCTTATACTTATTTTAAAGAATAGTTAATAAAAGTCTGTAATCGCCTCAAGCGTACATTACTTTACAATAATTATTTCATTACTTTATTTAGTGTATCAAGTATGTTTTATGCTACGATTTTAAAAAGTGAAATGAAAGGTGATTTTAATATACATTTTATGTATCAGAATAGTTTAGTGTTAAATAGAATTCACCCAGTAAAAGGGTGAAAGTCGAGAAGTTGTTAATGTTTATATACTAAAATAACTTTGCAACAAGGCTTTTAAGCCCAGTCAATGTTTCTTATTTCAAATTTAAAGTGTTTGCCTTTTAACTTTAGACGTGGGATGGATTTTATGAGAGTGTCAGTGGCCCAACGTTAAAAATCGAAGAATTTGAAGATGAATTTAGTCCAAAAACTGTCCGTAAGTTACCTTTAATAATAGGTAAATAGTTATGTTTGAAGATTCATAAAAATGAGTCGACCAATTTAGTTTTTCATTACAAAGACGATCGAAATCGGTTTTTACTGGTTTATTGTGTTTGTTTTTAGGTGAGCTTATAATAATTAAAACTGTTTTTTCCTTTTTTTTCTATAATATTCTATGAAAATTTAATAATTGAAGCGTAGTTTAGTTTAAAAGTAAATAGAAAAAGCTCAGTATATTAACTTGTATTTAATATTTAATTTAACCAAAACTTAAAGTTTATAACGTTTATATAAAATTATATTACTTATAATAACATATTCCTTTAATTTCAGGGTTAAAATCGAACAAGTCGGACGACAAAGAGGGGAAAGAACGAATAAAATTACACCTAGCAGTACAAAATCTGATTAGAAGCTATCAGGTAGACACAATTCAAAAGATTGTCATATGTTTTAAAATTATAAATAAAACCGTACCTTTAAATATATATTTTAACACACAACTAAACTAATATTTTTATATATTCATTAAGTATATATGTTAAGGTCAGGCAGTACATGCGATATTTGTGGGTTCGATTCTACTTGGGGTAATTTAAATTATTTCTATTTGCCCTCTCTAGTGACAAGGCTTATCGCGGCAATGCGTGCTTAGCACGCAATGACCAATCATTGTCTTGGATTCGGGGTAGTAAGTAGGGATCGGAGTGAGTTTCTATCTAATCCGGCTATGCGGAAAGAAGCGTGAAGCTAAAAAAAATAATAATGAAGATTATTAAATTGTCCTGATTTTCTTAAAGAATTCCTTAGAATTGTAGTACTATAAGAACGCTTACTACATATTGTACATATTATTGAAAGTATAAAAACCTCCAAATTATAACACGGCTATCTATTTTTTAGTAAAGCATTTTTTTACTACCCGGAAAAGTAATGAAAAGTTTTAATAGATATGAAGTATTGTACTCGAAGATTAAAGTATAACTATGAAGGTCAAAACAGTGAAATAGATCGCAACGAAAGGAAAAAAAATATTTTTTTTTATAATTACTTGTTGTTGCCAAAATGCTTCACGCTTTTCATCCTAAATCAGAGACAGAGAACCTTATGTGAGACTTTATTCAACACGTTTCGCTAGAAATTGGAACGTTGCGTCTAGAGTAGCAGAAATAAATATCGCGGTTTGTGCTACCACAGTGAGAAACTGAAAATAATACATAGTACATAATCACACGCTTAGCATTAAACTGACCTTACTCAAAACTGCCTGTTATGCTAAAAACGACCATAAAAAACTTATACTAAGATTCTATTTAATTTACTAACCAATTTTAAGTTAGGTCACCTTAATTCTAAGCGTGTGATATGTATATTGTATATGATTATTTTTCTCCACCCAATAAGGATTGAAACAACAACCATCGTGATGCTCCATTGCACAACGATAGCCTATTATTAATATTAATTTATTTCAGCTTCACGCTGTATCCCGCACACAGCAGGGTAGGCAGAGGGAACCTAGTATTAAGATACTCCGTTGCCCACTTTCCGCCGAATTCGGATGCATTCCGTGTTAAGTGGCGGAACTTAACGCCGCGACACCAGAGCGAAGAAAATGGAAATATTAAATATTTCCACTCCTCGAGTGGGAATCAAACCCACAACCAGTCGTTTACAGTCATACGCTTGTGCTACTGGGTCACGACTGGCCACTATTAATGATAATTTTAAATAAATATAAATCTAAATATATATAACAGGCACGAGGTCATCTTCTAGCGAAAACTGATCCACTGATGCTCACAATAGGTGCTCGATGGATCCTCAAAGCGCAGAACGCACCTTTGGCCATAAAAGGATTGGAGTGTCGGGTGGTGTCGAGAGAGCTTGGGAGTATTTTGTGTACATAGTTCCATATTATTTTTCATCCATATTTGCTTTATTAACTGAGTAAAGTAGAAATGAAGTTAATTAATTATATGTGACTGGTTAAAATGCCAGCCACATATAATGAATATGTTTAGTTTCTTTTTCGACTTGAGCGGGGTCAGAGTGAACCTATAGTGTCAAAACACTCAAAATCGAGATATTGCTTGTTGAGTGGCGGAACTCAATGCCGCGCTTTACCTTTGATACCAGAGCAATGAAGTTAAAGTTTCTAATAATATTTCTTTGAAAGGGAATTGAACCCACGACCATTGCGTTTACAGTTAATCGCTGTCCCACTGCGCCATGACAGCCTCTGGCTTCGAAATTATATCATAATAACTTTTTAATGTTGTATACAAATTGTTTATAAAAATCTTTGTTAATTTTATTAAGACTCCATTTTTATAAGAATGAAGAATCCAACATTCTTAAAATATAGGTCACTCGTACTTAGTTTAAATTTTTTATACCAAAGATGACATAAATTAAAGGGAGCATCATTGAATAAATAAAACAGTAACAAAATCTGTAAACTGATACTAGCATTGGGCATTTCAAAGCCTTCATTATGGCAAACGTAACAGACCAGTCGAGCCCTGTTATTTATTTTAAAATTGGTGGTTCTCTTAATTACAGACTGAATGGAATTGATAGCTTTGTTTATTGGTAAAGTACTTTAAAATAAACCTGTAGTTTTAAAACATTCGATGTAATTTCAAGCCTGATTTTGTTTACTAAAAATTGATTTGAAAATATTTGAATAAAAAAGTTATAAAAATATTTTAGGCGAGAAACATATGGACACTATGTTTGAATTACCACAGAGAACTTCTATAGGCGGTACAGAAACAGCGTTATCGCTTAGGTATGTGATTTATATTATATAGACAAATATGTGTAAAATTAAGCAAGAAAAATAATGTAGCTTATTAATTTATAAATGAAGATATGATTTCTTATTAAAATCTACTTTAAAGGTTTACTTTTACAATTATCATTAAATGAATAATTTTAAATGTTTTGTTCCGCTTTTTAATATGCTGTTTCGATTTCGGGCGAAAAGTGGAGAACGAAGTTGACATTAAGTTGTTTCTGATTACCTTGCAATACGAAAACGGACGTAAATATGCTGTATTAAATGCCCAAAAAGGACACATATGTACAATAAAATACAATATTATATAAATTCAATATATTGTTATTATTATTTCTAGAGACATCATAAGTCGCTTGGAGGAAGTTTATTGTCGTTCAATCGGAGTAGAATATTTGCACATGTATGACGTAGATTGCATAAATTTTATACGTGAGAGAATGGAGCCGCCTGGAGTGTTCGAAAAAACTCCTGAGGAGAAAAGAATCATAATGCGACGTCTCACTAAGGCTGTGTTGTGAGTATCGTGAGCTTTGAAAATAAATATTTTTTTACATAAATACAATATAATTTTTATTTAGCGGAATACAGCGTAAGCTGTATGCCGCACACAGCAGGGTAGGCAGAGAACCTAGTGTTAAGCCACTCCGTTTCCCACTTTCCGGCAAATTCAGAAGCATTGCGTGTTAAGTGGCAGAATTAACGCCGCGCTTTGCCTCGACACCAGAGCGAAGAAAATGGAAATATTAAATATTTCCACACCTCAAGTGGGAATCGAATCTACAATCAGCCGTTCACAATCACACGCTTGTGCCACTGCGCCACGACTAACCCCAATATATAATGGGCTATAATAATTTCTGTAGCTTAGTGTCAGGATAGTTCATCTTTCAATTTCCAGTGTGTCGTATTACGATTGGTTTTGAGTTCGATTCTCGGGAAAGGACTGATGATTAAATTCAATTATTTCTATTTTCCCGCTCTGGTAAGATTAAGCGCAGTGTCTACTCAATATGTACGACAAGTGGTGTTGAGATCACGACATATGACGACACTAGATACAGGCATTTGTTTGTCACAATAACAAGGACGATTAGATACCTATGATTTAAAGGATAAATTAATATTTTCTTGAGAAGTACTCATTGAAATGTTAAAAGTATTTCTTAGGTAGTATTTATTTTCTATTATATTTTATAAGAAACATTTTTTTAAATCAGTTTAGAGAAATATTTTGCAACAAAGTGGCCCGCAGAAAAACGTTTTGGTCTGGAAGGAGGTGAGAGTATGATAGCTATGTTAGAGGAAATCGTCGATTCTAGCACCAAACTCGGTGTAGAATCAATTGTTATGGCAATGCAACATAGAGGTAATTTTTTGAATAGTAAAAAATAATAAAAACATTTAAAAAAAAGTATAATACTTTGAATGCATTTGGATTCGAACCCAATATAGAAAACCGACTCGTTATTCTGCTGTGTTCTAATTTATACATGTTTTAAAATTTTTTTCAATTTCCTAAGAGTGCGAATGCCATCTTAAAAATGTTAAAAATATTTGAATATTCATATTTTTTCAGAACGATTAATAAGAGTAGCACGGCATTAATAAGAGTTCCAAGTTTTAATATTATATAATTTTGATTCATGCTCTTATAAAAACAAAACAAAAACGTAACTTTTATCATCAATTATATGTATACCCAAAAAGAAAGTGTGTAACAAGTACACTAATAACGATTTCAATATTCTAATTTGTAGGTCGACTCAACATGTTAGTGAATGTGTGCCGCAAGCAATTAACAGATATATTTGCTCAATTTAAACCAATGGAACCGAAAGAACCGGTAATAAAATATATCTATAGCACTAAAAAGAAAAATAAATCACTATTTGAGATTACGTGAAATTTTAATTAATTTTCTTCGTTAGGGATCAGGTGACATCAAATACCATCTCGGCACGTTCATCCATCGATTTATCCGTAGAACGAACAAATACATCAAGGTGTCTATGAGTTGCAATCCCTCTCATTTGGAAGTTGTTTCGCCCGTCGTAATTGGGAAAGCTCGCGCGGAGCAACATTGGAAAGGAGATAATAATGGCGACAAGGTTTATTAAAACTACAATATAGATATTATCTTATTTCGTTTGTTATAAATTGCTTTTTAAAAGTGATTTCGAAGGATTGGTAGCATTTTTATCGTGGCGCAGTGGGATAGTATTTGACTAATGGGTTCGATTCCGACTCGGAAGAATCTGGTTACACAAAGAGCGGTGTTGAGTTCTGCCACTAAACATGCAATATCTCAAGTTCAAGTGGATAGTACATAAAAAAGTGGCTTGTCACTCTTTTATTTATGCGGAAAAAGGCATGAAGCCATTAAACATATTAAACATTATTTACTCAACTATTCATTGGTTATTGCAATACTATTTTTTCTTTACATTGCGTGTTAATATTTCTTCTTCTAATTTAATTTCTTAAATTCTGGCGGAAAGTATAAAATGGAGAAGTCTGACTCTTCTGTCTTGTTTTCCGGAAAAAAAACGGGATGCCACAAAATTTAAACATTATTTACACAATTATTGTTCATACAATATTCATATTCTTTTTCTTTAAATTAATGTACCAATAGATAATTTAAAAAATATATTTTATCTTTTTTTAGTATATACTTGGATAATAATAAATCTCCTTTGTAGGTAATGGCAATCATCATGCACGGCGATGCAGCGTTTTCGGGGCAGGGCGTTGTGTACGAAACTATGCATCTCGGCAACTTGCCCAACTTCACCACACACGGATCTATTCACATAGTATGTAACAATCAAATTGGTTACACAACTGACCCAAGATTCGCCAGAAGCTCACCTTATTGTTCAGGTAAAATGATTTAGTGCCTTTTTGTTATGGTAACTTTTTTGTTGGACTTATTTTTTAGCTTCACGCTGTATCCCGCACACAGCAGGGTAGACAGAGGGAACCTAGTATTAAAATACTCCTTTCCCCACTTTCCGCCGAATTCGGAGGCATAGCGTGTTAAGTGGCGGAACTTAACGCCGCGATTTACCTCGACACCAGAGCGAAGAAAATACAAATATTAAATATTTCCCCTCCTCGAGTGGGAATCAAACCCACAACCAGTCGTTTACAGTCACACGCTTGTGCCACTGGGCCACGACTGGCCACCAACCTTTTTTTTTGTTGACTGGCTTTTTTGTTGGTAAGATAAATAAATTTATTTAACGTTCATGCATAGAGATTTTACAATTTAATTTATTAACTTAACTGCAAGTTTTCATTTATAGTATGTCACACTAATATTAATGTGTGACGATATTCTTATTAGTATTGCTTTATTGTTAGTACATGTTCACTGTTATTGATAGTTTTTTTTTGTATAATTGATTTCACGTAAGTTCATTAATTTGCATTTTTCATTTACTCTATTACTAGTTTTAAGTATCGATTAGTGACTCGCGACTTTGCTCTTGTGAACGACACAACTGTAACTGTTTCATATTAAAAAGAGCCTATATTTGACCCCGGGTTTCCAACTATTCAAAATAGTTCTGAATTCCTTCCAAATCGGGCCGGCATTGTAGAGATAAAAGTGTAACTGTCAGACAAACAGATTTTCGCATTTATATTCAAACTAATGTTGATACTTTGGTGACCGCTATGATATGCTTGAATTGATAGTAACTTATATAAGACCTTAAAATATTTTTTCAGCTTCACACTATATCAGCAGGATAGGTAGATGGAAATTAGTGATAAGAAGCTCCGTTCTTCACGCATCGGTGAATTTTGGAGGCATTGCATGTTAAGTGGCGGAACTTAACACCGCGCTTTACCTCGACAGCAGACAGAAGGAAATGGAAATATTAAATATTTCCATTCCTCGAGTGGGAACCGAACCCACAACCAGTCGCGTTGACAGTCACACAAATGTGCCCCTGCGCCACAACTGGCCTTTTTACTTAAAATCATTTATAATATATTTAAAGTACTGGACTTAAAATAATTATGAATAATTAATTACATATTTAAAATTTAATCAGATGTGGCAAAGTGCGTGGACGCACCAGTTCTTCATGTTAACGGAGATGACGCTGAAGCGGTAGCACACGTCGCTAAAATGGCCATCGAGTATAGATGTAAATTTAAAAAAGATGTCGTAATCGATTTAGTTTGTTACCGGCGTTTTGGTCACAGTGAAGAAGACGAACCTATGTTCACGCAACCTTTTATGTACAAAAAAATTAGGAGTATGCAGACAGGTTAGTTAATGTTTAAGGTTATTTTAATCATTTTATAAGTATTATTCACAATTAGGAAATTAACAAATATATTCAGAAAATGCATAAAAAAATTAAATTAAGTTGACTGCTAACTGTAAAATTAAGTTGTAATAAGCGTATAAGAATTTTAACGCAACCCGATTTAGAATTTATTTATTCACCCGTGGGGATGGGTTAAGAATGCAATTCCCTTCCGCAGCTGGGATAGCGTCCCGTATAAGGCGGGTAACCCAGTAGCTTGGTGGTAGGAGACTTGTTCTCCGACTGGCTCGCGACCACTAGCATGTCAAAGATGAACCGCCAAATATCGGTAGATGTGTTCCGGTTCGATGGCATGTAAGCCAGCTCTCTCCCTATTCCCACCATTCCCATCCTATCTCCCTCCTTCCCTCCTTCACCCCCAAGGTCGGCCACGCATCCTCAACCTCTATAGTGGATGTCTACGGGCGCGACTAACCATCAGATGGTCCTTCTGCTCGTTTGCCTTCTTTATTCAATAATAAAAAAAGAACGCATGGCTTAGCGATCAAAGCGATTTGAAGCTTTTAATAGATGTCAGTTCGAATCCTGCTGTCTTCAGTTTTTCATGTTTTCTAAAAATGTAACTTTTAAAATTGTCTTATGTTAATTTATAATAACACCTTGATATTTGTTCTTTTAATATATTTAATAAAAGGAGGTAATATATTCTTTAGAAGCATAAACTTTTTTATTTGGTACGGTGTAGTAAAACGTAGCGACATTATAACGCTGTTTTGACAAAGATCGTACGTGCCACGTGTGTCTATATAACGAGGTGGGTGGATTTACATCTGTCTTTCTCTGTTGTTGACTTTGTCATTGACGTACGCATGATATGTTTAATAATAAAAGTAAGTAAATTGAAAATAATAAGACATTTTTAGGTAACGTATAAAATTTCAACGCACCGGGATTCGAACCCGCGCCTCTTGGATACTGTCTAAGCGCCCTGACCGCAAAGCCATGCGTTCAACCGTCAAATCAACGGTAAAAATGTTTTTTTTTTTTCATTTTCCTAAGTATGTAAATAACTAACTTTAAAAATAATGTTAAAATAAATAAATAAGTTTAAAATACATTTAAAAATTCCTCCCTAATTAAGTAAAAGGATCTCTTCTGTTAAAAAAACTTAAAACACTGTTCTATTCTTCGCAACTTGACATCTACCTATACTGAATACATTAAAATTACAAATTGAACTTCTTTTTGTAAATATATAAACGTCATAATATTACTACTTATATTTTTAGTGGACAAAATATATGGAGAGCAACTAAAAGCTGAAGGCATAGTAACAGATGCAGATATTAAGCATTGGGAAAAGGAATATATGGATACATTAAACAAGCATTTCGACCTAGCGAAAAAGATAACAAAACTCAGTATAATGGACTGGGTCGACACCCCCTGGACTGGTTTCTTTGAAGCTACTGATCCCAAAAAGGTACTGTTTTTACATATATCATAAATCGTTGACAGAAAGTATTTTTTAAATCTTTCGAAATGTAACCATTTGGCTTTTAACTTTAAAAAATTTAGAAGCGCAAAATTATTCGCCTGTATTAGATACTGTACTTTTCATTTTTGGTAGTAGTCATTTCGGCAGTAGTTTATGAAATCCAAAATAATTATAGCAATTTGTAAAAATTTAATTGATTTTTAGGTACAAGAAACTGGTATCTCAGAGACGTCAATTACAACAATATCGCAACATTTCTGCAAGCCTCCAGAACCTTGGGCTTTTGAAGTACATAAAGGCATACACAAGATTTTGGAGAAAAGATCAAAAATGGTATGCATTATAAATATAATAAAATAATTAATATAAAAATGTTGAATTAAAAGGGTATTGGATTCCGCCACCTATTATAGATATTTTCGAATTTGATTGAAAAGCGTAGAAACCAGTGAATAGAAGGAATCGGTTAACTTGTAAAATATCTAATAAGAAACAACAGTTGTAAAGGCTTTTAGAACATATTTAAAATAAGATTTAATTTTTAAATTTACTAATCTTTAATATCTCTTAAATTGATATTAATATGCCAGATCAAAGATTTATTTAGCTAATAAGATTTTTATTAGGAATGTTTAAATATCTTTTGTTTTCGCAATTTATGTATATTTTTTAGTATTTGAAAATAGATAGTCTACCTATAACCACCACTACTGTCGAAACATCAGGTTTCCTACAAATGTATTTTTAAGGTTTCAGTTAAAATAATTTTAATTCCGAGACATAATAGTTAATTAACAAACGGATTTGATTATACATATGTACCTATACATAAACCATATATTCAAACGGGATCAGGATGACAAGTCTCCTGGCGGAACTAATGGCAGGCGATATAAATTAACCTTCGATAATTACTATTATTCATGTGGATAATTGACTTGTTTATAATAACGTTAAAGTTACAGAATTACGTCGTGATATTGGAATGGATTTGGCATTGTAATTTGAGTAAATCAATTATTACACAATAACTAATGCTGATCTTTTCTAGTATGCAAGACAAAGGGCGGCGTTGAGTTTCGCCACTCAACAAGTAATGTCTTAGAATGAGACTGGAATGTATTGTCAATAGATTTTCCGACTACCTTGCCCCTTATAAAAAATAAACCTATTTCTACAATGTGTAAATTATTCTAGACTATTAAGACTACATGTATTTTAACAAAACCAGACCTACTAGAATAGTCTAAGGTAAATTTCAATAAGTAGGGTCAAAGTTAAACAACAAAGATTTTTTTTAGGGAATGTGAAGCGGAATAAATAGAAAATTTTAGTACAAAAAAAGCAGCTTCACATTATTTCCGTATCACATTCAAGTAGTAGTAGTAGTATCAAGCCACTCCGTTCTCTATTTTCGGTCCGAAATCGAGATATTTTCATTGGACATTAAGGTCACGCTTTGTCTTAGGTACCAGAACGGAGAAATTAACAGAATAAATATTCTTTCCCCCGAGTGGGAATTGAACCCGTAATCAGCAGGTTTACTATCAAACGTTGTCCAAGTTCCTAACGACAGCCTATATGTCTATATTTAAAGGCGTAAAACGCCTTTGCTAAGATTTTAGGTCAGCTCCTTCCTATCTACGAGTATATGTGATACATATAGAATTAGTTGTTAAGATTTTTTTGGTTTATAATCTTTTAGGTAAAGGATGGTATAGCAGATTGGGCAATGGGCGAAGCATTAGCTTATGGTTCCTTATTAAGAGATAAGATTCATATAAGACTAACTGGAGAGGATGTTGAGAGAGGAACTATGGCCCACAGGTCGGTACTATATTTTCATAGTATTTAATTAAACAAAGCAGCTTCACTCCTTTTTTCGCAGAGCAGGGTAGTTGGGAAGAATTTAGTGTCAAGACACTCCACTGTTTTCCACTTTTTGCCGAAATCGAGAGACATTGCGTATTAAGTGGCGGAACTCAAAGCCGCGCTTTGTCCTAATCCAAAAACTATACGCTTAAAAGCAAACGTAATTAAAATGCCTATTCAAATCATAATCACTAATATTAAATAAACTTAAACGTCTACCAAAGTTAGTTGAATATAAAAATTACTCAATTTTCTCAACTTTAAACAAGAACGTGAAAATAAAGGTCACATATACTTTTCACATTTATATTAACTCCCCGAGGCTTGCAACTAAGTGAACTTATATAACCCTCGCTAAATTGTTCATTTTACCGCAACAGCTCGAACTAATCGACTGGAGACCAAAATTTTCTTGAATTGGACATGTAATAATTTAAAACAAAATACATTAAAAAGTTTAAATTTTACAGTACTTTATTTCATATTTTAATAATAAAATTTGATAAATTCTGAATAAAATAAGACTTTCACGAAAATAAATCAGTGTATTTAAATTTTTATTGCATATAAACTTTTAGGATTTATAATGGGATACTTAATTCATTTTATTCAAGTGCTATATACATTAAACTATATGTAAAATATGATCTGTATCATCCTTATAAAAATCCGTGAATTAAAAAGATTCTTGATATTATATAAATGCGCAATAGATTAGCCAAAATAGTATTTACCTATATATTTAAACTACTTATTACGCTACCTATTGTACCTCTTTTTTTACCTTCATACTGTGTCCCGACATTAAAACTAAAAATGGAAATATTAAATATATCCATTCTTTAAGTGGGAATCGAACCCACAACCAGCCGCGCTTACAATCACACAATACTAATTAATAATAAAAAAACTACTTTTATCAATAAAAAAATGTTGATAAACAATGTATATTAAATACACAAAAAAGACAAACCAAAAAACTTTACTACAAAAGCTTTGCAAAGAATGTATGTTTTTTATGTTTCTCGCTAAATTGATCATTTTACCGCAATCCGAACTAATCGAGCGGGGACTTCCCGGGTATTGGACGACTAAACCCGATTCTCGATTAAAGCCACAATAGCCGAACTGTTCTAGGTTTTATCCAAAAGGCTTCAATTTCCGTTGCAGGACAATAGAGTTACTGTTCTTTTTATTTCGTTTGAGCTTTAATTTAGTACTGTATAGGGAACTAATTCACTAATACGTACGGTGGTATAGTACAGGGCAATAGAAGTTACTTTCATATTATTAATAAGAGTTGGGAAGTAACTTTGATTAGATATTTTATGTTATATCTTATATAAGTTTTAATGTCACGGTTTATTAATTATTTATTATAATAGAAAATATTAATATATCTGTTATTATTTAATATATTTTTTATTATGATGATCACAAAATAATCGTTTTTTTTTTTTATATTTTATAAAGACTTTTTGGTTTTTATAAATTATTCCGTTAACTTCTTATTAAGATACAGGCATTTATAATAAAATACAGACAATTAATCCGTTACGGATTAGATTCGAGGCATTCCGTGTTAAGTGGTAGAACTTAACGCCGCGCTTTGCCTTGACACCAGAGTGAAGAATAAGTATCTCCACTCCCCGAGTAGGAATCAAACCCACAACCAGTCGCTATACACTGTGTGCATCTGCGCCCCGACTGGCCCCCAAAGACTGTTTGGTTTTTGTAAATGGTTCCGTAAACTTATTTGAGTAATATTAATAGCATTTCTCTTTTAAAATGCAGGCATCATGTATATCACCATCAGGGCGTTGATGGCGCAACACATAGAGTTCTAGACACATTGTACCCAGATCAGGCTCTATACAGTTTACATAACAGTTCATTGTGTGAATTTGGTAAGTAAAGTAGAACATCTTTTACATAATTTTATAAAATTATAATGACGCGTCCAAAAATGAACGCGTATCTTATATATTTACTATATTTTACGCTTTATACCGATTAGTAGAGTAGTCATAGAGTTACAGTCAATATATTTCGTTCTCCGAAATCAAGACATTGCTTGGTGAGTGGCTAAACTCTACACTGTACTTTGTCTTGGCAGATATATAATAATAACTAGCGGCCCACTCGAGACTTTGCCGCGTGAACTATTTCGTTATATCACAAAACTCGGGGGAGCATTTATAAAAAATAAAGTAGCCTATATTTAAGATTAGATTATCAACTATATGTATGCCAAAATTCATTACAATTGGTCAAGCGGTTTAGATTTTTCATATAAACTTTCATCCCCATTTTCAACCATTTAGAGGTTGATTTTTGAAAAAATAAGTAGCCTATATTAGACCCAGTCACTTTTACTACTTTCATTAAAAATTTCATCCAAATCGGACCGGTAGATTAGCCGTGAAAGCGTGACAGACAAGCACACAAACTTTCCAATTTATAATATAAGTATATGGATGTAAATATTATTTTCCCCCACAACCAATAGTTGCTACACGTTTGTAAGACACTATATGTTGGGCGCTTGCATGTACTTATTACATCAAATGAAAAAGTTCTTTTTAAAAAAGCTCTACTAAAAACATTAGCTTTTAAAAGAATTTTTCTAATTTGTATTAACAGAGCCGGTTGTACGACACTGTTTGCTTGTCAACCGGCTACTCGTGCGGCTTGTCAACAATGTTTATTCAACCAGAAAGCAACATACTCCCACTCAAGTTGGGCGGACGTAATATATGAGCTGCCGAGTTATTTAGAGCCTCTTACCAAAGTAATTATCGGGGGAACGTCTGTCTATTACGAGCACTTAGACACTGCATCCCGTCTTGCATCACATGCTACGTTAAACAAGCTACTCTAGATTGCATATATCCAATATGTATTTTCTTGTTAACACGACATAGCATGTGTGTATATCGAACTAAATTGTACCTACCAAAAGTTTCCACGCTGCTATAACTATGTGTGGGTTTTATATTTATAAGAAACTAGTGGCTCGCTTGCGGTTTCGCCTGCATGAAGTACACAACTATTTCACTATAAACTCTAAAGTTATCAGTGTTTCTCTACTGTATTATGCATGTATTATACATATAAACTTTCCTTTTGAATCATTTTATCTATTAAAATGAATCGCATCAAAATCCGTTGTGTAGTTTTTGAGATCTAAGCATATATACCTACATACAGACAGACGCAGGAAGCGACTTTGCTTTATACTATGTAAAGATCACTAATTTCCTAACAATGAAACAGGTATTCTTGGTTTTGAAGTTGGCTATTCATATTCAAGTCCCTTTCTCTTGACAATTTGGGAGGCGCAATATGGCGATTTCGCCGACACAGCACAACCCGTATTCGATACATTTGTTGCAAACGGAGAGAGCAAGTGGGTTTGCCAATCAGGAATAGTGGTGCAGTTACCTCATGGCATAGATGGAGCCGTAAGTTTAAAAATTTCTTGTTATTTAAATAGATTTCTAGTAGAGGCCAGTTCTGACGCAGACGTTATGAGTTCGATTTCCACTCGAGGAGATGAAATAGGATGTCGAGGCAAAGCACGGCGTTGAGTTCTGCAACTTAACAATAAAATGTCTTCAGAATTTGGCGGAAAACAGGAAATGGAGTGTCTTAACACCAGGTTCTCTCTACTTACTGCTGTACGCAGTATACAGTGTGAAGCTAATAAAAAATTATTTTTAAACATTATGAATTTAAAAATTCTGCTCGTTTTTATTTTATAATAAAATGCAACAGGGTCCAGAACATTCATCAGGACGCGTTGAGCGTTATCTTCAACAGGCTGATGATGATGAAGATTGTATCCCAGACCTTGATGACAAAGAAATGCCATGTAAGTTATTTATTATATTTAACTCATAACGTTTATATCACTTCAGTGGCATAGTCGTCATGTATCTGGCTGTCAAGGTGATAATATTTAAAAGATATTTTTATTTTCTTAGTTAAAAAATCTATCACTAAAAAAAAAGCCCTCAAAATTGGCGGAAAGGGTTTAATGCTCTTCGACCCAATTTTTTATACAAAAACAGAGAAATTGTGAAAGTTAAGTAATAAATAGTAATTTTGTTATATAAATAAAATAACATATTGATTTAAAGTGAAACAACTTCGAGCTGCAAATTGGATTGTTTGTAACGTCACAACTCCCGCAAATTATTTTCATTTGATTCGGCGACAAATCGCTCTGCCATTTCGAAAACCACTTATACTGATGACGC
The DNA here is from genome assembly GCA_019049465.1 of Dryas iulia moderata. Classification (NCBI taxonomy): domain Eukaryota; kingdom Metazoa; phylum Arthropoda; class Insecta; order Lepidoptera; family Nymphalidae; genus Dryas; species Dryas iulia. Next base: position 11,877,523 of record CM032424.1, on the reverse strand, counting down.
CTAAAGTTGGTCTTAAACACCCATATTACACCTCGCCTTTTAAGGATTTCCAGTTCGGAACGTGTTTTCAAAGGTAAGTAATTACCTATCTTTTAATATTAAAAAACATGGATATAGATATATTTAAGAGGTGAAAAAATATCTGAAAATACATGTAAAAGATATAAGAAAAGATAAACATTGCCAGTACTAGCAATTTTTAAGTTTACTTAAGCTTTTAAATTTTCATCTGAAAGCCCTATTTTTTATTTATGAATATTTGTACCCGTATATCGCTCTAATGAATACCAATCGGAAATTTTCAAGATATTTATTTTGATAGGGCAATACGGGAAAGCGGACCAGCTTCCCAAAATCCCAAGGAAGTTAAGAAATTAATATTCTGTTCTGGCAAAGTCGCCATCACGATTGACGAGCTGCGCAAGGAAAAGAAATTGGAAGACAAGATTGCTTTGTGTCGCATTGAGCAACTTTATCCGTTTCCTTACGATTTGGTGCTTGAAGAATTCTGCAAATACGCGAAGGCGAAAATCACATTTTGTCAAGAAGAGCATAAAAATCAAGGACCTTGGCCATTTGTTAGAGTCAGACTTGAAAATCTTTTGGGAAAGAAAATACAGTAAGCATATTTTTAACATTTGGATATCGTGTGTCTTTGTTTAAAATATCAATTTTAATGCAGTACTTGAGACCGTTATGGCGCAGTGCGACTTCTCATTGTAAATGTGAGTTGTGGGTGCGATTACCTCTTTATCTCTATCATTCCAATATATATTATTTTCTTTCTCTGATCTGGTACCTAAGATAAAACGTGGCGTTGAGTTCTGCCACTCGGTAAGCTATGTCTCGGGCAGATTTTAGGCGGAAGGCTTAAGAAAGTGGAGAACGGTGAGTCTTGACACTAGGTTCTCTTTGACTATGTACTATGCTATATTGTAAAAGCATGAGGATGCAAAAAAAGTAGAATGCAAAGCATAAAGTCTCAAATAACACGATTTTATATAAAAATATTTTAGTTTTAGTAATATGAAATAAATCCTATTATAGATGCATATCGAGGCCACCCAGCGCGGCATCTGCTACTGGAATCAAATGGATACACGCAAAAGAACTTAAAGAGTTAAAGGAAAATATTATAGCCATATAGCGTTTACGACTATAATGTAATTACTTAAAACGTAATAGTAATAACGTATAAAATTTACGACAATTTCAACAGTAATTAAGGTACACCTGTACTAGTATACAACTGTACTGGTGTGCTTTTAGATTCTTGTTATTATAAAAAATGAAAAGTTTTATTCGTGTATAGAAAGAAAATTCTTGAGCTATTTATTTTTACTGACCTGATTTTATATTTTATTTTTTTGTAATAAAATGTCGCTTGGTAAGAAGTATTTTATTTATGACTGTTTTTCTTATACTGTGTATTTATTTTATAATATAGGATATACTATGTTAACTCTAAGATTTGAAATGAATATTCACGATGTCTTTTAACAGTATTCCGAATCTAAGAAAATAATAGATAGAGCTATACAGAAATGTTCATATATATAAATAAATGTCAACCTCAATCTAAACAAAGCCAGGATTACTGCTTGCTGGTTGCTAAAATGGCTTTTATTCTAGTGTGCTTTGTGAGGACCTACTCTGCAAATCATACGCTTAGGAATAAAGTTTTGTTGAAAAACAGACCCTAAGTGAGATAAATCAAATTCAGTATCGTATTTGTTACGATAAACAGTGGTATTTACAAAAATGTTTTAAAATTATTTTTTTAAATTACTACTTGAATAAAATATAATGTTATAAAACAAAATTTTAACGTAATATTATTTCCAAAAAATATAATAGGAAAAAAAAATGGAGAACAAATATACACAACACACAAGTATATAACATTCATTTTTTGTTTATTATAAAATAAAATACTTTTAAATTATTACTACACACATAAAAACAGTTTTACGCGTTTTCCAGCATAGCGGACTACTCAGGGAGGATCTAGCGTAAAGACGGAGTGTCTTTACCTTCTCCTCCACTTTTCACCGGAAATCGAGTCATTGTGTGAGCAACTACCTAGCGCTTTGTCTTAGGTGCTAGAGCGAAGAAAAGAAAATTTAAATATTTTCCTAACTGGAAATCGAACCCACGATAGTCGCGTTTACAGTCAGACGCTGTTCTACTGCGCCATGACGACCTCATTACCACGTACATTACACCATTTATATTAATACTTTACTATCCTACACTATATAAAACTTCCAACTAGCGTTCAATATAAGTTAAGAAAACATTATTTATGAATAGCACAGCAGAATAAAAGAAAGCTGCTTGTCAACAAGCCATTGTATACGTTTTGGATTGTTACAATGACGTATTTAGGTCACTTTTCAATATACAGGTTTATTTCAAAGGGACGTCATTATTACGCCAACACGTCTCATAAAACCAGATCACTCTAGTAATAAAACTGCTAACCCCTCCGTCTGTCTACAATAATACAATATAACCAATCAAGCGAAACCCTTATTATAGCCTGACCCTTGTCCATTCAAGATCTTAGACGAATGAAACAAGAAGAGCGGGTAAAAGATTCTAAGAGACAATAAAATCTACTAAAGTGCTCTCTGCAACAAAATTATTTTATTTTCTTTATCTGAACAAAAGCTTGTTTCTTATCAATTGTATGTAAGTATTACTAAGGCTAAGTAAGAAGTCAATGAACACTGACAAATCAATTTGAAAGTCAAGACAAAGTCGAGAGGTGAAGTATGAAGTATAAACAGTAGGATTAAAGGACGAAAATAGGTCTTTTTAATACTTCCATTGACATCATAGGTCATCTGTTTAATTAAAAGCCTCCAACGAGGACGGAGCGTAGGCGTTTTTATTATAAGTTATGTTGTCAGTAATGATAGTCACGTCGCTAAAGGAAATGTTGATTTTTTAAATATTTTTTTTATTTTCGAAGTCGTCGTGGCGCAGTGGAGTAGCGTCTGATTGTAACCGTGATGATCGTGGGTTCGATTCCCACTTGCAGGAATGATTATATATTATTGTGGTTTCTCCGCTCTTGTATCTAAGACAAGGCTCGGCGTTCAGTTCGACCACGATAATGTAACGCCTCTATAGTAACGCCTCTATTTCGGGCAAAAAGTCTACTCTAACTAGCCTACTATGCGAGAAAGAGCATGAAGCTCCAGCTTCTTATTTAATTTGAATTCCAAAGAAAAAAAAATGAATGCTGTTTTTTAGAAAATATAGGATCTATAATCTATTTATCTATATAGGTTTATTTACTTATATAGATCATTATAAATATATGCTTACGTGCAAACCGACACGTTTTGTATGTAAGTATACATTTGCCAACGTTTTATTTAAATCATTTTACAATATTCCTTCATAATTATATGACAAGCAATTATCCTTAGAGTTAGCTGAAAATAAGACCGTAATTAATTAAAAAAAAAGTATTATCAGCACTGCGGCGACAGAACTGGCATCTTAAGTGCTGTATAAAATCTCCATAACACTAGGGTATCTTTAGCGTTCGTTTTCGTTTACTTTCAACTTCACTGGAATTTAATCGGAGCATAAAAATATTATGCCGTAAGAAAATTATAATGTTGCTACGCTTAGCGACTTTGCATATTTTTATAATGTAAATGTATATTAGAGAATATTAATTTTACTAAGCTACTCTAATTCAATAGATATGCTCAATTGTCTATGGTATTTGGCCAGTTTCCAAGGAGGTGTGAATTTCAGCCCTGTTATGTTTAATATTTTTATGCAGAATTTTAGCACATTAAAGGATCAATTAAACTGTTTTGCCATGTTTCTTAAACACAAGTCATAACACAATTTTCAAGGAATTTAAGGGGAAAGAGATATTTTTCTCTTAAAAAATGAAAGTTTGTCTATTTCAAAGGTATCACAGTCAGCAATAAATCTGTATATTACAATTGGTTTAAAAAAAAAGAAATCCCGCTGAGTTTTTTGCGCCGGTTTTTCTCAAGTCTGAGGCATTAACTTTAGTGAACCAGTGATAAGCTATTTGACGTTCAAAAAATGAAACATGTAACTTCTTATTTTGAATAAAATTATTTCACTTTGACTTCTAAGTGTATTGTTCGTATTTGGTACAGGTTACAATTTTATTATCACCTACCTATTTTCTACTATAATAGTAGTATAGCAACATGATATCGTTTTCACCGTTAAGCTTGTGTTAATAAGCGTCTTTTCATGTATAATATTGGATTATTTCCGAATAAATAGTTAAAATTGACAACAAAGAGTCTAGATAGAACAATCTTCCACAAGGATAATACTCTATATATTCGTAATTATTTTAAGCAGTCTTGTTATAATATACATTTTTTTATTTTCTCAAAATATTAATTATTGCGCAAGCAGAAAAGCTTAGTTGTGTGGGTGCAAGTCATTATAGTGCAATGGGATATCATCAACCATCATGTCATCGTGTTAATATGCTAAGTACTTGTGTCAGAATCGCATCAAATATATTTAAATAACAAATAATTGACTTAGTGATGTATAAATTAAATACAAATTAATATATACTTCATAATTATGCACTGAATATCTCTAACATCACCAGTGCTAGGCTGAGAACAAATAGAAAATTTCAAGAGAAGAATATCTGGATAACTACTAATAAAGATCTTTTGTTTGTTTTACAACAATATTATAATAATAAATACTAAATTAAGTGTAAAATGATAGCGTATCTATAACTACATCCTCTCTTATTGCTATCCAAAATGCAAGAGACTAAAGATGAGAAATTCCTAAGGCCATTAGACGTAACAACGTTTGGTCTATAACAGACAAACAAAATCACCCGATTATTACTCGATGAAAACATGACCATACTTTCTTTTAAGTCGGTTATACCGGCATGAACCTCTAAAATGGCCGTGCAATAAAACTCCCGAGGTGACATGAAGCGGTTTTACAGCCACCAGGACGTGTGAAGTGCGCCGCGCTTCTATAATATTCACAAGCTTTTGTGACAGGGTTATCAAACATTCTGTTATAAAAAGCATCTTGTACGACCGAACTCGTATTTAAATGGTGCCAAATATTTGAGAGAGGATGAAATACTTTAAAAATGGAAATGTTGGATTATCCATTATGAATATTATGATTTTTTTAGTTTAATAATAAATTATATCTTGTATCTTATTATACTATCTTACGTATAAAACGTATAAGTCAATTTTTGGGGATCCAACCGTCTAATACGAATAAATCACGGTCGACTTGTCTGCAACCCTGATGATTCACAAAAATGTTCCCTAACCCCGATATAAACTTTTCTCAAAGGACTGCCGTTGAGGTCAAATTAGACGCAACTTGACCCAACGCTAGCTACACTCAAATAAGTTTTTAAATAGGTCATTTATGTTGAATATTTTAAACAAAGTAATGGGTTATGAGAAAAAGGAGATCAACAGTGGATACCGAATCCTAAAATTGAGTAATTTGATACGTCCTCTAGGGTACGACCCATTTTAATGAGAAAATGTTTCCGATTGCAGCTCTAATAGGGCGGTTATTGTAGCTGAAATATTTGGCAGAATTAAGTTAGTTTTACTGTTTAATTAAGTAATTTAAGAAATTCCAACTTTATATAAATAATTTTAGTAGAAATTTATACCAATACTTGTGGATTTCCATTTCAGTGACTAAATCAGTAACAATTAGATAACTATAACGAGAGCATGTATGTGTTCCAATTTGAATTAAATACATAAACAAGAACTATTGACTCATGAAAATCTCATATCCAGTGTACCGTAAAGAGAGAAAGTCCGACTCAAACATAATAACGACAAGTACATACGAAAAATGCGGTTTCGTTTTCTATTGCTCTGTGAGTTGACAATTGCAGTGATGAGCCTTTAAATATTTGAATTATTGATGACTTTAATGTTCAGTTTAGGTATTTCGCTATTCTGTTTGTATATATGAGGTCACTTTAGCGCAGTAAGACAGCGTTTGGCTATAAACGTGATGGTTTTTTTTTCAATCACCACTCGAAGTAACGAAAAAATGATATTTAAATTATATAATAATTTTACTTAACATATTTCCATTTGTTCTGGTAAGACAACGCATGGAATTAAGCAAAGTATCTTGACACTAGATTCTCTCTATCTACCTTGCTACTGCTACTTAGATACGATACAAATAAACCCATACTTACATTATATCCCCACTTATATTATAAATCTGAAAAAATTGTCTGTATATCTGTCTATTACGATATCACGGTTAATCTATTTGGATCGAATTCGGAAAGTAAATATTTAAGCCCTACAGGGTTGAAATAGGAGATGAAAATTTGTGTGAAAAGTTGTGTAGTTACACAGGCGAAGCCACGGGCGGTCGCTAGTTAAATAAAAAAAAACAATATAAACATAAATTTAGTACCGTCAATGATAAAATTAATATAAAACTTTAAAATTAACAAGCAGAAAGCGTTACTATCCAATGAGGTTACTTAAGAAATTGCGTCAACTCTCGTCTCTGCAAAACAATAGAGCGGCCTAATCGTGTCCGTCACTATCGGTGATCAACATTGTTCAGTAATTGTTATAACTCTCCCATCGTTTATTTTTGTTTTTTTAGCTTCACGCTGTATCCCGCACGCAGCAGGGTAGGCAGAGGGAATCTAGTGTTAAGACACTCCGTTCCCCATTTTTCGCCGCATTTTGGAGGCATTGCGTGTTAAGTGGCGAGACCTAACGCCGCACTTTACCTCGATACCAGAGCGAAAAAAAGCGGAAATAATAAATATTTCCATCCCTCGAGTGGGAATCAAACCCACAACCAGTCTGACAGTCACATTTTGTGCCCACAAGCTACGACTGGCTTCAATAGCTTTATTTATTTATGTTATGTAATAAATATCAACGGTCGAGTATGAAAACGTTGATGATACGCGCTTCGAGAGGGGAAATTATTTCATGTTTCGCACGCAACCGATTTATTCACTACACACAATTTACATTTCTAAGCATTTACCTTCTATGCAAGTTTATTACTGTCACTTGGCAAACAAGGGGGCTAGTGTAGCCAGAACAATATGCTTGAATTGTTATAAAAATTCATAGAATTTTGTATGGAACAAAGTACTAGATATGATATTAATATTTGCAAAGTCACCTCTCGATTTTGTAGAAAATTTGGCATTTAAAATTGGCACCAAATACTTTTCGGTTATAATAAACTATGTAAATAATATGACGTGTAACTTAAAAATAATATTTGACCAAGACAAATATTATAAATTAAGCAGCTATGCCCGCGGCTTTGTCCGCGTGGAATATAACAAAATTTTTCTCGAACGATTTCTAAAACAAATGTGGCTTAAGTTACTTTTTATTACATTAGCTACCCGTGCCAGTAAAAGTTTCGTTAAATTTGGTCCAGCCGTTCTGAGATTAGCGCGGATAAACTGACAGACATAAAAAGTGTAAAAATAGTATTTTGGTACATGTACCGTGTAACATACCTACATGCATTTTGTAAAAAGCTGTTATTTTAATATTACTCCAAGATAATCAGATACTCCAATTGTTTTTAATTGTATCGACTATATATTTAGATAGATATAATTACAATAATCATGTCATATTATGTCGTTCTCATATTGTTCTATGTTTGTTATAACGTATATATAATAATTCACACAACTGGCGTCCCTCGGGTGAACTACCGAATACATAAACCGTTAAATTTAAAGCCTCACTAAATGCGCGGAGTTTCCAACTTCGTTTATAATAATGAGGCCAATTTTTCATCGTTTCCATCGACTATTTTACTCGAGCGATGGTTACCTGGAATGAAAAGAAATTTATTAAATTTATTTGCTATACAAAATCATTTGTCATGATTATTATTATTTAGTATATATAATATAACAATAAAATATTTTAAAAAGTAAACATTAGTTAAGTGAAAAAGTTAGAGAATTGGGAAATGGACACTAGCCTTGGGATGGCTCGACGGCATTAAGTCTGAACCTAAAAAAAATCAACGCCGCTTAGTCTTAGGTATTGGAGCGGAGATATGAAAACAATATATAATCATTTCACCGCGTGGTAATCGAACCCCCCCCCCTCTAAGACGGCCTGCATGAAGCTATAACCAAAATACAACTTAGTAAGTCTTAGTAATTGGGACCAGTCGTGAAGTGTGACTGTAAACAACTGGTTGTGAAAATATTTAATATTTTCATTTTCTTCCCTCTGGTGTCGAGGCAAAGCGCGACGTTAAGTTCCGCCACTTAGCACGCAATGCCTCCAAATTCGGCGGAAAGTAGGGAACGGATTGTCTTAACACTAGGTTCCCTCTGCTTGCCCTGCTGTATGCGGAATACAGCGTGAAGCTACATAATTTGCTTAGTAATTCTAAGACTATTACAAATATCAAGCTATTCGTATTATTATAGTAATAATGATACATTATATAGTAATATAATGTATAAGATGTACTACATGAGCTCTCCAGGCTGGACTTTCTACAGATGACACTAATGCGGTTAGACTCGACTCCGGCAAAGTGTTGTTTAGTGCCAACAAGCGAAAAGTGTTCTCTACCAGGTTTCATACTTTACTTAATAAATCGTATAATAAATATACATTGTTGTACGTAAAATAAAAGTAATTTAAAACACGAAAAACATTTACAAAAGTTGTTAAAAAATCAAAAACGTTAGTGAAATATATGTCAAAAGTTATCTAGATTTAGGTACGTGAAAAACAATGACTGTATAAAATGTTATTTATTATATGATATAAATAGATGTAACAAGGACAAGTATATTTTGAAAATAATGAGATAAACATTTATATAACATACATATGTTTATAAAAATTTAGCGGAATTCGAGCCCGCGCCTTGGAAATTCAAATTTTTATAGCTTCACGCTGTATCCTGCATACAGCAGGGTAGGCAGAAGGAACCCAGTGTCAATACACTCCGTTCCCGACTTTCCGCCGATTTCTGGAGGCATTGCGTGTTAAGTGGCGGAACTTAACGCCGCAAATTGACTATGTGAATAACACTTAATAATCTTAAAAATAATTAGATATTCAGCTAATTAAATTGCATTGCAACTTTGAAAATTATGTAAGCTTTACACGTGTGCATTGTTTAGGAAATAACGACGACAAGTTTGGAAACGTTGTATTCAAAATGCAGGAAAATATATTACCTACTCTGCTTAAAAATAAAAATTTGTATAAAATATTTGTCATTTTTACATTTATTTAAATTTAATCGTTTTGTTATTAAATTTAATTTAACTTTAAGATTTTTCTTTCGGATCAATCTGTTAAAATGTTTCTACTATATAGATAATATTTCTTTAATATAATATTTCTTCTATACATATAAAATTCTGACGTTACTGGCTGACAGACAAAATTAATAACTAATATAACAAAATAAAATAGTAGAACGAAATGAATAAGCTGACATTTGGCATAGGTTCTTTGAAGAATGTAGGGGAGCACCGATTTCAGAATTTATAAAATACCTATGGAATAAAGCGTGATTTTACTTATTATAATCTATATAAATAACCTTTTTTTTTTAGCTTCACGCTAGCTATCCCGCTCACAGAGGGGTAGGCAGAGGGAACCTAGTGGTAAGACACAAAGTTCCCCACTTTCCGAATTTCCGAATTTTTCCAAATTCGGAGGCATTGGGTGTTAAGTGGCGGAAGTTAACGCCGCACTTTGCCTCGGCACCAGACCGAAGAAAATGGAAATATTAAACATTTCCACTCCTCGAGTAGGAATCGAACTCACAACCAGTCGTTTACAGTCACACGCTTGTGCGACTGCGCCACGTCTGGCCCCTAATATTTTAATGCTTTTGACTTTATAGACTAAAGTATTTACCTAGGTATATCAATCCAAAGAAACTAGTTTCTAAAAATAGATGTAAAGGAATCTACGTAGAAATATAACTTTATTGAATTACAATACAAAGGAGTGAGCAAACACCGTTCTCGAGCGAATGGAAGCCGTTGGTAACGAGTTAGCTGTCGGCACTCGTCTTGCGACCATTGTGCAAGTCAAAACGTACTGGCTCGGGAGTTCTTAACTCATAACAAGATATTTCTATAATAAATGCGTTGTTTCAATTGTTTGTGGGTTTACATACTTCAATGAGACAAAAAAAATATAAAGAAATTGACGATAACATTTATATATATATTTTATCCGAGTATCCTATATATTTAAACATTAAGTGTTGTCAGTCAATTGTTCAAAATAGAAGTTATTGTTAGGTTATTGTTTAGGATTTTTCAAAAAAAACTGTCTTATGTACCTACTCAGCTTTTGTATATGTAAATACGTCAAACGGGACTTCCGTCCCTTTTTAATGCAAATTCAAATGCCTAATGTTATAAATTTCCTTAATAAAAACATAACATGTTATATATATTTTTTAATATATAATTTATAATGCAATAAATAATAAAAAAAAAGTGTATTACTCGATATTCTATTCAATTTCTAGATATCGTATTAAGGAAATCTATTTCAAATTATCGTACGTATTGTTCGCTCATTCCCTTCGGTTTATAAAACTTAGCCTCCTTCACAGACGTCGAATGTCAAGACCCTCCTTATTAATGGGGCGGGTCTGTTGCCGCTCCGCGTATAGTATTCCTGAAAAGCTATTTTTCTCGAAGCAAGAATTTTTACTATACAACAAAACGTATAAAGGATAACGATGGAGAAATGTACTTTTTTTAGTAAATAAGCGAAGAAAAGAAACTTTTAAATCAATAAAAATTGAGTAGAGTCTAAATTGATGTTGTTAACAAATTAAAAACTAAACTGCCCATAATCATATATTATACAAATATAGGTAATAAAAATAAGTTGTCATAAAGCGTATAAGAAGTTCGACGCAGCTGGTAGTAGAACGCATAGCTTAGCTCAGTAAGAGCGCCTGGACGGTATTTAGGAAGCGCGGGTTCGAATCCCGCTGCGTTCAAATTTTTAACCGTTTTCTATAAATTACTTTTTCAATTTTCCTAAGTGTGGAATAACACTTTAAAAATGTTTAAAAGTGTAGACTGAGTGAAGTGAATCTGACAAAATATTACATTATAATTATACATTGCTAAATGATTGAGATGTAGTCTTAATAAAAGGCGTAGAACGGAGAGTCTTGATAAAACCACAATAGCTGCTGGAAAAATGCTGAATAAAATAAAAAAAACATTTTTAATTTCTTTTCTGAGGAAAAGAGTAATTTGGCAATTTTAGAAATGGTTTTAGACGTATCACAAATTCAGACTGGTCCCCTACGTAGAGTTAATGTAATGATAACGCAAGCCTAATAAATCAAACAGCGCCGTCGCGACGTAAGGCATTTCAAAATTACAGTGCCTCCGATTAGAAATGGAATTAACTGCTAGAAGTTTATTATTTGGCATCAACAAAAGAATCGTAAGTGACTGCGCCTATACATTAAGATCCATTTAAGAATAAGTTACATGTTTAACAATATAACAATATAATAAAAGGTAGATCAGGTACCATAACTAACAAATGAAAATAATATTTAATAATTCCTCCGATCGAGGATCAAATCTACAAAAACGCATTTACTTAACTGTAAAAGCGTCCCACTTCGCCACGACGGTCTCATATAAAATATATAATAATAAATAATACAAAAAAAGTATATAAGAAAGTTATAGACTTTTTTACCTATATGATAACTGTGTTTTTATTTAAAGGTAAATATATTAAAGAGTAGCAGAAAACGACAAAATGGGACTTTACGCTGTTTTTTATAATGCTAAATGTTTCAGTACGATTATTTTATTTTACGGAAAAGTTAAAAAAACATTTATTTTTATGATTATTGAAGTCCAGGGCGAAATAATGATTTTTGTTTATTTAAAGTGTATTATATAAATACGTTTCAGCTAAATAATAGCAGTACTATTATTAACTAAATAATAAATAGAATCTTGCTTAATCCCTCGCATTTGACAGTAAAATTAAATATAAAAACAGTATAAATGCTACCGAAAAATCGCCGCAAAGCAATATCACGCACATTTTTATTTTATAGTAATGCTATGTTTGCAGCTTTTAAAGTAGGTAGTGTGTGCGTTAACCAAATTAATTACCAATTACCAGTATGAAAATTTTCATGAACTGCAACAAACTGTTTACATTTTAACATTAGTTCATTTAAAATATAATATAATTTAATATATTAAATTTACGTTTTACAGAAGTCACCTTTATTATGACAAAAGTAATAATGAACATGTTTAAGCTCTTTGATGGTTTCGGAAGACGAGTCTCAAGCGACCGTGACTAAACCTGAGGTGATTCAAGGAAAGGACACATACAAATTACAGAATCTAATGTGTAATGTAACAAAATTACTGGCTCATTATATTCTTGTAAATATTTAGCATGAAAATTGTATGCGAATTATTTTTGTTATTAGATTTGCTATGGAGTTATAACAATGCGTATAATTATTGGTTAATATATGTATGTATATGTATATATGAGCCATATGGTATTGTCTGTAATGCTTATTTTATTAATTTTAAGTAGTTATAACAGATAATTAAAATAGAGGATATGAGCTTACTGCACTTCTTCAGCATACGTACGCAAAATTTCATACTCCTCCGTCCAAAAATTACCTTCGTTTTACCTGCGTCCTACTTTAACTTTTTGTATTTTGCCTTGTACTGTGTTATACACAATAAAATAGAAAAATCTATAGCTTTCTACTAATAAAAAAAATGTTACTATTTTGATATTCACTATTTAATAATTAAAAAAAATGTTTAAACAGAATTTGCATATATGTTGCAAATATTTTTGCTTCGTGTCATAGCACATACTATTAATAACATCTGTCCCTGTACTTTCAGTGACGTACGTCATATTTTCATTTTAAGTTTTACAAAAAGGATTGTAAATTTTTTCTTTGTAGTTTTACAATATTGATAAAAAATTAATGGATTTTACTTTAATTTCATATTTTTTAATATTTTTCTTCAAACTTTTAATAAAACATTTAATTAACTATAAATAGCAACGTACGTAACAAATATCAATGAAATTAATACTCGTATATTAAAGATACAATAGATATTTTATAAAAAAGCGTTATAAACTTTATCTCATTTAAAGCTATGAATGGCTAATATCTGATAAATCAGATGAGCAAGAGGATAATTTAAAAACGGAAACGGGAACATAGCCTCGGAAACGGGAACATAGCCTCTAATGTTCTTTAATAAAAGTTTTAATAACAGTTCAAATTTCTAGTTTTAAGCAATTTTAAGCTTAAATTTTTGTGGAAAAGCATTAATTGTTTGGTGTTATTTTATCACTTGATAGAAGTACAGGTAAAACTATAATGGTGGTAAATAGCTGAAATTTGACTTTTTCTTCAAAGACCGTACAGGAGCACAAAGAGAGCAGCTTCACACCAATAAAGACCTAGTGAATAAAGAGTAGAGACAACTCAACGCCGCGCTTTGTCTATCGTAACATAACGAAGAAAATGAAAATTTAAATATAATCATTTCCTCGAGTGGGAATCGAACCCACAACCATCGGGCTTATAGTCGGAAGCTGACCCACTTCGCCACGATGCCACTAAGACAGGATTTAAAGGAAACCGGGAAAAATGTTGCTTTATATTAAATAATATACGCAAACAAAGTTGCGGTTACACCTCGTAGTGTACGAAAGGATCGATAAAATGAAGCAGTAATTTTTGATAATTATATAACTACTAACGCGTGTTAAATCACAGTCTATTTACCATAAATAAATTGCTTTCCCGAAGCATTCCTGATATTTCACATGCTTGTTAATTTGTAACTAACCAAAATTTGTTGAACATGTCAATAATTATATCAAAGCAGTGATTTATCGATAACCACTCCACTACCCGGTCCCGAATACCATAAATATTTAGAATATTGCAATTTAGTGTAGTACTAACGTCTGAAGTGGGTTCAACTGTCTTATCAGGAAATCGTATATTGAGAGTTAAACTTTATAACATAACTAGCGACCTGCTCGCGGCTTCGCACGTGAATTACTCAACTATTGCTCCTTCGCATTTTTGACGGCCCGCATTCTAGCTTAAGATAAGCAGTTTAAAATTTTCAGTTTCGATTTTAGTCGTTTATGGGTTGGTTTTTAACAAACAAACAACCTCTCCCTCTAATACATACATATACAGTCTCCGTACCGTCGCGGGTAATAAAAAAAATTGTAGCGAATATTTGACCTTGCGTCATTAAGGATACCTTCCTTGATGACGCAAGGTCAAATATTGGCTACCATTTTCCCGAGAAAAATATTCGATATTGGTCTAACGGTTTAGATTTATTATCATATACACTTTCATCACCTATTTCAAACTTTTAGGGGTGGTTTTTTAGTCTTAGTCTTCAACTATTTTCATTTAAAATTTAATCAAACTCGAACTGGTAGATTAGTCGTGAAAGCGTCCGATAAATAGACTGCCAGACATTCGCTGGATGTAACTTCTATAAGTATTTCCTATGCACAATGTAGGAAAATATTTTGTGTAAGTAACTCTGCGGAGAAGGCTAATCAAATTGAAAAAAAAGACAACAAAAAATCTAATTTTTATTATATTGTTACAAGGCGAAGTTCAGAAAGAAAACTGTTAGGTTTGATAGAATAGAATTGATTGGAGCATAAAGCTTGGCGAGAAATCTTAAAGCCGATTCCCAAAAGAAATCTCATTAAAGCGCCTTGCATTCAAGACTGATTAACGGCTGAATCTGTACGCTCGAGGAATACTGATTGAAAGATGTATCTCCTTCGATTCAGAGATAACCGCTTTAATTTAAGGTTTCAATAGCTTTTCAAGACCCAGTAACTTATTTCTTTTGCCTGCCTACAAAACTTTGTCACAAGCAAATCGATTTTGCTATTGTATAGCTTTTGTACGCATTTTATTAAACTATCAATTATCCTGGAAAATTGTGATATTATGGAATTTATACAAACTTTAATATATAGCAACGATTATTAATTCATATTATATACTTATGACCATGGGACAAAGACCATGTCCTTTTTAAATAAGAGGTGCTTAGTTAAATGTACGTTTAAATACTTATAACTTTACTTAGACCCTTAAAATAAATTCAACCTATATTAAATTAATACATAATTCTATTTCAAATGAATTTTGCAAAATAGTTAGTTTCCATTTTATGAACTCGTTAAATTCCTTTATTTCGTGATACGATGAGGGATTTACGGAAACAGTGTACTTCAAATTTCAGGATTTGAGAATTTGTACGGGCCGCGAGCCACGCAATTTATTAATAGCCAACATTAAAACGCCAGGGAATTTCCGACGATAAAGTTTTATCGTTCCTCTTTAAATGTTTTGCTCACATTACTCGTAGTTACTTAATTGTTTCTAGTCGTGAAATCCAAATATTTATTGTATATTGAAAAGAAAATGTTATTTTCGAAACGTACTTTGTGCAAAAACTTTGTTAAATATTAAAATGACCCATTTTACTTTGTTACAGAAATATAGTATTTATCTGTTTGTCTTAAAACAAGTGTAACACCTACATCCATAAAAGTAGTTAAAAACATAATTCATACATGTAAAATACCTTCTCTTGTATATAAATCCTGAGTACATTTCAATACAATTTAGGACTGCAAAATCTATGAATGTTCTAGTCATTAAATGTTGCCGTAATTTTTCTCTCTAATTACTTTTAATAAAATAAATGTTATTAAAATTGATTATATCACAAAACGGAAATTCAATATAATAATAATAATATATTCTTTATTTAAGTGAAGTCCCGCATAGCAGGATAACATTGCATATTAAGTGGCGGAACTTAATGTCGCGCTTTGTCTTAGGTACCAGGTGGCACCTGGTAGCGGAAAAAAATTAAAACTATATATAATCATCCCCACAAGTGGGACACGAATGCACAGCTAACGCAGTTACAATCGCACACTGCGCCACAACGGCTTATGTTATGTAAACAATTACATAATCGTTTTTAATATAATATAGGTTTTGTTCTTATTTTATTATTTTTTGGAAAATCATATATTTAACATTTTTTAAGCTTCATGCTATATCCCGCACACCGCAGGGTAGGCAGATGGAACCTAGTGTTAAGACACTTCGTTCCTCACTTTCCACCGAATTCGGAGGCATTGCGTGCGAGGCGGAAGTAAACGCCTCGTTTTGCTTCGACACCAGAGCGAAGATTATGGAAATACTAAATATGTCCACTCCTCGAGTGGTAATCGAACCCACAAGCAGTCGTTTACAGTCATACGCTTGTGCCACTGCGCCACGACTAGCTGTATTTTACATATACAGAGGTACATTTTACTCCATGTTATATCCCTAGCGGAGTAGTCAGAGGGGACCGAGCGTATTCATTTACGGATTCGTGTACGATGATACATTTCAATTAAGTCACCAACAATTGATTTTCGCAGCTTACGATGACTAAAAGATAAAATTTGATTAAAAATAGTACTCTGAAATATTTTTTCAGTTATTTTACAAGCTTTAAAGTAGGCATCATATGAAATAATAATAAATAAGATTTTTTTATTCTAAATAACCCAACTTATTCAGAATATGTAGGAAAAATATATGTATTTATGTATATTACACATTACACACATATTTACAGTACATTGTATATATTGAAATTTGGAAATGAGATTTTTATGGAAAACATGTGGCCATACCAAGGACGCACTAATCGTTTACTTATACGATATGAATAATAAATGATTATTTAATTTTATAACATTAATGGTAAATTGAAGTGTAAATAATTGACGTTTAATTTTCTCCTCATTATGTAGAACGAGTTGACAGCATTCGATATAATTATCATTATATTAATATGTTGCGATTTTTTTAACTATGCAGATAATGAAAAATCAAAAACAGCCCAAGCTTTGTTCTGTATGTCTATACAGATCCGTTCAATGCTTTCCTGTTTTTTTTTGCTAATATAATTAGCTTTTAATACTGATTTTGAAATTAACAAATATTTATTTTGCGGCCTGTCGTGGCGCAGTGGCACAGACGGGTGACTTCAAACTACTGGTTGTGGGATCGATTCCCACTTGAGGAGTGGAAATATTGAATATTTCCATTTTCTTCGCTCTGGTGTCGAGGCAAGGCAGGCGAGGCGCGGCGTTAAGTTCCGCCACTTAACGCGCAATGCCTCCGAATATGGCGGAAAGTGAGGAACGGAGTGTCTTAACACTAGGTTCCCTCTGCCTACCTTGCTGTGTGCGGGATACAGCGTGAAGCTAATGGGTATTTTTTTTAAATGTTTATTTCAGACCAACTTATCAATATAATTTAAATTAGGTAGTCGAGTCATACAGATAACATTCAATTACATTATGGTTGTCAAGCCGATATCATCTAGACATAACCACAATACCATGCGTTAAAAATATATTTAAGTATAAACTTTTTAACATGCAAATTAATTCCAGTGATATTAATGTAGTTTTAAAAACTATTTGAAAGGATTTTAACCTCATTCTGGCTCAGTGAATAAAGTAGCTGGTTGGCTCTCTCTTTAGTTATATTAAAAGTTTTAATTTTATTTACTCCGTGTTTATTTATAACTACATATATAAACAAAACAGTTTATTTTTTATAATATGTACAAAAAAAGATATTGTTTAGTTATTTTTACACATTTTTAAAGTTTTCATGTGTAGCCGGAGATAATATTTTTATATATAACTTATGTAATGCTCAATTCCATTCCTGTCTATATATCTCAAACGTGCAACAATGACGTCAAAACTACTAATCATGTGACGGGAACGTATCTTTGACCATTGGGTGTGGGAAAAGTTGAAGATTACCATAAGTTATTATTTATAAATTCCATCTCAAACGAACAAAAATATGAACTAGAAGTGTCTATGGAAATCCGTCATGTTAGAAACATGATGCTTATGGATTACTGATTGAATATATAGTATACTAATATGAGCGGTTATAAAAATTCTACCTTTACGGTTGAAATTGCGTATGAAAGCCTGTTCTTCTTGACGTTACAGACATGAAACGGAATTTTTGAGCTAATGCTGAAAAATGAATAAATAAATGTCTCAACGTTTACGTAAATTGTACATCTAATGGGGTGAACTAATTTATATATAAGTGTGTCATTTGTGAAGTTAGTTAAGTTACATGAAACTTCATTAAGCGTTTGTGGAAATTCTACACTCAAATATATCTTGAACGTTTCATTCCTTCATTCCTTCGTTACATTTAATTTGTAAAAAATGTGATTTTTAGGCCTTTTCTAATATATTGAATAAATTACTACAATGAATAAATTATATTTCGAAGTTTGTAAAAATCGTCGATAATTCTATGCAGTTCTACGTAGTCTGATCGAGAGTAAGCTTTGTCATTCATTCTATCGAATGAACCACGAACGTGGAATACAAAGAGGTCTAAATTTATTTACCTACCTAATAAGCTAATTTATTTCAAAATCTCTTTATAAATATACTCTACGCGAGCAAAGCAGTGGCAGTTAAGAGTAAAGCCGAGTAATATATCATAAGTAGATACTTAAGATACCGCTTTCGCCTATCACTGGCTTTTCGTCATATAACTACGCAATAAGTAACATGACGACTTATATTATAGATAAACGAAAAAGGAATGATTTATAGAAATATTAAGTAAGTAAAATCTAACATTTACTACCATTACTCTCTCAGGACATCCGAAATAAAATAATAACGTAATATTTTCAATTTGCCGTCTAATACCCAGAATAAAAGTGAATCGAGGGGAAGAAAGTAAATCCTTCTAAATCTGAGCCATTCGTAGTGACGGGCGACGGGCGACGGGCGACGGGCGACGGAGCAATTCTGCGTTGAGTTTCATTAAGTGCGCTTAAACACGACAAAGCTTTGCGGAACTCTTAAATACAGACCGAGAGCAAACTGAGGTTATGAATTAAGCTGTACTTCCAAGACGAGGCATAATGGAAATGAAATCCACCCCATTGTAATACAGGTGAAACGCGCAAAAATAAGGGCGTAAAATATAAACAGCTTTTAACGTCTGCGATATGATATTTGGAAAACAAAAAAATAGGTTTATGGTGAACGTATATCAATTTATTTAACATAATTTATTATTATACTTTTTCTTAGTAATTGTATGTATTTCGTGTTTTATTTGCATGTGGGCAATACTTCATTTTCAGATAAACTGAATTAAAAGCTTTTAATTATCTTTCATACTTTCTTCATATGCATAATAAGCAGATATACAGTTTTTCCGCATAAGAGGGTCGTCAGAGATAACTTTGTGTCAAAGATACTCTATTCTCCACTTTTTACACAAAATCGAGACATTGCGTACTGAATGCTGGAACTCAACGCCGTGCTAAGTGTGATCGATATCATAGCGGAGAAATGAAAAACATTTAAATATAATCATTCCCCTGAGTAAGAATCGAACTTACAATCACTGGGATTACACCCAGGTGGCCTCTTATATACAATACCTTCAGTATACCTTCAGTAGACGAATTCTTATTTGCAAAACTATGGCTTTATGTAATTTAACAATAATATTTCAAAGCTTGCTTCCTTCTTTCTTATTTTGTATTGAAAAATAATGTATTAAAAGTAATCACGACAAGCATTCCGGAACCGTAGACGTCGTGGGAACTTTGTACGAGAGATAATAACGTAATAACGCGAACGCTATAGTAATTTTACAACATACTCGTATATGTAACAGAGCTGCAGCTTGTGGAGCGTGCGATACGGTTCACCTGCTGGTAATAGATAACGGTCATCGCGATCGACACCATTGTGTGTTAGTTTATCCATTATAGCATTAAAAAGTCTTTTGTAGTCTACTTTCTACCTGCACTATGTGCATAACTAGTAGTGATATATTAATTTTTGATTATTGAGGTAGAGTTGAGCGACATCAGGCACAAACGCGATGAATATGGGTTCGATCTCCACTCGGGGACTGATTATATTTAAAATTATGTTTAATTATAATTTTAAATTTGTCCTCTCTGGTACGGAGACAAAGCGTGGTGTTGAATTCCCAAACTCAACAGTCAATGTATGAATCGGGTGGTTCGATACTAAGATCTCTCTGACTACACCGCTATGTGGGCAAAAGCATGAAACTGGTATATTAATATTTTACGAATAATTGTTACTTTGTTTGATAATCTCCTAAATATTTATTATACTTCTACATGTACAGGACTATAAAGACTATTTTTATTTATGAAGTAAGTGCGTAGAATAGCGAAGTAAATGTGTAGAGCTAAAAAAATATTAGGAAGATCGCTATCGCATATACAGCTATCATATAAAAGATTTACGCTATTGATGCAGTGATGGAATTTACAAAGTAGGGAACGGAGTGTCTTAATACTAGGTTCCTTCTGCCTACCCTGCTGTGTGCAGGTTTTAGCTTCAGGCTAAAAAAATGGAATTTACTTGATTTTGTCAAAGTTACATAATTTCCAGATATTATTTTTTATCTATGGACTGAGAATATTAAACAAGTATCTAAATAAAACTAAAAGTAACGTAAATATCATTTTATAACCAAACCGTGTATTGACAAGGTGAACTCTATTTAACCTTTGTCCAAAACTACAAATGTCGTAAACATGTTAATTTTAAGTATCTATAAGATGTTTGTACCTACATGTTTCATTTATACCGAGTTATATGAATAATCGTGATTATATCCGGGTGTAGCCCTAACCTAAGTGGGTTGTTATAATATCTTATTTTTTTTTTTAGCTTCACGCTCATAGCACGCACATAGCAGGGTATGCAAAGGGAACCTAGTGTTAAGACACTCCTTTCCCCACTTTCCGCCGAATTCGGAGGCATTGCGTGTTAATTGGCGGAACTTAACACTGCGCTTTGTCTCGATACCAGACCGAAGAAAATCGAAATAATAAATATTTCCACTCCTCGACTGGAAATCGAATCCACAACCAGTCGTTTACAGTCACACGTTTGTGCCACTGCGCCACGACTGGCCAAATATATTTCTAAGAAAACGTTGTCAAATCTCATTGCCTTAATAATGTCTATTCCACATACCGATGTAATACAGTTACTGCCCGAAGATATTATTATCTGTCGGTAATCACCTATATGATAAAATAAATAAAATACAAAATACACTCCACCAATCCTGATAACAAAGCGAAGTTAGCTCCTACAGTTACAGAAGTCTGGAGTGACTCTGAAGTCAAGTCGAAACAGAGAGACTTATTTAAAAAAAAAACAGCTATTTATAACATAGAGAAGACTAAGCTATAATGTTTGTTTTATGTCGTTTCAATATTATAAAAATAATCGCAGTAAAGATTGTATCTACCGACTACAAGTAACTTTTCGTCCAAAATCATAAAGACTCTCGTATTTATAAGTGATGTTGACTCATTATAAGCGTATTATGAGGTAGGTGTCAGATGAAATAATATATGGACCAAAAGATATAATTAATAAATAAATACAAAAAAAAAAATAGAGTGTCTGTTTGTAGTATTAAAATAATCGCTTTTTACTAAGTATATTTGTATGTGTGCTACAATAATATTTACTAATAACTAAACACGGTACATATATTACAGTAATATTTATACATTTTATGTTTTTTTTCTGTTTGTTCTGACTAATCTCTGGGACGACTGGAACGATTTTAACAAAACTTTCACTGGTACACGTGATATAATAAGGAGTAACTGAGGATACCTTTATTTTAGATTATCGAGAAATCAGCGAACTGAACGATAATTTGTTTGTTA
This sequence comes from Dryas iulia moderata, assembly GCA_019049465.1. Taxonomy (NCBI): domain Eukaryota; kingdom Metazoa; phylum Arthropoda; class Insecta; order Lepidoptera; family Nymphalidae; genus Dryas; species Dryas iulia. The sequence continues at coordinate 11,855,565 of CM032424.1, read as the reverse complement.
AATTTCACGCGGACGAGGTTGCAGGCATACCTAGTTTTACTATGAGAACGGCTAGAACATTATGCAAGCTGAAAAAAGCTTGAGTTTCTTTGAAGTATTTAAAATAAAATAAAACTTCTATCTAAGATTATCTAAAACTTATAACTTATGCTGGGCTTGCAAACTTTCTGCATGCAATGCGAAGTCCAACCTTACTCTTTCATACTTATAACTTTTTAACTTACAAAGGCACTTTAATTTTATTCATTGTTTATTTTATTTGCAAATTTAATGGTTTATTCATGGCCTATATATAAGATCAAAAACTAAACTTAGGTTTAAAGGCCAATAATCATGGCAATTTTTAAGTATTTTGTAATCAGTTCAAAATACTTTATAATTTTAATTAAAAACAATCAATTAGAAGCAGTTTATAACCACTCTCGATAATTTAGTTGCCCAATAAGGGCAGCTTACTTTACTAATGAATAAAAATTAATATTTTTACCAAATATGGTATGATTCATTGCCTACTTAACGAAAAACAACAATAAACTCCACACAATCGCAAATTATTTAAAAGTAACGACATTTGGCGGATGTAGCACAGATACATTAATGTCAAGGCCTGTGATTCCACGAGTGTGAGATATGGAGGCTCGACATTGAAAACACGTTAGCAGATGCTCAAAGCCTCGCCCGTTCCATCAAGCAAGCCTTGTATCTAATCAAACCGGTTCTAAATTGGCCTTATTGAGGCGCAACACCCGCAATAGTGTCACGTAGATAGCCATCTTTTGACCTACATTGCTGTTTCACAGTTTGCGATTCGGCAACAATACTTAAATGTCCAATAGATGACCGATACGGTAGAGGTAGATAGATTCTTTGGTTGGAGATATGTTTTTTAATTTAAGTATATACTATAATCAAACGAGACCCTATTGACTTTGTTTTCAGACAATAATGAAACTTATAAAATGTCATTAAAATACGAATGTCAATTTTGCCACATGTGACAACGTTGTAATAGCTCAAGTGGAAAAGCTAGCAAATACGAAAACAAAAGTTCCGGTTCGAATCCAGACATTCATTATTTTTTTTATTATTATTCATTATTTTTTTCTAGCTCGGACACCTGATATTACAATTGATTAATTGTCACTTAACCAAATTTAAATTTATTTGTACACCGACCAAAATCCTTGTATACCTTATTCATCTTTTGTTTTATGCTAGAAGTTGATTGAAAAAGATTACACCTGTAGTAAGAAGGCTACCTCTACACAAAAATTATGATCTCGTTTTTGTGCTTATTTTGCGTAATAAGGCATGAAAATAAAAAAATTTAAAAAACAAAAATTAAATAGCTTCACGCTATATCCCGCACACAGCAGGGTAGGCAGAGGGAACCTAGTGTTAAGACACTCCGTTCCCCACGTTCCGCCGAATTCGGAGGCATTGCGTGTTAAGTGGTGGAACTTAACGCCGCGCTTTACCTCAACACCAGAGCGAAGAAAATAGAAATATAATTTCCACACCTCGAGTGGGAATCGAACCCACAACCAGTCGTTTACAGTCACACTCTTGGGCCACTGGGCCACGACTGGCCACAAAAGTAAAAATAGTATTTTAGTTTATTATTAAACCATCTTCATACAATATAATTAAAATGTGTTGTACAGACACACAATAAATACATCCTCTTTGGTAAAAGATACAAAAGATAAACATTTAAAAGCATCACGATACTTTCAAGAGAATACCAAATTGTAAATAAATATTGTGCTCAAACGTAACGAAAGTGTCTCCATAAATATTTAAATGTTGAGAGGAAATTGGATAGTCGAGACTAAATTGGGAGACGCGCGTATTATTATGAAAGATTTCAAGTAATTACTTAAAGTCGTTGTTTACTCGGAAAACGGTTTAATAATAATTAATTTACATTAAATTTGATTTAAAATGACAATTACAAAATAATTTTAACGCCCGTCTGTAATTCGCGTGCTTCTTGATTAAGCAGGCACCTACGAGAAGTACGTAATAAGACAGCGTCTTACTGTGAAAGCGATGGTTGTGAGTTCAATTCCCACTTAAGGTAGGCAGAGGGAACCTAATGTTAAGACGACGTCGAATTCGGAGGCATTGCGTGTTAAGTGGTGGAACTTAGCGCCACGCTTTACCCTGATACCCGAGCGAAGGAAATGGAAATATTAAATATTTCCACTTCTCGAGTGGGAATCGAAGCCACAACCAGTCGTTTACAGTCACACGTTCGTGCCATTGCGTCACGACTGGCCCCAAGAATGGAAGAATGATATATATTATTTTTATTTCTCCGCTCTAATACCTAGACAAAAGGATATAGGATAGAGTTCAGCCACTTAACACGCTATCTCGATTTTGAAGTCCCGCTGAGTTTCTTGCGCCGGTTCTTATTAGGTCTGAGGCATTAAATTTAGTGAATCGGTATTAAACTATTTGATGTTCAAAAAATGAAGCTTATAACTTCTTATTTTGAATAAAATTATTTGACTTTGACTTTGAACGGAAAGCGAAGAGCGAAAAGTCATTAGACTCGAACATTTCTGACTACTCTGCTAAGCGAAAAAAAACGTGAAGCTATATACAACGTTACAATAGGCATATCCAGGTTACCTCAAAAGGGAACGTTCTAACCATTCACAATTAAAATAAAACGGTTATCACACAAAGGTAATTAACGCTTTCTACTGATGCTTTGCGTGACAGTAAGAAAAAGTTGTTTTTCTTTGAAACAGGTTATTTTCATTACTTTGCACTGGACACGCATCAGCAATAAAGAAATAATAGACACTTGTTATAGCAGACGATGGAGACAGACCTGTAATGAACAAATGGAAAAATTGTTTCTAATTACAGAATATCATACGCAGTAATAACGTATGGTTTTCATATCATGGGTATTCTTATGTCTATCGAGCATGTATTGCTTGTAAAATAGTAGAGTTTAATTAAATGTTTTTAAATGGTATTCATACACTTAGGAACTTGAAAAGTATCTTTAGAGAACATATAAAATTATAACGCAACTTGATTCGAACCCGCGCTTCTTGAAAGCCGTCTAAACGCTCGGATCGCTAAACCCTACGTTCAACGCAACGATTCTAATCCCATTTTGTTCAAATTTTGAGCCGTTTTCTAAAAATGTTTTATCTATTAAAATATTTAATTAAAGTTTATGTGATAATTATAAAAATACTACCAAAAAAATACTTATTTCTGTCCTAAATATAAGCCGTAAGTACTTAAGAGTTTATACTCACTCAATGTATAAACAAAATGGATTAGTAATAAAGATTAGGCTTAAATATAAAACACTAAGCTATTTAGTGTAGTCTAGCGAATAATTTCACTGTCTTTAACATCCTGATACTAGCTTCTATTTAACTTCTCTGCTACGCGAGATAAAGCGTGAAGATGCTTTTTTATATTCAACAATTACTATATCCATATGTATATAAGTAATAATAGAATATATATATTTTTAGCTTCACGCTGTATCCCGCGCACAGCAGGGTAGGCATAGGGAACCTAGTTTTAAGACACTCCGTTCCTCATTTTCCACCGAATTCGGAGACATTGCGTGTTAAGTGGCGGAACTTAACGCCACGCTTTGCCTCGCATACCAAAGCTAAGTAAATGAAAATATTAAATATTTCCACTCCCCGAGTGGGAGTTGAACCCAGAATCAGTCGTTTACAGTCACACGTTTGTGCCACTGCGCCACGACTGGCCCCAAGTATAGAATATTATTACAGTAAAAAATTATGAGCTCCACAAAAAAGAGTGATCCGTGTATATTTCCTCTATTCATTTTATTTGGGTTAGAATACAAAACGACACAGGTAATAACGTAACAGGAGATTGTTCCATAACCATAAAAAATAGACTATTGTATTTATCACGACTTTACCAACACATCAATAGCAGAGGTCACTGACGCGTCTCGTTCCATCCAACCGGGCCAAAGGCGTATTCATGTCCGTGGAAAATGTTAAAAATATATATATCCTTTTCATCAAAGTATAGTATTTTTTATCCTTGTTAAGAATTACTATTGTGTACAATATTGCTTTTGTATTCTGTTCGCCAAACGATCCATTTCAATTCTATTATAGAGACAAATGTTTACATAAAAAAATAACTAGAACTTGTAGTTTAGTGGTGTTGTTGAAGTATATTTATAAAAAAGTAACGCTTGGCTGAATAGCTATATATTCTTTGTCTATAATATATAAATTAAAATAGAAAAAAAACACTGTCATCACTGTCATGCCTCCACAGTCCGTCAGAATATAGAAACAATATTCTTAGTTTAATTAATAAAATACGATATGTATATTTTAACACACTCAATAAATCTGATTAACGTTACCCTTTATCATGTTAAAAGGTACCTACACAAAGTAATACCTGCCAAGCCTTGTTAATATGAGCACAAAAGGTATTACTATTTAGTATTCAAAATAATCACCCACGTGGGCGGAAACAGGTTAATGATCTGTGATTCAAACCTTAACAAACTACCGTTAAAAGTATTGTACCATTGGAAAATACATGGTCGTCATTTCCATTTGAAACCTTTCATCTGTAGTCTTTGTTATAGTTAGAGTAGCTTTATTATTAAAATTCTTACATTTTAACGCAAGTTAACTAGCTGCCTTTAAAGTAATACTTTAAGTCAAGGTATTATTTTACTTATATCTATAGAATACATAAAATTTTGAAAGATACATATCGGCATACTTAGTATCTCCACGACGTTAAACATTTATTAGTCTCTTTAGCGTCAAAACGACGATGATCAATATAAATATATATTTTTCGTTTAAATATATATTTTTTTCAGCTTAATGCTTTTTCTCGCACAGCAGAGTAGTCAGAGAGAATCTTGTGTCAACAAATCCGTTCGCATTTTCAGCACGATATCGAGTCATTGAATGGTGGAATTTATTGCCACGCTTTGTCTTAGTTCTCCTAGGATATGAAAATAATAAATCATTCCTCTAAGTGGGAAATGAACCTACACCCATTTCGTTTACAGTCAGATGTTGTCTAACTGCACCACGACAGCCTCTAAAATACTAATTACACTGACGAGGCCTATATACAGACTATTTATTAAGCAATTTAATAAATAAATCAATTTTAACAAAGAATTACTACAATATGGCAAACACAAAGAATCCATGTTGTGAACAAAAAGCTTCCCGTATTCACTTAAATTACATCGCACAACTTGTTAAACGTGTAATAATTAAGTAAAAACATCAAGACAAATAGTCACGAAGGTAAAGCCGCAATTAAGACGCCAAAATTTTTTAAAGAGCGGCCGTAAGTAGTTATTACAGACTGGGAGCAGGCCTTGAGCTACCCTACTATTATTAAACGTCTCTAACATAAATTTATGTGAATAATTTATAAGTTACATAGATTATTATAAATAAACTTGTATTCAATATTAATATGGAAATATTGTTAATATTATAGACTAACCTGGTTTTAAGAATTTAGTTTATTAACTCGAATGTTCGTAATTCCCTTTTTTGGTATAAGACCTTATTTCTTGCGTTCAAAACTTATGTATAGTTTTTTTTTTATATAATTTTTAAAAGTAAAATCGCCAACGTGGTGCGATAGGGTAACATTTGATTGTAAAACGACTTGTTGTGGGTTCGATTCTCACTAGAGGAGTAATAATTTTCTACCTACCCTGCTGTGCACGGGATACAGCGTAAAGCTAAAAAAAATACATATATACATTTCTCCGTTCTGATGTACAAAACAAATAGCAGCGTAGAGTTCCGTCACTTATCACGCAATATCTCAAATTTGGGCAAAAAATGGAATAACTTGTATAGATTTATTTAGATCAATTCAATTACTATCATTCTTGATGACGAATAAATGTATTTCTAGGTTCTAGGATATAATTGAAAACTGTTTTTCAACAAATAAATTCTCAGCGTCGGTCGAAATGTGAGCCATTTAATTACTGAAACAAACAATTACTTTTATTTAACATTTCCTACAAAATGAACAACACACGTCACTCAAATAAAATAACTGCTGAAAATGTTCCTTTGAACTCGTATCTCACGTTTGTCGTACATATTTAGACAACGTTTATTAATTAAAACAGGTAACGTTTACGAAAGTTTTCTGGTTAATTCTTTTTACCATTTGACTATAATTAACTTAATATAATGAAAAAATGGGCCCAAAATTATTATAGCATAGTTGGTATTCATCTTAACCGTCATTATTATTGAAGTGGATTTACATCTCATACAGAAGGCATATTTTTAAAATGTATTCAGTTTTTTAAAAAGTAATAACAGTAGAAGCTTTATGTAACTTGCTATTGACATGTAATTATTATAATTGTAATAAATGGCGTTATCAGTTGGAAGATATCAGGCTATACCCTGATTTCTTTAAAATACACATTGCCCATTTATATGTATGTTAGATAATAGGAATTCCCGTCAATTTTGTATTCTTACCTACCGATAAAAAGAAAATGGGTAAGAAGTGGAAAAATACGCTACCACTTCGAGTACATTCTTATACCTATGTATTTACACATGTCTGTGATCTCAAGTCTACGTCAATTTTGAGTAAGGTTCAACCGTCCTTATATTATTTTAGCTCCTCTACTAAAAAATATTTACTAAGAAAAATAAGAACATGTCCATTATTAACAACGTTAGTTAAAGCTTTAGTCAATTTCTCAAGATGCAAACTTGAAACAAAACTTCGAGTAGCAAACCAGTTGATTGAGTAATTACGGTGTACCTCAGGAATGCGTGGTCGAATACACACGCAAACCAATATAAGTGACAAATAACCTGTCATAGTAATTACTTTAATAAACAAAAATTATATTACTCTTGTCTTTGGACTAAAAATCATTTTAAAAATTATTTTTAGAAAATATTTAGTAATTTAAGATTCAAATGAGTAGATTTCTTTTTTTTTTATAGCTTCACGCTGTATCCCGCACACAGCAGGGTAGGCAGAGGGAACCTAGTGTTAAGACACTCCGTTCCCCACTTTCCGCTGAATTCGGAGACATTGCGTGTTAAGTGGCGGAACTTAACGCCGCGCTTTACCACGACACCAGAGCGAAGAAGAAATGGAAATATTAAATATTTCCACTTCTCGAGTGGGAATCGAACCCACAACCAGTCGTTTACAGTCACACGCTTGTGCCCCTGGGCCACGACTGGCCACTAGATATTTTAATAAACAAAAATGATATTACGCTCGTCTTTGAACTAAAAATCATTTTAAAGATTATTTTGAGAAATTATTTAATATTTTAAGATTCAGATGCGTAGGCATTCAGTAAGGAAACAATATTGTCATACATATAATCTTAAGAAAACATTGTAATAAAATCGATTTAATGTATTCATGGGCACGCCTAGCTCCAGCAAAATGTACTCTGCTAAAGAGTGATCGAAAAAATAGACCAAAGTCTATATTGTTATTGTTTTCGGATATAGGAACAATTTATTGCTTTACTTGACAAAAAGCTTTACGGTTATAGTGTAAAGACTTCGTTCTGTACTTTCCAACTTTTTAAACTATAAGCGGAAACTAAACAGATCAAATCAACAAAAATATTATTTATGGTGTTTTTTTATATGTATTACACATATGTAAATAATATTTGAGATTTTTCTGTATGATTTTTTTAGTTTGTTAATTAAATAAAATATATTCTGTTTCGCACATTTTAAAAAATAATAATAAAATATATTTTAACAAATTTGTATACTTTATAAAAAATGTTATTTTTGTTGAAATCTCTTAAAATGGCTTAAAATTTGCTTGGTTTGGAAACATCGTCAAAATCCAAAAAAAAAAAAAACAAAAAAACCATTAAAAAAAATCATCATAAAATATTAGACTTAAAAAAAATAAACTAGAGACGAAAACAATTTAGAACATAAATCTTATGGATTAGCCTATAAACTAAAGAATCTTGAAAATTTTAAGAAGTTTACCGTCCAAGAAAAATGGGTTGTAATCCTTAAAGCTTTCAGTTTTACTTTCAATTCTTAAAATAAATTTTGTGTGAGCATCTCCAAGTATTTCGTATCTAGACAATCATTTAGTGCGTTGAGGTCAAACAAGTAACCTTTTCAACCTGTGCGCAGTGACCTTTACAAATGAGCAGACCACAATGAGCTCTTCCATACAACTCTATATGTAACAAATATCACACTTAATAGTTTAAGATAATTTTATACCTATTATAAACATACGATATAAATACAGTAATTTTAGTTTTTTATAGGTAATAAGATATAGCCGTAACCACTATAATATGTAGGACCATCTCAAACTCATGGTTATGTGTGTAATATTTATTTTATTAGATTAATGTGTTTCTTTGATATGCTTTAATTTATAAATAAATGTTGACTTTCTGCGGTTCTTATACATAGTCTTACTCCTACGTCTTCATATTTTGTCCTTTTCTGTGATCCCTTCAAGTGTAATGTATACAGTATTATAGTCAATCCTTAATTTTAAGTTAAAACTATTTTTTTTCACTTATGTGTGACATAAATCTGTATATAGAATTAAAGATGAATTACGTCACAGTACACTCATATAACTACGTAACAATGTTTCACGAAATCATGGAATCCAGAGAAGTGCCTTATCCAATATAGAGAAACAAGCTTCATAATATGATAAAATTATCTACTTACGTCACTCTCGCTCGGAATAAAAATAAATGCTTATATAAATTATTTTTGTTAAGCATTATGTAAATGTTTTTATTAACCAGTAAGTTTTGAATAAATAGCTTCACGCTATATCCCGCACACAGCAGGGTAGGCAGAGAGAACCTAGTGTTATGACACTTAACGCCGCGGAGAACTTAACGCCGCGCTTTACCTCGACATCAGAGCGAAGAAAATGGAAATATTAAATATTTCCACTCCTCGAGTAGGAATCGAACCCACAACCAGTCGTTTACAGTCACACGCTTGTGCCACTGGGCCACGACAGGCCACAGCAGTAAGTTTTGAATAACGAAATCACAACATGAAAAATGAGACGGAGCATAATTGAAGTCAAATTGTTTGTTGAGTAATTCTAAGAAAATGTTTAAGAGAATTCATATAAAAAAATGTCTATTATATAAAATAAAATAAAAGGTTAAGTAACTTAAAACAAGTGGCTTTTTGTATTTTAGTTTTTTCCATCTTCCTTATTTTTCCAATTAGGCTATATATTTTTATTGGAGGTCATTGTGGCTTAGTGAGACAGTGTCTGACTGTAAATGTGATGGGTAGTGGGATCGATTTCGACTCCGATACATTTGAATTATTTTCCTGTCACCGTATGACAAAACGCGGCGTTAAATTCTGCCAGTCAGCACGCAATCTTGGTACAAAGACAAGAACGTATTGTCTCGATAGTTCTATCTCCCTGTTATGCTACGCAGTAAAAAGGTTTAAGTTGTTTTGTACATGTGATGTTTCTAATTTCAATTTATACATTTACTTTTGTTTCTCCTTTATTCGTGTATGTACTATATTTTTACTGGACTTAATTATCTACGTTCGTACTCTTTAGAAAACCTACATTCATTATTAATATAAATGAAGTGAATTCAAACACTTGTCCACGCCATTCAATCACTCATATTATGCCACGACGGCGCCGAATATCGATATAATGAGGTATTTTACTAATAAAATTTACTAATACAAAATCGATACCTAAACATGGTCAAGAACAAGGCCATACAACAAGGTAATTGACCACTTACATCGAAGTATAGTCAATTAATTACTACTAGAGTACATGTTTGACTTAAACAGCCTTCAACTTTAAACACTAATATTTATTATGTGTATATTATTATCGGTTTCATATAACTTGAAGTTTCAATATCGTTTCATTGTATTTAAAACTAGCAGCTCGCTCGTGGCTTTGTCTGCGTAAATCGAAATTCAGCCAATTTAATAAAACAGTATTTGACAGCAATTTTGTTAAACATATTTTAATTTTTGTCATTTTTTTAATTATTAACCGCTTATATAATAATAAAATAAATGCTTAATGATTTTAGTAATCTTTAATCATTAAACATAACTGCATTTAAATCGATTAAGCAGTTTCTGAGATTAGTGTGCACAAGCGCATAGACAAATAGAAAAACAATAAAAATCTTTGTTTTCGATTTTATAACATTGATATATTTTCCATGCAGAGACAGATGCATTTTTATTATACATAAATATAGATTACTTTAACTTTGCTAACAATATATGACTCGTATAATGTAAGACCGAAAAAATATTGTTATTCAAACATGAAATAGAATGCAAATTAAAGTTCTTTTTACTTGTCTGCTACTTTAATTATAACACTAAAAAGTATTAAAAAACTCATTTTAATTTATATACATAGGTAGCTTACGTGCCACGAACATGACATCATGGTGTACGTATTGGAAATCGTAGCTTGATCTCGCATATTTCTTTAAATACTCTGTCCATTGTTGTATAAAATACTGATTACAGAGTGATTACAGGTTCGATTTCTACTAAAAATCGTCACTTTAGATCCCTTTTCTTACAGAGCATTTAGATAAAAAAGGAATATGAAGCAAAGCAAAAAAACTAAATAATAATATTAGTTAGTTTATTAATTGTAGACACCTATTGTCTGACAATAAAAATACCTTTCAAAAATTTGTATACTTGGTCATGTTTCGTACAAAATAAAAATATTGTGAATAATAAGTTATGTAATGTATTTAAGTAGGTTTAAAAAGAACCTATTGAGCTCTTTCAAACACTTCCTGCTGCATACTGGCTTTAACTTCTAAACCCACGCGTGACAATGATTATATTTTAAACAAATAATAGTGATTCACTAATCTACTTAGATAAATATTCAGTAGCTTAAAGTTCCTCAACGCTATAGTGAGTCTTTACATTCATAAAAAGAGAATCTCTCCAGAAATGTTAACAACAACAATTAGTTGTAATAAGCGTATAAGGATTTCGACACAAGTGGTAGTAGGACGCATAGCTTAACTTTACTTAAGGCGCAGTTCCAATCTAGCTGCATTTAATTTTTTATGTTTTCAAGGAGTGTAGAGTTCAGTGGTGAGTTGTTTAAAAATTTGAAACTATAGGCTTTTTTAATACTAAAACATGAAGAAAATTGTTAACGTAAGGTTTTTTTTAGGTTTTCGCTGTATCCCGTACATAGCAGGCTAGGCAGAGACACTCCGTTCCCCACTATCCACCAAATTCGGAGGCATTGCGTGTTAAATGGCGGAACTTCACGCCGCGCTTTGCCTCAACACCTGAGCAAAGAAAAAGAAATTGGAAATATAAAAGATTTCCACTCCTCGAGTGGGTATCGAATCCACAACCAGTCGTTTATAGTCACACGCTTGTGCCACTGCGCCACGAGTGGCCCGTGGTTAAGGTAATGTAAAAAGAATAAATTATTTTTTAAAATCAGCGCACTGTGTAATATCCGTACAATTATACCCACGGATAGGATAGGTACATATCACAGTAGGTAAGTAAGTTCCAAGAAATATAATAAAACGTACATGGTCACGTTTTCTTTTGCCGCTCCGTTGTGTGATAGAACTATCTACAATACTTTACCTTCTATGTAAATTTATTTCCTGCTAGAACTTGCTTCGTATGTCGCTACGTGACTTCCTTTATTGATGAGGTTAGACGGTATACAGGTAGGTATAACTGAGCTGTGATGAATTAAGATATTCGATGATTCTAGAAATGTTATCTAATCGAATGTTTTTATTTAATGAGATCTACCTATTTCTTGGTGCATCATGTGTTATTACAATATGGTTGCGAAATTCTTAGATTTTTCCTTAAGAGTGGTGATTAATTTTACGCTACTTTTAAGATCTTAGTATACAGCTTTACGCGTTTACCGCATAGCAAGATAGACAGAGAGAACCTTGTGTCAAGTCACTTCACTTTGTGCCCGATTTCGAGATATATTGTGTTGAGTAGCAAAACTCAATGTCTTGCTTTCTTTTTTCTACCCAGAGGAAAGAAATTCAAGTAAAGTAAAAAAGTGAAGTCAAATCGAAAACTATTACATATATAGACAGGCGCACCAAGGTGACCTCTAAACCTTAAATTATTACTATTTTAAGTAAATAAGCATAGATCTTAGTTTTTTTTTAAGGATGAATTTCCATTGTCCCAAAAGTACGAAATAAAACAAATGTTACTATATTTTTAACGTAATCAAGTAAAATTAAAATGTCACTAAGTAAAATAGACAGACTTCAGAAAAAAAATACAAAAGTTAGTTCTTGTAACTTAGTAAAGTGAGCCACTGTGGTATGACAAAGCACCGCGTTAAGATCCGCCTCATAATACGCAATGTCTCGGTTCTGGCGGAAGTACTTAATTATTTTTAGTAAAAGAAATAAAAAATATTCACGTATCCTCATTATCTACAGTAAGAGAGAATATAATATTAAGGCACTGGTCTTCATTATTCATCATCAGGCTATTTTAAACACAGTGCATGTTAAATAGCGGCAGTCTTACAATTCCGTAAAAAAGGAATAACGTAATAACCGTACTACAAGACATAATGTATTTTTATTTTATTTTTATTTTTCGAAGGGGAGTGAAATAATGAAGAGATTATTTTTTAGCTTCCCGCTGTATTCACACACGCAGCAGGGTAGGCAGAGGGAACCTATTGTTAAGACACTTTCCGCCGAATTTGGAGGCATTGCGTGTTAAGTGGCGGAACTTAACACCGCACTTTACCTCGACCGAACCGGGAATGGAACCCACAACCAGTCGCTTTACACTCACACTCGGTGCCTTTGCGCCACAACTGGCCCCAAAACGACTGTAAATTCGTACTTTACTAACATCGCAAATTCTCTTCAATAACACCGACAAGTTTTTTATCCAGATGCTTCACCGTGTTTCTTATGTACATAAATAATAATCATAATATGCACAGATAACAATCAAAATTAACTTTATAACGTCACTTAATACATACTAATTAGCTTGTTTAACCCACAACCAGTCGCTTTACACTCACACTCGGTGCCTTTGCGCCACAACTGGCCCCAAAACGACTGTAAATTCGTACTTTACTAACATCGCAAATTCTCTTCAATAACACCGACAAGTTTTTTATCCAGATGCTTCACCGTATTTCTTATGTACATAAATAGGTATATAACAATCATAATATGCACAGATAACGATCAAAATTAACTTTATAACGTCACTTAATACATACTAATTAGCTTGTTTAATTTTAATTATCCAAGTCTGCAAGGGAGGCGGCCTTGCTTTACCTTCCTACTTCAATTGTTAATTTCCGACGAAAAATAGCGCGTTTCACTTATTAACGTGTACTGTTTGAATGTTAGCTTTATTTTACCAAAGACTACGTCTTGAATTTTGAGTGTATTTACTGTCTGGCGTTTCATCCTTTTGAGTGATGCATAAGATTTGAAGATGGATAGTTGCCTATTCTGAGATAGCAAGATGTTATTATGTTATTTGTAAAGTTATTTTTATTTTAATAATATTAAGCCCAATAGTTAGTTTTTTCCGCATAACAGAGTAATGAGATAAAACAGAGTGCCAAAACACTCCGTTATCCACAGTGAAGAAGTATTTATAATTCCAAGCTTTGAGAATATTCCAGGGGCCAGTCGTGGCGCAGTGGCACAAGCGTGTGACTAAAAACGACTGGTTGTGGGTTTGATTCCCTTTCGAAGAGTGGAAATATTTAATATTTCCATTTTCTTCGCTCTGGTGTCGAGGCAAAGCGCGGCGTTAAGTTCCGCCACTTAACATGCAATGCCTCCGAATTCGGCGGAAAGTGGGGAACGGAGTGTCTTAACACTAGGTTCCCTCTACCTACCCTGCGATGTGCGAGATACAGCGTGAAGTTAGAAAAAAATGAATTATATAATTTTTAAATAAGCACTTACTAACTTTATTTTTACTATAAAAAAACATAAATTTACAATTTAACAGAATTATCAAAAGAAATTGTTAACCGAATCGAATGAATAACACTAGTAAATCAAAGGAAAGCGATTGCAAATGCAAATATAGGTAATCTCGTAGACAGTCTTTCACCGACATCGGAGTCTAATGTAATTGAAGTCGTTGCACGCTTCATTACACATTGGTGATTGTTGCGACCTTGACAATTCTGGATAGCGTAGAATAAGAAATACATTTGTAAATAAAATAAATATTTACTTGTTATTTGTGATGTTAAGTTTTTCGTTTGGGTATATGATTATTATTAAATTATGTGCGGATAACGGAGTGTCTCGACACTAAGTTATGTGTGTTATGCGGTTAGGATTGCTAAAATGTCCTCGTCTGATACAAAAAAGTGTTGTATATTTTTTACCACCCAATATTTAAAAAATACTGGGATTATTATTAAAAGAAAATGTGATAACAAAGCGACATTTTACAAAATTTTTAATTCTCTGAATACAATAAAAGTATAGAACATGGACAATTATAAAGAAACGGCTCACATATCCAAACATAGACATAAAGCAACCATAGAGAATTATTCAATACGTTCACATGCAGAAACCTTTGAAGTAAATTGCTAACTAACGTAGGCTTTTTCAATTTCCCAGTACGCGTATAAAAATCTTGATCCGTTATTGCGCTCTCACGCCAACAGACAATCGATCACAGATATTATGACATTAACTTCTTATAAAGGTGACGGTATCGGAACCACGATAATGGTCTCACTATTGGGTAACTGCAAACAATTTATTTTTAACAAAATAAATTTTGTCTAAGAACTTTATAATAAAGCAACATTTGATTTATGTAATATAGTTATTGTCATCAAGTGAAATAACACTTTAAAGACAGTTAAGAAATTGATGTTACGAACTCAAATCTTTGTCTGATTTAGTTAGATCTGTGTGACGATGCCCTACATAAAACGTCATCTTCATTGTTGTCATTTTTTCTATAGTTATCAAAAAAAATAAGTATATATTTAATTAACCTTATTATTAAATTAAAAAAGCTAGAATAATGTAGATCTAAAATGGATGTAACTATTTGTCTAAAATGTAAAAACATTTTTTTTTTGTATACTTTATCGCGTATAGCAGCCAGACAGTCTTATATCTCCACTTTCTGCCAAAACTCAAGACTTTACACATGGAATGTCAAAATTAACGCCATGATGTGTTAATTAATAAGGAGAAAAACTGTAAAGATATTAGATATAGGCATTACCCACTAGTTCATTTTAAATTTATGTATCTATTTAATTTAAATATCCACAACTTATCGGTGTCACAATAGTACATAAGACAAAGCGGTTCCACCACTCAATACACGATGTCTCGAATTCGAAAGTGGAGAACAGAGTGTCGTAACATTAGATTCTTTTTGACTAACCGGGAGTTGCTATTCGGTAAAAAGAGTGAAACTGTTAAATTTTAATATATTTACCTTAGCATTGCACAGGACTTCGCACCGGCTAGACATGTCAAGATGTCAGACGTCGCAACGGTTAAAACTGCGTGCATAATTGTTAAAGGTCAAGCATATAACAAGTTCCAGACATTACCTACGATTATATATAAGTGAAGTAACATTACTTCAGAACCGGTTGCATTTCTATTAATAGCAAACTTAACTGTAGAGATGAGACGTTTCTTCAGTACGAATATGTAAAGCGATTTGAATTTAAAAGTTTTAAAATGTTATTACGTTTACGTATTTAAAACTTTCTCGCCATATGTAAACTGTTTACGTGTTTATACAAAGTCTGGCAGCAGTTAGTTTTTATTAAAAATATTTTATTTATTATGTATGTACATATATAAGTTTCTAAGTAATTGATTACAAAAAAGAAAAAATCGCATATAAAAAACTCATGAATGTTTATTTATTATTCATTGTAATTACTTCTTATCCTTAAAATGCAAATCCTGTATTATTATACATTCCTGCGCAGTGTCTAAACTGTATTTTCAATAGACTTTAAAATATAAAAACAGTACCAGTTTCATCGTTTAATGTTTTACGTTTCAAATTGTTAGGTTAATCATTATTATAATATAATATACATAAAGCTATTTAGCGTCACGCTGTATCCCGCACATAGCAGGGTAGGCAGAGGGAACCTAGTGTTAAGACACTTCGTTCCCCACTTTCCGCCGAATTCGGAGGCGTTGCGTGTTAAGTGGCAGAACTTAACACCGCGCTTTGCCTCGGCACCAGAGCGAAGAAAATGGAAATATTAAATATTTCCACTCCTCGAGCGGGAATCGAACCCACAACCAGTCGTTTACAGTCACACACTGCGTCACGATTGGACCCTAAAGCTATATAAATTGTTAACAATTTAATAATTTTCACTTTCAAATATATACTATGTTATTTGGTATGTTTCTATATTTTTAATGAGTAGCATAGTGTAATGCTACAAGAAGATTTGAATTCCTTTCTCAAAATAAGCTTGTTCTCATCCAAAAAGGAAAATCTTCGCTATTATGACGAGCGTAATGTTTCTTATGGACATTCATTTCAGAGAAATAAGTACACCCTTAAGTACCAAAATTAATCTCGATGCTAAAACCGTGGAATAGAGGAAGAGCAAAGCAAAAAGATTCACTTATTTATCTTTCGATGAACCACCTAAGAAAAATCTTCAAGTCATGTTTACTTTACAAAGATTCTTTCCATTTAAAAATGTATAAAGCAAACTTCGCGAGAAGCGCTGAAATACTTGACACAAACCTTTTAATTCTTTTTTATTATAAAATATAAAATGCTAAAAGTGTTATTGCGAGGATAAACTCAACACAAGTACTTATTATAATAGCATAACTGTAAGTCTGAAATGTAATGAGATAGTCATTACCCGCGACGGAACGGCGACTGTATATGTGTTTGGGGTGAGAGGTTGTTTGTTTGTTTGTTTGTTTGTGTGTTTGTGCAAATTACTATGTCAATTATTTCCAAAACTATAAGTCCGATTTTGATACGGTTTTCTATGATAGGTTAAGGTTCAATTGACGTATGTTCTTATGTATATCTTATTGCCTTAACTCACCAGGGGGCGCTGCAGTAAGCATTTTACGTGAAAACGAATGTTTTCAATTATCTCAAAAAATAATAGTCTGATTTCAATAGATTTTCAGTGGTAGATTCAGTTTTAATTGGTGGATGTTCTTGGATATGTTTTATCGTGTCAAACCACCAGGGGGCGCTGCAGTAAGCATTTGTTTGTACTTTTTTTGTATTTATTTGTCTAAAACCGAAACTACTGCTCCGATTAAAAAGAGTTTTCATAAAAAGATTTATCTTTGCTTGGTGCATATTTTAAGATTTTTCTTTTTTTGTTACGGGGAAAACTCACCAGGGGGCGCTGCACTAAACATTTGTTAATGCAGAGCAAAAACTACTAGTCCAATTTAGATGAAACTTTCAAGGATGGGTTCAGGCTTAATTGGTGCGTCTTTCCATATATGTGTTGTGGTGACCACTCATCAGGGGGCGCTGTAATAAGCATTTGTTTGAGTTTTTTTGTGTAAAACCAAAATTTTTCTTATATTTATTTGTCTAAAACCGAAATTACTTATCCGATTGGCTAGAGTTTTCAAAACTAGATTAAGCTTTACTTCGTACATATTTTAAAATTTTTGTTTTTACGTTACGGTGAAAATTCACCAGGGGGCGCTGCAGTAAACATTTGTTTATGTAGAGTAAAAACTACTAGTCCGATTTAGATGAAACTTTCAACGATAGGTTCAGGTTTAATTGGTGCATCTTTTCATATATGTGTTACGGTGATGACTCACTAGGGGGCGCTGCAGTAAGTACATTTGTTTGTGCAAAACTAAAACTACGAGTCCGATTTGAATGCAGTTTTCAATGATAGATTCAAGTTTACTTAGTGCATATTTTCATATATGTGTCATGTATGTTTACTTAGTGCATATTTTCAAGTATGTGTCAACTCTCTAGGGGGCGCTGCAGTAAGTAGCTGCTTCCATTTTTTGTGTATAACAAAAACGACTAGTACGATTGGAAAGAGTTTTCAGTATTAGATTCCGCTTTGTTTAGTACATGTTTTTAAATTTATATTACGGTGACAAGTCACCAGGGGGCGCTGCAGTAAAATATTGTTTGTGCAAAGCTAAAATGACGTATTCGATTTGGATGCAGTTTCAGTGATAAGCTCAAGTTTAATTAGTGTATGTTCTTGGATATGCTTGATCGTGTTAACTCACCAGGGGGCGCTGCAGTAAACATTTGTTTGTAATATTTAATGTAAAACCACAACTACTAGTCCGATTGGACAGTTTTCAGTATTAGATTTACCTTTACTTGGTGTATGTTTTTAGTTTTTTTTACGTTAAGAACTCACCAGGGGGCGCTTCATTAAACATTTGATGGTGCAAAGTTAAAACTACGAGTCTGAATTTGATGCAGTTTTCAACGATAGGATCAGGCTCAATTAGCGCGTGTTCTCGTATATGTGTCGTGGTGACACCTCACCCGGGGGGCGCTGTAGTAAGCATTTGCTTGTATTTTTGTGTGAAACCTATTTAGATGCGGTTTTCTGTGATAGGTTCAGGTTTAATTGTTGCGTGTTTTTATATGCCATATCACAAACTACCACGG
Source organism: Dryas iulia moderata (assembly GCA_019049465.1). Classification (NCBI taxonomy): domain Eukaryota; kingdom Metazoa; phylum Arthropoda; class Insecta; order Lepidoptera; family Nymphalidae; genus Dryas; species Dryas iulia. Next base: position 11,836,831 of record CM032424.1, on the reverse strand, counting down.
GGCGCTCCAGTATAAATTAATTTGTTCCAAATCAAAACTACTAGTGGGTTTTGTGATTTTCACTGATTTGGTTAAACTTAAGTTTCGTAAAAATGTTGCGGTGACAATCTGCCAGGCGCTGCAATAGGCATTTGATAACCAGAAAGCATTGGGCTTATAATTTTTTTTGGATTTGCATGAAGATTAATATAAAGTATTTCGAAATTATGTAATAATATATAATGTATATCTATTCACTTTAAAAAGTTTAAAATAAAAAACAAAATTAAAAATTTTGAAAATACCCACGACGGTTTAATTGTAATTGAAAAAGGATAAAATAACTAGAAATCCCCCGCCTAAAAGAATATATGTAACGAGATGATGGGGACAACTTCGTCGGGGGCTGCCAGTTGCAACCTCTATTTTAAATATAGTAGCTAACAGTATAGATTTCGTTCTTAAAGTTTTTAAAAGGAATACCAGTTATCAAAACTGTAAATTCATATTAATATTTTAATTTTTTCCTAAACCTGTTTTAACAGCATGAAAACCTAGGAGAAGTTAGCAAACTTAAAGTAATGGCAGATCCGACGAAGTCGTCCCCATCATCTCGTTACATATATTCTTTTAGGCGGGGGATTTCTAGTTATTTTATCCTTTTTCAATTACAATTAAACCGTCGTGGGTATTTTCAAAATTTTTAATTTTGTTTTTATTTCATATATTTTATTACTTCTATTTAGGTAAAACTATTGAAGTACTTTAACATTGTTGACCTCCCAACAAAGGGCCTGCGAATATCTATTTTCATGTAAGCCTTAATAATAGAAGGGTCACGCTGCGACCCAGCAGCAACCGCGCATTCTCGTATAATAGTGGAATATACAAATCCTACTGACAGGCCACACAACACACGCTATTGTGAAGCAGCCTAAATAATAAATCTTCACGTAACTCCACCGCACAATAATATAAATTAAGCTGTGTTCACAACTCAATGGCGTCGCTTCCTTACTTATAAAAATTTATGAGAATTTGATACAGATATTCAGTGTTTATAAACTAATTTGTTTTATTAAACGGGATTATACTTATATGTCTATATCTTCATAATTTATAATATGTTTAATTAGTAGTCTTTCAAACAAGCTAGGATGTACATATCTAGTAATTGTTTTTTATTTAATATTTTTTGTTTTATGTTTGCTTAAAACAAAAAAATATTAAATAAAAAACATTAAATAACGGCATAGTAGGGAACCTAGTGTTAACACTAGGTTCCCTCTGTCTACCCTGCTGTGTGCGGGATACAGCGCGAAGCTATAAAAACAAATAATAACGGCCATATAGTAAATATGAAAAAAGTACTCATATAAAACAAAAAGACCCACACCGTGTGGAACTACCATTAGTATTTCCGAGAGCAACACAATCGCGGACTAACCTGTCGCAACATTCCCATCATTGAGATGGTGTCGTAATCTTATTATGTTTTTTACCCATACGCTTATCAAGATTTACTTACATATATTGGTTTTAAGTAAGCGCAACAATGAAATTAACTTTTTGCTATTCCGTAATATCGACAACCTTGATATTATGCTTTTTGTTATGTCATTATTGGCGTGGGATGTGTCTAACAGTAAGTGAACCTAATAGTTCCTTTTGTAGGTAATTGATGAAATATTAATATATTTTGTTTTTAGCTACACGCTTTTTCTCGTAAATTGGGGTAGTCAGAGATTATCTAGTGTAAAGACACTCCGTTCTCCTAATTTAGCACATATTAGACGAGGAGTAATATGCCTTCACCTGGTCTGACTTCAGTAGAAAAGGTAGAATAGATAATTACTTATTATTATGTTGTTAACTCCAACCTCACAAAATGGAGGACATATACATTGATTTTGTAACAAATTGTTGTCAGTAAATCAAATCATTGTATACTTATTAATGTAATATTCTATTATTTTTAATGACTACATTCAAAACACGAAAATATAATTTAAACAACGTAGATCTATAATTAATGTATAATAATTTTGATGTTCTAGTTTTTTTTTATTGAAATATTATTAAAAGTAACAGATAATTATTAAAATCGATGTTGTAAAAATATTTCACTCATTATAAATATTTTTTTTTAATAATTTAAAATCAAAGCAAGAGACATCATGGTGCTCAGTGTTAGACTGTAAACGCTATGGTTGTCAGTTCGATTTCCATTAGTGGTAATAACTACATATTATTTTCATTTCTCCACTCTGGTACCTAAGAGAAAGCTTGACGTTGAATACCGCCTAACATGCAATGTCCAATTTCGGGCGGAATATGGAACACGGAGTATTTAAAAACCATGTTCTCTTTAGCTACCTTGCTATGCTGGACAAAGCGTGAAACTTAGAAAAAAAAACAAAGTTTAATACGAGATTAAGTTATATAATGGTGATATGTGCATGGATTGTCACACCATACCGCACCTATGCAGTACTTAATCTGTTTATTGGTAATGCTTTTATGTAAACATTTTGCGTCATTGAAATTAGCCACATAAAAGGAAGTTAAACAAGTGCAGTTACATGTTACAACAACCAATGACAAGATTTTAAATGACGTAATGTAAATAATACATTTTTTACAATATTTTTTTAAATTTGCTACGTGATACCGGCGCTTGAGTGCTGGTATCTCAATGTAAACGTGATGGTTGTGGGTTCGATTCCCTCTAGAATTCCGCGAGTAAATGATACTTAAATAATTTTCTTTTCTCCGTTCATATACGTGAGACGCAGCATTGAGTTTCACCACTCACTATCTCGATTTAGGGCTTGGAAAACGGAGTGACTTGACACTAGGATGTCACTGACTACCCTGCTAAGCGGGAATAAACGTGAAGCTGCATTTGCTATATTCGTATACTCACATGAACACATTTTGCGACACAATAAACATAATATTAACAAAAAGTTTAGTATAATAAACAGCAATATTATAAAAGGTTAATTAATTACTATATTGAAATACGAGATTAACAGTTACCATTACTATATACTCGTACCTATTTATATTAAGCTTCAGCGTTGTATGCGCTGGTGAAATGTAATTAATTGTCAACAATTAAAATAGCACAATAATATTATTTATAACAAACATAACTAGATCCGTCTCCGAAGAATATAATTTGAACGTACAGTCTAAATCCCCTTTGAGATGTAGGTACACGAAATAGCTTCAGTAAAGGCCTTTAACACTTGGTTTAGCCGGCTGCGGAGCTCGTTATAAGGAACAAAGGCGAGCGACATCAAACAAGTTGGGTACTTATTTCTTCTACAGCGATAACTTTTATTTGATTTGAGATCTTCTGAACTTTCCACTCACGTTGATTTATTTCGAATGTCAAACGAACATTTTCAGTTATTTATTATTTACGGCTTCCATTGTTTTACTTAATTAACCAACTGTCTAATTAATGTTTGTCACTTAGCTGGTTGACTTTAATACTGCAAGTTAATACCGCAACACCTCCGGCGTTTATTTTGGTAAAACTAAATCGTACCCACACAGTAACCATTTGGATATTGTTAGAATACAATTTTAGTATCATTTATGTTTCTTAAAATAGATTTAGATGTATGTATAGTAAAACACAAACGTTTCTAATGTTATAACTTGAAATAGATGTCATATTTAACATAGGTATTACTTATTAAAGCTATTTTTATGTTAAACTAAGGATATATAATAAAAAGCATATTTTTTATTTAGAATTAAGATAAAGTAAACAGTCGTTAAATACGAACATTCCTAAGTTTTTAATAAAAAAACTCATTTTGAATAACATGTAAAAGTTTCCGTGGTAAAAGCAGAAAGTCGAGGATGCAGATAGACGAGATAGATAATCAGTGAGGCATACAGGATGAGGCCGAGCTATCTAGCGTCCTATCGCGGAATTGTGGATAATGGCTCTGGATTATGCGCTTAACTGCGCCTTAGTAAATTGACCTGGAATATGTTGAAAAAAGATATTTTCAATTTTGCAAATAGGCTTTTATGTTCGTGAAGCATTTATGTGTCGCAGATTATTATTGTTGGTACTTTATATGCTTATAATGGTAACTAAAAAAGAAAGAATAAACTATGTTTTAATTTATAAGTCAGGGTTATTCTAAATAGCTGTTATTAATTCCCCTGTTTTTAGTTAAAAAAAAAACCTTTGCATTTTTAATTTCTTGTGATATGCATTAATAATAGTTGCGCAATGTGAAACTGAAGAATTTAATTACATTTAATGTATTTTTCTATTAAATGTAAATATATAGAGACTCACGATGGTCTCACGATTATAACCCGGATTGGCTGTGGGTTAGATTTACACAGTGTATCTAAAACGGAGTGCCTTGATACTAGGTTCTCTCTGACTACCCTGCTATGCGGGAAATGTTAAGTTCCGAAACTTAACACGCAAAGCCTCCGAATTCGGCGGAAAGTGGGGAACGGAGTGTCTTAACACTAGGTTCCCTCTGCCTACCCTGCTGTGTTCGGGTACAGCGTGAAGCGTTAAATTGTATTTTTTATATATACATTCCTAAATCAGGTAACATCACGAGTATGTAACTGTTAATAGTATATTAATCATTTACGTGATAATTAATGGATGCTTGACCGGCTAATATATAATCCTTTATAATTAGGCGCCACGGGTAACGCTATTTCCACACGAATTACGATGTGTTAGGTTGTTATAAATATTGATACACGTATTCGTAAATCATAATCGTGGCATTTAATTTTTTAGTGCCTAACTAAACATAGTATAATAATAACAGGGAACTCAGTGTATTACAGAGAGTACTTTTCCTTCATTTATATAATTAGTACATTATATTTGTAATATATATTTTTAGAAACCATGCGTATCATATTTTCATTGACGTACGGCTCATAGGTAGCACCTTTGTAGATATAGCATAGGTCAGAGCTCTTCGAAGTTTCCCAAGGGCCGCGGGTTCGAATTCATCTGTGTTTATTTTTTTGTACGTTTTCTAAAAAGCTTTTCCAAGTTTCCTTTTTCTAAGCGTGTGAAAACCACTTTTAAAATTTAGATTTAACTTTTAAAATTTGGGCTTAATATCTAGTTTTAGTAGAATAGAACAAATTAATTCATTTTTCTTTATTATCGTAGAAATTATCTAGTAGGATAATGTAGTCGTTTAAAAGAGACGGACACCCATCGTGCTTTAGTTTAGTTCCACGTACAAGCAAACAGCAAACAGGAATCGCGGTTCGTTTCTTCCCCTCAATTGTTATGATTCAATTACACAGAATTATTTAGCATCAGCATAGCATAGTCATCTAGCCCTAGTCGTAATACATTCACCGATCAGTATATACCAACCAGTTATTATAAAAAGCTATATCGATTGGGGCATTGTAACTATCAGTCACGGTCTCGTTCACGACCGCACGAAGCGGCTGAAGTATAGCATGCGCATTCTATCTTGAACAGTCATATCTAAGCTTTCCTAAATTTCGCGCAGGTACAGTCAACCAGCCAATGAGAGCAGACGAGTGATTGAGACATAAGACACCATGTGTTATGACATTACATGCATTTTTTTCTTGCCTTTCTCGCTCACCACCTTTCGCCATCTATCACTCCCTATAAATAGGTTCTGCGACGTTTATTGTACCTAGGTTTTGACCTTTCAAGTTAGAATGCGCGCACTGTATCTCCGATCTTAATAAACAATATTTCGTGACGAGAAATGACGCAACGGGAACGTTTCGTGATTTTGTCGTCTAGCTCTCGTGTGAGCAAAATTGGGCAGATGCAAATGACCGGTCAATGTAGCTGTATTGGCGAGGTTGAGTCGATAAAGCCAGTATAGGTGTAGTATCGGGCCTCCGGTCCCGTTACTTGGACGCAACATGCTTGTTATGCAACTGATGTGTCCCGCGATCATCGCAATGCCGGCTACATACAAACCACTCCGCAATTAGGCTACTTCTATTGAATTATATTTAACACATATCCGTCTGATGTAACAAGTTACAATATGATAACGAATGAATGAAGCTTTCGTTTTTCTTTTATGAAAGGTGCAGATAATATATTCTAAGCTTTCATATCATTTTTAAAATGTAATATGCATTTATATTTCAAACTAGCGAGTCGTTCTCAGCTTCGCCTACGTAAATTGCAGTTTCAGATAAATTTAAATTGTGGTATCTGTTTTATTTACGAACCGATTAGAATAAAATATGAAATATCCCCTATAAATCTATTAATTAAATAAGGAAAAATTATACAAATACAATAGCCAAAACTGCATTTAGATATAATTTCATGGATTAAAAATTATTGTTTCGGGTTCTACTACATTGAAAAATGCCCCCATTTACAATTTTTTCTCATATATCTTCCACAGCGATCAGTTATTTTTTATTACAAGTATTTCACCTATGTACAGATAATATAAAATCTTTTTACACATACCAAATTCAACTTGTAACTACATATTTTGTTAAAACTTTAACATAAACTGCGAAGGCATAATTAGAGACAGTTGTCGCGTATTATTTTGAACACCTTATGGTTTACATTAGCTCGACTTAATCCCAACTGGGTGACGTACAAAGAGATTAATTACACAGAGCCAGCTCTATTTACATATAGCGCAGGACGTGCTGCCTGTCCTTATATAACATTCATTAGCAGTCTCGCGGTGAAACACGTCTTGCCCAAAGTCATGAGCATGCTATTTGAGACACAACATACTAAATGCTTAATTTATGGTGGCTTTATGAATATTTATCATAATTTTACCCTGTTTTGAGGGGTACCTATAGTTGAAAGCAAAGGTAGTTAAGTTAGGCAATTTAAAATCAAATTGAAATCCAAACATTACTTAACGATTTTTCAGGTATTCAGAGTTCTCACTCAGTGCCAAGACACTCCGTTCTCTACTTTCCGCCAAAAATAGAGACGTTACATATTGAGTGGGGGAACTAACTACGCTATTAAAAGATAATTATAGCATTTTAGCCCATAATAAGATCTATTTTGCCTACTTGATGAATTATCTATGGTTTAGGCCTCATATATGCCAGATTATCATTCCTCTATACAATTTGTTGTAAGGGATTTGCGGAAGAGCCTTGTGCGCAACTTATAGATACTTTTCTGGATCATGATAGTTATGCCAAGCACGTTAGATGGTTGTAACGTGTTGGTTGTTACCCTAACAATTGCAAATGTATATCAAATGTATATCAAAAATAGTATTTTGGCCTAATGAGCGTTACACATTATATAATCATACGAAAATTTAATAATTATTAATAATAAAAAAATCCTAATATAGTTGCTACTATTCAACGCCATAGTGGTGCAGTAAGACACCAAGTAAGTATGGGGTGCAAATCTCTTGTGTCATATAATAATAATTTTATTAGTATATCTTCTCAAGTTAATTTGTGCGACGTATTTGTGTGACGGTACGCGAATATTCCGGTCACTCAATACGTAATTACTCTTAAATAACGGAGAAATGAAAAAAAATGCCTTTTGATTAGATTCACCTTAGTTGGCAGCAAAGTAAGGTGTACGGATGTAAATAGGATCTTATATATTTTTAACTTAATGTTATTCTTTACTTTGTGAATATACTTTAATATAATAATATTAAAATAATATAAATACGTGTCTTTATGATTTTTTTTACAATTTACCTCTTCAATTTATTTATTTTAACATATGTATTACCATTTTAACTAATAAATAACCTTGCAGTGTGGGAATTCATTATGTTATATGGAAAAAAAAATTATAACCAAGCACAAATATTTTTCTTAAGCATAGACACATATCACCACCACCAGCACTCATCAGCTAAAATTTATCATATTTGTTTGTTAGTAAAAATATAGCAGCACTTATGTGTTCAATGATGTAAAATAATGGTAGTATTTTTCCAGACATTTTTTTTATTAAATATTAAATGAATAAAAAATATTAAAATATTTAAGAAAAAAATATGTTTTAGTGCGTTTTTTTTCTCCCCTCTCTGTAGAACTTGTCTGCTTGTACATTATTTATATTAAACTGTTACATCAAAAAACTTTTCAATTAAGTATGTAATGAAAACTTTTTTGAAACAAGTAAATTATAAATTAAGTAAAATGAAAAACACCGTAAACTTTTAAAAACTATTTTTAATTATCAAAGTTAAATAGAAAGTAACAGGACATTGCAGTAGCGCATGCATTATAAGCGAATAAACGAGCGCGTAGGAGGCAAGGTTCTTCTCTCACCTCGCAAAGTCAGTGGCGCGGGCTCCAGCGGCGAAGCCACGACCCCCGCGAGCTGCGCCAGGGCCTCAACGGTCCACAGCACACCCCACATGTCCCACAACCTCATCACAACACTCCACTATCTCATTATTGGCACAACATTCACAGAACTTAACCAATGTGAACATCTAACTATGCTAATTCCTTGTGGCACGATCATACTTTGGAAAACATCGCAATGCAGATACGTTTAATGGCAAATCGGCTTATTTACATTATGTTAACTAAAGTTCCTTTGAAAAACTACTCGGAATGTTTTTGAAACAAAGACAGATGCTGCACGTCATAACATTTCACCGTTGAACTCCGAAATACGTTCACTATCTACGACCCTTCACGTCTCGCTGTCGTCTAAACACTAGTGCTGTCTGTGCGTGTTGTAAGTTGGAACTCGTACTACTGTCGCACGACTCGAATACAAGCGAATAATTCGAATATATTCGATAGTAACTTATTTTACGTTAAAATATTGATATTAACTATTTGAATTTGTAAAGATATCAAATTATTCTATGCATACTTGAGTTACTGAGATAAAATTCCTTTATTCAATAATATTTTTATTTGAAGGCCTTTTAACCTTACAAATACATAAGGTATAAGGAATAAGTTGAGGTAAATCTGTACTTTTAAATTTCATGACAAGTTCAGCAATTTGTTGTAAATAAGAAAGCTTTATACACGGATCCTTAGGTAATAAATATTTACACGCCGGTTGCCATTCATCTTTTATAAAACATGCAGGTTGAGAAAATACTCCTCCAAATGTTAAGTCAAATGTTCCTGGAAAATATAACATTAATTAGACTGGAATATTTAGACTTTTATTCATAATTTTACAATATGCTGGAATATATATACCGTTACAGTGTATACCTAAACTTAGTACATAATCTGGATTTGGATCAATGAACCAATATTTAACTAAATTTAAAACTGCTATAGCCTTATTGATTGAAAGAGGATTATTGGCCGTTTTCTTTTGTATCTAAAATATAGAAATTACTAGTAAATATTTTCATTATCAATATTAATTTAAAAAAAGATAAATATGAAATATCTGTTACTTTTCGTTCCACAACTGTTTTCCATAATCTTTCATCCTCAAACGTTAAATATTCCATTGTCCTCATTTCTGGTGTAAGTTCACCAATAGAAAGAGAAGAGTTTCTGACTTTCGAGTATCTTTCATAAGGGTGAAACGAGTTATATTTATGAATCGTTGTATAAAGATCTACCAAATGGTTAATGCCAACAAAACCCCATACAGGTGGGCAAAACATATTCCTAATGGGTACTTCAGCGATATCCGCAATAATAGGTGCCACGTCTAAACCTAGGTCTGACGTTGTTACAACAATATTTCTTTTCGATATCTTATTAACATATTGAGCTAGAATAGATGCGTTGTAACATGCAGGCCCAAGATTTGGTAATGCAATACGCAATTTTGAAGAGGCTGTAGCGTTTATAGTAGCTGCTAGGTGCTTCATCATTTTTTTATTCTTACATAGCCATTCTCCTATAGAATATGTTGATCTATAATGATTAATTAAACAATTTATCCTAAGTATGTACAGCTATAAACAAAAAATATATAAGGCATATCATAAAAGTAACTTGAATAGAACTACCTGAACGGAACGTAATCAAGAATGATCAAAAGATCTGTGCTACTTAATGCAACTCCTAGTTTTTCAATTAATTTAATTACTTTTCCAGAGTTATTATGTCTTACATAATTTGATTCAAGTTCTACGAATTTCATCAAATCTCGGGAGCAGTTTTCATCATAGATAAATATTTTTGATACTTGTTGAGAATACTCTAATAAGCCTGAGATTATAAATACAGTCAAGGGGTTCGCTGCCCCAGTAATACAAATGGTAAAACTAGTCTTTGTAGATTTTTCAAGAGCGCTTATATTGTCAAGCCTTGCTACATTTTTAGTTTCTTGTTTTAGTTTTTGTTCAAATTGTCCATAGCTGTCTACTAAATTATCAAATCTTTTAGGTGGAAGATATATGTCTAATTTGTAATATGACTGGCAATATTCCAAAAAATCAGAACCATTACCAATATAACAGGGCTTGCTACCAGCCATTAATAATTCTTTCCAAACAATTGGAGAGCCAATGTGATGCCATTTATTTTTTTCGTTTATTTTTGATAACCAAGGCTGTATAAGTGAAAATAAAATGTTTAAACTATCTTGAGTGTAAAAAAATTAAAGATATTAAATACTTTTAAAGATTATTAGTTATATACATTAATAGTTATATAAATACAAATGGAACATTTGAGGCCATTAAACCTGTATTACGAGGTATAACGAAATAATACATACAAAAAGTATGATAATATTACCTTCCATTCTGCTACAGATTTTTCTATACGATCATAACGAAAACTCGGCAAATTTTGTTGAAGTTGGTCAGCTATTAAACATATTTCCGCAAATATATTGCATTGTGATTCTCCAGCTATAATATATTGAAATACCATTGTGAATATAGAATATAAGTTTAGCTTTGCATATTTTCTAAGACCGTCATAACAATATTATAATTTTTGACATATCTTTTTTAATACAATTAAAATATTTTAATTGTTATGTTTCTATAAGGTTTTATGTAGGTTAATGATCATTATTATAAAGAGATTATGAGCTATTTTTTCTGTAGATCTTATTTTATAGTATGTAATAGGAACATATATTGCAAGAAAATATATAGTAAAATACTTTAAGATACACATCTTCAATATATATTTTTTAATATTCGATTACTAGAATCGGTACTTCTTTCAAAACTTTTTTATGAAGTCCGATATCTCTAATTAAGTGACGTTAGACATTGACAGGACGTATAATCATTAAATTGCATTATGTGTTGAGAGCGATTTGACTTGAAACATCGAATTATGCCCTTTTATATCAGAATCCTGTTTAATCGAGTAAGTCGACTAAATAAAGCTCGATTTTTCTTACGAAACGATGAAAAGAGTAAATGAGACCTCTTTTAAATATCGATATTTTAAATACAAGAAACGATTAATCGATCTGCCATCGCTAGCCTCGTTTGACATAATGACATATATTGTGTTTTTTTTTAAGTTTACTATTTTCATTGAGGTCCAGCCGTAATAAATAATATAAATATAAAATATTACGATTACTCACAGTATGATTGTGTTAATATAAGTGATTAAGGTTATTTTTTAATATTCACATAAGTATTTGCTTAAGCAAGCATGATTTTATAACCTTAATTAAATACACGGTGACAAAATGCAAAATACTCAGCGTATTTGGGGATTTTGTGATCTATTTATAGACAAAAGTTTTGATTTTAGTCAAATAAGCTTAATAGAAAAACTTGGGTTAAACACTATTGCATTTAATACGCATATTGAAGAAGGAAACGATGAACCGAAGAAAAAGAAAAAGAAAAATGATTCTAAAGAAAAGAAAGATTATATTCCACCGCCTATAACAATACCAGAAGATATTAAAGCCAGCTGTAAATTAAACATTTTACAAAGAGTTACTATAGAATTTTCGGAATCTGGCATCGTCCACAAACTTAATCAATCTGAGAATCTTAAAAAATACGATATTATTGCTGTTTTACCTAAAACCTTACAAGCTTTTCAATTTGCTTCAGGATCACTTGATATTGATATAATAACATTTGAAGCGCAGACAAAAATCCCATTTAAACTTAGTCGTAAATTGTATAGGCAAGCCGTTGAGCGTGGCATATTTTTTGAGCTTATGTATGCTCCAGCAATAAGAGATTCCACATCTAGAAAAAATATTATTAGTACTGCTCATAATTATCATGCTATTGGAAAGTCGAAAAATATAATAGTCTCAAGTGGTGCTGAGAATGACATGCAATGTAGAAGTGTACATGATGTGATCAACCTTGGCTTTATATTAGGACTAAATAGTAATCAGTGTCTAGAAGTTATACGAGACAATCCTCAAAAACTTATATTAAAAGCCCAAGGTCGAAGATGTGGTAAATTTTACATAGAAATATCTCCTGTAAATACCGAAGATGAAAATAAATCTGTAGAAAAATAATTTGCATTTTTTATTTATTTACATTTATTGATAGCATATAAAAGTCATCACAAAATAGAAAACTAAACATTTCATGTTCTTTTCCTTACACCAATCATTGGTAAAAAATTTAACCTATGGTACAAATATTTGATATATTCACAAGTTCTGCACTTATATATAAGAAATAAACAATTTACGATATAAAGCATTATATCAATAGCAATTCATACATTTTAAAAAACAACAGAACAACATTTAATAAAATTGATTTAAAATAACAATGACATTTTTTTTCAGCTCTATGCAATTTCATAAATAGCATGATAGGCAAAGAAAATCTAATGTTAAGATACTACATTTTTCAATTTCGAAAATCACCAAGAATAAAGACATTGTGTTGAACACCACACTATACATATTTTTTTAGACAGAGGGAACCTAATGTTCATAATCTTCATTTCTCACATTGTTGTCTTGATTGTCATTAATATAAAAATACTTTGAATATTGCTTCAGTTCTTTGAAAGATAAATTTAAAGCATTTGAAGGAAGGTGTAACATTAATGACGTGATAGTGACTGAGGGTACAAAACTATTGACACACTGCATTGGTTACAACTAGTGTCCGACTGGAACTAGGATTTCAGCCGAAACCGAAACCGAAACTTCGTATCTGACTTTTGAATGACGTCATAAAATTATTATAATTTGTAATTGAAATCGTTTACGGTATCTGGGCCGAACCGAACCTTCAGCCGTTCGGTCGGTAGAATTGTTTGGAACTCATACCACTTTCTCACACTTTTGAAGAGAACTACATGTCAAAATATCGACTAAGGGTCATAAACCCTTAGTTTGAGTTGTGCCTTAGTTTGTGTCAATCTATAAGTAGTGGAAGAGTTTAATATACAATATATTTATATTTTATTAGGTTGTCCCACTGAGAAAGACAAAGTCTTCGTTGCTTATTCAGATTTTTTTACTGTATTATACAATGAGATGATATTATTCCTTTATAATCTTACATTCTATATTCATTTATACATTTTTTTTATTACTAATATTTTTTCCTTCCCTTTGATTTACGATCGCCTCCTTAAACATAATCAGATGGTTTGTGGTGGTGGTGGTCTGGAGTGTGATGTTTTTGGTGCATTTCCAGCGAATAGCTTCTTCTAGTATGGTCTATGTCAGTCTCTTTGGTGAAGATTCAATGTATGCCATCTCTTAAGGCGTTTTATTATAACTAACGGAAAATAAAGCTTATAATGAGATTTCCAATTTTATTTAAGGTCGAAAATTTTCTTAAAAAAAGTATATATAATTACTTCATTAGATATTATATTAAATATGTAAGAAAATCTATAGTTTATATATTATGCTTAGTACAATCACCAACAATTATAAGGCACTGAGGTGGTATTGGATATATTTTTAAAACCTTATATTTTAATATCATTATTACTAAATAAATTTTAAAGCTTAAAAAATACACTAAAATATTTAAATTTAAAGACATCTATCTTAACAATTACGGAGAATAGTCAGAATTAGGCTTATTCAGATTTCAAGTGTATTGAGTTATCTATTATTGGTTCAGTCTTCTCTGTAATAGTTGTTCTTTCGACAGAACTTCGTGGCACATATGAAACGTTCGTTGGCAAGTTCTCATGGCTTTTGAATATGTCGGCAACCCATTTAAACCTGTACAAAAATCATTGAATTAAAAATAACAGAGAGAAAAATAGGTACATTTTTAACATTTTCAAGTGTTATTGTGCAAATAACTTAGGAAATTGAAAAAACGTTCAAGGTTTTGCACTTAGACAGTATCCAAGGGATGCGTTTTCAAATCCCCCTGCGTTCAAATGTATTTTTATACGTTTTCTAAAGATCTTTAACAGACATAGCTATCCAAATGAGACTGAAATGCCTACTTTTATTAAAAAAAAATCAAAATATTTTGAGTGCTTTTTTCATTTGTTAGGTTAAAAAGCAGATGTGACTAAGCTTCGCAATGAACATGACTGTAAGAAATGATTTCATAGAGATTTTTATATAAAGATTTTTATTTCATTTTCAATATGATGCAATAGCAAATTAATTGTATGTTAGAATAAAAATGATGATGAAATTATTTGTAATGTACATTTCTAATTAGTTAAGTTAGAAAAATATAGCCAACACTTATTACTAAACATTACTAAGTACTTAAAAACCAAGTAATTTATAACACATAATAAAGAAAATAAAGGAATAAATAAAAAGCAATTCAATTTTTTTCATATATTTTTCAAATGCAATCTCAACTTTTGGTACAGATAATACAAAATGTATAAAACTCACACTAGAATAATGTAATAACTAAATAAACATACACACAAGTCTTAAAGTAAACTATATTTGAATGATGAATACCTACAAATGTTTTGAAATATCATTTTTTTTTGGTAGCACCAAACAATTATATATTCAATAATTTTGCCCCAAGAATTGATAACTTTTAAATTTTAGCTGTAAAATAATATTTAACTCATTATATACTGACATTGATTACAAAATTATATAATAAAATAAGTAATAATTGGCATATAAATATTATCGAGAAATAAATGTTAATATGTGCGTTAGTAATGATGGCGGCTTATGGTTTAGGCTTTGAGCTGAAGTACCTGAGAGATCTGATACGACTAGACAATATAAATGAAAATATTTTTTGTCATTTTTATACAAAAACTTTAATGATCTCGTTAATCATTACTTCTTTGAAAAGTTGGAAAGGATTTTAGCATAATATTAAAAAAATCAAATTAATAAAAGTGTATATTTATTTAATTTAAAATAATAATTACTAGATATTTGTTCACAATCAAATAAACACACAAATTTAAGGTAACGGAATTAATAAAAGCATTCTTATTACATTAATTTAAAAATTATTGTTTGGAAAATACATACATTTATGAAATAGTCAACAGATCTTTCGCAATTGGTTAGTAACAATTGAGCAATGCATAGAGTTAACAATCACGCATGTTTAGATTCTAGGCCGAGAATATGCCTGTCAACTAAATATAAACACAGACAGAAGCACAAACTCGCTGAAACGTACCCACAATATATACTAAACAGTCTTTAAATGTCTTTATATATTATATTTATATTTTGCAAATGAAATTTCGAGATTTGCAAAAACAATGTATCTACTATTATTAAAATTAATTTAAAAAAATGTCACCAAATTAAAATTCCAGACAATCATACAAATTCACTTATTAAAAGACACACATGGACACTAATTATTCATTACAACACACTGACAAATAAATAACCTCGCGCCAATTCAAATAATAGTTAACAAATTCAGTCTCATTGGTTAAAAACAAATCAAATTCACACAAAGATCTCTGTAATCTTTCCTCAAAAACTTATTTTAATCATTAATCTAATACAGAAAAGAAATATTAAACATTGTGAACTGAAAAAATTAAAAATAAATGCAAAGTATATAAAATGCATACTAACAACTATAATGTCTTCCTTACTAGCAATTTCAATCATTGTATCTATAGTAAAAAATAATACACAAATAGGCATAAATTGTAGACATGTTTGAAAATTTTTAATATATTTCTTACAAACATGACATTTGTATAAATTTGTTATTGTAGCCTATTGAATAGAGAGTAATATAGAATTTCTTTAATTATTATAGTTAATTATACATTAAAAATATCTTACACACAATAAGACCAGTAGGTCTTAATATAGAACATGGCAAATCTACACAATCAATATTATGGCTAATAATATAATCATTTCGAATAACACTCTAATTAACAATTCAATTTTATATTAATTACACATTGTCTCAGAAATAACTCTTGCGGTCATATTTATTTACTATATTTATTATTGTAAGATATTATATTATTTGAAATAAATGTTTAAAATACATACATTATAGATACATAGACAACTTTTTACAATTTTTTAGTACGTCATAGAGATATATTCTATTTTAATATAGAACTCATGACACGTCAAGATTTAAATAAAACGTAACCTTATAATATCTTACAATATAAATATACTAAAAGCCATGTAACTTGAACTTGTAATACATATTTAGCAATAATTTAAACTTTTCAATGAAGTTTTATTAATATAATACAGTAAATTAAATATTATTTTTCTTATATATTGTTTGTTTTAGACATTTGATATTTAAAATAATTTTGTATATAGAGGTAATAAAATTGTGATGAAAACGAAACGATGATCAAAATCGATAATAAATCAATTTTTGATATAACAGGATAGAAGTTATCTTCCTTTGCTAATTAAAATAAAAATAATAAAATCGATATCTATTTACAAGAATTAATACATTAAATATTAATTTATTTGACAAAGCTGTATTATATTCGACCTTTGCCTGTTATATAATAGTCATTATGTATATATAATAAACAAAAACCAAATAGCTTTATCAAATATGTAATATCATTATCTTTATTTACTTAAAATTGTTTTTTTATACTTGTTTTCTAAAGGATTTTTACTAATTATTCAATTTAATCGTTCTTTCATTTTCCAATTGAAAGTACCAGGCGCGCATAACACCGCAAGAGCTCTAGTTGGTAAGAAAAGACACACAATGCTCGACCGTAAAGGATTTTTGCTAATTAATCAATTTAATTGTTCTATCATTTCCCAATTCAAAGTACCAGGCGCACATAACACCGCAAGAGCACTAGTTATTAAGAGGAAGGACACACATAGCGTGACCGTAAAGGGTTTTTGCTAATTAATCAATTTAACGTTTTTACATTTTCCAATTCAAGTTACCAGGCGCACATAACACCGCAAGAGCACTAGTTGTTGAGGAAGGACACACAATGCGCTATAGTATTGACGTTCTCCACCAACCTGTTGTACAGTTCACGGCGTACACTCGCCGTGAACTTGCTGACGAGGCAGAGGGTCACCGTGGCAGCGAATATGGCATTGTAGAGCAGCACCAGCTTGAAGTTGCCTAGCCACTCTATACGACCGAACTCACCCAGCAGATCGAAATTTGTTATACCTAGAACAATAAAAATATATGCATATAAAAATTGTGTGCTAATTAACCTATTATGATATAGGCTGAGGGTTTTCCATCTTCATCTGAACTTTTATAACCATCTTAGAACTAAATCTATACTAATATAATAAAGAGGTAAAGTTTGTAACTTTGTTTGTAAGGGGTAATCTTCGAAAATACTGAACCGATCATGAAAATTCATTGACAATTACAAACCTTCAATTGAATTCAGGAGTGCTATAGGCTACATTTTATTATGATTGAAAAAAAAAAACAGAAGACGCTGGTCGCTAGTATGTAACATGTTTATACTTAACTATTATAATAGTTAAGTAAGAAGTCATCGTAGTGCAGTGGTACAGCGGGGCCGTAAACGCATACAGTTGTGGTTCGATTTTCGCACAAGGGAATGTTTATATTTAAATTCTATATAATTTCTTGCTCTAGAATTTAGACAAAGTGCGGCATTTCTATTTAATTTCTGGAAAGTGGAGAAGAAAGTGTCTTAGCACTATTATATCTCTGACTTTGTAGGATAAAGCCAGAAAGTGAGAAAAAAGGACGTAAACGCTTACGCCATTTGAAATAATCTAAGCTACTTCTGTCACAAACAAAGTGTTTCCCCTTTTAATTAAATTAATTATATACACTTTTTTGTCAACACATTAAAAAAAAACTTAGTAATCTCCTATAACCTTACCTAAAATTTTCACCAACAAGGGTTGTGCTGTAGAGTGAGCGAGTAACACGGTGCACAAAGCTATAATTCTCGTAAGAGGCGTTCTCCTCGCTCGCGGTAGCACACGTAGAGCACGCATGGGAATACTGAGGCCTGTGAGGGACGCCGCGTGGAGATATAGTATGAGAAACGCTTCCAGTGTAGCTCCGGCCCAACCGAGTTTCGATAGTGATGCAATGCCTAGCGTGAATTGCTGGAAATAGAATATCGTTGTTAGAATTTAGATTAATACGGAAAACGTTTAATTTATATCATTTTTTTACCAAAACTATACGGAAGGACGAGTATGAATTGTACTTTTACAGTTTATGTAGAGAAACAATGATAGTATTTTTTAAATACATTAAATTAATAAAATTAATATGACACACGCTAGCGTAAGCTTGACTTTTTTATTTGACTTTTTTTATAAAATTAGATAAATGTTGTAGTATGTTTAATCATTAAATAATTTAACTAAAATGATATTTCTTTGCATAGCTTTTGATAATTAAAATTTTGAGTTATTAGAAGGTCGTCAGCGTCACTTCAAATCAAAACAGAAAAAGTATATTAAATTTCGAAAAAAAATATAATAAATTTAATTAAGTAAATAAACTACATTTTTTTTCAAACTTACTTACCCTCGTACTTAATGGCAGAGCCTTTATCCCAATAAGTAGTTCTAAGGTATTCTGCAGCACCATCAGCACAGTTATGGTTGTGAGCGCGAGGAGGAGTAACATAGCTAACGGGTATACCACATTGCGCTGTAAAGATGACGTCTTCCTTTGGTTTTCCACTTGCTGGAAACGAGACGAGACGTATATAAAAATCAAATTAAAAACATTGAATTATACGGTTTTTCATGCATTAAACTCGACGTTGTATCAAGACAGTATAACCTGCCACCCGCCCCCCTTTCCGCCCGAAATCAAGTCATTGCGTGATGAGTTCCGGAACTCAACATTCTTAGCTGTAAAGTTAAATATAATCATTTCCCCGTGTGGGAATCGAACCGGCAAACCATCGCGTTTACAGTCAAACGCTGTGCATCTGCGTGCGTCTGCATCACGAAGGCCTTACAAATTATATATACCTAACAACACTGAGTGTGTTTAAAATACGTTATATTATACCCATGGTATGGGTAGTGTATATTAATTTTATTAATTTAAATTACTATATGTATATTAATTTTATTAAATTCTTTCTTAATAGGTTATAAAAGAAATATTTGTTAAGACATTTCATTGATAAACAAATTATTACATATCTAAATGTATACACTGTCAGTGAATTATAAATAATTTATTATAAACAGAATTATTTTTAACGAGGCGCATCGTTGTGTAGTAAGACAGCGTCTGACTGTAAAGACGACGGTTATGGGATTTAGCTCTACTCAGAGGAATAAAGAAAAAGGTTAATATTTAAATTATTTCCGGCTCTCAAAAAATCATTACCGTCTCCAAAATGAAAAATCGCAGCGTTGAGTTCCACTACTCAACACGAAATATCAAATTCGGGCGGAAAGCAAAGAACCCAGTGATAACTTTAGATTATTTCTACCCTGCTATAAAGGAAAAATATGTAGCCGAAAAAATATTTTTCCATCGAGCATTAAGCCCACAACTATCGCATGTAAATATTACGAATCTTAATAAATTCGCAATTGTATTAAATTCAGGACATAAGAAAGTTGACTTGTCAATCCAAGTACTTGCCCGACATGCAGTCCGACTTTCTTTTATTTGAATAAACTTTTCAAAATAAAAACGTTATTTTTATAAAACAATCAACTGTTATCAGCAAATTGATTTTTAACGCATTAGCTGTTCACGCTATTAATTGATTATGTGTTCATTACATTTTTCTTATATTTTAAGAAGGTGTAATAAAAACATCAAGTTAATTTAATTTCAAGATTTCGTATCTATACAACTTACTAGTTGAACATCGTCTGACATTAAACGCCATTGCGGGTTAGATTCCCATTCGGATGAAGGGTTATTTATTATTGTAATAATAAATAACCCTTTTTAAGCACTATATTTGCTTTGATTTCGGGCGGAAAGTGGAGAATAGAGTATCTTGACACTAGATTCTCTAGTGTTACTTTGCTATGCGAAAACTATAAAAAATCTGTATTTAATAAACTGTATTTAATAACGCAAAAAAAGAACCAACGTCCTTCTTTTTCGTGGCAAAAACGTTACAATTTTTGACTGATCATAGTCACTCGCCTCCAAGTGAGTGACATAAGTAACTTTGTACCGCAGTAAAACATATAATTTCCATGGCGAGATTTATACCGATGTGTATATGAATCATTTCATACTAAAACTAACAGTGTTCGTCTTTCTTTTTTTAGCTTCACGCTGTATCCCCCGCTCACAGCAGGGTAGGCAGAGGGAACCTAGTGTTAAAACACTCCGTTCCACACTTTCCGAAGAATTTGGAGGCATTGCGTATTGAGTGGCGGAACTTAACGCCGCGCTTTGCCTTGACACCGGAGCGAAGAAAACGGAAATATTAAATATTTCCACTCTTCGAGTGTGAATCGAACCCACAACCAGTCGTTTACAATCACACGCTTGTGCCACTGTCGACGACTGGCCCCAAGTCTTAGTTATCTTTCTTCGATAAACTATTAAACATAATGAAATGGCGTAAGTCATTCTTAATTCCCATGGAGGATGCGAGTGAAGCCGCGGGTAACAATTAGTTCTTTTTATAAAACAATTATATTTAACTTCATAAAAATATAGTTATTGCACTCATATGGTCAATACCTTAACATACACAGTGCAGATCATTATCATTGCTTAAATAAATTTAATTGAATTTTTATGTAAAATTTCGGGTATTTATTTTTATGATTTAACAATGCATAAAATGTAGGTATAATGTTAATTCAATGTCCGTTTGCGAGGGTTCAAAATTCCACATCAATTGTTTGGTATTAAATGAGTATAATATTTATTCACTAGCCACCCGCTCGCGGCTTCGTCTGCGTATACTTTATAGCAATTTTGTTAAAAAAAATTGTATTTATTTATTTATGAGCTGACTTAAATAAAATAAACAGTAAATGTTAACCGAAGATATTAAGATAAAACAGTCAAAACTGCTTTAAAATTGGATAAGCCGTTTTTAAGATTAGCACGCACAGACAAAAACACTAACCGACGAACAGAAAAAAATAACGTAAAAGAACTTTTACATTAAATTTTTTAATGTATATATTGCCTTCAATTGTATTCTTTTTCATATATTTTCCATGTGCGATGATAGGATACATTTATTTTACAAGCATAGATAGTTATACACACCTTTCTCAAAGCAACGATCCTTTGTAGCCTCTCATTTAATCCAGCCTGCAAAGCTCCATTTTTTAGTCTTAGTAAAGGGGTTTCTTTGCCTTCGGGTGATGATTTCCTTTCCTTTAGACTAGACACATCCGGGTTAACTGGTGCTGATATGTCACCCCGATCCGGATACATAGGTTCAGGTGATATATATCCAACGCCTAGAAAGTAAATAACAAATATGAGTATATAAATGTCTTTTATTATAGATTCTCTATATTAGCTGATATAAAATAGTAATATTAATATTTTTTTATACTTCACTATATAAAATACGATAAAGAGATATATGACATTTTAGTTGTTCATAGATATTTCGGAGGGCCTGAATACGGCTCTATTAAGAAGGTACCGTCTAATACTCAACTAGTGTTGTCTCATTTTTTATATAGAATACATATAAATTAGGGGCCAGCCGTGGCGCAGTGGTACAAGCGTGTGACTGTGAGCGGCTGGTTGTGGGTTCGATTCCCACTCGAGGAGTGGAATTATATAAAATATTTAGTATTTCCATTTTCTTCGCTCTGGTATCGAGGCAAAGCGCGGTGTCAAGTTCCGCCCCTTAACACGCAATGCCTCCGAATTCGGCGGTAAGTGGGAAACGGAGTTTTTTTAACACTAGGTTCCCCTGCCTACCCTGCTGTGTGCGGGATACAGCGTGAAGCTAAAAAAAATATATCTGTCAATGCGGGTCTTTGTGTGGGAAGTGAAGAATAGAATTTCCTGACACTCTCTTCCTATGTAATAATCTTAATGCAAAGGAAATATTACAGAAAGAAGTGAAATGGGGCAGTCATAGAGTATAGGTCAAACATTTATAAATAAATACTAAAATGATAATTAGGTAGGAATAATTAAGATTATTCCAAATAATAAACAATAACGCACACGATTCTCTACTAACAATGCATAAAGGATCGCAATGAGTCATTTAGCCAAGGTTGATGCATATCGTTATCGGCCAACAAACTTAAAACAAAGATTCCTTACATACTAACTGTTTAAACATGGAGGCAACTCCCAAATTTCATATTATAGAAAGAAAAAAAAACAGCTTTATGCTTTCTCCTATTGCATAGCAGGGAGATTAAGAGAGAACGTAGTGTCAAGACCCTCCGTTCTGCATTTCTTTCCGAGTGGCAATTGCACCCACCACGGCGGCTTCCAATATATATGGACAGAATATTTTTTTAAATGAGATAATTATTTTATAATTTACTTACACAATATTCGATAAACGATCATTTAGTTAGCAATAACCGATAATGCAAGCTTTGAAATAGTATTGAATGAAATTCGTTTAAAAATATTTTTCATCTATACACATATTAAGACGTGGAAAAAAGTCAATTAGTCTGTGCCAAAGTTTCAACATGACTACTATTTTTCATAATAATGCATAAGAAATACAATAAATTAATATAATAAATACAAAATAAAACACTACCATACACGCTAAAGCAACGCGTATTTCACGCGTCAACGGGACTGCTAAGTAGTCTATATAAATAAAAAAAAATTATTGTTCGTTTCTTATATTAAAATAATCGCTTTTTACTAAATGCATATCTATATAAGGTAAGCCAAAATATATTTTTTTATTATTTTGGTTTGTCTGTTTGTTCCGGCTAATCTCTTGATCAACTGAACCGATCTTGACGAATCTTTAACTAGCATATAGCTAATGGAATAAAGAGTAACTTAAGCTTTTTATTCTAGAATTATAACTTTTCGTTAAATTCATACGGGCGAAGTCGCAAACACAACTAGTATAATACATAATTTCCTATTAGGAAAATATTTTGAAATACCTACTATATTTACTTCATAACAATATATTTTCACTACAATTATATGAGCCAGTAAAACTAAAGCGACCATTGTTTCTACATTCTTTGCTATACAAAACTTCCTTAACTATGTGAAAAAAATAATTAAGTGGTCATTAACATAACTAAAGTGTGAAGTCATTTAAAGATAAAACTTTTTATAATGTTATCAGTTAACTATGAATTAGGAAGATATAGTTACATACAAATGCATACACAATATTTTCTGAATTTTTATAATTATGATAATAATTGTTACGGGAATTAGTCAAAAAATAAAAATGTTTAACATCTTCATATTCGATGCTGCAGTAATACAGCATAAGAGGATAATCAGCACAGAGGATAATCAATGTTAAGACACTCCGTTTTCCATGTCTTCGTATATTTTTGTGTTCTTAATTAATCAAACTCTCTATAACGAATGTATATATTGAAAATGTTTACATATGTATTTAGAAGAACATAAAAAAAGTATAAATAAAATATATAATGAAACAAGTCACACAAGAAATCAGTATTCGATACGATGCCATGTTTTTTTTATCTACGCCACTCATAAAAAACATTACATGTAAATTCTAATATTTTATGCGGATATATTAAAAAAAAAAGTCAAGATATTTATCACAATTTAGAAATTAGGCTAAAGAAACGTAGTAGCAACTTATATACCTAAAGACACTGCTTGTCGAATTGTGGAATCTAGCATGAAATCGTAAATCGTTAATATAAACAATTAGCTGAATAGGGTTCTAATCCATAGCTAATTTATTACATTAGACAGATTCTAATTACCAGAACGCATGACTTAGCGGTCAGAGCGCTTGGACAGCTTCCAAGAGGCGCGGGTTCGAATTCCGCTGTTCAAATTAATCTTTCAATTTTTTATACGTTTACTAAATGTATTTTTTTCAGATTATAGCTACTTGTGTGTACATGAAAACAAAACAAGTTGTAAAAAAAGACATGATTCTCAACTAAACAAATAATTTTCTACCTATTCCAATGTCATTATCAAAAAAATATTTTATATTATAACAAAAAACATGCACAAAGAGCCGTGATCCTTGACATTTCACAAAAGCTTCTATTAAATATACTTAAAACGAATAACAAATTAAATATTTTCCGCAAAAATGCATGCTATTCGTAATGGTTACGTATCTTCAATCTTATAAAAACGTTTGACATGTTTTATATTTCCTAAAATTTTCCTAAAATTAACAAAAACTTGTGTAAATAAAATCTACTTACATTTAAAAATGCTAAAGTATTATTTAAATCACAATATATTATTGGTATTAAATGAAGATATCACAATCAAATAATTATTGTATCCTCATTTAATACCAATAATAATTTATTAAATTATTGTATAAGCGTTGATTAACTTTATATTTTAATACTTAACTTAACAATATAACATACTAGCGGCCCGCTCGTGATTTCGCCGTGTGATTTACGTGGCTGTTTCGATATATTGCAACCCTCGGTGGTGGATGTTTGAAAAATAAAGTAGCCTATGTTTAACCTTGGATTATCAACTATACATATGCCAAAATTCGTTACAATCGGCCAGGTGGTGTAGATTTTCATATAAACTTTCATTCCCTATTTCAACCTTTTAGAGGTTGATTTTTGAAAAACTAAGTAGCCTATTTTAGAACCAGTCACTTTTTCTACTTTCATTCTAAATTTCATCCAAATCGAACCAGTAGATTAGCCGTGAAAGCGTGACAGACAAACACAGACATTCGCATTTATAATAGGTATGGATTTCAAGTACATGTATTATTACTACGTGCTGCATTTTCTCTACGGCCAAAAGAAAAATTGTGTATCACATGAGAAATCGAACCCCTAATCACCGAATAGTGTGAGAATTCACGCTTGAATGACCAGTATCACTATGGCAACGTCTTGAATATAATTTACATCTAAATATATAACCCATACAATAATTGTGTACACGCTAGAACAATGGCTTTTGTAGTTCAATAACAAGTACGCTGAATAAAAATATAACTTCATTAAAATTCCTTACCCGTTGCGAGTGAATTATTTATACGCCGCCGGATGGTGTTCTCTTCAAACGAATAAACGTAATATTCTTCATTAAGGTCCCTTAGAAACTGGGGCTTTACAAGGACGCCGCCGACCACGCCAAACAATCTTACGAACCCCAGTGGTGTGAAAACTGAAACAGAATTTCGTTTTAAATAATTTAGGTTTAAATATTAATTAAAATTCAATTGTGATCTTATTGGAATATTATAGTTTTAAGTTCTAATTATTTTCCTCTAAGAACAATTATATTTGTGAGATAAATTTGAGGCCAGTCGTGGCGCAGGGGCACAATGTGCACAAAGACTGTAAACACGACTGGTTGTGGGTTCGACACTCCTTCGACTGGTGTGAGGAGTGGAAAAAAATATTATTTCCATTTTCTTAGCTCTGTTGCGAGGCAATGCGCAGCATTAAGTTCCGCCACATAACACGCAATGCCTTCAGAATTTGGCGGAAAATGGGGAACTGAGTGTCTTAACTCTATGCTTCCTCTGCCTACTCTACTGTTGGCGGGAAACAGATAAAAAAGAAATAAATATTTTACTGCAGTGAAGACCTCTGCCACTTTGCTATATGTGTTTTAATTGTCAGAAAATGGCGAGAACGTAACATTTTATTATCACTAGATTAATTTTCGCTTTGTAGCTTAATAGCAATATTTAGAAAGATACATTTATTTTTTATATAACAAAATGACAGACATGGCGCAGTGGCACAAAGTTTGACTGTAAAGCGACTGGTTGTGGGTTCGATTCCCACTCAAGGAGTGGAAATATTACATATTTCCATTTTCTTCGCTATGGTGTCGAGGCAAAAACGCGGCGTTAAGTTCCGCCACTTAACACGCAATGCCTCAAATTTGGCGGAAAGTGGGGAACGGAGTGTCTTAACCCTAGGTTCCCTCTGTCTACCCTGCTGTGTGCGGGATGTATCCCGCTGTAGCGTGAAGCTAAAAAAAATATTACAAAATTCTATATCAAAATTAAGTAACTAACGCCATAGTACAAAAACGTCTGTTATTTATAAAATTATTGAAAACAATATGTAAAACTATATTATAATGACGAATCTTGTACTACAGACAGCACTATATTTTTCAAATATTTTTTAAATAAATAATTATTTGTTAGTATCAATCAAAATCGATTCGACATTTTACAAATTTTATATTTATTAAATAATTGATTTCTGTTTATATATGTAATTGATTCCACAATAAAAAAAAACACCTTATAAAACATCTACCTACATAATACCTATTTAAGATTTTATTGGTTTTCGAATAAAAAAACACCTAAGTACCTAAGTGTTCATGACCAGAGGTTACATTTAAAAATGTATTTTAGAATTGACTAATGATCTTTTCGACGTACATATCTAACTAACGACGCAATGAAGGTCGATGTGGCGCGTCACAAAAAATACTACAAGTTCATATTGTTTAGTGCGTTAAATATTTGACAATTCTAGAAATAAAACAACTGTTCAAATAGAAAAAACAAATGAAAATCATCTAAATATCACCGGTTCATTTATTTAAAATTAAATTTTGTCACTTACGATAACAAAATATTACGTAAAAATATAAACGAGTTGCGTCATGTAAGAGACATTCGTTTCCTTAGTGTTTGCTTCACTATGAAGAAAGTAGGCAAGCCTGTGTAAGCATACGGGTCTCAACAAGACGACATAACAAACTTAACTAGACAACATATATGTTCACTTTCTTTTCCCATAGACTGTAAAATCGTTTCGACTCTATATGTAGTCAATAGTGAAACGATGATTTTTAAATACCGGCCGTCTATATATCTAAAACTTTATAAACACGTATTTTTAAATTCCATAAATTAAATAAATTACAAAATACTAAATAGTTTCATTCAAATACGTTACGTTACCATGACAACTACGGTTGTCATGGTAACGTAACATGGCAACGTCAATACGAAAGATAATATTTACGTTGCTATTGTTGGTTATCACTAATAACATTTATATTATTCATTGTTAACGATTTCACGATGAGCAAAATACTATCGAACCCAGCTTTAAAGAATTCTAAAGAGATTAAGCTGAACGAAGAATGGAATAACTTCATGAAAAAAATAGGCGAGGTATCAGGCTTAGTAAAGGACATGGCGAGTGGCGACAAGGAAAAGTCGAACGCGGCGGCTATAATGGCTGACCAGATATTAGAGGGAAAAGTACTGTTAGATGAGGATATAAAGCTAACAATCAAAGATGATCGCACTGTAATAAATAAAAAGGCAATGCAGTCCTCCGATATAAATGACAGAGTGAGTCGATGTTAATACAAAAATAAGTAGCTTTATGCTTTTGACCTCATAGCAGTGTAGTAAGACCTAATCTAATGTCTTGAGACACTCCGTTCTCCGCTTTCTGGACGAAAACGAGAAAAAAATATTGCGTTTTAAGTGTCGTGTAAAATAAGTGTCAGAACTTAACTCCGCGCTTTGTCTTAAGTCCTAGAGTAGAGAAATGAAAATAATATATAATCATTCCCACGCGTGGAAATCGAACCCACAACCACCGCAGTTACAATCAGACACTATCAAACTACGCCACGGCTACCTCATGTTTGTTTGAATACAAAAATGGCATAATATATGGGCATAATATACATATAAAATACATCGCAAGGACAAGTTTAAATTGGGTTATCTGAGTCCAGAGTACATGTCTAGTTAGCAACGAAGGCTTGTACCTACCTAATTGCATACACGCGCCTATAGACTTTATTCAATAAACGTTCATATCATATATGGTCAAGATAAGAAATGACTGGTAATTTAGTTTAATATTTATAACAAATGGATTAGTAATACGAGTTAAGTAATTGAGGTGATTTGATATGTTTAACGTGTAATATTTTATTGTGCTGCTTAATTAAATTGGTATTTGTGTCCCTAAAAAGTTATATAAATATATATTATACGGCATATGGGCAATTTGCCGGAACATTTCTAATTTTTATTGGTCATTTACAATTTACAATTATTATCGGCTTATTGTTTAGTTTAATTTGTGTATCTAATATACATAAACTAATTTTGTATAATTATGATTTTTAATATTATATATTTGTATCAATAATAATAGCCTAAATACGAAAAGTCTGTCTGTTTGTTTATTACGATTTCATAGCTGGAAGACCTAGAATGGGTATTTTAAGATTAAGCAAAGACTTTTTTTTTAAAAAAACAACCCCTCATACGTTGAAATAGGGGATAAAAGCTTGAACGAAAAATCTTAACCGTTTGACCTATAGAAATGTATTTTTGCATAAATATTGTTGATAGAACCCATGTTATTTATTTACATACGTCTCCCTCTGACGTAATCATTTTTTTTTATCTTTTATTTTTATTAAATTTCAAACTTTTTGAACTTGTATAAAAGGCCTATGATTAGACATAGGATACTTTATCTTGAAAAACATCCACCTTAAATAGTTGCAATAGAACTAAACATCTATAGTAGTATAGAAGCCGCGAGCAATCCACTAGTATTATTTATATAATTACTACATTAATCTACAATACACATGCACATGCCATTTCGAAATAATCTATAGATTATAATTTTTCAATACGAAAATAATCTTAAGACAATGCTATCTTAACAGTGAAAGCCATTTGGCTCGTGCACTGCTATAAATATCGCTTGAAATGCGTTCTATTTATGATTTGAATAACTGATAATTCTTGACGAGATTAGCTTACATATTTATAAATAACCTAATTTTCTAACAAAGACCGAATGTTTAACATTCGTGTACACTACATATATAATATAAGAACATGATAAATATATGCGCATATCAAAAAAACTAGCGGCCCACTCGCGGCTTCGCTGCGTGATCTACGTGGCTGTTTCGTTACATTGCAACCCTCAGGGGTGGAGTTTTGAAAAATAAAGTAGCCTATTTTAACCTTGGATTGCTCACTATATATATGCAAAAAATAATAACAATCGGTCAAGCGGTGTAGATTTTTCATATAAACTTTTATCCCCAATTTCAACTCTTTAGAGGTTGATTTTTGAAAAACTAAGTAGCCTATATTAGAACCAGTCAATTCTACTACTTTCATTCTAAATGTCACTCAAATCGGACCAGTAGATTGGCCGTGTAAGCATGACAGACAAACTCACAGACATTCGCATTTATAATATAAGTGTGGATTGAGGGGATTTCCTTGTATGAGCTCAGAGTCAAGACACTTTCTTCTCCATCCATGTACGTACATCATGTTTTAAATAGTAAAATACGTAATCAATTCGACTCATGTACACGTGTATTACATATATACCTACTATGATATAAAACAGTGTCATAATAAAGCTACATTCACAGCTGCATTCTAACGCCTAAATGGTATAATCTAAGCAGGACAAAGTTACGAAGCTGAATGTTGCACAGCTGCTTAGCGGTTAGGCGCATACCTCACAAATACCTATGATTTACCTATATACTTTAGTTATATACAATATTTCCTTTGTTGATTAATATTTTATTGTGAGTTTCACGCTTTCACTGCTATTAGCAAAGTAGGTAGAGAAACCTTGTATCAATCACCTGCTTTCCACTTTCTGCGCTTACATCAATACATTTGCGTGTTAAATGGCGGGTCAACGCTGGGTTTATCCAACCATAGAGGGAGAAATGAAAATAAATGTAATCAATCGCCCCAGTGAAAATCGAAGTCACAATTAATCGCGTTTTTACAGTGATTTGTTATTATAGAATGTTTTTTTAAAATTATTATTAAACAGTTGTTAATATAGGGGGAAATGGACAAGGACGCATGGATGGCCGAAGTCAGTAAGGACGCAGAACGTCGAGCTTTAGATCGTAAAATTCGACATGAAAAAGCCGATACACTTAAAACTCAAGCCATCAAAGCGTTTCGTCGAGGAGAATACGATCGGGCTCTATCTTACTATAATCGTGCTCTTGAGCAAGTTAAAGACAATGCCATGCTATACTGCGACCGCGCTTTGACAAATATAAAACTTGGAAACTTTGAAAAGGTAAATAATAAATACATTTTCTCCAGTTTAAATTATTTTTCCTGCATAACAGGCCGAGAGAACAAAGTGTCTCTCCACAAAACTTAGCCCGTCTGCTTTCTGTCCGAATTCGATACATTGTGTTGAGTGGCGGATTTTAACGCCGTGTTTTGTTATTAGATTCCAGAACGGGGAAATGAAATCTTTACCTCGAGTCGAAATCGAACCTCCAACCAATACCGTTTTCAGTCAAACGCTATATACCACTGCGCCATGATGGCTTCAAATGCGTGTTTACTTTATTGAATATAAAGTATCTAAAAATACTTTATTAAAAAAAAACTAATTTATTTAAGATAATACCGTATACCTGTATAGCTAAATATTGCAACATAGCCGAGGTCAATGTCTCTAAGGAAGCTGACTTCGACTTGAGTAGTTATTTGTATTATGATGGTTATATTTATGTACAGTTTAGCGAGGACAGGTTTTACTCGATAATAACCAAAAGCAATACAATGTTTCCAATACTGTTATCTCTGTGTAAGTAGTTCATGGTGTAGACTGTAGACTTAAGTAATTATTTGATAAATTACTAATAATTTTAATGAATTCTTGGCTTATTAGGTAAGAATGTCATCTTCAACAATGACAAATACCACTTATTAATATAAAGTTTCGACTTTTTCGTATCCATACTTATATTATAAATGCGAATGTCTGTGTTTGTCTGTCATGCTTTCATAATTACTGGTCCGATTTGGATGAAATTTAGAATGAAAGTAGTAAACATGACTGGGTCTAACATAGGCTACTTAGTTTTATCAAAAACCAACCTCTAAAGGGTTGAAATAGGGATGAAACATTTATATGAAAAATCTACACCGCTTGTAATTAATTTGGCATATATATAGTTGATAATCCAAGGTTAAAGACAGGCTACTTTATTTTTCAAAAATCCACCACCGAGGGTTGCAGTATACCGAAATAGCCACGTAGACTACGCGGCGAAGCCGCGAGCGGGCCGCTGGTAAAAGGATAAAATAAGAATATATTACAGTATAAACAATATCATCATAGCTAAATAAAACTTTAATTAATATAAATCGATTGAATCGCATCCAAGTAGCGGTCACGATGTGTAGTTTTTAACACTTGTTAGCATACGAAGTGAAAATGAAAACCGGTTACATCCGTTAATTACACCAAAATAAAAACAATTACAAGCGCAATTGCAGTTACAAAGACAAAATAGCGATAAATTGGTAATTATATACTAAACTAGCGGCCCGCTTTACCTAAAATTATCAGTATTTCTCTACTATATTATGCATGTATTATATATATATATTACCCTTCCTTTGATTCATCGTATCTATTAAAAGAAACCTCATCAAAATCCGTTGCGTAGTTTCGAAGATCCTAAGCATGTATACAAACAGACAGGGAAGGCGACTTTGCTTTTATACAATGTAAAGATAGGACAAAATATTTTAAAATATATTTTTATCCACAGGTTTTCAAAGACTGCGAATGGGCGCTGCGTTTAAATGAAAACAGTTTCAAAGCTCGCCTATACAAGGCAAAAGCTTATCAAGAACTAGAAGAAAATGATAAATTAGATGAATGTAAGAAAGAACTTAATCAAATGTTTCCACAACATGAAGAGTTGATTACATACTTCCTTGATAAGAAAGACGAGTTGGATGAAGAATAATATGAAATACCTACACTAAATAATAAACTTGAAATTTTATAATTACCGAGATAACATTTTTTTATATGTAAAACATAGAAAAAAAATTACATTCATTATACCACATAATAAATTAATTTTAATTTTAAAAACATGTAAAAATCCTTTGACATTAAAAAAATCGAATCAAATGGAATTAATCTTGTAATCAATGATTAATTGTTATATTATCAAATAAATAATCGTAAACGTAGACACTATTACGAAAGGTTTATCTTTATAATTTTAACACATGGATATCGATAACGTGTAAGTCAAAATGTTAGTCCATACATATATTATAAATGAGAAAGTCTGTCTGTTAGTCTGTCATGCTTTCAGGGATAGTCTACCGATTCGATTTGGATAAAATTTAGAATTAAGGTAGTAAAACATCCAGGGTCAAACATAGACTACTTATTTTTATTAAAATGAACCTTTAAAGGGCAAACCGATTGACTGATTGTAATGAATACTACTAGACTATATTTATGCCAAAATCATATATATAGTTGATAATGCAAGGTTAAACATGAGCTAATTTATTTTTTAAAAAATCACCTAAATAGTTATGTAGTTTACGCGGCGAAGCAACCACTTCACTAGTAGACTATATAAAAATACACGTCGTTGCTCCAGTCTTTAATCTACACCACAGTAAATACATTTCAGATGTAGGCTAGTACACTAACAGTAAAAAATAAACAAGGAAACAAGCTATTTCGTGTACCACCATCTTAAAATAAAATCAGGGTCATCGATTACTTTATCTACTCTCAAAGCGAACAAGCACGATTTTAAAGCGGCTGTTATTTTTGACTTCCGACTACACATTGCGTGTAGTAATTACATAAGACTCACCTAATAACATCAGGACTCCGACGAACGAGACACAGGAGTATAAAAACGGAAGATATGTCCATAAATCTGTGAACAAGAGCATATTTTACGTTGAGATAAAGTAAACATACAGTAAATAAACATTAGCGTTTTGTTAATAAACATGAGTATGGGATCAAGCTTAGTTTTTTAATACTGACTCACGAATACTACTACAGTATCAAATTAGATGCTCCAAACATTTATGATTATATTATAAACTACAGTGGGACAAGGTGCAGTTGGAAGTTGGAACAAGGTGATATGTAGGTTGCGGGCTTAAATTACATACGGGTGGTTTTGTATTAAAATTCATAGGTTTTCATTCAAAGCTACCTTGAACGCCTACATAATGAATGTTTAATACGTGAATAGTAGAGAGAGGAATAATATGTCACAACATGTTGTATTTTTTATGTACCTCTCTTTTTCAATAATAGTTCATATATACTACTTTTTATTTTTTATGACTATATGGATAATGATTCTTTCTGATGTAAAACATTATAACTATATATTTTTTTAGCTTCACGCTGTATTCTGCATACAGCAGGGTAGGCAGAGGGAACCTAGTGTTAAGACACTCCGTTCCCCATTTTCCGCCAAATTCGGAGGCATTGCGTGTTAAGTGGCGGAACTTATCGCCGCGCTTTGCCTCGACACCAGAGCGAAGAAAATGGATATTTTCACTCCTCGAGTGGAAATCGAATCCAGACCAGTCGTTCACAGTCACACGTTTGTGCCACTGCGCCACGACTAGCCCCAAATAACTATATTAAGTGTATATTTTACATATAGAATTTAAATACAGAAATTCCACAGACAGTACCATTTCCGCTTCGTGATAGCGACACATTATTGATAAAGATAAATAATCTATATTTCTTATCCCATTGTATCGTGTTCGATGACGGTTTTTTCGTTATTTAATTGACTAGTATATGTATATTGTTGATAACAAAAACATTCAGATTGTAACATAAGTTATAATATATTTTGATGATCTATTACACGATAATGATTTGTTCATAACTGTATTCAAGTCCATATTTGGAGGCTAGATGCAGATTTCTATCGCTTTCAAATTAGAACATTATATTACATACTATTCATAATTTCTATATAGTTTAATATCGCATAGTATAAAAGTAAGGCATCAATAATAACGCTATCAAGTAATAGGTACATTGACACTATTCTTCACAAGTTCGTATACTATACTATGCTACGCATGATATGCAGCCATTCCGAATATAGATTTATTTACATATTGTATCATGCTTTCAAATTCACGGTTAGTCGGTCGGACACACTTATCTAAACATGGCCACGAAACAATAGTGGTTCGCACACATTTCCACAGTCAATTAAGCACAAATAACGCAGAATCACAATTTAACTATGCATTCAGTCGCGCGAGCGTTCTCGGTATTGTTCTATTGACCCTACATGCATCCTGTTTGCGCTAAATGGGATCCTGTTGTGCCTTTAAAACTAGTGTCCTTTTTTAATATATTTTAGAAATGGAACTGGATTTTTTTTATAGTAACACTGTTTTCCAGCACGGGATTTGACCTAGAAAGAGCCTAGTGTTAAAACACTCTGTTTTCCATTTTTCGCCAAATATCGAGACATTGCGTATTGATTGGCGGAGCATAAGTGGAGGTATATAATCATTTCTCCGAGTGTAAATCGGAAAGTCATAGCGATAGAGTTTACGACTGTAAACGCTGTACCACTACGCCACGACGGCTTTAATACATATTTCATTAATACTAATAAAATATCACTCACTTAATTAAACTTTTTTTCGAAAAAACCGGTGTATATACCGGTTTTTTGCGTACATAATATGAAATTTGGCACACTAAAAATTTGTAGAGAAAGAGTATAAAAACCAATTAGTGATAATACATGAAAAATAATAAAATAAATATAACACACATTTCAAAATGTTTGACAAACAATACATAATTTAGTGAGTAGTAAGTGACATACATAGTGCTACAAAAACGGGTATTATGCAGTAAGCTGACTGCTATGCAAGAGATAGAATTTTTTGAGTAGGTAACCTAATACACTAAGATGAAATCTAAGGCATTAATAACAGTAATGCATTTGTTTTATTGAAATAGTTAATTTTAAATGTATTTGAGCTTGTGAGCTTAATTTATCATATTAATTAATTTTGGAATAGAGTAATAAAAAAATTAAATTCCACACATTACATGTACTGCATTTTACATAGTACATAGTATGGTATTCTTTAATTGTATGATTCATTAATAAAGTAATATAATATTATAATAAAACTTAGCAATTATTACTTCTACAGAAAGCTATTAATAACATAATAATTTTCATATACAATAATAGTCTATACATATAATAAAAATGTTATATGCAATGCTTTTGTGCCTACTAAACCTGGCAATGGCTTAACTGATTTAAATACACTTTTAATGATTGTATGTTCGTTATCATACCTCTAACAGTGTTTATTTTACTTTATTCAGTTCATAAATAATGTTTATATATATTCAGCTCAAAATCTTCTTATAATCATCATAATAATAATTTGCATATAATTTTAAAAGCATTTATTAAATCTCACATAGTTTTAGATGTTTTGTTTCTAAATAAATATTATGTTTAAAAATTTTAAACATAATCTATTATGATTAAAATTTATACTTACTCAAGAGAGCATCGAGACTTGATCTATCACCTTCCAACCATGCTGAAATGACATAAGCCAGCCCCAACATTACTATTCCCAAAAGAGCCAAGACAATGAATGTCTCATAAACACGTCCTTTCAGACCTCTGCATCCTGGGAACCCAGTGGATTCCGAGAATAAATATGCAAATGGCAGGAACACAAATAGTGACAGGTTTGAAAATAAAAAAACATGATTCCATAACCCTATAACAAAGATAAAACAATAAATTATACAAAATATATAAAAAATCTTCTATTTAATAAAAACAACAATATCCATATTTTTATTATTCATGAATTAAAATTTCAAACTAAAAATTTCCACTTTTTTTGAACTTTTTTTTCTTACTATGTTAATTTTGTATATTATTAATAAACTTATTTTTACCTTGTATTAATGAGCTATTTAGCCACTTAACATAATAGCTGTTTGGGTATAATATAAGCACTTCATTGCTGACTATTGATACGGGCAGCAATAGTGCAGAGCCCAATGATACTGCAAGGGCAAAAGTACATAGCCATAGGCTTATTCTGTACACCTTCACCTCCTCTTCATCCGCAGTAGAATAATCCTCATTATCTCGGCGACGAAATTTCTCGATCAATACGAAAGAGAAGAGGTACAGCAAAATGAATAACAGCAGGAATATCTAGAATAATATGTTTACATTATACTCTGTAAACATATACTGCAATGTTTTTGAAATTCAAATTACAATATAATCGAACTTACAATCTGCTCCCGAACATTATTGTGAAATATCTGTTCCCGTAAGACAGCCTCCTCATCATCCATCGTTTTCTAAGCAATTTTTTTTTATCTTTTAATAGATTTTTCTTTTTTGTATTTAGCATAGAAATCGCACTTCATTTTCACAACTTAGACCATCCTTCGTTTGATGCACAAATAATGATAACTCAAATTATGATATTTACGAAAACATGTACGTATTGCTAACATAACAAAGTGAGCTGAAATTACAATATTTTTTGTACTGTTTATTTCTAATTTTAACCGTCCAATACACAGGCAAATGATATGAAAACTGAAAACACGACTAATTTTTTGGATCAGCTGAAGTAAATATAGATTATAAAAAACTAATTGAACACAACACAGATTATACATAAATATTTAACACACAATACTGTGATCACACAGTACTCACTATAGTCCGTTCCAAATCTTAATGCACACAATAATAACAAACTTTTCGGTCTAAAATTACCACATGATCACTCATTATACGTCGCAAGTAACACTTTCACAGATATTTCACATATCTTAACTTGGTATATTAACACTTATTATGCCATTTTTACGAAGATTAATATTAAAAAATCTTATTTAAAAAATCTTCGACTCAAAATCGACGAAACCTGTCAAATGACAACTGACAGTTCTATTGTTAAAATTAGAGACGTGCGAATGCTGACGAGTTATGAAGTTTAGTAATCGATTTATATAATCGGTAAAACATATATATTAAAATAAACATTTGTTTCCTAATCAGGTTTATCCCATACACAAATTGTAAGATGTATAATTTAATACAACAATAAATATATAAAAATATATCACGATCAATAAATGTTGATTACACTGGTGTATTACACGTTTGATTGTTACTTTTAATTAATAAACGTTTAATAATTAAAAATGTTTTATTTAATTTATATAGTGTTTATGAAGAGGTGTTTTATAAATCGTAAGAATGTAAACAAAAAGAAAAAGAAATAATCGGTAAATTCGATACTGTTCAGATTGATTCGAATTTGAACTGTAACTGCACATCACTAAACTGTCAGTCTTGAGGTGAATGAACTTTGTGTTTTGGTTTTGTGCATAAGGATTTGGAACGGACTATAGACAATACTCTTTTTACTAGAAATGCTTCAAATTAAAAGTTATTATTCACCTTAAGATTTTACTGGTAATTTAATGATTTTGAACAATTTAC
The DNA here is from genome assembly GCA_019049465.1 of Dryas iulia moderata. NCBI lineage: Eukaryota > Metazoa > Arthropoda > Insecta > Lepidoptera > Nymphalidae > Dryas > Dryas iulia. The sequence continues at coordinate 11,799,014 of CM032424.1, read as the reverse complement.
GTAAAAAAAGAATAATGATTTGTAAATAGTTTTTTGCTATCATCAAGTGATTATTATAACGCACTAATAGTAATAAGATATATGAAAATCCATTCATAACACGATTAGGCTATAAAAACAAGAACGATGGCAATATTTGGCCTGGCTTATACATGACATCTATATTTAATTATTTATATAATGTTTGTAGATTGAAATAAAGCATAGAGTTATTATACAAGTATAAGAACTCTATGTATAAATCTGTGACTTATTTTGTCTGTTACTACTTACTAGTCACTGTCACTTGTCAAATGTTAACTGTCAAATTGCGATGTTTGTAATTTCAATTGATCTAAACTGAAATTTTAAAATTTTAAAAAGTTTTTTCTAGGAAAATTTAACACAGAAAATATTAAGAATAAAAATATTTTAATTATACTAATTTCTGCAAATTTTTAATATTACTAATATTTGTTATTACTGATAGAATTATATATTGTGAACAGGATTAGACAAGTTTTATGTAGTAATTATAAATCGTGAACAGGATTAGACAAGTTTTATGTAGTAATTATAAATCGTGAACAGGATTAGACACGTTTTATTGTGTGGATTGTTTTATTAGAATTAACATAAAATACACAATAATCATGTTACTTGATGCTTCTTGAAGCTTAGTCAGCTTATTAGAATGTTGGCGAGTTCTGAAGACTTGATTTCTGTTAGAAATAACAGTTCAAGAAAAAGTTATAACTTAAGTAAGTGGATTAGACTAATAAAATAGACTTTTAATAAAAAAATTCTCAATTTGGTAACGTATTGGTGTTTATATGTCAATAAATTGAACAAAACGAATGTAATTATCAGTACTTAAGATATTAATTAAAGTACTTTCAGATGAAAGTGGAATAAAACCTGAATTTTCTGTGAGGATAGTGGTTTGTGATCATTATATGTCACATCCCATACCAGGAATAGATGTGAATTATTCAGAGTTCAGAGGAACTGACATTAAGCAAGTATGTATGATTTTTATTATTTAAAATCTGCCTTCTTCTGATATTGACAAGGTCTTGAAAGAAAACTTAAATTTAATATTTTGTAAAGAATTTTGTTTTAATAAAACATATTAACTATAAAAATATGCTAGGTACCAATATTAAGAGTATTTGGACCAACCCCCAAGGGATACAAGGCATGTGCACATATACATGGAGTGTTTCCTTATTTTTACATACCATGCCCTACATCTGATCCAGAACCTCAATTTTTATATCAAGTAAGTTTAATGTAAATTAACAGTCTTTTTTCTTCCTTTAACAATGTTTTTTGTTTTCCTAGTTTAACAATGTCAAGGCAAATTAGCACATAATCTACATTATTTGGATGTTAAAAAAAAGTAACATAGTAACATAGAGAGCTTTCTAATTTGTGTTACATTAAAAAGAATTCAACTTTTAGGCAGGTTGGTGGGATGGAGTTACTCGCGTCCGTAGGATTTACCACCTTATCCTAGGCCCACCCTACACGTGTCCCCCGGGTGGTGCAAAACGAGTAACAACGCCGAGTCACAGGCGGCGGTTAACTACCCTGTCACCTGGCTCCCACATGCCAAGAGGAACTAAATCCCCTCTGAAAACGTGGACATGGTGCCTTGGGAAAGCACCATGATGACTCTCCCAAAACAACCATTATGAAAGTATGAATGATAATGAAAATGTGATGTCATGCCATCCGGTTAACACCCGGCGCTCGCAGGTACCCGGGCCTGCTAGTGTGAAATCTGCTACCGAAGACCGCGCAGGGGTAGGCGACCAGGCCCCTGTATCGGTAAATGCTACTGGCAGCAGCATCAACAGCAACAACCACAACAACAGCGCTACTAAAAAGCTTGTACAGCAGGCTTTTCATCCTGGTCTGTTTGTGAGACCAAGATCGTCATCACTGGGGAACATCCAACAGAACTTACACTCTACCTCCTCTAATGACCAACCACCAACCCCTACTGCTGAGTCAGAAGTTGTGCCTATTTGCCCTCCATCATGGCAAAGAGTTCCTGTAAGCAGAAACCCCAAGAGGAAGAAACTATTCCACAGCCCCTCTCCTGAAACAGTGAAAACCTCAAACAGATTCTCAGGGCTGGAGATAGATCCTACGAATGCAGATGCTAAGGAAAAAAGACCCTCCAAACCACCTCCAATAATCCTATACGGAGTTGAAGATGTGAACAAACTCACAGAACTACTGCAAAGTGTCGCAGGCAAGAATGATTTCACTCTAAAACTTGTTAACAGAAACCAGCTGAGAATAAGTAGCAAAGACATCGAAACCTATAAACAACTAATCAAAACTGTCAGAGAGAATGGTTTGATAGGCCATACTTTCAATAGAAAGGACCAAAGATGTTTCAGAGTGGTCATTAGAAACCTTCATCCGACAACTCCTATATCTGCGATTAAGGCAGACATCGAAGCCACAGGAAATACGGTGACTGGAGAAATCATTAACGCGAAGTTCGGCCCTGATAAAAAGCCAACTTCCACTTTCTTCGTTAATATCTTACCAGGGCCAAATAATATCAGTGTAAAAGAACTCAAATACATCCACCACCAATCTGTCGTCATCGAAGACCCGCGTAAGAGGAATTCAATAGTTCAATGCCAAAGATGCCAACAATATGGGCACTCAAAGAACTACTGCATGCGCCCATATCGTTGTGTAAAATGTGGTCAGTCCCACAAAACCTCAGACTGCCCAAAACGTGATCGGACAACCCCTGCTCAATGTGCACTCTGTGATGGACCACACCCGGCTAACTATAAAGGATGCGAAGTATACAGAGAGATTCTTCGTAGACGGCTCAAAGTCAAAAATCAGGCTGGAAAAGATACAAAATTGCTAGTTGAAAATCCTACTGCCAAACCAACGAACACAAACCTACCACGCGAAACCAGCGAGAATACCAGAAAAAAATACTCTGAAGCCGTACGAAACAATAAAGAACCACCCTTAGAGCCATCACATATACCAACTACCCTAGAACAAATACTTCTAATACAGAGTACAAAAGTTGACAACATCCTACAACAGATGAGTACATTGATGATGCTCATAACTAAACTGATCGACAAATTGACAAAATGAACACATTAAGAATGGCCACATGGAACATTAATGGCTTGACTCCTAACAAAATAGATGCAGAACTATTATTGAACCAACATCAATTGGACGTTTTATTAGTATCAGAAGCTCACTGCACCTCAACTACGAATTTAAAGTTCAAGGATTACCAATGCTACATTACTCATCACCCAGATGGAACAGGACATGCTGGCACTGCAATTATTGTAAGGAAGTCTCTGAAACATCATCAAATGCCGGAATATAAAACCTGCCACATTCAGGCTACTACAATAGCCGTGGAAGACATAAATGGATACCTCAATATCTCCTCGATATACTGCCCACCCAGACACAAAATAACTGAAAGCATGTTTACACATTTCCTGTTGACATTGCCCAATCGGTTTGTAGTGGGAGGTGACTGGAACTCCAAACACACCCACTGGGGAGCTAGACTGACCAGCACAAGACAACTGAAGCTAAGCATAGATATCAACAGACTCACAACAATCTCCACATGCGAGCCCACCTACTGGCCGACTGACAAAGTAAAAATCCCTGACCTCCTGGATTTCTTTATCGTGAAAGGTTTGTCAGCACTACACACTACATGAAGTGCGAGTCTTGCTACGATAGTTCCTCCGATCACACACCAGTTCTGCTCACACTAAGCGCAAACATTATTGAACAAGAGAAATCAGAGAAACTCTACAATAAATATACAGACTGGAACTCTTTTAGTGACTATATTGAGGAAAAAATTGAACTGAAAGTGGCACTTAAGACCCCAGATGACATTGAAACGGCAACTAAATATTTAACAAATTTGATTCAGGAGGCTTGTTGGAAAAGTACACCTTCGATAAACCAAGGTCAGCAAATGGTGAACTACCCCCTCGAAATCAAGAAAGCTGTCTTAGAAAGGCGAAGACTGCGTCGGATCTGGCAACAAAGCGGATTAGTATCGGATAAAACAGAGTTCGATAGGCAGTCTTCTTGCTTAAAGAAAACAATAAAAAATTGGCATAGTGAAACTCTTGAAACTCGGCTTGAATCGCTGTCAGCTACAGAAACCACGAATTACTCGTTATGGAAATTCACGAAAGCATATAATAGACCGCAGGTAGCAAAGCCACCTCTTAGAACCTCGGACGGTTGGGCCCGCACCTCACAAGAAAAGGCTGACCTCTTTGCGACACATTTGGCGGATGTTTTTAGACCGAATGAAGTAAGCGATACAGATTCTGAGGCAGAGGTAAAGTGTGTACTGAATCAGGATCTGCAAATGTCACTACCACCTCCTGTGGTTACAGTGCGGGAGGTTAGAAAAACCATTAAAGATCTGAAGGATAAAAACGTCTGGAAAGTCACCCAAACATTCTTGCAACCAACCTGACAACGCGCAGCTATCAGAAGCGCCTAAAGAGAAAAGACATAATATAAAGCATGTGTGGATAGGAAGAGGAGCACTGCATAGTGAATGAAAGAGTAGCATTGCTCGCTGGAGCTAGCACTCGACCCGATAACATCGCACAAAACATCTGCTTATAGTATGACTGATTGCAGATTAGACTTCGAGAAAAAAAAAAAAAAAATTTTAGGCACAGTAATAATTAAGGAAAGTAAAAAGGGCTAAAAATTCATGTTAACAGTTTCAATTGGTCTAAATATGTTTTAGGAAACTAGAAATGAATCTCATTGTTGAGGACAAAATAGTTGTATTTGCTTTAACTTTAATTTATTATATTTCTGTCAAAATAATAGTGGAATTGTAATAATTTTATACATCATTACATAATTTTATTAATATATTTCCAGATTGCTGCCAGTCTTGACAAGGCTTTAAATATTGCTTTGAAACAGGCATCATCTTCAAACCAACATGTATACAAAATAACTTTAGTAAAAGGATTGTAAGTTTTATTTATATTATACTACCTTACATATTAATATTTTAAGGAAAATTAAAAAGGATTCTCAGGGTTCCTATGGGAAATTCAACTGTTAGTGAAGTTGTGGGTGTTACTTTATTTAATTAATTTGCATCTAAAAGCGCAAAATACAAAATATTGTGGTCATAACAAGAAAAATCTTCATGTACAGAATAGCACACTATTTCTAATTTTTCATGTAAACAGTGACTATTACTCCATAGTGCTTAGAAGTAGGAAGTGGATGCATTGCCATTGTGTTTTGTGTGGTAATATTTATTGAAACCTATGATTTGTCTATCAAGAGGTCTAAAACAAAAAATGTAGAGCTTGAACATAATGAGCTGAGTCAGTTTCTTGACTTTCGCTACTACATAGATTCAAAAACGATTTATATTTTTAAATTTAAACCATTCTCTAACTTAGTGAAACTGGCCCTAATTGTTTATTTCTCAATATTTTTCTAGGCCCTTCTATGGATTCCATGATAAAGAACATCTCTTTTTAAAGATATTTTTGTATAATCCTGGATTAATAAGACAAGCAGTGGAGCTTTGTAGCAATGGCGCTATTTTGGGCCAAGCACTACAACCACATGAATCTCACCTAAATTTTACGCTACAATTTTTTATTGATTTCAATCTTTTTGGTATGAGTAATATCGATTTGCAAGCTGTGAAATTTAGAAAAAACGGTATATCTCAATGCAGTGATGAACCTATTCAATCCTGTGATGACTTTGGTCCCAAACCGGAAAGCAGTTGTTATTACGAAGTTGATTGTATTGCGTCACATATAATAAATCGACAAAGGGTAGGTAGAGGTGACGGTGTAGAGAATCCAGGCCTGGAAGAAGTATGGAATCAAGAACGAGAAAGGCGAAAACAGCTAAACCTATCAATGAACTCCAAATCGTTAACTCAAGGGAGATTAGGTGTTGATGAAACAGAAACACATAATAAATATGAGAAATTAATTAATATGAAAATATCTAATTTAGACGATGAGAATAAGACTATGAACATAAAAAGTGAATTAAAAACTGAAGTAGTAAATTACCCAGCCGAAACGAAAGAAAATTCACAATTACTTAATGCTACAGACGTCAGCCATCACATCCATGACAATTCAATAAATATGAGTGCAAATGTTACTTTGAGAAAGTGTAGCGATGATTCTATGTATGATATTGATAATACCCTAGTCGATGAAGATGTAGCATTGAATAGTAGCTTTTCCTTTCAATATAGTCAAATTTTGTGTGAGTATCCTTTTTTTTAATTCACTATATTAATATAAATTACATTATTTTTATCAATTGTGTAATCGGAAAACTTCTGAGTAAGGCTTGATCGTCGCTCCGAAAAATAATTATAATAATTTATAAGATCTGTTATATTCGCGATTTTTAAATATTTTGAAATGAATCTATTGTAACCAGGATAATCGCTTATATTAGTGTTTGGAAATATTTTTATAAAACCTGATGTTTTAAACACTTTACACATGTCTGAGGTCACAGATAGACTTCCCAGTCTATAATATTTACACTAATTCAATTTAAAATTTACATTGGTTTCCTTTCTCTAATCTAAGAAAAAGCACTGCGTTGTGTTCTGCCTCTCAATAAGTAACGTCAATTTTTCGAGAGGCAAGTGCAAAATCGAGTCACGACACGAAACCTACACTTGCTTTATATACCAGCAAGAAAAACTATTTGTACAGCTATGAGATTGTAGAAAATATTTATTGTAATATAATTTCAGTGGACAATGACGATTTGGAACTTGTGGATATGCTTCAAGATTTAGAAGAAAAACCAGTTGAAGACGATAGCGTTATGGGAACCCCAGCCAATGATTGTGATGACGAAAACGAATTAGATAATGAATATTCTCAAATATTTAATGAAGAGACTATCATTTTAAATCCTGAAACAAGGTATGTATAATTAAAAATGTATATTATAATTTTTATATATATAAGATGTGAAAAAGATAAAAATGATATTATAATATATCCCACTTCTGATGTGGAATATCTAAAGATATGATGGTATAGCTCACTTATGATATAAGTAACACATAACGAATACGTATGTAGATTGATAATCGTCAGGAATGGTTCTTGGGCGTAGGCAACGGGCCAGGAGCGTATTATAACATTACACACTACACGATATTAATTACGATACGTAATAGAGACTACGGGGCACCGAACCCCTCGCGATTACAGGGAGAGGAACTCTAAAGCAGTGCCTGGGGCTTGTGACCCAAGTGCAGGCTTAAGGGATCCCTTTATAATGCATAAACACTCACCTCCACTGCCCGAGTTCCTCTCACCACCGAACTTACACTTAATCACGTTATATTATAAGCACACAGGGACAGGGCGTCCCGCCTAGTAACTAACACTACCGCGGCTCAACGTCAACTATCCAACAGCCAGGCCGACGACTGCTTTTATAACCTTTTCTTACTAACAAGTTTCTGCCACTACGCATTAGTCATAGGCCATCTGACACCTGACAAGTCGAGTCATAGACACGACTATACAACTATAACAGATGGCGCTACGCCTTGCGCCGACACGGCCATGCTGACGTACGCTCGTCCTCGAGCGTCTTCCGAGCATCAAGGAACAAGGTAACAACCCGTTCGATCATCCTGACACTCATAAATCCATAACTGGTGTTTTTGGGTTACAATGATCCGCTGGTCCGGCAAAACCCTTCAGCATATCACATTCGTCTGCAGGTCCGGCAAAACCCTTCAGCATATCACAATCATCTGCTGGCCCGGCAAAGCCCTTCTGCACATCACAATAATTTGCTGGTCCAGTAAACCCTTCAGCGTAACACAATAGTTAACTGGCCCGGTAAACCCTTCAGCGTGACACAACAATTTACTGGTCCGGTAAACCCTTCAGCGTAACAACAATTCACTGGTCCGGTAAACCCTTCAGCTAGACTGGAAATCCCTTTAGCCGAGTCATTGGACCGGATTCCCTTCAATGACTGTTTCCTACATTTTTTTATAGTACTTCGCTTTTTTAATCTTTTTGTTTTTTTTTTTCTTTTTGCTTTTTTTTTTTTTTTTTCTTTTTTTTTTTTCTTTTTGTTCTTTTTTTCTTTTATTATTTTCTTTTGCTCTCTTTAGCCCACTGTAGCTTTATTAAAGATACCCGCCGACACGGTCAGCCACTAAGCACTACATAATTGGAAGAAATCTCGAGATAAGATCATATCCTTAATAAAACAAATGTCGCATCAAGCGTTAACTTTGTAAAAGAACTATTATACGCAACGTGCGTAAAACAAAGAACTCGAGAGTACATAAAATCTTTTTGAAATTCTAACTTTAAGAAATCGCAAAACTAATAACTACTAAACAGTGGCAGTAATTCATAAAAATGAAGGTATCAATGATTCTTACGTTTAAACCTTTTATAATACGTTTACTACTTTTTTTTTTCTCTCTACGATTTTATCATCAAAATTGACAGTACCTATTACATCAAACCATTTATTTGAACATTTCTTCTTTTTACCTATCCTTCCAACGGGCTAGAACTAACAAAACTTATTTTTTCCTACTTTCTTAATATCACTTTTTCTTACGCTTCATAGAATCCTACTTTTCTCCATATTCGGGTTTACATCATTATACACCTGATTATTTGAATAACTATCGCCGTAATAGATTTATTTCAATACTACCCTTTTTTTTACTAATACAATTTTATAATACCAAAGCACATAAAACTTCCTACTTTCTTACAATCGTATTATCTTACACTTATTGGCATCTACTTTTTCAACATACCGCTCCGCAACTACCTATTTCAACAACTATCGTCGCGTTAGGATTATTTCAATGTTACCCTCTTTATTACAATCCTATAAAACAGAATACCTTTTTCTACATGACTAATGAGGCAAAGTATCTCATTGTATACCGTGACACCGCCTAAATTATGTGTTTCTATTACTAAACCGTGTCTCATAAAGTTTCTTTATCTACCTTCTATAACACAAATTCAAAAGTGACATGAACAATTAATAGAAAATAGAACGAGCTCACCCGATGATGATTATACTTCTCGCAGTATTGGCAGCGGTCGAGTGCCAAACGTGATGTGGACCATCACTTCAGCTTCTTTAAACCTTCTACTGATTACAACACTTAACACTCCGCGATATTTTAAACTTTACACGATATATTACGCAACTTTTAGGCCCTTCGATCCCACTTCTGATGTAAGATGTAAAAGAGATAAAAATGATATTATAATATATCTCACTTCTGATGTAGAATATCTAAAGATATGATGATATAGCTCACTTATGATATAAGTAACACATAACGAATACGTATGTAGATTGATAAACGTCAGGAATGGTTCTTGGGCGTAGGCAACGGGCCAGGAGCGTATTATAACATTACACACTACACGATATTAATTACGATACGTAATAGAGACTACGGGGCACCGAACTCCTCGCGATTACAGGGAGAGGAACTCTAAAGCAGTGCCTGGGGCTTGTGACCCAAGTGCAGGCTTAAGGGATCCCTTTATAATGCATAAACACTCACCTCCACTGCCCGAGTTCCTCTCACCACCGAACTTACACTTAATCACGTTATATTATAAGCACCACAGGGACAGGGCGTCCCGCCTAGTAACTAACACTACCGCGGCTCAACGTCAACTATATAACAGCCATTTTTTTTTTTCGAATGTATGTATGTATGTAGTATGCTGTTGGCCAGAGCGGCCTCGACAGCTTCACCGGGCTTTGGGGGAGGCCGAGCTATATGAGCTCTGACCTTGGCTTGGAATCCTCGCTTGTGAGGAAGCCATTAAATGACGACGACGGCATGGCAAGGGCGTCTCAGTTGAGACTCGAACCTCGACTTGCGACACCGTTTTAATGGGGGACTTTGCTTTGCTCTGTCCGAGCTAGGCCTAGCTAGGGGCGCTGGTGCCCGGGGCGGTATCGGACCGTTGAATAACTGGGACCTCGTCTCCACCGGCGGGGACGGTGTGTGTATCGTGTGCGTTTGCGTGTGTGTTTGAGTTTACCTAACACTTCAGTAATGGCGTCAGTTTGGGTGAGAATTTCCCTAGGCCTCGCGGGGCGTCTTTTACTGACCGTATAATCGCAGGCGCTTACCACCAGCGGGTTCGGATGCGTAGCTGCTTTTTCGAAGTAGCTACTGGAGAGTTTCCGGCAGTGCTCTTTTACCGAATCGAGCTTAGTGTCTTTGTGCAAATCTAAGTTACGTACGTACCACGGGGCGCCCGTGGCGTAGCGCAAGAATTTATTTTGCAAAATCTGAAGTCTACGAAGGTCTGTGTGTCCGAATACAACACAGGCGTACGCGAAGATGGGCCTGACACACGTTTTGTACAGGCGGATCTTGTTGCGGAGGGACATCTTACTTTTGGCGCAAAGTAATGGATATAATCTACTTAATACGAAGCTCGCTTTGCGGCGGACGTTACGTTATGTGCTCTCTGAAGGAGAGTTTCCTATCTATGATTACGCCGAGGTATTTCGCGGAATTAGCCTCGGGAATCGGTTTGGCCTAGCAGCCGGACGGTTGGTATGTCGTCGGTTCGGCGAAGAGGGAAGTATACTAGGGAGCTTTTCTCCGGATTGACTTCTATCCGCCATTTAGTTAGCCATCTACCGAGATGGTTCATGGCTTTTTTGCAAGTTATTCGCTATATTGACTGACACTCTGCCGGAAGCGTAGATTGCGGTATCGTCCGCGTAGAGAGCGAGATTGCTCCCACCTACTTTCGGAACGTCGTGAGTGTACAGATTGTACAGAAGCGGGGATAATATGGAGCCTTGCGGGACTCCGGCTCTAACGGGGCGGCTTGAAGAGAGGGTGCCTTCGACCCGGTATCTGAAGGAACGGTGTGAGAGATAGTCTCTCAGAATGTGAACGAGCCTATCGGGGAATTGCGCGTTCATTAATTTGACAAGAAGGCCGTTGTGCCAGACTTTGTCGAAAGCCTTGGCGACGTCTAAGAAAATTGCCGCTGATGGCATCAATCTCGCTTTTAATAACAGGTGTTCCGTGAGGCGGTGTACCTGGTGAACGCTGGAATGTTTGGCTCTAAAGCCGAATTGTTCGGGCGGGATAAGATTCTTGGCCTCGACGATGGCCTGAAGTCGCGAGAGTAGTATACGCTCGTATATTTTGCCTACAGCGCTGAGAAGACTGATGGGGCGATAATTGGCGGGTGACGCGCGCGGTTTACCCGGTTTGTGGAAGCCTATAACGATGGCTTCTTTCCACTTTCTAGGGAACGAGCACTCTTGCATGAGTGTATTAAAAATGGTTACGAGGAGCGTAACTAAGTGAATCGGGAGACACTTCAGGACCCTGTTTGAAACGCGGTCAGGACCTGGGGCTTTCTTAGGCTTAAGGCCTTTAATGATATCTTTGACCTCTTCGACGGAGGTCGGGCGAATCGGTTCTCCTACTGGTGGTAGCGGCGCCCACGTTTCTACCTGTGCGTCCACCGCGGCGACGTGTTTTGGATCGCACGGTAGTTCTGAAGGGGAGCATTGCCTTTCGAGGCAGTCGGCTAGGCATTCGGCTTTAGCTAAATCGTCGGCGGCTATCGTTCCGTCCGGACGTACTAAAGGAGGCATTGTTACGACCGTGTCGTCTTTGAAGGATCTCGCCAACTTGTAAAAAGCTAGATGAGATGGCGAGATTTTCGCGAGTCGGTGATCCCAACTTTCCTCTCTGAGCTCCGCGAACCGGGATCGAACCTGTCTTTGGAGGCTCCAGAGTTTCGAACGGTGTTCGGCACTGGGAAACGCGTCGTGGTCCCTAGTTGCCTTATTTTTGCGCGTAATTAAACGTTTTAAATCGCGAGGGGGATTGAAGCGGCCATCGGGGCGCACTTCAATCTCTCTTGAACAATTGTCGAGCGTGGAATTTAATCGCGACGTGAGTTTATTGATTGCAGTCTCGGCTGCTTCTACTGATTCGAGTCTGTCGGGTGACGGGTTGTCTACGAGTTCGGAATCTGCATCGCGTATGAGTTCCGAGAACGTTTTCCAATCCGTAACTGTGGCCTTCGCGGGAATCGATTGACTATCTGGCCCTAGTTTTACTAAAACGGGTCTATGATCGGAGTCTAATTCTGAGATTGACTCGATGGAGCGCAGCCTGAGGGAGACGCCCTGCAGTATGGCTATATCGAGTGTCGAAGGACGGCCCCATGACCCAAAACGCGTGGGAGTTATGGGGGCTATAATTTCAAATTGCGAGGTGGTTAATCTCGAGATCGCGTCAAGCGTGACCCCTGCACTGTTTGAAACTGGACAGTACCACCTGGTGTGCTTACAATTAAGGTCTCCGGCTAGAATTACCGAGTCGCCTAAGGCTAGGAGGGTCTTAAGGTCCCTTTCTAGAAAGGGATTTTTTGGCGATCTATAAACTGATGCTATAATAATTGGCGAGTGCCCAGTGAGCATCTCGTGACAGACCGAAACTTCTAAGCTGGTTAGTCCCGGCGGCGGGTCTAGCGGTACTACGTGTAGCGCTTTTTTGTAGAAAATTACCGTGCCTCCTTTAGGGCCGTTCCTATCGTTACGGATCGTGCGATAGTTCGCTATCTTGGGGTCTCTATTGCAATTTTTGAGAAACGACTCTTGTATTAACATGACGTCTACATGATAATCAACTACAAAATCTCTGACTAGCTCCATTTGTGTGCTAAGGCCGTTAGCATTAAAGTAAGCTAAGTTTAAAGATCGCGGCTTGACTCGCGCGAGTCTTAAATCGGGCGCATTTATGCTATTATTGCTATTACTGACCGCCATTGAGGTTTTCTTTAAGGTTCATGTTAAAATCTACTAACTTCGCTATGAGACCAGAGTACTGGTTCGCGATTGAGACTCGTAAATGAGGGAGATTGTGTGAATCACCAACAGCCAGGCCGACGACTGCTTTTATAACCTTTTCTTACTAACAAGTTTCTGCCACTACGCATTAGTCATAGGCCATCTGACACCTGACAAGTCGAGTCATAGACACGACTATACAACTATAACAGATGGCGCTACGCCTTGCGCCGACATATATATATTTTAAATTTAACTAAAAAATAACATTTGCCCGTGTTATTATAATATAATAACCATAAGAATGTTTCTTGCGCCGGTGCTTCTCACTTCTGAGGCATTAACTGTAGTAGACCATAGGTAAACGTAATTGACGTTCAAAAAACTCGTTTTGTTCTGAAACTTGTAACATCTTATTTAAAATAAAATTATTTTAGTTTTGACTTTAAGTAATTTAAATAATATATTTCAGTTAATAATTACAGCAGGAAAGAGAATTCTGAAGAATCACTCTCATGGCACGATTCTTTTTGGGATGAAGTCAATATAGCACAGTTAGATGGAACTTGTGATGATGACCGTAAGGTTATTTTAAAATATATATGCTTTCAGTCTTTTTTATTCATTATTTTTTTATTTTCCTGGTTCTATTTTCATATATTGATTCAATATTTATTTAATATATATAGAATTTGATCTTGTTACTATTAAAATGGGAACTGTTTCCAATGTTTTTGTTATCAACAACTTCATAAATTTTGGTGGTTGGTGGTATTAATGATTAATTCAGGGCCATTTGAGTAAATTTTTTGGCCAACTCTCATTTGTTTCAGATGTTAAGAAGGTAAGAAAAAGAAAAATGAGATCTTTCAAATTAGGTTTATCACGTCCAAAGAGTAAAAGGAAAACAAATGAAGCTTCCTGTAATGGTGATGATAACAAGAAAGATATCGATGCTGACGACGATATAGATGAAATTAATGTTTCAAGAGAGACAATAGATGATATTTCTAGTTTACATTTAAAAAAGACTATAAAGAAAGAACCACAAACGCCAGTAAAAAATGTTAAAGAGGTGGATAATAAAGAGTCAATATCAGATTTAGTAGATAAATTTGATTTTTGTGGTAAAATTAATAACGAAACAGCAAGTAAATATGATATGGATAAGAAATTTGAACCTCAGCCAGGTCCGTCTAGAACTATCGTTAAAAATGAATTAACTGTTTCCTTTTCTGATACTTATGAATCGTCTCCCGATGAAAGTAAAATTGGTATAGAAAGTTTCTATGATAAATCCAGGTTTTTTGATTTATCAGCTGAAGACGTCTTAGCACAAAATAGTAATGAAGAAAATCTCTTGAGTAAAGAAATTAAAACAGATGAAACGTGCAATATCAAAGATGAAATTAATTGTAATATTGTGTTTAAAAATACGGATAAGTTAAATAATATAATACTAACTCCTAAAATAAGGCCACCGACATTGCTTCATATTAAATCTACGTTAGACGATTTAAAAATACCTAAAACTAAAAATCCAGAACCGTATTTCTCCAATCACAAAGATGTTGGTGATAAAGTTGAAATTGGTCACATTGTATTAAAATTATCGAGTAAATTATCTAAAGACCAAAAGCCCTTTGATAAAATACAAAATGTTACAAGCATAGAAGAATGGCGGCAATTATTATTTTTACAAACTAACGAATTGTCTGAAGAAACGAAGCCGGAATCCTTGAAATTATTGTTAGCGGGAAATAGAACATGTGTAGTAGAACCTTTAAGAAAACCTCCACTTAGAAGTGAGGTTATAAAATGGGTAGAGTGTAATAATAATGATGCCAAAACTGATGAAACTTGTGATGATAAGATAGTTAATATAGATGAACTAGATAGTTCACAAGCTATTGGCTTAAATGAAATGGAAAATAGTTTAAGCTTGGAAAGTGAAAAGGTATAATGTTTTCTTATACTTGAACACTTTCTTCTACTTTGCTCGAATTAATATAGTTACTTACATTCAGTGTAAATGTTCGTAAGATTTTTTTAATAACATTAAAATGCTACGTATGCTACGTATTTATATGACTTATTCTTCTCAGGAAAGTTCTGAACTAAATAATACACTTCAAGTGACGATGCAACCTGATGGATCATTTCTATGTTTTGGGAACAGTGATTGTGGTGGTAAAGAAAGCACTTTGAGTAATCCTATCGTTGAGGTAAACATTTTCAGTTTTTGTATTTTGTTCCTATATTTGTTTATTAATAATTTATATTAAAACAGGAAACCAAGTATAAACACCTAAAATTATTTTTAGACATTGTCATACTGTGTTAATTTAGTAAAAAAATTAAATGTTTTACAGACTGATTTTCTGACCCTCATGTTAGTAGAAGTCCATACATCAGTTAGAGGTGAATTAAATCCTGATCCAGCACTAGATCCAATACAAGCCGTGTTTATAGCAATTACAAATGACTGCCCACCGAACCACTTTTTACAAAGAAATATTACCGAAATATACATAGTGAATGAACTGAAAGATTCCAAATTTTTAGACAGATGTGTTTTTAATTGTCAAATTAATTATGTAAGTAGCGAAAACGAGGTATTAGAAAAAGTTATTGAAAGTGTAAAAAAGCATGATCCTGATATAATGTGTGGATACGAAATAGAAGCCAGTTCTTGGGGTTATATTCTTGAAAGAGCCCAAGTTTTAGGTCTTGAAATGATAAGAGAAATGTCTAGAATAACGGAGAAAAATCGCCAAAAACGATACAAGCATGACGAAAGCGAAATGGAAGGTCGTGTTATTGGAAGAGTGACTTTTAATGTTTGGAGGTTATTTAGATACGAATTAGCCTTATCGAGCTATAGCTTCGAGAATTGTATGTACGTTATATTGAATGAACGAGTCCAAAAGTACACTTATGCGCAGTTGTCTGAATGGTGGAACGAAGAATCTAGAATATTGAGATGGATTCCCGTCGACTATTATATGACCAGATTGAATGGAACTGTTAGGATGCTGGAAAAACTGGATATGATAAGTATGTGTTGCGTAATTATATTTTATGCATAATGATTTGTTTTGAAATCCAATTATATAGCAGCTTCGTATCGCTTCTGCATAGATAGCAAGTCAGGGACCTAGTGCCATGAAACTTCGTCCTTCACTTATCCAATCCTATTATAATGATTATTATAGAATAATAATATTTATAATATTTTTTATAATTTCACTAAGGATATACTCGCGGCTTCGCACGTGTAGACTGCAATTTTTATTTTAAGTCCATTAGAGGCAGGCTTTTTAAAAAAATATGTAGACTATGTTTGACTTCGAGTTATTAACTACGTTCCTGAGAAAAGTCATTAGAAAAGGTCAATGAATTTGAATTAAAAAAAAAACAAATTCACCCTCTATTTCAATCCTTTTAAGGGGTTGGTTTTTGAAAAGTAGCCTGTTTTATCCTAAACCTTCAACTACTTTCAATCCGAATTTCATCCAAATCAGACCGGTAGATTACTAGTGAAAGCCTAAAAGACAGACTTTCGCGTTTATATTAGTATGAGTAGTACTATAATATTGCCAGAAGGCCATTTTAATAAAATAACAAAGCTTTTTCTAAAAACTTTCTACAAAACACCAGCATCCTTAAATCTCAAATAATAACAATTAAATATTTTTTCAAGATCGAACATCTGAATTAGCTCGTCTCTTCGGCTTACAATGGTGGGAGGTCTTGTCCCGAGGCTCTCAATTCAGAGTGGAGTCATTAATGCTTAGAGCTGCAAGACCTCTTAATTTGGTCGCATTATCGCCGACTGTGAGACAGAGAGCAGCAATGCGAGCTCCGGAATGTTTACCGTTAATTTTTGAGCCAGGTAATTGTTTTTATAACATTTAATATTTATTTAGCTTTTACTTGTATTTGGATAGGATAATTTGTAAATGAATCTTGATCTTAATTTTAGAATCCATATTATATTATGAAAAAAGGCGAATATAGTGTTGTAGTTGGTAATGTTTTCAACTTTTTTTTAATGCTGTAATATCAAAGTAACTTAAAAAAATGTCTTCACAATACATGTGAATACTGAAATATATCAGAAATACACAAGGATTTTGTATTTCATGGCCTATTTGTTATTTTGCAGAATCTCGTTTTTACACTGATCCAGTGATTGTATTAGATTTCCAAAGCCTTTATCCTTCTATGATGATTGGCTACAACTATTGTTTTTCCACATGCATTGGAAGGATACAAAACATTAACGGGTAAGAAGAAATAAAATATAACATATATTAAAATGTCTTTCGCATTCTCTTTTTTCCAGGCATTAAGTGACAGAACTTAACGCCGCGTTTCGTCTTACGTACAAGAGCCGAAAATAAAAAATAAAAATATGTAATCATTACCCCAATGGGGTATTTACCACGTACGTTTACAGTCAAACATCCCATTGCACTATGACATATCATATCATAAATATTGTTTTTTTACTTAAGCTTCAGTTTTTCGTGGAGAATAATTTTACGTCAAACGGCAGAACCCAATATTGCACTTTTATCAGAAAGATGATTATATTTATATTATTTTCATATCACTGATATGTAAAGCGGAAACAAGCGGAAATCGAACTCACGACCGTCGCTTTTACAAATACAGTACCAAAGTATTACCATTGTATTATATTTATATATTTTTTATTTCCGCCTCAGAGATGCGCCTTATGAATTTGGAGCATGGCGTCTACGAATACCGCAAACAAAATTGGAAACGCTTGTCAAAAACGGTCTTGTTCATTGGTCTCCAGTCGGCGTGGGTTTCATCAAGCCGTACGTCCGACGCGGGGTTTTGCCCGCCTTGCTAAGGAGGATTTTAGCTGCTAGACAAGCGGTTAAGAAAGGAATGAAGCTACAAACAGATGAGGCTGTTAAAAAAGCTATGCATTCTAGACAGTTAGGTGTGTATTGATTTTCCTCTTTTACCCGCGACGGAACGGCGACTGTATATGTGTTTGGGGTAAGAGGTTGTTTGTTTGTTTGTTTGTTTGTTTGTTTGTTTGTTTGTTTGTGTGTTTGTGCAAATTACTATGTCAATTATTTCCAAAACTATAAGTCCGATTTTGATACGGTTTTCTATGATAGGTTAAGGTTCAACTGGCGTATGTTCTTATGTATGTCTTATTGCCTTAACTCACCAGGGGGCGCTGCAGTAAGCATTTTACGTGAAACGAATGTTTTCAATTATCTCAAAAAATAATAGTCTGATTTCAATAGATTTTCAGTGATAGATTCAGGTTTAATTGGTGGATGTTCTTGGATATGTTTTATCGTGTCAAACCACCAGGGGGCGCTGCAGTAAGCATTTGTTTGTACTTTTTTTGTATTTATTTGTCTAAAACCGAAACTACTGCTCCGATTGAAAAGAGTTTTCATAAAAAGATTTATCTTTGCTTGATGCATATTTTAAGATTTTTCTTTTTTTGTTACGGGGAAAGCTCACCAGGGGGCGCAGCAGTAAACATTTGTTTATGCAAATCAAAAACTACTGGTGCGATTTACATGTAACTTTCAAGGATAGGTTCAGGCTTAATTGGTGCATCTTTTTATATATGTGCTACAGTGACCACTCATCAGGGGGCGCTGCAGTAAGCATTTGTTTGTACTTTTTTGTGTAAAATCAAAATTTTTCGTGTATTTGTTTGTCTAAAACCGAAATTACTAATTCGATTAGATAGAGTTATCAGAACTAGATTTAGCTTTGCTTTGTGCATATTTTAAGATTTTTGTTTTTTGGTTACGGTGAAAATTCACCAGGAGGCGCTGCAGTAAACATTTGTTTATGCAGAGCAAAAACTACTAGTCCGATTTAGATGAAACTTCCAACGATAGGTTCAGGTTTAATTGGTGTTTCTTTTCATATATGCGTTACGGTGACTACTCACCAGGGGGCGCTGCAGTAAGTACACTTGTTTGTGCGAAACTAAAACTACGAGTCCGATTTGAATGCAGTTTTCAATGATAGATTCAAGTTTACTTAGTGCATATTTTCATATATGTGTCATGTATGTTTACTTAATGCATATTTTCATGTATGTGTTAACTCTCTAGGGGGCGCTGCAGTAAGTAGCTGCTTCTATTTTTTTGTGTAAAACCAAAACGACTAGTACGATTGAAAAGAGTTTTCAGTATTAGATTCCGCTTTGCTTATAGCATGTTTTTAAATTTATATTACAGTGACAAGTCACCAGGGGGCGCTGCAGTAAAATATTGTTTGTGCAAAGATAAAATGACGAATTTGATTTGGATGCAGTGTCAATGATAAGTTCAAGTTTAATTACTGCATGTTCTTGGATATGTTTTATCGTGTTAACTCACCAGGGGGCGCTGCAGTAAACATTTGGTTGTAATATTTAATGCAAAGCTACAACTACTAGTCCGATTGGGCAGAGTTTTTAGTATTAGAGTTACCTTTACTTGGTGTAAGTTTTTAGGTATTTTTTTTACGTTATGAACACGCCAGGGGGTGCTGCATTAAACATTTAATTATGCAAAGCTAAAACTACAAGTCCAATTTGGATGCAGTTATCAAAGATAGGATCAGGCTTAATTAGTGCGTGTTCTCGTATATGTGTCATGGTGACACCTCACCAGGGGGCGCAGCAGTAAGCATTTGCTATTTTTTGTGTGAAACCTATTTAGATGCGGTTTTCTGTGATAGGTTCTGGTTTAATTGCTGCGTGTTTTTATATGCCATATCACGAACTACCACGGGGCGCTCCAGTATAAATTAGTTTGTTCAAAATCAAAACTACTAGTGGGTTTTGTGATTTTCACTGATTTGGTTAGACTTAAGTTTTGTGGAAATGTTACGGTGACAATCTGCCAGCATTTGATAACCAGAAAGCATTGGGTTTATAATTTCTTTTGGATTTGCATGAAGATTAATATAAAGTATTTCAATATTATGTAATAATATATAATGTGTATCTATTCACTTTAAAAAGTTTAAAATAAAAAGCAAAATTAAAAATTTTGAAAAAACCCACGACGGTTTAATTGTAATTGAAAAGGGATAAAATAACTGTAAATCCCCCGCCTAAAAGAATATATGTAACGAGATGATGGGGACGACTTCGTCGGGGGCTGCCAGTTGCAATCCCTATTTTAAATATAGTAGCTAACAGTATAGATTTCGTTTTTAAAGTTTTTAAAATACCAGTTATCAAAACTGTAAATTCATATTAATATTTTAATTTTTTGGGAACCTGTTTTAACAGCAAGAAAACCTATGAGAAGATTTGTTGCAAACTTAAAGTAATGACAGCCCCCGACGGAGTCGTCCCCATCATCTCGTTACATATATTCTTTTAGGCGGGGGATTTACAGTTATTTTATCCCTTTTCAATTACAATTAAACCGTCGTGGGTTTTTTCAAAATTTTTAATTTTGCTTTTTATTATTGGTGTATATGTTGCTAAGTTGAATTTTTTAGAAGTTTTTCTTTAACTTGCTGATATTGTGATTAAGCTGAAATTTGAAATATTTCCTTAGTTCCGATGACAATGCTACTAAACTAACTATATAATTAGTATTATTGTTAATAGAAAATGGCCGCCGTAACAAAATGGCGAATTAAGTATATTTTTAGAGTTACTTCCCTACTATATTTATAATAACTTTGGATATATTTGTACAATCCATTCAATATAGATAACAATGAAAAGCCTTGAGGACGTAAGATACATAATTAAAAAGCCAAAACCAAAATGGTCTCAAAATGGTCTCTTTATATATTTTGTTTGTAAATATTAAAATTAAAATAATACTACTAAGCTATTAAATTCGTTTAATATATTTTTAACTGATTGTTATGTTGTTCTTAGGCTTGAAATTAATAGCAAATGTGACATACGGATATACTGCAGCTAACTTTAGTGGAAGAATGCCTTGCGTGGAAGTAGGCGACAGTGTTGTTGCCAAAGGCAGGGAAACCCTGCAACGCGCTATTAAACTAGTCCAGAACGGCAAATGGAATGCTAAGGTATTTTTTTAATAATAATTACTTTAAAGTTATCGAAATATTAAATAATTAAAAAAAATGTTCTAAATGGAAAATTAATAAAGCATATAGTATGCTTTATAAGAAAAATATGGTATGCTTACCATACTAGAAAAATAAATACAAAATTTATTATATTTTTAATACATTCAACAATAGAAAAAAAGAAGTTCAAATCCATTAAAATTAAGAAAGAATTTTATATTATAAATTTAATGTTATTATTATTTTTTTTAGAAGAAAACATTGTTTCTATAGACACTAGGTTTTCTCTGATTACCCTGGTAAGCTAAATAAGTGTGTTCTGTAGTGCGTCAGGCATGTTCGCGGCAGCGCGAGTTAACTGTTTCTTCGCTACTATGCGCAAAAAGTGTGGCTCGTTAATAAAAAGACTTCGGGGCAGCACCAACAGCATCTTAAATATGATATGTATTAGATTAGATTGTACATATGTTAATCATTGCTGCGCCATCTCTAGTGGGATGGTGACGTAATGCTAATAATAACAAAGTTCTTAAGTTTTAAATTGTTACTAACAAAGTTTGAGTCTTATGTTACTTGAAGTTGAATAAATAAATAAAAAAAAATAGTTTATTTTTAGCTTGTAATAATACACTCGATGATTGTGAATTTAAAAAAGTGTAAAAATATCATAATTAACCTTTTCTTTCTTTAGGTTGTATATGGAGATACAGATTCGATGTTCGTATTAGTACCAGGCGGTACTAGAGCCGAGGCTTTCGAAATTGGACAACAGATAGCTGATGCTGTCACTGCTGATAATCCTTCGCCGGTTGTGTTGAAATTGGAAAAAGTAAGCCAAATCCAATAATAATTATTATCAAGTTTATTCATATTTTGTACATCTGCAACTTAAAAAGTCACTTTCATAACAATAAAACTGTTTATTGAATTACTGTAAAGTTGTTAATTGTAATATTAATTTAGTCTTAGCTAATTTTTTATAGTAAAAATAGTAAATGAGAAATATTTCATAAAACATAGATATCACGAAACATTTTAATATAAGCATTAAGTAGTTGAAACCGTCAAACACTAATCTTTTTTTTTAGCTTCACGCAGTATCCCCCACGACGCAGGGTGGGCAGAGGGATCCTAGTGTTAAGACACTCCATTACCCACTTTTCGCCAAATTCGGGTGCATTGCGTGTTAATTTAACGCGGAACTTAACGCCGCGCTTTGCTTCAACACCAGAGCGAAGAAAAATGGAAATATTAAATATTTCCACTCCTCGAGTAGGAATCGAACCCACAACCAGTCATTTACAGTCACACGCTTGTGCCACTGTGCTACGACTGGCCCACAATAATCAATTAAGTTATATAATATTTTCAAATACTATGTTAAATAAATACTAATCTAATTTATTACAGGTCTACCAACCGTGTATATTACAAACGAAAAAACGTTATGTTGGTTATATGTATGAAACTGTAGACCAAGAGAAACCTGTATATGAAGCTAAAGGTATTGAAACTGTGCGGCGAGATGGCTGCCCTGCTGGCGTGAAGGTAACAAAATTACTTCATTCTATCTTTTTATCATTTTTAAGCGACGTATTTAATAGTTTCATAAAAAAAAAATTAAATAGCTTCACGCTATATCCCGCACACAGCAGGGTAGGCAGAGGGAACCTAGTGTTAAGACACTCCGTTCCCCACTTTCCGCCGAATTCGGAGGCTTTGCGTGTTAAGTGGCGGAACTTAACGCCGCGCTTTACCTCGACACCAGAGCGAAGAAAATGGAAATATAATTTCCACTCCTCGAGTGGGAATCGAACCCACAACCAGTCGTTTACAGTCACACTCTTGTGCCACTGGGCCACGACTGGCCCATAATTTCATGATACCTAAATGTAAAGAAATCAAGCAAATATAATAAATTGTTGAACTGAATTACAAATAAAGCCATTGTGATTCTGTGGGGCTTCGAACTGTAAATGTGATTGGTTATGGATTCTATGCCCATTTCTACAAACTTTAAATAATGTTTCGACTTTCGAGCGTGGAATGCATTTCTCAACACTACATTTTCTCTGTTATGCATGAAACATAGTGACGCTTAAAAAAGAAAACAGGTTAACATCATATTTTTTAATGTTACACCTGTTTTTTTACTTTTTATATTACACAGAACCACATAAGTAGACATTTTCACAAAAAAACTAGAAGTATATTAAAATTATAAGAAACAGAAGCAATTTTACGCTTTTTCCGCATAGAACTTAGTGGGAAGACTGCATTTTCCACTTTTCGCGTGAAATCGAGACATTGCTTGTTAACTAGTGGACCAAAAACGCTGCACTTTGTCTAAACTACCATAACAGAGAAATGGAAATAATAAATAATCATTCCCCCAATTGAGAATCGTCAGATTTGAATAATGGATTATTAAACTTATTTATTCCAGTTGCTACAAAAAGCTCTGTGCGAGTTATTTGAGTCTGGTGACATGTCGCGTGTTAAACAACATGTTTGCAAAGTGTTGACTAAATTAGCAGACGGGTCGTTGTCGTCTCAAGAATTATTGTTTACAAGAGAATATCATGGAGCCGCTGGTTACAGGCCTGGGGCTGCAGCGCCGCCTAACGAGATAGCCAAGTAACTTTTTTTACATTTTAATTTATAATATTATTCAAACACATATGAATATAATTGAAAAAAGAGACCTAAAATATTTGAACGTAAGGGATATAACGTAAGTAGTGGGATTCGAACCCACGCCTCTTGGTAACCATCCAAGCGCAAAGCTTTCAACATCCGGCTGCGCTGAAATTCTTATATGCTTATAACTGTTATGTAGAACGCATAGCTTAGCGGTCACAGCGCTTGGACGGTATCCAAGAGTCGCGGATTCAAATCCCCCTACGTTCAAATATTTATCCATTTTACTTAAAATATTTTAGACAAGCTAAGCAACTATAAAGCTTATAGTATTTCAATTTTTTTTATCACACATGCGCACAAAGTGTGACACAAACGCGACTGGTTGTGTTCATTTTAAGGGGCATTACCCATTGAATATTGAAGCTCCACAATGCACCCAGTGTCAGTGGCTTTTTTCAGAGAGACGAAAATACGATGAAAACATTTTAAATATAATAATTCTACTATCAAATTAGGGTATCAAATCCACTCGAAAAGTAGCGATTTATGCTGATGAAATACTCTTCTAAAATTATCCAAGCTTGCCAAAGAAAAACATACATTACGATCGCAGAGCTTTTCCAGTGCAGTATTTTGCAAATTGAGTGGTGAAACTTAACGCACGCTTTATCTTACTTACTGAAACAGAGAAATAAATAAAAACAGAATCTTAAATCGTTATTAATATAATAAAGAGGTAAAATTTGTAACCCAATTTGTAAGAAGTAGTCTTCGAAAATATTGAACCGATCGTGAAAATTTTTTCAACATTAAGAATCTACACTTTTCAGCAGTGCTATAGGCTATATTTTATTATGATTGAACAGAAAATTCTGAGAATTCTAAAGGGGCTCGAATAGGGGATATGAAAGTTATTTAAAGTTGCAGTAAATCAATTTTATCAAACGGTTATAAACCCGCGACCGTCGCAGCCAAAGCGCGGCGTTGAGTTCCGCCAGTCGACACTCAAAGTCACGTCATGTCTCCATTTTCGTGCGGAAATTGGAAGACGAAGTGTCTTAACACTACACACTCTAACTACCCCCGCTAAGCGTGAAGCTAAAACAAAACTCAATTTTATCCCTCAGACGGCTATCAACCCGCGACCGTCGCAGCGTGCCCCGCACAGGCTCGCGCGTCCCCTGGCTGGTATGCGCGGGCGCACCCAACACGCCGCTAGTGCGTCTCGCGCACACCCCCCGCGAGGTGCTGCGGGACGCGCTCACCCCCCACCGAGCGTACTACGCGACCCGCGTCTTGTTGCCGCCCTTGCATAGATGCCTGTCGTTGCTTGGTGTTGATGTGTTTAAATGGTAAGATGTTTAAAAGATGGTGGAAGTAACGATACCATCACTAAGTGATTGATAGTAACAGTCCGTTTTCGATCACCAGTCGTGGCCAATCGTGGCCCAGTGGCACAAGCGTGTGACTGTAAACGACTGGTTGTGGGTTCGATTCCCACTCGAGGAGTGGAAATATTTAATATTTCCATTTTCTTCGCTCTGGTGTCGAGGTAAAGCGCGGCGTTAAGTTCCGCCACTTAACACGCAATGCCTCCTAATTCGGTGGAAAGTAAGGAGCGAAGTATCTTAATACTAGGTTCCCTCTGCCTATCCTGCTGTGTGCGGGATACAGCGTGAAGTTGAAGTTGTTTTCGATCCCTATAAACCCTCGTTATAATAAATTTTGAGATCAAATTTAATCAATCTCGGGTATTTCAGAATTTTCTAAAAAATCGTGAAAATATCACATAAAAAGAACATTCTTTATTAAATAAATAAACATAAAGGAAACTCTTATCGAGTTTTGTTACAAATCTGACCATAGACAACACTGATCTATGAACAGATAATAATAATACAAAAATTTAAAGTTCCTTGAATTATTGTTGAACTTATTGCTAATTTCTATGTAATGTGATAATATAAATAGAAAATAATATTTATTTTTAAGTATAGAGTATTTAGTTTATTTTCGTTATTTACCAAAAAATGTTTCTATTATTTTGTGAAGAATGATTATTTTAAGAATATTTCGTTATTAATTATATATATTTGTTATCAATAATCGACCCTAATCCAAAAATTGCAACCTTATTGGCAATAACTAATCGAAGTATATTCAACCTTTAATTGCTTGCTAGATCAATCTAAGGCTGGAGTTTTTGAATTAGGAATGATTATTGACATTACATATACACTTAGGTCCTTCAATCTATTTGCTCAAACACTTACGTATTGTGGCCAGTCGTGGCGCAGTGCCACGAACGTGTGACTGTTAACGTCTGGTTGTGGGTTCGATTCCCACTCAAGGAGTGGAAATATTTCATATTTCCATTTTCTTCGCTTTGGTATCCGAGGCAAAGCGCGGCGCTAAGTTCCGCCACTTAACACGCAATGCCTCCGAATTCGGCGGAAAGTGAGGAAAACGGAGTGTTTTAACACTGGGCTCCCTCTGCCTACGCTGCTGTGTGCGGGATACAGCGTGAAGCTATAAAAAAAATGTATACTATATGTGTATATTATTATTTATAACCAGGTGGCAAGAAATAGGCTGGAACAGAGAAGCGCAAATAGAAAGGAGTGCCACCGGCGGCATAGCGCGATACATGCAAAGAGGTCGATGTGCAGTGTGCGGTGCGAAAGGCACTAGAGCCCTCTGCCATACTTGCAGCTTGAAAACGCAAACCTCCATGGCAGTTATATCGTCTAAACTAGCTCGGGCTAACATTCATATGGATTATTGTTACCAGGTAATGATAAATATTATCTCTGTCTTATAATAAGATCTTTTGTTTACGCTATTTTTACACATTTTGAAAGAAAATTGCTTAAAATGGATTAATTGACCGTCGTGGCGCAGTGGGAGAAGGTCTGACTGTAAAGCGATGGTTATAGGTTAGATTCCCACTCGAGGAATTGTTATATATAAATTTCTATTTATTCGCTCTGGTACTTCAGACTAAGCGCGTTATTGAGTTCTGTCACTCAAAATATAAAGCCACGATTTCAATCAGAAAGTGGAGGAAGGAGTGTCTTGACACTAGGCCTGCCTGACACTGACCTGCTATGCGGGAAAAAGCGTAAAGCAGCGAAAAAACTGCCTACATTTTTTCACACACAATACGTGGTCATAGATAGACTCAATCTACGTTTGATGAAGGACTAAGTGTTCTAAACGTTGGATTTAATTAAAATGTTATATTTAAAATAACACTTTGTTAACATTCGTTATACTTGTGAAGAAGATAACTGCAGATTATATTTATAAACTTATGCTTTAAAATTGTTACAGCTTTGTAAATCATGTTGTGGGCATTCACAATATTTAAAATGTGAAAATACAGAATGTCCGGTACTTTGGCGTCGGGTGGCCACGCTACAAAAGTTGCACGAAACTCATGATATTGCAACTAACCTACCTCCTTTTTATATGGAAGAGAATCTTATATGAAAATTACTTTTTTTAATTTTATTAATAAATCATGTAAAATAATATTATTTTAATAGAATTTGGTATGTATATTATTGGAGTTATTAATAATGTAAAAAGTTATTAAAATTATTAATAGTAGTTGGTGTTTTATTTTTTATTACTACATTAGTACAAGAAATGACTTCTTATGTCTATAAATTAACATGACACTGAACTGGAAATATCAGCCTTATTATAATTGAAATGGATATCTTTTTCTTGGATGAATTATAATGGATTTTTCTGAGAGTACAAAAACGTAACCCAACGCAAGTAGCTTCAATAAAAAAAGGCTTATACAGTCAGTTCATAAAATGGAGTAGTACTTCAATGAGTAAGACAGCGTGAAGAAACGTTACGTTTTGTTTTATGATTGATAATTTTGCACAAACCCCTACGGAACCCGTGATATTAAATAGATAAGTACCGGTGGTCTTTTTCAGAAATCTTAGTTTTTTTTTAATATTCCATAAATTAATTCAACAACCTATAAAATAACTCAAAAAATTCGTTGTAATAAAAATTTATAAATATTTCCATTTGTACATATATTATTATATATGCCCGAAGCTTAAGTTTCAGAACGCAGCTATGTTTATTTTGATTGTGACCAACTGACTCCTGTCACATTTGACAGACTATTAATGTATTTGTGTTCATTTCGTTGACATTTTTATGCTGGGAAATCCCAGATTGAAATTGTTTATTACAAATCGTATTTTCCTCAACGCAGAAGATAGCAGATTTCTTTCATATCAAGAGGTCAACATGTTAATTTTGTTGTCATATTACTATTGAAGATTGTGCGTATAAGAATTTAAACTTTAGTGTATTTCATCATGATCAAGAACGACGAACTTCGCAAACTCCGTGCTGATGTGCTTTGTAAAGTTATTAATATATTGGAAATCAACGATGATTGGAAAAGAGTAATGTCAATTATACCTAAAAATCTACAAGATGAAAATTCAGGTCAAAAATATAACAATGAGCACATAAGGTGAGAAAGAATAAACTGCTTGGAATATATAATTTTTCAAAGTGATTTATAAATTTGACGGTTCCGCTTTAATTTCTATTGATATGTATTGTTAGGTTAATAGAAGAACATGCAAAAGCAAACAATCAAAAATGTGCAGAAGTACTCATGGATGAATGGGGAACATCAGGAAGACTTCGGCCAACTTTACATCATTTAAAAAGTATTTTGATAAAGGCACAAATGTTTAGAGCAGCTGATGAAATAGCAAATATGTTACAAGGTAAATTTAACATCTTAATATTATGATTAATGAAATATAAGTAAAATGGTTAAATATCAAACTATATAAGATATAATTAACCTTTTATATTTATAAAACAATATTTATAGTTTGTAGATTATTTACACTACATGTAATGAATATTTTTTTCTAGAACCATTGCCTAAACGCCCATCATTTGGTCCAGCTGCTTTTGTTACTACAGACCTTACTAAAATGTTAAATGAAGATAGTTCTCTTCAGCAATACGAAATACCAACACATAATATGACCGATTCAAATAAACTCTATGATGGAACCACAAGAAAGATGCAGTCTGTTAGTGATATGATAAAATTTTCTCACTCTGGCACAAAAGAATATAATAACTCAAGAAAGTCAGAGTCAGATTTAATACTATTCTCAAAAGATACAGCAACAGAAAAATCAATGAATGTTCCTGCCTTGAGTGTACTGATGGCATCTAAAAATATTAGCCAAAAGTCTACAACACCTCTTGCAAATGATACTGAAGGTAGCGAAAGCTCATTTCAGGGTTACACTGAAAGTGCACCTCAAGAATATAGTAAATATGACATGAATAATTATCAGCAGACATTTCCAGATATTCCCATTTCATCACCTGGTATAGACAGTGTCATTTTACATGATGGTAAACTGGTTGATTTTGATTATCATGAATTAGAAATGATAACTGGCAACTTTGCAACTGTATTAGAGAAAGGTCCTAAAGGTCTTATGGGAAAAATAGGAAGTGGTGGGTTTGGTGATGTTTTTGTTGGAAAACATCAACAATATGGTATGATTGCTGTAAAGAAAGCACATAGTTATCTTAAGATTGACCGAAAACCTGATATTGCAATAAAGATTTTTAATGCAGAAGTAAAATATTTATCTTTATATCGACATAAAAATATTGTGTCTATCATAGGTTTTTCTAGAAATGGACCTACTCCATGTATTGTATCTGAATATGTGGATGGAGGTTGTTTGCAGGATAAAATTGAGTCAAAAGAATTAAAAGATGAATCTATAAGAATATTTATAATGATAGAAATAGCTGAAGCTTTGAAATATTTACACACAAGTGACAAAGAAATAAAAACTAGTGGTTCCATACAATCTAATAATGATCTGCCAAAGATGTCTAAAAAATTTGTTCATGGAGATATTAAAACTGCGAATATTCTTTTAACCAAAAATTGTGTACCCAAGGTATGGTTACTCTTTTTGTATATTTTCAAAAAAATATTTAATGAGTAATTATATGAATTTATTGTTTCTTATTTTACAGCTTTGTGATTTTGGTGTATCAAAGCAGTATGAGTCAACATTTATGACAACAAGTGTTATGGGAACTTCAGCATATATGGCACCTGAAGCTTTACAAGGAACAGTTACACAAAAAACAGACATATTTAGTTATGGTATTGTATTGCTGGAATTACTTACAGGATTAAAACCTATAATCAAAAATAATGGCTACAACTTTAATATAAAGCATTATGTAGAAGAGAATTGTTCTGACAATGACATAACACCCCTACTGGATCCAAGTGTTGAGTCATGGACCATAGCCAACAAAATTTATAATTTAGCAAGTAGTTGTTTCAACAATAGCTGGAACAGCAGGCCTAACATCACTGAAGTATATGAATTTCTCACTAATATAAAAAATGATATGAATTAAAACATAAATGACTTATGTGAATAACTATAAGTATGAGTCCAATATATTTTTGAGTAAAACACATTTTAAATTTGTATTTGTTGTTTTATTACATTTATTTTTTCTCTAAAATTTGCTTTTTTAACAAGATTTGCTTTCTCTAAGTTATTCAGAATTTGCTTCTGTTCTTCTACTTTGCTAATATGAATTAAAGTTATAATAATTTTTTGAATATGTGTAACAGTTTCTTCATTATCACATTCATATAATACCTTTAATAAACTTGAAATCAGCTTGTGGTCTGTCGAATATTTCCAAGAACACCAACAGTAACAAATCCAGTGGTCCAAGCACTAAAAGTAAAAAAAATGTAATATGTTAAAAACATGTATTATAATATTATAGTTAATATAAATTTAAGAACAATGTAATGTTCTTTTTATTTCCAGAGTACTTTTTCTCTATTTCCTGAGTAATAAGTTTCTTCCTCGATCTATATTCTAATCAAATAGATTTTTTTTTTCACCTAAAAAAATATCAAAACAAATCTTACTTGAAGTGTAACATCTAAGAGAATATCTGCAACAGCTTCATTAGTGCATACATCTAAGGTATCACAAATGATAGTTTTAAACTCACTTTCACTAATGCTATCTATATCTTGTAATTGTATAAGATTTTTTGCAAATCTAAAACATTCCAATTTCCTGTACAGGTTCATTTCCGCATATAACTGATCCAGTACAGTAGTATACATTTCCTCTAATCTGGCGTTCTAAAATAAAATTACAAGTTATTTGATAAATATAATAATTCTTGATTTATAAACAAGAGCAATTATACATATACAGTAGTTTTATCTTTAAGAATATAAACTTAATATATATAACTCTGATTAAATGTTTATAAAACGTAAAGAACTTTTTGTAGTGGTTTAACAACTAAAAACTAAATGAATCCGTCACTTCCCTTTTATAAAATATTCTCACCTTTACTTCAGCAGGAAAGATTTTGCAAAGTTCCAACAGGCAAGCATGTGTTAACTTTGTTATGTCACTATCTTTTTCAATGAGAGCCTTAGTTAAACTTCTGTATATAACATCATAGTAATTTCCTCCTTCAAAATCTGTATCCTCCTATTTAAAAAAAAATAAGTGATCATGAGAGTGTTAATATAATTATTAAAATATATTTCATCACAAGGAAACCCTTGAAAATATATGAAAAAAAAAGAATATTGATAAACTCACACAATTTTTTTATAATACTATAGTATTCACTCTAGAAGTATAGTCTAATACTATAGTCTATACAGTAATATATATTTTATTACTTTTTTATTACCTGCCATTAATACAACTTCATAGGGACACAACTAAAAACATATCTTATATATAGTGAACTTATTAAGCAAGAAATAGATATTATGAAGAAACATAATAATACACACAAATATTTCTTTTACAAAATGAACATGTAGGTAAACATATAAATAAATTTTAAATAAACAAGTTTCATTAAATTACTATATTTATCATACTTATTTATTAAGTATTATTTATAATTTAAATTTTACATTACTTACATTTAATATATTGTCATTAAAAATAAATAGTTTTAAGATATTATGTACAATTTAAATCTAGCTATGTGTCTTTACTATAGCAAATTCTTATAGAAAATCTATAAAATGGATAATTATTAGTGTAGTGTAACAACATAGCTCATTTTCTGCTTAGGAGGCTTTATTGTAAAATTACTTACCAAACATCTTAATATAGATAAACAGCAGATTAATCCTTTGCTTTTGTTGGATGTAATATAATCATCAATGAGAAGCAGAGAAACAGGAAATATTCTTTGTGGTTTTACTTTGACATTATATTTCTGAAAAGTGTACAAATGAATATATGAGCGTTCATATTGCTATATCAAGGAAATGGTTTGTAATTGTAATGGTTTACTTAGCTATTATACTTACTCGGACATCTTTCACAATAGAACAGTAAACTTCAATCTGGCCTGGATATTTCTTGAAATTATCATATGTTAGTTTACAATGCAGATCCTCTAAGCATTTGTCATATATTTCTTGAATATTAAAATGAGTATTTTGATAAAGTATGTTATCAAGACGCAAACCACATAATAGCTCAAAATAAATATTTAATTTCTTTGAATACTCCTGTGATTTTTCGCCATTTCCTGGACAATCGCACGACAATTCTTTATACAAAATCAGTAAAGCAGATATGATCGCTGAAGCTTCTTTTGTATTTGCCAAATCCAAATCTCCAAGATACTG
The DNA here is from genome assembly GCA_019049465.1 of Dryas iulia moderata. Taxonomy (NCBI): domain Eukaryota; kingdom Metazoa; phylum Arthropoda; class Insecta; order Lepidoptera; family Nymphalidae; genus Dryas; species Dryas iulia. The sequence goes on along the minus strand of CM032424.1, from coordinate 11,766,643 downwards.
TTCCAGTAATTGAAAATTCTGGTCTAAATTATTATTGCGAATAGTCAACTCTACATGGTTCGTAGATTCATCAATATTTTTGGCTAATTTCGGTATTAAGCAACGGTTTATACTATCTAATAATTTTAAAATGTATTTCATGTTTGTAAATACGATTTGACCTTTTGGCTATCAAATTTGTTGATAAAACTTTCAACTTTCACAAGTATTTCTAATGATATTTTACAATTTTCATTCAACAACTGAATGGGTAATCAATAGTTTAAAACGAAAACTTTATTGATTGAGCCAACACCAGTGTTGCCGTTGGTCAGATATAAATGTCTTAAGCTAGTTCCACCAACTCCGATAGATTATAATAAGTTTTATAGTCACTAATCAGTAAATAGTAAATAAACTCGCATTTAATCTCATAATAGAAGTTTCACAAATTCACACTTTTCCCGTATAGCAGAGGAGGGTCGTCATGTCAGAGCTCAGAGAGAATAGTGGCAGCACTTCGTTCTTTTCATTTTCTGCCCAAAAACTGTGACATAGTGTGTCAAGTGGCAAAACTCAATGCCACGTTTTGTCTTAGGAACAAAAGCGGAGAAATGAAAATAATATGTAATCATTTCCCCGAGTGGAAATCGAATCTACAATCATCGGGTTTACAGTCAGATATTATCTCACTGCGTCACGACTTTCTTAATCACTACTAGATATCATCTATGCTATCCACTCAATCCAGAAATTCGTTTATCATAAAGACATCTTATTATATGCTATGATTGGAAGTCTATTCAATAATGTTTTAACTGCAGCCCTGCCCAACACCCATAAAAGACCCATATTAATTATTAACCACGTTACTCATAGTGTAGATTTAAAATAAGTAACATTGCAGACTCTGCACAGTATCTTTCTACATACATAACTTCCCGAATACAAGATATGTTCTCAATTTCTATAACTTACAAGTTGGAGTATATGCATTTTTTATATAAGAAAGAAATAAAATTTGTATGTGTTTCATTCAGTAGAACCATTCCCATTATATTACACAGAATACAATTTGTTTTTATCTTTACTTTAAACTAAAGTGTAGTTCTTTTGTAAATAAAGGCTGTGACCATTTACTTTCTTTATTAAGTCACATTTTTAAAGCCATAGACAAATTTTCAGGCTTACTTTGATATTGACAACGGCCGTGCTGTCACAACTCTGACAAAGACATTGGGCATTTCTGACATTGACAGTCATTTTTAATTTCGCCTTGAAGTGGTGTCAAATTGGTCGGTCGCACATTGTAAATTGTTATCATTGTACGGTAGTATTCGTAAGAATTTTGGCTGTGTGCACCGCGTAAATTACTAAAACTAAACAGTGATATAGTGAATTTAAAACTCAGTTACGGCCTTCCCGCCAAGGTTAAAAATAGGGGGATTTAATAAAACACACAGTTTGCAGAAGAACCACACATACATCAATTTTCAAGAAATATGATTTGTGTGATCATAAAATAATGAAAGAAAAAAAATAATGATTAAGGCAAAATATGCATAAGCTCAAGTGATAACAGTTCTATCATGTTATAAAACATATTTTATTCCCAGAAGCCTAGTAAAATATCAGAACGTAGTTTCTGATAATATGCTACATTTGAAAAGTATATACATTAGAAATAGTTGTTTATGTGGTACTCTTCAGGATTCATACATTTTTTATAGTAATGTCATCTTGAATATAAAAATCTGTGAAAGCTGTAGTGAAAACAAATTTGGATAACATTATTGCATGTGAAGTGACTGTGTTTTAAACTTTAATAATTCTGTGATATTTTTTACCTATGCCTAACAAGAAAAAAGTAAGGTCACCTCAACAGCTATGGGAAACAATTTCTTCTGTTTTTGTTGCATTTGTTGAAAGGATATTTTATTCTCTTGGAGTAATTGTTGCAAAACATCCATGGAGAGTAATTGCAGCAACATGGGTGTTTGTTCTGCTGAGCTGTGGTGGATTATACACATTTCATATAGAAAAAAATCCTATGAAGTTATGGGTACCACCTGAATCAGACTTTTTCTATGATACAAATTGGTATATAAATAATTTTGGAACTAATTTTAGACTTCAGAATTTGCTCATAACAGCAGATAATGTATTGGATCTAAATGTTTTTCAATTTGTTTACAATGCCACTAATAATGTTAACTCACTAACAACTAATTATAAAAACAAAACTTTTGCTATGAATGACTTATGTTTTAAAGTTCCTGTTGTTAATAGTTTGGGTAGTACAAGTTGGAAATCTAGATCTGACAATACAGTTAATAGTACAAATAAGGTAGACTTTTCTGATTTTTCTCTTTTGTTAGATGATGAATTTTATTGTGATTTACTCAAAAGTTTTCCAGAAACTTGTTTACAGTATAATGTATTAGATATTTGGAAAAATAATATAACTTTATTAGAAAATATTACAAATAATGAAATTGTAAAAAAAATAAATCAAGTAAAAATTAACCCCACAACTGGTCATCCTGTAGACTTCACAAAGTTTTTAGGAGGGGTAGAGTATGATGAAAATGGTGATATAGTGAAAGCAAAATCTCTTTTATTAACGTGGTATATGTATGTAAACATGACACAAGTTGATCTTAATGATGTTGGTAACTTGGTTGGTACTGAAGAGTGGGTATCAGTTCAATTAACACTTTGGGAGAAAGAATTTTTAAAATTTGCCGAATCCCTGTCTGATAATAAAGCTAATGTAAAAGTTTTTTATCAATCAGGAAGAAGTTTTGCAGATACAACTGGGGAGTCTATGTTTCAAGAATTAGACAAGTTATTTATAGGTATACTCATGATGTTTTGCTATGTTCTTGTAGCAGTTTCACGTTTTAACTGGTTAGAGATTAGATTGACATTGGGAAGTGTTGGTTTGATGAATGTTGGAATGGCTTATATTACTGCAGTAAGTTGGTGTTCTTTATTTGGTGTGCCTTTTGGACCTGTTCATTCATCTTTACCATTTCTATTAATGGGTCTTGGTGTTGATGACATGTTTGTAATGAATGCTTGTTGGAAAATAGTTGAAAGCTCAAATAAGCATAAAAGTGTTCCTGTTAGAGTTGGTCACATGTTAAAACATGCTGGTGTGTCAATAGTAATAACGTCTTTTACTGACATTGTGGCACTGTTAATTGGTGCCATCACAATTTTGCCATCCTTAAAGTCCTTTTGTATATATGCTGCAGCAGGAGTCTTCTTTATCTTTTGTTATTCTGTTACATTTTATGTTGCCATTTTTACCTTAGATATTAGGAGAATTGATCAGAAAAGAAATGGCATAGTCTTCTGTTATACACATAAAAATGAAATTACAATATCAACAGAAAAAACTTATTTCCAAAAAGTGTTAGCTGTCCTGTATAAAAATGTAATATTTACCAAAACTGGTAAAAGTGTTATATTATTATTTACTTTAATAATGACATGCTTCAGTGTAGCAGCAGTGTTACAATTGGAGCAAAGATTTGATCCGAAATGGTTTATTCCAGACGGTACATATTATAAAGATTTTATAAACATGCATGATAAGTATTATCCCGATGAGGGCCAACCTGGGTTTGTTTTCTTGGGTGATATGGACTATCACTCTGAATTTATAAAGTTGCATAATATGGTTGAGGTATTAAGGAATGAGTCTTACATAGCCGAGGTAACTACATGGGTCGATAATTTTCATGGCTATGTTTTAAATAATTTTCATCGAGATTTAATGAATTCATCATTGATTTTGTCAGATGAACAATTCAACAAATATTTGAATAGATTTCTATTTAGTGAAATAGGTGGACGTTTTCAATTTAACTTTCGGTTTACAGATCCTCTTGTTTGCGGACGTTCTTTCCGTAATATAACAGTTTCATCGATGTCGTTCAGATTTACAACATTTGAAGGCCCAAAACAATATATACCTGCTATGAATCGCGTCAAAGAAGTCGTTAAAACCACTAATATAACTACAGGAACTGGCTATCGCAGTGTGTGGTCTAAAGCTTTTGCCAATTGGGTCACTGATGAGATAATAGCAGTGGAAGTAGAAAGGAACATTGAGTTAGCTTTGTTCTGTGTTATGATTTGCACTGTTATTTTGATAACGAATCTTCAAATGTGTTTGTGGATATTTATTTGCGTTTTATTAACAATAGTTAACGTGTTGGGGTGGATGCAGAGGTGGGGGATGACTGTGGACATTGTTTGTTGTATAGGTTTGGAACTGGCGATTGGTCTTTGCGTAGATTATGCTGCCCATGTTGGACACACGTTTTTGACAATTACACAAGGGAGTCGCCATGAAAGAGCCTATAAAACCGTCACATCTATAGGCTCTGCTGTTTTATTAGGTGGTGGATCCACATTATTATCTTTATCGTTACTCAGTATGTCAAAAGCCTACACATTCCAATCGTTTTTCAAAATATTTTTGCTTGTGATCATATTTGGTTTATTCAATGGTTTGTGTTTCTTGCCTGTAGTTTTATCCCTTATAGGTCCAGCAGCGTATAAAGTTGAGGACGAAAGAGAAAAATCACCCGAAGCTGTAGAATTAAATGATAAGGCCAACGATAAAGAAAAACAAGTAAATGATAGTTTATGATGTATTATGTATTAAGTTAATAGCTTTACACAAATAAATATGTAATTATCTATTTAATTTAGTAAGTTTAACTTTAACTTACTTTTACTCGATTGATTATGTATTGTTATTCCTAGATTAGTGAATATATTATTTTTGTACCTATGTATTTAAAAAATGAGATTTGTTAGTTTTGTAGTTGTTTGAGAGCTTAGTAGCAGTGCCTGAAATATCGAGTAATAAATTTAATTCTTAAGTAATTAGTATATTTTACCCCTAAAGTATTTAGCCATGGGGCTATTCTACGGTTCCATATCTAATAGTAAATACATATATTTATGTACCTATGTGCCTAGTGTCAAATGCCATTGACGCTTTTATGAACACAATGTATCTTGATGTACAAATTTTAATACATATTTTTGTATAAAAATATTGTGAAACTACTACTTTGCCTTGCCTTGTCTTATGATATCTCGATTAAACTATTGCATAATGTTTTGTATTTGATTATATTTTTATAATATCTTGTGTGGCATGTTAAATGACAAATTAAAATAATAAATTAATTTTTATAACATTTGTCTTTTATTATGTAAAAACATATTTCGTATTATACATTTAGACTTATTATTATACTAACTTAATTTCGTTTTACATTGCGCGTATATCTTCTTATTTTTGTAGCTTCACGCTGTATCCCTTGCGGGGTAGTCAGAGAGAACGGAGCGCCAAACGCTACGGTCCCTGCATACGTCTTTCGCCTCGTCCACTGTCATCAACCTCTTCATACACACCCTCCGGAGGATCCTCATGATTTTTACGTGACCTTCCTCCAAAACAGTATCGTCGATACTGTTTTCGAAGATCAACCGACCACTCACCTTTGCTTAATATATCTATTTATTAGATACACGCATATTTGTATCAGTGGGCAACGCGGCGCAGTGCGGCAGCGTTTGACTGTAAATTGGTACGTAGGTTCGATCCTACTCTGGGGGATTACTTTTAAATTTTTCAGGGGGATTATTTTTGAGCCAAGCGCTCTACTAGAGACTTTTTGCATTCTTTGTGCACGCATGAACTAAAAGCGGCTGAACCGTTCATTATGAAGTTTTTGAGCTAATTTAAGCTGGTCCGTTGGCCTGTAATAGTATTTATTTTTTTCCATGGGGATGAGTAGTAATCGTTTAAAATGTAATTTCCCATAGATATTAATTAAGATGTGCTCGCTTTGCTCAATATGCAAACGGCACCCAAAGTTTCGAGCGAGCCCAGCTAGTCGAAATTAGTGACACTCCTCGTTACTTCATGTTGACTTGTGCCAACCTTACAATATATCAAAGTCGGAGAAACGGAATGTATCGACACTAAATTTTCTCTTGTTACTTTGATATGCAGGGAGAAGCTAACAAAAAACATTTTACAATTATTTTTACTATGGTTCAATAACTAAACGAATGACTATAATTCTATTTATACTAAACTTGATAATCAATTGATTTGGCACAAATACAATTAGATAAAGTAATTACAGTTGTTTGTTTATCATGTAAGTCACTACCGAGTTTCCTATCTTCATGATATTAGCCTTTAGATTATCTAATAGTGGAATGGATTATATACTTATTTTTTGTCTTCGCAATGGTACCTAAGACAAAGCGCGGCATTGACTTCCGTCACTCAACTTGAGTGTGGAACGTCTTGACATTAAGTTCTCTGACTACTCTTTTTTTTAGCTTCACATAGTTTCCCGCACACAGCAGGGTAGAGGGAACCTAGTGTTGAACACTCTGTTCCCCACTTTCCGCCGAATTTTGGAACCATTGCGTGTTAAGTGGCGGAACTTAATGATACCAGAGCAAAAAAACGGAAATATTAAATATTTCCACTCCTCAAGTAGGAATCGAACCCACAACCAGTCGTGTCCACTGCGATACGACAGGCCCCTCTGCTATGAGGGAAAAAGCGTGAAAATATTTCCTTGGCCAGTCGTGGCACAAGCGTGTGACTGTAAACGACTGGTTGTGGGTTCGATTCCCGCTCGAGGAGTGGAAAAATTTAATATTTTCATTTTCTTCGATCTGGTGTCGAGGTAAAGCGCGGCGTTAAGTTCCGCCACTTAACACGCAAGCGTGAAGCTAAAAAAAAAAATCTTTTGTTTAGTGGTGGAAGTTTACTTATTGCCTTACCAGACCAGAAAAATAAAAGTACCTATATTGTATGTGTAGTTTCATTACGCATCACACCATTGGTTTATAGTTTCGTCCATATACTTATTTAGTTACATTTATCAAATTAAAATATTGAAATCGTATTACACGATTCGAATATTTTACTTTGATTAAATAAAGTAATTTTGAGTTAGATTTAATGGTTTGGTCGGGAAACGATACACAATATGCTAATATCACATAAGTTGAGTCATCATTATATCTATTTAATATGGAGCATCGTATGTTTATAATATTTACAAAACTACATCTATTTACGTAACTACTAAATAGAAGAACAGCTGCTTGTTTTGATAGATAACCTATGTATTTTAAACTTTTATGTTAAAGTGCAGCCTTTGTTATGTTCAGCTCATGACGCAGAAAATATTGCATTTCCTAACTTCTGTACTAATAAAATAATATTGTAGGTACTGACTAACTGTGTGATTCATCGTTGACCAGCTTTGAGTGACAGACAATACCTAAGCAGAATTGTAAACTATTATAATATAAAAACATGAACTTTGGCCATATAGATTCTTTTATAAAACAAGACAAAATTTACCTACTAACATGTAGGTGTTTTAAAACAATATATTAATACTTTAAATAAGAAATAAAATTATTATTGCACAGACAGGTGTGAAATAGTCTGCCTGTTTCACGTATATAAGTGAAAAAACGAATAACATGAAGCAGTTTTTTTTAGAATAATATGACTTGGTGAAACATAATGTGGCAAAGCGTGGCCGTTCCTGGCGCAGGGGTATAAAGTGTGACTGTAAACGCCACTGGTTGTGGGTTCGATTCCCACTTGAGAAGTGGATTTAATATTTCCTTTCTCGGGATTTAGCGTGAAGGTAAAAAAATTAAACAAACGGATGATAGACTGATCAGGTTCGAACCTAAAACGAAAATAAAAAAAATAAAAATTATAATAACTAGAAAAAAAGTTGGGCGAAAAGTTCAATGTGTTACGTTTTCTAAAAATGGTTTTTCAAATGCCTAAGCGTGCAAATAATAGTTGGAAAATGTAGAAAATCGGTTTGACATGTTTGAAAGGTCGACCCCTATAAAGATTAAAATTGAAATTGATAAGAAAATTCTTTAATTTTACTGAATGCGATAAAAATAACAATAACATTTCGTGATTAACTACAAGGAAATTGTATTTATAATGCAATCTCTATAATAACTCCTCACTTTACTACTTAAAGGTTCACTAAGTGTAGGATAACACAATTATGTTCAATTTACTTACATTTCATTTCTTTATTTCTTTTATAATACAATTTTTGTAAAGTGTGGATTTTACCTGCAGGTCATATTGTAAATATGTATAAGCTAATCTTTGTATTATAAAACAAATCACTTGATAGTCACTAGCATTAAAGAAGATATAATTTTATTATCTCTAGATAGTGTGTCGTTAAGCTTAAGAAACGATTAAAATATTAAAAAGAAATAACTTTTTACTGTTTTTTAATAAAAATCAGTATAAAGGACACAATAATGGACATTGAGCGAATTATCATATTATGTGGAGTCATATTACTAACGTACTCGTGTTTCGAGATAATGTTGGCTTGTTATTTTTATATTATAAGCGTTAATAATTTATTATTTTTTTACGGCTTCACGCTTCCGACTATCCTGATATGCTTGTTCACATATAGCAGGGTAGTCAGAGATAACCTCGTGTATAACCTCGTGCTAATAGTACTAGGTAGTCTTCCACTTTCCACCGGAAATTAGGACATTGCATGTTAAACAGCAGAGTTCAACGCTACGCTTTGTCCTAGAGCGGCGAAATGAAATAATATATATAATTAATCCCTGAGTGGAAATCGACAGCACAACTATCGCGTTCTCATTCAGACACTGTCACACTGTGCCACTATGGCTTTAATTTACACAATTAATTGCCAACTTCATTGCCATGTGGAACTAGACAAGGCCGCATCTTCTCTTTAAATACCTTCTTGTACATATATCCTGTACAAGATGGCTTGATATTTTTGACAGATGGGATAGTGATGGGAATAATAATAAAGAATAAAATTGTCAAAGTCGACGTAACGAAACATTAACCATCATCCGATGTGACATTGTACAAGCGTCTGTTACTTTCAGTGTTACTATTTAAATTTTATTTTGCAGCAAGTAAAAGTTCTTCAAATTTTCGGATAATGCTTGAATCTTTAAGAACTTTTGTGTTATATGTATGAATATAATTTTTAAAATCATATAATTAAATTAAATATAAAAAAAAACACCCGACCTTACCGCTGGGGGGGGGGGGGGGGGGGGGGGGGAATTGTATTCTTAACCCGTTCCCCCGCGGGAATAACCCGTAGTATAATGTGACCTGTGAACCTGTGACATAATCGGTAGATTGATCTGGTTCAAGCCCACACGCTGTACGGTGCTCCCGTATGGGCGGACGCCCTGAACAGGCGCAACGTCCCCCTGCTGCGTAGGGCGCAGAGGGTGATGGCCATCAGGGTGATACGGGGGTACAGGACCATCTCCGGTGAGGTCCGCGACTCCGTCAGGTTTTAGTGGGTAACGGCGGCGTTACCATCTTGCCTCACCGGAGTCCCACATAACCACGTCCCGGGTCCCAACTCGGGCTGGTATCCGTAACGGATTTCCTGACGAAAAAAAAAAAAAAAAAAAAAAGCCCACAAAAAATATAAAAAAAATAAAATTTATAATAACTAGAAAGAAATAACAAATAGACTTTCATATTTAATTATAAATTCTAGATTACAGTATTAGATAGGTAATATAAAAGTTTATGCGTATATTTATAGTGTTTCGTTTAATTTAGATTTGTCATGGGGCCAGTCGTGGCGCAGTGGCACAAGTGTGTGAGTGTAAACGACTGGTTGTGGGTTCGATTCCCGCTAGAGGAGTGGAAATATTTAATATTTCTATTTTCTTCGCTCTGGTGCCGAGGCAAAGCGCGGCGTTAAGTTCCGCCACTTGACACGCAAGCCTCCGAATTCGGCAGAAAGTGGGGAACGGAGTGTCGTAACACTAGGTTCCCTCTGCCTACCCTGCTGTGTGCGGGATACAGCGTGAAGCTAAAAAAAGAAAAGAAAAAAAAAGTTCTTTACTTTGAAGCAATAAAAGTTCTGAAAATTTTCGCATAACGCCTGAGTCTTTCGGGACTTCTGTGTTATATATATTTTGTTTAAAATCCTTAAATTAAGATAATAATGTTTGTCATTGAAAGTTATGTCGATCAGAAAAACGTACATTTGTCAAAAAGATCAAGCTATCTTGTACAAGGTATAAACATATCCTCCAGTTAGTTCGGATAATCGACGCTTTACTATATTGTCTTTGTTTACTATTTTGTAAACATCATTTAATAATAATCTATAAATATAATAAATCTGTTTGTACATAGAACATGTGCGATAATAAATATAATTGGGGGCATGTATGTTGCATGTTAAATATGTGTACTGTAAACCACAACAAACTAAATCAGGGGTAAGCAACGTTTTCAAGCGGCGGGCCACTTTTAACTACAAAATTTGTCTGGCGGGCCACATTTAAACTTTAATAATGGCTGGCGGGTCACACAAATTAAAAAAATAGTTTATATTATGGCGGGCCACGCGTTGCTCACCCCTGAACTAAATCATACATTGGTTAAAAAAATACTACTTAATTTGTTTATATATTTAAGCGCTATCGGCAAAAACTTTCAAATTCAATTTAAGTGTTTTTTAAATTATAGTTTCCGTAATTTTTCTTCTTTTTTTGTTATTATTTACTTCCGCTATTAATAGGAAGTTATTATGAATTTTACAGTTCTTGGTGTTTTACTGGTCTGTTGCCTTAGAAATTATATTAAAATAAAATAAAATTTTGCATATAGGTAAGAAGAGGTAGTTTTGAAATTTCAGATACCGGTTGTCCATACATATAATTGTTAATATAAGTAACTACTTATTGATATATGAAAGTTTATGCGTATATTTTTATAGTGTACACAAAAAGTCATGTACTACGCATAATCCTATATGAACGAATTATCATTTTTCATAATCAATGAATACTTGTTATTTAGGTACATAGCATAGATCAATTACTGATTTTTTTCAAATAATAAATATTCTGATAATATATACTTATTATGATAATTATTATTATATTATTGTTAAAACGCCTACTCTATTTTCTATCATATAAAGTAGCACAAGATAAAAAATCTAACGTACCTATTTGTTCATAGTTACAACCTTGACGTTTTGCGACACCACAGATATGCTATTTTGTAGAATAGATAACAAACTTATATATAAGATACATTTTTATATTAAAATTAGAACTAGTTTTTGGTCTCACGCTTTTTTTCGTTTAGCAGGATTTTTGGAAAGACAATAGATATTTCAATCATTCCTCTGAGTACTAATCAAACGCATAACTGCGCCACATTTTGGCGTTGTATAGTTCCTGATAGAGTCAGACCACAAAGATAGTAAGTTCGATTCGATGTGAAGCAAGTATATTTAAGTTTATTTAAGTTATAATTCACACGTACGGCTTCATACGCGTGGTCGATAAAAAAGGTAAATTTATATATAAAACCATGCCACCCGGCCGCAAGTATGAATAAGTAATACTTCCGCAATTAAAAGATACGGGGGCATATATTTACTTACAACGTTTAATAAATAGAGTTTCATATTAGTAAGATCCAAAATGACGGAATTTTATACAAACTTTCAACTTCTAATTCACCCATTAGGAGATAAAATTTCGTAAAAGCTGGAACATATAATAAAACATTTCATATTTGAAGCAATAAAAAAACGGATTTCAATTAGAAATCCCATTTCACGCTTAGGAGTAGAATGTTCACAATAGCTAACCTAGGTTAGGTTAACCTACCTAGATATAAAATTTCATATTTGTAACTGTAAAACTGACGGACTTTCATACAAATTTCCATCCTCCCCTTCGTCCCCTCAGGAGAAGAACATCAAAAAATCGTTTACTCTATAAAATAAACCTACTCACCAAATATCATGTCTAAGTTCAGTAGTTTAGTCTCGACGATGATGAATCAGTCTGTCAATGTATCAGGACAAGTTATTTGATATATAGATAGAGGGAATGGTTATATTTAAATAATTTTCATTGCTAAAGACAACGTGCTGCGTCGAGCTGCACGCAATGTTTTCCGAAAGACAGAGCTAACCTTTACACTTTGTATCAAATCAGACAAAAAGAGAAAAAAAATCACTAACTGGGATTTGAATCCACACTCTTTGTTATTATTGGATTCCAGTAAATTTGACAGAGCTTCTCCATTCAATATATTATATAAAGAGGGACCTTGAATGCCCTTTATTATATTTTATACACATCATTTTTACCCGTGGGGGGACGGGTTAGGAATACAATTCCCCTCCGCCGCTGGGTAGCGTCCCGTAAAAGGCGGGTAACCCAGTATCTTGGTGGTAGGAGATTCGTTCTCCGACTGGCTCGCGACCACTAGCATGCCAAAGACGAACCGCCAAATATCTGAAGATGTGTTCCGGTTCGATGGCATGTAAGCCAGCTTGCCCTATCCCCAACATTCCCATCCTTCCTCTCTCCTTCTGTCCTACATCGCTAAGGCTGGCAACGCATCTACAACTCTAATGTTGTGGATGTCTATGGGCGAAGGTACGACTTAACACCAGGTGGGCCTTCTGCTCGTTTGCCTCCTTTATTCCATAAAAAAAATATATATAAACATACATAGATACTATAGACAATATTTAAGAGACGGCGCATTATAATATGTACTGTGTCTTAAGTTCTCTTTAAAGAGATATCATATTGACATCAAAAGACAACAGGATTTTTTATTTTTGATTAGGTATATATGTAGATTATACTTTATAATATAATACGCGCCATTTAATTATTCCATTTTCATTGTACAAGTATTAGGAGTTGGAATTAATTCATAGCGTTTGATGAGAAATGATATGATGTTGAGAAATAAATTGATCGTAAATCTGCTGTTATTAGGTGTTATTTTTACGACGCGCCTTATTCTTAATTGTTGATAACAACAAGTCACAGTTATTTAATTATGTCGAAATTTATTCCAAATAAAGTGTTTTTGCAATAAATAAAATTGTTTACGGTGAATATTCTTTAGCTGATCAAACGTGTGGGAAGTGATTTGGACGTTTTAAAAGTGGTGATTTTAATTTAGACGACATGGAACGACCTGGCCAGCCAAAAGAATTATAAGGAAAATAAAGAGATGGAGGATTTACTGGAAGTACATGTCAAACACTTCAAGGATTGTCTACAATGGGGGGTTGATTTATTAACGATGGGAAAACGCCTTAAAGCTTTGGCAATAATCCAAAAGGAAGGTAATCAGGTCTCATATGAATTAAAATCGAGAGACATTGAAAGACGTGTTATGACCGGTGAAGTACTGCTTCAACGCTAAATAAGAAAAAAAAATGTACATCAGTGGCAAGCGATGGGAAATATTTTCAATAATGTAATTTTTTATTTACATTTCCAATAAATTGTTATATTTTAATAAAAAAAATTTACGAACTAATTCCAACATTTAATATTATTAGTATGAGTAGAAGAGAATTACTATTAGAACTGCTACTAATAAGAATAGAGGCCGTCGTGGCGCAGTAAGATAACTTCTGATAGTAAACGCGATGGTTGTGGATCGTCCACTTCATAATAGGTATATTCATTTATTCGTTCCCGTGGGGGGACGGGTTAAGAATACAATTCCCCCCCGCCGCTGGGTAGCGTCCCGTAAAAGGCGGGTAACCCAGTAGTTTGGTGGTAGGAGATTCGTTCTCCGACTGGCTCGCGACCACTATCATGTCAAAGCCGAACCGCCAAATATCTTATGATGTGTTCCGGTTCGATGCATGTAAGCCAGCTCTCCTTATTCCCACCATTCCCATCCTTCTTCTCTCCTTCTGTCCTACATTCCCAAGGCTGGCAACGCATCCATAACTTTAATGTTGTGGATGTCTATGGGCGAAGGTAACCACTTAACACCTTGGTGGGCCTTCAGCTCGTTTGCCTCCTGTATTCCATAAAAAAAAAAAAAGAAAAATCGCTCTTGTACCTGAGACAAAAAGCAGTTGGTAGTAAAGTAGGCTGAAATTAAAGAACGGAGTGCCTTGATACTAGGTTCTTTCTGACTACCTTGCTATGCGATTAAAAGCTTGAATTGAACTTCATTAGAATATTTTATTAAAACTTAACAACGCATTTATAGGATGTCAAATAAATTTTAAATTTATCCTCTAGTTTATTAAATCACATAGATTCAAATAAACCAGTTGTGTATTGAACTTGTTTTTATGTGTCGTAAAATTTGACAGGTTACCTATGTGAATAAGCATTTTTCCATAGCAGGGTGAGTAAAGAGAAGCTAGTGTCAAGGCATTTCGTTTTTCCACTTTCCGGTACTAAGAAATGTATATTTTAAGTATTACCCGGAGTGGAAATCGAACCCAAAAACAACCACGTGTTCATTGAGACACTATCCTACTGCGCCAAGATGGCCTCATGAATAAAATAAACCAAATCAAATTAATAAATTTAAATATACACTTTTTTAATATATATGTATTTAATGAACCTGAGAATCTCAATTCAAGGGAATGTTTTAAATATACATATATTAGATTCTAGTATATTCTTTTTTATCATTTTCGGCACCGCATTATGCCCCGTAACTTATCATGCAATATCTATTAAATTAGTACGTTACGGACTGACATAGATTTTTTTGCTTCTAATTAAAATTATTACATAAAAGAGTTTGGTTCACTGTAGAAACTTTCTGAAACTCTTATGGAATTTTCTAGCAATGCTCCTACCTTTCCCGTAGCCCGAGAAACCTACTTGCAAAATTTCAGCGTCCTGCGCCCAGTAGTTTGACTGTGTGTTGTCTGTCAGTCACTCGTTAACGCAAGAGTTTTATATATACAAATTTATTTTAATAATTTAAAATTTATAGCTATTATTTAGTTAGTATGATAAATATTAATCAACGTTACTTGAGTATTTGTTGACGATAATATTCTTAATTAACTTAAATATTTATAATGAAGTCTAAAAGTCATGTAAAGAGCGAAGGTTAATGGTCATTACAAGATGCGACATAGTTGATATTGAGGAATCAATAACCGCAATTAAGTAATGATAATGAAAAATCGAGGATCAATATTTATATAAGTAGAATACATTGTAAAATATAGATGCTACATACAAAAAATATATATTTCGTTTCATTATTTTATTCTTATTTCACAACTTTTGTAATACTTATGATAGTAAAAATCTGCTCTAAGTTCTTTTAGATTGTACTAACATTACGGTGAAAAAACATTTAAATTTCTAGTGAGTTTCAAACGTGTAGGTTCACATATTCGTTCTCCGACTGGCTCGCGACCACTATCATGTCAAAGACGAACCGCCAAATGTCTTATGATGTGTTCCGGTTCGATGGCATGTAAGCCAGCTCTCCCTATTCCCACCATTCCCATCCTTCCTACCTCCTTCTGTCCTACATACCCAAGGCTAGCAACGCATCTATAACTCTAATGTTGTGGATGTCTATGGGCGAAGGTAACTACTTAACACCAGGTGGGCCTTCTGCTCGTTTACCTCCTTCATTCCATAAAAAAAAACACATTGCATCAGTAAATCGTTTATATATGTTCAAGTAATGTGCTACCACAAGAAGAGACTCCTTAGCATTGCATGGATTCCATGGATGCAGGTGTCGGGCGCATCGAATTGTATTTTGCGCCTTTGAACCCAAGTGTACTGTTGAGTATGCCGTGTAGATATTATATTTCTGTGTGAACATGAGTGTTTCTGATTGAAAAAAATACTCCGACGCGATAATAAAAGTGTCGCATCAGCCGCTGTGTGTACGCGTTGTGCTCAAGTGTCTACTGTAGTTGAAAAGTTTGCGTACAAGCTTAAAATCTTTAATACACGCTGCGCTTGAGTGCACAAAATGTCTTTTACTTTCATCATTTCGTTGAATGGCTCCCAGAGCTCTTATTTCCGTAGAATGGCCCACAGAACTATTTTGTCTACATAT
Source organism: Dryas iulia moderata (assembly GCA_019049465.1). Lineage (NCBI taxonomy): Eukaryota > Metazoa > Arthropoda > Insecta > Lepidoptera > Nymphalidae > Dryas > Dryas iulia. The sequence continues at coordinate 11,750,676 of CM032424.1, read as the reverse complement.
TATAAAAATAGAGTCAACAACTACGCGTTGGAAAGTTTATCAAAATAACATTATATAGATAGTGCTTAGTAATTAAAAATGTAAAAAATATTTTTTACATTTTCTTCGTTCACTTATACCACACGCGTTTCTGTCTGTATGTAATCTAAACGTTATTATTAGGCTCTTAAAATGCGTTAACGTTCGCCTCCACTATCCGAGCTTCTCAATACATCTAATAATAAAAAGGTGAAACTAAAAGTTTAGTTAGGTATATAAACATAGTAAAAATTATCATACAAAAATTATTTAAATACTAGCGGCCTCTATTGCAACGCTCTAGCGTTGGATTTTCGAAAAATAAAGTTACCTATAGTCTATGCCAAAATTCATTACAATTGGTCAAGCGGCTTAGATTTGTCATATAAACTTTCATCCCATATGTCAACCCTTTAGAGGTTTTTGAAAAAATAAGTAGCCTATATTTGACTCTGGATAATTTACTACTTTCATTCTAAATGATATCCAAATCGGACCGGTAGATTAGCCCTGACAGCGTGACAGACAAACAGACAGACTTTCGCATTTATATTATAAGTATGAATAATGTTGAATAATGCTCCTAAAAACTACAACAAAAGGTGATTTTGAAAAAAATAAATTTAACATTACATTCTTAGAAAACAACTAATACTAAAAAAGACATAATTACTTGATTATTCCTAACTGTTTTATTATTTACCGAGCCGTATGTTTACATCTGATAATTTAAGATAGACAATACACATATTTAATAGTTACAACAAAGGAAAATTATTTACACTACGCAATTTAAAATATATATTGCGTAAAAGTATATACAATGTATATGTGAATACATATGTATAACTAGTATAAATAAATTTGTTTATATTATTAGATGATTAATTTATTTTTTTATCTAAAGTAGCTTCAAATTTCACACATTTCCCGGATTGGACGGTACAGAGTTTATTGATGAGATAATTTGGGTTTCCGCATTCCGCCCAAATAAGAGAAAACATGTGCTGGCGGAACTCAACACAGCACTTTTATTTTTGAAACGGAAAAATAAATATTATATGGGAAAAAATAAATAAAATTGTTTCTTTGAGCACTGGGATCGAACCTACGATGATTGTATTTTGTCAGGCACTGATTATTGCGGTACAACAGCCACATTTTTACAATGACCTCATTAACGCTGTGTGGTCGGAAAAACATTAGATACGGTTGTGGTTATCTGACAAAAAAAAATAACATTAAAGTTTTAGATACGGATTTTACATGCTACAAATACATGCGAAACTGTAGTAGCTACAGTAACAAGTAAGTAGTAATAGGCATAACTTTTGACAAGATTGGTTCAGATATGGTTATAGTTTTATTACGTTACTAGCGGCCCACTCGCGGCTAGGCCACGTGAACAACATGTATATGTTTCACTATATTGCAACCCTCAGGGGTGGATTTTTGAAAAATAAAGTAAATCATAGGCATGATTACCCTTGGATTATCAACTACATATATATATTGCAAAAATCATTACAATCAGTCAAGCAGTTTAGATTTTTCATATTGAGTTCCATCCCCTATTTCAACCATTTAGAGGTTCATTTTTGAACAAATAAGTAGCCTATGTTTAAGTGTTTAAGCTTGGATTATTTACTACTTTTGTTCTAAATTTCATCTAAATCGGAACCGTAGATTGTATTATAATATAAATATAGTCCATGTGGGCACAACCTGAACTGCCTTGTGAAGATTTTGGTTTTCTATTTAGTCTCGCTCACACTTGACCAATTTTAAGGTGAGTGTGACGACAATTTTTTTGTAGAACTGGGCTCACCTCTAATGTCGAAAAGGTATTTTAAGATAAAAACGAACATTTATCATCATGAGATTTTAAGCGTTACTCAGTTTTTACTGTTAGGGGATAATTTATGGAAGCTACTAAGTTATACACGTACATGAATTTTATTTAATACTGAGGATTATAAGTAATTTTTATTTTTTATAAAAAACAATAGACTTTTTTTCTCTATTATAACACGTCTTATAAATGCACTAACTAGGGTATGTGCCCATTCACCGACCTATTCGTTCTTACATTGATTTTGCTGATATGGAAGAATGCTCAGAAAAACAAACAACTGGTTGGGTTGCGACATCAAGACCACCTTGGTAATCGCCGTCATCGATCCATACCGAAGTCAATGTATGTGACACTTCTGGCATACGCCTCGAGCAGGATTATTATATTCAGGATTATTATTATTATATTATTATATACATTATATTCAGGTCATTAGGTTAATTAACTCTTGATTTTTTTGTACTTTCTTTGTGATTAAATCTTTCTAAGTGATAAGCGTTTTTTTCTACGCTTCTCAGACTCTCTCATTACTAGTCACGTATGCCGATTATATTTTTTTTATTCTGTTTGGTTTATTTAGTATTTCATTTATTGTTACAGTATCTTATTGTAATTAGCCACTTTAGTCTTTCCATTTCGTTAAAATTGTAAAAAAATGGATGACGCTGAAAAACATCGTATTGTAAACGACAAGTTTCACAACATACGCTACGTTTAAATTTGGTACTTTTTTGTTTACATTTATTTTTTTTTAATTATTTTTTAGCTTCACTCTGTATCCCGCACACAGCAGGGTAGGCAGAGGGAACCTAGTTTAAGATACTCCATTCCCCACTTTCCACACAAATTCGGAGACGTTGCGTGATAAGTGGCGGAACTTAATGCCGCGCTTTACCTCGACACCAGAGCGAAGAAAATGGAAATATTAAATATTTCCACACCTCGAGTGGGAATCGAACCCACAACCAGTCGTTTACCGTCACACGCTTGTGCCGCTGGCCACGATTTTATATTATTAATTTATTATGTTTAAATTTTTATGTTATATCGTTTATTTGTTTTTTTTTATTATAACATATAAGTAAAAATGGGTGAAAATCTTTGTTGAATTTCAAATTGAATATATATTTCATATATCTTTTAAATTTACTAACATACCACAAACAATTCACTCGTTTAAAAACAACAACAAAAAAAATGAGCTTTCTGTTTTATTGTTTTGATAACCAGGACGAATCGAAACGAAGCCACGCTTAATATTATAAAGGAAAGTAAGATGAAACCTTCTTATTTAACACCAATATATGTATATTGTAGGGCGTTGACTGTAAGCCAAATTAAGACATTGACTTGGAGTCAATGTTCCAAAACACTTTACAAAATGAAAAACATATAAAAAAATATTAGCATTACATTATCAATGTTTTTTAATGCAGGGAACTTTGATAAGCTTACATTTATTTCTGGTTTTAAAATATTTTAAAATGTTTTTTTTTTTAAGATCTATATTTACGAACTTTAGAATCACCAGCCAACTCATTAAAATAATAATATGGAACCTTTTAAATATGTTTAAAGTGTTATTCCACACTTAGGAAAATTGAAAAAGACATTTAAAAACCTATGAAAATTTGAACGCAGCGGGTTCGAACCCGCGCATCCTGAATACCGTCCAGGCGATCTCACCACTGAGCATGCGTGAGCGCCTGGACGGTATTCATGAGGCGCGGGTTCGAATCCCGCTGATATCAAGTTTGTATACGTTTTCTAAATGGCTTTTACAATATGGAATCTTCAAACATTGTGTCTGCGCTTTCGCTTTTAATTTATTAAAGAAGAAATCTTATTTTCTTACAAATACTGCTAATATTGTAAAATGGAAAAGTCTGGCAGGATTAGTGGATGTTTGTAATTCTTTCACCCAAAAACTATTGAAAGGCTTTACATAATATTTAACATTTTATAGTGTTGGTAATATGCTTTGTAGCATAAGTCAGAGGACAGATATAATACCTGTTTTCGATGTACATATACATATGTATATTATATAATATGCTAGATATCATTTTATATAAATTAGTCGTGTCCGTCATAATAATTTTCATGTTAAATATTTAATTAATACCGATATTTTAAATTCTATATATAGAAGAGTTTTAAATAGTTATAAGGAGTCTTTAAAAAGTCATTAAAATCTCATCTTTAAAATTTTGAGTAAAAAAATTTACACAATTTATGACATACAATGTAATAAAAATACAATGTATTTATCTCTCCATATCATAATCATGTCAAGTGCAAACAGATTATAGTAATTTATTATTTATTTATCTGAAAAGTCTAGTCCATCAATGTGCAGAGCAGGCATGACAGGTAACCCAGTAGACAAGTGAAATTGGTGTTAAATATTTTTTATAACCAATTATAACCATATAAATTATACCATAATGCAAATTTTATCATTTTAGCTGTTCAGAGTTTTTTTTATATAATACTTGTCTAGTTAATTATAGTATGTTAAGTGTTTTTATGCTGTCTTACGTATGTAATGTAAAATATCCAGGATATTGTAGTTTACTTTTAGGGTCTCAGCTCATTAGAGCCCCCCTGCAGCCGCTCAGCAACCACTCGTAGTCGACAGGTAGTCCATGGGTGGACCTCGCGCGGTCAACGAGTGACGCCACGTGATTCTTTAGATTTAGTATTTGGACACACATTTTTTGTTTGTCAAAACAATTATAATTGAATAACAATTAATTTATTCTATTTTACACAAAATCAAAGTTAGATAAAAAGCGTGGAAAGCGTGCGAGCAGCGAGTTGACCACGAATGGCCCACTCGCAGTCAACGCGTGGACGGCTCACGACAGAGGCGATTCGGAGACGCTACGGAGTTGATGTAGTGAGCACATGCCCATACAAATTCATATAAAGAATACTAACTGAGCAAGGCGAGGCGGTGCCGAGTGGCTGCCGGGTGGCTCTAGTGAGCTGTAACCCTTACAATCAGTCGCTGTCCGGCTCAAAATCAATTTGTTCTGAGTTCGATTCCCACTCGGGAGAAACAATTATTTTCAATTCCCCGGTATAGTGTCCATCATTCAACAGATAATGTCTGTATTTCGGGCTGTTTAGACTGAAATCGAAACATTATGGAGAAAAGAGGGTCTTGACACTAGGTTATCTCTGACTACTCTACTATGCGGAAAAATGTGAAGCTACCTTATTATAGGTTTACAAAGTTTATCAACATTTAAAATTTATTGTTATCTTAAAAATTTCCGCACAAAACTTTGGGCTCTGTTATCTTTCAATTTATTTTCTATTTTATTTTACTACTAATAATTTTATACCAAAAACAAAAACAGTTAATGCCATAATTAAATATTACCCTAAAGCCTAAAGGATAAAAAAGTTCTATCTTACAATATATATAAAAAGTATAGCCGATAATATTGGGCGTAGCAAGTTGAATTTTGGCATTAATTTTTTTGAGGAAAGCAGAGGAACTCTAAGGAGAATTTCACTCATTTCGAACGAACGGGTTAATAAAATTTTCGAGTTCATAGTTCCCGTTCTCTCCGCCAACGATGTTATGGGCAATAATTAAACAATGAAACAAAAATAAATTAAAAAGTGCAGAAATTCTTTGAATTAATTGCTTTTCTCGTAATATCCTTATAGTGGAGTGCATGGCGTTTAAACCTCGGCACTAGGCAAAGATTGAAAAGTTTTTTGAATAATGTAATGAATTGAAAAGTTTTTATTTAAAGAAAGACATTTAAAGAAAACGTATAAAAATTTGAACGTAGCGAGATTCGAACCCGCGCCTCCTGAATACCGTTAAGTTTTTATTTAAACAAATACACTTAAGATTCCAAGAAAATATTATGATCTATTATTTTTTTATACTTTTTGTTAAATCTATGAAAAAATAATGACTCAATACGATATTCTTATTTGCTGCATTTTAGAATAAAATTAACAATTCAATCGCCCCCCAACAGGTCAAAACCCTCAGGCGCTCCACTTTTTAGGAACCTGTTGAAAACGGTATTATAATATATTGTCAAATATTGTGCTAAAAAGCTGTAATGTAGATTTTTTATAACGAATAAAAATTATCCCTTAAAAAACACTAAGGTAAGGTAAGGTAAATGTTCAAAAACATTGTATTAATTGTTTTATTAATTTAAGATTCTTATCACCAGGAGAGTATGTTGCTTTTCATGTCACCTTTAGAATTAAGAATTTTTGATACGTTGATTAGATATAATATTGAATCACCTTATATATAATAAATACCTATTGTTACAATGTATTTTATTACAATTTTTTGCTATATTATTAATATATAACGTGCCACAATAAATGAATGTCATCCGGACTTATAGGACTGTTAATTTAGTTTCATTAGTTATTCGTCAATGGATACCCATCATAATAAATTACTTTTACTAAGGCGTCATTTACTTATTTCTTATAGTTACGTTGTTTTATGAGAAAAAACGGCACAACTAATTTTGCAAAGAGGGTTTTGTTAATTTTTAAAAAGGCCAATTTTGATGTTACGTTAGGAAATTGTTGCCAAACTTTTTGACATGACTCATAAGATGGTGGTCTACCTTATCAGGATCGTTATTAAAATGCTATGAAATAATTAATGTAGGTCATCCCTAGAGCGATTTTCATAATGCCTAGTGCGGTTTTATGTCCCTAGTGCGGATTTCATAACCTGTTTTTTTTTTTAGCTTCACGCTGTATCCCGCACACAGCAGGGTGTTAAGCACCACCTAGTGTTAACACACTCCGTTCCCCACTTTCCGCCGAATTGGGAGGCATTGCGTGTTAAGTGGCGGAACTTAATGTTGCGCTTTACCCCGACACCACAGCAAAGAAAATGGAAATATTAAATATTTCCACTCCTCGAGTGGGAATCGAACCCACCACCAGGCGTTTACAGTCACATGATTGTGCCACTGGGCCACGACGTGGCCAGCCACTTCTCGGTTCTATAATCTGTTATAGAACCAAGAAATTTTAAAGGCGGCGCTTTAAAAAATGTAGAAACGCTTTGACTACTTTTTAAAAGCAATCTTTTTTATATTGTTTCTAAATCAGTATTCACGAGGTTCTTTCAATCCTATTCTTTAGTAATGAAAAGAAAAAAAAAACGACAAATAGACATATTTCAAAATTTAAGAACACACAGATTTATATTATGTTCCTAATGACTACTTTTTAGTAAATATAGTTTTTTGATAAATAAAACATAATATGTAAAAATATTAGTATAATATATAAGATTTTTTGCAGCTGTACGCTATTTCCTACATAGCGGAGTGGTCCAAGAAGACAGTGTTAAGACTCTCCGCCCTCCACTTTCCTCCCGAGAGGTCCAGACACTGCGTGTTGAGTAGCGTAACTCCACACCGTGTTGTGTCTAAGGCACAAAAGCGAAGGAACGAAAACTTTATAATCATACCCTCGAGAGGGAACCGACACATCGCGTTTACGTTGTCCCACTGCGCCACGACCGCCTCTATGTATGAGGTTATCTGTATCCGTATCTTTGTAAATTTGTGTCTGAACTTGTATTCGGTTTATGAAAGCTTTAATAATGATATTAATATAATTAAATGGGTCCTTTAATATAGGGGAACCTGCTCTACTTGGTCAGTTTTTTTTATATATATTTTTTGTAAAATAATGTCACTATCTGCGTCTGTCAAGTATGCATGTATGTAAAGATTATTTAATTAACTACATGTTGCAATCATACAACTGTGTATATTATTGAAGATTTGGGGCCACTACCCACTTGAAAAAAAGGGAAAACTACAAACAAAACTAAAAATAAAAGGGAAAGATGAACACATTTATTAGCTATAATTTATTTATTTTCTGTTGAAATATTATTAGTAATATTACTATTTAATCATATGAGCATTTGCAAATAACTGATAAAATAATTATTATAATAATAACAATATCTAAGTAAAAGTATTTTTTAGAATAAACTTCTATTTATACCCATTATTGTTGATATTACTTTGGCTTCGAATCACGTCACCTAATTATTTTTTATGTTCTAATTCTTTAACATTAATTATAAACAAAATATTCATTAAATTGCTGGATTAAACAAAAATAAATCATTAAATAAACATTAAGAACTTATAACAAAAATAAACGTAAAAAAACTTACGAAAGACTACTACTAGTTACTATTTTAAGACCAAAACTTACTTATATTTAATTTAATAATATTTAACAAAAATACCAGTATTTTTTAATTTCTGGAATGAGATAAACTTTGTTTTTGAGTTGACCCTCTTTGGTGGATTCATTTTTTTCTTGATATCTTGATTCGGATACAAATTCAAATCATTCCTTTCAAGCCATTTTCACTTTTTCAAAGACTTTTGCATGGAATTTATTAAAACTAGGAGGTAGTTTTGACTGAGGGATTTTATTTTATCCCCTTAATTTCGACAATAATGATGTACCTTGCCAGTGCCAGTGCCAGTGACCGAGGTACATCGCAAATTCGGTGGCCAAGGTACAACATCGCGACATCTTCAGTTAAGTACCCCAATGAATTTATTTACGATGGAGATTATATTTGACACTTATGCCGCCCAGTAGCTAGATAAACTAAGGTTAGATTTGATATAAAACAGTTTTCATAAATATGCAAAACTTTAAACAAATTAGAATGAAGTAAAGCCCAAAAAACTTACTTTTTGAGTGTAAAACAATAAATTACCTTTTTTTATTGTGCTTACACGGCTCCGACGAAACGCAGTAACTTCACATTAATATAGATAAATGACGTATCAAAAAACGTAAACAACGGTTCTAAAAGGTGTGAAGTTTTTGAAAAAAATAAGATTGTTCAAAGTACAATTCTGTCCAAGGTTATAGGTTATAACAGGTTCCCCTATCGATAACACAAGTGAAAAATCTTTGCCTATTACTTTGTGCGTCAACCACGCAAAATCTTGTGTATGAAATGAATTAGCTTTGACAAGCTTATGGTCTGGAGATACATCTAAGATAGTTTTTATCGTCTTATTCTGTGCAGTTGCATGCAGCATGTAAAAAAAATAAAAAACTTACATCCAATTATGTACTGATACTTACTTTTTTTTGCTTCACGCTGAATTTCGCATACAGCAGGGTAGGCAGAGTGAACCTAGTGTTAAGACAATCCATTCCCCACTTTCACTGAATTCTGACTCGACTCGACAGGAAAATGGAATTATTAAATTTTTCCACGCCTCAAATGAGACTCGAACCCACAACCAGTCGCTTTACAGTCACATTTTGTGCCACTGCTGCAAATTTCTAATATTTTGTTCCATCGAAAAAGGAACTCAACAACGATATACTAACTATTATTGATAAGGACATAATTCAAAGATAACTCTGCGATTTTGGATTTATTTATCAAAAATAATTGTTTTGGGTTTTTCAACCCAGTGTCAGAACACCCCATCCTACACTTTCGGTCAGAAATTGATATATTCCGTCAGGAAAAGTTGAAACATTGGAAACAGAGTACCTTGACATTCTTTTTTCCGCTTTCCTTCTGAAATCGAGACATTGCACGTTGTGTAGCGGAACGGAACGCCGCTCTTTGTCTTATATACCAGAGCAGAGGAATGAAAGTAATTTAAATATAACCATAGGGCCAGTCGTTACGCAGTGGCACAAGTGTGTGACTGTAAACGACTGGTTGTGGGTTCGGCGTTAAGTTCCGCCCCTTAACACCCAATGCCTCCGAATTTGGCGGAAAGTAGGGAATGGAGTGTCTTAACACTAGGTTCCCGCTGCCTACACTGCTGTGTGCGGGATACAGCGTGAAGATAAAAAAAATAATTCCCCCGAGTAGGCATCGAATCGACACTGAGTATTAAATGTGGTTACTTAACTGTTGATTGATTGTTAGGCGGTACGAAGTTCGTCGGATCAGCTTAGTATGTATGTATGCTTATTGTAATAAATGTCATATTTTATACAAAATCTATGTACGTGTATTTATGGTTGCAATAAAAGCCATATTGTGAACATTGTTTTGGCAATAAATAACAATGTTTTAAAATGGTAAGAAAATTATATATTTATAAAATATAAAGTCATAGATAACATTTTAAAGATAAAATTTATATATGAAATATTATTAAGGCTAATTAAATATTATTATACATTTTAGCTACGTTATTGTACATCGCGGCGCCTCGGCGTTTAAAGTGTAAAAAAAACAAGGGCGCCATGAGTCGATTAACGTCTAACATATCCGAAATTTATAAGTATTCATTTCCTTCTTCTTATTCCTCAGTTTGAAAACCATCTGGAGATTATCAAGCTCATCGTATTGACTCACCCGCTGATTTGAATAGGTACAGCTATTTTATTTTGTTTTTGTCTTCTGAAGTTTCTTGTTGTTTTATAGTTAACTTAAAAATATAATAAAAACTTAAGTTTTGTTTTGAACGTTATAATTGTTTCCCTCTCTACCTAATTACTAAAACTATTATTAATTACCGACATTAAAAGTAGCATCCATATTTTTTGTTATATGTAATTACAAAATTAACTTTTTATGAATCATAATTCTGTGTAAGAATAAAATTTAAAATCAAATACAAATTAATAATATAATGCTGTAAAAAATATTTCATAACGCTATAGCTAGATAGCAAACCAATAATAACGTGTTTATTTACGGAAATACGATACAGTTCTTCCTGAAAGCGGGGACCTATGTTTATAAACAATATAGATATCATTTTATGTATAAATTATTGAGCGTAGCAAAATCATCAATCACTTTTAGCCACTTTATAACTCATTTGATTTTTTTTTTTTTTACGTGAGAAGATAGTTTAGAGTATAACTTATCTCCGTTTCAAGGCGGAGCTATTACGACCGTTATCATGTCAAAAACGAACCGCCTTATGTCTGACGGTGTGTTCCGGTTTGATGACATGTAAGCCAGCTCCTCCCCATCTTCCCCCTCCTCCCCATTTCGACTTATTCTTCTACTTCTCTCCCCTCAAAACCGGTAACTTATCTACAACTCTTTTAATTTAGTGAGTGGGAAGGTAAAAAAAACTCCTACTACTACTACTTTCAGCAGGTGGTTCTTCTTTCTGCTCGCTTGCCCCCTTTTTTGTATAAGAAAAGAGCAAAATTGATGAGTATTTTTATATAGTATTTTTTAGTGTCCGACCGAAACTGAATTTTCAGCCGAAACCGAAACCGAAACCGAAACTGCTGGTGACGTTATAAAAATTGGTTTAATATGTAAATAATGTACATTTTTAGGCTTTAAAAATTACATGTGCCTTTGAATTGTGATTACGTTGATTTTATTATATTATTTTTTCATTTTTAATTATATTTTATTATGTACATTTTTATTCAGCTTGACGCTCAGTTTTTCCGCATAGCGAGTAGACGGAGAGAGCCTAGTGTTAAGACACTTCGTTCTTTCACTTTGAAGGTCGGCAATGCATCCACAATTCCTCTAATGTTGTAGATGTCCATGAGCTAAGATAAACACTTACGATTAGACGGTTTTTCTGTTAGTTTGCACACTTTTAGAAATAATAAAAAAAATAGTAAGTACAAGAGACCTACGCCTACGCCAGTTCTGTTTGCCCAAGGCCCCTAGGAGCCTTTACATATAGGCTTTCCACTTAAGACTTGGTAAATAGGTTTTTTTTACGAAAATGAAACCTTGTACTTAACTGTGCATTTCTTGCAGGGAAATTTATATGCTAATTTATGATAGATACATAAAAAAATATGATAAATATATAATTAGATATGTATTTATATTAACTTAATGACTATATACATACTGTGTAACATTTCTATAGAAAATGGTTATATTTAAATAAAATTTAATAAAGCAAGCCTCCAATATAGTAACTAGCCTAGGGTTCGCAGAACTCATAGGTATTCGACCCCTTTAAGGAGCCACACTTATGCGAGCCGACACACAGTTTCGTTACAGACTAACAGGGATAATTCATTTAATCTTTCGTCAGCAGTTCATAGTATTCTCATCATAATTTATAATATATTAAAATCGTTTACTATAATATCTTAAGATTAGGTTCACAGGCTATAGAAACACTCAAAAGGATCTCTAAGCGACGTGAAAATTCACGAGTACCTCATGAGTGAGTAGTTTTGGCATTGCCGAAAGTTCGGAAGTCGGTCGGACACTAGTATTTTTATATAGTGGTAGAATATGTCTTAAAAATAATTTTATTGATATTAAGCTTAAAGAGAAGAGTTCTCATTTTCCTATTGTAAATAACATAAGACGTATGAAATGAATGTTAGTTGGTATTATAATTGGTATCCGTAGTTAATACTTACATAACCGTTTGATTTTCTAATAATACCTAACAGCCTAGTAGAAATATTTAAAATTAAGATAACACAAATTCAATCTAGTTTGAAATAGATTAACACCTTTAATCTATTAATTGATAAGGATTAACGTAATACATTCCAAGTGCTTTGTAAATAGGTAATATCATTTACAGTCAGTGAAATATTGAGATTAAAATATGACCGGTAGTATGATATATTTCACGGTACTGTTTCAGTATTGAGCTTAAAAAAAGTATACTATTTTATTTAAAAAAGACAATTAAGTCTCTTAAGCCAGTCGTGGCACAGTGGCACAAAGTGTGACCGTAAGGCGACTGGTTGTGGGTTCGATTCCCACTCGAGGAGTGGAAATATTTATTATTTCTTTTTGCTTCGGTCTGGTGTAGAGGCAAAGAGCGGCGTTGAGTTCTGCGACTTAACACACAATGTCTCGGAATCCACAAACACAAACGTGTGACTGTAAACGACTGGTTGTGGGTATAATTACTCCGAATTTGGCAGAAAGCGGGGAACGGAGTGACTTAACACTAGTTTCCCTCTGCCTACCCTGCTGTGTGCGGGATACAGCGTGAAGCTAAAAAAAAAATGTCTCTTAAGACTATTAAGCCGTTAAAAACGATTAAGAATTTCGGCATAGCTCAAGTCTTAGTGGTCAGAGCGCTTAGATGGTTTCCACACAAACACAACTTCATCTTTGTGGCTCTTGATAAATGTATTGGCTCTTGATAATTATTCCTTTCCGTTTTTATATGCAAAAAAATATTTGTATGTAAAAAACATACATTTTAAGTACATAATTTGCAGTTTGCGAAAAATATCAAATTTTGAGGTGAAATGGCTCAGAGGATCGGAAAGGCTACCATTGCCATACCACATACAGTATTTTAACAAAATAAGTAAAAATATTTTCAATATAACATAAAAACTGATGAAAATTATACTTAATAGTCCAGAAGATTATACTTTAAGTCCAGCTTATGGGTTTTTCTCAGCTTTAATAGTATGTACTAACTTATAATCGCAAAATTTGTTAAATACAAAAAATACAATAAACTTATTATTCTAACAGCTTTTTTAAATTTAAATAACGTTTGTATATGAGACTTAAAATATATATAAAATAAAGTTGGCCTACTGCTAAATTCACTTTATTGCATTATTGCCCAAGTATAATAATCAGGGGCTTAAAAAATAACAATTTCAAGTGTTAATCTGCCATTTATACCCTAGCGGAATTAATTAAAAGATCGGAAAAAAATTTTTGACGTTTTTTAAGTGGCTGTATTTTACTCAAAAATAATCGCATTGAAATAAAAAAAAAACAAACATTTTTAAGTTTGAAGTTTCTAGTTTTGAGATCTTAAGATGGAAAATGTTTTCAAGCGATAGTTCCGCTATATCCTGATGAATATCGAGAGAAAAAAATCTAAATATTTTCAGTTTTTTTTTTTTGCTCTAAAAAGTTGCACTATATGGATCGGATAACTTGTTTATCTAGCTTCAACTTGCTGTTGTTAAAAAATCGAAACATATACTTCTCTCTGAGATATCGAACTCTGACTGGAAAAGGATCTTTTTGTCGGAAATCATAAATATCTCAGTAACCGTTGATTGCACAAGAAATGTAAGAAGTATTTTTTTAAATCTTCAGTAAGTAGTTTAAAATCTTCAGTAAAAAGTTAAAAACGTCAAAAAATTTGGATAATTTTCCGATCCTTTAATTATTTTCACTAGTATATAATAAACATTACACATGATAATATCCGAGTAATAACCAATGCAGAGTGAGAATCAATCGCAATTGCTCTGACCTACTAGGTCCATATCAATATCAAAATCATTTTTTTTGTGACACTAGGAAATGCTTTTTACGCAAACCGCCCGCACGCAAGGATATACATTACAAGTACAGAATGAGTGAATAAGGTGAATGAATGAGTTCAACCACCTTAGTTAATAAACAAAAAGAATCTTGTGATAAATACACGCCAGTTATAAAAATATGTTTGTGTCTTACTACATACCCCACGAGAGTGCGCTATTTAATTATAAAATTGAAAAATGATAATATATATCTAAAAAAGCGCCCTCTTGTTATGTATTTTGACATAATATGTCAAATTATGTACTTTATAATATTTTACTAAGAGATCGATATATATAAGTTGATTTAGCAATATGTAGGTATACCCATTTATGCTTAAGTGATCGATCTTTTTAAACACGTTGAGTCTAGTGTGTCTAATATTTATTTTTTATACATTAGTACGAGATATTTTGTTTGCGTGTAAATATATGGACATATTTACTATATTTTCAGATGCTATGAGGAGGTACTTTACTCATGAATAAGCCCTGGTGATAACGTCCCCTAGTTGGCGCTGAAAATTTGGAAGCGGGCGGCAAGGAACTCAATAAAAAATCAAAGGTTCTGAAGTGGCTTAAGTTCTATGGTTGATCTGTAGGTTTTGTACTCGTATAAGTAGTAGGTAGATTTTAAATATAAATATAATTATATAAATGAGTTATATAATAAAGTTATACAATATTATATAATACTGAAATACTAAAACTGTAAAATATATACTTAATATTTTACAGCTTTAGTATTTCGCTATTTAAGCAAAGCTTTGCTTTGTTTCTTTTTAAAATAAGGCTTTTTAAAATAAGGATGTTTTGAATAAAAATCATCTAGATAAGAACTAACTAACTAACTAAGAACTAGGGGCGCAACCAGACCCGCAATTTCTACTTTCTGCGCTCGAGAAATCTTGGGTACCGTTTACATTAGCGGGCATTGTAGCCAAAAGTTTTCGCGCGAAATTTTTCCGCCATGCACTTCAATGGGAAATTAGTTTTTTGGTGATAATATCTTAAGGACATCAAATTTTTCAACATTTTTTTCAGAGCCATCTCTATATTGGCATTATAGTGTACGTGCAAAATAACATAAATTTTTTACGTATAGTTTTCGACCCTTTTTCTTCTTATTCGTCACAAAGAGTACAAAAAAGTTTTCAGTAGAGCGTTCCGCTCGTTTGCTCAAAAACGTGGCCTAAGTTCAAAGCCTAGAAGACAAGCATTAGAATACTTTTGTTTTTCGCCCTGCAGGTGGGACAGTCCAAGCTTTTATATTTATTAAACTATGCTCTATTGCCATACTTTGTTGTTTTGATTATAAGTAACTCAAGATCTTTTGAGATTCGAAGGTAACAGTGTTAAAATAGTTTACTTTTAATATATTAAATTCGTATAATTCCGGAATAGGTAGTCAGAATGTCAAATGTTACCGAAAACGGTTATCGACTTGCTCTAACCACACGGAACTCCGACAGTCGCACTTCACAAATTACACCAGTCTGACACCGTGTGAGTATACCTTATGCGAAGCAAACCCGCATCAGACACGATGTATAACATCGCCATAGCAGTTCACTTACGCTCAATTTCAATCATCGATCTTTATCTGTAAATTGCGACCTTAAATTGATCTAGCACTCTATTTTTTTTTTTTTGAGTAAATGATTTTTGTGAGTAAATACATTTGAACATGCAATCCCCTGACCGAGCAAAAAAGTAAAAAAAAAATAAGGAAAAGGAATACAATCATCAATTAAGAACAACAAAGGCACGGGGCTGTGTCCGTGGAGAACGAAGACTCATTTAATAAAAAAAAAAAAGAAAGAACATGCAATCCTTTTATGGGTCATTAGAAATAACTTTATTTACTTTTAACTTGCTAGACCAATCTACGACTGCAGTTTCAGATCAGGATCGATTATTTTTGATATTGGGTTGTGTCATCGATATCGGCTATCCGTAAACAATAAGCTCGATCCTCCGGTACGTGTATTACGTATTTACTTACATAATATGTTCTTTTAAATTTCACACATTTTTTAAAGATCGTGCCAATGACTGCCATAAAATCTTTAATTTTCCAGTTAATATATTAATATTAATAAGAATCTCAATACAGAAATAAATAGTTTGTAAATTTTATAATATTTAGGAAATATCAACTATCTCGTCCATACAACACTATTCAAAGATGGCGCGGCAAATGCTTTAATTAAATTCTATTGCAAGTTTACGTTTCTCATAGGAAGAATATCCTAATAACTTAATACCTTTAATATTATTATTTTATTTGTTTTTTATTTTAAATTAATTATATGTTAATAATGTAATAAGAACTCACCAAAAAAATCTTCATAGTTTACAAATATGCACTTTACCAAACATGGATAAACATAAAACAAAAAACACAGAATTGTTTAAAAGTCTAAATTTTCTTTTTTTTTAGCTTCACGATGTATTGCGTGCAAATTCGGTGGCATTGCGTGTTAAGTGGCGGAACTTAACGCTGCGCCTCAACACCAGAGCGAAGAAGATCGGGAATCGAACCCACAACCAGTCGTTTAGAGTCACACGCTTGTGCCATTGCACCACAACTGCCCCTAAATAATAGTCTAAATTGTGTAGAAAAATGGTATTTAGTAAGTCCGAAACTTTCGTACAGACACAATAGAATAAATATGAAAACCTAAAAATGGTCAAAACCTATAAGAAAAAGAGATAGAACGACAAACAAGAATATTTAAATAAACGCAGCAAATCAGGCCTGTCCAATGGATACATTAAACACTTTTAAATACTTACTTATTTTTGAAAATTATGATAAAAATAATTAGTGTAAATAATAAATAACTACAGAAAATAAAAATGATACTTGTGTAGAGCTTAAAGCAACATTCAATAAATATAATCCAATTATAATATCTATTATTAATTCTAATATTCATGTACTGGAGCTTTATTTAATCCTCAAATTTTAAAATAGTACGATGAAGCAGTAACACTTTTTTTTTTATTGCTTCACGCTGTATCCCGTGCACAGCAGGGTAGGCAGAGGGAACCTAGTGTTAAGACACTCCGTTCCCCACTTTCCGCCGAATTCGGAGGCTTGCGTGTTAAGTGGCGGAACTTAACGCCGCGCTTTACCTCGACACCAGACCGAAGAAAATGGAAATATAATTTCCACTCCTCGAGTGGGAATCGAACCCACAACCAGTCATTTACAGTCACACGCTTGTGCCCCTGGGCCAGGACTTTTCTAGGTTTAAAATATAAAATAGTTATGAAGTCGTAAGATTCTGAGATTCTTTAATAATAATGTTCTTCCCATGTCCCCGCAAACATTCTTATACTATAAAATATTATTTGGTATTTAATATTTCTTTAATAATGTCAAATTCTTCTGAAACAGAAAGTATTGTCATAAACAACGAGGAAATACAACATGTAAAAGAATATATATACCTAGGGCAACTAATAGCTCCTGAAGAAGGCATACGAAAAGAAATAGACAGAAGAATTACTAATACCTGGAAACGTTTTTGGTCTTTAAGTGAAATAATGAAAAACAAAGAAATGTCTATGAAGGAAAAGAAAAAAGTATTTGATATGTGTATTCTACCATGCTTACTATACGGGTGTCAAACCTGGGTGGGCATTGACAAAATATCTAGCTCACAAAATTAAAATTTGCCAAAATGGAATTGAGAGAAGCACTATAGGAGTCAAAAGAAAGGACAGAGTAAAATTAACCGAAATTAAGAGGAAAACAAAGTTTAAAAATGCATATTTAACTTACAGACAATTAAAGTGGAGATGGACAGGGCATATAATAAGAGACAATAAGGAGAAATGGACAAGAACACTAACAGAATGGTACCCACGAGACAGTAAAAGGAAAAGAGGTAGACAGATAAAGAGATGGGAGGATGACATCAGAGAAATAGCGGGACCACTTTGGACCCGTGTAGCAAAGGATAGACAAACATGGAAAGCTTTAGAGGAGGCCTTTGTCGGGAGACAAGTTACTAATTAACCACCGTTTGCCGATAAATATTTATGCATATATGTGTGTAAATGTGTATGTAAATGTGTATGTGTGTAAATGGGCATGCGTGTATGTGTGTGTTTGTGTGTATATTTGCATTATAATGTTAAATGTAAGTAGTACTAATAGGTAAAGTTTAAGGCATATCTCGCATTTGTATAGCATGTAAGGAAAAACTTAAGTAACAATAAAGGCTTATTTTATTTTAATTTTTATTTTTATGTATTATCGTTAAAAACTTTTTCAAAGCAGTAACTTAAAATATATATATATATATATATATATAATATTTTTTTTAAATTAATAATCGACAATTAAAGATTGTTTCATGCGATAAAACTAAACATTTGACAAGACAAGAGCAACGACGCAGAAGGTATAAAAAATAAAACATAAAATATATTTTAAATTATTTATTATCAATTACTCACAGGTAAAGAGTATTAATATTGTCTCTAAATTAAAAGGAGGTAAAAATGAATTTATAACGCTTATAAAATAAATACGAACACAATACGAGACTGTGTTACACACTAACCAGCAACCTAAAATTATTCCTTAACGATATATATTACAATCGATGTCAAATTTCAAAAGACCGGGATACGAGACCTGTCTGTTTCAGTATTTAATAATAAAAAAAAAACAATTTCAAAACAGACAAGTTGCACCCTTGTTGCAAATACAATGAATATACTATAAGCTGTGACGGCTAGAGTAAAAAAAGGACTTAAACCTATTTCAACTATTGAAAACTAAGTTCATAAATTCATTAACTGCTGTTGTGTAATTGGAAGAATAAAAAAAAATGTGAGTTGTTCCGCTTTATGGGTTTCAATTTAAAACTCTTATTTGCTAATGAACGAAAATATTTATTATGAATTAGTTATATAAGGTTCAATATTTTTGAAACCTTGCAATAAATGTCCTGTTATGCCGTTTGACATCGCATAAGTCGGTTTGTTTTAAAATTTGAACATTTTAAAACCCTATAATTTAGATTCGTGGTGTTACTCGAACCCAGAACTCTGGTAAGGTGGTGATGATTCCTTGAATCCTTGGTGCGAGTTTTCCTGGTTTTCCGTCTACCGTAGATAGTTTGAACGCTTGCATGAATCCGGCGAA
This sequence comes from Dryas iulia moderata, assembly GCA_019049465.1. NCBI lineage: Eukaryota > Metazoa > Arthropoda > Insecta > Lepidoptera > Nymphalidae > Dryas > Dryas iulia. The sequence continues at coordinate 11,731,357 of CM032424.1, read as the reverse complement.
CACTTGGAACATACCCTGTCTGGCGAAAGTTTCTCCTGCGCACAATCTTTTACCTATAAAAGGAAAGAGTAATAAGTTACCGAAATGTTATAGCAGCTTCACACATTTTTTTGTATTGCAGGGTAGTCAGGCAGAACCCAGTGTCAATTACGTTTTCCATTTTCCCATTAGAAGTCGACACAGTGCGTGTTAGGTTGCAGAACTCAAGGCCGTATTTTGTCTTAGATCCCAGAGCGGTAAAATGAAAATATTATTAATTTGTTTATAATTTGATTTTCAACATATTACTAAGTAATTATACAAATTGTTTACCTGCTCCGAATGGTAGAGATTTGTCTTTAGATAAGTCCAATTGTCCATTTGTGATATAACGTTCTGGCCTGAAGTTTTCTGGGTCACCCCATAATTCTTTGTCATAGTTTAAGGTTTGGTAGTTGAAAGCAACAATGGAGTTCTGGAAAATATAACAACATTGTTAATTTATTGGAAATAATAATCACAATATGTAAAGTAGCTTGTCAAAAATGTGATTTTTTTAAGCATAGTTGGGTAATCAGAGGGAAACGAGAAGGTCAAAATAGAAATCTAGTGTCGAGATACTTTGTTCTTATGTATGTCAATTGTATGTTATTATATATACAAAGAATATTTGTACTGTACCTCTGGGACATCATAGCCGCCGATTTTTGAGTCTTTTACGGCACGGTGGGGCACGCCAAGGGGCACTAAGGCTTCAATCCTCATCACCTCGCGTAAACACGCTTCTAGGTAAGGCATGCTGCAAATAATATGTATATTAATAATTATAGACTAGGTTAAACAGGAGAGCCATGTCAAGAACAATTAAATAAATTTTCAGCTTCCCCACATAGCAGGGTAATCGGAGAGAGTTCGGCGTGAAATCATGATATAGAGAACAGGAAAAACTTTTGAATATTATGCTATTTAAATATTTCATTATTTCATTTAATTTTCTTTCCGCCATTCTTTGTTATTTTTACACTCATACAAATTCATATTTTGGAACTCTTATTAATTATAAGATTTTCTTAATTGCCTAGGAAAAACTAAGTGCTCTTTTTGAGTCATTCAAAATGAAATTAAAAGATATTTAAATAAACGGTACATACTCTTTCCTGTCGTCCAAAGTGGGAAGACGGTCGCGGCCGACAACTCTGTCAATTTCCTCATGAATTTTGTCCTGAAGTTCTGGTTGGTGTAGAATTCTTTCAATCAGGAATGTGAGAGTTGACTGTACTCCAGTGGCTGCTGGTACCATGTAGTCTACGCATATCAGCTTCAGTTGTTCCTCTGAATAATGGATGCGATTTATTATTTTATAAGATTTTTGTATTTTTAAGCACTTGTCATAATCAATATTTTAAACACTATTAAATGTCTGTTATTGTTATTAAACATAGTTTTTTATACATAATATACTCTTAAGTTATTTACGTTTTTGTTTTACTGTTAAAATAAGGTAAATAGAATCGTGTGTCAACACACTCCATCTATTCACTAATGCGCTACGATGACCTAACAATTTCTTGTTTGTAAATTATCAATATCTTAGTTGCTTTTTGTCGGCTTACCTGTGAATGTGGTGCGGCCGCCCTTCTTCTGTTCTTCCTTTATTTGTCTAATATAACTATCTAAGAAGTGACGGTCGTGAGAATCTTCCTGGGTCTTTTTGGCATCATTAATGTATCTCTACAATTGAAATATAAAATGTTAATGATATAACAAAGAATAAGGATAAATCAGGACTAAAATACGTGATAACATGAATAAGTTGCTATCAAAAGTGTCATCTCTATGTACTGTCTACGAGCCTCAGAGAATCAAGCTATAATAACACGAAATGGTTAACATTTTATGTTTATTAAGACCAATAGTTAAGGTTAGCTTTTTGACATTTTAGATTAAAATAAATTTGTGAAAGGCCCTAATATTCTTGTATTTATTGTTAAGATTATTAAAATTGACACTGACTATGATTTTAAAAAATTTAATATCTTACGGTAAAGAAGTCCAGTAAAGCTTGGTTTCCTGTGCGAAGGTTCTTGTAACCGCTGTAGTTTGGCATAACATCTTTAAGCCATGGGGTAAGTGATAGAGCTCCTCCGAAGTCATTAGTTCCTCTTTGGAACATCAAAGTCTTCCTGGCTAACTCCCACATGACAGGGTACTGTGATCGAGGTAAGGCAGTTCTTGTGAACACATGCATCATACCGTTGATGAAGGGTGTAGCGAAGTAGTGCTGAAGGTAGATGAGGTCGCCGTTAACTATTTGCTGAAATTAGAGAGTAAATTTTGTTATTTTAACTTTTAGGTTTGCGATTAGCCTGGTAACATAAATATTAACACTGTGTGAATATTAGGAAATTGGAAACCTACAGTACTATTTGTATTGTTTTAAGGTCATTTTCTGTTCTCATAATAGACTTAAAACTTTTAATATCTCTCTTTAAAGGTAAATCTTTATATATCTATCTTTTAAGATTTTCTTACGAATTTGTAAGTTTTAATTTTTTTATGATTTTTAATCCAAGTTAGGATTAGAAGGAAAGTATTTATGATTTAGTAGAAAATTACAAATAATTGTTTGATTTGTAAATGTTAATATTATTTTGTAATAACGTTGTATTTCTTTTAGTTCTTTGCGAAAATACTGGTAAAATAGAGGATTTACCCTTTCAGCGTCGCTCTTAGGTCCGTTAATGACCATATCGATCATTTCCTTTGTGTCGTTAGCCATGACTGCCTCCAAGCCCTCCTCCCTCCTTCCGAAACCGAAGTCCCGCATGTATCGCAGACTGAAACGCCTCTGAATGTGCCAGAAGTATCCATCAGTGAAGAAAATACCTGTTATAAAATAAATGTTAATTAGAAAGATTAATTTGTATATAAACAAATTCTTAGCGCCTGATGTTCCAAAATTATATTTGTAATTGTGCACCTCTGCTCAACTTTTAACAATTAGCGATCAAGCAAAAATTAAAGGTAGATTTAAAACTCATTACATAAAAAAATAAGCTTAAATGGTCTCATTTTATTTTTTTATTTCTAGCTTTTGCTTTAAAGTAAAATTTCTTAATTTTATTAAATAATTTCATTTATAAATTTTTATTTATGTATTTTAATTTATATATTTTTAAATATATTACGTAGTATGCAAATTTATTAACCAAATAAGAATTTTCGAAATTGCACAGCACAAAAGGCGTCAACTGCTTATATCTTTTATAAGGTTATCTTAATAAGGTTATTTATTGTGAACCCGCAAGTCAAATGCGTCGTGTTTTGCGCTCTTACGTGTTATTATTATTTAAAAACGTGAAAAACAATTATGGGGAGATAAAAGAAGATAAATTGAAATTTGTATTAAAAAAACTCCTTTTTTATCATTAATTTTTATCGGGTAGCAAATTAGGCACAGAAAATGTAGTGTCAAGACAAGATCTGTGATTTTTTTTAGAGACATATTATGTTAGAAAATATTGTTATAGAACACACAAATCAATTTATTTTACAGATTCACGCTTTTGATCGCATAGCAGAATAGTCAGAACTAATCCAGGGACAAGATAGTCCAGTTTCCACCTGCAATAGAGATATTGCATATTAAGAGACAAGAGTTGACGCTGGGCTTTGTGTTGTCATTAGAAGGGGCAGGGGCGGATCTCATCCCTAAAAAAGTTTGTGGTCACGGACACCTTAAAATATGCCAAGTGCGATTTGAAGTATGAATACAGAAATAAACATAATAGAGAAACTCGCACTAGTACTTTTTTCATTTTATTAAGGTGATACGATACGGTGATACTGAAATCCGGCGTAAGTCAGTAAACTTGTGTTAACACCCAAACAAGTAAGACGTCACAAGGCTCCTTGAGAGAGAGAGGAGAAATGATAATAATTTTAATATTTAACTATACCACAATGGCCTCGAACTTATGTATAATCATTGAATATTTAATCATTTATAGTAAACAAATTATAGCGTGAGTTAATGTAGAGTGAGTTAGTGCTAATTTTTAAAAATAATGTTTACAAAATTAATAAAACATTGAAAAAAATGGTTTTTAAATTGCTGAAAGTGCATAGAAAAAATAAAAAAAATAAACTTAGTTTGACTCTTGACTCTTTGACCTCTTTGATAGTAACTGGACGCAAGTTACATAACTGTACTTAATGTACAGTTATGTAACTTGCGTCCAGTTACTGTATGCATTGAGGGGGAAATTTTACAATGGACATAAAAAAACCCTTTTTAATTATAGAGAGCCTGCAACTTAAATCTGGATAACTCGAGATATAGATTATGAAGTTAACAAAAAGTTGTTGATATTTTCTTAAATTACCCGCATTTACCTACCTATATCAACACAATATGTTGTTACATTTTAAAAATAAACCCAATCGTTTGTGTTTCTCATATTATTTAGTATTTAGCAACAACAACGATAAAAAACTTCAGTAGGCATCTCAAGGCTGAAACCACTTTATGAACACTAACAAAAGATATATTATCTTGTGTGATTGACCGTTAAATAAAACTAAGATTATAATATAGTTATCTAATATAATATTCATACCTATTGACATTAGCCGATATAATTTGAACTCTACCTTAAATTAAGTAGTGTTAAGACACTTTGTTCCCCACTTTCCGCCGAATTCGGAGGCATGCGTGTTGTGTGCGGATGTTAACGCCGCGCTTAACCTCTGATACCATAGCGAAGGGCATAGAAATAACAAATATTTCCACTCTTCCAGTGGGAATCGAACCCACAACCAGTCGTTTACAGTCACACGTTCGTACCATTGTGCCACGACTGGCCCCAATTTCTATGACGTAGTATTAATTATTCGGGTTCCCGGTTTTTCCCACACTAGTAGTTAGTAGGTATTCACAGATAACCTAGTATCATGACGCTTTATTCTTATCACCAGCCGAAATCGAGACATTGCGCATCGTGGCGCAGCAAGAATGCGTATTAATGCAAGTGCGATTTGTTGTGGGCTCGATAACGACTCGTGAGAATGATTGTATTTAAATTATTTTCTCTTCTCCGGTAAGTAGAAGTCTTTCTACTCAACAGACATTGTCTCAATTTCGGGCGAAAAGCAGAGAACCGTGTGCCCCGACCACAACAGGGTTCTCTCTGAGTACACTGTTGTAAACGTGAAACTGTTAAATATATGACATGACAATGGCGATGTTAAATACATACAACAATTGTTAAACGAACTGTTAAATATATATATATATATATATATATATATATATATATATATATATATATATATATATATATATATATATATATATATATATATATATATATATATATAAGAAAAAGCGTGAAACTGTTCAATATATATATATGGCGACTTACCGAGTTTCTTCCAAAATGAACGCAAGCGTGCTACGATGACATCAACGCGACCGTCAAAGTCCGGATTATTGAGGGCTTCTTTGAATAACTTTGGATCATCTATAACGATAGTAGGGAAGTCACCGAGGTACATTCCCACAACGCTAGTTTTGTAATCGAGGGCCAATTTTCTTAGAGATGCCGTCAAGCTGCTGACCTCGCGCCATAGTACAATCCAGTAAGCGCCGTACACCGGTAGGCTTGGCGGTCCTGAAACAATGTTATTTATATACTAATTTATTTATTTATATACTAATTTAACAGTGGCCAGTCGTGGCCCAGTGGCACAAGAGTGTGACTGTAAACGACTGGTTGTGGGTTCGATTCCCACTCGAGGAGTGGAAATTATATTTCCATTTTCTTCGCTCTGGTGTCGAGGTAAACGAAAACGACAACGCAAGCCTCCGAATTCGGCGGAAAGTGGGGAACGGAGTGTCTTAACACTAGGTTCCCTCTGCCTACCCTGCTGTGTGCGGGATATAGCGTGAAGCTATTTAATTTAATTTATTTATTTTACAGAGATGTAATTTGGAAATATTCACTTTTGCATGCATATAATATTTAACCAAAGTTATCATCGAGCTTATTATACAATAACATAATTGTAATCGCTATTACTTGTGGATTTGATCACCACGCTGTGAAATATTACTAATATTTAAATTATTTCATTTTTCCGCTCTGTACGGCATTGTGTAACGTTGAGTTCTGTGACTTTTTTTTTTTTTTTATGGAATAAAGGAGGCAAACGAGCTGAAGGCCCACCAGATGTTAAGTGGTTACATGAGTTGTGACTTTTTACCCGTGGGGGGACGGGTTAAGAATACTGCCAGCAATACTAAGCCAAATATGGGCAAAAGTGTAAAATATTACAAAATCACATTTCCATTTTAAATAATTTAATAAAACATAGGTTTGACTCTTAAGAACAGCCATTACTGTTCATAATATAATTGCTGGACTTTATTGCGGTAATACATATGGGGTATCTGATATCAAGTCTCGCATTAGGGCAGACAGGGGTCAACCATGAAAATCACACACAACACATTCTTAACTAATGTAAAAGTTAATGGCGGGGAATTAGGGTTTCTGTCTTTCTTTCTACACTCCCAAGTACACCAGTACCATAATAAATAGCTATAAATTATTATTACGATCAAGCCTAAGCCTGATTTGTTAAATTATAAGTTGTCCATATTATTAAAGTATATCACTTTATTTTTATAATGATTCTTTGAACCTAGCTTGTATGAGAAGAAGTACTTGTAATACATATTTTGAATACACATACAAAAAATATTAATTAAATTAAATTAATTAATAAATAAATTAAATTAAATTAAATTTTGATTTTATAAATCCTATTTTTTTAAATAATCTTAGTTATATACGCAATATATAAAAAAAATCTATCTAACAGAAAAAAGTGAAAGAACCACTTACCTGGTGGAAAGTTCTTTAAAGGTCGTTTGAAGGCATGTTTGTACAAACGTACGCCCAAGTATGTAATTAAAGCAATAGAGGCAACGAGTCCGATCATTTTGCCTGAGGCTTGTTGACTGATAAGTGAAGCTAGATGTGAACTATTATTAATATACTAGCTGTTACCCGCGACTTCGTCCGCGTGAACCAAGAAACATCTTCATTGAGTTCCGATCAGCCCATCTCAACCCCATCCCAAAGTGAAAATGGTTAGTCAGATAGATCTCCCCATTGCGTTATACGAAAAAACCGCATCTGTGCCTTTCAAATTTGAGGGTTGCCCTCGATTTCTCCAGGATTCCATCATCAGATCCTGATTTCCTTTTCATGGGCCAATTGTGAAATATCTGGAACAAAAAAAGAATTTTGAAAATCGGTCCACCCATCTTCGAGTAATCGGGGAACACACATAAGAACCTCCTTTTATATGTCGGTTAAAAATCCCTAGAAATTTTAACTTATTATGTTATTCTGATATCAAACCTACATTACTACAAAGTTTCGTGAAAATCCGTTCAGTAGTTTTTGCGTGAAAGAGTAACAAACTCACATACATCCGTACAAACTTTTGCATTTATAATATATATAAGATATACGTGATTTGTTTATGAGCAGTGAACATTTCAATCATTACGTAAATACGTATTCTCATACTACCGGCACAATCTAAAATCGGACATTTCAATTTTTACCCGCAACGGTATAGAGACAGTATATGCAATAGGGGTGGTTAGTTTTAGGTTTATAGTCTCTTTTTCTTAATACAGAAATTAATTCTAAATTCAAAATACATTGATATTTCTATTTTATGTTTTTTTTATAATATTAAAATGCATCTATAAAGGTATTATTATTAACTAAAAACAAATTATAACAATAGTCTACTACTAACTCAGGAAGAAGAATAATAAAACATAACAAATTATAAAAAATAGTCAGGTACTAACTTATTTTTGAAAATGAGCTTAAAGCAACATTCAATAAATATAGTCCAATTATAATATCTATTATTAATTTTAATACACTGTACTGGAGCTTTATTTTACCCTCAAATTTTAAAATAGTACGATGAAGCAGTAACACTTTTCTAGGTTTAAAATTTCTCTAAATAGTTAGAAAGTGGTAAGATTCTGAGATTCTTTAATAATAAGACTGACAGATGTCCTTCCCGTGTGACCAAACATTTTTATGCTATAAAATATTATTTGTTCTTTAATATTTCTATTATATAATTTCGTTAAAAGCCTTTTCAAAGCAGCACTTTAATATATATTTTTTTAAATTAATAATCGACAATTAATAATTGTTTCATATTCTGTTAAAACAAGCGATAAAACTAAACATTTGACAAGGCAAGAGCAACGACGCAGAAGGTATCCATACTTTTATTATAAATGCGAAAGTCTGTGTGTTTGTCTGTCATGCTTTCACGGCTACTGGACGGATTTGGATGAAATTTGAAATGAATATAGTTGATGACACGGAGTCAAACATAGGCTACTTTTTTTTAATGTCAACCCCTAAAGGGTTAAAATAAGTGATGAAAGTTTGTAAGAAAAATCTGAACTGCTTAACCGATTGTAATGAATTTTGGAATAAATACAGTTGATAATGCAAGGTCAAACATAGGCTATTTTATTTTTCAAAAATCCACCCCTGAGGGTTGCAATATAGCTCAACAATTGCGAAGTCCACGCGGCGAAGCCGCGAGCGGGCCGCTAGTGAAAAATAAAACATAAAATATATTTTAAATTATTTATTATCAATTACTCACAGGTAAAGAGATATATTAAATAACATTACATTTTTCAATGCAAACAATATTTAAAATAATACAAAAAGTGTATTAATATTGTCTCTCAATTAAAAGGGGGTAAAAATGAATTTACCACGCTTATAAAATAAATAAGATCACAATACGAGACTGTGTTACACACTAACCAGCAACCTAAAAATATTCCTTAACGATATATATTACAATCGATGTCAAATTTCAAAACAGACAAGTTGCACCCTTGTTGCAAATACAATGAATATACTAAAAGCTGTTACGGCTTGAGAGTAACAAAAAGATATTGAAACTTATTTGACCAATAACTTCATGAATTCATTAACTGCTGTTTTGCAGCTAGACAAATAAAAAATCAGCCAAATTCAAGGTTTTCTAGTAACCCGTAAAAGTATTATCAGTAATAGCAACTTAGGGTTACGAAAAATTTGCGTTATTCCGCTTTTTGGGTTTCAATTTAAAAGTCTTATTTGCTAATGAACGAAAATATTTATTATGAAATAGTATAAGGTTCAATATTTTTGAAACCTTGCAATAAAGGTGTTAACATCTTCTCTGTTATGCCGTTTGACATCGCATAAGTCGGTTTGTTTTAAAATTTGAACATTTTAAAACCCTATAATTTAGTTTCGTGGTGTTACTCGAACCCAGAACTCTGGTATGGAGGTGATGAATCCTTGAATCCTTGGTGCGAGTTTTCTTGGTTTTCCGTCTACCGTAGATAGTTTGAACGCTTGCATGAATCCGGCGAACACTTGGAACATACCCTGTCTGGCGAAAGTTTCTCCTGCGCACAATCTTTTGCCTATAAAAAGAAAAAGTAATAAGTTACCAAAATGTTATAGCAGATTCACATATACTTTGTATAGCAGGGTAGTTAGTCAGAACCCAGTGTCAATTACGTTTTCCATTTTCCCATTACAAATCGACACAGTGCGTGTTAGGTGGCAGAACTCAAGGTCATATTTTGTCTTAGATACCAGAACGATAAAATGAAAATAATACAAGCATTTCTTCGAATGAGAAACAAACCATCGCGTGTATAGTCAGGCTGTGCCACTGCGCTACGACGAAACTTTACCCTTAAAATATTATTATACACTTTTTTAAAATATGATTTACTACAAATTACTAAGAAATTATACTAATAGTTTACCTGCTCCGAAAGGTAGAGATTTGTCTTTAGATAAGTCCAACTGTCCATCTGTAATATAACGTTCTGGCCTGAAGTTTTCTGGGTCGCCCCATAATTCTTTGTCATAGTTTAAGGTTTGGTAGTTGAAAGTGACAATGGAGTTCTGGAAAATATAACAAGATTGTTAATTTATTGGAAATAGTAATCACAATATGTAAATTAGCTTCACATTTTTTAAGCATAGTTGGGTAATCAGAGTGAAACGAGAAGAGAAAATGAGAAGGTAAAAAGTGAAATCTAGTGGTAAGAATACTTTATTGTTATATATGTCAATTGTATGTTATTATATGTACAAAGAATATTTGTACTGTACCTCTGGGACATCATAGCCGCCGATTTTTGAGTCTTTTACGGCACGGTGGGGCACGCCAAGGGGCACTAAGGCTTCAATCCTCATCACCTCGCGTAAACACGCTTCTAGGTATGGCATGCTGCAAAGAATATGTATATTTATAATTATAGACTAGGTTAAACAGGAGAGCCATGTCAAGAACAATTAAATAAATTTTCAGCTTCCCCATATAGCATTGATATGGAGAACAGAAAAAACTATTGAGTATTATCAAATTTAAATACTTCATTATTTCATTTAATTTTCTTTCCGCCATTCTTTGTTATTTTAATATTAAATCATCCTTTATACTCATACAAATTCATATTTTGGAACTTTTTTGAATTATAAGATTTTCTTAATTGCCTAGGAAAAACTAAGTGCTCTTTTTGGATCATTCAAAATTAAATTAAAAGATATTTAAATAAACGGTACATACTCTTTCCTGTCGTCCAAAGTGGGGAGACGGTCGCGGCCGACAACTCTGTCAATTTCCTCATGAATTTTGTCCTGAAGTTCTGGTTGGTGTAGAATTCTTTCAATAAGAATTGTGAGAGTTGACTGTACTGCAGTGGCTGCTGGTACCATGTAGTCTACGCATATCAGCTTCAGTTGATCCTCTGAAAAGTGGATGCGATTTATTAATTTATAAGTTTTTGTATTTTTAAACACTTGTCATAATCTATATTTTAGACACTATTAAATGTCTGTTATTGCTATTAAACATAGACTTTTAAACATAATATATTCTTATGTTATTTACGTTTTTTGTGTTACTATTAATGTAAGACAGAAAGAACCGAGTGTCAACACACGCCATCTTTTAACTACCACCTAAATTCAAGACATTTGCACATATCGAGTGGCGGATATCTACCCCGCGTTTTGTTTTGTTTACCAGAATAGCAAATTAAAATAGTTTAATATGTCTACTAAATCCCGATGCAAGTAAATTAAACTGAGTTTTAAACCCGGATCGAGTCAAAATAAACCCACAGCTGAGCGTAATTACAGCCAGACGCTATCCTAATGGGCTACGATGACATAACAACTTGTTCGTAAATATTGAATATCTTAATTATGCCTTGTCGGCTTACCTGTGAATGTGGTGCGGCCGCCCTTCTTCTGTTCTTCCTTTATTTGTCTAATATAAGAATCTAAGAAGTGACGGTCGTGAGAATCTTCCTGGGTCTTTTTGGCATCATTAATGTATCTCTACAATTGAAATATAAAATGTTAATGATATAAGAAGGACTAAAGGATAAATCAGGACTAAAGTAAGTGATAATATGAATAAGTTGTTATCAAAAGTGTTATCTCTACGCAGAGAATCAAACTATAATAATACAAAATGGTTAACATATTGTGTGTTTTGAGCCTAATAGTTCAGGTTGCTTTTTGACATCTTAGGTTGAAATAAATTTGTGAAAGACCGTAACATGATTGTTTTTATTGTTAAGATTATTAAAACTGACACTGACTATGGTTTTAAAAATTATAATATCTTACGGTGAAGAAGTCCAGTAAAGCTTGGTTTCCTGTGCGAAGGTTCTTGTAACCGCTGTAGTTAGGCATAACATCTTTAAGCCATGGGGTAAGTGATAGAGCTCCTCCAAAGTCATTAGTTCCTCTTTGGAACATCAAAGTCTTCCTGGCTAACTCCCACATGACAGGGTACTGTGACCGAGGTAAGGCAGTTCTTGTGAACACGTGCATCATACCGTTGATGAAGGGTGTAGCGAAGTAGTGCTGAAGGTAGATGAGGTCGCCGTTGACTATTTGCTGAAATTAGAGAGTAAATTTTGTTGTTTTAATTTTTTGGTTTGCGATTAGCCTGGTAACATAAATATGAACACTGTGTGGATATTAGGAAATTGGAAACCTACAGTACTATTTTTATTGGTTTCTGTTCATTTTCTGTTCTCATAATAGACTTAAAACTTTTGATATCTCTCTTTAAACGTAAATCTTTATATATCTATCTATCTTTTAAGATTTCTTACGAATTTGTAAATTTTCAAATTTTTATGATTTTTAATCTAAGTTAGGATTAGAAGGAAAGTATTTATGATTTAGTAGAAAATTACAAATAATTATTTGATTTGTAAATGTTAATATTATTTTGTAATAACGTTGTATTTCTTTTAGTTCTTTGCTAAAATTCTGGTAAAATAGGTATTTACCCTTTCAGCGTCGCTCTTAGGGCCGTTAATGACCATATCGATCATTTCCTTTGTGTCGTTAGCCATGACTGCCTCCAAGGCCTCCTCCCTCCTTCCGAAACCGAAGTCCCGCATGTATCGCAGACTGAAACGCCTCTGAATGTGCCAGAAGTATCCATCAGTGAAGAAAATACCTGTTATAAATAAAATATTTATTAGAAAGATTAATCAATAGTATAATTTGTATATAAACAAATAATTAGCGCCTGATGTTCTAAAATCATATTTGTAATTGAGCACATCTGCTCTACTTTTAAATTTAAGCGATCAAGCGGGAATTAAAGATATCTTTAAATAAAATATAAGCTTAAAAGGTCTCACAAAAGTGTTTTAAAAACAATACCATGTTGAAGTTTTTATTAACGCCATTTTTAAATATATTACGTGGTATGCAAATTCATTAACTCAAGATTTATCATTGTTGCACAAAAAGCGTTAACTGTTTATATCTTTAATAAGGTTATCTTAATAAGGTTATTTATTGTGACCCCGCAAGTCAAATGCCTCGTGTATTACGCTCTTTTGTGTTATTATTATTTAAAAAACGTGATAAACATTGTTTTAATTCATGGACAGATAAAAGAAGATAAATTGAAATTTGTATTAAAACATTAAAAAAAACACAATTTTTATCATTATTTTTTATCGGGCAAAGTAGGTAGAGAAAATCTAGTGCAAAAACTTTCAGTGGTACTCTTTCCGCTCGAATCCCAGTTAATGGATCTCAGATTTGTGATTTTTTTTAGAGATATATGTATGTATGTTAGAAAATATGTTATAGAATACACAAATCAATGTATTTTATAGATTTACTACGCTTTTGGCCGCATAACAGAATAGTCAAGAAAGAATGTGTGAAAGTGACAAGACAGTCCACTTTCCACCTGCAATGAACATATAGTATATTGAGTGGCGAAAATTAACGCTGGGCCTTGCTAATAGAATACACGGGCGGATCCAGCCTTCAGAAAAGCTTATGGTCAAGGACACCTTGAAATTGAACAAGTGCGATTCCGAGTATGAACATCGAATTAATCACAATAGAGAAACTAGCAATACTTTTATCATTTTATTAAGGTAATATGATACGGAGATACTAAAATCCAGCGTAGGTCAGTGAACTTGTGTTGAAACCAATAAAGGAATACGTCACATGGTTCTTTGGTGGATTGCAACAGTGAATAAGCGCATTAGAAAGGAAAAATGAAAATAACTGAAAGTGTAAGAAAATCCAAAAAAAATTGAAACTTAGTTTGACTCTTGACTCTTTGACCATTAAGTACAGTTAAGTAACTTGCGTGCAGTGACTGTATGCATTAAGGGAGAAAATTTACAATGGAATCATAAAAAAAGCTTTTAATTATAGAGCCTGCAAACTTAAATCTGGATTACTCGAGATATAGATTATAAAGTTAACAAAAATTGTGGCCACTCGAGGCCCAGTGGCACAAGCGTGTAAGCGACTGGTTGTGGGTTCGATTTCCACTCGAGGAGTGGAAATTATATTTCCATTTTCTTCCCTCTGGTGCCGAGGTAAAGCGCGGCGTTAAGTTCCGCCACTTAACACGCAAGCTTCCGAATTCGGCGGAAAATGAGGAACGGAGTGTCTTAGCACTAGGTCCCCACTGCCTACCCTGCTGTGTGCGGGATACAGCGTGAAGCTATAAAAAAAAAAGTTGTTGATATTTTCTAAAATAACCCGCATTTATTTATCTACACAAGATGTTGTTACATTTTAAAAATAAATCCAATTGTTTGTCTTCGGGCACATGCTAAATAAGTTTGTGCTTTTCATATTGCTTAGTATTTCGTAAATTATTATAACAACGATAAAAAACTTCAGTAGGTATCTCAAGGCTGAAACCACTTAATGAGCACTAACAACAGATATACTATCTTGTGTGATTGACCGTTAAATAAAACTAAGCTTATTATATAGTTATCTAATAAAATATTCATACCTATTGACATTTGCCGATATAATTTGAACTCTAGCTTAAATTAATTATGTAATTTTTTGATTATTTTTGTGACGTATTATTATATTATATATTATTATATAGCTTCACGCTGATATCCCATACACAGCAGGGTAGGCAGAGGGAACATAGTATTAAGATACTCCGTTCCCCACTTTCCGCTGAATTCGGAGGCATTGCGTTTTAAGTGGCGGATCTTAACGCCGCGCTTTACCTCTAAAACCAGAGCGAAGAAAATAAAAATAATAAAAATATTTCCACTCCTCGAGTGTGTTTACACTCGAACCTACAATCAGTCGCTTACAGTCACACGTTCGTGCCACTGCGCCACGACTGGCCCCAATGTCTATGACGTAATATTAATTATTAATTATTCGGCTTCCCGGTTTTTCTCACACAGTAGGGTATTCCCAGATAACCTAGTGTCATGACGCTTTATTCTTATCTTTCCTCCTAAAATTGAGACATTGCGCATCGTGGAGCAGCAATTATGCGTCTGACTGTAAGTGCAATTGGTTGTGGGCTCGATAGCGACTCATGGGAATGATTGTTTTTAAATTATTTTCTTTTCTCCGGTAAGAAGAAATAGATTGAGCTTGAGTCTTTCTTCTCAGCACACAAACATAGAACCACAGGTTCTCTCTGAGTACCCTGTTGTACTGATAAATAAAATAAATATAGTGACTTACCTAGTTTCTTCCAAAATGAACGCAAGCGTGCTACGATGACATCAACGCGACCGTCAAAGTCCGGATTATTGAGGGCTTCTTTGAATAACTTTGGATCATCTATAACGATAGTAGGGAAGTCGCCGAGGTACATTCCCACAACGCTAGTTTTGTAATCAAGAGCCAATTTTCTTAAAGATGCCGTCAGGCTGGTGACCTCGCGCCATAGTACAATCCAGTAAGCGCCGTATATCGGTAGGCTTGGTGGTCCTGAAACAATTTTATTTATATATTAATTAATTTCACTAAGATGTAATTTGAAAACATTGACTTTTACATGCAAATTAAATTAACCGAAATTATGATCGAGTCAATTATGGGATAACATAATTGTAAACGCTATTACTTGTGGATTTGATCATCATGCGTTAAAATATTACTAATATTTAAATTATTTCATTTCTAAGCTGTGTACGACATTGAGCAACGATGAATTCGGTGACTTATGACGGTGAACACAATGTCAGTAGCTTTTTCTATTTACCTTTCTTCTATAAAGAAAGATGCGCAAAAGCGTAAAATATTACAAAATAACATTTTCATTTTAAATAATAACATAGATTTGACTCTTAATAACAGCCATTACTGGCCATAATATAATTGCTGGACTTTGTTACGGTAATAATATATTACGGTAATAATATATTACGTTAATAATATATTACGTTAATAATATATTATGTTAATAATATATTACGGTAATAATGTATTTGATATCAAGTCTCCCAAGGCAGATAGGGTCAACCATGAAAATCACACACAACACATTCATAAGGAAAAACTTGCTCACTTATGAAAAAGTTAATATCGGGGAATTACTTAGGGTTTCCATTTTTCTTTCCACACTCCCCATTACATCACTCCCAAAATTAATAGCTATAAATTATTATTACGATCAAGCTTAAGGCTGATCTCTTAAATTATAAGTGGTCCGTATTATTAAAGTATCCTATATTATTTTTTTAATAATTCTTTGAATCTAATTTGTATGAGAAAAAAGGAAACTTGTAATACATATTTTGAACACATACAAAAAATATTAATTATTTAAATTTGGAGTATGTAAATCCTACATTTTTAAAATAATCATAATTATATACGCAATATAAAATAAAATAATAATAAAGTGAAAAACACTTACCTGGTGGAAAGTTCTTTAAGGGTCGTCTGAAGGCATGTTTGTACAAACGTACGCCCAAGTATGTAATTACAGCAATAGAGACGACGAGACCGATCATTTTGCCTGAGGCTTGTTGACTGATAAGTGAAGCTAGATGTGAACAATTATTAATATATACGTGATTTGTTTATGAGCAGTGAAAATTTCAAGAATTACGTATTCTCATGCTACCGGCACAATCTAAAATCAGGCATTTCAATTTTTACCCGCAATGGTACGGAGACAGTATATGCGATTGGGGTAGTTTGTTTTAGGTATATAGTCTCTTTTACTCAATGCAAAATATATTTATTCTATTTCAAAATACATTGATATTTATATTTCATGTCGTTTTATAATATTAAATTAGTACAATTTAGTAAATTGTATTATAATATTATATAATAATTAACAACAATTTAATTAACAACAATTGAATTGTCTATTAGGTACTAACCGAGGACGAAGACTAATAAGGTGAATATGAACTTCAAAGTGAGTGAATAGATTCACTCATCTTGCAATCAGGTTGAAAAGAGTCAAGTATAAATTTAAATTATTTTCACATCTATACACATTTTTGTTAACTATAATGTTCGCATTGATATCGAAGTTAATATCAGCCATGTCAGGTTGTGGATTGTGGTTCTGATTTCTATTCTTGGAGTGAAAATATGAAATAAATTGAACATTTCTCTTTTCTCCGCTGTGGTGTTGAGGTCAATATGTCGCCACTTAACACGCAATTTTTCCAGAATTCGGCGAAAAGTGGGGAATGGAGTGTCTTCACACTAGGTTCTCTCTGTGTACCCTGCTGTGTGCGGGATACAGCGTGGAGCTAAAAAATCTTTAGTAAAGATTTTTTTTACAGCTTCATATTTAGGCTTATTTTAATATGTTTATAATTTAGTCATGTTTGTTTTTTCTTCTTGATATTTTTTTCAGCTTCACGCTTTTTGTAGCATAGCGAGGTAGTCAGGGAGAACCAGTGTAAAGACACTTCGTCCCCCACTTTCTGCTCGAATTTGAGACGTTGCGTGTTATTGGTAGAACTCAACACTACGCCTAACTGAGGTACCAGACCGATAAAATTAAAATTTAAATGTAGTTATTTTCCTGAATGAGATCAAACCCACATCCTGCACGTTTATAGTCAGACACTGTCACATGGCGTCATAGTGGTCTGTCTTCATATAAAAACATGTAGGCAAAAATATTTATTTCATGTTCAATATTTTCACAATTTTAATGTCGTCAAACTAAATTTAACAAGTGTTTTTTTAGATTCTAATGTCCTTATCATAGTATACTAAACAATAATTAATATAATTATAAGGTATAGGATTATCCATACTAAGTATTTATCATGTAGAATTATCTTAATTCATTTATAATCAAAGATATTTTTTTATACATTACAATAAATATTGGAAGTTGACGTTTCTTTCCCGCACAGCAGGAATTATCTTGGACATCAAGACAAAGCTTGTAAATTGGCAGACCTCAACGCCGCGTTCTATCCTAGTCACCAGAGTCTGACTATAAAATAATTAATTAGAATATTTGGAATAATTACTACTAGTTTATATTACTACAACTATAGTGATAATGAACAAGTTAAAGGTTAGATAAAAATGTTAAACATAAAGACGATTCGGCAAAAAAAGGAAAGTGCAAGTCATCTCGTCGACCAGTCCCTCAGTGCTGTTATCAATTTGTTAAACGCATATTATGCTGATAACTATCTAGATAGATAGGATAATAGGATAACAATTCTATACTAAAAATAGCAAAATTTGTATGTGTTGATTATTAATTTAGATAACGAAAAAAAAAACTACATTAGAACTTTCCTCATAAAAAACTATAAACACACAAAGTAACTATAAACAAACAAGTAAAAAAAAGTCGTACTTGTTGTTGAAATGTAAAGAAGAGAGTTTTGCGAAAAATCTGTAAATTAGAAAAAAAAGAAATCACATGAAATCAGAGTTTCAAAGGTTCAAAGTTTGTATGACCATGTCAGACATAAACCTTACTTTATTCGTTTCATTTTATACTACGCATAACATTTTTAATATAGCTAGCAATTATTGTAATACTACGTAAATTAAAAGTTAGATAAAAATGTAAATCATATTGGGCGATGCGGCAAAAAAAGATAGTGCAAGTCATCTCGTTCTACAAGTCCCTCCCTGTTATTATTTGTTAAATGCATATTACGCTGGGAGCCTTCCAGAATCTAAATAGATTGGATAAGAATGTTTTATAATTTCTGTAATCATAAAAAATCGATATCTCAACAATTTACAATGACATTAAATTCATCGTATACTGAATTTTCAAGGACTTGATACATAATTTAAGTTAATAAGAAGAAAAATAAATTCATAAAAAAAATGATATTCTTTAAAAAATATGTTCTTGAGGATATCTTTTTTGGGACTTTAAAACAGGTGAGTTACCAATGTCTATACGTATGTAATAAAACTGTAATATAGCCTATAAAAATGTGGATTAATATCAGAATTTCAGTGTATTTAATATTTAGTTATTATCGAAGCTACTTGATTGTTTACATTTACATGGGAGTTTGACGCTATATCTTAACATCCTCGGTTAAAGATCAGAAGGTAGATCCGAGACAATGTGGAAAGATGTATTGCTGAAGGAAAATAAGGTGTGTGAGTCATCGACGATGACATGTGGACCGAGCTAAGTGGAGAAAAAAAATAAGAAAAGCTATGACCATGTGCGATGATAGCTAGGAAAAGCGAGTTACTTTCTAAGTATTAAAAAGGTGAGTTATTGAAGTCTTAAAAGTAGGAACAAGCTTTTGATGTGATATTATTTTGTTATGAACATACATTTTGACATCCTAGAACATCAAAATTCATCTCAATTTATCCGATTATGAACTACGAGTATTTACTTCAAACGTCGTGTTTTTAATCTCTTTGCTATTGAAAGACCAAAATATATGAGTTTATATGGTTAGAATATTTTAATTTAAAATGTATTAAATAATGTAAAAAAACAAAAACCACATTACAATTGTCTTATGTTAAAATATATGTGTAGGAGAGAAGTTTGTACGGAAAATCAACAATTAAGTAAAAAAATGTATTCAGTTGAAGCCAGAGTTGGATGTTGTATAACAATATCCGACATTAATCTTACTTAATTCATTCGAACCATATTACATATAATTATTTTATTATAACTAGGCCTTCTGAAACGTACATTTTTTCTATTAAATTACTCCTTAGTTCCAATTATGCAGCATGTGTAGGAATTGGCTTGCTTGAATTAATCTTACCTATACGTATAATCAAAAAGAAATGTAATCAGCTAAAATCTAGGGCAATTGGGCGTATTAAATTAATGACCTTATAATACAATATTAAGTACACGTTCCGTATTAAGAAATATTGCGCTTGTCATTATTCTAGTATTATTCTTTAAACCCTATAGGCTTAACTATGCGTTTGCTAGATACTTTAAAAAATAAAATATTAGAAAACGATTTTGACTACGATGGATTTCACGGTGATCTTTATGAATTTCATCCACAACTCAAAATTCTTCTCGTAACTAATGGAATATTTTTCAACAATCGGGATTCTTATTGGAGGTATAATAGTTCTTTAAAGCTTCAAGCTGTATCCCGCCCACAACAGGGTAGGCAGAGGGAACCTAGTGGTATAAAACTCCGTTTACCAGTTCTTTAAAATTTCTCATATATTCAAGCGTCACTAAAATTATACCTACTTATTTTTTACACATTGGCAACTATTAGTACTTACTTAACGCCATATCATTTCTGAACAAATTAAATACATGAATACATTTTCAAATATAAACATTTCCCTTTCCCTCTGCCTACCCTGCTGTGTGCGGGATATAGCGTGAAGCTATTTAATTTTTTTTTTTTTTTATGAATCGAGCCTATCGCCAAGTACTGCTTAATAATAACTCTACATTTTAATACACCCAACTGAATACAATATTTGTAAACAATAAAATATTGTTGTTGTATTTTTGTAGTAGATTTATGTTCATTTGTATATATTTTTGCAGGTTTTTATGGCCAGTAATAAGTGTATTATTATCTCTTGTATCTTGTTCATTTGAATTCATTTTCATCTTTCATGGAGTCAATATAGGAGATTATTCTTTCGCGACCGAGTGCTTCTGCTACTTCTTGATTATTTTCACTATACCAGTCGTCTACATCAGCGTACTGTTCAAAAGAAATAATATAATGCAGATTTTAGATACAATGAATAGAGATTTTTTATTTATTTGCAGCTTAGGATCAAAATATAGGTTTGTTTGTTTATGTATATACCAGCTTAATTCTTATATGTCTTAATTTACTTTTAAAATGCATCTACTTTATTATTTGTTTTTGTTTGTAGCTAGCCGAGTTACGTTGCCTTATAATAATAATATGTTATATAAATTTCACACAGACTTTATTATCAATTAAAATTATGTAATATAGGTAAAATAAGAAAGCGTTTTGTGTATTATATATTTAATATCATTAAAATCGTCGAAAGACAGATAATTTATAGTATTTTAATAGGTTTTCATGCACATTCAGTCGTTTATAGACCTATGAGTTTAGTTTATAAAACGCTTTTCAATTTTACAGAAAGACATTTTTACAAGGACAACTGCTCGTAAAGAAACTATGTGTATGCTGGCTGATCTTTTGCGTATCAATTGTGCTCATGTACATATTCTCCACAACAGCAATACTTTTATATCAAAGTTTGTTCGCAACTCAACATGAAAATATGGTGCGACCTCTAATGTTTCCCTTTTGGCTACCTGCTGACGATCCATACAGGACTCCTAACTACGAAATATTTTTCTTTTTCCAGTGCGTAGAAAGCTTGATGGTTCCTCAAACATTTAGCGGTTAGTGATTATTTTTACATATATAAATTTTATAAATTCTCTTGTCTTATCTACGTGTCTACGTAAAATATATTATTAGAATGACTTTCTAAAAATGTTCAGGGAAAAGTGTGGATTTTATTGCTTTTAAAATTTAAATATAATAAAGTAAAACTATTATATAATGTAGAGGTGCTGTCAGCTGCAATATGCTTGCTTGTTGTAGATAATCTTAATCGGCGGTTTAGGAATTTAATATTTTTCTATTTTTTTGGTCAGCGTTTTATCTCGCAGATCAGATAGTACTTTCTTCTCCACTTTCTGCCTAAGTTGAGGACGTTGTGTGTTAACATAACAGCTCAACACCACGCTTTGTCAATTGGAAATAAAAATATTTAAAAAATTGATATAGAAATTATTTCTTCAACTCTGTCCCTTACTGTCTTAATTCACCATTTATACTACATGGATGTAAATTGTGTTTTGTATAATTTTTTAAAAATCAAACTTTTTTTGTAAATATCAAAATATTTCCCAAAAAAATGACTTCACTCTACATATAGGACTATAAATTGAAGATATACAAGAAATGCATTTAGTAGTAATAAACACTTAGATATGTCATTTCCTCAAAATAAATTCTTTTACTTTTTAATTATAACATTCATTACATTTGCAGTGTATATTTACGTGTTATTCCACATTTTGCTCCATCATTATTATTTAATGAGCATGATCATTTTCGATACGGAAGTGCTTTTTGTGGGTCTCGACGAGAGTGTGGTGAGCTTACCTTGCGACGACCCTCGTCGCATAGAAGTTCGAATAGCTCTTAATAGCAGAATGAGACGTATCGTTAAATGGCATAATTTAGTTTTCAAGTGAGTATTAAAAATGTTATCTCGTATTGTTTTAATATTTATAACATAAAAGAAATGTAATCAGCGAGCCATGTCATGAATGTGTGTACATATTATATACCTAAGTATCTTTATCCAATATTTATATACTAGACATTTTTGTTCTTTCAGCTTCACGCATTTTTCCGCGTAGTATGGTGGGGAGAACCTTATGTCAATGCACTTAGTTCTCTGCTTCCAGACCGGAAAGCGGAGCGGAATTTGATATATTTGGTATTGAGTTGATAGTTGGTGGATCTCAACGCCACCGCACTTTGTCTTAGAGCAGAAAATGAAACATAATATGAATATGATCATTTCTTCGAGTCCCCACTTGGAATCGAATCCACAATCATCGCGTTTACAGTCAGACTGACTACGCCACGACGCCTTTTAGTTGGTATACAAAAAGGCACATACAAAATACGTTTACAGTAAAGTTATATATTTTTTTTTTAAAGTTATATTGCATTTAGTATTGTTACTAATGCAATGTCCCATATCTTATACTTATGTACGTATGATTTAATATCACTTCCACTGTACATGTAAAGATTAAATCTTTATTTAAATATAATTTTAAAGATATGTTTAAAGAATTCAATTATGTTTACTTGTATTTTGAACAATGACTACAAGAATCCAATGCAATTTATCTAATATGTACCAGGCATAATATAAAAATTGTTATTTCAAGAATTATATTTGACTGATACATTGTGATTTCATTTTCTAGTAAGTTTCTAGTAAGTTTCTGAGATATATGTACGTCTTCTCGCTGTAAACTCACTACAGCCCCCTTCATTTTGTATTAGGTAGGTACTATAATTATTTATAAGCTACACTATTAGCATTTTCAGGCAGGGTATTAGTGCACTAGCTAAGTCTAATTTGTTTAACGTTAGCCACATTAGCTAGCCCCTCGTGCCATACTTTGTGTTCACATGTAGGGACAAATTAAATTTGTAAAGTAATTACCTTAAGAAAAATAATCCTTTATATTCTTGTAGCATTAACGATGTCTTTATAAGTAAAACGTCATGTGATTCATAAAAAGAGACAGCAATCAACAATAATACAATATAAATAAACTGCAATTTGCGATACAAATTAAACTTGACTTACTTTAAAAATTGATTTACATAATATATAAACCTAAGTTTATATAGAAGTAGTTCAAGTATAACTTTAGTAATAACATCACGTGTTTGTTGCATATGCACTAACTACTAAGCGATTATTAATATTAACAATTTGAGGACAGACGATTGTTCGGTCAACGCTCTTAGTAATTGACGCCCTTTATGTGTGTATAATTAGAGTCTGAGATGAAATGTATGTAACTATAATTATTCATTATATAAAGTGGATAAAATATGCAGTACGGTGATTTAAAATAATATATAAAAGAATATATTTTTTTTCTTTTTTTTTACCTTCACGCTGTATCCCGCACACAGCAGGGTAGGCAGAGGGAACCTAGTGCTAAGACACTTCGTTCCCTAATTTCCGCCGAATTCGGAGGCTTGCGTATTAAGTGGCGGAACTTAACGCCGCGCTTTACCTCGATACTAGAGCGAAGAAAACGGAAATATAATTTCCACTGCTCGAGTGGGAATCGAACCCACAACCAGTCGTTTACAGTGACACGCTTGTACCACTGGGCCACGACTGGCCACTGAAGAATATAATAAGAAATTAATTTGCGTAAAATGTTGTGGAAATAAAAAATTTAATTTCGCGTGCTCTTAAAATGGTAGATATGAAGTGACGCGATGTCAGAAGGTTGAGTAAACAAAGAACCGAATACATTTGAAGCAATTAAATTATTATCGTATTACACATAATATTTAACATCGTGTTACCTATTCATAACGTAAACTTATGCCGCGTGATAGTTTAAATATAATAATAAGATGAATCCATCTTGTATATTGTGGCTCTATATTTTTTAACTATTTTATATATTTTTAGGATGAAAATAAATCAGGGAGAAAAGCGGGAACCTAGTGTTAAGACACTCCGTTCCCCACTTTCCGCCGAATTCGGAGGCATTGCGTGTTAAGTGGCGGAACTTAACACCGCGCTTTACCTCGGCACCAGAGCGAAGAAAATGGAAATATTAAATATTTCCACTCCTCGAATGGGAATCGAACCCACAACCAGTCGTTTACAGTCACACGCTTGTGCCACTGGGCCACGACTGGCCGCAACACTGTATATTACCATATAATATAACATTAAGCTATCTAAGATCGTAATATTAAGTTCTAGCCAACCGAAACGCTTTCAGATGAAAGTTCTATTTGCTCTATTACAGTTTATATGTAAATAAAAATAAATAAGGAAAATGACATAATATATCCATATTAGTCATGGTTCTAGATAACTAATTTGAATATCGGAAATTTTACACAAATCAGCTAAATCATTCTGACAATGTATCTTATGTAACTAAATATTATTAAGGCTAAAACGATAAACCAATTGCTAATGTCTTTGGATGTTTAGAAGAAATTTTAAAGATGAGTTTTAAGTATTATTAAATGATAATTAAATAGCTTCACGCTATATCCCGCACACAGCAGGGTAGGCAGAGGGAACCTAGTGTTAAGACACTCCGTTCCCCACTTTCCGCCGAATTCGGAGGCTTGCGTGTTAAGTGGCGGAACTTAACGCCGCGCTTTACCTCGACACCAGAGCGAAGAAAATGGAAATATACTTTCCACTCCTCGAGTGGGAATCGAACCCACAACCAGTCGTTTGCAGTCACGCTCTTGTGCCACTGGGCCACGACTGGCAACGTGGATGAGTTTTAAGTATTATTAAATGATAATTCATAAGTATGATCTAAAAATTAATATGTTAAACTTCATCCATCCTTCATTCGTCTCTTAAAGAATATTTTGTTCCTCGTATACGTAATGTAATAGGTACATATGTACCTATCTTCTTAAAACTTTCATTAATAACTTTGATTTTGTTTAACAGGTATTTGGAATACTATAATGTTAATTTTATGTAATATTTTAGATATATTTTATAAATATACCAGTTCTTTATGTTAATAGTTTTATGAAAGATATGCTCTTTCATAAAACTATTATGATATTTGTAGATATCGGATCATAGGTAAGGTAATCTAAAGTATAATATTATCGCAGATAATATATTTTTATTATTAACGATCTTGATAATAGTCAAGTCGTCTCACATTTTATAAATATTAATTTCGGTTATATAATAGTTTACTACAGGACTAAATAATTTTTACAAAAAAAAAGAAAAGCGACTTCAAATAAAATGTTGATTGGCGCACAAGAATTTCATTAACAATAAAGTATTTTTTTTTTACGTCAGTCACCAGCTTAATTAATATTTTTCTTAAATATTCTAAAATAACGTTGAAGTTGGTAAAGTAATGTATATAATTTTATTTTAGTAATACCGGGCAAACTCATATAGTTATTATTTTTATTAATATAAATTTATATGATGAATTAACCTTATAAAGTAGCTTTTGTAATTGTTAATATATATTTTACTAAATCAAATAAACCAATTTGATGTGATTTAGAAAGAATATACCTAATATTTAATGTTTTAAATCTCGTTTGTCATAGGGATATCAAAAAATGTTTACCATATGAATGATTTTGATATCGTTATATAAACTTATATTGGATATATGTATATCATTTTTCAAAACATATATAAAATATTTAATAAATACATTTTTATATACATGGATTAATACTATATATGGCTTAAATAAGCCACGTTGTAATTCATTCCTTGTAATCTAAGATTTTAACAATAAAATTAGTTATTGTAAGAAGTCGATCGGAGATAGGTATATGCTGTTTTAGACTTTTTCTAGATATTGATGTTTTCTTTAATATTGTATTGCAATATTTAGTTATATCATCTATGGTGTTCGCATCGTATGCGGTGAAAGACATTTTAGCACCATTTGTTTACACCTTAGGTTACATTATCCAAATTTTAGTAATGATACCGATTTGTTTCTGGAAATAATCATAACATTTATTACTCAGCGTAAATGTAGTTTTTTATTGGTGAAAGAAATGCCTAAACTTATAAAGTATTTTTGTAGTTAAATCCACGCAATTTTCTTCTAACTATAAAAAACGCGTAATTTTCATATAAAGTTTCATCCTCTTTTTTCACTTCTTTACAGTCTGCTTTTGAGATTGAAATGTAGCCTATGACCTTTCTTAGTTTTTAGCCTATCTCTTTACAAAAATT
This sequence comes from Dryas iulia moderata, assembly GCA_019049465.1. Lineage (NCBI taxonomy): Eukaryota > Metazoa > Arthropoda > Insecta > Lepidoptera > Nymphalidae > Dryas > Dryas iulia. Next base: position 11,704,952 of record CM032424.1, on the reverse strand, counting down.
CGTTTACATCAATTTAGTAATCTAGGCGTAACTAAATATAACACAAACATACAAAGCTACTTTCGCTTTAATATTAATAATAATAACTCAAAAAGTACTGCTCAGATCTTAACTAAATTAAATGGGACCATACAAAAGGTATATAGGAAGCTAGGAAGGTGTATAAAAGAACCATATAAAATTAATTCACTAAGTAAAAAAAGATATGTAGGTAAATTAATTAAAAAGTATAACTTAATTGAAAATCTTGTACTTTTTAGGATGTCAGTTAAAAAGTACTACTCGGATTTTTACTAAATTTTAAATGCTACTATACAGCAAGTATTAGATTTCATATAAAAACAAAATCATCGAATTTGATTTATTCAGTAAAAAGATATGCTGTAAAATACGTAAACAAAAGATTCAAATCGAAAACATTCAACTTTCTCTGAAGTCGGTTAAAAACTACTTAGTTAAGTCAGATTTTAACTAAATTTAAATGTAACCACACAGAAGAATCGTCGAAATTGATTCACTCAGTAAAAAGTTATATGGCATTATACGTAAAATAAAAATGCAGCCGAGTTGTAAATTTTCCACATTTTATAAAGTTGGTAAAAAGCTAAGATCTGATTGAAAAAAAAATTGGTCCACTCTAACAACTTCCAGTCATTTACAAAAATAATCATCAAAATCGATCTACTCAGTAAAAAGACCGGCGACGGTAACACACATAAAAAAATATAACAATACAAGATAAAATTTCGGATAAACTAGGATACTCACGCAACGCAATTAGATCGATTGGATCTTATACATTCCTTTGGAGCTATCTTATAAGTCTATTAAAATAACAAGAAGTCGACGTACAAGTTGGGTCATGTTAACGTGTTGTTAAGCAATAAACAAGAGTTAAGCAAGAAATTTATTCCAAATCTCCATAAATCGTAGCTAAGGGTATTTTCAATCACATCAGCTTTTAAACGGAAAAGAAATTTTATCTCATTACTGGTGTAACTTATAGCACAACTAGCGTTCTGCTCGCGGCTTCGACGCGTGATCTGCTGCTTTTATCCCTTATTTGAACCCCTTAGGGATTCTCTGAACTATTGGTTCAATCGTAATGTTCACTCCAGTATAATGTAAGCTTTCTAATTGGGAAAAGAAATCACAATCGATTCAGTATGTCCAAAGTTTAACCCTTTCAAACCAAGTAACAAACTTTACCTCTTTATTAAATTAGTCTATGCAATGTCTCGAATTGGATTAGAAAGCAGAGAACGAAGTGATGACACTACGTTTACTTTGCCATATTTTTAGACACTTTTTAATTTTTTAGTAGTAAAATTAATCAAAACTATTATTCAGGTCTGTTGACGCCGTCTCATCAGTGTACGGGCCGCCACTTGTTTATCAAGTCACGATAACTTCTCTCGTTACATGCTTAGTGGCTTACCAAGTGGCTGATGTAAGTAAATAATGAAATTAAACTATGAAATTAAATAATGATATTAATGTACGTTTTGAAGGTTACGAGTTAAAAAAAATAACGATTATCGATAATTGATATAAGGTAGTGTGAGAGAATTACTGTTAAGGAATAGATATATATTTTAAAAAAGCCAATTTTTTTTCAAGATTACACACAACTACCATAGTGTCTAATGCCCTTTACAAATGATATAAACATACTGAAATTCAGTATACAAATATAATCGTATTTAGCATGAATTTTGTAAGATTACCAATACAAGTGAGCCAATAATATTAACAACAATGGGGTCGCGATAGGATGTGTAGAATCCTAGAAATTTCTGAAGTATAAAAATTGCGATATTTTTCTAAATATTACGTATATTTAAAAAAATATATACTAAAAGATCGCTTATTTATACTCCTTTATGTGAAGCTAAGCTATAAAAAATATATTTTTTTTCTGTTCTCCATTGATGGAGCATGGGGAACATGGGGGAATTAGAGTCAAAGGGTAATAAAAAATAATTAAATAATAATAATTTAAATCTGATATACATGTATATTAAATACAAGTAAAATAAATGAGATATAGAAATAAGATCTTATTTTATGAATATGATGGAATTTAATATTTAATCAAATACATATAATGAAATATAGAGACCTAATACAGACACCATAGCACATTAATTTTGAGGAGAATAGATAGTGAATCTCGTGTAAAATCTTAAAAAAAGTGTAAGCTCAGATCACAATAAATAAAAATTCAGTTCAGCGTAGTTCTTTATGGCGCTTCGAATGTGACAGTATTAAATGTTCATCTAAGAAGAAATTAATACACCAGCTTATTAATTTAGTATAAATTTTCATCACGCCTTACTTAGTTACAATTTTTTATTTATATTACAATTTTTTATTAAATATCTTCTTGTAGTATGTTTTTAATAGATATGTTGACAACATTAACTTGTGTTGTAAATATTAAACAGTGACTTTCGCGCAGAACTATTATTTTACACAAAGTAATAATACTCGTAATTGCCTTGTTAGCAATTTTAAAAATGCCCTCATTCTGTTGAACAGACGTATCTTAAATTTGACACTAAAATTACTCTTAAAGATAGCACAATCATGTATCCTACAACAATATTCAGTATTTATAAATAAAAGATAGCCGTTACCAATGGACGAAAATTATTACTTTTCTTAATTAAAGTTATAAAACTTTAATAACATGATTTAGTTGGTTTAATAAAAAGTTTTTTAGATTAAAGCCTTGTTTTTCAGTTTATGCGTTAAAGTTTCGATATACTTCGTTACACCATATATTGTACATGAACACTAAGGATTTGTGACTATTAGGCAATGTAATAAAAAAAATAGAGTATGCCCACGTGTTGAAGACGGTAAATTTTTGAATCAATGTTTAACTTACATGCAAAATTAAAGTTAAAGTTTAAACTGTTTAGTTTTATACGTAAACTGTAACAACAAAAGTGCTTCAGGCTATGCAGAGTTGTTGCTAGGCTGTTTGTAGCGCGACATAAGTAGCGAGCGTAATCAGAATGACTCATTAATATTTTTTTGGTGATACTGTTAAAAAACAGTTTTATCGGTGAAACTTTTAAAAATCAGTTTTCAAGGGTTGTATATATTTTCAAAGGCTGTGTATAATAATTTACTTTAATAATGTCTTGTTTTTCCTATTATAGTCCTTGGACCACGGCAAAGTTCATGTTATTTTTACGATGTTACTTCTTGCAACTTGTGTACAACTATGGATTCCCTGTTATTTAGGAACTTTAATAAGAAATAAGGTGAGGGTATTTAATTATGTATCTTAAAACAACTGCAAACAAAAGAATGGTATTAAGAATATATAAGTGAAGAAATTAAATTTACTGATATTAACTATTTTATCAAAATTTTACAATTTATGAAAGTTCAGTTTTAAAAAATGTATAATGACGATGATGGTGATTCAAATCCACATCTCTTGGAACCGTCTAAGGAATGCGATCCGCAATTTTTTATTTTAAAATTTGTTGGTAATTAAGTACGATAATACTAATTCATTACATGTTATATATTTTTTTCACAGGCTTTCGCCGTAGGAGAAGCCATGTGGAACAGCGGGTGGCATATCACTCCTTTGGGCCGGTTGTTACGAACGGATATCATAATCTTTATCAAACGCTGTCAGAAACCTGTTAGCATTAAATTTACAGGTCTACCAAATTTGGAACTTGAAACTTTTTCCTCGGTAGGTGTGTCTTTGTATAACTATTAAAGTTATTCGTAATGATCGATAATTTCTTGCAGTGTAATGCTAGTTTGGCAGCTTACCCATTAGTCTGTCGTGCCCGATAAGTCAACCGGCAGGGTATCCCTCATGGACAGATAAGAGTATTGCGCATGTCATAATGCCATTTTGTGATGACTATCCATTTCATTATAAATTTTGATTGAAACTTATGTCATTATTATCAACAATTATACAATACTTTTGTAAATACTAAACAATGACATTGATAAATTACTGACCTATCAAATAGTATACTATTCCAATTGTTTTATCATACATATCGTCTATCTAATTGTCGATCATAAACAATAGGCACATATTTAATTACTCGATTTTTTGATAGAGTACTATTGAGTACCGTATATAATTAATTAAACCGATAAACCTTAAAATAAGATGATGGTAAAAAATGGCTCTTTCCATTTGGCCCTTATGTGCAAGAGAAAACAACCAAATTATATTTAGCTCAACAATACATTCCGTAATAATCAGATAATGTTAGTGAGAACACTAGAAACAATATTTGAAAAGGTTATAGATTGCCATATTTAAGTATGTCGGGTATTCTTCGTCTTTTACCATAACGACAATTTTTATGGTAAAAGACGAAAAATAGCACTACCATAACGCAATATCTGAAAGTAATCTATTTACATGATGTAGGAGAATCTGTTTTTCTTTGGGAGGTGAGTATAAATGAGCTGTTTTCAATTAAAGATATTTTTTGCATTGTAATGCCAATCGTTCATTACAAGCTTAAAGTTTAATAGTCTATCGTGCCTGATGCGTCGCCTAGTCTGGGGTGTCTCTCGTGAATAGATAAGAGTGTTTCGCGTGTCATGATGCCATTTTGCGATGACCGTCCATTTTATTATGAATTTTAATCGTAAATTATGTAATTGTTATCAACAACTATACAACATTTTTGTATAATAAGTAAAACACAATAAGCAGTGACTACGATAAATTTACTGACCTATGAATTAGACTTTAATTGATTAGAATACACTTTTCCATGTCAATTAGCTAATAATCCAGAAAATAGCACACAGAATAGAAAAAGCCGGTTTTTGGACTACGAACTAAAAGTATACCGTGCATAAATCTCGTTCTTACGAAATGTAAATATACGATATTGTGTACGGTGCAACTTGTCGCCCGAATCTTAACTGCGTGGAGTATAAATCGTAAAATTCGTTTTGTTTCTATTGTCATAAAAATATGATGCCATGAAAAATCCTTTCCTATTATGCTAGTTTAATCTCCATAGGAAATATAGCTCCTATGGTGCCTGCCACTTGTGTGAGTAATATCTAATATACATATTTAAATAACAATGTCATTCTTTTTTGCAGGTGATGAGCACAGCCTACTCATATTTTAACATTTTACGCCAATATAAGTAAACAAAAATTAAGCCAAAAAGGCAATGTTACAATTATCATTTTATCATCTCAAAAGTAACGACTTTCAATTGAAAAAAGGACATTCAATATAAAATAATAATCAATAAGTTAATAAAAATCCAAAAGGTTTTTTAAGGTTATCAAGACTTCACTCAGCTGCTATTTGGTACACATATAAAATTTTAATTTCACATACAAATGTTTTTCATTATCTTATACTTTTTTTCTATATATACTGTTGCTTTTTAAGATATTTATTTCATTATACAAAATGTATAGTAACGTTTAATTTAGAACACATACATTTTTCTTTCGTGAAAATTTCATACACGTATGGTAAAGTATTTTCAATGAAAGATTTTTTTGCAATGTAATGCTCATAAGAAGAAGCTCGATTACTAGTCTATAGCATGTTATACGTCATCGCCCAAGGGGGTGTTCCTCGTGAACTGATAAAAACGTTGAGCGTTCAATTATGTCTATTGTTGATGATTAGTAATTTTATTTTGAACTAATTATATTGGGAGTATTGTGATTATTATATCAACAATAACACATCGTTTTTGAATATAGTAGTCCTACATTGATATATTACTGACCTACCTAAGATCAGTAATTTAAATGCAAATAAAAAACAATAACAAATATTTTATAAATATTTATTTAATTGCTTACAAACTTACTGATGACTTGCACTTATTGCGGCGTACAATTTATGAATGCCTACAACTATAAGCAAGTCATGTAACAATAACTCTTATTACTGGTTATATATTTTGCCAAATTAAATTAACATTATAATGTAGAGATTGTAAATCTATTCAAACTATCGTGAGACCGCTGCACTGACAACACCGTACACGTTGCATCTACCCATTTTGTTAAAGGAAATAAAATCGATAAGCTAGAATCAAAATTAATTTTGTAAGAAAGTATAAATAAAGAAGGGTTTTCAAAAATAGCTACCTACCTATGAAAGGGAGTAGAGTTAAGTCTTAAATATTTTACATATTTGATTATAATGTAATAGAAGCGACTGTAGTTCTTTATTTCTGTTGTTTATTAGATGAACCTTTCATTAACTTTGCTGTTAGTTCTAATAATGTTGTAAAAGAGAAACTAGGAATTTTTCAATTTATAAGTTCAAGTTCCTCTCAAGCGGTAATAGCGGTAAGCGGTAATATCATACAGCTTTGAGAGCACAACAGTTATAGTCCGGGAGCGGGACCCCTCATGAAAGCTCGACAGTCACAAGCTATCAACCAATATTCGATATCGTTTCAGATATTGTCGGTTCATATTAGCTAAATACATTGCATCAGTGATGCGAAGTCTAGACAAATATAAGAACTCATCAACAAACGTTTTATAATATTTACAAACATAAATTTTAGCTAACGACGAATACCACTATAATATGGGATAATTATATTTAAATCCTTGTGCATTCTACATATTCGTTTAATTAATAAATATATATTATTACATTATTATTTTTTATAACTTTCCTATTTTCAAATTTATTATCAACAAATATTCGTCCTTATTTTTTTCCACGTCAAACATTTTTATGCCTTAGAGTGTTAAAGCATTTCTTTCTCCATTTTCCGCAGAATTTGGGAGGCACTGACGTGTTAAGTGGGGGAACTTAACACTGCGCTTTGCCTCGACACCAGATACATAAAATGGAAGTATTTAATATTTGCACTCCTTGATTGGAAATTTTACATACATTTATGTATGGCACGTATAGTTACACTATCCTCTCCAAGCATCTTAAAGGCAGTATCCTGTGTCATCGTGAATTTATTGCTTTCTCATGTCTGAAAATTTGTTTGCTTGTAAAAAATCACTTATAAGTATGTGGACGAAAATCTTGAAAGTTGATGCATATTAGTAAGAAGGAGATACGTGCTTTCGCCTTATCTTATGTAACTAACATTTTTTTGCGCTTCACTAATTATCGTTTAAGAGACAAAATGGTTACAATATAAGTTTATAGAGACAATATAAGTTTGCCAACCAATTTCTTATCAACTTCTTAGGTGCCCCTGGAACTACTAGAATTCAAATAATTTTGTATTGGAGATCTTTAACTTTAGTAGTTTTTGAAATCCATTGCAAATTAGCAGAGAATTAAATACCTTTAGATTATACATTGTTGTGGCGTAGAGAGAGGAAGATTTTATTTGTGAAACCTCGTCAAAGTTAAATATGTAGACTTATTCAAAATTATAAAGGTACGTGGTTTACTTTTAATTGCTTTGGTTTACTTTAACGTCAAATCTACTACCGTTTTTTTAAAGTTAAAATGAAAAAGAACCGGTATTTCAGTATTCGGCAAGAATTTCAGCAGATTCTATTTATTATGTTGTTGTGTTTGTGTTGTCTTCTGTTTGTGTTTTCTGGGTGATAATATTAATAATAATAAGATTTAATTAAACTAAGTTCCGGGCTGCAGTAAGTATATTTAGTAATAATACAGTTTTAAAGCTTGTTGGAAAGCTTAATTAAGCTCTTGCACATTAACAATTAGAAAGTTTAACTTAATTTCAATAGTATAGTTATATAACTCTATCTATGACGTATCAAGTTCTCCTTAAAATCACTTATTTTTAAAAATATAATGCCTAATTTTACAAAATATGCTTCGTTTACAAAAATTACATTTGAAATATATTAAAATTTGTACACTTTACACCTTAACAAATCACAAATAACTGAAAAAATGTTGTTGTACATAATTGGTTACTAACATAATATCCACACAATTCTTAAAGAAGTTATGTTTAATGTTTAAGCTGCTTACACAACTGACATCACTTATAGTTAAAATCTTATTAAAGCAACTTCAGACATACAGGAAAATGAATTTATTTATTATTATTCATCACAACATTGATAAATCGAAGGCGTACTCGTATACATAATATTATTTATTTTTATCATCATCATCGGTCTCATAAATTATAAATCTTATCTATTATAAATTACATTACGTTGTATATATGATTATGATAATGGATAGAGAAGTAGATAGCCCCCATGACTAGATTTCCCTATTTTTTAAGCAAAATCATGCCCTCATATTGTAAAACTTTAATTTCAACGTTAAGCTCGGGGTTACTGCACTTGAGGCTCTTAACCTCATGCTATTTTTTGGATTATAGTTATTTTATTATATTTTACAATGGTCTGTCTAGATCAAATATATGGAAGAATAGATCTAAAGAAGAATCCATCTAAATTCAAATACGCCTATTTGTGATAATATACTTTTATGCAAGATCTCTGATCTCTGTTATATATGTAAATATCTATTGGAGAATATCGACTATTACTTTTATCTTGTTACTTCATGTTTTATTTTACAAATTGTCTATTAGTAGAGTGTTACATAAAAAAATATGGCCAGTCGTGGAGCAGAGGCACAAAGTGTGAAGTGTAAAGCGACTGGTTGTGAACAGAGTGTCTTAACGCTAGATTCCCTCTGTCTACCCTGCTGTGTGCGGGACACAGCGTTAAGCTTTAAAGAACTGTTATACTTCCAAAAAAAAAGTCACTAATAGTAGTATGGGTACCTTCAAAAGTTACTACTAGGAGTGAAGAAACTAACCCTTATATTTTTACACTTATCTTTTAAGTCAAAGTTAAAATATAATTAAAATATAAAATAGATAATTACACGAAGTGTCGAATTTAGAAGTACTAGCGCTCCGTTGCCCTAGCAACGGATATGTATTTAGGTGTAACGTTTATTTTAATGTTTAATTAATATGAAGTATTGCCACTCTGCACTTATTTGTGAATTATATTTCTATATTTGGAACAGTTTGGCTTACGCTTAGGAGATAAGCCAAATTTTATACTTTCTGTCCGAAATTTTTGTTTATGTAAGTCATATAATTTTCCTTCAAATTTTAATGCAATATATATTAGTGCAGTCAATTGATTATTATTTTTTGAACGCATCATCACAGTAAAGCTAAAAAAGTTTTTAATAAAGGATTACCTAATTGAATACTAAGTAGTAAAAAGAAAAAAATAGCTTCACGCTATATCCCGCACACAGCAGGGTAGGCAGAGGGAACCTAGTGTTAAGACACTCTGTTCCCCACTTTCCGCCGAATTCGGAGGCATTGCGTGTTAAGTGGCGGAACTTAACGCCGCGCTTTACCTCGACACCAGAGCGACGAAAATGGAAATATTAAATATTTCCACTCCTCGAGTGGGAATCGAACCCACAACCGAACACTGGGCCACGACTGGCCATTACGTAACAACACGACTAAGTAGTGTCTGTTTATTATTCTTGGCAATTAGTTTAAATCATTTTGTTCTCTTTAAACATTATTGTAATTTTACTCATTAAAGAGTTTTTTTGAAACAGAAAAAAATATTCTTTTATCAATCCAAGGATTGTACAACTTTTCGTGCGTTGAAATGAGTGACATTATCATTGATTAATTTCACATTATTATAAAAAAATAAATAAGGAAAATCACTTTAACGGGGGTTAAAGTATATTGATAAGATTAAGTCTTTGTCTTGCGGCTTTACAATTTCATTCATCTGTAACGATCATATTAAATTTATATACTTACCAGATTAACTACATATTTTGTATGATTCATAAATGTGTGCACTTTGTTATATTTCTGATGCCCTAAAGAATGTCTAACAACAATTTTATGAAACGAGTGCGACGACTTGCAATTAGATAGCGTCCTGTTTATAGGTCTAATTTATGGCTCGTGTTAATCCAGGTTATAATTATTGAAAACCCCGGAGCAACCTGGAGGCGACGGTGGTTTGCAATAGGCGGGCTGTCCACCGAGGCGTCGTAGTGGAATGCGCGAGTAAACCTGCGACGTCTCTTGAGGATGGAGAGGGTTTCCGCTGGGTTTTAGTGGGTAGTATCGGACTCGTCGTTGAGCCCCACAGTATCATCCGTATGCAAGGCATTTCTGTCTTCCTTGTGTACGGATGATCTGCGTAAACTGCATTTCCCAGCGAAAAAAAAAGGTTATAATTATTGAGTGTCAATTTTTTATTTAATTTCATTAATTTATTTTTATGTAACTGTGTCATGTTTACATATAAAAAATACACAGTCTGTTAATCGTATGTTAATATACAAAACATAAAGCTGTTTCAACACAAAAAAAAAATATTTTCCCGTACAACAGAGTGGAATCTCAAATCACTTCATCTTACGTCCAAATTCGAGGCATTGCGAGTCTAATAGTGGAATTAAGCGCCGCGCTGGGTGTCTAAATATTTTTTTACCCGCGACGGAACGGCGACAGTATATGTGTTTGGGGTGAGAGGTTGTTTGTTTGTTTGTTTGTTTGTTTGTTTGTTTGTTTGTGTGTTTGTGCAAATTACTATGTCAATTATTTCCAAAACTATAAGTCCGATTTTGATACGGTTTTCTGTGATAGGTTAAGGTTCAATTGGCGTATGTTCTTAGATATGTCTTATTGCCCTAACTCACCAGGGGGCGCTGCAGTAAGCATTTTACGTGCAAACGAATGTTTTCAATTATCTCAAAAAATAATAGTCTGATTTCGTATACGGTTTTCAGTGACAGATTCAAGTTTAATTGGTGGATGTTCTTAAATATGTTTTATCGTGTCAAACCACCAGGTGGCGCTGCAGTAAGCATTTGTTTATACTTTTTTTGTATTTATTTGTCTAAAACCGAAACTACTGATCCGATTGAAAAGAGTTTTCAGAAAAAGATTCAGCTTTGCTTGATGCATATTTTAAGATTTTTCTTTTTTTGTTACGGGGAAATCTCACCAGGGGGCGCTGCAGTAAACATTTGTTTATGCAAATCAAAAACTACTTGTCCAATTTAGATGAAACTTTCAAGGATAGGTTCAAGCTTAATTGGTGCGTCTTTTCATATATGTGTTATGGTGACCACTCATCAGGGGGCGCTGTAGTAAGCATTTGTTTGAGTTTTTTTGTGTAAAACCAAAATTTTTCTTGTATTTGTCTGTCTAAAACCGAAATTACTAATCCGATTGGATAGAATTTTTAGAACTAGATTCAGCTTTGCTTGATGCATATTTTAAGACTTTTATTTTTTTGTTACGGTGAAAATTCACCAGGGGGCGCTGCAGTAAACATTTGTTTATGCAGAGTAAAAACTACTAGTCCGATTTAGATAAAACTTTCAATGATAGGTTCAGGTTTAATTGGTGCATCTTTTCATATATGCGTTACGGTGGCCACTTACCAGGGGGCGCTGCAGTAAGTACATTTGTTTGTGCAAAACTAAAACTACGAGTCCGATTTGAATGCAGTTTTCAATGATAGATTCAAGTTTACTTAGTGCATATTTTCATTTATGTGTCATGTATGTTTACTTAGTGCATATTTTCATGTATGTGTCAATTCTCTAGGGGGCGCTGCAGTAAGTAGCTGCTTCCATTTTTTGTGTAAAACCAAAACGACTAGTACGATTGGAGAGAGTTTTCAGTATTAGATTCCGCTTTGCTTAGAGCATGTTTTTAAATTTATATTACGGTGACAAGTCACCAGGGGGCGCTGCAGTAAAATATTGTTTGTACAAAGCTAAAATGACGAATTCGATTTGGATGCAGTTTCAAGGAGGAGCTCTAGTTTAATTAGTGCATGTTCTTGGATACGTTTTATCGTGTTAACTCACCAGGGGGCGCTGCAGTTAACATTTGTTTGTAATATTTAAAACAAAAACCACAACTACTAGTCCGATTGGGCAGAGTTTTTAGTATTAGATTTACCTTTACTTGGTGTAAGTTTTTAGGTTTTTTTTTACGTTAAGAACTCACCAGGCGGCGCTGCATTAAACATTTAATTATGCAAAGTTCAAACTATAAGTCCGATTTGTATGCAGTTATCAAAAATAGGATCAGGCTTAATTAGCGCGTGTTCTCTTATATGTGTCGTGGTGTCACACCTCACCAGGGGGCGCTGCAATAAGCAATTGCTTGTATTTTTTGTGTGAAACCTATTTAGATGCGGTTTTCTGTGATAGGTTCTGGTATAATTGCTGCGTGTTTTTATATGCCTTATCGCGAACTACCACGGGGCGCTCCAGTACAAATTAGTTTGTTCAAAATCAAAACTACTAGTGGGTTTTGTGATTTTTACTGATTTGGTTAGACTTAAATTTCCTGAAAATGTTACGGTGCCAATCTGCCAGGCGCTGCAATAAGTATTTGATAGCCAGAAAGCATTGGGTTTATAATTTCTTTTGGATTTGCATGAAGATTAATATAAAGTATTTCGAAATTATGCAATAATATATAATGTGTATCTATTCACTTTAAAAAGTTTAAAATAAAAAACAAAATTAAAAATTTTGAAAAAACCCACGACGGTTTAATTGTTATTGAAAAAGGATAAAATAACTAGAAATCCCCCGCCTAAAAGAATATATGTAACGAGATGATGGGGACAACTTCGTCGGGGGCTGCCAGTTGCAACCTCTATTTTGAATATAGTAGCTAACAGTATAGATTTCGTTCTTAAAGTTTTTAAAAGGAATACCTGTTATCAAAATTGTAAATTCATAATAATATTTTAATTTTTTCCCAAACCTGTTTTAACAGCATGAAAACCTAGGAGAAGCTAGCAAACTTAAAATAATGGCAGCTCCGACGAAGTCGTCCCCATCATCTCGTTACATATATTCTTTTAGGCGGGGGATTTCTAGTTATTTAACCTTTTTTCAATAACAATTAAACCGTCGTGGGTTTTTTCAAAATTTTTAATTTTGTTTTTTTTTATTGTATCATTCTCCCGATTAGGAGTCGAAGTTACATTTGTTTTACATGCTAACGCTATATCACTGATTATATATCATAATATTATAATAATGAATAATTTGAATAATTATGAGTTAAGTACCCAAAGCGCGGCGTTGAGTTCCGACACTTACTACTCCAAAATACAGAGAAAAGTGGGGAAAGTGCCCTGCTGTGTGTGGGATACAGCGTGAAGCGAAATACCTATAGTATTTATTATTAAAAAAAATAATAATTTAACATAAAAAGTTGTAACTTTTACTTATAATAAACATTGAAAATATGCATGTTCAGAATACGCAACAAATAAAATAAATAAAACATTTTTTATTTGACAACACAATGAACTTGTTTGTTTGTAAAAGCTGTATGACGTACCCTATTACATATAATGACACGCGGAATATCTAATCAAAAAATATATACCCAACGCATATGTACTCGTATATAAATTTAGTGTATTATTGGATTATACATATATAGTGCTTAGTTTTAATTGATTATCCGATATCGGTCTATTTTTCTAAATATATTATGATTAAAATATATTTCGGGACTATCTATATTATATCAGAAAAAATAGAAAATAGGTACAATGTACACTTAAACTAAGCTTAAAAGTAAGACAACCTACTTGTTTTGTTACCGCTCCTATTTAAGATCAATGCTGTTGTTCAAGTTAGTCGTACTAGTTCATAAACATTTGAAGCTTCTAACGTTATGTAGTATTTAGAGGAAATAATCTAAAATGTACCTACCTATATACAATTGAGATAGGAAATGAAACAAAGTTATCTAGTTTTTCATGAATTGATATATTGTACTTTTATAATTTATATTCATAAAATTTATATTAATGTTTTGAATTTTCTATCTGTACAAACAAAAATCAGCCGTCATAACAGAACGTCATAGAGCAATATAACAATATTTATAAAGTAAGCAATGTCAAGTGTCACACATTGAATGCAATGTTAGGCTATTTTTATACTACTTAAAATATTTTATTATGTAAATTACAGGCATTTTATTGATATTATACCATGGAAGACGATTCGTTAAAGGGAGCCGGAGGGAGACATCTATCAGTAATAATAGCTTTGTTAGTCGAAAAATTTTTTGGTACACATTTCGATTTTTGTTCTGCTGAGTAGGTGTATATGCATATTCATAATTCTGGTTTCTTCTTCATAACTTTGAATCAATTTTTTCTTATATTTATGTCACTTGGCACTTGCGGAAGCAATTTGGCCTGTTTGGTCCTGATTTTTACTTGTAGTTTTGCGTTGAGGAACAGCCTTAATGATAATTATAATAACTCGTGTAATAAGCACTTAAAATTGTAGCAGAGACTAATACATTTTTAATTAGCATATGTTAATAAGCACAATTTGACAGTTTGTTTATACTTAGCTTTTAAAAACCGATTGACTTCAAGGTACTGTAATGTCAAATTATACATTCAAAACCAAAACAACATGGCATTCAGGATTCGGGTTTTTAGGACCTCTGGCGCTAATACCTTATTCTTTTTTGATTGGGTTGATACTTAATGTACCTATGTAGGTATATTATCTTCATCTACATGATAAAAATTTCAAATATACAAAACAAATAAAACATCATCAATAAAAATGAAAAAAAGGAATGTTCTAGGGACTGTTTACTACTAAAAGTAAATGTTTTATAGTAAACGTAGTAAAGTTTGACTTAAACACCTTTGCAGCTTTTTAACGTAAAAAGAAATATTATAACTACTTAAAATGTCAGTGGAAATAAAACAGCTTAATTTCTACGAGAATATATCACAGTGAATAATATTGAGCAAACTTCTTTAGTCTTAGATTTCTCTTCAATAAAGTTTAATATTGCTTGAAATTATTTCAATTTTGCTTTTATTACGACTCAGGAAATATAACTAACTCTTTAGATAAATTCAAATCAGTTGGATTAACACCATTTTTTTATATTGACATATTTAATTTATTACAAGTGATTAACCTAAATAAAATTAAAATAGCTACTTGTTTCGTGCGCACTTTATGCGAATAAATGATAAAATCTGCCGTCTTTCAGTCCAGTTTAGTCCTTAAAATTTATATCTTTTGTTTTTTCTTTTGGTAACAAATCAATTACTTTTTACATTTAAAATTGTAGAACGATGATAGGTTAGTTAAATATTTACTTTACTTCTTTTAACAAACCGTCTCTTGGCAATAACAAAAAGAAAAAAAAAACTTTATCATTTACCTACGCGCGTAAAATATGCGCCTACATAAGTACATTTTAGAGATTCTGTTTTATTTAAATTGATTAATTAAATTTTGGGATGTAGACGCTATTGTATATACTTAAAAATAATTATAGGTATCGTCATAGTTCATGAACACACATTAGATGTAGCCTGCAGCCAGTAGTAAGATTCGCTTTTGTGCAAGTTGCGATGCTTGATAAGCTTCACGCTGTATCCCGCACACAGCAGGGTAGGCAGAGGGAACCTAGTGTTAAGACACTCCGTTCCCCACGCGCCGCCGAATTCGGAGGCATTGCGTGTCAAGTGGCGGAACTTAACGCCGCGCTTTGCCTCGATACCAGAGCGAGGGAAATGTAAATGATAAATATTTGTACTCCTCGAGTGGGAATCGAACCCACAACCAGTTGTTTACAGTTACACGCTTGTGCCACTGCGCCACGACTGGCCCCTAATAATAATGCTTAATAAGACCTAAGTTATATTTAAGAAGCTGAACTACTCTGACCTAAGTATCTTATCTAATCACAGAAAGGATTGAAATGTCCACATCATGCAGCCACTGTGTTACAATTTATATGACATTCCAGATAAGTAGGTACATAGTGACATATGTAGGTATGTATACTTCATACACTGGTTCAGATTTCTAAGACGTTGTCAAGTAAAAATTGTAATTGGATATATTTCAGTTATGTGACTTATATATCGGCTTATCTATAAGCCAAGGAATTTATCAACTTAAAATTGAAATTCCATAGTATTTATTTCTAATTTTTTATGGTTATTTAAGCATATGAATGAATCATACTTGAAGCTCATATTCACGTATCAGTGGAAACTATGTAGAATCTGCTTAGTAGAAAGATCTACTTCATTTTTTTCCTTACCTACTACAAGAATGTTGATACATTCATGTCATAAGTCAAGTATTGTTTGATTTATATTTCGGCAAACTGGTACTTTCCCGTTCATCACATGTAAGTAGTGACTATGTAAATTAAGCACGTGGCTTATGTTATGATGATGATGCAATTAATGTAATCTAACCAATATAAATATTTTTATTAAAATATGTATTTGGAAAGTAAAATGAGAAAAGAGATGAACAGGTCATATAATATGTATATAACAATATGCTTCTTGCTCGTTTATTTCACCTGTATAGTACAGATTGCAACATTGTTAACTATTACGTAAAATAAATATTGTCAGAGCAGGTTGTTCCCAATTGCTTCTACTAGTTGAGAATACATATTAGTAAGGAAAATAGCAAAAACACACACCGGTAAATTCCGTTATATTGAGATTTTTCATCATATTGAGATCAAATAATTCCATAATAATTGTATCACTATGTGATGTAAATCCCCCAGCAGGGTAGGAACCGGTTCTACATACAGATCTCCCTTATACGACGACGCTTTAGGTCATTACCATTTAAGCAATAAGATAAACAATGAAAAATAAAATAAACAATAAAAAATAATATAAACAATTTACAGTATCGTAAGACTAAACAAAAATAGCTCTTATTCAATTTTCTTCCAAATAAAAAATATGAAAAAAAATATTTTGACTATAACAGTGAAATCATTTATCTATTTATTATTTGTAACCATATATTACGAATATATTCCTTAATCCGTAAGTCTATGTGGAATTTTACGGTAGGGGCAAGTCCCGTAACCCTGGACGGGTCTTAAAGCCGGACAGGACTAGTATTCACATCACTTGTATCACTGTGAGAAAGTTAAATGTAAGTGAAGTGTGAGACTTGTTTTTGTAGAACATTGTTCAAAATTTAAAGTAAGGAAAATTATTGTTAATTTTACTTACTTTAAATTTTGAGCAATGTTAAGTATGCTATCTCGTTAATAAATGTTAATTATTATTGTATTGTTACGAGACTATGATAATGTTTTATTGTGATTAAACACCCCCAATGCGAGTAGATATACCCCCAACAATGAGAAATTGGAAAAGAACATCAAAAATGCATATAGTTAGGTAGGTACTAGATTTGGCGCTATGACCCTCTGTAAAGGCTTTTTGATTATATGATTTTAACTATTCTAATTTGAACACTTACGATTATAATAACTAAATGTATTCTAAAGAAGTAAAGTTTAAGTTTAAATAAAGAAGTAAAATTCTGTGTCCGAAATAGTGGGACCTTTTCGAAGACGTCGTCTTTACTGTATGTCTACCCTTTTTTTGTTTAATAAATAAACGATTGTTCGTAGAATAATCTTTAGGTAGGAGAAATTTGTAAGTCTCTCTACAGGGATACTCTGCAACAAAAATAAGTCGTAAAATAAAACATATAAGAATTTCGACGCAGCTGGTAGTAGAACGCATGGCTTACAACTGAACAAAAATGTTTTGTTCAAAATTATTTTACAAAAAAATCGTTTTAGATTAAATTATAAATACAATTCGAAAAACTACAAAACAGTGCTAAAAACAGAGTGCTTATCTATAAATAATGCCTGCCTATAAATATTGAATTTAAAAGTTACCTATTACTTTTATACTCCTCGTACCTTATCTATTCTATTTATATAATAAAGGAGTAAAGAGTAGTCAATTCTGTACATGAACATTTTCAGAAGTCTTAATTGGGTGCGTAAATATATCGATAACAGAGGCGAAAAGACCACTGAGTAGAATTGTTGTCTGTCTGTCTGTCGGTTAATTTGTTCGTTAATCACGTAAAAACTACTGGATAGAAATGTATGAATTTTGGTATGGTAGTAGCTTATAGTCCAAAGTTACATATAGATTAGTTTTTATGCCGGTATCCAATGTATTTTCTTTGGGAAAAATATAAAGCCGACATAAATAAATTACTTTATGTGCTGATATCTATCGAATAAAAATTAGTGATTTTTTCTACTTAAGAGGCTAGAGCAACATGTGGTATAGTTTCGATCTTGATATTCCGTAGAGTTCTCGCTGAAAAATAAAAAAATCACAAAGTCAAACTGTGTTGATTATTTGCATAGTGACGTTAGATATCTTCTAATATCACTAATATATTCGAACGGACAGTTTTATTTTAATAGAACATATAACGTCATCTGTTATCATAAATAGTTGATATTATACTATATGGACAAATGCTTCTTGTTTAAACCCACGCCTAGGGGGTAAAAACGGTAGATGGAAGTTTGTACTGCTTAATCAATTCTGTATAAAGTTTTTCAGGAAAATAGTTGATGACGCAGGGTCAAACATAGGTCTATCTATCACTTTTTCCAAAAAGCAAACCCACTGTGGTGAAATATAGGATGAAAGCTGCAGTTTACGCGGCAAAACCACGAACAGATCGTGCTTTACTACTAGATAAGTGTCTAGTTTTTTTGCTTTTGACAAATGTCTTTATTTCTTCTTGAATACAATAGAGGCTCCACTTTGCATTTAATTTCGAGACATCCTGTGATACAAAATCCACACATTGCGTTGTCTTAGGTACAACGCTGATGAGGCATAAAAAAATTATAATTTTATCCTCTTAATTCTCGACCATCGATTTTACAATCTGACACATCATTGGCGTCAATTAAGTTTTAACTTTTCAACTAAATGTAGCCACTATTTTTTAAACAATAAAGTTTATATTTAATCTATAAAACTAATTATATAAATGTGCACAGTCAATCCCAAGACGTGAGTAGTCACTGAAAATATTGCTATATCATCATCAAGTAAACTTCTATTTCCTCCTTTGATTAGAGATAGGTCATTATTATCACTAACAATTTCGTCAATAACAACAAAAGACGATATAAAGTAAGTACCTACTTACTGTAAGTTTTAACAACGCATTTGTGATCATGTAAAGGTTATTGCGTCGTAGGTTTTGTTTTTAAATTGATAATATTATGACGCGATTGTAATTTTGTTCAGCGCCTGAGTTTCTATCATATTGATAACTTTATTGACCAATATACAACAGGTATTCTTATATAACATAACAAAATATTTGTATAAAAAACAGCTTCACACCTTTCCCCGTATAGCGTTGTAGGACTCTCTTTACTCCGTCCTCCATTTTCAGCACAAAATTCGTAATGTTGCATGCTAAGTGGCAGAACTCAACGTCGCGATGTACCAGAGTACCAGAGTAGCGAAATTAAAATAATACATATGGTATAATTATATGCCTTCAAAAATGGCATTGTAATAAAATCTACATACAGCAGTATTTTCTGACGTGACATAATTTTTTGTCATATATTAAAGGACCACTTTCATTTGCATTCTTACAATACATAACTATATAACTATATAAACTACTATTAAAATGTATGTCATATTAGAGAGTGACTCTAAAAACTACTTTATTAAAATTATATATTTTTCTTGTTTTAGTCTATAATACACTACTGTTCTTTATTCATAGGACAATTATATAATTAAGCTCTTAATTTTATTAGTATGTAAGCATTGGTACAAAGTTTTAATAAACAATGACATAGTATTATATAAAATAATTTTAATGTAATGATCCTTTATGTTCCGGCAGTAAAAAGTATATAGTCACAGGTCCTTTTGAAGTATGGACTATTTCAGTATGTCTTATAAGTTGAGTAGCTGCAAGACCATACAGCAAACATGGGATTCCTGAAAGTATAAAATAACTTATATAATTAAATGTTAAGAAATGTATACTAAAAGTATGTGCAAATATAATTACCTAAATTAACAACTTTAATAACTCTCATAAATTTATCTGATGTACTTAAATCTTCTACTTCTTTTCTAGAACAATGATATTTGATATAAGGAAAACAACCAGTCCTTAATATTTGATAATTTGATCTGCCTACTTTCCAATTAAAGTTGGACATTCCAAATTGATCATCTTTCACACTGATGTACTAAAAAAATTTAAAAAAATCGTTTATTTTTAAACTTCTTATCAGTATGAATTTCTAGAAATCAGCATAAGAAACAGATGTTAATGTAAGATGGTAATGTAAGCCTAGAGAGCAACATATCAATTACTATTAATGTGCGAGAATGAGTAGTACGAGGATATATATATTTTTTATTTAACACTTTCAATTTCATAAAAAATGGCTAATATAAACCAAGAAACTTTTTGTGATAGCATTATAATCATATAGGGAAAGCTTCATTTCAAATTACATTTACTTATAATTTACCTTTACAAAATAGGAAGTCCATGGAGGTTCATTACATAGTTTTAAATACGTTGTTAAAACTTCAGATGAGGTAGGTCTAGATACAAAATACCTTACAGAATACCATATAGTTTTTTTGGTGAACAAACCTACATTTACCATAATTATATTGGTTACGTAAATAAAATAGTATAAACCACTAACTAAACAATCTTATATACATAAGCATACATTATATATTTGAATATTTTTGTTTATTTAAGATTTTTGATAAATTAAAACAGGTATTTCTTACATTTTAATATATAAAAATAGTTTACTATTTTATTTTTGACTAGTATTCATAAATTAAAACAAGATCAGCCATTTTTGACATTTCGGTACTGTGTCCAACATTAAGAATACTAATATCTAATCCAGCATTTTGTCTACTGTATGTTATAATTTTAGCTGAAAAGTAAACTACATAATAATAATAAACTATTTAAAAAGTCAATAAGAATATTTTCAAATTATAACTTTATAAGTAAATAGTAAAAATATTTTCAGTCCTGATATTTCCTTTGTATGACATCTATATTCTATTGGTTTTGGTACTGTTTATATTAATTTGTCAAGTTACAATTTGTCAGGTATCGTCTTGACTTGTGTTTTGAAATTAACATTTAATTTTATGTGAGAAAATAATTGGAAATTTAATTATTTATATCAAGTTTATATCAATGAAAATTTCATAATAATAATTACTTATAATCTTTGATTCACCAATAATGTGGACTACAAAAACATTTCTTACTAAAACAAAACGCGGCAATGTTTTAAAGGTAAGGTTATGGATGTGAGATACAAATGTTTTATAAACGATTTTAATTCGTTTTATTATCTTACCATTACTAAATTTGTAGATCGTGAGAGAACATTATTTACGAGATGATTTATTATGTGGTTCTGCTGCATGCAATGTATGTCCCCACAAGGATGATGAGTTAACATTGGACAGTAAGCCAAAATCAGTATGCGCTTTATTTGACTACGACCACTACTTAATCTTGGACACAAATGTGGTACTACATCAGATAGACGTTCTTGAGGAGGATGCACTGAAGAATGTTATTATATTACAAACTGTACTTGAAGAGGTTAAACATCAGAATACAGCTATTTTTCAAAGACTGTTGGAGATAATAGGCAATAAGAAACGAAAATTCTACTCATTTGTCAATGAACATCATAAGTAAATTTTATTTTTCTTATACTTATTTTGCTCTTATTGCCCCTTATTATATTAATTTGAACTTTGTCTATCTACTCTTACCTTTTAATTACAGCTGGCATAGTTAGTCTATGCACCCAAATAACCAAATGGATGTTTTCCCCATTCAAAGAAATGCTTACAAATTAGAAAATATATATTTTTAAACCTCTAAATAAAATATTGTATTGAATTCAATTGTAAATCATGCATTTACTGAAAATAATTTTATAAAGTTGTTTATTTATGAAAATAATTTAGTTCTTATTTTATTTAAACAATAAACTAGACTATGCTAGAATCTACATTGATAAGACATTTTTTTTAGAGACACATATGTTGAACGCAAACCTGGGGAAAAACAAAATGACCGTAATGATAGAGCAATTCGTAAGGCAGCTGAATGGTACGCTTCACATATATCAATTAAGAACTTGAATGGGCAATTTCCACAAATTGTCCTTCTCACTGATGATGAGAACAATAGAAAAATTGCCCAAGAAGAGGGCATTGTGTGCTGTTCTGGTAAGTATAAACATATTACCTTTAGCTTCACGCTGTTATCTCGCACACAGCAGGGTATGCAGAGGGAACCTAGTATTAAGATACTCCGTTCCCCACTTTCCGCCGAATTCAAAGGCATTGTGTGTTAAGTGGCGGAACTTAACACCAGAGTGAAGAAAATGGAAATATAAATATTTCCACTCCTCGAGTGGGAATCGAACCCACATCCAGCTGTTTACAGTCACATGCTTGTGCCACTGGGCCACGAATAGCCATTATACTGGTAAGTATAAATAATATTACCTTTATACAATTTCTAAATGTCTTTTTAATTTCCTAAGTGTGTGAATAATACTTTAAAATGTTTAGAGATATTTAACTATTTAATAAATAAAAATGTTTATATTATGAATTTTGGTATAAAAATATTGATAATTTGTGTTATTTTTTCAGTAAAAGATTATATAGAAAATGTGAATGGCTTCCCAGGCCTTTCTGATAAACTTTCTAAGAATGTAATACCAGAGAGCTGTTCAAAAGATGCTTTATATCCCGCACATTTGACACCTATTCAAATTCATAGTGGAATTAGAAATGCAAAGCTATATCAAGGAACTTTTCATGCATCTAGAGATAATTTCTTAGAGGGAACTGCAAGTGTTAATGGATTTGAAAAGCCTGTAAGTTTAGAATTCATTGATTATAATCATTTAATTAAACATTGATTTATCTTTATTTAAAAATACTCTTCTTTAATTGCCTGGAACAGATTTTTTTAATAATATTAGACAATTATGATTGAATCATTACTAAATAATAATTAAATGTTTTACTAAACCCATTATTTGCATAGCTTAATAACTTGAAAGTAAGGTTATAAGAATATAGTACATTTTCTTTTAAAATAAAAATCATTTTATTTTCAGATATTATTACAAGGCCATATTGGTATAAATAGAGCAATAGATGGTGATATAGTGGCAATAGAAATATTGCCTCAAGAAGAATGGAGGAAGCCCAGCGACATTGTTTTAGAAGATAAAGCAGAAGATCCTGGTGACTTGCTCGAGGAAGAATCCCAGCTACTAACCACTAAGCCTGATACTGTGGACGAGGATATCTCTCCTACCGGGAAAGTTGTTGGTATTATCAGAAGAAAATGGAGGCAATACTGTGGAATTTTAATGCCTAGCAAGTTTCCTGGTGAGTTTCAATTGTAAAAAATATGTTATATTTTAATTACATGATATGATTAGTCAAATATAAATATATTTACATAGCAATTTTGCTCCAAGATTAAGCACTTTCATATCTATTGATGAAGGGTAGATAAAGAAATGTGTTAATCTATAGTTATATTTAATTATTTCATGACACTAACTTATCTCTAACTAGCCTGTTTGTTTCTACTATTGTAAAAATTCATACAAAATGAATGTTAAATGAATTTCATTGAAAATGAATTTTTACTATAGTTTTTGCTTCTGTCAGCGGGCGTCAAGATAATGCATCTAAAACAAAATGATAAATTCATCGCAAATTTTCAAAAATTTAAATCATATTTTAAATGTTATTGTTATATATGATTACTAGCGGCTACATCCCGTGAACTACATAAATGTTTTGTTATATTGCAACCTTGGGGGTGGAATTTGAAAAATAAAGTAGCCTATCTTTAACCTTGGATTATTAACTATATATATTCCAAAATTCATTACAATCAGTCAAGTTTTTTAGATTTTTCATATAAACTTTCATCCCCTATTTCAACTCTTTAAGAGGTTGATTTTTGATAAAATAAGTAGCCTATGTTTGATCCTGGATTGTTTACTACTTTCGTTCTACATTTCATCCAAATCAGACTGGTAGATTACCCATGAAAGTGTGACAGTTAAACAGACAGACTTTCGCATTTATAATATAAGTATGGATATGATTTCATCATTTGTTTACCTTTTTTTTGTAAAAGATGAAATTTATTAATTCAATAATATAATTATGACAGTTAATGTTTTGCTACTAACAAGCTCAATAAACGATTACATGTAAAATATTGTGCTACTTAAATATAATAGTTATATCTCTTGAATATATATGTTATCACAAATTATATGTAAATTATTAAATTCCAGGAGCAACCCGTCATTTATTTACACCAGCAGAGAAGCGTATTCCCCGTGTCCGGATAGAAACGAGACAGAGTGACATACTTGCGTCACAACGTATTCTAGTAGCTTTGGATTCCTGGCCACGGAATAGCAGATATCCATTGGGCCATTTTGTTAGGTCTTTGGGACCTATTGGTATGAAAATTTGTTTTTTTTTTTAAGTAAGACGTATTTTAAAGTATGTATGACTTTGGGAGTAAGGTGGTGAATCTATGACGAGAGTGTACGAAAAGTATGATTGGATGAGGCGAACAGAGGATGGAGATAGGTACAAATGAAATAGAAAGAGAAAGTTCCTTTCATATGTTACCCTAGGGACAAGAGTGCGTATTGCTAGCAGTATTTGGCAAAATTATATTGCATTTTTACTTTTGGATTCATAATTACATGTCTTGAAAGTTAACTTAGTATTTGTTCGGATAAAAAAAATAATTTAATAAAGCTTTTATACTATTTCTTTTATTGTAGGCGATAAGAATGCAGAGAATGAAGTGATTTTGTTAGAACATGACGTTCCGCACGCGCGGTTCAGCGAAGCCGTGCTTGCGTGCTTACCGCCTAACGACTGGACTATACCGACTGAGGTAAAAATATTTTTACTTGCTTTACTAAAATCTTAGTCATATTTTATTAAATATTATAAACATTTCGTTATTTATATACATTTTTTAAAATTTAATAGAAGCTATGACGTTTTCGTCTTACTCTTTTTCGACTTCGTTTATAGAGCACATTTTCAGATTCCCCAATTGGGATTCAAAAGCCCAACCATCGCGTTTACATTCAGACATAAAGGCATGAGGCCTTTACGTCTGACTTTAGGTAGTGCTTATAATACTCAAATATTTTTTTAATATTAACAAAAATACCTATTATAATTCCAGGAAATAAAGAAACGCGTAGACTTACGTTCAGTATGCGTATGCTCAGTTGACCCTCCCGGTTGTACGGACATAGACGACGCACTCCACGCCCGCCCTCTGCCCACAAACAGCGGTACCTACGAAGTGGGCGTCCATATTGCTGACGTCACGCATTTTGTGAGACCCAACACGCCTTTGGATAAGGAGGCCGCGTCTCGGTCTACTACTGTGTATCTGGTTGATAAGAGGATCGATATGGTGCCGGGTAATGGGTTAATTTTTTTTAATTTTTTTTTTGTTTATTTTTAAGAAAAATCGAGAAATTAAAGGGTTTTGAAGTCTTTTTGTGTTGAGTCGGTTTGTATTTTTATTTTTTGGATGTTTGAAAATTGGTTTTTGTTTATAATTATGAGGTACATTGTCTAACAGTATGATGAAGAGTTTAGAAGAAAGTATTTCAAATTATGTAAATTGTTAAGTTCATGTCTGGTACTAAAGAGCCTACGTAGTTTAGCGGTACCTACGAAGTGGGCGTCCATATTGCCGACGTCACGCACTTTGTGAGACCCAACACACCTTTGAATAAGGAGGCCGCATCCAGATCCACTACTGTGTATCTGGTTGATAAGAGGGTCGATATGGTACCGGGTAATGGATTCATTCTTTTTTTTTTTGAAGATTTTTGTTGAGTTGAGTGTTTTGTTTTTTTTTTGTTATTTGAAAATTACGAAGTGGGCTTCCATATTGCTGACGTCACGCATTTTGTGAGACCCAAACCCGCCTTTGGATAAGGGGCCGCGTCTCGGTCTACTGTGTATCTGGTTGATATGAGGGTTGATATGATGCCGAGTAATGGGTTCATTTTTTTATTCTTTTTACTTATTTTTGTATATTTTCAAGAAAAAAATAGCTTCAAGAATGGAAGGGATAGATATGGTGCCGTCTAATGGGTATATTTTTTGGGTTTTGAAGGGTTTTTTATGTTGAGTCGGTTTGTGTTTTTGGTTGTTATATAATTGGTTTTTGTTTATGACTATGAGGTGCATTGTCAAATAGTACTATGAAGATGTTTGAAGTTAGTATACACCTGGACCTTATGGAATCCTATTAAGCGCTCTGATGGTTAAACCATGGACTAAGATTTTTATACGTTTTCTAAAAAATAACTAAGTGTGTAAATAACACTTTGAAAGGATATAAAAAAAATATTTGTCTATTCTAATTAGACTAACTACGACGTTGAGTTTTGTTTTGTTGTTACGGCGTTGTCAGACGATACTCGACGACTTGGCTTCGTATAGGAAAGAAACGTTCGTAAAAGAAACATAGGAATGAGGTGACACTACGTTCTCTAACTACTCTTATATGCGGGAAAAAGTGCAAGGCAGTAAAAAGAAAACTTTGATTTCCAACATGGTCCATAGATCTAACAATGTATTTTTAAAATTACTTCCAGATCTGCTGAGTTCAAACCTATGTTCATTACGAGGCGGTGAAGAAAGATTGGCTTTCTCATGTGTCTGGGAGATTGACGAGAATGCAAACGTACTTTCTACTAAATTTCATAAAAGTGTTATAAAGGTAATATTTATGTTTTAAAATATATAATTTGCCAAGATAATAAAAGAGAACAGAAACTCATTAGCAAAACTTAAATTTATCACATTGCAGTTGCAGTGCCTCGCGACACTAAAGTTTTAGGGGAACCTTTAAAGTGCGAGTTAACTCTTACCTCTTGCTGTTTGAGCTTCTCGCTTACACTTACGTTACCTACCTTTTAACTACTTACTTACTTTTAACATTTTTTTAAAGTGTTATTCCACACTTAGGAAAATTGAAAAAGACATTTAGAAAACATTTGAACGCATTGCTCAGTGGTGAGAGCGCCTTAACGGTATTCAGGAAGCGCGGGTTCGAATCCCGCTGCGTTCAAATTTTTATACGTTTTCTAAATGCATTTTACTTACTTACCTAACTATGATAAAAACGTACAAGTTATATACTATACTATAGTTGATAAATATTTATTGTTGCATATAAACAATTTTATAATTATTATAATATTTATTATCTTCCAGTCTCGAGCCGCCATGACATACGAAGAAGCGCAAATAGCAATAGATGATTCCTCTAGGAAAGACGAAATAGCGGCGTCCCTACGTGTATTGAACGCCTTAGCTAAGAAGTTGAAGCAGAAACGACTTGACAACGGCGCTTTGTTACTCGCCTCGCCAGAAATACGTTTTCAAGTAAGGATTTTATTATTTAGTTTTAACCAGGTTTTTTATATTAAATTGTCATAAAGACTGAAAATAAAATAAATAATATTTAAAGTATTGAAACAATATTGAAACAGTTAAATAATTAATTTAAATTATAGCTATTTATGCATACGGTGCTTTTGACTATATTCATTTTTGTAATAAAGATGCATAACTTTATGTAATTAAAATGGTCCCACTTGACTTGCCATTCTACAATATGGAGCCATTCCGTGTAAGCTTACAATAAATATAAAACAAATGAAATATTAGCATGAATCAAAACTTTAAATCTAGATATATATAATCTTTTAACATGTCTGTCCATTAATTAACAATCACAGGTGGATTCAGAAACCCACGATCCAATAGAAGTTCAAGCTAAAAAGATAGTGGATACAAATTCAATGGTAGAAGAGTTCATGTTGTTAGCCAACGTGAGTGTGGCGGAACACCTGGCGAGGGAATTCCCGCAGTGTGCACTCCTCCGACGTCATCCTGCACCACCACCGGCCAACTTCCATAACTTCCTAAAGGCGGCGCGTCAACAGGTATTATTTTTAACACTTTTAAATTCTTACTAACAAAGTAAATCTTCCGTCTCTTACTATCACAATATACGTTTGAGTGTGGAAGAACACCTGGCAGCTGAATTTCTACCCGACGCCTGCAAACTTCCGTAACTTCTTAAAGCCGGGACGTGAACAGGTATTACTTCTGAATCTTCTAAGTCTTACTACCATAGTGTACCTTTGAGTGCAGAAGACCTGGCGGGGGACTTCCCGTAGTGTGCCCTTCTTCGACGTCACTCTGCACTACCACCGGCTAACTTTCATAATTTCTTAAAGGCGGCGGGTCAACAGGTAATACTTCTTAATCTTCCATCTTTTATTGTCTCAGTATACGTTTGAGTACGGTGCAACACCTTGCGAGGGAATTCCCACAATGTGCGCTTCTCTGACGTCATCCTGCACCACTACCGGCCAACTTATGCGAGTAAATCTGCGAGTCTTAAAGTTTGTAATGATTCATATGTACTTAAATTCGTAATTCACCTTGATCCGTACATGTCTTCAATAGTACAGTTTCTTAAAGCTTTAATGTGAAAAAAAAAATTAAAATATATATTATTAATAACAAACTTTAAAATACAACTTTGTTTTTTCTTAAAGTGGTAATTTTACTTTGTTTGATTATTTTAATTGTTTACAGATGTTATAAATAGGCAAACTTAACGTTTTCCTGTAATTTGCCCTTAACAATACATTGCGACAAAGCAAGGAAAACCACAATATGTTAAACTATAATATACTTAATAATTATATACAACATTTTATATAATTTAGTTCTACATAAGGATCTCGGGTATATAGGCCTTTATTATATTCTTATAATAGGTGTTTTATCCCAAATGTGATTAATTTTTATTTGAAGGCATGTATGGATAAAGGTGATGTGTCTCAAAATTAAGTTAAGTTCCGCCACTTAACACGCAAGCCTCCGAATTCGGCGGAAAGTAGGGAACGGAGTGTCTTAACACTAGGTTCCCTCTGCCTACCCTGCTGTGTGCGGGATATAGCGTGAAGCTATTTTATTTTTATTTTTTTTAGTCTCAAAATTCTATTTTTTTAAAAGTCTTTCTTGTTATATTTTAAAATTTTAAAAATAGACATTTTTTTAAAATAATTATTAACTTGGGCTGTTGAAGTTTGTTTGTTTGTCATGTAAAAAATGAGACTTTTTTGTAATTAAATATAGTTTTAATTATTTAAAATCAAATTATTTGAAATTTTTTAACTCAAATAAAATTGTTTGGGTTTTTTAAGGTTTTAAAATCACTTCACTTTCTGCAGATATATCACCTCTATCTATATATGCCGCTTTTTTTTATTAAAAAAAATTGCTTCACGCTATATCCCGCACACAGCAGGGTAGGCCTGGTGGGAGGGAACCTAGTGTTAAGACACTCCGTTCCCCACTTTCCGCCGAATTCGGAGGCTTGCGTGTTTAAGTGGCGGAACTTAACGCCGCGCTTCACCTCGACACCAGAGCGAAGAAAATGGAAATATTATTTCCACTCCACGAGTGGGAATCGAACCCACAACCAGTTGTTTACAGTCACACTCTTGTGCCACTGGCCCACGACTGGCCACATGGCCGACATTTAACATAAACAATATAACATTTACACTCAAAAATACTATTAAATTAAAAAAAATCAATACATTTACAGGGTTTTGAACTGGATGTATCAACAAACAAATCTTTCTCCAAATCCCTCAACGAAGCAGTGATACCAGATCGGCCGTTCTTCAACACATTATTACGTATAATGGCGACGCGTTGTATGCAACAAGCGGTGTATTTCTCAAGTGGAACTAAAACACAGGAAGAGTTTTATCATTATGGGCTCGCTTGTCCCATTTATACGCATTTTACATCACCTATTAGGAGGTATGTAAGATTATTTTTGAAATTTTTTTACAGTTTCATCTTTTAGTTTTTCCGGTATAATCGGGTAGTCGGAGAGAATCTAGTGTTAAGACACTTCGTTTTCTTTTTTCTGCCTAAATCGAGATATTTCGTACAGTGAGTGATGGAACGTCGTGTTTTTCTTAGATACCAGACAGGAGCAATGCAAAATAATTTCATATCTTATAATTATTCCCGAAGATCGAATCCACAACCAATTCGTTTACAGTCACACACAGTAACACTTACTTCTCACAATATAAAACTTAATTTATATATTGTAATCAAATTAAAGTGTCTGTTTGTAATATTAAAATAAAGGATTTTTACTAAATTCTTATATATATACAAAAATAACATTTTCTACAATTATTGTCAGTCTGTCTGCTTATTCGATTAGTCCCTGGAACGGCTGGTCCAATTTTCACGCGGCTTTCACTACTATAGATGTACCTCAGGCTATTTTTATTTTATAATTATTTTACATATTTAAACAGATACGCAGACGTGATCGTACATCGGTTGTTAGCGGCGTGTATAGGTGCGGACGTGACCCACGCCTCCCTCCTAGACACGAAGGAGGCGGATTCCCTTTGTGATAACCTCAATTACAGGCATCGACAGGCGCAGTACGCGGGGAGGGCTTCTGTAGCATTGAATACTCATGTCAGTTTGTATATATTTATTATTAAATAGATGGAAAATGTGTTAATACTCTTCCTGTACGTACTTTGGGATGTTCTCTCTTAATGATTTTCTACCCCACTCAAGGATTTATATGCCAAGTTTTAGTTAGTAATTGATGATGATTTTGTAATTATTAATTTTCGAAGCGTTATGTTTTATGCTATTAAACCCACATGATTTTGTGTTATGTAACATAATTTAACATTAACATAATTTAATTTAATTGTATAAAATATTTCTTTATATCTGTCAAAAAAAAATATTCAAAATTTTATTGTGGCAATGTTTATCAGCTTACATAGTTTATAATATTCTGTTAGAGACATCAGTTTCAAGGTTCACCCATTCATATCTTCAATTTAAAACTGTATGTAAACTTTACGAAATATGAACTTGTTTTAGCATTTTAAACATTTTTAAAGACGATATCATTGTTATGTTATGACGGTATAAATATGTGGCCAATAATTTTAGCTTAATTACGGCCTATGTTTTAAGGCAATTCGTCTATAGTTTTTAGTACAAGATTTCGAAATTATTTTTTAAAAATGAATACATATCTGTATATTAGTTAACAGTGTAAATATTTTTTATTTCAGATTTTATTCAAAAATCGTGAAGAAATTGAGTCAGCAGTAGTGTTGGCGGTGAAACGAAACGCGTTACAAGTACTCATTCCGAAGTATGGGCTCGAAGGGCCGTTGTATTTACCATCTGACAAATTCACTTATAATGAAGAGGTAAGATTGCGCGTTAAGTAGTTTTAATTTAATTTTCTGCCTTATTATTAAATTTTTAATGTGATTTAAATTTTATACTATATGAGAATACAATACTTTAAGATTTTTTACATTAAATATTTCAGTAGTGTATATATTTAAACTCTACGCGATTCTTTGCTCTGGTTAAACGTAAGTCAAATAAACGTAACTGAACAAAAAAATGCGCTATTAAAACAAAAAAAATTATAGTGAAGCTATATTTGTAAGACGTTATCTTAATCTGTCCTTACTTGCCGTCATCTTTAAATGTATATACTTAAATGCATTTACATACACTAGCTATTTAATTTAATTAATAATTATATGATTATCTCTATTTAATTCCCAGGAACACGTTCAAACATGCGAAGGCACTACCTTAAAAACATTCGACGAACTGACAGTTCGTTTGACACTTGACAGTTCTAACTTACAACACAGGAAATTAGTTTTCCAACTGGTAACACCATTTATACCCGGTGTCAGTTATGTGAAGGAAGATGGAGCTATGGAAGTGGAAGTGGTGACAGAAGTTAAAGTTGAAGGTAATGAGAAGAAGAGAAAAGACATTAGTAACGCTAAGAGCAAAAAGAAATCTAAGAAATTGTAATTTTGTATGTACATTTTGTATGTGTAATAATTGTTTGATTGTACAATAAATGTTTTTGTACTAATATATTTTTGGTTTTTTTTTTTTTTTGGTATATTTTTATGTAAGAAGCAGTTTTACGGTTTTCCCACATACCACGCCAGTTAATGAAACATAGTGACTCCATTTTCCATTTGAATTTCAGTGGGTATTTCAACAGGAAAGTGAAAATATTTAAAATATAATCACTTCCCAGAGAGGGACTCGAACCCACAACCAGTTACGTTTTCGGTCAGAAACTATCCCACTGCACCACGATGACTTCCATTCTCTAAAAATAAAAACTGTATGTTTTTATGTTTTTATATAAATTTTAAGGCTAAATTAGGAGAAAATATTAAGAAATCTATTATTAAAAATCATCATCATTTAATTCATTATAACAGACACCATTATACGTTGTTTTTATTTAAAACAAAGTACAAAATTCATTAATAAGCGTACGAGATATAAAAAATACAAAATTTTCATTGATAACACTAATATTATTAGTAATTGAATAAAATAAAAGGACTTTAATCCTTAAGTTATGGCGTTTGATAGTGCCAGTTCAGCACAAATCACTCCGCCAGTATCAGGTAGTATGGAGAACACACGAAGGAGGTTCATCGGTAAAGGTATAGTTTTATCAATCGACTTTTGATTTTATATCAAAAATCAATCGTAATTTGGTAGAGATCCTTTATTCTAGTGATCGTAGGCGTTTATTTTATAGAGTTCAGTCTTGTAAGTTACTTTTAAAAAGCAGTAGCGCGTGAACAGGTACTTGATGCAGAGAGTATCTTAAATTGCATTATGTAGGTTCGTTTTGGCTTTCATGGCTGTTTCCCTGGTCTTGCTCAGTGTGTTGATTTTCGCTTTCTTGTGGCTGTGCAATTTCTTGACTAGAATCATGACTGTCTTGACTAGTACTTTGATTTTCTTGACTAGTTCCTTGATTGTCTTGACTAGTTTCTAGATTGCTTTGACTAGTTTCTTGATTGCCTTGACTAGTTTCTTGATTGCCTTGATTAGTTTCTTGATTGCCTTGACTAGTTTCTTGATTGCCTTGATTAGTTTCTTGATTGCCTTGACTAGTTTCTTGATTGTCTTGACTAGTTTCTTGACTGCCTTGACTAGTTTCTTGATTGTCTTGACTAGTTTCTTGACTGCCTTGACTAGTTTCTTGACTGCCTTGACTAGTTTCTTGATTGTCTTGACTAATTTCTTGACTATCTTGACTAGTGGCTTGATTGTCTTGACTAGTTCCTTCATTGTTTTGACTAGTTTCTTGATTGTCTTGACTAGTTTCTTGATTGCCCTGACTAGTTTCTTGATTATCTTGACTAGCGGCTTGATTGTCTTGACGAGTTCCTTCACTTTCTTCACTTTGCAGATTACTAGTTTGCTCTACTTGAGTTTCCTGACTGACACCGCTAGTTCCTGGGTTGTTATCTTGGTTTTGAGTATCTTCTTGATCTTGACTATCTTCTTGGTTTTGAATACTTTCTGAAGAATTTGTTGGTGTGTATTCGAAAGGCATCTGGGCGTGAGCGGTAATCCTAGCAATTTCCTGATCTACTTTCTCTACAAGCGTTTCAATAGCCGCCGGCCACCGTGTTGCGGGAACTATATGTGATGGTCGTAACCGTGCGTCTGCCATTACTGACAAACGTACAGTATCCGCATATTGGATCAAAGTTAACGACATACCTAAAAGAAAACAAAAGAATGTGAATGTGAAAATCTTGCAAATAATAAAGAAAGTTGAGGCCATCGTGGCTCTTCAGGACGCCGTCTTAATGTATTGATTGGTTATTCGTTCGGTCCTACTCAGAAGAATGATTATATTTTTGGTTGGAAAGTGGAGAACAAAGTATCTTGCCACTAAGCTGTTTCTGACTATCCTACCATACGGAAAAAAGCGTTAAACAACAATAAAAAAAATTGATTAATATAATGAAAATACACATATTCAAAACTTACTTATATTAGCTTGTGGAGGTCGCCAATATACAATGTGATCCACAGGTTTTCCCCACAACGTCGATCGCTGGGTTGTATTCACCGGGGAGTTTATTTCTGCGTAAGAGACTGCATACTTTCTAGATAGTATATTCATAGTCAACTTTGCTAGGGGCGCAGGCACGGACCTGGTGAGAGCGCCGCAGCGTGTCTGTGCGGCCCAAGCTGCCGCCAAAGTGTTTTGTCGTGTGCATGCTTCATGTACCACTGCTGATATACGGCGAGGGCTAGCCCCTACTGGCAGAGCTAGGCATACCATTCCTAAAACATAGAATATGTTCATAAATTTTAATTCAAAAGTTAGTTAAGCTTCTTTGATGAAATTAAAAAGTGTACAAAATGACATTTTAAAAAATGCCTTTTGAGATAAAACTAGTTTAACCAGATTAATCGCATTTAAATATACATATATATAAGATATACAAAAAGTTTTTTTTTATATCGGCACATCTACCTGTGACCACTAATTTCTGTAAAGTGTCCGAAACGTCAGGTTTTATAAACATGTATTTTCATATGATTAATTTTTAAAAAATTCCAAATATACGCAAACAATCCGGTTACTTTAGGAAGGTTTATTTTAAAATCTGTAAAAATCGTGATCAAAAATATCTTATTAAAATTAATTTACCGCCAGTCTGCGACTTCTTGTAATTCTTTCCATTGCCTTCAGCAAATGTATAGAGAAAGTCCTCAGACGCCGCCCTAGCAGAGATGAGCACAGATTCAGGTGTGTCACTCTCGGCACCTTCGAAGAACGCACGCAAGGCTTCCGTAGCAGCGTATAGGGCTACATCAGACGACGACACGCCGAGCGCCCGCGCCGCGCGCTCCATGCCTGCACGAGGCACCGGACGCGACCATGCAGCCACCTGAAAATCATAATTAGTTGAGATTGTTGAATTTGTGAGGTCAAATTTTAATATTGTGTATTCATTCATGTAATTCATTTATATAATTTTTATTTCTTCATTTACGTTATTTTATTATTTCTTTATATATTTAAGAAAATTATTATATTAATATGAATATATTATTATATTTTTTTATTAATTGTACAAATTATTTAAAGTTGACGATAAAGTACTTTTACCATTGACATAAGGTTCTTTTTTCTTAGCATTTTAATGTGTTATTCACGCACTGAGAAATCTGTCATTTTTGAAAAACGTGTAAAAAATTGAACGCAGCTGGATTTGAAAAAGTTTAGAATACGTGGTTTCGCGGTCAGAGCGCTTGGTCGTAGATGGTTTCAACGAGGAGCAGATTTGTATCCCGCCGCATTCCAATTTTTATACGCTTTCTAAAAATGTTTCTGATTGGTACATATTTGCGATTTTAAAATAAAAATAATTCTAATGTATATTCACCTTTCTTCCACATAAAGAAACTGTTTGTAACATATGACGTGGTCCGTCATCGGCTCTAACAATGTCATTCCAGAAACAAGCGGGCGCCTTGTACATTTCAACCATAACTTTCAAAGCCTCATTTGTAGCTTTCATACACAACTGGCCAATATCACTGTATTTCCATACATATGTATGTGTTTGCCTCACTCTACCTGTATTACGCAGCTCATTAAAAGCTGCGACTTCATCTTTTACTATTGTCGGTATTTTGAACATCAGCAGTGTTGTACTGTAGGTTGCTCCGATAATCCTTTTAGGTAATTTTCGAGGATCAAAAGTAATTAATGGGGATACTAATATCTGCAACAAGTAACTTGAATAACAAAAATATTGTTAATTTATAATTTTTTTGTGCCTTTAATATAACAAATATATGACGAATTTAACCTCCCATAATTTCAACAATTAAAGTACACAATGTATTTAAATATCACAAAGGAAATATTAAACAACTTTTACCTTAGGAAGAGTCAAGTATCGTTTGACACATTCGTGTTTAATAGCTGTTAAGAAGTTAATGTTTGGAGCGGGATACTGAGCTCTGTTTACAAATCTTTGTTTGGTAACTTCTCTTAAAGCGTTTGCTGCTGACACCATAATCATTCCCGCTACGTGGAAAACTCCTGGCATTCTATTAACTGGTCCCGGATTGGCGACAGGGTCATATTCACAAATAAACTCATTCCAAACGTTCGATAGACTTTCATTTATCTTTCCCCAGAGCTGTGGTATGTATGAAGGCACGGGGAACAATTTTGACAACGCACTTTGTTGATAATATTCTCTTTGCTGAATGACTCTATTAGGAGGGAGCTGTTCAACCAATATAAAGTCGCCGATATTGAGAGACTTTTTACCAGTAAGCAACAAATGATGAACTCTTATTAAAATGTAATACTTTGGATCAGCTTGTTCTGATTTACAGGGTATTATAAGATACTGCCACGGTGGTTGTTCTGGCGGGAAATATCTTGAGATAATTTCACTAACATAGTCCTGAAAGTAATTACGATAACGTAAAGATAGAGATAAGAAAATGACAAATCATTTTGTAAATATGATTTTAAAAAATATTTAATGGGTTTAAAAACCTAATAAATAAATCTAATTTTGTGTGCTAATGCATATTAAGTATATATCATTAAATACCACTACTTGTTCCAAAACAAGTAGATTCATGAAAGTCAATTGTGATTGAAGAAAATAAATACTTTATGATATTTACATTTATATAGATTTAGAGGTGCAAGTTTCAAAATTTTTGAACTTAAGTTTTAGAAATTAATATATTTTTTTCCTATCTATACCTGTATGTTCATATCTGATACATGACGGCCCCGGTAAACTCCTTTGGTCACAAACGCATGATTTTCTAATACAAATGGGTAAGTTCCGTCCCACGCGTAGTTTCCCCAACTGGACACCAGGTGATGTCGTAATCTTGGAAACATGAGTTCACCATTTTCATCTCTGCGTTCTATCACATGTTCCTTAAGGACGCGTATGATTTCTTCAGCATCAAGTGGACCTATTGAAATTAGAAAGATGTTATATTTTTAATTAGAATATTTTAAAATACTTAATGAAATGTGGAAAACGTGAGCTTAAGTCAGATTCAGAAGCGTTGAAACTTTTGCAAAAGCTTTTTCTAACTACACACAAATGTTACGTATGACAGTGTCAAAATATTTCATTCTCTGCATTCCACACAAAATTGACCCAATGCGTGTTAATTCGAGGAGCTCAATGCCACGTTTCGTCTTAACTAAGGCAGAAGAATGAAAATTATTTAAATTTATATATTCCTTCGAGATTGAGAAATCGAACTTATAGCCGCGTCAACAGCAAGACGCTGTACCACTGCGCCATAATGGCATCTAGTCTTGGATTATTCATAAACTTATTATCTTGTATTATCAATAGTGAACTTACCTTTTATGCATAACAAGACGTTGATTATTCCCTGATTTCTGTGTGTATCTAGAAGAGTTCGAATTGTGTCTGTGCCTATGAACTCAAAGGTTGGATACTTGCTGGATAATAGTTTCAGCCAAAAATGTTTACTGATTCGAACCACTGTAAATAATAAAATATAAAATAGTTTTAAAAGATAAAAAAACAAATCATAATAAAATTTTCACTAGTGCTAACTAGCTTACAAGGATGATATGAAGAACATATTGTACTGGCATATCATCACAAATTTTTAAGAAAACCGCAAAGAGTAGTTATAAAAAGAATGTAAAAATATTTAGATATTTTTTTTTAGCTTCACGCTGTATCCCGCACACGCAGGGTAGGCAGAGGGAACCTAGTGTTAAGACACTCCATTACCCACTTTCCGCCGAATTCGGAGGCATTCCGTGTTAAGTGGCGGAACTTAACGCCGTGCTTTTCCTCAGTACCAGGCGAGGAAAATGGAAATATTAAATATTTCCACTCCTCGAGTGGGAATCGAACCCACAACCAGTCGTTTGAAGTCACACATCTGTGCCACTGCGCCACGACTGGCCCAATATTAATATATTTTTGTAATAGATACAAAATTAGATTATTTCCATATAATTTTCATATTTTTATTTTTACATAATTTATAATGATATGTAATGTAATCCATTAATAGTGAAGCAGCACCAATAAAAATAATATTCCTTTTAATCATACCACAAGCAGATAGTTTCTGATAGTGTTGTGTTGTCTTAAAAATATTTTGACTTAATCTCCTTGATAGATTTATGCTTAGATTGTAAATATTATATACAATTCTCGAAATCTTATCTTTGTTTAACAATAAAGCCATTGACCTATGATTGCTTTTTGTATCATGAAATTACATTTTCATATATAATAATAGTAATTATC
Organism: Dryas iulia moderata; assembly: GCA_019049465.1. Lineage (NCBI taxonomy): Eukaryota > Metazoa > Arthropoda > Insecta > Lepidoptera > Nymphalidae > Dryas > Dryas iulia. The sequence goes on along the minus strand of CM032424.1, from coordinate 11,666,685 downwards.
AATAATATTTCATGATCATTTTGTTTATACGAATGTGTTAATAAAAACAAGGTTGTTTATTTTTTACTTTTCAGCTTTATTCTTGTTACTGTAAAGCAGCTTCCTACTAGTGTCAAGTCACACTATTACCTATTCTCCATATGTTTTATTAGCTTCACGCTGTTGTACCCCGCATACAGCAGTATGCTGGCAGAACGAATTTATTGTTAAGACATTCCGTTCCCCATTTTCCGCCAAATTTGGAAGCATTGCGTGTTAATTGGCGGACTTAACGCCGCGCTTTGCCTCGACACCAGAGCGAAGAAAATGGAAATATTAAATATTTCCACTCCTCGAGTGGGAATCGAACCCGCAACCAGTCGTTTACAGTCACACGTTTGTGCCACTGCGCTGCGACTGGCCCCATATGAATTCAATATATAATTATAATCCTTCCCTCACGGGGAATCGAACCCACATATACAGTCAGAGACTATTCAATTGCGCCTCGTTGGCACAGATTTATCTATTATCAAAATACTTACCAATGAAAGATAAGGTGAGCGCAGGTAGCGCCGAAAGTGCAACACAGAACGCACAGTATGTAAACAATTCTTGTTTGAAGCGAGTGAAAAGTGTAGGTTTAACTCTTTGCATGTTTCTTGCTTATATATTCAACTGTAATTTAAAAAAAAACTATTAAGAATTATAATAGTTGCTAGATATGTTTTTTTAGCAGTTATTAATTACTGTGCTTCTGACATGACGGAATTTAAGTTTTCTTAATGTCCATGATTCTTTTGGCAGCTTCACGTGTTTCCGGCATGGCGGAGTAGTCAGAAAGTTCCTAGTGAGAAGACACTCTGTTCTCAACTTTCCGTTTAAAATCGGGGCGTTTTGAGTAAAAAGGCGGAACTTAACACTGCGCTTCGTATCAGGAACCGGAGCGGGGAAACAAAAATAATATATAATCACTCCCCCGAGTGGAAATCGAACCCACGACAATATCAGTCAGACGATCTCACAATGCGCTACGACGACCTCGAATATATGGAACAAATTTTTAATTTCAAGAACGTGTACAAAGTATGACAGAACTATGACAGTATTTTTTTGTTATTTTATAAATTAAGAAAGCTAACTACATATTCTCACAATTTCCTCTTTCCGTTTTTTTGGATAAATGCACTTACTACCAAAATTACATGTAACAATGTTTTGACTATTAAGCTTGTTCTCATTTTATATTTTATAGCTGACTATATAATTTGGAAACCAAAAATACTTTCTATACCTACTTACTTACTAAAGCCTAGTTTTAGTGAAAGGCATTCTGTAAAGTTTGTACAAATGAAAAAAATATAAGACGCATTCATTATAATTCTAATATGAGCCAAATTTTCCTTTTTGGATTAGAATTTTAAAAATGCTGTGTTTATTTCCGTGACATTATTTTTCTATACAGACAGACGAAAAATCTATATTAGAAATATAAATGCTTCAAATTATATAAAAAAATAATTCCCAATTCACGATCAAAAAAACTTGTAAAATGTTTGTTCTAATTAAGTTTTTATCAATAATAATATACCTACATAATATGTAACATGTATACATGTAGCATGGGTGTGTTCGTTCTCCATACCATGCTTGGAAATTTCAAATCGATTAAAATAATATCTAGACATCATTTCCGTTTGGTTATACAAGATGCACTATTCCATACGTACAATGTAAAGTCCAAAGCGGGAAATAGTTATAATATACTAAATTAAATGCTAACATTCGATAAAGATTTGTTAATTGCATAGTAGCATCTATATAAATATAGCAGATAAGCTATCAGCAAAATTAAAGTTCGTTAACATTTTTCAGGTATAGAAATACATACATGGCTACCTTTAACCAACTACCTTCAAATATATTATTTAAATTTTAACTTTTCGAGGTTCTATTTTATGACAAAAACGTTAAAAAGGAATGTAATTATTAATGCTTATTTTAACTATCATATTGTTAAAATCATCTTAACTTGTGGGTCAAAGATACAACGTGCAAACTTATGTGAGGTCACCGTTTAAGTTGACGACTGCACATATCTTTGACCTTTGATAGTTCTATCAGTGCCGTAGTTTCACTATTCCCGATAGTTTAAACAATCGAACAAAATCGTATATCGTATTTACTTCTGCTTGTGCCTATTCTCAGATAACGAGGACGCTAATCTATTACCGACTTTTGTTGTTATTTAATTTTACTTATGTTTGAGTATTCTTGTTATATCAATAATTTTCCTATTCGCTTTAAAATGTAATTAGTTTTCTTTACAATACTTACGGCTGATAAAACTATTACATCATTACTGAATATAATAATATTTTAAGTATTATTGATAGATAGTGTTACTGTATTTATAATTACAGGTTTCATTATAACCTACCTAATTAAGATGAAATATTCGTAAACATATGTAAGATTGTTACTTACTTTAAATTTTACAACTATGAAGAATTTAATGCAATAAGAAATTATATTGTTCCACATTCATAAAGTAGCAGGTAGTGTTGCAAAACCTGATTATTAACTACATATTGTTCGCTTTATTGAACATTACAAAGCTAGTTTTAGATTTTTACCAAATATCTACATGTTAAATGAGCGTTTCGTCAGAATCGAAGTAATAAAACATTGCAATAAAATTTGCAGAACAAATAAAAAATGAACTTGAAGGTAGATGAATATCGTTATTTTCGAAATTAGTCGTTTTTATTTACTTAAAATTCTTCTTTTATATCCCACGGAGGGAAAATATAGTACGGAAAGTAAGCGAACCTCTGATATTTTATAAAAATATCTACTTTTACTAGTAATCTTAAAGCCTTATTTGGAGTATTTCAATTTCCTTTTTTTAAAATAGGTATATGTTAATAAGGTAAGCTATATTAAATCACTAATATAACGTTTACACAATGAGATATACATTAAATTAACAAATGTTTAACGTATAAAATTTCAAAAGAAATATTAACAATATTTCACCACCTACCTTCTTTCACAAATTATAGACAATCTATGTTAAGCACTGGATAGACGCATCAATTCCTCTATTTAAGGTTCCAATTAAAACTATAATTCCCAACTAAAATAGGCACATCGAACAAATAAAACACAAAGCACGATTTCTAATACGAAAGCTAGGTACTGTAATACATGTGTAGTCCATACGCGTGCCAGTGGACGAGTGGGAGCGACAAGTGACCGGTGACGAGGCCGGCAAGAGCTTCCCTCGGTTATCGCTTGACGCTTTATCAAGGTTCAAGAACGAGTGGACGTTAGCAATAAAAGTGACGTGTGACAGCTTTTTAGCTATACGTAAATGTGGGTCAGGATTTTTGATTTTTTATAAAGAATATTAATAGCATGTAAATTAACATAGCAAATGTGAAAATAATTTTTGGCTTTATTACTATGTCATGTATGTGTTTCTTTTTTAAATAAGTTTTTTATTTAGTTTATATTTTATTTACTTTCAACAGTTTGCATGCCACTGTGGTAAAATTGTAATGTATACAAATAAATAAAATTGGAATGCTTGTTTGTATTAATAAAATATCCAGCTTTTTAATAAATATAATTTTTAATAAATATGTATCATATACCAAAATATTTTTTTTTTATACTTTTTGTCGTTTTGTCTGTGTGTTTGTTCTGGCTGTCTCTGGAGCTATTTACCCTATCTTGACTTTCATCGATAAATAACTAATGCAATAAGGAATAACTTAAGAAATCGTTTTATTGTATAATCATAACTTTCATGTTTTTTTGTAGCTTCACGCTATATCCCGCACACAGCAGGGTAGGCAGAGTGAACCTAGGGCCAAGACACTCCGTTCCCCACTTTCCGCCGAATTCGGAGGCTTGCGTGTTAAGTGGCGGAACTTAACGCCGCGCTTTACCTTTTACACCAGAGCGAAGAAAATGGAAATATAATTTCAACTCCTCGAGTGGGAATCGAACGCACAACCAGTCGCTTACAGTCACACGCTTGTGCCACTGGGCCACGACTGGCCACAATCATAACTTTCATGTTAAAATTCACGTGGATGAACTTACACGCATAGCTAGTATGCACATAAATATCAATAATCATTAATCTCAAAATATTTTATTCTTTCTCCTTACTTTGGTCATTCAGGCAAGGTTGTTCATCATATAAAAATGTCATATTGTCATAAGATTTAGATGTGTGCAAATATTAAAGAAAATCAAAAATTGAGATGTAGATCGAAATAGACAAGCAATATTTTCTTCCAATGGTTTACACATATACATAGGTAAAACTAACAAAAATGGGTTAAAAAGGTAAATAAAAGCAAATTTCTTATCTATAATGGCGCTTATTAGTTGCAATGATTATCTATAAATATAATTAAAAACTAACTGATCGCTGTCTATATATGGATGTGAGAAAAAATCAGTGGCATTTATGTAACAGAACCCAAAACAAAGTTTTTAAAAACTTTTTAACATTGTTTTTCTAAATGTATCTTTAAAGATTTTTAACTTTTTATTTTGTTTTTGTTAGTATAACATTCTCGGTATCCATGAGGGCAACTGAATGATACTGCAGGTACTGAGTCTCGGAAATATTTTATTTCACACACCTCTCTATCTTTTAAAAAGTCGTACATTTAATTACTCTGATTAGGTACTATATCTACCACAAGACAAGGAAGCCTGAAATTATTTCTATATCAAAATTCTAATCATCATTGTCAGTAGCTGTACCCGTTCAAAACTATTTCTATGAATAGCTTTACCTAAGTCGTAACGTATCGTAATATTTATATATAACTAGCGGCCCGCTAAAGCGATGTACATACATACATAAGTTTCTTCTTATTAAGATTATGAAAGTTATTTGGTTATGTTGTCGGATGAAATTCTATTCGTAGTTTCTAAAGAATCTAAAAATAGCAGCCTTACACTTTTTCTTTTACTCATTGCTATTACCTGGCACTGGCTCCCAACCAGTGGTCAGGGATAAAGTGTTGTACCCAGCTCTACCCAAAGTTAAACCACTCATTGAACTACAAAATGACAGAAACTGCAAGAATCACAAACATAGTGGTCCCTGCTAGCAAGAATAATGTAAAAGTGGTCCTTGATCAAAAAAAGATTGGGAACCCCTGACCTAGAGAGAACCTAGAGTTAAGGCACTCCGACCATATGTTCAATTTGTCTCTGTATGCCTTATGCGAGATCGAATTAAAATAAAAATTACTAATAGGATTCATTACATGCAATTTACAACTAGTGCTTAATTGATTTCACGCTATATCCCGCACACAGCAGGGTAGGCAGAGGGAACCTAGTGTTAAGACACTAAGTTCCCCACTTTCCGCCGAATTCGGAGGCTTGCGTGTTAAGTGGCGGGACTTAACGCCGCGCTTTACCTCGACACCAGAGCGAAGAAAATGGAAATATAATTTCCACTCCTCGAGTGGGAATCGAACCCACAACCAGTCGTTTACAGTCACACTCTTGTGCCACTGGGGCACGACTGGCCACACTAGTGTTAAATTCAAAAACAAAAAAACCTTTTATCAGTATACTCTGCCAAAGTAAGTTAAAAAACGGTTAAATATACTTAACTGGGACCATAAAACACAAAGGTAAAGAAAACCATGACAAAATTAAAATTATTTATTGAAACAAATTTGATTTTTAAATTAGTAGTAATATATTCTTTACTAAAGCTAGTGGGCTTTGACTTACATAACTAAATAATAGAGGAGCGAAACGTAATAAACAGACGTAAGTAGCCATAAGTACATAATATGTATATAATTTGTATGCGTATGCATGACGTAGGTATATGAGATAACACTAGGTATCAATATAGGATGTTATGCTTTCACATTTCACTTGATTGTAACCGGCTAGACCTCAAATAACATTGACTCGTCCAAATATAAACTTTGTTAATTTATTCTTTGAATATATTTTTAAACGTCCATACTGCTAATACAAATTCTACCTAGGTTATATAGTGTTTGGTTTTAGAATATATGAGACGGTTTTCAAATTACATTTATTGTACTCAATATTTATATGTTAAGTTAAATATTCAAAACAACCATACTTATTATATAAATCTTTTATACTCTTTGCTTCTCACGTTATTGTTAAATGAGCTCCAGCCAGTCGATTACACATAAAATATTTAATGGAAGATTACAATTTTCTATACTCAAATACTAAAATACATTAAACATTAAAATTTATTACACAAATGCTTTCAAAATGACGTTTGGGGATATAAAAATGCATTATAAGCGTTATTGTACCTATTTGATACCCGACTATTTTGACTAAACAACATTTAATAGGAAAGGAATTTAAATTACACGACGGCTATAGGTACATAATACAATAACGTACATACAATTTAAAACAAAGGACAGGTTTCATAAAAATTATAGTGAAGTTCTTACAGCCACTCTTATCACATATTACAACGTAACCTACTAGTTCTACGATAGAAAATCTAAGATATTATCGCCTGTATACAAGTTTGTATCAACATCTACAAAAAATAGCTCCCGGTTCATGTTTCCTAACTGTAATGTACAGAAGGGTCAAATAGCGTTTGTATAAAATAAATTGCGCAAAGCAATTGCCTACGAAACGAAATATTGCATTTCACGTCAAACATCGAAAAAAGGATATATTCATATTGAATACATTTATTTTATTTTACATACAACGATTACAATTTGGCATCTGAAATTAAAATCTTAATTAAGCCAGTAAATGCAAACAAGCCTTGCGTTTTCTTGCCAGTTGTTATGAGGGACGATGGCACTACGGCGAGAAACAGATTCTCAGGATTCATTTATTCTTCATATTATAGAAAATAAAATTATTGAGAATTTTACTATATATGTATATAGAAAATTAAGCATATGTTAAAATTTCATATTTATTGTTTTATATTGTAATGGTAATATTAAAATATTTGTCAAATCCCGAGAATCTTATACAAGATATTCAGACATTCTTGATTTATTTAAGGAACAGTCGACCTTCATTTCATTTAGTTTACAAGTCCACGTTTCCTTAGTTATCTAATTGGCCTGCAATTTACCTCACGATGTTGAACATCGGAGTGTCAAACGATAGAGTTAGCTCAGATAGCACTCGCTCTTACCTGTTTAGAAGATATGAACCTTTGCTCAATAGATCTACGAGGTATTCCACTTACTTTCTTTGGGGAAATATTGTAATTGATGGAGGAAGGGAGGGACTTGTAGCCACCATCGGAACTGTAATCCGTATCTGTCGACTGACCGTTTAAACTTGGACTATGTCTATTTCCATTGACGCTCTCTTTGCTGCTGATCCGTCCGTTGTACAAGTCGCCATATGAAGTGTGATGTTTAATGCTTTCTTCAATAACCGCTGACTTGGAGAGTAGTGGTTCAGTCGACAGATAGTGCTGGTTGTGGAAATTTTCTATAGAACGCGATCGTGCCGAGTATAGGTTTCTACGTTCCGATTTCTCACCAATAGAAGAATCACGTTTGATGTATCTTCTGTTTTCTGTGTTACTGGCTAAGGCTTGAAGGTATTTAGATCCCACTCGACTATTTGACTTAAGCTGAACCGAGTCCGTTCGTTTGTCTGTCTGTCTGTCAACAAGTCCGTTCACTTTCGCACCGCACTGACATTTCACGGTCCCGTTGGTGACAGGCCTCTTTGTCTTTTGTGCATCACTGTACGGCAGCTTCCTCCCGCTAGCTTGTTCATTCCAACTGTGTATAAAAAATAAGCTAGCGTTATTATAGGTCAATATTAAGTTAAAAGTGTTATATGTTTTTAATATTAATTCTTAATGTAACCATTGAAGAGAAAGTTAAGATCTAATTATAAGAAAAATGTAGGTATCTTATGTAAGTAAATGAAATAAATGTACTTTGTTATAACGCTTACGTTATACTAACTCGTACTATAAAAGTAGGTACATAGATGATATAAGAAAAAATATTTAAATATTATCATTATTTAGAGCCATTAAAGAAAAAATATATATTTAAAACAACTGTCTAATAGTAAGTTAAAATAAATCTTACAAGATACCTTGACCCAAATACGATCTCACCTTTATGTTTTACTGTGGCAGCGTGTAACACAGAGACAATACTCATAATCAAGGTAAGTTACGGATTAGGCACAAAAACAACACAGTAAAGATCAAGAACAAACAACTACATATTATATCATAAATCAAAACAAAAATCAAATCAAAGTTAATATATAAAATATAAATTAAAAATTAGATTATAAACTTCAAATTATAATGTCAAATTAGAAAAAAAATCAGTGGTCAGATATTAAAAATTGCTAACTTAAATAAATTTATTATAGTCTAGTGCGTTGTATACTTAATAAACATCATAATAATTTCATAAACAAATACTTGCACCATATAAGTGAGGCATAAAATACTGTTCGCAGCTAAAGTGTATATCAGAAATGTTCATAAGTATGTTTACATATAAGTTTCGTGTGAATTTATCATTATTGCATTTGTGTATATAATATCTGTATAAATAAGATCATATTTGTTATATTTTTATAAAAATAAGCGTAACAATTGTAGGCCGGATACGTTTTACGTAGAATGTAACGACTTAGGCTTAAAAGTTAGGAACATAGTACATTAGCTTTAACAGTTTATATACATATAAGAGGCACAATTATTTATGTTATATATTATATTATAAAAATAGTATTATTATTCTTATTTAGTGTATTATTCTGATATCTTTAAGAAAATGGCTAGACCGACTGTAAAATAGATTTATGACATGCATATGGATGTGATGGAATTTCAATTCAATGAAAGTCATGTCTTTTTTTAAGCAGAACCGGCTTTGCACAACAAAATCTAGATTGTTATGAATAAAATAACATTATGCAGTCAAAGTTTCTTGTAGATATTCGACTTCTAAATGGAATTATGAATATTTAATACTCAAAGGTAAAAAAAAATGAATAAGTTATTATGATTGCTAAAGCCGGTTCTGTTCTCCGTTTCGATACAAAAGATGCAGTAAGCATAGCACATTGATAGAGCACAAAAGGCAGATAGCGAGCAAGCAGTCGATCCACGCTACCTGATCCGACGGACGAACCCTCGTACCCAAGTGGAAACTGGTACAATGAATCCCAAATCCCAATCGAAAATATCGAATTAAAAGCAGCATGTGAGGAATAAGAGCATGATTACATAATGAACAGGGGATATCCAAACCAACATAAACATAGCTACAATACCGAGACTACAAGTGCTATAATTTAGCGTAAAAACAATTAATTAAATTGACAAAATTATTGACTGTCTATGATTGTCTATGAGAGAAAAGTTTTATGTATAAAGCTAACGTAAATTTAAAGCCCGTGTACTAAAATGTATAGATATAACTTTAATATGAAATAAATTAATTTTCTAAATAGCAACCGTTTAATAAAACACATTACACGAGCCTATCTCGTAGTATATAAAAGTAAGTTAATCTCATATAAATATTCCCGTGAAGTATGGGGACAGAGTGAGGGTGACTCTACACATGGACGTAGGCGAAAATATTATCTTTTTGTCCATATAGTCTTTGAAAGCTATAATCCACTTAGAACTTTTAACGTCATTTGTAAAACATTTAATTTTAGTAGTCGTGTGTTTTGCAAATGAATGGCATTGCTCCCGACAATGTGATAGATTGTATAGAGGGATATGAATGTACATAATGGTAAATGATGTTTGCAACATGTGTAATAAGGACTTGAGAGAATGTATCGAAGCGGCGTATAACCTAAAACAAATAAATAAAAGAGTGGGAGAAAAATATATAATAATTGGATGAAATCATGATAAAGAAAGAATAAAGTTGAAAATAATTAAAATAATATTTTAGTATATTTTTAAGTATGGGTATCATGAGTGTTATATTGTTATATATAAATATGTTACCTCACTAATCCGGAATTTTCAGAACTCGTTAGCGTGGTGCCGATCGGCGGCCGCAACTGAAATGACATTTATGCTTTAACATTTACCTTCATAAATTCGCAATATATGGTAGATAATTGTACATGTATAACACAAAAATTATATTTACAAAATAGTTTTTTTTATCTTTTCTATAAAAAATAGTAAATACTAAAAAATCGAGTAATATTCAAAATAAATCTACATTAGACAATTTACACATATTTATAAAATGATTATCTTTAAAATAAACTTTATTTTACAGCTTTACGCTTTTTCCCGCGTACCCGTAGTCAGAGGGAACCTAGTGTCAAGACACTCCGTCCTCCACTTTCCGCTCGAAATCGAGACATTCCATGTTGAGTGGCGGAACTCACCAGAGCGAATAAGAGAAATTATAAATATGATCATTCCTCTAGTGGGAATCGCATTCACAACCATCTCTACAGCCAGTCTGAGACATAATTTTCATTATATAGGTCAAGGTCACAGATAAACCACAGGCGTAGTAACGTACCCGGTCAGTCTGCGTGGCGACGTTGCAGGTGTCGTCTGCGCGCGGCTCGTGGCCCTCCGCCATGCGCAGCATCTGCTGCTGCAGCACCCGCACCAGCCGGTCGCGCTCCTCCAGTTGACCCTGTGGATTAATATGTATATATTATATGCAATAAGATACGTTAATGATAATATATTGCATATAACATAAACACCAGTTGTGGCGCAGGGGCATAAAGTGTGGCTGTCGACGGGACCAGTTATAAGTTCGATTCCCGCTTAAGGAATTGACATATTTAATGTTTCATTTCTTTCTCTCTGACATAAAAGTAAAGAATGGCGTTGGTGTTGCGCCATTTAACATGTGGCGGAGCTGAACGCCGCGTCACATACATATTAATTATCATTAATTTCGATATTTAGTTACATTCTATGTATTGAACAAAATATATTTTTTATATTATTTCAAAAATGACTACAATATGAAAGTAACTATGATTACTTTAATATGTCGACACAATTTTTGACACATATAGAGCAGGGTGATGTTCAATTAAAGTTAATTAATTAAACATTGCCTCACCTTTATTATGCTTGAATTATATTAATTTCAACACACAAGTTATAACATATAACAGTTTCACAATAAAATAAAGTGTATTAACTATTATACTTTAATAACTTGTTTCGATATTTTGAAAGTAAAATTTTCCAAAAATAACTTTGCATTTCGAATTTCAATTTTTAGCTCTACGTTCTCTCTTACGTAAAGTAAGAATCAAGTACGTAACAGTGTGTTCTATAATTTCCACTCGAAGGATATAAACATAGTTTAAGGGTAATCATTTAGCCTAGTGGTAATCGAACTAAAGTCTTTAAAGCTTACAATTATAGTATAATACTATGCTATGCTATCCGATTCAGAGGATGAAGGACGACAATAAAATGAATTATTGCATCTCTCAACTGTTTTAGAAAATCTCGAAGCATTGGTTTAATAGGCTTGTATTACTACTTGAGATTTTTCATTTAGATGTTTGTGTTATTTAAAATGGAATTAGGTAGATAAATATATATACCTATGACTAAATTCAAAGATAATAGATATATAATTAATAAATATTAATTCCTGAATTTTATGTTGTCTAGAAGTTGTTGTGGTGCAGTTGGATACCGTCTGACTATCACCACGATGGTTGTGGATTCAATTACACTTTGTGGAGTGATTATACATTATTATCATTTCTCCGCTCTGATACTTAAGATAAAACGCTTCGTTATTTCGTCACTTGACATGCAATTTCTTGATTCAGACGGATAATAAGCTCCCTCTGACTTAAGAAACTTTGTTACACGGGAAAAAGTGTAAGCCTGCTTTTTTTCTTAAAGATCATTTTATTTCTGCATTATTATATAATATGTGGCCAGTCGTGGCCCAGTGGCACAAGCGTGTGACTGTAAACGACTGGTTGTGGGTTCGATTCCCACTCGAGGAGTGGAAATTATATTTCCATTTTCTTCGCTCTGGTGTCGAGGTAAAAGCGCGGCGTTAAGTTCCGCCACTTAACACGCAAGCCTCCGAATTCGGCGGAAAGTGGGGAACGAAGTGTCTTAACACTAGGTTCTGCCTACCCTGCTGTGTGCGGGATACAGCGTGAAGCTAAAAAAAAAAAAAAAATTATGTAATATTTTACCATCGTATAAAATGTTACCTGAAGGTAGACAATCTGTCGGCGCATTTCGGCGCAGGCGTCGGGGTGCAGCGGCGACGCGGGGGGGCGGCGCCCGTTGCCGCGCGCGGGGCTCTCCGCGCACGCCGCCAGCAACGGGTCGAGAGTTTCACTCTGAAAATATTATACTAAGGTTAGATATTGTTACTGAGAATTTGAACTAATTTCGGAGCGATTTCAAATTATTAATAATATCGTATTTTGATATTTAAATTTTTTGCTATTGTAATTGTGGACATTCCGTGTCAACAGCATCATCAGCAGATACTAACTTAACTGTAAGCTACCAAGAAACAAACACTGAATAACAATTCTATTTTCATAAATAGTATTTTTATATTATTTGATTAAAACTGTAAGTCTAATAAATATTTAAACAAATCCAATGATAATATAACGTTCTGATATCACAGACATGGAAAATTGATGAAAAATGTACATTCATGTGTGATTTCTATTTTTATACTAGCATATCTATCTATCTTCTAAAAAAATTAGTGTTAAAAAAATTATAAAGTGGTCTAAAACTTTAAAACGAAATAAAAGTAGGGCTAAATGTTTCGGATATACGTAACATAAGTACTAGAAACGTAACAGTTCTAGAAAGCGGGCATATTTTTATTTCTTTAGAAGCATAATGTTTGCGTTTTCATTCGCCATGCGTGGAAACTTGCATCACTAGGATCTCTAAACGTAGTTATTAAGGTCGATTACACGCAAATAGATTGACTTATTAGTAAAGTAGTTGGCCGTTCAAGTAATATTACACGTTTGTTTTAGAGAGTTTTGTATTTATATAGGCGTGTACAAACATACAAATGAGCAAGATTCTTGAAAAAGACATTTAGAAAACGTATAAAAATTTGAACGGGAATCGAACTCGCGCCTCCTGAATACTGTCCAGGCGCTCTCACCACTGAGCAATGCGTTCGAGGTGAGCATGGCTCAGTGGTGAGAGCACCTGGACAGTATTTAGAAGGCGCGGGTTCGAATCCCGCTGCGTTCAAATTTTTATACGTTTTCTAAATGCCTTTTTCAATTTTCCTAAGTGTGGAACAACACTTTAAAAATGTTTAAAAGTAAGAATCTTTTCTGTGTGCTAACTTCTGTGAAGAATTCTGTGTACTAATTGTTATTTAAATCCGATAATTAAATCTTTTTTATAAGAAGTTAAGTCAAATAAAATTTTCTTTACCAACAACTGATATATTATTTAAAAAAAACCCCAAGTTATGTACATTGAAAATATTCATGTTTGTGAAACAGGACGTGTCTAAGTGGATTTGTGGAAAAAGGAACTACTTGTTACAGTTCTGTAGTATCACTTCACTCACGGACAAGAGTACATTAAGTGTTCAGTCCTTAGTGCCAAGATTTTTTACATAAAGTTATTTTCTTCACAATCTCTTTTTAAAATGTCTTGTTTTGATTATAAAATTACTATAAAGTTAGTAAAAACTTTTAGGTACGTACTAAATAGCTCGTTCAAACAGTTTCTTATCAAATGTGAATAAGTCAGTAACGACCGACTGCATAATTATGTAATGTAACTGTTAATAATTTATGTTAATTACTGAGCCGTGTGTCGTGTGTACTTACACTCATCGAATGATGCTCCTCCCCGGGCTGCGTGGCGGCAAACAAGGCAATGCAAACAACGAAAAACATAAAAGTTACACAAAACAAAATCATAGTGCAATAAGGCCAAAGAACAGCTTCCGTTATTAGCTGTGAGGTAAACGCGGTGTGGTAAACAGGCAAAATAAAATTAGATTCACAAAATAAAATGCATTCAATAAAGCAATTAGGACATAGGATATGTACATAGTTTTATATCAAAAGTTAAATATTAGAAACATGAAAATGAGTTAAAAAATTTTTAAATACACTACCATACCTATAAGTATAACAACCAATAATGAAGCCTATGCAATATGTACAAATTTTTTTTAAAAAAATCTATGTTTTTTACACAGAAGATTTTTCTCATTATTGTCACTAACGACTTTGGGTCTGAATGTTATCTTCACTGGCGAAGTGAAATATTCCCAATTAAGTTAATTCAGCTCGATTGAAAACTGATACTGCAAGACACTCTCAATTATAGCAATACATTATAAAAAACTTCCTTCTATTACGACACAGATCAATCTAATGAAGCACGCGACTGTAATATTACGTGAGAGCAAGAAAATTTCCTAAACATATTATTTTATCTTTCATTATGCAGAAACAGATGTTTCATACGCATAAATAATTGTAAAGTATATGATTTAGATATATACAAATTTTATATTTATTACAAAACACAAATTGGAATCGAGGTGAAGATTTCTAAAATCACAAAAACTCTTTACGCTGCCTGCACTTGTAAGACTGCAACTAGTACATATTTCTCGTTCTAAATCCTATTAAAACGATGAAGAAACTGATTTCTTGGTATACTAGTCAATGGAAAGTTAATAACTTTACAAATTTAATATGTCATTCATTATAAAGAAGCTCAGAATAAAAGTTAATAAGTTAAAAAATAAAACAGATTAAAAAACATATAACAGTCAAAGCTAACAAGACATGAATAAGAAATGCAGATAAAAAATAAAGGAAAGAGGCAATTTCATGCTAACTGACCTCCTGTAATACCCGTTTAAGCTGCAAGAGCAATGTTTTAATGTCAACAACATCTTGTAACAGTGAGGACGGCGCACGCGCTGGTGATGTGCTGCCGTCGCTGATGCCGGCGTCAGAGGGTGTCTGAGTGCGTGACCGTTGCAGCAAGCGGGCTGTGCGTACAGGCAGACTGGCCCTGGAAAATAATCATAATCAATTTAAAGAGATCGGGCGTATACCAAGAATTCAGAAATACAAACAATGCAGTCGTGGCACAGGGCACAAAGCGACTGGTTGTGGGTTCGATTCCCACTCGGGAAGTGGAAATAATTAATATTTCCATTTTCTTCGCTCTGGTGTCGAGGCAAAGCGCGACGTTAAGTTCCTCCACTTAACACGCAATACCTCCCAATTCGGCGGAAAGTGGGGAACGGAATTCCGTTCCGTCTTAACACTAAGTTCCCTCTGCCAACCCTGATATGCGCGGGATACAGTGTAAAGCTTTAAAAAAAATGCCTAAAAATAACGCGAAATAAATAAATATTCAATAAAAAGTACTTAATTTAGTGAAAACATGTACATTTTTTTAAATATGTCTAATTATTTTAATTATGTTTTTTTTTAAATAAGATACATGCATATACAAAGATTTGTACTAAATACCCGATTTCATTACGGTCATGATATGTTTTTGATTTAAAGAATGCGGTCACTTTATGTGAGGCACGAGTACAGTGTATCTTATAACTCTCGTAGGTGAAAGCAAAAATTATTTAGTGTAAATTATAAAAAGTTAAGCAATTATCAGCATCACGCCTTTTCCCGTGTAGTAGGGTAGAGATAATCTAGTGTCAATCTAGTGTCAAGACACTCCGTTTTCCACTTTCCGTCAGAAAATTAAGACATTGTTAGTTAAGTGGCGAAACAAAACGCCGCGCGTTATCTTAAGTACCAGAGCGGACAAATGAGAATTAATATATAATTATTCTTTTTTTTTTAGCTTCACGCTGTATCCCGCACACAGCAGGGTAGGCAGAGAGAATCTAGTGTTAAGACACCTATCCCCACTTTTCACCGAATTCGGAGGCATTGCGTGAAAAGTGGCGGAACTTAACGCCGCGCTTTGCCTCTGATACCAGAGCGAGAAAATGAAAATATTAAATATTTCCACTCGAGTCGGAATAGAACCCGCAACCAGTCGTTTACAGTCACACTTTCGTGCCACTGTGCCACGACTGGCCCCTCGTGGCCTATAATGATTCCTCGGTGGAAAATCGAACTCACAATCATTAACAGTCAGACGATGTCCAACTGCGCCACGATGGTTAAGCGACTAATGTTTATTATATTATTAGCTTTGCAAAAATTATATTAACTCATGCTTAATAACATTTTGGGAGTGTCAAGGCTTTAACTGCTACTTGCGTAGATGTAATTTAATTATTCTTTTAATTAGCTTAGCTACACCACCTTGCGAATGGTGTACTGTATGGCTTCATTATTTCGGGAAGTGGAGACCCTTTTACTTGTACTATCTTCATACATACGTGTATAATATCTATTTCACCGTATCGATTAAGATTATCAACGATATTTTAATAAGCATATCTGAATAATTATAATTATTTAATACTAGCGATTCGCTCGTGACTTTGCTTGATTTAATTGAAGTTTCAACCAATTAAAACACTTGTTTAATAGCGATTTGATCTATTTAAATTAGTTTAGCCATCTTGAGATTAGCGCACGCACACACAAACACATAACAGACAGACAAAAAAGTAATTTAAAAATCATTGTTTGGGGTTTTACTATATTTATAATGGGCACTAATAATATTTTTTCTCATGTATTTTTCATGCCCAGATAGCGATCAGCTACATTTATTTATTTTTATATGTATAAATTTAACTCTGGAGTATGAAAATGCCGATATAAATGTAGAATTAGTATATCCGCTATAAAAAATATTCGAAAGTAGGCGTTTCATTGCACTGTAACTATTATTTGTATTTTATTATTCAATAAGAATTTATGTATTTTATAAAATATCTTTTTCTATAGGTATGTCAAATAAATATATAATTGGGAAATGTAATTGTTTCCTTAATATTTTTATAAACAAATATGAAGAGGCCGTCGTGGCCAAGTTGAACAATATTACCTGTAGCCACTATGGTCGTCGGTTTTATTTCCAATTGGGGAAAATGGTTTCTTGTGTTATTTTCATTACACCCTTTTAGTAGCTAAGCTAAAGCGCGATGCAAAGTTCCGCCATTTAACATACAATATCTTGCCTTCAGGTTTAAAGTGGAGAACGCAGTGTCAAGACCCTAGGTTTTCGCGCAAGAAGAAGCGTGAAGCTGCTAAAAATTAAATATGAAACATCATTCATATTGTAGATACATATATATGAAGTTCAAAATCCTCTTTTTGGTCAAAGCTGTAATTTCAAAAAGTAAACAATTTTATAGACTTGATAGACAGAAACAAAAATTTTAATGCATATTTCATAAAAAACATAGCATGCTTGTTAATAGATATATGAACATTATCGTAAGTGTAACTAAACGCTAGCCAATCTTATTGACGATTGCAAGGTTACGAATTGCGATACTATTTGGAAGTTGCAATCCATTTATTGAATGAATCATTAAAAATATTATTAATTCGAATAAAAACAAATTGACTGTGTTTGAGATTACATCAATAACGCTTACTCATATTATTATTATGTATTTGTTTTTTAATGTTGAGTTGTTGTTGATAAACAAAGAACTAATTGATGGTTTGCGCATATAAGTGTATGTTTATCATGATTTCCCAACAAGATAACACCTAAGAACATTAGTTATAGAAAGGAAAAACGATAATACCCCGATTACGGCATGAAGCAATAGAGCGTGATGGAAAGGTGTAAATATATAATAAACGCAATTCAGCACTTTTAATACCTCATTACGTCGAAAACACATAAATTTAATCCATATAAATATTTTAAAATGTAGTCTATATACAGTTAAATGACTTCATATTGTGTGGGCACTGCCATTTCAAATATAGGAAAAGTCCTTGGTTCGTTTTAATTGGATCTATCCAAATGGTTATATTACACATAGACCTCTCATTCGACCTCGTTGCAGTCGTATGGAAAATAATAGATACATATGTCTTGCTTTTGTTACGACTAGGTTACTCGGACGAACTGGCACGAGTATAGTGTTACTTGTTTAAAAACATTGAGCTGTCGCTGTCATTGATAAGGGAATCAATCGAATGATATAGTATTAAGTTAACTGATAACGTTCAAGAAATAGTTTATTTGAAATTCAATATTTAAGATTCAATTTTAAAACAAAAAGTATCCATTTTATAGACCAAACAAAATTGCAATATTGCAAAAAAATATTGACTAAAAACTGACACGCGACCTTAACATATAGACATAGGCACCTGTATTGCTTGGCTCTCTGACTCCGTAGACTAGGAGCGGGACTCGAGGACCTCGCAGTGGTTTCAGCAACATGTAGGTCTGTTTTCTGCCTTCGGGCACCCAAAGCCTGCTGGGCTCCGGCGGACGTGGCACAAGAACGCATAGCGGGAGAATTTCACGGCGCGCACGCACACGGCCGACTGAAGTCAGCGCGCCCGCGCTATCGCTAGTTCCACCGCCAGCTCGCCCGGAAAAATCAGATCTCGCGACGACCCTATCCATTCACGCCGAACGGATCACAATAACACCGATTTCTTTTGTTACACTCTATTTCAAATGAGTGATTTAAATTAGTATATACTATACAAGTACTGCTACGTCATTATTTCAATTAATCGTTGAAAATAATTCCAAGCCCGCTTGTCAACGCGACCTCCACTGATAATAATAATTATTACTCTAACAACAGGGGCATGTCGACTGTTGACGCAGCCGAGTGTGTCGGAAAACAGAGCGTCAAATAAAACTACCGCCTATGCAGAAGCGTCACACTACAACTGTGCGTCACGCTCATTGCCCCTCACAAACACTTTCTTTTGCACACGAATCTTGAAATTGTAAGATGTCATCACGTCTGGATAGCGCTCGTTGCAGTGAATTATTCTTTTATTATTTACTTTAACCCACTTTACTGTTATTACTTTATACAACAAAACTGTTGTTAAAACGGCTGTATTGGATAGGAAGTCGCAGGCTAGTGTCGCTAGATACTAGATAGTTTGTTTTGGTTAACATAAAAGTCGCCGGTGCCGGTATCTCTCACGGCGACGACGGATGGCGCATGCGTGGAACGGTTCAATAATTCTATGCCTGCTACAGCTGACTCGAGTAACAAAAGGCGAACGAACACCTACTCAATTTTACATCCTAAAGTTCCGTTAGTTAATTATTAGAATTAAATAAGTATGTAAGGAAAGAGTATCTTTCACATACTATCGATATCATTATATCGAGTAATTCCACTCCATAAAAATATACATGTATACAAAATTTACAGTAAAGTGTTTACAGTATATTATGCATAGTAAATAAAAAACACAGTACAGTACGGTACAAAATATACAGTACAGTAAACTAATTACACAGATGTACTGGATTTATTTCAACTAGACATCATAGCAATTTAGTATAAAGTTGACACACTCCACGAAGCAGAGGAGACGAAGTCGTCCATGTGAATCTGTCACGGTCCTGCTTAACGGGACATTATATGCCATACAGTTCTATGTTACATAGATGTATTAGACTGTATATAAATAACTTTTGAGTACAACGTTCAAAACGTTGAAGTAAAATTAATTTTGTTGATTATTGTTTATTCAGCTTAATAGTTAAGTTTACTGCGTTTAGTACAATAACTTTTATTAATGATAATGAGTTAAAAGAAGTGTAAGGTATTATAAAATAAATAAATATTATACCCAAGACCACTAAATAATACCATTGTGATTTCGAAGGCCACTAAGAGGGTTTATTGCAATTAACCTTTTTTCATTTTTCAAACAAATTTGCCGGCAGACAAGGCAGATAAAGTGCGGCGTTGAATTCCGCCACTCAATAAGCAATTGAAGCGGAAGTGGAGAACGGAGGTTCTATCTGATTACCTTTCTATGCAAGAAAAAGACTAAAAAAATATTAGACAAAATAACTAGTAGAGAGACAAAAAAACAAAGAATTCTTTGAATTTGAATTCAAATGAATAAATACCTACTAAGTTTAAACTATAATACAAAATACATGGACCATATTTATATTTTTACGATTTTACTAAACTAACGCAACGAATCTTATTTTACTTTCTTCTTAATTAATTCTTACGTCTTAATTACAAAAAAAATACTTAATTTAAAAATTATTCAAAAAAAAGCTGCAAGTAGCGGTATCGGAGTAAATCCAGTTCAACTTGTGTTCCCTGGCCTTCACTATAAATATAATATGTAAGGATGTAGGTATAACCGGATTATACACGCTGATTCGTGGAAGCCTTTATTTACAAAAGCTGTTTTTTTGAAACAAGAATACTTAATTCTACTACGAATTTAAATACCCATTTGTTTAAAGACATCCAATTATTATTAATTATCTACTTTTTTGGTACTTACTTTAGATTGCTCAGATAACATTAAAGCAGTATAGTCCTCAAAAAACTTTGGTCAGTCATACGAACAAAAAACATATATTTTAAATTAAATTATAAAGCATTTTTTGCTTTTTTCCTTACAACGGGGTAGCCAGAGAAGACCTAGTGATAAGACACTCCGTCCTGTACTTTCCACCCTAAATCGAGACATTGCGTGTTGAATGACGGAACTCAACGCCGCTCTTTTTTTTTTTGTATCAGAATGAAGAATTGAAAATTTAAACAGAAATCTCGAATGAGAATCGAACCTACAACGATTGGATTTACACCCAGACGCTGTCCCACTACGCCACAATGGCCCTGAAATTAAATTGGTATCGAAAAACGAAAACTAAATTAGAACTGACGTACAAACAAAAGTAATAAATTTCTAATTAGTTTGTTAATGTTAATATTTTTTTTTATATCTTCACGCAGTATCCCGCACACAGCAGGGTAGGCAGAGGGAACCTAGAGTTAAGACACTCCGTTCCCTACTTTGCTAACTAACAATATTGTCCTATGGATATTGTATAGAAAATATATATTTTTAACTTTCACTCGATATTTAACTGAAACGTAAGTAGTATGTAGGTGTATGACACTAAGCTATTTCTGACTAACCTTCTATGTGGAATAAAGCGTTAAGTTACTTAAGTATGTTTATCTGCTTGTATAGTAAGATTTTTCATAGACAATGCTTTATAAAATACAATTATTTATAAAAATACTACATTATAAGCTTTTAAAATATATTATAATCAATTTAATGATTATTTTATCACAAAAAGCCCGTAAGCGAAACCTCATTGCGATATTTATCATATATGTACGTATTACAAAATAAAAAAAAAATGTGAAAGAAAAGCTTTCGACTCCTTTTTACGAACATTACGCGAATGAAGAGTTAATATTTATATATGCCTAGAAATTCTTATAATTATGGATCAGAAATACAATGAATTAATAAAATAAATATTATTCACAATACCAAGTGTCTGAAATACACCTTTTTATAAAACACACGTTGCTAAGGAAATGAATATTTTACGCATCAATGATTCTACTAGGAACTAAAAATGTGCTTCAAATATTCTTTTTTCTAGCTTCACGCTGTATCCCGCATATAGCAGGGTAGGCAGAGGGAACCTAGTGTTATGACACTCCGTTCCCCACTTTCCGCCGAATTCGGACGCATTGCGTGTTAAGTGGCATAACTTAACGCCGCTCTTTACCTCTGACACCAGAACGAAGAACATAGAAATATTAAATATTTCCACTCCTCGAGTGGGAATCGAACCTATAACCAATCGTATTTATAGTCACACGTTCGTGCCACTGCGTCACGACTGGTCCCAAATATTCAATATTAATAAAACCTCTTAACTAAGACAAGTATTTTTTTATTTATCACTTAGTAATTTAATTACAGTGGATTAAACTTAGAAGTTTTCTTGACCTTATCATAAATGAGCACATGTGATGTTTCCGTTAGATTTACCGTGTGTACATTTGTGAATGATGATGATGTGAATTGATGAGATTGCTCCATGAATTTTATCAAAAAAAGTTTTTTTAAGCTTCATGCTGTATCCCGCACACAGCAGGGTAGGCAGAGGGCACAAAGTGTTAAGACACTCTGTTCCCTACTTTCCGCCGAAGTCGCAAGCATTACGTGTTAAGTGGCGGAACTTAACGCCGCGCTTTGCCTCGACACCAGAGCGGAGAAAATGGAAATATTAAATATCGAGAATCGAAACCACAACTAGTCGCTTTTTACAGTCACACTTTGTGCCATTGCGCCACGACTGGCACCTGGCAAAAAAGAAGCTTAATAAAATTAGCATATATCGTCTGTAATAATATAAATCACATATTATCTGTGTTACAGTAAGTTCTTAAATACTCTTTAGAAATTCATTCTCTTTAGAAAAATCAATCTTTTGCATTTAGTAAGAAACAATTTACAATAACGAATTAAAGACGCAGCTACTACTAAAGAAATGCCTACATTATGACGAGTATCTTTTTACAATCAAACAAGACCACACCGTTTTAAATGTTCTTACGGTAAGTCAGTTAGTTATTTGCCTTATCATAACTACTGGCATAATTAACATTTCTTTAAAGATTTGTGTTGGGTATTTTAATACAAGTACTTATATACTTGTTTATAGTTAAAATTAAATATATAAAAAGGTAACAAAATTATAATTTTATTTAATTAGGGGCCAGTCGTGGCGCAGAGGCACAAAGTGTGACTGTAAAGCGACTGGTTGTGGATTCGATTCCCACTCGGGGAATGGAAATATTTAATATTTGCATTTCTTCGCTCTAGTGGCGAGGCAAAGTGCGGCGTTAAGTTCCGCCACTTAACACGCAATGCCTCTGAATTCGGCGGAAAGTGGGGTACGGAGTGTCTTAACATTAGGTCCCCGCTGCCTACCCTGCCGTTTGCGAGATACAGCGTGATGCTAAAAAAAGAGAAAAAAATATATAATATAATTTAAAATGCGAAAGTCTGTGTGTTTGTCTGTCACGCTTTCACGGCTAAGCTACCGGTCCGATTTGGATGAAATTTAGAATGAAGGTAGTAAAAGTGACTGGGTCTAACATAGGCTACTTATTTTTTCAAAAATCAACCTCTAAAGGGTTGAAAAAGGGGATGAAAGTTTATATGAAAAATCTAAACCGCTTGACCAATTGTAATGAATTTTGGCATAAATATAGTTGGTAATCTAAGCTTAAACATACACTACTTATTTTTTTTTAAAATGCGCCCCCGAATGTTGCAATATAACGAAATAGTTCACGCGGCGAAGTCGCGAACGGGCCGCTAGTATATAATATAATTTAAAATTAAAAATATCTTTCAAAGAGATCAGTTATTTAGTTTTAGGGCGTCGAACCTGCAAGTTTCATTTCCTAGACTACTTCGTATTCTTTATTTATGTTTACAGCTTCATGCTTTATCAATGTATTCAAATAACCTAGTATCAAGACACTCCGTTTTCCACGTTTAATGTATCATATAACTATTATCATTTAAATAATATAATAATTATTTATTGAAAGTTAATAGAAAATTCGGTAGTCTTGGCGAATCAAGAAAGCTTATCATGTATTATATTGAAGTGAATGACAGCTTATTAAAAGTTAAACATCCTCTAGCTCCATCTTCAATTGAATACATCATGTCATGTAACGGTACAAGTCGCAAGAGGGGCTTTTAAATTAACACAGCGAATTATGTCGAGCTCATCAGATTACATAACGGTCTTTGAAACATTCGATTATGGCGTTGGCTAAGTTAAGGCTTTTTTTTGCGAAATAAAAATTCTATTGCAGATTGATATTTAAGAAACAGTTGAGATTAGTATTTTTACTTTAAGAAGCAATGATATTATGATCGTATCATTAAAAATGATATTAAAACTGGTGCATTTTATAATAATCACAATTTATATTTTATCCAGGCACAGCAGAACAGCATCTGACGGTAAGCGCGATGGATGTGGGTTCAATTCACTCTCGGAGGAAATTATACATTATTTTCATTTCCCCCTCTGGTATATAAGACAAAGCGCGGCCTTAAGGTCTACCAGTCAACACGGAATGACTTGATTTCGGGCAGAAAGTGGAGAGCGGAGTGTCTTGTCGAACACTGGAATCTTATACCCACTCTGATATGCGGGAAAAAGGGCGAAGCTCCTTTTTTATTAACAGGTTAATGTTTTTTCCCAATTCCAATGCCAAGACACTCAGCCCTAAGCTATCCGTCCAAATCTGAGACATATAACGAGGAAAGGAAAATAATTTAAATCATCAATCAATATAATCATTCACGAGCTGGAATCGAACCTAGATATTGATATTTTATCATATGTTGCATATAACAGGAAATATCAATGTTGGAATAAAGCATAATATTATAAATAAATTTATGAATATGTTTTTGCACATTGGCTATAATTATATAAAGATTTAATCAGTCTGACCTTTTCATAGTTTAGAGAGAATCAATTTAATATTGATACGTCCTACATACGTATGTGTATAATATGCGCAGCGTCTGAATATTCAACAGACTTTTAAAAAATGTTTTTTTTTTTATTTTATAAAAGAGGCATACGAGCAGTAGGACTATCTGATGGTAAATAGTTGCTTTCGCCTATGGATATCTACAATATTAAGATCCTGAGGAAGAAGGATTGGTGGGAAGAGGGAGTGCTGGCTTACATGTACAGCCGGAACACAATACAAGATATTTTGTAGTTCGTTTTTGACATGTCAGTAATCGTGAGATATTTTTAACCACTAAATATGCAGTGTGATGGATAATTATTTACCTACTCCTGTATATTGTCTACCTGGTAAGAAATAAGAAATTATACAGAAGGTATTAGCAGTTTTTTTACTTTAGTTATGTCAATTTTTTAAACATAGAACATCTTTCAATTTCCTCCTATACCTAGTGCTAAGTGTACTAATTTGGAAAAGTATTCCTTAATATAGACTTTTTTAATCAGTTTTTCTTGTACAGTCACAGAAATATATATAAATGAAAGCAATATTATGATTTGTACGTTTACTTCATTCAAAAACCTGTAAAACATAATTTCGATATTGGCAGGATGTAGTTATTGATTAATCGTAAATTGTATATTGATTTTATCATTTTAAGTTTTATAAATATTTGAGAAACGTACGTCGTTAAGATAAGAAGTATACAAAGAGTTAGTATAGCAACTAAATATTTTAAATCTTAAATTAGATTTTCGACCATGTGTCATGGACATGAGTAGTATATGTGTAGCCTTATGTAATTCTGAAAATAGTGCACTACTAAAAATTCACTAATTAAAAACGATCATAATAAGTTTTATTTGTATTCACGGTATTTTCGCGATCTTTATACATTTTTTATATATTTATTTACCCATTTTATATGTATTAAAGGATTTGAAAAATAGCGCATTTATTGGTACTTAGAAATTCGTAAAAAAACCCCATGTTTCGATAAATATACCTTAAACAGTCCGCGGTCACATATAAATCAGATTGCCTGTGATTGGTTGAAATTATTTAAAATCTAAGGTATCAGATAGCTCTATGGTTATATTTAAATAAAAAATGATAGTTTATTAGTATGTTTAACTTAAAATAAAACTATTTCATTCGTATTCATTTAACAAACCAGGCGCAGGTACGTGCAGTATGTAGGTAGCTTTTACATTAGGCCAGGTAGATCAGTCTACCTGAGACCACGGACCAGCTACAAAAATATAATGCAAAATAAAATAGTTTTGTTTTCAAAATACGCAAAAATCGTATAAAGGATCTCATTGTGTGTTATTTAAGTTAAATTCAATCAATAACTAGCCCACAAACGTAAAACCGCAGACAAGGATTCATACCAATCGTACAGTAGTCTTTATTTATTTACAAAGTGTTCAGTTACTAAGAGGTTATGCCATGTTTTAACGTAAAACGGATAAATAAGTCCGTTATTTGGTAATAATTTTATTAGCATACCAATCATGTTGCTATGTTTGGTACTTGCACAACATGTTTGTATTGGAAATTAACATTCATGTAATAATTAACTTGAAATTTTACTTTCTTTTTACTAAATGTATATATAATATATAATACGCCATAATACAAATACATGTTTTTATGTTTAACACCATTCTTAATACTTTTAATTAATTTGAATATTTCATAGGAAATAATAATGATGTAAGTATATAATAAGCCTATAGGCCTAAATTTATTTGGACATTAAAATGGACATTAAACTTACTTATTTATAATTTCAGTGTATTTGTAGTCATTTTATTACTTAAGTACCTAATATATAAATAATTATTAATAATAAATAATTTTTAATATACGATGGTCTTAATATTCCCTGAACGAGAAGTTAATTTTAAATATTAGCTTATATTACACCTGGAAGCCACAAACTGTCAATAAAACACATATCTACCTACATTTATATACCTGACTTAAGACAGAAACTTAACATAATAGGATGATATCAAGTATAATATTTTCCAAGAACAAAAGAAGTTCATATTTAAAAAAGTGAATAAAAATAGTTTCTTCTACAGATTACAAATATAAGTACATATATTGATTGCTGAACTAATAAGACCTGCTTTGCACAAATACGTTACAAATGTTCCTTTTCATTTTATTTGTGTCCTTCGTGTGCAATAAAGATGAATTTATTAATTTGTAAACTTTATCAAATTTTTAATATTATATATGTATTCTCCGTAGTCTAGATTCACTTTAGTATTTTACCGTTACGATTCACAGAGAAGTGTCACACTCTACTCTTCATTTGCTCCTGTTACTCGAAATCGAAATATTGCGCGCTCACTGGCAGAATTTAACGCCGAGCACTTAATAAAAACAGACTTATGTGATTATAAAATAAAAGTATTTCCTTATATTCTAAACATATCATAGCAATATGTGCTAAAATAATAAAAAAAACGATTAAATTAAGCTAATTAATTACCTTTGTGCCTGGCCATTCAGCATAGTGACTACTTGTGCCACAATCCCCTTAACGGGCGCCTCCTTCTCCAGCACAACACTCATTTTTTCCATCGTCATCACAGCACTGATTTAAGTTCACTATTTATTAAACACAATTTCTGTCTTTTTAGAAAACATATACACAGTAAATACGTGAAACTATGAAGAAATAAACATTTGTGATAACAATTAATATTAGAAATGAATATGTATTTAATACTAATTATATAAATAATTTATAATAGAAAACATTGTTTACGATTTTTAATGTAACAGGACATTAATTTAAATGTAAACATAATACTGTGATCGAAACTTGCATAATATTTTGCTCTTATATGGAAATAAATTTATTCAAGACGTTAAAGGTCCTATGCAGGATGTCGTTCGTATTTCTAGGCTATTTAGCTAAGAATTCAGAATAATTTAACATAGAATATACATATAAAATGTCGAATGATACAAAACAACGCTTTTTATTAAGTAGAATTATTGGACTAAAATGAATTCACTTTTAAAGACAGAAACCAAGTAAAATGAAGAAACGTGAAAGTCAGGGTCATAGAGTGAAACTCAACGACAATAAGCTGTGGTTAAACATTCTAAAATTAGCAAAATTCAAAAACTTCAGTAACTTCATGAAGAATTTGAATTCATATACGCATTTCTTTTCCTACAGTGACACACATGTTAAGAATTGATAACGCATTGATAACTTAAGAATTGTAGATATAAAAGATATCTAGATAAACACGAAATGGGTCATTTTTTATATTTTTATACAGTCTTCATTTGTCAATAATTTAAATAAGAATTAAGGCCACGTTTGTTATTAAGTAAAATTAGCATGAAATATTTGCTTAAATTTATTCATGGAAGCAAATACAGTTAAATTAATTTTGTTAAAGCTATAGTACTTGTGTAATATATTAAAATGAAACTAAATCGTTACTTTTTTTCATAATATTATTGATACGATCAAAAATTTTAGTTACCAAATTACCATTACATATCGTTGTAAAAATCAAATAAAATAATATTAAAATACAATCTTTGAACGATAATAAAAAATGTAAAAATCGACCATCATATTTAGTGACACTGGCAATAAAAAGTAAATGGTTAATGAAATTAAGCGGTAAATGACAAAAAATATTAAAACAAAAGAAAAGATGATATGACGTTATAACTTTCACCGGTTATGTCAACTTTTATTCCACACAAAATCAAATATAAGAAGAAGACTTGCATTTCGACTCTTCAAACAAAAAAACTAAAATACCTGTAGGTAACAAATAATCATTGTTAAAACTTGATGTATTCAGAATAAAGTCACTAAGGGAACTGATATATTGGTAAGCTTTTACTGCGATAATAAAATTTTGCCAAGCTATTCAATATTTCCATGGCAATGGGGTTTTTAACAACAAAGGGAGCGGTTACGCGATGTTTGTACCACCTGAAATCTAAATACGTACTATATACTTGAATGTATGCGTAAAACAGGAGGGATCGCAATTTAAATACTCTATTATAGTTAATACATTACAATAAGTTAAGAATATATAATAAAATCTAGCGACTCGCCCCTGACTTCGTCTGTGTAAACTATATGACTGTATAACTATTTTCCTTTTTCGCCTGCCCACGTCCATTTAACTAACTATTGCTGATTTAAATTGTTTTAATACTTAATATTGATGTATAAAAACACTATATGCGTTTAGTATTGAAGTTTACCAAAATTCCGTAGTCAAAACTGCACTTAAATTGGTTAAGCCGTTTCAGCGATTAGCGTACACACGCGCATAGACAAACAAAATAATTGTTTGGAGTTCTATAACATTGATGATACCTTCAATAATATATTTTTTATATACAGACATCAATGATAGATTTTTATTTTATATATAGATGATATGGCAAAAACCTTTTCCGTTTTCAGACACGAAAATTTCAAACGTTAGGTTCTTATAAAGTCTATATAAAAGCTACTATTATTGTTGGTGCATTTGGTTATGATTAAATGTTACAACATTGTCTAATGTCTTATAATCAATAGCTTCGCCCGTAATCTATTTTGAAGCAATCTGGCAGTGTATTCAAATCTATGTTTATGGCTTTTAAGCGTGTCAGTCCGCATAATTTTCTATGTCAGAAATACATATGATTAATACAAATAAGTAAGATTACGCTAAAAACTCAAATATATAACAAATCTAAAGACAATTTTGATATATAAGTTGTTAAAAAATAAAGACGGTAGTTGGATAAAATATTAAATTATCAATGAGTTCCCAATGTTGTTATAATGGTAATATATAATTTTTTAATGAAGGTATTAATTATAAATATAAATTTAACTATTAATATAACATATTTCTATTTATAGCCCTTTTAGCTTTAAAATAATAATTCTAGTAAATCTCTTCGAGTAAATGCGTGCAATTTTTATAATATTACCGCCTAAGCATGAATCGTAGCTTAGAAAAAAATCTATTAAAATCATAGAACGTGGGTAGTAATAGGCACCTTTTTGCTTCAAACGTATCTATCCCATTTATAATAGCCGGCCTGTTATATCTGTACAAAGAAGAGGGATAAATAAATCACCATACACAAGGACCCTTTAAAACTGAGACATCTGTTCAAACAGCTGGTTGATGCCCGCAGGAATTAATTACTTAAATTCTTAAATTATTTAAATATATCCTTTGGTTGTGGTTAAAATAAGCTTGTTGTTATTAAAGTAATACAAAAATATATTCAGAAACATGTTAGAACGCAGAAAATGAAGTTTTCTGCAAATGAAACACTTTAGTCGTTATCGATATGAGTACTAATAAAAAACCAATGGAAATAACAGTGATAAGTTATCTAGACGATACGGAAATTGGCAAAACAGTCCAGTAATTAGCAAGTAAATGTCAACGAACTCTGCAAGTATAAAAAAATCTATATAACAGCTAAAGGCTAATGTTGCCTCAAATTCCACACAAATCCAATAATGTATAATTGAATTAGTGATGTCACGACGACACACTTGCTAAGAACACATGCTTATTTGGTTGAAAATAATCTTAATCTAGTTACACTAATAATTTGAATAGTTTTCGGCGTTCAACGACCGGTGTGTATCGCCTCGGTACATATACGCACGTGGTGTTTTTTATATCCGCACTGACGACGTACGTCCGCGCGCGCGACGCATCACAGACTAACATTGCGATCCAAGGCACGCGGGCGCAGGCGAGATGAACCGAATCAGGCAGAGCCAGCTGCATCGCTCTATCGGATTACCACATAGAGCAAGGACCTTTCGACACAAAGCTCACCGTAAAATTTACCTTGAAAATCAGACTCCGGAACGTAAAATTTCTCTTGCGAAACTTATTTTTGAACGGTCACTCTCAATTAAATTACCTCAGTGCTTAATTATGTGGTAGTTATGCCCGTTATTTAGATAACAAGAACAGTAGAACAGTTTCTGTCAATCTCATACTTTTGCTGGTTTTCGTTTTTATGAAGTAAACTTGATATGTGCAGTATAAAATATGTTTGTAAGCGTCTACAGTTGAAATGCTCGTTAAACGATCAATTAATAGTAAATTGACGTTCACCCATTCGTTGCCATGAAACTGATATACCAATTTAGTAATTTAACTATCCTTGAAAGTATTTCATGGAGTGGTATTTTATAAACGCAAAACAAGGGGTAAAGCTTTGGAATATAAAAGCAAAAGCTAAACGCAAGTAGATGTATGCAGGTAACATCTTAAAAGCATCGTGCCCCGCTTTGCGCATACAAGATTCGCATAGGTCGTCCTCGAGAGTCAAGACGCTAGGGAATTATTCCCATTGTTACACAACTGCCATTGTTATTTGTTGCCGATTTAATGGAGGTCAAACGAATACTCAGTCAAAGTTTAGAATTGTGACCTACAGTTAAGAAACAAAGGTATGTCTTAATTTTTTTATTTAGCCTTATCTATTGTGATCGATCACGTTTTACGCGTAATGGAT
This sequence comes from Dryas iulia moderata, assembly GCA_019049465.1. NCBI lineage: Eukaryota > Metazoa > Arthropoda > Insecta > Lepidoptera > Nymphalidae > Dryas > Dryas iulia. The sequence goes on along the minus strand of CM032424.1, from coordinate 11,635,630 downwards.
ATGATATGAGCAAGAATGGGAAGTTGTTTTGTAAACATTTACTTTACTTTGCGTGTACTGAGCGATGAGTTTGAGTATTTTTTGTTTAGAGCAAAAGACAATGCATTCTTTAACTGCTTAAATAGTTTATAATTAGTTTCGAAAACTGGTTGAAATGCCTTTGGAGTTTAAGTGACTGTTTAGATAATTATTTTCTTAACTGTTTGTTTAAATTATAAAATAATTAATTATTTTATTGATATAAAAGGAATAGTTGATCGATAGAAACTTAAAAGCTCATTTAGCTTTATGGATTTCCTGTATAAGTTTTCTTATCAGACGTACTTAAGTTAATGTATACCGTATGTATATTCTATTTTCTGCGTATTTTGAAGTATTGATATATTAGAAAATAGAAGTCAACGTTGCATGTTATCTTACTAGATTGAAGGAATATATCTAATGTATTTATCGAATCTCGTGACATAAAAGTCACTCAATTGCGACACGAGCAGTAAAACGTTTTTATTTCGCTTTAATGCTATAAAGAATGTATTGGACTAGATTCATTACTACATATAAGGATTAAATATGTACGGTATTTATGTACTATAATATTTTTACTAGTATTTTATTCGTACTTACTAAAAACATATTGAATAATAAATAGAATTATTCATCATTATCAGTATATCGTTCTCGGAATTAATTTTGCTTTATTTTCTTTGATAAAAGAAAATGATCAGTACCATGGTGTAGTGGAACAGTATTTGATGGTAAACACGATTGGTTTTGAGTTTGATTCCCACGTGGGGAAATAGTTATAATTAAATTATTTTCTCCCGCTCTGATAATCTTGTTCTCAACACTCAAAGTAGTAATTCGGGTAAAAAGCTGGGAACGGAGTGTATTGACACTCGTTATCTCTGCCTGTCCTACAATGTGGGAAAAAGTATGAAGCTTAATCAAATGATCAATATTACGTTAATTAATTAATTATCGTGAGAAATGTTAATTTCAAATTGGGTAAATATAAACAATAATATCATTTGTTTGAGTTTGTTCATATAAGCGTCTTTGTGTGACGCTATCTTGTTTGTTATTTTCAATAACATTACCAACAATAGGTTTCACACTGGCAGTGCTCATTGTCTGAAACACTTAGGAGAAATCGTTCCGCTACTCCACTGAAATTAATTCATTATAACTTGCTAATTATAATCAAATTATAATTTCTTTTCTAATTGAGCTTTAGGAAAAAAGTATACAAAGAAGTAAAAGAAGAATTTCGGTTATTATTATTGTTTCCTTAATTTTTTTTGGTTGGATACATTTTTAAAAACCTTTTATATTAAGCTTTTTAAAGTAGAAGAAGTAAAGAGTAAACACAGTTGTCATTATATGATTGTAATTATAATATTATTTTTATTTCCCCGTTCCTGTCCTTATCTATGACAAAGGGCAGCGTTGAGTCCACTTTACACGCGACATCTCTATTTCAGGGGAAAAGTGCAAAACGGAGTGTATTGACACTAGATTCTCTCTGAGTACTATGTAGGAACACGTCAAGCTGTTTCATTTTGGGAATATACAAGACAATTGGTTTTAAAATAATTTGGAATATCAGTTACAAGTCATATTTTATGATATTTCTTTCTTCAAAAAAAAAAATTATAACAAAAAATCTCCTTAAGGAATATTGATATTATAAATTGTTATTTTAAATATAATAACATATAATAATAAGTTCCCACACAAAACTGGTTTAAGCATCGGATGCCTACCTACGAAGCCTGTTATAGCCATAAGTAACAGAGATAAGTCATCCTACGTCTTTTTTACGCTGTTTTTCACAACATTCTTCTGCTAATTGGCAAGAATATCCAATATACTCGTCACTTGCATATTTTATTAACGTGACTTATTTTAGCTTTGCATTTTTTATGTATATCTGTTGGAAGATATCTACTAATGACAAAACATTCCGCACCTGCTGTAACTACTGCCGAAAATCAAGACGTTAAATAATGGAAAATCAATATTGTATTATGCGACGTTTTTACTAAAATTAGCTTCTTTATTTAAGCACTTCCCCAAATGGAGATTAAGACCGCAACTACGAGTATAGTGTTTACAGCCAGACGCTATCACATGGCGCCATGATAGCCTTAAAATAGTTAATTTCTAATTATATAGCAAGTGTTAACGTTACAAATATGATTTTATTTCAGTATTGCGCGTTCGATAATAGCTGAAACGTAAACGTATTTTATTATAAATAAATATCAAGCTTATAGTGCTCTTGAAAATGCATTACATTAATAGCGGTGTGGTACGTTTAAAAGACACCATATATTTTTAACTGGGCTAAGTTCACTATGCATATATCTACGTATGATTTTAAGAGACTGAAGTCATTTTTTTATTGAGGTGCATAGATCTAGAATCTAAAAAACATTCTTTTTGGAGGCCGTCGTGGAGCAGAGTATTGCAGAGAGCAGCATTTGACTGATTAATGGTTGTGGGATCGATTCCCACTTGTTGTCATTATATTATTTTCATTCTTCTTTTCTTTGCTCTGATACCTAGGCAAAGAGCGGCATTGTCCTCCGCCACTCGATTCTTGATTTTCAGGCGGAAAGTCGACAACGTAGTGTCATAACACTAGGTTCTCTCTTCAGTCTACACTACTGTGCACAAAAACTTAAAGTAGCGTAGTTTAAGAACCTTTAAACTAATATGCAACCGCTTTAGGTATATCCATAATAAATAAACTTTAAAATTACATTTGATAGACTTAATTGGCTTAATGAACTTGTTTAATTTTAATAGGCTTATGGATGGCGTAGATATAATTATGGGCAATACTATTATTTAATAAATATAAGTATGTTTTTTTATTAAATATTATTTAATATTTTTATGACGTAAAAGCAATGTTTAAGTAGGTGGTTAATTTCTGCCCTTCTAAAAAGAAGGTAAATAGTATAATTAAACGTAAGGTATGAAAAGTTGTTAAGATAATTACTTAGCGCGGGATTGATTTATTACAGCATAAATAAAAAATATAAAAGACTTGTTTTCGTTTTCTATATAAAATTCATTATTTTTATATGAACAACATTAAATTAGCAACTTTAACATTAAACATTAAATTGGCAACTTTTGCCACGATACCAGAGCGAAGAAAATGGAAACAGTAAATATTTTCACTCCTCGAGTGGAAATCGAACCCACCACCAGTTGTTTACAGTCACACGTTTGTGCCACTGTGCCACGACTGACCCCAACTTGTTCATCTTTTCAAAATAGCATATTTATATTAGGTATTTGTTTTCAGTCATAGTTTGTTGTTTATTTACATATTAGCGGCCCGCTCGCGGCTTCGCCACGTGGGCTACGTAGCTGTTTCGGTATATTGCAATCCTCAGTGATGGATTTTTGAAAAATAAAGTAGCCTATGTGTAACCTTGGATTATCAATTCAAATTCGTTACAATCGGTCAAGCGATGTAGATTTTTCATATAAGCTTTCTTCCCCTATTTCAACCCTTTAGAGGTTGATTTTCGAAAAAATAAGTAGCCTATATTAGACCCAGTCATTTTTGGTACTTTCATTCTAAATTTCATCCAATTCGAACCAGTAGATTAGCCGTAAAAGCGGGACAGACAAACAAACAGACATTCGCATTTATAATATAAGTATGGATTATATTCTTTCAGCAGCTCGCTTTTTCTTGGCTAGAAGAGTAGTCAAAGAGAGTCTAGTTTTATAACACTCCCTTCTCCACTTTCCCGGAATGGAGATATTGCGTATAAATTGCTGGAACTTAATCCCACTCTTTCTCCTTTTCATTTCTCCTAATGAAAATAATTTAAATACAATCATTCCACCGACTGCGAATCGAACAAATAACTATTTCATTTACAGAGACGCTGACCGCTACGCCACGACGATTTCTTATAAAATGTCGTACAAAAAGACGATTTACAAATAAAGACCCTTATAGTTAGCACTTACCCGATATTTGTCAAACTAGAAGTGCTTCCAGTGAGTGAATCGGGTCCAATTTTTCCTTGTGCCATGGCTGCCAACTGTCGGTCCAGTAAATTATTCTTCTCCAGCAGTTGGCTCCACTGACGCACCGCTGTCTTGGAACTTGACAGTTCCTGCCGTAGCTGCCTCTCGTCTAACGAGTTGAGACCACTTCGAAGCGAACTATCTAACCTAAATGCAAATAGGTATATAAGTAAGGCTTTATTTTGTTTTTATTTAATTTCATAAAGTCTTTTAAATTAAAAAGTATAAGATTACGAGAGATCGGTTTTGAATTACAATAGAAAGATGGCGAAGTCTTCAGCGTTTCTTGATAAAAAGATAATTTTATGTAAAGACGCAGTTTTTTAAAGAAATATAAACATTTTTAAATATAAAGGTGGAGGATTAATTTTATTCTCTTATATTATGATGAGTGTCATGGCTACTGTAAGTGAATTATTTGCTGCGACAGTTAGTACAATTTATAACGCGTGAAAATAAAACGACTATTTAGTTCAGTCACTTATAACTTGTATCAATAATATGACAAATACGTTTATTTTGCCAAAAGGCATTTTTTTCTAAATATTCTTTTTGTTAAATAGCCATTCTTCTTCCCGCATAGCAGGATAGAGAGCATCTAGTAGTTAAGACACTTTGTTCTCTATTTTTCACCTGAATATTCCCGTTGTACCTTGTTGGCCATAGCGGAGAAATTAAAAAAAATAATCTGTTTGTTTGGAATAGTGTCCACAAGAGTGTCTCCTTACTTAAGTCTGTTAATTTTGAAATATTTATCTATTTCATAATATTTTTATATATCATCTACAAAGTGATAGTTGACAAGTGACAGTTATGTAAGATTAAGCCCAACTCTACTCGGCCTTAGACTTAAAAATCATGACTCATCTATTTATTTAAATATTTAAAAGCTTATTTTACATCATAACTTTAAAAAGATACTTTGACGAGCAAACAAATTGATTTAGTTAGCAAAACGCTATCTCGTTTCCGTTCCATTATTGTTTTATGTAACAATTATGTCACATGCTAAGCTTTTCTCTCGGTGAATCGTGAAAGTAAAAATTTTTATGTGTTATAAATATTTTACGCATTATATAATACTTTAGAAGGTACCTACTGCTATAACTTTGCCCGCTGTCTACACGTACTAAATTTACAAAATTTATAATAAAAAGAGCTAGGTAAATATTTTTTTACGGTTTTTAGTATGTTTATTGTAGTGTTAATATATTTTTTTTAACTTTACGCTGTATCCCGCACACAGCAAGGTAGGCAGAGGGAACGTAGTGTTAAGACAATCCGTTCCCCACTTCCCACTGAATTTATAGGCATTGCGTGTTAAGTGGCGGAACTTAACGCCGCGCTTTGCCTCGGCACCAGAACGAAGAAAATGGAAATATTAAATATTTCCACTCCTCGAGTGAGAATCGAACCCATAACTAGTCGTTTAAAGTCACATGTCTTTGACACTGTGCCGCGGCTGGCCCCAATAATTAATATTATAGTATGTTAAAAGATTGTAAATTTGTAAAATATTAGGATTGGCAAATAGCGCAAAAATATATAATTAATCAGTTGTGTTTACAACTCTACTGCATTGTGCGTGAACTTATTGACACGGGTCATACTAATGCGATTTCTCTTTCTACCTTGCGTAGCTTCGACTGTGAAACATAATATCAAAAAAAACGTTTTTCCGCAGAAAAGTCCTCTTTTATTGCTCCCGTATACGGCTTGAGGAACTTACACATCTGGTATATCACTCTACTGCCAGTAGTCACAAAGGTATAGGAATCAAAAACATAAAATTTATAGGGACAGACGATATGATTTTGTTTTATTATTTATTTAAAATTTTTGAAACCTATTACCTAAATGAATGTAAATTACTTTCACCATATTATTTTTACGATTTTGACATATTTTAAAATAAAACTACTTTAACCGGGTCGAGTACTTATAATTTGGGTATTTGAAAATATATTAGAAAACCCGACGCTTCGAAAACTTTACAGTCCATGGTCACGGGTAGTTCAGTGTTGCCTATAGAGCTGTTAATTTTGGGGGTAGCAAATCGTACAAATTATAGTTATTACGATTATATAGGAAATATTTACATTTATAATATAAATGCTTGCCGATATTAGTGGTTTCATAAATTGCGATGCTGATATCGTCACTAGGTAAATAGTAAATTATCCTACGCAATATTTCTACAATACGAGGAAAATGGTCTTTAAACTTAAACTTTTCATTCAATAAATAGTAACGATTTTTTTGTTAGGCAATTAACAATATGCAATGAATACAATCATTCATAGCTGTTAGTAGATTGAACTGTTACTCAATTCTTGAAATAGTACTCAATTGAGGTCACAACTAACAATAAATATAACGTAAAAAGTCTTACGTACCTTTCAATGTAATCATCAACACTTTGCAAGCTGGTAATAGATTGTGCCAAATCATTGTCCATCATGAGGTCGTCAGAGGCGAGACTGGAGAGCGTGTCTAAAGACGGCGTTCTTTCCGCCGCAGGATTGCGTCCTCCACCTACTTTTAAATGTATTCAAAATTTTACTAACAATTATTTTTCTTTTACAAAAATAACTATTGTTAAAGTAAAATGTAGTGCAACTTTTGATTTTTTTCCACATAATAAAGTATGAAGTATAGTCAAATAGTAAGTCCTAGTATCGATGGGAAAATATTACATTAAAAAAATTGTATTTCTGGCTTTCGGTTATTCTATAACTTTAAATGCGGTGCATTGAAAGATTCAATTGTTATTCAAGGATAACAACGTAGATATTAAAAAAAACCTTGGTGTTCACAACAAATTGAACTTCACAAACATAGTGGTGACGGTGTGTTTTTTGTAATAGTTGGCTGCGTTTATGGCATAAAATAATTATGTGGTAGCTATGTACAACTCGCTTATAATATAGTTAAATAAAAGTTTTTATTTAATATCACAGGATACAAAATAAACTCACATTTCCTACTCCTTTGTGCTTGTGGACTTGACAGAATGTGGTCGCGTGACCTCCTCAATTGCTTACTCGAATCCGAGTCGTTTCTTTTCAGCGATGGACTTCCATGATTATTTTCTAGTAACCAACAAAACGATTAATATTTCGATTTCCAATATAAAATGGATATAACAGTTATTTAAGCCGTTATTCTAAGTAATACAAATTAAATACGGAACGCTGAAGCAAAAAAATATTATCCGAATAAACTAGTTTCTTGAAATGACAACAGAATTATTAACTAATACTTGTTGAAATCGTTTCGAAGTGTGATACAATAGAAATAGTGCGCTACAGTAGCATCATTGGAGCAATCATATTTATGACACTTATAATTAGTCCACAGTTACTCTGTTTCGTAGAATTCAGTACCTATATTATAAATTGAAAATAGCTGTTTTATAACAAAATTAAAAGAACTTAGTATTACAGTACATTTACAATTTAAAACCTTTTAAGTATTAGAAAACGTATAAATATTGAAAATAACGAGACTCGAACCACTTGGAACCCCAAGCATTCGGACGGCTAAGCCTAAAACTTATTATTAATTAATATAGTTTCTAATGAAACTCTGTAGAGATTTTTTACGAATTTCAAGTATCCAAAAGACATTTTTACGAACAATCATTTCACAACAGAGAATGCTATTTAAATATTTTAACATGCTATTCACATAGTTAGAATGATTTTTTTTTTCTATTGAATAAAGACTTCTTTTAAGAAGTGAAATATTTCAAATATGTCATTTCAAGGTAACAAAATTTGCATCCACCGGCATCAAAAAAATATGCGAATTATTAGTATGAGGGATGAGGGGCCAGTCGCGGCGCAGTGGCACGAACGGGTGAGTGTAAACGACTGGTTGTGGGTTCGATTCCCACTCAAGGAGTGGAAATATTTAATATTTCCATTTCTTCGCTCTGGTATCAGAGGTAAATCGCGGAGTTAAGGTCCGCCACTTAACACGCAATGCAAATTCGGCGGAAAGTGGGGATAGGTTCCCTCTGCCTACCCTGCTGTGTGCGGGATACTGCGTAAAGTAAAAAAAAACTTAATTGAACTGAACTATTTTAATGAAACTTAAAAGTATATTAAGTACTTACTTCTGAACAGCAACGCTGGTTGATCAGCAATCTCGTCGTCGAAGAAATCTCTGCCGTCAGACAGTGACAGGGAACCAGAAGCGTGTGTGGGTGTGCCTGGAGACGGCGGTGTTACGTTCTTGCTGTTGCTATTGCTGTTGCTGTTGCTGATGCTGCTACCAGTACCATCACTGTTAAAATAATGGTCTTAGAATAGTGTTATTTGGATTTAGAAGGCTTAATAATTTACGAATTTTAATTCATATATATGGAAATCACGGCACTAAAATTCTATTCAGTTTTGTTTATAGGGACAGTCCCATTATTAACTTAATACTTTCTATCTAAATAAATATTAGACAAAAAAGGCTTCATGTTTTTTTTGTAGGTGTACCTACAGAAAAAACATGAAGCACGGTAGTCAAAGAGAATCTATTATAGAGAAAATCCGTTTTTCACTTTCCACCTGAAATCTTGCGATTGAACAAATATTGCATTTGAGTGACAGAACTCAACGCCGCTTAAATTTCAGAGAAGAGAAATGAAAATAACATAAATATAATCATTTTCCGAATGGGAAACGAACCCACAGCCATTACGTTAATAGCTAGGAGCTGCCCCATTTTGTCCCGACGGCCTTAACCACTTTATTTTATTAGCCGCGACGGAACGGCGACTGTATATGTGTTTGGGGTGAGAGGTTGTTTGTTTGTTTGTTTGTTTGTTTGTTTGTTTGTTTGTTTGTGTGTTTGTGCAAATTATTATGTCAATTATTTCCAAAACTATAAGTCCGATTTTGATACGGTTTTCTATGATAGGTTTAGGTTCAATTGGCCTATGTTTTTAGATATGTCTTATTGACTTAACTCACCAGGGGGCGCTGCAGTAAGCATTTTACGTGAAAACGAATGTTTTCAATTATCTCAAAAAATAGTAGTCTGATTTCGATAGATTTTCAGTGATAAATTCAGGTTTAATTGGTGAATGTTCTTAGCTATGTTTTATTGTGTCAAACCACCAGGGGGCGCTGCAGTAAGCATTTGTTTGTACTTTTTTTGTATTTATTTGTCTAAAACCAAAACTACTGATCCGATTGAAAAGAGTTTTTAGAAAAAGATTCAGCTTTGCTTGATGCATATTTTAAGATTTTTGTTTTTTTGTTACGGGGAAAGCTCACCAGGGGGCGCTGCAGTAAACATTTGTTTATGCAAATCAAAAACTACTAGTCCAATTTAGATGAAACTTTCAAGGATAGGTTCAGGCTTAATTGGTGAGTCTTTTCATATATGTGTTATGGTGACCACTCATCAGGGGGCGCCGTAGTAAGCATTTGTTTGAGTTTTTTTGTGTAAAACCAAATTTTATCTTGTATTTATTTGTCTAAAACCGAAATTACTAATCCGATTGGATAGAATTTTCGGAACTAGATTCAGCTTTGCTTGATGCATATTTTAAGATTTTTGTTTTTTTGTTACGGTGAAAATTCACCAGGGGGCGCTGCAGTAAACATTTGTTTATGCAGAGTAAAAACTACTAGTCCGATTTAGATAAAACTTTCAACGATAGGTTTAGGTTTAATTGGTGCATCTTTTCATATACGTGTTACGGTGACCACTCACCAGGGGGCGCTGCAGTAAGTACATTTGTTTGTGAAAAACTAAAACTACGAGTCCGATTTAAATGCAGTTTTCAATGATAGATTCAAGTTTACTTAGTGCATATTTTCATATATGTGTCATGTATGTTTACTTAGTGCATATTTTCATGTATGTGTCAACTCTCTAGGGGGCGCTGCAGTAAGTAGCTGCTTCAATTTTTTTATGTAGAACCAAAACGACTAGTAGGATTGGAAAGAGTTTTCAGTGTTAGATTCCGCTTTGCTTAGTGCATGTTTTTAAATTTATATTACGGTGACAAGTCACCAGGGGGCGCTGCAGTAAAATATTGTTTGTGCAAAGCTAAAATAACGAATTCGATTTGGATGCAGTTTCAATGATAAGCTCAAGTTTAATTAGTGCATGTTCTTGGATATGCTTTATCGTGTTAACTCACCAGGGGGCGCTGCAGTAAACATTTGTTTGTAATATTTAAAACAAAACCACAACTACTAGTCCGATTGGGCAGAGTTTTTAGTATTAGATTTACCTTTACTTGGTGTAAGTTTTTAGGTTCTTTTTTACGTTAAGAACTCACCAGGGGGCGCTGCATTAAACATTTAATGCAAAGTTAACACTATAAGTCCGATTTGGATGCAGTTATCAAAAATAGGATCAGGCTTAATTAGCGCGTGTTCTTGTATATGTGTCGTGGTGACACCTCACCAGGGGGCGCTGCAGTGAGCATTTACTTGTATTTTTTGTGTGAAACCTATTTAGATGCGGTTTTCTGTGATAGGTTCAGGTTTAATTGTTGCGTGTTTTTATATGCCACATATCACGAACTACCACGGGGCGCTCCAGTATAAATTAATTTGTTCCATATCAAAACTACTAGTGGGTTTTGTGATTTTCACTGATTTGGTTAGACTTAAATTTCCTGAAAATGTTACGGTGACAATCTACCAGGCGCTGCAATAAGTATTTTTATAACCAGAAAGCATTGGGCTTATAATTCTTTTCTTTTGGATTTGCATGAAGATTAATTATAAAGTATTTCGAAATTATGTAATAATATATAATGTGTATCTATTCACTTTAAAAAGTTTAAAATAAAAAACAAAATTAAAAATTTTGAAAAATCCCACGACGGTTTAATTGTATTTGAAAAAGGATAAAATAACTAGAAATCCCCCGCCTAAAAGAATATATGTAACGAGATGATGGGGACAACTTCGTCGGGGGCTGCCAGTTGCAACCTCTATTTTAAATATAGTAGCTAACAGTATAGATTTCGTTCTTAAAGTTTTTAAAAGGAATATCAGTTATCAAAACTGTAAATTCATATTAATATTTTAATTTTTTCCCAAACCTGTTTTAACAGCATGAAAACCTAGGAGAAGTTAGCAAACTTAAAGTAATGGCAGCTCCGACGAAGTCGTCCCCATCATCTCGTTACATATATTCTTTTAGGCGGGGGATTTCTAGTTATTTTATCCTTTTTCAAATACAATTAAACCGTCGTGGGTTTTTTTAAAATTTTTTATTTTGTTTTTATTACATTCTATGTAAATAAATGAATCATGTTATTTTTAAAATATATCTAATACTATTAAAAATTCTAATAAAACAAAAAAATCTACGCACCTCACTTCCTTAAGAGGCTGCAACATTTCTCCATCAACTTTATCATCTTCCTCCACAATAGGATCAGGGGTCCTAGTCTTCGTATTAGCAGTTTGATACGCACTGGATATAGAGGGGGCATCCCTATCTACGTGCAAATCATTATTTGAGTCACTGGTACTGGTGGAGGATATCAGTGAGTCTGCTGGTGACGTCTCGTCGTCCAGTAGGCTTTGCGTGGAAGTTTCTAGAGCGGACATGTCAAATTTAGATTCCTCTAGAGTGAGAGTTAGGTTGTGGTCGGCGCTCTGGTTTGTGCATGTGCTTGTGGTGCTGTAGTTTGAACTTGTCATTGAACCTGAATGAATAAATATATGTTTAGTTGATTTCCATATACTTTTGAAGTATTTGTGTAATCAAAAATTGGCATATACCAAATCTACATTTAAAAGATTTTTATTCCATATCTAACTATTTAATTAAATGTATACTTTCTGTAAGACGGTCTGATTAATTTTTATTCTATACTTACATACATATATGTGTATATGTTACTATTAAATCTGAACTACGATTAATGCTGATAGTTTCTAGGTTAATCTTAAGATTAACGGTGTCTTATAGCAAAAGTTCAAACTATTTGTATATTATAATCTAATTCCCTGTCCTCCTCTTAATCTTAATCTACCTTAAGAATACAACCTTAATTATACTATGGTATAAATCCAAATGAAATTATTAAAAAAACGTTGGAGATATTTGCTATAAAACTGAGTAAATCCTGAGAATTACATGAAAATCTATTAGTATCGTAGTTAGTTACAGCAAAATATATAAGAGTAAAAAATAAATAAGATGTATAATATATAATATAAATGAAGAAAATATAATATACCCATCATTGTACTGCGAAGACTGTCATGTTGGCTCAACGTCAGAGACTTCATCAACAAGGGATGTGGGACCGGCGGTTCATCTGCTATCACTATCGTCTTAGTCGGAACTTCCGGCTCCTTGACCACCTCAGGCTCCTTTGCTTCCAACTTGGATTTGTCATCTTCACAGCTAGACACGCTTAGGGCGAGAGATACGTCATCTTGTGACCTGAATAAAAGTATTTTATATTATTTAACGTCTGATGATAAGTCATTTCGTCTTTCACGTATTGTTTGAGAACTTGTAAATGAGACACAAAGAGACGTATGTCAGATTGACAAATACTACGCCATATTTTTTCCATTGAAAGTATTTTTCACAAATTTTTGCTATAATATTAATATACACAAGAAATGGAGTGCATAACTATTATGTGTTTTATGATGACACAATTTGAGGGAATTCATTACTATGAATTCATGCATCACCAGAGGCAATATATGTCACAGCTGGACATACTCGTAACTTATATAAATATATAAATAGTCGTAGACTCGTAACTTATATAAATATAATATAAATGTACTTATATAAATATATAAATAGTATATTATATAAATAGTCTTCATTTCACATTAAAACAATAATTAAAAACATGATATTAACTTTTCGCAGCCTTGAGTTCCGCCACTCAACACACAATGTCTCACATTCGGGTGGAAACTAAGGAACGGAAAGTCACTGAGTTTGACACTTGATTTTGTCTGCGTACCCTGCTTCATGCGGGAAGGATGCTATAAGCACATATTAAGAAAAACCTGATTGCTCCTACACTCGAAAAACGTGGAAATATGAATTTACAAATTTTAAATAAATGCGTTATACCTATTAGCCATAGCTTCTCCTGCAGCGTGACTTTGCCAGGCGCCGCTGGTGAAATGGCTTGCCTCGCTCTTACATGACGGACTGGACTCTTTGCTTGAATCCACGGCTGGGGACGCTACTCCACTTGACGATTTTATAAATGATTTCTGTAATAGAACATATATCATTATATCAAAATAATTTCCTTATGTATTTATGTACAAGAATTACTATTAACTTATATAACATTTTGTGTAATTAGTACAATAAGATATTGCAGTATCTATTCAATTAGATTTATTATTTATACTTGAATTAATATGAAATATACAAAATGCCTGGAATTCTTTACAAGGATGATACAGTCAGATAACTCATAGTTTGTTATTAACTAACGGCTCGCTCGCGTCTTCTCCGCGTGAACTACATAGATATTTCGCCATGTTGCAATGCAATGCACGATGAATACTAGATAAGTATGTAAATTTTTAAGATAATTTAAAATTGTATTTTTATATATTGTAGAAGCTTAATTGTCTGGCCCTCAGTTATAAGGATTCGCGATTATTCAGACTAGAGAACTATTATATTAAATACCTATAAGAAAAACTTATGCAAGCATGAACGCGTCCGAATTGGCTTTAAAGTACGCGCGCTCTAACTTGAAAGATCGGAACCTAGCTACAAATACATATAGTTGATATATATTTTATGTATCTACTACATATGCCCAAAATCCGCATTCCTTCATACATTCGGATTATCCGGATTATCGGATTCTTAACGACTATTAGTCCGGTTAATCGAGTTTCTTCTATAACATTTTGAAATTATTATTAAGTAAACAATTTAAGACAAGTAATTGGTTACAAAAAAATCACCTGCTTATCTAAAACTTCAGGTTGTGCTCTATCCAATACAAACTTCTCTTCATCTTTGTACTCTGTTTGAATTCTGCTAGGTCTGGTCCTTGTTCTATAGCGGTCTAAGGTGGACATAGGGGAACTCTGTTGTGGGGGTTCTATGGGATATTCTATGGGCTTTGGGAGGATAGGGGAAGGTGGGGAGTATACGGGTTCTGGCTCACACTCAGGAGAGGACTCTTCGTTGAAGGAGCTAGGAAGTTTTGGTAGTGGGATCACTGCGTGGCCTGTCACTACTGCTTCATCTGAAAAAGATATGAAAAATATTTTTATATAGATATTTAATGACTTTATTAAATATATTTTTATTATATAAAGACTTGGATTTTGTAATAAAATTGAAGTCTAACATTAGTTTTAAAATTATTTCTTTGCTTATGTCGATTTACACGTCTCTTCTATATTCCAGGTGCTGTACATCTTAGGCAGTCTGGATTTCTAGTCCTTAAATAAGGACTATAAATATAGTCTCGAAACATTTTGCTTTAAAGTGATAAAAATATTATCTACTAACTTAAATATGTCTATATGGGAAACAAATTAAATTTAAAATATTGTTTGATCCATACAATGATGAATTACTTTTAGACCTTTTTTTAACCACTGGACTATCTTATAATGTTTGTATTTAAATGAGTTTGTATTTGAATGTTTAATTTAATATATGTTATCTTTACATAGTATAGAGCAGAGTCGCTTTCCGCGTCTGTATATATATATGGTTAGATCTTCCAAACTACGAAATGGATTTTGACACGGTTTCTTATAATAGATGGAATGATTCAAAAGGTAGGTTTATATGTATAATATACATGCATAACATAGGCTAAGCCGCGAGTGGGCCAATAGTTTTATTATAATACTAGTAACCCACCCGCGCGCGTGAACGTCTTCGCCTGCCTGAAATACCCGATTTAGTTTTGTCGCCCGCGTTCTTACATATATCACAAACTTTTTTTAAATCTAATTTGTATTTAAATTAAATTGTAACTTATTTATTCGCCAGACAATTGAAATAAAATAAGCACTAAACGTTAAAGGAAGTTTGCCAAAATGCAATGGTCACTGTACATTTATATCGCCCAAACTTTTTTAGAGATAAGCGTTTCTCTCATATATATTCTATATACATACAGCAAACAGGTATATTTTAATTATATGTATGTATACTTATTTACCCATTATATCTAAATCAGCAACTTGCAGTTCTCTCAAATGAAAGTTATGAGATCCCCGCATAACCATTTCCAAGTTGCGCGGACGTCGCCGTGAGCGCGGTGAGAGCTCACCCTCGCCGCCGGTCCACACCCCTGAGTCAGTTGACACCGCGGAACCTGCACCTGACATAGAACCCATATAGGTACACTGGTATATAGAAAGAACAATTTGCATATAATCTATACTAATAAATAAAATTGGAATGTCTGTCTGCAATATTATAATAACCACTTTTTAGTAAATGCCTACGTTTGTATACATTGTAGGTACATATACTAAAATAACATTTTTTAGAATTTTTGTCTGTTTGTTCCGGTTAATCTCTGGAATGGCTGGACAGATTTTGACGAAACTTTCACTGGCAGATAACTGTAGTAAGTGGGTGTAACTTAGGCTACTTTTATTTTCTTTTTTATTAATTTACATGCAGACGAATTCGCGAACACAGTTTTGTATGTTATAAATGTATGTACGACAGATTTAAAGCGATCATTGGGCAATGGAACAGTGTATAACGTGAAGCTTGTGAGTTCAATTCGCTTGTGGAAGATGTTTCATAGATAGAAGATAGTTGATATTTCAGATATTTTGGTAAGACAAAGCTCGATGTTGTTACTTAACACACAATGTTTCGAGTTCATATGAACGACGAAGAATGGAATGTTATTTTAAGTTACGTCTGTACATTCTTCTAAGCGGTAAATAACGTGAAACGGTCAAATATTAAGAAATAACTGAAAATCTGTTACGTTTTGTAACGGCATATTAATAGAAATCATTGGGCAACACTTGATGCATTTTTTAAGCTAGTTGACGACAAATCTCATGTTTTCATAAACTGACCTTGTAATTGGTAATCGTCGTAAGTGAAAATCCATATTTTTTTTACAGTGTTAATTCCAATTTAGAAAAAAATGCTTTCTTTAAATGGCCGATTTTATCGTACTTATCGACCACTCTAGCTATATGTATGTATTTTTTCTTTATTTTTATTTTTTTATTAGTTTCTATTCCCCAGAAACTGTACATTGAACAGTGGACATCGAACCTACACTTATTGCATGTAAATACGTGCCGTATCTCAGACCGTTAACTACATTAGAAACGAAAACAAGAACAAATAAATATTTAGGTAGGTACATGAAATATCTCAGTGATGTAAAATAATCAAGGATAAATATTTAATTACAAAAGGAGTTTATTACTCAAACTACTGTTTTACTCGTGTATGGGGAGCATCTGTTCGAACAATGTTATATGTAAAGGGGTCATCAAGTACTTGTACATCTGTTTACATAATAATTAGCCTTACTTTATCATTTGTAATATGTTAAACATATCTCTATCACAAATCTTTTATATAAAATATTTTTCGTGTTACTTAAGGTATGTCTTGTCCGATTTCTTATATTTTGTATGGACGATAGTATAGTGTTTGTATGATTTAAGTAATTTTCTAAGTAATATTATTTTTTATAATTTCGTGTAAGTATTGTTTTATATACAAAGATACAAAATTTACGTACCAGTATTTTTAAAATTTATGTTCACATTTACTAACATTCCAATTTATATTTTTTTGTAATTATTATGATATTACTAAATCAATATAAAGAACAAATTAAATACCTTCTCTCCATCCGTCAACAGCGCCAGCTTTCCTAGTGTTGTTCACCACCTGGAAATATCGAACAAAACTCATTACACACGTCACTTTCACTGCACTTTCAAATAACAATTACAATTTATTAACCATTTTCAACTACTTAGAAATCATAACTCGGCAAACGAGAGGCAGAGGGCAGCTTAGCGTTACAATACGAGTATACGACAGCGAATGTCCCTTAACGAAGACGCAACAGATTAATATAAATAGAAGCAACCTAGTAGAAATTATCTTAAGATATCACAAACTGCACTCACTTCGTCAATACTAAAATATTTGACTCATGTTCTAAGCCACATTCTTCAAGATTGTTTTCAAGTAAAAATTATGTATAGTAAATTAATACACGTGTTCATTACCGCGAACTCTATCATACTCTAAAGCAAGAACGAATACGGACAATTAATTGCAACAAAAAAGAGGTCACTCAATTGCTAAATAACTTGGATTACATGTAATTTGCGCTTACAATCTCTTTTTGTAATTATCTAAATAGTTTGATTTGATTGTTATATTTCATTACGTATTTAGAAAAGGTATTTGTGAGAAGATTTGTAAGATTTGTTAAGAATATGTATAATGGTTTTGTTAAAGATCTATAGAGATTTTTGAGTTCAAATCCAGCGAAATACGATGCGATTGAAGAAGTAGATATTCGTCAAATGAATTTAAAATCTTTATCTTTAATGACGTTTTTAACATTTTAAAGCAGGGCTTCTTAAACTTTTGTCATTCACGACCTCATTTATGATTGCGAGTTTCTTGACGACCCCATACAAATATAAAAGAAAAAAAAAAGGGTATATACAAATAATTGACATTAAAATCTCTCGACCCCAGAATTTTGCTGCGCGACCCCATTTGGGGTCGCGACCCATAGTTTAAGAAGCCCTGTTTTAAAGTGTTATTATACACACACTTATCAAATTGAAAAATACATTTTTAGAAAACGTATAAAAATTTGAACGCAGCGGGATTCGAATGCGCATGGCTTAGCGGTCAGAGCGCTTGGACGGTTTCCAAGAGACGCCGGTTCGAATCCCACTGCGTTCAAATTATTATACATTTTCTAAAAAGTCTTTATCAAATCTTTAATAGTCAATTTTAAATAATGAATTATCATAAATTTTATATATATTGACTTAAAAATAATATTTATTATTTATCCCTGCAGTTTTATCTCGTGTGTAACACATGAATGCATAGTGCAGCGATATATTTAACATGCGGCGGGTTTCAAAACCAACAGCCCTGAAATAGATGAAGGATGACCTACTTCATAGAACATTCAATAATGTTTCTTTTGTTCTTATAACAAAGACCATTTTCGCGTTTTAAAAACTATTTTAAAAATAATGTTTAGACATCTTGGTGATGATCAATGAAAGTTAGTTTAATGACTGTGAGAAAGTGTAATTATGTAATATTTTTTACAAAAAAGAATTTTATATTTTTATATACTGCATTCTCTTTGTCGTGATATTCTAATAATTTAATAAAGCTTAAAGGCTTTGCCTTTTATTATACTTTGTGACCTATTTATGCGCGACTTGTTGTTATGTACTGATTTGATACTTTCTCGGGAATATATTTACATGTATAATATTAATCCATTTCACTGTTATGATGAACAAAACAAATCGCGGGCGTTAATTTCTGCTCCTCAACATTCAAATGAAGAACGAAGTGTCTTAACACTAAGAGTCTCTCTGCCTACTTTGCTCCCGTAGGAAAATAAATGGAAGTTTCAGCCAATCGACTTAAAAAATAATTTTATTGTAATTTTGTCGGGCAAAATACAAATTGCTGTAACTTTTTTATTTATGAAGTTTAGAATAAAATAAAATACTCCCTAGATTATCAAAGCATAATAGTCAAAACTGCATTTAATTCTGTTAAGCCGTGTTTGAGTGAACAAACGCACAGACAGAAAAAATATATTGGTACTTTTTGGTTTTATATATAACATAATAATAATTTATTTATAATTTTATGCTTCTAATAAATATTTCTCTTATATATTTTCTAGTTATATTTTTATTATAATCATAAACATACAGAACTATTAATAAGTAACAAAATAATTAAAAAGCTTTAAAAAAAAAAACGAAATATAAGGAGATGAACTAGTAATTAGTAACGAAATAATTAAAAGCTTTAAAAAAAAGTAAATATAAAGGAAATAAATTTCGAATATAGGCATATACTTCATAGGTACTTACTTGTTTAGCAGATTTCGGATCGATATTCTTGACAGAAGGGTACTGGGGGCGCGGTAACTGGTTGGTTTGGAAAGTGTACTTCCCGGGAGGTTTCAGAGGATCGATACTTGGAGTGCGAGGTAGCGAAGTAGCCCGGCTTTGTTCTGCACGCGGGGGCTTCTTTACATCCTAAATTGTTCAAAAATATGAAATAAATCCTTAGAAAAATTAGTTTTATATATTATTTTTAAATTATAAATATAAAACAGAATGATGCCATCATAGTGCATTTTGGTTGTGGATTTGAACCCACACGGTTCTATTTGGTAGATATAATCATATTTTTGTTGTTAATCTTCCACTATACAAAAATATCTCTGAACTAGTAGACTAAATCTATTATTCTAATTTCTCTATATATATATATATATATAATAAAAGAGTAGAAAAGTCAATTCTGTACATTAAAAATTTCTGAAAAATTTTAATGGGATGCGTTAATATATCGATAACAGAGGCCAAAAAACCACTCAGTAGAATTTTTGTCTGTCTGTCTGTCTGTCTGTCTGTTAATTTGTTCGTCAATCACGCAAAAACTACTGGATAGAAATGAATGAATTTTGGAATGGTGATAGCTTATAGTCCCAAGGTACATATAGGATAGTTTTATCCCGGTTTTCCATGTAGTTTTTTTGGAAAAAATAAAAAACTGATATAAGTAAATTATTTGTATACTGATATCTACCGGGTAGAATCTAATGATTTTTTGCATGGAGTTAGCTTAGAGATTAGAGTAACATATGGGATAGTTTTCATCCTGTTATTCAATAAAAATCCCGCAGAAAGAAAAATAACCATTCAAATTGTGTTGATAGTTCGCGAGTGGAGCTAAGTTTGTTTTAATATCACTAAGTAAAATAGTTACAAGTATAAAATTTGGAAATAATTTTCGTAACATTTATTAAAGATAAATTTGACCGGTCGATAAAACTTTTATCATCTATATGACAACAGATGTCACTACGCTATGTAGAACGGGTAACGCCATCTGTCACCATATAGTTGATATTGTACTAGATATATCCGTACTCATTAATATTATTATTTTAAAAATGAAAATATCAGTATATCTTCTATCTGATTATGTTTTCACGGGTAATCTACTGGCCGTATTTAGATGGAATTGGTAATGAAGACCCAGGGTCAAATTTAAGCTACTTTTAAAAAAAATCAAATCTTAGGAGATAAAGCAGCGAATAAACCTTATGTATGTTTAGTATATAGTTCATTAATTATTCATTCTGAATGATTTCGATTTCGATGAATTTACTGTAGTTCACGCAGCGAAGCTGCGAGCGGGTCGCTAGTAGTGCATAAATTTTTCCGGTGAGCATTGAGGGTTATTAAGGTTGAAATTAAATCATTATTGAAAGAAAATAATTAAAATTTCAGAGGGCATTAAATTAATCAGTTAATATGTGAAATGCAGTTGTGTCATTATTTTAGAATCAGTTAATATTATAATTACTATAAGTTAAGTTTTCAAGATAGATAGATATGTATATTTTTCAGTATATTATTTTCCAATGTTACTGAAGTAGGTAGATTTGTACTTGTACATACAGCAACATATCAGCTATCCGGTACAAAGTCAAAGCCAAGGCTAAGATACTTAGCATCATTACAATAAACCGATTAAAGCAAAACTAAATATAAGACGTTCTGTATTGTTATTGTTTTCATGACATTATTAGGTACAAAAATATATTTTTCATATAAATTTACGTTTCAAAACTTCAACTTCAAACAATCTTTTTCAATATGGATATTAAATTATAATATTATTATATCGATAGAAGTATAAATTCGGACCAGGCGTGAATAAGCAGCTTAACGCTTTTTCGGGCATAGCAGGGTAGTCAAAGAACACCTAGTGTCAAGAAGCATTTTCAGAATAATAATTAATCTTAATAATTTCACTTTAATTTCTTTATGTACTTAGTAAATTAAAAAACTCTTTTTTAAGAAATGTATAAAAAATTGAACTTAGCGGGATTTTTTTATGTTATGTCCGGAAAAAACATTTCAATAAGTTTTCTGAGAACGTTTTTCAATATCTTAGTGGTTTGGTCAACACTTTAAAAATATATATTTTTGATTTAGCCATTACAAATAAAATAAATTCTGAAGCTCTATTACTGTTCGAAATTCGTCCTATGAAACTTTTTGCGCTCGATACGGAAATATTATAAATTATAATATTTTATTTGAAATTTCAGTTCTTAATTTATAAATTTTGCATAAAGTTCAATACATTCAATTTACATTTATGGAACAAAATAAACAATTCAAAGACAGCTTCGCTTACAACTAACTAACAATAAGAGTGGCTGCAAATAGACTAAGAATTTGCAGGCCAACTGGTCATTGGTTGCTGACATTGTAGCATAGTTAGCGTATTAATCGAGATGGCGAATCGTATTAAGAATGTAAGATGGTTCAAGAAAATCTTATAGTCATTGAACATATTAAGTTAAGTATATAATAAGTCAGTTGATTTTTTTAAAATTAATGCAACTTAATATAAAAGAAGAAAAGAAAACGAAATTAACCTGTTGCAAATTAATGAAAAAAGGACTTTCGGACAAAAATAAAGTAGATGTGCGTTTAGTAGTATTAAGTGCATTCAAGAATTATAATTTTACACATATTTCTATAAATTAAGTAATCAATGTTAGTAAAAAATTCTTACTTGCTGTTGCTGATACTGCTGCGGTTGGTACGTCAGTATGACAGTTTGCTTGGTGACGGGCTTGGGCACGCCAGCCGCGCCCACTATGGTTGTGACGCCGGTGGACGACACTTGAGTCGCCAGGAGTGGCAAGTTATATTGATTTGTACTTTTCTTATCTGAAATACCGATATTTTCATCAATTTCAACTGTGAAAAAGTGGTCTAGATTTACCGTATGAACATACCAAAGTAGTAAAAATTTAATATTGGTAAAGTCGTTCTTTGTAATGTGGCTTTATTAGTTTTACCTATTTATGTAGGTATATCTCTTTTAAAAAATACTCGCACAATTGACAGACATTTTCGGTTTTGATAATATAACACAATATTTTTTTAGCATAAAGTTGTCTTTATCAGGATGACCAGGATAACGATAAAATAAAAATATTTTCTCATACTATTCCATTCTATATTTCGATCAACTCCCCATGTATATAAGTGATCGAAAATTCTATAGATTTTGTAGAAATTTTAATTATATCGCAAAAAATGATTAAAAAAATTACTACAGCATAGACTTTTTAATTTATTGCATCAAAAATGATATATATTTATACATATTGTTCTTTTGCTGTGTTAACTTAATGTTAAGTAAATAATTTGAAATAATTAAAAGAATTACGTATGTGTAATGTAATTAATGCATGTATTTTAAAATGTCCTTGCCGTGTCTATTTGGCGTTGCTTATTGTGCAGTCCAAATAAAGCTATCGAAATGTAATGCCGTCCAAACAGGTTTAAGATTAATTGTCGTCGGTACTTTAACAATAGAACTCATTTATAAAACACACTGCGTCATAACCACGTTATCAGAATATTTAGGACAGTTTTATCTCATTAAATAACTGAAAAATTCTAAAAACTAAAATCCTTGAAGCCAACACAGCGTATCTCCGGTTTAACACATTTACAATTAACAATACGTAAATATACTAAGTTTGTAAGTTAAATTAATGATTCGGCTTTTTTTGTTTCCTGTGTGATAATTAAGTAAAATGATTCTTTTTTAAATAATGAAGAATATATTTGACATGTGATGATAACTTTACATTTTATCTTTATTTTTCTAAAGTGTCAATGGCCGGAAATCAAGAATTAAATTATTCATAAAGAAAAATGAATACATACGTTAGAGGTACTATCAGTTTTGAAAAAATATCACAAAGTTTACATGATAGGATCCGTCCTATCATGTTCAGCTCCGTTCCGTCCTATCTTTTGGACAAGAGTTAAGAACTCTGGGAGTAACAAATTGCAACGAGAAGCCCGAGAACGAGATAGAACAAAATATAGAATATTCTGAATCAGGCAAAAACCCCGCTGTAACGCCTTAGATAATAATGAGATACTTTGAGATAGATAGTTTTAACTTTACAACTAGTACATACATTTTGCGAAGTTTAAATCAATCAGTGCTCCATCTATAAATGCACACACAATATAATACAAACCTATAGCATTATTATTGATGGCGGTCTCCTTATCTTTAGCTGGCGCCGTGAAGGCTTGCTCCGCGGCCACGCTCACGTCACCCACCTTGGCCGTCTTGCTGTGCGGCTGCCTGAAACCGAACCTAGGGAATTAAATAGCCACTGTCATTTCTGTTTAGTGTCATCATTGATATATGGTTACTATATGACACTAGTGAGTTGGTATAGAGTGGCATGTTTGAATATCGTAAATACAAGTGTAAAATAAAAACATTTTTAGAAAATAAATAAAAATTTAAGCGATGATTTGAACCTTTTTTTGCCCTTTTGGTAATCGTCTAAACACGTCTGACCATGTCTTAAACACGCTTTAATACTTTTTCCAAAAATGTTTTTAATTTTCAAAATGTGTAAATAACACTTGATAAATATTAAGATACAAAGAAGATATTAATACAAAGAAGAAAGTTCAGATTATTTATTGATTGATTGTAATATATCTAACAGAATAATTGCAGCAAGAAATAATAATTAAGTTACTTGAATAAACATAACTTGTGTTTATTTAACAGTTTTTAATAGTTTGATATCCAAAATATTCGTCGCGCCTGCACAGAAATATAAGCAAATGTTTCAAAATGAACTTTATGAGTTAACAGAAAAACTATTTTGGTTTTAATATTAATTTTGGTTTTAATACAATGACGTATCACTGCGAATTCATTAACACTTCTAAGTAATTTGCTTACTTATTACTTATGATAATTTTTAGCACTTTCGTTCTATATAATAATTAAAATTAATTGCAAAGTAGGTATATGATCTGTGTCACAGATGAGACTAGTGACGTAGTCTCCTTCCTGTAGGTAAATGAAATGATTAACATTTGCCATACAAACAGCGATAGGATGTGGTGATTTCCTTTTGTGAAGAATTTGTCGATTTACTTTCTTTTTTCCGGTTGCCTAACATAGGCTTAGTCAATCAAGTTCTTGATATGAATTATACGCTTTTTAAACTCAATGTAAACAGATACACATCTATGAATATATTTTACAATATTATAATTATATTATATTAAGAAACTTAAAATCTGTAAATCTAATTGTTTTTTTGAATTACATTCAAATAATAAATAATAAATTTAATAAATATATACTTATTATTGAATAACAATTTATTGTTATAAATATTTTAAAAATGCATTTAATAGAAAGTGAAATCTTTGTTATGTATTACAATTTTACCTATTGGTACGGAGAGGCTGTCCTGGCGTCTCCTTACGTGGACGCGCGAGAGGTGTTGATCTTCCAGACAACACCTCTTCAGCTCGGAGATCCTCCGTTGAACCTGCTTCAGATTAGACTTTTTAGAAGTATGAAATTGTGAATAAATAAAGAAAACAGAAAACAGAAGACTCGAGTGAGAATGGAATTCAAAATGATTGAATACAGTCAACAATCCTCAAAATCACCGACAGTAACATAAGTAGGTATATTTACAAAGGCGGATATAAAATAGTAAATTTTAGAGTGTGAAGTAAAAAGATTCTCGGCATTATAACATATTTTGAAATTAAACTATTATAACAGGATTAATCGCGTATATTTTTTGAGTCTAACTATGGCCACAAATTACTAAATTGTTTACTGTTTGTTGAAATATATTTGCTATTACAAAAAAATATACGCAATTAATCTAAATCTGGTTAAAATAGTTCCATATCAAAAATTATTAAATGGATAAATAGGCGACAGCACTGTCATGTTTAATTTACGAATTGGATGGGGGCGTTGTAGATAGCCTTGAACTTTATTCAGTGGGAAGCTAAATAAAGCGCAACACAAGCCACCGAGCTTTTATCTTAATAGTCATACAACACATTATGAAAAACTGGTAATATTTTTTCATTTGATGGCATATTAGAATTTCTAATTATATACAAAGGTAGCTGTAGCCGGTGACTTTACGCGCAGTAATGGGGATTTCTTAGCTAAAATTCAAGTATGCAAAAAGACATTAAGAACAAACTTGCGAGAGGGCGGTAAGGAAGTAGGCTAAGGAAGACCTCCTTATTCCGGCTCTACTACAAAGTCAATTCTAAGCAATGTTAATTATAAACTACAACCCAGCCAAATTTAATCCTTATCCGTCAAGCGGTTGTCGATGTTTCGTGTTACGATTGACCTTTGTTTTTTATATATATCAACAACAGGTTTTTAGTTATAGTATTTTAACCTTGTAAAGTAACATTTATTAATTATAACATTAGAGTAAATTTACATAATTTACCTCCATTGCCGTTTTTATCGTGTGGTTTTTGTTTCCTGCGCGCATTGTCGTCTGCACGCGAGGTGCTGGCGGGACGGCGACGGAAGCCGAACGATGTAGCGACCCCCCGGCTTGGCTTGTTGCCGTTCCCACTTGCGCTCTTCTCCCTTTTCTTTGCTCCCTTCGATTCTGAGTGACCCTAGAAATAAAAAATGTACTTTTAATACTCTAAATGAGACAAAATTATCTAAAAAACCTCTTTTAGTCTACATTTTTTTGAAATTAATTAATTGCGCCTGCTAAATATATTTGATCTGTATGTTCTTCTAAATATGTTCTTGAAGAGATCGCTGTTATGCGATAAGGCCGCCTTTTGTCATTATTTTTATTTCGCTTGAAGTCTCATTGTATTTTTTTTGTGCAGTACAATAAAGTATAAATAAATAAATTGATAGATATATAAAAATCTACCAAACTGTAAGCGTAAAAAGCTTATTTTCACTTCTTATTGTATTTGCTTGAAAATCAACTAACGTGTCCAAATTCTATGGCAAAATATTTTAAATATGAAACCGATCTTTGCCAGAATGAGCAGAATAAAAGGAAAATTATTTTAAGCCTTCTTTAGTTATATCAACTACGTTGTTTTTTTTTATCTTAAAACTTATAACTAATCCATACTTATATTATAAATACGAAAGTCTGTGTGTTTGGTTGTCATGCTTTGTTGTCATGATGAAATTTGGAATGAAAATAGTAAATAGCCCTGTGTCTAACATAGGCTATTTATTTTTTAAAAAATCAACCTCTAAAAGGTTGAAATAGGGGATGAAAGTTTATATGGAAAATCTAAACCTCTTGATCGATTGTAATGAATTTTGGAATAGATATAGTTGATAATCCAAGATTAAACATAGGCTACTTTTTTCTTCAAAAATCCACCCCCGAGGGTTGCCATATAACGAAACAATTAGGCAGTCCACTAGTTTATAATAAATGGTTTTACACGTAATCGTTTCTTACCAGGTGTTATTTATAAAACATGTAATTTACTTAAATATAAATCGTTAAATTCTAATAACTGCAATTTTGCGCAATATGTTTATAACTTAACGCTTACTTAACTGTCACAATGTTAAAAACCAGTAATAAAAGAGTTCAAGGCAAAGTTACAATATGAAAATAAATAAAATGCTACTATTACGTTACTTCTAACTGTTATTGTTAGAAACAGTCTATTGCGATAAGCTTATATATTGTATATACGTTTTAATTATATCACGTGTAGGTTACTTATTATATCACGTGTTACTTTTTAGTAGTTAAATCGTTCTATTTTCTTCCAGCTTAGCAGGGCAGACAGAGAGAACCTAGTGTTAGTTATTTTTTTTGCTTCACGCTGTATCCCGCACACAGCAGGGTAGGCAGAGGGAATATAGAGTTAAGACACTTTATATATTAAACACACTTTATAGAGTTAAGACACTCCGTTCCCCACTTTCCGCCGAATTTGGAGGCAATGCGTGAGAGGCAAGTGGCGGTACTTAACGCCGCGCTTTTGTCTCGGAATCGAGCCCACAACCAGTCGTGTACAGTTACACGCTTGTGCCACTGAGCCACGAGTGGCCCCAAGGCCCTAGTGTTAGTAACCTATGTTATCTGCTTTCTTTGCTTATGTCCAACGGCGGACCTCCTATGGGGGCACGGAAATGAAAATAATTTAAATAGATCCGAACGATTACACAAAACTAAATATCATACAAAAAACAAGCACGACTTTTGTGAAATGATTCATGACATTTTAATTTATATTTATTATTGTTATTGAAACTAGATTTTGCTTACTTATCTACTTTTTCAAATACTTTTTCCTAAGTACTTAACAATTGCGAATTTAGTCGTGTCAAGAGACGTTTTATAAGCTTAGAATTACTAGCTTTATTTGCAAAATCATCTATTCATACCAATCGGTGCTCCAATTTTTTTCTATTGATAAAATTATGATAAGTGATTTCACGATGTTTATCTGCAACTAACTGTAATAAGTAGATTGTTATTGTTCAATCCCTTAGTGAATTTTAAAGCGAGTACTGTGGGTACACTGACCCAATGTAATCCGGTTCTTTTTCTATTTATAAAGTAATTCATTTTAATATATTCTAGTCATATACCTGCTGGCAGCTTTATGTTTTCAAACCGGTGGATATAAGTTTGAATAAGGATTAGTAGTATCTTATGGGTAACAATTTCAAGAATTTTCTATAAAAAATATGGTTTTAGTTTTTAAATTTTGCATTTTCACGCCTTACACCTGACTATCCGTCAAAGAGAACCTAGTGTCAAGACACTCTGTTCTTCTCCTTGCGCCCAAAATCGAGACAATCCGTGGCAAGTAAACTCAATGTTTTTCCCCGTGGGGGGACGGGTTAAGGATACAATTCCCCCCCGCCGCTGGGTAGCGTCCCGTAAAAGGCGGGTAACCCAGTAGTTTGGTGGTAGGAGATTCGTTCTCCGACTGGCTCGCGACCACTATCATGTCAAAGACGAACCGCCAAATATCTTATGATGTGTTCCGGTTCGATGGCATGTAAGCCAGCTCTCCCTATTCCCACCATTCCCATCCTTCCTCCCTCCTCCTGTCCTACATTCCCAAGGCTGGCAACGCATCCATAACTTGAATGTTGTGGATGTCTATGGGCGAAGGTAACCACTTAACACCAGGTGTGCCTTCAGCTCGTTTGCCTCCTTTATTCCATAAAAAAAAAAAAAATGTCGCGTTCAGGTGCCAGAGCGGAGAACTAAAAATAATACACAATCTCATTGTCCCGAATGGTAAACGAACCCATAACTATCGCGTTTGCAGTAAGAGGCTGTCCTATTACGCCACGATGGCTTCTCGCTATAATTTTGTTATTTTACTAGCCTAATTAACGTAGAATTCGCTCTCATATTTAGTTACGATTCACTAATTTATAAAATATATTTTATTAATGGATTATAAATGTCTTATAAAAATGTGATCAGTATCGTATATTAGTTTCGTATTATAGTGTAGCAGAGTAAACTGAATTAGAATATACTCTCTAAGAGGATTAAAAGCAAAAATGAAATAACTAAATGTTGTGTTGTAAATGCCAAGGTGATCTTCAACATCTTTGTTTTCATTAGGTATAATGTTCTACATAGGAAAAAACAAGTTACGATATATGCTACGATTTTTGGGTATGAATCATGGAAATATTATGCAGCTTCACGGTTCAGTCAGGTCAGGTCAGTGGCGAAGTGTCCATATAACATGATTCCCACCAGCTTACCTTTTGTAAATTAATCGTTCAGGGCCCCTACACTTTAATTATTTTTTTAACACCAGCTTGCCTCTACAAAAAAAACACACTTCGCCACAGTAACAGGGTATTCAGAGAAAACCTAGTTTCAAGACACTCCGCTCTCCACTTGTCACCTGCATCATTTATAACAATTAATTATTAATAATTTAATTAAGAATGACTTCTTCTAAAATTACGAATCAATATTGCTTAACGTGAAAATAACTGTATGAATAAAAGAACACAGTAGACAAGAGTTATAAATAAAAACAACCATATAGGTAAACGATATATTATAACCACACTTATAAAGAATCAAGTTACAACTTTGCATATTTTAGTAGAAAGCATATCAAATGGATATCAAGAGCTGATCACGGAAGCTAATTTCTATATATCTAGTTTACTCGTCGCCCGCAAGAAAGCAGATATCGGATTGCACTAAGTTTTAACTTCTGTTACCAATACAGAGGTCATCTATTTTTATAGTTAGTCGTCATTTACATGTATTTCTCACGAAAATTACTTTATTGTAGTTAAATAGCGAATATTTAATGTTTGAGATTAGGCTTTTAACTAATATTCCATTTTATATACGAATTTTATAAAATCTTTGAACCCCTATTTATGATAATTATGAGATGAAGGATTATATAAAAAGCAAAATTAAAAATTTTGAAAAAACCCACGACGGTTTAATTGTAATTGAAAAAGGATAAAATAACTAGAAATCCCCCGCCTAAAAAAATATATGTAACGAGATGATGGGGACGACTTCGTCGGGGGCTGTCATTACTTTAAGTTTGCACAAACCTTCTCATAGGTTTTCATGCTATTAAAACAGGTTTGGCAAAAAATTAAAATATTAATATGAATTTACAGTTTTAATAACTGGTATTCCTTTTAAAAACTTTAAGAACGAAATTTATACTGTACTATATTTAAAATAGAAGTTGCAACTGGCAGCCCCCGACGAAGTCGTCCCCATCATCTCGTAACATATATTTTTTTAGGCGGGGGATTTCTAGTTATTTTATCCTTTTTCAATTACAATTAAACCGTCGTGGGTTTTTTCAAAATTTTTAATTTTGCTTTTTATTTTAAGCTTTGCACTAACAATATTTTACTGCAGCGCCCCCTGGTGACTTGTCACCGAAATATAAATTTAAAAACATGCACTAAGCAAAGCGGAATCTAATACTGAAAACTCTTTCCAATCGTACTATTCGTTTTGGTTTTACACGAAAAAATAGAAGCAGCTACTTACTGCAGCGCCCCCTAGAGAGTTGACACAAACATGAAAATATGCACTAAGTAGAAATACATGACACATATATGAAAATATGAACTAAGTAAATTTGAATCTATCATTGAAAACTGCATTCAAATCGAACTCGTAGTTTTAGTTTTGCACAAACAAATGTACTTACTGCAGCGCCCCCTGATGAGTGGTCACCGTAACGCATATATTAAAAGACGCAACAATCAAGCCTAAACCTATCCTTTAAAGTTTTATCTAAATCGGACTAGCAGTTTTTGCTCTGCATAAGCAAATGTTTACTGCAGCGCCCCCTAGTGATTTTTTACCCTAACGAAAAAACAGAAATCTTAAAATACGCATCAAGCAAAACTAAATCTGGTTCCGAAAACTCTAGCCAATCGGATTAGTAATTTCGGTTTTAGACAAATAAATACAAGAAAAATTTTGGTTTTACACAAAAAAACTCAAACAAATGCTTACTACAGCGCCCCCTGATGAGTGGTCACCATAACGCATATATGAAAAGACGCACCAATTAAGCCTGAACCCATCCTTGAAAGTTACATCTAAATTAGTTTAGTAGTTTTTGATTTGCATTAACAAAAGTTTACTGTAACGCCCCCTGGTGAGTTTTTTCCGTAACAAAAAAAGAAAAAAATTATAATATGCGCCAAGCAAAGCTGAATCTTTTTCTGAAAAATTATTTCAATCGGATTAGTGGTTTCGGTTTTAGACAAATAAATACAAAAAAAGTACAAACAAATGCTTACTGTAGCGCCACCCGGTGGTTTGATACAATAAAACATATCTAAGAACACCCACCAATTAAACCTGAATCTATCACTGAAAATCGTATCGAAATCAGACTACTATTTTTTGAGATAATTGAAAACATTCGTTTTCACGTAGAATGCTTACTGCAGCGCCCCCTGGTGAGTTGGGACGATAAGACATATATAAGAACATACGCCAATTGAACCTTAACCTATCATAGAAAACCGTATCAAAATCGGACTTATAGTTTTGGAAATAATTGACATAGTAATTTGCACAAACACACAAACAAACAAACAAACAAACAAACAAACAAACAACCTCTCACCCCAAACACATATACAGTCGCCGTTCCGTCGCGGGTAAAAACTTGGCACTTAAAGTTTACAGGCAGAAGAAGTGAAGAATACCAATATTTTCTCTAATAATCGATGAGAAATACATTAAAATAACAAAAGAAATCCACACCACCATAATATACTCGTTTTTAACATATACTTTTGTATAACATGTATTCTACGTTTTTTGTCATCGGGGACACTTGAGTAAAAGTATAAACTTTAACAATGATAACAAAGTCATTTGCAACAATATATATTTTTAACTATAACTTTTGTATAAATTGGCGGACAATCGTGTTGGCGAAGCTTTACCAGCCACGTTAACATTATTTTGTAGTTTCAGTTTGGCATTTAGTTGTAATGACCGTATCTAATATTTGTTATGAACGAATAACAAAAACCTCCCAGCTTGATATACAAATTTAAATAAAAAACCTACATAATCTACTAAACTTATACTTAAATTATTTTTATTTCCTTGCACTGGTACCTAATACAACGCGTGACGCTGAGTTCCGCCATTTGACACGCAATATCTCGATGTCGGGGAGATGGAGAACGGGGTGTCTGGACACTACGTTCTCTATGACTTGCTAAGCGGAAAATAGCGTGAAGCTGTAAAAAATAAGCCCACCACAGTACCATCTTAAAATGTTACGTTAACATTTTTTAGAAATATATCAAACCCATGAGCTTATTATTATGAAAGTATACTCATTTATACGAAAAGGGCACATTTATTTAACAACATTTAGCATCTTAAAGTGCTATTTTAACACTTTATGAAGAATATAAGCCATCATAAAATTTTGCAAATGAACTTATGGGTATGAAACCACCATAATATGAAATATCGTGATGAATCTTTAAACAATTTTAATAATGTTCTTATTTCCTTAGCAACTTACTTTTTTAATTTATAATTAATATATTTCGTAGAAAATTCGCTTCATCAAATAGGTAAAAATATTAAGAATTAAAAAAGAAAGATATAAAGAAAGATTAAGCTAAATGCGCCAACACTATATTTTTTACTATCCAACGCAAACTGACAGACCAAAAGTTTAAAAAATGTTAATTTGGTAGATATGTACCTACGTACATATCCATTTAATAAAGTTTTCATTTTAATTTTACAAACAGAGACCCTGATTTTATTTATATTTATACATATTTTAAGTGGAAATTAGTTACTTACTTAGTTACTTAGTTTTAAGCTCTGATATTGTAATCAAATAAGGAATCTATGTATAAAAAGAAAAAGATTATTTTAATAAAAGGTACAGACCTTATGTCCGTAGTGGTGTAAATTAAATTGTAAAAAAAAAAAGAGGAAATTAACAATAAAATTTAAACAATTTGAAGCATCCGAATCATTTCATGTCCATGTGGTGATAAACATGTGGAAATATGAATGCAAGCGAAAGTATTCCATGTTACGTCAGTTCTTATAAAACGCGATACATTTATATGTTAATTATGCCCTTTATGGCTTTTGATCCAAAGATAACACCAAGTTGTCGAATATCAAGGCGGTTAATTTATAAGACGTTTACTAATTAAGCCAAAATAGGTAGGTATTTAAAAGCATTAAAACCTGGAAATCGGAGGACCCTGTTGCACAATGGGACGGCGTCTAGCTGTAAGAATGATGGTTGTGGGTTCGATTCCCATTCAGAGGAATGATTACTGATTGTTTTCATTTCTCCGCTCTGGTACTTAAGACAAAATGTGTCTGAATTTCGGGCGACAAGTAGAGAACGGAAAGTTTTGGACACTAGGTTCTCTCTGACTAGCCCGTTTTGCAGTATAAGGTATATTCTTAAGATATACAATAGGCAACTTAAGAAGTCATTAAAACTTACTTTAGTTGCCTATTGTTGATTTCATAAAACAATATGTACGATTGCATGGGATAGATGTCAGTACGAATTGCGAAGTGTCTATAAGTATGGACAACATAATTGAATGCAAATCTCATTCCCTGGTTACTTGGCAGACAGTATGACGTTCAGATACTCTCTCTCCTTCTCTTTCTCTCTCCTATTGGTTTCACTATGTAAATAAAGAGCAAATATTTACAGATATAATACGACAAAAAACGGACACCGTTATTTTAAACTATATATTATTTTAAATTATACGTTATTTTAAAGTAAAGGGAAAAATTGAAAAATTCTACATAACAATTGCTATAAATATTTGTCAAAAAATAATACTTAGTACTTGGATTAGTATAGTCTGTTACCGTAAATTACCTAACGAATGACTCAACATGAAGATAATATTCAATTCATAGACCACTATAAAGTTTCAGTTATATATTTCCGGGTACGTGCTATGGGTAGTAAATCTGTAAGGATTTGTATCTTACATATTACGTATTGTGTACGTAATAGTAAAAAACAAAAGGTCGTCGTGGCGTAGAAAGACGACATAAAACATGTAAAAAATATATATTTTTTTTTAATTTTAATACTAGGTTCCCTCTGCCTACCCTGCTACGTGCAGGATACAGCGTGAAGCTAAAAAAAATATCCCCGCAGATAACATACATTCGGGAGTCTAGTCTTAATTTATAACTAAGTATAATAATTGTCGAGGAACTATAATATATTCCTAAATGTATTTATTACCTTTAGTTTAAAGAAAATGGTACGGTAAAACTTAAGTAGAAAAATGAATTAGACAAGTTAACAATATAGTGTTTTTTTTTTTTGCATCACGCTGTATCCCTCACACAGCAGGGTAGGCAGAGGGAACCTAGTGTTAAGACACTCCTTTCCCCACTTTCCGCCAAATTCGGAGGCATTGCGTGTTAAGTGGCGGAACTTAACGCCGCGCTTTGCCTCGACACCAGAGCGAAGGTAATGGAAATATTAAATATTTCCACTCCTCGAGAGGGAATCGAACCCACAACCAACTGCGTTTACAGTCACACTTACGTGCCCCTGCGTCACGTCTGGCCCCAATAGTGTTTTTTTTTTTTATTTTTTCAGTATATAAACAAAACTTATCGATCAATCCGGATATTACATAACAAATACTAAATGAAATTCAAATACCTCTCAGATATAAGAAATATAACACAAAAAACAACATTTACAAAGGTAGTCAAAATTCTTTACTTATGTCATTGTAGTGAGATTGAATTACAAAAATGGCGCTCGTGTAAGCGTGAAACGCATATTTCTACTAAATTCTCACCTGTCACAGTTATTCAGAGCACGAACACAATGAGAATAGCATTTGTTTAAATATTCAAAGTACACTGTTTGATATACCGCTGCCTCTTCCTCTAAAAAAGCAACGAATGTGTTGAAGTGAAGGCGTTATATTGTAATTTTTTTTATCAATCTCAGTTCTTATTAAGCGAAAGCGGCACGTTGTCTTGGTATATATTATAGTTAAAAATTCTATGTTTCATATATCCGGCAGTCGGCTTTCCTACTTGATTCGGATTGAAATGACAAATTGCTCGAATTTATGATTTTTTCAAATTATAATAATGCTTTATAACATTTATTTTCTTTTTTTTTCACGCTTCACGCTGTATCCCTTGCGAGGTAGTCAGAGAGAACGGAGCGCCAATCGCTACGGTCCCTGCATACTTCTTTCACCTCGTCCACTGTCATCAACCTCTAACATTTTTAACAAACTTAAAACATTTTTAATGCCTTTTTTTGTGGGTTATTTTATAAATGTTAATTATTTATTAACATTGGCTGAAAACGCATTACTTGTACCAGTACAAATACCTATATGTTTATAGCACTCCTCGCAATATAATATAAGGGTAGGTAGCAAACTATTTGTTACGCTAAGTTTTTTCTTCGTTAGATGTTTAAAAAAAATAAATATACATAATTAAAGTATTCATATTAATTTTTTTTTGCCTTAAATTGACCATGTACATTAAGTAATTTAGTTGGCGCTAATGAACTTAGATCAGCTAAACCACCACTTAGTCGATAATGTTAGCAAGAAAATTTTTCTTTGATGAGCCGTTGTTTCGTGACTTTATTCCTTAAGTTAGCACTTTAAAAAATAAAAATGATCATATATTTATCAATTTTAACAATTAATATTTACAATTTTTTTTGAAAGAAAATTAGTTTGAAAGTAAAAAACGACAATTCAAACATAAAAATAGAAATTTACATAAACAAAGTTATCTAAGACACACCTGTCTGTGCAAACAAAAAGTATTCCCTAAAGCTTTTAATTTCCAAGTTTTCTATGACGTGCTCCACCAAATGAATTTTATTTAAGTTATGCGAATACTACTTGTAGCCTGCGAATTCTTACTCTTTGGCGAGGACTGCTACATGTCTGTATATAGAGAGAACGGAGAAATTACACTCCTTTCTCTACTTTCCGCCCAAATTCGAGATATTACGTTTATCTTACCAGAATTAAATTAAATTAGATATTATCATGACTCCAAATTAAAATGATTATCAATTTATACTATCTGTAAATAACAAAACCTTTATCACTAATATAATATGAATTGTCACTAGTCGCACAATATACAGTTACATCACACAAGAAGTAAGAAATTAAAAGGTTAATTTAAACACAAGGTGCCAAATACGTCAGTTGCTGAGAGTCCATTGTTAAATCGGCATCCGCCTTATGCCATATCTGTCTTGTGTCTGCCATAGAGATACTGATCAAGAACAACAATACATAAAACATAATGCAGATAGCGATGAACTAACTGGTGACTACAATATATGAAACTCTACTAGCCCATTGTTTTCTTCTTACATAACTATGTAAAAGCAAGAGTATTAGAAATGTATTGTGTGTTTTACAAATTAGTTGGTTTTACCCTTTCTCGACTAGATCGTGGAATTAATTTAGTTCACACTTTATATATAATTTCATGCTGTTGATGTTTCGATCCTATATAATGATAATAGTATTAAGTAAAAAATAATGGACTCTTTATCTATTATTTTAGGGAAGTAATCGTGAATGTTAAGTTATTCTAGTTTTTTCTTATTCTAACTATAACCACGAATTATAGTAAAGAAGCTCGAAAGGATATGATGAGTTTTTTAACAATATTGTTAAATTAAGAAGTGGTCTGGTATACGAGAGAATATACTCTCGTATACCAGACTATATGGAATGAATGCGGTCAAAATAGCTTCATATTAAAGGTATAATATCTGCGATTTTTTATATATATTGTGCGATCTCTCAGGAGATCCTAACCTTAACATTTTTTTTCATTAGATTTTTATCATCAGCGAAAAGGAAGAATAGGTAAAACAAAATCTCTATTCCAGAAGTTCAATTGCTATAAAATCGTCACGTACTTAAAATAACGTTAGATAACCTTACAAATGCAAATTGAGGCTGTATTGTTCTAGTCAACTCGTAACTACGCATTTATTGTCATGATGAAACATGTGCATAAACAATACTAAATTACATACTCACGATTACCTAATTTAGATGTGAAGATCAAAGCATAGATCAACACGTTTTTTTCTGCCGTGAGAAATTCTCTACACATCTCGTGAAAATTACAAACATTTACAAACCCTTTTGTTACAAGGAAAACAATGTAAATCACTGGAATTACATAGACAAAAATGATATAACGATTTAAACATATGTTTTAAAATAAATTACAGGTATGTTTATAATTTATAACAAATAATATATCGTAGCCAGCCGTGGCGCGGTGGTACGAACGTGTAACGACTGGGTGTGGGTTCGATTCCCACTCGAGGGGTGGAGATATTTAATATTTCCATTTCCTTCGCTCTGATATCGGAGGTAAAGCGAGGCGTTAAGTTCCGCCATTTAACACACAATACCTCTGAATTCAGCGGAAAGTGTGGAACGGAGTGTCTTAACACTAGGTTCCCTCTGCCTACCCCGCTGTGTGCGGGATACAGCGTGAAGCTAATATATATATAAGGGAAATGACATAGCGCCAAATATCGATTTTGAGTGGGAAATGGACGACGATGCGTCTTGGCACTGGGCCCTCTATGACTACCCCGCAATACGGGAAAAAGCGCTGCAAAATAATAAAGAGATTTCAAGTAACAATGAAACAAATTATAAACTTTAAACAATAAATACTATGTATATACCATAGTAAATTACCCCTATTAGTTGTAAATGTCTGTCAGTATTTAAGTATTATGACGGTTTTAAAAGTACCATCTCTTAAATCGAGCTGCACGTGTCAAATATAACCAGTTTTTATTGTTGGCAATGATACCTTTTGTGAAGAAATCCGAAGCGTATGACCCCCGGGTCGCCGAGAGCCAGTCGCCTGGTTTGTCCGCTTAGCATATCACTGCTAATGGCTACAAATACACGTTCAAGGTTTATTGACTTGCAATGCATATAAACAGACATTTTGTCTCTGATGTAAAACAAACGACGTTGTTAGAATATAACGTTTCTTGCGACTAACAGTTAAATCATTTATTAATTTTGCTGACTGAATAGCGTTTGTTGAATAGAAATAGAATAAGAAAGTTTTGTAATGTTAAGAATTTATAAAAGAATTGAGTTGAAACTATATATTGTTATACATTTTATGTACTATATAGTAGTAGTACTACGTGAAACCGCTTGCCCAACACTATCTGTAAAGAATACGCTCGTTAAAATTACAATTAGGGAAACAATACATGGGAAAAGTTTCATATAACCGTTGCATAGTTATTCGATTCGGCTACACAAAAGCCTTCACGGCCTATCAAAGTTCAATGTGACGCTTGAGATCATTGAAATAGCCGGGCTCTTTCGTGAACACGAATAGTGATCACGATCCGAGTAAGCGAAAGTCATAACAGATTATTGTCATCTAACACGAATACATGATAAAAGCATATTTTACGACTAACACAATTTTGACATTGTTTGTACCTATTTGTTAATAGATAAGCAACAAACCAATAGTACAGCTAACTACCCCAACATACATACAAACATCATAATATTATAAAAAATGCGAAAGTTTGTAAGGATGTTTGTTACTCTTTTACGTAAAAACTACTGAATAAATTTTAATGAAACTGTACGATAATATAGCTTATACATCAGAATAAAACATAGGCTACAATTTATAAAGATATTTTGTGAATTGTCCAAAATATCAAGTAAGAAGCCTCTTTTGATTATAACAGCTTCCGGTAATTCCGCGAGGACGAAGTCACGAGTACAGCTAGTAATACATAAATGCGAAACGTCAATCTCTTCGTTTCTTTCATACCAGTTTCTTTCATTCAAAAAGGTTTTTTGGATAATGCATTAGGTAATGAAAGTCGGCAATCCAGAGTGACGATATGAAAGAAGGTTATTTTTAATTTTTCTTATGCGAATAAAAGATAGATTTGATAAAGTTTAGGTACTCAAATCAATAAATATTTACATATAGATCAATATTAAATTACCTGTAATTTGCAAAAAACAAAAGTATTAGTAACCATTTTACGATTTAACATGAATAATATTTAATGTTGCTGCCCGGAGATATGATATAAAAATTCTTCCTATAAAATAACGGTAGCCAGACGGACGCGCCTGATAGTTGTCATTTGCGGTTTAAGCCTCGAAGCATTGTGATATCTTTCTTAGAGCTTTAAAAATAAAGAACACATTGTAAATGACGAAACCGTGCTTAAAGCTAACTAGCCCATTCAAAGCTTCGAGACGGTAATGATAGCTCATTTCCTTGCAGGCTCTTGCTACAGATTGTATAGAACTGGAGGGTAATTATTGTATGTATAAAGTATCAGTCTTAGCGCTGATGGTGGCATTAGTATTCAATGTCAAACCGCTATATTTAAGCTGTGACTTAACAGTCATTCAGTCAGATTATAAACATAAAGGTTATACGCTTTATTTATTTGTTCTAGTACACGCCAATGTATATGTCGGCGAAACGCCTGAGTGTCCATTTTCAGAATGAAAATACAAGTTAAATAATATTTGTGTCTAAACAAATATTATTTACTTCCGCACAACGGCTTAGTACAGAAAAATGTCTTTCATACAATACTCAAATCTTTATATAGGCAAACACAACTTTAACATTCAACATAACAGTCACTCCGTTAAAAGAAATAATTCAAATAACATATTATATTTCATTAGTTCAATATATTAGTAATTAGTAACGAATTAAATCAATATTCAATATCTTCAAGCCAAACGGTCAAAACAGTGTCCACTGAATATTTGATAATCATATATAACACAGTTCTGCAATTATAAAAAATCATTTAAATAATAATCTTAATTATAATAATTATATTTATAACAATAAAGTCACACGTTACATAAAAGAGTATTATTTTTTTTAATTCATTTAATGTATATCTGAGGCATTATTACAAAAAAAAACATTGACTCTCTCCATGTTTTTTTTAGAATTTTGAATATTCCAAATTTCATATTTCTTACAGCTTCACGCTTTTCCCTACATGACAAGATAGACAAAGAATTAATTGGATCCTACCCTCTTTTTTTATCAAGGCGGAGCAAACAAGCAGAAGGCCCACCTGGCGTTAAGCGGTTACCTTCGCCCATAGACATCTATAACATTACAGTTATGGATGCGTTGCCAGCCTCGGGGATGTAGGACAGAAGGAGGGAGGAAGAATGGGAATTGTGGGAATAGAGACAGCTGGCTTACATTCCATCGAACCGGAACACATCATCTGATGTTTGGCGGTTCGTCTTTGACACGATAGTGGTCGCGAGCCAGTCGGAGAACGAATCTCCTACCACCAAGCAAAGATCAATATCTTTACAATTACCTACAATTAGGTCTGTTAGAATCATTTTTCACTTTTCACCCGAAAATATTGAATGGTGGAACTCACAAACGCACTCTGGGTCCACAATCTTCTGTTTGTCCGTCCGTCCGAAATTCGAACACCGCTAAAACGGCAACGTTTATCGGCGTATTTTATTTATTTATGTAGTATATTACAATACGTACGTAAATACTAAGTTCTACAACGTAAAACGTAATGCGATTAGGTCTTTGTACTTAGATAGCTTATGTCTATTATAATCGAAATCAATTAATGAGACAAGTAATAAAATATGAAAATAGTGAGTTGAATAATAAGATACGTGAGGTGTGAAACATGTATGCGAAAAAATGCAATGATTAAAAAAATGTGTCTGCTATTTATATATAACAATCCGTTTTTCTTATTAACAAGCTTTTATTGGCTTGACCTGTTTCAGTATGTCTATTATACTATATATATGACCCACTTCTTAACGTCAATATGATATTTTCACAGCATGAGCCTGATGTACATGAATAACGATAAGACGATCGGAGTGTCATGAGGGAACCTAGTGTAGGTTCTCTCTAACTATCCTGATATGGGAAAAAGAACTTGAAGCAGCCCAGAAACTGAGGTCTTATAGTCGTAAAAGAGTACCATTTGGTAGTCTATATTAACAGAAAAAAAAATATTTAAAGCATATTTTTTAGTAAAACGTTTAATAAATGTAATTTTCAACAGAAACTTGTTTTTATTTACTTTTTCATACAAATCTTAAATACGTATGTCTATTTATGGAATATAAT
This sequence comes from Dryas iulia moderata, assembly GCA_019049465.1. Taxonomy (NCBI): domain Eukaryota; kingdom Metazoa; phylum Arthropoda; class Insecta; order Lepidoptera; family Nymphalidae; genus Dryas; species Dryas iulia. The sequence goes on along the minus strand of CM032424.1, from coordinate 11,594,715 downwards.
ATATAAAGTTTGTTAATATAATAATATTTCTTACAAGCCTGTACTTAATAATGAAAACAATTTTTGCTCATCATCGACCAACCAGTCTCAATTGCATAAGCCTTATTAAGGGGCTTGGTTGCTGTAATAAATTGATGTTAACCGTAAACGCATACCACACGCGCCGTCTGTGAGAAACATTTTACTTTTAACTTACATACATATGTTATAACTTTCTTTCAAGTAAAAAGTCAAGAAATAAATTTAGTTTAATAAGTACTTATAGAGAAATAGTATTTTTTTTTAATGAATTCTGAAAAATAAAATTATGAAGCCTAAACAAGCAAATTCGAAAGTTAAGATGTTAAATTTAACGCAAAAAAGAAAAATTAAAATCTACATATATATTAATATAGCATATATATTTAAATATGTATCACACGATAACGTTTACTAAGAATCGCTTTAAGCTGTCCTGCAAAGGCTGATGATAGCAAATTGCATTATAAAACACCTGCTGTGCAAGGTGAAAATGGTGGACACTAAAGTAGGTAACAATATATCGCTTTTACCAAACTGTTATGTGACGGTAGTCACACAACCATGAAATTTGTAATGACATCATCAATAATACATTTGTGCTGCTACTTTTAATATCAAACTGTAAAGATATTTTTCAACCAATCGACAACGTTGTCTGTAAGGCTAACTTGGTTAAATTATATTATATTAAAAATAAAAATATACGATATTCTTATTTTAATTTATTTATTTTTTTATCTTAATTAGTAATGACATGGCATGACAGCAAGAGTAATAAGTGTAAATTGATCTGGAAGAAAATTAAATATTACACAAAACAAACTTATTATATCAGAAATTAGGGATAATGTTGTTATTTTAATAAAGAAAGAATTTTTAAAATCGATTTACTACTTTCGTATGTTGCCTGACTGCAACACACAAGCACAAAAAAATGTTTAAAATATATTTTCTACCACATACATTCTTTACATACTGCATGTATTTTATTATCGTGTCGATTGAAATTTCTGTCTACATTGAGATTTACAGCAATATCATAACAAGTATAAATTTCACATACTTCATCATAATGGAGACGACAGAGGATGTTATTATCAATTATTGTCATATGATATCCAAGTGATTGTTCAGGCTACCATTGCTTTATTTAGCTTTGTAGTTGTTAAAGTATTATCACATAAAGAATATTGTAATCAACGTTTACTCATATTTTTAAAATAATAGCTTTCTATTAATAGATGCTTATTGTAAAAGTATTTCATTTAATTATTATATTTATTTTATGAAAGTGTCAATTCAACGCAATCATTTTGTTATATTTTCTTTAATGATATACTAGAACACTCGTGCAGCGAACATGCATATAATATTTTAAAAATAATTAATTTTAAAAACAGTGGGAGCAATTTAAACCAACGTAAAATCACAAAAAAAGTTATTAAGTCGATAAGCTTTTATGCTGAGAATAATATAGCTATAATGAATGATTTATTTACATATAAAAAAATCCTCGATTATTAGTCGAGTGACTGACTGTAAACAAAACACACAATCAAAACAGAAACGGTATAATTCCAAAATAAAAACAGCCTAAATTACTCCTTATTACATTAGCTTTCTGCATCTGTGAAAGTCCCATCCAAATCTATTCAGCCGTTTTAAATACTAGTCGGAAAAACAACTAGATATTTAGTAAAAAGCGGTTATTTCGATATTCTAAACAGATACTACAATTTTATTTATTTTTATAGACTACAGATGATCAACGTCAACGAAATTATGGGTTACAACTCGTCAAAAATAAATGCCTTCATTTCAAGTAAGGAATGTAGTTATGAGTTACCTTAAGGTTATCTATGGCAAGGTGTAATTTATTCCATGTTTCTGTTAGATGCAATCAAAGGCCGCACCGTTCACCATAATTCATCTACCGGGCACTGCGTTCACACAACTCAAGTAATTTGATATAGACGTTGAAATATCTGCTTTCCTTTCTTAGAGATGGTGGAACAACTACGATTTACGATATACGACTAATAGTACGACATAATCCTAGTTCTGTTTTTGGTAAACATGTGAACCTATTTGGTTGCATGTCTTTTTATGGAATTATAGTAAACGCTCCTATAATATTGGTATACGATATTTAATAACCTTCATAATTGTTTTTTGTAACTTTATAATAGAACCCACAACAATGTATTTGCTTTTTTTTATGTTTTTTGTGTGCGTTTGTGCACGGTAATCTCTGAAACAGTTCAATCGACCTAAATGCAATTTCAACAATTGTATGAATGTAAACTTACCTTAACATTCGGTTTTTGTTTTATTTCAGCATGTTCATAGATAAAAAAAATAGAAAAACTTAAATTATAAGTTTAAACAACTGTAGTTCAGGTAACAATGCGAATGGTCGAAAAAATTATTCGTGTAGTTAGCGCAGGCAAAGTCGCTAGTACATTTATATATTCCAAATATCGCATTTCTTTAAAATATTCATGTAATACAAGCATTTATATATATATATATATATATATATATATATATATATATATATATATAGATATATATATATATATATATATATATATATATATATATATATATATATATATATATATATATATATATATATATATATAATATATATATATATATACATATATATTATAAATTATACATATTAGTTCCACTATTTTATGTGACCAGGTGTGCTGAGAACATAATGTTGACACTGCAATTAGATAATACGGTCTAGTTCAAGTAAACCTGTAATATAATAGGTCAGCGCTTTTCTATCCGCGTCGCGTGTTCAGGATGTGTGTCGACCTCATTATGCTGGCATGTAGTTACAAATCGATAGTGTTAACTATTGTTTAGCCTGTCGCAGCCTCATGGCATCTCGGGCTGAAGAGTTGGCTATTAAGTCCACTTTTGTTCATTAAGCACCATAGTGGGGCCTCCTTAATAATGCAGAGAAAGGATTGTTCAACATCAAAGGAATTGAGGCATACATGGTGCATTAAAACAACGCGTGCTTATAAACGTGATTAGTTGTGGGTTCGATTCCCACTCGAAGGGAAATTAATTTAATTATTTCCATATTGTTGTCGCTGTTAAATTTTGTCAGTCGGGTGGAAGTAGAGGGTGTTTTGTATTGACACAAGTTCTCTCTAGCTACTGCGGGAGGTTCTTGGTGATCTTCCTGTAAGTCATCGAGACTGCGGGTGCTCTGGAAGAAACCCCAGAGCACCCTGAAGGCGATGATGGCCCGCATTAGGCGGGCCATTCACCGAGGTGTCGTAGAAGAATGCGCGAGCTATGATGTCTCATGAGGGTGAAAAAAAAGGATTTTTAAAAGGTAAAAAGTATTAATAGCAGAGTTCCTCGTAATATTACCTCACGTAAGTTATTTTTAATTTTTATTACAGAACGAAATTGAACGGTATCGTGTTTATTTCATGACATAATCATAAAGTGTTTATTACTTGTGAAACATGATTTAACAAATCACGTAAAGTAAAATGTTTATTTTTAATAATTTGTGTCAAATTTAGTTTAATTTAAGTTACCAAATAGTAATATATAAAATATTTCTTACAAAAAATTATTCTTCTTACAAAATGATACGATTATTTCTAGGTTAATAAAAAAGAGTACAAATAATTGTTTTTATCTTCTTATTTTAATTGCAAATACATTACAATCCATGAAGCATGGTTGGCTTCTGCCTTATCAGCTTTTTACTGGTAGTTAAGTATTATTAGCACAGTAAGTATATTACATTACCATCTGTTCATCCACTTTTTTTCAATGTGATGTCGAATATACTTCGAATTAGAGAGCCGCTCGCCGTGTGATTTGCAGTTTTTATCCCTTACTAAAGGGGTCCATCCTATTCTCTTTTTTTTAGAATAGATTCTCTGAATTTTCCGTTCAATCATAATAAAATATAGCTTATAGCACTCCTGAATAGTGTAACTTTCTAATTGTGAAAGAATTTTCATGATCGGTTCAGTATTTCCGAAGATTAGCCCTTACAAACATAGTTACAAACTTTACGTCTTTATTATATTAGTATAGATATATAATACAAATTTTCGTAAAAAAAAAAATAAAAAAGAACATTTCTATTATTATCAGCTTGGAAGTTTAATGAAATTTAACATTGAATGCCTTAACGAAGAAGATCGTTGAGAAGTTACAAAAATTTGAATACTTTTCCGTATTAGCTATTAAATAAACTAAAAGGCTTAAATTAATAAAAGAAGGAAAAATTACAAAAGAAAAATAATATACAAAAGTAACCAAACAATGAAAACAACTTATTATACTCACTCCCTTGACGCCGCCGTCGGCGTCGCAGTGTTAATTAACAAAATAAATCTTAGCCAAGTTTTCTCGGCAAGTGTTGGAAAAAATATTAAACATGCTATTACATTTCGAGCCAAAACATAATGTAATCTCATAGTTATGGCAAATGTAATTGTTATACAATTACAATGGCGTGGGTGCGTGAACGTAGAGATTGATTACCCACGAGTCTACGTCGCACCGCTTCCCCAGCTTTCACTCGCGAAGAAACGTATTGTAACAAGATCTATTTCATTTTTTGTACTAAGTATGCTCTATTGTTAACAAGTACAGATAAATTTAAACTATATAAGGTTTCTTTTTAAATTACTCAGTTAAAACTATTTTATAGCCATGAAAGCAATGTGAATATTACGTTAAAAGTAAAACAAAATGTATAATTAAACGCGAAACTATGTGTGAATAGGTGTTGGGTAAATTTTACAGTTGACCGGACATAGCTGGATTATAATATAATAGAAAGTCAGAAAAGAAGAGCATATTTCATTTTAATTTAATAAAAACACATACAGATTACTTTTCATATTTACTAAATTAGTATTAACTCTCAACTTATAATTGGAATTCTTCAATTTTCTAAATATAATTATAGAACTTATAAATACTCATATAATGTGTGCATAAGCAGAAGTTTTGTTATTTAAGACTTACCGTATTATTATTGAATTCGTTAATCGTAAATTACTCGCATATTTACAAATGTGACGTCCAAGAAGCCTAGGTATTGTAAAAGTAAAGACGTCATTGGGAAAGTAGGTATTGCATTATGGCGAAATAGGACGTCCATTTTGTGAAAATTTTGCAAGTGCTATTTTCACGGTTACGTAATTCTACTAAACTTTAAAGTAACCTTAGAAAAACGTAAATATGTCCTTAATTACATTTTAAATTTACTTTTATCTCAATTGATACGAGTCGCAAAGGTACTTACCATATCGCACTGCGCGTCACCGTCGTCGTCATAGAAGATGCTGCAGTCATCCATCCCTGCTGCTGGTTGCGCAGGCCTCACTAAGCCGGGTCCCTGTACCCGCTCATCAATACGGCCCTGAACGGCCGGTACACCGGCATCCGAAAGCACTATTACACTACCCGGCACCGAGCGCAGAAGCAATTAACCGAGCAAATTGAACGAACGAAAACAGTGGGATAAGCCGATGAGTCACGCAACTATGAACCAACTTAGGTGCAGTGGTGATAATGAGCCGTGGGCGCATAGGATTTCTATAGAGTTAAATCTAATCTGACTGGATGAGCGCGTGCTCAGTGATGATGTTTTGGGCACTGACTACGGCTTAAAAACAATTGAAAAATGACAAATTGACGGAAGTTTTCACTCAAGGGCGATTCGATGAACGAGCTCGGTTTTACAGATGTGTTTTTTGTGTAGAACTGCGTAGATAGCCGTGTCGCGGTGGAGCGAGGGTGGCGCGCGCACTCCGCCGGGGTGCATTGATCGCACTTCTACTGCGCATGTCTCCCTAAAGAATTTCTCGACTGTTTTGACATTTACTCAGCCAGTCTAGGGTCACTTTACAATAAAAGGCCATCAATGTCGCCATACATTGCGGGACTCTTGACATTATTTCGTAACAATATTACTATTAGGAAAATTGCACATGCGGTACCTATGCCATTAGAAACACTGCATAATACATGTAAAATATTTTCCTACAGCGGAAACAACGCTTACAATAACTCTCACGCTTTTTCCAGTAAAATGCTCTTTACGCTGGTTTCCTTTCTTGGAATTCTTGAGAAAGTATGAACTATGAATACAATGAATACATATGTATATTTTTTTAATTAAATTTATTTTAATACCAATATAACCAAGAGCCCGAAGCAAAAAATGCAATTTAAAAACATACATATAATATTATTTTTGTTGTTATTAACCTTAAAGGATATAATAAAGATGCGTTTGACCTCCATTTGTTTACGTAAACGAAGTACTTACGATGAACATTATAGAGAATGTATTCAGGAAGAGTACGTTAATAGTGTTGAAGTTAGTATATTTATATGAAAAACAGTTTAAATAGTTTAAATCTGTTTAAAATGTATTAAATGATGTGGGCAGGTGGTTAGTATGAAAGAGCTGAACTGTAAATAACTATGTCAAGGCACTCGGGACTTATAGACATTCACTATATCAAGCGTCTTCCTTGATGACTATATTCCTTGATGCAGTTCTAGAACGGCCTTTGTATTTTATTTGAATGCACGATATTTGTTTATGCTAAAAGCTGCGCGACGTTAAGTTCCGTCAGTTCGTTTTAACTGACGTGTAGTTTTCGAAAGTGAGAACGGAGATTTGTGGCTCTAAGTTTTTGGTGACTACTATGGTATGCGAGAAATGCATGAAGTTGTTTCTTTTTTTTTTAAATACTATTTGAGTCAAGATATCCTCAACGAGCTTTTATTTTTTTTTTGCAGCTTTACTCTTTTTCCCATATAGCAGGGTAGACCATATAGTAGGTAGAAAGGACCTAGTCTCAGACACTACATACTAGATTCTAGACACTAGACCGTACTCGACTCTCCACCCGAAATCGAGACATTGCGTGATGAATGGTCGAACTCACCGCCGTGTCTTGCATGATATCAGAGTGAAGAAATAAAAGTTTAAATAAAATCATTCTTCCAAATGGGAATCGAACGCACAACCATCGCTTTAAAGTCAGAAGTGGTCACACTGCGCCACGACGAATCTTCAATAATGAATAATATTTGTATTGGTTTATTATGTAAAGTCTATTTTTTTTAGTAGCGAAACATAGATTAAATAAAGTATCAAAACATTATGGCTGTCATTCTAATTTAGTTAAGTATGGAATAATACCGTAATTTCACTATGATAATGATCGTATTTTTATTAGATCCATGCCTAGATTGAATAATTTAAACAATATACGGCGTATTATTACGATTTAAATATAGTATATAGTAACATGAGACCTTATGGCGCAGCACTGAAGTGGCTGAATGTATACACGATTAGTTGTAGGTTTGATTCGCACTTGTGGTGAAATGATTATATTTAAATTAACTCTAGTACCTAAGACAATGCGTGACGTTTAATTCTGTCACTTATCAAGCAATGTCTGAATTTCGGGCAAAAATGTGGAGAACGAAATGTCTTAACACTAGTTTATCTCTGACCATGCAGAAATATACTAATTGAAGTAGGGTCTAATATTTTATAGCGAGGAATTATTATTCAACAACAAGTTATACTAAGCACGAAAGATAAATTCCTATTTATCAACAAAAAATATTCTTACGAAAATTTTAAAAAAAGATTAGAAAATCGAATTAAATCGACGACGATATCTAGTAAAAGTCGACAATCTTTGAAATGCATTGAAAGCTCATTTAACACTTAAATTTACTTTCAAAAGTGACCACTAAACATAAAATCAATTTGAAAACAAGCTTTTTAATAATTTATAACGTTTTACAAATGTGTATATAATCTTATAAAGGTGAAGTCGTGACAAACGTTAGACGACTTTGTTTTATTTTTAAGTTTATGTATATTAACGTAATGGCATCTAAAACTCAAAAAAAAATGTTATATCATTTTGTATTTTAGCTAAGTGAGACCGTCGTGGCGAAGTGGGTCAGCATCCATACTTATATTATAAATGCGAATGTCTGTGTGTTTGTCTGTCACGCTTTCACGGCTAATCTACCGGTCCGATTTGGATGAAATTTGGAATGAAAGTAGTAATAATTACTGAGTCTAACATAGGCTACTAATTTTTTTAAAAATCAACCTGCGTTGAATATAACAAAACAGTCATGGTAGTTCACGCGGCGAAGCCGCTAGCGGGCTGCTAGTCTAACTATAAATACGTTGTTTGTGGGTTCAGTTCCCACTTGAAGAAATTATTAATACTTAATTTATTTTCATTTTTCCGCTAGTGTGACTGAGACATGCCTCAATTTCAGGGGGGAAAGTGGGTAACGGAGTGTGTTGACATTACGTTCTCTCTGACTATCCTGCAATGCGGGTAAAGGGGGGAATGTTGTAAGAGAATCAATAGTTAACTGCTGTTTATATATGTGTTGTATATTATATAGATTGTTCATTCGTTCTACTAAGGAAATATTTTCTACTGTGGAAGTTGTTTTCCTCTGGGAAATTTCAGGTCATATAGAATTCAATCAAATGGGAGGTTAGGTGGGAAAGTGCAGGAGCTGTGACGACTATACGTCGTAAATACTTGTTATTTCTATATATAGGTATACGGAAATAAAAATATATATATATAGGAAGAACCATTTTAAAAGTATAAGAAAAGATAACAAGTCTATTTGAATATGTACATGCACATTGAGCAAACTTAAACGCTTACAAATTAAAAAATCCATTACTACGATATCGTATACTAGTTAAATTATAGTGTAATTAGTAGCTTCACGCTTTATCCCGCACACGGCCGAGGGAACCTAGTGTTAAGACACTCTGTTTCCCACTTTCCGCCAAATTAGAAAGCACTGCGTGTTGAGTGGCGGAACTTAACGCCGCGCATTACCTCGACACCAGAGTGAAGAAGATGGAATTTGAAATTTCCGCTCCTCGAGTGGGAATCGAACTCACAACCAGTCGTTTACAGTCACACACAGCCACGACTGGCCCCTAAATAATTACTAGTATAATTATTAGTGTTATGGTTATTAAAAATAAATAAATAAAAAAAAACAGATTTAAGGGCAAGTTATGAAACCGTACAAAAGTATACAAATTAAAAAAGAAATATCACATAACTATAACATATATGAATAAAAAGTATCTTCTAATACCTAGTATTGAAACGGTTGGCGTGAAACCAATAGGATAATATCTTCCATAAGAGTTATGTCATTCTAAGACTTTTGTATGGTTTCAGCAAATATAGACAACCTTGACAGCTTGCCATTTATGCTTCTTTCTTATCATAGTCTTGATACGAATGTTTTATAGTTATGATCATGACAAAATGGACAGGTAATATGTTTTTTTTATAATATTTTGTATATTATTTTTTTTTAAACCGTTATTCAAACACTTCGAAAATGTGTTTAGAAATGTGTTTAGAATTCGTATAAAAAATTGAACACGGCGTGATTCGAACCCGCACCTCTTAGAATCCGTCGGAGAGCGGTGTAAGTTATGTTTAAGTACAAAATTCCAAATTAAAAATAAGAAATTTGATTATTTCACATTCATTTCATTTCTTATTAAGCTTCAACAATATGTCATTAACTTGTTAGTAGGTATACTCGTACATGTATAAGTACAAAGATGCTCCGGTCTGTCCTGGTATACATTAAAACTGAAATATATCGCTGCACGATGCTCATGTCTTTTATTGCGTCAACTTGATATTGGCAAAAAAGTATTTTGTATTTGAAATAACCATAAAGTAAATTGTAAGAACATTTTCAAAATATTAGTTAGAGGAATTTAATAACGACAATAAGTTTATCTTGTAAAGTTCCAAGACATATTTTTCTTTTCATAAAAAAATAACAATTAAGGCAGCTCCTTAATAGTAAGAACAGTTTCTAATAACTCAAGCAAAAGCTATTATTTAAATAAAACTATGTAATAAGCATGGCTAGAAATGCGTGTGTGCATGTTTGTGTAATGAGCGTGTCCGGTCATTCCCTTCTCGCGAGACCACATTCCACTGGGAGCTAGCACTGACTGGGCTGACGTTGACGTCAATACTTCGAATATATCATGTGAAAATATGTGAATTATTAATATTTTTTATATTATTACTTGAAAATTTATATAAGAATCCTATCCCAAAGAAGCACAAAAGAGCTGTATTTTGATACATCGAAAAAATATTTACTTTAATGTGTCGCTATAAAATTTAACCTTCATTTAAATTTTATTAACTTTTGAAATAAAGATAATAATATACTTACTTATTCTTCAATTGTTTTGTATATTTCTATAAAAAAATATCAAAAGCAGCATTGCAAGTATTGTGCAGTATTATAGTAATTCAATGCTACTTTCAATTTTTGTACGTTTAGTTTTGTATTATAACAACAAGAAACCTCAAATCGACGTTCTTTCTTTTTTTATATAAAAATAAACAACATATTTTTCTCATTTACCATGATAGTGAGAGATCAGAGAGAGATTTAGTTCTTCACTTTCCGTCTTAAATAGATATATGATTCAACGCGCGCTTTTTCTTACTGAAAATACTACGGGAAAAAATGAAAATACTTTAAATCTTATCATTACCCCAATTGGGAATCGAACTCACAATAAATTGAGATTACAATAATATTTATAATATGCCAATATGTCACGATGACTTTTCTTATATAATACATATAACTTAATAGTAATTCTTGAAACTATAAAAGCTTGAGGGTAAATATTTATTATTTTTAATGTAGGATCAAATTACGGCTTGCAAAAAAGCGCATTCGCATATACTTAGGTGTTGATAATTTGCAAGAGCCCGGTCTTATATTACCCGCAAGACCACATTCCGATGGGAGCTGGATCACATAACATGCAAATATGTATTACGTCATTATACCATTTTATTAACATTGTTTTTTAATGAGGAAGAAAATCTAGAGGCCAGTCGTGGCGCAGAGGCACAAAAGTGTGGTTGTAAAGCTACTGGTTGTGGGTTCGATTCCCACTCGAGGAGTGGAAATATTGATTATTTTCCATTTTCTTCGCTCTAGTGTCGAGGCAAAGCGCGGCGTTAAGTTCCGCCACTTAACCCGCCTCCAAATTTGGCGGAAAGTGGGTAACGGAGTGTCTTAACACTAGGCTCCATCTATGTGCTTTGTCGTACCCGTCGTACCCTGCTGTGAGCGGAATACAGCGTGAAGCTATAAAAAAAAGGAAGAAAATCTAGGAACTTTTTAATGTTTTTTTTGTATTTGCGTTATGTTAAAATTCATATGGATTTATTTTTTAGAAATTAATAGAATGAATGTATAGTGTATGTGTACTGTTATGTGTTTGACGTACATCTTTTTATGTACATATGTAATGTACAATCATCTACCGGAGACGTCGCTGAGGCAACCCGTAACTTACCCGCCAAAAGGGCTACCTCACCGATTCTATTATTTGATTATTACTGTCTCTAATTATTCATATTATCAGTGTAATAACGTATACTAAGAGTGCATATGTTGCTATTTTGTAACAAACGTAATTCCATTACGTTTTTACTTACAATTTTTTAATTATCCTTCACTGTAATGCTAGTTGCGTTAATAAGGAAATAGTTAAGCACACAATTAAAATACATTGATAACATTCACGAAGACACTTGAATGCTTATTGAAAAATAAACATAAGCCAATAGAAAAATTGTGTACTTTAAATATTATATATTTTTTATTTATATTTATTTATTTTTTAATACTATTATAATATTTTTACTTATACGTTTAGTATATCAGAGAGCATCGTATCGAAGTGGGACAATGTCTGACTGTAAACAATATCGGTCGTGGGTTCGATGCGTACTCGGGGAAGGATTATATACTATTTTCATTTCCCGGCTCTGGCACTTAAGGAAAAGCGCGGCAATGAGTTCCATCACTCAACACGAGATATATCAATATCGGGAAGTGGAGAACGGAGTGTGATGACCCTAGGTTGTCTCTGACTACTCTGCAAAGCAGGAACAAACGTAAAGGTGCTAAAAAAATCATTATGACATCATTCTTCGAAAAAAATTGTTGATAAGCTTTATAAATTCAATTAGTTTAGATTGTATTTAACACCGTTCAGTAAAATGGGGACTACGAAACCCATTTAGTCTATCAGACGAAGGAACAAGAATGAAACGCTATAACAACCTAAAAAGGGGTGTGAATATATAAATAATACACGTCTTTGCCCTACAACAAAAAAATGAAAATATTTTTTAATATAACAGAAATCGTGTATATTTTTTATCAAACAAAATGTTTTTATAAATATATAAAGTTATATATAAGAAATAATATAAAAAGATTTGTAATTGTTTTATTGGAACACCTCAAACCTGTTACAAGCTCAGTGCGGGCGGGTATGCTCCTCCCACATACATATATGTAATTAATTGACCAAATTCCTGCGCAGGCGCATCGCAACATGTAGGTACTAGCGTGTGGAAATCATTTGTTTGTACAAGAATATTTTGATTGTAATTAGATTTATGATCTTTAATAAGTGATTCTATCTCTATTTTAGTAAGCAATACGTGACGCCTTTATGGAACGTTTATTTCAGTATTTGGTGGTTTTTGATTCAGATTCCTACTTAATATTTGTATGCAGGTGTATAATATACTTGTTATATTCTATAGATGTTTCTGTCTTCTGATTATAAAAAGTGTGACGTCTGTAAAATTTTCTTAGAAAAATATATATGGGATCTCATTCTGGAGAGGTTCTCTAGTAGGCACTTCAAAAAAATTGTAAATTATTTTTGTTTTAAATACTTAAAGAACAGTTAATAGTTAATATTACAGTTTCACGATTTTCCCGTAAAGGATAGTCAGAGAGTACGTAGGGTTAATCCCCCCTTCTCCATGCGTGTTAAGTGGCGAAACTCAATACCACGCTTGTCTTAGGAACCAAAGGTAAATACCTACTTAAATATAACACCATATTCATTCACCCATTAAATGAACACAGTTTGTATATATCACCAAGTGTTTATTTAAATGTAATGTTAAACATAAACATTTCTGAGCAGAACATACAGGTTTTAGTAATCACCATATAATTTATACGAAGTGAAATTAACTTTAGGTCAAATTACAGTACGGGTAGTAAAATTCGCGCTAACATCTTAGGGATTGCAAGTGAAAGGGCGTCGAAAGCTTTCATATCATACCCGTATAATACATCCAATACAATCATGAGTTCCATTCAGATGCTTGAGATAAACGCGTTTACTTTTATTGCCATTAAAGGACTGGGCGTAATTCACATGGTGACATTAACTTGCACCTCAAATCGAAAGTGGTTTTATTTTAAACTAGCGACCCGCTCGCGGTTTTGTCCGCGTGAGCTACACCACTATCGCTGTTTCGTACTTTTGATAGCTCATATTCTCGATCAAGTTAAGCTACTTAATTTTTTTACTTTAGCTCGCTAGGGGTAGGTTTTTGAAAAATATGTAGCCTATGTTCGACCATAAACTATTTTCACTCTGAATTCCGTCCAAATCGGGTCAGTGATTTAGCTATGAAAGCGTAATATACAAACAGACAGACACAAAAAAGAAACTTTCGGTTTAAACATATTAGTATGGATATAAATGTATGATGCAAACCAGAGAGGAAAGATTTTTAGCTGAAATTCTCGCTTAAAATCTGTTTAGAAGAATTGCGATAACAAGGAAGGATATTTTCAATCAATGTCCTTTTAACGAGTGTAAATTATAGAAAACAAGGTTTTTTAACACCAGGTTATTTCGATACGAATTAATGTGGGCGACGGAAGATTTCTACATGTATCTTACTGTGTATGGTAACGCTAATTTAGAGAAAGTTATTTTTCTAATTTATTTTGTATATGTAAAATTAGAAAATAAAGATGAAATTATTTCACAATGATAGTAGATATATAATTAATAAAAATATTAAAATATAACGGTGATGAACTGATGACTTTTAAACATTTTTAAAGTGTTATTCCACATTTAAGAAAATTGAAGAAGACATTTAGAAAACGTATATGAATTTGAACACAGCGGGATTGAACCCGCGCCTTCTGAATATCGTCCAGGCGCTCTCACAACTGAACCATGCGCTCTACCAGGTGCGTCCAATAACTTATACGCTTTATTACAACTTATTTTTGTTGTTAGCGTCTCTGTAAAGAGATTTTTACAAATTTCTGCTACTGCTAGTGATAAATGAATTAAAATGGTAATTTTTTGACATATGATCCGTAAACTTAAAGTAAAAAAAAATATTACACCAAAAAACTGTATTACGAAGATTCTCGGAAGAATCCACGCTAATAGTAAGTAATTGTAAATAAATTGAAACCGTTTGAAGGTATAACAGACTAACTAGGTATAAAAAATACAAAGAAGTCACGTATTCACACCAAAAAAGTTCTTTTGTGAAACAGTTTATACTAAAATAACTATCTAAATTTCAAATATACTATAAATTAAACCGACTGTAGCAAATTAAATTTTGCTGTGGCACATGAGAGGTGAATTTCACCTTATAACTGAGATGAATAGTAATTAGTATTACAAGACCATTAGAGTGTACTAACTAACCCGGCAGTCTTCATTATAGCAAACAACTAAATTAAACAGCTTTTACAATAAATTTACTGTATAAATGAGGTCTTAGCTCTGTATTTTATATTATACAGTTATATACTAATAATAATAATATATATGAAATAGTTTTGCGTCAAATTAAATGTAGAACAATATATTTATTTTAATTTAAAGTCACGAGTGAAGAAGCTAATATAGATAACTTATATGCAAGAAACTTAGAATTCATAATTTAAAAATCTTTTTTTTTAGCTTCACGCTGTATCCAGCACACAGCAGGGTAGGCAGAGGCAACCTAGTGTTAAGACACTCCGTTCCCCATTGCTGTTAAGTCTATATTTATAATAATAAGATATTAAATTGATTTATTTTAATAGAAATTACTGTATTTTTTTAGCTTCACTTTTTTCCTGCACAGTGAATTAATTAAAGAGCACCTAGTGTCAAGACACTGTATGAAAAACACAATTTGTGGAAAATACACTTTACCACGCTTTGTCTTTTTCATCAGAGTGGAGAAATGAAGGAAAAAATGAATCATGACCATTCCACCAAACGAGAATCGAACCCACAACCAATTGCGATCATGGCCAATCGCTGTTAGCGCCACGATGGCCCTCAATAGATTATAATAATAAAATAAGAATAATGTAGATTGAAAACAAAACCTTGGATAGTTACAACAAAAACGCTTCAGTCTAAATTTATTCCATTGCACCTAGCTCTCGCTCTCAAAACAATGGCCCCTAACTAAAATATCGTAACTTTATTTTACCAATATTACAATGAGACTGGAATTAGATTAGTATGCAGATTTTAAATTAAATTAATTGCTTTAAAAAAGGAGACATAAAAGAATTAAATTAAATTAAAATCTCTTTTGTCAAATGTTATTTCAGTCTTTACAGTAAGGCCATCCATACTAATATCATAAATAGTCTGTTTGTCGTCTGTCCGTCTGTTACAAGCGTAACAATATACCTTAATAATTTAAAATGATTTTTTTTTTTTCATAAATCAGCCCCAAAAATATAGAATTAGGGGATGTAAGATTGTATGTAAAATTTACATTTTACATACAATCGATATCGATAAATTTTCTAAGGAAGATAGTCGACGACGCAAAGTCGAACATACTTTTTCACAAACGAGCCTAACCTAAACGAACCTATTTTTTCACAAATTAACCCCTAGAGGATGAAAATGTATATGAAAGGACAAAGCCGCGTGCCGCCCGCTAGTTAGAAAAACAAAGTTACAGTACATACTTAACATAGGGGCCGTCAAAGTATTCTTTAATACCTATTCGTGATTTGTCTCTATATCCGTAGTACTTCTTAGGCGAGCTATAAGAGCATCTGCGATATTACCCGGCATGCATAACTGCACAGAGCTTTCTCTTAATCTACTAGATCATCTCTCATGTATGTATAGATGTTTGCATAGCATATTAGTTTTTGCTTTGGTGTTAGGAAAATTAATGTAATAGCAGTGTAACATGTAACTTGTAGAAAACATAAGAAGTTCGATGAATGTTAATTATTTTCGGATTGTTATTTTGTTAATTCTAAAGTAGTAGTGAGAGTCAGAGAGAATCTAATGTCAGGACACATTGTTCTCCACATTCAGAATAAAGCATAAAGGAGAAATAAAATAATTTTCGTTCCAAAATACATTACTTTCCTTTAAAAATCCATAGTATTTCTATTTTATTGTTTAATTTTAACACAAATTTAAGTTAAGTTATGCCACTTAACATGCCCGGTATAGGACGGAAAGAGGAGAACGGAGTCTCATGAGACACTACATTCTCTTTGAAATGAAATGAACCTTGAAGCTGAGTAATATTTTCAATGATTTAAGAAAATACGTAGGATAGTAAAGATATCTAGGTTATTTTTTCCAAATTCTTTATTTTTCCAATTTCCGCTAAATTCCGCTAGATTCTCATTACGTGTTAAGTGGCGGAACTAGACGCCGCGCTTTGCCTCGACATCAGAGCAAAAAAAAAGGGAAATATTAAATATTCCCACTCCTCGAGTGGGAATCGAATCCACAGCCAGTCGTTTACAGCCACTGCGCCACGACTAGCCCCTAAGATATCTAGGTAGATATTATACAAACGTGAAACAAATCAGTTTCCCAAAGCTTCATTAATTAGCAGTATATTTTAAGACAGCGGTAGACACAACGGAAGTTTGCAATGCAATTTATCGTTTTGTCTCCAGACATTCATTTATCTAGAACAATGAATGACTCTTCATAGATAACACTTAATTGGACTTCTTATTCTATCGTTCGACTTAATAAGACAATTGTGTACAATTGAACGTTTCATTGACTTGTAAACTTAATATGTCTTAAAGATTTTTTTTACCTTCACGCTGTATCCCGCACTAGTAGGGTAGGCAGAAGGAACCTAATGTGTTGACACTCCGTTCCCCATTTTCCGTCGACTTTTGGAGGCATTGCGTGTTAAGTAACGGCACTTAACGCCGCGCTTTGCTTCGACTCCAGAGCGAAGAAAATACAATTGAACAATTCATTGGCTTGCAAAATTTAATATCTTTTAAAAACTCTTTTAAGTTAGTTTGCAGTAATGATATTTTGATAAAAAAAATATATAAGAACCTTTACTATTTTGATGTAAAATATATAAGAAAACAAATAAAGTAAATATCTTGGTAACTTTATCTAAGAAACCAAAAAAGTGGATAGGTATACTTTAGACTTGAAATTGTAAGAAAATGTGATCCCTATCGCTATCCAAGTGCATTTTACATGTGCCTGACTAAACAATATCTTCATGGAGTTGGGCACTATATAGGAGAGTATCTATTTACCTATACTTAAAATATATCTTCCCCGACATAGCTACATGGAGTGACTTTGTCATTAAATCCATACTTATATTATAAATGCGAAAGTCTGTGTGTTTGTCTGTCATGCTTTAACGGCTAATCTGTCGGTCCGATTTGGATTAAAATGAAAGTAGTAAAAGTTACTGGGTCTAACATAGGCTACTTATTTTTTCAAAAATCAATCTCTAAAGGGTTGAAATAGGGGATGAAAGTTTATATGAAAAATCTAAACCGCTTGACCGATTATAATGAATTTTGGCATAAATATATTTGATAATCTAAGCTTAAACATAGGCTACTTTATTTTTCAAAAACCCACCCCCGAGGGTTGCAATATAACGAAGCAGTTATGTAGTTCACGCGGCGAAGTCGCGAGCGGGCCGCTA
This sequence comes from Dryas iulia moderata, assembly GCA_019049465.1. Lineage (NCBI taxonomy): Eukaryota > Metazoa > Arthropoda > Insecta > Lepidoptera > Nymphalidae > Dryas > Dryas iulia. The sequence continues at coordinate 11,576,788 of CM032424.1, read as the reverse complement.
GTATTTAATGTATTCATAATGCTGAAAAATTGACATGTATAAAGTATTTTTACTGACTCTTAAATTTATGATAGATATTTAATATTAAAATATAGAAATACATAAGTGAAATGATAAATATTCTAGTACTAAGCTATATATTCTTCAAAATGGACGTTCTTTTGTATGAGAACATTTGTCATCTTATGAAACAAATTTGCTGCCAAGTGTGAGTCAACTGCCTTGATATGTTTTTTGTTTGGCAACGTTAGAATGATACAAAAATTATAATTTTCAAAAATAGTATTAAAATTTTGGTTACATGTTGGTTGTTATTGTTCATCAAATAATATACGAAAAGACTAAAAAATAATTATTTAATTAAAGTAATTCCTTTATTACTTCTTAAGTTTAGAGAATTATAACAAATTAATTTTTACTATATCAACCTTAACTAATCTCAAGTAACTAGATGTTACGGACAACGTTTGTGTATTCCCGTCTTTCCGGTTCCCGTAGGAATTTCGTGAAATGCTCTTCTACACTCCTCTAGATAACTTACTAAATAAATTTCATCTTTCTCCGTTCACAAGTGTTGTACGTGCGTTGTCTGTCGGTCACGCAAGTTTTAAGTATGTATATAGAATTGCTTTAAACTAGTTATTGCCGTACGTTTACATAGTAAAATCCCATTTTAATCGATTAATCTATGGGAAGGTTGTTATCGAATGAAACCCAGTGAAAAGTTCTAAACAATGGCTTAAAAATAAAGATCATAATAAAATTTAAAGAGTTGTCTCCTACGAAGTATTTTATAAGCACGTAACACATTACTTTTAACATTTTTAAAGTGTTACTCCACACTTAGGAAAATTGAAAAAGACATTTAGAAAACGTATAAAAATTTGAACGCAGCGGGATTCGAAACCGCGCCTCCTGAATACTGTTCAGTGGTGAGAGCGCCTGAACGGTATTCAGGGGGCGCAGATTCGAATCCCGCTGCGTTCAAACTTTTATACGTTTTCTAAATGTTTTTTTTACCTAACACGTAGTTACATATTAAAGATTATTTGGGCAAACGTTACTTATTTATTTACAAAAGGAATAATCAGATGACTAAATTAAATTTCAAAACATTATGAATGATCCATAAGCCAATAAAGTTATGTTAAAATATTACATATTTTATATTTTTACATTTGAAATGCCGTACATGTGAAAATGAAAGACGCTTGTTCCTGTTATAAGAGATGTTTTATTGTTATTGTATAGCGGTCCACCTAACAGTCTACATCGAAAGCAATTTGTATTGTGGCCATTACGAAAATGATTGCCCATATTACTAATCGATATAATGTTGTTTAACAGAAATACTTTCAATCAATTACGTTGTGTATAAAAACAATTAAATGACAAATAAATTGATTTGAAATCATTTGAAAAACTGTCGAATTTAAGGTGAAGGGATAGCGGGATATCGTCTGACTAAAAACTCAATTGGGTGCGGGTTCGATTTTCACTGTTGGAATGGATTATATTTGAAATATTTTCATTTCTTCGGTTGTACTTAAGATAAATAGCAGCGTTGAAATCCAATCAAGACGCAATGTCTCGATTTCGTGTGCAAAATGGAGAGTGCCTAAACGTTTAGCTTCTTATATTTTAGCGTTAAGCTTTCTATTTTATTATACTGTTCAATAAATGAGTTAAAAAATTACATTCGAGAAATTAAAATTGTCATATTGCAAAGCTCTCTTATATTACAGACAGACATTTACAAAACCTGACACTTTATCTTTAAAAAATGTACTCAAAATATACTCGAAAATTTTCTGTAACTTAGGCTTGTTCAATAAGAACAAAGTGACAAATTATTATGTGTACATACATACATATACGTATAAACTCATAAACAGGATTTCTAAAACTAGTACAAAATATTCGTTTATAATTATAAGAAATCTTGAACTGCAAACTGCAGGTTAATAGCTAAAAGGAAAAGTCAGTATAAGTCTAAATGAATAAGTCATAGAGCTTTTAAGTCTAGAAACCCAATACCGGTTGGAGTGATATACAGGCTACAGGTCATTTCACTATGGGATTAAATTAAACCGCGATATACAACCGCTAAAAGTTTTTATATAAAACAATGTTTATGGGCTATGTGGTTTATGGTTGCATAAATATGAATATTAGGTTACGACGAAAAACAAAACAATAAGCTTTGTCAACATTTATTCGTATTCCAATACAGAGAATTATAATGAAAAAGTCTATATATATCTAATTTAAAACATTAATGGGGAAGTAAGAGATGAGATTGGTGTGGGATCGATTCCCATGCGGGGGAATGGTCTTACATTATTTAATTTAAATTTCTTCTCTGTGGCACCTAAGACAGAGTGTAATATTAAGCCACTTATGCGTCGTGCGGAAGCTGGGGAACGGAGTGTCTTAACACTAGGTTATCTCTGACTACCCAAAGAGTGCACAAAAGAGCGTAGCTGCATAAAAATAAATGTTCCGAAATCCGTACTATTATATTTTTTGTAACTTTATAAATATTATTTGTATATTTGTGGATTGGCAATACATTTATTAAATTAAGAGAGGTCTGTTCTTTTACGTGGACAGTCTTTGCAAAGTAAGTCCAAGCACGTTGGTATTATCGTATTGTAGTGAAATCAAACAACTGGTAAATTATCTTGGCCATCGTCACGACCCTGGACACTCGTGCGGACGTGAAAATACAATAAATAACTCGGACCTAACAATAAAATATTGTACATTCGTTCCCGTTCACGGATAATAATTTTAGATATCGAGAATCATTAATGAAATACAATTTTTTAAACTATTTTGTTCATTTGATTGAATTTCAATATGACATTTATGAATAAATACAAAAAATAATAACTTATATGAATTTTGAGAAATCCTTTCCTTTTGCTGAGTGCTAAAGCCCTTATAAATATGGGTTGTATAATTCTTCCGCTTCACGTTTTTCCCCATAACAGGGTAGTCAGAGAGAACCTTGTCAAGACACTCAGTTCTCCATTTTCTACCCAAAGTGTCTCTACATTGCATGTTGAGTGGTAGAACTCAAAGTCGCACTTTGTTTTAGGTAACAAAGTGAAGAAATGAAAATAATAAATGTGTAATAATAATGTTATCGAGCCTGTAACAATTGCGTTTGCAGTCAGGCGCTGTCTAACTGCATCACGACAGCCTTCTGATAGATATAATTTTAAAGGTTAAAGTTGAATCGTCTTGAAAAAAGTCCAGTGAAACTTTTTGAAACAATGATGTTTATAAAGTCAAAGTCAAAGTCAAAATCAAATCAATTTTATTCAAAATAAGAAGTTACGTGCTTCATATTTTGAACGTCAAATAGTTTCAGAAGAACCGGCGCAAGAAACTCAGCGGGACTTCTTTTTTTTTAACCAATTATGATATTTAGATGTATTGCTGACAGTGATACTTTATTGACAGTGATAGGTAGAATTGTACAGCGTGGTTGCCGTAAACGCGAATCATGTAATAAAATATAACCGATACAATCCAACTCCCAAACATATCGAATAGCTATGAGAAAGTCAACTTGGTAACAATATCCACTATCCACATAAACACAAGTTTTTTTTCTCCAAGAAACCGCATTCGCATATATACAAAGGTAAATTAATCCGCCACAGGAAGGAAAGTTTTGCGTGCTTCACATCGTATAGATGTTTTTACAATATGAAATAAACAATATGCAAATATGCTAGTTAATAAACATATGTCGTTTAATTTCGTTTCTATAAAGAATTTATGGCTACATATTATTTTATGGCTGATACGTACATATAAATGTTGTATAATGGTGTTTCGTATTAGAAGATAACAAACTCTAGCATTCCTTGGGTTCAGAGTGCCGGGTCCGTAGCGTTACAAAAAGAGGTGCTTGTAGCAGTACCTTTTACCTTGGGATGTTAGGTCCAAGGGACATTAGGCTCAAGGGGAAAATGCATTAATGTTAGCCTCCACCTTTCCAGCCCTACTTTTCATGTAACTAAATTTAAAAAGAACCTTCTAATGGCGCTTTCAAAATACGTTGGCGCTAGAAATATATTAACAATAATTTCAGATAGATTCATTCAGCAGATTGTAGAGAGATTTCTTTGTTATATATACCTCTCGCGCCTACTGCATCGCACTGCATTGTATATCGCACATACAACTATATTTATTAAAATTATAGAATTAAATCCTATTGATTTGTATGAGCTAGTAATAGTATTCATTTTGATAAATGTTTATATGTATGTACATAACATCTTCTTTGCGCTGAATTTTAGACTGGAACAGAGTAATCTTTTTCTATATTTTGCTTGTTTATCTGCCGTCTAATATGAGAGGTGTATTTAGATAAAAAAAATATATGAATTTTATAGCATTAATTTGTCATCTGTATTAACACACAATTTATGGAGATAAATTGACGCATTAAAATCTTAATGCTTTTCTCATAGAATTAAATGAAACATAATTTATATTTAATGTTTGTATTTAAAAGGTTGATTAAAAGGCTAATTTAACAAAAATGTTAATATTTACAGATAAGATTATTATTATTATTTTATAATAAATCATTTATTGCTTTTAAAACTAAGAGTATTATAATAAAATTAATAATTCATATTAATCATTTAAAAAAAACCTATTTGTTCAGAAGTATGCCACCTAAGTCTACCTGTAACCACGGAATACTCTAATGTTTCCGAAATGTTGGGTTGTCTAAAAATATATTTTCGAATACTAAAAATATACGCGAATAAGCCGGTTAAAGAGTGTTATTTCAAAATGTTTAAATTTTTTTTAGCTTCACGCTGTATCCCGCACACAGGAGAATAGGTAGAGGGAGCCTAGTATTAAGACAATCCGTTCTCTACTTTCCGCCGAATTCGGAGGCTTTATGTAACACGCAAAGCCTTCGTGGCGGAACTTAACTAGACAGAGCAAAGGAAATGGAAATATTAAATATTTCTACTCGTCGAGTGGGAACCTAACTCACAACCAGTCGTTTGCAGTCACACGTTCGTGCCACTGCGCCACGACTGGCCCCAAATGTGTAATAATTCTGAAAATCATATGATATTCATCTAGTCGAAACAAGCTAACCTTAAATTACATGTAGGTAAAAATCACCGAACCAAAGGCCTTTTCAAAGTAAATAAATATAACAAATCATCTTAATTTTCGAAATAACAAAACGCAACAACTCTAATTATAGATACGTAAATCCAATTATAACTCTATATATAAAGAAGTGTAATAATCTAGATGTGAGAGGCTGATATATTATTCATCTTGTAACCAGTTTCTTACGCAGTTTTTTGTGATTTTCACATTAAGCTTATATCTTGATTTATATTATGTAACACGTTTCTAACATAACATTCGAAATTACTTAAAGACAACTTTCAATATGTTTGTGAGATCTTTAGATATAATTTATTATGCATTAGCATATGCATACTTCTATAATATATTAACGTATGTATAAAATATTTATAAGCGTTTTGCTCTGGTCACTTAGAGACAATCAATATTGAATGTATTCGTGAAATTATAACTTTCTGCATATCTATTTGTTCGATTATTAATTATAATGCATGTTTTTTTAATAATTTTATGCAAGTAAACATACTGTTTGGATTGGCTCACTGAATACATTTTTAAAATTATGTTTATATGGATGTGCACAGTTGTTTTATTACTTTTATACTTTTTACCATCTTTTAAGACAATCAAAAAATCCCAGTGGGTTGTTTATGTCACTACACATTATTCCGTAAATTGTAAGCTAGGGATAGTTTACACTTAACAATAATTTACACATTATACTTCTAAATATAATGATATCTTAAAATCAAATTTTAAATCAAATGGAATTTGCACCAAGAAACATCCAGTGCTGCCTGACAGCATTTGAGTGAGGTATAACCGTACTTAATAATAGATGATTTCTGACATATTTAAACATCAAATACTAGTAGGTATTATAAAATCGTACCAAACTTAAGATTAATTATTATAGAACTACCAATGTTTTAAGCATGTCAGTGTACTATTTAACGATTAAGGTAAGCATCCAGTCGGAAACCTGCTTGCACCCGTGACTATCGCGATGGTGAAAACGTAATTAGTAGGTACGTAATATCACACAACAATTACTTATATTCTCATTAATTTTGTCAAGGTGGTTTGATTTTTTAATAGTACCAAGAATACCTTCATAACTGTAGTTTATATGTAACTAGCTTTTTTATTGGATAAAGGGGGCAAACGAGCAGAAGGACCACCTGATGGTAAGTGGTTACCTTCGCCCATAAACATCTACAGCGTCAGAATAGTTGTGGATGGAGCTAGCTTACATGCCATCGGACCGGAACACATCATCAGATATTTGGCGGTTCGTCTTTCACATGATAGTGGTCGCGAGTCAGTCTGAGAAGGAATCTCCTACCACCAAGCTACTGGGTCACCCGCCTTTTACGGACGCTAACCAGGTGCGGAGGGCCTCTAATCTAACTTAAGTTTTCAATAGTAGTTAAGCTAACGTAAGTATACGCTTGTATACTTATATGTATGTCAAAAACTTCAAACGTTTAATATTTTGGACGAACAAAACAATATAATAAATAACTTATTCATTATCAATACAAAAGGTAAAATCCAAAGATCATGGCTCTTAATAAAGCTATTAAAATATGTAGGCTTTTTACTTTTTGTTTTGAAACTGGGTAGAATTTCACTTTCAATTTATTTTAAGTTAAGTAGGTATGGGTCAAATTTGTCAAACTATGTGAGGAGAAACTAAAAAATTTTATTATAATATTTTAAACTACTACTCTATTTTAATTATGTAAATCAGTAAAGGAGGAAGAAGATAGAGAGAGAGAGTGGACTGAGATTTAAAGAAGATACAATTTCGTCTTAATGAAAGGAATGTCATTAAGAAATTTCAACTTATTTTACATAAGCACGAATAGTGTTAGTAGTTACGACGTAAACCTAATTTTACTACTACGAGTACTAAATGCTAGTAATCAGGCCACTGCCCCCCATTGTGCAGATCAACAATCGAGGACCAGTTAATTGTTATTTCTGATGTGCACGAATATCAGTCATCTACATGCCGACAAACACTAGGCCCATTCATCCCCCGTCACGTTTCGAAAGCTCCATCTGATACATTAAAACTAGTACAAGGTTGACTAAAAACATCCATTTATTGTGCAGATTCTAGATAACTTGCAAAAGGTCACTTTGTTAAAGGTCTTCTGTTCAGTCATTGAAAAATTATTTTGTAGATAGATCGTAATAAATAACGATCGAGTATTGAATTTCAAGTTGTTTTCCCTGCGATAAATCTTATTTAAAATCGTTGAACTTTGACTATTATTGCGCAGCGAAAAGGGTTGTCTGAATTGGAATTAATGGCTCTAAATAACAGTAATTAAAGGTAAATAAAGTCTGGTTAAATCTTTCGCCTTTTTAAGTTTAATCATTATACAAAATTCCAGTTTTTCTAATACTTTCAATCTCTTTCTATAACACAGGTGTTAAAATTATTGTCTTGCTGTTTTCGATGTTTACAAACTCAAGTCGTACGCTAATGAGAGCCCTATACTTGATTCTGGTTACAGATTGCCAGGCCAATATATAACCAGGCCTATAAATTCAGTAATGTTGTGTTATTGCTTTATAATAACAAAGTATCCACAAACATGGTAAAAATGGTCTGGCAAGCTTGAAACCTTTAGCAATGACAATGTTGAAGTAAGCAGTATTAATTATTTAATAGCACAAAGATACTAGATGTCAAATTTGAAACTGTTACCTTTATCGAACATTTGTCTATCAATATCAGTTATTAGAATTTTAAAAAAAACATTGAATTTACAGAAATTTCCTGTAAATTCAATGTTATAGCTAAACAAATAAATTATAATATAATGAGCTGATTGCAAAATAAATTTAGATTTACTGTGACCAATCAGTGCATTATTGTATCTAATAAGACACATTCAAGGAAAATTAGGTTTAGGAAATTTCTTACTATAAGTTTTTTAATAAAAATCTATTGAAGTATAATTTTATAGTGCAATAAATATTTGACCAGGTGACTCACAGTCAAGTCAAGTCAGTTTCTCGATGACCTAATCGAAACAGTATTAGGATTACTATATTATGTATATGTCGCATATATTCATGTGTATGTACTATTAGCAGCCGATGAACGTCTATGTTATTAATATTTTAAAAATAAAGCTATTTTATTCAATGGTAAGAAGAGAAATTGTAATATTACTAACCCATTTACATAGCAAAATATTTCATTACAATATTTTATAATTTTAATAAATACTAATTTATTAAAGGATTATTGTAACATTATACGTTCTTATGAATGTTTAGTTAATATCAGAATTATGCATTTTGTTTAAATTTTATTAAGTATAGGTTGTATTACATATACATATAAACATATATATGTAATATAATAATCTGTCTTCTAAAAACGATACATTTCTTTTTATCAATAATTTTGTTCAATAACAACATAACTTTTGAAATTTTGTCATTTATAGCCTGTTATATTATAATTAATTATATGTATAGTCAACCAATTATAAATTGGCCGCTTAAAATTTGTTGTTTGACTTAATTAATGACTTTCGGACGCTAATTTAATGATTATTGAGGTAATTCCATGATATATCGGAGATAGTGGTGAAATTTATATCATTTATGTATGTCATTATGATTGATGGTTTTTAACAAAAAATAGTCTAACTTAGCAATGAATATAATAAATATTTCCCTTGCTCTATTTCTTCTAAGCAGACTTAAAAGACATCGTTGTCATAGAATGTACAATTAACCGCCTTGTACGCTGTAGTTACAATTAATTTCGATTAATTCATATCATTGTAGCATACTCACTTTTCTTGTACTTCCGCTAACGCTGCTGGCGAGACTCTCTGCGTCATAATGACGCGCGAACGCGTAAGGGCCCGGATGGTCCCGGGATACACATTGCCCCATAAGCCCGCTCCCACAAAACACAAATTGAGAACAATTCACTAGGATCAATCACTATAAAACGTTTTTTGAACTCACATTACACTTTGTATTTTTTACAATTGAAGTCATTGTTTATTTCCTTATAATGCTATATTTAAAAAGTTTTTATTGTTTACATATAAGTTAGTATCATCAATTGCGAATTCCATATTTATAAAATCCTAAAATAATTTCAGAAAGAAGATACAATTATATAAGAAAAATAAAAAGAATTGTTTGTTTGATACTACAAGCAGATATATATTTCAAATTTTTATTTATACGTTATATGAATAACGTATATAATAAAAGGCCATTACAATAACAAACATATATATCTATCTATATCAAGTCTTGAGTTTTTAATACAAAATTAGTATATTTACAATATACTAACAAAGTTATATCGCAGTAAACATGTGATCGAGGATAGCTCAACGCCGCACCTGCTAACGGTGGGTGACGGAGCGCGTAGCGCGCACTGCGCTCGATGTACGACTGTGACCTGCGCGGGCGCACCCGCGACGCCGGACAACGGACCTTGCACAGCTGTTGATTGACTCATACCATAACCATACGTTATACGTCCGCGTCTGTGCCCCTAAGTTGAAGGGAACCTGTACTATTATGTTACGAGACGTTACTTTTGTTTTAAATTTTTTTTTGTTAGAACCTTCTAATTAGATACTTCATTGATACCATGCATCGTCACGTCTTACAAAGCACAAAAATGCTAAGGCATCACCAAGACGTAAAATAATCATAATAATATAATCGAAATTTAGATTACAATCGGGCAGAATAATATGCACCTGCTGGGATTGAATCAGAATGCAACGGAAATGTTAGGTTCTATATTTTTGGGACCTTATAAATATTGGTATTTGATTTCCCCCGCCACAGTAGGCTACAACTATGTCATATCGTATATTGTCATGATTAAACACTAACTTAAAAAAATCCTATGAATAACATTTATTATGGTATTTAAATTTTTAAGTCATTTTAAAATTCACAAAGCGACATTGCTTATCAATACATAGCAAATATAATGCAATCGCTCTTATTCATTATTATCTTGCGTCCTAATCTATATGCATGATTTAAAGTTTCCTTATACATATTTTTCGCCACCGTAATTATATTATAACTATTTTGTTTTTTCATCCACCCGTGTTAAATCTAGCATCGTCTTAAATCACAAACTTTACTTAAAATTATTATTTAAATTATTCTTACCTTTGTGTTTATAAACTGATTTAAATAAAAGAAACATTAAATGGTTCGTTTTAACCGTTCCAGTGATTGACATGCAAAAAATGAAAAACACAGAGATAGAAGTAAAAGGATAAACAGAAAAGAAATATAAAAAAATATTGTTTTGGGTTCCATGACATTGATAAGTACCCCCAATAATATTTTTACTCGTAAATTTTCCATGTACAGAAAACAAAGTCGTTACCTGCGTCCGTCTGTATGTATAAATGCTTAGATCTACAAAACTACGCAACGGATTTCCATGAGGTTTCTTTTAATAGATAGAATGATTTAAAAGGAATATTCATATGTGTAATACATACATAGTATAGTAGAGAAACACTGATAATTTTAGAGGCTTCTAACATGATGTCAGTGCGGATGCGCGTGTCTATAGTGAAATAGTTGTATAAAAGGCGGCACGGCAGGCGGCACGCAGGCGAAGCCGCGAGCGGGCCACTAGTTTTTATTATATAGATAGGCCTCTATGAGGTCGTCGTGGTGCAGTGGGACAGCGTCTGACTGTAAGACAATGGTTGTGGGTTTAAATCTCACTTGGGGGATATATAATCCCCCTATAATTTTTCAGTTCTTCACTCTAATACTTAAGACAAAGCGCGGCGTTGAGTTCCGCCACTCAAGGTGCAATGTCTTGGTTTCGGGCGGAAAGTGGACGGAGTGTCTTAACATTCGGTCCTCTCTGAGTACCCGTTTTATGAGAAAATGCATTGACACAGAAATAAAATCTAGCTTTTTTGCTATATAAATGCAATATAGCAACCATTGAATTTTTTAAGAGTCCTTTGAAAGAAATTACTTTTGTGCGATGTGATTTAAAAAATATTGATTGTACCTATAACGTATTTTTTAAATAAACATTAAACACTAAAGAAGTAGGTTACATAACAAATTTAATAGAAGATAATATTAGTAAAAAGATATTTCACACCACTAAAATTAAATTTCACATGTAAAATATATTGTTTGGAGTACAACGTGGCGAAGTTTTATAGCGTTTGACTGCAATCGCAATTGGTCGTTGGTTTCATTCCCACTCTGTGGAATAATCATAATTTATATGTGTATATCTAGCAGACAAAGCGCAGCATTAATGTCCGCCACTTAATACGCAATATCTGGATGTCGGACTTAGTTGAAGGGAATGGAAATGTTGACACAAGGTTCTCTTTGAATACCCTGCAATGCAGAAAAAGAGTGATGCTAAAAAAAATAACTTACTAACTTACCTACTTAATAACTTACGTACTAGTTGTAAATTCTATTAATTCTATCTAGTGTATAAGACGTCAGAAAAATAATTACTTAATTAACACATTATTTACTTAAAAAAACTACAAAATAATGATAAATTACTTGTTGATTTCTCAAAATCTACTTCACATGCGTTAAATGAAATGTTTTTGACAGGTAATTCGTAAACATAACACTTGTCAAGTTGACAGGTGATAAACCGGTTAAAGCGGACTATAAACCTTTCAGCTTTTTATCATAAAATTGTCTAAATAAGACGCAAATTTGGTTTTTTTAACTTTAAAAAGAAAAATAATATTATTCTATGTCGGGAATGATAACTCGCGCTCGAGCCTTCTCCACACAAGCGCTGAAGGTCGTCAATAATGTTGCTAAGCAACAATTTGTTGTGTCTCTGGATAGCGGTAAGTAAAATTTCTTTTATTCTTTAAATTTACACATCTGAATAATCTTAAACGAAAAGAAAATTGATATTGTTAGATTTATACTAAACTCAAAATCTTATAGCATATGCTATTTTATGTATAAAAAAAGAGTAATTCTTCTTACACCTTATTGGAGAATTTTAGTAAGACGAATTAATATTACATATTATTCATTACATTTAATATTTCTTAACTTTAAGTAAAATATTGTATTTGCAGCAGAAGCAACAATAAGTTATGACAAGAAGGATAAACAAATAACCTTTATTCATACAAATGTTCCAAAAGAGTTTCAAGGGAAAGGTGTTGGAAAGTTATTAGCTCAGGTACTGTTAATACTGTATTAGTAATACATGAAATAAAGGATAAATGTTGATAATAATGGTCAAGGTGAAGTGAGTACGCTAGGATGTTATCATTTGTTACTGTACTCTCTCTAACTACATACCTTTGCTTACACTCTATATTGTGTAAAGGATAAGTAATATAAGTAATTTGGGGCCAGCCGATGACTAAAGTGACTGGTTGTGGGTTTGATTCCCACTCAAAAATATAAAAAAAAGATAAAAAATAATGTTGAAATGTTTCAACACTTCAAGATAATTATTTAACCATATTCAATGAAATACCAGTAAGAAAAATATTTAATAATATTTTAATTTAATTCTAATTAGGTTTCTTATATTACCGTTTCTGCTTTTGCTCAATTTTTTTTTAATATGTATACATATTATATAATTGACTTTATATTCTTGTAGCATATAGTTGTAAGGAAAGCTCTCTACTCATCGTATACACTAGAGTGTGATAATGTAAAATCCAAATTAAACATTTTGTATGACCTAAAAAGCACCTGTGGAATTATGAAGCACTTTCAGCAGTTTAGTAATCTCAGATCAAAAATCAGCAATATTTGTACTATATTGAAATTTTCATCCATCCAATTTTTTTTAATAAAAAACTTAGATACTTTATAGTAAGTCTTTTAGTTTAAGTTTAAGCTTTAAGTTTATTTAAATCATATTTTTTTTTCAACAGTATGCATTTGTATTTGCACATGATAACATGTTGGATGTGATTTGCAAATGTCACTTTCTTGCTAAGTACTATGAAGACAATATAAATAATTTTAAGGATCTTCAAGTTAAATTTGACTTAGAATAAAATGGATATATCTTGGTACAAGTGTAACATACATTATTATTTAAGGGAAAAATATTATGGTAAAGCTAAAGTCATAGCTAAAGAAGCTTCATCAAATTATTCAGACAATGCAGAATTTTTATTCTATCATGGTATATCCAATATTTTGGAAGGACAAATACAAAAAGGAATTAATGATCTAACACCCATTCAGTCAAATAGAGATTTAAAATTTGCTGTTGTAATGGCTCTAATATATGGGTACAAATTGCTTAACACCTATGAAAGGGATGATTTGTATAATTTAGAATCTAAATTGAAAGAAGAACGTAAGCTAGCTACATCTTTATCCTTCTATTACACTGGCCTCTTTTTATCATTTGGAGAAAGTTATGAAAAAGCTTCTGATTATATAAATAAAAGTCTAAAAAAAGATCCTAATAATTTAGATGCTATAATTCTCAAAGGGTGGAATGATATGTATTTGAGTGTTGGTGAAATACAAACTTCTATAACAGATTGTTTTGAATTAGCTTTACAAAAAAATGATGAAAATGTCAATGCTGTATTAGGATTGGCCAAGTTTAATTATTTTGCAAGAGATTTTGATGGTTCTAATCTACTGTTGGACAAATTGATTGTCAAAAATCCAAGCCAACTTGTACCAATCATAGAAAAGATGAAAAACGAATTTGCTAATCAAAAATGGGATGCAGTATATGATGCTATAGAGAGAATTTTTTCTTTAGACTCAAGAAATATTGATGCCTTAAAAATCAGAATTTTTATGGCTCTATGTAAAAATGCTGATTATATTGAAGCAGTTGATATACTTAATAATTTCTTCACTGTATTGGAAAATGAAGAGTCTTGTAATGGATACCTATTTTATAATACTGCTCAAGTATTTTCGAAAATATGCGGAAGATCTAGCACAGTTCTTTCACAAGTATATAGATTTGCACAATATGCTTCGGAAATGTATTCTAACAATGTAGACTATCTAAGTGAAGTCGGATATCAATGCATATTGCAAGGAAAACATAAGGACGCCCTAAGTTTTTTTAAAGCTGCTAGTAAAATCGACAGTAATTCAATAACTGCACTTTGTGGATTGACTCTTTGTCAAATGTTCGAAAATGGTCCTGTAGATCAAATTGCCCAACAAATTGAACTTTTGTACGAGATGCAAGGAAATCAGAAGTTTCCAATTTTATATCTTCTATCAGCACAATTAAATAGCAAGAATTCAAACGCAGTATCATTCTTAAACAAAGCCGTTGATACTCAAATCAACCTGGCCGATATATATCCCTACAGTTTAACCTACATCAAATATTTAGATCCAGATTTCTTAATGGAAGTGTATAAAGAGTACAAAAAGCATTTACCTAAGAAGCCATTTGTGATTGTCGGCCATTTGCTTTACTCGCAAGAGGAAAGAAATGCTGTAGTATCGAAATGTCTAAATCTCCTAAATACTATTTGCCAAGCGTGTCCAGGATTAATCACAGCTTTATTTGAATTGGCGAAATTGAAGTTTTTATTTGGTTACGCGAATGACGCACAGAAATTAGCTCAGCAGATTGTTGATATAGACAATACACATGGTGGGTGTCAAGTACTAATTGCGCAAATTTATATCCAACAAGGAGCTTTTAATAAGGCAGCTCAGTGCTTAGAAATGTGTCTCAGTTACAACTTTAAAATTCGCGACAGTGCTATGTACCATTTCCTGAATGGTATCATTTTGAAAAATCTTAATGAATTAAAAGATGCCCTGTCGAGTTTTACTACAAGTCTTCAAATATTGACTAGCAGGAGTAGCATTAATAGGCAAAATGAAGCCGATATGAATATAGTCGACAAAACTACATTGTTTTTGCAAATAATTGAATTGCAAACAGCTTTAGGACTGTTTGGGGAAGCAGGCAAAACTATGCAGGTAAATGTTGTAATAGTTGATCAATATGAAATTAAGTTGTTGTGTAAAATAATTTTACTGACAATTTGTAACAAGTACAAAAATACCGGAAAGAACTACTTGTTACTTACTTACGTGACTGAAATTGTTACAGACTTCCTTCTTTTTTTTGAAGCAAACAATCACCATGTCCGTACCAGGCATGGATAAATAAATTAGTGTGTCGAATTGCATATAATATTAATAGCCATTAGGTCATTTAATTTATTTATTTATCAGACGAATAAATCATTGAACCAAAAACAATTAAGCGATATTCAGCAACATCCAAAAATCCGCTATAACACTTAAAAGAAAATTAAATAGCATAAAGCAAAATTAACGAATCAAAATTAAACTTTAAAATTCCTTGCCCTGAAAAATGCAATTTCGATTATTCACTTGTGCATGTTTAGTACAGATTTAATGGTAAGACAGACAGGGTAGAAGTAGTATCTGTATACCTATATTATAAATATATTTAATTCTGCAAGTAAGATTTGAACCTAAATACCGTTCTGTATAAATCAGAAGCTTCACGATTTTTCCCGCATAGCGCGGTAGTCAGAGAGGACATAGTGTCAAAACACTCCATCCTTCACTATTCGCACGTAATCAATATATTTCATGTTGAATAACGTAACTTAAGTGTATAGCCACGAGCTAAATACGTTACGATGACGCGATGATGAAAATGTACTTTGAAACATTTGCCATAATTTCATATAAAACAAAATAAACGAGTAAATAAGTGCGATTACCATTATTAGCTTTTACTTATACTGTTATTTATTTTTTTCCTCCAGGAAGCCATTCAGGAAATATCCTATACATCGGAAGAAAGCCGTTTACTTATAGCTCGAGCAGACTTAGCGCTACAGAAAGGCGATATCGACAATGCCATAGAGATTCTTAACGAAGTCAAACCTGGTCAGCCTTATTACTTCCAAGCTCATAGTAAAATGGCGCATATTTATTTAAAGGAGAAAAACGACAGAACAATGTTTACCTCTTGTTTTAAAGATATAGTTAACAATCATCCGTTGGCAGACGCACATGCTATGATGGGAGACGCTTTTATGTCAATTCATGGTAAGTCAACAATCATTAAGGATTTATTATAAATATACACTTTGAAAAAATTATTTAGAAAATTTAATTATATGCATAGATAAAGATAAATTATTTTATAGATATTTTTTCTAGATTTTGTTCTAAATTTTGGAATGTGACTGGTCAGAAAAACAATGTCAACATATGATTTTAATGTATTTATATACTACAGCTTTATGATTTTTCTCGCAGTATAGTCAGACAGAATATAGACACTACATTTTCCACTTTTCGTCCGATTTCGATTATTGAGACGTTACTTCTTGAGTGGCGGATTCCAACGTCACACGTTTATTATCAGAGCGGATAAATGAAAATAATTTAAATTTGATCTTTTCCTAAGTGGGAATCGACCAGGAATCAATAGCATTTACAGTCAGACATTGTCCCACTGAGCTACGATGGCGTCATTTTACTACCATTATACTATTAATATAACACTAATATTTATGTGGCAATAACCAAAAATGGCCCTACATTTTTCTAACATATTTCCTCTTTGCGTAGAACCAATACAAGCAGCTGAGTCCTATCAAACGGCTTTAAAAGGAAACCCTAAAGATATTCAACTGATAAAGAAACTTGGACTTGCGCTAGTTAAAATGCATGAATATGACAAAGCGGCGTCGCATTATGAAAATGCTATTAAATTACTCAATGATGATGAATTAAGATTCGAATATTTGGAACTACTTATAAAGGTATGGGTGCTTTTTTTACCATTTTCATCATTAAAGCCACATACAGCCGTTACTTATTTTACAGCTGTTATTATACAACTGTTATTTATATAACAGATCTTCGAAACTGTCGTGGCACAGTGGACAGCGACTGACTGTAAACGCGATGGTTGTGGGTTCGATTCCCACTCGGGGAATCAGTAGAAAAAAAAGTTGTATATTATTTTCGTTTCTCCGTTCTGGTACCTAAGATAAAGTGGCACATAACACGTAATATTTCGATTTCAGTCGGAAAGTAGAGATCGGAGTGACTTGAGCTCACTCTAGCTCTCTCGTCTCGTATAAAAATCGGGAAAAAGGATGAAGCTGTAAAAAAACAGTCCTTCTCTTGCTACTTTTGGTATACCATTAAGAAGTGTGATTCTGACCTGTGATTGGAACGACTCATTGATAAAAAAGTTTGCTCCTTTCTGATTTAGTATATGTGTAGCCATCCTATTTAATATACTGTATATTACCTCAAAATAAACAAATGTTATTCTGAAATATATATTAAATAGATACACATGTACAAATAGTATTCCAATTCAATTTTAATGCCATTTATAGTATTAATTGAAACTATTAGTAATATTATCCGACCTGGAACCTTAGCTGTTCGTTTAACTGCTAATATAATTGCTGGTCATTTACTTTTAACATTATTAAGTAATACTACAAATAGTATAATAAATATAATACTTTTTTTAAATATTTAAATATAGCCACACAATACATATTTTTTCAGCTTAAACAATACAGCAAAGTGGATTCTATAATAACTTCAGAACTAAACCAATTGTACAACAAGGAAAAGGATTTAACTACTTTAAAGCGTCGCATACGGCTCTTACTGGCACAAGCTAAAAGTCGCGATTTGAAAAACACACAAGGAAATACAAATTTAATTCTGCAAGAGGCGAAAGACTTACAAATAGCTGTTCTTAAAAGAATAGAAATAGACTCGAGAGGTGATTTGGAAGAGGAGAAAAAACGATTGTCCATGATTTTGTGTTCGTTGGCGAAGATTAAATGTATGAAAGAACCGGCGGTCGCGGCCAATTTGTATTCTGAAGCGTTGATTCAAGTACCACGAGATGCTAGTACTTTGTTGGATTTAGCTAAGTTATATGCACAGGTTGGTTGGTTTCTTAGGAGGTTTTTTTTCAGTTTTTCATAATTCAAAATATCTTTATTCAAATAGACTTTTGTAAGCACTTTTTAACTGTCAAATGTACATATAGCTACCACTGGCTCGGATGGCAGTTCTGCTGAGATGAGCCGGTCAGAAGCTCAACAGTTGCTCTTTTCTTAGTGACACTCCGTTCTGAAAGTTCCGCTCAATCTAGGACATTGCGTGTTAAGTGACGGAATTTAGCGTCGCAATTTGTCACCAGAGCACAATAATGAAAATATTTTAAATATAATCATTCCCTGGAGTAGGAATCGAACCTACCACCTATTGCCATAATGGTCAGGCGCTGATACTGCGCCTCGAGAGCCTCTCCGCAGCTTGATTATTGATTAATAATTATTATTTTCATACTGTATCTTGATTTAATGAATAGTCCACATTATTATTATTTATGTAAATAAAACTCTTCCATTGATAACGTCACTCCGTTATCAATGGAAGGACACAGGACACAAGGACTGATAGGCAACTTTGAATTTATTAAGCGAAATTATTAAATATTAAATTCTCCAAATAAGTTTATTAAGAGACGTAAAGAAGTAAATGGAAAATGTTTTCAGAAATTTCTTTGGGAATGGTACATTTTATAATTTAAAACCTCTAAAATCGGAAATACGTCCACATAAAATTTATACAAGCGATAATTTTTTAGTTAATAAATGATCTTCGTTCATCTGAAATTAACTATTTTCAGATGAACAATCCTGAAAAATGCGAACAGACTTGCACTGTACTTTTGAACGCAGATCCTAATAATGAGTCTGCTGCAGTTATGATGGCCGATTTGGCGTTTCGTAAAGTAAGTATAATTTCCTCAAATGTGAAATTAGTGAATACAAACAATATATATAGGTATAATATGTGAAATTTTCTTTTGTATATGAAACACTTTCTTTATTAATAAGTAACTGTCCGACAAAGGTTAGTCGATATTTATTTACGTTACTACCTACGTTACGTTACGTTAGGTAGTAATTACGTTACTTGTGGAGCGTGGGGAAGCATAAGGTAAGGATGTCTCAAAATTTTCATGGAATCAGGCCAAAAAAGGATTGCCATTTGAAACTACAAAATATTATATCGAAATAGTGCGACAGGTAGTTGCCGGCGGTAAAGTTGAAAAAAATAGTGTTGTATAAAGTTATAATGGTAAAATTTTATGTATTTCTGTAGTGCAGTGCATTCTATCTTAATCGATATCTAAGCACATATTGGGTTAGGTAACAGAAGACTTTAAAGACGCTGCACTTTGTCTATTCATATCGAGCACATTAAAATATATTTTTAATGTAAATTATATAAAACATTAAGTTTTATGTTTAACTTAAATAAAATCACTTTTATTTAAGAACTGTACTGTCACAAGCGTTACTATTATAACAGTAATTTACTATCTGGCTAGTAAATTCAGGACTTCTTATCAAGCTATATACAGTGTGAAAGTGTCTTTTCTAAATATATTTATTTATATACATTTTTAGGTCGATTTGGAAACAGCACAGCGTCATTTGGAGCAAATTTTATCAGTGAAAGCGACAAGTTGGGAAGCTCTCGCGCAGCTCATAGAAGTGCAATGGCGTCGCGGCAAGCTGTCCGAAGTGGAACAACTTATTGACAATGCAAAGAATTCCATGGAGGGACAAGATGATACTGGTAATCTCTTTTTTTTTGTGATTGTTTTTCTTTTTTAAGGTTTTAAATACTCTTTTTTTGGTGTTAGAAAAATAAAATAAATAATTAAATTTCCTTTCCTGTCTAATAAGCTTGTACGCTAAAGCCGTGTTGTTAGGCGCCACGGCGCCATTTACGTGGCTGTGTCGGTATATTGCAATCCTCGGTAGTAGATTTTTGAAAAATAAAGTAGCCTAGGTGTAAATTGGATTATCAACTATATATACGCCAAAATTCGTTATAATCGGTCAAGCGGTGTAGATTTTTCATAAAAACTTTCATCCCCTATTTCGACCCTTTAGAGGTTGATTTTTGAAAAACTAAGTAGCCTATGTTAGACCCAGTCATTTTTACTACTTTCATTTTAAATTTCATGCAAATCGGACCAATAGATTAGCTGTGAAAGCGTGACAGACAAACATACAGACATTCGCATTTATAATATAATACATATAATTATAAGTGTGGCCAGTCGTGGCCCAGTGGCACAAGCGTGTGACTGTAAGCGACTGGTAGTGGGTTCGATTCCCACTCGAGGAGTGGAAATATTTATTATTTTCATTTTCTTCGCTCTAGTGTCGAGGAAAAGCGCGGCGTTAAGTTCCGCCACTTAACACCCAATGCCTCCAAATTTGGCGGAAAGTGGGTAACGGAGTGTCTTAACACTAGGCTCCATCTGCCTAACCCGCTGTGTGCGGGATACAGCGTGAAGCTGAAGAAAAAAAAATAAAAGTAATTTTCATTTGACTGGTTTGGCAAACAATACGTTGGGTTTGACATGCAATGTCTTTCTAAGCAACCATTTATAGTAAGTAGACCAAGTGTTTGTATTGTGATAGTATATATACAACGAGGAAAAACTGGTCTCCATCGTGGCACAGCGTCTAACTGTACCCTACTCGTGATGGTTGTGAGTTTGAGCCCCATTTGCGGGAATGATTATATAAAAAACAATTTTATTTCGTGGCTCTGTTGACCAGACAAAACGCGGCGTTGAGTTCCACTACTCATCATGAAATGTCACGAGTTCAGTCGCAAATAGGAGAACAGAGTGTGTTTTTTTTTTGCTTTCGCGCTATCTACCCTTCTTTGCAGAAAAAAAACGTTAAAATAGCAACATTCTTCCATAAAACAAGGGTGGAAATGAGAGAACATCTTAACACTAGTTTTCTGCCTTCTAGGTTACACCTACCGCCTATGGTTGTGCTTTCGATTCTCGTTCAAGGAAATTATTGTAATTAAACTGCTTTCATTTTTTCACTCTGGTGACCAGACAAACGTGGCGTTGAGTTCCGCCACTCATGACGCAATATCTGTAATTCGAAAGAAAGGCTCTCTCTGACCCTGTTTTGCCTGATAAAGCGTGGAGCTGACACAAAACGTCTAATATATATAGGTGAAAAGTAGAAAAGAAAGTGTCCTTACATTACATTTCCCCCTTACAGTCTACACCTACTGCTTTGGTATATATTCAATGAACGAAGGTAAATTAAACGCTGCCTTACGACAACTGAACCAGGCTAGAAAATCACCTCGTTGTAAATGTGGTGATTGTAGTTTCGATTTCCATTCAGGAAAATGACAGTCATGGCCCAGTGGCACAAGCGTGTGACTGTAAACGACTGGTTGTGGGTTCGATTCCCACTCGAGGAGTGGAAATTATATTTCCATTTTCTTCGCTCTGGTGTCGAGGTAAAGCGCGGCGTTAAGTTCCGCCACTTAACACGCAAGCCTCCGAATTCGGCGGAAAGTGGGGAACGGAGTGTCTTAACATTAGGTTCACTCTGCCTACCCTGCTGTGTGCGGGATTCAGCGTGAAGCTGAAAAAAAGATTATATATAATACTATTGGAAATGATTATATAGTATGATGATACTAATGATTGTATATAATACTATTTTCATTATTCACTCTAGTGACCAGACAAAACATGGTATTAAGTTCTACCACTTAACACTCTTATGTCTGTCGTTCGGAAGGATGATTCCCTCTGGTTACCTTGTTTTGCGAAATAGCGTTAAGGTGACACAAAACATCTAATATGTAAGTGGAAAGCAGAAAACAGAGTGTTCTAACACTAAATTACCCCCTACAGGCTACACCTACTGCCTCGGTATATATTCGATGTACGAAGGTAAATTAAATGCTGCACTGCGACAACTGAACCAGGCCAGAAAGTCACCGCGTTGGGGAGCTCCCGCCGCCAAGCGCATGGTCCTCCTTTGCTTGTCACAACAGACTGACGCAGTCAATGATTCTTTGATGGGAAACGATGAATCGTGAGTTTAATTTGTTTTTTTTTTTATTTGTAGTTAATTAGATATGGGGAAGAAAGTTCTTAGTATGTTCTATGATTTTGCCATTGCCTGGGTGCAGTGCCTGGGAATAGATGAGATATATAAAAGTGCTTTAGTGGTCCTTTTAAAAAGTTAATTTTTTTGTTATACTCGTATACTTTATTATTACTCTAAGTATGTCTGTTTTTACTCGGGAAATGATTATGTTTAAATTTTAATTTTTTCGCTCTGATACCTGGCGTTGATTCCGCCACTCACCACGTCTCGATTTCATCGGCAGACTGTCTTGGCACTAAGCGCTCACTTAGAAAATAGAAAAAAAAACATTATGCTATTTTTGGTTAATTGAAGACAGTACGACTTAAAAATAATATTTGAAATAAAAAAGTCTTCCAATAAATAAATATGATATAATTTCCAGTGACACACGTTTATTAGCTTTAAGAACGGCAGAGAAGCTATTAGCTGAAGTACCGCCAACTGAACGTAAAGCGCTTCAAGCGCTTTTGCAACTGGCTACTAAACAGAAATCAAGCGCTGAAAGAGTGTTGAACGAAATATTAGCATTGGCCACCGAAGAGGGATATCAAGACGATCCTTATCTTATATTAGCTATTGCTAATGCGTAAGTTTTATATAATTTATTTTTATATTTATACTAAATAACATCGCTAGTATATACAAGAGTCCCGCTCGTGATTTCGCCTGCGTAAAATTTCAGCGATCTTATTGAGTTTAACAGTTTTTTATAGCAAAGTTCGAAACAAAATTTAAATTATTGTACCTTTTTATTTATGAAATGATTGAACCATATTTTTTGCCTGTTTGTCTGTCTGTTTAGTCTGGGCAATCACTGGAACTGCTGGACCGATTTCGACGGCACGTTCACGGGCGTATAGCTAGCTGATATCATATGAAACAGTATGAAATGACTTTTTTTAGAATTATAAAATATTTGTTATATTCCACGTGGGCGAAGTCACGGGCACTGACTGTCTATTTATTTGATATATAAATGATGATAAAAAAGAGTTCTTATATTTTTGTTGTTAATATAAAATTTTTTTTTTACCAAAGATATAACATAGTGAAACAACCGACTCGTGCGAAGAATATACTGAAACGGACTATATCTTCTATTCCTTGGACACCGGAAAAAGCGGACGGCCTAGAAAGGTAAATTGGCTATAAATGTATCTACAGTTTCAACAAAAATAATTTTGTTATTTTTTTTAGCTTCACGCTGTGTCCACACAATAGGGTAGGTAAAGGCAACCTAGTGTTAGAACACTCCGTTCCCCACTTTCCGCCGAATTTTGGAGGCATTGTGTGTTAAGTGTCGGAACTTAACGCCGCGCTTTGCCTAGGACACCAGAGCGAAGAAAATTAAAATATTAAATATTTCCACTCCTTGAGTAGGAATCGGACCCACAACAACGCTTTACAGCCACACTTTGTGCCTCTGCGCCACGACTGGCCCCAAATTGTAGTCTTATACTTTATAAGTTATTTTCAAGACGCTATTGAATTAAACTCAACAATCAATGTCTCGAATTAAGGTGTAAAGTAAAGAAGATGTGTTATGATACTTAGTCTTTAACTATCCTTTAATAAGGGGGAAAAGCTTTAGCTGCAAAAAAAATTATAGCATATAAGTGTATAACATTTTAATATTCGCCTATTGTAATTATTTTAGATGCTGGCTGGAAGTGGCAGAGAATCAGATAAGTTCAAGTAGAACAGACGCTGCTAAAGAGATTTTAACTAAAATCATAACTCATAACAACTCTTGCGCAGCTGCATTCCAATATTTAGGTAATAGTGTGAATAATAAATAATTTCATACAAATTTAATTTATTTGTAAAATAAAAATAACATATGACACCTAATCTATATTTGCTGTTTGATCATTTCAGTTACATAAATTGGTTAGTTTGTTAACATAAAGATAAATTTGAAGAAAAACCTGATAAAAGTAAAGTCACATGATTTTTTAAAACACTTATTTTCCTTTGTAATGTTCGTTAAAGATATTTTTACAACTAGACATATATCCCTTTTTAGATGCATCCAAAATATTTGTCGATACATAAATATTATAATAATACGATTATACAAATAAATAAAATTAGAGGATCTGTTTGAAATATTTTTACTAAGCATTTTTTACTATACTTGTATGCACGGAACTAGCTGGTATGTCTGGACTGATTTTGACGAAACTTTCACTGCAAATAGCTGAAGAAGTAACTTGGGCTACTTTTAATTTAGATTCATAACTTCTTTATTAAATTTCACGCGGACAAAGCCGAATGCACAACTAGTATTATTCTAGGACTTTATGATCAGTAATTAAATTTTAAACGAATCTCTCTCTGTTTTTCAGGTTATATAGCAGAAAAAGAGCAAAATTATAAAATATCAGCATACAATTATGATAAGGCCTGGGTTCACACTGGCAAGAATGATTTGGCTGTCGGGTACAAATTGGCCTACGCGTATTTGAAGTTGAAAAAATATCCAGAGTGTATAGTCGTTTGTCGTCATGTATTGAAAATACATCCGGAATATCCCAAGATTAAGAAAGAGATTTTGGAAAAGGCTAAAACTAATTTGAGGACCTAAACTAATCTGAGGCTTGGTTAAGTTATTATTTTTGAATATTTTTTTATATAATAGCTTTTGTCAATAACAGAAAGTTCTTTTTATTTTTAATACAAGTTGTACATTTATTTTACTTAGTATTTTTTTCTATAATTTAAAAAATTTTGTTAAACGTGGTAGTGGATTAGGTTAGAATGTAATATAATTAAAAGTTCCTTGTATCATAGTAATGTCTTTTCTTGATCTGTTTTATAAATTAATTATACCAGGTATAATTAAATGTACCTAGCAGGTACTAGTACAGTCTAGTACCTACTGTACAAGAACAGTGCAGTGAAGTAATCAGCGCATTAAAATTTGATAACCAAATATACAGTTTATTTAACATAAAAAGAAAACCGTTTGTGAAAAAAATGCGTCCTTGAATGTACGTAATAGTACGGATGCATTCTTATATACTTTTAGTATGTGTACTGGTTTGTCCTTATGTTTTGCAAGTGTGCGTTTACTCCTACTGGTGCGTCCTAGAGTGTTCCTAGTGTACGCGGGGCTGTTCATGTATTACGTGAGCAGTATAAGGGGGCGGGGGGTCCTTTGCTATGCTTATTTTGGATGACATGGGAGGTAGGAGAGTCTGGATGATGATTACGTCATCGGTAGTTATTTACTTTTTTACACAAATGGCAACGCTCACATTGTCTTTGTTTGAAATCGAAACGCATTTTCGGGGATTCTCGGAAACTCTTATAACCTATTTATTATAATGTAAAAAAACTATACATGAACTGAAAAATGTTTACGTAAGCATGGGGGGTGGGGTAAGGGCTTTGCTTTACTTTTGCTGACCAGGGGGATGGGGGATAAATAATTGTAGTAAATCTGCTTACATAATACTTGAACGGCCCCCGTGCTTTGGTATTGGTCATTCTCGAGTGTTTCATGTATACCATAGCCATACTACTGGTGCGTCCACCCAGTTTGACTAATGGTGAACGCGACGTCGTCGTGCATACGTGTGGGAAATCAGTACTGACTGTGTAGACTCCTACTTGTATATTTTTATAGATATAAATTAAAAATACTGAAAAAATTATTGTGAAAAAATATTCAACATATTGTAATATTCGATTCGAAATTTGCAGAACGATTGTATGTAATTTGTTTTTATTTACCTGTTCAGGAACAACAAAGAGCAGTCTTAAGATCCTCCGCTTAAAACTTTATATCCCAATTTAGCAAGTAGTGTGGACGCAAGTAGCAAGTAATTAGTAGCAATTTAGCAAGTAGTTTAGCAAGTGTTGTGAATAAAAAAGGCTATTTATTAGAGATGAAGAAAGCAAATGAAACAACAAAATAAATATGCACAAAATATTTTATTCAACAACTATGCATTGTGACCTTGCACCTATTGCATTAAAAATTTGTAAGCGAATACTGTTGCGATCAACACTAAACTACTGTTTTAAATGTTTTTTTTTGTAATAATTAATTAAATTAATCATCATTATCCTCTTGTTCGAGAATTGTCTTGAAGCAGAAGGGCTGGAATATGTAACCCAGACCCGCGTAGAACTTGCTCATGAACTCGACCCTGTAGAATAAAAACGAGATTTGTATTATTTTATATTAATAAGTAAGCATTAAATATATAAAAATAATTAATTATTTATTAATAAAAAAAAAAATACTCTAACAAAAAAAAAGTAAATCTTATAATTATATACTTTTGCTTTATAGAATACGTTGAAGAATCGAGATAGACTAATAATATTTTTATATGATTTTTCGTGAAATGGTTTTGAGTTCATAAGACCCACTTTTAATATTTTTAATATTTTATAATATAAATGTTATTATTACATTACATATTTATATTTATGGTTTTATATAACGCAATATGTTTAAATATTCAGGCACTTATGAAAAATATGGGCGTCTCGTAAATTTGAAAAAAAAATGACTTTAAAAAATACTACACGTCGTGACCTACTCCTGCCTGTCCAGTCCCAGTTTTAGCTAGGGTCTGCCTTCCTACTTAAACTCCTCCACTTTGCACGGTAAGTAAATCTATGAGAAGAATAGAAATTAAAGGATAAATACTGACCAGTGCAAACGCAATGTATGCAAGAAAGCAGAGAGTCCTTCCATCATGACCAAGATGGCGAGAGTGAAGAGCGCCCAGAACGTGAACGCGACGTACAGCTTTATGGCGCCGATGTAGTTGTGGTCCTTAAGGCCGAAACTGAGCACCATGTTCCATAACACCTCGGATAATTCTGGAAATGAAAAAAA
The DNA here is from genome assembly GCA_019049465.1 of Dryas iulia moderata. Classification (NCBI taxonomy): domain Eukaryota; kingdom Metazoa; phylum Arthropoda; class Insecta; order Lepidoptera; family Nymphalidae; genus Dryas; species Dryas iulia. The sequence continues at coordinate 11,549,743 of CM032424.1, read as the reverse complement.
CATTTAAAGAAAACGTATAAAAATTTGAACGCAGCGGGATTCGAACCCGCGCCTCTAGAATACCGTTCAGGCGCTCTCACTACTGAGCCGTGCGTTCTACTATCCGCTGCGTCGAAATTCTTATACGCTTTATTACAACTTATTTATGTTTAAAATTAAAATTTTTATACGTTTTCTTTAAATGTCTTTTTCAATTTTCCTAAGTGTGGAAAACACTTTAAAAATGTTAAAAAGTAATTCTGGAAATATTGTGTTTTTTTTGTTAATTTAGGTTATAATGATATTGTTGCTTTCAATATTTTTCAAAGTATTATAATAGTAACGTAAAGAAATGGATATTATTTCAAATATTTTTAATTTCCTTAAATATTTCGGTCTACACGCATTTTGACATAGCAAAGAGTCAATCTAGTAAGAGGTCACTTCTGCACCTATGTAATTGTCTTATAAATACAAATATTTATAAGGCAATTACGTAAATGCAGAATTGTCTTATTACTAAATTAAAGAGAATTTATAATATAAATATTTTCTATGTTTATTCTAGAAAAAGACATGAATCGTATTTCTCTGAGTAGAATAATAACCGTTAACCGTCCTACAGTCAAAAATTGCAGCATCGACTTTCGAAAGTATTAGGTTTACCTATACACACTCTTAAAGCAGTATTTGAAAAAATATATAAATTTGTAAATAAATAAAAGTAATCATATTTAGAACAGAAAAAACAATCTACACTTTTATAGAAATAATAGTCTAAATTTTTATAGCTTACACTTTAATTTTAGTGAAGTAAAAAGGGCTATTCCCTTTGACTAGTATCAAACTTTTACTATTACCGTTATAACATAATTACCTGCGTGAGCAAGAGATAAAGCCCACAATCGCAGATACGAGGCAGTGTGAGAAATAGTACTGAGTACATATTCAATGGTGTGGATGGCTTGGTGGATCATGATCTCGCTGAAGGGCTCATCGTCGTGGTCGTGACCGCCGGACGACTTGGCTTCAGGCTTGGGAGCGGCGCTAATGTCGGTCTGTTCTTGCATTTCAATACCTTGGTTTATGTTTCCATTTGATTGTTCTGGCTGAAAGTTTTTGTTTGAATTAGTTATTTTTTAGGGAGATAATTGATGGGTGTGTAGATTTGTTGTGTAAATTTTGTTAGGTGAAATAAGGAAATTCATGATTATATAGGATATAATAAATAACAAAATAGTTATGCTAAAATGAAAATAGTCTTTTTTGTCTTGAAATATTTAGATCTAGCTATTCAATAATTAATATGGATAACCATATTTTTACACTAAAATAAATAACTTTGTACACCTTTACTTTCGTTTCTATTTTTATTTCAGCTTCACTTCTTCCCTCATAGAAGGATAGTCAGAGTAAATCTTGCGTCAAGATACTCTGTTCTCTATTGTCCGCCAAATTCTGGAGGCATTACTTTTTAAGTGGCGGAACTTAACGCCACGCTTTGCCTCGACATCGGGGCGAAGAAAATTAAATAATTAATATTTCAATTCCTCGAGTGGGAATCGAACCCATAGCCAGTCGCTAACTAATCTTACATTATGTACCATATATATAATTACTAAACTATTAATTATAAACAAACCTTAGCATGCTGCTTCTTCTTACTAGCACTCAACAAGTACAAAGGCTTGCCCAACAACATGACAGGCACACAGCAAAGGGCCACAAGTACGAACACACGCTGGACCATTCCCTGGCCATCGAACATGAACTCCTTGCAACCGTCCTCGGGTTCCGTGCGAGAGAATAACATCATGTTGATAAAGAGGATCAGGACTGATGGTGCACAGCCTTGAGTGTAGGCTTGGTCTGGAAATATGATTTAGTTCATTATTTTTTCTAAATAATTTACATTTTCGATTATCAAATATACGGCAATAACTAAAATATGAAGTTTCATTTTAAATGGGTACAAATCGCGAGAATCAAAGATCTTATTAACTTTTTTTTTATGATGAGTATTTATTGATTTTATAACGGGAACTAATTTATTTAAGGGGAATGCAACTTGCATTCGCTCTAATAACATAAGTAAAAGTAGTTTAGCTGAATTATAATTTTCTCAAATTGCTGTGCATCATATTGCAGTAAATATGTTCTTTGTTCTTCATTACTATCATTAAAAGTTATTATTTAATGATTACTAGTAAAATAAAAAAAAAATATTATTATAAATAATCTATCCTACTGACACCATCTGAATGTAAACGTGATTGTTTGTGGGTTTGATTCATACTCAATGGATTTTTCTTGTTAGCTTCACGCTGTATCCCGCAAACAGCATGCTAGGAACCTAGTGTTCCGACACTTAATTCAGAGGCATTGCGTGTTAATTGGCGAAACTTAACGCCGCGCTTTGCCTCGAAAGCAGAGCGAAGAAAATGGAAATAATAAATATTTCCACTCCTCGAGTGGGCATCGAACCCACAACCAGTCGTTTACAGTCACACGTTTGTGCCACTGCGCCATTACTGGCCCCACGACTCAAAGGAATAAATATTAAAATAATACTCATTTCTCCAACATTTCACACGACAAAGCGCAGTATTATATCTGCCTCTTAACGCACTAAATCTCGAATTCAAGCGGGAAGTGTCGAAGGCAGTATCTTAACTTTCTGATTACTCTATTTACCATCTTATGCTATATCATTGTAGTATTTATACTACTACTACTTACTACTATTTATAAACATTCTATAAATACCTTCATTTAAAGTACTGTAGGCGATCCATTTGTAGAACATCATGAACACCATGTATAAGAAGAGGAGACACAAGAACACGACTTGTGGGATGAACTCGAGGAAGATGGAGTAACGACGCTTGAAGAAGCTGAATGGGAAAAAATGAATGTTTTAACAAATGTTAAATTTCAATACATATACATGTAACATACCTATCACCGTCCCATCAGAATAACCCGGTAAACGCAAAAACAAAATTTGACGTAAGAGGCAAAAAACCGTTTCAATCAATAACTTTGTAAATACTAGACTAAATATACATAGAAGAATATAATGAAGTAATAAATATTTTTAAATAGGTATTTTAAAAGATGCTATAATACGCAGAAAGTGACAAGAATCTTTCCCAATATTATTCATATAATTTTATTCCGAAGCACCACAATTAAAGAACTGACTTCAATTGTAGTTTCATTCACATTAAAATCACCATCTATTCAATACAATAATTAATAGATACTGCATTTTTTTGTGTACGTCTAAATCTCTAGATGCCGAATATGACATAATATTTTTGATTTGTTATGTATATTTATATTTTTTGAATAAATAGGATAGATCCCGTAGTAGCACATTACAGGATCATTCTGCGGACACGGCGTTGTTGAAGTTAAGTAATTACTTACTTGTAATTAACGACACTCATGCAAACACCGAAGATCATGTGGACGACACCGAAAATGATGGACAGTTTCATTTTGTAGGAATTCAAGAAAATAATCTTGTTGTCAGCAGTCTACAACCAAAATATTTTATATTAGTTAATTATATCATGTTTTATGCTTATGCAGTCTGGCTTAATTCTATTAATCGCAGATTTTTAGTAAGGTTTTTACTTAAACTATTGCAACTTCACAGGGTAGTCGTAGAAATCCTAGTGTCAAAACACTCCGTTCTCTACTATCCGCCCGAAATCTAGACATTCTGTGACGAGTGTAAGTCAACCCGACAATTTTCACCAGAGCGGAGAAATGAAAATAATTTAAAAAATCATTTCCCCTAGGGGGAATCGAACACGCAACCAATCGCAATTACAGTAAGGTGTTAATCCCACTGCGCCACTATTACTTCAAGCCTTCGTTCTTTCAGTAAGTTATATTATTAAATAAGACAAACATATATAGTGACGTTTACCAAAAAAAAAGTTGTAATCAAATGCATATCTAAAAAAATTAAACAATTACTTACTTGCCAAATAGGATCGATACCAATAAAGTATGGTGTATCAATATACGTATTTCTCGGATCCATAGTCAAAGCGGCGTTAGTTTCAAGGGTCGCGTTATCATAAGGAACGACCCACGATGTACCGAATATGTTCATAGATTTAGAGAAAATATCATTATAAACTAGTCCAGTATACATAGAGAAGCAACCCATGAGAAGGATAATGTAGCGACCGGCGAAGAAAATGTTCCAGATTTCGTTGTTTGACTTCTTAGCGGCAAGGGACACCTCCTTGATGACCATCCAAGCGCCGAACATAGCCATGATCAAGCCGTGGCCCAAATCTCCGAACATCACAGCGAAAAGGAACGGGAAAGTGATGATTGTGTAAAGCGCTGGAAAAATAGAAAATAATATTAGTTTTTTCTTTGCTCTGGTGTCGAGGTAAAGCGCGGCGTTAAGTTCCGCCACTTAACACGCAAGCCTCCGAATTCGGCGGAAAGTGGGGAACGGAGTGTCTTAACACTAGGTTCCCTCTGCCTACCCTGCTGTGTGCGGGATATAGCGTGAAGCTATTTAATTTAATTTTTATTAGTTTTTTTATATATACTAGATTTTCAAAAGTCGTCTATAGCTATTTTAAATTTTCTACAGTCTAGCAAATCTTAATGTGGATAATTAAGCGTTTATATCGAAATATTCGTTTCATGTCTGTCACTAGAGGCTACACGATTGGTTGTCGGTTCGAGTCCCGCTCAGGAAATTGATTATATACAATTTATTTTCATTTCTCCCTTCTGGTACCAGGCGTGACGTCAATTTCAACGTGTCAAAACACATTTCTCAAGTTCGGGTGGAAACTGGAAAACGTGTCAAGAGAGTGTCTTTACACTAGGTTCTCTCTGATTGCTCTGCTATGTGGGAAAAATACTGCCGTAATACTCAATAGTAAAATTTATATAGGTAAGACATAAGCTTGCTTTATTCTTGAAAAAGACATTTAAAAAAATTTTTATACGTTTTCTTTAAATGTCTTTTTCAATTTTTCTAAGTGTGGAATAACACTTTAAAAATATTTAAAAGTTGCTTTATTCTTATCTGAAGTAGTGGTATCGAAACGTATTGTAAGTCAAAGTATTCAATGAAAATAATTTTATTAAAAATAAAATTATATATCATAAGAAAGACAGTAACAAAATATTCTAGTAAAATAACATCTATTTTTCCATACCTGGGTTACATTCCCTGTAAGAAGCAACTCCGTACGCGTCGATGAGGTTCTGGAAGCCGCGTGTGAAGCGATTTGTGCGGTTGAATGTAGGCGGCACTTCGTCGGTCTCGATACAGTTGAGGAAGGAAGGAATTGAACTACCGCAGGCGTTCTTTTAGAAGAAAAAATCGATTATATTTCTTAATAAGTACAAAAAAATACATATTTTTTGCAATATATGGCTTATGGAATCTAGTTTTGTTAAAGTTAAGTTTGTCTTTTTTAATGTAAATCAGCATATTACCGATGGCAAGTGTAATGCGCAAATTGTGACCTTAAAGTGAAATAAGCAATTTTCACAAGAAATTATATGTTTGTATTTAAGTGCACAATTTAATGTAATAACTACTGTGTGTCCAGTAAATAAAATAATAAATATTCCGAATTCTCTGTATCTTCTGTAAATGACAATTTCAAATATGCATTGAGATGCCTGTTTGATGTTTATGTTTATAAATGGTTTGTTGTATGTTTTTATTAAGTTACAGTATACTTTGTGGACTTAGTAGACATAGCTAACTTCGTCCTATCCATAATTATTAAATATTTATAAAGCGCGGTGTTATATTCTGGCACTAAACGTTTTTTTTCGATTTACAGGTGTAAAGGAGAATGGAGTGTCTTCACACTAGGTTCTCAAAGACTACCCGTTATGTGGAAAAACTGTGCACCTTTTTATTTTGCTTTTTTCATCTTATTTTATCTAATAAATATTAAAACAAAAATATTATTTTGTTAAAAAAGCTACTTTCTCCAAAAATCTATTAATTTATACTATACATACCGATCCATCAGCCAAAGCCTTCTGAACATTAGGCAGATCAGCAGTGGGCACCCAGCACTCTCCAATCAGGCACTTCTTGGTCACGTCCATGTTGAACAGATTCAATGTATGGTAGATAGCTTTCATCTTGCGCACCATTATAGACCAACTGCCGAGCTCTTTGGCAACGCTGACTAGAACACGCTGTCTGTGGTCCCTGGTTTGATTGAGGACCTGTTTTGAAATTATAGTGTTAAAATATATGTTTATTTTGGTATAATGTTATTAAAATCTCAATTGTGGCCAGTCGTGACCCAGTGGCACAGGCGTGTGACTGTAAATGACTGGTTGTGGGTTAGATTCCCGCTCGAGAAATGGAAATATTTAATATTCATTTTCTTCACTCTAGTGTCCAGGCGAAGCGGGGCGCTAAGTTCCGCCACTTAACGCAATGCCTTTAATAATCCGCGGAAAATGGGGAACGGAGTGTTTTAACACTAAGTTCCTTCTGCCTAACCTGCTGTAAGCGTGACCCTAAAAAAATTATGACTTATATTCATACCATGTTAAGATCCTCCAAACGAGTCCTGACTCCTTTCACCATGTCCTGTCTTTCGGTGTTAGAGGGCGGGCACGGGTACAAAGACGCGTGAAACCCGGTGCATACTTTCTTGATACGAGACTTGAGCTGTTCACCTTGGAAGAAGGCGACGAATACGGTTTTGTAGATTTCGTTGCCCTGTGAAAATAAATATAACGTTAGTATACTGCGGTTCTTTAGGGATTTGAGTAACAACTAAGAAATTCAGCAAGAATCTGTTAGTTTGTTAGTGTTAGGCAGACAGAACTTAATGTCTTGATATTTCTCCACTTTTCGTCTGAATTTTAGACATTACACAGCCCTTACCAGAGCTTGCCCTTACCAAAATGATTATTAATATAAAAGTGATAATTAATAACTAATACAACAAATAAGGAATATATTTTTATAAAATTCAATAATTCTTACGCCCAAGCTCTTCACTAAGTACAATGCAATGTCTAGATTTCAGGCAGAAGTTTAAAACTGAGTGTGTTGACACTAAGTTCTACCCCGAATAATACGCTGGAATGTGAGAAAAGGAACCAAAATTTATCAGCAGTTATTACCGTATTAGGATCTTCCAGTGGTTTCTCAAGTTCAGCCCGTCGCAGAAACACATTGCCTCTGGATATGCGCCACAGCATGCGCTCGAAGGCGGGCACGCGCTCGCGCTGCACTACTCCGGCCACGAAGCCGAGACGCCCGCGCGCTGCTGCTTGTTGACCGGTCTCGTCGGATATTAGGGACCTGAGATAGTATGGTGGTTTAATTATAGGATATTTTTTTTTAAAGAATTTAGTTATAGGGCGTTGTTAGTCAGTAAGTAGACAGGTAGGAAAATTGTATTGGATATATCGTATTGTTAGCTTTTCTTTTTTTTTCTTAAAACTTGAAAAACAATTCGAAACCTAAAATGTATTTTTTTTTACTGATTTTCATAGTATAATGATAATACAAAGTAAAAGCAAGTTGATTGTGTCAAAATTGTTAAATTTGTTACGCTATTTCCCGCAGTATGGTTATCGTTAGAGGGAACTTAATACCTTGTTACTAGTATCTTGACACCCTGTTCAATGTCGTTACATCATACCAGGGAAAAGAAAATAATTGATAATTTCACGAGGGAATCGAACCCAACACAATCGCGTTTAAGTCAGACGGTTTCCTACTGTCCTACGGCGGACTTAACTGCAACTACTATTTATGTAATCAAGTTCAAAATAATCACTTACTTAGTCAATGAATCTATCCCGATTTCTTCTTGAGCTACGAAGAAAGCCTCAGTTTTCTCTAAGACATGTCTCAATTCGGTCAATTCTAGATAGTTTTGTTTCAGGTTGGTGGCGTTGTGAGATAACTCCAAAATTTCATTCTCGGTCTTTTCCAAATGCGCCTTTAAATAATAAAAAGTAAATTAATAAACTTTTCCATATATTTTTTTAATCTTATATATTTAAAAATAACAAAATTATCGTATATATAAAAAGTTTTACAATTCGATTAATTCCTGTTATCAATGAATTTAAATTTGGCAAAGAGCCTTGTTAAATCGAATAAACCTTTCACTTGTATGAGTTATGGCAATAGGTACCGGTCATATACCCAGATTGCCGTCAAAAAAACATTTCTCTTACCGTTAAAGCAAAGTGAAAAGACAAAAATTGATTGCGACATTCTTGTAGGTCAGGTATGTGATTTAATTACATTAAGATATGCATTTTTAAAAATTGCACTTTACAAAAATTTTATGATTACTTTATTAAGTATGTACCAATTTTAAATCAGCACCATATAGCCCATTAAAGTTTTAAAATGTAGGTATTACATACAAAGTTTTCGGTATCAAAATTACGTTGTAATGGTTTATAGATCATTTCAGTAAAAAAATTGTAAAAATTGAATGCAGCGGGATTCAAACCCGCGCCTTCTGAAAAACCGTTCAGGTGCTCTGACCGCTAAGCCATATGTTCTACTACCAGCAGTTCAACATTTAACTTAAACGTATAAAAATCTTGATTTTTTCAACTAATCAACTAGCTGGCTAGTACATTAGTCACACCATATTAGTCAATAGTGGTTTTAAATACCATACTATTTAGTATGCAGTGTTCATCTAACGACATAAATACAATAAAATTACACATTTAAAATACATATGCATGTAGGAATATCTAATCATATCTTACCTCAAGGTCAATAATTTCCCTGGGGTTAGGTGCGCGGGGCATATCCTTAACCGGTGGTACGGGCACCTTGTCCTTATGTACCTCAGCTTCGATGTATCGCAATTTACGTTCCATTTCATCGCAGCGACGCACTTCGTTCACGAACTTACGTTGGAATGCGTTAACGTCGGGATTTAACTGTAAAAATAATAAATAACTTGAATAAATTCTTTTAAACATTTTTTAGTGTTATTCCACACTAAGGAAAATTGAAAAAGACATTTAGAAAATGTATATAAAATTTAATTGACAGCGGGATTCGAACCCGCTCTTCCTGAATACCGTCCAGGCTTCGCTCAGCTCGGGTTAGAATACCGCTGCGTTCAAATTTTTATACGTTTTCTAAATGTCTTTTTCAATTGAATAAATGTTTAAATATCTATTGTTTGCAATATATTGTTAGAAAATATATGATTTTTTTTAAATATTTCTATGTATTTTTTTATATTTATTATTGTATTCAAAGTATTTTTGCTTTTATTAGTATGACTTTAGAGTTATGTTGCACTTGTGTTGTTTATGCGGTAATTAAAATTAAGTGGGTTATACATTTTTTAGTAGGCGTTAAGTTTTTGCGAAAGTTTTTTTGAAAATCAATATTATTCTGATTTTATATTTTAATTAGGGCTAAAAGTGAAGAACGGAGTGTTCTGACACTAGAGTCTTATCGAGTACCCTGCTAATACGGTAAATTTTAATTACAACGTATTTTTTTAATTCATCTCTAATATATAAATAAAAAAAAGTTATAATATTTTCAACTATGTAAAATAAAATTGATCTAAAACTGTTATCGCAAATATTAAAGCTAATCATGCAGGTAGGTTACACGTATATACGCGTAGTTACCGCGCCACTTAGGCTGTGGAATTTGTTTAATGATTCAGATTGCCTTTTTGTTTGATCCAGTGGATCCCGTTTGTCCAGGGTCAACAACTTGAGTGCTTTTGAAGTGGGATGTGTTATAATTTAGAAGGTATGAGGCGAATTGTATTATTTAAGACTATCTTACAATAGTATCTAAAGACTTAAATAGGGGTCATTTGCGGAATTCAATTACAATTTTTTTTTCGTGAATATGTTTAAAATTAATATTAAATAGATCGTATATTTATTATTAAGAAAATAATGACACTAGAACTATGTGTCTAAGCTTTTAATATAATATGTATGTACATTTCAACACCGTGGCACCATAATACTCATAAATGGGTCAGAATTATCGAGTGAAATGCCTTAAGAATCTTTATTTATTCTGCAAGCAAAGAAATATGCACGAATATTTCGACACAATTATTCAAAAAGAAAAATTACAGTATGACAAAAGACAATTTATTTATATGGTTTTATATTTTACGCTCGCTAAATTTGTACAAGTGTCACATAAATCGTACTACGAAAGTGGTAAGACGTTCACCTTGTCAAGTACCACCTTCGAAATAACTTGCTAACCTTTGGTTTTGCGTGACTGATTGTCCAAGTTCATATGATTTAATATAAAATTCTATAAACCCGCTCGAGACTTCGCATGAGTGAACTTCAATGTTCATTAATTATTTCAACCCCTTAGGGGTTGATTGCTGATTGAAAAAATAGATAGATGTTTGACTTTGTGTCATCTACTATCTTCGCGAGAAAATTTATCGAAATCGGTCAAACGGTTTCGATTTTTCGTATTTTACACCCCTTAATCAACCCCTTTAGGGGTTGTTATTGACTCTGGATCTTCAACTATTTGCATTCCGTAATTCATCCACATGCTCCCATGTGAAGTAATCCCAGTAATACTATAAGCCATGAAAGTACGACCGTAAAAGTTACTTAATAAAGTAAAATAACTTAACCTTTTCTATAAATAGTATAAAAAAATTGTTTTTTTTAATACTATGTAGTAAGTGGTCACGAGCACGTACTCATTCGGCATACGAAAATAAGTTCTGCTACATACAAAAAATAAATTGTACAGTTGACACGCTTTCAAAGCAAATAATGTGTTTTTGTTACCCATAAATAGTGTTTTTGTAAAAACTATACTTTTAAGTACCTAATTTAAAACTTTATTTGTTCCTAAGTACACACTTGACAAAATTCCAAATAGTGGAAAGAAACGACAAAGACTATAGTAATTAAAATAATTTGACGTGATTAAAGAATGTGTTTACTTATAATAACTAATATTATGTTAACAAATAGTTATTTTAACAAACTTATTGGACTAATGGTAAGTAATTATGTTTGCTAAAGTTGTGGTTGTAAGACAAGACGTTCGGTACAATAATATTTTGATCTATTCAAAATGTATATTTATAATTAACTAGCACCCGCTCGCGGATCCGCCCGCGTGGACTGCATATACAACTAACTTAAGTTAAGCGGTTTATATTTTCATACAAATTCATCATCTATTAGCATTTATTAGAAGTTGCTTTTTTTGAAAAAAATGGTAGCCTACGTTTCACCTTTTGACATAAACTACCTTTAACATATAGTAATTTTTCCCTATAGCCATCCATCCATCCATATTCAAGACAAGAAATTGTTAATTAAGGCCTTATGGACTTTGCATTTATATGTAAGTGGTAGATGTCTGCATAAGTGCTTATAAAGTAGATCAAGTGCATATAGAGTGTTTGCATATTAACAGTTTTGTAATTCAACTTACATAACACCTCCCTATATAGTAGCAGTAGTATATGTAGCAATAACAAGATTTAGAACTGGTTTGAAATTCAGTAAATTTGCTTACTGGCGAATTCTCAGTAATATAGTATGTAGGTTAGTAAATTTATTTACACTTTCAATCAATGACATTCTTTTTAACGAAAAATAAGTGCTGTTATTGCAAAAAAATAAGAAATTATAAATTTCACAATTTTTTTTTAATTAATACATGGTAAAATAATTAGTTTGTCCGAATTTTAGAAGAATTAAAATTATAAACTAAAAACCAGCTTTCAACTTTTCCCACTTAACCGGTAAGTCAACGAGAACCTAGCTGTCAAGACACTCCGTTCTCCACTTTCCGCCACAAATTGACACATTTGAGTAGCGGAACTCCAAGCCGCGCATTGTCTTAGATAGCAGTGGAAAGAAATGAAAATTGAAATATTATCATTCTTCCAAGTAGGACTCGAACTTCGTACAACCTTCACGTTTACAGTTAAACACTGTTGCACTGCGCCACGAGGATAACATGGACTTACTAACAGTATAATAAAATAAAATATGATATATAAGAGTATCAATGGATATATCTTATATATCAGATATATCCAGTACCAGTATCAGTGGCGAAGTGTGAAATTTTTATAGACGTAAGCCGATGTTCAACGTTTTTGAAATGTCAAGGATCTTTGCATGAATAATTTACAAAAGGTGGTGAGAATTGTGGACCCTTTGCCACTGATGAAATACTATATAGATTACTTACATCTCTAAACTGTACAGTACCAGCTTCCCCAAGTTCTGAAACGGAAGTGTACGCCGCTTCAGGCTGGATGAAGAGCTGGCAGAGCGCCATCTCTTCACTCCGGAACATCGCCCCCATTTTGGTGGTCTATGTGTTCCTTTTCTATCTGAAACAAATAAAAAGTACTTACAAAAGACATTCCCAATAAAATATATATTTTAAACTTCACGATTTATCCCTTAGGTTTGTTAAACAGGAAAAACCTAGTGTAAAATATTTCGTTCACCACCTGCTCGAATTATGAATGGTAGAACTCAACGGCGCGTTTTTCATACGAGAACAGAGATACAAATTAAAACAATTTAAATATATTTAAATTGTTTAAATTTTTCTAACAATGATAATTATTTCTCTGAGCGGAGATCGAACCATAACCAATTGCCTTTATAATCAGAGGCTGTGCCACTGTGCCACAATGGCTTGAGAATGAATGCAAATGACAAATAATGAATGCCATATAAAGTCAATATTTTATTAAAAAACTTTTCTTGTAACTACAATAACATTTGAAACATTTTACTTATATGTTTCAAAGTATTTTATTATCAGAGACAGGCAATAAAAAGTGAAACTCGTAATGTTAATAAAGATGTCAGTTGAGATAACTTACACCGTAGTCGTCATTTACTAATTACTATTATAATATAAGCAATAATAGAAAATAACATTGTATTATATATATAATTATTATTTTCTATATTTGTAAATTAGTATTTAGTAGACATGTTAAACAATAATATAAGAAATGCAATTTAAGGAAGTTACGGATTATTTGCTAAGAGTCGTCGGCCAACTACGTTTGAATGTAGGTAGGTACCCCCTGTATGATACGGCCCTGGCCATATTATTTTGTTTTCTATCTTTGGTAGTTTCGAATGTACGTAAAAATCTGATTTTGTTGTAGTAGTTGACTTTCCGTAGTCTCGCTTCCCGTGGGAACTTCAGGAATTCTTATTGTCCCGATACACACTCCAATAAATCTATAATCCAAATCTTAGCTTTCTATGACCAAAATTATTAGCCCTTATAAAGTAGGGGCCCTACAGTCACACAGACATTGGAAAATCAAATGCATCATACTTTTGATATAATTCAGAAAAAGGTGTTCAGGTCGTCGTCGCACAGTAGGAGAAGGTCTGCATGCGATGGTTATGGACTTGATTCCCTTTCAGAAGAATGATAATAGGTATTTAAACCATTTTATTTTCTCCGCTCTGGCATCTTTCCGCAATGGCACCTTTACGCTCTGGGACAAAGCGCGGCTTGGAGTTCCTTCACTCAACACATAATATCTCGATTTCCGGCGAAAAGTGGTGAACGAAGTGACTTAACACTACACTAAGTTCTCCCTGATTATACTATATGGGAAAAAGCATAAAGTAGTTGGCAGAATCGAATTACATAATTAACCTAGGTATAACAGATTCAGACCTGCGTCTCAAATATCTCAAGGATGGTATTGATCTAGATTTATAGAATGGGGACACGATTGTATCAAGTAGTAGTAGCAAGTGGATCACCTTTCTACGTCGCAAGGTTAGAAATGATTGCCTCAGTTATTATTATTGTAAGTTGTTACGATCAATTGTTACTGTGACGACCGACGTGATAACGAGATAATAGTTGTTAAACTGATTCAGTATTTACACACTTTAAAACAGGATTTGTTCTATTCGTCTTTCGGGGAACTACTTAAATAGATATCTCTGCCTTCTTTTCTTTGATTAGACAGTGAAGTTTTTTTTCACAATATACGAATTTTATCCAAAAATCAAATTTAAAGTCCATTATGAAATATATCTTAACAAAACTGAATGTTGACTTCGATATGAAATTAAATTATTAGAACACACGTCCTTATTAAGGCAAACACATTAAGTAGGCCGCGCAGGTAAAACAGTATCCTAGCTAAGGTACATAGGTCATGTAGAGGAATGTGCTATGTAGTGTCACTTTGACCTTGGAGTACTAGTGTAAATTTTATGCGGTTTTGGTAATTATCGAGCTGACACAGTCTTTTATAATTCTAGCCCATTGCTTAACACGTTCTTAAGGAAGAATAATATTCATTATTTGTTAACGTGACTTTCTTTGACCTTTGATGAACTTAAAAGTGACTAGATTCCTTTTCCAAATAAGCAATATGTAGGAGTAGGAAATACATAAATTATTTAACTAGTGTACCACATGATAAGTGAAGAAAAATTCTTTATAAATATAAAACGGAGTGTCTTTTCACTAGGTTCCCTTCGACTACTGTGCTGTGTGGAAAAAAGTGTAATCTTCTGATAGAGAGCAAGATGTACACATATACAAAGTTTCTTTCGAACAGGGAAATAAAGTAACTATCAATGTTTTTATTATATTTATCTTTGAAAGAATATTTTAAATATAAACACTCATTATCACACGAGTGTGACGAACAATATGTACTCAAACTGTGTCAATTAGTGCCGTAAAATTAGTTCAGTTGGTTTCTTAATTAATTTCATTTCGATTATCGTATTAATGGTTAGAGTAATTTTAGTTTTCTCTAACGATATTAACTACGAACGATTATTGTTTAATACCGAAAATGGTTATTTCGAACATTTAAATTTTATATAAATAACACTTTTTCAGATAAATAACATTTTTTCTGACATTATTGTTATTATTTTAATTCACAATGTTTTAAAAAAATGAGCGTCTTATAATAACATTCAGTCTGTACCAGGATCATGCCTGATTAATAGAAAGTGAATATTTTTCAACGAAGGCATTTTTAAGTTTAATTTTTATATGTAAATTGTGTTTTGTGTCATTTAAATATTTACTTCTTTTACATAAAATTGTCTGATTAAAATATTCCTGTACAGGTGAAACAATTTAAAAGCCGAAGCAGACAGTAAGAACGCTGTACTTTTACTTTTTTAAAATATATGTCTTTCTACGTTCCTTATGAATAATGATATAATAATACGGGAAAATAATAAAATTTTAAAAAGGTTAAAGAAGAATCTACTTTAATGTCATACGGCAATTCATTTTTTCTTAAAATCAGTCTTATATCCATCACATTATTGCGGACTTCAGTTTATAATACTCAATAATTAAGTATTTTTTCTACATTACATCCGAAACTAAAAGAAGTTGGCCTTTTTGGAATGTCTTAAATAACACCCGCAGCAATATTACATAATATAGCGTATCAAACATCGTTGCAAAATTTAATTTAATTAACCATTCGAATCATAAATGAAAAAGTGGACAACTGAAGTTACTGTGACGTTTTTTTTTTTTATTTATGATACTTTTTTAATTACAAACCGAAAAAAAATAAAGCAAATGCCCACGATCCGTTACTTTATACAATACAATACGTGGGTACTCTTGCGTACAATTCTAAATGTTCTTAATAATAATTGATATTTCTTAATATTTTGTTTTAAAATGTATCTTTTTTATTATTATTAATTATTCTAAAGCATTAATTGTTATCTGTATACATTATATGTATCTACACACCTCCATTTTGCGCGGAAACTTGGGATGACGTAAACGATTAAATTATATTTGGCACATTACCTACACTACATTAAACAGTATATGCATAGGTTTAGCGTAAGAAGAAAAATCTATTGTATTATTGCTTAGGCTTCCGGTGTACTGTAAAAAACTGAGCTGTTCTTTTTTTTCATATAACGTCAACATATTTTTTGCCTAAATTATAGCTTTATTACGTCGGCTTAAACTCGCTCAATGACAGCGCTGATTCCACGACCGGACAGAAGGTCAGTTTTTGTTGCTGTGATACTGCTTTTTTTGCTATAGTATTAAATCAACTGAATCTTCAATATTTTTTTAAGTCTTGTATTGTAGTAAATTATATAGCTACGTTTGGTATGCTAGTCTGAGATCTGTGCGAGATAAAATGATAATACTATTACCACATAGAAGGTAGTCAGCGAGGAACTATTGTCAAAACACTCCGTTCTCAGCTTTCTTTGCTTTGAGAAATCAGGCGTTGAAAGTCAAACTTTAACGCCGCGTTTTATCTAGTCACAACGCAGAAAGAGATATACTAAATTTAAATACAATTATTCCCTCGAATAGGCATTGAACCTATAACTCTCCGTAAAGCCAGGTAAAATAAAATCGGTATAGGCTATGCTTTATTTTATTTATGTACATCTAATGTAGACCTTTTCAACATAGAGTACATTACAATTTCGACACTGATATTTAAAATCGACATTGATGTGTTATTATTTTAAAAATTATTGAACTTTCCATGAATACAAAGATTTTTTACTTACATTTTTAGATTCACATCTCTTCTATTCATAGAATTGATCTCGAGTTAGAGGTATATATATATATATATATATATATTTTGAGCTTTGTTTAATTACTTAATATTTTGTTAAAAGAAATGGTAGTGTAT
Source organism: Dryas iulia moderata (assembly GCA_019049465.1). Classification (NCBI taxonomy): domain Eukaryota; kingdom Metazoa; phylum Arthropoda; class Insecta; order Lepidoptera; family Nymphalidae; genus Dryas; species Dryas iulia. The sequence goes on along the minus strand of CM032424.1, from coordinate 11,533,055 downwards.
TTTTTGCATCTACTTAACTGGAGCTTTATTTGAAGCACGATTGAAACGTGTAAGAATTCCGCACAAATTCTTATAGGTCACATTCTATATGCAATGATGTAGTGACAGAGAAATTAAAAGAAAATAGCATTCCCAAAATAAACAGATTACAGGATAAACTTCCTTGCACATAAAAAGTTATAGCTTCTAAACTGTTCGCAGACCGCATTTCTAGAAACAAAGTTGCCTTTCGAGTATTAATAAGACTTTTTGAAGAATAACCACTTTTGTATTAAACTAGTGCCCAGTGGCACAAGCGTGTGACTGTAAAGCGACTGGTTGTGGGTTCGATTCCCACTCGAGGAGTGGAAATATTTAATATTTCCATTTTCTTCGCTCTGGTGTCAAGGTAAAGCGCGGCGTTAAGTTCCGCCACTTAACACGCAAGCCTCCGAATTCGGCGGAAAGTGGGGAACGGAGTGTCTTAACACTAGGTTCCCTCTGCCTACCCTGCTGTGTGCGGGATATAGCGTGAAGCTTTTTTTTTTTGTATTAAACTAAAATTTGACAAAATTTGTACGGTAAAAGTTGGATCTTGTTTTTTTATGTGTTAAAATGAAAATATTTTAACGATTACATAATTCTCTTTCTCTTTGATAGTCTACATGTGATAACAGCTATTATAATTCTTCAAAAGGTCGGATTTTCTAAAATATGATTGCAAATTCCATAATATATGCGAAAACTCCAGTTCATATAATTTCAAATAATATAATTGAAAATATGTAAAAATCAAAGATATTATACACGTTGACACAAATACTGCATTTCATAATTACAAAACAATAAATAAATAACAGCGTAGAATATACATATATGCATAGGTAGCCTAGCGTCGAAAAAATAATAAAAAATTATGATCCCTGGATGAATAATTTACAAAAAGCCAGTGGGAATCATGTTAAGTATATGGACAATTCGCCAGTAATAAAGAGATAAGTTCACTTATACCCTCTAGTTATTTTCCGTACTAACTCATAAACGGCCAAAGACATTGTTTATCTAAATCAACGCGAATTTATAACTAACAATCATTACGCACCGGCATGACTCAGTTGCTTTATGCTGTGCCTAAAATTTACAATGCAAACGTATTGTCAGATAATTAGATGATTGACAGCACTAATCCAATTAGTAACGTTTGTCCAAACATACAATAAAACGTCTAACATCATTATTTGTCGTTTGACTAAGACTGTTTGAGAGTCACTGTTTAAAAAAGTAACCTTCAAAGTAACGATGTTTTTTCACTTTAAATTTTAATTATTTAACTAATAATAGATATGAGACGTGCATATATGAATATAATTATTGTAATAAGTATAAAGTGTTAAAATGTAAAACAGACTAACAAAATATTATTTTGAAGAGACGTAAAATGTTACGATGTCATGCATTAAAAGATCAATTCCTCATTCAAAAAAGAATACATACCTAGTACTTATACTCTTCTTCATTTACTTATTATATCTTTGTCTAAAAGGCGATGTTGAGTTCTGTCACTCAACAAATAGTACCTATCTAGAATTCGGGCAAAAGGCGTAGAACGCAGTGGCATAACACTATATTAAACCTGACATAGTATTGCGCGGGAAATGTCAAAAACACAATGTCATTTTATTATCTGTTTATAAAAAACTTAGTTTGTTTAGAATATCATTTCAGAACTTTTAATAATTATACTTTGGTATACAATTTTATAGAATGGTGATCTGTAACCCAAGAGTGACATTTAAAATTCATGTACATGCAGTAGTTTAAAGGCCGCCGAGCCGCAATAGTACTTTTCCGGTATGATTTTCCGGCTTCCGCTATTGTGACCTTTATCTCGTCGATCTTTTTTAAATCATGACAACGTATGCATGGTTCGAACTTTCTACACACCTTTTGTATATTATTCAATAAATAAATCAAATATATGAGTTTCACAAATCATGATTTGTTTATAATTTCTATTTGAATGTAAAAGAACTTTACATATTTGTAATTAGCTAACAACGAAGTAAAAGGAGTGTCAATTTTTTAGACTATTTGTAAGCTTAAAATTAAAGTTTAATTTAGAGGAATAATTTATTGACTTTGCAACCACCTCTATCAGTAAGTATAAGCAGGTGGCTAAGTGTTAAATTCTAAAAAAAACATAAAGGATTCTTTTTAACACTTTTCCACACTTAGCACTTTCTAAACGTCTTTAACATCTAGGATTCCTGGGTGAATTATTTACAAAAAGGTAAGTCGGTGGTAATGGTGTTATACGAAGATTTCACCCCAGCTGGGCATTGTTAAGTTATATAATACTTATTAATATTTAAGCATTTCATAGAATGTTATTTTAAGTGACAATCATTGAATACGGTAAGCTGTTTAACACACTTGTCAGCTGTTCTAGGACCTGCGTCAACTTACTTGATGGATACTGCATTTTGCTGTACAAACATAAACTTAATATTATATTACATTTTTACAACAAACGCTCGTCAGCATTGTGTATAGGTTTACGTTACCGGATATGATATGTATAGATCAAAGTCTTGTACAATTTCTAGGAAATGTATACTATCTCGATTTCAAATACAGAATTAATAAAATTAATATAACATCACAGAATTAATCAGCCAAAAATAATGTTGATAGGTTTTCTACAATTGTTCTTTTTACGAAAATTATTGCCAAAAATAGTTGGTCATGTTAAAGTAATTCTTTAAAGCAAATTTGATTACTTTATCTTACCGAAAGTAGTAGAAAGTAGTAGTAAACTGTTCAGTTTGAGACAGATATGTTGGACCATTATCATTTTATACATTCTCATTATCAATTTAAAATAGTAAAAGCATTAAGTGCCTTATAAATGTCACAAGTTCTAAGTGACCTCGAAGTACATACTATATATTTTCTAGAAATTACATAATATTATCATGTTTCATACATTTACAGTAACATATACCTACACAAGTTAGCCAAAATCTGGACGCTGTACAAAGCGTATCGGTAAACAATTGGTCTATTGGTGGGTATTGTAAACCTACTAAATTTAGGCGATACACAGGTATCCGACGATGACGGCATGTTAATAATGTAAAGCTATTTGTGCCATGAATATATTTATAGCGAATTCTATGTAACAGGGTACAGTTTATAGATTGCAATTATCATAGAACCACTTTAAATGTTTTTTTTTTATTTTAATTTACGTTGATAGCATTAGCAAATTATAAATATTGAAAAGTACTTAAACGTAATGGTAATTGTAATGGAATTTATGTTGAATATTAAAAGTTGTAATAAATTAGAATCGCTATTAAAGATATTAGCGTAAGATAAATGAGAATAATGTAGCGATAAAATAAATGATGACTAGTCGCAAATTTAGCTTGGCATATTTTGACATTTTTTTTTCTGTGGACGCGATGGATTCCATGTAATACTAATTAAATGATTTATTATTATTATGTTTTTGCTTATCAGGAAAATTAAAAAAGATGCAAGAAAAAAAAAACAAATTCAAAAACATTAAAAATCTTTTACAGTTTCTTATGTTGACACACGTTAGGTTTATGATCTAAAGTTCCGCCGCATCAGTTGTTTAATTACACTACATTACAGTCTTTTTTATGATGTTCTTTTTTAAAATATTTTTTCAGTAATTAAAGTTTTTATCAATAAGCAGAATTTAAATCTGAACATTTAAATTTGACGTTAAGTTGGCTGTAAAATATTTGCTCACGAACAATGGTGTGTTTGGTATATGTATTGTAAATCGTGAATAAAAAAGAAATCGGTTTGTGCTGCCGTCATTATTTTATTTATATAGTGTAGAACTATCGCATTACGCACCTTATGGAATATTTCATAATTTACATAATATGTAGGTTTGACGTAAAATGTGTTGATAATGATAAAAACATAGACTAAAACATATTTCAAAGTATTTAAGCAGTCCAGTACCTACATAATATGTAAGTAATGTATTGCTTATGACTTAATTACATACTACATTTTCGCCCTAAAAGCAATCCAAAACTAATAATTAATAAGTGACTAGTGACGATATAGAGAATATTCTATAGAAGGAAATTTATAAAAGGAGATTTATGGATAAGAGAGGCAGTGAAACACCTCGGTTGACATTCGAAAACACAGTACCGACGACACTGGAGGAAGGTCACGTAAAAAGCAAAAAGACCCCCATGAAGGAGGGAGTGTATGAAGAGGTCTGACTAGTTCTAGTTGGACTTAAATTCAGAGTCTTGCATATCATTTGTCTCCTTTCATATAATTTATTTAAAATAATAGCATTGCAAGAAAATCTTAGTTACTGCATTTAACAAAACACTACGGTCTAGAAACAATAAATGTACTTTAAATTATAGGTTAGGTCACCTACCTGGTGATTTTTATTTAATAAAAACGGTTACTTCAATAAATAATTTTATATTATTTATATATCACAAAGTAAGTTATTTGTACATTACTCTTTATCTATCGAGACTTATAACAATATTTGTTAACATTAGTCACAGACTTCGGGCACAGCGGTGCGCCGACACACTTTAATAGCATAAGTATTAAGTATGTACCTGTGGCAAAATGTGATTTTTCGTAGAGATAAGCTGATATTAAAAATACATACTTATATTATAAATGCGAATGTCTGTGTGTTTGTCTGTCACGCTTTCACGGCTAAACTACTGGTCCGATCTGGATGAAATTTAGAATGAGAGTAGTAAAAATGACTTGGTCTAACATAGGCTACTTACTTTTCAAAAATCTGGGTTGAAAGTTTATATGAAAAATCTACGCCGCTTTAACGATTGTAACGAATTTTGGCATATGTATAGTTGATAATCCAAGGTTAAACATAGACTTCTTTATTTTTCAAAAATCCTCCACCGAGGGTTGGAATATGCAGAAACAGCTGCGTAGATCACGCGGCGAACCCGCGTGCCGCTATTACATATTATATATTAAAAAAGTAGACCTAAAAAATAGGCCGGTTGTAAGACGGCGTGTATGTAAAACACTGAATAATGAACGTTGAAATTGTTGCAATGTTTAAATTAAAATACATTAATTTAATTGGATTTTTATAGTATTTTTTTTAGATTATTAAATAATTATTTTACTCAGTAATATATTTTTTTATTATAATTTATAATAGGTAAGCCGGTGAAAATCTTGTTATATAGACAATTCGCCATTGGCAAGTAAGTAGTAGGTTATATTATTACTATCAGAAATTATATATTGTTTGTAGTTTTTATAAGTTACAAAATGTTTATTAATTATTGCAATAAATAAACATGTTTTTACTGTGTAGAACAAAAGTGGGGCTAATTAGAAAAAATAGCGGCAAACGATTTTTTTATGACGAATTTAGATTTTTTATAAGATTTTTATTTTATTTTGCTCCTAGGTCATATATCTTGGAGATAAGTATATATGTATTCGGATAAAGATATTATAATATGTAAGTACATACTAGGTATACCTAGTACTTGATATATTTTTAAAATACATATCTTTATGCCTTAATTAGTAGACTTACTTTTCAGGCAGTACTTTTTTCAGTTTTAATGTTGCAAACTCTCTAATAAAATTTTCTGCAAACTTTTATATGTTACTTAGAGGTAATGTTGTGTTTTCACTTTTAACGTTTACTTAAGGCTAGAGAAACCGTTGTAGTATAGTAGATATTCATGTTATAGGTACCATATTACATGAAAATTATTAAAAATCATTATAAATATAGGTCTTAATTTTATAACTTATAATGTAGCTTATGTAAACATAATAATGTTGCATTCAAAAAACAAATTTATGGTTAGTACTTAAACTTTTCCATTTTTTTGCATCTAAAATGGCCCTTATGTAATTTATTTTAAAGATAAGGATTTCTTAAACAAACTTAAGTGTAAACGTGCTGCTCCTCTACCGATAAATCTTATCTATCTAGAAGATATTTCCAACCAATGTCAGATTGTAAGACACGAAGATGAATTACATCTCGTCTCGCGATAAACTAATATGTTAATCTAAATTTAAAGTAGTTTAAACATGAAATATAGGATTATGTTGTAAAATTTAAAAGTTGTAAGATTTATAACAATGATTTTTTTTTTAATTTGATGGTCGTAAGGCAGCTTTTTTAATTTCATGCAATTTGAATAACATGTAAAATTATAAACCTTTTTTCTTAGTTCGTAAAACTTAACGCTTATTCCTAAGAAGCGGGGTAGTCAGAGAGAAACAAGTGTCAGGACACTGTTCTGCTGCATCCGAATTCGACCTCAACGCCGCGCTAGTTTGTTAACCAGAGCGGGACAATAAAAATATTTAAATTATGGCCATTCTGCCGAGTGAGAATAGAATCCAAAACCAAACGTGATTCCAGTCAGACATTGTTCCTCTATAAAGGGAAAATGTCTGGCAATTAGAAATATGAAAGAGAGAATAAAAGTAAATCACAGTTTGGTTTCTATACCAACCTTCATACGTACGTAGATACCTATAGATATACCTAGTAGGTACCTAGTTAGAGGCGTAATCGTCACTTGTTTAAGTACAAACGTAATTTCTTATCCAGGGGGAATTAACTAGATAGCTACGTATTGTTCTCAGCATTGTTTTAAATAATGTCTGGCGGAAATCAATTCATTACCTCCTTACAGTACAGATATTATGTTTCAACGTTTTCCCACATCTACATTTCTGTCCATTCAAGAAAAAATGTGCTTAAATGGATTATCAGAACTTAATACTGCATTCTATTACCTAGACCGACCGGCAACCGTCGGAGTTTGAGGCCATCGTGGCACAGTAGTACAGTGCCCGATTGTAAACGCGATTATTGTGGGTTCGATTCCTAGGCGGGGAAATGATTATGCACTTACATTTTTCGTTTTTAGTACCAGCGAGGCGTTAAGTCACGCCAGTTAATACGCAATGTTTCGAATTCAGGCGGTGAGCAAAGAAAGACATAAAATTATAGTAAATTTATGGAAAACATATATTTCATCAATTTAGCTTGTGCACTAATTTTCATTTATCTTCCATTCCATTCCATTGATTTTGAACTTAATTCTTTTTTATGGAATTAGTAACTTAAAGTTTAGAAAAAAACAATTTTAAATTTCTTTTTGGTAGGATTACGATGACTAAAATGGATAAAAAAATTGCATATCATCTTAAAGAAAGAATTCAAAATTAAAATTCAAAAACATGGATTTGGTACGCAAAAAGAACTAATCTAAAATTTAAAACTATATTAACTAGTTCAAAATTAACATTATCTAAATGCTAAATGGATAACATGGATCTGTAAAAAAGTAACAAGTACGAACTATTTGCATGGAGTTACATAACAAAAGATATATTATGTTAATATAAAATATATAATTCTAAACCAATTATGTAAAAGAATTTTAATGTTGAGTACAAAATGTCTGAAACTAGATTCTATCAATTTGGAAAAAGCAAAAGTTATTTTTCATCTTTCAGTAAATTTTTTAAATGTACAAATAAATAATGAAAATAAAAATAAGTGTGTAGAAATTTAAAGATACCTTATTGGACTCGGTAAAGCGATATATATAAAAATAAAATAAAATATTATAATAAAGATTCAAGAAAACTTGTTTAAGTAGCTATGTTGACATTTTAAAATACTTAGGGAATAAAATAATGATTTCTTCTTACATAAATTATATAACTTTTAATTTAAAAAAAAACTTAACACAACTTAAAAAGTAAATTAATTCTATGCTCTCGGCAAATTCAACTGATATGAAACCAGTATTTAAACGCACAAGCCAATATAATGTCTATCGAACAAGGCTGGATTCAAGTAATAATTACACTTAAATTCAAATATGGCTTAGTAATTAATTAATTAGTGTGAAAATAGTATTTAATAACACACCAGTTATCGTGTTTTGATGTGTCCAGTGATACCACAGTGCACGTACAGCGCGAGGGACGCGCGAGAACAAACTGAATGGCAGTTATGCTTATGTTGGTGCCCCCGAGCATGTGACTGAGGCAACTTCGTTATTACTACGTTAATTTGCTCATTGAGGAGTTACTTCTAGATTTTTATTTATTTTAAACATTCTAGCATGCATGCATATATCTTGTTCTGCATAGCTTAGATTTAGCCTTTATAATCTAGCTTTTTGCGTTTGATATTAAACATAAACAAAAAAGTAACAAGAATTGAAAATTTATCGCTATACATCAATTGCACGTGATTAAACAAAGATGCACATACATGTAACGTTAACACATAAAAAATATATCCTTAAATACATACTTACTTTACAATTCCTAAGTTGACCGCTTAAATGAACCTGAACAACACGGTAACTCGTGCGCAAGTTAACTAATATCAGCTGACGATAAGGAAGATGAGATATATCTCGTGATCGTGGCCGCGTAACGTTGGTAGCACTGCTCCCGCGCAGCCTCCGCGACCTCGCCTCGCTGTGTAAACAATAGCATACATTGCCGCTAATATACCACTCACGATATAATTCGATATCAAATGGGTGACGCTATCAATTTATTTGTGACGTAAATATTTTATATGGTATAGGTATTAATTATTGTAACCATTATATACATATATATGTACATATACCTATATATGCAATAAGAAAATTGTATATTTTATGTTACTGCTATTCGAATAATGCACAATAAATCGCTTGATCCATTTGAAACGGATATTTTAGTTTCTTCTCTTAGTAGCACTAAGATGTGAAATTTTATAGAATTATATAAAAAATGTGATGTATTATTTTTTATCTTCACGCTATATCCCGCTCACAACTTGGTAGGCAGAGGGAACCTTGTGTTATGACACTCTGTTCTCCATTTTCCGCAGATTTTTTGAGGCATTGCGTGTTATGTGGCGGAACTTAACGCGGCACTTTGCCTCGATACCAGAGCGAAGAAGATCTTAATATATAAAAATATATAATTGAATAAGTTTTTGAAGAATTGTGGCCAGTCGTGGCCCAGTGGCACAAACGTGTGACTGTAAACGACTGGTTGTGGGTTCGATTCCCACTCGAGGAGTGGAAATTATATTTCCATTTTCTTCGCTCTGGTGTCGAGGTAAAGCGCGGCGTTAAGCTCCGCCACTTAACACGCAAGCCTCCGAATTCGGCGGAAAGTGGGGAACGGAGTGTCTTAACACTAGGTTCCCTCTGCCTACCCTGCTGTGTGCGGAATACAGCGTGAAGCTGAAAAAAAAAAAGAAGTTGAATAAGTACTATGTCACACAAACAAAGCAAGCAATGATATTTTCGGCCGTTGAGGTCCGCCACTCAATACGCCAATGTCTCTAAGGCGGGCGGAAAGTGCAGAACGGGGTGTCTTAACAGTACGCTCTCTCTCTGACTACCGCTGTTATTCGTAAAACAGTGTAAACCATATAATAACATAAAAAATATATAATTTCTGCTAAGTAATAGGGTAGCTAGAGGTAGTTAGTGTGATATTTACTTTATTTTTTTTTCACATATGTAACATTTTGATGTTGCAAAAGTCGGTAATTGTCAGTCAATAAACTATGTTGCAAGTAAAATAAGTATTGATTTCTCTTAAAAATTTAGTAAACTGCCATTTAATGTAATAGAAGAATGATCATTTTTTTTTTATAAAGAAATGGGATATAAGGAGTTCGGATAAGCATTGATAAATAGTTTTAGAAGCCATCGCGACATATTATGAGCCGTCTAACTGGAAAGACGATTGGTTCTTGATTTGATTCCCACTTGAGGGAATGATTATACTTAGAAACAAAACGATTTTTAACGGATTATCGCACATACTATTAAGTATTCGAACATAAATTATTAGAAAACCCGACGTTTCGTACACTTTACTGTAGTTCGTGGTCACAGGTAAACTGACAGTCTTATCTTTTTCTAAGTTATTGTACCTGAGTTTATTAACAGCTTCTTCAAAACGTTCCATGTATGTAAAGTTATAAAAAAATAGATTGCTAAAGAAAAGAGCTCGGACATTGGAGACGACCATCAAAATATTTTATTTAAACGGCTCCTAAAGACTACACTCGGGTCTCGAGTCTCAGGCACGGCTCCGAACTACAATGTCCCTGTAATGCAACAACCTCGGACTCGCTAAGTTTTATTTTAACGTCAACTGTATCCCGCATGCAGCAGGAATCAGAGGGAACCTATCGTTAAGATATTGTCTTCTTATTTATAAAAGGGGGTAAACGAGCATAAGGACGACCTGATGAAACGAAACGAGTAAATGGCAAATACACTTTCATCCCTATAGGCGACATCTACAACATTGGAATTGTGGATGCGTTGCCGGCCTTGGGAGTGGAGGTGTCCGTACACACGATACTTAAAAGCTCCCAAATCGTAGCGCTCAGGGAAAACCAGGGTAGGAAGTTGCATGTGCGGAGCAATACATACTTTGAGGCACGAACATTGGAAGTAAACCATGCGTGCAAGTGGTGCAGGTGACATCTACATCTGTGGAGTGAGGTGCAATGGTAGAAAGATAATGGCACCAAATCGAATAACTTCTTCGAACATTCCCTATTGTATTGACAGTATAATGTCGACAGAGTGCCAACAGCTCTCCGTATTTTTAAGACGAGGGATTAGGTGTTAAGTGGTGGAACTCAACACCGCGCTTGGCCTCGACACCAGAGTGAACAAAATTGAATTTGATTGATTGATGTTTAATAATCCTCTTCCTCGAGTGGTGATTGAATGCACAACCAGGCGCGTTTAGCCACACTATACATATTATACAATAAACATATAACTTTTATTTATTGCTTGTGCCAAAATTAAAGCCATTTGTATTTTTTTCTATAGATACATATATAATAATAGTAAAAAAATTAAAAATTAAAATAGGTTCACGCTATATCACGCACACAGCAGGGTAGGCAGAGGGAACCTAGTGTTTTTTTTTTTTTTTAAATTGGGAAACTCTGTTCATAGGCTCACAGGTGCCCATGGCATTTGTTAGTATTAATTTGTGACAATTTTAAAAGCACTAAGACTTATATTTAATGTAAGGGAACCTAGTGTTAAGACACTCCGTTCCCCACTTTCCGCCGAATTCGGAGGCTTGCGTGTTAAGTGGCGGAACTTAACGCCGCGCTTTACCTCGATACCAGAGCGAAGAAAATGGAAATATAATTTCCACTCCTCCAGTGGGAATCGAACCCACAACCAGTCGTTTACAGTCACACTCTTGTGCCACTGGGCCACGACTGGCCACAGTCTAATAATAGTTACGTTTGGCATTTTCTAATATGTAATGAATATCTCTATTTTCGAGAAAGAAAGAACGTAAGACGTAGACGTATGGAGTAACAAGCGTGAAGCTACTATCTTTTTTCTTAGTTGACATACTCACTCTTCACATTATTTCAAGGGATTAGCGCCCAAACATTTCTTCAATGCATTATTGAATTGAAAATGACTTAAATTGGTAGTGGTCATTAACTTTGAGGCCAGTCGTGGCGTAGGGGCCCATAAGCGTGACTGTATACGCGACTGGTTGTGGGTTCGATTCCCACAAGAGAAGTGGAAAAGTTCATTATTAAATATTTAACTTTTTTTGCCCTGGTATCTGGCAAAGTACGGCGTTAAGTTCCGCCACTTAACATAAAATGCCTCCAGAATTCGGAAAGTTTTCTTATAATTGGTTCCCTCTGCCTACCCTGCTATGTGCGGGATATAGTCTGACGCCTAAAAATATGAAGAAGAAAAATCATTAAATTAAATAACCACAAGTCATCTTATTTTATAGAATCTGTTATTGAAAATATTTTTAGTTATAACTTTATGGTTTTCTGCAAATAGCACCCCGTTTCCCAATTTGTCTGAATTCGCAATAGTGTAACTCCAACGCGCTTCGTCTTATCAATATAATCATTCCCCTTAATAAGTTTGATAGAACCATTTAATTATACACCTACTTTTAAATATTAATTCATCTTGTTATTAACTTTAAAATAGCCGTCGGTGCAGGTAACAATCAATCTTCTTGCCCAGCATTACAATTTAAACCACTGTCTAATAATAATATTTAAAAAAAAACCTATAAATTAATAATAGCAAAATCTACTTCCCATATAGTAGGTCTATTCTTAAACTGAACTCCCTTCCACTGTACCATAAACACATGCATATTCGGTGTTTAGATGACACACGCAACACGCACGCATATACGCAAGTTTCTCATTTTCCACTCACAAAAGAATTAGCAAAAAAATAATACATATAAATTATTAAAATACTAAAAAGCTTAGCAACGTCAAAAATATTTAACACAGTAAACAAGTATTGCTAAGGTCAGGCTCATCAATTGAAATTATGGCGAAGCGAAATGAAGATGATGGCCTCGGCTGGATTGAACCCAGAACCAATGGATGTTTACAATTACTGACTATCATAATTGTGTAGCATTATTAATTGATTATCAATTAAATTAATAAAACCAATGTTTTGTTTAACTTTTAAAATAATAGTTATTTTCTTGCACACTATCTATTTCGTTCCGATACAGTCGATTGGACTTATCGACCAACTAGTAGTTGGTAGATGCAGTATGCATTAATGGCTAGAACGTGTTACAGAGTGGACATTTCGTTTCATACACGTCACACCGTCAGAATTAAACTGACCTAACTCAAAATTTTCCGTTTGGCTAAAAACGACCATAAAAAACTTATTTGTAAAATTCTATTTAATTACTAATATTTTGTGTGTTTGTAGTGGCCAGTCGTGGCCCAGTGGCACAAGCATGTGACTGTAAACGACTGGTTGTGGGTTCGATTCTCACTTGAGGAGTGGAAATATTTAATATTTCCATTTTCTTCGCCCTGGTATCGAGGTAAAGCGCGGCGTTAAGTTCCGCCACTTAACACGCAATGCCTCCGAATTCGGCGGAAAGTGGGGAACGGAGTATCTTAATACTAGGTGCCCTCTGCTTACCCTGCTGTGTGCGGGATACAGCGTGAAGCTAAAAAAAAAAGTTGACTCATTAGCATGCGAGCTAATCCTGAGTTTGTAGTACAATCGCAACACGCACATAAGTGAAGTGTAGCTTTTTTTTCGAATGTGTAGTATGCTGTTGGCCAGAGCGGCGTCGACAGCGTCACCGGGCTTTGGGGGAGGCCGAGCTATATAAGCTCTGACCTTGGCAGCTAAAGTGTTGCAATATTTATACATTAAAATAAAGAAATTTAGTAGTGGGGCGTGTATTTTAAAAATAGAGCTACTATACCATACTTTGTCATTCAACTTCAAAATATCCTTTACTCAAATAGGTTTTTGCAAGCACTTTTGAATCTTCGAATGGACATAAACCTACTAAAGGCTTGAAATGCAGTTCTGCTGAAGAGCCGGCGATAGACTCAATAGTTGCTCTTTTCAAAAATAAAAGTTAAATGATCAATATAAATATTATATACAATGGAATTCAGCTCAAATCATATTACTATCACACATTTTTTTATCCCTAAAATGTTCTTTTACAGAATAAATTCAGATACTTCATCTTCAGGCAGATACGTGAAATTATATTTTTTGACACGTAAAATGCGTGTTGCCTTACCAACGTATAAATACGCAATATTTATGTCAAACGGACGATAGCGACTAAGGTGTGTTTTTCTTAATATTTTTTAAATTAAATTATAGAAAATGAATGTTTGCAAAATAGACATCTCATGTTAATGAGTTTCTTTTTGCTTAAACTATCTTGCTTAAATAAGACACCAGAGTTGTAAATAATAATAAAAAATGTGATGTTTAATTTCAGAATAAAATAACATTGACAATTATAAAAATAAGCCACTTGATGAAATGACAGATATATTCTAATTTTTACAATAAGTTATATCTCACTGGGAAAACAATAAGTTTGACAGTTCCATACTTAAAGAATAAAAACTAACATATTTATTTTACTGTAGACTATAAGAGAAGGTAACAACTCAAAATATAACTTTAAAAAAATATAAACATGTCAAAATTACTTTATATATAGGAAACTATATTTTTAATCACTAATCATAGCAACACAAAATCTTAAACTAAAATTAAGTAAAAATGTAAAATGTACTAAAAATTATAATAATTACACAAAACAAAATATTAAAAATTAATAAATATTACGTATCTGTTTAAAATCCTCAATTATTATCAGTTTATTTGTTAAGACATAACTAACGAACTAACTAATATAGAAAATATAAAAATAAAATCGGGCCAGTCGCAGGGGCACGAACGTGTGAATGAATGGCTGGTTGTGGGTTCGATTCCCACTCAAGGAGTGGAAATATTTAATATTTCCATTGCCTTTGCTCTGGTATCAGAAGTAATGCGCGGCGTTAAGTTCCGCCACTTAACACGCAATGCCTCCGAATTCAGCGGAAAGTGGAGAACGGAGTGTCTTAACACTGAAGCGTGAAGCTAAAAAAAATAATAAAAATAAATTACAACTACGACGTACAAATAAATTAATGTAAAGTATTAGAATAACAATTTCTCCTATTACAAATAAATTTAACCTAATACCCAATTAATCATACGTTATAATGGAATCACTACGATATTGCGGTAGCGTGGCTTTATTTATCTGAAAAAGAATAAATAAATGTTAAAATAAATCTACACGTATATTTAAAAAATATATACAGTATATTATAAATGCGAAAGTCTGTGTGTTTGTCTGTCACCCTTTCACGGCTAATCTACTGGTCCGATTTAGGTGAAATTTAGAATGAAAGTAGTAACAGTGACTGGGTCTATCTTAGAATACTTATTTTTTCAAAAATCAACCTCTAAAGGACTAAAATAAGGGATGAAAGTTTATATGAAAAATCTAAACCACTGGAGCAATTGTAATGAACTTTGGCATAAATATAGTTGATAATCTAAGCTTAAACATGGCCTACTTTTTTAAAAATGTGCCTCCACGGGTTGAAATATAACGAAATAGTCCAAGCGGCGAAGCCGCGAGCGGGCCGCTTGTACATGTATATTTCATATATTAGTCGTGTTTCAAAGTTGAAAAATTAATACAAAAATAAATATAAGCAAAAATAAATTTTACTCACTCACTAAGCCCGGTACTTTCATAGCCCATAATAATGTGTGACTACATTTGATCTTCACTTGTTCTGAACCATCGAACGCATTCGATGTACTAACTATTCGACCATATTTTAACTGTTGCTTATCTGTAAATAAATATTAAATAAAATTAAAAACTATTATTGATGGTATTAAATATTAAATATTTACACTCCTCGAGTGGAAATCGAACCCGCAACCAGTCGCTTCACTTTGCGCCACGACTGGCCCCTATTAAAACGTGAAGGATTCTTATGGAGGAGAAACTTTAGATCCCTTTCTATGAAAATTAGTTGGACGGAGTAATACGAAATTTGGGACACTTACAATTTACATGGGGTGTAACTATCTATTTTTTGAATATTAATGCATAAAAAATACATTAAATTAATAAACTAAATAATATACACACTGGTATATCTCTGACCTACACTTTTATATACTGCCAAACAAGTTGCAAATATAATGCAAACACAGCTGTGCGCAACCTTTATATTTTGGCAATATTTAATAAGAGAGACATGATTTTATCATTTCTTCGCTATAACTAATACTTTTACACATATCCCCGGTATGTTCAAATTTGATCTGATGTAAAATTTTTAAAAATCGTCACTGATTAATACTATTGTCATATTGAAGTTTATTTATAGTCTTCATAAGTATTAACTGAATTTTAATTTAAAAGATACTTTGACCCAGTGTTGAGCAACATTTAATTGTAATTAATTATTAAATATTAACAATTGATCATTTGTTTTAGCTTCACGCTGTATCCCGCACACAGCAGGGTAGGCAGAGGGAACCTAGTGTTAAGACACTCCGTTCCCAACTTTTCAATTTGTTTGTGCGAAAATTAAAATAATAATTAATTGTTAAATGAAATGTAAATATTAAAAACCAATTAATTTTTAGCTAATAGTTAATATTTAATTGTTAATTGCAATTAATGTTTCCTCAACACTGCTTTTAACATTTTAAACTGATATTCACACACTTAGGAAATTGAAAAATGTTTTAAGATAATGTATTAAGCAAACATATAAAACCGTCCTTTGAACAGATGACTTAGCAGTCATAACCATTGGACGGTTTTCAAGAGACACAGGTTCGAAGCCCTCTGCGTTATATATTTTTATAGATTTTTCTACAAATGTTTTTTAAAACACACTATTTACCTAAATTCCACTTCAATCCACTAGTAGTAACACTTTGGCAAGCTTCACCGACAGGAACCAATGCACACCAGGCTTTCTTTACTTTCCGACTTTCCTCCGGAACATTTATTATATGGTCTCCTGGCTCCAATAACCAGGATATGGAATCGTCTGAGAGAATATACATTTTTGTATGTGGTTGAAATAAATTCATCTCTTTAACTAAGTGCAAAGTTTGAATGTTGCCTAAGATTTGATCGATCCTTCCCGAGCTTTGGACTATCGCGATTACATTATCGAGCTGTAAATAAGAGAATATAATGTTTTAATTATGGCGTAAACAAAACACAATACAATCAATTGACAAATCTAAGCGTCAAATATTCTTAATAAATGCAAAATGTTTCTCCAATTTAAGTTCAGTACTAGTAATTTAGCAGTATTTTCTAAAATAACAATAATATAAGTAATTAAATTATATTTAAAAAAAATACGAAACACTTAATGTGGTCTTACTCAGTTTTATTTGCAATAAACGACTAACAGAAGTAAAAACAACTCTTAGGGGCCGTCCAAGTATTATTCGTAATAAAACCCATCTAGTGTCAAGTTAAAGAACTGACTATTGGTATCATAGTTATTGAACGAATCGTTAGGTATTCAGAAACACAGTGAAAGTTTTAACTTTCAACGTCATTTATGACGTTTATTTAAAACTTATTATTATTGAATCAATAGCTAATGAGAATTTAACTGAGCACCTCAGAAACCTAGATAGTTAAAGTTAAAATAAGGTTTTAGGCTCCTTGGGGAGTGCAAGTAAATATTAATATAATAAAATTTCAATATAACAGAGATGTTGAGAGCAGATGTATCGTAATGGAACGGGAAATACGTGATTTTATGTTTCATAATCCACCATGAAACTTATTAAAATAAGTTTCATGGTGGATGTTGCGGCCTACAACTCAATCTCTCTCTCTTTCGCTCTATTTAATATATATTTCATAGCAAGTTTAACCTCGGCTGACGCTATATAGCCACATGATAATCGCGCGATTACAATTTAGATAGCCATATATTATTATCTTTAATGCGAAAAAATATCGAAGCCGGAAGAGGTGTGTTACAAACTTAGTATCGAACTTTTTTCATCAATTAATTTAATTCATCAATTCTTCTATTGTGACTGTACTCAGAGAGGGAACCTAGTGTTAAGACACTCCGTTCCCCACTTTCCGCCGAATTCGGAAGCATTGCGTTTTAACTTAACGCCGCGCTTCGCCTCGTCACCAGAGCGAAGAAAATGCAAATATTAAATATTTCCACTCCTCGAGTGGAAATCGAACCCACAAACAGTCGCTTTACAGTCACATTTATGTGCCTCTGCACCACGATTGGCCCCAATGTTAATAAATAATAATAAAATAAATAATATAATTAGGAATCATTTTAAAATACACTAACGCTGTCGAGTGGCGTCGAGAGGCGGCGCCTCATTTTATACGCTGTGGGTGCGGCTTTAAGTCCCCTACGGCATTTATTTAAATTCAATAATTTAATTATTTTTATTTTGTTGGAACAACAAAGTCTGTCTTTATAATCCGCCACCCATCCTGTAATATATCTAAAATGGTCTGAAAGTTGAGAAAGGAATGTCTTAACACTCCTTTTTCAATTTTAGCCCATTGGTTCACATTGGTTATTACGCAGTATCCGACATGAGATCTAGAACTCAAAGTAAAAATATTAATACCTACTTGTGTATTTGTTTCCTTACAGTGACTATTCAACTGCATAAGCGCTTTCGTGAAGTCTGTATGATTTTGATCTGGAGTGTGTATCGCCTGAAATTCAACATAATTAATAATATAAAAAAAAAAAAAAAAAAATAGTTTAACAAACCATGCAATATGCTTGTAAATACCAATATTAAAGTCATTATTTTTATTGAATAAGTGAAAAAAAATATATGATATTTGATGAATGTAGCTAGCTATCTATTAAAAAATAACTTTTTGATTTGCACAAATATACTTTCATATAAAACTTACAAAGGAATTATCGATATCGTTTATATATTTTTTTGCATAGAAACTGTTAGTATATAGATTTACGACTAACGAAACAAATATGTACACAATAATAGATATAAAATATATTTTGATCACAAAATTATTTTATTATTAATTATTCTACTTATCATAGTTTATTACAGAATCTAAGCAGTTGCTTAGAAATAACATGATTTAAGATTCAAAAATATATAGGAGCTTGTTCAAATATAGTCAATTTCATGCAGTTAAGTGAGAATAAGTGAAGAAAAATTGTCATAATAATTACATAGGTAGTCTGTACATATATATCACTTTATATAACCCACAAATCATCCTCATATAATAAAAAGCCTTAATACCTGATTAATATTATTTTGATTTTCTACCAAGCCCCTTTCTTTAGATAAGATCGACTCTTGTTTTGAAATGAAAATGTCTATAACAAAAAAAAACATTCAACTTCTAAAAGCAATCTTTAATTTGCATATATTACATATATGAATATAATAATAATCTAAACGTAATCCAAAAACTTTTTCCCTGTTTACAAAAAATTAGGGACGCAGATTTTTATATAAAGCTCCACATACTTCGTAGAAAGTTATGTGTAAAATAACGCAGACCATAAATAAAATCAGAAAATATAAACAAATGTTTGTTCATTGAGACTCGAACTAATTACTTATAACTAATAATTTATTACGTCTTACAACCTCTTTATAACGTCTGTTAATTCAGTATAAAGTCTATTTAATAATGAAATATTAAGCATAAAGACATGCCGTATGTATGTGTATCACAATGTTTTCTTGATAAAGATTGTATATTACTTTTATCGTGTCCCATATATTATATGATTGCGAAAGATCATCTCATTGTTTAAATTCTGAATAAGCGCAATAAAAACATGCGATTGTCCTACTTTTCAATGGAGGATAATTTTTTTTTTTAATTTTTGAACCAGAATTTACTTTGACAGCATATTCAAAGTTTATCGTGAAAGCTTCACGAAACTAAAACCTAAACAAACCACTACAATTCATTCTAATATTGTACCTACTCATTATCTATCAAGAGTCTATTGACGTTAATAATAACGATAAATTTGCAAACGTACCACGTGATGCGCCAACTATTTATATTCATCATTCAAACGTAAAGTAATTTTAAGAACATTTGTGAAAAATACAGGAAATGGCTCTAAATAATGAATGGCAACAACGATTAATCAAATAATCGATAATTTTATCATTTCTTTCTGGGTGTGTTCATATCAAATGCGTAAATAGTATAAAATTCTAGATAATGTACGTATACATAAAATATATGAAAATACGACTACGTCAATATAGATTAAAAAATATATATTTAGATAAATATTCTTTTTGGCCTATTAGCATAAATATAAAATCTATCTTAGTACATACATTCGAGCCATGGGGTTTCTCCCTTATATAGTATAGTATACCATGTCCATATAACTGCATCGAAAAGAAAGATGAGAATAACCACAGATAATATGTCTGAAGGACTTCTTTGAAAGTCGGCCAAAACCAAAACTACTTTTTAGGCCGACACTGGCCGAATCTTTCGGTTATTCCCTACACTATCCTACTTCACGGTTTTTGTTTATAAATGAATATACGGGGCATCTACCAATAAACCTAGCTTAATGACGTATATCGAAAAAGATTAGGAACAAACGAGCGAGATAAATAGATATTTATTATAATGTATACATTTTAAATTTAAAAAAGAATTTGTTAGGCTAAAACTAAATACTTTTTGGTTGTAAAATAAAAAGTCATAACTCATTATATTTACAAGATTTATGATCTTTTGATTGGTTACAATTTAGTACCATCTACGCACGAACGATACTCTTCGTCTACTAGTGCTCAATTATTAGAAACAAATAACGACAAATTATCAGGTATTAGATGACAAGCAAATGTATGTTTCTTAACCAAATTCGACCTCGAAAAATTCTGTATAAGAAAAAGAAATTTATACTAGAAAATAATACGATTTAAAACTTAATCATATGATTCGAGACCGTCGTGGCGCAGTGTGACAGCGTCTGACTGTGAACGCGATGGTTGGAGGGTAACATTGCCACTCGAGAGAATTATTACTTAGTTCTGGTTTCCAAATGAAGCTATTTTAACTGGATTAATCGCGTATATTTTTGGTATTCGAAAATACATTTTTAAAAAACCCCACGGTTTTGAATACTTCACAATAGTCTGTGGTCACAAGTAGACGTGACTTGACGTGACCCTACCCGTAACCACAGATTACCAAAAATATACGCGATTAATCCGATTAAAAATAGTTTCATTCTAAAATATATAATAATTATTTTTTGCTGTAAAACAATGCGAAGCGTTGATTTCCGACACTCAACCTGCATGTCTTGGCACAAGGTTCTCTTTGATTATCCCGCTATGCTATACTATATAGTAATAGCAAAAATAAAGCATGTCTAATACATATATACATGGATAATGTATAAGGAGATAAGACTAATTTATCGCAATTTATATCGTTGTCTGTTAAATACGCAGGGAACCAAATTATTGAGATGGATATCTATATAAAATTTGATATATTTTTATTTCATATTTGTAATATCTGTTTGTAATATTAAAATAATCGCATTTTGCAAATTGCGTATGTGTGTATGTATATAGGGTACATATATCAAAATAACATGTTTTATATTTTTTGTCCATCTGCCTATATATCTGTTCCGGCTAATCTCTCAAACGGCTGGACCGATTTTGACAGGAATTTCATTGACAGACAGCTAATGCGATAAAGTATAACTTAGCATAAATTACTCCTCTACTCTGCTACTTTAATTTCATTTTATAATTACAACGTTTTTCGTAACTCCACGCGGACTAAGTCGCGAGTACAAGTACTTTGAAATAAAATAGACTTATAATTTGAATATAAGTCACGTCATACTTTCCACCATGCAAGTCATGGAGAACAAACATTCTATATGAGCTTATAAAGATATCTTGATAAGCCTTTAATATTCTTTATAGCCGCAAACGATTACGATTGATAATAAAAATACGTAAACGATAATTTCCGTAAGCGCAAACCTACATACTTATCAAAAGTTCTTGGCCCTGACCTAAAGAAAAAATGTGTCTCTTCATCTTTAACATTAATTATTAAGACATTTTAATTATTTTTTAACAACATTCATAGTTCCAACAACAATTATGTACAAAATTAAAATATATATATGGTATTACTAGTACAAAGCTTTAAAAAAAATCATTTATTAAAATTTTTAATATATATCTTGAAATTAAAGAGGTCATTGGATTGTAAAATTAATGAATCCAAATTATATAAATCAATGAAAAAGTCTTGTTTTTACTTTTATTCAAAATATTTTACTTCTATGTGGTTTTAGCACATACATGACCTACTGAGAACAACTTAAATTACATATTAGAGCATCAATGAGATGAAAGCATTAGTATGATTATTATTTATAGATAAAAGTTATCTACGATCATGCATAACAACCTTGTTATTTTTATGGCTACTTAATGATTATGTTGCACTAATAAAACAATATAAATTTATGGAAGCAATTAATAAAATTATGTCAAATGTATATTTTATCTTGCAGATAGTGATTTATTTCTTTTAATATAAAGGTACCGTAGGTAATGTGCAAATTCATATAAATAAAATCAAATGAATTACCCGACATTAGACATTAACTCTCTTTAGTTTAAAGTATGCAAAGAAAATATTCTGTCCAACCAATGTCACCTTTTCACTAGTGAGTGGGAGAAGGTTATTGACCAAACATTTTTGCACAATACTTTACCAAACAATTTTGCACAATACTTACCAAAAATAAATAAGATCTTTTTTTATAATATTAATGTTAATATTTTAAAAAGCATTTTATATAATTAAAAAATCTATGTGACTGTCTATTTTAATAAACTCATTTAAATTATGTAATTTGCTTAGTGTAATATTATCTTAAATTAGTATCACCTTACAACCTTTCTTTTTATACTTTTGTAGGACCTCTTCTGTGATGGAATCAAAATCTCCTGTAATGTAGTCTGGTAGCTTCATGGTATTTTGTATATTTTCAGGTAAACTATTTAAAAATTTGTCCCAATGCACTGTTCCACCATCAACTGTTATTCTAACAGTTGCTACAACAAATAAGACATAATTGTAACATATATCCAAACAAATCATTTTGTATGTTTTAAATGTAGTACAGAGATAAACTTTAGAAAATTAGTAAGAAAAACTGGTACCGTTTGTATGATAAAATTTGAAAACTGTTCATAAATGTAATGATTAGGTAATAATACAGGTAATAACTGTTCATTAATCATTTCTGAATAGATTGAAGGAACATTTTCCTTAGTCTCTAGGGAAATACCATAATTTAACAGTAGTATGGTAAGCTTAGAGAAGATTGCACAATAAATTATTCAAATGTATAATATACTCATTTGTTTAAATAAGCTTACCGTTATTCCAAAAACCTCTAATGAACTCATGATTCTGAGAAATTGTTCTGTTTAAAACAAGAACTGCATATTTGGTATCAAGTTGGTTCCGAATAAATTCATAAACATCCCATTTCCAGCATTTAACCACATTATTTGTGTGACAAGGACTCTGTTGTAGATAGAAGATATTAAATAACTTATGAACCTATAAATTAAAGAATAACACTAATTAGCTACATAAAAAAAATAAAATCACTTAAAATAAAAAAAGATAACTACAAAATTGTGCATTTTTAAGTATATTTGCATTTTAATATTTTTTTTAACTTTCACTTAATGTATGTAATATCACGTAATTTGGATAAAATAGTTAAAATATTGAATATCAGCACTACGAACCTTGCTTAATACTCCGTTAGTAGTCATTTTTCTAACTAATTTTATATTTTCCGATTCTTTTATTACGTAAAAAATTATACACAAGATATATAACTAGTGGCTAACTCAAAATAAAAATTAAAAAATAAATTATGAAATGCACTGATCACAGTTCACACACTTGTCCTCGTGACATTGTCATTTCAGCTGACATATTTTATCATTAAATTTGAAACCGAACGTCCGACGCATTGAAGTATCGTACTAGAGGTCACTTTACTCATTAACAGATAATTTTAGCAAAATTGGCAAATAGTGTTAAAAAAATATCATATATGATATCCATTTTAATTTTTAACGAATGTACAGTAATATTATATTATTCTGTATAATATAGAAAAAAATTGCTAGATCAAAAATATTTAGGCATTTTATAATTATATCTATGCCGGCTATTTTTGATGTTCTGACCAGTTAATTAAGATAATTACTTATAAATATCTAATTGTTACATTGTTCTCCTATTTGGAATTACTTATAACGTAAAAATATCTATGTTTTTTAGGATATTATGTAAATGTGACAAGTGATAACTAGCAAAAAAGTAGATTTTTAAAAATAATATTATGTGTGCGGGGCTAGATGCAATGTAATGCAATGCAAAAATTTAATATTTCCATTTTTACGCTCTGGTATCAGAGGTATAGCGCGGCGTTAAGTTCCGCCACTTAAGACACAATGCCTCCGAATTCGGCGGAAAGTATGGAACGGAGTATTTTAATACTAAGTTCCCTCTGTCTACCCTACTGTGAGCTGTATACAGCGTGAAGCTAAAAACTTTATTTTGGTTTGGAAATACGAAATATTTAAAGGTTCAACTTTTTATCCAGACTCAATGAGATGTTAATATTTAAAATTATATATTTTTTTTATTTCTTTTCTAATTAGATCAAGCACAACATGATTACATGACTAATTAACTACTCAGCACATATTTTTAAAAATTGGGCAATTAGACAACGATTTGTAGTAAAATTATTTTTTTTTTGTTAATCCCAAACAAAAGACGTGTTTGGGACGTGTTAAAATTTATCTTATATTTAAGTTTTAAAGAATTTATATTTTATCATCATATTTTACTTTTGTCTGAAATTTCATATTAAAGTATATACATTTATCTGGATAGCTAGTTTTTGATAAATACTTAAATAGGTATCGAATTAATAATAAATATTTACTGAATATATTTACTGATTAATAATTGACATTTAAGCTATACAATAATTGTTATGGCAACTTTAATATATAATACGTCAAATTTGTTGTGATTTGTTATTTTACCTTTGTGATTACTAATCTTAAAGAGATTAATCAAATATTCGTTCCATAGAAATAACTAGAAATATATTAAAATGAATAGAATATTTGGCAGAGGGAAGCCTAAAACTCCAGGACCAAGCATCACAGACTGCATCAGCAATGTATGTTACATTGATTCTAAACAACTACCGTATATTAAATGAATCATCTTTAACGCAATAATATGATTTCAGGTGGATGGTAGAGCAGATAATATAGAACAAAAAGTTCAAAAATTGGATACAGAATTAAGAAAATATAAAGAGCAAATGTCTAAAATGAGGGAGGGACCTGCTAAAAATTCTGTAAAACAAAAGGCAATGCGGGTCTTGAAACAAAAAAAAATGTAAGTTTTCAATCTACTAAATAATCAAGGCTTTTGCATTTTATTTATCATCATATGGACAATTAATTTCACACAAAAATATTGAGACAGCAAATGCTCTTTCAAATCAACCATAGTTTTTCTCTAAGGACTTATTTCACAGTTGCTTCTGTCATGTTGAATAAAACTAATTATGTTATTTTTAAGAAAGGATTTCTTTAATAGTGAAATTATTGACACATTCTTTTTCCAGTTTCCAATTTTTTAGAAACACTGTGCATTAGGTTTTAAAACCCAAAGCTATAATTATAAAATATACAGAAAACACCTTGTTTCTCTAAAATTAATATATTTCTTTTTGGTTTTTATTTATTTTATTATCATGCTGTATTCTGCATACAGCAGGGTAGATAATAAGAACCTAATGTTAGAACACTGTTCCAAATTTTTCACCAATTCTAGAGGCATTGCATGTTAAGTAGCAAAACTTAACATTATGTTTTGCCTCAATACCGGAAAGAAGGCCGGATCCGTTAAATATTCAATTCTGAGTTCATTTTCATATAAAACATACTTAATTTATATTTAAAGTGATAATACTATAACTCTCTTTACAGGTACGAACAACAACTTGAAAACTTACGAGCTCAGTCTTTTAATATGGAACAAGCTAATTATGCAACCCAGACTCTCAAGGATACTCATGCTACAATATCTGCGATGAAAGATGGTGTAGCTTCTATGAAAAAAGAATTTAAGAAGATAAACATAGATGCAATTGAGGTATGAATTGATTTATTTTTAGCTCTTTTGCTTAGTAAAACTGTTTTCAATGTTATAAGAAAATTGTTTAAATAACAATCATAATAACCTTTTTTTTCAAGATAGCATTATAATTCAATTTTAGTTTTGTTTTTATAATATGTCCTTTGGTAAAGACTTCTTTCTAAATTCCTCAACTGCTCAGCTCAACTAGTCTGCAGCTACTCTAAGCTAAAAATGAATGTCACTTTTAGTACATCTTTCTTCCATCCAACATTTCTCATTAAGTTCTAAGCTCCTTAGACTGTCCCTAGGTTATATAAACATTTTGTTGTTGTGTAATTTTTATAGTGTAATATATTTTATAGGATGTTAATGATGATTTGGCTGACATGCTCGAACAAGCTGATGAAGTACAAGAGGCACTTGGCCGTCAATATGGTATGCCTGAGATTGATGATGATGAGCTGGCTGCTGAGCTTGACGCTTTAGGTAAATTTATTTTAGTATTCATAATTCATGAGTTTGACTAAAAGAATTGTGTTTGAGCAATTATGTTTGAGCATAAATATAAATATTTTTTGAATAATTAATCAATCAAAATCAATTGTAATAGGAGTGATTACAAGCAATCCTATTACAACCAGATAAGACTTAACATTAAACAAATCATCTTTATAAATAATGTAAATGAAAGTTATTGCTGTCTGTACATGAAATATATAAGAGAGTAAATATTATGCAGGCATTTATTAATGTTATAGAACCTAAAATGATGTTTTTTATTTTTTTCTCTTTTTCTGTTCTTTTTGTGCGTGGTAATTTCAGAAATGGCTTAACTTATAATTTATTTCAATTGGTTTATAAAGAAAAAGGAATTAGCCGTAGTCATGAAGTTTAGGCAGGCTAATTTATAATATAAAAATAAAATATTAAAGACAATATAAAAATTAATGAACTTTGAACTATTTATTGATTTTTATTCATTATAAAAATTAAAAATGAATAAATTTTATTAGGAGTTGTTTTGATCAGGTGATCCATTACTTTTTATTTACTTAAATTTTACTTTTAAAGTTGTTTTCTACATTACAGGTGATGAAATAGCCCTAGATGATGACACTTCATACTTAGATGATGTTGTCAAAGCACCCGCAGCACCTGACAAGGAACCAGGTGCAGACAGTGTGAGAAACAAAGACGGAGTGCCAGTTGATGAATTTGGTTTGCCTCAAGTACCAAATGCCGCGCAAACGTCACGTTAACGTCCATGTCAGCTGTTATGCTACGCCGCCATTTTGTTTTAAGTGTCACTTTGATTTTATTAATTTGTCTTAATATTGTTTATTTTATTTATGAAACTAAAATATAGAGTTTTGCAATGAAAGAGTAGAATTTATCGTGAAAATTTTATTTATATTGCGTTAAAAATCTCATGAAATGTTGCCTGCTAACTAAAAGTATTTAGCATAAAATGTAAAATGCAAAATTAATTATAATCACTCTCACACCATTTTATAAATTCAAACTAAGGGTTAACTAGTTCATCTGTTTAATATGTATGTTTTAAATATATTTTTTTATATTTTCGTATAACGTTAAATGAATATCATGTTACCAAGTAATGCTTATTCTGTAACATTTATTTGCCCATTAGTTCTTAATTAATTAACAACGCAACAAAATATTTTTTTCATTCAAATGATTAATTTAACAAAACACATGTTCCATCTAGATTTAATTTATGGATTATTTTATATTATAAAGTTTAATAATTACGCTAAATTTACGAATAATTATGAACAAAAAAAGATATGTATGTGCTAATTTCTTGCGTTTGTCATTCAATGATATTTGGAAGTCGAATATAGCTTCTTAAATGGTGATTAAATAGAATTATATATATAAAAAGTTGATGCTTTAACATTTGTCACGTGTAAATGTAATCTATTCATGTTTCTAATAAAATGTATTAAAAGTATGTTTCGTTTGCTCTTTGCTTCTTTTTAACATGTGAGATGTTTTCAGAAAGTTGTTTTTTTTTATAAATAATGTAAAAAGAATGTAGACTAGACTAAAGAATGATTAGAAATTGAATTATAGCATTCATGTGTTGTATTCTCAGTCATCCAAATTTTGCATGAAAATGTTTTTTTTTTTATAAAGAACACAACAACATAAAAATATCTAAAGATTACAAATAAAACAATAATAGGACAAAAAAAAATAAAACAACACAATAAATAAGGCGAATTAACCTTTAATAAATTTTTAAATAATTTAAAACATTATATTACACAGTCAATACTAAAATACTGCTCATCTTACATTTCAAAACATTTGAATACTGCATCACAGTAAATGGTAACGGTAAGGAACGCACGCGGTGTCAACCTCGCGAATATTCTACGGACAATAAATAATACTTAGTCCACATATTTACATCTTATTATGTACACTCACTTGTGTTCTACAATGACAGTCTAATTGTACTAGCTATATTTGAGTAAACACTTGTATTTAGTCGAGCGCTTCTTGTCCTGTCTTTGGCAAGAAGAAGCAGAGAACGGCAGCAACTGAAATAAAAAAGATTTTTTGTTTAAATAACTAAACTCCTCCTTTGAAATAAAAAATATTAGACTGACTTTAAGCCATATGTATATTATATACCATGTTCCTTCATAGATCAAGCAATTTTTCAAAATAAGAAATTTTAAACTTTTGCCTATATAATGTTTTTACAAGTATCGAGCGATGCAAAATGTTGCAGTCATATGTATATTAGAATTTAAAATTTGATAGCAATAAAAATGAAAAATGGACTCTGGTTGGCTCCCTCCCTTTTAATGTACATTTCGGTCAAACTATAGCAGCTATTAAAAATTCTGTTAAAGACTTATATTGCACACTATAGTTTTAATGGTAGGTAAAATTAATAAAATTAAATTCATTTGCTAAACTATACTTACTAAACAGGAATGCTGAGAAGACTACAATGGGTATGACACAATTGATGTCGATCAAGTAACCGAACGACAAGTTGCCAATGAGACCTCCACCTCGACCGGCAGTCAGTGAAAGCGCGGCAGCCATTACCCTGTAAAATAAAATATTAATGTTATATAAAAGCAATCATGGCACAGTGGTAGTGTATTCCTGGGTTCGATACCCTATTACTGTGGCCAGGGCCACGACTGGCGTTATGTGTATAAAAATATTTGTGTCCAGTCGTGGCCCAGTGGCACAAGAGTGTGACTGTAAACGACTGGTTGTGGGTTCGATTCCCACTCGAGGAGTGGAAATTATATTTCCTTTTTCCAAAGCGCGGCGTTAAGTTCCGCCACTTAACACGCAAGCCTCCGAATTCGGCGGAAAGTGGGGAACGGAGTGTCTTAACACTAGGTTCCCTCTGCCTACCCTGCTGTGTGCGGGATATAGCGTGAAGATATTTAATTTTTTTTCGATACCCTATTCGGAGAAATTATTACATATAAATAATTTTCATTTCTCCGCCACCTTACACGCCTTAAATTCGAGCGGAAAATGGAGAACAGAATGTCTTGACATTTGGTGTCTCTGTGACTCTCTCAGTGTCAAAAAGTAATTAAAAAAGTAATTAAAAAGAAGATAAAAAGATTTTTTACCTAAGATTTGTAGGGAACAAGTCGACCAAAACGCAGAACACAAGACTGATGGCGAGCGAGGTGAGGGCTTCAAAGATACACGACAGCACCAAGTTCTGAGTGGAGTTCTGTACAAAGTACAGACCGACGGTGACCACTCCGGCGAAACCGAGCGAGAAAACTGTTTAAGAAAAATATTATTTTATTAGAGACATTTAACAATGATAAAAGTTTATTTTTATTTTGATAAAATTTCAATAATATTAAACATTTATCGAAAAGAGAAAAAGTAGAGAGGTATATCCATATTAGTAGGTCTGTTCTGTTCTGTCTGTTGTCTGTTCGTCTGTTCGTCTTTGACCTATCTGACCTATCTAGTCTGTAGAGCAGGGGTAAACAACAAAGCGGGACACTTAAAAATTTTATGCGATTTTTATACGCTACGACCATTATGAAAAAAAGTTTGCTATCAAGAAAAATTCAGGAGGACTAAGTACGATTTACGATTTAATATTTATATTATACTCTATCAAATGTAATTAATTTGTGTTGTTAAAATGACCTACTTTTAAAAAAACTAACTGTTAAAAATAAATAAAAAAAAGTACTGTTAAAGGTAAATAAATAAAAAGACAAACTGATTACTTCTACTATATTTAAAATATTTAATCAAACGAATACTTACTAAGGAAGAACTTAGCGCCGAGCTTGTGTACGCAGAGGGGCAACCACAAAGAGGTCGGGATACAAGCGAGACCGACGATCAAAGTGTGAGTGTATACACTCTGATCTATGATTTTCTCACAATCGTAGGGATCGAGGCTGGCTTCGTCCTTCACGACAATGCTGGATACGTCGCAAACTGATGCAGATGTGTTTGGGAAACGGTGCTCGAATTCTTCGTAACGGTTGAATAATTCAGGGAACCAGATCATAAGGGTGTAGTAACTGAGGATTTAAAACATAGTTTTACTATATTACACATTTTTATTTCAATTATTAGAAAGATATTATATATAATGAATGTAAAGTAAGTGGTGGCGCGGCCGAACAGTGTGCGACTGTAAAGGTGGTGGTTGTGGGTACTATTTCTACTCGGGAAAATGATCATATTTTATTTTAATTTCTCTGGTACCTAAGTGAAAGTTAAGTTCCGCCACTTAACACGCAATATTTCAAAATCAGTAAATATCGGAGATTAGAAAACGGAGTGTCTTGACACTGGATTCTTTCTGAATATCTAAGGCCCTATTTTTTTTTTTAAATTAATAATTGAGAAAATGGTAGATAGTAATTAATTTTCAAATATAAGCTAATAGAAATCTCCTTACCTGGTAGTTAAACCAAACTGGATGAGGCAAGTGAGTATTGTGTATTTCAGGTAGGGGGCTCTGCAGAGTGCCTTGGTTTGAGTCCAGATTTCGCTGAAAAGTCGTTTCAGATCCTTGGGCTTACGCATGCTCAAGCTTCGCACTGATTTTTGTGAGCTCTGTGATGCTACAGATATTGTGCGGACTTTTTCTTTAAGACTCTTGATCTAAAATCAATAGAAAAATAGTATTAAAATTATTAAATTCAGTAACAATATAATATAACTAGCATTTAATCTTTTTATGTAGGTGGATAAGAAAGTACCTACGGATTAATTAGGTAGAACACTTAGACAAATTTCAATAAGCACAGGTACAAATTCCACTACATTCAAATAGACTCGAGTTTCTAAAATATTTTACGTGTCTATAATATTTTAAAAAATAGTAAAAACAACATGTGTTATATTTTATATTAAATTTAAGTCCGAGGTACAACTGTACAAATCTTTCTTTCTTTAGTATTTTTTTTGCATATAAGCACCTATCTATATAGCAAATATATAATGATCAAAAAAAGCTAAGTACCGGGTAGTTATCAGGATCATCGCCGGTGTTCTGTCTGTAGATGCTCTTGAGGCAGGCGAGGGCGTCGTCGTAGTCACCGCACTCCATCATGAACTTGGGGCTCTCTGGGAACGAGAACAGCCAGAAACCAAGCAAGAGGGACGGTATACCGCACGCCGCTACGAACCAATTCCACGAGTCGTACGAGAAGCTTCCGTTTTCGATACGAATACCCTGGATGGGGATGATGCCCCATGCAATCACTGTGAAAATTTATAATAATTACAACGTTGTACATAAGAATTTTGGGCGGAATTTTAAATATACTCGTATATACAGTTTTAAATTGTATATAAGAAACATTCATTGCGGCGAAGTTTGACAGCGTTTGACTGTAAACGCGATGGTTGTGGATTCGATTCCTACTCGCGATAGTGGTTATATATACTATATATACTATTTTCATTTCCTCGTCATGGGACCTAAGACTAAACGTTTCAATGAGCTCCATATACTAAGCAATGTTTCGATTTCGGGTGGAACTTTAAATATACAGTTTTAAAGTGTAGATGTGTAAGTATATAACATAGATATTTATAGTTCTTTATATATAAATATCCTTTGAACTCAACACTTCAGTGTCGTTTTTCGTATGTTGGTTCTTTATATTACATTTTTTTTAAATAAAACTTACATGGCAGTAAAATAACACCGAGGGTCCAGAACATTTCCATCCAGCACAGAATCTTTTCTCTGTATTTGGTCTGTTGGAATTCTCCCAAGTATGGGAAACAGATTCCCATAGCGCCTGCGACACTGGAAAACAACGTTACAATATATAAATACCTTTATTTCACTAAAATTAGACAAGAACTGACTTACAGTTCTAAAATAATTTTGTATTGTTTTGCTTTTGTGAATGTGATAGGTATTATTCATATAGATACTAGTATCTATATGATTCATGTACATGAAAGCTAAATTTGGACTGCTTTTTTACAACTATACAATAAGAAAGAAATTTGGCACAGATATACATAATTTATATGAATTCAATGTTCCCTATATTAAAAACCAGTATTTTTTACATGTGCCAGAAATGTATGAAATTAAAAAGACAAATATTACACAAACTTATCATGTCTTTGACTGAAGTGACAAAAATAGAGTAACGTTATGTAATTTAGTCGTTAGTAAATAATTATATAAATTATTAAATATTTATTATACTTACGCGAAACCGTTGATAAATCTGCAAGCCATGAATATGGGTAAAATTTGGACAAACGAGGAGAGGATGCCAATGAATCCGTCAAGAAGCAGAGTTGAGACCAATACAACCTTACGTCCTTTGGTATCAGCTAAGCAACCCCAGAAGTATGAACCGAGAACCATGCCTGAATAAAAAAAATAAATAAAATTAAAAAACAATTATTTTGTAAGAAATATGTTATAATGGTTAATTTCGTTAAAGAATTAAAAAAAATCAATTAATTTGCTAACAATGTTTAAAAATATGTCTAGATAATTAGGCGTTTCAGCAATTTCTTACCTAAACTTTATTTAATAGAAACGACACATCAATAAACTTTAAATTAAAAAAAATACTTAAATATAATAAATTTATAAAAATAGGTACACATATAAAACGTAATTACCTAACATAGGGGCGGCAGTTAGCCAGCCCTTATCGGCAGATGTCATACGGAAGTCGCATGTCGCGGCGGGCAACACGAACGACACGATCGTGATGCCGATGGCTGTATTGGCGTAGATCAGCCCTGTGATGGCCAGTAGGCAGAAGTGGAAGCGGCCGAAACCTACAGGATTAAAAGTAATATTTTAGTTGTATTATGAAAAAAATATAAAGATTTAAAAAAGACATTTAAAGAAAACGTATAAAAATTTGAACGCAGCGGGATTCGAACCCGCGCCTCCTGAATACCGTTCAGGCGCTCTCACCACTGAGCATTGCGACGATTCGATGTTCCTTATATCGCAGGAGTATATACGTTTTCTTTAAATGTCTTTTTCAATTTTCCTAAGTGTGGAATAACACTTTAAAAAATGTTTAAAAAAATATAAAGATTTAATTTGCCAAAAATATAGTATATCTTGAAGCATTATTATCTTAAATAAAAATAAAAATCGTTAGATCAGTTCTGAGTTTGATTCCTGATCGAGGAATGGAAATATTTGATATTTTCCATTTCTTTCCCTTGGTGTCGATTCAAACTGAATCCGGCGGAAAATAGGGAGCAGAGTGTCTTAACCCTAGGTTCCCTCTGCCTAACTGTGTGCGGGATACAGTGTGAAGCTAAAAAACATAAATAAAAAAAAAACTATAACTAACATATATTTAACTAATCTAGATTTTACACGACGCAGGCATCGTTTAAAAACGCATAATAATTATGCTTTTAAAACTACTCGAATACATTTTTATATATTTATGACTTCTAGATGTCTACTTATCAGGTCTAGTGTGACAAGTTCTTTTCACCGATATACGAAATGGTAATTGTTTTGTGCTCAAACATCCTTCACTACACTTTGGTAACTTTGACAAACTAAATCACAAATAACTTAACTAAATGGATTATATACCTAATTTTCAAATTCTGATTTAATAAATTATTGAAATTGTGAACAATATATATATTCCTATATTCAGTAGTAAACGCAATCTAGATACATATTATCAAACCACGGGTATATTCTTTAAGTCTAAGTTTTAAGTACTGAAAATGTAAACAAAAAAATGTATTTGATAAAGCAAGATTCATGTTAAAAAAAGGTGCAGACCTTGTGTCCGAGATTGATAAAACAGAATTATAAAAAAAACCACTTGTATACTGGCGAATCTTTGCAAATAAATAAATAATATGATGCAATTAATTAAAGCTATATTTCATAACAATATTGTTTTATAATTTAACCATCGTCAATTATGAATACGTTCTGATATTCATTTAAGACATTTTTCCACATGATGAATACTAAGAAAACAATTACCAACGACTATAACAACTTATGTTCTAGTAAATGTTACACTTACCATACTCGGATTAAGGGAATGCGTGAAATGTAAAGAATGTATTGTTATATTATTGCAAAGATATTATTTATACAAAGATTTAAGTTATCGTTATATATGTTATATCATTAGGGATAATGCATAGATAATTTTCAAGCTTAAAAATATATTTTATTTTCAAATGATTCCTTTATAATAAATATAATTCACTATTTCATTTATTTAAGGTATCTGCTCAGATATCTCAGATAAAGTGCGGCGTTGAGTTCCGCCATTTAACACGCAATGTCTCGATTTGGGGCTGAATGTGGAGAACAGAGTGTCTTAACACTAGGTTCTTGCTGACTACCCTACTATGCAAGAAAAAGCGTGGATTTGTATATAATTTATCATCACATAAAATGTACTTAAGTATTAAGTAGTACACCTATTTTAAATATAACAATTAGTAAATTGTGAAACTTGTGTTCATTAATATTGCGTATTATACTATGTCAAGCGACAGCTAAGTGAAGATACAATAAAAAATTCAAGACTTTTGAAATGACAACAACTTACCGGTCGCCGAAATCGCGGCTTCGAAATCCGCTCCATGTTCTAAAAAGTCTAAACCTGTAATAAAGAAATAAAATCATTAATACAAATATAGAAATATAGCATACCTATCTAGGTAATGACCTAATGCCGGAATACCACTATCTGGTTAAACTTAACTGATAACACAGGCCTAATGCACCTCGTCACTGTAATATGGGCTTCGACAGTCATTATTAGAAAATTATTAATATGATAATTTACGTTAAAATCATAATTTTTATTTTAATGAAATTATAATGTCTGCTCGGTTGATCCTTTTAGCGGCCAACTACAAGATATAACTATTGCTTGCTAGTGGGAAAGATTTCACAAAATTTTGTAACTACCCACAATTACAATATCTTATAAAAAAATTATACACAATTATTTTGATTAAATTTATTTACTCGTATGTAACAAAATAACATTGTATTCATTTTTATTACATTATTGTAAAATTAATACTTTTTATGCCATCGTATAAATCTTAGAAGTTAAGTAATTTTAATGTATAGTTAGTATTAGTATAATAATTAGTAAAATAATCAGACAAGCCAAGATGGGTTTTAAGTCCATTAAGAAAACAAAATTTTAACCTGTATTCTTATATGTTAGTAAATAAATAAAGAAATAATTGAATATCAATATTATAAAAACTCAATATTTAGGAATGTATTTAAGTTTGTGTACGTATCCAACTTTTACAGAAAGGAGCGAAGGATCTTAAGGTCGTTACTCGCTCTTTTGCGAAGTGCACTGTGCAATAAATGAATTAATTATTATATAAATTAATTTAAACATTTTAAGTAATATAAAGCTGTAAAATATTAATTATATATTTTGTAAAATACATGTGGATTATGTACATATACAAATTTTTGATTTGGTCTACTAATATATCTATTAATGTAAAAAAAATACTAGCTCCTAACTGTCCTGTGACCGTAGCACACTATATTTGTTAGCATGAACCCTCAGCCTTGCCAATACGACCAGGATAAAGACATAAAAAAAGGAATATTTCTTTTAGCTTTTTAACTATTTTCATAATAAAATTAAATTGTCATTAATTTTATATTATTTTCTTTGGCCTCATTTGTTTTGAATGAACACATAATGAGTAATAAGGTCGCTAGTCTATTTTCGCCGATTATCTTATCATCTTTCTATAACTATTTACATCGACATCAAAATAAGCAGTGGTTCAGCGTTTGACAGTAAACGCAACGGGTTCGATTCTCAATCGAAAAAATGATAATATTTTCATTATTTTAATTTCTTCACGGAAAATAAGCAAATCGTTTACTTCCACCACTTAACGTCAAGTGAAGAACGTAGTGTCTTAACACTAGGTTCTCTCTGTCTACACTTTCGATACATATACTCGTAAATTATATAATAATTAAAATAAAACTTAACTTAAAATGTTTTAAGGAAATAACATCAAATAGTTAACATTTCTGTTTAAATAATATTTTACATTACGTGAGTTATATCTTGTTAATAGTTTGAGTATTTGCTTTTCAGTATAACTTATTTATAGTTGACAAAGTTGACAACAAGTACAGAAGCGGCGGAGATATCTCAACATTTGATAATATCGAAGTTTGTCAAAAGCACTCAGGAATATTCATCTTATCGATATCTGTTTAAGATTACGATTTAGTAACTGTATTCAAAAATAATGTCGCGTAAACGAATGTTATGTAATAAAAGAATGAAATATGTTTTTTATATAATTCGGCGCTATTAATTAAAAAAATATTTACGGTGAACAGGTCTTACCCACTATGAGGGATTGACAGAGAGAGTCTAGCTACTGTTTAACACATTCCACTGTTGCATGCTAGGTGGCTAAATTCAACGACTAATTAGACATTCATTTAACCAATATTATAAACGTGATTGACCCTGGGTCTTCAACAATTTTCATTCTAAATAAGACTTCAAACTTCAAACAGGGGCTTCTTTGTTTTACAAGAATCAACCCCTAAAGGCTTGAAATAAAGGATGAAAGTTTCTGTAAAAAATCAAAAGCACTTGATGGATTTCGATGATTTGTTGCAGGAAGAAGGTCGAGAAAATGGCACAAGTTCAAACAAAGGTTACTTGTCTTTTAAAAGTCAACTTCTAAGTATTTGTAATAGGGCATGGAAATTGGGCTATAGTTGTGTAGTTCACGCGCGGGCGCGCATAAACGCACCCAGGTTGCTAGTATTTAAATAGCAACATAAAAGCATTTTCAAGAGAAATGATCCTTCAACTTAATAAATTCGCAAAATGGATGATAATAGTGAAAAAAATAATTAAAATTATTATTAAAGATATCAAATTCAAGTATGTTTATTAAAGCTTATCTAAACGGAGCAATTGAAAATGTAGGAACAGTCACGTCATCTAATTGAACTAGCGAGCGGTTAGGATTAGTGCTGAAGATCGTGTAATATAACAATTCTCTTGTTATATTGATGACTTTCAGTACAACAAGTTTATGTAAAGAAATGAAAAAATTAAGTATTTTTTAAAATTTTACTTAAAAATACTTAAAAATGCTTAGAAATAGGTTAGATCAACTAAAAAATTTACCCACTTCCGGCAAAGAAAATATTGTATTTTCACTTACTTACGCGTACTTAGAGAGTGATAAGGCCTATTGTATTGTTTTAAATATAAAGTAAATATTGTATCTATCTGATGCACAGCAAAAAGTATTTACATAGTCAATAAACATTTTTAATAAATATTTGTCATTATTATAAATAACTTTTTGCTAACAACAGGTTGAATAATATTAAATATTTTTGCGAAATCTGTTTTATCTGTGATGTGAAAAATTGAATCAACGTTACATTTATATATTATTTTTTATTACTGTTTAAAAAAGTGTAGGGAAAAAGAAACGAGGCTGTCAGAGAAAGCCGAGACGGGGTAATATAGTGGATTCGATAGAATTTCGCAATGTATCTACGCAATTTGTCTAGCTGTTTACAATATTTCTCTGAATTGAGCCTATCATTCGGTTCCAAGAGCATATAATGTATTTGATCTCGAATACAATGCTATATTTTTTATTATTAATTTGAATATTATCATGTTTTAATCGAAATTAAATTAGGGTTAGAGGTGTGCAAGTGCTTGGTTTTCTCGATCTGAATTTAAAAAAAAAGGTCTAGACTTAAGAGGATATTCACTGAAAATATATACGTGGCCAGTGGTGGCCCAGTGGCACAAGAGTGTGACTGTAAAAGACTGGTTGTGGGTTCGATTCCCGCACGAGGAGTGGAAATATTTAATATTTTCATTTTCTTCGCTCTGGTGTCGAGGTAAAGCGCGGCGTTAAGTTCCGCCACATAACACGCAATGCCTCCGAATTTGGCGGAAAGTGGGGAACGGAGTATCTAATACTAGGTTCCCTCTGCCTACCCTGCTGTGGGCGGGGGACAGCGGGAAGCGAAAAAAGAGACAGACAGAGAGAGAGAGAGAGAGAGAGAGAGAGAGCGATAGAGAGAGAGAGAGAGAGAGAGAGAGAGAGAGAGAGAGAGAGAGAGAGTAGAGAGAGAGAGAGAGAGAGAGAGAGAGAGAGAGAGAGAGAGAGAGAGAGAGAGAGAGAGAGAGAGAGAGAGAGAGAGAGAGAGAGAGAGAGAGAGAGAGAGAGAGAGAGAGAGAGAGAGAGAGAGAGAGAGAGAGAGATGAGAGAGAGAGATAGAGAGAGAGAGAGAGAGAGAGAGAGAGAGAGAGAGAGATAGAGAGAGAGAGAGAGAGAGAGAGAGATATAGAGTAGAGAGAGAGAGAGATATATAGATATAGATAGAGATATATATATAGATAGATAGATATATATATTATATAATGATCTATATATATATATATATATATATATATATATATATATATATATATATATATATACTGAAATTACATCTGTTGGGATTTTAAGCTTCGATAACCTTTTTAAAACCATTCCATTTTTATATTTGTTTTTAGTAAACTTCTTAGTATTTAGTTAAAAATCAATACTTCTCTTAAATTTGCCTACCTTATAAAAATTTAGTAATCTTCATAATCAATATTGCATAAATTATAATTTTGCAAGAAAATATTAAAGATCTTCTATTTGGTAACGCAATATCTTAAAATCGTGCAGAACAAACGTACATTCGACGTTATCTTATCTAATTACACTGGTAGCATCTGAATCAATTTCATAAAATAAGATGAGGGTTTTACCATTGTAAATAAATCATTTGTGACATATCTAAACATTCGTGTTATCGTGTGCTTGCTTTAGAGCGGCAAATATGAGCGACAGTGGCACGGTCACTTTATGGCATTGTAAGTACGTCAAGGTGTTTTCGAAACATGTTTAAATATGTACTAACTACATGTATACCACGAAACGTTTTATTGTTTTGTCATCTTCATCACAAGGCTTATCTAGTTGAGACTAATACTTGATATTTCAGTGATAAAGTTATTTGAGATTATAGAGATGGAAATACCACAAAATTGCGATACGTTTGCTCGTTGTAACTTGTAGGTCTTTGAGTTCATCGAAAGTTCGGATATAAGATAAACTATTTTATAATCTCCTTTTTCAAATACGGTAATGAACAATTATAACATTGAAAAAGATATTTTAGAAAATGTGTAAAAATTTTCGATGGTTTTCAGGAGGCACGGGTTCGAATCCCGCTGCGTTCAAATTTTTAAAAAACACTTTTAAAATGTTTAAAAATAATATCATTTATTATGTTGCACAAAAACATGTCTTTCAAGACGTATGAAAAAACTTTAATTAAAAAGTTTTGATAATTTGTAGCTTATAGTATTGTCGCAGTTCGAGTAAATCTTGCGTAACAAGATGAAATATTTCAATTCAAACAACGGGAACCTCATTACTTTTTATCTTATTAATTATTATAATTCAAATTACTTTCAAATATGCATGTATGCACGGTACTTTTTTGAAGTGTACGCATGGTACATGGTACTTATTTTATATAAGTGCAAATTATATTTATATATTCTGGATCGATCGAGTAAATTAATTAATACTTATATATTACCATTCCAGCGGGAAAATTTATAGTTATAACATAAGCTTTTTGCCTTATATTCCGGCTAGAAGTAAAGCTTTATTAAGTTTCAGTTGGTCGCAATATGGAAAAGTGTTCTTTATATTACTGTAGCCTATTTATTGTGATATCAAGTATTTCCCAATGTTTTAATTTTACAAGAACCATGTTACATAAACATACATGTAGCATACATTAAAAAAAATGTAAATATGTTTTAGATTTAATTCAATTATTGATTCTTATTTTTTTATTCGTTCTTGATAGATTGAAATTAATTTTTGATTCATAACAACTGATGAAATTTCTACGTTTTAATAATCTATGACTTTCGTGTAAAGTTACATTTTTTTTTATTTTATATAGACAGACATTGCAGACACTGTGATGCTTAGCTTTTTAATAGTGTAAAATTTTACCCCATACTTCATAGAGATTTTAATTAGTTTCCGCAAATTACCGCAACTCAGATTAAAATTCTAAGGATGTTTTTTATAATTCTTTGTAACTAAGTACGAAATACAATATGAATTTTATAGCACATGTTTTTTGAAAATATATATTTTTAATAACTTAATTATGTAGTATAACGCGATTGAGTGAATGATTGACAATTGTTTTTCACGTCAAAAAGTGCCTTAGAAATTATTTTATGATGGAATTGTAAATTTATTACTGTTCGAATATTCTATCCTTCGGCTTAAATTCGGTTTTTGAATAATCTGGTGCATCTTATATGTTCAAAGGCAAATATTGAGCAATTAAAATAAAAAAAAAAATAAATTAATTAAAAATCTGGATCGATCGAGTTAAAAAGATTGTTTTTTTTCAGATTGTTTTTAATAGTTAAAATAATTAATAGTGTATTATTACAGTACACGCATATTGCACGTAAAGCAATATATAAAAAATGAGTAAGGCTTTCGACAAAAAAATAAAATAATAAAAATAGTAATTTCCTAAAACATTAATGACTTTGAGAA
The DNA here is from genome assembly GCA_019049465.1 of Dryas iulia moderata. Taxonomy (NCBI): domain Eukaryota; kingdom Metazoa; phylum Arthropoda; class Insecta; order Lepidoptera; family Nymphalidae; genus Dryas; species Dryas iulia. The sequence goes on along the minus strand of CM032424.1, from coordinate 11,492,153 downwards.
TATTACAAATAACTCACAAACACTAATTCTTAGTAGAAGAAATAAAGTTAATCCTTATCTCTAACTGTAATATTTTTTAAGACTTAAGCATTACTTTTCCTTTTGTTACCGTAATTCCTGGCAAAGTAGGACTTGTACAGCTATTGTGTAAAATGATTTTGTAAGGAAACAATAAAAAAAATGAAGATTAGCGAACAAAAAATTTTGCAAATTTAAGATTCATTAGCTTTATTTAGTTCATTTCATGTCTGTCAATTCTTTAAATCATTCTTAGTCATCGCGACGGCTGTCTCTATTTTCGTGAGAACAATAGAATAAAGTCTTAAATAATTTAAGCAGATATTGTTATAAAGTGTGAGTGACAGGCGTGTGGCTTCCGATTTTGGTAACAAGTAAGTGTTTTGCTGTCATTGTGTGTTTGTCTTTGTGCGCGGGCAAACCTGCTGAACTTGACTTTTCAACATTCAAATTACATAAAAAATGGTAATGAATCTTGTTACTCCAGGGGTATATGTTTACGTCATTAAGTTGCTAAGTTATTATATACCTATATATTAAATATTAAATGTATATTAGCCAATAATGTAATTTATATTTATATATGATCTTAAATATTAATTAAATATAAAAAATGACTAGCTAATCATAATTGCTTAGATTTCACAATTAAATACAAAATATTATATTTATACGAATAAAAATATATAAATATATTCCAAGCCCCTACAATATTTTCAAAAACTACATCAAACTACTCCAAAACAATAAATTAATTAACTATCATCCCTAAAATCAATAAAAATATAAAAAAAAACAACACTCACCCATGTTTAAACAGTATAATTCACTTCACAATTAAAAAAAAACGGTCCGGTCTAAATCAATCACGTTATACAGCCTACCGGTGTTGCATCGTCACCTTAAGAGTGCAGCGTATGCGCATGGGCAAGAGCGCTAAAAACACTGCCAAGGATCTCGCGTGTCGCCCACAACGGCTTCTATGCGAATGTCGACTTACTACCGGCTCCTACTGAGGATTCCTTGCATGCTGATAACGATAAGGTCGGCCGATCGCTCATCTCGCGTTATCTAGACGGTGACCGCGATCAATCTCCTTACGTGACTTCTAGCCTTCTTTGCCGTGTTCCCGTTCGTCGTTATGTAAGTAATACGTAAGTTAGGCTTTGTTTCTAATTGCTTTTTTATGTGGTGTTTGAGTTATGGGTGCTCCTTATAGATGAGCTTTAAGATATTATTTTTGAAGCAAAATTAAAATTTGTCAAAGCAACTGTAACTCCTAATATATGATAAGTTCGTGTATTTAAAATGAGAAACATATAAATAAAATAATTCATTAAATATTGACCGACCTACGTTTCTAATACTTTACAGTAGTCCGTTGTCTCAGGTAGTCTACTGAAAATGTATTTTTAAATACCAAAAATACAGGCGATAAATCCGGTTAAAATAGTTCTATATCAAAATGTTTAAAAATTTCAGAAACAATAGATCTTATTAAGTATGACATTCATTATTTTTTACATAGCACTGGCTGCAATTGTTCTTTTACTAAATAGAAAAAATATAATCGATGACAATACGAAACTTGTACTGTGCAATAGTAATTGCTCAGTACCTGACATATAAGTAGGATATGGGTATAATCAACCCTATTCAAAGGAATCTCACCATTGTATATATTACCATTTTCTATGACGCTAAATACATTAGAGCTTGTCTTGTCATTACTATGCCCGGGTGTATTAACTTCAGCAGTAAATAATCATTACTTCGTCTATAACTTTGTAAGTTGTGTAACGCTTGTTGTTTTCAAATAAAATTTTAAAGATGTAAAATTTAAAAGAGATGAGTAGTCTACGATTAATTATTGAATATTTTAAAGAGTTTTTTGGCTATAGTATTTTGAAATAAATCGTGAAAATAAGAGTTTACTAGTTAAAAATCATCCATATTTTCAATATAGAAGTGCAAGTAACTAGCATTCATATTCACCAAGAGTGTTACATACGAATCCTTGTAGTATCTTAAAAGTAATAACTTTAAACAGAATAATACATTACCTATATGTCTGTATTTAAAAATACAATATAGAAGAGGTGAGTCTACTTGCTTGCTAGACTGCTGCAGTATTAAAACGTCAAATACTCTAAAATAAACTTTTCAATATCAAAATATATGCGATTAATCCTAATTTTTAAGTTTCATTTAAAATGTGTACAAACGGCAGAAATCAAAAATCACATAGTACGACGAAATAATAAAACACTGTAACAAAACAGCAAATAGAGCTTAGAGTTCAATTACTTTATATTAAAAAAAGATCTGTAAAAAACATGTACAAAAAAAACACAATTTTGTACACATAGCAAAAAAAAATATTCTTCAATTAACCATATTTCTTGATAAGTCTCTTACTTCACAATCAATTTAAAATGTCTCGGTTTTAATCAAGCAAAGTTATTTTGTCCCAAGGCGACCCCGAGAGCTGGGCTGCAAAGCCGCAAACAAACTCTAATGAACATCGGGATAAGGCGATTTGTCCCCCTAGGAGTACTGTTTAATAAATTACAATGTTATTTGCGTCAACAATGACGTTTAAAATGAAGCTTTTTAAAAGTAAAGGGGCTAAATATAGCAAAATTGAAATAAGGTCTTGGCTAAGAAATATTATGATACAAGTTAAAAAGCTGCCGTAATGCGTCCGTGGTGGTGCAGTTGGACAGCGTCTGACTTTAATCGCGATGGTTCGAATCGGGATGTATTCGATTCCCAATCGGGAAGTGATTATATGTTACTTTTATATCTCCGCTCTTTTTGACAGGAAGTGAAGGGCCGAGTCTCTTGACACTAGGTTCTATCTCACTACCCTGCTGAGTGGAAAAAGAAGGCAAGGTACTGTTTTTTTAAAGGCTTACTATTTCTATTCTCTCTCTTAGCTATTTATTGAATGCATACATACAAACATGCTTTGTCTGCATAAAAAACAAACGCACAAGCTTTATCACTTCTTAAAACAATATGCGAGTACCAAGAACTAAGAACTATCTGCATAGTTCGCAACATTTACCCCTATCAGTGTTAGCCTCGGAATTAAACAACATAAACCTAGCCGACCTTTTGTCATGGGCGTTTTTAATAATAAAAATAACTATGTAGAATTAGATGCGTTCATAATTATAGGGGCTTATGAATTATTCCTAGTTTGCACAATCAAGTGAATATTGCACAAAAGTCTAAGTACATTATAAAACAGCTTCACGCTTTTTCCTTTTCCAGGTAACTCAGAGAGAACCGAGTGTCAAGACACTCTATCCTCCATTTTCCGTCCGGAATCAACATATTGCGAGTTAATCAGCGAAATTGAAAAACCGCGCTCTATTTTAGCTACCAGAGTGAAAAAACGCAAATTGAAATACAATCATTCCCCCGAGATGGAACCGAATCCACAACCCGTGGGGGGACGCTTTAAGAATACAACTTCCCTCCGCCGCTGGGTAGCGTCCCGTAAAAGCCGGGTAGCCCAATGACTTGGTGGTAGGAGATTCGTTCTCCGACTGGCTCGCGACCACTATGATATCAAAGACGAACCGCCAAATATCTGATAATGTTTTCCGGTTCGATGGCATGTAAGTTAGCTTTCCATATTAACACCATTCCCATCCTACCTCCCTCCTTCCGTCCTTCATCCCCAAGGTCCGTTTGCCTTCTTTACTCAATTAAAAAAAAAAAACGCGGTTACCACTGTAAATGTGATAGCGTGTGCCTGCACGCTGCAGTCAACAGAGGTATTCATTATAATTATAGAATAATTGTTATCTGTATCAATATAGAAATTGTAAAAGGCAAAATTAGTATTAAATATTTTTATTTTTTTTAAAATGTTATCGTCTATAATTATCGTGTATAAGGCATCTTGGGCATAATCTTCTTTTTTTTTTTAACGTCAGGAAATCCGTTACGGATACCAGCCCAAGTGGGCACTCAGGACGTGGTTATGTGGGACTCCGGTGAGGCAAGATGGTAACGCCGCCGTTACCCACTAAAACCTGACGGTGCTCCTTCTCAACCGCCACTAGCCGAGCCACGGGGGTCTGTCAGTCTGCTGTGTAGTAATTTAAGATTTTAAGATATTTTCCATGTTAAGATTAAAATGTAAAACAAATATAAATACAAAACTAACATAATCTCCCTATACAAACATATACATATATCCTAGGAAAAGAAGCTCGTGTCACTTCCGGCATTAAAAAACTTTTACAATTTTTCAAATATATATTATCAAATTCAGTAATCAGCAATAAAATCAGAAAAAACTATTAATAATAAAACTATAACAATAGTCAAAGAAATGTTTATGTAACAGAAGAACGGCATAATTGAAAATGCGTAGTACAGCTACGACACGGCTCAGGGTCGTGCAAGGCTTCTCGTCGGTCAAGTGCGTCTACCTGCCTTGTTTAGAGATATAGGTAGTTAGGCTACAGGAAAAACATTAGCGCCTTATCAAGTGTAAAGGTATCAATTTTATATCGCATTTTAGATTAAGGAAAAATCTATTCAATATGTACTTTAAGATATGTTGTATAACTATTGTCTAAAAGCTTTAAATATTACATATAATCGCACTTATTTCGTAGTCTATTTTGAAATTTATAAAAGTATTTTTCTTTGTAAACGTGGCGTTGAGTTCCACTACTCAACACGTAATGACTAGATGTCGGTCTTAAAGTGGAGAACGGAGTGTCTAGGTTTTCTTTGATTACCCTTCTATGAGAGAATAACTTAAAGCTACTTTTTTAACAGTAGTTTCTGATTATTTCACTTCAATTGTAAAGCTTGAATTTCGAATAATATCTCACCACTTGGTAGCCCGTCTTAAAAGTCTTCTTGGTTTTGCTCTATTAAGTTAAAAAATAAAGATATAATTCATTTATGCACGTCGTAGCTTAATGAAACTTACAATAACAAGCATCTTAATAATATTATATAATAAAATAGTCAGCGAAAAACATAAGAAATTTAATGTATCTTTTACGACGTAAAGAACATTTGTTTGATGTTGTAAAGCCTCTGTTCGTAGTAACGATTTAAGCATTTTGCTAATCACCTAAAGATCTATTTCTTTGAAAATAGTATTTTACATAATATCGTAAAATAGTCTTAGGTTCTCAGTATTCTCTCTGAAACTCAACTTAGATAGGTATGTATGCGTTGACTTCTATACATTTTTAATTTTTTTATTTATTTTTAGCTTTACGCTGTATCCCGCACACAGCAGGGTAGGCAGAGGGAAGGGTTAACGCCGCGCTTTACCTCGACACCAGAGCGGAGAAAATGGAAATATAATTTCCACTCCTCGAGTGGGAATCAGAACTGGACTTCTATACAAGTTATCGGAATTAGATGAAACATCGTAATTGTATACAATTCCTGGGAAATATATACTTAGTATACTTTTACACTTTTATTCTAATATGTGATTTTGTAGAACTTGTTAGTCAAAAAAATGTTAGCTATTAAAATTATCATTTTTCTAAAGTAATCGTCAAAAATTGAATTGTCTAATTTAGTCTGACTGAATTGGTTTTGAATATAAAGTCTAGGATAGGTTAGACTAGTTTATTATCGCACACTTCTTCAATTTAGGTACTTATTAATATCAATTTGAAAATAACAATAACAAAGAAATAAATAAAATTCCTAGTAAATCTATGTAATTAAAAGAACACCGAGTTCGGTATGGTTTACCTTTCTTGGAAATTGCAAACAATTCTGATATTTCATATATTCCGGTAACATATCTATATTAAAAAATATATATACCTATCAGAAACAATTCACAGTTAAGATCAAGATAAACCTTGAACTTTATCATGACAGTTTTTGGATAACATAGAAGTCTAGACGATCATTGTTATAAGATAAAATATACATATTTAGTAGCTTCACGCTTTCCTCCGTATAGCAAGGTAGTCAGAGAGAACCTAGTGTCAAGATACTCCGTTCCCCACTCCCCGCCTGAAATGAAAATATTGTATGTCACGTGGCGGAACTTAACATCCCGCTTACACATTGAGTATTCATTTACATGTAAGGGAAATAAATATACGAGTATTAAATATCAAACCAAATTTAAGCCGTATGATAAAGTATTTCAACTATATTTGAATCACTTTCTCGATTAATAAGTAGGTAAGATTACTATTAATATCCGTGATATCAATCTAAAAATTACTGATTAAATGCCAGATTTTAAACTATCTGAAGTAAGTAAGTAAATGCCAACGATGGGTCGTCTGAATGGACTCAAAGTAACTATCGAAGCACGATGTATCTATTTCATATACAGCTTCCAGAAATAATATCTGCTAACCCTAAATAATATCGGAGAATGTCTTATTGTAAAGACGATGGTTGTGGGTTTTGATTTTTACTCGGAAGATTGATAATACTTATATTATTGTCATGTCTCCGCTCTGGAACCCATTACAAAGGTAAGTGGATAACAAAGTGTCTTGTCACTATGTTCTCCCTGACTATCCTGCCATACAAAGAAATACGTAAAAGTGCAAAAAACATATTAATTAAATAACTAGTCCTATTATACTATTATCCTCCTACTTTTAACCTATCTCCATAAAACCCACAATAACAAATAAGAAATTCACGCTTCGTACAGAACATTATAACATATGACACTGCAATAAATTTGGACTCTCATTAGACAGACATTTGCATTTGTATGCAAAACGACGGCTATCGCGTCCTTTGAGATCGGTTTCGACATACCCTGAATTTAACAATCAATGTCCTCAAGTCGTGCAAAATGAAAATAAATCAATGCAGATAAACGATAGAGGCCGTTATGGCGCAGTTCGACAGACATTTGACTGTAAACGCGACGATTGTGAATTCGATTCCCACTTGGGGAAATGATTATGTATTATTTCCATACCACAAAACATGGCGTTAAGTTACGTCACAAAGCGCGGCGTTAAGTTGCGCCACTTAACACGCAAGCCTCCGAATTCGGCAGAAAGTGGGGAACGGAGTGTCTTAACACTAGGTTCCCTCTGCCTACCCTGCTGTGCACGGAATACAGCGTGAAGTTAAAAAAAAAAAAGTTACGTCACTTAACATGCCATGTCTCGATTTTGGGCCAAAAGTGGAGAACGGAGTGTCTTGACTCAAGGTTATCTCTGACTACTCTGCCATACGGGAAAGAGTTGTCTCAAAGCTTGCGTTTAAAACCATCTTATTTTAACTGAGGGACATGTTGCGAGCAAGGAGGAGGTCAAGCAAGTTGTTTGTTTAATTGATGATTCACGTACTAAAAATTGCAAACGAGTTAATAACGTACAATGATAAAATTTTAGTGAGATACTTTTACAGCTTATATGCATTTTTTTATATAACCTGTTGTCATCTACATTGTCAACAGTATTTATTACTACAGACCCAAATAATGTTAAAAAATGCTGATCAGAAGAAAAAAAACCTATTTTATACTCTTCCTGCACATCAGGGTAGTCAGAGAGGACCTAGTGTTAAGACACTCCATGCTCTACTTTGCACCCAAAATCGAGAAAATACGTGTTGAGTGGCGGAACTCAACGCTGCGCTTTCTCCTAGGTACTAGAGCGAATTTAAATATAATCATCTCCCTAGTGGGAACCCCCAAACATCGCTTTATAGTTAGACACTGCCCCACTACGCCACGACGGTCTTAAATTTACTGATAATTTTACATAAAAGAATAAAATTATTCATTTATGTAAAACAATGTGATAGATTTATATGGATTATCTGAATAAATATCTCATAATAGTTAAGTTTAACTTAATGGTTATGAGATATTTATTAAACACGAAGAAAAAAATTAGCTGCATTTTTCTCGCAAAGCGAGGTAGTCAAGGAGAATCTAGTGTCAATATACTCCGTCCTCTTCTTTCCTCTCCGAATAGAGACATTACCGCACCAATAATTAAAATTCATTCCCTCGAGTGGGAATCCAAATCATAACAATCAGAAGTTGCCTACGATGGCCTAAAATTGAACAAACTTTCTAAGTCTCTGTCATAGACCGATTATCCTAAAAAGTTACCTCAAACATTGAACCATTGGTATCGATAATAACTGTTTGTTTATGTGAAGGTGTAAAGAAATTGGTAATAGATATGCCACGTAATCGGAGGGTCGCTGTCGCGGCGACTGGAATAATAAAACCTTAAAGGAAACAACAGTACGGACCTCGACCTCTTTGCGCAATACAACATAAAATTTCTATAGTGGCTTAAGTCATTTAATTTAGGTTTTTCAATTAATGTTTCGTAATATATTTATTTATAGGGAAAATGTATGTAGTGTGTTTGTACATTTGATTTTAAGATTCATAGTTACTTATTATATAATATTGAACTATGATCACGAGTATATTAAAATGTATATTTTAATGACTATTATTTGATATTAGTTTAAATAAGACAAAAACGTTTGAAATTAATTATGAAATATAAAAAATACAAAAAAAAATATCACGTAAACATTATAAGTTAAAAATTTCTAAGAACTAATCCATACTTATATTATAAATGCGAAAGTCAGTGTATTTGTCTGTCACGCTTTCACGGCTAATCTACCGGTCCGATTTGGATAAAATTTAGAATGAAAGTAGTAAATAACCATGAGCCTAACATATGCTACTTATTTTTTTAAAAGGTAACCAATAAAGGGTTGAAATAGGGGTTGAAAATTTATATGAAAAAACTAAACCGCTTGACCGGTTGTAATGAACTTTGGAATAAATATAATTGATAATCGAAGGTCAAATATAGGCTACTTTATTTTTGAAAAAATCCACCCTCGAGGATTGCAACACAGCGAAACAATAAAGTTACAACACAGCGGGCCGCTAGTATTCTAATATATGTGCATCTAGTGGAAAGCAATAATTTTAAGTTCAAAGACGTAAAATTTTATAAAATTTACTATAATAAACCTGGATTTAACACTATTTTAGGCCAATTTAATTTTGCGCTAGCTCAAATATTACAACATTTAAATGTGATCAACTACGTTTATGCACATATGAGTACATAAGTTACACCAGGCCCTCGCTGCGCTAATTACTGTTTGACTTAGAGCAGGCTTCACTTTCCGCTTTTATTGAGATTTCTAGTCACTATTAAAAAATCTTATTAAGGCCTTATTATATCATAGCTAGCATAGGTAATCGGGCTCACGAGCTCACTGACAAGTAAATAGATGTAACAAACATTTATTTTTCTATAAAAGTATGAGGCTGTCGTCGCGCAGTGGGTTAGCGTTTCACTGCAAAGGTGATTATATTTTAATTATTTCCATTTCTTCCCTCTGGTACCTAGGGCAAAGTGCGGTGTTGTGCTCCTCCGCTTAATGCACAATGTCTCATTTTTGGACGTAAAATGGAGGATAGAGTGTCTGACTAAAGCAAACACCAAAGCAACTACTGGCAAAAGCGTGAAGCTGCTTATATGTCAGCACTCACAGTGTGGTATATCATATTTATTTTGTTAGTTTAATGTATTATCTTCTTCATTTAAACTTAAACTAAATTTCACACAAACTTCATCATCTAAAAAGGTCGTAAGTTCATGTATTAATATATTTATAAAAGACTTTATACATTGTAATATATAAAAATAATAACGTATACCATATAATACCCAAGGCCTTATGATGTTCAATATGATATCGAAACTGCGATGCTTTTAAATTTAGGATTGGTGCGAACCCATCAAGACCATAATTGGCCTTGTAAAGAATAATTGCTTATTGTCTCTATTAACTTCCACAACGTTATAAGTTAACTACCGTTTGTCTGTTGCTTTACTTATGTTTTATTATACATAATATTTTCTACTTTTATGTTTTCTTATTAATTTCCCTATATATCGTATGTATAAATATTTATAAATATAATATGTAACCTCATACTTCAATTATAGCCGTTTTTTTGAATAAAGGGATATAATTAAAAATGAACGATTTTAATTTATGTAAAATCCCATATTAAAGCGGAGACCTGAGTTATGTGTATATCTCTATACTTATCGCTTAATAAATTTCGCATAAATTATATAATGAATTTAATACAATTAACATATTTTTGCTCTTAAAACCCAAAAAAAAAAACATATCGTACAAAAAAAATCCTTCAACACACCAGAATCTTCCACTGTAAAGACTATATAAAGGATTTGTATAGACATTTGTACCCAGATTAAGACCAGCTGGCGTGTTAATATCAATTACTTAATAATTTCTATACAGCCAGTAATGTGACACTCGCATCGTATACGGAAGGATATCAAGAACAACATCGACGGACGTAATGACTTGGTGGAACATAAATGGTGGCAATACATATTTCCATGTAGCTTATTAGTATTTCCTTTTGGAAGAAAGTATTTCCGTATTCTATTTACAATATACTTTGTTTATAATATATATTATTATAAGTATGTATGTATTTTTTTCAACTTTATTTTCTTTCCGTATTACGCATAACGATAGGTCGAGTGGCGAAATTCATTTTATAATATCATCCCCTCGAGTAGGAATCAAACTCACAACCAATAGCGTTTGCAGTCACACGTTGTTCCGCTACACACAAATAATATCAAAATTTATCTTTTACAAATTAAAAATTCTGACAAGTCTTTTACAAAATTGTTACAAGTTACAGTATTTATTTTATGAATTGAAGAGTTCAAAACACAAGGTCACTAAAATTATTTAAATATAAAAAAAGTTTTTATGCCAAAGTTTTATTATTACTCAAACGTAGTAAGAAATACCTTCAATTTTTTCTTATTCATCTCACATAAACCTAAATCAACATATTGAAACCAAATTGAAAATGCCATTGAAACTGTGACTAAAGTATACGGAAATATTTTATATATAGCAATACTTTGGTATTCCATCTTTTATTCTTGTGATTTCCTTTTTACCCATAAAAAGTACGAGATACGATTTGTAAAGCCAAATGACATAGGAAAAAATATTTAAGAGGCTTTACAGACAAGACTAAAAAACAGCTTCACGCTTAGTAGGGTCGTAAGCTAGTGTCAAGATATACCGTTCTCCACTTTCACCTCAATTCGAGAAATTCAGAATTGAAAGTCGAAACTCTTATCAGATCAAAAAGGAAATACCTGAGTAGGGTCTGAATTCATAACTATGACGTTTACAGTCAAATACACCATCAAAACATATATAGGACAGGCTTCGTATGGTTGTGGGTTCGATTCCAATTCGGGGAATGATTATATAATAATTTCATTTCTTTGGTCTGGTACCTAAGACAAAGCTCGGTGTAGAGCTCTGTCACTTAGTATGCAATGTCAACGGAGTATTTTAAAGTAGGTTCTGTTTGACTACATGGAAAAGCGTGAAACTACTTTTAAAGTTTATATAAAGAAGAAGTGCAGTAAGCCAATAAAAAATATAATAATGTCTTGGAACTACATGAAAGTTATAAAATAAATATCACATTCCTAAAGTGTTTGATAAACATTTTTATAAAAATTGATATACACACATTCTAAGGTAATGTGTATTTCATGTTTTAACAAGACTACTAGTAAACTTAAAAATGTAAAAATATGAACATTTCTTCACTTTCTACCTAAATAGCTATAAGTTATTTCTTGTTATACCACATAAATCGACACATATAAGTAAAAAAACTGTCTTTAATTGTATCATTTTCGTTTAATCATATAATCAAACGGTCGCTAAAGAACCCTGCCTTGTACTTATAAAATATCACTTATTACGTAAACGAGCAGTAGGTGTGTGACGTACATGTAGTTTAGCCGAGTCTGATGAAGCCCCGCGACCTATCGATCCTATTAACACACGCTTAGCTACTTTAAAAGCCGTCTATCAATAACATACACATATATAAATAAGATGTTGTAATTTTTTTAGCTTCATGCTTCATCCCGTAACCTGTCAGGATAGGTAGGCATAGAAAATTTAGTCATGTTAGTGTTAAGACACTCCGGTCCCCACTTCCTGTTTTTGCGGAACGCTTCGCTTTAAATTATTTTCTTATTGTACCATTTATTTTTTCTTAGCTTCACGCTGTATCCCGCACACAGCAAGGTAGGCAGAGGCGACCTAGTGTTAAGACACTTCGTCCCCACTTTCCACCGAACTTTTGGAGGCATTGTGTATTAAGTGGCGGAACTTAACGCCGCGCTTTGCCTCAACATCAGATCAAAGAAAATGGAAATATTAAATATTTCCACTCTTCGAGTGGAAATTGAACCTACAACGAGTCGCGTTTACAGTCATAGTTAAGTGCCTCTGTGCCACGACTGGCCTCATATCTGTTATGTTAGCAATAATACAAAAAAAGAAATTCACTTTCACTTTATATGAAAATCTCTCTGACTACCCTGCAAGGGATACAGCGTGAATCTTAACTAGATTTTTTAATAAAAAAAAATAATTAAACATTTAAAATGAAAACTAACAAAACAATCAATTTTTGATAAGAACTCATCAAAAGCAAAACAGGAAATATTTTATCAGAAAATGTAGATGTAACTGACATCGCACATCAAATAATGTCATACTGTTCTCAACTGGATAAAGTTTTGTTTGGTTGATTTAACAATAAATAAATTAAATTTGTTCCTTTGATTCATGTTACCGGCGAACTAATATTGTGATGGCGTCTTAGAACTTTATTTACTGATTTTACAACTATGTTTTCATGAAGTTATTAATAGTGAATGTTATTGAATTTCACAAAGTTGCGATAGTGCATCAAGAAGCTGTTTGTGAAGCCATTATGTTTATTAGAGGCGACGTATGAATATCTAGATGCATCCGGTAGTTATGTATCGCCTTTACGTAAAAGGCACGGATGGTATTTTATTACTCTCAATATATGTTTTATATGTAGTTTTTTTTAGCTTCACGCTGTATCCCGCACAGAGAGAACCTAATGTTAAGACACTCCGTTCCCCACTTTACGTCGAATTCGGATGAATTGTGTGTTAAGTGGCGGAATTTATCGCTGCGCTTTTGCCGCGAAACCAGAGCGAAGAAAATGGAAATATAAAATATTTCCACTCCTCGAGTGGGAATCGAACCCACGATCAGTTGCTTTACAGGCGGTCTCTGTGGTCTGACTGGCCCTACTTATTAAGTCCTTAATGCAATATGTTCTTTATTTCTATGAAATAAAATAAAAGAAATGCTCGAGTACCCACAAAATATTGTGCTTTGAATTATTTTTTTAATACTCTTTTTGATTATAGACTAAAATATTAAAATGCATTAAATTTAAGAGATTAGCCTGTAGACGCACAAACAGAAAAAAAATTAAGAAATATTTTTTTTGTGTTCTCAACACATTAATGCCTTCAATAATAATTTTTCACATATATATTTCATGTATAGACAGCGATCAGTTACATATTTTGTATAAGCACAGATGAATATGTGCTACATGCACTTGGTATCATGGTATCAGGTATCAGTGACGTTGCTGAGTGGATTTTTGTATTAAGATGAGATTACGCTGAACTAGCTAACATGAGTCAGATAGATAGATAATTTATATATAATAATAAAAGGAATGACTCAAATGAACAAGAAGAAAAATTTTGATGTACATATCAGTACATATGATATATAACCTTTCAAATCTATGTATCCAGGCACAGATTATTCTGTTAAAATTTTAAGATATATATATATTTTAAGAATAAACAATACATAATCTAAATATTGAGGAACTTATAACGCGGCTGATAAGAACTCTCTCTGTTATCGTTGTAGTCGAGATGTCACCTGTCAGCGGTTGATTGATTCGCGAGGCCGCCAACGAGGATCTATGGAATTGTTCACATTCGAGACCAAGGTTATGGAGACCGTGAAATTATCAAATTTTTAGTTCAATATAAATTAGATGCGCCACACAGTATATAATACCTTGGTTAGGCCTCACCTATCATATTTGGTCGAAGTCTGGGGCAGTGCAGCCAAATCAAAATTGTTAGAGTTACAAATAGCTCAGAACAAAATAATTAAAAAGATATTTAAATTCTCGCGATTAACATCCAGCAAAATAATTTATCAAGAAACTAAAATAATGACAATTCGCCAACTTTATGTTTACAACGTTTGTATTTATATTCGAAAAACACTAAATCAGTCAGTTCACAGTAATATACCTTTCCGCAAAATAAAAGACGTCAGTGGGCGTAGGGTACGCGAATGTCGAGCTAGTTTATTAGTACTGCCCAGGACAAGGACCAACTATGGTAGGAAAATGATTACTTTTGAAGGGGCGCAATTCTTTAACAAAATACCCTCAAATATAAAGAATGTTAGCTCACTTAACACATTTTAAATTTCAATTAGCTGAACATGTTTACCGACATTACTGACAATGCGTTAAGTGAGTATTTCAATTTGATTAACTCAACAATTGGTGTTTGTTTATTTGTTTTTTTCTTTACTAAATTCAAATTATGAAACTAAAATAAAAACTAAAGATATTGTAAGCTTTTGGCACTTTAAGTTATTCTTTGCAATGTATAATTTATTGGCAACGACAATTTAAATTTAAATGTTATAATATTAAGTAATATTGTTCTCAAGTAAGTGGCTTAGGTCTTATTGAGAAATAAATGTCTATAAACCTAAACCTAAGATCTAAGCTTAAATTTAATTAACGGAGTTGAACATTAGATATACATGGTCTATAAACGAGAGGCCAGTCGTGACGCAGGGACACAAAGTGAGGCTGTAACGCGACTAGTTGTGGGTTCCATTCCCACTCGGGGAGTGGAACTATTTAATATTTCTATTTTTTTGCTCAGTTGCCAAGGCAAAGAATCCGAAGGTCTAGAATCAGTCGGAAAATGGGAAACGGAGTGTCTTAACATAAGGTTCCCTCAGCCTACACTGCTGTGTGCGGGGTAAAACAACAATTATTATAAACGGAGAACGGAATATCTTGACACTAGGTTCTCTAACTTGCTATGTGGGGAAAAAGTGTAAAAGTATTGTAAAAAAAAATTAAAAGCAGTATGGTTAGAGTTATTTTACATTATCCTGGTTCTACTGAATGAAGGGTGGAGTCGGATTTATGCTGAATATTATATTGTCATCCTCGTATGTAGCTATCGGGCACGTGTTCAAGTTTTCAAGTAAAAGTGTAAAAAAAGGTTAGACCCAAATAATGATAGATTGATAAAGAAATAGAGGGTCAGCCGGGAGGTGAACCTAAAAAAAACTGTTACAGAAAGAACTCCTTCAGGTATAAAATAAAAAAGAAACAGGAAATATTAGTATTTCATATGTGTATATTATCCCGTAGGAAGCCTACACAAACCTTGCTGCTGGGTAACCTCTTCCTCGGGTCCCTTATGTCTCTATTTTTATAGACTGTCACACTAACCAACAAACAAAAATATCTTACATTTTTCTTTATCAAGTTACCTACATAGAAAAAACCCAACGTCATAGAAGATAAAATTTGAAATTGATGAATGGAAAACGTTGCGGGTACGACTACATAAAACGAAGACTCCGTACTAAGGTTGACTATATATCTACCAAAAATATATACATTTTTTAAGGAGAACTAGTTGTAGGTTCATCACAATTTATAAGTTTTTAATTTCGAGAAAGAAATAATGTGACGGAATCATAACGATGTTAAGTATTTGACAAAGCAGTTATATACTAGTACCTATACAATACCACAAATGATATTTAGCAAAACTAAATAATTTGAAACAAATACCTTTTGAAATGCGAATTTAAATTTAATGTTTTCTAATCAATCAGGAGTGAGTATTCCTTTTCACTGCTTAATTATATAACGAGACAAAGACATTTAAATGAGTCTTCAGAGAGTGTTTTTGTCTTGTCACGAGGGGTGGCTGTAGGTAGTCGGTTCGTGTCGAATGCAGCCTTGTAGACTATCACTATTGTAATTAATACAATTCAAATTTAAACAATGCATCTTCGAGCAAATAGCGCCGTGGAATTTATAGCTGATAAATAATATTAATAACTGAAAAGCAGTAGTCGCAAGAAGGCTTTTTACAAGACTTCATTGTTTGTGTTGTACACGCGCTTCTATTTGAGTTACTGCTTAGAGATAGATCTATTTAAAATCCATATAAGTATGTTATTTTTATTGTAAAAATCAAATAAGACGTGTAGTTTTCTATATAATTAATTATAACTTTGAAAAAGACATTTAGAAAACGTATAAAAATCTGAATACAGTCCAAGCGCTCTCACCGCTGAACCATGCGTTCTAATACCAGCTGCGTCGAAATTATTATATGCTTTATAACAACTTATTTTTGTTGTTAGTAATTTTTATACGTTTTCCAAATGTCTTTTTCAATTTTCTTAAGTGTCGAATAGCACTTTAAAAATGTTTAAGAGTAATTATAACTTTAAAACAGTTCAGTATTAAAAGAGCCTATGTTCCAAGTACTTGTAAAATATTAATGAATACTCACGAACTAATCGGCGTAGCAATCCGTTGATATAACTGAATATAAACATAACAGCGTCTATGAATTTGAAGATAACACATTTTACACAATTTTAGAAAAAAGTAAAAGATAACAATTGAGATGTTTAATTTTGTTTTTAGTAAAATTATAAACCATTATAATAAAAAAAAAATATGTTAAATATAAAAATATATATGAAATGACATATTGATAAGATTTATCTTTGACTGAGAAGAGTTTGACACTTGATAAAAACCTTTTTAGTTATTATCCAAAGCATATAAGCAGCAGTTAGTTGCTATTTATTTTGGCAAAAATATTTATTCGTAGGTATAAATACTTTAAGAAAAATCTTAGAAAAAATCAATTTTATCTAAATTCTCTCTTATCAATTTTTTTACTAAATAATAATAGTTTAAGGAAAAAATCTAACAGGATATTACGTAAAGCAAAATAACAAGATTATTCAAAACTTTGATACGCATATCGCCTGTCAAAATTGATTCAATCTCGTAATAAATAGATATTTGTATTAAAAGTTTACCTGATACGATTTTTCTATATAAAAATAGAAGCGTTAGATAAAACTAAATATATATTGAGACAGCGTCTGACTTTAAATGCAATGATTGTGGGTTCGATTCCAATTCACAGAAATGATTATATAGCTTCACGCTGTATCCCGCACACAGCAGTGTAGGCAGATTGAACCTAGTGTTAAGACACTCCGTTCCCCACTTTCCGCCGAATTCGGAGGCGTTACGTGTTAAGTGGGGGAACTTAACGCCGCGCTTTACCTCGGCACCAGAGCGAAGAAAAAGGAAATATTAAATATTTTCACTCCTCAAATGGAATCGAACCCACAACCACTCGCTCTATAGTCACACTTTGTGCCACTGGGCCACGACTGGCCACAATGATTATATATTATTTTAAATTCTTTGCTCAGGTACTTAGGCAAAACGTGACGTTGAGTTCTTATCCTTAACACATAATGTTTCAATTTTCAGACAGAATGTTAAGAACGAAAGGTCTTGATTTTTTTTTTTCATCCAATAACTGTAAATCTTTGTTAACTTATTATGTTGAAAAAAATAATATCATCTATGTAGTTATGTATAAAGAGGATATTAATATTTTTTTTACGTAATTTGTTTAAAATGAAAAAAAAACCCATTTATTATTTTTATTTTAATGTTTAAACTTAAAAAAACCTATTTATTTTAAATTTCATCTAAACGAGATTTGAACCCATAGACGTATCGAATTGGCTATATTAATATTACCTTTTACTTCCCAAACGAAAAATCGTATCATAATTTAAAAAATACCGCTTACTTCCCGAAGGAAGAGATCGTTTTATCGTTTAAAAAGACTTCTAATATAAGCAAAACGAAAACATGAATAAAACGTCAATAAACAGTTTCAGTACGTCTTCATTTAGCAGCTTTACTTCACAGTACGCGTGGGTAGGGGGCAAGGCATATAACAAAGAAGGCAATAACTGAAACAAACTGATTGTTTATATAGGAGAAAACAATCTGCCGCCCCCTGGGATGCAATAAGTGTAATCCGCGAGACCAAAGATTCAACGTTCGCTTGAAGCGTCTTTAATTTCTTAAGACTGGCTTTAAGTAGTAAATGATCGTTAATTTTTAATTAATATGTATATTTATATTAATATTATAAATATGAAAGTGTGTCTGTCTGTTATATTTTCACGGTTATATCTATCTGATTTGGATAAAATTTGAAATAAAAATGTTTTAAGACCCAGGGTACTTACTAAGTTTGATTATAGGTTATTTCTCAAAAACCAACCGTTAAAAGGTTGTAAAAGGTTAAAAAATATTGTGTAAAAATAAATAAAGTAAAGCTTCCATACTTACTGAAGTAAGTACCTAAATATATTGAGTAAAATAATCATGATTTTTTTTTAGCTTCACGCTGTATCCCACACACAGCAGGGTAGGCAGAGGGAACCTAATATTAAGACACTCCGTTCCCCACTTTCCGCCGAATTCGGAGGCATTGCGTGTTAAGTGGCGAAACTTAACGCCGCGCTTTGCCTTAACACCAGAGCGAAAAAAATGGAAATATTAAATACTTCGAATCGGAATCGAACCCACAACCAGTCGTTTTTTTTTAATCACATGCTTGTGCCACTGCGCCACGACTGGCCCCTAGAGTAAAATAATCATGATTTATTTTTATATTAAAAAAATTGACTGATTTGTAGTAAATTTGCCTACTGATTTTAATGATTGAGGTTGTAATTTTATTTGTATTTAAAATATAAAGGAAGATTCACAGACATATTTATCGCCCAAATAAAATTACTTACTTACTCAACATTATCTAATAGAGTTAAGCCTAAACAAAAAGCGTCATACGCGGTGTTTCTACAGTTTTAATAGTTGATTGACATATAAACCACACCCATGACCAAAATGTACTTCAGCGGTTAGATAAAAGACAATATAGGTTGTTCTTGTAATGACGCTTATTGATTATTTTGTTTTTGTTTATTCTGCTAGTTGACTAGTGAGTCATCGGTAAAAAGATATTATTGCCTTTTTTCAAATAATTATTTATTGAATAGGAACTAGGTAGGTAGACGTTATTATAATCTTTTAGAGTTTCAATATTTTTAAATAATTATCGTATAAATAACTGCCTTATTTTAAAATAGGCAGAGAGTAGAGAAAAGTCAGTAGGCGGAAGCCTATCACGCTATATGAGATTATGCGGTAGATTTGTGAAATTAAAAACTTATATATTAATAGGCTACATAACAAATATATTTTTAATTTCCTAAAAATGTTAATTAACATTAAAAAAATATGAACATATATACAGTCATCATGATAAAGAAAACAATAGGTACATTGTGGATTACATAAAATGAATTGCACTTGAGAAAGATTATTTCATGACCATTTGTCCCTTTTTATTGTACTTATGGCTCTCGAGATTAGATGTACTTTGATCTTTTCAACTGACATAATCTGTTATATTCTACGCATAGTGCACATTTTCAACCATTTTCATATGTTAAACCAATAATTATTATTTGACTATATATACATGACTGCTGGAGAATGACGAAACAATATTATCCTTTATATTTCATATTGATTTTAATATTATCATTCTTTCATAAATTAAAAAAAAAGATTCCCATGCGTCATACTGAAGCTTTCCAATTATCTCGTTTAGTTAAACATTACCTAACTGCGCCGTGACAGCGTCATATATCAGTAAAAGAATATACCATTTAAGAAGACTAACCCCTAGTTTTAATTTACTTACAAATTAATTAATTAATTTACAAATTATTATCCGTCTCTGCCAGTTCCAGTTATTTTTATAAAATGTATGGGCGGCAGGGCGGGCGGCCGTGACGGCGGGCGGCGCGCGCGCTTCAGTCTCCTTCCGCCATGCGAACCAGAACAGTCTAACTGTTGACTAGTGGACTAACAACTTCTCTCATTACACACTTCCTCCAGATACTATGAAAAAAAATATAAAGTTCCTTTAGAATACATCATTAGTGTTTTGTAAAGGAAATACGATTAAGTTTTGTAAATCTTTTTAATTGCATCTAAATTACTTTTATGCTTGTTATTTAAAATCTAATTAACTAATGTGATCGTTATGATGTTAAAGACATAGAAATTGTGTCAACTAATTATATAAAAATATAGCGTAACTCCAAGTTATATCAAACTTTTTTTAACTAGCCATAATGTTACGTGCATAATTGTGATAGTCACATCTTCATTTCATTGAAATGGCTGACAAGTTAAACGAGTATCAAGGTGTTACTGGTAGATTGCATTCTACGAGGGACAGGTGCAAGGAGCGATGGGCCCAATGGAAGGAAGAACATCCCCAAGGAGTAAGAGAAGCGGTGAGGGAAGCCCTTTTCGCTATTCCCTCCTCTGATGATGCCCCTGAACGCGTCGTCCGTGAGGGCGAATACAGCGATCTATTTAGGTAAGTAGTAACTGTTTTTCATCTTATGTGGGTGAATAAAAATTACAAACATATTTTAAAAAGAGAGTAGTTTACATGCGATACTACATAAATCTAAAATATTGGTAATTTTTCAAACAGGAGAAAAAACCGACTGGAATTAATGAGAATCTCGGCAGCTGTGATGGGTATTGAGTTTTCATATGCCGGAGAAACAGCATTCGTTTCTCCGACTCTCCTACAAATTGGAGTTCCTCACCAACAGATGACCCTCGTTTGGGCTCTTTCTCCGCTTATAGGATTCTTTATGACTCCGTTATTAGGTTCTTTGAGTGACAGATGTCCGTCAAAATATGGAAGACGAAGGCCGTTTATTGTATTAATGTCGATTGGTGTGTTTTTAGGTAAGTTTCTCGATTTTTTTTTGTCAATTTTCATTGCTTTTATTTTAAAATTTGTAGAATACTTTACTAGTTGTCATTTTCAGGTTTAATATTAGTTCCAAATGGTGAAGACTTAGGATATGCAATGGGTGATGAAGGGGCTGTTAACAGAACCACAGTACCTTCCGCTTTGGGGCCCAGGAGTTCAGCTCTAGACGTTCAGGGAAATAACCATCATCCTTGGGGCGTGTTCTTTACTGTATTGGGCACAGTACTTTTGGATTTCGACGCTGATGCCTGTCAAAGTCCTGCAAGAGCGTATCTCCTTGATGTGACGGTTCCAGGTCAGTCATATAATAAATTATTTCTTTTGACTTATACGTAATTTGCAAATTCTGCGATAGCCTACTTTTATAGTATACCTACTAACCTACTGGTTTGATAAATCCACTACATATATATTATATATGTATTTGTATATACTTTATATAGTACGGTATTGTTATCTAGATAGTAGCAATAATTGTTACTAGTTTTGCGTGTACCAAAATAGACCACTTATGATTTACCAAGAACTTGGTCACGTTCTGATTACTTACATATCTTTCAAGACTTCCTGTCAAAATTTATGTTTTTTTTTTTCTATATAATACCGAATTAAAAAAATCATATGTTACACCTTTTATTATATTCAGTACATGACGTCAATACTATTATATGTAAAGTTTTGAAAATTACGATAACAAACAAAATATATGACTGTAGAAAAGAATATTCATGTAAAAAACAGCACTAGGTACACATGAATTTTACATGTCATTCAATGTCACCTTAGATCTTGTTTCTATTTAATATGAAAAGGTAAGTGACCGCTTTTAACTTAGTTAAAAATACCACAAGGAAAATATACAAATTTCACTATTTACAGTAGTAAAAAATAAAATATAAACAAAGGTTGACAGTTTAATTCTTATTTGCTCAATAAATGATAAAACAACAGAGCAACTTTATACTGTTATAAATCAAAGACACGAAAGGTGTTTAATTATACATACATACATACATATGTATATATACAAATATGCGTTTCAGCTAATTTTTCATAACCTATTTAAATGACTTTCATCGCAATATATTATTTTGAACTTTTTTTAGCTTCACGCTGTATCCCGCACACAGCAGGATAGCCAGAGGGATGGAGAGTAGACCTAGTGTTAAGACACTAAGTTCCCCACTTTCCCCGCCGAATTCGGAGGCATTGCCTGTTAAGTGGCGGAACTTAACGCCGCGCTTTGCCTCGACACCAGAGCGAAGAAAATGGAAATTTTAAATATTTCCACCCCTCGAGTGGGAATCGAACCCACAACCAGTCGTTTACAGTCACGCGTTTGTGCCACTGCGCCACGACTGGCCCCTTTTGTACTTTACTATTTAAATTGAACGTTCTTCACCTACTTTGATAGATACGGAGCGTTTGATTTAATTACATATTTGTTTTGTGAAACGTCAGACCATGTGATGTTACTTCGGTAGTCACGCCGCGAGCCATATTTCAAACAAAATGTTCCCAAATGTAGACGTTTTTTTATCAAATCCTCTCATTGTGATTGATTTTATCTTAACTAAGCATATATGTTTTGGTATTTGCCCACTGAGACTTAGTTCAATAATATCGGCTTCGTTCGTATAACAAAATTTAAATAATTATAGAATTTAGAATTAAAACTGATTATTATAATTTAAAATAATATTGATATTTTAATGTTCCTCTCTTTGTAATAACATTACATGTCATTATTAGGAATATACTACTCGATTGCGTTTTAAAAATACTTCAAAGTAATGCCTTGCCTATAATATAATTAAACCTTAATTGAGGCCTTGTGGCGCAGTAGGACAGGGCCTGACTGTAAACACGATGAATGTAGGTTCTATTCAACATAGACAAATACAAAGTTTTGATTTCGCGCGGGAACGAAGTGTCTTAACACCAGGTTCTCTGACTATCCTGCTATGCAAAACAACACGAAGCTGAAAAGACAATCAACATCACTCAGCCCGTTTGTTTCCTACAACATCATATAGGATCAAACCTAGAAATAAATAATGGCACATAAGTTACACTCCGTTACATACCGCAGTCGGGTAAAAAGAACATAACAATAATTATTTAATTAAATTTATTGATTTCTTGCGACCATAATAACGATAAGTTCGTGTAGTATCTGATTTCATTGTGCTACGAAACCTTATAAATATGCTTTTAAAATTAGAATCGCCAGTATATTATATTTAATCAGTGAGTAGGTTAAACTTATTTTTAGTAGCAGCTTTAAGGTCTTTCCTGCATAGTAGGCAAAAAGTACCTAATGTCAAGACACTTAGTTCTTCACTTTCTGCTGGGAACTTAGACATTGCGTGTTAATTGGCGGAACTCAACCCTGATCTTTGTCTTAGATATCAGAACGGGTAAAATGAAAGTACCTATATATATTCCCCAAGTGCAATTTGTTGTGGGTTCGATCACTACTTTGAGCGTTATTATACTTTTATCGTAAATAATAGCGTGTAATTAAACACTCAATTTAAAATGCAAAACGAAAATCTGCGTGTTTTCAAATCAAATTCTTTCTTCAGGGAACACTATGCTACGCGGAAAATAGGTGATACTGAAAAAAAAAATCACGCATATCATACAGTAATTAAAGTGAGGTAGCGGTTGTCACAATGATAAGAAGGACAACGTTTTTATAACTGTTTACTTGCGGCTAAATTTCGGCAATGTCTATAATGTAGGCGCAATGTAAATATTGAACGAGTTAAAATATTTACAATTGGACTGAAAATATTTTACAATCATTTAAACGGTAAATTAATTGTAGGTCATTCTTATTATTTTTGCGTACGTACAAATAGTGACTAGACTAGACTCAGATATATCTTTATAAGAAGTTATATTGAATGAAATATAATCTTGATAAAAGATGAGATTAATAGAGGGGCGAAATGTCTATTGAAACCGTCTTTGTTACTAATAATCTGGACTACATTTTTGTTTTTGTTTAGTGTCCATTACATTCTTAAATAGATTCACATTTTAGGTAAATAATCTTTATAATACTACGTTACGCTTTTTATGAAATGCACCAAATAAGAATGATTTCTTTAGAAGGTTATCGAAGTACACATCGAAGTACATAATTAAGACGTCAGAGTAAAAGTAAAATATATGTATATTTATTGTATATTAATTTTTCAAAACGAAAATATCTGAAATGGACGCATTTTACTACGCTTATAATATTTTTGAATCTGAAGCCGTCGTGGCGTATGATCGTGGTCGTGGCTTCGATTTCTACTCGGGTGTATGATTACATATTACTGATAGTAATTTGTAATCATACTGTTTTTCCTGGGGCTAGTCGTGGCACAGTGGCACGAACTGTGACTGTAGGATTGGTTGTGGGTTCGATTCCGACTCGAGGAGTGGAAATATTTAAAGTTTCCATTTTCTTCGCACTGGTATCGGAGGCAAAGCGCGGCATTAAGTTCCGTCACTTAACACACAATACATCCGAATTCGGCGGAAAGTGGGGAACGGAATGTCTTAGCACTAGGTTCCCTCTGCCTACCCTGCGTGTGCGGGATACAGCGTGAAGGTAAAGAAACTGTTTTCCTCTTTTTTACCACGAAATAGTACGGCATTGAGTTCTGCCACTTTATACATAGTCTCAATTTCAGTCAATTAAGTCAATAAACAGTGTGGCATGATACTATATTCTCTCTGACTGGTCACAGAGAATTCATACTATGCGGAAAATCTCTTTGATATTCAAAATATCAAATTTTTATTAACTTGAACACCAATGATTCAGAAATATTTATATTCCTAAAAATTGTTTTTTATTTCTTTAGAGGATCATGCGAAAGGCTTAAGTACCTTCACTGTAATGGCCGGACTCGGTGGGTTCATGGGATATGCTCTAGGAGGAATTAACTGGGATGAAACTTCATTAGGTAATACATATATTTAACTTATACTCTATTTAAGTGCAGAATTTTAATTACAGAAATTTAATTCATATTAAAATTTTAAGTTATTTACATGCAATTAATGTTTTCTTCTATATTTTTTTCATAGGTGCATTGTTTGGAGGGCACGTTAGGGCCGTATTTTTCTTAATAACTATAATATTCATAATATGTGTGTCAGCTACAATAACAAGTTTTAAAGAGATACCTCTAAACGAAATAAGTGAAAGCGATGATTATACTAAGTTAAATGACCAGTACGAGGAGCATTTTAAAGAAGGTGACGTAGAGAAGAACGGGCTAAAGAAGGAAAACACGTCGTACGGCTCTTTAAATCAACCGGATGAAGCAGCTCCACCAATACAACCAGCTGAAGATGAAATGAATGTAAGCTTAGAAAATATTTAGTTACAAAAGTAATTAAATTATTAATGAGTACAATGAGTGGCCAGTCGTGGCCCAGTGGCACAAGCGTGTGACTGTAAACGACTGGTTGTGGGTTCGATTCCCACTCGAGGACTGAAAATATTCAATATTTCCATTTTCTTCGCTCTGGTGTCGAGGTAAAGCGCGGCGTTAAGTTACGCCACTTAACACGCAATGCCTCCGAATTCGGCGGAAAGTGGGGAACGGGAGTATTAATACTAGGTTCCCTCTGCCTACCCTGCTGTGTGCGGGATACAGTGCGAAGCTAAAAAAAAAATGAGTACATATTTTCTCCGCCCTGGTAAGACACAAAACGCGGCGTTGATTCCTATCACTGAACTCGCAGTCTCGATTTTTAGGCGAAAAGTGGAGAAAGAACTGTCTTGACACTAGATTCTCTTGACCGCTGGCTGTGCGAGAAAAGGCTCTAATAATAAGTTACTGATTTAATTTATTTATATACATTAAAGTTTATATAATACTAGTTTCTTGAACGTATACACGAATCCAGCGCTCAAAATTGTCTTAATATTTAATTTATATTGTAGGTAAAAAAAATAATATATGTCTTATTGATAAATACAACATGGACACGATTAGATATTCCCTAAATCATTTTAATATAAAACATTATTTAGAATTCACCATGACCAATATAAAATATTACACTACGAATGCTATTTCACTTTCGACTTCATTACTTAGCAAAAATTGTCCGTCATTTTTACAAGATGAAAAATTTAATGCAAATACTCTGGAAATGAGTTTCTTCATTTCTTATCTCAAATAAGATCCGTAAAGTAAACTGCAGGCACTTGTAGAAATGTTTCTGTGATTAAATTGATATATAGTTAATTCGCAACAGTCTTTCGAAATGTTATAGGATGGGAGTACAAGAAAATTTATTTATATGTATAATGTCTATAATAAATATTTTAAATAGTATAGCTGGTAGTGAAGCAGGTGGAGTTGGTTGTCTGGTTCGATTCCCACTGGGAAAATGGTTTAATTTAAAGTATTTTCATTGTAGTTTATATTTAAAGTATCATCATTATATTTCATATTTCATCCGTTCTGATGAAAAAAAAAGTGCGGCGTTGATTTCCGCCACATAACACACAATGTTTACATTTCTGGCGGAAAGTGGAAAACTTTTTTGTAGCTACGAGTCACATATTCAATGAAGAATAAATTGTTCGTATTAAATTAGAGACACTGAAAAAATTTAGTTCCATTAGTGAAATTACTAGGTGAATATGAAGTAGGTATATTCAGACCACCGTGGTGCAGCGTGATAGCTTCTGACTATAAACCCTGTTGGTTATGTGTTCAATTCCCAGTAGGGGGAATAAATATATTTAAAATTATTTTGCACAGTGTTGATTTCAGCTGCTCAACACGCAATGACCCCACGGTTTCACTGGCTACAAAATAGTCAATGCGGGAAAAAGCGTGAAGCTATTTTTTTGCCTACCTGCAATCCTACAACCCATTGGTAATCTAGATTTTTGAATTATAAAAAAAAACAACTTTTAAATATAATCTACAATTAAGTATAATGCAAAAATATTTACTCAAAATAATATTATTTATTATGAAATTACAGAATGGTATAACATTGAAAGTGCCGGAGGGCCACGGAGAACCTCTTTCTCTCAAGCATTACTTAAAGTCTATACTATTGATGCCGAAGTCTCTGCGTGTTGTCTGCCTCACCAACCTATTCTGCTGGATGGCCCACGTCTGCTACTCTCTCTATTTTACTGACTTTGTCGGTGAATCAGTATTTGGTGGTAATCCCGCAGTAAGTATTACAGTAAATTATTATTTTTGCGAGTCAATTTCAAGTCAGTCACAGAGCCACTTAATACGCAATGCCTGCAGAATTCGGCGGAAAGTGGGGAACGGAGTGTCCTAACACTATGTTCCCTCTGCCTACGCTGCTGTGTGCAGGATACAACGTGAAGCTAAAAAAAAACAGCAAATACCTATTAACTTACTAAGTCCATTCTATAATTAATCAATTGTTTTCTTCGTTCCTTGATATGCGTGACGCAGTTGCATAGCATATGACAGTAAACACAATGATCGTGGCTTCTATTCCCAGGTAGGAAAATGATTATATATTTTCATTTCTTTACTCTGATACGATACACAAAGCGCAGCCTTAAGTTCGCCTATTTAAAACGCAACGTCTTCCGGTGGGAACTGGAGAACGGAATGTTCACACATTAGGTTCTCACTGACCAAAATATCTTTATTTGAAATTGAACTCACGACCGATGAGTGACAAAAACCTTAGATTATTATAAAGTTTTATTCCACTGGATTAGTACAATGGGTAAACACAAGATACATAAATAGCTATAAATAATAAAAACAAAATTCTTAGAATGAAAATGCTCTGCATACATTTTACACATACGTTTATAACATTTTTATGATGTGTAAACGTTTCATTCAGGTTGATGATTCAGTTGTAAACATTGTCAATTTATAATTACATTAGCTGGAAGAGATTAGCGGATACGAAATGGCTTCATAGGTGTTGTTGGATTATCTGTATAAAGTGACTCATTGTTTTTGGTTATGGGTCATAGGAAATGAGTTTATAAATATATAGAGAATATTTTTAATAATGTATTTTTAAGTTTTTTAATACATAATAAGTAAAAAAAATATTATTTAATATTTTTTATATTTCAACGATATTGTGAAATCGATGAAGATATTGTACATGTATATTATGACTTTCCAATGTACATTTTACTTATACCATATTATAGAAAAGTAATCACAAGTCAGTGTCGAGACACTCCGTTCTTCGTTTTCTGCCAGAAACTAAGGCAGGAAATGGAATGAATTTAACTCGATGGAACGTAACGATGGATCGAACGTAATCGTGCAATTTTTTTATGAAATAAATAAATCATCCCCCAAATGGGAACTGAACTCACAACCAATTGTATTTACAGTTGACAATATTTTACTGTGCCACGATGACTACGACCAATATACTTAATAAAGCTATGTTATTTTTTATTTATAATACTATTATATATCATTTGTTTCTTAAAACAAATTGTTTTCAGACATCTAATATAAAGAAGTTAGAATGTAGTCTTATATACAAAAATATTTATAAAAGGTAAAAAATTATGTACAAATATATAATAAATTATGTATAAATATTATGTACAGCAATGCATTAATACATTACTTACTTTATTCTAATTTAAAGCGCCTAACAAAACAACAGTTCCATTTACAAGTCTTTGAAATAGCTATTATTTATTTCCAGGCACCTGTGGGCAGTGAGAGTCGTATTAACTACGAAGCCGGTGTTCGATTTGGATGCTGGGGAATGGCAATGTACTCGTTATCCTGTGCTTGTTACTCTACTGTAATAGAAAAACTTATAAAAATGCTAGGGTAAGTAATATTTTAAACTATTGAATTCTTTCTTCTCTTATGATCTTTCTTACTTGAGGCCGTCATGGTGCAGGGGCCAGCGCCTGCTTTTAAAGCAATGGATGTGGGTGCAATTTCCATTCGAAGGAATGATTATATTTAAGCTTTTATTTCTTTGCTCTGGTACCACAGACAAAGCGCGGCGTAGAGTTCTGCTGTACAACACGCAATGTCTCGGTTTACGGTAGAAAGTGGAGAACGGAGTGACTTGATAGTAGGTATACTTTAACTACCTATACGGGAAAAAATGTTTTTTCCCGAAGCTGCTCATGAACTTTAATAAACAAGCGAATAAAATATAATGCAAGTCGCGCATTATTGGATTTTTCTTATTGCATATGGTTTCAGTTCACTTAGTTAAGTGGAAAAATATCAATTGTTATATAAAAATATCAATAATTATTCTGTCAGTTTGCAAATAAATGCATAAAAACAATGTATGTTAACCAAGACATGATTTCTTCCATAGATCAATCATCAATTTTTTATCGCCTTGTCTACTTTTCTGGCATATTTAGTTCAATTTAATTCTTAAATGAAAGGCTATTTGAAATTGTATTTCTTTTTCAGATAGTGAAATTTATATAATTAGAACTATAATGAAAAAAAAAAAAAAAAAAATAATATGACTTTATCTGACCATTTCTGCAGTTAAACCTTAAAACTACGCACATCTAATAATGATATATATGTTTTTGTTTATCTTTTTCTTTTTCTTTTTACTAAATTAAAATTTTTACCCCAAACTTTTAGAATCATCTGTTAAAAAATACATTTGTTATTTATGATCCCCAAACTGGTAAAGACTTTCAAATATGTCCACTTTTCTGTATCTTGTGCCATTCTCCATTAATTTGGTGTCCCTCTGCTCCTTTTTCCACGTGGACCTCTCCACTAAGTAAATTAGTTAACAAAATAATTAGGTTACCCTTCAAACGTTTACCTTTAAAATATATTAAGTTAAACAAACGCAAGGGATTGCATTTACCCTTCAACTTGACTGATGTTACTTCCTAGTAATGAGATCAGACAGCCCTTGACTTTCAACTCCGATACTTGAGAGGTTTCTAGATTTAAAGGCGCCTTCAGAATTTAATGCTCTTTGTAACAATAAAGTTTTAGTCCACACAAGATGTTTCGTTTGTCTTGTAAATGTGTAGTTAACTCAAAAATAAAAGTATGTTGGCAATAAATAAATTTGGACGAAGTAATAGGGAACGTTACATAAATAAAGTTTCTCTGATCGTATAAAAACATTTGTGTTTCAGGAAAATACTTTACATTTACTTTTATTTTTTACGATTTTTACGATCAAAAATATATTGACGGTAAATATAAGGACTTTTACGATCTATCAAGTATAGATTAAAAATGCTTTGCTTCACACTTTTTCCCACATAACAGGAAGTAGTGAATGATATCCTAGTTTCAAGATATTTCGTTTTCCACTTTTCGTCTAAAATCATCATCATGACAATGTGTGTTAAGTGGTGGTACCAGAAGGGTGAAATAAAAATAATTTATAGTCATTTCCCCGAGTGGGAATTCAAGCCACAAGTATCGTATATACAGCCAGACGCTGTCCACTACGCTGAAAGATTAGTAAAAATTTTTTTTTTAGCTTCACGCTGTGCGGGAGCACACAGCAGGGTAGACAGAGGAAACCTAGTGTTAAGATATTCCGTTCCCCACTTTCCGCCGAAATCAGGGGCATTGCGTGTTAAGTGGCGGAACTTAACGCCAGAGCGAAGAAAACAGAAATATTAAATATTTCCATTCCAAAAGTGGGAATCGAACCCACAACCAGTCGTTTACAGCCACACGCTTGTGCCATTGCGCCCCTAGTAATTAATTAATATATGTTTTTACTTTCAGAGCTAAGAAGGTCTATGTTGGTGGACTATGTACGTACAGTTGCGGCATGCTAATGCTATGTCTGTTACGAGCTCGTGCCGCCGTCATACTATTTAGTTGGACTGCTGGAATCATGTACTCCACCCTGTTCACTATGCCGTATTTGCTTGTAGCGCATTATCATGCTACTGGCATGGTAAGTTTGTACTCTTTTATACAATCCTAAGAATAAGAAAGTTAGAAATAGTCTTTTGAATAAGTGACAATTTTGATTGGGTTTAGCTGATTTTTTTAATTATTTTTATTAGTTTCAACTGTTTATAGTTATTTATCTATAAATTAATCAATAAATGTAAGATTTTTTGCTTTCCGAATTGCCGAACATATAAGTAAAATTGAAAAAAGGACAATATTTTCATAGCACAAACCTGTAAAAAGTCTATGACAGCACGTCCAGATTAACGAAAACGAAAAAGTACTTTAAATAATTATTCTTTTAGTTTTCTTTTAATATATTATAGGTACATGCAGAACTGATGTGTTCAATATTAAAGTGGCTTGATGCTACATTGTCTTCATATACAGAATGGAAAAGAAATAAATCATAATGTTTGTTCACTCACGATAATGACAACCAATTTTATATAGAGTGTGGAACGGCGCTACATCGAATTTTGTGTTGATGACAGTCATGAGATAGACGAACGAGCTTACAGCTATAATATACTGCTATAATAAACTATATCAAAGTCAATAGCGGGGGATAACTAAATAATATACATAATACTAGTAGTTTTTCTCACGTCACATTTACCAAAATATTGTAAAATTTGAAAGAATAACTATAAACCACTCCTTTTACGGGTGTTTACAACAAGAATTATTGTCATTCGCTTATTTTTTCAACTTAGATCGATTAGAACGGATTAATTGCTTAGAGCGCTTCGACGGTAACCAAAAAGAAAAAAGTAGCGAATGTTTGACCCTGAGTTTCAACAATTTTGATTCTCAATTCCATTCAAATAGTGATTTACGCGTGACAAACAAATAGACATACAGCCTTTTCTATTTTTAATATTAATCTGAATTTATCATTTTAGTTAGTTATGTAGTTATAGCTTCACGCTGTATCCCGCACACAGCATGGTAGGCAGAGGGAACCTAGCGTTAAGACACTCCGTTCCCCACTTATTGGGGAACGGAGTATCATTTTACCAATTAGAACAAATACGAGTATTTAATAAGGCTTTATTTTAATTTCCAGTGGGATAGCGAGGGTGGCGGTAGCGAACAAGAGCGTGGTATAGGCACCGACGTGGCAGTGGTCAGCAGCTGTGTGTTCGTAGCACAACTCCTTATCTCGGTTATCATGGGTTTCGCTGTCAAAGTGACCGGCTCTACGGCAGCGGTCGTGGCCGTCGCCGCCACGCTGGCCGGGGCCGCCGCTTTTACAGCTACTAAGATTACCTATCTTGATTTGTAAATATGTTTATGTTTTGTTATATTATTTATAAAGGTTTAATGATTTAGAATATACATGTAGTGTTAATGTTATGTTATTTTATTTATTAAAATAATTTAATGATTTAGTATATAGTAGATTAACTTTTGATTTATGTAGCTAATAATAGCTACATAAACCAAGGATTTACTTTCAAAATAATTTGAAGACAAATTTGTAATTATTTTTATTTAAGATGAACGTTTTAGCTTACAAAATCTTAGCCACTTTAAGAAATAGATTATTAATTTTACATTGTGTATTTTATTATTAAGTAAAGTTTTTTTCTTATGAATCTCCTTCAATAGTGGTAACAAGGCAATCTTAAGATTTCTTTTAAAACGAGCGTGCCATAATTAAATTTAACTTGTTTAATAGTCGAGCATTATTGGTATAAAATTGTCGTAATTCCTATCAGTACTAATATATAATATTTTTTTAAAAATGGAGGTCCGTATTTTGTTAACTGTTTATATAATTAATATAATTGGAAAACAAAAGCTGACAAAATAAATGCTTTGAAATATCCAGCAATAGATAAATTAAAAAAATATCTGGGGCCAGCCGTGGCGCAGAGGCACAAAGTGTAAGCTACTGCCTGTGGGTTCGATTCCCACTCGAGGAGTGGAAATATTTAATATTTCTATTTTTCTTCGCTCTGGTGTCGAGGCAAAGCGCGGCGTTAAGTTCCGCCACCTAACGCGCAATGCCTTTGAATTCGGCGAAAAGTGTGGAATGGAGTGTCTTAACATTAGGTTCTATCTGAATATCCTGCTGTGTGCAGTGGGGATACAGCGTGAAACTATAAAAAAAATCTTAACTCTTCGTTTTTATATATAGTCAAATAAACAATCTTAAAACAATTGTTCAAGGCAGTAAAATACCTTTATCTTTCACGGTCGAACAACAAATTTGTAAAGGGAGGAAATAACTCCTAAAATTTGAAATTAAATTAATTTACTTTAATCCAATATATCACTTTAAGAAGTTTCAGCACAAGTGTCTTGTTTTATTTTCAATATTTTAAAAGCTTCTTAAAGTTATATTTTCATTTAACATTAATTGGATAATAAGTGTTGTAAAATATTTGTCGTTTAAGTAGGTATATATGTATATTGTTAAAGTATTCTTATACGAGAGTTTGTGCATATTTACGTATTTTCTTATTATAGTTATATTTAACATAATTATATTCATTTTCTTTAGTACAGACCGGAGTGTCTTTATTCTCTCTAACTAACCTGCGGTAAAGTGTGTGGTTATATTTAGATTTTAAGTGTAAGCTTATTATATTCTTATTATTTTATAAGAAACTAAAAGTACATAACTAAAAATTATAGAATTTTTAAAAATAAGTCGTCAATACCTAATTGTTATAATTTTGCTTAATATAATAAATTATTTTCCATGTACTTATGAAATAGTTCTTAGCTTAAGTTATGTAATGTTAAAATATATATAATCAATCAATAATATATAATAACATCCGTACGTTGTCCGTGTATCTCAGTAACAAAATATATGATAAAAACATAAATGTTAAATAAATTTTTATTCTCAGTTTTATGCCTGATTTTGATTTCTTATTTTTAGTGATGGTAATAGAAAAGATACAAGTCTACGGTTTTATTCCGTATTGTAAAGAAAGCAGAAGGAGACTAATGTCAAGGCACTCAGTCGTCATCCATCGCAGGTTCAATTTCATATAAAAATTAATAAATTAATTGAATATGATTATATTCAAATTATTTTTATTTCTCACTTTTGGAACGTAAGACAAAGCGCGGCGTTGGATTCCGGAACAAAACACGAAGTGATAAGACACTTCGTGCATTTGGGCAGAAAGTAGAGAACACACGGCACATCGTTAATGATTCTAAATTCTCTCTGACTATTCTCCTATGCATAGAAAGGTGGAAATTTCAAAATAGCTTTAATTGTTGATGGTTCTGATAAATACAAAAATTAGATCTTAATGTTAAATAGAGATTCCGAAGTTTATTTAAATAGATTTTCTCTAACTTTTAAGTCAGTAGGATGAGAGAATAGCCGCCTTTGACACTCCTTGGCGTGTTGACCACGGTGATCATTCTCTACTTTACTCTGAAAGTATCTTTCCGTGTCGAACTTAATGTCGCGCTTCGTGTTACCAGGGCGAAATGAAGTTCTTACCGTGAGTGAAAACCTAACCCATACCTAAGCATCGTATTGCAGTCAGACTCGACTACTGCGCCACGATTGCCTTTCTGATTAAATTTAAATGGAAGCACTTATACTAAGTAACACGCAGCTTCGACCACTTTACAAACAAGACTTTTACATTCATTAATAGTAACTTAACATAATAATGGTAAAACTATAAGGCCGTTGTGGTGCAAGTGTAGAGCGTCTGATTGTAAGCACGATGGTTATGGGTTTGATTCCCATCAGAGGGTATGATTACGTATTATTTTCATTTCTTTTTCACTGGTATCTTAAAAAGAGAGTGGACTTAAGTTCCAAAACACTCTATGCTTTATTTTCTGGTAGAAAGGTGTTTTGACACTAGGTTCTCTCTCACTATCCTGCTAAGCGGGAAATAGCAAAGCTGGAAAGAATGCAAAATAAAGACAAAAAAATTACCTAATCATTAAGCCTGATTCTTTTCTTTTAGCTTCACACTATATCCTACACACAGCAGGGTAAGCAGAGGGAACCTAGTGTTAAGACACTCCGTTCTCCATTTTCCACCGAATTCCGGGGCATTGCGTGTTAAGTGGCAGAAGTTAACGCCGCACTTTGCCTCGACACCAGAGCGAAAAAAATGAAAACATTTCCATTTCTCGAGTGGGAATCGAACCCTGCCGAACTCTAACTGCGCCACGACTGGCCCCAATGGCATTATACTTTAGATTATTATAAAAAGTTGAACCAGAAAACTTACATCATGACTTAGTTTGCTATACGATTATTTATATCGACCCCGGAAAGTAGGTTGAGAGGAATGCAAATGACAACCATTGTAATGAATTTAGTTAACGTTGAAGTTTCATATAAAGTTGTCGGCACATTAATAAAGGTAAACCTAAGGTGAAACTTCAAGTCAACGAGCGTTTAAGAGAGAAGCCGGTTAATTTATGCTAAGAGTAAAGATACGTGTCTAGTTTCAAGAGCTTCAGCTATCTATGTATGTCAGAATGGTGTACTTGTAGTTGAAATTTAGGAGACTAACTACTTCTTGCATATTTAAGATGATATTTTTTTAGAATTCAATAAATGTAAAAAACATGAATAAATGCAATGGGATTCGAACACGCACCGCTGGTAACGGGAACCGTTCAAGTGTTCTGACCGCTAAGCTATTGGTTTGACATCCGGGTACGTCGAAATTCTTACATATTTATTACAACTTTTATAGTAAATTTTGATATTTTTTATACTTTTCAAATTTCTATACATTTTTTCCAAAAAAATATTTTCCAATTTCTCTAATGTATGTGAATTTACTATGAACACTTTAATAACGTTAAAAATATTAACAATGTTTGAAGTATAAAGGGGTGTTCCAAATTTTCAATATAAATTTAATATCGATACCATTTCTGGTAGTAATATTGCATAATATTATGGTAAACGACCTTCCTTAAGTCCATAACAGCGTTGTAATTTGCATTTACAAGGGTCGTTTAGATATTTTCATTTTGTTTTCATTTGTGAATAGAACTGTTTGCTATGTTTTGTTTTTATTTAAAAGAAATAAGATTTTAAATGTTATAGTCGGTGTTCAATAAAAGCAAGTTTTGATAAAATTACTAATTGCTACTAATGTCTACTCATTAATATTTTAGCCACTTTCAAATTTTGAAAACGCTAGGTGCGTTCAGATATTCTATGTACAGTTTTTTTTATATTAATTAGTTTATAATAATGACAGACAAACAGACAGACTTTCGCATTTATAATATTTACATTATAAATGCGAAAGTCTGTCTTTTTGTCTGTCACGCTTTTACGACTAATCTACCGGCCCGATTCGAACGATTTTTTTAAAATGAAAGTAGTAAATAATGCAGGGTCAAATATATACTACTTATTTTTTCAATTATCACCTTGTAAGGGGATTGAAATAGGAGATGAAAGTTTATATGCAAAATTTAAACCGCTTGTTCGATCGTAATGAATTTTGGCGTAAATATAGTTAATAATCCAAGGTTACACATAGGCTATTTTATTTTTCAAAAATCCTCCCTCGAGGGTTGCAATATAACGAAACAGTTATACAGTTTACACGGCAAAGCTGCGAGCGAGCCGCTAGTATATTTATAAAGCAGGGAACCAAAAATGAAAAAAAAAACATATTAATAAAATTAAAATTAAATATTTGATAAAAAGAACAAGCTTTTTCAAATTATTCTCAACAAGCATTTGGTATTTATATTGTAGGAGAGCATTCAAAATTCAATTCAACACTAGCCCGCCATCATTTCGCGATATAGTGTTTTCTAAACACAAGGTAAGAAAGCCATCAAACAGCTAATTATGCTACGCGCTTTGTCATCCAGACTATGTTATATATGTTAAAATGATAGCTGAATTGGTTAAAGATAAACCATACAATTTAAACGAAAAATTCCATCCAATAAACATACATACATTGAAAGTTAAATAAAAGCTTGTAATAAAATACCAGTTGACACAACTGCCCTAGCATAAGTAGGCTATGGCTTAATACTTGTATGTGGGTGAACAAAAGAACGTAAAAAGCAAAAAACAAAAGCGCTCTACCACACTAAAAATACTGTAGGGGATTTAAAAGAAAATGCTCAGTTTTAAGAAAGAACAAGCCCCAAAATTACGTACGTATTTGTAACAGAAACACAAGTTATATTAAATATATATTTTATACTAAATTTCATTTGTATTCCTAAGTAAAGATAAATTTGATGTAATAATTAGATTTTTAAGCACGCGATGATTTTTTCTAGAATAATAACTCTTTAGTACAAGCTTAAAACTCAAAGAATTTAAATACTTATACGAAAAATTTAGGGTTCTCTGGAAGTCAACAAAAAAATAACTGATGTTGTTATAAAAAAAGACTTTGAAAATCAAATTTCATAAACACAATATTGTAAATCAAATACGTATTGGTGACACACAAAATATTTGCAGAAAATAATAATTTAATTTAATAACAAGTGTACGGGAAAGGCCAGTCGTGGCGTAGAGGCACAAGGTGTGATTGTAAAGCGACTGGTTGTGGGTTCGATTCCCACTTGAGGAGTGGAAATATTTATTATTTCTATTTTCTTCCCTCTGGCATCGAAGCAAAGCGCGGCGCTAAGTTTCGCCACATAACACGCAATGCTCCGGAATCGGCGGAAAGTGGGGAATAGAGTGTCTTGAACACTAGGTCCCTCTGCCTACCCTGCTGTGTGCGGGATGTAGCGTGAAGTTAAAAAAAGGGTACGAGAAATAAACAAAAAAAAAATGCATTCAAAATTGTATGCCCTTTAAATAATATATTGACCTCTTACGTATTTTTACAAATTAGCTTATATATACGATAACAGCTAAATATGTGAAACACAACATAAGTTAACTATACTTAAATGATTTATAGCCAAAGTGAGAGACACTACAACTTTTCAACTATACAACGATACATCACTGTACGCGTCCTATATTACAGTATGTGATATGCATTACTCACATATCACATACTTTTATATTTATATTAAAACAAGTTGGCGCCTGTTATTTTGTTTACGTTAAATTCTATTTTTCTGTTCCCGTTGAAATTTTAGGAAGTTCTATCTTAGTGTTTTGCCACCACACTACCAAGTTTAAACTCGCTCTTAAGAGCGTCTTCCTGTAACCGCGATGATTATGGATTCGATTTCGAGCCGAAAACATTGATTTTATTTTTGTAAGTAATTGAGTGTAAAACAGGGTGTCCTTTATTAAACAACAACAGGATGTCCTTTTAAAAACATTTTAGTTATTACAAATCATTTCTAA
Source organism: Dryas iulia moderata (assembly GCA_019049465.1). NCBI lineage: Eukaryota > Metazoa > Arthropoda > Insecta > Lepidoptera > Nymphalidae > Dryas > Dryas iulia. The sequence goes on along the minus strand of CM032424.1, from coordinate 11,453,940 downwards.
TCACAAAAAGACGCGTTATCTACCCTACTTCACATTACTTTTATATATATATATATATATATATATATATATATATATATATATATATATATATATATATATATATATATATATATATATATATATATATATATATATATATATATATGTATATATATATATATATATATATATTATCTTTTAACCATAAGACCAAGCTCAAAAGATTCTTCATCATATTGGGTAATAGGTACTAAATTATTTCGTCCTTCAATTTCCGTGCCGAAAGGCACACAGGCAGGGAACGAATTCTAGCTAGTATTGAATTATGGTAGGGCAGATGATTACATGTAGGGCGGAAATCAAACCTTTACTTGATCTGTGCAGCTATTAGTATTTTCGAATGTAGGACGTTAATATTTCAAAGAGGTAAAAAAAAAAAATTAAATAGCTTCACGCTATATCCCGCACACAGCAGGGTAGGCAGAGGGAACCTAGTGTTAAGACACTCCGTTCCCCACTTTCCGCTGAATTCGGAGGCTTGCGTGTTAAGTGGCGGAACTTAACGCCGCGCTTTACCTCGACACCAGAGCGAAGAAAATGGAAATATAATTTCCACTCCTCGAGTGGGAATCGAACCCACAACCAGTCGTTTACAGTCACACTCTTGTGCCACTGGGCCACGACTGGCCACAAATGGTTCAAAGAGGTTGATGTAGAAATTACCAAGCAGCTTTAATGTCACGAAACCTAACGTCGCGCTTTGTCTAACCACCTTTAAGAAAATTGATATTCCTGTGTGGAGGACCAAAACTATCCTCTATACACTTGCTAGGCATTTGTCTACTGCGCTACAAAGACATATTGTGATGTGAAGACAAATTGTACTGTGATATGCCGTATTATGAAGCTTTTAATTATTATTTAGGATTAAAAAAATACATATAAAAAGTTGATAAAATTGACGTTATAAACAAAACTAAACCATAGGCCAGCGCAAGCACACGTAAGTGTGACTGTAAACGCGACTGGTTGTGGGTTCGATTCGCACTCGAGTAAAAATATTTACCTAATACTTTAATTTTCTTCGCTCTGGTGTCGAGGCAAAGTGCGGCGTTAAGTTCCGCCACTTAACACCATAAACAAATTAACTTTATATTTAGTTAAGTTGTCCTTAAATTTATAATGTGGTTAGCAATAACTAACTTTATTATTTTATTAAACATTAAATTGTGGCAATTAATACGTCACAATTCTTTAAAGGTCTACTCTTAGGGTTATCTTTGCAGAAAATCTACAGAGCTTCTTACCGTAAGCGATTTCAAGTGCTTGACTCTCGAATTCCCTAAAGTACGACGTTGGCTGACGCTTCTTAATGTCTTAAAATCTGTCCGTTATTTCGAAATGAGATTTATTTCTCAAGTTATATTATAGGATATTTTTTTTGAGATCTAAATCTTGGTTATATTTTTTTAGCTTCACGCTGTATCCCGCACACAGCAGGGTAGACAAAGGGAACCTAGTGTTATGACACTCCATTCCCGGTTTTCCGCCGAATTTTGGAGGTATAGCGTGTTAAGTGGCGGAACTTGACACCGCGCTTTGTCTCGGTACAAGAGCGAAAATAAATTTAAATATTTCACTCCTCGAGTGGGAATCAAACCCACAACCAGTCGTTTACAGTCACATATTTGTGCCACTGAGCCACGACTGGTCCCAGTTTTTATTATCATATAAAGCTAAACGTGATTTTTGGTGATAAAACACTTCGTTTTCCATTTTATATACCAAATTAGGCATATTAAATAGAAGGAAGGAACTAATCGCAGTAAGTTATTATATAATAGGTAGGAAATAAAATAAAAATATTCATTTTCGCCGACTGAGAATCGTACTGACAACCATCACTTTTGCAATCAGGTACTGTAAGATACTACTGTGTCAGGGGCTACGATGGCAAATTATAAGCAATGCTACATGTATTACTTTTTAAGTTGATAATAATGTTATATAATACTTTTTTTTGTATAATAATCGTGGGTATATAGAGAGCCTTGGTGGTAACCAACATTCTGAATAAACTAAATTTTTCATTTTGTGTAAATAAGGAGCCTGACATCAACGAAGAGAATACGAAAATTTTAATAAAAAACAGGCAATATTACGTGGCCTAATTTTCGAGAGGGCGGTGTCATGAGGTATTTGCGGAAACTTAGGAAAGTGAAAGATGTTCTTCTTAAATTGACCATCCAATACTGGTAGCTTCTTTGACCAAAAATAAAAGTTAAAGCATTATTGTATTTTTAAAGACGGGTGGGTAACCCAGTAGCCAGTTTGGTGGTAGGAAATTCGTACTCCGACGGGCTCGCGACCACTGTCATGTCAAAGACGAACCGCCAAACATCTGATGATGTGTTCCGGTTCGATGGCATGTTAACCAGCTCTCCCTATTCCCACCATTCCCATCCTTATACAATGAAATATGTCTCCCTCCCTTCAATAATAACGAACTTCAAAAATAATTTAAATTTCTACAGACTGATTCACGGAAAAATAAATTACTATTATAGCAATAAAACGATAGCATCGACTAATTCATACCTTTTACCATTTCACCTCAGTGAATTGCATTTACACGATGAAATATTCAATCATTCTGTTTGTGCTCTGATCGCGAGTTGCCGATAATGTACGTAGTATGAAATATCAAACAGATTTGTATTAATTCTGATGCCCTGTAATTGCACCCGGAAAATGTGTACACACATATCTAAAGTATTGCAGTTCGTAATTTCAGAGGTCTATTTACATCAAATCAATGTATATTTTTTTGACAAAAAGGCTAGTTTGGTAATTTCCCAAAAACAGGGTAGGCAGAGAACACTTTTTATATTATGCAAAACATTCCATCTTACGTTTTTCGCCCGAAATTGAATATTTCTGCATTGGATGGTGGAACACAACGCACTTTGTGAACCAAAGTAGGGAAATGAAAATAAAACTAAACAGCTTTGCGCTTCTTTGCGCATAGCAGGACAGTCAGAGAGAAGATAATGAAAAATAAAAAGAAGCAATACATTCCATTCTCCCTTTTCCGTCCGAAATGGAGATATTGCGTGTTGAGTGTTGAAACTAGCCACCTCCATGTAACAACGTCACGCTTTTTTTCATAGGTACCAGAGCAAAGAAATGAAAATGATAGACCTATAATTATTACCCCGAGTTTAAATTAAACCCATAACCGTAATTGTGTAATCGTAAAATCGCGATTACAGTCAGACGACCAACTGCGCCACGACAAGAATGAAAATAGTTTCAATAAAATCAGTTAAATAAACAGTTTTTATCTTATTCTAATGAGTAGCTGTGCACGCGACTTCGTCCATATGGAATTCATCAACAAAGTTTTGACTTAAAATGTATCCTAAGTTATCGCTGATATATGTACATCTATCTGCCAGTGAAAGTCCCCTCAGTATGAGTCAATTTGTACCAGAGAGTAACCGGAACAAACACACAGGCAAACAGACAGACAAAAATTTTAGAAAACGTATGTGATGTGTTGGTTTGTGTACCATATTGCCATTGCATAATACATGCAAGAATTTAGCAAGACGCGGTTGTTTCATTATTAAAAACACTCCAATTTTATTTATTTATATTAATTAAATTAAATAGCTTCACGCTATATCCCGCACACAGCAGGGTAGGCAGAGGGAACCTAGTGTTAAGACACTCCGTTCCCCACTTTCCGCCAAATTCGGAGGCATTGCGTGTTAAGTGGCGGAACTTAACGCCGCGCTTTACCTCGACACCAGAGCGAAGAAAATGGAAATATTAAATATTTCCACTCCTCGAGTGGGAATCGAACCCACATCCAGTCGTTTACAATCACACGCTTGTGCCACTGGGCCACGACTGGCCACAACTGGGACTGGGATTTATATAAATCTTGGTAACATTCAGAAACGTGACAATTAAAAGCTATAAAAGTTTAAAAAATGACATTAAACTAGCTTTCAATAAAAATAAATATCTTAAAAAATATGTTTGACGTCTATATAAGGGCTATTTTTGCAACGCAACTTTTTTCACGTTTGCTGAAAGTGTTTACAGAGCCAACTTAATATGAAGCATTCATTTGGGAACTAGAAAGCTACTCGTAGTAGATTGATTACAAACGTACATAGGTAAGGTTTGAAAATTTAATCCTTAGCGAACATATCTTTTGATTTATGTTATCATCTTTAGATTTATATGAATAATAAAAAGATGACTGTATCGTTAACTATTTTAAGCTCATTCATATTTAAATAGCTTCCAGTATCTATCAATTATGCCTTTTGATTTTATGTGGCGAGACTCAAAGTGAATACCTAATGCGAGAATGATCATCTAATCTGTAATTATTTAAACTCTATGAAGTTAATTGTTGTAGCCTATCTACTGTTTTCATTGTTACTGCCTTTTATAAATGAGGAAAGAAATAGAATTGTTTATCATATTTAAATATTTTTTAAAGTCATATTTACATATTTAGGATGTGAATAACATTTTAAGAAGACGTATAGAGACTCAAGTCCGAACTCCGCTATGTTCAATATTTTATACGTTGTCAAAAATTAAAAACAAAAGGTTTTTGGGTCATCGTATTTTTCATAAAAAAATTTGCAGGAAAGGAACCGAATAACCAAGAAAAGAGATCAATATTGTACTTTAGCAAAAACTGTTTCATGTTTCATGTCTTGAAATTTGTTATAGGTAATATAATTTTGTGCATGAACCAGCTAATGTGAATCTGAAGACTATGTAAAATGAAAGATCGAAAAACAGGATTTAATATAATATTACGTAACTTCGCACGTCATTTTTTCTTCTCTGGACAATGGAAACAAACTACGTGATATCAGATAAAAGGAAGAATTTGAGCCTCATCAAGCATTCGCTCATAAAATGCAGTTTCTTCGCAGAGCTTGGACAAAAGCTACCCAATGTAAAGCATTGGAACAGTCGAGTGGATATTATGAAACTTTGTTTTTTGAATCTATTTACCGCGTTACTTATTTCGCAGGTAACTTTTACAATATCTTAATTACTTATTATATAATAATTTTAGTAATTCACTGTTATATTTTTTTAGAGGGGCAATTGTGGCGCATTGGGTTAGCGTTTGAATGTAAACGTAATGGCTGTGGGTTCTATTTTTCACTCGGGGGAACGATTGTTTGCTATCAAAGACAAAGTACAGCGTTGAGTTACGCCTCTATTTCAGACGAGGGCTGAAAGTGGAGAATGGAGTGTTTTGACACTTGGCTTTCTCTCTGATTATTACGTTAATTTATGTATAAAGAAACCATGAAAACTTTATTATGTTCAAATTAATTGGGTTATATACATTATAATATTGCTTTGCTTCCTTTCGATTCTAAAATTAATAACTTTATTACAGGTTTTGCTATTTTGGATAATAGCACCCCATATCTTATCTATAGTTCTTGTATTAAAACAATGATAAGTTTACTTCTTATATGTGAAACTTGGCATTTAATAAGTGAATCTACGAATCTGGATGTTCTTATCGACAATATAACAGTCACAATGATAAATTTCACAACTTTGTATAGATACGTTAATATGGCAAGTATAAAACTTTTCTCTTGAGTTAATTACAGTTTCTTTGTTTTCGTCAAAAAAGTTAATAAAATAAGTATTCGAGATCATTGTGGCGAATCGACAGCGGTCTAACTAAACCGCCACTAGTCGTAGGATCGATTTTCTCTCGAAAGAATTATTATATTTTAAATTATTTTAATTAATACGCTCTTTTGTGTAGAAGCACGGCATTGAGTCCTGCCATTTAACAAGCAATGTATCGGAATCCAGGCAAACATTTGGGAGCGGAGTGCCTAAACTCTAGGTTCTCTTTGCCTACCCTGCTACGCGAGAAAATTTAGCTTATTTCATTTAACTCTAACTGTTCTACTAAGTTTGTTCATAATGCATTGTAAAATTGTTTAGAACCTCAATTACCTACTACTAAAAAGTATTTTATTTTACAGCGTCAAAATAATTTTATCTATAAGAAATTGGTGTCAGCAATGGAGTCTCCATATTTCGATATAGCAACTGAGAGTCGTAAAAAAATATTTAATTTTTGGGCTCAAAGGAACGAAAGGTTCCTCAGATTGTTAATAGGTTTAGCCTATTGCACTCTTGGCATTTGGTAATTATTTTTATGTTATTTACGCGATTTATATCTATACATATACTTTTTATTTTTCCGCAATTTGCAAGCTACCATGATTGAGTCTAGTGAAATATCAGGTCTTATAGTAATCCCTATTATATAATACTAATGAAGTAATTTAAATATAGTTACCAAGTGGGTATCAAACCTATAACCATTCGTGTTTACCAGATCAGAGGCAAAGCGCGGGTGTCAAGTTCCGCCACTTAACATGCGAGCCTCCGAATTCGTCGGAAAGTGGGGGAACGGAGTGCCTTAACACTGGGTTCCCTCTGCCTACCCTGCTATGTGCGGGATACAGCGTGAAGCTAAGAAAAAAAAACATTATTAGACTCAACCAATCATATAGTTATATACGTATATAATTAGGAATAAAAACATTATTTTCAGGTACGTTTACCCTTTAGTTGACGACATCAAATACAACTTGATGGTATCAGCTCGTTTTCCCTTTGAATACCAGACTCCAGTCCGCTACCCGATATTCTACTCTTGCGTCTACGTGGCCTTTGCTTATAGTTCCACATTTGTTATGTTAAATGATTTGATTATGCAGACCCATCTGATGCACTTACTGTGTCAATACAGTATATTATCTAACTGTTTTGAAACGATTATAACTGATTGTCTTGGAGAGAATGGTAAGAATTTTTGTAATTTTACAGTTTTACACTTTCCCCTACAGCGAAGTAGTCAGAATGAACTTAATGCCCAAAGTCTCCGTTCCCTACTTCTGGCTCGAAACCGAGATGTTGTGTGTTGAGTGGTGGAACTTAACGAGATGTTGTGTGTTGGTGGTTTATCTAAGTACCAGAGAGAAGAAGAGAAAGGAAAATAATTTAAATATTTCCCCGAGAGTGGAACGATCCCAAAGCCAATTGCGTTTACAGTCGGTTCTTTTCGAGTGTATTAGCTTTTTTTTTTAATTTCTTGATTCATTAAGACGTCTAAAAATGATTACCTTTTGAATTAAAAAGCGTTAAATACAGAATATTAGATAATTTTTTCAGAAATTACAATCCATTGTTCGCTTTCTGTTTAGATAGAGAAACTTCACGCAGGAAATGAAATATTATAAAAAACCGTCAATTAGAGGAAACGTATAACCAACGTAAACCACAGTCATAAACAAGAGATAACGCCCTTAACCAATTTATTAAGTTAACAATTAAAAATAACGTGTCTAGAAATATATTATTGCTTTTAAATATTGTTAGGCGTTCACTTGCTTTTTCCGGCATAGCAAGTAGCAAGCAGGTAGTAAGAGAAAATATTGTGATTAGACTCTTTACCCTCAGCTTTCCCTCAAATCCCCATCAGACTAAGTTAAGCTGTGGAACTCAATGACACGTTAATGACACATTTTACTGGGGGTAATAATTTTACCAGTGGAATTGGCAGTTTGAGCATCATTCGCGTTTACAAATCAAATCAATAATATAATGAAATAATGTCTAACATATATTTAGAACACATAGTTATGTATTTATGTATTGGATAATGAATGTTTTCGCTTCCATTAAATGAATTAAATTATGTTAGGTATGGTTGTTTGAATCCAACATGGCACAGTGCGGCAGCTTGACTATAGGCGGATAAGTTGTGAGTTCTATTCCTACTTGGGGAATAATTGTATTAAAGTTATTTTCATTTCTCTTCTTTAATGTGCGCCATTCAACACGCAATATTTGAAATCGGAGCGGAAAGAGTAGACGCAAGTATGACACTAACCCGCTAACTAGTTAAAAGCGTCAAGCTGCTATGATATTGAGAAAAAAGGACTTATGTAATAAAATATTTACTAAATAGTTAATGTTTTTTTTCAGAATCAGAACACTCTGAGTTAATATTGACAGATAAATTTAAGGAGAGATATTTGAAGAGATTTAACAATCTAGTTGACCAACATAAGTTTATATTGGAGTATTGTTTAACATATTATTATGTATATTAAAAAAATATCGCGTATAAAACATATTTTATACATGTTTTCTAATTTTAGCAACACGATGGAATTCAAGAAGTCGTTAAGTAAACCGATGCTGGGGCAGCTAACAGCGAGTGCATTTCTTATATGTTTCTTAGGATACCAGGCTAGTGCGGTAAGGTTGATAGCTTTATTTACAAGTAAACGGCATATTATTTATACTGACTACATTATAAAGTAAAGTAAAATAGATCTATTTAAATTGCGAAAAAAGCTTTTATATTTTACCTATTGTTTGAGTAAATTACTCGAACAACTAATATATTAGAATTAAATTATTAAAGTTCCAGATAACTCGTTTCAAATTCACATATTAAATTTAGTTCATATATGTAAAAAATGAAATTAAATAAATGTATCATGCACCTAGAACATGTTACTTTACCCGCTTTAAATAGTAATTAAGCTGCTTTCAAAGTAACACGATTTTTTTTAAGTTAATCTCCTTAAAACTGTATTAAATATTTTAGAAATTTGCTACCTTATATTTTTGTCTTTTCAGTCTCGTATTAACGACTATAATTTTAAGGTTTTCTTAAGTGAGTAAGTTAGTTCTTACATATATTACATCTCCTCTTTAAAGCATTTAAAAGAAATGTACAATTATCGCAGTCAGCATTCTTCAAAACATATCGTAACATATTCATACACTCAATTCACTGTCCGTCTTTTTGCCTTTCACGACTAAACGGAAAAGGTAAAGTTAAAAAACTTCAATACCCAGGATCTAATATATTTATTTTTTCAAAAGTCAACCCCTTAGGGGCTGAAAAAGGGGTTGAAAATTTGTATTGAAAAATATAAACCGCTCAACTTAATCGAGAACGCGGGTTGCCGAAAATACAAAGTAGTTCACGCTGGCGAGCTACGCGCGGGTCGTTAGTAGGCCATAAGTCTAACATTTAAAAAAAAAATATTAAAGTTGCACTTAAGATTAAACTTTAAGTAAATTTAACTTTTTGACAATCCACTGGTTACACTTTATTTGCAGAATGCAGATCCGAGTAACTTGAAGTTTATCATGAGTATGCTCTACATTTTGTACGCTCTGTTCGAACTATTCATATTTTGTAAATGGTGTGACGAGATTAAAATTCAGGTATGATATTCCTTGTCGTTATTTTAATTAAATACACATTCACCTATCTATTGTATATTTTATTGTGAATAAATAAATTTTTCAGGTGCATTTCTGATAGAAATCAATTTTATCTTTTCATTGGTGAAAAATATTTTAATTACATTGAACGTACGATTATCACATAATGTATACTTAACAAAGTATACGTCATTAATAATGATGAAAAGAAGTATGTATTATAGTTACAAAAAATAAAAATAACACTTGTATATTGTATTCTACTGTACTTCGTACTTTAAAAACGGTTTTCGTCTTTCCTGTTTATATTTATTTCGTTTTATGCTATGTAATAGCTTTATGTTACTACAATTAAAACTTTAAGTTATTTGAATTTGAAATCCACATAGTTATATAATTGTGTATGTATTATAGAAGGGGCCAATCGTCGCGCAGTGGCACAAGAGTGTGACTGTAAACGACTGGTTGTGGGTTCGATTCCCACTTGAGGGGTGGAAATATTTAATATTTTCATTTTCTTCGCTCTGGTGTCGTGGCAAAGCGCGGCGTTAAGTTCCGCCACTTAACACGCAATGCCTCCGAATTCGGCGGAAAGTGGGGGACGGAGTGTCTCAACACTAGGTTCCCTCTGCCTACCCTGGTGTAAGCGGGATACAGCGTGAAGCTAAAAAAAAAAAAGAAAATGAAATGAAAATGAAAATAGAAAGTACAAATTATAATAAAAAAAAGTAAAAGTAAGATACTTTAAAACGTGAATCATGTGAACATATATATTTTCAGAGTGCAAACATCGCAAACTCAGTGTATTGTTCAGGATGGGAAAAAGGAGTGACAGCAGTGCCGGGTGTTCGCGCCCGCCTTCTTTTAGTAGCTATGCGAGCTAGGAGACCTGTCATCTTTACCGCCGGCAGCTTATTTGAGTTGTCTCTAGCCTCTTATACAACTGTACGTACAAAAGTATTACAGTGAAGTCGCATTGTTAAGAGCAAGAATAGAAGCATTAGTTAACTTTTTATGTGTTATTATTTATAAATATGGTGCAAATATTGATGATAATTCGTCTGATGTGTTACAGTAAAACGATTTATTATCTCTAAGCCTCTACATGTTGGACCTGTGTTCCCACGCAAGCCTCCTTTTTAGCTTCACGCTGAATCCGGCACACAGGGTAGGCAGTAGGAACCTAGTGTTAAGATACTTCGCTCCCCACTTTCCGCCGAATTCGGAGGTATTGCGTGTTAGGTGGCGGAACTTAACGCCTTGCTTTGTCTCGACACCAGATCGAAGAAAATAGAAATATTGAATATTTCCACTCCTCGAGTGGGAATCGAATCCACAAGCAGTCGCTTTACAGGCGCACTTTTTGCGACGACTGGCCCCTTACGCCACGACTGGACCCTATACATAAAATACATACAAATAATATATTTATTCATTTTAAGCTGTGGTACTTAATTATAAAATCTTGTAACGATCTTGTTAGATTTCTTAATGATGTGCTTAAAATTTTCACACGCGTCTTCTCTCAATACCATTTTGTAGCATGAATCTATTCTTACAGGGATCATCACAGAGACAAATATTTTTTATTAGCGTGAACTCATAACTTTCCCTTATAAACTAATTTCATATTTCTTCTGTGTTTGCTAGCCCACGCGCATCTTATCCAAAAGCCATTGATATAATACTTTGCTCGCTTTAATTATGCTATTTTTTATATTTTGTAAATTAATATTTTATTGTCCTCATTAGTATTGTAAATTAATATTTTATTTTAATAAATAAATATGTTATCACGTTTCAGATTGTGAAAACCTCCTATTCAGCAATCACAGTTCTTCGTAGATTTCAATAGTTAAACGAGCGTTATCGATGTCCAAGATAATTGAAAAGTATAAAAAAAATTAAATTTATATTCGTTACTGTTATTTTTTCATAGGTTTTTTTTAATGTCATGCTTCATTTAAAGAAATAAATAAATGTTTAGAAACAATCTTTAATCTTTCTTCAAGTCTTTAGTGAAGTAGGTTGAACATATTATTATTGTGTTCTCTACAAAAACAAAGTCAGCTTCACGATTATTATAGTGTCATGTTATATCATTCTCCGTTTTCCTCCGGAAATAACCCCTTGAGTGACGGGAGTCTACTATACATATGTAATGTTTCAAATTCACCTGAGTAGGAATCAAACCTACATCCATTGCATTGAATTTGTGGTGAGTGACGTCTATTATATAATATTTATTTACTTAATTTACTTAGATAAATAAGGTGAATTGAGTGTCACCAGAGAATCAAATATCGCCCGAGTTTTCTGTACAATCCGACATGCAATTACAAAATGGCAGCATTATTCTTTTTATTATATTTTAATTTAAGAATTATTAAATAAAAAAATAATGATAAGGTATTGCAATGATTCCCAAGCTTTAATAATGAATTTCCGAGTTCAATGAATAATTTGATAAGGCGATGTCCAAACGGACCTGAATCATTTACACGATTGAAATTTAATTATGGCTCAGTGATTTCGAATTCTGTTTCCATTGCTCTCAAATAAGTAAATTCTTTAAACTAAACTAAAATAAAAAATAACTACTAATACTTTCTGTTCAAAAGGTTTTCATGAAGTGAAACGTTTAATTAATGAGTAAAAAAATCCTATTAGATATATTTTTTTAGTCTCTATAATTTATAATATAAAGTGAGCGTAGCGTCAAGACACTCCGTTCTCCACTTTTTATTATTACCATACAACAGTATAAGTGTCGAATAACAATAACTATAAGAAACAGTTTTACGCTCTTTCCAGCATACAAGGGTAGCCAAAGAGGAACTAGTGTGTCAACCCACAGTGTTCTTTATGTCATTTTATACATATCTACCCGTGGAGGGACGGGTTTAGAATACAATTCCCCTCCGCCGCTGGGTAGCATCCCGTAAAAGGCAGGTAACCCAGTAACTTGGTGGTAGGAGATTCGCTCTCCGACTGGCTCGCCACCACTATCGTGCCAAAGACGAACCGCCAAACATCTGACGATGTGTTCCAGTTCAATGGCATGTAAGCCAGCTCTCCCTATTCCCATGATTCCTATCTTTCCTCCCTCCTTCTGTCTTACATCCCCGAGGCTATCAACGCTTCGATAACTCTAATGTTATGGATGTCTATGGGCAAGGTAACCACTTAACACCAGGTGGGCCTTCTGTTCGTTTGCCACCTTTATTCCATAAAAAAAACATATAATATAATTATAAAGCATAGTATCATTATTAATTTATTATAACTAACTCGTTTTTATTTTAATACATTTCATAAGGAATACAGTGCATTCATTACGTAGAATACAAAAGATATAGACAATCCTTGTGCTAATAGATCGGTGATGTATATACCTATAGATTTTTCTTTTCCCAATGGAACACAAACATACTACCATAGATAACAAAAGGTGTAACCACTGTTTTAACACGACAGCGTCACTCACAAAGCAATGTTCCACATAATATTTTTCGTGTTATGGAAATGATTCAAATACTATTTAAGTAAGAATTTTAGCGAGAATTATTTTAGAATGCTCAGTACGTATTAGGTTGGTTACTGTTAAAAGAATTAAATAAAATGCAGCTCTTAAATGTGGTGTGGAGGAAGATCACAAACACTAACGCTCTAAAATTGGCGAGTGGAAATCTTGAAATATATTTCTTTGAATTTCTTTACAGAGTCGTATATTTATGCGGTAGGTGAATATATAAACTATTTTTATGACTCTCATCATAAACTTATGATCCGTTTGGTAACTTTTTATATTTAGTACAATAGTTGTTATTTTACTCTTTCTTTAAAATTAGTACCCTACTTATACGAGTAATCATATAAGTTATTTATATAACTAATTCCTATACGTTCTACAAAGAGTCTTGTATCTTATGACATTTAAATTACCAACATAACTAGCATCTATAAATAAAACTACATTATTAAGTGCATCTCTATTGGAGTGTATGTTTATAATATTAAAAGAGAAGCTCTTATCTAAATTCACACGCGGCATATGTATATAGCAAATTGACGTAATTTTACATTTTTTTCGTGTCTCTCTGCATCTTCCGGCTAATTTCTGGAACGTCTGGCCTGATTTTAACTACCTGATCTATCAGCTACTTATACAATAGGGTGTAATTTATGCTACTTCTATTTTAGATTTAAAAGTTTTTTGTTAAACTCCACGTGGACAAAGTCAAATTTATATTGGTAGGTATTTTCATAATTACAGGTCTGTCTATTTTGCAGGTCTGTCTATTACGGAAACCACCACGTTATATTTCATCTACAGTACAGTAGTTAAGACCCTATTAGTGTTATTTGCTTGTGGAGAGGTGTGGCAGTTCTTTAGCATAACATGGACTATAGACGCAGTTACCGACGGACTCAATCTTCTTCTTATACAATTCGGGGCATTGTGCAAATATAAAATTACGGTAAATTACAGACGTTTATAATAAAATTAAATTCTAATTAAATATTTAATAAGTAATTCAATTTCAGATTACAAATAAGGCCGTTTTCAAGAAATTAGCTTCTTCAATGGAATCTAAAAACTTCGATATTTCGACAAACCAAAGGAAAATTATATTAACAACTTGGCGTAAGACTAATAAGGCATCATTAAAACTGCTTTTGGGAATAGGCACTTGTACAGTAATCTTTTGGTAAGATATTATCATATTTAATTTGAAAAATATATTCTTTATGTATTACAATTTTTATGTTTTATGTATGTATGTGGTGCAAGACGTGGCGCAGAGACACAGAGTCTGCCTGTAAAGCGACTGGATGTGGGTTCGATTCCCACTCGAGGAGGTGTCGAGGCAAAGCGCGGCGTTAAGTTCCGCCACTTTACACGCAATGCTTCCGAATTCGGCGGAAAGTGGGACACGGAGTGTCTTAACACTAGGTTTCCTCTGCCTACCCTACTGTGAAGCTAGAAAAAATAAAATAAATTATGTGTTTTTATATTATATATATTCATACGTTTCTTTTGTATAATAAACATGTACTGGATATCAAATAGAATAAAAAATGTTTTAGCTTTACTATGAACCAGCAAGCTTTTTGGGATTTATTTCAGTTAAAACCTCAACGCTAACTATAAGCCTTTCTACAAACGTTGTATCTTTTTATGGACTTTGCCAGAACTGTGTTTGGTACAGTTTCACTAAAGTTGTGTAAAACTTTCATTTATTTATATTAGTCTTAAAAATATTATTAAGACATACAAATTCTATGTTCCAGGCATATTTACCCTCTTGTGGATGATTTAGAGTATAATCTAATGGCATTTGTACGGTTGCCGTTTAAATTTCAAACCCCTAGGCTCTATCTCCCTACCTACCTGTGCATGATGGTCGTTTTCTCCTATATGTGCTACTTCGTGATGGCCAATGACCTTATCATGCAAGCACACTTAATGCATCTACTCTGTCAATTAGCTGTACTGAATGATTGTTTTGAAAATATTTTAACTGATTGCTTATCTAAATTCAAAGGTAAATGTGTTTTTTTGGCTTCACGTTTTTTCCTACATAGCAGGATAGTCAGAGATAATATAATGTAAAGAAGTATATTTCGTTTTCTACTTTCGGGCCGAAAAACAGATATTGTGTATTAATTGGACTCAAGGCTCGTTCTGTCTTAGTTATGAGAGGGGAGAAATGAAAACATTTTAAACATAATCATTCCCACCAATGAGAATCGAAAACACAACCAATAACGATTTCAGTCAGACGTTATTCGATTGCGCCACGATGGCATTTTTCTCTCTCGCTCTCTCTAAGTAGTCGTTTTATAACAAAAAATGAAATTACTTATTATTCTATTTTAATTCTATGTATTATACCCAAAATAAACCTGATAACCTTTCCCAAGATAAATCAAGGAACGGGAAAATGCTTTTTAGAGTATTGTTTTAAGATTTTAAACTACTCTGTTCAACGAATTTTGGATATAGCATGAATTGTATCTATTATAATTACTAGCAATTCATATTAATACACTAAAAAGCGGAGGACGATGAAGGTATATTAATGTGTTTTTAACAGATCTAGATTTAAATAATAATCTCCATTTGAACGAAGCTTTCACAAAAGAATACAAAATGAGATTAGGCAATTTAGTAAACCAACACATTTTTATTTTGAGGTAAGTTTATAAATTATATAATTATTTCGTAAAGATTTTTTAAATTTTCAATGACTAGAAATAAATGAGAATATATTAATGATTAGTTGGACTTACCTACATGTTGAAATATTGTTTTCATTAACTAATAAATAGCATTTCCTTTTGCCAAACGATTGTTCATGGAAAAAAACTTTGGGTAGCAGAAATTTGTGATAATCTCTCTACATGGGATTTTGACGAATGTAGAACCTATGGCTTAGCGGTACTCTTACCGCTAAGCCATAGGTTCCTTGACAATGCTTAGACAATTTTCAAGGAACGAGGGTTCGAGTCCATATACGTTCAAATTCGATTTCTTTTTTATTTTCTTAAATTGCCAATATCATGTCAATCCACATAAGTGAAAATCAAATCCAAAATTAAGCCTTTGAGACACAGAAAGGTAAATTAAAAATCATTGTGTTAAAAAAGACGTCTGGAATCTTAAGATTTCCCATCCTTTTTATAATATAGAAAGTATGGGATAGAATATATACAAATTCAATCATCCTAAAATTACAAAAAGAAAATACTTACATTTAAAAGTATTTTAAAATCACTAGCTCAACTGGAACTATCATATGTTTTTATAAATTGTATTTATATTTGCTTTCTCTGGTACCGTGCTCAGTGTACACTATATTTGCAGCAATACCCTGAAGCTCCGGGATTTATTGAGTACGCCGATGTTAGTTCAGCTGGCCGTTAGCACATCACTTATTTGTTCCATCGGTTTTCAAGTTGCAACAGTAAGCTTTATAAATGAAAATTAAATTTTCATATATAAATATTTAAATTTAAATATAAGACTTTGAATAATTTTTCTTAGCAATGTTACTTGATAATTGTGGGTTCGATTCCCACTTGGTTATCATTTTTCTGATGTAATAGATAACAAGATAAGCTCTAACACTCTTCTTTCTATCTAGCCTGACTATACTTAATGCAGCTTTAGGCTTTTCTGCCATAATGTGGTAGTCAGAGAGAACCTAGTGTGAAGACACTCCGTTCACCACTTTCAATTAAAAATTGACACAATTGCGTATTAAGTGGCGTAACATAACGCCGTGTTTAGTTTACGGTAATGAACTTGAAAGGAAATTTATAATAATGTATCATCCTCTCGAGTAGGAATCGAACTCACAACAAAGGGGAAGGCAGGGAATCCATATAGTAGAACAAAAACCCAATCATTCAACCAATTCATCTGGTTTCGCTGGTTCCCTGCTTATTTAGCTAAAGCAATTTGAAATTGCACCTCTTCTGTTTATAAAGTTAAACTGCAAGTGTATAAAAACATATTAAAACTTTAAAAGTCATGATCCTCCAATGAACGATTTTGGCGAATGAGTTGCATATGTAACGATGATACCCCGATCTTGTAAATTTGACAGGCGAGTTATTTCAAATTTATCTTTAATTGCAACATCTGATCAGATGTTTTATGAATACCATACTTGGGATGTGCGTCAATTTACTTTTTTGTTAATTTATTTTGAATTGTATGCATTTTTGGCTCCATGTGGCTTCAGTTTGAATATGACTAACATATTTTTAAGCAAGGCGAAAATGACTAATATGTTTAATTTACTTAATAAAATCGTATCTGTTAGAAAAAAATACGTGGAAACTTAGTTATAGCAAAAATTAATTAGAGTTTTACTAAATACGTTCTTATTATAAGAAGACTACTTTAAAAATACAGGGAACAACGCCATGCAATCCGTTTTAACAAATATTGTATCTTTTTTAGCTTAACACTTTATACCTGGCAGGGTAGTCAGAGAAAAAAATGTTTTTTTAATAAATAGATCAACGTATACAACGATAGTAATTTCAAATTTAATATTGAAATTATTTTTTTAACAATTAAAACTAGTATTGGGGCCAGTCATGGCGTAGACGCACAAGGTGTGTGACTGTAAAGCGACTAGTTTTGGGTTCGATTCCCCATCGAGGGGTGTAAATATTTAATATTTCCATTTTCGGTGTTAAGTCCCACTACTTAACACGCAATGCCTTCGAATTCGGCGGAAAGTGGGAAACGGAGTGTCTTAACACTCTGTCTCCCTGCTGTGTGCGGGAAACAACGTGAAGCTAAAAAAACACACTATTATATTCAAAATTGTATGTCAAAAATATTTTAAATAAAATGTTATGTATGGCTATTTTTCAGTCCGTGTCTGCAAATATGACCAAATGGCTTACAAGCTTGTTATATTTGGCTTATAATATGTTTGTTCTGTACATAATATGCAGATGGTGCGAAGAAGTAAAAATACAGGTTTGTTATATGTTTTCTTATGTTATAGTATGTAATACTTTTTATTTGGAAGGTAGGTAAATTGAACTAATTAGTGTACCCTCAATCAATAAATGAAGCCACAATGACATTTGCGTTACGAATACGTTAATTTACTAACACCATTAGCAAATTAAAGTGATTATGCTTAGTAAAAAAACCTATTTCATAGTAGTTATAGAAGTTCTTACTAGTTATTCACATACTTAGAATATTCAAACAATTTTTAGGAAACGTATAAAAATTTGAATGCAGCTGAACTCGAATCTGAGCCTCTCTAAATATATTGAAGTCATGGTTTAACTATCAGTATGCTTGGATGGTTTCTTTATATATATACATTTTCAAAAAAACGACATAATTAACTATAGTTAATAAACATTTATTTACTAAATATTAATTAATCTTAAAGAATGAGAAAACTGGTAAGGCAGTGTACGCTTCTGGTTGGGAAAGCGGCATTGTCAACGTGCCGGGCGTACGAGCCACTATCTCTCTTATCATAGCCAGAGCTAACAAGCCCGCAGCTCTCACCGCTGGTGGGATGTATGATCTGTCTCTAGAAGCTTATGCTATCGTGAGTTTTCACTGTATGTTTGCAACTTAATATAAATTTTAGATTAATTATATCTAATTAGAAGGTAAGGGCAGCTCATTACAATTAAATGGAATTTCAGGGAATATATCTAGAGACACCATGGTCTCTATGAGTCTTATAAGCCTAGTTTCAAGTAACTAATTATAGTTCCATTTTTAAAATTTCAACTAGAACTAGAAATAGAGGCCAGTTGTGGGACAGGGGTAAACGCGACTGGTTGAGGGTTCGATCCCCACTATTTCTATTTTCTTCTTTATGGTGCTGAGGCAAAGTGCGGCGTTAAGTTCCGCTACTTAACACGCAAGGCCTCCAGAATTAAGTGGAAAGTGGGAGACGAAAGTGTCTTAACGCTAGATTCCCTCTGCCTACCCTGCTTTGTGTATCCAGCACAGCGTGAAGCTAGAAAAAAAAAATATAGTCAAGTTCACATTAGTAAAATATACAGGCAACAGCACATTAGTAATATTTTATATAGGCAAACAAAAAATTAAAAACTGTATTATGTTAACAATAACAATAAAAAAATAAAACTGAATTCACCAATATCTTAATACAGATAAATAAACATAAATGACTGTTAATGGTTGGTATAAATCTCACCAACAAATATTTGACACCTAGCATTCGATGCCTCTGAATGGGCGAAATGTCGATGATATTAACATTTCGCATTGATTTATAACTGTCTAGCTTATGTCTTCGTTTAATACAAGAGAGAAATGTTTATAATTATTAAAGGCCATCATCGTACAGCGTGACATCATCGTACAGGTTGCGGGTTCGATTTCCATCCAGAAAAATCATTACAATTCAATTATTTTCGTTCGTAATATTAATTTTTGATGATTTTGGGCTGACACTAGGTTCTATCTGCCTGGCCAAATGTCATTAGAAACAAAAACCGAATCAAATTAAATTTGTTATTAAATTTTTAATGCACTAATATAATATACCCATTTAAGATACCATTGTAAATTTCAGATGGTGAAAACCTCGTACAGCGCTCTCACAGTACTACTACGTCTCCGTTAGAATCGAGTACACGAATTAATCATATGTCCTTCATTTTGTTTACTACAATAATATCAAGCGAACATCTTTTAAAAAGCGTATTCCGCAGCTTTAGTCACACAAAGAATATTATGCTTATTCACGTTAGCTCCAACACAATGTTGTTATTATAATAATCTGAGCAAGCAATTGTTCAATAAATTTTGCTTGACGTGGTTGGTTTATTTATCCTTACTTTAATAAAACGAAATTGACTTCTGATTTTTGTCCACATTGTTTTCTATCAATAAAAGGAAATTATGAGAATATTTTTTTGCGTTACACCTTTTTCAGCATAACGGGATAGTTAGTCAAAAAGAACCTCGTGGCAAGACAATCCGATCTTCAGTTTGTCCGAAAATGAGACAGCGCTGTGAATGACAAAAGAACAGAGGAAATATAAATACATAATATAAATATTATCATTGCCACGAGTAGGAATCGAACCCGAAACCAATCCTGTTTACAGTGATGCGCTCTCACTGCCTCTCGGTCGCCTCTGGATGAAGTTTTAGAATGAACAATAGAGATCTCTAATAAATATATACATACATGTTTTTAATATGAGTCAACTTCTTTAAGCTACGGCTAAAGTATTTTTTGGGTCAACTGTTAATTACACTTATGACTAGACAAATGTAGTGTGGAATAATAAAGCTAAGCCCTTTTGATGATCTCACTACGCTTTATGCTTGTCATAATACTAGAACAGATATCCAAATAAGCACACATTTTATATTATTATGGCTTAATGGATAGACTTTGCCCAATATAGCTTTTATATTATACATGAGTAATTTTGTCATATGCTGGCTGACTGGCGCCAAACCAAGTAAATTATAATAATAATTTCTCTAACATATGCATAAAGGAGTCAAAGTCAAATAATTTTATTTAAAAAATGCATTTTTTGAACGTCAAACAATTTATCAGAAGAATGTTTGTAGATCGACCACCAAGAAGGAGACAGCTTAAATGGTTTAGTTAAATAAATTGTACATCTAAATTTTATTACTAAATTTTATTGCTAATAAGTACGTATAAAATCTAAATGCAACTGCCATACATAAAATGCGATAGATGTGTGACGATCCCTAATCTCAATATTACTGGTATCTCCATTTTAAAGGGCAAGATTTTTATTTTAAAATATTATACTGAAAAAGAAACACGTTCTGATACATAATTATATCCTAACTAGGAGCCCGCCCCCGCTACAGGACTGTATCGTTATATTGCAACCCTCGGGAGTGGATTTTTGATAAATAAAGGAGCCCATGTTTAACCTTGGACTCTCAAATATATTTATGACAAAATTTATTACAATTGGTCCAACGGTTTAGATTTTTCATATAAACTTTCATCCCCTATTTCAACGTTTTAGGGGTGGATTTTTGGAAAATAAGTAGCCTATGTTTGACTCTGGAGTTTTTACTACTTTCATTCTAAATTTCATCCAAATCGCACCAGTAGGTTAGCCGTGAAAGCGTGACAGATAAACAGACAGACTTTCGCATTTTTATTTAAAAAATGCATGAAAACAAAATGCATTTTATACTAATACTAAAAGATCTGCTCATTTCTAATAACAAGTATATCTAACAGTATATAAAATTATTTAACATATGCATATACTCGTATAAATGAGTACGTTATTAAGTACTAAAAGCTCCGATTACAAATACTGATGCTTGCGTCGCTGATAAACCAATATAGGATAAATGGCAAACGGACGTGCAAATGTTGTTCAGCTGAGTGAATTTAATATTTATGCAGGCTTGAGTGAAGCTGCAAGATTTTAGACTTGCCGTAAAGTTACTACAAAGTTAGTTTAATAAATTGCTCTCTGCGCTGCATTGAAATTAAATTTTGCTAAACTTATGTTTCCTACTGAAGTTAGTAAAAGGTTTTAATACTTTTCTTCTGTCTTTGTTATTTTAAATAGAGGAAGATAAAAAATATATAGATGATAAAAATATATGTTAGCCCAGTGATTGTTTTTATTTGTTTTTATTATTATGTATACAAATAAATCAAATTAAAATGCCTATGTAATATAATAATGAAATAACCTCTTTTTACTGAATAGATATGAATATATTCACGGTACATATAGCAAAATATTTACTGTGTATAATATATTTTCATCTATATGGCTGTCTATTTGTTCTGGCCAATCTCTGGAACACCTGGACCGATTTAGAGGTGAATTTATTTGGCACATAGCTGATGTAACAAGGAATAACTTAGGCTACTTTTATTTTAGAATTAATTTGTTTTTATAAAATTACACGTGAACGAAGTCACGGGCACAGCTCGTCATATCACATAATTTCACCACAACTTGCAGACAAAAAAATATACCTAATAATTACTTAAATAATCTTTCACTTCAAATGAGAACAAACAGATACAGTCAATAATAAAATGATTAAAGTGATTATAAATTTATGCATTCTTAAATAATTTAAAAAACAAGAATTCTTATGACCATGACGATAGTGAGTCCTGGACCTGACCATCTGATCCAATTTGCAATCGGAATGCTCAAGTAATGAATTGCATAATTTAAAAGCAATTTGTTATTTAATTCATGACTTCTACTTTACAGATAAGACTAAAAAACATTATGCAAAGTGAATCTTATTACTTTTAACAATGTAGGTATACTTAGTTTTTTTTAGCAGTTGCACGTTACTTCCCGCACAGAGGGTTTAGTGTCAAGACTCTCCATTCTTTATTTTTAGTCCAGAATCCAGTATTTCTTGCTGAACGGCGGAATTCATCGCCAAATTCATTTTTCTTAAGTACCAGAGCGTAGAAATAAAAATAATATAAGCATTCTCCAGAGTGGAAATCGAAGCTATAACCATCGCGTTTACAGTCAGACACGGCCTACTGTGCCACAACTACCTCTGTTATAAGATTTTTATGAAAAAAACATATTATTTTAAATAATACCTTATACAATATATGAAACCTACCAGAGCAATAAAAACGGGTCCATTAGCACAAATATATTGGCATATCTATATTTATGAAAGAGGCCGTGTGTGTGACAGAGTCGTTGGAGCTCATAGCCATCGAAATAAATTCTAACTTCCGTAACAGATATCGTTTCTTCAAGTGGATATTTTCATATATCTATTTTACTACGGCTGATATCTTACATTTTATGTAAGTAGTAGTAGTAGTAGAAGAAGATAGTTGTCCTCGTTCTTAACATGGGCGGTACCTTTGTTTAATATGTTCAATTTAACTAAAGTTAATTTTTGACGTAATTACTTATGAATATAATAATACATAAAATTTTTAAAAAGTAACTAGAACAATTATACTGAATTGCAGATTATTGTGACGCAAATCAATTATAAATATACGCTAACGTTACGATTGAGGTTACTAAAATACTTGCAAGAACTTATCAATGGGAATATTTATTTCAATTTTAATATTTGGGGCCAGTCGTGGCGCAGTGGCACAAGCGTGGGAATGTAATCGACTGGGTGTGGGTTCGATTCCCACTCGAGGAGTGGAAATATTTAACATTTCCATTTTCTTCGCTCTGGTGTCGAGGCTAAGCGCGGTGTTAAGTTCCGCCACTTAACATGCAATGCCTCCGAATTTGGCGGAAAGTGGGGAACGGAGTGTGTTAACACTAGGTTTCCTCTACTTACCCTGCTGTGTGCGGGACACAGCGTGAAGGTAAAAAAAAGTGTTATACGCATTTATTAAGTTATTTCTTTGGTTTAATTAGTTTATAAGAGGTACAAATACATTTTTCAGTACCAAATGAATGATCGGGAAGTAAACAGACCAATTTTACTAGGAATATGATTGAACTCAATGTAAATATAAGAAATGAATTAGGTACTTAAATTAGATTATGTTAATAAACACAAAAGTTATAATTTTAATATAATAAAAGAAAAACATGTGTGTACAAAAAATGATACATTTGGTCTTGTAAAGTCAGAATAATTCACACTAGTCTAGCTTAGTATTTTTATTTAATTTAATTTAATTTAGTGTATAATATATTTCTGTAAATTTAGAAAAAAGACAAGTAATTTATATAAGAAATACCTTGATTAGAAAAAGACATTTAAAGATAGATAGGCAATAAAAAGACATTTAAAGATAGATAGGCAATAAAGCGCGAACGCATGGCTCAGTGGTGAGAGCGCCAGAACGGTATTCAGGAGGCGCGGGTTCGAATCCCGCTGCGTTCAATTTTTTATACGTTTTCTTTAAAGAAAACAAAGACATTTAAATGTTTTTTTCAATTTTCCTAAGTGTGGAATAACACTTTAAAAATGTTTAAAGTACCTTGATTAGGTACATATGGTACATACTATATTTATAAAAAGTTGTATTCGGACAAAGAAAGTTAAATCAAGCCCGACCTTATAAAACGTAAGTGTGACAGGGTTATTCTTTATTAATTTAACACCCTATTAATCTTTTCAAGAGGATCAAACACTTACAATAAATTATTACGAAGTTTCATATGGCCATGTGACTTCGTACAAATTAATGTGACTTTGATTATTTATAGCACTTAGTTAATAATATTTTATTTGGTAAAAGATAAATACAGTTTTTATACAATGCGGAAGGGAGTGCCAAATTTTTTGTCGCCGTAATTAAAATTTATGCTTTAAAGTAAAAAATATCTTCTTTGCAAATCGAGATAGGTTTAATCATAAAATTAATTGTATATTTCCTGTCAAAATATTGCTATAAAATTGTGTTATGAGTTGAAATATAAGAGAAATAATAGTGGTGCCAAGTGGTTTTTGATTTTTTTGTGTTTATATGTCATCTTATTTCATGGGTTCGATTGTTTTACAATTATTTTAAAAAAATGTTAAAATATTTTAGTTTATAAGTTATAAATTAGCACAAATATACATTGCTATTTTAAATTAGAAAATTTACATTATTTTTATTTGATATTTAAAACAATCCATTCACTTTTTGCTTTTTCAGTCATATTGAACGGTGGAACTTAAGGCATAATTTTATCCTGTTGATTTGCCCGTACCAAAAAGGATTTTTTTTTTTAGCTTCACGCTGTATCCCGCACACAGCAGGGTAGGCAGTATTAAGACACTCCGTTCCCCACTCAACTCGATTGTTTCAATTTTCCGTTCGACAGTGGAAAATTAAAACAATTAAATGATATTTAAATGTGTTCTCCCAGGTGGGGAACTCCCATCTCCCTTCAAAATCACAATTATTCTGCTACAGTCATAAAATACTTATATAACATTGAAGTGCTACTATAAAGTCGTGTCAATTGGCAACGAAATGACGGCGTGTGGAAACACAAACACAGATTCAGATTCAGATAATTGTACTTTTTACTGAGCTGAATGTAACATGTACATTCGTAAATATTTTTAAAGTGATGACACTTTTATGAGTTTTTTTATTTGATTATTCAACTATAAAGATAAAAATCTTTAAATTAACTTTTATAGCTTTTGTTGCATGTTCAAAATGCGCATAATTGTTTACTGACGAGTACTCAGTTACTAACCAAATTTGTGTAAATAAATGTTGATAATCAGAAATATACATAGATATGAATACTTTATCAATATAATAGGTGCATGTTCCGCGAATAGCATTTGAGGTTACTGAAAATTTTGAAAAATAGACAATAAAGATTGAAAATGCTTAACTATACTATTTATATATTCATGATCCACTGCATGCTATATAATTTTGGTTTATTTATTTATACTATTGTAATATATTTTGAGTTATTTAGGTGGACTGATGACATATGCAAAGTGGCTAGCTATAATTGGGAACAAAGATCTGAAGGTCAGTGGCGTGTCTTTGCAGAGATTTGTCTCCAGCAGTGGACAGAGAAGGAGTTATGATGGTGACAATGGATAATGAAGAGAAGAAACTACTTCGCATTTTATGAATTCACATTACCGGTGGCGGCCGCATCTCGTAGAAGGGAGAAGAACTCAGATCAGCTGGGACTTGCGACCCAAATGTAGTTTTAAGGGTCCCTCTAAAACTATACTTGGGTCTGTCACTGTCCGAGTTCTTCTCTTTACCTAACCAAATTTGAAAGGATCCTACTAAAAATGAACTGATGGTAATTCTAAACAGGCAGATATCTTTTAGTAGAGTATAGAGATATTTCTCTGTTGTACTTTTACCGTGTATAAATTAAATCTAAACCTATTTCTTGTCATTTCGTTGTTGAATTAGTACTTTACTTTGAAATTATGGTCTTTTGGAATATTTGTTCCCCATGGAACTGTAAGTTTTACACGAATAAACGAACTTTAGGCTTTTAGAGTACAGGAAAATGTCCGACCTTTATGACGAGAAGCCAACAATTTTAATATTCAACAAGATGATTTTGACATGTATAAATCTGAATATGAAATTCCAAAGTATGAAATGGGTGTTACATAAGCACTGTGAGAAGAATGTAGAGTTAAATTTATACATAACGCGAGGCGCCATACAAATTCATTTTATAAGTAGGCACTAATTGACTTATGAAAACTGAAATATATTAACATGATTTAAAAATAACAAATGTTCTTAAATAATTTGATACAGTACAAATTTCTATTGATATGCTAAACAAAATTATTATGTACAATTTAGACACGTATTTCGGAAACATAGAAAACAAAAGATTTGTTTATCATCCAATTTCTTGTGAACTTAAACCATAATTCAACGTGAAAAGGGTTATATTACCATATGACAAATAAGATTTAAACAATTGTTTTCAAAGTAAAGAATCAATATGCTAATTATAAATACAGCGGTATCGTTACAGGCCCCTCATTACTTAACATTGAAATGAACACAGTACACTACAGCCAAAGATGAATCTCGTCGGATATTTGATCACGCTCACTAATCTCCAGGTAAATATAATAATTTCTGAGAATTTTTTATCACATTTGATTACACAGACGTGTATATTTGCCGGAACCGGTAATATACGCTTGTTTTATCAATTATACACTCAGTATTTGCACTTATATTTAAAGATGTCTCATCTCGTATGTCAGATATAAAATTAGGTAACGAGTAACTATAGTATAAAAGCTATTTTTAGAAAACGTATAAAAAATTGAAAACTATTCAAGACCAAAGATCACTAAGCCACGCATTCACCAGAACGCATTTTTTATATGTTTTCAAAAGATATTTTTCAATTTGCTTTGTGTGGGAATAACACTTTAAAATGTTAAAAACTATACTAACTTCATACGAGTATATTTATGTATTTATATCATCAGCGCAGTGAAATCATTTCCACTTTATGCAAAGTGACTTTGTCTACGTATGTTTACGCTGATTTCTGCGCGTTCATATTGCAATAAAAGCCTATAAACATGTATTACTTCTTAACAGAAGCTTTATAGCTTAGAAATTTAATTATTTTAATATTATACTAAGATAATTTTATCAAGATTATAATGTGTGTTTCAGAATTTCCATGACACAAATGACAACATAAAAAACGTATCGTTTCGTTTTGCTGAAGTTGGTAAAATAGCTGATGAAATTCTAAAACAACCATATTTTTTGGAAAAAATTGGACAAAATGGTTACCATCGCGAGGGAAAAATCGGGAAATATATTTCGAAGAATGTTCTAGATTACATTTACTTTGACGAAGGTGATCCCACGGATAGGGGTCTTATTCTGACCTTGCATTTTGGCGAAGAGCCGCCTTTGGTCGAAAGTGGACATCTTGGTATATTTGCCCATCAGAAAACTGTTCATCCAGATATCTTAGACGCCGTCGAGGATTACTTTGACTCTGGTTAACCAAGGATATTGAATATTTGTGGCATATAGTAGACTGACAGTAAGCATACCATACACAAGTATTATTTAATAATTTTTAAACATTATTCAATATAAGTTATATCACGCTAATATTATAAATGTGAAAGTTTGTTTGTTTAGATGTTTGTCCGTAAATCACGCTGAAAGTACTAAACTGATTTTAATGAAATTTGGTATGAGCTGACTTGTTTGATAGGATCTTATTATTCCAATTAAATGCTCCCTTGGGATAGAACCGAATTTAACACAGACGGAGCCACGGGCGGAAGCTAGTCATCTACATATTCAGACGACCTATCATGTAAATTAATAACAGTCTACTGCGTTAAAAAACAACATGGTTGTTACTGTTAAATTAAATAAAAAATGTTAGGTTTTAATCTAGCATTCACTTTAATTGTAGTCTATTTATTACAATAGTGGATACTGTAATATTGCCTCATTTTCTGATGTAGCTATTTACTTGCAGGGCCCGAGTATAGCAGTACAAATAAAGTAACTACTAAGAACTAAATATGTTGCCTCACATACTAGTAATTTTTATAATGTATTTTTAAATAATAAGTGAAGGAATTACTGTCATTGTAATATTTATTTGTTCCGAAACAAATGATGTAATATGATATAGCTAAGTGAGCATATTTTATTTTCTTAGAATGTATTATTATAGTTTTTGCTTTAAATAAAATTTCATAAATATATCGTATGTATTTTTAATATCATTGACTATGTGAAAAAAGTGTAAGTACTTGTTATATTTTTTTTAAAATTACAGTTTAATAATAAATAATGATGGAAATATCCTTTTTTTTAACCGGATTAATCGCGTATATTTTTATTGTAAATTTATAGCTCTTTGCTTTTGTTCTTTAACCCTACAAATTAAGGAAAAACTTAGTGTCAGGACACTTCATTGTTCAACTTCCGAACGATATTAAGACATTGCAGAATGGAGCAATGCATCCAGAATGGAGACTTGAAAATAATTTAAATATAATTATTCCTATGAGATGGAGTTGAACTAGAAACCAATCGCGTTAACAGACCGGCTCTGTCCCACTGCGTCATGGCGGCCATGGTGAAAATGTTTATTTATTTATTTTTTATATGAACTTTTTGGCAAAATATGATAAGGGAGTGATTTTTTTCAGGGTTTCTTTATAAGTTCTTTATAACAAGTTGAGAAATACACGTTCATTAATATTTATTTTATATAGCAACAATAACGTGAACTGAGACCGATTAATTACGTAGTTTTGAGATGACATTTTAAATAATTTGATTTATTATGTTATTACCTGCAACATATTTATATTCACCACATTTACCACAAAATGGAAATTTCGCCCACATGTTATATACCTAATATTAATTTTACCTCATTAATTGTAATCAAATGAAGTTATAAATATTTACTTTAATAGATGAAATTTGTGCAGTTAATATTATGTAATTTTTATATATAAACAAAATAAAATAGTTACTTCTGATTTAAGCAGTTAATTTATTTATATAAGCTATTCCTTAGATAAATCAATAGATTTTACAGTCGTCTTTTATGCTAAACAATAAATATCGATAATATATATACTTACTCAATATGATTACATCTGTAATCGTAAAACAGTGCAAATTACAAAAATAATAACATGCCGTCGACGCACAGTGGTACCCAAGACGAAGCGTTGAGTTCTGCCACTCAACATCCAATGACTCTCCGCTTTCTCTCCCAATTTCGGGAGAGAAAGTGCAGAACGGAGTCTTGACAGTAGGTTTTTTTGACTACCCTGCAGGAAAAAAGGTAAAGCTGTTTGAGCTGTTTGACTGTTTTGAGTTAATAGTATAATATTTAAATTTAAGCAGCAACTACAACTACAAATAATAAAATTTAATCATAGCAACGTTTATGTCACTACACAAAAGTATATGTCAAAGGTTATATAATAGTGTCTGTTAAGTTTATTTTATAATTTTTATGTATTTAGTGCGTCACTACATAGTATAAGTACCTATTATCATTTTGTAGTCCTTCTCTACATAAACTACAACTTTGCAACTACAACTGTGTCAAATTTCATTTTCAACTGTCTTATATTACTTAAATAGGAGTACAATGTTTTTTTCCAAACATTTTTAATAACTAATACATACTAATAAACTTTTGAAACTTATAAAAATTTAATCGCTGAAGCTAAAAGATTGCAAAATTAGAGTAAAAATATATATAAGGATTTTACATTTTAAATACACCATTTTATTGACAATAATCGTTAAATTACGTACATAAATTATACATTGATACCCTCAAGTGTAGAGTTATGTGCCGTATCGAGTTAACGTATACATGAGCTTTATATAATTAGGAACTTGTAACACGAAACAAGGTATTGTTTTATTTTTCTTTATAAATTCCTTGATTCATCAGCAATAATTATGTTTTAAGGCTTGTGCATATAACGACATATAGTCACGACTTTCTAGAAAATTTAATGAAAGTGTTCTAGTAGGTTTATTTTAATAAAAAACGAGAATTAATCATCTATTATATTCCTAATCTTATACGATTATGTATATATACGTGAATTAAAATAATGCGAATGATTCTTATGAAAGTTATTTTGACGAAAGAGTGACATAATTTGTAGCCAGTCGTGGCCCAGTGGCACAAGCGTGTGACTGTTAACGACTGGTTGTGGGTTCGATTCCCACTCGAGGAGTGGAAATATTTAATATTTCCATTTTCTTCGCTCTGGTGTCGAGGTAAAGCGCGGCGTTAAGTTACGCCACTTAACACGCAATGCCTCCGAATTCGGCGGAAAGTGGGGAACGGAGTATCTTAATACTAGGTTCCCTCTGCCTACCCTGCTGTGTGCGGGATACAGCGTGATGCAAAAAAAAAAAAAAATTGCTAATATTTTTTATACCAAAGCATAAGGTATGCCTTAAATTAATAAAATAAATATTATACACATTATCGTGTGTTTGGTATACGTTTTTACATGAAGTGACATGAACTTGTTATATCTATATACTGTAATGCCAATTTTACATGTCAACAGGGACAGAAATACGAAATAATTAGAGTAGAAAGAGAAATTGTGGCTAGTCGTGGCCCAGTGGCACAAGCGTGTGACTGTGAAATTCTGGTTGTGGGTTCGATTACCACTCGAGGAGTGGAAATATTTAAGATTTCCATTTTCTCCTCTCTGGTGTCGAGGTAAAAGCGCGGCGTTAAATCTCGCCACTTAACACGCAATGCCTCCGAATTCGCAGGAAAGCGGAGAACGGAATATCTTAATACTAGGTTCCCTCTGCCTACCCTGCTGTGTGCGGGATACAGAGTAAAGCTAAAAAAAGGAACTATTCTTTCTTATAAATACAATATATTGCTTTAAACTATGAGATAGCAAAATTCTCTTCAAATTTCAAACAGCGTTTAGTTTCTCGACTCGCATTCAGTCACCCGCATGTTCTACAGTCTACAATTGTACTTAGGTAGACGCAAGCAGAGCACTCACCGTAAAATGCGAACTTGATTGTGAAATAAGAACTAGTATCTATGAATGTTCCGTAATATTCCCACATATAATATACATATATGGAAGGTTGGATCGTTCGCACAGTGAGGACTTGCCTTTAAACGAGCAAGCACGAGTATGGACTTACATTTCAATTAGCAATTTGCTTCCACTTACCATTACTTACAATATTCCGGTCACTCACCTAACTTACACACTCGGCCTTTAGTAAAATTAATAATGGTTACTCGACATTCTTGTAATACAGAATGAATATTTATTTATACTGAATGCGTCCCTGTCATGACATCAACAGTAGCCAACCGCTAAGTCATTTTGGTTTCATAAGGATTTTATTACTCTATTTTTTATTTGTAAAACACTAAAGCGGTGATTTTTTATGTTCTGATATGTTGGCATTGTCACGAGTTAATAGATAAATTCTTTGCCTTTGATTTCGTGTTGGCAAAAAAAGGTCGATCCTTTTATCCGTAGCCGCGGAATGTGTATTTCAAGCCATTGAAAGCTTAAGATGGTCCTAACGACAAATTTTGCTGATCGCATTATAACCAAAGCTGTGATTTTTATAATAAACATTAAATATTTGTTTTTTTTTTTTTAATAATTTATTTGTGTTGCTTACTCAATACAAATGTATTAACTCTCTTTACGAATTACGTAACGAACAAGGCTTTTTAATTCAATTGGGGGCCATAAAATATGTAATTACTCGCGGGCAAGACGCGAAATATGGCGCGCGTCGCCCTTTGTTTACCAGTGACGCATGAGGCGGAGCTCAATGCAATCTATAAAGTGCGGAGTCGTTTACCTTCCGTGCGGCGAGACAGCCGCCATGTGCGTAGAT
Source organism: Dryas iulia moderata (assembly GCA_019049465.1). Classification (NCBI taxonomy): domain Eukaryota; kingdom Metazoa; phylum Arthropoda; class Insecta; order Lepidoptera; family Nymphalidae; genus Dryas; species Dryas iulia. The sequence goes on along the minus strand of CM032424.1, from coordinate 11,422,225 downwards.
GCGTGAGCGCAGCGTGGCATGCGCCGGGCAGAGAGGCGGTGCCCGCGGCGGCGCGCGGACGATGGCGCGCTGGCTGTGGGCGACGATACTGATCGCACTCCTCACGAGCGTCCAAGCTTGGAAGCCCCAAGGAACCTCATCCCTCATACGAGTGCCCCGACACGCTCGGGGCTCCCTCCGCCATCTACATATACTTGGCTGGCACCTAGAGCTGCAAGAGAATCGCGCTATACGCTCACCGTTTTACAACGAGTGCCAGTTCTATAAAGGCAGAGTGCTGCACAAACCAGGATCCACGGTCACTGTGACTGAGTGTGAAGGACAGCTGTATGGACTGCTTCAGGTTGATGGGGAAGACTTCGTCCTTCAACCGACACGCGCTGACGGCGGTCATGTGTTGCGCCGCCGAGATGTGCTGCTGTCAGAGCAACCGGCGACTTACAACCTCACCGGTGACACGGTCATTGACCTTGACATTGATTTCGAGGAAGAAGAGCCGTCGCCCGTGATGCACGTGTACCCGCGACATACTGACCATTCCGAAGTCGATTACTTCAGAAATATTCTCCCTATAACGAGACCTGTATCAGGTGTGTGTAACTCCAGTGGTCATACTCCGGACAGTTGAATGGTATCGCACATGATGTATTATTGTGTTTATTGTTGCAGGCGTCAAGGGATTATGGCTCGAATTAGCAATCGTTGCCGATCATACGATGTTAAAATTCCACGGTCAGGAAAGGGTGAAACACTATATCTTAGCTATAATGAACATCGTAAGTATATCTCGAGAAATACAATACTTGAATTGCAAGTAATCACAAGTGCACGGCCGCAACTCAAACGTTTTATGTAATACTTTAAAGGTCAGTGCCATATTCAACGATCAATCTCTCGATTCCAACATGACTCTCGTCATCAACAAGCTGTTTTTATATGAAGAAAAGGACCCAGTGATAAGACACGGCAATGTGAAAAAATCACTTGAGGCTGTGAACAAATGGAATTACCGCCACTTAATGAAATTACCACCAGGTATGAATTAGACTGTAGCTTAATATAACTATACTAACGGAATAATCCATCTTAAACGTCATAGCCGAAAACCAGTTAGATATGAATCATCTAATTTGATATAAGTAACAATAGAACTCAGGCTAGCAAAATGCTTTAACATATCATTCTATTTTATATGTATATAAAATAAGTAAAAAGTAATCAATTTGTTCACTGTCATCCTTATTTTGTATTATGTGATTCATCGTCTGTCCCTTGACATAAGGACTTAATATACGAAAAAAGATTAAATAAAAATAATAATTTTACTAACATTCTTAATCAAACATCACATACATACAATATATAAGCAATATTGCTTATATGAAAAAATATGTATATTGACATACCATTCATACATTTTCAATATCAAGTTCATCATATTTATATTAGAGCCAATAATAACAATGCCAAATATGTACGTCTTGTAAAAAAAATTTGCAACGTAAGAAGTCATCGATCCCGTAGAGTAGTTTGAATTACAATACGAACTCGTCAGTTAGTATGTAATTGTATTGTTTTATTTTTGGTCAGCTTTTTGTTTTAGTGGCTAGTTAGGTTGAATGATAATTCATTAGGTTACGGGTTCAATTCCTGTGAAAAATATTATTTTTTGATAGGATTTTAAATATGATAATTATATTATTTTTGTTACTTTTTCTTAGAATTATTTTTAGAAGTTTATTCTACTCGTATCAGACTATAGTATGACAAGCATATCATTAGTCGAAAGATATTTTTATTATAAATATATTTGCATACATAGTAAGTTTGAATGGTAATTCATTAGGTTACGGGTTCAATTCCAGTGAAAAATATTATTTTTTGATAGTATTTTAAATATGGTAATTATATTATTTTTGTTACTTTTTCTTAGAATTATTTTTAGAAGTTTATTCTACTCGTATCAGACTATAGTATGACAAGCATATCATTAGTCGAAAGATATTTTTATTATAAATATATTTGCATACATAAGTATTTCCTTACTCTACTAGCCTCGTTCCGTGTAAAATACGCGTTGCCTTAGCAACGTGCTTGCCATTTGATATTAAAGTGTTCAATAAACTCATAATAGTATCATATTTATATTATTCATTATAAGTGCATACATTAAGTGCTTCAAATATTGTTATAAAGATTATGGACTGTTATAAAAAAAACCCATATTGGGGCCAGTCGTGGCGCAGTGGCACGAACGTGTGACTGAACGACTGGTTTGTGGGTTCGATTCCCACTCGTGGAATGAAAATATTTAATATTTCCATTTCTTCGCTATTAGAGGTAAAAGCGCGGCGTTAAGTTCCGCCACTTAACACGCAACGCCTCCGAATTCCACGGAAAGTGCGGAACAGAGTTTCTTAACAGTAGGCAAAAAATGAATTATTGCATATAAATAAATAATGCCAAATTTCCCATTTCTTTATAAAAATGTTAATTTACATATAGATATAGATAAAATAAATTGAATAGTCTATTTTTAAGCACTTAAAGTAGTAGTTGCGGTTCGAATGTTACGAGAGGTTCTATTTATATATAAATTCTTTATCCACTTCAATAAGAGCTCAAAGCGCTTTTGATTTCTAAGGCTTAACACCTCAGAAGATGTAACTATGAATGAAATGTAGCCGAAGCTATTTTTATTCTTATCAATTCAAATATTTCAAGGTAGTTCAGATCACAAAGATCATAATCATCACCAGAGCATCTTAAATAATGAAAAATATTAAACCACAACAAAAATTCATGACTTTTCTTTAATTTACCCATTACTAATGACCCATTACTTTAATTAATGACCATCATGGCACAATGCGACAGCGTCTGACTCGATTGTTTTGGGTTCGACTCTCGCTCGAGGCATTAATTATATATTATTTTCATTTATCCCTTCTGGTATCTGAGACAAAGCGCCGCGGTGAGTTTTGCAACTTGACAAGCAGTATCTTGTTTCCAGGTGAAAAAAAGAGAACGAAATACCTTGACACTAGGTTCCTCTGCTATGCTATAGAAAAAGTTGAAAAAGACATTTAGAAAACATATAAAAATTTGAACGCACCTGTATTCGAACCCGCGCCTCCTAAATGCCGTTCAGGCGCTCTCACCACTGAGCCATGCTCTCTACTACCAGCTGTGTCGAAATACTCGTACGCTTTTTTACAACTTATTTTTGTTATTAGCATCTCTGTAGAGGTAGCAGAAATTTGTAAAAAACTCTCTAAAAATCTTTGTAAAAAGTTTGAAGTTGTAATAAAAAATCATAAACTAATTAACCTACTTTTACAACAGAGTAGATTTAACTCAGCCAAGTAGGTAGTAAATGAGTAATGAAATATCACGTAAAGAAATTACAAAACCCAGATTTGTAAAATAGTTGTACGTACATGTTTACGCTATATTTTAGTTATTTTCAAACAAGACCGCCACGTGTAGAGTGCATCGTAAATCATACTAATTACGACACGGTTAGCTTTACGACTACTAAAAATAATTGTTTAACTAAATAAGATATAACAGTATATTATTTCACATATATCCGTACCTAGAATAGTTTGAAGTGTCAAATTGCGTTTTATTTTTTTTCTAAATTAGACAGATATATTTATTATAGGATTTATAGTTAATAGACGAGATATAGGAATAATAAATTATAAAATCTAAAAATTTAAGTAAATTGAATAATTTTACGTAAAAAATGTATTTAAATATAAAATCGTGAATTAAAAATGAAGCTTAAAAGATCTGGGCAAAAAGTATTCAATTTTGATTTATCCACTTATACGCCTCGTGCGGATATTCCTTATTAAGTTCTTTTCAATAGTTGTCTAACCTAAGTTGATTAATTAATAAAAAATAAATTTTAATGTTGGATAAAAATTTATACTTTTTTTCCATTGAAATTGAATATAAATAAAGATTTATAGCTTTATAAATTGTTTTAGACCGAGTCTAGTTTTGTTTTAAGAAAATAACACTTTGCCGAAATTAAAAAAAAAACATGAAAAGTGTTTATGTCAATTAAAAAAAACAAAATATTATTTACATGAACACGTTCTATAGAAAAATAACTCTATTTGTAACGAATATAAAATATTCATATCCATGCACTCAATCAAGCTTCATTAATATTTTTTTGTATTCTTTTACATAGTGACAATAAAAAACATTTATACGAGAGAATGAATATATAAAATTATTTGCTTGGCGTGATAAAACAAACTTATATGGTAAAAGAATTTGAGTTGAAATTTGTGAATATTTTAAAACTGACTTTTTGTAGTATTTTATTACCTATTAATTTTATCTATCTATATAGAAGATATATATACTTACTTATATTCTGATTATATCTAACTGAACTTTCTTTTAGGCAATTTTGGTTAGTAAAAGTAAGAAAGTAACTTCACACTCTTTCGCATATTGCTGGGTAGTTAGGGAGAGAGACGTTAATCTTAAGGCTTACTCTCCGTTTTCCAGTTTCCACCCTGAATAAAAATATTGCATGTTGTGTGGCGGAACTCAACTTCGCGCTTAGTCTTAGATACCAGAGTGGAGAAATGAAATTAATTTCAATATAACTTCCCGCGAGCGGGAATAAACCCCACCACCAATTGTGTGTATCGTTTAACGCTGTCCCACTGCGCCACGATGGTAATGGCAACTAATGTGGGAGTTTTTTTTTAGCTTCACGATGTATCACGCACACCGCTGGGTAGGAAGAGGGAACCTAGTGTTAAGACACTCCGTTCCCCGCTTTCCGCTGAATTCAGCCTCGGATACCAAAGCGAAGGAAATGGAAATATTCCTCGAGTGGGAATCGAATCCACAACGAGTCGTTTACAGTCGCACGTTCGTGCCACTGCGCCACGACTGGCCACAAGTTCTCTTTCTACTCTAATTATTTCGTACTTCTGTCCCTGTTGATATGTAAAATTGGCATAACAGTATATATAACAAGTTCATGTCACTTCATATAAAAACGTATACGAAATAAATATATAATATAAAATGTGTATAATAAATATATAATGTCAATTGCGTTTATTGTCAGACGCTGTCCCACTGCGCCACAATGGTAATGGCGACTTATGTGTCATCAATTTAAATATAATCGAACCGACTATCTACGTACCTATAAAAATAATGTTAGCTAGGTTAAATAAAGATTTTGCTATAATATAAGATTTTACGATAAAAACCAAAAAAATGATTACACTTTTATAAAAATATCAAACTCGATACAGCTGTTTCTCGACATAATTATGCCTGCCAGCTATCGCCTTTGCTACTCTGATAATAATGTAGGTACTCATAAATTATATGATATGCCTATCAAACATAGCGTGTTTACTATATACAATATACATACTTATTTGTTTATAATAATTCCACTTATTACATGGAGCTAAATTACGCTTTGAAGCCTTATTAATGAATTTTAATCGAGTCCGTGAAATTTGATGTATAAAAACTGACATTCAAGTTAGATTTCTTTTTGAAATAATTGAGGCCAACATGACATAGTGAGGCGTATGGTTGTATGTACGATTGGATGCGGGTTCGATTTTCACTTAGTGGAATTGTGGATTATCATGAGTGGATTGTACTTCATTTTTTTTCTTTTAAATTAAGGCAAAGCAAGGTATTGATTTGTTTTGAATTTGGGTGAAAAGTAGAGAAAGAAGTTTCTTAGCACCAGGTTTTTCTCTGACTATATTTGGCTAAGCCCGTGTTGGCTTTGCAGAATTAAGAATGATGATAAAATAATCACTATAACTAAATATATATTTTTATTTAATATGTAAACGTACAAAACATTAAATCTTTTTACTGGTAGCTACTAAGTTTCATAAGATCAATTGTACAACTATATTTATTATATTGTACAATGTAGTTAATTCTCAAGTTTAATATACTTCCATTTAACAGTTATTTATTTACAAAATTCATAGACAGTACTGGCTGGGATGCAACGGTATGGTTAACACGAGCGCAACTCGGCGGCCCATCTGGATTTGCTCCTGTTGACGGAGTGTGTACGAAGATCCGTTCCGCAGCTATAAACAGAGATGAAGGACTCACCAGCGCCTTCGTGATCGCCCACGAATTAGCTCATCTGTAAGTAAAATTTTATATTTAAATTTATATACATACTGTTAATATTATGTAACGCTTTTGATGTTTTATTTACACTCTTGAGTTTAGAAAAATATTAAATTTCTCTTGGATTCCGTCCAAATCGTAATATGGTTTGTAAACACACCGAGTAATTTACGTAGCTAATTAGTTATTATTGAATGTTTAGTAACAAGCCGATTTTGTTTTACTTCTACTAAAGATGGAGCTTACTTGACTTTATAAACAGTGAAGTTATTTCAACTGTCTGTTTGTCTGTCTGCTTGAGAAAAACGACGGAAAAGCGGACGGACAAACAAATAGTTATCATTTATTTATGTTTCTTTTTAATTTCACGCTGTATTTCACACACAGCAGTGTAGCCAGAGGGAACCTAGTATTAAGACACTCCGTTTTCGTCGCATTTTGAAGGCAGAGGAATTCAAAGCTGCGCTTTGCCTCGACACTAGCGGGAAGGAAATGAAAATATTAAATATTTCCACTCCTCGAGTGAGAACCGAACCCACAACTAGACGCCTTTACAATTACACATATTTCCTGGCTTATCTTTTGAGCTGTCTGCAATGCAAATTGATGTAAATAGTCTGAAGGCCATAGTCTACTTTTGCTAAACATACTCAGAACGAAACCGTGGGCAGAAGCTAGTTTAAAATAAAAACAAATTTAACCATCACAAAACTGTAGAGCAACTTTTCATCACGTCACATTTAATGATTTTGTCACGGGACAGGATTGTATATTTAAATCAACAAGTAGCGAACTTCCTGTAAACGTTGAACCCTTGATTACGTTCGGACGTGTCGGGTCGTACCTTCTAAATATAACACGGAAACCGTTACACATTTATAAATAGCAGCGTTCCCTTTTCTCAGTCTGGCAGATGGCCGTCATTTCATTGAGTATACTTGAAGTGGCATAGCATGGCATTGGTGCCCAAAAAACAATTTTTATCTAGGACTATTCCTTATGTATTCCTTGTGGCCAGTCGTGGCCCAGTAGCACAAGCGTGTGACTGTAAACGACTGGTTGTGGGTTCGATTCCCACTGGAGGAGTGGATATATTTAATATTTCCATTTTCTTCGCTCTGGTGCCGAGGTAAAGCGCGGCGTTAAGTTCCGCCACTTAACAAGCAATGCCTCCGAATTCGGCGGAAAGTGAGGAACGGATTGTCTTAATACTAGGTTCCCTCTGCCTACAATGCTGTGTGCGGGATACAGCGTGAAGCTGAAAAAAAAGTATTCCTTATTGTATATTTCATCTACTTACGTCCAATATTAAACGTTATATTATATTAATCAGTTATTTTTTAAGTAAATTTAAAAAACAATAAGTTAATTGCAAATAACCAATCGAAATCGAAAATAACTAATCGTAATTGCATATTTAACCTTACTTAACTCTAAAAAGCGATTGCTTGATCAATCTAATATAGCAATTTTTGGATTAGGACTCGCACTTTGGTTCCTCAAATTCATTTTTGATAATATTTAATTTCATTTATTGTGCTTTCTCTGCTCTGACAAGCCACACTGATAGGTTTGCTATTGCCAATACTTCACAACTGGTCAGAAAGTGGACGATGAAGTACTTTAACGCAAATTTTCTCACTTCTTAAGCTTTGCCAGGATTCCTAAAAACAATCTTCTCGTATATTTGAATATATTAAGTTTTATATAAAATAATTTTCATCCATCGGACAGGCGTGAAAGGCTCAACTCGAACTTTAACCCTCTATCAATGATATATTAAAAATTTGTTGCTAGAAACTACATTTCCCATATAAATATACTATAATAATAGTATTTTTACATATATACATTTTTGTGTTAAAATTAGAATATAACTAGACAATTCACTTTTAGTTAATTATTAAGTATATTAGCTGTTTCTAAGTTTTAATATTGTGGACTATTTATTTATTTTTATTAAAATGAATTAAATTTATTCTATAACATTCATATATCTATGGAACTTTCAGATAACATGTTTAACATTCTCCCTTCGTACGTTTTGCTATTGACAAATTCTTGGATTCATTACACTAAAGTAAATACGCATAGCTAGAAATTGAATAATTCCTTCTTCGCAAAATACGAAACTCAAAGCAACTTCTACTAATTTTACTTAAAACTAATATGTCCTTTATATTTACTTTATTTGTTGCTAAACAAAAAAAATATTTGTCGCATTACTATTATAAAATATTACAAAACTTTTTTTATTTAGGGAACCAAGAAATTCATACATCATTAGATTTACTTTTACCTTATAAAAGAAATCACAACTGTTACATGGTATGCAGTTAAAATAATAAATTATAGTATATAATGGTGCATAAAATGCACATATAAATAATAAGAATAAATAAGGAGACTGTATAAAAATTATCTCAAACAATAAACTAAGTATTTATACAAAATAATAACTTTATACATTCAAATCATAATCAAATATTTGAAATTTATTTACATCTGTTGTGCCATAGTAAAATAAAACATAAACAAAAACTGCACTCTTCACTAATGGAAATATTTTACAAGCCCTCTCTGCCTGGGACCTAAACACAAAGTATTCTGAAAAGGGCACTTACCTTTGTAAATATTGCAATAACGTATTTTGTACAAACTATATATAGAGTAGAATGACAATTTGATAAGCCTAACTTTTCAAATCGTCAATCTAAAGTCTTAATTGATTAATTATAATTAATTAATATTAATTAATTAATTGATACATTGATTTTGAAATGTTTTTATTAATATAAAAATCAATGATGTTACTAAAATACTGACATATTTTCATTGCTCCGCTACGGTAAGAGACAAAGGCGTGGCATTGAGTTCCGTCACTCAACACTCAATGTCTCTTTTGAGCGGAGACTGGAGAATGAAGTGTCTTGTTTCACTAGGTTTCCTCTATCATCCATGTTATACTAGAAAGAACGTAAAGCAGACACTAATAGACTTAAAAAAATATCGACATATATATTTTGCTACGATAATACGTCATTTATAGGCGCTTACCCAAATTTTATAATTACCAGTAGAGTAGGTGAATATAATCTTGTCTTTACGACACTCAAAATGTATGCCAAAAAGAAAATTTTATTGCGGAAAGACATAGCAGAGGTTTATATCTGCGTTTAATACGAAGAGACATCTGAGACACAGCGACGACGACGACGACTTGAATATCGTAAATTAGGTCGCGAAAACCTAACTCGTGTTCACATTTGAAATTTAAATAGAGCAGTACAATCAAAGCCATTCACACTCACATACATACACTCTTCGTACGATGTTATAATTCGTGAATTTCAAAGCTTGACTTAATTTGCCATAAAATACTTGTATAGTCTCAACCGTCGCACTTTGAGCTATTTGTAAGTATTATAAATTGAAATTAATTATAATTTGAGGCTAAGTAGGACAGCGTCTGACTGTTAACGCGTTTGCTTGCGAGTTTCATTCTCACTTTAACACGTCGCCAACGCGGTCAGTACTGACCGACACCAGGCTATCCCTCCAGGCCAAGCAAAAAACACATTTTTGTCCAAATGTCACTATTTGTGAAGACATTGAACGTCGGTCAGCACTTGAAATTGTCATCTTACTTCCAAGTATTTTAAGCTTTTAAAAACCAACTTATTTAAGAGTAAAAAGACATTTAATGAAAACGTATAAAAATTTGAACGCAGCGGGATTCGAACCCGCGCCTCCTGAATACCGTTCAGGCGCTCTCACCACTGAGCATGAATCGAATTCGAATCCCGCTGCGTTCAAATTTTTATACGTTTTCTTTAAATGTCTTTTTCAATTTTCCTAAGTGTGGAATAACACTTTTAAGCTTTTAAAAACCAACTTATTTAAGAGTAATTAGTGAGCCACCCGGGTCAATATGTATGGTATTTAATTAGATAGTTGTGCCCTAAGGCCTGTATTAATGAATCGAAAGTATCCAAAGTCGCGGTCAGTACTGACTGACGCAGCTCGAACGAGAAGATGCATAATTTTTTTTGGCGTTAACGTGTTAAGCAAAATTTTATATCAATTATTTTCTTTCTTTGTCTCAAGACAGTGAACAATGTTGTTTTCCGCCTGGCAACCCACAATGTCTCTAATTCGGACAGGAGATTGAGAACGGAGTGTCATGACATTAGTTTGATTGTCACTATGATGCTGTGTGGAAAAAAGCGTAAAGCTAAAAAAAACTATTTCAAAATTGAATTTAATAAATTCACAAAATATATCCTATATAAACGATCGATTGTCTCGGTCACTGCATTCATGTGCGTGCTTACACTGTAGAATTTATACTAATATTATAAATGCGAAAGTCTGTATGTCTGTTAGTCTGTTACGTTTTGACGGTTAGTCTACCGACCCAATTAGGAATGAAAATACTTGAAGACCTAGTATAAAACGTTTTTCCAAAATAAATCAAATCTTGACATAGGATATAAAAGTTAATATGAAATGTTGTGTAATTACGCAATCGAAGCCGCCGGTGGCCGCTAGTTTTATATGAAATATATTTCTTTAGACTGATTAGACCTAGTGTTTCTCCATCCAACAGCTAATGTTTGTAAAAATAGACAAAAGCCTTTGTTATGAGTAATTAAATGCATTAAATCAAGATTTCATTCAGACAGTAGCTGCTTCATAACATACCATTTATATACCAAATGTAAAACAACACCACTATCACTGTGTTCAAAGTGTTATCAGTTAAAAGCAAGATATGACATTTAAATGTAGAATACAATAAACCTTACGTAATTAAATTATATCAGTAATTCAAAATGAACACAGCATATTCTTTTACTGTAAACTGTAAAACTGCGGTCGAATATCGTCAAAGACCGCAGTTTAGTGGTTAGAATACTTATGTACAAACCTTAGATGAACATGAGTTGCCCTTTATTCTATAAAGGTCAACGTTTGCTAAGAATAGGCTATAAAAAGGTTTTTATTAAGCTATATATAGGTGAGACCATCGTAACGCAGTAGGTCAAAGCACCACGCGATTGATTTTTGGTTCGAATCCCTCAGGGAATTTATTATATTCATTTTTATTTCTTACGGAGCCAGTCGTGGCGCAGTGGCACAAACGTGTGACAGTAAAAGACTGGTGGTGGGTTCGATTCCCTCTCGAGGAGTGGAAATATTTAATATTTCCATTTTCTTCGCTCTGGTGTGCAAAGCGCGGCGTTAAGTTCCGCCACTTAACACCACGCTGAATTTAGCGGAATGTGGGGAACGGAGTCTCTTAACCCTAGGTTCCCTCTGCCTACAGTGTACCTGCTGTGAAGCTAAAAAAAAATCTTTGGCGGTACATAAGATAAAGCGCGGCGTTGAGTTTCGCCGTTCAACCCGTTCCATGTTTGTCTATAAATGGAGAACGGAGTTGACAGTAGGTTCTCTCTGCCAACTCACTTATAGGGGAAAAGGCGTGAAGCTACATATATACTCGTAGTATCTTTCTAGAGAGTCAAACTCTTCATCTCTCTCTCCCTCTGCCTGACCTTCTTTCAAATGGACTAAAACACGAATGAATGACAATATCTCCGCTATATTGAAAGATAGATAAGTATTGATATTACAGTACAGTATATATAGCAGTAGTATAATTAAATTCAGCGAATTCTATTCTATTCCTTGTCTTTATGACTTTTAAAGAGATAAAGCAATTAAAAGTCCCCGCGACCCAATTCTCTGAGAAGATGCAGATCGTGTTTATTTCGATTCGATTTATTTGGCGTGACGACATGCAAGCTACATAAATGTGCCGTTGGCTGTAATAAGCGTAACAGCTATTTTCAGTTTGTTTATTGCTGATTTATATTAATTTGTTTTTAATTTTGTTTGGGATTCTGAAAAGACGTTTTTAGAAAAAACGTGTTAAAATTTGAACGCAATGGGATTTAAACTCGCGCCTCTTGGAAACTCTCCAATCACTAAGTCATGCGTCTAGGACCATAGGTTCAAATCCTGCGGCATTAAAATGTTTTTTTAAACGATTTTTAAAGTGTTTATCATATACAATTACGTAAGAGTGCAAAAACCATTTTAAAAATAATAAAAAAATCAAAAATGATATTTAGTTATAAAAGCCCACTTTATTTTTTTACTTTTAAAAGCACTTTTTAGTTATTTCCAAATGATATGAAAAGTTTCACATAACAATGTGCTTCAAATGTGATGAAAAATTTCCGACAGATCTTTTTTTAAGGAACCTCGTTATTTTTACGAGCAATATTGTGGTTGTGGAATTTTTAATTGATCGTAAAACCCGTATCTGCCTATAAAATGTACGCGCTAAATGGAACCGTAAAGCTGTAAATGGTTATCGTGTCTTAGTAGTCTTAGTATCTGAATTCATAACTAACTTTTGCCTAACATTAAAAAAAACTGTATATACTTTAAGTTAAGTGATATAAATGGGTTAAAATCCTAAAATAGTGTAAAGCTTTTTTCATAGCAGGGGAGTCAGAGAGAACCTAGTGACTAGACACTCCGTTTTCCACTTTCCATCTGACTTCAAGATTGCGTGCCGAGTGGTGGACGCAACGCCACTCAAACCGTTTGATCTCAGCTAATATTAGTAAAACTGCTAATATTAGTGGTACTTGGAACGTTATAATAGCTCTTGATTGGTCACGACACGTTACGGTCTTGATTCAAATCCCCTTTCAGAGTATTACACAGATAGATTTCTTTCTTTATGGGATATAAGTAGACTTATAATTTTTGCTAGTGAAAAATAACAAATAACACTCGTTTTAAAAAGTACTAAGGATGGTTTAACATTAAATAATACATATTTTAAACATAAACTCATCAAGTTTAACAATCTGCAATATAATGGCCATTCAAATATACATATTTGCATTGTAAATAAATTAACGAGACGGCCACATTAAAGGCGCATTACGACCCATTACCCTTACGCGGTTCATTTCACATCTCTCTTAGGGTAGGGCAAGAATGTAATCTCGGTAATCGCTATGTTAAAAGAATTCTTATTTTTTTAATAACAGTTAACCTCTATTATAAAAAATAGACATGTACATATAGCAATGGTGCCAGTCGTGGCGCAGTCACAATGTGTGACTGTAAAGCGACAGGTTGTGGATACGATTCCCACTCGAGGAGTGGAAATATTTAATATTTCTCTTTTCTTCGCTCTGGTGTGGAGGTAAAGCGCGGCGTTCAGTTCCGCCACTTAATACGCAATACCTCTGAAGTTAGCGGAAAGTGGAGAACGGAGTGTCTTAACACTAGGTTAACCTTTTGTTTACCCTGTGTACGGCGTGCATACAGCGTGAAGCTAACGCTTTTTCCCGCAAAGTAGAGTAGTCAGGGAGAAACTAATGTAAAGACATTTCGATTTCGACTTTACACCCCAAATCAAGACTTAGCGTATTAAGTAGCTGCACAAATCGCCGTACTTTGTCTTAGGTACCAGTGTAGATTTGAAAATAATATATAATAATTTCCCTGAGTGAGAATCAAACCCACAACCATCACGTTTAGCGTCAGACGCTGTCTTAATACGCCGTTATAATCTCCAATATCAAATTAGATAAATATAAATTTTATCATTCAGAAATATACATTTTAAATACAAAATTTATTGTTTCCAACAAATTTTGTATTTAAAATTTATTTATTAATTTATTGTTACAATAAATTTTGTTTGATGAGTTTATGTTTAAAATATGTATTATTGAATGTTAAACCATCCTTAGTATTTACTACAGTAAACACTGAATAGGCACAGAATGTAAAATTGAAATTCACTTTTAAAATATAAATGCAGCTTTTACTCAATGTACGTTGTACGTACACTGCAAGTCAGAGTAAATATCAATATAATCTTGGGAGAGCGAAGCGTTGTTAGTCTTCTTACAGTGTTCAAAATAACATTTCTAAAAAACGTATACATATACGTTCCGGCTTATAAATTTTAAATGCATGGACCAATTGGATAGAAATTTCTAGTAATAGTATTCGAGAGGTGCAGGTTCTATTTTGCTGTGTACTAATTTTTATATGACGTTTTAATAAATTTATAATTGTGTAAAAATGAATAAAAATCTTGTTTAATTTGCTTATAAACTAAAATTAAAAAAAAAACAGTTTTACGTTTTATTCCCGCTTAGAATGTATACAGATGTATAATGATTGACTTATAATGTGATAAACTATACATTATATGGTTTTTATATTCGAAAGGGCAATTAAAGGGCAATTAGTAAATTAAATAATACATAACAAATGTTGGGCAATGAATCTTCAAAGCAAAATCAAATGCACACTTTGAATACCCTTTTCTCAATGCTCTTTGACCGGCAAATTGAACAGATTGACAGCTGCAACTAATTAAATATCACATATTTTACATACGTACTGAATGAAGTTCAGTTGTGGCTATATATCGCTCACTGAATACGAAAGGGTCACAAATCAAAAACAAAATAAAAAGGTTAAAATATTGCTTTAGATCTCGTTCTAGTCCTTTTTTGTAAATTTATAATTGAAATATTTAATAGTCAGGGGCCAATCGTGGCGCAGTGGCACAAGAGTGTGACTGACTGATTGTGGGTTCGATTCCCACTCGAGGAGTGGAAATATTTAATATTTCCGCAAAGCTCGGCGTAAAGTTTCGCCACTTAACACACAATGCCTCCGAATTTGGCGGAAAGTGGGGAACGGAGTGTCTTAACACTAGGTTCCCTCTGCCTACCCTGCTGTACGCGGGATACAACGTGAAGTTTTTTAAATATTTAACAATAAAATTAGACAGCTTCACGCTTTTTCCCGTAAAGCCGAGTAGTCAGAACCTAGAGTCAAGACATTAAGCCACTATATTCAGCCATAAATAGAGATATTTCGTGTTGAGTGCCGGAACTAAACGCCACACAACTAATTTTACGATATAGAATATGGTTCAGTTAAATAACTTACATAACACGGGTCAACACGAAATTTGACTTTGATTGCAAAGCATTAAATTTCGGTAGTTTAGGTCGTAATAAGACGGAAAAAAAATATATGGCATGAAAAACTTTGCTTTTGTGCTTAGAAGACTGATTGAATGAAATTTTTAAAAATCACGGATTTAAATTTTTGTTTGAAAATAAAACTATTAAAATAAAAATGTTTATTATTTTTATTAAGTTTTACTATCAAATTAGCTTACAGAAAAGTGGACAATAACTTAAAAGTGCACACTTTTACTTTTTCTTTTATGTTCATAGCTACTTTCTCCCAATAAACCCCAAATATAGTCGCCCATCATGTTTTCATTTCATCTGGTCTTGATAGCGTTGTTCAAAATTCATGATGTCCTGATGGAAACGTTCTCCTTGCTCTTCGGAATAGCCTCCCATATTGTTTTTTTTTTTTTTTTTTTTTATGGAATGAAGGAGGCAAACGAGCTGAAGGCCCACCTGGTGTTAAGTGGTTACCTTCGCCCATAGACATTCACAACATTAAAGTTATGGATGCGTTGCCAGCCTTGGGAATGTAGGACAGAAGGAGGGAGGAAGGATGGGAATGGTGGGAATAGGGAGATCTGGCTTACATGCCATCGAACCGGAACACATAAAATATTTGGCGGTTCGTTTTTGACATGATAGTGGTCACGAGCCAGTCGGAGAACGAATCTCCTACCACCAAGCTACTGGGTTATCCGCCTTTTACGGGACGTTACCCAGCGGTGGGGGGGAATTGTATTCTTAACCCGTCCCCCCACGGGCAATTTATCCAAATGAGCATGCAGCATATGTACTTTTAATGACATGCTGCATGCTCATGGCCTTAAAATTTGTAAGCATATCCTCAACCAACTTTTCGTAACATGTGGAGCCCATGGCTTATCTTGATTCCGTACAGGACAGTCAAAATATGCTTCATAGGCTTCACAGAGAACGTGAGATGTCTTTAGTTCATATTTCACGTCTCGAACTTTAATAAATTGACCACATATAAAACAAAATGCATCAGCATCGTATTTGCACTTTCGTGACGACATTTTAAGTTATTCTGGGCTTGTAAATAACACCTGATGGTTGTTTATCACTCGGGTGCCATCTAGCGGCACAGTGTAAACGTTAATACCCCACTCTCACCGCGCGGTCTTTTTAAAAATATTAAAATCAATTAAAATTTATGAAAAAAATGAAAAATGAGTATTATTATTATAACTATCACAAAAGCAAACTTTATACCGAAAAAAGGTATTTTCTTTTCGTTTTTGTGCATAACTAACTGGAAAATAATAGTATAAACTTTAGGACAAAGAACGAAATTTTTTTTGTAGAGTCGTGTTATTTTCAACGATAAGAATTCACAAAATAAAAAACAGTTTAGTTCAGTTCGGTTCAATAGTTGTGACATTTCCAGTGTGCTAGTGCCCAACTAGCACAAATGATATAAAAGCAAGCTTAATATCATAGTAATTACATAATATTTATAATATTTAATACATAATATTTATAAATATATTTATGAAACAAATGAAAAATGCAGTTTCAAAAAAATAAAAAAACTGACATTGTAATAACTGTTACTAGCACAAATGGATGTATTGTCTGAAATAAAGAGTTCATTATATTATATATTTTTATTTATGTATTTATACTTTATTGTACACCACAAAAATATTTACACTGAGTCTACTAGGAAAAAAAAATAACAAATATGTGAGGCACAAAAGGCGGCCTTATCGCTTAACAGCGATCTCTTCCAGACAACCTTTAGGTTAGGAGATTTGGAAAGTTATATAGAGTGGGTGGTGTAAATAATAAATAAATATGATACATATTATATACTATATCTTAATACATAGACAGAATACACAAATACCTACATGTAAAATACATATTAATACAATATACTAATATATATTATTCTTATTTACTCATAATAAGTTATTATTATTTTAACTAAGTGGCCAGTCGTGCCCCAGTGGCACAAGAGTGTGACTGTAAACGACTGGTTGTGGGTTCGTTTCCCACTCGAGGAGTGGAAATTATATTTCCGTTTTCTTCGCTCTGGTGTCGAGGTAAAGCGCGGCGTTAAGTTCCGCCACTTAACACGCAAGCCTCCGAATTCGGCGGAAAGTGGGGAACGGAGTGTCTTAACACTAGGTTCCCTCTGCCTACCCTGCTGTGTGCGGGATATAGCGTGAAGCTATTTAATTTTAATTTAATTATTATTATTTTAACTAAGTAATATCGGGAACTACTTTGGACCGATTAAAGCGAAGACTTGGCATAAACTATATGTAAAGACTTAGTCAGAAATAGACCTCAATAGCTTTTAGTTTGTAATTGGCTGTCTCAAGTATTGTACAATTTCATCTTAGTTTCCAACAATTTTAGGTACACGCCAATCTACTAGATATATTATAGTTATAAAAGTTTATCTAAGTGACCTTAATATAGAATAAACTTTTTGTAATATAATCTGTGTACAGATAACAAATTTTATAATGTATTTTTTACTCAAACTGATGTAACCAAAGTGTAAACGCCATGGTTATGATTTCAATCCAAATACGAACAATTATTAGAAACATCTAATTTTATTTCATCACTCAGGTAGTAGTAATAAGTAGTGCCGAAAGCAGAAAACAATACCATGCTACGTGAGACATGCTATAGAGCTGCTTCGAAGTAAAAGCTTGAATACCAATGGATAAAATTGTGCCTTATGTTTTTTATAGACTTATACAAACCATATTTTAGCAAAGAACGTAATCGCTTTGGGTAATTATTTTTTTAACTAAACTGTAAATGTAAAAAGGTTATAGACTTTTGCTTAGATACCAATATATTATAATACATATAAAGTTAGTAATATAGTTAGTACAGTTGCTAGCTCAATTCATTGGTTGATTTAGTACCAACCAAAGTTATTGAAATTCATATTTATTCATAGATTCCTCGTGCTCCCTTTACATTGCCTATATTGATTAAATATTATATTTGTTTTAGCTTCACGCTTTATCCCACACACGATAGGATAGGCAGAGAGAATCTAGTATTAAGACCCTCCCTATTCCCACCATTCCCATTCTTCCTCCCTCCTTCTGTCCTACATATAGAGACATAACTTAAATGTTGTGGATGTCTATGGGCGAAGGTAACCACTTAACACCAGATGGGCCTTCAGCTCGTTTGCCTCCTTTATTCCATAAAAAAAAAAAATAAATAAATAAGACACTTCGTCGACTTTACGCCGAATTCAGAGGCATTGAGTGGCGGAACTTAACGCTGCGCTTTGTCTCGACACCAGAGCGAAGAAAATGGAAATTTTAAATATTTTCACTCCTCGAGAGGGAATCGAATCCACAACCAGTCGTTTACAGTCACACGCTTGTGTCACTGCGCCACGACTGGCCCCCAATTAATTATTGATTGGTTAAAACATATTTTATTTTATTTTGAATTTCAAGTTTATTAATAATACTTTTAAGTAATTAGTTTGATTAAAAAATAGTAATACTAGTACGGGCGTTACAATAACAATTAATATATTTGCCATGACAGAACATTTTAATTTTTAAGACACTTTAATATTTCCTAATATATGTGTAATGTTATATTTATTATCGTATTATCGTAGTGGAGCAGCATTACAAAACGTTGATTTTTTTATTTTAATTTAGAGTTTTGTTCCCACTTCAGCGGAATCTGGGATAATTTAAGGGAAGTAAGAATAATATAAAAATAATCATTTCCTCGAGTGGAAATCGAATCTACATGCATAGCGTATATAGTTACAAGCTGCGAAACTTCACTACAATAGCTTAATAAAGGAAATTATATATTAGAAACGTTAATAAAAATTACATTAATATTTTACAAACGTTTGTCCTTTTTACGCTAAGCTTAGTATCATTTAAATATTGATAACTATTAAACAATTCTTCAATATTATTTTCGCTTTTGTTTGCTAATCATTAAATACTCGTAGGTATGTGTATTAAAAATATATAATATACATTCTTTGACACGATGAAAAAAAATATTGAACGAACACTTAAGAAAAGAACTGCGTTCAATATAAACTTTCTCACGCGACATGTTTTTTTTTATTAGCAGCAATATAACCACTTCACGATGTATATGGTACGATGAATTCATATTTAAACAAACCTTATTTGTCGTCTAGACAAATAAGCCTGAGATACTGTTACGTAAGCAATATAACTTGTTATAAAGCTTATACGTTTGCTTTACGTAAAGCCAAATATCTATTTTTATATATATTTTCGATTTATATCGTAAGAATATTAGAATTATTTTATTTTATTTTCACATAATCAACACTAATATTATGAAGACTGGTTGTATGTTTGAGGCCGGACTATTAAATCGATATCATTAGAACTATTAAATCGATTTCAAAAAATCTAACGCAGTTAAAAGCTACATTATACCTCATTGCTATAGACATATATTTGTTTTAAAATAAATAATTTTTAGCTAGACCAATTAACACTTGTAATGTAAACCATGAAAAAAGCGCTAACGAAAATCTTTTCGTGCGTACCCAGCGTACGCATTAAAGCGTTGCTATCTTATTTTTACAATGACTGATTATTTAGGTTTTTACAAATATTTTAAGTACATACGTTATGTACTTTATCCACATTATTGAAAATATTATAATAATTTATATGAGTACAAAGGCAAAATGATACCCACAATGAAATAAAGACCACAAAGCTTCGATTTTGACATTGCCTCCCTAAAAATCATTACCCAAACAAAAGGTCGCGCAAGTTACTCTAAAATACAGTCTCTTGACTTAATCCGCTATATATAAATAGGACCTTATGTCCCAAGTTTAGAGTGCATTTTTCTTTAGCACGAAAATTTAAAGACCAGAATTCCCTCCGAGTTCAATTGTACACACGTATAATTAGCTTCATTACTTTCCTTTAATTAATTTGGCGAAAGAATGACGATGAAATATATGGGAGTATTTTGTTCTGTGCTCGTATAAGCTAAACGTGTTTCTACTTTTCAATCAAACAAGAAAGAAAATAATCTATGTATTAAATTGTTTGCTCCTTACATGATACTTTGAAATTAATTTCTAGTTACTCACTTTAATGTTTTATTAATTTGTGTTTCAGGTTTATGTTCTTATGAATATTTCTTTGAAAAGTAGCTGTTTATAAATTAAATTTCATATTATATGTTACAGTAAAGGATTTACTATTACGTTAGTTTATACAAGCGGAATTAATTGCCGTATTTAATTTTGCTATACTTTTTTCTAGCTTTTATAACTTACTATGGTAGGCAAAGAAAACTAATGTACAGGTACTATGGTAGGTAAAGAAAAGTAATGTAAAGACGTTTTGCACATTTTACCAGAATTTGAGATATTGCTAGCTGAGAAATGACCAGAGCGTAGAAATGAAAAAAAAGTAATTATTTAATTCCATCGAGCGGTGTTCGAATTCACTACTATAATGTACGCGTATAAACTGCACTGCCCCACTGTGCCTACCCTGCCTAAATATTGCGAAAATAAATATATTAAATTGAGTTAAAACTATAATCATTCAATACATGCACACTTGATTGGTCCCTCACTTCTGTCTTGTAACACAATGCCTGTACTGCAGTGATTCTCAACCTTCTTTTTTGTTGCGGCACATATTTAACGATTAGAATATTTAGCGGCACACAAAGAAAAAGATTTTAAATGATATAATTTAATAATATTAACATTATTATATATCTGCAAAATTTGGCGGCACACTTTTGAAATTTGGCAGCACACGAAGGTGTTGCGGCACAGTGGTTGAGAATCACTGCTGTACTGTCTATACTACGTATATTTTTTAAATAAATATAAGCTGGCTTTAATTTTTTTAAACAGGTCGTGATTAAAGATACTATCTGTGACTGTCAAATTATATCTGCGGCAATATATTGACTAACTCGAAGTTATATTCTAAAAATATATTTTAAGTTTACTAAATGATTAAGTAAAACCTTTTTTAATAATCTATGTATAGTACTCGGCAATAAATAATGCACATCGATGCTTAGAATGAAGCAGTCGGTTAGTTTCGGTTTCGTAGAGCGCTGTCTTTGTCACACAGTTGATATGTGACGGTTCTCATTGTTATTCTTTTAAGCGACAGAGACAACGCTCTACGAAGTCATAGCTAATTGACTGTTTCATTCTAAGCATCGATGTGCATTATTTATTGCCGGGTACTATACCTACATAGTTTTATCTGTGTAGCTGCGGCCTAAAATTTTCTACATTCAGTTTATTAATCAATAAAACGATAATGATTTCCCGTCTAATTTGAATATTTACGATAGGAATTGAAATTTATATAAACAACTAAATTTTAGTGCGTAATTACTTTTGGTATGTACAAGTATTAATACATTATTTGAAATCAAATGAAGTACACAAATTATAACTTAAAAAACTGACATTTAAAATATTTCATGTCAAAAATTATAATTCGCCATTTTATGTTATTGTGGCAGCCATTTTGAATTAATAACATACTTGAAAATATATAATTCCACTATTATCTAAAATTAATATCTAAATTGCATTATTAATTTTCAATTTCAGCTCAATCGGACACTAGGAAGTTATTCCAATTTAGTTAAATAAAAGTTTATGAAAATAATATAACCTTTAACACCTTTATTTATTCTATAACATTGTATAAATAAACAATGTTTATATTAAGAGTACCAATCACAAAGTGTAAAGCGACTGGTTGTGGGTTCGATTCCCACTCGAGGAGTGGAAATATTTAATATTTTCATTTTCTTCGCTGTGGTGTCGAGGCAAAGCGTGGCGTTAAGTTCCGCCTTTTAACACGCAGTGCTTTTAGAATTCGGCGGAAAGTGGGGAACGGAGTGTCTTAGCACAAAAAATTATAACTTAGAAAACTTATAACTTAGAAAACAAAAAATTATAACTTAAAATATTTAATATAAAAGTTTATAATTTTATGTTATTGTGGCCGCCATTTAGTTTTAATAATAAACTTGATAATATATACAATTCAATTATAATCTAAAGTTAATATCTAAATTGCATTATTAACTAAAGGCTTATTCAAAATTTCAGCTCAAACGGACACTAAGAAGTTATTGCAAAATAATATAAGACCTTTAACACCTTTATTTTATGCTATAACATTGCATAAATAAACAATGTTTATATTAAGAATAATTACCAGTATTTGATGTTTAGTCAGTCGACGCCATAAATACAGATTGCCTGTAAATTCAAATTAAGCGAAGATTTCAAAGAAAGATTAGAGACAATTCAGCGATTCAACAGTCGGAAGCTTTCATAACGTTTAAAAGACATCGGATTAAATGAAAGAGGCCCGTGTTAGTAATTAATTTTATTAATTAACAACAAAATCGTTTTAATATTATAATTATATGCGGTTAAATATTACATATTTATGTAATACTAGAGACCCGCTCGTGGCTTCGCCGCGTAAACTACATGACTGTTTTATTGCAATCCAATTAATGTGTTTTTATTGCAATCCTCGGGGGTAAATTTTGAAAAATAAAGTTACCTATGTTAAACCTTAGATTATATTTATCCAAAAAAAATATTACAATTGGTCAAGCGGTTTAGATTTTTCATATAAACTTTCATCCCCTATTTCAACCTTTTACAGGACGATTTTGAATAAATAAATAGCCTATGTTTGACCCTGGATTATTTACTACTTTAATTGTAAATTTCATCCAAATGGGACCGGTAGATTATCCGTGAAAGCATACAGACAGACTTTCGCATCTATATGTATGATTGAATAGGTTAGAGAACTAATGTAAATGTTACATCTATCCATTTTAGTAGAAATTCGAGTTGTATTGGTACTTAGTGCAATTAATTTAATAGGCTTATATTGCTTACATTTTTTTCTATCGATCGATCTATGTACGAAAGTCTTGCGACGTCATTTAAACCCATTCTTGTAGTACTATGTACTTGAAAATTTGCACACGTGTTCCTATTTAATGATAACGTGTTCGTTTGGAAACCATCCTGATCTCTTTTTCAGGACAGTGAAAATCTATTTTAAACATGGTCTTTCCATTTCAATTCTTGTAATTTAAATTGTTATTATGAGGCTGTCGTGGCGCACTTGCATCTGACTCTAAACCTGATGGTTGTGGGTTTAACTCTCAATAGGAAGAATGCCTTTTTTTTTTTTTTTTTTTTTATTATCGTCAGGAAAATCCGTTACGGATACCCGCCCGGGGTGGGGACCCGGACGCGGTTATGTGGGACTCCGGATCGTTCTTCCGTTTACCCACTAAAAACCTGACGGTGCTCCTTACCCGCCACTAGCCCAGGTCTCGGGCACTGCCCCAATCGTCCGCGGACCTGGGCGGCGGGTGCCAGCAAGGCTCGCCGTTGGAGTCAAGGGGTGGTGGGCACCCCCGACGGCCTGCTCTGAGTAGCGCGCGGAGCTACCACGCGCACCTACTCGGGCCAGGGGAGTAGGCGGTCAGAAAGCCCCACTCTGACCGCCCTCTGGCCAATGTTAGGGCGGAAGGCGACGGTCGTGTGCCGCCCTCCGGCGACCCGGCCGTTTGCGACGGATGGCGAGTTCGGAAGATTCCTCCCTCGCCCGCTCCGCCGCCTCCTTCGCGAGCATTACTGCATCGCAGAAGGATACGACCGAGTCCCACGACGCCTCGCTGCCCACCATGGCTTTCAACACGGCAGGCAGCGAGAGGTCGTCCCCAACGACGCCGCGCAAAGCGCGGCATTGAGACGCCCAGGCTGGACACACCTCCAGCGTGTGC
Organism: Dryas iulia moderata; assembly: GCA_019049465.1. Lineage (NCBI taxonomy): Eukaryota > Metazoa > Arthropoda > Insecta > Lepidoptera > Nymphalidae > Dryas > Dryas iulia. The sequence goes on along the minus strand of CM032424.1, from coordinate 11,398,184 downwards.
TGGGCCGTCTCCTCGAGGCAGTCGTCGCAGTGGTGGCAGCGAGCGTCGGGCTCCCTCCCAGCGATCCCACACAGGTATTTCCCGAAGCATCCATGCCCCGAGAGTACCTGCGTGGTGCGGAAGGTTAGGACGCCGTGACGCCGCGCTAACCACTGGCGGAACACCGGACGAACTGCCTCGATCGTCGACCGGCCGGCGGTTGGTGTTGCCAGCCGGGACTCCCACACTTCCAGCGCCCTACTGCGCTCCTCCTCCTGCAGTGCTGGCTCTGCCACGAGCCCCTCAGCCAGACCTTCCCTGCGCCGGCAATAGACCGACGCAAGAGCCACAGCGTCTAGGTCCCACGGCAGGACTAGCACGCACGCCGCCTCACCGGAGATGGTCCGGTACCCCCGAATCACCCGGATGGCCATCACCCTCTGCGCACGCCGCAGCAGGGTGACGTTCTGCCGATCCAGGGCATCCGCCCAAACGGGGGCACCGTAGAGCGCCATCGACCTCACCACTCCGGCGTACAGCCGACGGCTCGACACGCATGGCCCACTGACGTTGGGCAAAAGGCGCGCCAGAGCCGCCGCTGTCCTCAGGAGTTTCGGGGCCAAGATGGAGAAGTGGCCCCGAAAAAATAGGAAGAATGCCTAAGACAAAACGCGACGTTAAGTTAGCTCCCCAATTAACATACAATGTCCCCATCATCGTACGGCAAGCGGAGAATGGGGAGATGGGGGGAATACTATATAGGAAAAAGCGTGAAGCTGTTATTAAAAACCTGAAACAATATAAAATATAAACTATTAATTATAACAACCCGATTATTTAAACAATATCTCGTGTTAAAATAAAATATTTACTTAACAATTTATAATTTAATTCACAAACACAAAGGCGTTTACCTGTAAATCATAATTACACATCCCTTTAATTACGAAGGAAGCCGATGATTTAAACGAGACACGTCTAGTAATAATTATTCTGGGAGTGACACAATTATCTCAGTTATAAATACTGGGCGAGTCTCAGTCGGCGGTACTTTGATGGTTTTTATCAATCCGCAGAAGCAATTGGCCCCAACTCGAGCACGCTCAATCATCACATCGTCTGTCTGTACTTATAAAAAGACGCTGTGCGTTACTTAATGTGAATCATCGCCATGATTATTTGATTCCTTATTCATATTTTTATTAATTATTACGGCCCGCTCGCTATGATTGTTTCGATATATTGTAACCCTCGGGGGTGGATTTTTGATAAATAAAGTAGCCTATATTTAACCTTGGATTATCAACTATATATATATTCTAAAATTCATTACAATCGCTCAAGCGGTTTAGATTTTTTATATAAACTTTCATCCCCTATTACAACCCTTTAGAGGTTGATTTTCGTAAAAAATAAGTAGCCTATGTTTGACTCCGTGTTATTTAATACTTTCATTCTAAATTTCATCCAAATCGGACCGGTAGATTATTCGTGAAATCGTGACACACAAACAGTCAGGCTTTCGCATTTATAATATAAGTATGGATGTTTGCATTTTTTTCGTAACGTTAATTTGTAAATGGTTTAGTAAACATATGAAAAAAAATAGAACACATGTAAAGAATTATACGCAGCGGGATTCGAACTCACGTTTCTTGGAAGCCGCCCAAAGAAATAAGCATATAATTTTCAAGTGTATAGGAAGACGATTCCTTCGCTTATTACTGTTTTTGTCTTGTATTTATAAGAAAGTATATAAATTATATTAAAATTTTCCCAGAACCGGTTTGTTGTCTTGATTTATGTTATCTATTGATTGTACAATGTTCCTACATACGGGTATACAGCCTTGATGTAGATCAAGGCTGTATTATCTCAGATCATTGCTCGTTTTTTTTTGTTAGCAAATAGAGTTGATAGCAATTAAAATATATAAATTAGGTTTTAGTCGTCGTTTTTAAAATCATAAATTATAAAAAAAATAAGTCTTGTATACATAACTTTATGAAACAACCGTGCAAGGTAAATTATGATAAATGTCTTGGAAGATGTAGATGATCTACTGACCGTAATAATTATTGTCAAGTGGCGGAAAAGAATAAATTTGCTTTTCATTCTAATCTATTCTATAAGATAGAAATAGTTAAAAAATCTTAAAGGTCAGAAAAATAAAAACATTCAACATATTTGCAGCTATAATTTGTACCAAGAGTAATTTTCTCTGATAAAATTATTTAATAACATACTATAAAGAAACGTTTTAAAACGAAAACATGATTATATTGTAAGAGAACGTGGCTAATAGGCTGCTTGAATAAAAGCGGCAATACAACCCTTATCAATATTTATGACCTGCAGCCATTTTATATTTGAATTGTTAATACGCCCATTTAATTTCCATTATTCTTTGTCGTGAAACTCATATGGTAGGAATATTATTATACTTTTTTATATTTACAGTTTACTCTCGTTTTTTTAATGAAAGATGGATATCCAGTAACACATAAACACTAGCTTATATAGCTGTTACATGCTTTAAAATATATATTATAAGATTTTTCTAGTAATAAATATTACTTTGAAGGAATTTGAGGCGTCGTGGTGTAGTAGGGCAACGTCTGCTGTAAATGCAATGGTTGCGAAGTCAATTTCCACTCAGTGGTGTGATTATTTACTATTTTCAGTTCCCCTCTTTGGTATGAGTCCACTTAACACACGATGTTTTGTTTATCTGACGAAAAGTGGAGTGTCTTAACACCAAGTTTTTTATGATTCTCTACTATGCGGGAAAACGCGTGAAATTACTTTTTTTTTGGCTTCACGCTACCGTGTGAAATGTGCTTACGCTTCTGTGTGCGGGATACATCCCGCATACAGCAGGGTAAGCAGAGGGGACTTGGTATTAAGATACTCCGTTCACCACTTCCCGCCGAATTCGTCGGCGTTGCGTGTTAAGTTGCGGAACTTAACTCTGATACCAGAGAGAAATGAAAATATTAAATATTTCCACTCCTCGAGTGGGAATCGAACCCATAACCAATCGTGTACAGTTACACATTCGTGCCACTGCGCCAAGACTGGCCCGAATTACTTTTTTATATACTTCTTTTCTAATATTTCTTTTTCTTGCCTAGATTGGGGTTAACTCACGACGGCGAAGGTCAATGTGAAAAAGAAGGTCTTCGTGGATCCGTAATGGCGCCTACAGTTCTAGCAACACTTCATAATTACGCGTGGTCTTCATGCTCTAAGCAACAATTTCAAGAAAAGGCTAAGTAAGTTCTGAGAAATAAAATATGAATTTCATATATAAAGGTTTGAAAAATTATTAATAAGTAATTTTATGGTATGGTTATTTTACCCCATCAAAGAAAAATCACTTATGCTTAGTAACTTTTCTAAATTACTTTACCCACTTTGAGTAATAAAGTAATAAAAATATTTTTTTATTTAAGTAATTAATTGTTAAACCTTTTAAAACTGTATTTAATTAGGAAGACAAATTACTTGTACATACAATACATATATGTACAATACATGTATGTATATAATTTAAAATAATGACATTGACATTGACATTGACAAATATTTAATTTCCTTAAAAGTCCCTGGATCTTTAAGCGTCATTGAGTAACAAAATAAAATGGCAGCATAAAAGAAGCTTTGTGAGCCTTTCAATCGTATTATTGTTCAATACAGATAGATAATCTTGTTTTAATACATTTGATGTTGTGTCACAAATGTTTAACTTTTAAGATTTCTTATTATGCCATAGAATAAAAATAATAAGCTTTTATTTTATTTAACATTTCTATACAACTTTTTTTGCATCCTATTTTACTTTTTAAGTTTAAATATAATTTTATTTTAAATATATCTCAAAAGATATATTGTAGTCAAAAACAGCGTTCTTAGCGGCTTAACGGTTTTTTCCGCATAGTGACTAGTCAGAGTGGACAGTGTCAAGACACTCCGTCCTATTGACATATAAAAGAATCATCTACTATTAAAATTCACAAAATCAAGGAATACGTTTCTATCATTTATATCATAATTTAAATGTTATTGCATGATATGTCTTTTTTTTACCAAGTTGCAGTAGATATTGAAAATATTATATATGTATGTATATTCAGAGAATATAGAATATAGAAAAAATCAAGTTAGACTTTATAACAGTTTATAACAGTCAAGACAAAGTATGCTTGAAAAATATCTTTATATGAGAAACACTTGGAACTTTCCGAATTTGTTACAAGCACGGGAAGAGGGTACTTTACATTTTACATGCGGAACCGAATTATAACATCCACGCAAACAAGGTACTGAGTGATAGTTTGTTCATCACAATTTGATGTGTTTAGAAAATGGTGGTGCCTTCAACAACGGAGTCAAGACGAAGGTGTGGAACTAGGAGGGGCCAAGGAACTATCACACTATGTATTTACTATGGACGAACAGTGCCGCACTGAATTCGGTGAAGGGTAAGTGCTAATTTAAACTTCGTCTCTTATTTTTTTCATTAATAAATCCAACAAAGCTTCACACTTTTTTTCGCATAGCAGGGTAGAGTAGTCAGAAAGAACCAAATAACAAAACACTCAGTTCTCCATTTCCCAACCTAAATGGATACAGCTACGTGTTAAATGAAAAAGAAATGTTATTAACTTAAGTGGCCAGTCGTGGCCCAGTGGCACAAGCGTGTGACTGTAAACGACTGGTTGTGGGTTCGATTCCCACTCGAGGAGTGGAAATTATATTTCCATTTTCTTCGCTCTGGTGTCGAGGTAAAGCGCGGCGTTAAGATCCGCCACTTAACACGCAAGCCTCCGAATTCGGCGGAAAGTGGGGAACGGAGTGTCTTAACACTAGGTTCCCTCTGCCTACCCTGCTGTGTGCGAGATACAGCGTGAAGCTGCAAAAAAAAAAATAACTTAAGTAAAATCGTACCTCGGAATCGAACCCAAAACCAATCGCGTTCAAGCCCCTTAAAAAAATGAATTATTCATATATTTAATAGGCATCATAACTATACCCATTTACTTTATTACTTAGAGAAAAACCTTCAAAGTTAACGTATCTGCTAAGTACGCAAACTAATTATGATTTAGTGCTGACAATGGCATTAATAAATTCTATATACATAGGTCAATTTATAATGCAAAATTTTCGACGTACAAATTTTGCTATATTGATTTATTATTATATTTGTACATTATTGACTAGCTCACGTAAAAGCATCACAGACAGACAAACTTTCGCAAATATAATGTTATTATGGATAAGAAGCTTCATGCTTTTTCCCTAATAACAGACTAACTACCCGCCAGAAAGAACCTAGTGTTAAGACACTCCGAATTCCATCATATAAGTATATCAACTTTTAAATTTAGTAAACAGATTCAACATAAGACAAAAAATAATATGATTTTTTTGGAATAAATAAAAAAAATAAACTTGCCTTTTCCACTCTTGTAATCTAACTTTGTGATGCTAGAAAAATATAAGAGAAAAAGTAAACAGCGAAGTTCGCAGCCTTTACCGTCGCAAAGATCTTTGTAAACACGTGGAAAGCAAACAACTTGTATGATGTTCAAAAGATTTCTTTAAAACAAATTCTTTCAATACACAAATATAATGTGTGCTTGAATAAATTATATCTTAATATTTACATTACTTTTTCCTGTTATTTTTTAAACTGCGGTATATTTTTAAACATTTTTAAAGTGTTATTCCACACTTAGGAAAATCTTTCTTTAAATGTCTTTTACGGTATATTTATTTTTGGTAGAGTTATGAGGATATTCTATGCGGACAATTTAAATATTCCTATGATGATATTTTGGTAAATTCTGCTTATATTAATTACATTTTACATTGAAAATAGCTGTGCCCGCGAGTTCGTTCGTGTGAAATTTGGCATAAAAATTATTCCCTTAACTTAAATCTTATTCCCTATTCAGCTATCAGCCTGTGAAAGTTACGTCAAGAAATGAGTAGCCTATGTTAGACCCAACTTACTACTTTCATTAAAATTGGACCGGTAGATTAACAGTGAAAGCATGACAGACAAACACACAGACTTTCGCATTTATAATATAAGTATGGATACCAGCAACATATACGAAAATGATCTAGTAAATAATGATTGAAAATATATTTTTTTATTAGTTATATATATTAAGATAGGCTGTGTGGTTTTCGTCTGGCATAATTCAATTCAGCCCATCTTTTATTAATGAAATCACGAGGTCGCTCTCGGGCAGCCGTTGTCAGAAAGATTTTATGAAGAAAATTATTTTCTATCTCATTGTCGTTACTGCAATCATATTGAATATTTCATGAAAGGATTTCACTTATCAGAATTAAAAAAACAGCTTCACCTTTTTTCTCACATCACAGAAGGATAGTCAGATTCTAGTGTCGAGACTCTGTTCTTTACGTTTAGCCCGAAATCGAGACCTCAGGCCTAAAGAGCCTAATACGTAGAAAATAAACATAATAACGACATAAAATATAACTTAATGTACTGCACAATCTACAGATAATTAGTTGAAGAAGCTTAATTTATTTTTGTGTATCAGGGGGGTAACAGAGAATCTAGTGCAATAATACGACATCGACAGTTGCGAGTGGCGCTATGCCTTAGGTACCAGAGCAATAAATTATATGAGATCATCCTCTCAAGTAAATTATTTTATTATTTAGTAATCAGAAACATGGAATTTATTAAATAAAGTTCATTACATCTATTTGTAAGCATACACATACCATACCAAAACGTGAGAAAGAATATAAGGGAACGTCTAGGGGCATTGACGATTTTCCAATAATCGGTTTACTGAGAATCCAATCAATTTCAAAGCTTAGCTTACAAAGTAACTATCTGAAGTCCAAATGAATTTAATGTCAAAAATATTAAGAAGTCTTTAATTTTATGGTAAATTATATGAAATTATATTTAAAGGATTTCTAAATTTATCTTTACTATTAATATTCCAAATTTTCATGTAATTCAGTTATGTAAGTTTATTATTTCAGATAATTCAGTAGTTAGTAAATAAGTGATTGCACGATAGTAAAATTTCTGATGTTTTTGCAATTTTTACACATTTTGAAATAAAACTACTTGTGACATTAAGTGTGACTGTAAAGCTTGTGGGTTCAATTCCCTCTCGAGGAGTGGAAATATTTATTATTTCCATTATCTTCGCTCTGGTGTCGGCGGAAAGTAGGGAACGGAGTGTCTTAACGCTAGGTTCCCTCTGCCTACCCTGCTGTGTGCGGGATACAGCGTGAAGGTAAAAAAAAACTGTGATTACGAAAAACTTTAAGGTGTTCGAAACGTCAGCCATTCTAAAATGTTTTTTCGAATACCAAAAATATACGCGATTAATCCGGTTAAAAATAATTTAATTTCAACAAGTGCTTGCACGTTCCTGTCGCATTCAAATTTCGACGGAATGCAAAATATATCTACGCTTTTCAGTAATTTGTTTTTAAATTCACGTTGTATAAGATAATAAATAATTTACGAATATATAAAAGACGTTTAAAAACTCAGTCATGCTCAATGAATGTTAAATTTCTGCGGCAAAAATGGTGTCAGCTGCAATCATTGTTCACTTTTCCAATAATCAGACGGGGTCTCTTTAGGTCTAACGTTATTTGCTTTTGCCTTTATCACTCTCAGTGTATCTTATTGGATACGCTTTTATTAAGTACATATTTTGTATAGAAATTAAGAATATACCGTTATATAATGTAAGTGATGGGAGCTCTATTCTATAGGAAGTTTGTGGAGTACCGGAAAGGTTGTTGACTGACAACTAGATTGGTTTCAGGTTCAATTCCCACTCAGCAAGATAATTATATCTCGAATTCAGATGGAGAGTGACTAACGGAGTGACTTGACGCTAGTATTCTTCAAACATTTAGTAATGAAATATAACAGTTTTGTTAATGTCAAAGTCAAATAATTTTATTCAAATAAGTAGTTATATGCTTTTTTGAACGTCAAATAGTTTACCACCGGTTCACTAAAGTTAATGCCTCAGACCTGTGAAGAACCGTTTCAAGAAACTCAGTGGGACTTTTTTTAAAGCAATTGTTATGTACAGATTTATTGCTTACACAGTTATACTTTTGAAATAGCCAGGAGCGAGCATTCCATTCCCAAGGCGTGATATTATTTATAAAATCTTTAACACACAAACGTCACACAACTTTTTTTAAATTGTGATATAGAAATATACATATTATCCATAAAATATACATAATTTAACTCGAAATTACAGGTTATAAATATAAACCAAAAAGTATATTAATTTTATGATTTTCTTAACTGAACTAACACTACAATAAAGCAACTAACTATCATTAAGCGAAACAAAAGTCGAGTCAAAATTTTGTAAGCTCGGAAAAGCTTTTAAAACTTGCTTGTAACTTCCTGTTTATGTTCTTTACTTAGCAACTTTTAGTTACTCTTACTCATAGTTTACCTTCCTAAAATATATCCATTTTTATTGCATATTTTTGAAGCCGTCGTGGCACATTAAGTTGGTTGTGGATTTAGCGCAATGCTTATGAGTTCCATACCAGTTAGGGGGAATAATTATATTTAAAATATTTTCGTATCCTCTGCTTTAGTTATAAGCGGTCAAGCGAGTGAAAAGTGGGAAATGGACTTGAACGGAGTGTTGGCACAAATCACTTACAATCATACTCTCCCACTGCGCCACAGTGTTCAATATTTTTTATTAGTCAACGAAAATAGTTTACTATATTATAACAACTTTAAATGTGGAATTTACTTATTTCTTATTCATGTTACTGTACATGTACTGTTCCATTACTGTCCTTCATCAGATTCCCCAGATTTTAGATTGGAATGACAAGGACAAACATTTTAAAAAATATTTATTCATATTCTATTAGTGTTTTTTTATCCTCTTACATTTATATTTTAGTTAAGATATTCAATGACACATTTTTTTTACTTATTTATTACATAATACAGATATCGAAAATTTTACATAAAACACCTATATCTTGTCAAAAATGAAGATCATAATAACTTTATAAGATGAAATATATCAAATAACCCAGTTAAATGCTGAAATATATCTTATTAAACCTAATTTTATCGTGCCAATATTGAATAAACGAATTCAGATACTATAAAGCTTATACGGTGATATAAAACAGATGCCGCTACGCTTTCTGCGATAACTCCGCACTCCGATAACGAAGTCGTGATTTATATAGCTCTAAGCATTTGATCTTTTGATTGAGTGCGTCTACATAATTGGCTTTGCTATACATCTTTTGGGAAATAATACACTATTTTTTGGTATCCTAAACAGTAGTTAAAATACTGTTGCCGTTAACGTTAACTATATTATTTATAGTATCATTAATTATACATAAACGTACGTTCTTATAGAGCATAAGTAATAATAATAATCACCTTTATGTTCTTATTTCAACCGTAAAATGAATACTATAGTAGTATTGAAACAAACGATAATATGAATAGTATCAGAATAAAACAGAGGCTGTATGAGTTGAATGGTTTGCATTTATCGCATATTAAACTATTTTAAATTCTTATTGATATTATAATGTTTTTTTATTTGTTTTATTTACTGCACCAGGAAATATTATGGTCTGTACCTTTTTTTTTATGAACTATATTTTAAACAATGTCAGTACTTAAAAATAAGGCTTATAAGAAATATCAAAGATATGAAAATAAGAGATTTACAAAATCCTTAATTGAATTAGATACAAAAACAACACGAGAATGGACGTATTTCATACATAAAACACAAAAACTTTTTGCAGTTCCGTCTAGAATAAATAAATTCGCTTAAAAAATAAACTAAAAGGAACACCCTTAAATTTATTTCCTCGTTATCCTGATCATTCTGGCAATCTTGCTATGAGAATATATGTAGCATTGTCACCGGATTTATTCGACAACCTGTCTGACACAGAAGATGACCAATGATTTTGATTATTTAAACAGGATTTATCTCCATATATCGGGAAAAAAAATACTGATGAGTAAATTTAAAAAGAAATTGGCTTGACGCAGTACTAAATAAACTAGTTAACTTTTTATTTATTTTAAGGTTAGTCGTGGCGCTGCGGCACAAAATGTGACTGTAAATGCAACTGGTTGTGGGTTCATCCCACACGAGGAATTGAAATATTTAATATTTCATTTTTTACACCAGAGTGTAGAGGCAAAGCATTGCGTTGAGTTCCGCCACTCAACACGTAATGCTTCCAAAAATCGGCAGAAACGTGTGGAACGGAGTGTCTTAACATTAGGTTCCCTCTGCCTACCTTGCTGTGTGCAGGATACAGCGTGACGCTATAAACGTATAAAGGATAAACGCTAATAAACTTAATGACAAAACAATGATCAAAGTTCCTATTTTGTCAGATAAGTCTTCACTATAAAAGCATATTTGTAAATTGTAAATTCTATATTAAGACATAATACAATCCAAAGTTTACGTTAGTACCACATACCTACCTACCATCGGTCCCTTTACCCATATTGTGAACTTACTTAGTTTTTAGGTAACGATATGTATCAGAAATTTCTCGTTTACGTCGAACATGTTCCCAATTATTACGAACAAAAGATAAGAGTCTATTGATTTACTAGTTTTCTCTGTTTCGCTTAAATTGTATTTGGCTTGTTGTCTTATTTATCCAATGGAACTTTTATTAAGAAAAATTTTCTTCTATTAAGAATACGTCCTATAGTTTCTTCAAAATATAGCATTGTTAAAGTGGGCGACTAAAATAACTAGAGAACATATAAATAAATGTGTATTTGAGGAATCGATTTATAGTGGGTCATTGTTATATTTTAAAAAAGTAGCACCTTTTTTCCCGCGTAACAGGGTAGTCAGGGAGAGCCTAGTGTCGGGACATTCCGTTCTTCACTTTCCATCTGAACTGCTTGTATTGAAAACAAACTCTACGCTGCTGTAGCGCTCGGGCGTGCCTTGTCACCAGAACGAAAGAAGGAAAATAATTTTAATATAAGCCCAAGTGGAGTCGAACCCACAGCTATCGCGTAGTCAGACGCTACCACACAGTACCATAATGGTATTATTGTATGTTCATTCATTCAGAATTAAATTTATTAAGGTTAAATTATTCCAAAACATTATATTAACCGTTATCTAATTGTGAATTACGTTTTTCTTATCTTTAATGCATAAAATAAATAGATTTTCAGTTTATTTTACAATAAATTAGTGTTTTTTTGTAAAATACACTTTTCCACTTTCTCCACTGAATATCTGATCAAATGAGACTGAACAAAATAATTTTAAAAATAACTGAATTTGAATTGCAATTAAACTAAACCTTTATAAATAATAATGCTACAATCACTTGACGCTTCCTTATAAAATTTAAACATATTAAGTGGCGGATTCCAATTCCACTTATCGCATATAAAATATTTATGTAATATTATTCCCCAGATTCTCAGTATGCAAGTCAGTAAAAGTGCGGTCAGCGTGCGCTCGGTTGTGGTGTGCTCATAGATCTATGCCCCACGTGTGCCGATCTAAACGGGCGCCCCCATTAGAAGGAACACCATGTGGAAACAACCATGTAAGTATTTTAATTAATAAGTAATGTTTTTTAATTAATTTATAACAATTGTTGTCTTTAAAAAATCAGATGACATGATAACTTAATATATATCTATATCTCTATCTCTATATATAATAAAAGAGTAGAAAAGTCAATTCTGTACATGAAAAATTTCAGAAAAATTTTAATTGGGTGCGTTAATATATCGATAACAGAGTCCAAAAATCCACTCAGTAGAATTTTTGTCTGTCTGTCTGTCTGTCTGTCTGTTAATTTGTTCGCCAATCACGCAAAAAGTACTAGATGGAAATGAATGAAATTTAGCATGGTGGTTGCTTATAGTCCAAAGGTACATATAGGATAGTTTTTATCCCGGTTTTCCATGTAGTTTTTTTGTAAAAAATAAAAAACCGATATAAGTAAATCATTTGTATAATGATATCTACCGGGTAGAAATTGATGAATTTTTGTATGGAGTTAGCTTAAAGGGTAGAGCAACATATGGGATAGTTTTCATCCTGATATTCAACAAAACTCTCGCAGAAAAATAAAATTAAAAAAAAAAACATTCAAATTATGTCGATAGCTCACAAGTGAAGCTAAATTTGTTTCAATATCACTAAATTAAATAATTATAAAATAAAATAAGCATAACATTAATTAAAGGTACACTTGACCGGTCTATAAAACTTTATATAATCTATATGCCAGCAGATGTCACTACGTTTTCTAGAACTGGTAGCGCCATTAGTTGACATTGTACTAGATATATCCGTACTCATTAATATTATTATTATAAAAATGCAAAAATCTGTATCTCTTCTATCTGTTATGTTTTCACGGGTAATCTACTGGCCCGATTAAGATGGAATTCGTAAAGAAGATTGTTGAAGAGGCAGGGTCAAATATAGGCTACTTTTTAAAAAATCAAACCCTATGAGGTTGAAACAATGGATAAAAGTTATGTATGTTTAGTATATAGTGAGAATGAAAGATCTGAACTCCTTGACTGAAATGAATGAATTTTCTCAGAAAAATAGTTAATGAGGCAAGATCAAACATAAACTACCACCTTTCATAAAAAAAACCAGTACCAAAGAGGCAATAGAGAATGAAAGTGGTAGTTCACGTGGCGAAGCCGCGAGCGGGTCGCTAGTTATATAATAAAAGAGTAGAAAAGTCAATTCTGTACATGAAAAATTTCAGAAAAATTTTAATTGGGTATGTTAATATATCGATAACAGAGGCGAAAAAACCACTCAGTAGAATTTTTGTCTGTCTGTCTGGCTGTCTGTCTGTCTGTTAATTTGTTCGTCAATCACGCAAAAACTACTGGACAGAAATGAATGAATTTTGGTATAGTGATAGCTTATAGTCCAAAGGTACATATAGGATAGTTTTTATCCCGGTTTTCCATGTAGTTTTTTTGGAAATAATAAAAAACCGATATCAGTAAATCATTTATATACTGATATCTACCGGGTAGAAATTAATGAATTTTTGTATGGAGCTAGCTTAAAGGTTAGAGCAACATATGGGATAGTTTTCATCCTGGTATTCTATACAACTGCGGCAGAAAATAAAATAAAAAAAAAACATTTAAATTGTGTTGATAGTTCACGAGTGAAACTAAATTTGTTTTAATATCACTAATATTACTTAAAATAATTATAAAATAAATTGAGCACAACATTTATTGAAGATAATTTGCTATTAAAAATACATTTGACCGGTCTACAAAACTTTATATTATCTATATGACAACAAATGGCACTACGTTTTCTGTCACCATCTGTTATTATATAGTTGACATTGTACTAGATATATTCGTACTCATTAATATTATTATAAAAATGCTAAAATCTGTATCTCTTCTAAAGGTTTTGTTTTCACGGGTAATCTACTAGCCCGCTTTTGATGAAATTCGAAAAGAAGAAGTCGTAGGGTCAAATATAGGCTACTTTTTAAAAAAAATCAAACCAGGTTGAAACAGTGGATGAAACTTATGTATGTTAAGAATATAGTGAGAATGAAAGATCTAAACTCCTTGACTGATTTCGATTAATTTTCTCAGGAAATAGTTGATAAGGCAAAGTCAAATATAGGCTACCTCTCTTTTTTAAAAATAATTCCAGAGGTGCTAAAATAGGGTATGAAAATAGTAGTTCACCCAGTGACGCCGCGAGCGGGTCGTTAGTTTACCCTGGTATTCAATATAGTTCCCGCAGAAAAATAAAAAGTACCAAAGTCAAGTTATACCAGTAAGTAACACAATTGTACAATAAAATAAAAAGTCTAAAATTTATTTAAAATATTATGACCAGTTTATAATACTATATACCTGATGGTATATATGTACGAAATCTGCTATCATATAGATATATGATAGCAGATTTGGTACGTTTTCTTACTAGATCAGTTATCACTATAAGTTATCAAATAGTATAGACATTGTACTAGATGCATCGACGATTTTCGCAAGAATATAATTAGTGACGCAAGGTTAAATTTAGACCATCCCCCTTTTATAAAAAAAAAACCAATTCCAAAGAGGCAATAGTGGATGAAAGTGGTAGTTCACGTGGCGAAGCCGCGAGCGGGTCGCTAGTATTATAATATGCAAAGAAAACCAGACTCATGCTTTTTCCTTCAGTACGGTAATGATAGCGAACTTAGTGTTAAGACACTTCGTTCTCCATTTTCCGCCTAAAATAGAGATGTTGCGTGTTGAGTGGCGAAACTCCACGTCGCGTTATATCTTAGCTACCAAAAACAGATAAATGAAAATAATTAAAAATAGAATAATTCCACCGAATGGAAATCGAACCCACAACCACTCACATTTACAGGCAGACTCTGTCCCAGTGCACTGTGATGGCCTCAAAATGGCCTCAAAATGGCCTCAATACTCGTATATAATTTCAAATACAAATGAAATAACAAAAATTTATACACTACTCACAATCACGAAAGTAATAGAAAAGGACCGTAAATGTCCTTATTTTTTACTGCTACACATAAAATTGTAAGTAAAGACCTCCCGACTTAGGGATCAAATAAATTTCTACTATTGTCTTCAATCTCAAGATTCGAGAAGTTCAAGCACTTTGCCTCCAGTTAATGTCAATCTTCAATAGTACCTACTAGGAAAATGTGAAATTAATTTAGCCTAAGTAAATGTTATTACAAGTATATCTAAATCTATACTATTATATAAAGAGGTAAAGTTTGTAACATTGTTCGTAAGAGGTAATCTTCGGAAATACCGGTCTGAATCGACCATGAAAATTCTTTCACATTCCGCAAGCTATATTGTTTTGGAGTGCTATAGGCTACTTTGTCTTATTTTTTATTTCTTTTTTTTTTTGAACAAAAAATCAGAGAAAAATGAAAATGGGCAAAATGTGATATTTTACCGGCAGCCGACTAAACGGGCGGGCCGCGGGCGGATCGCTAGTTGTATATTGAGACCACCAGCACGACAGAGTATGACTGTAAACGTGATTGGTTGTGAGTTTGATTCCCATTTGGGGGAATTATTGTGCTTAAAACTGTTATCATTTCTCCGCTGAATTCGGAGGCTTGCGTGTTAAGTGGCGGAACTTAACGCCGCGCTTTACCTCGACACCAGAGCGAAGAAAACGAAATAATAATTTCCGCTCCTCGAGTGGGAATCGAACCCACAACCAGTCGTTTACAGTCACACTCTTGTGCCACTGCGCCACGACTGACCAAAGTGGGGAACGGAGTGTTTTAACACTAGGTTCCCTCTGCCTACCCTGCTGTGTGCGGGATATAGCGTGAAGCTATTTCATTTTTAATATCTCCGCTCTGGTACTTCAGACAAAGAGCGGCGTTTCGCCACTTAACATGCAATGTTTCTAAATCAGGAGTGAATCCTGTGAAGATAAATAAAAGATGTAATTAAATTAAGTCGTACATTTATTTTTAACTACTAAAAAAACTTGGCACGCGTATACAAGCATGAGTTAATTACGAGTTTGCATTTCAGACGTAAATAAAATAATAGCATTTGTACTTTTCATTGTGTTTACAATTTTCATCTATTAACATTGCTTTGTTTCTCGGAAACATTCCGGGAAATTTTCAAATTAGAGTTATCACAAGTAATTTTCTAATATTTAGAAGTAATTTTGTGGCCAGTCGTGGCCCAGTGGCACAAGCGTGTGACTGTAAACGACTGGTTGTGGGTTCGATTCCCACTCGAGGAGTGGAAATTATATTTCCATTTTCTTCGCTCTGGTGTCGAGGTAAATCGCGGCGTTAAGTTCCGCCACTTAACACGCAAGCCTCCGAATTCGGCGGGAAGTGGGGAACAGGTTGTCTTAACACTAGGTTCCCTCTGCCTACCCTGCTGTGTGCGGGATACAGCGTACAGCTAGAAGTAATTTACAATATGCTTGACCACAATACGCGTGTGACGATTTAACCGGATGACGTATCTCATTATGTTCTTATGTACCAGTATTGGATAACTATACATATATTAGTATACACTGTTCTTAGATTTAATGATAATTTAAGAATATATTTTATACGTCAATTTAATATACTGTCGGGTCAGTCGTAGCGCAGTGGCACGAACGTGTGACTGTAAACGACTCATTGTGGGTTGAATTCCCCACTCGAGTGGAAATATTTCATATTTCTATTTCCTTCGCTTTGGTATCAGAGGCAAAGCGCGGCGTTAAGTTCCGCCACTTAACACGCAATGCCTCCGAATTCGACAGAAAGCGGGGAACGGAGTGTTAAACACTAGGTTCCCTCTGCCAACCCTGCTGTATGCGGGATATAGCGTGAAGATAAAAAAATAAATAAAAAATAATATACAGCTTTAATCGCATAGCAGGGTAGATAAAGAGAACCTAGGGCCAAGACACTTCGTTCTCCATTATTAATAGCTAATATTTAGTTTAGTACTGTCATAACGACGTCTGTTCCTTACAGCCTTAATTGATACATTATAATTATATCAATTAGAACGTAACACATTTATATTATTTCCGAAAAAAAAACATTTGAATAGTATTTGGAATTGAAAACACACCATATAATGTTAATAAACCTATATTAAAATATTAATAATTTCCTACGTTGTTCCTTCGACTAATATGAGTAAGCTTTAGAATAAAATTATACATAATTTGCATACATATGTTCGTCGCATACTGAGAATCTGTACTTTGTTATTCTAAGGTCGTGTATTTCCTATGACCCAGTCTAACTTTATTGCTTTGACATTGTCATTATGACTACTTAATATTAAAATTATAAGATGATATAATCTTAATAATAAAAATGCCATTGATCGATGTCTGTATATGACTGTATTATTAGAGGCAATTATATGGATAATTATATGGGTATGGACCCATACTTATATTATAAATGCGAAAGTCTGTCTGTTTGTCTGTCACGCTTTCACGGCTAATTCACTGGTCTGATTTGGATGAAATTTAGAATGAAAGTAGTGACAGTTACTGGGTACAAAGGCTATTTATAACGAAAGAGTCATGTAACTCACGCGGTGAAGCTGTTAGCGGGCCGCTAGTTTTGCACTCTAATCACAGAAAAGGCTTCACGGGTTTAAGTGCAGCTTTTACTGAATAGTAAAAACTGCACATATATTTTAATAACCTGAAGCTAAAAAAAACCTGAACCTAAAAAAAGCTAAAAAAAAATTACAACTTTGTGATAAATTATTTTATTTTGTCAATAGTAAGTTAAGCACTTATTTTATTTTATTTTAACCCAACTTAAGTACAAGCACATAAACTGGGCTAAAGTCAGTTTTAAAACTTTAAGAATATGTAAGTTATGCGTTAATTAGAAACGTAATATCTTGCACAACTTGTTGCTATTTTATATTTGTATTATATTGTAAATACGTGTATTTATATCTTGTATCATAGTACATAGTTAAGTAGATATATATTGGATGGCATACAAATTCAATAGCAACAGATTTTTGACATAAATTACAAAAAAAGGCTAAAGTATAATTATACGCTTTTCCTCAATGTTGTCACAGAGGACAACTCGATTTTCCTCCTTCCATCTGAAATAAACTGAGCAATTGATTGTAAATTATAACATATTTACTTCTAGAAGAACTGTTTTGTATTTATTGCATAATAATAAATATTTCATTATCATATTCTGGGCTAAGTAGCGTCATCTTATTAATAACTTTAACAGTATTTACTGTTTTTAGTAATATTTGAACCCTAGTAGTCTAGTTAAGTTGTAAGTACATCTTAACTATTCAATGACTAAAGTAATTTCTACAAGTTCTACACACATTCGTGAATGCGCAATCGATTACAACGCTCGTCGCTTGTGCAAAATGTGCATATTGTTTGAGATTCCATCAACGATTTTTAGCGCCCGTGAGCGCGCATTAATGGAATAAAATCTTTTATGAATATGTTCGCATATGCTCGACTGCAGATAACAAAATGAATAAAATATATGTCTATATACGTGTATGTATGTATGTTTGTTTGTATATCGCTCCATTCAAAACAAAAAAGCTTTTAATTGTCCCGTTGTCCCAATCGTTAACAAAGGAACAATTGATGACTTAATTTTAAATAGAGTTGTGAAATCAAATTCGTAAACAAGGTAAAATTTTCGAAACGACCTTCAAGAACAACTTTGTTGTTTTTGGCACCATCCTCATAATATTCGAAGGTTTTTGTACAGTCACGGTGTAAACGTTAATTTTATGACTTCATTAGGTGCGTGTCTCTTTGTTCGCGTTGTCTTTGTTGCCTGGCTAGAGGCCAAAGGTCATTTCAACTTGTTTTGGAATATCTAATGCTTTTGGTAACCTTTGTCAAAGTTGCTTAATAAAAAGGTGATAATTCTTAAAAATGTTTCCGCAAATTATTTTATAGATTTGTTTCCAGAGTTACGAAAATCCGTTCCCATATTTCTGAAATCGAGATATTGTGTGTTGAGTGGCGGAACTCACTTTTTCTTCCACCAAAACGGTTACTAGAGCGGAAAATTGAAATTAAATAAATGATGTGATCATTCCACTGTTTGATTACAGTCACGTAAAACCCTCTGCACCACGATGACATTTTCTTACATTTTTATGTATCTGAAAATCAACAAGAAATCCGGAATATAGATATTTTTAAATAATATATACAAGAATTATATAGGTGACTGTTTTTTCTTGGGTCTTTATTAACAACCGTAATAAATACTTAAGATAGCTTTTCTTTGTTTCAAAAAAGCTACAACAATAGTACTATTAATCGCATTATACAGAAATGTTCTAAAAGAAGGGCTTATGAAGTTGGTGGTAAGAAATTTAATACAATACTTGAAAATAAAATCATAAAATTTATTCTGCGAAGTCCGAGTTTAATCGTTTTAAAATGAAACAGCTTCGGTGAGTTCCAAAGAAAATAAGGGGTTTTCATTTCTATTTCCTAGTACTCGAGGCCAATTTTTATTAAAGCTAGACAATCATTTTGTTAAAGCGAAATGCGGAAAACGTTCTGCGCTTAGTGTATGAGAATATATGTACAATTTAAAATAATAATAAAATATTTTTACCATTTAAAAATGTTATTTATACGCTAAGGTAGTTGAAAAACATTTGCAGAAATCGTATAAAAAATTATAAGCATTTCAACGTAATCGGATGTAGAACACATAGCTTAGCGATCAAAGCTTAAGGACGGTTTCCAAGAGTCGTGGGTTGGAATCAAACTACTTCCAATATTTATACCTATACTAAAAATGTTTTTCGATAGTACCTACATATATAACCTAATAAGCAAAAGTTAACTTAATTGATGATAATCATATATTTATACTAAAATTTATAATAAATACATATACAAATATCTTATTATAGTGGTGTGTCGACCGCGTCTGTGAGCCGATGCCAGGTCACACTCCTGAAAATAATGAGCCGGTACAACAAAAACCAGCCAAATGGAGTGAATGGAGCGAATGGAGCAAATGTAGTGCAGAATGTGGATACGGGCTCCGTACGCGAGTCAGACATTGTAGGCATGCTGGGTGAGTATTATAATAACATTTATAGGTACATTTTTGTAAGTATAACCTCTTTACGCACGCTTGACTTGTAGTAAGCTGGTGAATGTGTTACGAAAAGTGTGATTGGGCGGGACAAACGGAAGTTTAGAGAGAGATAGTAAATATAAAGCGTGTCGTATATTACTGTAGGTTGAAAACAACGAGGTGTAAGCATACTTTTTTTTCTTCCTTTCTCTCCAGTCGTGTGGTCATAAGCACACTTGTTTCCTTTTTTTTACAGGCAGACATAGAAAGTCAGGAATGATACGCCGTTCTCTACGAATTCGAATTGAGTAACGAGACCAGATCAGCAATATTAAATAAAATTAAATATAATCGAGTCTCTCAACTGAGATTTTACCCACAACTATCGCGTTTACAGACTCTATTCTCTCTACCTTATTTAAACTCAATTTATTATCATAGAATCATAATAAATGTTATATGGCTAAATTCTTAATACACATTATTATATGTATTGGCTAAATTTATAAAATAATAAGCACATTAAGGAAATTTTGAGACTTTACTTCTAATTTTTAATTAAAATCTTCTTGTGTATTTAAGTTATATGGTATTTATGTTACTATCTATACAATGTACTGTCAATATAAGTATATCCAAAATCTATTAAGTCAACCACAATACAATAATCCTCAGAAGTGCCCAAGACAGCGCTTGCGAGGGTGCCGGCTCGCAGGCGGCTACGTGTTGGTCGGGCGCGCCCTGCGCCTCCCGCGACCCCCGCGCCGACGCCTGCTACCGCCGCGCCAGCCACCTCATACCCTACTTGCATCATGAAGGTAATTACCGATCTTTTTTAATTCTTTACTAGGGAAAAGCTCCTTTGCAGGTTTAAAAACGTAGAAGTGCTATTGGGTTTATAATAATGAGAAGACGTCGTCCTTAAGCTCTGTACTTAAATGTGCTATAAGTATTGGATAGTTGAATTATTTATGCTTAAAGTAATATTTAATAAGTTTTACCTCTCGAAGGAATTACTACCAACTGACAGAAATTGCAAAACTGGGAACTTAGGGTTTATGTATATTTACATATATTTTTGATTTTAACATTTTATCTGTGTTAAATTTACACTAAAGTCGTCGCAGTTGGACATCGTCTGAATGTAAACGCTAATTGTGGGTTCAGTTCCCACTCGGAGAAACGATTATATATCTATTAACTTTATTTGTCCTCTCTGGAACTTAAAACGAACCGCGGCGTTAAAATCCGCCACTTAATACGCAATGTCTCAATTTCGAGTGAAATCCGGAGAAAGTAATGTCTTGACTCTAGATTCACTCTGATGTGCTGTGCGGAAAAAACTTACAGCGAATTTTCCTATTTTTCCTACAGAAAATGCACCATGTGTTATCTATATATACATACACATCAAAAATTAACATTTTAATAAGCACCATTTGGGGTAATTTCTATAATTTACAAGTAAGGCTTGCCTGAAAATGAAATTCAATGGTAATTAGCCACCATTGTAATTGCTCTTGTGAACGTATTAGCCTTATTGTTATTCCCTTAGCGTTAACATGTAATTAATCAGGCATGACCTGAGGACAGGGCATTAATTTAAATTGTCATCGCCAGCCTATAAATGCATACAAATTAATTGGCTCGTCGATTGTTTAGTAAGCCTATTGGATGGTATTAAGTTTTAATGCCTATTCAACTAATTGGAACACAGTGATTTGCGAAATAATAGATTGTTAGTACAGATCGTTGTGGTGCAAAGGCTGTCCCGTCTGATTGTAAAGGTGATGGGATGAGGAGGTGGTTGTGGGTTAGATTTCCACTCGGAAGTACGAAGGAAAAGTTTAAATTGTTTTCATTTTTTCGCACTAGTACCCAAGATAAAGCTGCGTTAAGTTCAAGTTCTGCCTCTCAAAACCCTATATCTCGATTTCCAGCAAAAGGTGGAAAACAGAGTGTCTTTATACTTGGTTCTCTACGGTTATCCTGCTATGCGGCAAAAATCGAATAATTACTAAAATATGTTTTATGGTCTTTAGAATTGCCTTTTAAGCATCTTAAGAAATGTATTTTTTAAGAATTATATTATGTGTTTTAAAATAAAGCCATCATCTATCATAGCATCTATCATAGCATTAATCGTGTATATTGTTTGTATTCGAAAAAATATATTCAGATAACCCAACATTTCGAACACTTTACAGTTCGTGGTTAGAAAAGATCTTATGTATTTTTTTTAAAAAAAATTAGGAAAGATTATATTAGAATAATAAGATTCTTTATATTATCTTTTTATTAATACAACAAACGGTTATATTTTTGAATATTTATTATTCACAAAAAAACTTAACCTAATTTATATAAAATTTATAATACCTCAGGAAAACTTAGAAGCTTTGTTCATAGTTATAAATTGACAAATGAAATATATTTTCCATTTTCCCTTAAGTTACGTGGTACGTATTTCAAGATTACGTTTCATTCCTTTCAAGTTGTTCTTAGGAAAACTGTCTGCCAAGCTTAGCTTAAGTCTAGGGACGTAGTTGGTAGTACCTTCCGTTTTGATATTGACATTTTATGTTTAATTCACGAAGCGAATGCAAAGTACTTATTAAATTAAAAACTGTTAGGATTACATTTTTTATGCTTCTTTCTTCATAGTAGAGTTATAATCAGAGAACAAAGAGTGAAGACACTCCGTTCGCCACTTCTGCGTGAAATTGCGACTGCAAGTGGTGAAACTCCACACCGCGTTTTGTCTTAGGTACCAGAGCGGAGAAATGAAAATGATATGCACGTTATCATTTCCTTGAGTGGGAATCGAACCTGCAATCATCGCATTTACAGTCAGACGTTGTGGCGTTGTGCCACTACAGCCGATATACATTTTTTGTATAAATAAAAACTTTATTTAAATTGACTATTAGATATCTTTTCTTCGGTTATATTAGTAGTAGAATAAAAAATAAAATTAATTAATTAATTAATTAGTTTGAACAAGTGTTTGTATTCAAAAATTAGTTTGCTTTGATAATAATTATTACGTTCATCTTCCCTACCGCCACTCAAGAGATTATACTTTGAGCCTTGTTGAAATTCATTATTTATTCCTCTAAGAAGATGAGGAAATTATACAGTCTCATAAATATTATGTTAAATGCTACAATAATAATATTCTTTTAAATTATACAAGGTATTTTATATTTGAACTTAGCAATAGTACAAAGATATATACAATTAGTCTCCGCTTAAGGCAGATAGTGAAATGGACTAAAGATTAATATAAAAAAGTAGCACAAGTTAGGCAGAGAGAATCTAGTGTCAAGATACTCCTTTATCCTATGTCCGAATTTGAAACATTGCGTGTTCTGTGGAGGAATTAAATGTCACGCTTACGTCCATAGGGAAAGGCCACGATGTCTTCTATGATATATTTATAGATTTTCTTCGTGTACTTTAAGATTTTAAAAGTTATATTTACAAGTAAATATATATATAGAAAAACAATGTATCAATGTTTGAATTTGCATTTATCCTTAAATATTTATACTACTGCCTCTCTAAAAGTCTAGGGGAAAAGCGAAAAGTTAATGGACCTTTACTCCTTTGTACATTTGTCGACTATATTAAGTAGAAGCGTGCTGATCGACGGAATCTAAAGCCGCGCTTTGTCTATCTACGGCAGGAAACCACAATATCTTCAATCTAGATTAAGTTCCAGTGAATTTGGACCAACAACTTTATCATTAAACCTTCTTAACTTTTTACTTAAAGTGTAAATGTAAAGCTGTATAGATATTACAAAAAATCAGCTTCACGTTCTTTGCCATATATCAGGGTAACCAGAGAAAACTTAGTTGACAAGAGCCCTTGTTTACTTCAAGTCGGGATCGAGACATTGAGTATATTGACTAAGTAGCGGAGCTCAACGCCATGCTTTGTCTCACCGGGAAAAATTGTAATACTTTAAATAATATCATTCTTCCAAATCGAGAAATCAAACCCACAGCCAAATACGTAAACAATTTAGTCCTTGTGGCCAGTCGTGGCCCAGTGGCATAAGAGTGTGACTGTAAACGACTGGTTGTGGGTTCGATTCCCACTCGAGGAGTGGAAATTATATTTCCATTTTCTTCGCTCTGGTGTCGAGGTAAAGCGCGGCGTTAAGTTCCGCCACTTAACACGCAAGCCTCCGAATTCGGCGGAAAGTGGGGAACGGAGTGTCTTAACACTAGGTTCCCTCTGCCTACCCTGCTGTGTGCGGGATATAGCGTGAAGCTATTTATTTTAATTAAGTCCTACGCTATTGTGCTACGATAGCCTCTGTACATTTACATATATCAATAAAATGTACTTTTTTATTTACTTATAGAATCTAAAAACTGTGAAATATGGTGTGTTGACTATGGAGGCGGCAACTCCACTAGTTTTGGACCGCTTCCAGATGGAACATCATGCAGTTACGAGCGACCTTACGATGTTTGTTATCAGGTATAAATATTTTAATATAAATAAATAATTTAAATTAAGTTAAATGACAAGTTAAAATAGTCGTACTTATTTATATGGAGGATTAGGAAGATGTTTTTTATAAAGAGTTACTATTGTCTTTGTGATGTGATTTATAACTTATTATATACAGCAGTTAGCCCCAATTTGGGAATACAGGATATCAATATTAAAAGAAGGATTACTAATACGAAGCTTACCTAATTGTTAATAAAAAAATTGTTAGCTATTTTGGCAAATGTTTGAAGTAAACAGACACTTGTTGACGCCTGTAATAGTGTGCAAAGTGTTAGGGACATAACTTTATTTAAATATTTAATTGACTTTCCATTAAGAAAAAGATCATGCTTTTTATAATTTAGAATATTAATAATTTATAATAATATTTTATAGTGCATGTTTAGATTAAAATTTGTAACAACAAAAAATATATAATAATAAAATATAATAAGAAAACACAACGTAAATCGATAGTTCTTATATTCTCTCACATAGAGTTAATATTATGCGAATTCTTACATAAATTATTCCAAGCACAATCGCAATTACTTCATCGAAAGTTATGGGATAAGTTCTGTTTCGTATCTTATGGCTTTTGGGCGTGCTTGTTGAAGCTAAATTTACTTCCCCAATGTCACGTAGCGGAGACATATTAGGTATTGTTCAGTAAAATATCTTAAATAAACACTCAAATGGAATATTTTTTTACAAATTATTCATTATTATATTAGGTAGACATTTTTTTTAGCTTCACGCTGTATCCCGCACACAGCAGGGTAGGCAGAGGGAACCTAGTGTTAAGACACTCCGTTTCCTACTTTCCGTCGAATTCGGAGGCTTTGCGTGTTAAGTAGTGGAACTTAACGCCGCGCTTTACCTCGACACTAGAGCGAAGAAAATGGAAATATTAAATATTTCCACTCTTCGAGTGGGAATCGAACCCACAACCAGTCGTATACAGTCACACGTTTGTGCCACTGGGCCAGGACTGGCCACAATTAAGACATTTAATACTGTTATATTTTATTGCCTGCCAAAATTACACTGCTGTAACTATTTCGTAATTTCGCCAGCTCGTGTTCTCACTTAAATCACCAACTTTGCTTTATTTGTAACCAGCGGCTCGCTCGCGGCTTCGCCGCGTGATCGTCCATAAGTGCATTCGTTATATTGCAACCCTCTGGGGTGGATTATTGAAAAATAATGTAGCCTATGTTTAACCTTGGATTATCAACTATGTTTATGGCAAAATTTATTAGAATCGGAAAAGCGGTTTAGATATTTCATATAAATTTTCATCCCCTATTTCAACCCTTCAGAAGTTGATTTTTGTAAAAATAAGTATTATATGTTTGACCTCGAATTTTTTACTACTTTCAATCTAAATTTCATCCAAATCGGACCGGTAGATTAGATTTAGAGCCGTGAAAGCGTGACAGACAAACAGACAGACTTTCGCATTTATAATATAAGTATGGATTTAAATTGTTGTATTTCTGGGTTAGTTATTTATAATTTAAATTGTTGTATTTCTTTATTTATGAGCTGAGTGAAATAAAATAGACATTAAATGTTAAATGTTGCCCACAAAATACAATAATCTAAACTTTCTTGCAGGTACATACAATGATCAGATATATTTTTATTATATCTATAGATTGTTGAAATAAAAATATAATCAAAGTAATGTAACATTGCAGGGCACGTGTGTGAAAGGACAATGCAATGGAACCGACCCAGTTTGTAACTGGTGCCCTGATGGCTACTGTAACAATAACACCCATATATACACCCGACAGCTCAACAAAGGTACTATACCAATATCATAAATAACTTAGAAGTATGTCCAGAAACTTATTATTTCACATTGTTTTGTTCACATATTTTTTCTCTTTTTAAATAAATATTACAATTCATATTTTCCTTCGTGTTATTAAACACACATGATGTTACTTAATTGACAAATTTATTAAAAAATACAACTTATTTCTAAAATTATTTTACTTTTATTTTATGTATGTTGTTAAGTGTAGAAAATTTTCGTGAACAACATATTTAACGTAACATTAAATTAAAATTTAATTAAATCAAGATAATGTAATAAGTACTTATAGTGCAAAGTATACGTGGTTGTCACCCATATTACAAGTTAATATGGCAGTGACAGCGACTGCAACTGAGCGAAACAGTGTTTTAAAATACAAATTTTAGAGGAAGTGAAAAAGTTATGAATCCATACTTAAGGATTACAAATACTGTTTCTTTTTTTTTCAAACTTAATTTTTAATATCTTAATCTTTTTTTAATATAATAATCTTAAATTGTGATTATGTAACAACTTAAAAAATAAATATAATAGGAATCATTGGATTTCGGCAATACTTTGACAAAAAATATGATGATCATATGCTCAATAATTTGTAAGGAATCTCACTAACTATTAAATATAAAGAATATATATTTTTTATTAAACATTATATTTCTTCCCTCAACCAGGATGGACGCGTCTCACAGTAATACCTCACGAGGCAAACCAAGTTTCCGTACACATTCTTACTCCAGTGGGTATAAACATTGCAATACGAGAACGCCGTCGCGACAGACCTATTTTGGAACTAAAATATCATTCAAAACACTTTGAACTAGATAATAAGCAAGATAATTACTTAAAATATGATCCAAATGTGCCAGAAAACCTTAGAATTATTGAAGTTGATAGCAATGTGATTGATATAAAGGAAGACGAAAGCTTTGGTTTAGAAGGTGAGGTGGTAGCAGCAGGAAGTATATTGCGTTGGAAGCAGACTGAGACAGAGGTTTCTATTTCAGCGGTTTCTAGACTGCAGACTGATCTAATGATCATGGTAAGTCTTTGATTTTTCTGTAATAATGCCTTATATTTAAAAAAAAGGTGCATTCAAATATGCTGCTGCTATTGTGGCAACTGTTGACCGCGATAGTTGTGGGTTCGATTCCACAGGCGGAATGGAGAAAGTTTAAGTACTCTCTCTCTGTCTCTTTAACTAACTTACAGAGAATAGTGCGAATAGTAAAAAAGAAAATATATTTTTTTATTGTATATTATATTTTTATTAAATCAAGATAATGTTATAAGTACAATGCATATTTTGAATATAAAAATAAACTGAAATAATATAAAATGAACTGATACAATTAAATGATTCGAAATGAATTGATATAATCAAACTGAAGTTAATTTGACTTTACCTATAATGTAATAGTGTACCTAAATTTGACTATGACATTGACATATACTGAGCCCTTTTCATATTACAAAACATCTTTAACACCTTAAGACCTGTAAAGCTTAATACGCAAAATTAATTACTAAGTCGTTCAAATAATTTCAAATATGTTAAATGATCGCTCAGTAAGAGGTTAATTAACTGCCTTCAAGGCATCTTTTATATTTGCTTCGTAAGTTTTCCTTTTATATGTGTAGTCATAAATGCTATTTGGTGTTACATAGACTAGTTATTGTCGGTTTAGAGACATTTGGAATTATTACTGTGATATGTGAACAGGAAAGCTTTAAATTTATTTTTGTTTAGTTTATATGAAGAAATGCAGAAAATAAATATATTTTTGTATATTAACACCTTAAAAAATTAAATTAATAAAGTAAATATAACACACACTACCATAATTGTTTATAAGAATAAAAATACCTATAATATAAAACAGTGAAATTGCTAAGATAATAAATGAGGGAAAATATTGCTATAGTCCGTTATTTCTTATAAAATAAATGATTATTATACAAGGTGAAGATTCACATTCGTTTGTTATCGTAAGCGCGGAATTGAATTCAAAACTGCACTTTGCCTGACTAGATCACCCATACAAGCACTGTATTTTTCATATAACTTAACTTTTAAGTGAAATTCATCCATTAATTATACTTCTGTACAAAATTATATTATTAAGACTACATTGTTTTGAGTCCATACCACTTTTTTTAAAATCAAGGTCTAAACAACTTGACAGCTTTTATTTAATTTCATATTGAAATAAATCACCAAAATACCTTTACACATAAAACCGTTCCGTCACTCACAAAATGACTGATATACAACGCAGCACTCCTTGGGGAATGTAGAAGTGTACTAAGAGAGAATTACCCTGAATTCCTACAGGAATGAAAAAAGAAATTTTATGTTTTGCGAACTAAATTACGAAATAAAAAATGAACATAAATATTAATATTTTGTGTTAATATGTTGTATAAAGCTTACACAAGAGGAATTGTGTGCCCACAAAAAAAACAACTCTTATAAAACCCCTATGAATATCGTTTTCAGGTATAGTAAGTAGGGTAGTCAGAGTCCGCCCAAAATTGAAGCATTGCGTTTTGAGGAGAGGAACTCAACGCTGGCCTATTTACTAGACCGATTTTTTTTTAATTATAAATGAAAGGAGGCCAAACGAACGGGGACAGGAATAGGGGGACATCCACAACATTAGAAAAGTATATGCGTTGCCGCCCTTAAGGGGGGAGGAGGAAGGGAGGGAGGAAGGATGTGAATGGGGTGAAAAGGAAGAGCTGGCTTACATGCCATCAAACCGAAACACATCATCAGCTGTTTGGAGGTTCGTCTTTGACATGATAGTGGTCGCGAGCCAGTCGGAGAACAAATCTCCTACCACCAAGCTACTGGGTTACTCAAGTTTTACGAGCGGAGCGACCCAGCGACGGAGGCGAATTGTATTCTAACTCGTTCCCCCACGGGGAAAGAATTAAGTATAATCATTTCCCCTATCGTGAACCGAACCTATAGCTATCACGTTTACAGTCAGACATTCTCACACTGTCCCACGATGGCGACAATTTCGCTTCAATATACACAAAAAAAAACAATAAATAAAATATAATTTACAAACAAAAAAAAAATTAAAAGCTGACATTGTGGTAAAGTTCTTATAAATCCATTACAAATGTTTAACAACGCGGCTACACGTGTACAGAATTATCAACTAAAGACTGTACTGTAACTGTATATATGAATTTATTTATTGTTTCGGCGACCTCATTTCATTCTGTTCAAAACCGCAAATCCTTCCAGTTAAATATTACAAAACTAAAGTTTGAAATATTAACAAGTATTGTACTCATTTAAATGCTACTAAAACTGCTCTACTAACTGATCATGAGGTTCATTTAATTTGCAAAATACAAAATGTAATAACATAAAAACATGCCCCTGTTGTTTTTCAATACTATCTAAGATAATTCAGCCCTTTTATGTATGTATGTACCAATATATGGTGTATATTTTATTCTTCACTCTTTTTCCCGTACAGCAAGTTAGGAGCCAGTCGTGGCCCAGTGCCACAAACGTGTCACTGTGAACGACTGGTTGTGAGTTCGATTCCCACTCGAGAAGTGGATATATTTAATACGGCTTCGCCGTGTGAACTATTTCGCTATATTGCAATCTTATCGTTTATGCTTATATTATCAACTATATTTATGCCAAAATTCATTACAATTGGTCAAGCGGTTTAGATTTTTCATATAAACTTTCATCCCCTAATTCAACCCTATAGAGGTTGATTTTTGAAAAAATAAGTAGCCTATGTTAGTCCCAGTCACTTTTACTACTTTCATTCTAAATTTCATCCAAATCAGACCAGTAGATTAGCCGTGAAAGCGTGAAAGACAAACACACAGACATTCGCATTTATAATATAAAGTATGGATTTCCATCGTCTTCGCTCTGGTGTCGATGCAAAGCGCGGCGTTAAATTCACCTAACACTCATTGCATCCGAATTCAGCGGAAAGTGGGGAACGGATTTTCTTAACACTAGGTTCCCTCTGCTTAACCTGCTGAGTGGTATAGAGCGTGAAGCTAAAAAAAAAAAAATGAAAAATGTAATATATATTGAATGTCCCTGACATTCTAGTGTCAAAATACTCGAAAGTTGAGAAATGAAAATTATATATAATTATTATCTGAGTGAGAATGGAACCCGCAACCATCGCGTTAACATTCGGGCGCTGTTTCACTACAGATTCGATATTGTATTTTAATGTGAATTTTCAAACAAAAAATATTTATATGTATTATTAAGATATTTATAAATTACACTTGGCACTTAAATTTTTAAGATTCATTATATTTACATATTAGGTAATAAATATTTTAATTTTATGACTTTTCGAAAAAAATATCTTCAAGCAAAGCTACTTTCACGCTGAGAGCCTAATATATTAGCATTATCAGCTCTTAAAGGATTCCTCAGCAAATTTTCCAGTTCCATGATCAAATAAAATTGACGCAAATCAAAGTGAAAGGCATTTACAATAGGATGGAATTCCGTATAATTTTAGATATAGAGCAGAGTCTTATACAATATTGAAGCTAATAATATAATATGTTAAAGTAAATAATGTAAATGTAAAAATAAATCTATATGCTTATTAATAAATACAAGATTGGGGCCGTCGTGGCTTGTAGGGAAAGCGTTTGACTGTAAAGGCATTTGTAGTGGATATGATTCCCGCTCGGGGAAATAATTATGTACTGTTATATATTCAATTCATTTATATATTATCCGCTCTGATACGTAAGACAAATTCGCATTGTTTCCATTTTGGTTGGAAAGTAGAAAAAGAGCTTAGAAGCTTGACACTAGGTTACCTTGACTACTATGTGGAAAAAGCATTTATTCAAAAACAAAATTATTTTTGTAAAGGTTTATATAAATTCATAATTTCAAAAGAGTATCGTTTTGTTTCAATGACGAACAGCCAAGCGAGTGAGGCACAAATGACCCAATCACGTATATACATGTATGTTCATCATAATCGAACTGTTTGTCCTTATATATTGTATTCATAGTAAAATACGTGTTTCTTCTAAACCTAGAAAATATATAACGAAATTCTATTTTGGCATTATATTGATGTCTTATTTTATTCCTTATGACAGCTTCCAATAGTCTTGGAGAAATTTAAATGTATGATTTTAGACACGGATGGTTAAAACCATTCCTTCATTCAAAAACTCAGATTCGATTTCGATCCGCTGGGAACAAGGTAGTTCTCTTGTCAACTGCGGAGGCAATGTTTAATGTTATTATTACAAAGCAAAAAACATACGTAGTATAAGGTCTAACATCCTAAATAGCCAATTTTATTGTTTGTATTGAGACAATTATGAAATAACCATATGAAACAAATATGATTCCTACCACGTTTAAATTTGAATTTGCCCGCTATAATTTAATTTATTGTTTTTTTTCTTCTCTCTTAGTAGGATAGTCAAAGGGAAAGTTGAGACGCTCCATTTTCCACTTTCCTCCCAAAATCGAGACATTGTGTAAAGTCAAAAAGGCAGCAATTAAAGCGCTTTGTCTTGTTACCATAGCGAAGAAATTGAAATAATTTATTGTAATCATTACCCCGAATGGAAATCGAACTAACAACTAATCCTGTTTATAATATATGTACATAGTATATATATACACTGTCCCACTGCGCTACGATGGAGTCATTATTTCTTCAACAGAAGAATTATTACAGCCCAAAATTGAGGCTAACGATCTAATCACTGGATTAGGGCGCATCATAAAATTTGATCAAATGAACATTACTCGATACAGAAAACTTACAAAAGTCCGGTACAAAAGCGAGTATATGTGCTTTTATATGTGACGTGAAACGAAGCGTAACATTTGATGAGGGTCCGGTCCGGAGGCGCTTTAATTATTCACGGACGCTTTCAACTCGCCTACTGAAGTTAATTAGGAACTCGCTATATGAACTCCATACGCCGATCCTTATTTTATGTTGATTTATTCTGAGACATCATATTTATATTATTTCAAGGGCTTAGTTCTCGGCATATGGAATTATATTGGGAAAATCACCTTTGACCTAATTTATAGTTATCCTTGACATGGTAAAGTGTTATTTACACAGTTAGGTAACTGAAATAGATAGTTTTAGAAAAAATATAGAACTTTGAACTCAGCGGGATTTGAACCACTGTATTAGACAGTTTTCAAGAAGCACGAGTTCGAATTTGGCTGTGTTAAAATTTTTAATAATGCTTTGATATACTAAAAGTATTCAATAGTTACCTTTTGTGACATTTCAAGAGCTAAAGAGAATTGATTTGTAAAAATATTTAAAAACGAAACGTTACTATGAAATATCAGAAACCGCTTAACATACCAAGATTAAATTTGATAGGAAGGTAGTTAATAGTTAGTGTGTTTTCGGTTAGAACGGATTTTGTGACAGGGCCGGATTAAGAAAATCTGAGCTTTACAGTTACAAATTTTCGAATTTTGCAAAGATTATCATTACTACGCGGATGAAGTCACAGGCAATAGCTAGATTCTTATATATTCAATATGCCGATGTAAGAAAATCAGTATCCAATGACACAACATTGTGTACTTAAATTTCAATCTACTATCACATTTCGTGTTGAGTAGCGAAACCTGATGCCATAATTTGTATACCAGAACCCCTGGATCTGGGATACTATTTTATAGCATAAAAAATTTTTTTTTGGCGCCAGTCGTCGCGCAGTGGCACAACGTGTGACTGTAAACGACTGTGGGGTTCGATTCCCACTCCAGAAGTGGAAATATTTACTATTTCCATTTTTTTCGATTTGGCATCGAGGCAAAACGCGTCGTTAAGTTCCGCCACTTAACACGCAATGCCTCCGAATTCGGCGGAAAGTGGGGAACGGAGTGTCTTAGCACTAGGTTCCCTCTGCCTACCCTGTTGTGTGCGGGATACAGCGTGAGGCTAAAAAAAAAACTTTTTCCAAGTGTTAATTTTTAAATATGATCTTTACAGTTACCGACTGATTATTTTTTATTTATAAAGGTTCCATATTTGACTTAACTTATATTATCATAGGCAAATATAGGCGAGAAAATACAATTTTCAAATTATAAAAAATATATGAAACTTTTAAGAATAAAGAAAATGTAAAGTAATCAAATTAATAATACTTTGTTGACTTTCTTTCAACAACGTCAAATCCTCTCTAAACTAATTAAAAGACTATTAAAACAAAAAATATTTGACAAAATATTTATTTTGTTTGAAAGCTTATGATAAAATAAACTTTGTGTTGTGGTTTCGCCTAAGCTTTTATTTTCATTTAACCTCGCTGAAGTAACTTATTTAATGACCAAACTAGATCCAGAAACTAAACTGCTATATGTATTATATGTATATATAAAAATATATCATACAAGTAAGTTTTTATTACGAATTTTATGTCATATTTTAGATTTTTTTCTTCAGCTTCACGCTGTATCCCGCAGCAGAGTAGGCAGAGGGAACCTAGTATTAAGACACTCCGTTCCCCTCTTTCCGCCGAATTCAGAGGCATTGCGTGTTAAGTGGCGGAACTTAACGCCGCGCTTTGCCTTGACACCAGAGCGAAGAAAATGGAAATATTAATTTCCACTCCTCGAGTGGGAATCGAACCCATAACCAGTCGTTTACAGTCACACTCTTGTGCCACTGCGCCACGACTACTACGTACGATATTATATATTTTTTATCGCTTCACGCTTGTTGCCGCATAACTGGGCAGTCGGAGAGAACTTAGTACTAAGACGACTCGTTCTCCAATTCTCACCTGCACTTACCATTCCATGTTGAGAGGTTGCACTTAAATCGGACCGGTGCAATGAAAGTAATTTCAATATAATTATATCCCCAAGAATATGTCCCTATATTCAATAGCAAGTACAATAAGACACTACGCCACAATAACTTCAAAAAATGTTACATATTTATATATTTATCTGTATTTTACTCATAGTTCTATAACTATATATTACTCTACACTTCAAATTAGGGAATCCTTTAGTCATTTTTAGAATTTATAAGGAAGTTTTTAGTTTATTTACAAAACGTGTGAAAATGAATATCTTATTCAGGCGGTGCCAAATCAACCGCTGGACGAGACAGTTGCCGTGGAGGTGTCCGTCAACTACAGCACGCCCGCCGGACGCACCAGGCCTATGGAATACAGGTACGGATACATATATACATATGTACTCAAAGAATTTAAATTATTCAATAATTATTATTAAATTAGGGAAAATTAAAAGTAGTAGAAAATTTGGGTTAATATACAAATTTTAAGGAAAATAATAAAATCTTTATTAGGTAAGAAGCATTTATTAATTTATTTTAATATTTAATATTTATTTTTAATATTGAAGTATAATTACCATAGCGGCCTGTCGTGGCCCAGTGGCACAAGCGTGTGACTGTAAACGACTGGTTGTGGGTTCGATTACCACTCGAGTAGTGGAAATATTTAATATTTTCATTTTTTTCTCTCTTGTGTCGAGGTAAAGCGCGGCGTTAAGTTCCGCCACTTAACACGCAATGCCTCCGAATTCGGCGGAAAGTGGGGAACGTAGGGAACCTAGTATCTTAATACTAGGTTCCCTCTGCCTACCCTGCTGTGTGCGGGATACAGCGTGAAGCTAAAAAAAAGAATGGAAGTATAATTACTTATTTAAAAACGTCGTCAATATCGAAAAGAGCATGTAAAGCGTATTCCCGTATGTTCCATGGCAATTACCTTATTGCAATTTTCTGAAATTCTTTAAAAAAACAGAAATCAGTTGTTAAATGTTATATTATACAGGATTAAAAAAGTAAAGTAAATGGCAAATACACATATGACAGCTTTTTATTTTATGTTTAAAATAGTAACACGGATTATAAAAAGTCCCTTGTAAGAGAGAAGGTCAAGTAAAAATATGCTTACCTATTTTCTTCGATAAGCAGTGAGGGTATTGGACAGATATTAAAATTGAATATTATACTTACGTTAAATAGGTACTTGAGTTTTAAAATTCTTTTGTATTTTTGTATAGTTATAGATATAAAAGCTGAAAATAAATTACAATCGTCTGTATCTTTTGACATGGAAATATTAAACTCGAAAAAATACAAGGAACCGCCTCTTTGCTCTGCTTAGCAGGAAGAGCTGAGTGAAGTATATATTTAATGTTATTACAAGTTAAAAAAGTTTGAAAGCAAACACTTAACACTAACATAACACTTAACGTTTCACAGCCTAAGTCTATGGGCACTTTTTGACAGTTTCATTATCATTTATTCAAAAACAACAATTACAATTGTCACCAAAAAACTTCACACCACACAAGACACTGTGCTCGATATCCCTCACTGTGCCAAATTTCAAAGGACTACTACAAATAGCCCAGGAAAAGTTAAGCCACAACAAAACACACTTTTGACCAGTAAGAACTTCGCTTCGCTCATCTCAATAATTTTATAACTTTTGCAGTATAATTTAATTCGCAATATAATATAATATTTGATTTTTGCGGCTTCGCCTGTATGATCTACACAACTGTAGTAGCTTTTGTTTTTTGAATAGCCCGCGTTCTTTCTTAAGTTAGATGGCTTATGATTTTCATACAAATTTTCATCGCTTATTTTACTCCGTTCGGGATCGACATTTGAATTCATCGAAATCGGTTAAGCGGTTTACATTTCTCATACAAAGTTTTATCCAGTAGGTTAGCTGTTAAAGCGTTAAAGACAGACAGATTTTTGTGTTTATTATAATATATTATGGACATATGGATGTCCAAGAAAAACAAACGGAACAGCGACAAGAACCTCATGATTTAATAAATATCAAGTCTATTTTATAAATTATAGTCGTATATACTAGTATATAGTTATAATAATTGGCCAGTCGTGGCCCAGTGGCACAAGCGTGTGACTGTAAACGACTGGTTGTGGGTTTGATTCACACTCGAGGAGTGGAAAATATATTTCCATTTTCTTCGCTCTGGTGTCGAGGTAAAGCGCGGCGTTAAGTTCCACCACTTAACACGCAAGCCTCCGAATTTGACAGAAAGTGGGGAACGGAGTGTCTTAACACTAGATTCCCTCTGCCAAGGGATAGAGCGTGAAGCTAAAAATAAATAAAGATCTCTTTAAACTGTTTTATAAATTATACAAAACTTGTGTAAACATAAATGAAACTCATTTTAACAACTTAACAAATACACAATAGCAATGGCTCTGAACATAAAAGTAAACATGTGAATTAGTCCCAAAAGGACCCCATTTTGTTGTCAGCTTACACCTGAATAATGTAGATATGGAGGGCTAGTAAAACCTTCATTCGGGATCGTCTATTATAAGAGCGCTCTTTTAAGCTGTTGTTATAAGCTCTATTAGTTATAGATTTTACTTATTAAACTTTAACCAATATATACATAAATAAGTAGGTATATAGATAGTCACAGCAAAATATTAGAATCCCTTGTGGCCCAGTCACTACGATTGACAGTTAACACTATCAGTAGTATATTCGATTGCCACTTGGAGACTGATAACATTTCAATTATTTTCATTTCTTCGCTCTAGAACCAAAGACAAAGCGATACGTTATGTAAGCATTTCGCTACTCAACACACAATATCTCGATGTCGTATAGAATGTAGAGAATGTAGTGTCTTGACATTAGGTTCTTCTCTGCCTACCATGCAATGCGGGATAAATCGAAACCTGATTTTTTAAAAATATGTACTCTCTAAATATACTCTTTAACTTCACGCGTATCCCGCACACAGCAGGGTAGGCAGAGGGAACCTATTGTTAAGACACTCCGTTCCCCACTTTCCGCCGAATTCTGGAGGCATTGCGTGTTAATTGGCGGAACTCAACGCCACGTTTTTTGCCTCGGCGACCAAATTGGTAACAATAAATATTTCCACTCCTCGAGTGGGAATTGAACCCACAACCCTTTAATTAATTAGTATTTCAAACGAAACAGTATTTTTTTGTAAAATAAAAGAAAATTATTAAAAAGGAAACTTAGAAGATCTTAACTTATTTATTATTAGTATTTCAAAGAGATATATTCATAATTGAATAAAGTAGTAATACTATATTTTGTATATAACATTCTAAAATATTTTCGGTATACAAAAAATATGAATATTTTAATTTCGCAGATGTAACTTGAGTTCTTACTTATGGTTCGGTCTAGTCTCCCCGGGGCTTATACTAGAAACCTTTAAAACGATACCTTACAGGCTTAGAAAGATTACGAAACATATGAATTATATTTAGCAAATGTTAAATAAATATTACTATGAATTATTGGGATTTATTAAAGATACATTTCAAAATATAAATTTATTTTAAGGAAAATATCTTAAAAGATATTATTGTTACCAAAAATAAAATCTTAAAAGAACTTTAACAAAACAAGGTCTTTTATTTTTGTGATTTTGGTCCCTTTTTGAAATAAAACGATATAAACCAGATTAATAGCGACATACCCAGATAAAGTGACGTAAAGACTCTACTACTATAAAGACTCAGGAATACTGTAAAGTCTTCGAAACGTCGGTTTTTCCAAAATGTATTTTCGAACACCAAAAATGTACACGATTATTTAAGTAATAATAGCTTCATTTTACACTATACTCAAAAATTTTACATGACGAAGTGTAAGCATAAAGCCTTATTAACTAAGAGCATTTAGGGTTATTATACAGGGCAAGGAAGTAAATACTGCTATATTACAAAATATTATCAAAAAAATTTAAGTATTAAAAAAAACTTTTGGTTATCATTTAAATTATTAACAGGAAGAATTCTAAATAACATTATAAATACAATAGTCTCCCGGCTTGTTAGTCTATCTGTCTGTCTCTCTGTCTATTACACTTTCACGACTAAGCTACCAGCTTCATTTGAGAGTAATTCAGGATGATCCAACATTAAGTATATCCTACCTTTTTCAAAAATCGACCAATCGATGAATAAGGGGAGAAAATTTATTTAATAAATATAAACCATTCAACGTCGAGTAAAAACGAGAACGTGAGCTGTTAAAAATACGAAGCAACTACAGTAGTGAAGTTTACGTGAGCGACGCCGCTAGCAGATCGCTAGTAATTAATATATGGGGGGTTTGGTTATGTCTCACATAGTATTACATACTTCATTTACTTAAATATGCCTATGTTTTATACTTGACTTAGCACGAACAGCCCGTAGAATATCATGACTATGTATTAGTATTAGGATCCTCTCTTTGAAACTAGATAGTTTCATGTGAATATTCACGCTAATACAGCCGTACTCTGTTTATTCAATATTTAGTTTTTAAATTTATTTATCGAAGACAGTAATTTCTACGTTACTTTGCAGATGTCCTAAAATACAATATGTTGTATATTTATAGTGCCTGCGACGTCTATATGGAATTTAACAAAAAAGTGATATCTCTAAAATAAAAGTAACTTGAGTTCCTTTTTATTATATCAGCTATCGACTAGCGGAATTCCCATCAAAAACGGTTTAGCCTTTTCAGACATTTATCGGAACACACAAACAGATTCTCCAATTTTATTTAACTGTGTACATTTAACGTATTTTATTGCGTTATTACGTAAATCATTGCCGTCTTTGTACACTTTAATCTTCATATAAGCTTTAAAGATGCTACATGTCATCACATAAGGGACGTATAAATAGATATCAAATATAAATACAATAATGCTTTAACTTTTATTTTTGGTCAAAGAAGCCACAAGTACCATCCAATTTAGGAAGAACATCTTTCACTTCTCTAACTTTCCGCAAATACCTTATGATACCGCCCTCTTGAAAATTTGGCCGCGTAATATTTCACCTGTCTTTTATTAAAATTTTCGTATTCTCTTCGTTGATATCACGCCCCTTACTTAGTTTATTGATAATGTTATTACCACCAAGCCTCTTTATTGTACTAAAAATGTATTATATAACATTATTATCAACTTAAAAAGTAATTACATGCATCGAAATAGTAGTATCTTACATTACCTAACAGAAAAAGTGATGGTTGTCAGTCCGATTCTCAGTTGGAGAAAATGTATTTTCTTCTATTTCCTAGCTATTACATAATAACTTACTGCGATTAGTTCCTTCGTTCTATTCAATAGGCCTAATTTAGAGAAAAATAAAGTGGTAAACAAACTATTTTATCAATAAAAACCGTTTAGCTGTATATGATAATAATAACTTGTAATTTGACTGCTTGAAATAAAATTATGGACAATAAATACAAAAAGTTTACTACCTCATC
Source organism: Dryas iulia moderata (assembly GCA_019049465.1). Classification (NCBI taxonomy): domain Eukaryota; kingdom Metazoa; phylum Arthropoda; class Insecta; order Lepidoptera; family Nymphalidae; genus Dryas; species Dryas iulia. The sequence goes on along the minus strand of CM032424.1, from coordinate 11,358,853 downwards.
TTTACTTTTAAAAAGTTGTTTATGTTACAAAGTATAAAGATAATTGAAAAATATACTTTCCATAATGGACGTCACTTGACCCAGCTTTAAATATTGAAGATTTGTGAAATGTAAAGGGTTTTAAAAGCACCGGCGCTCTCGCGCCCTTTTCTTGTGATGACCTTCTGCCCCCATCCCGCCTTCTCCCGCCCTCTAAGCCCCCTCGTCACATCAAATCTGACGTCATACAGATAAAGTAAAATAATAGTGAAATCAGCTGAAGCGAAGACGATTTATTTCGTAGCAATTTACTTTTATTCTGCTGTATTATCATTTTTTGGACATCCCGCCTTTTGTTATTATAAAGTTTTTACGTAACTTTCTTTTACGTACATAGAAATTATTACTTTTATTACTCTTTAAAAGAGTATTTAAAGGATAAAAATGCGTGGAATGAATCTGATTAGAGTCCAATGCCGGTTGAACTAACATTATATCAAATAATAAAATTGATTTTTTTATATTTGAAAATAACAACTGCTGAGTTTCTGGCCGGCTCTTCTCAGCAGAACTGCCTTCCGAGTCGGTGTGTAACTGGTATCCCCCCTATCATTGAACTCATCCCTTCATCGATCTGAAATGTTTGAACATATATTAATCAAATCATGCCTTGGCTCATGATACGTCTCGCGGTTAGGACCTTTATTATTGTTTTCGTAAGTAACTCAAGATCTTTAAGAGATTCAGAGGTAACAGTGTCAAGAATTGTTCAAGCTATAATATATTAAATCCCATCAGGAGAGTTGACAGCAATTGCAGTATCATAACCTTTTCCGTTGTAATCGACCACAGCTTGTCTTAGGGAAAGCTGAGGTCTCGTCTTATTTATCCTCTCGTTACAGCTATCTAATTTGAGAGTCATAACAAGGGGAAAAATAGCTTAGTGGCCCCACCCCGCCACATGCCGTGAATTCCGACCGATCGGCGGACCCGACCGACCAAATATTGAACCCTCCGAGACGCAACGGAACAGTCACGTATATGATACTTACAATGCCTCAGCAAAAGATCAATTATTAGCTAGCTGTCCGTCCGTAGTCGTCCCTTATCGTTTTATACGAATATTTAATATTATTAGTTACCTTTTACTCTTTATATTTAAATTAGATATTATATTTCTAAGGTACTTGTTACGCTTCTTATATATTATGTTAGATTTGTGATTTATGATTTGCTATTGATTGGTTTGTGAGATCAATATAATTCATCGGGTTGTGAAGCCGATATACGTCATTGATTTGTGCGATCAATATACCTAATTCATCGGGTTGTGAGGCCGATATACGTCATTGATTTGTGCGATCAATATACTTAATTCATCGGGTTGTGAGGCCGATATACGTCATTGATTTGTTCGATCAATATACCTAATTCATCGGGTTGTGATGCCGATATACGTCATTGATTTGTTCGAACAATATACCTAATTCATCGGGTTGTGAGGCCGATATACGTCATCGATTGGTTCGATCAATATACCTAATTCATCGGGTTGTGATGCCGATATACGTCATTGATTTGTTCGATCAATATACCTAATTCATCGGGTTGTGATGCCGATATACGTCATTGATTTGTTCGATCAATATACCTAATTCATCGGGTTGTGAGGCCGATATACGTCATTGATTTGTTCGATCAATATACCTAATTCATCGGGTTGTGAGGCCGATATACGTCATTGATTTGTGCGATCAATATATCTAATTCATCGGGTTGTGAGGCCGATATACGTCATTGATTTGTGCGATCAATATACCTAATTCATCGGGTTGTGAGGCCGATATACGTAATTAGTTTGTGAGATCAATATAATTCATCGGGTTGTGAAGCCGATATACGTCACTGGTTTGTGAGACCAATGAATTCGTCGGGTTGTGAAGCCGATATACGTTACTGGTTTGTGAAACCAATATAATGTAAGCCGCTGGTTTACATATCAGTTCGAACGCACAACCACACGGTGGCTGTTTGATTTATTTAACCGCACAGCACACGCGCAGCAGTCGTTTGTCAAAACCAACATTTAAACTTAGTCAAACGTCTCCGACATCAGTTATCAGTTTGCTTTAAGCTTACGGAACCCCGACAATCATATGCCACGAGTTATACCAATATCCGACTTTGTACAAGTGCTTATGTAACACAAGACAGCATCAGACAAGATACTACAAACTAACATTCATATAGCGGATCACTTTACCAACCTCGTCAGCCTCAGTGATGCCAAGCAGTATCGGGACACCGACATCGGTTATCAAAAAGCTATAAGCTTATTGACCCCACGACAGTCGTGTCACAAATTATACCAATGCTGTCGCCGTACGAGCTTCCTCACGGAACGCAAGACAGCGTCAGACACGATACATTTAACCAACACTGCTATAGCAATTCACTTTACCAAACGCGTCAGCCTCGGTGCTGCTAAAGAACATTAGATCATGTCAACGACATCGGTTATCCGTAAACTACCAGCTCACCAAACCCTGACAATCGTAAAACATTGTATGACGCAGCGTGCTATACATTTAATTATATTCTTTTAAATTTTACCCTTTTAAATACCATCTTGCTATAAAACCTTTATTCTTTAAACGCATCTTATATATTAATATCTTATTAGTAGTTCCTAACCTTTCAATATACCAATACTTTATATATTTCATAAAAATAACGATAATGTAAACTAAAATGCCCATACAACACTATTTAAAGATGGCGGTGCGCCGCGGCATACGCTTTTACTTATAAATATCGTAATTTTGATAAATTTCATCATACAAATAACCTTCCTAATATCTAATATTATTATTTAATACTATTATTTACCTTTTAATAATTATTATTCTATATAAATTATCATTTCATATTCATTTTATGCAAATTATCTATTTAATAATAAAATAAACTTACCAAGAAAATCTTCTTAATATACAACTATGCATCTTACCAATCATGAATGTCATAAAACTATTATATTTCAATGCCTTTGCACTTTAAATATTAATTTAACTAATTAAATATATGCTTCCTTGTGTTTAATTTATATTATTTGCAATTTAATATCCATAATTTTGTAAGCGTCCTTTTATTGCGTCATCCTCCCGCCAAGCCCCATTTTCCTTTTTTTTCTCTTTCATTAACTATAACCTGCCAGTATGGCATTCAGCCTACATAACATTTATAAAAATATTAATTACTTTTTTTATTAATTATTTAAATATATTAAATAAAATAATATTTTTTTATTATTATTAAATTAAATTAAATTATATTATTCAGTAAAAATATTTTATAAATATTCCTACGTATATTTATGTACAGTATGGATTGTTACATTCAACCCCCTAAATTCTATGAAGTTTATCGGAATAGAATTTACAAAACCTTTAAAATTTATTACCAACCCCCAGACTTTACACGCTCTATCTTACACTCTTTTTTCCCGATGTGTATACTACTAAAACTGTCAACCCCCCTGACCTTACAATCCCCTGACCTAACAACCCCCCAACCTGAAGATTCTTAAAACACTGTTAACCTCCTCTGTCTCACTCCATTTCACGGACAACAAATTGTAGGCAAAAGCCCACTTTAAAAGTTTATGGTAAAGCCGTTTTGACCATCCTGGTCACGGCACCAAATTGTAACTGGTATCCCCCCCCTTCATTGAACTCATCCCTTCATCGATCTGAAATGTTTGAAAATATATTAATCAAATCATGCCTTGGCTCATGATACGTCTTGTGGTTAGGACCTTTATTATTGTTTTCGTAAGTAACTCAAGATCTTTAAGAGATTCAGAGGTAACAGTGTCAAGAATTGTTCAAGCTATAATATATTAAATCCCTTCAGGAGAGTTGACAGCAATTGCAGTATCATAAACTTTTCCGTTGTATTCGACCACAGCTTCTTTTAGGGAAAGCTGAGATCACGTCTTATTTATCCTCTCGTTACAGCTATCTAATTTGAGAGTCATAACAAGGGGAAAAATAGCTTAGTGGCCCCACCCCGCCACATGCCGTGAATTCCGACCGATCGGCGGACCCGACCGACCAAATATTGAACCCTCCGAGACGCAACGGAACAGTTCACGTATATGATACTTACAATGCCTTAGCAAAAGATCAATTATTAGCTAGCTGTCCGTCCGTAGTCGTCCCTTTTCGTTTTATACGAATATTTATTATTATTAGTTACCTTTTAGTCTTTATATTTAAATTACATATGATATTTCTAAGGTACTTGTTACGCTTCTTATATATTTCGTTAGATTTGTGATTCATGATTTGTTGTTGATTGGTTTGTGAGACCAATATAATTCATCGGGTTGTGAGGCCGATATACGCAATTAGTTTGTGATACCAATATACCTAATTCATCGGGTTGTGAGGCCGATATTCGTCATTGATTTATGCGATCAATATACTTAATTCATCGGGTTGTGAGGCCGATATACGTCATTGATTTATGCGATCAATATACCTAATTCATCGGGTTGTGAGGCCGATATACGTCATTGATTTATGCGATCAATATACCTAATTCATCGGGTTGTGAGGCCGATATACGTCATTGATTTGTTCGATCAATATACCTAATTCATCGGGTTGTGAGGCCGATATACGTCATTGATTTGTTCGATCAATATACTTAATTCATCGGGTTGTGAGGCCGATATACGTCATTGATTTGTTCGATCAATATACTTAATTCATCGGGTTGTGATGCCGATATACGTCATTGATTTGTTCGAACAATATACCTAATTCATCGGGTTGTGAGGCCGATATACGTCATTGATTTGTTCGATCAATATACCTAATTCATCGGGTTGTGAGGCCGATATACGTCATAGATTTGTTCGATCATTATACCTAATTCATCGGGTTGTGAGGCCGATATACATAATTAGTTTCTGAGATCAATATAATTCATCGGGTTGTGAAGCCGATATACGTCACTGGTTTGTGAGACCAATGAATTCGTCGGGTTGTGAAGCCGATATACGTTACTGGTTTGTGAGACCAATATAATGTAAGCCGCTGGTTTACATATCAGTTCGAACGCACAACCACACGGTGGCTGTTTGATTTATTTAACCGCACAGCACACGCGCAGCAGTCGTTTGTCAAAACCAACATTTAAACTTAGTCAAACGTCTCCGACATCAGTTATCAGTTTGCTTTAAGCTTACGGAACCCCGACAATCGTATGCCACGAGTTATACCAATATCCGACTTTGTACAAGTGCTTATGTAACACAAGACAGCATCAGACAAGATACTACAAACTAACATTCATATAGCGGATCACTTTACCAACCGCGTCAGCCTCAGTGATGCCAAGCAGTATCGGGACACCGACATCGGTTATCAAAAAGCTATAAGCTTATTGACCCCACGACAGTCGTGTCACAAATTATACCAATGCTGTCGCCGTACGAGCTTCCTCACGGAACGCAAGACAGCGTCAGACACGATACATTTAACCAACACTGCTATAGCAATTCACTTTACCAAACGCGTCAGCCTCGGTGCTGCTAAAGAACATTAGATCATGTCAACGACATCGGTTATCCGTAAACTACCAGCTCACCAAACCCTGACAATCGTAAAACATTGTATGACGCAGCGTGCTATACATTTAATTATATTCTTTTAAATTTACCCTTTTAAATACCATCTTGCTATAAAACCTTTATTCTTTAAACCCACCTTATATATTAATATCTTATTAGTAGTTCCTAACCTTTCAATATACCAATACTTTATATATTTCATAAAAATAACGATAATGTAAACTAAAATGCCCTTACAACACTATTTAAAGATGGCGGTGCGCCGCGGCATACGCTTTTACTTATAAATATCGTAATTTTGATAAATTTCATCATATAAATAACCTTCCTAATATCTAATATTAAGTAATAATATTATTATTTACCTTTTAATAATTATTATTCTATATAAATTATCATTTCATATTCATTCTATGCAAATTGTCTATTTAATAATAAAATAAACTTACCAAGAAAATCTTCTTAATATACAACTATGCATCTTACCAATCATGAATGTCATAAAACCATTATATTTCAATTCCTTTGCACTTTAAATATTAATTTTACTAATTAAATATATGCTTCCTTGTGTTTAATTTATATTATTTGCAATTTAATATCCATAATTTTGTAAGCGTCCTTTTATTGCGTCATCCTCCTGCCAAGCCCCTTTTCTTTTTTTTTTCTTTTTCATTTACTATAACCTGCCAGTATGGCATTCAGCCTACATAACATTTATAAAAATATTAATTACTTTTTTTATTAATTATTTAAATATATAAAATAAAATACTATTTTTTTATTATTATTAAATTAAATTAAATTATATTATTCAGTAAAAATATTTTATAAATATTCCTACGTATATTTATGTACAGTATGGATTGTTACAGGTGGTAGCTTATGTACATTCGACGATTCAAAAGTGCTAACAAAAGTGTATTTGAATAAAGATATTTTGAGTTTGAACAAGAAAACATTTAATTCAGAAATTTAATCAATGTCTTTTTCCTAACTTGTTTTTTACGGCGTTGAGTTCTGCCATCTTAACTTACAATGTTAATTGATTACAAACGGAAAGTGGAGAACGGAGTGTCTTGACACTAGAGTTTTTCCGTCTACAGTGTTATACGTAAAGTAGCTTCTTTAATAATTCGTATATTAAACCCCGCAATTATTGAAAAATGTACCTTTTTTCATTTAAGCGTCTTATAAATACTGAAATAGAGGATAATTTATTCAAACTATTAAGCAAACTTTAATCGATGAGTAGAGTAGTATAGATAGTTCATCAAAGACTAAACAAAACTTAGTAAATACGGAGTGTAAATGATACCGCACTAATCCCTGGAAGCCAACAGATCCAATTTCACCTAAACTATCTTACTGCGAGATTCATCTACGAACTGTAATTTACCGCACTGAACTACTACACAACTAGATGTAGCGGTGACTGAAATCGATATTATATGCATGTACATTCTACATTAGCGGTGTAAGGCATGTATGTCTGACGTGACCAGACATTCCATTTTGAACGGAAATTTCCCGTTTTTTTGGTATTATATTCCGGAAGGTAGCCCCGGGATAAATATATTTTTTTGAATTTGCATTATGATATTATATTATTCATGAATAGTTTTAAGGTTATTGTCATTGTTGCAAAACAAAAGAAAATCATAATTATCTGAAAAAAAGGATGCTAAATATATTAATGATTGTTTTTTAAAAAAAGGAAATCCAAATATTTTAATATTTTTTTGTAAAAAAGACGAAAGTCCAAAGAAAAACATTTTAAATATATCTATTTAATGATGTAACGCAACTTTCTAAAATAGATGTCCCGTTTTGGGTGAAGAAAAAAATGGTCACGTCGAATATCTGTCTAGCAATAACCTCCGGGAAAGTTTCATAACATCGTTCGAGATCAAAATGTTCATATTAATATTATTGAACTATTGCAAATATTGAGTTAAGAGGCCGTCGTGGCACAGTGTGACAGGGTATAACTATAAACGCGCTTGTTGTGGATTCTATTCCCAAACGGGGAACTGAGTATGTTCAAAATTTCAATTCTTCACTCTGGTGCTTCAGACAAAGAGAGTGGCGTTAAGTTCTCCCATGCAACGAAACTGGAGGACTAAGTATCTTGAACTCTAAGTATCTATCTCTCTAACTATACCACTATGCGGGAAAAAAACGTGAAACTGCAAAAAAAATCACTTTTAACCTAAATATGTACATAATGGCGTATTTAACAAATACTTTTAATTGGTACTAATAAATTTAATTGGTACTAACAAATACTTTTAATTAGTATATTCTTAAAAACCTTTTTTTTGTTTTATTAAAGTATCAATTAACTCTGTACGACTTATACAGTGTTAAAATTTACGCAAATATACTTGCTCTTAGCTATGGAGCCTTTGGGACCGAAGGGTCAGACACACTCATCGATTTCATAAAGAAATGTTGGCTCGCTTATGAAACTCAATCCGATATACCCAACGGACAAAATTTGGACAAATAAAATAAATTTTATCAAGTTGGTTAGTGTTGGTAATATTTAGCATTTTATTTAATTTGATGCCCATTTTTAGGGTAAAAATGTTTTGGTTGGGTAAAATGAGATATTGGCTGGTGACGTTTGGTTGCGTCCCTCAATACAAAATAACTCTAAATTGATTAGAAAATGGGGAATTGAGAGATGTATTGCTAATTTTTCTTTGCCTACTTTAAGAGTGTAGTATTCTCTGTGATGGATAAGTTAAGACATAATTGACGAAATCTCCGCTTCAATGTTCGATACACAATTTTGGGCTGAAAGTGGAGGAAAGAGTGTCTTGACAATAGGTTCTCTCTGACTACACTGCTATGCAGTAAAAGACACATGAAGACGAAAGTAGAAGGTGGGTCATTTAAAATATATTTATGCTTGACAAACATTAATTTTTATAATATATAATTGAGGTTGTCGTGGCGTAGTGGGATAGCGTCTGACCATAAACGCGACGGTTACGGGTTTGATTCTCACTCAGGAATGATACTATTTTCATTTCTCCGCTCCGGTACATACGGCAAAGCGTGGCGTCCAATTCCACTATTTAACATACGTTTTGATTTCGGACGGAAATTAGAATAAGGAGTATGTCTTGTTGGGTTTTGTTAATAAATGAGGGTAGATAATAAATAAATGTGGGTATTTAGCTAACAAAATGGTATAAAAGCGACGGATTTTGTTAACTCGTGGCAGTTATACTTGGCATGGCGTAGAGGCTAGGTCGGATACTATTGTAAAAAGAAGTTGGATAAAAGAATAAATATGAAATTATGAAGACAGACGTAAGTTTTATTACATTTCAGAAGTGGGATAACTCGCTCCTGTGTTTTTTTTTTATATATATACTATTGGAAAAAAATGTTATTTGTGTCCTAATAACATTCTTGTACGATGTTTCATGCAATTGTTCGAGATGCAACATGACAATACTACTACGAAGGACACCAGTCTAGTGACACCAGAACCCTGGAAGCGCACATGAAGTATTCGGTTAGCGGCTTTCAGTAGCAGTAGAAGTCGCAGCTTGCATCGCGAGGTTCGCGGTGGTGACGCCGTGCATCGCGAGGGTCGCGGTGGTGACGCCGTGCATCGCGAGGGTCGCGGTGGTGTCGGCGTGCATCGCGGGCGCAGCGCGGAGGTGTCGGCGTGCATCGCGGGCGCAGCGCGGAGGTGTCGGCGTGCATCGCGGGCGCAGCGCGGAGGTGTCGGCGTGCATCGCGGGCGCAGCGCGGAGGTGTCGGCGTGCATCGCGGGCGCAGCGCGGAGGTGTCGGCGTGCATCGCGGGCGCAGCGCGGAGGTGTCGGCGTGCATCGCGGGCGCAGCGCGGAGGTGTCGGCGTGCATCGCGGGCGCAGCGCGGAGGTGTCGGCGTGCATCGCGGGCGCAGCGCGGAGGTGTCGGCGTGCATCGCGGGCGCAGCGCGGAGGTGTCGGCGTGCATCGCGGGCGCAGCGCGGAGGTGTCGGCGTGCATCGCGGGCGCAGCGCGGAGGTGTCGGCGTGCATCGCGGGCGCAGCGCGGAGGTGTCGGCGTGCATCGCGGGCGCAGCGCGGAGGTGTCGGCGTGCATCGCGGGCGCAGCGCGGAGGTGTCGGCGTGCATCGCGGGCGCAGCGCGGAGGTGTCGGCGTGCATCGCGGGCGCAGCGCGGAGGTGTCGGCGTGCATCGCGGGCGCAGCGCGGAGGTGTCGGCGTGCATCGCGGGCGCAGCGCGGAGGTGTCGGCGTGCATCGCGGGCGCAGCGCGGAGGTGTCTGCGTGCATCGCGGGCGCAGCGCGGAGGTGTCGGCGTGCATCGCGGGCGCAGCGCGGAGGTATCGGCGAGCATCGCGGTCGCAGCAGGGGTCGCAGTCGGGTGGTCAACGAACGAAGTAGGAGTGATGACGGGACTTTTCCATTACGAAAACTTCGTAAAAGGTCAGAAAATCCATCTTTTATATAGAAGGACGACAGACAGACATTTATTAATAGTTTACGAATAGTCTGCAATAATTTACTGTTAGAATCGTAAAACTAATATTTATTTTGTTATGCATAAACTCCAAGGACTTCCTAAAATTCGATATAAATGAATGAAGCTCTATTTAATTTAGTTGGCATAAGTGGCAAGACAAATGACTAAGTGCATTTCAATCTGAAAAATTATAGCAAGTCATTGGAGGATATGCTGACGAGGAAAAGTAGATTTAAAGTATAATGTTAAGAGAATTGGCCTTGTTGTTTAAACTAATGTGATATAAATGGCAGATAAGCGGTTAACTAGTTGATATACTGCGTAAGTGATAAGACCTATAAGCTTTAGTACAAAAACACTTAAGTTGTTCTAACCCTGATCAATTACTACAATTCTAATAAAGTTCAAAGTTCGACCTGGGAAATTCTAGGAGCAAATTAAATTATGAAAGTAACTTTAAAAAAATGAGATTTATCTATCCATTTATTTATTTATCCATTTAATCAAAACTCTCGTACTACAAACTTGACAAAAGATGCACTGATAACCAATTTGGTATTAAGATGTTAAGATATTTTTAACTAATTCCCTTGTGCACAAAAAAAATCTTTAGCCGAAATTACTCAATGTCATATCAACTCTTAGTCATATTAATGTGTATGGTTCGATCGCTTTTCGGTGCTATATTAACTCTACATTTGATACATTTGTATTTGTCCAAGACCACGTAATAGCAAAACCTTTCAAATCAAGTTAGTGTAGTAGGCGGCCTATGTCTATGTCCTGTGTGATGCTAGTTTCTTTCAAGAAAATTTAATAATAGGTTGCGGAACAGAAATTCGGCATGTTAACTAAAGAAAAAAAATCAAAATATCTTTATTCAAATAGACTTCAAACAAGGATAGGCTAGCAGTATAAAGGCCATACATGCTTTATCAGGCAAAAGGCAACAAATTAGGGGTTATACAAGAAAATGTTAACGGTGAAATTAAAAAAAAATCTATGTTCCCATATTCAATTCTGGTTTAAAACAAAAAAAAATATGTAATAATTGAAGATGAAATAGCACGATTATTGGGACAATCCTATTCTATAACATTAGATATATCCTCAGGTGATTATAAAGTCGCTATTTCAGAAACGTTCAAACAATTTACTTCATTTATTACCCCGGATGGTCAATATGAATTTAATCGTATGCTGTTAGGATTAGCCAAATGCCCTGCGGAATCTCAGTCCATGAATAAAATTTTGACCATGACTAATAATTTAGACCAATTGCTTATTATAGCTGCTAAACTTCTCTCGAAGAGAAACTCTCTAGCTGAAGTCCTTAAAACCCTAGCTATGTATGTTTGTTGCGGAAAGTGAGAATGTATCTTTTGGGATGTACTTTTACAATAATAACTGACTGTAGTGAATTTCGATCGACATTACAAAGCCCGATTAATTACTCTGAAATAAATAAAATTCACGACATACTTGAAACTGACCTAGTTTTTGATGGAATGAAGTATATAAAAATATATGTAATTAAGGAAAATAGTTTATATGACCAAACAAATAAAATAAAATCAAAATTTATTTTGGATGATTGATCCATAGAAAATGTTAGTGTTAATAACAATATTTCCGTAAAATATGTTAGTTATTCATATGACGACAGTAAATTACGATGGGTTCCAAATGGGGTAAGATAGCAACTTTGTCGTCTAATTATGACGATCCTGTTAGTTATTGGTTACCGCGGAACGTGTTTTACTTCGATTATTTTTAAAAGATTTTGTCTCGGTAAACGAATTAACCATAATCAATACTGCACATGTCGAAAGATATAAACGTATAATTTTAAGCTATTTAATTGCATAAAATATAAACAGAAACGAGAAGGACTGAGATAGTGAAATTTGAAAACCATCATAATATTATTGATTATTCTGAATAAAACTCGTATGTATCGTATATACAGAGAGAGTAAATTAGTTAAAGTTACCAAAATTAGTTCCAATAACTATGGTAAAAGTAAAAAGATCTGTGACTGATAGTAACAGTGATAAAGATGATAGTGACAAAACTAAATAGTTTCCTATAATTACTGTAATACCTACCTACTTTCTTTCAAATTATATTTTATAATTGTAATGGTTAAAAGTTTAGTAATAATTTTATACAATATAATGTTTGTTGTGTTCCATAGTAAGAAATTTGTAAGATTGAAACGATTTATTTTGTGGACAATACAATAGACTAGTTGATAAATTATAAATACAGTTGATGAATTGTCTATATACTTGCTGAATTTGGTTATACAGAATGTTTGTGTACACACACCAAAATAATAAAAACAGTTTAAATATATCTTATAAAAACGGAAAAAATATAAAATTAAATAAAACACTAAAAAAAAAACGATTATCAAGGCCATCCATTTCAATAACACGCGTGGCGGGTAATGGCGGCAAAGAGGTGTAAACGCAACGCAACACTTAGATTTGACTTTACACAAATTCATTAATTTTACTGTCTTAACTTCTTTTTCAATATGTTCGTAATAGGAGAGATACATGCTCCATAAATTAGTTGTATCAGTGTACTCTGCGGAAACACGTACGTAGTAAGCGAACACGCGTCATTGTTGAAATATAAGTAAACGAAGAAACAGAATAAAAAAAAAACAATTACTTGAGATTAAATTTAAATAAATTATTATAACTTAAATTATTATAACAATTTTAAATGATTTTTAAACAAATTTACAAATACCATAGTTCGTATTGATTAAGATTTATGCCTCGTACTTATCGAGTGGTTTTTTAAATGGATGAACATATTGTAACGTTAGTTGTAAAAAGGACAACCAATTTTAAAACCAAGTGCGTGGGCTATTTGCGTAAAGAATACTGTTTGACCAGGATAACTATGGTAATAAGTATTAGTAATTGTAAATGTATCCCAAAGGATTAAGATCTAAAGTGAATGTTAGTATTTCAATGTAATCTCTGATTGTAATTATTCTTTAAAAAATTATAAACGATAATTGTAATGCGTTCAAAAATGAGTTGAAAAGTATGAGAGAATAAATTAATAACAAATGAATAACAAAATATCAATCAAATATCATATACTGCACAGGCTTATTATTCTGCTTAGCGTTTTGTATTATGCGTGACGTAGTAAAGATTAAACACGAATGACGTAAGTGTCTATTACTACTAAATACTATTAAGCGCTGTTAAACTGACATTTTTCATTCGCATAAGACATACTTGAGATATATCTCTTTCTCTTTTAGGCGTGTATAATAAAGAAATGACATCAACTTTGATTTGGAATAAAGTATGACTTAAAATATTATGCCCTACATTTTGTGTACTAAGTTGCTTGTCAGACAAATACACCCGGTATAATTGACGAATTTAGTTCATGTATTGTGTATTGTTGATGAATTATGTATATAATTGATGAGTTGTATAAATAGTTGATAAATTATGTATATAGTTGACGTGTGGTGTATATAGTTGATGAATTTAGTTGATGTATTGTGTATATCGTTGATGAATTATGTATATAGTTGATGAGTTGTGTATATAGTTGATAAATTATGTATAAAGTTGATAAAATATGGATATAGTTGACGTGTGGTGTATATAGTTGATGAATTTAGTTGATGTATTGTGTATATCGTTGATGAACTATATACATAATTGATGAGTTGTGTATATAGTTGATAAATTATGTATAAAGTTGATAAATTATGTATATAGTTGACGTGTTGTGTATATAGTAGATGAATTTACTTGACGAATTGTGTATATAGTTGATGAATTTAGTTGACTAATTGTGTATATAGTAGATGAGTTGTGTATGTAGTTCATGAATTTACTTGACGAATTGTGTACATAGTTGATGAATTCAGAAGAGTTGTAGTAAATGTGTTTAATGGTGAGTTTTTTTCAGCATTAGTGATATAAGAGTGCTTAATGGTGGCATGAAGTGATTCACCTTGAGCAATATGAGAGTATCTAATGGTGGAGCTAAGTGGTTCACCATTAGTAATATAAGAGTGTTTAATGGTGGAGTGAAGTGGTTCACCTTAAGCAATATGAGAGTATCTAATGGATGAGCTAAGGGGTTCACCATTAGTAATATAAGAGTGTTTAATGGTGGAGTGAAGTGGTTCACCTTAAGCAATATGAGAGTATCTAATGGATGAGCTAAGGGGTTCACCATTAGTAATACAAGAGTGTTTAATGGTGGAGTGAAGTGGTTCACCATTAGCACGTGTAATGATGATATTTATTTTCAGGTGATTTTTTTTTTTTTTGGTAATATTGTAAATCTAGTCTCTATGCCGAGTGTTGGGTTCTAACTGCGTGCATGAGGACATGCACGAGGTCAGAATGGCCGAGTGTTGGGTTTTGTTAATAAATGAGGGTAGATAATAAATAAATGTGGGTATTTAGCTAACAAAATGGTATAAAAGCGACGGATTTTGTCAACTCGTGGCAGTTATACTTGGCATGGCGTAGAGGCTAGGTCGGATACTATTGTAAAAAGAAGTTGGATAAAAGAATAAATATGAAATTATGAAGACAGACGTAAGTTTTATTACAGTAGCTTCTCTTCTCTTTTCTATATACCCTGCAATGCAAAAAAAGTGTCAAGCTGCTTTTTTAATAATATGCTCCTAACTTTATATATTAGCTATTAACTTACGATATATACGAAAAGGACATTTTATAAAAACCTAATTAGAAAAACTTAAGAACTTAAAAGTCACACGAGCCAAGGGCACTCAACAAATACATACCTGACTAATGTTAAAGCCTAGTCTACATATTTGTTTACGGCGACTCTTGCGGGTTTCCACGAGTGTATAAGGGAATTAGTAACGCTGCTGTGTCAATATACTACTACCACACTGTTTGACCAAACTGCTGAGTTAGTTTAAACAAAATTGAATTATATATACAGTATATAGATTTTATATACCAGCATATTAAAAATAGATTGTTTTTTTTTTAGCTTCACGCTGTATCCCGCACACAGCAGGGTAGGCAGAGGGAACCTAGTGTCAAGACACTCCGTCCCCCGCTTTCCGCCGAATTCGGAGGCATTGTGTGTTAAGTGGAGGGACTTAACGCTGCGCTTTACCTCTGATACCAGAGCGAAGAAATGGAAATATTAAATATTTCCGTTATATTTCCGTTAGTATTAAATATTCACACGTTCGTGCCACTGCGCCACGACTAGCCACTGACTCGTTGTTATTTATTTTATTCGGTTATTAGTTATGCAGATATGTTATTTTAGATTATTAAAGATTAGGTCTGTCGTTAATCGCAATGGTTGTAGTTTCGATGTTCACTTCAAGGAATTATATTTAATTGGAATTCTCTAGTTGCCGCGGTATTAAATTTGGGATTTAAAATGCAATGTTTTGATTGTGGCCGTTCTCTCTGCCTTTAGTGAAGGAGAAAAAAGAAAAAGTCGTATTATATAAATCGTACCAGACTAACTAATTGTGATGTTCATATTATGTTTATTTCGTGTGGAACTACATGTGTATACACACATAATGACTTCACTGAGCTTATTAATTAGGCCAAAGACGTGACGCACACTCTATCAAGAGAAACTTCTACTAGGAAATCTTAATGGTATATCATGGAAGATATACTCGTTAAAATGTTTGAATTTACTCTTTTGCAGACGTTTCCTCGTAATCAATAATGATGTGTTGTATCTGTATAAATAAAGAAAATTGGAGTGTCTGTTTGTCTATTAGTCGGACTAATCTCTGGAATGGCTAGACCAATTTTGACAGGAATATCTCTGAAAGATAGCTCACATAATAAGGAGTAATTTATACTACTTTTACGCGCAGACGAAATTGCAGGCATAGCTAGTATGTAGTACCTATGTATCGATAAGCTTTGTTCCAACAATAGAAACGGAGCTACCGTTTCTATTCAGAACATGATCTCGTTGTATAAATAGTTCGGCAAAACTGATTCTTATCAACTTTACGTGGTTTTGAAATAGTTGCTGTTATACACACGTGCTTAGAACTTCAATGCATTAGATAAGGTAATTAAGTGAAGGACGTTTCATTTTATAGGCATGATACAATTAACGAAACGGATCTGATTATAAGAGGGTATTAACATTAGCATAGCATATTAGATTAAAATGTTAACTTTAAATTAAATATGTATGAATGTTTCAGTTAAAACCTGGTTCTCCTATAAACCCCACCTATCAAAATTGACCGTTAAAAGTAAAAATCTAAGTTTATCGAAGTATAAGCCCCATTTTATTAATGAGCAATAAGCAATTCTGACTTCCACCATTAAAATTGCAAATTCTAAAGTTTGACTGGAAAATCTTAGGATTTACCGTAGTCGGGTACTCGGGTTTTATAAATGTACATTTATAACAATCCGCGTGCAGCCTTGGTTTTGTGGTACACAAATTTTGAATCTCATAATTCCCTCCATCTGTACGTGACGGAAATACTTGCTTAAATTGGTACCAATTTTTTTATTAGCTTCACACTATATCCCGCACATAACAGGGTAGGCAGAAGGAATCTAATGTCAAGTTTCCCACTTTCTGCTGAATTTTAAAGGCATTGCGTGCTCAGTGGCTGTACTCAACGCCGCGCTTTACCTTTCCTTTTTATTAGTGGCGACTAAAGTGAAGAAGTGGAAATATTAAATATTCCAATCCTCGAGTGACGATTAGTATACTTTATAAAATTAAACCTTTTTTTTTTATTAACAGGTGGTCGAGTGAACGCGGCCCGTGCTCTGTGTCTTGTGGCGGTGGAGTAAGAGCGGTGCGACCGCGATGCCCACGCGACCAACACTGTGGGCCCACACGATATGAAAGATGTAATTCTCATAGGTGAGATCTGTCAAAATTTAGAATACTAGTAACCAATCGAAAACCAGAAATCTAAGTTTCAGCCAATTTAATAACACAGATGTTTCATAAAAATTTAGTCCAACATTTAAAGTCTTGTATATTTTTTATTTATGAGTTAACCTAAAATAAACACTAAATGCAATGAGTTACATTATTATATGTATAGGTTATATATACAAATAAAATTGTTTTTACGTCTTTTAATAGCAGGTACAATGTAGAATTTAAAAAAAAATCCAATTGTAAAAAATAAATAATAATTTATACGTTAATTATTTTATTTACTTATTAAAAAGAAAGTTATTGTTAAAGTATTTGCAATATTGTAATAAATTCTGAATCATAGCACGAACACTTCAATGTTCTTGAATGTTTCGAAGAAACGTTATTTGGAGTAGACTTTTATTAAAGCAAATACCTTCTAATCTACTAAATATATTTGAGATTGTTTGCAAGAGAATTTGTATTATTTGCGGAGATAATTTCAACAACCCTGTCCATTAATTCATAATCAGATAGCGTACTTTATTTATATTGAAATTTTGCTCTTGTATATAAACATTAGCTTCACCAAGTATTTTAATCTAAGAGAAATAGATATTAAATTTTAATATATGTTTTAGTTGCGACTTCACATGGTCGGGTGGCGAGTGGGAGGGATGTAGTGCTACGTGTGGCAGCGCTGGTGTCCAGGAAAGACAACTGTTCTGTATACCTTCGAATATAAGGTTAGTCAGCATCCAAAAAATATATATTATTTTGTTTTATATCGTGGTCTCCTGATATTCAGTCCATTAAAAGTATATAGTATTCAAAATGTTTCAAAACTACTATTCCCTCTTTATCGAATAATAAATTAGGACATATCCATTTAATCAAAAAATGATATAAAGACAACCCTTTACCCTCAAAAACTTACTACTGTACTTTTATATTTTTGCTAAAATTGCATCAATTCAAATTCATGCATCAGTTTTTCTCACATTAATAATTTATCAAATAAATAATATAACAGGAACTGAATAATACTAATAGAAAATTAATAGAATAGATGATTTAACGTTACTCGCTCTGATGCTTAGAGCCTAAGCTGCCATTATAATTTTACAAATAAATAGATACAGTTTATTTGCATAACTGATAATAGCTAGTTTATACGTTAAATTCATTTATAAGGTGTTTCAATAAGCATTTCCAATCTTTAAATAATTAATAAAAGTTTCAGGTGGGGAACGGAGTGTCTTAACACTAGGTTCCCTCTGCCTACCCTGCTCTGTGCGGGATATAGCGTGAAGCTATTTAATTTAATTTAATTTAATTTATCGAAATGGCTTCGTGCCATTAGGTGTGGAATATAACATCGTTTAAATATCCGTTACGGCTTCTGTAGGTGGAGCGCATTCAAAATGTCTAATCTTCATGACTCTGGTAATACATAAATCAGGTTGAATTTGACCGATGACATGAGTTCTGTCGACTTTGAGTAGCGGTATGGTGTGTGGCTTAGGTGGCTTCGCATACACCTGAAACTTAAGAAAGGCTCATAAGAAAAAGTGAAAAACGTTTTAAAAGAAATAGGGACTATTTTTTTTTCTTTAATTTCAAGCCAGAATAAATACATAGACAGACCGTCAAAAATACATGTACATATGTACTTAGTAAAAAGCGGTTATTCTATTATTACATACGTGCATTTTGGTTATATTTATACGAGCAGGTTAAATTTCATTCTAAATCAAAACAAAAATGCAACGATGCCATTGAAACACGTTTGATTGTCCACAGTAGTTTTTTTATATTTTCCCTCATATTTACTTAGAGCATACCATGTTAAGTTAGGCACGAGGATATTCATATCTCTGTATACCACTGTATACTGAATGATACGTACGTACCTTCTAACTTTACATAACCTTAAAAAGGCATTCTTTTAGCTTCAAGCTTTTTCCTGGGTAATCACAGTGCAAGATAACTCCGTCCTCGATTTTCCCTCCGAAATTCGAGATATTGTGTGGTAAATGGCGCAATTCAACGCCGCACTTTGTTCTACTTACCCGAGTGAAAAATAAAAATAACGTATAATAGTCATTCGTTTACTTTAGTGATACAAAAATAGCTTTCGATAATATCAATATGAGTACGTACATACATACGACACGAGGACATACGTGTAACTTTATGTTACCGTTTTTTCACGGATATCACAGATTGGTTCAGCCAGCCTCGTGGAAATTATTGTGACATAATATTTCATGTTTATTTTCTACGAAAATAGTACGCAACAAAAATCACATGACGTAACACAGATAATTTAACTGACAGGTATTATGATTCTCTTGAATTTATATGTAAAGGGTTGGTTTTATTTTAATTGTGAAATAATTTAATTTACTGGTCTCGGTTTACCGTTTTTAATGTTACGTAAGCGTTTTCACACTTTGTTCCTCATAGTCGAGTAGGCATAGACAACCTAGTGTTAAGACACTCCGTTCTCTACTTTCCATTCGAGGCATCCTTATGGGTTGACATAACCCAACGTCACGCTTTGTCTTGTTAATAGAGCAGAGAAATGAAAATGATTAATTTGAATATTATAGGAATCGAATTCAAAATCTTTACATATAAACAGGCAGCGCCACTGTGCCACAGTTGCCTTTTTTGCAAAGTAATTCCAAATTACCATACGTTTAAGTCATGTGTATTTTATGAATCAATGGGCACAGTAGTTATACGTGATTATTTGCAGCTTTACAGCTCTTCCCGTTAAGCGGGATAAAGAAGAAACCAGTTTCAAAGCACTTCGTTTTCCAATTTATAACAATTTTACAGAAATATTGTGTGTTGACTGGCAGAACTCAACGACGCGCTTTGTTCTAGGTCGGGTCGGGAAATCGAACCCACAATCATTGAGCTTATAATTAAACGTTGTCTTAACCACCACCACGACGGTCTCGTAATTATTAGAAGTTTTTTTTCATTGATGATAGGGTCACGTTTGGTCATATTGGCTAATCCCGCTGCTTTGAGTGCTAAATTAGTTTTTAAAGAGATCATTAAGTTTATATAGGTAGATGTATTTGTTATACAATGGGTCTGGCATAATCTTAATAGATTAAAGACCCTTATTTTATTTTTTTCTAGAATAAAAAAAAAAGGTCACGTTTGACCACTTCAAACCTGATGTTAAGCGTCGATGCGGTCTACTATGTTATACTATGATGTACAAATAATGCTGAATACTGTATATTTTTAAAGATCACAATTTTATAAAACAAATTTCATTTAAATTCTCATATCTAATAACACTTGTTATTAAAACGGTTCAACTAAAACTGTCAACTCGTATGTATTATTGCACATCTAACTCAGCTTTTAGTTTCCGAAGTTGCTCATACAACGATATTCATATGAACGTGAAACGCTGAAGCTTTTGGATCTACATAAACGAATTTAACCGAAACATACGCTTGAGTTAAGGACAGCTATCTGCAACTCTTGTCAGTTTAATATACTAAAACTAGTACTATTATTGCTTTTGATTTGAATAACATTTCTATGCAAGTTTGCTATTTTGATATTTATTTTATTTTTATAACAATATGTGTGACGACTATTCATAGAAAATCTTTTTTAAAATTTATGTTGGGGCCAGTCGTGGTGCAGAGGCATTAGACGTGACTGTAAAGCGACTGGTTGTAGGTTCGATTCCCACTCGAGGAGTGGAAATATTTAATATTTCCATTTTCTTTGCTCTGGTGTCGATTCAAAGCGCGGCGTTAAGTTCTGCCACTTAATGAGCAATGCCTCCGAATTCGGCATAAAGTGGGGAACTTAACAGTAGGTTCCCTCTGCCTACACTACTGTGGGCGAGATACAGCGTGAAGCTAAAAAAACTGTTTAGAACTTGAATAAATAGATAGTTGTGAGTGCGATTCGCACTATTACCATTATTTTCACTTTTCGCACTGTGAAGAACGCGGCGTTGAAATCCGCCACTAAGCACGTAATATATCTAATTCCGGAGGCAATCGAAGTTCGGATTGTTTAGACGTTAGTTTCTCTCTGTCTACCTTGTTTTGGATTAAAGAGCATAAAAGAAGAAACTAAAAAACTGATATCATCGATTTTTTTTAGCTTTACGCTGTATCCCGCATGTAGCAAGGTAGGCAGAGGGAACCTATGTTAAGACACTCCGTTTCCTACTTATCGTAGAATATCATAAAATTATTTAATTATAATAATTTTAAGAGCGGAAGAACGGAGTGTCTTAACACTAGGTTCCTTCTGCCTACCCTGCTATGTGCGGGATACAGCGTGAAGCTAAAAAAAGTAAAAAAAATTAAGAGCTAGGTTTATATATACGTACCTAATATCGATTATGAACATAAAAAAATATTCATATTATTTTATACCATAAAAGATATTTATAATAAAAACAATACTTACGACAGTATGTCACTGCCTCATACATACATATCTGTATTTGACAATAGACGTTTTCAGATAAAACAGAGTCCCTCGTGCCTTACTCAGTTTTATTTTATATTATGTACCTATATTATTTTAGTAAGGATATATTATATTATTGAAGTATAGGTTTTGAGAGGCTGGTCGTATGTAAAGCGACTGGTTGTGGGTTCGATTCCCACTCGAGGAGTGGAAATATTTATTATTTCCAATTTCTTCGCTCTGGTGTCGAGGCAAAGCGCGGCGCTAAGTTCTGTCACTTAACAAGCAATGTCTCCGAATTCGGCGGAAAGTGCGACGACGGTGTGTAGCTTTAGAAAAGTACAGCTTTTTTATACATATTGTTTCGAAATCAGAGTACCAAAGACATACCTTTCCGTTACAACTTTTCGATCTATTTAAGACATGTTTTTAAGTGGCGGAGCTTAAGACTGCCTTTGTCTTGCCAATAGCAGAAATGAAAACTTACCACTAAAAACCACTTCTTCGTGTAATGATCACACGTATTGATTGCCTCGATGCTATTGTTTCATAAAAAAAAAATCAATAGTAAACGTACCTTTATCGATTGTTAACTTGGTTACTTAAAACTTATTAGAATAAGATAACATTTTTTGTAATAAGTAAGTAGTTTTTTAATTTATATCACTTCATTTAATGTTTTTTGTGTTTATAAATATATTATGTTACTCAGTTTAAAATACTGGTATACACTAAATTATTAAACTAAATTATTAAATTATTAAATTATTATTGTAAACGACTGGTTGTGGGCTCGATTCCCACTCTAGGAGTGGAAATATTTAATATTTCCATTTCCTTCGCTCTGGTGTCGAGGTAAAGCGCGGCGTTAAGTTCCGCCACTTAACACGTAATGCCTATGAATTCGGCGGAAAGTGGGGAACGGAGTATCTTAATACTAGGTTCCCTCTGCCTACCCTGCTGTGTGCGGGTGTACCCTACAGCGTGAAGCTAAAAAACTAAATTATTAAAAAAAAATTAAGCATATGTATAACATGCGAAAATATACTTTTAAATATTATATAATTTATTATTTTTTTATATTAAAATAATTAATATGTGAAGACTTAATTGGTTTATATATGTTACTTTTTGTTTATCTAATCAAAAGAATCCATTATAATAATTATAATGTTGAATATATTGTTGTCTACATTTTACAGTATAACATCAAGATGGGAGCTAATAAGGCGCAGTGTGTCGCCTGCATTGTGCCCCCCGACTAAGCCGGATAGAGTGCAGCCGTGTAACAGGATACCCTGTCCTGTTTACTGGCAGGAGATGCCTTGGACACCGGTAAGTAGTTTTATACCTTCAACAACTTGTTTAAATACTTATATACCACCTTTTTCCACATATCAGTGTAGTCAGATAAAACTTAGTGTCAAGACACTCCAGACAAAAATCGAGGAATAGCGCGTTAAGAGTTGAAACTTAACGCCGTACTTAAAACCTAGTTTAGCTTTACGTGTATCCCGCACACAGCAGGGTCTATCTACGCTACTGTGTGCGGAATACACGTGAAGCTTAAAAGATAGAGGGAACCTAGTATTAAGACACTCTGTTCGCCATTTTCTGCCTAATTCTGGAAACATTTCGTGTTAAATGGCGGAATTCAAGGTCGCGCTTTGCCTCAACACAAGAGAAAACTACAACGAAGAAAATGAAAATTATAAATATTTCCACTCTTCGAATGGGAATCGAACTCACAACCCACAAATTACGTTTACAATCACACTTATGTGCCCCTGCGCCCCACTGACCTTAACTTACGTAACATTTAATGATTTTTTTATAGAAATATCATAAAATATATAATAATCACTATTTTACGTATGCTCTATATTAGACTATTGAAACAAATTTAGCAACTTAAACAAACTCTAGGCTCAGAAGCACTCAAACTGTTTACCTAAGTCCTAGAAACTCGATTGATGGTTAACACTCGTAATTGATTCAGTTATGGCATCGAGAGGCTATCAATTAAACGATCTGTGTTTTCGTTTTATTTGATTTCATTGTGAAGCTTGTTTTATTGTTACTTTGAACATCGTATTGAATTGCTTTGATCTGTCATTATTCGAATTTATATTTGAGTATTTGAATAATAATTTTACAGTCAATTATTTAGCGTTTTATCTCTTTGGTCTTTTATTTCTCTGTTCAATTATTTTTTTATTAAGATAAAAAAAATATATTTATTTTTGTTATTTTATTTTATTAATGGTCATTACTGTTGTATATTTCGTTTGTATATATGAAAAAACAGGAGTATTACACGTAATCAAGCTTAGTGTAGCAAGCAGGTTTTTTCACATTTTTCCTTTTTCACATACATCAGTCAAAGTCTAAAACTGTTTACTATTGCCAAAACACACCGTTCTCCACTTTCCATCCGAGGTCAAGACTTAACACGTATTCACACTACACTCTAAATTAGATATCAAACCACCAGTTACGGCGAAACGTTATCTAACTTGGTATGTTACACTATTTTTAACATAATATGTAAATTTCAGTGTTCAACAACCTGCGGGCGTGGGGTGTCCCATCGTCCTCTAATTTGTCCTGCGCCAGACGATAACCTTTGCGGACCTAAGCCCCGCGAACGCCGCCGCAGATGTCGTCTACGCCGCTGTCCCCCGCGACCTTCCCCCGACTGCCCTGATAAAGACGGCGCACAGTACTGCGAACTGTTCACCAAAGATCATTTAGAGAGAAATTGCGTAGTGCCACCCTTTAGGAAGTACTGTTGTAATGCTTGTAAATCTATTAACCGTGGTCTTTAGGGACTGTCTGAATGGATCTGATTGTATTTATAATTTATATGTTTATCATATTATGGTTTATTTAAAAAAGAGTACTAATTTGGAATTCGAAAACAATAGGTTTCATGTACTCGATATTGAAACTTTTAAATTTCATAGAATGCGGCAGCTATTTTATAAATTTTGAAAATAAAGAAAAAGTAACATTTTTAATTTCATTATTTGTTTATTGGATTAAATCTCAAATCGGCTAAATCTGTTTATGTTATGTTGTGTAAGAAATAAACGTATGCCGTCACATCTGGGCTAGAAAATGAAGTTTATAATTATATATAACAATAGATAATTAAACTGCAACTTCAAAAATTATAAATATTCTTTCAACTTCAAAAGCGTGAAAGCAAATAAGTGACTAAAATGAAAAATTAGGAAAATTTAAGATTGCATTTTATTCTAACGTCCTATAAAAGGTCTTTACGAGAATAATAATTGAAAGAATCTTTATAATATATATGTTGTGATGGGCATTTTTAAATAATTTAAAATAGTTTTAAATTATAATTAAATAAATTAGTGTAATTTTGTAAGTAAATTAGTGTATTTACATTTTTTTCTCTGAACAAATACTTTGGGGAACTGTGGGGAACGGAGTGTCTTAACACTAGGTTCCCTCTGTCTACCCTGCTGTGTGCAGGATACAGCCTGAAGCTGAGAAGAAAAACAAATACTTTGCAATGAAGAAACAAAAAGTATTCTAAATGTAAAACTGAAACATCTTCACGCATTTTCCCACACGGAGCACGGCAACGGCAACTCTCTCTCTTAAGAGAACCTGGTGTCAAGACACTCTTTTCTCTATTTTCTACCCGAATTTGACATATTGCACGAAGAATAGCGGTTCACAACGCCGCAAAGCTGAAGTTATAAAAGTACTTATAGGTGCTCAGCGTAAACGTTTACCCAATTAATAAAACTTTTATCGTTTTTTAATTATCTACCTCAAAAAAAATACGATCATTTCTTTTCATATCATTAACAGCTTCAATTTTAAACGCCTAAGGAATACATTAATAATATCGTATACTGTTTACAATAATAGCACCTTATAACGACTGTTATTATAAATAATATATAGAAATTCTCATATTTTTGTATATTGCGCTGAAACCTTGCTTACTTTACAAATGGTAAAACTCTGTACAGGAAGGAAATTTCTGATAATATATTCTGCTACATCTTGCTACAGTTCTATAGTAGAATAACGCAAAGAAATACCTTTTTAAAATTTACCTCAAGTGAACAATATAATTGTATTTTACTGATTTTTTTAACAGTAAACCAATCATTATATATTTAGAAAAATCTAGGTTACGAGTGTTTTCTACTTAGTATTGGGATGTTTATGTCTTATCTCTATTTATGTAAGTAGAATTAAGTATTTTAAATAATAAGAACGAAGTGCCATAAAATGTATACACTTCATAGTATAAATAAATTGATATTGTAAATATGAGTTTTATTGAATACCGAGTTATAACTAGCCTGATAAGAAGTTCCGTTTTTAGTTTTCTATTACTTTATTATTTTTAGCCCTGTATATACCTATAGATAGCCCCGAATAATCCCGGTAAATATCCCTTTTTGTGAAAAAGCACGAAAATCGATCATTGGACCTTGTGCGGGGATAAGCGACTAAACGAAAGCCAAATCTTAATGATTGCTGTAATAAAACAAATGTCAAAATATTTTAATGATTATCAATTCTAAAAGGTGTAACATTTTTTTTTCAAATTGGTGTTCCGGTTTAAGTTCAGAAAATCCGGGACACGTAGTTATAACTTTAAAGGAATCTACTTTTAGTTTCTCCTACATTTCCCAAGGAAGATATATGCCAAAATTCATCACCACATCAACATATTTAAAGTGTTATTTCATACTTACGGAAATTTCATACTTAGACATTTAGAAAACATATAAAAAATGAAACGAAGCGGGATTTGAACCCCCACCCCCTGAATATCGTCCAGGGACTTGTAAAAGTCTCTCTATAGAGATGCTAACAACAAAAATAAGTTTTAATAAAGGGTATAAGAATTTCAACGCAGCTGGTAGTGGAACGCATGGCTCAATAGTTAGAGCGTCTGGACGTTATTCAGGAGGCGCGGGTTCGAAACCCGGTGCGTTCAATTTCAAATTTCAATACGTCTTCTTAATGTCTTTTTCATACAATAGTAGTTTATGCTGTGGGTTATCTGTTAGTCATACAGTAAGGGAAAGTTTATAATATATACTTAAGTATAATACATTTCCCTTATATACCATATGGGTATACGGGAAATCTAAACACTTATCTACACCTTATTTACTTTTCTTCAATTACTTTTCCATTGTTGCTTTAATTATAATTGTTATTATAAAATCTCATTTAAATGTAATACATTTTTTACACGCTTCTCAAAGCATGAAAATCTAATGTATGCTATAGCATTACGATTAAAAATAAGAAATCTATAGTCTATGAAGGTAAGGTTTTATATCTTATTATATAATTGTATTATAGTAATATTATAATGCGACTCCATAGGCTCGGAACCTGTATGGTATATCCATGAAATGCTATGGGGTTTCTTCTCAAACATACTACTAGTCTGTCATGGCAGAATTTAAAAACGAATCTCCTACCACCAAGCTGCTTTACCTGCGTTTTACGGGACGCTACCCAGCTGCGGAGGGGAACTGTATTCTTAATTCGTCCCCTACGGGTAATAAATGTGAACACGATGGTTGTACGTTCAATATCCACTCTGGGGAAATGTTTATATTTAAATTAACTTAACCTTCTTGCTCCGTTAGCATAAATCGAGATGTTGCGTCCCACCACTCAGCACTTTAATTCTGAAAATTCACGTGAAAGGCAGAGAACGGGGTATCTTAACATTCAATTCACTATGCCTACCCTACTTTGCGAGATAAAGCTTCTAGAAAGCAGTATAACAATATTTTCCCATGTAGATCTTAAAAAATTGAAACAAAAATACAATCTAGATATAAAAATACCCTTTCAATTTTAGTTTTTATTAAACCGGCAATAGACCGGGCTAGCTTTACTGCGGATATATCACGTACAAAATAACCTCAACACATGTGGCGTAGGTCGAACGTATGAACATGTTCATTTTATGACCTATAAACAGAATATTGCTCTTTTGTAAGGCTTTCTGGATAAAACCTTAAGTGGGTTAAGAATGTTGGATTTATTAATTAATAATAATAATAAGTCCGTATAGATTGATGGTAATATCTTTATGGGCCTTTCCTACCTCTGTCAATATCAAAGGCTTGCTAGTAGAATAAATACCTCCTCCTCAGTTCATAAGAACCAACCAGCGATATAATTTGCCAAAGATGCAAGGCTAAGATGGCACGCTGGCTCAGTTTTTAAAACTAAATTTCTTTTAACTGTGTCTTGCCGACTACGAATCAGTTGTCATTTTGAAGAAAAAATGTTCTTATGACAAAGTAGTCAGGAGAAACCAAGTGTCAAGGCACTCAGTATTTCACTTTATGTCCGAATTAGAGATATTGGCATATTGAGTGGTAGAACTCAACACTACACTATTACTTACCTGTTCGCCAGAACAGAGACCACCACCATAAACCACCTTATGGTAATTTTATTTACCATGGACATTCACAACGTCAGAGGAGTTGTGGATGCGTTGCCGACCTTGGGGATAAAGAAGGGAAGGAAGGAGGTAAGATGGGGATGCTGGGAATAGGTAGAGCTGGCTTACATGCCATCGAACCGGAACACATCATCAGATATTTGGCGGTTCGTCTTTGACACGATAGTGGCCGCGAGCCAGACGGAGGATGTATCTCCTACCACCAAGCGTCCCCCCACGGGTGAAAAGAGAAATGAAAATAATCAAATTATGATTGATGCTCCGAGTGGAAATCGAATCCTCAACCAATCGTGATACAGTGGTTGGGACACCAATGCGACGCAATGAGTCTGTCACAAAGTTTAATTTGAATTGAATGCATTCACTTTTGTATTTAAATATTTTTCAGCTGCCCTGACTTTTGTTTCTTTTAAATTCCTGGCTATAAAACTTTCATAACAAAACACGACGTCGCTAAGTTCCTTCCGCTTGTGCGATCTTCGTCCTTCAGAAGAGATAAAATGTTCATTAATCCGCTCCTATGTTTAAAGGAAACAGATTTATGGAAATAAGTGTAGTTAAAGCTTTTTTACATTTTTAAATTGTCATTTGCACACTTAAGAAATTGAAATCCCTTTTTTAGAAAATGTGTAAAAGCTTGAGCTCAGAGGATTTCGAACCCGTGTCTCGAAGAAACTGCCCAAGCGCCCTAACCTCAAAGCCATAATAAGTTCTACATGTGGCTACGTCTAGTTTTTTCACAGTTAAAGCTTTTGCTTTAGCTTAGCTATTCGTTAATATTTTGACAACTTATCAAGTGATTTGATACTGTCTTAGACAATTCTAAATAAATTCATATATTCATAATTCATAAATTTAATGTGTTCTCAACAGAACACATTAAATCTATGAATATCAAAATAAAAAATTGTGTTTATATATATTTTTTATTTAGAATTATAAAACGTAAAACAAAATATTATCTAATTTTTGTCTGTAGCTTACCTCTGTTTGGCTGTCTTATATATAACTACAGTACTGCATCGGTGTAAAGTTCGTTCGAATGCAAATTATAGAAGATCACGAACGATTTTTCCCAATTCTTCAAGAGTTTTTCTTTAGTAAATTTTGTAAACAATATGACAACAACGCGATCTTTAATGACATAATCAATCATGATACGATTTCAGATCATCACGGGCATTGGCGGTGATACAGAACAAATACGACACGTGTAATATACACACATACGTCGGTAAAGCATAAAAAATATAAAAAATGTAAAACAATATCTTTTTTTAATTATTACGTAGCGAATAAAAGAATAAAGGAAAATGAATTATATTTTTATAGTATATACACGGTTATATAAAAATATTTATTAAGACTTATTATGGCTTATTTTATCGGAGATCGGTATTCGACTCCCACTTGAGGGACTGATGATGTATTTATTACTTACACTGCTTTTTTAAAATTTTATTAAGTAACCATAATTAAATACAAAGTATATACGTATTTACAATATAATTTTTAGTAGAATAATAATATACAGTATACATACATACAATATATATCTATGTATATAATCATATGTATATCTAGTTGTAATAATCTAGTAGGAGCTACTTAAAAAATAGTTTATTTTATTCTGAGGAAAAAAAATGTATTTAATAACGACGATATGATTACATTAAGTAAAAACTGTCATGTAAAATCATAATCCTCTAATGTTTTGAAATTATTATATACTATCAGAAATAGTAATCAGCCGATCGTGTTACAAAACACGCGAAAAAACGAAAGGAATTTGAGCCAGCTGTTTCTAAATGTCAGAAAATACGCCATTTTCTATTCAGATTCGCAGACAACGATAAAGTTTGCACAAAAAGCTCTACGACTCGCACATTTCCATAAAAGCTTTGCCAAGCGAACGATTGTATTGAGATGAGCTTAAACTTCGTAGAAGCTGACTTTAATAAATATCCCAAAGGCATTAACTTGTGTATTAACTTAACAGATTGGTGAACTGCTGCGTTGTTCTTTGGAGCAATTTCTACTATTCCTTTACCAATGTACAAATAAAATAAAGACTATTACAAAAATTATATTGCTTTAAAAAGTAACGTGTTGCCAAATTATAGTTAATGTTGCTGTAATCTTTCATTATACATATAATAGACTTTATTATTAACATTTTTACCTGTTATTCACAGACTTAGAAAATTAAAAAATATTTTTAGAAAACGTATAAAAGTTTGATCGTACTGGGAGTCGAACCAATTCAACGAAATAAATTCGTTCAACGTGAACGGGGGTTTGAATCCCGCTGCGTTCATTTTTTATATTTTTTTTTTTTTTGGCATAAACCTGTAGCTGTAACTATGTACTAAAGTACTTTTTGGATCGGCTTATAATTGTCTTATTAATGGTGCTAGCCTAGTCTGAATCCTGTAATTATATTATTTTGAAAATTGTAAACGAATATATGAATATTTAAAAAAAAAACAATTTATTCTTAAATGCATTTACAACCACTATTGGCTCATCAAAAAGAAAGCAATTCTGCTGAAAAGAGCAGGTGAGAAAGTGAACATTCATCATTATCATTTTAACATTCTATAAACATCGTTATATGAACATCAATATATTAATTTCAATATGAATGCGTAGAACCTGATAGGATATTGCTAGTCTTGACTATACATTAACAAAATAGCGAATCTAAAATATTTTTTACTACGTTGTATTCATAGTTTTCTTTCTATAAAAAAAATATGATTTTTTTTAAGAATTGTATCTATGACTCCTCATGATTCCCTAAAAAAAATAGAAAGTCACAATCTCATGTCATAAAATCATTTTATTTATCGAAAACACAACGGTCGAGTCGTGGGGAATTCTTAAACTTGATTAAAGCCCTTGTTCAGCTGAAAGTAATCTACTCTCAGTGTAAAAGGTTTTATTATTTTCCCAAATACTTCTCCTTGAATTCTTGAAGAGAATCGATTATTCACAGACTCTAAACGTAAACGTTATGTAAAGGAGCTATTTCTTAATTATAAAAGGGAGTTTGAAATGAAGCAACCAATAATGTAATGCTGTATATTGATTTTTTGTCTACTGACCTAGATCTTGAAGATATTTTCTTCAAGAGATCTCTTTACTTTACTAGTCGTTTTGACTTATTGTCATGAACTTACAAATATAAATAAAATTGGAGTGTTTATTTTAAATAATAATATGTATGCTGTATGTATATGTTTATGTATATATACCGAGTTCAAATATCAAAATAACATTTTTAACATTTTTCTCTAATATCTAGATAGGCTAAACCGATTTTGACGGAGCTTTCGGTGGCAGATAGCTGATTTAATAAAGAGTAACTTAGGCTACTTTTATGTTAGAATTATGACTTTTTGATAAACTCCACGCGGACGAAGACGCAAGCACAGTTATTTAGTTTATAGAAAATTAGATAGCATAATCTTCTGAAAATAGGATACCTTATTAGTCCCTTTATTAAATATATCAATTAAGTCAAATTGAAATTGAAAAGGCAATGTTTTATTATATTTCACATCATTTCTTCTTAAGATGAACGCAAAAGTGCCGCATTTTTGTGTTCATTGAAATTTACAAGTATTTCGGACTTACCATTATGAAATAATTCTTGCATCTTTTTGTCGTGCGTGGCATGCAGGCCGAGCAGGCAGAAACCTTGCTTTGGATAGGCCCAGCATCATACTGAATCTAACCTTCAAGGGAAAATTATTTAAATATACTGTGAAACAATTTAACCCAAGACCTTCGATTACAGTAAGGCACTCTATGTTAATATTTACATCATTCACGCATGTAGTTGGTTTGTAACGTTATTCCTTACAAAAACATTCATAAAACGTATTTAAGCAGAAAACATTAATATTATTATGAGGGCAGTCGTGCCGCAGAGGTACGTACGCGTCGCTGTAAACGACTGGTTGTGGGTTCGATTCCCACGTGAGGAGTGAAAATATTGAATATTTCCATCTTTTTCGCCCTGATATCAAGGGCAAAGCGCGGCCATTTAAGTACCGCCACTTGACACGCAGTGCCTCCAAAAATCGGCGGAAAAAGAAGAACGGAGTGTCATAACACTAGGTTCCCTCTGCCTACCCTGCTGCGGGATATAGCGTGAAGCTAAAAAAAAAAAAAAAAAAAGGACAAAAAAACATTATATTAACTATAACAAAGCTCGGTAATAACTTCCGCCACTTAATACTGAATGTCTCCATTCTGGCTGGGAAGTAGAGAACAGAGTATCGTAACATTAGGTTCTATCCGACCACCCTCCAGTGTGGTAAAAAGAGTGAAGCTACTAAAAACAATTTTACCTATCGTTACAATTCTCTTGTACGAATAAATGTTAATGGGCATTATCAAGTAACATTTTGGACCAGCGTCAGTGCCAAGTTTCAAAGTGAGTTGTCAATATCCATTGTCGGTCTCGGGCGGAAAAGTAATTTGATTCCAGATTAGCGTATAAATCAATTTGCATTCATTTTAACCGTTTCGCATCCGTCGTTATTATGTATTCATAGATTTACTGGCAATAAATACTCGATTTAGGGAAAGAATAAAAATATTTAAATTAATTTAAATGTATTTACATAAATATATACTTTAGGCAGATATTGTTCTCACAGTTTCTTACCGTACAGCAAGCTGTTCTACACTATCCACCAGAAATCAAGACATTACTTGTTAATCGGCGGAATTCAACGCCCCGCTTTTTCTTAGCTACTAAAGTGACGAAACAAACATTTTTAAGGAATAACATATGGGTTTGACATTTGTTAAATTGATTGCAGTAGTTAGATTCTGATTAAAAGGATGAATGTCTAGTTAAAGATCACTTATATTTTAAACTATATTTCTCACTGTAACGAACCAGGTATCTACCTATTGACGTAATTCCTTGAACACATCATACTTTTTGATAGAAGATTATCCTGTTAATATAATGCTGACATTTCCAACGAGTTAGAATACTAAAGTCAAAGTCAAATAATTTTATTCAAAGTAAGAAGCTACATGCTTCACTTTTTGAACGTCAAACAATCTACCACCGGTTAACTTAAGTTCTCCTCAGACCTGAGAAGAACCGGCGCAAGAAAAATACATAGTTTTCTTACCTTTTCTTGCTTTAGTTTTAGAAAAGCTTTATGTTTAGTTCTGGGGTGAAAGTCAATTACCCTCTGGATTTCTTAAGTCGTGATTCTCCAACAGCGCGCAACAAACTGCCCTGCGAGCTTATTTTTATAATTCTTAAGGAATATTATCATACTAGCATCTCTCTTTCCCCTGCTATGCAAGGAAAAAGCAAATAATATATATGTTATTTTAAGTACACTACGGCAACTAACAAATAGGACCATCGTCTCAGAGAACACGAGAACGTTTAAGTCATTAGTTTTACTTAATACCGAACTTCTTGAACTAAACAAATTATAACAATTATACGGTCATAAAACTATAATAACATTATATTTATTTTTCAATACAATTAGTTCCTATATTAATATTATAGACCAAAAATACTTCAGGGTAGATCCTAAAAATCTTTCTTTTTAATAAAGCAAATATATTGTGCGTTTGTTGAATATTAATAATATGGGCGGCCAAAACGCGCGTGCCCGGAATACAATAGCCTAAAGCTTTATTCAGTACCATTGGAAAGATATCTTTGTGCGCAAGTTCGTGACATCATTTTCATATAAAACTATAAGATGTCTTATTCTTAGGAAATATTTGAAATACCTGCTTTAATATAAATATTGAGCCAGTCGTGGCGCAGTGGCACGAACGTGCGACTGTAAACGACTGATTGTGGGTTCGATTCCCATTCGAGGAGTGGAAATATTTAATATTTCCATTTTCTTCGTTCTAGTGTCAAGGGGCCAAGTTCCGCCACTTAACACGCAATGCATCCGAATTCGGCGGAAAGTGGGGGACGGAGTGTCTTAACACCTACCCTCTGCCTACTCTGCTGTGTGAGGGATATAGCGTGAAGCTAGAAAAAACATACATAAATTAAATTATTATTATGGCGATACCATTATAGTTATGTATAAACTAACGTGGAACTATATATAAATTAGTACACAGTAGACTACGTGTTAAACTGATATTATAATTAGTATCTCCTTTAGGATAACTCGGGTTCAAAAGAACCCGGTCCTTTGGAAGGCTTGCGTGGGGACACAGGTCCAACACGTAGAGGCCCTTTAGAGATAGTTAATTGTTTTACTGTGACGCATCAGCCGGGATCCATCTCTGAGTAACCACAGTAAATTGCCCAGAGATGATCACCGGCTAATGCGTAGGAACTATGAAAAATATTGAAAACTAAACTGGGACTATGGAATGGAGTTTGGATGGAATGAGTACTAGGCTAAACTTTATCGAATGAAACAAAAAACAGCTCGAAGGATTGAATCAAAACTTTTTAGAGTAAAGGCTCACTTAACATTACTGGTTTTCTCGATATTTTCAACTTAGTGCCTGATTGTCCCAAAAGCTACCAAAAGTCAAATTCGTAGCTTACGTAAACTCTGCCATCAGCGGCTGCTGAGTTATTGATCCTTTTCCATTCAAAGTTCGATATGTCAACGAGATGTGATCGTGTCAATATTTTTAAAAACGCAAATTGAAGCTAGATGATAAAGTTATCCAAACTAAGTTCGTAGACCAAAAAAAGAACCATTTTTTTTATTTCGATATTCGTTTGCTATTGAACGGTACAGTTGCTTGCAACACGTTGCACACGTTGCTTATTTTTTTTTCATTTTGACATCTTTAAAACTATAATAATATGAAAATTAAAAACGTTGTACAATAATTGTTACTAATTAATTATAATAATAGGGTTGAAATTTAAAACCGTAACATGTGTAGACTTTGTAATAACATAAAAAATTACGATTTCCATGCTTAATTATAATTAGGGAATAATACAATATTGCAATACTATATAAACAAATTGCTCACCGACAATTAATCAGTAGTCAACAACCGATAGTACAAAATGGGGCCTAAGCTTACTTTGATTTTGTTTGCCCTGTTAGCAGCTTGGATTGACGTGCGTATAAAAATCTTCATAATTGCAGTTCTTTTTAAAATTAAAATAACGTGATTTAAAAATAATCATTTATTCTATGAAAATATAGAAGTTAATAGTGTTTTTGTTTCCCATTGTAAGGCCATCGTGGCGCAGTATGGCAGCGTTAAACTGTCAACACGATTGGTTGTGGGTTCAATTCCCACATGGGGGAATTATTATATTTAAATTATTTACATTTCTCTACTCTGGTACTAAAAAAGGGCAGCGGTGTCTTCCACTGTCAACAAGCAACTTGATTTTTGGCGGAAAGTGGAGAATTGTGTCTTAACATTAGGTTCACTCTGGCTTTCCAGCTATGCATGCAAACGCGTGACCTCGTGTATGTAATCATCTTAATCATATCGTCATTATTTTTTTTTTCAGTATAATATTTTTCTGTTTAGCTTCACGCTCTATCTTGCACACAGCAGGGTTGGTGAAACCTGATGTTAAGACACTCCGTTCTCAACTTTCCGCCGAATTCGGAAGTATTGCATGTTAAGCGGCGGAACTTAACACCGCGCGTTGCCTCGACACCAGAGCAAAGAAAATAGAAATAGTAAATATTTCCACTCCACTCCTCGAGTGGGAATCGAACCCACAACCAGTCGCTTTATAGTCACACTTTGCACCTCTACGCCACGACAGGACCCATAAAAATTTGCTTTCCTTAATAGTACATGACACACCTCGATAACACCATGAAATTAAATACGTTTTCAAGGTGTATTCCAACCAAGAATTCAGAATGAAATACGTGTGTGTCATTGCTTTAACAGAAAATAGTTTATTATTCTATTTCATTATCTTATTTCATTACATATTGGGCAGTCAAAATAAAATAAGAAAACACTTTAAGACATTTTCATATATCTATAAAGATTGTAATAAAAATAAAATAATTTACGCAGTGATGGTGCGTGGATGGTGTATTTAGTAAAACAATGTTCTAATATTAATAATAATTAGTTGAAAGTTGTGGCCAGTCGTGGGGCCCAGTGGCACAAGAGTGTGACTGTAAACGACTGGTTGTGGGTTCGATTCCCGCTCGAGGAGTGGAAATTATATTTCCATTTTCTTCGCTCTGGTGTCGAGGTAAAGCGCGGCGTTAAGTTCCGCCACTTAACACGCAAGCCTCCGAATTCGGCGGAAAGTGGGGAACGGAGTGTCTTAACACTAGGTTCCCTCTGCCTGCCCTGCTGTGTGCGGGATATAGCGTGAAGCTATATTTTTTATTAGTTGAATTATTAATTTATTATTAAAAAGGAAAATGATTAAAATTACAAAGAAATAAACAACATTTTGATGAAATAAAATAACTTACGGGACTTCAGCTAAAAATAAAGCCATGTGATCTCATTAGGACAGCTAGTACATTTTTTATTTTTCGCTTTTTAATTAATTAACTATTGAGATAATTTATTTAGATATATTACCAGTAGAACATTATTTTACCATTGCCCACTTCAATCATGAAAGAGTTACACCTGAATTCTTTGCCAAACAAAGTGTCCCTTGTTTGTGTTGTACATTATATTAGCAACTAAAATATAAAATGTGCTATGTAGGATTGCGCAGGACAGGAGATGATGGACTCTGATATATCTAGTCCGGTTATACATAAGGATCCTCGTGATCCGAAGTACCATCGCATGGCACAGACGGCACTTCGAAAATATGAAGAATGGAATGACAATAACATATCTTGTCGACTTGTGATGGTGTACAGTGTAACTGAACAAAGGGTGGCTGGTTTAAAGACTGTTATAGACTTTTTTGCCGTAATCTCACCCTGCCCAGATAGGTCGTGCACTGGTAGAATGAATGATTGCACCGCTATAATATTTGATTATCTATGGAAACATGAATATACTTATGACATTAAATGTACACCTGTTGGACCTTTGTGAAATTTGCACTATTAAAACAAAACAATTAAATAAATGAACATTGATAAAATATATTATCTAATTTATTTTAAAACCTTTTATTGTATATTTATTTATCTTATAAAAATATAGACTTCGTAATAATATAACATTTTTATGTCATAAATATTGAGTAAATAAATATTTAATAACAACCGTATTAATGTACTGTACTAATATATGATTATTTTATGCCCGCAACTTGCGTGGACATGATGTTATTGTCTGTCTGGGTGTCGATCTGTCTGTCTGTTAAGGTTTCACGGCTAATATACTGGCCTGATTTGGATGGAGTTCAGAATGAAATCAGTTGAAAACCAGGTTACTACAGACTACATTTTATCAAAAATCATACCCTAAGCGATTTTTTGAAGTGATAAAAAGCAAAATTAAAAATTTTGAAAAAACCCACGACGGTTTAATTGTAATTGAAAAAGGATAAAATAACTGTAAATCCCCCGCCTAAAAGAATATATGTAACGAGATGATGGGGACGACTCCGTCGTCCCCATCGTCGTCGTTAAAAACATGCTATAATCAAAGCGGAATCTAACACTAAAAAGTCTTTTCAATCGTACTAGTCGTTTTGGTTTTACACAAAAAAATAGAAGCAGCTACTTACTGCAGCGCCCCCTAGAGAGTTAACACATACATGAAAATATGCACTAAGTAAACTTGAATCTATCATTGAAAACTGCATTCAAATCGGACTCGTAGTTTTAGTTTCGCACAAACAAGTGTACTTACTGCAGCGCCCCCTGGTGAGTAGTCACCGTAACGCATATATGAAAAGAAACACCAATTGAACCTGAACCTATCGTTGGAAGTTTCATCTAAATCGGACTAGTAGTTTTTGCTCTGCATAAACAAATGTTTACTGCAGCGCCCCCTGGTGAATTTTCACCGTAACCAAAAAACAAAAATCTTAAAATATGCACAAAGCAAAGCTGAATCTAGTTCTGAAAACTCTATCTAATCGAATTAGTAATTTCGGTTTTAGACAAACAAATACAAGAAAAATTTTGGTTTTACACAAAAAAGTACAAACAAATGCTTACTGCAGCGCCCCCTGATGAGTGGTCACTGTAGCACATATATAAAAAGATGCACCAATTAAGCCTGAACCTATCCTTGAAAGTTACATGTAAATCGGACCAGTAGTTTTTGATTTGCATATACAAATGTTTACTGCTGCGCCCCCTGGTGAGTTTTCCCCGTAACAAAAAAAGAAAAATCTTAAAATATGCAAGCAAAGATGAATCTTTTTATGAAAACTCTTTTCAATCGGAGCAGTAATTTTGGTTTTAGACAAATAAATACAAAAAAGTACAAACAAATGCTTACTGCAGCGCCCCCTGGTGGTTTGACACGATAAAACATATCCAAGAACATCCACCAATTAAACCTGAATCTATCACTGAAAATCTATTGAAATCAGAATATTATTTTTGAGATAATTGAAAACATTCGTTTTCACGTAAAATGCTTACTGCAGCGCCCCCTGGTGAGTTAAGGCAATAAGACATATCTAAGAACATACGCCAATTGAACCTTAACCTATCATAGAAACCGTATCAAAATCGGACTTATAGTTTTGGAAATAATTGACATAGTAATTTGCACAAACACACAAACAAACAAACAAACAAACAAACAAACAAACAAACAAACAAACAAACAAACAAACAAACAAACAAACAAACAAACAACCTCTCACCCCAAACACATTACAGTCGCCGTTCCGTCGCGGGTAAAAACTTCTTTAGGCGCGTTGAGCGTTTTGATAGAGGGTAAATTTTTTTTTCCAACCACTTTGTATTTATATTTTGTTCATGATTTGTTTAACCCATCATATGTAACTAATAAATAAAACATGAAAAATTTCATATAATTTTTGCATATAGTTTTAATTACACTCAATTTAATAGTTTTTTAAATACATTATTCCCTGACTTGATCGGAGTCCTTTTTTATCTTATTTCTTTTTTTTCCAGAAGGGGAATTTTATGAAGTTTTCTCAGATTTTTTTATGGCCTAAATCAAATCTTGCTAATTTCATGTTTCGGAAATTACATTAAATCAAATTACATAATTAAATCTAAATTCTTAATTTAATTGTTTTATGCTGCCGTTTTTTCTTTTGTTTACAAAAGGGGTTTTATGGAATTTTCTAATTTAATCGTAAGTCCTAATTTGAGTTATTCCTGATTTTGAAATTTATTTCGAGAATTTTTCTTACTTTATTATCGTAAATTAATATAAAATTACTTTATAACTATCAATATTTTATTTAAGCCTATTTGCTATTTTACACCTACCTGTACTAATTGTAATATCTTTTATATTTATTGTACTGCGGTAGTATACATTTTTTATTTATTTATAGCCAGATTATTTTATTTTATACCAGATTTTCTACAACTATTTTCAAAGTAGGTATAGATACTAAATATTTACCACAACATCATAATTTCCCGGCCTCTCTCCGGTTTTCCTCTGTTTTGCTGCCACACGATGTGCTCCGGATGTTTACGTCTGCTCCCAGATCGACGTATGCACCATTGATGTTGACGTTATAGGGCTCTATCTCTATAGATCATTTAAGGTAGAACTATAAGCCTCTTAACTTTAAACACTGAAATTGTAAATAAAAATGGTATTATATATGAAAAAGGAAGAGGGGGGAGGAAGGGAGGATAGCGTATGAAGGGCCGAAATAGGGAATGAAAAATGTAATTCACGCGGGCGAAGCCGTGATCGTTAGGAAGCCATTATAGTTCTGCATTATCTACAACCAAAAAAGTTTTATTGAAATCCATATGATCCTTCACTACAGGTAAACAAACAGACAGACATAAGCTGTTTAATAATCATAGATTAATCTATGATTATTAAAAACATTAATATTGTATTGGTTTTAATAGTCCTGCATCATTTTCACACTTTTTACTATTTTATAATTATATGAATATGACCTAAGAAGGCTACTACAAAAGTTTTATTATAAAGATATTCAACGAGACAATTAACCAGCCCTTTTTACTGACTAATTAAGAACATGACATGATACTTTCATCATTTATTGAACATTATTCTGCTCTAGTGATTCGGTAGCCGCTTGGCCTGCATTAATTTAAATTTCAATCAATTTATTAAAACAGTTATTTTATAGCAATAGTTATAACTTTTTTATTTATTAAGCTCTGGAGTAAAATAAACACTTGATGTTACGTAAGATTACCAAAATACAATAGTCAAAACTGCACTTAAATCGGTAAGCCGTTTCTGGAAATAGCGTGTGCAAACAAACAGACAAACAGAAAAGAAAATATGAAAAGGATTATTTTGAGTTCTACAACATTGCTAAGCGCCCTCAATAATATTTTTGTCATATATCTTTCATGTACAGACAACGGTCAATTATATTTTCATTATATATATAGATTGATATGATATATATGAAAATTCGACACACCAAGTGACGTTACATATATTCGTAGATTAGCGTCGTAGCTCGATAGTCACGGGCGCCAGATAAAAGACTATCGAAAACTAATTCAGTGTGAATACACTTTTGTACTTTTTACTTAATAAAATAAGTATACCTGGATGATCAATTAAAGAGACGTAGCCGATATTGATTGTTTATTTCCTTTGACGTCTTACTTTACCTGACGTTCTTACTTCACAATATATTTTCAGTTCACTCCATTCTCCAACTGATTTCGAAACATTGCGTGTTGAGTGGTAAAACTGAATGCTTTCGCTTAAGCACCAGAGCGGAAAGGAAAAATAATAATAAATCTTTCCCCCGAGTGGGAATCGAACCCACGACTAATCTTTGTAAATTAAAACCCTGTCTTATGAAATTTATAAAATTAGGACGGAGGAGTACGAGATTTGGAATATAAAAATGTATATGCTGAAAAGTGCAGAAAGTCATTGTGTTCTATTACAACTATTAGAAATATATGCAAATATATATAACATTAATATAAAAAATGTTCCACACGCTGTATAAAGTAGCATAAACGTTGTCAAGTCAACACGTCTTTTACGCGTCAATGGGGACGCATTAGTACATAGTATAAAATATATTATAACTAGAGGCTCGCGTGAACTAGGTAACTGTTTCGTAGAACTGCAACTCTCGGAGTGAATTTATGAAAAATAATGCCTATGTTTAAACTTGGATTATCAACTATAATTATGCCAAAATTTGTTACTATCGGTCAAGCGGTTTAGTGGCGATAAGAAAAATCTAAATTTTTCTTATGTAAACTTTCAACTGTTTGAAAGAGAAAGAAATATGTATTTATATAAGGAGAAGAAATGCAGAAAGCCGACATTTTTAATAATAATGCATTAGAAAAACATAAATTTATAAAATTTAGTTTCAAGCACTATCATATATTTGAGGTTTTTAGTACATATGTACATACGTCGACGTCATTGTAGCGCAGTGGGGACAGCGTCTGATTGTAATGGTAATTAGTTGTGGGTTCCCACTCAGTGAAATGATTTAATTGTTTTTATTTCTTCATTCTAGTAAATAAGAGAAGGCTCGGTGTTAATGTCCACTATTTAAGTAGAGAACGGTATGTCAACGGTGTGTGTGTATGCCAGATAAAGCGTGAAGCTGAAAAAAACTAACATATATCAACAATACATATCAACATATGCTATCATAACAATTATGTGAAATATGAATTTATACCCTGTACCTAATAAAGCCTCTGTCTGTCAAATATTTAAAGGCAAATTATCTACAATGTTATCGCTTGAACTGTAATATTCAAAGTGTCTCAAGACGACCGTACAGTATTCCTTGGCATTCTGATAAAATCAATTTATCCATTATGTAAGGAGGCCTAGTAGGTCTATGTAGGTCTCGGGAACTACCCCAGCCTTCCATGAAATCCGGCGGCAAAAACAATATATTATACCCATTTTTTCTGAACATTTCCTAATATTCCAACTACAGTACTCAATAAAAACTTTAGAGTGTTATTGCTATTTTATGGGATTTCAAAATTTGACAGTGTTCGCGTTGACTTATCGTCGCTGGTTATAGCAACAGGACACTGGCTGCATTCGAGAAATTCAAGTAATGTGGCTTTAAATTTTGATAGTGAAAATTTGCGCACCTCCAGGAACATTGTTCTTGGAGCACAGCTGATCGAGTTATTACGCTTTAATGTGGATCTAAAAAAATATATAAAGAAAATAGCAAATTAATAAAAAATAATGGAAAATAGCACATATAATTGATTCAATAATTAAGCAGCAAACGAATAAAGACTTTCTTAATAAAAATTAAAATAAAATGCACACAATGTCGCAGCTTAGCACCAAGTCATCTACTTGACTACTACATTAATAATATTAAAACATAAAAACCGTAGCGTTTGTGAACTTCATAAATCAAAGTGATTTTCTATGCTGAATTGATGATAGATTTGATTATTTTCATCTTAAGTAATAATGCAATTGAAAATATAAATTGGTATCACTTAACATATCAATGCACACTCCACAATTACAAGTACTCTGAAGTAGTTGAAAAAAAATCACAGAATGGGATTAACACATATACTGATTGTACCTCTCCTGATAGTGGCTTGGATGGATGGCTACCTACTACAGATGGTAAGTCGCAATAATGATATATTTCCATTATTAAGGTTATTTAAAGTTAAAATTATTCCTTTGAGGATTAAAAAGTTATGTGTTTGGATTACTAATCCTAGCACCACATTGTCAGGTTTCTCAACCCAACACGGCTTATCAAGCAGACGAAATATAACATAATTATTTTTCAGACGAAAATGGAACCCACATTTATGTTGTACAATTAGATATGTATTTCATTCAATCGTCCTTCTTTTTTTAATAAAACTTTTGTACTATTGTACCATCTCAAGATCAGAAATCTTTCTTATATAGGAATATATATTTTTTCTGCTATCCGCTTTTCTCGCATAGCATTTAACCAGAGAGAACCTAGTGTCATGAGACTCCGTCCTCTACTTTCAGCCCGAAATAGCGCATATTGAATGACAATATTCAACACTGTACTTTGTCTTAGGCACCAGAGCGGAAAAATGAAAATAATTTAAATATAATTATATCCCATAGTGGAAATCTTACCCCAAACATTACGTGTACAGTAAGAAGCTGTTCCACTACAGCCTCAGTATATAGTTATATAGTTTACTTTGTATATATTTATATAATTCCTCTAATAGTAATGAATAAGATATGCGTTATTTTACTTTATTTTTAATTTGTGTAACGTTTATTTATACTTAATAATATGTTACTTAGACTCCTATGGGGGCGCCAGCCGATAAGGATCCCAGTGACGTGAAGTACAGTCTCTTGGCGCAAGATTCCCTTGTTCAATATGCAAGGGACCGTGGCGCCACACAATATTTCAATGTATTGCAAGTTACT